>CM073426.1:68827500-78827500 GCA_037114965.1 Monochamus alternatus | reverse complement strand
ATAATGATGGCTGTAAATCACCCGAGTGAATTTCAGCCATTATATGTAAGTAGAATACTATACTTTGTCTACAACTATTAATAATATTTTAGCAAACTTTTTACTGAAAACGTTACATATTATTTTGACACTCATAATAAGAACATGGCAACATATAATTCAAAACCACAGTATACTAAGCATACTGTGTTCAAAACTGTCAACACACCTTACTTTCAAGTTTGACATTTGTCGTTCACTTGATATTTAAAAAAGCAAATAAAATTTTACTGAGTAGCGTTTGGATTTCAATTGCTGACGCCGAAAAATGTTTGCTCTGTTAGTTCATTCCCGATTCTTTGAAATCAGTGAATAATGATTTCATTGTAATAATGGATATTATTATTATTTATTAGGAAACACATGTATAATGAACATTTTATAGGATAGTGTAGACAAAATATAAATATACATTTTTCAAGTGATTATTATTTATTACTATTTCCAATTTCCGTGAAGAATTCAACAAATGAGGGTTAGTTTAACCACGCATTTGTTATTTTAAACTATCTTCAACAAAACATACTGTTAAATATATTTAAATAATTATTTCATTCATTAAAAATATTTCTTATTTCAGCTGCAACAAACTACTATGTTACAAATACAAATATGTACCTACATACATACAAATTCTTTTCAGTGTATATATATTGTCAAGAAGCGATGCCGTTACACTAAAAGCAATCAAGAAAGTTTTCCGTATCTAAAGAAATTTTCGAAAGTTTAACAATGGGGGGATTTGCATGAATTTTATATTCGTTTGAAATGTATTACAGGGTAATCTTTCAAACATATTGAAATGTCAATACACGTATCAGGCGGCAATAATCACATGGTAATTAGAATATTAACATCAATGAATTACCAAACAATGTAAACAAAACCACGTGGCCGAAAACGTGACAGCATCGGTGTGATGTTAAACGCCGTTCAGCGTGGTTTAATTCCGTGAATACAGGTGCAGGTTATGGTGTTGGTGATGTGAACAGGCGCTTGTTTCTTGTATTTTTGCGTTTTTGTGCTATTTGTGGGATGCATAGTATAAGTAGGTAATGTCATAATTATGAGTGGTGATGTGGTGAACTTGCGGTATTGTTAAATGCAACTTATTTCTTTGTTTAGAATACTTGTGTTAATTTGAAAAATAATAAGTAAAAGTAACCAATAATGATATTTAACATTTATTTATTTATTTTTTAATAATTTAATAAATTTTTATTACTATTTACTTATTTCATTTCTTCTGAAACATTTTCAAAAAATCCTTATTTATTACTTTTGTTTATTATGTTTTCAGAATAAAACAGGTAATTTAATGTAGTGTCAGATATAAAAAATTGTGTAAAGTCCTCAAATAACATTCTACATCACGTAAATGATAGGAGCAAACACGTTCACAACATGTTATTTGGAATCGGAATGAAGTGCCGAGTACAATAAATGAGAAAAATTGTAAGTTTGCATTACCACTGATTTTATAAATGCCCTGTATACATTATATTAGCTTAATATAGAAGTTTAATTGATTCCTTACAACTTTATATTTTAATTTTTTCGATGAACTTAAAGCTGCACCACATATTTTTCTTTTCATCTTTTTGGTACGGTTTTTTATTAGGCGCTGTATGCTATATTCGTCCATAATGGCATAATGCTATACCACACTATAGGAAGACCAGTAAAACACTCGGGCCGAAATAATAAGCCGCGCATAGCAGCTCGCGCATCCATTTCAAGCTGCAGAGACCTCAGTTTACATCCAACTCTGGGAGTGCGAACATCGGTTATACAGAGCCGTATTAAAGCAATATTTTGAGTCTGATCGAGGAACGAGTCGCTGCGCAGCAGTTAGATGTTTAAACATATCATCTATAAACAGTAATTTAAATTTCCTAAAGACATAAATAATAAGTAATCTATAATATACTGTACAAACCATAAATGATATTTTAATGCTATTGCCTTACCTATTAACTTATTTCTTAAGTATAACATTGGAATATAATTACTTCTCATGAAAGTGAAGTTTAAGATATACATATTTATATTTTTCACAAATACAAATTTTTATTTTAGAGCAAAGTTCTGTGCAGTGGCTTCTAATAGAGAAGATTTATTAGAAAAGCTGCTCAGGATTAGTAATAATTCATACAAACTATGTCAAATACATTTTGAAAATAATATGTTTTCTAACGATTCGCGCAATAGATTACGCAAAGAGGCCGTTCCAACGTTTCCTGCACAAGACGGCTCATCTTCAAATTATGTAGATGATCATATTTATTGTAGTCACTATAATGAGAGTAAGTCTCAAAACAAAATGATAAAATATATTTTTTTTCCAAATTTACATTTTACTACACTTTTATCTCCAATTTAACAATTTTTAAAGTTAAGTAAACATAATTTTTCTGTTCTGAAAAATACTTGTCTTCTGGTTTACGTACATCATTTAAGACAAAAAAAATCATAATAAATTATTTGTCCACTAAACTTCAAACGTCAAATTTTAAATTAAAAAAAAAAACAAAAAATATAATTATCACTAATAACAAAAAAGTAAATAAATAAAAATGTTTTGTAGTGCAATAATATATATATATATATTAAACTCTTTTTTTTAAAGAGTCCAAAGAAGTAAATCGAATTTTCACACTATATGTTAGTAGCAGTAAATGGTAGTATATAATACATATTGAATTACCCATTTATAACTGTATAATGAATTATTACATAATGTGGATAGATATAACGTAAACTTTCATGTGGAATAACTACGCTTTCACACGCAAATAAAAAATTCTTATTCCGGTCCTGATCACCGATTCTGTAAATTCCATCGGATGCTCTATCGCACTCACATTTCGAGGTCACCGCAGAGAACTGAAGGCAATTCAAAGTGCCGACAACGGAGTGAAACTGTTGGTCTACCTATACTGTGGCAATACTTCTTCCATTTGCCCGGTGAGATGCACTTTATGTGCCCATTTTACGACTCTATTTTGCAACTTCATTGGATAATGTCTATTTAATATAGTAACAACTAATAATATCACAAATGACAAATTAACTCTTCTACACGTATGTACTGCGTTGCCCGAAAGAATGGAAATCGTTTTCGGACATGAACTAAGCACACTGCTGTAGCTAGGCATACACGTGCGAGTGGTTTCTGACGTCACAGGTCTACGTTCTGGCGTAGTGGAGTGACCAGACAAAATTTTGAAAAACCTTTTTTGGCTTATTTTATTCACTAAATTGTTTAAGATGACATTTCAATTAAAATAATACATTCTTCTGAACGTATTTGAAAAATCATGCAATGTCCCCATTCGACATCTTGCCCAACTTGTCATCTGACCCGTCATTCCCCTAAGCGTGAATACATTTTTAATTTCAGACATTGTTTTATTTAATATACGTTTCTACCAAAAATATTGAACCTATATAAAACAACGTTTAAAATAGGGTACCCACAATTTTATGTTTACAAACATCGTAAATATGTGAAGATAATCTTGATAAAGAAAGTCTATTTTGTAGCATTGCTGCTCTATGAAGCGATGCTTCATTAATACACATTTATAAAATAACGTGTGGTGGTACTTTTTATAGTGATGACGTCAAAAAATTAATTATGTTCTCTGATGTTAAGGTGAAACTGAAGTTATCCCAAAATACATTTGGCACTTCGCCTGCAGCAACAATAATAATAGCATAGTAAAAATTGTAATTGTGTCAAATTGCATTACCAATTTTATGTATGATAATTTAATAAGTGTTACTACATATTAATAGAAACAATAATATTGGTAAATAAATGACATCAAGCTATAGTTACGAGTAAGTATATGCGAGGAATATCGGTGCAAATGTCTTAATACGATAATAATGACAGATAAAATTTATATCTGTGCATTATAATACACAATCAAAATGTCAAGGATGTCGTGAGATTGTAAATACCACTAATTACATAATAAAACACATTGCAACTGCAATCATATTAAATAATTTTCATTTTTGTTTGTATTTTCTGTTAACATTTAAATGCTATTAATCAGAGAGCAAATAGTAATAAATACTCTGCCATTATTGTAAAATATGACAGAAAAAATGTTCAATTAAAGAGTACCTCCTTACGCAATACTTGTGATATGAACTTATATGCGAATGTTTGGCTTAATTAAGACATTTTGAAGTTGCTCATAATACAGAAAGAAGATAGCTGAAGTCCAAATATCGAATATGTTTCGCATTATGAGCTTATTATTTTATGTTTAATAATTATTAATTATATAAGGCAATTAACAAGCTTTTAATCCTCGAGAAAAAATGGACATTCAAGACGAAGTCGAAAGATACATTTTTTCAAGAGGATTAAAGGCTGGTTAATTTTCTGAATGTAATTCAAACGGCCAAAATCGGCCAATTAGGAGATTGAAAGCCGTGTGAGAGTAGGTAAAAAATTATGGTTCAGAAAAACGTCATATTTAACAAATTTATTTTAATCAAGAATATTGATTGTCAGCTGAATACTAGAAAGTCTTAGAATCATTTCTGTGACATGCAATTGTTTATTTGCGAACAAGAGTGAAAAAAAATTACAAAATCGACACAAAAAGTGAGTGAGAATGCAAGAAGCCCAAGAAGCATCATGTCTATTACCAGCGAAAAGCAAATGTGTGTAAGAGAAGGAATTGGTTGAAGGAGCAATTACAGAAGAGTCCTACTTATTCAATGCGGAGAAACGATTTGCTGCCTCTTCGACGTGGACAAAATATTCCATGCTAAAATCAATGTTGAAAGTACACAAAAGTATTGATATTTTCGAAGTATGGTAAATTTACTTCATATTTGGTAGAATCAAGAAATTATAAACCAAAGAAGGCAAAGATACTGTTGAGAAACTAAATTGAAGAATATTTGAATAAAGCACCGGATGAGGAATATTTACAAGTTAAGGTGAAAAATACACGAATAAAAAATATATATAATCAATGTATACATTGAGCGTTTTATCTGTATTTACAGGTTGCAACGATAATGGGAGTCGTAGGTGCTTGTCGATGTAATAAATTAATCTTTTTGGATATCATCCATGTCCAAGACAAAGGCAGTTACCTATACGTACTCATTGCGGAAACCAAAACAAATATTTGAAGAAGATTCACGATCATGGAAGAAATTTTTTTACCTAAAAATACCGGTGGGAGATTTGTCTTGCGATATGTGACTGGAAAATGTACTACACAACATATAAGCATCAACACAATTTCAAAACATTTTAGTGGTGACACTGTGAAGTGTCATAGTGGTTGGAAATCGACTACGCTAGTGGAAAGTTATATTGAAGATTCACTGTTCAGTAAGATGGCAATTGCTGAAGAAATCCAGATCCTACCTAGCGAAGTTGTCCTTCGGAAACTATTTATTGAGTAAATTTAAATAATCCCGATCAGAATGAAAATATCGTTCTTGAGATAAATAATAATGTTAATAATAATAATAATTCTAAATAAAGTGCTATAAAATCGAAGCGTGGTATTATGAATTCTAATCCACTAGTGTGTTAAAATACCATTAATCCACGGAAAACTTCTTAATATAGTGGTCGTTTATACATGTCCGGATGTTAAATTGCATTTTATAGTGAAGTTTTTCGGACGATAAGTGTCATTTACTGTACTGCACTAAATATCCCCTCATTTAGCTAATGGTATGTACTTTATTTTTATTAAAGGAGAATATCATTTTGTGTACCACATTTTATGAAAAAAATAAAGAACTACAAACAATAAATTACAATTTAATCATATTAATATAATTATAAATTACATTTTTATGTTTACAATACAGTTAACGGAATTACTTATACAAATATTAGGACAGAATTTGTCCTGTCCATTTTCTACTGGTGCTGCAGGAGTACTTTTTATAACTTCAGTAAGTATTTTTGGAAAATTCTGCAGAAGATCCAGAGTATATGCTAGTTGAAAGCATTTGTGCCAACATTTTTTTGCTATTTCCACTTTGTTGGACACTGAATTTTCAATATAGCCTTTAGCAACACTGGTTGATTTCGAACCACCATGGCGCTTAATATTAGTCATATCTGCTCCAGAGTCAGCTCATATCTAAATACCTTGGTGCCTTGTTTTCATTATCAATTATACTAAATATTTTGTATTTTAGTATTGGATTCTTGTATAGTAGTTACTAGCAAAGTTTGACAACTTATCTTGATCATTAAACATATTTCATCGGAGGCATCTCAGAAAAGTGTCAATTTCCTCTCTAGTCAATATGCTTGACTTTTTTAGTTTGTATCCATCATTTTTTCTTTTTGAGAATATTATTAATCTAGAATATTTGCTAATGCCGATGTTACGATGTAAAAGTACCTTTGCGTTTAACATAGAATAATATGATCACAAAGAGGACAGCTTCCAGTTCTCACATTTTTTCCAAAAAAATAAGCATAAGCTATAAATAGGAGCATATTTTCAGTGTAGCAAAGGAACACCATTTAACAAAATCATCATAAGGCTTCCTTTCGCTTCCTCCACCGCTTTAAAAATTTCAGAAGGCGTAGTTGGAATGCTTTGTGTGCTACTCTCAATATCGAAATCCACATTTTATCAATTAAATATGAAAAAACTGTCACTTTGCTAGAGGATTTTCGCGTACTAAATATGGCGTACGTGAAAACCGCGTTTGATGATATTATTGCTAGACATCCGTCACAACTGTCAATTCGGCCTCTACAAAAATTATTTGGTTTTAGTTATCGATTTTATTTCCACAAATACATCATAGGATGTATAATAAATTTATAAGTGTTCTAAATACCGGCCGTGTATAAAGTTTCGAATAAGTCTCGCACGTCACAATCTGTTTAATACCCCAAGCGTGTAATAGCCTTCAGCTTAAGCTTCGGGCTATTATCTTCACGTTACGGATCTTAAACGCCTACTTAAAGTCCGTGATATACAGGGTTAACTATGACTTAGTACAAATATTTTAAGAGGGGATAGGAAAAATTCAGAATTAACGGTATCACCCTTCAAGAAAATTACGAACTTATTTATAAAGCGAAAAACAATTATTTTCAAAACCTTATAAGGCAATCCAACGAACTGTCAAATCACTTTAAAAATGGCGGCTGTAGGACAAACAACTCGACATATTATGACAAGCAGAAATTTGTGATTTTGTGTAGAACTGTGTGTTTGGCTCATTATATTTTATACCTATTTCGGAATACCAAGGATAATTCAAACTATCATAATGGTTTTGTTTTGTTGTGTTATGAATTGTTGAAGTAGAGGACAGCGAGAAGATCAAGTTAGATTTTTTAGGATTCCTGCTGCATTGAATTATAGACATAGAACTGATTTCACGGAACTCTCTCATATAAAACGGCAAAAGTGGCTGTGTGCAATATAACAGCAAAACCTAACTCAAGAAAAAATTAAATACAGTGTCGTTTGTTCAAATCATTTTGTATCGGGTTAGTTAATAAAAAGTTATATACAACAATTTAAAAGCATATATTTCAGGTAAACCGGCTGCTATAACAGATAACTTACATCTTGATTGGATTACTACATTGCATTTGGGTTATCCAATTACCATTGGAACGTTGTCAGAGACCAAGATTAGATATAAACGAAAATGTAGTGTTGTGCTAATGTTTTCTGAAGTTTTAAATATCTGCAATATTTACATGTAAAAGTAATATATACACACTGGGCAGGGCCCTGCGATTAGTGGGCCCCCCTAGTTCCTGCCAGATCAGCAACTCTTTCATATCTCATATTAGAAAGTGTAATATGAGCCTATTTCTCATATATTTTCATTATAATAAGAAAAAGTGGGTTTATATTTTAGGTAAAACGTTCTTAGTTGCTGAATATTCGTAAAATTATTATTCTCAGTATTCACTGCACTTCGGTATATCTACAAATTTTTTCTATCAAATGGGCCGAGGCAAGAAATAGTTGACTAATCAAAAATGAACTTGGTGCATTAAATTTTGATTTTCCCTGCTGCTAATGTCTTTTATTGTGCTGTAACAAACTTTAAATTATTATTGCAATGCCGCAATTATTTAAAATATCAAAAAACGAATTGATTATTAAACATTTGGTACTATTTATCTATGTACTCAATTTTTTTTAGAATTGTATATATAACTTATTTTTAATATTTTTCATTAAATATATTTTAGATTTTTTCTATCAAATGGACTTTTATTTATTATTTATAATTTTTGTCAAATATATGTGAATTGGAAACAGTGACATTATTAAGAATTTCAAGCCCCCGCAGAATTTTTCTTTAACTGAAAATAAATTCTGCCATGTATCTATGCATAAATAATTGTTAAAATCAAATTACGTACCTCTGTAATAGTTTACTAATTAATTATATATAACTGCCAATATTGTTATCAATATATTTTTTTATTAATATTATATGTAGTATTCTCCAAGACCCTAAGTTGCTAGGGCTGGCGGGGGTGTAATTATGCTACTAGTTGGAGAGAAAAAAGAACTTAGGTACCTATTTATAAATAATATATTTAAAACTTGTACACTGTATTAAATTTTTTCTTGAGTTAGGTCTTGCTGTTTTATTGCACTAAGCTACTTTTGCCGTCTTATATGAGAGTTCTTTGATATCAGTTCTGTCTATAATTCAATGCAGCAGGAATCCTAAAAAATCTAACTTGATCTTCTCGCTGTCCTCTACTCCAACCATTCATAACACAACAAAACAAAATCATATGAATTATACTTGGTATTCCGAAATAGGTATAAAATATAATGAGCAAAACACACAGTTCTACACACAGACCAATAACTAAAAGTTCTACACAAAAGCACAAATTTCTGCTTGTCATATGTCGAGTTGTTTGTCCTACAGTCGCCATTTTTAAAGTAACTTGACAGTTCGTTGGATTGTCCTATTAAGCCCTAATTTCTCGGCGACTATGCCGCCTGTCAGCTGCGAGGTTAGATATATTCTGCCAAAGTCAAAGTTGTCAAAGGTAGTGACAGAGCACCGCGTTGCCACGTGTAACGATTTACGGCACTTTTAAAGAAAAAGTTTTATTTACAAAATACTAGATTATTTAATGAGAAACACGATATGGTAGCACTACGAGTAAAACCTACCTTACTGATACTTCCAGGACTGATATTTGGAGATTTCAAGAAAGTTAATTTATTTTCTGTTTTCTAACTTGTTTACATTATAACTTGTCGTTGTAAAAATTGTTGTACTTGCTGGGGACCTCTTGGTTTCCCTCGACCATTTCATAATTAAAGAAATACTTTTTTTCTGTAGGTATATCTATTGTAGTTTAAAAATGCTTTATTTTTATGTCACTAAGTAAAAAATAAGTTACAAGGAATTTTAAAAAGTATGAAATTGGTTCTTTTTTATTTTCAAGTTAGGTACATACGTATTTAAAAACTCCAGCACGTGTAAAACAACATTCGTGGACGTTGCATAATTCCTACAAATTTACGAGGATTTGGCATATTCTGTCTATTTGGAAAACGTCTTTGATATTCTGCTGCTGCACGGCACTTTCGTCGCACTTCCCATAAATTAGTCCATATCCGTAATTTCCGCGATTACACGAATTTGAATGTGCGAAAAGCAAATACTGAAAACTAATTTCAAAATATTTGCGATATTTTTGACGGATTTTCCGATGTTGGCGCCATCTGTAGGTCATTAGCGCAATGTGCACTAAAGCTCGTTCCATTTTTTAACTTATTATAGAATTAAATAATAATAATACTAATAATAGTAACGTAATTAACAATAATCGACCATGTTTGCATATAATAATATTGTAGTATTATTATTTTAAATTTCCGCGTTTACAGTGCTCTGTAATATTACTTTTCTGACCACTATTGCTGTTTGACATTTGGAGAGTATTAGAAACAATGCAACCAACAACACAGCATAGGTTTATATCGACTGACAAGTGCTATGTGCGTGTAACCCCGTGTCACGGAGGAGGTGTCAAAACAATACTAGGATGAAGATAACCCACGATTGTACACAAAAGAATAGCATATTGATTGCCATAAGAATATTTATCTGAATAATATTAGGTTCTCGGTGGTGGCGGACCGAAGACTGAACGGTTGTGTTGACATTGTAATTTTAGTAGTTTTTAGTGACAGTTTCAGTTTTAAACGTTTTATTTATTAAATAATGGATAGTTGCGACATATTGGGACATGTGTAGTTTTCTACAATTTTCTTAAAACGTACGTGGACATATTTTCTAGAGTTGAGAACAATGCAGTGGAGTTACAGTTATCGGACAAAATTTTCTAAATGAAAAACTGCCACGGGTGTATTCGAACTTTTCTGTTAACATTTCTTTCAATCAATTTTCTTAAAATAAATGGGCAATTTATTAACTGCATCTACGCGAAGTGTGTATTTTGTGGCGAGTAATTCTGACGGATCTGTAATGAGTGAAAATGAAGTTTTGGCAGTTTGGAACAAAGGAACGAAAAACGAATGCAAAATACTATAGCTAAACGGATTAACTGTTATCTATCAGGTACTTAGGTATTATTATTAATAAAAATGTTTATTTTCGTTGTTTCTACATTCGGCAACATTGTGAAAAACGACCGCATGGTAGTTGACATATGTAGTCACGACGGTGGACGATGACTGATCGACATAGGCGCCGACTTTCCGTAGGAAAAAAGGGTTTTGCCCCATTTTTAAAACATCGAGCTAAAATTCCGAAATAAATTTTTTAATGTCTTTTAGGCCTCCCTGAGCACGTGGTTAAAATTTTTGTACTTAGTCATAGTTAATCCTGTATAAATAACTATTAATAATAATAATATCTCTACCTCTCATTCTAATCACAGGGATTAGCCCAGAAGTCGGAGACTTGTGCAGGAGAGGGGGCGGCATATTATTATTAAGCACTAAACTAAATAAGCAAATTGTGACGAGATGACAAAATGAGGACAATGAAAATCAATACAATCTAGTTCAACAGATGACTCAGAACCATGTAAATTATAGGATATAAAGAAAAATTGAAAAAGAAATATTAAAACCAATTCTGATGGTTTCATGATGGTGATGGTCACGTTGTGGTTACATTTTAGTAATTTATCTAAATATTAAAAAGCAAAATCCGCACGTTTTTACGTAGTGTGTAGCAAGAACGGAGAAGGTTGTACAGAGGTCTCCGTGGGCTTAAATTGATCGTCATGAAAAATCTATTTGAGCATAATTCGATTTTTCCAATATTTGCCAGACTTATCCCTACTTAAGTCACCCTTGAAGTCGGAGAAAACTGATGAGAATTTCGCAAAAGATCGAATTATGGGGCCCGTCTTTCGTATCATTTGTCGGGTAGTTGGGGAAACAAAGTACTTCATGATGTGGATATCATTCCCCGTCTGCTATCGGCAATAGGGGTGGTTTTACCCCCACGCCAATTTCCCGCCAATTTTTACCAAGAATTGATCGACCATTTTCCACCCCTTAATTAGGGGTAAGTCAGACAAATATTGGAAAAATCGAATTATGCTCACCTAGATTTTTCATGACGATCAATTTAAGCCCACGGAGACCTCTAGACGACCGTCCCTGTTCTTGCTACACACTACGCAAAAACGGGCGAAAAGTGGGGTTTTTTGCGATTGCTCTTTAAATTCAGGTCAGGATTAAGATGCTTTAAGTTAAAATATGTTTTTTTAATGATTAACTTATACATTTCAAGCTTAATATTATAGAAAATAAAAATACTTACAAATTTAATTGTAATATGTATTTCCAATTAGGAATTCTATATCTGATATTCATTTGTATGATCTAAAGATACTGTTGTGTGTACAATGAATTAGAATAATTAAAGCAGCTAGAGGATAGAGTAAGTAAATAATTGTTTTCTTGTTTTTACAGCCAAGGGCGACAAGTAAAATATTCCATATCTATTTGGCAAATTTACTGGAAAAACTGTTAGTTACAGAGTAGTTATAATATGCCTTTTTGATAATAATAGTACCCATCTACAAATAGGTACGCATTATTTCATAGGAATAATAACAATATTTTATCGCCAAAACACGGAACAGGAATGTGTGTACGACCTTGAAATTTTGACCGTTAACGAATTGTGTAATCTAAGGTTGTCTGGTTACGCAATATAAAGAATCTCGTTTTCTTCCTACCAGACATAAACCCGGTGGACAACTCACAAATATTTTGTTACATTTAAAACTATTATAGTCTGTTCAGAAATGAAAGAGAGTAATAAAAGCTTATTATATATGCAAATCGTAAATAGATGTAGTACTGGTGCTTATATACAATATTTTTATATTATGTATTATCGGTATAGATGAGGCGTACTTTTAAAAAAACTTTGTGTGATCGAACCGTACTAAATTGTAGCAGGCAGCTAAAATATAATAACCGACAATCCGTCTTTGTCTATGCCGCTTCAATTTCTCGGTCCATTTCCCTTATAAATACAATATAAAAACAGCATTTCAAAACATGAGGCAACTTAAAGCATCATAACCGGGTTAAGAGGGTTTTCAAATCATTCAAATAAAATTATTCAATATTATTATCAAAATATTTATTTAAGTTTAATGAATATACTCATATTCCACACAAAAATATATGTATTTTGAAAATTCAAATTATGGTGAGTAAATGTAGTGTATAAATATACAATAAAGAAAATAAAAAAGTAGGTATATTGAAATTCATCCTCTGAATATTTTGATGAATTATCTTCGTCTCCTAGATTGATAACGATAGGTGGCACAGTAACGTCAATTAAATTATCGAGTTCCCACATTTTCTCCTCTTCTTTTTGTACATGATGTATACATCTTTGCCAGTTATCTGCAGTTACTCGTTCCAAGGAATTTCTTAACAAAATTTTCACTTTACGTCACTTAATTTAAACGTCGTATTATTTCGCACTACATCTCCATTTACCTTCGCCCAGACTAATTCGATTGGATTAAGTTCACAGTGATAAGGTGGTAACCGTAGTATTTGGCAATTTGTTGCCATTTCATCGATAACATATGTTTTCTGATCTTTATTAAGATTGACAAGTGTCAAAAGTTCCTTTTTCACGTCCTCTGCTTGTCGAAAACTTTTTACATTTTTATCTTGCCATACTTTTGTTACAGTATATCCCTCGTTGATCCAAGTTTCGTCTAGATAATAAATATTCCTCCCTTCGTCACGGAATTTTCTAATTGATCTTCGTCAACAAATAATTTCATCTTTATGGATAAGAACTGACTTCCTGCTCTGCTTTTCCCAGCAAAAATTCAACTCTCGTAAGACGGTCCATAATTTGCTTCTACTGATTTTTGGCAAATCGTTGTCCTCTGAAAGTTCACTTAAATTTTGTTTAGCGTTGGTATTTTTTTTTAAATAAAACGAGTGTACTTTTCTGCGAATGACATTTTTGAAGAAATCATCTATAACGACTATTGATCTCCCTGTAGATGATTTTGGGGTTTTGGGGGATTTACAGCATCTTGTTCATTTTTTGTTTCCTTTAAAAGTCTGTAGATAGTCTATTTTCCAATTCCTGTCATTTTGGAACACTTTTCCACGATGTCGTCAACACTGTTGGTAGGTTTCAAAGCATTAAATATATTTAATATGATAATCTTCTCATTCTGAGACAGCGCACATCTTTTCACGCGTTTAGCAGGTACGTAATCTGATAAGATCGACATTTTACCCAAACTATATTATATCCACTGGCGCAATAGTCACTAAACACAAATCGAATTTTACTCTACTGCACTAGCACGTCTTCGTATATTCAACTCTAAGACTGGATTGATCTGTCACAATACACTGGCTCTTGCCCTATAATGTATCCAGTAAAATATACTAATGTACACCCATTACCTGTTAGCATTAGTGTTACCCGTTTATTACCTAAAACGAGATATTACCACGCCCATGGCCGGTTCTTATCTCGGGGTTTTATTACTCTCTTTCATTTCCAAAGAGACTATAGTAGATTTTTTTTATTTAGTATCAAGAGCATACACGAAGTTTCGAATATCAAATTTTTTTAAAGTGCAGATATAAACTATCTGCGACATCGATAACAAAATAACTCTTTACGGTTTTTCGAATTTATGTATTTATAAACTTTATACCTATTTACGACAAGGATTTTAGGAAAAAAAATAAAGTTCTATTAGTTTTAACCTTTACATCTTTGAGCTACTGTAGTCTGCAGCCAGGCGATTTGAAATATCCGATTTATTTGGACTTATTTTTGTGGGAATATTTAAAAAATAAAGTTATTGCATCAAAGTGGACACTATTGATGATTCACGCAAACGTATCATAGCTGCTGCCCATAACTTATGAGTTCAAAATAAACAAGAAGCAAAAACATTTTTGTTAGTTTGTGGAAACTGGGTAAGACGGGCCCAAAATTTTATTATCACATCAAGTATGTCAAACTATTTTATTAATTAAAATCACAAATTAATTCTGTTAATAATTGATAACAATAGCAGCAAAATCAGTTGAATTTACTGCACAAAAATAGGTGTTGTACGATGAAATTTATTTCTTTCCTTGGGAATTTCGTTAAATTTTTTGTCCGCTCATCAATTATACGCCTTATCAGGTTTTACAGTGAACCAGTTTCCAGTGCCGTGCGGATGTGCATTTTTAAATCATTTTTGAACTGCCCTTTTTGATTTTATTTTTACCAAATTGTATTTGTAAGAATCCGCTGTACATTTTTTTATAACAGTATATTCTGTAAACTTTGGTACAGTAGAAACAATAGATGATTTTCTTATAAACCATTATAACAATTCAAGTAACTCGAAAACGAAATACCTTACAGGAAGAGGACATGTATGTCAAATAGTGTGAATGATCAAAAACATTATCAGATATTTTCTAAAACTCAAAGAATTCGAAATTCTGTCGAAAAGGGATTAGAATTCTACGAAAATGTTTTTTATGTATAGTCAAAATTGTGATATACTTTTAGCAACATGGAGATATGTTTTTTATATATTTTTAGGTATCAATTATACTGTGTGAAGTGAAACTAACTACTCTGTGAACTAAAGCCCTAACCAGCGTTGAATTACACCCACAATATCTACCCATATATTCTATATTATTAGCTTTTGTATAATTATTGAATAGAGCTTTGCCTGTGGAATTGTTTATTAGCATACCTAGATGTTTGGTATCAGAGAGCATACATATGACTTCATTGATAGGAATTGAGGAGATTTGATTTATATTAGCTTAAAATGCCTTTCTAATACAGTAAAGAATGGAGATATAGATCTTTCCAATAATGGTATCAACCTAACGGAGTACAATTTTAGAATTACAAACCGTGAAAGGGTTTACATTTTTAAGTTTAATTTCTGAATTCAAAATTGTAACTTCGAATTCAGATTTTAAAATCTGAATTCAGACTTTAATGTCTGAATTCAGAGCGTGGCTTTTTGTTGGTCAGGGAATTAGTCCACAGAGTAGTTATTTTCTAAAATTCCTCTTTCACAAATAATCGCTGTAGATGGGGCTTTTAATAGTAATTACTCTCAGTATAGTGGATTGCTTTCTGTTTGTAACTGTATTCAGGGCCAGAATTGAGTAGCCGGTGCTGACTAGATGTACACACGTGCTACATCTTGTGTGCTCATGTCCTTTTAACGAGTTCGAAACCAGTACATGCCTGGTGGCACCGCTGACGACTAACTGCAGCTGTTTACTCCAGGCATTTCAGGTGTATCTCAGTGGTGCAACATTATTTAGAATAGTACTGTTCATGACAAATTCAGTGGTATAAACAAATTTAATCAAGAAATTGATGAGATAAGTGGTCGGCTTACTTCCTGCTCGGCCTAAGTGGCTCGACTTACAGGAAGCGACCTACGTTGCAGCAGGTACTTAACGCAGACTTCACGCCCTGGGCGACGAGTCATTAAATCTGTAAAGGATACTGCAGGAAACAACTGTGTGTCCGACAAGGGTTCTTGGCTGTTCACACAGATACTGCAGAAGTAATTCAACGCCGGTCGGGGCATTAGTATAATTTTCTCCTGTATATTATGTCCTCTAAATCTCAGTTCTCTATCTAGAAAGCTCCGACTTCCCCAACAATTTCGTCAGCAGTGTAAGTTCAGAGATTAATGTCCGAATTCAGATATTAAAGTCTGAATTCACAGTTTAAAGTCTCAATTCATTGTTTAAAATCTGAATTGAGAGATTAAAATTCGAATTCACAGTTTAAAGTCTGAATTCAGAGGTAAAACTCTAAAATCAGGGATTAAACACTAAATTAAAAAATGTAGACATGACCCTTCTAGGATTTCGTACAATTTCTCTACACTTGCTTTAAAATGATCCGCATCACAAAAAGCTTAGTGGGAGAGAGAATACAACTGATTATAAATTAGTCAATTACAGAAAGAGTATGTTACGGAATTCACGTAATCTAAAAATGGTAATGATCTCTTTATAAATTATATATGTAAAGTAATTAGTAGGTTTAATAACTTCTATAGCATTGAACGCGCCAGGAATGTAAGAGAAATGAACCAGGGAAGAGAAAAATCCTGATAGCCATGAAAAACACACGTTGGTTTGTATGAGAGTTTTTACATTCATTAGGAACAAAAACGGATGAAGTTAGACCATTAAATGCAACATAAAAAGCAGAAATTATTACTATCTGAGAAAAACAAAGGACCTATATAGAATTAATTTAATTTCATAATGTAGTCGTAATAATATAATTATTATAAAAAATATACTGTGATTTGGTATGTACCATAAAAAATTTAGTGATTTAAAAATAGAATATACAGGGTGTCCGAAAATTATGCGTCAAGACTTCAGAAGGTGATTCATCACAAGAAATTGGGGTTACGAAGTCCTATAACAATTTTTCAAAAACTCAATATTAGTACTTAGTACTTATAGAACTCAAAATATGACAGTGTGTAACTATAGAGTTGTCTATTAGGTGACGTCTGTGACGTCACTACTAAATGACCCATTGTTATACGCTTTCTATAAGTCGGTGTCGTAAATGTTCATTTATTATCAGTTTTGTAAATGAAATCTTTCCGACGCTCTTTCTAAACCTCTAGTCGCAAAAATCTGCCGGATTGAAGTCTGAGGAAGGACTGGTTGTGAAAGATTTCGTTGTTTCGAACGTCCATAACGCGGCGAAACAAAGTCAACCTATTTTGCCGAGCCACAATAGGCACATCATTATGAAAATCAAGTAAATCATTTTGTAGAATAAATAAAAATGTCTGGGCGTTGCATCGAATTGGCAAGAAAACCAAGATAAGAAAATTGTGAATTATTCCCACGCATACATTGACTTTAAAATTGAATTAATAGCACGTCTTTATGAGGGCTCCTATTCTATGCTTTCTATATTCATTTCACATAAATATTGGAAATGAAATATTTTATATGAACCTTGTAAGCCACCGGGTTGAAGTCAGGGGACTGACTTAGCCAATGAATAGGAGCATCTTGATCTCCAATTGTGGAAACATATTTCCGCTTACTGGTAGCCCATGCCTACACACCCTCATATGCTTTGCATGCCGGCTTCTTTAGGGACGAAAATTTCATTTATTTCTTCTTTTGTGATTAAAATTTTGTTTTCTTTTTAAGTGGTAACTAAAAAATCCAAAACAGCCAAATTATCACCCGATTAGCATATGGAGGTGGTATGAGTAGCATTTATTTTACTCATAAACAATATTTATTGTCGACAGTAAAACACTTGATGAAACCTCTAAAAGATGCTTCTCTGGTTTGGATGACTTATCGCCTTATCTTCTTCTGAAATGGGTTGATGCTCTTGCATTGCCTCTATCTATCATTATGTTCGAGCCATTTTCATGAGGTTTTGTTCCAACTATGTAACTCCAATTTCCAAGAAGGGATTCCAATATTTACCGCCCAAACAGTCTCTTACCCACAATCTGTAAAATCATGAAATCCATCATTGTGAGACACGGAGTTATTAAAATTCGCTCTACCTTAACAAACCTAATCCACTGCGTAAACGACTGGTCTCCAGCTCTAGATAATAGTTATCCTATAGATGTAATATATCTTGACATTTCGAAAGCTTTTGATAGGGTTCCTAGGAGAAGACTTTCACACAAACTAGATCATGTGGGCGTTCGCGGTACCCTAAACCAATGGATCAATAGTTTTTTAACAGATAAGTTCTTTAGAGTCACAGTAGGTGAATCTTTCTCCGATAGACCGGTCCTCAGCGGCATACCACAGGGTTCAGTTTTAGGGCCCCTATTGTTTATTATCTATGCCAGCGATATTCAATACCACGTCACAAATAAGGTATCTTTCTACGCAAATGATACTAAACTATACACCAATCCTGTTAGTAACCATGTGTCCCTCTAACGAGATTTTGACTACTTCTGCTAAATGCAGACAAATGTATTGTTCTCCATATCGGCCGTAAAAATCACAGTTGTGTATTCCTTACATGGACGAGTACTAAAAACAGTGACCTAGGTGTCATCATAAACTAAAAAATTTATCGTGGTCGGATCATGTAACCTCTTTGTGTTAACGTGTTAAATCTAAACTCTATGTATTATGAAAGTCGTTCTCTAATATATCGTTTGATGTGCCGTGTAAACTATACTACAGTTATGTAAGACCAATTGTTGAATATGCAGGTTCTGTGTGGTGTCCCAATCTCATCCAAGACCAACAATCCTTAGAAGGTGTTCAACGTTCTGCGACCAGGCTTCCTATGTAGAACGACTATCCATGGCACATCACACCAACTTTCAGCAGCATCGCCTTCGCAATGGTATTATTTTACACATTTATACTTTAGGAACTTGTATAAAATTTAACCTCAGTATTTAAACAAAGAAGTTATAAACATACTAATCTTAAAGCGAACACCCTGTATCTCGAAAACGGGACACTTAAATTAAAAATGGCATGAGAAAAATCCTATTAATTTCAACTAAGTAACATGCGATTAACAGTTTAACCTACTGGTTTGTGGCATCCTGTGTATATTCATCTGTTGGTAAATATAGGTATATGAATACTACGGCGACGATAAATATTACTTCCTGTGTTGAAATCTGGATATTTTCTATGAAGTAGTAAGAGAAGTGTGACTGATAATAATGACTATAAATAACTAAACCCATTTGTCAATCAATCATCTGCTAGTTCTATTCGCCGAACCCCGTTATAACTGTTCAAAAATATATACCAGTTCTAAATAATATATGTATTTTTAAATGTTACCGAGTGGTTTACATATTGTGTTATCTATCACCAAATAAAAATTCATATTCATTTTAAATACATAATAAAACCATAATTCAAATAAAACTACTTAGTGAAAATGAAAAAGCGTTCTGTTTTTAATTAATTGAGACCGAAAAATATACCTAAGTATCTAAATTAAATACTTGACAACAAATTTATACTCATTTCTCAGGTTTATGAAATAAAAAATATAGACTTCAAAAGTTAATATTTTCATTTCATTCACTACACTAAGTACATCAAACTATATTGGACCAGTGAAAGAAAAGTTTTATTATGCGCTGCTAGAGGAGAGAGTATTTTCTAACTTTACATCGCTGGACTACTAGTCTCTAGCCAGGCGATTCCGAATATTAAAATCCAATTACTTTTTATAGGTATTAAAGTTTTTGTAATGCCATTCTGTACATTAGTTTTCCAAGTGTCAAAAATGACTTATATACCAATTCGGTTAATTGATATCGTTTTAAATTATGGCGATGTGAAAATGTTTTAACATAACGATTTCCCGGTAAACAATGTAGCTACTTTTACCCCGGTGTGCAGCAAGTACAAGTGTAGTGCAACATGAGGGAAATTTGAAACCGAATCGTGGAAGCGATATCCAGGGCGTTCACGGCGTACTGCAACAGGTGAATTTTGCACATCACCATTATTTAACATTCTGAATAACTTTTTCAAGTAACATTATGCTGTATTTTAAGCGGAAAAGGCATTTTGCTGAATACAATACAGATTTTACTCAGTACATTATTTTAAATAGGATTATTTTGAAAACGGTTACTCCTAACGATTTCAACAAGCTATACTTTTTTTAGATAAAAAAGGCACGAGAATCGAATGTTTCAATAATCAGATATACAGGGTGTCCGGTAAGTACCTCCTAATCTCTCGGGAGTGTATACGGGAGGTCAAAATAAAACTAGTCCTTTCTATAATTTTTTTCCTAATGTGCCCCCTAACGGAGTTATGGGGGGTCAAAGGGATACCTAGAAATTAACGTTTAGGGTTATAACTTTGAAACCACCCTGTATATTTTAATAAAATTTTCGTACGTTGTATTACACATGGAGCTCTACGATTTGATGCTAAAATCAACTTTTTGCTATTATCAGGTGTCCAGAAACGGACTGGCCCTATCACAATTTTTCTCAAAATTGAAAACTGAAAATATTATTATTAGATACTCTGAAGGTTTTCTTTAAAAATGGTACTCTTTATTTATTTAGAGAAAATGAACGGTTTGCGAGATAAATCGGTTTTGAAAAAAATTGGTAACAAATATAACAACAATTAAAATTTATTTTTTTACAATAAAATCATTCCCGCTAGTGCCAACCTACAGATTCACCATAAACATTTACTGGTGGTGAATTAAGGGAATGAATAATGCCGTTTCTTGTAAAATCAACATCTATGACCAAAATACATCTAGAAATTATTATTACTCTTGTTTCCATGGAGTTCTTTTCTATTGTTTTCGTTGTTAGACCCTGTCGATTTTAAAGTACTTGTCAAAGGGGCGTGACAGAATAAAAATTCAATTTTATTGTGGTATTCGTTTTAAGCTGTTAGAAATAACATTTAAAAATGGAAGAATATTCCTCTGCAGAATATGCTGATATGCACCTAATTTATGGGGAAGCATTATGCAACTCCGTGGAGGCAAGAAGACTTTATGATGACAGGTTTCCGGGTCGACATTTGCCGAGTCCAAAAACTTTTGAAAGAGTTGATCGTAGTTTAAGAGAAACAGGTAAAAAAAATAGTGAAAAACGTTAGTGAAACTAATTTCTTCCGAATCCTTTATTTAGGAAGCTTTTTGCCACGCCGTGGTGGAGCAGGAGCCCGAGGAGAGTACGAGACCCTCATGTAGAGGAACAAATATTGGAAGACGTTGCTAATAATTCTTCAAATAGCATAAGGAAGCTTGCGGCACAAAACAATGTTACAAAATGGGCTGTACATGAAACTCTGAAAGAACAATTGCTTTACCCGTACCACATCCAAAAAGTACATGCTATGTCTCCAGATGATTATCCAAAAAGACTTCAATACGCCAATTAGTTTTTACAGCATCATATTTGGATACATAATTTTGGTACATCTATTTTGTTCACCGATGAAGCAGGTTTTACAAGAGACGACATAATTAATTTGCATAATCTACATGTCTGGGATGAAGAAAACCCTCACGCTTTAGTTCAAACTCGCTACCAACAAAGGTTTATGATGAATGTGTGGGCTGGAATTATCGGGAATCATTTGATTGGTCCATTTATTCTGGAGCAAAGACTTAATGGTGCTCTTTATTTGCAATTTTTAGAGGAAAATCCAAATATTTTGTTAGAAGAAGTGCCCCTTCAAATAAGAACTGAAATGTGGTACATGCATGACGGTGCACCACCCCACTTTGATCGTTTAGTACGTCAACATCTGACGAATGTTTTTGGTGATCGATGGATAGGTCGAGGCGAACCTGTATTATGGCCACCTAGGTCGCCCGATATAAACCCATTTTTCTGTGGGGTCATTTAAAAATTAACGTTTATTCAACACCCGTAAATAGTAGAGAGGAACTTCTGCTGAGGATAACACAGAACTGTGACCATCTCCGCAATAATCACGGAATATTATTTCAAGTGCACCGGGAAAACATTCGTAGGATTAGAAAGTGCATTGAAGTACGGGGTGCTCATTTTGAACATCTACCGAAGTAACATTTAGGTACCTTTGTTCATTGTTGGATGTTCTTTGTTGCATGTCTTGTAAGTAAGTTATTTTTCAAATGTTATTTTTAATTGGTCACTACCTGCTTGTAAAGTATAGCCAACCCATTCAAAGATTTCTGGATTTGATAAAGTTAAAGAAATTAAATGCATGAAACAATATGTAAAAAAAATAAATTTTAATTGTTGTTGTATTTGTTACCAATTTTTTTCAAAACCGATTTATCTCGCAAACCGTTCATTTTTTCTAAATAAATAAAGAGTACCATTTTTAAAGAAAAACCTAATAATAATATTTTCAGTTTGATAAAATTACTTCTGTCAAAATTTTGAGAAAAATTGTGATAGGGCCAGTCCGTTTCTGGACACCTGATAATAGCAAAAAGTTGATTTTAGCATCAAATCGTAGAGCTCCATGTGCAATACAACGTACGAAAATTTGATTAAAATATACAGGGTGGTTTCAAAGTTATAACCCTAAACGTTAATTTCTAGGTACCCCTTTGACCCCCCATAACTCCGTTAGGGGGCACGTTAGGAAAAAAATTATAGGAAGGACTAGTTTTATTTTGACATCCCCTATACACTCCCGAGAGATTAGGAGGTACTTACCGGACACCCTGTATATATACACTAAGCCGCAAAAAAGTTCTGCCATTTAAAAGAATTATATTGTGCCATAAGTGGCGCCCTCTACTAGTGATGTCAAAATTAAAAACAAATCACCATTTCTCGTCCCCAAAAAAACCCAATCTTCAATATGTATGCAAATATTTGGATTTTTTTTAAATTATTTACAAATATCAAAAATAAAATTTTAACTTTGACACCCCTGAATCATTTTTACACACACATCAACTTTTGACTTAAGTAAGTTTGGCTACACTCTTGCTCTATGTTGTATTAATTTCAGGACACCTTGTATAACCAAAGTTTTCAATAATTCTGTTGTCATTATATGCGAACTCATTGTAAAAATCGTATCATTTATAATGGTGAATGTACAGTAAAATTTAGTAGTTATAATCAAAGTTCCATTACAACTGAAGTTGCTATAAGCAAAATCCACTATATTTTACACGATAATTTTGAAAAAATATACTCCCCAGTCCCAGATATTCTAAAAATGCTTTAAACATAATAAACAAAACATTATTAACTATTCAAATTTCACAGATTGACAACATCATGGTAATTTTATAAATAATTAGAATAATCTTGTGTATGGAGTTAATATTAAGTTTTTGGCCATAGTTACTCACAAAATGTTTCCATACATTATCAAAATTACATTGTACATAGTTTCCTCTAATTGCTATTGGATTACACTAAAAACCAAAAAGATAACTATTAGTTTTCTGTTTAAGTTGTAATTGACACTACAGGGAATAGTAAACTTTATCAATTGATAGTGCTTGTGACAATGCTGTTTTACAGAAATATGCAATAAAAATGCCATTTCAGATTTTACTGATGCCGATATTAGTATAGATTAATTTCTCTTTCAACAAAAATAACTGTTAAATATAAAAATAAAAATTCTACTAACATGGATTGTAACGTAATATTTTTGAAAATAATTTAGTCTGAAACAATTAGAATATAATTTATAAGAAAATTGCTACAAATTAAAGAAAGTGGGGGATCCAAATGAAAGTTTTGTTACTATTTATAAGAAACCTGACATTTTGACATAAGTTTCGATCGAGGTTTCAACCGAAAAGGTGAAAAAAAAGATTACTTATACGAAGCTCAATTATATCCATACCATGTACAACGTGTCCAATCATTAATACCCAGGAATAGGACGAGGAGGACCGGACCATGACCGCCACGATCTCCTGACTTTAGATCATTTGGATTTATTTTTGTGAGGATTTAAAAAAATGTATCGCACCGAAGTGGATACCTATATACGTATGATTTACGCAAACGTATCATAGTTGCTATCAATAAGACGAGCTTAAAATTTGTTCGTAACATCAGGTACGTCAAACTATTTTATTAATTAAGACTACAATTTAATTCTATTTATAGTCAATAACAATAGCGGCAAAAGCAGCTAAATTTGCTATATAAAATAGGTGTTATAAAATGTTATTTATTTCTTTCTTTGAGAATTTCTTTCCATTTTTTGTCCGGTCGTTGATTGCATGCTTTGCCACCGTATCAGATTTTACAGGGAACCAGTTTTCAGTGCCGTGTAGAGATGTGTTTTTAAATCATTTTTGCAAAATTGCATTTGTACACCCTGTATATAATATAAATATTTTCGTTTTTTTTTTGCATGAAAATATTCTCTAAAAGTTTACTCCTAGAGCATCCAGTATATTAACCATTTTTTTCATAAGTGCATTTAAATGAGAAAAATATAAGTTCATGGTAAGATCTTCACTGTTTAAAAATTTAATTAACTCATAACCTAATTTTCCAGATGTCTCGCACTGAAATAAATTTGTTGCCATTAAAACCAGGAGTTCGTAAATTTTAATAACCGGTCAAATGAAGCATGCACAGCGAATGGTCGTTTTATTATTTAAAACAATTATATTAAGTGGAAGACTAAATAAAAACCATTTTGGCAAATTTTATATCCCAAGTTAATAAATGTCATCGTTAAAGCACACGTGGGTAGGTCTCCAAAATATACACTACCGAATTTATGCACTGTTCTGGCATAATTTCTATGCAGCGGTTTCTTTTAATTTTCCTTTAATTACGTTTAGTAACGTATTGATTATTTGGTGTCTGGTACGTGTATCAAATAAATAAATAAAAACGAATTAGTAACTTTAGAGAATGCAAATAAAGTTATAATTTTATTTTTTCGGAAAATTCATGTGTTCTATACATTAAATTCTACAGGGCGATTTAGAACTTATCTAAAAAAATAGATTGGACAGGGGACTGTTACAAATACAATTTTATAAAGAAAAAAATCAAAAATAGTTCAAAAATGATTTAAAAAATACTTCTGCACGGTACTGCAAAACTGGTCCACTGCAAAACCTGACAAGGCAAAACATGCAATCGGCGACCAGACAAAAAATTCCCGAGGAAAGAAGTAAATAATATTTTATGACACCTATTTTATACAGAAAATTCATCTGCTTTTGCCGTTATTGTTAATAATTATTAATAGAATTAATTTAAGATTTTAATTAATAAAATAGTTTGACATACCTGACATTACAACAAAATTTTGGGTACGTCTTACCCAGTTTCTACAAACTAACACAAATATTTCTGATTTTTCTCCGTTTTGAACTCGTAAGTTATTAGCAGCAGCTATAATATGTTTCCGTAAATCATCAATCACTTCGGTGCGATACATTTCATTTTTTAAATATCCCCACAAAAAGAAGTTCAAATGATTTAAAGTCAGGAGATCGTGGCGGCCATGGTACCGGTCCTCCTCGTCCAATCCCTTGCTATTAATGCTTGGACACGCGGCATATGATACGGATATTATTGAGCTTGATGTATAATACGTAACACTGCGGCAATACGCCGAGGACGCTCTGGACCTCCATCTTTTCCACAATTCGGTTTCAAATTTTCCGTGTCACGCTCGCGTTACACTAAACTGCACATGGTGGTAAAAGTAGCCGCATTTGACTCATGTTTACCGGCAAATCGTTCTGCTAAAGCATTTTAACATTACCATAAATTAAAACAATATACATCAACTACGAGTTGCTATACACGTATACCATTTTTGGCACATGAAAAACTAATGCAATTGCATCACAAAAACGTTAATACCTACTATAAGTAATCGGTTTTAATCGTAACCCTACGATGAGAGATAGAAAATACTACAACTTTGAATTTATCGCCCCTAAAGATCCCCTATCTCCAAAATGTATGCAAATATTTGGAAAAGTTATTTATAAATACCGAAAATAAAATTTTAATTTTGCCACCCTGTATCTTTTTAACCATCAAATTCTGATTAACATTAAGTTAGACAACATCGCATAATTTTGTTGTCCGGGATCAACTCTTGCTTTATGTTGCATTTATTTCGGGACGCCCTGTATATGCCCTGTTATTATTAATTTAGAATGAGATTAGGAACATTTTCTTATGACTGTTCCTCTAACCCGGACTTTTATTTTGCAAGTGCTGTAGGGAAATTTTCGCTGACCTTCAAAACTTAAAACAAGAAGACTAACATCAAAAGAAAAAAGATATTCAGTCTTCTGTAATTATTATTTATTTGTGTAGGTTATGGGCTGTAAAATAGATTTGCTTTTTTTTGCTTAATTTAATTTAGATGTAGTACTTGTAGTAGTAGTTATTTTATTCAATATTCATTAGTCAAGTAAGCCGAACCTTTTTTATTTATGATAGTTTATTGTACCTCATATGCATATTTATTTTTTTAATATTTTACTTCCTTATAATTTAGTTATACCTAGAATACTGGACCTTTTCACACCCACTGCCATGAGGACCCGAAAATAATGACGCTTGGGCTGTTAGTGATATGTTTGAAAAGATCTAGCATTAGTCATAACAACAAATCAAGAAACGTCAAAGCTGTGACCTTATATAATTTTTATTTCGTATGAATATATTATTATACTATACTAGAACTATATTAGAACTTTGTCACAATTGTTATCATTATATAGTATACCAGAATTTACAGTCCACAAAATGAAGATTGGAAGATTATAACAAGCACACCCGCGAAAGTTGATTTGGAAAAGCAAGAGTAATTTAAGGAAGTGGTGATGACGCACGAAATTTAAAAGCATGCAAGAAAAATCGTCAGAGATAACCATAGCTCTGTGCTAAAGAAAAAATTCTTAACCATAAAAACCAATTGCAAACAGTGACAGAAAACAAGCAAAACTGACGATGAACTGAGAAGAATATAAATGATGACAGCAAAGCTGTTTCAGAATCAGAACAATGCCTATGCATGGTGAATGTAAAGAAGGCGAAGGATGGTGGTCCTTTTCGCTTCGAAGTCTGGGGCATATAGGACCAGGAACACTTTTTTTTCTTAAAAAAAAAAAAAATATATATTTTTTAGTTTCTCTGTTTTATTTAGCTTTGCTAAATAAATGAATTTGGTTTCCTTAAATTCTGTATTAATTCTATATGAACTTAAGGAAACCAAATTACTTAAAATTTTTAGATAAATGTCTTAAGCGGTGTGCTTTGCTCCAGTTTCACGTATACAGTATGCGCCAAAAGTATGGAATAAATTCAATAAAAACGAAACAATTATTTTTTGGGAAAAATCCTCGAACACGGCGATTTTTAATTTAAAAAATACATATTTTAGCGTAAAATGCGATTTTCAAATGTCATTTGTCTTCGAGTAATGACGTCATCCATTTTTTTTTAAATGGCAACACCATATTTTTTTCCTTGATTCTGAAAGATCGTTTAATTCTCTATCAGACAGTACTAAAATTTTGCCCTCTTACATAGGAAAGTTTTCAAGTAAATGACGATTGAATGTTAGAAAACGTAAAATTTATCCATAAAAAAGTAACAATTCTGAGGTATGTAAAATAAAATACAATTGATTAAATTTTATACCTAAATTAAATGTTCGAATTGCCATCCACCAACCTCTTGACAATGCGCAAGTCTGTGAAGAAATTCTTCTTGCACATTATGAATTATTTCTGGGGTAACTCTACGTATTTCGTCCCGAACGCGATTTTTAAGTTCTTCTAAATTACGTGGTTTATTAATGTATACTTTTGACTTCAAGTATCCCCATAAAAAATAGTCGAGGTGTAAGATCTGGCGATCTTGCAGGCCATTCTATCGGTCCGCGTCTGTCGATCCACCTCCCAGGAAAACAGTTGTCCAAAAAATCTCGTACAGGGCGCGCATAGTGTGGAGGTGCACCGTCTTGCTGAAACCATATGGTATCGTCAGGAATGTCAGGGTCATTATCGTTAGGAAAAATTACTGCAAGGGCTGGAACAAGGTCATTTTCTAGAAACTCTAAATATCTTTGTCCTATAAGGGTTCCTTCAAAGAAGAAAGGCCCTACTAATCTGTCGTCAACTATTCCAGTCCACACATTTAATTTCTGAGGGTGTTGGGTATGTGCCTCTGCCATCCAATGAGGATTTTCCCGACTCCAATATCTGCAAGTTTGACGGTTTACTGTACCATTCAGAAAAAATGTGGCCTCATCTGAAATAAGTATTTGCCGGTGTAAATTTCTATTTCCTTGACATAAATCCATTAGAATTTCGCAAAAGTGTAAGCGACGATAGGGATCATCTTCATTGAGTTCCTGCACAAGTTGAATTTTGTAGGGATGATATTTTTCCTTCCTCAAGATACGTAGCACTGTGCTCTGACTAGTGTCATTGTTTAATGCAACCAATCGTGAAGAATTATGAGGATTATTCACCATACTTATCAAAATGTTCTGTTTCTGATTTTCATTAATGCTTGGACGTCCAGGTTTTGGAATATTTACAACATTGCCAGTTTCTCTAAATTTAGACTCTACCTTACTGACTGTTGATTGGCTGATAGGGCGATCTGGATATTTTTCATTAAATAAATCGCAAACTTCCTGCTGAGTTCTAGTCATATTCCCGCATCCGATAAGAATTAAAATTTAAATTCTTTGAGTAACAGTTAAATGTGCCATAATACTTTAAATTGAATAATAATTTCTATGTCGCTTACAATACTTATTAGAAAGTCGGTGTGACAATGACACTTTGCAAAGATTTTCACCTACGTGATCCATAAAAGAACTATGGAATTCGAAAAACTAAACTTGATAACGTTTATGCTTTATTTTAATTGATTTACGTTTTCTAACATTCAATCTCAATTCATTTACTCGAAAACTTTCCTATGTAAGAGGGCAAAATTTTAGTACTTGTCTGATAGAGAATTAAACGATCTTTCAGAATCAAGGAAAAAAATATGGTGTTGCCATTTAAAAAAATCGATGACGTCATTATTCGAAAACAAATGACATTTGAAAATCGCATTTTACGCTAAAATATGTATTTTTTAAATTAAAAATCGACCTGTTCGAGGATTTTTCCCAAAAAATAATTGTTTCGTTTTTATTGAATTTATTCCATACTTTTGGCGCATACTGTATTTATTGGAATAGGTATCCAATATTGATGTGAAGTAATACATTTTACTTTAAAGAACTACTGAATCAAACATATGACATTGTCTTTACTTGAAATGTTTGTGAAGGGCCTCAAAAATTCATCCAATTTTAAAAAAAAACTCTTCTTAAATACAAAATCTCGGCTCATCTTTTTCAGTGGCAAACCTCCACCCGAATAGACCTGTACTTTTACTTACTACTGTTTTATTTCCCTCAGCTGTTTATTTATCCGACTGCGTAAGTGGCATTGAACAAATAAAAATGCGTAAAGAAACAAATATTTTCTACATTATTCCTGATATATGTACAGAACTGAATAAACTTCTTAACGTCTTCACCGAGTGACAATACGCATAACTTTAACGTTTAAATTTAAACTCAATTTCCATCGTTGAAATATTTTACCTTCTGTTTATACATAATTTCAAAAACTTTAATTGATTTTATATATATACAGAAGTACAAATAAGCCACTGCTTTAAATAAACATATTCAATATTGAATTGAAATATATTTGTTGAAATAATTAATATGTCATGCAATAAAAAATTGTTAAGAAATAAACCATTTACAGGTATCAAGTAGGATACATTCTAGATATTTAAAAGAGGCATATTCTTAAATACGAGTAGGAAATAAAATACTTGTCCAAACTTAATGGCAGATTTAATGTTATAAATTAACAGAAAAAGTGCCTATAAACACAGTGTCTGAATCTGGTATGCAAGATGTTAAAGGACTGCAAAATAATTCAGGGTAGAAATACTAACGTCGAAACTAATTATACTAACAGACAGGGTAGTAAGTTTTAAGATAATATAGTGATACTAGAATTAGACATACTAAACTAGCACGTCAGTGGCCCTGATACCAAATAAATAAATATGCAGGGTGATTCAGAAGTTATCTAAAAGAATTTGGGAATAGATGTTACTGTAGTCTCTAGCCAGGCGATTTCAAATATACGATTACTTTTTTTACTGAATTAGAAAGGTATTTTAAGCTAATATAAATCAAATCTCCTACAATTCCTATCAATGAAGTCATATGTATGTTCTCTGATACCAAACATCTAGGTATGCTAATGAACAATTCCACAGACAAAGCTCTATTCAATAATTGTCTAAAGAAAATAATATAATTTACTGACCTGCTAATGAAACACTCTATAAATATCTAACTTCACTTTTTGGCAGTGGGAACACGACAAATTCAACCACAATAGATGAGATCTGACCTATTTCTGCATTTTTAGGATTGCTTCTTCAGGTGGCCTCCTTTAAATTGAATCAAATATCTAACTATAAAAATTATTATAAAAATTAAAATTATTTTAAGTTAAATATCGACAATGACAAAAAGTGACAACCTATCAATGAATTAAATATGACAATACCTACTTGAATAATGTTCACCTTTTATGTAAAACTTTTTATATATTTGTAGGTATTAATAATATTGTGTGAAACTAACCACTCAGTGGATAAAAGCCCCAACCTGCGTTGAATTACATCCACAATATCTACCCATATATTCCTTATTATTAGCTTTTGTAACATTTTTTACTGAATTAGAAATGTATTTTAAGATAATATAAATCAAATATCCTACTATTCCTATCAATGAAGTCATATGTATGTTCTCTGATACCACAGATAATTTATCTGTGCTGATACCAAACATCTAGGTATGCTAATGAACAATTCCACAGACAAAGGATATTTGATTTATATTAGCTTAAAATACCTTTCTAATTCAGTAAAAAATGTTACAAAAGCTAATAATAAGGAATATATGGGTAGATATTGTGGGTGTAATTCAACGCAGGTTGGGGCTTTTGTCCACTGAGTAGTTAGTTTCGCACAATATTATTAATACCTAAAAATATATATAAAATATGATTACTTATCGTATTAACTTTTTTTGTGATATAAGTATTTACATTAGTTTTTCAAGTATCAAAAATGGCTTACGTCTATAGCAACTCCCAGTTGATGCAGACGTGAAAATGCTTTAGCAGAACGATTTCCCGATAAACATGTTTAAATGCAGCTATTTTTACTGCGGTGTGCAGTGAGTGCAAGTATAGTGAAAACACTGGCGTGACACAGGAAATTTATAACCGAATCATGGAAGAGATGGAGGTCCAGGGGTTCAGGGCCTATTGCAGCAGTGTGGTCATACACGAGGCCCAATTGTATCCGAACCAAGTACACCATGGCCGTCGTGATCTCCTGACGCTAAATCATTTTGACCTATTTTTGTGGAGACATTTACAAAAAGAAGCATATTGCACCGAAGTGAACACTATTGATGATATACGCAAACGTATCATCGCTGCTGCCAATACCTCAATTAAAATCATAAATTATTTCTATTAATAATTAATAACAATAGCGGCAAAAGCAGCTGAATTTGCTGTATAAAAATAGGTGTGTAAAATGTAATTTATTTCTTGCCTTGGGTATTTCTTTAAATTTGTTGTCCGGTCGTCGGTTATACTCTTTTTCAGGTTTTACAGTGAACCAGTCTCCAGTGCCGTATGGAATTTTTTTTTAAATAAAAAAAAAATTGAACTGCTATTTTTGATTTTATTTTTACAAAACTGTATTTGTATGAGTCCTCTGTACATTCAAAATTTTTTTAGATAAGTTCTGAATCACCCTGTATAATAAATAATTAATAATTGATAATTAGGGCCACTAATAAACCTGTTTTAAACACTCTGTATCTGTATCTGTATCTTTTTTATTAACCATGTGTAACATAGTTAAAGTTACATCCTGTATAACAGACGCAGATAATTAGGAACAGTTAGAAAATCTTCCCAGAAAGAATTTTCCATAAAAATATAGTTTAACCTGAAAAATAGTAGTACACAGTTCAACTTAAATTACTTCGGCAGAAAAGCATAACGCAGTTGAGTAAACTGAAACACGAATCTTTACATAAACTGCAATCTTAAAACAATGAACGAACAAAATTATATAGTTCGACAGCAATCGTGCATATCGTGTTCAGTTGAAGTATTAGCATTAGCATTTGATACGGTTTGGAGTCGAGAAATGATGACAATATTTCCACTAGCTATACGAATTGCGAAATTACCGGATAAACTGATGACCTAATAACTTAAATTATATTCTGCTTATATTTTTAGTACAAATACATTCGGGCTAACGGCCAAAAGCTAAGACAAAGGTAATAAAAATATCTTTTACACCGTGTCAAAGATACACAAACACAATGTTTTTATTTTTGATGAATCAGTGCACTTTCTAAAACTAACTCTGTCTTCAACATGTCAACTTGTTTTTCTTATTGAGCATAACGTCTCTATAGTTATTACATTTTCAGAGAAATTATCATTGCGGATAATTTGCAGCGTAATTAAACATTGATATAAAGAATTTCAATGGAATTTCTGTGGTCTCGTACACAAAGAAAACCGGATTTGATACCATATATAATGTTGTATAAGGTTTATTACCGACAAGATGAAAGGCGCATATAGCAACGAACACAGAGAAATGATGTACAGGGAGTATCAATATTGAGGGCGACAGTGAAATCTCAAAAAGTATCGAGATACGAAAACACTTAAATTACGACAAAGTTGCAGTAGATTGTTAAAATCAAATGGCATTTAAAAATTGGAAAAACTCGGAACCCTTAAAAATATATATATTTGGTTTCTCCCAATTTTGCACTCAAAAATAAACTTATTCATAAATTAAGTTTGTAGTTAACTGAGTCAGTAACTTGTTGCTCGGTGAACCTGGTCCCGGATAGGCGATGAGTTTTCTGGGGCAGTAATATATCTGGAGGACTCGGAAATACGGAGTTTTTCGCTGGGTATATACTCCATGGTTTTCCAGGCGGAGGTTTTTGCTATTTTGATGGTAGCACTCAAGGAATAAATAAGGAATTGTGTGCAGGAGAAAATCTTCATCTGCTCTCATAGTCAGGCTGTACTCAGGGCCCTTAGCTCCTCAAGGATGAGATCTAGTCTTGTTCAGGAATGTGGAGATGCCCTGGAGTCCCTGGCCAGGCAAAAGGAGGTAGAGTTGGTCTGGGTTCCTGGCCATAAAGAAATTCCTGGTAATGACCCGAACCCATTCTTGGAATTACGCGAGGTATTAAGAATAGTATCCTCAATAAATGGACCTAAACACTAGGAAAGAATTGGAGAAGGAATGGAGGATGTAGACAGGCCCACGACTTCTTCAATGAACCTAGTAAATCTAGGACGATGTGGCTGCTGAGCCTTAGTCGAAGGTACCTGAACCAAATGATGGAGGTCCTGATAGACCACTGCAGACTCAGAAGTCATTTGAACTTGATAGGCATATAAAAGGGTCCCTTATGTCCGAAATGTGAAGAGGAGGAGGAGACCCCTATCCATTTTCTAGGATATTGTGCAGCCCTTGAAAGACTAAGATATAGGATCTTTGGTGCCGAGGAGCTGTAAAGGATGAGGGGCCTACCATGGACCAATATCCTAGCGTTCATCAGGGCGTCAGGTAGGTTCAAGGAAGGCCGAGGGCAGATAGTGGGGAGATGATGGGATGGCAGAGTAGGCAAAAAGGGTCCACGTGTGGCCTAATTGCTAGGCTGGTGCCGCCAGATACTACTTTTTTAAATTTAAAATTACAATAGAACAATTTCTAATATTCTAACTTGCCCAAAAGGAGTTTTTATCGGTGATAAAAAGCTACGTACCTTTTTATCACTGCCAAAGTGACAAAAACGTCACTACACACACACATGACGTCTTAACATAACATCACATATTTTTATATGGAAGTTAATCGATCATTATCAATGTAAATTCTTTAATTAAAGAAAACACATGGATTTAAGGAACAGATTAGTTATTAAAAAATCAAATTTATCTCGAAAAATTATTAAGGGTAATAAAATATTCTAAACAAAATTCTGCATTAAGACGTTCATAGGCGTATATCAGAAGGTGGAGGAATAAAATAACCCCTTCTCCCCGTTTCTACGTTTGTTTTCTAGGCGTCATTTACAATAATTCCTTTGACGATTTGGTTAATAACAAGAAGTGTCTCTATAAAACTTCAAAGTGATATGTGAAATCTGAAGAAATTATAGAGAAATAATCAATTTTAAAAGTTCAACTTTAACACCCTGTATCTTTTAAGGGAAACATTTTTGTATATAGGTAAGTAGGGTTAAATCATCATATTTTGCGGCCAAAAATAAGCAGTTAACTTGCTTTTTTGTTACACCCTGTATAACGACGGTTGAGACACAGTAACAGATAGCGTAGCAGTGCCGTGCTGTCAATAGCAAAGGAAGCTTGTTGCGTACGTTCTGGTTTCAGCAGTCGTTTGAGTTTAACTCTTTAGATGGAGTCCGCTGGCTAAGTTTGAAACGCCAACGTATACTGATTAGGATGATAGAGGTGTTTCCCATAAACATGGAAAGTTTTCGTAGAGTAAAAAACAGTTATTTATAAAATATACTTTAACTTTTTTTTAGAAAGCAAATTTAAAAATAGCAATATGATGTTACACGTTGTTTTCACTTAGCACCACTGACAAAGTCAGCTGACTACGGCTCTGTGCTTCGACCAGGACATTATTTTCTATATTTCAGTAAAAACTAAACGAGAAATATGTCACTTTTTAGAAAGTATGTAAAAGTCAGCGTGTAAATGTTAAAGTTTAGCCAGTTGTAAACGCCGAATATGTACGTCTACATATTCCCTGCAAGACAGACATGTTCTTTTTTATTTATATAGTTAATCTGTGTAGGCAAGGAGTGTGTACTCGACTGATGTGCATTGCCATGGACTGCAAGTTAATTTGGGATTAACATTTACACGCTTATTATTACATATTTTCTAACAAGTGACACATCTCATTTAGCGTTTATTAGTTTTTACTAAAATATATAACTAATGTTCTGGTTTAAAATAATTTAGAAAAATTTATCGAACTCTAGAGAATTTTCCATGTTTATGGATAATTAAAAGTGACGATTACAAAAATAAAATCTAAAAAATTGAACGTATGAAAAATTAATAGATGTAAAAATATTAGACCCGTTTAAACACAAGTAGAAAATTTTAAATTTTCTAAGACGCCAAAAATGCATTTTCTCATTACTGTGTCCTGTTTTGATATATAATATGTTCTAACTAAATTTAAAATTAAATCAAATGTTCAGTTATTCAGTTCCTGAATTAATAAAAATATATATACCAGCACGATATTTTCTATTTATTTTGAAAACTTGAAATTAGGAGAGACTAAGTACAATACGATATGGACAATTTGGCTATGGACAACTAAAGAAGGATTAGAGGTCATATGGAACTTCCAACTTGGCGCAAATTTCACACGCCACTCCAATACCTTCAACTGTTGCGTTTACAAAGACATTTTTGCACTGGACGCCATAAATCTGCAATGATGGCGTTAGGCTTAGAGCGTTGTTCTTTTTAACAACATACACTTGAAGTGTACGCTTCAAAATCTAGCTCCACGGCGGGACTCCAATCCGTCGTTCCAAAACCGACAGATTGGCGGGTTCATGTAAACGGGCCTATTTAGTTATCTTATTATGAGGTAAGAAGCATACTGTCAATTACCAGCACTTACACGTACACTAACAATAATTGGTAATTTTACATAAACATTCAGCTAGCAAAAACAATTTTTAGTTACACTAATGCGTCGAATGATGGAAGATATCAATGCAATCATTCAATATCGTATGCTTGTAAGTATTCATCGCTTTAAGTAAATAGCCTATTCACTTTCACTAGCATTTGACTGGTATATGTCAGTGGCAAATTGCGGTTAGTGGAGTAAAGCGGTGAAGACAAGTGAAGTGTCATGTAGCAAATAACATGTAGCTAGAATTATCCTCGTTTTGCTAATTTCTGTCTTCATTGTATTTACTGAAGAAGCTGAAGGATAGATGTTGCGGTGTAATGGACATTTAGACGTCTACAAACTGAAAATTTAACATTTTCACTATAAACAGAAAAGTTTTATTTGAAGCGATATAGATATGCATAAGTACACAGTTTGTTTTATCTTTTTTCTTTTCTCTTATAATAAAAACTTACAAATCCTAGGAACACTGGTCCTTCAAAGATAAACAGTGAAACAGTTTTCTATTCTTCAGACAGAAATGTAAACATCAAATTGATTTCCTCATCGTAGCTACTTTATAACACAAAATTTGAAGAAAATGTAGGAGGAGAGTTTCTCAATCGTGGCAAAACAATGATGGTGTCATTGGAGTTGCTGACAGTAAAGAGCAGCGAAACATTTGGCAGCATTGAATGCGACTAGTACGTCCCAAAAAACCACAGTTGCTTGAGGAGCGGCTCTGAGCGTAGCACGAATAATAAGAACCTAATAGTATATTATGCAACGATCATGTAATGATGGTTATTAATACACGAGCATTAACCGGGATACGAAACGAGCCGAAGGCGAGTTTCGTATGGTTTATGCGAGTGTATTAATAACCATTACATGAGAGTTGCATACGCTATTTTTTCTACACCCGATAAATAATCAAAAACCATAAATTATATATTTTTATTGAACACAATAGGTAACAGTAATTATTCGTATGAACTGCATTTTCTGCTTTCTCCGATATGTGTGGAGGAGTCAATGGTAATTCTTCTATATCGCTGATATTAGACATTTTGATAAATTATTGAAGTTTAGCTAGGTATCAACGAAAATTTAATACGTACTGATTTTGACATGTAAAATAATTACATAGGAACCTAGGATAAATGTCAAATGCACAGCATGCTTGATTGAAAAATTATGGGTTTCTATTGATTAAAAATCTGTATCGTATTGAAAAATCTGTATCGTAATGGGTATCATTATGAAACGGATTATAAAATCTGTATCGTAATGAAAAATCTGTATCGTAATGGGTATCATTATGAAACGGATTATGGGCATATAAGTGCATTGTTATAATACGGGTGTAGAAAAAATTAATTTAAAGGCAGGCAAGGGCAGGCTAAAGATTTTTAACTAAGGCTAGAAGAAGAAGTATATACATATTTGCAGGGAAGCAATCGTAATTCTGTGACCATTTATCTAACCATATATTCCATTTTGGAAATGTATAAGAATCTATAAATATTATTATGTACAATTTTAGAAATTACAAACTAACCAAGGATTTCATTATAAATGAATTTTTTACTTCGAGAGGTTTTTATTTAAACCAATTTTTGTTTCACCTAAGATTTTTTCCGCAATAATTAGAGAATTTGACGTTGTTCTTAAAAGATCGAGCACATCATGTCTACACAGACCAGCACAACATTGACCTGGATCCCTGCACAACTTCGCACCTTTTGTGCAGGTTAACTCTGTGGCAGAAGTTTTGAAAATTTTAAATAGTAGTTGAGTGTAACTCGGAATAAGAAATTTTTACTTTAGGGATGTTGTTTGAAAAGGAAGGGGGGGGGGGGAAGAAGCTAGGAAAATGAGAAAGTTTTGGGTCCATCCTATAAATAATAAAAAGAGAAAGCTGTATGGTGAATATCATCATTTATTTTCTGAACCGAAGAAAGTTCAATGAGATTCTTTTTCAGTATTTCCGAATGTCCCAAAAAAGGAAAATTTCGCAGAGCAGTGTCAATTCAACGACACATTCACAATTTAACTCGTCGAATATTTCTAATAGCTTGAAACCAATCCAGTCTTTTGTAGGAATAGAACTTATGTCGGACTACCACGACCAAGTATAGAAATTGCAGGTCATCGACACGACCTGCAGTGACGGTCGTTGCAGGTGACGGTACATGTTGGTGCTGGTCTAATGTGCCTTCATGAGACTTTACTCTTTGCTCTTACAGATATTAATCCCTTATCATTTGTAATTTGTTAATATCCTGTATATGCATATGTTTAAAATTATCTTGTATTATTAATAACTTTGCCTAATATTTTTTTGTTTTGTCAAAAATAAGTTCAGTTATTCCGGACGATTTAATATTTTCCTGAATACATCTTAAAATTCTCTTTATTACCCTTATTTCAAAAACAAAGGTTCCTCAAAAAATGAAGGGTAAAAAGGTTTTTCCCTTATTTATTCTTCTTATTTACTCTAACAAATTGCACGCTTAGGACAGAAAGGTGTAGATTCTAATTTTCTTGCCCAATAAGGTTTAACTAGCACCCTATAAATACACTGTATCCAAAATATTAATTGAGCCAAACTTGCCTATATAGAAACTTGCACCTAGACGGCATTACATGCCTTCAGCAAATTTCCAGAAATTTATTGAAATAAATGGTTAATAAATTGTGTTTAAATACCAACCTAATTGTGTTGTTGATGTGTTGATCAATTTATAATCAAATTTTTCAGAAGACTGTTAAAATGAAAGTTAATTGTTTTCCAAAGGGAAAATGTGCTAAAAAACAATACTGCATTATTTTTAATTACTTTAGTTTAAATAAGTAATAAAAATAAGTAAGTAGATGATGGTGGATTAGACTACAAAATACCTGAATTTTAGTTGACGGGATTCGAGATTAGCAGCAATGAAAGTGGTCGATAAATGAAATTGTAAAGGAGTTCCCAATAAACTGTGGCATTGATTTTACAAATAAATTGTTAGTTTATTTGCAAAATAATTTATTTATTTTTATTGTTGTGTTAGCTACATTAGATACATTAAGAGATAACTGACCACGACTTAGAGTCATTGAGGTATCATCGCAAGAAGATAATTAGTGTAAATTCTATAAGGATTGGTTATTTAAAAATTCCAGGAAACAACATCAGACATATACCGGTTTCGAGCTTATTAGCTGTCACCAGTCAGTCTAATCCGACAGTAGGGACCATGAGTATCACAAAGTATATATATTGTACTGTGACGTAGAACGCTTCGTGTTTGGGACTGGTCAGTCCGGCATGGACCTTGTTGCTTTTTCAAGAAAAACAGTAACATTTAAGGTAAGGTATTCTAACACTGAATAACAATCACGAAAGTAAATAGGTAATGAACTATAGTCATTTTGAACAATTTATCTAACTTATAGCCTAATAATTTCCTTTTGTACATTTAAATTACGTTGTTAGCATACCAACTTTATGTTTTCAATTAAATTATTTTTATATGTTCATAAATATGCCCTAATTTTAAAAGTTGTACATGTATCTCACTGAGGACTAAAATTAAATCTGCAGCTATTATTATTGTCAAATCTTAGTGATAAATTCAATTATATTCATATTAGGATTAGATGAGCAAAAAAGTGAAAGGCATACTCATAATGGAAAGTAATTTTAATAAATAAAATAAAATATAAATATAAATAAAAGTGATATTTAATGAGACTCGCGCGTTAACGATTGTCTAAATATGTTGTTGTATAATGATAAATAGATCTAAATATGTTCAATCGCAACATATCTGATCTTAGCGAACAATATAGCTATGTTGTAAAAAGAAAAGAATTGTGCATACACGATAACGTTAATGATGTTTGGTATTTTATTTTACTGGATAGTTTAATATACGCAAAGTATCAGAAACCGTTGCTATTTTTAAAATGCATTTTGCATGAAAATTTATTGCGACATAAAAAATGAAAAAATTAAGAAAGATAACCGTTAATATGAGTAGAGATATTTTTCAGATATTTTTATTTCTCCTTGTGAGCAATTCCCATACCGTTGTTGATAGCATCAACAGAAATGTTGATGTGCACCAGACTACATGAGACATAAGTAAGTAAGTATAAACAAACAGATATTTTATTTTATTGCTTCTTTTGAATTGTCACTTAAAATTGAATAAAATTATTATAGGTCACATTTACTTTTCCTAAATTAACATTTTCTACGCGTAAGAATAATGATATAACGATAATATTCATCTTTAAAACGGTATTCATCGATAATAATTCTAATTTTTAATCTTAATATAACATGAGAACAGCTAACGATGGTAGTGAAGAAATTATTATAATTATTTGTCATAAGGATAATTGATTGTAATAAAATGTTTCTTAAATATTGTACCAAACAAAACACAGAAAATGTTAATTTAGATTTTAGGCACCTGATTTGTGTCATCTTATGCGGAACACCATGTACATTTTTAAAAATATATCTACGAAAATTTTCAATTTAATTGGTGCAATGATTTTCAAACTATTACTAAATTATAATTATTACATACTTTAATTGAAAATGCATTTTGATTAAAGATAATCAGTTATTTATTTTGACTTAAACAATCTCCTACTAAAATGGATAAATGCATCCCACTGTAAATAACACTCTCTGTACTGATGTTACGGAAAAGAACATTATTACAATTGGCCGCATTAACAAAAAAACCATCAATATTAATTCCAAAGTAAACAACAACGGTAACAGTACAAGTGGCGGTAATGGGGCAGTAACTTCCTACACAAACACCAACGATGCGCAACTGTGACCAACTAATAACGGCACTGTCAAAGTCAATTCAAATATTGCCTCCACCTACTTTATTCTTTTCATTAAAATAACCTGTTTGAACAGTGTTAGCTGTTAACTGGCATTCTGAATTTAATTTCTCTGAGTAGATATAAAAATGAAGTAGGTATAACTACGTTGTGAAATAAATTATAATTATATTACTATTTATACACATTATTTAACTAAAATTAAAATGAAAAAATTTCAATAATGTTTATTTTTATACCATTCAATATTTTTCGTGATGAAATTAAGTGCCATGAAGAATCTTTGCAGATTCATTATTTCAGCTAAAACAAAAATAGTAGAATCTTTAACAATTTGAGAAATTATAAAAAATATAAATTAGATACTTCTTGGGAAAGTATTTTGGTATCAATGTTCTTATGCTTTTTATTAGATATTACCCACATTGTACCATTTAAAGGAAACCACAGAGGATTTTGACTTTTGAGGTTTTATTAAAGCACAATTTTTCGAAATTGATATCTTCAGAGAATATGTTTAATCATTCTATAATAAACCATTCTTATTTGTTCTCATGTAAGAGTAAAAGTTACAATTATTATCGACGAATACTTGTAACCAACTAACTACCAGAAGCTGTTATCACCTACCAAAAAAGCGAATACTGTTTAAAAGACATCCGCAGAAAATGTTAATATAGAAAAAGTCAATATAGCCTATAATAATTTTATTCAATTTTAAGTGACAATCCAAAAGAGGCAATAAAATAAAATATCTGCTTGTTTGTACTTATGTCTCCTGTAATCTGCTGCACACCTACATTTAAACATTTCTGTTGATACTATCAACAACGGTAAAGCAGTTTATGGGAATTGCCCAGGAAAATATAAAAATCCCAGGTAATACTCATATTAACGGTTAACTTTCTTAATTTTTTGGTTTTATGTCGCAGTAAATTTTCATGCAAAATGCATTTTACAAATAGCAACGGTTTCTGATACTTTGCGTATAATAAACTATCCAATAAAAAAAAATAGTAAACATCATCAATGTGACAATGATATGCGCAATTATTCTGATCAAATAATTTGCCTGAGCTGAAAAAATAAACTGAATGCTAACTGTTTATTTTAGTGCAACAATGGATAAAACCAAACGTGATAGTTCTTTTTCCGATTGGTATGGTCCAAAATCCGAGTTATTAATATTAACATCTTAGACTGTGATCTTTTTACATAACATTTTTTTTAGTTTTATTGGGTTTTTGCCACACTTCTGAAAAAATAAAGACTAATTAAATAAGCCCTTGCGCCAAACGGATCAGTCAAGGGCTATTTTTGAAACTAAGTTTGCCTAACCAAAAAATCTCACACTAAAATAAGCAGTTAAGTAAAAAATAACAAAAATCACATCACTATCGCGCACTTCCGTTTCGAAAAACTCTCTCTTTTCGTTCTCAAAATAGTAGTAAAAGTATTAAACGCATGTCAAGTTTGACAGTTTAAAATTTGTTTATCTGCTTCCATAAAGATGTTAAATGATTTTTATTTTATTGTTACTTACTTTTTCTTGATACAAACAAAAAAATTAGCCAAAGTTAGCCAAATTGTTATGGAGTGACTCCTTAATCTCAGATTCGTGTCAGAAAGACTGTCTATGATTTTGCAACAAGAAATGGAATAAAACATGTTTTTCATCATGAAAAATAATGTGCCCAGAGGAAACATTGGCTACATCTTGTTCACATTGAATGTGAAATGGGACCTGTACCAGCATTAGCAGATCCAGTAGCGAAAACATCAGCATCAGCAGGTTCAGTTGTAAGTGTTCAAGACGTGGTTTCAATTCCAAAAAACGATTTCGTAAAATAATAAAAAGAGAAACTGGAAAGCAATTCACAGATTTTAACAAGCACACCTTCAAGAAAAAAAAAGGTTGAAAGCACTGAAGATAACTGCAAAGTATCTAGATATACAGTATGGAAGAAAAGTATTGAATAAATTCATTATTTCTAAAACAACGAAGTTTCATGAAATTTCCTCGGACAAGTCGATTTTGGTTTTTAGGAAGACTCTTTTTTCTATACCAACGCATTTCCCACGTTCATTTGTTTTCGCGTGATGACTTCATCGGATATTATTTTAAATAGGACCCCTATATTTTTTCATCGGATTCTTATAGAGCTTAACTTGCTGAATTCAAAAATGTATAATTTCATCACTTTATTCTTTCAACTTTCCGAAAAAAAAAAACCGATCCAATAAAATCGGCTTGAAAAAAAATGTGAATATCTCCATTTGTGTCTGTTATGGGCTGGTTGAGAGTAAAATGGATATAGTGAATTCATCGGCAGTATCACAAAATAAGGACTCTTTATTTTTATAACAATTTAACAATAAGCAACTAATTAATTAATTAATAATTAAATTCTGGTTGCCTCAATCGTATTTAACCTCTTAATTTATTATTTTGTTTTATTAGATTGCATGTTAGAGTATTACATCTTCTGATAGCAAAAACAATAAATTAAATCAAGTCACCTCAGAAACTGTTTCTGGCAGTTAAACAAAATAGAACTCTTTACTTTGAAACAATTTAATAATAACAAATTAATATTATTATTAAATTATTATTATTATTATTATTTTTCGGAGAGTTAAAGGAATAAAGTGTTGAAATTATACGTTATTGAATTCAGCAAGTTAAGTTCTACAAGAATCCGATGAAAAAATATAGGGGTTCTATTTAAAAAAATATCCGATGACGTCATCACGCGAAAAATAAATGAACGTCGGAAATGCGTTGGTATAGAAAGAAAGAGTCTTTTTAAAAAGCAAAATCGACGTGACCGAGGAAATTTCATGAAACTTCGTTGTTGTTGAATGAATTTATTCCATACTTTTCTTCCACACTGTATGTAAAAAAATAAATATGATTTCTTATTAGTTTCTATTCAATTACTTTTTAAAGCATTTCTGAAAAAAATTCTCACATTAAACTACAATTTTGAATATGCCAGATATTACCCTACAGCATGCGCATCATTACCCCGCAGGGTAGGGAATATCGCGCATTTGCATTTTCACAGCTAACAAAATTTCTCGAAATCTAAAAATTATAAATGATCTAAAATAATAAGTACTCCTTAATGAAAGCTAATTATGTTGTATCAATTTTAATTTTTCAAATCAGTTTCATGACTTAGTAATGAATTATTTACTTTAGGTGCGCGGTACTCCCCTACTGATGAATCTCATTTCTTTTACGAAGCAAAGTATACATTGAAAACAATTGAATGATAGCTGCCTTAGTACTTTGAAGTTAATTTCAAACCTTATATGCTTTGTTTATACAAAATAAAAGCAAAAATGCCATCTTTTATAAGAAAATAGTACATTTAACTAATTTATTCTAACCTTGGTGGATTTAGCTTTCTTACGTTTCCAAAGATATATAATATAATTATATTATATATCTATATTATATATATAACTAAAGTTTCAAAGTAACTTCTAAAGTAACGATATGTCAAACGTCAAGAAAGTTAAACCGACGACGTGACGACCAGTCTGGAAATTGTTCTACCAAGGTTAGAATAATTTAGTTATACCATAATAGGTTGTATTTCTGCTTTTATCTTATATGAACGAACCATATAAGGTTTGAAATTACTCTCAAAGCAATATGACAGCTATTATTCAATTGTTTTCAAAGTATACTTTGCTTAATCATATAAGAAATGAGAATCATCAATATGTCCAAAAAATTTAAATGTCGGTTTTTTTTACTTCATACAGGAGTATAAAATTTTTAGATAAACTTTTATTTTTTAGAGAATCTTAGAAATATTTTACCTGAAAATGTGTATCTATAAAAGTAATAAATGTGCCAAGTTTGAAAAACATCGTTCCAGCATTAACAAAGTTATAACCAAAAATAAATAACTTTGAGGTTAGGTAGCTCCGTTAATTTGACGTTGACTTTTCGAGAAAATATTACATGAAGTTGATGCATTATTTTTTCGAGTAGGATCACCTCCTAAATTTTCTGTCCAGTTTCTGAACACCCTGAGATATTTAGACAATCGTTATTGTACCAGTCTCACTAGACATCACTTTTATTTATATTTAAAATTACTTTCCATGATGAGTAATTTCGTTCACTTTTTTTTGCACATCTTTAATATTACTGTGATATTGAGTTTGTTCAGTGAACCGTGTTTTTAGCTTCTAATAAAAGTTTTATGCATCACTGAATTTCGTTTAAACTTCATGGAGGTTTTATACAACCTTTACGTAGGAAAAGTAAACTTGGATGAAGATAAGAACATTCAAATTCCTATGTCTCATGATAAGAAAATGGTTCAATTTACAGATTAGGATTTTACTCGAGTATAAAACAAGTTTTAAAAAGCACTTCCGATTGCTAAATTATGCGAAAAATGTTGGAAGCTCTGATAACGGAGGACAAAGAAAGCCGTTTCTCTAAATTTTACTCTAATTTATTTATACAGCTCGAGCAAATATTTTCTTACTTTTTTAAATAAGTATTATGGAAAGAACATTTACAAATTATCAATTTTGGAAAAATAATTTTACGTGAAAGAGCACATCGAGGTATTAGTAGAGACAACAGTTTTTGACACATTCCAGGTCTATTTTGTTGTTTTATATCTAAGACAAATGATATAACATACCAGATACGAAAAAACTGTCAAAACAGTAGAAAGTTTCAAATATCTCCAAAATTAGTAATCGTAATCTTAACAATGCATGTATGGGTGGGAAGACAATTTCAAAATGCACAATAAATGGTGAAGAAATATAGTATAGTTCCCTTTGAAATAAAAAATGTTATAACTGTTGAAGTGAAGTAAATGTTGCGGCTAAAATAATACGTTTGGCATATAGTACTTTTAAGTTTACGGATATACCGTTATGAATACCAAAAATCAACTTGATCTATATTTCCAGTATGCGTCAATTTTTTTCTTAACATATCTTCTTAGAGTTCTACTTATGATATAATGAAAAAAAACAACTGAATGTTGCATAACTAACACTAATGGCTGTATAAATTTTCTTTCGACTTAAATGGATTTTTCGTATCCTTTGTACCAAATTTCAAACTTTCTGTTGTAAAATAATGACGGTAGATGACATTTTCTAAAATGGCTACTTTCAATTTATTCAGAATATTTCAGCAAAGGCACCAGATGTCTGATGATTTATCTCAATGGTCATAAAAAGGAGCAACTTTTTTTCTAATTTTAACCACCGTGTATAATTTACGGTTTCCTAGATGTCAATAATGAGTCATGAAAAATCAATCACCCTGTATGTTCAGTACCAGCAGTATGCCAGCATATATTTAGCAAGATTATTTTTAATTTGCGTATACGCAGTTGTTTCTTTAACATAGATAGATATTTGGTATCAAAGAACATACATATGATTTCATTAATAGAAATTGTAGGAAAATTGATTTAAATTCGTACGTGTTATGTACGTGTTACCGTACAATATTTTTCCTAAGATCATGGGAATTCTAATCAGGTGAAACAGTTTATTTAAATTACTAATTTTAATTATTAATTTTGTAAATTTGGTGCTGAAGCAATAGCGGCTTGAGGATATTCTTCGGTCATGGAATTCACTGTTGACAGTATGTGCTAAAGGATTAGCTTGTAAATTTAGTGATGAGGGAATAGCTGTTAGATGCTTCAGCACGGTTCTCTTGAAGTTCTGGATGAGGGATTTGATGCTTTGATAATTCTGTGGGCTATTTTCTTTTTGTTATCCAAATAATCCCCAAACTCAGCTACCGCTGTGGACTTCCACCCACGATGCCGTTTTATGTTTACAATATTGGACCCGGAATTGGCTAATCATGTGGCAGAAGAGCGCCGAAAACAATGACCTATATACGCTTCGGGGTTTGGGCGCCCTAAATTACCTGTGATATTAGATGACATTTTCCCGAAGCTGCTGAAACTTACACATTGTTTAATACATTTACCCCCTTTATAAAATAAGAAAAACCGATCGTGAGAGGACGTAAAGTAACATAACTTCGATATATATCGACATATTTAAATGTTTCTTCGTTGTTTACCATAAATTTTCTTGAAACATTGGTTTTTGTGTTTGGTATGGTAATAATAACCACATTGTTTTCTTTTGTCTTATATATCGTAGATCGTCATATTTGCTAGTTCTTCGTGGCGAGACGCACCGGTAGCTTCAAATATCGTAGCTGCTTTGGTCAAGATATACGTTGTCTGGAGCATTTAAGAGAAAATTTTATATTTCCTTTATTTCTAGCACCTTTGATTTTTTTGGGTCGTAACCAACATTTGATTTCTTCAAGTATACCATTAGCTTGAGATATTTTCCAATATCGATGTCCTTCTTTACTTTGAAGCATCGAATACACATCGAATAGGTACTTCAGCCAAAGAATTGACTCCAATATCTCTGTCGGAACATCATTGAGAGACTTCTCCGCTCTCATTTTGGGTAGTTTACGACGAAGAGAAATGAAAAGTACATCAAACTCCACCTTCAAACTGAACTGATTGAAAATTTGAAAGCTTGTGTCCAGCGTAATTATTCAGCAGCAGCAGCTTTACTGTTATTTACTGTTAAACGGTAAGCTGCATCGAGAGGTACTGATAAGCACCTTGAGAAAAATCTAGCCTGCAGCCGCTGAATTACGTTGGACACAAGCATTATCACAACAATACGATAGGCCTACTGTATAATGTAACAAAAATCGTGCGGAAAATTCCACTTTATCGCACTACTGTGGAAAACTGCTACTTTCGATGCGAAATAACGTACAGAAAAGTACACTTTTCTTCACGATTGTAGGAAAATGTATTTACAATAAAACAAAAATGAAAATATGTATTAGAAACTCATTTTTTAGGTAAGTACTAAATTTCTTTCATAAAGAAGCTTAAACAAGTGGCTCGTTGATATGCATTACCAAGTTTATCTACGTCTACAATACCTGATGCATTTCGTATTACCGAACGAATATATCCACTAACAGGTTTTGAGAACTTCCAAGAAATTGTCCAAGAATAGTGTACTGTAAATTAATAGACGGGTTATGCAGCAGGTATGAGAATGAGATGAATTATTATAATAAAGTACACATATTTATAATCTCAGACAAGTCCATTAATATTATGTTATATACAGGGTTTACAATAACGCAGTTCTCTTCAAATTTTTAAAAAATATCTTTAATTTTTTATTAAAACAGATGATGGAAGTAAACATTTATACTAGTACATATTACATAACGTATATTATAATATAATATATACATTTTCAGTTTAAAGGTAATAATAACATTGAATTTCCCTGCCTACTGTTATACCATTATAATTACTCATGGCTATACCTAGTGTGCTAACCCACAAAATAATATAACACTTTAGTCACAAGCCTTTATTTAAATTAACACAATATTAACAATATAGTATGCGCCAAAAGTATGGAATAAATTCAATAAAAACGAAACAATTATTTTTTGGGAAAAATCCTCGAACAGGTCGATTTTTAATTTAAAAAGTACATATTTTAGCGTAAAATGCGATTTTCAAATGTCATTTGTTTTTGAGTAATGACGTCATCGATTTTTTTTAAATGACAACACCAATTTTTTTTCCTTGATTCTGAAAGATCGTTTAATTCTCTATCAGACAGTACTAAAATTTTGCCCTCTTACATAGGAAAGTTTTCGAGTAAATGACGATTGAATGTTAGAAAACGTAAATCAATTAAAATAAAGCAAAAACGTTATCAAGTTTAGTTTTTCGAATTCCATAGTTCTTTTATGGATCACGTAGGTCAAAATCTTTGCAAAGTGTCATTGTCACACCGACTTTCTAATAAGTATTGTAAGCGACATAGACATTATCATTCAATTTAAAGTATTATGACACATTTAACTGTTACTCAAAGAATTGAAATTTTAATTCTTATCGGATGCGGGAATATAACTAGAACTCAGCAGGAAGTTTGCGATTTAGTTAATGAAAAAGATCCAGATCGCCCTATCAGCCAATCAACAGTCAGTAAGGTAGAGTCTAAATTTAGAGAAACTGGCAATGTTGTAAATATTCCAAAACCTGGACGTCCAAACATTAAAGAAAATCAGAAACAGAACATTTTGATAAATATGGTGGATAATCCTCATAATTCTTCACGATTGGTTGCATTAAACAATGACACTAGTCAGACCACAGTGCTACGTATCTTGAGGAAGGAAAAATATCATCCCTACAAAATTCAACTTGTGCAGGAACTCAATGAAGATGATCCCGATCGCCGCTTACACTTTTGCGAAATTCTAATGGATTTATATCAAGGAAATAGAAATTTACACCGGCAAATACTTTTTTCAGATGAGGCCACATTTTGTCTGAATGGTACAGTAAACCGTCAAACTTGCAGATATTGGAGTCGGAAAAATCCTCATTGGATAGCAGAGGCACATACCCAACACCCTCAGAAATTAAATGTGTGGGCTGGAATAGTTGACGACAGAATAGTAGGGCCTTTCTTCTTTGACGGAACCCTTACAGGACAAAGATATTTAGAGTTTCTAGAAAATGACCTTGTTTCAGCCCTTACAGTAATTTTTCCTAACGATAATGACCCTGACATTCCTGACGATACCATATGGTTTCAGCAAGACGGTGCACCTCCGCACTATGCGCGCCCTATACGAGATTTTTTGGACAACTGTTTTTCTGGGAGGTGGATCGGCGGATTACACCTCTTGACTATTTTTTATGCGGATACTTGAAGTCAAAAGTGTACATTAATAAACCACGTAATTTAGAAGAACTTCAAAATCGCATTCGGGACGAAATACGCAGAGTTACCCCAGAAATCATTCATAATGTGCAAGAAGAATTTCTTCACAGACTTGCGCATTGTCAAGAAGTTGGTGGATGGCAATTCGAACATTTAATTTAAGTATAAAATTTAATCAATTGTATTTTATTTTACATACCTCAGAATTGTTACTTTTTTATGGATAAAATTTACGTTTTCTAACATTCAATCGTCATTTACTCGAAAACTTTCCTATGTAACAGGGCAAAATGTTAGTACTGTCTGATAGAGAATTAAACGATCTTTCAGAATCAAAGAAAAAAAATATGGTGTTGCCATTTAAAAAAAAATCGATGACGTCATTACTCGAAAACAAATGACATTTGAAAATCGCATTTTACGCTAAAATATGTATTTTTAAATTAAAAATCGATCTGTTCGAGGATTTTTCCCAAAAAATAATTGTTTCGTTTTTATTGAATTTATTCCATACTCTTGGAGCATACTGTATATTATCCGGAGGATAATCTGATGTATAAAATTTGTGAATGTCTTGTTTAATATATTCATAAACATTATCAATAAAGAAGTGATAGATTAAAGAATCGGTATTTGCATAAAGTAATTTTCCCTTATCTGTAAATGTGTCTTGAATATAATTATAGTGGAAATCATACACAATTATTTTGGAAATATCTAATATAGTAAATCCTACATATATATTTTCGTTTCTAAAACTTAGCAATGTCAGCTAAACTGTCATATGTTATATTAGTAAGTTTTGAAAATGAAAATAGAAACATTTGCAAAACGTTAACTCAGTTTGATTGGGGCAAAACAAAATTTTCCCTTAAATGAATGACATAAATACACAATTAAACTTAAAACTATCTCGAAATATTAATTGTAGCTTTATTTGTGGCTGTTTCGCGTAAATAAAGTAGAATGACAAACAAATTTATAGAAATGAGACAAATTTACCAAGGAGCAAAAAAAATACCTACGTCTTAAAAACAATATATAAGTAACAGCGAAATAATGATCAACATTGATTTCGTTGCCTCAAAATTATTTGTATATTTAGATGTTTCACGGGGTTAGTTAATAGTTATTTATGATGTAAGTGTTAAAAGTACATTTTTAAGGCACGCATGCAAAAGTTTGATTTACATCAGTGCCTTAAAAACACTTTTAAAACAAATATTATACAATATTTTTTTCTACAAACAGCATTAAAAATAATTTCCGGGTAGAAATAAGTTAAGATTCAAATCATTTTAAACATCGTAGACACTATATCAAATTTTTGAAGTGAGCAGAGTATTCATCATTTATGAAACGTTTGAAAGGTTTGGATTTGTAACTTTTAAATGTTGTGTCTTTTTGCCTTTAAAAAGTATAAAGAAAATATGGAAAAGAACAATCCATTTAAAGAAATCGATGAAGCGGCCAACCGAACTACTTTGGACTCATTACCAACAAAATCCCGGATTCAATATGAAATTGTATACAATAAGTTTGTGAAGTGGTGGCCTATTTTGAGGAGAAATCGAAGGTTTGGAAATCTTCATCTCTATGGTCTAATTATTCTATGATTAAAGCTATGTTAAAAATAAATAGCAACGTAGATATCAGCAAGCATGTTAAGCTCATGCTCATTGCATTTCTGAAGCGTCAAGGAGAAGGTTATCAACCCAAAAAATCAAAGATTTTGACCAGAGACCAAATCGAACAGTTTTTGAAGTGCGCACCAGATAACGAGTATCTTTTGATGAAAGTAGCTACTATTTTAGAAATATTTGGTGCCAGTAGCAGAGAGGCGCTTTGCCAGTTGACTCTCGACAACTTGGAAATTGTGGGCGCTTCCAGTTCAATATCGGTTAAGATATCAGATACCAAAACCAAGGTTTCCCGAAATTTCACTACCGTTGAAGAATTTTATTTAGATTTTTACCGGAGAAACATGACTTTTCGTCCAGCAAATATGGGACATCGGAGGCTTTTCCTAAAGTATGTGAAAGGCAAATGTACGAAAAACCCTGTGGGAATAAATGCGTCACTATTGCTAAATTTATGCAACTTCCAAATTCTAATCTCTATACTGGACATTGTTTTTGGCGTTCATCGGCAAGCTTACTAGAGGATAGTGGAGCAAATTTGACGAAAATTAAGCGGCTTAGGGGATGGAAATCTTCAACAGTCGCCGAAGAATACATCGAAGATTCGTTAGAAAGTAAAAATTCGATGGCCCGAAAACTGCTTTCAGTGCCGTCAATATCAGCGGATTCTGCTCAAACGTCAACTAGAAATGCGGTCGTTTCAGTTGATAGTGGTAGAATTGTGGAAAGTGGAGGGATATAATTTTTCAAATTGTGTGAATTATAATATAAGTATTCATGTTAATAAAGAAAATACAAATAAATGTATTGCAAATTTACTGTTACAATTTGACATTTACCTTAAGGCACTAGTGCTTTAAAGTGATCATTTTAAGGTACTCGCCTTAAAGTTGTATTTTTAATGCTACAAGGAAATTGCATTTTTAACAAAAGTATTTTTACATGATTTCATAAATAGCTTCCTACAAGGGAGTATTAAAAATTGCATTTTTAACATGTTTGTAGTAAAAATTATTTTAAAATATATAATCTCATTATTTTTACGTAATGAATCTGCTACTGCCTTATATATTACTTGAGACATCCTGTGTAAAAGAAAAATAAATATAAGCATACGTAAGATGCGAACATTATCTTATTTATACAGTTCTTTAATAGAGGCTAACCATTCATAATGGTTCCGTTATTAAACAATTAAGTGGTCATTGTATAGAGACAAACAATTCATTGGTAACATTGGATGCAACATAGCAAAGCGTTTCACTCATAAATCCTTTCGCAATTTCGACATAAAACTTCATTTCAATGACGTGGTTTGTTAATAAATTAATAAGTATTCTATCTTTTTATATGTTCTTCGAATCTGCCTTAAAATATTAAACACGTATTTCACATAAAAATGGTAAAATACAGCGGAGGCCTAAAATAATAGAGAGTGATTCATTCACAGCAGATGAGCACGTGAGGTTAAGGTTGCAGGGGAAAGATTCCATAGGCGTACAACTTGAAAAAGGTTCAAAGTACACAAAATTACCAAACATAAGTTGGCGTTGGGGTAATCTAGCACTTTAATGGTTTACTTTTAAAAGTTTATACTCCTCCGTAGAATACCATCCTCTTAGACCTCCCTGATGCGCACTACGTGGATATCACATCTTTAACCAACAATACACTATTTACATACACAGTACACACTACTGGTACTAGCATCTATCTCTTCTTTCCGCGAGTTTCTGCTATTTTCCGTTTTGCAGTTGTATGTTCTTCTTTATCACTATTTATTGCACTATATACTCTACTTACCGACATACCGCATCAATTACACTCATATATTGGTCTCACATCATAATCCCTTCAGACACGTCATCATCCGATATTGCTCACTTAGATTAATGCGTTTACGATTTAGAGAATATGCCATAGGGCTTGAATTATTATTCATTCTTAAGAAAACAAACATAAAATGACTAATAAATTAATTGCATTCACAATGAAATTAACGGACAGACATACCTGAAATTTTCCCATGCACACGCTCATGGTAGCTGAGGTGTGCGCGTGGTCTGTCACAACATGATTACCAATATAAATCGAGCATTCCAATCTGGCGCATGCATATTTGCAGCAGCAGATAGAGGCTGCATGTTCTTATTTTTATGTTGACTGTTTCAAATGATGAGCGGGTTTATAACATGAGTCACTCTCTATTATTTTGGACTATAATCTCTCAAAACTGCGAAAATGTTCAGTTTATAATGGCAGTAGCAGCATTTATAGTAGTATATGGGAAAAAATACATAATGTTTAGAAAAATTATTGAACACCGTAGAGACACGTATAGATTTGCGAGCTGAGCGGCTCATGTAACTAGTGTCGCCTGTGTGGACGTAGTTTCGAGCGTAGTTTGGTCGGCCGATATTCAGTCGGATCAATTACAGATCATTGGTCGGATCAATGTTGGCACACGTAGTGCTGATCAGACACTCAAGTCCATACGCGGTTTTAGGCCTCCGTCTTTAAAAAATTAAATCCGCAGAATATTTTAAATTTCCAGACTAAACAAATTTAAAATTCTTTTCTGGCACATGTATGAATGTTTCCTAACTTAAAAATTCAATCTAGAAATCCCAAAGTTCTCAAATAATGCTCAAAAATTTAATATTCTTATATATATTTACAGTTTTCATCATTTGTCACTTGTGCAAATTTTTCACCTTCTTAATTATAATTAATAATGTGTGAAACTAACTACTCTGCGGAGCCCCGACAAGCGTTGGCTTACACATTATTATCTTTTGTAGTACAATATACTAAAAAATATATCATAGATAGATGCTAACAGACAAGTAATTCATACAACTAATGTTTAAATAATAAAACATGTATAAAAACATTTTAAAAGAATAAAGATAGCCGTACAGAAAGCAATTGCTTAAATAATCGATCGATAATAGTTTTCGAAATTCAATTCCCTAGACTGACCTTACAAGTAATAAAATCTATAACCTTAAGAAACTTGAACTGATAGATACCAGTGATCAAATTTCATCAGATGCAAACTTTATTGCACTGTTATACAGAGCCTTCTGAAATGATTACGAGCCACGTGACCTACGCGCGTATGCAACCAACATTGCTCTGTTGACTGCACTTTCTAGAAAATCACTAAACATCAGTGATGTGGTTGAATTTGTTTTTGAAATTGAGTACATAACCTAACAAATTTCTCGACTACTGAAATCTAATACATAAAATTTAATATTACATAGTTATTGACGAAAAGTTTATCTGCTTCGTTTGAAGTGTTTTCTAACTTTTTCTTCTAACTAATTTTATTAGAAAGAGAAAACTACCAATCTCTTGTTAATGAACAAATTGAAATTTTTACTATGAAAACAAAGAGTATATAATGTGAACACGACTGATTTTTTTTATTGTATTGCAGGGTAAAAGAAACATATTTTACTGTATTAAGATGTATTTACAATATTTGGGATAAAAACATTACATATTGTAGTGTTAAAAGAATTTGTTTGTGGCATCTCTTAGTTATTTATCTTCGCTTGAATAAAAATTAACAAATTAAAATAATTACATGTTGTGTTAAAAATGGTACCCTTCATTTTCTATTAAATTTACCCTCCTGTGCATATTTTCAAATACATTTTGTAGCTGTTCTTCTGTGATGTTGTTGATTTCTCGAATAATTGCCGCTTCTAATTCTTCGATAGTGTATATCGCTGTTTTAAATGTAGTGTTTTTCAAATGTCCAAACAAAAAATAATCCAACGGAGTTAAATCCGGGGACCTGGCTGGCCACAAACCTAGACTAATCAGTCGATTGCCATAAAATTGCTCTAAAATTTGAATTGTTGCTCTTGCAGTGTATGCAGAAAGTAACCTACTTGCAACTCGTCATCATGTAACTGTTCTAAAAATGGTTTTAAAATAAGGGTTCGTTATCTTTCAGCATTTATAGCTTCGAAGAAGAATATAGGCCCTTACTATACGTCTTTTTGATGTTGCTGTCCAAACGCCAACTTTTACGGGATGTAAACTGGTTTCTACAGGTGTATGAAGATTTTCTGCAGTCCAGGTTCTATAATTTTTACTATTTACGTAGCCCGATATGTAGAACCATCCTTCGTCAGTGGAAAATGACAAGTCTAATAAATTATGGTTCATGTTTTCTTGAAACCATTCACAATAGTGTAATCGTCTTGCATAGAAAATGGGAAGTAATTCTTGCACAACAGTTACCTTGTATGGGTGTAAATGCAACTGTTTTTTTTAAATCCTTGTGTCATGTTCCAACTGAAAGTCCTAAAAATAAAAATTTTGGGTTATAATTCAATACCGGTTTGAAATATAAATTTCAAAATTGATATATTTTATAGATGCAATCTAAATGAATTTGTGAATATTTACATCAACTTAATAAAAAACATTACCTGTCTGAGCAGACAATTTTGATATAGATTTTATAGGACTTTGAGTTATTCGTTGTTGTATATTATCGATGACATCTTCTGTCAGTACAGTCGTTGGTCTGCCTGTAGATTTTTCTTTGCAAATGCTTTGTTTATTTTCAAATCGTTTGACGATGGTACACTTCCGGTATGAGAATGTATCATAGGCAATGTTTGCGATTGGTAACTCATTGGTCATAAATTGCTCAATGCAAGATTGTAACAAGTATTTCCACAACCCATCTTCATTTCAAGTCCCACTCCGAAAATGGGCCATTAAAATAAAGGCATCTTGCTCAACAGTAAAAACCATACTGTTCTGAACTGAAATAAGGATATCAAAATTTGGTTTTTGTTAGAACTTATCAGTAATACGACGAAGTACCAAAAGTTTAGCTATGAAGAGAACTGATTAGTTTGAAATATGTATGATTTATTAATGAGGCAAAGGAAAACAATAAGATACTAGAAAATAGCAAGGATAAAATAAATCAACAACGGCACGGGAAATAGCGGGAAGACGAACACTACTAAAATATAGAAATGCCAATTTTGCGTCACACGTCCTAATGAGTCGTTTACAATGAACAAAGAGAAACGGTTGCGTCACGCGCGAGATGGCGTGATTGTCGATTGTTTGAATAAAATGTCATGAATAAATTACACCAATCACAGTCGTTGAAATCACAGCCACGTAATATTATGTTTTAATGTAACCTTGGTTTTATTCTTTTAGTAACTTATAAAGTTACCAGAATTGCCAACGCCAAGGAAATAAAATAACAGTTTCAAACAAAATTACTGGTCACGTGGCTTGTAATCATTTATGAAGGCTCTGTCTAGGTTTTTGGCCAGCCAGGTCTCCGGATTTAACTCCGTTGGATTATTTTTTGTTGGGACATTGGGACATTTTGTTGGGACAGCGATATACCCTATCGAATAATTAGAAGTGGCAATTATTCGAGAAATCAACAATATCACAGAAGAACAGCTACAAAATGTATTTGAAAATATTCACAGGAAAGTAAATTTATGCATAGAAAATGAAGGACACCATTTTGAACACAACATGTAATTATTTTAATTTATTAATTTTTAATATATAAAAAAGCCATAGCGTGTAAAACTATTAACAGAGAATTTTACACATTTTGAATTACACACTGGAAAATATTTTTTACAACAACTTTGTTTCACAGTGTAAAAATTTATTAAAAACAAAATTTATTGGCTATAATGTAATGAGTGAAATAATCATAAGAGACTGTGCTTTTGCAACTAATCAAAAATCATAAAATAACATTTTCTGTGTAATAATATTTGGAATTTACTTCTTGCTTCACGTTTCTTTGGTATGCAGATAACCTAATACAATGACAACATATATTTAGCTCTATGATATCCACTACCAATCACGTTATGATTAGCACAATTATGACACTAGGCGGTTTTATTCAACATCTGAAATGAATTAAATAGATTTAATGCATTAATAAAATTCCAGATTATTTCGTATCTCTTGTCACGAAGTGTATGTGTTGTGAAAAAGTATTACTCATATTATATCGTTCAATAATCTTAATCCGGTTTAATTGCATGTGAAATGAATTTCATAACTTACTTTAAAAAAGTTTCTCACTCTTTTAAGTATATCATGTTTAATTTGAAAAATATGTAAATTCATTTTGAGAGGTATTTTAATATAAAAATTCGTGTACTGTTGCTGCTTCGGCCGATATATGGATAATGGCATCATCTTCTTAACTACTCGTATAATCCTGCTATACTAAATAATTACATACTAACATTTATATATAAAAAAAAACTAATTAAATTATTGAATGTCACTATTAATTAATGCTCGTTAAGAACGATATACCTGATGATTGAATTAACAAAGACATGCAAATTTTAGATAATTGCGCCAAATTTTTTTTTTCTCTACGACCAATAAAAATAAACTTAAAGCAAACAGAAGATGAAATATTAAAGGTTACACTTTGAAGTCGAGAAGTTTTCCTGATAGTAAATAGTGAACAAAATATGTTTGAACTCTAATAAAACTAGTAATTTCTGACTCTAATGAAGTGTCACTGGACATTCATGCAAACATGGGATTTTTCCTTTCTGTTTTTGTGAAACAATAATTCATCAAAAGATCAATGACGTTGTATTGGAATTTTGCCAAATTATTATGTGAAAAAAAAACTATTGACAAGAAACAGTACATTTTAACAATCGTTTTATGTTAGATACTTGTTCATTTATGATTTTTATGATTTTAAATAATTCACTCAAAATGTGTATAACCTTTGAGGATATGATACTCTTTTGAATATTGTAGATGCGATCAGCCTTATGTACTAGTACAATTTTTGATTAGCGGATGACACATCACTTAAATGGATACAGGGTGTTCCGGATAATAACCAACACAGATTAGGTGCATATAGGGTCCCAAAATATTGTAATTTAACCAAACATACCTATATAAAAAGTTTGCCTTTAAAATTTGAGTTAGTAATAAAACTAACTGTTACTGTTTGTTGTTGAAAATGGCTGGAAAATTTACATTCAATGTACAAATTACTTGTGCTAGGTTTCTGTAAAGGAAACTGTAGAAATGTGGAAGAATATCGTTGGAGATTTGCAAATCGAGTGATTTACCATAGAAAAACATTTTCTAATGTGGAAAACGGGTTCGAGCGACAGGAAAGTTTTTCAATAATATCTGAGAACGTTTTTGTGTAATAAAGATACAAGATGAAGAAAATAATTTGCAAATAGTTGAACAGAAGTACTAAACGTTTATCTCAAAAAACTGGATTATCAAGCCAAACCAAATTCTTAAACGTAATCTAATACATCCATATCATATTCAAGAAGTGCAAGAGCTATTCCCTCGAGATTTGGATTAACGAGTGATCTTTTGCGAGTTTATCTTGTATCGGGATATTACTTCTCACAAGAAAATTATTTTCACTGATGAGGCTTATTTCACTCGGAATTTCAAATGTTCACAACTTTAAGATACATTGTTGGGCAGGTATTATTGATCGTTATATGATTGGACCAGTTAAATGGCGAAAGTTATTTGGAATTTCTGCAAAATATTAACTCTGATTTAATCGAAGATTTACCGTTGCAACTTACACTGGAGTTTTGGTTTATGCATGATGGGACACCGCCTCATTTTAGTGCTACTATTAAGACCACAGACCAACTAGACTGAACTATAGGGCCAAGCCAGTGAGCCTTCCGTAAGCCTAACCTCAGCCCAGCTGGCTTCATGCTCTCAGTCAGTGTTAGACATTCGTTGTGGTAACATCGCGATTATTTTGTAAAATATACGAGTTTTCTTTGTGCAATTATGGGAAAGTGCATTGTTAGCAATCGTAATAGCCGATCAGATCGGAATAATGATGAAATTTCATTTTTTAGGTAAGTAATAATTAAAAATAATGGAACACGTTTTATGGCATTAAACGTCTCTGCGCAGGCGTTGTGCTGACATTTCCAGTATCGGCTCTGTGTTTTTTAGTGCCCATTTGTTTAACAATTATTCTTAGCGAGGTAACAAGTATTTAATGGTTTATTAAATAATATCATGTGGAACATTTTGGTGATGCGTGTACTGGCATCTTGGAAACTATAAGAAATACGAAAATCGGCAGTTGGGGGAAAATTCTGTTGCTAACTTAATGACGCTTGCAACTAGATCTAGGTTTTGAGTTATTTTGAAAAAAAGTTAATATGGGGTTATTCGTCTGTAACTTTTTTATCTAATTTATATTTAATTATAATTTATATTTGCTAAATAATAATAAGTTAAGAATCTAATTAAGAAATTTACAATATTAGAATTTCGAACAGTTACGGTTGCGCGAAATCATCATCAACTTAATTTTTTGGTATGGGCGCCATATTGAATTAGAATTTTATTGCAACCGAAACGTCGCATTGAAAATTTAAATATACAGTGAAAATCTTCGAAAACCTTTGCTGCGGAAAAGTGTTTTCAGATTTAAAAAATCCTCTAAATAAAAAAGTTATAGACGAATAACGCCATATTAACATTTTTCAAAATAACTCAAAAACCTAGATCTAGTTGCAAGCGTCATTAAGTTTTTTTCCCCCAACTGCCCATTTTCGTATCGCTTGTAGTTTCCAAGATGCCAGTACATGCACCATCAAAATGTTCCAAATGGTATTATTTAATAAACCATTAAATACTTGTTACCTCGCTAACAATAATTGTTAAACGTATGGACACTTAAAAACAGGGCCGATACTGGAAATGTCAGTACAACTTCTGCGGGTGCTCCATTATTTCTGATTATTACTTACCTAAAAAATGAAATTTCATCACTATTTGGATCTGATCGGCTATTACAATTGTCAACAATGCACTTCCCCATAATTACACAGTGATTAGAACGTATTAGAGTAATTTCTGAAAAATATGTAGATGTAAGAATATATCATAAAACAAAAATAATCAATACCTTAAAAGGCATAAAGCAACAATCATTAAATAAAGTAACACTATTTAAAGGGCGATAAAGATTTTAATATAACTAGAATTTTATTTTGAACCCTGATTTAAAAATATTTCACAAAACTTCTCAAAACAATTAAATATTTTATGTTAGTTTATTAAAAATATATTCCTTCCTATTTCGCATTACTTTTATATAAATATTATTAACTTTATTAAAATTTCATCAAATATTATAATAATATACATTTTACTGAATCAGACTCTGTCAAAAGAGGCGGAGCCAAACTTCCGCAAACACTCCACTGCCCCCCTGTCGAAGCTTCATTGGTATCGTTGTATTGAATAGCATGGGTACAGTCTAGTTGGTCTGTGATTAAGACATTGAATTTTAAGTTTCCAATTAAATGATTAGGACGAGGAAATAATTGACCTCAAAATTGGCCACCACGATCGCCAGACCTCAACACATATAATTATTTTCTTTGACTACCATTGAAGGATTTTGTTCATTCATCGCGAATTGAATTACTAGAAGATTTGTGGAATCGTATTATGAATATTAGTTATAAAAACGTCCATCATTTAGTAGACAGAGTAAATTTCAATTTTCGGCGAATTATTTTGAATGATTGATTTAGTTTTAATTTTAATTTTTATTTTATAGTTTTCTTACTAACTGTTAAATTTTTAAAACAAAGCCTATTGCTGACGTCTTGATTTCTTCTAATAAAAACTATTAAAACCTTATTTTAATTAATGTATTTTTTCTTCACCAATCTTAATTCTTAATTTAACAAAAGTACAAAAGTATTTTAAATTGAATTCTGCGCAGGATATTGGCCCCATTTTGAAGGTGTGCAACTCCGCCTGTGTGCAATTTTGAATATAAGGATGTTTGTTGGTATGTAGGTGGTTAAATTGTAATATTTTGGGACCCCTTACATACACGTGCCCAATGTCGGTTCCTATACGGTACAGCAAGGTCTTACACAAGTTGGAGCTATATGTGCTACAAATGTAGTGAATTTTTATGACAATGTCTTTTGTGTTCATTCACAATATTTTATTTTCAGTACACATTTTTATTAACAAAATAACAATATAAATTTCATGAAATTGACTGCATAAACTGGTTAAACAACTATGTATGTATATAAAGCCTTTGCAGGCATGTGAAGGTCAATTTGCAAGCAAGTTTATTAGAAAGTGTTATTTACCTCAAAGGAACGTCATTACAACTTCTCATTCTCATTTGCCTTGAAATTATAAAGACTTGCATTTTGCATTTTATAGACTAGATGGTAAACGACAACTGCTATTACTGGCAATGTTATAATTATTGGATAATTCCTGCTACTATGATGTCAGCTGTCTATCCTTCATTCAATAAGGAGAGCCACAGCCTTCTGCATACAGAAGGCTGTGGGAGAGCCTTAAAATACCGGAAATGCGAAATTCCAGTTAAGTATGCTATTCATTGATTTCCTCAAATCAGTTTTATGAATGAATCTATTTATTACATTGCAGCCATTAATAAACATGATTACTTGAATGGACATTGTAAAAAGTTTGTAGGCTGATCGACTACTGTATAGGGTATTTTCTAAATCCATGTCATAATTTACATGTACCTAACAGTTTGAAACCTTATTTTTGTTACAACCTGTATTTTGAATTAAGAATATGATAATTCGAAGGTGAATTATTATTCGAAAAGTTAAACATTTTCTTTTAAACAATTACCAATTAAATGTACTTATCTAATCTTTAAAATTTTGTGAATGTATCTCAGAAACTGATTAACAAATTTGTACGCCAGTTCAGTAAATTTTTACTTTTAATTATATAAACATTTGAACTGTCTATATATTTTTAAATTTTTTGATTATTTGTATAATTTTAAACATATTTTATATAACTTTCCCTTTACCTATCTTTTACAGTTTTTACAACATTCGCCATTAGATTGTTAGCTCTTCAACATAAGCGACATAATAAATCTAGGCATTCGTTAACCACAATATTCGTAGAAAACGGCATATTGTTATAATTTTCAATTTCAGTTTCAATATTTTTGACAGTTAAATTGAATATTACGAATATGATGGTTAACGGATGCCTAGATTATTATGTAGCATATGTTTGAAAAGCTAACAATCTAATGGAAAGAATAGAATAAGGAAGATTATATGAAATATGTTTGAAACTGATGGACACTGCAACCGAAAGTTGCTAGTTCTCTAAAATATGTTTTTTAAATAGCGCATTTGATACTAAAAGTAATGTTAAAGTGCTCAATACAAGCTGGGATACCCGGTATACCTACTGCTGTAATTGTACCTCACAGTGGATTAAAGTTGTGTAACGACTGAATGAGTATCACAATAAGACACGGTTTTTCCTTCTTTCTAAAGTTGTTTATTATCTCTTCGTTTCATACAAAGAAAGAAACTTACACTTAAAATATATAAAATATGACAGCAAATCAGCTGATTAGAAGAATAGAAGAAACACGCGTCTCGAATATTCCGAAATGATTTATGTGTGTGTTTTCCTTGCAATTAGATACATATATTGTTTGTGTAAAATCGAACACCTACATACACATATGTTTACACATATATTTTAGTTACTTATATTTAAAATGTCATTGTCACTTTTTCTTGCAAATTTTTTATTCAACTATCTACTTTTTATTAAACGCTTTGAAATTAGTATTTTTGCTTCATTGAAGATCTTCCAATTTTTTTTATTGTTTAAATAATGGCAAATACCTTATATATTTTAAATGAGTTATGTATTAAAATCTACACCCATTTAGAATTTCTAATCAAATAAAATATACTCAAAATATTTTGCCAGTTCATAATTCGAAGAATCACTTTCAAACTGTTAAGTACATATCATAGATTTGCAGCTTTCACAACATTATGCAAAATTGATGAGTATTACCACAACAGTTTGAAAACCTACACTGTAAGCTATACAGGACATACAAATAGCTGCAACATTGTAAAAAAAAATCAAAAGGGTAGTAAATTATGTAAGAATACACTTCTGCTCGGCACTGGAAACTGATACACTGTAACACGTTTTACCTTGCCCAAGACAAAATATGCAGCGGCGACCGACATGGCGGCTAAGTGTATCTAATAAAAATGACCGGACAAAAAATTTAAAGTTTCTCAAGGAAAGAAATAAATAAAATTTTATAACACCTATTTTATATCAGCTAATCACTTATTTTTGCCGCTACCCAAGCAACACAGGCCGTCTAAATTGCATCGAATAGACGTTAAAAAGCATCTAAAACCATCTAATGCTTTTTAAAAATGTAAATTAGATGCATTACACAAGAAAGTCTTTAGATTCATCTAAAATAGACGTATTTTAGACTTTATTTTAGACAAAATTAAATTTTAGCCATTTAAGTTAATCTAATAGATATTATATATTAGACTAGTTTTTAGATAAATTATTTAGATGTTGTTAAGATAGATAAAAAATGACAAATACTAGAACAACATCAAATATACATCATTTAGCCTATATTTTGGACCATAAAATATATGTATTAATTTTCCATATCTACAAGATGTAATTGATAAGGAACCTTATATATAAATTATTTTACATTTAAAAATAATAATCTGAAATATTACAAATATGAGAGTTAAATAAAACATTTTATAGACTTTTTTTGTTTTAATTCGATAAAATTGACTGTTTTGGAGAAATAAACTTTTACACAGAATTAAAAAGGTTTTTTTAAATAATTTTTCGTGTTTAACATACTACTTTTAACACTTTAAGTTATGGCAATCTTTTACAGTAATCACGGTGCAACATATTATGTTTCCAGCTTAGTTGTCTATGTGATAGTGTCTTATATCGGATTAGTATGCGTAAATTTCAAACAATCAACAGAGGCTGAACTCTATAAAAGAATGGTTGGTTTGAGTGCAGTTTAAATGCAGTATGTACACAGATTTGTCTAATATGATATGTATATATTTTTGATATGGTAAACAAACTTGTTTTATATAGGTAATGTATTAAATATAATTTAGTTTCTTTGAATCTATAGTTACTCTCAGATAAATTATGCATCAGCTAAACGAGCGGGTTAGTTTATAAATATTCTTTAAAATTGTGGAATATGCGTTTTTTTTATCAAAATAACGAAACGATTCAGTTAATTATACGTATATTAATAGTCGACAGGTGGCGTCACTTATATGTCACTGATACTGTGTAACCGAATTTTGGTAAGATATCTACAAGACTTGGGCTCTGGTAATTGGACCATGGGGAAAGGAATAATGGATCTCTAATTTATGTTTGGCCACAATGGCCACTGCCAACCGCGCACCACACGGGCAGAGGAAAAACCTCATCGAAGGAGTATATGATTTCTACTTTCTACAAAATAAATACTTTTTAGACGTCTTCAAAATGATTTCAAAAATACAAAATATTAAGACGTAATATTGTAATTATAAAAAGACATCTAAATGCAAGAACAATTGAGATTATTTTAAGAGCTAAATCAAATCTATTACTGAGATGTCTAGGAAAATACATCTTAAATACGTTTAATTATGATAAGAAATATACATAAATATGGGGGACATTTAGATGTCATAAAAATATCTAATTTTCTGATGATTTTTACCATCTTTAGATGGTCTTTCTGACATCTTTAAATATTTTTTAGATGTACTATGTGTTATTTGGGTATTGTTATTATTTATTAATAAAAATAATTTGTGGTTTTAATTTAAAAAATAATTTGACATATCTGATGTTACACAACACACACAACTGTTTAAAATCTTGTATACCGACGCAACATGTGAACATATTTGGGCCCGTATTACTCAGTTTATATCCGTTTTGAACTCGTAAGTTATCGACCTTCATTACTAGTGTCCCCTTCGGTGCGGTACACTTAATTTTTTAAATATCTCCACAAAATAAGTCTAAAGGATTTAAGCCAGGAGATCGTGACGGCTATGGTACCAGTCCTCCTCGTTCAATCCCTCATACTCTTTGAAGTTTGTTAAGGCACTCTTGACCATTTCGTCGAAAATGAGAGGGAGCACCATCGCATTCGCAGTCAGACGCCTAAGGGCACATTTTCCAGAAGTCCAGGCAGATCGTTTCGAAGAAACTCGAGGTACTGAACCCCATCAATTAGATTTTGTAATATGAATCAAGCGATCATCGAGAATTTCTGCCCAAACATTTGAGGAAAAGTGTTGTTGGAAATGATTCTGTTAAATCGTGCGTAGATTTTCAAAATCCCAGGTATGAGTATTATGAATGTTATACATCCTATTCCATGTAAATAGCTCGTCACGTCAGCTGTAAATCTCGGATTTTTAGCATTTTGTTGCAGCAAGCATTTACAAAATCTAATTCGTAAGTCATAATCCCTTGATATTAATGCTTGGATACGCTGTACTTGTTACAGATATAATTGAGCTTCGTGTATGATACGCCACACTGTTGATTAGAACATTTCTTGTACTTGCTGAGCGATTTGCCTGGTACTTATTCGGGGATTCTCTTCAACAATATCTAAAATGTGTTCTTCAGCTGCTGTAATATGCCGTGGACGCCCTGGACTCCATCTCTTCCACAATTCGGTTGCAAATTTCCCGTGTAACGTCCGCGTTGCGCTACTGCGGTAGTAGCTGCATTTGGTACATATCTATCGAGCACAAATCGCTCTGCGTACAGACGAGAAGTTACAAAACCATTTTGTCTTACTTCATCATAAATTAAAATGATACCCATAAACTCCGAGTTGTTATACACGTAAGTCATTTTTAACATTTGAAAAACTAACGTAAACGCTTTCGCAAAAACGAAATATTAAACTATTACAACCGGATTTCAGTATTCGGAATCGCCTGCACGCTAGACCACAGCAGCCCAACGATGTAAAGGTTGAAAATACTACAACTTCAATAATTTTTAAGAATTTTACAAAAATTTTACGATATTGATTCCATTTTTCACGACATATCTATTCTCAATTTTTTATGGATAAGTGAATCACCGAGTATATTAATCAGCTTAGTAATGCATAATTAAAATTATGATGATTCGTTTTTGTAAGTAATTTTTATAAGATGTAGTACTAATGACAGTGACGACACATCCGTCCCCTTACTAAGAATCGGTATCGCGATATACAGAGAGACGCAACGTTATTGCAAAATTAGATATTTCAGAAATATTTAAGTTAAAAGAAATGATAGTAATATTAATTTATGTATTTAGTCAAATACTGACATAGTTATTTCATAGATGAAACAATCAAATAATAGACAGGCGCTTAAAAACATTTTTAATAATGCAAGATATTCTCAACATCGTTATTGCCGTCATCTGAAGAATTTTTCTACATCTTAAACAATTTACATCTCTGTGACATCGCGACTGCAAAGTCTTGACTGAGGTCAAATACTTGGAATTTTATCGATAAGCATGCCGTCGACTTCACCGACATATTGAAATAAATGCCACTCCGGAGGACCATCACCATGTTCTTGTAAATTGGTTGATTCAAGTGCTGCCAGCTTGTCATATATCTCAAATAAATGCCTGTAGAATATTAACACCAATTTACGAAATCTACTGCAAAGAGTAAAAGTTAAGAATTGCAGTGTAACTTCAAAACTATAAAAATATACCATCCTGTACGATTCGCACCAAATACTCCCTAATAACATCTAATCTACGCAATGACTTTAAAATAACTAATGTTACACACCGACCCCTTAAATATTTTCAATGTTAAATCGTCGACTGCACAATTTTTTGCCACAATTTACAGCATTGCATTTTGTATATTTTAACATAAGTATAGACAAAAAACTATATACAGGATGAATCACCATCAAACTTGGAGGGAGTATTCTACGGTACAGAACAAGAAAATAATATATTTATATAAATATATGCTTGGTTATTGAGATATAACCAAATTTTTTAAAATTACCAATTGGCTTGTACCACTAATTCAAAATAAAGTCGGTTTAGAGCTATGTGTCAAAAATTTGATATTGTTTTCCTGTCAAATAAAGTAAGTTGTCAGACTAATAACAGTATTGTTTTAGTGTCATAATTATGTATATATGTATATATTCCAAGAGTATGCTGATATGCATTTAATTTATGTGTTATTTAAGTTTATTATTTATTTATACAGGGTGTCCTGAAAGTACACCTCCATACGTTAATCATGGATTCTACATCAAAATGTAACCCTAGTTTCTATACAGGGTGGGCCAATAGTGTGTGGACGGAAGATTGTGGTTATACTGATATATATTTTTAAAATCTGCTATTGGTGGGGGGTGGGGGGTAGTTAGAGCTACAAACTAAAAATATTTTTACTGGAATTCCTAGACATATACAGGGTGATTCATATCAAAGTTACATTTTTTTAAATGCAACCCCCTGTATATTATTGCATATTTGGATTCCTCGGTCAATTCTAGTGTGATTTCATGTACCATACTTGGTGCCTAAAACGTACCGTTTGGACGTTATTCGATATTTTGTCAAAAAATTGATGTCTAGAAACAGTTGAATATCAGAGGTGAGCGGCAACATAGGAGGCTGTGATTGGGGGAAATTATTGACCACCCTCCATGCTACCAAGAGCTACAAAGTCAATTATGAACTCTGTTTGTTATGGCTGATATCGTCGCTCTAATTTTGAAAACTTCAATCATGGATAACTTGATTTTTTTAAATGGAACCCACATATTTTTTTCACGTCACCAGATAACACATTTCATTATCTTTCACCCGATATAAAGTTATCTGTATTTATCTCTAATCCTTTTCTTCTAATCAGCAATTACTTTTTACTATGATGGATTTATGCAAACCAATTAATGTAAACTAAATTCAAAAATAAGTAAATAAATATTATGGCTGCATTTATTCATACAAATTAATAATAAATGATTTTTTATTAAAAATGACTTTGTTTATTTAGTTCAATTGTCCATAATTTCACATTTAGTTTTTTAAAACACTCGGGAGTAAAGTTGGCCATGGAAAACAAACAGTAGGTTTCATTATAATTATTTATTAAATAGTAACACAAATAAATGAACAAGAATTACAAACAACTTCACAAAAACTACAGCGGTTTAGTAAATAAACAGTAAATGACAACATAACTTCAAAGTAAATGTTCAAAGTGACGACCTTCTTGTTGAATACAAATGTGAATTCTTCGGCGAAAAGAATCTTGAACTCTCATTAACATTTCTGGGGTGATAGTTGTAAAAACATTTCTAATTCTGATTTTCATATTTTCAGCTGTCGTTGGTTGTTCAATATACACTTTTTCCTTAACATACCCCCAAAAAAAAAAATCAAGGGGAGTTATGTCCGGAGATCTCGCTGGCCAACGTATTGGCCCATCCCTTCCTATCCAGTTTTGATGAAATACATCAGTAAGCCATGTAGTCACAACACGGGCACGGTGAGGAGGTGCCCCATCTTGCTGAAAGTACATATCTCTAATTTGAGCTAGCGGTACATCTTCTACAAGATCAAATAAATGGTGGTTTAAAAAATTGACATACATGTTGGAATTTAGAACACCATCAAAAAAAAATGGGCCAACAATGCGTGTGTCTAATATTCCTGCCCAAACATTAACTGTCCATCTCTCCTGAGAATGTACGTTGAAATGGTGTGGATTTTCGTCCGAGTAATAATGAAAATTGTGTCTGTTTACGAATCCGTTGCGATGAAAAGTACACTCGTCGGTAAACAAAATTTTATGTGAAAAATTCAAATTTTCATTCAAGTTTTGCTCTACCCAATTGCAAAAATTCATTCTATTTAGGAAATCTGCCTCTTTAAGCTCTTGATGCATTTGGATATGATAGGGATGGAATTTATATTTTGATATTATTCTCCTAACAGAAGTTCTACTTATTTCAAAATCTTTTTCAAGTTGTCGGGTACTCACATGGGGATTTTCTACTAAAGCGGCCAAAATATTAAATTCGTTATCTGGAGTTATCACAGATTTCCTTCTATTTTGGTTTTGAGTGTAGCAAACACTTCCTGTAGCATTAAACCTTTCCAAAAGCTTTTTAAAAGTTTCTTCTCTTGGATGGCGCTCACGATCAGGATATCTTGCTTTGTATTCTCGACTTGCCAATAACGGATTTTTGAAGCATTCTCCAAGGATAAAAACCATATCGATCATTTCATTTTGACTATAATTTGCCATTGTTAGTAACTTAATTTAACAACAAGAACCAAAAAGTATAGAGAAGAAATAATTACTGTCAAAGTGAAGTTAAGGTGACAGAACTTTATTGTTTGTTTTTCATGGCCAACTTTACTTCCGAGTGTTTGAAAAAACTAAATGTGAAATTATGGAGACCATTTGAATTAAACCAAATAAACAAAGTCATTTTTAATAAAAAATCACTTTAATTATTAATTCGTATGAATAAATGCTGCCATAATATTTATTTATTTATTTTTGAATTTAGTTTACATTAATTGGTTTGCATAAATCCATCATAGTAAAAAGTAATTGCGGATTAGAAGAAAAGGATTAGAGATAAATACAGATAATTTTATATCGGGTGAAAGGTAATGAAATGTGTTATCTGGTGACGTAAAAAAAATATGTGGGTTCCATTTAAAAAAATCAAGTTATCCATGATTGAAATTTTCAAAATTAGAGCGACGATATCAGCCATAACAAACAGAGTTCAAAATTGACTTTCTAGCTCTTGGTAGTATGGAGGGTGGTCAATAATTTCCCCCAATCACAGCCTCCTATGTTGCCGCTCACCTCTGATATTCAACTGTTTCTAGACATCAACTTTTTGACAAAATATCGAATAACGTCCAAACGGTACGTTTTAGGCACCAAGTATGGTACATGAAATCACACTAGAATTGACCGAGGAATCCAAATATGCAATAATATACAGGGGGTTCCATTAAAAAAAATGTAACTTTGATATGAATCACCCTGTATATGCCTAGAAATTCCAGTAAAAATATTTTTAGTTTGTAGCTCTTATTACTCCCCACCCCCCACTAACAACAGATTTTAAAAATATATATCAGTATAACCACAAACTTCCGTCCACACACTATTGGCCCACCCTGTATAGACTATGGTCTAAAAAGGTTTCGTTAAGGATGTGCAGGGTGTTACACTTTAATTGAAAAAAAAACACAAAAATTTAAGTTTTTGCAAAACGGTTTGAGATATTATAATGAAATTTTAGAGGTCAATAGCTATGGAAGGCGCGTACTTTGCAACACAAAGTACGCTCTTAAAATATATATTTTTTAAATTCCCTGTTCAATTATGAAGAAAATAAATCCGTCAATATTTTATCGTATGTACATACAACGCACAGTGTCCGAGTAAAAAATAAAAACTGTTTTAATGCACAGAATAATACTATCAATAAGCACACCCTGTATGATATTTATAATTTACTTTGTGAATTTCACGTTTTAAAAAAGTGCTGTAGATACCAAAACGTTCATGTTAACGATGTTGATGTCTTTTATGTTAATTTCCATGGATTTTGTTAAATAGGTAGATTATGTTATTTTTGTTTCTCTGCATCTCAAAATGCAGGCGTTTACAGGCATTATGTTCATATGATTTTTTTCTTGTTTTTCTTTTACCGTAGAACACACCTTCTAAGTTCGATTGTGATTTTTTTGGTATTTTATTCGATATACTGTGTAAATTTTACTACTTTTATTTTGTATATTTTATTTATTTACTTATTAGAAAATATGTAATAGTAAGCGTGTAAATCTTGCGCTCCTTGTCTGTCTCCAAAACTCTGACAAAAACCGTGCGTGTAAACGTACCTAATAAAAAATAGAGACGGGTGCAGTACATATCAACTTGACGTATATTCACCTGTATATTTATTTTTATTCACTTGTAAACACTATCTACAACTCCACCGCGTAGTGATGATGAATATGTTACTTGAAAAGTTATTTTGAAACATGAATGATGTGATATTTACCTAAAGTCAAAAGAAACAATAAATCAAGGCAGTAATTCTGGACCATCTGTCATAAAGGTAATGACTACGGGAATGATAATTATCGTTAGTAAAATTATCAAGAATCGCTTCTGATCTTTTTTCATCTTGACAGCAACAACGACCCAAGCCGAAAATAATTTCAAGTGTGTTTGTGAATTTTTTTTAGCAGTTCCATATGTAGGTTTGTTAATGAAGATACAAACGCATACTCTAATATATCTTAAAATCAAAAACTTATAAACGTCCCTTCCATCAAATAAAGAGGAACGGGCAAACACAAAGAACTTCCAATAATTTCCTGCCCTAGAAATCCTTTCGCTTGGCAACGCAGTAAAAAAGACATTTTTTCTTTATTATATTTTCAAGCAGCGGCTCATTTATCAGCCTCACCAGGGAGTGCTCCTAAAGAACAATTACTTTCTGAAGCAGCAAATATATATAATATCCAATGATAAACAGAGCTATACTTCATAAAGCAGAAAGTTCATTTATGCTTTATTCCAATTTATCAAAATTAATTTAGGACTATCAATTTTTGTTTCATTTCCCTGATGATTCGACTTATTTTTTATTTGTAGATCAATATTTATTACAGTCGTCAAAATTATATTGTTACCGATAGTCCATGATAATTTACCAAAAAAATGTTTGCGAACCAAGGATATAAAATAGTAGTATCAATCGTGAGAGATTATTTACTTCCAATCTTTCTACCAAAAACAAACGATCTGGTTAAACTAATGTAATCCAATTGGTAGCCAAGTTAATTTGACATAACTTCGCTATCTAATCTATTAAGTGTATTATAACCTCTATTTGATATTTCTGACTATTCAACTTAGTCTAATAGCCACAGAGTGGCCTGAAGCACAACAAAAGTGCATTTAATTGCTTTATAATAAACTACAGGTTAATAGATACATTTCATATATAGAGTGAGTCCTTAATAATAATACCTAGCTTAAGGGCAGATTGTTAACGTCAAAATAAAGTGATGCCTTATTCGATCGTTGCTCCTTTTCATTGTTAATACCCTGTAGAATGAAAAGGAGTAACAATTGAAAAAGGCATGTTGAGCTCTATCGCTTTATTTTGACGTTAACTGCTATGTATTAATGACTCACCCTTTATGCATATACTTCGAAAATTTCTAACTTTTCAAAATTTCACGGTTTCAAAATAACAATGTTAGCATTCAATTTGAAATATATTTTATTACGGTATGAAACTAAAGTGCTATTTAATGGTATTTAAATAAATAAGAGAAAATTATACAGTGTGTCCTTAAATGATGGAACAAAATTCACTTTTCTCTAGTAGATATTAAAAAAAAAATCGTGAAAATACTCCAATTAGTAGATAATTCAATCCTTCGATAGTGTCTGATCTGTTCACATACGCTTTGCTTTTCAGGTAACCCTACAAATGAAAAATCCAAATAGTTAACGTTAATAAATACATATGCATAATATAACCAAAAAATTGGATTAATATCATGAAAATCTTTATATTTACGAAGTTTGAATCCTAGCATTTTTTATGTAAATGTGTGTGTAAATAAAGTATTATTTAAAAAGAAAATAAAACAGGGAATGCTCCTTACAGTAGCTATAAAGGCTATTTATGACGGATTGTAAAATCAGGTAATCGAGTAAACCTTAATATCATCAGCGTACAGCACAAATTTGCAGTGTCTAAAACAATTATATTATTTATATAAATGATTAATAATAATTGCCCCAGATAGGATCTCTGCGGGGCACCCGAGGACGTACTACACCTGCAATTTTTACTACCACAAACCATGATCTATATTTTATATAGGATTCAATCCACCGCAGAAGTGTTCCATTCACACTAACATCAGCAAGTCTAAGTAATTGAATACTATCTGTGTAGTATCAATCGTGTGTACTATTGTCTCAATTGACTTATTTAAAAAGAAATATGAATTTTGTTCCATCCTTTTCAAACACACTGTATGAAAGAGAAAACGTATCATAGGGATGAAAAGAAAACTGAAGAGGCAGAACATTACAAATAAATAAGATTTTTTTGCTATTAATTAGAAATCTATAATGTACTGTTTTTAAAACGCTTAGGACGTTAATATTATTAATATTTTTATTTGTATTAAAACTACTAAAACTGAAAAAAGAAATTATTTTTTAAATCACTTTTTTAAAAAAACTCATGAAAATATTATATTTACATTCTATTAAGATTATATAGAATTTATAACACAGAATTCTGAAATACCCTGTATTTTGTCGAATATTCACATGTCGAATATTATGATATTTGGACCTAAGAAAAAGAGAGAATTGGTTAAATCTTCCTTATTTGTTACAATTGACAGTAAGCCTATTAATGTCCCCGCTGAATGTAAAAATCTTGGTATACTCGCGTCAAGAATTCAGACGTCTTACGTCACGGCTGACGTTACACATTTGTTTTGATTGTCAACGTAATTTTCGATATTTGGTCTCGTTAAAATCAATCAATTTTTGCAATTTAGTGCAAAATATAATGCAAACTGTTAGTATAGTATATAGTTTTATTACTATCAGTTGCAGTTTCTTAAATATTTTGATGAAAATATAACGAATTATTCATTTGTTCGTCTGACGTAAGTCGTCTGAATTCTTGTCTCGAGTATATTCGGTTTGATGAAAATCTAAGATTTTCTAAGCATGTAAATTACTTGTGTCAGTCCTCTTATGCCATTTTAAAACAACTTTATCCTCATCGAAATATGTTTCTAAAATTTCTTATGGGGATTGTGTCTATGGACCGACTCTTACAAAAAATGATTTAGATAGACTTTTAGATAGAGAATTCAGAATTCATGTTTTAAATTTGTTTATGGCATAAGGAAATATGACAGTGGGATTAGGAAATGCATTCATGATTCTCGAAATTTAAATTTTGACAAATTAAGACAGTTGAATTTTTTTGCATTGTCCATAGGATAGTAAAAAGTGGTACATCGTCATATTTATCCTCTAAATTAAACTTCACAAATCTACAAATTTTAAATTTCGACATTCCCATTTACTAGAAATAAAACAACACAACACTGCTTGAAATTAAAGCTTTTATTGTATTTTCAGTCAAATCAATATTGTTTGTTTTCTATTTATTTCAATCAACGTTTTGTTTTGTTACTCTTTTCTTGGTCATGGTATACGTCCAAACAAAATTCATTCTATATTCATGTAAAAATCTTGGTATTTGGTTTGATGAAAATGTAAGTTTTTCTAAGCATGTAAATTACTTGTGTCAGTCCTCTTATACCATTTTAAAACAACTTTATCCTCATCGAAATATTATGTTTCTAAAATTTCTTATAGGGATTGTGTCTATGGACTGACTCTTACAAAAAATGATTCAGATAGACTTCAGAGAATTCAGAATTCATGTTTTAGATTTGTTTACGGCATAAGGAAATATGTCAGTGGGATTAGCAAATGGATTTATGATTCTCGAAATTTAAAGCTTGACAAATTAAGACAGTTGATTTTTTTGCATTGCCCATAGGATAGTAAAAACTGGTACACCGTCATACTTATCCTCTAAATTAAACAAACTACAAACTTCACAAATCTACAAATTTTAAATCTCGACATTCCCATTTACTGGAAATAAAATAACACACCACTGCTTTGTACACTAGAAGCTTATTTTACAATGCTTCTAAGCTGTATAATGATTTGCCTGCCGAATATAAACATTTTTCATTACTTAATTTTAAAAATAAATTAAAGATTTTATTGCATTCTCAGTCAAATTAATATTGTTTGTTTTCTATTTACTTCAATCAAGATTTTGTTTCGTTACTTTTTTCTTGGTCATGGCATACGTCCAAACAAAATTCATTCTATATTCATGTAAAAATCTTGGTATTTGGTTTGATGAAAATCTAAGGGTTTCTAAGCATGTAAATTACTTGTGTCAGTCCTCTTGTGCCATTTTAAAACAACTTTATCCTCATCGAAATATTATGTTTCTAAAATTTCTTATGGGGATTGATTCTATGGACCGACTCTTACAAAAAATGATTCAGATAGACTTCAGAGAATTCAAAATTCATGTTTTAGATTTGTTTATGGCATAAGGAAATATGACTGTGGGATTAGCAAATGCATTCATGATTCTCGAACTTTAAAGCTTCTTTTACAATGTTTCTAAGCTGTATAATGATTTACCTGCCGAATATAAACATTTTTCATTACTTAATTTTGAAAAGAAATTAAAGCTTTTATTGCATTCTCAGTCAAATTAATATTGTTTCTTTCTATTTATTTCCATCAACGTTTTGTTCTGTTACTCCTTTCTTGGCATGGTATACGCCCAAACAAAATTCATTCTATATTGATGTTCTTTTATTTTCTTAATTATTTGTAAACTTATTAGCACATATACTTCTCATCTTATTTAATTATTGTATTCATTATGTAATTTTTTTGTATACTTTAACAGAGTTAAGTTGAAAAGCAGTTTTACTGATACTTCGCCCTGTCTATTATTGTTATTATATTTGCACTTATTGGAAATAAAGACAATTTACTATTATTATTATTTGTATTATTATTATTATATAGAACTCCTACAAATATTAAATGTGCGAATAAAAAATTAATAATCATTATATCCAAAATTTCACATTACAAATAAAGAACGATTACAAATAAAAGGGACTCCGATTAAGATGTATATCATAACTTATGTAACATTTAACCTTTAACATTTACATATAAATCAAGGATTTTATTAGAAGCATGGGATGTCAGATATTATAATGAGAATATTATAAATTATAATTACGCTCACCTTGGCTTGAAACGTGATGCCATGATGGAAAGCTTCCTCGGGGTGAAGTGGAATTCTGATATCATAATCATCATTTTGCACTAAATCGTACTGTCTTTTAGATGGCATCTTACTTCACTTATAGCACTATTTTTAACATGTTCACGAAACAAGAATGTATCAAAAAACCACAACACACAATATAATACTGAAGGATTGCAGATTCTTGGCACAAATTGATAATAAATAAATATGTTGTCAATTCCATCCACACATGTTTTCTCGAAAATAAGTCGTGTAACGCTTCAGATGGAGACGTTGCAGAACTAATATGTAACCGAGTCAAAAATAAACTACCTACTTGAGTTGGAATTTGAGCATTTATTTTCCGAGTATTAGATACGTGATTTCCATATTTCTCTCTCGACAATTCCTGCTGAGAAGGGGATTATGAATCATGTTCAGTCTTGGCTTTCACGACCACCTGAAAAAGATAATAATTTGTTAGTTGTTACGACTATTACAAAGAGATTACTATAGACAAAGTAAAAACGGTTTCCATATTACTATGTAAGCAATTCATTCTCACATTATGCAGACACAGCTGGCTTATAGTATCTGCGTTTTTGTTTGTATAGTCATAGCTGTGGGAAAACTAATCAAATCACTTAGGATCTGTTTCCTATTAGGGTCTTCCAGCTGGCTTATGAAGGGTATACTCGTTAATATAACAATATATTTTTTAATTTAATATTTTCATTCATTTTTACTTAACACCCAGCTAACAATTTCCTGTTCTATAAAAATCGTAAGAAAGTTTCCAGAGCAAATTTTATAGAGTTGTATGTTTGTTCCAAGAACATTTTCAAAACGTTGTTAGAACACTTATACCATAAAAATGGGCACTGTTCTATAGAAGCTTTTAATTCTTTAAGCAGTTCTATAAGGTTTGCAGGAAATACTTATAAAATTGTTTTCACAGGTCTTAAAGAATTTTTATAATACAGATACAAAGCAATCTCATAAAAATTCTATAGCACGTCGTTATACAATTTTTGTGTTGACTGGTATTCTATTTAGAGAACTTTAAAATCGTTTAATTATATCTTCTAAAAACAAAATATTTCTGTATCGCATTCATGTTAGAAATATAGATGAGCCCATAAGAACCAATAAGATGGACCTAATCAGCCTGCATAGGAGTACTCACATTACGAATTGCTTAGTTGGTTTGTCCATCAGGGAGCAGTACATTTTAATGCGCAAAAAGTTTTATCGTTAAATACGTAGTACATAACGGTAATTTTTTGACGCGTCCTCAGATAACCTTATATTTCCTATACCTGCTGGAAATTTAATAAACAAAAATTGTTTCTATATTGATGAACCAACTGTATATATAATTGTCGGAAAAGTAAGTATATCCATATTATTCTTATCATTTCTCCTATTTATATTGTTTATATTTTTAATTAAGATTTTTTTTCTCTCTTCGCAATATGGCGACAGAAAGAAATGCATTATCTTGTACTTCCAATGGATTCTCACTAATATGACATTTTTGTGTCGATTGCAATGATTATGGAGCAAATATGCTTGGTAAGCAACTACTATAACATATCTGTCACTTAATATCCACAGTGTTGTCATATTTTATTGTGGTATTTCAATCTTATTTAATAAATCTAATAAAATTCTTTAACTTCAACATTTAGAAGTGCAAATGGATAAGGTTTGGAATGGTCTAAATTAGATATGTTACTAAATTTCTATAAGAAAATCAGTTTCTATTAGCAATCAAATAAATCTTATCTAGGCACGACTATGTTATACAAATTTACCCATTACACTTTGATCAAAATATTTCGTACTTTTTATAAACAGGTCTCGTCAGATGGGGGTATGGGAAACCTACATATATAAATAATAGTTCTATAGCCTTTCTTTATGAACAAAAAGGCTTTTGTTACTTATTTACTCTATAATGGTTTTATGACAAATCTATTATTATTCTCTACAACTGCTTTAAAGAGTTTTTTTTCTTAAGTTTGATAGCAGCTTCCATATTTGTAATTTGTTTTCCGCAGCAGAATTGTAACTTAACAACGCCTTATACTTATATATATAGTTCTATAATTAAACTATAAGCGACATTACGGAATAATTTGATAAGAGTGTCACAGGAGATGGTATAATTCTATAAAGCAGTATTTTGCATCGGTTTTACAGTAATTTGATTCTGTAAGCACCGTTGCTGTAAAATTGTGTTATTGTTATAAATGCTCTATAAATTATGCTCTAAGAACGTTCTTGCAACAAATTTAAAAAACAATTCAATTTCTGAAGACAAAATAGTCTCATGTGCCACATTAATGCAACAATTTAGTATTCTAAATACAACTATAAAATATTAACAGAATATAAAACTCCTATAACTTTAAATTTATAGAACTACTTTGCTAGCTGGGCATTCTTGATAGGTCTACCCCTACTATTTGTTAGTAATAAAATGCATGCTAAATATGTTAATAATATAAGGTGTTCCAGGAGGAGATGTGCATACTTCTACATTCAATTATAAGCAAAATAATTCCTATGAACTTAGGTCTGGAAACGCTTCGTTTAGGATATATAGGATGTCAAATTTTAAAAATTTAATTACATTTTCTTTAATAACTCTCGAGTACTTTGAGTTACATTTATGAAATTTTGTATGCGGCGGTTCCTTGGGACGGGAAATTCAAATTTTACACACAATTGGCTGTATCTCCAAGCGGGCGCCATAAGCGGAAATTAGGATCCTTTTAAATCGCTTCAACTTTTTTGTGCCAGGGATAGAACATTTTCTCTTACCTTTCCTACTTAAAAAATGTACACCTTATTTAAGTCTCTAGGGGCAGTCGTTTCCGTTAAAAACTCGTCTAAAGATGCATGCAAATTATGTATTAGAGTGCTATATAACTTTCATCTAAAAAACAAGACTAGGACTAGGTTTTTTATCAAAACAGCCTTAATGTTTGTGAGAATTGCAAAAATAAAATCTCCAAACAAAATGTACAAAATCTGACAATAACTCGATTCACTCTAATACATAATTTGCATGCATGACCAACTTTAGATGAGTTGCTCCTAAAGACTTCAGTAAGGTGTACATTTCTGGAGTAGAAAAGGTAGTAGAAAATGTGTTTCTATTCCAAAATAACACACACTTTGGCACAAAAAAGTTGAAGCGATTTAAAAGTATCCTAATGGCCGCTTGTGGCGCCCTCTTGGAGATACAGCCAATTGTGTATAAAATTTGAATTTCCCGTCCCAAGAAACCTCCGCATACAATTTCATAAATTTAACTCAAAATAGCCGAGAGTTGTTAAAGAAAATGTAATTCATTTTTTTTAATTTGATATCCTGTATATCCTAAACGAAGCGTTTCCAGACTTAAATCCATCCTGAAACACTCTGTATAAGTTTACTTACAGTTAAGTAAACCATCTAATTTCTGATCTTTCACGGAAAAGTAAGTACTGAACCGTTGTTTACGTTAAATGTTTATTCATTTTTTTTTAGATTGGAATAAAAATGAGGAGTGTAACCACGAAAGTCTAAGTTGTTAGACCGTGGTTGGCCTTGACCACTATTTTTAAAGAATGGAATAATTCTATAGAGTTGAATGAACGATCTACCAGGTATTATGTAGGCAGGCACTCAATCGAATACGTCTCTTTATAAGTACTAAACATAAAAGTGTATTATTCATATATCATGTTATTATTTGCTGTTTTGTTTCTTTACAAATTAAAACGAGGCCTGAGTTAACACGCACGATCACGGTCAGAAGGTGGGTATTCAAATGTAGCAGTCTTCAATTTGTGTATTAGTACAAAGTCACTCAAGAGCAGAAGTTCTTATTAGCGCAAAGTTAAACTATAATGCTGAAATTGAATCATTTTTTTTTAATTTTTGGTGAAAAAATGCGCTAGAGAACACGACTTCGCATTGAAAGGCCCTGAATTGTATCTTTTTATTTTGTTCATTACACCGTGAAAAATACTTAACATTTTATGCCATTCAAGTTTTTTTTTTTAGGAAAAGAATTTTATTGAAGCATATTAATAATAATTATGATATAATGTCCCTGCAAAAATTTCCGGTCTCATTAGATGAACAACTAATATCTTCGGGAAAAGAAAAAGTTTCAAATGAAGGTAAATATATGGAAGACCTTCTGCATCTAGACAATTATTACTAAATGTTGGAGTACCGGTTAAAGGAAATATAAAAAGATGATGCCACCTCCGTCTTGAACATTGTTTGGTTTTCAAACTTCCATAGCAGTTGTTAATGATAAAACAATTTCTATGTTAGTTTCTACGTCATCGGTTTAGGCTCGTTTACATTTCGAAAATTTAAAGAGATTAATATTTATTGTAGATAATTATTGAATATAGCTTTGTCTATAGAATTGTTCATTAGCATACCTAGATATTTGGTATCAGAGAGCATACATATAACTTTATTGATAGGCATTATAGAAAAATTGATTCATATTAGATTAAATACTTTTACAATACAGTAAAAAGTTTACAAAAGCTAATAGTAAAGAATATATGGAAGACGTTGTGAGTGTAATTCAACGCTTGTCGGGGCTTTATTCCACAGAGTAGCTAGTTTCACACAATATTGTTAATATCTAATAAAAAAATGTATATACACATAAAAAAATGATTTATACTTTATATTCCACTCTGTTACTGTTACTAATATTTTGATCATGCTATCGTGGGACAGGGACAATTTTTTATTTAATAATATTGGCTTCTCATTACAGACGGTCTAAATAAGTATTATGTTAAAATTCAGGTGGAACATACAGGCTGATTTACAACATATCTAAAAAAAATGGGAATAGATGTGTTATGAAAAATGTAGTCAACATCGTAAAACTGTTTTTTTATAAAATCCTTCCTGTAGTTTCCGAGAAAAAAATTATTGATATTATAATATTTTCAACCTTTACTTCGCTGGGCTACTGTAGTTTCTAACCACACGATTCCGAATATTGAAATCCGATTACTTATAGTATTAATGTTTTTGTGATGCGAGTGTTGGTTTTTTCAAGTGACAAATATAGCTTACGTATATAGCGACTCGGGGTTGATGAATATCGTTTTAATTTTTGGTGAAGTGAAATTGCTTTAGCAGAACAATTTCCCGGGAAACATGTGTAGGTACTTTTACCGCGGTGTGCAGTGAATACAAGTGTAGTGCAACGCGGGCGTGACACGGGAAATTTGCAACGGAGTCGTGGAAGAGATGGAGGTACAGGGCGTCCACGGCGTCTTGCAGCAGTGTGGCGTATCATACACGAAGCTCATCCGTACTATGTACAACGTGTCGAAGTATTAATACCAAGGGATTGGACAAGGCGGACCGGCACCATGGCTACGATGTCCTGCGTTTAATTTCTTTGGACTTCTTTTTGTGGGGATATTCAAAATATGAAGTGTACCGCGCCGAAGTGGACACTATTGATGATTTACCAAACGTATCAAAGTTGCTGCTAATAACTTAGTTTATAGAAACTGGCCCAAAATTTTGTTGTTGTAACATCAGGTATGTCAAACTATTTACTAATTCAAATTATTTCTATTACTAATTAATAACAATAGCTGCAAAAGCAATTCAATTTGTTGTATAACATAGGTCTTATAAAATGTTAGTTATTTCTTTCCTTCCTCTTTTTTGTTCAGTCGCCCATTGCATGCTTTACCTCCGTATCAGGTTTTACAGTGGACCAGTTTCTAGCGCTGTGCAGAAGTGTATTTTTAAATCATTTTCAAACTGTTCTTTACGATTTTTTTTACATAATTATATATATGTAAGACTCACTTGTACATTCAAGACATTTTTTGAATAAGTTCTGAATCATCCTGTATGTCCCAAGTATTCTTTTTTTTTTTTTTGGAAAAACATTAAAATAATTTTTAAAAACTTTATCAGAATCTAAAAAACATATTGCGAATGGCAGTAATAAAATAAATCATTATAAATAATATTTTTCTCTTGCTTATACTGATTATATACTGCCTCTAAAAATAGTAATTCGTTGAAAATTGCATATAAAAACTGCGCCCTTAAGAAACTTCTGTGTGTGTGGATGTGACTTTGATTTTGCTAATTGATATAAATTGATAAAAAATATAACTCAAACGAATTCACTGCTTTAAAGTGGAATTTCTCTCATCAAGTTTTTTTAAAAACGTTTACTAAAATTTTTCGTTTCAATATTGGAGGTAAAACTAAATTGTTGCAATAATGTGGCAGATGAGACTATTTTGCCTTCAGAAACTGAATTGTTTTTTAAATTTGTTGCAAGAACGTTATTAGAGCATAATGTATAGAACACTTATAAGATAACTGCTGATGTAGCCCTATAAGTGCGTACAATAACACAATTTTACAGCAACGGTGCTTACAGAATCAAATTACTGTAAAACCGATGCCAAATACTGCTTTATAGAATTATACCATCTCCTGTGACACTCTTATAAAATTATTCCGTAATGTCGCTTATAGTTTAATTATAGAGCTATTGTATAAGGCGTTGTTAAGTTACAATTCTGTTGCGGAAAACAAATTACAAATATGGAAGCTGTTATCGAACTTAAGAGAAAAAGCTCTTTAAAGCAGTTATAGAGAATAATAATATAGTTGTTACAAAATCATTATAGAGTAAATAAGTAACAAAAGCCTTTATGTTCCATAAAGAAACGCTATAGAACTATCATTTTTATGTAGGTTTCCCATAGCCCCATCTGACGAGACCTGCCTGTAATGGTACGAAATATTTTGATCAAAGTGTAATGGGGAAATTTGTATAACATAGTCGTGACTTGTAAAAATTATTATCTGCTTGCAGAAAGAAAATTTCATTATGATAGATAAGATTTATTTGATTGTTAAGAGAAATTGATTTTCTTATAGAAATTTAGTAACATATTTAATTTAGACCATTCCAGACCTTTTGCATTTGCACTACTAGATGTTGAAGTTAAAGAATTTTGTTAGATTTATTAAATAAGATTGAAATAAGTGAAATTACCACAATAAAATATGACAACACTGTGAATATTAAGCAGTTGCTAACGAAGCATATTTGCTCTATAATCATTGCAATCGACACAAAAATGTCATATTAGTGAGAATCCATTGGAAGTACAAGATGAAGCATTTCTTTCTGTCGCCATATTGTGAAGAAAGAAAAAAAATCTTAATTAAAAATATGTACAATATAAATAGGTGAAATGATATCAATCATATGGATATACTTACTTTCTGACTATTTTATGTACACTTGGTTGTTAAATTCATCAATTTAGAAAACATTTTTTTTTATTAAATTTCCAGCATCATAGGAAATATAAGGTTAACTGAGGGTGCGTCAAAAAATTACCATTATGTACCATATATTTTACGATAAAACTTTTTTCGCATTAAAAAGTACTGCTCCCTGATGGACAAACAAACTAAGCAATTCGTAATGATGTAAGTACTCCTATGCAGGCTGATTAGGCCCATCTTATTGGTTCTTATTGGCCCGTCCATATTATTTCTAACATGTGCGATACAGAAACATTTTATTTTTAAAAGATACAATTAAACGATTTTAAAGTTCTTTAAATATAACACCATGCAACACAAAAATTGTATAGCGAAGTGCTATAGAATTTTTATGAGATTGCTTTGTAACTGTGTTATAAAAATTCTTTAAGACTTGTGAAAACGTCTATTCAACAATTCTATAAGTATTTCTAGCAAGCTTTACAGAACCGCTTAAAGAACTAAAAGGTTCTATAGAACGGTGCCCATTTTTATGGTATAAGTGTTGCAAGAACGTTTTGAAAATGTTCTTAGAACAAACATTGTTCTATAAAGTTTGCTCTGGAAACGTTCTTACGATTTTTACAGAACAAGAAATTGTTAGCTGGGCAGTATCTTTTTTAAATAAATTTCATATCTTAACAGAAAATCAGTACGGATTTCGCAGTGAGGTGTCAATAAATACAGCAATTCAATCATTTTAAAGAAAAATATATAATTTTATTGAACTTGATGAGTGCCCTATTGGAATCTTTTGTGATCTTAGCAGGGCATTCGATTGCGTCAATCATGACATATTGGTATCAAAATTAAAATCGAACAGAATAAGGGGCCTGGCTCTTGACTGGGTACAATCTTTTCTAGCCAATATAACTCAGTATATTGCCATAAAAAGTAGCAAGTCGGCTCAGTAGCTTATACGGATGGGTATACCACAGGGTTCAATTTTGCCTCTAATGCTCGTTTTGATATATACAGGGTGTTCCTTAATGCTATAGGAATATTTCAGGAGGTGATTCTACATCGAAAATTAATGATAGTTTGCTCTATAAACTATGGTCCAAAAATGTTCCATTACAAAAACGGGGTGTTAAAGTTTTAGGGAAAAAAAGGAAAATAATGAATATCTTCAAAACCGCTTTAGATATTTCCATGAAATTTGGTATGTAAGGTGCATATTTGGCAATGTAAACATAATTTCTATCTTTAACAGTGGCGTGCGCACGAACACTGACTTTAATATTTTTTTTAAGAGAAAAACGACGCTGATGGTTTTCTCCCAGATAAAAATTATTTTTAAATTCCCCGTTCAATTTGAAAAATAAAAACCCTCCTGAGTTTTTGCAATGCGCCGTTTTTGGAAAAAAAAAATAAAAACCGTTGGATTGTCCAAGAGAATTCACGTAATTATTAAAGGATACAATTTTGATAGAAAACAACAACAACTAACAACAACAACATTAACATAATATTACAACTACCTAAATTAAAACTAATAATTTTATTGAAAATGATCCCCACTACTTAATATGCATGCTTCCGTTCTCCTTTGCATGGAATTGCGCACTCGTTCAAATATTCCCGGGGTAAGCCGTATTCAATCACATGCTGCAACTATTCTTTTTCTTAATTCCTACAGTGTTAATGGCACTTGTATACACGAGCGTCTTAAGGTGGCCCCACAAAAAAAAATCTTATCTATTAAGGTCGGGAGACCTTGTGGCAATTTCTGAGGCTCACCGCGCCCCATCCAATGATTTGGATAAATTGTTTGTAAATAATTGCGTATTGTTATATTGAAATGTGCTGATGTACCATCGTGCATGTACCACATTTGATTTCTTATTCCTAAAGGAACATCCTCAAGCAACAAAGGCAACTGTCGTTGAAGGAAATTCAGGTAAGATTGTGCGTCAAGTCGTCTCGACAGGAAGAATGGTCCAATAAAGTAATCACTAATGATACCATACGTTAACCGAAAATTGTTGGAAATGGGTTCAGCATGAGGGTTTTCATCCACCCAAATATGATTGTTTCAGGATGTTCTTCGATAATGTGCAACATCTCAATTTCGGGTGTTCTTATATTTCGAAATCTACCTTCAGATGCACCTTTACGGACACTCCCAGTTTTAAGAAGATGACAATGAATATTAGAAAAAGTGCGACTATCTGGCAGCGCACGATTGGGATATCTCTCGCGATAAATAAGTCTAGCTTGCTCTTCATTACCGTAATACATTTCCACCATTTCCATAGTTCACCATTAGCGAGTTTAGGTATACTCGTGACAAGAATTCAGACGACTTACGTCATACGAACAAATGAATAATTCATTATATTTTCATCAAAATATTTAAGAAACTGCAACTGATAGTAATAAAACTATATACTATACCAAAAGTTTGCATTATATATTGCACGAAATTTCAAAAAATTATTGTTTTTAACACGATCAAATATCGAAAATTACGTTGACAATAAAAACAAATGTGTAACGTCAGTCGTGACGTAAGACGCCTGAATTCTTGACGCGAGTATAGTTGTAATATGTTTAATGTGTTATGTTGTTAGTTGTTGTTGTCTTCCATCAAAATTGTATCCTTTAATAATTACATGAATTCTCCTGGACAATTCAACGGTCTTTTTATCTCTTAAAAACGGTGAATTGCAGTCCAAACACTCAATAAGGCTTTTATTTTTCAAATTCGAATTATCCGGGAGAAAACCATTGACGTATCATTTTTTTCTTTAAAAATATTAAAGTCAGTGATCGTGCGCACGCCACTGTTAAAGATAGAAATTATGTTTATATTGCAAAATATGCAGCTTTACTATACTAATACATATCAAATTTCATGGAAATATCTAAAGCGGTTTCGAAAATATTAATTATTTTCCTTTTTTTCCCTAAAACTTTAACACCCCGTATTTTTGTAACGGAACATTTTTGGACCATAGTTTAAACCAAACTATCAATAATTTTCGATGTAGAATCACCCCCTCAAATATTCGCATATCATTTAGGAACACCCTATATTAATGATTAAAATACTGTTTCATTAAACGCATATTTCACTATCTACGCTGATGACATTTCTTTGGTTACTACATCTAGTAATGATAGAAATTTGGAGGCAAATAGGTGATATTTTATTGGATGCTCTAACAAAATGGTTCTCGGATAATCATTTATATTTTAATGCCAACAAAACAAACATTATTAGATTTCACAGTTCACAAAAGAGTTGCAATATTTTGGAATTTACTATTGACTATACACGTTTAAGCACTGAGTCTGAAGTAGAAATTTTTTAGGTATTTACATAGATAAAAATTTAATTTTGCATGTGCATTGTGATATGTTAACAAAGAAGCTGTCTTCTTTAACGTTTCTCTTTCGTAATTTGAGATCGGTCTTGAGTATTGAGCTGCTGTTTATACCACCCACAAATTGGATCTCGTCTTGGTATGGTTTCTGTTTCTGGGGTAACTCCTCATTTTCTAGTCAGATTTTTATTGTACAAAAATGGCTGTTAAGATGTATAATGGGAGCTCCAAGTTGATATTCATGTAAAGAAATCTATAAAAACTTAACTTTAACATTACCATCTTTGTATGCTAATGAACAATTCCACAGACAAAGCTCTATTCAATAATTATCTAAAGAAAATAATCTAATTCATCAACCTGCCAATGAAACACTCTATAAATATCCAACTTCACTTTTTGGCAGTGAGAACACGACAAATTCAACCACAATAGATGAGATCTGACTTATTTCTGCATTTTTAGGATTGCTTCTTCAGGTGGTATCCTTTAAGCTGAATCAAATATCTAACTATAAAAATTATTATAAAAATTAAAATTATTTGAAGTCAAATATCGACAATGACAAAAAGTGACATCCTGTCAATGAATTAAATATGACAATACCTACTTGAAAAACGTTCACCTTTTATGTAAATGTTTTTATATATTTTTAGGTGTTAATAATATTGTGTGAAACTAACTACTCAGTGGACAAAAGCCCCAACCTGCGTTGAATTACACCCACAATATCTACCCATATATTCCTTATTATTAGCTTTTGTAACATTTTTTTTGCTGTTTTAGAAAGGTATTTTAAGCTAATACAAATCAAATATCCTACAATTCTTATCAATGAAGTCATATGCATAATCTAATTATTTTCTTTAGATAATTATTGAATAGAGCTTTGTCTGTGGAATTGTTCATTAGCATACCTAGATGTTTGGTATTAGAGAACATGCATATGACTTCATTGATAGGAATTGTAGGAGATTTGATTTGTATTAGCTTAAAATACCTTTCTAAAACAGTAAAGTTGGGGCTTTTGTCCACTGAGTAGTTAGCTTCACACAATATTATTAATACCTAAAAATATATAAAAACTTTTACATAAAAAATGAACGTTTTTCAAGTAGGTATTGTCATATTTAATTCATTGACAGGATGTCACTTTTTGTCATTGTCGATATTTGACTTCAAATAATTTTAATTTTTATAATAATTTTTATAGTCAGATATTTGATTCAGCTTAAAGGATACCACCTGAAGAAGCAATCCTAAAAATGCAGAAAAAGGTCAGATCTCATCTATTGTGGTTGAATTTGTCATGTTCTCGCTGCCAAAAAGTGAAGTTGGATATTTATAGAGTGTTTCATTGGCAGGTTGGTGAATTAGATTATTTTCTTTAGATAATTACCATCTTTATTTATATATGAGGTGCCTGTATGTATTTCAAAATAAAAGTAAATTTATTGTAACTAGTTCGTTACATAGACACAATACACGAAAAAATAGTGATTTTCATTTCCCATTTGCAAGGATAAAATTAACGGTAAACACTCCTAACGCCTTAAACTATATAACAAACTGATGAAATTAAATCAATCCAAAATGAATATTTATTTAAGGGTGCTTTAATCGATTGAACGTTTTTATTCTGAGATCTCGGCATTTTTGTCAACTCTTAGCTTATAAGTTTTTACGACTAGTCCTATGCATGTAATTGCCTTAGAGAAAAATAAATTATTATTATTAAAGTTATTTGGAATAATTTTTACATATCTGTTACTTGCGAACTGGAGGAGTAAAAATGGAAGATGTAAGGGAAGTCATGCGGTTATAGCAGCGAAACGCGTGCTGTACAAGTTTGTACGGTTGTATCGGCTGCATCTAAAAAACAGAACTGTTAATTTTAACAGACCGCTTCGGCCACTACCCATATTGTTATTTTTAAACCTTTTATGATGCATGAATATAGGCTAAGAGTTGATCAGAGGTAAGTAAAACCAAGAAGTTTGCTCTGATTAATATTTCAGATGGTTTTCAAAGAAACTGTATTCTGACATCAACATTACGTCGTACATCACATTAAGGTTACTTTTTGGCTCCCCTAGTGCCTATCAGACATAACAAGAGTATGTCACTACTCAACAAGCAATCCTGTTGCGTAGGTAGGATTATTAGCAGCACTATTCACGAATGTCTGGTTTCATGATATGTTGACGTACGCATAAAACGTCACTGTAATACGTCGATAACCATACAAAATAAAATAAACGCTTATAAAAATAGCACTTTTTATGCAGCAGTTACTGAAGCAGGGGCAGGATTTTTTTTCAGGAACGAATATTCTAACAGAAGAACAGTGTTAACAAACTGTTGTATACAGTATGCGCCAAAAGAATCAAATAAATTCAATAAAAACGAAACAATTATTTTTTGGGAAAAATCCTCGAACAGGTCGATTTTTAATTTAAAAAATACATATTTTAACGTAAAATGCGATTTTCAAATGTCATTTGTTTTCGAGTAATGACGTCATCGATTTTTTTTAAATGGCAACACCATATTTTTGTCCTTGATTCTGAAAGATCGTTTAATTCTCTATTAGACAGTACTAAAATTTTGTCCTCTTACATAGGAAAGTTTTCGAGTAAATGACGATTTTGAAGTTCTTCTAAATTACGTGGTTTATTAATGTACACTTTTGACTTCAAGTATCCCCATAAAAAATAGTTAAGAGGTGTAAGATCTGGCGATCTTGCAGGCCATTCTATCGGTCCGCGTCTGCCGATCCACCTCCCAGGAAAACAGTTGTCCAAAAAATCTCGTACAGGGCGCGCATAGTGCGGAGGTGCACCGTCTTGCTGAAACCATATGGTATCGTCAGGAATGTCAGGGTCATTATCGTTAGGAAAAATTACTGCAAGGGCTAGAACAAAGTCATTTTCTAGAAACTCTAAATATCTTTGTCCTGTAAGGGTTCCTTCAAAGAAGAGAGGCCCTACTATTCTGTCGTCAACTATTCCAGCCCACACATTTAATTTATGAGGGTGTTGGGTATGTGCCTCTGCCATCCAATGAGGATTTTCCCGACTCCAATATCTGCAAGTTTGATGGTTTACTGTACCATTCAGACAAAATGTGGCCTCATCTGAAAAAAGTATTTGCCGGTGTAAATTTCTATTTCCTTGACATAAATCCATTAGAATTTCGCAAAAGTGTAAGCGGCGATCGGGATCATCTTCACTGAGTTCCTGCACAAGTTGAATTTTGTAGGGATAATATTTTTCCTTCCTCAAGATACGTAGTACTGTGCTCTGACTAGTGTCATTGTTTAATGCAACCAATCGTGAAGAATTATGAGGATTATCCACCATACTTATCAAAATGTTCTGTTTCTGATTTTCATTAATGCTTGGACGTCCAGGTTTTGGAATATTTACAACATTGCCAGTTTCTCTAAATTTAGACTCTACCTTACTGACTGTTGATTGGCTGATAGGGCGATCTGAATATTTTTCGTTAAATAAATCCCAAACTTCCTACTGAGTTCTAGTCATATTCCCGCATCCGATAAGAATTAAAATTTCAATTCTTTGAGTAACAGTTAAATGTGCAATAATACTTTAAATTGAATAATAATTTCTATGTCGCTTACAATACTTATTAGAAAGTCGGTGTGACAATGACACTTTGCAAAGATTTTCACCTACGTGATCCATAAAAGAACTATGGAATTCGAAAAACTAAACTTGATAACGTTTTTGCTTTATTTTAATTGATTTACGTTTTCTAACATTCAATCGTCTTTTACTCGAAAACTTTCCTATGTAAGAGGGCAAAATTTTAGTACTGTCTGATAGAGAATTAAACGATCTTTCAGAATCAAGGAAAAAAAATATGGCGTTGCCATTTAAAAAAAATCGATGACGTCATTACTCGAAAACAAATGACATTTGAAAATCGCATTTTACGCTAAAATATGTATTTTTTAAATTAAAAATCGACCTGTTCGAGGATTTTTCCCAAAAAATAATTGTTTCGTTTTTATTGAATTTATTCCATACTTTTGGCGCATACTGTATATAAATTAATCAACGTGTGGAAACACTTACTATTAGCACTTTTAACTATGTATGAAATGGCTATTTATGTAACAAGTTGCCAAAAGAGTATGTTTTAAGCACAGGACGCAAAATTGTCGAGGTGAAAGCCGAGTTGGACAATGCGTCGTGTAGTTAAAGTACGCAACGAATTTTATACAATTTTTTTTTGTGAAAGCGGAGAATTCCATATTGTTATGCTTTTATTTGTATTTTTAAACATTTTGAAAAATAGGCAGGCTATCTGCTTCTAAGGTATTGTTTATACATTGTTTAATATCAAGTTCAAACGTCGTACGTCCCCGTATTTCCTACAGTTTTGCGAAAAAATCGACAAAAATGTGTGATAATGACGAGTCGTTGGGTATTGAACAAGCTACTAAAGCTGCGCTATCCACGTTAGTGCCTTAAAAATGTAAAATATATACGAAAACTCCTACAACAACTTTGAAGCCTGGAGCAAAGAAAAACATATTTAAAATTTTACAAAAAAGGTATTAGTAGCCTTTTCCTGAAGCTATCCAATATGTTAACTTTGTGGAGTAAATACTTGATGCTCCGCACCATGATTTACCTGAACAAAAACGAAGATATTAGCCAATTTACAAACCTAATTACATTTTTGAAAAGGAAAGTTTTCGGATATCAACCAAAGAAATAAAAAATATTAACGATGCTGGAAATAGAACGCTTTATGAAACAAGCCGAGGATAAAGAATCCCTGTTAGCCAAAGTTCCAAAGAATCGTTGGAGAATTTGGAGTATGTAGGAGGAAATAAATCACATTTGTGATAGAAAATGCCATAAAAGATTGTCAGTCATTTATTAGTGTCAAAATTCCGAACACAAAAACTCATGTTCTAAGAATGTTTTTACTGCAAAACTTCGTCCACTCAATACAACACATCAGTGATTTTTCTTAACATATCAGAGCAGTAAATGCTGTACCCTGCCAGATGAAATCAATACAATTGGAAGTATGCCAAAAACGATAGCGAAATTCCTTAGACTCTCCAACACCAATGAATACACTAGTCATTGGTTCCGCCGCAGCTCTGCAACAATGTTAGCAGATTCTGGAGCAAACATGACACTTTTAAAGCTACATGGAGATTGGAAGTTCAGTTACCGAGGGTTATATCGAAAATTCTATTGAACAGAAACACGAAATAGCAGAAAGAATCTTAGGTCAGAAAGATACACCAAATATGAAATTAAAAGAAGTTCACGCAGAACGCTACTATTACTTGCATTGGTGTTAGAGAAGAGAAGCTGGATGCCTCTAGTATTCACCCAATTTACATAATTATACCTTTAAAATTTATAATAAATAAATATTTTCGTTGTTTTTAATGTTTCATTTTCACTTTTAGGCCTTAGTATTCCTAAAAGAGTGTCATTTCGAAATTCTAATCAATATTAAAATTTGTCAATTTCGAAACGCTTTCACAAAAATATATTTTTATTTCTGCCATTGATAGAATGACTTTAGACTCGATGCATTACGCTAATTTCAGCATTACATCGCATAGAACTGTTAATAAAATTACATCTACACGATAAATACAAACGGGAAATATATGTGGGTTTCTATGGGAAATGTCTTTAAAAAATACAAGATGTTGAAGGTTAATAATTTTAATCGTTTTCACAGCATAACTTCTTTCTTGAGTTTAGGTATGAAGGTATATCTGCATGGACTTTGTTATAAAATAAAAAAATCAAATAATATTATCCAGTAGAAATACGTCAACGGGGCTACCGTTTTGAAAAAAATTGTGTTACGCCAATGTGTTTATTAAAAAAATTGTCTGTTTCCTAAGTACTTGAATCTTATTGTGTAAATTTATCAAAACCTTACAAGAAGTAAGGAATTTAATCAGGTGGTCATACACAAATGTAATTTGAGCGTGGAGAGTATTTTTGAACTCCGTAGAAATACTCAGTCATTTGTAGTACATCGTTATACTACTACTAAATTACTGGATGATTTAATAAAAAAAGTACGTTTAGTTTAAAGTTTGTTTAGTGCACAATGAATAATTGTGAGTCGGAAGAGATTGTGGAGGCTGCAAATATTGCAATAAGCAATTTGCTGCCTACGAAGTCAAGATCTTTATACGATATAGCCTACAATCGGTTCAAAAAGTGGTGCGCCGAAAAAAATGTTCAAGTATACAGCGAGAATGTTTTGTTGGCATACTTCAGAGAAAATGCAAAGAATTACAAGTCTTCCACATTATGGGCGCAATATTCTATGGTTAAGTCATGCTTGATAATTTACGACAACATAGATATAAGCAAATTTCCCAAGCTGATCGCGTTTTTGAAAAGAACCGGTGACGGATATCAAGGGAAAAAATCGAAAATATTGACAAAGGGTGAAATCGACCGTGTTTTATCAAGTGCAGATGACAAAGAATTCTTAATGATTAAGGTAAGATTACTTTTGTTGTTAGGTATTTCAATTATTAAGTATTTTGATTTTTTATAGGTTGGATTAATTCTGGTGATTGCCGGAGCTTGTCGAACTGATGAACTAGTCAATTTAACTGTAGATGATATTGAGGATGTAGGCTCTTCCTTGATTGTAAAAATTCCAAACACTAAGACAAAGATTCCACGAACCTTTCTGGTTACCGATGTGGGAAATATGCTTGAATTATTTCGAAAATACCTATCCCTTCGTCCTCCCCACGTCAAGCATGAGCGCCTTTTTTTGTCCTATAAAGCAGGAAAATGTAGTTCGCAGCCAGTTGGCAAGAATACCATGGAAAAAATTCCGAGTGTAGTAACTTCGTATTTAAAATTACCTGATGCTGCATGTTATACTGGTCACTGCTTACGAAGATCTTCAGCGACATTACTGGCAGATGCTGGTGTGGATATCACGACAATAAAGCGTCATGCTGGTTGGAAATCAATGACAATCGCTGAGGGTTATGTCGAGATCTCCATTGAAAATAAGATCAAAATTGCTAATCAGGTTTTAGTAGGTACCACTACTAGCGCAATCACAAAAACTGTAAATGTAAGCGAAAGTAATATTCCTTCTAATATTAATTTTGAAAATTGTACAAATGTAACATTTAATTTAAATGTCAATAAATAATTTCAATGTTATCTTTTTTTTTGCATGAAAAACGTTCTCCATAATGTAAACTCCCTTGGGAGCATTATACTCCCTTGGGAATAATTGACTACTTCTGTTTTAATTTTGATGTCATAGAAACTGATTTCTATTCCCGACCGTGGAAAAATTTCATTATATACTGCTATTATTTTAATCCGTAGAATCACCTACAGGAGTTTCCTGACGGACTTTTAGAACACCTTGTATAAACTTTGCTATTAGATATAAAAAGGTTTGGCAATACAATTACACACATTATTTTTTAACTAATCATTTTGGTATGTTCAATAAGTTGCTTTGATTCGGTACAATTAATAATTGTGACTCGGCCAACGTACACTTGGCTCATTTTCTGAGACAGTGAATATAGGTAACTATATTAATATTTATATCGAAATGAGTAAGTTAAATAACACTCGGAATTTTAATTAATGTATGGTGGCATAGTAAATATATTTACATTTCGATTTAAATAAATTAAAGTGTGCTATTGATATGCGACTTGGACTATTTATTTTTGACGATACAAATAATTTTCTAAATGCTGTATAAATCAGGAAGTAATCCCAAGAGAAATTGATTATTGTATAGGGTATCTCAAACTCGATAGTATGGGCCTGCTATAAGGATACAAAAAATTTAAATAAAATTTGGGACCCGTGGTATTAAATGGGATGACGTAAGCTTCATTTAAACTCGAAGGTATTATCTTTGGGATTTGACAGAAACGACTAATGACGTCATCAATTATATTTTTTCCATAAACACACCCAAATTTCTAATAAACTTTTATTAGAGAAATTTTTCTGTATCACTTCCTGTTTAAAAGATATAAGCAATGTCGTCCTAAATAGTCTGAAAAGAAATACCACCTAAAAATCACATTAGCGATGGAATGATCAAGTAGTCGTTGGAAAATAATTGAATGTGTAGAATAAATAAAAGAATTAAACTTGATAATTCTTTAATACAGTTAAAACAGAATGTGATGATAACAATAACTAAATTTAAAGAATGAGGCAAACGCCCTCATACTACATACATATTACAATCTATTCTCTATATGACCTCCTCTTAATTCCAGACACATATCCAATTTTCGCCTGAAATTTCGCCGTTTAACTCATTACAAATGTTTGTGATTTTTTTTTCAAATGTTTAATATCTCGCGAAGGTGTTTGGTAAACCTTATTTTTAAAAACCTCCCATAAAGAAACGAGAGGTGTTAGATCTGGTGACTCTCCGGGCCGCTGAATAGGTCCTGGAAAAGTGTTATCTAAATATTTCTGCACAATCCTAGCCTTGTGGGGTGAAGCGCCATCGTGCTGAAACTATAGGTTAGCTGCAAAGTGCAATAAGTTTTTCTTGTACGGCATTTAGGTAACTCGCGCTGTTTAATGTATGTTCTTAAAAATAAGGCTCAATTAAATGGTTGATACTGCACCATACATTTACTCCAAAATGGCATTGGTTTTGGACTGGATTTACAATGTGGGGATTTTCAATGGACCAGTAGTGTTCATTGTGCCTGTTTGGCAAACCATTACTGACAAACCGACCTACGTCCGTCCAAAGAACGAGCCGAAAAAGGTTCTGATAAACAGTTTCTACATTTACTACGATTTGAGTTATAAAAAGTGATAAATATTTCTGCACAAACCTGGCCTTGTGGGGTGGAGCTCTGTCAAGCTGAAACCATAAGTTTCTCCTCAGCTGCAAAGTGCAGGAAGTTTTTCTTGTACTAAATTTAGATAACTCACGCTGTTCAATGTATGTGTATAAAAATAAGGCCCAATTAAATGCCTACCGATGATGCTGCACCATACATTTACTCCAAAATGGCCTTGGTTTTGGATTGGATTTACAATGTGGGGATTTTCAATGGACCAGTAGTGTTCGTTGCGTCTGTTTGGCAAACCATTACTGACAAACCGACTTTTGACCGTCCAAAGACGTGCCGAAAAAGGTTCTGATCAACAGTTTCTACATTTACTACAATTTGAGTTATAAAATAAAGTCTGTTTTCAATATAACGCTCAGGCAAATGCTCCGTATTTTGAATTTTGTAATTATGATACCCATTGGTCTTTAATCCGTTGATTGACGGTTGATTTATCCAAATTCAATTCCCGGCTAGCCTGCCGTATAAATTTTCATGGATATTGTTTGAAATACTGTAACAGTCTAGCTGTATTAACTTTGTTTCTTACTTCTCGGTCAATTATTTGATTCTTCCAATCAGAAAATGCATATTCATTTCGTCGCAAGGTCGCCTCCAATCTTGTAAAGCTTCTATGACCAGGAATGAAGCGCTTTGGACATCTTTCTCGTTATAAACTCTACAGTTCTTCTTGAATTTTTTGTGACTCGCAGTAAATTAGCAACATATCAACTTTTTTGTAATGACAAGTATTTTGTGAACTTCATGTGCTTTAAGCAACGAACTTTCAATTATTTTCCAACGACTACTTGATCCTTACACCGCGACTTTTAGGTGGTTTTTTTTTGAGACTCTTTAGAACGATATTGATTATAACTTTTAAACTGGAAATAATATAGACAAATTTCGATAATAAAAGGTTATTATAAAAAAAGAGAACTTTTTAATAACAAAAAAATTTGGGTATGTCTCGGGAAAAAATATAATTGAATACGTCATTAGTCATTTAACACCACGTCCCTAATTTTATTTAAATTTTGTATATCCTCACAGAAGGCCTATACTATTGAGTTTCAGACTCCTTGCACATCGTAATATGTACATTTAGGAGAAAATATAATATATTTTGCAAAATTTTAAAAGACAGACGTAACAAGACCTAACATCTATTTTACAAAATGTGTTCTTTATAAGTAACAAATTTTAAGTATTATTTATCCAGCTTAGCTTTTAAGTTGAAAATACTGTTAATATCATGATCAGATTTTGACACTGTGTTACCTTCGGAAAACAATTATTAATTGCATCATAAGTTTTCTTAATAAAGGTGAAGTTAGTAGACCTATATAATTATTAATCTCTGACATTATAAAATCTGTGATGTAATTATATTCAATCTAGAACAACAATTAGTTTCTTTATCTGATCAGCCATTCTAGTTTTACTGACAAAGAGCGAGTAAATGTTACAAATAAATAATGCAAACAAGTAAAAGTTATTTTTAAAATCCATTCATACTCTATTCTACCTCTGGAAACGTGTTTCACTGGAAGTACAAAAAGACAACAACAAAACTAGTTCATAAGATATAATAACATCAGAAATGTTATCTCATAGGTAATATCAGTGAGAAATATAACGCTAAGGGCTGTCGCACACTGGCAAATTGTTTACGACGCAATTTAAAAATTCCACGATTAAAAATATCCCGACATAAAAATCATGGGTATAAATTTGCAGCCATTTTCTTTCACCTACTTTCGTCATACCAAAATAAAAATCATTGGTATAAATTTGCAACCATTTTCAATCTATGGAGAATTTTTCTAACACATATGCTACTTTCACAGCGTAAAAGTTGCCACAAAAATGAATAGTGGAATGACTTAAAAATAAATAGGTAATGCCAGATCAACGACACGGTATTGATACAATTCCGTTAAAATAATTAGGTATTATGTTAATTTTAGCAATTAACAATGAAGTGTGATTTAGTGTGCCATGTTTAAGGAGTATATTGTCTAGTTGAAATCCACACAATACAGTACAAATTTTCAAGCATTGAGCAGTTATTCAAATAGTAGGTAGTATTTTGGATCCCATTTTTTGTTTATGGTCTACCAATTTTAAAGCTACCGTAATCTATTGTTTTAAAATTTTTATCATACAGGGTGTTCAAAATTTAGGCATTAAGTTGTAAACGTCGTTGCCAGTGTCCATCACATTAAATTTTTATAAATTATATTGGGCACTTTAAAAGTTATTTAAAAAAACCGATTTCCAGCGACGTCCTTCAGGGATACATATCAGCAGGGAGGGCCTCTAGGGAAAAAATTATAGGAACTTGTCATCTCATTTTTTCATGTTCTATCTGCACCCGAGAGATTTCCCACATTTTCCCATACACCCAATATAAAACATGGTACAAAACTTTGTAAAATTATTAAAAACCGTTTATGACCAAGCTAGTGAATGAAATGTACAAATTAGATATGCTCTATAAGTCATCTGCACAATTAAAATATATAAAACTCCGCAATAATATGTTTTAAAATTTTTCATTTGTTTAAAAAGATGCTACAAATTTCATTGCACAACGTTGTGTGAATATCAAGTAAATGATTTTCTTGAGTGTAGAATCGCTGCTACATCTTTTACAAATTTTGTATAATTTTCAGACCTAGAATTTGTACCACGTAAGCACCAAAAATATTACTGTTGAGTTAACTGAATTTTAGAAACATTATGTTATGATTCATTAAACGCAGATGATAGATAATCAGTGTGCCTCATTAATCAACATTCTGTATTATTAATCATTATTCAGGTCTCTATAGTTTTCATGAATATATGGTTACATAGGTAATTATAACTACCTTTCTCTTCATTCATTTATCATTTACGTAATTACAAAAAGCTGAATGAACACATTCATGATTTCCATGAAACTTTCCGGTCGGATAAGTTGATAATGAAAAGAGATTTTGTTTATATGTCAACTGACAAGTGTAACTATACATAAACTATAGATAGTCATAGATTGAAAATTAACTTATCCTATAAATAGATAAATTAAAGATAACTGCTTAAAACTGGTAGGTATGATTTCAAACTAAAAAATAACTCATTTTAAACAATAAAAACTCGAAATAAATTTAAAATCAGTATAAAATAGCATTATTTATTTAATTTAAACACTGAAATTTCAGACTTTGCTTAAACAAAACAAAATTATTTTTATATTAAAATTACAAATCATCAAAATAGTTTTATTATTAAACTGTTGTTGAAGATGATTTAATACACTAATAAAGAAAAATATGAGCGAAATATGAATATTATTTATAGCATATGTAGAAAAAAATTAGAGCAGTAGTAAAATTTTATGACATACGTTACCTAAATCAAAGAAATCCAGATCGGCAACTTTAAAACTGAACTGACTTTTGCTTTGAATAATTACAAAAAAATATGTTTTTCAATTTTCCAACTTTTAACTTTCAATTCAATATAGCTAAATAAAGGATGGTTTTATTGAATTAATCTTTAAGTGCTTCTATTTAAAATGTATGATTTTAAATGTATAAATTATATCATCCAAATTTTGAAATGCTTCTTCAAAATTATTTTTTATCTTTCCTAAATGTATAGCAAAGTTTTATTAGAGACATAAATTGACTTTTTTTTTAAGTGTATTATGAATTGACCCTGGGCACTTTAAAGATATGTAGGTGACTGACCTCAAAATTAACATATTTCCAAAAATGTAGGATACGATTAAATTTATATAATAGATAATATGGTAAATTGTAGATAATATCAAATTATATACAGTTTTTGCAATACAAAAATTGTATTCCAAATTAATATAATACTAATAAAAATAATATATGAGTAGCATGCGCGCCCGCAAAGGAGGGAATCAGTAGATTTTACATCTTTGTATTTTTTTTATAGATATTTCCATATTGTAGATATAAGTATTAAAATATTGACATTATAACACGCGAGACTGCGTTGCTGTTAAATATTCTGTCAAAATATTGTACACAACACATATGCACGTGTTCCATTTTGCCCCCCTCTGAGAAATGTTTCTGTAGGTGCCCATGATATGTAGATATTGTGGGTGTAACACACAAGTTTGTGTTTGACAGACCCTACACGGTACTTATCAGGAATGAAGAGACCGCCAGTATCAACATCTACGCAGACGGGTGTCAGAAAAGAAGGAGGGTGCAGGATGTGGGATTTATTCCAGATTCTTGCATATTCGTTATCAGTGGGCAATGGATAGGCATGCTACCGTAGTACAAACAGAATTAGCAAGTATAACCATAGCCTCCAAAGAAATTGCCCGCAGACATACAACGGGCAAAATCATTAGAATCTACACAGATAGTAGACAATCACTACTGATCTTACGTAATCATAAGATAACAACTAGATCAGCATGGGAATGCTGTCAGGCACTAGTAGTGGCCTCAGCTAACAACAGCGTATCTGTATGCTGGGTAAAGGGACACGACCGGTGCAATGGCAATAAAGTAGTTGACAAGCTGGCTAGGAGTGCATCGGGTCTGAATATTTTTGGACCTGGTCCCTCCAGTATGCTCCCATTGTCAGCATTTGTTGAAATTATCAAAGGAGACACCCACAAAGAGTTTATGAAACGTTGGGATGAAACAAATAGCTGTAATTTTGCTAAGGAGTTCCTAGAGTACCCCTGCAAGGATACAGCCAAAAAGTACCTGGCTATGTCTAGGACAAACCTTCGTCTGGTGACAGGTATTCAAACTGGACACTGCTGGCTAAGAAAGCACCTCTATAACATGAGGAAGTGTGATACACCTCTTTGTAGGGGTTGCGAACAGGAAAACGAGACAGTACTCCATGCGCTCTGTGAGTGCACTGCCATCTCGTCAATAAGAGAATCCGTGTTGGGAGAGCGATGTCCTTCTATGGCCTACATTAGAGAGATCCCCCTGAGCAACGTCACCATCTTTTTCTCCTTATTAGGCTGGCTGGCGGCTCAGGTGATCACTGATCTCCTAATGAGAGGAGGTACAAGGGGCCCAATGGGGCCTAAGTGCTGTAGCCTTTTTGCTACCCTCCCCTTAATTCCAGAATTCCAGAACACACACAATATTATTACTACAATAATAAAAGTTTTACAAAAAATGATAGTATAATTAAGTACAGTTGAATGCTTATGTGTATTATTTATTATAGACATATTATCAAAAGGTTTAATATTGTCAAAAAAGTGTTCAAATAATTTACATGGTATTTTCTTATTTAGATACTGATTCAATTTAAAATAAAAGACACCTAAATTCATATATTGTCATTGATTGCGTCTTCATATGTTCAAAAGTGAATTTGACTTTTGCGAAAACCAAAAACTTTTTGAACTTTTGAAAATTTCATGATTTCATTACGTCAGGTAAGAATGAATTAGGAATGAAGAATTTTTTCGTTTCGAATATTTAGCTAGATAAATTTGTATTGTGTATTAGCAGAGTAGTCTACAAGACAGTAAGATTTTAAACCCTTGACAGATATCTAGTAATAGCCAAATTATTTATAGCTCAAAAAATACTGCTAACTGTACATTACGCGATTTTACTGTGGTTAAATATGGCGATAATCAAAACAAAATGCATATCAACATAGATAATTTTAAGTTTACCTTTCTCTTCTACACTTTTTTGACTGCAGTAAAATACACATAAAGGACGAACTTAGGAAAGGTTTGTGTTCATTTTTCATACTGAATTACACCCACAATATCTACCCATATATTCTTCATTATTAGCTTTTGTAATATTTTTTTACTGTATTAGAAAGATATTTTAAGCTAATATACAGGCTGTATCACATAAGAGGGCCCCTCCCATGTATCTCGCTTAATATGCGAGACACGTCAAAAATCTTTAATTGTTTTTTGTTGCATTTTTGGAGGCCTTTATGCTCGTAAAAACAAATTTGAGATCCATGGCCAACTTTATGAGTAATAACAAAAAAACCTATAAAGTGCCCAAGGCTGTCTAACTTTTTTATTTTAAGAGATAGAGAAAACTTATTGGTAATAAATTTTGATTGCAAAATTGATATCTTTCACCTGATATAAACAGATTTTTGAAATATCGTATGTGGTTCGCTGCGCCCTCTAGGCGGATAAAAAATTTTTTTATTGAAGCAGGCTAAGGCCTCAAAAAATTGCCTATTTTTTCGTCTTTCATGCAATTACTACATGTTGCCCTTATATTTCGTATTTATTACATTTTTTCAATTTTAGTTAAAAAAAATGTACCTAAATATTTTCGTGTTGCTCAAGATAATGTAGAACCCGTTTTAAAGACGCCAATTGCAAAAAAATAATAAACACAATGTACTTTTTTTATGCAAAATACAGGTTTTCTAATAATATTATTTTATTACATTGTCTGTGTCAAAATAATTTTAAAGACCCAATTGCTTCTAATGTGAAAACCAATAAAATAATATTATAAGAAAATCTGTATTTTGCATAAAAAAGTACATTTTGTTTATTATTTTTTTGCAGTTGGCGTCTTTAAAACAGGTTCTACATTATCTTGAGCAACACGAAAATATTTAGGTACATTTTTTTAAAACTAAAATTGAAAAAAATGTAATAAATACAAAAGATAAGGGCAACATGTAGTATATTGTATGAACGACGAAAAAACAGGCAATTTTTTGTGGCCATAGCCTGCTTCAATAAAAAAAAAAATATCCGACTAGAGGGCGCAGCGAACCACATACGATATTTCAAAAATCTGTTTATATCAGGTGAAAGATATCAATTTTGCAATCAAAATTTATTACCAATAAGTTTTCTCTATCTCTTAAAATAACAAAGTTAGACAGCCTTAAAGTTTGGGCACTTTACAGGTTTTTTTGTTATTACTCATAAAGTTGGCCATGGATCTCAAATTTGCATAAAGGCCTCCAAAATTGCAACAAACAACAATTAAAGATTTTTGACGTGTCTCGCATATTAAGCGAGATACATGGGAGGGGCCCTCTTATGTGATACAGCCTGTATATCAAATCTCCTACAATTCCTACCAATGAACTCATATATATGCTCTCTGATACCAAACATTTAGGCATGCTAATGAACAATTCCACAGACAAAGCTAAGATAATTATTGAATAGAACTATTCTAGTATCACTCAAATTCGAAACCAAAACGAACCCCTTGTTTGTATGCGTATAATTTATATCAGAATAAGAAATCCCTAACTCCCGTTTATCAATTACCAGACTCATTAAAAAATTAATAAACATATTTAGAAAACTTTAATCTAACATTCAATACAAATGAACTTGATATAATTCCAGGTACAAAATTTAAAAAGTTGGTAGAATAGACAGGTGCAAGTTATAAAGAGCACCTGCTGACCGCATGATACTTTATCCTTGCACTCAACGCTTGCCAGTTCCCAGCAAAAATCAATAAAAATTACAGTGATAGTTACCTGCTTTTTCCCATCCAACCCAAGACATTTATTGCAAAATTCCATCGACAAGAGGATCTTTGATAAAAATAAGAAAAATAGTTTTTGAAATACAAGGTAATAGATTCGTATTTTTTGGAAACTTTTATTTATTTTAAACGTGTTTGAGCTACCGTTTGAAATAATTGACAGATGCTAGATACTTCCACAACTACAAGATATCTAAAATGTTTATATGACCCTTTATTTAAATTTTGGTCGGAAATAAGGAATTAATACACAATTCTGTGACATTAACTGTGCGTTATGAGGTTTGCCAAAAATAACAAATATTGAATTACGTAATCTGCAAGCAATATACCTACGGTGTTTTCAAATTGAGCGATTTTTAAAATTCTTTGTAAAACACATATAGCGTTGTAAATTTATCTAGTTTTGAGAAGTGAAATACTAATATATGACAAAGAGAAAAATTGAGTAGTACATAATAAAATAACCCGTTCAAATTGTTGAACTATTTTATGAAAATGGGTTTTAAATGAAAAATTAGCTACGGTTTTCATAATTCCAAGTCCATCTGAAAGCACTCTCAATTAGTGCTGCTGATGGTTCTGAGACAAAATATCATGCACAATTCTAAAAAATCTTGTTCTGACTTACAAATCAAGATAAGAGTTTCTTTAAACTGAATCGTCGGCAGTGGTCGATTGGTATAAAGTATAGAAACGTACGAAGATTTCTTTGTTAGAATTTGTCCATACATCTCCAAAATAAGTAGGTATTATCCACCCCTTCCCCTAAAAGTATGTTGTTCATCCATTATCTAAAAATGTATTGCTATATATTGGATTCGCATTAAAATATGTGTTGAATGTTTTCGTTGAAAATACATTCTTCTTGAAACATATATTCTTTGGTTTTTACAAATATTTGTAATATACGTATCCATATATGTGTAAACATAAATGAATCATTCCATATAAAATAGTCTGAAAATAAAAAAATTGTTGCCGACCCATTTTAGATTTTGGTGTAACTTTGAAAAACTCTAGGGTACCAAACAACAAAATTTACACGAGTTTGATTTTTACAAGCGCTTGTTTCCGCCTATTTAAATAAAGACTTAAAAATTGCTATTTTTAAGCTTTATTAATTTTTTTGCTGGTTTTTTCTGTTTGAAGATATTTCAATGATCAAGACGAAATTCAGAGTGGGAAAGATAATAGTTTCAGTGTAAATGAAGATAATTGGCTCGGACGATCCCTTTGAATAATAGCAGCGTGCTGAAAATGAGTGTTTTTTAGTCATTTTTCGTGAATTTCAATCGACTCTAGCGTCTTAACTGTTGAGAGTTAAAAATTCATGCTCCGCGGGAATTAAGTTACATATCATAGACAAAATTCAGCCACAAGTTGACCTGAATAGCCCACTCTTTATAGAAGAAAACTTTGCTTGAAGTTTTGAAATTTTTAAAAATCCCAATATTCAGGCTATGAAACGAGCGTGTTGACTGCGAGATGAAAATCTGATACTGACAGAATCTACTGTTCTCACCTTCAACTTTAAATGACTATATCACTTGTTTTGTTATGTTCATATTGTGCATATACGAGCCGTTTCTTTTACAGCAAAAATCTGGACGTTTTTACTAATGAATTAAAATTACTTACCATAAAAAATAATTATAAATATGAAAAATATTTCAAGTTTTAATAAAGTTATGGATATTTAGGGTGCAAAATTGTTTCTGGAAGTAATTATCATCGAAAATGACAGTAACTGAAAAGAGTTTTTCAACGAGAAAATTATTTTTTATTCAACTTTTCAAATCGACGCCATCGAATTACAAGAAAATATATAAATTGGAAAATGACAGAAATTAAATCATTAGTAATTTTATTAATACTTATGAACTCGAATTTACTTCTCGAATATACTTATATTGTTAATAATATAATGAATAATTAAGAATATTGCTAATTTCTTTTTTTAATTTACGCATATTCGTACTTACTTTTAAATGCAATACAGTCAAATAACGGAAATAACCTTACCTCTATACGCATGCATAAAAATATATAAAAATTCTATAGATAAGACGGATTTTTTTTGAAAAAATAATAAGATGAAAACTACTAGTTATTTAGAAAAAAAAATTGAGTTGATTTTTGCTGTAAAAAAAACGGCTCGTACATGCACAAAACACATGAAAATAACAAAACAAGTGATGAAGTCGTTTAAAGTTGAAGGTAAGAACAGTAGATTCTGTGAGTGAGTATCAGATTTTTATCTCGCAATCAACACGCTCGTTTCATAGCGTGAATATTGGGATTTTTAAAAATTTCAAAACTTCAAGCAAAGTTTTCTTCTATAAAGAGTGGGCTACTCAGGTCAACTTGTGGCTGAATTTTGTCTATGATATGTATACTTAATTCCCGCGGAGCATGAATTTTTAACTCTCAACAGTTAAGACGCTAGAGTCGATTGAAATTCACGAAAAATGACTAAAAAACAGTCATTCTCAGCACGCTGCTATTATTCAAAGGGATCGTCCAAGCCAATTATCTTCATTTGCACTGAAACTACTATATTACACACTCGGTCTTGATCATTCAAATATCTTCAAACAGAAAAATTTGACTGCAAAAATTAATAAAGCTTAAAAATAGCAATTTTTAAGAGTATTTATTTAAATAGGCGGAAACAAGCGCTTGTAATAATCAAACTCGTGTAAATTTTGTTGTTTGAGACCCTAGAGAAGAGATTTTCAAAGTTACACCAAAATCTAAAATGGGTCGGCTTTGCCAATTAGACGATTTCAAATGGAATGACCCAAATATTTTCAGTTACAATTCACGTAACTACAGCTAATGTTAATATCTGTTAAAACTATTACTAATTTGAGTGTCACAACGATAAATATGTTGTTTGAAATTAATGTTGTGGTATGGTTTTGAGACACAGGTAATGGCGCAGCTTTGATTCAACCATTTAAACAACGTACCGTTTCAGTTTCTATTACATTTAAATTGGCATATTAAGCTACAAGTGAACACGTTACAGAATATAATAGTATGTTTACTTTTTTCCGAACATCACACAAAGAGACCTTATTCTTATTAATGAACCGTACATGTTTATCTACTACATCTTAGGTAAAGTTCAGGTAAAAGAAACTACATGAAAAATTCGGTAAAATTTCAATACAAATTGTGTAAAATTGAAAAATGTATGACAAAAATTTGTAAACATTCTTTGAAAAATACGAGTACATGATTTAAAAAATTAAATGCAATCCGTAACATATATTTTGATACATCGATAATAAAAATAAATTATAGCAAAATTTTTAAACACATAAATAGCGAGAAACTTATAATTTCAAATGTTTAACATCCAGTAATGTAAAAAATGTTTAGTCTATTCTATTAGAACAATAATTAGATGAACAACAGGCTGCGTGTTCTGTAAAAATGGCTCAGATCGCTAGAAATAACAGATCGAATAAATTTTATTTAGTTAAGTATTTTCTCCTTCCCGATACAGTCAGTTCATGGTCATTTCTTTAAACAGCTTTTACCTTACCTGCCCACCGACCACGTGCAATGCAAGGTTATTAATAAAATTGGTACGATGGGAAGGTTTACATACAGCTTTGTCTGTGCTTTATTAATGCAGGAAACTTAGCTTGCTTACTTTCAAAGATAAGGTGTCAGACTGTTTGGTACCTACAAATTACAATATGTTGAAAAATCAGTAACAGGTAATTATTTCGGTGCTACAAAATATTTTCAACGGATATTTGTGTTGCCAAAATAAATAAGGTAACGTTCCACTAAGGTTGTCGATACAATCAGTCACAAATATGAAATGGAGATCAATTGATGAATTAATTAATAAACAAACTGATTCACTCTGTGCCTGAATCACTTTGCTAAAAAAGATACCGTCTACATTAATCATAAATATCTATATGAGAGCCACTTAAATGAAAATGAGAATTTTTTTTTTTTTTTGAACGACGTAAAATGTATCAGGTTATGTAAGTAATTTTAAGGATGTATTAGTAATAGCACTTTTTTGTGTGTCTTTAGGTACATTTCCAAAAAAAAATAATTATTTGTCAGAACTTAATCTCCCGTTACTCCGAAACAAACTGTTCCTCTGTAAAATATTTATAATGACAATTTACTATCATAATGATAAACGTTCTTGCTGATCATCCTTTTGATAATCTAAACCCATGGAAGTTTATTTCAGTTAGAGCTAAAAGGAAAACTACGTGAATAAATCTTGCAAAAGATAAAATTGAAACGTTGAAATATCTTTTATTACTTAAATAGGTATTTAAACTCACTTTTGAAGTAACTAATGCATTATTAGTTTCTACTTTTATGCTTAAAATCTAGAACACTACAATATTTAGAAATATTATTATAATTAAATATAAAGAAACGTGTGATATTATGTCAGTTAATAGCAACACAACGACGTTTCAATCCAGCATCCGTTAACCATGGCAAACAATGCAGTTGCATAATATAATATACAGGGTGAACCTTAAATAAGTACAAATATTTTAACCAGCAGTACAGTTCACTGTGTAGAACACATAATTAACAGAATATTAAAAAAAAAATCAAGTTTTAAATAAATTTCGTGATTTTTCAATCGAAAACTTGTTGAGAACCACTGATCTCAGATAGTTGTTAAAAGTCATAATGGATGAGAATTCCACAGCATTGTCAGTGTTACACTAATATATTCGAAACTTAAGAGAAAAACACTGCCCATAAAAATAATAAGACGATTTAAATACGTTTTATACATTAGTGCCGCAACTCTTAAGCGGATACATCAAGCAGTGCATTACTTAAAGAAACCATTAGCAAAGTTTACAGAATAAATATATAAGTTGTTTCACTCTCGAACACGCCCCGCCTTACCAATTCCGCTCTCCTCACCCGTCTCGGGGACCGTTCGGGACCTAGGATCCTACACGGTGGCCGACGCTAGAACTGTAACGTGTTGAGTGCGATCGATATAGTGTGAGACAAAAAACCTTGAATATCTGTTAGTGTATTATATTATTTTTCTTCTAAAAATGCCCGATATATTGTACTGTGAATTATTGTCCCTCAAAACATGGTTTTTCCTTTTTCCATTGTTTAAGGTGTGTATTTTATATTTCATCAACTAATATAAAGAAATAGGTCACGACATAAAATTTTACGCGGTACGCCGATAAAAATTTTAATCTTTATTTCAAAGATTGTCAATGCTATAAAAAAATTAGAACTTGAAGCAAACATTTTTCAAATGAAACGTCAAACATTGTTTTTGTATGAACCAACAAGTAAGCTATTTGTACTGGTATTTATTAAAAAAAGGGTAATATGTAATAATTATGTAAGTAGGTACTTAATTGTGTCATGTAAATTTTACCCTCAAGCATTTTTGGTTCAAGCAGAGTGTCTGATAATACCAAAACTATTTTGGCGCCAAAATTTCAAAATTCTGGTTGAAATTCGTACACCGATTCTTAGTGATACCTGTGCACAAACAGTATATAATAAGTATAAAGTTTGTACAGTAACATTTTTAAATAAATTAAAATAATTTGTCTCACATGGATTAATATACGTATAGAAATACCCAAATCACTAAAATAATATTAAGTACTAAAAAATGACCTGGACATACTTATACATTGGGTTTTCATTTGAGTATTTTTTTTTTTTTACTGAAAAGAATATATAGTTTATTAAATTACAAAACAAGAATATAAAAAACGTCACAAACACTTTCGTGTAGGAGTCCAAGAAAAGCTGCATTAAAAGAGCAATTAAAAAAGGCCTATACCGCAGTATTTTAACTTGTAAACAATATAGACTATATTATTTCCTATTTTAGTTTTAAAACAATGTATATTGTTTTTGAAATATTTAAATAAACATTTTATTGTAAATTTTACTCATAGCTACATTATTTTTTATATAGCAGAGTACGTATACATTTTATTTTAAAAATTTACAAGTAAATATATACGACAAGATTAACTAACACAACTGTATACATTTACCTATAATCGTTTTATAATATTTATATTTATTACATTACAAATATTTTATTTATACAATAAGCAGCCTTACATCACACTTTTGGAATATCCCTCGTATATAAATATTTTCCAATTGGCAAGAAACTAGTTTTTTAAGCCCCTCGTACTTAGCCATTTTTTGCGACAGTATTGACGTGCGGCGATACGGTTTAGATCTTAAAACATCAAAGTGCCGACAGAAAGTGGTATAACTTATATTTATTCAGTAAACTTTACCATTAGCTTAGTTCGGTGTCAGAAGATGCAAAAGTATCTCATATTAACTTTAAATTTACGTGTATTAAAATTATTAAATTCGTTTCCACAAATATTACATGTTTTCTTTCCACTTCACCTTATGCTCGTGACACCTAACCTAACTGTTACCTGTGCCTACGACACCAGTTTCTTTTTTGCATACAATTCACTGCTTTTTAATACTTTACTTTGCCTTCTCTTGATATTGATCGCATACATTAAGCTAATTATTCTGTTATTCCTTCTTCTTTTGTGTTTATTTTTAAAATCAGTGTCACCCACTATGAAATTACGAAATACGAAAATTAATTCTAAGATGTCGTGTGAAAATCATAGTTTTTTTGCTGTTCTTCATAAAATAATTTAAGGGGATAATTTGTGATAATCTTTCAAAAAGTGTACAATGGTATTAACTTGTGAAATATGGACAACTGTTTAAATAGTTGGTTTTCCAGTAAGTAGGTGAGCTTTTATGCACGTTTATGGATAATTTTTGGAATCCGATGTAAGGTCGGCTCCCATAAACATCAGGGATTGGTTTCAAACGGTTAGAAATATTAATTAAGTTGTAGGGCAGAACTGTCGGACACCATCGCTTATCAACAACCTTTACTTACTTATCTTAAACAAACTATTATTTCGTCAGATGACACTGCTCTGAGAAATCTTAACAGCATTCGGCAACATGCTCCCAGATTGAGTGGATTCTGGTCAGGTGACACTACAGATTAAACAGACTAAATGAACGGAACAGATTGTTTGTCTTAAAATCACTTTTCATATATGTGATTTAGTTTTGTCATTTATTGTTTATTTCTTAATATGTTTTATGTAATTTAAATATATTACAACGACAGTACTGCAGAGATAATTTTGCTGAGGAGAGAGAATTTTAATCATAAACAATTTAAAGAACATTTTAGAATGTCTCCTGCTACGTTTGAAGAATTTACTGATATTCAGTATACGTTTTCTCATTCAAAAATACTATTTTTTTGCAAATCTACACAAATAATTGAGGCGATTAGAAGCAAATAAATTTAAGTGATTTTTTATCATAAATCAAGTTATGTATAACAATAACAAAAAAGCATTAAAAAGTAAAATATTATGTTTATCTCATTAATTTTCCAAATACCTATTTTTAACTTTGATCCTCCTTTTCTCAAAATGTCAAAAGTTGCACACACACTCTGAATTCAGACAGTTGACAGAAAATTGATTTCAATCGCTTTGCTTTATCTAAAACTCTCATTGTGATGAACTTCAGATCGCTCTAATTTTATTTGCCAAACGATTGAGATTTATCTCCCCTACCTTCTTGTGCAATAAAAAAACGACCCGGATTAATCTAAGCGATTCGATGCCGAACTTGATGCTTGTATTGCTGGTGTTTTTTGTGACATTCGAAAATACTAAAAAAATTCGTTGATTTCTCTCCAATTCAGGAAATATATGATGAAATTCACCACAGATCTCTCTCTCTCTTTAAGATAGGGTGAACCCTAAACTTTCTCATTTTCCTGGCTTCTTCCTTCTCATCCTCCTCTTCTTTGCATAACATCACTAAAATATAAATTTCTTTTTTCGAGCTACCTTGAACTAACTTAAAAACACCTGTCATACATAGAACCTGCACAAAAAGTTGCTGGTGCAGGTATGGTCTGTATCATTGATATAAGGGAATATAAAAAATTTCAAAAGACACCGACCGTAAATAGTGGGATAGAGTGATGCAATATAATTTCAAGCAAGTGACATAAAAACCATTAGAATATGTGAATATATGCATAGTATATTAACATAATTCTATATATCATGCCTATTTAAGTCACCTAAATTGATATTATTCAAAGCGGGGTGGTTACTAAGGAAATATTTTACATCTCGTCATCAATCAGTGTTTATTTTACCCCAGTTGATCCCACTGCTCGAATATCGAAAATTTATATCGGCAAGGCGCTATTTGAAATGCGACGTTATAACATTTCACATAGACAAGGTAACCGCTTTCTGTATATCATGGAAATCGGTCTTTGTCTTTATAAAAATTAATCTTTTAAGAGGTATTAAATATGTATATATGGCATATCGAACTACTAGCACTTCGTCGTTTAATTTTATTAATCGTAGGCAACAAACTTGGCAACTGTGCAGTCTCTCGTCTATCAACTCGTCGACATGCGTCGTTCTTGAATAGCGCAAGGAAGACAAAGAGGGCAGTTAACGATACAACTTAGATTATTACTTGGTTACTTTGCTTGCAGTGCAGGACAGTACTAGGTGATTTCATAGGCTCGAACGTATTATAATAATTTATGCTTTCGTGATATACTAGGGTATTTTTTAATTATTGTTATCGTTGACTTATTATAAATTGCAAACATATAATTGTTTAACAGTATTGTGAATACTACATTAGTGTCGTAAGTACTCAAAGTTGTGTTGTGAGTGAGTGGAACTACAAACACCTGTTCTCGCCTCGTAACATCGAACACCAAAGTATTATAAGTTATTTGCATCTGTCTCCTGTCAAACTCTACATTATTATTTCCAACAGAACACACACAGAACAACAGAAGTCGCTAAATTATTATTTTTTAGTTAATATATATTGTATTATTAATATTACATTGTGAATATCTCGAATAAATCCATTTTGAGGGTTACTTCTTGTCGTTTGCCCAATTAGATACAGAGCTATTGAAAGTAACATTTTAAAGCTTTGGGATTTACAATCCCAGAGTGGCTTGTATCATACATTTAATAATAGTAGTAGACAACGTTCTATATGATTCAATACTTTCAGAAAGAATTGCGATACTGGCACAAAGAAAAGAATATTCAAGGATTTCTCAAAATCCATAAAATTACTAGTTTGAAGAAGTTTGTAAAGAAATACGTTATGGATGAGAAAGCTACGGCTTTGGGACATACCGTTCTACGGTTGCATCCATATTGATGTGTTTTTAATCCCATTGAATTAATATGTGGAATTAAAAACAGACCTTCAAAGAAATAATACCTTTCCAAAATTTAACAAAATAGTTAAAAATGTTATAAGAAACGAGGTGAATAAAATTACATCAGCTAATTGGAAAAAATGACTCAAGCATGTCATGCTTGACGCATTTTTGTTGCTGTCGATAAAGAATCGGATACAAGTAACAGTAGTGCATTTGACAAATGTTAGTGCTGGTGTGTTTTTTTATTATGATGTATAAGTAAAATTTTTGCTATGTTTTTATGATGTCGTTGTTATGTAATATATCGTCGCCCATTTCACGCAGTGGCTTATCTCAGTTTTTCCAATTTTACAGGAGAGCAATTTAAAGATTCTTATACTGTTTGTGCTTCTACTGAAGCAATATGAGAAACGTGAGACTTCTGCAAGTCGGACAATTAGTAGTTAAAAGTATTAGCTTTTATACTATAACTGAAACGTATCATTACCTTTGGAAGATATTAAAATTTTGCAACAAATTGAGATACGTCACTTCGTGAAATTGACAATTGATTCGCTGCCCTGGTAATATAGATGTTACGACAAAATTTCTGTTAAAAGAAAGTATGGAATGAAAGACAACCAAATAATATATTGACATAAAATAACAAAAATAAATGCAATATTATTTCTGTGGGTTAATACCTTAAATAAATTATCTAAAATATAACAGAAGGCGTGCGTTGTGGTTCATTTTACTTGTCTTTATGAAGAAGGCGAAGATAGAAGTTTTGAAAGTCTTTATTTTTTATTACTGGAATATTTCCTTCACACAATGACTTTAATGGCATGTATTTTTTGTTACTAATTTTTACTGGAGCAGAATTGAGACTTTGTAACTGAATTCCCTTCAATGGAAATTTCGTCGTTTCAGTGACAGTGTCTTATATTCTGTTTGCAAGTGACTTGTTTTGAAACATATTTCCATTGGTCTGTCTATTCTAACTTAAGTTCCATGAGATCGGTCCATTTCATAGGCTCACCTGCTTCAGCTACTTTTGTAGTGCGAACCCGCAAATCTTGAGATAATTTCTCAAAGTGAATGAAGTCATTACCTTCTAGAGATGCAAAAGTATGAGGATGGCGTCTTCGGGAAAGCTTCACTATAAGCGGTAATTGCGAAGGTACATTAACGTCACCGACAGTTCAAGCTTTGGATATCGTACTGTGTGCTGCATCCCCTTCATTTTGTCCATGGGATGTTTCGAAGAAACTCGGTGTAATTTCTTCGATATTAACACTATTGGTTATAACGCTACGCAGCATTGTTGCAATAATGTTTTTGTTCTGTCAGATACATCCGTCAGAAAATAAAGCAACAGATTTTATGCTTTTTGCATAATAAATTAGGAGGAATTAGAAGTATTATCTCTGCTGATCTTCATGCCATATAAAGCAAAACCAATCTTTAGTAGCATTGTCGTACAGTGTGCAGTTGTAATTTGATAAATGACTTTTATAAAATATAGCGCTTTCTTTTGATATGGGTAGATATATACCTAGCTGCAAGTCAAAACTTGCACAGGCTACCTCACCTATCTTTCCACATGCTTCCTTTTTACACAGTGCCTTAATTGTATTATTCGAGTTTATTCTGCTACAAGTCTGAACAGAAAATTGTGAGATACGCCACTTATTTATTTCTACGTGCCACCAAAATAAAATTTCATGAACTGGCGTAACTTAAGTTACGTCGGATCGTAAAATTGTATTTTAATCAAAAATGTGTTACGTCGACAGTGTAATGTCTTTATCCTGAAAACTATACGGAATTAAGTTGTGAATGTGTAAAGCATGTACTTTCGTTACGCTAGACGAAGTATCTCAAATTTCGATTTTTTTTAGTTACGTCAGTTCGTGAAATAGGCGGCGATATGAAGTATACTGGAAATATATTTTTATATATTGTATATATCAGAAGGATATAAATACACCCAAAAATAGTTTTTTATTTTGTTTTTATTTGGTATAGAAGTATGCCTATCTTAACTTATTAGTTATTATTTTCTGTTTTTTTTTGTTCCCCTAATGTACCATTACCCTTCCCAATCTTAGTCCCACCATCCTGCCAGAGAACGCTCCTGCCTTTTCCTGATCCTTGCTGGGAAACAATAATTTATTAACATTACATAATAATATTGAATATTTAATCAAAATATGTATTTAGCATTCGTTTTCTTTTCCAAATAGTCACATTTACATTTATTATTATATACTTTATATTTTAATTTATATTATTATTGGCGAAATTGAGTGAACCTTTTGATGTTTTTTTTTGGCAGTTTCTTATGTGGTTCTTTTTTCCCTTATATCGATGATATAGACTATATAGGGTGTTCCAAAATTAACCTTTCAAAAATTAACTCTGGATTCTACGATCAAAAATAAGAAAAAAATGTTATATAATCATAAGTCCGTAGACGCCTCTAACGGAGAAGACTCGTTAAATGGGGACCTCAAAATTTGATTTTTCGGAAATATTTCCAAAAGGGATCAAGATGAAGTAATCAAATTTGAAATTAAGAATCACAATTATATTGCGAATCTAATCTTCTGAAAATAATTCCTCATAATTGGTCATAGGCGTGCCAAACTGTCAGATCAAAAAAATAAGAATTCTTTTCTATTTTACATGAAAAAGGTACTCCTATTTCAGTCCGATAAACTACTTTGTATTCGAGTAATATGTCACAAAATTTTTAAATTGATGTTACTCGTAAACGGAATAATTTATCGAAGTAAAGCAAGAGTACCTTTTTTGTAAAATTGTTCAACATTTTTAATTTTTTGATCTGACGGCAAAAACCTCGAGACATGAAAAAGTTACAGCAATATTTATACAATAACCCCACAGTTTGGATTGCAATTCTCAATTTTATTTATCATACATTTTGAAAATATTTGGAGAAAATCAAATTTTGGAGTCCCCCTTTAAAGAGCAATAGCTTTGTTAGGGGGGCGTCTACGGACTTATATAACTTATGATTTCCCTACATCTTCCATCTATTTGATCCTATTTATTATATAAGTTATTGTCATTTTCAGAAACAGATTGTGTATAAATTAATAAAATATTTCGCCGTTTGTAGGATGTGCATTGATTTTATTCTCTTTACGTTTTAATATTTAGGTTATTCGTATCAAAAATATGATTTAAGCGTCCTAGAAACTAGATTAAAAAAAAACTGGTGCAATACGCATTGAAATAGGATCACTATACGAGAGTTATTTTCAAACTAGTTTCAAGACAAAAATTGCATTCAGTGGAATGAAGTCTTGTTGCTGTAAATATTATTTCAGGTTATTATTAATAATAATAATAATAATAATAATATAGTTTATTGTCACCAATACACATTATCACAGGTTTCCAGATTTTACCGGTAATGGCCTAAATATTATAAAAAAAACTTCCCACCACAATTTTTCGCTGTTAAAATTCAATTTCCTTCGAAACTATTGCGGGCACGTATATACAAATTATTAAAACTTCAAAGTAAATCACGGCATAAAAAATGTAAACGAGCGAACAACTATAAAATTTTTAAACATATTTGAATTCTGGCTTATAAAAAATTAACTATATGCGGCTATTTTAATCTTAAAACCGGTGTTAAAATAACAAATTTTAAATATTATTGCACTATTATTATTAAGTCTCATAAATATTTTGAGCTTCGTTTAAGATATCCATCTAATATAAATTAATTGCATAAACAAATTGGGCACTAATTTGTTATTTTTTAAATACGTCAAACAAATAGATATATTAAAAGACAAGTTATTACATAATTATTTTTATTATGAATGAAAATAGATTCAAGATATTTTTTGCGTAAAAAATTATAAACACTTCATTTTAAAAAATCTACCAAAATGAATGTGATGATAATAATAATAAACAAATAGAAAATATTAACATCAAATTTGAAGACAATGAATTTTGGAAAATATTTTTGTTTTGAAATATGAAAAAATTTAATTTGTCCCCAGTGCAGAACGGTCTATTCGACGAAGTGAATAGGAAACAAATCCAAAACATCATGAGAACTCCATATTTTATAAAATTCCAGCATAGTATGACTACCGAAAAATGTATTATGTTGTTTAATAAGAGAACCTTAATATTCGTTGACATCGGCGAAAGTATTATTGTTAGTAGTGTAATATCCAACTCCAAACGAGTATTTTTTAAAAAACGATGGTTAAATCAGTTATTTATAGATTTATATGTATTTTTATTGATTTGTAATTTGTAAATGTGTATATAAAAAATTTTATTTGGGCGCCAATGATTTATTTTATTTTATTTTGTTTTATTTAATTTTTTATTAGTGTAGATTGTATTTATGTTATATGTTATATGTGGAGTGTATAAGTGATTAAATATAAGTTTTGTTTTAAATTTAATTTATGATTTTATTTTTCTAATAAATTTTTTTTACCTGTACTTTGCTAATACTCTGGCTATATTTTTCTTCTTTTCTCAAAAGTGGATTCTAGCAGAGTATCTAATACCTTTTTTATATTTAAATGTTCAATATCTTTAACCACCCAATACATACAAAGACACAATTATTTTAAAAGATAGTACATTAACTTTTATTAAAAAAAAACAGCAAAATGATAATTCCTCAATGAAATTAGAAAGCATTCAAAATAATGAATATTAAAGAATATTTTTACAGTTTAACATTTAACAAGTTTGACTTTTCTTAGATATTGCTTCGTGTGTTTTTCTTATGTTTAAAATAATTTGAATTTACTTACTGCTCTTATGCAACTCGAAATACACACGACTCCAATGGAATTTGTCTAATTCTATTTAGATGTAAGTTAAGTTCTGGATTTTGACGTCTTTAGTTTCTATTTTGTGTCTTACAACATTTAATAACTGTATTTATAAGTTTAAGCTTTTAAAAAGAGTGAAATCTAATAGAAGGTAAGTAATTAACTGTTGTATATTGTTTATAAGTTTAAGCTTTTAAAATGAGTGAAATCTAATAGAAGGTAAGTAATTAACTGTTGTATATTGTTATTAATAGTTCAGAAGTTACTTAATGTTATTTATCAATTTGTATTCGATCTAGCTAGATAACCTTGTATAACGTATACATTATTTCTTACTTTTTTGTAGATGATATTTCCAATGTTCTTGTCTGAAATTTCTCCTCTCTGGATGATGTTATATTCTCTGTATACTGTTGATCCTCCGGCCTGGATATCCTGTTGAATTCTGAACTTCTAGTCTTGTCGAGATCTTGATGTGTATTTTGAGGTTAATTCCCTCTAAGAATGGATTTCTTCGACCTTTTGCAAAACCCCCAGGTCTGGTCTGGTTTGGCTATGGAGATGATTTCCACTAAATTCCTGATTGTGATATGGATCGATGTTGTCTTGAGTTACTTTAAGTTTTAATTATACTGTGAAACTGGTACGTATGAGTTTTTTTTTAAATTTTAATTAAATTTAACTATAAATTATTAAATTTTCGGCTCTAGCAAATTCGCACCTCCTTCCGCTTCACAGTTTTCTTCGTAACTAATCAACAAATTATTGTTTCTAGGTAATTTTACCTTCTTGATTATTAGTAGTTTTGTTAGGGTCAATACACATGTCACATTTTAATTTTTAATTATTCTTGTCGAAGCACTATTCACTATACTCTTTGTCTTTTGTATTCTTATATCTATATTTTACAACTACATAACAATTTTTACTAATTTTATACTTAAATATTCTTTAATTTGTCCTTTTTTAGAGTCCTGTCAGAGATGCTAAAATTTCCTTGAATAGCCATCTTTACATTTGACATTTCTAATTGTCATTGTTTTAAAATTTGAATTTTCATTTTATCTAGCTAATATTTTTTTTGAATGATGTTTTAGTCTTGCGATATGCATATATGCTAAATCTTTGTTCTTTAAGCCTTGTTTTGATATGTCATTATCTGGTTTTTGAATTCATTTTCTTTATGTACTGTATGTATCGTCATGTCCAAATCTGATAGATAAAATTTTAAATTGAATTTAATAAAATTTGTAAAATTTTGTTATTTAATATAATAATAGGCTTCTTTCGATATGTTTATTTAAGATAATTTCAATAATAATAATTTATCTATATTTTACATCAATAACAGTAACATTTCAATAATAATTCTCTATTTTTGTTGCTTAAAATGAATTTCATAGTATTTAATTCTTATGCTATTTCTGTTTTATCACAGTATATATATTAAATTAATCCGCTAATACCTACGAATCCGTGGAAGGACCACGCCTACAATTTTGTTTAGATTCAGATTTTGAACTCTGAATTCAAAGTGTAATCTCTAAATTTAAAATTTAAACTATGAATTCATACATTAAACTCTGAATTCAGACTTTAATGTCTGAATGGAATGGATTGTTTTCTGCTTGTGACTGTATTCAGGCCCAAATTTGAGTAGCTAATGACTACTAGAAGTGTACACACGTGCCACATCTTGCGTACTCATATTCTGTTAACTATTATGACAAATTGTGAACAGCTAACATTGCGAGTTATTGGCCTTATTTCTGATATCCTGATAAGAACTAACCAGTTCGAAACTAATACATGACTAGTGGCACCGCTAGCGACTAACTGCGGCTGTGTGCTATAAGCATTTCAGGTGTAATTCAAAGGCGCAACGTTATTTAAACATCCAGTATTTAAATAGTACTGTTCGTGACAATGGTACAATCAAATTTATTCTGTAATTGTGCTTAACTTCTACTATCGACATGTCTAATAGAAATCGATTTCGACCGGGCAAACGTTGTCGAAGTGCAATTTCTATATCGGAATGTGATATAGCGCGTGCGCAGTGTCGATTATTTTTTTGACATTAGTATTATTTACCTAAAAAACTAAATCTATACAAATTAACTTTACTTCCATATTTTTATTTTATTTCTTCTGTGATGTGATGTCGGTGCGATACGCCGCGTTCACGTATTATTTAAACACGTTCGATTACTAATAATTTATTTCTATACTACGAAAAACAAAAAAAAAAATGCAATAAGTGACTAACAGGAATAGAGGTGACCGCCACAAATGGTTGTTCCTGACTGTACAATTCTACAGAAAACCTCTCTTTAGTACACATCTGCATTACGATCATTACATTAAACACAAAAAAAAAACAATAAACAAACATTTTTTTATCAAATAATTCAATGTCGGTCAGTGGTCGCGCGGTTTAAGGCGTCAGTACTTGAATCGAGGTGACTAGATCGGTGTTGGTTCGAGCCCAGCTGCCGGCAGACCGTATATAATCTATATTCGTGGAGAGGTTTGGCGCCCTCTCTGCGGGTATGGTAGGGTGGAAGAATGTTGGCTTGGGTCAATGTGAGAGATTGATGCCGGTTGATATTTGACTACCCCCCTAATTAATGAGGTTTTCCAGGTTTCCCTCATTCCTGCACTGAATAGTGGTTAGGGCCTACCAACGTAAGTCGTTCCTGGGCGCAAATGCGGCCTGCTTAATAATAATATGCCGCCCCCTCTCCCGCACAAGTCTCCGACTTCTGGGCTAATCCCTGTGATTAGAATGAGGGGTAGAGATATTATTATTATTAATGTGTTATTTGCATTTTATGAAAAATATGTAGTGGAATATTTTTAGTTACGTAAATTAGAAAAATGTATCAGGTGAAATTTTTTGTTTACAAAAACTAAGAAGAATTTTATTTTATTTGGGTTTTTCAAAAATCTACATCTCGACAACAATTGCCACCGCTGCATGTAAATATTTCAGTCATCATCACGTATTTGCATTAGTAAAAGCCATAAACGACCCATTTACTTTTACTATTATTTAACCAGGTTAGGTTCACTAAACGTCAGTTGGTCGTTAAAGGTCAAATTGATCCCTGGCACCAATTTGTGCCAGGGATCAATGCGGTAGATATTGAACATTCCGATTTGTAAATATTACGATTCGATTTGTGCATTTTTATTCGATTTGTTAAAAGTTACAGAATAGGCCTGAATGGCTCGGTATTTAACTTAGTAAACGGCAAGAAGTAAGCCTCAAAATGGATTTATTCAGGATATTCACAATGTAACGCTAATAATACAATATATATTAACTAAATAATAATTTGACGGCTTCTGTTGTCCTAGGTCTGGATCTACAGGAAAGAATAATGTAATTTTTGATAGGAAATAGATGGAAATAACTTACTATACTTTGGTTTTTGATGTTACGCGACGATATAGGTGTTCGTAGTTCCACTCACTCAACGCAACACTGAGTAGGTACTAACGACATTAATGTAGTGCTGTTCACAGTGCTGTTCAAACAGCAACAACACTCATTTATAATAAACCAACAATAGTAGTAATTAAACAACACCTAGTATATCACGAAAGCATAAATTATTATAATACGTTCGACCCTACGAAATCACCTAGTACTGTCCTACACTGCAATCAAAGTAAACAAGTAATAATCTAAGTTGCATCGTTAATTGCCCTCTTTGTCTTCCTTGCGGTCTTCAAGAACGACGTATGTCGGCGAGTTGATAGACGATAGACTGCACAGTTGCCAAGTTTGTTGCCTACGATTAATAAAATTAAACGACGAAGTGCTATTTATTACTATTTATTTATTATATGTTTTCACGTTATCTTAAGTGGTTGTGTTCTGGTTATAGTTTATTGTTGTTATTATTTTTCGTTTTTTTTTGTGGCTACAATATTCCTTCATTTATATAATCATCATCGTATAGTGAATATATTATTATACACTGAAAGTCATAGATGCTGAAAGTGCTGATAGATATAGACAGAAAATAAGTGAAATTGGAATAGATCCATACACATTCAATCTGATAATGAAGAAGATTTTCCTAAAACTTTATATCCAAATACTGTAAATTATTTGTTATATAATAAGTGCTTATACACATACATCAAATTTGTGGTTTTTTAGGTACTGAAATCTCGAAAAATAAAACAAGTAGAGCAAAAGTAATATCAAACATAAAATTACTGATGTTTTGTTTATCCACTTTTACTGTTTAAACTCTCCTCAAATAATATAATAACTTTTAAAAAACATTTATATGATACACATTATTTCGCTATTCTAACCCCACATTTTAACAATTATTTTCAGATACTTATCCACAAACGTGAACAATCTTATATGCAGAACTATGTAAGTTTATGTTATAACAATACTTACATCTATTTTTAAAAATACGTATTTTGAAAGATTTCAGTAAGTACCTAAAAATTTGCTGGATAGATCGTTTTCTGACGTTATATGTTGATTTTACTTCGGTACATTTAAATATTCGCAGGTGGCATGAGATAACATTCTTGTTATTTGCTAAATTCTATATTATTCAGTTCTTAAATTACTTGTATTTGTACAAAACACTATTTCAAGAATACGGCGCCCTTAAAGCATATTAAAGGCTTTGAAAGTAATTTTTCTCACCGAAAATGTACGCATATTATATATATATATATATATATATATATATAGGTATGCATGCACAACATGTTAAAACGGTTTCATTTCAAATAATTTAAATTACCTACAAAAGAAATATTTATTTATAACTACAAAATGGTACTCCGATATGGTATTCATTCTACAAGATTTTATATAAAATATTAACTTTTCACAAAAAAAATATTACTGAAAACATTTGAATTCGTAAATAGCAGAAATATATGCCAGTTTTAAACAAAGTTTTCCAAAAGTACGTATTCACAGAATAAGAATAAATAAAAATTTAGTCCTGAAATAGGTTGCCACTAAATACAATCAATACATATGCTGCTGTGGCGTTTGCACAGCCACGGAAAATTGATATGATTTATTTTTTCAAACCTCTTTTTCTCCATTTAATAATTTTCGCCTCATATCTATCTTTTCTTCATTCGTTTGATGAAGTACCAGATGTATAACTCATATTCACAGTGGGGATTCAATCCGGATTATTTTGCTCGTGCAAATTTGCAGGTTTCCCTATAGTATAATAAATGTATAATTTTTGCTCTTTTATGTTTTGAACATATTCTTCCAAATTTAATTTTGGACTCTGTAAGGTCAGCTCTTCTTAAACTATTCATCCCAGCCTTTCGCCTCTCAGATGCTAACTGGTTAAATTGTTTATGTCTGTCGAATTCAGAACGAATTCTGAAGAAACTAACATTGTCCCTTGCAGAATTACTGCCACAGTTTACTACCATACAATAATTAGGCATTTTATAATACAAATAACACTCAAATATTTAATAATAAATTGGAATAAATATAATGTTATACTTTTGTTTATCCTCCAAACAACGACCTTGAAAATCTTGACGTCTCGTGCAGATGCCCTATTACTATTTTATACCTAGTAACGCTAACATACTGTAAGATGTAACTATGTATGTAAATAAATGTCAATATGTCCGAACCAGCTGAGTTTCTGGTAAATATTGTGTGCTTGTTCCGAATTTATAAAATTATACTCATAAGATATAAGTATATTTCAGTTATCTATTTCTTTCTGAGATATTTCTGACCAAAGATCATTGGCGTACATCCTGAATGTATATATGTAAATGAATATTTAATAGAATCTATTTTTGTTAGACTTTTAGTTTATAGTCACTGCCTAGCTACCCATAATATTAAATTCTTTCTCAACGAAGTGACGTAATATACCGGTATTCTTGGCCATAATTGAGGCGAGGTTCGAGAGCCTACCTGAACTGAACAAGTGCATACAAGGTAAAACCGCAACTGAGATTATCCAGTCGTAAAAGAAAAAAGATATGGCATCACATCTTAATGCAACAACGCCACGTTAAAACAAACTTAAAAATTATAAATCTCCGAAATTCCTAAACTGTCAGTTGAATGTTCTATACAGTATGTCCACGGTTAGATTGGAGAAGAGTGAAAATATCGCAATTTTGAATTGATGAGAAAAAGGCATTCTTGATTCAAAGTTTTTGCTTGTATTTAAAACGCGGTTGTCATGGAGAACTTTCATGTTACTTGTACAGGGTAAACAGAAAATCGGTAAATATAAAAATCGTTCAACAATAAACTGCCTTTGTTTTTAACAATACAAAAATATATTAATATGGAAAGTTGTTTAGAATTGAAATTTATGTTATTATTTCAATTTGCGTATGAAATGTCCTAATTTGACAGAAACGGACAGTAATATATTTTTATTTCACTTTATGAAAAAAAACATGCTTGATACCACTTTTTATTAGAACGGTTGTTGTCAAACTTGATTATTCTTTACGCCAACCGCATTTTAAAAACAGGCAAATATTTTAATCAAAAATGTTTTTTCGTAAAGTGATGTATAAAAATGTTTTACTATCTCTTTTATTAAAGTAGGCCGATTCATACACAAATTAAAATTGTTGATACATTTTGATTCTAAACAACTTTCCCTAATAACATATTTTTATATTGTTAAAAACAAAGGTAGGTAGTTTATTGAAAGATTTTTATATTTACCAATTATCCGATCAACCTGCATATACAATATAAAAGTTGACGATACCAATCGCATTTTGAAGACAAGCACAAATTTTAATTGGTAATGCATTTTTTTCGTAAAATGAAAAATAAAAATGTTTTAATTCCGTTTCTATCAAAATAGGCTGATTCATGCACAAATTGAAATTATAATTTAAATTTAAATTCTAAGTAACTTTCCTAATAACATATTTTTATATTGTTAAAAACACAGACAGTATATTCTTGAACGAATTTTATATTCACCGATTTTCTGATCATCCTGTACATATAAAATGAAAGTTCTCCATGCCAACCACATTTTTAAAAAAGCAAAATTTTTAATCACGAATGCCTTTTTCTCGTAAGATGAAAAATAAAAATATTTTCCCTCTTTTCCACTCTAACCGTGTACATACTGTACAGTGTACATATATCTGTAAGTGTAGTACAGTGTTTTTAATATATGGTTCCAAACTGAATAAGTGGAAGCAATTTTGTTAAAATTTTGACATCTATTTTACTGGAGTGTGTATGTCGGATGTAACGGCAAAACACACTCCAGTAAAAAGACACAAAGGATTTATTTTAGTTTTCAAATTTTTTTTTTCTGAGAAATTGTGATTAGATCATAATTTTATGAGAGAATGAAAAAAATAGGCGTAGATATAATCCTGATTGCATCTATTCGGCATGTCCACGAATAAAATTGAAAGTAATTCCCACGTTAAAAAAAATCAGTTTTTAATGGTACTACTTCCAAATATTTAAAACAAAAACCTTCAGTAGCCATCTTTTCGTGTGCAAAATCAGAAATACAGAATGTCTGTATAAACAGGCAATTCTTTATTGTTGACTGAGCGGTAAGATTGTTTTGGATTATAGTATATGTATAGTTGCGGCAAGAATTCAAACGAAATCACTAATTCATAATGTTTTCATCAAAATATTTAAGAAACTGCAACTGACAATAATAAAGTTACACTACTACAAATTATTTAAGGTGTACATAGATAAATACCTATACTACACTAAATATTTGTAGTGAAGTACAAAAAATTGAAAAATACAAACTAAAAAAACTATAAAGACAATTGTATAACGTCAGCGTGACGTAAGTAGTCTGAATTTTTGCCGTAACAATCATTTTTCTGTTAGATATAATAGAAAATCAATAATATTTATCGAATATTAAAAAACCTCAGTGACGTCGATATTCTGTATCTTCACCACTGGTTTCAAGGTTTTAATGAGAATACAATTTCTTCTAAATCACTCTTTATTAAAATAATATATAGCCATACAAATAATTTTTAAATATACGTCTTCTATTTTAAATCCTACATAACTTTATATATCACATGTTTCGTTTGTGATTACATATTGAAAAAACTATAACGGTGTGTTTGAACAAAATTTAAATATTTATTCAATTGTAAAGATCACAGGAAATGGATAACACTAGCTTATTGTTAATATTTTCAAACAATGAGCCGTAGGTATTCAAATATAAATTGGAAATATTATTTAGGGTGTACACGAGTACACAGAAAAATACCTATTTTAAATGGAGTACTGTTGGTTTATTGTAAGGTAAATATTTTAGAGAAAGTGCTGCATAGTAAATATTTACGCAACTAATTTTAAAAATTGTTTTAAAAATACATCTTATTTTCAGGGTTTTTTATATATTTCATATGAAACATAAAAGCAGTTAAATTTTAGTAAAGTTCGGCCACAACTATAACGAGAAACAAAAAGTCCTACATGTCAAAATTATAACAACTATACAGGGTGATTCAGAACTTTCAAAAAATTTGAGAATAGATGCGTCATGAAAAATGAACTCAATAGCATAAAAAATATTTGTAAAATCCTTTTAGTTTCCGAAAAAAAAATTATTGCTCTAGTATTTCCAGCATTTTATATATCGCTGGGCTACTGTAGCCTCTAGCCAGGCGATTTCTAATATCCGATTACTTATCATATTAATGTTTTTGTGATGCGAGTATTTACAATACTTTTTCAAGTGTCAATAATAGCTTACTAGGAGTTGATGGATATCGTTTTAATTTTATGGTGATGTGAAAATACTTTAGCAGAACGATCCCGGTAAACATATGCCAAATGCAGCTATTTTTACAATTATGTGCAGTGAGTGTAAATTCAGGCGTGACAAGGAAGATTTTCAACCAAATCGGGGAAGAAACGGAGGTTCAGGGCGTCCACGGCGTATTGAAGCAGTGTGGCGGATCATATACGAGGCTCAAATATATCCGTACCATGTACAGTGTATCTAAGCATTAATATCAAGAGATTTGACACAGAGGACTGGTACCATGGTCGCTACGATCTCCTGACTAAATCCTTTGGATGTCCCTTTGCGTTTTACGCAAACGTACCATAGATAACTGCTGCCAGTATATTACAATATACAGGGTGTCTTATAATTAGCTGCCAACCCTGAACAGGCCGATTCTATGATCAAAACTAAGTAAAAACCCATTGGGACCCATTGAAGAGGGAGAAATGGAAATTATTTTTTTGCAATATCTTTCAATCGCGTTGTGATAAATGAATGAAATTTGGTATACACAGCTAAATTTTGATGAGCAATTTGATGGACTAATCCATTTATTTCCACAAGGTCCATTGGGGTGGGTACGGGGGGCCCTTGGTATTTTGCGTGTGTAACTTTTTTGCAGCTTAGTGTATCCATCTGACTATTGAAACAATCGATTCTCGTACCTGTTTTATTTGAAAAAGGTATATTTTGGTGAAGTCGGTAGGAGTAACCATTTTTGAAATAATAATAACAAATTGATTCTATTAATAATTAATAACAATAGCGGCAAAAACCGATGAATTTGCTGTATAAAATAGGTGTTATAAAGTTGACCAGTTTCCAGTGCCGTACGGAAGTGTATTTTTAAATCATTTTCGAACAGTCCTTTCTATTTTTTTTACAAAATTGTATTTCTAAGAGTACATCTAAACATTTTTTAGATCCGTTCTGAATCACCTTGTATCATATATGTATGTAAAAATCATTAATAGTGATCATGTCGTATTGTATTAATGCCTAGAGGTATTGTCAAAAATGAAAATTGAATCGAAAAGTATAGTCATTGTAAAATAAGTATTAGGAAATAAGTATTAGGAAATATATTTAAAAAATCAAATAATTTCACTTCAAAGCAGTCCAGTTCCAACCTAGTTTAAAGTCATTGCATAAAGCATATTTTATTTTAAATTCGTAATTATATTTCTATACTGCGACTAAAAATGTTAAATCGGCAGGTTACAACTTTCCAACAAGTGTAGTGACCACGATGATGTTTTTATTGCAAAGCGCGGATTGGCGATGGCTCCTCAGGCCACTGCTGACATTACAAAAATTATGAACCAAGGATTGGAACTTGAATGTGGAGGTAACGGAAACCAGCCGGTGGTAGCTTGGTGAGTGGACAAGTTTCCCCCTTTGGAATAGCGGTAGCTCCCCTGCAAATGGAAACTAGAACTAGGTAAGACCTATTGTTAACTTATATTTGTATAACCTCCAGTCGGTAGCAATATTTTCTCTTCCTTATATTTTGTGTACTGAATAAATCATTTTGTTACTGTTTTTTTTTTATGTGATTAATCTACATTTGCAGTTACCCCCTTGTCCGTAGACGAGAGTATGATACACATAGCGTTTTTCACCGAGTCGGCAGCCGAGTCGACTGTCGAGTCGTCTGTTGTTTTTTACTAAGTGCTAGATATACCAAAGCACAGAGCTGCTTTCCATTTAATTTTTTGGAAAAACATCTTGGCCAATGACATGAATCATGCTCCATTAGTAGAGAAAACGACTGTGTGTGTAATACGTCATAAATTGTGCCGAGACAGCACAAAACGTTTTGTGTGTCATCCCTTAAGTTCGTAGCATTTTTATTAAAATTAAAAACTTATTTCGTTTCGGTAAATAAATAGATAAACTAATAAAGTATAATTTTTCATCCATAATTGGTTGTTGCCTTCCAATAGCCTGGTTCAGTTTTCCAATTATACCTTCAGAGATCCAGTGATTTGGAAGTGAATAATTTAGATGTCAAAGTCAAGGAAAGTCCTCGAAGTTTCTTTGATAGAGAGACAAAGAGATGGAAATCTAATGGACCAAGATTAGGAGAACAAGATAAATGGGGAATAAACTCTTAACGGAGATTCAATTTTGTGATGTTAGCAGTGTAAAAATGGACGTTAACATTGCTGCAAAATGCTGCAAAATTGCTCGATAGTGTTTTCACTGTATTTTGTCTTAAATTTTGACATCACACGACAAGGTTGTTGACAATAAACCCCAGCACTGTCCAGCAATCGTGACTACATTCGTCAGTAAATTATTCCATATTTCTTTGACACTGGCAAAAAGGCCGAGATTTAGTCACTATTAACAATCTGAAACAAAAACGGTCAATGTTTTAACGAGCCAACCAGGAGATGCAAATGTCGACACTCCTGTTTTTGTTTACACTGCAAACTGCACACGCAATATTTCAAAAAAGAACTAAGTATTTTGCGAGCTAATGCTCCGACCAGCATTGAACTACACCTGATAATTTTTTACGACAAATACACCTAGCAATCAGATTTCTGTTTATCAAGTCATGTGACAGCTATCATCCAATCATGATTACAGCGAAAATACCACACATGCCGTCTTTTCAGCTAAGATGACAAGATTTATTGAAATGTCGAGTTAAAAATCAAGAAATGTCAGATTGACAATTAATTTATTTTGTGTATAGAAAAATGTCACAACAATTTGGTGATGTATCCAGTGACGAAGTTTTTATGCTGCTTTAAGGTACAAGTAACACGCTTTCAGCATTCTCAAAGACAAAATTATCTCGATATTGTCAAGACCTTTGGTGAAAAGTAAAGCAAACAGCCAAGCTCATTTGTTAGTGACGCCACCAGACATATAGCGATTTCGAACTTAGGTGAGGCAACCGACAACAAACCTTGGTTGTTCATGTGTGTGAAACCCAACAGACGAGAACCTAAATACGCAATATGTAGCATGTTACTACATTTAGTGGTCATTGGCAATGACCCTGAGCGGTCACAGCACCAAGCGACTATTAAAAGCGCCCCACTTTTATTACCATCGGCACACAATATTTGCAAACGTTAAATTTGAAGAAAAAACCTGTGGGCCCAAACCAGCATTGAATTACATCTGAAAAATATATAGCAACCAGCTAAAGTAATTCGTTAACGGCGCCACCAGATATACATATACCGGTTTCGAGCTTGTTAGTTCTTATTAGCATGCCATAAGTGAGGCAACCAATGACTAATTCTGGCTATTATTCATGTCTATTTAACCCGACAGAAGAGAGTCTATACCCCTAGAACGGACTTGAGCAATTGAAGAAACTGAATATTTGTAAAGTTGCGAAATTGAAAGAATAGAAAAAATTGTAGAATATTCTAATGCTTAATCTGCTGTCAGTTTCACGTCCGAATTCACGTGATAGAAATTGCTGTAGTTGACTAGTCTAGTTTTGTGGTAGTGTCGGTAAAAACAATGAGTAAAAAACGTATATTCATTTGACATTTGATAGAATTGTATCACATAGCTGGCTTATTTTTATTTGTTTGTTTGTTTTTACTTATAGTTGCAAAAACCACTTTGATATATAAATATAGGCATATTTTATATTAGGTGATTTAGAAAATAAAGACAATTGGGTAACATAAATAATTTGAGAAATAATTTGCCTAGTATTTTTTGTTTTAATTTCATTAATTTGAAAGCTTTACAATCGCAGTACTACATCTTTAGCGATGTTTTCTATTAAACTAATTCTAAACAATAAAAGGGATTTTTTGTGCCTAGTGAAACTGTGCTTCGGATCCGCCCCGAAAAAGATGTATTAATATATATATATATATATGCATGTAAATTTAAAGCGTCGAAAAATGTCATACACATATCCATGACACAAATTTATAGAAATTTATATCACAATGTAAACAGTTTTTCATAAAAAGAAAGAAATACGCAGCATAGCTATGATGTAGTTAAATTGTAATAACTGCCTTCCTATACGTTCATATAAAAATACCAGAGGTTCTCAAAAGAACTATTCATATGCATTTGAGGATCATAAAGTACTAGGTATCTTGTCTACGCTTTCCCCCTTGAGTATTCTTGATATTCAATTATCTGAATTTTATATCCCACGATTCCCATGAGATTGAAATGTACGACAGAATACATGAAATTTAACGGCATTGGTTAGACAACATAGAAATATATAATATATTTTTTTTGTAAAAACACGTATCGCACTTAAGCTACACAATTCTGTTACGATTATGTTAACCAACGCGGATGTTTTAATAAAATATTTGATCAATGTATATAATATTATATTATGTACATGGTGTTCTTAACATATACTACCAAATTGAAGCAGGAAATGGTAAAGAAATACCATATCAAGCAAAAAATTTCCTATGAACATGTGTTTAACAACATTTAATAAAAAATTTGGTTGGAAAGATGTAGTATCCAAAATGGATTATTCTTTACTGATAGATATAAATAAAACTATAACAGATTTGTAAACTCTGTATTACAGTAATCTCTTCAGAAAATAGCTTTTTCGTCACATTCAGTGGCGGAAATCTAGTGGGTAATTAAAGTTTATAATACACGGTGATATACAATTTATCTAAAAACAAATTGGAAATAGATGGAAATGGGGTCAATATCGTAAACATTTTTCTAAAATCCTCATAGTTTCCGAGTAAAAAATTATTGAAGTTGTAGTATGAATGTTGACATCCGATTACTTCTTGTAGGTATGAACGTTTTTGTGATGCGAGTCTTTATATTAGTTTTATAAGTAATTCGAAGTTGATGGATATAGTTTTAATTATATTCCGGTAAACATGTGCCAAATGCAGCTACCTCTACCGCGGTGTGCAGTGAATGAACGTGTATTGCAAAACGAGCGAGACACGGGAAATTTGAAACCGAATCGCGGAATAGATGGAGGTCCAGGGCGTTCACGGCGTATTGCGCGTGCCCCAGTGTAACGTATCATACACGAAGCTCAATTATACCTGTACCATGTACAGCGTGTCCAAGCATTAATATCAATGGATTTGACGAGAAGGGCCGGTACCAGGCCACCACGATCTCCTGACTTTAAATTATTTGTCTTTTTGTGGACACTATTGATGATTTACGCAAACACATCGTAGCTGCTGCCAATAACATAACAATAGCGACGCATTTGAATTTGCTGTTTTATTAATTAAAACCACAAATTAATTACAAGTGTTTAGTAAAAGTCCAATTATCTCATAACTCTTTTTTAATTCACTACCGATTTCGTAGTTTCTAAACTACATCATCAGGATCCTCACTGAGTTCAGATGCGTGCGCACTACGCATTTGGTTCGTTCGAAATAAAATGCTTAAGTCACTCACTCACTCACCTTTTTATAATTGCCACGTCTTGGTGGCGTCGAAAATTATTTCCAGAAGGTATCACTGCTGTACTAAATCTTTGGAATATCTTACGAATGGAAGGCAGTTTGGGGTTTACGAATTTGCACGTATGATATCAGCTGTTTTTGAGATGTTACTTGGTATGGTTGGACCAAAAATAGGAAAATCAGAGTCAAAATTTAGGAGCGACATTATTAGTCAGTAGAGTAGTTAGTTTCACACAATATTATTAATACCTAATAAAACATTTATAAAATTTAGATATGCGAACCTTTTTATTCAAAGATGCTCGGGGACGTTGCTCCCTTCGCTTTAACGCTAGTAAAAGCACCGCCATAAAGTTAGAAGTATTTGAGCGCAGCGTAGATCGCGTATAAAAAGAATAATTTAAAAAATATATATATAACGTGAACACGTTAAACTTCATATTGAATCTAGCTTCCCTTTCATCAATCTTCAATATTTTGTATTATAAATTGCATTTAATTGCCAACTACAAAAATAATTTGAAAAACACAACGTCCAAAATATAAAGTTGGCACAAGACTTGACTCTTTGATGTTGGGTAATTAGATCCATTGAGGAAATCTGTTAAATCTGGCGATTTATTTACGTCAATGGGATTTAATTTCAAATTCAAATGGAGCTGAAAGGTAAACATAAATATTTCAAAATAAATACAAATGCAAAGGACACATTATCAATTTGGCATGTTCACTTAATTTTAGAATTAGTATTTTACGAAAAGCATCGATAAACGAACTAATGCAAGAACATAATGATACAAAGATGAAAATTCAATTGTATTTTGAACAATCCACAAAACAAAAAAGCAAAAAAATCCCACAACTTAAATTAACCTATTGTATTTATTATTACCTTAGTATATTAGAAAAAAACTTTTTAAAAATGGCAATAAAAATAACTGATATATGTATAATAATAAATATTATGTCCATGTAAAAATTGTAAACAGTTGAATGACCTAGTAAGCCCGTAAACAGAGGTGTCACATCGAGTTCTGAAATTTCTCAACAATGCATGTAGCAAATTCAGTATCAAATAAAATTTTACTGAATAAATAATATTTCAACTGTATTATAATATACATCTGCACAGAAATTTATAATTTACAATTAAATTTTAAAATAATTTAAAACTTCCAATCATCTGCCGAGCTGTTAGGGGCGTTCCCGAAATGTAATATGACGTCACTTTGTTGTTGTTGTACTACTTGTCACCTTGAAGCTTAACATACTAACGTACGCATCTTTGCTTCAAACGTGGATGCATTTAAGTTTATGAAATTTATACGATCATGTATATTAACGTTGAAATTCGAGAAATAAAGGCATAATCGTAAGTTTGTTATATTCTATTTCTTTGCACTATGATAAATAATGATATATTTTATGAAGTAAATTACTTCATTAGGTTTGTGTGAAAGTATAGGTTAGATTAAAAAATAATTTAAATGCATTAATACGTAGCTATACCTACATATTTTTAATACTAATAGTATATTTACTTCCTTACTAGGAACATTTTATTTTTTTAATTTGGCATCCAACCCTACTGGCAATTAAATGAATAATTTCTTATGTATTCTAATAGATGAAAATTTACACTGTGGCACTAAACAGTATTTAGATTAGCTACTTAGAAATATTCTTGGATGTTTCTATCACATCAAAATAAGGAACAGGAGACAAAAATCAAACAAAAGTGCTGAAATAAACGCCAATGTGCATTACTTCACAGTATCATCACTATGGCCGCCGTAACGTCAAACGCGTTTTATATTATGGTAACTTTAAAATTGCTTTGTTAGTAAAAAAAATAATACATTAAAAATAACCAATTGATGAATCACATAATTAGACCAGTAGAAGTTAATTTAATAAATGGCAAAATTCATGATTGTTCCCTATTGGAAAATAGTTTCATGTTTAGTTTGATTTTTATTGTTTTATGGAATATTACACAATATAAATATTGAAATAATTTTTATTATTTAACGAACAGTGGCAACTACTATAAAGGAACTTAGAAGATATTATTTATCTTTCTCGCATATTGCTCGGTTTGGTATTTAAAGGCCCTTCTTCACGATGGGCCATTGTACAGAGGGCTCAATTGCGTAGGATGGCATATTGATGACCGAGCATGGCCGACGATGGGCTAGATGTCGGTTTATCGAATACACTTTAAAATAAAACGACTACAACGAGCGTAATTATACTTACTATTAGGGCTGGTCCTCGATTTAAAATGAATCGATACGTATCAAACGATCTAATATCGATACTTCTAAATATCGACCTCGAAAGTATCGATACCCGCCATATACTCTCTACAACACGCCATATATAGAGATTCTTGATAGATATATGAGCCTAACCGAGAAAAATGCAATTTAAAATATAAAATTAACATTATTTTATACATATTTACTATTTCATAAAATTCAACTATCCAATTTACGTATTTATATAATTTATTAAATATCAAATAACAGAAACAGGTTAAAGACGACAAACAACAATAACAAAAACAAAACAGTTATGTGTCACCAGTGAAAATAAAGACAAAAAATGTTTAAAAGATCTTTAAAAGTGCCAATCTGAATTTGATCTGAATTTTTCGGCATTTTTGTAAATATTTAAAAAAAAGTATTTCCAACTTCCATGAAATCAATACGAAAATACATAACATAACCCTAATGATAAACCAAAAATCAACCAATCATACTACTATAGTCTTTTAAATTTGACTCTCAAATCATGATCTATCTACTAATAAAAAAAAAAAACGGCAAAAGTAACCAGCAGTAATAGCACGATGATCTAGTCACTGTTAATATAAGAGTAAATTTGGGCAAGGTTTTCCATTGGAATTTTACATAAACGGCCAAAAATAAAAAAGCTCGACAACTTAACAGGTATAAATTCTAATTTGGTATTTCCCGTATCAAAACGTTCGATATTCAACATTTTTTCGATATATCAATAATATTGCAACAATTTTTATCGATACAAAATATTGGAAATGGTAAATAATTGTATCGATATTCTGAATATCGATTTGTATCGAAACATCCCTACTCGCTATGAATGATGGGCCAGCATGTGGGTAGGAGCAATGGCCCGTAATGGTCGACGCATTCAATGGCCTATTCATATGGTGGGCCAACATGATGGTCCATCAGGAAGAGAACCTTTACCTTCCACATTTTGGTACACAGGCGTCAGTGTGTATGTTATTTAATGATCCACAGACGTACGGTAGTATATTAATTGATATAAAAACATGGTTGTCAAATATGAATTAATGGATTAATGCCATTGGAATTGTATTAAAACAAAAAAGATTCTTAGATTCATTTAGCATTTGGAAATTATTTGCAACCTTTTTCAAAATATATCACACGCTTCTGTGTAAGACTGAACTATGACCTTGAGAGGTCATTCAACTTTTTATAAATGAACTGTATAGTGGATTGCAATAATAATGACACTCTTTCAAATCAGTTTTTTAACTATTGGAAGTTCCGAGTAGAAATTTCATTAGGTCTCTATCAATTGGTGGAAACGACTAAAAACTAATGTTAAAAATTGAAAGTAGATTTCATTACGTAATCATCATCATTATTATACATCATTACCAATAGTTCAAAGAGTGCCATTATTATTAGGTAGTACGTACAAGTATAAATTACCACATCACCCCAAATCACAAAAATCTTCAAGAATGTCGTTACAAGCAGACTTCAACGAATATTGCAGTGTAACACCATCTACATATTCATTACCTTCAGCTGACTTTACTTTAAATTGCAAAAGGCAAAGAGTTAATATAAATATTACAGCGACTAGAAAATTATTATAAAACATAAGTACGGATGTAAGTACGTAATGATAACGATAATAAATAAATGTTGTGCACGTAGGGCAGAATGAAAATGTAGATGCTAATTTGCATCTATAATTCATGCAGCTTGAATATTTGTTGAACAGGAAATCTATTGTTATTTCTTCCAACCTGTATGGTTGCCTACTATTTTTAGTTAGAAACTTTCTGTGAAAATGTTTTCCGAGTTTGTTTGCAACTAATATTTATCGATACCATTTTTGTAATTAGTTTCAATATTAATAGTCCATTTATTATTTGACAAATGTTAAAAAAGCTTCCAGTAGGTATTTAAATGCATATAATCATTGATACTGAAAAACTAATTGAAATTTCAGAAAAGAATCGCTTTAAGCATAGGTATTTAAAATCTACAGCGAAAAATGTTTATGCAACTCATAAAGTTTATTTATAGCTTGCCTAAATAATTTCGATTCAAGCTGTAAAAGATAATGATTACAAGTTTTAATTCAATCATATGTTTCTATTTCAGTGCTGTTATCATACTACTGAAATCAAATGATCACCGCTACAAACTGAAAATAGACATGCATGCTTGTTTTGGTAGGAGTAACAAGTTTATTTACATTAGCATGCAATGTGTTGTGAAAATATTAGTATCGGAGAATACAATTTTGTGTTTAGTTAAAAATTTCTTCTAATTACCTTAAGAATTACAATTACAACAATCCATCCAGTTATCACTTATTTTACACTCATCACTTGAAACGATGCGACAACAAAAATCCTTCAATGTTTTCGCAGACAACTGAAAACGAATTTATGCACCTCTGATTAATCGACACAGGGGTGATATATGGATATATTTTCTATTTCATCATTTGGGCATTAGAATTCGGCGTGCTTTTGTGTGTGACGAAACGGAAGAACACGCATTCGGCGCCGGTATCGGTCGACACTCGCCGCCGACGACGCTGCGGTTGTTATCCGACTCCCAAGTCCTAAAACGTTTGAAAGATTCAAATTGTTGCCCTGAAACAGGTTCGCTGTAGTAAAAATATTTCAAATTCAGGCAGTAGCGCCACCTTCTGATTAAACGTCGTGGCTGTACATTCTTAAATAAGGATGCTACTATAGAAATAAGATAGGCAACACAAAATTCAAAGTATTTGTATATTTGTCATAAACTATATACATTTAACTTGACAATATTCACACCTCGATTCACACTAATCAGGCATATAATGCATGTTCAAATTTTGCTCTTCAAGTTTCATTGACATAATTTCTAATGATCATATCTAAGTATTTGTACAGGGTGTTTCAAACTCAAACTCTCAAAGTAAAGAGTCTCAAAAGAAATACCAGCTAAAAATCACATTAGCGGTTTAAGGATCAAGTAATCGTTGGAAAATAATTGAATGTTCGTTGTTTAAGGTGCATAAATGCTATTAAGAATAAAGAAAAGAATTAAACTCGATAATTCTTTAATACAGTTAAAATGAGGCAAACGTCCTCATACTACAGACATACTACAATTTATTGTTGACTGCGTTTATTAACATTTTGCCGTTTAACTCATTACAAACGTTTGTGATTTTTTTCTTTCAAATGATTAATATCTCGTGAAGGTGTTTTGTAAACCTTATTTTTAAAACCTCCCCTAAAAAATCGTAGGTTATTAGATCTGGTGACTTTTTGGGCCACTGAATAGATCCCTTAATCCTAATCCATTTTTCTGGTATTATTTAAATATTGCTGCATAATCTTGGCCTTATCTTCAAAGGCACATTCTTCAGAAGAACAGGAAGTTCTTCATGTAGGAAATTTAGGTAACTCACGCTGCTCAATGTATGTTCATAAAAATAAGGTCCGATCAAATGCCTACCGATGATGCCGTATCATACATTTACTCCAAAATGGCATTGGTTTTGGACTGGATTTAAAATGTGGGGATTTTCAATGGACCAGTAGTGTTCGTTGCTCCTGTTTGACAAACCATTACTGACAAACCGACTTTCGTCAGTCCAAACAACATGCTAATGCCGGGTCCACATTAAGCCGACAAAACAGAAACAAAACAGAAACTTCATGTTTTTCAACAATTTTACAACAAAACGAAAACATTTCGGCGACTTTCGTGTCTCAGTTCTGTTTCTACAAAATCCGCAACAATTTGAGTCCCGTCGTTTGTCGGTAAATATCAAAAGGTTTTTGTTTTGGTCGCTATATTGATAACTACGTCGTTTCAGTGTGGACGTACAAACAAAACAAAAACATCGTTCGTGTTTCGTGTATGTTCATTCAGTACCAAATTGAGAGTTATGGCGGAAAAAACGAAGTGGACGGTTGAAGATACGTGCAAATTAATCGAAATGTATCGAGAAACACCGCTGTTATGGGACCCGAAATATTCTTAATATAAAAATCATTATAAAAAGGCCGACGCCTTAAAGGAACTGGGAAGATCCCTGAACACGTCATCCGATGAAATTGATAGAAAAATAAAAAATATTAACTCTCAATTCCAAAGAAAAGAAGAAACTATAAGCAATGTAAAAAGTCTTCTTTTTTATTTAAATTAAGCAAAATATAATAACAACCAGCCATTACTACAAAATCTTCATAGTTTTCTGCTTCAGCATTACGAAAACGAAACATCTTTCCAGTGTGCACTGCTAAAACAAAACTGAAACGTGTAGTATACTGTTCCCGTTTTGTTTCTAGATTAACACTTTGCAGTGTGGACGTGGTCTCAAAATTGTTTTGTTGCTAAAATGTTCGTATAAAGTTGTGTTTTTGTTTTGTTGTGTGTTTCTGTTTTGTCGACTTAATGTGGACCCGGCATAAGAAAGCTTCTGATCTTACTGCAAATTGTGAATTTTGTAGTCTAGTTATAATACCTATTCGTCTTTAAAATTCGTTGAACGGTTGATTTATAAATTCAATTCCCGGTTAGCCTGGCGTACAGAATTTCGTGGATTTTGTTCTAAATACTGTAACAGTGTCAGTGAAGCTGTATTAACATTGTTTCTTACCCTTTGGTCAATTATTTGATTCTTCTGAACAGAAAATGCATCTTCATTTTGTCTTCAGGTTTCGTCTTGTAAAGGTTCTATGATCAGGAATGAGGCGCTCTGGATACCTTTCTAGATATATCTGGTAAGCTATTTGGTTTGTTCCTGGATATACTTACACTACCCATGGCTCCTTTTTGCAGAGGGGATGGAATATTGTTCGTTTCGGGTTTTCAATGTTCAATTCGCGATAAACATACTGCGCTGCTAATAAATATGCTTAAGTCCTATGGTATGATACCTACTTTTTTCCACACGAATTAACAACGGTCTGGAGAATACATTTACGAATATAGAAGAAAACATACACACGTTTGTAATTGTCGTTATCTGATCATTCGGGTCTACACCTTGAGGCGGAGATTGATTTAAGCATCACTCGAAAGTTAATAACCTATCGATTAATTCATGAAAAAGGAGTAGTTGACTTAAACCAACAATTATGTGACATTTGGATTCTCTACTTTATTCTAATACATCTATGGAGCAACTTTTTTTGAATTTCACCGAAATCATACCAAGTAATATAAACCCAGTATTTCCTAAAAGAACTTCACAAATCACAAGTAAAAATTTTGGCTTCAACGATCATCTTTTGAGAATGCGCGAATATTTGAGATGTCTGTACGATAATCATGCAAGAAATCCACAATAAAGCATTACTAAATCAATTTAGATTTGATTACAGTTTATAAATTAACTTAACTAAGCAGACTTCAAATGACAATTTTATAAATACCCACTCAAATCCCCAACAAGCTATGTGGCAAATAATAAGCCAGCAGAAGCCTAGAAAAATAATTATGCGAATTACTCGTGATGAATTTAACAGTTATAATAATAATAATATCTCTACCCCTTATTCTAATCACAGGGATTAACCCAGAAGTCGGAGATTTGTGAGAGAGAGGGGGCGGCATATTATTATTAAGTAGGCCGCATTTGCGCCCAGGAACGACTTACGTTGGTAGACACTAACCAATATTCAGTGCAGGAATGAGGAAAACCTAGAAAACCTCATTAATTAGGGGGGTAGTCAAATATCAACCGGTATCAATCTCTCACATTGACCCAAGCCAACATTATTCCACGTTACCATATCCACAGAGAGGGTGCCAATCCTCTCCACGAATATAGCTTATATACGGCAGCTGGACGCGAAACCACACCGATCTAGCCACCTCGATTCAAGTAGTGACGCCTTAAACCGCGCGACCACTGATCGACAAATTGCTCCTCTAGCATTGCTAATAATATAATAAGAAAATTGCCACTGTCAACAACTCATTACATTGATTGCATAAATAGAGTAATTCACAATAACAAATTTCCCTTCAGCCTAGTAACATGACATGAGGTAGATGAAATTAAAACACTCAAAAACATAAAAAATCATGATCCTCATGATATCTTGATAAGAATCGTTAAAAGTATTAACGACTCAATATTATTTCCCCTTACTGAGCTTCTTCATAATTCCAACGATCATCCCCCATTTTGCATAGCAATCTTCTTAATCCCAACCAGTTCGGATTCAGGAGTAAATTGTCAAATACACTTGCAATAGATAAGTTGACCTCTTATATAAATAAGGGATACGATGACGACAAATATGCGTGTTCAATTTTTTGATCTCACTAAAACTTTTGATTGTATATGTGATATGTGATATATTTATCGATAAATTGAAATTTTATGGTTTTACACCTGAAAGCACGTTACTGATTAAGTCTTACCTCGGTCATCTACAACAGTACGTACTGCATAATAATAACAAATCAAATATTTTAAATTTAAATTACGGTGTACCTTAAGGTTCTGTCCTAGGACTGTTATTATTTCTATTATATGTTAATGATTTTCCAACCACCGCAAGAAATGGCATATTCGCGATTTTCTTTGATAAAGACACTAATTTATCCTCATCCAATAAAATGTTACAAGATCTGGTGTTAGACATTCCAGCAGTCAAAGACGACACATTAAACTGGTTCACCTCAAATAATTTATGCCTTAAAGAAACTAAGATCGAAAACATGATATTCAGATTACTTAGTTTAGACGAGGTAAATAATCCCGATTATGTGAAATTTCTACGTGTGATTTATTTTGGGTCCTAAATTGCAATGCGACATACATACCCTCTTCCTCTGTAATCAGATATCCAAAGGCATATTGATCAAAGGCATTATTAATCCGCAACTTATACGACAAGGTATCTCAACAGATACTAGTGATTGCTTATCACAGTCTGATTCACTCCTGAATATCTTATGATATTCTGATTTGGGGACACGCACCTTCTTGAGAGACCGTCTTTTTAATGCAAAGGAAGGCCATTCATATAACATCGGGTTTAAAATTCAGAGATCATTGTAGAGGACTGTTTGTGAAACTAGACATCTTAACTGTTCTTAATGCATTGCCCCCTTCACTGCAAAATTTAAGCCCTACATTGTTTAAGAGAAGCATACAAATTTTTCAATTCAACTATGTATTTTACACTGTGCTACAATTTTTAGTGATCTCACCGTATTGTGATAAATATTGACTAAGGCTTTGCATATTTATTTGCAATATTTTAATTCAATAAATTATGACGTGTATGTATGTCATTATTTCTTATTTTAATGTGTTTGAGGGTTTTGCTTTCATTCGTTACGGCTTATTGCATGTTCTCTATTTCTATTTTACATATAATATTTAAATAATACAAGCTATACCTCAACTGCGTCCACATTTATCTTAATGTTCTTCTTGACGTATTGAAGGTTGCCTATAGATATTATTGCAGATTAATATTATTATACACAAAGGCAAATTTCCTTTGGAAAAGTTTATCAACGTCGTTGTTTATAGATCCCGTTGCTATTAATGATGTTGTTATAATAACATTTATAATAATTTTAAATACACAAATCACATACCCATTATATTCTAATCTAACCATGTAACAAATATGTTAGATGATAAAACTAAACAGTTATTAATTTTTACTTGTTACTTCCAGATATATACCAAGGTACTGCCTCACCTGCCGCATCGTACGAATCGCCACTAATGCATAATCAATTTACTGAATAAAGGCTAGCAATCATCAGCACTACAAATACCTCTGGTAAAATAGTGAAATAACATCTCTAAAATACTTGCTTTTTCAGAGTTAACTGTGAACTTGAGATTGATTAGTGGCGCTCGCCTACTGAAGGAAAGCGGCTCGTTGCGATGGGAAACGTCATTGGTCCTGCATACTGGAAAAAAAGAAAAATACCATTTATACACTTATGTGTCAGCTTCAAAATCTACACCATATTTTATCTTTGCTTGCTTCGTTCCAATGAGTGGACTCGGATTCAAAATAACGCTCTCTTCGCGATGCGTCTCTTCTTTTCAATGAGCACCCGCCTGTCCTCTAGTTGATGTTTATATGTAATATGTGCACTGGTCTATGACATTATGATGGATAATATGAAGTGCTTGTGACATTTCGGTTCTTGGTTTTTACGCAGACAGTCTTAGATAGAATCTCCCTCTCCCTAGAATCTAGGTTTCATCAAAGTTTACGAAATAAATATAAGTAGGTATTGTGTTAGAAAATTACATATTTACCAAAGTGTTCTATGATATATGTCATCAGAAATATTGTATACCTACAGCATATTCTATATAGTATCAAGTCTGTAGAAAATTGTTTAGCAGTAATCCCATTGTCTAGGTTAGGTACTCATCCCAAAGATGTCGCCTTGCTCCAAGAATATTTAATTTCTTACCTATTAAAAGAATTTAAAACAAAAATAATTTAAAGAGTTAAGGCAGTATGTACATAATAATTATAATAAATTTAAAACTATTCTTGATTGGTAGGTGCAATCGTTTGCAGTAATAATGAAACTCATTAAAATGAATTTTGCGATTTCATTTGAACTGCTGACGTATTTATAATGAAATCTACTTTAAGTTTTTAATATCAATTAATAGTTGTTTCATTCACCAATAGAGATGTAATGAAATTTCTACTCAGAACTTCCAGAATTTCAAAAACTGTTTTGAGAGAGTCATTATTATTGCAAAATCATGTACCTACATTTAGAATAATAAGTAGATAAGCAATTTCTTACCGACTTATTCGTCAGCTGACCGCTGTTTCTCATCTCATCAAATCATATTATTATTTTTTTCCTTTTTTTATTTAACATTAAATCTTGCTATTGTTTATTTAACTTTTTTGGATGATCCACAACGCAAGCTTTACATACTCGTACATAAGCATGTTGTAAGAATAGACCAATTGTGCACCTGCGTGTGTGAAAATAAAACTTACTATATCCGTATGAATATGCAGCTTTCTGTAAATAGCATATCCTAATATGATGCGGTTTTCTCTTCAAACGTCTAGGAACAAGGAGGAAACATGTTCTTACAATTCCATGGTGAAGTAGATGTTCCAACGTATTCTATTAATGTGATTTTTTTTTTATATCCATGAAGCCATAATATGAATGTATTGTCAATATACCGAACACAAATTTTCTTTTAAAAACTATACACAGTACACTAGGGACAAAGGTGACTTCCAGTGAGCTGATCTTTCAGTATTTTCATAGAATGAACCTCTAAAGGAGAAGGCGAGGGAGAAGGTCTTATCTAATGCACTAAGACTATAAATTCTCATTGTTGCCTTTCGAGATATACCTTTGATGCAGTTCTCCTAAAGCTTATCTGATTGGAAATGACATCACATCTAAAACTCACTAGAATATCGTTTTGATCTAGATCAAGGTAATCCAACTAGATCTAGATGATACGCTTACCCTCGTAAATTTTTATGAAATGTTCACAAAAATGCTTTGGCAAATTTATCGAAGGCTTATATCAGAAGGCGCGTGAGAACCTAATGCATAAATGTTAAAAATGTAATACATCATATCGTCTTTAAATATTAAAATATAATAAAAACTTCAATCATAATTATTATTATCATTACACACAAAAAATTGACGATACGCGGTGTTCCCAAGCGGTCACCCGTCCCCCGATGCTTGACTTCAGTGATCGGACGATAACTGGTATTTTGCATCGTGGTATGGCCGTTGACGTATAAGAAACTCGTAATTTTTGTACACATAATTAATATAAATATACAGGATGTCTCGTATGATAACTGACAGAGCAGGTGTATGTAGAGATGTCCAAAATATTGTAATTTAACTCAATTCACCTATATATAAAGTTGCCCCCAAAGTGGAGCCTTCAATTTCCAAAGCAAAATAAATAATATCTATGCAACACTTTACCGTAGAAGAACCAAATTTGGTACATGACTTATACTGACTAAACTTATTAATGGTCTTCTTTGATTATGAGTTAAAGTTAATTGAATCACTACAAGATGTTCATTGGGGTTGACTCACCTCTAAAAAGTATATATACTGATAGTATTTGCACTTCCACAGATCTTAACCGGAGAACAATAAGGGAAAGTCAAATATTTTCAGTTACGACTAAGGTTGTGTACATTAATTGTTACTGGCAGCGATCAGTTAAGTAGGCCAATGGAAACTATCCAGAATAGTAAAGAAAAAAATGTGTTGCTCTAAAAATTTCTTTATACAGCTTCCTAGATTATCTGGAAAAGTACTGGTATGAAATATTTGAAAATTTGACAACATGTCAAAGTCCCTAGGGCGAATATAATTAAAAGACAATTTCAATGTGCACTAGACAGAGCGAAAAAATACATTGTGTTCCATTTGATATTAAAAAGTTATAGCTGTTTGAAGTTGTCAAAATGTAACGGCAAAATAAAACGCTTGGTATAATATCTTTAAATTTACCAAGTTCCATAATTAAACATCGTCCAGGTCTTTATACATATCAATATCAACTTGATATCTGTTTCCAGTAAGAAATTGTGAATACCTCCGCACACCCTAGCATACGTCCATGTTTTTCTAAATAAATTAATAACGCAACTTCTAGCTATAGGGATGTTATACAAAGCGACCCTAAAATGTTCCATATAATCATTGAATAATAAATAACTTTTCTTTTGCAATAGTAGTAAGTGTTAATATGAAATTTTCGATTGAGCGTTTTAAACTACTCTTAATTTTAATGAGGAAAGAGTGAATATTGGAAAAATAAACTGTCACACTTCAAGACTTTTTCCAAAAATAAAAATGTTCAAAGCATAGAAAGATAATAACTTGTTAGAATTACTATTCTTCATTAATTTCCAAGATATTAAATATTTAAAAAAGAAAACAAAAATTACAAAAGAATTGTTTGTTTTGATGTTTTGTAATCAAATGGTTAACGTATAGGTAAAATATATTTGAACATTCTGAACTTATATTTTAATTGCTTAACAAATCCAAGGAAAGGTCAACTTATTTTATGGGCTACCAAATTTATAGAATCAAATCCGGGATGTACAGATCAATGGATCGTTTATTTCCAAGAAACATGGACTTGTATCAAATCATCAAATACATATTTTCTCGTGTTAGTTATTAAATTTAATATAGGGTGTCCGGAATATGAGTGCCTTTATTTTGTTGTATGATAAGAACCGACATGTAAAGGGTCTCAAAATATTGCAATTAACCAAACAAACCTATATAGAAAGCTACACACAGGCGTAGTTACAGGCCAAAGTGGGGCTAAATATATTGAAAAAAAATATCTCTGAATTACTTTAACATAAATTAACCAAATTTGGTACATGATTTAGGTTTATTATTGGTCTTCTTTGACTATGAGTTCAACTAAATTGAAACACTATCACTTATAAAAGTATATCAAACTTTTTTATATTGCTAAAATTTAAAAAGAAAGATAATATTCGCTCAGAATTTAATTTAAAACACTTTTTTAGTTTGTTAAATTTTAAAAACCTTTTAGGTTTTCAAAATGAGTTTTAATAGTATTTATTAGAACAAATCAAAAAGTCAGAAGTCGGCTTCTTCTTTAAAATTTAGTAGTGAATAAACTATAAAATAAAAGTAAAACTTTTAAAACTAAAACTAAAGAAATTGTTCAATGAATACCAGTTTCTCTGAAACATTAATTTACTATTTCCCGAAAAATTTATTCATAATACGATTCCACAAATTTTCTTGGGATTCAATTGGCGACGAATAAACAAAATCCTTCAATGTTCTCAAAAAAAGGCACATTTGTTGACATCTGGCAATTGTGCTGGCCAATTTTGAAGACAATTATATCTTCGTCCATTAGGGGTTACATCAGCTAACAAGTTGACATGTTACATGTGCTAAGTTTCTGTGAAGGAAACTGTAGAAGAAGTTTGGGAGCATAACGTAGGAGATTTTCAAATCAAGTAATTCCTCATCCATAGAGAAACATTTTCTAATATTGAATGACGAGCTCGGGAAACAGGAAAGTTTGTCAATAATATCCGAGAACGTTCTAGTATAATAAGGGTACCAGATGAAGAAAATATTTTGAACAGGTATGTATCTACTGAACGTTTATCTCGAGAAACTGGATTATCAAAAAGTTCTGTCACTAAATTCTTAAACGGAACCTACTACATCCATATCACAGTCAAAATGTGCAAGATCTATTGTCTCCAGATTTGGATCGACGAGTAACTTTTTCCGAATTGGAATTTCTGCAAAATAATCTCTCTAATTTAATTGAAGATTTGCCATTACAACTTAGGTTAGAGTTTTGGTTTATGCATGATGGGGCACCGCCTCATTTTAGTGCTAATGGACGAGCATATAATTGTCCTCAAAATTAGCTACCACGATCGCCAGACCTCAACAAATGTCATTATTATATATTTTTTTTTTTGGCGAACATTGAATGATTTTGTTTATTCCTCACCAATTAAATCCCGAGAAGATATGCAACAATTTTCCTGGAAGAGTAAATTTCTGTTTCAGAGAAAATGGAACAATTTAATTAGTTTTAATTTTTATTACTAACTGCCAAAGTTTAAAAACAAATCCTACTACTGACTTTTTGACTTCTTATAATAAACACTTAAAATTTTATTTTGCTTTTTAAATTGAGTCAATGAAAACAAATTTTGGTATAATTTTAGGGGTGACTCACTCTCAATGAACACCTTGTAGTGTTTCAATTTACTTGAACTCATAGTCAAAGAAGACTAATAATAAATCTAAATCATGTTGGTTCTTCTATGGTAAAGTGTTGCATAGATATTATTTATTTTGCTTTGGACATTGATGACTCCACTTTGGGGGCTACTAATGCCTCAGGGATGCAACTTTGTCTATGTATAAGTAAATTTAGTTAAATTACATTACATTTTGGACATCCCTACATGCACCTGCTCTGTATCAATGCTTATGCAGGACATCCTGTATATTTATATGGAATATGTGTACAAAAATTACAAACTGTTTATACGGCAACGGCCATTCCACAATGTAAAATACCAGTTCTCGTTCAATCACTGAAGTTAAGCATCGTCGGGTGCAGGACCATGAGTATCGCAAAGTAGCAAAGCTACATCTAGCGGCCATTCGCTACTCCATGCCGGACTGATTAGCCACAGACACGAAGCTTTCTACATCGCAGTAGAAACCATTGAAAGGTAGCGATCTCTATCGCGAATCGACGGACTTAATAATTGTTTTCAATAAACCTGTCTTTGTTAGTGTAGTGTATACCGTTTATAGTTTAATAAATTTATCAACTAATGTACAAGATATATATTAATCCAATTAAATATATTAATTATAGTAACATAACCTTTAATTATATTTATGGACATTTTTTATTCAGCGTGCATAATTAGATATATTACATTATTTTCAAGAAGGCCTTTTAAATACTTACATCTTTTTTAGTATAAAATTTAACACCTAAGGTAATAATAATAACAATAATAATAAATTTATTCACGTAAGCCTTTATAGGGTATGAAACGTCACAAAAGACACAATAATAAATTACACTATACACACTAAACATTACAATAAAATTTAATATCTATCAATTTCCACAAAAATTATAAAATTCCTGCAAGTTATAAAAGCAATGTTACAATAAAAATGAGCGAAGCTCCTTGCGAAATTTATTTTCGTTATTTAACACTGTTAGTGATTCAGGTAAATAATTAAATATGGCTGCACACAAATAATATAGACCCTTTTTATAATTGGTTAAGTTGAAATTATTTATACTGACAAGATTTTTCTCTCTTGTATTATGGACATGCACACTATCTTGTCGAGGAAACAGACTACTATTAAATTTAACAAAAAGAACTACCTCGTATATCAAAATACAGGGAAGTGATAATATTTTTTGTTCCACCATAGTTGGACGACATGATTGTAATGGTGCCAGTGAAAATATTAATCTGATGATTTTTTTTTTTTAATATAAAAACTCTCTGAAACTCCGTGCAGGATCCCCAGTAAATTATTAACTACTTCATGTGAGAATATGCCAGAGCAAAATATATATTTAAAAGATATTGTTTATCCATACAACTCTTCAAGTTTCTAATTGCAAAATATGCTGACTTTATTTAAAACATCTTCAATATGATTATTCCAATGCAGATGTTCGTCTGTATGTAAACCTAAAAATTGTGTATTTGTAACTTTAGTAATGATCGACTCATATAATTTAATCAACATATTAGGATTTTCACGTCTCTTGTAAAAAATTATATATTTGGTCTTGCTGGCATTAATTATAAGTTTGTTATCGGAACACCAAGCATAGAATTGTTTAAGAGTTAAATCAACCTTGCTCTGCAACTCACTGTGAGATGGCGCTGTAATGCTAATTGTGGTATCATCTGCATACAACACCACATTAACACTACTTGTTATAAATTGATCCATATCATTGATAAATAATAGAAAAAGTAATGGTGATAACACACTCCCCTAAGGTACCCCAAGGTTGATCTGACATGACTTAGAATATTGTTGGTCTATTTTCACTGCCATCATACGGTCCGACAAAAAAGAACTAATCCGATCAATTAACGGATGCCTTATTCCAATGTTGTACAGTTTCCTCAAAATATAATATTTATTAACGCAGTCGAAAGCTCTAGTTAAGCAAAAAAGAGCGTTAAAACATACATGTTTTTATGAAGTGACTCATAAATGTGATTTACCAAAGAAAAGGCTGCCGTATTTATAGAATGTTTAGGATGAAAACCATGTTGATTGTTACTTAAAAGATTATACTTGTTAATGAAACTGTAAATACGATTATGAAAAATTTTTTCAAATAATTTTGAAAAATACCATAACAAAGTTGTAGGTATATAGTTTTCAACGAGATCAGTTTGTTCTTTTTTAAAGAGTGGTATTATGTTTGCTATTTTAAGTTCATTCGGGAAAATTCCAGATTGTATTGACAGGTTAAATATAAGCTAAAGGATGCACTATACTTTGGAAAATATATTTCAAAACTTTACGGGCCCACTCATACCGATAGGGGTAGGATCTGCAAATAAGGCCCGCCTGGAAATAAGGCCCACTTTCTGTGGTAGCGCCATTCTGTGTATTTTGTGTAAAATTTGTTATAAAAAGTATTCTACAATTAGAAATCAATTATACCGACCAGATCGTTAGAAATAGATGTCGCACACATTTGCCATTTTTAAACATCATCAATAGCCATCTGTTGAAGTAGCTGGTATTATAAAATGGTGGTTAAATATTTTTTCGCATATTATTATAATTTGTATCGTAACAGATAAATATATATGTTAGCTACTATATTATGTGTAAAAATCTTTCCTAATTACCTTTTTTTTTTGTTTATATATTATCTAATCTAAAAACATACTAGAACAGAAAGAAAACCCGCTCAAATGTATGATGGGCGTGAAAATGCAGAATGGTTTTTCTTTTCTATTTCAAACCACCAGACTACTGGCGCCATGAGAAATGAGTTTGTGAAGAATGTACGAGGTTAATATAATCCGATTATGAAGATTACATATATCAGATTTAGCTTTTTATTATTGCTAATTATATTACCAAAAAATGTTATTTTCAGATTTACTTTTTATTAGTGTAATAATTATACGTTTGTTGGTTACAACATTTTGAGCTAAAAACAATTGAGGGCCTTATTTTTGCCCTAGGTATAAATAAAACCGATGGGCCTTATTTGCCGACCCTACCTTATTACTCACTCTTCAAAAATCTTTTTTTTTTCTTAAAATATCCAAAAAAGTACCTTCTTTATTATCGGATTATTAATGGGAAAAAATTAATGACTATGATATTTTATCACTTTTAAATATTTTAAGTGTATCACATATTCTGTAGATTTAAATTCAAACGGGTTTCAGTTGTGCATTCGTTACCACATCTTAGAATTATTATCATATACCTATTTGATATTCTCTTCGTCTACCGCTTTCTCTCTAGTCTCTTTCATATCTGTTAGTTCTTGTAAGAATTATTATATCGTTTGCGTAGGCCAGACATAGTAGGTATATATGTATAGAAGTTGTAAAGTCTCGTTTAGTTTCCAGATATGGGGCCATCTATTTATATACAGATATACAAGAAAACCTATGTAATTACCATTTCATAGCGGTTTACTCAAAAAGCATCCTATATTTATATCTAATATCTCGATATGTAAGAAACACTTCACCGAGTAGTAGTTCTTTTGTTCAATATCAGAAATTATATTTTAGTCTAAGATCCCACTATAAAACGACCTTCACCGAGCTGGTTAATGGATGAAAAGTATTTTATATCCAATTAAATATGTCAATAAATATATTGCAAATGGGTTGTCTAAAAACATTCAGTCCAGAATATTATTAATTAACAGTTAAAAATCATTATTTTTTTTAACAACAAATTCCATATCAATCGAAAGCATGAAGCCCATAAAATATGCAAACGTTAGGTTGACTATTTTTTTCCGTCACAACTCTTGGGTAGGCAGGTATAAACAGGTAAATCGATACTAGTAACTTGCACCGGTGTGGTTAATAAATTAAAGTTAAATTAAAATAAAGATTATTTTATTACCAACACGGTGGGATAGGGTTGTCTGCGAAAAATCAGTCCTGAATTCCGGTTGTCGAGTTATAAAAAGTGAAATATTCCCCATCGAACCATTCCATGCGATAGAAGAGTACACAGCATTGCAGCTGTGTTTAGTTCGTCCACACCGAAAATGAAGACGATCCGTTTATCCGTTTCTCCAAAAAATCGAATAAAGTCCGGGGGCGGCGGTATTATTATTAATCTGCCCCTAACGCGAATACGGACAAATTTTTTCGATTAGGCGTCTCAAAGAGTACGTGTCTTTAAAATTTCGATTCGATCGGTTGGGCGGCGGCTCCGGGGGCGGCATCCCGTTTTTTTTTTAGTTTTTTCGGTACATTACCGGAAGCGCCCCCGCCTTATCGCGGTATACGTACATAAAATCGGATTCGATTTGTGGCCGCGAGATGTGCGGAAATTTTTTTTTACTACTAACGACGAACATGAGGCTAGGTAAATGGCGGCTGTGGGACGGGATCGGGGGTTTCCCGAACTCATAACTGAGGGGTGGAGTCTCGAAGTTACGAGTTCGAGAAATCGACCTTTTCTGTTTCATTTCGAATTCATATTCGAATCTTTTTTATGAAAATATGGAAAAATGCTTCTATAGAATTTTTTGTACAAACAACGGTTTACGGGTTGGGCGGCAAAATACCACAGATTTTTTGGAGAAACGGATAAACGGATTGTCTTCATTTTCGGTATACACTATTATTTCCTGGTAGTGACTTGAAATGATATTATAACGTTCCTGCCGCCCCTTCAGGGCCGGCCCTTGAAAACATCTAAAATCATTGAAATTTTTTTGTGGCTTCTTCTCCACCTTACCGAAAAGTCTAATAAAATTTTTTGATTATATGTATCGTTTCCTTAAAAAAAAAATTAAACGTAATTCGGGGCGGCAAATGGATTATTATAAAATTTTATTTTCTACGGGTTTTCGATCTCGAAATACATTAGTAGGGTCGAAAATGGTGTTTTATTGTCATTGAAGGGCGTTAGGGGTTCCTAGGGGCAGATAAATAATAATAGGTACCGCCGCTCCCGGACTTTATTCGATTTTTTTGATAAACGGATAAATGGATCGTCTTCGTTTTCGGTATGGACGAATTACACACATCTGCAATGCTGTATATTCTTCTATCGCATGGTTCACTGGGGAATATTTCACTTTTTAAAACTCGACAACCGGAATTCAGGACTGATTTTTCGCAGACAACCCTATACCACCGTGTTGATAATGAAATAATCTTTCTTTTAATTTAACTTTAATTTATTAACCACACCGGTGCAAGTTACTAATATCGATTTACCTGTTTATACCTGCCTACCCAAGAGTTGTGACGGGAAAAAAATAGTCAACTTAACGTTTGCATATGCTATGAGCTTCATACTTTCGATTGGTATGGTATTTGTCTATTAACCAAACCAGTGAAATGTTTTAAAAAATAATAATTTTTAATTGTTAATTAATCATATTCTGGACTGAAATTTTTTAGACAACCCATTTGCAATGTATTTATTGAGATATTTAATTGGATATAAAATACTTAACCAGCTCGGTGAAGGTCGTTTTATAGTGGGATCCTATACTATATCTAGATATATAAGGAGTTACAAAAAAAGTAGATCAAGTCACTATCCATAGATTCTTTGAACGGAAATACTAGAACTTATAGTTCAGGCGTCAGAGATTCTGTTGATCATGCCGTAAAGTTCCTGACGGAAGTTTCTTTTTTTCTAACGCTGCTTTTATCATGCTTAAAAAGAAATAAATTAAAAATTGGCACAAAACTTCGATGTACAGGGTGTTTCAAACCCGATAGTATGGGCTTACCGTGACGATACAAACAATGTAAATAAAATTTGGGGCACGTGACGTCAAATGGGATGAGGTAAGCTCCATTTTCAATCGAAAGTATTATCTTTGGAATTTGACAGAAATAACTAATGTCGTCATCAATTATATTTTTTCCAGAAACATACCCAACTTTTTTCCTCTTAAAAAGCTCTCTGTTTTATAATAAACTTTTATTAGAGAATTCTTTCTGTATTGCTTCCGTTTAAAAGTTATAAGCAATATCGTCCTAAAGAGTTTCAAAACATATACCACCTAAAAATCACATTACCGGTGGAAGGATCAAGTAGTCTTTGAAAAATAATTTAATGTTCGTTGTTTGTGCATAAATGTTCCAAAATACTTGTCATTACTCAGTACGAACATCAAACGTATAACTTTTGTGCTTACAAAATATTTTCTCATTCAGAAAAAGTTGATATGTTGCCGGCGAGTCACAAAAAAATTCAAGAAGAGTTATAGAGTTATATCGAGAAAGGTATCCAGAGCACCTCATTCCTGATCATAGAACTTGTACAATATTGGAGGCGACCTTGCGAAGAAATGAAGATTTTCTGTTTGGAAGAATTAAATAATTGACCGAAGGGTGAGAAGTAATGGTAATACAGCTAGACTGTTACAGTATATTGAACAAAATCCACGAAAAATATGGCAGGCTAGCCGGGCATTGAATTTAAATTAAAAAAAATGGAGCTTACCTCATACCATTTAACACCACGTGTCCCAAATTTTATTTAAAATTTTTGTATCTTTACAGTAGACCTGTCTAGTTTGAGACACCCTGTGCAAAATACTGTTTAAACAACTGAAAGGGAGGTTATAACATTTTTCGCTAATGTATAAATTTTATAGAAAGAAATACATAATACAAAAATATTCGTCACTAAATTGCGGATATAGTTTCCAAATTATAAGTGCGTAAATGAGTCAGATGCTCCATCTTACGCGTCACACCAATATAAGAGAATACCTTTATCATTTGGAACCAATGTGTCTAGAAATGATCAGCGGACGATGTTTATTGTAAAAAAAATTATATAGATGGTGAAATATTTATTTTTGGTATCTCAACACTGAATGAATGCCGTCTTTGTCGATGAAAGAAGGAATAGATTGTACCATTTGAATACATAAAGTAGATATACCTACATAAACTGTTTTCTTTATTCAAACTAATATCCGCTTTTTACGTTTGGGATAGCCATCAAGTTGACGTGGCGTTGGTAGCTCGCAATCTCTACTTTCTCTATTTCCTTTAGTCTCCAATTTATTCTGTCTCTTTATTCTTATTAGCTGATTCAGTTCAGGAAATTCTCTAAATCAGTGCCAATGGGTTCATCAACGTTTCAAGTTCGACATTGGCAAGTGGTACAAATAGTCGAACAGCTCAACCCAAGCTTACGACAATTGCCACTTCGACAATTACAGAAGATTACCTTGAGTAATGCTGGGGCACTGCTTCTTTTTTACTGGTTACTGGTAAACCGTTGACAGTGTGTTTCCAGCCCCATTCCGTTGGTTGCAAATAAATTTCTTTTCAGGTTTATATTTTGATGATAAAATCTGTATCCACGATGCGGTATGGCTGCTTGAGTAGGTGGTACGGAGCGAAGGTTATACAAATTTTTAGTCACTACCTTTTTGAAACACAAATTGTATTATGCACCAGTGTTAGAGACAGGTACCTCCCTTGCCCAACGATAGATTAAAAACTATTGCCAATAAAAAAATTGAAGACCTTTTCGTGCAGAATTTAATTAGAAACTTTTTTGTATTTTTTTCTTAAAATTATTATTTTCGAAGGTATTTAAGAAAAACGCGAAAACCTCTTATTTGTTTATCAAATTTTGGTAGTCATTTTCATTTTTTTCCTTCTCATGGGTACAAACAAATGATCAAAACATAAAAAACTTTAATAGCAATTATTCAAAGAATCCGATGATTTTCATCTTCTCGTGCATGGATTATTAAAGCTTTTTTCATTTAGACATATTTTTATGGTGCATGGTGTCTAAGAGAAATGTTAGTAACTCCGTTGTGATTTCTTTCTAATTTTGTTCGAATCTCACACCGGAAAACTTTTTTAGTTTCGGTTTTAGTAAAATAAACAAAAATAGTGGAAGAGGAATTGTAGTAGTCACTAAACGAGTTGTCCAGCATTAACACTATTTCAAAAATTTATTAACTACGGTATCCGTGACTCTGTCACACCGACATTGCAGATGTTACTATTACATCCTAGGCTGATATCGGCCTAAAACTGCGCAACTGGCAAGGGGTAAGCGTATCAGAACAATTTTGGATAAAGTAGTATTGAATGAAATTGAGTGCTGACTATAGACAAACCAAAAAATAAAACTTGTCTAATCAACACCTCAAATTGGCGTAATTACTGAAATGTACAAAGTGTTTCAAGAAAAGGTTACTCACCAGAGCATTATAAATGCTAAAAAAAATCGTTCTCAGTACCGGTTATGTATCCTTTACTATGTAATGCTTACTCTTGCAAAACTCGAAAGAAGACTATGTGGATCCAAATTACATAACGTTAGTAAATTACTTTTGACTTTTATAGAAACAGCTAATGATAATTTAAATTACTGAAACGTACCTCTAAGAATTTGTCCAAGAAATTCTCTACAAATCTTACACAGCGTTGTGTCACAAATCCTTCCAAGGAAGGTAGAATTTCGGGATTTCCAGGAAAATATATGCACAAAAAGAATGAACTACCCGCAAATTCTTCAATTTTGGCCCTAAAAATAAATCCTATTGAAAGATGATTGAAATAATCATAAACTTTCACAAGCCACCATCACATACGCCGTTGATAATTAATAGACAAAAAACAGTTTTGTCCAATGAGAAAATTCCTAGGAACATATGATCTGATTGGTTAGTATCTCTGCCAATCACAACCATGTACTCAATAAATTATTAAAAATATTAAGTTTACTTAGACATATAAACTGATATAATGATCATATATTCATATTTTATTATTTAAAACATTTAGTTCAACTAATAAGCATATATTAATGCAAATTTCGCGAATCGAATTAAGTTTGGCAATACTGCCAGAACTCAACTGTATTTCAATACCGGCAAGCAGCGCGTCTACCCAAGCCAGAAATTTTAACAAAAAAACCTGTTAAATATAAAATCGATAATTTTAAGTATTTGAATGGGCACGAAATTTGAACGTTAATAGATTCGACTACAAAGAAGCAATTAAGAAATATAGAAGTAATGTAATAAAAGATATTAATTATATGTATCTTATCTTATTATGTTGAATATTAATAACAATACAACGAAGTGCGATTTTAAAACGTAACAACTCTAATGCAACAGAGAATGAATGTCCAGCTGGTGCAAAGCACAGCAATTTACAACATAATTAATTATTCGCAATGAAGACATTGGGGTAGGTCATTAATAAAATACACGAACCGGAGTGGGTCCAAATTGGAACCCTGCGGAACCCGAAAATTTGTTATATAAGCTTTTAAATACATTCCCTGATATTTGACTAGAAATTTACAATTCTGCAAATAAGAATATAGTTTAATTATTCATCCCACACATATATTCATTTTTTAATAGCTCGTCACGATCTACCCTGTCAAAGGCCTTTTGAAAATCAGTAAAAATATCGTATCCATCTGGCTCAAATGTGCTGAATATATCATCGATAAATATAGTTAAATTAGTAAGTATTAATTTCTTAGGCATGTTTACTGTCTGACTTGTGTGCTAAAATGATACACAAGTTACAGCATAATATCAGTCCAAAAACTTTGCAGACTCCGATAAACTGTAATAGGTCTATTAATTATACAGCACCAAAAGTGAGAATACATAACAATATATAGGTCTCGTCCGTCGGATAGGCCACATTTTTGTGGTGATGTATTATTTACATTAGACTTCTCTCTTGATTGATTGAATTGGGAGAAGTTCACAAAAGAAGAGGTTCTCTGAAATAATAAGAACAATCCTTTAGAACGTACGGTGGTACCCTATCTGCACCTACAGCCTAGGTCTCAATTTTTTAATTGACGTTATCATAGTGAAGATTAGTTATACACTTTGACTGTACGATATGACAATTTCCGGGAATAGTATCTTTTAAATTATAAATTATATGTTATTTCTTAAATGGCATTAAGTCATCAAAATTTATGTTGAAAATAATAACCAAAAAGTACCTATGGTATTGTATTTTTTTTTAAATTATGTTCTATTATTTTGTCTGAAAATTATGAATTATGTAGATATTTGCCATAACAAGAAAACTATACTTATTTATTATAAGATTATGTTAAACATGCCTCTGATAAAAATCTGATGAATTTATGATAGTCTGCGTGAAATTAGCTATAAATTTGTTAGCGTCGGCAATGGGCTAGACTTAGTAATTTATTTAAAAAAGAAATATTACAGGTAAATTAATCCACAAGGTAATATTTTATTTTAAACTCGGTAGCAATAAGTAATATTTTTGTTTAAACAACATTTAATGAATATTTAATATGAGATAATAAATCAGTGTTCCTATTCTACCATTGTTTCACTGCAATAGTTTTAGTGTAGTTAAATATTTTCCCTGTTATCGTTATAATAATGTAAATTTTTATTAAACACCATAATTTACGTTCCCTACTTGTTACATTTAAAAGTGAATAAATTGGGTTGCGGAATTAAATCATTTATATTATCTTATTTATCTCGTACAGAGCGCGCATAGTGCGGAGGTGCACCGTCTTGCTGAAACCATATGGTATCGTCAGGAATGTCAGGGTCATTATCGTTAGGAAAAAATACTGCAAGGACTGGAACAAGGTCATTTTCTAGAAACTCTAAATATCTTTGTCCTGTAAGGGTTCCTTCAAAGAAGAAAGGCCCTACTATTCTGTCGTCAGCTATTCCAGCCCACACATTTAATTTCTGAGGGTGTTGGGTATGTGCCTCTGCCATCCAATGAGGATTTTCCTGACTCCAATATCTGCAAGTTTGACGGTTTACTGTACCATTCAGACAAAATGTGGCCTCATCTGAAAAAAGTATTTGCCGGTGTAAATTTCTATTTCCATGACATAAATCCATTAGAATTTCGCAAAAGTGTAAGCGGCGATCGGGATCATCTTCATTGAGTTCCTGCACAAGTTGAGTTTTGTAGGGATGATATTTTTCCTTCCTCAAGATACGTAGCACTGTGCTCTGACTAGTGTCATTGTTTAATGCAACCAATTATTAAGAATTATGACGATTATCCACCATACTTATCAAAATGTTCTGTTTCTGATTTTCATTAATGCTTGGACGTCCAGGTTTTGGAATATTTACAACATTGAAAGTTTCTCTAAATTTAGACTCTACCTTACTGACTGTTGATTGGCTGATAGGGCGATCTGGATATTTTTCATTAAATAAATCGCAAACTTCCTGCTGAGTTCTAGTCATATTCCCGCATCCGATAAGAATTAAAATTTAAATTCTTTGAGTAACAGTTAAATGTGCCATAATACTTTAAATTGAATAATAATTTCTATGTAGTTTACAATACTTATTAGAAAGTCGGTGTGACAATGACACTTTGCAAAGATTTTCACCTACGTGACCCATAAAAGAACTATGGAATTCGAAAAACTAAACTTGATAACGTTTTTGCTTTATTTTAATTGATTTACGTTTTCTAACATTCAATTGTCATTTACTCGAAAACTTTCCTATGTAAGAGGGCAAAATTTTAGTACTGCCTGATAGAGAATTAAACGACCTTTCAGAATCAAGGAAAAAAATATGGTGTTGCCATTTAAAAAAAATCGATGACGTCATTACTCGAAAAAAAATTACATTTGAAAATCGCATTTTACACTAAAATATGTATTTTTTAAATTAAAAATCGACCTGTTCGAGGATTTTTCCCAAAAAATTACTGTTTCGTTTTTATAGAATTTATTCCATACTTTTGGCGCACACTGTATGTACATACAGTGGCCGCAATTTAACACTACTTTTAAAGGAGTAAGCCGAGCCGGTAGACTATTGATGGAGGAATTTTAGAACCATCAATGATCAGGTCGTGTCATTACGTGTCAACATTTATCTAGACATATGTGTGACGGACAAATGATTCATCATAATCATAATTCAAACAAAATATGATTCTGAACCTGATTGGAAACCTATATGTTGCGGCGAGTGTACCTATATATTAATTAAATAAAAAAATCTCCTTTTGAAAGATATACATTTTGGAACAGAAAAACTTATTATTTTATAATTATGTATTGTCGCTGATAAATAAATGTAGGAGTGCCAAAAATTGGTATTGTTCATATTTAATCTGACTTGAATTCATATTGTATTGCATTTGATTAATGAGCGCGCATATATGATTGGAAATAGGTTCTTTCAGAAGAACTCGGCATCTCTGTCTGTCACATAGAGTGGCGCGCGCAACACTTCTCTGTCACTCTCTTTGAAAAATTATCATCTAAAATCTAGGCAACCATAGATGTGACAAACATTGGTTAAGGCAACGTAATACCGTTTAGTAGGTAATAAAACCTTTATTTAAAAAAATCGTTAAATAACTGATGAGAGTATATTTATAACGCTTGCTCACCTGTTTATACCAGGCAATTTCACAGTTGTACCAAGTTGTATTGTACTGAGGAGCAAGTAGGCAACCTAGGCTTTCCTAATTCCATGTGTCATATTCTCTCATCTAATGCTCGATTTATATGAATAATAACAATTGAGGGAAGTAGATGAAACAAAGTTAATTATAATTAATATTATTAAACACCATTGGTAAGCCATTTAGTTAGGCAACCCCTTCGCGATTTATCAATCTAAGTATTATCTAACATAGTCTTTGTCATCATTAAATATCAAATGAGGGTACATATTTCTAACGCCGGATCTCGCACTAATACCCCATATTTTTGGAAATAACTACGTATCTATATCAACATGAACATACTGCTCGGGTTGAAGCGATATCCGTTTTATTTGACGATTTTAACGTCAAAATAGAGGAAGTAATGAGTAAGTATAGTATTTTTATCATAACATATTTCTACGAAAATAAATATTATATCTTTTCGTATTACCACCGCATTTCTCCTGCGTTACTTATAAAATAATTTGCCAAGGCATCCTGATAACGACCATCAATTCTGTTAACATTTATATTTTCAAAGTAGTCATCACATTTATAACCGCCTCGTTTACGCATAAAATTATGCAGTACACAGCAGCATTTTATAAGATCAACGGCAAAATGCACTGCACTGCACTCGACATGGAGGGTTCAGAATCCAGTCAGTTTAGTTATTTAGTCATAAATACTTGATACTTGATGGCCAATTTTAGAACTAGAAAATATAGAACTACCTTGTTTACCATAGGCTCTAACATCCACAAATAAAAATTTACAGTTGACATCTACCATTGCGAGTAGAACTATAGAAAAATAATCCTTATAGTTAAAAAATAATGATCCACTTTTCCTGGGGCAAAAAATACGAATATGTTTACCATCAACCTCCACGACGCAATTAGGAAAATCCCATTTATTATAGAATTCTAATGCTTTGTCTTTCATATTAATTGATTGTTGTGGTGGAAGTAATATGGGAACTAAATGGCTAAAACCTAAAACAATTAATCAATATTATGAATTAACAATTTATCCAAATATTGTTCTAGAGATTATTATAGAATTTTGTTTTTATGCTTAAGATTATCGTAAATCACAATGGAAACACACTAGAGACAATTATTTGAAACAAAAAAATAAATCTGCAACATCTGCCCGACCAACAAAATGGGCCTTTTTCCTTTTTGGAACGTTAAAAACTTTTCACCTTCTTCATCTTATATGAAGATCAATGCCGCTAATGTTTCGCAATCAAATTTATATTATATTTTATAAAACGACTGCTAAAATGCAGACGTTTTGAGGAAATTATATGAACGCAATGACTGGCAGTCACTACCAAAAGTCCCGGTGGGCCGCAAGCGCTGGACGTTACTAGAAAATCACACCTTTATAGTTTCAGCTTCAAGTTTTCTCAATAGTGAGCATTTCCTAAGGATGGTGTATGTCTTATTCCTTATCAAAGGATCCTACATCAACATATGAGTCGTTCGTCATATAATCCACGTTCGAGAAGTTCAATTGTCAATAGTACTTCAAAAAGAGCTAAATTACTATATAATTTAGAAGAGCGTTCTAATCAACGCATGCAAATTTTAAAGCAATTAACGAATCGAAAAAAAAGAAGAGGATGACGTAGATTTATTTATGGGAAGCGTCGCTTTAACAATTAAAAAGCTGCCTGCACATTTAATATTACAAGCAAAATTGCAAATATTAACTTTGGTTACCAATCTTCAAGCGTTTTCTGATGGACAGCAAATTATGGCAGCACCATCATCACTGGTTCATTAAAAAAAATATTAGTTTGATGCTTCCACTGACTCATCATGTATTATTACAATCACACCTAATGCTTATATGCCGGGTACTATACTCGCGTCAAGAATTCAGACGCCTTACGTCATACGAACAAATGAATAATTCATTATGTTTTTATCAAAATATTTAAGAAATTGCAACGCGCGCGCCAATATCCTTGGCTGGATATATGACCTCGGATGAGCGGGGTCGAGAGGGATTATCTCTCTTTACCCACTTTATCGCTGTAGGTCCGGACGCCTCGTAGAGGTGGGTTCCTTTTCTCCGGTCAGCCTCGACCGCAATCGCGGCCGATGCAGGCGGCTCGAGGAACCTCCTCCTGTCCTGATAAGCCCCGTCGGCAAGGGCTTATCTTCTGGCGCTCTTCTGTCTTCTCTTCTTTCTTCGCCGACTCGTTAACCCCCGGGGGTAGTCATGTTTTGGTCGCGGCGCGAACGCCTCCAGGTAGGGGTTTGGGTTAAGTCAGGATTAGCACTGTGGCTCTAGGGAGACGCTAGGACGAAGAACCGTAAAGGCCCTGTCGTCCAGCGTCGCGGAAAGGATAGGATAACGGCACCCGTCTAGGCGGGCGCCGGGGTAGGTTAGGGAAAGTCAATGTCTCTTCGTGGTCTTATTCTTGATCCTGGCGGTCCTGAAACAGAAGAAACGTCTCAACTTACCCCGCGTCCAGGAGTTGAAACCTTGGCAGCCTGTACCTGGCGGCCGCATCGGGTCGGTAGTCCACCGCCGCCTGGATCAGCTGATTGCTGTGGACTTCTGCGCGTGCTAACGCAGCCTCCGCTCGCGCTTTTATCGCTTCGAGGGCTGGCGTGAATCCCAGATCCCGGCGAATATAGCTGTTGCGGACGAACCAAGGGGCCCCCGTCGCGCAACGCAGGGCGATATTCTCGACGGCCTGCACTCTGTTCAAGTGCGTCTTCGCTGCGTATTCCCATGCGGCTCCGGCATACGTCAACTGTGGCTGCAAAACAGACTTGATTAACCTTACCTTGTTGCCAAGGCTCAGTCGGCTGTCCCTACGGAGTAACGGGTAGAGTTTCGCCCTCACAAATTTGCCTTTGCGAACCACTTCGTTGACGTGTGGCTTCCAGGTCAGCTTTCTATCTAGGGTCACCCCTAGATATCAGGCTTCGTCGGTCCACTGGATGTCCTCGTCGTTGAACGTCACGCGGCTTCGTGGCTGCGCTCTGTACCTACGAGAGAACATCATACCTTGGCTTTTCTCCGCGTTGATCGCCACCTTCCAGCGGTTACACCAGTCCTCCAGTCTGCCTAGCGCTCTCTGGAGTCGCCTCGTCGCCATTTCCGGGTTTAGGGAACGGGCTAGTATGGCGGTGTCATCGGCGTAGAGGCACACGAAAGTGTCCTCCATCCTGGGTAGGTCCGGTGTGAAGATATTGAACAGGTGCGGAGACAGCACGGCGCCTAGAAATTGCAACTGAGAGTAATAAAACTATATACTACAGTAAATATAAAAATTGTTGTTTTTAACGCGACCAAGCGACCAAATATCGAAAATTACGGTGACAATAAAGACAATTGCCTAATGTCAACCATGACTTAAGACGTTTGAATTCTTGACGCGAGTATACCACATATACTTTGCGTTACTTAGGCAACTTTCAGTAAATACCTTATTAAAGTGATCGATGTAATATTTCAATCCATACTTTTCATTTGTAGATACCTATATGTGTTCAAAAATTTTCCTTACCTTGAAGTTAGCACAAACTTTTCCTTTGTTGTAATTTGGTACACGATTTGTGGATTGCATCTTCAAATCTGCATGAATGAAATTCAAAACAAAATCAAATTGGTCTCTATTAAGTCTAAAAAAACAACGAAACTTTTCATTATCGGAACCAAGATCGTTTTGAATCAAGATTTTATAATCGATTTATATAGTTCATGAGTTTTTTCTCGTCTAGATAGCAATAACGTTAAAAACTCTTGATCTTACATGAATATCAATGTCGCTAATGTTTTGGAACCCATTTTTATGAGAACTTTTCACTTTATATTTTAAAAAATGACTGCCAAAATGCAGACGTTTTGTGGAATGCATATGAACGCAACGACTAGCAGTCACCAGACGTCGCGGTGGGCCGAAAATTCTGGACGTTGCTAGAAAATCACACCTTTACAGTATCAGCTTCAAGTTTTTTCCATAATAAGCATTTCCTAAGGATGGTGGAGCCTTATGCCTTATCAAAGGATCCTATATCAGCATATGAGTCGACCACAGCTATTGCAGTACGTTGGAAAATAAATGTTTGTAATTCATATGTATAAAGCCCTCTGCAACAACGTTTTAGTCCTCTTCATGTGGTGTCGGTATACATGTCTCCTTCATTACATCCGTTCGTGTACACACTCTTCGAATAATTTTAAATACAGTAGGTCGTCCAAAGCGATAATTGAAGTGAAAGTCTTTTAAACTGCACCCACTGGCAAGATACCTAGAAAGAAAAATATTAATTGCAAGATCATAAAAAAGTATAGAGCATCCAATAATAGTGCGAACGTAAGTAATAATTAAAATTATTGCTGAAATGAAAAAAAATTAAATGTTACATATTGCTCCAAAATATTGATCATCCACAAATTATATCTACATAAATATTAGAAATGCCTCTAACTAACTAACTCTAAATTTCTCTCTTTCGAACGAACAACAATATGATAACTCTTCAGAGTATTCCAACCTACACTAAATTGTACCTTTGATTTTCGAAATAAAACGTATCTGTGTAAGCATTTTTAATTTCTCACTTTTCATATGTATATTATTTATCAATAATTAAGTAGTAGCAAAACAATTATCATGTTACTTAGTCTACCAGCACAACGACGCCTTCAATTGAAAAAAACAAACAACCTACTAACATAGAGGAGAAACTTTCATCAACCTAAAGCAAATAAAAAATATGAAGAGGAAAGTCTAGCTTCCTTTATTTTGTTAGTTTCTACTGACAGAATCTTAAACCTAGACGAAAAAAAAATAATTTTACGATGCAAACTGTGCAAAATATTAGACAATCATCCACAAATTATATCTACACCAATATTAGAGATGCGCCTAATTCTGCTGAACTTATTTCTCAAATTTCTCTCCTACTAACCAACAGCAATATGACACTTCACAGTATTCCAACCTACACTAAGTTGTACCTTTGATTTTCGAAATAAAACATACCTATATAAGAATTTTTCATCTCTCATTTCTGATGTGTATACTATTTATCAATAATTAAGTAGGTAAAGGTACTCAAACCATTTCCTCTGGTGGAATGGTTCTTCTTATGTTATTCGTTTCTTGCCAGTTATTCTTGATTGTATCAAACACATCATCGAATGAATTGATAGATAGACATACGAAAGTAACTAAAAAAAAATTCCGGGTTAGCTCTTAGACATTTATACAGGGTGTTTCTTAAGTAGAGGTCAAAAACCCAGAGATGTATTCTGTGGCCAAAAATAAGAGCGATAATAATAATATAAATGTGGAGTTAATTTGAGCAAGTGCATTTTTATAATACTCATTACATTACCACAATAATATATTAACAATGGATTTATTTTACTATGAGTTATTATAGGAAACGTTGAAAATGGCTACCTCAAGCCAAAATACATGCTTCAGCTCCTGTTGAAATAGCAGCTCGAACACGTGCAAAAATTCTAGAAGTAACTCTTATCACATCACAACCAGCTATAATTTGTTGACGTAAGTACTTCTCAGATTCAATGTGAACCTTATAATGTAATCTCTTGAGATGACCTCAAACAAAAAAATCAATAGGGTTCATATCGGTGATCTGAGTGGCCAGGGATGACCTGATTCTTGAGTGTTCCGTCCAATAACGTTATTATTGAATATGGGGGAGCCCCATCGTGCATAAACCACATTCTTTGTCTTAGCGCATAGAGAACATCGTCAAGTAGTTCAGGTAAAATGTTCTCAAGAAAATGTCAGGATGAGGCATCGGTTACAGTTCTTGGTAAAAAGTAAATCCAAACAAGAAAATTTTCAATAATACCCACCTATACATTCAAAGAAAACTCACGTTGAAATTGAAATTCCATTATGGAATTAGGGTTTTCATCAGCATAGCATAGCATCTCTGGAAAAATTAGCTTCGTCGGTAAACAATATGCCAGCGGAAAAGTCAACATTGCGTTCAGTTCTTTGTAAAATCCAGTGGCAAAGTTGTAGCCGAGCAGGATAGTCTTGCGGCAGTAAGGCTTATAAATTATAAAATATATAAATTCGCCTAGCCTCAGTACCATTTCCATCTGCAAGGCCATAAATGTAAACCATGTTAGCCATTTCAGTATTTGAATATGCATAAGCCATTCTTAAAACTTAATCTTTTTAAAAATTATTTTAATTTGACAATACACAATATTAAATAAGATGACGGTTTCTAATTTGTATTTTGTTGCATGACCTTCCTAAGATATGTTTAAGTAATTTAAGTAACTGTGTAAGAATGAACTTGATCAAATAAATCAATTTTGTTGTTAATCGGTTTGGAATACAAAGAAGTGTAAAGAAACAAAAAGTGAAGTGATTAATGACGCATATTATAATGACCTATTCTATTTGTAATATTATAGAAGGTAATATATTTTTTTGACAAATAATGATATATGATACTAAGATCTTCGCCACTGGTAAGTTTCTAAAGGTTTAGAAATTAAAAACTGATTTTTTTTTGACGCACTGTAGCTGGACAATGGCTGTCCTAAGACCCCAAACAAAAAATCCTTATTTTTGATCACAGAATACGCCCCTGGATTTCTTTACCTCTACCTAGGAAACACCCTGTATAGCGTATACTGGATGCACCCACCATTTTATTTTTTCATGTTGCTTTTGATTAAAATTTTTCGAAATAACGTAAGAAAACGTAGCTACTTGATATGGGTTCATTGCCAAGAGAAGTGAGATTCACGCGCGATTTTAACTATTTTCGCTGGTGTGTAATGAAACGCACGTTATGGATGACACGCACCATGACGCGCGCTAACTAAACACTCGTATGTACCTAGCGTAATATTTCAAAGAAATAATGGTTATAATGGTTTTCAGGCTTTCAAGGCCGGTCCTATCATTTTATATATATAGTGATTTTCCGGGTTGTTATGCCGTGATCTCGATAACTGAGCGCTGCCAGTAATAGAATTAAACTGCACATCCCTAGCTTTAGCTGGGATTCTTTGACATACCCTGGTTGTTTTCAGACTTGGGCTCTCTGCCCATACAATTGACATCGGCTCCTGTTGTTCCTCCGATAATGGTGGTCTTGCGACACATCTCGTAACCGCCTCTGTAATTGTTCGGATTCCGTGCTTCCAAACGTTTCGCCACTCTTCACTCTCGGAATCTTCAGTGGTAACTTCGTCAAAGCTTCGCCGCTGCTGAGGCTGTTCAGTAAATAAGTAAATAAGTAAAATCTTTATTAGTTCACCTTGTATCAATTACAAAAATACCCTTAGGGTGTAGAACTCCTCAATAAAAATAGAAAAATCGCAATTTAGAAGAAAACTTAATATTAAAAATAGAATTAATGTAGAATAAAATGCATACTAATACTTAACTACAAATAAGAGAAAAATGGAAGATAATATATGTTAGGTACACATACATCGTTGATACACACATATACAGTACAGGCATAATACATTAATTATATTATGTTGGCTCCCAGAAATTCATCTGTCGTATAAGCTTTTTCTATGAGAATTTGATTTAATTTAATCTTAATATCTTTATTGGATAAGTTTCTAATACTTATAGGTAATTTATTATAAATCCCAAGCAATGAATATGGAACACTCTTTTGAATATAACTATATTTTACTATATTTTCAGTTACTAAATTATTCTTATTGTGAGTGAGATAAATTAAAATTCACAAATAAGTTGATGTTTTGTTTAATAAATATAATTACTTCATGTAAATTATCTAGTTGTTTCAAGTTCTAAATGAAAAAAAACTTGTTATTGAAAACATAAAACTTGTTTATTTGGTATGGGCTGGATTCAGTTTTCTATAAGCTTTTCAACGAGCCCCCTCATGCCTTATGAGAAGTTGATGTGTTGCGGCGTTTTAAAAAAAAATCACTCATTCAAAAGATATGAATTTTATTCGGTACTTCTGGTCATCCCTGCATATAAATTCGCTAAGGTAAGTATTCTTTTTTCAATAAACATTTGTTTGCAGCTCTCAGTCTGTTTCGTGTTTAATATGCAGTATGCGCCAAAAGTATGAAATAAATTCAATAAAAACAAAACAATTATTTTTTGGGAAAAATCCTCGAACATGTCGATTTTTAATTTAAAAAATACATATTTTAGCGTAAAATGCGATTTTCAAATGTCATTTGTTTTCGAGTAATGACGTCATCGATTTTTTTTTAAATGGCAACACCATATTTTTTTCCTTGATTCTGAAAGATTTCTGAGGGTGTTGGGTATGTGCCTCTGTCATCCAATGAGGATTTTCCCGACTCCAATATCTGCAAGTTTGACGGTTTACTGTACCATTCAGACAAAATGTGGCCTCCTCTGAAAAAAGTATTTGCCGGTGTAATCGTGAAGAAATATGAGGATTATCCACTATACTTATCAAAATGTTCTGTTTCTAATTTTCATTAATGCTTGGACGTCCAGGTTTTGGAATATTTACAGCATTGCCAGTTTCTCTAAATTTAGACTCTACTTTACTGACTGCTGATTGGCTGATAGGGCGATCTGGATATTTTTCATTAAATAAATCGCAAACTTCCTGCTGAGTTCTAGTCATATTCCCGCATCCGATAAGAATTAAAATTTCAATTCTTTGAGTAACAGTTAAATGTGCCATAATACTTTAAATTGAATAATAATTTTTATGTCCCTTACAATACTTATTAGAAAGACGGTGTGACAATGACACTTTGCAAAGGTTTTCACCTACGTGATCCATAAAAGAACTATGGAATTCGAAAAACTAAACTTGATAACGTTTTTACTTTATTTTAATTGATTTACGTTTTTTAACATTCAATCGTCATTTACTCGAAAACTTTCCTATGTAAGAGGGCAAAATTTTAGTGCTGTCTGATAGAGAATTTAACGATCTTTCAGAATCAAGGAAAAAAATATGGTGTTGCCATTTAAAAAAAAATCGTTGGCGTCATTACTCGAAAACAAATGACATTTGAAAATCGCATTTTACGCTAAAATATGTATTTTTTAAATTAAAAATCGACCTGTTCGAGGATTTTTCCCAAAAAATAATTGTTTCGTTTTTATTGAATTTATTCCATACTTTTGGCGCATACTGTATTTCTAATACATCTCTTTTGTAGCACAAATATTCTGACAGCTTCTCTGGAGTTTCCCCAGAAAACTATTCCATATTTGGGATTGAACATATGCATAGTATGCCATAAATGCTGTGGGTATATCAATATTTTTAGGTATCCTTCGCTATTAAAAATGTTTATACTAAATGGTGTATCAAATACTCCTGCTTATTAAATTACAAGAAAATCAACATAACATTCTGCAATTAAGAGACTTCTGAAAATACATAATTAATTCAATCTTAAAATGAGGATCGGACAACTGTCATAACCGGCACAAAGATGAAGTCATAGCTAAAAAGATTAAAATACGCAATTAGCAGTTGATAGTGTTTTTTTTTTTAAAAAAAAAGACGTAGATATATGAAATAAGCTACTTTACAAATACTAGCTGTATGTACCTATTTGTCTATCGATCATATAAATTTACGTCAGTCCTAGTAAACCAAAATATGAAATGATCTCAAAAAAACTGCTCCTATTTGCAGGTATATTTTAATTTATTTAAAAAAGTGAACTTATAATGTGACGTCAATCGCCAAATATATTTTATAATAATTGTATATTTACAACTAATTTATATTAATTTATTAGCTGTTACAATATCTAGGAATTTATTTATAATTTCATGAATATCTAAGAATTTTTATTATTTATTTATACCCATAAACATTGGCACATAATTAGTTTATTTTTAGGAATTCCGTGGTCTGTTTCTTTATGCAAAACGTACAGGGTCAAGCACGTCTACCTTATTTACCAGTAGGTAAGGTAAGAAAACAAGAACCATATCTTTTGAAAATGTACATTTATTAACCAAAAAATAAGTAATTTCAAAATAGCACAGGGTGTAAGGGGAAGAGATTTAACACACACAATATACAGGCAGGTGTAAATACATTTAAGGAATGATTTCCTGTGGAAAAATAAGGTGGATCTTTCATATAAAAAATCTCATTTGGACATCCTCTATGAAGATACAGCCCCTTAAAGAGTATGCCAAAAAAATAATTATTAATTTTTTTTCCTGAAATTGTTCCATAGTCCTTCTCCGGTCGCCGAAGAGCAGTCTTCTACCCGAAATTATGTGAATTTGATACTGAAATTCACATAATTTCGGACAGACTATGAATACAATGTACTGTTATAGTGGTATCATATAGATCCTTACCGAAATTAAGTGAATTTCATTATCAAATCAATAATGTCGGGTAGGAGACCGCTCTCCGGCGATCGGAGGAGGACTATAAATACCACTGTAAGTGACAAATAAAATTAAGTAGACATTGCTATAGAGAATACAGTAAACAATTTGTTTATTTCCCCTAAGGTTGTAAGGGGTAGAAAAAGCCACCCTAATGACTTGTTTCATATGTAACTTTTTTTCTTAACCTTAGCCTGATTCATTCTAAATAAAAAAGGTCTCTTGAAATTTTTTCGAAAAATTAACAATGTCAGAAAAAAAAATTAAACTGTCAGTTCGAGAATGAAACTATCTTTCAAAATAAAAAAAAATGAATACTCAAAATCAAATGATGGTTGAAAATCGATTTTTCTAATAAAATCGACCTATTTTAATTCGTTTTTACTTAATTTATTATACAGGGTGTCTGAAATATGAATGCCTTTATTTCGCTGGATGATAAATTGCACCAAACAATAGTACATTATACTATAAGGGAGAGAAATGCGTTATTTTGGCAGAGGTGCAATTTGAAGCCCGAGGGCTACAATGCACCGAGGACAAAATAGCATCTCTCCCGAATGGTATATACTATTTTTCCACGGTCTCATTAACTTAAAAACACATATTTTGTCATTATGAAGTAAGTAGCACCAGAATTATTGTATTCGGATTTGAGAATTTATTTAGTAGTCGTTGAGTTATTGTCATAACTACAATATAAACAAACAAAAAGAATTGTCAAATTAAGGTGCTAGTTTGGTTTAGTTTAAAGTTCGTTTAGTGCACAATGAATAATTGAGAGTCGGAAGAGATTGTGAAGGCTGCAAATATAGCAATAAGCAATTTGCTGCCTACGAAGTCAAGATCTTTATACGATATAGCCTACAATCGGTTAAAAAAGTGGTGCGCCGAGAAAAATGTTCAAGTATACAGCGAGAATGTTTTGTTGGCATACTTCAGTGAAAATGCAAAGAATTACAAGTCTTCCACATTATGGGCGCAATATTCTATGGTTAAGTTATGCTTGATAAATTACGACAACATAGATATAAGCAAATTCCCCAACCTGATCGCATTTTTGAAAAGAACCGGTGACAAATATCAAGCGAAAAAATCGAAAATATTGGCAAAGGGTGAAATCGACCGTTTTCTATCAAGTGCAGAGGACAAATAATAGTCCATTAAAATGTTACATTATTTTGGCCTTAGCGTGCATTTTTTAGAGGACGCAATTTTATTGTTTAGATGTGAGGGGGGGGGGGGTCAAAAAAAGCTTAACTTGAAGTTTGTGGGGTCACAACCCTCCAACTTCGGCCGCCATCTTGGAAAGGGGGTTAAATTATTTTTAGCATTTATCAGGTAAACTATTGATCAAACAAATTTTTTTTTTAAAACATTTTTTATTGCAAATTGAATCCTCTACAATTTTATTCTAGTAACTTTTTGTTGCAAAATCAAAATTAACAAAGATATTAAAGAAAAACAATCAACATTTTTGATGGTGGTGGGGAAAAGAGTCAATAACTATTAAATAACAATATTGAAATGTCTATAATAAAAAACAAATTATAAAAATAATTAAAAACTATGCCATATCATTGATATAAATTTATACTTATCAGTAGGGAAAATTTGTGTTTACTTCACAGCGCTATAAAACCCAAGCTAATGAATATAATAAAAAAGTATGTAATAAAAATTCTTCGTTGAAAACCACTCTGCAAAAATGCTCTGATGTCATTTTTTTAAATAAAAAAATAAATAAATTATGGCGTCCTAAACAAAATTTGTCCAAAAAGTTTGATTGTTTTTCTTTAATATCTTTGTTATTTTTTATTTTACAATAAAAAGTTACTTGACTAAAATTGAAGAGGATTCAATTAGCAATAAAAAAAATTGTATGACCAATAGTTTACCTGATAAATGCTAAAAACAATTTAACCCCCTTTTCCAAGATGGCGGCCGAAGTTGGAGGGTTGTGACCCCACAAACTTCAAGTTAAGCTTTCTTTGACCTCCCCCCTCCTCACATCTAAACAATAAAATTACGTCCCCTAAAAATTGCAACCCCAAATGTAACTTTTCAATGGACTGTAAACATATTTACTGTGCTTATACTTAGAGCTCTTTTCACTACACAGAATAAAACGTGAAATAGTTACAACTGCAGTACGTTATGTTGTTTGTGAAAATTCTTTACCGTATAAATCTCGTATAGCCAAAAAGTTTTGCCATAAATTAACATGTCACGCAGCTGGTGATGGTTAGTGTAAATTATTTAATTTTTCAATCACAGAATAACGTAATGCACTCGTCACACTACTACTGTGACTAATTATACTTTTAGGTTAACAGCAGCAGGGTAATAGATCACAATGTTGTCGTACATTATGGTACGCTACATTGTTATTTTTTAGACATTTAATGACTTTTCTACTCAGAACTTCCAGAAGTTCAAGAATTGTTTTGAGAGAGTGTCATTATTATTGCAAAAGCATGTATGTTTGTAACCTGAACCTTTCAGATTCAGATATAATGGTTCGATTAGAGATATCTATAACAGATATCTTAGGCTATTTGGGGGATCGCGTGCGATCTCTAAAAGAAGGTGAGGCGAGACACATAGTTTTTGTCTGGGTTAGAACAGCTTAAGTTGTCAAAAACCTGTGTTTACAGACGCCTGCTTTAGTTCAGCCACCCCATGAAATATCTATTTAATTAAATGCAAAAAATTGGGAGCGTAATGTGTAATACAGATTTAAAAATATCCTTAATTAATTTACATCAATACCTTGTTATAATTACCTGGCGAAACCATTACATTACTGACATTTGACGATTTCTTACGATCACCTTTTACAAACCTTTTTAGATTAACTTGAAACCTGGTGCAAACAAAATTAACACAGACAAAAGCGCAGCCCAGCTCTTAGTCGCGTCAAATTAGCATTTCATTTGTAACTTTTTGCGGAGAGGTCTGATTGAGATGCGGTTTTCTGCAAAATGTTCAGGGAATTTTTTATAACAAAAGGTACATTTAACCTCTGTACGCTCGCAAATTTTTAATTTTTTATTTAACAAATGACCCATTTTTGTTGAACATATGGCAAATGTCACACACTATTCAACGAAAATGTCTGGAAAATGTTCTCTCGGGGGTTTTCGAGGTCCTTCTTTATCACTTTGGTGTTAGCTTTATTATTTATTGCTAAATTGTTGTAACTGACTAATTAACAAATTAAAAACTCTACACCCTAAATCACTAGAGAACTGGAATTTTTTTCAGGATTTCTGGCTTATTAAGGCAAACCATCGGCACAAGATTTTTGCAAATATAATTGTTAATTGTTCGATTGTTGCAACCTCGCTAATTAACAAATTAATACCTCTACTGCCGGAATCGTTAGAGAACCAGATTTTTTTGCAATAACTCTGGGATCATGGGGGGGACCATCGGCACAAGGTTGTTGCACGAAATTGTTTATTTTTCTATTTTTGCAACCTGGCTAATTAACAAATTAATAACTCTACTCCCGGAATCACTAGAGACCCGAAATTTTTTCCGGGAATTATGTCTTTTTAAGGCGAACCATCGGCACAAGATTTTTACAAATATAATTGTTTATTGTTCAATTGATCCCAGAATTATTGCAAAAAAAAAATCCGATTTTCTAACGATTCCGGGAGAGTTATTAATTTGTTAATTAGTGAGGTTGCAACAATCGAACAATAAACAATTATATTTGCAAAAATCTTATGCCGATTGTTTGCCTTAATAAGCCAGAAATCCTGGAAAAAATTCCGGTTCTCTAGTGATTTCGGGGGTGGAGTTTTCAATTTATTAATTACCCCAGTTACAACAATTTAGCAATAAATAATAAAGCTAACACCAAAGTGATAAAGAAGGAACCTCGAAAACCTCCGAGAGAACATTTTTCAGACATTTTCGTTGAATCGTGTATGACATTTGCCATATGTTTAACAAAAATGGGTCATTTGTTAAATAAATTATTAAAAATTTGCGAGCGTACAGAGGTTAAATGTACCTTTTGTTATAAAAAAATTCCCTGAACATTTTGCAGAAAACCGCATCTCAATCGGACTTCTCCACAAAAAGTTGTCTATTTTCATATTTTTCATGCTACTTTGACGCGACTATCTTTACAAGACGCAGGCTACCGCAAGCCTAGACCTTGACGAACTCACACTATCCCAGGAGTCCATCTCTTGGGAGCGACAGGCACAATACTTGGGCGTAACGATGAACCAGCTTCTCACGTGGAAGTTGCATATCGTGGAGACGGCGGCGCGGGCGAGGATCACCAGGGCGAAGCTCTATCCCTTACTCAAGGGTTGAAACATCCTTAGTATAAGGAATAAGCGAACGCTTAGCAAGGTGGTACTTCAAGCGCAGCTAACCTATACCTCCACTGTGTGGGGCTATGCAGCCAAGAGCCACATCAACTCATTACAGGCCGTAGAAATCACAGCCTTACGCACGGCCACCGTTGCGCCCTGGTACGTACGAAACACAGACATTATACGAGACCTAAAATAAACAAACATGACATAGACAATACGAGATAGAGCACAAAAATGATTCGACACGGTCGCGTGATCGTGATTAGAATGAGAAATAGAGATACTATTATTATTTTAAAAGATTAAATTATATTACAAATTATATAGTGCAATCCCACAGAAAACGTCTGATGTAATAATTACATTACAGTACAATAAAAATTATCAAAAGAGAATTATTTCTTTTCAGAACGTTATTGCCAGTAAAATTCAAGATCACTATTAGCAATACTATTAGTCTCTGCAAAGGTCTTAAATATAGGTATATGACAAAGAACTAGTTAAAAAAAATTAAAACCTGTTGTTGGCGCCGCTATTCAGATATCCTTCTTTTATTGCCCATATACCACATTCTTCACCTATTTCTCATAACATAAGCATTAAAATTAAATCAGAAGAAATTAATTTGCATTTGTAAATTTTTCTATCGTTTGAGAATGTTACATTTACATTTACGTCACATACGTTTTATAACACTGTTTTCAGAAGATCTGTAGGAATTCCCCTATGCCATTCTTTGTCTAGCCGTATAGATTTCCTGTTTGCTGAAATAAAATATTGATTTGTTTATCTGAACTAAATAAACCGAATTTTAATAGGAATAAAAATTACTTAATATATGATTAAAAACAATATAACTTTGGACAGAAGTATGCCATTATCGTTTATTTAGTAATGATTATTCAAATTAATAATATGCAAATACGAAAGCGAGTAATAAGCAGATTACTCATATTTTCCAGAATACACTAGTGACAGTTGTGATAAGGAAGCAGGTTTTAACTACATCTAGTTTTCGGAAATGAATGAACCACATCAGGTATAGCTGTCTTGATTGCAAATACAATTTAGATCAGTTTACTTTTGTAAAACTTTGCTATACAGTGCATTTCAGATACGATTGGTTTAAATATATGTAACTTTCAGTCACTTCTGGAAACAGAATAAATAGTTCATAACTTCCTTATTTCAAATAGAATATCATATACCGGGTGACAACGGAAAGTGGGAACACGCTGTAACTTTTTTATGACTTCTGATAAAAATTTGAAATTGGGTGGGTTTATACTAGATGATGCCATGAATTCTTTAAGGTCATTTCGGATTTCATGACATTTCCGGTTTGACCGGAAATTTATATTTTTAAATAGGACACTCTGTATTTTTTGACATTTTTGGAATCATCGAATCATTTTACGTATGGCAGGACCAATTTTCTGACACATTTTCTGGATTAAGTAATTTTTCTTTAATTTTTAAAAATAAAACTAGAAGGCCGCGACTGGCAGAAATTGTTTTCTTTTTTTTTCTTTTTTTGACGGATTTTAAAAATTGTCATTGTACCACAAAATTTGGAAAAAAGTTCTGTTTTAAAAAATCAGTAGGACCCACCCTCTTTACATTTAGAAAAAAATGAGTTTTTAAGGAAATACAATAAATCGAAATTTTTGGTGGTAATAACTAAAAAAATGTAAAGAAATATTCAAATTTAGAATTATTTCCGTAATTACAAACAAAACCTTAATAACAGTTCTAAAATACCACACCAAGTGTTCCATTTTTCCGATTACATTCACCAATTTCAGTAAACGAAAACATTCTTATACGGAATACAATGTAATATCCTGTATTTTTTGCTATTTGAAACTATTTCCAATGTTTTTGCTAAATTTAAGGAATTTTTTAAATAATTTGACAACGTCGCAAACAAATTCAAAATTACACCTTACTCAGTTTTACAACAAATTTTAATATGGTCACGTTTTGTTACCCAATCATATATACATACATATTTAACACTTTTGGAATACTTTTATGTTACATCCCCTGTATGTAGAAATGCAGACCCAATAATATGAAAATTTATATTAGGTAGATGCAATCTATGTTTTTAAAAAAACATGAACTAATAAATAAATTACATTCACTAATGACGGTACTATTTTCCATTGTTTGCGATCAATCAATGTTCTTGAGGGCTAAACGATGAACCAACAAAGAGACGCCAATGTTAAAACACAGATTTTTGTTGTTTTCGCTGAAAATATGCTGTACATATACACCCAATTTTTGAAACTTGAAAATATCATACTATGGTATGGTCAACCTATACAACATTATGTGGTATTCCTGAACTTGAGGAATATAATATGGCTCTCTTTGAAACGAGGTGACAGAAGGAATAGTTTTAAGGCCTTAAGGGCGCCGTATTCTTGAAATAGTGTTTTCTACAAATAAGGACTGATTAATATAGAGCTCAGCAAATAACAGAAATGTTATCTCATGCCACCTGCGAATATTCAAAGGTACCGAGTTAAAACTAATATATGACGAAAGAAAGCGGTATAACCAATTAATTTTTAGGTACAGAAATCTTTCAAAATACGTATTTTTTTAAATTTAATTGTAGATTTAAATACTGCTATAACATAAACTTACATAGTTTTGAATAGCAAATTAATGTGTGTCTTAGAAACACATTTTAAAAGTTGATATTTTGTTTAAGAAGAACGTAAATAGTAAAAGTGAATAAACAAACATCAAGAATTTTATATTTGAGACTACTTTTGCTCTACGTATTTTATTTTTCAAAATTTCGGTACCTAAAAACACCACAAATTTGATTATTTTACGGCGAGATATACGGCGACCTAGGATTCTACTAAAGTAAAACAAAAGGACAAACGTGCCTAGTTTCTCTACTTGACGTTTCATATTCATTTGCAAATAATTTTCACAATCAACAACATATTAAAAAGTTCGTAGAAACAAAACTCTGATACATGTCTAAACAAAAAATGGTACTAGCTTATGCATCACCCAATATATTAAAACTAGGTCAGTGTTCTCAGTTGTCGACTTAATTTCAATTCAAAAAAACAACTCGAAAAGTATGTTTGTTTTTAAATGGATATGCAAGAGGCGCTTAAACAGATAACATAATTTATATCACTGTTCAAATAGTGTATCAGTGTAATAGATTGCCATAGAAATTAGCATTACGTTAATTTAAATATTTGCGAAATGTCGATGCAAGGTTAAGAAAAAGATGTTAAGGTTATCCACCTCCCGCAAAGTATGCAGATGTAGAAAGCATTATAATGCTTTTCCATTTGATCAGTTATAGTTTTAAAAACAAATAGGTAACCTTAATTTAATATTTGAATTTAATGAGGATTTGAACATTTCTCTGAAACCATAGATAATTATACAGGGTGATTCAGGTTTAATCTTGATAACTTTAGGAATCGATAGAACAGGTTAAAATAATGTTCATTTGTGATATAAACTTATTTTCTAAAACGCATCGTTTCCGAGATAGAGGGCGTTGAAGTAGGAATTTTTTTCTCTTTTTTCCCTCATAACTTTTGAACCACTTATCCGATTTAAGTCCTTATGATGTTATATGAGCTTCTTAAGTTTGAACTACCTACCCCTCTTAGAAGTGTATTTTGTATACTACCCCCTCTTACTTTATTTCAAAACTACAAAAAAAATAATTCAATAAAACATCTACACACCACTTTGACCTGATTAATTTTTTTCGTCTTCTGTTTTGTTTTTTGACATTTGGTCTTGTTTCTGAGATATGCAAAGAAATTGGTGAAAGTGTACCGCAGCAGCCGTGTAAATTTCATTTAACGTTATAGCAGCTCATGAAAACAAAACTCAGTGATTTGTGTAAACTGACGTTTGTGAAAATCATTGTCAAAAGTATTATTTAAAGAGCATTTTTAGTGTTAAGAAAAAATGGAAAGAACGTTTACAAATGCTGAATATGCCGATATAGATTATATTTATGGTTTCTGTGATGGAAATTCCAACGCGTCGGTTCGAGAGTACCAAACACGCTTCCCTAATAGAAGAACTCCAAATGCACAAGTTTTTGTAGATAGATGTACATCGCCGATTTTCGGAATATGGTTTGCGCCGCTACAATGATCATAATCGTAATGTACCGTCAAGAAATAATCAGCGAATTCTTAATCTTTTTGATATCGATAGAAGTTTAAGCACACGCCGAGCAGCTCGGCAACTCCATTTATCTCAATCAAAAGTGAGCACTGACTGACTGACTCAGAGCACTCAAACAAGATCATTGAAGGGCTTTCCATCTCCAACCAGTTCAAGGTTTGTTGCCAGGAGATGTTGAAAAACGTTTAAATTTGTGTAGATGGGTTTTAGATTTAACAGAAATTAATCCACAATTTCTGCATAAGGTTTTATGGACCGACGAATCTAATTTCACAAAAGCTGGAATTGTGAATTACCACAACATTCACATTTGGAGTGAAGTAAATCCTCGATGTGTCAGACAATCTTCATTTCAGCAACAGTTTAGTGTAAATGTGTGGATAGGTGTTTTAAGTAATAACCTCCGTGCGCCGCATATTTTGCCTCCTGGTTTAAATGGGGATTTAATTCATGAGTTTCTGCAAAACTCTCTCCCCGACGTGCTTGACGATGTCCCCTTAAATTTACGCCAAGGTAACTGAATGCAGTTGGATGGTGACCCTGCACATTACAGAAGGCAAGTACGGCAGTGGTTGGATGAGACTTATCCTCGCCGATGGATTGGACGGCAACCCAACAACCATCCAAATATGTGGATTCCTTGCGAAGGACCAGTGACTTGGCCTTCGCGCTCGTCAGATCTGATTATTTAGTATGGGGTCATCTAAAAGCAATTGTGTATGATACGCCAGTACATACCCGTAAGGAATTGATCCAAAGGATAAGACATGCTTGTGATGACATAAAAAACAATCCTGTTCAAATAGCAGCTGCGGTTAATACACTAGTTCGTCGATGCCAAAAATGTATTGAGGCTGGAGGAATGCATTTTGAACAATTATTGTAATTTTTTTAGTAGTTGATAGACGAAAAAGTTTCGAAATTAATCAGGCCAAAGTGGTGTGTAATTGTTTTATTGAAATTAATTTTTCTTTTGTAGTTTTTAAATAAAGTAAGAGGGGGTAGCATACAAAATACACTTCTAAGAGGGGTAGGTAGTTAAGAAGCTTATGTAAGATCATAAGAAGTGTTTGTGTTCCGAATTTCACTTAAATCGGATAAGTGGTTCAAAAGTTATGAGGGAAAAACGAGAAAAAAATCCTACTTCAACGCCCTCTATCTCGGAAACGATGCGTTTTAGGAAATAACATTTATTAAAAAAAAGGGGCAGTTCGCAAATGATTTAACTGCACAATACTGGAAACTGGTCCACTGTAAAACTTGATAAGGCAAAACATGCAATCGCCGACCGGACAAAAAACTGAAAGAAATTCCCAAGGAAACAAATAAATAACATTTTATAACACCTATTTTATACAGCAAATTCAACTGATTTTGCCGCTATTGTTATTAATTATTAATAGAATTAACATGTGGTGTTAATTAATAAAATAGTTTAACATACCTGATGTTGCAGCAACAAAATTTTGAGCCCGTCTTACCCTGTTTCTACAAACTAATACATATGTTTCTGCTTCTTGTCTGTTTTGAACTCATAAGTTATTGACAGCATCTATGATACGTTTGCGTAAATCGTTAATAGTGTCCACTTCAGTGCGATACTCCAAAGAATTTAAAGTCAGGAGATCGTGGCGGCCATGGTATCGGTCCTCCTCGTTCAATCTCTTGATATTAATACTTAGACACACTGTATATGGTACGGATATAATTGAGCCTGATTTATGATATGTCACACTGCTGTAATACGCCGTGGACGCCCTGGACCTCCATCTCTTCCACGATTCGATTTAAAATTTCCCATGTGGCGCCGGCGTTGCACTATACTTGCATGCACTGCACACTGTGGTAAAAATAGATGCATTTGGCACCAGGAAATCGTTCTGTTAAAGTATTTTCACATCACTATAAATTAAAACGATATCCATCAGTGGTCGCGCGGTTTATGGCGTCAGTACTTGAATCGAGGTGATTATATTGCTGTGGGTTCGACCCCCGCAGCCGGTAGACCGTATATAAGCTATATTTGTGGAGAGGATTGGCACCCTCTCTGCGGGTATGGTAGGGTGGAAGAATGTTGGCTTGGGTCAATATGAGAGATTGATACCGATTGACATTTGACTACCCTCCTAATTAATTAGGTTTTCCAGGTTTCCCTCATTCCTGCACTGAATGGTGGTTAGGGCCTACCAACGTAAGTCGTTCCTAGGCACAAATGCGGCCTGCTTAATAATAATATGTCGCCCCCTCTCCCGCACAAGTATTTTTATTATCAACTCCGAGTTGCTATACACGTAAGCCGTTTTTGACACTTGAAAAGTAATGTAAACACTCGTATCACAAAAACATTAATACTATAAGTAATCGGCTAGAGACTACAGTAGTTCAGCGATGTAAAGGTTGAAAATACTAATATTCAATTAGTTTTTTCTAAAAAAAAAAAACCATATTGACTCCATTTTTCATGACATATTTATTCCCATTTTTTGCAGATAAGTTATGAATCACCTTGTATATAACATTTTAAAAATAATTTCTATAAAAGTTCATTCAATCAATGTAAACAGTGCAGAGTAGTTCATTATTTGTGCATCAGTATCCATACATACCTATGAAATGTTAACAGTAAGGTTTATCGGATTCTCTATCTAGAGCGTAGGTTACATAACAGTAACATCAAGTTTCGCTCCTGTACATGTTTTATTTTACATAATTAGTTATTGCCGTTTAACTGTGAAATAGGTGACTACTTTCAAGTCACATGAATTTAAAGCGGTGTTTTTACATTCGTATAGTAAATGAATTAGACATTTGCATCAGCAACGTTACTGTCCTGGACTAATTCAACGCAAACAGAAGAAGAAAATACTTGTTTATACCTGCGTCATCGTCCAAAGACGGAATATTTTTAAACTGTGTGGAAAAGTGTACCTTTCCGCATGATTTTTTGTTACATCATGCAGTAGGCAAGTCGTATTGTTGTGACAATGATTGTATCCAACGTAGTTCAGCTGATGCAAGCAGCATTAAGCAAAAAAGTTTGTGCTAGATTTTCCTGGAGGTGCTTATGAGTACCACTCGATGCAAATAGAAAATTTTCTCTTAAATGCTCCAGATAACGTATATCTAATGACCGTAGTAGCCACGGTCTTTCTCGCCAAGGATTAGCAAATATGACGATCCACGATATAGAAGACAAAGAGGGTATGCTTATTATTACCATTCCAAACACGAAAACCAATGTTTCCAGAAAATTTGTGGTGAACAACGAAGAAATAATTAAATATATCGATATCTCTCGAAGTTATGATATTTTTCGTCCTAGAGATACTCTTCACGATCGGTTTTTTTTATTTTATAAAGAGGATAAATGTACTAAGCAATATGTGTGTATCAACAGCTTCAGGAAAAAGCCATCTAACATCGCTGGTTATTTAGGCCTCACAAACCCGAAGAGTATATAGGATATTGTTTTCTGCGCTCTTCTGCCATATTATTAGCCAACTCCGGATCCAATATTACAAACATAAAACGGCTTGGTGGGTGGAAATCCACAGCGGTAGCTGAGTTATACATTGAGGACTATTTGTATAATAAAAAGAAAATTCTCATAGCATCAAATCCCTCATTAGAACTTCAAGAGAACCGTGTTGAAGCGCAGTAGCAGTATGTTCCGTAACTAAAGAATAACATACTATAGTTGACTTTCAAAATTGTGGACAGTGACTAATCGCTAGCTTGTAGACAAGCGCGACGGGCGAAGCGTGCGGGGAGCAACATGTCATAGGCGTACTAAATTTGAATGCGATCAGATATAAAAAATATACAAAAATAATTGCATTACATAATATCCTTTATTTTTAGAGTAGAAACAGTGATATAACGGTTTTTACCAATTTCGAGGCGTTATATAATAAAAATATTTCAAAATTTAAAGTTTTTATGTTTTATATCGGTGTATCTTAATTAGTTAATTTTAACTTTAACTTTATCAAGACAAACTGAAAAGATTCTTACCAACATTGTAAATATATCTTATAAAACGATGCCCTCTTGGGCATCGATAACCCACCACCACCCGGCTCATGCCGCCACAAGATGCTGACTATTTATACATTTCATATAGGTAATTGTTTTACAAGAATATTATCATTATCACTAAATTAGTAGGCATTACGTCAGAATCATAATAAACTTCACTATCATTGTATGTTCACTATTTATAAAAATAACCCCACGTTCACTTCGGTGTCACATCCACTTCACCGTAACATAACACATTTATTTCATTATCACACTTTCACATCACTGCCACATATTCACTTCACTATCACAATTTAATCTTCACTGCAACACTTTTGCTTTACTGCCACTATGTAGCAAAGTTTTCACTTCATTGTATTTAGTTATCACTATAAGTTGTTGCTATCACTGTCACTTGAATCATCTTCCCCTAAATGGATAATGAGTGGGTCTATCAAAACTTCTACTGTTGTATCTAGATTTCACATACGTTGCTCCTCCTTCGGCACATGCCCAATACACTTACGCCATGTTTCAGCAGTGACATGATTAATGGCTTCCTGTAATTATAACTTCACATCACTTAATTTAAAGGTGGTATTATTTCGTGCTGGTTCGGTTTTTATTTGTGCCCAAACTAATTCTAATGGATTTAATTCACAATGGTATGGCGGTAAACGGAGTATATGAATTCCTTGCGCTTTGGCCATCTCATCTGCTACATACTTAATACATCGACCTTTTTCTCTTTGACCAATTTTTAATAATTGTGGTTTGAGCATGTTGTCCGTATATTCAATATTCTTTGATTTTAACCATTTAATACTATCTGCTTTCCTTGATGCTGATGTCGGTAACTTTTCTATAATAACTTGCATTATCCATCAAAACAACTGCTCCTGGTTCTATATATGATAAAATAGATTCAAACCATTCCACATGGATCCACTATAAATAGTATAAAGTATATCAGATTGTTGGAAAATCAATTAAAAATGATGTTCAATTGTGTAAATAAAATACAACCTGTATACTAGCAAACTATTTCTCTAGCTAATATAGTGACATAAAGTTGGATTATGTAATGTTTTCACGCCACCTTTGATTTTGTTTAGAGTGTATACACAGTGATGTAAACTAATTAAATTAATTTAAAAAATGGATTATACACCAAAATTTAACGAAGCATTATAAAATCTATGTAATAGCAAAGCTAAGAACTGAAAGATATTCAATGTGGACCATTTTGCTGATGCATATATTGGTATCTTGGAAACTATAAGAGATAGGAAACTGGTTAAATGAGGAAAGTTTTAGACGATTCTACGGCTAACTTAATGGCGCTTACATACTGGAGCTATCTCTTCAGGTTTTTGAGCTTTTTGAAAAAATCTGTTATTTTCGGAAATTGTCTGTAACTTTTTTATTTAGAGGAATTATTTAAATCTCTAAACACTTTTTCACAGCAATTTTTTTCCAAAAATTTCGTTTCTCTGTATATTTAGATTTTGCATTGCCACGTTTCAGTTTCTGCACCCATAAAAAAATAGAAAGTTGATGATGATTTCTCGCAACCGAAACATCGCAATGAAAATCTAAATATAAAGTGAAAAAGTGTTTTCAGATTTAAAAAATTCCTCTAAATAAAAAAGTTACAGACGATTTTCGAAAACGCCACAGATTTCATTTTCAAAATAAATCGAAATCCTGAAGAGCTAGACCGGTCTGTAAGCACCATTAAGTTATAGTTCCCAAAATACCAATACATATATCACCAAAATGGTTCACGCTGTTAATAAATTTACTATGAAAATATTGTATATTGATTACTGAACAGTAACCCATTTAATAAGAATAAAAGTGATTACTATGTTATTCAATTTTGATATATATATAGCGGGTTGATGGAGATTATTTTCTTGCGGGTTACTTTTCTACGAATATCTGTACTGTTCAGCTGTTTTTTATATTCAATAACACGTGAAACCCTCGACATTCTTTTATTTAATCGTTTCCGAACCATGGTCTATAAATTATTCAGAAAAAAATAGAGAAATAGTTTACTAGTTGATAAAATATCCAAAAAATTGGCTATTTCGTGTTACCAGAATGATTGTTTTTATTCAAACTAGACTAAATTGGATAATTTATAAACTAACCAAAGAAAACACGCTATTTTAGTTTCTTTGACTATTCCAAGTAAATTAACCAAGCGAGTTGATTAGTATATATAGTATCCGCTAATATTGTGGATTATCCGTTTTGTACCAAAATAGCGGAAGGTTCAGTTAGTTTGTATACTAGCCAGCTAGTTTACAAACTAACCAGTTAGTTTACAGCTAACCAGTTAGTTTACAAACTAACCAAGTTTGCACTTTAGCCGTAACATATATAAAACATAATTGACCTCAGTGATTTTTTTATTAATAAGTTGTATATTATATTAATCTTCGGGATTCAAATTTTATATGCCATTAAGATAATACTGCAAATTGACAATTCAAAATTTGAGATAACGTGCAATTAAATTAATTAATTTACGCACGCTCTGCTCAATAAATTTTATTAACTTCACGTGCAATAAAATATTTTTTCTAAGGTGTCATCGAAAAAATATCAAACATAAATGTAACCAGACATTACATATTTAAATAATTCTATACCGTTGGAAATTCCCCTGTTCACAAGATTACTTTGAACTTAGACATAAATTATATTTATTCAGAATGATTCCTGAACATACTTTCCTCATATATCGATAATAATAGATGCACGTTTATTCAGAATTAATTATTATGCTTTTCGAAGTTCATAAAAAACTATTTAAATATATAATTTCCAGTAAATTTTGTAAATCTAGAGCTCCAGTGATTTACACAGTCCTTAATCCCCAGTATTTTTTCCTGGAAACAATCTTACATTTGCTGTTTATTAGTGTTCCACATATAAAAATATAATATGTTGATTCAAGAATTATATTTATTTGCTGAACCTGTTTAAGAATAGGTATGTAATTTTGAATTAAGAAGCTCATTCTTTAGTCAAAATTTTTTTATATAAGTGAAGTAAATTTACTTTACTATAACATTCTTATATATCCATAATAAGAATTATATTATAAAATTAAACGAAATAAAATTATATTACTTTTTTCCCTAATTCAGATTAAGTATTCTTAAATAGGCTTACCAAAACAATGTTATAATATCTCTTTTCTGTGTAGGTACCTATATTGATTCTAAAATATTAAGTTTACAGAATACTATCTAATGTCGATAATTTAACTACCTGAGATTAGTGATTTTGCAAGTAATTTACTTTTTTCTATAAATAATGTTTAGGTTGCCTTTCATATAACTAAAATTCGCAGATAAAGTGGTACTTTAACACCAAGGAAAGATAATAGATATTTATTGTATGTGTATTTAATCCACGCTTTAATATTCTTATGTTGATAAAAGACAATTAAAAAACGAATGCAATACAACGTTTTATCCATAATCAAAAAACAATCATATTTGTGAGGACAGAATTATTGGAATTCAATTTAAAAAAAAATAGTACGACTTTCTTAGTACACAATAAACACAAACTTGATATTTCAAGGAAAATCCAAGGAAAATATAGCTGTTCCTTACAAGAAGGGACATCCGTAACTTGTGCAAATTCTTTACAATCTTCGGCAGATGTTACGTGTACCAAAAATGATGGCAACATTGCTACACGGAAAGAAAGTAAAATGAGATAAAACAAGAAACGAAATGTGTATTACTATAAATGTAAATGTTAATGTTAGTGAGTAAATAAATTAAAATTGATTTATTATAGGTTTATTATTTCTTCATTATTCTACTAGTGAAATAAAGTTACTATACTTACTTTATTTATCGCTAGCTTGTTGACAAGCGTGACGGGAGAGTAGCAGCATTCCATACGCGTACTAAATTTGAATGCGATTAGGACGGCTATTCCTGAAATCTGGGAGTAGGTATTCTCCTGAGAAAGGGGCGGAGTTCTCCGCAATTAAAAACTATGCTATTCTTGACAACCACGGAGTACTCACTTCCCAGAATAGTAGGAGAACTTGTTTCTCATGGTATGTTATAGGAGAAGTTTAAGTTCTCTTGAGAAAATTGCGCTTCTAACCCAACTTTTAGATAATGTGAAGAACCTTAAGTATTAAGTAAGAAGTCATAATAAGTTGAAGTAAGTAAGTTGTAAAATTTATAAACTCATATTCAATTTATAAGTATATAATAATCATAATAAAAATTTTAATTTATAATATTACGACAGATATATTCTTTGAACACTATGGATCTTGACGAAATGTTGGAAGCATTTGTTGTATTGGGTGATCTGCAGGATGCTGAAGAGCAAGCTGAGAGAGAACGTCAAGCACTTCAAATGACAGATCCATTTACGGTATGTGACGTAAAATCCATAGACAAATATTAATAACATAACAACAACAGAAAATAATCAGCTGATAATTCTTGATTTTGATTGGTTATAATCTGAACGCAGCACCGGCAACACTGCAAAATTCGTGGGGACAAGTTCCTACCACGTTCCTATTCACATAAGTTCAAGAATAGCTGTTTTAAAACTGTGTTGAAATGAAGTGAACTTTGGGGGAAGTGATCTTATATTTTCTCATGAGAAGAGCTCAGTTCTCTCGATCTCAAGAATAACCGCCCAGATATAAAGAATTTAAAAAATGACAAAAATAATTGCATTACATAAATCCATTATTTTAAGTAGAAACAGTGATATAACAGTTTTTGGCAATTTCCAGGCATTAGATAACATAAATAATAAGATTTTTTTAATGATTTTATCTTGTATTATCAATTACCCAAGATCGAAAATAACAGAGAGTGACTAATTCACAACATAGATATAAGTACGGAAGATACGGGTGGCATGATTACCTAAGCGTGCCACTTGAGAATAGTTAAAGCACACAAAACTATCAAAAATAAGTTGACGTCGGTTGAACCTGGCACATTCACAATTTGCTTTAAATGCGACACCTGTGTTATCCTCTCTACAAATTAGAATGCCGTCCTTTTGGACGGCGATTGCCCACCACCACCCACTAACATCTACTTGATGCGCACTCCGCGGATATCACACTTAAGCCTTGTTCTCATGGACGCGAAATTGACGGATTTTTGCACGAATTTTACAACTTCTGTTTTAATTATTTATGGCGGGAAAATCTCAACTTTTGACAAAATTTGCGAACCTATCAAACACTACAAATATTATTGCTCCTTTCATTATTATGTGGTGTTAATAAATTTGTCTTGAGCTTCTAACAATTTACTATGGCAGTTTCATGATGTAAATGATAGAAAATGGTATAGGTAGTTGACAAAATTTGTTTCAAATGGAGATTTTTCCACTATTAAATAAATCGTGCAATTATTTAAGATTTCCGCATTCAAAAGAACAAAAGGCTTTAGAATGCATACACACTATTTACTATTCGTTACTAGCATTGTCACTATAATGGTCACACCGGTCACTATAACGGTTATGATGTCATATCGTACCGCTTTCCGTATGACTTTCATACGTCTATGTTTCGTCAAAATATATTGTTCGATCCAGATTCTGATTTTTTAATATTTATTTTAAATAGTTTCTTCCGTCATATCACTCTTTTTGATTTCATTTATACAGACTATCTTGTAAGATATAGCGATCCAATTTTTTTTTATCGAAAACGCATTTTAATAATACCATCTTACTTCCGTGGGTTTCGATCACTTTCCGTTTCACAGTTGTACTTCTTTACCATTATTTTATTTGCACACCTATGCTATTCACGTACAATTTTGTTAATGAAATACATATTTCGACATCACTTACACTCATATTTTGACACTGCGCTCTAAACTATTCATACATGTCATCATCCGATATTCCTCACTTGTTAAATTAGGACAATTTTGAGAAGAGAGCTTCGATTATTCTCCATTCTTAAGAACACAACATCACTGATAAAATTAATTACATTCATAATTAAATTAGCGAAAAGATATACCAGAAATTTTGCCCGCCCGAACGATATACCCGCCCATGATAGCGCTGGAAATAGAACGGGAAGATAGGACAATTCGTCGCAGTCAATCAAAAGCTGCAGCGCATGCGTACTTACTGCAGCAGAAGCTGTGTAATCGAGTATGCTCTCAGAGATATGCGGCACACGATTTTATAGGAAAAATATACGGGCCGTATGTATATTTCATTGTGTTGACTGCTATAAATTGTGAACAAGTTTATAACATGAGTCACTTTCTAGATTTTTGGGCGTCAACTATAATTTAAATAATTACAACCTACTACAGTGCCTTTATAAATGATTACAAGCCACGTGACCAGGACGGTGATTCTCGAAGAACAACTCGTATGCAAATAGATTTCTTGTCTCTCTCAATTGCCGTAGTGAGGAAAAGGATATTCGCATATGAATTGCTCTGCGATTGATTTGAGAATCTCGACCCTGATCACGTGGCTTGCAATCATTTATGAAGACACTGTATTTATGAATAGGTACAAATATTAATATTACAATTAACATTCCCAGTAATATGCATGGGAAGGAAAAAATCCTTTTTTTGCTCCGACTAGGATAACGATGGCGTCAATGATCTGATTTTCCACGTTGTTAGGTACGCATTAATATGATACAGCAATCTTGATGGCCACTGATTCCTCAATGTATATCTCTGCCAACCACCCAACCGCTTTACTGTTGCCAAGTATGCGCCAGAATTTGCAACCACCGTACATGCAGAACAGCGCAAGCAATGTGCAGTATACAATTCTGGATTCAACAGCTTTAAAAACTCAGCTATTTTCTGTGAAATTTTATATGATGTTTATTCTTACAGGTTAAACAGTCCATTTCTTTTGTCGATAGGATAGGAAGAATTTGTTAAGGGGCACGTTCTAAGGATTAAGACACTGTCCCCAGATTTCTTATTCGTAATATAGAATGACTGGTTTTTCTTAGTTTTAGTGTCGAGAAGAGAAACAAGCATTACAGATTTTCGATCGTCAATGTCTCCAACTTCTAATCTGTACCCTCAGGCGAATGGCATGTTCCATATAAAACCATAAGAGCTACAGTCTGTGAGCCAAACGAGTAATACATACATTTATTTTTAGTTTTACATTGACAAGAAGATATTCACCATCTGTAGCAGTTTGTAGAAATTTTATCACAACTCCCCGGTTAAAAAGTTTTAACTTTTTTGATTTGTAACTATGAGCTTGCTGTATCTACAAACAAAGTTATATTGATACAACGTATTACTTACTTTGAAATAACGATATTTTCATTCACCAGAATGGTACTTTTAAGCATTGAATAATACGACCATAAATTTTAAGGCTAAATTTTTTTTATTTTTCCGAAAATTATGCTAACAATACATTCTCAGTTAGATCTTTGATTTTCTTTACGTTCTTCCATTTTTAAAATTTTTATATTCCTTTTCATAAGTCAATTGAGATATTGATGGTAATAACTTGGATATGGCCCCTGACGCCTCAGTCCGAATATCGGATGATAATAATTCCTCTTTTATCATGTTTTTAGACATTTCTGCCTCTAATAATAACACAAAACGACATCAAAGGAAAAATAAATGTTGCAAAGGGATGATTTTGATTAATAATCAAATTCTGTAGAAACCAGTGCTATGCAAAAGTTTATCTACTAAACGCGTCCATATTTGTGCTATAGAACAAAACATTGTTTTACACACGACGATAAAATTCCATTATCGTCTTCCGAAAATAGTCTTTTTACTTTTGCTGTCATAAAAAAAATGTTAAGTCAAATTTGTTGTATTTGGTACAATTTATCATACAATAACATAAAGGCGCTCGTATTCCGGACACCCTGTATAATTAAATGATTTCTAGTCTTGGCATTACTTCATATAAAAATCTGCATATTTTTCTCTGTGATGAGACCTTTTTTTGTGTTTCTGTCCAGTCCTTTGTTTTTTAATGCAGTTAACTTTTCAATTTAAGTCAATATCATTAGTTGCAGATAATGTAGCCTTCAACTAGTGATGGGCATTATGGCCAAATTTCTGAATCGGATTCTCCTGATTCGGTTTTTTTAATAATCGAATTAATAATCGAACCTGCAAGCTTATGCAACCAGTACTACTCAAATGTGTCGAATAGGGTGTTCTGTATAACAACGTAATGTAGACAATAATTATTATGTAAATTATGAGTAATATTGTGAAATGAAAACAAAAGTCAGGTTAGAAAATTGTATTAACAAAGAAATAAATTAAATTCTAATGTCTCTTTTTCAGTCAGATAATTTGATCCTTAAATAAAGATTCCATAAGTATCATTCGTTATAATGACACTTGGTTGAAATGTTATTTCTTATCGCACAAAGTAGTGCGGGTTGCATTCTACTGTGACGTCACATAATTCGACTTATATTGTATACAAATAATTAGATTCTAAAGGAGGGAACGCACTATGCGGCCGCGATCCCGTCACACCGCGGATCAGTGTAGTCTCTTGTCGCGGTATCGCTGAAAACTTTTTAGAGAATTTCGGCCAGTGTCGTCAAATGAAAGAGCTAATAAAAATATATCTTCCACATAACATAATTTTGACATCTAAATAGTACAGTAAAGCAATTTAGAAGCACATAGAGAACGACATATACGACTGATTTTGTAAAGGTCAGTCAGGTAAATTTTAATTCGAGTTTGTCCATCACTACTTAACATCGACCACAGTGATGATGATAATTTTAATATCTTGGTTTTCTTAACAAAATAGGCCATAAGCACATTTTCTGAATATTTGCAAATCTTCTTCGTTTTGCACCATATAACAAATAGATTACTATTATTACTTCTCGTACAATACCTGATTGATTTTTGAACAACTTTAAAGTTGCAGCTTCTGCGACATTTTTGAGTTAGAAGGTGTATTGAAGATGCCACTCTCACTGTTTAACCGAATTTAAAAGTCTTGTGTCAAAATTTCTAAACATGTTCATGGTTTTTATTTTAAAACCGTATTTCAATTAATTTTTGAACTTGCAATTATTACGGGGTTCCAGTATCTTAAACTAGATTGTATATTCAAAATTCGTTGTTAAGTTAAGGATTGGTGAGTATTATTGTATATCACCCTGTATAGTTGGAAGGTTATCAACTAAAATGTTTGCAAAATTTCATTCTAGATAAATTAATATATTGCAAGCTACATAATAATTACGAAACTATAGATCGTATAACATCGCCAATAATTAAATATGTCTTAGAAGTTTGTATGTAATTCAATCAGATGAGACTGAAAAATCTATGAGAACGCTAAGTAATCATTTAAAAAAAAAGTATACCTATTTTATTAATTTACGTGTATTATCAGATATATTTTTATTATTTACTGCCATGGGGTACGCCACTGACAAAATCTAAGATGTATGCATAATAAGGCCATGCCCAATGATTAGCAAGAATAAAGTTTTCTGAGAAACTGAAAATAAATTTTTTTCCATATTATTCATCGAACACTGGACGCTGTGCAATCATAATAGCAACTTATTTGCATATGTTTATTTCTTAACCATAGATGTATTCATTTTAAGCATTTATTAATGTATTTATCACAATACTTCCAAATATTATTGTATGTATTCATTTATTTAGTTTTTTTTGTACGAAAATTAATTTTCAGGCAATAACTTTAAAAAGATACTCGTAGAATTGCATAATCACATAAGAGGTCAGTTAGCAATATGTTAATTGAAAATTTAAAAATATAGGACTCGGTATTTTATAATACCTGAAAGTGCAGGGTCAGTGGCTAATTTGTAAAACAAATACATCACAATATGAACTTGTTATATAAGTTTCTAATTGCTTTACTATTCTTTTCAGTCAATATACATTTACTGCATATATTGTTTGTTTATTTAGGTTACTATAATGAGAGGTGATATTTATTTAATTTTCAAATTCACTTTTTTACTAACTATTATTATTATTATTGGATATCACCATTCCTTCACAAAAACTTCTCACTTTTTAGTAATTTAGATAAAACACTTCTATGTTGGTCTATGTTGTTATTATGCTTATTTTGGTTCTTTATTATTAAAACTAGTCTGTTATAATTCTTAAGTAGTAGTACCTACTGTACCTATCTTCCACTATAGAAAATTTTAAACTAATATTTAAAAACTGTGAAAGGTGTTCTAGAATACACTGTTATATACTCGACAAAGAGCTTGTAATCGAAATTACTTTGTTTTATAATGGGCATTTTGATGGTCTACAAGAAGTCCTGATTTTACCGCCTTGGAATCCTTCCTGTGGGAAAAATGATGGTAAATCATAGAGTATACAAGGAAGGTGCAAGACTTTTATTACCTTCGCCAAGAACACATTTTATACTTTATAAAAGAAAGAGGATTTTTAGTAACTGTAATAGCGAACGAGCATTAATATGCACCCCTTAGCTTTCGTAACTTTATACTGTGTAATAAACCACAAAATTGACCAAACTGTCAAACAAATATAGAGGGTTTTTGAAAAAGACATGCAATATTGCTGATACTGATGAAAAATAAGTGCGGTTTGCTTAATAAACGTATGTCCTCGAGCCACTCATTTTTCAGATTCATGGTGTCGTGTTAAGATAATTTTAGAAAATCAAATTTTGGATACAATTTTTTTAAAGCACAAGATATTTCATAAAAATTTTACATAGGTACGTTTTTGGTGGTGCTAAATATGCCGCTGTTATTAGTTTTTCTGTACAAAGTAGCTAGCTCCTAAATTTCCACTGACATTTTATTCTGTATTTTTTTAATTAGGTTTTTTCCATTCTAAATTACGTGATATTGTGTAAAACTTGGATTTTGGTGTTTCAATGCATTAAATACTTTTAATATAATCTTCTCATTCTGAGACAGCGCACATCTTTTCACGCGTTTAGCAGGTACGTAATCTGATAAGCTCGACATTTTACCTAAACAATATTATATCTACTGGCACAATAGTCACTAAACACAAGTCGTATTTTACTCTACTGCACTAGCACGTCTTCGTATATTCAGCTCTAAGACTGAATTGATCTGTCACAATACACTGGCTCCTGCTCTATAGTGTATCCAGTAAAATATACTAATGTACACCCATTACCTGTTAGCATTAGTGTTACCCGATAATTACCTGAAACAAAATATTACCACGCCCATGACCGGTTCTTATCTCGGGGTTTTATTACTCTCTCATTTCCAAACAGACTTATAATAGCAGTAGGCATTAATATATCATTTTACAAAAACTGTTTTAATAAATGTTTTTTAAGAATCGAAATAACCGAGTGTAAAGTTATTGCAAATTTTGAAGCCGAGTAAAAATGTAATTTTCTTACAGAATGATATAACAACATGGTAATAATGAACTTCCATGCATAGAAACTTCCTTATAGATTTCATCCCTCTGCATGATTATTTAACACAATGGCTCCGGGTTTGCGACAAACTGAGGAAGGTGGATATAATTTTGAACATTTTTACTATGAGGGCACAGGACCGAATTACATAACTTAAATTCCAAAATAGGTGCGTTATTTATCATTTTTTGAATTAACATTTTATTGGGCTATTTTTGCATATCACTTGTTCTTCGAATAAGTAGGTGTATCGAAAATTACTACCTCACTTTCAAAATCACCCTGCATAGTGTAGTGTATAGTATTGTGTATAAATAGGTGTAGTGTATCTAATGTATAATAGTCTATAATAACTGATAATGTGTGACCGTTTTAGTGACAGTGCAAGTAATCAGTACTATATAGTGTGTATGTATAGTGCAGTGTATTATAAGTGTTAAAGTGTGATATCTGCGAAGTGCGCATCAGGTAAGTGGTAGCTGTAAGTGGGTGGTGTTGGGTTATCGTCATCCAAACGGACGGCATTCTACAATGATTGTGGAGAGGATGATAGGGGTTAGTTTATACTTTAAAGTAAACTATTAAACCGCTAGGTTCACTCAACGTCAACTTAAGATACTTTGGTAACTTTGTATTCTCTGAGCCCTTATCAAGTCGCAAACCTATGAAGTATTGCCTTCTGCAATTTGCAACCCTGATTTCACATACTCATCTAAGCATTGTGAATTAGTCACTTTCTCCTATTTTGGAAAGCAAGTTTAGTGTCTGTACCGAGGGGGTAACCACACGTGAAAATCTTGTCACAAATTTTGCGAAATCCTTGAGAAATCTTGCGAAATCACGTGAAATCCTGAAACATCGTACAAAATACTAAGAAATCGTGCGAAATCACAAGAATTTGCGCGAAATCACGCAAAATGTCGCTTCATCTGGAGGCAAATTTATCCGTAAAGACTGACAATACTCTCACCTTGCGTCATTATCGACGTTATTATACTTATTTTCATTTTGAGAATAAAGCAGGTGGCAACTCGCATTATTTTACCATGGCATATGACCGATGAGTCGAAAGCATGCAGTAGCGCGACAGTTATCACGGTTGTTTTTAACTACTGGAAGGCTGTTTAATGTTTCATTTTATTGACTTTGCATTTCAACATTAAATTTAATATTAGTGCCCCTATTCACTATAGTCTGTTTGGAAATGAAAGAGAGTAATAAAAACAGATAAGAACCGGCCATGGACGTGGTAATATTTCGTTTCAGGTAATTATCGTAATTTTAAAAAGAAATACCAACGCTAAACAAAATTTTAAGTGAACTTTCAGAGGACAACGATTTGCCAAAAATCAGTAGAAGCAAATTATGGGCCGTCTTACGAGAGTTGAATTTTTGCAGGGAAAAGCAGAACAGGAAGTCAGTTCTTATCGATAAAGATGAAATTATTTGTTGGCGAAGATCCTACTTAAGATCAATTAGAAAATTCCGTGACGAAGGGAGGAATATTTATTATCTAGACGAAACTTGGGTCAACGAGGGATATACTGTAACAAAAGTATGGTAAGATAAAAATTTAAAAAGTTTTCGACAAGCATTTTTGGATGGACTTTCAATAGGGTTCAAGGCACCTTCAGGTAAAGGGCGAAGATTAATAGTGACACATATAGGTAGTGCCAGTGGTTTTGTAGATGGCGGTTTACTTTTATTTGAATCTAAAAATACAGGTGACTATGACGAAGATATGAACGCAGATGTTTTCGTAGTATTTTACACAGATGTTGGATCTTATTCCTCCGGGGTCTGTAATTGTCATGGATAATGTCAGTTACCATTCACGACAGACCGAGCGGACGCTTGGAGGAAAGCCGCTATAATTCAATGGTTATCCTGAAAAAAACATTTCTTTCGAAACAAATATGGTGAAAAAGGAACTTTTGACACTTGTCAGTCTTAATAAAAATCAGAAAAAATATATTATCGATGAAATGGCAACAAATCGCCAAATAACGGTACTACGGTTACCACCTTATCACTGCGAACTTAACCCAATCGAATTAGTCTGGGAGCAGGTAAAAGGAGATGTAGCGCGAAATAATACGACGTTTAAATTAAGTGACGTGAAAATTTTGTTAAAAAATTCCTTGGAACGAGTAACTGCAGATAACTGGCAAAGATGGAACCTATCGTTATCAATCTAGGAAATGAAGATAATTCACCAGAATATTCAGAGGATGAATTTTAATATACCTACTTTTTTATTTCCTTTATTGTACATTTATACAACACTACATTTACTCACCATAATTAGAATTTTCAAAATACATATATTTTTGTGTGGAATAAAGGTCTATTCATTAAATTTAAATAAAAATTTTGATAATTATATTGAATAATTTTATTTGAATTACTAAAAACCCTCTTAACCCGGTTATAATGCTTAAAGTAGCCTCTAGTTTTGAAATGCTGTTTTTATATTGTTTACTTATAAGAGAAATGGACCGAGAAATTGAAGCGGCATAGACAAAGACGGATTGTCGGGGATTAAATTTTAGCTACCTGCTACAATGTAGTACAACCCGGTCACACAAAGTTTTTTTAAAAGTACACCTCATCTATACCGATAATACGTAATATAAAAATATTGAATATAAGCACCAGTACTACATTTATTTACGATTTCCGTACATAATAAACTTTCATTACTCTCTTTCATTTCTAAACAGACTATAGCTTATCTAAAAATTTGTAAAGATTAAAACAGGACACCCTGTATCTGAGGGATGAGAGAAATCGAGGGTTAACTCAAGAGTTAACCTTGGCGCTTTGCACCTTGAAATATTTACCTATTGTGCAAAAATTAGAACAAAAAAATCGCTATTTCTAAGAAGCTGTTAATTTCACATTTTTTGTCAATTTGAAAGCTTCAGTCAATGTCGTACAGCGCCTTCATTCGCGTCCACCACTGACATCGAATAATTTGAAAGGTTTTTGAAATTTCTTGATATCTCGCGTATACAGCGTGTCTGTAAAAATTTAGAAAAAAGTACTACCACATATTCCGAGGCTCTACATATGATGATCTATATTAAGTTACTTTAGACCAAAATGTTATAGTTTCCAAAATGCAGGTTCAACACCCTGCATTTCGGTTAATAATCTTATTTTTTTCCTCAATAACTTCATTATAAAGTGTAGTAAATACGTAATCTGTAAATGATACTGTAAATGACACTGCAGGAAACAACTACTCCGCGGACTAGTGCCCCGACCGGCATTGAATTACTCCTGCAGTATATGTGTATATCTCACCTATCTCACCTGTAGTAAATACATCAAACAAAATGTCACCACATGTTCCTAGGGCCAAGATATAAAAGAATAAAAATTATTGATAAAAAAAAATCAATACACCAGCCCACAAAAAATGTATGTAGATGTATACGATTTAAATGCATGTGAAGTACTGTAGGTGACGCCCTCTGCAATAAATAGCAAATTTGATAATTAATATTTTAATTTCTCGTGCCAAAAAACTCACCACTACCAAGTTTTATGTATTTAATACGATTTATAATAAAGTTATTGAGAAAAAAACAAAAAACTAAAAAACGCCCTGCATCTCGGAAACAATAAAATGTTAGAGTAAGGTAATTTGATTTAGACCATCATATTTTGGAGGTAATATGTGGTTTTTCCTAACATTTTACAGACACCCTGTATAAGTATAGTAATTTTTGAGGTAATTGTTGTCAAATGCGAAATCCTTGGAAACTCTTTGAAATTGCTCGGAATTTCGTGAAATCCCTTGAAAATCTCTATTTTGCGAATTCTTGTCCCAGTGGTTACCCTCGATCTGTACCCTTACCAAATTTTATCGTACTAACTGTCCCAGCGAAGATAAACTTACTGAAGGTCTTAGGGTCTTAACATCCTTTATAGAGGAGATCATCAAAAATTACTTTAGTTGATACAATCATTGAACAATTTGTATATTGTAGTGCAAAAATATTTCTAGATAGATAGATAGATTTCTATAACAGCTAAATTTTTGACACTCAGATCACCAGTATCAAATATATCAATATCAAATATCACTTGGAATATTCGTTATTTGTGAAATAATTACAATATACAAAAAAAAACTGAGATTCTACGAGACGCGTCAAAGATATTATTTGTTTACATTTTCCAGTTATAATGTAATATTATTGTTTTTGTATTTTTACTAAATAACTGTAGCAAACAGACCTTAACACTCATTTCTCTAAGTCTCCTCAAATATTTCATAAAATGTTAACTATGGTGTAAATCATCGTTATCTCAAGTTCATCGGTATTTAAATATGTCGGATAACTGTGCAAATCAGCAGAATCAAACAACGTAGTAATACAATAATGCTTGCCACCGGGCGCCTAAGGATGAGAATCCATGACACTAGACACTCAAATAGAGGTCACGTCGCGTCGCAGTGGGCCAAGGTAGCTAATCTATATAGACTGAATTTCTCAGTCTGCTTCAATGTTTGACTTCATAATTTTTTGCAAATATTTCTAAAAATTGCTTCTACAAACAAGGGCTTTAATCTCATCACACAAAATAAATTTACATTTATTACTATTTATCTAAAAAATAATACTCATAAACTTAAAACCATGTTTACATTAATCATTCTCAAATATAATTTGACAACCATATAGTTCTTTCAAATAGCATTGCTTTTCTTTTATGTTCTAATTAGAAAGCATAGGTATACATACAGAACAATATAAGTAAATAAAATATTAAAATATATTTTAATAACAGTACCTCGGTTTTGTTTAAATGTCATTTTAAGAAATTGTTAGCAATTGTTTTATCCGATTTAATCGAGATTATCATTTGATACTCTACGTGATCTGATGTAGTTTTTTATAACTATTAAATATTCAACTTGCAAGACAAAATTAATGAATAAAATATAGCATACCTACTTTAAATTATAAGTTATAATATACAATTTTTTAAATTTATGCTATTCAAAAATTAATAAAATAAGATTGTGGTACTGACTCGGATATAGTAATTTTGATGTCATGACCTAAGTACCTGGTTACTGCCAGTAACAAAATTAAAGTGCACGCCCCTAGACTTAGCTTGGATTTTTTGACCTGTTCTTATTGTTCTTGGACTAGGCTCTGTAGAAGCGGCTCCGCAATCAGTAAACCTGAATCACCACTGAAGGTACAAACAGTGAAGAACGGTGAAACGTTTGAAAGCGTGGAATTCAAGCAATTGCAGAAGCGGCTACGGAAGGCCCCATAAGACTATCGTTGTCCAGGAAACAGGAAACGAAATCAGCCGAGAATAGTGAGTACGCCCCAACAGAGCCCGATAACAAAGGCAGGACAAAGAATTCCAGCTAAAGCTATGTACTTTATTTCAATTGCTGGGAGTGACAAGTTACCTACGTTATGACGTACTGAACTGTAAGATTTCAAACTTATTATGTCAAAAAGATATGTTACTTTAATTTTAATACTATATGCGGGATGCCCGGAAATTTAACCGACAAGCGACAGCAAGTTCTAGGAATAATTTTATATCGATTCTACATAAAATCGTCTCATCCAAAAATGTTTCTTCAAGGCTATGTAATTAATAAAAAAAACTGATTTGTCTTATGCAAATGTTCGGAGTGGCCTCCATTGACTTCAATGCATTTGATAACACGTTTGTTAAATGACCGTCCCATCTTGAAAAATAAGTTTTCCTTTCGAACTGATTGTGCGGCATTTTTAATTCTTTACCATATTTCTTCCCGAGTATTTATTGTGTCTTCGTAAACAAGAAATTTCATATAATCCCATACATAAATATCTATCGTTTTGAAATGGGCTGTTTTCTAACTTCAATGGTCGGCTGTCTTGTATGTTTAATGTATAGAAATATTAATAATCTTACAACATTTATTTTATCATTTACTTTAAATTTAAAAATGTGTGTGAATGTCTCTAATGCATAATTAATTTAAAAATACAAACTTTCAAAGAAAATTTCTTAAAAACAGTTGTTCGTACCAACATTCAAACGGCATATCGATTTTTCATGAAAAATATGAGGAAACAAGATTATCTATTTAAAATAAATCATTCATGTAGGCACAAAAAAGTTATGATCCTTTTAGAGTCATATAAAGTGGCATAATTGGTGCTCTCTACAAGTTACTGGTAATCTGTACAAGAGCAAATTTGAATTTCTCTACCAAAGGAAGCCCGCCGTCCCAAATTTCGTGCCTACATCAAAATGTGTTCAATCTTTATGCAGCAAATCAGAAATAAATTAACTTTGACACCCTGTACGTCAGTTGTTAACAATATCACATTATTTTTATACGAGAAACCCACTCTTGCTCTGTATACCATTACTTATGGTCCACCCTGTATATACCGGTTTGACTACAAAACAATGTCTTGATGGTGTGACGCTTGTGGTATAAATGAAATCAAATAGTTTTATCTAGAAAACAACTTTTACTACTTCTACTTATACAGGGTGTCTGTGAAAGGTTGGGAAATCTCAGAGCTGGAGATACTTGTGACCAAAATAAATCTATTGAGCCAAATATGCCTTATCCGAATTTTATTTTGAAATATCTCAATAAGTTTGAAACCTGTCGGAGTATTAAAAAAAATTGGCGCAATTATGTTTTTTGGCACGACAAATAAGAATTTTTAACTAATTTTGGCGTTGCTTATACAGGGCGTCAGTTATGCCCTACTTCTTTGATAAAAAGGAGATTTTTTTTGTATTTAGAAATATGGACATCATGTATTGAAAATAGGAAAAAACGTGCTTTGTTTCATTAAAAAATTACAGTTTTCTTGTTATGGGCATAATTAAGAAACGAAACGTCCATTCATATTCATATTAGGTAAAGTTATGTTTTAGATAAGTACAAGCATTGTGAATGAGTAAGTAGTGCCGCATATCGTAGAGGGCGCTCTTGGTTCCTTTACAATTAATTTTTATTGTAACTTTTTTTTGTCCTATTCTGATGCGCTTGACTGAAAATTATGATAAAGAAATTAATTTTGAGTAGAAAAGCTATACTTGTTCCATGTTGATAAAATTCACCGTTTTCAGTAAAAACGCGTTTGAAAATTTCCGCAAATTAAAATAGAAATAAATTTTCTAATTCGATCAAGTTACCACTTGTCAAACTGACGTTGATACGCTTCAATTAAATAAAATTTGATTAAAAGCCTGTCAGATTAATATTAATTGTTGTACTAAGTTAGTAATTATCGTTGTGTAGTTGTGTAAAGTGTAAATGTAATGTGTAATTAATTTCAAATTATTAGTATTATTTAGTCAAATTTTGAAAACATACCTCGACATAATCAATTTTCCAACTCAGAAACGGCAAATATAATCGCTCTTTATTGTCAAAATCAATTTAATGGAGGAGCTGAAGAAATAAAGTGCATGGAACAGGTATAACTTTTCTACGCAAAATTAATTTCTTCATCATAATTTTCCGTCAAGTGTATCAAAATAGGACCAACAAATAGTTGTCAATTTGCTAAGGAGTTCCTAAAGTACCCCAGCAAGAATATAGCGAAAATGTACATAGCCATGTTTAGGACGAATCTTCCCCTAGTGTCAAGTATTCAACTGGAGGTTTGTAGGGATTACGAACAGGAAGATGAGACCGTGTTTCATACACTATGTGAGTGCACTGCAGTCACGGGTAGCCAACTCGTATAGAAAACCGGTAACAATCGTCTATGCAATATTCCTTCTAAAATCAGTAACTCTACCAGCCAAAATCAGTGCTACCGGCTATCGGTAGAATGATATAAGCATTTATACCTTTTTTTCTCATTATTTATGAAAATTTTTAAGCTAACATATTGTAAAATACAATATTCTTCATTATTTTGTACATATGTTTTGATTAGGGGAACATGGAGAAATATCGACCATGGGGTAATGTCGATCTCATTTAAATCTAAGCAACTGGCGATCTCAGTGCCCTCTTCTGGCGACAGCTAGTTGCATTCAAACGTGCTACGTCTGCCGAGTTCAGTGATTCCAACTGTTGTGTGTGTTAATCAATGCACTTGGATATCATTGGGTAAATTATAACTTTATAAGAAATGATCTGTACTTTCGGATATGCCGTCTTATGGTGCTATTAGATGTAATAGTATATTAATTGTATACTGACTTAAATCTGATCCGTTATTTTTATGTTTTGCTAAACAATCTAAGATTATGTTTATGTAGGCACTTTGGGGTATTACCGATCAGAGAGGTCGATATTACCCACCTTACATTAGACCGGTCGATATTAACCGTCTTCACATTTTTGTTCCAGATGCCCCGAAAATATAACCGAAAAACATACCGCTCTTCATGGAGTAAAGAATCTATGAAAAGGGCAATTAGAGAGATGAATTACCGCGAAGATGATAACGATAATGATCAAGAAAATTTACCTCTACAAACTGTATCACCTCATCCAGGCATTCATAGAATCCACGAATGAACAGCGCCAACAATTAACATCATCACTCAAGCCAGGACCTAGTAAAATTCGTGATAAAAAATTGAGTTCATTTACCTCGTAATTATGAACCAGAATCATCAAACTCTCACCTAAGTATGGAAGAAATTTTAGAAGATGAAATTACAGAAGATGAGGATAAAACGATAAAAATAAAAGAGAAAAAAATAAATGCCTCCTTTAAAGATTTATGTCCACCACTCCCTTTACAACCAAAGGGATCCAAAAGAAGACAAAAACACTCAGAAATATTGACGTCTACTCTTTTAAAAGAACAATTACAAAATGAAAAAGAAAAGGAAACAAAAGAAAGTAGAACACGAAAAATTAAAAAATGTGGTCTTTTGTTTGATCTTTATTACCAGCACCTATGGTCGACATTACCCGCAGCTATGGTCGACATTATCCTACTGGTCGATTTTACCCGAATTTATTTCTAATTTTAAAAACTTTTATATAAAGAAAAAACAATGTTCATACCACATTTGCAATGCTAAATTAGTAAGACATATTCATATATGTAACTCTGTGACGTTTTGTATCACTTTCAGTAAGAAATATACTTAAAATTGAAAATAATTCTTAACTAGTCAATATTCCCCCACGTTTCCCTATTCAAAATTTCTTTTTACCTAAATACGTAGGTACAAGGTTTCAAAATCGGAAAAGCTATGTCATAGCAAGATAAAAATTTAAATTTAACCCAACTTTTTAGTCACTTAAAATATGTTTATTCTTTTTTTACTGTATTAGAAAGGTATTTTCAGTTAATATAAATCAAATCTCCTACAATTCCTATCAATGAAGTCATATGTATGTTCTCTGATACCAAACATCTAGGTATGTAATTCAACACTGGTTGGGGCTTTTGTCCACAGAGTAGTTAGTTTCACACAATATTATTAATACCTAAAAATATATAAAAATGTTTATTCTTATTTTATCATGCAGTGTATCACTATCCAAGTGGTTAATTAAAAAAATATATCATCTTGAACGTTTGAAAAAGTAGAAAAATTCAGTGAACATATGTGAGTATGTTAGTAAAAGTAATAAATGTTTCATCGCATTAATTTATTATATTTCAGGAAGAGGAGTTTCAATAATGATATTTTTTGTTAATATACATGGAAATTACTTTGATTCGTTTAGAAGTTTACAGGTTACTGACAAAGCGATCAGGTCATCCCGAAGGAAGATTTATGAAGACATTCAAGACAAATTGAATATATTCTTTGGGTTTGGATTTATAAGTAATGAAATGCCTGAAGTGTTTCTATTGATTCCATTATTTATTAGAAATTTTTGCTTTGTTGGTCATATGAATCCGAAACCCGAATGAAGATTTAAGAAGACATTCGAGACATATATGTTCTTTATTGTTTGGATTTATAAATAATCGAGTGCGAGTGAAGTGTCTTTATTGATTTTATTTCTTCTATTGTATTAAAAGGTAATACCCTCGGTAATACATCAAATTTCGTTACTCTATACTGAAAATCTGTAGGCGAAATATAAACAAGAGAAAAAAGAAGTATTTTTTTTATTATCGTTCATAAAATTGAAATATTGGAGTGCTTCTAGAAATGTGTTTCGTTAAGGTAAATTTCCTATATTAACTACGTTTGTCAAATGTAAAGAATACGGTAAATGCATTGTAATTTATATGTTTTTTAATTGTTTGTGAATATTAAGCTTTGTTCAAAATATACATTCTTATATCATTTTTTAACAGTCTTGTGATTTTATATAATTTCCCATTTCTAGTAACCAATATTTAAAATCATACACAATTTACTTGTAAATTGTGTATGATTTTGAATATTGTGTCGCATTAAAAGAGTAAATATGTGCAAATAGAATATTCGAAGTTCCTGCAGTTATTTCTAGTTCATCAATCCCACTATTCAAGTAGATGGCGCTGAGCTGTCAGTTGTTGCCAACCGTTAATAGGGATATTGTGTGTCTTCTTCTTTATATTTTGTGACTGCAGTCTCGTCTCCATGTTGGGAGAGCGATGGCCTTCTGTTGGCTACAATAGAGGGAACCCCCTAAAGAACGTCACCACCTCTTTCTCTTTGTTAGATTGGATAGCGGTTCAGGTAGATTGATCTCATAATGAGAGGAAGTAAAAAGGGCTAATGGGGCCTATGTGCTGTAATTTTTTAAAGCTACTCTCTCACAATTCTAGAATTCCGTAAGGGATTGTTCATATCTCAGAGAATAGCTAAGACATCAGAAGGTGAAAATTTAGTCCATTGAAAAGTTACATTTGGGGTTGCATTTTTTAGAGGACGCAATTTTATTGTTTAGATGTGAGGGGGGAGGAAAAAGCTTAACTTGAAGTTTGTGGAGTCACAACCCTTCAACTTCGGCCGCCATCTTGGAAAAGAGGGTTAAATTGTTTTTAGCATTTATCAGGTAAACTATTGGTCATACAAATTTTTTTAAAAAAAAACATTTTTTATTGCAAATTGAATCCTCTACAGTTTTAGTTGAGTAACTTTTTGTTGTAAAATCAAAAATAACAAAGATATTAAAGAAAAACAATCAACATTTTTGGACAAATTTTCTTTAGGACGCCATAATTTATTTATTTTTTTATTTAGAAAAAATGATATTGGAGCATTTTTATAGAGTGGTTTTCAACGAAGAATTTTTATTACATACTTTTTTTATTATATTCATTAGTTTGGGTTTTACAGCGCTGTGAGGTGAACCCTATAGTCCATTGGAAAGTTACATTTGGGGTTGCATTTTTTAGAGGACACAATTTTATTGTTTAGATGTGAGGGGGGGGTCAAAAAAAGTTTAACTTGAAGTTTACGGGGTCGCAACCCTTCAACTTCGACCGCCATCTTAAAAAAGGGGGTTAAATGGTTTTTTGCATTTATCAGGTAAACTTTTGATCATACAAAATTTTTTAAAAAACATTTTTTATTGCAAATTGAATCCTGTACAATTTTAGTCGAGTAACTTTTTGTTGTAAAATCAAAAATAACAAAGATATTAAAGAAAAACAATCAAAATTTTTGGACAAATTTTTTTTAGGACGCCATAATTTATTTATTTTTTTATTTAAAAAAAAAGACATTGGAGCATTTTTGTAGAGTGGTTTTCAACGAAGAATTTTTATTACATACTTTTTTTGTTATATTCATTAGCTTGGGCTTTACAGCGCCGTGAAGTGAACACTAATTTTCCCTAATGAGTAGAGTAGAATTTATTTGGCCACGTTTCGTAGACACTATGTTTATGGAAAGTCATACAGCATATATTTTTAGAATTAAACAAAAGAGAAAATAGTTCCTTGTAAAACATAAATAAAAACAGTTATAGAGAGCGTAACAGAAAATCACCATCAAACTTGTAGGGAATAATCTTTTAACAGAACAAGAAAAACGATGTTTAGTTATTGTGATGTAACCATAATTATAAAAATTATTAAATTGGGTTATGCCACTAGTCAGCTTAGAAATATGTGTCCGAAATTTGATATTGTTTTATTGCTAAATAGAGTACGTTGTCAGAGTAATAATAGTGGTGTTATGGTGTCGTAGATTCAAAACGTATACTGAAGTGGATTTAATTTATGTGATATTTATATTTTATTTATAATATGTGTTGTACAGGAGAGGGAGGATATACATTTTGAAAATATGCAGATACCAATGCATTCATGCCAATGTAGCCGTGGATTCGAATCCCACTTCTGACACCAATTTAAACTCTACGCTGACTTAGCCTTAGAAAATGTCACGTAGAATAACAAACTTTATTGGCACTACTTGATTACACAACAAATATCCTCCAAACAAATTTCACAACTGTCAAGGCTTTACGAGTACTTTGACGTTTGTCCCTCGCGATCGTCTTCTCAAAATGACATAAACTCAACTGTGGCGGCAAAATCGATCTGTTTATATACATTTATTATTATTATTGGGTCGGTCAGTGGACGCGCGGTTAAGACGTCAGTACTTGAATAGAGGTGACTAGATCGGTGTGGATTCGCGCCCAGCTGCTTGGGTCAATGTGAGACTGATTTAATTAAACTTATATTAAAATCCAGATAGGTCAAAATGTAACTTAATCTTCTATATACAATATCTATCAGATGATATTTCTTACGTAAGTGTGGTAATTGAACAAGAAAAGAAAATAATAATTGCTATTTTGTTGATTTTATTTTGACTCTTTAAGTAACCTTCCCAAGGTCGAATTTTACAGGTAAGTCTTGGCGCCAATTTTGTTATGACACTTGTAATGCTGGTTGCCTAATTTGTGACGTCGCCACTAATGCGGTCTATACGTTTTACTTCATTTTTTAAATGTCCCCACAAAAAGAAATCCAAAGGATTTAAAGTTAGGAGATCCTGCCGGCCATGGTATCGGCCCTCCTCGTCCAATCCCTTGCATGGTATTAATGCTTAGACCTGTATATAGTACGGACATAATTGAGCTTCGTGTATGATACGCCACACTACTGCAATACGCCATGGACGCCCTGGATTTATCTCCTCCACGATTCGGTTGCCAATTTCCCGTTTACACCCGTGTTGCACTACACTTGCATTCACTTGCACACAATCGTTGTGATAAAGTATTTTCACTTCACAATAAATTAAAATTATATCCATTTACTTCTATACTTTGCTATACACGTAAGGCATATTTGACACTGGCTAGGGACTACAGTAGCCCAGCGAAGTAAAGGTTGAAAATACTACAACTTCAGCCATTTTTTTCTTGGAAAGTTTAAGAATTATACAAAAAAAATCCCATATTGACTCCATATTTCACGACGCATCTATTTTTATTTTTTATTTTTTTTAGATAATTTGTAAATCACCCTGTATAGTATATCACCCCAAGAGCATTGCATAAATAATGTGGTCCAGTACAAAAATGTGCAAATTTATTTATACATTAGTAAGAAGATTTAGCCTATTATAATGACATTAGACTGAAAAGAGTGACAAACAGCTAAAATGTCACTTGGGACGTTTTAGATGAAGACAGTAAAGTAGCAGTCATAAAAACCAGGCTAATGCAAAGAGTACAAAATCATAATTAAAGCAATTTTTTATCGAGCTAATACTGTCGAATTCCCATAGAATTTGGCCTTGGGCAATTTGCAGACTTTACGGCAGCTGCACGCAAACAAATGCTTTGTGTTGGCCGAAAATGAATTACTATTTGTTACTAGTAATGATATATTAAAAATTGGAATTCTCATGCTATATACATTACAACTACTTTAGTTATTGGTGAATAAACATTAATTAAACGGATGTGCGTATGTAATGAATCTGGATTTTTGGCGCAATATCCATATAAAGGATTTAAAACGATTAACCATCTGTGTTGTAAATATTAATAAAACAATAAATTTACCTTTTGTATCAATAATTTTACTCTTTCATAAATTATATTATGAATTATGAATATTATTTATCTAGGAGGCACACGGTGTACGAACGAGACATTTATTTTATTGAGTAATAAATCTTGTAAAGTGTTACATCACAAATCCTTATGGTTGTTGGTAATTACGTACATAAAATTATAAAACAAATCGAATAAAAATAAGTAAATAAATACAATAAACTTAATTACATGATTAAACTGACTAATCATTTTACCTCCTCTGAGAATTATTTAAATGCAGAAAATAAATTGAAATTTAAAAAATTATTATGCAGGTGTTCCGCGTAAGAACCGATATAGAACAGGTTCCAGGTAGGGGGTTCCAAAATATTGTAATACAGGGTGTTAAAAAAAGAGTGTAAAATATTTCAGGACGTAATAGTATGAACCAAAATAAGCAGAAAAGTCTTAATTAACATGGGTTCCCAAAGTAACTGTTGCGGTGATATGGACCACTATTCGTTTTTGAAACATTTTATTTTATCAGGAATAAACCGACAAAGGAAGCTTTTAACAAACAAAAAACAAAGTTACAGAAGAAGTGTCCTCCGTCCATTTCCAAGCAGACACGACATCTTCGTCTCAACGATATTCGAACTCTTTCGAAAACGCCCTCCTTGGTTTGGATTTCTTGACACTCTGATTAATCCGTAGCTGCAGCTCTTCCAGGATATTTGCAGGAGTACCATACACTAATATCCCCAAATAAAGAAATCTAGAGGGTTCAGAACGGGCGATCTTGGAGACCATAAAACAGGTCCGACCCTTCCTACCCATTTATGTGGAAAAGTTTAGTGTAAATGCTCTCTAACGGCCATGGAAAAATAAGCTGGAACACCATCATGCTGTAACCACTTTTGTTACCTCTGATTCAAAGGAATATCTTCCAAAAACTCATACAGTGTGTTCTGTAGAAAGTTGAGGTAAGCAGCGCTTGTTAATCGGTTTGGTAAAACAACAGAACCTAGAAACCTGTCACCTACAATACCCATCCAAATGTTTAATGAAAAACGTGCCTGATGTCCAGATTCTATTAGAGCATAAGGATTTTCGTGGATGAATATGAAGAAGGATGGCTCTACCAGATTTTGTGTCAATTATTTAAAAAATGATGATGATGATTATTGATGATTTATGCAAACATATCATAGTTGCTGCCTATAACTTACGAGTTCAAAACGAACATGAAGCAGAAACATTTGTTTATAGAAACTGGGTAAAACGAGCTCAAAATTTTGTTGTTGTAACATGAGGTATATCAAACTATTTTATTAATTAAAACCATAAATTATTTATATTAGCAATTAATAACAATAGCGACAAAAATAGTTGAATTTGTTATATAAAATAAGTGTTATAAAATGTTATTTATTTCTTTCGTTGGGAATTTATTTTAATTTTTTGTCGGTTGCCGATTGAATGCTTGCCTTGTCAGGTTTTACAGTGGAGCAGTTTTCAATACCGTGGAGAAGTGTATTTTTAAATAATTTGGCCTTTTGATTTTTTTACAAAATTGTATCCCCTATACATTAAAAATAAATTTTAAATAAGTTTTAAATCATTGTGTATATTAGAAATAACATATTATTTACTAATTACACCATAACTCTAGAGGTGGACAATAATTAGGATTACCAACTTTTTTGTGAATAATAGTACCTCAGAGATCTAAATAAAAATATTTTGTATAGGTATAACAGAAAAGTATGGTACGCTAAGAGAAATAAATCCAATTATATAAAATTACTTTTAAAATCACAAGCTGATTCTTAACCTATACGCACAAACTTACAAATACAAATAATGACAAATAGTGAAAAAAATGTAAATATATTTTTTGTTCACAAAAACTAAGTAAATATTTCCATACATACAAGGGCTGATTAATGTCAATATTGTTTCTTTTCTTTCATTTAAAAGCCAACTATATGTTTCATGTTCCAATAGATTTTAATAAGATTTAGTCATTTTTTCATTTCCATTTTCCTCGAAAACTGCAAGAATATTTTTTTTATATAAAAATCCTTAGAGTTTTCATTTTCGCTATGAAATTATTAAAAAATATATACACAAAAAAAGTTTGGGTATTTTTGAAGCACTGCTCCCCTAATTTTACCCGCCCCTGAACAAACTGTATTGATTTCTTTTTAGATTTTCAAAAAGAGCTTAAAATTTACCTCCACGCAAATACAGTTTACAACCGTTATCGAAAAATTAATCTTACACACCCTGTATGTTAAAAAGGAAACGTTTTAGGATACATGTTTATCATCTTTTTTGAGGTCTTGAGGAATTTACGTATAGGTTAACAATCACTTTATATTTTGTAGATCTTGCATTACTTAGTCATTTATATTTCGTTGCCATCAAATTAGAAGATATTACAATTTTGGCACTATGTTTGTTTTTAACGTTGCGATATTCTGTGTAGGTACTTAAATAACATAACATTTTCATGCTAAATAAAATTTCTATGGACAAAAAAGCATTAAATTAAATCGAATCTAATTTCAAACCTGTTTTTCTCCCTACAATATCAAATGTAATATGTATAAAACCTTCAAATTTTAATTCAATGATTTGTAAAAATATATTGCACACGAATCGTCTAAATTTATATGTAGGTATAAACATTATTTATTAAACATTTGTCGTAGTCTACATGTTGCGTAAGTTAACAGGACCAACGTTCATGTTTTGGCACGTTTTGCGAATTGTGGTACTTAATTTACACAAAAAAAAAACGTAAATATTGTGTTACGGTTTCGTTATCATTTACTTAGGTCGAACGCCCTAAAGAATATTTATTTGTAAATATTCACTAAATGTATTATCATATTGAAGAACCAATAAAAACTAATATGCCAAATCATACCATTGCCTAATGAATTTTAATTTTAAATTGCTTTATTATTATTACTTTTCATGAACTCTTTCTTCTTCCTCCCTAATATTCTGGCCTCAGCCTATTTACAATCTATTATTTGTTTTATCTTTCCAAAATAAAATATTTCAACCTCTGTCCTTCTTCTATGGTTTTTGCTCCAGATATGAAAGAAATGTCCTTCTTGTCATTAAATAGTCTTGAAAGACTGTACGCTGTTGTGGATTTTATATCTGAGAAGTAATAAAAATTGAGATTATTTGTGCTGATTGATATCCGAGAAGGATTTCCTGCAATAGCAACTAATAATTCTCGGTTGCACGACAGAATATCGCAAAGGTATGTACAGGCATTCTTATAGTCAAGCGTTAATTTTTTACTCGTACCGAGCTATAGCAAATCATTCATTTTTAGGCCTTTTTCTTTTATGGGCAGAAAATGTGCTGCATGTCTCCCATTATTGCTTTATCTACTGCCTCCTCCTGCCATGCCCGCTGCTTGTAACTTAGAGAATTACTAGAGAAGTTTCACTGCTACCTCACCTGACAACCTCCACGTGGTCTGGGGCACCAGGTCTCGAACGGGACGTTACCATCCTCCTTCACTGCCAGTTACGGCTTCGGAGGATTCTATTTAGGTCACATTTAGCTATATACTATATTATTATGATCTAAAACAACTTAATACCTGCCTATAAAAACCCTTAAGCTAAAAATATATTTATTAATTAACTTACTTATACCTACAGTACTCAACCAGTTGTACGCTGACCCATTTACCACTAAGACATGTTTAGTAGCCTATTTTATTAATACTTACCTGCAGTTCGTTCTGTAACCTTTGAGTATAAATACCAAAAGGACTAAAATAAATTGTACTAGCTTGTATCCACTCTGTATATAGTGCTGTGTCCAGTATTTTGGATTTTACAATCATATGCCAAATTTAAATAGACTAAGAAAGAAGCATCGTTAATTAATAATAAATATTTAATTAATAAAATATTATATGTCAGCTTCACTGACTGGTGACTAGAGGGCCATATTCAAACCAGGGTGAGCGTCGTAGGCATACTTTTGCCACTGTCTATGTGAACCAATGCAATAATACTGTAATTATTATCTATTTAACTATATTATTTAGAAATATAGATATTGTCTATTTGTCTATTGAATTGTTGATTTATTTCCTTTTGTATTCGTCTTGTTTTGTGTAGGTGATATCGTAACCTCGGTGGTTTATAACCAGGGACCGAGACGGGCATTCCATCCCCAATCTCTGACGGAGCTATCGGCTAAATCCCTGACGTAAGCCCCGATCGTTATACAGGAGGTTACCATATCATCTGGCTTTTTCTCTGATTGTTGCATGCTTATCACCAACCGTAGCAATTGAACTTTTTCATATAAGTCTTCTTTTATTCCAAATATTGTCAAGAAGCTGTCCTATAATTTTTATATACTATAATAAACACAATACCCTGTATAGTACGGTTGGGAACTCTGGCAATAATGCCAATAAACAGAACTAAAATTATTTTTTAAAATATCTATTATGGATATAAATTGACCAATAAATCAGTATACAGGGTGATTCAGTCATAATGTCATTAATTTTAAAAGAAAATGAGTATAATACGAATACACGATTTAAAAAAAAATAAATGCATATTTACGCTGTGAAAAAATATTTTCAAACCATTTTTTAAATCTCCTTTTTAGGCTATCACTGATCTCTAGCGGTAATTCAACTCGATGTCGGCCTGATACACATTGCCAAATTTAAATATTTTCCTATAGTAGCTACTTGTAATATGTAATTAATCCTATACATTATTTTTTTAAAGTATGCACTTAACATATTAAGTTCATAAAAAATATTTAATATTGAAATTACAAAACTCCAACGGATCAAAATAAACCATTCCCATTTCATTACATAAATAGTGAAATAAAATTCAATACTAACTAGGTAAATTATTAAGAGAGGTTGAAACCTTTTTTTGCATTTAAATACAGACAGTAATTTAAAAACATCATGCTGTCAACAAGAAACAGTCCGAGACATACCTATTCAGTGATCGACAATCGGACAATCCGAATCCGAGGAAATCATAAGAATTTTATAATAAATGCCAACCGTAGTAAAAAGCAATTGCATTAGATAGGCTGTAATCGGCACACGCGGCACAGCTTAAAAGTTGGCAGTTCTCGTTTAACACGTTACCTGAAGAATAAGTCGAACATCGTTCATGTCCGTTTTCGGATGCAGGCGAGCTCGCCGTCGACTGCATCTGGAACAGATGCACGCTACCCGACTTGTCTCCCTTCTTCATCTATCAATCATTATTTTTGCGGTAGAAGTGAATTAATTTCGTGTCGTCAGTGTAGTTTATAATAATTATTAATAAAATTTGCTATTTACCTAAATAAAAATGCAATTCAAGTTGGGTAAAGTGAAAGGACGCAGTTGTCTTCTATTGAACACAGCCGTGGAAAAATGTATAAAAGGCAGCTTTTAAACTTGTATTACGAGAGCATTATGAATAAATTTTACGTCAAAACTTAAAAATGCAACGATTTTTAAAGATACATGCTTTTGCAATAATAATGACATTCTCTCAAAACAGTTTTTGGTTGGCTCTGGGTAAATATTTCATAAAATCTCTACTGGTGAGTGAAACAACTAAGAACCAAAGTTAAATGTTTAAAGTAGATTTTCAAATCACCAGTTCAAAAGAAATCGAAAAATTAATTCTAATGAGTGTCATTTGATCAGAAAAAATGCGCATAACATTCCAAAGCCAAACTCAAATATTCATTATAAAAAATATTGCTTCTTTTTTTTATATACACTGTAATTTTCTGTTTTAAAGTATATTCTCAAAATATTTAAACGTATTTAAGACTATTTAATAATAATTGATTAGCTATTATTTGTTTAAAGTTCACGTAAGTATTTTGTATTGAAAACAGTAATTCAAACGATTTAAAATGCTATCGCTATTGTGTTGAGGTCAATCTGGTGCGTTATGTCGACAAGACCAGGGTTGAATCAGCCCGTGAATTTTCATGCTTATACGCATATGATAATAGAATATCTTACCTTGAGTTCCATCAATTGAAATAGAAATTATAATTAAAAATGTAAACGAAGCCTTGAAGGAAACTAGACATATTAGATGCCGTACCACGTAGGTAAGTGAAGTATTTTCTATAAATCAAATGCAACTAAATTTCTTAATTTAGGAATATTTGAATGTCTTTCAAAATAATCTAGAATTTCTCATAATGACTAATAGTCAATATAGAAACATTTTGTTCCAGTTATACAATCATGATTTTTTTTTCAGCATCAAGCGCGTATGCTGTTTTTGTAAGTACAATAAACCTAATATTTATTTACTATTTCGCTCAGTTCAGTAGTTTAACGATACACCAAAATCACCCCAATAGGGTTTGTTGAAAATTGCAATCATGTTAATGAAATCTGTAGGATCATTGATCCTGCTGTTCAAAAAGTGAACTGATTTATTATGAAAAGCGTTAGAAAAAAAAATGTTTTCAGAGATATCTTAGTAGCAATATATCACAGATATTTATCAAATTAATTTACTTCAGGTCTTCGATTTCGGAGATGATTATTTGTTTCTTTTCTGGAGTGCTCTGTGTTAATCTATTTTTTTTATCAACCATGCAAGAGGATCCAATAATACCTTAAATAGCAAATTTATAAGCTCACTTAGTTCTCTGTACAGTGTAGGACACCTAAAACATTTATTTTCAGGAAGGGGCATGTTTTATACTTATTCATTTCCCAAATTTCTACCCCTAGTGACCTTCACCCTTAAAATTATAAATGAAAAGTGGTACTGTGTGACACATTATTTTAAAGAGCAATTGTCAATAAGATATAGTTTTTCGCAGTGGCGTAGCCAGAAATTTGACATGGGGGGGGGTTCAGTGAACAAAGTATTTCAAACTAGATTTTTTTAATAAAAAAATAAATAAAATAAAAAATAAAAAAACAATCTCATCATAAACATGTAAATAATAAACAGGTACGAACAATATTTGTTACAAAAATGACAAAAACTTAATTGCAGGTGAATCCTATTGTAAGGTTGCCGTAGGAGATCTAATTCACTGACCGCGTTGCCAAATCTTGGCGAATAGAGTGATTGCAGGTTTGTAGTGAGACATTACCTATATAATAATTGCAAAAATCTTGGCTTATGGGTAGACTCTTCGATTTGCTAAACATGTTAATTATCTTACTCAGAAATCTTTTAGTAAGTTGAAAGTTCTTTACATGCATAAAGGTCTTCTTAGCACTGATATTAAATTAAAAATATGTGACTCGTTAATATTATCCACTTTGGCATACTGCATGGTTGTGTACTGGCCTGCATTAGTGCACAGGCATAAAGAGTGTCTCCAAAAGATTCAAAATGCTTGTATCAGGTTCAGCTATAATCTTCGTAAGTTTGGTCATATTTCTACTTATTTTAAACATTCGAATTGGTTGAATCTTAATACCAGATTTCAAATTCAGTTATCTTGCTTGACATTTAAGATATTGTTCAATCATAAACCTGATTATCTAACCTCAAAGTTTATTACAAATTTTAATGTTCATCAATTACCCACTCGTAATCGTTACAAGTTTTGTGTTCTAAGGCATAGAACTGCTTTGTTTCAGCGGTCATTTACTTATAACGCTATAAAAAATTATAATTCCTTGCCTAATGATGTCCCTCGAGTCTGTTCACAGTTTTAAAAAAGTCTTAAAAAAAATGTTCATTTAAATTACTGTAATTGGTTTGTTATATGTTATTTTTAATTTTTCAGTAGCGTACGTTCTGTTATGTTATGTTTTCTTAATTTTCTGGATGGTTATATGGAAGAGCACCGTATAGTGAATATCGCCATCCTTTGAATTATTTTCTTTTGTATTATTTTTTTTTCACGCATTAATAAAGACATTATTATTATTACCACTGGTTTTTGAGAGAAGTTAAAGTAAATTTACATTCTCAAATTGACTTTCAACTTACGTTATTGGTCGGTCGGTGGTCGAACGGTTTAAGGCGTTAATACTTGAATCCTGTTTGCAATAATAATTGGAGAGAGGACTGGCACCCCTTTTGCAGGTATGGTAGGGTGGACAATTAATTAATTGGGTTTTCCAGATTTCCCTCATTCCTGCATTGAATAGTGATTTGGGCCTACCAGCGTAAATCGTTCCTAGGCGCAAATACAGTCTGCTTAATAATAATATACCGCCTGCTCTCTTGCACAAATCTCTAACCTCTGGGCTAACCTTCGTGATTAGAATGAGGGGTAGAGATACTATTATTATTATTATTATTATTATTATTATTATTATTATTATTATTATTATTAAATAGGGCTCCTCCATATTATGCCATGTCTATGAAACAATTTTTAAACGAAGCATTTCAAGAATGGATTGGAAGAAGAGATCTTACTGAACCTGGAGGAGCTGATCTTCACCAGATTGGTCTCTGTTGAACTTTTAGAATTAAATCTGGCTAAATCCTCATGCTGTACTTTTATTTGTTATTTTGAAAGTTTCTTATTATTATTATATTTATATATTTAAAATATTTTTTTTATATTTTTAAAGCTTATTACTTCAGATAATTGTGATTTGAATATATAATTTGATTAGACACTAAATTTTTAACTAAACAGCTATATTTTACAGATATTTGAAAATAATTTCAAAGATTAATCAAAAATTGTTTAAAATTAAATATTTATACATATAAATAGTTCACGAGAACCCAATAAATAATTTCAATAAAATTATTTATATAGATAGAGATATAAGAACATCATTTATTATCACACTAATTAACTTGATTGTTTTAACATTATTGATCTGCACATTTTTCTACATTTTTTTTCTTTTATAATTATTATTCTGAAGGCATTTTTCTGTGTGGTGCATGCGACATGACCATGAATTTATTGTATCGACATATTTTATTATTTTAAAGACTGATAAGAAAAGATATTTTTCATTATGTTGTTTGTCATTCTTTTTGTAAATAGCAATAATTCATCTCTGTATTTTTTTATTATGAATAAAATTTTCTGGGAAATCAATAAGCATACAGGGTGTCTGTGAAAAGTTGGGAAATCTCGAAGCTGGAAATACTGGTGACCAAATAAAGTCAATTGTGCCAAATATGACTTATCCGAATGTTGCTGGTTTCAAAAATACAGGGCGTTCAATGCTAGAATTTTATTTTGAAATATCTCAATAACTTTGAAACCTGTCGGAGTATTAAAAAAAATGGCACAATTATGTTTTTTGGCATGGCAAATAAGAATTTTTAACTAATTTTGACATCACTAGTAGATGGCGCCACTTATGTCACATTGCATTTTTTTAAATAGCAGAACTTTTTTGCAGCTTAGTGTATACATCTGACTAAAGAAACAATCGATACTTCTACCTGTTGTATCTGGAAAAGGTATACCTTGTTGAAGTCGTTAGGAGTAACAGTTTTCGAAATAATCCTAATTGAAATATTCAGTGCACCGATTGAAAACTGTTATCGTTTCAGGTAAAGTGCCTTTTCTACTGAAAATACAAAAAAATGTTACTTGAATAAGTTGTCCAGAACGGTAAATTATGGGGGCGTGCAAAATTTCAAGAAGATCGGCGAGGTTTGATTTTGAAACCATTTTTCAACAAAGCACAAATATTTTATCAAAGCACACTTTTTGAAATTTTGCACGTCTCCATAATTTACCTTTCTGAACAACTTCTTCAAGTAATGTTTTGCTGTATTTTCAGTAGAAAAGGCACTTTAGCTGAAACGATAACAGTTTTCAATCGCTGCACTGAATATTTTAAATACGATTATTTCAAAAATGGTTACTCCTAACGACTTCAACAAGGTATACCTTTTTCAGATACAACAGGTAGGAGAATCGATTGTTTCTTTAGACAGATGTATACACTAAGCTGCAAAAAAGTTCTGCCATTTAAAAGAAATGTAAATTTGAGATCCATGGCCAACTTTATGAGTAATTACAAAAAAACCTGTAAAGTGCCCAAGCTTTCAGGCTGTCTGACTTTTTTATTTTAAGAGATAGAGAAAATTTATCGGTAATAAATTTGTATTGCAAAATAATTGATACCTTTCAACTGATATAAACAAATTTTTGAAATATCGTATGTGGTTCACTGCGCCCTCTAGGCGGCCAAAAAATTGCGAGTTTTTTCGTCTTTCATGGAATATATGTATACTATATGTCACCCTTATCTTTCGTATTTATTAATGTTTTCAATTTTAGTATAAAAAATGTATACCTAAATATTTTCGCTCAAGATAATGTAGAACCTGTTTTAAAGACGCCAACTGAAAACAATTAATAAACAGAATGCACGTTTTTATGCAAAATATAGATTTTCTTATGTATTGCTTTTCACATTAGAAGCAATTGAATTGTTCTAACATTGACAATGCAGCGTGCGCTAAATGCTGCATCCATCTAATCCATGATTCTACATTCATAATTCGTATGAATTCACCTACATATGCTTAATGTATCCTATATTTCAATATTGTGTGCATTTAAAAAAGTGCAAAGGGGTGATGATTCTTTGATGATAATTAAAAATCGATTTTTTCCTGTATATTAGAGAAATGAAACTTATTGAACATTTGTATATATTTTTAGGTATTAATAATATTGTGTAAAACTAACTCCTCTGTGGACTAAAGCCCCAACCAGCGTTGAATTACACACACAATATCTACCCATACAGTATGCGCCAAAAGTATGGAATAAATTCAATAAAAACGAAACAATTATTTTTTGGGAAAAATCCTAGAACAGGTCGATTTTTAATTTAAAAAATACATATTTTAGCGTAAATGCGATTTTCAAATGTAATTTGTTTTCGAGTAATGACGTCATCGATTTTTTTTTAAATGACAACACCATATTTTTTTCCTTGATTCTGAAAGATCGTTCAATTCTCTATCAGACAGTACTAAAATTTTGCCCTCTTACATAAGAGTTACAAGTTTTCGAGTAAATGACGATTGAATGTTAGAAAACGTAAATTTTATCCATAAAAAAGTAATAATTCTGAGGTATGTAAAATAAAATACAATTGATTAAATTTTATACTTAAATTAAATGTTCGAATTGCCATCCACCAACTTCTTGACAATGCGCAAGTCTGTGAAGAAATTCTTCTTGCACATTATGAATGATTTCTGGGGTAATTCTGCGTATTTCGTCCCGAATGCGATTTTGAAGTTCTTCTAAATTACGTGGTTTATTAATGTACACTTTTGACTTCAAGTATCCTCATAAAAATAGTCAAGAGGTGTAAGATCTGGCGATCTTGCAGGCCATTCTACATACCTCACAATTGTTACTTTTTTATAGATAAAATTTACGTTTTCTAACATTCAATCGTCATTTACTCGAAAACAAAATTTTAGTACTGTCTGATAGAGAATTAAACGATCTTTCAGAATCAAGCAAAAAAATATGGTGCTGCCATTTAAAAAAAAATCGATGACGTCATTACTCGAAAGCAAATGACATTTGAAAATCGCATTTTACGCTAAAATATGTATTTTTTAATTTAAAAATCGACCTGTTCGAGGATTTTTCCCAAAAAATAATTGTTTCGTTTTTATTGAATTTATTCCATACTTTTGGCGCATACTGTATATTCTTTATTATTAGCTTTTGTAACATTTTTTACTGTATTAGAAAGGTATTTTAAGCTAATATAAATCAAATCTCTTACAATTCCTATCAATGAAGTCATATATTGAACATTATCTACAAATTTTTCAAGAAGTGCATACTTTTTGAAAAAATTTCAATCCTGGAGTAATGGATTGAAATAATCAACCAATAGGACATTATTTTCAGAACTATAAATTGAATTTTTGTCATTTAAAAAATATGTCTAAAAAGCACGATTCATTTACTAACTTTTAGGTCTCTTCAATTTGCTTCGAAAAGTTAAAGTTTTGTTTATCAAAGAATTTTGAAACAGCTGTTTAAAGCGAGGTTATTTAGCCGACTATAAAATCTAGTAGGTTGTTGTTTACAAATAACTCCATAGTAATTAATAAAAGCTGGTTCTCTAACATAAGATTCAGGAAAGAAATAAAATTTTGTCATTTTTCAAAGGCGTTAATTTTGAGGGGAAAATTTTTAAAAAAAATTTACATAAAAGACCTCTCTTAATTATCATCGAAGAATCATTCCTTAAAATTGTTCGCACTTATTTAAACCCTGTATTCTTATGAAGATTATGCATTCAGTATTGTTTATTACTGTCTAATTCTATTTCGTAAATTTGCTTTCTCAAATAATATCATTTCCAATTTGTTAAAAAAAACTCTTAAATAACATTACCCACATTCATGTAATTATGGACTAATAATACTTTGCTGTTTACCTTCTGTTAATAATTATTATGAAGGTGTCATTGAAATCATTTATTTATGTCATTTTCTACATACTCTTATTTAATTGAGTATTTTGGTGTCACTCTACAAAATAGCTAAATAAGTAGGCTCCTAAGCAAGGTCATCATTTAAAGTTTAGCCTTATTATTTTTCTTACCTAACAAAGAAAATGCTGCGTTTAAAAAAATCTGATAAATATTAAGTAAATCTGTATGTATAATATGACTAATTTTGGGACGAATGGAGGATATACAAAATAAAAAAACTCAAAAAATATTCATCTCGTGCTTGCTTGTTAGCAGTGCAAACAACTTCTGGTTAACTTGACAAGTTTTGAATATACAGAGGATTTCTCGAATTTAGCCAGGTGATCATATATCTAGGCGGTTTGTTATAAGAGATACAATTATTGTGCTACTTTTAAATGTACAACACAGTGGCATACTATTTTTAATTTCATAATTTCGGTAAAATTATACACATTTTTTAATAGAACGTTGCACATTTATACTCCATTAATGTTATATTTTTATTACCTTTCCAATAATATAAGGAGAATGGGTTATTATTTACTATAGTCTGTTTAAAAATGAAAGAGAGTATTAAAAACTTATTATGTATGTAAATCGTAAATAAATATAGTACTGGTGCTTATATTCAATATTTTTATATTATGTATTATCGGTATAGATGAGGTGTAAATTTAAAAAAAACTTTGTGTGATCGAACCGTACTAAATTGTAGCAGGTAGCTTAAATTTAATCCCCGACAATCCGTCTTTGTCTATGCCGCTTCAATTTCTCGGTCCATTTCTCTTATACGTAAACAATATAAAAACAGCATTTTAAAACTAGAGGCCAAAGCATCATAACCGGGTTAAGAGGGTTTTTAGTAATTCAAATAAAATTATTCAATATTATTATCAAAATATTTATTTAAATTTAATTAATAGACTTTTATTCCACACAAAAATATATGTATTTTGAAAATTCAAATTATGGTGAGTAAATGTAGTGTTGTATAACTGTACAATAAAGAAAATAAAAAAGTAGGTATATTAAAATTCATCCTCTGAATATTCTGATGAATTATCTTCCTATCCTAGATTGATAACGATAGGTTCCACAGTAACTTCGATTAAATTATCGAGTTCCCACATTTTCTCCTCTTCTTTTTGTACATGATGTATACATCTTTGCCAGTTATTTCCAGTTACTCGTTCCAAGGAATTTTTTAACAAAATTTTCACGCCACTTAATTTAAACGTCGTATTATTTCGCGCTACATCTCCTTTTACCTGCGCCCAGACTAATTCGATTGGGTTAAGTTCACAGTGATAAGATGGTAACCGTAGTACCGTTATTTGGCGATTTATTGCCATTTCATCGATAACATATTTTTTCTGATCTTTGTTAAGATTGGCAAGTGTCAAAAGTTCCTTTTTCACCATATTTATTTCAAAAGAAATGTTTTTTCCGGATAACCATTGCTTTCCTCCAAGCAGTCGTAGGCGTCCGCTCGGTCTGCCGTAAATGGTAACTGGCATTATTCATGACAATTACAGACCCCGGAGGAATAAGATCCAACATCTGTGTAAAATACTCTTCAAAAACATCTCCGTTCATGTCTTCGTGATAGTCACCTGTATTTTTAGATTCAAATAAAAGTAAACCGCCATCTACAAAACCACTTGCACTACCTATATGTGTCACTATTAATTTTTGCCCTTTACCTGAAGGTGCCTTGAACCCTGTTGAAAGTCCATCCAAAAATACTTGTCGAAAACTTTTTACATTTTTACCTTGCCATACTTTTGTTACAGTATATCCCTCGTTGATCCAAGTTTCGTCTAGATAATAAATATTCCTCCCTTTGTCACGGAATTTTCTAATTGATCTTAAATAGGATCTTCGCCAACAAATAATTTCATCTTTATCAATAACTGATTTTTGGCAAATCCTCTGAAAGTTCACTTAAAATTTTGTTTAGCGTTGGTATTTCTTTTTTAAAATAAAATGAGTGTACTTTTCTGCGAATGACATTTATGAAGAAATCATCTATAACGACTTTTGACCTCCTTGTAGATGATTTTGAGGTTTTGGGGGATTTACAGTATCTTGCTCATTTTTTGTTTCCTTTAAAAGTCTGTAGATAGTGGATTTTCCAATTCCTGTCTTTTTGGAATACTTTTCCATGATGTCGTCAACACTGTTGGTAGGATTTTGGTGTTTCAATGGTGTTTAGCAGGTACGTAATCTGATAAGCTCGACATTTTACCCAAACAATATTATATCCACTGGCACAATAGTCACTAGACACAAGTCGAATTTTACTCTACTGCACTAGCACGTCTTCGTATATTCAGCTCTAAGACTGGATTGATCTGTCACAATACACTGGCTCCTGCCCTATGATGTATCCAGTAAAATATACAAATGTACACCCATTACCTGTTAGCATTAGTGTTACCCGATAATTACCTGAAACGAAATATTACCACGCCCATGGCCGGTTCTTATCCCGGGGTTTTATTACTCTCTTTAATTTCTAAACAGTCTATAATAATTATTATTACAGTGTTATTTTTATATTGCTCGTAAATAATATTTGATTTAAAACATTACTTGAATTGTTATGTCTTCTATTAAGATTAATAAATACAATTATTTCGAAAATATATCAATTTTTTTCTAAAAACACCACTAAAAGTACAAATCAACGCATTCCCCAGGTTATTAAATTTATAAAAAATCATTTTGAAATCCAATAATTTGTCCATAAATTTTATTGTTGCCAAGTAACTTCAAATCTCGTGGCATGGAAAGTCATCATAAAATGAAATTCGCTCGGTGGAAATGGAAGAAGCCGCTAATAAAACCACTTCTGAGTTATTGCCTAGTAAGTCAAAATGTACCTGCGACGTCTGGCAGTAATGGCTGGCAGTTACGTTCGCATGATTTGCTAGAAGCGTCTGGCATCTGCATTTTAACAGTCGTTTTCAAAATTCTAAAGCGAAAAATACTTATAAAAATGGATCCAAAAAGATTTACAGCATTGCTTTTGATAGAAGGTGACCTTGTTGTTCCTATAATTAAAAAATATATGCACAAATAAGGCTACTTTTATATCATTGCGCTTACATTGACATTAAATAATACTGTGACTGGCGCCCGCGTCCCGACATGTTTTTGAGCAGTCGAGCCGTAGCCGCCGACGGCCGGACGCTGCAGCGTCGAGACGTGCCGCGTCTAGGAAATAATTGCCATTGAAATCCATTGTTCAAGTGCTCGACGGCTGAATGCTGCGGCGGACCGCGAGCGCTGGACTTCCCTAGGAAATCACACCTTTATGGGTCAAAGCAACAGTGCGAGTTTTCGTACAATTGTATGCAAGAAACGAAACATCGCAAGGATGGTGTGATCTGAAAAATGTTAAGGCCGCATGACACGGTATAAAATTATATATAAAATTTTGCACAGAATTATATAAGCATTTTTTTATATATTTAGTACTAATAATAATTATTGTTATTATAACCAATAACCAATAAATTAAGCAAACATAACAAAGATAGGGGAAGGATGTACTGGAGGTTATATTATTGTTCACATTACAATGTATTCAGAATTTTATATAAACAGAACATGTTTTAATTTTTAGTTTTATATACATATAGAAAACTCTACATTTTGCTTGTATGATACGGGACGAACCACTTTAATTATAATATCAAATAAAAAGCTATGTGACATATTACACCGTGTCATACGGCCTTTAGTGGCAAGTTCAGTGAAAACGTGCTTTTGGTATACTTTGAAGAAAGGTCCAAAATTGTCAACGCTTTGGTCAAATTACTTCATGTCCCTTCACCATGGATGATCAACATAAAGAATGAGGACATAAGCAAATATTATAAGTTGATTACTTTTTTGAAGCGAAAGGGCGAAGGATATCAACCGAAAAAGTCCAAATTATTAATCAGATTTTTCGCAGAAGCGCGAGAATGTCTCATGCAGTGTGTTGCAGTAATTTTCGGTGTATTTGCAGCCTGTCTTTGTGAAGAACTGTGCAACTTGACAATAACATGGAAGGTTTGGGAACTTTATTAATTTGCATATACCAGACATAAAAACTAATGTGCAACGAACTTTCGTTATTACTGGTACATTATGGTTGAGCTATTATAAAAAGTACATAGCTCTTCGTCCAGCGAACACTAATCATTCAAGAATTTTTGTAAAATACATCAAGAATAAATGTGGCAGTTGGTAGGATGCTTGCCAATATAGGTGAATTTCTAAATTTGCTTGATTCTTACCTTTATACTAAACATTTTTTCCGACGATATTCGATTAGTTTGTTGGCATACTCTGGTGCTAATCCGCTCACAATTAAAAGACACGGTGGATGGAAGTCCAGTATAGTAACAAAGGGTTATAATAAAAGACTCGTTACAAAACCAGACGAGCACCACAGGCTAAATTTTGCCCAAAACTTCGACGGATAACATTGTTCTCTACCCTGACACAAGTTTCATAGAAATAATTACTACGACAGCTGCTAATGTTATTGACCAAAGAACCACTTATTCTAATTGTAGTTTTTTTTAACTGTACATTTAATTAAGTAAATAAATATTTGTTTGATTTAAAATGTATTAATTATTTTCGCACCAACGTTAAAAGTAAATCATACATTTACTTTTACCACCATATGTAAAAGTAAGTTACTTTTAATACTAGTGCCTTAAAATGATATTTTAGATCATTGAGTTTATACATTTATAACAACAAGCTTATATAACCAATGTTTTAGATGCTGAAAGCATGCGATAAAAATGATACTTTACTGAAGTTTGTAGAAAAACAGTAATTTAAAATTTTTTCCAAATTTCCAAAATCTTCTATAAGTGTTTTAATATTAACAAGTAGTGTGTGAGACAATGGACTGAAGATTTTACTATACTAATAATAATTGTGCTGACAAGTTCTACTAAGAATCAAAATATGCATAAACTACCAAAAAAAAATAAAAAGGGTTCGACTTACCCTGACCAGGGATGCAGGCAGGGAAAACTTGGAGATACACGCGTGTTCGAGAGCTCTCGTTCTTTCTATATATCACTATATGTTGTTTTTTTTGAGAAACTATATTCTTCCGCCGCACAGTGGCGCAAAACGCCACTGTGTCACACAAATTACTGTACACTCCTTAGAGTTGGGCCGTTTGAGGTGATTTTTTTTTAGAATGTTCGTCATAAAATTCCCTATCGATCCCTCTTTCTCAATTTTCGATTTGGGTCTTCACTTTCGCGGAATTTAACTCCAAAAATGGGTTTGCATGGAAAAAACTAGATTTTTCGCACAACAATGACCCTACGGAACACGAGATTGAGATTTTGCCGGACTTTTTTTATGGGGGAATGCTCGTCTTGGAATGCCCTACAAGACTGTCCACTTAGATTTCGGGGAGAAATTTTCCGTTGCCCTTAAAATGGTCACAATCATCCAAAAGTTTTCACATATCAGAAATCGTTCTACTGAAAACTGGGAAAGTATTGGAAAAAAATTTCATCGCGCATCGGTACAGCGCTCGATATAAAAAAGCAAATTTCGACGTTGTTTTATGTTATCTCTGTGTGATGGGAAGAAATTAATCAAATCAATCATTTCTTACTAACAATGAACTATTGTATCCAAAATGGCCACTTTTATCAAAAATTGAATTCCCAAAAACATGTTCAAAATCATTTTTTATGGAACCTTTCTGACCTTTTTTAGAATTACGGGAAAATTCGGAAAATATGTATGTGGCCATTTTGGTCAATGTCCAAAAATGTGTCCAAAAATTCTGGAAAAATTTTTGCGGATTCCTCGAATGTGTACAAATAATTTTTGTGAGATGAGATTTTTTTCCAATACTTTCCCAGTTTTCAGTAGAACGATTTCTGATATGTGAACATTTTTGGATGATTGTAACCATTTTAAGGGCAACGGAAAATTTCTTCCCGAAATCTAAGTCGATAGTCTTGTAGGGCTTTCCAAGACGAGCATTCCCCCATAAAAAATCTCAATCTCGTGTTCCGTATGGTCATTTTTGTGCGAAAAATCTAGTTTTTTCCATGCAAACCTATTTTTGGAGTCAAGTTCCGCGAAAATGAAGAGCCAAATCAAAAATTGAAAAAGAGGGATCGATAGGGAATTTTATGACGAACATTCTAAAAAAAAATCACCTCAAACGGCCCAACCCTAAGGGGTGTACAGTAATTTGAGTGGCACAGTGGCGTTTTGCGCCGGTCAGTGGCGTACTTGCCGCGGTGAATATTAAATAAAATAACTACGATTACCTACATCTAAATTAAATTAATCAAACAAAAAAATATATATCTTGCAGCCCATAACCCACACAAGTAAATAATTACAAAATACTAAACATTCCGCCCACCAAAATAAGACATTATTTTTTGTCTTCCGGCAATGGACATAATTTGACCACTGGTCTGCAAAGCACCCTGCGAACCGTAGCAACCCGTACGATGCCATCTTTTCCAGGATGAACCTGGACAATTCGTCCTAAACGCCTGCGTAATGGAGGCAAATTTTCGTCTCTAATTAAGACCAAAGTGTCTATTTTAATATTGTCCCTGTTTTGAGACCATTTGCTACGTTGATGTAAAGTATGCAACGTTTCCAAAAGTCAAAGTGAATTCGTTGCAAGAGTTGCCATCTTGTCAAGCGAGTCAGTCAAGTTGGTAGTGGGAGGAGCTGTCAAGGGCTTTAAAGTTAAAAAATGTCCAGGCGTTAAGACGCTTAAATGGTTTGGACCTGTGCTAAGGGGATATAACGGTCTAGAATATAGAACAGCTTCAATTTGTACTAATACAGTATAGAACACTTCATAAGTAAGGATCTGTTCACCGACAACACGAATTAAATGATACTTGACAGATTTAATTAATACCTACCTCCCACAAGCTTCCAAAATGAGGGGCAGAAGGTGGATTAAAGTGCCAGTCAATGGCTTCTTGTCCAGCAGCTAATTCCATATATTCTATTAATTTTCTATAAGCACCAACAAGATTTGTTACGCGATCACTGTGAATCGTTGAACATCGACCTCTTCTAGAAATAAAACGACGTAAGGCTAAGCTAGAAAGGCCTCGGAAGACAAATCAGACACTAATTCCAGGTGTATAGGTTTTGTGGCGAAACATACAAAGAGACAAATATATGCCTTGTAAGATTTTGCTCCTCTATGTTTACCAAGTGTTATAGAAAATGGCCCACCATAATCTACACCAACTCGTGAAAAAGGTTTTATTTTATTAATTCTACTAGAAGATAAATCCGCCATAAAAGGAGTAGTACATATGGGATTTACCCGGAAACATTTAATACAAGAGGATAGAATCTTTTTAATTGCTCTTTTAGTAGATAATATCAAAAATTTTTGAGAGATCAGAGATTGTAAGGACTGCAAACCAGAATGCAAATATTTTCTATGAGTGTCCTCGATAATGAAAGATGTTACTATATGATCACATTGAAGTAAAGCAGGATGTTTCTAAAGGGCAACGAAGAATTGGAGAGACGGCCGCCCACCCTGAGCACTCCACTCTCATCAAGGAACGCGTTTAGTTTACGCAATGGTTTTGAACAAAATTGCTTGGTTTGTAATCTATGGATGTCCTCTCGAAATGCAATATGTTGAACATGTTTAATTAAAGCAAGTAGTGCTTCATTCAATTCCAAACAGGAGAATGATATACACTTCTTGGAAGAAGGTGACTTACAATTTTGTATAAATCTACGACAATAAGCAACTATTCGAATAATAGCGGATAAAGCAGAATAATTTCTTATTAACTCATCAAAGTAATCTATAGTCAAAAGAAAAGAAAACATAGATTTTCTTTCATCAAAGAAAATTTCCATAGAGAGATCAAGGTTATTTTCATTCGTATAGATTGTTGGCCAACTATCTGAGGATGACGATAACCAGGAGGGACCATAATAGCATAATGAAAAATTTATCAGTTCTTCAGGAAACAAACCTCTTGTCGCACAATCAGCGGGATTGTTGCTCGATTGCACGTGATTCCAACAATCTGGAGAAGTTTTTTCTTGAAGACGAGAAACACTATTTGCTATGACTCCACTTGTAAGGTGGAGATCTTATCCAAGATAAAGCAATTTATGAATCTGAGTAACAATATATTTTAGAAATTGATAGTTTATTGGAGAAAGTATCGAAAACATAGTGTATTAACTCGGAGAGTAGAACTGCAGCGCACAGCTCTAATCTTGGAAGTCAAATTTTCTTTAAAGGTGCTACTCGACATTTTGAACAAACCAAATTTACAGAAACCATTCCAGAAGAGTCTACAAAACGAATATAAACGACAGCGGCATAGGCTGATTCGAAGGCATCTGCAAATCCATGCAAAGAACATATTTTATATGAATTCATTGTTATCCATCTATTAAGTTTTAAAGAATTAAGTAAAGGTAGCTGAGATTTATATATTTCCCAACGATTTACAATTTCAGGTGGTGGAGTATCATCCCAACCTAATCCTAAAGTCCACGTTTTTTGTATCAAAAGTTTACAAAGAAGAGTTACAGGTGTGAGAAAACCTAACGGATCAAAAATTCGGACTAAATCAGAAAGAACTGTACGTTTCGTACAAGAATTTTCAATAGGAATAACTATATATGAAAATGTATCACAAGGTGCCATTGGTTGCCATTGGTGGCCTAGAATTTTTACAAAACTATCTGAATCGAATGAGTAAGAATTTTGTTTATCTATATCTGAAGAAGACAAAAGAGAAGGGTTATTGCTTGCCCATTTACGAAGCTCAAAACCTCCCGTTCCTAATAAACCTATAATTTGTCTTTTTAATTCTAAGGCATAGTCACGGAACTACTACCAGTTACTAAATCACCTACGTACATATCGGTAAGAATAATTTCAACAGCTAAAGGATAATTTGATTTTTCGTCCATTGCAAGTTGATGCAAGGTTCTTATAGGTGCAGATGATACACCGTAGGTGATAGTGTTTAAACGATACTCCTCAACTGGATCATTTTTTGAAAACCGCCAAACAATGCGCTGATAATCTCAGCTGTAAAAGCAATTGCATGAAGACGAAACAACAACAAAATAGTTACAATATCTGTATGTAATTTGCGACCGACAAGAAGAGAATCATTAAGTGACAAGTTAGAAGTAGTTTTAGCAGAGGCGTCAAACACTACTCGCATTTTGGTAGTCAAACTATCTGGTTTAAATATACAATGATGAGGAATATAGTACACTCTTGAAAGATCTTGTGGAGAAGAAGTAATACACATATGCTGACAATCTAAATAATCTTGCATAAAAGATTTATAAGAAGATTCAAGTTCAATATTTTTGGCAAAGCGACGTTCTAAGAGCAGAAATCTGCGTAAGGCTCAAGAGTAAGATTCCGGGAATTATGTATTTGAGCAGTGAGGAATTTTCTAATTCGCGTACCATTGTTGATGCGTTTGCAGAGTTTTTCGCAGGTGTTTATATGCCTCAAACACAGGTGAATTTTGATTTTGGTGAATTACAAAATAACCCGTTGATATCCATTGATCAATTTTCAGAAAATTAAATTTTGCAATCGTTAAAAATACTTAAGCCAAAATACTTGCGGGGATGATGGATTGCCCAGTTTTTTAATTAAGGACTGTGCATATGTGTTTGCTAGGCCATTACAAATTATTTTTAATATCTCTCTTAATACTGGATGCTTTCCAGAGAAGTGGAAAATATCTAAATTAAATCCAATACTTAAATCAGGATCCATTAATTAAATAAACGACTATAGGCCGATTGCACTGTTATCTAACTTTGCGAAGGTCTTTGAAATGAGTTTGTATGAAAGAGTGTATGCACCTATAAGAAGTCTAATAACTACAGTTCAACATGGTTTCATGAGTATGAGGTCAACAATTACAAACCTCACTAATTTTACGCAGTTTATTAGTAATGCACTAGACGCACAACTTCAAATCGACACAATATACACAGACTTTTCGAAGGCCTTCGTCAGAGTGAATCACGCAATCTTAATGCAAAAGCTAAATTTGGTTGGCTTTGATAACAAACTTCTGAACCTGTTTGGGTCCTATCTTCAGAATAGGCAACTATATGTCGAGTATAGAAGTCATAAATCAAAAACCTTTATTGCAGGTAGTGGAGTACCCCAAGGCAGCAATCTAGCACCTCTACTCTTCTCAATTTTTGTAAATGATATAGTCAGAAATATATCCAGTAATATACTACTGTTCGCAGATGATCTGAAAATTTTTCGAGTTATAACAACTGAGGCAGATTGTATAATACTACAAGATGGTTTAAGCATTTTAGATAGTTGGTGTGAAAATAATAAAATACCACTAAACATTCAGAAATGTAAATTTATGATATATACCCTTAAAACTACATGTATCCAACACCACTATTCAATTAACAATAATCAACTTCAACAATGTAATGAAACTAGAGATCTTGGAATACAATTTGACACAAAACTTAGCTTTGCACCACATATTACCAAAGCAGTTTCTACAGCAAAGAGAATGATGGGGTTGTATAACGCCTACGTAAGATCAGGACTTGAGTATGGTTCACTCATCTGGTCACCAAAATACGATATACATATCCAACAACTTGAAGGAGTACAGAGGAAGTTTATGAAGTATATAGTGTTCAGGATGGATGATAGCTACCCTCCTCAAGGTTTTGATAATAATATTTTACTATCTAGATTTTCCATGCAAACCTTAGAAACTAGAAGATGTTACTCTGCTTGTATATTTATTTATAAGTTAATTCACTATATGGTTGACAGTCCTGAAATTCTCTCACAATTAAATTTTAATGTGCCACGCATTAATAGTAGAAATGAGACTGCGTTTTATCTTCAAAAACCTAGGACTAATATATTAATTAAATCGCCGATGTTCTGTGCATGTAAACATGTTAATGCGATTTGTGGTGGAATAGATGTGTTTAGTTACAGAATAGGTAGTTTTAAGAACAATTTAAAACGACTATTAAATATTGTATGAAATATGGTCAATACAGTATATTCTTATTGAGATTCTTATATTTGTGTGTTGTACATATATCTATCTATATGTGTTTAAGTGCGACATCTGCCATGATTGATTTGTGTTTCAACATCGGAAAATTTATATATTTTTTTTTTCTCTATATTATTTTAGTATTTTGTTCATTGGTTGGATATAGAATAGAGGTGTAATGGTCCTTACATTTGAATCAAATCAATGATTATTGGGCCATTGGAGCACTGATTCAATCAAAATAGATATTAAGTTAACAAAGCACTGTTTATGTTTTATGGATTGTCTATGTAATTGGGAAATTATTCCTGTTTAGACAATAAATCATTTATTTATTTATTGAAGTCGGGATCTGCTAGTTTTAGATTACTAACATGATTCCAAGTTTTGTGTGAAATATTGAAAGAAGGTAATTTTGTATAAATTGAGGGAACAACAATCAAAATTAATGATTGGACTTGAACAATCTTTTAGCTTAATGTTTGAAGTAGTTATGCCCTTTGATACAATCGACGACATTTTATTAACTCCACTAATCGGAATGGTCAGATGAGACCGTAACAATCCAAGTTTTCGCAGACAATTTTCAGTAATGAAGTTTGCTTGACTTCCTGGATCAATGAGACCTCTAACACACTAATATTTTCCAGAACTATCTAAAATTTCCACAAGACTTGTAGACAAGAGCACTGTGCATTTGCAAGAAATTGTATTAACTACAACTTCGACATCACTAGAATTTTCCAGTACTATTTCATTTGATGTACTTGAGGTTGGGGGACTATTATTAATATTAACAGAATGAATAGGTCTAGCAAATTCTGGTTTTTGCTGTTTGTCTTTATAATGAAGCAAATTATGATGTCTACTACCACAAGTTCTACAATTTTGTTTACTAGGACAATTTTGAATAAAATGCTCGGAAGATAAACAATTTAAGCAAACATGATTAGATCGAGTTAGATTGTATCTATATAAAGGAGATGTTTCAAGAAAAGTGGAGCATTTATATAAAGGATGGAAACTGCTACAAACTATACATTTTTGACTTACACTCTTCTCTGTATTGACTACAAAAGAGAGTGATTTAGAAGTCGTACTACTAGATAAGGATGGCTTGGATGAAGACTGTTTTTTGTGGAAGGGAGTATTTTTGTTTTTTTGTTCATCAACTCGACTAAGAGCTTTACATTGAACTTCGACAAAAGATACTAAAGTTTTAAAAGAAGGTATTTCAACTGAAGTGTGTTCTAATTCAAACCGTTCACGAGTGTTTCTTTAAAGTTTTGTTAACAAAAGGTGTTATAATACAAAATCCCAGTCTTTTATAGGAAGTCCAAGATTTTCTAATATTAACAGGTTGTCATGAAATGTATCCAATAATTTTCGTAAAGCAAGATTGGACTCGAAAGTTAATTTCGTGTTTAGTATTTGCTCCCAATACATAAATACTAACTTGCGTTTATCTTGATATCTATCAACTAAAGTTTTAGAGGCTGAATCAAAATTGTTTTCCGTTAAAGGAAATCGTAGTAAAGTGCGAGGTTCATCGCTCAGAGAAGTACTGAAATTTTTCTGTTTTGGACAGAGATTTGTTATTATATACCATAGAATTAAATAAAGCAATAAAGGAAGGCCACATTTTATAATTCAAATGAAAGCAAATTTATTTTAGGCAATTTAGCACTAGTAGAGTTTGAATCATTGCTATTTCTTACTTATAACTGATTCTTACTTAACTCAGAATAGATTTTTCTAATCGTATAGCCTTGCCATCAAAACTTTTACGAACTGCATCTTCATTATTTAATTCATTATCATCTACTATCCTAGCTATTATTTTTTCGTGAGCGGTTTCAAAACTATTAATATTTTTTTCAATATTTTCATACCTGGGTACAAATTCTGCAAAAAGTGAAACGTCTGCTTTTGTTGCAAGGGCAAAATCATAAATTTCTTGCATTCTGCCAATGGCTAAATCTCTACTGGTTTTACTATTAGACATATTGTACTATTATGAATTGCACTAACTATAAGGAAGAAAAGCAACGAACTCCTTTTGACTAGAATAGAAAGTCGCTGAGTAAAACCACAAAATAATAAATGTGCAGTATGTGCAGTAGTACGCTACCAAACAACAAATTTTACAAATTCAAACTAAATAAGTAAAACATCCCGGATCGAAGCGACCAAAAAAATGTGTGCGACAATGGACTGAAGATTTTACTATACTAATAACAATTGTGGTGACAAGTTCTACTAAGAATCAAAATATGCATAAACTACCAAAAAAATAAAATAAAGAGTAATTGTCAATATACATTTTTGGTAGTTAGTCCTCTCATAAAGTGATGAATTTTAAGAATTGATCTGTTTCTCACTGTAATGCGAGAAGAAAGATTAAGGCGATGCACACACAGCCACTTATGCCGACTCGGCATAAGTTTTTAGGGGGCACACAAAGCGATTTTTACACATAGATGCGCATGGTTCATATCATTGGCTAAGATGTTTTTAAAAATTAAGGTGGCGAAAACCGTTGTGTGTGCGGATTTATGTTAGAGTAAATACATTTTCCTATGATCATGGTGGCACTTTTCCCCACGATTTTTTAGTCGCATCAAATTAACATAAAAAATGTGAAAATAGACAACTTTTTGCGGAGAAGTCCGATTGAAATGCGAAGATAAAGCCTAATGAATATAAGGATGTAGACATATAAAATGTAAAACATATAAATGATTTGGGGCATAGGAAAAAAACAACTATGGCGATAGGTACGTTTAATATTTCATAATTAACTTATTGAGATAATTATTTATTTATTTTTTATATTAGCTCCTTGCAGGGTGGAAGCAGAATGTAAAAAGAAAGAGCAGAAAACTTCATCAGGAAGCGAAAACTAATAAAATTTAACAGAAATATTAAATATTTGTAGTTTTTCGTAGGAAATGAAAAATGTACCGTTAGGCATGTAATCTGTTAAACTGTGTTAATTACTATTTACTACGCCTTGATTAAATCAATATGGTATAGTATAAATGGCCTACCAGTCTTAACTGTAATTCATTAGAAATACATAATAAAAATATAGTTAAAAAAGATAAAATGTATATTTCATACTTGTTTAAAGAATCTACATTACTTATTATTAGAAATTTACCAAATATTTATTTATTTATACTTCTATGCATGCTATTCAATTACAATAATATTGTTTTTCGGGTCAAATAAATAACTATAAAATATTACTTATCTTGTATTGAAATTCCTCTATGAAAGAAATCTATTTCACAAACACTTGCTTCGTACATTGAAATATTTATAATCTAATAAATTGGTTTTAGAATTAAAATTAATAAATAATCTCTCACTTTTTAAGGAAAGAATCACAGTTTACGTAGGAATTTGATCTGTGCTAGGCAAGTAAATAGTAAACTGATATGTCAAATAGACGTCGAAAGAATAAAATTAAAATGTGACCAATGAAAGGCTCCTGTTACATTTAACGGCAGGTTATTTTAAGCAATTTCATAACTGGGTCACGTTAATGCTACCTGGATGTGTTCGATCATAGGCCCGATTAATTCCTGCAAAATCAAGAATTCGCTATGAAAAAGAGTTTGTTTCCTTCGACCAATGGATCATGGAAAAGAAAACTTCATCTTTAAAAGAAGAGGTATTTTGGTATCTCCGCGATAGTGCAAAACGTAACTCTCCTTCAACTCTATGATGAAGTATTTGATGTTGAACGTAAAGAAAGACATTGATATTGGAAAATACCTTAAGCTAATGGCATATTTGAAGAAATGAAATGTTGGTTATAAGCCAAAGATATTAGAAAGAAAGGAAATAGAAAATTCTTTTAAATACTCCAGACAACGTACCTATATCTCATGACCAGTTACCTGTATCTCTCCCCGCGAAGAACTTTATATATTATTTTAGTTTTTTCTTATTTATTTCATAATAAATGCTCATATCGAGATGAAATTTTGGTGTTAGGGGTTTTCTGGGGCGAGAGATTGAAATATATGCGCTAGCTCGAATGCGTTGAAAACGACAGAACTTTTTTATCTTTCAAAAATCTAATTATCAGGTAGCAAATTCTGATTTTACAACTTCTTTTACACAAGAAATCTATACTTTTTGATAGTCGCTATCTTACACCGTTCTCAAGTTATTTGGTAATTCGAGTAATCAAAATAAGGTACGAATGTCAAAAAGAACAAGAGTTTATTTCAAATTATAAATTGTGATGAACAATTGAATATCGAATATTCGAATAAATGTTCAACATGTCCGCCTCCAACTTCAATCCATTTATTAACGCGTTTGTTCAAGTAGTATTTTAAAATAGAGATTCTTGTTACGAAATGATTCGGCGGCATTTACAATTTTCTGCCCTAGTTCTTCGCGGGTGTTTATAGTTTCTTTATAGACAACTGATTTCATGTAGTCCCAGAAACAAAAATCCATAGGATTAAAGTCAGGAGACCATAATATTCGACTCCCATGACCGATCCAACGATCCGGAAAAATGTGGTCAAGATAGTTCCGTACTCTGACAGAATAATGAGGGGGAGCTCCATCTTGCATAAAAAATAGATTTAGCCGTGTATTCAGTGGTAAATCGTCGAGGTAGTCAACTAAATGGTGCTGCAGGAAATCTGAATACAAGTCACCATTTACATTTGGAGGAAGCTCATGTGCACCCAAAAGGTGATTTCCTATGATTCCGCACCAAACATAAATTCATGTTGGATGTGACGCTCACTGACTACGTGAGGATTTTCATTATCCCATATGTGCTTGTAGGTAGGGATATAAATTATCCTTGTGAAAGATTTTGAGAACTGTTGTTTTATTAACACCGGTTTCTCTAGCTACCTGCCTGCTGCTAACTTCTGGATTTCCTGCCACTTTTACTACAATTTCTTCTTCTTGGTGAACTGTAACAGTACGCCCTGCGTTGTCTCTTTTAGGATGAAAACTAACAGTTTCTCTAAGTCTATTAAAAAATTCTTGAAATAGTTTCCGATTTGGTTGCCTTCTATTCGGATACAAATCTGAATACCGAAGAAGCGCTTGACGTCTAACATAATCTGATTGCGCATAAACGCAAACCATATCGCGCATATCTCCATTTGAAAATAAATTATGGCGTGGCATGTTATCTCGCACTACGATTTAGATCATAAAGTAAAGAATACTTTTAATAAGGCACGAATAATACTGTAATATTACTGACAGCACTAAGGTAAGTGTAAAATGTAAAAATTGGATTTTAACATAAGCCTACTTGAAAATTTTTGCCGATTTGTAATTGAATGCAAATACATTGGAATTTTCAATGGTAAATTTTACTAGAACGGTGCAAGATAGCGACTATCAAAAAGTATAGCTTTTTGTGTAAAAGAAGTTGTAAAATCAGACATTGCTTCCCAAAAATTAGATTTTTGAAAGATAAAAAAAGTTCTGTCGTTTTCAATGCATTCGACCTAGCGCAGGTGGCGCTCTCTATGAGCTACAAGCAAACCATGGCCCCAGAAAACACCTAACACCAAAATTTCATCTGATATGAGCATTTATTATGAAATAAATAAGAAAAAGCTAAAATAATATTTTGCATTAAACACCATGTATCTTTGTAAGTATCAACTTTTGGACTAAGGTGAGTTTGTCTAAATCGCAATATTTTCACGTCAGGAATCTAGTAATGAATTTTGGCCCATTACATCGCGATCACCCTGTATAAAAACAAAACGTTGTTTTGAAAATGTGTAAAGATTGAGAAATTTGCATGCATGCAGGAAATATCCTTAATAATTGTTACTCAGTTTATGTTATGCTAATTTTGAATTAAATAAGATGTCCAGTAAGTAGATATTAACAAAAACAGCTTTAATATTTACCTAAATATAACATTTATTTGAAATTCTCAGCAATGCGCTCAAAATATGCTTATAAATACATTAATTAAGATGTTGTAAATGGCGTTTTTAGTAAAGTAAACATATTGCTAATAATTCAAACAGTGAACTAAGTTATCTTAAGCTATGACAATATTAACTAAAAATCCTTTTTAAAAATTATTAGCACCGTAAATGTGTATATCCCCTTAAAATTTAATTTAAACATACTTTGAGCTAATTACAGCAATATAAGGAAAATTAAATATTATGCAACGATCCATTACTGTACCGCTTCATTATTTTGTAAGTAAGAAAATTATTTTGTTGTTAAGATATTGCCATAGAACGCAAATATTTTGCATGAATTTCTGTTTACTTAAGATTTCTTGAAGAAATCTTGACAGTAATCATTTATTTTAATTGTATGAGTTTACATTTTTTGATTAAGTAAAAAATAAATATAAAATGTTTAACATCTTGTTTCGTAGCATTTATTTCTAGGTATGAAAATTTTATGTTTACCATGTACAGTCATGTGCAATAGCATTGTGACAAAGCAGCAGCTCACTGAGATGTCTGATTTGCTGCGGTAATTATATAGAAACTGACAAAATTATAGATTTTTGCATTCTGTTCTATTTTCCACATGAACTATAACGCACAATTATCATAAATTCGTCTATTTCTTATTTAAAACAAGTAAATATTTTCGTATTTTTTTTTATTTGAAATTTAACTGAAAGTTCATAGAATGCCATTAAAAATGTTTTATGTATTCGCTAAAAAAAGGGCAACCGTTGCTCAGAATAACATTAAAAATCAGCATATTTTTATTAGAAAATTGTCTTTTGAATACATAAGCAAGTACCATATGATGTTATATTTCATATAATAGCCTCAATTAACATATTTAATTGGAGTTAAAAAAATTAATAATTATTATAATAGAAAATAGTATAATGCTAAAAATATAATAAAACATTTATACCCAACCGCCGAAAATCTAGAGAGTGACTCATATTATAAACCCGCTTACAATTTATAGCAGTCGACACAAAGAAACATATATGCAGCCCGTATATTTTTCCTATAAAATCGTTGATCTAATTATTAAAAGGTCGGAATCTGAATCGATAAATAGGTATATTGAATTTTAACGAAACATAGATATATGATGATCATACGGAAGGCGGTATGATATTGATGATGATATTAATGTGTGACCATTATAGTGAATAGTGTGTATATTATAGTGCAATGTAGGTATTCTAAAGCATTTTGTCATTATGGATGCGAAATTGGCAAATATTTGCGCGAATTATTTAATGGTGGGAAAATCTCTACGTGTAACGAATTTTATCAACTATAACATTTTCTATCATTTAAAGTAAACTGTTAATGTACTATGTTCACTCGACGTCAACGTATCTTTGATAATTTTGTATGCTTTGAATCCTTCTCAAGTGGCACGCCTAGGTAAACAAGTAACCCTCACATCCCGTACTCATCTTTGTGCTGTGAATTAGTCACTCTCTATTATTCTCGACCTTAGGTAATTGATAAAACAAAAACTTTATCATTTTTATTATCTAACGCCTCGAAATTGGCAAAAACTCTAATATCACTGTTTCTACTAAAAATAATAGATTTAATGGTTTTATATAATGCAATTATTTTTATCATTTTTGTATATTTTTTATATCTCATTGCCTTTAAATTTAGTACGGTATGAAGTGTTGCTCCTCGCCCATCGCGCTTGTCTACAAACTAGCGATTAGTCACTCTCTAGATTTTTGGCCGTCAACTATAGTGGAATAAATAAAGTATATAAGTATAGTAACTTTATTTTACTAGTAGAATAATGAAGAAATAATAAACCTGTAATAAATCAAATTTAATTTATTTACTTACTAACATTAACATTTACATTTATAGTAATACACATTTCGTTTCTTGTTTTACCACATTTTACTTCCTTTCCGTTAATAACAACCCTTGTAGCATCTTTGAAACACGTAACATCTGCCGAAGATTGTAAAGAATTTGCACAAGTTACGGATGTCCCTTTTTGTAAGGAAGTTTGTGTTTTATTGTGTACTAAGAAAGTAGTGCATTTTTTTAAAATTGAATTCCAATAATTCTGTCCTCACAAATATGATTGTGTTTAGATTATGGATAAAACGTTGTATTGCATTCGTGTTTTAATTGGCTTTTATCAACATAAGAATATTAAACATTCTTGCGTGGATTAAATGCTATTTAAGACACATACAACAAATAACTATTATCTTCCCTTGGTATTAAAGTACCACTTTATCTACGAATTTTAGTTAGATGAAAGCCAACCTTAACATTACTTATAGAAAAAAGTAAATTACTTGCAAAATCACTGATCTCAGGTAGTTAAATTATCGACATTAGATAATATTCTGTAAACTTAATATTTTAGAATCAATATAGATACCTACATAGAAAAAAGAGATTATAACATTGTTTTGGTAAGCTTATTTAAGAATACTTAATCTGAATTAGGAAAAAAGTAATATAATTTTATTTCGTGTAAGTTTATATTAAGATATTGTCTGAAGATATTTATTTGTGGCATAATTTTAATTTTTTTTTTAGTTTTATTGGGTTTTTACCACACTTCTGAAAAAAATAAAGATTCATTAAATAAGCCCTTGCGCCGAACAGATCACTCAAGGGTTATTTTTTAAACTAAGTTTGCCTAACCAAAAAATCTCACACTAAAAAAAGCAGATAAGTAAAATATAACAAAAATCACATTACTAACGCGCACTTCCATATTATTGACGTTTCGAAAAACTCTCAGTTTTCGTTCTCAAAATAGTAGTTAAAATATTAAACGTATGTCAAGTTTGACAGTTTAAAATTTTAAACATATGTCAAGTTTGACAGTTTAAAATTTTAAACTGTCAAACTTGACATAGTGCGCGATAGTAATGTGATATTTGTTATTTTTTACTTATCTGCTTTTTCCAGTGTGAGATTTTTTGGTTAGGCAAACTTAGTTTAAAAAATAACACTTGACTGATCTGTTTGGTGCAAGGGCTTATTTAATTAATCTCTATTTTTTTCAGAAATTTATAATATATTACTTATTATGGATATATAAGAATTTTATAGTTAAGTAAATTTACTTCACAACATATAGGTATAGGTACATACAACTATGACTAAGTACAATTATTTTGAGAGGGTATAGAGAAAAATAAGAATTAAGGGGTTCACCCTTCAAAAAATTTCCAAATTTATTTATAAAAATATTTTTTTTTCGAGACTATATTAAACCTCTATTTATCGCCAACGGTATTTATTTATTTCACACGTTTGACGTTTAGAGTAAAATACGGTAACCAGAAAAACAAGTACGGCGAACGGAAGATTAAATGGCAGAACTCGTTGTTATCGGACAAAATTTTTTAACTAAACTGCCGCGGGTGCATTTTATTATCTATTAGTAGGTATCCCTCTCGTTCTATTGTCTTAGAATAAATGCGCATTTTATTTAACTGTACGCGGGGTGCGTGTTTTGTTGCTGTGAGTAATCCTGACACACTTGTAATGAGTAAAAATGTGAATTTTGATAAAAATGTTCATTTTCGTCGTTTCTACATTTGAAAACACTGTAAAAAAGGACCGCATTGTATTTGACAGATTTAAGCTATTTTGGACAATGCTTATCATAGGCGCCGATTTTCCGAAGGAAAAGAAGGTTGTGCTTAATTTTTTTAATATTAAGTCAAGACTACCGAAGTAAAACGAATATATAACGACAGAAAGTGATCTAACCATAGAAATCATTAAATATACAGGGTGATTCAGTGATCTAAAATTTTTTCTTACAAATACAATTTTGTAAAAATAAAATAAAAAAAGAACAGTTCAAAAATTCTCTAAGAAAGAAATAAATTACATTTTACAACCTAAAACCCATTTTTATACAGCAAATTCAACTTTTGCCGCAATTATTATAAATTAACTATTAACAGAATTTGTTGTTTTAATTAGTAAAATAGTTTGACCTACCTGATGTTACAACAATATTTTGGACTCAGTTTCTACCAACTGACACAAATGTTTCTGCTTCTTCTTTTGAACTTGTAAATTATTGGCAGCAGCTATGATACGTTTGCGTAAACCATCAATAGTATCGACCTCGGTGCAATATACTTAATTTTTTAAACTGATTCACACTTTATTCAACTGATTTACAGTCAGGAGTCCAATCCCTTGGTATCTTGGTATCCTTGGTAATGCTTGAACACGCTGTACATGGTACAGATATAATTGAGTTTCGTGTATGATACGCCATATTGCTGAAATACGCCGTGGACGCCCTGGACCTCTATTTATCTTTTCCATTATTCGGTTCGCCAGCGTTTGCACTACGCTTACACTTACTGCACATCGTTGTAAAAATAGCTGCGTTTGGAACATGTTTACCGAGAAATCGTTCTGCTAAAGCATTTTCACTTTACCATAAATTAAAGCGATATCCATCAACTGTGAATCGTTACAGACGTAAGCCATTTTTGATATTTGAAAAACTGGTATACAGTACTTGCATCACAAAAAAGTTAATACGATAAATAATCGGACAGCAGCCCAGCGATGTAAAGATTGAAACTACTAGAACTTTAATAACTTTTCACTCGGAAACTATAAGGTTTTTTCAAAAATGTTTACAATATTGACTCCATATTTCATGAAGCATCTATTCCTTAATGTTTTTTGATAACGTCTGTATCACCCTGTATAGAATATCCAAAAGAGGTACTGAAAATAATCAACTTATGGAGAAAACGCGAGTCTGGTAATATTAACTAACTTAGTTTTTATGAGTCGCGCGGTTTCAGGCGTCAGTACTTGAATCGAGGTGACTACATCGGTGTTGGTTCGAGCCCAGCTGCCGGTAGACCGTATATAAGCTATATTCGTGGAGAGGTTGGAAGAATGTTGGCTTGGGTCAATGTGAGAGATTGACTGGTTGATATTTGACTACCCCCTAATTAATGAGGTTTTCCAGGTTTCCCTTATTCCTGCACTGAATAGTGGTTAGGGCCTACCAACGTAAGTCGTTCCTGGGCGCAAATGCGGCCTGCTTAATAATAATATGCCGCCCCCTCTCCCGCACAAGTCTCCGACTTCTGGGCTAATCCCTGTGATTAGAATGAGGGGAGAGATATTATTATTATATTATTATTATTTCAAAATGAAAGTTTTACTTCCAATTCATAGAAACATATGATTTCTTACGTACATTAAGTTTTCCCCAAATGGCTGTTTTTTAAGCTCCTCCGCAGTCTGACTTCTTTTAAGTGGATAATGTAAAGGCTTTTGACCTTTCATATATTCTATGATTTATATGGGTCTAACCAACAAATTTTTAGATACAGAAATCTCTAAAAATTCCTACGTATTTTTTAAATATTGTCATAACATAGTTTTGCGTATAAGATTATTCACGTTTATTTAGAAGTATGTAAAAATAATAGTTCAAATGTTACTATATTATTTTATGAGCATTTAAATAGTAAACGTGGATTAACAAAACATCAAGAATTTTATTTTTGGTTTTACGTATTTTATTTTTCCAAATTTCTGTACCTAAGAACACCACAAATTTGATAATTTTACGATGAGAAATAAGACGATCTTTTGACATGCCTGAAATTGATTCCAATATTTGTTAATTTATGTATCGATTGCCAATTAATATTTGTTAATTATCTATATAGGCAAAAGCAAAGTAATCATATTTAATGCAAAATAAACAATAATAAAGAGTAATAATAAAATATGTACGTAAGTACCAAACACGTTCAACGTTCAACGTTCAGCTGGTACACATTCAAGGATGCATTTTAGTCGAGTGTTAGGCACAACTTCAAAATTATAAACCATGTGCATGTTATTTTAAAATAATGTGATCATACGTGCATATATTTCTATATCGATACCTGTTCGTTCGAGCAATGTTTCATCGGCTTTTTAAGTAGATTTTTTTATATCCACCAGTTTGCCTTAGTTTTAATTGTATCCACCGTGAAAAATAAACGATTTGTTTGTGAACAACTATGATTTGTGCTTCTTTCTAAAAGGGTTATGTTTACGTGCCAACATCACTAATATTATATGGATAAAATTACTTTTTTAAGGTAAGCTTAAGGATATTGCTAATGTAAAAACGCTGTAACAGCTATTTACTTTGAGGTTAATTGTCAGTACAGTAAATAAAATATTTATGTATGTGCAACTGAAAAATATCTCTATTAGATTTCTAATATATGCATAACACCTTTAAATCCCATAATGAATATTTAAATGACTAAAATATTAAACCATTAGAAGTATGTATTTACTTCAGGATTATTCCACCAAAAACGTAAGTTTTTACTGTTACAGCTAATTTTTGTTAGATTAATTTAAAGTTAACAATATGAAATTAACGTTATAAATATTTGTAATTTCATTAAATATAAAATATATACATTCTTTTAGACTACAGTTACCTTTTTTACTCTAATTAATCAACTCCGTAAATTCTTTTATTACAGTTATGGGTAGTAACAGACAGTAACGGAGTTGAAAATCTAAGGGGCGATTTTCTGATGAAAATTATTAGGGGTCTTAACCCTTAAAAAACCCTAAAAAATTACGCCCCTTCAAAAATTAAAAAAATGTCGTTTTTTTATCTTGTATCTGTATGTACCTATGTATGCATTGTATCTATGTGTCTTGTATGTATCATGTATATCAAACTAAAGAAACCATACTTGGTGAACGTTATCTGTCAATAAAACTACACTTTTTGAATTTTTTTCAACCCTGAAGTATTTTTATAAGGGGTTTAAATAATTAACGCCTATGCCACTTTTTCTTAAAAATATTTTTCAATATAATTTTTTCCTTAAAAAAATATGTCTGAAAAACCCCATTTATTTACTAACTTTTTGATCTCTCCAAGTTTTTTTCGAAACGTTAAGGATTTTCGAGAAATAAAAATAAATGTATTGCAAAGCATTTTTAAAAATATAAGCTGTTAAACGCGAGTGTATTTTGCCGATATATCTAGTGATCTGTTCTTTGCAATGGAATCCATAGAAACAAATGTCAATATCATTTATTATTGCTGTTTCTTACTCTTTCACAAGTTTTATGATTTTGGGTAGAAAATATTAGTTGATAAACCGAAAATATGGCCACTAGATATTTCACTCTCGTGTCCCCTAAATTTGAGGATAATTACTCAACAAAATGATTATAAAAAATGAAAGAAAAATAGTACTTTCTCTGACCTATAAATTCTTAATGACGCCGTGTTCTAAAAATAGTGTTTTCTACAAATATAAATAATTTAAAATATTTAAGAACTGAATAAAATAGAGCTTAGCAAATAACTGGTATGTTATCTCATACGATTGTTCAAAGGTACCTAAATAAAACGAATATATAACGACAGAAAGCGGTATAACCAATAAATTTTTAGTAAAATCTTTCAAAATATGTATTTTTTAATATTTATCTGTAGATTATTATAAGATAAACTTGCATAGTTCTGCATATAAGATTGTTTACTTTTGTTTATAAGTATGTGAAAATAATTGTTAAAATATGGGGTTAGAATAGCAAAATAATGTATCTTACAAACGCTTTTTAAAATTTATTACCTGTTTTATTTGGGGAGTATTTAAATAGTTAAAGTGGATAAACGAAATATCAAGAATTTTATTTTTGATATTGCTTTTGTTCTACACGTTTTAATTTTCAAGATTTCTGTACCTAAAACATCACAAATTTGATCACTTTACGGCGAGAAATACGGCGACTTTAATTGAACATAATTATATTCTTTACTGAACACTTTATATAGTTTTATATTAAAATGTCAGAGGAAACATAAATTGTTAAAATACAGCACCTTATGTTCAATTACGAATCGACCAAACACTTTTGCATTGCAATGTAAATTAAGAGATATTTAGTTTAAATAATATTGTACTTATAAAATGTGTTTCGTTTCCGAGACACAATGTGTGTTGTTGAAAACAATAAAACTATTTTCAAGTAGGTATGTTTCAAAGGACAATGTTAAAAATAGCCGATTTTTGGCTTATCCGGGGGAACGCATAAATGATAAAAAAATCAATTGATTATTGTTAATTAACATTAGAAATGGCCCATAAATACGTCAGATAGCTGGGGAAATGTCGCTACTACCCCTAAACCTATATAAGCTACCCTTAAATAGCTTTAAATGGATAATCATTAATTATTGCTATAAAATTCGTGTAAAATGAAAAAAATGCTTGAAAATGATTTAAACAGACAGTATGTCAATATAAAAAGTGATAAATGACTGTAAAAGTGCCTATTCAATGGCAAAATAGCGCCAATTGTTCTCAGTTTGTGAGCGCGTACTGAAAAAATGACAATTTATCCTTGCGCCCATTTTTCAGGTCGCAATAGTATAAATGAACCTTAAAAGTGATTTAAGCATTTATTTCATTCTAAACGAATTTTACAACAATAAATAATGATTATTTATTTTAAGCTATTTAAAGGCAGTTTATATAGATTTAGGGGTGCAATTAATATTTCCCCACTTACTTAATGTACTCTAGTATCAGTTTTTGCATTTTTTGACGGTAATCTATAATTTTTTTCTAGCAATAGGCGTTCCCTTGAACATTTAAGCATTATCTATTTTTGATGTCGAAGTAAGCTCATTAGCTTTTGAAAGTCGTTTTTTTAATTTTTAGGGGTGGAATGGACATTTTTACAGTCATTTATCACTTTTTAGATTGACATACTGTCTGTTTAAATCATTTTCAAGCATTGTTTTCATTTTACACGAATTTTATAACAATAATTAATGATTATCCATTTAAAGCTATTTAAGGGTAGTTTATATAGGTTTAGGGGTAGTAGTGATATTTCCCCAGCTATCTGACGTATGTCTGGGCCATTTCTAATGTTAATTAACAATAATCAATTGATTTTTTTATGGTTTATGCGTTCCCCCGGATAAGCCAAAAATCGGCTATTTTTAACATTATCCTTTAACTTGTGTCTGAATACTCTGAACCTGAACGTTTACCATCAGATGCAATTTCAACAACATTTAAACTGAGTACCTGACAAGATAATGTACTAACTAAAATGTCATACAAAATAAACAATTATAAACCTTTTACTTAAGCAACTTCAAAATATTGTTTAAAGATGATATTTAGAAAATATATTACTATTTCTGCTTTATATATCGAGATATTTAAAATCTGGTAACTTATTACATTTCAAGTCTAAATCCATCAAACTTAATGACCATATTGACGATTACTGTAAAAACAATTGATGACAATTTTTATTACATGTGTATTTTGTTCTCTGTGGTTAATAAATTAATAATTAATTTAAGGTCATATTTACACATTTATTGCATTGATCTACATTTTTTAAAGGCTATGCGACTTGCCTGTGGCAGTAAAAATGTTATGGAACTAGGTGTAGGAATGTCAATAGCTAATGAAAATTGTTTTATATTTTATTAATTCAAGGCGGAAAATGTATCATAATAATTGGTTGATCAACTATTTAATTTGGTGGATTTTCAGTTCGGTAAGCAGTTATGTCCTGCTGCTGTTTGGTAGTAAAAATCTTATCTTGCTTTTAAGTTATTTTCAAACTAGGTGGATTCGCCAAAATTAGTCATATTTTTAGAATTCATTACGTAAAAGTTATTTTTTTACTAATGAGGTAATTAGTTACGGCTTGAGAATGAACAAATAACTAATACTAAATATCGTCGTACGTGGTGATATTTTTATTATCTACCTACTGGTATATTGTAAGCCAAACTAACATTATCTCTATCGTATAATGTGTTACTTTTCGGTATTATTGTACAATAATTATTTATTTGATACTTAAAATCAAGGTAAGACACGCGTGAAAAATGTTCTCGTATGAGAGCACAAGTACCAGTATGATAAATTATAACTAGGAATACCGAAATTTGTATTATAAATATGCATAGAATTTAGACAAAATAAGCACATTTAGTTGAAAATATGCAATTGTTCATTGAGATTTTATTATCTGAGATAATAGCTTTGATTGTACAACACCAGAATCAGGCTTGCAGTCGTTAGGTGCATCCGCATTCGCACATTTCAAAATTTTCAATTTTTATTTCCTATTTTTTCAATTTTAAACGTTATATAGTAATAAAGAAATTTGTGTCGGGTACAGATATTTGCGTATAACAAAGCTCGCCAGTTTGTTTTTCTAAGTTATCGGACAAAATTTTATAATTAAAGACTGCCGCTGGTGCTATCTATTAATACTCCTTTGGGCATTTTATTTTAGTGGGTAATCCTAATGAACCTTTATAAAAATGCAGTTCTGACAGTTTGGAACGAAAAACACATGTAAAATGCTGCAGGTAACCGAATTAGCTGTTATCTTTCAGGTATTATTATTAATGTTCATTTTCGTCGTTTCTGCAATTGGAAATACTATAAAAAAACGACCGCATAGTAGTTGACAGATCTAAGCCATCTCGGACAATAGTTATCATAGGCACCGATTTTCTGAAGTGCTCCATTTTTTAAACATCGAGTTAGAATTTCGATATATTTTTTGTATTTTCGGCCTCTATGAGCACGTGGTTAATTTTTGGACGTAGTTATAGTTGGGCCATGTTATGCAAAGAGCAAAGTTTTTTCAATTAATTAATTTTCGATCAATCTTTTCAAAACTATTACTTCACTATTCAAAAGTTGAATTATACCTTAGTTTTATATTGTAAGATCAAAATAATCATATAAATTTTTAACAGAAAAAATTAGATATATTGAGGGTTGGTTTCTTTTTTCTGATCAACGAATTACAAAAAAACACGCGATTTTTCAACTTATTCTTTATTTATAAACTTAAACTTTTTTGTTTTTAAGGATTTACAAAATAAAAATTAACTTATATGGATAGTAGAACATGCATTTTACAAATTCAATATCAAAATCATGCACTTGTATGTCAAAACCATCTACATCCTCAATAATTCTTTTGTTACCCTTGTCAGATGGAATAAGGTGAACAATTTTATTCGAGTTCTATAACCTTGGTATGGCTATTGGTTTTCCTTGTGGTGGTAGTGGTACCTAAGCTTCAAAAGGTGTTGTAGTAAATGGCCTTTCTCGAATAGTATTTTTAAAGTTAACCTTTTGGAACGGATTTGTGAATGTATTTTGTTTTACGAAAAGAAGTAGAAGAAAGAAGTATTAAATTAGATAGAGATCACTCTATTTAATTTAATACTTCTGATGTGTAACCAGTTAATATTCTCCTTTTCTTCTGTTTGCTTTCTGTTGACTATATTTTTTTCTACGTTTCATTAGATTCTATTTTTGTAACGATAAGCGGTTTTCTCTTACGACAAGTTCTGATAATATCTATGTAAACATCTGGTGTATAAAGCCGCTGATGTCTTTTTAGTTATACATGGTAATACGGTAAGAAAATGATCGATCATATTCTGCACAACAATACTAATCCACTTGGTTAGAAAACAATGAAGGTAATTACAAAAAATTTTATTTGGCACAATAAGACCAACCCCCTTGGTTGGTAATTCTTGAGAAAGAAGTTGAACAATATCAATCACACAATCCAAGTGAAACGGTTGCTTTATGTGGAATCTGAGAAGCCCGATTGGTAAACAGAGCATAAATGGGGACGTATTTTTCAAGGTTAAATGTATAAAATGTCTTGGTAGATTTCTGCACAATGTAGTAAGGCCATTTTTAAATCAGGATGTGACATTATCTCAGTTTTTTTTTAAGTTTTGGGTTGGTTGCTTTTTGCATAACAGGGTCCAGTTAACCCTTTATAAGACGCTGACGCCCGTGATCACTGGACACATGCTACGTTTCGCGTGATTTATTTGCCATATCAACTTCTACCTTAAATGTCATTCCTGGGATACAGTTCCAGTTTGATTGCTACATTTGTAGGCATAATTTAAATGCCCAAATCTGTGATATTAAATTTTACTAATAGCTGATATACTTGATGACAGAAACCATTGCTTCTGTTAGTTCATCTTTGTTTACACCATTTGTGAATTCAGCTATCGCCACCATCATGGTCTTTGTTGTTCATATATTACTATATTTACATTCAGTATTATCTATTTAACTGGCTGAAGATTTGTATAGATCTTGTTGATTATCAAGTACCTAATATTGACTTTCTTTGTTTGAGGCTCACTAAAAATAATTTCTGTCTTACTGATGCTTGTGTTTATCGCCCTCCTAACTCCGTTATGGAAGATGATCTAATTATGCTGAAAAAATTTAATGAACTTTCTATCTACAACAATTTAATCATTACTGGAGACTTTAATTTTCCTGATATAATTTGGCCAATATCACATATTTCTGATGTAATAAACTCTAAAAACCTATTTATGGATTTTTTATCGCATTCCAATTTAGTTCATCTAATAAACGAACCTACTCGATATCGTATTCATAATGAACCTTCAACCCTTGATCTTGTCTTAACAAATGATGAACAGCTCATATCTAATTTAGAAGTTGTCTCACCTATTGGTAAATCTGACCACATTCAATTCACTCTAGAACTGTCTGGTGCAAGAAGTAACTTTTACACCCATAAATTTACAGACTTACAGGCTAAGTCAATCAAGAACTTTCTTATTTGGATTGGGACTTGTTATTTAGTGAATCACCGAATGTTGAAGCAACTCTGGAAAAATTTTTATCAAATTACTGGCACCTGTATCTCTGAGAATACACAACTGAAAACTGTATATAAGAACTATTTAAAACCTTGGATTAATTGGAAATCCTAATGTATGGTCAGACATAAAAGAAACCTCTGGAGGAAATACAAATGTTCCAAAGATATACAGGACTATTTAGCTCATCGTCGATTTTCTAACACTCTCAAGAAACATTTAATTATTTCAAGAAAAGCTTATGAGAACTCCATTGTAAATAGTGGCAATTACAAAAAGCTGTTTAAATTTGTCCGTTCGTCACTGATTTCTAAAGTTTCCATACCCCTAATGAAAACGGAACTTTATGTGGAACTAATAAAGAAACTTCAGAGGCTCTGGCTGCCACATTTTCGAGTTTTCACTAATGAACCTATCAATGATAAACTTGCTATTTTGTGCCCTCGTGTGATGTCCACTCTAGACAGAATAGAATTTCCTCCACAGTTAATAAAAAAACATATATTAGTTTTCTTCTCCCGGCCTGGATGGGTTATCTCATTTCTTCTTTAAACAATGTGCCGACAACATTACTCTACCGCTATCCATGATAAAGTCACAATCTTTCTTACAAGGACATGTCCCATCAGTTTGGAAGTCGGCATCCATCACTCCAATTTACAAAAAGGGAGATAAGCTAGATCCCAATAATTATCGTCCCATAAGTTTACTTCCCATTACCTGCAAAGTTATGGAATCCGTAATTGCTGAATCTATAGCTGAGTTTCTTTTACGGGAGCACATCGTACCGAACCAGCAGCATGGTTTTGTTCCGAGCAGATCAACTTTAACTAATTTGCTACACTGTGTTAATGACTGGTCATTATCTTTAGATATGAATAATCCAGTAGATATCATTTATCTGGACTTCTCGAAAGCATTTGACAGGATGCCGATAAGAAGACTCCTACACAAACTTGAACACCTAGGAATTCGAGGAGACCTGAACCGATGGATTGGAAACTTCTTATCTGGCAGATATTTCAAAGTTAGAGTAGGCGATGTATATTCCGAAGAAAGACTGGTTACGAGCGGTATTCCACAAGGTTCTGTACTAGGTCCGCTACTTTTCCTCATTTACTCCAGTGACATCCAAGATATACGCTAACCCCATCATTCACCATCAGTCTCTTCAAAATGATTTAACTTCTATAAATAACTGGTGCAGTGATTGGCTTATTCCATTAAATATATCTAAATGTGCTTCATCTTGGCAAGAACAACCCTCTCCTATCATATCACTTAAATAAGCAACTGATCAGTACAGTGTCAACACACAAGGATTTAGGTGTTATAGTAAACTCTAAATTATCATGGTCAGACCATATCAACTCAGTGTGTAAATGCGCTAATACCAGACTATTTTTATTTCGTAAGACGTTTTTCCATATATCTTTTGAAACCTCTTGTAAATTATATACAACTTATGTGCGGCCAGTTCTTGAATACGCCGGGCCAGTGTGGTGCCCCGATCTCATCCGTGATCAAAATTTATTATTCAACGTGCAACAACAAGGCTTTCATTTGGACGGTTGAGGCCCTCATATACTGAACGTTTGTCAATGGCCAAGGTTACTGATTTTCAACAGCGCCGTCTTCGGGGTGACTTAATTCTAACTTTTAAGGTCTTAAGACAAAATTTTGGAAATCTGTCTTTTCTGTATACACTTAACACAGACTGCCGATTACGAGGCCATGAATTAAAATTAAAAAAAGAAAATTTCAAATCCAGGACAAGACAATTTTTCCTAACAAACAGAATATTCACCGCCTGGAACAATTTACCAGTATCGATTGTCACTGCACCATCTGTGAACATTTTTAAGAACCGATTAGATGCTTATTTATTTTCCAATTAAAACTTTATTAATGTTTTTATGTTTAATTATAATCGTGAGCAAACACAATGTAATTATATTATTGTAAATGTTGTACGTCATTGTATAATTTGATATATATTGTAGTTACTTTTTTTTGGGCATAATAAGTTTTAAAAATCTCTGCCCTTTTCCATATTGTAATAATAATAATAATATCTCTGATAATTAGCAGTTGTGATGTCTTGGAAATAAATTGATTCATTCTTTCACCTGCATTTACATACCATTTATGCTTTTCAAATTTACTGCTTAAAAATATTGCACTGAATAACATGTATTTCAATTTTCACAGATAACATTGAACATTTCTTATACTATTTGTTGCATTTGAGCTACTCTCGTTGCTACTACTACCACCACCAATTATTTCTGCATAATTAATTGTAAATGCATTATCTGTTTCTGGACAACTTAGTTTTTGTGCTAGGTTATCATTCTAGGATATTATATAACCATTGCCATCGGAACGTATTTTTACAGTGAACCAGTCGATTATAACGTTTATCACCGATCTGAAAACCTGTTTCTTTCAGTTTTTGAGCAATATTAATTTTCTTAGAGAAATGGTAATGGTTATCTGTAGTAATTTCCGAAATCTTTGTAGTGAAAAACAAATTTGATTCAGCCTGTATATCTATTTTTTTCAAAGTACTAAATTGTTTTCTAAGAAATTCGCTAAATCTATATTTATATATCTACTCTTATGTAACATTGTACAATTAACCGCTCAATAAAAATTTTCTAACAATACTGGCGTATAAGGTTATTCTTTAAAAGTATATTTATTAGATTCAGTGAGGTCTACATGATGAAAAACTAACGGAAAATTATTTTTTTACAAATGCAGCAATGATACTTAACATATTTTCACATGAAAACTTAATTATTCTGAAATAAGACAACCCATATTGTATTCTCATTTAGGACTGTAGGAACTATCGCTTATAAATTTCTTAGCTTGCCAAACAAGGCTAAATATTATCAATTCTGACAAGACCAGTCTACATTAATAAACCATAAAATATTCTCAGTTCCTCTATAAGGTAGGAGTTCATTTTTTTTTCTTTTTCTATGTTAACATTACCAATAAATTCATCACATTGTTAATCTTATAATTTTTTTTCTTAAATAACTGTAGTAGAATAATTTATTAACAAATCGAATATATCCAAATCACAGTTATCCAGTAAGATATTTTGCTGTAAGTCATCTGCCCTAAAAGTAAATTGTTTCTAGTTCCAAAAAAAGATTACAAATTTTGGAACATAGTAGAGGATGTCAAAACACGAAAATATAAAATAAGAACAGTTTTGTCTGGAAATGAGCCATTTTGGCTTCACAGTCTTATAAGTGCTAAAAATTTTTAGTTCTCAATACCGATTATTCATCCCTAAAAGGCTTTGCGGCGTATAGCCTGCTCATGGAAAACACAATTCACAATTGACCGAATACTCTAGAAACACGCGGAAGCCTTTAATGTTTTTATTGTAGTTTTATGTCATTTTTTTTTATTTCCTTATAAATGGGGGCTCCGTCATGATGTAACCACGTTCCCTGAATTGTGCCTAAATAACATCTTCTAACACGTTAGGTAATATTGCATACAGTTTAAGTAAATGTTACCATCTAAGCGAGGTGATAACAGATATAGTTCAATCAGATTATTTCCAACAATATCAGTTCAGAGGTTAACTGAAAATTAACCTTGATGTAGTTTAACGGCTATGGAATCAGGATTGTGGTTGTTCCCATACTGTTAAAGTGGCCACCTCTTGTCAGTTGGCTCAGTCAAGATATTTTGGCTTTCACTAAAAGACTCCTCTGTTAGCAGGCACATGATTAAAATTATAAACATCCGATTTCAAAATAAACTTTTATCTTTTGTCAGTGAGTTATGTACCATAATTCGTATCTACAGTAATTTCAAAGATATTAAACATTTTTCTACGACTTATTTGATTAAAGCTGTAAAGCTTTTATAACACTAACATTCATATAATCTTTTTTCATTTATTTGCTTTGAATCAACTTTCCAAATGAACAACGGTGCATAAAAATGTAAAGTTTAAAGCCTCCTTCAGAGAACAATGTAGTGTTGATGGCAACATCCCTACCACAAGTTTAATTTCAGGGAAATAGAGATTTTATAAAGTTGGTTTTGTTTTTGTTGGTTATGTTAAGTACAAATGTTGCCCCTCTGGATAGTTGAAGTTGGAAATTTTGAACTTCACTCGACTTCAACAACGAATACAATTAATTTCATTGGCTGAAAGTCACGTGACGTAGTGTTACTGGTGGAGGTTCTTGTGAGCGTAGTACTAAAATACAATATTGAAGTGTGTGTTCCATATACTGTAAAAAATACTTAAGTTTACATCAATGTAAGTGTTACTTAGAAAAGAATTCTGCGGAATGTAATAACAATTTTCTCAATGTACGGTTGAAGTGCAAAAATTGGGAAATTTTATAATAAAATATAACAGATGAAAAAGATGTTGTTTTTTTCTAATTCTAAATGGCTTGTTATAACCCACACTCTGGAGAAAACTTGTATAATTGACACAGTGTAGAGATATTCTTTCTAACTTACTCAGACTTTTTTAGACTGTCTCGGCAAACAGCAAAGAATTCGTTAAAAATTTGCGTATAAAAACGGTGTCCAAAAAAAGTAATTCGAACTGTAGGTAGGTATTTATTTTCTATTAACAGTTTCAAATACTGACTAATACAAAAGCAATTTTACACCTTTCCACAAAAATTCTTTCTGGTCTTAAATATTTAATCAGTTGGTACTTGCCTTTATGTTATATGGTTGTATATTTCTGACCGTTTTTCTTTAAGTGTCTTTAAGTTCAAAATGTTTCAATCTGAATAACTAATAATTTTTTAAACATAGTAAATATGTTAGTCTGAACTGGTTCTAGATCTATCTAATTAACCAAAATGTACACATAGAGTAGAGTCAGATAATAACTTGATATTTGCTAATGCCTGTCTGTAGATAAATAACTAATCTCCAAAATCAGGATTTACTCGACATTTTTATAAAAACTAAATGAAATCTCAGTTCAAGCTCGGGATAAAGATTGGAATTTATGTCATGCACTTTTTATATATCACGTCATGAATACTAAATAAAATATTTCATTTATGCAAATAGAGAAAATAATTATATCAATCGTCATATTTCTCAAGCAGATTTTTTTCTTTAGTTGAAAAAATTGTTCTTAATGTAAATTAGACCGATTTTAACACGTTATGGTAGTTTCTCGTGTTTTCCAAAGAACGCAAAAAAAAAGTTCTGTTCGATTAAAAAAAAGCTGTAAAGTGAAAACCTCATAACGATTCGTTTAAAAAATACATACAGGGAGTTCATAATTTTCTGTAATTTTTTTGATATTCCATATTTTTTTACCTGTGATTTTTTATTTAAATATTTTGGCATATGGAATATTTTTTGTATAAACAGTTTTTTCATTAATAACTCAAACATATTTTTTTAAAAGAAAACAACCTATACATCTTTATACATTCTTTGTAAACTCTACTTTCAAATGATCAATCACAAGATACCAAAACATGAAAACAAACCTTAAATGCAAAATACTTAAGAAAATCAGCCAATTGCCAATTTTTCAACATTATCATCAACCCGCCAAATTTTCTTAATATAAAACCCAAATTTTTATATGCATTTTGTATTAGATTATTACGTGACAGAGAAAGGTAAACACCCATTAAATATCATTTTATTTTGATAATTTTTTGCCTGTTTACATCTCTCAGTGAAAATAAAAAATGATTAAATTGTCGTACTTTGATAACGTAGAACTCTGTTTTTAAAATTTCTACTGACATATGTGTTGTGAAGCTTTTTGCAAAGGACATCTTTTTACAGATGATTATGCCGAGAGTACGTAGATTTGGACAGATTTCCAAGCTTAGTGACTTTAAGAGAGTGCTGATTGTTGAGTTGCGCGAAATAGGTTTGTGGGTGAGAAAAAAATTCTAGAAGGACAAACAGATCCTTATGTGCCATAGTACAGTGGTACCAGGCGTGCACTCAGGAAGGCCATGAACACAGAGCAAGAGGCATCGGCTGTCGTATAGGAACCACACAGCGTGAAGAAGATATGGATTGAGATATGGCTCCACCACTTCCTGGATCTATCGCACATACATAAAGATATATACTGCGCGAGTGCGACGACCGGCAAGTGCAACAAAGGTGGATGCCATTTTGAAGTACCTTCATTTCCAACTCAAGATTTGTTTCGTGAAAACACTATAAATTCCAAATATTTTGTGGGCGGTAAATATAAATAGGTATACTGCCAGTTTCTAAATTTAAACATCTTATAAGAAATTAAATTATAACTAGTCTGTTATAAAAATGTAATAGATAAGGATTAAAACACTAAAACCAGATGAACAAATTAAGACTACAGAATCAAGAAACCCAACCTGAAAACAGTTTTATTTTCATTACATCATTTTTTATTTATAAAGAGGAAGTAGAAGTATGTACGAGCCCAGGCTCATAATAGTTCGGCCGGTAATAATTTGTAACTTAAAACAAAGGTAAATTACGTAAAGAAACAAATCAGTATAACAAAAAATGTATTTCATGTGGAGGGTCATAATAGTTCGGCCGTGTATCGTAATTGCCATGAAATCGAGCTGACTAGTTAAAACACAACAATTATGAAATATATCAACAAGACAGCTGTCAGTGTTAGTTCCAAATGATTTTTAAAGCATAATGCCTCGTGGTAAGCCTTTAAATAAAGATCTTAGTTTGACCATCATTAATGCCTATAAGAAGGGTATTTCGGCACGTCGAATTTCAGTTTCTCATTCTATGCCGCGTTCTAACGTTTAATACATCATCAATTTATATAAAACTACTAATGGAATTGATCAAAAAATTAAAACCGGCCGACCATCTACAATTACAGAAGCAAATAAAAGAGCTTTATGGAGAATTGTGAAAACAAATCGGAGATCTGACACTAAAGAGATAACTGTTTTATGGAGAGAAAGTATAGCCAAGGATTTCGTTGTCTAGAACAAAAAGGACTATTAGAAAAATAGGATACAAAGTTTATAAGATAAAATTTATTCGTTTTTTTTTTTTTTTTTGGTAGAAACTGTTGGCATCCAATTTTTATTTTAACAGGCAAAAGAAAAGTCACTATTGGCAACTTTACAAAAACGCAATAGACTAAAGTGAGCTCGAGAACATCAGAACTGGACTCAAAAACAGTAAGACAATTACACTTCATCGATGGAATTGTTAACGCCCAAAAATATAAGGAGATATTGGAAGCAAGTTTTTTACCGTCTATCGCACAATGTGCAGCCGATGACGGTGACTTCATGTTCCAACAGGATGGTGCACCCTGCCAACTGATTTGTTTCTTTACGTAATTTAATTATAATTTTCAGTTTCAGCTACTTAAAAGCATAAATTTGAATATAGTTGTAATAGTTTTGACTAAATTTTGCACCTTTGTTTTAAGTTTAATATTATCTTCAAAAATATAGTTACAAATTATTACCGGCCGAACTATTATGAGCCTCTAGGCTCGTATTTTATACTGTTAATAATTAATTATTTACGATAATTTATTGGTTAAGGTTAATTTACACATAAAACTAAATAACTAAAATAGTCAAAATAACTAAATTATAACAATATACGGGGTGCCATAGAGAAGTTGAAAGGTTTACATCCAAATAAACCATATGAGGAATATGAAATTCAGATTTCTCTCGTCTTAGAACTCATAATAGTCCCAATTTTAATAAAGAGTATGGCAAAGAGTCTTTAATTATCATTTCTACTTTATACAGTTACAGTTAGATACATAGGAATAAGAAGGGTCCTTCTAATTGTTAATATTGTCTAGAACTATGACGTTTGTAGGCGTCAGAAATGTCAAGCACTACGTTCGGCATCGCCAGATCTCAAGACCTGTGCCAGAAAAACAGGTAATTTGTTACTTATATTATTTTAAGCGAATGGTAAACGTAATAAATACTTAATTTGTTAGATCTGAGGATGTCTATCGCAATGCTTTTCTGGATTTAGACGGCCTCGTAACTGTACGGCTTAAAATTTGTCGTCAAAAAGTGAAACCGTACTTTGACATATCTGATAGACAAACTAATAAAAACCAATGATAGTTGCATAGTTACTTATTGCCATAGACCTTATAAATCATGGACGCGCTTAAAACCGTTTTCTGCCTATACAAATCGTTGATGCTCAGATGTGTGCGACAGAGATAGAACTAGTCCGGGCAAAAACCCACAGATCATTGGCCGAAAAAAAAAACAAAAACCGTAAATGACAGACGTATGACATTTACGGTGTCAGACCGACTCCACCATAGTTTATGGGTCTTTAAAAACTATTGCTAATAAACACACTAAACACAACTAAATCACAAAAGGCACACAAATCATTAACAATATTAACAGGAAAGGTTTTGTCAGGTTATGTTTATATATTTTTCTGTCATAGAACACCTGTTTTTGCCCGGACTAGCTTCATCCCTCTTGTAGACATCAGGACAGCGGACATCTCTTTCTAGGGCCGGTCCATGATTTATAAGGTCTATGCTTATTGCCAACCTTATTAAATTACATACACTAATTCAAACCTTTATAACATGTTTTCACTTTTAACACTCTACGGGGTGTTAAAAAAAGAGTGTAAAATATTTAAGGAGGTAATAGTCTTTCTGTTGACGCTTATCTAAATCGCCAAATTCCTTCACAACGTATATTTGGAAGAATTCACCAAAGATTGCGTGATACCGTTTCCTTAAGCAAACAGTGCCATTTATCCGGAAGACCAAGGTCGGTTCAAAAGAGTTCGAATATCGTTGAGACGAAGATGTCGTGCCTGCTTGGAAATGGACGGAGGGCACTTTGAACAGCTTCTGTAACTTTGCTTTTTGTTTGTTAAAAGCTTCCTTTGTCGGTTTATTCCTAATAAAATAGAATGTTTGAAAAACGAATAGTGATCCATATCTCCGCAACCGTTAATTTGCAGACATATGTTGATTAAAACTTTTCTGCTTATTTTGGTTCATACTATTACTTCCTGAAATATTTTACACTCTTTTTTAACACGTGTGACACGTGTATATCTGTAAAGATTACATTTTGCATACAATATATTTAGACGTCTACTATCTTCAGCTTCTCTATGATCCACTGTTTATGGAACACTGTGGATATGTTAAGAGAGTACTTATCAGTTGATGACAGGCAAAGGGTCCAGCCGCCTAGACGACCGAGGCAGACCCATAAATAACGAGATAAGAGTGTGAACTGTTATTCTTAGAGAAAGTGTTGGTTTTAGAGTAGATATTCATTCCTAGTTTGTTATTTGACCGAGCTAGATACTTACCTGTTAAGTTATATGTTTCATTGTAATTTAAATAATAAATTGTATATTAAAGTGCTTCATTACATCTCAGAAGTGGGATTGGTAACCGTGATATTATGAAATAAGTGAAAAAGTGTACAAGGAGAAAATGGCTTCATCTCCTAATGAAGAAGAACAAGCGATCGAAAGTTCTGTGCAGCTGTACCAACGTCTGCTCGAAGAACAAATCGAGCGGAAAATAAATGCTGCAATTTGACGGTCCTTTGGTGAAATATCTTAGAATTCGGAAAACAGTACCGATGGACTGGGTGAGCCGCTGCGACCGACCATTATAAATGGTGACATAGTGCCGCGATTTGACCCTGATCGGAAATCTCTCACTGTGACGTCTTGGCTTCAGAAAATCGAGCAATGGGGCCAAGCACAAGAGTCTGCATACATGTTCATACCTCTGCACTGGTATTTTATTATCAGAAAGAGCTTTCAGAATTCGTTAGTGTCTTAACTGAAGTTAAAGTACAATCGATGCTGTAGTAAATTTTAATTGCTGATAAAATAAATACCACCTTCGCGGGGGCGCGAAGAAATGCAGGATGGCCGATTGTTACGAGAGTACTTATCACCTGATGACAGACAAAAGGTCCAGCCGCCTAGACGAGCGAGCCAGACCTATAAATAACGAGATAAGAGTGTGAACTGTTATTCTTAGCGAAAGTGTTGGTTTTAGGGTAGATATTCATTCCTATTTTGTTATTTGTCCGAGCTAGATGCTTACCTGTTAAGTTATATGTTTCATTGCAATTTAAATAATAAATTGAATATTAAAGTATTAAAGTGCTTCATTACATTATATGATATCATATATTGCATAATTTTATAACAGTTTATAGTAATCTTCAGTAAATTAAAAAAGGTGATCTAGGTGTCCTTTGTATAAATTGTCAAGTGATGCATATAATTTTTAAATACAGCAATAATATCTGCAATTAAAGCCATGAGAAGGAAGATGTACGTTTCCTAACGTTAAATGCTTCACCACATCTTTTAATAATTTGACTCTAATATTTTTATACACTGTTTGGCCCTTATACACTTTCTTTCTTCCTTCGTTATATTTGTTTCTTTATTTTTCACTTTATTTTGGCAGTTCGAGGACTTACTCTAAAATAACAAATGTGGATAAATAAGTATGCTAAAATGTTTAGATCTAAAACATGCAGGATACTTACAAATATTTGTGCTCGGCTTTTTAAAATTTTCTTCGACTAGTTATACTCGAGTCTCTTCTTGATGAAACCCGATCTGTTTTACTCCCATTGAAATTGAATTGCCATCTTTGCGTTTGTATTTTTTTTTTGAAGAGAACATCGAAGACGGAAGTGTCAAAAATATATCGGATGAACCCATAGGTTCTACTGTTTTTACTATAAAATATATATTTTTATTTTAACAGACAAAAATAAAACAAGCATTTAAAACATACCTATAAAAAATCACTTCGGGGTTTAGAGGGATCCACAAAACATTTGTGGAGGCATCAGATATTTTTACAACTTTTTTCTAAAAATTCTAATATTTTTATACATTTTTTTAGTTATCACCACTAAAAATTTCCTTAAAAATTCATTTTTTTTTCATTGATTTTCTATAGATTTTTTAATAAAGGAATTTATTTCTGAATTTTGTGGCACAACAATTTTTAAAATGCATCAAAAAAGAAAACAATTTCTGCCAGTCGCGACCTTTTAGTTTTATTTTTAAGAATTAAAAAAAAATACTTACATCTAGAAAATGTGTCAGAACAAAAATGTCAAAAAATACAGGGTCTCCCATTTAAAAATATAAATTTACGGTCATTTCCGGTCAAGCCGGAAATGTCATGAAATCCGAAATGACCTCAAAGAATTCATGGCACCATCTAGTATAAACCCACTCAATTTCAAATTAAAAAAAAAATAAAAAAGTTACAGCGTGTTCCCACTTTTTGTTGTCACCCGGTATATAAAATTTATTTTTTATTCATATTTTGGAAAAAAAATATATAAGAAAAACTAGGTAATTCATACAGCACATTTGAATTCAAACTCGAACGAATTTTGGTGGAATCGTAGGATACACCATTTTTTTATAATTCTGTTCTGTTCTTTAAAAAAGAAAATAACTTAACTTTTTGATTTGTTTTTGAACCTGGTTGAAATGGCTACAAACTCTTTCAGGCCTTGCTTTTATGTACTGAACAAAACCGTATTAAAATATCTATTAGACTGTAAAACAATTACTTATTACTTTGTAAAAATGAATATTCAATTTTTTAGACTTGATCACTAAATTGAATACAATATCTGTGTATTAATTAATTATTCTCTAACCTCGCATTTCACATTAGACCGCAACATATCTATAAAATTGTGAAGGTCGATCTCGAAAATCTCGGTAATCAAGTTGGCGGCATCCCTGGATTTTTGGGACTGGAAATTAGCAGAATTCTGGGATCCCGAAAATCCGGGATTCCTGGATTGATAGCCCTACTTCTAACACGCTGAGAGCTCTGTTCGTTTATGTCAAGCAATAGATAAAACAGGTGACAGGCTTTGTCTGTAAGGAAACGACGTACCCCGTTATACTCCACTCACTGCCAGTATTACTGAACGGCAAAGCCTGACACAGTCAAAAACGGTCAATTAGACTGTAAATGTGTGGTCAGCTATTGTGTCAGTTAATGCAAAAAAACCAAACAAGTGCGCTATTTTCTTAACAAGTCCGAATTTTGTGGAGTTTTTTCTGTTTTGTATATAAATCTTTCACCTAGTGGGGTATTAGATTATAATATATACAAAGGTAGGGTTACCCACGACTCTTCTTTGTTCTATACAAAACCAAACATTAAATAAATCCCATTGTCAAGTGAAATATGTCAATATATCATTAAACGAGATTGTATCTGAAATAACATACCTACTACGTAGAAGGTATTATCCTGACTTATTTTATTATAAGGCGCCAATAAATAACATATTGCACGATTACAACGGACTATAAAATCTTATTCGGGATCTGTGTGATGAGGAGAATAAGTACCTTTAAGGTGACTGCGATTTGCAACAAATTATGTACTAATCCTTAGAGATATAGATACATTTTGCAAGATTTTTTTTACGTTCTATAAATAAGTAACACGTTTACGTATCAAGTACATGTTAGATTTATTCCATTATTATTAATCCACAAATCAAGAAAACACAATATCAATGATTTTTTAGCTAATTTAGGTTACCTTACCAAATAAGTTAAAGCCATCTAGAGGACATGGGGCATTTATTATTTGTCTATCCTATTGTAAACCGTGCATTGCCTATATTGCTTATATTCCTACATATCTTATCTAAGGTTTGAAACTATAAATTGCCTCTGTTATTAACACACGTCCTGTTTTTCAAAGCAGCGCAATCTGAAGGTAATGAGAAATAATATCAGGAAAGAGATCAGATAATTGTTTTAGCTTGAAAAGAAATTGCATTGCTTTTAAACAGTAAATTGACCTGACGTAACATGTGGCGCCGCAACTAACTTCGAGAGAGTGAAAATGCAACATATCACTTGTATTTCATTTATGGCGCAACGAAAAACCGCTTTACAGTGCGCAGTTCTTTTTGCAATGGCTTGCAGCAAGTCCTTGCACCTGCAATACCCTTCCCAAAAGTCTGATTTGCAGTTTGTTTTACATTCGTCAATTCGAAATTGCAACATAATTGATACCAACATTTTAACCCGAATGCACATTAAAAACTGTTTATCCAAATTTGACCAGTACCAATAACAAACAGCAAAACATAAAATAAAGGTTTCAGTTAATTTATTTAGTAAACTCAACAATTAAACAATAATCATGAAGCTAAAGAAGGCAGTTTGAATTTCATAGTGCAACTTAGGAATTTTTGCGTATGGTGGTAACCATAAAGATCAAAATTGAATTACAGAAAAGCTGCAATCAAAATTGGGCAAGACCTATATTTTGAAAGTGGAAGAATCTTTCCGATCCGATGGTTTTTTGCAGTATACTACTGTTCGCGTGCATGTCTACGTGCAAGAGCCTTACAGACTGTAAAGCGGCTTTATAAAGCAACCACAGTGGTTTTGTCCAAAGTTGTCAAGTATGGTGAGACATGGTCAAATATTCGTGTAATTTTTTCATCACTGTTGAATTGTATATTTAACATACAGAATGGAATCGATGTGAGAAAGTTTTTAAAACTGATACCTTTTCTGAAAAAATGGTCAGTAGATTATCAAGCAAAAAATCAAAGATTTTAACGTGCGAGCAAATTAATATACAGGGTGATGCAGAACTTATCTATACAAAATTTTGAATGTACATAGGCAAATATAATTTTTTATAAAAAAAGGGCTGTTTCAAATTGATTTAAAAATACACTTCTGCACGGCACTGAAAACTGATCCACTGTAAAACCTGATAAGGGGGCAAAGCAGGCATTCGGCGACCGGAAAAAAAAATTTAAAGAAATAAAAAAACATTTTATAACACCTTTTTTATACAGCAAATTCAGCTGCTTTTGCCGTTTGACATACCTGATGTTACAACAAAGTTTTGGGTCCATCTCCCTCAGTTTCTACAAACTAACACACATGTTTCTGCTTCTTGTCTGTTTTGATCTCGTAAGTTATTGGCAGCAACTATGTTTACGTATATCATCAATAGTAGGCACTTCGTGCGATACACTTCATTTTTTAAATATCCCCACAAAAAGAAGTCCAAATCATAGTCAGGAGATCGTGGCAGCTTTGGTACGGGTCCTCTTTATCTAATCCCTTGGTATTAATGCTTGCACGAGCTTGTACATGATATGGATATAATTGAGCCCTCGTGTATGATACGGCACACTGCTGCAATACGCCTTGGACGCCCTGGACCTCAATCTCTTCCACGATTCGGTTTCAAATTTCCTTGGCGTTGCATTACACTTACACTCAGTGCACACCGCGATAAAAGTAGCTGCATTTGGCACATATTTACCGGAAAATCGTGCTGTTTGAACATTTTCAGATCGCCATAAATTAAAACGATATCTATCAACCGGAAACTACAGGGTGTTTATTAATTAAATTCCGATACTTAAGGGAGTGAATCCTTCGGTCATTTTAAGAAGAAAACTTAATATCAACAGATGTCTTAAACCTCTTAATTTTTGAGCTACAGGGTGTTACAGTTTTAATAAAAAATTTGCTTTTTTATTATAATTTTCTTAAAACTCCAGATATATTTATGAAATTTTGTACACACCTATTAATCATTAAGGAGCATTGTTTGATGTAAAAAAATTTTTAAAATCTTTGCCAATGACGTCCGTACGAGGTTCGAACTAAACATTTTTGAAGAAAAAAATGGTACGCCACTGCTTTTTCTAAAAACTAAAATTATTTTTAAAATCTGCATTTATTTTAGAGCAAATTCGGTCCCTAGAATTACTCGTGTACGACGCACCATTTTCACGTAAAAAAATTAAAACCAAAAAAAGTTTTCTCCCCAAGTTCATTGAAACTGTTTTTTATATTTTTTTTCTATTTTGTAGACACCCACCATGCGTGGAAACACTTTTTGTGGGGCAAAAATTAATTTTCTTCTTTCACAAATGACGTTCACGTAAGCATGATATTGAATATTTGAATAGAAAAACGGTAGTAGGAGGTAAAATTTCATAAAAAATGGAAAATTTTACAATCGGTGAATTAGCTGACATGCATTATACTTATGGGGTTACCGACGGAAATGCATACAAAGCCAGGAGGATATACCAAGAGCGGTATCTAGATCGCGTACTACCCGATCCGAGAACATTTTTTAGGATTCATAAACGTCTTCACGAAACCGGAAATTTAAAAGTAGACCATAGTGCTAAAGGAGTCCCTGAAACAGAAAGAACACCGGAACTTGAAGAAGGAATTTTACATGAAATTGAGGAGAACCCCGAAACTAGCACGAGGAAAATCGCGGCAACATTTCACACGTACTTGTTTGGAAAATTCTTATCGAAAATTTGTTATATCCATATCACATTCAAAGAGCCCAGGCATTACTCCCTAGAGTTGCGCATTAATTTCTGTGAGTGGTTTCTTAAAAAGCTGCTGGAAAATCTGTTATTTGACAAGTACATTCTTTTTACCGATGAAGCTTCTCTCGAAACTCAATACGAAATTTCCATAATAACCATTTGTGGGCGGATGAAAATGCTTTTGCAATTGTTGAATTAAATCATCAAGAACAGTTTTCATTAAATGTTTGGGCTGGCATTATTGACAATTATTTGATACTCCCATTTTTTCTCCCAAGAAAATTATATGGACAATCGTATTTACACTTTCTTGAAGAAGATCTACCGCCAATGCTTGAAGACCTTCCTCTTTTATTAAGAAACCAGATGTGGCTAATGCACGATGGTGTGCCTACACATTTTAGCTTACGGGTGCGTGAATTTTTAGATCACAACTATCGCGATCGGTGGATAGGTGGAAGAAGAGTAGATGCTTGCATATGTGTGGGTGGAGGACTCTTTCAACAACTACTGTAAATACATAATTTAGGTTCTTTATTTTGTTTGTATTTTCTTGTCTTGTCGTTTCGCTTTAGGTTTAAGATTTTGAATTTATCGTTTTACTAAATAAATCGCGATTTTTAAAATAAAATTTAAAAAAATTAGAGGCGTACCATTTTTTTTCTATACAAACATTTAATATTATGCCTACGTGGAGGTCACTGGTTAAAGTAGAAAATTAATTTTTGTCCTAAAAAAAGTGTTTCCACGCATGGTGGGTCTACAAAATGGCAACAAAATATCAAAAGCAGTCTCAATGAACTTGGGGAAAAAACTTTTTTTGGTTTTATTTTTTTTTACGTGAAAATAGTGCGTCGTACGAGAGTAAGTCGAGGGACCAAATTTGCTGTAAAATAAATGGAGATTTTAAAAATAATTTTTCTTCAAAAATGTTTAGTTCAAACCTCATACGGACGTCATTGGCAAAGATTTTAAAACATTTTTTACATCAGACAATGCTCCTTAATGATTAATAGGTGTGTACACAATTTCATAAAAATATCTGAAGTGATAAGAAAATTATAATAAAAAAGTAAATTTTTTCTTAAAACTGTAACACCCTGTAGCTCAAAAATTAAGTTTTCTTCTTAAAATGACCGAAGGATTCACAACCTTAAGTATCGGCATTCGATTAATAAACACCCTGTATAAGGATTTTACCAAATTTCTTTTACGATATAGACATTTTTCATGACGCATCTATTCCCAATGTTTTTACATAAGGTCTAAATCACCCTGTATTTATAAAATAAAGCTAGTGATGAATAATTTATTGTTGGAGGCAGATAGCAAAAAACTTTTGTTTATTGTAAATTATTTTGTAAATAGTTTTGATAATGGGAATATCAGGGGCATTGTGATTAATTATGAGAGAATTAATAAAAATGACTCTTGATTAAATTTATGAAGAAAACCCTGTATTAATGCGCTTTTTTACTATTACGAACATAGACTTTATAAAAGAAGTTATAGAAAATGTGCAACCCTTCGCTTAAAACACGTTACTACCCATCGCGTTGTTTAAATTAAAAGTGTACTAAACAAGTTGTTACAGTCCATAAGATTGGTAATATATAATGCAGGATTGCATACATGGTTCAATGTTTAAACAGTCTGCAAGTTGCAAGTCTTTTGCATGTTGGAATGCGCCCTGAACAGCAGCGTATTGCAAAAGTCGTCATATCTGAAAGACTTTCAAAATTAATTTCACTTTCAAAAGATAGGTCTTGTTCGATTTTTATTGCAACTTTCCTGAAATTCTGGGGAATAATTTGGTGATTTGTATGGTTACTGCCACACTCAAAAATTCCTAGGTCAGTTTCAAACTTCTTTCGCTTCTACCTGATTATTGTTTAGTTATTGGGCATGAAAAATATATTAACTGAAACTGTTATTTTATATGTTACGTTTTTTGTTATCGTTACCTATCAAATTTGGAAAACAGTTTAGTTTTTAATGTGCATTCGAGTCAAAGTGTTGGTATCACTTCTATTACAATTGCAAATTGACGAATGTAAAACAAACTGCAAGTCAGACTTTTGGGAAAGGTATTGCAGACACACGGGCTTGCTGCAAGTCATTGAAAAAAGAATTTCAGACTATAAAGCGGCTTTTAGAAGAAGCTCGCAACAATGGTGCTGATATGACACTTAAACGTCACGGTGAATGAAGATGAAAATCAGTATCGTGGGGATTAGATTACACCTGAAAAATCTATAGCAAACAGCCAGTCATTCGTCAGCGGCACACCAGACGTATATATCAGTATGTTATAGGTGAGGTAATAACTTAATGTTTTATATATTAAACCGACAAGAATTTTGAGTAGGCGAAATATAGCAAAGCTACATCTAGTGGCCATTAGCTACTCTTGAACGGCCACCAAACACAAAGCGTCCTACCATCCAGTAGATACAAAATCGTTATTTATGTAACAAATTCCTTAAAATAGAGCTTTAGCAAATAAGGTAATAGCCGAGTCAGAAATATCAAGTAAGTCAGATGAAGCTCTATTTAAAGACGAGTGATATACCTTTTTTTGTATAAACTTTTCAAATATTAAATATGTGAAATAATTTTCGATGCCTTTTGTCATTTATTATGTGACAGGCCTCTTCTTAGAATCTCATAAATTATATAAATTATTATTGTGTAAGGGACATTATTATGACAACCTACAATTATTTGTTTATCAACGATACCATTCCGTAAATATTGTAAATTTGTTGAAGTAATCTGAGTGAAGAAAGAATTGAAAAAATCTACTGTAAGTGAAATCTCGTGAGAAATATGAAAGAAAGTAGGTATGCTCTATTCGAAGTATGAAGAACACGAAGAAGACAAGACAACGTGGCAAGATATCTAAAGTGCTTGTGAGAGAGTTTTCTGAAAAAGGCTGACGTTGAAACTGATCTACTGATAAAGATAGCTCTCATTATTGGTGTTTGGGAAACATATAGAAGAAAAGAATTATGGTTTCCTCTTCAGGCACAGTTTATTCATTACTAGCTAACTATCTTTCATTGCCAGCTAATTATCTTGGCGTTAAACATATAGTTCAAGGGTTGCATGCTGCGCATTCGGCAGCAGTAAGAGGAGAGAACCAGCAGTCAGAGCTTCAGTCAGCTATTGCAACGGAGAGAGAAGCCAGATATGAAAAGACCTAAAATCAGTGGGATCACAAACTACAAAGAATGCTGCCAGGAGATGTGTAGTTGTTAATGAATAAGCTGAGCTTCAGGTGACTGGCCTTGTACCACATAATCATTATTTTTAAGGAAGTCGGCTATTGATTTTATTTTTCTGCCTGATATTGGCGTCTTCGTCGACTACGTTGCTTACTGATTGCTGGCAGTTTAAGCTTCATTAAAATTGTAAAGTGATTTATTACTGACCAATGCAAAAAAAACCTTTTTTTTATGAAAAATTGAATTAAGATAGTATTTACAACTATGAGGAGTATTGTTGATTACATACCTATTTTTCATATTTTTCTATTCTCATTATATTATTTCTAGTGGCTATCACGTTGTCTAATCTGATAATAGTTTAATTATAAATCTCAAATTCAATTGATAAATCTAATAATCTTTTTCTACTCTCATAAAGATGAATGAATTTTTGTAGACTGCTTGCTTTCCTCTTGCCTATTGAATAGCATGCGTATATTCATAAAATATTACAGTACTATATTTACAATGAAATCGAGTGGTTAACACTTGAAAATATATTGACCTCCAGTACATTCCCAGAAAAAGTTTTTCTTAGCTGATTGTATGCGTACAAGGTTTCCCTCTGAAGATGATCAACCCCTAACTTTTCTGTTTCACTTGAGGAAATAAAGGTTCATGTAACAGTTATATGATCCATTAGCCTTTAAAATTTCATTTTTAGGGAAATAATATTAGCTTTGTTCGAAGAATAATCGGAAACTGCTATAAGGTGCATGCGATCTTTGAAAATGCCTTTGAAGAACACCATATCGCTAATACTGGCAATAAATTTCATATTCGTGGGAATCAAGATTAGAATCCAATCATTTGCAAATAATCAGAATAATTTCCAACGATTCAAGAAATTTTTGATTTGTTGTAAAGAATATTAGTTATTTTAATTAGAATTTTATCTAAGAACTGTTTATTTGTTATGCGAAAAATTTAATTTTATAAAGAATCTTATTTATTGTATTACTAATTGATATTGAATTTGCATTACACTCTTAACGCGGTTTCACACAGGACGATATTATCGGTGTCGGTATCGGTATCGGATACACACATACCGACAATGAGTATATTTGCTAAAGTATAGTCAATGGTGTACCAGTATTGTTTATTATTGCTAGACATTTCGTTATTGATACTTGTATGTATTTTGAATTGCCGTCGAAAACGAAACGATAAATTTAATTGTACGATTCTACAGATCCAACCAACGGTGATGGCCAGACATAGCAATAGTTCGAGCTCAGATAAACAATTATGTTCTTAATAATGTCGTTGGAAAAAGAGGATATTGTGTGAATTGCTGCGGCGATTACGCCGAAAAAGAAAATAAGGAGGTTATGGATTCATCCATACTTACGATACAGTAATACAGTACGTGCGTTGTTTCTCAGGAGTCAGAAATGCATCCTCAAAAATTCCAAAACTTCTATAGAATGGAAAGAGAAACATTCAGCAAGCTTATTGAATTTATGAAACCTACAGGATACGAATTTTTTGTACTGTGTTACTGTGAGAAAAGGCTGCTGATATTTTTAAGTTAAGGATAAGCTATGAAAATAAAAAAGAAAATAAACAGGTAGTCGAATATTGATTTATTTAGGAACTTCATAAAGAAATTAAAATAGAAATAGTTTCATTTTTGCTAATAGATATAAATTAGACAAATAATGAATTACAAGTACTTTCGCTAATAAGCATTCCACTAGATGAATCTAGAATAAAGTCGTCAGTATTATTATTAGAAAGTTATTGGAAATCCCTTTAATAGGTAGTGCCGAACAATATTTAGTACGACTCTATTTAAATACTGCTTACCCTTTTTTGTTTTTTGAAAATAAAACAAAGCATATGGTAATAGAAAGGAAAGAAGACCGAGCAAATACGGGTTTGTCGATATTAACTGAAGAAAAAGAATATCATTTTGAGAGATTGGAAAGGTTTAATTATTTAGGAGTGGCAATAACTGATAAAGAGGAGTTATGTGTTAAGGTCAAAAAACGTTTCGAGAAATGCTAAGAAGAAAATATACAGGACAGTAATTAGACCAGTAGATACGGAAGTAAAATTTGGAAGATGAATATAAAAGAAAAAACATAATCAGAAGTATTTGAGAGAAAAGTTCTGCGGAAAATATATAGAGGAAAAAGAGGGAGATGTGTGGCGAGGGAGAACAAACGCTGAAGTGATGGAAATGTATGGGGAACCATCGATAATAAATATCATTAGAACACAAAGAATGGCTGGGACATGTAGGGAGATTAGAAGAAGAGAAGCCTACGAAACAAGTACTGACAGGGGGGGGATAACAGGAAGGAGAGAAAGAGGAAGACTACGAACCAAATGGATACAAGCAGTGGAGAAAGATTTAGAAGAAATGAGAGTAAGGGCTGGAGAAGAAAAATAAGAAATAAAATACAATGGAGGAAAATATGTAATATGCAAATATGTCGGAAGGGATTCCTTTATCCTCTCTTTTTCTCTCAGTTTTTGCCAATTGAATGGTGAATCGGAAAAATAATGTGCACGCACCCACGCGTAGCAAACTAGCAGAGTATACGACATGCTCTGACTAGCACGTTGCTATCCATGCCACGCGACTTTGGTGTGAAAGCATCCATAATACAGCAACATAAAACAAGTAGCATGCTTCCTGCTTTCAGGTAACAATTCGCACGTAGCATGCATCTTTGGTCTGAAAGCCCACTTGCACGCATTGGGTACCAAACTCAAATCGTTGCAAATTCGTTCTTATTCGAGCAAACCTAATAGTCCGGGTATAGTAGATATAATTATGCGGTTTCTAAATCTGTACCTGACAGTCAGACTATACAAAGTCATCCTTAACCTACACGCATAAATTTAATTGCAATTTCTACACCTCAAAATTAGACGATAGGTCTATATAAATATGTATCCTAAAACATTTTGCTTTTTGACATACAGGGTATAAAAGGTTAGTTCTTGATGACGATTTTTAATTGGTCTTTCCCAAAAGCATATATAGAGAGAAATTTGCAGTATCCCTTAACTTTTTATGCATCTTTTTGAAAATCTAAAAAGAAATCAGTACAGTTTGTCCAAGGGAGGGTAAAAACAAGCGGGAGGGTTAGGGCTTCAAAAATACCCATATTTTGCTTTGTGTGCAAGTGTAGTGCAGTGCGAGGGAAATTTGAAACCGAATCGTGAAAGATGATGGTCCAGAACGTGAACGGTTTATGGCAGAAGTGTGGCGTATCATACACGAGGCTCAATTATATCCGTATCATGTACAGCGTGTCCAAGCATTAATACCAAGGGATTGGACGATGAACACCGTACCATGGCCACCATGATCTCCTGACTTTAAATCACTTAAACTTCTTTTTGTGGGGATACTTAAAAAATGAAGTGTATTGCACTGAAGTGGATACCTACTATTGATGATTTACGCAAACGCATCATAGTTGCTACCAATAACTTGTCAAATTATTTTATTAATTAAAGCCTCAAATCAAATCTAGTAATGATAAATAACAATAGCAGTTGAATTTGCTGCATAAAATAGGTATTATAAAATATAATTTATTTCTTGTATTTGTAAGAGTCCCTATACGTTCAAAAATTGTTTTGTTGTATTAGTTTTGTTACAAGAATTTTAATGTAAATGTAGTCAGCTTTAAATTTTACCAAAATATTGTTAACATGTATGATTTACTAACCACTTCCCTGAACAATTTATTACTTTGAAAGTAAAATAAAATCATATTTATTAAATCAATTTTCGAAAAAGCAGGTGTTGAAAATGTTGATAGTAAATTACATACACATGGAGTTAGTTACTGGTAGGAATAGAATAATGACAGTAGTTAAATCTCAATATACCTAACTGATACATGACATGCCAGCACTGTGTTTAAAAAGAAAACGAGATAAACACAATTTTTAATAAGCAATAACTAATAATTTGCACCAAACTGGATTTATAGATTTTTATTTTTGAATTAATGAATTTATTAATTATTAATTAGGATTAAGTTAAATAATAATAATTTAATTAATTTACATACGTCAATAATAGTTAAATTCGAACAAAACTATTCTCTAAGAGTAACTTACTGTACAAAATAAAGTAATACTGCACACATTTTAAATGTTTAAATAAGTATTTCAAAACTTTGCACAAAATATTGAATAGATCATCATCTACAGTTTCCTCTGTTTTTACTGTATCTTGCACTTTCTCTTTTCTGCTTTGTGTTCTCATTATTGCTCAAAAAACACCCGGTTAGTATTTTGATTAATTTAGTATATCTAGAGCAACTACATATGGTTAATAAATGTGCTTCAATGAATAAATTCAATGTATCTACTATAGCTTCATTTTCTTTTTTGGTCATCACCAAATCAAAAATACATTGTTATAATATGTTACCTGCGAACATGGATACGAAAACTGAAATGAATGATGCTCTTATTATTGTTGAAAGGTACTTTCTTCAGGAAGTACTTCTCATCAGTCATCTTGTCTTCCACCTCTAGCACAAGTCATATTCTTTTGCAAATTACAAAATCTACATACGTTTTTATTCCTGAGGGAAAGTTTTACGTAAATATTTTATAATATGTATACTGTAAAATATACATCACATTTGTAAAATAAAACGACATAGGTACCCCTTGGATTTATAGTAAATCTTATTATGACAGCTAATACTGACAAATTTATTACAGCTTGTTAAAGTTATTCTTCATAAAAAATCATTTTGAAAATAAATCTTATCAGATTTTGATCATTTTACTAAACTCGAATGATAGATTGGACCTTTTATATTGACAACTTAAACCTCAACTGATTGAAATATGATGATGCATCTATTTTGTGAGACTTAACGTCAAAATAACAATGATTTAAATACAACTTATCAGATTCGGCGGTAACGGGATTTATTTCATTACTATTTATAATTAATAAAACATTTAACGTGAAATCTAAAAGTAATCTCTGTAATTAAGTTGAGATAAGAGTTTATTGTTTTGCAATTGCACTGGGTATCAATAAATTCTTCTCAAGTGTGCTTAGCGATAAACAAAGGTCAGTTTATTTAAAAAATAAATTCGTTTCAGTACTAGATACTCATACGTCGATGAAATCTGTTATGAACAAAACCTCAAAGAAAATTAACATGTCACGGTGAGACCCGAAACAAATAATTTCACAATTTTTCACTACTCATTGTTATCATTTCAGACCCGAGATGTAAATATAAAGATTTTCATACAAAATATATCGCAACATCATCATTACTTTCCTAAATTTCGGAGAAATAACTTGTGCTATGACCATGACAGTTCAACGTGTACTTGCATCAGAAACAACTTGAGAAGTGGAGAAGTTCTTGTGGCTTAGAGTATGTACGAGTATTAGTATACGTATCTGGTTCAGTTGGTTGCTGGCACATGCCGGAAGTTGATTTGGCATATGTGCTAACTAGAACTTCCTATACACATAATCTTGGGAAATTACGGCCAAGGACAAATTTAATAATGACAAAAAGTAAAAAAAAAATGTGGTAAAATATTTTTCGCATTTTACAAAAATTTATCAGATGAATGTTTTTGTTTATAAAAAGTAAAAAATCAGCATTTCTATACATATAAGTAAAGCCCGCCCTTCGTTCACAGATGACGTCATTATCAGGAGCGCACCTAGGACGCTGTTAATATTTGTAAGAACCGAGGTGCAAGCATATACCTACAAAAAGTTAAAATCAACATCTTACCTTGTACTGGTAATTTATAATATCCAATATTATTCATTTTCAGTTTATTAGTTTACAAAACACTCTACATAAATATTCACTTGTAGTACTAAAATAAAATTGTATAACCAGCAACTACTATAAATATTCAGGTGTTAGGCTGTGGCTTTTGCCGCTAATAATCCATTTCGGTTTCGAAAACGTGTGTTCAACATTCACAAGGGTCACTCGGGCATATAAGTATATATTATTTTTCATGTGGGTGCGTTCAGAAAAATCTACCTACTTCTTTGCCATCAAGAAATCCCGGATTGTTCTGTAAAACGATATCAATTTTTTTCTTCACACGTTTAGCAAATAAAAAACATTATTTATTGCGTTATTTATTGAATATCCTTATGCTGTCACAGTTGCTTCAAGATGGCGAATAACTGAATGTATTCCTGAATAATTAAAATGTATGTATGCTAAATCTTCTAGAATTCTAAGATCGTTAAATATCCGTTGAACATATAAAATAGAAGTAGCATCACTTGAGTGTAGTCGCTGTAGTATACTTTTGATGCCATCAAAATAAACGTAGTAATATAAGTCTAAACATGTCTAAATAAAAACAAAACTCCTGGGCCTCGAATCTAAAATGCAGCGAAATAAATCGAGTGGGAACTCAACTTAAAAACTTAAAAAGTAAGAGTGTATTATTATCTGTGTATATTTACGATTCTTGAAGCTTTATATTGCAAGTAATGATGCGATTGGAAAATGCATTTTCCGGTCCAGAAGGCATTTTTCAAAAAATGGCTAAACCAGACGATATAGACTTTTTTCATGGGACCTTCTTAAACACAATGCAGAAAACCGCATCTCGATATCTGCTGCGTCTAAGAGTTTCCGCTATTCCGGTCGATTTTGATCTAAATGCCCTGGATTATCCCTGGAGTGGTTATAGTATGCTTTAGAAGCACTTTAAGAACCATGTTCATAACAACCTTTTCTAGTAGGTTTTGATTTTTATATTTGTATACTTTTTGAAATATGTAAGTAGCACGATCGTACGAAGCAATTGCACGTAGTGTCTTAATTCCGATTTAGTTCATTTTCGTGCTATATTTCAACGAACTTCTTTTTAAATGTACAGGATAAGTCAGAAAAATGGGTCCACACTAAGCTGGAAATACTAAACACCAAAATATTATGTTTGAGCTTATACGAATGTCGTCGGTTTAAGAAATACATTGTGTTCAAGGTTTAAATTTTATTCTGAAATTTCTGAATAATTAGACGAATAATAAATCACACGCACGTAAAATACGCTAATATTTATTGATAAAGCTTTGATAGCATGACTCTGAAAATTGGTAGTGTTGGGTTTTTTTGGTGTGTGCATTATTTAGATATATTGAAACATATGTTTTATCTGTTTGATTTCATAGAAACATTATTTTTGTACAAAGAGGCCAAAAACGCATTTATATGCCTAGTATTTATATTATGCACATCTTTGTTACACAAAAAATTTTGCCTGTTTTTAAAATATAATACGCTTAGTTCTAAAATTAACACGGATGGGATAGTTAATATTTTATAATATTTAAAGATATTTTTAAAGCTCGCGTTAAGCAAGCGCAACATATTTCGTAAGACCCGTTTTTGAGCCAGAAGTACTTTATTAGAGAATGTGAATAACTCCAAAATCTAGTGTCATACCTTATCCTGGAATCAATCTGAGCAAAATATAGATTTCTTAGTTGACTTTCATCAAGTACATTTCTCAGATTCTTAAATTGATAAACCACAGTGTGAGGCTTTGATATTTAAACTCAATAGTGGCTCCTCCAGTTCAGTCCAGTTCACATTATCAATATTTATACCCACAAATCTAACATGTATGGTATTGCAAGGTACAGTTACATTGTTTAAACTCATCTCAGGATATTCACAATTCTTATATCTACGATAAAACGTCATTGCTCGTGTTTTTTTCTGGATTAATATATAAATGATTCTGGAAAAACCAGTGTTAGTTACCCAAGTCATGCAATAACTCACAGCATTTAATTTTTCTTTAATCGACATTTGTATCTGAAACTGTAATAGACGTGTAATCTGCTCAGACGTATGAACTCTACTGAATCATTTATACAGGATGATTCAGAACTTATTCAAAAAGAAATTTTTTTATGTACAGTTGCAAATACAATTTTGTAAAAATGTAAACAAAAAATCAAGAAGGGCAGTTCGAAAACACCTATTTTATATTAGCAAATTCAACTGATTTTTCCGCTATTATTGTTATTAATTAATACAATTTCTAATTGGTTTTAGTCACTAAAATAATTTGACGTACCTGATGTTACAACGCTTGTCAAAATTTTGTCCACCGACGTGTAAATACATTTGATACTCAGTACCAACTAACACAAATGTTTCTGGTTCTTGTCTGTTTTGAACTCGTAAGTTCTTGGCAGCAACTATGATACGTTTGCGTAAATCATCAATAATGTGCGATATATTTCATTTTTTAAATATTTCCACAAAAAGAAGTCCAAAGGATTTAAGTCAGGAAATTGTGGCGGCCATGATACCAGTCCTCCTCGTCCAATCTTTCGTAACCCTTGACTTCATTAAGGTACTCCCATCTTGCCGAAAATGAGAGGGGCACCGTCTTGCAAAAACCACATTTGGAGTCGGACAGTTAAGGGCACATCATCCAGTCAGATCATTTCGAAGGAACTCGAGATACTGAACCCCATCCATTCGATTCGGTAATATGAATGGTCCAATCAAGCAATCATCAACAATCTCTGCCCATTAAGGAAAAACGTTGTAGGAAATTATCTCGTTGAATCGGTTGCGGATTTTCCTTGGTTTTATGAATATTATACATAATGGTATTAATGCTTGGACATCTGTACATACTACGGATATAATTGAGCCTCGTGTATAATACGTCACACTGTTAGTTCTTTGTACCTACTAGTTGAAGATTTTCCTGGTACTTATTAGAGGATTATAAAATGTATTTCCCAGCTGCTGCAATACGCCGGGGACGCCCTGGATCTCCAATTCGGTTGTAAATTTCCCGTGTCACGCCCGCGTTGCACTACCGCAGTAAAAGTAGCTGAATTTGATTCATGCATGTCTACTAACTCGTTTTGCGTACAGACGAGAAACTGCTAAAGCATTTGGTCTTACTTTACCATAAATTAAAACGATATCCATCAACTCGGAGTTGCTATACACGTAAGTTATTATTGATACTTAAAAAACTTAGTTAATTTCAGTATTTGGAATAGCTTGCATTTCGATAACGCTAAACGTTTTATACTGGTTAGTAATATATAGGATCTAATAAATTTCAAAGGTGCAATAAAGAATGGAGGGTCGCTTAAAAAGTCGATTTATTTAGCTCAGCATTAATGAGATCTTAGCTGTTGGAGGAGATCGCTGTAATTTTACATCGAATAAATTAAAACCCACTATTTCATTAAGTTTGACTTCAATCCGAAACGATAGATTAAAGGTATTCTAAGTTTTATAACACAGAAATACAGTTACATAAAGGATGTTTTTAAATGAAGTAGCACAAGTGGTATCTGTGAATGTACAGCCAAAAATAAGACGATTGAAGTAAAAATACCTACGGAAAGTCGGCGCCTATGACAATCAATCATCGTCTGAGATGACTAGATATGTCAACTACCATGCGGTCGTTTTTTGCAGCGTTGTCAAGTGCATAACCGACGAAAATAAACATTTTTATTATTAATAATAATAATGCCTAAGTACCTGATAGATGAGAGTTAATCCGGTTAGCTGCAGTATTTTGTATTCGTTCTTCGTTCTTTCGTTGCCCACTGTCAAAATTACATTTTCACTCCTTGAGAATTCATCAATACAACTTCAACAATTTTTCTCGTAAACTATTAGGATTTCATTAAAATTTTATTTACGATATTGACTCCACTTTATTTTTTTTAATAAGTTGTGAATTACACATCGCAGAATTTTTTTAAAGTTAGGCTAGAATTAACGTGTCATGTTTTCATGGTGTAAGATACAATTCACGATTTTTCAATGACATGATGTCCTTTAAATGCAAAATTAAAGAAAATTATTTTGTTTCAGCTTAGTTTGTCTTTCTGCTAATAAAAGGTGTCACTTTCTTTGTGGATTTTTTATAAATATTTATCTTACTCAAAGTGCGATTTCTCGTCTATAAACGCCAGACTTAAAAAAAACGATAGGATCACGGCCTATAGAAAAATCTTGCTAAATTTAGATATTCTATCATCACATACATTATTTGCACTAATTTCTAGGAAAATCAGTCTATATTTTTCCCCAGAAATCTGCGACCGATCAGTATTCCAACCTGTCTGGGCATTATATAGAGTATGCGCCAAAAGTATGGAATAAATTAAATAAAAACGAAACAATTATTTTTTGGAAAAAATCCTCGAACAGGTCGATTTTTAATTTAAAAAATACATATTTTAGCGTTAAATACGATTTTCAAATGTCATTTGTTTTCGAGTAATGACGTCATCGATTTTTTTTAAATGGCAACACCATATTTTTTTCCTTGATTCTGAAAGATCGTTTAATTCTCTATCAGACAGTACTAAAATTTTGCCCTCTTACATAGGAAAGTTTTCGAGTAAATGACGATTGAATGTTATAAAACGTAAATTTTATCCATAAAAAAGTAACAATTCTGTGGTATGTAAAATAAAATACAATTGATTAAATTTTATACTTAAATTAAATGTTCGAATTGCCATCCACCAACTTCTTGACAATGCGCAACTCTGTGAACAGAAATTCTTCTTGCACATTATGAATGATTTCTGGGGTAACTCTTCGTATTTCGTCCCGAATGCGATTTTGAAGTTCTTCTAAATTACGTGGTTTATTAATGTACACTTTTGACTTCAAGTATCCCCATAAAAAATAGTCAAGAGGTGTAAGATCTGGCGATCTTGCAGGCCATTCTATCGGTCCGCGTCTGCCGATCCACCTCCCAGGAAAACAGTTGTCCAAAAAATCTCGTACAGGGCGCGCATAGTGCGGAGGTGCACCGTCTTGCTGAAACCATATGGTATCGCCAGGAATGCCAGGGTCATTATCGTTAGGAAAAATTACTGCAAAGGCTGGAACAAGGTCATTTTCTAGAAACTCTAAATATCTTTGTTCTGTAAGGGTTCCTTCAAGGAAGAAAGGCCCTACTATTCTGTCGTCAACTATTCCAGCCCACACATTTAATTTCTGAGGGTGTTGGATATGTGCCTCTGCCATCCAATGAGAATTTTCCCGACTCCAATATCTGCAAGTTTGACGGTTTACTGTACCATTCAGGCAAAATGTGGCCTCATCTGAAAAAAGTATTTGCCGGTGTAAATTTCTATTTCCTTGACATAAATCCATTAGAATTTCGCAAAAGTGTAAACGGCGATCGGGATCATCTTCATTGAGTTCCTGCACGAGTTGAATTTTGTAGGGATGATATTTTTCCTTCCTCAAGATACGTAGCACTGTGCTCTGACTAGTGTCATTGTTTAATGGCAAGCAATCGTGAAGTATTATGAGGATTATCCACCATACTTATCAAAATGTTCTGTTTCTGATTTTCATTATTGCTTGGACGTCCAGGTTTTGGAATATTTACAACATTGCCAGTTTCTCTAAATTTAGACTCTACCTTACTGACTGTTGATTGGCTGATAGGGCGATCTGGATATTTTTCATTAAATAAATCGCAAAGTTGCTGAGTTCTAGTCACATTCCCGCATACGATAAGAATTAAAATTTCAATTCTTTGAAGATTTTCACCTACGTGATCCATAAAAGAACTATGGAATTCGAAAAACTAAACTTGACAACGTTTTTGCTTTATTTTAATTGATTTACGTTTTCTAACATTCAATCGTCATTTACTCGAAAACTTTCCTATGTAAGAGGGCAAAATTTTAGTACTGTCTGATAGTGAATTAAACGATCTTTCAGAATCAAGGAAAAAAATATGGTGTTGCCATTTAAACAAAAATCGATGACGTCATTACTCGAACACAAATGATATTTGAAAATCGCATTTTACGCTAAAATATGTATTTTTTAAATTAAAAATCGACTTGTTCGAGGATTTTTCCCAAAAAATAATTGTTTCGTTTTTATTGAATTTATTCCATACTTTTGGCGCATACTGTATATAAAATAATTTACTTTACAAGTACCTTTGATTAAACTTTATATTTTAGTTTGTTTTTCCAAAATATATATTAATTTGTTATATAGAATTCACAAGGAGAAATTATGTAAATATTTGATGGATCACGTTTATACACAGTTAATAATTAGAACAATAAAAGAGGAATGTAGATATCCGTTATATCGTTTTATTATATGTACGATAGAGCGTTTAGTACATATTACCTAAATCAGATATAAATGAAATTTCCGATATATGATCCTACCAACGTTAGATTTATGTGAATAAAAATAAAATTACGTACCTACAATATTTTATATGGAGATTGAAACAGATTGTTAAAACATAAAATTGTACATGGCATAAAAAAATTGTGAAATCTGATATTATTATTGCATCAGTGTTTTCCTTGTAAATAAGTAGTGGCTTTGGATTCTACCTAACTCTACATTTTTCTAAAAAACTGTTCATCTCATAGAAGTTCAACTTATATGTCTTTCCTTTGCATTAATCCTGTAATTGTAAAACCTTTTAAAATTTCAACTTTTAACATATTTTTTCTAAATTAAACCCCTCATTATTAGGTAAATAAAAGACATTATTGAAAATTCCCGAAACAGGTCGATTATTGATTTTAATTTACTTTTTTTCAAATAATAATTTAATATACAGGTTGGCCTTCGAGTAATGACGATATCGATTTTTTTTTAAATGGAACACCACTTTTTTCCAATTTCTGAATTACTCTAGCTGAGCTGTTTCCAAAAATATATCACAAGTTGCTCCTAATTGTTACAGAATGGGCAACAATACCCAAATTATTTACAAATACCAAAGTTATTTACAAATGAATAAACCTACTAAAAAATTGAATGAAATTACTATAACCTCATTTTAAAGTGAGTGAGAACAGTACAACCAAGGAAGGAAGTAAATCAAATTGAAGAAAATCTAAATATCTTACGCCATCTAGATCTCCTTCAAATAAATACGAAATTTTGCTTCAGATCGGCTTAGGCAAGGCGCATATTGAGACGCGTATGACGCGTGTGAGATGACGTAACCCGACCAGCATGACGAATGCGCGACACGCGTAGCGTTGTCTTTCGCATATCGCAAGACAGTTCTTCTCACGACTTTCGAATAGCCACGTCGTTCTAATTTTTCTTGCTTATTATAAAAATGAATGATTTAAACAGAAAACTGGATTTATAAATGAAATAGACTCAGGGGGAGTTTGGAAACCAATATTGAGAAAACGTAAGGGAGAAAAAATTTGAAACTTGGACCACATGTAGCCTGTAGTTTCGTAATTGTATTTTTTAGTTATTAATGAAAATGTAGAAAAAATTACGGTTTTCTACCTACAAAATATACCATCTTTTAAGTGTAGTTCTTTTGCAATTTCGCATCAAATATTGATTTTATCTTCGCTTTCATATAATTCTCATGTCTGGGATCATATAGCTCTCTATGCCTTCTTACCAGCTCTATCAGTTTTGATTTCATTGTCACGGGGGAAAACACAAGTACCCTCAAAATTATCAACACGTGGCGCGTACGACGCGAGAAACTGTGCCACTGCCATTGCGCCGCGCGCCTCGCGTTACACGCGAGTCTTGCTGTGCAACGTCGTAGCACGAATTTGCGCTGTCCCATTACTTTCCTTAAGCTACAAAAGTACGTACTGTGCTGTGTCACCACACACGCGTCATACGCGTCTCAATATGCGCCTTGCCTTACAGTGGATCGATTTATTGGTGGGCGATTCGGTTGTTTCATTAAACAAAACACAAATTTCCTCATGAGTTCGAATTCTATCACCATACCCGATCATCATGAGAATTTCAATCCGTTCCGTTTCACTTAAATTCATATTTTTACAAAACGAAAACAAGTTAATTAATTAAAAAATACGAAATACTTTAAGTTAACCATTTAAAATGGATTCACTCGTGCAATCTTAGCAAACTGTTTAAAATTGATTGCCTGCAAAATATGCACGAGCACGTTTTATTAGACAGATAAAATTAAAAAAGCATCAAAGGAATTAACAAAAACTTTGATATTTGTAAATAATTTGGATATATATTTTTGGAAACAGCTCAGCTAGGGTAATAGGGTAAAAATGTGGTGTTCCATTTAAAAAAATGTGATGGCGTGATTACTCGAAGATAGATCACCCTGTATATTAAATTATTATTTGAAAAAAAGTAAATTAAAATCAAAAATCGACCTGTTTCGGGAATTTTCAATAATGTCTTTTATTTACTTAATAATTAATTTGTGCGTGGCTTTAGGGACGCACTGTATAAATAACAATTTAAAAGTAAAATAAAATGTACCAGAATAATTTTCGTATTTTTGTTACATGTCTTTTTAGTTTCTTACGAGGTTTCTTATTCAAGGTGTGTTTTCCTAAAATCACTTGCATTTAAAGGATTTGATACTTAAATAAATTTTTAAATTGATTCACTCAAGGTGAAATACAAGGAATACGCGGAACACATAGTGGAATACAATTAAATATATCCAGCATATATTATTAAACAATAAAGCGAATAACGAACAATGACGCATTATCATCTTTTATTTACAGAAAACGGCATTGAACTTTTATTTCATATTGATGTATGTTGTATCAGTGCTACTTCTGAATATGTCTACCGAAATAAAAAAATATTTCAAATAGTGATGATTTGTAAAAATACTGCAACCATCTGGTTAATCCTCAAAAAAGCATTCAACAACTTTGAAACAGATTCCTTAAAATACTGTATAAAATAAATTATAAATAAATTGGACTGTGTCTGAAAAACAAAGCATTTTGAAATTTATGTTAATATAAAATTTTAATTATTTTTATCAATCAATGTATAAGAGCATTCGCATTTAATTGTGAAATGTTGCACAAAACAATGTATCTGGGTTATTATTAAGAAAGTTACTAAAATTGGGTAAGTTTTGTAGAACTTGTAATACGTTTTGAAATCTACTGCATCTCATATTAAAAAAATGAAATTTAATATTTTAGTTAATTTTAATTTTTCTTAAGACATATATATTTCTAAAAAATATGCGTATAAGTATCATCTCGTTTTACTAATGACAATTTTTTGTAATGTAAAGAACTTAAAAGAAGTTTTTCAGAGATGGTATGTACAATCTATTGTACTAATAATGGCACTCCCTCAAAACAGATTTGAACTACTGGAAGTTTTGAGTAGACATTTTATTAGACCTCTATTGGTGAGTAGAACAACTAAAAACTAATGTTAAAAGTGGAGAGTAGAATTCATTACAAATACGTCACCATAACAAATCACCAAATTTCCATTAAAGAGTGCCATTATTATTGCAACAGATTTTACATGCAGTGTTTTAAACTGGCGCACATTGTTAAACATTTCCACAGATTAATCCATACATTGCTAACTTAGAAACCGTGAGAAATAAATATATGATAAAATTAGAACAAAGTTGCAACAAAATTTGGTAATTTTTAATTACCTAGAAACATAATTAAAATATCATTAATTAGGGAATTACTTAAACCAATAACCTCATTAAGATTTCCAGGTAAATCTCTAATATAGAGTAGATATTTTTGGAAGCATATACAAAAAAGTTATATTTTTCACTATAGTCTGTTTGGAAATGAAAGAGAGTAATAAAACCCCGAGATAAGAACCGCGTGGGCGTGGTAATATTTCGTTTCAGGTAATTATCGGGTAACACTAATGCTAACAGGTAATGGGTGTACATTAGTATATTTTACTGGATACATCATAAGGCAGGAGCCAGTGTATTGTGACAGATCAATCCAGTCTTAGTGCTGAATATACGAAGACGTGCTAGTACAGTAGAGTAAAATTCGACTTGTGTTTAGTGACTATTGTGCCAGTGGATATAATATTGTTTGGGTAAAATGTCGAGCTTATAAGATTACGTACCTGCTAAACGCGTGAAAAGATGCAGAGTGCACTGTCTCAGAATGAGAAGATTATTATATTAAATGTATTTAATGCATTGAGAGACCCAAAATCCTACCAACAGTGTTGACGACATCGTGAAAAAGTTTTCCAAAATGACAGGAATTGGAAAATCGACTATGTACAGACTTTTAAAGGAAACAAAAAATGAACAAGATACTGTAAATCCCCCAAAATCATCAACAGGGAGGTGGTCAAAAGTCGTTATAGATGATTTCTTCAAAAATGTCATTCGCAGAAAAGTACACTCATTTTATTTTAAAAAAGAAATACCAACGCTAAACAAAATTTTAAGTGAACTTTCAGAGGACAATGATTTGCCAAAAATCAGTAGAAGTAAATTATGGGGTGTCTTACGAGAGTTGAATTTTTGCTGGGAAAACCAGAACAGGAAGTCAGTTCTTATCGATAAAGATGAAATTATTTGTTGGCGAAGATCCTATTTAAGATCAATTAGAAAATTCCGTAACGAAGGGAGGAATAAACTTGGGTCAACGAAGGATATGCTGTAACAAAAATTTGGTAAGACAAAAATGTAAAAAGTTTTCGACAAGCATTTTTAGATGGACTTTCAATAGGGTTCAAGGCACGTTCAGGTAAAGGGCGAAGATTAATAGTGACACATATAGGTAGTGCCAGTGGTTTTGTAGATGGCGGTTTACTTTTATTTGAATCTAAAAATACAGGTGACTATCACGAAGACATGAAGGCAGATGTTTTCAAAGAGTATTTTACACAGATGTTGGATCTTATTCCTCCGGGGTCTGTAATTGTCATGGATAATGCCAGTTACCATTCACGGCAGACCGAGCGGACGCCTACGACTGCTTGGAGGAAAGCCGATATAATTCAATGGTTATCCGGATAAAATATTTCTTTTGAAATAAATGTGGTGAAAAAGGTACTTTTGACACTTGTCAATCTTAATAAAGATCAGAAAAAATATGTTATCGATGAAATGGCAACAAATGAGCAAATAACGGTACTACGGTTACCACCTTATCACTGTGAACTTAACCCAATCGAATTAGTCTGGGCGCAGGTAAAAGGAGATGTAGCGCGAAATAATACGACGTTTAAATTAAGTGACGTGAAAATTTTGTTAAAAAATTCCTTGGAACGAGTAACTGCAGATAACTGCCAACGATGTATACATCATGTACAAAAAGAAGAGGAGAAAATGTGGGAACTCGATAATTTAATTAACGTTACTGTGGAACCTATCGTTATCAATCTAGGAGACGAAGATAATTCATCAGAATATTCAAAGGATGAATTTTAATATACCTACTTTTTTATTTTCTTTATTGTACATTTATACAACACTACATTTACTCACCATAATTTGAATTTTCAAAATACATATATTTTTGTGTGGAATAAAAGTCTATTCATTAAATTTAAATAAATATTTTGATAATTATATTGAATAATTTTATTTGAATTACTAAAAACCCTCTTAACCCGGTTATGATGTTTAAAGTAGCCTTATGTTTTGAAATGCTGTTTTTATATTGTTTACTTATAAGAGAAATGGACCGAGAAATTGAAGCGGCATAGGCAAAGACAGATTGTCGGGGATTAAATTTTAGCTACCTGCTACAATTTAGTAGGGTTCGATCACACAAAGTTTTTTTAAAAGTACACCTCAGCTATACCGATAATACATAATATAAAAATATTAAATATAAGCACCAATACTACATTTATTTACGATTTGCATACATAATAAGCTTTTATTACTCCCTTTCATTTCTAAACAGGCTATAGTATATGGACTGCAATGGACAAAACGAAAATTCATGTTAAGGGCACCGTATTCTTGAAACAGTGTTTTTTTACAAATACAAGTAATTTTCGACATTTAAGAACTGAATAATATAGAATTTATCAAATGACAAGAATGTTATCTCATGCCACCTTCAAAGGTACCGAAGTAAAATCAATATACGTATAACGTCAGAAAACTATATATCCAGCAAATTTTTAGGTAAGTGAAATCTTTCAAAATACGTATTTTTTAAAATTCAACTATAGATGTAAACATTGTTATAACATGAACTTATATAGTTCTGCATATGTGATGGTTCACTTTCGTTTATCAGTATGTGAATATAATTGTTAAAATGTGGGGTTAGAATAGCGAAATAATGTGTGTCATACAAATGCATTTTAAAAATTATTATATTATTTAAGGAGTTTAAATAGTAAAAGTGGATAAACAAAACATCAGTAATTTTATTTTTGATATCTCTTTTTTTGCCCAACGTGTTTTATTTTTCGAGATTTCAGTACCTAAAAAACCACAAATTTGATCATTTTACGGCGAGAAATACGGCGACTTTAAAATATTTTAAAATTCGTAAAATTCTACAATATAAATAACATCATACAGAAACAATGTTTCTCTAGACATATCACGAACAGTTAGTTCACCTATCTAGTGCATGCATCTAGAAATTCCATGGATATTCATTCAAAATATGAAATTTCAAATTAATCAAAAAGATAAGAATATTTAACGTATTAAATAAAAAAATCATTTATAATCTTTTATGAGAGCTTAAGTATTATTTATAATATACATATGTTAAATCACTTTATTCCACTTATGGAGTATTAGTAGTTACTCATTATTATTCAGTATAGTATATCCCATTTTCAGTGTCATATTGGGGTACGATCTCATTTGTTTTTAAAAATAAAATGTTATGGTTTTAGCGTACTTTGGCTACTTTTTTGATAAAATGCTCAGGTCACAAACATGTGTCAATGAAAAAATGAAAATTTGTTTAACGAACATTACAAAAAACAATGTGAACATTTTAGAAAAAATTCAACTACAGTGGCAATGTTAAAATTTTAATGTTTTGCTTGCAATTAAACTTCCCTAAATCATTCTGGTTTTAGGTAGGTGTTTAAAACTACCTTGTTCAAATCAAGAAACATTTCAAGCACAAAGTGCCAAAATGAAAATTTGGCAGCTACGGAGCTGCCAAAGCTCCCCTGACCCGTTGCAAAACTATTCATTTTAAATACTGTTTGCAAATGTCAAAGGCATATTTTAATTATTCTAATATATAGGGTAATGTTTTTGAGGTCACTGGATTCAACCCTCATGTCAGATTGAACAAATTGACCGTTGGCAGCTGTCAATACACTATCAACGAAGAAAAGTAAATATTCTCTTTTCACATTGAGAGTTTGGGCTTTTGAGGGAGCTGAATTCAATTCTCATGCCAGATTGGCACTTTGTGCCCATGGAGACTTTTGTTCAGGATGACAAAATCTACAACATATCAAAAATTCAGACAATTTGACAGAAACCCAATTTCCATAAGATTATTGCGGGGTCCTTTGTGAAGAAAATTGTTGTTGCTAAGTAGCAGAAATGTCACCTTAGAAACTCAGATGTTTTTTCAGAATTAAATAAACACAATGACAAAGGATGGGTATGGAGTAACTATTCGTCCACGTTTCCTCATAACCTGCATTTGCATTATTGCTCCAATTCCCTTATTGAGAAGCTGCCCTGTCTGGCTAATATGTCGGTCCTTTAATTATCCGTCTTATTTGCCAGGAACACAAATCTGCTCTGTAAAAGTTTGTCACGACAAATTACAATTTGTCCCATGTTATAAATCCGTTCACAATTTACAGCAGTCGACACCACGAAACCTATGTTTATGCAGTTCGTATTTTTTCCTATAAAATCGTGTGCCGTATATTTCTGAGAGCATACCCGATTACACAGCTTCTGCTACAGCAAATACGGATGCGCCAGATCGAAATGTTATTCTGTTAGTTGTGATGAATTAACGGATCCATCTCCAGCTCTATCATGGGCGGATATATCTTTCCGCTAATTTAATTAAATTATTAATGTAAATAATTTATTACTGAGTTTGTGTTCTTAAGAACAGAGAATAATCCAATCTCTAAGCGTATTCTCAATATCGTAAACAACCTAATTTAACAAGTGAGGAATATATCGGAAGATGACATGTATGAAGGATTTAGGGCGCGGGGCCAAAATATGACTGTAAGTGATGTTGAAATGTGTACCATATATGTATAGTGCAATAAAGAGTGGCAAGGAAGTGCAAAATGGAAGATAGTAAAAGATAGTTTTTTAAAAATGAGCTGTCAACAAAAGTTGCTATATCTCATAAGATGAAACTTTGCCTAGAATGTATAGAAGGATGCTTTTGCGAATTATGCGTAACATATTGTGAATTATGGTATGTGAATTTCCGTAGAAATAAAATCGAAAAAAGTATGCTGATGAAAAAAGACAAAATAGTGTGAAGTAAGTAAAAATAAATATTAATAGGTCGAAATCTGAATCGAAGATTATATTAAATTTGGACGAAACATGGATACATGAAGGTCATACGGAAGGTGGTACGATATGATATAATAAGTGTTAAGTAAGTGTGACCGATATAGTGACAGTGCTAGTAACCAATATTTAATAGTGTGTATTTATTATAGTGCAATGTATTCTTTTTGTCCTTATGAATGCGAAATTCGCGAATATTTGCGTGATTTATTTAAAGCATGGAAAATCTCTACATGTAACGAATTTTGTCAACTATAACATTTTCAATCATTTTTGTCACGAAACTGTCATGGTAGATTGTCAGAAGTTCAAAGCAAACTTATTAACACCACATGATAAAATTTGTCAAAAGTTGAAATTTTCCCTCTATAAATAAAAGTTGCAAAATTCGTGCAAAAAATCCGTAAATTTCTCGTCCATGAGGACAAGGCTTAACTGTTAAAGAGTGATATCCGTGAAGTATGCACCAGGTAAGTGGGTGGTGGTGAGCCATCGCTGCGTCTTCCGAAAGAACGGCATTCTAATTTGTGGAGAGGATGATACGGGAGGTGTGCTAGGTTCATTCGACGTCGACTTATTTTTGGTAATGTTGTGTGTTTCGAACCCTTCTCAAGTGGCACGGCTAGGTAATCGTACCCTCACCTCCCGTACTCTGTGCTGTAAATTAGTCACTCTCTATTATTTTCGACCTTGCCTAAGTGATAATGCAAGATATAAACTTTAAAATTGGGAATAACTGTTATATCACTGTTTTTACTAAAAATAATGGATTTAATGCAATTATTTTTGCCATTTTTGTATATTTTTTTATATCTGATAACCTTCAAATTTAGTACGCCTATGAAATGTTGCTCCTCGCAGGCTTCGCCCGTCGCGCTTGTCTACAAGCTAGCGATGAGTCACTCTCTAGATTTTTGGCGGGTATAAGCAATATTAATTAATTATGGTGAGAATGCACTATGAGGTCGCGGTCCCGTCGCACCGCGGACCGCTCTGTGCCGAACTGATCACGAACTTTAACAAAATCAGTCCCATATGTCGTTCTCTATGCACTTTCGACTTGTGCTATTGTACTATTTAGATGTCAAAATATGTTCTATGGAAGATGTATTTTTATTAGCTCTTTTATTTGACGCGATAGGCCGAATATGCCAAAAATTTTTCGGAGAGACCGCGACGTGAGTGAATCCAGCGCGCGACCTGCTAGTGCGAATGTGTGCATTTAAAAGCATTAGAAGATTCTTCACTAGACTAGTACGGGACTAGCTGGTACGAGGCGCGACGGGACCACGACCGTCTAGGGCGTTTTCTTCTATACAAGTACCTATTTACTATCAAAACAACTATCCTCGAATTGTAAAGAAATTTTGTATCCATTATTACCTATGAATAAAACACTAATTTAACGTTTAAATCACGAAATTACTATAATTTGTTTTTTTTTATTAAGGTGACAATATTTTTTTACTGTTTTAGAAAGATATTTTAAGCTAATATAAATCAAATCTCCTACAATTCCTATCTCTGATACCAAACATCTAGGTATGCTAATGAACAATTCCACAGACAAAGCTCTAATTAATAATTATCTAAAGAAAATAATTTAATGTACTGACCTGCTAATGAAACACTCTATAAATATCTAATAGATGAGATCTGACCTATTTCTGCATTTTTAGGATTGCTTCTTCAGGTGGTCTCCTTTAAGTTGAATCAAATATCTAACTATAAAAATTATTATAAAAATTAAAATTATTTGAAGTTAAATATCGACAATGACAAAAAGTGACATCCTGTCAATGAATTAAATATGACAATACCTACTTGAAAAATGTTCACCTTTTATGTAAAAGTTTTTATATATTTTTAGGTATTAATAATATTGTGTGAAACTAACTACTCAGTGGACAAAAGCCCCAGCCTGCGTTGAATTACACCCACAATATCTACCCATATATTCCTTATTATTAGCTTTTGTAACATTTTTTTACTGTTTTGGAAAGGTATTTTAAGCTAATATAAATCAAATCTCCTACAATTCGTATTAATGAATGTAGGAGATTTGATTTATATTAGCTTAAAATACCTTTCTAAAACAGTAAAAACATGTTACAAAAGCTAATAATAAGGAATATATGGGTAGATATTGTGGGTGTAATTCAACGCAGGTTGGGGTTTTTGTCCACTGAGTAGTTAGTTTCACACAATATTATTAATACCTAAAAATATATAAAAAGGTGACAATATGTAGCTGATATAAATAATATACAATAATTTTCAAAAATTTTATACAGTAATGGGAAGATAATTCAAAAGAATGTTTATCAAAAGTATGTTGTTCATTTAAATAATTCCAGTAGATCATATTATTAATTAGTTGTATATTATTTACATTAGTAGCAGGTCATGGAATGCATTATTCAACATCTAAAAATGTTGTCTAGTTATTTAATCGTTTTAAGCTACTATTTGATGAGAAATCAAAAAAGGTATTTATCCTTAAATGCTTCTGTTAGTGAAAACATATTGAGTCATTTAATATATAAGTAATGGACTTATATAAGGAAATAAAAATATACTAGCATATCTAGTATCGGAATGAGTAAAACTTTCTGCTTTCAAAGAAAATTCGCAGAGAATGTTTTTAACTTTTTATTAGTGGTGGCTTCTTATCTTCTATTTTCTTGATCTGGTCTTAGTTTCGCAAAACAAGACGAGATAAGACTTGACAGTTCGAATTGTAAGATAATACAAGATTTAATGAAAGTCTTGCGAGACAAAATAAGAAATATTGCTACGGCAAGAAGTCTTACAAATATAAGAAAGGGTAATATTTAAGTGGGCATTAGCTGAGAAAATTTTTTTTGCAGTTCTGTTGTAGGTATATACTTTATTTAAAGGACATTCAGCACATAAACTTAATTTTAAAATCATCATTAATTTATTGAATTAGGTCCAATTTTGCTGAACTAAAACTAATTATAAATTTACTGCCACCTGACTGATAGAGTTCCGATTCTGTTTCTCCTATTTCATCATTAATTATTACTTAATACATCTGTTCAAACAAGAATTCAGACTAGTCCCAAACTGTCGATCCCGATCGAGAGTAACCACCACTGTTACCAAATTCATAATAAAGTTCCATGTTTTTCATTTGTATCCAAAAGTCTCACAAGGATCAGGAAAGTGCCTTGCAAAATTGCGATTCAAGAAATTTGCGAGATTCGTAAGACAATACAAGATATGATATTGCAAGATCAAGCAAGAACATGACTTTAAAGAAACACTTGTGTTGTTTTACAAGACAATACAATACAATGCTTGTAAACACGGAATTCCAAGAAACAATTACTCTGCTCTTGAATTATACCTGAAAAACGTATAGCAAACAGATAAAGTAACTCGTCAGCACCCGGTTTTGAACTTATTACCTCTCATCAGTATGACCTAGGTGAATATAAGACTTTTTCAAATTTTGCAAGATTTCTTATCTCAGCCAACACTATTTTTTATTTAACAATTACTTATCCTGCTCCGACATCTGGTTGCTACGTGAACAAAGTTTTTAGACTCGATACCTTGCAAAGTTTCCAAATTGGTTGCCACGTCGTTGGTTTAGGTTTCCTGATGTTTTGGAAGACATATTGTCTCTTCTGGCTCTTTCGAATTTTAAGATTTTTCCACAGTCAAAATGAAATATATACCTATATGCAAGTATGTCAGACCATTTACTCCATCAGCCAGATTCGACGTCATTCTAAGATTAAATCTAAATATAATTATTCGAATGGACAAAAACATTTTACGCTTATCTTTTTGTGGTTGCTGGATTCGAATCCGGGTTCCATTTGACCCCATCAGATTAGCTTCAAGAACATTTCAAGGTTAAATCGAACGATGTAAATGTACAAAACTATATTTCGTGTACGTTTTTGGGGTTGCTGAATTCGAATCTGAGGTTTAGTTAATCCCCTCAAGTGCTTAGCATGTTAAATACTGTAATAAACAAAGAGACTTCTAAACTCATACTGCTACTGATGCAGAGAAGTGCTAAAAACCACAAAACTTTTTGAGAGAAAAAAGAATCTTATACAATAAGATTTTTCTCTTTACGTCAAGTTGGAACTCATGAGACAATGGGTCAAGCTCTTAATAAAAAACGAACGAAAATCTTTCTGAATATTTCGACAAAACTGCGAGAAGGACTTTGGATTCATAAATTGATAAGGCACGACTATTTTATTGTCAAATTGAAAGAATTTCGTGGGAATTATAAAAATCTAGATGACAGGGAAAAGTCACAGAAATGGTGGAAAACTACAGGAAACTAGGCTACTTGATTAATCTGAAATGGCATTTCATGGATTCCCATGTTGACTACTTCCTACGTCCCACGAAATCTTGACAATTTCAACGAAGAAGAAGATGAACAATTTTATCAGAATTTGAAGGATACAGAGCTATATTACCGAGACAGGTAGGATTGGTTGATTACGGCTTGATGTCCACAAGAGAGAAACGTAAAAGACATATTGCACAGATCTTTTGAGTGTAAGAAAGCTAGATATCATACAGAAAGAGAAGAATTACATACGGTATCCACCCGCAAGACTTAAAACTCTCAAACTTTAGATGAATGATACTGTATAATATTCTTTATCCTTAAGTTATGTAGGTTTTAGCACTTCTATGCATTGGCTATAAAAATATGATGCTATGCGCGTTCTTGGGTATTAGAGTTTTGAGGTTGCCAAGTTAAGTTGATCAAGTGACAGGTAAAAACAAAATCCAACAATCCCAAAAGCATATGATCCACTTGCATTACTATATTTTGATGTGACCTTGGAATGACCTTGAATATTAACTAAACAAACTCCAAATTTTGTTTTGTGTAATTAATTAAACACAGTAAGTCATCATCTTATCTACTTTTTATCTTTTTTTTTTTCATTAATTTGAAGGTAGATATTTTAATATATTTAGTATTTCTTCTAGTTCAATTATTTTTCTTTCAGCAGACGATTTATGGTTTCTTTACATAGGTACTTTTTGTAAAAGAAATAATCATAAGTAAAAGTACTTTTTTAAAAAATATATGAAAAATCGTTGCAATATTTTTCGTCAGACATCTTAGCAATTATTCTTTGCCTTATCTATTTTATTTTATCTTTTTTCCTACAGAACTATGAAAATTTGACCTTCTAGTTGGCGTAGAATTTCTTCCACATCTATTTAAAAGCTTATGGCGAACAATATAAAAATACCAAATTATTTTAGGATCTACGCAAAATGGCTTCAGAAAATTGAAAGTCATAAAAAGGTGCAACTTTTTCTTAATTTATGCCACCTTGTATACATTAGCTATCGTTTCGGAGACTTCTGGTACTGACCGTCGTAAAAGGGGCCGCCGTGTACGCAATCACTAATTATATGTATAGGTACTCGTCTTTCAATTTTAGGATGTTTTTAGCGTAAGTTTATTGTTCCTTTGCAAATTACATGGTAAGTAATAGAAATTTTAAAAAGCATAATAAAGTTTAATTGTTTCCAAAAGTATTTTCATAATTATAGATTCCACAGATAATAATTAGTATAAAATCGTCCAGCCCATGCTGTCGTCTTAAGTAACCTTCGCCAAAATGAAAAAATATTGTACTTACCTGGCGTTAATAGGAATATAATTAAAAAACAATTGAAAGGTCGGCTGTGCCATTATGCTGAAGGTACATGTACATCAAATATCCTTAAATAATAATTGTTATATAACTGCTCTAACTTTTCATTGATATCTTTAGCCTAAAATGTTGAAATGTCTATGAAATATCAAAGCTAAAAATTTTATATTATATTTAAGTTATAAATAATAGTGATATATGTATTATTGAAACAACAACAGTATTTACGGTCGATTTCATAATAAATTTAAAGTTAACTTTAACTTTAAAGTTTACTTTAACGGTAACAGTCAGTTACATAATGAAATAATAAAAGCGACTTTAAAAATAAAGTTGCCCCTAACCTAACCAATATATTTGTCATAATTTAGTTCGACCTGCTATTTGAATTCAATTTCATCAGTATTTTGGAATTGTATGAAATTAAAATAAATCTTTTTGATGCGTCTTCTTCAAGTTCTTCAGATGAAGAGGAATTCATAGTTGTTAGAAGACCTAAATTATACAGAAAAAGAGTGGATTGTTTTGAAAAATATGATTTAAATTTTTTTCAAAGATTTCGCCTACGAAAAACAACTGTATTAAGTTTGTTGCAAGAAATTGAAGATACAATAAAATTACCAACAGAAAGGTGGAATTTATTTTAAATACATAGGTAGGATACATATCAAAGCGAATTTATTTTTTAGAGGTGGATGTATTACAACTCTCAGCTTTTATTAACTTTAAGATTTTACGCATCAGATAATATGCAAATTGCTGTTGATTTTCTTGGTGTATCGAGATCTTCTGCATGTCGTATTATAAAAAGGGTGTCTAGAACATTAGCCTCTTTAGAGTGCAATATATTAAAATGTATAGTATCGCTATACATACAGGGAAATGGAAAGATCTGCCGAGAAGTTTTATCAAATAGCATCGTTTCCTAGAGTTATAAGTGCTATAGATTGTACTTTAATCAAAATAGATTCTTCTGGTGGATTCGATGCAGAAATTTTTAGATCAAGAAAGTCTCATTTTGTTCATAACTATTTTTAATAATAGTAATTTACGAGAGAGAAGTGAAGTGGGAACGTTCACAGAGATTTCACAAGACTCACTTGTTGTGCACTTAACTCTTTATTACTTGAATCTGATTTAATTTGTTTACAGCCTGAGTTTATATAATGCTATTTTGTTACTTCAGCGATTTAATTTTACATAGGCAAGCAACTAAGTTATTATAATATTAATATTATGTAAAGAATGCATAAGTGAGATAAAAATATATACAGGGTCTCATCTGGATACTAATATTACTCCTCCCGCCGAAGTTTGGGCATCGTCTCCTGATGATGGGTTGAATTGGACTGTTGGGGAATTTCTATTCCTGGAACGGTTTAGACAACAATTTGGACAGCAACTGATTGGGACTGGACATCGTTTTCTGTATTTTTTATAAATTTTGGCGATGATAATTAGGCATATCACTATAATTAGGGTGATTAGCCAATAGTTCGAGGAGTCTAAAGTGCTAGCAGGTTCCATAAATGACTGGTCTGCTTTGGTAGTTCTTGACAGCTTCATTAGAGTGTCAATTCCAGTTGTATCAATTTCTTTCAAGGTTAATGGTACATTTTTGTTTATGGTGAGATTCCATAACTGTGGTTGTTTGATTTTTGGTAACTGGAATATTGGAGTTACTGTTTTTGTATTTGTTGAGGTAAATCTCTGATTGGCTATAGTTGTGGTACAACCTTTGGGTAGAGTAAGGACTGCTGGTTGTCTCAATAGTTGAATTCCTTCTCGGCAATCCGGAATTTGCATTACACTGGTTGGAACAACTAATATTTGGTTTTCTTCTATCATGTTGACTAATGGTTTAGTAGCTGTTACGTGGTGTACATGACAGGAACTATGGTCGGCCTTGGATATTAATTGAACTATGCAGCTATTATCATGAGGTTGGCTCAATGAGTTGCAGATGAATGTTTCTTCAATTTTTGGACAGCTTTGCACCGTTGTGATGTAAGTTTCAGTGCTCATTCCAATGTATGGGGTTTTTGGAATAATAGTTAGGTTATGCACAGGAACTGGGATTGTGTGATAGTAGGAGTAAATCTCATTTGTCAAGATTGGCAAATTGATTACAAATACAATTGAATTGTCAGTGTAGTATACTGAAGTGCCTAAATATGAATAGTAATTTTGAAAATGATCCAAATCTAGGATACCTTGTGTATCGTATAATTCTTTTGCTTTATTTAAAATATAAAATAAACTTTGTTTTGGTAAAATTGAATTGTGGACTAAGTTCCATGATGCAAATGTGATAGCGTTTTCCAATTCATCTAGGAATTCATTAATATAGTTTAAATTTACAAATAATTGAGATAGAATATTTTGAATTGAAATCGTGGATAACACTTGTGTAAATTTTTCATTAAATTCCGTAATGGTTCGAGTTAGAAATTTTTGAATAGTTTTCTGATTTTGGGATAGAGTTGTTACTGTTCTATTATAGTCTTCTATTAACTTGCTTGTTAGACTAATTTGATTTTTCATTTGATATTCAATGCGGTTGTTATTTTCGTTTAATTTTGTGATAGCTTTGTTTATTGATTTCCGATCGTTATTATCCATCGTTCCAAATAGCCATTTTTGTCCGGTACCTATTATGTTTAATAAACCTCGTTTGATACGTAATTTTTGTGGTGCCAAGTTTTCTAATTTTATTTTTGTTTCAGAGACTAGTTGTAGTGCCTGCGTGATTGATGTTAACAATCCAGTGTCAGTTGTTTTTCTATTCATATCTTGAACTTTACTATTGAGTTGCAATAGTTGTGTTTTCGTATTATTTAATTCGATTTGTATTGGATTCAAATTTATATAGTGAATGAATTTATGGTAAGTTTGCACGGATCGCATTTGTCCTAATTTTAATACGAGTAGCCCATTCTCGATTGGAGTTATTTTAATTTGACAAAGGGTTATCGTGAAGGATAGTGACAGGATTAGTGTCAGTGTTAGCATTGTCTTTGTCGGGTCCTTTCCTAGGTCTTCCGCGTTGTCGTGTACCTGTAACAAGGTTACGTTTCTTTTTAACTCTTTTCTTATGATAAGTTCCTCGTGGTGTTTGAACTTTTTTGTCTAGGTCTTGTTCTGCGTTTGTTTGTATGAATCGCGGGTTTGTCTTTTTCCGTAGCTGATCGTTTTTGATATAAATTGTATCTCCTGGATCGAGTTTCTCTGGGTCAGTTTTAGTTTTATTTATATTTTCTGCTCGCTTTTCCTTTTCTATTTGGACTTTAGCTTTAATGTTCTGATACAATTGTTGCGAATTCTTAGCATGATTGTCTATATAGTCAGTAAGTATGTTTTCTTCATTTACATCAAAAGGTAATGTTTGATTTAAGTGGCCAAATAAAATTTCAAAGGGTGTATGTTTGGTACTACTATGTGGTGTATTATTATAACCCATTATAGCTAATTTCATAAGAGATTTTATATTTTCGTTAGGTTTTTCTTTTATTAAGCATCGTATTTGGTCTAATAGGGTGGAATGTAATCTTTCAACCGGGGAATTTGAAGTAGAGTTATGTAAAGTAATATAATGTAATTCAATTTTGTGTAATCTGCAAAAGTCAGTTATTATGTGATTTCTAAATTCTGTGCCATTATCACATATAATTTTTCTTGGTATTCCAACAAATGACATGAAGGTTATTAAGGCTTCCGTTACTTCTATTGCTGATTTTTGAGTTACTGGGATTGCTTGAGCAAATTTTGAAAAAGGGTCTATTATTGTAAGGAATGTATTATTATTGACAAAGAATAGATCAATATGAATTATTTCCAAGGGTTTTGATGGAGTAGGGGTAATTTCAATTGGTGGGTTTTGCGGTTTTCTTTCGTATTTGCAAGTTTGGCAGGTATTACAAGTATTTATATAATTTTGAACATCTCTTTGCATGTAAGGCCAATAGTAATTTTTAGAAAGTGATAATAAAGTAGCATTTATTCCTTTGTGTTGAGTTTTTCCTTCATGGTGGTATTTAATTTTTTGATGCTGCTCTTCTTCTGAAGTTATATCTGTCACAAAATTGTTTGAAATAGTTAAGTTTAAATTTGTAAAATGATTTTGTAGCGTCCTAATTACTCTTAATTTTAATAGGTCATCTTTGTTCGTTCTGAAAAACATACAGTATCGTTTTTTAGGGTCTATGGTGCTTTTGAATAATTTTATAATCTCTTCTTCTATACTGTTTGATTTTAAAGTGACTTTATGTCTGGTATTATTGAAAATTGATTCATGAATAGTGAAGTTTGCCATACTATTTGTTGATTCAGTAATTATGATTTGATTCACGTACTGGTTTACACATTTTTCAGTATATGGGAATTCTTGAATGGGATTTTCTTGTGCGGAATGAATTGTAGCAATGTCGTCGTCTTGATTTGGAATTTGCTTTTCAATGTCGTCTTCTGTAGATGTTCCTGGAACTAATGTGTCTAATACTTCTTTTAAGCTGGCTTCATCAACATCTGGTATTTCATCGACGTTGTTTAACATGGATATGAGATCATCTTCTAATGGTGTTGTAGTAGCTTGTGTAACTGCGTTTATCTCTTGAGGGTTGTTATCTAATTTAATTCTTGATAGGGCATCTGCTACGTGATTAGTTTTTCCTTGTTTGTATTTGATCTTGTAATTAAATTCTTCTAAGTGTAATCTCCAACGAATAAGTCTGGTATTTGGGGCTTTTAGATTTGATAGCCATTCCAGTGGTCTGTGGTCTGTGTAGATGGTAAATTCTCTTCCATATAGATAAGGTCTGAAATATTTACAGGCCCATACTACTGCAAGTAGTTCCTTTTCAATTGTAGCATAATTTGTTTCAGCTGGATTTAAAGTTCTTGAGGCATATGCTATGGGACGGTCATCTTGAGAGAGTACAGCTCCTATGGCATAGTTCGAAGCATCTGTTGTTAGTTCAAAAGGTTTTTCAAAATTTGGATATGCTAATACTGGTTCATTTAGTAACAAGGTTTTGCAATGGTTAACACATGATATGTATTCTGAAGTGAGTTCTATTTTGTGGTCTTTCTTTAAACATTGCGTAAGAGGTTTGGTAATCTTTGCAAAATTTTTAATAAATTTTCTATAGAATCCTAATAAACCAAGGAAAGATTTAATTTCTCTATGCGTTTTTGGAATGGGGAATTTCTTTATGGCTTCGATTTTTTCTGGATTTGGTCGAATTCCATCTGCTGTTACTATGTGTCCTAGAAATTCTACATTTTTCTTTAAGAATTCCGATTTGTCTAATTGTATTCTGAGGTTTGCTTCTCTTAAAGTCTGGAAGATTCTTTTTAGGTTGGCGATATGCTCTTGGAGTGATGTTGAAAAAACAATGATGTCGTCGAGATATACTAGGCAAGTTTTATTGATGTGTTGTCTTAAAACGTTATCAATCATTCTCTGAAATGTACTAGGGGCGTTCTTAAGACCAAAGGGCATCCTAAGGAATTCGTAGTGCCCATGCTCTGTATTGAATGCTGTTTTTTGAATGGAGTTTGGTGCCATCTCGATTTGGTGGAAACCAGAGGCGAGATCTAAAGTTGTAAAATAACAGCTTCTTCCTAATTTATCTAGAATGTCCGTGATGTTAGGGATGGGATATCTATCCGTAATTGTCTTTGAATTTAGTGAGCGATAGTCTACTACTATTCTCCATTTTTTCTTGCCGGAGGCATCTGCCTTTTTTGGTACTACCCATATTGGTGAACTCCATGGTGAAATACTCGGGCGTATTATTTTATCGTTGATCATTTTGGATAGTTGTGTTTGGACCTCTTCTTTATAGATGTGTGGGTATCGGTAAGTCTTTGTGTAGCAGGGTGTTTCGTCAGTAGTTTTAATTTCATGTTTTATGGTATTTGTAAATGGCAATTTATCTGAAGGGTTTTGGAAAATATCGGAATATTCTTGACATAAACTTTCTATTGCTTGCTTTTCTTCGTCATTCAAATGATTTGTCCGAATGTGATCTTGTATTTTTATTTTGGAATTTATTTCATTTGGTATAATTTTGCAATCGAATATTTCATATTCTTCTTCATTGAATGGTAATGATCTTTGTGGTTCGTTGAAAGAGACCATTTGATGTCTGTTTGTCAAATTGTGAACTTCTATTTGAGCAAGGAAATTTTCACTTGTAGATAATGTTTCTGGAACGTAAAATTTTTCTGATCGAAATTCGGGTATTATTACTAGTCCGTTTTCCGTTGTAACAGGGATTTGTATGCGTCTTATTTCTGAAGGATTTAAATCATAACCAAGTAAGTTGAAATCATCTCTTACATAAAGTGGGATTTGTACATGTTCATTTTCTAATGTCTGGTTCGAAAAGTTGATATTTAATTTTGCATTAATCAATTCTTGTAGTCCTATAAGTCCATCAAAGTAATTGTGAAAGTCGTATAAAATACAATTTATTGGTATGTCAGATTGAAATTCTTGAAATGGTGGTATCGTTGCTTTATATATGGCTTTTGTTTTTCCAGTGCATGTTTGTAAGGTAGTAGGGTCTATATAAATAGTTTGGGGAAAATTTTGTTCAATGATCGCTGGTTTAATGATTGAGAAAGAGCATCCTGTATCTATAAGAAGTTTGTACGTTTTATTTTTTAAAGTTATGTTAATATAAGGAAGGCCATTTATTGCATTTACGTCGGGTATTCTGTTGTGTCGGCATTCGGAAAATTTCCATTTTGTTCTTGTTGATCGTTTTCTTCATATTGCGTTTCTTGTATTTCTTCATATTCCTGAGTTTCATAGTTTTCTCCATACGTTGCCAAAGTGACGTCTTCATATCTTTCTTGATCGTAAGCTTGCATATCTTGGTAGTGTCTAGTTGCATAAGGAGGCATGTGTTCTGTAACTTCCGTGTTGTGCATCTGTTGATGACTAATTCCTGACATTGGTGTTGGTTTTGGTTGACTGGTATACGATATTCCTGACATTGGAGTCGGTTTTGGTAGATTGTTATTTTGGTTAGGTTTCCATACGTTTTGTTTGCTTGGATGTACAAATGTCTGTTTATAATTAGGGAAAAATGGTTTTACTTGTCGCGGTTGTATGTTTATTGGTTGTGAAGGAAATTTAGGTTGCATTGGTTGTGAAGAAAATTGAGGCTGATTGTTTCTATTAACTTGTGGCATTTGATTCTGAAAAGTTGCATTAGGATTTGGATTGACATTTTTATGTTGATTCAAATTTTGACTATTAGGTTTTGAATTTGAAAAAGGAGATCTATTTTGATAAAGTTTTGCGAAATTTTGAAATTCTTCTTCCTCTAAAACATAATTTAAAGCGTCTTCTAAAGTAGCTGGGTTTTTTAATCGAATAATTGTTTGATAATTTGTTGGCAAATTTGTAATAAAAATCGTTTTTGTAATATTGTTGTAATTTCCAATTTGTAAATCTCTAACTTGTGGATCTGGGAAATCATCACTAATTTTCATAATTATTATAGCTCTTAATTCCTGTAAGCGTAATCCAAAGTCATATGGGCGTTCATTTCTATTTGGTCTTAGAGAAGTGAGTTGGTGTGTTAAATATTGTAAATCGCGTTTATCACCGAATGTTAATTTTAATAGATTTTCAATTTGTATCCATGTTGTGAAATCAGTTCGGCTGGCTATTAAATTTTGAGCGCGACCTCTAAGTTTATTTTTCACTGCTTGTAATATGAGATTATGCGTTACGTGTTGTGGATCATCGGGAAAATTCGAAAAAGTACTGCGTACCGATTCTATGTATGAATGAAGAACCAAATTATTTCCGTCAAAGAATGGAACAGTATCAATGTATAATTTTAAAAGCTGAGTATCTAATCTGTGTTCCGGTGGAGGCATTGTGTTATCTAGGATTTCGTTCAAGTTTCTGTTTGCGTCTTGGAGACTTTGTCTGCTTAGCATTGAAATGATCTACACTAAGAGAAGTGATGTTTGATTGTTTGTTTGAATTTTTTGCTTGAGTTGTTTCTTAATTCTAGTGATCAATCGGATCAGTTTCTTAATTCTAATGACTAATCAAGTCGGTTTGTTGCCAATCGGGCAGTGAGATTTCGGTAACAATGAGAAAAGTAACAGGAGGAATGAGTACTTACTGTGTTCTCTTGGTGTGGAATGTTGGTTCACGAAGGTGGCGATTGTTTGCTTATCAGGCACACATTCAGCTGCTTATCGTTGACCTTGATTCCAATCCTCGTCGACTGCGCCAGTGAAGTGGGAACGTTCACAGAGATTTCACAAGACTCACTTGTTGTGCACTTAACTCTTTATTACTTGAATCTGATTTAATTTGTTTACAGCCTGAGTTTATATAATGCTATTTTGTTACTTCAGCGATTTAATTTTACATAGGCAAGCAACTAAGTTATTATAATATTAATATTATGTAAAGAATGCATAAGTGAGATAAAAATATATACAGGGTCTCATCTGGATACTAATATTACTGAGATTTGAGAATGGAGAGTTCAGGCGATATATTTTAATAGTTGATAGTGGTTATAGTTTGCAGTCGTATCTTATGACGAACTTGCTCCAAACAAGAACACCAGCTCAAAATCTGTACAATGAGTACATAATTAGAACTAGAAATGTTGTTGAGAGGCAGTACGGAGTATGGAATCGTCGTTTTCTTGTATTAAAAAAAGTGGGATGAGATTAAAACTTCAGACGACAATGGCTGTTATAGTGGCAACAACAGTATTGCACAATATAGCTATAGATATTATTATTACATAATAGCGAGGACAGAGGCAAAGCCTATTAGTCCAATAAAATATACAAAATGACAGTTAACAGCTTGTAGGGCAAGACTAAATAAATAAACAAATACAAAAGAAAAAGAACAAATGCATCAACAGAAAACTAAAATCACAATACAAATCATAGCTAGAGTTACAGGCTATAAACCGCACAGCCGCACAAAAGTAATATCAAAAATAAAATTAATGATGTTTTGTTTAAGCACTTTTACTACTTAAACTCTCCTCAAATAATGTAACTTTTAAAATACATTTGTATGACACACATTAGTTCGCTATTCTAACCTCACATTTTAACAATTATTTTCACATACTTATAAACAAAAGTGAATAATCTTATATGCAGAACTATGTAAATATATGTGATAACAATGTTTATTTAATGGTGGAAAAATCTCTATTTGTAACAAATTTTGCCAACTACGTATAACATTTTCTATTATTTTCATCATGAAACTGCCATGGTAGATTATCAGAAGTTCAAATTTATTAACACCACATAATAATGAAAGGAGCAATAATATTTGTATTGTTTGACAGTTTCGCAAATTGCAATTGTCAAAAGTTGGCAGGTAGGTGTAAGTAGGTGGTGCTGGGCAATCGCCGTCCAAAACGACGGCATTCTAATTTGTAGAGAGGATAACACAGGTGGCACATTTAAACTAAATTATTAATGTGCTAGGTTCAACCGATGTCAACTTATTTTTCATAATTTTGTGTGCTTTAACTCTTCTCAAGTGACACGCTTAGGTAATCATGCCACCCGTATCTTCCGTACTCATCTCTGTGTTGTGAATTAGTCGCTCTCTATTATTTTCGAACTTGGGTAATTGATAATACAGGATAAAAACTTTAAAGTTTTCTTATTATTTTTATTATCTAACGCCTCGATTATATCACTGTTTTTACTCTAAAAATAATGGATGCTATGTAATGCAATTATTTTTGTCATTTTTGTATATTTGTTATATATGATGGCATTCAAATTTAGTACGCCGTTGAAATGTTGCTCCCCGCACGCTTCGCCTGTCACGCTAGTCTACAAGCTAACGATTAGTCACTCTCTACAATTTCGGCCGCTGACTATAGACGCGCACTCGCTGCACAAATTGCGATAAATTGTTCTCCGAGGATTTATTAGGTAATGAACAGATGGACAATAATGAAGATATCTTACTACCTATTGATAATAATTTACATATGGGTCATAATATTAAACAACTCTTAATAACATGAATGAACATTTTCCTCGTTTGTAAATAAATATTTATTATGTATCAAAATTTTCTTTTTCTTTTTCTATTTCATATTGTTTTAATTCTATATTTAATTTCAACATCTTTGCTTGATGCTCCTTCTCTTCTCTTTTTATTCTCTTTTCCCGCTCTATATGTTCCTTTTTAAATGATTGTTCCAATAGTTCAAGTTATCTTATAGCTCCTTGGCAGAAAATATTACATTTGGGACTGTTGGCCGCAGTTTTGAATTTGTCTTGGATTTTAACTTAGACGGTACATATTTGCTCCAAGTAGACTACTATTGTCTTAAATTTGGAGATGAATTAATTCATTTTCTGATTGGCTGCCATAAAAATTTGAGTTAATTATAAACCTATTTTTTGTTTATTTACATTTTATGGCATACCTACATGTGTGTTAGCGCTGATTGGTGTACTACATGAACCCATCATATTTTCTTTTCATCGAATGTGCCATAATTAGGTTCTAAAGAAATTACTACATCCTACAAAAGTAAACACAATAACATCTGTAATAATTAACAAATTCGAAAGTTAGACGTTGACATTAGAGTTTTGAAATTCGACATCACATGATTTATTATTTCAACATCTTCAAATCCCTAAAATACTAAATGATAAAGTAAGTTTTTTTAATATTAATGATTATACTTACAGAAACACAGCATTCGAATGTGGCAAGCTGGTGGTTTATTCCTTTAGATTTCTACAAAGAAAATCAATATATTTTAATTGTAATTATGACAATTTCAGATAAAACATTATAAAATGATATACTTTATTAGTATTAAAAAAAAAACAATTTCATGTATATAATTAACAGTAGTAACACCACTATCGCTATCAAACAAACTTCTGAATCCCATCATTGTTTTTAAATTAATTATTTCAAGAACAGCCTGTACTCATCTTTAACTGAAGAACCACCACCTGTACCTCTTAAATATAATTTATATTTAGCACACTCTTTCCTGGCTTTAGTTTTTGGATTATCATATTTAGATTTTATTAGAGTTAATGATCTTACCTCTGTATTTTGAGCACGCTAAATATTTTTAGTGTGAATTTTTATTTTATTTTTATAAAACAAAATCTAAAGTAGAGTATGCCGAAAGAAAAAATCGAAATGAGAATATGAGGAAGAAATTATTTTAGACAGATATTAGAAGGTTGAAATCGAAATCGAAGAATATATTACACTGACAAAACATGGATAAAAGAAGACCATACAGTGACAACTCTGTGGGAATATTTTGCCACATATGGAACCTGGTGCTGTGGTTGTAATGGATAATGCACCTTATAATAACCGACGATAAATGTTAATGTGTGATGGTTGTAGTGCTACTAACCAGTAGTGCATAGTGTGTATGTAAATAGTGCACTGCATTATATGTTAAGTGTGATATCTGCGGAGTGCGCATCAGGTAGGTGTAGGTGGGTGGTGGTAATCGATTACCGTCTAAAAAGACGGCATTGTACGGGTGAGTATACAATTTTTAAAATAAGCTATCAAGTCCTAGGTTCGCTCAATGTCAATTTATATTTGGTAATTTTGCGTACTTTGAACCCTTCTCAAGTGGCACGCCTACAGAATCTTATCTCATCTAAGTACTAGGAATGAGTCACTCTCTATTATTTTGGAACTTGAGTACAGACTTGTACTCTTCTAGATTTATTCAGATAATACATTAACCATATATGGGTCATTTTTGTAATGCATATAATATCTAATAAAGAAGTGCCTATGGAATATAAATTTAAGAATAAATAAAAGAAAATTTTGACAGAATTACGTGATGAGACTGATGTTTTAATAATTATTGCTGGAAAATTTATAATCGTTGGAAGTTTACTTTATTGTACGTTGTAAATACAAATATAACAATAAAACAATGATAATAAATTTTAAGTTTTATTAGGTTCTAATGAAGAATTTGAAGGCTTAAAACATTATGTGTATAAGAACCCATGAAAATATTTATTTTAAAATAGGAAATTGATAATATAATAATGTGAATTAAAAAAATTATCAAGTACTATATTTAATAACTTACACTTACTACTAGTATTACTTTTACTATAATTGCAATTTCAAAACCATTAATGCCTCAATTACGTCGTTACTACGTTAATTAAGTTATCGTTTATCGAATTAATAAAATAATAAATATATAAAGTTTTCATTTTACCACAGAAGCATTTTGTAAACAACTTTCAATGACAGATAAAAATTTGTATGATATCTGCAAAGCTAGCGACAAATATAACTAATATTTATTTATTTATTGTTACAGGTTAAAATCCCTACTACATAATAGAAAACTAAGGAAAAGAAATTCAAAAAGAAATAATAGTCGATTGGGGTAAAAAAGAAACAGTTTCTGAAACTTTTGACTTATTCCAGAGAATATATGCAACATTGCATTCACTGTTCATTTGTACTTAAAATTGTAAAATTGTAAGTGGTTTACTAAAAAAAATTTAAAATTCTGTTTCACTTTTAACCTGTCGATGAGAAAATGTGAAACGCATGCGGGAAAATATGCTACACGTTTATTTGTTTATTTTGGAGTTAGTTACTAATATGGGTAACAATGAATTGTTGTGAAGAATTTTAAAAATTTCTCCTCTTTTTCTATTAAACTCGATATTGTATTTGTAACTAAAATTCACATGATTGATATAAAGTTGTACTGCAAACATGTTTTCATGAATTAAAATCTCTAGTAATGCAGTTTAGGTAATGAGGCATTCCATCAGCTGTTATTTTTGCTTATATATGCCAACAGGTGCAGAAAACTTATACAAACGTCTTTTGAAATCTTATTCACTGATTTGTATCAAAGTTAGTGCACTTTAAATCCAGTATTACAATTTTATTAAAATCACATAAGCCACACAAATCTGTACCTTTTTCCACCGAATAAAATCTTTTTTTTTTAGTTTCGGCAGATCGAGTTTCATCTTGCTCACTATATGGTTTACATTTTTTATGTAATTTCGCGGAATTTTTGTTTAATAATTACGATCCAGATTATTCATTCTAGAGAAGTTGCTTTTAAAGGGTAAAATTTTATTATTAATTAAGTAGGTCATTATCATGTTTAAATGCATTGACAGATTAATCACTTTTGACATTGTTGATAGTTTAGGTAATGAGGCATTCCATCAGCTGTTATTTTTGCTTATATATGCCAACAGGTGCAGAAAACTGATACAAACGTCTTTTGAAATCTTATTCACTGATTTGTATCAAAGTTAGTGCACTTTAAATCCAGTATTACAATTTTATTAAAATCACATAAGCCACACAAATCTGTACCTTTTTCCACCGAATAAAATCTTTTTTTTTTAGTTTCGGCAGATCGAGTTTCATCTTGCTCACTATATGGTTTACATTTTTTATGTAATTTCGCGGAATTTTTGTTTAATAATTACGATCCAGATTATTCATTCTAGAGAAGTTGCTTTTAAAGGGTAAAATTTTATTATTAATTAAGTAGGTCATTATCATGTTTAAATGCATTGACAGATTAATCACTTTTGACATTGTTGATATTTAATTTCAAATAATTTTAATTTATTGGTATAATAATTTTTATAGTTAGATATTTGACTCAACTTAAAGAAGGCCACCTGAAGAAGCAATCCTAAAAATGCAGAAATAGGTCAGATCTCATCTATTGTGGTTGAATTTTCGAGTTCCCACAGTTTCAAAAGTGAACTTAAATATTTGTAGAATGTTTTCATTAAACCAGGTTATTAAATTTAGTTAGATTATTTTATTTTAGATAATTATTGAATAGAACTTTGTCTGTGGAATTATTCATTAGCATACCTAGATGTTTGGTATCAGACAGCATACATATGACTTCATTGAAAGGAATTGTAGGAGAATTGATATATTAGCTTAAATTACCTTTTTAATACAATAAAAATTGTTACAAAAGCTGATAATAAAGAATATATGGGTAGATATTGTGGGTGTAATCAAAGTTAGTCGGGGCTTTAGTCCACAGAGTAGTTAGTTTCACACAATATTGTTAATACCTAAAAATATATATAAAAAAAACTCAATGGTCTTCCTGGAATTGGATCTTTGTGAAATGAGCCGGACTCCGAAAGACGTTATTGAATATTTCTGAACATTTTTGAATTTGGATTTGGAAATCTTCCTATTCGCCTAGTCTCGGTACTATTTCAATCTACAAGGCCATAAATGTAAACCATATTGGTCATTTCAGCATTTAAATATGCATATTATCATTTAATCTTTTTAAAAATAAGCTTAATTTGACAATACATAATATTAAATAAGATGATACCTTCTTATTATTTTTTTGCATGACCTCCCTAAAATGTTTAAGTATTTTAACCGTGTTAAAATGCATTTAATCACATAAATCAATTTTGTTGTTATCCGGTTTGGAAAACAAAAAAGTGTAAGGAAATAAAAATATAATACAATAGCGTATATGATGATCTATTTTATCCGTAATATTATACAGGGTAACACACACTGTAAAAAATAATTACAGTTAAAATAGATGGCAATTTATTTACCACTCATTATTGCTGTAATTTTCTTATCGATTGTGACTTTACAAATAAAATGTAAAATTACGTTGTAAATTTATTTTGTGGTGTCATTTTAGGTTTTGAAATTGTAATATTACTTTGTGATTTTACAATACAAAAAGTATTTTTACAATGTAACTTCCACAATTACTTATAAAATTACAAAGTAACTTTACAGGCAGTTGTATAGTTACATTGTAATAATACATTTTATATTATGACTACAATGTATTTTTTTTTATTTATTGTACAGGATGGTCCAATTTGGGCACTTAGGTATAGAAGGTTTCTTCTATTTTACGAAAGAACAGAAAAAAATAGCCAAGATATTTAGAGCTTAATTTTTGAGAAAAGTTGAATAGCGAGAATCACATTTCGATATTTTGATTTGTTTAAGAAATACCTACTTGATATTTTTAAATTTTGGTCGTTTTCTGTGGTAACTTTTCTACTTATCATATTAATATTTATACATTGTAAAGACATTTTTTCTCTATGTGTAGTATATAGTGGCTTGAGGAATATTTTTTTTATAACTTCTAGTTCTCCGCTTCTATATGTTTTAATGAAACATCATACGTATGTAACATGGGGCATCATAGAAAAGGCCTAAAATTAAAAAAATACTATATAAAAACTAATCAAGATATCGAAATGAAATTTTCGTTATTCAATTTTTCTCATAAATATTGCCGGACATTTGGACTATCTTTTCGGAGAATAAAAGAAACCTCTTAAAAGTGTCGAAACTGACCTAACTCGTACACAGGACATCTTGTTTACAACATTCGAATTCACTAACAGTGCTTTGACATACCTAGATCCCTAAAAAAATCTGAATAGCAATTCATTTATAACTAATAGATTAATATGCCTACATGAGAAAAATTTAAATATCGTAAGGAATTAACGATTGTTACTTACCTTAAGTAACATATCAGGCTTTTCCGTGAGTTTCTCAATAGCATCACTGCATCAGAATGTTATTTCAAAAGAAAAATATACTCATATTAAGCAACCTAAGTAACATGAATGTCAATTGCTTCTAATGTTAACAAATATACATAATAGTAATATTGAATTTTTGATATGATATCCCCAGTGAAGTCAAACATTTTCGAACCAATAGATTTGTTTTCTATATGCTTTTCAGATTTATATAGAAAAAATTAAGTACTTTGGAATTTATGACGCATTTAGTTGAAAATAATACTTATTTCTATTACAGCCTCGATGTATACCTTAAAATCAGCAGAATAATCCTTTTTAAATTTATAATTAAAATTTTTGGACAAATTGTGTAAAAAACATTTGTTACACAAAACCGTACTTTTCCTGATTATATAAATAGCTATTTTGTACTCCGATTACGGCTCAGTTAGCTAATTAGTAGTTACAGCTTTATTATATCTTATATCTAAGTGCCCTTTGCTTATTTTTTAGTTTCTAAATACATGTACATACAGGTACTGAAGTAAGAAAATATTATGGTTTTACAGCAATTTTTTATTAAAATTTGGTACCTACACATTTAGGTTATTTGTACAAAATAGAACACTTAACTTTATACAAGACATTAAGACAATGTAAAAATATATTCGTAGAACTAAAGTTAACATTTTATAATATTCAAACGAAATCTATGATCTTATACTAACTATTACAAAGCAATATTAATTATATAAATGTGCATAGAGAATAAGTAGATACCCAGAACTTAAATCATGCTAATCCTCTCCTGTTCATCAAATATGTATAAAATATAATATAATAGAAAATATTATATTTTTATATATTATGTAAGATGAACAAAACAACAGTGGGGTACCCAATTTTTGTAGATGCAATGTTTCTTTGTTTCAATAATTATGTATTACTTACATACCTATTAGTTCTTAATCTCATTGAGGTTATGTTTAAACAAGCATTAGACAAAACTATTTATAGGACTAAAAACACTCACTTATCACTCTGGATATGTTTATATTGCTAGTCACTACTCACTAAATTAATTATGTAAGTACCTAGGTCTTAGGTACACGCTGCATTTATCGAAATGAAGCAAGAATAATGAGGCGTCACCACCCAACGCTCTCAACGGTTAAGTTAGGTTAGCGCGTTTTAAACCTTCACATACACATCAGGCATATTTTTACAGTCAATTATATAGCAAATTTGATATTTTCAGTAATTTTACAGTGTAAAAATGAATTTCACATTGTTAATTGTAAATGTATTACAATATATTCTATAAATGTACAAATTATATTATAATTACATAGGAAGTTTACGGTTTTATTGTATATTGGCAGTTTTCTTGTAAAATTACAAGTGTCAGTGTAATATCATCATTATTTTTAGAATTATTTTAAGACAATTACAAGGATATTCTTACAAAGTAAATTTGTAAAGTTACTGACCTTTTTTTCAGTGCAGTGCTTTCGAAAAGTAACGAATAAATTCATTATTTTTGAAATTGAGTTTTCGAAACCCTGGAACGTCGATTTTGTTTTCAAAAGAGGCACTTTTTGTCATACGACCCATATTTGTGACGTCATCGTTGTTCGAAATATGACGTCATCGACAATTTCTTTAAATAGCAACCTCCAATTTTGACCATGCCATTTGAAAGAGCGTGGCATTCTACATACATACATCATGAAAAATTATGGTATTACATAACAAAAATTTCAAGAAAATAATGTTTAAAGATTTTAAAATTTAATTTTCACGATACTGTGCACCTCCCCATTATGCAACACCTGTCCGTGCTTATTTAGATGAGCTGTTCCCGAATCGTTGGATAGGGAGAAGGGGGCCGATTGAGTGGCCAGCCAGATCGCCTGATTTGACACCCCTAGATTATTTCTTGTGGGGATACTTAAAAAGCAAACTATACCTCGTATACCTCCTGAAGCACTGTATATCTTTTGGCAAATATCCTATCGACGATAACCACACCTGCGACACTGGTAAATTTATAAAGCTGATAATATTTTGTTTCATAACTACTGTCATACTAAATACGCATACCGAATTGTCTCAAGCGGTTTAAAAATTAAAAACTGATTTTATTTTTAATTTTTGACATGCTGTGGCGGGATAATGGCTGTCATAAAACCCTACATAACAAAAAAACCCTTATTTTTGACCACAGAATACGCCGTTGGATTTTTGACATCTACTTAAGAAACACCATGTATAGGTACTTCAGATATTATTTTTGTTTGAAACATCTACAAAAACATATTGTTCTACGTTTCCTTTTTCATTATTGGTTGAAATTTAATTTTAATTATTAGAAAAACTATCAATGGATAAGAGAGTTGAAATAAAAAATGAGTTAATATTCAAAGAGCACATTTCCAAAAATTATATGACTAAATTAAAATTTAGTTGCTTCAAGTATATGCCTCGATTTTATTTGTACAATTTAGTAGACCGTCGCAAATTATCCTACTACATATTTATTCATAGCTTCGTACTTCATACATAATGCCACTGATTCTACTCAAATTCTAAGTATACTTAATTATTATGCGCATAGGCTTATGTCTCGTCGACCAAATTTATTTTCTCATTCACATACATCTGAAGGTAATGAATATATTCACCACTTCGTGACATGTGCAATTTATATAATGAAATTCAGCGCCTACAGACATTTTCAATCGTAGAATTACATATCTTAAAAGACTAATTTAATTTTTTTTCATGCAAGTGCTTTTTGAAAGTTGCATTTTTAATTACAAAAGAGATAAAATGATCAGAAGAAAATTCTACGTTTGATATTTCAAGAATAAGCTGCATAGGCGTACTTACAAATAATTGGAGGGGATAAAGGGTACTGCATCCCTCAGTTACCTCCATTCGCCCTTCGATTTTTTTCACTAAAATTGCGTGAAAAGTATACCGGAATAAGATAAAAGTACGTGCAAAATTTCAAGTGTGTATCTTACAAAACAATGGGATTATTAACAAAAATGGATTTTTAAACTGTAACTTTAACACCCTATATATTGAAACAGATATGTCCAAAGAATATGTGGTTAATGGTATGGCCTTTTATTTCGGGACACCCTGTATAACAATAGGTAACACGACGCTTCTGGTAGGCTACAAATTTTCTGATGATGCGTACGAGTATTGAAGCTATGTACAAGTCCAGCTGTGTTGCCAGGGCCACAAGCATATAATAACAGCATGTTCAGTGAGTGCAGTGATAGATTTTTTTATTCTAAGGGCAAAATTGTTGTTTGCAATACAAAATGTATGCATTTTGTATATTTTTTGGGGTACCTTTAAAAATTATTGCATTTTTAAGGTATTCACCAAGTGTTTTGCCAAGTTGTAACAAAAAATTCTTTCATTATGCTCTCGTAATGTAAGTTTGAAAGCTCCACAAAATTTTATAGCGTAAGTAAATAATTTTGGATAAAAACATATTTTGTGTCATATTTTCGTTATGTTCTTGAAAGCAGAATCAACTTTGATATCCCCAAATAATGCAAATCTCATTTGATTATGAATATGAATCTGAATCAAATCCATTACTCATAATCAGTATGTATCGAATAACACAGACGCACATGGAAAACACAGATGCACATGTCTATTAAAATGTCTCTTATACATAATAATAACCGCGGTCTTTCACTACTTCACTTTACCCAACTTGAATTGCATTTTTATTTAAGCAAATAGCAAATTTTATTAATAATTATAAACTACACTGTCGACACAAACATATGAAATTCACCAACCTCTACCACTCTAAATCGTGAAAATATAACTAATGGATGTGGAATGTGGATGAAGAAGAGATAGAAGTCAGGCCGTATGCATCTGTTCCAGATGCAGTTGAAGGCAGGCATAGAACCCGAACGATGTTCGACTTATTTCGCTGGTAACGTATAAAAATTGAATTTGCACTGCCAACATTTTAGCTGTGCCGATTGTGATTACAGCCTATCTGATATCGGCGCTGATTACTTTGGTTGGCATTTATTATAAAATTCTCATAATTTCCTATTAATTACACCGGGTGTGTATAAAAATGCAAATTTAATTATTTTCTGTTTCTGTTATTATTTAGCAGTTCTGTAGCAGACATTAAAACCAAGGTTATTGACCTAACGGTAGGTCAAGACTCAAATTGCGGTATTGTTGATCACTGAATAGGTATGTCTCGGACTGTTTTTGTTGACAGCACGAGGGTTTTATTATTTCTGCCTGTATTTAAATACAAAAAATGTTTTAGCCTTACTTAATAATTTAACCTAGTGAGTAAGTAAGTAAGTAAGTAAACATTTATTTCCCTTCGTTATACCAAACTGGATTTTTTACAATAATAGTTTTACAATAAGTAAAAAGAAGTAAATTATAAATAACAGAAAACCTAATTAAAGGTGTAAGGAAAGTGTTGTTGTTGACAATTTTTACATAATTATTGTATTGGAGTATTGGATTTTATTTCACTCTTTATGTAATGAAATGTGAATGGTTTATTTTGATCCCTTGGAGTTTTGTAATTTCAATATATCAAATATGTTTTATGTTGAAACTTAATATTGCATACTTTTAAAAAATAATTTATAGCATTAATTACACTATAGGAAATTATTGAAATTTGGCAACGTCGCGTCAGACCGACACCGAGTTGAATTGTCTCCAGCGCTCAGTGGCAGTCTGAAAAGGGGGTTTAAATAATGATTTGAAAGTATTTTTTCCGGCGTTAATATGTATTTCAGTTTTTTTTATTGTGTGTTCGTATTATGCTCATGTTTCCCTATGTTCTCCTAAAATTAATGACATGGATGTTTCAATGATTCATATCCAAGATTCAAAATAATTAATATATTCGGGAACAATATTTAAACAACCGTTAAACCTTGGGAGCATTTTAGAAACTACACTGTGACTGTTTAAATTGATTGCTTTTAACACGCAGTAACGATCGCTGAGCGATTGGTTGTTAACATTTAATTTGGTCAGTGCCGTGCTGAATGAGAGTTTTCTAACTTTTAATCTAACTACTGACCACAAAACTTTGCTGCTACATAAAATAGCTGCTGATAAGTGAACTCAAGTAAGCGCTCAGTATGCTGAATGCCATTATCATACACATCATCTCATCTTTCTTCAATAGCACATTGTTTTCAATGGTATTTCTATTAATTTTATTTATTATCTCGTTCTCATCCAGTAAAGAATCTTTAAATGATTTTAACACCTTATTAACTAGTAGATCGTGAGCGGAACTAGCTCGCGTCGCAGTCTCACCGAAGACTTTTTGAAGAATTTCTGCCAGTAGAGTAAAATAAAAGAACTAATAAAAATACATCTTACACAGAATATATTTTGACACCTAAATAAAACAGCGACTTCGTAGTGCGTTATCTCCTTTAAAATCACTATGATGACTCGCGCACTTTTTCCGAAACGACATTTTTTTGTAAATTTGGTAAAGTTAGTTGGATGAAAAAGCCTTTACCTATTCCTTGCACCTAATATAAAATCATTTTAATTTGGTTCTTTATCGCGTTTTCTGATAATTTTACACACTGCCTTGTATTCGTCCTCAGTGTTATACTCAATTATACATACTTAATTGTCGATCATTGCACATAAGTTGATTTAATAAAGTGGTTATTTATCTATTTTATTGGAGGTTATGTTTTTTATTTTATGGGAAGGATAAATAAAGGCTGTACTGAAGTGAATTAGGTTTTGGTACAATGCGTTGGATCGCATTACACTTTGAAATAGTACATTATGTCATGACTAATTAGAAATTGAATTCACCAATTAAATTTTGATAGGGCGTTACTTGTGTTGTACAACATCAGGTTTACAAAATACACACCCGGGACAAGGACAATTACAACTAAGACATGAAGATGTAAATAAGTCGTGGATGAGCAAGTGTATTTTACAAGTTAAAGAAAATATCATCCAGATCATAAAGCAAAATCTTTCTGCAAGTACTCGTTCAATAGTAAACCAAGAAAAGGTCGTAAAGAGCTCTGTCCGAGAAAAAGGATTGTACTATATAAATTCAAAGATTATAATAAAATCCTAGGATTTTTCACCAAGGATACAATTTTGTGAATGGCTTTAGAATAGTGAACTATCGATAGAAATTTTAATCACATTTTTGTAATAGATGAAATTATAGTTACCTATCAGAGCGGCACTAACATTATGTAACTTGCACAATTACACAAGTACTGGGATGCTTTGAAACAAACTTATTTGCAATAACTATTTTCGATTACATAATCGTCTATAGCAAAGATACAACCAGAAGGCACCTGGCCATGTCTAGGACAAATATTCGCCTGGTGACAGGTATTCAAACTAGACACTGTTGGCTAAGGAAGCACCTTTATTATATGAGGAAGTTTGAAACATCTCTTTGTGGTGGTTATGAACAGGAAGACGAAACAGTATTTCGTGCACTATGTGAGTGCACTACCTCATCAACAAGAGAATCCGTGATGGGAGAACGATGGTCTTCTATAGCGTATATTAAAGAGATCCTCTGAGCAATGTTACCACCTTTTTATTAGGCTGGTTAGCGGCTCCGGTGGATAGTTCTCCTAAGAGGAGGATGAGGAGGAGGAGGAGGCCTAATGGGACCTAAGTGCTATAATCTCTAAGCTCTAAACCCTCAATTCCAGATTCCAGAGACAATTTTTGTCACTTTATTATTCATATAAATAAATTTGGTCCCCGGAAGTCTAGATTTCGGATTAATTTACGTTGGGTTTCTATCTAGGGGAGCAGATAAAGTCATTTATGTAGTGTATCAGTAAGGTGTATACGAGATATGAACTTTTACAGTAAACTAGCCAGGCAGGTGCAAAAATTAGAAGCAATAGCGCCTCATCAACGTTTACCGTCTCGTGCCCGCTTAGAACGAGACTGCACTGAAGCCGGAGGGTTCAATTAATTAACACCTTCTTTAAGGCACAGGTCCGGTGTAAGAGAAAGTCGTATTTGTCAATCTACATCCATGCCTGTGATATATTCCATAATTTTATAGCAGAAAATGTAATTTATATAATTGTAGGCGTACATATAAAATAATATGGGCTTCTCCACAGTATAACCTGAGGGGTTATTATTTAATTGTCATTACGAATAGCACCGTATTCTACCGTTATCTATTGAAAGAGAGCAAAATTAATTTGAATTTATCAAGTAAGGAGAACTTAACTATACCAAAGTTCCTCCTACATCATTCGATTCCACCCTCGGGCAAAGAGAGTAGTTTCTTTTTCTAATTTGTCTATTTTTCTAGCTCTATATAATCCTATGTGGTTGACAATCACTTTGTTCCTTTTATGAAATCCCTAAATCTTTCTTCGTCGTTGCTAATAGTATCAAAATATAGATTATTCTCTTTCTTTGGTGCTAAAGAGGTAATCTAAATGGTCCAAAATGCATTTAATAATACTTGTTCTTAGTTTTTCTATTTTGCAAAAGACCCACAACTTTGTAAAACTATTGCTGACTGATAAGTGATTCCTTCCTTCAACTATCTCCATGTATATGTCTTGAACTGCTGGTGTCGGAGTCAGACTTGTGATCGCCATCTCCTGATTTGAAATGCATTTTCTGTTGCGTACCTCTTCTTGAACTTTCGCATGCCGTTGTGTCCTTGATAGGTTCGTCGAAGCTCTCCGTGGCTCTCTGTTAACGTCTTAGTCCCTCGGTAAGTGTTGTCGATCATAGGGTGGTGAAAGGTGGCTGCACTCTGAGTTTGGTACCGACCTTAAGCTGTGAGTTTAGCAGTATCTTCTTCTTTTCTTCTGGAAATCCTCTTTCCTCTGTGGTCGTGGCTGTCCTTCTGACGTGTACGTCGTCAATTGACTGAGGTTCATTCCTTCCATGATCGTAACCTCAGCTTGAATATCCCTTTAGTTCCCTAGATCTCCGTGGTTGAAGCGGCAGTATCCATCTTCCTTCTCGCTGTTACAGCTACTCCATCTTGGCAATAGCTGCTAGCCCTGGATATTGCTCTATCCAATTGCTTTATCCATTTGCTTTGTATGCCCTCCTGCTTTTCTTAGGCTGGATCTAAAAGACACTTATCTTGTATTTTAATTATGCAAAAACCCCTGCGCTTCTCTCAAAAACCTACATTCTTATAGCGGATTGCAAATTTTACTTTGTACATGGCGAAGATTACAGCCGTGAGTTTGCCTTTTTCCTCTTCTATCCATGGTTCTGGTCGGATCACAGGTATAGACACATCATTTGTCAATTTAATAATGAGAGTGCATTTTGCGATGACTTGAGCTATTGGAGTCACATTCTATACGCTAACGACGACTTCGTTGTGTTGGCTGAAAGTGGTTTGCCTGCTCTGATGCAGCAATTAGTCGACCAACTAGTGGAACACTTAAGTCGTAACTGTGATTCCTTTATCTTGATAACTCCTGATACCTTGTGAAGCTTCCCCATAGAGGAATCAAATGAGATTGATTTGTTTAACCTAGGAAGGGGCATTTTCTAATTCAGCGTATTAATGGATCAGATGTAAGCGTACATATAAAATAATATTGGTAGGAGATAAAAAAATATATTAATCTGTATGTCGTTTTTTACATATTTAGAAATGTTTTACACTTAAATAAATAAAGATATAGAGCAACTAAAAACTATTTAACTCAAATCGGTTCAGTCATATTCAATTATATAAAATATTATGTGTCGGTCAGTGGTCGCAGCCGGTAAACAGTATACCAGCTATATTCGTGGAAAGAATGGAAGAATGTTGGCTTGGGTCAATGTGAGAGATTGATACCGGTCAACGTTTGACTACCGCCTTAATGAATGAGATTTTGTAAATTTAATTGTAAATCGTTGCTCACGTATTGAAGAAGGATGACAATGCTAATAATTATGTCCATAAAACTAGAGAGAAATATGCTGTTTCGTAAGTCCATAGCATAGTTTAATAAAATATACAAGTTTATATTATATCTCAAAATAATATTAACTATGGAATTGGTGCCAAGTGTATCGAATTTTGTATAAAATTTAGTTTGAAGTTATTTTAGACTGAAAATTTACAGTTTTTAGAATAATTATGGAGCCTTAATTTCTGAAAAATAATTCAAAATTTCTAAAAAATATTTAGAAACTCTAAAAGTAACTTATTACCCAACCATACGAGTAGATGTATAAGAAATACAAACTCTGTGTCGAGCTACGTAAACATTATTATTAGTGTGCTATTATTCATCTCAATACATTTCGAAACCTAACTGAATATGTGGCAAATGTTAATAATTTCAAGGAATAACATTATTTTTATACGTAACTAATAAATATTATTTAAATATAAATTGTAATAAACCGTATATGCGACCACAAAATACTTTTTAAATGATACATGTTTCTATTCAAAACCGCCAGCTCTGACTACCAGATTTCTATATGGAATACAAATACTTAATTTTCAATACAGATAACTCTCAGAAGATAATATATCTCGTCAAAATAAGATAAACGGTAAGTAGAGGCCCGTGGGGCACTAAGGGACAAATTATTACCTTATGTGTTTAATATGAAGTTTAAAATGATAATTAAATACTTTTATCCACACCTTATAATCGGACTTTTATCCACACATATGAGCCGTTTAAAGTGAAACTTTATCCACTAATGGAATAATTTAACTTTGTTTCACTACTGGATTAATGAAAAAAGTAATAAACCTACAATAAATCAAATTTAATTAATTTATTTATTAACATTAACATTTACATTTATAGTAATAGACATTGCGTTTTTTGTATTATCATATTGCTTTCCGTTAATATCAACCCTTGTAGCGTTGTTGCCATCATTTTCGGAACGCTTAACATCTGCTGAAGTTTGTGAAGAATTTGCATAAGTTATGGATGTCTCTTCTTGTAAGGAACAGATATATTTTCCTTGCATTTTCCTTGTAATATCAAGTTTGTTAAATATGGACTCCTCAACATAATTTTCTGCTACAGAGGAGCTCCTCTGCTCTTCCATCCACCATGCCGTTAAATGGTTGTAAGATCAGCACCTTTACTGGTCAATAACGTTGTTGAAGTGCGCCTCATACAATTGTCAGTATATGCTTCTGGGTTTGCTATATTCAGGCATGAAGCAACTATTACTTTTACCAATGTGTCGATTCCAAAAGGCTGAGAAGTACATTTTTGATTGATGTATCTTAGAAAAATCATTTTGATAATGAAAATATCAATTAGTCATTCAAAACGTCAAATATATAATTATATTTGCTGACAGACTTGTAAGGCAGAAAGTAAATCAATAATCATGTATCAAGATCTGAAAAGACCACGGTTTGATACCAGTCATTTTTTACAAAAATAAGTATTTATATATCAGAAAACTACTGAATATGTTAGCCACATTACTTCCGTCGATTTATACCACCTCACACATACACGGTTCGACTTGCACGTGAGAAGGCAATAGGGCATTCAAAATTTCAAGGGCTGGCAGTTTTTCAGGAGGACGAAAGTTAAGGTTGGGCCTTCCAGCCAATACGACCACTAACGTTACGATTTGTTAACCGAGAGGTCTGACTTTCGATAAACCGTATCGTATATGGCCACCATTACACCGAGAACCGAAAACACATCTATTTTTTCGTTTATTTGCCTTTCAAATGCTGAATAACAATATAAATTTGTCGCATTGTAATTAAAATATTATCATTGTGTTTTGTCATTCCTGTGTCTCCTCGTCAATGTTACACCTTGGCTTTATTATGAAGTCGCTGAAGTGAAAGTATTGATAACAGCAAAAACTCGGTCAGTTAAATGTTTACTTTTAGCATAAATAAATAATTTCAGATAGAAATATTTTATCAAACTTACAAATTGCCATAAAAACTAGAATACGGATATGGGCCTAAAGTAAAGACACACATGACTGACAACTAATACTAACAATAATTATTATTTTATGTGAATAAATATATTATTACGAAATAATTGGGTCCATGCCATGATTTTATGCAAACTTAGGCACGGAAAAGTAAGAAAATAAATTTTTTATAACATATGTAAAATTTTTGCATTAACTATTTACTACTGCTGTCAAGTTATTCAATATGGTGTCGCTATTGTCACAATTTTGTCTAATTAAGATAGATTCTGTATTTAAAATCTCTTAATAAATTAATTAAATTTGATTTATTATAAGTTTATTGCTTTTTTCATTAATCCAGTAGTGAAACAAAGTTACATTATTATACTAGTGGAATAATATAGCAGTATATGATTCTGGGTTTGCTATATTCAAGCATGAAGCAACTATTGAAGGTACCTTCACCAATGTGTTGATTCCAAAAGGTTACAAAGTGTATTTTTTATTGATGTATCTTGATAAATCATTTTGATAATGAAAAATAAATTAGTCATTCAAAAAGTCAAATATATAATTTGATTCGCTGACACACTTCTAAGGCAGAAAGTAGATCATTAATCGTCAAAGCCGCTTTACAGTACGCAATTCTTTTTGCAATGCATTTCAGCCTTGCACCTACCACTCCTAAAATTCCTGGCTTGCAGTTTATTTTACAGACGTCACCACTATAGAAGTGAACCCATTCAAATTTGACAAGTGACAATAACAAACAGCATAACATATGAAATAAAGCAAGCTCAACAATCAAATAATAATCAAGTAGAAGGGGAAGAAGGCATTTTGAATTTGAAGTGCGGTCTAGGAATTTTTGCGTATGGTGGTAACCATGCAAATTACTAAATTATTCCCCAGAATTCCAGAAAAGTAAAAACTTATTTGGACGTACTATAAATAATTAGAGTACTTATGTGCATGATTCCAGCCTCCAGATTAAGGATCTTAGTATTTCAAAATAGAACTAATTAAATTAATTTAAAAATGTCTTGCTTGAAAATGAAAAAAAAATCTAAGAGTTCTTTTGAAATTCACTTCAACAACACTCAGTTCTGGTGTTATAACAATCAAAATGTCCTGCACCTGAAGTATGCAACATCAGCACAACAATTTCATATGTCTTGTCAGCTGAAATAATATGAACTATAAACAGAAATGTATTTTTTATGTCTCGTGATAAACATATTTTAATTCTAATGATCATCTTTAGATATTGTTTCCATTTCACCATGTTAGTATTTGTTCAAAATAGATATTTTCTATGGTATGTAACCACATCTATTTTTAATACAGTTTTACTTCAATAAGATGGATTATTATAGATAGATGGATAGAAATCATAAAATATCTAGAACGCCAAAAGAGGTATCGAAAATACTCAACCTAAGGAGGAAATATTATTATTATATTATTATTATTATTATATGAACATATTACGTCCAATTCGTAGAAATATATGATTTCTATGGTCCAATTACAAACATTCCGTTTTGGTTTCAATTGTAACAGCTTACATTAAGTTTTCCCTAGGTGACTGCTCTCTAAGGTCCTCCATAGTCTGACTATTTTTGAGGCCTAATGTAAAGGCTTCTGGCGTTGTATATATTTTATGATTTCTATGGCCTTGCTTCATTTTTTAATATAGCTAATAAGCTAATATTTAGAAATAAATAGCGACACCATACTGAATAACTTGGCAGCAGTAGTAAACAGTTAATGCAAAAATTTTACATATCTGTTATAAAAAATTTCTTACTTTTCCGTACCTCAGTTTGCATAAAATCATGGCATGGACCCAATGATTTTGTAATAATATATTTATTCACACAAAATAATAATTATTGTTAGTATTAGTTGTCAGCCATGTGTGTTTACTTTAGGCCCATATCCGTATTCTAGTTTTTATGGTAATTTGAAGTTTGATAAAACATTTCTATCTGAAATTATTTATTTATGCCAAAAGTAAACATTTAACTGACCGAGTTTTTGCTGTTATCAATACTTTCACTTCAGCAACTTCATAATAAAGCCAAGGTGAAACATTGACGAGGAGACACAGGAACGACAAAACACAATGACAATATTAATTACAATGCGACAAATTTATTTCGTTATTCAGCATTTGAAAGGCAAACAAACACATAAAATAATAAATGTAGCAATACGTTGTATTCTTTCGGAAAATCAGTTTACAAATAACCGCAAACTCGATGTAATGGTGGCCATATACGATACGGTTTATCGGAAGGCAGGCCTTTCGGTTAGCAAATCGTAACGTCCAACGCCCAACCTGAACTTTCGATCTCCTGAAAAACTGCTAGCGCTTGAAATTTTGAATGCCCGATTGCCTTCTCACATGCAAGTCGAACCGTGTATGTGTGAGGTGGTATAAGAGTTTGAACGACGGAAAGCAACACGGCTAACATATTCTGTACTCTCATTCAAATTTATTCTGTATAATGAATGATGATCATTTTCTATAGCTTTACATATATTCGTACTTAATAATATTCTACAAATCTTCTCGGGATTCAATTGACGAGGAATAAACAAAATGTTCCCCGAAGGAAAATAATCACATTTGGTGAGCTCTGGTGATCGTACTGGCCAATTTTGAGGACAATTATTTCTCCATCCTAGCCATTTATTTGGAAATTTAATATCCAAAAAGTCTCTAACGGTAGCACTAAAATGAGGCGATGCCCCATCATGCATAACTAACTCTAGTCTAATTTGCAACGGCAAATCTTCGATGAAATCAGAAAAAGCATTTTGCAGAAATTCCAAATAATTTCTGCCATTTAATCGATTTTTCGAAATAATTGGGCCAATCAAATAACGATCAATAATTCCGGCCGAAACATCTTAATTATCTTAAACTCGCGTTGAAAATGTCTAAGGGTTATTGCATAGGGGTTTACATCGGATTATTCATGAAAGTTATGAACATTTCTAATCCATCTACGAGGGAAACAAGCCTCATCTGTACAACGAATTTTCTTGTGAAAATTAATATCCTGATGCAAGACAAACTTTCAAAAGGTCACTGATGGATCCAAATCTTGAGGCAATAACTCTTGCACTTTTTGAATGTGATATGGAAAATTTAACAAGGATAAAAAAGTGTTTTAAAATAAATTCTGCAATATTATTTTCTTTTTAAATTCGGTCCATGGCAAAACTTTGATATAATTTTAGGGGTGACTCACCCTCAATGAACACCTTGTAGTTTCATTTACTTGAACTCATAGTCAAAGGAGACTAATAATAAACCTAATCCTTGGTTATTCCGCGTTAAAGTAATTCAGATATTTTTTTTTTTTTGAAATATTTGGCCCCACTTTGCAGGCCTGTTACTCCGCCTATGTTTGATTAAATTGCACTATTTTGGGACCCCCTACATGTATCTGCTCTATGACATCCTAAATTGGTAGAAAAATTAGGTAATAGATGCAGTAAGTAATCAAGAAACATGTTTAAGTAATTGCGTATATGAATTTTTTCTTCCATACGTTTTTAACCAATATTTTACTCATGTAGAAGGTCTACATTGTCACTCTTATTAAAGCAGAATCTAATCTTTCGGCAAGCCGACTCGTGTATGGCCACCTTAATAGCTCATCAAGGATAATTATTTATGGACAGTTCTAATTATAAAGCTGCAAATTATTATTTCATTATACCGAATACAGAATAATCTGTAAGTCCATTTCACCAATTCCAATTGAATTTCGTATAGTCTTTGACAACAATAATTTTATATTCAGCTCTTCAGTCAGTACAAGAGGAAGATCCTTATCTAAAATACAGGGAACAAAGACGAAAGGCAAAGAAAGTGTTTAGACAAAAGAAGAGAGCAGAACAGGTTAAGAAAATAGATGAAATACAGCAACATTATAAGAGGAAAGAAATACGTAACTTCTACAGAGACATAAAAAAGGGGAAAAAGATAAAGAAGGAAGGATATGTGAAGGATGAAAGTGGCAATCTAATTGGAGAGGAAACAGAAGTGAGAGAAAGACAGAGGCAATACTTTGCAGATATGTTGAATGAAGAGAGTGTAAGGGAAGGAGAGGAGCACGAGGAGATGATACCGGGAAGGGAAGAGGAAGTGGAAGTAGAAGAACCTACAAAAAAGGAAATATACATAATTATAGGAGATTTAAAGAATAACAAAAGTCCAGGAAGAAACGGAATAATAGCAGAGAACATTTAGTACGCAGGAGAGGATTTAAGACAAAGAATATACGAAATGTTCCGCATGATCTGGAGAAGAGAATGTATGCCTAAAGATTGGATAGATGCTATGATTATACCTATCTTAAAAAAGGAAGATGTAACAGACTGCAGAAACTATAGGGTTATATCATTTAGGGTATAAAATTATGGCAACCTTAATAAAACAGAGAATAGAACCTATAGCAGAACTACAGATAAGGGAGTATCAAGCAGGTTTTAGAAAGAGGAGGTCAACAACGCATCAAATGTTCATGGTGAAGGAAATTCTGACTACATGCTATAAGTATGGGATTAAAGTAATGGTTTTATTTGTGGACTTCAGGAAAGCATATGATTTGATCAAAACGAATAAACTAAGTAAAATTTTGAAACAATTTGGGACACCAACCAAACTGATTAGGCTATTGAAAATGACCTTAGTAAATAATAAATCCAAAATACGAATAAAAGGTGAATGCTCGGAAGGCTACTATTGGCACAGGACTGAGACAAGGAGACCCACTCTCGACGCTTCTTTTTAATTTAGTATTAGAAAGAGAGATAAGAGGTCATAAGAGATAGTCAGTTGAACAGAGAAGAACACATATTGTTTAAAAGTCACCAAATAGTAAGTTATGCAGATGACGTGGCAATTATTGCTAGAGATAGTAGGGAATTAGAAGAAGTAACGAACAAACTTGTAGAGGAAACACGTAAAGTGGAATTGCAGGTAAATCAAGAGAAAAGTGAGCTTCTGAGAATAGGAGAACAAAAAAAGGATACCAATTTTAAATTGAAAACAGAGCATGGAGATATGCAGTTTGAAGAAGTTCAAGAATATGTTTATTTGGGGGCGCTAATAACAGCTAACTGTGATGAGGAACAAGAAATTAATAGGAGAATAATAAAAGCAAACAGAAGTTCGACAGCAGTCAACCACTTATTGAAATCAAAAAATTTGTCCAGAAGAGTAAAATTTAGAATATTTAAAACAATATTGAGACCGACAGCGCTGTATGGTAGTGAAACCTGGGTTCTCAGTAAGAAGTCAAGAGAAAACCTTTTAAGATGGGAAAGGAAGATCTTAAGAAGAATTATAGGGGGTAAAAAGACGGAGGAAGGCTATATAAGGAGAAATAATTAGGATATATATGCAATGTACCAGGCACCAACAATAGACGAATTTGTAAAAGCCAGAAGAGAGCAGTGGCTAGGACATCTAGAACGTATGGAACATGAAAGGGTAGTTAAGAAAATAGTAGGGAGTAAACCTAACAACAAGAAAAAAAGAGGCAGACCGAGGAAACGATGGAAAGAGGCAGTGACAATAGATCTAAGAGAGAAAAATGTAACGGATTGGAAAAGAAAGCCGAAGGACAGAATGGAATGGAGAAGAATAACACAGCTCTGGGCCTAAAAGGCCTGTAAATAGCTTTATATATATATATATATATAATTTTATATTAATAACAATAATTTAATTAATTTTCAACCACTTACAGGAAAACTCAAAATAACAGATGGAATTAAATTACCAGAATTCAATTTTATTAACAACGAAGATATATAAAATATCTATTTATGAGCGAAGACAGTAGCGTTTCCAATAGATTTACAAAAAATTTAACTGTGTTATAAACTAAAATACATTTACCAAGATCCCATAACGATACATTATACCAATATACAGGCTTTCTTATGGTCACACGGCCTGTTAGAATGTTGCAGAGATTACTTAGAGATTGCTTACTTAACTTAATAGGCGGAAACTTTCTTATTTCAAACAGAACACCCTGTATTCTTTGCTTCAAGTTGTTCAACATTTAATTCTTCTTTCCTAGTATTGACTTTGCTGGGGTTAAATTTATAATTTTTTGAGATTTTTACATTTCTTTTTTGGTTTCTCGTTAAATTGCATCATATTAGTCATGAATGTAAATACCTAGCTAACTTAAATAGTTCCTTGCATATAACATTTACTTATGATATATTGCTAATATTCTTAAAAGTGTATTTAGAAGGGAATAATCGAAAAACAGAACAATATAGTTAATGGTTCATAACAAGACAATAGAAAAATCGTATCTGCCGCACGTAGTTTATGGTATTCAATGTAATGATTGTTTAGGGATGTATATTGGACAGACAAAACAAAATATCAAGCATAGAATGAGCTCTCATAAATCGTCATGTAACCCTAAATATATTAACAAAAAAGAACATACAGCATTGGCACTTCAACATTTCAAGCATAACCATAATTTTAATTTTAATAATGATTCCATTAAGATTTTTGATAAGGAATATAATTACCAAAAAAGCTTATTAGCGAGATGCTGTGTATACAATCCCAAATAGTACCATTAACAAGAAGTCTGCTGCAGAACATTTAAGCGTAATCTATAATGGTATCATTAAGAAATTTATTAAATGAGAATACATATAATATGAACATTCACTACACCATTCCTTTCTTTTGTTGTCAACGTCTTATTTTTATTACTTTTTCATACTGGGTGTTTTAACTTTTCCATTAATTAGTATCTCGATGTCTGATATTTGTATATTTGATTTAGAAGACTATTCGAAACATTGCAGTCTACCACTACACATTTATATCATTGAGTAAGAGCATTTCTTATTGACTTGTTAATTGTATGATGAATAATAATTTTATCTTTTTGTCTCACTAGGTAAAGTTGCTACTAATTTTTTTAAATTAATGTTTTTAATCTTATGGTTTTGTCTTGTTTTGTTGTTTAATTAATAGTATTCTAATATGTTTTTTCAAATTGTTCATATGTACTTATAACGACTTTTTTCGTTTTGTTTTAAATTTTTAATTGTTAATATTGTTTTATAATGCTTATCTCTTGTTTCCTATTGTAGCCCTGAGGAAGATTTAAAATAAAATCGAAACGTTTTTCTTAGTCAGAAAGTCTAGTCCATTAACTATATTGTCCTGTTTTCATTTATTTTATTTTAATTAAATTCTTACATTACATTTTTTTAATTTTGTAATTTTACTATTGACTTTTAATTACAATACAATAATAGTGGTTGTTAGGCTTTCACGACCGGCGCTATCATTTGATATATAGTGGCTTTCCGGGTTGCTATGCCGGTAGCTGGTCGCTGCCAGAAAAAGATCGCATCCCATGCTTCCATTGGAAGCATGGGATGCGGTTAACGGCGGTTACGGAACGCCTCGGAGGACCGGTTCCGACCGTATCAGTCGTAATGCCAACAACCGAAATCAACATATGGGCGGGCCCAGAGACACCGATAGCGGGTCTGTCCCCACAAAACCTAGCTCGAGAACAACCAGACCTGGTAAAAGAATCCCGGCTAATGCTAGGGATGTGCATTTTAACTCTGTTTCTGGCAGCGACCAATTACCGAGGTCGGCATAACAACCCGGAAAGTCACTATGTATCAAACAATACAATAAGTTTTTTGAAAATTGAATTTTAAATGTCAAATTTGAAGCGGCTGGAAGAGCAATCAGAGATGTGGCAAAAACTGTCGGCACTGCACTAAAGCTATATACTGCTATAAAAATGTATTAATTGTTCTGAAATACAATAAAATCAATATTGCAAAACTTTTACCTCACTAATCGCTCAAAAAAATTATAATTAAATATAGCTTTTCATTATAGAAGTTTTTGTAATGCAAAAAATTCTAATTTTGTGTTTTAACAATTTTAAATTTTAAAAAGGGTTGTGTAGATATTGCGTTGTTTACTCAAGAAAACAAATAAAACACGTTTTACTTAAAATATACAGGGTGATTCAGAAGTTATCTAAAAAAAATTGGGAATAGATGCGTAATGAAGTCAATATCGTAATAGTATATTATGCAACGATCATGTAATGATTACATGGGAGTTGCATACGCTATTTTTTCTACATCCGATAAATAATCAAAAACCATAAATTTTATATTTTTATTGAGCACAATAGGTAACAGTAATTATTCGTATGAACTGCATTTTCTGCTTTCTCCGATATGTGTGGAGGAGTCGATGGTAATTCTTCTATATCGCTGATATCAGACATTTTGATAAATTATCGAAGTTTAGCTAGGTATCTACGAAAATTTAATACGTACTGATTTTGACATCTAAAATAATTACATAGAAACCTAGGATAAACGTCAAATGCACATATCCGATTACTTATCGCATTAACTTTTTTGTGATGCAAGTATTTATACTAGTTTTTCAAATATCAAAAATGGCCTACAGATATAGCAACTCGCAATTGATGGATATCGTAATTTATGGTGAAGTGAAAATGCTTTAGCAGCACGATTTTCCAGTAAATATGTGCCAATTGTAGCTACTTTTACAACGGTGTGCAGTAAGTGCAAGTGTAATGCAAACGCTGGCGTGGCAAGGGAAATTTGCAACCAAATCGTGGAAGAAATGGAGGTCCAGGCGTCCACGACGTATTGTGTAAGACGTGCCCAAAATTTTTGTTATAACATCAGATATGTCAAACTATTTTACTAATTAAAAACCACACATTAGTTCGATTAATAATTAATAATATCAATGACAATTTCTTTTAATTTTTTGACCGATCGCAAATTATACGCCTTATCAGGATTTACAGTGGATCATTTTCCAGTGCCGTGCAGAAGTGTATTTTAAAATCATTTTTCATCTGCTCTTTTCGATTTTATTTTTACAAAATTGTATTTGTAAGTCTCCTGTATATTCAAAAATTTTTTTAGATAAGTTCTGAATCATACTGTGTTATGTACCTATACATATTTTAAGAACCTACATTCTATACATGAAGTAATGATGTGCATACTTGTTATTAGTAAGTATATTTAACATTTATAATAGAGTTATAAAAAAGTTATATATAACAATATGTATAGGTATATGTATTTACCGGTGCATATGTACCGGATCCTTTGAAAACGAAAACATACTAATTCCTTGTTCTTCTTTTGAATGACCCCTATAAATAAAACAAATTAGGACTTACAAGTTTGGAAACAAAAAAAAGTTAACTGCAACAACAAAATGAATCGGCAGTTAACAACTCGAGAATCACATATATCGACGTGGAACTAAATTAGTTGGGGGGGGCGACAACTGGAAAAGCATGTAAAAATGACAGTTGGCCGGCTTACCCCTCCCGCTCAAATATTATTTCTGTGATTGACTTTGTCTCTTCTTTCTGGTTGTTACTCTTCTCGGATTTAGGTATAGGGTATGCTACAGGTTTTCGACTTAATTTTTTGAATATTATAAGCACATTTAAATAAACGTTACTAATCTGTCAAAACACTCGATATTAAAATTTCATTACTTGATCACCTGATTCGTACTAATTTTAAAGTAAAGTTCGAGACGCTGTAGCCGTTGTGTAGTCGTTACACTGTTAGTCATATACTTTTTTATTTAATGACTCTTAGGTTAGCTAATAATTAATAAAGTCAAGCAAATAGAATAATAATAACTATTACTGACGTCACACTTAAATCATGAATAGTATTTGATGACATCATAGCACAAAAAAAAACAGAATGGGTCCAAAATTCGGTATGAACCACCATTCAGTGTGTTAAATTTCTCCATTGGAATGTCAAATACTTTAACGCACTATGTAATTAATTAACAAATTTGTAGAAACATATCCAGTAATTTGTACTTATTTCTAGATTGCGATAAACAAATCGTGAATGTGCCCAACTAAAACATACATAACAAATTAATTAGATATTTGTTATTTTAAAATTGGGATACGCCGCAGGACACAATAATTACCTCGTTAAAAAATGTTTAACTTTTCGGCAAAATATGGATATGTTTAATTAATTGTAAGATACATATAATCCCCCAGTTAATTGTTCTTGAAAGAAAATGTCCAATATTTAGAGAATTCAGTTGTGGTGAGGATATGTTTCTGCAAAATTAAAATATAAAAGAATTAACACTGATTTCGTTTTTTTTTATATGCAGAAAAAAGAAAAAAACTGTTGGACACGTTGATTGTTGATTCGATCAAGACACTATGATGTAAGAATTAAATTTAAAATCACTTTATCCTCTATAATAAAGCTAAATTTATTAGAGAAATATATTTTTTTAATTTATATGTGATTTTTTATCAAAAATATTGTCATTACAGAATTCTAACACATATTCAAACCAGCGCCAAGTTATGTAAAACTAATTATCTTTATTGCTCTTCATACTTCTCTCGATGGAGATTGACAGTGGAATATCGTAGTTTCCAATCTATAGAAATAAATGCCACCTCTGGGGTCCCTCAATGACCGGTTCTCGGCCCGCTATTGTTTTTATTGTCTATTGATGACATTGTCCGGTACCTGAATTACGAGACCCTTCTTTATGCAGATGACCTCAAATTGTATCTATATTTACGACTGTGCCGAGTTTCAATCAAATGTGAACAAAGTATCTGATTGGTATTCTAAAAATATTTTGCCTCTGAACTTTTCGAAGTGCAATTCTATATATGTGTTTCACAAGGAAAGTAAATCCTATTATACTTAATTACAACATTGTAACCCAATTAGAAAATGCAATAGTTTTAAATATTTCGGGTTAATCTTTGATGGTAAACTTAGTTTTGTTGAAACCATTAATAATATACGACGTGAGGCATATATAAATCTCGGTCTGTTCTAAGAAGTCAAGACATTTTTCTGAAACTGATCTAATCGACTTCTTTACTATTCAATGCATTCGTTTTGCCGAAACTGCAATATTGGTCACTAATATAGTGTCTCACTTATCAAATCCATTTTAAAAAATTAGGGGATATTTAGTATAAATATATTACTTTAAAACTGACATCTATCCATCTGGTGCATTAGGGGTGCCACTTTACTTAGTCGATTCCATCTTAATTACCTAAGCACTCGACGTATGTGTAATTCATTGGTCACTTTGCATAAAATTGTAACTGGAAAAATCGATTGCTCAGACAAACTATCTGCATTATACCATTGAGTAATAACTACTACTTACTCAATAATTATACTTTCACACTCCTCATTCTGTTCTCAAGATCTTTGTATTTCACCACCCCAAGAATTAATCTGTTTACTTTAATTTTTACCTTTGTATGTAATGGATCTTAATCGTCATCAGATGCAAAATTCAATGGATATTTTTTATGATACTTTTAGATGCATTAAACAAAAAGTCTTTATAAATTAGCAAATCATCCGCTATCAATATCCTTGGGCCTCTAGCCATTTGCAACTGGTCACACTCCATGTCAAACATTTCACCGTTCGTCACTATTGGCATCTTCACTCCCCAAAAACTTCGCTGAGTACTCAGTCGCAGCGAAGTGAAAATGAGCAAAATAATTGGATTTTACTTTTTCTCCACTGCTGTTAATTTCTTAACATTGTCAGAGTATTTAGAATATTTCTTGTGAATGGTATACTTATTTCAATGAAAAGAAATCATATCAAATAATTTGGTTTATAAACTTCAGTTGTAATGGTTGTCATGTCATTGTCATCGCTTTAATAATAATAATATCTCTACTCCTCATTCTAGTCACGAGGATTAGCCCAGAAATCGAAGACTTGTACGGAAAAGAAGGCGGCATATTATTATTAAGCAGGCCGCATTTGCACCCAGGAACGACTTAGGTCCTAACCACCATTCAGACAGGAATGAGGCAAACCTGGGAAACCTCGTTAATTAGGAGGGTAGTCGAATGTCGACCAGTATCAATCGCTCACATTGGCCCAAGCCAACATTCTTCCACCCTGCCATACCCGCAGAGAGGGTGCCAATCCTTCGAATATTGCTGATATACGGTATACGGGCTGCGGGGCTCGAACCCATAGCGGTCTAGCCACATTGATTCAAGTACTGACGCCAGGTGTAATTTATTGCTAATCGGTGTAATAACTCGCAGCAAAGTTGTTGTGTCTTGAAATTTCAGTTTTGCAAATATTGCAATCGCCGATGGCGGCACAGGTTGGGGCTTGCAATAGTATTTGCAGTATAATAATAATATCTCTACCCCTCATTCTAATCACGAGGATTACCCTGAAGTCAAAGAGTTGCGAGGGAAGGGGGCGGCATATTATTATTATGTAGGCCGCATTTGCGCCCAGTAACGACTTATGTTGGTAGGCCCTAACCACCATTTAGTGCAGGAATGAAGTAAATCTGGAAAATCTAATTAATTAAGTGGGTGGTCAAATCTCGACCGGTATCAATCTTTCACATTGACCCAAGCCAACATTCTTGCACCCTACTATACCCACAGAGAGGGTGCCAATTCTCTCTGCAAATATCTACGTTCCACGGTTTACGGTCTACTTGCCGCAGGATTCGAACCTGCCAGCAGAGTGACCACCTCGATTCAAGTACTGACGCCTTAAACCATCCGATTATCGACCGATCGTATAGTGGATCGCTCTCTGTTGGCCCATCATTAAGTAGCTAGTGACAACTAGATGTAGCCACGTGCTAAATATTGCGTAAAATTAGGCGTTTGTGGTTTCTAACTGATAAAACAACATATGTTGCATTTTGTTTTTGCTACATAGATAAAACTATGCGTTCTGAAGCTATTTTAATGATAGAAATTTATGCAAGGTCCATCTTGCAATAAAATGTAACACTATTAAGTACATTTTAATATATTTAACGAATAATTATTTGAAAATTTATTTGACGACGTCACTGATTTCGCACGTAAATAATGTCTAACTCTACTTATTGCCACCTTCATCGTTAGTTATATAAATGTATATATCTAACGATATAGCTTCACCATATACAGGGTCGGAAAACGCTGATGGTCTATCTGAGTTTACATGAGACCGACAAAGTAAAGTATAGAAATCCGTGCGATAGACAAGGATGACTATATTGACGACGTTTTATAAATTAGAATAATATCTGAGCAGTCGCTCCCACTTCTAACCGAGCGAAGATGGCGATTGGTCGCTGAGATATAAGTGGGAATGGATTTTATTTGTTGAATGACGAAACGAGCGGTGACTATTTAGATTTTAAAACGTCGTCAATATAGTCATCCTTGTCTATCGCACGGATTTCTATACTTTACTTTGTCGCTCTCATGTAAACTCAGATAGACCATCAGAGTTTTCCGACCCGTATATCTAATGACTGTTGACGTTTCCAAATAAATCTGTTGTATTAAACCTGAAGTCTTTTGCATGCTGTAAATTTTTGTTAAAGAGAAAGCCATAATTTACATTTTGCGAGGTCATTCATATTTAGATTTATAAACATCATCTTCAGCAATTACTTAACATTTAACAAGCTAATCAGTAACAATGTTTAAATTTTAAAATTCCAGTTTAGCTATTATCGTTGAGTGAATATTCACTCAACGCTATTATGCAAAATGATTTTCACGGTTTATATCAATTTTAGAACTCGGTACTCCATTGTGGAATATTTTTGCATTATTTGGTTTTCAATTTCTGGCACAAAAGATGCATTTCGCAATAAAACATACCTATCTTATCAAAAGAATTTGATGCACAATTTCATTATCATTAATGCCCAACCTCTTTTTGTATGATTTGTCTTTTTTTTCAACATTTTGCGGTTAAATAATTTAAGCATATGTATGAAGATAACAGCTCATTTTGTTCAATAACTTGACATCTTGCGGTTTTGACAAAATGTGCAGCTGAAGTATTTTACCTAAATTTTCTGAGAAAAGAAAGTAAAATTCCGAACCACAATATTAGATAATAGCAATATACATAATTATATTCTTAAAATATACCTACACTAATGGTTAAGTAGAATCATAGATAAACATAATAGGTATATATAGAGTTTAGACAAACTGCATCATTTTTACACAACTTTAATGGTACACAATAACTTTTGAGTAATATAACAGCAAATGCCAAATTGTTTGAAGTTTGATACATTTTTGTTTTCATGGCCTGCTTTACTAGCGTTAGACAAATTTTGCGAAATATTAATACCTTTCACCAAAGTTTGGCGATGTCTCAAAAAAAAAATTCTGTTCGGATGTAAACCCTAACTGGGTTATTCATTGAAAAAAAAACAATATTATGAGAAAATTAATGTAAGGTGTGGAATTTATGATAAAAGAATTACTCGTCATTTTTTCTTCTAACATAATTAAATAATTAATGTTCTTAACTTAAGCAGAGAATAACATAAGAATGCATGGTTATCACGAAAATATTTTATCCTGTTAATAAAGGGTGCACTCAAACATTGGTATTTGTCGAAGTTTACACCTAAATTATAAACACTCTGTATAATATCCAACTTTGAAACTTGGTGGTAGGGTTTCGAAGCATGGATAAATCGATTGGACAAATAGTTTTTTTGTTAAAAAAATGCCTAATACGAATTTGCTATTTTTGAGGTTACATTTATTACCACATCAGGCCATGTAAAGGGTCTAAATAAAAAAAACGCACTATGTAGAGCTTTCTAAGTCCAATATATTTTAAAAAAGAAAAAAAATAAATCGGATTTTCCATTAAAAAATACTGATTTTTCAAGTATCAAAGTGAAACACACTCTATATAATGAATTTGTACAAGGTCTCCACAAAGTGTGAAATTTTTCACAAAAAAAATCCCAAATATTATATTTAAAAAAAATGTTTACGCTAGATAAAAGAAAGTTATAGCAAGTTTTTTCATCAAAGTTTCGTATATTATGTGGCGTCCCAATAAAATAGCTCAAAACTGATATACAGGATCTCCCAGATTCGGATGGAATAAAAAAATAACCTGACAAATTCCTATAAATTATGTTCCTACAGCCCTCGCCTACGCTGATACAAGCCTCTAAAGTAACTTTTAAACTAATTGGTGCAATTTAATAATTTTTTAATATGATGGACACTAGATAAAACCCCTTTAAATGATCCCACAAAACATTATTTACTTTGCCAGGGACGGACTAACATTAGGATACCAATTTTTTACACGCTGTATGATAAAGGCACAAAAATAATATTTCTAGATAGCTTTTACCTTAAACGAACGAAATGATACTCTTAGTCAATATCGTTAAAATGAACCGTTTTCGAGAAAAAATTATTTTTGTTTACATTGTTTTACCCATTGGTATTTGTAACATTTTTTTACATGTATCGATTTCTATAAATATAAAGTGTGTTAAAATTTGTAATATTTATTCTTCTTTTCTTACTCCTCGTATTTAATTTATTTGCCGTAATGAAATTTACCTTCGTTGAATATGCCGACACGTATTTAATGTATGAACTTGCACCATGAATTCTAAAGTATTGAAGCCAGAAGACTTTATGAGGAACGATTTACAAAATTTCTTATAGGAGAACTTTTGAAAGAGTCGATCATCGTTTGAGAGAGACCGGTAAAAATTATAATTTACTTATTACGGTATTACGGTAGCGCTAATCGTGAATATCGACGTCGCTTCCCGAACAGAAGAGTGCCTGATAGAAATGTATTTCAGATAGTCTTCAACAATGCACGCAAAACTGGAATGTTTCCCAATGTGAGAATTATACAGTATGCGCCAAAACTATGGAATAAATTCAATAAAAACGAAACAATTATTTTTTGGGAAATATCCTTGAACAGGTTGATTTTTAATTTAAAAAATACATATTTTAATTCTCTATCAGACAGTACTAAAATTTTGCCCTCTTACATAGGAAAGTTTTCGAGTAAATGTTGATTGAATGTTAGAAAACGTAAATTTTATCCATAAAAAAGTAACAATTCTGAGGTATGTAAAATAAAATACAATTGATTAAATTTTGTACTTAAATTAAATGTTCGAATTGCTATCCACCAACTTCTTGACAATGCGCAAGTCTGTGAAGAAATTCTTCTTGCACATTATGAATGATTTCTGGGGTAACTCTGTGTATTTCGTCCCGAATGCGATCTTGAAGTTCTTCTAAATTACGTGGTTTATTAATGTACACTTTTGACTTCAAGTATCCCCATAAAAAATAGTCAAGAGGTGTAATATCTGGCGATCTTGCAGGCCATTCTATCGGTCCGCGTCTGCCGATCCACCTCCCAGGAAAACAGTTGTCCAAAAAATTTCGTACAGGGCGCGCATAGTGCGGAGGTGCACCGTCTTGCTGAAACCATATGGTATCGTCAGGAATGTCAGGGTCATTATCGTTAGGAAAAATTACTGCAAGGGCTGGAACAAGGTCATTTTCTAGAAACTCTAAATATCTTTGTCCTGTAAGGGTTCCTTCAAAGAAGAAAGGCCCTACTATTCTGTCGTCAACTATTCCAGCCCACACATTTAATTTCTGAGGGTGTTGGGTATGTGCCTCTGCCATCCAATGAGGATTTTCCCGACTCCAATATCTGCAAGTTTGACGGTTTACTGTACCATTCAGACAAAATGTGGCCTCATCTGAAAAAAGTATTTGCCGGTGTAAATTTCTATTTCCTTGACATAAATCCATCCTGCACAAGTTGAATTTTGTAGGGATGATATTTTTCCTTCCTCAAGACACGTAGCACTGTGCTCTGACTAGTGTCATTGTTTAATGCAGCCAATCGTGAAGAATTATGAGGATTATCCACCATACTTATCAAAATGTTCTGTTTCTGATTTTCATTAATGCGTCCAGGTTTTGGAATATTTACAGCATTGCCAGTTTCTCTAAATTTAGACTCTACCTTATTGACTGTTGATTGGCTGATAGGGCGATCTGGATATTTTTCATTAAATAAATCGCAAACTTCCTGCTGAGTTCTAGTCATATTCCCGTATCCGATAAGAATTAAAATTTCAATTCTTTGAGTAACAGTTAAATGTGCCATAATACTTTAAATTGAACAATAATTTCGCTTACAATACTTATTAGAAAGTCGGTGTGACAATGACACTTTGCAAAGATTTTCACCTACGTGATCCATAAAAGAACTATGGAATTCGAAAAACTAAACTTGATAACGTTTTTGCTTTATTTTAATTGATTTACGTTTTCTTACATTCAATCGTCATTTACTCGAAAACTTTCCTATGTAATAAGGCAAAATTTTAGTACTGTCTGATAGAGAATTAAACGATCTTTCAGAATCAAGTAAAAAAATATGCCATTTAAAAAAAAAATCGATAACGTTATTACTCGAAAACAAATGACATTTGAAAATCGCATAAAAACCTCTTTCCACAGCGCTGGATTGGCCCAGGTGGGTTCCAAAATTAGCCACCAAGGTCGCCAGGTTTGAATCCCTTTAATTACTGCGTTTGGGGATGGCTTAAATCATTCGTATATGCAATAAAAGTGAACATAAGAGAGGCGCTATTCGACCGGATTTTCAATTGTGAGCCCTCATCACCGTGCACTTCGACGAGCTACCCGTGCAAATGCACAAACGAGCTGATGCTTGCATCGAGGCGGACGGTGGTATATTTGAAAATTTAATTCATTAATTTCGGTTTATTAGATGTTTAATCGAAGTTATAATTTATAATATCTACAGAATAGACACTTTACTGAATTCGGGTAAAAGTATCTTCATTGCTATCTCAGTAACCATTGATGTTTGACCATATGTTTATTAGGCTTTTTTGTTCACTTTTGCCCCCTGAATACTCCTTTCGAATATTGGGGGTTCCCCCTAATCGTCCTGTATGTGTTCTTAATATTTTAGTTTAAGGGCGCCGTATTCTTGAAATAATGTTTTCTAACAAATACAAATAATTTTAGACATTTAAGAATTGAATAATATAGAGCCTAGCAAACAGCAGGAATGTTATCTCATGTTAACTTCGAATATACCGATAAATTTTTAAGTACAGAAATCTTTCACGATGCGTATTTTTTAAATTTAACTGTAGATGAAAATATTGTTATAACATAAACTTACACAGTTCTCCATATAAGATTCACTTTTGTTTAAAGTATGAGAAAATAATTGTTATAATGTGTGGCTTACGAACGCCCTTAAAGAGTTATTATTTTATTTCAGGAGAATTTAAATAGCAAAAGTGGATAAACAAAACATCAAGACTCCTATCTTTTATATTACTTTTGTTCTACAAATCATTTTACGGCGAGAATTACGGCAACCTTAAACTACACACACCATCGAAAGTCTTGGACCCCCTGTATATAAATTGATTAGATTAAATCTAGTGGTTTCTTTTAATGTGGTAAAACAGTACATGTACTTAGGAAACAAAAAAGACAATAAAAAATTGCATATCATTACCAATGTTTTTACAAATCTGGTCAGTTTGGCAGTGTATTCAGCCAAGTGTTTCTTTGAATTTTTGTACATTATAATGCCAGGACGTGAAATTTCTGCGTTTACCCGAGCAAAAATGACTGCTTTACATGATGCATGGCATTCTAATCATCAGATATCGAACATGTTGGGCATTCATAGATCATCTGTTATACGAATAGTACACAGATATGAAAAATTTAATACATTGGAAAACAGACCACGTAGTGGACGTCTTCGAGTATCCAATGAAAGGGAGGATCGGTATTTGGTGCAATATGCCCGTAGACACCGTACATCTTCAGCTTCAGCTCTCAGGCTCACTTTCAAGGTACGTTTCGCCGTGTTATATCGACACCTACTATTCGAAGACGTCTCCACAACGCAAATTTACGTACTAGAAGACTATTACCGATCCCCCTCTACTTCCAAGTCATCATGCTGCCTGTGTCCAGAGGGCGCGAGAGCATAGGGGTTGGCTTTTACTTCAGTGGCGGTGGGTTTTATTTACAGATGAAACCAAAATTGGGCTGGTTACTGATGACAATCGACAAAGAGTCTGGACATAATCAGGTCGTCAACAGCGACTTCATTTTCCCCCTAGTATGAAGGGGGTATCGTAATTAATTCGCACACCACAGAATATGACCAGTCATTTACATCGAACAAGTTATTACGCCCATTATCTACCCCCTGCGTAATAAATTAGGTAAAAATTTTGTGTTTATGGACGACAACGCTCGACCACATCAAGCAAGAAGGGTTCAAAAGACACTCGAAGCAGGACATATCAATAGATTAGATTCTCCAGCCAACTCTCTTGACATGAATCCTATTGAAAACATGTGGGATTTCGTTGCTAGAGCCATTCCTAATCATATTTCTCCACCTCAGACTGCAGATGAGTTAGTCGTAGCGGCAGAAGAGGAATGGAACAATATTCCGCAAGAGATCGTTAACCGCTTGATTATCTCAATGCACAGACGTGTCAATATGCTATTGGAACGTGGTAGAGGTCATACCGACTATTAGTTAAGTAGAGAACTTGCTTTGTTACTTCTTTTTGATTTAGTAAATTTTGTCAAAAATGTCACATATTTGCTGGTTTTTAATTTTCTAATGACTCAGTTTATCGAACATATTCATTTCTCAAAAAAAAAAAGATTCAGAAAACAATGTACTTTTATAAATGTATTATGTGGTTCTTCTGACAAAAAGATTTCTTTAACAATAATGAGAGGGGAGTCCAAGACTTTTGACGTTATGTGTATTATCAGATTCATTACTTTTCAGCCACCTTGTCTTAAGATTATAACTACATAATGTAAAATTAAGTCGATTAGTGTTTCCATAAACGGAGCTATGGCACTTTGTAGTAGTAAATTGCAGCAACGACGAAAACTATATTGAAAAGTAGTAGTAGTAGTAGTAGTAGTAATTTACAGCACCTTATATATATATATATCCTCAATTATTTCGATTTCTATTAGATATATTTTATCTTATAATCGCGAGACAATCAACACTCATTCCAACTAAAAACCAAAATCTATTTGCCTTTAATCTCCTGATAATCTGTGAATAATGCGCTTACTAGGATAAGCATTGGAAAATAATCCGTTTTAAATAGGTTCTGTGTTATCTCTAGAAAATTGACTGTGTTTGCTTCCCAAATGAGACTTAAGATTTGACATAAAAGGAATTAGCATGATTAAAGATGTAAAGATATAAGATGATACTATTATTAATTGCACCCAATAAATGTATAAAAACTCTAGGATTTATGAGGACTATTTCTAGACAGATTTTGTAACCTGATTTATTTTATTTATTAATTCTTTGGCAATAAATAGTGTAATAAATATAGAAATCTTACCGTGCGTCAAAATTGTAATTCTCTTAATAAAAAAGTAAAGTAGAGTTTACAATTATTGTTTTATTTAAATATATTTTTATTTATATATTATTATTATATATTATTTATTTTTATTCGGTCAGTGGTCGCGCGATTTAAGGCGTCAGTACTTGAATCGAGGTGACTGATCGGTGTTGGTTCGAGCCCAGCTGCCGGTAGACCGTATATAAGCTATATTCGTGGAGAGGTTTGGCGCCCTCTCTGCGGGTATGGTAGGGTGGAAGAATGTTGGCTTGGGTCAATGTGAGAGATTGATACCGGTTGATATGTGACTACCCCCCTAATTAATGAGGTTTTCCAGGTTTCCCTCATTCCTGTACTGAATAGTGGTTAGGGCCTACCAACGTAAGTCGTTCCTGGGCGCAAATGCGGCCTGCTTAATAATAATATGCCGCCCCCTCTTCCGCATAAGTCTCCTTCTGGGCTAATCCCTGTGATTAGAATGAGGGGTAGAGATAGTATTATTATTATTATATAAGTATACTAAGGACGCACTTTTACCACTTAAAAAAATTGATTTCTTTTCATTATGCGTATCTTAAGGCAAACAATAGGTAGTTTATTTTACGTTATGTTACCCACATATCGTACCTAACCTGTTGTTTATGAATATATTGTTTATCTCATTGCGCTTATAGAACCTTCTACAAATAACTAACGATAATGATAAATACGATGTGTCTCAAATTCAATATATCTCCTAAAATACGTACTTTGATATACCGGGTGATCCTACCTAATGGTTTTAGCATTAGTATTAGATATTTGAAAATTAAACAAGTAGTTTAATTTAATTAACAAATTATTTTTGTGTCCCATTTCTATGGGCTATCTGTATTCTATTTCTTGCCTAATTCAGTTCAAACTTACATTCTAAATACTAAATATAATATTTTGATTCCAGTTTAATACAAGATCAAAGTTTTATTTTTTAATACATCCATGTAGAGAGTGCCGAGACCAAAAAAAAAATTGGGAAAATTACATTTTTGTACGATTTGATTAATATAGTGCACATATCAATTTTGATGTCAGTTAAATAGGCAATAATATCAAACAAGTTTAGGAGTGTATATTTGAAATATCTCATAATTTAGCTATTCTACTTAAACCAATGATTCTCAAAGTGGTATACAGGCTGTATCACATAAGAGGACCACTCCCATGTATCTCGCTTAATATCCGAGACACGTCAAAAATGTTTAATTGTTTTTTGTTGCGTTTTTGGAGCCCTTCATGCTCGTAAAAACAAATTTGAGATCCACGGCCAACTTTATGAGTAATAACAAAAAAACCTGTAAAGTGCCCAAACTTTAAGGCTGTCTAACTTTTTTATTTTAAGAGATAGAGAATACTTATTGGTAATAAATTTTTATTGCAAAATTAATACCTTCCACCTGATATAAACAGATGTTTGAAATATCGTGTGTGGTTCGCTGCGCCTTCTAGGCGGATAAAAAAATTTTTTATTGAAGCAGGCTATGGCCACAAAAAATTGCCTGTTTTTTCGTCTTTCATGCAATATACTACATCTTTCGTTATTTATTAAATTTTTTTCAATTTTAGTTAAAAAAAATGTACCTAAATATTTTCGTGTTGCTCAAGATAATGTAGAACCTGTTTTAAAAACGCCAATTGCAATAAAATAATAAACAGAAGGTACTTTTTTATGCAAAATACAGATTTTCTTATAATATTATTTTATTATATTGTCTGTGTCAAAATAATTTTAAAGACCCAATTGCTTCTAATGTGAAAACCAATAAGGTTATTTAAGTACATTTTTTTTTAACTAAAAGTGAAAAAAATGTAATAAATACAAAAGATAAGAGCAACATATAGTATATTGCATGAAAGACGAAAAAAACAGGCAATTTTTTGTTGCCATAGCCTGCTTCAATAAAAAAAATTTTATCCGCCTAGAGGGCGCAGCGAACCACATACGATATTTCAAAAATCTGTTTATATCAGGTGGAAGGTATAAATCTTGCAATAAAAATTTATTACCAATAAGTTTTCTCTATCTCTTAAAATAAAAAATTTAGACAGCTTTAAAGTTTGGACACTTTACAGGTTTTTTTGTTATTACTCATAAAGTTGGCCATGAATCACAAATTTTTTTTTACGAGCGTAAATACCTCCAAAAATGCAACAAAAAACAATTAAAGATTTTTGACGTGTCTCGCATATTAAGCGAGATACATGGAAGTGGCCCTCTTATGTGATACAGCCTGTATATCGACCCCTAGGGGTCGACTCCGAACTACAAGGGGTCCATGTAATCGCAAAACAAAAATTAGGGGTGCATGAAATGTAAATGGGGGTCCACGAAATTGGATCCTATTTAAGCAGATCGTGACCGAAATATAGGCTTCCCATAAATGGTATAATACACATAGTATATGTTGTTACAGAAACTCACCTATCTTTTCAGTTTGTTAATTATGTTCCTGTTTGCGTTAAAATTTATAATTTTTGTAATACCTTTTTGACGTTTTCCGGAATATTCCAGGCTATATTCTATTTGTTTCTCGACACGTTCTCAAGATCGCAGACACTTCGAGAACTCTAAAATTATATATAAGCGGATCAATTCCGCCGTCACAGTGAGTTTATATTGAGCAGTCGAACACGAATGACTGAAACGTCAAAGTAAAGTATTGACAGTTATGTAATTTGTTCAAAGGATATTTTTTGTATAATCAGTGACAATAAAGCTGTTTGTCTACGTCACGTGTTTCTGCGCCAAATCAATTTTGAGGTTACACTGGTGTCAGAAGTACGACGTTCCGCAAAGAAGACGTTTGGAGTAGACAAGTGAATGCCGGTAACGAGATCTAGAGCAACGGAAATGGAGGAAACATTGAAACAGTTAATGGGAATGATGCAAGAAATGAAGGAGAGTCCAGACGAAATGGGAGAATATTTAAAAAAGGAAATAAAAAACAGCCAGGATGAAATGAAGACTGACCAAGACGAAATGATGAAAGATATGATGGAAGATTTGAAAAAGGAAATGAAAACCAGTCAAGAGGAAATGAAGAACAGTCAAGAGGAGGTGAAAAATAGTTTAAAAGAAATGAAAAACAATCAGGAAGTGTTAAGAAACGAAATGAAAACCAGTTTACAAGAAAACAATAAGAAGCTAGAAGAAGCAATTAAAGTTAAACTCAATGAATTTGAAGAAACTGTGGAAGAGGAAATTAATCAATTAAGAAATGAGGTACAAGATAAGGTCCAGGTCGTAGAAGAAAATATGACTAAGTTACAAAGTGAAGTATCAAATCTGAAATCCCATTTGTCTGACTGAGAGCAGTTTTCTTCCGTCGTTAGGAGTGAAACCACCAACATTTGATGGAAAGGTATCATGGAGTACTTACCTTAAACAATTTAAAGCAGCTGCCTTGGCAAATAACTGGTCAGAGGAAGAAAAAGCTACACTAATAGTTGCTCTACGAGGTGAAGCCTTGGAGATATTACGAACACTAGCCGAGGATAAACAAAAAGACTATCAAACGCTGAAGAGTGCTTTTGAAATGAAGTATGGCGATGCTCATCTACAGCACGTTTATCAAGCACAATTATAAGGCCAAAGACAACGTTTCGAAGAAAATCTGCTGTAATTTCAGGCAGATGCTGCTAGCCTACCCCACCGCACCGACAAAATTCCAAGAACAGTTAGCAATAAGTAGTTTCATTGATTGATGGCCTGAGATCGGTCAAGCGTTAAGGTTAAGGTTGGCCAAGCATAAAAATATATCTGAAGCTTTGGCCCAGGCGCTAGAAATTGAAGCCGCACGACAGGCTTCCCGAAGTAGTCAATGCAGAATAAGACAACAAAGATTTAGGAGAGAAGAACAGCGTGAAGCCAAAGAGGATGACGAAGGACTAATGAAGAGCTTAAGACAATTTCTAAACAATTATCACAAAGAAAAACTCTGTACCGATTCTACTGTATATAGCAGGAGAAGACCCATCAAGTGTTGGAATTGTAGAGTTGAAAGGCATCTTAGGAATCGATGCCTTAAGAATACATCTAGTCAGGACCAGGGAAACGCCAACTAGTCAGCTTTGAGAGGCGAAAGTTAGCCAGGTGCTACCAAGCCCCACCAACTATTAAGAGCAAGGTAACCCGTCTGCAAAATAATGGAATAAGTTTGGTAGTACCAGGGTGTATATGCGGACGGGATTGTGAAATAGTCCTTGACACAGGCTCTAGTCACGCCATAGTAAGACCGAACATCGTCGCTCACTCAGAATGCAAAAGCCAGACCGGAACTACATCTTGGAGACAGCAAATGGAGAAGTCATATCAGTAAAAGGCATCCATCTAGCTAGAATAACCCTGGGAGCAACCACTTTCCAACACAACATCTTAGTAGCAGATATAACTGATGATGTCATTCTTGGACTTGATGTTATGGATCAACATATTTTTGTATTGGACCTTCCACGAAGACTATTAACCAAAGACCAAAGATGAAGAAATCATCATGCAGTTTCCTGAAATTAGAAACCTTCCTATTAGAACTGTGAAAGCGTCAGCAGACTTAGAACTTCCAGCAGGTTCAGAAGTGATAATTGAAGCTATTTGTAGCAGTTCTTCGGCAGTTGAAGAAACTGTAATTGTAGAACCAGAAACAGAGAGCAGTCTTTATAAGAAGGGCATACTAACTGGAAATACGTTAACAGAGAGGAAAAACAATTTGGTATTGGTCAGAATGCTAAATCTGAAAGACTACGCACAACAGATTAAGAAAGGTGAACCGTTGGGAGTTTGTCAAACAGTTGCATCTGTGTTCAGTAATTTAGAATCATCAACAGCATCTCGAAATATTGAAAAACTACCATAAGTTTTTCAGAACCTTGTTAACCGATTCAAGTCCCTATTACAAGCCGAGTCCAAAAATTGAAAGATTTATTGAGGCGCTATCAAGATGTATTCTTATTGACAGAAGATGATGTTGCAAGAACTAATCTTGTGCAGCACCGTATAAATACCGGCGACTCCATTCCAATTAAACAAGCTCCACGATGTATTCCTTTAGCGAAGCAAGAAGAGATATCGACGATGTTGAGAGACATGCAGCAGCAGGGAGTCATTGAACCATCCCAGAGTCCATGGACTTCGCCGGTTATTTTGGTGAAGAAGAAGGATGGTTCTACCAGATTTTGTGTCGATTATAGAAGATTAAACGATGTCACTAAGAAGGACACTTATCTGTTGCCAAGGATAGACGACACCATAGATACACTGTCTGGATCTCAATGGTTTTCAACATTAGACCTGAAAAGTGGCTATTGGCAAATGCAACTTCATCCAGACGATAAAGAGAAGACCGCCTTTTCCATTGGTATGGGTTTGTAGCACTTCAACGTTATGCCCTTTGGCCTCTGCAATGCACCAGCGACCTTTGAAAGACTTATGGAAATCATTCTGCGAGGAATGACCTGGAGAACTTGTTTCGTTTACCTTGATGGCATCATAATACTGGGAAAAGATTTTGAAGATCATTTGAAGAATGTCCAAGAAGTTTTCCAAAAGTTGAGGCAAAGCCCGGCTCAAGCTAAGTCCCAAGAAATGCATGCTTTTTCAAAAGGAAGTCAAGTATTTAGGACACATTATTTCCTCTGACGAAGAGAAGACTGACCCAGAGAAAACTGAAACCATCTGAAAATGGCCAGTACCGAAAGACAAACATGAGTTAAGGAGTTTCCTGGGACTTTGCACTTACTATCGCAAGTTTGTGAAAAATGTCGCCGAGATTGCGAAACCATTACATCGACTCACAAAAAACAATCAGCCATTTATCTGGACGGAACAATGTCAATAAGCTTTTCAGAGATTAAAAGAAGCTTTCTTCTCCGTTCTTCTCCGATTCTTTCATATCCCAAGCCTGGAAAGACATTCATCGTGGACACGGATGCTAGTAATACTGGAATTAGAGGAATATTATAACAAATTGAAAACGGGCATGAAAAAGTGATTTCCTACTTTAGCAAGGTCTTCTCTAAGCAAGAAATGAACTACTGCGTAATCAGAAGAGAGTTGCTTACCATAGTTAAAACTGTGGAGCATTTTCATAAGTATCTCTATGATCAGCCGTTCGTCTTGAGGACCGATCATGCTTCTTTGAAGTGGCTACTGCAGTTTAGGAATCCGGAAGACCAAGTGGCAAGATGGCAACGGTTGCAGGAGTACGACTTCAAAATTGAACACCGGAAAGGATCTAACAATCGGAATGCTGATGCCCTATCCAGAAGACCATGCTCTCCAAACTGTAAGAACTGTCTGCGACAAGAAACTAAAGAAGAAGATGGATTTCTTACCCGAATAAGGGGCCCAGTTGATTGGCATAATAAAATCATCGCTAAAGAACAAAGTGAAGATCCGGATTTTGGACCAATTTTTCAATGGAAGATAAAACACATGGACAGACCCACCTGGTAGGACATTTCTGACAAGTCTCTAAAAAGCTACTGGGCGCTATGGAATTCTTTAGCCATCGAGAACGGCCTGCTAAAAAGAGTCTGGGAGAGCCCAGACGGCAAAGAAAAGATTTATCAAACAGTACTGCCTCAGAAAAGAATTCCAGAAGTTCTTCAAGCACTGCACAGTGGGGTCCGTGATGGTCACTTTGGAATAAACAAAACTTTGAATAAAGTTAGAGAACGAATCTACTGGCTTGGCAGTCGGTCCGATGTGGAAGAATGGTGCCGACGTTGTGATACCTACGCTTCTAGTAAGGGACCCAGGACTCGAAGCTGTGGTCAGATGAAGCAGTACAATGTTAGAGCTCCATTCGAGAGAATAGCTATTGACATAGCGGGACCTTTTCCTCGTAGTAGCAGTGGAAATCGCAATATTTTGGTAGTGATAGACTACTTCAGTAAGTGGCCAGATATATATATTATATATATATATATATATATATATATATATATATATATATATATATATATATATATATATATATATATATATATATATACCTTACCTAATCGAGAAGCAGTCACCGTAGCTGAAGCTTTATTCCAAAACTGGATATACCGTTATGGGGTGCCCAGAGAGATCCATTCCGACCAAGGACGAAATTTCGAGTCTGAAGTGTTTCAGAACGTTTGTGAGCTGCTAGGCATTCGCAAAACCAGAGCTACACCTCTTCACCCGCAATCAGATGGAATGGTGGAAAGATTCAATCGCACCATCGAGAACTTCCTGAGAACGGCCGTCAACGAGAAACAGACCAACTGGGATACCTGCCTTCCTCCATTTTTACTGGGTTAGCGAGCAGCAATTTATGAGACCACGGATAAAAGACCAGTCAACGTGATTTTTGGCACAGAATTGCGGCTACCCATAGATCTAATTATGAATCGACCGCAACACGAGGAAAACTTAGATGATTATCTCAGCCATCTGAAATATCGAATAAAGAAGTACGAGAGAAGCTAAAAATTGAAAGCGACAGAATGAAGACCAGATACGACTTGCGTGCCAACAGTAGCGGGTTTCAAGAGCTTGAGAAAGTGTGGCTATATAACCCAAAAAGAAGCAAGGGTAAATCTCCTAAGATGCAGAAATCGTGGGAAGGTCTTTATACCGTCGTGTCACGTTTAAATGACGTAGTCTACAGGATCCAGAGGAATTTCCAAGCCAAGATGAAGATTGTCCACATCGATCGTTTGACACCGTATCAAGAAGGCCATGAGGACAATGGAGTAACCTGATCGGGCCGATCAGTTCTAAGAGGGGGGCAATATTACGGAAGCTCCCCTGCCTTTTTAGTTTGTTAATTATGTTCCTGTTTGCGTTAGAATTTATAATTTTTGTAATATCTTTATTTTGACGTTTTCCGGAATATTCCAGGCTATATTCTATTTGTTTCTCGACACGTTCTCGAGATCGCAGAAACTTCGACAACTCTAAAAATCTATATAAGCGGATCAATTCCGTCGTCACAGTGAGTTTATATTGAGCAGTCGAACGCGAATAACTGAAACGTCAAAGTAAAGCATTTGACAGTTGTAAATTTGTTGAAGGATATTTCTTGTATAATCAAGAGTGACAATAAAGTTGTTTGTCTACGTCACCTGTTTCTGCGCTAAGGCCATTTTGAGGTACAATACGTACTTAAATAATAGATATCTATTATCTTATAATAGACATATAAATTACTTACTGTATTAGAAAGGTATTTTAAGCTAATATATATCAAATCTCCTACAATTCCTATCAATGAAGTCATATGTATGCTCTCTGATACCAAACATCTAGGTATGCTAATGAACAATTCCACAGACAAAGCTCTATTCAATAATTATTTAAAAAAAAATTATCTAGCTAAATTTACTAACCTGGTTTAATGAAAACACTTTGTAAATATCTAAGTTCACTCTTGAAAATGTGAAAATTCAACCACAATAGATAAGATCTGACCTATTTCTGCATTTTTAGGATTGCTTCTTCAGAGAGCATACATATGACCTTTCTAATACAGTAAAAAAAATTAAAAAAGCTAATAATAAAGAATATGTGGGTAGATATTGTAGGTGTAATTCAACGCTGGTTGGGGCTTTAGTTCACAGAGTAGTTAGTATCACACAATATTGTTAATACCTAAAAATATATAAAAAAATATAAATTACCTATGAAGTAAAATTTTTTAGAAACATAAATGCTATAACATTATAAAGATCTGGAGTTAGACTTTTGGAACTTTATGACCCATGCTTTAATCATGGGAAAATTCTAAATCGATAATAGGATTCTCCGCCGACGGGTGAAAAAAAACTTAATTGCTTTGAATTTTAATTAATACTAATTATTATATTATTTTAAGTTCAAGCGACCTATTTCGTTTTACTTATAACATTATTGTTATACTTTCGTTATTGAAATTTATGTTATTATTTTCTTATACATATATCAAACATCAAACCGTTTAATAATTATTATTAATTACATAGTAAATAATTATTTTATTAACTACACACATTTATTTTAATTTTCAATATTAGAAAGGCTGGGGGTCCACCAAAACAGACAAAAAAACAAAATTGGCACTTGGTCTACGAGACATACAAGTTTGAGAACCAATGGCTTAACAATTATTGAATTTCTAAGTTTGATTTTTTATTCTTTACACTTTCATATCATTGAAATATTTTTCGATTGTACAGGGTATCTCAAACTCGATAGTATAGACCTACTGTGAGGATACAAAAATTTTTACGAAATTATTATCTTTGGGATTTGACAGAAACGACTAATGACGACATCAATTTCTAAAAGTCAAAATAAATACCAGCTAAAAATCACATTAGCGGTGGAATGAACAAGTAGTCGTTGGAAAATAATTGAATGTTCGTTGTTTAAAGTGTACAAATGTCACAAAATACTTGTCATTACTCTATACGAACATCAAACTTTTGTGCTTAAAAAATGTTTTCTCATTCAGAAAACATTGATATGTTGCTAATTTACGGAGAGTTGCAAAAAAATTCAAGAAGAGCTGTAGAGTTATATCGAGAAAGGTATCCAGAGTGCCTTAGTAAAAATAATTAAGATGGATATACCTCATAAACCTGGTTGATAATAGACTTTTGAAGAAATAATTGAATACCAAAGAAAAGACTTCACACCAAAAGATTCTAATGGATTTTGTATTTAGAAAGTAAGTGAATTGCTATCATAAACATCTGTCTGTTGTTTCAGTTTTTTCTTATAATCCATAATAACATTTCTAGATGCCCCTGTATACTACTGAGGCTTTCAATCGTATAACGTAGTGTAATGTCGTTTCATATTATTTAGGAACTTACTTGTACTTAAACAATGCACTGAAATTGATTATTATTGTTTGTTATTAAATTGTATAATTCCAAACAGTCATTATAAACTTGATGTTCGATTGTTAAAGTTTTCTTTTCTGTGAAAATATATTTTACTGAAAAAAAACTGAAATTGATTTGCTGCGTAGCACACAATTATAAACAAATAACGACCGTAACAATTAACTTCGTGAACCGTATTCAACATTTGTCTGTCTATGGGTCTCTATTTCACACTACTTTTAAGGTACGTTTTGCGGTGTTATATCGACACCTACTATTCAAAGACGACTCCACAATGCAAATTTACGTGCTATAAGACCATTACGGGTCTCCACTCTACTTCCAACGCATCGTGCTGCCCGTCTCCAGTGGGCGCGAGAGCATAGGGGTTGGCTTTTAAGTCATTAGCGCTGGATCTTATTTACAGACGAAACCAGATTTGGGCTGGTTACTGATGCCAATCGACAAAGAGTCTGGACAGAACCAGGTCGTCAACTGCGACTTCATTTTCCCGTGAAGTTGCTCCATATGAAGGGGGTACCGTAATATTTTGTGGCGGAATAGTGTTCAACCGCCGCACCCCATTAATTTGCATACCACAGAATATGACTAGTCAAATTTAAATCGAACAAGTTATTACGCCCATTATCTACCCCCTACGTAATGAATAAGGTGAAAATTTTGAGAAGAGACACTCGAAGCAGGACATGTCAATAGATTATATTGGCCAGGCAATTCTCCTGACATGAATCCTATTGAAAACATGTGGGATTTCGTTGCTAAAGCCATTCATAATCATATTCCTCCACCTCAGACTACAAATGAATTAGTCGTGGCGGCAGAAGAGGAATGAAACAATATTCCGCTATAGGAAATGAAAGAGAGTAATAAAACCCCGAGATAAGAATCGGCCATAGGCACCCCATTTCGTTTCAGGTAATTATTGGGTAACACTAATGCTAACAGGTAATGGGTGTACATTAGTATATTTTATTGGATACATCATATGGCAGGAGCCAGTGTATTGTGACAGATCAATCCAGTCTTAGAGTTGAATATACGAAGACGTGCTAGTGCAGTAGAGAAAAATTCGACTTGTGTTTAGTGACTATTGTGCCAGTGGATATAATATTGTTTGGGTAAAATCTCGAGCTTATCAAATTACGTACCTGCTAAACGCGTGAAAAGATGTGCGCTGCCTCAGAATGAGAAGGTTATTATATTAAATGTATTTAATGCATTTAAACACCAAAATCCTACCAACAGTGTTGACATCATGGAAAAGTGTTCCAAAATGACAGGGATTGAAAAATCGACTATCTACAGACTTTTAAAGGAAACAAAAAATGAACAAGATATTGTAAATCTCCCAAAATCATCTACAGGGAGGTGAAAAGTCCTTATAGATAATTTCTTCAAAAACGTCATTCGCAGAAAAGTACACTCATTTTATTTTAAAAATGAAATACCATCGCTAAACAAAATTTTAAGTAAACTTTCAGAGACAACGATTGGCCATAAATCATCAAGTTACCATTCACGGCAGACCGAGCGGACGCCTACGACTGCTTGGAGGAAAGTCGATATAATTCAATGGTTATCCGGAAAAAATATTTGTTTTGAAACCAATATGGTAAAAAAGGAACTTTTGACACTTGTCAATCTTAATAAAGATCAGAAAAAATATGTTATCGATGAAATGGCAACAAATCGCCAAATAACGGTACTACGGTTACCACCTTATCACTGTGAACTTAACCCAATCGAATTAGTCTGGGCGCAGGTAAAAGGATATGTAGCGCGAAATAATACGACGTTTAAATTAAGTGACGTGAAAATTTTGTTAAAAAATTCCTTGGAACGAGTAACTGCAGATAACTGGCAAAGATGTATACATCACGTACAAAAAGAAGAGGAGAAAATGTGGGACTCGAGAATTTAATTGACGTTACTGTGGAACCTATCGTTATCAATCTAGAAGACGAAGATAATTCATCAGAATATTCAGAGGATGAATTTTAATATACCTACTTCTTTATTTTCTTTATTGTACATGTATACAACACTACATTTACTCACCATAATTTGAATGTTCAAAATACATAATATACTTTTGTGTGGAATAAAAATCTATTCAGTAAATTTAAATAAATATTTTGATAATAATATTGAATAATTTTATTTGAATTACTAAAAACCCTCTTAACCCGGTTATGATGCTAAAAGTAGCCTCATGTTTTGAACTGCCGTTTTTATATTGTTTACTTATAACAGAAATGGACCTAGAAATTGAAGCGGCATAGACAAAGACGGATTGTGGGGGATTAAATTTTAGCTACCTGCTACAATTTAGTACAACCCGGACACACAAAGTTTTTTTTAAAAGCACACCTCATCTATACCGATAATACATAATATAAAAATATTGAATATAAGCACCAGTACTACATTTATTTACGATTTGCATACATAATAAGCTTTTATTACTCTCTTTCATTTCTAAACAGACTATAGAGATCATTATCTCAATACACAGACGTGTCAATATGCTATTGGAGGTCACACCGACTATTAATCAAGTAGAGAACTTGCGTTGTTACTTTTTTCTGATTTAATAAAGTTTGTCAAAAATGTCGCACATTTTCTGGTTTTTAATTTTCTAAGTACTCAGTTTATCGAACATATTCTTTTCACAGAAAAAGATTCAAAAAACAATATACTTCTATAAATGTATTTGGTTTTTCTGACAAAAAGATTTCTTTAACAAGAATGCGAGGGGAGTCCAAGACTTTTGACGTTGTTTGTATTTCAATGCCAATCTACACTCATCTTAGGAACATTCGTCGGCATTTAGTTAAAAACCGACATTTGATCACTTTATCTTAATAACCATCACCTAAAAATTACTTACCGGTACTACTTAAAATCGTTCGAATATTCATGATATCTCACGTTAGGCGCCTCATAAATTGCGTTAATACTTTCCTCTTCTATCACCGTAGCATTCATAATTAAAATATGTAAATCAAATTACAAAATCTCTCTACAAATAGTTCTGTAAATCTTATAATTTTATTAAATTTATTGGGTGTAATTAATAATAGTACCTTATATCCTTACGTAGAGACTTGATGTTAATCCCCTTTATTATAATGAATTCCTGGTTACGAAGTAAATGCAATACATTTTTCGGGCTATAATTTTTCAAAGTAAATTATTCGAGCAGTTCTCAAAATGTCGCCACAGTCTCTGCTTATACGAAATCTAATTTTTTAATAAAGTCAAATGAGTTGAAATGAGTACAATTTTGTAATGCATAACATAAAAATCGCAATTATACAATGTGTTCCACTACTAACGGCCGCGATCGATATATAGAAAAGTATATACAGTTTGATTTTGAAAATTTGGTTACTTATCCACGTTACTTTTTAAAAATATTTTATTTCATACTGACTCATTTAAGTCCGGGAAATAACTCATTACAGTACTGAGTCCGGAAAATGTTTACTTCCCGGACTTCTTTAAAAAACACAATATTCACATTTTTAAAAGATTTTATCTTTAAAACTACAAAATCATGTTTACAAAAACTAATTATAATTATAATTAACAGTAACTGTGCAATGTGAATTTCCTTGCAGGCTGAATGCAGGAATACCTTTAGGGACAGAATCTTCACTAGACACGGTAGTGGTGGTGGATATAGTTTGTTGCCTGTTCTGAAGAACCTGTATAAAGTTTTCTCCATTTTGAATCATTGCTGCTTTTGTTTTGTTTTCTAAGGAATCTTCAATGTATTGTTCCGCAACAGATGAGCTTTTCCATACACCATGACGCTTCAATGTTGATAAATCAGCTCCCGCATTCGCCAAAAAAGTGGCAGATGTTCTGCGGAAACAATGCCCCGTATATTTTTCTGGGTGTTCCAACTGCAAATATCCCGCAATTTTTTTTGGTGCCCCCCCAATGGTATGTATGCCCGCTCTTTGGGAAACACATGTTCCTCTTCTATAACCCAAAAAAATAAAATCTTCCTTCTTATTTTTAGGTCGGAGCTTAACGTATTCTCTGAATATTTCCAGAAAGTTTATTTCTTCATTGTCGTCACTCAATACAGTGAATACCCGTTTTGTATTCGTCTTAGAAATAGGAATGGTTATAATTACTTTGGTGCCACAATCTCCAATGTCTTTTAGGGTCATATGGCATAACTCTTCTCGCCGACAACCACCAGCAATACCTCATTGCGATTACCTGTAACAATAGAGAAAATGATTTAAAACTGATTGTCAAATTGATGAAATTTCGACTAACGAAACCAAGAAATGTATTTTTTGTAATTAATTGACATTGAGTACCTATGTCATTCAAGATGCACATTGTTTAATTCAAAACTAATAAAGAAGTTAAACTTGTTTACCTTCATCAAAAGATACTTTTCTGATGGGGCTTCCTTCATGAATCTATTAACTTCTTCTCTTGTTAGAACTTTTGATTTGTTTGCCTGACGACCAACTGCTTGCCTTTTTAAGAAAGCCACAAGTTTTGGATATTTTGAAATATCACCTCCTTCTTTTACCATCAGCATAGACTTGAGCATCGAATATTTTGCCCACATTGTCGCAGGATTCATCTTTTTGGAGATATCCAAGAAGTACGCCAAAAGGATATTCTCATTCAGGCCGTTTTCCACCTATAGGTTTTTCTCCACACGTTGAAGAGCTGGTATTCGTTCTCATAACGAGCAGAAGACTTCGTAGACACCAATTTATTGGTGGCTTCTGCACATTTTAGCTCGAACTGTCAAATTTGTTATTTTTGTTTTTACATCACTAAGCTAAATCAAAAGCTATGCGATAAAACAAGAATCGACACCACGCTAACACCTACATACAGGCAGGTTATGTAAAACAAAACATTAAAATTTAATTATTAATACAACACAGTATGAAATAAAACGTTGTACGATGCACGGCCGTGAAATGTCATTAAAGTACTCGTCTAGATATTCCTGACTCGGTTCCTTCGTCGCCTCGTCCGTAAACATCTAGACTTGTACTTTAATATACCATTTCCCGGCCTTGTAACGTAAATAACTATTCCCGTTTCTGCCACTTCCGGTTATACCGGAAGTCAATACCAACTTGCTAATTTTACATCATGATTTACTTTCAACATTGGTGCGAAAATAGAAAATAATGAAGAGATTTTAAATCAAAGAAATATCTATTTACTTAATTACATGTAGTTAAAGAAACTACAATTATTAGAATGAGTGGTCACTTATTAGTAGCTGTAGTAAAAATAATTTTTCTGAAACTTAGGGAGCAATATTATCCCGCGAAGTTTTAGACAAAATCTGGCTCGAAATGCTCCTTTTGTTTTGTAACGAGTCTTCTATATACCGTGTCTCTTAATTGTAGTATCATTAGCACTAGAGCCTGTCGACAAACTAGCTGAAGATCGTCGGAAAAATATCTAGTATAAAGGTGAGAAGAACCAGGCAAATTTTGAAATTCAGCAATATCGTCAGGCATCTTACTAAATCTGTTGATTCCGACTAGAGTCGTGACACATTTATTCTTAATGTATTTTATGAAAATTCTGGAATGATTAATGTTCGCTTAACGGAAGACTATGTGGTTTTTATAATAGTTTAAATCTAATGTACCAGAAATAGCGAAAGTTTGTTGCACATTAGTTTTTGTGTCTGGTATATGCACAACTACTGAAGTTCCCAAATCTTCTATTATTGAATTGAATGAATGAGCACAGTTCCTCGGGAAAACAGGCTCCAAATATACCGAAAATAACGGCAACCTTCTGCATAAGATATGTTTCATCCTGCGTTTCTTGATCACTTTCCATATCACTAGATTTGAAGTTACTTGCCAACAAACAATTGAAGTTTCATAAACTTCATGAACAATTGGATTTTCAAATAAATTTAATTGCATTAATTTGTACTTTTAGTAGTGTTTGTAGAAAAAATAGTTCATGATATATGTGTTAAAAGTGATTTTATTTTGTTCGTAGAGACGGGACTTCTATCCTCTTCCAGACTTCCAAGGACCCAAACTTCCCTTCTCATAAAATAAATTGTCACTTTTTCTTTAGTTTTATTGGGTTTTTGCCACACTTCTGAAAAAATAATAAAGATTAATTAAATAAGCCCTTGCGCCAAACGGAACAGTCAAGGGTTATTTTTGAAACTACGTTTGACTAACCAAAAAATCTCACACTGAAAAAAGCAGATAAGTAAAAAATAACAAAAATCACATCACTATCGCGCACTTCCGTATTATTGACGTTTCGAAAAACTCTCTGTTTTCGTTCTCAAAATCGTAGTAAAAATATTAAATGTATGTCAAGTCTTTTTATATTATTTTTATGTTCCTCAACTCTAACATTCATAGACCGAGACGTTTGTCCAACATAATGTTTATTGCCTATGAATGTTAGAGTTGAGGAACATAAATATTACAAAAAAAGAAGGGAATTTGAAAAATCCAAAATTTGCGAACACGCTTGCGAAAACGGTCTTTTGATTCAATGGGGTTCGGCAAAAATTTTAAAGAAGGAAGATAACGCAACAAAAGGAAAATTAAAAGAGACCGCGATTATTTTGTTGAACGGAGATGATAAGTGTGTGTCAAACTGTTCAGTAAACATCGATCATTGTTGACTACAGTTGTATCAAGAAGAAGTAAGTAACAATAAAATAAAAATCATTTAACATCTCTATGGAAGCAGATAAACAAATTTTAAACTGTCAAACTTGACATACGTTTAATATTTTTACTATGATTTTGAGAACGAAAACAGAGAGTTTTTCGAAACGTCAATAATACGTAAGTGTGCGATAGTGATGTGATTTTTGTTATTTTTTACTTATCTGCTTTTTTCAGTGTGAGATTTTTTGGTTAGGCAAACGTAGTTTCAAAAATAACCCTTGACTGTTCCGTTTGGCGCAAGAGCTTATTTAATTAATCTTTAATATTTTTTCAGAAGTGTGGCAAAAAACCAATAAAACTAAAGAAAAACTAAAATTATGCCACAAATAAATAGCTTCAGACAATATAAATTGTCACTTTTAACACATATCATAAATAACTAATTTAACATTTTTAAATCTTCATTCTTTGGTGAGTGTGCCTTAAATTTTTCAGTATCAATATCTCACATCTAGGGTTGGGAATATTTATCGGTATATCGATAATTATCGATAAATATCGATAATATCGATAATGAGACAGATAAAAAATTATCGAATTATTGATAATATCGATAATTTATCGATATTATCGAAAATGTATCCATATTACCGATAATATCGATATTATCGATAATTTTCAATATTATCGATATTATCGTTATAGTAACGATAATATCGATAGCTACCGATAGTTTTGATAATATCGATAATATTTTGACTCACGAAGAACACGCTGCTTGAAGCTTTAAGACAATAATGATTTATGCCACTTATATGTTATCATTTTCGTAGATTTTAGATTTGTTTATACCATAGGTAAGTAACCTAAAATTTAGGGAACAATCACGAAGTGAGCGACATCTGTCGAAATAGAATGAAATCCTTCCGGGGATGAATGACAAGAGCCACAGATCGTATAAAGAGAAGCGTCAACTTGTCGGTAGAACACGCTGTGATGTAAAAATTATTCATTATTTTAAGTATTACTCCAATATTTTAATTATTTTAACACTTTATGCACCAAAAAAAACACAAGCTGACTTCAAAATAATAGCCGTGTTCGGCAAAGCCCTCGGATCGCTCAGATTCATCCAGATCGTTCTTTTATTGCACATGGAGGTAGGGGAGGTAAGTCTCGATCGTTCGGCAAATAAAATCAGAGCGATCTGACGTTCATCAAAATGGTCCAGAGTTTTAGATCGAGCAAAGCGATTGAATTTAATTTTTTGTCAACTGTCTGCGTCACTCTGACAGTTTCATGCATCGATATTTTATTTTTTATTTATAAAAAATGGTATTTTTAAAAGTGATCGATAGCGAACAAGATAAAACATAGTATTGAATATCAGTAAGGAAGAACACAATGAAGTTGTTGAAAAAGGCAGTAAGAACAACATAATTTGCATCTAGTATCAGCCCTGTTCGCTTCGCAACTTCGCACAACTTTTGGAAATGATTTCCAATCGTCCGACGCACTCGCTTTGTACTAATAAGTTTGAAAATATTTTTTTAGTTAGAATGCGCATGCACTTGACGATTAGAAGTTAGAATAATAAATTATTTGACAAATAAATGACAAACACGAAATGATATGCATATCATATGAAAAGTGAGGCTAAGAAAAACAATCTGTTCCGTTCGTTTATTACAGATAAGTCTGTCTGATCTGTAGTCACGTGACAAAAATCCACTCGCATCTGGGAGCATATTGCCGAACACGGCTATTGTTTTTCACATCCAAATCGCGCCATCTACTGGTAATGTTCCTTATAGTTTACAAACCCCGACAACGAGCCTGTGACTCTTTGAAATATGCCAACTTTTACCCTAAGGTTGGATGTGGAGTGAATGCATCTGTCAGTTTGTTATAATATCGATATTATAGAATTTATCGATAATATCGGTATTATCCATAATATCGATAATTCAGTAATATCGGTTTATTATATATCGATAGTTCCAAACCGTTATCGCATCCCTACTCATCATATGGTCAATATGGGGCCAATATGACATATTCTTAAAGAGCTAAAAATTGAAGATGCACAACAGTTCAGATAAACATCATTTACATGTTCTAATACTTGGCGGCAGCATACAATATGTTACGTTCAAATATTGTTCAATAGTTAGATATCGTTTGTGATGCCCATCCTTGGCCAGACCTGATGCTTTTTAATTTTAACACTCATTCTCATTCATTAAAAAATTATTTCTCCCTTCAAAAATAAAGCATTAACAAAATCTGCTTAACAGCGTTCTGAAAATATTTACCAGATTAATTTCTCTTTTAGACAAGAATTATGTTAACGTATTATACAAAAGATGTTGGATCTTTTGCTCGTTCTTAGTGACAGAAAAAAGTATTTAAGTAGGTAAGTTTCGATCTTAGAAAGGATATATGAGTCTGCATATTTCAAAAGTGCGTTACAAAGATTTCCAAATGCGTCCAACAGCCAAGACCAACTTTATTATCAAAATATTCGTCAGTTATATCAACTTTCAATGCTTCATTAAAATAGAACCGTTTACATTTCGTGGCTGTGAGAACACTCAAGTATAAGGAAAAATGAGAACTGAGCAACAAATATTACATTTTATACACCTAATGACCAAGATTTTATCTTTGCAGTAAATTTAGTAGAAGAAAACTCTTAGTTTTACTTTTAAATTTTTGTAGATTTTGTGACAATAATGTACCAATATCAAAAAACTAGTTTCAAAACATTGAAACACAATTCTCTTAGACATAGTGAAACAAATTAATATAAATCGCAAGTACATTGTATATCTATAAAATTATTTTCCATAAATTTTTATCCTGAATAATAAATAGGATTTATCTTAACAACCATCATCGACCAAAACTAATAATATATTTATAGCAAAACCCTATATTATCCATGTGTTATTGTTTGTGCACGACTAGCTAGAACTGAGTCATCTAAAATTTAATATTTTCAATAAATTTTAATGTTCTCGTAGACAAGTGTATTCCTTATCAACTTACTGTTAAGTAGAATTCATTCATTGAAGAACTAAAAAAAAATGTATGTATGAGTCACATACAATGACAAGTCAACCAGCTGCATACATAAACACACAAAATTTTCCTATGCCAGTAAATTTTATAATTAGTTACCTTATGGAGGTCAATGGATTAACGATTTCTATAATATTATTTATTGGATAAATCTTTTGCAGTATTTAAAAACGTGATTGCTTTACTTAAACTCAGTTTGAATGGAAGAAATTACATCTGCTTAAGTAGCCCTAATGTCGATAGATCAAATCTGAAGAACCTGGAGATAAGAGGATGAGTTTACAAAAATAATAACACTTATTAATATTATTTTATTTACTATAATTTATTAATAAATATACATATCTTGAAATAAATTACGTTTATAAAATTAGTGTTTTGTACAGGATGTTATAATTTAATTGTAATTGCAGTGCATCCCGAAAACTACAAGCATGCGATTTTAGCAACACTTGACTACTTTTTCGAGAAACTTAAGATGCCGCAATCAGAACTTTGATTGTTCCCTTCCTGTTTGAGATACAGGGCGAAATTTTAAAAAAACTACTACTTTTTTAACTTGCAAGAAGAAGATGTATCATATCTACACTGAATTATTTTTAATATAAAATATATATATATTTGTCTTAGTGACCGCCAAAAATATTTTTTTAACTTCACCACACTATAATTTTTAACAATAAAGATGTGATTCCCTCTAAAACAACTTTGCAGAAAAAGTGCCTCAATCTAACCATGATGAATGAGTCAGAGGTCTTGAAATGTAACATCATCATAAAATAAAAATTGTGTACAGGTTAACATTTTGAAAAATTCTTTCTCATTCTATTTGTATGTATTCACAAACAATTTTTGAATGGAAAAGTCAGTGTCTATTGAGAATAAGTACTATCAAAATCTAATGATCAAAGAGGAGTGACACAAACAACAACATTTCTATGAGAGAACTCACTAAGAATAGTTAACACAGATTGCATACCTAGAAAACTTAAGGTTGTAAGACCTAGCCAACCAACCCAAAATATATTTATTGCTGACAACAACTTCTGACAATAAGCGAACACGAGAAATTGGAGTAAACTGCTTTGGGTCTTCAATATTCCGTATAATCCAGACGTATCCACATGTGATTCACTTGTTTACAATGATGAAGGAAGAGGCATTGAAGGAATGCGTTTTGCAACTATACGGAATGAAAGTCTTAACACGCAATTGGCTGCTACAATTCTTTATTTTCTTCCAATTTACTTTAAAAAATGTATTTTCATATAAAGGGATCCTCTAGAAACAATTTATTTTTGCTCCAATAAATTTCAGTTCAAAAGTTATCCTGTTACAGGATTAGATTTGAATGAACGCAAAGACAAAAACTTCGAACACCTACACAATACTCTATAATCTAGATGAACTTAATTTCGTAATTCTACATTCTGCATAGAGATGTTAAGAACTCACACATAACCAACATATCAGTAATGAGGATCTTAAAGGTCAGTTGGAGACTAAAGTATACATAATACACGGTAGATGGTTTAATAAACATCCAAATACAATTTAATTATGATGAGATCAACGAAATGAAACAAAAGTATCATAAATCATGGGCTGTTATCAAAGTTGTGACGTACGGCATCAGACTGACGATGAGAGCGTCATTAAGAGAATCGCTCTAGCAAAAGCACGTGAACCTTCTCTGTAAAAGCTGGTCCTAGGAAAAGGCATCTGCAGTCCACCTCAGCCACCACTCCAGTGGTTTTGCCGTCAGTACCCACTGAGCTCTTCGACGTAGTGCATGTGGTAAACTTTGTCGCGAGAGTAACCAGTTACAACCGGCTCATTGATTTCCTCATTTTTAACCGATTTCCCCAAGTAAGCCATATCAATTGGCAAACTGGGGTGCAAACTTTTCAACGCGATAAACATAGGTGCCTGTGATTTTTCAGCTGTGACTTACTCCGGAGTCTTGTACGACGCGAAGTTCACCAAGAGTCTATCTCCAGGACGACGGCGACGGTAATTTCAGGAAACTCGCTGTCTAAACAGACACGGCGCTTAGACGTTAGTTAAGTTTCAAGTAAGTATTCTCACTCTATCCTCAATACTTCCTGCCTTTAGCGCACCATCTACTCATTAAAAAACCCGCAAATTTATTGCTTCGTTAGCGTTATTGTGCTAAACGGACAATATATTTTTATTTCATGTAACAATAATTATATATTTAAATGGTTTAGAGGCAGTAATTATAAGAATCATTTTTTCTGCTTTAAGAACTATAAAATGGTAACTAATGCGTTCATTTAAAAAAATTATATTAAATGTATACAATTATATTAGATAAAAACTAAATTATTAAAAATAATATTTATAATAAAATTTCTAATTTCCTCCAAAATAACCACTTACATTAAATTTGAAGTAAATGGTCATTCATTTATTTTACATAAAGACAAAGAACGTCCTTAAAGAGGTTATGCTACATCGTTATCTACTTTTATGTAGGTTCCAGGTAATAAACGCAGTAGTTGTAATAACTAAGTATATAATAAATACGTTTCTTGGTAATCCAAAATTTAAGCTGGTGGATGGATGTGTAATAACTCACCAAGTTAAATGTTTATATCTATTTACTATTGCAAACCACTAAGATGGAATATTCCAGATATATCCAGAATATATATGTAATTGAAATAAATTGGATGTAATAAAATTCTTTTTTAAAGTATTATTTCTGACATTTTGCTCCACGAGGTGCCCCTTTACAAATTGCTTTCCATTTTTTATTCCGAAAAAGTAGGTTACATTCTGACAAATTTAAAATATAATAATTATTTGGATATTAATATAATAACCCTCCTTTCTGGTTTCATAGACGCTAGAATAAATAAGAAAATACGAAAATAATGGAGTCCTTAACGGTTGTTGTAAATGTTATACGAAGTGGAAAATAATTAGTAATTCTAGAAAGTGTCTATTTTAAGATTTTGTAATACTTTAAAGTATTCATTAACTTAGCAGGTAAAAGTTGATGCTATTTATAATATACATGGATTGAAGTATAAACACATGGCATATATTGTATAATATTTATTCATTTAGTATAAATTTTATACAAATTTATTTCAAAATTAAGACAACAAAATTCTGCAATTGTAATTGTTCATTCGAATTCGACTTATTTTCTAACGAGGTGTAATATATCCAAAAGAATAACAAAAATTTAAAAATATATTTACCTCTGCTAAAGATAGTTAAAAAGTATCAGTAAGATATTAAAAATTAAGTACGTGAAGCCTTTCACCTTTCAAATTATAACTATTAAATTAATTTTAAATGGCATGACACCTAGACATGCCTTGGAAATGTAGTTTTTTTGTATTAGATATTTTGTGAAAGATCCAGTAAATAATTGCTAAGATAAAGAATACTATTATTTTTAAAGGAATTATGAATATACATATAGGTGCCTAATGATTTAATTTGCAAATGCAGCTGTTTGCATAAACCCCAAAGACAAAACTCAACCTTGATTATATCGAATACAAGAATTTAAATTCATATATACTTAAATGTATTACATGACCTCGTTAGCTATCTGAGTTTTTCAAAACATAAACATATCACTTTTTTCGGAAATATATGCATATTGTAAAATTTTAAGAAATATATTAAAACTCGACCAATTTTAAAAGTAAAGACGATGAAATTTAAAAAAAGTTAGTCACATTTAAAATCTGTCTAAATCTAAACTTTTAATAAATAGTAGTCTTAAAACAAACTAATAAAATAATCCAACATGTCAAAATCTAGATTCTGTACACTATTTTATCTAAAGTTAGGTATTAAATTATTTTAGCCTGTATAATCCACAAAATACACAAAAACAAGATTTAGAAGGGAAAATACCTTCACTTGAAACAGATTTTTAGATAACATTCATCATTCATCACAACATACATCACTCATTCACAGAAGATCAGTGTTGCAATTTAAAAAATATGTCATAGGTATATCCGGTTATAGAAATATTTTATTTTTATATCTATTGTTTATGCAGTTCTTCAACAAATATTATTCCCAAAGTTTATTCAAAATTTCGATTAAGTTCTAAAAAATTCTAAAATGTAATAAATTAATTTTCACTAAAATTAATTATTCTAAAGTTCGGCTTTTGTACACTTTTGAAAAAATATATATAGGTAGATATTTCCAATTTGCAATTGGGTAAAGAATTTAAGTATAACAATATCTATTATGCTTAAAAAGCATTTATTGTAATGTACCTTACAGGTTCTTAAAAAATATTTATATTATCTAGATTAATTTTGACATCACTAAAATTACATTTGCTTTCAAATTTTTGCAGCTATATTTATTTTATTTTTGAAATTTTACTTTAATTTTCATGTCTTGTCTAACATTACGCATTTCTTTTCTGGAACAGCCATAGTTACCCAATAATATTGCTTTTTTTCAGTTCTTGAAAAACTATATTTATATCAATAATATATAACAAAAAATCAGGATTAGGGGAACTGAATTTATTTGAAAAGTATTTAAATTATTCAAAATTAATTTTACTAAAAATCTCTAATATATCATCAATGGCATCAATGATATCTTTCTATCTACGAATGTGGTCTTATTATATTTTGTCTCTCTATTAATATCAATCAAGCATATTAATTTGATTTAAACTTTAGCGTCCTTTAGATTGTCTATCTTTATTTTTATATTTACGCAATCAACTTTAATAACCCAAATAGTATAAAATTTATAGCTTCATATATCCGCAGTTCGTATCGCACGTATACAAGATGACCAAATATTACTATATACATAATTATGGCCATCATTTATTTTTAAGTGTAACAACTAAATAAGTTTTATTATTTAAAAAAAAATACCTAACATATTTATTACTGTATTTATTATTCAATTATAAAAAAATTAATATCATTATTACGTACCAACAACAGTGACCACTAATGGCCGCTTGTAATCACGTCAAAAATATTTCATGCTGAACACATTTACTGATTAGCTCTTGTTTTGTCTTCATAAGTATGACGATAAAATGCCTTACGCTTTATATTGGTCATGTAGCAAAAATTAAATTACACTTTATTGCAGCTGTATTAGTATAATAAAGAGACAATAAATAAATATATATTGAGGAAAGATTTTATCAAATTAAAAAATACGGCTAATATTTCCTATTTTACAACATTATAAAGCTTTAGACACATTTATTGGGTTTATATTTCGTTATATAAAAAGATTTATTATTAATAATTTATTTTCTAATTTATTATATGAATTTTGCACAGTTTTACTGATTTGTTTTTAAAGAGTGAGTGACGTTAATTATATAACAACTTACACGTGAAATTAAGCAAATATAATAAGCAAGGCATGTGAACTTTGAATATAGCGTCGACATCAACCTTAAGATCTAATTTATTAACAATAGCAATCAAAGCCATGCACTCAAGGTTAACGATTTTAACAAAGAAGTAATATGGTCTAACAGTGTACTTAGTATGCAGGAGTTATAGGACCGCATATTTATTTCGTATAATTACAGTAATAAATAATTACATTAACAGATATTGATTATTATTATATATATATCTGACGATAATCTAATCGAATCAAATCGAGGTATAATTTGCTTTTTTGGCGACTTCTATTTCATATTGTTTTAATCTACACTTTGACTTATATAAGTTATTATACTTCAGCCGTATTTGATGGTTAGGTATTTCTGATACATCAAACTGGATAAGTATAATAAACAATGGAGTCACAGACTGAATATTTTTAATTATTTTAAAAATTAATGAACAGAACTTAGGATATTCATTATCCTACCATTCTAACTGTAGTCCATTAAAGTTTAGCTGATAATTGAAGTTACATATAAGTATAGTATATACAGGGTGTTTATTAATCGAATGCCGATACATAAAAGTGTGAATCCTTCGGTCATTTTAAGAAGAAAACTTAATATCAACATATGTCCTAAACCTCTTAATTTTTGAGCTACAGGGTGTTACAGTTTTAAGAAAAAAATTACTTTTTTATTCTTATCCAATCCAGATATTTTTATGAAATTTTGTACACACCTATTAATCATTAAGGAGCATTGTTTAATGTAAACAACGTTTTAAAATATTTGCCAATGACGTCGGTACGAGGTTTGAACTAATCATTTTTTAAGAAAAAAATGGCACGCCACTGCCTTTTCTAAAAACTAAAATTATTTTTAAAATCTCCATTTATTTTACAAATTCGGTCCCTAGACTTACTCTCGTACGACGCACCACTTTCACGTAAAAAAATTAATACCAAAAAAAGTTTTTTTCCCCAAGTTCATTGAGACTGCTTTTGATATTTTGTTGCTATTTTGTAGACACCCACCATGCGTGGAAACATTTTTTGTGGGGCAAAAATTAATTTTCTACTTTCACAAATGACATTCACGTAGGCATGATATTGAATATTTGAATAGAAAATACGGTAAACTCATTAAATGCCCCCTTAAAGCAAATAAAATAAAAATTAGTAGGCTGGGAAAAGTGTCATAATTTTTGACGCTTCTTTTGGCAATAAAGTTGACATTGATTTTTTAAAAAAATTATGATTAGAGTAGGAGGTAAAATTTCATAAAAATGGTAAATTTTAAAATCGGTGAATTAACTGACGTGCATTTTACTTATGGGTTTGCCGACGGAAATGCATACAAAGCCAGGAGGATATACCAAGAGCGGTATCCAAATCGCGTACTACCCGATCCGAGAACATTTTCTGGGATTCATAGACATCTTCACGAAACCGGAAATTTAAAAGTAGACCACAGTGCTGAAGGAGTCCCTGAAACAGTAAGAACACTGAAACTTGAAGAAGGAATTTTACATGAAATTGAGGAGAACCCCGAAACTAGCACGAGGAAAATCGCGGCAACATTTAATGTTTCACACGTACTTGTTTAGAAAATTCTTATCGAAAATTTGTTATACCCATATCACATTCAAAGAGTCCAGGCATTACTCCCTAGAGATTTCCCGTTGCGCATTAATTTCTGTGAGTGATTTCTTCAAAAGCTGCTGGAAAATTCGTTTTTTGACAACTACATTCTTTTTACCGATGAAGCTAGTTTCTTTCGAAACTCAATATGAAATTTCTATAATAACCATTTGTGGGCGGATGAAAACCCTTTCGCAATTGTTGAATCAAATCATCAAGAACAGTTTTCATTAAATGTTTGGGCTGGTATTATTGACAATTATTTGATAGGCCCATTTTTCCTCACAAGAAGATTAGATGGACAATCGTATTTACCTTCTTGAAGAAGATCTGCCGCCAATGCTTGAAGACCTTCCTCTTTTATTAAGAAGCCAGATGTGGCTAATGCACGATGGTGCGCCTCTATATTTTAGCTTACGGGTGCGTGAATTTTTAAATCACAACTATCGCGATCGGTGGATAGGCCGCGGAGGAACGCAGTCATGGCCGCCCAGATCTCCAGACCTTAATAGTTTATACTACTTTTTCTGGGGTCATCTGAAAAGCTTAGTGTACGCAGTGCCGATTCAAGCCGAAGAAGAGTTACGAAATCGTATAATAGTATGCTGCCAAACCATAAGAGACACCCCAGGAATTTTTTTAAAATGTACTTCAGTCTATGCGAAGAAGAGTAGATGCTTGCATACATGTGGGTGGAGGACACTTTCAACAACTACTGTAAATGCATAATTTGTGTTCTTTATTTTGTTTGTATTTTCTTGTCTTATCGTTTCGTTTTAGGTTTAAGATTTATCGTTTTACTAAATAAATCGCGATTTTTAACTTAAAATTTAAAAAAATCAGAGGCGTACCGTTTTTTTTTCTGTCCAAGCATTTAATATTATGCCTACGTGGAGGTCACTGGTTAAAGTAGAAAATTAATTTTTGTCCTAAGAAAAGTGTTTCCACGCATGGTGGGTGTCTAGAGAATTGCAACAAAATATCAAAAGCAGTCTCAATGAACTTAGGGAAAACATTTTTTTGGTTTTAATTTTTTTACGTAAAAATGGTGCGTCGTACGAGAGTATGTTTAGGGACCGAATTTGTTGTAAAATAAATGGAGATTTTAAAAATAATTTTAGTTTTTAGAAAAGGCACTGGCGTACCATTTTTTTCTTCAAAAATGTTTAGTTCAAACCTCGTACGGACGTCATTGGCAAAGATTTTAAAACATTTTTTACATCAAACAATGCTCCTTAATGATTAATAGATTCCATAAAAATATCTGGAGTGATAAGAAAATTTCTTTTTTTTTCTTATCACTCAGTTTTCTTCTTAAAATGATCGAAGGATTCACACCTTTAAGTATCGGCATTGAATTAATAAACACCCTGTATAAATCACGTAGAGATACTGCTAGGTCACTTTCATTTGGAGCTATTTTTCTCCTCTCGCTTTCTTGAAAGAGGAAGAAATTTCAGTGAAAAAAATAGAAACCAATAGTTTCAATAATTCGAAATGTTTATATTTGTAACATAAATTGATGTGCTTAATAACACTAAATATTTCTATAGTATAATTCACCTCTGTAACGATTTAAAAAATTGCAGAACAGAGATGACTGGTTGTTTTTACGAAATAATGGAAAAACCTTAAGCCCTATAAGTTATGTTTAAATAATAAATGTTTCTAACACATTCAACTGTTTTTAGTTTACTTTGCAAATATTATTTTAGAACGCAGTTTAAATACAGATTATTAAAAAAAAAAGTGAATGCTATGTCATGATGTTATATCTACATGTTTTATTGTTTGCCTTAAAGTATTCATTTATGATATGCAAATAACCGCACAATGATTATTTTCGTATAATTTGGCTTTAATACAAACGAGGATACAAATTTCTTTACTTTATAATTATCGGCATAATTTCCTGAAGTGTGACCTATTTTACACACACATTTTATCAAAATTAATTTATTAAGATAATAAATAGATCAAAGATAAAAAGCATTAATTAAAAACTGGTTTCTACCAAATAAATCTGATGTTTCGGAAATTATAGAAAATGACCAATTAGATATACAGTTCCATAAAGAAATGGCAGTGACGTTTATTGTATATTTTTAATAAAATATCTGTACAAAAAATATCAGATTTTGATTTCGATCGGTTATACATGATTAAATAATTTTCTAATAAGAGGCGTCTGGGTATATAAATAATAATTACTGATATTTTTTTAAAGTCATGCAATTCGTATGTTTACATATTGTATATAATCTGTACAGAGTGATTATGCGAAAATGTTAGATTCAGCTCATAGAAATCATAAAATATATAGTTGATTGCACTAACGTGATAGCGTCACACTAATGGGCGGGAATTTCAAAATATGAAAATTTTACATCCAATTCATAGAAACATGATTTCTATGGTTCAAATACAAACATTCCGTACACTGTTATTAAAATATAGTGTTACCAACAGCATACATTAAGTTTTCTCCAGATGGCTACTTTCTAAGCTCCTCTATAGTCTGACTATTTTCAGTGTCTAATGTAAAAACTTTTGGCCTTCTATATATTTTATGATTCAGCTTCTGCTTTGCTACCCTAAGATATCGTAAAAATAAAACTTGCATTCCTTGAATACTTTTTCACAATGATTTCAATTTGTTTTTTCTTTTGATACATCCTGCGTATTATTACATCTTTGGAGAAATATAATTGCTATTAAACTAAATCGAGCTTGGTTTCTAAGGTATAACATTTTGGTTTGATTTTGCATAAACCTAATCTGCCAACATCGGTAACACTATTGTTAGTGTCAGTATTTTACTTTATTTGAAAACCATGTTATATATACTCCTAATTTGAATAAATATGCTTTAAAATTTAGATTAATTTTACTTTAAAATAAAACTCCCCGTTTTATTTTAAAATCAGTGACATATAAGTAAGAACAAGTATTTTTTAGAAGTGAAACCATATTATATATTAATTTAAGGCAGAAAATAAACTACAAACTGCATCCAAACCATATACAGGGTGAATCTTAAATAAGTACAAATATTTTAACTGCTGGTGTAGATCGTCATTTAAATCATATACATATGATTCGTTGCGAGGTTGCCATATCTCCTCCAATATAAATATTACGTTTCCTTTAACGTAATAGTTCTATTTTAAAAATACTTGTTTTAAGCATAAGTGCAGTAAAATTGGGTATGTAGTATGATACGCAGCAATATTAACATAAATTTTAACATCTGAACTAACCTTACTATACTTCAACGATTAAAAATGAATTTCCGCAAGTTCAATACTACCGTAAAATATTTAGGAAGATATTGCGTGATATTAATATGTCCAATGTTCAAAAATTATACATAAACGTGCACACAAGCTTACCTGTTTGTTAAAAAATTAACTATTTAATCAGTAATCCACATTTCACAAGTTAAATGTCATTGTACACTGTTAGAAAGAGACACAAAACACAATTTCCTTAAGTTATTTTATGAAGAATAACGAAAAACTATGCACGCGTTTTTTATTTAAAATGGAAAAAATGTCAACTTTTAGAAAATTTTATTGCTATTTTCATGCATTATGTGGGGTTAACAAGTTTGACTTGGGCTTCCGATAATCTGTCATGACAGTCAATGACAGTTTGATAATAAAAAATAATATAAAATGTTACACTTGACAAAATTCGCTAAAAGTTGAGATTTTTTCTTCCTTGAAGCAAAGACATTTGTGTAATACTGGCAACACTGTGAACCACACGTTCAGTCTGCAGCACTATGACTCATAAAAGTATGAAGGGTCGGTCTAGGCCAGCGGTCCTCAACAAGTTTTCTACTGAAAAATTACGAAATTTATTTAAAATTTCACTTTTTTATTTCTGATTTTTTTGTAAAAAATCTATTAATTATGTGTTCTACACACAAAACTATACTGCTGGTTAAAATATTTGTACTTATTTAAGATTCACCCTGTATTTATCTCTAGGTTATTTTAATGACACAGAAAGTGCTACCAAAAAATTACTACTGTTGAAATGTTTTGTTGCTTCAGAATTTATAATTTGTTTCACAAAAACAGATAATGTTGGTATATCCTTAGAGACCGCCATAATAATAATAAGATGAAGAAAAAGAATGTTTATAAATATGTCACCACATTGGCATTGTGATTCAATTGCATCGTTATCGTAGTTTTCATGACCTATTCGATGGTTTAACAATTTTTTATACAGTGCATTAAAGAAAAAAATATATATATCGAAAAACTAAATTTTCAAAGACAGCCATGTTGTAAACAATTTATTCTTTAAAATTAAACAGTTGGCTTAGAAAGTATTGAACATACCTTCAAAATGATACCTTGACCGCTAAGGTATATTAAACAATATCAGAGATATAGGACTGTGAGGTAGTGGGCATTTAACACCTATAAATTAAATGCCAACTGAGAAAGTGCGACTCCCGGATCATTATGCGGCGGCAATATGCAGAGAGCGCCCTCTAGACGACGCCGCGGCGCATAGTGGAGGAGAGTCCAGAAAACAAATAAAAATTATAATATTGAGATTCTGTTTACATTAAAAGACATATGAATACAACGAATTCTAACCTCTAGAAGAAGTTTTATTTGCGAATATGCAGAGATAAAACCCAGATACAAATTTTCGGGACGATAGGGCGTTACCGACGAGAGTTCGGAGATGAGGGTTGAATGCGGCGGTTGTGTTCATTTTCAGTTGAGAATATTTCTATAATTTTTCCCGATTGGAGGACCCCTCAAAACAAAAGTTCAAAACAATTTTGCCAGTTTTTTAGGTTGTCTGTCTCATTGTGCGGCAGCATACTGCCCGCTACGTACACATGTGGTACCTATTTCCTAATTTATCCGGCTGTTTTAAACATATATTCTCGTTTAAATATAAAATCAATTTGTTTAAAAAATATATTAAAAGTCCAATAGAAAACAAGAAAAAAATTATTAAAGTTGCAGTATCCGAAAATAATTTAGTGTTTTTATGAAAGTAAACACTGCATGAAAAAAATGGCGAGAAGGAGGCTCAAAGATCGTCTTTTAATACTGTCGTAAATTTTAATACTGGGACAAGAGCGCCAGTGCAGATTTTATGTTTATTTTGGATGATCCAAGTAACTAACGGTCAGTTAGTGTGAATTAAGATGATCTTAAAGTGTTATCATACTAATTATTTTTCAACAAAAATATACAGTAACGAGAGTTGAGTATTGTTCTAACATACCGTTTGCAATAATAATGGCACTTTTGTATTGTTAAAATTTTACAATTATTATCTCGTTTTCTGTTAGACCTACTTTTTGCAACAAATTACTTCTTATTTAAAAATACATATACAGAGTGTCTCAATATTAAGAGAACATAGAGAAAGAGTAGATTGCTGACGATAAAATAATGCGATGTAGAACTTACCTTAGTGATGGTTAAAAAGATACAGGTGTCAAAGTTAAAATTTAACTTTTGATATTTGTAAATAACCTTAAAAAATCAAAATGTTTACATACATGTTGCAAAACGGTGTTTTTTGGGGGGGGAGGTGGTAGGAGAAAGTTATTTCAAATGTTGATGCCATTAGTAGAGTTGAACTTTTTTTGCGGTTTAGTATATCCAACTGACTATTGAAACAAGAAAATATTTGGATTTTTTGAAAAGCTATTTACAAATATCAAATATAAAATTTTATCTTTGACACCCTGTAATCATCTATTATCTCATTCTATGTCCCAATCATTTCGGGTCCCGAAGACAAGAGCCGTTTTGATCCTATGTCCACATGTTTAGAAAATAGCGCGTGTTCCACGTGGGATTTCCTTTCGATCGCTTTGTCCCAGTGTGCAGTTACAGCATCAAAATCACGCTCTCTTGCTCAGTGTGCAAATACCTTAATCAGCTCCAGGTCTTATTAACCGCCTTAGCTAGGTCAAGGCGGTTAATAATACCCGACTAGGTCGCCCAATGAATACCAGGTCTTAGGATTACAGTTACATAAAGATTGAAAGGTCTGTCTCTAATAGTCCAAGATAATGATAATGTAATGCTAATAGTCTGTGACTCATCATTATCGTGATGGTATACAGTTTTGGTAATATTTATCAACCTTACAATTAGAGATAAAATAATAGGGATAAAATGTTACGCCTGGGCATTCTTTTACTGATCAACGAAGCTTTAGGCGGATTTTATTACAAGTAATGATGGTAGTATTCAGTTAAAAAACAATTACTTATTAATTAGGATCTACAGTATGCGCCAAAAGTATGGAATAAATTCAATAAAAACGAAACAATTATTTTTTGAGAAAAATCCTCGAACAGGTCGATTTTTAATTTAAAACATACATATTTTAGCGTAAAATGCGATTTTCAAATGTCATTTGTTTTCGAGTAATGACGTCATCGATTTTTTTTAAATGGCAACACCATATTTTTTTCCTTGATTCTGAAAGATCGTTTAATTCTCTATCAGACGGTACTAAAATTTTGCCCTCTTACATATCAAAGTTTTCGAGTAAATGACGATTGAATGTTATAAAACATAAATTGTATCCATAAAAAAGTAACAATTTTAAGGTATGTAAAATAAAATACAATTGATTAAATTTTATACTTAAATTAAATGTTCGAATTGCCATCCACCAACTTCTTGACAATGCGCAAGTGTGAAGTGTGAAGAAATTCTTCTTGCACATTATGAATGATTTCTGGGGTAACTCTGCGTATTTCGTCCCGAATGCGATTTTGAAGTTCTTCTAAATTACGTGGTTTATTAATGTACACTTTTGACTTCAAGTATCCCCATAAAAAATAGTTAAGAGATGTAAGATCTGGCGATCTTGCAGGCCATTCTATCCGTCCGCGTCTGCCAATCCACCTCCCAGGAAAACAGTTATCCAAAAAATCTCGTACAGGGCGCGCATAGTGCGGAGGTGCACCGTCTTGCTGAAACCATATGGTATCGTCAGGAATGTCAGGGTCATTATCGTTAGAAAAAATTACTGCAAGGGCTGGAACAAGATCATTTTCTAGAAACTCTAAATATCTTTGTCCTGTAAGGGTTCCTTCAAAGAAGAAAAGCCCTACTATTCTGTCGTCAACTATTCCAGCCCACACATTTAATTTCTGAGGGTGTTGGGTATGTGCCTCTGCCATCCAATGAGGATTTTCCCGACTCCAATATCTGCAAGTTTGACGGTTTACTGTACCATTCAGACAAAATGTGGCCTCATCTGAAAAAGTATTTGCCGGTGTAAATTTCTATTTCCTTGACATAAATCCATTAGAATTTCGCAAAAGTGTAAGCGGCGATCGGGATCATCTTCATTGAGTTCCTGCACAAGTTGAATTTTGTAGGGATGATATTTTTCCTTCCTCAAGATACGTAGCACTGTGCTCTCACTAGTGTCATTGTTTAATGCAACCAATCGTGAAGAATTATGAGGATTATCCACCATACTTATCAAAATGTTCTGTTTCTGATTTTCATTAATGCTTGGACGTCCAGGTTTTGGAATATTTACAACATTGCCAGTTTCTCTAAATTTAGACTCTACCTTACTGACTGTTGATTGGCTGATAGGGCGATCTGGATATTTTTCATTAAATAAATCGCAAACTTCCCGCTGAGTTCTAGTCATATTCCAACATCCGATAAGAATTAAAATTTCAATTCTTTGAGTAACAGTTAAATGTGCCATAATACTTTAAATTGAATAATAATTTCTATATCGCTTACAATACTTATTAGAAAGTCGGTGTGACAATGACACTTTGCAAAGATTTTCACCTACGTGATCCATAAAAGAACTATGGAATTCGAAAAACTAAACTTGATAACGTTTTTGCTTTATTTTAATTGATTTACGTTTTCTAACATTCAATCGTCATTTACTCGAAAACTTTCCTATGTAAGAGGGCAAAATTTTAGTACTGTCTGATAGAGAATTAAACGATCTTTCAGAATCAAAGAAAAAAATATGGTGTTGCCATTTAAAAAAAATCGATGACGTCATTATTCGAAAACAAATGACATTTGAAAATCGCATTTTACGCTAAAATATGTATTTTTTAAATTAAAAATCGACCTGTTCGAGGATTTTTCCCAAAAAATAATTGTTTCGTTTTTATTGAATTTATTCCATACTTTTGGCGCATACTGTATACATTTCAAGGGTGTATTTGTTAAGAAAATGGAATACAACAGAAAACAGACAACAATCCTCGACTTTTATCGAGTTTATTTTGCTTCTTGTATGTGTATCTTCGACCTTTGATTGATTCTGGGGCAATGTACTCGTATTTACATTTACTATGCATGCATGATATATAGTAAACATCAATTAGTAGTGAGTTTTTCTCTATTTGTATATTAGTTTACTGATCACATACTAGAATGCGGTTTTGAAAGCTATATGGTTTTCAGAACCTCGAAAATACTTTCCATTTATTGTTGCCAAGGTAGCTTTAAAAGCATGCAAAATGTGTATATGACTAAATTGTTATGTAAGTACAATTAATAACCGTGTATGTAGTGAATGACTTGTTTGTCAATTAATTCACGTTATTTTTGCGGAATGATCAGTATGACAATTAATTTCATCATGTTTATATTAGCTAATCAACTAAACGTTATTTACTAAATATCGTGAGGTTATGTTGGGAATAAATCTTTTTTAAAAAGACTAAAAATTATTTTATGAAGGTCACTTTGGTGACACCTTACCAATTAAAAAAATCATTTGTTATGTCAACCTTAAGTATTTTGTAATGATTTTTAGAACAGTAAGCTCAATAGCTTACAATAAAAAATGCCATACACTGTTAATTTTGGATGTCTGTATTTTTACAATATCTTATTTATATTATTTATGTTACAAAATAAAAAATCATTCAGATATAAAGTAATAATAGGTGCATGATTCAGTACGCCTAAAAATAACCTACCGTCTGCAATATATAAAAGATAAAATAACTTGTATGTCTAATTATAGAAATTATAAGTGTAGGTTATCTTCAATTGATAAAATCAAGCAATAGTAAAAACAAATGTGCAATTGGACATTTCAAATAAACGTGTTTGTAAACATTCGACCGGCATCAGTCGGTATTACTTTCGCAGATTATTCTAAAATCGTATTTTAGTATTACTATTCCCTCTTTTTTATTTCAATAGGTACGAAATGAAAAACTAACAACATTGCAAACTGCATTATTTGTGTGCATATACAGGGTGAATCTTAAATAAGTACAAATATTTTAACCAGCAGTATAGTTTTGTGTGTAGAACACATAATTAATAGTTTTTTTACAAAAAAATCAGAAATAAAAAAGTTAAATTTTAAATAAATTTCGTAATTTTTCAGTAGAAAACTTGTTGAGGACCGCTGGCCTAGACCGACCCTTCATACTTTTATGAGTCATAGTGCTGCAGACTGAACGTGTGGTTCACAGTGTTGCCAGTATTACACAAATGTCTTTGCTTCAAGGAAGAAAAAATCTCAACTTTTAGCGAATTTTGTCAAGTGTAACATTTTATATTATTTTTTATAATCAAACTGTCATTGACTGTCATTACAGATTATCGGAAGCCCAAGTCAAACTTGTTAACCCCACATAATGCATGAAAATAGCAATAAAATTTGCTAAAAGTTGACATTTTTTCCATTTTAAATAAAAAACGCGTGCATAGTTTTTCGTTATTCTTCATAAAATAACTTAAGGAAATTGTGTTTTGTGTCCCTTTCTAACAGTGTACAATGACATTTAACTTGTGAAATGTGGATTACTGATTAAATAGTTAATTTTTTAACAAACAGGTAAGCTTGTGTGCACGTTTATGTATAATTTTTGAACATTGGACATAGTAATATCACGTAATATCTTCCTAAATATTTTACGGTAGTATTGAACTTGCGGAAATTCATTTTTAATCGTTGAAGTATAGTAAGGTTAGTTCAGATGTTAAAATTTATATTAATATTGCTGCGTATCATACTATATACCCAATTTTACTGTACTTATGCTTAAAACAAGTATTTTTAAAATAGAACTATTACGTTAAAGGAAACGTAATATTTATATTGGAGGAGATATGGCAACCTCGCAACAAATCATATGTTTCATTACGTTGTTGGATGAAAAATCAGCCAGCGGTCCTCAAAATGTGGGTATTTTTTTAAAAAATTAATATCTCCGTAAATATTAGAAATTTTTTAAAATGGCTTTCACTAGACTGATTTAAATGACGAACTACACCAGCAGTTAAAATATTTGTACTTATTTAAGATTCACTCTGTATAGCTAAACACTAGTAAAAGATATATGATAAATAAACACTAAACAGTGACAATTATTTTCTATTTTTAGTAAAGTATTTTTATAAGAAAAATGTAAGATTTTAATCAGTCAAACATGCTTTAAAAATAATTTTCTTAGAACAGATATCTCATATTTAAATGATTATGCCGATAAAATTTTTGAAGTAGATACATACAACTTACTTGAAGTTAAACATTAAGTGACAAATTTGGATTTGTTCATTAAAAGCATTTTTTGGAAATCATGAAATTACTCATTTCAAGAAATATATCCTGAAAAGTCAATTTTAGATTACTTTTTATTTAAATAATATTTAAATTATGACATTTGTATGTTAAATTTATTCGCTAGAATGCGCTTTTACAATCAAATAATTTCTCAAATAAGTCAGTTCCGATATTTATAATTTTTTACTTACATCTATTCAATTTTAAATTGTAAATACTCATAAATAAGTAATCATTAAAGCTAAGTTCAATATCAAGTGTCAAACTTCCCAATTTAATAGAAAATATTTATATACGAGTCTAATCTTTACAAGTTCATTTCCCTTATTTGGTTTCTGATTAATATTTATTTATTTTATGAACCGTTGTAAATGTTGACACCATTTGACAAAACCAAAAAGCAAAATGGGTTAATGAATTTTCTCGTACTAGTTAGATATGCGGCGGACGATATTTTTTAAAATTTTGAATAAAATGAGACTTTCGTAATATTTATTTATATTTATAGAGATTTTTTATTAAACTATGTTTTATTATTAGTAACATTTAACAATAACCATTTAATTATATCTATATAGAACTTATCTATAAAATTATCTATTTTCTAAATTATATTTGAATTGCATATTACACTAATGTCATTTTTTAATACCATATCCAAAATTGTGAAAATATTTTGGATAATCAAATTCATCACGTTCAAACAATGTTATTTGAAATAATCCAAATTTATGTTTATAAAAATTTTTGGCTCCAAATTTAGATCGTTGTGGAACAACAAATCACACTTTCATGATGAAAACATCGTTCATGTACACCTACCTACTGTTTAACTGGTTCAAAATCTATTTTTACAGTTTTAAGAAATTTTAGTTTTATGTGCTTTTTTAAGTCTACTCTAAAGAGTAAACAATATCAAGAATATTTTTATTTGGGCCCTTCTATTTTCATGATACAGGATGTTAAAACGATAAAACCAATAAGATCATCTATGTGTATTTACAGGGTGTCTCAGATATTACTGGCATCCCTAGAAGAGATGATTGTACAGTCAAAATAAATGTGATTTACCCAAATATACAAATATGTAAAAGTTCATTGTTTCCGTGATAGATGGTGTCAAAGATTTTGAAATTTTTATTACATATTTAATTTACTTGGAAACTCTTGCTGATAAAACAACAATAATTCTAGTTTGTAATTTGATACCTTAAGTCTAATTATTCAGTATGTTTAAAAATTTCCACTGTCACCTTTGGTGTAGAAACTCTGCGCCACTCTTCATTTATTTACAATAAAAATGGTACGCCACTGTTTTAATTATAAAAAATATAGGATACTTAAAGTATCGAATATTTTAAATTTGCAATTTTCTATAATATGCATTGTATTCAAGTAATTGTTCATTTAAAATATCTCTGTATTTCGTAGTTTGCGCATATTTGTTTCAAGGGCTGAAGGAAACTTGAAAATCCACTCTTAAAATGTTGCACATAACCATAATTTATCTTTTTGAGTAACTTTTTCAAGTAACATTTTGCTGTATTTTTCAGTGGAAAAGGCGCTTTACTAGAAACCAAAGCTATTTTTTCTCGGTGCATTGAATATTTCAAATAGGATTATTTCGAAAACTACTTTAACAAGGTATACCTTTTTCACATAAAAAAGGTACAAGAATCGATTGTTTTAATAGTCAGATGTATACACTAAACCGCAAAAAAGTTTCATCATTTCAAAGAAGCATGATGTACCATATGTGGCGTCCTCTGCTAGTAGCCGTGAATTTTTCACCCCCATATTGAAAATAAAATTTTTAGTTTGACACACTGTATCTGTATTAATTTTTAACTAAAGTAAATTTAGCTATATTTATTTTGTAGTCAAAAATCTACTCTTGCTCTATGATGCATTAATTTCGGAACACCCTGTATTACTAAGGCATAATAGGTCTCACCACGCACAAACTACGAAATGGAAAGATATTTTTAAAGAACAGTTATCTGTATACCTATAGGTATATTTGGCTAAATCTCATTTATTTTGACTGTACAATCACCCCTTCCAAAGATGTCAATAATACCTGAGTATGTCTTACTATCTTAGATTATTTAGACATTAAAATGTAAAATTTTCATAATATTACATGTATTTACTCAATTTTTATTAAAACGAATTGCCGCATGCACACTTACAACCGAACCTCGATGCGTAACTGCGTCTCGAACGGGAACAAAATAAGTCGTGATACGCGTCAACGAGCCGAAATTTTCTCCAAGACAACTTCGTTGTATTGTAAACATTCTAATGCTTTGATTTTATATGTTGTCGGATTAACTGTGTTTGGATTAATTTCTACGTCCACACCGTTTTTTTTAATGTGACGCATAAATAATAAGTGTTGGGAACGCTGCGAACACTCATATTCTCTGTGATGTCACGCGACGAGGTTCTGTTATAAGTGTGTACGCGGCTTAAAACATCCAATAATGGTGTATAACCAATAACTATTTGCAGATATAAATAGCAGGACAATTAAAATAATAATAAACAATAATTGCAATGAAAATAATGTATGACCTCAAAACGATTTTATTCGGAAACCATGAATTTTTATTTACTTTAAATATTCCTTTATCTGAGAAAAATTATGCCATATATTGTTTTAGTGTTCTAAAGCATGATTGACCCTCAAACACAATTTATTTAATTATTTTACAAATAACAGATAAAATATTAGGTTAGTACGCTTTTTATTCATACATTAATTTAGAAATAAATATTTGGTAGTGAAAAGTAGCAAAGTGATATATACCTAGGTGTTATTTAGTAACTATTTTCAATACTTATGTGTACCATAAATTTGTAAATAAATAATTCTATTGTTTGTTTTCATAAAATCTTATACAGTGGTTTCGAAAAGTAACGAATAAATTAATTATTTTTGAAATTGAGAAGTTTTCGAAAAAATCCTCTGGCACATCGATTTTGTTTTTAAAAAGGTACTTTTTGACATACGACCCACATTTGTGACGTCATCGTTGTTCGACATATGGCGTCATCGACAATTTTTTTAAATAGCAACCCTAAATTTTGACCATGCCATTTGAAAGCGCGTGTCATTCTACATACATACATCATAAAAAATTATGGTGTTACATAACAAAAATTTCAAGAAAATAATGTTTGAAGATTTTAAAATTCTCGATTATACAGGGAGTTAAACTTTCAAAAAAAAAATCATTACTTACAACCATAAAAACTTCTAACGGTCCATTGGTGTTAATTAGCCTGTATTAATTATAAAATTAGAATTAATAAGATTCAAAAGTTATAGTGTTTATGTATAATATTTAAAAGACTACCTTTAAATTTGCCTTAAAATTTAATGACCAGAAAAAAATACACGTGTTAAGAATCAGTTCATACAAATTAAAAATGCAAAATATCAGTGAATCCCAATCTAGTCCCACATTAATAAAAAATTACAAATAATTCCACCTTATTTGCGTATTCCGAAAATAATGATAATGTTCATCTTTAGAAGATGATTTCATACTGCATTAATAATACTATTGATGTACCATTTAAAAAAAAAACAAGTTATTCTACACTGGCACTTATGATTTTTTATATGGCACGGTAAACACAGTATTTTAAAATTGCTTAATTTAATGACTTTATTACTCATAAATAGATATAGGTTTTCAACACAATTTAAAAAACAAACATGTTTTTGTTTTGCTCGTGATTCCTTTTCCAGGTATTAAGTTAACTGATTAAAAAATTTCGACCTTGTAATAGTATTAACTAGGATTATCCAAATCGTAGAAAAATTCTCATGATCTATTGAACCTCAAGTAATAGCAACAGTATTGTTATTGAAACCGTTATGTACATTTTAAAATCAATTTAATAATTCAGGTTCTTTAATGCATATTCTTTTCTTTATGACTTGGCAAACTGTAAATAACATCTTCTCCTCAGGTACCGTAGCGTGCAAAAAATCTTTCAGTTATTCATAAAAAAATATATTTTTTTACATCATGCTTTTATTGCTTTTGATTCTCTCAAATCTGTCATCAACAATTGAAAGAAATTCCATTTCTAAAGATATACATGCCATCTGGCTGTTATTAATTTTTACGGTAATGAGATTAACTTTTCAGTTTATTATAAACACAATATTAGATTTAAAAAAAAAGCATAGAAATTTGTCTCTCTACGATCAAATTGCAGCCTCGTTGCTTCGACTTAAAAAAGGAACAAACTATTTTTATCCCAGTAAAAGTTAATCTATAATAACTTATACAAAATTCCTTCCAATAATAGCTCTGGGAAGTCTTAAGAATGACTATCAGTTACTCAAAGTGAAACCGTTATTTATTTATTCTTGTGGTGAAACCATGTAAGACTTTTTTTCATACTAAAATACACTTAATTTACTTGTTGCTTATGTTTATAAAAGTTCAATAATTTGGCAATATAGTAAAGTCTCCAACATTTCCGGTTATACCGAAAGTGGAGCCCAACTTATTTTTAAATGGGACACCCTGTATCTGATTGCATTTTTGGACTCTAAGGAAAATTTAAGGTTGTATAACATTCTCTATAGCTAGGAATTGTAGATTTTGTGACCTATATACTATAGTGTGCGGAGGTGTACGCAACTTTTTCCTGAAAATAGATAATTTCGCTTTTGGTATTAGTAAAGAACTTAGACGATACGTGTTAAATTTGGTATATCCGTAAAGGAACCCGCACATTTTATATGGAAAATGGTCTTCCGGTCAAATTCACTGAAAATTTGGGAAATTGTTCGTTTTGTACTCCCGAACAAAAGTCTCAATGGGGTCGAAGCTCGAAATGCCCATCTTTAGGCTCTACGGCTATTTTTAGTGGCCAAAAACGGCCAAAATTCATTTTTTTCTAAATATCATGTTTAATTCTCGGAAAGTGTTCGTTTTGTACTCCTGATCAAGTCTCAATGAGGTCGAAGCTCAAAATGCCCATCTTTAGGCTCTACGGCTACTTTTAGTGGCCAAAAACGGCCAAAATTCATTTCTTTTAAATATCATGTTTAATGATGGGAAATTGTTCGTTTTGTACCCTTGATCAAAAGTCTCAATGAGGTCGAAGCTCAAAATGCCCATCTTTAGGCTCTACGGCTATTTTTAGTCGCCAAAAATGGCCAAAATTCTTTTTTTTATGTAGGAATATGTCCATGTCTAATTATATGTGTATAAGTCTCATTGAGATTTTTGATCAGGGGTACAAAACGAACATTTTTCCAGCATTACACATGATATTTAAAAAAAAAGAATTTTGGCCGTTTTTTGCCACTAAAAATAGCCGTAGAGCCTAAAGATGGGCATTTCGAGCTTCGACCCCATTGAGACTTTTGATAAGGGGTACAAAACGAACACTTTACCAGTATTAAACATGATATTTAAAAAAAAATGAATTTTGGCCGTTTTTGGCCACTAAAGATAGCCGTAAAGCCTAAAGATGGGCATTTTGAGCTTCGACCTCACTGAGACTTTTGATCAGGGGTACAAAACGAACACTTTCCCAGCATTACACATGATATTTAAAAAAAAGAATTTTGGCCGTTTTTGGCCACTAAAAATAGCCGTAGAGCCTAAAGATGGGCATTTCGAGCTTCGACCCTATTGAGACTTTTGATCAGGGGTACAAAATGAACAATTTCCCAAATTTTCAGTGAATTTCACCGGAAGACCGTTTTCCATATAAAGTGTGCGGGGTCCTTTTAAAATATTAGAATGTTTCTTGCCGTTACATTTTGACAACTTTAAACATCTATAACTGTTATTATTGAATTTTTTAATTATTTTTTTTTCTGATTTGAAAAATAGACATATGACATTCCTATATTTAACCGTTTTGTAGTTATTGGACATTGGAAAATTCTAAGCTATTTATTATACAAACAGAAATTACAAATATTAAAGTAGTCTGTGGAAATGAAAAGTATTTATTTAATCATATTAATTGAAATTGAAACAAATAATTGAAATAAATGTTTTGTAGTTTTCTTAATAATCTATTAATTTCAACCCTGTACATATAAAAATATTAATTTCCGACTACTATACTAATTTGTTCTTGGGAAGTCCGCAAATAAATTAAAAGCCCGATAAAATATCCGGAACATGTGCAGTAATTCTGAATTATTTTTCTTGAAAGCAGACATTTAAAAAATTGCGGCTTTCTAAGTAAGAATTTACTTCTATGAATTGTCCTGTTACAATCTTTTTGCATTGTTGTCGGCTACCGACAAATTTCACTTTTATATAACAAGAGCAACAACACATGTAGTTGACATGTGCTCTTAATGTAATTTTTTTTGGTAATGGGCTAATTTAATAGATTGCAATTTTACATTAATCATCCTAATTTTAATTAACTTTACAGCACCTTTAAAGTTACATAATAGCACAAGAGCGAATTTAATATAAACAAAAAACGTATTTTTAGCTCATTAACAAAATACAGAGTGTCCCTGAAATGTATGTACCTCTGATTCACCCTAGAGGTAAAAATACGACAGTGTATGCCAATTTACGTATATGCAAAACTGCACCCTTATGGCATTAGGGGGCGCGAAGTTTTTGAAAAAATATCAATAATCTGTTATAAAGCGTAAAAATGTTGAACGATTAAAAAAAATTGATATATGAAAATATATTGGTTACGGCTTTTCTTGGTGCAATTAATGTTAATTACCGACTGGCACAAATATCTTAAACTGGATCTTAGTTAAAAATTATTCATATTTTTTTTTATTTTGTGTATTATCCTTGTATTATCTAATTGCCACTTTTTTCTGGTAAAAGCCAACACTTTTTAAAATAAATTCTGCCGCTTCCAAAATCTTGATAACCTATACCGCAAAAAAATGTGTTCATACATAAGAAAAATCACCACCGTGCATGAACCACATTTTTCCTCTAATAAGTAGGGCTACATTTTTTAGTTCAACAGGTTCAGATATTTTTCCGTTTAAAGTGGTTGGTAATCTTACAAGGATATGATTGGCCCAGTAACAACTTTAAATAGAGAAATGTATCTGATTTTTTTACAAATAATTTTACCCGTTGAACTAGAAAATATCCTTAAGTTGCATAAATTTTATATTGGTTTGAAATATATTGAGGTCAGATGCGTCTGGCGATAATAATCACATAATAATTAAAATATTATTATTAAATTGCCATAGAATGTAAACAAAACCAGGTGGCCGAAAACGCGATATCATTGGTGTGACGTTACACGCCGTTCAGCGCGGTTTGTTTCCGTAGAAGCAAGTGCAGGTTACGGTATTGGTAATGTAAACAGGCGTTTGTTTGTTGTGTTTTTGCCGCATTTTTGGGTCATAGATAGTGTAATTACTGTGTAGGTAATGTCAAAATTATTAGTGGTAATGTGGTGAACTTACGGTATTATCAAAAATCGCCTATTCCTTTGTTTACAATATATATCCGCTTGTGAAAATTGCGGCGACAATGCTGGTGGACACATCCAGATAGATGGTTTTACTTGAGGTATTTATAAAATTATGCCATCCAATTTTACATTAAACTACTTGTTTTAATTTGAAAAATAATAAATAAAAGTACTGAATATTGATATTCAACATTTATTATTGTTTTTAAATTAATTTGTTATTGTTATTTGCTACTGATTTGGTGTTTCCTTAAACATTAAAAAAAATACTTTATTATTATTGTTTATTATGTTTTTAGAATGAAACGGGTAATTTGTCATAGTCATGTTAGATAGCAAAATTTTATAAATAACATTCTACAACTCGTAAATTGTAGGAACAAATACCGATTATATTATTTGAACTCGGAATGAAACGCTGAATATAGTAAATGAAAAACAAAATGTAAGTTTGCTTTACCACTGATTTTCTAAACGCCCTGTATATATTCTGGTAGCTTAATAGAACAGTTTAATTGATTTTTTACAACTTTACATTTTAATTTTTTTGACGACCTTAAACCTACCTGTAGGGGTGGGCGATAACGGTTTGGAACTATCGACTATCGACAAATAAAATAAACCGATATTATTGAATTATCGATATTATCAATAATACCGATATTATCGATAAATTCGATAATTTCGATATTATAAAAAACTGACAGACGCATTCACTCCACATCCAGCCTTAGGGTAAAAGTTGGCATATTTCAAAGGTTTGTTGCCCGGGTGTGAAAAATGTGAAAAACAATATTTTGAAGTCTACTTGGCGTCTCCTTGTTAATTATCGCATGTTTGACACATCTGATAGTAGTGTTTTTTTGGTGTTTTAAGTGCAGTTATTTGTCAGTCCTTATGGAAAAGTGTTATAGAACTATATAAAGTGTTAAAATAATTAAAATATTGAAGTAATACTTGAAATAATGAATAATTTTTATATCACATCGTGTTTTACCAACAAGTTGACGCTTCTCTTTATACGATCTACGGCTCTTGTCATTCATCCCCGGACGGATTTCATTTTATCTCAACAGATGTCGCCCACTTCGTGATTGTTCCCTAATTTTAGGTTTATGGTATAAACAAATCTAAAATCTACGAAAATGTTAACATATAAGTCGCATAAATCATTATTGGCTTAAAGCTTCAAGCTACGGCTAAACGTGTTCTTCGTGAGTCAAAATATTATCGATATTATCAAAACTATCGGTAGCTATCGATATTATCGTTACTATAACGATAATTCGATAATTTTTATCTGTATTATTATCGATATTATCGATAATTATCGATATATCGATAAATATTCCCAACCCTACGTGCCCATGTGATTAACAAAATTTCAGCTATGAACAACAAATATGCGGACTTACTCGTTACCGTTTATATTTTTTTATTTTTTATAAGTGCTATATACAGATTTCGCTAAACATGGGTGACAAACTCAAAAGCAAAAATACTTAAGAGGAAATGTAGTTTTAAGCAAACAGTGGTCTATGGACATTAGTTTGAAATTGATTAGTAAATGAATTTATAGAATGTCATAATGGCGGACAATGTGAAAAACTTGAGGTAATTTTAACATAAAATTGCTGATCAGTAGAAATGAAACTCGGTAAAAGTCTTTATTGTCAATCACTTTTCCTTATGAGCATGCAGGGGAGATGCAGAGTATAATTAAAATAATTGCTTTACGAGCAATAAAAACAGCATTTTTGAAGACAAAATAGTGGTTCTATATCGATACTCTTCATCGTTTCCTAAAAAAAAAAATGATGGTTATATATTCTGAAGATATACCTACTGCTTGGGATTACTTTAAAATTTGTATTGAAGTTGATTGTTGTTATATTTTTTTTTTTTGACAACTTTAGTTTATTGCCAGTTTTCTCGAGGAATATCCATATAGATTGTCAATATCGACGGCCATGGACCATTTTTTAAATTCAATTACATTTTACTTAAAATAACTTCTTCAGTTTCACATCATGTTTCGGAAACACTAAAATTTGTATTTTTGCAAATGACATTAAAATTTCACAACTTGAACAAAAATTCAAGCTTCTTTACATGTCGAAATGAAATGTCATTTATAAACAGAAACAGATGAATTTGTCTAATTAATTTCTGCATATTTAACACTAACAGCTACGTAAACTGTTATTATAATAATAAATAAGGGAAAGGGAACTATTATAGACCGGAATCTCCAAGGAGTGGGGGCTATGCTCAATCAAGCGACTGCAGCGCCAAAACTTTGAAATATTTTTAGGATGAAGGTTAGGGAAGTTTAACGATGGGTTTTAAATCTGTTTGATAAGGCTTGTTCCTGCATCAGTTAGAAATAGTTTGAAACTATCAGAAATATTCAACCAGTTAAGTTGAGAACGAGTGGACCAAGTACAAATGCAGGTCTAAATTTTTGTTTATTTTGGTAGGGCTATATTAATAAATATTTGTACTAAATGATTAACTACACTTAATGATTTGTACTGTATAAAAATAATAAATACCTTACTGTTTTAGGTAGGTATTAATAAATAGATGAATGAAAGAGCTCACTCATTTAGGTATTATTTTTTTGTAAATGCTGCAGATGTAGTAGATCATCCATAAGATATCAATATCAGCGGTATTATTATATATTTATTATTTTTAAATAAAATAAAACTACAGGTAGTAGGTACTTTATTTGGATACAGTCACATGTGTTTACTTACCTCTAAAACTTGATTGTTTTTACAATTGGGTATAACAATACATTATTTCAACACAAAAACATGAAATGTGACTTACTTTAAATAACAGTATCAACTACAAACAGAAGGGACAATTTCGGCATGACATAAAACAAACGTCAAAATTGAAACAATATGCAGTGATCTGTACAATACTTAAGTAGTTCATCCTAACAATGTTGTAGGCCGCCACAATGGCTCTAGCGGCTCCCCACCTATCGAGAAAATAATCTATAATAGTTTCCTTGTATGTGCAATGTGCATGCTTCTTGGCATATCGAAATGAAATATCATTTATATACAAAAACAGATGAATTTGCCTAATTAATATCTGCATCTTTAACACTAACAACTACGTAAATAGTTATTATAATTTTGCAAATGAATGAATGAGCTATTAATTATTATTAAGCTATTATCCGTTCTTCATTAGTTTGTTTCCATTCTAATCCCTTTCTCTCTCCATGTATAATGTCCTCATCATGTGACCCGCCATTCTAGTTGTCAGCCTTTTGTGAATACATTAGGTCATTTAACTCTGTGATTCATCCTCATTTCCATGATCCGTCTCGATCCGTTATCCTTAACCACCAACAACATCTTCTTCAGGCTCAGGCTCCGCAGCTGTAAATCCATAATAATTTTACATTAGACTACTTTCATACAGTAATGGTCTTTAAAATATATCAAACATATACAGCATAATTTTGTTTCTTTTGTCGGCTTTATTGAAGACAATGTGAAAAGGACAGTAACTTTTAATTAAGCTATTAAGGATCTTACTAGACATTGCCTTAATTACTGACATGTTTGTTGACAAGCAGAACATATCTGACAAATACTAGATTTGGAAACCTTTTATTATATTTACAAACTACGGAATACAGTTGAAGGTCATATGTATTTGTGGTATTAAAAAGTGATTAATTGGTACTTGGATGCAATGTTAGTGCTGGTATCAGTAGACAGTTCTTTCAAACTTGTTTCGTTATTATTTGTTTAACCCATAATTTAAGATAATATTAATTATTTTACCGTCAGTGCTATTATAGTTTAGATTATAATCTTAAATGTGGGATAACTATACTTTTTAGTAAATTTAAAATATACAAGGTGTTCCTAAAATGAGTATTCAAAATTTCGGTGTATGTAGAACAAGACAGAAGATGACGAAAATCTTATTCACGTCAAAATATTAACCGTTTATTATAATTACTGCATACTACATTTGCAGGAAAAATATTTGTTTTGGAAATAAAGAATAAAATTAAATAATTTTTTAATAAAATTGAATTATCTGTGCCACGAAAACGGAGTGTTATAGAGAGAAATGTTATACGAAAGAGAACTATTATTTTTTCACATTCTATTTTTCCCTAGTTAAGAACGAAAAACCGGCGCACCCAGTATTTTAGACGCATCATAGACATGTACTTGTGCTAAGCCCTTTATGGGTTGTGAGAAAATAACTTGATTGAGGGTAAAGTCTACTTAAATCTTTTCATGCGTGAATTGTTCTAATTTCTGATTGAAAAATATGAAATTTTATGTTTTTTACATACAAAAGGGACTAAGAAATATCGACAATTTCTCGTTGTACTTACATGGTCACTATTCCTCTATATTTTCAAATAATAAACCGTTAAATAGTGGGATACACAAATCATATTAATAGAGAAAGGCATTCAGTAAAGTAAAAACTGGTCACCTGTTCACAAATCGCAGCTTATACCTACAGCTAAAGATATATTTGTTTTCATGGTATTTGAAATTTAGAATGATTTTAAAGCGTAAAAAACTTCACGCTTATGACACTTCAGAAATACCTTATAACTAACCTACATGTTTAAAATATTCCAATCTTGTGTTCCATTATAACTTACATTTGGCAGACATATTTATAGATATCATACTAAGTTACGATCTAAAATAAAAATATTAATGCTAAGTATTTATCTTAAAGGATTTTGTTCTACCGACAGGTGCGCTAAAGTATTATTTTCAGGTTTAATTTAAATTATCTTGTTACTGTTATCAGGCCGGTAGCCAAATATGATGTATTTTTTGAACCACCTTTTTACAGTTGTATTTCAGAAGTCACTTTAATTCACAGAATTAATTTTCAGAAAATATCAAATAAATTTCAGTCATTGATTTTTAGTGTTTTTTATAGTTTAGTGATTTTTATTATTATTTTTTTTAAATATATTTGGCGAATTCTGAAATACATTTCCATTCATTCTTTCTTAAATACGAATGACATATTCTAATAATAATGACATATCTGAAATACAAATGATTTAACTCACATACAGTTTAAATTTATCACATTTATTTCGACTTATTGAATCTATATAAATTAAATGTTATCAATTACTACTACAATTAAATGTATAAGTCACATATAATAGATATAGTACACTATACAAAAATTTTAGTTAAATTTCACTGAAAATCAGCACAACTGGTTGTTAAACCGAGTCCACACCGAATTGTATTAAAATAATAACACAATTCGTTGAGTAATGTTCACTCGGTTATTTATATCCTAAATAAATATTTTATGAGTAGAACTGAATATTTTATGAGTAGCATGAATACAAATACAATATTGAGTTACATTGCCAATATATTTCGTTGTTTTTTTTTCCACAAACCATCTCGCTGACCAAAAATTGTATTGATAAGCTCATTTCTTTATTAAAATGTTTAATTATTCATACTGTGTAGATGCCTTGAAACTAACTTTCATTTTTTTTCCAGGTACGTATATACAAACTCTGTTGCCGTATTGTGGTAAGATCTTTATATCGTTTTCACTCTTACTACAACCCTTAATTTCGAAATAAGATTGCTTCATATTTACAATTTGATCAAATTCATGGGATATATGTACACGAGTCATTGCGAACCTCTTTTTTTTCATTACCGCTGTAGTAGATTTAATGTAGGTTGTTCCTTTTAAAACTTCCTAACCTTATTTTCTCGATATCTGTATATTTCCTTAAAAAAATCCCGAAACACGTGAAAATTTTATCAAGAGGGACAACTTTTTATTCAAAAAAATTTTTGCTCGTTGAAGAAACTACAAAGTAAATACCCTCAATTAATTTTTATGAGTTGCTGTAATATTGCTAATAGTGAGGTTGTGTGATTGACGAAGTAATTTATGAATAATATTTCCTGATCAAGTGACATAGTATAGATCCTAAACCTTAGCCAAGTTTACTGAGAATAAATAAAGAGTAATGAACATTTTATTTACATAAACATATACAGTGTGTCCACGGATGGAGTTGACAAGAGGAGAAAGTCTTTTGTTTTTGATTTTGCTTCTGCTTCTCGAAGAAATAAGACTACCATAGAAACGTCTTAGATTAGATATACAGAGTGATCATAAATTTAAAAAACACGAAATAATCTAGAGACAAATACCATTATTTATTATTTTACACAAAATGTTGATAAAACAAATCTATTTATAACTTCAAATATAGTCATAATACAAATTTTAAAATCAAAGTTTAAATTTTACTCTACATAGCTACATAGGCCAAATCTTCCTCTCCACCTTTCACCAAATTGATCTGCTAACCATTGCCTGAGCAAGGCTGCATAATGAGCAGGACATCCGTCCTGTTGTCAAAACGGCTTATTGCGTACTTCTGACTCTAAAGTATTTAAAAATAGCAAAAAAAATGTTTCGAAAATGTGCAAAAACACACTTTGATTTAAATTTTCCTCTATAAAATAATGTCCAATTATAAGATCAAAAAAAATCCACGCCATACAACTTTTTTGTAGCGTTGACTTCTTCCTTTAATTACATAGTCAGGGTTATCGAAAGCATATTTTGGAAACATTTGTTTTACCATTTTTAAATACATTAGAGCCAGAAGTACGCAATAATCTGTTTTGGCACCAGGGCGGCTGTCCTGCTCATTCTACAGCCTTGCTCAGACAATGGTTAGTAGATCATTTTGGTGAAAGGTGGATAGAAAGATTTGGTCCAATTCATTATGCTGCTATATCACCTGACCTTACACCTTTAGACTTTTTTCTTTTGGGTAGTGTACGAAAAATTTATCAAGTTGGCGGAAAAATGTGTTGAAGTGAGCAGTAGTTATGTAGAGTAAAAGGTCAAAATTAAAATTTTGATTTTAAAATGTGTAATAGGACTGTATTTGAGGTTATAAACAGATTTTTTTTATAGAAATTTTGTGTAAAATAATAAATAATGGTGGTTCTCTTGTGAATTTTTCGTATTTTTTCTTATTACTTATGAGTACCCTGTATATCTGATCTAAGAGGTTTCTATGGGAAACTCATTTTTTTGAGAAACAGAACTTTTTATAAACAGTGACATTTTTCGATAAAGTCAAAAACAAAAGACTCTCTCCTCTTGTCAACTCCATCCGTCGACACACTGTATAATAAATATAAACAACCATTACTAATGATCCACTATTCACCACAGTATTCTGTGAATTGTAAAATACTTAAATATAATAGTAGTACATAAAATAAAAACGATAAACATTAACATAATAAAGAACAAGTTATAAAATGGGATTTCTATGACAAATGAAGTAAGAAATGTTATTGCAAAAAGCAATTAATTTCTAAGAATTTTTTAAGACTTTTATCAGTTAACTTCCGCAAATTTAAGTGACATAAATTTCACAATTTAAAAATAATAAAAATTGTTCCTGTTATTTAGCTATACCTATTATTACAAAATATACTTAAAAATTTGTAGATATTTGTAGATTTGTATATATATATATATATATATATATATATATATATATATATATATATATATATATATATATATAGAACTGCAAATTGACCTATAGATTAGGTTTTTACCTTTTATTTGAAATGTTCAATTATTATTTAACGTTGTATTTTTTAAACTGCATTTAAAAAAAAAACAATACATAGCGTCCAGCACTTATCTTATAAAAAAAATAGGCAAGAAAGTGTACGGTTAGGCATTGTTTATTATCTTCAAAATCCTTTTCTATATGTTAATTAGTACAGTTCTTTATTCTTTGTTCATATATTAGAGTACTCTGCAATGTAAACATGCTTCAATTATCCTCTTGTTTACCAGCCCTTGTTCCATCTGTTTTACGCTATCCGGATTGAACTAGACCCTCGATCTTCCTTGCTAGTTTAGTGTTGTGGTTTGTTATTTTCATAACGTGGTCAAAGTTAATGCCAAGTTTATTTCCAGCTGTACGCTGTCGTTCGTCATCGATTGTAATAGTGCAAATATATTTTTTCTGGAGGGATGACTGTAATTTTTTATCTCTCAATCAACTACTAGCTTCATGTGAAATGTAAAATATAATTTAAAATTTCCTTTGACATATTTATATCGTTATTTCAGTCTCATATACTTCGTTTATCCTATACTTATAGGATAGGATATTCGCTAACACTCTTTGTTTCAATATGTACATAGTCCAAAATAGTTCCAATGTCGCTGAACGTTGCAAATTTGTTTTAAAACATGATAGTATTACTATTTTTCTACATTTTGTTGAAACAGTGATCACCTTCCACTACTTGTTCCATCCCTGCTAAACATTTTCAGCATTATCGTCTTCATCAGAGCTCTTCATCTATTCCAAGTCATTTAACTGCGTCATATTTAGCCGCTGGTTTGTTCTATTCCTCACCTCTTTTTTATACCCATCCTTTAATACCAATTTATAATAGTAGAACGAAGGTTCTTCCTAACATTGATTCAATATTGTACATATGTAGCAGAGAAATTAATTTTTCAGGTAAATATTATGGAATTTTGATAAAAATCCCAAAACACATCAATTTTTATTTATGAATTGACATTACTTTCTGAAACAATATTTGCGATGTTACACCATTTTAACAACTTTATTCACTTTCAAAATTTTAAATCGGGAAGTGATTACGTGTGTCCTCATTTTAAAGATGTTTTTCATTCTTCAGATTTTATAGAAAAAGAATTTTGAAATATAGGCATGTACTAGATAGGTTTCTCTATAATTAAAATCAGAACTATGTAAATAAATTACTTTATTTGAAACACCATGTAGCTTTAACAAATCATACTATAATTTTGTTCATATAAATGCTGCAATAAATAAAAAAGTAATACAAAAAATCTGCACTGTCTGGAATTCGGACTATGGTCTATTTTTCTAGTACATGTATAAATTTTTTTATTCTTTTTCTTCCAAATCTCAAGTTAGGGAAAAGATTATTTCACAAGTATGTACGAGTAATTCTGATGATTATTGCGTTCAAAATATCCAGTTTGACAACAAATGTCCTTCGAATTCACAGTGCGTGGGAAAGCCCACTTAAATATGTCACAAACTGACCTAACCTAATCTAAATGAATCAACATAACATAACCTATAACCTTACATACCCTAACCCAACTCAATCCAATTCATCTTAATATTATTAAGCTGCCTAACTTACTGTGCATTTCTGTTTTAGATTTATCAATTTTTACTTAACAAATTGAGAAATTCTATATTTGTATGTTTCAATAAATTGTCTAAATTTTAAGCTATCCTCTTATAATAAAAATGAACCATAACAGCAGACAACAAAATGATAGACTTGTGTGTGTGATTTAAAATGGCACTGGTTCATCACCAAATAGCCAGACTTTGTACATTGGTCTGCTCATTTTTTTTTTCAATTTACTTAACTATATCTTTATAGGTATACACATATGTGGGTAATAAGGAAAAAACGTATAAAAACGGATTATTAATTAAAATAGCGTAGAAGTGGAATATAAACGGGCTATACGATATAAAATATCATATATTCAATAACATAATGTTCATTTTTGATTGACAGTTATATATTTGACAATTTTTCATTTTGTTTTTTTATTTTTTGTTAGGCAGTTTTTTAATTTTGTTTTTTTTGCGAGATTTATTTATTCATTATTATTTTTTAATTTTGCGGGAATTTTTATTTATTATTTTTTTAAAACTTTTCTTACAATTTTATGTTGTTCTTAATCATACAATTATATAAGATTTTATGTACATCGATTTTTCCTCATGATAATAAGTTAGAAATGTTAGTAGGCAACAATTGTTTAATATCAATCAATTTGGTAAATAGTCTATCTGAGATTTCTTTATCGAACATTCCATCAAGCAATGTTGTAAGTTGTCTATTTCTCCACAGGGACAGTAAGGATTATCTTTAAGTTTTATTTTTTTTTATTCCACGCATAAACAATGGAAACTTCTCATACGGCAAATAGTACGTATAAACGACCTATTAGTTTCTGTTGTTTTTTCCTTGTCCCAGGTTGTAGTCTCTTGTAGCTCTCTCCTGCTGCGTAGTCAAGATAATATTTATTCCAGTTGTTCTTTAGTTTTTCTCTAATAATCTTTTTGGTGTCCGATGCTGCAATTTTAAATTCAGGGATGGAATCTCCGATTAAAGATGCCTCTTTGGCGTAAGTCTATCTACGAATTTATTTTGCGTGATTCCTGCGTGATTCAAGATTTTTATTTAAAATTCGTAAATTGTTGTACATTTTAATAATATCAATAATGAGATGGGTTGGTTTTGATGATGGATTGCAATTTTGGATCGCTTGTGTAGCACTTTTACTGTCTGTGAATATGACGAAATGACGATTGAGTTCGTAATTTTGACAATATTTTATTACTTCTTTGATAACTACAAGTTCAGCCGCTGGCCTTTGAAGGGAGTCTAAACTGCATGGAAACTTGATCGTTATCATGGTAAACTGCACACGCTGTTTTGTTGTTTATTACCATCTGTAAATATGTGTTCCTGATGTTGCCATCTAGTGACCAGGTGCGTTTGGAAAGTGATGTTGTTTATATATTCGTTATCTTGAAAGTCCATAAATGTTATTTTCGGTATATTATCATAAATGTAGTAGTCAATACTAAAACAGGGTAATTTAAACGATTTATATATTTCTTCTTTGAACTGAGAAATCTATATGTAACTCTAGGTAATTTCTTATGATGCCAGTACATGTTGGTAAGTCCTAGTATAGATAGATTATAAATTTTGTTGAGTAATTCACTATTTCTGGTTATGTGTTTTACAAGAAGTCTATCGCTTAACATTTCTCTTCTAGGATATAATGGTGGTTCAATGCATTCTGATTTCATGATATTAATTGGAGTATTTCTAAGGTAAAAAATGGATAGTCGAAGTCCTTTATTTTTCAGTTGTTCAATTTTTTGTAAGTGCATCCAATTAGCTGTTCCGTAAAAGATACAACCATAGTCACAGATGGACCTGATTAGTGATCTATTGAATAGAAGACATATATTGGAATCAGCTCTATTACCTGTGGCTAAAAGTGCGAAGAATATTTGCATTTTCGCTTCTTTTGCATATTAAATTTATATGGTCTTTCCAGTTTAACTTTTTATCTAGTATTAAACCTAGGTATTCTACTGATATTTTGTATTTGATGTTTAGATTGGAAAGTTTTATAAAATTAGGTGATTGATAACGCAATCTTGTAAAAGTGCATATAGATGATTTTTCTTCAGATATTGGTGATCCATTATTTATAAACCATTTAGTTGTCAGTGTTAATGCTTCATCTAGTGCTTGATGGCATTCGTCTACTTTTCTACCGTGTATTTGTATGGTGTAATCATCAGCAAATTGGTATACCTTCACTGGTGTGTTAAAAAATTATTGTTCAAAATCATGTGTATATAGTATATACAGAAGCGGACTTAATATACTGTCCTGAGGCAACCCTATTCAAGCTTTTCTTGGTCCTAATAACCCATCAGTTGCTCTCAAGTAGATGTTTCTTGAGCTGTATAGTTGATAGATGTGTGAAATAAGTTTATTAGGAAGACCGATTTGGCACATTTTTGTTGCTAGTATGTTGCAGTCCACATTGTCGTATGCACCTGTAATATCTAAAAACACTATACTAGTTGATTCCTTTTTTGAAGAACCTATTCAAATATCCGAAACTAAACTAGCTAAATTATTTTGGGTTGAGGAACCTTTTCTGACGCGAAATTGTGATTTTGGTAGGCTTCTGTTTTCTAGCCAGTGCTCTATTCTGCCTTTTATTATTATTCGTTCATGCGTTTTCATGCAGGAAGCTAACGCAATTGGGCGATAAAAAGTGGGGATATCATCAGGTTTTTTTTAATATTTATTATATTGGTCGCGCGGTTTAAGGCGTCTGTACTTGAATCGAGGTGACTAAATCGGTGTGGGTTCGCGCCCCGCTGCCGGTAGACCGTATATAAGCTTTATTCGTGGAGAGGATTCGTGGCACCCTCTCTGCGGGTATGGTAGGGTGGAAGAATGTTAGCTTGAGTCAATATGAGAGATTGATACCGGTTGATATTTGACTACCCCCTTAATTAATGAGGTTTTCCAGGTTTCCCTCATTCTCCGACTTCTGGACTAATCCCTGTGATTAGACTGAGGAGTAGAGATATTATTATTATTAATTCTTGTGATAAAAAACTAATGACAACTGTTTTCGTTGTATTTGATTTTATTATTCTCAACTACTTTTTATTAATTCGTTATTATATTTGTTATCTATTAAAATATCATTACTTTAATGAATTGAGAACATTCTTCACATAATCATTTACCAGTAACTTACAAACAGTTACAATTACACTGTAAATAAATTTAAAATCTAGATTTAAAATAAAACTGTTCTGACTGCCCGGGTTTCCCCTAAAATTATCGTGTTATGGCCGAAACTCTTGAAATTAAGCATGTAATAATTTTAAAATGTGTGATATACGATTTACAAATAATTCTTAAGAAAAATAGACTGTAAAAAAATAATGAAAGCAAACCTCCTTAAATTAATAAAATTTGGCATATTGGTCTTATATGTATTACAGGTAGTCCAAATTTAACCCGTTATAGTCCAAAATCGTGACGCAATATCGACGCATATTACCCGCGTTTCAAATACGGAAACTTAATTTACATTAAACAAGTATTTCAGTGCCACACCTTGTTTGATTTTTGAACGCAAACTAACCATGCCGGCACATCAAGTAAATTATATATGTAAAATACTGACGTCATTCTTTAAATACGTTAACACTATATAAAAACTATTTTCTCATTGTGCGTACACTAAAATTGTACAGGGCGCGTAACAATGCAATTAATATTATCATTCACTTAAGGTCGCCGTATTTCTCGCCGGACAATGATCATTTGTGGTGTTTTTTTAGGTATAGAAAGCTTGAAAAATTAAACACGTAGAGCAAAAGTGATATCAAAAATTAAATTTTTGATATTTTGTTTATTCACTTTTACTATTTACATTCTTCTCAAATAATATAATAACTTTTAAAATGCATTTGTATGGCACACATTCTAACCCCATATTGTAACAATTATTTTCACATACTTAGGTATAAACAAAAGTGAACAATTGTTCGTTAGGCTTTCAGCCGTTATATACGCGTTTTACTTCGGTACCTTTGAATATTCGCAGGTGACATGAAATAACATTGCTATTATTTGAAACAATTACTTTTAAATATATTTAATAACATCTATTTAGGAAAAAAAACCATCCCTCCAGAATTGCGTGACTGCATTGTGCTAGCGATATTAAAGCCAAACAAACCTAATGATAATCCTAATTCCTATCGCCCAATTGCAGAAGGCAGAATAGAGCACTGACTAGACAACAGAAGCCTATTACCAAAATCACAATTTGGCTTCAGAAATCGGTCCTCAACACAAAATAATTTAGCTAGTTTAGTTTCGGATATTCAAATAGGCTTTTTAAAAAAGGAATCAACTAGTATAGTGTTTTTAGATATTACATGTGCATACGACATTGTGGACTGCAACATACTAGCAATAAAAATGTGCCAAATCGGTCTTCCTAATAAACTTTTTTCACACATCTACCAACTATACAGCTCAAGAAACATCTACGTGGGAACAACTGATGGGTTATTAGGACCAAGTAGAGCTTCAATAGGGTTGCCTCGGGCCTGTATATAAGTCCGCTTCTGAATATAGTCTATATGTACACATGATTTTGAACAACTTTTTTCTAACACACCAGTTAAGGTATACCAATTTGCTGATGATTACGCCATACAAATACAGGGTAGAAAAGTAGACGAATGCCATCAAGCACTGGATAGCAATAACACTGGCAACTAAATGGTTTATAAATAATGGATCACCCATATCTAAAGAAAATAAATTCTAATTCTATAAAAGTTTCCAATCTAAACATCAAATACAAAATATTAACTAGATAAAAAATTAAACTGGAAAAACCATATAAATTTAATATGCAAAAGAAGCGAAAATGCACTCAATATTCTTCGCACTTTTAGCTACAGGAAATGGGGAGCTAATCCTAATATATGTCTTCTATTCTATAGATCGCTAATCAGGTTCATCTGTCACTATGGTTGTATCTTTTACGGAACAGCTAATCGGATGTACTTACAAACAATTGAACATTGGTTACCTAAGGAGTACTCCAATTAATATCATGGAATCAGCATGCATTGATCTACCATTACATCTCAGAAGAGAAATGTTAAACGACAGACTTCTTGTAAAACATATATTACTCAACAAAATTTATAATCTATCTATACTAGGACTTACGAACAGGTACTGGCATCATAAGAAATTACCTCAACTAGTACAGCGTTACATATGGGTTTTTCAGTTCAAAGAAGAAATATATAAATCATTAAATTACCCTGTTTTAGTATTGACTACTACATTTATAATAATATACGGAAAATAACATTCATGGAGTCAAGATAACGAATATATAAACAACATCATTTTCCAAACGCACCTGGTCACTAGATGGCAACATCAGGAACACATATTTACAGCTGGCTGCGTAATAAACAACGAAACAGCGTGTACAGTTTACCATGATAACGATAAAGTTTCCATGTAGTTTAGACTCCCTCCCAAAAGCCAGCATCTACACGGCCGAACTTGTAACTGTCAAAGAAGCAATCAAATATTTTCAAAATTATGAACTCAATCGTCATTTCGTCATATTCACGGACAGTAAAAGTGCTACACAAGCGATCCATAATTGCAATCCGTCATCAAAAACAACCCATCTCATTATTGATATTATTACAATGTTACAACAATTTACGAATTCTAAATAACAATCTTGAAATAGTTTGGATAAAAAATCACGCAGGAATCACGCAAAATGAATTCATAAATAGATTAGCTAAAGAGACATCTTTTATGGGAGATTCCATCCCTGAATTTAAAATTCCAGCATTCGACATCAAAAAAACTATCACGGAAAAACTAAATAACAACTGAAATAAATATTATCTTGACTACGCAGCAGGAGAGGGTTACAAGAGACTACAACCTGGGATAAGGAAAAAACATGGTTCACAACAGAAACTTTTAGGTCGTTTAGACGTACTATTTGCCGTATGAGAAGTTTCCATTGTTTATACGAGGAATACAAATATAAAATGAAACTTAAAGATAATCCTTAATGTGCCTCTGGCGAAATAGACAACTTATAACATTGCTTGATGGAATGTTCTATAAAGAAATCTCAGGTAGACGATCTATTTACGAAATTGATTGATTTTAAACAATTGTTGCCTACTAACATTTCTAACTTATTATCATTAGGAAAAATAGATGTATACAAAATCTTATATAACTGTATAATTAAGAACAACATAAAATTGTAAGAAAAGTTTTAAAAAAAATAATAAATAAAAATAAAATAAAAATGCCCGCAAAATCAAAAAATTCTAATAAATAAATAAATAAAAAGTTTGCAAAAAAAAATAAAATTAAAGTACTGTCCGACAAAAAAAATAAAATTAAAAAAATATACAATATAGTGCCTTCATAAGTGATTACAAGCCACGTGATCAGGACTGTGATTCTCGAAGAACAACTCGTATGCAAATAGATTTCTTGTCTCTCAATTGCCGTAGTGAGGAAGAGGATATTCGCAAATGAATTGCTCTGCGATGATTTGAGAATCTCGACCCTGATCACGTGGCTTGTAATCATTTATGAAGGCACTGTAGAAATAAACATACACAATTAGGTATATATGTACCTACAGATATAAGTATAGATAAGTTTTTTCTGTTATTGTCACTCAGATGGATATATTAATAACTTTCAATCAAGAATGAACATTATGTTATTGGATATATGATATTTCATAACATATAGGCCGTTTATATTTCACTTCTACGCTATTTTAATTAATAATCCGTTTTTTACGTTTTTTTCTTATTACCCACATATGTGTATACATATAAAGATATAGTTATGTAAATTGAAAAAAAAATTGAATTCTCGTCAAAAAGCGCAATTTTCATTCAAAATAAGTTTTACAAAATCGCAATTGGCCTATCCAAAATGTAGAAACTGCAAGAACACTTATAAGTTTCTAAAAAATTGAAACAAAATTAGTATTTTATTAACAACCATCAAATTAAATAGTGAAATTTAAATTTATTTGCAGTTAAATCAAAATTTGTTGTTGTTAGATTTAAATTTAAATGTTTATTGTCTATAATCAAGGCCTACTTTGGGTTTTGTTTTCGATGTCTAAATTGGCAAAAACTGCTTAGCGATTTTTTTTTATCTAAAATCTGACCATACCACTGGATTCAAGACTCCCTAAAATGGGTATGTACCAAATTTCATAAAACAATTTTTATTATTAACGGTAAAATTGATATTCATGTTTTTAGCTTTTTACCTTGAAACGCCCCTGTAAAAATTGCATTTATTATTCAATTTGGTTCGTTTTTTTTTTAAAGAAAGAATTTAAAATTCTTTTGACTGACAATATGAAATTCTATTCAATAATCAAGGCCTATTTTGGTTTTTTTCGATGTCAAATTTGGCAAATAATCAATAATAATTTCAAATGTCAGTTTTATGTGCAATATTACTGTAAAATTCTACATAGTTTGCTAATTCCAATAATTAAGTGATCATCCATTCTCTACTGTACTGTTTCATCCACACTTTAAAAACGATTACAAGAGTAAGTGAAGAATGTTTGTATTATAATAATATCTATACATGCAGTATTTGTAAAGTCAAGATGGTTTTAATAAATTCACCAAATAATAATAATAATACAAGCACTAAGTGTTCATAGTTTCATATTTCTCTAGTTAAATAGTATACCAGATCTGTTTACTTTTAAATTTAGCTGCTGTTAGTATACTATATAAATTAATTTGTTAACAATTGTACTAAGCACTTATTCAAATTACTTATTAATAAACACATTTTTGGGTTAATAAGTAAAATAAACTTTAGGATGCTGCTATACTATTTATATTTACATTGAAACAAATATACCGTATTTTAAAATTAAAATGAAAATGTACAGTGGTATTCACGTTCCTTGCCCTTATAAGTATTTATAGAGAAACAATTGCATATTGCGTTTCGAAGATTTACAGTTTTTTTTATAGAAATGATGCGTTATAATGCCTTTCTAAACATAAAAAAATCTAAACCGGTAGCCAGTGCGGAAATTGTTCAACCTCCGTCATATTTTGAATGTCAAATAATTTTAAGATATGGTAGAGAGATTGCTACAGCACTGAAACTGTTTTGTATTGTTAACGGTGTTAGCAATTGTCTACATCAGCGAAATTGTGTTGTACGCAATTCAATTGGGATAATTAGGTGTATACTTAACGTCTGAGCAAAATGATTCTCACTGTTATTTCAGACATAGTTTCATGCTAATTAAAATAATTATATAATTGTATAGGTAAAACCCTCATTTATAATTTATCCATTTATTAAAAAATGTAATAAATCTGAATGAACACAATACACGTTAATTATTTAAATTTATGTCTAACCTTAAACGTACGTTTTATACGATAGGTGATAGATTACATAAATACTTGAAAAATGCATCTTCTTAGATGCAGAGGTACTGTGATAAAAATTACTATTACTATTTTATCATAAGGCTTTAGCTGATTATGATCAATCAGGTTGCCAGGAAACACCATAAAAAAACTCGAAACTTGATACGACTACAAATTACGCAGATGAAAATAAAATCGCATGTTCAAAGCTTATTCTTCTACGGAGTCTGTTAATTAGACACGTGTGCAGTTCAATTTATTGTCGTAAGAATAATAACATATATCTAACGGATGTGCCAAGAAATAGATATAAATAAAAGTATCTAAGGTTTTATAAAACGCAAACTCTTAGTTACATCTTACACTGTAATATTAAAGATTATTCGGAATATACAACGGAACTAAATATCTATGACAAAAGGACGGTAACTAATAATTTTTTTAACGACTAATTATATTATGCATATATAGTTACGGCAAGAATTCAGACGTCATACGAATAAATAAATAATTCATTATATTTTCGTCAATATATTTAAGAAATTGCAACTGAGAATAAAACTGTAATATACTGCACTATAATATTGCACCAAATTAAAAACTACATTGTTTTTAACGCAACAAACTATCGAAAATTATGTTTACAATAAAAACAATTGCGTAACTTTAGCCATGACGTAACGCGTTTGAATTCTTGAAGTCCAAATAATAGAGAGTGAAATATCCATATTACAAAGACAATATTTGCATACCCTTCAGCAGTAAATACATGCATTTTTGTGTCAAATGAATAAACATAAAATGACACAAATAACACACAACCATCATTTTTATTTATCAGGTTACTTTGATTGAAACATGAAATTACATTTTTTAAAATGCTTGCAACTTTAAGCAAAAATTAATCGAGCCCATGTTCATATAAGAAAAAGTGTGTCATTAACCCAGCTACCATCTGCCAAAGTTTGTCATGGAGCTTGTACAACACCTTATATATTTATTACAACTACAGCACCAGGATCCATAGTGGCAAAATAGATTCAAATGCATCTTTCTGGATATCCTAGTCAATAAAATTTCATCCTGTGAAATAGCAATCTAAATTTTTTATTATCGAAAGCTCATTTTTAAAATACCATTGATGAATTGTTCTACGATCTGTGCATTTTGTATCATCAACCTCTTCTTCATTCCGCGAGTTTCCATCATTTTCCGTTTCGCAGTGGTATATTCTAATAATAAAGAATGACAAATTCTTTATTGCACGATATACACTACTCACAGACACTCTTTTTAATGAACTACATATTTCAACCCCATCACACTTGTTTATTCAAAAAATTTTTGTTTTGACAACTTACGCCATAAAATGTAATGTAGTTAGAAGTGTCACTTACTTGGTTTGTAGTTTGATTGTTGTTATTAGTGTATTTTTAGTTTATTGTTTTAACTTGCTATGACCAACGTTAAACATGTTTAATAACTCTAATTGTCTTAAGACCTGTCAATATTACGAACACATTACTGGGAATACTTTTTTGTCGAAAAATGATCGGAAATTTTAAAAATATACTATAAAAATATTGTTTTTATTAAAAAATATACACTGCTCACCCAGTAACTACGCCACTGGAGTCCATTTTGAATTCATGAGTGCATAGATAAATAGTTCATGTTAGAAAAATATCACCGTGTAAATATTGTCAAATAACGTAGAGCAAAAGTCCCAAATCTAATAATATTTTCCTGTATTTAAGTTACAGATAAAAAAAAAAGAATAAAATAAGCTTTTAACGCTTTGTAACTCATTTTTTGGATAAAAAAAAATATTTATTATTGTCATCGGTAGAATAGCTATGTCGGTAAAGTTTGGTCAAACTTGTCGTTAACAACCTGTGTATACTTTTTAAATTTATGTTTTATGAATATAGTATAAATAGGTATCTAGGATTTTGGATAAAAAGTAGCTACATGTTTTAGTGGAACTTTCGTGAACTTTGATAAGATGTAACACTAAAAACTTTTAAACAACTGTTCTGTATTATTTTTCTAAACCAAATTGCAGTAAATGTCCAGGATAATTTGTAAATTTGTATAGTATTTCTTTAATCTGAAACAAAATTTGTCAGCATATTTTCATTTGTTACTTTTTTCTAACATTTTTCTACTCTTAGCTTTTTTAATTGGAAAATCAGTTTCATAAAAATCTAGACTTCTAATTCCATAGGAATATTCATATTTAAAGCGATATCAATGCCAATTGTGTCAGATAATGTTCGAAGAAATCAAATCCAAAAACTTTCCGCTCATTAAAAATAAGACATTTGCGGTTTGCAACTTCACATACATAACATATTTTGTCCACTGCTTCATCTATTTTTATTTGGCTTGGCCGCGGTAGATGGTTTGAAATCTGCCTGAAAATTAAAGCAAGATTAGCCACGAAACAGTACCCAAGTTGTCACACAACAGTCTTAGCATACAAACGTGTATCATTATCCGCAGTGATATCCCAAATGATTCTAGATTGCTTTGCGACTAAATTTAGCAAAATTCTTCACTTAATTGACAACACCAATATTACAGGTATGTTTAATCCAGTTTTGTTTTACAATATGTTTAATTCAAAATAAAATTATAAATAAATATAACGACTTGTACCATAATCGGACGAAGTTTTTCATATTATTTTTGGGTCAATGTTGTTTATTTAAATTGTTATTTACATGTAACACTAGCATACTAATTTTACACATAAGATAAAAAAATTAAATAATATTGGTTTTAACTTTTTTAGTAAATTCCTAAAATATGTATATCCGGGTATTTTAAACCGTAAAAAATATAAACCAGATTTTGAAATTCTTAATAAATGATTTAATTTTGGGGCAAAATATAAACAAACCAAATAGAAGAAACAACTTTTGCAACAACCTTTGATCCAAAATAAATTACGTATTTTCTAGAACAAGGTTTTATTGGTTGTAGTACAGTAATACATATTTCAAATTATACCTATTTATAAACTAACAATTTAAACGGAAAGTTGTAGACAGTTATTTAAAATTTTTGGCAAGACATTTTAACGACAAACGATAGTCGTACGTTTTCAAGGCAAGCCTACGCAATTGCGAGAAAAGTTGATGCCTAATCTAACCATATTTATTTTCCTATAATAATGAATTGTTTGTAATTTTTCGTGGCATTTATTAGTGGCGTACTTATAAAAGATTATATAATCATTATTTCTAGACAAGACCGATTTACTTTCTTGAACGTAATTACGTATTTGATTGTATGTATGTAGACCATATGATATTTTTGTTACTTCTTTCACTAAAATATTCATCAATACAACATTTGGAAGCGAATTTTGAATAATGACAGATATTTTACGCATTAGGAATAATAAACTTTTATTATACACAAATAGACCATTTAAAGAAGTAGACCAATTAACTGAACATATTGTGCAATCTATTAATTTTATTTATTTCGATATTATGTCACTTTTGACAGCAAAATTTGGTAAATTTCTACTCCACAAGACTCAGTTAAGGGCGCCGTATTCATAAAATACTATTTTCTACAAATACAAATAATTTAAGAGATTTAAGAACTGAATAATATAGAGCTTAGTAAATAACATGAATGTTATATCATACCACCTGCAAATATTCAAAGATACCGAATATCACGGAAAGAGGTCTAATCAACAAATTTTTAGGTACAGAAATCTTTCAAATACATATTTTTTAAAATTTAACTGTAGATGTAAATATTGTTATAACATAAACTTACATAGTTCTTCATATAAGATCATTCACTTTTGTTTATTAGTATGTGAAAATAATTGTTAAAATGTGTAGTTAGAATAGCAAAATAATGTGTCTTGCAAACGCTTTTGAAAGATAATATTTTGTTCGAGGAGAATTTAAATAGTAAAAGTAAATAAACAAAACATCAATTTTTTATTTTTAATATTACTTTTGTTCTACGTGTTTTATTTTTCGAGATTTACCTGTGCCTAAAAAATACGACAAATTTGATCGGCGAGGAATACGGCAACCTTAAGGATCCCCTTCGCTCAAAAGTCAACATTGTATCTCTAACAAGCGAATTTTTTTACATTCATAACAAAAATATTTCGTGTTAACGTTCCGGTGTAAACAAAAATATATATTTTGGCAAGATTTCCATGTAACACTATGTTTACAGGTTTAATCTAGTTAAGAAAATTGATTTATATGAATATCCTAACAATTTTGTTTTCGAATATAGATTTTTCTATATACTTAACCATATTGAGTAAATGTTACAATATAAATGCGTTTCAGCGTTTCTAAAATAAATCAAAACTATGTCTTTGTTTTCTTTTTCGTTAATTTAAAAATACAATCTCTTTATTTTTACATTAACCTTGTGAAACGTATGTATAAACAGTTCTTTTCCATAAGATTGAATCTTCAATGTCTAGTTAATGTTTTTATTGAATTAAACTAATATTTTTAATATTAACGTGACGTGACAAACATTTAAGGAAATTTAACATTAATAAAGAGTGAACATGAACAAATAAATTATTTTAAATAATAAAATTAAGATTGCGACATAAATACCTTATACATATATCCCAAATTTTTGGAAATAAATATTTGTCCGAAAGTAAAGTCAATTGTTTAAATAGGATATTTTTGAATTTTTCCATTTATCACATTATCTTGCAAAGTGAAACAAATGTGCGTCCCACAACTATCTATATAACTTTATGTACCACTGAAATATCTTGGCCTTCTTTTTTATATAAATATGCAGAAATAAAACAAATAGACAAAAGTTTGTGTCTAGTGCAAATTACATTATCGTGATGCATTTGATAATAGATTACAGAGAAACTACTTACATTTACAAAGTGCTATCTCCTACGCGTGACGGAACGTTGAAATTTTCATTATCCGAAATTTCTGTCAAGTTTATCGACTTATAATGGATCTTATAAATCATTAATGGAAATGTGGTCATTGCGTACACACCTAGTAAACCACTGAAACATAGATACATACAACAAGGTGTAATTGTACCTTATACAAATGTTTGCAAATACACGTTCTTAAGGAAAGAACGTGCCGTGCAATAATTAATAAATATTAGTCATAAATTTTATTTACCGTTGTAAACCCAGGCAAGTCTGCGCAATAATACTTTTTTAGCATTCGTTCGTGTCTAACAAAATGCATGATAATTAAAATTATAGTTTTTTGATAAAAATTGTTTCAATCTTACCTTGACTTTACTGTTACAAATTTTAAAGTCGCTTTTGTTAACGTTAATACTTGCTACTGTGTCATGGACGGTAAATAAAACTTTCGCGAATATTTATTAAAATTTACCCACCGATAAACAAATTGTAATTTGTATACACGTCTTTATTTACATCAATTTGGGTCATTATATTAATATGCATGTATGCTGACCTTTGAAAGTATTTAACTTGCTTATTTGTCTGTCGGTTTGAGGTTTTCGTAAAAGCATGTGTCCATATTTTATTTATTTTATTTTTTTGTGTAAGTCATGTCTCTTCCTATTAGTCTTAATTACCAACGGTGATACTTTTAATAACTGAAAATAATACTCCTAAGAAGAGACCGGGATCTACGGCTCTAAACAGAACCGAACTCAGTTTACCAATTTACATATTAAGATGTTCTCAGAGGACATATCGCAACACGGTAAAATTTGTACTTAACAATAACGGTAAAATACATAGAAATGTAAACTTACCGCATAAAGTTTAGAGTTTAGACAAGGTTTTAGCATCGTACTAGCTATATTTATGATATATCATAATAATCTAATGAAAATGACAGTAATTTTGATTATATTTGGTGCATCTCAAATCATCTTAAAATTATCTCAAAATCTGTTTATCTTCAAACGTCTGTAAAAGTATAACTTTTAATGCATGCTGTAGGTTAATTCCATGGCCAATCTCATTAGTAGCTGCGGTAGTAATTATTTCTGGGAAACTTGCACTAGGGTAGGAAGCAATGTTATCTGCCGAAGATTTGAACAAAATTTTGCCCACGATTCTCTTTCTGTCCACCGTGTCTCTTAATTGTAGTAAGATTAGCACCAGAATATGCCAATACACGAACCGAAAATCGTCGGAAGCAAGTATAAAGATGAAAATCTGCTAAATTTGGAAACTCAGCAATATTATTGACTCCAACAACTGGAGTCATGGCACATTTATTCTTAATGAACCTATTTTATGAAAATTCTTGAATGATTAGTCTTTGCTGAACTAAGGGCTATGACTTTTTTTATAATAGTTCAAATATAATGTACCAGTAATAACGAAAGTTCATTGCACATCAGTCTTTGTGTCTGGATAGACACAACTAGTGAAGTTCCCTAATCTTCGACATTATTGAGTGTAGTTCTTCGCGACGATAGGCTCCAAAAAAATTGATCAAGGAATTAACCAAGTTGCATTGGTTAATGCGCAGTACCAAAATTTTAGTCCCAATAAATTAGCTGAAGAAATATTGGTGATAAAATTTGTTTTAATTTTACTAATTTTGTATCCATTACTTGATAAAGATATTAGGAAAGTTATTTATATGGTACACGTAATGCATGTAGTGGTAAATTTCCTAGTTTCGATAAACTGGCAAAGAAAATATTACAGTGGAATACATTCTAATGATAATTTTAGTGACATTTAATGTAGACTCAATAGTACTAATTTTAGTTATATTCTACCATCGACTTCATTGTATATTTATAAACGGTATTTGTTCCTGCAGATATGTAATTTGGCATCAAGTTATAATAAGTCCATTATAGTTTGTGATTTGCTTGTTATTTGATGATACTTATAACTTAGCAGTCTTGAATTTGATCCATAAATAATTTACTGTAACTAATAAAAATAGTGCTACAACTATAACTAATTGTGACCGATAAGTAATTTAACGAGTCAAACATTGACAAATATATAACATATTTCTTGGTTTTAGTTTCAATAATTTCTATAACAGTGAGTTAATAATTCTAATGCTCACTTTAGGCGATCTTGGAAGCATAACAATTTTAAAGCTGAAAATATTGATTTAGCTTGAATTTTAATTTTGTCTGTGTCCTTTATCACTTTTCAGTTAGTTATCTTTTTAACTAATCCAGCTATTAATTAAAATCTAACTAAAAAGATCCGGTGTATTCTTCCAGTTCACCGAAATTTAATACCTGTCAGCATGAGGTCCAACGAACTAACAGTAATCGAATGTCGAATGAAGAGGTGCAATGCAGGGGCTGAGCAAAATCTTAGGCGTGGCAAAGCAACTTTCTTTTTTATTTGTGTTTTTATATGTGCATATTTCTTGCATAGGTATCCAAGCTAGTTTAAATTAAAAACAGCCAACTCTTTAAGATTAAATCCATGACATGACGCAAAAATGTTAGGAGCGTTAAATATTTTTTAGTCTGCAAGCAATAGACATTTATTAAAGTTGACTATAAAAACTACATTCTACCTTTAATATTAAATACACAATGTTTCGAACTCTTTGTTGGAGACTGAAGGAAGATAGTTATTTATCTGAATGAAAATTCCTATTTGACACAATCTATTTCAAATGTTAAAGCAATTATCGCTATTTAAACATACTTTTGCTACACAGTATTTCAAATTTTGACGCCAATAGACGAAGAATTATAATAAGTTTAGGAAACTTATTTACTGAAAAAGAAAGGTATTATTGATAAAACTCGATTACTTTAATAGATTCTTCGTAATTTATATTTAATTAATTTTGCATAAATTTTATTAAAAACTAAAATTATGAAAACATCATTTAAAATTGCATATCTACTGTCAATTATTAGAACTAAATTATGAAAAAAATCATAAACGTAAGGTATCCCAGTGGTATACCGAGTGGTCCAGTTAACTTGGGAAAGCTATATATTTCGAAATCGGCGCATTCTATGGAAAAATGTGACAAATAGAAGTTAGTCAGTGTCGGGGGCAAATAAAATGGCGTTGCAATTTTTGACTTTGACTATGTTTTCAAGGACATAGCGAGGTTAACTTTGGATTTTCAAATAGGAAGCTATACTTTTTTCTCTTGGAATATAAAACTAGTAACTTTTATACGAAACATTTTTTTGTAACTTAAAATCAATAACGATCAAGTAGGTTGATGTCAGAAAATGACAATACAATTACAGTTGTCAGTGTCTGATCCTCATTAGGTATTGTTAATGCTGAATGGGAATCTATACTTTTTTCCTAAACTGAATAAGGAGTAAAACTGTAATAACTTTTATATAAAACATTGTTTTGTAACTTAAAATCAAGTAAGTTGAACCATGAAAGATCGGATTATAAATGCTTGCAGAGATCTTGACAGAGAAACTCTTTTACGGAGTCATGAATCTTGTGCGAGGCGAGTTGACAAGTGTATTGAAATTGATGGTCATCAATCATCATTTTGAACATTTACTGAGAACTTATTTTTTGTGTAAAACCTGGTGCCTATTTGCTCCAACATATCAAGTGATTTGTTAGTTGATATTTTCATTTATTATCATGTTGTAAATAAAATTACAAAAAAATGTTTCGTATAAAAGTTCTCTCTTTACTCCTTATTAAGTTTAGGGAGAAAAAAAAGTATAACTTCCTATTTAAAAATTCAAATCTCGCTAGGACCTTGACACCATAGTCAAGGTCAAAAAACTACAACGCCATTTTATTTGCTCCCTAACACTGACTAACTCCTATTAGACACATTTCTTCATAGAACGCGCCGTTTTCGATATATATAGTTTTCTCAAGTAAAATGGGCCACCACCGGTATACCAGAGGTACCTAATTTTTGTTTATTTCGGTATATTCCAATGATTTTTCATTTCAAGTCAAATTTGACATAATTCTTATCCGAGTCCAAATGTTTCTTAACAACTACTATAATAATTGAGAATACTAAAATTTTCTGTATTTATCATGGCCGAACAATATGGTATTGGCATTCTGAAAATTGTTCCAAATCCATGCAAAAATATGAATGCAGTACTTGAACAACTGGTCATACCATAAAATACAAGTTCAAAATTTCTCACCCTGTGATGCCTGCCTGGGTTGTTCTAGGTTTCTTAAAGGGCAAAGAAATGAACCTAATTAAACCTAAACAGAAAACTTTTATATGCAACATATTATGCTTGATGCAATGGAAATATACGTGTTTTATGAACGATGAAGCTCATCATATTTTTCATTTAATATTCAAACCCACATGTTAAGGTGAATGGTCTGAATAATTTGTTTAGTTTGTTTTGCAAATAATTGTGGAAATTACAATTACAGAACAGAACAGAAATTATTTATGTAATATATTTATGTAAAAGTAGATTTAGCTTTAGAATAAAATTTACGAATAATCGTCAACGTACGTATACAAGCATCATAATTATACTACTTACTTACTTTTGTAATTTTACTGATTTTGTATGCCAACTTAATTTGAAACACTGCATGTATATATGTATATACATGTAGAAAGACTGCAGTGTTACAATACATCTAATAATAATATTTTGATAAAAGATTGTATACACCTTTCCTACGGTTTTTACATCAGTAAATAATTCATTACAAACGAACTCGAATTATTCTTAATATAGATTTATACATAATAAATGCAATAATGATAAATATATGTAGATTTGTTACGTTGTATCTTATTAATAGATATCATTATTTGGTTATAAATTTATTTCTACACATTTACTTCTATACTCTTTATTTATAGATAGATACCTCTGATATAAATATAATGAACTTGTTTTATATTTTTCCTTTAATAAATACAATATGATTAATAGTATTCATTTTCAGAATATTAAATAAGTATAGGTAATTGAGTAAAAAACATTATATAAAGATATTTTCGTAACACTTGCCATAGCTCAGAAAATGTTGAGTGAAAACCAAAATTAAAATTCAGTGTTTTTAATAATACAAAATGACTAACAATTTTATTCATTAGACTGTTCGTAATACATACAAGGTGTATCAGTAGTAAGTATTCAAAACTTGTGAGCTTGTAAAACAAGTTGAAAAATTAGGAAAACCTTAATACAACTTTTGTCAGTGGCGGCTCCTAAGGGAGATACGCTCATTTAAAGGAGTAACCTCAGAAACAGCTTTTAATGCGTAATATCAAAACGGTTCAACATTATGTCTCGAGATGGTGAGATATTAACTTTGACGTGTTTAATAAGTCTCATAAAATATATTTCAAAATTTGCTATAGGGGCGTGAGAAAATGCAAGACTCAAGGACAAATTTAATCATATCTTTTCAGTAGTTAATTTTTTCTAGTTTCTGACTCGAAAATATTGAAATTTGAAGTATTTAACATAAAAAAGATACTCTTGTTAAATTTCAATAGGATGTACCGTTTTTTAGTAAAATCGATTTCAATCATTCTTAACGTGCCTCACATTCAACATGCATAGCCAAATAAATTAATTGCAGTGTGCTATGAAGAAAACAACTAATCTGACAGTTAACAAAAATGTCAAGTATTTTTAACACTGGTAACAGTAACAATTAGAAACAATAGTACAAATAAAAATACCATGATATAAATAACAGAAAAACAACGCCTTTCGGTGTAAAGAAATATTTTATAATTGGGTACATTTCTATTGGGAAACTTTATACCATATCGGTGTGCGGCTGCTCTTGCGCTACCATGACACTTCACCTAACGTCAAAAGCATATCTACATACTCAGAATATGTATACTGTTGCGTTTTTAAATAATTTTTATCTATTTTTGTTCACTATAAAATAGCACTGCGTAGACTTAAATAACACAATTTTCAAATTAAAAATACTTGACATTTCTGTTAACTGTCAGACTAGTTGTTTTTTCCATGGCACACAGCAATTAATTTTTTTGGCTTTGTATTGGATGTTAAATGTGGGTTAGGAATGATTGAAATCGATTTTACTGAAAAACAGTACATCCTACTGAAATCTAACAAGAGTACATTTTTTATATTAAATACTTAATACTTTAATATTTTGGAGTCAAAAACTAGAAAAAAGCAACTACAAAAATGATATGACTAAATTTGTACCAGAGCCTTGCATTTTCTTACGCCCCTGTAGAAAATTCTGAAATGTAGTTTATGAGATTTATTAAGCACGTCAAGGTTAATATCTCACCAAAATTTTGTAACTTAATGTTGAACCGTTTTGATGTCACGCATTAAAAACTGTTTCTGAGGTTACCCCTTTAAGTGAGCGCATCTCCCTTAGGAGCCGCTACTGACAAAAGTTGTACTAAGATTTTCGTAATTTTTCGACTTGTTTTACAAGCTCACAAGTTTTGAATACTTACTACTGTTACACCTTGTATAACCTTATATTTTTTATACCTGCATCTGCTTCATCTTTCATACTAATTGTGATAATTTATTAATACTTATTACTCATTTATAGACAACTGTATAAGGAAACGACTTTACAATTCATTTTGCGAAGTGATTTTACATCAGTACTTACATAATTTTTTCATGTGTCTGATTTTCTTTCAACATGCTTTTTTCGAAGTCAAGGCAAAAGTGCATTATGCAGGATAAACACAGGTAACTACATGAAATCGTAAGAACAAAATCTAAAACAAAGTTGCAGACAGTCACGTAGTCGACTACTGAAAAGTATATTTATAGGTTTCTAATTTATTTGGCTGGTATTATTCAACTAAGAAATGTCAAGTAAACAAACAAGTGTGCCTCATATTTTGAATATTTGTTTCGCTTTTATTTACGTATTATGATTGAAACATAAAAATATACATATGCATTATATATACAAATAGGTACCTTCCCCAGGTAATAATTTGAAGTGACAAATTAAAACAGATCAATTGCAAAGCGGAAGTTAGATAAAAATGTGAAATCATTTCAATATACGTAATTCCGGGTGCCAATCCTTAGCAGCCCACTGCTGTTCTATAAGTAAACATACGTACATTCGATCAGCATCGTTTTTTAGAAAAAAGATCCACTACCACTAATTTATGTTGTTTAATTCAGTTTGGGGCAGAAGTTTTATATAAGCGGAGTTAAGTTGTTATTTATATGGATATTCAAAAAGCATTTGACCAAACCGATCTATTATTAAATAAGTTAATTTGATCTCATTATTTAATTCATATTTGTGCCATTGCAAACAATTTGCACATAATTCCTCATGCCATGACTGAGATGGCTTATGACTTAGATACACAGTTGGCATTACATCTGTCAACAACTACCATGCGGTCGTTTGCAGTATTTCTAAATGCAGAATTATTAGTAATAATACCTGATAGGTAGGTAACAGTTAATCCAGTTAGCTCCAGTATTTTGCATTCGTTTTTCATTATTTGGTTACAAACTGGTAAAACTACATTTTCACTCATTACCGATAAACACACTTTCCGTAGGTACAGTTGTTAGATACAATGCCTATGTATTATAACAAAAACGAAAAAAGGGGTGGTAGGTAGGTTCTAATAGATAACAGAAAACGTTTAACACCCGCGGCAGTCTTGTTCCATAACCTAGAAAAACAAACCGACGAACTATATTGTGGAAAAATATCTGTACCCGACACATATTTCTTTATTTATTAACTATAAAACGTTTTAAATTAAAATAAGGCACTAAAAACTGAAGAAGAACACAAAACTACAACGTAAACACAGGAATTAAATTATAACATGACAGCGAACCGACTCGACTGGACCGACTGCCGACTGTGGCCGACTGTTGCATGACGGTAGCTTGCTGGTTGCATACTCTTATTCTCGCATTGGCGGCGTTAAATAAGGATTTAATATAATATCGAAAACATTTTTTTTGCTTTATAAATAAGTTTGGAAATTTTTTGAAAGGAAATTCTGTTAATTCTTATTTTTTTCTATCCCCTCTTAAAATATTTGTACTTAGTCATACCTGATATGGCTGGTTAACAGCACCAGCAGTTATAACACTTATGCCATAAATTGATGTTTGCAGATGATCTTAAAATCTACTGTGAGATAAGTTCAGTATCAGATTGTATAATATATTGTTTGATTACATGATTGTTTCAGAGAAGATTATGAGGCGTTAGGTAAATTAAAGTTCTGGGCATTTATTTTGATTCACGATCTTCATTTACAAATCACATTAACAAGACAAGACTGCATTAGACGCATATAAATTGTTAGGCTTTGTTCTCAAAAACTGTAAAGATTTTCGTAATTGTGATACTTTAAAATTATTGTATTCTATTATCCTGTCTATGAATGCAATAAAGCTAACATTGAATCTGCTGACCGGAGGTTTTTAAAGTATTTTATAAGTTGGATGGTGTTTACACATTAAGGGACATAATAATTATTTGGTTACGAACCGTTATAATATAATCATCGTCTGCTAAATCGCTTTGTCTTTGTAATACTTGTCTGTCGATTCTTTTGAAACTCAATATAGAATTCTGTAATATACTACACCGTCGCGATTCTAATGTTACTTCTTGAAAACACACATATCAGGCCCTAAATGTCAGGATATGACATTTGATATGACACTGTAATAGCTCTTAATAGTCCCTATCTAATTTGGTTTATTTAAAATGTATTTATATTTTATATCTACTATTTTAAAGTTAATCTATTGTTGTATATAAAAATAATGCCTTAACAGTCACGTACACTCAACAGATATTTGAAATTTGTCATATTTTTTAAGAAACGTCAAGTTATGATATAAACAATTGACAACTATGACCTATGTCCTGTAGAGGGCTGCTAAGCGCGAGAGTTACTGCAAACGGGCAGTAGGGATGAGCACGCTTTCTCTACATTTTGTAAATTTACTTGAAAAGTTGACATTTTACATATAAACACGAAACAAAAATATCTCAATTCAATAACTTTAAAAAATCTTATATTTGATGTGTCTTTGTAAAAAAATACAGAAAATAGGATATAGAGTGATAACAAAAATCAACCTTTCTGCTCTCTCAATTTTTTTCATATTTACATTATTTATGTATGTTAGTTTTTAATAGTAATATTTTTTTATGTTTTATCACGACTCAAGATTTGTAGCAAACTCTACGGGACACTGCTATAAATGCTAGAAATGTTTAAGTCAGAAAATGAAAAAGTAATACATATTTTCTTCGACAATAACTCTTATTTGTACAATTTTTGTCAAGCAGTGATAAAAATTATTGATAAAGCCTTTCTACAAGTTTAAAGCACTGAGTTGTGAAAAAGAAAAAATAATGCATTAATTAATATAGCAATAAAATGAGTGGACCACCTACAATACCATTATTATGAAATAGGTATATCTATATTTATCATTATGATGTTACGTTTGCATTTAAAATGCACAACACGTAACCAATAATAAAAGAAATATAGTATTCAATATTAGGCTAATTATTTAATGGTCTGTTGATTTAAAAACAATTATTTATATACCTACTCTAAAACAAACTTAAATCTTTTTGATCACAGAAATTATATTCTAGGACTATTAAAAATTATAAAATCTTGCGACGTTATAAAATAAAATAAAGAATATGTGTCACTAATGGTAAATAAAGATGTCAACTTAATGTGTCCTTGATTTATTTAATGTTTAGTTTATTGCTCACTCTTAATAAAATGAAGTTGATACATCACAAACTAGCTCTAACTGCACAAAAAATCAAGAAACATTATGCTGTGTATAGTTTCCCATATCTCGATTGTAATTAATATGCAACTATAAGAGGACAATAGCCAATATTTATCGTAATATACGGATTTTACCTCAAGGCTGTTACTGCAGTATAAAATTATACTCATAATTCCTCGCATAATGCTAGATTTAAAGCATAGTGTGCTGAAAACTTCAATAGTGAGGAAATGTGCGAGACGTCTAGTGCACTCTCAATATTTATTTAAATCTACCATGATTCGTGCAGCCAAGCTGAACGTTCTTCGTGAAACAGTATGAGGTTAAGGACTTTAGTGATTTCTCTGTTTGTGTAAATTTTATGAAAAATAGTAGCAGAATGGAGTTAGACAAAAATAGAAGATTCTCACTCGCTTTACCGAGACCCTCGCCAGCGACTCAGAGACGAATGTCCGTTAGAAGCTTCTACTGGGTATTAGTAAATCCCATGGTAATTCATTTTATATAATTCGTAATTTATAATTACAAAATATTTTAATATACAAAAGATAGAAAATATTGTATTCTGCCCATTACAATCCATTTTTTTTATTTTATAGACTAATATCTCGAGAATGGAATTTAATTTATCCAATAAAATTACGTTTCTTTTTCATGACCTACTACTTTAACTAGATAAATGAAAGCAGGAAAACGCTGATCTGTTTTTGCAATAAATAAATCGCAGTTATAAACAGTATTTTTTTTGTAAAATTAACTAAAATTGCAGAGTAAGCGTGTCCTTAAATATTTCTTTGGGTTGTGGCGACATAGTATATAATAACAATTGAATCATAAGGAAACTCTCAAAATACAAATATTTTATTGATATTGTAAATGACCTCCTAATAGTACGTAAATATTACCTACCGTATAAAAGTCAAGCATGCATTTATTAGAAAATCTTACAAACGCTTATTTTAAAACATTACATCAAAATGCATATAAAAATTTATGACTGCGACTATACCACTGCTTAGTTTTACATTATCGAAATTGTAACTGTTTCATTTAATGTAGAAATTGCTTTCTATATACCTACGCGTTATCCGCCAGTTCATTGTTGTTTATTGTCGCGTTACATTAAAAACGTCTATTCACAAAATTGTTCCAAATAATCCATTAAAATGTGTTAATAATTATAGCAAATATCCGGATTTACGTAACATCACTAATTCCGGGTAAGATCATTGCAACAACACTATTGAACACAAAAATAACACTGAATTCTTGAAACAGAAATGCTTTACCGGTTTCCAGTCTAATAAATAATATTGGAACATTAGGCTTGCAAATAATTATAATTTGGTAGATTAACATCAAAATTAAGCATGTATATTTTTTTATAACAGTGACTTAAGGGGTCTACGTTCCTTCGTGGGTAAATTACTTACGAAAAGCTAAAAATATACACTTAAAAGTTGTAAACTAGTATGGTTACTTACATAAATAATCTATCTAAATCAGTAAAATATGATTTTATTTAACCCCAGTTAACTGTTTTAACAGTTATAAAATTTTCAATACTTATAATAAACAATTTTTGAGAAATTATTATTAATTAGTTGAAACTATTATAAATCCTCTGGAGAAAATATTATTCTTCTCAGCAGAAATATTTACTTTATCAGTTCGATGAAGTCGCTGTTACACCCTGTATTACTGTAGCGACGACTTGTGACTTTTTAAACAGATGAGGCCGGCAGGCTAAGATATCTGTCTACTGCTCCAAATCCCAATATAATATTTAATGTTTTTTTCGAAACTTCAAATTTAAGATTATTTTAAATTATTTGTTACTTTGTTAAGCAAATAAAATCATTTAATAGTTTGACGATTTTCCTCAACTTTTAAAGTGATTAATTTTCGATTTCTATGTTACGCTCATCGTCCACTCTACTGCCTTTGTAATATTTTATATGCTTTTATTCATCAATGTTATTTTCCAATTTGAAGGAATATGATCGGTATTTATTATTAGTATTATTATTATGAAAAATTAAACCCGGCGATAAAATTTTAAATCGGGCATTGTCGTAGGCACGAGAAGAATGAGAAGTCGGCGTGTGTCGATTTGCCTTCCTTTCTAGTCACTTCTATTACCGCCGAAACATGTTTATTTAATTTCGCATAAGTCATTCATATTTATTAAAGGTGCCATTTTGTTGACACCGAGAACCAACGTTAAGGCTTTGGACGCTGTAGTTTCTTTATCGCAATAATTTATCATCATATGCTAACGTTGAAAAAGTACGTTTAGTTATTAAATAATTACTGCCTAATATCTTTAGTGTTTCTCACAGGCTCCTGTCGGCGATGGCACCGTCGATGATACTTAAAAACATGTACAGGGTGTCTGGAAAAATGTGGTAAATCTCTGGGGTGCAGATAGAACATGAACAAATAAGATGAAAAGTTCCTATAATTTCCCTACGGAGATATGTTTCCCTGAAGGACACAATTTTAAAAGTATTTATATAATTTAATAAAAATTGAATGTGATGAACACTAGTAAGGCTCTCCTTAAAATAGTATTCTTGAAACATATTTAGCTTTTTTAGTTTACCAGAGATCGACTAAGCTTTACAACTTAATGTCTAAATATTTAACACCCTATATGATAAAGACTTGAAAATAATAAATCTGGGTAGCTTCAACCTTAGACTAAAAAAAGGTACTCTTGTTTATTGTCGATAAAATAAACCGTTTACGAGAAAAAGTTCGACTTTCGGCATGTTGAACCCTCTTAAGTTTTTTAATAATTTCGTTAAGGTGCCACTGCATTTTTTCAATTTTATATTCTTTTGGATTAAACATCTTAAAATGAAGCTTTCCGGTTCATTTTATCTATAATAAACAAGAGCACCTTTTTTAGTCTGTTGAAGCTACCCAGATTTATTATCTTTATCATACAGGGTGTTAAAAACAATGAGCCATTAAGTTGTCAAGCTTAGCCCGCCCCTGATAAACTAAAAAAGCTGAATATGTTTCAAGGACACTATTTTAAGAGGTCCTGACTACTGTCCATCACATTAAATTTTTATGAAATTGTATTGAGTACATTAAAAGTTATTCAACAAAAACCGATTTCCAGCGGTATCCTTAAGGGACGCATATTTTTCATGTCCTATCTGCATTCGAGAGATTTCCCATATTTTCCCGGACACCCTGGATATTAAAAAACAAATGATAAATCACAAACTAATTTGACAGGCTCTGTCAGACTGTCACTGTCGTACCCTCTTTTTCTCATACTGCTTACTGTATGTTATCTATCTTTCTCTTGCCTACATATAAAGCATGCCTTAAACAGGTACTAATTTGTAAATATTACTTCCAAATTTAGACTGAGGCACTACCTCATCGTACTAGCGGCAATGGCCGCCCCTGTTTTGCCTCGTATTTAGTCGCATAATAAATAAACGAATTATTATTGTAGCCGTCTGAATTTACATAGAAATGGTTCCTGACGTTTACATTCCCATTAATGATGGAGAGGTATGACATAGAATCTAATTTGCAATAACAATACCTATACATGTAGGTGAACTAACAACACACCTTTACTTTCTCTATAATAATCTTGACATAGCACTACAGTAATTCCACATAAATATATGAGAAGCAAAAACAAATTCCAACAAACAAAAATTAACTAGGATTAACGCATAAAACGGAATAAAATACGTTTTTCCCACACTTCATTCAAGATTCCTTCAAATTTTCCTAAACCGGTAAACTAGTATGGTTACTTACCTAAATCGGTAAAACATGATTTTATTCAACCTTAGTCAACTGTTTTAACAGTTAAAAACCTAATATAATTTTCAATATAGTAAAAAAAAATTGAAAATTATTATTAATTAATTAAACTAAGTATTACAAATGTTTTTGAGAAATTGTTACTCTTCTCAATATAAATATTTGTTTTATCAATTCAGATGACGTCGCTTTATACCCTGTACTACTGTAGTAGTAACTATAAACTGATCAGGCAGGCAGGCTGAAATATCTATCTACTGCACCAAATCCCAATATAATGTTCAATATTTTCCTGAAACTTCAAATTCAGGATTATTTTAAATTGCTTTACTTTGTTGGGCAAATAAAATCATTTAATGGTTTTCATCTATTTGACGATTTTCCTCAACTCGAATTAATTAATTTTCGATGTCTATTTTATGCGCATCGTCCACTCTACTGTCTTTATAATATTTTATTTGCTTTTATCCATCAATGTCATTTTCCAATTTGAAGGAATATGATCAGTATTGTACTACTTTGCAACATAAATATATGAAAAACAAAAACAAATTCCGACAAAAAAAAATCACGCATCATGCGTCCTCGAATACCACGCGTACAGAAGGAACATAATACGTTTTTCTCACATTTCATTCAAGATTCCTTGAAATATTCCTGAACCGGTAGTACAATTACCTAGTGAGTTCCGGTGTGGCTATAAATGTGTAAGATATTTACCATGAAGACGAATCTGGAGATGTAGAAATAAAGCATCCATGAAGGTTAACCGGTGTATCGATTTTCATAACGTTGTGGTAGATTGTTTAGAAAAATTAACTACGATAGATACAATAAAAAATATACGTTCCCATATTAGTTTGTTATTATCGTTAATTCGAGTGTCGGAAACATGCTATTATACACTTCCGTGCCACCGAGTGCCAAGGTTGCCAAAAGATGCGCACGCAGCAACCGTAGCCTGTAATAAATAATAACCTGAGAATATGAAAAAAGCTTCTGTCCAAGTTTAAAATGATATTGAGCGACAATGTTTGACAAAAATTGATATATTTTTAAATCTATTTACTCCTTTCGTAAAATATAAATGTACAAGAATTGTTTAATAAAAACATATAAATAAATCAATTCTGAATAATTTTGTTCCAACCTTCACCCACATAACTAATTACATTATTTACACATTCATAAAATTACTCTCTGCTTCGTTGTCGTATTGGCTACGACATTATGAAATTTGATGCCTGCACGCTACAACTTCATTATTTTTAACTGTTTTATTTTTATTTAATAATTTTCTAATGCAAAATACTTTTCGTTTATGACGGTCAAAAATTAGTAGTTCATTATGGTTACTATTTTTTTGTATATTTTGTAACAACAAAAAGTATTAATAAAATACATGTCTTTACTATAAGGATCATTGGATGGGTTGTTCTTTAACAAATTGCTAATGAACAATGATGAAAGATGCAATATTTTGAAATCTTTTCCACTTCCGTTGAATATTATACAAGGAACTACCACTAAGTTCAAAAATTTTAACCACGTGCTCAGTGTAGCCTAAAAGACAATAAAAAAAATATTTCGGAATTCTACCTCGATATTTAAAAAATGGGGCAAATCGGCGCTTATGATAAGAATTGTCCGAGATGATTTAGATCTATCAACTACCATCCGGTCATTTTTTACAGTGTTTCCAAATGTAGAAACGATGAAAATTAATATTTTTAATATTAATAATACCTGGTAGGTTACTCCGGTTAGCAGCAGTATTTTGCGTTAGTTTCTTCGTTCCAAACCGTCAGTACTACATTTTCACTAATTACAACCACTGCCCACTACTAACAAAAAAAAAAACAAAAACGAAAAAAAGAAATACTATAGATAATAGAAAACTTTGAATGCACGCGCGCAGCCATATCCGATAACCTAGTAAACTAAACCAAAGGACTATATCATAAGAAAATATTTGTTGCACCCGACACAAATTTATTTAATTAATAATAATAATAATAATAATATATCTACCCTTCATTCTAATCATGAGGATTAGCCCGGAAGTCGGAGACTTGTGCGGGAGAGGAGGCGGCATATTATTATTGAGCTGGTCGCATTTACGCCCAGGAACGACTTACGTTGGTAAGCCCTAACCACAATTCAGTTCAGGAATGAGGGAAACCTGGAAAACCTCATTAATTAGGGAAGTAGTCAAACGTCGATCAATCTCTCACATTGACCCAAGCCAACATTTTTCCGCCCTACCATATCCGCAGAGAGAGTGCCAATCCTCTCCACGAATATAGCTTATATACGGTCTAGTGGGACTCGAACCCACACCGGTCTAACCACATCGCAACCACTGACCGACAAATAATTAATAACTTAAATAATACTTAATAACTGTAAAACGTTTAAAATTGAAAAAAGGCACTTAGAACTGAAAGAGAACACAAAATCACAACGTAAACAACCACAGGGGAGGCTTAGTCCTCCCTAGAGATAATGCTACTTTAAGGATTTGTTACCAGCACTGATATAAATTTAAAAGACAATGAAGACTACATACACAATCTTGTCATGTCAAGTATCATTACATGAGCTTTCGTTTTTTTCTCTATTAGAAAGGTATTTTAAGCTAATATAAATCAAATCTCCTACAATTCCTATCAATGAAGTCATCTGTATGTTCTCTAATACCAAACATCTAGGTATGATAATGAACAATTCCACAGACAAGCTCTATTCAATAATTATCTGAAGAAATGAATTTATCTAAATTTACTAATCTGCTTTAATGAAAACACTCTATAAATATCTAACTTCACTTTTGGCAGTGGGAACTCGAAAATTCAACCACAATAGATGAGATCTGACCTATTTCTGCATTTTTAGGATTGCTTCTTCAGGTAACCTCCTTTAAGGATTATTTGAGTCAAATATCTAATTATAAAAATTATTATATAAATTAAAATTATTTGAAATTAAATATCGACAATGACAAAAGTCAATGACAAATAAATTAATAAATAATTAAATATGACAATACCTACTTGAATAATGTTTACCCTTTATGTAATTTTTTTTTTATATTTTTAGGTATTAATAATATTGTGTGAAACTAACTACTCTGTGGACAAAAGCCCCAACCTCTTCTGTGGAATTGTTCATTAGCATACCTAGATGTTTGGTATCAGAGAACATACATATGACTTCATTGATAGGAATTGTAGGAGATTTGAATTATATTAGCTTAAAATACCTTTTAATACAGTAAAAAATGTTATAAAAGCTAATAATAAGGAATATATGGGTAAATATTGTGGGTGTAATTCAACGCTGGTTGGGGCTTTTGTAGAAGAACCGAATAATATAGAGCTTAATAAATAACATGAATGTTATGTCATACCACCTGCAAATATTCAAAGGTACCGAAGTAAAACAAATATATAAGCACAGATAGCGGTCTAACCAACAAATTTTTAGGTACAGAAATCTTTCAAAATACGTATTTTTTTATAAGAAATATGGCAAATAATTATTATAAATATTTAAATAAATTTTATAAAAAGTAGGTACATCTAATAAAATATATCATTAAAAACTTTGTGTTGAATTTGTCTATGTTTCATTTATTACTTAGAATAAAAATTAGACGCATTTTTTTTTTTAAGTAAGCTGTTCCGAGAATGAGGATAAAACATTTTATGTCGGGTTATAAGGGCAACCGTTCTCAGAGTCAAGTCATTATTCTGCAAGCAGCACCTTACCTTACGATGGACGTAAATCGTCTTAAGATGCATCTTGATTGGTTTATTTATATCTACCAGTTATACTGCTTCAGCGCATTCCTTATTTGTCAGTAATTTTAGCATGCAACGCGCCCAACGTTCCAAAAATAGCCTTCGAAAACAAGAAAACCGTAGAACGTTATCTTTTTGGACCACGACGTTCAGTTCTAAAAAGTTGATTCACTTTTTGTTTCCATTTCAGATCGTATTTATCTTTTCATATGGTAGTATTAGATCCGCGGGGTTGTTGCCCAGGTAGAACTGGTCGACCTTGAAAAATGCAAACTTTAAGCACCCACATTATACGAGATATAATGGTAATGGTAATGGTAGATACTCATAGTAGCAAAATGTTTCCTACGGCAGATTTTCTTAACGAATGTTTAGTTTCCTGATGATCTTTATCAGGCTGAATCTCATTTGGAATTTTGTATTGATATGTTAAATATTATTTATACCTACACATTTACTGTTATATAAAATTCTTACCGCATAATGTAATCATTCTATGGGAGTGCTACGAATCATTTGCATTTATAAAGAGTGTAATTTACTGAACGTACTACAAAGTACTAAAATACTCATTTGAGTTTATAACTACAAATACTTAGTACAATATTTTATTAAAAGTACCTATAAAATATTGTAAATACGGGGATCCTCAGCATTTAATTATTATTAAATATATTCGAAGTGGCGTATGAGTCAAATAACTGAATCGGATACAAAAGTGGTGTTAATATAGTGTTTATCGCGTAATGTCTAACAGTGAGGGAAGCCAGTAGCAAAAGAATGTGTCATAAGACATGGCTGTGGACAAATGCAGCCTGGCATAGATAAAAATCGACAGAGTTCAGGTCAGATTATTGCAGTGGCCAGTTATCAGCGGCCATTATATGCTCTTCCAATTCATCGTTTAGAGAAGCGCATAGTGTTTGACATGAACACAAAACTATGCAGGTGCTCTGTACTTTTAGAATATGTAAATTTAACACCTAGAGATGAGCCCGCTTCCTCTAATTTTTGTAAATTTACTGCAAAACTAAACATTTTATATAAAAAACATAAAACAAAAAAATCTAAATTCGATAGCCTTTTTAAAAATCTAATACCTATTTGTTGTATTTTTTTTAAATGCGGAAAATAGGGGATAAAAAAATCACCGTTCTGCTCTCTCGATTTTAATAATATTATTAATGGCTTCTTAAAACTGACTAGTTGAAAATCATTTGATGATATATCGGACTACATATCGGTAATGTAGTACAATTGTTTTAATTTTGTGAGACTTCAATTATTAGGTCGTGTCAATAATTGTTTTTGTCTTGGCCTAAGTCAGGACCGGTCTTACGTTTTGCCGCCGTAGGCAGATCCAAAAAAATCCACTCCCAAGCTTAAAAAAAAGCTTAAAATTAAAAAAAACAGACGATGACATGACCTAATATACATTAACGAAAAATTGTTTTATTCAATTTCTAACAAGCTAGCAACATAAAAACTAAATGTAGTACCTACTATTTTCATAGACAATTTATAGTATACACTAAAATATTAAATAGCACTTAAATAATATACAAAATATATAAACCTAAATTAAAACAATCTCATTTGAATTTTATTTTCTGCGAAATCGCGAGTAACTTCTTTCATATCCAATTTATTACTTAATTCATGTTCAATTCATTAACACGATTTTGATAAATTGAATATAAAATTAATGAGAAATAGAGTGATATTAGTCAATAATTACATATCTTGTCAGGTATTCAATCTAAATGTTGCTCCGCTTTACCTTAGAAGGGCGGAGCATTGATTCGTCGAACGTCCTATGTTGCCGATATGTAAAAATGTTCTCTATGAATAATTGCTAAATTGAATATAACTAATTTATTCAGGTGCTTACGTTTAAAATATGAAGTTATATTCTGAAAATATAAGAATATCTATACTGATTTTACATACATTTATTTATAGAATAAAATTACATTATACATTTTATTGTTGAAATTTTTAGTACAATACAATAACAACTCGCCGAAGCATTTGACAACACAGCTGGGCTGTCAACAAATTCTAACCATCTCTCTTAGATGTACGTTGTTCTCAAATTCCTAATGCAAGACGGAGACAAACAACAATAATTAGACACAGTGAACTTATTACTTCAAATTTGTGACAGCTTAGTTTGCGGGGTACAGGGCAGGAGTTAGTTTGTGCTGCGCTTATAAGTATATAGAATTCAAAAAAAAAAATTACGAGATCACAACATTTTAGATTATTAGAAGTAATACATTTTCACAGAAATATGTTATAGATAAATTAGCTAAAGATTTTGGACACACAATCCTGTACGCACACCGTCTTTGTACAGGATCTCAAAATATAGGAATTCCGAGAAGCATGCTATTTCTGTTGTATTTGATTTTACTACTCGTTTGCTTTCTAGATTCAAGTAACCTTATCTAGAACCGGCCCCGTATATGTTTAACGAACAAGCGGTTAAGCTGTCATAATTTAAACAAAATATGATACTAATTCGAGCTGGAAACCTTTTTGTTGCGGCGAGTGTACAGTATCCTTGACCAGCAGTCTTTGATATTTATTATTTCTCGTGGTACTTTTGGTTGTAGAAAGTTCTGCACTATTTTATTTCAATTAGAAGCGTAAAGTCAACCAGCGAACCAACTCCTTATTCCTAGAAAAGCAGTGGCCGTAAATTTTCATTTGACAACGCACCTGTAAATCGATGTAAATATAAAATGCCACTTTTACAAATATTAGACGAATTCATTTTTTCTCTTAATTTTTTTTTCGTTTCATAACTGATGATATGACAAATATAATATTTTATAATATCAATACCTTCTACAGTGTTACAGCTAACTTTACATGGCATTTTTATCGAGTCACAAAAATAAGGAGAATAAATTATTCGTATAGATCATTGACCTCACATTATTGTTCCGGAATATAAATGGATATATTTCTTTGTTTATATTTGTTCAATGTATCTTTATGATTATTTGTCACAACAAATTATTATTGAAACAAGTCTTCAATCTAAAATGAAAGCAATTTCGCCTTAGCAGCTTTAATACATAAATACATATCTATGATTTTTTGTAAGTATGTATGAGGTACCTAAAATCATTTTCAATAATAATGGCACTCTTTAAAATGAATTTAGCAAATTTCCTTTGAACTGCTGACGTATTCGTAATGAAATCTACTTTCAAATTTTAGCATTAATTAGTTTTTCGTTGTTTCACTCACCAATAGAGATTTAATGAAATTTCTGCTCAGAACTTCCAGAAGTTCAAAAACTGCTTTTAGGGAATGTCATTTTTATTCCAAAAACATGTACATATTTCTGTGACTATATGTTATATTAATTAATTGTTCACATCATTCAACACTTTCGGTAACTCTTTAGCTATGCTATACCTTGAAAACATTTCTCTTTGTCTCGTCTTATATACTGGTACTATTACATAGTTTGTATTTTGACTGGGTGCTTTCTTAACAAGTCAATTGCTAATAATAAAATATATTATACGTGGGACATTGGACGATTAAACCTATATCTTATAATGCCAGTGCTTACGTAATTCAAAAATATCGTCATATTATTTACATAAAAATTATCAAAACATTATAAATAACAACACAACACAATTACTTTTGTTATTGTAAAAGTCGTAATACTTGACCTATTAATTTTCACATATATACACAAAATCTGAATAAAACTGAAAAAGAAAGTATTTGGTAATGACTACAATAGGTGATCTTTCTTTTACGAAGATTTGAGGCAATACAGTTTTAACTTTTAATCGACGTGGTTATGAAATAGTTTTTATTTTCGGCACTGACCCAACGTAAACATGCTCTAACACTTACAGTAAATTTGGCAACAAAATTTTGTTAAACCATAGGCTGCCAACATTTTAAGACCAATTGATTTATATTTCGTAGGTATACATAATAGCCTCTTACATTTTTGTTATTTGGTACACATTTGCTCCAGTCCTATTTGTATTTTGCTATTAAAATACGGGTATATATAAACTAAACAAAAGATAATTGAAGATAATTCTATTTAAAAAATGATACAAGTTCCTATTGTATTTCTTAACTAACTAACCTAACAATTTTATTATTATTTTGCTGCAACTTTTTTTTCTGTCAACAAATTTTTTCACATTAGGTACATTAATTATTGGTAATAACCTCCGCCACCGAAATCATTAAAATTATGCAACTCCAAAGAGCCTTCAATGGTCCTTATTAACTAGAAAATTTATAACTTTTTATATTTTTTTCAAAAGAATGGCTTAGCTCAATAATAAAAACCATTAAATTAATTATAAAAAGGTCCTCGTGTTTCAAGTCAGTTAACCGTTTTTAATTTCCTTCATTTTTACAAATGAAGCAGCAACGTACTTGAGCTTTTAAAAGAGAAGCAAATCAACCCATAACTCCCGCAATCGCAACAAATTGGTGATATAGCATTCGAGCGTTGAAGCGAAACAGCGTTGCGTCGTCAGGACCACATACATAATAATAGGTATTGTTTAATACTAAATTTGAAGATCATACCGCACATATTGAGGGAAATACGTGGAAAAGACAGTACAACAACAACCGCAATCGTTATTTTATTTCAGATTATTGAGAAACCTTTTATGGGCACGGTTCAGAGACGTGCCGGAATGTTTATCGCGCTAAATGTGTCTCGCACTATTTTTTATCGACAACAGGAGGGTTTTTTGTGTTACTTACAGTCAGTATTTAAATACGAAAAACTTTTCAGTCTCTCTGAATATTTTACCTAATGAGTACTGGTTCTTCTCATTATTTATATAATGACATATAAATGGTTTTTTATTTTATCCGTTTCGTAACTTCAATATTAAATATGCTACGTGATATGTGGTATATGCCGGACGACTCTGACCCATTTTGATCACGATATACAATCGTTTGCAATAATAATGGCACTCATTAAAATTAATTTTGCGATTTCTTTTCAACTTCTGATGTATTCGTACTGAAATCTATTTTAAACTTTTAATATTAGTTCTTAGTTGCTTCAGTCATCAATAGAGATTTAATGAAATTTCTACTCACAATTAACAGCATATTTATCGGACGGTAATCATTTGGATATTTTGAAATCTTTGGCGCGGGTATTTATAGTACTTACTTTTTCCTGTTTCTAGAACAGTATTTACCAAATTTAAAAGAGGATATCCAATAACATCAAATATACACTCAACAAATGCGCATTCTATCACTTACAATTTTATTTTTAAAATGTGAAAACTAACCGATTTTTTATAACATTTTTATAATCAATTGCACTAGGATCAATTGTATCTACTATATTCTGTATACTGTCTATATAATAATTTATTAAAATTTTCAACAACCGTACCTGTGTAGACTCAAAATCAATATCAATCCAATTTACTACACTTTTTTGGTTGCTTATTAAAGTCTTTTTTGTTCTGCGTATGGTTGATACCATCTTGTTTTCGGGCAACCTGAATTATTATGCACATCATTATTGAAACAGAACTAAGAAGGTTTTTTTTTTCAGATCGAGGAGGGTGATCGCGGCCAAGAAATGACCGCGTCCCCCGACAATTCGGGTGCCGACAGGAATGGCACGACCAACCGCAACAGCGACGGAGTTTACACAGTGTCGGTAACTGGCGGCTATGACAACCAAGGCTTCAAAGGCGATGGAACCATCGGCGACCTGAAGAAACCACCACGTGAAATAACCGACGAAGAGGCCTCCCAACAGGGAAAATTCAAATTACCAACCAAAGAAAAATGGAGAATATTGAAAAACGTGTCAGCTATATCATGTGCCTTTATGATCCAATTCACAGCTTTCCAAGGCACGGCAAACTTGCAAAGCAGTATTAACGCTAAAGACGGTCTTGGTACTGTATCTCTCTGTGCTATATACGCGGCGCTGGTCGTTAGTTGTATCTTCGTACCTACATTTTTAATTAAAAAGTTAACCGTAAAATGGACCCTTTGTTTGTCGCTGATGTGCTACGCACCTTATATCGGATCACAGTTTTATCCTAGATTTTATACTCTCGTACCTGCCGGTGTGTTACTGGGTATTGGTGCTGCACCTATGTGGGCGTCAAAAGCTACGTATTTGACGCAAGTCGCTGGAGTTTACGCGAAGCTCACCGACCAAGCCGTTGACGGCATCATTGTAAGATTCTTTGGATTCTTCTTCTTGGCCTGGCAGACAGCAGAAGTGTGGGGAAATTTGATTTCTTCCCTAGGTGAGTCTTATTTGATTTCTATTTATTCTAAAGCGTATTCAAACATGCAACAGAGCAAAACTTGTTAACTCAGTTTCCAACTGTCAGACGTATGCTCATTACATCCAAAGCAATGCATTTTCATCTGACGATTGGAAACTGTTTGCAACTGTTCTACGAACAGGGCTAATATGACATCTTCGCGTATCAAATCTGAACACTAAACATCATAATATAGCAACGTCATGTTAGTTGTAATAGGTCTATTCAAACAAGGAATCCAGACTAATTCCAAACTGTTAAAAATGTTTGTTCAACTACTTATTGCATCATGTTTACTAAAAACAAATTCATAACTTTTCTGGTCGAATATTTCTGTCAATTTGAAACTATTCTACTACTACTACTACTCATTTAGTATTAGGAGTAAATATGAAAACTAGGTACTTAAAAAATATAGTAGTGGAAAAAACTGATCGTTATAATAATTAATTTATATACTTCGCCCTTGCCTTATCTTTATATGAGTACAATTTGCCAATTTAATTTACCTGATATATGCAAGAGAAAGTTACCTGAATAATTTGACAGTGACTGTTTTATATAGAAAAGGTCTCACCAATAGGTTTGTTCAAGCAGCAATAGAGGACTAGTTTCAAACTGTCAGAAGTGTCGTCCAATAATTTGCAATGATGCTTATTGAAAACAAATTCATAACTTTGCTGCTTGAATATTTCTGACAGTTTGAAACCAATCTGTATTCGTTGCTCGAACAGAGCTAGGATCGCAGTTAGAAATGTTAGAACACATCTATAACCTACACATGTACTAACACTAGCACAAGGTGTCGGTACAACAAAGATTGTTCACTGTTCAGTATGAATGAGATGTTTATTGTTTACGTACGCTGAAATTTTGTACATGTACCTAAAAGGGACAAAATCAGCGAAAGATATTCGGCAATAATGTTTAATTTACCTGAATCTTGTATATCTCTTAGTAAACCAATGTTATTATATAGGGCGTCTAAGGTATTACCATAGACCTTATAAATCATGGACGCGCTCGAAACCGTTTTCTGCCTATACAAATCGTTGATGCTCAGATGTGTGCAACAGAGATAGAGCTAGTCCGGGCAAAAACCCACAGATCATTGGCCGAAAAAAAACAAAAACCGTAAATGACAGATGTATGACATTTACGGTGACAGACCGACTCCACCATAGTTTATGAGTCTTTAAAAACTATTGCTAATAAACACACTAAACACAACTAAATCACAAAAGGCACACAAATCATTAACAATATTAACAGGAAAGGTTGTGTCAGGTTATGTTTATATATTTTTCTGTCATAGAACATCTGTTTTTGCCAGGACTAGCTTCATCCCTCTTGCACACATCATGACAGCAGATCTCTCTTTATAGGGCCGGTCCATGATTTATGAGGTCTATGGGTATTACTGACATCTTTAGAAGGGGTGATTGTACAGTTAAAATAAACCTACTTACCCAAATATCTAAAAGTTTACCGTTTCCGAGACACAGGATGTCAAAATTTTTATTATATTTTTTTATTTACTTGGAAACTTTTTGTGATAAAACAACAATAATTCTAGGTTTGAGCAAATAATTAATCGTTACAATTTTCTTTAAAATGCATTGTATTCAAGTACTTTTTCATTTAAAGTATTTCTGCATTTCGTAGTGTATACATATTTGTACCGAAGAAATCTTAAAAATCTACTCATAAAATTTTGCACTTCGCCGTACTTAACTATTTTGAGTAACTTATTCAAGTAACATTTTGCTGTATTTTCAGTGGAAAAGCCGCTTTACCAAACCAAAAAAATTTTTTCTCGGTGCATTGAATATTTCAAATAGGATTATTTCGAAAACGGTTACTCCTAACGACTTCAACAAGATATACCTTTTTCACATGAAGAAGGTAGAAGAATCGATTGTATTAATAGTCTAATATACACACTAAGCCTCAAAAAAGTCCTGTCATTTAGGTCCCTCTACTAGTAGCGTCAAAATTAAAAAAAATTTGAATTTTGGCCTCAAAAACCCCTGATGTACACAATGGATGCAAATATTTGAATTTTTTAAAAACAGTTTGATAAATATCGAAAACAAAATTTTTAATTTGACATCCTGTATCTTTTTAACCATCAACTTTTGACTAAAGTAAGTTTAACTATATCGTATTCTTTTGTCGTTACGAATCTACTCTTACCAAATGGTGCATTAATTTTGGTACAACCCCTATTACTGAAGCATAATAGGTCTCACTACGCATAAACTAAGAAACGCAAATATATTTTTAAAAAACAATTACCTAAATACCATGCGTTTTAAATAAAATTTTGAGAATAATTATTTGTTCAAAATAATCAAAATTTAAAATATCCTACATTTTTTATAATTAAAACAGTGGCGTACAATAAAAGAAGAGTCCCACATGGTTTCTACGCCACTATAGTTTGTTTAGAAATGAAAGAGAATAATAAAAGCTTATTATGTATGCAAATCGTAAATAAATGTAGTACTGGTGCTTATATTCAATATTTTTATATTATATATTATCGGTATAGATGAGGTGTACTTTTAAAAAAACTTTGTGTGATCGAACCGTACTAAATTGTAGCAGATAGCTAAAATTTAATCCCCGACAATCCGTCTTTGTCTATGCCGCTTCAATTTCTCGGTCCTTTTCTCTTATAAGTAAACAATATAAAAACAGCATTTCAAAACTAGAGGCTACTTTAAGCATCATAACCGGGTTAAGAGAGTTTTTAGTAATTCAAATAAAATTATTCAATATTATTATCAAAATATTTATTTAAATTTAATGAATAGACTTTTATTCCACACAAAAATATATGTATTTTGAAAATTCAAATTATGGTGAGTAAATGTAGTGTTGTATAAATGTATAATAAAGAAAATAAAAAAGTAGGTATATTAAAATTAATCCTCTGAATATTCTGATGAATTATCTTCGTCTCCTAGATAGGTTCCACAGTAACGTCAATTAAATTATCCAATTCCCACATTTTTTTTTTACAAAATTTTTACGTCACTTAATTTAAACGTATTATTTCGCGCTACATCTCCTTTTACCTGCGCCCAGACTAATTCGATTGGGTTAAATTCACAGTGATAAGGTGGTAACCGTAGTACCGTTATTTGGCGATTTGTTGCCATTTCATCGATAACATATTTTTTCTGATCTTTATTAAGATTGACAAGTGTCAAAAGTTCCTTTTTCACCATATTTGTTTCAAAAGAAATGTTTTTTCCGGATAACCATTGAATTATATCGGCTATCCTCCAAGCAGTCGTAGGCATCCGCTCGTTCTACCGTGAATGGTAACTGGCATTATCCATGACAATTACAGACCCCGGAGGAATAAGATCCAACATCTGTGTAAAATACACTTCGAAAACATCTACCTTCATGTCTTCGTGATAGTTACCTGTATTTTTAGATTCAAATAAAAGTAAACCGCCATCTACAAAACCACTGGCACTACCTATATGTGTCACTATTAATCTTCGCCCTTTACCTGAAGGTGCCTTGAACCGTGTTGAAAGTCCATCCAAAAATGCTTGTCGAAAACTTTTTACATTTTTATCTTGCCATTCTTTTGTTACAGTATATGCCTCGTTGACCCAAGTTTCGTCTAAATAATAAATATTCCTCCCTTCGTCACGGAATTTTCTAATTGATCTTATGTAGGATCTTCATCAACAAATAATTTCATCTTTATCGATAAGAACTGACTTCCTGTTCTGCTTTTCCCAGCAAAAATTCAACTCTCGTAAGACGGCCCATAATTTGCCTTACTGATTTTGGGCAAATCATTGTCCTCTGTAGGTTCACTTAAAATTTTGTTTAGCGTTGGTACTTCTTTTTTAAAATAAAATGAGTGTACTTTTCTGCGAATGACTTTTTTGAAGAAATCATCTTTAACGACTGTTGACCTCCCTGTAGATGATTTTGGGGGATTTACAGTATCTTGTTCATTTTTTGTTTCCTTTAAAAGTCTGTAGATTGTCGATTTTCCAATTCCTGTCATTTTGGAACACTTTTCCACGATGTCGTCAACACTGTTGGTAGGATTTTGGTGTTTCAATGCATTAAATACATTTAATATAATAATCTTCTCATTCTGAGACAGCGCACATCTTTTCACGCGTTTAGCAGGTACGTAATCTGATAAGCTCGACACTTTACTTCCAAACAATATTATATCCACTGGCACAATAGTCACTAAACACAAGTCGAATTTTACTCTACTGCACTAGCACGTCTTCGTATATTCAGCTCTAAGACTGGATTGATCTGTCACAATACACTGACTCCTGCCCTATGATGTATCCAGTAAAATATACTAATGTACACCCATTACCTGTTAGCATTAGTGTTACCCGATAATTACCTGAAACAAAATATTACCACACCCATGGCCGGTTCTTATCTCGGGGTTTTATTACTCTCTTTCATTTCCAAACAGACTCTAATGATAATGGGATTATTTAAACTATTGCTGTTTTATCACGAAACTTTTAAATGTAGGTATATTTGGGTAAATTCTAATTATTTTGACTGTACCCCTTCCAAGGATGCCAGTAATATCTGAGACACCCTGTATATAAATGACTGTTTAAATACGATGTACGATACGAGAATTAGATTTTTTTCACTCGAAAATGTTTCTAAAGACGGATATGAAAATGCAAAATTTATAGTTCTTTTCGTATACCTATGTATATAGACGCATATGAAAATACAACATTTATAGTTCTTTTCATATACCTATGTATATTGTAGAAATAAAAAACTTTATGTTGTCGACAACGGAATAACAGCCCAGCTGTGGTTGCTAAATACTTCAGGGAGTTAGTATTATACTAAAAATGGACAACATTTTCAAGAATGAAGTGAATAATACATTTATTTTAAACATAAGTACCTGAATAAATTAGTTTAATTCAATTTAGCAATTATTCATTTAGACACTATTTTTGCGTATCGACAACACAAAGCTCACTCCGGCAACACAAGACTCTGCCCATCTAGGGTAAAGCGGAGCAACCTTTAAATTAAATGCCCGACAAGATATGTAATTATTCATTAATACCATTCCATAATTAGTTTTGTATTCAATTTATGTGGATGAGTGTACTTGATAAGAGCATTATTATTTGTGAAATAAATTAATTGTTATTGCAATTATTCTCTACGGACATTTAAAAAATGTGTTATCCTACTCTACCCGTGTTATACTTGTCGGCAGGCTTTGACATTTTTTATGTCTACTATAAGTATGAAAAGAACTATACCATTTTCTTAATTAAAGCAGTAATCTAACTAAATTTTCAAAAATCTTCTTATCAGCTAATTTAACTTCAGTGAAACATTTAAAAAACTTCATCATTGATCAAAATATTCTACTGTTATTAAAAATCAGTCACATGGCAACTTTTAAGTAACCCATAGAGTATTTAAATTTTCCAAGAAAATACATTTAGCAACAAAAGATCAAATAATTATTTATATTCAAGTAGGAAATTATACCTTTTCCTGGTAACATTTTCCATATACATTATTAGAAATAATTTACGAGGTAGGACGTGTTAGAGGCGTGACTGTTGCTGCAGTCATTCCATATATTTTTTATTTGTCACTTAAATGAAGTAAGTTTATGTATTTTAGTCAAAATAGTCGTCGCAAGCTTGATATCATCACATCAGGGTCCATCAGTGTTCAAATACAAACAAATATACCTAACAATCTATTCGATTTCTGATAGCTAACTTGCAGTAACAAACTTCCTGCATTAACCTACTTGATATTCAGAATAAGTTGCTAAAGCATATCTGAAGGTGTGTTTGTGTACAGTACGTATGTAATACAGAAATAATTATCTTTTTCACACTAACTAAATATTTATTTAGTTGTTACATCGTTAAATTTGTAGATGTGTATTTTTTTATTTAATATCGGAATATCTAGGGGACAAATGAAAAAAGTATTTTCGCGTACGTTATTCAGAATGTGTGTGAATGCAACATATATAGAGTTGCCATAATTCCTCCAACCTATATTGGGATATATCATTTTTGAAAAAAATAAAATTAAATAAATAAATTAAAAATAGCTTGAAAAAAGAAAGAAATCCAATAAAAGTAACCGTTTATTTCACGAAAATACATACAAAATATATACATAATAATCATAATGAAACATATACGGCTAAAGTGTAAACCTGGTTCTTTATAATTTCATCATTTTGTCTTTTCCAGTTTAGGTACACATTCTTAGGGCCACTTTTTATTCCCTTCTCGAATGTCTAAAAAACACTGACTACAACGTTTAAATTTTTATAAATCACCAATTTCATTTTTTATTATAAGCACAACATTCGATTTTTATGTCAAAAAAAAAGAGATTTTTTTGTGATTTCAATGATATAGAATACTTAATTTTACAACTGGATATAATAAACTGAAATTTTGACATAATTTTGTACGAATCATGTATGAAACTGAAACAGAGTATGCTCTAGATCGGCAAACAGTTGGATTTGTTTACAAATGTTAGTAATGATTATTATTATTTTAGCAAATAAACACAATTTCTTTAATTTAAAGTTCTCTATATCTCGCAAAATAACCGAGATTCTTATGTTGAGAAAGTTAAGTGTGTGTATATAAATTAATTATGACATAATTTGATTACATAAAGACTATTAATAACAATTTAATTACTAGTAAAATGTTGTTCAAAAATTATAAGCAGGTTGATTCAAATCAATAAAATAGTGTTAAGGATCTCCCAAATGAACGCAAAACGTTCGCTGAATGTTTTTCACTGCAACGAAAATATCGTGCTGCCACTATTGTAAGCATACCCATTAAATTTCATAGGTAATGTTTGGCGTTGGTTTGGGAGATTCTTTACTACTAACAATAGCTCAATATTTAATATCTACTACATAATAATGTACTAACTACAAACCACAACGACATGGGTACACTCAAATTGTAATATTACTGATAGCGGCTGCCGATCGGGACGTTGGAACATCAAGGTCAATAACGGTAAACATGTAGTATTTTATTTTGGCAATCTTGGGATCAAGTTGGCGATGTTTATATTTGTGTTCGTGAAGGAACGAGAGTTACTTAGTTAATGGCATTTGTATCAAATTGTTGTTTATTCAATACGTTTTACATTAAGTTATTGTTGGTCTGAAAGGGATATACACCGTGTGCCAAAAGAAGCGGGATGGTCGAATATTTCGCGAAGTTTACATCGGATCGAAACACTGAAAAACACATGTTCAATATTTTTAAAAAATCTATCAAATGACACCCCCTACCCTTAACCCCTGGGGGGGGCGGTTTATTTTTAAGGTACTGAATACAGTTTTTCACGTAAAATCAGAATCTGCAATAAAAAATGGGGGTTTCCATTTAAGATTTCAAAGTTGCCCCTCGCCCCACCCTCAGGGGGGTTTGGTGTCATTCGATAGATTTTTGAAAAATATTAAACACGTGTTTTTTGGTTTTTCATTTGGAAGTGTATTTCTCGAGATATTAGACCGCTTCCATAATTTTCCTAGAGTATCAGGATAAATCATTTTTGTCCGATTATAGCGCCATCTATCAACAATTCGAAAAAAAATGTCCCGAATGAAAATTACTTATTTCTTAGTCGTGAAGTTCAGTTAAGAGCTGTGATACAGGGTGGTATGACTGTTCGAGATGTAACAAAGACTGTAAATTCTACAAAAAATACCATTATGCAGCGTTATCGAGAAATTGGCGAAGTAAAAAGGATACATCCTGGACCCGCACATCTATCCTACTATACAGGATAGATTTCTTCACATTTAAGTTCTTCTCAATCGAAATCCTACAGCCAATCAACAAAATTGAACTTCAAAATGTCCATGGAGTAATTGTCAGCAATAAAACAGATTACATGATGGTGGACTTCGTGCTTAATGTCCCGTTAGGGTCCCTGCGCTATAGCGTGGCAATTGCTCGTGAAGATTAGAATGGGCGGAAGAACACATCAATTAGCAAAAACAAGATTAGACTCGTGTGATATTCACTGTTGAATCCAGATTTGGGTTGAGAACAGATTCAAGAAGATTTAGGTTGTGGAGAAGACCTGAAAATGAAAATCGTTTGGTAAAGTGTTGAGGAAGTGGATCAATACAAAAGGGAGACTGTGATGATTTGGGCTGTAGCTGGAATTGATTGTAGACCTGAACTTGTTTCTGTGGTTTACCATGCCAATGCATATTAGGACACAATTAATCTACAACCTGTTGTCATTCCATAGGCGGAACAAATTGAAAATATTTATTACTTATGCATGAAAATGCTTGTGCACATGTTGCGAGAACTGTTGGAAATTTGTTGGATGACCACAATATCGCAGTATTACCATGGCCAGTGCAATCTCCCGATTTGACTCCAATAGAACACATGTCGGATATGCTACAAAGACGTCTACTAGATCAAGGCATGGTATTTCAAACTAAGGGGGAGCTGTCAAATTGTTTACTAGACCAGTGGCATCAAATTGATCAAAATGCAACAAACAATTTAATTATAAGTATGTCCAAGCGTGTAAAATTTTCAAAACGTACTAATTTTGTTGTAATTTCTAAGTTAGAAATGTACTTTAATATTTTGAACACCCTGTATAACGAAGCTACGGCGATTTAATGTTTGTTTATGTTGAAAATAAAAACATTTTGTTCAACTTTTATTTCATTTTTGTCGTATCTACTCTAGGTGAAACAACGTTTACGTAGATCATTTTAAAGTGTGAAATAATATATTAATTCAAAAAACAAATAATACAGACAGTAAACAAATATTAAAAGTAATTCTTTATATTTCTGAAGCTTCTAAAATTTGCTGTTTTTATTCTGTAAGATAAACTTTATGCTGGGAAGTCCTTGGCACAATTATTTGGCAAAATTCGATTAGGTGAATAATTTAAAAACAGTTAATAGATTATGCAAATTACGAAGAAAACAGTGATTTGGCGGAACCATCTAAATGATCAGTTACGGACATCGTCACTACTGGGTCATCACTGGTAGATGTCGACCTTAAGACCTTAATAGAAAGATGTTTATAATTTATGTAAAATGTTTTTAACAATATATATTTTAAAGATACAATGCAGTCGAAATTACTCTTAAATTCGCCAAAAAAAAAATAAATTTTGATATACAGATTTAAATTTTAACAACATCTGATTAAAAGTAAGAAAATGTGAAAAGGTTGAATAGCAATTAGAATTTATTTTTAATTTTACAAAAAAAAAAATTCTAAAAAATTGTTTGTGTTTTAATTTAATAATTTAATTTTTAAACTAAACTGAAAACTATTCTAGTTTCCTGTAGCAGAATTAGAGTACATATTCTTAGAATTAGCTAAAATTCTTCATTGACCTGTCCTTATTGTTCTCGAATTAGGTTCTGTTTAGATATAGATTATCCGAGAGCTGCTCTCGGATAAGGGTGGTATTTTGGGAAGTCCCGTGATTGCTTCTGCCACTGTTAGCATTGATACCAGAAAACTTTACCACGATAGATGGGGTCAGCGGTCCGCCTTCACAGAGAACAACAAGGGCAGGTTAAAGAATTCCAGCTAAGACAGTATTGTTACTGGCAGTGACTAGTTGCCTAGGTCACGCCATAACAACCCGACTCATCACTATACAGGGTGTCTCTAAAAGATCTGTGCAAAATACTAACACAAATTCCTGAGAATAAAGTATAAGGATCTAGATCAGTTTACCTTAGTCCAGAAGTTAATAGTTTCCGAATTACATTACTATTTTTAAAACTTTTTTATTAATATTTATCCTAATAATAGCACGGAATTTGATACTTACTTAAAAGGTTTTTAGAATGACAAATCGAGATCTGGTCCATGTTTCGGTGTATATTGCAGAGGTTCCTATATTAAATTTCTAGTAGCTGCCACTTTGAGCAGCCGTTTCTAAGATAATAGAAATTAAATGTTTTATTGCATTTTGAAACGCCTCGTAGCAACGAGTTGGCAATAATAAATATTGTCATTAGTTACAAAGAGTACTATCAAACCTATATCGTTTAAAAGAAAAAGATAAAAAAAATTATAACTTTGACACGTTGCATTTCGGAAACTATCAACTTTTGGACTAAGATAAATTGGGCCATATCCTCATATTTTAGTCTCAGGGATTTGTGTTAGTGTTTTGTACAGATCTTTTAGAGACACTCTGTAGATAAAATAGGAATACTGACCGTGAAAACCTCACCTGTATCATTTCAGCTAATAGGAATATCGCCTAACATAAAAAATTAGTTTTCCAGCAGTTGCAAATCATGCACCTACTAATTTATATTTAATTTGTGTGTAGAATGGATATGAAAATTTGAATACTGTGTATTTTTATACCTACAGTTTTGAGAACTAACAACTCTGATAGTTGTGAAAAATGATTCATCTAAGAAGATCATCCTTTTTGTGGAATGATATGCAAAGCTCCTTATTTTTATTAATCTTATAATTTTTTCACTTGTATCTAAATTTTGAGAATCATTCTAAAGTGCCAACATCGGAAATTCTTCAACAATGTTAAGGGCTAATAAAAATGCAGCATTATATTGATCATACGTTTTTCTTTAATTTTTCTGCTGTTACTGTTGTATTGTAAGTACCTATAAAACTATCCGTTGTTGCATTGTCGAATGGTCGACATTAATATTCAGACACTTCACATTTCTACATCTAAATATGATTTACATTTCACGGTTTTATTTTTTTTTTATTATTTATTAAATCTAACGCGTACATACAACTGATGTTATTTTAATAAATTTGTATTCATACTTTTTAGTTATCTATTTAAAAATAAAGTATTTCCTGTAAAATATATTAAGTATGTACAATCGTTTGAAATAATAATGGCACTTTTTAAAATGAATTTTGCGATTTCTTTTGAACTGCTGACGTGTTTGTAATGAAATCTACTTTCAACTTTTAATATTAGTTCTTAGTTGTTTCACTCACCAATAGAGATTTATTGGAATTTCTACTCAGAACTTCCAGAAGTTGAAAAACTGTTTTGAGAGTGTCATTATTACTGCAAAAGCATGTACATATAATAACTATTATTGATTGTAATATGTTATGCTAAAAGATCATTGAAAAACACTTGACTAAAATTTCTATTTGATTATTATTGAAACAATAAATCATTATGTTAATATAATCTTCTTTTTCTAGTTTTAACAAACGCACACGGAAGCGGCAGTTCAAGCAATTCGTCGAACTATGACGGCTGTGGTGCAAATTTTTGCCAGTCTCAACTTGATAACAATGAGAATCTGGAAAGGCCTGATGATAGCGAAATCTACGAAATTTCCGGAATTTATTTGGGCTGCATAGTTGTAGCTGTAATTATGATTGCTCTCGTCATAGATCCTCTTTCGAGGTAAGTTGACCATGTTTTGATTAATAATCGTAATTTATATCACAAAGTAGTTATTATTTTTTAAGATTGATATGACACAATTATCAAACTTGTGGAGATAAACTATATGACAGAAATTGATATGGGTGTTCCGCAAGGATCAATATTGGGTCCAGTTTTATTTCTATTGTATATAAATGACATTGATACATCTTATGTGCTCGATTCACTATATACGCTAATGATATATCTATAATTATATCAAATAGTATCAAAGATGTATTAAAATCGATGTGTAATAATACAGTGAATAATTTGGGGATATGGTTCCAAACGAACAGTCTTTATTTCAATATAGGCATTTACAATGAGGTTTCACAAACAAAAATCATGTAGTGATATAGATATTAATTTTAATGAAAAAAAAAGTTCGAATAATATTGACCATGTTAAGTTTTTAGGTTTGTATATAGATAAATATCTGAGTTAGAAAACTCATTGTGAAAATGTAATAACTAAATTAAATTCTATTATATTTCAATTTAATGGCTGGAGTACCACATACTACAAGTTGTAAAGATATTTTTAAATCATACAAGGTTTTAACATTACCATTTTTATTAATGAACTTTGTATGTATTCAACAGTAAAAATGATTTTCTTTTTTTAAGATATTAGGACTTAGAGTTTACAGTATTTTACCTATGCATATTAGATAACTTAAAACTGTATTTCTTTTCAAGAAAAACTGAAAGTGTTTCTAAAATAAAATGTTTTACAGGTTAGATGAATATTTAAAATAAGATGACTTAGAATTCTTTTTAAATTGTAAACTATATTGTTTAAACGTGTAATTATTCGTGTGTTTCTTTTTGTTTCGTGTTTTTTGACTTTGTTTATTTTTGTATTTTTTTATATTTTTATATATATATATATTGTCTAAAAGATAGTAAAGGTTATTATTATTTTTAAGGTAATTTACGTAACGATTATTCAATCCTAATTCTATTTGGGGCTGATTTTTAAATACCGGATCTCATAATAATATTTAATTAGATTACACTAGAAAACATTTTATCTAGAACTTTAAATTTCCATAAATTTTTTTGTTATTAGATATTACAAAATTTGAAGTATTATTTCTGTTCAAACCGAAGTAGGGACCAGTTTGAAACTGTCAGAAAAGTTCGTCCAACTAGTTCTTGTATTCCGTTTACTGTAAACGTATACACGAATATTTTTCACAGATTCACACCAGTTCTTGATGCTTACTTAAGGTCGCCGTATTTCTGGCAATGAAATGATCATATGTGGTGTTTTTTAGATGCAGAAATCTCGAAAAATTAATAAATCACGTAGAGCAAAAGTAATATCGAAAATAAAATGATTGACACACATTGTGTTGTTATTCTAACCTCACATTTTAACAATTATTTTCACATACTTATAAACAAAAGTGAGCAATCTTATGTGGAGAACTATGTAAGTTTGTTATAATAATATTTACATCTACAGTTGAATTTGAAAATATACGTATTTTGAAAGATTTCTGCACCTAAAAATTTGTTAGTTGGACCGTTTTCTGCCGTTAAATATTCGTTTTACTTCGGTACCTTCGAAGATTGGCAAATGGCATGAGATAACATTCCTCTTATTTACTAAGCTCTATATTATTCAGTTCTTAAATGTTTAAAATTACTTGTATTTGTTGAAAGCACTATTTCAAGAATACGGTGCCTTTAAACAGATCTGTTATTGTAAACGGGATCAATCAGAAAAATATATGTATTCTTTATTCAAGCCTGTAAATGTGTTGTTCTTTCTGGTTCCAAGAGTTACCTTGATATAATTAAATCTGCGATTTTTTGACCGCTATAACCGGCAAGCCAACTTCAGTGGCCGCCAAAAATGTAATGGATATTTTGTACCACCAATTTCACCAGTTAGTAGCTTGTGCTATTTTAAAAAAAAATGGTGGCTGTTAGTTAATATTACGCTGGCATACCATAGCCAACGATAGCAAACCTATTTGTTCGCCACATTTTGTTGCCCAAGTAACATAGTTTATTTAAAAATAAATAAAATTTGGTTATTCAATTCATATAGTCAGTTAAAAATGTGTTGCTACTTGCCGCTTCTTTAAAAATGAAAAGTCAATTTAGTGAAATTCCAATAAGTCATTTTCTGCATTATCAAAATGAATTTGGAAACTGTTCTCGAAAAGAAATTCAAGATTTTTTTAAATTTTTTTTTATGTGCAATTCGATGGTCCACCATTTTTCTCAAAAAGGTATAAGCTGCAAAATTGAAATTGGTGGCAAAAATTAGCAACAAAATATCAATAAAGTATCCAGACTTGTTTTTGGCGACCGTATTTGATCATTCGTTTTTAGACAAAGGTATAAGGCAGTAACAAATTTTTAACTGACTATATAATTCCAATAGCCATTTTTTTTTTTTAAGAAACCACCTCCCGAAAGTTCTCGTAGAGGAACAAGATATGGCGCAATCACATTTTTTTTAAAACGGCACAAGGTACTACAAATTTGAAACTGGTACAAATCAGCAATAAAATAGCAACAAAAATATCCACCACTTATTTTTGACGGCTGCTAAAATTGGCTTGCCAGGGTAATATACATGATTTTATGAACACGTTTGTCACTTTGGAATACAATTTAATTTGTCAAAAATCATGGTCACATATCCAAACTCGTTCGAGTTGATATGATACTAATATGGATTTTATTAGTGGATTCATTCAGATCTCATTTGTATGTCCTTGACAAGGTCTGAATTTTCATTAAATTCGTTATTTTAAGTTACATCATATCAACTGTTATTATTATAGCTCTGTACCGTCCTGCAATTTTTCCCAGCTATTAAAAATAATCAAACAATGGATAGTATTGATGATAGATAGCTTAATTGTTTCATTAACTTTTCATTGTTAGACTTTGTTATACCGCAAACGTTTCTCATACATACGAAACTCACTTTAGAGATACATTATTGAAAACTAATGTGTAAACTAAACCCAAATTATTACCACGATTAAATCCGTTGAGTTTTATTGCTCTACAGAACTGAAATGGAATTCCGGCATTAAAAACCGTTTGTTTTTTGGATTATTTTTCAGTTTGTTGTTGTGTATTTTGGAAACTAGAATAAGGATTTATCAAGTGAAATAGCTTGTTTTTAGTAACTCGGTACTTGATTTAAAATCAAACTTTGACTTGATATAGTATAATAGAAAAGGTTGAATAATTATATTTTCTCCATATTTTCAAGCAAAGTTTTGATTTTTAAGACAAAAGAGTAAATAGTCAAAGATTTTTTTTATGTACGTACAGTTTTTTCAGACTTATAGTAGACATAGAAATTGTCAAAACTTGCTGACAAATGTGTTAAGCCTTGTCCTCATGGACGTGAATTTTGCGAAAATTTTCCCGAATTTCGCAGATTTTGATTTAAATTATTAATGGCGGGAAAGTGTCAATTTTTTGTGAATATCGCAAAACAGAAATATTATTGTTATTTTCATCACAAGTTTAACTGGAGCTTCTGACATCTACCATGACAGTCAGTAACAGTTTTATGATAAAAAAGATAGAAAGTTGGCAAAATTTGCTAAAAGCTGAGACTTTTAAATAATTCGCGTGAATTTTCGTGAATTTCGCGTCCATGAGGACAAGACATTACGGGGAGAGTAACAGTGGTATTCATAGTTCGTCTCCGGTCGCCAGAGAGCGGTTCCCATACTGAAATTATGCGAATTTCATAATGAAATTCACATAATTCGAGAAGAACATATAAGTTACAACGGTTACAGTACACTGTATTCATGTCCGTCGAAAATTATTTAAATTTTATTATGAAATTCGCATAATTTCGGGATGGATACCGCTCCCCGGCGACCGGAGACAGACTATGAATACCACCGTAAGAGTAACATAATTCTTAAATGTTCATAGAAGAATTATAAATTGTTCTTCTAATAACGGGTTAATCTGTTGCAATAAATGTATTTTAAAGTACCATCAATGATAATTCCTACAGAAAAATTTAATTTCAAAAATGTTGCTTCAGTATTTTTATACTACAATAAATTTTAATTGTTATTAACACAATGTGATTTTTCTCGAAAACGATACAAGATATCGATTGGAACATGGTATATCTTTTTTTAGCAAAATAAGAGAGGAATCGAAAATGCCAAATTTGGCAACGCTATCAAAGAAGTATTACTATGAGTCGCTTTAATTGCTCAAATTTCATTGTTGTTATGGCAACGGCTTTAAAGTTAATTCATATTAATTTTTCAATTTCTTAGATTGAAGGCGAATAGCTCTATAACGAAGCCAAATAGCAAATTTTTTATACGAAGTACTACAACTATTTTGACCTCCCCTGTATGTCTTTTCGTTTTTGTCATGACCTTTCCGAACACCCTGTATATTAAAAGAACTATACTGACATCTTCCTATCTTAGCAGAAAGATAAATACTCGTAACATTATTAGGAGAAAGCCCATGCCATTTAATTCAACTCATATGATAATTTATAATGGTATTTTATTATGAATCATAATTACATATCTTTTTCTTTAATATTTTTACATATACAAACATTCACGATTAAAATAGCATGATATTTAGTGATTTTACCCATACTGTTACTTAATCAGCTATGGTTTTCTGACACTGGCAGTCACAAAATTAATGTGCCTTGTTGTTCTTGAGCCAGGTTCAATGGGAAGGGACAAGCTATCAGTAATCCTGAGCCCACCATACATTAATTTATGTTTTTATTGTTAATATTATGACTTCTACGGACAACGGTGGTCTTCTGGGACATGCCTCTGCAACCTGCAACTGGTTACATGCCTACGTTTCGACGCATTTCAATACCGGCATCTTCCATGTAACTTCCATTTCTTATTATCACGTAATCACTTCTATAATCGCAAATTTTAACTAAAAGGCACATTCTAGTCTGCATTCATTTATAAATTTCAGGCAGATGATACCTATTAATTTAAAAAATATCATTGCTTTTGAAATCTGCGACCCCATTAAAAATCGCAATAATATACGGGATGCGGGTATTGCTTGAATAACGGCAATAATACGTCCTTTGTTATATAACATATTAGTGAGTATTGTAGATATATTAAACGTTCATAGTCAAACTAATTAAAAATAACAATTAAACGCGGTTACCTTGGCGCATGAAGCATATATTAAACATAAGTTTATTTGCAGTACCGTGAATTGACCATTGTATTGTGTGAAATGCTTACAGACCGTACACGTTTCAGCAAAGAATGACATTTTCCAATAAAAGTAGACACTGTGTATGCCATATTTTTCTGAGTATTAGGGACATGTATTACAGTTTATATAAATTAAATAGTTATCATAACAAAATGCTTTAATTGTTTATAGGGAAAGCATTACAAACACTATGTAGCGATAAAATACATTTTTTGTTTAATTATTGTTTATTACTTCCTTTATATTCCTAATTCGACTGCTGTTATTTACCAGGATATAATGAAGTAGTTTTCCTATTGAGTAAGCTGGGTATTCCTATTCATACTATCGAGAAACTAATTATGTTAACAATGGTTCAGTTTTAATTAAAATAATGTCATTTTCCGACATTCGAGTGGAACAATTTTAGTTTTATAGCAGGTTTTGAATTAATTAGTTAATATAGGTAGTAGCCAAATTTTAAATATAATAATAATATACTTAATAATGACCACAGGCGCCGATTTAACGGGAACAAGGGGGCGCTTGCCTCCCCAGTGAATCTACAGGGGGTAGAGCCCCCTTTTTTACTAAGGTCGTATAAGAAATATTTACTACCTAGCTCAAAGATTTTAAAATACAAGGTTGTTATACAGGATGTTCCCTATTAGGACCAACACAGAGCAGGTGCATGTAGGGGGTCCCAAAACCAAACATACCTATATACAGTGTTTTCATAAATGATTACAAGCCACGTGACCAGGACTGTGATTCTCGAAGAACAACTCGTATGCAAATAGATTTCTTGTCTCTCTCAATTACCGTAGTGAGGAAAAGGATATTCGCATATGAATTGCTCTGCGATTGATTTGAGAATCTCGACCCTGATCACTTGGCTTATAATCATTTGTGAAGGCACTGCACAAAGTTGCACAAAGGCGGAGTTACAGATCTGTCAATATTTCGAAAAAAAAAATAATATCTGAATAACCAAATTTGGTATATGATTTAGATTTATTATTGGTCTTGTTTGACTACGAGTTCAAGTAAACTAAAATACTACAAGGTGTTCATTGAGGGTGAGGCCCAAATTATACCAAACTTTTTCCATTCATCAAATTTAAAAAGAATGATAATATTCCGCGCAGAATTTAATTTAAAACACTTTTTTTACTCATGTTAAATTTTATAAAACTTTAAGGTTTTCAAGAAAAAATGCATTAACACAAAATGTTAATAGTGTTGTGAAACCAAAAAGCAATAGTTAACTTTGACTTTAAAATTTGGCAATTAGTGAATATTTTGTTGCTAATTTGTATCATCAATTTTGTTTTGTTTTCGAGGTAATTGTTGGTCTGCAATATGGAACGAACAAAAATTGAATTTATTGTCGAGAACAGTTTCAAAATTAATTATAATGATGCCAAAAATCACTAATATTAATGGCTAAAAACTATTTGATTTTTCACTTTTAGACAAGTGGAAGGCAGCAACAAATCTTTAACTGACTGTATGCGTTAAGCCAATTTTTTTAATTTTTGCTATCGTTCTTAGTTGCCGAGCAATTTAATGGTAGCGCTAGCAGCTACCATTTTTCTCTAAAACGGCACAAGTTACAAAATTAAAAATCTACAACTTATAGCAACAAAATATCCACCACTTGGCGGCCGTTAAAGTTGGCTTGTCAGGATACTAAACGTGAAGTGAAGTTTTATTCAAAACAGCAATAATCTAACGTAATACAGGAACTTTCTACATCACCAATGTTTGCCCCCTCAGCAATTTTCGGCGCCTATGATAATTACTGTCTATCGTTTTCTGGAATGTGAATGAACTTCGACACACTTTGAAAAGTGAATTGATGTTTGGTTAATCCTTTCATTCAAGTAATTCCAGTTCTACTCAAATTTATAATTTTAGATCCTGTAGCATTTTCATTAGTTTTTGGATCTTTAAGGAACCGACAAGGCAAAAAATTATCAGAGACTCATCTTGATTTTGTAATTACATAAAAAATTATTACATCCTAACTGAATTTATAATTGAGTTTGGTATCTAAAAATGGTATCAGTTATTTATGCGAAAATATATAAAATAAAACAGTAAAATAATTGATATGCCTAGGATATCGTTGTTCGATAAAAGGCAATCTTTTACAAATTAACATAAAAAAAATCGTATCCGATTTTGGATTTGCAAGTTAGGGAAAGTTATAGTTTGAAAAACAAGTTTTCAAAAATTGACACAAAAAAAATCGTGGCCGACTTAGGATTTTTCATTAAATCCATGGTCTCGAAATATGCATGTTCTTTGGGTATGTTTAGAAAAAAATATATGAATTTCATTATTTACTTATTTCGCTAATGGTTTGAAGGAACTCATATACAGTGTGTTCATTACTAATAACTCAAACTTCCTCATCATTTTACAATGAAAATTAAAGAGGATAGCTCAAATAAAGAATAATAATTGATTTGTTTTCTATTTGGACACCCTATACTTTCTAATATGCGCAGTAGCGTAGTATTTATTTTTTATTAAAGGACCCCGAGAATAAAATTTGCGCACCACAGGTTTTTTGTGTTTACTTATTGATGGAGGAAAAAGTAAATTATTGTTTTTTAGTGCCAACAAAATATATTCCTAAAATAAAAGCATTTTGCGTAAAATCTGATGGTATCGTTTGACCTGTATTCTTAACTTTTTTCAATAATTGTGTAATATACAGGGTGCTACAAATAAGTAGCTTAAGCCTTTAAACACACATTATTTGGACAAAAATATTGGGACGTTTCTTATGCCACTTTTAATTTCGGATATGGAGTTACAAAATACAAGGTGTGAATTTTGTTTATAGCTTCGATGATTTTAGAGATATTTGACTGAAATTTGGCACATATTATATTTATCTTATGTCGGCCCATTTTTTTGTAATTTTGGTCTAAAATATCAAAGCATGAACGTATAAAAGAGGGAATTTTAATACCTTTAGGCCTCCCAATTTTGTTTAAGTACACCTATATATGGTTTCAGAATATTTTTTATTTTTAGATAGAGCGTGTTTCCATTCTACTTTTTTCATTTAATCTGTTCTATTTATTCATTTCTGTTTTGATTTAAGGCTCGGTTTACGAGATATTTCAACTTTTTTGGATAGATTAGGTTTGGCTCAAATTAAATATCGCTAAGTATTAAATAACCATTCCCATTTTATTCAGTAAATTGAAATAAACAAAATGGCACGACTTTTAATAAGAGAGTAACGAATATTTTGGAAAATATTCGTATGTAGTTTCAGCCTAAAGTGCTCCCCATCTTATACAATTTGTTGCCGTAGCTGTCGTTTACTTGGTATTGGAATCATAATATAAACGTAATCGTTCATAGATTCTAATCAATTTTTATTTCTTATATAAAAGTCTTTCATGGACTTGATAATTTGCCCCTGGCGGTTCGACAAAATTTGTGGTTTCAACTTGACGCTGCTCTCCGGTCAAAATGTTCAGAACCATTTAAATGAAATCTTTCCTATCGGATTGGAAGATGACAGATTGTACCTGTTAAATATAGATTAAATGGCCATCCCATTCCCCCGACCTCAACCCGTTGGACTTTAGTTTCTGGGGTTTTATGAAAGATTTCGTTTATATGGTTCCAATTCTAACTGAACAACAGTTAAGGGAACGAATTATGTTAGGTGGAGAGCACATTAGACTGAAACCACATATTTTTCAAAATATTCGTTACTCTCATTAAAAGAGCCCTAGGTGAAGGTGAAGGTGGTACATTTAGTTAACTGAATTATTTTTTTGTCTTTTTTTTGCTTCTTGCTGTTAATTGTACCGTTTTGTTTATTATAGTTTACTGAATAAAATGGAAATGATCATTAACACTTCGCGATAGTTAAATGGGGGTCAGTTGATACTACAACCCTTATTCCTCCGTTCATGCCTTGATGTTTAGACAGAAAGTGTACCGAGTTAAGATAAAAATATGTACCAAATTTCAAGCGAATGTCTCTAATATCACTAGAGCTATAAATAAAAATTATTTTTAAATTTTTTATTTTGGCATCTGCTTGAATTTTGAAGAAATATGTGGTTAACGGCTTGACCTACTAATTTGTAACAGCCTCTATAAAAATGAGAAATGTTTTAGGTAAACAAGCATGTAGAAAATTTGAGTTCTCTGTATAGAAATTAATTTCGTGCTTCCATATATTCATAATTTATAATGAGAAATGAGAATAACACATGTAGGCTAAACAAAGAGTCATTTATCGAATGCTGATTAACGAAATGCGCTTGCATTCAAGCCATTGTAATTTGCATAATGTCTCAAACTTTTAAATGTACTTGCCTAAAGATATTGTAAAGGAATAAGCGAATATAGCTGGTTAGACTTAGTGCGAGCCGTTGCTGAATAGCAAGTTGGTTTGACGTCCACCTTTCTCCAGCGAAGGCCGCCATCTTGGATACGTTACGGCCTGTTAGTTTATTTATCTCCGCAAGGTCGCGTACTTTATTGGAATGTGTCTACTAATTATGCATATTACGGACGTCACCATCACATTCGAAAATATTGGGTGCTTCAGATATGTTCATCATCTGACCTTTATATTATGGTAACCTTCCTTTCTTTTATTTGTTTACAAATGATATCTCATTGTTTAATGTTTGTTTTCTGTGTTTTCTAAACATATTATGTATATTTTCATGCAAGCAAACCGCAGATATTCTGTGTCAAACTGAGGTTTCAATAGCACACCATATAGCTAAGAACAAAATATGGTAATTTCTTCTGACATTTTATTAGAATCGTGTGGCGCCTATTTTTTCTACCTTATCCAGCTTTGCCTGTATACATATAATAAATAACAATTTAAGAAAGCCATGTTAATGTTTTTTTCTGAAAAATGTTATTTGAATTGTTTTGGTTTTAATTGCCTTGAGCATATGCATAATAATTAATGAAACTATAAACAAAAAAGTCTACAAATTTTTAGTCCTATAAATTTTAATTTCATTAATTATTTTCTCCCAATAAATTGTTCCTAACCAAAAATTAATTATGTAAAAAATAGACCCACAATTACCTCATACGTAGAAATATGTTACCATTAGACCTACATTTAAAATTTCTTGATACATAAAATATTAGATAAGGAAAATAAACAAATAACAAATTATAGATTTCGATTGAAAATGGTGTGTTTGCCACTGTTTCAAATGTAGCCACAAAATTAAATGACATGGAAAATCTTGACCGGTAATTTTTATTTTTTATGAAATTATTATTTTATTTTTGTTTTATTTTATTTACACTATTCGACAGGTCAAAGACCTGGGAAAGCAAACAATTAACAAAATAAGCAATTTAAAAAATATACAGAGTGAATCAGAACTTATTTAAAAAAAAATAAATATACAGGGGACTCTTACAAATACAATTTTGTAAAAAAATCAATAAGGGCAATTCGGAAATGATTTAAAAATACACTTCTGCACGGCACTGGAAACTGGTATATTATAGAACCTGATATGGCGGCACCTTGTTGTTATTAATTATTAATAAAATTAAATTGTGGTTTCAATTAATAAAATAGTTTGACAACAAAATTTTGGGCCCGTCTTACCCAGCTTCTACAAACTGGATAAGACAACTACACAACTATACAAATGTTTCTGCTTATGCAAGTTATTGGCAGCAACTATGATACGTTTGCGTATAAATCATCAATAGTAGATATCCACTTCGTGCCATACACTTCATTTTTTAAGTATTTCCACAGAAAGAAATACAAATGATTTATAGTTAGGAGATCGTGGTGGCCATGGTACCGGTCCTCCACATCTAATCTCTTTATATTAAAGCTTGGACACGCTGTGCATGGTACGGATATAATTGAGCCTCGTTTATGGTACGCCACACTGCTGTAATATGCGGTGGACATCCTGGACCTCCATCTCTTCCACAATTCGGTTTCGAATTTTTCTCGCGCTGCACTACACTTGCACTCACTGCACAGCGCGGAAAAAGTAGCTGCATTTGGCATATGTTTACCGGGAAATCGTTCTGCATTTTCACATCGCCATAAATTAAAACGATATCCTGTTCCTGTACCTGTATGTAAGCCATTTTTGACACTTGAAAAACTAAGAGTCGCATCACAAAAACTTAATACCTACAAAAAGTATTCGGATTTCAATATTCGGAATCGCCTGGCTAAAGACTATCTATGAAGGTTGCAAAGACTACAACTTTTTATTCAGAAACTAAGAATTTTACAAACATTTTTTTTGCATTGTCTCCATTTTTAATGACGCCTAAATTTTTTGAGATAAATTCTGAACCACCCCGTATAGTGTTAACCATCACTAAGTGCAAAAATTTTAACCACGTGATGGTTAAAAAATATATTTCATTACTGCAACTGGCATAACATAGATATATATGACATTGTTGTGTTGATGGTTGCATAGCTAAGATAGCTAAATCTAAATTCATGTCTGGATACTAATGCCTAAATGTCTTACTTGTGTCCATTTTAATCGCATTAAATTGCACTTATTTTAAATTAATAAAATTATCACGCGTCTAGAATGTTTTACTATTAAACCTTTTTAATTTATCCATAGTACGTTTTGACAAATATTATCAGAACTTACTTATTTGAAGTGCATGCATAATTATCATTAATATATCAATAAAATTTTTCCCTGATGAACAGTATAGTCTATTATATGAGTGAAGCACTATAAGTAGGTACCTATATGTCTGAATAATAGAGAGATATCAACGTTAAGTGAGAATAGCAGCACGGATAAGTTACACTGAAAACGGTGAAAGATAATAAATTTACTTAACATCGGGATTTTACTTTGTTTTTAAAGTTAATATAAGACGTCAATACTTCAGTAATTAACTAGTATTCTTAAAAATTACTTAACTAGTTTTGTATTTACTTTGTGTGTAAAAAACCGACAAGTCAAGGTTAAGTATTAGTCGTAATTAGGGTGAGGCTCGCATATGAGAGGTTACATGTTGGTATCATAGCAAGCCGTACGTTGTGTTGTTGTCAACGTAACTACTGAGTTTCCTCGTAGTTTACACGAAATAATGTGTAGGTACTAAAAATGTATTCAATTGTAATAGCCACAATAATGTACGTAAGACAACAGTTTGAATGTTCAGTACAGGATTATGAAACATTCACACAAGGTGTTTTTATTATCGTACGTAGTATCATAACTTTAAATGGTGTTATTTTAATTTGCTTTCTAATTCTATTTCAACACATGCTTATGCGAAAATTATAATCTTACCTGAACTGCCGAAATTTTGACTTAAGCCGGACCTGTGCTTTAAAAAAGGTGACTCAATGCACGGAAGTTAACAAGGGGTTATTGTTTTTTATTTCTGCACTAGTATTGTCAATTCCTTGTAAAAGTTTATCTATTGAGTTCACTTCACCAGTAACTTCATCTGCCTCAATAGAAATCCAACAGATTGAATTCCGGATTTCTGGGAGGCCAAGTGACAAGAATTTTCTCACTTTACGGTAAAAGCATAGTAGAGCGCCATGCTGATGAAACCACATATCGTGCCGAACACTTAATGATACCTACTTCTTCTAGTAAATCAGTTAAATCATTTGTAGAAAACTTTAAGTAAGTAATCGGTTCCAGTTAAACGATTAGGTAGAATAAGTGGCCATTCACCATACGAGCCCGAATTCTTGTTGAATATGAATCTATTTAAAAGCATGTACATTTTCAGTAGTTATTCTAAATGTGCTAGTTATAAACCTTAAAGTCCTTATTCATCGTTCCTCCAAGAGTGAATATGAGCTTGAAGTTCCCTTGTCTATTACATAAACCACACTTGTGAGATAAGGGTAAAACAACACACTCTTTACTCAAGTGTAGTTGATGCATCTCCTGATGTTCTCTTTTTTGTATTTTTTTTACAATGACCTTTCTGTAAATGAAAATGAAGTTCAAATTAATCGAGTGCCTAAAATATAACAAAAATTCGCTTGAGATATTTTATGACTTAGAGTTCCAAAAGCAGTATGGACACTTTTCTGTGATACCTACTGATTTTTTCTTTTGCTTTTAATGCAACAACGACTGAGGTTTGCCAATAGCACCAACTTTGCATACACCTAATTTATTTAAATGATTTAAAAATGTGTCAGATATTGTATTTTAGATAAATAGAAGTTGAAATTATGAAGGTATTTTCATTTTTAAGTTTATGTTAAAGATGAATAATATTCGTAAGCTAAAGATAGGACTTCAAAACACATAATCATATTTATAACAATCAATAAAACAACAAAATACTACTTATATTCGTTTATTAAAAATATATATATCTATTATAAAAAAATCATCGTGCATTTGTTTCATCTACAATAAGTTCTTATATTTGAAGATAATCTGAAAAAATATATGTTTTAGCCGATATTTCTATTAAAATTACCATTTTTGATAATTCACAGTAAGTAGGTACCTATGTTTAAGTGTACCTATTTGTAATTATTATGTGCAAATATCTAACAATACGATGGTAAGATGGTATGGTCATAATTCTGTTACCGTTGGTCAGAGATAAAAAGTCAAATATATTTTGTCTGGTAAAATTTATCATACAGCAAAATTAAGGCACTCATATTTCGGACACCTGAAACAAAAATAAACGCAAGAAAAGGTTATTTGGAGAAAATATTTGAAATAAAAAGTTATTTCAATATCCGTAAAGAAAAGGAATACTTGAGAAAAAAATTAGAAGCGTAACGACGCCCAGCGTCGTTTGGTTATGGTTTTGTTATCTACCTTAATTTTATGTCTTAGTCAGCTCAAACAAACAGCCGTTTACAAGACTCATTTCTTCAGTTAAATAGATTTTTTGCATAAAATACATATAATAATCTTGACAAACCAATTGTAAACGCAATAGTAATGTAAAGTTTTAAATACAGTATATTTGTAGATATGGTGAGAAACAGGGAAGAAGAAATAGTCAACAACCCGAGATGACCCCCATCCAACTTCTGTCGGCCACCGCTTATCAGCTCAAAAAACCATATCAACAATTGTTGATTCCCATAACGGTCTTTATTGGAATGGAACAAGCATTCATTGGAGCCGATTTCACTCAGTCATACATATCTTGCGCTTTGGGGGTTTCCCAGGTCGGCTACGTCATGATCTGCTTCGGGTGCGTTAACGCTATATGCAGTATTTTATTCGGTTCCATCATGAAATACATCGGAAGAGCGCCAATTATGGGTCTTGGAGTCCTTGTACATACTGGTTTGCAGTCGTGGATGTTAATATGGAGGCCTCACCCTGATGCTCCCATGAAATTCTTCATGGCTGCTGGACTATGGGGTGTTGGCGACGCTGTATGGCAAACCCAAGTTAACGGTAAGTGAACTGTATTATTACTTGTTATCTTTATGAACACTTGTATCGATTGACCACAACTGGGTGCACATTAATCACTTCACATGACCGCAGTCCTCTAGTCCTTCATAAAATTATCTACGCCTTCCATTTTATAGTCGTGACAAAAACTACAGCTGAATTTCTCAATAGTGCATTATTTTGAAATCGGTTTTTGTTCTCGGTACTGTTTATAAGCACAGATATACAAAGTGTCCTGAAACTAGTGGTCTAAAATGACAGGGCATATAGGGGGGTCAAAATAATGCCAGTAAGTCATATACATTGTTGTCTTATCTGGCTTCCTTACGGATATACAGGGCTTCCAAGTAAGAAGTTAAATATTGAATTTCAGTCATAATTTCTAAAGTGTTACTTTGGCAATCTCGAAATTTGGATAATAGTAGTAACTCATAGTAATACAGCTTTCACTATTTAAATTTAAATTAGACATGCTTCATTATACAGGTACAGTCAAAAGTAAGTTTTAGAATTTATACAATTTTGACCGTGTCCCCCAATTAATATGCTGCGAAAAAACTGTATCTTGTTTTAATTTAAATATATTATTTTTCAGATGCATAGTAATTTATTAATAATGAAGTTAGTATTTCAAAGCAAAAACAATAAAATATGAATAATATTAAGGGACGTTTTCACCATGAGTACCTCAAATATTTATAATTTTATAATTCCCTAAGCACCTCCATTACACACGATACAACATGTTGCAGTCATTTTTTTGCCTGGAAATACTAATTTCATTATTAATAAATTACCTAATTAAATTACGTACATCATTAAATATGAGTATATCTCTATGATAAAAGATATTGATTGCGACAAGGTATAGCTTTTTTGCAACAAATTTATAGCGGAATCGAACTGTGAATGCAAAATGTCAAATTTGGCAAATAGTGAATCTTGCATTACTGCGGGTAAAGAGGACAAACATATATAAGAGGTGCTGACATTATTTTGACTACTAGTTTCTGAACACCCTGTATATTTATAGTGTTGGTTTATTTCCTACTTAAAAATGAAATGTGGCATACAGTTAGAAAAATATACAGGGTGAACTTTTACGTAATGAAACACGGAGCTATTCTCTATAGAAAAATAATGAAGTTGAACTATATTCATCGTCTTAATAAAATTGTTTAGAAAAATAAAATTAATGACATGTACAGGATGTTAAAAGTATATCTATTTAAATGGAACACCATACATTTTCCTGTTCCAATTGAAGCCTCCTTAAATCTTCTGTAAATTTATTTTGATTCAAACACCACCTTACCAAGGTGTAATCTTTAATGTATTTTTTATACATTTATTCAAATTTTAGAATTACTGCATGAATTAGTTTGTTAGTTTTTTTTATAAAATATGTGAAGAGATAAGTCTTTCAGTAGATGCCAAAAAAGTGTTAGAATAAATCCCCGTACGATATTTTATTCAGAATATCCAAAATTGTTTTCTCTATATTGATATTTTCAAATTAATGTAATTAATTTTGTTCAATGGAACATCCTCTGTTTTAGAGAGCGTCGTAATAGAGTCGTCCTCTTTATTCATACCACAGAGTCTGTACCGTTTGGTGTTTTTTAATATATGCTACTGTGATTCAAAGAAAAACTGGGATAGATGAGGATCTAATTACTGCTACTACTAATGACTCACCCTGTATATGGTTTCTTATGAATAATTTAAAATTGCTCATTGGAACTCAACTCTGTTCATGCTGCAATTTAAAAATTACCGGGAAAAAATTACAAAATAAAGGAAAATTATAGGTCAATTAATTGTAGTATACAATTATCTTTGCAGACAAATTGCAGGAGAAACAATGTTGAACAATAAATAATTCAAAATTTCTCACCATGTCCGTACTAAATTATGTTTAACAACATTGGTCTGGTGATTTAAGTACTCTATCAAGTGTTTCGTTAAACAACGGATAATTTTCTAATTAGGAATCTTTATTATCGATTTTATAATTATTCTCACTTTTTAACAACATAATTACACCTCTACATTTTTTATACATGTAACTACATACTTAGTTCGGAATGATTGTTTTTTTTTCAAATCTAACGTTTCTATGTCTCACTAGATTAAGACTAATTTAAAGTATGACAGAATGTAATTAATTTATATTTAACCACGTATTTCCAATCAATGAGTAACGTAGTCGTACTATGATACTTTAGTACGAGTAGGATATAATCAAATAACAAACCCAAATTTAGCTAATTCTATGTCACAATTTAACAACGCTCCTATAAATATATAAGATACATAGAGGCATACACTCTAGCCTAGTTGTTGCATCAAAACTGCTTCATAAAAAAAACTTTATTGCTGTTAGAGGGGGATGACACCAAAGAGATTGGAAAGGATAGAGACTAAAGACTAAATTTTACTTACGCAAAAACCTGTGATTTGGGTGGGAAACACCAGGGTTGTATTTAAAAATTTTAGTGACCAAAGATTACCCATTTTCTTGAATAATTAATGATTTAAAACAGGCATATGTACGTATTTAATAATAAAACTTTTCTTTGATTAATAACAAATACTTTTTGTATCTGTTATGCCACCTATGCAAAACTCGGCAGTCTTTATTCAATATCGGTTATTAATATGAGAATTTTTATAAAGGTGTACTGAAGAAAAAAATATAAAATTACAGTATGAGCCTTAAATTATTTGTTTTTACTTAAGACTAAACGTTGAGAAATATTAAGTATATATTACATATGTTCTCATATGTAGTATATTTTAAGTCTATAGAATTATAATTAGAAAACAGTAGATAGTGAAACATTTTTATTATATATTTAAAACAGTTTATTATATAAATTTTAACTTCCTTCTATCATGAAAAGAAGCGTTTGTGGAGACACATGCTGCTTATATGATTTTATTTCTGAATATATGACGTACGATAGTTTTTATTTAGGCTTTCACAACCGGTCCTATTATTTAATATATAGTGAAGCATTCGATGCTTCCATTATTGGAAGCGACCACTTATAGAGGCGACTACGAGACATCTCGGAAAACCACCATTATCCTGGGAACGGTTCCGACCGTATCATTCGTAATACCAACATCAGTAGGCGAAATCAATATATGGGCTGGCACAGAGACACCGATAGCGTCTCTGCCCCACCCCCCACTCCACAGCCTAGTCCGAGAACAAGCCTAGCAGGTCAAAGAATCTCAGCCACAGCTAGGGATGTGCACTTTAATTCTGTTACTAGCAGCGACGACGTCATGGCATAGCAACCCGGAAAATCACTATATATCAAATATGACATACGAATTTACAAAATTAATTTATTTAAAATTTGGCCTGGTATTTTGTGCACACTCTGTAGAATATGCAGTCTTCTTTTATTGTCGCATTCATTATATATTAATCAAATTTTAATACTTAAAGTCTAATGATCCGATTCCGATTCGCCAATGTAAAAGATATGAAACACAGTTATTGAAAAGTATCAGAATTTTAAACAGTTATATTTATCTGAATATTTAATCGTATTTTTTACCATTCAAAATAAAGGATAGATCGTAAGAGCGTACAGTATAAACAGGAATTCATTAAAAGAATTAAAATCCAGTTATATAGGAGAGGCGCATTCTAAATTGCTCAAATGTGAGACATGAGACAAGTTTATTTATAATGAGTGTCTTTGTGAAATTTCTCTATATGCTCTCTCTATGGACAGTCCATCCATAAAGTAACCTATAATTAATCTTCATTTATTTATTATTTTAGAAAATGTATTTTTAAAATGGCTCATATGTACAGCACTGCTGAGTTAATGAACATGATTCTTATTTCTGATGCAGTTAGACAAAATACATTGGCAGCTTTGCTTGTATGCGGATCGATTTTTCAATCAACACACGCGAAATCATCAAACCTTTATGGTAGTGATGCAACGTGGACGTGATACTGATAATTTACGTGCAAGTCGTGGACGAGAAGGTGGGCCCGGGCGACCACAATCTATTTTAGCAGCTGAAAAACAAGTTGGATTTATCCCTGAAGATCCAGGAATAAGTACAAGATAAATTGCTAGACAACTGCCTGGTGTATTCCAATCGACGATGTGGCGTTTATTATACGAAGCTCAGTTATATCTATCCCATCATATCCAGCGTGTACTACTTACTACAGGTTTTGTTACTAGAAATTTTATTTACTCGCAATTAAATACAAAACAATCACAATACACACGTTTGAGGACTCGAAAATCCGCACGCAATTGAACAGGACCACTTCCAACACAGCTTTTCACTGAATGTTTGGAGAGGAGTTGCTGATGAGTGCCTAATTGGACCGTTCGTATTACCTAATCGTATGGATAGTTTACAGTATCACAATGACCTACCCGATCTGCTTGAAAATGTACCTCTAGCTGCCCGACAACGCATGTGGTTTTTATATGATGGAACTCTCTCACTTTCGGCTAGATGCTCAAGATAATCTAAATCAAGTGCACGGAGTAGAGTGGGTTGGACGTGGTGGATTTAAACCTTCTTATTTTCTTTTTGTGTTTACAAGAAAATAATAATAATAATAGCTTTATTGCTCAACAGTTACTTATTTACAGAGCAATGACACTAATTTTCTTAAATACTTAATAACAGTAGTGTATATTGTAACAGAAAATATGAGTAGCCAGTTACAGTTATATAACGAAAAATAAAACAATAGAAGATATATTTAATTAAATAACAAATTAACCGAATATATGATCCTCAGTCAGCAATTGCGTAGCAGTACTCACTATATGCTTAAAATTATCAACATATATATCACAAACACAACACAATTTATTAAAGTTAAAACACATTGAATATATAGGGGATTTTAAGCAATAATTAGTATTCGGCTTATTAAAAGAAAATGTTTGTACAACTCTCAAGTTGGATCTAGGTACATTAAATTTAATTTGCGATAAAAAAGCAGGGCAGTCAATGTCATTATGCAATATTTTATATAAAAAAGATAGTAAGGAACACTTTCTTCTCAAATCCAAACTGGAAACATTAAATCTCTCTAATAATGCGTTGTCTGGATAAACTCCAGTTACTTTGAAATACAAAAATTTTAAAAACTTTCTCTGAATTTTTTCAAAAGCGATTTTGTAACATTTATAATATGGATTCCATATTACAGAACCGTATTCCAGTTTAGATCTGACGAAGGAATAGTACAATGTTTTCAATGTTTCAATGTTGTCAAAGTTTCTACAGTTCCTCACGATGAAACCATATGATCTTGCTGCCTCTTTTACTTTGTTAAATATGTGGTTTCGAAAGGATAAAGTGCAAACAAATAATATACCAAGATCCTTAACAGTTTCACAACGGACGAGTACATTGTCATCAATAGCATAATCGAAAACAATTGGTAACTTTTTCCTGGTATAGGAAGCAATTTTACATTTCGATACATTAAGATACAATTTGTTCTTAAAACACCAACTGTGCAAATTATTTAAATAATCCTGTAACATTAAACAATCATCTATGGAACAAATTGAAGAAAAAACTTTCATATCATCAACAAACAATAATTTATGGCAATCTACTACTTGACAAATGTTGTTAATAAAAAGGAGAAATAGTAAAGGTCCGAGGTTTGACCCCTGAGGGACGCCCGAGGTGGCAGAATAATTAAAAGATACAAAACCATTATAAGACACAAACTGAATTCTGTCAGTTAAGTGAGATTTAAAGAGGAATAATGCATTATTGTTAAAACCAAATTCAGCAAGTTTGTTCAAAAGGACATAATGTTCAAGTCTGTCAAATGCTTTGGCAAAATCTGTATAAATAGGATCCACACACGAAAAGCAACCAAAAGGAACATTCGTTATAGTACGGCCAAAATAGATAAACCCAATTGTGTGTAGTCGAATGATAAAAAAAGTTTTTGTAATAAGGTACCTATGTGCTAATTTATTATAAATTTAATCTTTCTAATAGTGATCAAGTACCACAATTCTATCTCAAAATTAGTGTTACAAAATTTTATTCATTTTAGAGCACGTCACTTTGGTCAGATCTATCTATTTTTAAGTTTGTTTTAAAGTAAAAACGCTGAAAATCTTAAATGCGCATATGTCGGTTCAATCACAGAACTTCGGATTTTTTTGCGATATGTGACATCGCCAGTTTACAATGTCACTCCATCATAGTACACCAGATTCCAGCAGCGTGCAAGCAAATAGTTTTCAGAATACGTATATTATTTTTTTGCATTACCGTATTTGTACATGTATATTGAACTTTCCCAAATTTTTTCGGATAAGTAGCCCTGTGTACATATAACGGGTACGAGAAAAAGTTCGATCTATGTTTGCATGTTGAAGTTTTTGCAATAATTCTGTTAAGGTACCTCCTGGGACACCACTGCGTTTTTTTTTAAATTTTGAATTTTTTGGATTAAACTTTCCTATTTGAATGACTTTCGTATCACACTTTGCTGTCGAGAAAAAAATAGAAATCAAGGCTTTTTTTTTAAATAAAACATGAACTCGTTATTATTTTTCTCGTAAACGATTTATTTTATCGATAATAAACAAGAATACCTTTTTTAGTCTAAGGTTGAAGCTACCCAGATTAATTATTTTAAAGTCTTTATCATACAGGGTGTTAAAAATTTATAAAAAATTTAGACATTAAGTTGTAAAGCTTAGCTCTCCCCTGATAAACTAAAAAAGCTAAATATGTTTCAACACTATTTTAAGAGGTCCTTACTAGTGTCATTCGCGTTAAACTTTTATTAAATTATATTGAGTACTTTAAAAGTTATTCAAGAAAAACCGATTTCCAGCGGCGTCCTTCAGGTACAGATATCTCCGTAGGGAGGGCCTGTAAAAAAATATTATATGAACTTGTCGTCTTATTTTTTTATGTTCGACCTGCCTCCGAGAGATTTCTCATATTTTCCCGGACAACCTGAATAATGCGTGTCCCGTCTCACATTATTCTGTCCCGGAATTAGATGTTTTCAAGTTGGCAACCCTAGAGGGAATATTTGCACTCACCGGGCATTCGTATTTGCCATTGACAATCATCGGCCGGCTGTCGCTTGATATTCGCACGAATCAAAGGAAAATCTATTCGTGAATGAATCAGATTACTTTCTAACATTTTCATATACTCGGTTCATTGTCGTTCATGGATTCACCGTCCATATTGGTGTACGTGACTGAAGTGACCTACTAGAATCGCGACAACTTCGGCCACTTGTGAATGCTAGGGTTTTGAAACCATCGCGAGTAGTCTGACAGGACGTAATCGTACTTGTAGTTACTTGCGAATATTCGTACTCAGCTATACTCGCAATGTGTCTGGCGCGGACTTAATGCCTGAGCGAGTGCCATCAGTCAAAATCCGCTGCAGTTTATCGGCCTTATTTAGGGCTGTTGATATGGTCGAGAATTACTTCGCCTGATTATGTTCTTCATCTATTATTAAAGTCAACGAACCGTCACTGATTTTTAGCATTTGTTTGACGAACATTTAAGATAAATAACCTACCATTGATATACAGTAATTGTGTATGTATGTATGTGTAAACAGTATTAGGTACTAATAATAATAAATAAAAAGCAAATAATTTTTCACTTAATTCACATAAACCAATTAATTCATATAAACCTGGCGTTTAAGGATTATACCGTAATAATAGTCGGCTGGTGTTGAATCTGTCGATTTTCTAGTACCTATGTGTTTAGAACAAATTTTATAAAATTATCTTAAAGTACTGTAGTGCTACAAATTATTATATGTACATATAAATTTTATTCAAATTACTTCAATTAGTTGCTCATCTCATAAATATGGGGAAAAATTATACGATCGTTACAGCCAACAAATAAACATTCGAAGTATGTATTGTAGATTTTCCAAATTCCAAAACACGTTCAATTAATGGAGTCTGTTTTGCAATAATTTTTTTAAATTTAGGCTTTGAGCTTTTCGGGAGTTCAATAAAATAATGCCAGTTTTGTAGTACTTTCGATTATACCGAAAGCTGCCATCTACACTTGCTTATTTTAAATATAACACCCTGTATATTTTTGCATAATTGGATTCTACGTGTATTTTTAGGAGGACTTTTATCAAGCTTTTTTATGTATATATCTCTAATGACCTTCGAGATACATCAATTTCATCAAAAAAGTTACTTTTCGACAGCCTAAGTAAAAATGCCTTTTTTATATCGTGGATGCTGTAGTATTAATAATAGAGAGATAGGGGGATGCCCCTCATTTGTTACAGATATTTTAAAAACTGTTTAATTGTACACAGGGTGGTATAAATGTATTGTCGATTTTGCTTAATTTCGAACCGCCAAGACATGGTTTTTCTAAATGGAACACTGTATATTTAATTATAAACTGTTGAAGAATGTTAGCCTTTATCTATCCATGTTACACTTCCCTATAGCTATATACATTTTTATTTTTTTGATGGACGGTTTTTGTGATAAGTACGTAATTAAGATGATCTAATTTCTTGCGAAAATGGCTGTAAAATTACTAGCAAACTTAAAAACAAATAAACCAATATGTCATAAATTATAGTTCCCAGTTTTCTACTAGATCGATTTTCGACCTTATCAGAAAAAAAAACAATTCAGCAAAAAAAAACAATTTATTTATTTATTTATTTGTTTAAATAAAACAAATAGTTATTCCATTTGAACATCATATGAAAATTCAAATAATGCGTTTATTTAATTCAGAAATGCATATTTTTAATTGAGGGATGTGGAAAAGAAAAATATGTTATCTTTTAATTATTTTTTGTAGTTTTATTAGGTTATATAATCATATGAATAAACCGTAAGTTAATAAAACTCAATTTCCTGATACAGTCGTGTCGTCGAAAAAAGTATTTGTTTGACAGGAAAAATTTGATTTGTTTCTTATAAACAATAAATAATTGTCAATAGGTGCCCGCTAGGTGTAGCTGTGCTACATTTCGCGTACTCAAGTACCTATGTTGAACTTGAGAGACATGAACAGCCACTCACCTGTAGGGTACTGATGAGAGCTAATAAGTTCGAAAACGGTATATGTTGATTATTTACTATAAATTTTTCAGGTGTAGTTCAATACTGGTCGGGGCAATAGCCCGCAGTTGTTTCCTGAAATTCCTGAGCAGTAAGTTGTTGACTTAAATAAGTAGGTGTTTAATTAGAAAATAATTATTTGAAATATACAAATATTGTTTTATCATAGAATAATAATTACGTTTTTAATTTAAACAAATGCTTTCTTTATACAAAATAACTGTATTTTTGCTTTTTCAAAAAAATGATTTGGTATCAGGAAATAAATATTTGTTATACCCTATACAAACAAATAATTTTTTTTCGGTATGTGTATGTACACTGTATATGTGCCAACAAAATATCTTCTTTTTCACGCCCTTAATATCGCGATATTTTGGGGAAATATTAGAAATATTTAAGAAGTTTCAAACCCCGAGTGACAAATTGCTTTCTTTCACTTAAGTCTTGTATCAGTTTTTTATATATTATCATCATGTGTAGACACTTGTAAAAAATGTCAAGATTAAACAAGAAAACATAAAATACATTAATGATGACAGTGATGACACATAAACAAGATCTCACCTGCGTATGAGCCTATTCTTTCTCATCATGCACATTAGCATTGACACGGCTAATGTTAAATTTTGATTTGCTTTTGCTTTGAAAAGATTATTTTGAAAAAAATTGTTGGAAAAATGAGAGACGACTGACTTCATTATCCACTCTATTCTATGGGTGCACTATAGCTGCTTCTAGTTCTATTAAAAAATGCATCAATATAAAAATAATCCAGTTGATTTATATCGATAAGTATAATTTATGATTACCAAACACACCTAGGCACTTGTTTGCTTTTTTAGAAGTACAGAATCATTTAATGTGTACTCGGCGTAACTAAAAATGGGCATGTACAAACGTAATCACTAATTCGTAGAAGTAATTAATTAATCATGATCATTACTTTGGAGTAAATGCGGCAATACTGCCGATAGCAATTCATTATTATTTTTATGCTGTGTAATAATAACTTCAGCAAACAGTACCAAGTAATAAAAATTTTAATAAGTTGATATATTCCTGTTGCTTAGTCAGAAGTATATTCTCATGGAGCCTCGCTAACTTGCCTTGCCTGAAGCAGAAGAAGAACCAGTTTTAGCTAGTTTACATTGCCGGAGGACTAATCTCATTAAATACAGCAGAAAACTGCCACAAGTCAAAGACTTTGACCCGAAAATTGTATGTCGGAAATTATAATAATTTTCGCAGAATTTATTGTTTCGTACCTAATACAATTATTAGTATTCAATGCGTTAATTGTCAATCATAGTTATGATCATGTGCAAAATTTTCATTACTTGGTTTTCGGAAGGCATGAAACATATTTTAAATATTTTCATCGTTGTCTAATTTGTTTTAAACTTAAGCCAATAATAGATAATTAAATAAAAATTGCGAAAAATTTATTTGAAAATAATTTGTACTTCCAAAAACATAATCTAGGTCCTTATTAATTATTTTTTTAAGTATTGTAAAGATATTGTCTGAAGCTATTTATTTGTGGCATAATTTTAGTTTTTTTTTTAGTTTTATTGGGTTTTTGCCACACTTTTGAAAAATAATAAAAATTAATTAAATAAGCCCTTGCGCCAAACGGAACAGTCAAGGGTTATTTTTGAAACTAAGTTTGCCTAACCAAAAAATCTCACACTGAAAAAAGCAGATAAATAAAAAATAACAAAAATCACATCACTATCGCGCACTTCCGTATTATTGACAGAGAGTTTTTCGAAACGTCAATAATACGGAAGTGCGCGATAGTGATGTGATTTTTGTTATTTTTTATTTATCTGTTTCTTTTTTCAGTGTGAGATTTTATGGTTAGGCAAACTTAGTTTCAAAAATAACCCTTGACTGTTCCGTTTGGCGCAAGGGCTTATTTAATTAATTTTATTATTTTTCAGAAGTGTGGCAAAAACCCAATAAAACTATTGTAAAGATATTAAACTAATTCAAATAAATTTTCCTAGAATTATTATTAATGAAATCGTATATGACTATAATTCTTTATTAATGTGAATTTTGATAATAGATATTGATAGTGACGTAAAAATTATGTGTTCTATATGATTGAAACTTTATTATTGCTTATTAGATATTTTCTATTTCACTATTATATAATAAATTTCGCTTTTCTAAAAACATCAGTAAAAGTGTAATTTTAACGCATAATGTCGGTCTCTAAAAGGTAATTTTAAGGCACTAGTGTTAATAGTTATTTATGCAAGAAGTACAAAATGTAAGTGTTGTCCTACTTGGCCTAACGGCCTCTTTGGACAATTTCACGTCGCGTGCAATGAACACTTTTTGTACGAGTTCCATGCAATATTTTTTCTACGTTCATGCAAAAACCAAAAACTGTTTTATTTAGATGACTCTAAGTGTAGGAAAATATGACGTCACTTTTTCCACTAAATATAGTTCAATAGAGTTTTGTTTTTTGCATGAACGTAGAAAATAGTAATTTACTTTTAGCACTGGTGTTAAAAGTAAATTATGTGATTTACTTAACAATAGAAAATAGTTCAAAAGTAAAAGAAAATAAATATTTATATACTTAAATGTGCAGTGAGTCTTCTATATAACCCTCCGCTACTGTGTACTGGACTTTCATTCACCGTGTCTCTATAATTGTAGTAAGATTAACACCAGAATGTGCTTACACACTTTTTTTTTACTGTTTTAGAAAGGTATTTTAAGCTAATATAAATCAAATCTCCTACAATTCCTATCAATGAAGTCGGCAATATTGGCACGCATCTTACCAAATGTATTGATTCCAACTGAAGTCGTGGCACGATTATTCTTAATGTATTTTATGAAAATTCTTGAATGATTAAGATTCGCTGGACGAAGGTCTATGTACTTTTTCTAATAGTTTCTATATAAAATACCAATAATAACGAAAGTTCGTTGCACATTAAAGTGTTTGTGATATATGTACGGTTAGTAAAGTTCCCAAATCATCGATATTATTGAATGTCAAGTTGCAAGTTCCCGACGACAGGCTCCAAATACACTATACCTAAGTTACGGATACCTTCTGCATGAGATATACAGGGTGAACCTTAAATAAGTATAAATATTTTAACTGCTGGTGTAGTTCGTCATATAGATCAGTCTAGTGAAAGCCATTTTTAAAAATTTCTAATATTTAGGGAGATATTATTTTTTTTTTAAATACCCACATTTTGAGGACCGCTGGTAGATGTGTCATAACCAAACTAATTAACCATATGATTTGTTGCGAGGTTGCCATATCTCCTCTAATATAAATATTAAGTTTCCCTTAACGTAATAGTAAAGTAATACGGTTAAATTCTATTTTAAAAATACTTATTTGAAGAATAAGTACAGTAAAGTTGGGTATGTATGATACGCAGATTATTAACATAAATTTTAACTGCTAACTAAAAGTTAAATACATACTACCATAAAGTATTTAGGAAGATATTACGTGATATTATTATGTTCAATGTTCAAAAATTATATATAAACGTGCACACAAGCTTACCTGTTTGTTAAAAAATTAACTATTTATTCAGTAATCCACATTTCACAAGTTAAATGTCATTGTACACTGTTAGAAAGAAACCCAAGACACAATTTCCTTAAGTTATTTTATGAATAACGAAAAACTATGATTTTCACACAGCATATTAAATTTAATTTTTGGCAAAAAAACCCAAATGAGTCAGTATTAACCATAAAGTGCCTTCGCACTTTAATCAGTGAAACACATTTTAAAAATAAAGATACACACAATATTAAATAACAAAATAGCAGCTTGACTTATGCGTTGAATATCAAGAAAAGCAGACATTTGTGTAACACTGGCAACATAAATGTATGAAAGTCAGCGGTCCTCAACAAGTTTTCTACAGAAAAATTACAAATTTTTTTTAAAATTTCACTTTTTTATTTCTGATTTTTTTGTAAAAAAAACTATTAATTATGTGTTCTACACAGTGAACTATACTGCTAGTTAAAATATTTGTACTTATTTAAGATTCACCCTGTATTTCATTCTGGGCTTCTGCGAGAAAATTGTCGATTTTATTTTGTTCAAAGGGATCAGCCTGCTGCGTCATGTTCCAAACTTCCCTTCTCACAAAATAGAATGTCACTTTAGCACTCATATCATAATAACTAGGTATCTATTTTAGGTAATTAAAGAAATTTAATATATTCAGTAAAGCAAACGATTATTTGAATGTTTTCCGATTTCTTTATCCGACCCAGTCAGTGTATGTAAGATTAAAATAAAATAAGATACATTAATTATACATTTTTTTCAGGATTATATGGTACCCTGTTCAGAAGAAATAAAGAAGCCGCGTTTTCCAATTATCGGTTATGGGAGAGTATAGGATTCGTAATTGCTTATGCCTATTCAACGCATCTCTGCTGCCGCATGAAGCTCTATGTCCAACTGACGATACTTCTGGCTGGATTCATTCTATACGTTATTGTAGAAATTCATCACTTACACAAAATCAGGAGACAAAAGGCGAAAGAAAAGAAGGCCGCCGCATTGGAAGCCAGCAAACAACAAATACCTCCTGAACCAGAAGAAACGGATGATGAAAAAGATGATATCGACGATGAAATCATTGTCACACATTTATAAACTAGGTAATTATTTATGTTGTTTATTTTATACTATTTGTAGGATTCGTATTGTTACAATCTTGATTTGATTTATTATTATACAGAGTGTTTATGAGTGAAATGATCCTAAAGTTATATATTTTCTTTGCATTTAATGTAGCGTATCTAATAAAAGGATTATATTTTATTTTAAACAGTAAACCGCATACATTTTACAAAATAAATTTTGTATTATTAATTGTCTACATCGCTTGGTAAAGAGCCAAAAATTATACGTTTAGCTGTCATTTGTGTATAATGAGACGGATGTAGTAGCTAGTTTGGCGATTTGCCATAAAAAAATCCGAAATATTAGCTGAAATATGGTATATAATAATCAGTTTTAGACAAACTAAACACAAAACATAGTACCTAATTAAAGTTTATGTTGATATCCATGCGAACTTTTTACCCAATTTTATATTGTATTTTAAAATAATTAGTCATGAAACTGTCCCAAATTGCTATACATATAAGTAGCGGAAAATATAAACAAACTTGATTTAAGACTAACAATTTTTACAATAACAATCACATACATGTATCCTATATTTTAAATATTTAAACAAGATAAGTGTCAAAATTAATTCTCTATATGTGAAAATTGGTACTATTGAATAAATGTTGTTACCAAAATATTTCTAAAATTAATCATTCCTACGTTATAATTTTTCCATTGTTTACAATTTATTATATATTGAAGCTATAAGCCATAATTTTGTCATTGCATTTATGGGTATGAGTGATTCCAAATCAAAAATTAGTCAATCTAGATTGCTTAAAACAATATATGTAGCGAAATTTCTGAATCATTTCGAATATAACTGAAACTAAAACATATTTTTAAAGACATTATTAAGAACGTTAAGAAAAAAATTATTTAAACTTCAGAGTTTAAGAACATTTGCACTTTCTTGAAGTTCGATGGGTCTCAACTAATAAAATTATTTACAAAGATTACATGAACTGGTCAATTCACAACGGCCCTTTTTTAATAAATTCAGCTTTACCAAAATAGGCTATGTCTATGGGATGGCATACAGTATGAAGCTGGCAAGTTGTGCCTACACATCAATTCACGGCTATTATTCTTCCTTATTATAATAAGATAAATAGAATACGCAATATTCCTGTATCCTTTTTTTACTGTATTGTAAACATATTTGAGCTAATATAAATCAATTCTCCTGCAATTCCTATCAACGGAGTCATATGTATATTCTCTGATACCAAACATCTAGGTATGCTAATGAATAATTCCATAGAAAAAGCTGTATTAAATAATTAACTAAAATAAAAATAAATTCATCTAACTAAATTTACTTACCTGGTTGAACAGAGTTCCCTCTCACCTTTAAAACCTGGAAAAGTCAGGGAATTCGTTTTAAGTTTAATAAAGTCAAGGAATTTAAAAATATGGCGAAAAAGTCAGGAAATTTTTAAATATATTCACAACAGTCAATTTTAAAATTAATTGAAATTGACAAAAAAAATTTTAATTTCGGTTTTATATCTATTTTACAATATGTTCAAAATCCAAATACTATGTAATCATGCCAAAGAATAGTTATTTTGTTACAATATTTTGAGTTATTTTTTTTATGTGTCAGGGAAAACCTGGAAAAGTCAGGGAATTTAACATGAATTTAATGAAAACAATCTATAAATACTTAAGTTCACTGTTGAAACTGTAGAAACTCGAAAATTCAAATTCACAATAAATGAGATCTGATTTACTTATTTCTGCATTCCTTTAAGTTGAATCAAATATCTAACTATAAAAATTATTATGCCTATAAATTAAAATTATTTTAAATTAAATATCGACAATGTCAAAACTGATGTTAATCTGTCAAGAAATTTTAAATTATATGTGACATTTACCTACTTATTTATCCAAAAAAAATGTTTACCTTTTATGTAATAGGTTTTTTTTATATATAGCTATATTTAGGTATTAACAAATATTGTGTGAAAATATTCCTTCATTGATAAGAATTGTAGGAGAATTCGTTTATATTAGCTACCATTTATTGATGTCCATACATTAAAATGTTTACACAAGTAAAAAAAGGGAAGCAATAAAATATACATATAAATAACACTAAAACAATATTCGTACATTGAACATTGAACCTTCATATAAAATGACAAAAACAGGAAATAAATTAAACATTAAAAAAATACAAAACTGATCGGCAAAGAACTCATTCAAATTATAAAACTCTTTTTCTTTGAGATATGGGTAGATATTGTGGTACACCCACTCAACTTCAACACTGATCGGGACTTTAGGCCTCAGAGTAATTAATTTCTCATAATACTGTTAATACCTAAATATATATATATATAAAAAAATTATTCCGTTTAATTTTGAAATACTCTGTATTGCTATGTTAATATCTCTTAATTTCATATATGACTATAAAATAGATATATGTGTAGATGATATTGGGGAAATTTTTTGGCAGTTGTGAATGTATTGTAGGAGTAGATATTAATGAATTAGACAAGCAGGCGCCCTCCCAAGTGTAGGTCATTAGTACTGTGACAGCATAAAGTATACGTGACAGCCTTGGCAATAAACGCATGAACGAATACGTCTACTGTCAAAAAAAACCTTGGTTATTTTCGACATCGACATAGAAAATATAAATAAAATTGGACCTTATATTAAAAAGGTTTAATTAAAGTTTTCCTAAAAATACTTTCCAGGCAAAACAGAATGAAGATTTATTCATTAAACAAGATATAAAATACTTGTGCGCAAGCTTATCGATTCTCAATTAGTTTTTAATATATCCTCATTTTAATATGTCAAAATTGCACAGGACATTACACTCAGTCTAAAATTACGCATTGATGCTAGTAAGCTTCGGTTCTTAAATTTCTATGGCATTTCAAACATTTAGTGAAAATTAATAACATTTTTAAGACAAAAGATTTGTCGATAGATGAAAAAAACAATATACCTAGTTCAAAATGTTAGTGATCGTTGCTTATTCTTAAAACTGAAAACAACATTCGCTTAAGTATTTTTTTTTTAATTTCTAAGGATCGATTAGCATTTCTTTATAAGAATGAGCCGCGATTCCTGGTAATATATAAAATAATTATTCCCGTGCAATAATGGACCAAATGTGGTTTTACCAGAAATGTGTGACAGTATAAAATTAACATTAAGAACTTTACTACAACAATTAGTAATAATTACGTGCTTAGAGATCTTTTTTAAGCAATTGGAAATATACCTTCACAATCCCTCCTGGACCAATATCTCCTTTTTATACCTAAGATGAAATATGAAGTTTTTTAAATATTTGTACAATGTAGGTATACATATTAGGTGCCTATAAATTTTTAATAGGTATATTATGTATACCTTAAAGTATCCATTCGCGCATGATGTCATTCCATCTAATAACACAATTATTCGATTTCTTTCTGCTGTAATGCTTGGCATGAATACCTATTATATAATTTATCAAAAATTAAATATAATATTTAAAAGAATATATGACAAGGAATTAACTAACATGAATCAGTAATAAATAGACTTTGCCGATATGGTTCTACTGGCGGTTGTTTATTAATTATTTTATTTTAAATTAATATGTGCATTAATTATCCTTCTAAGACTAGCATCCGACACAACAAATAATTAAGTAACGTCTATACTTAAAAAAGATTATGTAAAAAGTTGACGGGAACATGCGTTCGCAAAAATGACCGAGAATGAGAATAGATTATTAAAAAAATAAAAATTAATCTGTCTATTGCCAAAAAGACGGCTGCAGCCATTTTATTCATATATTTTTTATACACAGATATCGTATAAATAAGGTGCAGTAAGAGTGACATGCGCGTGAGAGTAACCAGCCGTGATTTAGAGTATTAATTTTCTATTGTGCATAAGCTTTTGAACTATAACAGTAATAAATCTTCTTAGTTTACATTATTTATAATTCCTTTTGTTTTACTGTAATTTCCATAAATTTATTTACCATTATTAGCAAAACTAACACATAAAGTTATTTTCAATTCTTACACGTGGACTTTATAACAGGGAAAAACAACTAAATTTCGAAATATGTAAATCTCAAAAATAATAAAATTCTAGAAGGATTAATTGCAAAGTGCACGCTGAAGATATGTTTTACTTATTACTACAGTTACAGTTTTATATCCGTCTACAAAATAGCATTGAATGAAACATGTATCTGTATCATAATATTTTATTCCGACTAATGGCTTATTAAATACATTGGGAAAAACCACGGTTATTACAACAAATATTGGATTTTTTAAAATATGTAAATTCTGATTGATTCTCATGTTAGACTGTACAACTGTACAGAGTGTCCCAATTTCGTTGTAATAGAAACTGCAGAAGGATCCTATTTTTACAAAATTGGACTACTTTTTCGAGAAATTTAAGACGCCGTAATCAGAACTCATGAATCTTCGTTTTTGAGATAAAAGGCGAAATTTAAAATATCTCCTTTTAAAGATTTTTCTTATCTCTGAGAATATCTGAGATATCGTAATGATAAAAACTGCTTCTAATAGAGTTTTTTACGTAGAGTTCAATGGCGTACTTATAATTTCTCTACCGGGAGTCTGTTTTAAAATATGACTCAAATATATTTTTTTTTAAATGGAACACCCTGTTTATTTTTATGTCATCCAATTGCATTATTTTTGTTCTGTCATAACGATATATAATTGTTGCTACTTTATATATTGGAAATTGTTAAAAAATGTTTGATAAAACTGATGTTGCATGGTGCATAGTTGGCCATGCATTCTTTTTTACGCCTTGTAACACCGCTAATTTTGAGTTTTCGAAATTATGTTATAGGGTTTTGTGGCATTAATTTATCGTGTAAAATCACCCCCCGGAATATTGTCGGATTATTTTCGGATACCCTGTAAAGTAGATATTATCGATAATAATTATGGTGCTAAAAATCCGTTACATTATATGTATAACTTAATTGTTTAAACAACTGTTTATTTTGCGTAAATTTTTCTTTAAGTAACTAAGTTAAAGTTCATAAACCAATTTTAAATAATTAGGTATATAAAATGCATGGCCAACTATGCACCAAGCAACATAAATTTGATCAACTTAACGTTTTTTAACAATTTTGAATATATAAAGTTGTAGCTGTTATATATCATTATTGAATGGCATAAAATTATATACAGTGGTCCACTTAAAAAATATATGTTTGGACCATATTTTAAAAGAGAGAAGTACACTGATAAAAATGATTGTAAATTTACACATACATTAATGCAAGAGTCTTTAAGTGAATACCGTACATTTACGTCGTTCATGAAAAATTATATAATTTTTTCTAAACATACAGCATAACGTTGTAAAATTATATTTCATGTGTACAAATATACGGTTTTACTATGAAAAAATACATATCCATAAATAGTAATTTCCCATTATAGCTGTAAAATTGCATTCTAGTGTGTTATTTCACACTATCGACGTAGGCAATAAATAACCAACAATCCACCGTGTAATATCACGTATAATTTTTATCAGTGTAGAAAAATTACAAGAATCAATTTTCACCATTTCGATATATCAACTATTGAGAGACGATCTGCGATATGAACAAACCTTTACATGTAGTTTTTCAAATTTCGCCATGTATCTCAACATGGAAGAGGCGAAGAGGTCTATGAAAGTTCTGATTACGGCATCTTAAGTTTCTCGAAAAAATAGTGCAGTATTGCGAAAACCGCATGCTTCTATCTCTTGTAGTTTCTGAGATATCCTGCAATTGCAACAAAATGGGGCCACACTGTGCAGATGTTTATTTCCTCATATAACCACAACATTTATAGCATATAGTAGACATTCTGATAAGATCTGTTTTAGTTAAATAATCTTACTTATACATAATCCTTAAACATTTATTATAAAAAAGGCGTTGCGTTAAAAAAATAATAATAAAGAATTTCAATAGTAAAATATATTTTTCAAAATGTATGTAATGATTATTAATATTATTATTCTACACCACTGAAATACATTTTAAGAAACAATTTCATACATATAACATGTCCTGAAATATCTCGTGTCTAAGATACAACGTGTTGAAAATTAAAACATTTTCCAATTTTCAATTAATTGAATGCGTAATGTTGAAATAAAAAAAAACATTTTATCCTAGATTACTACTGAGGCAATATCTTGAATGTGATCTGTCTGCACTCTGAACATACCTAACAAATAATCAAGATACTTAGAACATAGAATATCTACCTAGAGTTTGTCTGCACATTTGTATATTGTACCTATTGATTATAGTATAATACGTGCTTTAGTTTTTTTTTAGTATTCAATAAATTTCTTTAGAAACACTATAAATAAAAATTTGAAATAAAACAATTACAGCCAAAAGTATGTTTTGCAGTAGTTATCTATTTTGTTTTCTTTAGCAGGGTCTATCTGATTATAATTAGTCATTATAAAAAAGGGAATAAATAAAAGCAAAATGAATATACACTTACAAAAAGTAGAAAATACTAGAAGGCCACATCATCATATTGGTTTTAAGGGTGCCATTTTATGTGCAAATTTTCAACGAATTTCATAGCTATTTGTTCAGACAGTCTAAAAAAAATCTGAGTAAGTTAGGAAGAATATCTCCTCACTATGACAATTATACAAGTTTTCTCCAGGTTGCATAATAGTTTCCAGACTGACAAGTCTATTTAGAATAAGAAAAAAACATAATTTTCACTTGTCATGTTTTTATCATAAAATCTCATAAATATTACATGTCAACTGTGCATTGAGAAAATTGTATACGATATTATAAACATTGTCACATCCTGCAGAATTCTTTTAAAAAACTGAACACTTGAATTGATGTAAATTATTAAGTATTTTTCACGACGTGTGGAACACAGTGATAAAGTACAATTCACGGTTTTTCATGTTCTCCCGCGCATTTAAATTCTGCCGATTCCACTGCCAAGTCGGCATAAACCGTTGTGTATGTAATCGTCCTTAAGAATGAATCGTACGCTCAATAAACATTCTGTCTATTTGTTTTTTTTTTTTCTTTTTTTTTTGTCTAGGAAGATCTTTTATGGCTATTATTTATTTATTTTCTTTTTCTTTCCAGGCATTCCAAGTGATTTAAATGTACATTCATGCGCTGTGTTCAAGATCCAAGGGACCAGTGTGTATATTTTTGTGACATTTTTTTATGAAAATGCATTGGAGGAGATCAGTATTCGCCCATATCATACTGGTATAATAAAATATTGTATATATTATTTCTAATTATTTAGCAACAGTTATACGTATATTCATGAGACTTAATATCTAAGCACTCATAATGTCGTGTTACGGGAGTATACGCAATATTTTTACAATGTAGTTTTTATCATTACATTATCTGTGATGGTAAATTATTAAGGAAATATAATAGAACAAGAAAATAGTTTTCTGAATTATTGATGATAATTATGCCCTTATACTTAAATAAATGAAATTTCATATCTAATTTTACTGTCAACCTTGATTTGATTTGTATTAATCTTTTGATTTAATTATGTGCCATTATAATCAAAAAAAGTAATTATTTTTGTTTTTGTATAAGGTTATTTATGTTTACTGCAGTTGTCGCCAAGTATTTGTTTATTCACAAAATGAATGTTTCAACTAATTTTTATTCACTAGCTATATATTAAACTGTTTTCAGATATCCAAATATTTTCATTTGGATGTCTTTCGATGCAACATAGTAAATACTTGTTATTATTTTATTTATATTTTATTTTCCTGATAATTATAGATTCTGTACAGTAATTATAGAATTTAGATATTAGTAGCAAATATTATATATTAGGATATTAGAGAAAACTGAAATTGTAAAGATATTCAGTATTCATAGCAATACTGTAACAATAAAGTGTTTAAATTATTAATATACTTTTTTTCTTTTCTAACCAAAAGACCTTATCAATATTTAAATTAAATTAGTTTTAGCGCGAAATATACCTACCTATATTTTGCTCTTATATACAGGGTGTTTATTACTTGAATGCCGATACTTAAAGGTGTGAATCCTTCGGTTATTTTAAGAAGAAAAGTTAATATCAACATATGTCCTAAACCTCTTAATTTTTGAGCTACAGGGTGTTACAGTTTTAAGAAAAAATTTACTTTTTTCTTATCACTCCAGATATTTTTATGAAATTTTGTACACACATTAATCATTAAGGAGCATTGTCTGTTGTAAAAAATGTTTTAAAACGCCACTGCCTTTTCGAGAAACTAAAATTATTTTTAAAATCTCCATTTATTTATAGCAAATTCGGTCCTTAGACTTACTCTCATACGACGCACCATTTTCAAAAGTTTTTTCCCCCAAGTTCATTGAGACTGCTTTTGATATTTTGTAGACACCCACCATGCGTAGAAACACTTTTTTTAGGACAAAAATTAATTTTCTACTTTAACCAATGACCGCCACGTAGGCATAATATTAAATGTTTGGATAGAAAAAAACGGTACGCCTCTGATTTTTTTAAATTTTATTTTAAAAATTGCGATTTATTTAGTAAAACGATAAATTCAAAATCTTAAACCTAAAACGAAACGACAAGATAAGAAAATACAAACAAAATAAAGAACCCAAATTATGTATTCCTGGGGTGTTTCTTATGGTTTGGCAGCATACTATTATACGATTTCGTAACTCTTCTTCGGCTTGAATCGGCACTGCGTACACTAAGCTTTTCAGATGACTCCAGAAAAAGTAGTCAAAACTATTAACGTCGGGAGATCTAGGCGGCCATGACTGGGTTCCTGCGCGGCCTATCCACCGATCGCGATAGTTGTGATTTAAAAATTCACGCACCCGTAAGCTAAAATGTGGAGGCGCACCATCGTGCATTAGCCACATCTGGTTTCTTAATAAAAGAGGAAGGTCTTCAAGCATTGGCGGCAGATCTTCTTCAAGAAAGTGTATATACGATTGTCCATCTAATCTTCTTGGGAGAAAAAATGGGTCTATCAAATAATCGTCAATAATACCATCCCAAACATTTAATGAAAACTGTTCTTGATGATTTGATTCAACAATTGCAAAAGGGTTTTCATCCGCCCACAAATGGTTATTATGGAAATTTCGTATTGAGTTTCGAAAGAAACTAGCTTCATCGGTAAAAAGAATATACTTGTCAAATAACGGATTTTCCAGCAGCTTTTGAAGAAACCACTCACAGAAATTAATGCGCAACGGGAAATCTCTAGGGAGTAATGCCTGGACTCTTTGAATGTGATATGGATATAACAAATGTTCGATAAGAATTTTCAAAACAAGTACGTGTGAAACATTAAATGTTGCCGCGATTTTCCTTGTGCTAGTTTCGGGGTTCTCCTCAATTTCATGTAAAATTCCTTCTTCAAGTTCCGGTGTTCTTACTGTTTCAGGAACTCCTTTAGCACTGTGGTCTACTTTTAAATTTCTTGTTTCGTGAAGACGTCTATGAATCCCAGAAAATGTTCTTGAATCGGGTAGTACACTATTTGGATACTGCTGTTGGTATATCCCCCTGGCTTTGTGTCAGCTAATTCACCGATTGTAATATTTACCATTTTTTATGAAATTTTACCTCCTACCCTAATAATAATTTTTTAATAATGAAAAATCAATGTCAACTTTATTGCGAAGAGAAGCGTAAAAAATTATAACACTTTACCCAGCCTACTAATTTTTATTTCATTTGCTTTAAGGGGGCATTTAATGAGCTTACCGTTTTTTCTATTCAAATATTCAATATCATGCCTACGTGACGTCATTTGTGAAAGTAGAAAATTATTTTTTTGTCCCACAAAAAGTATTTCCACGCATGGTGGGTGTATACAAAATGGCAACCAAATATCAAAAGCAGTCTCAATGAACTTGGGGAAAAAACTTTTTTTGGTTTTAATTTTTTTAAGTGAAAATGATCTAGGGACAGAATTTGCTGTAAAATAAATGGAGATTTTAAAAATAATTTTAGTTTTTAGAAAAGGCAGTGGCGTACCATTTTTCTCTTCAAAAATGTTTAGTTCAAACCTCATACAGACGTCATGGGCAAAGATTTTAAAACATTTTTTAAATCAAACAATGCTCCTTAATGATTAATAGGTGTGTACAAAATTTCATAAAAATATCTGGAGTGATAAGAAAATTATAATAAAAAAGTAATTTTTTCTTAAAACTGTAACACCCTGTAGCTCAAAAATTAAGAGGTTTAGGACATATTATGTTGATATTAAGTTTTGTTAAAATGACCTAAGGATTCACACTTTTAAATATCGGCATTCAATTAATAAACACCCTGTATATGCAATATGTGTCTCACTCAGATATTTCAAAGAATAATTATTTGTTCAAAATAATCAAAACTTAAAGTAGCTTACGTTTTTTTTATAATTAAGACAGTGGAGTACAATTTCTATTGTAAATAAATGAAGAGTGTCATAAAGTTTCTACGTCACTGGTGATAATGGGAATATTTAAACATACTGAATAATTATACCAAAGACATAGCATTATAACCTAGAATTATTGTTTTATCACGGAGGATCAAGTAAATAACAACTATAATCAAAAATGGTTACCAAGGCGATGAATGTCTAAAAACGACTGTAATACACAACCCGTTATTTTATGAAATTCCTGGTAATCGAATTACAGAAGAATTATCGATAATACTAAATTCTCTTGTTTTGTACCAATATCGTGTGCAACACATATTTGAACCGAAATTTTGTATAAATTTCAGAAACAGAAAAATATGTGAAGAGTTTTATTTAAAGAAAATGTGTTTGGAATATACATAACTCGAGTATAAACTTAATTTTTACAAAAATAAAATCGTTTTTTAGAACTATCAAAAATTTAAAAAATCTTTTTTACCAAATAAGTATATGTAGTATAAGATTATATACTGATTTTCGCTCTACCGCGCTTGGTGATAATATCACAGATAAAGCTAATTTATCTGTGATAATATAAATCCAAAAATATCACATATTTAAAAAAAATATTACGGATTGATTTTTTTTTTGAGTATTACATACTGGGAGACAATAGTTTTCTCTATTACCCTTTAATGTCTCTTCCATAACATAGAGGGTATTTAAAAATTACTTACTATGAATTCTCTTAGGATTATAGAATACGACTAAAAAATTTGATTTTTGCTGTTGAAGTTGACATTTTTATAAATTTTGTCGATATCCAAATCAAGCAATTCAACATCGTGCTGAAATTTGTAGGCATATGTTTTGAGAGGTAATAAAATAACCCGATTTGATTCGAATTTTTTAAAGCATACGGAATTTATTGTGCTATAAACAAAAATGTCACAACTTTTTTAAAATTGGAATTAGTTTTGAATTACATAACTACTTCCTAAAAATGTCCTCCTATTTTGCTAGACCGTTACATTTTAAGAAAAAACCAAAAACTTAAATGGTTGCATAATTAAGCACTTATATGTTTTTGAGTACATATTGTGTCATAATTACTTTATTACTACCCGAGATCCACGGAAGTCCTTTTTATCGGTACATCCATCGCTCATCAAATATGGGGGGAATAAAGTCCCAGGTGGTTTAATTTCGGTTTTTAAATGTATGTAAGTTGTTTATGAATATTTTTTGAGGAGGGGGGGGGGGCTAAGTCCTCCCTTAACTTCGCCCATGGGTACGTCCCAGGATCAATTATGGACGTTCCTGAGATGTCGAACAGTGTAGCTTCCAGCGGCATCCTTAATATTACATCCGTCGGACGTCCATTTTAGATCGGTCCGTTCCAGGACTAGTATGGACGGACATTCAACAGCGTACCAAAATCCTTCTAGGAACATCTGTCGGACGTTTAACGTCCCTAATTGGACATCCACTGGACGTCCTAATAGTACGAGGTCCCAACTAAGGTCGTCCTGCTCCCATCTGCTTACCGAATGAAAAGTTTTTTTTTTTTTAAAGATACTATGTAAACAAATATATCGCAAACGAATTGCCTAATGAAATATGTTCATGGCTACCCTTAATTAAAAAGACTGGAATTTTTTTTTCGACATTGTGCTCACGTGCTTACCAAATGAATTTAATACCAATCGAAAGTATAAAGCATGAGGAACGTGCAAAAGTTAGGTTGCCTACTTTTTGCTGGTCTCTGTTACCGGATTGCCCATTATAAAGATGTGAGATACTAGCAATTTGTACTCATCTGCTTGCCCAATATATTAAAATAATAGTTATTTATGCAACAAGTACAAAAAATAAGTGAAATTGTCCAAAGAGGCCGTCAGGCCGAGTTGGACAACACGTCGAGTGCAATAAGCACTTTTTGTACGAGTTGCATACAATATTTTTTCTACGTTCATGCAAAAACCAAAAAATGTCTTATTTAGATGGCAGTAAGTGTAAGCAAATATGACGTCAATTTGAACGTTTATGTTTGTCATGATGACAAAACGCTGTAGTAGAGTGACAGATTAATGCAATAAACATTTTATTGCACTAGTGCAATGAAGAACCACTTTTTCCACCAAATATAGTTCAATAAACTTTTGTTTTTTGCATGAACGTAGAAAAAGATAATTTTATTGCGAATACGGTGGTATAAGGTTGCTTGCGAAAAATTGTTCATGGATCGCGGAGAACTATTGCACGTACTGTAAAGATAACGTATTTATAATTAATTTGAATACTTATAATAATGTCTTAAATATATGATATTAACATATAAAACATCTTTCAAAATAATAATATGTTAGTGATATATACTCAATTTAAAAATTTTATCTTATTTACGAAGACAAATAAAAATATCTTTTTTTAGAAAACGTTGAAATCATTGACACATTAGTCTCGTGTAAAAAAACTTAATTACTATTAATCGAAATACAAAAAAAAATTATTTGACAATTTTTCAATTACTAAATTCAGAAGCCAATTAATCAGTTACATGATTATCTTCAAATTCTGTGGAATTGTCATCATCAATCATCATCTTTTTCATGTTATGGGTGTCAAAATATTGTGTAATGTTTTCAGTAAAATGTTTACTAAAATAATCGTGGTCAAAGTATAGTATTCTATTTGCATATGGTTAAAATTCAGTTGGGTCATTTACAGTTATCATTGTCATCGTTGAATAATGCAGGGTGTCCCGAAATTAAGGGGCAATATTTCTCCAGAGTGTTCTATATCGAAAAAGATTACTTTTTCTCTATATAAAATTAGGTCCAAAAATTCTTCCTAATATCTTGCAGATAAATTTATGAAATTTTGTAACTGTCTTATCATTAATGCCTGTCCGCTTTTACAAGATTTGCAAATATTTGTTACATACGTCTCGACCTGGGGGAAAGTGAGATAGTATTTACCCATAACTTTTTTGTGCTTCGACCATTTCGACTTCTAACTGAAAAATATAACATTTTAGAGTTTGTTTAGTAGAAAAAGGTTCAAAGGTACTCTTAGTTCTATTTTTTAAAAATAGTGTTACGTCAGTTAAAAACAAGGAATCGAAGTTATGATTATTTTTTACCATAGCAGGTTGTAAAAAAAACAAAAATGTGTTTGGCACTTTAGCCTCATTTACATAGATAAGTCAGTTATTGACTTTTTGCATTTTGTTGAGTAGTGTGCGTAACTGATCCTTACTGTGCAAAACTGTGCCCTGAAAACTGGGATTGGTTTTTAAACAGTTACTTAAAACCAACAGGGTTTGTCGGAGATCAGATGCCTTTAAAAGTAGAGGATTTTTTATAATTAACTGAAAAAGATGATGACAATTCAGAATTTGAGGATAATCATCTAACTGATGAATTGAATTCTGAATTTAGTAATTGAAAAATGTTCAAATATTTTTTTGTTGTATATAGATTGTTTAATTACTTTTAAACGTTTACTAAACAAAATTAGATATTATTTTTATTTGTTTACTGGTTGCTCTCTTCCTAAATTAGATACAATTTTTAAGAGGAGTATACATATATCACTAACATATTATTATTTTGGCAGATGTTTAAATATGTTAATATCTTATATTTAAAATACATTTTTATATTCAAAGTAATTATAAGTATACCATCATTATAGTACTGAAATGCTTCTCCAATTTTTAAATTTCAAAGCCTGGCAACCGTGATTCATGAACAATTTTTCGCAAGCAGCCTTATACCACCGTGTTCGTCATACAATTATTTTAATATGTATTTCAATGAGCAAGCAGGTGAGTACAAATTGCTAGTATCACCTCACCTCTTTATACTGGGCAACTCGGTAACAGTGACCAGTAAAAAGTAGGCAACCTAACTTTTGCACGTTCCTCATGCTTTGTGCTTTCGTTTGGTATTAAATTCGTTTGGTAAACAAGTGAGCGCATGTTGAAAAAAAAATGAATTACAGTATTTTTAATCAAGGATAGCCATAAACATATTTCATTAGGCAACTCATTTGCGATATATTTTTTTACATATTATGTTTGATAAAAAATACTTTTGATCCGGTAAGCAGATGGGCGCAGAACGACCGGATCTTAGACTATAATGTAAATTACTGGACGTGCTAAGAACATCTTTAGGACGTATCTGTGAAAATGTAGAAATACAAGTGTGCACTTAATAAACATTTTATTATTGTGGCTGTGTATAATAGAGTTAAATGTATTAGGCTCGTTTGAGATTTTAAAAATAAAGATACCACTCAGAATATATGCGAATTTATTCAGGCTACGTATAAAATCAGACTGCCTTTGAGTGCATCGAGTTGAGTATATAATAGAAACTTAGGAACTGGATGTGCTGACTACACACATTTTTTTATAAAGCTATAACAATACTATATAAATTTAACTACGGGTAGATTACAAGGTGATAATAAAAATATGTAATAAAGTCTTTATATAATTATAGAATATGTGACGTCACATCTTTCGCTACACTGATTGAGGGCGGAGCAAACTTTGGACATTAATATCCCTCTTATTTTTGGGTCAATTATTATCCTTTTTCAGATAAAATTTGATTATACCATATGACCCCATTATTTAACTTCACTGACAAATAATATGCAATCAAATTCATGGGACACCTATTAAGTAGTTATCGAATACATTTTACAAAATATTGACTGTTTATATGTACAGTGGCGGAAACCGAAAAGTGAGTTTTTTTGTTTGGTCTAATATTGGCTTTAAATCTATTAGCAGTCAAATTTGTCACATTTGACAGTAGCTGTAAAACAAATTGTCAAAAATATTGGAGTATTCCGTAACTTGTTGTTCAGTCAGTAAAGCTTGTAATAATGCCGAGACATTTTACAGAAGCCGAATGTGGGCAATTGCTAAATTAGAACTGCAAATACCGATCCGATTAGGCATAGGAAAAGTTTCAAATGAAGGTGACGATAACGCCCTCATTAATTTTATGCAACAAAATCCTTTTTTAATCGCAGTACAAGCAATAAAGCAAGCCAACTTAAGAAACTGTGCTGCAGTAAAAAAGTATTTATGAGCGAACGAAATAAACAAATAAGGATGCAGTTTGCAAATGTTTGGGGATACATTGTAAATAAATTATACACAGGAAATTTTAGGGGTGAAAATTTCGAAAAACTGTGGGACATTATTCAAGAACTTTCAAATAATTACGATTTTAGATCTTTAATTTTGTTCGAGTTTTGTTTTTGTTTTCGGTTCTTTTCCACTGGTTGTCGCAAGGAAGTCAGGACACATTTTTTCAATAAAGTTGCATCAAGAATTCAGACGACTTAAGTCATCCGAACAAATGAATAATTCGTCATATATTTATCAAAATATTTAAGAAACTACAACTGAAAATAATGAAACTATATACTACAAAAACTATGTACCACACTTAATGTTTGCACTGTTTGCACTAAATTATAAAAATGTATTGTTTTTAACACGACAAACTATCGATAATTTTGTAAAAACAGTAAAAGTAATCGCGTAACGTCAGCTGTGACGTAAGTCGTCCGAATTCTTTCCGCAATTATAACCAACCAACATGTTTAGAGAAGATTTTTTATTCTTGGCTGTGGTAGGTTTATATTGGAGTACTTGGGAAAAAAGTAAGTGTATATATGTACGGTTAAAGTGTTTACTTGGTTGGTTAGTTAAGTTTGTATACTATCCTATACTGTTTGTATACTAAGCGAAAGTAGAAATCATAACACAACCGTTTCCACTAAACAGACTTGAGTATCAAAACACGTCGAAACCTTTTGATGTGACCGCTTCTGAGCGGGACCCGAAAAACAAAACTCCAACTGTCGCAAAACACGCCAGTCTTCAAAAAGTTTGCGAAAAGTTACAGTTTTGTTTTATTCGACACGAGTTTGTGTTTTGTTTTTGCTTTGTCCGTTTAGTGGAAAACCGCCTTATAATTGTATTTATATTAATGACACTACTAAAAACAGAAAAACTTCTTCGTTTATATATTTTGGCAGATTCCTTTCGGATTAAGACGGTAGTATACCTATATTTATACTGCATTGTATAATATCTAGTGATAAACGTCTCGCATTAACTTACCTATTGTTTATTTTTACACCACACTATTCACTTTATACAAAGAGAGCTGAAAAGCAACTAGGTACGCATTAAAAACGCAACTTGCTGTTTCCTCTAGATAGACTCCAGTTCGTAAACACGTCAAACTCTTTGATCTTACTGCTTCCGAACGGGACAACAACTGTCGCAAAAACCTTGAGTTTTCAAAAAATTTGTGCAAAGTTGCAGTTTTGTTTTTTTCGACACCAGTTTTTGTTGTGTTTTTGTCCGTTTGGTGGAAAACCGCCTTTACAGTATCTCGCAAAATACGAGGCTCGTACAGTCACTAGGAGCGTCTCGAGGGTTAGTTAAAAGGAATCCCGTAAAAAATCCCCACTTCTCTGTAGAGATCCAGTAAAACAATGAACTCTCGTTCAGCCAGCTCGCATCCTAGAAGTAAAAATGACTAAAAAACTTTAATTTTTGACAGATATTTTTATTATTATTTTGTTTAAATATTTGGAAAACAAAGGTATGCATGTGTATCATAGAAATCATCGAGCCAATATCCTCGGCAGGATAAATGACCTCGGATGAGCGGGACCGCGAGGGACTATCTCTCTTTACCCACTTCATCGCTGTAGGTCTGGACGCCTCGTAGAGGTGGGTTCCCTTCTCCGGTCAGCCTCAACCGCAATTGCGGCCGATGCCGGAAGCTCGGGGAACCTCCTCCTGTCCTGGCAAGCCCCCTCGGCAAGGGCTTATCTGCTGACGCTCTTCTGTCTTCTCTTCTTCGCCGACTCGTCATGGTAGGTAGGGGTTTTGGGTTAAGTCAGGATTAGCGCTGTGGCTCTAGGGAAACGCTAGGACAAAGAACCGCAAGGCCCTGTCGTTCAGCGTCGCGGAAAGGATAGGGTAGCGGACTCCGGGGTAGGGTGAGGAAAAATCAAAGTCTCTTCGTGGTCCTATTCTTGATCCTGGCGGTCCTGAAACAGAAGAAATGTCTCAACTTACCCCGCGTCCAGGAGTTGAAACCTTGGCCGCCTGTACCTGGCGATTGCATCTGGTCGGTAGTCCACCGCCGCCTGGATCAGCTGATGTGTGGACTTTTGCGCGTGCGAAGGATGCCTCCGCTCGCGCTTTCATCGCTTCCAGAGCTGGCGTGAATCACAGATCCCGGCGAATGTCGCTGTTGCGGATGAACCAAGGGGCCCCCGTCACACAACGCAGCGCGACATTTTCGACGGTTTGCACTATTTTCAGGTGCGATAGAAATCATAAAATATATATATAGAACGCCAGAAGCCTTTATTTTAGGCAGTCAAAAGTAGTCAGACTATATAGAGGAGCTTAGAAAGCAGCCATCTAGAGAAAAACTTAATGTAAGCAGTTGATTCCACTGCATTTTAATCCGAGCGTACCAAAACGGAAGGTTTGTAATTGAACTATAGAAATCATATGTTTCTACGAATTGGACGTAAAATTTTCAAATTTTGAAATTCCCGCCCCTTAGTGGGACGCTACCCCATTAGTGCGACCAACTTATAAAAGCTAAGTTACTGGCATATTACCAGACTCGCGTTTTCTCCATAGGTTGACTATTTTCGGTACCTTTTTTGATGCTCTATATATTTTATGATTTCTATAATGTGTAAGCAGTATTGAACAATTATTCGTTGTGTATTCCACACATTTATTTACTTATTGTTTCGCTCAGTTACTTCTCAAACTAGACTACTAGATAATAGACTAGTAGACTACAAATATTATTTTACGTCAACATTGTGTTTTGAAATTTCGAAAAAGTCGAAAATTATAATTTTTTAAGTAAATTTGTACTTCTTTAAAATTTTAAAAAACAGCGTCGATGTGAAATAATATTTGTCGTCTATCACAAAAATTCACATGTTTTTATCATGTTCCATTAAGAAATTACTGAGCAAAAATCGCGTGTTCGTTTTTATGAAAGAAGCCGTCACATTAGATGCGAAATATCTCGCACTGGGAGGAGTGATTACGTATTAAAAATATATATATTTGTGAAATAAAAAATAATATATATTAGATACACAAATATAAGTTGAACTGAAAAAATGTATAGATTAATATAATAATTATATGTATCTGGCGATCAAATTATTATAGATAACAGCTAAGCCATTGCTAAATTAACAAATTAGCCATCTCAAGTTGCATGCATTCATTATAATGTAAAATATCAAAAATTGTTATTTTAATATATATAATTTTGTTTATCTAATTTTATAGTAAATAAAATATCTTTTTCATGGCAAATTTCCAAATGTTTCCGAACACGCGCTTTTTTAATTTTAAAAAATTATTTGCAATTAATTTTTATTTACTTATATATAATGACTTAGAACTTTTTTGAGGTCCTCGTTAGGCGTTTTCGATAAAAACGACTTCAAAATATTCACGTGCGTCAAATGAACAGCGGCGCACTCGAACTCATTTTTAAAGTTAACAATGCATGTCATGAAAATAAGAACGTGGACACAAAGGATACGTGTATAAAATTAGAAAAAAATAGAAAAAAAACAGTATAGTAGTAGTAGAATTCTAGGACTTTGTGGTATTAATTTTTCGAGTAGTATCATCCCCCTGAATATTGACGCATCATTTCTGGACACCCTGTATTTAAACCCATAAAAGTTCCTTCATGTTATGCAACTCAATAAACAACATATTTTTTATTTATCTTTATACAACCAGTTAGAAAGTCCATTTAGCTGGTTTGCACAGTTTAGCCCACCCTCCTTTCCATCATTTTGTTGGGATCTATTCTTAACTTTCGAAAAGTAATCTGTATGCAAATTACATGGTTTTGTCTCTATTAATTACCATTATAAGAAAAAGGATAAAAGTATCTAATTCGCATACGCATTCCTCTGTAGCATTGAATAGGTGTGTAGTTAGTAATTTGTGGAGTAAAATTGAAACATATTTTCTATGATTGAAACGTATGCAACTCAAAATTCACATTGTAGATAAAACAGATTCCACCATAACCAACGGAAAGGTTAAAAAAATAATTGACATCTGTTTTCTTAGAAAGTTGTTGAGGAGTCATCTCTCTTTGTTTGGTTTGTATAATTTTCTGAAATTTCGTCTCTTTTTAAAAATGGTAGTTGAACGTTTCCAATAGATTTTGTTATTGAGGTTTGTCAATTAGTGTTTCAGATAAAAGATAATTTAGGTTTGTGGTGAAATGTTGATTAAAGTTTCTTTTTTAGGGTTATTTAATGGTGTACATTATTGACACAATGACATCTGGCAACAATATTGAAACAGAATATTTGGAGCTTAATGCTAAAAATGAGTGGCCGGTACTATATCAGGTATTTCAGGCTCATATTAATTCTCCTAATTATTTAATTATCAAATATTTATTAAACTTCATATGATTAATGTGTGGATATTTTATTATTCACAGTTACAATCTTTAAAAGACCTTAAATAATGCTCATTCATACTTATATTAATGTCAACATATATATCATGTATTTACAAGTATTAGTAGTAAGTACCTACAAAAATTGGTGTAATGTAGTTTGGGATGCAGTGATTCATCTATCATATGTTCCATCATGTTTTTATATAAACTACAAGGACCAGAAGACCTCGATAATATTTTGTTATACAGAACGTAAGTAAAATGCTTTACTAAACTTAACAGGTAAATTGTACATATCGAATTATGTTTATACCGTTTTTTAAATAAAATATGTTTTAGTCCATGTTTTGCTTTGAGACGGAATAAGTAGGTATGTTAAAATATTTAAAATATACGTTTAAATTGTGATTCAGTTATATTTTGAAAATTAATTTTGTACCTTGTATTACTTGAAATCAAAATTTTTTAAAATTTTTGTTAACTGCCGTTAAGATTTGTCCAAGCATTTTACTTACACGTGGTAGAGTTTCTATTGATGAAATTTGTTATCAAATGTGATAATAACAAACACAATTATAGTTTATCATGTTTTATTGGAAAATTAGAATTTTAGATATAGAAATAAACAATTATGTAGTGTCCGAATCTATGGCAGTGTTAACAACGGCTAATAGTAGAAGTTAGTCAATATAAGTATAAAACAACAGTACACTGAATTTAATGTCCACAAAACACTAATTAATATATCGCTCTTTCAATCATATAGTGAATTACATCAAAATAAGTCTTCAAAACAATACAAAAAACAATTAGAAACAAATACATTTTAAGGACTACTAATTTTCTACAAGTATATTTGACCAGGTTAAGAATAGAATATTTTGTCTACATCTATTTGTTTATATTTAGCAAATTTATAAAGCTTTTAAAATTTGTGGCTTTACCTGTTGCTACTATTGGTTGTACAAACAAAATCATTTTTAATATAATGCAGGCAGAAACTTTTCTTTAGAATATTTAGAATTTTCTTTTCATTGAAATAGTTCTTGAAGCATAATCTAAATATAATTTTTTATATTCACAGTTTTCTGATGCTAAAGTACAAAAATATAACGTATTATAGGTTGAATAAAAGTTGTACATTAACAAATACTTACTTGACTGTGCGTAACTCTAGAAAACCAAAATTTGTTTATATGTATTCATGTTAACAACATGCAACGAGTTTTTTTTTTACAGCAAACAGTGACATTTTATAACATTGAAATCCTTCGAATGATAAAATTGATATAAATTGCAGTGGCGGCTAGTGAAAATTAAACTGGTAATGTTTTTATAACGTAGGACCTATAGGTACCGTTCTTTAGGGAATAATTTCTATGCTCGCAAAGAAAACTTTAATGATGATGGTGAAATTGAGGTTGCCTCACCTAAGATTATAAATATTTTCCTATAAACAATTTGTAGATACAAAGTTTTTTTAATTTTCACAAAACTATTTTTTCTTTAAAGTTATACTTACCTCTTCAAACATTCTCTTTATGTACATTCCCTAAATAATAATATGGGTCCCACGCTATGTTATCACCACTTTAATTTTTTTCACTAGCTGCCAGTTAGTCGCTAAAACCATGACATTTATTCTGATTGAATATCAGACAAGGCTTTGGCTAGTTTATAGGTGTTCAATTATTTTATTATTTATGTTAGATTAAAATATATTACATGGTTTGGTTTGGATTTCTTTTTATTAAAGTGCAACTGAGTGAAGCCCTTTTTTAACTGGATCTACTGGAGTACATTTTTTATGTGCATACTATAAATATCTTAACAAAGCTCTTGTGAGTAATTGAATATTACACAGGAAAATTAGAAGTTATACGGAAATGTCGGGTTATATTGAAGTTGTAGAATATGGAACTGGGCTTAACTATTGGTTGATGGTGATGTTTTGCCATTTTTTAAGCTGGTATTTAAAAAAAAATCTATTAACGCAGCAGATTTTGTAATGTATTTAGGATATTTCCTTGTGTTTCTTAACAAAGATATCCCAGTAACATTTCGAGTTACATTTGAGAATGTATTACTGTTTAACAGATGGTAAATCAAATAAAAAATTTTTATCAGTATTCAGTCATAGAATAACTTTATTTATAGTCTTTTTCTTGTCAGGTGGTATCTATTCATATACCATGAACAAAATTTGCTTTAAGGTTACTCTAATTTTCTGCGCATGATATTCTATGTATTTGTAAGATATCTATATGATACACTACAACTTTTCAATAAGTATATAATTTAAATATGTGTATTAGATGTATGAAGATTAACTTGATAATTAAATAATTTGAATTGGAATAATATTTCTGTGATAACCACAACAATATGTAATGATTTTTTTGATAGTATAAAGTTAATAGTGAATATTTACTTATGATACAAGTACAAACTAGGGAAGTACTTACTGTTTATTATATAGGAATTTTATTATCTACAACACTTAAAATTACTCTTTAATGATATCGTATTGGAATTCATATAATTTGGTAATTGAAAGTTATAATTTAACAAATATGTTTTTTCTCCTATTTAGCTCAAACAAAATTGAAATTTTAAATATATATTATTAACGGAACTTTATATTTTTAAAATTAACCTTTGATTTTTAAATTGTATAAAGAAAATACTAATAATCGCCAGAATCTGTGACATATTCCCCCGGTTTGCTATCAGACTTATTTTCATATATTTAAAAAATTATACAATTATTTTTTCGTATTATTCAGTGTCCGCTGGTTGAAATTTAAGAACTCATATCTTGATAATGGAGCCTAGGATTCTTACTGTTTTCAAGGAATAATTTCTAGGCCCACATAGAAAAATGTCATGACAAAAAAATTTCAAACAAAATTTGTTGAATATAAAATTAAAATAGAGGTGGCTATAATCTCAGAAGGGGTTGCAGGTATATCTGCAAAATATATTTTCTCATAATCAATAGACACCAACAGGTGTTTTTATCATAAAATTTTGAAGGAATAAAAAAAATAATTAATTGTATATGTCAATGAAATTAATATTTGGGCATTTGTAAAGCCGGCTTCAGAGAACGACGTAGTATTGCCAACAACACGAAGTCACATTATCTCTGTGTTGACTATCTTATTTTTATTTTTTTACAAATTTTGTATGAATTTGTTCAAAAGTAGGTACTTTGTGTGAGCTTATAAATGATCCCCTAAAGGACTATATGGACCCCATGTTTCATTATCAGAATATAACAACCTTCACTAGCCATCACTGATATGTATTTGCTTTAAAATTAACATCCTTAAATATTGAATTGTATTTTCTTGTACCATCTCTAACATTATTATAAAAAAGATTCGTATATGATTAACTTGATTTAGAAAGAACAAATATATGATAAAAAAAAAAAACATCCACAATCACACACTCCAACATACTCCAAACTGGCATAGATTATGTTATTCTCTTTTGTAGAAATTGTAATGAAATAGACAGTATTTTGTAAAATAGAATTCTTCAAATATGTATTTCTTACAAACTAAGTACTAAAAGAAATCCTTCTGCACTGAATATATATGGTATATTTTATTTCATACAACTTCTGAATGTTTAATCTGTTTTTACCTTGAAATTATGGTATCATTAGAATAATTATTAACCATGAAAATTCCTTGCGTAAACTAAATACTAATACAGTATAAAGTGTATGCATAGCTTTCAAAATCATTAAAATGTATTTAAAGACATTGACTAATATAATTATATACTCATATAGTGTATTAAGTTCAGATAGAGAGGCTAAATTGGACTGGACAAAGTTATATAGTTTATATTTATTCAGTTTGATATTATAATAGTTATCTCAACATTATACATACCATCGTTGTGCCTTCAAAATGTGAGGTACACATTTTAAGCAAAATACGCTAATTGTACAATTGGACAGCTGATATGAAATCGCATCTATGGTAAAAAGAGTCATATGATATATATCTAATAATTTTAATTTATCTTCCAATATATTGACTGTCTACAAGTATCTACGAATTTGTTTAAGTGGGAACATCAGTCAAAAAGCAAAAATAAAACCAAAATGCATTTTTATCACATTATAACTAAGTCGTTTAGTTTTTTTTTATTTAAAACCATCTTCAGATCAAAAATTTATTGCGACGCAATACGATAAAGCATAATCAAATTCAATTATTTAAATAATAATAATAATAATTTATTTGCTGTAGAACATACAGGTATATAACAAGCAATACACTGGATATTATAAGCTCGTCAAATTAAGTAAGACACTTGATTAAAATTAACTATTAAGACATTAACATTTTTTTATAACAAAAACTGTTTAACGGTATAATAACACTTGGCAATCAAACATTTTTTAATCTTGTTTTTAAACACACTAAAACTATCTGTTGCTTTAAAGCATTCATGGACCGACAATGCGTGGTTATAGATTTTCACCCCAATGTACCTGGGGCTGTTTTGCATTACAGTGAGTCTGGGACATTCGGTGTATAATGTATCCTTATACCTAGTATTGTGTGTATGCACATCGTATCTTTTTTCCAATCCTCTATATTTTGCTTTACAAAAATTAAGAGTGAATAGATATAGAGCGATGCCAAGGTCATTATTTCAAGGCCTTTGAACAGATCGACACATGATGTTCTGCGAGAAGATTCATACATCGCACCATTCGTTTCTGAACCAAAAATACTCTATCTATATCTGCCGCAGCACCCCAATGAGTTAACCCGTACGCCAGCGTTGATTGAAATAACGCAAAATATATTAACTTCAATACATTTGTTGATGCGGTGTCACTAATAAGGTAACAATATGAACTGAGTTTTGGTATATAATCTATGTGATCACCCAATTTAAGTTTCTTATCAATATACAAACCAAGGAATTTCATCGCTGTAATGTTTTCTATTGATTTTCCCTCCACTCTAAGCAACAGGCTGTTATCTACAGTAGCATTCTTCGGACAGAATTCCACCGCCGTAGTCTTCATTCCGTTAAGCTTAATGCCGTTATCTCCACACCATTTCACTACGTGCTCTATACCGTTGGATGCAAAATGTGAAATATCTCTTCTGTTTTTTGCAGAGATTAACATGTTAGTATCATCTGCGTATATTAAAAATTTGTTATGAGCCACATCGCAAGTTGGCAAATCGTTTATGAAACAATTAAATAATGTTGGAGACAAGCAAGAACCTTGAGGAGTACCCGCTGCATTCTCTCTGTTAAATAAGATTTAATCCAGTCATTAGCCGGACCTCTAATGTCCATTAAATATAATTTTTCCAACAGCAGTGGTGATCCACGGAATCAAAAGCACGCGTCATGTCAAAGAACAAGCCCAATATAGCTTCTTTATTATTTAATGCATTATTTATGTGGTGCAAGGCTTTATCCAGAGCAGTATATAGTAATAGTCAATCATAATGTGATAAAAATGCAATGTTGGTTTTATTTTTGCTTTTTGTGTGACGTTCTCTCTGAAACATATTCGTAGGTCCTAATAACTTTAATAAAATAATCATTTAGTAGTAGGAGCAAATAAGCAATGTGTCAAAAAATCCCATTTTAAATAAGTTATGTGCATTTTTGTTTATATTGTGTATTTTGCTGCTCATACATAACAAATGCTGCAATATTACATCAATAGAGCCAAGAAAGTTTTTTATTCCTGGGCAGTAAATTTAATTATAAAAATTAAGCCCAGTGCACAGTGTTGACCATTTGAAGGTTGCAGTCAATGTGTACAGAATATGTTATTTCACTGGACATTTTTGAGAATTGGTCTCCGAATGCTTTCCGAATAACCCGATGTGTCTTGCGCATGTGCCAGTGTGTACCAGAAATGATGGGGGACACTGAAAGTATCACGTGTACAGTGTAGAGAATTGTATGTAAAAGAATAACGAGGAATAAGTTTAGTAAAATTTTAGGGGTGACTCACCCTTAATGAACACCTCGAAATGTTTCAATTTAATTAAACTTGTAATCAAATAAGACCAATAATAAACCTAAATCATGTAAACTTGGTTATTCCAAGTTAAAGTAATTCAGAAATATTAATTTTTTTTGTAACTCTGCCTGTGTGCAACTTTGTATATTTGGTAAAACTGCAATATTTTGTGACACCCTACATGCACTGTGTCAATTTGTATGCGGATCACCCTGTATATTCAGTGGATGGTTCTTTATAGTAATTCAACTTTTAACACTTCTCGAGTTATTCAAAACCATAAACTTTTTTTCTGGAATTTAAACACTTTGTATCTATTAAAGTAACTACACTTTCCACCATTTTTGGGCACTTATTAGAAGCTACGACTGTATTTATTTATATTAACTAAAATATCTATATTTTAGAGAATAAGGTCGAAGAGTTTAAAAGATAACAGTAGTTATTCAGAAGCCATTAAGCCCCAAAATAAAGGTTTGAATCGATATAGAGATGTAAGTCCTTATGATCACAGTCGAATAATACTACAAAGAGGATCAACCGATTATATTAATGCAAATTTGATAAAACTTGACAAAGCAAATAGAAGATATATTTTAACACAAGGCCCGCTTCCGAATACTGTCAGTCATTTTTGGTTGATGGTATGGGAACAACAAGCTAAAGCTGTATTAATGTTAAATAAACTGATAGAAAAGAGACAAGAAAAGTGTTATCAGTACTGGCCTGCAAAAATTGGACCCGATCATATAATGACTCTAAGTGATGTTGGTCTTTCTGTAGAATATTTGGAACAACAAGACCATTCTTATTATTTAACTAGGATTCTTAGATTGACTGATACTGAAACTGGCAAATCACGAGATATTTTACAGTTCCATTATATAACCTGGCCAGATTTTGGTGTGCCTTCTTCTCCAACAGCTTTCTTAGAGTTCCTTCGAAAAGTAAGAAACGAAGGAGTATTGGATACATCTGTAGGCCCAGCAATTGTTCATTGTTCTGCAGGAATTGGAAGATCCGGAACATTTTGTCTTGTCGATTCTTGCTTGGTTCTTGTAAGTATATTTATAAATTTTAGAAATAAAATTAATAAATGCAGTGATAAATTATTGGGTCAAAAAATTAAATAACATGCCAACTATTAAAATCTAACAAAAAAAACTTGAGTTGGTTTTTCCAACTGCCAAATAAACTTATTTTTCAATTAAATATAAGTGTTTCCAACATGCTTTCAAGCATTGACCTAGTGTATGAAAACAAATCGGCATTTGTTTTACCCAACCGCCAAAAATTTAGGTTTAGTGTAAATGTCCGCAGAGATTTTCGCATCCATAAGGCAAAAGGCTTTAGAATACATTGTACTATATACATATATACACACTAGTCATAATTAATTACTAAAACTGTCACTATCATGTGTCTAGTTCACATATCATAATTCATGTGTCATGCATTATTTGCAAGAGCTCCCTCGTATATATTCTAGGCAAAGTTTGTAGGTTACTTGCTATAGGTATAGCAACCCATTTTTTTTTTTTTTTTTTTTGTAAAAAAACCATTTTTAAAATACCATCTTCTAATTACTGCAGCAGAAGCTGTGTAGTCGGGTATGCTGTCAAATATGCAGCACACGATTTTATAGGAATAATATACAGGCTGCATATATGTTTCTTTGTGTTGACTGCTATAAATTATGATATCTCTAGATTTTCGGCCGTTAGATATAAAATGAATTGATTTAGATAGATGAATTAAAAACGTGATCATAATTTTTTAAATTATTTTTTCAGTTATTACACTAAAAATTTATTAAATAGTTTATGTGATGTCACAACCATTATTTTGCAAAATGGCAATGTCACAAATTCGACACAATTTGACTTAACAAGAATAAAGATTAATAGCTGTTATTCCCTTGCCTAGAATATTTATTTATTAACTTTTATAGTGAGAAAAATATGTATATAGTATAATTATTTTTAATTATTGGTCTGTTCAAGCAACAAATCCGGAATGGTTTCAAACCCTCTGAAATATTTGACCAGTAAAGTTATGAATTTGTTTTCAGTAAGCATTGCGCAAGAAGTAGTTGGACAAATGTTTTTGACAGTTTGGACCAATTCAGAGACCTATTATGTACCGTTTCATTCTAAAACTAGTTAATATTAATTTAAATTGTGTCTCCCTTTAGAAGCATTGATTCTGCTATATAGTGATTTTACTTTAAATACAGAAACTGCAGGAATAGATTTTTTATCACAAAGAAAATAAGAGAGTTGTTCTATAAACTTTTTTCCTGGGGATGCAGTATTCAAGATAAAGTTTACAAAAAAATATACAGGGTGTCCCGAAATTAATGGGACGCAGAGCAAGAGTAGATTCCTTACATCAAAATAATGCGATTAAGCCAAACTTACCTTAGTCCATTTGTGGCTAATAAAAAAGTTACAAGGCGTTAAAGTTCAAATTTTTAATTCGAAATTTTTAAAATTCTTAGAAAGTTTTCAAAGGATTTTTTTGAAAATTTGGATTAGGAGTTTTCTGGGACAAGAAAAGCGAATCCGTACTTAATTTTGCTGTAGACGCTAGAGGGCGCTACGCAATGTACTCTTGGTTGATAAAAGTTGGTTATAACTTTTTTATCAGTGTGTGTACGAAAGTTTTAATAAAAAAATATTGTTCTCCCATCTATTTATTTCTTGTTTTTCTATTGGATACAATAAAATAAAAGTTTGTAGTTACTTGCGTAAAAAACTAATAGTTATTTGTTGTCCTACTCGGCCTGACAGCCACGTTGGGCAATTTCACGTCGCGTCCAATAAACACTTTTTGTACTTGTTGCATACAATATTTTTTCTACGTTCATGCAAAAACAAAAAAATGTTTTATTTAGATGACACTAAGTGTAGGAAAATATGACGTCGATTTGAATGTTTATGTTTGTCAAAAAAATGTATTGCACAAGTGCAATAATAAACCACTTTCTCCACTAAATATAGTTCAATAAAGTTTTGTTTTTTGCATGAACGTAGAAAAAGATTATTTTTAATAATAATTTAATTACATTCAGGTGGGTACTTTAAATTCTCAATATGACTCCCGTTTACATTAAAACACAATCTTATTTGTTTGATAAATAATTGTCTAATATTAAATAGTGTTTCTTCATTTCTTAATAAATTCCTAGCATTTAAAATTCCTTGCCACAGCTCATCCGGTGTATTAATAGGGTCACTGTAAACTTTTGATTTCAAAATACCCCAAATACTGAAATCCATGAAAGTTAAATCTGGGTTTTGTCCGGGCCATGAAAACGTGCTGCTGCGACCTATCCACCGTTGGAGAAATTGTGAGTTAAGATAGTTTTGCACCTGTACAGAAAAATGGTCAGGGCCACCGTCTTGCATAAAAAACATATTATGTCACATTTAATGGTAAATCATCAATAAGTTCCTCAAAAGCATGTTCTAAGAAATGTAAGTAAGAACGGCCATTCACATTATATGGCAATTCAACAGGGCCCAACACATGATTTCGAACAATACCATACCAAATGTTTATCTTAAATTCATGGTGGAAATGACGTTCTCTTAATACATGCGGGTTTTCATTATCCCAAACATGTTTATTTCTGAAGTTGAAAACGCCCCGACGAGTAAATGTGGCTTCGTCTGTAAACAGCACCTTGCTTAAAAAGTGTGGATCATCATTGTGCCGGTTTAAGAATCGAAGACAAATTTGTTTCCTAATCCTTTGAAAACTTTCTAAGAATTTGAAGAATTTCGAATTCAAAATTTGAACTTTAAGGCCTTGTAACTTTTTTATTAGTCACAAATGGACCAAGGTAAGTTTGGCTTAATCGCATTATTTTGATGTAAGGAATACACTCTTGCTCTGTGTCCCATTAATTTCGGGACACCCTGTATATTGTCCTTAGTTATTTATTTGTGGCATAATCCAAATATTTGCATATTATATTTTGGAGATCGAGTTTTTTTGAGGGTGAGAAATTCGAATTTGTTTCTAATTTTAACGTCCCTAGTAGAGGGCACCACTTATGGTACATCATGCTTTTGTAAATGACAGAACTTTTTGAAGCTCCCAGTCTATTAAATATATGGTCAGGGTCATCGAAGCCAAGTGATGTCACAAAATTCCTGTAAATAAAGACAAAATATAGTCTTTCTGGTAAGACTGAGACTAAGAATGTCAAAAGTTACAAAAATCCTCGCTTATCATTGGCTACCTGCTGATGACCCCGACCGTGTAGTTAATAGACCGTGAATGCAGCTGACTATTGAAGCAATCGATACTCGTACCTTTTTTATCTGGAAAAGGTATACCTTGTTGAAGTTGTTGGAAGTAACCACTATTTATCCTAATAAAAAAATATAGTAAAGCTCGGTTATAACGTACCGGCGGGGAATTAAAAAAGCGGTATGTTATATCACAAACATGTTTTAAAAAAATATATTAAATTTTTAAAATTTCTATTAATTCTTAACAAAAATACAAACATATGTATGTACATGTTTAACAAAAAGCAGCAACAGAAGAAGACCCTATAATAATGCCGGGACTTGTTTATTCAGTACATTATAACCAATAAGTACGTAATAAGCGTATACGTTGTAATCAAGCTTTACTGTAGTAAATAATAATAAAATATAAATCCTATAATAAATAATAACATATATATATATATATATATATATATATATATATATATATATATATATATATATATATATATAATCACAGTTTTGGTTTGAAACTGTTGCCTGAAAAAGTTATTCAGAATGGTAAATTATGGCGACTTGCTAAATTATAAGAAGGCGAAGGTTGATGAAACCGTTATCCTTAGATTTTCAACAATGGTTTCATCAAAACAGGCTGATCTTGAAATTTTTGCATGTCGCCATTATTTACCATTCTGAATAACTTATTCAGGTAAGATTTTGCTGTATTTTCAATGGGAAAGGCAGCATTCGGATAATTGAAGTTTGGCTTAAACGCTCTATTTTGAAGTGGGCAAGCAACGTACCATTAAGCTCTGTCCCATTAATAATCAATCCACCTGTATAACATTTTTCTCAAGTGTCATTCTTATTTTAATTGTGTTTAGATTGTATATACACTATTTCATCTTTCACATGGAATCATTAATTACAGATTTTACTTGTTATTTTAAGATTGAAAAATTCGGCCTAAATTCTGTCGATATTAAGGAAATTCTATTAGATATGAGAAAATATCGAATGGGTCTGATACAGACACCGGAGCAACTTAGATTTTCTTATCAAGCGATAATTGAAGGTGCCAAACAATTACTTAATAAAAATAATTCGGAACCAGATGAGGTATGTTGTAGAAATAAGTTGATTAAACTAATTGAAAATAGAAATCTAATCCGTTGTTGCATGAAAATTAATTATTAGGTTATACCCGACTACCATGAAGTGTCCGATTCAGAAGATGACGAGCCTCCTCCATTGCCGCCTCCTAGGATCGATAGTCTTAAGGAGCAAAATGGAACATCCCTTAATCGGCCTCTTCCTAATATCCCCAAAAGTGTTTCAGATGACGACTTAAATTATGAAAATAGTGATACTTTTGAAAAAGTAAATAGATATGCATTATGTGTATCAACTTTTCTTGAACACGATATTTTCAGGCATATATTCCTAGTGGACCTTTGCCAGTGGTTCCAGCAGGAGAGGAAGAAGAGAGTGAAGAAGATGAGCTTGACCCACAGTCTGAAGGCTCAGTATCTGACAAGTCAGATTTAGCAAATTCTGTAAACAGGTAAATTCTAATTTTTAAAGTTTGCTAAAATAACTATGTATTTGCTACTTTGAAGCTGTGTCAATTTGAAAACTTCCTACAATCAATATGCAGAAAGATTTTAATATAAACATTTGTACACAGATTAACACGAAATTCATCTAATATATTGATAGATTTCTGAATTTTAAGAATTACTTTTTACTATTGTTAGATGAAATATGTTTAATTTCTAATTTGGCAACTGTTTTTGTCCACAAATAATGCTGCTTTTGTGTGAATACGATACATATGTTCTATACCTAGTGGCGTAGATAGTGAAATATAATAATTTTGCCTCCAAAGTATCAAATTTGTTCATGAAAAAATTGATGTTGCTGGTGCTTTTTAGTGTCTCCTTTGCTTTTTGTTAGTGCTTTTTTAGTTTCAGAAATAATCTATTTTTTTCTTGAAATGACAGCATCAAATTCCCTTAGATGAGAAATATTTTTAGGGCTGACATTGAAATATAAAAAATCTAAACTTGAAAACTAAGTATCTAAGCACTAACATTTTTTTTATAAATTGGCACAAGCTTATCCAATTTTGGAGAAAAAGGTATTACCATGGTTTTTAGGCTTTCACGGCCAGTGCTGTAATTTGATACATGGTGATTTCTCGGGTTGTTATGCCGTGACCTCGGTAACTGGTAGCTACCAGAAACAGAGTTAAAATGCACATCCCTAGCATTAGCCGGGATTCTTTTACCTGCCCTGGTTGTTCTCGGGCTAGGCTCTGTGGGGACAGACCCGCTATTGGTGTCTCTGGGCCTGCCCATATATTGATTTCGGTTCCTATTGTTGGTATTACGACTACGGTCGGAACCGTTCCTCGGATATTGGTCGACCTCAGTCGCGGCGAAGCTATTGCAGAGTCACCACTGAAGATGGCGACAGTGAAGAGTGGCGAAACGTTTGGAAGCATGGGATGCGACCAGTTACAGCGGCGGCTACGGAACGTCTCTGAGGACCACCATTATCCGAGGAACGGTTCCGACCGTAGGAGTCGTAATACCAACAATAGGAACCGAAATCAATATATGGGCAGGCCCAGAGACACCGATAGCGGGTCTGTCCCCACAGAGCCTAGCCCGAGAACAACCAGGGCAGGTAAAAGAATCCCGGCTAATGCTAGGGATGTACATTTTAACTCTGTTTCTGGTAGCTACCAGTCACTGATATCACGGCATAACAACCTGGAAAATTACCATGTATCAAAAAAGGTATTACCGTTGAATGCACCCGGTGATCTAAATTCTCTATGGAGTAATTAGGAAATTTGGTCACATTCCTTTTTTCTTTATTACACAAGCCTTTCTAATCTCAATGATTTCTTTTCTTTATTTCAGTATCATATTCTTTGTGAAAGATACTATGTATCTATATAAAGTACAACTATATTTACTTCATTCCTGTTGCATAGTTGATTTTTATGTTGCAAGCCATAATATCTCACTATCAAATTTTATATTGTCACTTTAATGTCACGTCAACTGATAGACTTTTTGTTGATTGTAGTACCAAGACTATTTACTAAGACATTTCTGTTCATAAATAAATTTTATAATTGTCTTTATGAATTAAATTTTCTAAGCTAAATTTTACTATGTTAAAGTTAAATGAAACACTATGTGAAATAATAATCAGTCAAACAAGTAAACAAATAACACAGAGGACTAACTATAATTACAGATATATTGTAAATTTTGACCACATGAGAAAGTAGTCCTTAACTTGAAATGTTAATAATTTTAAAAATTGTGATTACTAAAACAATAGAAATTCACAATCTTCTCCAAATTTCCCTGAGAAACTTGGAAATGTCAGAAATGGTCAAATTTGAAAAAATTAGTAAAACAAAAATAATTATTATTCTAACGAGTGTTCAAATAAAAATCACGTAGCGACAAACTTAGAGTCCTACTTTAGAAATGGACGCAAGATTGAAGAAATATGGAAGTAAATTGTGTTATGTCAATCACATTGAACCTGACAGTGACGATATAGTGCGTTGACAGATGAGTCTAGTTTGTGCTATGTTACACACTACATCCAAATTTTCAGAGCTAACTTGAATTTGCTTTTATATGAACACTTGTTATATGTATATTAATTGTAAAATATTTTAACTAATTTAATAATTTTAATGAAATAGTTTATAATATTAGAGAAAAACAAAAGACTTGTTCTGAATATTTGGTCATTCCTCCTGCCCTACATGTACAAGTTAACGGTTTGACTGTAACAGTTAAACTTCTTTAAAAACTATAAACATTCTATAATAACAATTTTTGTTAGATATTTATAATGCTCAAAATAGTAAGCCTCTTTGTCAGATGAACAAAGCAACCTTAGGTAATATTGGATACATATAAATCTCATTTTGAATATATACTGAAATACGCCTTTATGCAAGGAGAGTGACAATATACAGAGTGTCAGGTATTACTGATGTTACTGAAGGGGGAATTGCACAGTCAAAATAAATGAAATTTTTACAATATATCTATATCCAAAAGTTCCTCATTTCTGAGATACAGGGTATCAAAAATTTCGAAATTTCTATTATATTTTTTATTTACTTTTAAACCCTTTGTGATAAAACAACAATAATTCTAGGTTGTAATGGGATATCTTTGATCTAATTATAAGTTAGTTAAGTTTTGATTATTATGAACAAACAATTATTCTTTGAAATTTTCTTTAAAATGCATTGTATTTAAGTAATTGTTCATTTAAAATATCTTAAATTAGTTAAAATTAAAGTATCTTTTATATTTTAGACAGTGGCATACTATTTTTATTGTAAATAAAAGAGTGCCAGTGGGTTTTTATGGCACTGGTGATAATTGGCATATTTTTTAAACATATATTTAATAATAATTGGACCGAGGATATGCCATTACAACCTCGGATTATTATTGTTTTATCACGAAGGGTTTCCAAGTAAATAATAGTAATTAATTATATAAGGGAATTAACAAGCTTTTAATCTATGAGAAAAAATGGACACTCAAGGCACAGCTGAGAGTTACATTTTTTTTCAAGAGGATTAAAGGTTGGTTAATTTCTCGAATGTAATTCAACGTTTTATCCACGATCACAGCCAGAACCGTTCAATTAGGAAAGTGAAAACCGTGTCAGAACAGGTGAAAAATTATAGTTTTGAAAAACATCATATTTGACAGTCCTTCAGAAACTCGTCGAATGAATTTAAATAATCCCGGTCACAATGACAAGATCGTTCTTGAGATAAATGTTAATAATAATAATTCTAAATAAAAAGCTATAAAACCGAACAGTGGTATTATGAATTCAAATCCACTAGTGTGTTAAAGGGCCTTTTTCTACGTTCATGCAAAAAACAAAACTTTATTGAACTATATTTAGTGTAAAAAGTAGTTCTGTATTATACTAGTGCGATACATTTTTTATTGCAGTCATATGTGATTCTACTACAGTGTTTTGTGATCATGACAAATATAAACGTTCAAATCGACGTCATATTTACTCCATAGTAGTGAGATTATTATTACGTTTTAAGCAATTGCATATTATATATTATTTTCAATCATATTTATTACATTCTGTATTACGAAATTACTAGAAAATGTAATTTATTAACAACAAAATTAGTTTCCTTTGAATATCAACTGAATTACAATATATTTTTTGATTTTTGCATAAACGTAGAAAACATATTTTTTCTAACGTTCATGCAAAAAACAAAACTTTATTGAACTATATTTACTGGAAAAAGTGGTCCTTTATTGCACTAGTGCAATAAAATGTTTATTGCACTAGTGCAATAAAATGTTTATTGCATTCATCTGTCATTCTACTACAGCGTTTTGACAAACAGAAACGTTCAAATCGACATATTTTCCTACACTTAGTGTCATAGAAAAAATATTGTATGCAACTTGTACAAAAAGTGTTTATTGCACACGACGTGAAATTGTCCAACGAGGCCGTCAAGCTGAGTAGGACAACACTTACTTTTTGTACTTGTTGCATAAATAACTAGTATGCAACAAGTGCAAAAAGTAGCTGTTTATGAGACTTGAGAATAACTATTAATCCTCGCAAAACCTATAAAAAAATATAATAAAAATTTTGAAATCTTTTACACCCTGTATCTCGGAAATGGTGAACTTTTAGATATATTGGGGTATATATTTATTTATTTTGTTGTGTTTCAGTGAGTATAAATAAGTTGAAATGAGATCTGCCAACAGGTGTAGTCTTGCAACTATAAATTAAGATACCTTCCATTTTTGAAAATTATGTATGTATTAATTGTATATTTTGTGTTTTGTTACAGATTATCAGCGTCAGAAGTAAGACACAGAATACGTGTAGAAAGGAAAGAAAATTTGGAGGCCCAAGTCCGAGACATGAAGCGACGCCAACAGATTAACGAACAGTGGACACAACTGAAGAGGTCTTTATATATACCTTTAGTTATAGGAGGTTCTCTGATTCTCAGCGGAGGCCTCTTGACTTACTTTTATTTCAAAAGTTAAAAGTAAAGGTTTCATTAGTATTTATAGTTGAAACTGGTTAAATTGTTATTTTAAAGATTGATAATTCAAGTACAGTTATAGTTTTTATATTTTATTATTGTGTATTAATTATTCACAAATGTTTTTGGTAGCACTGATAATTTTATTAAAGAAATCAAAATTCACTTGAGAAAAATGTTACGGTACATATCAATTCAGTGTTATATTCGTATTGTTTAGTATTTATTTATGTTAAAATAATTCATATGTTAAAAGAAATTTTTTAATCAGTTATTTTCTTTGTATCATCAAAACTGAATAAGTATCTATATTATATTTATTTTATCTTTTGATATGTACATGTTTTAATTTTTAAGAGGAATATGTACAAATTAAAATTCATTTAATTAAATACTTTCTAATTAAAAAAAAAGAAATTTAAAATAGTTGTTAGTAAAACTAGAAATTCGGGGTAATAATTGTGAAACATAAAAACGTATAGATAATTAAAAGAAAAAACGATCTAGGGAATGGAGATACGTCTGCTCCCAATAATCATATTTTTTTAACCTAATCAAGGAATATAAAAAAAATAATAAATATATTTTTCTTTTTATATATGCTAAAAACTAAATAAGCACTGTTCTTTTTTTTTGAGATTATACCTAGCAGCTTTTTTAATACGTGATATACAATGTTGTACCTACCTCAAAACTCCACTGATGGCCAATTTATGAATATTATGAGTATATGAACAATGTCTTGCATAGAAATGAAAAGGTCATGTTTTTAAGAAAATTTGCTGCATTGAAAACTATCATAGTTACAAAAGTGTTACAAAAAGGTAGGTCAATTCATTAACCCCAGATTCTTTGGAGAAAAATAACAGGATTTATGTCTTTTTTATTTTCAGTGCCAGCGTTACAATTGAATTGATTTTTTTTTATTTTTAATAACTCATTTCATAAGATATTCACTTCGATTTATATTTTTATACTATGCTGGTACATTTCATGTGTAAATTTAATTAAAACCTTAGTGCAAACAGAAAAAGTTACAGTATTCATCTCATTACTTATATTGTGCGTATCTAAGGTTCAAATGTATTATTTTTTAAACCGTTTCTTTTTTTATGCTTTGATATTTATATATCACATTCAAGAATAAAAAAATGAAATGAAACCTTTTATCTAAATAATATCTTCGAACCATACGCCGTATAGAAACAAATTGGGGATAGTTAGCACCCTTCCTCCATTTGCATAAAAAAAATTTTAACCAAAATTACACAAAACTATGCTGATATGGGTACAAGTCCTGAATTGCAATTGAATGTCAAAAAGTTATGAGTTGTTGATAAAAATCTCTTTAATATTAACTTTGACACGCTATATTTTGTAAAGCAGGGCACCTATGTGAAATATGCATGTCCTATTATTTTCTCATATCTGAGATTCAGAATCTGTGATTAATGGCTTAGTCAACTTTTTTGCAACAGAAAAGGTTAAAGAAGAAGTGCAATATTTTAAATTGTTTATAACAATATTTAAACTATTATGTATAATCAGTTTTGTCTTCATTTAACTCGAATTGTGTAAATTGAAGTTTCGGCGAATTAACGGTTCTACATGTTCATATTAATAAAGGACAAATTATAATTTGTAAAGATAAATATTTTTTATAAAAAAATATTGAAGATAAAAGACTAAGGAAAAGTAATCATAACTGTTTATTTTATATTTTTATTTGTTGTCAATTACAAAGGATTTTTGTTCTCAGGATCATTTGCTGCTTAATAAACTAAAATTAAAAAAATGCCATTATTTATTGGAGCAAACTAACAGTCAATAATTAATATCACTGAAGTTCAAAAACAAATTTTTATTTTGATTGTGCATTTGTCATACAAATCAAGATTGATCCCTATTCTACTAGTTTCTAAATAAATTATGAATTTCCATTCAAATTGGAACAATCTACAAAAAATATGTACAATACAGTAGAAGCTCAATTATCCAGAATAACCTGGGATAGACTCCTTTCAGATAGTATGGTGAATTAAAAAGAAATGATTTCTACTAAGTACTGATTACTTCTGAATGGAAAACAACCTTAAGATCTGTTTGTGTGCAGTAAGACATTTTCTTTGTCCCTCCATCTTAAAACCAAAACATCAGTTGGTGTTGCATCCGACTCCATTTCTATACTGGAGTATCTTTTCAATGCCTGTATTCAATCAGCATGACAGGTTTTTGACAGTCTGTTTTCATATCTTTTGAAACAATTTTTTTTATCATTAGATCATAAATATTTTTTATCTCATTATATGAAAACTCTTCTTTGACTGGCACAACAAGATCTAGCATACAAATTTTTGTCCAAGGATTGTGGACTTTATTCCACGAATTTGCAATCCATTAAATCATGTATTGAGTTTTGTCTTCATGGAACTGATCGAACTGCACTATTCTTCTCCCATTATTTCCAAAATTTGTTCCAATATAAAACGACGATAATCTCTCTTCAAATTTTCCAACACCCCATTGGTTAGAGTAAATCTGTCACGTTAGGAGGAAGAAATATAATTTTTATGTCTCCAATTACAAGCTCACTTGTTCAAATAAGGAGGCATTGTCAGTTAGCAAAAGAACCTTTTGTGGCAATCGAAATTTATTAAAAACTTCCGAACCCTTGGCACAAATTCTTCTAAGAACCAATTTTTGACTAAAGGCAAGACATTCAAAGGTATGCATTTAATTCAGGGTTTTGCTGATTTACCAATACACATTAGGGACAGTCTATGTCTTCCTAAATAATTAGAACATACAAGAACTGTTATGTTCTTTCCTTCTTTTGTCCTGGTCCACCAGATTCCTTTTTGTTGGCATTATTTTATAATTCAACTGAGTTTTGTCAGTTCTTCTGAAACTTTTTTAGAAATCTACTGCTGATTTATCTGCAGATAGTTTTTCACCGCAAATTTTCAGTTGACAAATGTCATGTCTGTTTTCTACCTTAACAACCAACCTTCACTAACAGTAAAGATGTCAGATGCTTCATTTACTTGAAGATTTTCACTTACTTCTATTGCTTTTTCTTGTAAACTTAGCTCTAACAAAGGTACTCTTTTGTTGAGTGAATCATAAGTAATGAGCATTATCTATTTTTTTTGCGTCCTACTGTCTTCCTGTTTTTTTTTTTGCCGAGGCGCAGGAGATATCAACACTGCACTATTTTAATATGTAGGCAGTTTTCGAAATATTTATGAAGAGATATTGTTGTATCTGGTTCATTCTGGATAAAACGAAGGCTGACACATCAAGACTTTCGTATAAAATGGTGAAATTGGAAATGTTTTTGTTGCAGATAAGCGATTTTGGATAAACGAGCTTCTACTGTAAATATGGTTAAATTAGAACAATGTTACATAATTTATTGGGAAGTAATTTTTTGTGGTTAAATTGAAAACGTTTTACTTAATTTAGCAGAATTTTTCAAAAAATGGTTGGACAGTACAAGTAGAAATGGTTATGAAATTATTTAAATGTGTAAATGTAAAAAAAATACCTACCAACTGACACTACTGATACCCTTTCTGATTCGATCACCAAACATCTGACACTACTGATACCCTTTCTGATTCGATCACCAAACATTAAAATTATAATAGGTCTGTTCAAGCAAAGAATGCGGACTGGTTCCAAACTGTCAAAAACGCTCGTCCAACTACTTTCTGCACGGTGTTTGCTGAAAACAAATTCATAATTTTACTGGTCGAATAGTTCTGACAGTTTAAAACCATTACGGATTCCTTGCTTGAACAGACCTAATAATATAAAATGTTAGTGTCTTTATTTTACAATATTAAGCAAGTGACCATGGAACGTCTAACTGAGTATCTGATTTCATGACACAAAAATGTCCACTTTTGTGTAATGTATCAAATAAACTCAAAAACGACACAAATGGAACTTTCAAAATTTTACATATTTCAAAACATCTAAACTATTTGGTTTTTAAATAATTGAATAAATACATTAATAATAGCTAGTTATTAAAGAAATGATGAAATTAGTAACCCATTTTTTCTTAATAATTAATAATTATCTATAATTCAATTTATTCATTATACTGAAACTTTTCATCTAGGTACTGTCATCAATTTATATTGAATGTAGTAATATAAATAGTAAGAAGATTGAAAATATTTGAACAAGCTAAAGGGGATATAAATGTGTGAAGTTTAACTATATTGAAATATAGCTGCATAGAAAATAACATTTATACAAATTAATATGTAATTTCTTTAAATAATTCATTTCTTTGGCAATTGGGAAAAAATGTATTCGATTTGTATGAAGAAAGTACAGTAGTAATAAGTGTACTTTATTTAGTATAGTGTAATTTTATTAACATCTGCAAAACAATAACTCGGTAATAATTATATGTTGATTATTATAATATATAATATAAAGTTATTAGCTTATTTCCTTTAGATTAAATGAACTTAAAAATGATATTCAACAAAAACAGAAATTATTTAAATATGAATCTTCGTGTAACTTTTTTAATCTTTATGTATGAGATAAAATTTGACAGTGTTAACTTCAGTAGCAGCTAGTGAAAATTAAAGTGGTCATCTTAGGTTAATGAAGTGCGGGACCCATACCATTGAATAGAAACAGTCAAGTGTCACTTTCTGATTCTCTATTTTCATTCCCCATCTTTCCGCCTGACAGGTTTTAGCAAATAATGTTTCAGTGGCGTTACCGAAGGTATTATGTGAAAAAGGTTGCACATATTTTGCAAAATATATTTTTTCCATATTCAGCTGACAGAAGATTTTTTTATTTTTAATTAAGTTATATTTTCTTTGTAGTAATATCTATTTCAATTTTAATTTGATAATAACGTTCCAAGTACACAAAGTGACTGTTTTTATCTATCAATCGATTAAAAAAAAAAATTGGAAAAATATGTGTTATATTTCGAAATATCAAGGTTGGCAGCCTCAATATAAATTTTATGTTGCAAAATACGTTCAAAATTTTGTTATTCAAAAATTTTTCTATGTGGGTCTACAAATCAATCCCTACAAAAAGTATGGATGCCACGCTTCAGTCTCTAAATATGAGTACTTTAATTTTGACAAGCCACCACATGTTTGTCAGATTTCTTTGAATTTACCACTATTAATAGAAAAATAGAATTATTTAGTTAAAGATAATGAATTCTTATTTTTTCATTATATGATACAAAGAAAATACCAAATAATTTCCCTTACTCTATCTTTTACCGATACCGAATCAAATATATTACTTGAAGGAAAGTAGCAAATATAAACGTAGTAGAATGAATGCTAGGATAAAGACTGACATTGATTACCGCCAATATTTCTTATAAATTAATAAAATCTTAGAATCAGTTAGTAAACATCTGAAGTATAATTAAGGTGTCAACATAATACAGTTAGGCGCTAATTATTGAAATGTTTAATATTAAAAAGTTGCAGGAAACAGCTAGCGTTTTCAACAATATATTATTTAGTTTTCAAATTAATTAACAAAACAATATATTAATGAACCTTCATCTTTTTGGCAGCTTTTATCAAAAATTTTGTTTAACCTCCAATTTTTAAAATGTAAATATAAATATATGTATTTACGTTTTTGAATACTATATATGGATAACTATTTTGACTACATAAAATATTTAATTTCATTTGAATCATTGAATCATATTCATAAGGTATTTTTAAAAAATTAAATGATTCATTTATTTCAGAAAGGTACTGACATTTTTGGTAATGTTGAAATTATATCCATTTTGTACGGTTCACATTATAAATAAATATTTAATGCAGAAAAGCATCGATTTTTGAAAATGGCAATAAATCAGATTTTGTCTATTTTCTCAAAGAGAAGTAAATGTTTAGTTTGTATTTCTCTGAAATAAACTATCAGTTATGTATAAAAATAGGCCGTTGCATTTGTTTCTGTTCATTAAAGAAACAAAAATATAACCAAAACGTGAAGAAAACTTAAGGTGATACAACCAGTTCATATCCAATTCGTAAACATTTTCAGTAAACAAGGAAATGCAAATTATTTACAACAAATATCTAATCTGTAATGCATTACGTAAAGTATTTGAAATTTAAGGGTTCATTTGATTTGTATTCAGTTATTATTTATTAGAACTACTTTTCAAAGTTTAGGCTATATCTCGACCATTCTGAAAGTTGTCGAATTCAAACTTAGTATGCTAGATTCCTTTACTGTGACTTCTGGTACTGTCTATGTAAATGATTTTATAACACGCGACGGTAATTATGAATAGTATTTATGTGCATTTAGTAAGGGCATCTTTTCGAACAAAATTAGTCTTATATTTCAAACTGAATAAAAACAAAACAACTCAAAACTTTGGTAGAAAAACGTATACTTCTCTTATATAAAATTATAAATGCTATGCACAATCAGTTCTCAATCAGTGAAACCAAACATGCAGATAACACCTTATTTTTCGTATTTTAGTTGTTTTAGGGTATATACCAATCTGGAAAATTTTCAATTATAACATGTCAGAAAAACACCACAGAATTTTTCAAATTTACAGATTTTTAAAAAAAATGCTAATTATATTCTGTGATTGTGAATGATGTGCTGCCACTGAATTGTCACATTGCTAAATAGCTCTGTTGCAATTTTTTAAATTGGGAACAAGAACATACTTTACTTAAAAAATTAAAACAAATTATGTTGTTTTCATGGACTGATTTTTCTCAATAAACGAATTAATTCAGATGACAAATATTTTCAAAAATATATTTTTTTAAGTTTTAGTTGATTACATTGATGTAATTTTTTTCAACCAGAAACACCATAGTATGTCTAGAGTCTCTTTGTTTCACATTCAGTTGACAAAATTATCTGAAGACAATTTATTACTAAAATCAGAAACAAAAATGGTTCCATTGATGTAAAACTTTATAGCCACTGTATAATTTCTAAAATAATTGTACTTTATATTAAATATTTATGTAGTAAATACCGACTGAAAATTATTTGAAATAATAATCATTAATTTATGAAATCTAGTTTATATTTTGTTTATATTTTCATATTCTGGAAAGTTTCGGTTTCTGTGGAAAATCTGGAAATATCAGATTTGGTATGCACCCTATTATTTTTACAGACTAAAAAGTTTCGGGAAAATTTCCAAATGAAATTCAGTTTTTTTCACTAGGATATTGCACATATAAACAACAAAAACGGAACAAATAGTTATCAATTTTAAGTCAAGGTAAATGAAATTTTATCACAAAGAATACTTACTTTTGTTTTAATAAATTAAAAGTAATTTTATTTTGCAAAGCATTTATAATTTAAATCTACGATACTTGAACACAACCACAAAATAACAATAAGTCGTATTATAAGTCAAGGTAAATGAAATTTTATCACAAAGAATACTTTTATCAACCTTTTAATAAATTTAAAAAAGTTATTTTGCAAATCATTTATAATTTAAATCTACAGTACTTGAACACAACCACAAAATAACAATGAAAATAAGTGGAAAGTTTACTTTTATGAGTGATGTAGATTTTAGCAACAGTTTTATATACAGGGTGTCCTGAAACTAATCTGACAAATAAGGCAACAGATAGCTGCATATCAATTTGACAAAATTTGTCTTATCCAAAAAATGAGGTAGGGTTTTTTGATAGTGGCCCTTTGACATTATTTTTATATGATTTGTTCAGATCACTACTTAACTAAAAGGATCAAACTTAGGTTATATGTTAACTCTTACAAGGGCAGCCTTTTGATGTAAAAATGTTTTAATTGTCAACTGATATTTTAAATTACATTTTCTTTATTTTATGTTCGAATTTCTGTTATTTTTAATATCAAAATCTAAAACTTTAGAGTATTCTAGATTAAAAAGATATTCTTGTCTTGAGTGACTAGGGTGTCATATGCGATAAAAATGTATTAGTGAAAGTAAGTGAAGAACATTTTTATCGCCAAATTGTCTTTGACCGTTCTGAAGGGGCAACAAATTAGCTTAAGATATTGTGTAACTGTCAGTGACATGTATTCATGGTTGTAGTCAGAGAAAAAAAGGATTCCAAAAAACAAAATGAAATATGTCTAAATGGTTCGTTCCAAAGATTATATATTTGGATTATATCTTCAAAACTCAACATTTGATTGTTTTTTTATATACATATCTTTGAGATTGCATGAACATTTACTAAAACTGATATTTACGAATTTTTTCTATGTAGAAGAACAAGAATGGTAAGGAGAGAGAGCCTACCGCTGTACCTACATACTATTATTACATGAAAGGCTACTAAAAAATGGGCAACCATTTACATTATTTACTTTATTATCATTGGCAAAAATATATTTTCCATATATAGTAACAAATTTTTATAATACATACTTTAATATGCCTACAAGATTGTTAAACCCATAAAAGAATATTCTGCCTAACTGTAACTTATGTATTTATGTAATATTTCATAAATTTAAGATATTGATTCACATTATTTATTATTTAATGGTGGTAGTCATTATATTGTAGAAATGGAATCATATATGAATGTTGGTAGTTTTATATGTAGAAGATAATCATATAAGACTTAAATATCAGGTAATAATGGTTACATAAGTTTTTATTCTTTCTTCAAATTTTATAAAAGTTCGTAACAAAGTTTGACTCCTCAGCAATATATTTTGGATCAGAAAAAAACTTATGTAAACCACTTTAGTTCAATGTAAAGTAGGTTTAAAAAGCCTAAATTAATATTCAAGGAATTTTTTTTTCAGTATTTTATTGAAATAACAGGGTGTCCACTAAATATAAATGCACAAAAAGTTTTATACTTTTTTATAAAATATTCGAAATAAGGATTCTAAGATTTTTTATATATTATTTATACATTCCTCTTTTAAGTGCCTACATACCTGCTATTAAAAATTTACATTGACAATATACATTAAAGTTATGTTATTTACTTTAAACTAATGTGACAATCGGTTTTTAGATAGTTTTAGACCGATACTTCGTTGTGATTATTTACTATTTTCTCATAAATTTTTATCAATATTCAATAAATATATTTAAACATTATAACAAATTGTTTAATATACCTAAGTTTCTTATTACAGGCCTAAAACATCACTTCAAGACTGACATTTGAACTTTTTTTGGAGAAGCCTGGACTATGAAACATTCAGATTAGTTGAAGACAAGTTCTGCGGTCTTACTTTTTAGTCAAACTAGTCAAAATTAACTAGGTATGTTGCTCCTAGCGGTGTTAATATCATGGATAAAGAAATCTGCAAATTGTATTACATTTTACTCTAATCTGTATTGAATTTAAAGTTGCAATTTTATATTATTTTATTCTACACCTTAGTGGTCTTGTGTAAAATTGACTGATGTAAGTATTCAAATCTTACCAGAATAATTTTTTCTCGATTATTATTCCTCATCCATTGTTGATTGAAGAACAAAATTTAAATAATGTAATTTTCGTTTTTTTATTAAATTGTGTGTAATTATGATTTTGTACAAATATTGTATCTAGATAGGAGGAATAATATGGCTTTCAATTTTAATAGTTAATATATAGTGCCTGTACCAGTTCTGTTGTATGTTAAATTTTTCTTAAATTTGTAAAATATTAAAAATTGGTTTCAGTGTAAGAGAATTTCTCACATTTACTCTCTTTTTATAACACAAAAACTTGTATATACGTGTTTGATTAATTTTTATACTGGTATATTAAAACTTCCGTAAACAGTTGAAGAATCATTGTCATTTTAAATTTGTCAAAATAAATACCATGTCAATATTACCCATTAATGTATATACCATAATAGCAATACTAGTGCAAATTATAGATAGTACTGACTTGGATAATGTATCTAATAATCTGAATATTTCACTAAGTAATGCCTTTCTTAAACCAGAACCTCGTAATATAGGAAACTTTGTAAACAATAAAAAATTTTTCAAGAACAGTTTATTAATGGAAAACTTAAGTAATAAAAAATATCGTCGTAATGCATCAGGATCAGGAATAGGTAATGATATTAACTTTAACATTAAATCAACTAAAATATGTGCTCTCCAAGTTCCTTTTATCTAAGAACAACCAGTTATATAAAAGGGATGTCGGTTTATTATCAGGTAAGCCAATATAGAATAAAAGTATTGAGCAGAAATTTTGTAATTTGCGAACCGTCATTAGATTATATATTTTAGTGAAAGAATTATAGACATTTTATATCCATAAATATTGGTTAAGATCAAGAAATACATCATTTAATCCTCTCGATTTATACTGACTTAAGAATATACATAGAAGAAAATGCTCAATATGGAAAATATTATTTATTTAATTTGCATCTTTCATTTTTAAATAGTATGGAAAAACAAAATATCTTATTAGTGTATGTTATTATAGTAAAAATTAAAAAAAAATGTCTTATTAAATAGATCTGAAAACATATATCTGTAAACTATAACTTGCAATTGCTATATTTTTTTAGTAGCTAATTCTTGTGAAATTGTATTATCGAATTTTTATATTGTATCTATACAATGTGAGGATTAAAATTTTACATCTCCCTTCCACTTAATAATATGCCGCCCCCCTCTGTTCCTCAAAAGTCTGACTTTTAGGTTAATCATTGCGATTAGAATAATGTTATATACATATATAGAGGAAAATGCTTAGATGGGTCAATAAGTCAAGATTTAATTAATATTTATAAATTAAATAGTATGAAGTTGTTGAATAAGTACCTATATAAAGTAAATCTTAAGGACCTTATATTCATGAAATAGTGTTTTCTACAAAGACGAATGATTTAAATATCCCATCTGGGCATTTTCAAGGATAATGAAGAAACAAACAAATAGCAACAAAAGACAGTCTAACCAATGAAGTTGTAAGTATGTGTATGAAAATACATATTTTGACACCCATTAAATTTCGTAGTTTTTTGTTCACGTTATTTTATTCTGACAAAATTAATTCAAACCTAAATCAGTCGAAAACTGTTGGTTGTACTATTTTTTCAAGGAAGCAATTTGATAAATAACTGAACATGCTAAACGGAAAGTGCTGTAGAAAATATTTAAAAAGAAAGATTACATTTCCCACGAGTCTACACCATAGTTGTGAAGCATATATCTTTATTAAAACTAGGGTAGGAATAAATTGGAAAAAAAAGTATATTTATCTAAACAATTTTAGCAGTAAAAATTTCATATTAATTCATGTCATTGGCTGGTATTTAGTAGAAAAAGCCCAGGATAAGTCAAACTATAGTAATAAGTTTAGATTTTCTGAAACTGGATCATTGTCTAACCAACAGGTATATAAAGTAATAGAAAATGTAATGATAACACATAAAAATATCCTTTTCTTAAGCTTGCTGCATAATATGCGTGTATTCGCGATTCGTGATATGCAAGGACTTTGAAAATAGTGTGTAGGGTCTTATTCGTTAAAAATCCTACACACTATGCATGAATTCCTTACGAATCGCGAATTCACGCATAGTTTTTAGCAAGAATTAATCTAAAAAACTTTGCAGCCTGAAAACTGTGATACACTCATAGAAATATATAGAGAAAACTTGTATGATGAACACAGAGTGAAGAAATATTTTTTCTAATTCGCTTAGATTTTTTACAAATGGCGTCTAAAATCACCTATAAATTCGTTGGATACAGCTTATAAAAACGGCTAGTCCAAAGCCTACTGGAAACGCCACAGAAAACATTTTATGCCCTTAAGACGCGTCAAGTTGGACTGTCCCAGACAAGTACCCAAACCCACACATCGAGGATTTCGCTCAGAAAAAGGTGTTTTCAACAATAGATCTAGTGCGTACAAATCCCGATACACCCCGAAGACGTCGCGAAAACACCTATCATAACGCCGTTTGGACTTGACTTGAATTTCCCGCAATTACGTTTGGGCTCCGCAACGCAGCCCAAGCTTTCCATCGGTTTATTTTCTAACCCCCCGACATCGATAATATAATCGTCCTGTGTGAAACCCATAGAATCTTTTTCTATGGTGAAACCGCGATTACTGTTAACGTTAACATTATCCTCACGGTGAAAAGAGAATTTCTTAACAGTAGGTACAATTTTACTACACCTTTTATTCAAAAATGAATCGTTGTTGAGTTAAAATCGTTTGAACGATTGCTTCTACGAAAATGAGTTTGGAAATTTTTGTGTAGAATTTTAACACATTGCATTACCCTTGAAAAATCTATTTCAAACAGTCATCGGCCAAAGTCGTTCGTCAGCGGTGCCAGACTTATAAAGGTTTTAAGATTGTTAGCTCTCATTGCCAGTATGTTATATAAGTGAAGCAAATTACAACTAACCCTGATATTTTCCTCAAAACATTAATAATTGTCGAGGTACTTCTAGAAAAGGTGAATATTATACTCTTTATATGCCCCGAATAAACGTCTCTAAAATCCAGGAATTTTTTCAAAGTTTTTATATTTAATATTTTGGTCTACTAGTGAACCACAGGCATTAATTTTGAATGACCGTAGCGTTATAAAACGTGTAAAAATATTCTTTTTCTACGTTTATGCAAAAAACAAAACTTTATTGAACTATATTTAGTGGAAAAAGTGGTTCTTTATTGCTCTAGTGCAATAACATTTTTATTGTATTCATCTGTCATTCTACTACAGGGTTTTGTGACAATGACAAACATAAACGTTCAAATCGACGTCATATTTTCCTACAAGTGTCATCTAAATAAAAGATTTTTTGGTTTTTGCATGAACGTAGAAAAAATATTGTATGCAACTCGTACAAAAAGAGTTTATTGCACTCAACGTGTTAAACACTTACTTTTTATACTTGTTGCATAAATAACTATTATATACGAACAAATGAATAATTCATTATATTTTCATCAAAATATTTAAGAAACTGCAACTGGGAGAAAAAACTATATACTACACTAAATGTTTGCATTATATACTGAACCAAATTGCAAAAAATTATTGTTTTTGAGGTGAGAAATATCTAAAATTGTGTTGACAATAAAAAGAATTCTGTAACGATTATTCTCAATACAAATTATTTACGAATTATTTATCTTCTATATATAGGTACTTATTATACCTACGTGGAAATAATATTAATTTAGAAACACTTCTTAAATTAACAAGAATCAGACAATTTTTAAAGAAAAATATAAGTATACTCTGCACAACATAAAAAGGTTTTTACCTAAAAATTCCAATTAATAGTCCACCTTCTCATACTTTTAAAAGTATGATATTGACAAGGCAATTGTCAATTTATTTATATTATTTTGAAAAGGAACAATTTACCCTTGTAATTTTTTTAAACAACATATTTGTGTATGAAATAAACAGAATAAGAATTCACGTAGAAAATAATGATTTGCTCTGTACTTTTAAAGAACGCGGAATAATTGAGTCAATTTTTTTGATAAATAATCGGTCAGTAGTTTTGTCTCAACCGTGATAGACAAACAGTCCAATGTTTGTGCACACATAAATATTATTCTGGAAACTTTGCAGGCTAATTTTGGGACGCCCGGTATATTTTGGGTTTTCATTTTTTCAGCACTAATTCTTAACACATTTCGTATTATTATATGCAGAATATTATTAATTATGGCACTCAAGATATCAACTATGCCCTAGGATTAGGATACGAAGAATCCCTTAAAAATATATATTTTTTTTAATTTCGCCCTGTATCTGCAAAATGAAGAGGTCTTTTAAAATTCTAATTAAAGCATTTTAAGTTTTCCGAAAAAGCGGTCCAGTGTTGTAAAAACCGCGTTCTTCTATCTTTTCTAGTTGCAGGATACCCTTCAATTACAACAAAATTGGAACACCCTGTACAGGCCACCGGCTGGAGAGGCTGCCTGCATATAGAGTGTAGCCAAAAGTTATCCGGGGATAGGTCAAAATTTGGTAAATTATTTCTTGAAAAAAAAAAGTCAGCTGACTATAACATGGGTATTATACGTCAGTTGGTCGTTTGAACATGAAAAAAAAATATACATTCAATAATTTCCTCTCAACTAAAAATTTACCTGATGATAGCTTATATGCTACTGTGAATGCATATAAATGTCAGCTGATTGTATGTTTCTCGGTGGAAACATCGTCAGCTGATACCTTGAAAGCTGTAACACAGTCAGGTGACGAGTTTTTCCTCGACTGGTTTTTTTATTAATTGCAGAAGTATATTAACAATCAGGTTACAAATTTTTATCCGGAAGGAAATGACATCTTAAATTCTCGTTAGTTCTAAAGATTGGAGCATAAGCTATTTTCCGATCGTGGGTTAAAATTACCTCCTCCCTGTGCTACGCTACCATATAGGACAGAATGTAAAAGGTACGCCTGGAGGGAGTAAGTTTTACCTACGAACTGGCTGCAAAGGCCTTTTTGTGTAGAGTACGAGTAAAAGAGTTGTATGAGAAATAGAAAAGAAGGGGAATAAAATGCGACTAGAAACGTAGTCAGTCGTAGAAAGTGTTCAAGAAGAATTAGTATAGTAACCGTTAAACACAAAATAAAATGTCTAACGTAACGCCTTATCACGTCTTTTGCAAAAAAAAAAACAAGTTCTCACTTAAAACGAAGATAATTTGACCAAGTGCAGTTCAGTGTTAATTGTTCGAAAAAGTAACAAACTGGCTAGACACGAAACAGTCGAGAGACCAGAGTCGATTGAAGAAATAACCAAATCGAAAAAAGTAACATTTTTTTGATCATTTTGATTATGTTGTACTAAATATGCATCTTAATATATTTTTTTAATTTTTGTACAGATGATGATGAAGACATGATGGTAGACAGCTCTGACAGCGACTCTGACAGTGAATCAGATAAAGATGAGACTGACACAAGCCAGAGCGAGAATGAAAATGATTAAATTACATTATTATTTTTAATCACTTTTTTAAAATGAGTGTTATTTATCGAACAGCTAAGTTACAATAAACTATAATTTGATTGATTTACTTATCTAAATATTTCTTCAGTTATTCAATTATATACTTAGTTTTAAAGTGTCTATACAGAATATTGACTTGGCTTAACCCACGATCGGAAAGAGCTTGTGTATTGATCCAACCTTTAGAAATAACGAGAATTATAAGATACGTCATTTCCTCCCGGATAAAAATTTGTAACCTGATTATTAATATACTTCTGTAATTAATAAAAAATCAACTAGCAGTAAGTCGAGGCAAAATTCGTCAGCTGATTCATTTAAATAGGCGATAGATGCTCCCGTCTAACCTCGTTACAACTCAAGGTATCAGCTGACGATCTTTCCACCGAGGTACAGCTAGCATTTATATGCATTCACAGTAGCATATAAACTATCATCACGTAAATTTTTAGTTGAGAGGAAATCATTAAACGTATAATTTTTTTTTCATGTTTAAGCGACCAACTGACGCATAATGCACCATGTTATAGTCAAGTGACTTTTTTTTTCTTCAAGACATTCGATTAGCTATAGTTTGACAAATTTTTAGTCAAGAAGAAATGACTAAAAATATTTTTTATCTCCGTGCGTGGGAGGCTACCGCCGCTCATCCCACCCACGGAACCGCAGCTGACGTTCACGAGACTTTATGATACAGCTCCCTGATGCGTCTCACTAATTATCGTTCGAGAAGAATAATTGACCAAATTATTTTGACCTGGCTCCGGGATTATTAATGGATATTTTAAAGAAATTACTTTTTATGGTTATGAGTCGTATATGGTTAGGTACTTTTTATTATGTAAACGTTTATTTTAGATTTAAACTTTGGTACGAAGAAACTGAAACGCAATGAACATAAAAAAACAGAAGAGAATCCGAAATGGTATAACTGGACTAAGTGGTCATCTTGCAGTGTTACCTGCGGAAAGGGAAGAGAAATTCGATGGCGACATTGTAAAGGCAACTGTAAAGATGTTGAAACTGAGATGGAGGAAAAGACCTGTCAATTACCTGCCTGTCCTCAAAAATTATTCGGAATAATTCAGTTGTAAATATTTGTTGTTTCGATTATAAACATTAAACATTTAAGAATAATGATATATAGTGCATTTTACTTCAGTAGGTATATACATATACAGGGTGATTCAGAACTTATCTAAAGATGTTTTGAATGCACAGGGGATACAAATACAATTTTGTAAAAAAATCGAAAAGAACAATTCGAAAATGACTTAAAGGTACACTTCTGCAAGGCACTGGAAACTGGTCCACTGTAGAGCCTGACAAGCTAAAACATACAATCGGCATCCGGACAAAAAATTTAAAGAAATTTCTATATAATAGTCTAAGCAACGAAGGGGTTGTAGCGTGCATTGAGAGAGGAAACATATTTCTCTACGGGAATGTATTTGGGGTAGTTAGGACGTTAACATAACAAAAGTCTCCGCCCCTAGCCCCTCCGCTTCTGAGGGGAGGAGGTATAAAAGTCCCTTTTTTTGTTTTTTCCTTATAATTCGAAAACGGTACGTCATAGCGAAACATTATTTACATAAAATTGACAGCTTATCAAATTTTCTACAAAATTAACGCTATCCATTTTTTTTTGCTATGACATACCATTCTCGGGATATTTGCTCTGTCAGTAATTAAATAAAGAAATAACAAACATTTTTGGCCATATTCTCCTGGTAACTCCTCTATCGTTTATTTTACATAAAAAATTCTATAAAATTATGTTTTAGAGCAATAAATATAAATACATAAATGCTAATTTATCTCCAATGGGTTAGAAGCTACAGCATTTATTTGCAGTACGAATTGGCTCCATTTTCCTTGGCCTTATTCAATAGTATGAAAAAAACAAAAAAATCTGTGCTTTACAAGCTGTTTAAACCAATCAGGATATCTACCAAACCTTTGTTTGATTGATGAAGAGTTTCTTTTACATAAGGTCATCTAGCAAAGAGAGTCCCCAATTTCTACAATTTGTGTATCACAAACGTACGTGCGTTTTGTCAAGACCCACTATCCAGGCAGAAGATGTACCATTGTTTTTGATGGACATACAGTGCCTTCATAAATGATTACAATCCACATGACCAGGACTGTGATTCTCGAAGAACAACTCGTATGCAAATAGATTTCTTGTCTCTGATCACGTGGCTTCTAATCATTTATGAAAGCACTGTAGTAGCTCTCCCAGTAGCAATAAGTCGGCATAACATGAAAGACGCTATCAAATAAAAAAGTGTGTCGACATCAATCTGGAAACTGAAATTTCAGTGACTCAAGGATTATTTCTCTTCAACCACCAGATCAAAGATATAGGCTGATCAACCTATTGAGCTCTAAACTCCAGTAAAACGGTATCACAATATATCAATCACCACATGATGCTGAAGTATTGATTACAGCAAAAACGCTACCTGACTACAACATCCAATTTATAAAACCAGTCAGAGGAAAAATACAAACCAACATTTACTCCACACATGAAATGCCATAGTTGGGAGTTAGGACGTTTTGTTCTTACACACGTTCACTAGCTGTGATTCTACTAGTGCGCCATTCCAGAAGGGTAAACTTGTTTTCATAAAAGTTTACCAAAAACATCTTGATATACAAAAAGCAGCTGAAGTGTTCCACAATCCCTTCTCCTTGCATGCTGATGTTGACAAAGTTAGGTGAATATGCATCCGGAAATGGTATGGTGCCTCTGCAAAAATAAGCTCTGTGAACACCTTCAAGTACGATTCATTTTTGAAATCGGCATTGAATATAAAACGAGATTTTGCATCACTCCCATCCAGCGAGAGCAGCTTAAGAGCACGCATTACTCACATTCCACCAGGTGCAGCTCTGGCTGGAAAACCAAACCTCTAGACCTGTAGGGTTAGGCACGTAAAGGCAATATCCTAAATCCTGTGAAGACAAAAATCGAAACAGCATCCATAGACCCCACATTTTGTAGATACACGAAAAATTGTAGCAGTGAAAGGTGCAGCTGCAAAAAGACAGCGATGAGTTGCTCTTGATTATGCCATAATTACCTAAGTCACTGTTTAAACAGCGTCCCCATTTTAAAATAAGATGAAGAAGACATCCCTGCATCTCTTGCGGACAATGATGACGAAGACGAGTGTGATTCGCAATTTCTGCTGCGATTGGTATCAATGGTGGAGTCAGAAGCAGAATGTTCCCGGCCCAAGAGGCCCGGTTAATTCTGTTTTGTTAAGATTTTTCATTTGTTACATTTTCTTCTTATACTCGCGACAAGAATTCAGACGACTTACGTCATACGAACAAATGAATAATTCTCAATATTTTTATCAAAATATTTAAGAAACTGCAACTGATAGTAATAAAACTATATACTGCATTAAAAGTTTGCATTATATATTGCACTAAATTGCAAAAATTAATTGTTTTTAACGCGACCAAATATCGAAAATTACGTTGACAATAAAAACAAATGAGTAACGTCAGCCGTGACGTAAGACGTCTGAATTCTTGACGCGAGTATATAAGATTTTATAAAATAAAAAACAAATTTATTCATTTATTATACAATCGCCTTCTAAGGTTTTCAATTTTTTGCAAGTAACTTGAAAATTGGTAAACTTTTACCTATGTATACTGTTGAAACTGCACTTCATGTACGCCAAGTATACACTATTTATGTATAAATGCACAATATATTAGCTTAGAAACTGTAATAACGAAGATAATGAGTTCTCTTGAATTTTAAGGAGTTCCCTTGAAAAATCAATACTTTTAAACAAAATATTCAAATTACTGTAACTTTTGATCCATTGGAGATAAATTAGCATACGTATACATATTCTTGAATACAATTTATCACTCTAAAGCATTCACTTATGGAACTTTTGTATAAAACAAGCGACCAAGGAGTTACAGTAGAAATGTGTGTCAATTTTTTTTTTTCTTTAATTGCCAACCTTTGAAAGCAGATATCACGGTACATTGTAGCGAAAAACTGGATAGAACTAATCTTGTAGAAAATTTTATAAGCTCTTAATTTTATGTAAATAATTTTTCTCTGCGACACACCATTTTCGAGTTATAAGGGAAAAAACAAAAAAGAGAACCTTTCTACCCCACTATCCCCTTGATGCGGAGGGGCTAGAGGTGGGGACTTTTAATACGTTTACGTCTTAACTACCCCCAACATATTCCTGCACCAAAAAATAGAATTAATTTTAAAAATAGTTTGACAGATACCTATCTGATGTTACAACAACAAAATTTTGGGCCAATTTCTGCAAACTAATACAAATGTTTCTGCTTCTTGTCCGTTTTGAACTTGTAAGTTATTGGCAGCAGCTATGAACCGTTTACGTAAATCATCAATATAGTGTCCACTTCGGTGCGATACACATCATTTTTTTAAATATCCTCACAAATAGAAGTCCAAAGGATTTAAAGTCAGGAAATCGTGGCGACCATGGTACCAGTCCTCCTCGTCCAATTGGTATTAATGCTTGAACACGCTGTACGCACATGGTACGGATATAATTGAGTCGTGTATGATACGCTACACTGCTGCAATACGCGGTGGGCATCCTGGACCCCCATCTCTTCCACGACTCGGTTGCAAATTTCCCGTGTCACACCTGCGTTGCACTATACAGGATTAACTATGACTAAGTACAAAAATTTTAAGCACGTGCTCAGGAAGGCCTAAAAGACAATAAAAAAATTATTTCAGAATTTCCAGCTCGATATTTAAAAAATGGGGCAAAACCCTCTTTTCCTACGGAAAGTCGGCGCCTATGATAAGCATCGACTGAGATGGCTTAGATCCATAGATAAAATTTACATCTGTCAACAATATCGACTACCATGCTGCATTCACTGTACACCGTAAAAGTAGCGGTATTTGGCACATGTTTACCGGGAAATCGCTCTGCTAAAGTATTTTAACTTCAGCATAAATTAAAACGATATCCATCAAACCCTAGTTGCTATGCACGTAAGCCATTTTTGACACATTATAAAACTTATGAAAGCAGTCACATCACAAAAACATTAATACTATAAGTAATAGAGGATTTCAAGTAGCCCAACGACGCAAAGGTTGAAAATACTACAACTTCAATAATTTTTCTCTCGGAAACTAAGGATTTTACAAAAAAAATACGATATTAAGTATTTTCAACCTTTACATCGCTGGGCTACTGTAGTCTCTAGCCAGGCGATTCCGAATATTAAAATCCGATTACTTATAGTAGGTATTTGTTGCAGTGGGGTTGTATTTTAATTACCTCTGGCTTATACAACCCTTAATCCAATTGTAGTAAAACAACTTTCTAGCTTTACTATTTTATAATCAAATTCACTTCACTATTTACTAGTGGTGAAAATATTAATTTAATATTTTTTATATACAATTTACTACATACTAATTGTATGCTTCCCAAATACATAAACATATATTATTTTTAAAAATGACATATAGAGATGAACCATATTCCACCCCCTACTGTACAGTTGCTCCCCTCTATTACTGCAGGGTAGGCGCACCACATACTAAAAAACTCAACAGTATTAACGTTTTTGCGATGCGAGTATTTACATTAATTCAAGAGTCAAAAATGGCTTAGTAACTCAAAGTTGATGAATATTGTTTTAATTTATGGTGTGAAAATACTTTAGCAGAACGATTTCCCGGTAAACGTGCCAAATGCAGCCACTTTTAGGATAGTACGACCAGAGAACAACTAACTAAAGCTGGTGCGACTCTGTTTATGAGCCGCATTCTGACAATTGTAAGTGCTATCAATCAATTAACTGATGTATTGCACTATTATACTTAAAATTAAAAAATATGTAGTAAGAACATTGGTGGAAACTTATGGTATTTAGGTCTAATAACAAATACACATACTGCTCTTGTCTTAATTTGATTATCGATATCAAACAAAAGTTCACATTTTTTTGTCTTTTTAAGATTGTGTTTCAGATAAATATATTATATTATCGAAAATACAACGGACAATTGTTTTTTTAGTTTTTAAAAGTTGTTGTGTACATTCTGCATCTGCCACTGTGAATAAGAACAAAACCCTGTATGTGATTAATGCAATCACGAGAATCTAGACATCAATGCGTCTACCTATGTAAAGTTATTAATTAAAAAAGTTATAATTTATCGTTCATTACATTATAGAATATAATAAAGTTTAATGTTTAATAGTTTTGTTGGGATTTTCTGATTTTATGCAGGTAGTACCTAAGTATAGGTACACTGTGTGCCTTGCAATTTTTACTTCATACTAAATCCAAAACATTTTACACGTCTCATTACTTCATTCCTGGCTTCTTATAAAAATTGTTCCAATGATGAAAAATAATTTGAACGTGAAGGCAAAAAAGAATTAAATAAAAAAGTTGCTCTAGGTGAGGCTCGAACTCACAACCCCGGCATGGCTCACAACTACTGTCTTATAAGTACCGTGCGCTAACCAATTGCGCCACTAGAGCATTGAATTCGGAATTTCCTAAACTGTAAAATATAGTCAAACTTAAAATGTTATAATTGACAAAATTTAAAAAAATAAATTAAAATCGTTTATTTTTAAAATAACACAAATTTAAAATGTTCCTATAAACATTTTTTAAATTGACAAAAGATTAATAAGCAGACATCATTTTCTCTAAATGAAAAAAATAAATACAAGCATAATAAAACACTACAAGTTTAATTAAGTATCTATACCTATATACCTACTTTACGATATAAATTCGAAATAATAAAAGCAAATCTAAGAGCAAAAAGGCAAATAAACATGTTTTTTAGTGGGTGGGTATACCTATATGTATAACTATAACTTTTATACAGGGTGGTCTGACTTCAAAATATTTCGATTTAAACCACCTTGACTTAATAAAATGTTGATAATAAAAAACATACCGGGTGTCAAAGTATTTATTCAAAAAAGTGTGCTTTTATCAGAAAAAAATGTGAACCAAATAATGAACAAAAAATTTTTAAATATTTTTTAACTGAGGTATCCAGTTTAAGGCATTTGTGCAAGTTAATATTAACTGCATCAACAAATTTTTTACCGATATATTTTCATATGTCAAATTTTATTTTAATCGTTTGGCGCATTTCCGTTTCATTACCGATTACTGATTTTTTTTTTCAAAAACTTTGGCGCCCCCTAACGCCCTAATTGTGCATCTTTGTATATAAGTAAATTAACATAAATTGTCCTATTTTCATCTAGGGTAGCTCATTGGTAATGCATTTCAGAGCCATTCTGTTATTTTGGCCCAAGATTAATTTTGTGACAACTTTTTATTTCAGACAATATTATTATTTTTTTATAAACTTAATTTTCGACACGTCAATATAGAATTCCCAACATAAAGCTGGAGTTTCACCTAAACGTCAGTTTTTTCTGCAAATTAGAGTCTAATTAGCGATTTAAAGCTTATTATATTTCGGACCCAGTCCTCCATATTACATAATTGTTTACATTGTACATGCACAAACCTAGAAAAAATATTCTAGGTTTGTGAGTACATGCTTCTTCTACTCTCGAGCACAAGGTTCAAAGAATATTATAAAAATCAACCCTGTTTCGTTGCCTAATCTGTCATCATTGTGTTTCTTGTACTCCGCACGTGTTCGAATACCGTCCCGATTATGCAATCACCAAAATACATTTGCTATTTGCTATTACTTATAGCGTCTTATAGTCAAAGGAATTACTACCTTCCGTAAGTATATAAATGTATGCACATTTTATACTTGATACGCACTTTATCTAAATAATCTTAAAAACGCATGCGGAAGCAGTCTCTTGGAAGAGACGGCTATATCACACTAATAATCTTTTCAGTCTCAAAATATGGGTAAATCCAAGAGAAATAAAAGGAGCCATAGTAGTGAGTTTGAGAGTAACAAGAAGCTGTCAAAGCGTTTAAAAAAAACTGGAGAAGGAATTACTTAGACGCCGTTCTTGTTTATCGTCTCGATCACGCAGTCGCCACGTGAGTCGACAGCGTTCTCCTTTTTGCTCTCACAGCCGTTCCCGTAACCGATAGGCCGCGCGAGCGGCGTTGTCAGCTGACGATTGGATCGAGCGCATTCTTCTGATGTGCATTTGTCATTTGGAGTGGAAAATCCCTATCCGCAAGAAACCAGAAGCAATGCCTGTAGCATTGTTTCATAGAAAAATATGGAGGCTTGCAGCGTTGCCGTAAATGACGCTGATTCTGACGATTTGGTGATTCACAATGATGTATCTTTGCCAGAAAATGTTCTGGAAATTCTAGGACAAGATCCAGAAAAGACATCTACTAATGACATCGCACTACACGACCACTTAGTCATTAGATGGAATTCTATACTACAAAATGGTCTGAAAAGAGTTGATCGCGTAGATATTTTAAACAAGTTCACTATACCTACCAATTTATCCAACTTAGCCCCGCCGAAATTAAGTCCAGAAATTTCCGCGGCCTTACAAAAACAATTTATCAATAGATTCTTCACAGTCTGAAGTTCAGAATGAACTAGGTAAAGGGATATGAGCTTTGGGAAAGGGCATAACCGACATTATAAATAACATCGATAAAGTTCCTGCAGACTTTAAAAATAATGTTTTATCTAATCTGTCAGATTCTGGCAGAATCTTAACGAATCTTTTCCATACTAGGAAAAACCTTATACCTCACGTAAAAAATCTGAAAGTAGTATAATGCCATCTGAATATCTGTTTGGTGCGGATTTGATCGATAAGCTAAAATCTCTAAAAACCATTGAAGCTGTCAATAAGAATCTCAAGATAACTGCTAAGAGACCAAAGGTTTCGCTCTATAAGGGACAAAATAGAGGAGGGGGAGGAGCTCAAGCACGGAATTATAATCCGAACCATCCTTCCACTTCTTCCAGTCGTTCTTTAAACTCACTCAGACCGGTTCGTCGCTGGAGGGACACGGGACCGGTCAGAAGCCAGACCTCGAGGAATTACCATTGGGAAAGCATCAAATATTCCTTCTCAATGGAGAAATGGAAAGAAGAGGAAACGGAGGGACTAAGTGTAAGTTTTTATGCTGGTCGCTTAAGTAAATTTTACGAACAATGGCTATCAATGGCAAAAAACGATTTTTTCTTAATTTAAAAAATCTAAATAAATACATTTTTGCTCCACATTTTAAAATGGAGGATGCACGCACGGCAAGCAGATTGATCCAATACAAATCTTACGCTACGACTATTGGCCTAAAGGACGCATATTATTTACTTCCAGTTAAAAAAGATCACAGAAAATATTTAAGGTTTTGCTATAAATGAATTTGTTTGCTTGCCGTTCGGCTTGGCATCAGCGCCTCATGCTTTTACCAAGCTTCTGAAGTCCAGTTCTTACGTTATACTTTGTGTGATTTATCTTGACGATTTTTTAAATTTGGGTTTATCAAAAGTGTTCTAAAAACACCTTTATGGTCACATCGTTGTTAAAATTTCGTGGTTCTTTAATTACAGAGAAAAGTGCAATTTCTCCTAATACAATATATAAATACCTCGGTTTTATTTTTGATTCCACTGAAATGACAATGGAGTTGCCTCCTGATAAACGCGAAAAAATTCAAAAATGGATTCTGAAAATTATCAATTGCAACATCTGTAAAATTATAAAGTTTGCAAAACTTCTCGGTTTATTAACTTCGGCTTGTCCAGCGGTTAAGTATGGCTGGCTATATACCAAGCTTCTAGAAAGAGCTAAATATCACGCGCTGCTTTCAAATCATCAAGATTATAATGCAGAAATGTATATCTCGCAGGAAATAAAAACCGAATTAAAATGATTGCTTGCAAAAATTCCTAATTCAAAAATGACCTCAAAAGGGATGTTTTCAGTTTAGAAATTTTTACTGATGCCAGCTTATCCGGTTGGGGAGTTTTTTGTGAAGGAAAAACTGCATTAGGATGGTGAACAATTTTTGATACAGTTGAAGCTGCAGGCAATTTTTTACGGACTGAAATGCTTTGCTAACAGATTGTCAAACTGCAACAATTTAATTCGTACAGACAACACCATGACTCTGTCATACGTCAATAGAATGGGGAGCATTAAATTTCCAAAATTAAATTCTTTAGCTAGGGAAATTTGGCAATGGTGCGAGAACAAAAATTTTTGGATTTTCGCTTCATATATTTCTTCCAGCGATAACTGGCAGGCTGATGAAGTTTCTCGTACCTTGCAGACCCAAACGGAGTGGACTCTTAATTGTGACTTTTTCATAAAAATTGTAGATTATTATGGCATGCCCGAAATAGATCTATTCGCTTCTCTACATAATCATAAATGTAAAAGATACATTTCGTGGCTTTTAGATCCAGAAGTTGAAAACATTGATGCATTTGCAGTTCATTGGAGTGACCTAAATTTGTATGCCTTTCCCCCATTTTCACTGATTCTTCGCTCTCTGCAAAAGATAGTAATCGATCAAGCATCAGGAATTTTAGTTGTGCCATTTTGGGAATCACAACCCTGGTATCCATTGTTCTTAAAATTGATAGATAGATAGTAATTTACTCTTTCTTGGTCCTTCTGATAATATGTTGGTTTGTCCTTTCAGCAAAAGGAATCATTCCCTCTCCAACGAACATATCCTGGTTGCCGCGAGGCTATCAGGGAGGCGTTTCGACGCAGTAATATCCCCGAGAACGTTATAATCACTATGGAAAATTCTTTAAGTGACAACATAATAAAACAGTATAATATAACCATAACCCTTAAATGCTGGTGGGAATACTGTAACAGTGTTGTGATTTCACCATTTGAAGGAGAAGCAATACATATAATATCTTGTCTTCAAGATATATTTGACAAAACTCAAAATATATACGCATACGGTTTAATTTGCACAGATCGGCCCCTTCCTTAATAACGTCAAGAAATTTAGGAGACGATTTGCTATTGAAACGGTTTTTAAGGGGCATTTTTAGACTTCGTCCTTCTAGACCAAAATATAATTGTACGTGGGATCCGCAACTAGTTCCCACATATTTGAAGAATTCGGATGACAGCAACCTAAAAATGTTACCCAAAAACTAGTTACTCTGATAGCTATAGCTACAGGGCAGCGATTACAAACTATATCATGAATAACATTTCTAAATATACACTTTTCTAATACAGGTGCAAGAATTTTTGTGCCGGACTTAGTTAAAACTTCTGGTATACATTAAACAAAATGATGCCAGAATGATGATAGATTGATGACAGATTAGCCAACGGAACAGGGTTGATTTTTAAAATATTTTTTGAACCTTGTGCTCGAGAGTGGAAGACGCATGTACTACAATGTAAACAATTATGTAATATTTTCAGACTAAATCCTCATATAATTATGATCGAACTTCACAGGTAAGTTAATTTGATCGGTTAATTTTTCCTTTGAATTATACGGGCAGCGGACTATAAAAGCTTTTTATATATTTTTAGGTATTAATAATATTGTGTGAAACTAACTACTCAGTGGACAAAATCCCCAACCTGCGTTAAATTACACCCAAAATATCTACCCATATATTCCTTATTATTTGCTTTTGTAACATTTTTTACTGTATTAGAAAGGTATTTTAAGCCAATATAAGTCAAATATCCTACAATTCCTATCAATGAAGTCATATGTATGTTCTCTGATACCAAACTTCTAGGTATGCTAATGAACAATTCCACAGACAAAGTTCTATTCAATAATTATCTAAAGAAATTAATCTAATTTACTAACCTGCTTTAATTATTAATACCTAAAAAAATATAAAAACTTTTACATAAAAGGTGAACATTATTCAAGTAGGTATTGTCATATTTAATTCATTGACAGGCTGTCACTTTTTGTCATTGTCGATATTTAACTTCAAATAATTTTAATTTTTATAATAATTTTTATAGTTAGATATTTGATTCAATTTAAAGGAGGCCACCTGAAGAAGCAATCCTAAAAATGCAGAAATAGGTCACATCTCATCTATTTTGGTTGAATTGTCGTTTTCCCACTGCTAAAAAGTGAAGTTAGATATTTATAGAATATTTCATTAAAACAGGTTAGTAAATTAGATTAATTTCTTTAGATAATTATTGAATAGAACTTTGTCCGTGAAATTGTTCATTAGCATACCTAGACGTTTGGTATCAGAGAACATACATATGACTTCATTGATAGGAATTGTATGATATTTGATTTATATTAGCTTAAAATACCTTTCTAATACAGTAAAAAACTATAAAAGCTTATTGCAAGACTATAGCTTTATTCGTAGTACACCAGAATCAGTTTTCAACCGTCAAATACATGCGCACTGCATCTAAAACTAAGCATTTTAAACCTTATGTGGGCATTATAAATGCAATGCGCATGCGTCTAACTGTTTTACGAGCAGGCCTTTTAAAAGTTTATTGCAATTAAGTCTGTATGAGACGATGAATAATTTTTAGTGAAAAATAGGACTTGCGAACATACGCTTGTATCCACCTACTATTTACGAAATTACACGGTCATAGATTTGAGATCAATTTTACATTCAAAATTTGATCGGATCATATAGGCCTTTTAGACACAAACGAAAAGCATAGAAATACAGAATAGAGGAAACACCAATGTAAAATATTGTACTAGTTGCAAACCTCGCTATAAATTGTACTTTACAGATATTTTACTATCATTACAATTATTCTCTAAAGTACCTAAATCATATTGTCGCTTTCTGACATATCTTCATTTTTATATAATTTGAACACTAGTTTGTCATAATTTTTTTTTTCGTAAAGTGCCCCTTAACGGAGATACAGAGCCCCTAAGGGTTACCCAGCGATTTACCTTTTCGGCTCTAACTTGTACCGACCTGTATAATTTAATGAAATGTTAGCACTATTAGCACTAAGTAGATACACAAAACATTTTTAAATATGATGGAACGTTACAGCACCGTTAGCTAAATCTCAGCAGCCGTGCTATACCCAAACGATGCGATTTATCAGATGATGATTTTGGAGTGTTTTGAATGGTTATAGCATTTCATATGATCGGTTAAATATTTTCCCTATCTGTATATATAAGGAAATAATGCAAATCTAAGCAGACGTTAACATGACTAATATTGTAACTATGTTACAGCAAAGAAATAGAATACAAGCAAAATATATATACGGCATTAAAAAGGGTATATGTATAATTCGCGTTATTCGATATGACATGTATCGAATCGAGAAACGGAATCCGTGAATATTCGCGAATTTCGAGTCCATGAGGCCTTAGATGGAAAACAACTGTACAAGTCATATTTTGTTATAAAAAAGTAGGAACTTATCAAATTTACGAAATAATAGTAATAATAGCGTAAAGCCTTGTCCTCATGGAAGCGAAATTCGCGAATTTAGCAGATTTTGATTTAAATTATTTTTTGGCGGGAAGCTATCAACTTTTCGCGAATTTCGCAACAACAGAAATATTATTGCTACTTTCATCATTATGTAGGATTAGTAAGTTTAACTTGAGCTTCTGGGAATCTAGCATGACAGTCAATGCCAGTTTTATAATGAGAATGATAGAAAATATTGCAGTTGTCAAAATTGGCTAAAAGTTGACACTTTTCCCGCCATTTGCGTGCGAATTTTTACAAATTTCGCGCGTCCATGAGGACAAGGCTTAAAGCCTGCTTCAGAGAACAATGTAGTGTTGCTGGCGACATTCCCACGATTCCCATTTAATTTCAGTGAAAAAGATTTTATAAAGTTGATTATGTTTTTGTTGGTTATGTTATGTACAAATGTTGCTCCTCTGGATAGTTGAAGTTGTAAATTTTGAACTTCACTCGACTTCAACAACGAATGTAATTAATTTCATTGGCTGAAAGTCACGTGACTTAGTGTTGCCGGTAACACTACGTCGTTCTCTGAAGCTGGCTTAATGCGTAGACAATTTAAACTCGTTCTAGTATAATTATTTATCTTTTTCTCTGGTGTCCACAACCTATATTTCTTTTTCTTACGGTTTGAATTCGTTAATTCCTCAGTTTAGCATTGTTAGTGCTGCTGATGTCATACAGTGTCAAAAATGTTTTGAATAATTTTACGCATCGTCTACTAAATCCTAAATCGCACACCCGCCATACGACACAATTTTATTTTAGCAGAGCATCGTCTGCTAAATCGCGTCGCCTTTGTTGCGATTTAACTGAAGAAGAGCCACAAACCTAGAAAAAATATAGACTGTGCCAGTGTCATATTGCCAGCGACCGCAAATTCATGGCTGCCCTAAAAGGTCCAGAATCACTAAAACTTGGTTTTTATGCCAATTTACGTTGGTTGTATTGTAGCGTGAAGTCATTTGTTTACTGTGATTGGTCACATTCATGTCACACTCTTTAATGACATTTAAAATGACAGCAAGTTAGTTAATTTCATATTGCCATCATTTTGTAAAACCGCCAACATAAAGCAAATAAAATATCCATTTACTGTCACGTGACCTATATCATGAACCAACGCAGTCTATATTTTTTCTAGGTTTATGAGAAGAGCATTAGATGGAGGATTAGAAGGAAACCATGAAAAACTTTTGCTTTGCCTCCATATATATGCTTGCCTCTGCGTAGTTCCGTCATATGGCGTTGGTCATAAGTAATCCCATTCGCGCAGCTTTTAGCGCATAGATAAAGACAAATATTTGTCATTTTCTATGCATTCCAGTCATCATAATATAAATTACATTTCAGTGCTTGCTCTTGAACAGAAATGGGGAAATCAGATACGTGGTGTTGACGCTATTGGCAACACTAATATTTTGTTGTTGGCAACACTGTATATAAATATTGATTTTTTATTTGACATTTGTTTGACACATGTATTAGATAGATATACATCATATTTTGTAGATTTTGAATTATCTGATCTATATGAATAAAATATAAGCTTTATTAAAAAGTATGTCATCTGCAACAGTAAGTGTACATATAAAAAATAGAACAAAAAATTTACAGAAAAATTTTAGATGCCGCTTTTAGATGACGATACCATAGCTTTTGGAGAAGATCTAGACACAGGGAGGAGTAAAGATTCTTTAACGTAAGATAATTTTTTAGTTTAGCGAAATTAACGTGTCTGCACCATATTGTGAAAAATCAAAATTATTGCTCAGTCGTAAAAGTAATACGAAAGAATTATTGTATTATAAAATTAGTATTTAGTTATTTTTCATTCACAATGAAATGGATGTATTATTTGCAAATATCTAAAAATTTTTAATTCATTAATGTGAATTATTATTGCAATAATATGACATCCATATAAATATACCTGAATTTATTCTCACTCTAAAATGAAATACATATTATATATATTGAGAAAAAGCAATTTTGATGCAGATATATACACAATTTTATGAAAACTTTTAATAACAAATTTCATTAGCAGAAAAGGAAAAATTAATAATACCTTCAACTAAATTTTTAAGACGTATTCCGTAAAATCTGAAATAAAATAATGATAATTATAAACATATTTATTCCATTGGTTAAATAAGCTTTGTTGTCAAATGACTTATTTAAAGAAAAGTTGTTTATTTTTGTAGCACATGTTAATTTCAATGCCTTCTGGATTCCAACAACCTAACAGCTGTATTCTATAAGGGTTATACTCGCGACAAGAATTCAGACGACTTACGTCATACGAACAATTGAATAATTCATTACATTTTCATCAAAATATTTAAGAAACTGCAACTGATATTAATAAAACTATATACTACACTAAAAGTTTACATTATATATTGCCCTAAATTGCAAAAAATGATTGTTTTTAAAGCCACCAAATATCGAAAATTACGTTGACAATAAAAACAAATGTGTAACGTCAGCCGTGACGTAAGACGTCTGAATTCTTGACTCGAGTATAGAACTAACCATAAAATAATAATTTTACTCTTATTGCTAAAAATACTAACTAATTAGTATTCTATATAAGTTATTTTAACAATTTGAAAAATTATTTTGTTAGCCCTTGCATTAATTTTGTGTTAGATGTGTTTTGTTCTGACATAACATCAATATTCGATAGTTACTCATTAGTGGGTTTTTATGAAAAAATTAAAAATTATCTGAAATAAAAAGAACTAGTACAATTTATTAATATCCATTTCAATGTATCGGCATCATCCAACAAAATATAATTATTCTGTGTATATAAACCTACTATTGTTTTAATGCATAAACGGTTTTTCTATTTATTAAATCAATTTGTGAAAACATCCGTTCACTTCTTATGAGACAGCAACAGGTTTTTATATAAGTACATATTAGTACAAATTAATTATCTGGATATTTAATATTTATAAGTTGCAAGATTTTACAATTCCGTAGGCCGTAGATTGAAACAAAATTTTGCAAGTCTAGATTGTAATAGAAACCCGTAGATTTACGAATTAATCCATTGATCTGGCAACACTGATTTGATTTACCTGATATCAAAGCATATATAACCAATGGTGGTAGCTTAGGGGGTGTTTGACAAAAATTATACTATAGATATCGTCATCTTTACATTTATTCTACATGCACTAAAATTATGAATACTCATTTTGGAAACACCTTGTATGTATTACTGTTTTCTGAAAACAAGATTTAAAACTAAAATTGTTAATTTTTCTCTTGAAATTTGGAAGCCTATAAATTCATTACCTACCTTTGTGGATAATTTTAGGCACCCATATGTAACATTTTTTCACCTAGCATTTAGAGGAGCATCTGTCATTGTGTATATGCTATGTGGCTGGTTTAGTGATAGTTTTATCGCTAGTTTTGTAACTGTTGTATTATTCTTGTCAATGGATTTCTGGACAGTAAAAAATATTACTGGAAGATTAATGGTAGGACTAAGATGGTGGAATTATGTAGACGATGATGGAAAATCACATTGGGTCTTTGAATCTAGAAAGGTTTTTAATTTAATTTTTTTATATATTATTTTTGAATTTACACATACAAACTATACGTATATAACTATATGTGGCCCTTTTCAGGGCTCTTCACAGAATAGGATAAATGAAAGAGAAGCCCGCATATTTTGGACAGCACTAATACTAACTCCACTAGTTTGGGGCATATTTTTTATTGTTGCGCTTTTTGGATTTAAATTAAAGTGGTTGGTAAGTGCAAATATATATTTTCAATATGCACAATATATTGTGTTAGTGAACATTCTAGAAACTAAGGGATAAATACTACAGCAATAATAATAATAATAATAATAGTCTTTATTTGGAAACATAGTATATCAAATTATAAGATTTGTAAAAGCTACACATTTCCTGGTGGAGATCAGATAGAAAACAGTTTATCCTCCTGTTCTTTTTGTCAAACCATAGAACAATAATTTAAACGTGCATATAAGAGTAATCTCAGCATGCAGAAAATGATTACTTTGAACCAAATGTCACTAATTATATAGTCTGGATGTTGTCACTCAAATTTAAAAAATCTCAAATTATGAATTTAACCCCTACAAAAATAGAGGATGCTCTATTTGAAGTAAGAAAGGTTTCGGCTATTAATAATGGTAAAATGTAACTAAAGAAATGGAGCAATTGATGTAGTATTTTAGAACTTCTATTTAATACAAAATGTACAACACCTAAATTGATCGTAGATATGCCAGAAATTAAATGTGTAACTGTTATACGAAACAAGTTGTAGAGATTCTTACACCTCGTCAAGTGTCAATTTTTTTTAAATATGTCAACTCCGAAATGGCTGAAATTTGCTATAGGATATGCCCTTCCCAAAAATACAATAATGTAGAGTTCCATTTGACATAAGGAAGTCATTGACTACGTCCAGTATTTCTAGAAAAAGCAAGAGTTAAAAATGTTTCTTTTAAATATCCATGTCTGAAGTTGAGAACTAAAATTGCTTAGAACAATTTTAGTTCTCAAAATACCTTTAACTTTAACTTAAGGCCGTCCTGAAAAACTGTATTATGTATTTTCACATATTCACACAGCTCTGTACATTCTCCAAAACCTTCAACAACACTTGTAGAATACTTTGCTCTTAAATATTGTAAATCAGTAGGAGCTTGATTGGAAACTGGAATAAATCTTCTTTCCAAATGGTTGCAAAGTAATTAGTCAAAAACAATGTAACTATTTCTAATATAATTAATAATGATAGAACCACACAATTGAATCATATATATTAAATTATCATTACTAAGTATCAATAGTAATAATGTCTACTAACTTGAAAATAATTTTCCATGACGGTTTGTGGAATGCCACCAATAAAATTATTAAGATCTTGCACATTTCCTGACAACGTTAATTTATCCTTATTAATAATTTTAATTCCTTATATGTCGTTTAGCGCCTCTTTACAGTGTCTTTCCAAGCATTGTGTAATAACTGTAGCGCCTAACCGATATTAACACCAGCACACAAAATAAGTAGTCTGTACCTTTAGCTAGACCCACTTATCTTTATGTATTTTGGCGCACTGAATCCGAATATTTTGAGTAAATCACAACAAATTGCAAAAAATCGCAAAAAACACGTTAGTGAGTGCAAATAATCCGGAAAATATTTTTCTGACCTTCATAAAGTGTATTTCTTATGTATTTCGATGCTCTGAATTCGAATCTGATGTGTATTAAGCTGCATCACAGATTTTTAAAAAAATACGAGAGACCTGAGAACTACTAATACAGACTTCAGATTCGGCTTCAGTGTGTCAAATACATCTAGATATGGGTCACTTTTATTTGTACCGGTGTAATTGAACATCATCGGTTGTTTAATAACTTTTACAGAATAGGAGCATGATTGTTAAATAATAATAATATAGCTTCATTTGCACTAACATCATTTTTAATACCTATTTAAATTATTGTAATCCTAATCATTACAAAGAAGCCATGTACTGTATTATTATCACACATACGTAATTTTAATCCATAGCTGCGGCAAGAATTCAGACGACTTACGCCATACGAACTAAGAAAAATAAAACTACACTACACTAAATGTTTGCACTAAATTGCAAAAACTTATTGTTTTTAACGCTACCAAATGTCAAAAATTATGTTGACAATAAAAACAATTGCATAATGTCACCTGTGACGAAAGTCGTATGAATTCTTGCTGCGACTATAATATATTCTAGATTTTGCCTTAAAAACGAAACATTAAAATGAGCAACACACAGTGTATTAATATGGTACTTGTATGATGCATTTGCAGTTACGGATATTAAATAATGTTAACAGGACTCTTACTTAAGGGGATCAAAACCTCTCTACTGTTATCATTTTAAAACCGTTTCTTTATTCACACATTTCAAGTCACCATTAAAAAATTGTAACCATAATTTCAGTAGCATTTGTCAAATGGAACGCACATTTTTCTTCAATCTACTATGGGTGAAGTATACTTGAAGCTATGTCATGGCCTAGGTAACCGTTTGCTACCAGTCACAGAATTCTTGTGCACTTCCCTTCCTTTTCCTGGGTATCTTTAACCTGCTTGTGTTGTCAGAATATTTGCACCCTCCCATATATTGTATGCGGTTCCTATTATAGATACTGAAAGTCAATCATGACGAAACTTTTCTGAAAGGGCGGTGAAATGTTTGGAAGCTAGGGATGCAACCGGTAACGGAAGCTACTATGATAGATCAAGTATTTCCAGTTAAGAAAATGCACATTAATGCTCAACTAGGTTAAAGCAATACAATTCGAAAAACCTTGATAAATAACTGCACGTTAATGCCTTAATTTCACATAATTAAGTAACTTTACTTACTTTAATAGTAAATAAAACATTCAAAATTTTTTAATTAATAACTTATTTGCTCGTACGCTAAAGTGAATTTCCATTATAAATGCAATGTGATGCATCTGATGGTTAGAAACAGGTTTCAATTATTTTATGAATAAGGTTACTAGTATAACTATATGTTATTTATTGATATATTTATATGTATTAGTATAATTTATACTATATAACTATTTATAAGCTTTATATTTATTTTTCAGTTACTAGTAACTATTGCTTTGGTTCTTAATGGATCAAACTTATATGGTTACATAAAGTGTAAAGTAGGTGGTTCTGAAAACTTAAGTACTGTCACTTCTAATTTCTTCAGGAAACAGGTACTTCAGAGCGCTGTTTCCATGGTGGCAAGGCAAGCTTCTAGTACACCATCTAACCCATTGAGTCAACCCACTAATACAGTTTAAAAATTTACAATATTAGTATGCTGATAATGTTTAATTACTTTTAGTGACATTGTGATATTCATTATTAAAATAAAAGTTTTAAGTTATTCTCTAAAGGTAATTTAATTTTCTGTTAATATTAGCTGGAGGCACTTAATGAAACAAACATCAACAAATGCAAATTGTAAAATGATTATAAATCAAGTTTTATATTATACCTTGGTGTTTCATCATGTACATATAGTTAATCAATCTCATGAGGTTATGGATCATGTCGACTAGATGTCTGCAAAATAAATTGGACAGCCTTTACATATGCCGGTAAAGGCTAGACTAATCTGGTACTGGTTTTTATATTGTCTTTGTTTATGAAACTTTTGTCGATGTCGTTATGTATTATTCATTCCTTTGAACAAAGTACCTAGGTGTTCCTACATAAAATGCATTTTTTTTATAACAATTATAGTATTTCATTCTAAAATTGAGGAATTTTTGGGACACCAATGTGGTTGATTCTTAAGCATCTTGAGGACGATACGTTTAAATCCACCAAATGTGGAAGAGAAGTTTTACAAAATATTTACTATTTATATACTTTTACATTTTCTACACTGTCCTGTAAGTAAAATGTTAAGTTCAAAATAAACTTTATGATCTATCTATCATAAAGTTGATATTTTAATATTTAATTAGTTTTATGTATTCTCAGCTGTAATATTTCAACTAATAAATGTTAGAAATAATGAATATGATTTACTCTACTTAAGAAAGAAAGCAGTCTGCTTTTAATACTATTAATATATCCACAGTAAATGTTTCTTCTTATAAATTAATTATTTACTCGCTTTTATCTCTAGTAACGTATTTTACTGAAGTCGATTTTTTTTAACAGCTTAGCTCTATTTCATATAAAAATTAGTTATTAGAGATTTTGGCTGCATCTAGTAAATAGAGAGATCGTTTTAATATAGAGTTTGTTGCTCCGTATGGTAACTTCACCCCCACATAATAATGATACCTCTCATTCTAATCACGAGGATTAGCCCAGAAGTTGAACACTTATGTGGGAGAGGGAGTGGCATATTACTATTAAGCAGGCCGCATTTGCGCCCAGGAACGACTTACGTTGGTAGACCCTAACCACCATTTATTGCAGAAATGAAGGAAACCTGGAAAACCTCATTAATTAGGGGGGTAGTCAAATATTGACTATTATTATTAATCGTATTAATCTCCCACATTGACCCAAGCCAACATTTTTCCACCCAGAGAGTCTAGCCACATCGATTCAAGTACTGACGCGTTAAACCGCGCTACCTCTGACCAACATACATACTTCTACCATTGAGTTTATACATAACTTATATAACCAACAGGGTGTTTTTAAATGAAGCAGCAAAAATAAGACCACAGATTCCTTAGGTGAAAGTAAATCGATTTAACCTAACATACCCATATCTCAAGTCCCATAATAAAAAAGATACCTACAGGGCGTCGAAGATTTTGGATATTTCTAAATAACTTGAAATCCAAATATTTAATTTGTAGATCGGGGGTATTTGCGGGCGAGAAATTCAAATTTGTTTCTAATTTTGAGGTCACTAGTAGAGGGCGCCACTTATAGCACACCATGTTTCTCTTAAATGGCAGAACTTTTTTGCAGTTTAGTGTATCCATCTGACTATCAAAACAATCGATTCTCCTACCTGTTTTATATGAAATGCTTTGCACCGAGTAAAAACTGTTTTGGTTTCAGTAAAAGTACCTTTCCTGCTGAAAATGCAGCAACATGTTAGTTGAAAAAGTTGTTCAGAATCGTAAATTATGGAGACAAAAATGCAAAATTTCAAGAAGATCGGCGAGGCTTGATGAAACCATTTTTCAACAAAGCACAAAGATTTCATCAAAGCCAGCCCATCATTTAAAATTTTGCACGTCTCCATAATTTACTGTTCTGAACAACTTTTTCCAGTAACATTTTGCTGTATTTTCAGTAGAATAGGCACTTTACCTGAAACGATAACAGTTTTCAATCAACTGAATATTTCAAATAGGATTATTTCGAAAGCTGTTACTCCTAACGAATTCAACAAGGTATACATTCCAGATATACCTAACAGGTAACGACGATTGTTTTAATAGTCAGACGGATACACTAAGCAGCAAAAAAGTTCTGCCATTTAAAAGAAACATGATGTACTATAAGTGGCGCCCTCTACTACTGACGTTAAAATTAAATACAAATTTGAATTTCTCGCCCGCAAAAACACCTGATTTACAAATGGTATGTAAATATTTGAATTTTTTAAGAAGTTATCTACAAATATTGAAAATAAAATTTAAACTTTGGCCATTTCCAGTATAAATATCAAACGCTAACATATAACCACTACTTACACATAACGCCCAATTCTTGTAGCCAAACCTGCTCATCATCCGATAAATCGCCGTCTGCACCCGACTCATTTTCATCTGCAGGAGGCTCTACGAATATGTCAACCGGAAAATCATCATCGTCCTCAAGGGATTGCAGAAGTTCATGCAAAGATAATCTGAAAGTTTCATAAAAAGCATTATTAGATATATGTGTTTTGATGTACTCTATGTACAATGTCCCTTTAAAGGGACGTCAACAAAAAACTGGTGCAAAAAACACATTTGAAAAAAATGAATATATCATAGTACAGTAGTCAAAAGTGGTTCATACTGAAATAATAATTCTAGTATAAATGTTTACTTTTATATTATTTTCTGAAATATGTTACAAAAACTTACCGGCCGTACCTAGCTGAATATTGCGAGCTATCCATCACAAACAATATCGTTCACTGCTTTAATATAAAGATATATTCTTAACTTATTTCACTACTACACCTTAAGAAAGTTAATAAACAACAATATAAAATAGTGAAGTTAAGTTTATATTAGTGAGAATACTTAAAACAGCTGTTTTTCACGCGGTATCTTTAAAGGGACGCTGTACACTCCAGAAGGTTATTTGAAAATTTTTGAGTTTGAATTAACCAAAAAGTTTAAAATTTGATATACATGCTACATTATCCAATGGTACCAAGTACATCATTCTTAGAGAAGATTGATATACAGAGTGTTATTTTTAAATCCTGACAGTGCTACTTTCTTGCCCAGAAAAAAGTTGTAGGAATGCCACTGAGATTTATTTATACACTTTTACAAAAGAAAATTTCAATGAGAAGATATTTTCATACTTGCGTACTTATCTCTATATCTTTCATAACTTACCAGTAAATTGACTGTTTTTGAGAAGCTTTATTTTTACTTGAAGAGAATAAAAAGTACCGCAACTACAATATTTTTAATTCTGAAGATCTAGTGTGTAATAATAAACAACATCGTGGCAATTTTGCTAAAGTAAGACGATTTTGTAGTGTAAATTGTGATATTTATTTTTCTTAAATGCCAAATAAGTATTATTTTAACAAATCGATATGATTTTGATGTTGGGAAATTTTGCAAGTGTAAAGCCTTGTCGTCATGAACACAAATATTCGTGCAAATTATTTAATGGCGGGAAAAGTGGCAACTTTTACCGAATTTTGTTTTTCGTCTTAAAACTGCCATGGTAGATCATACGCACGACGACGTATTAGCGCCACAAGTAAAAAGTATATTAGTCTCAAGATTTTGAGAAAAAAATCACAAAATTTTGGAAAAAAACATCTAAATTTTGAGAAAATAAATCTCAAAATTTTGAGAAATAAAGGGAAATTGAGGAGTGAATGTCCAAATGTCGCCTTTAGCTTTCTCATTTCTCAGTTACGTTTTAGGCATTGTTATGAATATACTTTGTGCGCTTTCGCACAGTCTAGGTGACGTAACAAAATTACCGTAAATAAAGATAAAATATAGTCTCTGTCGAAAGATGAACTAAGATAGACTGTCGTACATCATAAAATTCCTTAGTTACATTTACATTTTTCTCCTTTATTTTGTAACAGAATAATTTCATTTTTTATCTGTAGGTCTATTTAACAATTATCTATAACTTCCTCGTGTTAAAATTTTGATAATAGTTTTAGAAATACAATAAAAAAATTATTTTCATTTTTTATCTTCGTTATAAGCGGAAATTCGGCCACGAGCAAGTTATAGATATATTTTTTTAATGATTTTTCACATTTATCCCATTCCAATATATACAAAAATAAGTGAGAAAAATGGTTCCAAATTTTCCAATAATTTCATAAATTTACTATGATTTATGTTGGTACGTGAGACATTTGGGTGGAACTTGCAATAAAGCTCCACCTTCAAAACTTCACAATTCATTCATAACATTCGAAGGCGTTTCTCGTATTTAACAGTGTCAATATAAAAATTGATAGGGAGAAAATAAAATTTCTAATTTCGAGGAAATTTTATTTTTGAAGTTTTGGCTTCGGAACGGTTATTAAACGTGCGAAAGACCGTTTTGTATACAGTGTTGAAAAACTTTTGACTGATAAAAAAAAGTTAAAATTAAAAGAACTAAAATTGTTTTCGGTAAAACTTCTAACAAGGGTGTATTAGAACACTAATTAACGAAAAAAATACAGGGTGTTTAAAAAACCTCAACCAATTTTTAAAAAACCCTAAAAATTATGGAAAAAAAATGTTTACCAGAAATTTAACAAGGGTCTATTAGAACACTAATTAAAGAAAAATATGCAGGGTGTTTAAAAAAACTAAACAATCTCTAAAAACCCTGAAAATTAATGGATTTAAAAAATATTTTAGATGAAACTTTTAACAAGGGTCTATTAGATCACAAATTAACGAAAAAAATACAGTGTATTTAAAAAACCCAACAACCTCTAAAACCACTAAATAATTAATAGATTAAAAAAATTAGATGAAATTTTTAACAAGAGTCTATTAGATCACTAAGTAACGAAAAATGCAGGGTATTTAAAAAAAACTGAACCAATCTCTTAAAATCCTCAAAATAATAAAATTAAAAAATATATATTAAACTTTTAACAAGGGTCTATTACAACACTAATTAACGAACAAAATGCAGGGTGTTTAAAAAAGCGTAACCAAACTCTGAGAACCATAAAAATTTATGAAAATATAAAAAAATGTTGAAAAAATATTTAACAAGGTTTATTAGAAGACTAATTCACTGAAAAATTACAGGGTGTTCCAAAAAACCTAAGCAATCTCTAAACAACCTCAAAATTTATATACTTTTTAAATTTTTCTTTATTTAGTTTTTGAATTTGTAGGTAATAAATTTTCTAGGTAAGCATAGTACACATAATTTATAATAATTACGTATATTTATCAAACATAAGAACTGAAATAAATAATGTACTGAAAGAAATAATCACACGTTTTGCAGATTATTTATTTTATTTATACAGTGTGTATAGTTTTTCTGTATAATTTGGTGAGTATAGTCAATGTGCAGCCCTTCATAAATGTTTAACTGAACCACTATTTCCAGTGATTTTTGTTTAAAATATTTGGCAGTATCTTAAACAGAAGGATTATTTTGCAGGAAAAGACTACCAGTAACTACCAACACATATGCGATTTCTAAATTAGACAATAATTTTAGATTGAAAAGATTTAACTTTTTAACTTTTATAACAACAATAACACGGAAAAAAATATGCAATATTTTTTTTTTTAAATGTTACTTTTCCTTCCGTGAACACCAGGTTTATCACATACTAATTAAAAAAATTATATCCAGACAAAGAACTATACATTATACACACTACAACTAAAACAAAAAATTTATGAAATGTGTCATATTGATTATTTCAGTTCATTGTCTATTTGCGGTAAATATACAAATATTTCAAGTAGATACGAAGTATAGATATTTGCAGATCTATTATATTTGTAATTTTAGAAACATAAACTAGTGCCAACAAATATAATCGCCCTGTAGATTTTGTCAATATACTGTTTCAGCTGTGAAGATACATTACTGCAAATATTAATTGCCCTGTATATTTTGTTGATATACTGTTTCTTCTAAATTTATACTATTTCAAATATCCTTATGGACAGCTGTAAAAATCAGTCAAGAGCGCGGTCATTGAGCAATGAATATTGTAAACTTCTGCATCTAGCTCCTTGTATTTCCTACGATGAAGTAATGCGTATGTTTCAATCTAGGTTAACACAGACTTTTGCCACAGCTTAAATAACAATCAGCTGATGACTGGAATGCGCGAATGGATTATTTATGATCAGCGCCATATTTTGTTTTGTGCCTCTAGCAATGGCGGAGCAGTAGGAGCTTAGCTGATTCTGAAATTGAAATGAAATTGAATTCTGGATATGAATTATTTCGAGCTATATGCTGGTTAATTTTACAGTCCCTTATAAAACATGACATGTTCCAACAATAACACCCACAAAAATACACAAAGAATAACACTAACGAGATACAAGATAAAAGAAGAAACCACACTGTACGCCAATGACGTGTTTACAAACAAAATAATGGGAAATTAAGAACACAATTCATATCGTACGTGCGATGGTTGTTTCTCTCGCACCCACATACATAACCAATGAAGTATGTCTTTGCTGAGTTTAATAAGCCTCCTTTTGTCTGTTCCTAGGTTTGGTACCTTTATTTGGATGCGCAATGAACTTTACGCATTCCATATCGTACATTTCAGTGCTCTTTTCCTATTGGGTATAAAATATTTTATCGTAGTGGATACACATATTCGTGTATTTTTCTAGATTTGTGGTTCTGACTTTAACCCGCTTTACATTAACAAATTCGATCGTGGCTTCGTCAAGTCAATTGACAAATAAATGTAATATTAAAATTTGGACATCAAATAAATTGATGAAGAACTTCGACAAGTTATTGACTACTTAAAACTTGTTCTAATTTTTCGTCAATTTTTACTTCAATTCAGGAATACCAACCTAAGATAAATGTAATATTTAACCAGTAACCGAGCAGCAGCAATAATAAATGCAATGGAAGCTTTTTTAACTATTTCTCACTTTTTTTGCCTTAAAATATAATTATTATAGTTACTTTTCATTTTTAACAGTTTTTGTTTCGTATACAAATGGGAATTATTTAACGTCAAAAGTTAAAATTACTTTTAGGTTGGCACGTGTAACATCTGACACAAAGCATAGAAAATATAGTACTATATTTTCTATGGACACAAAGCCCTGAACCATACACCTAGAAAAAATATAGACGGCCAGCGGCAAATTGCCGACGACCGCTAATTCACGGCCATCCTAAAAGGTCCAGAATCTCTGAAACTTGCTTTTTATGCCAATTTACGTTGGTCGTACTCATATATGACTATATTGCGGGTTTCGGCCTACGAATTCAGCCGAGAACTTTGTGCCCTCTTTGTTCGTCTGATGCACTTGTAAGAAATGCGCATGCGCGGAATCGATTCACACATCCAATGAAATTAACTTCTAAAATAACACCGCCCACCTACCATCCACTTATCCACTTCGTCAACGGCTTGTTTTGAATTTTTAACCTAGAAAAACACTAACCTATTTCTAACAGTGACAGTAAATAGTTATTTGATAGTAAAACATCTTTTGAAATGAAAAGAAATATAAAACAAGGAAGTAAATGTGTTTTAATTAGAATCTGGTTACACAAACAGTGAGAGAGTGTTAAATATACCTATAAAAAAATTAATTAAGAATTGAATATGAAAACACAACTATAAGAATGGTGTTCGATATGAATATTTACAGAAATAACTTTATTTTTAATAAAATAGGCTCAACAGTGCAAGAATTCCTAGAAATAGATGAAATAGTACATATTTATATGTATTATGATACATGACATGTCGAAGTGTATTTATTAAATGTTTCAGGATGCAATTAATTTAAACAATCTTGAAATTTTCACCTTGTTAGGAGCATAATCATTCGATTTGTAGGAATAAGAAGGTCCGTTTAATTTTTTATATTGCCCACAAATTTTGACGTTTGCAAAATGTCAGAAATGTCGGGCATTGAAATAGACATCGCCAGGTCTCAGAACCTATGCCAGTAAAAGAGGTAATTTGTAACATACTATTATAATAGAGTAACAAAGGTACTAAATATAATAAATAATTTTAATAAATACTTAATTTGTTAGATCTGGGGATGTCGATAGCAATGACCTCTGGATTTGGAGGTGCTCATAACTTTGGATGGAATAATATTTGTGTGAATCCCTACTTTGACTTATCTGGTAGCGAAGTTTATAAAACCAATGATATTAATATCTTACTTATTGTTAAAAATGATGACGGATGCTGGAACTCTTACTTGGTGGCACCTCGAGAGCCGGGACGAGCGACGAAAGGGGAAATACAATAGCCCCTTGATCGGGAGGAATAGCGGAATCAACGATCAACACACGGCATTCGATATATATAGATCCTAACATAGTAGCACATTCGATTATTGTTAGCTTATTTACTGCCCAACTTTAAGTAATATACCGCTTGTAATTTTTCTTTTAAAATCTGTTTTATTTCAAGTTTCTAACATTATCTTCAGTTATTTTCAAATATTCATATTAGTTTGTAATAAATTAAATACGGTTCTAAAGCACTACAAATTTAAAATACAATTCATGAAAATAAATCGGCTCAAAACCAAAAATTTTATTTTAAATAAATGCTACACTTACCATTTTAAAACAAGGAAAGTGGTTGGCTTGAAAATGTCAGATTTATAAACCACAAGTAAGTGCCTCTTTAACAACTCTTTCAATAACTACTAACAATTTCACTACAACACCAAACAATTTGGAGAATGAAATCGTCTTGATCATAAACTGAAAATTCATCAGTTAATCCCAAAACATATTGCAATTAAATAATAAACTAGAAAGATATTTAACATTAAAGGCACCACAAGTGTTATAGAATGACCCATTCAAGTCAGAGGACTGTAAACTCAGTAAAAATATTTTTTTGAATTCTGAAAATTGATCATCTCTATTATTGTTAACAGTATACAATTATTATAAAATAAAAATTACTCCTAATAAATAAATTATCTTACTACAACAGTTTTCTAAGATTATGTCTACTTTTTCAATTTCTACTTGATTGTATTGCTAAAACATATCTGTTTTCGTGCTATGCCTTTGTGACTTTTAAGAAATAGAACAAATTTGCTATATCCTGCCTGGTGTATATGATTACCATTGTTGAATGAATTATTATTCAATCAACATTATATAATATACTTTGCATAATATATTATTTACTGTTCCTCTTAAAAAAGAACACAAACATCATATCCATAAAGGTAAGTTTTCATCTGATATTAATTGCACAATTTATGTCGGACAGAAATTGCAATTAATGGAAACAGCGCAAAATTTCTGTCAGAGAGATATATTTTAAGTGTCCACGATGTGTGTCGACATCTATACGATTAGACATATTATTTGCATGTTCAGATCTGCAAGACTTGCTGTAATTGACTAGTCGTCTACTTTTGTGGTAGTGTCGATAGCAAATTAAAAACAATGACTATAAAATTTATATTGCTTTGGTAAATTTTTATCACAAAGCTATTTACTATTCATTTTTTTGTTTTTACTCATACTTTCAAAACAGTTTTCAAATATAAATACAAGGTGTTGCATGACGTACTGTGCAAACTGAGTAAAAAATTTTAAAATATATGTGCATGGGGTCAATTCTCCATAGTTACTGAGCTATAGACCTATAAGACCGATTCTCACTTGACGTGCCGGGCACAGTTTAGTCACTGTCAAATCATGACCCAGGTTCAACAAAAGTTTTGTAGTAAATAAAGAGATCCCAATGGTGACGATTTGGCTGTGACTGGACCATGCCTGGCATATCTAATGAGAATTGGCCTTCAAAGTTTAGAAATAAGTACTTACATATACACAAATTTTATTTAAACTTTTAGTATGTTTGATTGTCAGGAATAATAATAACAAAATGACAATACAAATAAAAACAAAAATATTTGAAAACAGCACAAGCACGTTGACACGTAACCATGTATATTATAACTTTTTTTTTACTCAGAATGACCTCTGGAACCTTATATTTTTCCAATATGTCATACAACGCCCTGTATATGTTGATTTAGAAATTAAATATAATTATTAGGTACATAATCAACTTGACAAATAATTTGACACAAATTTTAATTCTTGGGAGCTCCAGAGCCCCTTACAATCCATACTATCTTTAGCAAATAAATATATAAAGTTATTAAAATTTTTAACATAACATCACTTGACAATTTTCACTCAATTTGTTTGGATTACTTTCACACCCCTTTTATATTTTATTAATTATCAAGCTTGCCAATCGTACTACAACTAACCCTTAAATGAAAAAAGATACATAGTAAAACTGTGCCTTGTATTCACTTTGAAAAAGATTTGAGAAATCTTAACAAACTAAATGGTATAGTGCCCTCTGCGTCATTTGGTGGCATACCAAATTATATTAAAACTGGTTTGATAGCTTGCTTGTTAGACCAATTTTACAAACAAGTTTCTCAAACTGAGTTGGCTTCATCCCCAAAAAATATAACATTAATTGACTATAAACACCTAATTCTTCGTATCTCAAAATTCACTCTTGAATCCACAGTGAACGCTTTATTCTATTTTTCTGTATCTTCACAATAATCGCACAAGGAACATTTTTTTGTTTCAATATTCTCATCGTTTCACAACTGAACATTGTCTTCCTACAATGAATGGATGTGTATGACACAAGTGTATTTAAGAAATATGTAAACGATTCAATATTTATTGTAAATTTAGAACTTCTAGACACAAATTTATAGCAATTTCTATCAGAATGTAAACAGTCACTAGCGATATACCTATGTCTGATACTTGACATATACGTACGGATACAAATGTCAGATGTAAATGTACCTTAAGCTTTTTATCAGAAATGTCTATCTATCTGCTAAAAATTCACAACAAATATATATTTAAACAAAAATAATTTTCAGTTATAAACATACCTATCTAATATATTACCTAAATTGATCTAAATTCTTAGTTATTGTACATCACATTAAGAATTTAGTAGATATTATAGTTGCTTCAAGGGCTCCTGATGGCAAGAACGATTGTATCAGAAAAATGGAATTTGAACTGGGATATGCAAATTCAAAATCAGCGACATATAAAACATTACCTAAATTAAATAGATTATATTTTGTATGAAAATCCACTAAAATAAGGTTATAAAACAAATGTTTTGTGACTTTGACAGTTTTGTAATCAAAATAAAAATACGAAGGGGAATGGGGGCGTGGCCACATTTAATCGGCGCATGCGCAGAAGCAACAAGTGCACTAGAAATAAGAAATAGAGATATAGGATGTCAGCTAACGCTTTCCCAAGAGGGAACCCGCAATATAGTAGTATTAAATATATGGTCGTACTATAGGGTGAAGCTCATTTGTTTACTGTGATTGGCTACAACAGTGCTGCAACATCAAATTGTTAAATTATACAGTGGTTAGGTTCAAAATATACACTTTTATACACCAATACAAAACTGAAAATATCCTTATTGGAAGAGGAAGGAGGAACGTCTAATTTCTTAATAGTTACTGTTCGTATACAAAGAAAGAGACACATATAAATGCAGATGTTACCGTTGTTTGTATATAATACAAACAACTACACTGCATCATGGATGTAACTACATGCAACCATGAACCATGGATTACTGAAAGGAAACTTGGAATCCCAAGTATAACTTTTCTGTTAAAGTGAAAAATTACACCAATTATACGATTATTACTGAAAAGTACAGAAATTATACGGTTATTATTAGGGTTAGAAAATTATACACGTCAGTTGAAAAGATACAAAAATCGTATGTTAGTTAATTTCATATTGCAATGCAGCCATCATATTTGCAGAACTGCAGCATAAAGCAAATAAAATATCGGAATCTGTCACGTGACCTATATAACGGAACGAAAAAAATGTTGGTAATTATTTACAACAGCGTAAAAACCTCCAATCTTAACAAAAAAAATCATACAGCCTATTTTTGAGGATGCAGATCACGAACCGTCAGATTTCGGCTTCCGCATGTAGTAACCGAAAAAAAAAAATTACTTTTTTTTAAATAAATTAGTTTAACAACAATAACCTCACTTAAAAAATCACATAACAGACAGAACTTAATAAAAATAACTTGTGAATGCGACAAGTCTTAAGTATGATCTATAGAGGGATAAGCCAACTACAAGCCAAGCTCAAGGTGCTCAAGAGGTTGTGTTACATCAGTAAGGGGGAGGTAAAAATTCTCAGTTTGGCTTCATTATTGCAAAAGGAACGACACTCATCTAAGCTAGAGATGGGACTTTTAGTTCATTTTGGTGAATTCATTCTTTCAGTCTCATTCGTCCAAGAGAATTATTCACTTGAGTGATTCATTTGATTCAGTATGGTCGAGAATTGTATATTTGTAATTTGTCCACCGATCTTTCAGTCTCAACGTTCTATATCGGAGTTTGCTTACAACGGCATTATTTCATAACTTCCGTGGTTTCGTAATATAGAGGCATATATAACATACAATGCTTTTGAAATTAGGCAAATCTAGATTTGAAAACATTTTATAGGTAAAAGCATTTGAGTATAGGTAATAAAATATAAATGTAGGTGTGAAAATATTGTATTAAATTAATAAAAGAAGTATTATTTAAAATAAAAAAACCTAATTTCATAAATAAATTCTAAATATTTAAAAATTTGCGTTTAAAAACAAAATTTTGTCTGATCGTTTTTCTATTACCCTGTTTTACAAAATATATTCTATCGCAAGTCACCAAACTATCTATTATATATAGGTGATCTGACTGAAACCGGTCATTGAGTAACATCTCCAATACCGTCTACGTCTAATCGTCAGCTGCAATTTTTCATTTAATTCAGTGAACTATTGATAAGTATAGAAGGGCTGAATTTGACTTGCCTGAATTACATTGTTAATTTTTTTGGAATCAACGAGGAATGATTCAGTCCGACAAGAACGAATTACTCATTTCATTCAGTAAAGTGAATAGTTCGTTTGTACTAGTTCGTTCGGGAACTACCCATCTCTAATCTAAACTGAGGTAAGAATAACTGAGTATTGTGGCAAATGCAAAGCAGCAAATATTTTTTCTAGGTTTGTGTTTCCAATTCCAAGTTCAAGCGTTGTTAGTGGTTAGTGGTCTGTGTGCATTTACATTCGTTCAACAAATTGAAAATCGCACAAGGGAATATGAGTATTTAAACTCAGATGCACTGCACGGTGCATTCCCTTGAATCTTAGAATATAAAAGGGATTTTGTATTCTAAGCCTTGAATAAACAATTGTGAAATCCGCGACAATTATAAAATTACAAGCTGGCTAAGTGTCCCCTGAACGAAGGCCATAAAAGGAAGAAGAAGAAGGGGTTAGGGATATGTCGGTTGGGTAATGTCTTTTATATGTTTTGTGGGGTAATCACAGAACACCTAGTAAGAGAAGTGCAAACTTCATTCAAAACCAAGGAAACAGAGCGATGGTGGCGCAACTGGGTGAATGGCAAAGAATTACATTTCGCGCGAAAATTAAAAATATATACACTGTAATTTTAATTCATATTAAATAATATTTTGTTCAACAAAAATAAATTTACAATAATTTAAGACTTATTTGTCCTAAATATTGCAAATTTATTTAAATAAAATACTAGGAAGGGATATTAAGGAAATACTTTTTTTGAAAATAAAAATATAATTTTTGTTAATATATAAACAACAAAATAATAACCAAACAATAATTCCAACAGTATAAACAATATAAAATTTGAAAAAAACAGTAACATTATCTAGATATATAAGAAAATTAAACGTTTATAACAATAACAAAATAAAATATTCAGTAAACAGTAACAAATATGTAGATATATAAAAATAAATGTAATTCTGTATACAAAAAACCACAGTTAGGGTGCATCAGTCTTCATAAGTCACAGTCAATAAATATCGCAATCGGGTAAAAATCAGTCAGGGTACATCAGTCTTAATATCCTCGTTATTGGTGATTCATCCAGGCCAAGTTATTCATAGGGTGTTCATGAAACAAAAGAAAAAGGCGGAATCAAATCTTATTTAGACTTAAATTTTTTCATTTTTCTTGAATGACCATCGCTATATGTATTTGTTGTTTTTAATTCCCTAATATATTTGTAAATTGTGATCCTAACACATTTATCTAAAATTAAACTAAAGCAATCATGCTGAGAACAAAATTTATAATCACTTGCAAAATGGTCTTTATATACATTTTTAAAAGAATTTTCAATATCATTTTTATAGCCATGTTCATTCAAGAAACTGTATAAAGAGACATGAATATTTTCAACAAACTGAATTAATTTGTCACTAGCATACTTTAAACGACTTTCACTATCAAATTCTTTAAATGTAACAAACATATGTTTTTCAGTGATGTTCTGTGAAAATAAATTTTCCCGACATTCTACACAATCGGTTAACTCAATTTGTTGCAATATATAGCCTGCTACATACGCAGATGCAGGACTTATACTATCTGTCAATGGACAAGACATGGCAAAATCTTTATCAAGGTTCAACAGCTGATCATTGTTAGTCTCGTTTTCACTTTGAATATTATTTGTACTATAATTTTCTAAAAATTTACAGAAATCTCCTAACGACTTACAATGATCTTCCTCGCAGTTTCCACCAGATATAGGAGTACTGAAATTATTTATAACAATAGACTTTAAGGCAGCAATAAAGTGATGGGCTGTAGGGTGAGTGTTGGAAATGCCGTGTTGTCTTACTTGACAAAATAAATTTTCTAGTGGATCTTGATTTAAATTTCTTAATGATAAAAATTTAAAACCCTTTTCTTTAAGATCTTTCCAAAGAAACATAACCGCTCGTATAGTAATTTCCCACCCTTCAAGAAATTTAAAATGATTATTTTTCTTATTTGTATTTTTATCAAAAATCTGCCAGTTCCTCAATTTTGGAAGCAAAGTAGACCAAAATTCAAGATGGGGCGATTCATCAGAAAGAGCACATCGAAACTTTTTACCGTCTTGAGAATATGGACAAGAACTATTTAAAGAATCAAATAAGTTGTCAATAAGACTAACAAATTCTGCAGTATACATAGCCTCTGCAGCAAGTATGCCACTACTTTGAAAAGTTTCAATGGCAGCAGCAACAGAATGGCTAAGTTGCTGAGCTGCAACTTTTACTTTCATTTTCGAATACGAGTCTTTAAAGTTAAAATGATTTTCAGATAATTTACGAAGACATCTGTAGGTTCGACTACTACGGTCAGCAATAAAAGCTTCTTCAATGTATTGAAATTTAGCAAATTTATTATTTTCAAACTGAATATTGCATTTTAATAAACAATTTCGAGTATTTTTCAAAAGATGAGGTACATCAAAAATAGTTACAATTTTATAATCTTGAAAAACAAAATGAAATGGGCTTGGCTTATCATCAGTTAACTGTTGAGTTAACAATGAAATAGCTCCCCTATTTGTTGGACCCTGATCACAAACTGTTGCTACTACCGTGAATCCTGCTGCAAAGACTTTCGAAAGAACTTCAACAATTAGTTTTTTCAAATGAATTGTCCCAATGGTATCTACAGTAAAATAAAAAGCAACCGGCATCTTAAAATTTTTCTTTATTCCCCGAATCATAAATACTAAGGCGTGATTAGCATGCTTGTTACTGCGACCTTCAGTTCCCAAATCCTCATACCCAAAAATTTTACCTTTTGAAGAATCATAATAAAACCCGCTACTTAAATGAATTTCATCAAAAATTAATGTACAGTACCTATCAAGATCGTCCATGCGAGAACTTTGCATTTTAAGATAATCTACTACCGGATTTATTACTCCACAGTTAAACGGAATAGAAGCTAAAACAGTTTTTAGAGTTCTAATAGAAGGCAATTCAAAGTGAATGCGTAAATACTTATATAATTTTGGACTTCTTTTATATATAGAAAGAGCAAAACATTTGTCATGAGAAGTCCACCGTTTACCAGTCCTACTTTTATTTACATTACGCAGTTGTGAATTTATAAACTCTTTACTAATTTCATTCAAATTTTCTTCAATAAACTGAAATCTGCCATCATTATACATGTTTCTAATAGCTAATAAGTTAGAAGTTCTATCTTTTAACAATTTCTTTAATTTAGAAAGTTTCGACAGCGTTAAACGGTGAACCTCGTACATTTTTCTTTGTTCAGGAGTGAAACTTTTTGAGGAAATGCCAGATTTTGATAAAATTCCTTTCTTAGCCTTATTTACTTCTACAGTATAGGTATCTTCACAAGTTCTTTCCGATAAAAAAGAATAGGTATCATTTCTAATGCCTGTGGAAAAATAATCATGATCTGACAGTGATGTATGTGGAAACTGAGAAATTTTGGCATTTTCAACACTACATGCAGTATCAACAGTGGAAACTACGTTTGTTGGTTCTTCCATTGCATTTGCAAGATGGTCTGTATCATAATTCATATTGGCAGTAATAACATTATTATTATTATTACAAGATTCATTAGGAATATCCTGAAAAAGTGACTTTCTACATTTAGAAGGAGAACGAGGCACTGCCTTGTTAGATAATCTTAAAGGCTCGTTTTTATTATTATAATCTTCAATAGAAAAGTGATCATCGCATACATAAAAATTTTGACAGTCTCTTGAAGGACTTAAACGACAAGCTGCTTTCCATTTTTCTAATAATTCGTTATTATGAGGAAATCTATGAAAAATCTTATTACGATAGTCAGCTTTAATTATATTGGAATAATAACTGTTCTTACAAGAAGGATATTTACAGGAATATCGAAGACGACCAATATACATAGAAGCAAATGTAATGGAAGACATCTTTAATAAAGTTATGAATATTTAAATGTAAGTATAATTTATAAAAATCACAGTCAAGTTTAATATCACAGTTCACTCACCTTATTATGTCACCTGAGTCTTGGACGGATAAGATTTACATTCTAATAATACTCACGTAATTAGATCCTAATAATTTGTTATCTTCAATATCCATGAAGAGAATACTTCTGTAACAAAAATATTGTTTTTGCGTAAATGATAGTGATGATTGATGAAGTACATAACAATATTTTTCAACGTAATCTTGAAACCATTTTATATTAAAAACTTTTAAGTTAGATATACATAAATATTTACTTTATTTACTTACGTTATGCACGTTGTGGCCGACTAGTCTGGACAAGCTTGAACTTTGGAAAAAAGATCCCTGGATAATTCAGCTACAAACATTTTTTATATTATCACAGTTTCTTACCAAATGTTATCATTTCCAAAAGAAAAATAAGGCATTCAATTATCCTAGCAATTATCATAACTAGGGAAGATGACGAAATTCTGGACCTAAATGGGGGATGGGGGTTATTGTGAATATTGACTAATTTTTCTTAAGCAACAAAATTTTTGACATTTGACACAAAACCGCGCAAGCGCATTTCAGATATAGACCGCCATTATGCCTGGCAAGTGTTTCCAAATTACCCGCCAAAGTTTCATTCCCGTGGGGGTAATCATATATGTAATACATATATGGGGGTAATGTGTTATAGGTTATGTTTATATTTAGTGAGCTTAAGTCATACACATTTTAATTTATCTAGAACTTAAGTTTAAATAAGAGAAGGCCTAAGTTATCAATTCAATTCAGTGTTCTATTATTATTATCTTTTCAATATTCAATGAGTACTAAAAAAATTGCAAACTGGCTTCTTACCGATAATGGTAAAAAATTTTGTTACTATGGAACAGGGGCGATATCTACATGTGTACTTTTTGCCAATTTCCTGCCACATACATTGCTGCTAGATAAATACAAGGATATTGTGCATTTATACAAGTAAGTTTGTTAAGGTTAATAAGTAATGGCCTGCTTAATAGCATAGTTAATTGTAGGAATGGATTTTCAGTCCCCGTATCTAAAAACCTTCAGGAGAAGTTTCAGAAAACTTTGGATTTGCTTGAGGTACTATATTATTGAATTATCTATTAAAATTGTAATATAAGGAACATGTTTATTATGTATTTTTTCATTGTTTAAATTGCTCTGGAAATTGGTGAAGTTATATATTAGTAAGTGTGGTACAAATGGAAAATTTACTAGTATTAGTGGTGGTATTACTTGAGAGAAAAACTGTTGGTTACTAAACTGAATTATTTTAGTAAATATTTGAGCAGAATCTAGAAAAATTACTGTCACCGTAGTAGAAATAAATATCTATTTATACAATGCTGTTTTAGTTTCCAAACTGTAAGTTGATTGAATTATTTAGGTGAATTTCAGCAATCTAAACAAATGTCTATAGAATATACAGGGTGTCCAGAATATGAGTGCCTTAATTTTGCTATATGATAAGTGGTACTAAACTAAACTAAAACAAATTTGACTATTTTTTTTCTCTAACTAACGGTAACGGAATTATGACAGCAAACAGGTCTCGAATATGTGACACCGTCGCTCACATACTATCTTAGGAATGTTATGTATTTATACATAATAATTACCAACACCTAAACGTAGGTACTTACTATGAATGGTTTTCTTAGAGCTCTTTCCACGACACAGAATAATAGTTACAAGTGTTTAAAATGACTTCTGTTTCTTGTAAGAAGCGTTTACCATACAAACGTCTCGTAGCTAGAGAGTTTTGCCTAGATTTGCCATAAATTAACATGCTGGTTATGGTTACTATAAATTGTTCCATTTTTGTTTATGTACACTCACAAACATCAAAGAAAAAATAGACAAAAATGAATCACACTATAGTCAACGGCCAAAATTGTAGAGAATGACTAATCGCTATCTTGTACACAAGCGCGACGGTGAAGCGTGCGAAGAGCAACATTACATAGGCGTACTAAATTTGAATGCGATCAGATATAAAAAATATACATACAAAAATGACAAAAATACGCAAAAATAATTACATTACATAATATCCATCATTTTTAGAGTAGAAACAGTGATATAACAGTTTTTACCAATTTTGAGGCATTAGATAATAAAAATAATAAGAATATTTCAAAATTTAAAGTTTTTATCTTGTATTATCAATTATCCAAGGTCGAAAATAATAGAGTGACTAATTCACAACACAGAGATGAGTATGGAAGATACGGGTGGTATGATTACCTAAGCGTGCCACTTGAGAAGAGGTAAAGCACACAAAATTATCAAAAATAAGTTGACGTCGGCTGAACCTAGGACACTAACAATTTACTTTAAATGTGCCACCTTGTCATCCTCTCTACAAATTAGAATGCCGTCCTTTTGACAGTCTGACACTGCAATGTTGTCGAACTTTATAGTATGTTACAGTTTTAACAAGTTATTCAGAAACTTCAATTGTTTACTTCATTAATACTGATCCAAAAATCAAATTATGAACAAATTACGTTACAGGTGCTTTTACTTAACCTTAATTGAATCTTAGTTTGTAATTTTATAACAGTTTTGCATATTGTTGCAGTTGTATTTTTATTTTTGAAATGTATTTGTAGAACTATTCGTTTTAGAAATTTTTTTCATAAAAGTTTTTTCTTGCTTTTAGTCAGACATATAAACCCGTAAAATTGTGGCACTGGTATTCCGGACACCCTGTATTGAAAGATATTTATGCAAAAAATATCCACTCACACAGCAGTGCATTTCCATCTGTTAATAAATTTTGGTAATTGGAAGTTTGAACTATTCAAATTGGCATTATGATATATTTTTATTTATTTTTTTTTTAATTTATTTTGTGTTATGACCATCCGTAAGAAGCCATTATCATTGTCAATAAAATTAAGTTCACTAAATTTATCAGGGGCATTTACTACAAAATTTACGAGGGACACTATATTAAACAGATACAACGAATCACCTGTTAAACAGGATATTGATATTGGGTTGGTATGCAAATTGAATTGAGTAGGTAGAAGGGAAACTTTAGGTGGCAAATAGAGACAAATAAGTTGACTTATGGCTTTGTGTTGCAACGTTACAAGGTTGCCCATGATGCCAATTACTATACTCACTCATTACATTCATACGTGATTATTGCAATTGACTTGCAATATTATACTAACCAAACTAGTATTTGCACTAGTACTCTGACAATTCCATATTTACTTATGCAGAATTATAGAATAACTATTAAACACAGATGGTCATGTAACTCATATTTATAGTGGATGTAAATATAAGAACAATATCAGCACAATTTAATATGGATGAGTAAAATAAACAAGTACCAACAAAATTTAGGTCTAAGTTTTGAGTGAGGGACCTCTCACTGTTCAAACTTTTGTATACTTACTGTCATTTTCAATGATGCAATCAAGTATTGCTCATAGTATTACCAATTATTGCTGCCAGGTACTGCTTCATTTCTGCAAGCCCTATCTTAATACCACAGATTTTAGCACGACTGCATAAAAGCATGTACATATTACAATGTTAAAAAGGTAGGAACAAATTCCCTTTTTGACTTTTTTCTATATATATTTTTTTCTATTATGGGAAATGTTTTGATACTAAGATTATAGAAGTAATAAATTATTTAAAGCAAGATGTGCTTCATGTGTTAATAGTAACAACAATTCTGAATGACTTTTTTTGATATATTCTAATGTAGAAAATGCTTTGATATCAAAATTGTCAGAAAAATCTTGTGCCTTAACCGCCACTTCATAAATTGCCTCTTGTGTTGCGTTAGCTCTAAAAAACTACTTCAAATTTCTTAATTTTTTTTCTTGTATTTAGAAAATACTTAGGATTATTAAATATTTGTAACTTTTACAAATATGTGGTAGTGTATGTTATGCCGCATCCAGACCAGATCAGTGAACAAGAGCAAGCGAGAGCGAATATTCTTTCAAAAATTTCCAAGTTTGCTGTTGTTCACAAGCACATTCAAGAACATTCTCTCTTGCTCACTCATTTGGTCTGGACTCTGGACACAACGAAGGATGGACAAGAAAAAAAATGTTTTATTGATTTCCTGCTAAGCTACATTGCCCATTATTAATTGATTTGATTATCAAGTGGTGTATGTATTTAAATAAATAATTAAATTTCAAAATTGCAATTTCTAATATGAAAATTTCTATTCAGGTTGACCCTGTCGATAAACATTTATATAAACCATTTCATTGTTATGGTTTTGACGTGATGAGTGCAGGAAGTAGCTACAGTAGATTTGGAGTTATTGTTGGATTACCTGTAAACTTTACCTATGATAATGTTGATATGGTAGACACATCTAGAATTAAGGTAGGTAAAGACATAAGAATATTCAACGAATGTCTTGATTTTAAAAATTTTGATTGGAATTTTAAGCTTTATTACAATAATTCTTGTTGTAATGTGAAAAGTAACAAATCATTTTGTGATTTAAAAGTTGTCAGCATACAGTAAAAATCTTTGATCTAGGTTGTTATAGTCGTAGCAAGAATTCAGACGTCTTACGTCACAACTGAAGTTACGCAATTGTTTTTATTGCCAACATAATTTTCGATATTTGGTTGCGTTCTAAACAATCATTTATTGCAATTTAGTGCAATATATGATGTAAACATTTAGTGTAGTATACAGTTTTATTATTCTCGGTTGCAGTTTCTTAAATATTTTGATGAAAATATAATGAAATATTCATTTGTTCGTACGACGTATGTCGTCTGAATTCTTGCCGCGACTATAACAAACTAGATCAATGACTATATATATATATATATATATATATATATATATATACATATATATATATATATACATTCTGTTTTATGAGATTTTGGGATGGGGAAATTCTTCTCATACTTCTTTTCAGCAAGTATTCATTATACAAAAAGCGGCAGTAAGATCCTTTGTAAGAACAAATCACACTGAACATTGCCAACCTATGTTTAAAAGGCTACGAATAATGACACTTTACTTTATTATAGTCTTTGAAAATTTGCTGTATGTAAAAAATAATTTAAATAAATTTACATACCATTCTGATCAAGATGAATTGGATACGAGGGGTAAAGATAAGTTACTTAATCCACGTAAAAGGTTACACAAAACCAAAGTACTGGACACACCCCTTTACAATCAGTTGCCACTGGATATACGTCTTTTACCACCCATAAAATTCAGGAGGATTATTAAAATTCTATTCAAAATAGCCTTGGAACACCCTGTATACTGCTACATACTTGCCTTTATACATATAAGAAAAATTATTTAAATCTGAACTAAGTATTTCAGTCTGCTATTTGACAAATATTTTGTATTTCAGAAACAACGGCAACATCACAGAAATACTTAATAAAATGTGGTCTAATTTTGAATTAAGTACTCTGTATATATTACTGGCAAACCTGATTCCAGGATAAACTAGAGTTGCCTAAAACTAACATAACTGTGACTAGTTATTTGAAAAATCAATTTTATATATTTTCATCAGGCTGGTTATGATATGTTAACTTTTTAGTTTTTTCTATATTAAACTAACTTTTTAGTTTTTAACTGATTTAATCAAGACGAATAAGGCCATACACCGTGGCACAAAAAAGTTGAAGCGATTTAAAAGGATCCTAATGGTCGCTTGTGGCTCCCTCTTGGAGATATTGTGCCAATTGTGCATAAAAATTGAGTTTCCCGTCCTAAGAAACCTCTGCATTGAATATTTCATGAATTTAACTCAAAGTAGTCGAGAGTTATTAAAGAAAATGTACTTATTTTTTTTAAATTTGTCATCCTGTATATCCTAACAGAAGCGTTTCCAGACCTAAATTCATAGGAAATTTTTTACTTAAAATTGAACGTAAAATAACATACTGAAGTATGTACATCTCCTCCTGAAACACCCTGTATACTGCTATAAACGAATTATTTGTAATAGGTTGATCTAGTTTCTTTCTGAAACCTGAGTTGACTTGTATACAACTGTTATTCATGAGATAAATAAATAAAAAATATACACCTTTTAATTTACTGTAATTTCAGGTAAACGAAGAATCTGTAGTTTGGGATTCAGAGGATGGTCAGAAATTACAGAAATCGTTAGTTTTGTCTGAAAATGCTCAAATATATGCAATTGCAAAAGAAATCAAATATCGACAAACCCAAAAGCCTTTCTTAGATACAATTCTTGCAACAAGCTCTTGCTTATTACCTTATTCTATGGGAAATTATGTCAACAACAAGTTTAACCTTTACGTTAAACCCCGAGCAGTGAGATATACAATTTATGGTCTCATTGGGCTATTTGTTATTGGTTTGTACACAATGTCAAAAGATGTTACACAAGTATATTATGAAGAAAAAATTGACAAAGAACTAATGGAAAAGAATAAAATATTTGCCGAAGGCGGAAAAGAATACTATAATAAAATGTTAAATAGAAATCAGGCTCTTCGAAAAATGTTGGGAAAAGAAGGGGAAAGATTATATAGTGCACTAGGAAATGAAAATTATTTATTTCGTACAAAACATATTCCTGTAGTCCAAAGAAAGTTATTTTTTGAGGAGTTTCAAAAATCTTGAATAATTTATACTAATGAACGCTAAGGTTTGTATTAAGTAATTTGTTTAATATTTATTAAAAACAGAACAATTAAACTGTATATTAATTACCCCACATATTACTTACCTTTGTTTTTTTTTCACTACATGACCTACTTTTTGAGTTTCCGTCACATTATCAAATACAAACTAAACTGCATATTATGATTATGTACGAGCCCAAAATGACATAAATTTACCCGTGCTACTAACTTTTTTATTAAATGCTAAATAAAAATCAACTATGATAATTATCGTTTCTAGTGCAACTAATCAATTTAAATTTTTCATGAAATAAAATTTTATTTACAAATAATACTGCAGGAAACACCTACCCCGTGGACTAATGCCCCGACTGGCATTGAATTACACCTGCAGTATCTGTGTGAACAGCCAAGAACCCTTGCCGGCCACCAGACACAGACCGGTTTCGGACTTGTTAGCCCTCATCAGTAAGCCATAGGTGAGATAACTGACAATTGAACTGGCTGTTCCTTCATATGTATGTTCACATATAAACTAATAAAAAAATAAATAAAATTACATTATAAGGGTAAAAGGACATATCAGATTGCAGAAGTTAGAATGACCACGTTGTAATGTTAACATTTTTTTTTACATTTATTTTAGTGTTCAGTATATCGGTTTATAAGAAGGTGTTTGTAGTGCTGTAGGCAATTTTGCGACTTTCTATATAAAGTATTATTTTAAAAAAAATTGAGATATAATTTGTATAGAGCAATGTTGTATTTCATTAGTAACTTCCAAACATGTATACGCTCATACGTAATGCATGCAAACTTATATGACTTTCTAAAAGTCTAAGATAGCCTCTGTAATGTATACATGGATACAATTTGAAAAGTTTATTTCTAGAAAATTAGATTCGCCCTGAACTGACTTGGAGGGAATGCAGACGAGACTAGGAAACTGGACTGAGAAGGTGCGTTGGTTTGCTGGGCAATCGGATTCAGTCTGTTAGTTATTATTTTAAGTATTATTTCATTCTCTTAATGTGTTTAGTCTGAATATATGTATATTCAGAACCCATATCTCATTTAATAGTTCCTGACAATCCATAAGGAGTGAGGCTGTGCAAGCTATAGTTACAGAACTAGATGTGTTTAGCACATTCAAAAATGAGAGACAGAATCTGTCTCCATATTTGCAAAAATGTAGTTCCAATAACAATAAAATTAGTAAATTAAACTTGTTAATATTATGCAGCGCATAATATTTTTCATTGTGTAAATTTAAACATTATTTGATTAATGCCTGACTGTTAGAACAAAATTTTTGTTATATAAATTTGATGTTTTCTAAAGATTTAATAGACCAATGTCCCAGTAAAGAAATTCAGGAAAAATTATTTCGTCAGAAAATTGGTTGTTCTTTATACTTTTTTTGTAAAAATTTATATTTATAGCATGATTTGAACGAAATTTGGTACTTGGGTTTTTTAGGATGACAAATCGAGATCTGATCGCTGTTTTGGTAGTACTCATAAGTGTTATGTGGTACCCTTGACTATATACACTAAGACTAGTCAATCTAATGGGAGACCTTGTTGGCCTGAATGGGAAACCAACTCTCGCGTAATGGGAAACGATCTCAAAAAGAACGTTTACGCTTGGGCTATTTGCTAATAGATGGCGCAATATTAGGTACTAAAATGACATGAATTTGTATATATAATTTTGAAAGCTCCTCCCATCGAAGATGATTGGTTCATACATATTATGTTATGTACAATCGTTTGCAATAATATTGACACTCTTTAAATTCAATTTTGCTATTTCTTTTGAACTGCTGACGTATTTGTAATGAAATCTGCTTTCAACTTTTAACATTAGTAATTAGTTGTTTCACTTACCAATATAAATTTAATGAGTTTCTACTTAGAACTTCGAGAAGTTCAAAAACTGTTTTGAGAGAGTGTCATTGTTATTTCAAAAGCTTGTATGTACTTAAAATTCATAACTTTAATGACATTCGATAGGATTACTGTTTATTTTATTATTAAGTGAATTTGTTAGTCATGAGGAAGCAGGCAGCAAATAAATGTTAATTTTTAAAATATAATAAAACTAGATGAAACATTCCAGGAATAAAACTTTTCCGCGCAAGGCGAAAATCGACTATAATGATAGATTTTGAATTCTGATAAGTAATTATAGTAATTTCATCACGATTTTTAATAAAAAGAAATACAGAAGTGCAGTTATCCAGTTCATATTCACTTTCGCGTATCAATGAAAGTCAAAGCTTAAAATATATTAACCGCCAGATAACACTTTTATCATACTCCTCCAGCTTTGGTAAATTCAAGTGAAGAAGTCACTCAGTACGTGTCAATAAAAATATACAGGGTGGGCCATTAATAAGGGGACATATAAGAGGAGTAACATCATTGGGACGAAATGTGAATATATAGCTAAATATATCTTCGTAAAATATTTCTGTGGAAAAAGATACAAGGTGTCAAAGTTGAAATATTTTTAATTGTGTTTTCTTCTTTTGTATTAACGCAAGTATCTCTCAACTGATTGAAATTTAATTCAAAAAAATTAGTAGGTATCAATGAGTCGTTTACTTTTTTTAAATGTCCAGAGTAACTTTGGAAAAAAACTCATATTTGAAAAAAAAATTATCTACATATTTACTTTTATGGACAAAAATAACAACAGAGCAGTAAAAACAACTTAGCCCTTAAGCAAACTCTCCCTACTTCTACATGTCTTAATTAATTAAACTAATTATTACAGCTAATTACAGAAAATTTTCAATATGACAATTTTCTAATGCTCCTAAGAGATTTCCTCACGTTGAAAAATACATTTGGTTGTTTTATATCAGTTTTCTGGAAAACGGTAGAAATTTCGTTAACAAAAAATAAGATAGAAATTGTCATCATCTGGCAATATCTGTTTTAATAGGTACCTACTACATAAATTATGATTGCTTTTCTTAAAATATGTTTCCCTACCAAATTTGATAACAATCGGTTGAGCGATCCTAGTTATTAAAAAAAAAAAAAAAACGAAAAAAAATATATAAACCTGTATCTTTTTCCACAGCAACATTTTAGTAAGGCATATTTAGCTATATCTTCACATTTTGCTCCAAAACTGTCATTCCTACTCTGGCACATCATTAATGGTTCACCTTGTATAATACTTAAAATAAACTACACATGAAACACATTCTTTTCTGATGAGGCCTGTAAAGTTCACAAATTATTTTTACTAAAAACATTAGCGCATGTAAATTTATTTAAATTTGCATGCGCAAATGTTAAATTATTTGAATTTTTAAATTAATTTAAATTTAATTTTAATTTAAAAATTACTCTTCAAAAAGACTACAAAATAATATTTATTTCACACCATCACAAAATTATACTTAGATCAAACATTGAAAAAAGATACTTGGTGTTTTAGAATTTTTACTAATGAATTTTTCGCAAAATAATAATGCATCTTATGCAGTAAGAGAAACCCACACGATAATCTGCAGTTCTATATGTCTCTTTATAGAAGTAGGTATGTCGAATTCATTTGAATTATCTTAATATGGTTAAAGTAAATAAAACAGAAAATGTAAATTTTGGCATATCGCTGAAGCTGAAAACTCTTTTAACAATCTTATTTTTCTGTTTTTTTTTTTAAATTAATTTACAGTTCATATTCATACTTCTCTAACGCAATAAAATAAACTGCTTATGTTTCAAACTTTATGATCTGTGGTTTGAATATAAATATATTGCCACAATCTTATTATTTAGGCAGGTTTATGATAAAGGTTCACGCGGCCACGCCCTCGAAACGCCTTCACAGTTTTTTGCAGATTAAAATAGTAGCGCTTTATTTCCTTCGTTTGAATAAATGTGTATTGTTACACAGTACGACATCTGACAGGAATTATGATAACTATTTAGGTCTTTATTAAGGATTGACTCTCTTGGTGTAAATACTCAAGGGTGGTACTCATCCATAAATCATATATAACTAGATTTCGCCCATCATCCAAGATCCCTAAACTAATAGCGAATTCGGGAGAGATGCACTTGCTCCGTGCCAGCTCGTATGGAATTCGCACTTGCTCCGAGCGAGGTTAGTTCTAGCTCCGAGCGCATAGCCCCAATCACGTGACTGCACTGGCACGATTTGATCTTTCCGAGTTCTGCTCCAAATCGTGTTCGGGTAAAGCAGGTTGAAGGTTTTTTGTTTTCTGCATTTATGTGATTTTAACCTACAACTATTATAAGGCACTGCAAAAATAATAAGATGGGGAGCCTGTAGATAATGAGGACGGGACAATGATCTTGTGTGACACGATATAAATTTTTTAGTTTAGCCTTTTTTTTGTTTGCAAAATAATGAATTTGATATTTTACATTCTAGCAATAAGTCTTCGTCATATTTGTCACTACTACTGCCGGATTCCAATAATAAATTTAGAAACATACCATGGGCCATTTTGAATTTAACGGACAAATTTTAAATTCCAAAGAATGTCAACAGTAGAACGTCGGTAATCACGGCGCAGAAAGTGCGAACTCCGAGCGTGAAAAACTAGTCACTCGAATACAAAATTTATGAACCCGCGTGCAGATCTCTTTCATCCGAATACAAACATTAATGCACTAACGGCGTGAAATATCGGTCGAATATGCGGCACCGTGACAGTTGCGTACTAGTGCAATCACCCGAATTCGCTATAAGTGTCTGCTAAATCGCTTCGCGTTTGTAAAGCCTCTGTCCTCAAGGACGCGAATTTCGCAGTTTTCAATTTAAATTATTAATGATGAGAAAGATTCAAATTCCAGTGAATTTCACAAAACAGTAATATTACTTCTATTTTCACCCTTATGTGGGGTTAGTAAGTTTGATTTGAACTTCTAATAATCTATCATTACAGTCAATGACAGTTTTATAATAAAAATAATACAAATGTGAAGTTTGGCGAAGTTCCCGCCCGCAAACCTAGAAAAATATAGACTGTACCAGTTCATATTGCCGGCGACTGCTAATTCATGGCTACCCTAAAAGGTCCAGAATCACTAAAACTTGGTTTTTATGCCAATTTACGTTGGTTGTATTGTAACGTGAAGTTCATTTGTTAAATGTGCGCAGCTGACTGGCGGAGAAAGACCACGATGCAATTTTCCTGGATGATTCGTTCTCGCGGTAAGAAGATAACGCAACGGTGCATCATATTTGCACAACCGCCAACATAAAGCAAATAAAATATCCATTTTCTGGACCTTAGGTCCCTAGAAAACGCGGCACCTGTCACGTGACCTATATCATGAACCGACGCTATCTATATTTTTTCTAGGTTTGTGTTCCCGTCATTAAATAATTCGCGCAAATGTTTGTAAATTTCGCGTCTGAGGCACTGAAATGTACGATGCCGAATGCTCTTGCGCATCCAAATAAAGGTACCACACTATACTATTTGATTAGTATTTAGTATACGAGTACTGTGCCTAGGAGCAGACATAAGGAGGCATATGAAACTCAGCAATGAAATATTTCATTGGTTATGTATGTGGGTGCGAGTGAGACAATCATCGGCACGTACGATATGAATTGTGTTCTTAATTTCCTATTATTTTGTTTGTAAACACGTCATTGGCGTACAGTGTGGTTAACCAGTACATTATTTTATCTTGTATCTCGTTAGTGTTCTTCTTTGTGTATTTTTGTGGGCGTTATTGTTGGAACATATAATGTTTTATAAGGAACTGTAAAATTAACCAGCATATAGCACCAAATAATTCTTCATATTTAGAATTCAATAATTTCAATTCACCATCAGCTAAATCTTTATTGTTCCGCCATTTGTAGGAGGCACAAAACATACAGATACAGAAAATATTTAATCGATCATGGGGAGATTCTATTACATACATTTCAAATGCATGGGGTAAGATGACGCACGACAGGGCGGGCTTAGTCAGTACTCCCCTACTCTCCTACGCCCACGGCCGAACGCCAAACGAATAGTGTGCTATACGAATACTGGTTCGTAGTCCGCCAAAATAGGGGAGGACGCGTCAAGCTTGGACGGCGAGCAGTGGAAGGGATTATTCTTAGCATTTCATATGATCGGTTAAATATTTTCCCTATCTGTATATGGCGCTAATTATGAGTAATCCCATTCGCGTAGTTTATCGAGTCTCCAGTCAACATAATATAAAATTACATTTCGGTGGTCTGAGGACAAGGCTTTATACTTGTCTGTCGATCCCACGGTCTATTTTGTTAATAGACCGTGTGTCCGCTAAAGATTATAAAGCTTTTAATTACCAGGGAGGTTGTGTTTTATGGTGTAATTCTTTGTATTTTTTAGGTGAAAATGTATATTAAGAGTTATCAAACTTTAATGTGACAAATTCTTAGAGTGCATCTGCATATATATCGTGAATTTCTTTGATGTTTGTAACTTCAACCATTGTCGGTTAAATCTCACAACAGTGCAAACCCATTGGGCCCGGCGCAAAATGAGACGCAGCTTGGTAAGGTGACGCAGCGTGCGTCACGGCGAATTTTCTGCGGGAGGAAACTACTACCGCGGGTACCGCGCAAATGCGATTGCAGTTTTCACTTCGCAGGCAGGCCACATTACTGAAAAATGACAACTACTGCACTCATTGATTCTCAATTAAGTTCTGAATCTGAGTCAGAAGACGAGTTTGAATCCGAAATGGCATCGTGTATCACCCAGATGCGTAGTAATAAAAAGTCAGTGAGAAGTTTGTACTTGAAAAAAAACAAAAACTCATGGAGAATTTGCCTTAACTAAAGAATTTGGTGACGATTTTGTTCTCATGTAGTCTACATGGCTTGTATCGTACAAAACTTGTCGAATTCGCACGGCCTCGATTCATTTTTCTTCCATGTTTTCAAACACGCACGGTGATTTCTAAAACTGCGGTAACTACACTGCGTTCCGCAGGATAACGTTGAGTCAAAGCTGCGTCATCACGCTGCGAAGAAATATGCGCAATAACTATAGTCAGCGATCGAAATTGTGGACAGTGACTAATCGCTAGCTTGTAGACAAGCGCGACGGGCGAAGCGTGCGGGAAGCAACATTTCATAGGCGTACTAAATTTGAATGCGATCAGATAAAAAATATACAAAAATAATTGCATTACATAATATCCATTATTGTTAGAGTAGAAACGGTGATATAACGGTTTTTATCAATTTCGAGGCGTTAGATAATAAAAATAATAAGAATATTTCAAAATTTAAAGTTTTTATCTTGTACATCGGTGTACCTAAGTTAATTTAGAAACATTATTAAGACAAACTGAAAATATTTCTTACCAATATTGTAAATATATCCTATAAAACGATGCCCTCTTGGGCATCGATGACCCATCACCACCCGGCTCATGCCTCCACAAGATGTTTACTGTTTATACATTTTATATAGGTAATTGTTTTACACGAATATTATCATTATCACTAAATTAATACGCATTACGTCAATCATAACAAACTTCAATATCACTGTATGTTCACTATTTATTAAAATAACCAGACGTTCACTTCGGTGTCACATCTACTTCACTATAACATAACACTTTTATTTCATTATCACACTTTCACATCACTGCCACATATTCACTTCACTATCACAATTTAATCTTCACTGTAACACTTTAGCCTTACTGCCACCATGTAGCAAAGTTTTCACTTCATTGTATTTAATTATCAGTAGAGATGTTGCTATCACTGTCACTCGAATCATCTTCCTCTAAATGGATAATGAGTGGGTCTATCAAAACATGTACTGTTGTATCTAGATCCCACATACGTAGCTCCTCCTTCCCAATTTCATTTTTTTCAACGAGCATACTTTTACGATTTCGTTTTAAAAACCGAAAATTCATGTCATGCATTGTTCTTCTAAGAACTTTGTCAGATAATTGAGGCATGTTCTCATCTTTAGCTATCGTAGCTTGAATGTATTTTATCGTCGGTATTTCATTTCTGAAGAAGAGTCCATGAATTTTCCTGCGAATGGCGTATTTTACGTCATCATCGACTTCTGTTTTTTTCCTTCCTCCTGTTTCTATTTTTTTCTTTTTTGGATTTACTTCCACACTCTTTTTTATAGCACGATATACACTCGAAACTGACACTTGTGTTAACGAACTATACATATCAACAGCTTCACTAACACTTATGTTAGAGTTTCGTACTCGAATTCCTTCGTATACGTTTTTTATTATTATCAATTGTCCGTTACATAGGTTATGTCGATTACTAACAGACCTTTTACTAGAACTGGCACTTTCATCCATTTTTAACTGTTATTTGTTAACTTCACGGTTGCAATAATTTATTTTTATAATTTAATATAACTATATAAATAACACCCCGCGAATAGTAGCAAATCCCCCAACATACGCATATTCTAATGGCGTTCTAACCTCGGCAAAGCCATGTACTAACGCTCACTGTTTACACACACCAAAATATTGTTTTCCTCAATACAATAAACAGAGGTAGAGAATACATCGGGCTTTAGTTTGACCGAGTCTTTATCGTGATGCCGTAAATGTGAGTATAGTATCGTTGTGCATAGAAAGCGACACGTTAATAATGAGATAAATAATGTGTTATCTCTTATAAAAATATTATACGCTTAATAGTAATAGTGTTTTTATATTATCTATCCACTATTTCGACCGCTGACTATATTATTACTTAAATTCACAAAAACTCGGCGTGACTCACGCTGCGTCACCTCACCAAGCTGAGTCATCAATTGTTTTCATAGAAATTATGACAAATGTGAAATATTTGTATATGTACATTTTTGTTTACATGTGTACATTAGGCACTCAAAAATAGTCAGACTATGGAGGGGCTTAGAAAGCAGCCATCTAGGACTGCATTTTAATCCCAGCCTTAGATTATAAAATACCAGGAAGTAAGGTTTATGATATTGTCACGGAATTTGCCCCACTCACACCCAAATCGACGACTGTGGTACCGCGAATTACTAAGATTGCCCCGATCGCCCCTACACGATTCTGTTAAACAAACAAAATGCCGTGGATCGAGACGGGACTAGAAAATTTGAGAAACGACGAGAAGCGTTCGAGAGATGCTAGAAAATAGATCTAGAGATGCTAGAATATACCTGGAATATTCGTTGGGTCTATAAAAGAAAAATAAACGGCCGATTAAGTTAGTCTTGTATAAGTCTTGTATTACAGTCTGAATTGAAGTGTTTAGTTGGAGATATCAAAGTGATTTAGATAGCGATTAATTAAATAAGTGTTTAGTTGAGTTCTAATTAGTGTTCAGTAGTGTACTGAGTATAGTTAATAAAGAAGTAATTAATTAACAGATTAGTTTTTCTGGCAATAGTAAAATTCGGATTGGGAAATCCGTGACAATATGTTCCCTATTTAAAAATTTCGACGGAAGTCGTCATATTGATTATCCAAGTATGACTTAGTCTTAGTGGTTGTTGAGACAGAAGCTGGTGTTTACAAAGTTTTTTGTGTGTTTCTAAACTATTTTGGATAACAAATTAATCTAATTAATTCAAAATTATGATTGTGAAGAATTTCTTTTTCAAATATCTTCCTATACTATAAAATATATGAATATATAATTTAATTTCGATAGTTTAAATCAGTGCTTATAAGCGCCACGGTATCCCTTTGAAAAGGTACGCCACTGACAACCGGAAACTTGTTGTCCGCCATATGCAACACCCATCCCGGACGCACATTTTGTTGATAAACCTTACTTCCTGGTATTTTATATTCTAAGATCCCAGTATACAATTGCACCAAAACGGAATGTAAAATTTTTATATTTTGAAATTCCCGCTTATTAGTGTGAAGTTACCCTGTTAATGCAACCAACTCATGAAAGCTAAGTTACTGCAATATTACCAGACTGCGTTTTCTCCATAGGTAGACTATTTTCGATACTTCTTTGTTATATATATTTTATGATTTCTATGTATCAACTACTTTAAAATATTAAAAATATGCGGCACTGATACCACTCCAATACTTCACACAAAGCTTTTGTGTCTAAATATTTTACATTTTTTACAAAACTGGGTACGTATACCGTTGGGTCGGTCAGTGGTCGCGCAGATTAAGGCGTCAGTACTTAATGACAGAATCGAGGTGACTAGATCGGTGTGGGTTTGCGCCCAGCTGCGGGTAGACCGTATATAAGCTATATTGGTAGAGAGAATTGGCACCCTCTCTGTGAGTGTGGTAGGGTGGAAGAATGTTAGCTTGGGTCAATGTGAGTGATTGATACCAGTTGATATTTGACTACCCCCCTAATTAATGAGGTTTTCCAGGTTTCCCTCATTTCTGCACTGAATAGTGGTTAGGGCCTACCAACGTAAGTCGTTCCCTGTGATTAGTCACTTTAATTATAATATCAAATAAAAAGCTATGTGAAATATTACACCGTGTCATACGGCCTTTATAATAAATATATAATAATATTATCTTTAAATTGGTTGAATTAACCTTAGTAGGGGATTATCAACATGTGATAAATTTGGAAGAAAATTTCATATAAATATTTATTTATTTATTTCTCAACAGGCATAATTACAAGGAAAAAAAGAATATAATGTTTAAAAATTAGTAATGTAACAATGAAGCACAACAACGAAGTAAACATGTAAACTTAACAAAAATTTAAAAAAATACAAATGATACAGTAATATAAATACAAATCTACATGTACAACTACAAATAAGAATATAAAGGAATTATTGATGTATATAATAAATACGTAACACGTATAAGTACATAATATATATCAATTATATAAAAAGAAATATATTTCTCATAATCTTATGAAATTGATAATAATTTTGCGAAAAGTCAATTTAGGTATGTATTGTGTTCGACCGAAACTCACTTAATTAAACGAGATATATAACATAAAGAAATGAGTGTGCGATAGATCTAACAGTACGTAAGAACAAACATTCATGTAACCTAGTACCCCTACTTGGTATTCTTAACGAAAATAATGGCAATAATGTAGGTTAATTAATCATGTTATTAACAATATGCGACCGTAAACGCTTCGATGTCAAAATACGAGCTGTTAAATAATAAAAAAACATTTATTTGAAATTACAAGAAAATCGAAGAAATGACTATTCAAATTTATTATTGGTATATATGGCTTAAATTTTTAATATTTTTAAATTTTGCTGCGGACTATGTACTTTCTGACATGTTTTATGCGCTCTATAGACATAATTTTGTTCGTGTTCATATATTCTGCTGGATTTTGGTCAAGCATTTTTGTTTTGTTTGCGTTAAAATAAAAATAAAATATCAATATCAGCGAGATAATAGCGGAGTGTTCGCAATTTTTTAATAAGAATGAGTGAGTAGTAAAAGCGAATACCAGGAGGTTTTGTCGTGGGTACATCGGAGAGGGCCCTCTGATGTCTTGTCGTTCGTTCTTCGACGCAGGAAAGCAGGATTTATTGGAAATAGAAAAATACTAGTTTTCACCATAAACGTTATATTTATTCAAATGGAAAATAGCAACTTCAATGGAAATTCTTGAAGAGAAGCCGCAAAGAACCCATCTCATTCCGCCCGCGCAAATAAAAGAAAAAACAAAAGTAGATAAGTTTTTAGTTACTTTGGACGGAATGACGGGACGCGGGTTATTTTGAAAAGTATACTTATAATATTCCTCAATATAACAAAATACTAATGAACTTATACAAACTATATAAATATAAGACAAATACCTAACAATTTTAATGGTTTGTTTCTGTACACAGACACATAGGCGAAGTTAAGTTATCAGATCTGGGAGGGCTAAAGCACAGAATACAGACACTATTATCTTTTTTCTATGGGCTAAAGCCCCTGTCCTAATTTCAGTTAAGAAATGTGTGTTAGTTGTTTATGAATATTTGGGGAGGGGGGCTATCTAGTTCACTGACCGTGTTGCCAAATCTTTGCGAACAGAGGGATTACAGGTTTGTAGTGGGACATTACCTATATTACCCAACCAACCCAACCCGTGGGGGAGGGTTCTGACCTCCAAAACCCCCCCGTGTGATTATGCCATTGGTCACGTGTATAATAATAATTTAATAATTTTTGTAAGCAGTTGGCTTACACACAACTTGTGGCATTTTTATTGTTAATCTATTAGAAATTAAACAAATATCACAAAAATGTGTACCATAGGATTTAATGTAAACATTCCTCCGAGGCATCTTCGTGACGTCACAGCCGCGCGAGAACCGGCGAACATTGAAGTATAGGGATAGAGCGATCCTATATAAGTATATCGTTCTTGGCTCTCGTCGCTCTTCTCCCTCTTTTCGTCACTCATTTAATTTCAGTTATCGTCGTCATCAATTAGTCATTTCGCCTTTGCTCCCTGTCGCATGAGGATGTTGTATGGTTCATGTACTATGTGCTCTGTGGTGTATGGTGCATTTGCATTTATAACGCAAATGGCGGGCATGGCGTGAAATGAGTTAAATCCAAAATATTCTCGAAAAGTTGATGCCATCACATTAAAATGTAAGTTTGAATTTTCAGCATTTTTTAATCTAGTTACATAAAAACTAATATTTAGTGTATATAGCTAGTTTTTAAAAAAATTCTACCTACCTATGTACAAGAAATATTTGTATTAATTCATTTTTATTAAATAAGACGAATCTTAAGCTACTGTAACAGTACAATTCGCGTATAATTCAATTGATTTTAATATTTGTGTTTACAACAGCGGCAAAAAAATATAGGTATTCGTATTTTTTTTAAAATAATAAATGAAGCGTTGCATACACAACTTTAACCGACCTGCGTCTAAATATGTTGAAAATTTGTACGTCATATACGTAAAGTATTTAGCTATGTAGTAAAATTAAATAAAAATTGTTTCTACGTGGTACAAGCAACACTTTTATTAGTGTGTGATTACACGTGGTTTTTACTTGTGTGTTATTTACAAAATAGCTTTTTTCTCTAAATGTATATAATATTTACTTGCCATAAACATATTAGATGTGGCTAAATAGAGTACAGGTATAATATGTGATGATACCATTCCAATTGTAAATACTAGTAGTGTTTGCTTGTAGGGTTGCCAGGTCAAGAACACTCTGAAGTTACATTAGGTTCGTTCCAACAGCAGTCGGAAATTAGTTTTTTTTTTCAAAAGCTACATGTGAGCGCCAAAATGTGACTTCAGATTCGTGATCAGCACCCTTGAAAATAGGAGGGTAGGAATTTTGTTGTTAATATTGGACAGTTTTACCCTGTTGTAAATAATTACCATTACTTTGAAATTGTCAGAAATGCCCTTCGTTCTTCAGCATCAATGTTTCTTGCCATCCTTCAATAAGTTCACATCAGTTCAGAATGAATATGTTTTTGTTTTAAGCTCACAGTTAACATTCAGTGGTCTGTAATATCACTTGGCTGCTTGTTTATGTATCAAGTGTTTACCATGTTTATTAGTCCCCGTTCTTTTTTCTCTATTTTACCCGTGAGAGTTCTCTTGATTGGTACCTATATTTATTACTTGAAATAATTAATCTCTTCATATTGACCTTTCTATATCTCAAAAGTAAAGTTTTGCCTTTGCTTGAGAACTTTTATGAAGTGAAGAAAATACCTATACTTAACTGAAGTGGATGAAAAAAATCTAGAAAAATGTTTAAAAATGTATTCATAATAACACAATAAAACATCTAATTCTACTCGTTCCCAATAGATAAATAAGTAAGATATATTAATACATAAATCAAACCATATTATGGGTATTCCATATAGCAAAATATTTTCTGCTAACAATTGTACCCTAAAAATCCAATGTATTTGGTCTGATATATTTAACTTAGGTCAGATGTCTGTTTATTTTGCCACTAACTTAGGTCCACCTGTAGCAAGTTACTGATAAATAAATAATCTAATTCAATCAGTGCAACTGATCTTATATTGACCAAAATTACTAATGCTCAAAATATGTCTTATGTTGATATATGCAAAAAATGTGAAAACTTATTGAACATGTTATGTGAAATTAAAATACATATCTAGTTGCGGCCAGAATTCAGACGACTTGCGTCATAGGAACAAATGAATAATTCGTTGTATTTTCATCAAAATATTTAAGAAACTGTAATTGAGACTAATAAAACTATCACTAAATGTTTGCATTATGTATTGCAGTAAATTACAAAAAAAAAATTTTTAATGCCATTATGTTGATAATAAAAACAATTGTGTAACGTCAACCGTGACGTAAGTCGTCTGAAGTCTTGCTGCAACTATATCTAATTTGTCAGGGTACATTTAAATCACAAATATCAGAACAGACAAAAATATTTTATACATATTTTCTTTTCAGACATCATGTTTCTATACAATTTAACCCTTCAAAGGGCTACTGCTATAACTCATGCAGTACATGGTAATTTTTCGGGAACAAAAACTCAAGAAATTGCAATTTCGAGAGGTAAAAGTTTGGAACTTTTACGTCCAGACTCAAATACTGGTAAAGTACATACTCTTTTAACTCTAGAGATCTTTGGAATTATTCGATCTTTGATGGCATTTAGACTCACTGGAGGAACAAAAGATTATGTTGTTGTGGGTTCAGATTCTGGTAGAATTGTAATATTGGAATATATTCCTGCTAAAAATATATTTGAGAAAGTTCATCAAGAAACATTTGGAAAATCTGGAACTAGAAGGATAGTTCCAGGTCAGTATTTAGCAACAGATCCGAGAGGAAGAGCTGTCATGGTTGGAGCAATTGAAAAACAAAAATTGGCGTATATTTTAAATCGTGATGCACAAGCTAGATTAACTATATCTTCTCCACTAGAAGCGCATAAAAGTAATACCTTAGTATATCATATGGTTGGTGTTGATGTAGGTTATGATAATCCAATATTTGCGTGTTTGGAAATTGATTATGAAGAAGCTGATTCAGATCCTACAGGTGAAGCAGCACAAAAGACTCAACAGACCTTAACTTTTTATGAGCTTGATCTTGGACTCAACCACGTTGTCAGAAAATATTCAGAACCCCTTGAAGAACATGCAAATTTTTTAGTTACGGTGCCAGGCGGTGACGACGGTCCATCAGGAGTATTGATTTGTTCAGAAAATTATCTTACTTATAAGAATCTTGGAGATCAACATGATATTCGTTGTCCAATTCCAAGAAGAAGGAATGATTTGGATGATCCAGAAAGGGGAATGATTTTTGTATGTTCAGCAACTCACAAAACAAAATCGATGTTTTTCTTTCTTGCTCAAACTGAACAAGGAGATATTTTTAAAATAACTTTAGAAACTGATGAAGATATGGTCACTGAAATAAAGTTGAAATACTTTGATACAGTACCCGTTGCAACAGCCATGTGTGTTTTAAAAACTGGATTTCTCTTTGTTGCATCTGAGTTTGGAAACCAGTAAGTGTTTTTTGATTTTTGTTATAATTTGAACATTAGAGGTTGCTACAAGCTCATTAGTGTGTAGAGTAATAAATTATTCTTTTGTGACCTAAAGTATTAAAAGAAATTTAAAAACAGTTTTTATATTTTATTTTAGAAAAAATTTAAATTAAATCATTGTCATAAATATATACAAATAAGTACATAATCATCTATATTAACATGAAATACTTAATTTTTTAATCAAATTTCAGATATAACGGGCAGAAGTCATAATATATTTAATTGCACAGCCTTTATTTTTTTTACTTAAAAAGTAATTTATAAGTACAAATTTTCTCTTATTTCATATAAATATGTTACAATAACTTGTAGCTCATTTATACTTACCTATTAAAGATATTTTTGTTCTCAATTCTCAATTTTGCATAAATAGTATATTCCTTTCTAGCTACTTGTATCAAATTGCACATCTGGGCGATGATGATGATGAGTTAGAATTTAGCTCGGCTATGCCTTTAGAAGAAGGAGATACATTCTTTTTCGCACCAAGACCTTTAAGAAATCTTGTTTTGGTAGACGAATTAGAATCTCTTTCTCCAATTCTTTCCTCCCGCGTAGCTGATTTAGCAGGAGAAGATACTCCTCAGTTATATATGATGTGTGGAAGGGGACCACGTTCTTCTCTTCGAGTACTTAGGCATGGATTAGAAGTATCTGAAATGGCCGTATCTGAACTTCCGGGTAATCCCAATGCTGTTTGGACTGTGAAACGTAGAAGCGATGGTGAGAATAACATTTTTGTTTTAAGTTGAAACAATTTAAAGACAAGTATTCTATAAAAAAAGTGAAGGAAAATAATTGTAGGTGTTTAGTAGCTAACTTAAGAATTTTATTGCTACCAGTCATTTCGATACGTGCTAAAGTTTATGTGACCCTCGTAGTCTAGCCTATTGCTCTGTGGTAATGCTTTCCACATTCTCAGAATTATTTCATCTTATTTTGCTCAAATAAACCTAGTCCAAATTGCCTCCTTAAAATATATAAAAAATAATTTTTTCTAAATTTTGCTAAATGGATTAGAAATTGTTTTAAAAATTATATGCAAAATTATATTTACCTTAGTAAAACTTTCTTTTAATAAGGCCTGGCTGTTGAACATTTACCAACACCAGTGCTTTTTTTATTTCAGATGCTGCTCCATTGCTGGTGAGACTATGAGATAGGTAAGTGTGAAGAATGTAAGGCGGACTTACGATGCAAATATTACAGTTGAAATGGATACAAATGTGTTTGTGATTGCAAAACTTTCATTTTACATTTATAACAAAAGTTGTTATTTACAATAAGATGGTTAATATTGCAAAAAGTACTTAATCGTTATAAAACGGTAGATGTATGTACTGATGCAAGCTATTTTATGTAGTGACAAATCTTGAGTGCTATAATGTTCGACAGTGAATAAGTTCTCTATTGAAACATTACACACAAAGTTATGTAAATATTTTCTTAAAAAATATTAAAATTTTACTAATATCTAATATTGCAAACAAACCTCTTTTCAGTATATGACTTAGAATCAATACTTTGAATAATTATTTTAACATGTGTATGTTGAAAAAATGACATCCATAACAGAACACTGCTTGTTTAAATAAATTCATAAATAAAAATAAACCAAACGCTTAAAATTACTAACAATAGGTTCATACCTTAATAGAAATTGCAGAATAATCTAATATATTTACGTCATCTATGCCTGAGTTCCAAAATAGTAGAGTTTCATTTATAGCACTTAGATAATAACGAGGGATGAGGGTTGCAAGGGACAAATTTCAGTTGTCGCTTGAGAAGGGTTCAAAGAATACAAAATTACCAAAAATAAGTTCACATTTAGTGAACATAGCACTTTAATAGTTTAGTTTTAAAAGTTTACTAGTCTTTAAAATGTTCTTTTAGATTATGGCCTACTCCCATCCATTTATACCTACCCGATGCACACTCCACTGATATCACACTTAACACATAATACACTGCACTATTTACATAACACTGGTTCCATCACTGTCGTTATAAGAATCACATTAACACTTATCATCTGCCATAGCACCAGGTTCCATATATGGCAAAACAGTGCCACAATTTTGCTATCCTATGGCCTTCATTTATCCATATTTCGTCTTTTATTCATTTTTCCATTCAGATTTCAGCCTTTTAATATTTGTCTTAAATAGTTTCTTCGGCATATCAATTTATAGTTCGTCTTTGTCTCCCAGCATACTCTTTCAATTTCATTTTATAAAATGAAAATTTCGGTCATGTATAATTCACAAAATCATCTTTCTAGGTATTAGGCAAAGCTTTATCCTGTAAAATAGCAACCTGAATTTTTTTATTGTCTGAAGCTCATTTTTAAAATACCCTTCATGAATCTCCTTCCTCAAGTGATCGCCATTTTCCGTTTATCAATTGCATATTCTTTGTCATTCCTTTTTGCATGATATACACTACTCACAAAAAAAGCAGGATACTTGATAATGAACTACATATTTCAACCGCTATACTTACATTCATGTTTTGGTCTTGAGTCCTAATTCCTTCATACAATATTTTGAGAAGACGCTGCCCAGCTTGAATTGTTTTCCAGTTAAATTATTTTCTTCTGTTGAAAAACCGTGCATGTAATGTAAACACTTAGAAGAAACCGAGTGGTGTTTCGCGATCGGCAGTGGTGTACAAAATAGGAGTGAATATGGCAGTTAAGGCAATGCCGTGAGCAATGTTTGCATTGATTAGGTAGTTGAAGGCATTCAATAGGTAGTGAACGGCAGTGGACGGTATTGTCGGCAGTGCTTTAGGCAGTTACAGCAGTGACACCGTAATTGTCGGAAATAATCGCAGTTTTGTGGCATTAAACTAGTAAATAACGGCAGTGATATACAGGGTGTCCGGAAATGATGAGCAAAAAATTGAGGGGATAATTCTAGACCGAAAATAAATAATACCTCTTTCTATAACATTTTTTTCAAAACTGATTATTAATGGAGTTACAGGGTGTTAAAGTTAAAATTTTATTTTCGATATTTGTAGATAACTTCTTAAGAAATCCAAATATTTACATAAAATTTGTAAATCAGGGGTTTTTGCGGACGAGAAATTCAAATGTTTCTAATTTTGACGTCACTAGTAGAGAGCGCCACTTGTGACACACCATGTTTCTTTTAAAATGGTAGAAAAATGTGTAAAACACCCGAGTTAGAAGATGGCCAAGGCCATTAAAAAAAATCTATACAGTGCTTTCGAAAACTAACGAATAAATTCATTATTTTTGAAATTGAGAAGTTTTCGAAAAAATCCCCTGGAACGTCGATTTAGTTTTTTAAAAAGGCACTTTTTGACATACGACTCATATTTGTGGCATCATCGTTGTTCGAGATATGACGTCATCGACAATTTTTTTAAATAGCAATTTTGGCCGTGCCATTTGAAAGAGAGTGTCATTCTACATACATACATCATGAAAAATTATGGTGTTACATAACAAAAATTTCAAGAAAATGTTTGAAGATTTAAAAGCAAGAATTCGTCACGAGATACATCGTATACCTCCTGAAGTTATTGATAATGCCCAAAAAGAATTTATTAACCGTCTTGGCTATTGTTAGGCAGCCAACGGTGCACAATTTGAACATTTAATTTAGTCGATTTTTTACATAATCATTATCATTTTCAGTATTGTGAAAATTAAATTTTAAAATCTTCAAACATTATTTTCTTGAATTTTTTGTTATGTAACACGATAATTTTTCATGAAGTATGTATGTAGAATGACACGCTCTTTGAAATGGCATGGCCAAAATTACTATTTAAAAAAATTGTCGATAATGTCATATCTTGAACAACGATGACGTCACAAATATGGGTTGTATGACAAAAAGTGCCTATTTTTGAAAACAAAATCGACGTGCCAGGGGATTTTTTCGAAAACTTCTCAATTTCAAAAATAATGAATTTTTTCGTTACTTTTCGAAAGCACTGTATGTGGGAACAAAGTGAGAATCATCAAACTCAAGTCATTAAAATTAATAAGTAGCTGTTATGCATACATAGTTTTAATCAGTTAATAGTTTTTTTATTGGCAGTATAGCATATTAGCCAGCATATCTAATTAATAATTTTGTACATTAATTTTTTGTTAAAAAGTTTTGTAAAAAAGTATGCGTATAATTATTAGCACACATCCTGCACACATTCATATATCCTTTAATTGTCCTCACTTTATTGCCCAATTTCTCTAATACTGTTTAAAATTGTATTGGGGAAGTGACGGTTGGCATTGGAGAAGTGATGATTGGCATTGGGGCAGTGACGGTTAGCATTGAGGCAGTGAAGAACGGCATTGGGGCAGTGACGGTCTGCATTAAGGCAGTAGTGACCAACATTAACATAATTATGGTCGACACTGTCGGCATTGAAGTAGTGTCGCCGGGCATTTAGGCAGTACCTAGGGCATTGGTGTAATAACGGTAATTTTTAAAGAGGACTGCCTAAAACTGGCAGTGATGTACAAATTTTTAATACGTGAAACACCCTTCGGAGGAAACATATTGTGCCACAAGTGGCGCCCTCTACTAGTGATGTCAAAATTAGAAACATATTTGAATTTCTCGTCCGCAAAAACCTCCGATTTACAAAGTTTATGTAAATATTTGGATTTCTTAAGAAGATATTCACAAATATCGAAAATAAAATTTTAACTTTAACACCCTGTATCTCCGTTAACATTGAGTTTTCGAAAAACTGTTATAGGACTTTATGACCTTTTTTTGTGAGGAATCACCTCCTGAAGTCTTGACGCATAATTTCCGGACACCCTGTATTGTTGTACTCCAAAAAATTGCGAATAATGTAATTCAAGAAAATATTACACAAATTTTTTGGTAAACACTAAGGAAAAGTGGTGAGGCACAATAGACTTGATACACATTTTCACAGGAACATGTTTTGATGACACATTGGAAACATTTGGGCACTCATTGTCCGCGTTCTCAAATTGTTACACTGGAAAGCAGCTAAAATCACTATTAAATTAATTACAATCAATTTGGCAAAAAGATATACTCGAAATTTTCCCACACGGACACCCATAGTAGGGCTGCAGATAGAACAAGTGGATTTGTCAATTCGCCATAATCAATAAAAGTCCTGCATCCTGACGTGGCGCATGCGTATTTGCTACAGCTGAAGCTGTGTAATCAGCTATACTTTGAAAGATATGCGGAGCTTATAATTTTATATGTATTTCTCTTTGTGTTGACTGTTATAAATTCCAAGTGGATTTATAACATAAATCACTCTCTACTATTTTGAAACCCGACTATAAGTTAGTGTAAATTAAAAGAATATTAATTTTTAAGAATCTTCTTTTAATTTTGGTGTAAAATATTACAGAAAGTTTTTAGTATTATATGATGAGTTTATATGTCCGTGTTTCACCTGAATCAAAGTGATTACGATTAACTAAACTGATTACTTTTTTTATTTACATCTAAAAGTTGATGAGGTAAAAAAGTTTCTAGGTTTTATATTTTTTTGTTACAGATGAATATGATGCTTATATTATTGTCTCCTTCATAAATGCAACTCTGGTGTTATCAATCGGTGAAACTGTTGAAGAAGTGACTGACAGTGGATTTTTAGGAACAACACCTACTTTATCTTGTTCTGCTTTAAGTGATGATGCTCTTGTACAGGTATGATAAATGATTTTAATGAATTGAAACTAATTGAGATATAAACAATGTAGATTTGTTAAATTCATCATTAATTACTGTTTTTTTTGCATTTACATTAATTTCTAGCTTAATTCATAAAAATTGCTTCATACAAGTGCATTTTATTTTTGTTAATTAGAATGATTTTTGTTTAATACCAAAAAATTCATGTCTACATGAGATTTTATATTATATCTTTTTAGATTTTTATTAAAATAAATGCATCTGAATATATTTGGTCGTTAAATGAAACGAATTTATGAATTACCTAATTAAAGACAAGACTTGATAGAATTGGTGGTTATTTCAGGAGGTACTGTTATTAAAAAGTTTTAAATTTTTACATCACCAAGTATTTTAGAAAGTTAAATGTATTTCCATAATTAAAATAAAAATATTTAATACCTATATTGACGTTAATATTATGTATGCCGATATATCTGCTGCCAGATCATTAATTGTGACTTGATACACGTGTGTACAGGGCTAATTACCACTAAGTACAAAAATTATAACCACTTGCTAAGGGTGGCCTAAAAGACAGTAAAAACAAATTATTTCAGAATTCTAGGTCGATATTTAAACAATGGATCAAAACCTCTGGAAAATTGATGCCTCGTCCGAGATGGCTTAGATCTGTCAGCTACAAGGCAGTCATTTTTTACAGTGTTGCCAAATGTAGAAATGACCATTTTTTTTATTAATTATAATATCTGATGGGTAATAATTAATCCGGTTAACTGCAGTATTTTGTATTCGTTCTTTCAGGATTACCCACTAACATCAAAACACACTTTTCAGTTTTCTGCTATCTATTACTATTCCTTTTGTAATAAAGGAATACTAATAGATAGTAGAAAACTTTTAATGCACCTGTGACAGTCTTGTATGATAACCGCAATATAGTTCACATATTATAGGAAAATATTGGTACCTGACACAAATTCCTGTATTTAATTACAATAAAACCTTTAAAATTGAAGACAAACCAGTAAAAATGAACGAAAACAAAATTACAACATAAACACGAGATTTTGATTATGACAATGAATTTTACCGTTCTATGTTGCTGGTTGCCGATCTCTCTAAATGTTGAACGTGCAAAATAAATAACCTCGTGGTGGACGGGCGGCCGTAATCGGCGATAAAATGGAGTTTAGTATAGTTTTAAAAAAGTGTTTTCGCTTTATAAATAAGTGGAAATTTTTTGACGGGTGGTTCCATTAACTCTTATTTTTCTGTACTCTTAAAATATTTGTACTTCATTGTAGTTAATCCTGTATAAGCCAATATCAAAAATCATAAATATTGAATCAAGGACACTTAAATACATTAATATTAACCAAAGTATATAGAGTGATTTAGAAATACTAGGGAAAAAATTGAGTACGTAATCTACATAAGAAATTATTTAACCCGTATTTTATTAACTCCCAAATTTTAAGTTTTAAGGGGTCCTTGAGACTATTGAAATTAGGCATAAAATTGTATTTATTGTAAATATCTAAAACCAATTTGAATGAAATTTGGTATGGAATTGTAGACGATCTGATCATTATTAATAATTTTGTCAAGTATCAGAGCGCTGGTCACTGGTTTTATGTGCACTGTGCGATATTCAACAAATGTATGCGATTTTTTGCTGTAATATGGACGGACATCCCATTTTATTACTTATTTGCAATATAAGTAATTAAAAGTTATTGTCCTAGATTAATACATATTCATAGTACCAGATGTGGTTCTGCTGCCATTTTTTGGGTCTCCCATATATGTTACAAATTTATACACTTGACATATTTTTGAATTTTGAGTGCTATTGCTTCAAAGTTCCAAAGTATTATATGATTTTTACAAATTTATTTTTAAATATTTTAGGTATATCCAGATGGTATAAGACACATTTGTGCTGATAAAAGGGTAAATGAGTGGAAAGCTGGAAAGAAATATATTGTGAAATGTGCAGTCAATCAACGACAGGTTGTTATTGCTTTATCTGGAGGAGAACTAGTTTACTTCGAAATGGATCCGGTAAGTTTATTTTTCAGTATCTTTATACTAAATAAGGTATATTTATTTTTATTAAACTTTTTAGAATTAATTTGAATTTCAGCTTAATTGTTTTAAAATTTTTGGAAATTTAAGCCATAACAATAAATGGTAAATTTTAAATTTATATGAGGACTTAAAAAACGAATATTAAATAATACACCTATTATATTATTTTGTACATTTTAACAAAGTGATTTTAGTGATAAGTAAAATTAATTTTATTGGACATTATTTCAAATTGATTATTTTGCATCATACTGCATTATCTAAATGGTACTATAAATACCTTTTGGTTTTGTAGTTGTGCTAGATAATATCTTTCTTGTCGCCTTCGTTGTTACTTTTTATAGAGCAATGAAGTGAATCAAGAGAGAACATTTTTGAAAGGGATATTTAAATGATGAATTCTAAATATAAAGAGAAAGTGAAATTGAAACATCTGACAATCTGTAACGATACAGTAGAATTAACCGCTTTTGAAGCAGTAAGAAAAAATGGTGTTACTGCTTTTTTATATTTTAAATATTGTGTTATATAATTTTCAATTTCTCGTAAAATTTATAAGAGAAATTAATAAATCTTTCTCTTCTACTAGCAATAGATAATTTGTTAACAGTAGGCAAATTTTCAAAGCTTCTTTTGTGGGACTGCATTGTAAAAATTGTTAATATAATTTTTTGTTATTAGACTGGTCAGTTGCATGAATGTAAGGAAAGGAAACGCATGAATTCTGATGTTGTGTGTATGGCTCTTGCCAATGTACCCCCTGGAGAACAAAGATCCTGGTTTTTAGCAGTGGGATTAGCCGATAGCACTGTCAGAATAATCTCATTAGATCCTAGTGATCGTTTAGCACCAAGATCTATGCAGCCACTACCTGTATGTGCCGAATCTTTGTGCATTGTAGAAATGGGATGTACTGATAGAGATTCTGACAGTGCGGCAGCTGCAAGTACTACAAGTACATTGTACCTGAACATTGGTTTACAAAATGGTGCTCTATTGCGAACAGTACTTGATCCAGTGACTGGCGATTTAACCGATACCAGGACTAGATATCTGGGATCGAGGCCAGTAAAATTGTTTCGCATCAGAATGCAACAGTCAGAAGCAGTTTTGGCAATGAGCAGTCGTTCTTGGTTAAGCTATTATTATCAAAGTCGATTCTATTTAACTCCTTTATCATATGAAAGTTTAGAATATGCCTCCGGATTCAGTTCCGAGCAATGCCCCGAAGGTATTGTGGCCATATCAACAAATACCTTAAGAATTCTGGCTTTAGAAAAATTGGGAGCAGTTTTCAATCAGGTATCGTTTCCATTAGAATACACACCAAGAAAATTTATCATACATCCAGAAACCAATAATTTACTTATTTTGGAAACTGAACACAACGCCTATTCTGAGGAGACAAAAAAGCAGAGACGCTTACAAATGGCAGAGGAAATGAAAGAGGCGGCAGGTGAAGAGGAGCAAGAATTAGCCAAAGAAATGGCAGAAGCATTTTTAAATGAGGACTTACCCGAAAATATATTCTCGGCACCTAAAGCTGGTCATAATATGTGGGCTTCTACTCTAAGGATAATGGATCCGGTGCAAGGGTCGACCTATAAACTAATACGTCTAGAACAGAATGAAGCCGCAATGTCACTAACCTTTGTTAAATTTCATGGTCAACCAGAACATCAGTGGTTCCTTGTTATAGGTATAGCCAAAGATTTTCAGCTTAACCCACGTCAGTGCTCCTTAGGATTTTTGGATACGTACAAAGTTGATGTAATGGGAAGAGAGTTGGAGTTAGTTCATCGTACAGTTGTTGATGAAGTGCCAATGGCTTTATGTTCTTATAATGGAAGGCTCCTTGCCGGCGTTGGAAAAATGTTGAGATTATATGATTTGGGTAAAAAGAAACTTTTAAGGAAATGTGAAAACAAGGTGAGACTCAACTATAATATGAATAAAATTAGATAAGTTTCAGTAACATTGAAGAATAAATGTCACGAATCATATTTTATATATTCGTCCCTATTCTGTAACTTGCATCGAAATGCTCAGGTCAAGTTGAAATGTTGACAAATCGTAAGGTTCAATATCTATCGCATCAAAATTGGTATTCTGTAACTCTAATTGTAGAGGTCACAAATCTATACAAAAACCTCTATATTTGACACCTGTCGACCATCGTAGTAACAATAATCTGCGATTATAGACTAGTCTATTTACTAAGCGACTTTCGGAAAGGTATGTTTAACCCAGAAACTTTAAAATATTCAAATTAGCTATAAGAATTAAGTAAAATGTGCCTTTTAATAAATGCAGGTATAAGGAGTGGAATTTACGCACATTTGCCTTGCAAATGTGTTTTTATAGGAAATCTCATGTCTGGTAAATTTAATAGTTGGTACATAATCTAAGTACTGGTATGTGTATATATTTTAGAAAATTGATTCATTTTGCTGCATCATTATAGATGGAAGTAAAGAAAATGGGATATAATAGGTGTTAACTATGACTATTTATAAATGTAAAGGTATATTATTCAAACAAATAAAAATAATTATTTGCTGTCTATTAATTAATAAAAATAATCTAATCAGTTGATTTCTAATTCTACAACCTGCAGCTGGTAATTTTCCATTTTCGGGCTTTGAAAAATAGCATAATGATAAAAAATTGCATAAAAAAAATATGACAGAATAGAAACATGTATTTCTTAAAACATTATTTGGTTTGCTTTCTATTTTTTCCTCAATTTGTTAGGTACTACTAAATAAAAATATATACAGGTACGTATACACATCTAAATATTTCACAATTTTATGGTATAAAGCATACTAAAAGTAAAAATGATTTCTTAGTGTTGTGAGGTTATAACATAACCTGACATCTAACACAAGAACGGAACAACGCATGCACAACCCAATCTCGATACGAAATGATGACTGAGTTGGCTGGTCAAAATCAATTTCTACCAGTGACGTTGAAACAAGTTACGGAATACCAATTTTGCTCAATTCATACATTTTTATTTGGAGTTACATAACACGGCTGAATGTTACATTAAATCTACATATTTATAAAATTATTCTATATTTAAACTAGAAAATTTTAATCCTAAAGTTACCTTTAGCAGTTAAATTGTTAAATTTGAAATCGGTAGAGTCATTTCTCAACATAGAGGATAATTTTTTGCTAACAGATGTTTAATTTGATATTGCCAATTGATTTCTACTTATACCATTTTCAACTTGGTTGCTTGTTGATCTTGAACCGATTAAGAGTGAATAAGTAATCTGTTGCTCCACTTTCAATTAATCAATATCCTAGAGTTATCATCAACACGTTTTGTGAAATTCAATATGAAAAATAAACATAACCTCATTTGCTTTCAACTTGTGCATTATTTCAATATTCCAGTTTTATCATTGTCACTGTCACTTGGAATTTTATACTTCTTAAGTATTAATTATTTTTAATTATTTCAAAATAGTTGATTTAAGGATAAATAATAATGTGATGTTATACTTTTATTCCATCTTTAGGGCGATTCAGTGCCCTAACCTCGGAACAATTCATTATGGCGTATTTAGGTTGTACAACGTAATGTTTAAATATATTATAAAAATTGTTGGATTTGCCTAAATGCAGTTTTCAAAATAAGTAATTTCATTGAGAGATTTTAGTTGCTCACTGTCCCCTACTTTCAGAGATTTACATGCAACAAAATTAAATCATTTATCCGAAATAATCATATGCTCTCTGAAATTTTGCATAATTTTGTATATAAAATACATCATTCTGTATTTTACACAAAACATAAATTAGATTTATTGTCTCATTTTACTCTAGTGTTTGTTCTACCATTTTCGGCTAAATCATAGGAACTGTGCTTTTTCTAGTCTGTTCCATTGCTCGCTACCAGTGACTCACCGGGCGCGGTAGCACAGCACAAATGACGTAGTTGAACATAGTCGGCAATTGTTTTAAAACAAATTATGACAAATGTCAAATATCTGTTAAGTCTACGTTTTTATTTATGTATAATTTTTAAATTTATAAATTGTTACAACAAAAAATAATAAATATTGTGTTTTTATGGTGAAAGTATGTATGTATGTATCCAATTTTGTGAAAAATGTAAAATATTTAGACAAAAGCTTTGTATGAAGTATTGGAACGGTATGAGTGCCGCATATTTTAAAATAGTAGATAAAAAATATGTACATTTTGCAAACCAAATTAAATAAGTAGGTTCTATTAAAAGACAAGCTATTACAATGTCAATATCAAATGTAAAGTTCTGACATTTATGGCCTGATCTGCATGTTTCCAAATACCATTGGTGTCACCACATTACAAAATGCTAAATTGAAATTCAGCTGATTCGACAGACAAGTATTAGAAAGGTGACATGATTTAGCAGACGCTGGTTCTACATACACCATTTTAAAGTATTTTCACAGCAACATGATGGCACTCTAGATTGTGCTATACTGCTTCTGCTTGATTATTAGGAGCGCAAAAGACTTTAGTTCTATTTTTTAACTGAAGTTGATAATTTGTTTTAGACCAACTTCAGCAAATACATTTTTGCATTGTTTTTATCTTTGAGAGTAATTTACAAGCACTAAAGAGCAGTCATATGAGAACGGTATTAAAAATACAATAAAGTGGTAATTTTGTAAATTGTCGAATTTAACTGTTCAACAAAGTTTAAATTCCATTATTTTTTAAATTTTGAAAATTGTTTGAGAGTTGAAGTTTTGTATTCATATACATTTTTTTTTTAGTAAAATTATTCATTTTAATTATGACATTTTTAACAGAGATATGTAAAACATAAATAGAATTATTTTATTTTTCGGCAGGGAATAGATGAGCATGGTATAGAAATTTGATTTTTTGTGACTTAACAATACTATAATATTACTTTATCACTACTATGGGAAATGTTTTTTTGAAATACGATTCAGTCATAATGTCATTAATTTTAACCACATATTTGAATGGCCTAATAAAGACAAAAACTTGAAAAGAAAAAAAAAATACTCCTTGTAAAAGGAAACCAAATCAATCTATAACTCCTGATAACATGACGAGCGACGTTGGAGCATTGAAGCAAACTGACAGGTTGATTTGGCTTTTGTCAAGCTGTGAATGAATTGAGGCTGCTAGGGGAAGTAACAATCTGAAAAGGGGTTTAAATCATGTTTTGAAATACATTTTTTTAGCACATCTTTCCCTAAAATTAACGACATTATGAATTAATCACCCTGTATAATTGGTTTCTATATAAAGATCCACAAACTTAGTAAAATGGATAAGTTATCTAACAAGTAAATTTGACAAAACTTTCTGATAAATTAATGAATTTATTTTTGACAAAAAAATTTCAATTTTGACAGATATAGTTGTGGCTGCTTTTGTGTATATCAGTTGACTTTGTTTTATGAGCGAAAATGATTGCAGCAGAATTATTTGAAAATTAGTTTAAAAAAAATTATCCTTTATATTGCATTGCCATATTTTTATTAGTGACACTGGGTTTATGTAATATATATCTTTTTTATGATGATAACCAAAGATCTGATATGATGTTGATATCCTGCAGTGCTGATTATGTCACATCAACTATTAAAATCTTTGATATCTAGAATGTTAAAACTGACAAATTATACTTTTCCAGCATATTCCTAATGCTATAGTGAATATACAAGCAATGGGGAAAAGAATTTTTGTATCGGATGTTCAGGAATCTGTTTTTATGGTTCGCTATAAAAGAAATGAAAACCAGTTGATAATATTTGCCGATGATACCCACCCCAGATGGATTACATGTAAAACTGTATTAGATTATGATACCGTTGCAACAGCCGATAAATTTGGTAATATATCCATTCTTCGTCTACCTCCAAATGTCAGTGATGATGTGGAAGAAGATCCAACAGGCCATAAAGCATTGTGGGATAGAGGTCTTTTAAATGGCGCTTCCCAGAAGGCTGACACTATTGCAACATTTCATGTTGGTGAAACAGTGACTTGGCTTCAAAAAGCAACATTAATTCCTGGTGGTTCGGAATCGCTTATCTATACTACACTTTCAGGGACAGTAGGTGTTTTAGTACCTTTTACGTCCCATGAAGATCATGACTTTTTCCAACATCTGGAAATGCAGATGAGGAGTGAAAATCCTCCATTATGTGGGAGAGATCATCTGTCATTCAGGTGTTACTACTTTCCAGTTAAGGTAATGATAAATTTATTATACATATTATAAGTGGACATTACACGGGTTTTTTAAATTTGTTTATTAGTTGGTACTGGAAAAAAAGCTTACAGAATTTTTTGTTGTGTGGAAGGTTTTTACAAAAATTTGTGAAAAAACTGAGGGTATATGATATTTGTTCCCCTGATTTTGATAATCAATGAAGTTGAATGTCAAAGACTGCTGTTACCATCACTACTGTCACTCAATGCCTTCATCTCTGTCGACTGTCGTTACCAAGTTCATTGCCAAAATTTTTGTATTTTAACATATTTTCTTTACTGATAAATGAAGCTTGATTTTCTTAATATAAATTCTGTAAAACCATTGAAAACTGCTTCATTTAAGAAAAAAGTTAAAGAACATCTTTCTAAAATAATCCTTTTCGTCACAATCATCTATATCTACATTAAGAACATTTATTTAGATTAATTGTTCAAACACATTTTTTAATTACTGTACAATCTATTTGATTTTATTAATATTATATTCTTTAACAAAATGTAGCTAATATAAAGGTACCTACTAAAAATTTATTAACAACAAAAAATATATACAGGGTGTCCGGAATATGTGTGCCATAATTTTAAGGGCTTATTTCATTGACTAAAAAATGACTAAACCGAATAATTTGTCTATAAGTAGATTTCAAAAATATAAATGTAACGTAAATAATATGCAAAACAATGTTACAAAATTACAAACTAAGCACAATTCAGGTTAAGTAAAAGCTTCAGTAACGCAAATTTATTTTTTGTATCAGTATTAGTAAAATAAACGATTGAAGTTTCCAAGAATCTCGTTAAAACTCTAATGAACTGTAATGACAACATTGTAATGTGTCGGGCTGCTGCTAATAACTGAAAAGTAATACGTTCTCATTTTTTATTATTTTTTTTATTTTTGATGTGAGTGTACATAAACATAAGTGGAACAATTTATAGTAACCATGACCAGCTGCATGACACGTTAATTTATGGCGAATCTAGACAAAACTCTGGCTACGTTTGTACGGTAAATGCTTTTTTCAAGTACATGTTTTGAACCCTTGTAACTATTATTCTGTTGTGAAAAGAGCTCTAACGAATCCATTCACAGTAAGTGCCTATGTTTAGGTGTATTGATTTGGAATTATGTACAAATACTTAACAATCCTAATATGGCATGTGAGTATCGTCACATATTCAAGACCTGTTTGCTGTCATAATTCTATTGGTCAGACAAAAAAAATTAAAGTCAAATGTGTCTTGTTTGGTACAGTTTATTATACTGCACAATTAAGGCACTCATATTCCGGAGGCCCTGTATATTTAATTAAAAAAAAGTAATAACTTCATAAAAGTGATGATATAATATAAACATGCTAGACTTATGAATCTAATGATTTTATTTTGACTGCTGAAAATTGAATACATGCTAATAATTACTTATGTTAATGTTGTGTAATGTATTGACTGTATTTTAATTTTCAGAATGTAATTGATGGTGACATGTGTGAACAGTATAATTCATTAGAACCTACAAAGCAGAAAAGTATTGCGACAGACTTGGACAGAACTCCTGCAGAAGTTTCCAAGAAATTGGAAGATATAAGGACTCGTTATGCTTTCTAATTATTTATTTTGTAATTAATTTTCTGTATATATATTTTTTTTAATAAATACTGATTGAACACATTTGGCACTGAACCGCAAGTGTGTTTAGTCTAAAAGTAAACATATCTGAAGGCAGTTTATTATCTATTTGTTTATCGTAAAAAGGTATTAAGTAAATTTATGTTGGGTATACTATGGAAAACGATAAGTTACCTACTAGTAAAAAATTTGTATAATTAGTAATGTGTGTGCAGTGGTGACCTGTAACCCATGAGTTCCCTTCTTGAGGAATTTTCTCAAACTGAAGACAATATTAGTTGAACCAATAAAGGAGTTTGCCTAAAAATGTGTGGACTTCATGAATGTGGTTTCGCTTGGCTTGTGAGCTTAACACCATCTATGTAATCCCCACTTCATGAAAGGACTGAAAATGTGAGCACTGAATAGCCACGTTGTGTACATTGTGTGACAACTTGGCATGAGGGATGGGTACAATTGTGTGCAATAATAATGACGCTAAAATACATTTTGTGATTTCTTTTGAACTGTTAACGTATTTGTAATGAAATTATCAATTTTTAATATTAGTCCTTTGTTGTTTCACTCATCAATAGAGATTAATGAAATAACTAGGAACTTGTAGAAGTTCAAATACTCTTGAGTGAGCGTCACTATTATTGCAAAAGCATGTATGCTCGGGCACTTTGCTTTGGACTCGTGTAATTGTGGCCACAGTGAAGAATATACTTGCCACAAGAATTCAGACGACTTACGTCACACAAACAAATGAATAATTCATTATATTTTCATCAAAATATTTAAGAAACTGCAACTAATAGTAATAAAACTATATACTGCATTATATATTGCAGTAAATTGCAAAAAATTATTGTTTTTAATGCGACCAAATATCGAAAATTACGCTGACAATAAAAACAAAAGGTGTAACTTCAGCCGTGACGTAAGACGTCTGAATTCTTGACGTGCGTATATACGTGTATATTTCATAATGCGACAGACTTGACGCGTTTCTACAGATTTTTCTTTTTAATTTACAGCAATGAAAGTGTATGAATAAAACTTAGTATCTTGAATTTGGAGGAAAAGTAGATTTGAAAAATAAGACGTGCAACGCCAGGATTAAATTTACCCGAAAATTTAACAAAAACGTTTATAATAAAACTGTGATTGTGACAAAACAAATGCTTTAATTTGTTTTCCTTGCTGTTTGTAAGTAAAGTGGATGAGAATAGAAATTTTTGATTTGAAACATTTGCAGGATAAAAAAAATGTGAAAATTCTGAACATAAAACTTTTCTACTGTTAGGAAAATAAATGCTTCTTGTTTAAGTAGTGCGTATGTGGAACAATAGCTGTGTGCATTAAGTTTGGAGACGTGACTTTTTTCTGCATAAGAGGTTTTTTGATCGAGGCGCTAGTCGAGATGCAAAAATACGCCATAAGCAGAAAAAAAATACTTCTTATAAATTGCTCACATTTTTTTTTAATAGTGTTGGAAATAGCTCAAATAACTAGTTATAATTTTTTATTGAAAATTGTGAACTACTATACTGGCTGATCCAAGAGCAGACGTCACCACTCTTAAAAGGCATGGTGGATGGCAAGCAAGGAACATGGCAGAAGGATATATTTCCTTATTCAAATTAATTACTAAATGTACAACTTTTCAAAACACTTAAAAAAAATAATCATATCAAGACAGTTAAGAAAAATTGACTATCAAAAATTATAGACATCTAAAACTGTGGTACATGTATCCTTCCACTGCGTGGACATAATGAAAAAAGTGACTGGGTAAACCAAGTGGTTTTTTAAAAACTTATACGACTTCATTAGAAAAATGAATTGCAGAGAAAACCGTTATTAAAATTCTACCTAAATTGCCTTGAAGAAGTCACAAATTTTATTCATATGCTAGTTTAGCTATATTTTAATTTCACCATTATAAAGGGTACACAGTTAATTTTTTTCTTGGATTTTTAAAATACTTTTGCTAATGAAAAATATCTTTAAAAATAAATTATTTGAATCCGTGTTTTGAGAAACTATAAACTATTTTGTAGCGTAGACTAATCGCTAACCAGTTTATGGACTAGCCTTTGTGATTTATTTTACTCTATAAAGATAATTCAAATCAATTTTCCAGCAGTTCTTGCATGTAACTGCAGAAAAATTCACTTTGTTTATAATGAAATATGTACAGAAAATATTTTTAGTTAGTTAGACAAAACAGTATCAAATCAATCCCTTGATTAAACCTTTTAGTGCCAGGGGTTATTAATTAAAATTTTCATTATGGCATGATACATAATTTTAAATTTAAAAAAATCATAATTTTTACAAAAATAAGTAAATAAATAACAATTATTTCCTTCTAATAACAGTAAATGTTTATTTCAATAAATAATAATAACTACATTTATATTGTAATATCGACAGCATTTTCTTTGTCAGTATAATTTTTATTATTAAATTGCCCATACATGTATTGTGGCTGCATTTATTATGTTATAAATCATTGACTTATTTACGTAATAGGTAATGGAGTTTGCCTAATATTTTCATTAATAGAGAGAATGTGCTGTTAATTTTTCTTTTGCAAAGTTCATAAAATATTTTTGCAAGTGAAATAAATCTTTAAATAAATGATTCGAATCCATATCTGGATATTGTTCCTTCAATGTCTCTGGATTTCTATTAACAATTATTGCTCCATGCCAACCACTATTTCTAGCACCTGAATAATCGAATTTAATCTTATCTCCTATATGTAGGCATTCTTCTGGCTTAAGATTCTTTAATTTAGATGCTTTCATAGCCTCCTGAAAAATTTTTGGGTCAGGTTTTTCAATTCCTACTTCGTATGAAGTAAGAACAAATTGAAAATAATGTCTAAGTCTTGTGTTTACCAATGTTGTGCTTAATCTTGGATCAAAATTAGATATAATTCCAATTGGAATACCTTTACTGCGTATATATGACAATAATTCAGAAACACCATGACATTGCTGCCAGCAAATAGAAGTTTTATATATTTCTATTAAATGTGAAGCAATAGGTTCTAGTTTGTCGTCATTCAAATTAAAGTGAGAATCTTTAAACGTGCCTTTAACTACCATTTTCCACCAATGTTCCCAACCCAGACCCGAATAAAGTCCAAAATTGGGATGTTCCTGATTCATTCTACGCCAGTGAGCTTTGAAATTGGCACCTAAATTATTCGTGTCGCACGAAATTCCATACAAAGCAGCAATTTCTCCATATTGGTGTCCAGGAGCAGATCGAAACTTTAGTAGGGTGTCCGTCACATCAAAAGTAATTAACCGTAAACGAGATATCATTGTAGACTATTACTTTTATATATAAAAACTTTTGACGCAAATAACATATTTACGTAAATATAACTCAACGATCAATCGGAAACAAATATGTATTTATATGTAATAAATCACGTAATAAATAAAAAATGTTAAATAATGCTAAATGACAAAAGATATGTCACGTTAGTTAACATCACCACAGAACAAGTATATCTTTAGTATCTCATCTTTATCTAAGCACAGAATGTATCCACTCCACCAGTGCTACCAATGACATATTGCAAAAATATCCACGCAAATTACACTCCCGTTTTCAAATTTGGATTAATGTTTTAATTAATTTTAAAAAAGAATAAAAATTATTTTACGTTATAGCTTAAGGCTAATTTATTGACGATTTTCAATATTCATAATTTAATTTGTTTAGGTGCAGGCATTGTCCACGGTCTATTAACTATATATTTATATGTATATACGGTCGGGACCATTGGCACCACGGGCGTAGCCAAGGGGAGGGTTTTGGGGGTCCAAACCCCCCCTCTCCCCGAAATAAGCAAAATATTACCTAATATTATAGCGAAAAATACGAGGAGTGAAAGAGAGTTAAATTGTTACATTTGAATAATATAGTAGCGCCTAGCGCCATCTTTTGACGAGAGGCAGACGCGCGATGAATATATAGACATTAAATTTCATGTAAGTATATTTTTGTTGTCTTATTTACTTCAAACCAAACCCCCACCAAAACTAAATCCTGGCTACGCCCGTGATTGGCACAGTTCATACAGTTCGTCGAGTGAAGGTTCCAGCAGAGATTGCGGCTAAATGAAATTCATTTGTACACGACGAAGTGGGAGAAAATCTATTTCTTGACAAATCACCGTGTCCCTTGAGCGCGCGAATTTTTTGTCCCATTTAAAACAAAACTTTTTATATATACACAAATTACCTACTAAATATCTTCTAGTTTTCGTACAAAAAAATAAAATAATAAATAGTCCATCGTCTGCTAAATCGCGTCGCCTTGGTAAAGCACGGCCGCTACAATTTAGCACTGCTCATGGTCTATTAACTACACGGTCGAGGTTATCAGCAGGTAGCCAATAAAAACTAAGGTCTTTTGTGACATATGACATAGTTTATCTGTCCATCTTTCGAGAAAGACTATATTTTGTCTTCATTTACGGGAATTTTGTGACGTCACTTGGCCCCAATCAATTTATTACAGTCCGTCGTCTTCTCCGTCAACGTCGGCTCCTTTGATGTCGAGGTCCCAGATTTCGTTTTTTTAGACGACCAAAAGACGACTGCGCATTTAGCCGCGCACATTCACGCGCTCAAGGGGCACGGTGATTTGTCAAGAAACAGAATTTCTCCCACTTCGTCGTGTACATATCAATTTCATTGGTTTTCATTGCGCATTTAGCCGCGATTTAGCCACACCCTCTGGAACCTTCACTCGACGAACTGTATAATAAACTGTGCTTTCAGATTCAGATATAATTGCTCGGTTTGAGATATCGATAATAGGTATCTTGAACTACTTGGGAGATCGTGTGAGACCTCTAAAATAAGGTGAGGCGAGGACATAAAAGTTTTAGGGTAGAACGTGAGAAACCTCAAGTTGTCAAAAACCTGTGTTTACAGAAGTATGCTTTAGTTCATCCACCCCATAAATATCGATTTTATTAAATGTAGAAAACTGGCAGCACAGATCGTATTGGCAGCCATGTCCTTATGGACAGGAAATTCGGGTGAATTATTTTATGGCAGGAAGTCTCAACTTTTAACGAATTTTGCCAACTCCAACAATTTCTATCATTTTTAACATAAAAATATTGAGTGTCATGGTAGATTGATAAAGGCTCAATTTAAATTTACTAACCCCACAAAATGATGAAATTAGTCATAATATATTCTTGTTTTACGAAATTCGCGGAAAATTGACACTTTTCCGCCATTAATAATTTAAATCAAAATCTGCCAAATTCACGAGAAAATTCGCGTCCATAAGGACAAAGTTTAATGTGTAAAGCCTTGTTCTCATAGACACGAAATTTGCGAAAATTTGTGCGAATTATTTAATGGCGGGTGAAGGCTCAACTTTTAGCTAATTTTGTCAAATGCAATATTTTCTATCAATTTCATCATAAAATTGTCATTGACTGTCAAGGTAGATTGTCAGAAGCTCAAGCTAAACTTACTAATCCCATTTAATAATGAAAATAGCAATAATATTGTTACGGAAGCTCACCTACCTTTTTAGTTTGTTAATTATGTTCCTGTTTGCGTTAGAATTTATAATTTTTGTAATACCTTTATTTTGACGTTTTCCGGAACATTCCAGGCTATATTCTATTTGCTTCTCGACACGTTCTTGAGATCGCAGAAACTTCGAGAACTCTAAAAATCTATATAAGCGGATCAATTCCGCCGTCACAGTCAGTTTATATTTAGCAGTCAATCGCGAATGACTGAAACGTCAAAGTAAAGCATTTGACAGTTGTGAATTTGGTTGAAGGAGATTTCTTGTATAATCAAGAGTGACAATAAAGTTGTTTGTCTACGTGACGTGTTCCCACGCAGAGTCAATTTCGAGGTTACATTGGTGTCAGAAGTGCGGCGTTCCACAAAGAAGGCGTTTCGAGTAGATAAGTGAATGCCAGTAACGCGATCAAGAACAACAGAAATGGAGGAAACATTCAAACAGTTAATGGAGATGATGAAATATATGAAAAAGAGTCAAGAAAATATGAAGAGGAGTCAAGAAGATATGAAGAACAGCCAGGACGAAATGAAAGAAGACTTAAAGAAAGAAATGAAGAACAGTCAAGAGGAAATGAAGAATAGTTAAGAGGAAATGAGGAACAGTATAAAAGAAATGAAAAACAATCAGCAAATAATAAAAAGTTAGAAGAAGTAATTAAGATCAATCTCAGAAGAAAAAATTAATCTATTGAGGAATGAAGTGCAAGATAAAGTCCAGGTCGTAGAAGAAAGCCTAATTAAGTTAGAGCATAAAGTTACAAAATTACGGTCACAATGGTGTGCAGTTGGCAAAATTTGCTAAAAGTTAAGACTACAAACCGAGAAAAAATATAGACGGTGCCAGTGGCATATTGCCGACGACCTCTAATTTATGGCCGTCTTAGAAGATCCAGAATCATTAAAACTGCTTTTTACGTCGATTTACGTTGGTGACACTGTAACCTGATGCTGATTATGTTTTGTTTTTTAGATTATTGTAATTGTTTACAAACACCGATCTCCCTTCGTAGTTTGTATTGGTGTCGAGCAGTGTTTATATAAGTATAGTTAGTCAACCGGTCTCAGTTGTGGATCATGTCGACTAGATGGCAGGACTATGATATGTGCAAAATCTCTTAAACAACCCTAGAGAAGTCGGTAAACAGGGTCAGACTGACGTTATTTTAAAAACAAAGTCAGACTGACTATGTTTACTGACTTGCCTAGGGCTCATTTAAAAGATTTTGCACATATTATAGACCCGCCATCTAGCCGACATGGTCCACAACTAAGGCCGGTTGACTAACTATACTTTATATGAACACTGGTGTCGAGCTTAGTGAATTAGTGTTTTACACTTTGCGTCACTGTAAAAAAATTACTAACTTCATTTTGCAATATAGCCATGATACTTGCAGTAGCACCAACATAAAGCAAGTAAAGTATCCGTTTTCTGGACCTTAGCTCCCTAACGAGGCACCTGTCACGTGACCTGTATCATGGAACGGCGCCATCTATATTTTTTTCTAGGTTTGGGGTTCAGACTCTTTCCGCCATTAAATTTCACAGATTTTGATTTAAATTATTAATAGCGGGAAAGTGTCAACTTCTTGCGAATTTCGTAAAACAGTAATATAATCGCTATTCTGCATCGCATCATTATGTGGAATTAGTAAGTTTAACTTGAACTTCTGACAATCAATCTACCATGACAGTCAATGACAGTTTTATTGCAATTTTCATTATTATGTCGTGGGATTAATAAGTTTAACTTCAGCTTATACCAATCTACCATGACAGTTTTATGATGAAAATATTGCAGTGTTGGCAAAATTGGCCGAAGGCTGAGACTTTTTTCCGCCATTAAATAATTCGCAGATATTGATTTAAATCATTAATGGGGGGAAAGTGTCAACTTTTCGCGAATTTCGCAAAACAGGAATATTATAGATATTTTCGTCATTATGTGGGATTAGTAAGTTTAACTTGAACTTCTAATATTCTGTCATGACAGTCAATGGCACATTTATGATCAAAATGATAAAAAAATATTGCAGTTGCCAAAATTGACTAAAAGTTGAGACTTTTCCCGCCATGAAATAATTCTCCTGAATTTTCGCGAATTTCGCATCCATGAGGACCACAAACCTAGAAAAAATATAGACAGCGTCGGTTCATGACATAGGTCACGTGACAGGTCCCGCGTTGCCTAGGGTCTTACGGTCCAGAAAATGGATATTTTATTTTCATTATGTTGGCGGTTCTGCAAATATGAGGGCTGCATTGCAATATGAAATTAACTAACTCATTTTAAACCAATCACAGTAAACAAATACGCTTCACGCTACAATATAACCAACGTAAATTGGTATAAAACCAAGTTTTAAGGATTCTGGACCTTTTAGGGCAGCCATGAATTAGTGGTCGCCGGCAATATGACACTGGCACAATCTATATTTTTTCTAGGTTTGTGATAAGGACAAGGCTTATTTTGTGCTCCGCGTTGTTATAGCAACCGCTGTATGAACTGCAGCGAATTTTGATTGATGCCAAATTCTTGAGACTTGCCAATGCATGCAGGAAATCAGTAGACGTGCTGAGGGACGAAGACAATGTTTTTTTATCAGAAGGTGTTTAGCGCCCTACGTTTTATAAATAATAATAATAATTACGAGGATTAGTCCAGAAGTAGAAAACTTGTGCGGGAGAGGGGGCGGCATATTATTATTAATCAGGCGGTATTTGCGCCCAGGAATGACTTACGTTGGTATGCCCTAACCAGCATTCAGCGCTGGAATGAGGGACCTGGAAAACCTCATTGATTAGGGGAGTAGTCAAACGTCAACCGGTATCAATCACTCACATTGACCCAAGCCAACATTCTTCCACCCTATCACACCAGCAGAGAGGGTGCCAATCCTCTCCACGAATATAACTTATATACGGTCTACTGCGGTGGTCGAACCCACAGCGATCTGGTCACCTCAATTCAAGTACTGACGCCTTAAACCGCGCGACCATTGACCGATCAAAATTATTATTAGGTATCCTATTTTTTGTATATATTAATTTTGACCAAATATGCAATAATCATACACCATATATTTCTTTCTAAATAATAAACAGAAACAATTTTGATATTGAAATTAAATTATAAATTTTATAATAGATTAAAAATAATTTAGTCATACTTACAACCAGTAATTTTAGGTGAATCGACGCGTCATCTACGTCACTTGGCGAGCCGCCACTGGCTGTATAATTTATACTATGTATTATGAAAAAACACCCTGTACAGAGAAATATTTTCTTGTTATATGTATATCCTATATGAATTAGTTTTTTCAGATATGAATAATTACGTTTTATTTTTAAAATATTATGCACACGCACAGATAAACAATCTGACAATGATTATCCGATATGTGTGTGTAACCAATTTGGTAAAATTTATATTGGTTTTTATTTTATGAAAGATTCCATTTTTCAAGGGGACACAATCCCCCTCCCAGCACAAGATGTTCCACCGCCAATGTTTATAAAAAGTGCTAACGTGTTGGATCACGTGCAATGTTTCTAGTGCTAATCTGAGGATTATTTTCAATCTATACTGATATAACCTCTTTCACTTCTGTATTCTGGAAGATGTTGTACAATCGTTTGCAATAATATAATAATGGCACTGGTTAAAATGAATTTTGCGATATCTTTTGAACTGCTGACGTATTCGTAATAAAATCTACTTTACCGATGCAACAATAATCCATGAATTTTTATTTCTACTTGCATTTCATGCATTTGTTTCAATATAAATAAAATGCTTATCTAATCCGCCTTTTCTAAGTTAGCAATTGTAAACCCTTTAAAGTTATAGTCAGAACACAAAAAAGTAAATTAAAATCCTTGACTGCTTAATTTTCATTTGTCTGCTTAACCATATTTATCCGATAACAAAGATAGCATGAAAACCCTGAAATAACAGAAATTTATTTATAAATTCCTATTCTACAAAGAAAATGCAAAATATCTTTTTTATTAGAATTACGACAGAAAATTTAAATGCACCTAGTAATTTCTGAAAACAAAGTGGCGTAGTTTTTGTGAAAGTTTTAATGACTAGGCTCTCCCGAATCTCCGTCACTGGTTGACAGATTTACATAGAACTAATGGATAATATCCTTGAATTGGTTACATTATTTCTTTAAGTTCCATTAATCTATGTCAAATAACTTCAGATATAGTTTAAAAAATTGATATTTTTTAAAAACAGCCCTCTTTCTTGGAAATTAGTAACTTTAGGCAAGTTTATTAAGACTCTCGGGTCTAAAAAGACCCAAGGAATTATTTATTTATGTTGGACTTAAAATTTATCTGCCTTAATATTTTGTATGCATTGCTTAACTCATGATCCCTAAACTGAGAAGATTTCCTACAAATTTTGGGCCAATGGCATTGCAGCATTTCTGAGACGTCAATGTTATATAATTTGATTTTCACCATGCAACTCAGTGTTAGTTATATTTGAATTTTAAATCGTTTTAGTAATTTAATATACATCTGTATCAAAAACACATGCATTAGTAAGTGGTATATTTAATTGACAAATACATTTATGTGATAGCTAGTTGGAAAAAATGCCTTTATTTATTTTAAATACTCACAACTCAATAATTCAACAATTAGAGCACAATACATTTTGGTATTTGTATGCACCACTGCATTTATGGAAATATAAGTATTTGTTAGGAAGTAATAAAACCTCGATATAGTAAAAATATGTTGTTAGGAATTACGGGCATATAAAAATTCCGCCGAATACCTGATAACCTTCAGCTTTAATAAAGTGATTGATTGTTACACCTTCTAAAGCCTTAACAATTTAATAGTCATAGTTCAATGACCTTAAATAATTTTTCTTACTTATCTCATAGACCTGGGGCACTGACCATATTTTTGAGCAACATGGACCATCTGGGTCCAACAGTAAAAAACTGAAGATATATTATGTTGTTCTATCAATGACGATATATCAAATATTTGCATATTTATGTGACAGAATTAGATAAGTATAAATTAAATAGTTTACTTAGTACATACAGGGTAACAAAATTTTAGATTCATAATCTGCCATGATATAAAACCAACTAATCGAGGCGTGTTACATGAACAGTGGCATACTCGAAAAAGGGGACCATATTTGGAAATCAAAATAATCTTGATCAAGAAGGACAGAAAATATTGTGAATGTTATTTTTATCTACTTAAAAAGCCCTCCCTCTCTCTCTCTCATTTTCTGGTCAAAAAACTGCTCAAGATCGTTGCATTCATCAGTGAAGGTAAGGTCCAAACAAAAAAGCCATTTCCAAGTTTTCGTTATAGTCCACTGCATTACCTATTTCTCAAAAAATTCAATTTCTTTAAATCAATTTTCAAACAGCTTTATTAAAGCTTTAGCTTTAAAGCGTTATTAAAGAGTAATTTCTTTAAGAAGCATTTCCACGTTCAGATAATAACTTTAACACGTAACACCTACCTCATAGCTGTTACCTGTGCCACACCAATTTCTTTTTTGCATGCGAATGACTCTGCTTTTAAATATTTTACTTTGCCTTCTCTTGATATTGTTACTTTGTTATTCAATGTTTTGTGTTTATTTTTATAATCTGTTTCACTCACTACGAAACTACGAAGTACGAAATGGTTAGCACTGACACGTTGTTTGAGGTTATGTGGCGAAAATTAACTCTAAGATGTTGTGTCATAGTTTTTTGTTATTCTTCATAAAATAATTTAAGGGGATAATTTGTCATAATCTTTCTAACAGTGTACAATCGTATTAACTTGTGGATAACTGTTTAAATAGTTAGGTTTTCAGTAAGCAGTTAGCTTTTATGCACGATTATGGATAATTTTGGAAATCATTTAGCCAAGTAACTAACTCTTTTCATAGTATCGAACTTGCGGTAATTCATATTTAAATCATTTATGATAATTTTACTTTACTTATTACTAAAAACAACAATTAGGAACAACGGCAAAAATTGAATGTACGTTAAAAAATTATTTATCTTACAAATGATATAGCAACCTTGCTTTCAGTAAATCATATGGTTTATTTTATTATGTTACGTCAGTGGTCTCTCTGGTCAGGGATCCTCAAAATGTGGGTATTTAAAACAATTTGAAATTTTTAAAAATGACTCACTAGACTCATCTATATGACGAACTACACCTGCAGTTAAAATATTTGTACTTATTTAAGGTTCACCCTGTTTGGTATCATCATGGAACATACATGACTTAAATGTGATAAGAATTGTAGGAAAATTGAATTCAATTAGCTTAATTCCTTTAAAAAACTCTTTAATTATTTTTTTTTCATGTAGTAGCAACACCTCCCATATTACTTTTAAAACATACGCATTATACGAAATTTTTTTAACTAAAGCACGTCGCGTCGTGAGCTGACCAAGTGCTTGTTAAAAATCGGTTGGTAGGTAGGTATTTCTTTTACGATAAGAATGAATTAGAAGGTATAATGGGCCGGCTCATTTTTTTGGCTTTTCCGATTTTAACCTTAGTCACGCCGGTAATGTTTGACTTGATACCGCGATTCATTCACCAGTTCAACGTAATGAGAAGATTTCAGCTAAACAGGTTCACAAATTAACTGAACCAAACAACAGGCAAGGAGATTGAGATCCCTACTAAACTGGGTCGAAAAAGAAAGATCCATTATATCATTTTGAAATTGTTTCTGAGAAAGAAATAATGAATTTGATTTGATGATAAATTAAAAAAAACTTGTCTAACCGTTACAAATTATTAACATATCAGTTATAATGTATTCTGTATTGTATCAAATAAATCGTAGCTTGTATCTAACTGAAAGTTAAGCAATTTTTATTTTGTTATTACTGCTATAGAAAACTTTAAGAATGCTTAGTTATATGTAAATGCCATTTTGCAGCATGCATGTAATTAAATAGGGTTTCAGTAAAAAATGGGCCATACTTTATGGCTAGCTTCCTTGGAAAAAATAATGTAATTTAAATCAATTTACCTTAGTACAATGTGAGATAAACACGAATATATTATTGATTTTTGCGTAAATGTACAGGGCGTTCTCAACGCCTGCGCCACTGTATTATTCTTTTTATTTTTTTTTTAAGAGAAATGTTTTGGAAAATTATTAGATTTTTATGTTTTTTTTTAGTTTTTAAAAAGTTATTCTTGTATGTCGCCAAAATGCTCCATTTTAGAGAAAATTTTGTGTAACATATTTGTTAAGCTTGGAAATCAATATATAAACTAACGTATTATTAATTCAAAAAGTTACAGTTAGCAATGTCTAGTAGATAGCTGCCTGACGGATATTGCAAAAACATATTTAAAATTTTTATTTGTGTTATTGCGGTTAGGTTTAAGGGCGTCGTATTCTTGAAATAGTGTTTTCTACAAATACAAGTTATTTTAGATATTTAAGAAGTGAATAATATAGTGTCACGGGTTTCCTAATCCAACTTCTTCTACCATAAACAATCCGTTAATTATTCATAGATCTTTATTACACGCTTTGTACACTACTGAATACTAATTACAACTCAACTAAACACTATTTCACTTTAAAACTCCAAACTCCAAATTTCCAACTCAACACTCCAATTCAAGACTGACTGACCCGGCCGTTTATTCTTCTTTTATAGACCAAACGAATATTCCAGGAATTTTCCAGCAGCTCTAGATGTTTACTAACATCGCGTAGGGGCGATCGGGGCAATCTAGCGTTTTGCGATACAACAGTCGCAGAATTGGATGCGAGCGGGGCAAATTCTGTGACATTAGTTTAGCAAATAAGAGGAATGTTATCTCATGCCACCTGCGAACATTCAAAGATACCGAAGTAAAACGAATATATAACGACAGAAAGCAGTTTAATCAACAAATCTGTAGGTACTTGAATCATTCAAAATACGTATTTTGTTAAATTCATCTGTATGTGAAAATAATTGATAAAATGGGTTAGAATAGTTAGAATAATGTGTGTCTTATATAAGCATTTTAAAAGTGATTATATTATTGGAAGATAATTTAAATAGTAAAAGTGGATAAACAAGGCATCAATAATTTTATTTTTCATATTACTTTTGCTCTACGTATTTTAGTTTTTCAGATTTCCGTACCTAAAGAACACCACAAATTTATCATTTTACGGCGAAAAATACGGCAAACTTAAGTGGCTTTTATTTTATTATTTTCAAAATGTTGTCTATTTTTTATATTGTCATATATCTCCCTGTTGTGTTTCATACTGTTTTATAAAAACAACATTACTTGCTGTTGTTAAAAACTCATTTTGTAATAGGCATGCAAGCATTTTTAATATGTTCCCATTCATATTTAATTGTGTAAATTTTATTAAACTATATTATTTTGCATCTTTTAGTAATGCATTTCTAATATTTTCCCGTTCATATTTAATTTTGTACCAATTACATTCTCATCATTTGGCCATGAGTCACTACTGAAATAATTAAAACAGGGTTTCATCCCTTTACACTACAGTTCTGAAGAGGGGGTGTCAAGCGAACTTAAGCAAACCAGCATAAAATGAGAACCGTTACATTAATACCCTTTTGTTAATTATTATCAATTGACAGATGAGACTTTTTGGCCTAGCACCATGCCAAACGTATGTAGTCCTATAAATATAAGGGCCCATATTGGCACCCCTATTAAGATAAAAATATTATTTCCAACATAAATCACCGTTTTAATTTCAACAGTATGGAGTCTTAATTATATGGTAGGTATGTATATACAGGGTGTCTGTAAATGGTTGGAAAAACATGTTACTACATATTCCGGGGCCAAAATATGATGGTCTAAATCAAGTTACCAGAGTTCAAAATTTTATTAGTTTCCGTGATACAGGGTATAGAAGTTACAATTTTATTTTAGTCTTTCCGAGAAAAACATAAAATAGTAACCTGAACACCCTATCTTGAAACCTGGCAAATTTTCACCTTTTTTCAATGTTTCTAACAATTATCATTTGGTGCAGGCTAACTTTAACATTTTAACAAAATATTGATTCCATAGAAAAGCTATATGTTAATGGTTAGGTACAGTTTATTAAGGTAATAAAAAAATGACATAAGAAACTGGCATAAAAACATAAAAGACTTCCGCGTCCATCTGGTGAGAAGTAGACAGGACCGTAATTACTTTAGATACCAGAATTCGCTCAATTTCGCCAATAATAATGTAAAATAAAATTAACTATATAATAATGAATGTAAATGTGACTATTTGAAAAAAAAAACAAATAACTACATATTTTGTTTGAATATTAGATGTTATAATATATTTTTAAATTATTATTTCCCAGCAAGGACCATTAGGAAGTAAGAGCGTTCTCTGCCAGGAGGGTTGGATTGGGTAGGGTAAAGGTACATAAAGGGAACAAAAAAAACAGAACAAATAACTAATAAATTAACTTATACCTCTTTAAAATAAAAACGAAATAAAAACATAATAATAGAAAAATACATATTACTAGATGTATTTATATACTAATATACTACATAACAACGACACTATAAAAACACAGCAATAAATTTACTTATACATTATAATAAAAAAACACACTAGCACTAACATTCGTCAGAGTCACTACTAACGTCACTTGTATCCGATTCTTTATCAACAGTTATGATGCACCACTTTTATTTAGTCCAATCAATTGATGCAACTTTACATAGTCTCCCTCAATTTGTATGATATGTTTGACGCATTTTTTCCAATTAGGTGATGTAATTTTAATCACCACGCTTCTTATAACATTTTTAACTGTTTTGCCAAATTTTTGAAAGGTATTATTTCTTTGAAGGTTTCTTCTTAATTGGTTACAGATTAATTCAATGGAATTAAATGTACACACACACACACACACACACCCACAACAGTATGGATGTTACCGTAGAACGGTATGTCCCTGATCAGTAGCCGTCTCATCAATAACGTATTTCTTGACAAAATTATTGCTCTTGACTATATCTAGTAACTCTTTCTTCAAATTTAGCAATACGTAATTTTATGGATTTTGGGAAATCCGTGAATATTCATCGCAAGTATCGGAATCCTGAAAGTATTGAATAATATGGAACGTTGTCTAATAAATGTTTGATAGAAGCCACTTTGGGCTCGTAAATCTCAAAGCTTTAAAATGTTACTTTTAATGGCTCGGTATCTAACTGGGTAAACGACAAAAAATAACCCTCAAAATGGATGTATTCAAGATATTCACAATGTATTGCTAATAATACAATATATATCAACTAAGTAATAATTTGGCGGCTTCTGTTGTCCTAGGTCTGGAGCTACAGGAAAGGATAATGTAAAGTTTGATAGAAGATAGATATAAAAAACTTACAGTACTTTGATGTTCGATGTTACTCGGTGAGAACAGGTGTTCGTAGTTCCACTGACTCACAACACAACACTGAGTACTCACGACACTAATGTAGTATACACAATATTGTTTAAACAATTATATATTTACAACACCAATTTATAATAAGCCAACGATAACAGTAATTAAAAAACACCTAGTATGTCACGAACACACAAATTATAATACGCTCAAGACTGCGAACTGAAAAGTACTGTCCTGTACTGCCAGAAAAGTAAACAAGTAATAATCTAAGTTGCATCGTTAATTATCCTCTTTGTCTTTATTACTGTGTTCAGGAACGACGTATGTTGGTGAGTTGGTAGACGAGAGATTGAATAATTGTCAAGTTTGTTGCCTACGATTCATAAAATTAAGCAATTTCCTAAAAATGTTATTACGAATTTGCGAAGTGCTAATTATCCGAAATGTCATATATACATATTTAATACCTGTTAAAGGATTTTATAAAGATACATTACATCATTTCCATTGAAAATCAATTGAAAGACAATCCAAAACAGTTTTGGGAATTTGTTCAAAGTAAAAAGACGAACTCATCTATTCCTGGCATAATGTGTTACGCTAACGAAACAAAAAAGAATCCCCAAGACATTACAGAATGCTTTGTTAAATATTTTTTTTAATCTTTCAGTGACCCAGTTGACAATGTCCATGTTAATGAATACAATGACAATTTAAACCTTGACATAGGCAATATAACCGAGACAGAAGTATTAGCTGCACTAAGAAAGCTTAAACCTAATATGACCATGGGGCCTGATAACATCCCGGCTTTCCTAATTAAGGATTGCGCTTCTGTCTTTACTGGCCATTGTGTATGGAAATTGTCAAAAATTACACCTGTATTTAAAAAAGGTGACAGGATTATAGTTACTAATTACAGGCCGATTACTTTAATTGCTAATTTTGGTAAAATTTTTGAAATCGTGATGTATGCTTCTATCTCCAGACATGTATCGAATTCTATTACTGTCGATCAACATGGTTTTATGTCAAGAAAGTCTACACTGACTAATCTTCTTTGCAAGACTCAGTTCATAAATGAAGCTCTCGATCGCCAAAGCCAAGTTGACGTAATTTACACTGACTTCTAAAAAGCGTTCGATCGACTAGACCATAATATCTTACTGAAAAAATTAGCTAATTTTCGACTATCCGCTAGATTAATATTATTATTTCGATCTTATTTACAGAATAGATATCAATTTGTTAATATTCAAGGTTATAGGTCTGGTGAGTTTTTGCAGAAGTCAGGTGTTCCACAGGGCTCAGTTTTGGGGCCACTTTTCTTTAATTTATTTATTAATGACATTGGCTTGGACATACATGTCAATATTCTTATGTATGCGGATGATGTAAAACTGATCATGGAAATCAAGTCTATTGCGGACTGTCAGTACCTTCAAATAGCCTTGCAATCAATAATTTCTTGGTGTATAAATATTAGCCTGCATTTAAATCCAGAGAAATGCAATGTTGTATCCTTCCATAGAAAGTTAAAGCCGGTTTTGTATGATTATAAAATTGGAGATTCAATTTTGCACCGTCCTAGCACGATTAAGGATCTTGATGTTATTTTTGATCACAAACTTAGTTTTAATAAACATATTGAGACGATTACTTCTTTGTCATATAAAATGTTAGGGTTTATAATACGCAACTCAAAAGTTTTCATAACATTACTACAATGCGTCTGCTGTTCATAACTTTTGTAAGATCTCGGTTGGAATATGCCTCTGCAGTTTGGAATCCTATTTATAATATACATGTATCTGCAATTGAAAAGGTTCAAAGCAGCTCTTTGAAGTCCGCTTCATTTATAATTGATGGAACTTATCCTCCTATTGGCTTTTCACATGAACTGTTGTTAGAGCGTTTTTCTCTGTCAACTCTTCAATCTAGTAGGGAGCTCAGTTATGATTCTGTACAAACTTGTAAACAATAAATAAGATACCGTTGCACTTCACAATCAAATCAAATATAGGGTACCAAGACTTTCTTCCCGATGCTCTAATATCTTTAAAATGCCTACCCCCCGATCAAACTTATTGATAGCTTGCCCACTTTACCAAATGATCCATAATTATTGTAAAATTGAGAGCAAGGCTGACATATTTTGTTATAACCACCCCGCTTTGAATAATATCGAATTAGATTACTTAAATATGCTTGATACTTATATAGAATTATGTTAATATATTATACATATATTCACATATTCTATTTATGTCACTTGCTTGAAATTATATTGCACCACTCTGTCCCATTATTTACGGTCGCTGTCTTTTGACATTTTTTATATTCCCTTATATTTTATTGTATTTGTGTGTTTATTTGTATTTATTGGCATTTGTGTAAGTCATTATTAATTTTAATTGTTTTAATGTACCGAACATCCCATCTTTTAAGTGATCTTCGAATGATGGATGGTGTAACTGAAATAAATAAATGAGTGAATAAATTAGATACTAACAGATGCAAAATAATATAGTTTAATTAATACAATATGATAAAGTCGATTGGTCTTATCAGTTATGACAATTTTATTTTCTTATAGTCATCCTACTACTGACCAAAGTTTACTTGACGTCACTATTCCAACCGATAGCGTTTGATGCCTATCATTCTCCAAATTCCGAGAGTTTTTTCACCTGTGTTTTTTTTAAAGCGCACCTACTATATAAGTGACCTATGCAGGATAATTCTCCTTATCTTTGTACTCTTGGCTCATCTTTAATTAGTTACAATAAATTAAGCTCTGTGGGTGACCAATAACAGAAGATATTTCCTAAACAGATTATCATCTTCGCAATATTACTAGTGCCATCAGAAGATCAACTGTTCCGGAAGACTGCCAACTCAAACTTGTTAGTTGGGTGCAGAGAGCATTTAGCTCTTCTTAGAATTGTTAGAGGAATAATAATTATGTTTATTTAATGTAAAATCATACAGGGTGACTTCTAGTGATATCAGCATTTGTTTGTTTATGAGCAATACCAGACCTACTCAAGGTGTATTATTTTGTATTAAATGGTATTAATTGATAAAAATTTTGTTATTTGCAATATTTGTGGAATTAAGACAATTACAATTGTATGCAGCTTTATATTTTCAAAGGCCAAATCAGATATACATATGCATGAAAGCATTGTGGAAAATTTTGGATTAAATCGTTGTCGTGGTGAGGCCTTATATACCGTATTGGAATAAATAACATAGCTTTCTAGCATCTAAATGTAAGGCCAGGCACTGTAAACAGTATTGGTTTACCAGAATATTTTCAGACTGACCGATCGACTCATGAACGCGTAACTTGACCGTTTAAAACGGGGGGTGATTTTTTTCACCTCCACAGTTAGGGAAATGAATTACATAAGGTGGACTTTAGGCTGAAATCACATATTTTCCAGGATAACACCCTGTATTTTGAAAATGGACCTCCAAAGTGAAAACTGGCATAGGAAAAGTTCCATTATTTTTGTCTAAAGAATATGGTGGTTAACAGCCTGACTTACTAATTTGCAATACTCTGTATATTAAATAATAATCAGATTTTCATAACATGATATTATGCAGGGTAATTGGGGAGGAGGACCCCCAATATTTGAAAGGAGTGTTTAGAGGGCAAAAGTGAACAAAAAAGCCTAATAAACATATGGTCGAATATCAACTGTTACTGAGATAGCAATGAAATAGTATATTATACACCAAGGTAGTGACCTACCGTGGTTTATGTAGTATTTTTTCCACTACTAGCTACTACACCTTAAATCGAGATCAATAATTACTCTAAAAATGCTGATATCATGTATAAGAATCAAGTGGGTACTCTTTTGTTTAAAATCAAACCTTGTGACATTTCACACAAATAAATTTGCAATTAATTTGACATTTCGCACAAATAAATTTGCAATTAATTTAATTTAAAGCTATAAATCATGGAAAGTGAAAGTGTAATGGGCTGCACACCCTCTGAAGTGAGGAAAATGGTAGAGAATGTTGATAACCAATTCCTGCCAGAAAAGTACAAACATCTTTACGTAAAAGCATAGACAGTTTTTAAAGATTGGTGTGTTACAAAAAACGTCGCGAATACCTCAGAAAATGTCCTACTAGCATACTTTAAAGAGCACGAGGAGAATAAAAAGCCATCCAGTCTATGGTGTAATTTTTCATTGTTAAAGGCAACCCTAAATTAAAAGAAAATATTGACGTTAGAAGATACTATAAATTGATTGCATACCTAAAGCGAAAGAGCGTCTCTTATTACAGACCCAATGGTTCTGTACTTCTATAACTGTCAAGTGTCAAAATTATTAAGTGTCATTTTCATTATTTACCTTGGTTAATAAATCAGTCATCATTATTCACCCAGGTCAAAAAGACGAAGAAGTTTACTCGTCAAAGATAGGTCCATAATGGAGGTTATAGGCTAGTAGTGGTAGTAGTACGTTCATGCAAAAAACAAAACTTTATTGAATTATATTTAGTGGAAAAAGTGGTTCTTTGTTGCACTAGTGCAATAATAGCTATTTATGATATACGTGTTAAAAGTAAGATTTTTTTTTGTGAGTGAAGATGATAACTTCACGAACAAAATAAAATCACTCTTAACACGTATATCATACACTATTTTTTCTACAAAACAATCGGAAGAACTTTAAACTCAACAGAAATAAGAAATCAAAAAATTACTACACAGATCGCAATGTTTATGAACCAAAATTTTCGTAGCAACCAGTGCTGTTGTTAGTTACGGAAAAAACGCAAAAATATTGACAGCATTTTCTAATAATATTATAAGTATAATGAATAATCTCGATAATGAGCGTAACGAATCCATCCCTGCTGAAATCGAAGAAGCCGCCAGTCGAGCAACATTGGAATTATTGCCGGCGAAATCAAAGGAACAGTACGAAATTGCTTACAGACGCTTTTCGGAATGGTGCAACATTAAAAAGGTCCCTGGGAAATGTAACAAAAGTGTTTTACTGGCATATTTTGAGGAAAAAGCCAAGATTTGGAAATCGTCAACGCTGTGGTCAAATTATTCCATGATCAAAACTATGTTAAAAATAAAAATAAAGATCAAGATATAAGCAAACATTATAAACTTATTGCTTTTTTAAAACGGAAGGGTGAAGAATATCAAGCAAAAAAGTCAAAAGTTTTAACGAAGACGCATATCGACAAATTTCTCACAGAAGCAGAAGAGGAAAAGTATCTGATGATGAATGTCGCAGCAATAGTGGGTGTCTTCGGGGCGTGTCATTGTTAGCAGATTCTGGTGCAAATCTTACTACCATCAAGAGACATGGAGGATGGAAATCTTCGACAGTAGCTGAAGGCTACATTGAAAATTCACTGGAACAGAAGAAGGAAATTGCGTGCCAAATACTTTCTACTGCTGTAACTATTAGCAAGACCACCAGTACTACCAGTAGTATTTCTACAGAAAATAGATGTGTCACACATGTTGGTTTGTACTTATTTAAAATAAAAAGTTGTTCATGTGTTTGTTAAAACGTTTTATTAATTTTCAAAACAAAATTTAAATAATCTTTGATTTACTTTTAACACGCGTGTCAAAAAATGAAATTTTTAACGTCAAAAATGACAATTAAAAAGCCCACTTTTAACAGTTTTGTAGAAAAAATGTTTATTGCATTCATCTGTCATTCTAATACAGCGTTTTGTCATCATGACAAACATAATCGTTCAAATAGGCGTCATATTTTCCTAGACTTAGTGTCATCTAAATAAAACATGTTTTGGTTTTTGCATGAACGAAGAAAAAATATTGTATGCAACTCGTACAAAAAGTGTTGCACGCGACGTGAAATTGTCTAACGAGGCGGTCAGGCCGAGTTGGACAACACTTACTTTTCGTACTTGTTACATAAATAACTATTATCGCTATTATTTGATATTTTATTTTGAGTAGGTCATGCATTTCTAAACCAAACTCACATTAGTGATTACTAATTGTCACATTTATTTTGTGATTTAAACGTTTATTTTACTGTCTCATTTATTTTTATAGTTGCGTTCGTTTAGTCGGTATTGTACGCACATAATTTCGTAATGCCAGCCACATTTAATCATTGAGTATGCTGCTATTATTTTTATTTATGGGTATTGCAACGGTAGCACTAATTGTGCATTTGCTGAATATCGACGTCGCTTTCCGACCAGAAGAGTGCCAGATAGAAATGTATTTCAGACAGTCTTCAACAATGCACGTGAAACTGGAATGTTTCCCAGTGTGAGAAATATATCTGAGAGACAAGCTAGTCCTGGTCTAGCAGTAGTATAAGAAATTCTAAACATGGTAAAACGTAGACCGGGTGTAAGTACAAAGCGAATTGCAACCCGTCTCCAAATGAACAGAACTACGGCATGGGAAGTTATTCAGAAAAATGGTTTAAAACCTTTCCATATTCAGTGCGTCCAGAATCTTCAGGACGGCGATAATGATTTACGCATACACTTTACAAATACATTTTGTTCATTGATGAGGCTCAATTCACTCGTGATGGAGCAAATAACTGTCACAATGAACATCGTTGGTTAGATGAAAATCCGCACGCCACGGTGGAAAGTAACTTTTACCATCGGTTCAGCATTAACGTGTGGTATAATTAATAGTCAATTACTTGGCCCAGTAGTGCTAGATGGTCGTCTTACTGGAGCTAGATATGTAGAATTCTTAGAAAATAGTTTGACAGATCTACTGGACGATGTTTCATTGAATATTAGGCAAAACATCTCCTCTCAGCATGATGGCGCCCCTGCCCATTTTAGTTGTGTTGTGACCAATCATCTTAACAATCCCTTTCCACAATGCTAGATTGGCCGAGGTGGTTTCCAAAATTGGCCACCAAGGTCACCAGATTTGAGTCCCCTTGATTACTGCCGTTGAGGATCGTTTAAATCATAAGTATATGCAACAGAAGTGAACACAAGAGAAGCGCTATTCGATCAAATTGTCAATTGTGCAGCACTCATAAGAGAAAATTACCGTACACTTCAACGAGCTTACCCGTGCAATCCACGAGCTGATGCATGCAACGAGGCGGATGGTGGCATATTTGAAAATTTAATTAATTAATTTCGATATATTAGCTCTTTAATCAATGTTATCATTTATAATACCTACAGTCTCAGTAACCGTTGATATTCGACCATATGTTTATTTTTGCCCCCTGAACACCCCCTTCGAATACTGGGAATTCCCTCCCAATTACCCTGTATAAGCCACCGATTTTCTAGATATATAGTTTAAATTTTTGCCATGAGGCCGCAGTGTGGGACCATTTCATAAAATCTGATAACCCTGGTCTGCAGCTAAAGTGATTAAGGGACATATTGAATGAACACATATAGCAGGTTTTCTTTTGAATACATTTTATAAATAAAACAGTATTTTAAATGAAACAACCATAAAAAGTGATTTTTAGTAGAATATTGTCGTAGGTAATATTTGCGATAATCTGTGGACAAAGCCTTCTTTAGCTCTTCAGATCCTTATACTTCCTGGTTTTAATTTTCAGTCTAAGTATAAAAATCCAAGGGGTTCCGCATTAGCATTTCGTCTCTAGAGCAAAAATTCTCAGATATCTTCAAATCTCAGTTTAAAAAATACATCGTCATTTGGAGTCTACCTCAAAACTTGAACGTCTGTGACAGGAAGCCACCTGAAGAAGCAATCCTAAAAATGAAGAAATAGATCAGATCTCTTCTATTGTGGTTGAATTTTCGAGTTCCCATATTTTGAAAAGGTATTTATAGAATGTTTTCATTAAACCAGTTAGTAAATTTAGTTGATTAATTTTTATTTTAGATAATTATTATCTATGGAATTGTTCATTAGCATACCTAAATGTTTGGTATCAGAAAGCATACATATGACTTCATTCATAGGAATTGTAGGAGAATTAATTTATATTAGCTTAAAATATCTTTACAATACAATAAAGAAAAACTAAAATTCATGTCTTGCATAATTTGCAAAAGCATCCTTCTAGACATTCTAAGTAATCTCTTATACTCATATTTTGATTACGTGCCTTAATTCCTTCATACAGGTCTTTAATTAATAATCCGATATTCCTCACTTGTTACATTAGGGCATTTACGATTTTGAGAACACGCCGTTGAGTTTGAATTATTCTCCATTCTTAAGAACACAAACACAAATTCACTACTAATATTTATTACAGTCACAATTAAATAATCGAAAGATATATCCGAATTTTCTCATGCGCACACCCATGTTAGGAATGAAGATGGAACAAGTAGATCTGTCAATTCGTCATAACCAATAGAAAGCAAGCATCAGAAGCTCTATAATCGGATATGCTATGCTAGATATGTGTGTTAAAGATCATAATTTTACCAAAAAGTAGAGCCAGTAGTTTAACTTTACTAACTAGTTTAAGCCGATGATAATCTGTGTGTTCATAGTATTGTCAACAAAGAGGATCTTAGAGATGGTTTACAGCTGGACACATATTTTAATTATTTTAAATTAAAAGCCTTTTGGCGTACATACGAATATCAAATTATTTTATTGAATCAAAATTATAAACATATTTACAATTGACAGTGTGTCAATGTTACACAAGTGAAATTCAAAACAATTAAAAGTGTCCAGTTGCAAAGGTTACTACCAAACCAAACTATGTCTATCCCTTTTGCTCTCTCTAAGAACCAAGTGATAGACTTGCTGGCTGTTCCCATTATTTCAATAGATAGTATAATTCTAATGGACTCAGCATTTTCCGAATGTGTATAAATACTATTGAAACTGGGCTAATAAGAGGCAATCCATGGCCAAAGGGCGGCAGTCAGCCGTTGGCTGGCTCTGATCTCTAGAAGAGATAATCCCCACTTTATTATAAGTATGGTTGTTGTTATGGTTTTAATAAATATGTATTTTTATTAAAAGGTTGAGTTTCTTTACCTCTCGCAGGAGCCAAGCGATTACCCCAAGAATATAAAAGAGGTATTATTTTTATATGTTTAAAAGTGATGCAGGATAGTCACACTTCCGTGACAGTATGATGCGATGACCTATGTGAACTCATTTTCTGCATTAACCCGATTTTAAGCAAAAATGGGCATGTGTCATATATGCTTATACCAATTCAAATGTATCGAATTTATTTTATGTTATATTTACTTACAGCAATATTGATTGATTATTTTTATTTAGTCGGTTCGTTCTAACGAGATGTCAACATTTCTATCGTTATCATTAGTTTTAATTATGACGGGCGATTGGATCGGTCTCGAGAGTTCGCACGTCAAAACGAATTATTTTAACTTACCCCAGAAGGACAACTGCAGCAGCGAAAATGGCCAACTTTCTAATCGTTTAATTAATAATTTAACAAACTGCGCTGCACATAATGAAATCGCGAACAGACTTGCATCACAGAAACTTGAAGAAGTGATTCCACCCATCAGCAGATATGTGAATTTTTTGTATCGACAGTAGCGGCTATTTAAGGAGGGTTTATATTTACAAAAATATTTAGAAAATATTTTGAAGATTTAGCTGAATGTTTTAATAAATAGCACATAACTATACTACGAGTATATTATGCCGCTATTTTAAGTTTTTTATTTTTAACTTTTTTTCTACGCAGATTTCCATTCTTAATCTACTTCTAGATTCTATCTTTGGATAAATCTTATCAGAGAAATTATCCAAAAATATTTACGTTCGTAGATCATCTGGAGCTCACAAAATTATCATTTGCACATATTTTTGCCTTATTCTTTTAGAATTAATTGTATCAATTGTGATGGTGAAAATATTAACCCATTTTAGTAATACAAAAGAAGTTACTTAATAATCTAGATATTCTAATAAAAGTCAGTGTTCTTTTCTATAATTTATTAAATTAGTTTAATTAATTTACATTAAAATCCTCCAAATTGTACAAGATGTTATTAAAATGATTGCTAGAACAGTATCTAATGACAGATTCAACAAAAAATTGGAAAGTTGAGTGTTCAAAATGAATTAAAAGGAATGCCAGGATGCAAAAAAATATTTGAAGGGATGTATAATAAATATTTTTGTCACTTAACTTGCATATTAGCAAAGTAGCAGCAAGATAACATTTTTGTAAAGCTTTTAGTTCTCTATTATGTTAGTTTAAAATTTGAAATACTTTGGAAAAGAATTGACTCTAACTCGCTTTTGTCATTGTTTTAAAATTGAAAAAAATATGTACCTATAGTGTGTCCCGTTTTTCAGGTTAACACATCTAGAAATGTGAGAAGGCTGTGGAATTACCACAAGCTAATTTTTTTATTATTAGTACCCTGAGGGAGGTTATATTGTAAATCATTTTATTGGTGACAAAAGCCTGCCCTACCACGATTTCTTAAAAGGGTTGTTTTTCCAGAAAGTGGTTTAAGCATTTTTTATCAAAAAAATAATATCATCAGGTTATTCAGCATCCATCAAAATACACATATACCAAATTTGATCGAAAAATATCTATTGTATATTTTTTTGTGGGGTGCTAAACTTTGGAAAATCTAAAAGTTATAATAAAGTCAAAGATTGCCATGACAGTAAAAATAAATACCAATCGGACAAAAAAGACAACACATACACTACAAGTAAAAATAATGAACGTACAAAAAACTTAATGAATTATAAATACTAAATTGTTAAAGAAAAAATTACACAACGTTAATCTAAATTAAATTTTACTTATTACTCTTCCATCGTGCCTCCTTCCAGTCGAACAAATTTTTCCAATCGTCTTCTTAAATTTAAAATGATTTTATGCGGCTACAGTAAAAACAATTGACGTATAAAAAATGTATTGAATTATTAATACCTACTAAGTTTTTTTTATATATTTTTAGGTATTAATAGTATTGTGTGAAACTAACTACTCTATGGACTAAAGCCCCAACCAGCGTTGAATTACACCCACAATATCTACCCATATATTCTTTATTATTAGCTTTTGTAACATTTTTTACTGTATTAGAAAGGTATTTTAACCTACATTTTCAGAGGTGTTAACCTGAAAAAACGGGCCACACTGTATATACAGGGTGGCCTAATGGAACGTTTCATTTTTTCCTTTAACTTATGTTTATAATGGTGTGATATTTTTTAAAAGCGGTTTCATAATTTAAAAGATACACAAGAAACTGCTCTCTTTTTGTTTTAACTGTCTATCTACTAGATCAGTGGTTCTTAACATTTTGTGTATCTTTCAATATTTTTACGTTACTACGAATTTCCAGTTACCTAGTAAATCCCAATTTCATGAAACATTAATTCTAAATTGCACACCAAATGTTAATTCTAGAAATAGGGAAGGAGGATCAGTTTATTTCTAAGAGATTCACGAAAAAACACAAATGAGTAAATTCATTAGTGCAATTTTGGAATCAGTGTTAGTAGTTAATTTACCTGTAACAACGAATGTTGGAACCAAAACGTACGTAACATATGAGTAACAAAATAAAAAAGAGCCCAGAAAATCAATATTGTATACTGACATACAACAAATCAATTATCTTATTTTATAAATGTTCAGAAGAACTTTGGAAAAAAAAACAATCTTTTTTAATTCGTTTGATAAGAAATTTCCTCACATCGAAAAATACATTTGGTTATTCCCTAATAAATATTCAAAAATCAAGTATGTAGGTGTTATTATTATTTTGATATTCTGATTTGCAAACCATGTGAAGATTTTCTGAAAATACATTTCAATAGCATTTTTGAGGACACATGTCATTTTAGGGCAGTTTTCTTAAAAATATTAGGAATTATCAAGTTCTACCAAGTTTACGTAGAAATGACACACATGGATAAGATTTTGTAGTCAACCGAATGAAAACGTTTCGTCAACAAAAAATAAAAGAGAAGTTCATCATTAGGCATTGATAATGTAGTGTCCTTTATGGTCGAACTTCACTTAATACGTAAATTATGATTCCTTTTTTTTAAAAATGTTTCCTTACCAAATTTGGTGACAATTGATTGAGCGGTTATTACAAAAAGAAAAAAACGAAAAATTAATTTTAACTTTTTTTAGCTATATCTTCATATTTTGTCCCAAAGATGTCGCCCCTGCTCTATGGCCCATTGTTAATGGTTCACCAAATAAATCAATAACTAGCTTACGTTGAACTTTTACGTTGGTTTTCATCTTATATATATAACAGATCTCAAATGGTTGCAATAAATGGTCATTTTTCCAATACAGTCCACATTATATATATCTGGTGTCCTTCAGGGTTCCCATCTTGGACCCCTATTATTTCTTATTTATATCAACGACTTAGCCGAATGTATCAAATACTCTAAGTTTCTCCTCTATGCAGATGATCTGAAAGTTTTTCGCGCAGTTTCATCTCTAAATGATTGTCAGGATATTCAGCAGGACATCAATCGGATTGAACAATATTGTAACAGATTTAAATTATTTTTAAACATTAATAAGTGTCATTCAATTACATTCACTAAAAATATTAATCCCTACATCATTACTTACCAGATTAATAATGAGCGTCGCCGTGTGTCAGAAATAAAAGAATTAGGCGTTATATTTGACAGTAGGTTGAGTTTTGGTCACCATATTGATTATGTTTGTCGAAAATGTAATGGAATGTTGGGTTTCATTTTCAGGACGTGCAGGGAATTTAGAGACGAAAAGTCTCTTAAATCTTTGTACTATGTCTATGTTTATTTATATAATTATAATATATATAAATTAATGCTGGAAAGAGTTCAGAACAGATTTGTTCGTGACCTTAATCTCAGGGTCAACGGTAGTTATAATGTTGATGACATATCAGCTACTAAGCAACAGTTTAATATCGTCCCTTTGGAACAAAAAAAGGATTTACACTGATTTTATTATTGTATTTAAATTATTGAATAATTTATTAGACTGTCCCTTAATTTCTTTACTGAATTTTATGTTCCTTCTAGAAATACGAGGACGACTAATTTATTTTGCTCATCAACCCAACTTACCAATCTCGGACTGAATAGTTCATTGTACAGAATGACTGTTAATTATAATAGCTACATCGTCGACTCTAATATTGATATTTTTAGTACTACTCTTAGCAGTTTCAAAAGATTTATTAGGAATATTGAGTTCCATCAAATAACTTTTTACTTATTTTTGTACATTTTTTCACTGATGTATCCATTTCCTGTTAGTTTTTTTTGCTTGCACTAGGTTCACGATTGTATCAGTGGATGCAGTTTTGGGCGGCAAGCCTGTTTGCATTCCAAACGTGATAAATAAATAACTCGTACTGTTACTTCGTCGATTTAGAAGCTGATCTTCCCTACCACTCTCTGGGGACAGCACTGGTAGGTAGAAAGTAGATTAACATTGATATTGTCGATCAGCAGGCTTTATATTGTTACATAGTAAAAGGTGGTTGCGGCTGTTTCGTAAATCGACAAATATTTGTCGTTAGGGCGTCACCGAAACTTGTTCGAATTAGGCCGATGTTTGGCATTTATTTTTCGACTTTCTCTATTGTGTGTTTTAACTTTACAAAACAATCCAGCACATATCAAAGCTTTCATTAATCGAAACAACATCTAATCGACTCATTAAAAATGTTTTATATTGTATTCAGTGGGTACACAGTAAGGATCATAGAAATGTGCAAAATTAAAATGTGGTTTAAATGAAATCGCAACTTGTACCTACACCTATTAGAAAAGCAGAAAAGTAGAAACATATAATTTAAATGATTATTTAAGTTTATGGGAGGAAGAGGACTAAAAAGAGCCTCAAGGCGCTTTTCATGATTGGATTTTAGTAGATCAACGAAAATCGAAAGAAAATTGCTGTGAGAACATATATTTCAATTTTAGTCGATTAAGTTCATTCCACAAAAGATTGATCCATTCAAACTATATCGTTTATGTTAAGAATCGTTAATGGTTTTCAGACGAGTTGAAACGTATTTGAAGCATCTGAACATTTGTCAGTCGACTTCAATCATCCGATTCTGGTGGTTATAGTCTGCTTATTCATTTTACAAGACATAAGACAACAAAATTGCATTAAAATGGACAGGTACTTTGGTAAAATTTATAGAAATGGACCATAATTATGACTGTATATCCCATTGTAAGATAATTTTTCTGTTTTTTTATTAATAAACTGGAAATAATTTTTATACCCGCACGAACCGCTGCCTTTGTATGAAATGTATGAAGCAAAAACTTGACCGATTTTATTTGATCCATAAAAGAAAATTGAAACAGTTTTTAAATATTTTTTCAATATTAAATAATTTTCAATAAGCTTTTAAATGACATTGACGATTAATTTAATTTTTATTTATTATTATTTTATGTTTGTTTTTATTTATTTTCAGATATTATTCAATTAAAGATGGTTATACTTTTCTTAATTGGATAATATAATTATCTTGTTAAAATTGTATTCTGAGTTATTAAAGAGAAAATTATGGTTGTTATTTATTATAGTGAATTAATTCACGAAACAATTTTGTACAATTATACAGGGCATACGGCATAAGAAACGACACAGAGAAGGTGCATGTAGGGGACTCAAAATACTGCAATTTAACCAAAAGCATCTACATATAAAGTTAGACACAGGCGGATTTACAGGCTTTCAAAGTGGGGCTAAATATTTCCCAAAAAAAAATAATATCTCTGAATTACTTTAACTTGGCATAGTCAAATTATTTACTTTTATTACTAACTGTAAAATTTTAATGACAAAGCCTACAACTGATTCTTTAATTCCTTTTAATAAACACGTTTTAATTAATACATTTTTTCTTGAAAACCTTAGTTTTTTAAAATTTAACAGAAGTAAAAAAGTGTTTTAAATTAAATTATGCGCGGGATATTATCATATCATTCTTTTTAAATTCGATTGCTGAAAAAAAGTTTGATTGAATTTTAGGGGTGACTTACCCCTAGTTATTTATTGAACACTTTGTAGTGTTTCAATTTACTTGAACTCATACTCCAATAGTAAATCTAAATCATATACCAATTTTTTTTTACTCCACGTTAAATTTAATTCAGAGATATTATTTTAATTCGAAATATGCAGCTGCCTTGTGTCGGTTTTTATGCGGAACACCCTGTATAAAAATGGATGATCAACTGTGCACCACGCGCAACATATTTTATCAATTTAACGTCTTTTGGTAATTTTCTAAGTAGCATTTATTAGGTATGTATCATTATGAAGAGAAAAATTATGCAATTGAATGGCATGAACAAGGTGTTCCATTTTAAAAAATGTATGTTTGAGTCATATTTTAAAACGGACACCCTGTAGAAAAATTACAAGTGTTCCACTGAAAACGTAAAAAATCTAGCAGAAGCAATTTTCACTATTCCGATATCTCAGCTATTCTCTGAGACACGGACAATTTCTTAAAAGTAGTTTTTTAAATTTCGCTCTGTATTTAAAAACGAAGAGGTCTATGAAAGAAAGAAGCAAATTTTGTGACTTGTTTTAAATTGCTGACAAATGTGTATTGAAAACTACTGTCTACTTTTAACATTAGTTGTTAGCTGTTCCACTCAGCATTGTAACATCTAATAAAATTTCTACTCAGAACTTCCAATATCTCAATTTTTTTTTTAAAGGAGTGTCATTATTATTGCAATAAAACGTATCTATAAAAAAGTAAGTCGAATCGTAAATATAATTTTTACAAAGATATATCTAAGAAATGGATCACACTGTATGCGGAATCCGAAATTTTAATATAATTGAGCAATCATATGGTAAAAATAGGATATTTGGAACCGTAATTCATGATGTGGGGAGGCTGATAAGATTCTAAACCGCGAAAAGGCATTTTTATGTGCCCTCTTGGTCTTGAGAGAGCATTTAATAATACATCCCCAAGGTCTATTACGAAAGCGTCGAGGGAAGGATCAATGATACTATAAGTGTTGGCGAATTGACTGCATGATTAGGGGAAAATTGGTATTTACGTTCATAACGGAAGAAGCAGTGGTGAGTCAGATCCACAGAGATGTTTTGTCGAGAATAAAAGCAGACCAAAAAGGCTGGACTATGCGAATGGCTTAGTCACTCCGAATTTATAATAAAATAGGTATCTACATTCAGAGAAATCCCTTAGTTGATATTCATACAACATTGTGCAATAAAATTTGTAGCATTTTTCTTATTTTTAGAATAGTATTATATTACAATTATTGTACTTATGTACGGGTGATTCAGAACTTATCTAAATAAATTTTTTGAAAGTACAGGGGACTCTTACAAATATAATCTTGTAAAGATAAAATCAAAAATAGCAGATCAAAAATCATTTAAAAATATTCGTACGACACTGGAAACTCGTCCACTGTAAGACGTATAATCGGCGGCCGAACAAAAATTTTAAAGAAATTCCGAAGGAAGAAATAAATTACATTTTACAACACTTATTTTAATGCAGTAAATTCAACTATTTTTATTAATTATTAATAGAATTAATTTGTATTTTTGATTAGTAAAATAGTTTGACATAGTTACAATAAATTTTTGGGCCCGTCTTACCCAGTTTCTACAAACTAACACAAATGTTTCTGCTTCTTGCCCGTTTTTAATTTGTATATTATTGGCAGCAGCTATGATACGTTTGCGTAAATCATCAATAGTGTGCAATATACTTTTTTTATATATCTTCACAAAAATAAGTTCAAATGATTTAAAGTCAGGAGATCGTGGTGGCCATGGTACCGGTCCTCCTCATCCAATCCCATGGTATTAATGCTTGGACACGTACTTGGTACAGATATAACCGAGTCTCGTATAAGATACGTCATACTGCTGCAATACGCCGTGGACGTCATGGATCTCCATCTCTTCCACTATTCGGTTGCAAATTTTCCTTGTCATGCCAGCGTTTGCACTACACTTGCACTTACTGCACATCGTTGTAAAAGTAGCTGCATTTGGAACCACAAAATAATACGATATCCATCAATTGCGAGTTGCTATAGACGTAAGCCATTTTTGATATTTTAAAAACTAATGTAAATACTTGCATCTCAGAAAAGTTAATATGATAAGTAATCGGATATTTGAAATCGTCTGTCTAGAAACTACAGTAGCCCAGCGATATATAGGTTGAAACTACTGTTATAAGTTATAAGTTCTGAATTACCCTGTATTTTACCGTATTTACTGGTGTTGTTATAAGTGTTGTTTTAAGTTTTCTGGCAAAGCTGTCGATGCAAGTGCATGGCGGTGCAACATGTAATGCGTTATGGTAACTTAAAACGTGGTAATTTTAGATATTTTGTTAGCAATAGTTACATATTCATTTTTTTACAATATATAGTTGACCAATTACATATTACGGACCAACCGTGATTCAACTTCAAGTCATTGTTTACAGAAAAATATTTTCATGTCATCAGCTTGTATATAACAAGTAATGTAGCTACATTTAAATCGGACACAATATGATAACAAAAGAAAACATTAAAGGTCCTCGGATGGAACCTTGCGGAACTAATAAAGTCTGAGTAATTACGGCAGCTGAAATTTGGACAATTAGTAGATATTTACCTTCATAATAAAGGCATTTTATTGTTATTATTTTATATGAGGTCATAAACTTCAACAATGGAGAACATATCCCAGTGGAAGTCAACTTAGAAAATAATAAACTGCAGTCAAGTTGGCCGAATGTCTTCGAGAAGTGCATATGTACAGAGTTAACTATGATTTAGTACAAATATTTTAAGAGGGGATAGGAAAAAAATTTTTTTTTCGATATTATTTTAAATCCTTATTTAACGCCGCCAATGTAGAATAAGCAACCAACAAGCAAGTCATGCAACAGTCGCTCAGTCGTTATCGCTGTCATATCATAATTCAATTCCTGTGTTTACGTTGTAATTTTGTGATCTTATTCAATTTTTAGTGCCTTATTTTAATTTTAAACGTTTTATAGTTATTAAATAAAGGAATATGTGTCGGGTACAGATATTTTCCGACAATATAGTTCACCGGTTTGTTTTTCTAGGTTATGGGAGAAAACTGCCGCGGGTGCATTCTATTCTCGTTTTCTATTACCTACTTATTAGTACCACCCATTCAATTGCGTCTGATTTTTTTATAATAAATAGGCATTTTATCTAATTGTATCTACGCGAAGTGTCTTTTATCGGTAGCGAGTTGCTGTAATGAGCGAATATGTAGTTTTACCAGTTTATAACGAAATAATGAAAAACGAATGCAAAATACTGGAGCTACTGGATTAACTGTTACCTATGTATCAGGTATTATTACTAACAGAAATGTTAATTTTTGCCGTTTCTACATTTAGAAACGCTATAAAAAGACGACCGCATGGTAGTTGACATTGTTGACAGATGTAAGCTTTATCTATGAATCTAAGCCATCTCAGTCGATTCTTATCATAGGCGCCGACTTTCTGTAGGAAAAAAGGGTTTTGCCTTATTTTTTACATATCGACCTAAAATTCTGGAATAATTTTTTTATTGTCTTTTAGGCCTTCCTGAGCACGTGGTTAAATTTCTTGTACTTAGTCATAGTTAACCCTGTATAAGCGACAATAACGTGATCTCTCTGATCAATGATCATATTGATGTAAGTACTGCATTATACAAACCAAAGTTGATAACCACTGATCTTTATAAGGCATAGGTATGTTTAGAGGCGAATAGACGTAAACCATAAAATTTAATTATGTTCCTATTTATTACAATTTTCAAATTTTTAATCAGAATGTGTTTCAATGTATAAAGAGTTGTTTGGATTAACAATTAATATGTATCAATGGCAGACGATGTGAAGTTAAACGATGGAAGTCAAGGAAATTAGAGAATATTAAAATAAGCTCAAAGTTTAGACAAACAAAATATCTGCAATTAGGTAATATATAAAAAATAAACATTTTAGAAACCAATCACCATTAATATCTCGTCGTGCCGAATAAGTGACAATATCCCTCATATTTCATGTCAGAATTATCAGGTGTTTGTACATAATAATTATAAATACACTTAAACATACTTACTGTGAATGGTTTTCTTAGAGTTTATTTCAAACACAGAATAAAATGTGAAATAGTTACAATTGTTTAAAATTACTTATGTTGCTTGCGACAAGCGTTTACCTACAGTATAAACGTCTCGTAGCCAGTCAGTTTTGCAAGGAATCGTCATAAATTAATGATTATGCACCAGGTGGTGGTTAACATAAATTGTTTGTATTTTTTTTGTTTATGTACACTCACAAATATCAAGCAAACACAAAAAGAATTGAACACACTGGCAACAATATTACTATGGCTAATAATACTTTTAGGTTAATAGTAGCAGCTGATGAACTGTAATGTTGTCGTACGTTACAATTTTAAGGATTTTCTGAGAAGCTTGATTAATACTTGTACAAAAAACAAATTACAATACAAGAGCTTTTACTTAACCTTAATCGTCCCTTAGTTTGCAATTTCGTAATACAGTTTTGCATTTTATTGCAGTTGTATTTTTATTTTTGAAATTTATTTGTAGAAAGACTGTTCATTTTAGTATTTTTGTGTTCATAAGAGTTTTTTGTTACTTTTGGTCAAATATACAAGCCTCTTTAGTATAGGAATTTATATTCCGAACACCCTGTATAAAATAATTTTTAAACAAATCTCAAAATAGGGGACAACCTTTCCTCTTCCTAGGACCAATTGCAACAACAATAGAAAGTGAACATTAAATAAGTATAAATACTCTGGCTGCAGGTGTAGCTCGTCATATAGATGAGTCTAGTGAGTCATTTTTAATAATTTTAAATATTTAGGGATATATTAATTTACAAAAAACCCACATTTTGAGGTCTGCTGACCCGATAGACCCCTGACGTAACCTAATAAACCATATGATTTACTGACGGCCAGGTTGCCATATCGTCTGTAAGATAAATAATTTTCTAACGTAAATTAAATTTTGAATTTAAAAATACTCGTTTTTAGTAATAAGTAAAGCAAAATTGGATAGGTAGTATACTACGCAATAATATTAGCCCAAACTGTAACTTCTTAACTGACCTTTCCACAAACGATTAAGAAATGAATTTCCGCAAGTTTGATACTACCAATTAGGTATTTAGATATTTAGGAAGTTACTACGTTCAATGATTCCAAAAATTATCCATAAACATGCATAAAAGCTTACCTACTTGCTGAAAAACCAACAGCTATCCACATTTTACAAGTTAATACCATTGTACATTGTTGATACACAAATTATCCTCTTAAATCATTTTATGAAGAATAACAAAACAATATGATTTTCGCACAACACCTTATGGTTCATTTTCGCCACATAACCTCAAACAAGTGCCAGTGCTAACAATTTCGTACTTCGTAGTTTCGTAGTGGGTAAAGATTTTAAAAATAAACACAAAACATGGAATAACAAAATAACCAATTGTGAGTAGAGAACCTGGTTTATATTTTCAATTTCATGTACTTAGATACATGAACGTACTTTATTGGTGAGATGCAGGAATGACAAAGGGGAAGAGGCCATTAATATTTTTTAAATAAACATTGAAGTCTATTCCAAGACATTAGTGTAATACTGGCAACGCTGTAAAATACAAATCCATCAGGACTATCTTAATATCGAAGTCGGATCAGTGATCCTCAATAAGTTTTATACTGTAGCATATGCATATATGGTAATTCGTATATATGCGGTATACACTGGAAAAACAGAGAGATATGTTAGACAAGGAAAATACAAGTATCACCTAAGGATTAACAATGCGAAAAGAAGTCAGTTGTTATAGAACATATGGTGGATATAGGACATTCCATAGACACAGATAAAGTTCGAATTAGAAGATTTTGCCCAGAATTCTGCACAAAATAGAACAGGTAATAGAAAACTGCCAACCAGAGGTACATTAATATGCTCTTACCTAGCCTTATTTGGAAATATTTGACCTGTATTTGTTGTCTACGGTTAGGTTCTGCAGGGTAGGATTTGTTATTAAAATCTCTCAGTCTACTAATATACTGATTTAGGTTTATGTTGTTGGTACTAAGGCTTCTCAGACTACAGTAGTTCTCTGAAACGTTCCATAGTAGGCTCTTCAACTGCTCGCATCCAATGCCTAAAAAAACAGTATAAGTCGAATAAAAGGCAATAAATGGCATAGTAACCATACATTAAAATTTCATCTTAAAATAATTTCAATGTTATGTTATTAACATTAAAGATAGTAACACTTTATTTTTACACATTATTCTTCAAAAGTGAATATCTAATAAATGAATAAATTTTTGTTGAGTTCAAATGTTTAAATAAAAAAACAACTGAAAGTCAGTTGTCAACTGCTAGAACAGCCGTTTTTATATGGTCTAATATTTATTTCAGTGTATATAATATTCCAGTGTGTATGTTCGGTAATGAACAATTTCGATTATTTTGGCAGAAATATGCACGTACATACATAGGTAATAATTGTGCCTAGGCATCCATCTATATTGTTACATGATGTGCAAAAAAGACAGTAATATAAAACGATCGGACGTAAGTGGAAAAAGTAATATGGACAACTGTAGCAAAACTACAGACAGAAAAAATAATAAAACGCTCATTCTGTCTTGTTCGTATGGAAATTCGAGGATATTCGCACAAATTTCACAGTTTTTCAATTATTGCTAATGACAAGTCTCAATTTTCAGAGATTTTTGCAAAACTGTAGAAATATTATCGCTATTTTCATCATTATGTGGGGTTAGTAAGTTGATCTTGAGCTTCTGATAATCTACGGTGACAGTCAATGATAGTTTTATGATAAAAATGATGGAAAATGTTACAGTTGGCAGCATTTACTAGAAGCTGAGACTTTTCCCGCTATTAAATAATTTGCCCAAATATCCGCGCATTTTACGTCCATATGGGCAAGACTTTACGCCTGATAAAAGAAAATATACAATAATATATTGGAACTTTTTTTAAATTTGAAATTTTTGCTGATTTGACTTGAATTATGGAACCTCCGTGTAGGATTTGGTAGTGGAATTTAAAAGAAGCAAAACGTTCAGTGCAATAAACCTCAAAATTGCAGCAGTTCTGATATTATAATTACAGACATTTGAGTATCTAATCATTGACCACATGGAAATGTTTTCTATAACCACATCTATCCCAGGATGTAAATAAAAATGTAAATATTTTTAAACAAATAATTTTAACATGGGTTTTACCCTTAGTCATAAGTTCAGATAATATTATGGTATCAAAGTACACATCTAATATAATTTTGTTATGAATATTGCACCCCAAAACAATAATTCAGTAGAGGAATTCTAGAAAAAAAATTGTGAAGTGGTATGTTATTTGCTCTAATCTTATATATTTTTTTAGAAATTAAATCAAACAATTTCTACATTGACAATTATTTATTTTATTAATAAAGTAATTTCTACGTTCACATGAATATTTATTGTTTCAGTAACCATATACATATTTGAATTTCAGTAACAATATTTTATACAATTTGCGTTGATTTGAATGATAGATAAGCCGAAGCATAAAATGAACTTTTCCATAATTACATATATTTAATTGAGCAAAATAATTAGCTTTTATCTATGGTTCGCTGGAGATGAACTCTCTTTTAACATCGTTATGGTTTCAGGATTTTTAAATGGTGGACGATGCATTCTATGAAAATGTTAAGAGACATAAAGAATGTTTAGTATGCCATAGCACTGTTTCTAAAATTGGTCATAAAGTCATAAAATAAAATCACTTTTAAAATGTCGCAGAATTACTACATTGGTAACACACGTTACATAACTAAAGTAAGAACACACATATACACATTAAATCATACATAGAAATACGTTTGTTTAATGCAGACCTGTCCAACTTCAAGTGGTCCAACAAATATAAAAAAATAGTGAAAAGTTTGGGAATGTTGGTTTTCACTAACCAGTGTATCATTATTAATATTAATATTTTGTTACTAACAAAGAAAGCTACTGAGTAAATAACTTATCAGACAGGAAACAGCTATATTTTGACTTTATAAATTTTATGTTGGAAAAGCTTTCGTGAAGATATGTGCTTTCCAGTATTAAGCCCATCATAAGGCCTAAGTTTCGCAAGTTGGAGCAGCGATCTCCTGGGAGTAACTTAAAAAATCCAATCCTATTTCGGTTCTTCCCTAGTAAAAAGGATCTGACTGCAAATCACACAATTCGAGTTATGTTTTCGACAGGAATAGTGAGTGACAGTAAAAATTGAAATTTCTCCTTCAATTTTCTAGTACGTTTCGAATTCTTCTGCAATTGTCTCAATGTATTTTATATAAGTTAAATATTAAACTTTCTCAAATTTCTTCATTTCCTCAAAGTACAGCTTGGAAATTATTTATTAATCCTCTTATGCGACCATATAAATTAGCAATAATCTGCTGCTTTCCTTGTAATCAAATTTAATTCGTTAAGGTGAGATGTCAGATCTGTTAAAAATTCCACAGGATTCAACTCTGGTGATCGCAGTGCTATTGGTGCATTATATCTTCTTCCAATCCATTGGTCAGGAAAAAGCAGGTATAGGTATGGTATATTGTCTGACATGAACACAAAAATGCGCAAATGCTCTCTAACGGGCGCCTGCTTTTTTAATACGTCAAATTTAACACCTAGCGATGAGCATGCTTTCTCTGCATTTTGTAAATCTACTAGAAACATATTTTACAAAAAAAACAAAAAAGAATACAGAGTGATAAAAAATCACCCTTCTTTTCACTCAATTTTATTCATATTCACGGAATATATTTTTTATTAATCAAACTATTATTCATTCATTTAGATACATGATGAATTTAAACGCTATTTCGGTACTTTTATTATGTATTTCAATGTCGGTAGAAGAATATACCTAATATAATGTAGTTTAGAAATGTTAAATTAACGGAATTTCTTTTCAAAAAATTTCCAAACGTATTTATAAAGTGAAAAAAGAATTTTTTAAATACTATATTAAATCCTTATTTAACGCCGCCAATGCGAGAATCAGCGAGTAGGCAACCAACAAGCAACCGTCATGCTACAGTCGGCAGTCGGTCCAGTCGAATCGGTGTCGCTGTCATGTTATAATCTAATTCCTGTGTTTACGTTGTAGTTTTGTGTTCTCTTCAGTTTTTAGTGCCTTATTTTAATTTTAAACGTTTTATAGTTAATAAATAAAGGAATATGTGTCGGGTACAGATATTTTCCCACAATATAGTTCGCCGGTTTGTTTTTCTAGGTTATGGGACAAGCCTGCCGCGGGTGTTAAACGTTTTCTGTTATCTATTAGAACCTACCTACTCATCCCTTTCTTCGATTTTGTTATAATACATAGGCATTGTATCTAACTGTACCTACGGGAAGTGTGTTTATCGGTAGTGAGTGACAATGTAATTTTACCAGTTTGTAATAAAATAATGAAAAACGAATGCAAAATACTGAAGCTATCTGGATTAACTGTTACCTACCTATCAGGTATTATTACTAATAAGAATGTTAATTTTTGTAGTTTCTGTGGTTTTTGTACTTACTCATAGTTAACCCTATATATAATTTTACACAAACAATAGGTATTGTTACGGAAACTCACCTACCTTTTTAGTTTGTCAATTATGTTCCTATTTATGTTAGATGTTATAATTTTTGTAACACCTTTATTTTGACGTTATCTAAAATAGTCCAAGCTTTATTCTATTTTATTCTCGACACGTTCTCGATGCCGCGGAAACTTTGAGAATCCTAAAAACCTATATAAGCGGATCGGTTTCGCCGTCACAGTCAGTTTATATTGATCAGTCGAAAGCGATTGACAAACGTCAAAGTAAAGAGTTGACAGTTGCGAAATATGTTCGAAGGATATTTCTTGTATAATCAAGAGTGACAATAAAGTTTGTTTGTCTACGTGACGTGTTTCCACGCTAACCCAACAGAAAGGTTACAATATAATAGTGTTTTTCGCACCAAAAATTAATCGTGGGTTTTTTAATACGGTTTGACGATTAAAATGCGTGTGCGTGTTTACTGGGACAGGTTTTAATGAAAATGGGCTATCTAAATCTGTAGAAGGTTCTCTTTAACAATCATCAAATATCTTGCTTTCACAGTTGAAATCGTTCATGTACATGTTTCTCAAAAGAGAATTGTACCAAATTTGAAGCGAATAACTTTATTATTTCATTTCAGTCTTTGAATAATCGTAGAACCCTTAGGAACCCTGTAGGGATAAAATGTCAGTTATTTACCTTGTTTTGTCAAGATGAAGAGATATCAAGTCATAAAGTCGCTAGTAGATACTTACACATTATATTAATTCCAACTGAATTATAATAAATTATATCAGCGCATTCACCATATTTTATAATACGACATACTTAATAAATAAATTTTCTGTGACGAGTTGACTTTACCGTTTATTTATTTAGAGAAAAAATCCAACAGACAATGTCCACCGAGGGGAAAACCACTGGGGTATTTTACTGTACAAGCTGTAGGTAATTAAAGGTATTTTTTGTATTTTTTGGGTATTTGTGCGTAACTATGGGTATTTTTTGGGTATTTTGCATATTTTTGGGTACTATCAAGGTAATAATGGGTATTTAGTTGGTATTACGAAGGTATTTATTGGGTATTTTTGGAGAAAATTAGTATTTTCCCGCCAATTCTTAAACACAATGGCGATGGCACATGCGTTTTGATGATGGTGTTAGCCTATGGATACATAGGCCGTAACCCATTTTTCTCCTTTATTTTCCGACAGAATAATTTCATTTCTTAACTGTAGTTCTATTTAACAATTATCTATTACTTCCTCGCGTTAGAATTTTGATAATAAATTCAGGAATACAGCAAAAAAATTTTTGTTTCTCTTATAAGCGGAAATTCGGCCAAGAGCAAGTTATAGATATATTTTTTTGACTGAGAAAAATGGGTAAAAATTTTCCAATAATTTCTTAAATTTACTGAAATTTTAAGTTGGTACGTGAGACGTTTGGGTGGAACTTGCAATAAAGCTCCGCCTTTAACACGTCATAATTCATTCATAAAATTCGAAGATGTTACTCCTATAATTTAACAGAGTGATAGACAGGGTGTTAATATAAAAATAGATAAGGAGAAAATAAAATTTCCAATTTATCTTCGGAATGGTTATTAAATGTGTGAAAGACCGTTCTGTATACAAAGTGTTGAAAAATTTGTTGCAGTTAAAAAAACTTAATAAACTTAAAAAAATTAAGAGAGCTAAAAACTTGTTTTTGGTAAAAACGTCTAACAAGGATTCTTTAGAATAATAATTAACCACAAAAATGCAGGGTGTTTAAAAGACTGGGGTCTTTCCAATTTCTAAAGAAACCCTAAAAATTAATGGGATAAAAAACTATTTTTATCAGATATTTAACAAGGGTCTATTAAAACACTAATTAATGAAAAAATACAGGGTGTTTAAAAAAAACTAAACATTCTTTAAAAACTGAAAATTAATGGATTTAAAAAAAATTGTAGATGAAACTTTTAACAAAGGTCTACTACATCACTAATTAACGAAAAAATACAGGGTATTTAAAAAAAACTGAACCAATCTCTTAAAACCCTCAAAATAATAAAATTTGAAATATAGTTTTGATTAAACTTTTAAAAAGGGTAGGTTTTAAAAAGGATATTACAGATGTTGAAAGAAAATATATATTTTATGGCCCGCTTGATCTAATCGGCACTGGAGTATATAATTTGATAAGATATGACATAAATAAAATAAAAAATAATATAAATGCCTCAAAAACTCCTTTAAAAGTAAATAAAAATTGTGTCCAATATGTATCTTATTATATGTAACTATATACTTACATTTCCAAAGAACCAACATTATTTAGTTATTTTGTATATTAAATATTAGAATGTATTTATTGATTTATTTGAGTAAGGATTAGACCTTAGTTTATATAACAATTCTCTGTTTTATGTTTAATACTTATATAAATGTGATGTCAGTCAATAAACTCTTCCTCACAAAAAATTACTTATTGTTAATGAAATTACTGATTGTTCTATATTATTTACGTATATTGGAATAATTTCTAAGAAAATATTATGAGAGAGTATTGAAAAATTGAAGGTATAGGAAGCAAAATCGTGAGTGTAATTTATGTTTTATTTATTAGATTTCTGGATATTTAAGGGTATTTTTGGGTACTATCCGGTATTTTTGGGTACTTAACGATATTTTTAGGTACTTGAGGATATTATTGGATAATACTCATACGTATTCTTTGAGCATTTGTGGTTTTTGGGTATTTTTTTGGTATTTACTTATTTGCTGAGGTATTTTTTTGGGTATTTATGGGTAATATTTTTAAAAATGGGTATTTTGTTGTACAAATTTCAAGCAGTGGTTTACCCCTCGATGTCCACTGACACGGTCAGGAGAGATATTCATAGACATGCATATCTTAAAACTAAAACTATAAATTTACATATTATATAAATTCAACTTGAAACCATAAAAGGTGAACTGAAATATTATTAATTAAAAACATGAGCATTTTCATAAATAAATTTTACTAAAGCTCCCTGAGACACAGTGAACATATCAATAAAATCACTCAAAAGGTTGCAATTATTATACATAATAATAATAATAATAATAATAATAATTTTATTTTGCCCATTTAACAAGTCAATATATATATATATATATATATATAATATATATGTTAATTCGTAGGCTTCCGCGGGTGTTATATGTGGTTGTAAAATTTCTCCGGGTTCCTCTCCGCGATGAATCTGCATGGTCTTCAAAAGAACTATTTGTTTGACAACGTTTCGGTAAAATCTCATTTACCATCTTCAGGTCTTCTTACTTCTGCTTCGCGTTACTACGTTCGGCTTACTGGAAGATGTTTGTCCACTTGGTGAGTTATATACTGTGCTTTCGTTCCGGTGTGTGGTTTTCTTCGCATGGCTGCGCGTCCCGGGTCTTGCGTTTAATGGTGCTGTGGGTTCTTGTGTTCTGCTTGGCCTACTCTCACCGTTGCGTGTCACTGGTTTATTGATCTTCTTGATTCCCAGGACAGGTTTCCAAGCTGTTGGTAATCTTTGGGTATCGTCACGTGTATTGAGATTTTGAGGATGTTTTTCAATTTCGATGGCTTCTCTAATTATTCTTTTTGCCTTATGCTCCATTCTTGCTAATACCTTGGTATTATCGAAATCAATCTCGTGGCCGGTGTCTTTTACATGTTGAGCTAATGACGAAGTTTTTTCATTTTTCTGGACAGCATTCCGATGTTCTTCTTTCCGGGTTTGGATTCTTCTGTTAGTTTGTCCAATGTACGTCTTCTCACAGCCTCCGCAAGGAACTTCATATACTCCTTGGTCTTCTAGAGGAATGTTTGTTTTGGCTGATGGTAGCATATTACCAATCTTCCTGTCCGTGTTGAAGACGGTTTCTATTTTGTATTTCTTTAAAACCCTGCTTATTTTGTCTGTAGTTCCCTTGACATATGGCAGGAGAGCTTTGCCTATTGGTTTATCTTCTTCCTTCTGTTCTTTGTTTCGCCTAGGTCTTAAAGCCCTCTTGATATTGTTGCCGGAGAAACCATTTTGTTGTAAGGCTAATTTAACGTTTTTAATTTCCTCTTCTTTGTGGTCGTCGTCAGAGAGTCGTTCTGACCTTGTCATTAGTGTTTTGATCACTGATTGTAGCTGCGATGGGTGGTGGTGAGATTCTGCATGTAGGTACCTATTCGTGTGTGTTGGTTTCCGATATACCGTATAGCTTAGACCTCCATCTTCTTTTTTCTTTATACATACATCGAGGAAAGGTAGCTGTTGGTCCTTTTCCAGTTCCATAGTGAACTTGATTTTTGGATGTCTGCTGTTCAGATGAATTAAGAACTCTCGTAATTTCTCCTCGCCATGTGTCCATATGACAAAGGTGTCGTCGACATATCTCAGCCACATGGATGGTTTATATTCTGCTGTTTCTATTGCTTGTTCTTCTAATTCCTCCATCAACAGATTGGCTATGACTGGTGACAAAGGCGATCCCATGGGTGCTCCCTCTATTTGCCTATACTTTTGGTTTTTGTAGACAAAGTAAGTGTTCTTTAGGCAATGTTTCGTCAATTCCATTAGATCCTCCCTTACATGGTATTTCCTCTGGATCATGTCGAGTGCTTGTTCCACTGGAATGTTTGTAAATAGGGACACTACATCAAAACTTACTAGCAGATGTTCTGGATCCACTTTTACGTTTCTAATACGCTCGATGAAGTGGCTTGCGTTCTTGACGTAAGATTTCGCTTCTTCGGCGTATGGTTGTAACTGTTTAGCCAGGAATCTTGCCAGATGTTGTAATGGTGATCCAATGGAACTTACAATGGGTCTCAAAGGCACTCCTTCTTTGTGGATTTTAGGTAATCCATAGAGTTTTGGGCACCTCGATGACTTCTCTCTTGGGATAAGTTGCAGCTGCAATTTGGTAAACACAGGAATTAAATTATAACATGACTGGAAATTTTACAGTCGTGTTGCTAGTTGCCTACTCTGATTCTGTAAACGTGTGACGGACAAGTCGCATAGGCGGCGTTAAATAAGGATTTAATATAATTTTTTTTTCGCTTTATAAATAAGTTTGGAATTTTTTTGAAGGGTGATTCCGTTAATTCATAATTTTCTCTATCCCCTCTTAAAATATTTGTACTTAGTCATAGGTAACCCTGTATTTATAAATCTGATAGAATGGCGCCCAGACAATGTTTGCATATTTTGAGACCGAATATATGCATAATAAAGACAATCCATGTCTTCAAAATCTTTACAACATCTTATAATGAAACTTAAGGAACGAAGGGCAGAAGCTATGATATTCTCGATATACATATCAAACAACAATTTACTATCAAATCTAATACCTAACTGAAGGACATGATTACATAATTGTAATATAATGGAATGAATCGAATACTCATATGTTGCTGGATCCGATTTCCTGGAACATGTACAAGTTATCAAGATTTTGTTGTAACTCAATACAATCCTGGGTGCTACTGACTTTTCGATATAATTTAATTTATCGAAATAAGAAAAACAATATGGCAAATACCTTTAAATATATTGAAAGCATTATTAATTTCAAGATTTGTAAATATATACATAGACTCAGTATTTTTTTTTAAATTAAAAGTAATCAACACACTCTTTTTTTATAAAATTAACAACTATTGTAATTGTAAATTAATTGTGGATCGTTCATGCTTTTTTCGTTTCGTTATTTTATACTTAGTATTTGTTTGGTGTTTGTAAACATACATAAACAACAGTACAACCTTTTAGCAACCATGATCTGCATATGTTAATTTACGGCAAAACTGGACAAAATTATCTGGCTTCAAGGCGTTTTCTACTTTATTCTGTGTTGTGAAAAGAGCTCTAAGGAAATCATTCAAAGTAAGTGTGTCTAGAGGTACTTGCCATTATTAAGTAAAAACAATTGACACGGTAGGTGTGTAAGGATCTGTTTTTGCTGTCATAACTGTAATAACGCTGACCAGAAAAAAAATTGTCAAAAGTCAACTATGTTTTTCGGTGCAAAATAAAGTCCTCATATTCTGGACACCCTGTACGATGCAAATAAATTTTTTACATAAACTTATTACAATCATATTAGAATAATCTAAATTTCATTTGAGTAAATAAATATTTACGGGAGAAAAATTGTTTGTTAGGCAAGCAAGCAAAATAAAAATAAACTATAGTCTATTATTTACATAGATAGTGCAATTTTATTTAAAGTATATGTTCAAGTACATTGTAAATACACATATTACTAGAAATAGTTTCGTATAATATCTGTGAATTCGTTTTATTCTTTAGTCTAGACTTTTATTCTCAGATAATAGATAACATATGCACAAACAACTGAAAATCTTTTATTCATAAATAATTACAAATGAGTTATATACAAATTAATAGAAGTATTCATTTTCTGATAACATATTTATATATATAGTACGTAGATATGCATTAATGCAGATATCTAATTGTTACCAATGCTTTAACAAATAAATGATCAACACGTAATTAATTTCTACTTATTCTAACTACCAATATCTTCCAGTTATGAAATAGTTATTGCATAATAAAACAATTGCGAATCACGAATATTTACAATAAGTAATTATTGTTTACTATGCAGTGCATTAATTTCAATCTCAGCATCATAATTACGGAAGGTTTTCTCAAGGTTTACCACGTTTAGTAGATATACGTTTTAGTGGCTGAACAATTTTTTAACTGATTGTCAGGATTTGGTTCCCTGACAGATGTAACTTTTTCCCTCAAAAGTAATCTGAAACTGGTGATTAACTATTTATTTAAAATTTTTGTTGTAGCCATAGTTTCCACATTTCCAGCATCACTGAAAAAAAGGCCAGTAACTTTACAAATTTACTTTGTAAGAATACCCTTAAAATTGTCTTAAAATAATTCTAAAAATAATGTTGATATTACAGTGACACTTGTAATTTTACAAGAAAACTGCCAATATACAATAAAACCGTAAACTTCCTACGTAATTACAATATAATTTGTACATTTATAGAATATATTGTAACACATTTACAATTAACAATGTGAAATCCATTTTTACATTGGAAAATTACTGAACATACCAAATTTACTATATAATTGACTGCAAAAATATGCCTAATGTGTGTGTGAAGGTACTATCTACTAATTTTAAAACGCACTATACCACTAACCGTTGAGAGCGTTGGGTGGTGACGCCTTCATTATTTCTCGCTTCATTTCTATGAATCCAGCGTGTACCTAGGACCTAGGTACTTACATAATTAATTTAGTGAGTAGTGACTAGCAATATAAACATATCTAGAGTGACAAGAGTGTTTTTAGTACTATAAATAGTTTTGTCTAGTGCTTGTTTAAACATAACCTCAATGATATTAAGAAGTAATAGGTATGTAAGTTATACATAATTATTGAAACAAAGAAACACTGCATCTACAAAAAATCGGGTACCCCACTGTTGTTTTGTTCATCTTACATAATATATAAAAATGTATTATTTTCTATTGGAATTATATTTTATTACATATTTGAAGAACAGGGGCTTCTGGAGGTTTAGCATGATTTAAGTTCTGGGTACCTACTTATCTATGCACATTTATATAATTAATATTACTTTGTAATAGTTAGTATAATGTCATAGATTTCGTTTGAATATTATAAAATGTTAACTTTAGTTATATGAATATATTTTTACATTGTTATATGTTTTGTATAAAGTTAAGTGTTTGTACAAATAACCTAAATGTGCAGGTACCAAATTTTAATAAAAAATTGCCGTAAAACCATAATATTTTATTACTTTAATACCTGTATGTACATGTATTTCTAAGCTAAACAAATAAGCAAAAGGCAGTTAATATATTGAAGATATAATAAAGCTGTAACTACAAATTAACTAAGTGAGCCGTAATCGGAGTACAAAATAGCTATTTATATAATCAATTAGGAAAAGTACGGTTTTGTGTAACAAATGTTTTTCACACAATTTGTCCAAAAATTTTAATTATAAATTTAAAAAGGATTATTCTGCTGATTTTAAAGTATACATGGGGCTATAATAGAAATAAGTAGATATTATTTTCAACTAAATGAGTCATAAATTTCAAAGTACTTAATTTTTTGTATATAAATCTGAAAAGCATATAGACAGCGAATCTATTGCTTCGGAAATGTTTGACTTCACTGGGGATATCATATCTAAAATTCAGTATTACTATTAAGGGTGTTTGTTAACATTAGAAGCAAATGGCATTTATGTTAATTAGGTTACTTAATATGAGTACATTTTTCTTTTGAAGTAACATTCTGATGCAGTGATGCTATTGAGAAACTCATGGAAAAGCCTAATGTTGCTTAAGGTAACAAAGGTAACAAAGTAACAATTGTTAATTCCTTACGATATTTCAATTTTTCTCATGTAGGCATATTAATCTATTAGGTATAAATGAATTACTATTCAGATTTTTTTAGGTATCTGTATCAAAGCACTGTTAGTGAATTCAAATGTTGTAAACAAGATGTCTTGCATACGGGTTAGGTCAGTTTCGACACTTTTATGAAGTTTCTTTTATTCTCCGAAAAGATAGTTCAAATGTCACGGGAATATTTTTGAGAAAAATTGAATAACGGAAATTTCATTTCGATATCTTGATGTTATGACATAGCATTTTTTAAATTTTAGGACTTTTCTATGTTGCCCCATATTACATACGTATGATGTTTCATTAAAACATATATATGGTTGTTATAGCAGCGAAAAACTAGAAGTTATAAAAAAATATTCCTTAAGCTACTACACATAGAGAAAAAAATGTCTTTACAATGTATAAATATTAATATAATAAGTGGAAAAGAAAAATGACCAAAATTTAAAAATATCATGTAGGTATCTCTTAAACAAATCAAAATATCGAAATGTGATTCTCGCTATTCAACTTTTCTGAAAAATTAAGCTCCAAATATATTGGCTACTTTTTTCTGTCTTTTCGGAAAATAGAAGAAACATTCTATACCTAAGTGCCCAAATTGGACCATCCTGTATAATAAATAAAAAAAATACATTGTAGTAATAGTATAAAATGTATTATTACAATGTAACTATACAACTGCCTGTAAAGTTACTTTGCAATTTTACAAGTAATTGTGGAAGTTACATTGTAAAAATACTTTTTGTATTGTAAAATCACAAAGTAATATTACAATTGCAAAACCTAAAATTACACCACAAAATAAATTTACAACGTAATTTTACATTTTATTTGTAAAGTCACAATCGATAAGAAAATTACAGCAATAATGAGTGGTAAATAAATTGCCATCTATTTTAACTGTAATTATTTTTTACAGTGTACATTTTTCATAATATTTGGTGTTGCATTCTCGAAGATTTTATAGTTGGACCGTATGAATTGTCAGCCTGCCTTAGTGGTGGAGTGTATGTGACAAATTTCTGCAAGATAATTTGTCAGGCTTGTTAGAATACGTTCCACATGTAGTATGTGCACGATGGTGCACCTACCTAATTCTCCCTAGTGGTTAGAAACTTCTTGAACGAACATTTTTCACATAGATGGGTTGGTCGTGGCAGCAAATTTTCTTGACCACTTCGCAGCCCCAACCTTAACCCTTAGATTTCTTCTGTTGGGGCCATTTGAAAGATTTAGTTCATAACGAAGAACTTTTATCTAAACGTGAAGATCTTCTTCAAAAGATTAATGATGATGTTAATGTAATTCTGAACAGGGAAGGTACTTTATTTAAAGTAAGATGATATTTAAATAAGGGCATATGAAAGTGTATTCATGTTAATGATGGAAATTTACAGTTATTAAAGTAGTTTCTATTGTAATAATGTTGTAAATTTGTTGTTCATTATTAAACTATTTATTTAAAATTTTTATTGTAGTTAATTTTAATTAATATTTTTGACTATTATCATACAGTCAACGTGCACTGAAAGATTGAAGTTCCAATATCTTGTAGACGCGACACGGTTTATCGAAATGAAACAAGTATACCTTTTATGTTTAAAAATCATTGGGGAATCATCTGTGTTATAAAGAAATGCAGGAAACATAGCTACAAAAAAGTTTATTCCGATTATATGGGCAAGACACACTGCAAACAGCGCTCTGTATGTAGTGTATTGAAAGTGACCTTACGATGTGATATGCCTCTCAAAAAACCTCCCTATACCAAATTTGAAAGAAAATCCCCTAAAACTTTTTGAAATATTGAGAAAAATCAATTTGAAAATTTTCGTTGTATCTTTTTTAATATTGACATTCGGACTAAGACAATATGGCTCACACGGTATATTTTAATATAATAAATAATAATAATAATAATAATAATAAAGCTTTATTGTCCAACAGAGTTCCATTAACAGGGCAAAATCTTAAATTAACAATTTAACACTTAAATAATAATAAATTAAAAATTCATACATGAAACATTCCCATATACCATATACAAATCTTGAGTACATCCAAAAAAATAAATAAAAAGAAAGTTAACTATAAAAAGAATAATAATAAATAAAAAAATCATACATGAAATATTCCCATACCTAAAATATAAAAATGTTGCGTACATAAAAAAATGAAAAGAAAGTTAACTATATTGCTCATTAACTAAATTAAGAAGAGTATTCAATGAACCGGCAAAAATATCACAAGGGTGCTCTAACCGATTAAAGTTATCACACATAATATATATCGGAGAAATTAATATAATATTAGTTTTAGCGGTATCACATTTAAAACTTAACGTACTTCTTGAGTTCACCCTAGGTACAAAAAAAATCACAGCAGAAATCAATTTGGAGCAGTCAATGAGGTTGTTTATGATTTTATATAAAAAAGATATAGAAATACATATTCTTCGACTATCTAAACTAGTGTAATCAATAACTCTCTCAGGATAAACTCCATCATTCTTAAATACCAAGTATTTTAAAAACTTTCTTTGAACTCGTTCCACAATTTTCTTTTGTATATTCTAAAAAGAATACCAGATAAGCACTGCATACTCTATCCCCGAACGTACGTAAGCGTAGTATAAAGTTTTAATAGCGTGTATGTCTGTAAATTGCTTACAATTCCTAAGAATAAATCCATAAAATGTATACGCTTCATTTATCTTAATAGTTACATGATCATGAAATGAAAATGTTTTGTCAAACAATACACCCAAATCCTTACAAGAATCATCTCTAGAATATGTATTTATTTATTTATCAGTACAATATCCAACGAGCAAGTTGCCCAGTTACAGGATAAGGGAAGAAACAAAATAGTACAAAAAATAAAGCAATTACAGGAACAAAAGGAGCATAAAACTTGAACAATAAAAGTAAATTACAAACATGCCTGTAGTTAAACAAACAAACAAAACAAATAACCAATGAATCAAAATAGTATGTTAAAATGATGAATATGTTAAAACAATAAAAGCAACAGATAAAAACAAGTAGGTAAATTACACATATAAGAAAGAAACGTAAACTTAACCAAGTCAATAATATGTTAAAATAATAAATATGTCAAAATACTAAATATGTTATAACAAGAGCTATATATAAAAATCAAAATCAAGCAGGAGCATTATACAAACTTTTTATCTGATTAACAGTCGTGCAGAGAATATCCAACCGTGACTCAATTTCGGTGTAACTACCAACCATTTGAAAAACTGGGGAGGCTCTATATAGATTCGTGCGATAATTTTTCATAATGTAAAAGGTATTGTTGCCGCATACTTGCTATAGGGATATAGAAACTTATCATTCCTAATAAGTCCTCGCATTTTATTATATTGCTCAAAATTTTACACAAAAATACCACAGATGCCATTTTGCGCCTGTTCAGTAGACTGCTCATATTAAACCTTTCATAAAATGCCACTTGTGGAACACCTCTCGGCGGGTAACGGCCATGCAGCACAAATGCCGCTGATTTTAAAAATCGACGTTGTACTTTTTCAATTGACATTATACTATTTACGTAGAGCGGTGCTCAAACCAAGGATGCATACTCAAGCTTAGATCTAACGAATGTATTAAATAATAAGATCAGTGTATCAGAATTTTGGAAATTCATCATATTACGAACAATAAAACCCATATTCTTATAAGCCGCTTTCAGCACGTTTTCAGTATGTTTAGCAAAGGAGAGCTTGGAATCAAAATATACTCCCAAGTCTTTAACTAGATCAGGCCGCTGAAGGACAAACCCATCAAGTACATAGTCATATAAAATTTTATTCATCTGCCGACTAAAAGTCATCAAATTACACTTCGAGGCGTTCAGTGTTAGTCTAATAACAGTGCACCAAGATTTTACTAAATCCAAATTTTGCTGCAAATTAAGAGCATCAAGTTCATTATCTACCGAACAAAATATTTTCAGGTCATCATCACCGTACAACAAATAACGCACATTTAAATTTGAAACCATGTCGTTAATGAAAAGTGTAAACATTGAAGGTCCAAGGACAGAACCCTGAGGAACTCCTGAGGTCCGGGAAATTTCAGTGGACTTAACTTCTGAAATTTGAACAAATTGCGTTCTACCAGTAAGATACGAGGTCATAAGTCTTATCAATGAAGAACACACCGCAGCAGTATTCAGTCTACATAATAATAATCCGTGGTCAAGACGGTCAAATGCCTTCGAGAAGTCTGTGTAAATGACGTACACTTGACCACCCCAATCAATGGTCTCATTAATGTACTGTGTCAAACATACCAAATTAGTGACTGTTGATCGTCCCTCTACAAAGCCATGCTGTTCTGGTAAAATAATGTTTTTAAAATGGAATGATAAGCAATTTCAAAAAAATTATAGCAGAAAAAATAAATCAAATTAAATCAGAAGATGTCTATGGTTTTTATAAACAAACATACGAAATTTCACATCCTACATCTCCGAAACGAAGCATTTGCGGACACAGGTTCATAGGATTTTTATTTTAACAGGCGGTTGTACAAGATCGTACTACACATTGGTACACCTTTTTAAACTATGGTGCTATTATGTAAAGGCGTACACACGGGAAAGTACGAATCTATTGTTCAATTTCCTTGAATATTTATTAATTCATTAACCCTCTTTATTTTCAATATACAAACAATCAAAATATTTTGTTCCTCTCGATACAGGAAGATATACTGTTGCACCACTTCTGAATTATGACTATTTTCTTAAACACAAAATTAAATGTTTCGTGTTGGTTTTAAATTATGAACATTTATGTAAATTTTCCTATAGCTACCAATACATAAAATTTACTTACGTGGCCATTTGTTCGTTGAATTATGCAAGGTATAAAAAATAGTGTATAATCTATTGCAATAATAATGGCACACCCTCAAAACAATTTTTGAACTATTGGATTGGAATGAAATTTCATTAGACCTCTATTGTTGAGTGGAACAACTAAGGACTAATGTTAAAAGTTGAATAAATAGATTTTATTACGATTAAGCAAGCAGTTCAAAACAAGGCGCCAAATTCGTTTTAAAAAGTGCCATTACTATTGCAACAGATTGTACCTACTGGCTTCGAGAGGTGATACCAGAACAGGGTGAGTCAGAATAAATGGGTCAACACTAAGCCGGAGATACTAGACACCAAAATATTATTTTCGAGTTCATCATGCCTTATACGAATGTCGCTGGTTTAACAAATACAGGGTGTTCAAGGTTTAAATATTATGCTGAAATTTCTCAATAATTGAGAAAATTTTGATAGCATGACTCTGCAAATTGGTAGTGTTGGGTTTCTTGGTGTGAGAATTACGAATTTGAAGCTTATTTTGACGTTGTCCCTAGATGGCGCTATTTTCACTGTATTATTTAGATAAATCTCAAGATATTTTTTATCTATTGAGCTATGCTTAAAAAAAAATTAGATATCTTAAATAACGTATAATTTTACATAAAAAATGTACATAAATTTCAATTATAAGCAACATTCCTTAATAAAATAGTTTTGTATTGTTATAACAAAGGCAGTTTATGCCTGAAGGATTTTTATATTTACCGATTTTCTGATCACCCTGAAATGCAATATGAAAGTTCTCCATACCAACCGCATTTTAAAGACAAGCAAAAATTTGAATTAAGAATGCCTTTTTTCCATAAAATGAAAAATATTTTCCCTCTTTTCCACTCTAGCCGTGGACATACTGTATATATAATAACATATAATAACTGAATTGTCTAAGGCTTAGTAAATATCAGGAATATTATTTCATGTCACCTGGTTGTTTTCAAGGATACCAAGAAACAAGAACCAACACCAATAAAAAACGATTTAAGTAGCAAAATTTAAATACTGAAATTTTTCAAAAAAATATTTTTTTTAATTTAACTGTAGGTGTACTTAAAATTTTTCATATAAACTTACCTACTTACAGTAAGTAGATAGAATATATTCCTTCTTTATATTTATAGGTGGACTATCACAATAAAAATTCTCCGGTATTAGCAAACGAACCCGAACCTCCTGAGAAAGCCAAATACATTACCCAGCCATCGCAATATTAATATTTTCATTTGAATGATGCTAGAAGTTTCGTAATTAATGTTTTATTTGCTTCTTAAATTTATCAAATGAACGACGAATGTCAAATCTGAAAGTAAGGTGTTGTGATTGTATTTTTTGTAAAAAGTTTGTTAAAATATTGTTAATAATCGTGGGCAAAGTATAGTCTTTTATTTGCATACAATGATTGTAATTCACTTGGCTCATTTTCGGTATTTTTTTGTAAAAAGTTTGCTAAAATGTTGTTAATAGTCGTGGGCAAAGTATAGTCTTTTATTTGCATACAATGACTGTAATTCACTCAGCTGATTTACGGCATTCGCCTATGGCTGTGCCGTAACCTCACGCTCGTGACTATATTAGATACATTAATAAGTATACATAATATTTTTATTACTAATTACTTACATGATTATTTTTTTTAAGCTTTGGAGCGGTTGGAAATCTAGAGAGTGACTAATCGCTAGCTTGTAGACAAGCACGATGGGCGAAGTGTACGAGGAGCAACATTTCATAGGCGTATTAAATTTGAAGGCGATCAGATATAAAAAATATACAAAATGAAAAAATAATTGCATTACATAACATCTACTATTTTCAGTAGAAACAGTGATATAACATTTTCTGTTAATTTCGAGTCGTTAGATAATAAAAATGATAACAATTATTTCTAAATTTATAGTTTTATCTTGTATTATAAATTACCCAAGGTCCGAAAATAATAGAGAGTGACTAATTCACAACACAGAGATGAGTACGGAAGGTGAGGGTGTCATGATTACTTAAGTGTTCCACTTGAGAAGAGTTCAAAGCACACAAAATTATCAAAAATAAGTTGACGTCGACTGAACCTAGCACATTAACAATTTACTTTAAATATGCCCCATTTGTCATTCTCTATAAATTAGAATGCCATACTTTTGGACAAATATTTGCTAATTCCGCATTCAAAAAGACGAAAGGGTTTAGAATACATACACACTATTCACTATTGGTTACGAGCATTGTCACTATAACGGTAACACATTAAGACTTAGGTATATCATATAGTATCGCTTTCCGTATGACCTTCATGAATCCATGTTTCGTCGAAATTTAATATATTCTTCGATCCAGATTCTGATCTTTTAATATTTATTCGTCATATCACGATTTCGTCTTTTTCTATCAGTATATTCATTTCGATTTCATTTATACGGAAATTCACCTACTATAATTCACATGTCACGCATAATTTGCAAAAGCACCCTTATACAGTATGCGCCAAAAGTATGGAATAAATTCAATAAAAACGAAACAATTATTTTTTGGGAAAAATCCTCGAAAAGGTCGATTTTTAATTTAAAAAATACATATTTTAGCGTAAAATGCGATTTTCAAATGTCATTTGTTTTCGAGTAATGACGTCATCGATTTTTTTTAAATGGCAACACCATATTTTTTCCTTGATTCTGAAAGATCGTTTAATTCTCTATCAGGCAGTACTAAAATTTTGCCCTCTTACATAGGAAAGTTTTCGAGTAAATGACGATTGAATGTTAGGAAACGTAAATTTTATCCATAAAAAAGTAACAATTCTGAGGCATGTAAAATAAAATACAATTGATTAAATTTTATACTTAAATTAAATGTTCGAATTGCCATCCACCAACTTCTTGACAATGCGCAAGTCTGTGAAGAAATTCTTCTTGCACATTATGAATGATTTCTGGGATAACTCTGCGTATTTCGTCCCGAATGCGATTTTGAAGTTCTTCTACATTACGTGGTTTATTAATGTACACTTTTGACTTCAAGTATCCCCATAAAAAATAGTCAAGAGGTGTAAGATCTGGCGATCTTGCCGGCCATTCTATCGGTTCGCGTCTGCCGATCCACCTCCCAGGAAAACAGTTGTCCAAAAAATCTCGTACAGGGCGCGTATAGTGCGGAGGTGTACCGTCTTGCTGAAACTATATGGTATCGTCAGGAATGTCAGGGTCATTATCGTTAGGAAAAATTACTGCAAGGGCTGGAACAAGGTTATTTTCTAGAAACTCTAAATATCTTTGTCCTGTAAGGGTTCCTTCAAAGAAGAAAGGCTCTACTATTCTGTCGTCAACTATTCCAGCCCACACATTTAATTTCTGAGGGTGTTGGGTATGTGCCTCTGCCATCCAATGAGGATTTTCCCGACTCCAATATCTGCAAGTTTGACGGTTTACTGTACCATTCAGACAAAATGTGGCCTCATCTGAAAAAAGTATTTGCCGGTGTAAATTTCTATTTCCTTGACATAAATACATTAGAATTTCGCAAAAGTGTAAGCGGCGATCGGGATCATCTTTATTGAGTTCCTGCACAAGTTGAATTTTGTAGGGATGATATTTTTCCTTCCTCAAGATACGTAGCACTGTGCTCTGACTAGTGTCATTGTTTAATGCAACCAATCGTGAAGAATTATGAGGATTATCCACCATACTTATCAAAATGTTCTGTTTCTGATTTTCATTAATGCTTGGACGTCCAGGTTTTGGAATATTTACAACATTGCCAGTTTCTCTAAATTTAGACTCTACCTTACTGACTGTTGATTGGCTGATAGGGCGGTCTGGATATTTTTCATTAAATAAATCGCAAACTTCCTGCTGAGTTCTAGTCATATTCCCGCATTAAAATTTAAATTCTTTGAGTAACAGTTAAATGTGCCATAATACTTTAAATTGAATAATAATTTCTATGTTGCTTACAATACTTAGAAAGTCGGTGTGACAATGACACTTTGCAAAGATTTTCACCTACGTGATCCATAAAAGAACTATGGAATTCGAAAAACTAAACTTGATAACGTTTTTGCTTTATTTTAATTGATTTACGTTTTCTAACATTCAATCGTCATTTACTCGAAAACTTTCTTATGTAAGAGGGCACAATTTTAGTACTGTCTGATAGAGAATTAAACGATCTTTCAGAATCAAGGAAAAAAATATGGTGTTGCCATTTAAAAAAAAATTGATGACGTCATTACTCAAAAACAAATGACATTTGAAAATCGCATTTTACGCTAAAATATGTATTTTTTAAATTAAAAATCGACCTGTTCGAGGATTTTTCCCAAAATATAATTGTTTCGTTTTTATTGAATTTATTCCATACTTTTGGCGCATACTGTATATATTCTAGGCAAAATTTCTTCTTGTAAGATATAGCAATTCAATCTTTTTTTTTTGTCGAAAACTCATTTTAAAAATACCATCTTCCTTTCGCCACTTTCCATTATTTTCCGTTTTGCAGTTGTACCTACTTCTTTACCACTTTTTTTATTTGCACTATACATATCTCCTACTTACGTACATTTTTGTTAATGAAATACATATTTCAACATCACGTATACTCATATTTTTACCTCGCGCCCTAAACTCTTTATACATCATCCGATAGTCCTCACTTGTTAAATTTGGACGATTTTAAGAATACGCTGTAGAGCTTGAATTATTCTCCATTCTTAAGAACGCAAAATCACTAATAAAATTAATTACATTCATAATTAAATTAGCGAAAAGATATACCCGAAATTTTGCCCGCTCGAACGTAGAGATGGGCTTAACAGTTCATTTTAATGATTCAGTTCTCGAGAACTGAATCACTAAAAAGAACTGATTCTTAAAACCAGTTCTTTAAGAATTGGTTTTTCGTCAAACACTGCACATAAGTATATATGTGCTTCTCTTCGAATCCCGCATCTCCGTCAATCGCAGTCGGTCGGTTTCCTCCGCGTTTTATGATTGCGAGACGTTTATTAGCGTTTAGACTTTAGAATAAGAATTCTTAATCAAAATATTTGAAGCCTCTTTTTTCCAAAATATCTCGAATCATTTAGATACTGATTTTTATTTATTTTTTATTACAGAATTTAATTTATATTTTTGTAAAGTTGTTGTATTTTACTTGTTAATAAAATTCAGTTCTTAATTCTTATACATCATATAATTATAATTAATGGCACATACCTATATCGTTTTTATTAATGTAACAATTTGATACGGTCGCCTATGTGTGCTGGTATGCAGTTCTTGGATATTATATTTAACTAAGAATGATATTAACGCTCCGCAATCGGATCACCAATCAGTTATTCAGAATTCAGATCGCCCGTATGATTTTGAAGCTCGCATAGGCTGTGAACACTCGTTCACTATTCACTGAACAGTTCCTTCTGACGTCTAAACTTGAAAATATCTCTCGCACTCTACATCAATCGATACAAATCAGTTCGCAAAGAACTGATTTGTCAACTTCTCGAGAACTGATTCTCGCAGTTCAGTGTCGAAACCTGTTCTTTTAAACCAGTTCACTCGGGAACTGCCCATCTCTACGATATACCCGCCCATGATAGAGATGGAAATGGAACAGGTAGATCCGTCAACGTCAATTCGTCGCAGCTAATAAGAAGCATCGGCGCATGCGTACTTACTGCATCAGAAGCTGTGTAATCGGGTATGCACTCAGAGATATGCGGCACACGATTTTATAAGAAAAATATACGGGCTGCATGTATGTTTCTTTGTGTCGACTAAATTGTGAGGAGGTATAACATGAGTCACTCTGTAGATTTTCGGGCGTCTAGTATAGATGTCGTGATAGACGAAAATTTGCACTGTGATACTAAACAATATTTAGAAATACTCTTGGGTGTTTCCCACATTTCAAATTAAGAAACAGGAGACAAAAATCACACAAAGTGCTATAATAAAATACCAACGTGCATTACAATCCACATATAACTTCATTAGAATCTGTTTGTAAACAAATAATATGACGTCTCAGTATCATCAATATGGCCACCGTGACGTCAAACGTGTCTTATAGTAACTTTAAAATAGATTTTTTAAATAAAAATGACACATTAATAATTAAACTATTAATGAATCACATAATTATTAGGCCAGTACAAGTTAATGTGCTGGAAGCTGAAGCGATAAGAATTTAACACGACATATATTTTTAATTCTGCTGAAGCTTTTCTGCGGGTCACCTTTTTGGGATGTACCAAATTAAAATAGATATCTTGCACCGCGCTTCTATTTTAACATCAGACTATAATTCTGGATGAATGTATTCTTACTATTCTTACCAACCGAAAGTACGAAAAAACAAACACGTGTTACATAAAATTGTGTAAGATAATGACTTCCTAATATATATCGTTTAAAATAATAGATACTTGACGGTCATTAACATTTAATTACTGCAGAATCGACCAAAACCCGTTGAGCATACGATTAATCGTTAAATTTTTTCACATGTGCCATTAAAATAAAATACAAAGATAAAAAATAAGCACATCTGTACTCCGGAAAGAGAATGTTTCTGAAAATATTCCCATATAAGGCATTGACTTGTATTGCAAAAAATATAGAAGCTACAAATATTCAGTTTGTGAATATAAACAATTTTTTTGTTTTTATTTTGTTTTATACGAATATTTGAGTTATATGGGGGTTGTCAAGAATCTAGTAACCTGTTTGTGGAAATCAGAATAATGCGTTGTGAATGATGTTTCTTTCAAGTTACGACGAAGGGAGGTCTAAATATAATGAATAACCCTGTACATATGTGTGTAAACAACTTCTCAATCTTTATTTCAGTTTTTAATCGTCTTTCGAAAGGTTTTTTTTGATATGATATTTCATAGATCCATTTCTAATAAAGGAACCATTTTTAACAATCTCGACGCCATGGAGAAGATTCCCTTAGCATCTGAAAAAATAATTCAGATTGCTACTGCAATCCTACCCGATTTATAGAAAAAGTGTGTAAACCAGGCTGTTTTAAGGTTAGATAAAAAAGTATGTTTTACTTGTATATAGGGTGTTCCGGAAAACATGTCACAAACTTCAGGGGATGATAGTACGTTTAAAAATAATATTACTAATATAAAAAATAAAGTTTTTCTGAGCTATCTCAGTGACCAAGTTGAAAATTTTAATAAAACTTGGTGTGGTTCATACCTGCTAGGAGGTCTTTTATTTAGTGTAATTACTGGCGCCAAACTGCTAGCCAGTGGCGTGAGTTATCTTACCAACAATGTGCTGATAGTGCAACCCTTGCACATTCCTTATTCATAGTCTATATATATGGGTCAAGTTTATTGTTTAAGCAGTTATCGTCAGAGGTAAATACAGCATTCATGCCTTTTAAATTATTGTACGCTTCTCTTTAACTCAAACGATACTTTTGTGTGTTTTTAAGAATAAAAATTTGTTTTTAAAAACCAAACCCGCTCGGCACAAAAGTTATCTGGCGCAGTCGTTCGGATCTTTTTTTGGAGCTTTTCCAAGGGAATATTGGAAATCTCGTCGTACCTTCGACTAACCAAAGAAGAACCTACACAGCTGAACCGTCGCCATATCTTTGGTGAACCCCTAGGCTAAGAAAAACGAAGAATCAAGCAAAGAAGTTCAAAGTTATTCAAGAAAGAAATTAGAATCAGCAAGTAAGAAAACAACAGTGATTAGGCTGTGGAGAAATTATAGTCCAGTCAAAATTTCCACTTTTGCGAAATTACTGGCTGTAATCGCTGTATCCACCCTATCCGAAGCAACCAAGACATCGTGAGGCTTTGCACTTGTATTTTTAGGTGTCGAAGTGCCTAATTATACATAAGCCCTAGAAGCAACCAAGATCGTGTACTCTCTTTCCCAAGACTGCATGTAATCTAAATCGTGCATAGGAAAGATTGACCCAAGCAAGAAGCCATCTTTAAAGAAACCATCTCTAAAAGCACGTAGCCTTGAGCTACTTAAAGTATTTCAAGTTAGGGAATTTAGGGAAACTGACAAAGACTTTGACCTGACAAAAAGCCCTCCTGCTCGAGAAGCATATATAATCAATCAAATATAATACTGCTTATATCTTGTAATCGATTATATACACCAGAGCCTTCATGTTTTCTGCCATCAAAATTTTTCTCTTGTAAGTAATTTTCGTGACTGACAATTATTCTGACGACGACACATTAGCTAATCTTTTTTCTAGAGTTTTTTCCCCAAATCAATTTTTAATAGAACCCGCTGTTAACGAACCAAATTTAAACATGGCTCAAGCCAATATTACCATTCGCGATTATTTAGATTTAATTCCATTCTTCGACGGTGATGTTTCAAAATTACCGAATTTTATAGATTCATGTGAAAAAGTTTACGGTATGCTTATCGTAGATAATAATGCCGCGAGAATTCAATTTTTAATGTTACATTTTCGGAATAAAATAGTTGGTAAAGCCGCAGAAATATTAGCTGCCCGCGAAATTACAACTTTTCCTGAATTAAAAACACTTTTATTAAATACTTTTGGAGACCAAAGAAATGAAGAATCACTATTAAATGATTTAATGATGCTGGTACAAAACAATAATGAAACTGCCACACAATTCGCAGATAGAGTAATCTCCCTGAGAAGCCTTTTACTTTCAAAAATTCAAATGTCAACATTGTCAGCAGCACTACGTCAAGAAAAAATCACTCTGTATAATAAAATGGCTCTAAGAACATATCTATCAGGACTCAACTCACATTTAAGTCATCTACTACGATGCAAACAACCACAATCTCTTGAGGATGCCATAAATAAAGTGGTCGAAGAAGAAAATATGTCATACAATCGTCAACAAAAATTAGGACCAAAAAATAATTTCCAAAAAAATAATTCACCACATATAAGGACCGTACAAGGAAATTTTAAACCTGTTCAATCGCATTCCCAAAGGCCTCCACAATTCAATAGACCTATTCAGAATGTCAATTCAACTTTTCCACATCGAATTCCTAATTTTTCTAGTTCGAGATCTTCTCAACAGAGACAATTTCCAGGACCCTTTCAACGTCCCAATTTTTCAAATTTTCCTCAAAGACAAAATTTTCCACAACAATCGCATTTCCAAAATCAACCATTCCCCTCAAATAATCAAAATTCTAATCGTACCAATGTTCAAATGCCCCAGCGTCCTAGACAAACATATCCTCAACCTATGGATACTTCATCGGGAAATACCAGGCAAACAAGACCACAGCAACAACCACCACCAAGATTTACGTTCCAAGAGTTACACTTCCAAGATAATTCTCCATGTGCAGATACTGAACCTGAATATTACGAAGAAGAGCCCTACTGTGAAGAAGAATGTTTCTATCCTGAAGAATATGCTGAATATCAAGGAAACTATACAGAGGACGAAAATTTTCCTATGCCAGCCTCGGAGAACAATATGAAGAATACGAATTCCCCAAATACGACGAACCTTACCAGTTCCAAGAACCAATAGTAGACTTAGAGATCAACATCGCATCCAATAGTAAACTTCCATATATAATTATCCCAGAACTTCAGGCAAGATTTATGATAGATACAGGATCAACAAAATCATTAATTACAGAATATATGGCACATGTACATTTCGAGGATAAAATGTACTTTAACCCTTTCAAAATTAAAACACCCCATACTACATCTATACATGAATGGGCTGCAGACATTCCAATTTCAAAAATATTTAAAAATCCTGAATTAATACACACACACTTTGTATTTAATTTCAGCGATGCATATGATGGTCTAATCGGCTTAGATCTCTTACAAAAGATTGGAGCCACCCTTGACTTCAAAAATGGCTACTTAACCACAGACAGGACAAAAATTCCTTTATTTAGTGAAGGAAAAAGACTAATTCACCCCGACGCTGACGACTATAAAAAAGAAAATAAAAAATATACATATAGTATTCCAGCAAAAACTGAAATCATAGCAAAAGTACCAATAATGGAAGAAAGTGGAGAAGCAATAATTAACTCCCTGGTAATTAAAGAAAAAATAGAAATTCCGGCTGGAATAGTTAATATAGAAAACAGAGAAGCAACAGTTTTGCTTGTAAACAACACGGATGAGCAAGTAAATTTTCAGTTAGGAGAACCCCTTGCATGCATAAATGGATGTAATTTAAATAATTTCGAACCAGAACCAATGAACACTGATGAATATTTCCAAAATTCGTTAACTGACTATGATACTTTACAAAAGAAAAATTTAGAAAATTTAGATTTGCGACATTGTAATCACGAAGAATACGAAGCTGTAAGAAAAGTTTGTTATGACTACAGAGACATCTTTTATTGTGAAGGAATTCCATTGACATTCACAAATCAAGTCAAACATGAAATAAGAACAACAGACAATATTCCAGTATATACAAAGTCATACAGATTTCCTCAAATTTACAAAGAAGAAGTTAAAAATCAGATATCTTCCATGCTAGGTCAAAATATAATCCGTGACTCAGTTTCACCATGGTCCTCTCCTATATGGATTGTACCTAAAAAAATGGACAATAGTGGAAAAAGAAAATTTAGAATTGTTATCGACTACCGAAAATTGAATGAAAAAACAGTTCCAGATAAATTTCCCATACCAAATATAAATGATGTGCTTGATAAATTAGGAAGAAGTCAATATTTTACAACATTAGATTTGGCTAGTGGATACCATCAAATAGAAATGGATCCTAAAGACATTGAGAAGACAGCATTCTCAACAGACGACGGACATTACGAATTCCTAAGAATGCCCTTTGGCCTCAAAAATGCCCCCTCCACATTCCAAAGAACAATGAACCATGTACTATCAGGTTTACATAATAAATGTCTAGTTTATATGGATGACATACTGATATTTTCAACGTCATTGCAAGAACACATAGAAAGTATAAGATTAATATTTGACAGATTTAGACAGACAAATCTAAAAATACAGCTAGATAAATCAGAATTTCTGAAACAGACTGTAAAATTTTTAGGACATATTATAACACCTGAAGGAATATTACCAAATCCTGACAAAATTTAAGTAATTTTAAAATTTCCAATTCCAAAAACAAAGAAAGAAATTCAATCATTTCTCGGATTAATTGGTTACTACAGAAAATTTATTAAAGATTGTTCCAAATTGACGAAACCTTTGACCTTATGCTTAAAAAAAGGCGCAAAAATAGAACATACCGAAGAATTTATCAGAGCATTCGAAATATGTAAAAGAATTCTGACAAATAGCCCACTATTACAACATCCAGATTTTTCAAAACCGTTTATCTTAACAACAGATGCTTCACAATATGCATTAGGAGCAGTACTATCCCAAGGTGAAGTAGGCAATGATAAACCTATAGCCTATGCCTCAAGAACATTGAGTGAATCTGAGAAGAATTACTCAGTGATTGAAAAAGAACTACTCGGTTTAGTTTGGGCAACCCAGTATTTTAGACCATACCTATATGGACGAAGGTTTACAGTTTACACTGACCATAGACCATTAAGATGGTTATTCTCTCTAAAAGATGTACAAAATTCAAAATTTGCAAGATGGAGAACAAAATTACAAGACTATGATTTTACTATTGAGTATAAAAAAGGAAAACTTAATACAAACGCAGATGCATTATCCAGAATCCAAATTCATCCTATAGACACCGAATCTATGCAAGTAAACATTGATGACCCTGAATTAGATCAAATTATTCAAGACCTCGAAAGAGAATCAAACTTGAGAACACCCACTGAAGATGAAGTAGAGAGAATCCTGAATCCACCGGAAAATCTTGAAGATATACCACAAGAACATGTAGAAATGTCCACTGTTCACTCAAACAGAGATGATGAACCACGCAATACTATTCAAATTCTAGACGATATAATAAACTCAAAACCAAAACAAATAATAATAAAATCTGTTCTTATGAATCCACAAAAGACAAAAACTTTAAAAACAGATAACAAAGTTATAGTATATGCGGAGATAACAAAAGAAGATAATGAAGATCAAATTGTCACCCTTTTGAGAGAATATACAACAGAAAACGTAACTTTCTATATGTATTTTGACACAGATAAAATGTATCAGGACTTTTGTCGAATATATGAAACATATTTTAATAATAATGGACCAAAATTAGTAAGATGCACACAACAGAGAATAGTTTTGAGAAAAAGGGATGAAATTAATGAAACTATAAAAACTTACCACGAAGGAAAAACTAATCATAGAGGATCACAAGAAACATTTGAAAAACTTAAACAAAGATATTATTGGAATAATATGTTAACAACTATACAAGAATACATTAACAATTGTAATGTATGTCAAAAAGGCAAATATGACAGACATCCTCCTCAAATTCCAATGAACTTAACACCCACTCAAAAGAAACCTTTTGAACTAATATATATGGACACATTTACATTAGAACAAAAAAATTATCTGACTCTTGTTGATAGTTTTTCAAAATTCGCTATCCCTATTAAATGCAAAGAAGCATGTGAAGTAACAAGAGCTCTAATAGAATATTTTGAACATTATGGAACATGTTCAGCCATAATAACGGACAATGGAAAAGAATTTATAAATAATCAAGTAAAAAATTTGTTAGCTTTTCATAAAATTGACATTCACTTTACTACACCCTTTCACCCAGAGTCGAACGGAACTGTTGAAAGATTCCATTCAACAATAATTGAACATTTTAGAATATTCCGACAAAATCCAGAATTAAATAAAAAGACAGATGAAGAACTTATGAAATTGGCTATAATTGCTTATAACCATACAAACCACTCTACAACAGGACACACGCCCTTTGAGATTATTTTCGGACATACATCCAGTAAAGATATTATGGATACAAAATCTAACCAAATAATATTCGATTATTCCTTAGACGAGCATAGAAAGTCGTTATCTCATATGTATAACAATATACAAGGAAGAACAGAAAGTCGGAAAAAGACAAACGTTGAGAGAGTTAATAAAAATGTAAAAAATCCCCAAGAAAAATTCAAAATTGGTCAAAAAGTGTATATAAAAGCACCGAAAAAACGTGGATCAAAAACCGTAACTAAATTTAATGGCCCTTTCAAAATTATTCGTTTAAATGATGATAACACATGTGTCGTTAAATTACAAAATAATAAAGAAAAACGAGTACATCTATCAAACTTAAAATCTAATGTTATAGGTCCCTCTGTGGAACCCTCACCTTTACCATCACCACAACCAGGAACATCGAATTAAAAGAGATAAATGACAATCCAGGTCTTCTACCAGTACATTTAGGAGAAGCAAACAATGTCATATCAGAATGGGAATTAATCAATGTTTTCGACTTACAACCCCTATACGAAGTATTTATACAAGAAAAAGATGAAATTCTTAAAATTCTTTCAGAGATAAGTAAATCCATTTATCCAAAAATGCCCTGTAAAATAGAAGGAGTTGAACTGTCTATAATTGCAGATATATTACATCAGTTAAATAAAACTTTAATATATGAAATTCAGAGAGCCACACTGTTATTTAATCAAGTATCACCCACACATACTAGAAGACCTAGAGGACTTTTCAACTTCATTGGAACCTTTCAAAAAGCCATCACTGGATCTTTAGATGCTAACGACGGAGAAAGATACGAAGAAAATTTTAAAAGATTATATAACAATGAGGCACAATTAAAAGTTGATGTAGAAAAACATTTATCTTTGACTCAAGAAGTCATAGAAACAACAAAAAAATCAATTGCCACACTAGTCCAAAATCAAGAAAAATTAAATGACAGAATTACTGAGCTTGGAGAGAAAATTAAAAATTTGGGTTTCTGCATTCACATTGTCACAACCCAATCATTTCTAACTGAATTGTCACATTCCATATCATTAATTGTTGATGTTTTGGAAGAAATATCAACAGCAATCTCCTTTGCCCAAATGAGAAAAATTCACCAAACCATAATTAGACCAGAAAACTTAAAAGAAGAATTAGAAAATATTCAAAAATACCTAAAAGATGAAAAACTTCCTTTCACACCAAATTTGGAGAATATTTTAAAATATGAAAGAATATGCAAAACATCTGTTTTCCAAAAAGATTTCAAAATCTACTTTATTATAGCAGTGCCCTTAATGGAAATGAACTCCTATGATTACTACAAGTTGTATCCTCTACCAGTGAGCAACAATGCTCTGTTATATACAATTATTCCAAATAGAAATTATTTGATACTAAACACAAATTGGTACTCCTTTGCTGATATACCCTGTATAGAGATAGAACTTAATAATTTTTTATGCACATATAATCCTGTGCTAAAAAGAAATACTAATGACCCGTGTGAAATACAACTTATCAGTTTTACTTCAAACCAAAATAATTGTCAACACACACAATTATACAGTGACAGCCCACAAATACAAAGAATCGAAAATTCAAATTCTTGGATAATATCAACGATATCGACTATTTTAATCGAAATGGAATGTAAAGGAAAGAAAAAGAAACTACTACAAGGAAATTACCTTATTACAATTCCAGAAACATGTTCCTGTGTAATCGACACTTACAAATTAACTCCAAATAAAAATTTTCAAGAAAATGTAGAAACTGTTAATGTGCCAACTATAAATGTACCAAATAATATTACATTTTCAAATTATCAACAAAAATTGACCCTATCAAACAAGGTCAATTTAGAAGAATTATCAGAATTATCAAGACGTACAGAGAATTTACAAAAAGACATTGAAAATCAAAATCTTAACACTATGATAAATGAACCAATTCATTGGATTACATACATTTTAATTTTATTGATTGCGATAATTATCCTAGTTCTTTTTTGGAAGAACATAAAAAGAATTATTCGAAGAAGAAGATCCAGATTCCAGGTTCAACCCCAAGAAGAAGTGGATGTCCAACAAAGTGCATATACTCCAGAAGTGGTAGAAGTTTCGAACTTTGGCATTTTTTGAGAAAACCCCCAAGTTCTCATCCCAGGGTGGACGAATTATCTTACCAACAATGTGCTGATAGTGCAACCCTTGCACATTCCTTATTCATAGTCTATATATATGGGTCAAGTTTATTGTTTAAGCAGAAGCAGAGGTAAATACAGTATTCATGCCTTTGAAATTATTGTACGCTTCTCTTTAACTCAAACGATACTTTTGTGTGTTTTTAAGAATAAAAATTTGTTTTTAAAAACCAAACCCGCTCGGCACAAAAGTTATCTCGTGCAACAAAGGAGATGTCGGACCTTTTTTAAAATAAAACGTACTCCAATGAATTTAATTTTTTTTTTAATAATTTGCGTTCTACTAAGTAAACGAACAAAAAATAGTATTTTCAGTTTTTCTCGTAAAACTCACCGCTTTCGAGTTATTTGGCTTTTACATTAAATGAAATCGCCTCATACTTACCCCGAGATATAGAGCTTAAATATTTGCATAGTAGGCGTCTGTCACTTTTAGTGACATTTATGTTGTTATTTTATTTGAATTTGTGTTTGCATATTAGGCGTCTGTCACTTTTTGTGACATTTGTGTTGTTATTTTCATTGAATTTGTACTAGCATTCTGTAGGCGAATAAAAATGAATAATATTCATTTCACTAAGCGTGAATATGCAGAGATGCATTTTATTTATGGTTTTTGCGGCGGTAACGCAGCAGCAGCTGGACGAGTGTACTCTGAAAGTTATCGTGAAAGACGCGTGCCATCGGTTCGAATGTTTATATAGCTTCACATCCAGATTTGTGAAACTGGGAGTGTTGTGCCTCGTTTTGCTGGCAGTGGAAGAATTCCAGCAAGAAATCTTGAACTTGATGGTCAGATATTAAGAGCTTTTGAACAGAATCCCAGAGTAAGTATCCGAAGAATTTCTAACCAGTTGGAAGTTAGCAGAACGTTGGTGTAGCAAGTGCTAAAAGAAATTTTTTTGCACCCCTATCATATTCAAAAGGTGCAAAGTCTACAACCTCAAGATTATCCACTTAGAATGGAGTTCTAACGGCTAATGTTGGATTTTTATAGACATGATATATATTTTGTTTCTTCTATTTTGTTTATGGATGACGCAACTTTTACAGGAGATGGCGTACTCAATTTGCACAGCTTGCATGAATAGTCGGAACAAAATCTACACTCCATAATTGAAAGTCATCATCAGAAAACTTTCTCAGTTAATGTGTGGGGTGGCATTGTAGGCAATCATTTGCTGGGACCTTTTTTCTACCAAGAAGACTGGGTGCTAGGGAATATCTCAATTTTTTAGAAAACAATCTTTTTGAATTAATGGAAGATGTTCCCATTGGTCTCCGACAGCGCCTATGGTACCGCCATGATGGGGCACCCGCCCATTTTAGTCGTCAAGTACGAAGACATTTAAACATAGTCTTTCCCAATCAATGGATTGGACGAGGAAATGATGCACCAATATCCTGGCCGTCTCGCTCACCAGATTTAAATGCTGCTGGTTTTTATTTATGGGGTCATGCCAAATCTCTTGTTTACAACAGATCAGTTAACTGAGAAGAAGAACTTGGACAACGAATAATAGAAGCGTTTAACAGTATTAGAAATAATCATGACGTATTCACTAGAATTAGATTTAATTTATTTATTTTCTTATTAGAAGATTGCGAGCATGTATTGAGGCAGAGGGACGTCAGTTTGAACATTTATTATAATACATAATATCTTATTTGCTTTCTTTCTTAATGTTATTAAATCAGTTTGTTTCTACACTAATTTTATGTATTTAATTTAACAATTTTAAAATTATCAATTAAAAATAATTTAAATAATTATTTTAAGGCGATATGATTTGACGAATGAGTCATTATGAATTATTTTTGACATATTTTTCAACACCCCGCATCTCAAAAACGAATGGCATAACTCAAGAGTATGATAAAAAATGTGGACTATAAATGACATAGTTATAAATATAACGACTGAAATGTAAAGCCAAATAACTCGAAAACAGTGAGTTTTACGAGAAAAACTTAAAATACCTCTTTTCGTTCTTTTGTTTAGTAGAACGTAAATTATTAACAAAATGTTTTAAAAATTCAGTGGCGTTTTATTTTAAAAAAGGTCCGCCATCTCCCTCGTTGCACGCCACTGGTTAGCAGTTTGGCACCAGTAATCACACTAAATAAAATACCTCCTAGCAGGTATGAACCACATCAAGTTTTATTAAAATTTTCAACTGGGTGACTGAGATAGCTCAGAAAAACTTTATTTTTTTTATAAATTTACCACCCTGTATCTCAAAAACGAAACCTTTCTGGACCCAAGTTTAGAGAAAACTAATTATTTTTAAACGTACTATCATTCCCTGAAGTTTGTGACATGCTTTCCGGGACACCCTGTATTTAATTTGAGTCAAACAGCTGATGAGACCGAAATACGAATTAATCATAATCATGTAGCATCTTAAAACTACTTCACTTACAGTACATCTCATCAATATAAAGGAATATAAAAAAAATCAAAAGATACCGCAACAATTTTGGGATAGTGGTGTAATATAATTTCAAGCAAGTGACAAAAATCATTAGAATATGAGAATATATGCATAAATATATTATCAGACTTTTTATATATTTTTAGGTATTAATAATATTGTGTGAAACTAACTACTCAGTGGACACAAGCCCCAACCTGCGTTGAATTACACCCACAATATTCCTTATTATTAGCTTTTGTAACATTATTTTACTGTTTTAGAAATATATTTTAAGCTAATATAAATCAAATCTCCTACAATTCCTATAAATGAAGTCATATGTATGCTCTCTGATACCAAACATCTAGGTATACTAATGAACAATTCCACAGACAAAGCTCTATTCAATAATTATCTAAAGAAAAAAATCTAATTTACTAACCTTCTAATGAAACACTCTATAAATATCTAACTTCACTTTTTGGCAGTGGGAACATGACAAATTCAACCACAATAGATGAGATCTGACCTATTTCTGCATTTTTAGGATTGCTTCTTCAAGTGGTCTCCTTTAAGTTGAATCAAATATCTAACTATAAAAATTATTATAAAAATTAAAATTATTTGAAGTTAAATATCACTTTTTGTCATTGTCGATATTTAACTTCAAATAATTTTAATCACTTTTTGTCATTGTCGATATTGGACTTCAAATAATTTTAATTTTTATAATAATTTTTATAGTTAGATATTTGATTCAACTTAAAGGAGACCACCTGAAGAAGCAATCCTAAAAATGCAGAAATAGGTCAGATCTCATCTATTGTGGTTGAATTTGTCGTGTTCCCACTGCCAAAAAGTGAAGTTGGATATTTATAGCGTTTCATTAGCAGGTTAGTAAATTAGATTTTTTTCTTTAGATAATTATTGAATAGAGCTTTGTCTGTGGAATTGTTCATTAGCATACCTAGATGTTTGGTATCAGAGAACATAAATATGACTTCATTGATAGGAATTGTAGGAGATTTGATTTATATTAGCTTAAAATACCTTTCTAAAACAGTAAAAAAATATTATCAGACTTCTGTGGGTGGTGTCTATTTTAGTCATCTAAATATGAATTAAAATCAGGTAGTTAGGGAAATATCTTATATCTCGTCGTCAAATCAGTATCATTTTACCCCGCTCTAATATAAAAACTTCGGAAGGACAGCAACAAGCTGTTATTTGAATGCAACATTGCAACATCTCCCAAACAAGGTAACCGCTTTCTGTAGATCACGAAAATTAGTCCTTATCTTTATAAAATTTAGTCTTTTAACAAATATATGACATTTCGAATTATTAGCACTTCGCAAATTCCCAATAACGATTTTAAGAAGTCGTTTACTTTTATGAATCGTAGGCAACACATTTGGTAACAATACAGTATGTCGTTTATCAACTCTCCGACATACGTCGTTCTTGAACACCGTAAGGCCCGCTGCAGACTATGCGTGAATTCGCGATTCGCGATGCCTGGTTTGTAAGGAATTCGAGCATCGTGTGTAGGGTTTTTATGAATAGATTTTTAACGAACAAAACCCTACACACTATTCGCGAATTCCTCGCATATCACGAATCGCGCATAACGAATTGCGAATTCACGCATAGTCTGTAGCGGGCCTAAGGAAGATAGAGAGGGCAGTAATGATGCAATTAGATTATTACTTGTTTACTTTGTAAGCTATGCAGGACATTACTTTTCAGTGCTAGGTGATTTCCCAGGCTAGAGCGCGTTATAATTTTTGCTTTCCTGATATACTAGGTGTTTTTGAATTACTGTTCTCGTTGGGTCATTATAAATTAGTGTTGTGAATACATAATTGTTTAAACAGTATCGTGAACATTAGTGTTTGTTTTAATTTATCTTGTCTTAGTGCCTATATAGTTTCTATTCGTTTTTTCGCCTTAAAAATATTATAGTATTAGATACTGCATATCTAATGAGATACGGAGAGAATATTCAGACATTGGGAAGATTTATCGGAAGAACCTCAACCTGGTACAAGTACCAATAGTAATATAGAAGATGAGGATGTTAGGACAGACGACGAACAAGCTCAGTTAATTAGATATAATGTATATACAAATATAAAACGGTGAGGGAGAATGTTCTCTACATTAGAAAAAACGGCTTATTTAATAATATAGTATTAGATAACGCTCCATGTCATTCAATGCTTTGAGAAAGAATTTCAGATACGACACAAAATAAAAGAACATTCAAGATTTTCATAAAATTTATAAAATTGCGTACGATGCTAGCAAATTGAATTAATATGAGGCCAATTAAAAAGAGACATTCAAAGAAATCATACCTCTCCAAAATGTAACAAAACAGTTATAGATGTCATAAGAAGCGAGGTGAATAAAATTACATCAGCTAATTGGAAAAATGCATGGAACATGTCATAAAAATTGAGGGAGACTATAACGTATAAGTGACATGTGTACATCAGATTGGACTAAATAAAAGTGGTTTCATCATAATTGTTGATGACGAATCGGATACAAGTGACTTTAGTAGTGCCTCTAACAAAAGTTTAGTATTACTGTGTTTTTCTTATTATAGTGTGTAAACTTTTGCAGTGTTTTTTTAAAGTAACGTTCAGATAAACGTTAGTGCAATGGCACTGCAGTTGTCCTGTTGTATTGTAATTGTATGGTGTTAAATATTATTTACTCTGTTTACATAAAATTACTGTAGACTTAAGAAGTTGCGGAATTTTTCCGCTGTAAGTTGGCGCCATGCAAAAACTCGAGATTCTTGACCTTCAGAGAGGTTAAGTTTATGTTTTGTCAACTACGTCCCTATCTACGGAAATTATTGGTTTTTATCATTTGCCGAATAGTAATTAAAAGCCTACCCTAGATAAAATATAAGCCTACAATCTGCAGGAATAGATGGTCTATTTGAATGTTTGGTTAAATCACAGTATACTAGTATACTGTGGGTTAAATGAGGCCCCACTAATTTCAGCAAGCCATCAAATACTGCCACTGTCATTCGGCTGAAATGAAAAAATAATCGGCATTCTCATTTCGCATTTCTTTATATAAATTATAGAAATCACCTTATATATGCTATCTGCGGTTAATAGGTCGCACCCACCATCTCCGAGTTCTTTTAATTTTTTTGTGCATGTATAGTTTTTATACATATTGACGTCGCTGCGATTAAGAGCAGCAAAAGTAACTGTTTCTAAACCAAACAGTCCTTTTCATCCATTTTTTTAGAAACAAATCAATTCTAAACTAAATATCTAAATTAGAATCTAATTTAAAAACTTGGTCCTTGTATGATTGTTGGAAAAGGATTGGTAAAAGCTAAAATGCTTTTAGCTTCTGCCATATAACTGCAGTACAAAGGAGTTACTGTTAAGTTTATCTAAACGTTACAAAAGTCTTTCTCGCCATTTTACTTTAGTATCTTTGAATATATGCAGGTGGGATGAGTTAATATTCCTATTATTTGCTAAACCCTAGATTATTCAGTTTTTAAATGTCTAAAATTATTTGTATTTTGTAGAAAACACTATTTCAAGAATACGGCGCCCTTTTTAATAACTTTTCTGCAATACCAATGCAACTGCACTAATCTTATGTGAATGAAGCTTAAGGTATCGTTGTTCTGTAGTATATGAAATATATGGGAATATTTTTGAATAATAATTATTTTCTGTCGTTATTATTTTATTTTCGTTTTAAAGAGGTGTATTTTAACTTATTAAGTTTTGTTTTCTCTGTTATAATAACAATATCTCTAGCCCTCATTCTAATCACGAGGATTAGCCCAGAAGTCAGAGACTTGTGCGGGAGAGTGGACGGCATATTATTATTAAAGAGGCCGCATTTGCGCCTGGGAACCACTTACGTTGGTAGACCCTAACCACTATTCAGTTACTGGGAAATAATAATTTAAAATAACATAATAACATTTAACATTTAATCTTTAAAATTACATAATAACATCCAACATTTCACAGTCGCAGTCACATTTACATTAATTATTATATACTTTCAATTTTATTTTAAATTATTGGCGAAATTGAGCGAATGCTGATATCTAACGTAAATACGGTCCTGTCTACGGTAAGTCTACGATTCACCGGCTGCCTTTGATGTTTTATGGCAGTTTCTTATGCCGTTTTTTTATTCCCTTATATAATTTTTCGATGAGATAAACTGTACCTTGATTTACTATTCACAGTTTTCACACGGTATAGTATAGGATCCCACTGTAAAACAACCTTCACCGAGCTGGTTAATGGATGAAAAGTATTTTATATCCAATTAAATATGTCAATAAATATATTGCAAATGGGTTGTCTAAAAAAATTCAGTCCAGAATATGATTAATTAACAATTAAAAATTATTATTTTTTTAAACATTTCACTGATTTGGTTAATAGACAAATTCCATACCAATCGAAAATATGAAGCCCATAGCATATGCAAACGTTAGGTTGACTATTTTTTTCCCGTCACAACTCTTGGGTAGGCCGCATTAAACAGGTAAATCGATACTAGTAACTTGCACCGGTGTGGTTAATAAATTAAAGTTATATTAAAATAAAGATTATTTCATTACCAACACGGTGGTATAGGGTTGTCTGCGAAAAATCAGTCCTGAATTCCGGTTGTCGAGTTTTAAAAGTGAAATATTCCCCAGCGAACCATTCCATGCGATGGAAGAGTACACAGCATTGCAGCTGTGTGTAGTTCGTCCATATCGAAAATGAAGACGATCCGTTTATCCATTTCTCCAAAAAATCGAATAAAGTTCGGGGGCGGCGGTATTATTATTAATCTGCCCCTAGGAACCCCTAACGCCCTTCAATGACAATAAAACAACATTGTCGTTCCTACTAATGATATGTCGAGATCGAAAACTCGTAAAAAAATAAAATTTTCTAATAATTCATTTGCCGCCCCGAATTACGTTTATTTTTTTTTGAAGTAAACGATACATATAATCGAAAAATTTTATTAGACTTTTCGATAGGTAAGGTGGAGAAAAAGCCACAAAAATATTTCAATAATTTTAGACAATTTTCGTGTTTTCAAGGGCCGTCTCCGGAGGGGCGGCAGGAATGTCATAAGTCACTACCAGAAAATAATAGTCTATACCGAAAATGAAGACAATCGGTTTATCCGTTTCTCCAAAAAGTCCGGGGGCGGTGGTATTTTGCCGCCCAACTCGTAAACCGTTGTTTGTACAAAAAATTCTATAGAAGCATTTTTTCATATCTTCATAAAAAGCATTCGAATATGTATTCGAAATGAAACAGGAAAGGTCGATTTTTCGAACTCGTGACTTCGAGACTCCACCCCTCAGTTATGAAAACAGTTAGGAGGGCAACCTATACGGTTCGGAGTAGAGGGTTATAGGTCCTTTATTCGGGAAACCTCCGATCCCGTCCCGCCGTTTACCTAGCCTCATGTTCGTCGTTAGGAGTAAACACAATTTTCCGCACATCTCACAGCCACAAATCGAATCCGATCGACCTCAAACTTTATGTACGTATATTTCGCGATAAGGCGGGGGCGCATCCGGTAATGTACCGACAAATTTTAAAAAACGGAATTCCGCCTCCGGAGTCGCCCCCCAATCCATCGAATCGACATTTTAAAGACACGTACTCTTTGAGACGCGGAATCGAAAAAATTAGTCCGTCTTCGCGTTAGGGGTTCCTAAGGGCAGATTAATTATAATACCGCCGCCCCCGGACTTTATTCGATTTTTTGGAGAAACGGATAAACGGATCGTCTTCTTTTTTGATATGGACGAACTACACACAGCTACAATGTTGTGTACTCTTCTATCGCATGGAATGGTTCTCTGGAGAATATTTCACTTTTTAAAACTCGACAACCGTAATTCAGGACTGATTTTTCGCAACCCTATACCACCGTGTTGGTAATGAAATAATCTTTATTTTAATTTAACTTTAATTTATTAACCACATCGGTGTAAGTTACTAGTATCGATTTACCTGTTTATACCTGCCTACCCAAGGGTTGCGACGGGAAAAAAATAGTCAACCTAACGTTTGCATATTCTATGGGCTTCATACTTTCTATTGGTATGGAATTTGTCTATTAACCAAACCAGTGAAATGTTTAAAAAAAAAAATTTTAATTGTTAATTAATCATATTCTGGACTGAAATTTTTTAGACAACCGATTTGTAATATATTTATTGACATATTTAATTGGATATAAAATACTTTTTATCCATTAACCAGCTCGGTGAAGGTCGTTTTATAGTGGGATCTTAGACTAGTATTGCAGTAAAGAAATATTATTTGTGGTTTATTTACAGCATAAGTGTGGATGTATAACTACGATGTATGGTGTAAACACTAACATTTGTTATTAAATGAACAAAACATTAAGTATGGCTGACTCTTCTACTATGGCCAATGACCATCTATCTCGGACTTACCATATATCTAAAAATTTAAATGTTGGGTGCATACGACTCTAACCTTGACCGTTGACAATCACTCATAATGTAGGTTGCAGAAATTTTGCAAATATCAAAATAACTAACACCGCTATCAAACCGAGTCCTGAAATAACATACTTAGCTATTCATATATTCATAAAAAAGTCGATTAAGTAATTTTCCAAGTTTTTTTAGAAGAAGCGAATCGAAAGTTTAACGTTCGAGTAAATGCTCCTAAAAAACTTGAATGATGTTGAAGAACCTATTATTCAGCAGTTAGAATTTTTATGGTGACCAGAACGGTGATAAGTACACACCTAGTCAACCAAACAAATAAAATAAGGAGATATTAGCGATATCTCCGGATTCGTTATTGGTCAATGACACCGTTATGTTAGTATTTGACAACAATTAGATATGTGTATATTTAGAATAATTTATTGTTGTTTACTTAAATTGAGAAATTTGGGATTTTTCAGAGTAAGATACATAGTAGTATGGATAAACAGATAATTTCGAGAGTGTAGGAACATTTAAAATTACAGGTTTCCGAGTTCATAACTTTAAAGCAGTTGCAAATGGAAACTAATTAATAGTTATTTATATATCAAAGGCGTTAAGTAGGTATTTAAGACCTGCAACGTGAAGACAATAGCTATATTAAACGCTTACATACGGATTCATCAACAAGGCGTAACGTTAGTATGACTAGCGGAGGTTACGCGAAAAAGGACAATGTTAAAAATAGCCGATTTTTGGCTTATCCGGGGGAACGCATAAATCATAAAAAAATCAATTGATTATTGTTAATTAACATTAGAAATGGCTCAGAAATACGGAAGATAGTTGGGGAAATGTCGCTACTACCCCTAAACCTATATAAACTACCCTTAAATATCTTTAAATGGATAATCATTAATTATTGTTATAAAATTCGTGTAAAATGAAAAAAATGCTTGAAAATGATTTGAACAGACAGTATGTCAATATAAAAAGTGATAAATGACTGTAAAAGTGCCCATTCAATAGCGAAATAGCGCCAATTATTCTCACTTTGCGAGCGCGTTCTGAAAAAATGGCAATTTATCCTTGCGCCCATTTTACGCATTTTTTTCATTCTAAACGAATTTTACAACAATAAATAATGATTGTCTATTTTAAGCTATTTAAAGGCAGTTTATATAGATTTAGGGGTGCAATTAATATTTCCCCACTTACTTAATGTACTCTAGTATCAGTTTTTGCATTTTTTGACAGTAAACTATAATTTTTTTCTAGCAATAGGCGTTCCCTTGAACATTTAAGCATTATCTATTTTTGATGTCGAAGTAAGCTCACCATTAGCTTTTGAAAGTCGTTTTTTTAATTTTTAGGGGTGGAACGGACATTTTTACAGTTATTGCTCACTTTTTATATTGACATACTGTCTGTTCAAATCATTTTCAAGCATTTTTTTCATTTTACATGAATTATCCATTTAAAGCTATTTAAGGGTAGTTTATATAGGTTTAGGGGTAGTAGCGACATTTCCCCAGCTATCTGACGTATTTCTGGGCCATTTCTAATGTTAATTAACAGTAATCAATTGATTTTTTTATGATTTATGCGTTTCCCCGGATAAGCCAAAAATCGGCTATTTTTAACATTGTCCTTTACGCCTCTGTTTCGCCAATTTAAATAAAAGGCGTACTCCTATTCACTATTATGTATAATACTTATTTTGTGATATGTTAACTAATCCGTAGCACTGAAAAGTACTGTTTTTGAATATGAATAGTAAATATACAAGGAAACTCAAAGAACTAGAGAGAGTTACGCGATTTTTAGACAGATACAATACTGGGTCTATCTTTTGACGCAAATATGGATGTAAATAAACAGCCTAACTAGCAGCGCATTTTTCGTGAATAGCTTTATACGGGCGCAAAGCTGGTTAGTGCGACTAATGCGCTTTACACGGGCGCAAAGCGGTTAGTTCGACTAACGCTACGATCGTTTCATGAATCCGGCTGTTAGGGTATTAAACGCATTATGACACGTGAGATTTATACAAAACTTTATACATGGCCGTTATTTAGAACACTTAAATTTACTATACATCATATTATGTATTTGTAGAAATAAGTGTCTATAAGTAATTTTTGTTGAAGTCGAACTGACAGATGTGACGGATGCCTATCAATAATATCAACAAAAGCGGCTTTCATGTATGCCATATTTAGTACGCGAAAAATGTCTGGCAAAGTGACAGAATTTTTCATATAAATTGGTAAATATGGATTTCAATAATGATAGTAGTACAGAAGACATTCCGAGTACATCTCCTGAATTATTTAAAGCAACGGCTTGTTGCCGGGAAAATTGATCACTCAAAACTTTACAATAAAACTTATGATAATTTTGTTTAATAGTGTTCCTTTAAGAACGTGAAACACTATACTGAAAATGTGCTCCTAGCATTTTTTTTTTAAATGTGAGAACTGGAATCCGTCCTCTTTGTGCTCATATTATTGTGCTAAAGGCAACGGTACTTTTACATGATAATAAATATTCAAGATTACTAACATTCTTAAAAAGAAAAAAATGTGGTTACAGAAGTTAAGAATATTGAGTAGAGAGGAAACTGACTCTTTTCTGAGGGATGACCTCGATGAAATATTTTTAATGATCAAGGTAAGTTGTTATCTATCAAATGTAAAATAAAATATACCTACATTAACTTTTTTTTAACTAGGTGACCCTCATTTTTGGCATATGCGGAACTTGCAGAGGAGAATTATGTAACAACAGTACATGATATTTAGGATTTAGATAAAACTTTGCTAGTAACTATAAAGAATCTAAGACTACAATGCAGCGCATATTTAATATAATTCATAATGAAAACAAGATATTTGGATATGTACAGAAGATATGAGAAGATATCTTAGTCAACCGGATACTGAGCATCGACGTTATTTTTTTGTATATTATAAAAATGATAAATGCTCCAAGAAGGTGATTGAGATAATTACGTTGGGATAAGTTCTGTACAAAATATGAAACTATCTTAAATTACCAAACCCAAAGGAATATACCGAGCACTGTTTTCGGTATTCTTCGGTTACTTTATTAGCCGACGCTGAAATAGGTATAACTAATATTAAGCGCCATGGTGGTTGGAAATCAATCACTGTTGCAGATGAATATATTGAAAATCCAGTGAAAATAGCAAAAAAATTATTGGCACTAATCCGCATTCAACTAGTAGAGACTCTGGATCTTCTGCAGAAGTTTCCAAAACTCCTAGTGTACACTGAATTTTTCAGGGGATAATTCTAGACCAAAAATAAGTGCTACCTCTTTCTATAACATTTTTTCCAAAACTGATTATTAACGGAGTTACAGGGTGTTAAAGTTAAAATTTTGTTTTCGATATTTGTAAATAACTTCTTAAGAAAACCGGAGGTTTTTGCTGGCGAGAAATTCAAATATGTTTCTAATTTTAACGTCACTAGTAGAGGGCACCGCTTGCGGCACACCATGTTTCTTTTAAATGGCAGAACATTTTTGCAATCGATTCTCCTACCTGTTTTATTTGAAAAAAGTATATTTTGCTGAAGTCGATAGGCGTAACCATTTTTGAAATAATCCTATTTGAAATGCTCAGTGCACCGAGTAAAAACTGTTTTGGTTTCAGGTAAAGTGCAAAATTTACTTGAAAAACTTGTTCAGAATCGTAAATTATGGAGATGTGCAAAGTTTCAAGAATATCGGCGAGGTCTGATGAAACAATTTTTTAATAAAGCACAAAGATTTTATCAAAGCAGGCCGATTTTTTTAACATTTTGCACATTTCCATAATTTACCGTTCTGAACAACTTTTTCAAGTAACATTTTGCTATATGTTCAGTAGAAAAGGCACTTTAACTGAAACGATAACAGTTTTCAATCGGTGCACTGAATATTTCAAATAAGTTTATTTCGAAAACTTTTACTCCTAACGACTTCAATAAGGTATACCTTTTTCAGACATAACAGGTAGGAGAATCGATTGTTTCAATAGTCAGATGGATACACTAAGCAGCAAAAAAAAATCTGTGATTTAAAAGAAACATGATGTGCCATAAGTGGCGCCCTCTACTAGTGACCTATCAAAATTAGAAACATATTTGAATTTCTCGTCCGCAAAAACCCCGATCTACAAATTTTATGTAAATATTTAGATTTCTTAAGAAGTTATTTACAAATATCGAAAATAAAATTTTAACTATACCTACACCCTATAACTAATTTTTTGCTCATCATTTCTGGACACACTGTATATTAAATTAAAATTAGGTACTGGACTTTCTGATTAACGGAACCTCTCATAAAATTTCCAAATTTATTTATAAAGCGAAATTATTTCTTTGAAAATATTAAACCCATTAAACGACTAGGAGAGCATGATAGTTGACAGATCTAAGTCATCACGGACGACGTATGATAACTGTCGGCGCCGATGTTCCGGAGAAAAAGAGGGTTTCGCTTCATTTTTTAAACATCGATCTAGAATTCCGAAATAATTTGTTTATAGTCCTTAAAGCTTATCTGAGAACGTGGTTAAAATATTTCTACTTTTAACCCTGTATAACCAATGATATAGGTAATATATGCATAATTAATGAAATCAATAAAACCTGCAATATTTTCAACGTATATGCGTTTAGTCCTATTTCACATGGTTATTTAAAAAATTAGATATCTTGGAATTTATTTTTTATTATTTATTCGCTGGATGGTAGATGATAATTTAACTTACTGTTTATTTGATGCAGCAAAAATTCCTCAAAGTTAATGTTAATAATACGTCTCCATGTTATTAGTTGGAAGTATTTATGAGCAAAGTTTCGGGACGTAACATCTTCTGCTGAAGCCTTGCGTTATGGAAAACTGCCAATTTATTTTGATTGTCTGTCAGTGCGGTGTTCAGTATTCACGTTGACTAGACGCACACTATTATAAATCTCAATTAGAACAGACACAAACAACAAAGTGGTTTAGTTCGATGTACCAATATAAAATTAGTTGAATAACTGTGTTAAATGTTTGTTTAGTTTTGTAGAATTTTCGAACCATTACAAAAAATTTAGATAATAATAATCGCGTTGATCGCCCAAACGGTCACCCATTTACAGAGCAAATACATAAAAAAAACAAATTTAGTACAATCAAGTGTAAGCAGTATAAGAAACAAACAAAATAAAATAATTGAAATCTATGAAATATTACTATAAATATATTTAATTTAAATAATAGAAAAAAATATATGTTTCAGCATCTAATAATTTAAAAAATTGTTCCTACGTGTTTAAAGCACTAAAAAATATAAATAATATAAAAACCAATTTTCAACTACTTATCTATTTACATACAAAACAAAGCCAATTTTACCAAAAATGTTTTAATATTTTCACTTCTTATAAAACAAGTATATTCGTCGGTCTTTTAAATTCGCAAATTATTTATAATAATCTTGATAAAATTGGGAATCGGCACTAAGACTTTGCAACAGTTCTTTTTCTATAGCCATCATCGATAAGTTGCTTAAGCGCTCTTGTGGCATCGTATTTCTTAAGTAAGCCTTAATGCGCCTAAGGCACGAAAAGTTTCTTTCTACTGAAATATTTCATCATTTCAATCATTTTAAATTCATTGTATATTTCTACCGTTTTCTGAACTTCTAAATTATAAAATTGTTCGTCTCTGTACAAAACATAAAGTTCGTTTTTCAACTTATCTATGTCAAATATGTTTGGATAGGATACATTTGTAGTAAACAATCAAACGATATTTCCGGAAATTTGTTTGCATATTCGGGATATTTTAAAGCGTTGGCCGATTATTCAAAATTTGTCGTTTCTCTACTTCATTACGCATTGAAAAAGGCGTTTCAAAACAATATCGTGAGAGGGATTCATTATTATAAATAACTATCGACGAGCCTATCGATAATATATATTTAAATTAGGTTATGTTAAATTTAGTCTTACCTTGTAAGGAAGTTGTTTTTTATTTCTTTATTTCTTTTTCAATCCTACCTGCCTTGTCCCTAAAACTTTACCACCGCGCTTACAACCTAATCTTCAGAATATTTAAGGAGTCACATTCAACTAATCAACCACTAACACTAACCACTGGAAATTTAAAACACATAAATAAAAGTATTAACACTCGATTAATCGCGTCACACACGTAAATAAACTACAGTTCACAAGTTACCTACGGTGACTAGTCACTGTCACATCGTTCATTTGCCGTTGAACTAAAAATTTGAGGCGCCAGAAATCGGGCCTCAGTCTCGAGCGGACATGGAGCGAAAACTATCGATTTTAAACGTCTCGCGTGGTGGGGGAAACCATAGACATGTGCGACGCAATTTGAGGCTCGGAAAATTGGGCCTCATTGTGGTGGGATTGGTGGGTGACCCGGACTCTCCACACTGGTAGAAACAGAAACGGCGGTATATCGAATTGTAAACCAGAGGTACGTTATTACATACGAGGGCTAAGATTGAAGCAATTATTTTATTTCGTTACATTGATTTTTGATAAATGTAGTAGGCAATCGGATTGGAAATTATGGGGTATTAAAATATACAGTGAAAGCCAAATTGTACAGCTTCAGTTGCTTCATACGACGAGCCGCCACTGCAAGATAGGTTTTCTGAAATAAGAAGCAAATCAACAATTTTTTTGTATCGGATGAAGACGGCCATTGTTACTTACCTATTTCTACCACATCTTCATGACACAAATTCTAACTTTCAAGTGACCAGACTTTTTTATGCAAATTGTAATGTGAAAATGTATTTACAATTGCGATCCATGAGCCATGATCCGGTTAGAACAAAACACTTATGATTATCGTCCACAGACAGCAGTGACTTGTATCATACATAGCAAAACTACAATTACGCATCGGTACCTGCTCGTATCCTTTCCATTTACTAAACAAAGTGTACAACAATGTGTGTATCTACAACAGTTGGTATAATTTTTACACAATTTATTGTCATTCACGCATTCACGTTGATTTCTCTAACCAAATATTGTTTAGATAAGCTCATTTCTTTGTAAATGTTAAATTTACTCAAAATTCAACACCAAACTAATTTACTCATAAATGAGTTCGAACTTACTCAATATTATTTTTTACTGTGTAGTCCAATGGCGGATATATATATATATATAGATTGCTCCTTTAATTCCAAGCGACAGATGTCTTCATTTTTTTATTGCCTGCTATGGTTTCACGAAAAATTCAAAATCTCATTAGTTCAGCTAATAATGCGAAAAAATTAATGAAAAAGTTAATTTAATAAATAAATACTTTCAAATAGCATTGTAATAATAATAAAAGAATACATAATACAAATAAATAACAAAAATTGATTGATGTCATGCCGGTCCCAGATAATTTATCTATTCGGCGAACATTCGAGCTAATTTACGTATCGTGTGGGAGCTCAACTTTGCCGAATGTTCTATTGTAAATAAGCTTCGCAAATGCGCCAATTGCCGAACATTCGCCGAATACGCGCATTATTTGGGACAGGCGTTAGCTTTGGAAATGTTCCTATCCTAATCAGCATGTTTAACATCTATTTGAGAATGAAATAAACTCCAATTTGCTGTGAAAACGTAACAAACGCAAAAATGAAATGACTATTTTTTGTGCACAATTAAAATGCAAAACATCAAACGTAATAACATTACAATATATGTTTTATAGGGTAGTACACCTCTTTTGCCACACCACTGGATTATGTAGACATAACTTAGTAGCAACCACTATATCAACTAAAAGACTACTACAAAATTTTGTTAAAGTAATGATTTTTATAGTTGTGGTTACTAATATTTTTTCCTCAGTGTCCAAACAATTTCCAATGGAGTGGGCAGATGCACTGTTTCAGATCGTCTTTATATAACAAAGCATCTCCGCACAGGCGAATAATTGGCCAGTGCAGACCGCCTCATTAGCGTAATAACTTGCAGGTTGGTCTGTGTAGGTTAAATCTGTACATGGTGCCGAAGAGGCCGCCTGCGTATTGTGTAGCCAGCTTAATGCCTAGTGTTTATCCAAAACTTACTTTTGTATACCAATAAAGACACTAAATTTATAAGCTGTGCAGCTCAATTAATTATGTTGAAATTAGTTTTGAACGGCATGTGTTAACAACTATTTGTCTATCAACTTGGTGTAGTGAGTTCGATATTTTTCAAGAAACGTAGAGCGACATGGCGCCAGAGGTTCAAAGGAAAACCCGAGAGATCAAGCAAAAAACTTCCGTGATTATTTTTCATTCTTTACAAACTAATTATTAGGAAATTAAAATGTGAATGATTGACTGACTTACAGAGAGAAGCTATAGTTGCTTTATGTCTTGTAATATCAGCAGTGACGAATGTCCTGGAACAGAAATTTCTTAGTTGAAATATAGGGTCGTAGAAAATGGGCGCTGCTGGGAAATTAATTTAAATCATCGTCAACAGATCTAATAACTCGGTTTACTCTTTTTATATTGTAGAATATGCCGCCGTTTTTTTGCAACAAATTATAAATTATTATCTCGACAGGAAACTTACAATGGTTACTTAACACGTTGTACACCAAATATTGTACTAGTTATTAAAATTTGTATTACTTAAACACTTTAACATTATGATAATAAATACTTTCTTTTGTGGTAAAAAAGTACAAGTACTTAGGGAACAAAAAAGACAATAAAAAATTGCAGACCACGAACCTTTACTTTATTACCGATGGCTTTACAAGTCTGGTCAGTTCAGCAGTGTATTCAGGCAAGTATTCCTTTGAATTTGTGTATATTATAATGCCAGGACGTAAAATTTCTGCGTTTACACGAGCAAGAATGACTGCTTTACATGATGCAGTACATTCTAATCATCAAATATCGAACATGTTGAGCGTTCCTAGATTATCTGTATGAATAGTACACAGATATGAAGAAGTTACAGTTGAAACAGACTACGTAGTAGACGTCCTGGAATATCTAATGAAAGAGAGGATCGGTATTTGGTACAATATGCCCGCAAACACCACACATCTTTAGCTTCAGTTCTCATGGCCCACTTTCAAGGTACGTTTTGCTGTGTTATATCGACACCTACTATTCGATGATGACTCCACAACGCAAATTTACGTGCTAGAAGACCATTACGGGTTCTCACTCTACTTCCAAGGCATCGTGCTGCCCGTCTCCAGTGGGCGTGAGAGCATAGGGGTTGACTTTTAGGCCAGAGGCGGTGGGTTTTATTTACAGACGAAACCAGAATTGGACTGGTTACTGATGACAATCGACAGAGTTTGGAGAGAACCAGGTCGTCAACAGCTACTTCATTTTTGCCGAGAAGTTGCTCCGTATTAAGGGGTGGTAATGTTTTGGGGTGGAATAATGTTCAACCGCCGCACCCCATTAATTTGCATACCACAGATTATGATCAGTCAAATTTACATCGAACAAGTTATTACGCCCATTATCTACCCCCTACGTAATGCATTAGGTGAAAATTTTGTGTTTATGAACGACAACGCTCGACCACATTGCGCGAAAAGAGTTCAAGAGACACTTGAAGTAGGACATACCAATAGATTAGATAGGCCAACCACCTCTCCTGACATGAATCCTATTGAAAACATGTGGGATTTCGTTGCTAGAGCCATTCATAATGGCATTCCTCCACCTCAGACTGCAGATGAGTTAGTCGTGGCGGCAGAAGAGGAATGGACCAATATTCCGAGATTGTTAATCGCTTGATTATCTCAATGCACAGACGTGTCAATATGCTATTGGAACGTGGTGCAGGTCATACCGACATTTAGTCAAGTAGAGAACTTGCTTTGTTATTGCTGGTTATTAATTTTCTAAGTACTCAGTTCATCGAACATATTCTTTTCACAAAAAAAAGTTTCAGAAAACAATATACTTTTATAAATGTATTTGGTTTTATTTTAGAAGTTCCTACCTTATTTCCTGGTGGGAACTTAGTTAACTGTATAGTTAAATTGGCATTAATATTATGTCACCGCAGACCCTATGTGTTAGCCTTGATTTTGTTTGTGATTGCCAAAGAGATTTTCAACATTTAAAATTTGTTTTGTAAACACAGCAGTATGATTATATCGCAACGTTCTCTTCAGCGACATCTAGAAATTTGTAACATAATATTTTATTAAATCAAGGATTCAATGCAACAGCGATGGTATTCAAATTTAGAACGATTTTATTTTTATAAATATTCCTTGTTTTATGAAATGATTACGACGCTCCTAATAATTTGGAATATATATTCGAAAATAAATTATACATGACATGTCGCTAAACTTTTATGATAAAAACCAGAGGTCAAAATATACGGGGTATTCCGAAATATTTAACAATTTGGCAATAATAATTTGAACAGTTTTTGGTGATGGCTTCCGTTGTTGTTCTTGTTGAAACTTATAATTACGATACTAATTGTTACAGTTCTAGTGCAAACTATGACTGAGTACAACAATACCTATTTGACACATGCTAATCCAAATTTGTGTTTTTCAAATATTTATATCCGTAGCAAATTTGAATACTTTCCAAATATGACGAAAACTCCCAAAATAGTGGAAATTTGCAAATATCTCCAAAAGTAGTACTCACAACCCTAACGACCTCTAATATGTCTTAAAAGACAATTTCACTGTTCACAAGATAGAACAAAAAAATATATAGTGTTTCATTTGAAATAAAAAAGTTATAGCCGTGTGTCATCAAAGTGTAACGGCAAATATAAAACGCTTGGTATAATATCTTTAAATTTACCATGTACTATAATATAGCGTCGTCCAAGTTATTTGTGCATACCAATTTGATATCTATTTATAGGAAAAAATTGTGGATACCTCCGCGCACCCAAGCATAGGTTATTTTTTCTTCTGCAAAATCTATAACTCCTAGCTATAGGAAATGACCCTGAAATTTTCCTAGAATCAAAAAATGCAACAATACAGGGTTAACTATGACTAAGTACAAAAATTTTAACCACGTGCTCATGGAGCCCTAAAAGACAATAAAAAAGTTATTCCAGAATTTTAGCTCGATATTTAAAAAATGGGGCAAAACCCTGTTTTCCTACGGAAAGTCGGCGCCTATGATGAGTATATACTGAGATGGCTTATGGCTTAGATACATAGTTGGCATTACATCTGTCAACAACTACCATGCGGTCGTTTGCAGTATTTCTAAATGCAGAAACGACAAAAATTAACAATCTTATTAGTAATAATACCTGATAGGTAAGTAACAGTTAATCCAGTTAGCTCCAGTATTTTGCATTCGTTTTTCATTATTTGGTTACAAATTGGTAAAACTACATTTTCACTCACTACCGATAAACACACTTCCCGTACAGTTGTTAGATACAATGCCTATGTATTATAACAAAATGGAAGAAAGGGGTGGTAGGTAGGTTCTAATAGATAACAAAAAACGTTTAACACCCGCGGCAGTCTTGTCCCATAACCTAGAAAAACAAACCGGCGAACTATATTGTGGGAAAATATCTGTACCCGACACATATTCCTTTATTTATTAACTATAAAACGTTTTAAATTTAAATAAGGCACTAAAAACTGAAGAAGAACACAAAACTACAAAGTAAACACAGGAATTAAATTATAACATGACAGCGAACCGACTCGACTGGACCGACTGCCGACTGTGACCGACTGTTGCATGACGGTAGCTTGCTGGTTGCATACTCTCGCATTGGCGGCGTTAAATAAGGATTTAATATAATATCGAAAAAAATTTTTTTTCGCTTTATAAATAAGTTTGGAAATTTTTAGAAAGGAAATTCTGTTAATTCTTATTTTTTTCTATCCCCTCTTAAAATATTTGTACTTAGTCATAGTTAACCCTGTATACAGAGTGTTTTATTTAAAATAACGAAATTGGTGTCGCCTTCCGGTATAACCGGATCTACATATTTTAGTTGTATACACCCTAAGGACGTTGTCATGTTGGCAAATTTTCAAATATTTCAGATCAGTATTTTTCTAGATAACGATGGTTGGTGGTTTTTATGGTGATGACCGTGGTTTTTGGACTTTTACGGCTGGTGCTATTATTTGAAATATAGTGATTTTTTAGTTGTTATACTATAACTGTGGTATTCTTTGACAGCTGCGAGAACTCAGTCGCTCTCGGAAGACACCATTATCCGAGGAACGGTTCCGACCGTAGCAGCTGTAATATCAACAGCAGGAACCGAAATCGGGTCTGTCTCCACAGAGATTAGCCCGAGAACAACCAGGGCAGGTCAAAGAATTCCAGCTCAAGCTAGGGATGTGCACATTAATTTCGTTGCTAGCAACGACCAGTTACTGGGGTCATGGCATAACAACTCGAAAAATCACTATATTTCAAATAACGATTGAAGGAGTTCCCAGTGGGACACCCTGTATTGTTTAAATTTAATATACCTAGACACCAAAATACGCCTAACCTAACGAGTTACAGTCCCTTAAACTTGAAATAAAAAAGTGAAAATACAAATTACTCCCTAGCATCTCAAGGTATTTTTTCTAGTTTGACATGCGACCAATGTTAACAAATAGCCATGTTTTATAGAGAATATCAATAAAATTAAATTCATTTTGCATTCACATTTTTTGCAATAAATAATGCTAAAAGAGGAGGAGGTTTAATATTGCTCATCAATATTATTGTATTAAGTACTTCTAAAACTAGAGGTCGCATTGGTTGTTAAAATTATTTAATGGCATATGAATTTACTCAAAAACCGTATATTATGTAAAAAAGAAAGCATCGCGTTTTGGCTTCACTGTTCATTAATTTCCGTTAGCTACAAAAGAGCGCGTTACCACTATATAGCGAGCGATATGTACTAATGCATATAAAAAACAATATAGGTAGTTATATGTCCAGGAATGAAATTCATTCCCACTTTTCAAGAAATAGAGACAATTTATAAAATTATTATCAGAGACTCTCGAAAACTCAAAATGGTACCTCTTACTGGGGTAACAAATTTTATAATTCGTTACCTAAAACAGTTACTGACTTAAATATTACAACTTTTAAGTACAGAATAAAAAAGTTTTTACTGAATAATGCATTTTATAGCTCTGAGAAATTTCTAACCAGTGCCTTGTCCATATTATCGCTTTAACTTATGCTATTTTTAACATCCTGTTATATCTATTTCAATTTTAACTTGAGTTTTAACTATTGTGTTTTCGTGCTGTTATCACATTTTATAATTTTTTTTATAGATTTAACTATTTTTAGTGTTCAGTGTTCTTAGCGTTAGTCTATTTTACTGTAGTTTGTAATTTTTATTTTGTGTTTCTCCTTATTTGACCTGTGTAAATACATTTTGTATATTGCCTCCAATAAATATATAAATAAGTATGTAGTACATTAGACGCTTTTCTCTTCTTCATTTCACTTTAATACGACCATGTAGACTGGCTTTTTTAACCTCGTTGCATCACATTACAATAAATACTAGTCGGTATTTCACGTCACATCAAAGGATGATACGATATGCGCTTACGCAGTGTGGACTTTTGCGATATTCTGTTATAAGTGTGTCTTTAGGCAGAGAATAGACTAGCGAATGATCCGCTGCGAGTCGCATGCCACATGTCAGTCGCTGTAGTAAGAACCAGAGAGAATAGAAAATAAAAGTAGTTATGTCTTAAGCTACCTTCAGAGTCACGTGATTTTCAGCCAATGGAATTAATCGTATTCCCTCTTTTTCGCTGTTGAAGTTCAAAATTTCCAACTTCAACAGCGGAACAACAGTTGTACATAACATAACCAGTAAAAATAAAACCAACTTTATAAAATCTTTATTTCATAGAAATTAAACTGGTGGTGGGGATGTTGCCAGCAACACTATATTGTTCTGTGAAGGAGGCTTTACTATAAAGATGACAACAAGGCAGCGCCTCCAATGAGAATTTATTGAACTAAACTAAAACGCGAGAATTTTTTTATTGATTTCGTATCTACATATTTATTACAGTTATATCACTTATATGAATTCTTCAGCGGATGAGTGATTGGGAGGGATCAAACAATTTCTAGATAATTTTTCGTTTTTTTACATCAACATTTCAACTTATTCGTCGTCAGGATGTAAAAAGTTGCAAAAATATGTAGATTATTACAGTGAATAGTTTTTCCCTACAGTGTGTTCAAATTGGACCTGGAACACCTCTCTAATATTTGACTGCAATGTGTGATTTGTGTGATTCTTTTTTGCAAGTAGTAGCCTCCTAGATATACTTACTTAGTGAACATATTACGCTCACCGTATTCCAACTCAATGGCGTTCTATGATTTTTTCTGTAATTAATTTTTATGAAAGTCATATTACCGATTTTCTATCGCAAATTTGACAACGTAGCATTGCTCCACAACCTTTAAAATACTAAAAGCCCAAATTTTATAAGATTATCTTCACTAATAACTTTTCTGCAAAACATTGAAGTTGCTGAGATAGGAAAAAATGTTTTAGTTCGGTCATGTAGGCGGCTATGAAGAAACAAATAAAAAGCACAGTATTCACAGACGTCAATGGTAATAATATTCAGATTTTGAAACATTTCCTCATGTTGAGTTTGGTAATACTCTTTTAATATTCAATGAAGAAAATCTGAATCGACAAAAATATCGATTTCGACAGTAGCAAGGGTAAATGGGATGTTAAAGGCATGTCTACACCAAACCAAAGAAATTTTTTCCTATCTCAGCAACTTCAATGATTTGCAGAAAATTTATTATTAAATAATCTTATCAAATTTGGGCTTTTGGTTTTTAAGAAATTTGAAGCAATGATACGTTGTCACATTTGCGATAAACAAATTGCTATTATTTTTGTAAATAGGCAAATCGTACAATCCAATCCAAAGTTACATGCAAGGCAGTGGCGGCTGGTGAAATTTCAGGTATGTCATATCTTAATAACCAGATATGGGACCCAAACCAAACCTTAGTATGTATATATATATATATATATATATATATATATATAAAAAGTTTAAAAAAACGTGGGCCTCATCCAAGATTTTCAAATCGGTTTATTTAAAATTCGAGAATCATTTTTTGTCATAAACTAAACGATATGTTTCAGATTTTATTTAAATTTTTTAATTTTTATTAAAGTTGCAGCTATTTGAAAATTAATATTTATTTGTGATACATTATAAAAATTTCAAACTGCTGTAACTTTAACAAAAATATATTTTTTTAATAAAATATGAAACATATCGATAGAATTATGTCTAGTTTATGAAAAAATATGTTTCTCGACTTTAAACGAGCCAATTTGGAAAGGTTTTTTTTAACTTTTTTCGCACACTGTAAAATTGTTCTCCTTCTACTGAAGTTCTCTATATATATTTAAACTAAAGTTTGATTTGGGTCCCATGTCTGGTTATTAAGATATTACCTGATATACCTGAAATTTCACCAGCCGCCACTGATGCAAGGAGTGTTCGAGAACAAACTCGACCACACTGTATGCGCATACGTTAAAACTTTGATGTAGAAAAGATATAAATTATCTACAAATAAAAATAAATTTTATAAAGTTTACATTTTGTCATAAATTTATAAATATAGATTTTTTCATTTGTACTTGGAGCTTTGCTATATTTATTAAAATACCTGCAACCCACCCTGCACGTTTCATTGATAAACATATATTTCTAATTCTCTTTGAGTTATCAGTATATTATCATATTCGATATTCTCCAAACTCGTGTACTAGGAATACTTCTCACTTGTAGAAATCACGTAAAATTTTTGTTGTCAATATTTACAGAAGAATCCGTTCGAGTTATGTAATTTCAGTATGTTTATGTGTTATTGCGAAATGATTAGATATATTTCCTTGAAACACTTTGAAACTTGTAAATATATGAGAAGAATTTTTAATTATTCAAGACATATTTTACAAATTTAAGATAATATTGTTAGGTTGTACAGGATGTGTGTGAAATAAGCGCGTTCCTTGAAAGGGCGAATTGACAGATATTATGAGAGTATGTGTATGTAGCGAAGGTCCATGGTTGACATCTTTTCCTGCAACCGATGAAATTAGGATGCCAGAAGTAATAGAACGCATGCGCAATAATTTTTTCACCGCCGCTTAAAGCATGCTTATTAGATCATGGAAACAATGTCAAGAGATTTTTGTCGCTTATACGTCTGTAGTCTATAATTTCTTTCAATTTTTTGTCCCCGCCGATTATCAGGTTTTACAGTAGATCTGTTTCCAGCGCAGTGCGGAGTGTATTTTGAAATTATTTTTAAACTGTGTTTTCTTTTGGAATTGACAAAATTGTATTTGTAAGAGTCTCCTTCAACATTCAATTTTTTTTTCTTTAGATTTAGAAGTTGTGAATCATCCTGTACAATTTATGGTAAATTTGATCACATATTCTCTAATCCAACATCTTTCGATACTTAATTATAAAAAGTTAAGTTGTTGCGTTTGCTTTATCCTCATTTATTAATTCGACAGTTGTGACGACTTGCCGAATTTCTGTATAATAATATACAGTTATTTTCTCATTATCCGCAAGAAGGTAATGAATTACCCAGTTATGTGCAAAGTATTTGGAAAAATTAAATTATTGGTGCCAGGTCACATATTTCATTTTGTATACCGTTCCAGCGGTTAAAGCGCATTTAATAACCATTAAAATTCATGCAGTAAATGCTTTGGAAGGCAGTTAATGCAATTCGTTCCTGGAAAAAACGTGTGCATTTTTATTATATGTAGGTAAAAGTATGTGTCCTTGAGAGTTCACTGACTAAGAAATTACTAGCCTAGACGTTTTAACTATGGAAATCTCAAACCTGTAGGAAATGACACGTGAAGAATTTATTGAAAAAATATATACAGAGTGGCACCACAGTACTTGTTCAGTCCTCAATGGTTATTTTACGTTGCAAATTAATAAATTATAATTATTAATAGTTGTTTTCAAGGCGCTGTTAATTTTTGAAAAAATACATTAAACATTCTGACTATCTTTACAAATCTTTTCGTACATTATTACTCATGCAGTACGTAGTTTGTTGTTTATATTTTGACCAATGGAGCAAGAATATTTTGAGGTGTTTTAAAAGTTTTGAGATGTTACATTTTTTCATTACTAATTTTAAGAATTTGGGATATTACTAAAGGCGTCATTTAGCGTTTTTTTAATTACGCTTTCTGAATAATTTTGTAATTTTAGAGTGCGATCTGAAAAAAAATATAATTTTCTGATCCGTAAAATCTGAGGTTGTCGAAGCAATGCTCTCTAGTTTCGAACTACTTACAAACGTCACAATTTATAGCTAGAAGTAAAACCTTGAAACCTGTTTGTATCTTGGCCAATAATTTGTCAAATTTATTGCAACATGTAACGTAACAAATTGATGCATATTATTACGCGTTCTTTTAACTGTTTTTTAATGTATTAGAAAGGTATTTTAAGTTAATATTTATCAAATCTCCTACAATTCCTATCAATGAAGTTATGTGTATGCTCTCTGATACCAAACATCTAGGTATGCTAATGAACAATTCCACAGACACAGCTCTATTCAATAATTATCTAAAAAAATAAATCTAGCTAAATTTACTAACCTGGTTTAATGAAAACACTCTATAAATATCTAAGTTTACTCTTGAAAATGTGGGAAGTCGAAAATTCAACCACAATAGATGAGATCTGACCTATTTCTGCATTTTTAGGAAAAAACGATTACATAAAGGGTAAAATTTTGTTCATTTTTGACATTGTCGATATTTAATTTCAAATAATTTTAATTTATTGATATAATAATTTTTATAGTTAGATATTTGACTCAACTTAAAGGAGGCCACCTGAAGAAGCAATCCTAAAAATGCCGTAATCTTATAACATTTTCATATTTTTTACATTTTTGAGATGAAATGTAAACTTTTCCCTATGGCATCCTCATACAAGGAACACTTTTTATCAACTGTGCTTTTTTCCGTAAAAATTAAAAATATAAGTTTTTCTCTTTATTCTCACTAAAAGATGGCTCACATTATATCTACACGGACCAGCACAGCACGGACCTGCAAACCTGCACGACTTCGCACACTTTTCCAGCACGGGTCAGCACCTTTTTGTGCAAGTTATGTATGTGACAGGCGTTTTCAAGTTTTTAGTATTGAGTGTAGCTCGGAAGAAGAAATTTTTATTTTAGCGATGTTGTTCGAAGAGAAGGAGGAGGAAGAAGTTTTGGGTTCGCACTTTCAATAAAAAGACACAGCTGTACAGTGAAATTAATCATTTTTTTTTTAACTGGAGAGAGATGAACGATTTTTTTTTAGTAGATATTTCCGAATGCCATAAAAATTTTGAGTTTTTGGATCATTCTCGCGGCTCAGCCAACTCCCATCTTTGGAGAAACGAGGCCACTATGTTTTTTTTGGAAGTCATTCTGTATGGGAAGGTAGGTATCATTTGTTTTAGAGACTGCTCAAGATTTTATTTAGCCTACCCTGACAAAACTAGCTAGTTACGCCACTGTGTGTGTGCCATACATTTTGCAGGATTTTACAAAAAAAAAAACATTTTTTTGTAAAATCCTTATAGTTTCCGAGTAAAACATTGAAATTGTAGTATTTTCAACTTATACATCGCTGGGCCACTGTAGTCTCTACACAGAGGATTCCGAATATTGAAATCCGATTACTCCTTGTAAGCACTAAAATTTTTATGACGCCAGTCTTTACATTAGTTTTTAAAATGTAAAAAATGTGTATAGTAGCAACTCGGAGTTGATGGATATCGTTTTAATTTATGACGATGTGAAAATGCTTTAGCAGAACTATTTCTCGGTAAACATATGCCAAATGCAGCTACTTTTACCGCGGTGTGCAGTGAGTGCAAGTGTAGCGCACCGCGGGGTAAATCTGAAAACAAATCATGAAACTGATGGTGATCCAGGACTTTCACGGCGTATTGCAGCATTGTGGTGTATCATACACGAGGTTCAATTATATCCGTACCATGTACAGCGTGTTACCATGGATACATACTATTGACGATTTACGGAAACGTATCATAGTTGCTACCGATAACTTACGAGTTCAAAACAGACAAGAAGCAGAAACATTTGTGTTTAGTCTATTAATAATTAACAATAATAGCGGCAAAAGCAATTAAATTTTGCTGTATGAAATCGGCGTTATAAAATATTATTTATTTCTTTCCTTGAAAATTTCTTTCAATTTTTTGTATGGTCGCCGATTGCATGCTTTGTCCTGTCAGGCTTTACAGTGGACCAGTTTTGCAGTGCCGTGCAGAAGTATATTTTTAAATCATATTTGAACTGCTCTTTTTATTTACAAAATTGAGTATATAAGGTACGTTCATCATAGAATATATTTTGTTGATGTTGGTCATCATCATCATATCCATATGATTAACATCATTAGGTAGCTTTCCCTGAGCATTTCTTTCCATTGTTTGTTCGGTTGCAGATTGCCGCCTTATCAAGTTTTACAGTGGACCAGTTTCCAGTGTATTTTTAAATCAGTTTCGAATTGCCCTTTCTGATTTTTTTACAAAATTGTATTTGTAAGAGGGCCCTGTACATTCAAATGGTTTTTTTAGATAAGTTTTGAATCACCCTGTATAGTAGTTGAATGTACAACATGAAAGTGTGTGGTTTGCAGGAATTTTTCTTTTAACGATGTTGTATGAAGAGAAGGGGAAAAACAAGAAAAAGAGGTTTTGGGTTTATTCATTGAAAAGAGGAAGTAATATAATGAATTTCATTATTTATTGAATCAACTAATGAACTGCAGATCGATAAACGAAAATTCTTTCAATACTTTCTTATGTTACAAAATTGTCATTTTATGAGTTTTTGGTCATCCTCACCTACAGCACTAAAACAAGATTTCGAAAAGCAGATTTGCAGTTTGTTTAAGGTAAGAAAAGAAAGGTTGTTGATAAGCGAGGGTGCTCGAGAATCCAGCGAAATTGCAGGAGAAACATCATGTGCCAATCTGCATATTAGGTCGAACTAAAACGGCCAGACATAATAGAAACTGTAAGGTTGCATGCCATATTGTACTCTGACCGACATGACTTGCTCTGACCGCCGTTCAGGTAACGGTACGTGCTGGTGCTGGTACTAGCCTACTGTCCGTGCAAATATAATGTGCGGGATCTCTTACAGTAGGCATACTGTAGATAACATTAATATTAATTTTTGCATTATCCACTCTTTAACTCTATCCTATTGACTTACTTTGCACACACGTAAAAATCAGAAATAATATACGAGTTAGAGATAACAAATTTTCTATTCACAATCCTAAACGGTGCTATAAGTATCTTTTTCTACACCCGTATTATAACAATGCACTTATATGCCCATAATCCGTTTCATAATAACACCCATTCCGATTCAGATTTTTCATTACGATACAGATTTTATAATCCGTTTCATAATGATACCCATTACGATACAGATTTTTAATCAATAGAAACCCATAATTTTTCAATCAAGCATGCTGTTCATTTGACGTTTATCCTAGGTTCCTATGTAATTATTTTAGATGTCAAAATCAGTACGTATTAAATTTTCGTAGATACCTAGCTAAACTTCGATAATTTATCAAAATGTCTGATATCAGCGACATAGAGAATTACCATCGACTCCTCCACACATATCGGAGAAAGCAGAAAATGCAGTTCATACGAATAATTACTGTTACCTATTGTCTTCAATAAAAATATAAAATTTATGGTTTTTGATTATCTATCGGGTGTAGAAAAAATAGCGAATGCAACTCTCATGTAATGGTTATTAATACACTCGCATATATCATACGAAACTCACCTTCGGCTCGTTTCGTATCCCGGTTAATGCTCGTGTATTAATAACCATCATTACATGATCGTTACATAATATACTATTATAGTTCTTTTTAATTCATATTCCTCCATTTTCTCACAACAGCGGCTAAAATAAAATGAGTCATTAATTTTCCATGGTAATGTAAAGTAACTACGAGTATTACGTTTGTAAACACGTACTTATCTAAATATGGTTGCAGACCACATTTGGTAATAAATAATCACTCAAACAAGCATCAAATCGATTAAAAACTGTAATTGACGGATGGTTGCAAATCAATTTCACGGGTGTAATTTTCAACTTTTACGTTGCTGCTTTCTCCTAGCAATTATCATCTGCATAACATCGTTCTGCCGATTTAAAAAGTTTTAATGACTCTTTAACTACAGCATTAATTATGTCCTGAAGCCAATACGCATTTATACAAAAAAATTACATATCGGGAACATGCACTGAAAAGTCCCTGAAATATGCGATTAGAAGGATAGTCTTTAATACAACGTGCCATAAAAAATGTAATTTAATTTCTTTGCTGTAGTAACTAATATCTAATATAAAGGGTGTTCCTAAATGATATGGTGGTTCGAGATGGTGTGAGCCCTGCCTGTAAGAAAATATTGTACCAAACTTCATAAAAATATCTAAAGCGGTTTCGAAAATATTAATTTTTTTCCTAAAACTTTAATCCTATATTTTTGTAACGGAACATTTTTGGACCATAGTTAAATATTATATCCGCATATCATTAAGGAACACCCTGTATAGGGCACAGGGTCATAGCCAGCCAGCTTTGTCAGGGGGCTAAGTGACGCTCAAAATACATATTTTACATTTTCACAAAGCGTAGTTTAAAAACATACATTAAATTTACAAATATTTCAACTGATTGTAATTATTATTTTCTTACAGGCAGGACTCACACCATCTCGAACTAACTATATTTACATTCCAGTCTCACTACTCTCTTCAGAATTGTGGCCAACGCCAATATTTAATACAATAGGGCCTCAAATAGGGCCTCAATTGATATTAATAGTCTTTCCGACTACTACTAATTTTCCATTTTTTAACATGTTTAGTATTCATATCCAAGTCACTTCAAGTTTTTCTTTGTTCAGGTCCTTTCGTAATTGTGTTACAAACAGTCGATATTCGAAATTCTATGAGATACAATGATTTTTCCACCGCTCATTTCAGCATTTATACATAAGATATAAAACGTAAAAAATTAAATATAAAAAGTAATGAAAACTCTATCACGTCTAAGAAATATTCTTGCAAACTGTAATAACATTTTGTAAGTAAAATTTATTTGAGCCTGATTTTAAAATGTTTAAATTGAAGATTTTTTTCTGCGCAGAAATATGATTATACATATAATTTTATATCTATATGAGTGTGTTATCAAAATTTTCTGTTTATGCCTCGGAAGTATAAGTAGATCAGAATGCATTGTTACGTAATTGAATGAATTAAATCTACAAGAAAATTTCTTAATATTTGTTTTACGTAACAAAGTCATAATTCTATTAGCAATAAATATCGGATTGCAGAAATCTCTTGAATGTACATTGAAAATAATTCTGAAAATCTTCATTCGTGTCATAAAATTTTTTCGAGTATCAGACAAATTGTCCCAAAAGACAATATTATTTGTTAAATGACTATAAACCATGCTACAATACACATTTAAAAAAGCATTGAATGGCACACACTACTTGATTTTAAGTATGACATATGTCATATTTAGTTCTTACCACCAACGAATTCAAACCCAAACCCAAAAATTTGTTGCACCTAGTGGAGACTATTTGGGTATCCGTAACAGAAGGAGGTAGCAATGTTAAGGTAAAATATCAAATTATTACTTACACAAATGCTGTATTATTACATATAGTGAGATGTGGTACAATTTATGTAATTTACGGTTACATGCATTCTACCAAAAAAGACCTATGTTCGAGAAAAACAAATGGTTAAAGAAACGGCACTATACTAATATGAATAAAAATTTGCATTTTTTGCATAAAAATCAACAAAGATTATTATTTTTTTTTATTACAGGACTAGTTTTATAGAAAGTGAGTAGACTTTACAAAATCGTAAAATTTAAATTTCGTAAATTGCAATCTAATTATAATTCCATAAATTGCAAGTAATAATATCACTAATTAGTAGGTGAATGTCGCGAACTATATTCAAACAATAAAAAAATACTGCCTTTTTGTACACTAAATTTTTGGGTAAAAGGTAAGATCGTAATGATTGTCTGTCGATATTACGAATGATGTGGCGTCAGCAAAAAGCGTAATATTTGCAGGTAGATTATTCATAAAAATAAAAGAAATAAAGGATTCAAAACCCCTGAGAACTCTAATATTTAGTTCATATAATTTCGAGCTGTGGTCTTTGTTTTCGGTATACAGTTTTCTGTGTTAGTTAAGAAAAATATCACAAAATTCTATATTATATAATTTTTATTCATTAAATTTAAAATTCAGATAATCGAAAGCTCTTGACAAATAAAAAAATAGTTAAGAGACATGTTTACCAAATCAAGTTGTTTATAGACATGTTCTATTAGGCTACTTGCAGCAGATTCAGTGGATTTCCTAAAACCATGCTGAGCATTACTATGTAATTTCAAGTTATTTAAAAATTCGGTTATATATAATTCTTTCTACTGTTTTGGAAACCACACAGAGATATGTTATGCGATACATCAATTTAACGGGCATTCAATTATTTTTTCAACGCAATCTAGTTTTTGAGTTATATTTAATTAAAAATTTTTTGATACATTTCTTTCCTGAGGAATGTTGCCACTTTAATAAAAATGTAACAAAAGGGAAACATTTTGAATAAATCGTGTACGTAAAATTTATTAAATAAACTGTTTAGTGCAGCGTTATTCAAGAGCTAATATAATTTCTCCTTTGTGTCCTATGCTTTTGTCGGCGAACTAGTAAGAAAATTTCGTAAAACTGGATCTGCGATAAATACAAAAAAGGTTATCCAATATTCAGTAAAATATGAAGCAGATAGGCTGGTAGTGCTGACACATTCAACACACAGTACAGCCCAGCACAGCCTAGGAGCAGCATGGGGCAACTATTACTGGACTCGTTTGTGATCGCATATTGAAGGTAGTGATTTAGCGTTCATATGTGTGTGTGTGCAGTTTTCCGTTGCAAAAACATAATAATGTTTGCATCTAATAATATTTCTAAATCAGAATCATATTCCGATATTGACACTGTTATATACAGTATTACTAAAAAACGTGAAGAATCTGTATGGATAAATATTGGGTGTACTAAATGAGAATCAAAATAAAATATATATTCGTGAAATAAAGACCAATTTGACGAGCTACATGATTTTTTGGCTAGTTTAATTCAACAGAAATTTTCTCTTGTATTTTGGTTTTATATTTTGTTCTCATATAGGTAGTTTTTATCTTCTGTTTCATAAATAACTTTATTCTCGTGTACACATTCATCCAAATAATTGAAAGCTAATAAATTGAATAAAAATAAATTCTACCGAGGTCGGCAGAGCATATAGGAAAACTATGTTCAGTCCAGAGATACCGTAGGACGGCAGAGTAAAAAAATCATCTGTACTACATGTTGGTTGCGTTCAATATGCGCAGTTTGCTTTAGTGTGCTTTCAGACCAAAGATGTATGCTACGTGTGACTTGCTACGGAAACGGTTTGAAACTATCAGAAATGTCCGTCCAACTATTTACTGCGTTAAATTCAATGGTAACGCGTTCTCAATTTAACTGCTCGAATATTTCTGACAGTTTCAAACCGTTTCCAACTGCTGCAAAAACAAACCTAATATCAAATTGATGCTTTCACACCAAAGTTGCGTGGCATGGATGCGACGAAGCAACGTGCGGCTTGCTGCTCAGAGCATGTCGTATGTCTTGCTAGTTTGCGACGTGTATTGGTGCGTGCACATTATTAAGCAAACATATCTTCTCAAAATATTGACATGCTTTTTTTCTGATTCAGCATTAAATTGGCAAAAACTGAGAGAAATAAACAAAAGGATAAGGGAATCCTATCCGACAATTATTTGTGGGCAAAATAAGGGTAAACAGTATCTAAATAGAGTGGTACTAGATACCTTATTACCTATTAAAGGGATTTTCAACTCTTTAATAATTAGATATGAGGCGGATAGTTGTTTGGCCGGATACCGGATACTCAGCGAGCTGCGATACCGGATAGCCGAATATTCGCTGGCCGGATATTCGGCGGCCAGATATTCGGCCCATTGTCTCGTTGCATGCTGTGACGAGTTGAACATCGCACAGGTGCAGCGAACGCGTTCGGACCGATGAACTCTGCCTGTTGCCTGCAAACTGAAAATTTGGTCTATATTCACCATAATTTACCACTTGTTAATTTTGAGTATTAAGATTAAGGTTTTTTTAATGGTTCTTTTTTGGTCTTGACTTTTTGTAACAACATAATTATAAGCCATTTTCCTATTATTTACCTCACAAAGATTTATGTAATAAAGCTGATTTTAGGGAATTGTGTCGCAGTTTTTGAATATCCGGTATCCTCCCGGATATTAAGCTACTATCCGGCATCCGATCGGAGAGTAAATTTAGGCCCGATAGGCCGGATATCGGATAGTTACCGGATATCCATTTCATCTCTACTAATAATAATACTGACGACTTTATTCTAAATTCATCTAGTGGAGAATGTTTATTAGCAAAAGTACTTGTAATTCATTATTTGCCTAATATATACCTATTAGCAAAAATTAAACTATTTCTATTTTAATTATTTTTTATGTAGTACATAAATAAATCAATATTCGGGTACCTGTTTATTTTCTTTTTTATTTTCATACCTTACCCTTAGCTTAAAAATTTCAACAGTCATTTCTCCACAGTAATAGCTCTACGAAAATTCGTATCCTGTAGGTTTCATATATTCAATAAGTTTGTTTTTCTTTCTATTCTATAGAAGTTTTGGAATTTTTGAGAATGAATTAGCTGCTGAGAAACAACGCACTGTATTAGCATTTCTTTTTCCTCCTTGTAATAGCCACAGCAATTAACACAATATCGGCTTCTTCCAACGACATTATTAAGAATACAATTGTTTAACTAAGCTCGAGGATTTGGGTGTAGCAGCGTGCTATGCGACATTAGTGTGAAAATATGGCTTGAAGACGAAGATGATGCGACGTGTTTTCTGCTTCCAAGTGGCAAGTCGCACGTAGCATGCAACTTTGGTCTGAAAGCCCACTTACTAGTAAGTATGTGCTACAAAACCTTCAGCTGCCCTAAGCTAGGCTGTGCTGTGCTCAATGTATGGCCGGCCTAAAGTTGTTCTGGGCTATATTGTGAGGAAACCTACATTGAATTCACGTAACCCTTCGAAAAATATTATCAAATCATTTATTGATGTCCATACATTAAAATGTTTACACAAGTCAAAAAAGTTTACATAAGTCAAAAAAGGGAAGAAATGAAAGATACATATAAATAACACTAAAATAACATTCACAAATAAAATAATATTGAACATAATAAAAATGACATAATATAAAATTACAAAAACAGCAAATATGTTAAAATTAAAAACATAAAAAACAATTACATATCTAAAAACTGGTCGGCAAAGAACTCATTAAAATAATAAAACGCTTTTTCTTTGAGATATTTTCTAATTATGAACTTAAAACAATTTAGATCTAGGGACTGAATCTCGGTTGGAATTTAATACCAAAATAATTTGTGCCACCTCTGGATTTCGCTAATCGAAGAAAGTTTGGCCTGATATCATGTCTTTCTCTTGTATGGTGAGAATGAAAACTCTCCTGCCGAGCAAATCTATGTTGGTTATTTTTAATGTAAATGAGACATTCAAGAATATATATCGACGGCAGCGTAAGAACATTTAGCTGTTTGAAATACTCACGACAATCATCTCTGTATTTTATTTCAGCAATTATTCTTATACATTTACGTTGTAAACCAAACATTTTTTCACTGTGAAAAGAATGACCCTAGTTCAAAACTGCATAAGTCATGATGACATGAAAAGTACCATAATATGCGGACATAAGCACGGGCTTAGAGACTACACAATTCAAATTACGTAGTAGAAAAATATTTTTAGATAAACGTGTAGATAAATCGACATGATTTTCCCAACTTAATTTAGTGTCGAGGTGAACTCCAAGAAATTTAATATCGTTTGAGTTATCTGTAGTAAAGAGCAAAAATTGAGTTTTGTCAACATTTAAATTTAATCTGTTAGCAATAAACCAGTCCTCTATCAGCGACTGCGCATCTACGGAATTCTCTGCTAGTTTTGTTAAATCGCTATTAGACTTTAAAGCGGTGGTATCATCAGCGAATAAAATAAAATCAGGAAATCATTAATGTAGATAAGAAATAGAATAGGGCCCAATACTGCGCCTTGGGGAACTCCATGAACATGGTTTGATGAACAAGAATTATAAAAAACATACTGAGTTCTGTTCGATAGGTAAGACTCAATAAGGGACACACTATTGTCATCAAAATTGTAAAATTGTAGCTTATTTAAGAGAATCCGGTGCGACACACAGTCGAATGCCTTTGTCAAATCATAAAAGCTTCCACTGACAACATTGTTTGACTCAAAATTGTTTAAAATAATAGTAGTCAACTGATTAATAGCCAAAGTTGTTAATCTTTTGTTCCTAAAACCGTATTGTTTAGAGTGGAGTAAATTATTATGTTCAATAGTTATTTACGTTACAAGGCCGGGAAATGGTATATTAAAGTACAAGTCTAGATGTTTGCGGACGAGGCGACGAAGGAGCCGAGTCAGGAATTTTTAGACGAGTACTTTAATGACATTTCACGGCCGTGTATCGTACAACGTTTTATTTCATACTTACTTACTTACTTACTTCTTGGATATCTCCAAAAAGATGAATCCTGCGACAATGTGGGCAAAATATTCCATGCTCAAGTCTATGCTGATGGTTTTTATAGCCTTGATTTTGTAGTTTTAAAGATAAAATCTTTTAAAAATGTGAATATTCTGTTTTTTTTTAAAGCAGTCCGGGAAGTAAACATTTTTCGGACTCAGTACTGTAATGAGTTATTTCCCGAACTCATTTAAGTATGAAATAAAATAATTTACAATTTGCATTTTAAAGGTAATTTCGAAAACCTTAGCCAGAACGGGAATAAAGGATATTGGTCGATAGTTAGAAACATCATCTTTCACACCTTTCTTAAAAACAGGGATAACCTTAGATAATTTGAAGGCTGTAGGAAATGTATTAAATCTATTACATTGATTAATTAGTTTAAATAGTGGAAAATTTATTAAATTACAATACATATACTAGATACATTAATCTATGAGCTTAGTAAAGACGAAAACTGTCGGCGATTAGAATTTTATGGAGTCAACGAATAACTGACAATCATTTTTTGGGTTTCCAGTCGAGTGCTCTTTTGTCTATATGGGGTAATTAACCATCATAACTGATATTACTTATAACAGTAACAAATAATATTTCCTGGGGCACATCCAGAAAAACAACGTTTGGAAGACGTTATTGGAAATCTCAATGTTGTAAAACGTTAATGACGGTTTAACTGTTACATTGAGCAAGACAGAACTTTTAAAAATAAATGGAATTTTACCATGCTGAAAACTTATTTTTAAATAAATCGTGGCTCTTGCATATTATGCGATACCTGTGAGAAATATTTAAACAAAACATTTCATTGGAAGGAACTAATTCAATGGCCCCTTTATTCAGCAGATTTAACTCCAATTGACTTTCTTCTGTGGGGCCATTTAAATACAAAAATTTATTCCACGCAGTCTGAACCATTATAGTCTAAGATTCCACTATAAAACGACCTTCACCGAGCTGGTTAATGGATGAAAAGTATTTTATATCCAATTAAATATGTCAATAAATATATTGCAAATGGGTTGTCTAAAAAAAATCAGTCCAGAATATGATTAATTAACAATTAAAAATTATTTTTTTTTAAACATTTTGCTGGTTTGGTTAATAGACAAATTCCATACCAATCGAAAGTATGAAGCCCATAGAATATGCAAACGTTAGGTTGACTATTTTTTTCCCGTCACAACTCTTGGGTAGGCAGGTATAAACAGGTAAATCAATACTGAAATGAAGACGATCCGTTTATCCGTTTCTCCAAAAAATCGAATAAAGTCCGGGGGCGGCGGTACCTATTATTATTAATCTAATTAATTTTTACATGTACTCTTTGAGACGCGGAATCGAAAAAATTAGTCCGTCTTCGTGTTAGGGGTTCCTAGAGGCAGATTAATAATAATACCGCCGCCCCCGGACTTTATTCGATTTTTTGGAGAAACGGATAAACGGATCGTCTTCGTTTTCGGTATGGACGAACTACGCACAGCTGCAATGCTGTGTACTCTTCTATCGCATTGAATGGTTCGCTGGGGAATATTTCACTTTTTAAAATTCGACAACCGGAATTCAGGACTGATTTTTCGCAGACAACCCTATGCCACCGTGTTGGTAATGAAATAATCTTTATTTTAATTTAACTTTAATTTATTAACCACACTAGTATCGATTTACCTGTTTATACCTGCCTACCCAAGAGTTGTGACGGGAAAAAAAATAGTCAACCTTAACATTTAATAAAGTAAAATTGGGTACAAATTTGGGAAATGATAAAATATGTTCCACGCGAAACAAAAGCTGATGGCTTCGAACGTTTTTTTAGTGCTTGTATCAAAACGAAGAATACCTTCGTACAAGTTTTCAGTGGCTGACACTGTATCTATGCATGTATATTTTTACTAACTTGCAAAAAAGCATCTCAACCCTATGATTTTCCGAACGATACTTTTCGTAGTAGATTCCTGCCATTTTAGTTTTCAACAGTTATTACCAGTTTATTTGCTTTTTATCATTATTGTCATAAGTTTAGCTGGTGATTTGACAGTTAAAAGAACATGGAAACTTGATTTCAGCACTTACTTTTAAATGGTTATAACTTCTTAGGGGATGCTAAACTTATTTTATTTACATGAAACATCTCCTCTAAAACCGGTTAAATAATTCACTGTTTCATTTTCTCAACTATTTTCGAAACACCCTGAACATATAGGGTGATTTAGAAGAAGAAAAATTTTGAATGTACAGGAGACTTATAAATACAATTTGGAAAAATAAAATCAAAAAGAGCAGTTCAAAATGATTTAAAAATTCACTTCCGCATGGCACTGGAAACTGGTCCACTGTAAAACCTGATAAGGCATATAATCGGCGACCGGATAGACAATGGAAAGAAATTCCCAAGGAAAGAAATAAATTACATTTGACAACACCTATTTTAAAGGAGCGTTTACATATGCAACGATTTGTTGGCGCAAGTATTTACGCCAGTTGAACTTTCATGCCAGTAAAGGTTTACACATTCATTAATATTTTATTGCGCCAGTTTCATTTGTTGATTACTAGCTATAGTGATTTGTACTACCGAATGCAAAAATCTATTAGCCACTGCAAACCAAGAAAAATACTTGCTCTCTAAAATTTATTTAATTTTAAGGTATATGCATTCCTTGTAGAACATATTTTAGCTCTGACATCAGAAGAATTAAAATAATCACTATTTACGTTTCTTGTGATGTTTTCATATTCTCTTACATTTCCATTTTTATAAGAATTGGGTCCCACAAACAGGGACATTGTCTGCGATACTCTAAAAATTCAACGATTTTTCCGAATTTCACTTCCTACTCATTTTGTATAATATTATAAACCTGGTAAATTAGTGTGTAAATTCTAGCGTGCATGAACAGGTTTACATTTGTAAACTTTCTTTGCACAAGCTGATGAGTCGTTACTAATGCATGGAAAAGTTAGAATGCTCTAATTTTTTGATCGGTGCGAGCACTGATAAAAATGGCACGCCAGTAGAGGTTACACACGCAATTTTATTTTACTGGAGCGCCAGTAACCATCGGCGCCACTAAATCCATGCATGTATAAACCTGCTAATATGTAGCAAATTCAACTATTTTTGCCGCATAATTTTGTTATTAATTATTAATATGTGGTTTTAATTAGTAAAATACACACAACGTCAAAAGTTTTGGACCCCCTGTATATAAAATGATTCGATTAAACCTAGTGATTTTTCGTAATGTGGTAAAAAACTACATGTAGGAAATACATGTACTTAGGAAATAAAAAAGACAATAAAAAATTGCAGACCATGAAGCTTTACTTTATTACCAATATTTTTACAAATATAGTCAGTTTGGCAGTGTATTTAGCCAAGCGTTCCTTTGAATTTTTATACATGACGTGAAATTTTTGCGTTTACCCGAGCAAGAATGACTGCTTTACATGATGCAGGACATTCTAATCGTCAGATATCCAACATGTTGGGCATTCCTAGATCATCTGTTGTACGAGTAGTATACATATATGAAGAATTTGATACAGTGAAAGACGTACCACGTAGTGGATGTTGTCGAGTATCTAATGAAAGGGAGGATCGGTATTTGGTGCGATATGCCCGTAGACACAGCACATCTTCAGCTTCAGCTCTCAGGGCCCACTTCAAGGTACGTTTCGCCGCGTTATATCGACATCTACTATTCGAAGACGACTCGACAATGCAAATTTACGTGCTAGAAAACCATTACGGATCCCCACTTTACTTCTAAGGCATCGTGCTGCCCATCTCAAGTGGCAGCAAGAGCATAGGGGTGGGATTTTACGCCACTGGCCGACCACTGACCAGAATTGGCTGGATTGCTGATGACAATCGATAAAGAGTCTGGAGAGAACAAGGTCGTCAACAGCGACTTCATTTTCCCCGTGAAGTTGCTTCGTATGAAGGGAGTACCGTAATGTTTTGGGGTGGAATGTTTAACCGTCGCACCCCATTAATTCGCATACCACAGAATATGACCAGTTACATCGAACAAGTTATTACGTCCATTATCTACCCCTTACGTAATGAATTAGGTGCTAATTTTGTCTTTATGGACGACAATGCTCAACCACATCGCGCAAGAATGGTTCAAGAGACACTCTAAGCAGAACATATGAATAGATTAGATTGCCCAGCCAACTCTACTGACATAAATCCTATTGAAAACATGCGGTATTTCGTTGCTAGAGCCATTCATAATCATATTCCTCCACCTCAGACTGTAGATGAGTTAGTCGTGGCGGCAGAAGAGGAATGGAACAATATTCCGTAAGTGATCTTTAACCGTTTGATTATCTCAATGCACAGACGTGTCAATATGCTATTGGAACGTGGTGGAGGTCATACCGACTATTAGTCAAGTAGAGAACTTGTTTTGTTACTTCCTTCTGATTTTATAAATTTTGTCAAAAATGTCACACATTTGCTGGTTTTTAATTTTCTATGTACTCAGTTTATTAAATATAATCCTTTCACAAAAAAAAAAGATTCAGAAAACAATATACTTTTATAAATGTATTTGGTTTTTCTAACAAAAAGATTTCTTTAACAAGAATGGGGGAGGGGACTTTTGACGTTGTGTATAGCTTGACATACTCGTTACAACGAAATTTTGGGCCCGTCTTACCCAGTTTCTACAAACTAACACAAATGTTTCTGCTTCTTGTCCGTTTTGAACTTGTAAATTATTGGCAGCAGCTATGATACGTTTGCGTAAACCATCAATACTGTCCACTTCGGTGTAGTATACTTCATTTTTTAAATATCCCCACAAAAATAAGTCCAAATAATTTAAAGTCAGGAGATCGTGGCGCCCATGGTACCGGTCCTCCTCGTTCAATCACGTGGTATTAATGCTTGGACACGCCGTACATACATAGCACGGATATAATTGAGCCTCGTGTATGATACTGTAATACGCCGTGAACGCCCTGGATCTCCATATCTTCCACGATTCGGTTGCAAATTTTCCACGTGGTGCCTGCGTTAGCACTACACTTGCACTTACTGCACACCGTTGTAAAAGTAGCTGCATTTGGCACATGTTTACTGGGAAATCGCTTTGCTAAAGCATTTTCACTTCACCATAAATTAAAACGATACCCATCAACTGCGAGTTGCTATACGTAAGCCATTTTTTATATTTGAAAAAAAAAACTGATTTAAATACTTGCATACAAAAAGATTAATACGATAAGTAATCGAATATTTGAAATCACGTGGCTAGAGGCTACAGTAGCCCAGCGATGTAAAGGTGAAAATTACTAGACCTTCTATAATTTTTTCTCGGAAACTATAAGGATTTTACAAAAATTTTGATATTGACTCCATTTGTCATGACGCCAAATTTTTTTAGATATGTTCTGAATCACACTGTATATTGGCTTTTAATGAAGTAATACAAACTTACGCATATATTATTCCATAAATTTTGGTAATGACGTCAAATTAATAAGTTTCCACGAAGGAAAGACTTAGTACTTACGTGTCCTACTAAATAAACTTAAATTCTTAAAATGTTTTCTTACTCATTTAATACTACTGTACACATCACGTAAAATGTGTAACGTGTATTGTTCATAGGAATTATTTACCTTACTTTTGGCTTCGTGAACAAACTTTCCCACGAGTAAAGTAAGTTGTCAACACGTACAAAAAATCAATTCTGTTCTTTTTATATGATGTCATTAAGATATCGCTTTCCAATATGATGATAAATTAATACCCAACTGAATATTCTAATTCAAATGTTCCGCGAAATTAGTTTTTATATGTATCATATACCAAAAAGATTATCTTCCATAAATTTATTGTCTGCTCCGTTGAGAAGTATGTACTTAGTACCAACGCAACAAAACATTATTTAAATTGATTAAAACTATAAAACCAAAATACATATTTTATGATGAAGATAAAACAATCGGATTAATAAAGGAGGAGCCGGATCATACACATTCGGAAATTCTGACAATATGTGAAGATGTGGTACACTGAAAGAAATACTACTAAAAAAGGCATTACAAATTTGTGCTTACAATTTTGTCACAAAATAAACTACAAATGTAGTAAAGTATAAGTTCGTAGTTGTGGTAAATGCCCGAAAAAAAGTAGGTATTGTGATAAAAATTCATATAAGCAAAAATGCTGCAACTTGTGTCAAAATTTGTTGAAAAATATGAAAATGAGATATTTAAATCATCATACTCACAACACAAACATACAAAGTATCAATTACGATTTGTAGTTTACATGCTAGTAATATTCTAGTAAGAGCTGACACACAATTGGGTTATTATAAATTTTAATATAATTAAAAAACTTTTTATTTACTGTATTTTGTAATGTCATATTGTAAAATTTAATATGCGGGTAAAGTGCAAAATAAAAAAATATATAGATTGTATTAATACAACCCTTGTAGTCATCTTTATCAAAACTACAGGGACATAATTATTGAAGTCTCATTTTTTACAAATTGTAATAAAGTAGTGTGTATAGTTGCTCCTGTGCAAATTGTAAAAACGTGCTGGAGCTTAGCCGAACAATCAGAATACTGTAGTTGACTTCCAAATAGCGAGGTGAGAACATAGTGATTTTTCGGGTTGTTATGCACATCCCTAGCATTAGCCGGGATTTTTTGACGTGCCCTAGTTGTTCTCGGGCTAGGTTCTGTGGGAAGAGACCCCCTATCGGTATCTTCGGACTTGCCCATATATTGTAAGAAGTATCATTACCTTGCCGAATATATTGGTTATGAATGATTTTCTTTGTTTCTTCATTATAACAACCTATAATAATAATATAGCAAAAATTAAAAATCAAAATAGTATGTTTAACAAATTAAAATAGTGAATCCATTTTAAAAAAAGATTGAACTATGTCCCAATAGTTACAGTAGTTAGATACCTACGTGCTTTGAACTTAATTGATAATAATTATATTTCGATTGAACAAATCCGAATAGATCACCTTGTAGTGCTACCTCTTATCAGTTATCGCCTTGAATACGCTAGTAAAAAGAATGCGTTTTTCTACTCCCTATTATGTCACTCTGGTCTTCGATCCTCATCACTGAAATGTAATTTTATATTATGATGACTGGAATGCGCTAAAAGCTGCGCGAATGGATTATTCATGATCAGCGCCATATTTTGTTTTGTGCCTCTAGCAATGGCGGAGCAGTATGGACTTAGCTGATTCTGAAATTGAAATGAAATTGAATTCTGGATATGAAGAATTATTTCGTGCTATATGCTGGTTAATTTTACAGTCCCTTATAAAACATGACATGTTCCAATAATAGCACCCACAAAAATACACAAAGAATAACACTGACGAGATACAATATAAAAGAAGAAACCACACTGTACGCCAATGACGTGTTTACAAACAAAATAATGGGAAATTAATCTCGTACGTGCAGATGGTTGTTTCTCTCGCACCCACATACATAACCAATGAAGTATGTCTTTGATGAGTTTCATGTGCCTCCTTTTGTCTGCTCCTAGGGTTGGTATCTTTATTTGGATGCGCAAATGGACTAAACGCATTCCATATCGTACATTTCAGTGATCGTCATATAGTTCAAAAGCGTTATGATCACCTTTTAGGAGGGTGTTCATGTTCAGAATATACTGAAGTGGTGAGTTCACTCGGAGGTGACCAATCTTATACAGTGTATTTCAGAACTGATCTAAAAAAAAATTGGGATGTACTATCGTTTGCAATAATAATGACACTACCTCAATCAGTTTTTATACAACTGGAAGTTCTGAGTAGAAATTTCATTGGATCTCTATTGATAAATGGAACAACAACTACTACTACTACTACTACTACTACTACTACTACTACTAATGATACTAATACTACTGATAAATGTTGAAAGTAGATTTCATTATCAATACGTTAGCAGTTCGAAATAAATAGCCAAATTCGTTTTAAAGTGTGTCATTAATATTGAAATCGATTGTACAGGGGACTCTTACAATCAAAAAGTGCAGTTCAAAAACAATTTAAAAATACCCTTCTGCATGGCACTGGAAGTTGGTCCACTGTAAAACCTGATAAGGCAGCAAGTATGCAATCGGGCAACCAATCGGACAAAAAAATTGAAAGAAATTTCCAAGGAAAGAAATAAATAACTATTTTATACAGAAATTTCAACTGTTTTTGCCGCTATTGTCATTAATTAGTAATAGAATTAATTTGTGGTTTTAAATAATAAAATAGTTTGACATACCTGATGTTACAACAAAATTTTGGGCCTGTCTTACCCAGTTTCTACAAACTAACACAAATGTTGCTACTTTTTGTCTATTTTGAACTCGTAAGTTATTGGTAGTAACTATGATACGTTTTCGTAAACCGTCAATAGTAAGTATACACATGATTTAAAGTCAGGAGATCGTGGGGGGCATAGCACCGGTCCTCGTCCAATTCTTTGGTATTAATACTTGGACACGCTGTACACGGTCCGGATATAATTGAGCTTCGTGTATGATACGCCACACTGCTGCAATACGTCGTGGACGCCCTGGACTTCTCGCGTTGATCTACACTTGCACTCACTGCGCACTGCGGTAAAAGCATTTGGCACATGTTTAAGGGGAAATCGTTCTTCTAAAGCATTTTTAGATCGCCATAAATTAAAATGATATCCATCACCATCAACTACAAGTATACATGTAAGCCATTTTTTACACTTGCTAAACTAATGTAAAGACTTGCATCACAAAAACTTAATACCTACAAAAAGTAATCGTATTTCAATATTCGGAATCGCCTGGCTAGTAAAGGGATGTAAAGATTGAAAGTACTACAACTTCAATAATTTTTTACTCGGAAACTATAGTACAATCGTTTTCGGAAAACAAAGTGGGCAATAAAATGTTGGTGAGACGAAATGTATACATTTATTTTATTTCAACTTATACCTTCTTACGACAGGTATAATTGGGTGGTAGCTGGCGGACCAGCCCAAATTATGCTAGGAAGGACGTCTTTAGGATTTTATTAGACAAGTTCTGAATCGCCCTGTATAATTTGGAGTGAACTTCTTTACGGTAAATCGTTTAATCCCTAAATAAATTCTATTTATTTGTCTTCAAGTAAGAAAATAGAACATAATATCTGGCAGCCATGATGCGTGTCCCCTTTGCGCACTTCTTGTGAATATAACTACAAGTTTTATTTAAATCCGCAATTAAATTCGTCTAACGTTGTGCCTTGTTGATTAATCCGTATATTTGTATTAAAAAAGTAGGTATAAATGTATTTGATCAATATGATTTTTTAATCTATTTAAAGTCATGCAAGTTATTATTTAATTTTATATTGGTAATTTAATATAAATTATTAATCAAATAAAATTGGATGGTATTTAAATACTGTCAACAGTTTGATAAGAAAGAGGAGAGATGAAAAATATTTTTCTATCTAGTATTGTTGTAATATTATGAATGAGAAAAGATTTAAGCGCAAATTAATCACATTTCCGACCGATACACATATGATTGTAAAACTTCTGGTATTTTTAGGAAGTGGTTAAGAATTTATCTGGAGAATGGTATCCGGTAATCTGAATAACTTACTGTTAAAGATAACAGAATGTGAAAACAGTGAAAGTCGTTCAACGGCCAAGGGTGTGAATGTTGTTAAGTTAAAATATAACTTGGACATTTCAGAACTAAGTACAAGATTTTTTTTATTTCGATTTATATAACAATGTTGTTATTTATTTTTTTTTTTACACAATATGAATATTAACACGCTTATATTAGCTTCACCTGTATGTATGTATGTATGTATGTATGTATGTAACGGAATCTTTCAGCGTAATTTTCACCAATTTCAAGAAGTCTGATCAGCTTGAAAATTTGCACAGGGGTCAAGGACTGATAACAATACAATTATTTAATAACTTTGTTCTAATGTCCTGACTAGGATCATCAGAATAAAAACTATTTAGATTACTTTGCAGGTTAAGTGTATACAATCCATCAGTGTTGTTTCCAAGCAGGCAAGGCAGGGGCAGGGGACTGTAATAGATTCGTGCTCTTGCTTTTCACGATGGCGACCTGACAGAATTAGTTTTCGGTTTTCGCCTAATTTTAAATTAAAAATTTTTATAAATAAATAAAAATTTGATAATTTATAACAAAATTCAAATAAACATTTTGATTTAAAAAATTTCGAAAAAATACAGAATTCAAAATTAAAAAAAAAAATTCTAAATATAAAATTTTGGAGTTTAAAAAAGTTTTGAAATACAAAATTTTGTAAATAATTTTGGATTGTGGAATTACATGATAAAATCAAATTTAAAAAATTTTAGAAATAAATAAAAATTTGATAATTTATAAAAAAATTCAAATAAAAATTTTTGGAAAAAATTTTCAATTGAAAAATTTTAAAATCCAAAAATTTAGAAAAAATTTCTAATAAGACATTGAATTTTAAAATTTTGAAGAGCGTAAATTTTCAAATTCAAAGAAATTTTGATTTGAAAATTTTGGCAAGAATTTTGAAGAAAGTTTTGAATCTAAAATTTTGTAAAATTAGAAAGAAAAAAAAAGATTTTGATACGAAAACGTTGACAAAAATTTTAATTTGCATATTTTATAGAAACAAACAAAAATGAAAAATGAAACTATAACACAAAGAAAGAGGAGACTGGAGAAAAAAAAATGTATAGAAAAACTATATGAAATGGAAAGGTTACGTAAACATGAATGAAATGAATTTAGATTTATTGTCAAATATAAGATATTTTAAAAATTAAGGCTCTTAATTATAATTACTTTTGTTATTGTTTTGAGACTAAAAATTAAGAAAATAAATTATAGCTTAAAAAAACTAAAAAAACACGCTTTAATAGTAAACCGAACTAAAAAGTAGAAAATAATTTTGAAGTATCAAGAGTTTGTTACAGCAATAGAAAATTCCGACAATCAATTACAACTAATTAATTGGGAATAAGATTAAATTAGAAATTAAATTATTAATAAAATAATTCAATTATAGTAAAAAAAAGCGTGGGGTGCTTGATATTAAATGTTACCATTATTTCAGTAGTGCAGCTATTTATAAAAATAAAGTCATTATGAAAATATAGTAAATTGCACCCCTCGCTTATTTTTACTATAATTGAATTATTTTATTAATAATTTAATTTCTAATTTAATCTTATTCCCAATTAATTAGTCGTAATTGATTGTCGGAGTTTTCTATTGCTGTAACAAACTCTTGATACTTCAAAATTATTTTCTACTTTTTAGTTCGGTTTACTATTAAAGCGTGTTTTTTTAGTTTTTTTAAGCTATAATTTATTTTTAAACAACATTACTTCAATACTTATTTGTGTCCTAGTCATTCTGAGATGGTACAGTTACAACCAAAATTTACGCCAAATTGTATCCAGTAAACAAATTTATAGGTAATTTATAGGATTATTACAGGATTTAATAATAATTTTACTTTATTTTTACTTTGTTATTATTCATAATTATTTTATGGCAACTTGGGTTTTAAGGTAGTTGTATGTAATTTATTATTTTAGTTGACAATAATAAGCAAATTGTTATTACTTCAAACGGCAATACTTAAAACCTAGTAAAATTACCCCATTGATACCCCATTTTACTTAGTTATTCGGATTTTTAGAAGCAACTTAAATGATTAACTTTTTTTTCAGATCTTGCTGTAGATGGTTGAATTCGTCTTATTTCGATCTTTTCAGTAGTTCCAAAATATGGTGGTCTTAAGAAAATCAAAAATTTGGTAATCAGGTAATTTTTTCTCCACCTCCACTGAAAAGCTGATGTTGAACAATTTAAGGGTACCACACTTCATGACAGTTCCTATGAAAATAAAATTCTTCTATTTTAAATGCGAATTTATTATTTTTCTGACATATTTTACTACAACTGTCTTGTTTGCAAAATATAGTCGGTCAGTGGCCGAGCGGTTTAAGGCGTCAGTGGGATCGTAGAGAGGATTGGCACTTTTTCTGCGGGTATGGTAGGTTGGAAAAATGTTGGCTTGGGTCAATGTAAGAGATTGATACCGGTCGACGTTTGACTATCCCCCTAATTAATGAGGTTTTCCAGGTTTCCCCCATTACTGCACTGAATGGTGGTTAGGGCCTACCTACGTAAGTGGCTCCTGGGCGTATCATACACGAAGTTCAATTATAGGATTGGACAAAGAGAACCGGTACCTTGGCCGCCACAATCTCCTGACTTTAAATCATTTAGACTTCTTTTTGTAGGGATATTCAAAAAATGAATTGAATCGTACCGAAGTGGACAGTATTTGATGATTTAGGCAAAAGTAAACTTGCTGCCAATAATTTACGACAAGAAGCAGAAACATTTGTGTTAGTTTGTAGAAACTGGGTAAAGCTTCATTCACATAAGATTAGTGCGGTTGCATTGGTACTGCAGAAAAGTTATTAAAAAGGGCGCCGTATTCTTGAAATAGTGTTTTCTACAAAATACAAATAATTTTAGACATTTAATAACTGAATAATCTAGGGTTTAGCAAATAATAGGAATCCCACCTGCAAATATTCAAAGATACTGAAGTAAAACGGCGAGAAATACGGGTGACTTTTGTAGCGTTCAGATAAACTTAACAGTAACGCCTTTGTACTGCAGTTGTATGGCAGAAGCTAAAAGCATTTTAACTTTTACCAATCCTTTTCCAACAATCATACAAGGACCAATCAGAAAACTGTTTTTTTGACAGTAAACAGAAGATTCACATTTTTGCAGGTTAAGTTTTTAAATTAGATATATATATGTTTTCCCTATTCTTAGTAATCATTTTACATTTATTATTAATGAGTGTTTAACTTCAGGTATATTTCCTGCGGTCTGGAAAGATGCTCATGTCTTACCGTGTCCGAAAAAGAATAATCCGGAGGCTTATTCTGATTTCCGTCCCATCAGTATTTTGCCTACATTATCCAAGGTGCTAGAGAGAATTGTTGCTGGACAACTTAATACATTTTTGTCTGAAAACCTCTTGTCCAATGTGGTTTTAGGGAGTTTCATAGTACAACTACAACTCTATTACATATCACAGATGACATTTTCAAGACTAATGACCTAAATCATAATACTTGCTTAATCTTGATAGATTTTAGTAAAGCCTTTGATACTATTGATCACACAATTTTGCTTAACAAAATGAAATATTTCGGATTTGGTAACAACGCACTATCATTTTTTTCTAGTTATATATCTAACCGTCGTCAAAAAGCTTGTTCAGGGAACATCTGCTCGTCTTATAGATTTATTAAGCAAGGGATTCCACAAGGGAGTATATTGGGGCCTACACTTTTTTCAATTTATACTGCAGACTTTCACTCATTTTTCACTTACTGTAAAATTCATCAATTTGCGGATGACACACAACTTTACTTTTCTTTTGATTCGACGGATGCTTCAGTCGCTGCTAACTATATTAATAGGGTTTTAGAAACGTTAGTGCATGTTGCTAGTTTATATTGTTTGGTATTAAATGAGAAAAAGACTGAAATGTTAATTTTTGGCAAAAATAGGCTACGGTTGGTGGATAACCCTGATTTTGAGGTAAAAATTAATGATGTACTTTTAAAGCCAGCTGATCATTGTAGAAGTTTAGGTCTTATTATTGATGGTAGTCTTACATTTAACAATCATATAAACAGTCTAGTTCAAAAATCGTATCGTATCGAATTAAAAGTTCTTTATATGCAGAGAGATTTTCTTAATACTGACACAAAGCTACTGTTGTGTGACTCTCTAATTCTATCGCAATTAGCTTACTGTGATGTTATATATTGGCCTGCGTTAACTGTTAAAAATAATAATATGCTCCAAAAGATACAAAATTCTTGCTTACGATACTGTTTTAATTTGCGGAAATTTGATCACGTATCGGCTGATTTTGTACGCTCCAAGTGGCTTAATCTAAGTGAAAGATTTTGTTATCATTTATCCTGTCTTGTCTTTAAAATAAATTATTTTCACTTACCTACTTATCTTTACGAGAAGTTGATACGTGGTTGTGATACGCATCAATTACCTACTCGTGGAAGGGATCTGTATACCGTACCTAAACATAACACTGCGCAATTTGAAAAATGTTTTACTTATAACGCTGGTAAAATTTTCAATGACATTCCTATTTCTGTTAAGTCCTCGTCTAATATTCATTTGTTCCGGAAGCGAATCAAGGCCTGGATTTGTTCTAATCGATAACTGTTGCGTTATTTTTATGTATGTTAGGTTAAGTACAATATGTATACATTGTTTCTATGGTTTGTCTACTACTTTTTCTATGGCTGGTTGGTTACGTGGAAGAGCGGCATGTTGCCGAACGGCGCCAACCTTATATCAACTATATTTTGTATGTACTCTTGTGTATGAATAATAAAGGCAATATTATTATTATTATTATTATTATTATTATTATTATTATTATTATTATTATTATTATTATTATTATTATTATTATTATTATTATTATATTTAGTTTAGAATTGATTTGTTTCTAAAAAAATGTATGAAGAGGACTGTTTGGTTTAGAAACAGTTACTTTTGCTACTCTTATTCGCAGCGACGTCAATATGTATAAAAACTATACATGCAAAAAAAATGAAAAGAAGAACTCGGAGATGGTGGGTGCGACCTATTAACCGCAGATAGCACATGCAAGGTGATTTCTATAATTTATATAAAGAAATGCGAAATGAGAATGCCGATTATTTTTTCATTTCACTCGAATGACAGTGGCAGTGTTTGATGACTTGCTGAAATTAGTGGGGCCTCATTTAACCCACAGTATACTAGTTTACTGTGATTTAAGCAAACATTCAAATAGACCATCTATTCCTGCAGATTGTAGGCTTATATTTTATCTAGGGTAGGCTTTTAATTACTATTGGGCAAATGATAAAAACCAACAATTTCCGTAGATAGGTACGTAGTTGACAAAACATAAACATAACCTCTCTGAAGGTCAAGAATCTTGAGTTTTTGCATGTCGCCAACTTACAGTGGATAAATTCCCCAACTTCTTAAATCTACAGTAATTTTATGTAAACAGAGTAAATAATATTTAACACCATACAATTACAATACAACAGTACAACTGCAGTGCCATTGCACTAACGTTTATCTGAACGTTACTTAAGACGGGCCCAAAATTTTGTTGCACACCAAATATGTCAAATTATTTTATTAATTAAAGCCACAAATTAATTATATTAATAATTAATAACAATAGTAGCAAAGCAATTGAATTTGCTGTGTAAAATAGGTGTTATAATGTTATTTATTTCTTTCCTTGGGAATATTTTTCCATTTTATGTCCGGTCGCCGATTGCATGCTTTGTCGCCTTATCAGGTTTTATAGTGCCATCTAGAAGTGTATTTTTAAATCATTTTCGATGTGCCCCTTTTGATTTTTTTTACAAAATCGTATTTGTAAGATTTGTACATTTGTATAAATCGCGCATGCGTTTGACGCATCCTCAGTAAATGCTGAAAATCCTTTCAATTCCTAGTACTTCCTAGTACATCCTCGTACATCCTCAAAAAATCCTTGTAAATCCTTATAGGTGCAGGTATTCTCTAAATCCTCATGTGTTCACGCCTCTATAAAATTGAAATTCTCAATTTGAGCTCTAATGACCTTATGTTATGCAAAACATTTGTTACGCTTAATTGGAACATGGATTAATAAAAGTAATTATCACGTACCTAGGGAAATGTAATGCGTAATTGAACAATTTAGCACGCTAATTGTTTTTATAAATCTAGAGGATTGCCTCTAAATATTATAGTTCATTGTCCTTAACAAAATTTCCGTACTAAATTTCCATGTCTAATGGCACAGTTACAGATTACATAAAATTTCCAATAAAACTGGAGGATAAAGGTGACCGTAATTAAGTTTAAAGAGAAAAAAGGATTTAAATCGATAGTACTCTTATAAAGAAATCACACAGGTAAAGCCATGAAACATTGGGATAGAGTTATTAAAAAACTCGATTCAATAGAAACAAATCAGCCAAGACGCTGAAAGTGGCTAAATAAATTAAAATTTTGATTTGAAAGAACTGGTAACCAATTTCCTAGTAATTTGTTCAATATTAACAGTGTTTATATTTTTTGTGGATATAAAGCAGCAAAACATTTTATAATAAAATATTTGTTATTGTAAAAAGATTAAATGTTCATATTTTCTAATAACCTACGGCTCTGCTCTATTCAGAGTGTAATAGTAAATTTGCAACAAATTTCTAGTAGTAATTGCTCTCGGCAAAGCAAGTCAAAAAAAAACAAGAGTGACATTTTTCCCTAAAACAATTCCTAAGAGCTTTACGATTCTTCAATCGTGATGATTACTCACATTCACATTTAAAGTTGGAATAAAAACTAGCCGGAATTACGTGCGGGATGTAAGATGTTTCAACAGTCAAAGAATGATTTAAATTATGTTGAAGTAAGTCAAAATTACTTATATTTTTTCATTACCAAATCTGGAAAATGATTTGACCCAATGTTTTACTGATTGTGAGTATAGTTTTTTATTTACATATCTGTGACATTTTAGCATTTCATGATAATTTTATATATGTGGTAACGTTGACTGCAGAATAAAGGAAAGAAAGCTCTCTGTAAATTATTTGACCACTTTTAAACCAACGATCCACTTAATCTGTTTGCTAGATTAGTAGTAATATTAAATAGCTTTACCTTTTTTGAATGACAGCGTCTAATGAAATAAGTACAGCTCTTTAAATATAATTCTGGGAAGAACATTTAGAGGCCTTTATCGTAGTGGGCGTTGACTTTCGAATAGAGGTAAACTGACCTAAATCGCAGAAAAAAAACGAACTGATATATTTCATTAGATTAGAATACATTAGAATCCATATAAATAATCGGAATTCTATAACTATTAACTGCGTTACAAAATTTAAATTCATGTTCATTGAAAGAATGCATTTTAGCAACTTATAGGTACAGCAAGTATATCTTTATTTCTGTGCTATACGGTGCCGCAACATTTATCTTTTATAAAAGTATCCTCACAATACAGTTTGAGCTGTTTTTTTCAAATCAATTTGGAAAAAGCGCTTGGCTAACTTTTAAAATATGTTTATTATAAGAAAATATTCTAATTTTTTATAGTCTCATACCTCAGAAACGAACCATTTTTGACAAAATTTTATTTGAACCACTCTACTTAATTTTTATCGTAGAATCTGTGGATGACGTTTGGCTAATTCGTAACTAAGCATGCTGCATTATTTTCAATATATAATTAAAATCAAATTTTATTTTCGTTATTTTATATTAAATATGTAACCCAAAAATGATAAAATAGAATTTATCTTTTCTCTACAAAGTGGCCTTATCTGCCGGTTATTCTGACGTTTATAAACATCCCTTTATACGATTTTTTATATTATTTAATGTAATGTGTCAATGAAATAAAATTTGTCGACTACTATGGTATTGTATCAAACTTCTGCAAACTAACATAATTATATTTTTACCAAATTTTTAAAATATGTACGTATCGTTCATACTAACAAATGTTAATTATACACATACACAATATGTAACTTTAAATGGGGAGGCTTTATAAACTTATATCGTAAGTTTGCTTTCTTAAATTCTCGCGTAAAAATTTAATTTCTAAGCTAAACTGCCTTCTTTCGCTTCTATTTGATTATTTTTTTATTGTTGGGATTAGAGAATATATAAACTGAAACCGTTATAGTATACGTTATGCAGTAAACAACTACTCTGCGTGCTAATGCCCCAACCAGTATTAAATTACACTTGGAAACCGTGTCCGTGTCTGCAACATATTGTTATCGCCGACTCGCGATGGAGGTCGAAAAAAATATTGAGTAAAATTTCATTCAAACTCAACATAAATGGTTGTCAAAATGAGTCCACACCCGATTGTGTCGATATAATAACACAATTCATCGAGTAATGTTCACTCACTTATTTGTTAGCTGAATAAATCTTTAAAGGGTAACTCTGAATAATTTTCGAGTTAGCCTTTCCAAACTATACAGGGTGAACCTTAAATAAGTACAAATATTTTAACTGCTGGTGTTCGTCATATAGATCAGTCTAATGAAAGCCATTTTTTAAAATTTCTAATATTTACGGAGATATTAATTTAAAAACAAATACCCACATTTTGAGGACCGCTGTCATAACCTACCTAATGAAGCATATGGTTTGTTGCGAGGTTGCCATATCTCCTCCAATATAAATATTACGTTTCCTTTAACGTAATAGTAAAGTAATATGGTTAATTCTATTTTAAAAATACTTGTTTTAAGCATAAGTACAGTAAAATTGAGTATGTAGTATGATACGCAGCAATACTTAACTGAACTTACTATAAACGATTTAAAATGAATTTTCGCAAGTTAAATACTACCATAAAGTGTTTAGGAAGATATTACGTGATATTACTATATCCAATGTTCAAAAATTATCTATAAACGGGCACACAAGCTTACCTGTTTGTTAAAAAATTAACTATTTAATCAGTAATCCACATTTCACAAGTTAAATGTCATTGTACACTGTTAGAAAGAAACACAAGACACAAAACACATGGATAATGAACAAATTCTGGATAACTATGATTGTGAGTAGATAATCTGGTTAATATTTTCAATTTATTGGTAAGGTATAGAAATGACAAAGGGGAGGAGATGGCCATATTTTCATAAATAAACATGTTTCAATCATTCTTTGACATGTCTAAAGATTCTAATGTAACACTGGCAACGCTGTGGAATTCACATCCGCCATGACTCCCGGAACAGCAGTCCTCAACAAGTTTTGTATTGAAATATCAGGAAATTTATTTAAAATTTGACTTTTCTATTCCTGATTTTTTTGTAAAGACTATGAATTATGTGTTCTACACAGTGAACTGTACTGCTGGTTAAAATATTTGTACTTATTTAAGGTTCACCCTGTATATTATTGCAAGCACAAAATTGAGTTATATTATCAATCTATTTCGTTATTTTTTCACAATATGTATATAATTTAAATCAGTAATGAGTTACTTTATATAATTTTAGTGTTGTAACAAACTCAAAATAGTGATCATTTTTCATTGTACTGTGTTGGTTCTTACACAGTTTTTATGAACATTAGACCTATTGCGGACCTATTAAACGTGTTTAAGTTTTTACAGATTGTAAATTATTACTTTATAAATATTTGTAATATTAATAATTATTATTATTCCTACTATGAATAACATTATGACTATTACAAATAATTAAAATTTAATTAACAATAATAATATATAATGTCGGTCAGTGGTCGCGCGGTTTAAGGCGTCAGTACTTGAATCGAGGTGACTAGATCGGAGTTGGTTCGAGCCCAGCTGCCGGTAGACCGTATATAAGCTATATTCGTGGAGAGGTCTAGCGCTCTCTCTGCGGGTATGGTAGGGTGGAAGAATGTTGGCTTGGGTCAATGTGAGAGATTGATACTGGTTGATATTTGACTACACCCCTAATTAATGAGATTTTCCAGGTTTCCCTCATTCCTGCACTGAATAGTGGTTAGGGCCTACCAACGTAAGTCGTTCCTCCCGCACACGTCTCCGACTTCTGGGCTAATCCCTGTGATTAGAGTGAAGGGTAGAGATATTATTATTATTATTATTATTAATAATAAAATTATTATAAATAATTATGTCAAAAATTACAATCTATAAAATGAAAATCTGTTTAGTTGGTACACAACATAGCTTTGATGGAATTGTGGAAACAATCATAATAATAACAATAATAATCATTGTTATTATTATAATAAAATATTACTACATATTATTTGAAACAAAAGTTTGCCATAACAAGTTAAATAAAATAAAGGTTGAGATTATATTTGTAGATAATAACATGACGCAGTACGTACAGATGTTTTATTTTACTATATTGTTAAACAATACATTCTTTCTACTTTGATGTTAAAATACTCAGTGGTGTTGAACGACTGATGAAGTTCAAATTGCTCTTTATTGAATAAAATGTTATAAATCCAGGTTTTTCAAAATTTTATAGCTAAGTAGTTGAGGATAAAATGAAATGGTAATCATGGAATGACACACCCAAGATGAGTTTTCTGAAATAAGAAGCAAATCAACAATTTTTTTGTATCGGATGAAGACGGCGATTGTTACTTACCTATTTCTACCACATTTTCATATTACAAATTCTGACTTTCCAGTTTACATCATACTTTTTTTATGCAAATTGTAATTTGAAAATGTATTTACAAATGCTGTCCATGGTCCATAATCCGGTTAGAACAAAACCCTTATGATTATCATCTACAGATAGCAGTGACTTGTATCATACATAGCAAAACTACAACTGTGCGTCGGTACTTGTTCGTACCCAACTTTGTTTTCCCCCTTCCACTTACTAAACAAAGTGAAATATATAACAGGGTGTTTCTAAACTATGGTGCCAAATGAATATAACAGATAGAAAATGTCATTTTGAGAAAAAAGTTTCATGTAAACATAGGTCCGAAAATGCATAATAAAAAAGTTACAGGGTGATAAAGGTACAGTTTGAGAAACAATTTTTCGCAACAACTTCTACAAAAGTTAGGCAATTTTAATGAATCTTGGTGCAGTTTCTTAGACACTAAAATGCAACAATTTCGTGCAAAAACAATTTATTCCCATCGCCCAGGAGCGGAGAGCCGGGGTAGCACATAGGATTATGATTATTATGAAAAAAAATTGTCCTTTACATTTTCGGAAAATTGATCAAATTTTCTGAAAAATAAACTAATATATCACAAAAAAGGTACTCTTGTTCAATGTCGCCAACATGAACCGTTCTCTTTAAAATTTGCAAAATTTATTGTCGTACACCCGACAGCAAGAATGCTGTAATCAAGAAGGTTATGCTTTATGTGGTAACTGGGTATGGATTTGGTTTGTAAATTTGTTATAACAAATAACATTTATTTTTAAATTACAACATAACAAAACTACTTACTACAAAAAAAAAGTTATTTATGCATATGTTAGCTCTAATACATGCTCTAACTCTTTTTAAGATATGAAAGGGGAGCTTATTCAAAACTTCTTCATTCGTCTTTATTTCATTGAAAGTGTCCGTTATTCTTTGCCTTAAATGATCCTTGTCTTCGGTGGCCATGGCTGAGGAGCATCCCATCCACGACCAATCCATCTATTTGCAAAAATATTATTTAAATGTCGCCTTACTTGTCGAGAGTAGTGAGGAGGGGCCCCGTCTTGCATTAGCCACATATTTCTTCTGGTTCTGGAATCAAGGTCTTCCAAAACTTCAACAAAGTCGTTGTTCAAAAAATGTAAGTAATTTTCCCTATTCACATTTAGAGGAAGTTCAATTGGACCCAAAAGTTTATTGCCAATTATTCCCGCCCATAAATTGATTTTAATTTTGTATTGTGAATGTCGCACAACTGTTGCATTTGGATTTTCATCATTCCAATGATGACTATTTCTTAAATTGAAAATGCCATTTTTCGTGAAACAACACTCATCAGTAAACAAAATACGTTTGGCGAACATCGCATCAACACGAACGTTTTCTGACATCCAGTTGCAAAATTGTAGTCGTTTTGGCAAATATTCAGCAAGCAATTCTTGTACTTTAGTCATATGATATGGATGCAGTTGTTGTTCCCTAGAAATCCTCCATACCAAGGAATGTGGCATATTTTCGGCGAAAGCAATTCTTCTGGTGCTTAAAATATCATCTTCTTCAAAACGTTGGAGAACACGCTCTTCAGCCCCTGGAGTTCGGATCGTTCTGGGACAGTGTCATAATGACTTTTTTTAAAAGTACCTGTTTCTCTAAGGCACCGGTCGATGGACATAAACAATTTTCGAGAAGGTATTCTCCTATTTGGATAGGTTTGTTCATATAATCTACTTGTCATTATTACAGCCACATTTTCCGTAAATTAAATGCATATCTGCAAGTTATCCAAAGGTGTATTGTTCTGCCATAACAACTTTTAATGAGTAACGCCAGCAAAATTTGATGCTATCAAAACTTACAATTAACTTTTGACAGGAAAACTGAAAGGTTATTTTAAATTTCATGGCTACTATGATGACGAACTTCCATTGCTACCTCTATCTTGTCGGGTGCACGACAATAAATTTTGCAAATTTTAAAGAGAACGGTTCATGTTGGCGACATTGAACAAGAGTACCTTTTTTGTGACATATTAGTTTATTTTTCAGAAAATTTCCGAAAATGCAAAGGACAATTTTTTTTTATAATAAAATCCTATGTGCTACCCCGGCTCTCCGCTCCTGGGCGATGGGAATAAATTGTTTTTGCACGAAATTGTTGCATTTTAGTGTCTAAAAAACTGCACCAAGATTCATTTAAATTGCCTAACTTTTGTAGAAGTTCCTTTATCACCCTGTAACTTTTTTATTATGCATTTTCGGACCTATGTTTACATGAAACTTTTTGCTCAAAATGACATTTTCTATCTGTCATATTCATTTGGCACCATAGTTTAGAAACACCCGTATATCGGTTGGTGTTATTTTTATACAAATGTTCTCATTCACACATATTTTGATTTCTCTAACCAAATATTGTGTAGATATGTTCATTTCTTTGTTAAAATGTTAAATCTGCTCCAAATCCAACACCACATTAATTCACTCATAAATGAGTTTGAAGTTACCATTGTTACTGTTTACTGTGTAGCTTTCAATGGTTTCTACTGCGATGTAGAACGCTTCGTATCTGTGACTGGTCAGTGCGGCATGGAGTAGCGAATGACTGCTAGATGTAGCTTTGCTACTTTGCGATACTCATTGTCCCTACTGTCGAGTTAGACAGACTTAAAACAGTTACGGTTGTTTGTCTGATACCGCACCTATAGTATACTGAGATCTAATAAGTTCGAAACCAGTATATGTCTGGTGGGCTGCTGACGAGTAACTTTGGGTGCTTGCTATAGGTTTTCCAGATCGACATTAGCCCGCAGAGTCATTGTTTCCTCGAATTCCGTGTTTCATACATGATTTATTAAATTACACGAAGTTGAAAAGTAAAGGGTAGCATTTCACCTAAACTAGGTCAATGTTCGGGTCATTAACATGGAGATTTATAGACAGTGTTTTTAAAAGAATAATAACAAATAATTTGTTTTAACTTGAGTTTAATTTAGAAAATATTTCATGTCTTATCAGATTAAAAAGCATTTTTATCTTTGTTATTATTTACATAAATAATAATAATTAACATAGAAAATATGGTGATTAACGTAACATATAAAAGAATTATGTTCTGTTACAGTTTCGTTCTCTGCAATGCAAGTCACTCCAATACCATTTTACAGTTGATTTAAACATGTAAAAGCAGACAACACTGTTAATGCCCTGAACAACTGAGTACAGATGCTGACCAATGGCGGCGAAGATATAAGCTTGAGTGCAGTATAACAAATTACAACTTGAATATGTATTTGAATAAAAAAAACTAATTTTAGATTAGTGTTCTAGGCAATACGTATTATTACTCCAAAAACTTGATTACCATATACGGTTACACCCTGTATAAATGTTATATAAGCGAAAATAGATTGTTCTGCTTAACATATGGACTCGATCTCTACTTTCTATACAGGATGAGTCATACTTCAGAAATAATAATTCTTATGAAATTTAAAGTAAAAAATGTGATTAGCATCTCGCTCTCCACCAGAGATGTACAGGGTGACCAAGTTCAAAAAAAATTACAGCTAGCTGCTACAAACAGTATTTGTGACATTTAACATGACATTAGGCAGTTCTAAAGCCAGCCTGCCTGAATATTTAACACATTTTATTAATTTTACATTTAATGTGCAGTAGTCATAAAAGTATTTCCTCGGGAAAATGGTGTTTCTGACGAATTTTTTACCAGAGTTCTTTTATGTAGGCATTCCATTCTAAAAATCGCATGTTTATCCAATTCAGTAGCGTACGAAATATTTTTCTCAAAGTTTGTTGTAGACCCCTTACATCTACACCACTGGTTGTAATTTGATTCCGGTTTTTAGTTCTTGAGATCTTAAGTAATAAGTATCTACAAAATTTTAGGATAGTGGCTTTTGTCATTTTCGAGTAACTGGGGGAATTAGATTTTTTTCCTGAACTTGATCACCTTGTATCTCTGTTGGAGAGCAAGATAAAATGTATTAACATTTTATTTCTTAAAATTTCCTAAGGAATCTATTAACGAAGTTTGGCTATTTAAACTTGATTGACTTGATTAATAGAGGAGCTAAATGTCCAATTTAGCGAATTCACTCTAAATAGTTATTTTGTAGATATATACTTGACTATTGAATGCTGATTCAATTAATAAGTACGTATTATTTTAAAAATCGTTACTTAAATAAAAAGTAATATGTACACTTGTAAAAGTTTTGTTAATTAAATAAAGATAAGTAATGAAATTTTAATAATAATGGATGCTTTATTTTTACTTCATAAATTTATATTTTCTCTGCGTCTTGGTTTACCTACTATCTTCTTGGAAATAATGTATCTCGATTTTTCATTTTTTTTTTTTTAAATTAAATTTTCAAGCCATCGTTTCGATGGAGTATTATTATAAAAAATACGGCACAATACAGGGTGTCCGGAATATGAGTGCCTTAATTTTATCATCTGATAAGTTGTACTGAAAAAACATATTTGACTTAACAATGTTTTTCTCTGACCAACGGTAACAGAATTATGACAGCAAACAGGTCTTGAATATGTGACAACGTCACTCACGTACTATCTTAGAATTGTTATGTTTTATACGTAACTATTACAAATAGTACACCTAAACATACAGTATGCGCCAAAAGTATGGAATAAATTCAATAAAAATGAAACAATTATTTTTTGGGAAAAATCCTCGAAAAGGTCGATTTTTAATTTAAAAAATACATATTTTAGCGTAAAATGCGTAATGACGTCATCGATTTTTTTAAATAGCAACACCATATTTTTTTCCTTGATTCTGAAAGACCATACTTATCAAAATGTTCTGTTTCTGATTTTCATTAATGCTTGGACGTCCAGGTTTTGGAATATTTACAACATTGCCAGTTTCTCTAAATTTAGACTCTACCTTACTGACTGTTGATTGGCTGATAGGACGATCTGGATATTTTTCATTAAATAAATCGCAAGCTTCCTGCTGAGTTCTAGTCATATTCCCGCATCCGATAAGAATTAAAATTTCAATTCTTTGAGTAACAGTTTAATGTGCCATAAAACTGTAAATTCAATAATAATTTCTATGTCGCTTACAATACTTATTAGAAAGTCGGTGTGACAATGACACTTTGCAAAGATTTTCACCTACGTGATCCATAAAAGAACTATGGAATTCGAAAAACTAAACTTGATAACGTTTTTGCTTTATTTTAATTGATTTACGTTTTCTAATATTCAATCGTCATTTACTCGAAAACTTTCCTATGTAGGAGGGCAAAATTTTAGTACTGTCTGATAGAGAATTAAACGATCTTGCAGAATCAAGGAAAAAATATGGTGTTGTCATTTAAAAAAAATCTATGACGTCATTACTCGAAAACAAATGACATTTGAAAATCGCATTTTACGCTAAAATATGTTTCGTTCGTTTCACAACACAGAACAATAGTTACAAGTGTTTTAAAATGACATCAGTTTCTTGCAAGAAGCGTTTACTGTACAAACGTGTCGTAGCCAGAGAGTTTTGCCTAGATTCGCCGTAAATGAACATGCGATGCAGCTGGTTATGGTTACTATAAATTGTTTCATTTTTGTTTATGTACACTCACAAACATCAAAGAAAAATTGGACAAAAATGAATCGCACTAGCTGTACGCACCAATATGACTAATATTACTTTTAGGTTATCACCAGCAACCTGACACTGCTACGTTGTCGTACGTTACAGTTTTAACGAATTTCTCGGAAAATTGTACAAATTATGAACAAATTATGCTACAATCGTTTTTACTTAACCTTAATTGTATTTTAGATTGTAATTTCGTAACATAGTTTTGCATATTATTGCAGTTGTATTTTTATTTTTCAAAATGTATCTGTAGACAAACTATTCGTTTTAGACATTTTTTTCATATTTTTTATTGCATTTAGTCAGATATATAAATCCCGTAAAATTACGGCACTCATATTCTGGATATCCTGTATATTTGGTAATAACATTTTTAAATATAATTCAGTTTCGAATTAAACTTAATTACATTGTAAATTACTAAAAAAAAACAATAATAATATAATTAGGTCAATGAATTCTAGATATTTTAAGCATTTTGTTGATAATTTATTTTTAATTTTAGATTACAAAAAGTAACAAATTTTAAAATTATGCAGTTTTATGTTACTTGTAAATTCATATGTAAATGATTTTTAAACTATCTAATGAGTTTGTTTTTGTTTATGTTTGGACATGGATATTTTAGGAATTGTTCGCTACGACACTGTAAATAATCCACAAGTAAAAATTTCCCACTGTTGCACTAAAAATAAACAGGTCGTTATGAATTCCTAAATTACAAAATTGCCAGTTGTTAAATTCGGAATCCGCTGGAGGGTCAAAGTAATACGTATAAAAATTAATAAATTAGTTTCCCAGAAACTTGTCTGTAGGTATTAAGATATACTTAATGTGTGCCAAATTGTATTTTTAGGGATTCCAATTCTTTCCTTCCAAGTTATATTTAGATAATCCATTAGTTCTACTAGTCACAGTCAAAGGTGTTAAAATTATAAAAATGTATGTTTCTTCTGGATCAGAGAAAGTTTTGTAGTGTCTGTTGCATATTGTTTTCAGTATTGGTATTGGAAGTTTGCCTATGAAAAATCTGTTTATATTTTTCAGTTAAATGTAAACGTTTTTGATATAGGTAGTTTCTTTTTATCTGGCAGTTTTGATAAAATAAAAAAAAAATCGTATTTTTTTTTAAATAAAGCGATTTGACTATTTCCTAGATGATCTATATGAATAAAAAATTGAAAATTTTAATTTTAATGACTAAAATAGCATGGAAGTGTTTCAAAAATATAGCTTTGATATGAAATAAGGAAAAAATTTGCCGTGTCTTACTTAACTTTTCGAATATTGTGACCTCGATTGCAACCAGTTAAAGCATAATAGAACAAGATTTTTTTTACGAAATTGAAGGTTTTTGTTATGTGTTCTACTTTTATGGAGTATAAGCATCAAAGCAAAAGGGCCCGTGTCGAAATTAAAAAAAGATTCAATTTAGGTAGATGTACTAAAAATGTACTTTTTCTACAAAATTGTTAAAAGTGGGCTTTTTAATTGTCATTTTTGATGTTAAAAATGTCTTTTCTTGACACGCGTGTTAAAAGTAGGTTACTTTTAACACGCGTGTTAAAAGTAAATCAAAAGCAGTGGTTGCTACGAAAATTTTGATTCATAAACATTGCGATCTGTGTGGTATTTTTTGATTTCTTATTTTTATTAAGCTTAAAGTTCTTTCGATTGTTTTGTAGAAAAAATATTGTATGATATACGTGTTAAAAGTGATTTTATTTTGTTCGTAAAGTTAAAAAACTCGCTACGCTCGTTTTTTTATCATCTTCACTCACAAAATAAAATCTTACTTTTAACACGTATATCATAAATAGCTATTTTCTACAAAACTGTTGAAAGTGGGCTTTTTAATTGTCATTTTTGATGTTAAAAATGTAATTTTTTGACACGCGTGTTAAAAGCAAGTTACTTGTAACACTAGTGTTAAAAGTAAATCAAAGTTTATTTAAATTTTGTTTTGAAAATTAATAAAACGTTTTAACAAACACATGAACAACTTTTTATTTTAAATAAGTACAAACCAACATTTTAACTAGTTATTACTATTAGCATTTAGTAAAATAGTAAAATTAGAACAATTTGAAATTGTAATTCCCTGCGGAGTCATACTTAAGTTGGTTTTACTGTCAACTTGTGTGACATCTATTTTCTGTAGAAATACTACTGGTAGTACTGGTGGTCTTGTTAGTAGTTGCAGGAGTAGGAAGTATTTGGCACGCAATTTCCTTCTTCTGTTCCAATGAATTTTCAATGTAGCCTTCAGCTACCGTCGAAGATTTCCATCCTCCATGTCTCTTGATGGAAGATTTGCACCAGAATCTGCTAACAATGTCGCCGATAAACGACGAAAACAGTGTCCGGTGTAGAGTTGAGGATTTGGTAGATTCAAGAACTCTGCAATGTCGGCAGGCATTTTACCAAACATGTTAATTCCGACTGGATTGTTCACACATTTATTCTTCATATATTTAAGAAAAAGTCGTCTATGGTCAGCGTTGGGTGGCCGGAGTGCCATATACTTTCTAAAAAAGTTTAAATAGAATTCACCAACAACACTGAAAGTCCGAGGCACTTTCGTTTTAGTATCTGGTATGGTCTCAACAACCGAAATGCCCAAATATTCGATATTGTCGATGGTCATCTGACACAATTCCTCCCGGCGACATGCCCCGAAGACACCCACTATTGCTGCGACTTTCATCATCAGATACTTTTCGTCTTCTGCTTCTGAGAGAAATTTGTCGATATGCGTCTTCGTCAAAACTTTTGACTTTTTTGCTTGATATCCTTCACCCTTCCGTTTTAAAAAAGCAATAAGTTTATAATGTTTGCTTATATCATGATCTTGTTTTATTTTTAACATAGTTTTGATCATGGAATAATTTGACCACAGCGTTGACGATTTCCATATCTTGGCTTTTTCCTCAAAATATGCCAGTAAAACACTTCCGTTGCATTTCCCAGGGACCTTTTTAATGTTGCACCATTCCGAAAAGCGTCTATAAGCGATTTCGCCGGCAATAATTCCAATGTTGCTCGACTGGCGGCTTCTTCGATTTCAGCAGAGATGTATTCGTTACGCTCATTATCGAGATTATTCATTATAATTATAATATTATTAGAAAATGCTGTCAATATTTTTGCGTTTTTTCCGTAACTAACAACAGCACTGGTTACTACGAAAATTTTGGTTCATAAACATTGCGATCTGTGTGGTATTTTTTGATTTCTTATTTTTATTGAGTTTGAAGTTCTTCCGATTGTTTTGTAGAAAAAATAGTGTATGATATACGTGTTAAAAGTAAGATTTTATTTTGTGAGTGAAGATGATTAAAAAACGAGCGTAGCGAGTTTTTTAACTTCACGAGAGTGAAGATGATTAAAAACCGATAAAAAACGAGCGTAGCGAGTTTTTTAACTTCACGAACAAAATAAAATCACTTTTAACACGTATATCATAAATAGCTATTTTTTTTGGCTATTTATACACGCTAAATACTATATAAATAACTTTTGTGTGACGTCACAACCATTAATTTGCAAAACGGGAACGTCGAAAATTCAATATGATTGATTAACTTGAGAGGAATAAGTTATTTTCCACTTACCTATTATCATTTATGTTTATTTATTTACTTTTATAATGAGAAGAATATGTAGAATAGTTATTTTCAATTGTTAACATTATGTATCGCCTCATTCTACACCTATAACTTTAAATTTTCCCGCCATCTAGAAACATAGGTTATATTCAACGTACCATTCAAAATTAGTTAGCTATTTCTTATTAATCATAATCAAATTATCTACAGTGTGTTCAAATTTGACCTGAAACATCCCTGTAATATTTGACTCGATTGTGCGATTTGCGCGAAATTACGACACCATATACCAAGTCAAAGGCGTCCTATGATTTTTTGAAACATGATACATAATGAAACAAAATATATAGAGTTGTCTGCATATTTCCAGGTCTAAAATGGACAACCCTCCCGGAAAAGTTTAAATTTTGGGTGCACGAAATAAAACGAAATTTGCACGAATACAAATACAGCATTGCTAAAAAATATTGGACGTGTCATAAGGTTAAGCAGTATTTAGGTTTCCCTTATATTGACATCTAAGCATGCACATATTTGCTGTATTATTAACGCAGCAGTAGTAAGGATCATATTTATGCATGATTAGGGTAATGCCGAGTAATGTTAGATCGAGTCGTTCGGCCGTAATCGGTCATTACCGTCCAACCCTAAAATAAAAATAGATGTTAGATAAATGTTTTTTGCTTTTTTAATAAGTTCCATGACATGTTTCAAGAAAAATGAAATAAGGATATCTAAGTAAACGTGCCCTCATTTTCTCAAAATATTGACTTATGTTCGTTTTCTCATTCACCATAAAAATGAAAATAATTGAGAGAAATAAACAAAACAACAAGGGAATCCCATCCGACAAAATATTAACCAATCATTTTTGTGGACAAAATAAGAGCAAGCAGTAAATACGAATAAATAATGTCGTACTAAATACTGTTCGGTGGTATTAAAGGGATTTCCAGTAACTCTACTAAGTGTTAACAGCACACATCTCGAAAAAAGATCGAGATAATGCTCTGTATCTTATTCTTGGTTTCTTCGATAACACATCTTCAGCAATAACTGCGCAATCATCATTAATTTTCAAGTTTATTGTAATGTAATCCATGTTTTGGATTCTATAACGCGGATGTTCCATTTTTTAAATCTCGGCCAATTATATAAATTTATCCGAACATTCCGAATACTTCAAACTTCCGTCACAGCTTATATAACAATCAGCTCACAGACTCGTATGAGCGGGAACGTCTCGCGCAGATCTTCGCGCATGCCGCCATTTGGGGATACAACATTGCAGGGACGTGTGGTTGTAAATTATGCCCTTATAGCCATACCGTTCGACGACTGCGTTATTGGCGCACGAGTGCTGTATTTTGTGATTTGTTGATTTTCTTATATTTTATACTGTTATGTTATTTTATTTTTAAACAATTTCAAGTAAAACAAATTTATATTTCGTATGTTAAAAAAATTGCAGTTAAAACACTTTCTAAATTGGGACAACTATTTTTAATCCGGTTCTGACATGTATCCCGAGCGAGAGAGAGACAACAAGCTTCAAGGACAAATTTTCAGGTTTTAATACTTCAAAGGTGCCGCCATAGAGTCTGTGAGCTGATTGTTATATAAGCTGTGCTTCCGTACTTACTGTGCACCGACGAACAAGCAAATCGAATTTATCGACGGGCTGGGAGAAACGTAATTAATACACACAACATCAAAAGTCTTGGACCCCCTTGTTAAAGAAATCTTTTTTTCCGAAAAACCACATACATTTATAAAAGTATATTGTTTTCTGAATCTTTTTTTTTGTGAAAAAATATGTTCGATAAACTGAGTACTTAGAAAATTAAAAACCAGCATATGTGACATTTTTGACAAAATTTATTAAATCAAAAAGAAGTAAAAAGCAAGTTCTCTATTTGAGTAATAGTCGGTATGACCTCCACCACGTGCCAGTAGCATATTGACACGTCTGCGAATTGAGATAATCAAGCGGTTAACGATCTCTTGAGCAATATTGTTCCATTCCTCTTCTGTCGCCACGAAGAGAATGGCTCTAGCATCGAAATCCCCGTTTTCAATAGGATTCATGTCAGAAGAGTTGGCTGGCCAATCTAATCTATTGATATGTTCTGCTTCGAGTGTCCCTTAAACCCTTCTTGCGCGATGTGGTCCAGCGTTGTCGTCCATAAACAAAATTTTCACCTAATTAATTACGTAGGGGGTAGATAATGGGCGTAATAACTTGTCCGATGTAAATTTGATTGGTCATATTCTGTGGTATGCGAATTAATGGGGTACGGCGGTTGAACATTACTCCATCCCAAAATATTACGGTAACCCCTTCATACGGAGCAACTTCACGGGGAAAATGAAGTCGCTGTTGATCATCTGATTCTCTCCAGACTCTTTGACGATTGTCATCAGTAACCAACCCAATTCTGGTTTCGTCTGTAAATAAGACCCACCGCCACTGGCGTAAAAGTCAGCCCCTATGCTCTCGTGCCACTGGAGACGGGCAGCACGATGCATTGGAAGTAGAATGGGGACCCGTAATGGCCTTCTAGCACGTAAATTTGCGTTGTGGGGTCGTTTTCGAATAGTAGGTGTCGATATAACACGGCGAAACGTATCTTGAAAGTGGACCCTGAGAACTGAAGCTGAAGATGTGCGGTGTCTACGAACATATTGCACCAAATACTGATCCTCCCATTCATTAGATGCGTCCACTACGTGGTCTGTTATCCAGATTATCTAGCAATGCCCAACATGTTCGATATCTGATGATTAGAATGTCCTGCATCATGTAAAGCAGTCATTCTTGCTCGGCTAAACGCAGAAATTTCACATCCTGGCATTATAATGTACAAAAATTCAAAGGAACACTTGCCTGAATAGGCTGTCAAACTGACCAGATTTGTAAAAACATTGGTAATAAAGGAACGGTTCATTGCAATTGTTTATTGTTTTTTTTTTTTGTTCCCTAGGTACATGTACTTTTTTTACCACATTAAGAAAAACCACTAGTTTAATCGAACCATTTTATATACAGGTGGTTCAAGACTTTTGACGTTGTGTGTATTTGAATTTGAAAGTGTGCGTACAGCGTGTTTGGTTCGTTCGAAGTAAAATGCAGCACACTCTGTCCCCGGTATCAGTAGTTGTAATAAAATTATACCAAATATTTTAAGGAAAAAATATTATTTTTTAAATTTCGTGAAATTGTATGCTAACCCATTCAAAACAAATTTTGGATTATGGTAAAAATCCAGTTAACTATAATACATAAAATTATATGTTAACATATTTCTGCATTTGTTCTAACTTATATTCTCAGAGTTTTCAATTTTTTTTTAGACATAAAGGATAATCTTATCTGATTGTATATTTCGTAATTATTTTTGAACAGAGCAGTCTCTAGGAAAACAATCCAACAAAACCTTGGATGTGGCCGACACTTATTTCAATGCTAACCGCAGTAGATATTCTTATTAAATTAGTTTTCTAAAAATAAATTTCTAGAGATATTATCAGATACTTATATTATTTTATTATTTTTTTCAAATTATGATATCGTATAGTTTTTTATTAATTAGATTTAGAGGGTTTCTCGGAAATTATTACGTGCAAACCTTGTTCATTTTAATGATATTTCATTATAATTTTTTAATTCTTCCAAAAAATTAGGAGAATGTTTAAATTTTTCAAAAAAGAAAACAAAGACAAAAACTAATGATTTTAATAAGATCACAACAAAAACATATATTATTTCATTTATTGAGAATAACATAAGCTATAGGTCCTATTAAACAAAATTCAAATGTTGCTATCGTCATTTATTAATAAAAAATTGAGATAAATGTCGAAATATTACAAAAAATAAAAACATCTTTAGATAAATCAGAAAGTTAAGAATAATTATTAATAATACAACAACAACAACAACAACAACAACAACAACAACAACAACAACAACAACAACAACAACAACAACAACAACAATCTTAAAATTCGGGAAAGAGGTGTCAAATATAATTTAAAATAAGTAAAGTAAAAAAAAGTTTTTGAAAATAGACATAAATGCTTTTTTGTGAGTGGAGCGGTAATATTTCGCAAATAAGAGAAGTATTTCAGGCACAAACTGTTACTTATTTCTTTTATAATGACCTCTTTTTTCAAATACCAAGTTATTGATGCTGTTATGTAAGTACATGCTTTTGAAATAATGACGACACTTCCTCAAAACTGTTGTTGAACTTCTGGAAGTTCAGAGTAGAAATTTCCTTAAGTCTCTGTTTGTGAGTGAAACAATTAAGTAATAATGTTAATAGTTGACAGTAGATTTCATTGTAAATACGTCAGCAGTTCAAAATTCATTGACGCGCTGCCCATCTTTTTTACACATTAACATAAAAACAAATACTATTCTATATTAATACTTAAAGCTAGTTACGGACGGTGAGCGATAATATAATATATATTTATTTTTTTGTAATGAAATATATTGCTACACACAAGTAAACCGCATAGATATAAATATATACTGAGATTTCGAAAAATAACGAATAAATTCTTTATTTTTGAAATTGGGAAGTTTTCGAAAAAATCCCCTGGCACGTCGATTTTGTTTTTAAAAAGGCACTTTTTGACATCGAACCATATTTGTGACGTCATGGTTGTTCGAGATATGACGTCATCAACAATTTTTTTAAATAGCAACCCTCAATTTTGACCATGCCATTTGAAAGACCGTGTCATTCTACATACATACATCATAAAAAATTATGGTGTTACATAACAAAAATTTCAAGAAAATAATGTTTGAAAATTTTAAAATTCAATTTTCAGAATACTGTGCACCTCCCCATTATGCAACACCTGTCCGTGCTTATTTAAATGTGCTGTTCCCGAATCGTTGGATAGGGAGAAGGGGGCCGATTGAGTGGCCAGCCAGATCACCTGATTTGACACTCCTAGATTATTTCTTGTGGGGATACTTAAAAGGCAAAATATACGTTACTCGACCGGTTAATTTAGAAGATTTAAAAGCAAGAATTCGTCACGAGATACATCGTATACCTCCTGAAGTTATTGATAATGTCCAAAAAAAAATTATTAATCGTCAGGCAGCCAACGGTGCACAATTTGAACATTTAATTTAGTCTATTTTTTACATAATCATTATCATTTTCAGTATCGTGAAAATTAAATTTTAAAATCTTCAAACATTATTTTCTTGAAATTTTTGTTATGTAACACCATAATTTTTTATGATGTATGTATGTAGAATGACACGCTCTTTCAAATGACATGGTCAAAATTGGGGGTTGCTATTTAAAAAAATTGTCGATGACGTCATATCTCGAACAACGATGACGTCACAAATGTGGGTTGTATTTTTTAAAAACAAAATCGACATGCCAGGGGATTTATTCAAAAACTTCTCAATTTCAAAAATAATGAATTTATTCGGTACTTCTCGAAAGCACTATATTAGCGTCAGTGCGTAACGATCTATGCATTTTAATCACAAACGATATTTTTGTAACATATCAGATATATGTATATTAATATAACTCACCGTCGGTAACTAGCTTAATACAGGTAATAATAACCAGCAAGAACTTGTATTCTTACAAGATCTTATATTGATCATTAGTTATCAACGTTAAATTAATATTTTTGTTTGATTTATAGCAAGTTCTTTAATTATATACAACGTATTAATATTTTCTCATAAAATTTAATATTTAGCTGAACTTTTGTATCGAAATTTAATTTTCACTCATAAAGTGCATGCGTTACTAAAACAGTGTGTAATTACGCTAATTGCTACAATTATGCTTCAGTTCTTCTGCAAGGACAATACTTTCTACAGAGAAGGTTATATTGAAAGTATCCATTAACTAACTCATTTCTATCAATTGGTTTTCACATCAACTTTGATTAGTAAGGGGATGCGATCAGTTGAAATATTAGCGGTCATTATCAACAACAGTTATTGAATTCTAGTTACAGGCCACTTCGAGGGGTCATTCGCCTAAAATTTATACCAGTACTGTATGTCTGAACTTTACGTAATACTTGATAATGCAATCATGTAATATGCTATGCTATTTTGACAATACTGTATTTTAATTTTTCAAAATACTTACAAATTTTATGTAAACCCTTCAACTCTTTGATAATAGTTGTTACAACAGGATATTTTATAAAAATACAGGGTAACCACAACGACTTTAGACTGAAGGTGCATAGGGAACTAGGTAATAAAATGCTATACGGGGTACTTCATATTATATTTTAGATTTTTGCAATTTTTCCGATGTTCAGGAGTTTTCTGTTAAAGGAGCTAATCTTTGAAAATCTAGAGAGTGACTCATAGATAATATTTTTATATTGCCCTGTATACTGTATATAGTGCTTTTGCATTATATACGGGGTGTTGCATAAATGTACAAAAAAATTAAAGGTAGGTTTCTTGTAAAATTTTTATATATATTTTTTTAATTAGTACCTAAGTTACAGGTTGTTCAAGGACGGGGGTAAAATCTAGTTCTCCAACTTTTTCTCATAAACAATTGAATGTAAACGAAGGAATTCTGGCGGGAACGTAAAACCTATAGTAATACTTATAAAATTATATTTTACTGGTTGTTACAACCAGTATACTATTAGATGAGGGGAGAAGTGAATGAAATGAAGTAACATGCCGAAGGAGAGAAATAATAAACGGGAATGTATTAAAGATGTTTTGTATTGTGTGTGAAGCATTATAAATTTTTCAGACAAAACTAAAGAGACAAGACATTTGAAGAGCCATGCCTCGTCCAGCGCTGAAAACTGTATTTTTCTATGAATTTACAGACGTCTTTCTTACAAGCAATATTCCATTAAACAAACTGGATAATCCCAAGTAATGTATGTTTTTAGAAAAATATATGGGGCGAAAAATGCTTCATGAAAACACGTTAAAACTAAGATATATCGATAGAGTTTATAACCATGTAGTGATATCAACACATGAAGAGATGGCGAACAATTTCATTTATTATAGATGAAGCCACTGATGCTTGTGGGTGTTTAGTAACCAATTTTTTAATTGGTGCGTTAAAAAGTGACACTGCTAGTGACAACCACATACAGCCAATTACGAAACTGTTACAAATTTTGTTATTGACTATTTCATTAGCTATATATGGTTCTATCAAGGTGATTCAGATAACGTTCTTATAATACTAGGTGATGCAACCGCGTACATGTTAAAAGCAGGATAGATTTTGTCTCAAAAATATACCAAAAATTATAGATTTCGCATGTGTTGCTCAGGCACTTAATGAGGCAGCTGCAAAAATAATAAAAAGTTTCGCTCTAGTAAACACTTTTATATCAACTGTCAAAAAAGTTTTAATTAAGGCTCCTTTAGGAGCCCCTTAAGGAACGTTTCTAGGGAGGCTTTATAACTATATGGAGTACTTGGTTAGAAGCCGTAGCGTTTTATGATCAATATTTCGATGGCATAAAAAATATTATTTGTAGATTTAATTCTAATGACAGCAGCGCCATACACACACTGCAGGACTTACTGAAGGACCAACATATGCGCAATGACATACGTTACATTAATAGATATTATAGTTTCTTTATTTGTGCAATAAGGAAATTGAAATCACATGGCCTATTCCTAAATGAACAACAATTGACATAATGGATGATCTACAAAAAATATAATACGATTCTAATAATATACACACTATCGAATATATTTGTAATTATTTTGGATTCTTAGTGCAATTCTGACATGATTAAATTATTCGCTACTTTTCCTAGAGTAATTCATCTTTCAAAATATTCAAACTTAGTAGATTGCCTGAGCTGCTGATCTTCGCATTGCTGCCACTAGGAACGTCATTGGTATGATGAATTGGATAACTTCAATCATTGCTTGCTAATAAATCTCAATTTTGATTGTACTGTATTTTAGAAAGGTCCTTGTGCTATTATGTCTGTGTTATTGGAGTTATTTTTGTCTTTTGCCGTAATTTTTGTTGCTGATATTTTTTACGTCTATTAGTTTCCATGGATTCCCGGAAGGCATTTAGTTCTGAAAAGAATGGATTAGAAGGTGTTATTGAAAAGATTTAAGAAATGAGTGGATTAGATGATGCTATCGAAAATACGTTTTTTATTCTGATAACCATAGAACTAAGCATTTTCATAAAGAAGATTTTGAAGATATACAAGTACGTCGTGCAAGAATAATAAACTTAGCTCAAAATCAATTAAAACACTATACAAATCATTTGAGTAATTCACTGCCACTATTGTACAATTGCTCTAGGAAAATCGCTCCGTCAAATACCAGTAGCAGTAGGCAGGTTTCAAAGATTCATCTAAATAGAACAAAAGGAGATAGTAAATGAATCAATTCTCCAATAATACAAGTAGGTACACCTAGTATAATTACTAGAAATACCTGCTTCTAATGTTATGTTAAATTAAATAAGATTAATATAGGCATAAAATAGTACACATAAGTAACTAAAGTTATGAACAGTAACTGCACTTTGTGTTGTACCACTGGTAGTGATTTGTTTGTAATAATTAGTGTATCTGTTTTCATACGTTATTTCTTTAGTGTAATATTGCTTAAATAAATAATATTATTTTCAAATTGATGCATCTTCTATTCTGTTCTAATCTGATATGAGTATCTAATACGAGAGAATTTTTCAAAACCAAGTTTGATGTAAATCTATTTTTTTGTCAGTTTGTACAAGCATTTTAAATATGTTATGTTGTACCATCAAAGTTTCAATCCAGGGTGCTACTGAAATTTGTAAGAAGACTCAGAATTTTCATGGTATTTTGCCGCTTAGAAGGTAAAAATATACAGAGTGGGTCAGAAAAAAATGGATCAAGACTAAGCTGCAGATACTAGACACCAAAATATTATGTTTGAGCTCATCATGTCTTTTACGAATGTCTCTAGTTTAAGAAATACAGGTTTAAATTTTATTCTGAAATTTCTCAATAATTATGAGTGTTGTGGTTTTTTTGGTGCGTAAATTACAAATTTGAAGCTTATTTTGACGTTGTTCCTAGAGGGCGCTCGTTTCACCATATTATTTAGGTAAATAAAAACATATTCTTTAATTTGTTGAGCTATGCTTAAAAAGAACGTTCAATTCTACATAAAAAATGTACTTTTGTTTAGGTCGTCTACAAGTGTACATTTTTTATATAGAATTATTGAGAAATTTCAGAATAAAATTTAAACATTGAACACTCTGTATTTATTAAACTAGCGACATTCGTATAAGACATGTTGAGCTTAAACATAATATTTTGGTATCTAGTATCTCCAGTTTGGTGTTTCATATGAAAATTTTAATGCATCTCTTATAAGTTATGTACAATATTATACTGCAATAAAATGGCACTCCCTCAAACCAGTTTTTGAACAACTGGAACTTCTGAGTAGAAAATTCTGAGGACTAAAGTTGAAAGCAAACTTCAAATCATATATGTCAAGTTTAAATCAAAATATAATACAGATAGTCGGCGGTCTTGCCCATCACCTGTGTTTTTATTATTATCGGAACACCCTGTATAGAATTGAACTCACAAATTTCAGATTACTAACAATTACATTTTTCAAAGAAATACAAAGTTTTAATATTGCCAATACTTGCAGAAACTTTGACAACAGCTGCAAAATGACAGTATCATATTAGAAATGTTCTTTGTTTGTGAACTACTATCGAGAAACATTTTTATTATCATTTCTCCTTCGTCGGTAACAGTTGCGCCATTCTCTGTCTGTATATTATGTCAGTTCGTTACGCCTACATAGTAACTTATATTGATCTATTTAAAATGTAATAACTTAAAAACTAAGTTATGGTAATCAAATTTTTAAATTCACTCCCAAGATATTCTACGTACGACCTCAATGACGTTTCAAATACCAAGTATAATTCTAAGTACACCATAGACCTGCGAAATGTATGTCTAAAAATAACTTCTGATTATAGATATACATATTTACAAAGCTACTTAATACAAGGTGTTCGAAATTTATTCGCAACAGGACCGGTTTAAGAAATTCTGTTTCTCTTCAAGAAATATATAGTAGTGGGTACTGCGTAGGGTTAATTGAATTGTATTATTGTGTAGTTTCATTAACCTATCAAATTCAAATCAATTACCGTAGAATGTTTCAATAATACTTATATTATTTATAAAAGTAACCTATATGTTGCCAGACATCATATACATTTGATAAAAGTTGAATTAGGGACAGTAAATTACGTTTCTCAAAGAAAAAGTATCGCTATAATATATCGGATTGTCTAAAAAAAAACTCACAAATGTAGTTATAAAATGTCAATGGAAAAGATCATCTCTAGCGACACCTAACAGATTATGAAAACACTGAGCTGGCGTATTTGTTACCTTAAGAACTTAATAATAATAATATATCTACTCCTCATTTTAATCGCGAGGATTAGCCCACAAGTCGGAGACTTGGGCGGGAAAGAGGACGTTATATTATTATTAAGCAGGTAACGCATTTGCGTCCAGGAATAACTTTATGAGTTTAAGATATCAAGAGTAGGCTAACTATATTCAATTAAAAGCGTAGTATTTGAAATTATTACATCCAATTTATTATATACAGTGTGTCCCACTTAAGAATGAACGGTACATAGCTTTCTTATGAGTCACCTTAGAAAAAATATTCTTAGACAAAAGTTGCTTCTCTTTCTATTGTGCATCTCTGTGAAATATTTTCAATTTTACAGGGTGTTCAGTATAGCCTGAGCGTTGACCAAGTTTTGTTTTTTAAATGGAAAATACTGTATATTATTTCATTTTTAGATTCCTGGTTAAATTTGAGGCTGACTTTGTATACCATACCTTAGGTTTAGGACGCTTCGGTTCCGAGTTACCTATTCAACTTTTTTAGAAAATTTTTCCGATTGCATTATTGTCTAAAATTAAATATCTTCTAAGCTATTGAAAATACAAATTCACGGTTTTCACCATTCCATTTTTCATAAAATTCTCTATCATTTGATCTAAGGAAAGAAAATTATTCTTACAAAGCCGAGATTGTACGCCACATTAAACTTCAAAATGTTCAAACTCGTATAACTCATTTTTTTCCAACGAAACTAATAGTTTTTCTTCTTATCATTAAACGCAGATTTAAATTCCCTTTCGACTGATATAACATTGTTAGTACTTATTTCTATCAGTTTTTGAGTAATTTTCATTTATTTGAATTTCTCACAAAATCGGCAAATAAACGTTCATTAAAAAACAAAGTAGTCACTAACAACAAGGTTTCGAGCACTACAGATTTTTTTTAGCCAGTTTTCTTGGAACTGGCAGTGGCTTTACAATCATGCTTAAAAGGTCAAAATAACAATAAAAGTAAACCACATGAACATAGGAATATAATAAAACAGAATGACACATAACGGAAACATAAACATTACAACAAGTTTTACATTAAGTGCTCAAAATGGCGCCCATTTTGAGTAATGCACAAGTGAAGTCTGTTTTTTACCGATCTTTGCACATTTTCTAACATCCGTGGGGTGATTTCTTCAAAGGCTCTAAATATGCGATGGCGCATGTCCTCTGCTGTAGTTGGTGTCGTTCTATACACTTTACTTTTTATGAAACCCCACAAAAAAAAGTCACAAACTGTAAGGTCTGGAGACCTAGGAGGCCATCTAACGGTTCCTCCCCGGCCAATCCATCTCTCGGGAAATGCTTGATCCAAGAATTGTCGAACCCGAAAAGCATTGTGTGCTGGAGCACCGTCGTGCTGGAACCACATTAAGCAGCGGGTCGCTAATGGTATATCGTCCAGTAAATTATTTAAATTCATTTCAAGGAATTCTAGATAAACTTGCCTTGTCAGGTGTTGGTTGAAGAAAAATGGTCCTATGACATGTGTACCCAGAATACCAGCCCATACGTTTAGGGACCATCTATGCTGGCTATTACCAGTTGTAAACTGGTGTGGATTTACTGTGTCATAATAATGACAATTATGACGGTACACGTACCCATTTTCATGGAAGGTGGCCTCATCTGAAAACATAACTTTACCGAAGAAGTCCTCCTGCAGTAGAAGTCTTTCAGCTCCCCAGTGACAAAAATTAAGCCTCTTCTCAAAGTCTTCTTCAAATAATTCCTGATGCAACTGGACAGAATAAGGGTGGTATTTCTGTTTTTTTAAAATTCTATGCACCGAAGTCTTACTGATACCAGTAGTCCTACTAATTTCGCGTATACTACATTGTGGATTTTCTTGTACGTTTAATAACACGAGAAATTCATTTTCTTCGTTAATTACATTACCCACTCGGTTACGTTTTGTATATCTCACGGATCCAGTGTTTCCAAGTCGATCGAGTAATGAGTAAAGCAGTTTTTTTGGGATGGTTTCTATCAGGGTATCGTTGCGCATAAACTCTGGACGCTAATAAAGTGTTTTTATTACATTCTCCAAGAACTAATATCATGTCTATCAATTCTTCTTGAGTTAACATATTGAAAATTACTTGGTTAGCAAACTTATTTCAAATAATTTATACGCAAGACAAACAATAACAGCCAGGTAAACTAAATGATGCTCAAAACCCCGCTATAGTGCCTACTTTGTTTTTTAATGAACGTTTATTTGCCGATTTAAGAGAAATTCAAATAAATGAAAATTACTCAAAAACTGATAGAGATAAGTACTAACAATGTTATATCAGTCGAAAGGGAATTTAAATCTGCGTTTAATGATAAGAAGAAAAACTATTAGTTCCATCGGAAAAAATTAGTTATACGATTCTGAACATTTTGAAGTTTAATGTGACGTACAATCTGGGTCTTGCAAGAATAATTTTCTTTCCTTAGCTCAAATGATAGAGAATTTTATGATAAATCGAATGGTGAAAACCGTGAATCTGTATTATCAATAGCTTAGAAGATATTTAATTTTAAAGACAATAACGCAATCGGAAAAATTTTCTAAAAAAGTTGAGTAACAAAGCGTCCTAGACCAAAGGTATGCATGGTATACAAAGTCAGCCTAAAATTTAACGAGGAATCTAAAAATGAAATAATATACAGGATGTTCCATTTAAAAAACTAAAGTTGGTCAACGCTCAGGCTAAACCGAACACCCTGTAGAGTTAAAAATATTTTACAGGGATGCACAATAAAAATAGAGGCAACTTTTGTCTAAAAATAGTTTTTCTAAAGTGACTCATAAGGAAGCTATGGACCGTTCATTCTTAAGTGGGACACACTCTAGATAGTTTTTTAAGTGTTCAAAGTTAAATGTTTCCATAACATCTTTATTTAAAAAAAACTAGTCTCTATATTTTTTATCAAGAATGATTTGTTTCGAAAACTGTCAACAAAAGTCGATATGTTCGTTAAATTTTCAGTTGACAAAGTGAGTATTTTTTGTCACCTAGCTGCGAAATAATTTTATGTTCTAGAACGCCAAAGTATTTTTAGTTCTAGAACATACAATAATTTGTCATTTTTTCGAAACTTATTTATAAATAATAATTAAACAATATACATTTTTAAGTAATATAACAATTCAGTACAAAACAGTAATTATTATAAACAGGACGACTACAATTTATTTTGCACTACATGTAAAATGAAAGTGTTGAGATGTTGCAGTGTGTTAAATTATTTTCTTTGTCATTGAGTGTACTATTTAACATGGAACATACTCGCCATAACGTCAAAGGTTTAATTTTATTATATTCGAAATATACCAGTAAACGGATATTTTTGAATTTTCTTCAAAAATACCAAGCTTTTGAATTCATTGTGGACACACTTGTACTGTCTAGACAATTTTTTGGGGATTAATTATATGAAGCAGCACTTTGTGCCGCTTCCAATACTTCCCCCTGGTAAATGCTCATCTTCACTTTCTGAGCTCATTTTAAATTAAACAACTCTTAGAATATGAATTACAACATACATGGTGATTCAGTCATTATGTCATTAATTTTAGGAAAAATGAGTATAATACGAATACGCGAGTTTCAACTTAAAAAATATTTAATATTGAAATTACAAAATTCCAACGGATCAAAATAAACCATTCACATTTAATTACATAAATAGTGAAATAAAATCCAATACTCACTAGGTTAAATTATTAAGAGAGGCTGATGTGTTTTTTGTATTTAAGGAGCAACGCTAGATGTGCAAGTTAACTCGACCGTTCCGCTAAGCTCATTGCAACCGTCGCACAGTGGCGCAAAACGCCACTGTGCCACTCAAATTACTGTACACCCCTTAGGGTTGGGCCGTTTGAGGTGAATTTTATTATAAATGTTCGTCATACAATTCCCTATCGATGCCTCTTTCTCAATTTTCGCTTTGGGTCTTCATTTTCGCGGAATTTGGCTCCAAAAATGGGTTTGCATGAAAAAAACTAGATTTTTCGCACAAAAATGACCTTACGAAACACGAGATTAAGATTTTGCCGGACTTTTTTATGGGGGAATGCTCGTCTTGGAAAGTCCTACAAGACTGTCCACTTAGATTTCGGGGAGAAATTTTCCGTTGTCCTTAAAATGGCCACAATCATCCAAAAGTTTTCACATATCAGAAATCGTTCTACTGAAAACTGGGAAAATATTGGAAAAAAATCTCATCTCACAAAAATTATTTGTACACATTCGAGGAATCCGCAAAAATTTTTTCAGAATTTTTGGACTCATTTTTGGACATTCACCAAAATGGCCACATACAGATTTTCCGAATTTTCCCGTAAATGATTGATTTTCCCTGGAACTGCTCGGATAGAAATGTATGATAGTGATAGTCTTCAGCATCTACTGCATGCTTTAAACTTTCGAGACCATAAGATTTTATGTGGATCTTTCTTTTTTTGGTCATTTTCATCCAAAATCCACAAATGTTCAAAAATACTGGGAAATCATCTGGCATTCCCGAAATGTTTAAATATTTTGGCTGTCCAAACAAATTCTCAAAAAGCTCAGTGTTTTGAAGGGTTTTTGTTATACATTTTATAAATACCTTGTACATAAATTAATGTAGAATGGTGTATGTTTTTCTAGGACAGATATTGTTTTTGATTTGATTTTGTTTTATTTATTTATTTATTTTTTTTGGTACAGCGCTGGATATAAAAAAACAAATTTCGACGTTGTTTTATGTTATCTCTGTGTGTTGGGAAGAAAATAATCAAATCAATCATTTCTTATTAACAATGAACTATTGTATCCAAAATGGCCACTTTCATTAAAAAATTGAATTCCCAAAAACATGTTCAAAATCATTTTTTATGAAACCTTTCTGACCTTTTTCAGAATTACGGGAAAATTCGGAAAATATGTATGTAGCCATTTTGGTGGATGTCCAAAAATGTGTCCAAAAATTCTGGAAATTTTTTTACGGATTCCTCGAATGTGTACAAATAATTTTTGTGAGATGAGATTTTTTTCCAATACTTCCTCAGTTTTCAGTAGAACGGTTTCTGATATGTGAAAATTTTTGAATGATTGTAGCCATTTTAAGGGCAACGGAAAATTTCTTCCCGAAATCTAAGTGGACAGTCTTGTAGGACTTTCCAAGACGAGTATTCCCCCATAAAAAAGTCCGGCAAAATCTCAATCTCGTGTTCCGTAGGGTCATTTTTGTGCGAAAAATCTAGTTTTTTTCCATGCAAACCCATTTTTGGAGTCAAGTTCCGCGAAAATGAAGACCCAAATCGAAAATTGAGAAAGAGGGATCGATAGGGAATTTTATGACGAACATTCTAAAAAAAAAAATCACCTCAAACGGCTCCACCCTAAGGGGTGTTCAGTAATTTGAGTGGCACAGTGGCGATTTGCGCGCCACTGTGCGTCGGACTTCCATTTCATCTTCTATCTTTGCCTGCCTCGTATTTCATCGTTTGATACTATTTGAACATAAGCGGCTCCTTTAGCAGGCTTTAACTTAAAATTCTTCTTAATTGTGTATAAATTAATAAAATAATGCGCCACTTCTAAGATGCCCATTTATTTTGTTTCATTTACGTTTTAAACCTTAGTTTACTCGTGTCAAAAAATATGATTTAGGGTATCCAAGAAACAAAATTTTTTTCTAAGAAAACTGGTGCAAGCCGCATCAAAATCGAATCATTTTTACTGGAGTTATTTTGAAACTAGTTTTAATATACCTAAAGAAGTCTCTTAAACAGTGGCGTAGCCATGGGGTGGAGAGGGGTGTTGGGGGTCAAACACCCCCCATGGGTTGGGTTGGTTGGGTCATATAGGTAATTTCATACTACAAATCTACAATCACTCTATTCGCCAAGGTTTGGCAACGCAGTCAGTGAACTAGATCTCCTACGGCAACCCTACATTAGGGTTTACCTGCAACTAAGTTTTAATTTTATTTTTGTCATTTTTATAACAAATATTGTTCGTACCTGTTTATTATTTACATGTTTATGATTAGATCGTTTTTTATTTACTTTATATTGTTTTAATTCGGCGGTAAGTGGTCGCGCGGTTTAAGGCATCAGTACTTGAATCGAGGTGACTAGATCGGAGTTGGTTCGAGCCCAGCTGCCGGTAGACCGTATATAAGCTATATTCGTGGAGAGGTTTGGCACCCTCTCTGCGGGTATGGTAGGGTGGAAGAATGTTGGCTTGGGTCAATGTGAGAGATTGATACCGGTTGATATTTGACTACCCCCCTAATTAATAAGGTTTTCCAGGTTTCCCTCATTCCTGCACTGAATAGTGGTTAGGGCCTACCAACGTAAGTCGTTCCTGGGCGCAAATGCTGCCTGCTTAATAATAATATGCCGCCCCCTCTCCCGCACAAGTCTCCGACTTCTGGGCTAATCCCTGTGATTAGAATGAGGGGTAGAGATATTATTATTATTATTAATTTGTTAAAAATTATTGTTTGAAATACTTAACTTTGTTCACTGAGGCCCCCCATGTACGCCACTGCTCTTAAATATAGACAGTAACAAAAAAAACCCTCGTGCTGTCAACAGAAAACATTCCGAGATATACCTATTCAGTGATAAACAATCCCGCAATTTGAGTCTTGACCTACCGTATTTAAGTCAATAACCTTGTTTCTAATGTCTACTCAATGACCGCTAAAAAAAAACAGGAACAAACAGTCATTAAATTTGCATTTTTATAAACACTCGGTGTAATCAATAGGAAATTTTAAGAATTTTATAATAAATGCCAACCGCAGTAATCAACGCCGACATCAGATAGGCTGTAATCAGTACAGCTAAAGAGTTAGCAGTTCAAATTCCCGTTTAATACGTTACCGGCGGAATAAGTCGAACATCATTCAGGTCCGTTTTCCTAAGACGATCATGCCTTCAATATGGAACAGATGCACGCGGCCCGACTTGTCTCCCTTCTTCATACATTAGCCATTATTTTCGCGTGGTATTCATTAGTGAATTTCGTGTGCAGTTTATAATTATTAATAAACACTGCTATTTGCTAAAATAAAAATGCAATTCAAGTTTGCTAAAGTGAAGTAGTGAAAGACCGCGATTGTCCTCTGCTGAACAGAACCGTGGAAGGATTTATAAAAGACATTTTAATAGACAAGTGGTACATGTCAACTTGATTCTGTTTTCAAGAAGATAACGAAAAGGTTGTATATTTTTAATGTTTTATCCAAAATTATTTACTGTATAAAATTTTGCGGAGCTTTTGAATTTGCATTACGAGGGCATGATGAATGAATTTTTCGTCAGAACTTGACAAAACGCTTAATGAATATATCAAAAATTCATGTGGTTCTGGCAATGTTGCTGAGCTTCTATTACCTTCAATACTCGAACACGTTATCAGAACATTTGTAACACGACCAGGAGCGTCGTGTCACCAATTTTTTTTATATTTTTAGGTATTAATAATATTGTGTGAAACTAACTACTCTGTGGACAAAAACCCCAACCAGCGTTGAATTACACCCACGATATCTACCCATATATTCCTTATTATTAGCTTTTGTAACATTTTTTACTGTATTAGAAAGGTAGTTTAAGCTAATATAAATCAAATCTCCTACAATTCCTATCAATGAAGTCATATGTATGTTCTCTGATACCAAACATCTAGGTATGCTAATGAACAATTCCACAGACAAAGCTCTATTCAATAATTATCCAAAGAAATCTAAATCTAAAAATCTAAATCTAAATCTATCTAAATTTACTAACCTTGTTTTAATGAAAGCGCTCTATAAATATCCAACTTCACTTTTGGCAGTTGGAACACGACAATAATTCAACCACAATAGATGAGATCTGACCTATTTCTGCATTTTTAGGATTGCTTCTTCAGGTGGCCTCCTTTAAGTTGAGTTAAATATCTAACTATAAAAATTATTATAAAAATTAAAATTATTTGAAGTTAAATATCGACAAAAGTGACCTGTCAATGAATTAAATATGACATTACCTACTTAATGTTTAGATACCCTTTATGTAATATATTTTCATTAAAACAAGGTTAGTAAATTTAGATAGATTTAGATTTAGTTTTCTTTAGATAATTATTGAATAGAGCTTTGTCTGTGGAATTGTTCATTAGCATACTTAGATGTATGGTATCAGAGAACATACATATGACTTCATTGAAAGGAATTGTAGGAGATTTGATTTACATTAGCTTAAACTACCTTTCTAATGCAGTAAAAAAAGTGTCACCAATTGTTATAAGGTGATTTGTTTATCTTTTGAAAGGTCGCGTAAACATTTTTTTTTCGATTTTGTCTTTATTAGACCTTGCGAATACGTGGTTAAAATGAATGACATATGACTGAATCACCCTGTATAATACTGGAATTACTTTTTCAAACAACTAATTTTTATTGTTCATTAAGTTGCTATCATTATGATTAGTCACCGCGTCTAGACCGTCTTGATTCAAACACGGTTCAACCGATTTCAAATATAAATTAAATTGTTGTACATAACACAATTCTATTATTTTATTACAGTTTTCGAAAAAATATTTTTTCTCGTATTGTATCTCGAAAGCGAAATACTTTTACGTTCTCGAATGGATATTCTTCTATACCCTTGAACGCAAAAGTATCATTTTGTGTTCTAGATACAAAAATAACAATTTAAAAAAAATTAAGAATACAAATGTTTCCCCTTCACCAACCACCGGTCCCCCCCCTCCCTTGTTCACTTTATCTGTGGACATGCTTTACACATAGTAGTAACTTGTACGCTGTTATAAACTTGCCATAATAGATTCGCAAGTCGAGAGAATTTGTTATTTTTCTTCATATTTTAATATTATATGCGCGTGCAGCAGCCACGCCTGCTTTTGTTATTTATATTGTGGTTACTTTTATTAGTTCCTTTTTCGAAATTTCACTGCCATCGATCATGTTTTTATTATGATTCTAACCACGTATCTGTCGCTCCCCTAACTTTGCTATTCTCACCAAATTTCAATACAATATGTAATGTCCCCTAACAATGCCCTCTCCATTACTAAAAGGCTGAAGCAGCCGTACAAACCGGCTTCCTAGAATTACCATTTATTCTAAATTACTAGACAAAAAAACCTTGCCGGTAATTTACTTTGACAATGAAAATATATATAAATATATTATGGAACATGTTTATCGGTGAATATTAAGCAATTTGTTAATGTTCGTTTAATTTTAAATATCATAATACAAAGAAATTATTTACTGACAGGCGCCAAAATCAATATTTTAACTCGTATTTAAAATTCGTTTATAAATTTTACATTATAGTCTGTTTGAAAATGAAAGAGAGTAATAAAATCCCGAGATAAGAACCGGCCATGGGCGTGGTAATATTTCGTTTCAGGTAATTATCGGGTAACACTAATGCTAACAGGTAATGGGTATACATTAGTATATTTTACTGGATACATCATAGCCAGTGTATTGTGACAGATCAATCCAGTCTTAGAGCTGAATATACGAAGACGTGCTAGTGCAGTAGAGCAAAATTCGACTTGTGTTTAGTGACTATTGTGCCAGTGGATATAATATTGTTTGGTTTATCAGATTACGTACCTGTTAAACGCGTGAAAAGATGTGCGCTGTCTCAGAATGAGAAGATTATTATATTAAATGTATTTAATGCATTGAAACACCAAAATCCTACCAACAGTGTTGACGACATCGTAGAAAAGTGTTCCAAAATGACAGGGATTGGAAAATCGATTATTTACAGACTTTTAAAGGAAACAAAAAATGAACAAGATACTGTAAATCCCCCAAAATCATCTACAAGGTCAAAAGTCGTTATAGATGATTTCTTCAAAAATATCATTCGCAGAAAACTACACTCATTTTATTTTAAAAAAGAAATGCTAACGCTAAACAACATTTTAAGTGAACTTTCAGAGGACAACGATTTGCCAAAAATCAGTAGAATTTTTGCTGGGAAAAGCAGAACAGGAAGTCAGTTCTTATCAATAAAGATGAAATTATTTGTTGGCGAAGATCCTACTTAAGTGCCAGTGGTTTTGTAGATGGCGGTATACTTTTATTTGAATCTAAAAGTACAGGTGACTATCACGAAGACATGAACGCAGATGTTTTCGAAGAGTATTTTACACAGATGTTGGATCTTATTCCTCCGGGGTCTGTAATTGTCATGGATAATGCCAGTTACCCTTCATGACAGACCGAGCGGATGCCTACAACTGCTTGGAGGAAAGCCGATATAATTCAATGGTTATCCGGAAAAAACATTTCTTCTGAAACAAATATGGTGAAAAAGGAACTTTTGACACTTGTCAATCTAAATAAAGATCAGAAAAAATATGTTATCGATGAAATGGCAACAAATCGCCAAATAACGGTACTACGGTTACCACCTTATCACTGTGAACTTAACCCAATCGAATTAGTCTGAGCGCAGATAAAAGGAGATGAAGCGCGAAATAATACGACGTTTAAATTAAGTGACGTGAAAATGTTGTTAAAAAATTCCTAGAAAAGAGTAACTGCAGATAACTGGCAAAGATGTATACATCATGTACAAAAAGAAGAGGACAAAATTTGGGAACTCGATAATTTAATTGACGTTACTGTGGAACCTATCGTTATCAATCTAGGAGACGAAGATAATTCATCAGAATATTCAGAGCATGGATTTTAATATACCTACTTTTTTATTTTCTTTATTGTACATTTATACAACACTACATTTACTCACCATAATTTGAATTTTCAAAATACATATATTTTTGTGTGGAATGAAAGTCTATTCATTAAATTTAAATAAATATTTTCATAATAATATTGAATAATTTTATTTGAATTACTGAAAACCCTCTTAGCCCGGTTATGATGCTCATGTTTTGAAATGCTGTTTTTATATTGTTTATAAGAGAAATGGACCGAGAAATTGAAGCGGCATAGACAAAGACGGATTGTCGGGGATTAAATTTTAGCTACCTGCTACAATTTAGAACAACCCGGTCACACAGTTTTTTTAAGAGTACACCTCATCTATACCGATAATACATAATATAAAAATATTGAATATAAGCACCAGTACTACATTTATTTACGATTTGCATACATAATAAGCTTTTATTACCCTCTTTCATTTCTAAACAGACTATAGATATGTAGCTATGTCATTTTGGTATAAAGACAAGATCAAGGATTAACTTTAAAATATGTAATGGAATATATCCCAACTACAATTTTACTTAGGTACATGTTAAGTCTACATACTTTTGGGATCAAAATTCCGTTGAATTTTGTTAATATCATTTTATAACTTTATCAAAATTTATGTACGAAGCATTGTAGTCATTCAAATAATATTATTTTAAAATGACTATTGTAACCAAATGTATTTCTGATACGTTAAGGACAAATGAAGTGTACATTAAAGCTTAGTAGACTGTAATGCAGTAATAATTGATTATATCAACTATAATATATTTTTTATTTAAATTAAGTGAACCTATAATGCTATAGTGGTAAAGTAATTCTGAAACTTGCAAGTTCGCTGTATTTTAGATAGTACGTTATAGATATATATTTTTTAGTTACTGTAAAATGCATAGCATAGATAAATAGAATATTAAGCCACGATTCCAAAAAGTAAGCTTATTACGCAACTAACCTTTACTATTCAGATATTTTATAATCGAAAATTATACTAAAATTAGTAAGCATTAACACCAGAAGAGCTAACATAAAATAACTTAAATTTTGCCTATTCAAATCTTTTACATGTAAATATACATACAGGATTAAGTACCACTAAGTACAAAAATTTTAACCACGTGCTCAGGGAGACCTAAAAGACAACAACAAAAATTATTTCGGACCTCAATGTTTAAAAAATGCGACAAAACCTATGGCTGTGATAAGGATCGTCCGAGATGGCATAGATCTGTTAACTACCATGCGGTCATTTTTTACAGCATCTTTATTAGTAGAAATTACCATAAAAGCAAAAATTTTGAAAAAACACACGACGGTTAAAAAGTAATTGAAAAAGGATAAAATAATTAAAAAAACCCCGACTTAAAGAATTTATGTAACTAGAGATAATAAACGTAAAAAGGTTTTATAAGTAGATTTTATCTCTCGCAGAGTCGGACAAATGAACAATAGAGTATCTGCTGCTAGTTGCTTAACTTTCTAAATGTTAACCGGGTACTCGCGGCTGACAGGCCGCCAGAGTCGGCGATAAATTGGGTTTAAATGGATTTTAAAAAAATTTTTCGCTTTATAAATAACTTTGGAAATTTGTTGAAGGGAGATTCTGTTAATTCAAATGTTTCTCTATCTCAAAATATTTGTACTTAGTCATAGTTATAATGCAAAGAAAAAGAAAGTTTGTATTTTGGAAATCAGTAAAGCATTATTGAAACGTGAAATTACACAAAGGACCTCGTAAAACACAGACGTGCACGCCATAACCACACAATGCTGAGTAATTTAATGAATGAATTGAAACGATGCTTTAAGATGTACACCTTCAGTACATTTTGCCTTTATTCGTAACGCATTTGACGATAAAAAAGAGCAAGTTCTCTTATCGTATCAACATAATTACTTGTGATATAATACGTTTATTTGTGACAATAATCTGTTTACTACAGATACTGCAAAATACAAGGAAACTAATGACTTAACTGAAAATGAATTTAAAAATTCTATAAATGCTTTATTGACCACAAGTGATGTAATCGCTTATCAACGGTAAACATGTGTATACAGAAATGTAGTTTACTTGTAAGATTTAAGACCTACTCTAAATATAAAAAAAATGTTTACTGTAATTATCATTATTTTCTTTTATGAGCAACATGATTACCTTGGTTTCACAATATACATAATACATATACTATCCATATATTTTTCTCCTTATATAACTCCTTTTTCCGATATTAAATGTATGTATGTTTGAAAAAAATTCAAATGATGGTCTTTGTAATGGTTGAAAGGTTTTCCTTATCAAAACAAAACATTCTATAGCACTTCGGGCACAATAACTTGTGCATTCGTGCATTGAAAAAGAATTCTCAAAATAATTTTATTACTAGTGATATTAAATGGCTATAACACCTGAAAATGTAAGAAATTAATGGTATTATTTTTGTACTTCAGATCCCCTCGACAATCAATGGCCGTCTGATTCAACTTTTCTAATGACAAATTTTGATTTACAGGAATTTCGGTGTTAAAAATACTGAAATAAAGCATTCTGTTTTTATATTTCTAAAGTTATCTGGATTCTAAAATGCTTTCAAAGATTAGTATTTTCTTATACCAGTCTAAGTTAATTTCGGAACCATGTTGGGGCCTAAAAGACTGTATCTATTAACTATATAAATAAGACAAATATAAAAAAAATCGGCTTACCGAGATTTGATGTATGTGTCGTCTTCTTATCGATGAGGAAAAAATAGGATAGGATGGAAGGAATAAGTATTCGACAAAAATACACTATAACAATATTTAAAAATTGCGCGAACAATCGAACTACAAGCGTGTGTTACTATACTAACTTATACATATTGTGTTTTTTATAACAAAAAAGAATTTATCAAAAAAACGGTGGCCGAATGCCAGCGCCTAAATATTTATATACGGGGCGTATTCAAATCATGATATACAGGGTGTCCGGAAAGTCCGTCAGGAAACTCCGTGGCGTGATTCTACGGGTTAAAATAATAGCAGTTTGTAAGGATTTTTTTTCGAATTCCCAATTGTTTGCAAGTTACAGTTTGTCAAAGTTCAATTTTTTAAATTTTTCTTTCTAAATAACTTAATTCAAATTCGATTAATCTCTCCTTTTGTACACCCACTAAGTACATCAAGCTCTATTGGAACATTGAGAGAAGAGTTTCATTATACGCCGCTAGGGGGCACTTTACCTAGAACTCAAAATTTGTATTATTCATAACTTTTTTTCCTGCTAGATATCACAAACATTTAAACATTTCTGGAAAGAGAAACAATTTTATAAAAAATTATGTACTCTTCATTCAAGTCGATAAATGTAACCGTTTAGCAGGAAATCGCTATTAAAGTTTTATTTGACAAACTGTAACTTGCAAACAATTGAGAATTCTAAAAAAAAATCCTTACAAACTGCTATTATTTTAACCCGTAGAATCACGCCACGGAGTTTCCTGACGGACTTTCGGGACACCCTGTATATAGTCATTTTTTCCTAGTTTTATGTGTCTGTCCCTCCTCGCTCCAAATATAGCTAAGAACGGAATTCCTGACCATCATGCATTTCAGCTCATGGAACATTCCTTTTTTTTGTTTGAATTTCCAAAATTTCACAAGAGGTGGAAAATCGTTTAAAACAAATTCGTATTAGAAAAACTATGGGGTAGTATAATTTAGAGAGCCATTTCTGTACGCATAAAAAGGTTATAACGGGGGCAAGTAATATGTATTTACTACCTAGCACAAAGATTTTGAAATAACAACGTTGTTGAGAAGTCGTGACAAGCAGTTTCAAAATTGTCCCTTTATTTTTGTCATTTTTATTTCGTTGTGCTTTGTTACATATTTCATATTTTTATTTTTTATGAATATGAATTTATGCAATAAATTCAAAACTAGCGAGGTTACAAAGCGTATTTCTTTTATGAATTCCTTCTAACTTTTTTATGATCTTTTTCTAATTTTGTACACGTATCACTAATATTTCTTTGCATCCACTTTCTTAATTTGACGCATCTTCCGACGGCAAAGGACCCAAATTGTCCTTGACAACTGTCCAAATAATGACTTAGAACTTTTTTGTTTGAATATTTTTATAAATTTGAATGAAAAAAAACCTTTAAAACAGGTCTTCTTTAGGTGTTTAATATAATATAAACTACTGAACAGAATTAACGCATCACTTTATTAGTCTTAAAATGATACATAAATTAAAGTAAAATTAAACTAAATTGTGACGAAAACTAACAAACTGAATTCATACAATCACCACTGTTTACTGAATACTAAACGTTGTTCATATAATATTTTTTATTATATAAAAAAGTATGAGGAGGTATTACAGACGGAGTTAAATAGTGATTTAATGTTCAGTTTGTTAAATTATCTTTTATATACTTGGTAGAATAGCCAAATTTGGTTATAAAGAATACATAAACGCTGTTAAAATAATAATATATGACATGAAATTATAAACAAATTTTCTATGATGATGGGGGTCCCAATGTGTACCACTGATTAACTATAATTCTGCTGTTACTTATGAAACCCTCTACTGTTATTCTAAACTAGTCGAGGTCACTGGATAATCACCATGAAATTACTTATAGCCGTTGCGTAAAAAATACCTATTTACGTACCTACTTGTATTTTTTACTTAAATTTATTTAATATATGGTTATCGATGTGTGTTCTGTGTAAAGACTATAGTGTACTATATACCTTTTATTTTTTAATCATATGATCTTACTTAACTATTTAAAAAGATGCGAGAATACTAATAATATGTCAATTTATTTAAAAATTTCTGAATTAGATACGGTCTAACAACAATTTTTTATAAGGTTTCTAGTGCAGATACGGGCATGTCCTTTAATTGCAATTGATGATAGAGAATAATTACAGTCTAGTAATGTAAACCTAAAATGCATGCTGATGGTAAAGCAGAGTCCACACACACAGTTTTTACAATGATTTACCTGCGCCGTTCTAAATGTGCAGTTCTCTGAACACAATACAGTTGGTACCAAATATTTAAACAGTTTACGCCTCACAGTCATGGGTAAAGTTCTTCTTTGGTCAGTTTTTACAATGTGCATCCAGAGGGAAAACCAACTAATAAGTGCTCTTGACAATGACTTGCTGAGTAAATAAACTAATTTGCGTCTGCACAATTAGGCAAGTACGTACAGGTCGCCCAAAACCGTGCTCAGTTTCTGCACAGTTTGTAAAACTGAGGGAAACTTGGAAAATCTCATTAATTAGGGGGGTAGTCAAACGTCAACCGGTATCAATCTCTCACATTCACCCAAGCCAACATTCTTCGACCCTACCATACCCGCAGAGAGGGTGCCAATCTTCTCCACGAATATAACTTATGTACGGTCTACCGGCTGCGGGGGTCGAACCCACAGCGATCTAGGATTCAAGTACTGACGCCTTAAATCGCGCGACCACTAACCGATCATTATATTCTATGATAAAATAATTTGTGTAATTTTTTTCCAATTAAACGGCAACTCTCATCAGTAAGCCACAGCTGAGTGGTGAGTTAACTGACTGTTCATGTCTCTCAAACCCGACATACCTGAGTACGCAAAATATAGCACAACTACATCTAGCGGCTATCTATTGATGTTTATTTTTTGTTTATAGGAAACAATTCTTTTTTTCCTTTAAAACAAATACTTTTTTCGACGATACTGCTATATTAGCACATAGAGTTTTTTTAATTTACGGTTTTTCAAAAGATTATATTTATAACCTAATAAAACCATATAAAAATTTTACAAAATATATTAAAACATTGCAGATTTTCCACATCTCTCTATTAAAAATATGCATTTTTGATTTAAATAAACGTATTATTTGATTCGAAATGCACATTCATTTCAATCTAAAGATATTTTTTTATATCAACGTTGTTTTTATACAGATTTGAACAATTCATTTTAGGGAAATGAAAAAATATATTTATTTGATAATTTTCAAAAGTTAAGTTTTTATAAAACGTTCAAATGAAATAAATATTTATTTCATTTAAACAAATTAATACTCTTACCACATAAATCTATTTATTTTTGACAAAAAAAAAGTGATCATTACACCAAAAAAATTGGTTTCCCGAGAATTATGTTTAAATTAATTGAATTTCCAGTGCAGTATTTTAGAAATTCCCTGTATAAAATGTAATAATTTGCTTATAAATTTTTTTATTTTATTCACAAATTTTCTTATTTCCTAAATTTATAATAAAGGTAGAAGTATTTTATTGAGAAACAGTTTCATTTATTCTAAATAAGTATTCCATATTTATCGGAATCAAAATTATTTAATTTTTTAAATGTAATAAATAGATTTCGATTTTTTTTTGCTACTTTGGTTACTACATAAAGTGGATAGATAACATAATATAGGTCACGAAATATTTTGATTATATTAAACGAAAAAGTTTATATTACTGTGTAGGTAATAAATAAAGTACCTAATTCAACTTATTAACTATATATAGTATACATTTAGTACGTTGAAGATGTTAAGTAGCAAGTGCCTAAGTGTCAGCCACGTAGGATTCCACTGATCCTTTCCAAACTTTCTTTTCTTACTACTGTATAACAAACAATTCCCCTCTGTTTGAGCGGAAAAGGATAAGCATGTTCTCTTGCGGTTTGTTATCTTGTTTAATTTCAAATTCAGTAATATGTGTGAAACCCCTACACGTTTTACTAATTTCAGTCAGAACTTCTATATGCGGCTACCACATTTTGTGATTAGGAATTGTAATAAAAGATAAGTAGGAACGAAGTATCCGGTAATAATTTAATATGCAAAATTAACTGATTAACTACAAATAGGAAATGATTAAATTGTTAATAGCGTATACTTTGAAATATATTTACACGAATTATTTATTGTATGACGATCAGAATTGAGTAAAAATTCCAATAAAAATCATTCAGTTATTTAGCGATATTCGAATAGAACCTATACTGTTTTTAATTCTGTCGATTGTTTTTCAAACATTAACCTTTGGAAGTTTCTCACGGACCAAGTGCCAATATAAACAAACTCACGCAGTTTATCTAGCTATTTTTAAAGTATTTGACGATGCTATATGGAATGATGTTTATAGTTATTCCAAAAATTGTTGTAATTGTCGCTTCCGGTTTTCCTGGAAAGTATTGTTATGATTTCTCCAATAAAATCTCTGACATGTGTGATGAACAGGATGAGTCATAATAAGGTGGACAATTCGTTAGACTAAAGTAAGACAAAAATCCTATAGACGTACAGTTGTAAGAAAATAACAGTGAGTATGTACAAAAACAGTATTATTCTTCTTCTCTTATTTAAGGCCTCCACCTTAAAATGTAAGGTGATAAATAGAGTAGAGGTGTGCTTATTAATAATAATAATATGCTTTATTTCCTGAGCCATAATACAATGCATGGAAAACGTCAAGTAAATATAATACAATTCACAATAGGAATTTATACAAATATATAACAAAATAAATAACAATGACACACAATCATTGACTTCAAATTCAATTTGAACAATATAAGATAACAAACAACAATCAAAGAAAACTACACTCACAAAATTCACGTACCGTCTTGTTTTAAACAGCATAGTTCGAATGATTCGTTTTTGCGCAATCATTAAATTGCCAATACCAGAACCATTAGCCCAACAGAGGATACAATAGCTTAGGATAGGGAAAACCCGCCCGTAATAATATAATTTCAGAATGTCAAGACTCACAAACTCCCTTAGATTCCACATGACAAAGTTATGTTTAGATATTCCCTTGCATAAGTTCGCTATGTGAGCCTGCCAGTTAATACCTTCAGTGCCAGTGACGGAAAAATCCGTCGGAGTCGCTATCACTCTGGTGCCGCTGACGGAATTTTCCGTCACTTCTCTAGTGTCATTTATAGCTGGGTTATTTATGTCAGCACTGCATTTAACGAACGGTGAGTTACATAGGCACAATGAAAAGGTTTTATAAACTTAGTTTTTTGCGTACGGTTTATAATTTTTGCTTGTCTTTTTTAGCTAAATTAATAAAATGATCAGTTATAATATTAACCCAGTAAAGATATATTTCAAAAAAATTATTGCGGACAAGCTGATTTTTTCAGAGTGAATGAAAGGCTGCCTTCAACCAAAAAATCACTCTCGACACCTTTGTGGTTTTTTGCTATTTTGCTTTTATTTACTATACTTATTATGGTTCAGAAAAGATACAACAAAAAGCTGACCAGCTGGTTTTTGTAGATTTCCTCAAGCACTGTCTTCTGAGTCTCCATCCAAAAAAGCACCGTTCAACTCCTTCGTTGTTTTGCGCAATAGGGGTGGTTTATTATTATTGTATCATCCCTAAAATATTTTGTGTACATGTACTTAATAAAAGTCATTACTTCTGTTCCGTAGGGTCTATTGTTTTAAAAACATTTAAGCATATTTAATAGGGATGTTCAAATTAAATAGGTATTCTGAGGTACGCCAGTTTGAACCAATGGGATGTAATATCCAAGTTACTTTGTGTTTTCAGTGCTGTGAAATGTTAATTGAACTCATTTCCTTACCACACATACCACCACCCTTATTGCGCAAATCTGCCCTTTTTTTGGTATTCACTTAGGAGACAGTCCTCTAAGAATCCTCCAAAAACCCGTTCTTAAGCCTTTTGTTTGTATCTTTACTGAACCATAATAAATAAATACAGTTTTTTTTTCTTTAATGGACGGTGAAGCGTCAAATATATAAAAAAGTTAATATATTAATATTATTATGTACAAGTTGAAGAAAAAATTCCAAGAACAAAGTAAATAAGAAAGTTTTTTGGTTGGAGACAGCCCTCCATCCACCCTGAAAAAATCAGGTTGTGTTCATGTATTTTTTGCACTATATGAGTACTTTGTGCAAATACGGCAGTTTATACAGGCATTCGGAAAAGGGTTTATTTTTTTATTAGAATAAGATTGGAAAACTGGCAAGGCTGGTACTATATCAACCTCAAAAGGAGCCCGAATAATCCATTACCATACAGATGAAGGGTTCTTGCAATTTTCAGAACATAGTTGTTCGACGGAGACGAAAGCGGCGACACTTGGTATCCAGATGAGGCAGATGATGCAGATGATGCAGATGAGCTGAATAAGCAGGTTCTTGCAGGCGACAAAATAATGCAATTTACTCAACTTATCTTAGTCCAAAAGACACAGGATCTCAAATTGAAAGTTTTGAATTCAAAATTATTCAAATTTTTAATATGTTTTCAATGAATTGCTTTGAAAAACAAATCCGTACTTTATTCTAAACGCTAAAAGACGCTACAAAATGTATACGCAGATAAAAATTGGTCATAACATTTTTCTCACTCTATGTATCAATGTTTTAAAAGAAAATTATTATCATACTAATTGTTTGTCGCTAAATTTAACCATTTTCTGTTTGTTGTAATTTAATTTTTATGACATCGTCGACTTTAATATATTTAATACAAATTTGATTTTATTTAGTATCACTTAACTTATTAAATAAATCGAAACTTGAAATTTAATATAAATAAAATAATTTTACATACTTTTATCTTCAAAATTAAATTAGATAAAATGGAAAAATAGCAAATAAATTGAAAACGGTTAAATTTAGCGATTTGAAATTAATATGTACTTATATCATATTTGTGTACAAAAGCTAAGAGAATAATATTATTCTATTTTGATACATACAATGAGAAAAATGTTCCACCACCAACATTTTGTAGCGGCCACTAGTTTAGAATAAAGTTAAGTACAAATTTGTTTTTCTTGTCTCAGATAATCCCCGAATCCAAATTTTCAAAGTAATTCACTGAGAACTTAGACAGACAAGATTTGCGACGTAAAATACTGTCACTGGTGTATAGCTTTCAATTTAGTTAGACGTGCAGTGCCACTGACGGAAAATGCCGTCGAAATTAAAATTACAGTCCAGTCAGCAAATTCGCTATTACAACTCATATAGACATAATTTAGATAGTTTTCAACCATCAAATTTCATAGAAAAAAAAACACTGGCATGGACAACATGTTATCGAAACTGCCACCGGCAGCGAACCTGTTAAGACACCTATCAAATGTGACTCCCAGAGACTTGACACAATCATTATCCCTAAGAGATATCCCATTTAAGGCAACATATAAACTAAAATTAGGGTCATGAATTTAAAAAGAAATCATTTCAGTTTTCTCGCAGTTTAGAGACAGTCCATTTGCCACACAATATTTTTTCATTATATCAATACAATTCCCATCCTCACGAGCTAACTGATCAACGCAATTTGCTCGAAAAGCAACAGTGGAATCATCTGCATAGAGAGAAGCCAGATTTGGATAAAAATAATTGCCTAGATCATTTATAAATACGATAAACAAAATAGGTCCCAAAATGCTACCCTGAGGAACACCCGAGGGAACCACTCTGTTGCTCGATGTAGACTGGCCATCAGGACCCTTGACGATAACTTTCTGCTGTCGATTAGATAAATAAGATCTCAACCACTCAAGAGGAGTACCCCTGACCCCATAATGTTATCAGAAGTAAGTCATGATTTACGGTATCAAAAGCCCGCGTTAAATCAAAATAAAAACAAGCCGATCTCTGTTTATACTCAAAACTTTCCAAAATGTGTTTATAAATTGTCAATAAAGCATCCAACGTTGAATAACCAGCTCGGAAGCCAAACTGGAAATTACTAATCAACTTGCGCTCACTTAAAAAAGCTAGATTTTCTGCAAAAGCCTTTTCATATATCTTTGTAAACACCGACACCAAAGAAATACCTCTATAATTCGAAATCTTATCACGTTCCCCTTTTTTATAAATAGGGACGATCAAACTCTGTTTTAATCAAGTGTGTATGTGTCAAACTTTGAACTCTTCTACACACGGTGTACATCAACCCCTAAAAAATACAGGGAGGGATTCTACATAAGAAAACATGAAATTTATTTCCGTAAATGCTTCGTTACAGAGATACAGGGGACTGAAATAGAAATTTTATTTTCGATTTTTTTAAATAACTAACAAAATTTTTGCACAAAAATGAATAACGGTTTTTTTTTAATGACGCTACATATGCTGTTATTAGAGAGTTTAAGTCAATTGTCGATTATCATGATACGTAAAACGTAGAACGTATAATTTTCACGTTTACGTATAGTGAGATTCGTGTTTCAAAAATGAGTTTAAGTAGGGTAAGTTATCACGGAATCATATTATTCAGAAACGATGATTATTATTTTAATCTATGAGTATTTCTCCTTCTGTTAGTTTTTTATCAATTTGTTCTGTGCATTCGGAAGTTTTCGGCCACCTCTTCGGCACGTATGCGTCTCTGTTTACGTTACGTAAATACCCGTGAGCCCACGTACATCCGTTGTTTTAATTTGAGCATGCGCGACGGTCAAATTCTACGTACACGTTCACGTATCGGACACAACTTAAACTCTCTATTATTTGTTTCAATTTGCCCTAACTTTTTTCACAGGAAACTTCTGGTGCCTTCTGTGAATAAATTTTATTGTTACACCTTTTCTACAGAAAAAGGTACTCTTGTTAAACATTGCAAAACCAACCGTTTTCAAGAAAATACGTCCAATGTGGAGCGGACGTTTTGTGTTTTTTTTAATACTTTGTACAGAAAATGTGATGACACCAGCGTATTCACCTATTCAGCACCACCAAAAATGTACCTGTATCAAATTTCGATAACAACGTGTTTCATAAATTTGATTTTCAAAATGGTCGACTAAATCGACAGTGACTAAAGTAACGTTCAGATAAACGTTAGTGCAATGGTACTGCAGTTGTACTGTTGTATTGTAATTGTATGGTGTTATATATTATTTACTCTGTTTACATAAAATTACTGTAGACTTAAGAAATTGGGGAATTTTTCCACTGTAAGTTGGCGACATGCAAAAACTCAAGATTCTTGACCTTCAGAGAGGTTATGTTTATATTTTGTCAACTACGTCCCTATCTACGGAAATTGTTGGTTTTTATCATTTGCCGAATAGTAATTAAAAGCCTACTATAGATAAAATATAAGCCTACAATCTGCAGGAATAGATGGTCTATTTGAATGTTTGGTTAAATCACAGTATACTAGTATACTGTGAGTTAAATGAGGCCCCACTAATTTCACCAAGTCATCAAACACTGTCACTGTCATTCGGGTAAAATAAAAAAATAATCGGCATTCTCATTTCGCATTTCTTTATATAAATTATAGAAATCACCTTGCATGTGCTATCTGCGGTTAATAGGTCGCACCCACCATCTCCGAGTTCTTCTTTTCATTTTTTTTTTGCATGTATAGTTTTTATACATATTGACGTCGCTGCGAATAAGGGCATGTGAATCTTCTGTTTACTGTAAAAAAAGTAGTTTTCTGATTGGTCTTTGTATGATTGTTGGAAAAGGATTGGTAAAAGCTAAAATGCTTTTAGCTTCTGCCATACAACTGCAGTCAACAAAAGTCACCCGTATTTCTCGCCGTTTTACTTCAGTATCTTTGAATATTTGGAGGTGGGATCAGTTAACATTCCTATTATTTGCTAAACCCTAGATTATTCAGTCTAAAATTATTTGTATTTTGTAGAAAACACTATTTCAAGAATACGGCGCCCTTTTTAATAACTTTTCTGCAGTACCAATGCAACCGCACTAATCTTATGTGAATGAAGCTTTAGAAAAGCTAGACGTTACAGCTTTTCTAAGTTTAGATTTATTTGAGTCATTTTTTAACCTTATCATACAATTCAATAAAATAACTTACTCCTTCAGATGATAGTTTATGTTATACAGGGTGAATTTATTTACCGAAACCAGATAAATAATTACATTACCAAAACATTCCATAGTTATAATACACACCACAATAAAATTTTGCCACCCTCGTATCATTACAACGTTTGCAGAAAGAGACCATTCTGTGTGGCAGTAAAATTTTAAATCACGTGCCGTATATATTAATTTTGAATTTAATTAAATTAGTGCATTCAAATATATTCTGCAACATTTATTAATTCTATTAACTCTTGTGCTTCTGACAGGTATATTTTTCACGTTCTGCTTCTTCAAATCTCTTCTTTGATTATGTTCCATTTAAAATTAGCAAGTTGATTACCACATTTGGTATAACCGGAAGTGCTACAGGCATGGTTTTATTTGAAGAGTGCATTCCTGAAAAATCCAGAGCTAAAATTTTAAATATACAAATCGAAGTAGTCTTTGCTATATTCTATATTTATTTTAAAACTGAAAATTAATTTCAGTTAATTTTGTATATTACATTATATGTATACAAAATTACTAAATAATAATAAAATGAAATTTTAAGCTAGCTAATAGTAATCTACTGTAATAGAATTATGTTAAATTTTTACAGTATGATTGTACCCTGAATCACTTACTAATGTATTACCCATTTTTAAATTGATCTAATTTTACTACATAAATGAATCATACGAAACACCATTTTAAACTCACAAATAACACTGAACATTTGTACTTCTTATATGGAAACGATTTAGCTGCCTTTATAAATCATTCTTTGAATAATTAATGCAAATTCAATACCGTAATTACTCTTTAATTGTTCTCTTATATATTACAGGCTCTCTGGCGCCAGATGACTAGCATTCCTCGCTGATTTATCTAAATACCAATTTTATCGATTTATCTCAATTTTTTCTTCAACAATTCAATGAATATTTTTGATTATCGTATCGATGTTAGATTGCTGCTATATTTATCTTTACTTTTAAGATGATGTAGAATGAAAACTGAATTTTAACTAATTTCAGAAAATATTAAAGTAATTAGATTTTTAATTTATTTTCAACGGAATCCTTTGATTTTTTTATAACTAGCGTTGTAGCTATTCTTTTCGCTGGAAATAAATTATGGTAAAATAAGACTAAATTTGATATAGATTGTCCTTGTGGTTAACCCAATCCTCAAGAATGTTGTTGTAAACGACGTCTAAAAAAACAAACATAGAAACTGGGAGAAGGGATCTAGCTGCATAGAATTGGGTTGCACATTTCAGATTCTAAAGAAATACTCAAGGAACCTCAAGGAACAGATTGTAAATAACTCATCAAACAAATGTTTTTTAAAGGTAATTTTCTTTTCTAAGAAAAATTTTAACAGTACACCGATAAAAAAATTTGGCGGCTGTAAAAAAATTGTTTCATGGAAATACATTATTTGTTTGTATAGAGCCAAATAAATATTTATTTCTTGCTACAAATATTTTTTAGAAAAAGCAAGAATACAGTTATTTTGTGTAAATAAATCATTTGATTCCATTAAAACCATTATTTTCAATGATACACTACTGGCGTAGATTTAATTATATTCTATGAAAATTCCACTCATGTATAAAATATCTCATTGACGAACACAAAAATCGTGGTTTGCTATCGGCTAAATAGAAAGGAAGAGAAAATGCAACTGGATAAAAAAAGTGGATAAATTACGTTATCATAGCAACGATATGTTATTTTATTTATTAAAAATAACGTCAGTTTAAAATTGTTAGATGTCAAAATCACAATTTTATCCAAATGTCTTGATTTGATAATACGTGTTTAAAAGAAATAGTAAATGAAATCGAAAATTGTATCCCTAAAAATATTTAAAAAGCCAATCATCAATTTGGACATTATTTGATTCATGAAATTGTCTAACCATATACCATTCGAGCTCAGATTTTGACACTGATACGCTCTCGTGATTTTGTCGCAATAACTGGCGTTAAATTATCACGACAGTAAGTATTCGAAAAGAAACATAAAAAAATATCCGGCTAAATTTGAGTTCTTATGGTATTAACCCCGATAAAACAATTCTTTTCCAGTTAAACAAATGCTTATATAGATCAACAATTTATTGCTCACATATATCGGTTTCGAGCTTATTATTATTATTATTATTTTATTAGCTCTCAAAAAATTATTTGAAAATTTTTTTTTATTAAAATTAAGTTTTCATAATATGTCCAAATCGAATAACTATTTGTTTCATTTAAATAAATAAAATTACATTTTCTTACCAAATAAATCAATTTGTTTTTGAAAAAAAGTATTACTCCAAAAAAAATTATTCGAGAATGAATAATGTTTAAATAAATTGAATTGTTTGCTGAAATTTTCTTTTTGGTGTATTTAAGAATCAAATAATTAGTTGAACATACTTACAGTAATTGCTACGTATATCCACGTATCTCAGTAATGTACAAAAGCAATCTAGTACAATCTACTACGTATCTTAGTACAAAAACGGTCTCTTATAATTAGAAATAATCTAATGCTTTTTCTTAAATTTTTCAAAGGTATTTGTATATACTTTCAATCCGATAATTAAATAACTATTTTACTTTATTTCAAATACTTCTGAAGTAAATAATAATTTTTCTAAATCGGTGAATTGGAAATGGAAGAGAAGCAACTATTAAGTGGCCACCACATTCCCCCAATTTTAGCCCATTGGATTTTAGTTCAGTTTGTGGATTTTTGTAAGACTATGTTTATTCTGAATCGATGGAGAATATTAATCAACTGAAAAAAGCGTCTTATGAAAGCGACTGCCATTGAAAAATGGGAATCACAGGTTTTTCAAAATATTACATTTTTTGTAATTATAAAAGCCGTTTATAAATTTCTTAGGCAGGCGAACATGAGAAGCAGTTAGTAAACTAAAATATAGAATTAGTGAGTTAAAATTAAATTGGAATGCATAAGTGAATTACATAGGTAAAAAAAAACATTTGTTTCCGTAAAAATGGTAAATTTGGTTAGCCCTATGTTGAGAGATTGTATAAAATCAGTTACGACATTTTAAAACTCGATAAATTATCTACAAACTACAAATCTATTTTGGACATTTTTTTTAAATTTAAAATTGTTTCGCTGCGGCTGTCTAACAATGATATTTAAAAATCGAATTTATCTTAAAAACAAATATTAAGAGTAAGAAAATATTCTAAATAAAATTTTCATTGCGACATTGGGGAAACTTGTCCACAGGCATGTCAGAAAAAATAATATACATATACAGGGTGTCCGGAAAGTAATGGGATCCAGCTTGAACATAGCTTCCTGTGATCAAATAGAATCGATTTAGACAAATTTGACTTAGTCAAAAAGTGCTTCATTTAGAAGTTATGGACATAATTAAGAAACGAAACGTTCAATCATGTTGAAATTAGGTAGTTATGTTTTAAATAAGTACAAGGAGTCAGTAGTGCTGCATATCGTAGGAGGCGCTCTTGGCAGTTTTTTTGTAACTCATTTTCATCGTATCTTTTTTGTTAGTCCTATTCTGATACGCTTTACGGAAAATCATGATGAAGAAATTAATTTTGCGTAGAAAAGCTATCCATGTAACTGTACTTTCTTTCTGCAGCTCCTCCATTAAATTGATTTTGACAGTAAACAGTAATCATATCTGCCGTTCTATGTTGGAAAACTGTTTATGTTATGTTTTTAAAATTTGAGAAAATAATACTAATAATTTGAAATTATTTACTCATTACATTTACACTTTACACAACTACACAACTACACAACGATAATTACTGACTATTAATCTGACAGGCTTTTGATCAAATTTTATCTAATTTAAGTGTATCAACGTCAGTTTGACCAGTGGTAACTTGATCGAATTAGAAAATTTATTCCTATTTTAATGTGCGGAACTTTTCAAATGCGTTTTTACCGAAAACAGTGCATTTTATCAACATGGAACAAGTACCTATAGCTTTTCTATGCAAAATTAATTTCTCCATCATAAGTCAGTCAAGTGCATCAGATTAGGACCAACAAAAAAGATACGATAAAAATTATTTGCAAAAAAACTGCCAAGAGTGCCGACTATGATATGCGGCACTACGTACTACTTCACAATGCTTGTACTTATCTAAAACATAACTGTACCAAATTTGAACATGATTGGCCGTTTCGTTTATTAATTATGCCCATAACAAGAGAACAATTTTTGTTCTTTGAAGCTCTGTAACTTCTAAACGAGGCACTTTTGAACTAAGCTAAGTTTGTCTAAATCAGTTCTATTTGATCACAGGAAGCAATGTTTAAGCTGGGTCACATTACTTTCCGGACACCCTGTATACATATATATTTGCTCAACCATAAGAAAAATCTAATCAAAATTATAAATAAAAAATTGACAAAGTTAATTTTTGGAATATGCTGTTAATGATGACCTGCTTTTTTGTTACATCCTGTATGAATATATAAGGGACACAGGAGATAGGTTCCTTTTTAATTTTTTTACTATTAAAAATATCAACTGATACTTTTTTAAATATATTTTGCAAGTGGATAATTTAATTAATACACGATTTATATGTATTTCAGATTAGACGATTCGATTTTTGTTATTTTGCAAAGGTTCAATTTTACCCTAATTAACCAGAAGGTCGAGTGGAGGGTTACGCTACTATAGCCTTAAGGGCGGAGAATGAGATTCCAGTCTCCGCTTTGAGGATTATTGAAGCGAAGGATAAATTAAGGTTGGGAAGGAGGTATACCACTGCCTTCCCTTCGAGAGAGAGGTGGGAGAGGGCAGAGGACATGTTTCCCCCGGGATCTCTGATATGCTATACAGATGGATCCCGGGTAGAGGATGAGTTTTCTGGGGCAGTAATATATCTGGAAAACCTGGACATCCGGCAGAGCTTTTCGCTGGGCACATACTTCACAGTTTTCCAGGCGGAGGTTTTTGCTATTTTGATGGTAGCAGGCAAGGAAGAAATAAGAAATTGTGTGGAGGAGAAAATCTTCATCTGCTTTGATAGTCAGGCTGCACTCAGGGCCCTTAGCTCTCCAAGGACGAGATCTAGTCCTGTTCAGGAGTATAGAGATGCCCTGGAGTCCCTGGCCAGACAAAGGGAGGTGGAGTTGGTCTGGGTTCCTGGCCATAAGGGAATCCCCGGTAATGAGACGGCTGACTTGCTAGCTCGTCTCGGATCTGGAGCACCTTGCCAGGGACCCGAACCCATTCTGGGAATTATGCGAGGTAGTATTAATAGTGGTCTTAATAAATTTAAACACTAGGAGGGAATTGGAGAAGGAATGGAGGATGTAGACAGGCTCACGACTTCTTCAATGAACCCAATAAATCTGGGACGATGTGGCTGCGGAGCCTTACTCGAAGGTCCCTGAACCAAATGGTCCTGACGGGCCACTACAAACTGAGAAGGCATAGAGGAGAGTCCCTTATGTCCGGAATGCGGACTATCCATTTTCTAGGATATTGTGCGGCCCTTGGAAGACTAAGATATAGGATCTTTGGCACCGAGGAGCTGCAAAGGGAAGAGATGAGGGGTCTACCGTGGACCAAGATCCTGGCGTTCATCAAGGTGTCGGGTAGGTTCGAGGAAGGCCGAGGGCGGATAGTGGAGAGGTGATGGGACGCAAGGGTAGGCAAAAAGGGCCCACGTGTGGCCTAATTGCTAGTGCCAGTAGTAGTAGTAGTAGTAGTAGTAGTAGCAGTGTGCTGCCCACACTGCTACTACTGCTACTACTACTACTCTACTACCCTAATTAACCAATATTTTTCATCAAATTTATATAGGTTTATAGGACCACCCTTATAGTACTCTGATACTTCCGATATTCTTTTTAGCTGATAAACAGCTCTATTCTGTATCTTATAGGTTAAACATAACCACCCGGTTAAAATATTGATGTTAACCCTACCGCTAAAAATAATAACTCCAATTGGTATTCTGTATAAGTTTTTTTAAGCCTAGTTAAAATGATTTTATCAACAGTATGTTAATATTTCAGTGTTAGTGAAGTTAGCAGTAAGGTGAAAGCATAGAATATATTTATATTTTTTTACGGGTAAAAGATGTCGATTTGTGATAACATAAGCTCGATTACTGGATTAGTACAAATTTGTTTGTGTTTTAGTAACCAATTTACAAGATTCTTGTGATTTATCCGAGTATGGGGGATGAAAAAAAAAACGTTCCCCACGCAAGACAAACAAAAAACAGATCCAGTTAATTGTTGATTTTTTGAAAGTCAACAATATTTTACTAAACAACAAACTGGAGCCACATGAAATTATGATTGATTAAATAAATGACAGCTTGTTTTGAAAGTCTAAAGAGTTACTTAAAAGTACAATCAGTTAATTCAAACGGATTGCTAAGTCTAAAATTGTAGTTGAAGTAAATAAGGGATAAATATGGAACTATCAGTCCACAAATATAAATAATACACTTTATTTACGTCTATTCCAATCTGTCAGCTTCATCCAATAAAATATAATTATAAATATAATAAATAATAGAGATTAATTATACCAATCGTGATTTATACTGGTATTCAATAGGTTAAATTTTAACAGCATCTATTTTGGTCCCGTTAAATTTTAACATATTTGGTTAAAATAAACCTATTAAAAATGAAAATAATTGAAGGTTAAAATTTTAACTTTGGCCTTGGCGTTAAAATTTAACCAAAAGCATTACAGAATAGACCCAAAAATCTGTTAATACCTATTCTCTTCTCGATTTTTACAGCTCCAATAACTACCGAGATGAGAGTTGTTGAAATCGAATAATATAGTGATTACTGATCTGTCCACGCTGGCTTCGAATTTTTATAGGATATGTGAAATCGTATAAGAATAATTTGTGTAAGACAATAAAAAATGATCTCTATAACAACTCTTAAATGTAAAGTTTCACTTTATGTAATGTCCAGTTTAATCAAAATCTGTTAAATCAAAATATCTAAAAATAAACCGAATGGCACAACTCTCACGAGGTGTGACAGGGTCAAACAAATTCAACATTTCAGGAGGCTATAGACCTAACATCTGAAATATAAATATTGGCAGTGTTGTAGAATTTAAAAGTATCACTGGAGTTCAACGACTTTGACATTTTGACAATATTCCCAATCCATTGGAACTGCAAGACAAACATTTTTCAGGACATCAAAATTTTATAACCAATATTGATTGTGCACCTCATTTACAATCTAATATAATGAATAACAATTAAACTAAAATATATGAAAATGCAGTAAATGAACATAATTATAGAAATACCTACGGTAAATAAGCAGCTGTTATTTATAGAATATTTTTGGATGTTTATCGTTATATAAGAAAATATATTCTGATTCTTTTATTTTGACAATAACTGTTTTAGTATTTGATAGTTTGTTAATTTGTTGTTTTTTTTTGCAAATACAGTGTGATTCACAACTTATTAACACAATTTTAGGAATCGTTGCTTCATGAAAGACGGAGTCAGTATCGTAAAAAAAATCCTTATCCGAGAAAAAAATGATTGAAGTTTTAATATCGGATACTGCAACCCGATTTTTATATTAATGTTTTTGCGATACTGTTTAAATTAGTTTTTCAAGTGTGAAAAATGGCTTACGTGTATAGTAATTCGGAGTTGATGGATATCGTTTTAATTTATGGTGAAGTAAGACAAAATGCTTTAGCAGCATCAGAATTTTCCGGTAGACATGTGCCAAATGCAGTGCAACGCGGACGTGACAGGACAAATTTGTAATCGAATCGTGGAAGAAATGGAGGTCCAGGACGTCCATGGCGTATTTCAGCAGCTGAGGAGAGATTGAAAAGAAGACTCTATTATATCCATGCCGTGTCTAGCGTGTCAAAGCATTACCAAGGGATTATCCCTTACGAATTAGATTTCGTGAAAGGTTGCTGCAACAAAATGCTCAAAATCCCGGATTTACAACTGACGTGTTGGTTATAGATGAGGCTATTTTTGATAACATTCATAATACTCATATTGGGATTTTGAAATCCGCATTCGATTCAACGGGATAATTTCCAACAACGCTTTTCTTGAAATGTTTGGGCAGGGATTGTCCATGATCGCTTGATTGGACCATTCATATTACCAAATTGATTAGATGGGGTTCAGTATCTTGAGATGCTTCGAAATTATCTGCTTGAACTTCTGAAAGATGTGCCTTTAGCTGTCCGACTCGGAATGTTTTTTCTGCATTTTTAAATAACTATTGTATTTTTGCAATATCAATGCAAAAATATCGAATATTTATAAATTGTCAATAAAAATGTCAAATTAGAATAGGGAATGTGATTTATGTGTGGATTTACGAAACGTATGTAAAAGCAAACCAATAATAGTATATTATACTATAATGGAGAGAAATGCGTTATTTTGGCAGAGATACAATGCACCGAGGACAAAATAGCATCTCTCCCGAATGGTATATACTATTTTTTCCACGGTCTCATTAACTTGAAAACACATATTTTGTCATTATGAACTAAGTAGCACCAGAATTATTGTATTCGGATTTGAGCATTTATTTAGTAGTCGTTGAGTTATTGTCATAACTACAAAATAAACAAACAAAAAGAATTGTCAAATTAAGGTGCTAGTTTGGTTTAGTTTAAAGTTTGTTTAGTGCACAATAATTAATTGTGAGTCGGAAGAGATTGTGGAGGCTGCAAATATTGCAATAAGCAATTTGCTGCCTACGAAGTCAAGATCTTTATACGATATAGTCTACAGTCGGTTCAAAAAGTGGTGCGCCGAGAAAAATGTTCAAGTATACAGCGAGAATGTTTTGTTGGCATAAAATGCAAAGAATTACAAGTCTTCCACATTATAGGCGCAATATTCTATGGTTAAGTCATGCTTGATAATTTACGACGACATAGATATAAGCAAATTCCCCAAGCTGATCGCATTTTTGAAAAGAACTGGTGACGAATATCAAGCGAAAAAATCAAAAATATTGACAAAAGGTAAAATCGACCGTTTTCTATCAAGTGCAGATGACAAAGAATTCTTAATGATTAAGATAAGATTACTTTTGTTGTTAGGTATTTCAATTATTAAGTATTTTGAGTTTTTATAGGTTGGATTAAATCTGGGGATTGCCGGAGCTTGTCGAACTGATGAACTAGTTAATTTAACTGTAGATGATATTGAGGATGTAGGCTCTTCCTTGATTGTAAAAATTCCAAACATTAAGACAAAGATTCCACGAACCTTTCTGGTTACCGATGTGGGAAATATACTTGAATTGTTTCGAAAATACCTGTCCCTTCGTCCTCCCCATGTCAAGCATAAGCGCCTTTTTTTGTACTACAAAGCAGGAAAATGTAGTTCGCAGCCAGTTGGCAAGAATACCATGGGAAAAATTCGGAGTGTAGTAGCTTCGTATTTAAAATTACCTGATGCTGCATGTTATACTGGTCACTGCTTACGAACATCTTCAGCGACATTACTGGCAGATGCTGGTGTGGATATCACGACAATAAAGCGTCATGCTGGTTGGAAATCAACGACAGTCGCTGAGGGTTATGTCGGTTATGTCGAGAACTCCATTGAAACTAAGACCAAAATTGCTAATCAGGTTTTAGTAGGTACCACTACTAGCGCAATCACAAAAACTGTAAATGTAAGCGAAAGTAATATTCCTTCTTATATATTAATTATATATTAATTTTGAAAATTGTACAAATGTAACATTTAATTTAAATGTCAATAAATAATTTCAATGTTATCTTTTTTTTGCATGAAAAACGTTATCCATAATGTAAACTCCCTTGGGGGCATTATACTCCCTTGGGAATAATCGACTACTTCTGTTTTAATGTTGATGTCATAGAAACTGATTTCTACTTCCGACCGTGGAAAAACGTTATTATTAGTTAGTTAGTAATTATCATGTGATGTAAATATATATGTTAGATCTGTCTCATAGTACTGCGAGTATATGGCTGAATGTTGTTAAAGATTTTGTATGGTCGTAGAAGGACAGTATTATATATACTTTAAGAAGGAGAACATTTTTCAGTGCCAAAACTTGAACCAAGCTCTCCAAATGACCTTTACTTTGTTTTTCATCTCGAATATGTTAAGCGGGCGTGCTGTGTTCTATAATTTGTGCAAAGGTATTTTTTTACATACGTCCAGGCGGCCAATTTTTGACCATTCGCAACTATAGAAAATCTTCGTAAATGTGCGAAGAGGACGAAATCTAATTTTTGAGTATTCGCATCTTTGCGTATGCCCATATTTTTATACGTTTCACTGCGAGCGGCGAGCGGCATTTGAGGTAATATTGACTGTTATTATTTTCTCTCATCTGTCTCAGTTGTTCAGTGTTGTGTGTGGACTTTGTGGTTTCTTGTCGTGATAAATATAAATCATTAAAAATGGAAGAATTAATGAATGTGCTTGCAATACGTAATTTGGAAATAGCAGAGCAACAAAATTTTTATTATAGGTGATTCAAGGTATCCCCTGAAAACTTGGTTGTTAACCCCTTTCAATGAAGTTGAACCAAATACTCCACAATACAACACTATCCATAACTCCATCGCACTCCACTACACACCCCACATCGCCTGTAGAATTATAAATGCCTGTGTGGTTCTTCATAATATGTGTGTTGAATACAATGTCCCAGCACCATATAATGAAGATCAAGATGTAGATTACGGCATAATAGATCAACATATTGAAGAAGAAGAAGTAGTTATACGGATTAATCCTGAATTAGCAGACGGCAGGAGTAAGGATGAAACTTATGAGACATTTATAGCAGGGCCAACAAAATTTATTACCGTATTTTCTTTCTTTAAATAAAAAATTATATAAGCAAAATAACTTTTAATAACTTTGAATAACACATGAGCATAAAACAAATTCTATTCTACAGGAAGGTACTACAACAGTCTTTTTTTTTATTAATATTCTAAGACTTTTCCCGATTGATTCTAGGGCTTTAATTTTGTTTAATTTTAAGTCTTCCATGTTCTTCATATGAATCAATTTATTCTTGTAATATTTTTTTTTGATGTCCAGTTTGTTATTTAAGTTTTCTTCTGCATATCTGATGCATTCGCACTTCGTTTCTTCTTATTTTCCGACATTTCTCACGCTTCACTAATTCTCAAAATAATAAATTTGTCACTGTCAAAAGCCGACAGTTTAGACAACCACTTTATAAATTAATATTATATCAATTTGCCGTGTTGCCTGATCAACCATGCGTAATGTTTCGAATGCCTAACTCTGACGTCTTTTGACTTGCGTATATCATCCAAAAATTGGCCTCCAGGACATAGGAAAAGTTATAAACTTAAATGACAAAGATAAGAGATATACATAAGTTTTTAAAAATTAGATGTTGGAGTGGTTCAACTAAATTTGAAGTAAACGTTTTATAGTCCTCTTAATTTGTAATGAACGATATCAATTAATTAGTATTTCATAGTTGCAGAAAGAGTTTTAGTTACAGTTTATATAAAATTATGTAACTATTCTGGTATTTTGACAAATCTCAAATTTATATCTAATAATTATACTCTATTTAATCATTTTAATTCGTTTTTGATTTATTGACAAAGTGATTACTGATTTATAATATGTGTCAGTTTAAAAAATTAATACATATATTTTCAAATATAAATATTTATAAATGTCATCTAATATTTTATTTAAAACTTCTACTACAAATATTAGAATAATGTATAATTTATATTGCTAATTTAAATAAATAGGTCCGTAAATTTACAAAAATTTGGAAAATATACCAAAGCCATCTTTATAATAAAATTGTAAAAACTATAAGATTTTTCTAAAATTACTGATAAAATAATGGATAATAATATTTTACAAGTAAAATTCCAAATAATTATTTTCAATGTAATTCAATATGTTATTTTTATCCATCTACTTTAAAATAATTAATCTGGATCTGCTGTTGATATTTATTTAAACTTTATTGCACTGTTCTATTACAAAAGTGCAGTTCCTGTTGTGATTAATACTTACCATTTCGAATTTGCCTTGAGATGAAGGTAATTCACAACGTGAATCTGTTCTTATGCTTTCGTTGCTGGGTACATTACTCATTAAAGAAAAGCAATTGTCCCGATACAAAAAACGTACTTAAATAACAAACAATAAAAGTGGAATGCATACATTACAAATATCTTGACACAAAAATTACATTTTTACACGCCTTTTAAATTTAATAATGTTGAATAATTACGGATATCTCCTTTAAAATTTATATGAATATTAATTATGTAAGAAAAGTTATTTAAAAATTACTATTCACATAAAAGCAGGAGTACTTATTTATAAAAATAATACCTACTAAGGTAATTTAAAATTGTCTAAGAATTTGGTTTTGATAACAATTACTTTGAAATATTTACATAATTCCTATATTATATATTTTATCAACATTATTGAGAATATTGAACAAAGTTTGGTTAAGTGGAATTATTTTTAAGTTGGAAATTATTTAACCAAATATCATATGGAAAGTCGAGCACAAGATGAACCTGCAACAAATCTTGTTCATCATATGTGTACGGCAGCTGCAAACTCCTCGACATGTGCTCGACCACAGTTTGCTCACTAGCTCGCGAGTTGCGATTCAATTTCTGTATATGTAGGTGGAATGAAAATTTTCTGTATTTTTTAGTAATTTTGTAAACTTTATTGAGATCGTACGATATTAAGTTATAAAAAGTGAACATAAATACGAAATATATGAAAGAATATTTGAACAAAATCTCGGAAAATCTATGCTGTTCCCCATTGTTCCTATTGCTATACCTACTTGTGATATTTCCCTGCATAAACTTCCCGTCAGTTCCCGTAGACCAGGAACTCTGTAAGCAGTGGAAAATTAAATTAAGAATCTGTAAACCGATAATTAAACACATGAAAGTATGTAGCAAACTTTTTCTTAGAGATTTTACGCCAAGTAATTATAACAAGGTTATGTCGTGAATTATTTAAAGATGTTTTCAATTCTTTATTGCACATTACACTGTCAATTTTCTTCATTTAATCGAAGATGGATGTTTCATGAAGTAACTGAACTAAAGCAAACGCTGTAAACACAGCATGGGGCTTCTCGCCTTCTACCCCAGATAAAATTCGCACACGATAGTCGCACAAGATATTTCAAACCGAACCATTATATCAGAAAGGTTACGAGCATACTAGGAATTCACGATATACATACAATGCACTAGGAATTTGTCTTTCATTAAAGTTAAAATAATTCTTTTGATAAGCGCTAAAATACACTTTCACCTAAAAAATTACATAAATACAAATAATTACACCATAAAACACAACAACCCTGGTAATTAAGAGTTTTATAATCTTAGCGGCAATTGTAAACAAATTGTTGATCACCCCTATATCAGACATCTTGAATTTTACAGCACCATCTAGTGGTTCGTGAATTTCGCGAATTGGAAACATAATTAAATTTCATCTAATACTATAAACATTATACAATTTCATGGATCTCTAAAGATGTTAACTATTGCAAAGAAGTGGAAACAATAATTAGCGCAAAAATCAACTGGTAAATACATACAATACACAGGGTGATTTTTAACCTATACGCATAAAATTATAGCTGAGGACAAATAATGACGAATAGCGGAAAAAAAATGTAATCAAATATTTTTAGTTTCGGAAGTTTAGAAAAATTTATCAGGTGAATTTTTTTGTTTATAAAAACTAAGAAGTAAACCAGTCATGACGATATATTTGATATTTGTAGCAGTACGTACAGGGTCGTAGGCAACCAGTTTTGTCAGGGGGGCCCTAAACTAAAACAAATGTTACCTTCTCATAAAGAGTGACTTCCAAAAAAACAACACTGGCTTATTTTCTCTTTCTGGGGGAGCTCAGTCCTAAGTAGAACTGGCTACGGCTTACTTACTTAGTTATCAGTTGTGGTTCTATTGAAGTTTATTTTCATGCGATTATAAAAGTATGGTTCATACAGGGAAATTCTCAAAATTCAGTGGCTGCAGCACATCTTTATACTGAAAAGTTTCTCCAAATATATAATCCCAGACGTGAAGCCATTTTACCAGTGGTTTAACAGGGTAGAGAAACTGGCAATTTGCGACCGAGGTCTGGGCAACATGAGGGAGCCTACGCAAATTGTGAATCTCGAGGAAGAGATTTTAAAAGACGTAGAGGAGCAGCCTGGCATAAGCACTAGGACAATTACAGCAGAATTTGGGATATCACAATCCATAGTTTGCCACGACTTACTTTACCCATTTCATGTGCAACGGATTACAAGCCTTCTATGGGATCTTCTGCTTCGAGTAAACTTTTGCGATTGGTTGCTACATCAGCACCACTTAAACCCAAACATTACCATGAACATTTTAGTTCCGGATGAGACACCATGCATTATTGGGCATTGGAAAATTCGCATGGCACGCTTTCAATAACAATTTTCAGTAAAGGGGTTGAAATTGTGAATTAAGTATTTATTGGCATTTTCGTTCTGGAAAATCGATTAAATGGTGCTCTTTATTTCCAATTTTTCGTAATAATTTACCGGTACTCCTAGAAGAACTTAATCTCAATATTAGACATCATATGTGGCTTCTTCAGGATGGTGCTCCACCACATTTTGCGCGACTAGCGACATTTGGATCATGAGTTTCCTGAATGATGGATAGGCCGAGGTGGTCCAATTGGTTGGCCCTCTCGATCGCCTGACCTAAATTCGCTTGACTTTTATTTTTGGAGTTACATAAAAACTGTGATGTATGATACCGAAGTTAACACTGAACAAGAGTTGTAAAATCGTATATGTACATGCTGCCCCTGAGGCAATTCGACTACTGCCTGGTTTAGGCCGTACGGCCGTACTTCGAACAATTACTATGATAAATTAAATGCATTTACAGTTCTATGAAGTTCATATTCTTTTATTTTCATTTGAAATAAATTGGTATATCTGTAACAGGAAACATTTTTTTTTCACTATTTAATACCACGGTCAAAGACGGTGAGCGTTTCGCGTCCTGAATGTCTAATATCAACTGCTGTATTGAGATCCATGTAAAGCCGTATATACACTTGTAACAGAACCTCGATAACGAAAAAGGTCAAAGTAGGTAGTTACGCGTAAGTGTATGCCACCATTGCTTGCTATCAAACCAGACGTACGCAGACTAGAAGCTTTCTTAGTGTTCTGCTTTGTTGTGATCGATTTTGACAATTTTTTATTATTTTTTTTTTGGTAAAGAATTCCCAAAAAGCGACACAGAAAAAGAAAATATATTTGGGTGCATCCATTCAACAAGGATAGATTTATAGCATTTTTGCACTCAGTGTGAACTCAGCACTCAGCACTCAGTGTGAACTCAGTTTACACTGAGTGCATTTAAAGAAAGAATTTTATTTACAAAATGTAGATGATTATTTATTATTTGATAAACAAATACGCAGAACATGGTTTATAAGACACTTACGCAAAAAATATCCACGCACGTGTACAAATGCATTTATTTCTGTTAATAAATTGTAATAATCAGAAAATTGTACTGTATATAAGAAATTCATTTCAACAACACTCAATTTTGGTATTATGACAACCAAAATGTCAGACACTATCCTGCAGCTTAGCTATGCAACCATCAAGACAACAATTTTATGTCTTGTCAGGTTGTAGTAATCAAATATTTCTGTTTTTCAAACTGTCAAAGTTGTCACACCATCACCGGCAGAAATGTATTTATTAGAATGTTTCGACACAAATATATTTTAATGTAAAGATATATCATTGTTATACAGAATGTTTCAGGAGAAGATATGCATACTTCAGTATGTTATTCTACGTTCAATTTTAAGCAACAAATTTCCTATAAACTTAGGTCTGGAAACGCTTCGTTTAAGATGTACAGGATGTCAAATTTAAAAAAAATGATTACATTTTCGTGATTAGTTTTTAACGAAAACGGCTGCTCCTAGAAACTTCAATAAGGTGTACATTTTTTAAGTAGAAAACGCAGGGAAAATGTTTTTCTATTCTAAAATGACATACACCGTCACACAAAAAAGTTGAAGCGATTTAAAAGAATCCTCTAATGGTCGCTTGTGGCGCCCTCTTGGTGATACAACCAATAAAATTTGAATTTCCCGTCTCAAGAAACCTCCGCATACAAAATTTCATGAATTTAACTCAAAGTAGTCGAGACTTATTAAAGAAAACGCAATTCATTTTTTGTTAAATTTGACATCCTGTATATTCTAATCGAACCGTTTCCAGACCTAAAGTTCATAGAAAATTTAACGTATAATAACATACTGAAGTATGTACATCTCCTCCTAAAACACCCTGCATATTATTTTCATATTTTCTTGTGAGAATGTTAGTATTTGTTATAAATTTGTAGATATAATCTGTGGTAGGTAGCTATATTTATTTTTAATACAGTTTTACTTCAATAAAATGATTTATTGTAGTAGCAACAATTTTAAATTTAGAAATTTGAAATAACTGCTTCAATTCAGATTGCGCGATGGAAGTACAACAAATTTTCACCAAAGTAGTAAAAGAAAAACTGGTGATTTCATTAAGCACCAAATAAACTAAAATAAAAAAATATTCTTTATACATTTATTATTTAATAGATATAATTTGAATGAGAATCAGCAACTTAGCAATTTCACTGTGAATCTGATCTTGAAGTTTCCAGACGTGATTCAGAACGAAGTGTGTGAGTACATGTATATACAGTGCTTACGAAAAGTAACAAATAAATTCATTATTTTTTAAATTAAAGTTTTCGAAAAAATCCCCTGGCACGTCGATTTTGTTTTTTAAAAAGGCACTTTTTGACATACAACCCATATTTGTGACGTCATCATTGTTCGAGATATGACGTCATCGACAATTTTTTTAAATAGCAACCCTCAATTTTGACCATGCCATTTGAAAGAGCGTGTCATCTACATACATACATCATGAAAAAGTATGGTGTTACATAACAAAAATTTCAAGAAAATAATGTTTGGAGATTTTAAAATTTAATTTTCATAATACTGTGCACCTCCTCATTGTGCAACACCTGCCCGTGCTTATTTAGATGAGCTGTTCCCGAATCGTTGGATTGGGAGAAGGGGGCCGATTGAGTGGACAGGCAGACCGCCTGATTTGACACCCCTAGATTATTTCGTGTGGGGATACTTAAAAAGCAAAGTATACGTTACTAGACCGGTTAATTTAGAAGATTTAAAAGCAAGAATTCGTCACGAGATACATCGTATACCTCCTGAAGTTATTGATAATGTCCAAAAAGAATTTATTAATCGTCTTGGCTACTGTCAGGCAGACAACGGTACACAATTTGAACATTTAATTTAGTCGATTGTTTACATAATCATTATCATTTTCAGTATTGTGAAAATTACATTTTAAAATGTTCAAACATTATTTTCTTGAAATTTATGTTATGTAACACCATAATTTTTCATGATGTATGTATGTAGAATGACACGCTCTCAAATGGCATGGTCAAAATTAAGTGTTGCTATTTAAAAAAATTGTCGATGACGTCATATAACGAACAACGATGACGTCACAAATGTGGGTCGTATGTCAAAAAGTGTCTTTTCTAAAAACAAAATCAAAGTGCCAGGGGATTTTTTCGAAAACTTCTCAATTTCAAATACAACGAATTTGTTCGTTACTTTTTGAAAACACTGTATACGACTTCAAAATATTTAATAGAACCATGGACGGAGCGTGAGCGAACCGTGACTTGAGCTACAATTGATCTTAAGAAAATTCATATACTGTACTCAACCTCGAAGGCAACCTATCCCTTCTCAAATATGAAAGCATTACGTCCTTGTGACATAGTTGGATTAAACAATAAATAAAACAAGTTTTAATATTAGCACAGCGTTTATAGTTTTGATTAATGGAAGAGAATTTAAAATATATAATGGAATAACTGTTGCGGGTTAATTATCAATTTCAAATTATGCAGACACCATGAGCTTAGTGTTTCATAAACGATGACTGAAGCAGGTATTATTTTGGCATAAAGCAATTTGTAAGATTATTAGTTGTTTCGTGATGTCATTTTATTTAAATATTTTACTCTATATGGAGGTTTACCATTTTTTCTTTAGGATAACTTAAATCCTTGATTGAAATTAATATCGCAAATTTTGTATGTTAATTACTAAAAATTGTTGGTTGATGGAAACGTACACTTTTTTCAGTAAATAACAAGGAAAGAAGAATAATGAAATCCAAAGATCCGTTTAATAGTAGTTTAGTAAATAAATATCGAACAAATGATATGCAAATTTTTGTTCACAGGATGATTCATCTAAAAAAATTGGAAAGTTGTAGTATTTTCAACCTTTACATCGCTGGGCTACTATAGATTATTTTTTGTAGGTATTAAAGTTCTTGTAATGACAGTCTTTACATTAGTTTTTCAAGTGTCAACAACATGTGCCAAATGCAGCTACTTTAACCGCGGTGTGCAGTGAGTGCAAGTGTAGTGCAATGCGACAAAAATTTTAAACAGATTCGTAGAACAAGTGGAGGTCCAGGGCGTCCACGGCGTATAGCAGCAGTGTGGTGTATAACGTATTATAGGTACACAAGACTCAATTATATCCGTACCATGTACAGCGTGTCGAAGCATTAATACCAAGGGATTGGACCAGGAGGACCGATACCATGGCTGCCATGATCTCCTGACTTGCACTTCTTTTTGTCGGAATATTTAAAAAATGAAGTATATCGCACCGAAGCAGACACCTACTATTAATGATTTACGCAAACGGATCATAGTTGCTGCCAATAAGTTACTAATTCAAAACGGATAAGAAACAGAAAGATTTGTGTTAGTTTGTAGAAACTGGGTAAGACGGGCCCAACATTTTGTTGTAAAATCAGGTATGTCAAACTATTTTATTAATTAAAATTACAAAATAATTCTATTAATAATCAATATTATAAAATAATAAACTGTATGAGAGTGAGGGGTAACTGAGTGAGGATGGAATTACTGCGAAAATGATCAAGTATGGTGGGGAGCACTTAATTAGAAACATACACAAAGTACTGGAAAAAATATGGAAAGAATAAAAAATGCCACCAAGATGGAAGGAAGCTATATTACAACCAATTTTTAAAAAAGGAGATAGGAAGGACTGTCAAAACTATAGAGGTATAGCTCTGCTCAATGTAATATATAAGATTTTGACGTCTCATATTAAGAACAGGCTAGCTGGGAAAATAGAAAATGAAATAGGAGAATACCAATGTGGATTTAGACGGGGGAGATCGGTAGTGGACCAAATATTTACGTTAAGGGAGATACAGGCAGAAAGCTACGAACATCAAAAGGAAACGTATCTACTCTCTATTGATTTTAAACAAGCATATGATAGAGTCAGGAGAAGCCAACTATATAAAGCACTAAGAGAGATGAATGTAAGTCCTAAAATAATAAATATGATAAAATTTACGTTAACACAAACAGGAAAAAGTGTCAGAGTAAATGGAAAGTTATCGGAAAGATTTGAAGTAGCAGAAGGTCTCAGACAAGGAGATCCATTATCACCACTCTATTTTAATATAATACTAGAAAGAATATTTAGAGAAGCAAATATGAGTAGAACTGGCTTAATATACCACAAACGGCATCAGTGTTTGGCATTTGCGGATGATATCGTACTTTAAACAAGAAGTAAAAAAGAGTTAACAGAATCTTACAAGAGATTGGTAACATCAGCAGAAAGTAATTAACCAAACTAAAACGAAATACATGATATAGTCTCATAGGGAATTTGTACGAAATGAAACACTAAGAATAACAACAGATGAAGGAAAAATATATACATTTGAAGAAGTTGAAAAATTCACATACTTAGGAACGACATTTACTAGAAAACCGAGTTTTGAAGAAGAGTTGATAAACAGATTAATGGCAGGAAATCGATACGTTGGGGCTGTTAATAATATTTTAAGGAATAAAGGTATATCAAGGAGTCTCAAAGTCAGAATATACAAAACGGTTATAAGGCCGGTACTGATTTTTGAATGTGAAATATGGACATTGACAATGGCAGAACAAAATAGGTTAAGGATATGGGAAAGAAAAATTCTGACGAAGATATTTGGAGGAAAGAGGACGTGGAGAAGTACATAGAAAGAATAAATATCACTCAATGGAAGCAGAGATCTACTAATAAGAAGGAATGGAAAAGAATTGTGAACCAAGCCATGGACCTACTAGGCCTGCAGAGCTGATGTATACAGGGTGAATCTTAAATAAGTACAAATATTTTAACTGCTGGTGTAGTTCGTCATTTAAATCAGTCTAGTGAAAGCCATTTTTAAAAATTTCTAATATTTACGGAGATATTAATTTTTTAAAAAAATACCCACATTTTGAGGACCGCTGGCTGATTTTTCATCCAACAACGTAATGAAACATATGATTTGTTGCGAGGTTGCCATATCTCCTCCAATATAAATATTACGTTTCCTTTAACGTAATAGTTCTATTTTAAAAATACTTGTTTTAAGCATAAGTACAGTAAAATTGGGTATGTAGTATGATACGCAGCATTATTAACATAAATTTTAACTTCTAAACTAACCTTACTATACTTCAACGATTAAAAATGAATTTCCGCAAGTTCAATACTACCGTAAAATATTTAGGAAGATATTACGTGATATTACTATGTCCAATGTTCAAAAATTATACATAAACGTGCACACAAGCTTACCTGTTTGTTAAAAAATTAACTATTTAATCAGTAATCCACATTTCACAAGTTAAATGTCATTGTACACTGTTAGAAAGGGACACAAAACACAATTTCCTTAAGTTATTTTATGAAGAATAACGAAAAACTATGCACGCGTTTTTTATTTAAAATGGAAAAAATGTCAACTTTTAGCAAATTTTATTGCTATTTTCATGCATTATGTGGGGTTAACAAGTTGGGCTTCCGATAATCTGTCATGACAGTCAATGACAGTTTGATAATAAAAAATAATATAAAATGTTACACTTGACAAAATTCGCTAAAAGTTGAGATTTTTTCTTCCTTGAAGCAAATACATTTGTGTAATACTGGCAACACTGTGAACCACACGTTCAGTCTGCAGCACTATGACTCATAAAAGTATGAAGGGTCGATCTAGGCCAGCGGTCCTCAACAAGTTTTCTACTGAAAAATTACGAAATTTATTTAAAATTTCACTTTTTTATTTCTGATTTTTTTGTAAAAAAACTATTAATTATGTGTTCTACACACAAAACTATACTGCTGGTTAAAATATTTGTACTTATTTAAGATTCACCCTGTATATACAGGGTGAACCTTAAATAAGTACAAATAGTTTAACCAGCAGTCATTCACTGTGTAGAACACATAATTAATAGTTTTTTTTACAAAAAAAACCGGAATGAAAAAGTGAAATTTTAAATAAATTTTGTAATTTGTCTGTAGAAAACTTATTGAGAACCGCTGATTTTCATACATTTATGCGTCATAGCACTGCATATTGAACGTGTGATTCACAGTGTTGCCAGCGTTACACAAATGTCTTTGCTTTTCTTGATATTAAGCGCATACGTCAATCTGTTATTTTGTTATTTAATGTTGTGTGCCTTTATTTTTAAAATTTATTTCACTGATTAAAGTGCGAAGTCACTTTATGGTTCTGGATTCGAAATGGTTAATACTGATTCATTTGGGGTTATGTGGTAAAAATTAAATTTAATATGCTGCCTGAAAATCATAGTTTTTCGTTATTTTTCATAAAATAACTTAAGGAAATTGTTGTCTTGTGTCTGTTTCTATCAGTGTACAATGACATTTAACTTGTGAAATGTGGATTACTGATTAAATAGTTAATTTTTTAACAAACAGGTAAGCTTATGTGCACGTGTATGTATAATTTTTGAACATTGAACATAGTAATATCACGTAATCACGTATCTTCCTAAATACTTTATGGTAGTATGTATTTAACTTGCGGAAATTCATTTTTAATCGTTTATAGTAAGGTCAGTTAAGCTGTTAAAATTTATGTTAATAATATTAATAATACTGCGTATCATACTACATACCCGACTTTACTGTACTTATGCTTCAAACAAGTATTTTTAAAATAGAATTTAACCGTACTACTTTACTATTACGTTAAAGGAAACTTAATAATTATATTAGAGGATATAGGGCAACCTCGCAACAAATCATATGGTTCATTAGGTGGGTTATGAGATATCTGCCAGCAGTCCTCAAAATGTGGATATTTAAAAAAAAAAAATATTATCTCCGTAAATATAAGAAATTTTTAAAAATGGTTTTCACTAGACTGATCTATATGACGAACTACACTAGCAGTTAAAATTTTTGTACATATTTAAGGTTCACCCTGTATATATAATAAACTGTATAAAATAGGTATTATTTCCTTGGAAATTTCTTTCCATTTTTTGTTCGGTTGCCGATTGCATGCTTTGCTGCCTTAGCAGGTTTTACAGTGGACCAGTTTCCAGTGCCGTGCAGAAGTGTATTTTTAAAACATTTTTTCTCAATTCAACTGATCTTTTTGATATTTTTTTACAAAATTGTATTTGTAAGAATCTTCTGTATATTCAAAATTCTTTTTGGATAATTTCTGAATCACCATGTATACATACCGGTATTGCCGGATCATGAACTATTTCTCTTATTTTCTCAGACATTGTTGCATTGGTTAAAAGGTATAAGTTGCATTAATTATTTAAATATTAATTACTCATAAACTGAAAAGGATAAGATTTAATAGTTACTTACCTTGATACTGATTTAGTTAATAATAAAAAATGTTATATAAGTAAATACCTAGCACTAATGAACTTTTGTAACACGTTATAAATTTCTACATTTCTATAAGATAATTGCAGACTCATTTAAGAACAGGTTTTGAAGCTACAAAATTTGAGTTTAAAATATTTTTATTGGCACGTATACTCGCATATTATCAACTAGTACAATTTTATAATATTTGTATTAGTTTACTTTAATATTAATTTAATTTCGTAAGTACTATATGTATAATAGTTTTCTTAGTGATAATAAATTAAAATTTATCGATATTAGAACAATACCTTCAGATTTCAAAAAACAATTGTAATAAAAATATTTTATTATATTGCAAATTGTGAATGTGAGGTGAACGTTCGCAATTCACAGTTTAAATAATTTTCGATTCAACTTTCAAAGATATTTAAGATTCATGTGATCTGCCACATAAACTGCAATTTAATTTCTTTAAAACGTGATATACAGGGTTAAATTTAAGTGCAAATATTGTAAGTTTCCAAACTTATTTATATTCGCTTTCTTGAAACTATATTAAACACTTATTATTCGTCGATTCAAAGGAATCAAAAGTAATGACCACCACGTTGTCACGTGTATCGAAAAGCAAAGAGAAAAATTTATTTGAAAAATGTAGATAATTTTTGAATGAGAAACACGATATGGTAGCACAAGGAGGTAACACCTACCTTACTGACAAAGATTTTTTTACGTGCTACTTCTCATTTCATGAGGACCTCTCCTTCCGCCGACCATATGTACACAAATACATAAAAACACTGCCACACGTTTACCGCCAAAGCATTTCAGCGTTCAGTGTTGTTCAGTATTCAAAGAGGATTCGGCATAATCGTTGAGTGAATATAAACTTATTCACTCAACGGCATAATATCACAGTATAGGGAAACAGTATAGGGAAACCAGTAGAAACACTCGGGCCGAAATAATAAGTCGCGCATAGCAGCTCGCGCATCCATTTCAAGCTGCAGAGACCTCAGTTTACATCTAACTGTGGGAGTGGGAACATCGGTTATACAGAGCCGTATTAAAGCAATATTTTGAGTCTGATCGAGGAACGAGTCGCTGCGCAGCAGTTAGATGTTTAAAACATATAATCTATAAATAGTAATTTAAGTTTCTTTAAATTTTCTAAGGACATAAATAAGTAATAAATAATCTATAATATACTGTACAAACCATAAATGATATTTTGCTGCTATTACCTTACCTATTAACTTATTTCTTAAGTATAACATTGGAATACTTCTCATGAAAGTGAAGTTTAAAATATACATATTTATATTTTTCACAAATACAAATTTTTATTTTAGAGCAAAGTTCTGTGCAGTGGCAGAGAAGATTTATTAGAAAAGCTGCTCAGGATTAGTAATAGTTCATACAAACTATGTCAAATACATTTTGAAAATAATATGTTTTCTAATGATTCGCGCAATAGATTACGCAAAGAGGCCGTTCATCTTCAAATTATGTAGATGATCATATTTCATGTAGTCACTATAATGAGAGTAAGTCTCAAAACAAAATAATAAAAAATAATTTTTTTCCAAATTTACATTTTACTTCACTTTTATCTCCAATTTAACAATTTTCAAAGTTAAGTAAACATAATTTTTCTCTTCTGAAAAATTATGTTTACTTAACTTGTCTTCTGGTTTACGTAGATCATTTAAGACAAAAAAAATCATAATAAATTATTTGTCCACTAAACTTCAAACGTCAAATTTTAAATTAAAAAAAAATACCCAAAAAATGTAATTATCACTAATAACAAAAAAAGTAAGTAAATAAATAAACTCTTTTTTTTAAGGAGTCCAAAAAAGTAAATCGAATTTTCACACTGTATGTTAGTAGCAGTAAATGAGAGTATATAATACATGTTGAATTACCCATTTATAACTGTATAATGAATTATTATATAATGTGGATAAATATAACGTAAACTTTCATGTGGAATAACTACGCTTTCACGCACAAATAAAAAATTCTTATTCCGGTCCTGATCACCGATTCTGTAAAGTCCACCGGATGCACTATCGCACTCACATTTCGAGGTAACCGCAGAAAACTGAAGGCAGTTCAAAGTGCCGACAACGGAGTGAAACAGCTGGTCTACCTATGCTGTGGTTGAGTATTTTCGGTACCTCTTCGCGTCATACTCGAAACCTAGTTCCACATTAGTGACTAATTTTTAATTTTAAACATTTTATAGTAATTAAATAACGGAATTTACGTCGGGTACAGATATTTCTCTATAACATGGTTCGCCATATGATATGTGCTGTTTGTTTTTCTAGAGGCAGGGCAAATCCAGCGGAGCGGAGCAGAGATTTTATGTATTCATTACCTACATTAAATATCAATTTTCTTAGAATAAAAGGATATTTTATTTAACACGGTTTATGTATTGTGTTAGAGGATAATTCTGACGGACCTATAATGAGTGAACCCTGTAGAATAGGATATCTTCATAGACTTATAAGTAAAGAGGATCGAGAACCGAACGGTTTAATCACAATGTTTGTTGATTATTTTTTATTTTAAATAAAAAATGATAATTCTAGGGCCACAGAAATACGTTCAAACTATTTAAATTTTGATCAACATAAACTAAACACAAAAACATCGAAACCAACGAGGCTAGCAAATGGCACCTGCGGCGAGATTAGTGCTTGTGACGTCACACTGCCGAACGGACTACCAGCTGACGTGCTACTGTACATTCACTTTCTACTCTTTTGACTTGAACATAACCAATGACTGAGTCCTTATAACTTTCTCTGGTAGAACTAAAATGCAATTTTTGTAGTAAATATAAAATCCAAATGAAGCAGTCTGCTGTTACAAATAAAAAAAAATAAATTACAAGAATGAATGATTAATTTCTAAATGAAATGAAAAAATCAAAATATACTGACGTGAGAGCGTCCACAATAAAATTCAGTGGTCACTTAAACAGCTTTACAATTTTTAATGTAAACATATAATTTACTTATAATAACTTTTTAGTGTGTGCCTGACAAATTGCAAAGAAAACCGAGAGAGAATGTGAAAATTCCGTCTTCGTCTTCGTACGACACAATATATTTGACGTAAATAATTTTTGAGCAAGTATTGACAATTGCAGTTGATTAAACGCACTTATGAAAAGCTATTTAATGATGAACTCGTTTTACATGCATTTAATAAAAGTTTTATTAAAATAACACCGAGAAACCACAACAAACAGGAATTCCGACCAATCGCAACACTGTGCGTAGAACATTAAGCAACATTGCCACACTTCCTCTCCGTATTGTTAGTATGGAATAACAAATAAATAGATTTTAATAAATCATAAATTACTATAGATTTGTTAGGACTGTTTTAATATAAAAAAAACAAATACACCACGAAATATTATTTATCCTATCACTTCACCTATTATTAAAATTCATAAACTGCCACTGAGTATACATATAGGAACATTAGAATATTTTTGCTTTATATTAGAGTATTGTAACATTTCTATTAAAGTAGATGGAAATTATGTGACTTTTATTTTAATTTTTTAATATATAATTTGTATTTATAAAAACATAATGAACTTTGTTACACCCTTGGCAGTAAATCATTAGTTTGTATAAAAGGCATCAATTTACATTTCTCAATATAAAATATAGAGTAATTATTTCAACTGTTTATTAGTTTAACGAAGTTTTTTTGGCTCATTGGTTTTTATTTGTACTTTACACGAGACATTTGTAAGCTAACGGAAAGCCTTGAACACACTTATAACAGAAACTCGTTGCAAAATGCGTCGCGTAACTTCTCTACACAACCCTCAGAATGGAACCCTGTGACCTCGTAGCATCACGTCACAACATGGGTGTTTGAATCGAAGTTCGCAACGGTTCCAATACTTATTTATTTATTTTAACAAGATAGTGTGAAAAATAATGAAACACAAAAAAAGAAAAGACAAACAAACGCACGGCACACAGTATATATATTTCTAAAAAAATTTGCCTGAAACATTAGTCGACATAATGATTTATTTTGACTATAGCAGTTGCTATGGAAAGGTACAGTGAATAGCTATAAATTGCGAGTTATGCGCAACTTTACTTTGAAGTCAACTAAGCCTATTCCTTGAGTAAGTCAAGGGCCTATTACATCTGTACAATCTACAGGGTGTCCCGGAAAGCATGTCACAAACTTCAAGGGATGATAGTACGTTTAAAAATAATATTAGTTTTCTCTATAAACTTGGGTCCAGAAAGGCTTCGTTTTCGAGATATAGAGTGGTAAAGTTATAAAAAAAAAATTTTTTCTGAGCTATCTCAGTGACCCAGTCGAAAATTTTAATAAAACTTGGTGTAGTTCATATCTACTAGGGGTCTTTCATTTAGTATAATTACTGGTGGCAAACTGCTAATCAATGGCGTGCAACAAGGGAGATGGCGGACCTTTTTTAAAACAAAACGTACGCCACTAAATCTTTTAAAAATTTTGTTAATAATTCACGTTTTTTCGTACAACTCACCATTTTCGAGTTATTTGGCTTCACATTTTAGTCGTTATTTTTATTTAATGTAGTAATTTATAATTGTGTAATTTATAGTCTACATTCTTTTATCTTACTCTTGATTTATGCTATTCGTTTTTGAGATGCAGAGTGTCGAAAAATATGTCGAAACATATGTCAAAAAGAATTCATAATGACGCATTCGTCAAATCATCTCGCCTTAAAGTAAAATAATTATTTAAATTATTTTTAATTGATAATTTTAAAATTGTTAAATTAAATACATGAAATTAGTGTAGAAAGAAACTGTTATTTAATAACATTAAGGAAGAAAGCAAATAAAATATTCTGTATTATAATAAATGTTCAAACTGACGTCCCTCTACCTCAATACATGCTCGCAATCTTCTAATAAAATTAAATCTAATTCTAGTAAATATGTCATGATTATTTCTAATACTTCTTCTGAGTTAACTGATCTGTTATTAACAAGAGATTTGGCATGACCCTATAAATTAAAAACAACAGCATTTAAATCTGGTGAGTGAGACGGCCAGGATATTGATGCATCATTTCCTTGTCCAATCCATCGATTGGGAAAGACTATGTTTAAATGTACTTGACGACTAAAATGGGCGGGTGCCCCATCACGGAGGTACCACATAGACGCTGTCGTAGACCAATGGGAACATCTTCCATTAATCCCCAGTCTTCTTGATTGGCTGCAATTCCACCCCACACATTAACTGAGAAAGTTTTCTGATGATGACTTTCAATTATGGAGTGTGGATTTTGTTCCGACCATTCATGCATTTTGTGCAAATTGACTACGCCATCTCGTGTAAAAGTTGCCTCATCTGTAAACAAAATAGAAGAAACAAAATCTATAAAAATCCAACATTAGCCGGCAGAACTCCATTCTAAGTGGATAATCTTGAGGTAGACTTTGCACCTTTTGAATATGATAGGGGTGCAAAAAAATGTCTTTGAGTACTCGCCACACCAACGTTCTGCTAACTTCCAACTGATTAGAATTTCTTCGGATACTTGCTCTGGGATTCTGTTCAAAAGCTCTTAATATCTGACCATCAAGTTCAAGATTTCTTCCACTGCCAGCAAAACGAGGCACAACACTTCCAGTTTCACAAATCCGGGTGTGAAGCTGTATAAACATTCGAACTGATGGCACGTGTCTTTCAGGATATATTTCAGAGTACACTCGTCGAGCTGCTGTTGAGTTACCGCAGCATTTATAAAATGCATCTCTGCATATTCACGCTTAGTGAAATGAATATTATTCATTTTTATTCGCCTACAAAATGCTAGTACAAATGCAAATAAAAGAACTAAAAAGTGACAGACGTCTACTATGCAAATCTATAAGCTCTCTATCTCGGGGTAAGATGAGATTTCATTTAATGTAAAAGCCAAATAACTCGAAAACGGTGAGTTTTACGATGAAAATTTAAAATACCTTTATTTTTTCTTGTATTTAATAGAACGTATATTATTAACAAAATTTTTGAAAAATTCAGTGGCGTACGCTTTGTTTTAAAAAAGGTCCGCCATCTCCCTTGTTGTATGCCACTGGTTAGTAGTTTGGCACCAGTAGTTACACTAAATAAAATACCAGGTTTTATTAAAATTTTCAACTGGGTCACTGATATAGCTCAAAAAAACTTTATTTTTTTTATAACTTTACCACCCTGTATCTCGAAAACGAAGCCTTTCTGGAAGTTTATAGAGAAAACTAATATCATTTTTAAGCGTACTACCATCTCCTGAAGTTTGTGACATGCTTTCCGGGACACCCTGTATATCGCTATTCAATACCTTATGCAGTTATGCATAAAACAAAGGTCAATTTCACACCGCCTATGTTTTAAAGTTGTTATATTAAATCTTGCGAGTATATTCTTATAATGATATTGTTCCCTATAACCTAGTTTGTAAGCACACACGCAAAAACTTATTTTGAAGTTTTTCATATAAATCATTGACTTCACACCAGTTAGCCAAGTTATCGAGATCAGCAGTTATGTAGTATTCCTTGCATTTTACATTACTCTGAATATCTTAAGATCATCTGCAAAGAGATGACTCTCTGCAATTTCAGATGACAAATCATTTACAAACAAATTGAACAAAATAGGTCCAGTATGAGCCCCTTGAGATACACCAGAAGTAACAGTTTGTATGTTGTGTATGTTTGAAACACAGTTCCGATATTTTCCCATACTTTACGTATATCTATTGGATATATAGCTATCTATCCAATTAAGTACATTGGCACCCAAACCATTAGCTTGCAATTTAGCAGCTAATAATTGATGATTGACTGTCGAAAGCCAATGGAAACTATAGAGAGTCAATCTGTGATTTGCATTAAAGTGAATTCACAATATTTTTATCATAGATTACCTAGTTAGTGATAGTGGATTTACGTACTGATAATATAATCTAACAATTTTGTGAATACAGATTGTATATAAACTGCGCGATAATGTTCTACATTGCAACGATAATAAGATTTATGTATTGGTATCAAAAAACTATATTTCCAATAGCTGAATGTACATGCTTTTCAAATAATAATGACACTCAAAACTGTTTTTGAACTTGTGGAAGTTCTGGGTAAAAATTTCATTAAACCTCTATTGGTGAGTGAAACAACTAAGAACTAATGTTAAAAGTTGAAAGTAGATTTTATTATAAATACGTCAGCAGTTCAAAAGAAATCACAAAATCGTATTAAGGAGTGTCATTATTATTGCAAACGATTGTACCTGAATCTAGAGATAAATTAAAAATATAACGAATGGGCTTAACCAGAATGAATATAGAATGTTTCAGGAAATATATCGGTATACCATACGCTCAAAAAGTTAATTTACACGGCATGTGGACTATACTCTCAATTATAACTTCAACTTCAATATGGTATCAGCACACATCTACTTTGAAAAACCGCCCTATAAATTTACTATGTTTTGATTGATTACTTGTCGGTATTTTTGTGTCACATCAAATGATAATACGGTATGTGGTTATGCAAAGTGTGGAACTTTTTTCCACAGGTTAAACGATCTGCACACAATATGGAAACATTACAATGTTCGCGGCGCAACGAGAAATTTTGCGCCAAAATCTTACTCGTATCTCGTATCATACATGAATTACTTTGACCCTGTTCGAGAAGCAGTTACGCGTCGAGGTTCTGTTACAAGTGTTTAGGCGGCTTAAAGAGGGCGCCCATTGAGTCCGCGCAACCCGGCGCAACACGGCACAGCACGGCCGGCAGTTTTGCAGCCACCGCCCATTGCTTCGTAGTCGAGGCAATGAACTAAAAAAGTTCTAAAACTAGTTGTGGTGGACGGATCGGAATGCGGTTTTCTGCATTCTCTTCCAAAAATTATTTGTAAAAAATGTGGTGACATGGAATTTCTGACAAATCGGAAATTGCATTGCTGCAGCCAAAAATGCATTCAAAAAATGCATTATTTGAGAGGCCCCTTGGAAGATGTCAAAACTTGGTAAATAAGTGTCAGAACTGGCTCAGATCGGGTTCTCGGAGGTTTTCGAGGTCGCTGATCACGAATATGATGTTCAAATTGACCCCCCGAACACCTGGAGCTCAGGAACGTCATCTCCGTGGGACTCTCCCACAAATCACGCGGGAAAGAAGAGAAACTCGGCGCCCGGGATTTTTTTTTAGTCGCTGAATCCAAATTTGGCATCGGCGAACACCCCACGGGCACCTGGTGCGCCGGAACCTGAACGCGGACGTCATCTCCGAGAATTTTCCTGAGAAGAGTGCCAAAAACCACCCGAAAATCATAATAGGGGCGTTTTGTGGGGCGTTGAATCCGAATTTCACGTCGGAAACGACCCCTCGAGCACCTAGTGCACTAGAACCTGACCCTAAACGTCATCTCTGTGGCTTTTCCTGATACAATCAAAAAAGGCGAACCGAAAATCGTTATGGGGGTTTTTTTGGGGCGCTGAATCCGAATTTCACGTCGATAACGACCTCCGAACCCCTGGTGCACCGGAACCTCACCCGTAACATCTTCTCCAAGGGGTTTCCATACACGATCGAAAAAGACGAACCGAAAATCGTTATGGGGGTTTTTTGGGTCGCTGAATCCAAATATGATATCGGCGAACACCCCACGGGCACCTAATGCCCCCAAACCCGGACGTGCACGTCATCTCCGAGAATTTTCCCACCAAGATTGCTAAAAACGACCCAAAAAATCATTACAGGCGCGTTTTTGGGCCGATTAATTCAGACACCTGGTGTACCGCGGGACCTGGACCTGAACGTCGTCTTGGAGGTTTTTGGCACTCTTCTCAGGAAAATTCTCGGAGATGACGTCCGCGTCCAGGTTCCGGCGCACCAGGTGCCCGTGGGGTGTTCTCCGATGCCACATTTGGATTCAGCGACCCAAAAAACCCCGGGCGCCGAGTTTCTTTTCTTTCCGCGTGATTTGTGGGAGAGTCCCACGGAGATGACGTTCATCGGCGGTCCTGAGTTCCAGGTATTCGGGGGGTCAATTTGAACATCATATTGGTGATCAGCGATCTCGAAAACCCCCGAGTACCCGATCTGGGCCAGTTCTGACACTTATTTACCAAGTTTTGACATCTTCCAAGGGGCCTCTCAAATAATGCATTTTTTGAATGCATTTTTGGCTGCAGCAATGTAATTTACGATTTGTCAGAAATTCCAAGTCGCCACATTTTTTACAAATAATTTTTGGAAGAGAATGCAGAAAACCGCATTCCGATCCGTCTACCACAGCTAGTTTTAGAACTTTTGGACTTTTTACTAGTTTATTGCCTCGACTATCGGCATGACTCAGACCGGCACATTTTGCCCTATCGAGAATACGAAGCGATGCCGAGCCGAGCGTGCGGCGCCAAGCTGCACGGCTCCGATTCAGTGGGCGCTACTCCATTTGATTACAAGCATATCAAAATCTGCCGACCGCGCTGGGCGTGCTGCGCCGATTCAGTGGGCGTCCTGCTTAATACCTTTTCCTCTAGACAAACTACTCTTTACTATATTCTCCGTTGGGAATTAAAACAGATTGAACAAGTGACATATTTACATTCTCTGAAAACTGAAAATAAATTCTGTGAATAATTTGTTGTGGAAAAATTTAGACAGTATATCTAAAACAAATTGTAATAATAATGTAAACATGATAATATGGAAATCTACTACAGATATTGTTATCATAATGTTAGTGTTCCTTTACTATTTTTCCTATTCATACAAATATGCTATTAATTCAATTTACATGTTTAATTAATTACGTTGTACATTTGAAGTATTGAATTGTTAAATACATCCAGTTCGGCTCCTTAAGACTAAAGGAGAGAACGCACTATACGGTCGCGATTTAGGCGCATCGCAGACCGTTCTGTATCGTGCTGATCACGGCCTTTTACAAAATTAGTCGCATATATCGTTCTCTATGCACTTCCGACTTGTTCTACTATACTATGTAGATTTCAAAATATATTTTGTGAAAGATTATATTTTAAAACTTCTCTTAACATTTGATTTAGAATGTGGTTTAGGTGGAGAATGTCATTTTAATTTCCCACGACGGAACGGAGACGGCATATGCGTTTGGGGTTAGAGAATGTGTGTGCAAACCAATGTTGCCATTTATCTCCAAAACTGCTAGTCCAATTTTGATGCGGTTTTCAGTGAAACGTTCGGGTTTAATTGTATTGTCATTACGTAGAATGAAAATAATAAGTTAATAGGTATGATGTAGAAAATATTGAGCCGCAACTCTAGAATATTCGTCAAAGAGAAGAGAAGATGAAAATGACGATAGAAAAGACATTTTCAACTAATGCTTGATGACGTCATGAATTTTTTGGTTTTTAAGTTTTTTCTAAACTTTTTAGAGTTTCTGTATCACCACGCTCAACAGAAATACTTACCTATCGAGTTCTATCGATTTTTTTTAAATATGTAGTAGCTATAAAATAAAATATATTACTGCAGCGCGTCCTAGTGATTTACCACCGTAACACCTTTTTAAGAACCTTCACTAATCAACCACAAACCCTATACTGAATACCGTATCAAAATCGTACTAGATATTAATGCAGCGCCACCTAGTGAGTAACACCTATTTAAAAATCCTCAGTAATCAACCACAAACCCATTATTGAAAACCACATCCAAAACGGAGTAGCAGTTTTGGTTCTGCACAAACAAATGTTTACTGTAGCGCCCCTGATGAGTTGTCACCGTAACACATTTCTAAGAATATAAACCACAATTAAACCCGAACCCTTCAGTGAAAACCGCATCCAAAACGGATTAGCAGCTTTGGTTTTGCACAAACAAATGTTTACTGCAGCGCCCCCTGGTGAGTTTTCATGGTAACACATATATTAGAACATGCTCCAATCAAACCAGAACCCATCACTGAAAACCGCATCAAAATTTGGGTAGTAGTTTTGGAGGTAAATGGTAACATTGGTTTGTACAAACAAATGATAACTGCAGCGCCCCCTGGTGAGTTGTCACCGTAACACATATCTAAGAACATGTACCAATCAAATCCAAACCCATCACTGAAAACTGCATCAAAATCGGACTCCGTCCCGTCGTGGATAAAAAATGTAATACGAATTTCCGTCAAGTCTATTCGGTAAAAAATATTCCGACGATTCCAGCACAAACATTGACTGAAAATGTGTACTGGTGCCTTACTTCTTTTAAAGCATGGTGGTTTTCTTGGGCCCGTATGTGGTTATTATAAAAATTTGTAACATCTTGTCTTGTAAATTGTGCCTCAATTGTGAAAAAAATAATAGAGGAGAAATTGGGATTCTATCTAATCATTTGTTGACGCCATTAACACGAGCAGGAAAATCACGTGGCAACAATGCTTGTACACACTGCATATGATATGGATCCAATATGTTTTCTTTTATAATAATAATATCTCTACCTCTTAACTCTAATCACGAGGATTAGCCCAGTCGGAGACCTGTGCGAGAGAGGGGGCGGCATATTATTATTAAGCAGGCCACATTTGCGCCCAGGAACGACTTACGTTCGTAGGCCCTAAACACTATTCAGTGCAGGAATGAGGGAAATCTGAGAAACCTCATTAATATGGGGGTAGTCAAATATCAACCGGTATCAATCTCTCACATTGATACTAGCCAACATTCTTCCTATTATATCCGAAGAGAGGGTGCCAATTCTCTCCACGAATATAGCTTATATACTGTCTACCGGCAGAGGGGCGCGAACCTACACCGTTCTAGTCACCTCGATTCAAGTACTGACGCCGACCACTGACCGACCCGAATGTTCCAAAAAGTAAAACTGTAATCATGTGGTGTTTTATTAATAATGTTCATTATGGGTCATTCCATTTGAAATCGTCTAATTGGCAAAGCCGACCCATTTTAGATTTTGGTGTAACAGTAGAGTCCCAAACAACAAAATTTACACGAGTTTGATTATTACAAGCGCTTGTTTCCGCCTATTTAAATAAAGACTTAAAAATTGCTATTTTTAAGCTTTATTAATTCTTGCTGTCAAATTTTTCTGTTTGAAGATATTTGAATGATCAAGACGGAATTCAGAGTAGGAAAGATAGTAGTTTCAGTGTAAATGAAGATAATTGTCTCGGACGATCCCTTTGAATAATAGCAGCGTGCTGAAAATGAATGTTTTTTAGTCATTTTTCGTGAATTTCAATCGACTAGCGTCTTAACTGTTGAGAGTTATAAATTCATGCTCCGCGGGAAATAAGTATACATATCATAGACAAAATTCAGCCACAAGTTGACCTGAGTAGCCCACTCTTTATAGAAGAAAACTTTGCTTGAAGTTTTGAAATTTTTAAAAATCCCAATATTCAGGCTATGAAACGAGCGTGTTGACTGCCAGATAAAAATCTGATACTCACAGAATCTACTGTCTTACCTTCAACTTTAAATGACTACATCACTTGTTTTGTTATTTTCATGTTTAGTGCATGTACGAGCCGTTTTTTTTTACAGCAAAAATTAACTAAATTTTTTTTATAAATAACTAGTAGTTTTTATCTTTTTTTTTCTATAAAAATTCGGTCTTATCTATAGAATTTTTATATATTTTTTTGCATGCGTATAGAGGTAAGCTTATTTCCGTTATTTGACTGTATTGCATTTAAAAGTAACTACGAATATGCGTAAATTAAAAAAATAAATCAGCAATATTATTAATTATTCATTATATTATTAACAATATTCGAGAAGTAAATTCGAGTTCATAAGTATTAATAAAACTACTAATGATATAATTTCTGTCATTTTCCAATTTATATATTTTCTTGTAATTCGATGCCGTCGATTTGTTGAATTGAATGAATGAATGAATGAATGAAGTTAAATAGAAAATAATTTTCTCGTTGAAAAATTGTTTATAGTTACTGTCATTTTCGATAATAATTACTTCCAGAAACAATTTTACACCCTAAATATCCATAACTTTTTTTTTTACTGTTTTAGAAAGGTATTTTAAGCTAATATAAATCAAATCTCCTACAATTCCTATCAATGAAGTCATATGTATGTTCTCTGATGTTTGGTATCATTAAATTAGATTATTTTCTTTAGATAATTATTAAATAGATCTTTGTCTGTGAAATTGTTCATTAGCATACCTAGATGTTTGGTATCAGAGAACATACATATGACTTCATTGATAGGAATTGTAGGAGATTTGATTTATATTACCTTAAAATACCTTTCTAAAATAGTAAAAAAATGTTACAAAAGCTAATAATAAGGAATATATGGGTAGATATTGTGGGTGTAATTCAACGCAGGTTGGGGCTTTTGTCCACTGAGTAGTTAGTTTCACACAATATTATTAATACCTAAAAATATATAAAAATCCATAACTTTATTAAAACTTGAAATATTTTTCATATTTATAATTATTTTTGATTTTTAATTCATTAGTAAAAACGTCCAGATTTCTGCTGAAAAAAAAAACGGCTCGTACATGCACTAAACATGAAAATAACAAAACAAGTGATACAGTCATTTAAAGTTGAAGGTAAAAACGGTAGATTCTGTGAGTATCAGATTTTTATCTCGCAGTCACACACATTTTAAAAAATTCAAATCTTCAAACGCATACAAACGCCTTGCTTCAAGAGAATTTCCATTCGCCAAACTATAAAAAATGCATTTGGCCATTTCTGCCTATGTAAATGCAGCCATAATTAACAAATTAATAACAGCAAAAGTATATTAAATTATATAAAATAATACTAACTAAAAGTACTATTGACTATTTGACAACTAATTTTTGTAACATAGTGTGATAGTAGTATGATAAAACAAATTCATTCCATAGACCACTGCAAGTTTATTAAAATGCCACATTATTTTGCGCGACTTAAAATGGCGTTCTCCATCAACCACCTCATAAAACAAAAAATGTCAAGAGACGTTTTCTATTAAATATGAAGATTCCGCAGAGTCAGTGGTGTACATAATGTTTAAATAAAAATATTAAAGTAACATGACCGTCCCTGATATTGTGAAAAAAATATTCATCAGCCAAAACATATCTCCTATGATGGTGAGTAATTTCAAAAGAAAATTTTAGTCTTCCAGAAATTTTCAAAAACAACCAAAAAAAAAATATTAAAATTTTAACGTCTTGTAATTCAAACACTAAGACACTTAGAAACAACTTTATATGTACTTTTCTTCTTGACATTACTTGTATCATCCTGAACTATTTCAGATTACTTAGAAAACATCCTGTATAATATCGTATATATTTTAGTGGCTAATTTTGCTTAGTTCAAGATTAACTATACCATTATTAACGGTATTCTACGACTAAAAAAATAGTTCATATGAACAATCAGCAAGATACTTAGTTTTTAAAATATAGAGTGGGAAGTGTAAAAGTAAAACTGTAATCATATGGTGCCAACTTTGGTGACCTAGAATAAGATCATTGAACTAATCCATCTACTAAACCTGTAAATCAAATAAAAAAATAATTATTAAAGTGTATCACCATGTATCTGAAAAACGAAGCATTTTCGAACCTGCGTTCATAAGTACTCATTTTAATAATTTTGGGGAGAGAATCAAATCTAGTATTTTGTAGTAGAATATTTTAACACGAGCTTTTTCTTATGCGAATGTGTGGAAAGAACGGACTCGTCGTGGTACCTAATTCTTGAAGTATTAACGTTAAAAATGTCGTAGATACTTCATTCATGCACGATTCTATAAAGTCAATCGCTTATGAGAAAATTGCATTTTCAGTTATAGCCTGTTTGGAAATGAAAGAGAGTAATAAAACCCCGAGATAAGAACCGGCCATGGGCGTGGTAATATTTCATTTCAGGTAATTATCGGGTAACACTAATGCTAACAGGTAATGGGTGTACATTAGTATATTTTACTGGATACATCATAGGGCAGGAGCCAGTGTATTATGACAGATCAACCTAGTCTTAGAGCTGAATATACGAAGACGTGCTAGTGCAGTAGAGTAAAATTCGACTTGTGTTTAGTGACAGTGGATATAATATTGTTTGGGTAAAATGTCGAGCTTATCAGATTACGTACCTGATGCGTGAAAAGATGTGCGCTGTCTCAGAATGAGAAGATTATTATATTAAATATATTTTATGTATTGAAACACCAAAATCCTACCAACAATGTGGACGACATCGTGGAAAAGTGTCCCAAAATGACAGGGATTGGAAAATCGACTATCTATAGACTTTTAAAGGATAGATGATTTCTTCAAAAATATCATTCGCAGAAAAGTACACTTTTTTATTTTAAAAAAGAAATACCAACGCTAAACAATATTTTAAGTGAACTTTCAGAGGACAACGATTTGCCAAAAATCAGTAGAAGCAAATTATGGGCCGTCTTATGAGAGTTGAATTTTTGCTGGGAGTAGAACAGGAAGATAAAAATGTAAAAAGTTTTCGACAAGCATTTTTGGATGGACTTTCAACAGGGTTCAAGGCACCTTCAGGTAAAGGGCGAAAATTAATAGTGACACATATAGGTAGTGCCAGTGATTTTGTAGATGACGGTTTACTTTTATTTGAATCTAAAAATACAGGTGACTATCACGAAGACATGAACGCAGATGTTTTCGAAGAGTATTTTACACAGATGTTGATCTTATTCCTCCGGGGTCTGTAATTCTCATGGATAATGCCAGTTACCATTCACGGCAAACCGAGCGGACACCTACGATTCAATTTAATGGTTATCCGGAAAAAACATTTCTTTTGAAACGAATATGGTGAAGAAAAAGGAACTTTTGACACTTGTCAATCTTAATAATTGGCAACAAATCGCCAAATAACGGTACTACGGTCTGGGCGCAGGTAAAAGGAGATGTAGCGCGAAATAATACGACGTTTAAATTAGGTGACGTAAAAATTTTGTTAAAAAAATCCTTGGAACGAGTAACTGCAGATAACTGGCAAAGATGTATACATCATGTACAAAAAGAAGAGGAGAAAATGTGGGAACTCGATAATTTAATTGACGTTACTGTGGAACCTATCCTTATCAATCTAGGAGACGAAGATAATTCATCAGAATATTCAGAGGATGAATTTTAATATACCTACTTTTTTTATTTTCCTTATTGTAAATTTATACAACAGTACATTTACTCACCATAATTTGAATTTACAAAATACATATATTTTTGTGTGGAATAAAAGTCTATTTATTAAATTTAAATAAATATTTTGATAATAATATTGAATAATTTTATTTGAATTACTAAAAACCCTCTTAATCCGGTTATGATGCTTAAAGTAGCCTCATGTTTTGAAATGCTGTTTTTATATTGTTTACTTATAAGAGAAATGGACCGAGAAATTGAGCCGGCATAGACAAAGACGGATTGTCGGGGATTAAGCTTTAGCTACCTGCTACAATTTAGTACAACCCGGTCACACAAAGTTTTTTTAAAAGTACACCTCATCTATACCGATAATACATAATATAAAAATATTGAATATAAGCACCAGTACTACATTTATTTACGATTTGCATACATAATAGGCTTTTATTACTCTCTTTCATTTCTAAACAAACTATAGAGATGCATGAAGTAGAATGCAGTACGTTTTTAATATTTTTCACACGGATATAATTATTATTACTTGTAATATCCCTAGTGCTTGGATTATTACCGGAAATATTGTCAAGTTCATGAATGTTTTGAAAATTGTCGATGTCGAAGACAAGGGATAACATTCGTGAACGAGAAAAAAATTCCAGTTATTAATTCAGTGGGGAATTCATTAAGAAAATTTCACACCAACAAAATTTTAAAAGTAATAAATTTTTATTTGACAATAAGATTATTTAGAGTTTATAATAAAACTAAAAAATTGTTTAAATAAATCTATTTTACTCTTATAACTTAAGTTATGTTTACTAAAAGAGGTGGAATGTTGTTTTTTACAATATTTATCTTCAAGTGTCACAAGTGAAGAGAATCTAAACAACGTTCCTTCGATTTAAGTTTAATTGTTGAACAACAATTGTTTAAAATAAATCTATTTTAGTTTTTAATTATTTTGTGTTGTATTTGCCAGATCTAAATACATAAAACCAAATTATAGCTTAGATGGCTTTGGAAAAATTGTAATAACAAAAAAACCTTATTAAATCGAAAAAATATGGAAAAAGTTGAGAAATATACTTTATATTTGTCCTACCTCATTGTTGCATGCAGCTTGGAGAACAGTTTAGAAAATCCAGAGGAAAATCTATTTAGTATAATACAGAAAAATTTACTTAATGTGACAACCAAGTTTTCTCGCATTTATAAAGTTAAGTTTAACAGCATTGTTTCAAAATATTATATTTATTTACTTAAGCACAGACATTTAGTTAAACGAGTTTCGTACTTTCTTATTCACCACTGAAAAAGAGAAGATTTTGTTATAGATTTTCAAAAAGACTTAAGAGAAATAAATAATAATTAAGAAATGTAGAAAAAAAAATATGATCTTAATTGCTTAATTATGATTTGCACAGAAAATAAACAAAAAATTCTATTTTCATTTTTAAAGCAAAATTTCAAGTCTATCCCATGTGTCATTATTTGACATAAATATTTCCACTTATTAATATCGTCCATAATACCCTGAAGGATGAATATGGAAATATTTTAAGTTGCCATGGTAACCAAATAAAAACAAGCCTCTGATTGGCTTAAAAATATAGTTGTGAAATTAAAAAAAAATAATATTAATAGAAATAAGTCAAGAGCTTTTTGGCCGAATAGAACGGAAGATAATCATTTTTATGATTCATCTATATTTTCTATAGAGGCAATTTTTTTCTGAGCCATTTACTTGTCTCCCCTAAGCCATCGTTCCTTATTTTTTGAAATTTATTAATGGGTAACAGATATAATACCTATCATATTGCAATATATTCAAATATGTTTTTGTAGATCTGTGTATATCAGTGAATTAGAATATTATCAATAGTAAAAAAATCATACAATGGAACGAAACGATTACTAAATTTACCCTAGAATCCAAAGACTTGGTTGTAATGCGTATATGCGATTTATTGCTGAGTGATTGTGATTTACTGGTATCGATAGCTGCAGATTCCCCTGATTTATCTATTTAAGAGATTCCAGATGAAAAGAACCGAGGCCGAGACCTATTATGGTCTGTGAACAAATACAGAGGTTGATATAATTTCACTATACAGGGTTAACTATGACTAAGTGCAAATATTTTAAAAGAGAATAGAGAAAATAAAATTTCCAAATTATTTATAAAGCAGAAATATTTCTTTTTCTAAACTATATTAAACTCTTATTTACCCTGATCCCAGGAGCGAATTTAAATTTTGCATACGTTAAAGGTAGTAACACAGGGATGCTGTAAACAGCACAACTGCTTAGTAGGTGGGGATACAGAGGATTGGGAATTTAATGAAATGTCCGTCGTTTTGTTTAATTATTTTACTTCCTACCTTGGTGAGATGCACAACTGGCCAAAGATGACAGAAACAGCTCCCTGCCAATGTGGGTCACTCCAGTAAAACTACTTATTCTCTTGGATGGTATCTCAATATATTCACAAAAATACAAGTATAATTAGTGACATTTTCATATTGGCACTAGCTGTACCCTGCGCGCGTTGCTACGCCACCAACTAAAATAAATTTGAAGGAATGACATTACACAAATATTCAATTTATTTTGAGTCATTTTATTGATTTTGTTCGTTTCGAAAAAAATATATGAAATTCATTGCCTGAAAAGGTAGGTAGGTTGAAGTTGTTAGGAGGAACAGTTTTCGAAATAATCCTATTTAAAATATTTAGTGCACCGATTGAAAACTGTTACCGTTTCAGGTAAAGTGCCTTTTATACTGAAAATATAGCAAAATATTACTTGAAAAAGTTGTTCAGAACGGTAAATTATGGGAACCTGCATAATTTCAAAAAGATCGTCCTGCCTTGATAAAATCTTTGTATCTACTTTGTTGAAAAATGGTTTCATCAAAACTCGCCGATCTTCTTGAAATTTTGCACGTCTCCATAATTTACCATTGTGAACAACGTTTTCAAGTAACATTTTGCTATATTTTCAGCAGAAAAGACACTTTACCTAAAACCAAAACAGTTTTTACTCGGTGCACTGAGCATTTCAAATAGGATTATTTCAAAAATGGTTACTCCTACCGACTTCAGCAAGGTATACCTTTTTCAAATAAAACAGGTCGGAAAATCGATTGTTTCGATAGTCAGATGGATACACTAAACTGCAAAAAAGTTCTGCCATTTAAAAGAAACATGGTGTGCCACAAGTGGCGCCCTCTACTAGTGACGTCAAAATTAGAAACAAATTTGAATTTCTCACCCGCAAAAACCCTCGACTTACAAATTTTATGTAAATATTTGAATTTTTTAAGTTATCTACAAATATAGAAAATAAAATTTTAATTTTGACAACTTGTATCTTTTTTATTATGCGTCTTGAGATATAGGTATGTTAGGTTAAATCGATTTATTTTCACCTAAGGAATCTGTGGTCTCATTTTTGCTACTTTATTTAAAATCACCCTGTATAGATAACAAAATTATCCAAATCAAATTATCCTCCTAGTCTACTAACTTAGGAAAACTAACAACATAGGGAACCAATTATTGTGACATTACAACGCGTTTGTTTGATTCAATAGAAGAGAAAAAATAATTTTAAGCACTACAAAGTTACACAAAGCTGAAATATAAGCACAAATGCTTCGGAAAAATTGTTTATTTGTTTATCATTCGACAAAAAGCAGAGAAGAGGCAACGTGAAAGATCTGATCTTGTATCCAACAAAGCCACGAGGATTACATTAATGTGAATTTGTTCTGTAGTATAAATACTAGTATTTGACGTTTTTGTAACGTATTTTTTGTTTGAAATATAGGTTGAAGAGGACATAGAAAATTATCCATATTTAAAGCCCAGAATTGTGTGATATAATATAATTGAAATCGGAAGCGTTTCGTATTACACACTTATATGTCTCAATTATTAACACAGAAAAGAAAAGAAAGAACTGTTATACAATCAGTACGTGAAATTTCGTTCATTTGGAATAATAGTGGTTTTTGAAGCTTACACGATCGGTATATTATTTGATATATAGAGATTTTCCGGGTTGTTAAGCTATGACATAGGTAACAGGTAACAGGGTGGCTGCCTGTAACAAACATAATTTTTTGGAATAAGAAGTTTGGGTATTTTATTAGTACACAAGGTTTCAAAGTTAGTGAATATGATCCCTGTCTATTTATTAAACGACAAGAAGAAGATATATTAATTATGGCACTGTATGTGGATGATGGATTACTTGCTTCAAATAATGAAAGCATGAAACAGAAATTTTTAAAAAATTTAGAGAAGAATTTGAAGATAGTTACAAAACCTGCCTCGTATATCTTAAGTTTAAAAATTAATCAAAAAGAAGATGGATCAGTTGAAATTAGTCAAAAGGCTTATACGAAGAAGATATTAGAACGTTTTGGGATGACTGACTGTAATCCTGTTTCTACTTCAATAATTAAAGATACTCAATTAAATAGTACAGAAGAAAATGTACAAAACTTTCCTTACAGAGAAGCAGTTGGTGCTCTAATGATCTAATGACTGGTACTTGTCCAGATATAGGTTATGCTGTTAGTGTTGCATCGAGCACACTAGAAAATCCTAAAAATTCTGATTGCATTCGAATAAAACGAATATTTCGTTATATAAAAGGAACTATGGAATATGAAATTACTTATAAGTCAGGAAAACTTCGATATTTAGAAAGCCATAGCGTTGATTATCGTGGTGGCGATGAAACTACAGGTCGTTCTACTTCAGGTGTAGTTTGTAAGTATGCAGATAGTATTGTGTTATGACTAAGTCAAAGGCAAACCTCAGTTGCTATTTCGACAACAGAAGTAAAAGTAGTAGCGGCAAGTGAAGCTGCGAAAGAACTACTATGGCTAAAACGTCTTTATGAAGAACTAATTGATCTAGAAAATGTTCCAATATTGTTGGTTGATAATGAGGCAGCGACTAGATTAGCACATAATCCAGAACATCATCGTCGTACAAAGCATATCCAAACACGACACTTCTTTGTTAGAGAAATGGTTATGGATAATCATATTAAAATAAAGAAGGTAGCACCAGAATTTTAAGTTGCAGACGTAATGACGAAACCATTGTTTAAACCTAGACTTCGAGAAGCTATGAGTTTGAACAAATTATCTAATGAGAGAAGATGTTGAAATATCATTAGAATAATTTGTTATTTTATCTTTATAGCAGTCTATGTAAGTAAAAAAAATGTAATCAATTGACATAATAAAAATATTGAGTTTCTTGACAAAGTTTTATTAAAGAGTAATTTCTTTAAGAAGCATTTCCACGTCCAGATAATAACTTAAACAGAATTAATTTGCACATCCCAAGTCTTAGCTGAGATTCTTTGATCTGCCATTGTTGTTCTCGGAATAGGCTTTGTAGCGGATGGAACCGTTTTCAATACCACTGAGCCCGATCATATATTTATTTCTTTTGATTCTTCCTTGTATTTTTATATTAAGGCTGTTACTATCGGCACTGCGCCCCCGATAACGGTGGTTTTCCGAGACGTCATTTAGCAGCCTTCGCATCTTGATAATTTAAATGTTTTAGAGAACTGTAAGCACAAATAAAAATGAAAATAACTCATTTTACTTAATTTAAGTTTTAATTCAAAAATAAGTACCTAGTATAATTTTTTGTTTTGGGAAACTTTGGGAACTTTGTTATTTTATACCATTACTGTTTTGCGTGATTAATAATAAGCAAAATATAGAGATATATTTAATAAAAGTAAGCAAATAAAAAATAATTTAATTAAAGCTTTATTTCATAATTCCTAACCTAAATGACACAAAACAGAAGAATATTTAATATGTTAATAACTTTTTCATTTTTGTACTAATATACCACTATCGTGGTTAAAGTAGTCCATAATCGTGAACATATCAACTTCTAGATTGTAATGGTGAGTTTATAAAAAAAATTTAATCCTAACTTAGTCCTAACTTAGCCTTCACCTTAATGTTAGTCTTAATATTAATCCTAAGATTTTGACACTGTTTATAGATATTTAGTCGTAACTTAACCTTTATTTTGTCTCTACAAGCCTCGGCCACTCGCTGACGCCGTAGAAGGTATGTAGAAGGAAATGGAGCACTTTCGCGCATGCGTACTTATTTGGTCTTAGTCTTAGTTCTAAGAAGTTAAAAGATAGGAACTTTCAAGGTCAGGTCTTAAGACCTCCTTAGGACTAAGACTAAGTTACGACTTTTATAAACGTACATATGGAAATATGTACATTTAACTTCTTAGGATAATGATTAAGGTTAAGTTAGGACTAAGTTAGGGTTAAGACTTTTTTATAAACTCGCCATAAAAATCAGCTTTACTGAATCCAACCTCAAATGAACATATTATACTAAAACATTAACAACACAACAATATAGCATATTAGAGTATTAGCGATAGATCTGTCAATTTAGAGTTGCGAATAGTGAGGTCACAAACTGACTCACCGGTTTTGAGACTAACATTATTTTCAATCTCTTATATCTTGAAAACGTTAATCATATGAAATATTAAGGACTTAGGTGATAAGAATATCGGAATACTATACAGAAACGCATAAAAACTATGTTGTTGTTCCGCGATCTAACACCGATATCCATTGGACGTCAGTTTTAGGTCGGTACAATCGGTCCATGGGACATCCGATAGTGTAGCTTTCAACATCTCCTTCATACAGAGCCCGTTTTCCATTTCGGACTGCAAAAATTAAATCAAATTTATTTATTTATTTTGGTAGACAAGTGCAACATTCAAATTTAAACTTAATTTAAGTTTAAAACCGTAAAAATACGTCAAAATGTATACCAAAAAGTAGGTATGTACGTCTCAAAAATAAAACAAACTTGAATTCTAGGTATTTGGAAAAATGTAATTAACTGGTAGTTAGTCGTGTTTTTGCAACTTTATAAGAAAATATATATAATTTGTTTGTCAAAACTTTATAATTATCTTGTTCTTATTATTAGGTCATTTTTTTAATTGTTTAAAAAAATATATATTTCTTTCTGTAAGTTAAGTTTAAGTGACAACAAATTATGTCGCCAAATAAAAGATCAAAAATTAATAAATATTATAAGAAAGCGAATTTAATTTTAATACAAAAGCTATACCTTCCATATATTAACTATACAATTTGTTTTGCAGCTGCTACAGAAAGGGGAATCAAAATACTACCTATAAATTAATGGAGGTAGCAGCGATCGAATCATGGTTAAGTAGACATATGAAACGTTACGGTAGAACAAAAATTAAAAACAGCATATTGTACTAGTTTCCATAGAAAAAAATATTTTTATATCTTAGATAAAAGACATATTTGTTTTTGTATAATATATTGTTACGGAAGCTCACCTACCTTTTTAGTTTGTTAATTATGTTCCTCTTTACGTTAGAATTTATAATTTTTGTGATGCCTTTATTTTGACGTTTTCTGGAATATTCTCGACCACATTCTATTTGATTCTTGAGACCGCCGAAAACTTCTAGAACCCTAAAAAACCTATATAAGCGGAGCGGTTTCGCTGACACAGTCAGTTTATATCGAGCAGTCAAATGCGAATGACTGAAACGTCAAAGTAAAGAGTCTGACAGTTGTGAACACGAACCTAGAAAAAATATAGACTGTGCCAGTGTCATATTGCCGGCGACCGCTAATTCATGGCTGCCCTAAAAGGTCTAGAATCGCTAAAACTTAGTTTTTATGCCAATTTACGTTGGTTGTACTGTAGCGTGAAGTTAGTTAATTTCATATTGCAATGCAGCCATCATATTTGCACAACAGCCAACATAAAGCAAATAAAATATCCATTTTCTGAACCGTAAGACCCTAGGCAAGGATATTTCTTGTGTAATCAAGAGTAACAATAAAGTTTGTTTGTCTACGTGATGTGTTTCTACGTAACCCAATTTAGAGGTTACAATATTTTTTGTTTAAATATTTTCATTTGTTTTTATAAAAAATTACAAATAATTTTGAATATACTAAAAATATTTCCTCCGATGGGACATCCACTGTATGTATATTTCATATACATCTCGTACGTCTTACTCCATTCGTAGACCATTAATGGACAACTTTAGGTGGTCTGTTATATGGGAATAAGTTGGACTAAGCAATTAGAGATACAGAATCCTATATTAGGGACATTAATGTGTGGTTTGCTGTTATTGATTGCTATTGTAAAATTTGATAGTTTTAAAATTTATACCCATATAACACAGACAAGTTATGAGGATGTTTTAAGGACGTCCATTAATGGACACGGACGTTTTTTGATCAATTTGTTAAGTAAAAACATAATAGTAGGTTCGAAATTGTGTATCGTTGCCAACACGCAAAAATATATTTTTTCCCCCAAAAAACTATTTCTAATACTACTAATATATACCAATTCAAAAAGAAACTATGTTTATTACTATACAGGGTAATTCAGAACTTATTTTTAAGAAAATGATTTAAAAATACACTTCTTCAGGACACTGGAAACTGGTTCACTGTAAAACCTGATAAGGCGGCAACACATGTAATCGACAACCGGACAAAAGATGGAAAGAAATTCCCAAGGAAAGAAATAAATAACATTTTATGACACCTATTTTATAAATTCAACTGCATTTGCCGCTATTGTTATTAATTGTTAATAGAATTAAAAATTTGTGATATTTAGGTACGTTTTAAACCACCCTGTATAAATACCTGTTCCTAGTTTAGTCTGCATGCAGAAATATGGGCTAGGTGGGAAAGGTGGGTAAACAAAACCCAAATTTGTTTATATGTAAAAGTCCTTGTGCCACATTCTATTTCTGTTTGACAACAACGTGTTCTAATAATCGTATTCAATGCTTACTAGTTAATTATTTCGTGTAGTATAACAGAGTTTCCCATTCATTAATGTTAACAAAAAGTACATCAACCTATCATATCAAACGAATGACAATAACCGTTTTAATCTATGTTTTGTGTTGTGTATGTGGACTATGTTGTTAAAATGTTTATGTAAATATTTTAAGTCAGGTCCGGGAATGACAAGTAGAAAGTTAATAAAACACATTGTGGAGTGTGCTGGAAACCTACAGATGCAACACTCCCTCGGCTTTGATCTAGATATGTTACAATCGGTAAATGTTTCATTCTCAACACTGATACACTTTAAAATATAAATATTATTAACTGTTCTACTATTTCCATTAGTTAACAGAGCCGGTTTTGAGTAATTTCTGGTTTACAAGGCCTAATATCTAACTATAACTTTAATTAAGTATTAAGACTTTGGCCCACTTGGGCTTTACAGAATTAGACTATAAATACAAATATTGAACGTGTTTGAAGATGCGTGATGTGGTGGTCGTGTGCTTTCCACCATTAGAGCCTTTTCACACGGGCCACCGTGCAGCGCTTCTCGGAAGCGCCGTTGAGTGGCCCGTTTTGACAAAACATTATTTTATATAGACCTATTCACACGGGCGCGAAACAGAATTAGCACCGAAACGTCACCCATAAATTAGTGGCTCCACTCAGCAGCGCTGCATAGTGGCCCGTGTGAAAAGACTCTTAGTTATGTAGCAGCCAAAAATGTATAGAGGGTGATTCAGTTACAAGGAATTAATTTTAACCACCTATTCACCACCTACAGTAAATCATTTTGGATAAAACATTAAATGCATACTTATTCTTTGTCACCTTTTCGTTATGTTGTTGAAAGCAGAATCAAGTTGAGCTTGTACGTTGATATTCCAAATAATGCAAATCACATGTGATTATGAATATGAATCAGAATCAAATCTATTATTACTCATGATCAGTAGGTTAGATACCGAAAAACACAGACGGACATGGAAATCACAAACGCACTTGTATTTTACAAATTTTTTCACGACTCTGTTCAGCAGGGGACATCCGCGGTCTTTCACTTTACCCAGCTTGAATTGCATTTTTATTTAGGCAAATAATAAATTTAACAACTATAAACTGCCCTGGAGACACAAACATACAAAATGCACCTCTACCACACGGAAATGAAAACTGGTGGATGAAGAAGGGAAAGAAGAGAGAAGTTAGGCCGCGTACATCTGCTCCAAATGCAGTTCGACGGCGGGCTCGCCTGCATAGGAGAGCGGAACGATGTTCGACTTAAACGAGAATTTGACTGCCAACTTTTCAGCTGTGCGCTGTGCCAAATGTGCCTATTACAGCCTATCCGATGTCGACGCTGATTACTGTGGCTGGGCATTTATTATAACATTCTCATGATTTCATATTGATTACACCGGGTGTTTATAAAAATGCAAATTTAATTATTCTTTGTTTCTGTTATTATTTAGCGGTTCTACAGCTCTACAGCGCTTGTCACTGTATAGGCGTTAAAAACAAGGTCATTGACTTAAATACGGTAGGTCAAGACTCGGATTGCCGGATTGTTTATCACTGAATAGGTATATCTTGGACTGTTCTTTGTTGTTTGTTGACGGCACGAGGGTTTTTTTTATTACTGTCAGTATTTAAATACAGAATACGTTTCAGCATCTCTTAATAATTTAATGTAGTGAATAATGGATTTTATTTCACTATTTATATAATGATAGGTGAATGGTTTATATTGAAACTTAATATGCATGCTTGTAAAAAATAATTTATAGCATTAATTACATAATGACAATCTAAAGAGGGGGGTTTAAATAATAGTTTGAGAACATTATTTTCCCTATTGTTCCCTATCTTCCCTTAAAATTAATGACACTATGACTGAATCACCCTGTATATTAAAACCAGTTGCCTGCAAACAATGTGGCCACTAAATGCTAAAGTACTGTGTTTTTTTAAATTGCATGAAATCTTTTCAATTGTTTTTAAATAATTTCTGTCTTCTATGTAACAATAGTTTTAATTAACCACTTTGAATATTGAGTAAAACACAAAAAAATTACTTGTTAACAGCATCAATAAAATTTTTACATACGCCACGGGAATTATTAACAAAATAAAAACACTTACGGAAAATATATTATTATTTATTACTACCTATTATACGCAAAATCAAATTTCTCATTAAGTCTGGTCTATACGTAATGTTTTGTCTTTAGTCTTGCATGATAATGTCAGATTTGTCAAACAAAACGTTACGTGTAAACGATAAATTGGACGTTTTACATGAACTGAATGAGTTTTGATAAACTCGCAAAAGACGGATGGACTGAAACTTTGTGTACAGGACGGTAGTCAAGTCAGTACATGTGGACATGAGTCAGTCTAACCTGTCATCTGCTGGAGGTTGCAACTGGTAATTTTGGCAAGTTTAGTGGCTAAATAAAATGGCATCAGACTTACGACATTGGTATCAGAAATTTTGCACGGACTTGATAGATAGATTTTTACCAAAGTTTTCTTGCCTCTAGCAAGTTACATCAAAGGGTTACCTACAACAACTGAGACAAACTTCATGACAGTGTCTTGTTTTTTCCTTTCTGGGGTTACAAAGGTTAACAATTTACGATACGTGTCCATACGTAAATACCTATAATAATTTTCTGGTTCCTATTTAATTCTAAAGGAAAGTTCACATGCCCTTCTCTTCAGTAACTACTCCCGGGAGAGACCACCGTGCACGACGTGCAATTTATGAGCATCTAGTTAATAGTTCTTCCTCCATGACAATTTCGGAATGACTGAGTGAAAGTCGGGATGAAAATTTGAATCTGCGGATTAGCGGCACGAAGCGAAGTGTCGATACACTGGTACGAAACAACCGAAGTCAAAAGCCAAATGGTATTTTCTTTTCCATCACTTTGTCTCAGTGCGCGAACTATATTAAAATAACGTTTCCCTTCGCTTCGCGCCACTTCTCCTCATACAGCTTTAGTGTCTTTTTTCTGCATTTCTTAAACCATTTTTCTACAATTTTACACATTACATTTTATTATAATTTTTGTTAGCATCAAGAAATTTATTCCTTTGTTTTCCTAGACTTGAACTAAAATGAAAATAAAACTCTTTTTGCTAAATTTTATTTTATTTGAATAAAAAATTATTTACTTATTCGCAATATATTTTTTTATTTAAATTAAAAGAATAGTCGATTTCAAAATTCCAAAACTGTGCAATTTGACTATCTGAAAGTATATTAAAAATATGTGTTTTTTATATAAGTACTATTAGGTAAGTTGTTACCTAAATGGATAAAATAATTACAGCAAAATGAAGCATCGTGTCTCATCGGGAACTGCGTCAATCGTCAAAGTCTGGATGAACACAACTAAAACAACTAGAACTCTCCATCGAGTTCAATTTCGACATCAATTTCATTATTTTAAATACCCTGTATATTATTGCACATTTGTATTCTACAAAAAATATTAAGGTCGCTTTATATAACAATCAGTTTCTGTGATATTAAATTATTAAGAAAAAAATATTTTAGAATGCGTGTGATGTCCGCAATTTTTTTCTGGAACTAGAAATTTTAACCTCTAACGTTCACTTAGCGTTGAAATACGTCACGTAAAAATCAAACTTAATTGTCACTACTTGATTACACAACAAATACCCTTCAAACAAATTCACAACTGTCAAATCATTATTTTGACGTTTCAGTCACTAACGTTCGACTGCTCAATAAACTGAACTGTGAGAGCGAAACCGATTCTTGAAATTTCCTCGAGAACGCGTCTAGAACCAAATCGAGTATAGTCTGGAATGTTCTAGGAAACATGAAAATAATATCATTACAAAAATTATAAATTAGAAATGAAATAGGAATATAAAACTAAAAAGGTAGGTGAGCTTCCGTAGCAATATGACGTTGATTTTTGGTATTCGTACAGAACATAGACGACGCTAAATTATGGTATATCCGTAAATTTAAAAATATTATACCAAACGTTTTATTCTTGCCGTTACATTCTGACAACTATAAGCAGCTATAAAAATTTTTTCTACATATCTAGCTTTGGTAATTTTTTGTTAGATTGCGATGGGACACAGATAATTTTTTTGCTAGATTTTTATATTTTTTATACTTAATTCTCTTCAGGTGCATCAGAAAAATCAAGTTTATGCGGCAATCATACTAAAAATTTTAATTGTTTTTTAAACACGAAACTTATTAAACATGGAAACTGTTTTGCGAGCAGGTTTCTACGATTTGTTTTTGTTAATTTATGACGTAAATGCACTATCCAAATACGTGCAAGAGTTTAAGATGCACAATGAGTAACTCATTTCCATATTCCAGTATGTTATCCTAAATATTGGACTTATTTTTCGAAACGGTTGAAAAAAAAAATATGGTTTAAAAAAAATGCTTTTGTAATTTGTATAATTTTCTCCATATTTTTTAATTTGGAGCATTTAAAATGTTATCTCTCCGGGCACCCACCCATTTCCCATCCCCCATAATCTCGTTCGGCAAGTTAAATGATTTATGTTCCACATGCTATGTCAACTTATATACATTAATTATTCTTTTTAATTACTAGAAGGGATGTTAATTTATGTTCATTTGTATCACAATTTCTTTAAAAACGGTCATTATTATTAATTAGTTCCGAAGAATGCATTTAAAAGTTTTGCTCTTGTTCTCATAACACACAATTTAAGCCATAATTACGAATTTAAATTGAAATAACCGATGAAAAGTTAAAATTAGTTTTACATGTAATTTGGGGTCTTAGGGCAGCCATTGTCCAGATCCAGCGTGTGAAAAATTAAAAAAAAATCAGTTAATTCCTAAACCGCTAGAGATAATTTAATGTGCATATTTAGTATGACAGTAGGTATGTAACATTTGCCAAAAAAATATAGCACTCTGTATAATATTACAAATAAAATCATGTGTGCCACTGCATTATTTTCACTTTTTGTTTCTTTACACTTTTTGTATTACAAACCGATTAACAACAAAACTGATTTATTTAATCAAGTACATTTTTACGATACTCATTACATTACTTAAAATAATAACAGAATAATTAATTAACAATGAAATTACTGATTTATTATAAAACATGTTGGAAATGACCACCTTCAGTCTAAATACATGCTGCAGAACCTTGCAATTGGAGCTCGAACAGGTGCAAAAATTCCAGGAGTAGCTCTTATCATATCACAATCAGCTATAATTTGTTGACGTAAGTGCTCCTCAGATTTCATCAGATCAAACGTGTTTACTGTGGAAGTTCATTATAGCATCTCTGAAAAAATTAGCTTCGTCGGTAAACAATATGCCAGCGGTAAAGTCAACATTTTGTTCAATTCAATTTTTTGCAAAATTGTAAGCGAGCAGAATAGTCTTGCAGAAGTAAGGATTGAACCCTTTATGTGTGATACGGGTGTAACTGTTGATGCATCAGAAAGGATCAAACTAATTTATGATTCACATTAAGATTTGCAGCGAGTTTCCTAGTACTAATATTTGGATCTTCTTCATTTTTGTGTAAAATAGCTTCTTCCAACTCAAGCGTTCTAACACTGAAAGGTCTTCCAGGAATTGGACCTTTCTGAAATGAACCTGACTCCGAAAGATATTGAAAAACATTTCTGAATATTCTTGGATTCGGAATTGGATGATTTGGAAATATTTCAATGTAAATTCGCCTAGACTCAGTGCCAATGGCATTTGAATATGCATAAGCCATTATTAAAAATTAAAAAAATAAGCTTCCTAATTTGACAATATTAAATAAGATGGTGGCTTCTTATTATTATTGTTTTGCATGGCCTTCCTAAGATATGTAAACTTTACATATGTTACTTATAGTAAGTGTAAAAATGCACTTGATCAAATAAATCAATTTCGTAATCGGTTTAGAATACAAAAAAGTGTAAATCCCCACAGCTGTTTGAAGATAATTGTCCGATATTTTCTGTAATAAATAGAAAAAGTTGAAGTTAAATTTGCTTTAATCAGGTCTACTTTTCTCAATTTTGCTTCAGAACAGATTTTGAGGTAGTAATCATGATGCGAATTTGAATTTAATTTTCTGAAAGTTTTTTTACCGAATTTTGAACTTTTAAATTGTCATGTTAGTTGTATTAGTTATCCAGAAAATACATTTGCAACACTTGTTCACAGGATCCAGAATTTAAATTGCCTTAGTTATATTCGAAATTGCTTCGTTTAACCGCTAAGGCTTCAAAGATTTACAAAAAAAGGTTTTTCCTAAATTCTTGAAAATTTGCTTATGAATTTTTGGTGTAGTTTTCATATGCGCTTAATTGATGTTTACTTTCTACTTTTTTAAATGCGGACAGACATTTACTTATTATTTTATTAAATTGTTCTCGTCAAAAACCGCTCTTCCAATGAACATTTTTCAAGAGGTAAAACACTTACGAATACGTGTAGTTACTCGATTAAAACATCCTTATTGTCATTACGTTAATGATGTAAAAAACCGGAAGGTATGATTAATAGTATTGGCTGAGACAAGAAATCTTGCAAAATTTTAAAATATGTTATCTTAGTCTGGCAAAACAAGATAAGAGTTTCTTTAAAGTCCTATTTCTGCTTCTTTTGCAAGATTATGTCTTGTGTTGTCTTGAGAGAGCCTCACAAATATTTTGACCCGCTCAGAACTCACACGTAACTATCGATATGGTCGATCGTCGACAGCGGTCGATTGGTAGATGTTATAAAGTACGGAATTGCCAGTTGAAAATGCATTGTTTTAGTTGGAGTGCGCATGCACCTGATTATTGGAAACTGATTCCGGTGCGAACAAAGCTAATGATTACATATGACGTCTCTTTTATAACAGTTCTACATTTTTATAGCCGGTGAGTACATGTCACGTCCTCTAGTGTGATTGTATAGTGTTAAAAACATTAAAATATATTAGCAAATTTTAAAAAATAGCATACCTACTCATGGTCCCTTCTATCAGATTAGGCAAACATAAAACAAACAGTGTTATTTGTAAATTACCTGAACTACAAAAGACTGATGTTAGCTAATAAGTTCGAAACCAGGATATGTCGTGTAATTCAATGCTGGTCGGGGCATTAGCCCGTAGAGTAGGTAGTTGTTTTCTGAAATTCCGTTATCATCAACACGCGATAAAGGTTGAAGGCTTACAATGATACCTGCAGCATGTAGGACGCTTCATTATTCAGTAGTCAGTAGCCACTAGATGTAGCTTGTTGCATTTCGCGAATTCATAATAAATAAAAATCTATCAATTATACAAGTTCTCTCTAGGCGCAGAAAAGTTCACAAGCTGCCAGGTCATTTAAAATAAGAAAAAAAATATTTTCGTCTGTCGTTTTATCATTATATGTTCTCTTATTATATTACTTTATTCGTCTGCTGCATGCTAAGAAAATCATATACGGCATTTTAGGCATTTTAGAAACAACAAAACGAAACGGTACAATTCACTATCTTCAAAAATGAGTAGGCATGTTTTATAACGAGTTTTCCACCAAAAGTTAAAGGAAATTCAGTTTCAAAACTTGTTATAGTGTAGTGCTTTGTGGCAGTGTACACAATTACTTACTTATCACGAATCTCCTGAAAATAAAAAAAAAATCTGTAATCACAACATATAAAAGATATATATTTTTTTTAATTTTCACTATAAAACTGCGAAAAATGCACGAAAATTCGTAAATTTTACGCCTATGAAAATTGCCTTTAGCTTTCGTTGGGAAACATATTGTGTGTCCTTTATTATTTGGTTTCAAGGAAAACTATTAGTGGTTAAGTTATTTGTTTAGGTTTACAGCTATTTTTATGTGTGTAGAAATACAATTGTAATATTATTAATTAGTTGTATGTACAGATGGGCTGGCAGGTTCAGCATGTGCCTACTAGATGTGTTACATTACATTTACTCAAGTTTTCTTGTGCTGGATAAGTTGGAGGTGAGGCAACCGCCTCCAATTACACGCTCAGGAAAGCTCAAAAACTGTATACGTCTGGTGCGCCGGTAATGGATAACTTGACAGTTTGATGTGCGGTTTTCTTTTCTTATAATTAAATTCATCTAAATGAGTAGTATTTAATTATTTATATAAAGTGGGTAAAAGTAGTACCCATAACTACTCTAGAAAGGACGACAATTTAGCGAGAACATTGAAATACTAATTATGTCAATTTTGTACTTCAGTTTCATTTTTTCTTAATGCAATGTTATTGTTATTATTTACTTTATTCAAAATTATTTAATATTATTTTAAATATCTATTTGCACTTTACAAGTCACATAAAACTTCAAATAAAGAAAACAACTTTATTTTGAGAATAACAATTGTTATATTGTTAAGTAATGCATATTGTCTAAATAAAACAAAACACTGGCCGGGGTAGGATTAGTCCGCAGAGTAGTTGGTTTCACACAATATTATTAATACCTAATAAAAAATGTGTAAATAAATCATTTGTTGTTATTGTCTCTAGATTTTAAATATACAATAACTCTGTTGGTACTTTCACTCATCATTCGTATTGTTACACTGTATTAGTTATGCCCTGTTTACGTGTAGATTTTTGGGTAATTTGAATGAATAATTAGACACTTTATTGCAACCATGTCTACTACAATAGTAAATTTGCACAACAAATACGTAATTATTTATCCACAGCAGGTCATGGTCGGTTTAAGGACAAAACACAAAATTTATTTTATACAAAAACATGTAATGAATGAATAAATGAAATTTGTTGTAGTTATTTTTACCTCATTCCCAGTTCATTTCAGATTCTGAGAAATGTTTATGACTATTTCGTATTGTCTAGTTTGTCAAATTTGTTGAAAGCCATGAAAATTGATACATTTAATTATTAGCTACATTTATTTGATGTGTTGAGAGTATTAAAGTGCAATTTTAAAAATTATACTTTATTTTGTGCGATAAACAGGAAGTATTGTGGAACTGAAAAGAAATTTCAGTAATTTATTACTTATTTTACTTGTAAATGTTTAAATTAATCAGTAAACACATGCATATTGCGTGCATTTAAAAAAATATTAAAACATTTTAATTATATTAACTAAAAACTATAAATAAAACCGTATCTAATTATGCAAAAGAGCGCAAAATTTTAAAAAATGCATTAAAATTGTGTGTACTCTATTCTCGAGGGTGCTGATTAAATAATCTTTAGTAGTCGAATCTATGTTTTGCCAAATATTCAAAATTATGTTTTGTAGACTTTTCACAATACTGAAACCGACATTCTACGGCGTTTTATACAGAGTATTTCTGAAACAAGTACGTTTCATGAAAAAGATAATAACGTAGTTAATTCAAGTTTTTCTTATCTTTATATTTGAATTGACATCGATCGGGTCCGTTTTCCTATACAAGCGTGTCCGCCGTCGACTGCATCTGGAACAGATGCACACGGCCTGACTTCTTTCTCTTCTTCGTCCACATTTCACATCCAACAGTTACATTTTCACGATTTCATGAGGTTGGTGAATTTCGTGTGTCTGTGTCGCCTGTGTAGTTTATAATTATTATTATTAATTAAATTTGCTAAAAATGCAAGTTAGGTAAAGTGAAGTATTGATAAACCGTCGTGGAAAAATGTATAATAGTACATTATACTATAAGGGAGAGAAATGCGTTATTTTGGCAGAGGTGAAATTTGAAGCCCGAGGGCTACAATGCACCGAGGACAAAATATCATCTCTCCCGAATGGTATATACTATTTTTTCCACGGTCTCATTAACTTAAAAACACATATTTTGTCATTATGAAGTAAGTAGCACCAGAATTATTGTATTCGGATTTGAGCATTTATTTAGTAGTCGTTGAGTTATTGTCATAACTACAAAATAAACAAATAAAAAGAATTGTCAAATTAAGGTGCTAGTTTGGTTTAGTTTAATGTTTGTTTAGTGCACAATGAATAATTGTGAGTCGGAAGAGATTGTGGAGGCTGCAAATATTGCAATAAGCAATTTGCTGCCTACGAAGTCAAGATCTTTATACGATATAGCCTACAATCGGTTCAAAAAGTGGTGCACCGAGAAAAATGTTCAAGTATACAGAAATAATGTTTTGTTGGCATACTTCAGTGAAAATGCAAAGAATTACAAGTCTTCCACATTATGGGTGCAATATTCTATGGTTAAGTCATGCTTGATAATTTACGACAACATAGATATAAGCAAATTCCCCAAGCGGATCGCATTTTTGAGAAGAACCGGTGACGGATATCAAACGAAAAAATCGAAAATATTGACAATGCGTGAAATCGACCGTTTTTTATCAAGTGCAGATGACAAAGAATTCTTAATGATTAAGGTAAGATTACTTTTGTTGTTAGGTATTTCAATTATTAAGTATTTTGATTTTTTATAGGTTGGATTAATTCTGGGGATTGCCGGAGCTTGTCTAACTGATGAACTAGTCAATTTAACTGTAGATGATATTGAGGATGTAGGCTCTTCCATGATTGTAAAAATTCCAAACAGTAAGACAAAGATTCCACGAACCTTTCTGGTTACCGATGTGGGAAATATGCTTGAATTGTTTCGAAAATACCTGTCCCTTCGTCCTCCCCACGTCAAGCATAAGCGCCTTTTTTGTACTACAAAGCAGGAAAATGTAGTTCGCAGCCAGTTGGCAAGAATACCATGGGAAAAATTCCGAGTGTAGTAGCTTCGTATTTAAAATTACTTGATGCTGCGTGTTATACTGGTCACTGCTTACGAAGATCTTCAGCGACATTACTGGCAGATGCTGGTGTGGATATCACGACAATAAAGCGTCATGCTGGTTGGAAATCAACGACAGTCGCTGAGGGTTATGTCGAGAACTCCATTGAAAATAAGACCAAAATTGCTAATCAGGTTTTAGTAAGTACCACTACTAGCGCAATCACAAAAACTGTAAATGTAAGCGAAAGTAATATTCATTCTAATATTAATTCTGAAAATTGTACAAATGTAACATTTAATTTAAATGTCAATAAATAATTTTAATGTTATCTTTTTTTTGCATGAAAAACGTTCTCCATAATGTAAACTCCCTTGGGAGCATTATACTCCCTTGGGAATAATCGACTACTTCTGTTTTAATTTTGATGTCATAGAAACTGATTTCTACTCCCGACCGTGGAAAAATAAATTTGCGGCACTTCACAACCTTATATCATACAATGACAGACAAATGTTAAATGGAAATGGCGGATACTAAGAAAGAATAATATAAGGTGAGTATTGACTTGAACATTTTACAAAGCACACCAGATTCTTATCAACATCCTCGAAAATAGAGAATTACACAAAGTTCCATATATTTCATAAATGATGAAAGAAATTATAAATTCTGGCTTATTGAAATTAAAAAAAAAACTCGCTTGAATCCAAAAATTGAGCATATTTATAATGAATAAAATGAGAGAATTTTATTTTATGGTTGTATTGTCTGTATATTCAGCTGTAATAAATTTAAAGCACAAAAAGCGTTGCTAAATATAATTTCAGTCAAAAACACTTAAGGATAACCGCCACTCCTCAGAGAAAGTTCGATAACGTTTAATTACTAAATACCATAATTACTGGCTTGAGTTCGAAACCTTGTGCTATATAATTTTTTTTTCATTCACGTCATTGTTTTGTTAACCTGCACGGAATGAAGTAACAAGCTATACAAAAAAATTACATAGTATTCTACTGACTGCATGGCACTGTTATTATTATCCGGCGAACACATTTTATCCATCCATAAATAAACTTAGCTCTAGCTTTCCTCATTCATGAACGGAGTGGAACCCGCTTTGCCAATTGAAAGAGTAGTATCTATGAGTCATCGCGGAAATATTTTCCGTGTCTCTACTACGTACTCATAATCCCATATACGATATACAGCGATTAAATACGTTTAAATAAATAATTACATAATGTGGCGACTGGCGACAAAGCTGTTGACTCTGACAAACCAAATCTATGAACCTCAAGGTGATGCGAATTCTGTGGGGTTACAGAGAATCTTAGACACAATAAGAAACGGAAAATCTGATACCACAATAGGGCATCTGCACGTGACGTCACGATTTTCAAGGTCGTTGTTTGGAGGATAAACAAAAGTATAACCTCATATTTATTCCAATTTATTATTAAATATTTGAGTGTTATTTGTATTATAAAATGCCTAATTATTGTATGGTAGTAAACTGTGGCAGTAATTCTGCAAGGGACAATGTTAGTTTCTTCAGAATTCGTTCTGAATTCGACAGACATAAACAATTTAACCAGTTAGCATCTGAGAGGCGAAAGGCTTGGATGAATAGTTTAAAAAAAGCTGACTTTACAGAGTCCAAAATTAAATTTGGAAGAATATGTTCAAAACATAAAAGAGCAAAAATTATACATTTATTATACTATAGGGAAACCTGCAAATTTGCACGAGCAAAGTAATCCCGATTGGATCCCCACTGTGAATAGAAGTTATACATCTGGTACTTCATCAAAAGAATCAAGAAAAGATAGATATGAGGCGAAAATTATTAAATGGAGAAAAAGAGGTTTGAAAAAATAAATCATATCAATTTTCCGTGGCTGTGCAAACGCCACAGCAGCATATGTATTGATTGTATTGTAGCAACCTATTTTAGGACTAAATTTTTATTTATTCTTATTCTGTGGATACGTACTTTTAAAAAAACTTTGTTTAAAACTGGCACATATTTCTACTATTTACGAATTCAAATGTTTTCAGTAATATTTTTTTTGTGAAAAGTCAATATTTTATAAAAAATCTTGTGGAATGAATACCATATCGGAGTACCATTTTTTAGTTATAAATAAATATTTCTTTTGTAGGTAATTTAAATTATTAACTGTTTTACCATGTTGTATATGCATACCTATACCTATACATAATATGGGTACATTTTCGATGAGAAAAATTACTTTCTAAGCCTTTAATATGTTTTAAGGGCGCCGTATTCTTGAAATAGTGTTTTGTACAAATACAAGTAATTTAAGAACTGAATAATATAGAATTTAGCAAATAACAAGAATGTTATCTCATGCCACCTGCAAATATTTAAATGTACCCAAGTAAAATCAATACATAACGTCAGAAAACGATCTATCCAGTAAATTTTTAGGTATCTACTGAAATCTTTCAAAATACGTATTTTTAAAAATAGATGTAAGTATTGTTATAACATAAACTTACATAGTTCTGCATATAAGATTGCTCACGTTTGTTGATAAGTATCTGAAAATAATTGTTAAAATGTGGGGTTAGAATAGCGAAATAATGTGTATCATACAAATGCTTTTTAAAAGTTATTATATTATTTGAGGAGAGTTTAAACAGTAAAAGTGGATAAACAAAACATCAGTAATTTTATTTTTGATATTACTTTTGCTCTACTTGTTTTATTTTTCGAGATTTCAGTACCTAAAAAACCACAAATTTGATGTATGTGTATATGCACTTTTATTATATAACAAATAATTTACAGTATTTGGATATAAAGTTTTAGGAAAATCTTCTTCATTGTCAGATTGAATGTGTATGGATCTATTCCAATTTCACTTATTTTATGTCTATATCAGCACTTTCAGCATCTATGACTTTCAGTGTATAATAATATATTCACTATCATGATTATATAAATGAAGGAATATTGTAGCCACAAAAAAACGAAAAATAATAACAACAATAAACAAAACTATAACCAGAACACAACTACTTAAGATAACGTGAAAACATATAATAAATAAATAGTAATAAATACATTTGAGCTTATGATCGCTATTTGTTTATCCTCCAAGCCAGTAGCCACGCCTACTTTGATCACGTGCCGCAGATGCTCTATAATTTAGCCGGTATTTTTTTTCTCATGTTATGTCTCCATACGGTGTCGCCAGTGGCGGCGTCAGCTTTTTTTTGAGTTGGGCGAAGACTGGCAGAACATTTTACTGGGTGGGCACCATATACTTTATATTTGTAAGACGAGGGAAGCATAGGTAAACAGAAACGTTAACGGCATTGAAAGAGTAGTAATATGTCCTTACTTAGAACACTATAAAAGTGTTATTCTTCTATTATTAGGCTTAGCAACAAACGAATATAGTTTTCCGCATAAGAACCGACACAGAGCAGGTGCAAGGTATAAACTTGCACGCAGGTCTTCAAAGTGAGGATAAATACTTTGAAAAAAAAATAATATCTGAGTTATTTTTGGTAAATTTGGTACATGATTTAGGTTTATTATTGGTCTACTTTGACTATGAGTTCAAGTAAACTGAAACACTTCAAGGTGTTCGTTGACGGTGAGACCTCTAAAATTATATCAAACTTTTTTCCATTGATCGAATTGAAAAAAATGATATTTCGCGCAGAATTTACTTTAAAACACTTTTTTACTCTTTTATAAATTTTAAAAAACTTTTATGGTTTAAAAAAATGCATTAATTAAAAGATTTGTGTTTATTAAAAAAATAAAAAGTCAGTAGTAGGCTTTGTCTTTAAAATTTGACAGTTAGTGAAAAAACTATTTTATTTCTGCTACTGTTTGTCGTCGCAAAATTTATATTCAGCAAACAAGTTGATTGTGTGTCAGTTCACAGACTCGTATGAGCGGAAACGTCTCGCCCAGATCTTCGCGCATGCCGCCATTTGGGGATACAACATTGCAGGGACGTGTGGTTGTAAATTATGCCCTCATAGTCATACCGTTCGACGACTGCGTTATTGGCGCACGAGTGCAGTATTTTGTGATTTGTTGATTTTCTTGTATTTTATACTGTTATGTTATTTTATTTTAAAACAATTTCAAGTAAAACAAATTTATATTTCGTATGTTAGAAAAATTGCAGTTAAAACACTTTCTAAATTGGGACAACTATTTTTAATCCGGTCTTGACGTGTATCCCGAACGAGAGAGAGACAACAAGCTTCAAGGACAAATTTTCAGGTTTTAATACTTCAAAGGTGCCGCCGTAGAGTCTGTGAGCTGATTGTTATTTAAGCTGTGGTGAGTGGTGTTAGTATGTTAGGTTTCTGTGGAAGTGTAGAAGAATATCGTAGGAGATTTCCAAATCGAGTGATTTCCCATACAGAAATATTTTGTAATTGAAAGACGGGCTTGAGAGGCAGGAACTTTTTCGTCCTAGTGTAATAAGGGTACAAGACAAGATAATATCACAGTATAGGGAGACCAGTAGATACACTCGGGCCGAAATAATATGTCACGCATAGCAGCTCGCGCATCCATTTCAAGCTGCAGAGACCTCAGTTTACATCCAACTCTGGGAATCAGACCATCGGTTATACAGAGCCGTTTTAAAGCAATATTTTGAGTCTGATCAAGGAACGAGTCGCTGCGCAGTAGTTAGATGTTTAAATATATCATCTATAAATAGCTATTTATGCAACAAGTACAAAAAGTAAGTGTTTATTGCACGCGACGTGAAATTGTCCAAAGAGGCCGTCAGGCCGAGTTGGACAACACGTCGTGTGCAATAAGCACTTTTTGTACGAGTTGCATACAATATTTTTTCTACGTTCATGCTAAAACCAAAAAATGTCTTATTTAGATGACAGTACAAATATGACAAATAACAAATATGAATTTGAACGTTTATGTTTGTCATGATGACAAAACGCTGTAGTAGAATGACAGATGAATGCAATAAGCATTTTATTGCACTAGTGCAATAAAGAACCACTTTTTCCACTAAATATAGTTCAATAAAGTTTTGTTTTTTGCATGAACGTAGAAAATAGTAATTTAAGTTTCTTTAAATTTCCTAAAGACACAAATAAGTAATAAGTAATCTATAATATACTGTACAAACCATAAATGATATTTTACTGCTATTGCCTTACCTATTAACTTATTTCTTAAGTATAACATTGGAATATAAATACTTCTCATGAAAGTGAAGTTTAAAATATACATATTTATATTTTTCACAAATACAAGTTGTGGGGATCCACTTAGTAAATATTAATTTGTTATATCTGTACTGCTGAATGAATAACACTCTGTATAGAATATTATATACACATTAGCTAGAGGGGAGACTTGAGACGAAGTGTGATAAACACGGGAAGACGGGGCGAGGTTCAACGGGTAGTTGGTTGGTTTTGAAGACTTCGGCAGGTTGGCTGGAAAACAGTGAATGGTGATAAGTAGTGCATCTGTTCTAATTTTGCAGGTCAGTAACTTGTTTTTGTATATTGTATTTAAAGATTGAATGTCATTGTGTTCCTTTTATTATTTTATTGTCTGTTCAATATCTTATTACAGCTTCATTATATTTTATTTTAATTTGGAGGTAAAACAGTACTTGTTGATTTATTGTTGAAATTATATGTATAACTTTAGTTTGAGTCGAATTTATACTGTTGTAAATGGTATTGTAAGTTATTATTAATCATCTATGACTACTACTTTATTACTTGAATTAGCGGTTTGCTTGTCAGATGTTTGTAAGAGCCTTGGTGATACTATTAATATTTTTTCCCGTGGCTGGACTAACATCCGTTAAAAACATATGAGGCATGAGATATGATTTGAGATGTTTGTTCAACGCCTCAACTACTAGCTGGGTAGCCTCCCGTATGGGACCTCAGTACCTTCTGACGCCAGTTGGCTAACCAAAACACTCTTCAGTTTTGTATGTAGAATTATGATTACATATATTACCGTGTATTCAAGTACTGAAGTAGAGGTACATTTTTATTATTGTCATCATTATTATTACCATTGCAATAGCGACAGAGATTCTTTGAATTGTGATCGGGGTTTTCTCTGTCGTGCTCTTTTCCCCCGTGAATTCAAGGCTGAGTACGGCACTGATAGGTGGTTAGGTAGGCTATTACACCATTGACAGAAAACTAATAAACGAGGTGTATTTAGTAATTTGTTTTGTTTTATTTAAAACTACTCAAATCTCCCTAATTTCGTAAATAAGTAGCACATTCGAGGTAAGTTAATAAATAATATAAATAAACGCAACGTAGGTAAATCTTATCGATTATTGACCAAATACTTCCTCTTTCAAAAATGTTGAACGAACCCGGGTATGTTACGCTACAACATTTTTATTTTAGAGCAAAGTTCGGTGCAGAGGCTTCTAATAGAGAAGATTTATTAGAAAAGCTGCTCAGGATTAGTAACAGTTCATACAAACTATGTCAAATACATTTTTAAAATAATATGTTTTCTAACGATTTGCGCAATAGATTACGCAAAGAGACCGTTCCAACGTTTCCTGTACAAGACGGCTCATCTTCAAATTATGTAGATGATCATATTTCTTGTAGTGACTATAATGAGAGTAAGTTTCAAAACAAAATAATAAAAAATATTTTTTTTCTAAATTTACATTTTACTGTACTTTTATCTCCAATTTAACAATTTTCAACGAGTTAAGCAAACATAATTTTTCTGTTCTGAAAAATACTTGTCTTCTGGTTTACGTAGATCATTTAAGACAAAAAAAAAATCATAATAAATTATTTGTCCACTAAACTTCAAACGACAAATTTTAAATTTAAAAAAATCCCCAAAAAAATGCAATTATCACTAATAACAAAAAAAGTAAGTAAGTAAATAAAAATGTTGTGTAGTGCAATAATATATATTTTAAACCCTTTTTTTTAAAGAGTCCAAAGAAGTAAATCGAATTTTCACACTGTATGTTAGTAGCAGTAAAAAGTATATGATACATGTTGAATTACCCATTTATAACTGTATAATGAATTATTACATAATGTGGATAGATATGACGTAAACTTTCATGTGGAATAACTACGCGCAAATAAAAAATTCTTATTCCGGTCCTGATCACTGATTCTGTAAATTCCATCGGATGCGCTATCGCACTCACATTTCGAGGTCACCGCAGAAAACTGAAAGCAGTTCAAAGTGCCGACAACGGAGTGAAACTGCTGGTCTACCTATGCTGTGTTAATATTTTGCAAACAGTTGAAAACTACAAATAAGTACTATATGTTTATCTCGAGAAACTAGAATATCAAGAACTTCTGTATACCGAATTATTAATCCACTGTATACATATAACATTCGAAAACTGTAAGATATTGCCTCAAGATTTGGATCGACGAGTGACCTTTTGCGAGTTTATCTTGCATCTGGATATTAATTTTCACAAGAAAATTCTTTTCACTGATGAGGCTTGTTTCAATCATAGAGGAATTACAAATCACAACTTTCATGAGTATTCCGATGTAAATCCCTATGCAATAATTCCTAGACATTTTCAACACGAGTTTAAGATAAATGTTTGGGCCGGCATTATTGATCGTTATTTGATTGGATCAGTTAATTTGCTAAATTGATTAAATAGTTATTTGGAATTTCTGCAAAATACTCTCCCTGATTTAATTGAAGATTTACATTTGCAACTTAGATTAGAGTGTTGGTTTATGCATGATGGGGCACCGCCTTATTTTAGTGCTACTGTTAGAGACTTTTTGAATTTCAAGTTTCCAAATAAATAGATAGGATGAGGAAATAATTATCCTCAAAAATTGGCCACCACGATCGCCAATCTCAACAAATGTGATTATTTTTCTTGAACAACATGGAACGGTTTTTGATTATTCCTCGCCAATTGAATCCCGAGAAGATTGTGTAATGTTATAAGAAACTATCATCATTTATTAGACAGAGTAAATTTCAATTTTCGGCGAAGAGTAAATTTATGTTCCAGAGAAAATGGTGTGTTTTGAATGTCTTTAGTTTTAATTTTATTTATTTTATAGTATTATTTCTAACTGCCACATTTTAAAATCAAAGTCTACTACTAACTTTTTGAAAACCTTAGTTTCTTATAATTTAACATGACTAAAAATGTGTTAAATTAAATTCTGCGTGGGATATTATAATTTGAAATTCGATCAATAGAAAAAAGTTTGAGATTTAAAAAATAATGCAATTAATAATAACCAGAAATAGGGTAGACACCTCAGAGCAGATAACAGAGATTGCCAAGTAAGATAAGTAAATTTATATAGATGTTGTTCTCTTTTTGTTAATGACATATTTTTCTATAAATTTTGTTTGGTGTTGAGGTCAAGTTAGCTACAAATTTTCTTGCCAGACAGTAAATACTAACAAAAATAATATAGGATAATCTGCCAAAAAATTGAATGTATCTATAAGTTAACATTTAAGTTACTATGAGAACTTAATTTTCTGGTTGAACATTCACCTCATTTGACGCTGCCATATATACTCACATGTTTTGGTTGTTATTGGTGAGTAGTTTTATATTTATCATCTGATATTGAAACTCATAAGAGTTTTAACAATAATAGAAATGATACAGAGGGTAAAAGTAAAAAACACATCTACACATATACTAGGTAGGTATTTAAATAAATTTTAAATAGTGATGTTTTCACAATTGTTAAAAAACAACAGCTAAAAATATGTATCTAATATACTGTAATGTTATATTGTGTAGATAAAAAAGTCCAGATAGATGCAAATTTGGCAACATTTCAAAGTCATTTTTTAGTTTATATATACGAATAAGAAAAACAACTTTCACAATAGTTATGAATCAATATTCTAAAATATTCACGCGGTTAGACATCGAACATTTTACAGTCTTATTTTTAGGAATGGTTTATGGTTTTCACAATTTTGGAAAATACCGAGAAAGGTATTCTGTAGGAAGGGTGCAGGTATATCGACCCAAAAGCACAAAACTAGATCGTCAAGTGATAACTAAGTATGCATAATTAAATTCTAGGAAAAATTTGTTAACGGTCATTTGCCTGCTTCCTTGAACGTGAAAATTAAATTTCACTTAAATTAATCTGATATTCAAAGCGTTGAATAATTAAGAAATAATAAATGTTAGTATGGAAATCATGTAAATTTTATTTTGCAGTCTGATTCATTACCTACATAGCGGATTATTGTAAGAAATATATAGGGTGTTTTCTAAGTAGATGTCAAAAATCCAGGGATATATTTTACAGCCAAAAATAAGGTATTGTTTTGTTGTACCAGTGGCGTATCTCTGTTAAGAAAATTAAATTTGCCTCTAAACGGCTAGAGATACAAGAAAATGTGTAGAGAGACAAAATGATGAGAATGAAATACCAATTTCATTTGCATGATTATTTAATTGAATTTTTAATTTCTAAACCACTTGAGGTAATTTAACCAAATTCGATCAAGATATTTAGTATGAAGCTCTATAAGGACCATGTCTACAATATTTTTTAAATTTGCACTAATTTCTGAATTCATAGGCTCTATATTCAGACTTTAAACTCTGAATTCAGACTTTAATCTCTGAAACTGTTAACGAAATTATGGGACAAGTCTCAGCACTCCAAGCCTTCTAGATAGGTAATTGAGATTTAGAGGACATAATATACAGGGGAAAATGAAACTACGATATTTGTTATCAACTATGAAATTTTACAACACCCTGTATAATTTTTTTTTGATTCTAGAGACGATTAAAGGTGTGACTGTACTTATTTGGGAAATGATTTAGACCACTTAAGTTCCTTAGACCTATTTTTATTTCTGGATCTAGTTTGCCGTGATATGCAGCAATTTCCTGATTAAATTTGATTGTACCATTGTCATGAACAGTACTATTTAAGTATTGAGTGTCTAAATAACGTTGCGCCTTTGAATACCTGAAATGCCTATAGCAAATAGCCGTAATTGGTCGTCAGTGGTGCCACTAGTCATATACTGGTTCTTATCGGTGTATCACAAATGAGGCCAATAACTTGCAACCTTGCAACTGTTCACAATCTGTCATAATAGTTAACAGAACATGAGTACGCAAGACGTAGAGCGTGTGTACACATCTAGTAGTCATTGGCTACTCAAAGCTGGACCTGAATACAGTAACAAGCAGAAAGCAATCCACTCCATTCAGACATTAAAGTCTGAATTCAGAGTTTAAATTTTGAATTCAGAGTTTAAAGTCTGAATTCAGATATTAAACTTTGAATTCAGAGTTTAGTCTGAATCTAAAAAAAATGTAAATTGCTTTGTAATTTAGTATGTCAGTGGGAATGAAATAAAAATTACCAATTTTAGAAAGTTGCCAGTGGCGGAGGTTTGGGTATCATACGTTATTATTTATAAGTATCACACTGTATAATATTACAAATAGATACATTAATATTTTGTCATATTTTTCTTTGCATTTCAAGCCACTACCGACAAAATTAATTTATTTGGACAATTACATTTTTACGATACTTAAAATTATCTTAGGAGGACATGCAAAACAATAAAAATATAAAGCCGTCTTTATAATTACTCTGTATTGTCAAATTAAGCTTATTTTTTAATAAAATTGATTTTTATTTATGACTTATTTAAATGCCAATATGGTTTACGTTTATGGTTTTGCAAATGAGAATGGTACTGAGGCCAAGCGAATTTATAGGTATTGAAAATTTTCCCAATCATCCAGCTTGAAATTCGAGAATGCTCAGAAAAGTATTTCAATGGAATATTTCAGAATCAGGTTAATTTCAAAAAGGTCCGATTTCTGGAAGATGTTTGACTGTTAGAACACCAGAGATGGAAGAGGCAATTTTACACACCAATGGAAAATACCCCAATAATCATAAATTAGACTGGCTTATCCTAAATCATTAACAGGTATATACACCCGTATCATATAAAAAAATAAAAGGGACGACTAAAACACTTTTTAGGATTTGATAATCCAAAAACAAATAGCATCGACTTTACACAAAAAAATAAACAACTTGTCAAAAGAGAAAACCTAAATACTATTTTAATAGAAATTTCTTAATTGTAGCTTGCAATATGTATCCATACAGATATCAACGTATAGGATCCATTGAAGGTTGATTTTTATTAAGAGGCAAATTTAATTAATATATAGGGTAATTCACAACTTATCTAAAGAAAATTTGGAAATAGATGATGAAAAATGTATATACAACACAAAGTGATTTTCTAACAAAAATAGCCGATATGTTTATACAAGAAGTAACAAAAGCTGAGATAATTTTGATCACAAAGCAATTAAAACCAAAAAATTCCAGAGATGTATACGGCATGTCACCCAGCTTAATTAAAGATATCATACACCAATTATCTCCACAAATAACATTTCTAATCAACAAATGCTTTCAGCATGTAGTCTTTCCACAACAACTAAAAATAGTTAAAACAATACCAGTGTATACATCAGGTAAAATAGATATTCCGAGTAACTATAGACCCATATCCATACTACCAGCGATATCAAAAATATTTGTACATGTCCTGAAAAATCAGTTATTAGGTTTTTGGCAAAAATTTAATGCAATTACTAAAAAACAAAATGGGTTTATACCAGGAAAATTCACTAATTCTTCACTGATTCAAATTACAGAAAGAATTACTGAGGCTTTTGATGACAAGCAGAAAGCTGAAGTAGCAAGTTGTGATCTTAGTAAAGCATTTGATAGTGTACAGTATGACATTATTGAACAAATTGAGCAGATATGGTATAAGAGGTAATGTTTTGGAATTAGTAAAATCTTATTTAGAAAATAGAAAACAATATGTGTTATTGGAAGGATGTAAATCACAAGTGAAAAACGTAACGTGTGGCGTGCCCCAGGGATCCATTCTTGGGCCCCTATTATTCGTCATTTATATTAACGATCTACCTTCGAATGTTTCATGTGAGAATACAATATTATTTGCTGATGATACCAGCTTCTTGAATGTCGCATGTAACACGACATAACTTATACAAAAGACAGATGACTACAGGAGGCTACAGACTGGTTTAATACCAACAAATTAAAAATGAATGCCAATAAAACACAACGGTTTTTGAAGCTAAGAGCAATTGTCAGAGCACTTTGAAATTTTTGGGAATATACTTTGACCATAGTCTAAAATTTACTAAACGTATACAAGAACTGGACAAGAAGTTATCTAAATCTACATTCACCTTAAGACGTGTGATAAGGATTGCTACTCCAGAAGTCGCCAGATCAGCATATTATGCTTCATTCCACAGCCATCTTGTGTATGGAATATTGGTATGGGGTCATTCACCTGAAACAAAAAAAGTGTTCATTAAACAAAAATGTGCAGTGCGAATCTTAGCAATAGCAGAGCAAAGTGCAAGAGCAAAGTGCAAGTGCAAAACAGTGCTTCATAAATCAAGGTATACCTTTTACTCTAATTACATACTTACCTGTTTAATATATATTCATGATAACAAATCACTCATGTGCTAAATAATAATTTTCATAACCACAATACTAGAATGGCTCAGAATATAATGATTCCATACCATAGATTAAATACTAGTCAATGCAGTACAAATTAGTTAGCTATAAAAATGTATAATAAATTACCTGAATGGTATAAAAACCTTAATGCTAAAAATTTTAAGAAAAAAATCAAGGAAAACTGTTACAAGGTGCCTGCTACAGCATTAATGAATATTTCTGTGATAAAATTTTTTAACTTACTTTATTTTACTTTATTTTAATCTGTTTTATGATGGTTTTAATAGCCTCGCGTTCATATTTTGTCTTGTTTATTTTAATCTATAGTTTTAATGTACCTACAACTACTAAGTTTTTATACTCAGCGACATGTTAGTTGCTAAAGTATTCTATAAATATTTATGTACACCAGAAATTGTACCTACTGTTGACACTCCATGTAATTTCTTGATGGTAATATACTAAACTAAACTAAAATTAAACAAAGAATTAGTCAGATTGAATGAGATATTTTTAAATAACAAAAACCTACAATTGTTTAACAATTGGACACAACCTTCGTAGTAATATCTATACTACAGATATTAAGTACATAGCTTAAGAACCAACACATGGAGAAATAATTACATAAATATCATATAATCGACTTCAAATTGTCGGATTTGTTTTACTGAAATTATTGTTATCTCTACTTTAGGCGCCAAATTTATTTGTGATAGAACTTTATAGCTTTTGCCGAAGCAAATTGGGAGGCATTAAAACATTTATTGATTCGTTTTTATTTGACTTGCGTAAGATCGGTAATCCTGGAATTAACATTATCTTTAAATTAAAAGTAGAAAATCGTTTTACTGTGTCTAAGTATAAAAAATAGAAACGTGTTTGTACTATGCATTAGTTTCATAATAGTTGTAAATAAGGAATGCAAAATCAAATATTAGCCGAAATTAACTGTTTTAAATAAAAAAAAGTTTAATTTGTTTTGAATAAATTGTAAAAAAATTTTTACTGTTTTAGAAAGGTATTTTAAGCTAATATAAATCAAATCTCCTACAGTTCCTATCAATGAAGTCATATGTATGTTCTCTGATACCAAACATCTAGGTATGCTAATGAACAAGTACACATACAAAGCTCTAATCAATAATTATCTAAAGAAAATAATTTAATTTACTGACCTTCTAATGAAACACTCTATAAATATCTAACTTCACTTTCTGGCATTGGGAAGACGATAAATTCAACCACAATAGATGAGATCTGACCCATTTCTGCATTTTTAGGATTGCTTCTTCAGGCGGTCTCCTTTAAGTTGAATCAAATATCTAACTATAAAAATTATTATAATTAGCATACCTAGATGTTTGGTATCAGAGAACATACATATGACTTCATTGATAGGAATTGTAGGAGATTTGATTTATATTAGCTTAAAATACCTTTCTAAAACAGTAAAAAAATGTTACAAAAGCTAATAATAAGGAATATATGGGTAGATATTGTGGGTGTAATTCAACGCAGGTTGGGGCTTTTGTCCACTGAGTAGTTAGTTTCACACAATATTATTAATACCTAAAAATATATAAAAACTTTTACATAAAAGCTGAACATTTTTCAAGTAGGTATTGTCATATTTAATTCATTGACAGGATGTCACTTTTTGTCATTGTCGATATTTAACTTCAAATAATTTTAATTTTTATAATAATTGTTATAGTTAGATATTTCATTCAACTTAAAAAAGACTGCCTGAAGAAGCAATCCTAAAAATGCAGAAATGGGTCAGATCTCATCTATTGTGGTTGAATTTGTCGTCTTCCCACTGCCAAAAAGTGAAGTTAGATATTTGTAGAGTGTTTCATTAGAAGGTCAGTAAATTAAATTATTTTCTTTAGATATTTATTGATTAGAGCTTTGTCTGTGGAATTGTTCATTAGCATACCTAGATGTTTGGTATCAGAGAACATACATATGACTTCATTGATAGGAATTGTAGGAGATTTGATTTATATTAGCTTAAAATACTTTTCTAAAACAGTAAAAAAATGTTACAAAAGCTAATAATAAGGAATATATGGGTAGATATTGTGGGTGTAATTCAACGCAGGTTGGGGCTTTTGTCCACTGAGTAGTTAGTTTCACACAATATTATTAATACCTAAAAATATATATGAAACATATCAAATATAATTAAATATACGGGATGCTAGAGGTTTGACTGTCATGAACTTTACAGGCGATAATATACATAGAAATAAACAAAAAACCTTATATGGCATGGGTTCTAAACCTATGTTTATCCCTTCTGTCAATTAATTTATGTTTAGTTTTAATAAAACAATTTTGTCGTATCAATAAAATTCGATAAAGTCGATATCGCGGAATGTGGCAACAGCGCTAGAATGTACTCAAGGGCAGGCCGAGAGTACAGGTTAGTTGGTACCTCAACTGTGAAGTGTTGATGTATCGCCAGTCGGAAGTGCTTTTGCGTTCCAATATTTCCTTAATTTTTCATTATTTGTTACAATATTTAGCATACGTGAGTTATGTTATTAATTTAGGGAGAAGTTAGCCGCAATTCTGCAAGAGCACGACGGCTATTTAGATAGCCTCCCACCCATCGGCGGTTGCCTAACAGAAAGTCGTTTGTTGAAGTATCTCAACGTTTTCTTGATACTGGTACTTTTGTTCCTCGTCCTGAAAATCATCATCCAGGTCGATGTGAATACGGAGAACCATATTGTGGACATTGTCAAAAGGGATCCGAGACGTAGCATACGAGGTATAAGTCGAGAAGTCGGGAGTGTTTTACATATTTGAATTTCTTGGTGAACATTCCACCAGAACTGCTCGAAGATATACCTCTGGACGTAAGAGTAATTACGTGATTCTTGCACGATGCGGTCTCGACACATCCAAGTCGACGCGTAGTTCAGTATCTAAATAATATTTTTGAAAATCGTTGAATATGCAGTAACGGTCCACGTTGTTGGCCAGTCCGTGCACCTGAGTTAAATCCACTGGATTTTTAATTATAGAGACCTTAGTTTATGCCACCGAAGTGGAAACAGGAAATGACTTGCAAGAGCGAATTTTTGCCGCTGCTCATGATATAAGGACAAATCCAGGTATTTTTCAGTGGGTGCGCAAAAATTAAATAGAAGGTGTCGTGCATGTGTGGAAAATAATGGAGAACATTTTAAACATATGTTGTAATTATGTGTTATGTTTCGATTTTCGGTAAATACTTAAATATTTTTCTTTGTACATGTTATGTACATACCTACATTATGAGTGTTCTTAGAAGTTTTTAATACTTGTTTTTCAAATTTCTATTTGGTTTAAGTGATGTTACTGTTTCAAACATTATGCAACAAGTACAAAAAGTAAGTGTTTATTGCACTCGATGTTTCGTCGCGTCGCGACGTTGTACGGGTTGCATACAATATTTTTTCTACGTTCATGCAAAAACCGAAAAATTTAATTATTTAGATGACACATGTCTTGGAAAATATGACGTCGATTTGAACGTTTATGTTTGTCATGAGGACAAAATGCTGTAGTAGAATGCAATAAACATATTATTGCACTAGTGCAATAAAGAACCACTTTTTCCACTAAATATAGTTCAATAAAGTTTTGTTTTTTGCATGAACATAGAAAAATTAATAAACAAGCTGACGCGTCGAAGGTAACCTGCAAACGCGCTCAGCAGTTGCAGCGCACTGTTGTCACGTTGTGATAAAATTCCTTGATATAATAAGTCGACTTATTTTAAGAATTGCTTGTACTATTTAACTTTTTTGTTCATTTCGACTTTATCTGTCTTATACTGAAGTTATGACAGTGAATATTCTAACACCCTCTATGATTTCTCAAGTATTAAGAATTAAAATTTATGTGTTGATGTAGTTACTCTTCATTGTCGGTAGCAGTAGAAATACATTCTTGCAGATCATTTTTATTCTGGATTGTGTGCAGCATGGAATTATGTTTGTTGTGTATAACATAATTAATTCATCATATATTGAGTGGCTGAAACACTCCACATCGTGCAGGAAATGGGTAAAAACGTAAGTGGCTCAAATTCCCCATAGTGCGTAATTATGATGCACAAAGTGACTCAATCTCTCCAAAGTGGTGTATTGAACTTTAATATACAGTAGGTGGCACAAACTCTCCACAGCACGTAAATGGTGCATTCATGTGGCGCAAACCTTCCACTAGGCGCAGAATAGGAAAGAAACGCAAGTGGCTCAAACTCTCCATAGCGCGTAGAAAAGAACAGAAACGTAAGTGGCTCAAATTCTCCACAGTGATACATAAAGCGTCTCAATAGGTAATTATCAGGAGTATAAAACATGTCAGTCAATTCAATACTGAAAAATAACTAATGCATATCGAATCAAACAATCTGCTATTCTACAAGACATAATTATTTAATGAATTTCGTGTGAAATGGAGTTCATATGTTGATATATTAAAAAGAAAATCTGGATTTCTTTGGTTTTGTAAAATGAACCAAAAACTTCTAGATACGAAGTCAATTGGTAGGATAGTTTGTAGTATTTGTACATGATAATGATAAAGAACTCGTAAATGCTCTTTGAGAGTTGCATAACCATTTGTGTTACTGCAATCTGACGTGTCTCCCTATCTGTTTAACGTACACGGCATCAAGGTCTTAAGTGTATCTTAGGTGTCGTTTTGATGATTTATTCAGTATTTCTTTTAGTATGTTCATTTCCTCTGAGAACCTATTGTAGATGATGTAGGTTATCTTTAAAGCATTATGGTTTACAAATAGTTTGTGCTAAATATACTAAGGTCTTCACTATATCTTGTTTCTTGATTGGGTGGTGATGGGACACAGTGTTCAAATACCTGCCCATGTAAGCACGCTTTCTTGAGACACCATGTCCTGATAGGCAATTTGTTTTTGATTTCATAAGGGCATCTAGGAAAGGAAGGAAATCGTTTTCTTCCAACTCCGTAGTGGAGTTGATGTCTGAATGTATTCCAGTAACGCCTGTTATATCCATGAGACCATATGATGAAGGTAATACCAACTTATTTGAATGACACTTTGGTTTTAGAACTACCGACTCCAATATTTGTTTCTCAAACGTTTCTCTGTAGATGTCTACCAAAGCTGGGAACAAGGCTGAACACATATTTGCTCCTTCCGTTTGTTCATAGAAAAGAAAGGTATGTCAATTCGATGCACATTTTTGCCAAGTGTACTTAGTTTTCAGCTATGCTTTTTACGATAAACCTTTGATGAACTTCTCCCAATGCTTATTTAACTGGTACTTCTCTGATTAAAATTAGGTTGAGTTGGCCTTGTTGATGAAATTTCAGCATTGTTGAGTGGGAACGGCAGGAAACTTAAAAATATAAATACCGACTAAAGAACTTAACACTGCGGAACTACTTCTGAAGAAAAAGTGTTATGCCTTTAAACGTCAAGAAAGCTATGCTGACGAAATTGCCACGGATGCAACTCAAACTTTATAATACTTTTTCTCAAAAACGATTAATCTTGGATACACGTGGTAATGGATCCTTTTGATTAAAAGATGCTAAGCAAATGTCCGATGATTTTGTACGGAATTTTTCTCATAGAAGCATAATATTCAGGTACCTACTTTCAATTTTTGCCAAATGAAAATACACACTTTAGTCTCAGGAACTTAAATTCAACTGTCAATAAATTTATTTTCTACAAACGTGCGTATTTAACGTCTTTACCATACGCATTTTATTTTGGAAAGTGTCATCTGTGTTTTCAATTTTATGAAATCGATAATGAATTAGATGAAGAACTTCTTGAATAAATTTCAGCATCAGCTAATGAAGCAAGTTTGAATTTGTTACTCGTGAAGTCATAAGAAAGATTAATACGCCCAACTTATTGATTGATATAATATTAAAAAGGTTAAATCAACAAAGTAGGAAGTACTTTTAGCATTTGTAAAAAGTATTTGTAAAGTTAAACAAGACTTTTATATTGACAATTTCATAAAATAATTGCCTTTATAAAAAGACTAAATGTTGGATTTCGTCCGAAAAAAGCAACAATTTTTTTGTTAAAAAAATCTATGAGTGAACGAGAGGAAATAACGAAAATTACCACCGACGATATAGAAGATAAAGAAGTGCTGATAATTGTCAAATCAAGTACTCCAAAAATCATTCTGCCAGACCCTTTGTGATATATAAAGAAACAAATATTGGTTATTTTTTTAAGGTATCCAGAAAATATACAACGTCCTTACGGCTTACGTCCAAAAGAAACTTCACATAGTCGATTATTTATACAGTACAAACATGGAAAATGTACTTTCCAACCTGTAGACATTCAATAGGAAAAATACCTTCCGAAATCGCAACCCATTTACACCTTCAAAATCCAGAACTATATATGGGTCACAGTTTTAGGCAGTCCTCGGCTGATTGTGCAGAAGGTATCACAAATGTTAAACGTTTAGGAGGGTGGAATTCAACTTTTGTTGCTGAGAAGTAGTTAGAAGACTCTACAAATCGGAACAAAGAAATGTCCAACAAAATTCTTCGTTTGAACAGTACAATTTACAGCCATTAACGTCTTGCCCAGATGTACTATCAGCCATTAACAACCACCGTTTGACGTCTGTTTCTGAAGAAACTTCTTCACAATATTTGTTCCTCGTACTAGAGCAATCTTCCTTCAAGAAGCAGTTAACTTCAACCTACATGGTGACTTCTGCAATTAAGTTGAAGGAATATTGTAAAATATTTGTAATGTATATTAAAGATTTTAATTCATTCTTACACTTTTATTTTTATAATAAATAAACGCGTGTACTGGTACAAGAGAAAAAGTTGTTTTTTTTTACTTACAACAAAAATTATTGAATAGGCAATTATTACTATGCAAAATAAATGACTACTTCCTTCACATTAAACTTTATTAAAGCAAAAACATACATAATAAAACACTTTTAATCTGATAGTTCTGATAAGTACTCCTCCCCCCTCATTTTCTTCATTTTCCTTATATTTTTCTTATGTGTATCAGGTTTTAGTAAACGCTTTCTACACCTGATATTTTCTTTATGCATTTGTTTTTGTCTTCCCTCCTGCACAAAACCAGCCCTAACATCAGAGTCGTCGCTCTCATCACTTAATTTCTTCAAATTGTTGCTGGGTTGAAGTAATGTGTTATACAGTATATTTACTCCTGCAAATAAAAAATTATCATGCATAACTCATAAAAATTATTGGAACCAGACTTGCCTAACCCACAAAAACACAATACAGCAAAGATGCCTAACCAACATGCTTTATTAATACATGGTTATTGTATTTACACACACAAGAAACAATTATTGGATATTTACTTACTTTTTCTGGGTGTATTTGAACAGCATGGTTCATAATCTGGATCACTGGATTTACCTGAATCACTAATGATGGCGTTTAGGCAAGTGTGGCTCAACTAAAAATTAAATTTCCTTGTTGTCACAGTTGACGATAGATGTCACCACGTTATTCATGTAGAGAATGCTTAGGCAACTTTGGCAAAATAAAAATAGCTTACATAGGAACTTCTTAGACAGAAGTATCTGATTTTTCAAATTTGTGGGATAGGCAACTTTTCCTCTGAACCCTTCAATTACATATCACTAATAATAAGTAAGAAGATAATATTTCTCTTATTCCAGTGCACTTGTATTCACTCTTGTTATGATACTTTTGTTTCTGTTTGTATTCATACAGATTTAAGAACATTATACTGCCATTTATTTTCATGAGCCTGTAGCAAAAATTTTGTTCCTAAGTCATGCAAAAACTGTATTTCCGCACTTGTTAGGAAAATAGCTATTAAATTAAATGTATGCCACCCAATAATGCATAAATTTTTATGAGAAATACCTATAGTTGTAATTAGGAAAGGAATTTATTATGAACATTAAAAACCAACCCATAGACATTGATAATCTTACAGCTATAGCAAAATTCAATTTCTAAATGCTGTCCTATTGTTGTAGTCGTCCAATAACAGATGAAATACATAAAACAAGTCATATACTAGTAAGAAACGAACATATAGTCCACGTGCGATATATTTATTATTATTAACACAAGGTCGAACTAAAGCATAAAAGCGACAAAATCGCGGTTAACCTTAGAAACTATTTTTTAATATATGCAGTGATTATTCATGTAATTTATTAATACCAGACAAATGAAAAAAAAAAAACATTCCGCGATCTAAAATTCACTTTGTTTTTTATTTGTATGAATAATGTTGTCTGTCTATTGGTCTATATATTAATTAATTTGCCATGGTTTTCCAAATTTTACCACAAATTTATTTATAAATAGATTATTTGACATTTTTAATATTAGTATTTAACAAGTAATATTTAGTGTGTTTTATGTAAGATAAGACTTCTTGTAGAGAATAACTTTTTTTAATACACGTGTTCTAAAATATATTCTTATCCTAGAGACAATAATGATAAAGTCGAAAAGACTCATGGAATTTAAACTAGACTTGTGTGGTGAAAGAGGAAGTTCAGTAATGAATACAAATTTACGTAGGTATATGTTTCATTTAACGTGGAAAACAAGTAATATCTTCTCAGATTTTCAGATATCTTCTCAGTCAATTTCTAGTATTTTAGGAAACTACTTTAAGCATCTAGATATAGAACACTAAATATATTTTTATGATAAAGATCAGTTATAAAAAGTGTAAGAAAAAGATAAACATATTAAATTGCAAATTACTATGGAATCGTATTCAGATCGATTGCTTCAAAGACCGCTTTACTGTACATAATTGTTATTTTAAACAGTTATAGAAGTTATAAGAACACATCATAATATAATAAAATTGAATAAAATCTTTTTATATTTTATTATTCTTCTTATATAAGGTGTAACGAAAATGATTGGCCGAAATTTAGTACGAGATTGTACAGATTAATAAAACAGTTTTTTCTTCTTTCTATTGTCGGGTTATTAGGTCGCAGAACGCCATGTGGATCACTCTCTATACAGAGTGTCCAAATAACGTCGAAATATTTTTAGAGCTGATGCTAGCGATTAATAATAATAAAAAAAAGTTCTTATAAACTTCTAGGGGCTAGAACAATTTCAGCTGTACACTCTTTTGGTATGCCTTGATCGCAAGTTATTGATATCTAAATTATCTGATTATGGTATTAAAGGAACATCTTTAAATTGGGTAGCCTCATTTCTTGAAGGTAGAAAGCAGTAAGTGAATTTAAAGCATTCTCAGCAACATATAGTGAAATGTGTAACATCAAAACGTTTATATGTAAGTATGGGAGTTTCTCAAGGATCTGATTTGGGCCCCATTCTATTTCTTTTATATACAGGGTGTTCCAGATGATGGTCAAATATTTTACCAGTGTATTCCACTAGTCATTTCAGGGTGGGATCTTCATATGAAATTTTTCAATTTGGATCCGCCCTGTTGAGATATTCGAGTCTCAAAATGGCGGAAAAAATAGTTTTTTTATTTTTCTTTAAAAACGCTTACACCCTGTAATTTCAATCTTGATACAGTTAATCAGCTAATCAAAATCTATTTTGTGGTGATGTCTATTCCTTGGCTCATTTTTCTGGAGGGCGGGAATAAGCAACTCCTAGATTTTGTTCTTTTAGAATTTTTTCCTGCAATGGCTGATTTCAACAAAAATTTTTTTAAATAAATTCGTAAATATTTTTAAGTAAAAATCTCTTATTTCATCTTATTAGGATAGAAAAACGAATTTTTATAAACTGATGCACGATTACATGGACATCGAAAAGCATCTTAATAAAAATAGTAGGTAGTAATAACAAAACTGATACTATTAAAGACTTATTACTTATTCACAACAAATATTGAAAATGACCTCCGTTCGTCTCAGTGCATCCACTAATTATTTTCTTCATAGAAAATCTTACCATACCGAAACCACCAGGCTTATTTCTGACATAATCACAAGCAGTAAATACGCACTGCTGCAATTTCTCTACAGTGCCAATCGGGACAGCATAGACTAATTCCTTTAAGTATCCCCACAGAAAGTAATCCAGGGAATTTAAATCTGGAAAATGTGGTATCCAATGCACTGGCCCACCACATGATATCCATCGTTCTGGATATAACTGGTCCAAATGCGTTTTTACATATAGAGAGAACAATGAAGCGGAACCCTATCTTGCATAAAAAAACATGCAATATCTCAACTGATATGGTACAGCTTCCATTAAGTCCAGAAATTTTATAAAAATTTAAATACTGTTGCTCATTTAAATAGTTGGGAAGAGCAAGCGGCTCAATTAAAAAAATCCCTATTGTTCTTGCCCAAATATTAACTAAAAAATATCATGCATATTATGAGAATTGAAAATTCTATTGCGTGTGAACATCGTTTGTAAAGAGATTGTTCTGATAGAAACTTTCATTCAAACGCATTAATCATTGGCAAAACTGAATTGTTTGAGGCAAATCATTAGACTTTAAAACTTGAAATTTTCGCAAATGATATGATTGGAGTGCCTGTTCACTAAGAATTTCTCACACAGTACTTCCTTCTTGAACAGCAATTCATTTGACATTTGTTGCAGGGTTTTCTAATACGTTTTATAAAACTCAGCTTTTTTCCATAGTCATGTTTGGAAGACGTGAAAGTTCCCTTTTTGCATAATCTTCTATGAAGATTTGTAAATATTCCATATACAAGGAAGTGCTTTTTCGGGAAAAAACTCCAGATACAATATTCTAACTTTACATGGGTTGTTTTGAAGGAATAATTTTCAAGTTTAAAAATTAAAAATCTCACCAAAAACTTAATTAACGGTTGCGTAAATACTCCAGTTCAACGAAACGTGAAAGGCAAAAGTTAAGAGTGACAGATGCCTACTTTGTTTATTAAGATGCATTTCAATGTATACACGTACCTACCTATAATCGTGTATCGGTTTATAAAAATTCATTTTTCTGGAAAACGGTCTATCGTAATGAGATGAAACATTTACATCCATTTACATTTAGTTATTTTTGTATCTAGAACGCAAAATGGTACTTTTACGTCAATTGAAGATATCCATCCAAGGTATCCAGCAAAATATCCATTCGAGAACGCAAAAGCATTTCGCATTTGAGATACAAACAATGCTTTTATATGTTGTAATTCATATTCGAAGAGTGTTTAATTCAAAATGACCTCGGGAACTGAAGACTAGCATTTACCAGAGGTTAGCAATTATTAGTAGTTAGTAAGTATTACAATTTGCTAAGTTGCCAAGGTATTGTAATAACAGGTATATCCACAAAATTTCAGTTTCACTTGAAAATGATAGTGAATGATAGATTTATAGGCACTACAAATTGCCGTTTTTCTTCAAAACGGAACATTTAAACAAAACATTACAAAAGAGATAAAATGATCAAAAGAAAATTCTACGTTTGATATTTCAAGAAAAAGCTGCATAGGCGTACTTAGAAATAATTGAAGGGGATAAAGGGTACTGCATCCCTCAGTTACTTCCATTCACCCTTCGATTTTTTTCACCAAAGTTACATGAAAAGTATGCCGGTATAAGATAAAAGTACGTGCAAAATTTTATGTGTGTATCTTACAAAACAATGGGATTATTAACAAAAATAGTTTTTCAAAATGTAACTTTAAAACCCTGTATATTGAAACAGAGACGCCCAAATAAAAAATAGCATAAGGAAAGTCGCATTATTTTTGTCCAAAGAATATGTGGTTAATTGTATGGCCTTCTATTTGGGGACACCCTGTAGGTACTTTCAATTTACTCTATAAAAGAAGAATAAACGGCCGAGTCAGACAGTCATGAATTATTACAATCTTGAATTGGAATTAGAATTCAGAACGATTTAGATAGTGATAAATTAAATAGTGTTCAGTCGAGTTGTAATTAGTATTCGGTAGTATACAGTGTGTAAATATCAGTAAAAATTAACAGATGGTTTTTTTCTGGTAAAAGAAAAAGACGGGTTAGAAAACCCATGAAAATAGTTACTATTTTGTATTTAAATGTTATATTACTTAAAATATATATTGCATCATAAATAAATTTTGAAAAAATTACTAATTATTTTGATATTTGTTTTGTGTTCTAGAACGAAAAATACTTTGGCGTTCTAGAACATAAAAGTATTTCGCAACTAGGAGACAGAAATTACTCACTTTGTCAACTGAAAATTTAACGAAAATGTCGACTTTTAATGTCAGTTCTTGGAAAAAGTTGTTTTTGAAATAAAGAATAAAATAAATAAAGTAATCACATCACATTACTATAAATTAAATTAAATATTTTTACATGGATTCTCTCAACGGTTTTCTATAACTTGAAATAAATCGTATCTTTTAATTAATTATGAACAGTCTTAATTTAGGAAACGAAGCATATCCACACACATGATATTTCAGTTAATTGAAAATGTAACATGCTCACTTGGCTACGCATTTTGGTTTACACCCTTTGGTTTCTTTAGACGTAGATTTTAATATAACTATATTTTCCAACATGTATTATACCCGTGTTAATGATAGTTGAAATGTTGTAACCAATCAGGTACTTGTAAGGGCACTGAAGCTGTAACAATAGTTTATTGCATTACATCTCCTACAGCTGATTTTCTACGCTTCAGTGATACTGCATTTTCATTGTTTAAAATAGGGGTTATGTTAACCACCGATAGTTCCCGATAACTTTCATAACCACCGGTCTCTATACTTCCTAATGGTGCCCGAGTCACAGTGCCTAATACTGCAACTCATCATGGGGGACCATTGTGCCTTGCGGAAGATTCATTTTAAAAATCAAGCACAAACGTTTATTTCTGCGTACTGCAATAAGTGGTCGTTTAGCTTTATTTTTGACTAATGCTTACCTAATTACGTCGTGAGAACCTATTATTTATTGAAAGAGATAAAAGTTTGTTTTGTCAGTTAGTTTTTGATCAAGGAGAGATCTTGTGTAGCCACTCCTGAACAAAATAATAATAAAATCTTTTTTAACACGACTTTAATAAACAGTTTTTTTAAGAGACAGTGACAAATATATTTTTACGGGAGACTTGTCATCAGTTCTATCAGTAGTTTTTTTAAGGTCAGAAGCGTTGAGATTCTCAGTATTTCAGAAGTGACCTTAGTGTGCTGTCAAATATAAAAATGTTTATAAAATACTCTTGAGGAAATCATAAAAATATGGAAATAAAAATAAAATATCACGGAATAAACTTGTAACTAAAAAAATGTGAAGTTAGGAAATTTATTGAATTAAGGAAGTAGGTAGAATGTAGGAATAACCTATCATTTTTTCCAGATTGTACAACTTTTATAAAAATTATTGAAGAATTGGATTTTATTGATGTTTATTATTTATTTAACTATATCGAAACCTTTTGAACTTGACTATTTTTGGTACTTTATTATTAATTTATTTTGTGATTGTAATAACAAAAAAAAAATTGAATCAGGGAAAACAATAAAATGGAGCGATCTTGTTCCCAACCAGCAAAACAGTTTTATAATTTTCAGGTTATACGACAATTATGTTTTATTGCTGTATTACTATTGCCTTAGAAGTGCATACTTGTTTTATTATAGCGGTAAGTACCATTAATTTCTTGTGAGTAACTCAGTATATATTTTATAAATTTATCACAATTACGTTTTGGCAGCTAAATTATAAAATATTTTATGCGGCAAATATACAGGGTGTCCGGAAATGACGAGCAAAAAATTCAGGGGATAATTCTAGACCGAAAATAAATGCTACCTCTTTCTATAACATTTTTTCCAAAACTTATTATTATTAACGGAGTTACAGAGGGAGAGGGAGTTAAGAAATCCAAATATTTACATAAAATTTGTAAATCGGGGGTTTTTGGGAATGAGAAATTCAAATATGTTTCTAATTTTGACGTCACTAGTAGAAGGCGTCACTTGTGGCACACCATGTTTCTTTAAATGGCAGAACTTTTTTACATCTTAATGTATCCATCTAACTATCGAAACAATCGATTCTCCTACCTGTTTTATTTGAAAAAAGTATACCTTGCTGAAGTCGGTAGGTGTAACTATTTTTGAAATATTCCTATTTGATATGCTAAGTGTACCGAGTAAAAACTGTTTTGGTTTCAGGTAAAGCGCCTTTTCTGCTGAAAATATAGCAAAATGTTCGTAAATTATGGAGACGTGCAAAATTTCAAGAAGATTGGCGAGGTTTGATTTTTCAACAAAGCAGGCCGATTTTTTAAAATTTTACGCATCTCCATAATTTACCGTTCTGAATAACTTTTTCAAGTAACATTTTGCTGTATTTTCAGTAGGAAAGGCACTTTAACTGAAACGATAACAGTTTTCAATCGGTGCACTGAATATAAAAATGTCATCAGAACAATGGCTGGAGTACCATTTACTACAAGCCGTAAAGATATTTTTAAATCATACAAGATTTTAACATTGCCATCCCATTATTTATGAACTCTGTTTGTACGTATTCAACAATAAAAATGATTTTCTTTTAAATAAAAATGTTCGCGCACGTAATACCAGACAGAATAATGACTTTTATGTGCCGTATCATAAATTAGCAGTTTCATCTAACTCGCCTAGAGTATTAGGATTTAGGGTTTACAATGTTTTACCTGTGTATATTAGAGAACTTGAAACTATATTTCTTTTCAAGAAAAACTTGAAAGGGTATCTACTAGGTAAATGTTTTTACAGGTTAGATGAATATATAAAAATAAAATGACTTTGGAATCTTTTTAAATTGTACACTGTGTTGTTTAAATGTGTAATAATTCGTGTGTTTCTTTTTGTTTTGTGGCTCTTGACTTTGTTTATTTTTGTGTTTACTTTTTATATTTTTGTTTGTCCCTTAACTAGTCTTATACAATATATATGTATTGTCTAAAATATAATAAAGGTTATTATTATTATTTCAAATAAGATTATTACGAAAACTGTTACTCCTAACGACTTCAATAAGGTATACCTTTTTCAGATGTAACAGGTAGGAGAATCGATTGTTTCAATAGGCAGATGGATGCACTAAACAGCAAAAAAGTTCTGTCATTTAAAAGAAACATGATGTGCCATAAGTGGCGCCCTCTACTAGTGACCTCTAAAAATTAGAAACATATTTGAATTTCTCGTCCGCAAAAACCCCCGATTTACAAATTTTATATAAATATTTGGATATCTTAAGTTATTTACAAATATCGAAAATAAAATTTTATATAACTATTTTATAAACATTTTTGCGATATGTTTATAAAACATTTTAGCTAATAAAACTAAAGCGTTTTATAACAATTTTTTAGCAATGTTTCGTAGTATTTCTAACAGCGCTAATTCTTTCTTAGATGTGGGTTATCAACCTATAAAACTTAAAACTGTTATATTAAAAGATATTTGAAGATAATTTTATTTCAAGAGCAAATATACTCGCGACAAGAATTCAGACGACTTACGTCATACAAACAAATGAATAATTCATTATATTTTCATCAAAATATTTAAGAAACAGCAACTGATAGTAATAAAACTATATACTACACTAAAAGTTAGTATTATATATTGCACTAAATTGCAAAATATGATTGTTTTTAACGCGACCAAATATCGAAAATTACTTTGACAATAAAAACAAATGTGTAACGTCAGCTGTGACGTAAGACGTCTGAATTCTTGACGCGAGTATACCTGTATTATACACTGTAATATAGATATTGTAGAAATAGTAATAGTAATAGTAATAGTAATATGTCATATTTAATCAATTGACAGGATGTCACTTTTTGTCATTGTCGATATTTAACTTCAAATAATTTTAATTTTTATAATAATTTTTTATAGTTAGATATATGATTCAACTTAAAGGAGACCACCTGAAGAAGCAATCCTAAAAATGCAGAAATAGGTCAAAGCTCATCTATTGTGGTTGAATTTGTCGTGTTCCCACTGCCAAAAAGTGAAGTTAGATATTTATAGAGTGTTTCATTAGAAGGTTAGTAAATTATTTTCTTTAGATAATTATTGAATAGAACTTTGTCTGTGGAATTGTTCATTAGCATACCTAAATGTTTGGTATCAGAGAACATACATATGACTTCATTGATAGGAATTGTAGGATAATTGATTTATATTAGCTTAAAATACCTTTCTAAAACAGTAAAAAATGTTACAAAAGCTAATAATAAGGAATATATGGGTAGATATTGTGGGTGTAATTCAACGCAGGTTGGGGCTTTTATCCACTGAGTAGTTAGTTTCACACAATATTATTAATACCTAAAAATATATAAAAACTTTTACATAAAAGGTGAACATTTTTCAAGTAGGTATTGTCATATTTAATTAATTGACAGGATGTCACTTTTTGTCATTGTCGATATTTAACTTCAAATAATTTTAATTTTTATAATAATTTTTATAGTTAGATATTTGATTCAACTTAAAGGATACCACCTGAAGAAGCAATCCTAAAAATGCAGAAATAGGTCAGATCTCATCCATTGTGGTTGAATTTGTCGTATTCCCACTGCCAAAAAGTGAAGTTAGATATTTATAGAGTGTTTCATTAGAAGGTTAGTAAATTATTTTCTTTAGAAAATTATTGAATAGAGCTTTGTCTGTGGAATTGTTCATTAGCATACCTAGATGTGTGGTATCAGAGAACATACATATGACTTCTTTGATAGGAATTGTAGAAGATTTGATTTATACTAGCTTTCTAAAACAGTAAAAAATGTTACAAAAGCTAATAATAAGTAATATATGGGTAGATATTGTGGGTGTAATTCAACGCAGGTTGGGGCTTTTGTCCACTGAGTAGTTAGTTTCACACAATTAATACCTAAAAATATATAATTAAAAAATACTTATATAATATCAACAATATCAATTTGTAGCCATGTGCCTCGCAACTAGTTTAAAATTTTCTCTCTGTTCTAGGATATATTTTGCTTTTGTATTATGTAGGTATAATGTTCTTACTTACTCGATGTATTATTTAAAATTTTGTATTAGTTTATTCCTGTAATTGGGATTTTTCCTGTTGGAATAATAAATTACTATTACTATTACTATTACTATTACTATTACTATTACTATTACTATTACTATTACTATTACTATTACTATTACTATTACTATTACTATTACTATTACTATTACTATTACTATTACTATTACTATTACTATTACTATTACTATTACTATTACTATTACTATTACTATTACTATTACTATTACTATTACTATTACTATTCCTATTACTATTACTATTACTATTACTATTAGAAAGTTAGATATTTATAGAGTGTTTCATTAGAAGGTTAGTAAATTATTTTCTTTAGATAATTATTGAATAGAGCTTTGTCTGTGGAATTGTTCATTAGCATACCTAGATGTTTGCTATCAGAGAACATACATATGACTTCTTTGATAGGAATTGTAGGAGATTTGATTTATATTAGCTTAAAATACCTTTCTAAAACAGTAAAAAATATTTTTTAATTATTTCCAACAGGCCTTACAAAATCTCAACGGTGACTAAACTGATTTATAATATGGTGCCAATTTTGGTTGTATAGTTGCTGTATAAAAAATCTCACAATATTTTTGTGACTTATGCTGTTTTATAAGATTCGTTTCGAAAACGTTTTTGTAGCTGTTATAAAATACCAAATTGCAAGTTGGGTTGTAATGTAATTAACGGGCGTTTTTTCTTTTCTTATCTCAATTTTCTTGCACCTCAAGTACGAATCTAAGTTGAAAACAATTAGTAGACATCTCAAAAATTCTTTAAGTTGCCTATGAAACAAGGTAACATCCCAAAACATTTCTCCCTCTATGGGTCAAAAAATAATAAAAATAATAACTAGCTGCTTGGGTAATAATGTAGGAAAGTATTTGTGGAGGTATTACGAATGTACCTACAAACCCACACATTTAAGAAAGTAGTTAAAACAAAAACTTGATTTTCCAACAGTTTCTGGTTTTGAGTAAATAGTCCTTTATTCCACGACCATGCGACATGTTAGGGATATCTATTCAAAAACAAAGAATATCTAAAAAAGCGAGCATACACACAAAAAACGGTTTTAGATATTACAAATAAAAGGAATCGTGGAAGTATAGCGATAGAAATAAAAAATATATGATTTTTAAATTAATTAATTAATTTTAAAAATATATAATTAATTTTAAATTACCTACTAATGCGGTTTTAGCTACATGTTTTAAAAAAACGGTTTTCCGCAAAAAAAAATATAACCAATGCATTTTGAATAATTGATATATGCATTAAGTAATAAACTGAAATTTACGTTATTAGTGATTGATGTATAATTACTAATATTTTGCAATTTTGATACTATGATATGTAGAGTACTGTTAGTTATACCTACCTAGTTAGGAAATAATTATGAGCCTTTACGCCGCCTAGTTTTGTGCCAACAACGCATTTAAATAAATTATTAGTTAATTTTTGTTTCTACAAATAATACCTACCTATATACGTCATCGCGAAGAGATACAAAAACTAATATTTATATATTGTGTAACTAAAACATTTGGCAGAACTTGAATGATAAATTTTAAGTTATAAATCACCAAAAGAGTTACACGTTCCTATAAATATGTAGCTTTGTTTTTGTGTAATACAAATAAATCATTTTTAAATTAATTCAAATTTGGTAGGTATAGACGATAATATCCTTGCTGCGTATTGTTTAGGATTATCAGACGTTTGAATTTTCTAGAACATGTTTTCATATTTTATATTATATATATTGTTCGCACAACAGTTGGAAACGGTTTCGTCCGAAGCAAGGGAACTTTATTTACGAGTATGATGCCTGCATAAAGTTGAAAATACATTGTTTTAGTTGAAATGCGCATGCATCTGACGACTGGAAACTGATTTGGGTATTGTGCGAACAAAGCTAATAATGCTCGTATTTTGTAACCACAACCTGGTTCTGTTAATTAAATAAACATGAATGTTTATTTACTTTACGCAAGTACCTTTAATAAAATTTGACTAATTAGATTTTCTTTTAATATGTTTAACATAGGATAGTTCTTGTGATTTTCGTGGTAGATTTAAACTTTCTTAATTAAAATACGCATACAATAAGAGTGACGCAATATAATTTCAAGGAAGTGACATGAAAATCATTAGAATATGTGGATATACAGGGTATCCGGAATATGAGTGCCTTAATTTTGCCATATGATATGTTGTAGTAAACAAAACATATCTGACTTAACAATTTTTTATCTCTGACCAATGGTAACAGAATTATGACAGCAAACATGTCTTGAATATGTGACAACATACTATCTTAGGATTGTTAGTGTTTAAAATTACTTTTATTTTTTGCAAAAAGCGTTTACTGTACAAATGTCTCGTAGTAGAGAATTTTGCCTAGATTCGTCGTAAATTAACATGCCATGCAGCTGGTTATGGTTACTATAAATTGTCCCATTTTTGTTTATGTACACTCACAAATATCAAAGAAAAACTAGACAGAAATGAATCGCACTAGCTGTACGCACCATTATGACTAATACTACTTTTAGCTCGACTTTTAGGTTATCACCAGCAGCCTGACATTGCAACGTTGTCAAACATTACAGTACGTTACAGTTTTAACGAATTTCTTGCAAACTTCAATTGTTAACTTCATTAATACCGATCCAAAAATCAAATTATCAGCAAATTACGTTACAGGCGTTTTTACTTTAACTTAATTGTACCTTAGTTTGTAATTTCGTAATATAGTTTTGCATATTACTGCAGTTTTAATTTTATTTTTGATATGTTTTTGTAGACAAACTATTCGTTTCAGAGATTTTTTTAATAAGAGTTTTTTTACTGCTTTTAGGTAGATATATAAGTTCTTAAAATTACGGCACTCATATTCCGGACACCCTGTATACATAGTATATTACCATAATTCTATAGATGATACCTATTTAAGTCATCTAACTTGATATTATTCAAAACGGGGTGGTTATTAAAGGAAAAAGGAGTAAAAAGGTACACAATCTTTCAATGTCACGTGTCAATATAGGGTGTTAAAAAAGAGTGTAAAATATTTGACGTAATAGTATGAACTAAAATAAGCAGAAAAGTCTCAATAAATATGGGTCTGCAAAGTAACGGTTGCGGAAATATGGAATGTTTTATGTTTTTCAGCCCCTTTTTTTTATTTTGCAAATACGTTGTGTATTTTCTTATAATAGTTGGTTGATGTTGAGTGAAATAAACAGTACGTATTTGACAGTTGTTCTCAGTGTACAAGTTTTCTTTCGCTATGGCTGGTTACTCTAACGCAGAATTAACAGACATGCATTTCATGTATGGTCGTGCTAATGGAAACACCACCGAAGCGCGGCGTCTTTATGTTGACGCTTATCCAAATCGCCAGATTCCTTCACAACGCATGTTTGGAAGAATTCACCAAAGATTGCGTGATACCGGCTCCTTGAGCAATCAGTGCCATTGATCCGGAAGACCAAGGTCGGTATCCACTCCTAGAGCAGAAGAAGAAATTCTAGCACTGGTAGAGCAGAATCCAAGTACGAGTGTGCGGAGAATATCAACCGAGGTAGGAATTAGTGGTCCTCTTGTTTGGAGAATCCTTCACGAGCAACTGCTTTATCCATACTATGTGCAACGAGTACAGGCCTTAAATCCAATAAATGATCATCAAGCACGTTTGGTTTTTGCTGCTGGTTTCTACGTCATGATACTGAAGACCCTCGTTTTCTTGCAAACATTCTTTTTACTGATGAGGCCGGGTTCACAAGAAATGGAGTGTTTAATTTTCACAATACGCATATTTGTGCCGACGAAAATCCTCATGCTCTAATAGAATCTGGACATGAGGCACGTTTTTCATTAAACATTTGGATGGGTATTGTAGGTGACAGGTTTCTAGGTCCTGTTGTTTTACCAAACCGATTAACAGGCGCTGCTTACCTCAACTTTCTGCAGAACACACTGTATGAGTTTTTGGAAGACATTCCTTTGAATCAGAGGCAACAAATGTGGTTCCAGCATGATGGTGCCCCAGCTCATTTTTTCATGGTCGTTAGAGAGTATTTACACCAAACTTTTCCACATAGCTGGGTAGGAAGGGCCGGACCTGTTTTATGACCTCCAAGATCACCTGATCTGAACCATCTAGATTTCTTTGTTTGGGGATATTTGAAGACATTAGTGTATGGTACTCCTGTAAATTGCCTGGAAGAGCTGCAGCTACGGATTAATCAAAAGTGTCAAGAAATCCAAACCAAGGAGGGTGCGAAGATGTCGTGCCGACTAGGAAATGGACGGAGGGCACTTTGAACATCTTCTGTAACTTTGTTTTTTGTTTGTTAAAAGCTTCCTTTGTCGGCTTATTCCTAATAAAATAAAATGTTTGAAAAATGAATAGTGGTCCGTATCTCCGCAACCGTTACTTTGCGCACCCATGTTTATTAAGACTTTTCTGATTATTTTGGTTCACACTATTACCTCCTGAAATATTTTACACTATTTTTTTAACACCCATTACTATTTTATTTGAAAAATAAACCATAAAGTAATTTCTATAAAAAATCGACAGACTCGACAATCGCTAACTTTGTTTTTATTGTTAGAAGTCTTACTTCTCAGAAGTATTTAAATATTTTAAGGATGGAAGCAGCGAATTCACTGATAATATATTAATTTATAAGTATTAGAAATGGTTCCGCAAAATGGTGCAAGGCAAGGCTATGGTGTACCAATATTTAAAGCGGCGCTTTCCACATATGTAATTGGATTGACACTAATGGCCTGTTGCTTGATCTTCACGTTGTCCTTGCCCCAACCCATTTTTCTTTAGGATAGTACGAAAGGCAAAATTTATTACAATCCCTATAGAAAACCTACGCGGCAGAATTTCTGCTGCTTTTAGATCTATTTCACAAAGTATTCAAAATGTAGTGAGAAACATTATATTAAGAAATGAACATTGTGTGCGCGAAAATTGGCGTCACTTGGAAGTATTTATTTAAGATTTGTGTATTTTGTTTCGTTAAGTTTTAATTTTTGTTTTACCTCAAGAATAACTGGATATTTTATTTAAATTATTATATTTTACCCTGTCCGAGGTACCAGTGGTGAGCCATGAAAAACGGACGACTCTGTATAAGTTTTTAGTTGTATTATAAAAGATACAAGTATATATAAAGGGCTTTTTAGACACTCGGTCTTTTTATCCATTTTACGTGTACAGTTATAAGTCGTCAAGTAAGACGGACTATATATACAGGGTGATTTTAAAAAAAAAATGGAGTCAATGTCGTAAAACACATTTTTGTCAAGGCCTTATAATATCCGAGTAAAATATTATTGAAGTTGTACAGGGTGTCCATCGTAACGCTCTCACTCGATTTGTGGCTTTAATGTCATAATTACAAAAAAATGTTAGATAAAAAAAATGTGTTATTTTTATAGATGATTCGACGTGTCTTTAAAAAAAAACAAGAGAACATCGAATTAAAACAATTATTTACCGATGTTCAATTTTTTTAAATGCACGCCCTATGTATTTTTTTAAAATTCTGAAAAAAGCATACAATTACGATTACATCCATATGATATACTTATATATTTGTCCCAGTGGTTACAGATATATAAAGGAAAATGTATGCATTTAAAAAAAATTAACTTCGGTAAATAATCGTTTTAATTCGATGTTCTATTGTTTTTTTTTAAGGCACGTCGAATCATCTATAAAAATGATACAATTTTTGTATTTGACATGATTTTGTAACTATGACATTAAAATCACAAATCGAGTGACAGCGTTACGCTGGACACCCGGTACCTAGTATTTTCAACGTTTACATCGCTGGGCTACTGTAGTCCGGGCGATTTCAAATAATGAAATCCGACTACTTTTTGTAGGTATTAAGTTTTTGTGATGCGTGTGTTTTTCAAATGTCAAAAATGGCTTCCGTGTCTAGCAACCCGGAGGTGAAAACCACGAATTAATTTTAATAATAATTAATAGCAATAGTGGTAACAACAGTTGAATCTGCTGTATAAAATAGATATTATAAAATGTTATTTATTTCTTTCCTTGGAAATTTCTTTCCATTTTTTGTCCGGCCGCTAATTGCCTGTTTTGCCGCCTTATCAGGTTTTACAGTGAACCAGTTTCCAGTGCCGTACAGAAGTGTATTTTTAAATCATTTTCAAAAAGCCCTTTTTGATTATTTTTTTTTACAAAATTATATTTGTAAGAGTCCCCTGAACTTTCATTTTTTTTAGATACGTTCTGAATTACTCTGTATACACAAATCGTTGGATTTATGCATTGCGTTGTCAGTTCTTGAACGGAATCAGGACCAGCCGAATTTGTTCAAAGCGTACAAGCTAACTGTTCCGTTTAAAGAGTTCAATCGTTTCACTTTCAGTTTTCGGTTTTCATATTGCTGTAAAAATGGCAGATTTACGCATTGTTTCACGTGATAATATTTTTGACATTTGTTGATTTATATAAAGATCATCCTTGCCTTTAGAAGATTAAATTTAAAGACTACAGTGACAAGCATATGAAAAATGCTGGTCTTTCAAGCAACAACTGATTACACTATTGAGCTCGGTTCCTCTTATACTTTTTCGTTTTTGTAATTGCAGCTACAATAATTGCTGCATAAACTTCAATTTTAGACATATCGATTCTAAACAATTAAAAAACACTATGCGTTTATACTTATCCAGTTTGATACAACAGTAGCAAAATTTACAGAATAAATATATAAGATGTTTCACTCTCGAACACGCCCCGCTCTACCAATTCCGCTCTCCTCACCCGTCTCGGGGACCATTTGGTACCCCGGATCCTGCGCAGTGGCCGACACTGGAACTGTAACGTGTTGAGTGCGATCGATATAGTGTGAGACAAAAAACCTTGAATATCTGTTAGTGTTTATTTTATTTTATTTCTCTTCTAAAAATGCCCGTCATATATTGTACTGTGAATAATTGTCCCTCAAGACGTGGTTTTTCCTTTTTCCATTGTCCAAGGTATATATTTTATATTTTATCAACTAATATAAAGAAATAGTAAAAATAAAATAAATAAAATTTTACGCGGTACGCCGATAAAAATTAGAATCTTCATTTGAAAGATTGTCCTGATGAATGCTATAAAAAAATTGAAGCAAACATTTTTCAAATGAAACATTGTTTTTGTATGAACCAACAATAAGTTCTTTGTGCTGGTATTTATTAAAAAAAGTGTAATATGCAATAATTATGTAAGTAGGTACTTAATTGTGTCATGTAAATTTTACACTCAAGCATTTTTTATTCAAGCAGAGTTTCTGGTAATACCAAATCTATGTTGGTGCCAAAATTCCAATATGCTGAAGTTCGAACTGGCACACCGATTCTAAGTGATACCTGTGCACAAACATTATTTTATAAAAATGGTATGTACAGGAACATCTTTAAATAAATTAAAATAATTTGTCTCAAATTAATTAATATACATATAGAAATGCCCAAATCACTAAATTAATATCAAGTACTAAAAAATAACCTGGACATACGTCTACATTGGGTTTTCATTTGAGTAATTTTTTACTGGAAAGAATATATAGTTTATTAAATTACAAAACAAGAATTTTATGCATTTTTATTATATTTCAAATCAAAACTGCCAAACATCACAAACACTCGTGCAGTAGTCCAAGAAAAAAGAGTAAAAACCTATACTGCAGCATTTGTAACTTGTAAACAATATAGATTATATTATTTCCGATTTTAGTTTTAAAGTAATGTATATTGTTTTTTTAAATATTTAAATAAACATTTTATTGCAAATTTTTCTCATGGCTACATTATTTTTTATATAGTAGAGTAATAGACCAGTGCTGAAGCCTTTGAAAATGGTAAAAAGTGAAAAAAAATAATAGTAGGATGAAACCTATTGGAAAAGGAATAGGATACAACAAAAATAAGAGGAAAAGTAATTTACGGGCGATCTGAGGTCGGAAAGTGGAAGGTGGTGAGTTTTTAAGGGTAAAAAACGGTTTTTCTTGATTTCCGGCAAAACTACAAGACCTATGAAAAAAAGTTAAATAGTAAAGTTGTAGGTAATAAAAAAATCTACAACTTTTATATTTACACTTTTTCACACAACCTCAAAATTTATGTGAAAAATTCAAACAACCAAGTTTTTGGTTTTTTATTTTTATCTTTTATTAAAAATAATTTTTTTTCACGATATTTGGTGAAAAGTTACCTTTTTATGTCCCAAAACACTGTAATTTTTTTGATTTAAAATATATATTTTTTCACCTTATTTTGACTTAATATCGAAAAAGCACCCTAATTTTCAATCGAAAATTCTCACGTCAAAATATCTGCTTTTTTAAAAAAGACGGTTGACTTTTTGTTCGTTGGAATCTCTATTATCTTATGGTGTAAAAAAATATACATTACTATGGTAAATGTTCTCAGAAAATACAAAGAAATGATTCGACAAACTCGAATCCGAAAATTTTTTTTTAATCATTATGTACAATTTTGAGCTATGTATTAAAATTTATACTTTAATTACTCGAAAAACGTAAGATTCCATATTGTATTGATAAACAAAAAAAATGCAAGTCGAAATATACTACTATAATTAATAACTAAATAAGTTAATAAAGTTAATTTAATAAAACATCTACAATATTTTTTCGTTTCTTTGCATTTTCTGAGAACGTTTACCAAAATAATGTATATTTTTTTACACCATCAGAAAGTAGAGATTTCAACGAACAAAAAGCCTACCGACTTTTTTAAAAAAGCAGATATTTTGACGTGAGAATTTTCGATTGAAAATTAGGGTGCTTTTTCGATATTATGTCAAAATAAGGTGAAAAAAAAAATTTAAATCAAAAAAATTATAGTGTATTTGGGACATAAAAAGGTAAGTTTTCACCAAATATCGTGAAAAAAAAAATTTTTTTGTAAAAGAAAAAAATAAAAAACCAAAAACTTGGTTAATTGCATTTTTCACATAAATTTTGAGGTTATGTGAAAAAAGTGTAAATATAAAAGTAGTAGATCTTTTTATTACCTACAACTTTGCTATTTAACTTTTTTCCATAGGACTTGTAGTTTTGCCAGAAATCGAGGTTTTTTACCCTTAAAAACTCACCCCCTTCCACTTCCCGACCTCAGATGGCCCGTAAATTATTTTTCCTTTCATTTTTGTTGTATTCTCTTCCTTTTCCAATGGGTTTCATCCTTCTATTATTTTTTTTGGTTTCAAAAATTATCGACCCTGGTCTATAAGTATATATTTTGTTTTAAAATTTACTAGTGAATATATACGACTTCCAAGAGTTACTAATAATTTTATAATATTTATATTTAGTACATTACAAATATTTTATTTATACAATTAGCAGCTTACATCACACTTTTGGAATATCCCTCGTATATAAATAGTTTCCAATGGGAAAGAAACTACTTTTTTAAGTCCCTCGTAATTGGTCATTTTTTGCAACAGTATTTACGTGCGGCGGTACGGCTTTGATCTCAAAACATCAAAGTGTCGGCAGAGAGTGGTATAACTTATATTTGTTCAGTGAATTTTGACAGTAGTTTCATTTTGTCTGTGTTTCGCCTTACTTGACGATAACTGTATATATAAAACGGATGAAACGACCGAGCGTCTAAAGCGCCCTTAATAGAAATAAAGTTAAATTGTAGCTTAGCTGCAAGAATAATCACAACTGTCCTTCACATATGGACGTAAATACTGATATATTTCTTGAATGAGATAAATTAGTTTTCATAAATAAGGCAGTAAATAAAGTAAGGGCAGGGTCAGCAATAAAAATTATAAAATACTGCCACTGTTTCATAAAGTTTGGAAATTTAAAAATTATGTCCTAGATAGCAGTTACAATAAATAACTTTTCATTAATGCTTAACAATAAACTGTAACTCCTATTCTAACTACTACAGGAAGCAGAAAAAAGACGTAATTGAAATTATTAAGTGCAATAAAGCTGACCATTGCTTAACAGGCAGGCAGGCTAGTTGCTTCAATTCGTATGTGTTAAAATTATAGTTTTTCAGGTTACAATTTACACACAAAATGGTATGTAACCATATGAAAATTGCTACAGTGATATGGATATACAGGGTGATAAAGAACTTATCTAAACAAATTTGGGTATAGATGCGTCATGAAAAATGGAATCAATATCGTAAAAATTCTTTTGCAAAATCCTTATAGTTTCCGAGTAAAAAATTATTGTAAAGTTGTAGTATTTTCAACCTTTAAATCGCTGAGCTACTGTATTTTCTAGCTAGGCGATACCGAATATTGAAATGCGATTACTTTTTGTAGGTATTAACCTTTTTTTTGCGAGTTTGTACTAGTCTGTATTAGTTTTTCAAGAGTCAAAAATGGCTTACGTGTACAACAACTCGGCGTTGATGGATATCGTTTTAATTTATGGCGATGTGAAAATGCTTTAGCAATTTCACATCGCAATTTCCCGGTAAACATGTGCCAATTTCAGCTACTTTTACAGCGGTGTGCAGTGAGTGTAAGTGTAGGCAACGCGAGAGAAATTTGAAACCGAATCGTTGAGACGGAGGTCCGTGATGTCTATGGCGTATTGTAACAGTGTAGCGTGAGGCTCAATTATGTCTATACCGTGTACAGCGTGTCCAAGCATTAATACTAATGTAGTGGACGAGAGGACCGGTACCATGATCGCTACGATCTCCTGACTAAATCATTTGACTTCTTTTTGTAGGGATATTTAAAAAATGAAGTGTATCGCACCGAAGTGGATACCTACTAGGTATTGATGATTTACGTAAACGCATTATAGTTGTTGCCAATAACGGACACGAAGCAGTAATATTTGTGTTAATTTGTAGAAACTGGGTAAGACGGGCCCAATATTTTGTTGTAACATCAGGTATGTCAAACGATGTTATTAATTAAAACCACAAATTAATTATATTAATAATAAATAATAATAGCGGCAAAAGCAGTTGAATTTGCTGTACAAAATAGATATTATAAAATGTTTTTCTTTAGTTTTATTGGGTTCTTGCCACACTTCTGAAAAAAATAAAGATTAATTAAATAAGCCCTTGCGCCAAACGGATCAGTCAAGGGTTATTTTTGAAACTAAGTTTGCCTAACCAAAAAATCTCACACTGAAAAAAGCAGATAAGTAAAAAATAACAAAAATCACATTACTATCGCGCGCCTCCGTATTATTGACGTTTCGAAAAACGCATGTCAAGTTTGACAGTTTACAATTTGTTTATCTGCTTCCATAGAGATGTTATGATTTTTATTTTATTGTTACTTACTTCTTCTTGATACAACTGTAGCCAACAATGAACGATGTTTACTGAACAGTTTGACACCCACTTATCTCCGTTCAACAAAATAATCGCGGTCTCTTTTAATTTTCTTTTTGTTGCGTTATCTTCCTTCTCTAAAATTTTTGCCGAACCCCATTGAGTCAAATGACCGTTTTCCCAAGCGTGTTCGCAAATTTTGGATTTGGATATTAAAAATTACACATTTAATTAGATGTGTTACAGTAAGATACGATATCCTATTCAATTGGGTTAAGTTACGACCAAGGTATGTCACTTGGTAACTCAAATAAGGTTTTTGATGGTATTAAGTACATACACTTATTTTAAAGTTTCGTGGATATTCATCTTTATCTGCAGAAACGTCATATCTCTGGGATATAGTGCCTACTTACTACTGTATTAAACTAAATAAGTATAAGCAGTGAAATGAGTTCTCTAAACCATCAAATAATTATGTGTCATTTATCATTTATCTACACTTTATTTAATTAGTAGATAGCTACTCTTTCGGTTGAATGTACACGAAGTATACGCACACATGGCATATAAGACTAATGAGACTTTAATTAAATACCCCATGTAGAGAACACTTGGTGTAGAAAAATCACAAATATGTGATTATAGGCATTGAATAAGTTTTATATACTCAATGCTATAGGCGACTAGGACTAATACGATGAGGCAGGAACTTATTTATTACACAGTAACATTAAAATATAGGTTGATTCAGTCATAATTCCGTTAATTTTAAGAGAAGAATACGAATATACGATTATTAAATGCTTATTTACGTTGAAAAAAATATATTTTTAAACCACTTAAACTTCTTTAGACTGTTACTGACCGCTGGAGGCCTCTGTCATTCACAGCTTCCAGTTAACTCGCTGTCGGCCTGACGCGACGTTGCCAAATTTAAATATTTTCCTAACAGACATAGTAATAAACGGTTGTATTGACTATTTTCTCTTACGTTTTTTCTTGCTTATTGCCAATAATAATTTAAAATGTTAAAATATCTAATGAATGCCATAAATTATTTTTTTAAAGCATGCAATTAACATGATTTCATTTTTTATTAGCTACCCAGGTATTAATAATATTATGGAAACTAACTACTCTGCGGACTAAAGCCCCCACCAGCGTTACATTACACCCACACTAATAATAGCAAAATTTAATGCTGTAAAATATGTTTCAATTTAAAAAATATTTAATATTGAAGTTATAAAACTCCAGCGGATTATATAATAAACCATTTACATTTCATCAATAGTAGATAAAAAAACAATTTTCACTGGGTAAATTATTAAGACTGAAAAGTATTTCATATTTAAATACTGTTTAATGCAAAAAACCTTCGTTGTGTTGTCCACAAAAACAGTTCGAGATACATTTAGTGATAAAAACGGCACGGTACGCCTCTGATCCAATAAAAAAGTATCGACAGTGAATCTTGACCTACGCAACGACAAAGAGTAAACAAATCTTTTTTTACCTAGATACATTAATGAATAAGATATTTTATCTTAAATATTTATTTATGTGTTAATAAAAACAAATGTAGATAATGAAAATCGCTGACAATCGCCGAGGAGCTACAGAAAAATGGAAATTTACCTAGGAAAACGTGACAAAACCATTACCTAAATACAATACTGAAAATGATAATGATTATGTAAAAAATCGACTAAATTAAATGTTCAAATTGTGCACCGTTGGCTGCCTGACAGTAGCCAAGACGATTAATAAATTCTTTTTGGACATTATCAATAACTTCAGGAGATATACGATGTATCTCGTGATGAATTCTTGCTTTTAAATCTTCCAAATTAACCGGTCTAGTAACGTATACTTTGCTTTTTAAGTATCCCCACAAGAAATAAACTAGGGGTGTCAAATCAGGCGGTCTGGCTGGCCACTCAATCGGCCCCCTTCTCCCTATCCAACGATTCGGGAACAGCTCATCTAAATAAGCACGGACAGGTGTTGCATAATGCGGAGGTGCATAGTATTGTGAAAATTAAATTTTAAAATCTTCAAACATTATTTCCTTGAAATTTTTGTTATGGCACACCACAATTTTTCATGATGTATGTATGTAGAATCACAGGCTCTTTCAAATGGCATGGTATGGACGTCACAAATATGGGTCGTATGTCAAAAAGTGCCTTTTTTAAAAACAAAATCGACGTGCCAGGAGATTTTTTCGAACTTCTCAATTTCAAAAATAATTAATTTATTCGTTACTTTTCAAAAGCACTGTAAAACAACACATCTGTCCAAAATGCTTTGTTAATATAGGTGGGATCATCTGCACTTTGATTTTGAAACCAATTGCAAAATACAATTCAAATTAAAACAGCTTCTATCACGTTCAAGATCGGGTGTGTCGACCTTAAAATTTTCGCATGTTCGAAACTGCTGCTTAGCTGCGTTGCAACTTACTCATGAGACTATCCGAAATAAACAAACTAACTGGTCGCGAATGCACGTACTGCTTGCAGTATAATGTTCTTTCACGTATCCCCCTCCATATGTGCAGTGTGATCTTCAAATGTGGAGGAAAGAATGATTTGAATAACACGCTGTTATTATGTATGTGGTCCTGACGTGGTAACGCTGTTTCGCTTCAACACCCCAACGCCATATGAAAATTTGTAGTGTAGGTACCAGGAGCGCCGTAATACCGATTGTTCTGGTTTGATTTGCTTCTTTTTTATTAGGTCTTCCCAATACGTGGTTAAAATGAATCAAATTATGACTAAATCACCTTGTATATTCACTATGTCATATATGAGACGGTGAGAAGTAAATGGGTGTAAGTGTTAGTATAGAATCCCACTATAAAACGACCTTCACCGAGCTGGTTAATGGATGAAAAGTATTTTATATCCAATTAAATATATCAATAAATACATTGCAAATGGGTTGTCTAAAAAATTTCAGTCCAGAATATGATTAATTAACAATTAAAAATTATTTTTTTTTTAACATTTCACTGGTTTAGTTAATAGACAAATTTCATACCAATCGAAAGTATAAAGCCCATAGAACATGCAAACGTTAGGTTGACTATTTTTTTTTCCCGTCACAACTCTTGGGTAGGCAGGTATAAACAGGTAAATCGATACTAGTAACTTGCACCGGTGTGGTTAATAAATTAAAGTTAAATTAAAATAAAGATTATTTCATTATCAACACGGTGGCATAGGGTTTTCTGCGAAAAATCAGTCCTGAATTCCGGTTGTCGAGTTTTAAAAAGTGATATATTCCCCAGCGAACTATTCCATGCGATAGAAGCGTACACAGCATTGCAGCTGTGTGTAGTTCGTCCATATCGAAAACGAAGACGATCCGTTTATCTGTTTCTCCAAAAAATCGAATAAAGTCCGGGGGCGGCGGTACCTATTATTATTAATCTGCCCCTAGGAACCCCTAACGTTCTTCAATGACAATAAAACAACATTTTCGACCCTACTAATAATATGTCGAGATCGAAAACTCGTAAAAAATAAAATTTTTTAATAATCCATTTGCCGCCCCAAATTATGTTTAATTTTTTTTTAAGGAAACGATACATATAATAAAGAAATGTTATTAGACTTTTTGATAGGTAAGGTGGAGAAGAAGCCACAAAAAAATTTCAATGATTTTAGACAAATTTCGTGTTTTCAAGGGCCGTCCCCGGAGGGGCGGCAGGAACGAATATCATTTCAAGTGACTACCAGGAAATAATAGTCTATACCGAAAATGAAGACAATCCGTTTATCCATTTCTCTTCTAATAGAGTCAGGGGGCGGTGGTATTTTGCCGCCCAACTCGTAAACTGTTGTTTGTACAAAAAATTCTATAGAAGCATTTTTTCATATTTTCATAAAAAACATTCGAATATGTATTTGAAATGAAACAGAAAAGGTCGATTTCTCGAACTCGTGACTTCGAGTCTCTACCCCTCAGTTTTGAATTCGGGAAACCTCCCGTCCCACAGCCGCCGTTTACCTAGCCTCATGTTCATCGTTAGGAGTATAAAAAATTTTCCGCACATCTCTCGGCCACAAATCGAATCCGATCGACCTCAAATTTTATGTAGGTATACTTCGCGATAAAGCGAGGGCGCATCCGGTAATCTACCGAAAGAATTTAAAAAAAAAACGGGATACCGCCCTCGGAGCCGCCCCCTAACCGATCGAATCGAAATTTTAAAGACACGTACTCTTTGAGACGCGGAATCGAACAAATTAGTCCGTCTTCGCGTTAGGGGTTTCTAGGGGCAAATAATACTATCGCCGCCACCTGACTTTATTCGATTTTTTGGAGAAACGGATAAACGGATCGTCTTCATTTTCGGTATGGACGAACTACACACAGCTGCAATGCTGTGTACTCTTCTATCGCATGTAATGGTTCGCTGGGGAATATATCACTTTTTAAAACTCGACAACCGGAATTCAGGACTGATTTTTCGCAGACAACCCTATACCACCGTGTTGGTAATGAAATAATCTTTATTTTAATTTAACTTTAATTTATTAACCACACCGGTGCAAGTTACTAGTATCGATTTACCTGTTTATACCTGCCTACCCAAGAGTTTTTTTTACCAAAATCGAGTTATATGCATCAGCTCATAATTTAAAAATAAGTACAATTTATTAGAAAGAAAAATATATTTATCGTATTTAAAAATATTACATATTTTATAACGCTGCAGCGCAACCTGTAAACACCAACACTGATATACTTTTGAGTTCGCCCCTATCATAACATTAATCTGCAATAATTTGTGCAGATAATCTTCAATGCCTCCATATAAACAAGTGATAGCGAGATAGAGAACATACAGCAAGCCAAATATGTGAGAAAAACCCTGACGGTCTAATGGAATCTAACAAATGCCATAGAATGACCAATTCTTGATTTATTATTTGTTTTTAATATTTTAAAACAAAATTCAATCCGTTTTGAATGTGTGAAATGGAAATGCTAGGGGCATCAAGTTCAAGTACCATCAATGACGGGAAAACATGAGATATACTATTGCTATAATTCAATTTATAAAAGTACTATTCCAACGTTTACATGTGATGATAAATTATTATGCGTTATAAAGGAACTACAGTGCTCAACTCCAAATTTAAGTAAAACATTAGCAAATGTTGGTTGTTGTGGTCAACCGAATCACGCCTTTGACAGCATGTGGTACAATAAATACGAATGACTTACCGGTAGCGTGAAATTAAATAAACATTTTCGATTATCATTGTTTGGTTACAGATTTAGACATTTTTAGGGTTTCGTCTACACGGTCATGTTGAAGTTACGCGACGAGGTTTGCAAGGAAATTATGTTACAAGTATTTACGCTTAATATAGTGTCATATATGTGTATTTTTTAAAAGGTCTATAGCGTATCATACAGGGTGAACATTAAATAAGTACAAATATTTTAATTGCATGTGTAGTTCGTCATACAGATGAGTCTAGTGAAAGTAATTTTTAAAAATTTCAAAAAATTAGGAAGATATTAATTTTTTTCTACGTTCATACAAAAAACAAAACTTTATTGAACTATATTTAGTGGAAAAATTGGTTCTTTATTGCACTAGTGCAATAAAATGTTGATTGCATTCATCTGTCATTCTACTACAGCATTTTGTCATCATGACAAACATAAGCGTTCAAATCGACGTCACATTTTCCTAGACTTAGTGTCATCAAAATAAATATTTTTTTGCTTTTTGCATGAACGTAGAAAAAATATTGTATGCAACTCGTACAAAAAGTGCTTATTGCACTCGACGTGTTCTCCTACTCGGCCTGACGGCCTCGTTGGACAATTTCACGTCGCGTTCAATAAACACTGACTTTTTGTACTTGTTGCACAAACAATTTTTTAAAAAATACCGAAATTTTGAGGTCCACTGACCAGATAGACCATTGACGTAACCTAATAACCTATATGATTTACTGAATGCGAGGTTGTCATATCGTCTGTAAAATAAATAATTTATAGTCAGTGAGGTCGACGAAGAGCTTATATTGATACCTGGGCACTGGTCCAGGGCAAAGTTATAAGATGTGGCCAAGACAAGTGTAAATAAAACATGTAATATTTGTGAAAAGGGATTTGATAATGTCGATACACGTAAATTGAAAGTTGATATGATTTCTTTAAGTAGTGAACTGCGGGACGCATTTGTTAAACGTATTTAAATCGTTTTATTAGTTTCACGGGCAGTGTTTTGCTCTTAACTTTCTTGTGTATTTAATTAAAATTTTTAGTGAAATGCAGTGTAATTAAGTAAAATATAGCACATTATTCAAACAGTGAAAAGGTTGACATGCTAAAAGCATAGCAGTGATAATCAGTGATAGTGATAAAGATAGTATGTATTGTAGAGTATAGTAAAAATAGATAATGACCAAATTGTGGATAACTGTGCGTAGAGAATCTGATTTACATTTTCAATTTCTGTACTTGAATACACGGACATACTTTATTGTTCTATTATTCTTTGACATGTCTAAGAATTATAGTTATTAACTTTCTTAAAGCATATTCCAAGACATTAGTGTAACACTGGCAACGCTGTGAAATACCACCCACCATGCCTCTTAAAAATCTTAATATCGGAGTCGGATCAGTGACAAACAAGTTTTCTATTGAAAAATCACGAATTTTATTTAAAATTTAACTTTTTTTATTCCTGTTTGTTTTTGTAAAAGAAACTATTAATTATGTGTTCTACACTGTACTGCTGGTTAAAATATTTGTACTTATTTAAAGTTCACCCTGGATAGGCTTGTTTTGTTTTCGAATTTGAATGATCCTGGAACAGTTCTAAATAATCGTCCAGTTGCATTCTCAGCTTGTGCTTTATATTCATAAAATGATCAGTTATTTTGAACAGTTTGCTATCGGAACCAAAACAAGCCTAATACACAAGCACTAGGCGTTTTCTACCAGGCTGAATGATTGCTGTCTCCTTCTTTATTTAACTCTCATAATTGGTATAAGAAAAAATAACCTGTCCCAGATTGGTGGGAGATATGTTTGGTAAACACATAATATTATCACGGCGCGGTGTAAGTATGTACATTAAAATTTACTTTAGATAAGAGATCAGGACAGGCCAAATTATTGATTAATAGTTTATGTCGAATTAGTATGTCAATTAAAATGGTTCGTTTTTCTTGAAACACAAGATTAGTTAAAGCCAATTCTGACTTTATGACATAATAATTATTTTGTACACCGAAATGGGTTGTAAATAATAACTAGGTAATTAAATTATGTTGTATACATTATATAGCTTCCAAAACACTTATTTATTCCATTTTAGATCCTTAATTGATTGGATATGATAAAAAGTTGTTACATTTGCGAAATGTGCTACTGCACTTAACAATAATTGAAGTAGTCACAAAAAAATAATTTAAAATTTAATAATACCTACGATCTTTTCATAGAAACTAGATTATGGACATTATGAGATAATTGGATTAACGATTTCAGTAGAAATTAATAGCGTCTAGAGACATTTAAAAATCAATCAACCTATTTCCCAATAATTAGCCAGGTTTTTTATCTGATGTTGTAAGCAAACAACAATCTAATTTAGGGTAAATCTTCAGATAATCAATGTTAGAAAGAAAATTATATAAATCAATTAAATAAAGAAAGAAAGACAAAGGACTTTAACTTGACCCTTGCGATATACGACCGATAACGTCACAATTAATAGAGATTACTAGGCCTATTAATTACTCAACAAAATGGGATCCATTTTTATGGAACACTCGAACCATTTGAGAAATGTTCCTCGCGTACCGACAAAGGGAAGGTTTTCTAACGTATACTTTATCAGCTTTATAGCTATTTTAAATGTTTACCAAATAAACTAAAACTAGATCTGAAGAATCGGTCTAAATTAAATTTATTTAAAGAAATATTTGAAACTTACACATTTGTTTTTTGTTTTGAGTTTATATTTATTTTAGAGACATTAAGCTTGTTCAGAAATGTTAATTAATTAATGATGAAATAATTTCTTCTATTTATCTCAAACTCCTAATAACTTTTTGTAAGGAAATTGCAGTTATAACAAATTACTCTGCTTTAAATAAAAAAATGTGAAGAGACAAAAGATTGCACACCAAATTTGCTCTCAAATAAGTTAGACGTGAAGTAGAACATTGACTACTTGGAGGAGAGCAAAGAGCCGGATAACATTTTTTCCAAAAAAAAAAACAGCATAAAATAAAAAATATTTATGCCAGTTTTCAAAATTTTATCTTTATAGTTAAGGTCATTAAGTAATAACAATATTTTTTTTCCAAATTTTTAATACCGAAAGCATTTCATCACTTATATTTATATGAAATTATTTTCTTATTTTTAAAAATTCTACCACCTTCTAAAGTTTGGTCCCTGTAATTGGGTTCACCCTGTATAATAGTTACTACTATTAGGTATGCACTAGCAAAATATCTAGTTAATACAAATTGTATTAATAGTTGTATGGAAATTATTTTAACCGCTAGTGATAGAAAATCTGTACCTAGTGAACGAAGAACGTGTTCTGTTGTTTTAGCAGAACACCGACTTAGACTAGTAAAATCGTGTTAATAATTTTTATTATGCTTAGTACATGATATTCTAACGATGATACAGATTATCTTAGAAAAAACTGTTTTATTAGTTGATTTATTTCAGTACAGTCCTAATTACAAGAAAATCGATGAATGTTTCTAAAACCGATCTTAAAATATCCAAGATCTACTAATAAACAAATCTTTTCAGTGACAATTGTCTTGACGATGAATAACAATATTTTCGAAACGTTATTCTGAGTAGTGTTATATTTATATTGAGATAAACAGAAATAAAACTAAATTTTAATATTATCAAATATGATTTATTTCACATATTATAACATAATAGAGACTTGCCTGGGTAAACAATTATAACGAATCGCAAATTGATGTGATAGTTCAATCAATATGGTGACAAGTTATTAGAATTAACGTCAAAACCAAATTTAATTCAAGCAGAAAGTAACAAAATGGGAATAATATAGTTAAATTATTTTATTGAATTGAATTGTTAAAAAATAAGACAATAAGAGATCTGATCTGAAATAAATATTGTACAAAATTTAATTGTGAGAAAACATAGTGTGTTTAAAAATATGTGGTGAGGTAAGAATTTCAACAAGTCTGTTTGTGAAGATCAGTTTAGTGTAAGTTTAATTGAAAAGTTATCAGAATGTATATAAGGGGTTTAGAAAATCGATGGTAAAGCAAACTTACATTTTTTCTCATTTATTGTATTCAGCTCTTCATTCGCATTCCAAATAACATGTTCTGTATTTGTTCCTACCATGTGATGTAGAATGTTATTTGAGGCATTTAAAATGTCTCTATCTGACTTCACTAGATTAAATTACTTGTTTTATTCTGAATTTCATAATAGACCAAAGTAATAATTTTTTTTAAATATTTAAGGAGAAATTAAATCAGTAGTAAACAACAATGAAAATGTATTAATTAATTTAAAAAAAAATTATATATGTTAAATATTATTATTTATTACTTTTACTTATTATTTTTCAAATTAAAACAAGTAGTTTAACGTGAAATCAGATGGCATAATTTTATAAATACCACAAGTAAAACCTTCTATCTAGTACTTACCCCACAACATTGTGGCCGTAATTGTTACGAGCGGATCTATATTGCAAACAAAGGATTAAGTTACGTTTAAAAATACGTAAGTTCATGACATCACCACTGATAATTATAGCATTACCTACGCAGTATTTACACTATGTATCTATAATCCACATAAAAATGCAAGAAACTGTTTACATCATCAACGCCGTAACATGCACCTGTATGCACGGCGTGTAACGTCATGCCAATAATATCGCGTTTTCGACCACGCAGTTTTGTTTACATTGCTACTGGGATTGTGAGAAAACTTGTGCAAATAAGTAAATAATTAGTGAAAAAAACCAAAAAAAATTAATTGAGGTAGACCATCACTAAATTAAATTAATAAATTCTATAATAAAGCTAAATTAAATTTACATAAATATAGTATTTGGAAAGATATTTGAATAAATTAAAATTTTCAACATTTTTCACATTTAAATCAGTTATACAAAGTATTCACCAGAACTGGCGTCTATAAATGAGAATTTACGGTAAGTTAGAGTTTCATTATAGAAATATGTAATTTAAAGATACTACAGTAAGTTTATTAGGTAGGTACACAGTCAAAACAAATACAATAACATATCCAATTCGAAAATATCTAATACCATAAAACACAAACATAAAAATATAACATACAATTACAAAATAAATATTACAATATATATGCTGTGTTATACTGTAGTATAAATTACATATGAAATACACACACAAAGGAAGGTCATGCTTAGGAGGATTTTGTATCGGAGCCTTACAATATAGAATCAATACTTAAGATCCGGTCTCCAGGTATTACTTTTATTACATACAAGTATTATAAAGATAAGCTGTATTTTTTAAATGACTTTCCCATGCACTTATCTGTATTAATGTTAAGTACATAAATAAATTTTAATCTCGTTTAAGTATATGTTATCTTAGACAAACAATAAATAACACTGTCACATTAGTAAGTAGTTGGATAGTTACTGCAAAGAAAATTATTTTAAGATACGTTACAGATAATCGATATTTGGCAACACTGGGTTTCTAGAATTGGAATAGGACACATAATTTTTTGTGTAATGGTATCATTTTATGGATTCTTTATTTAATTCTGTGATTATTCTGAATCAAAGAGTCACTGGATGTTGAGCGACTCTGCAGTACAAAGCTGGCGTCGAAAATGACCAACTTATTTCATTATTGGACTATACAGTACACATGATGACGTGCGTTATATTTATTAAAAATGTAGATATTATTACTCATATTATTATTGTCATATACTAGAATCTACTCTTATGATATATTGAAGGCAGCAGGGAGAAACACCAAAGCTGTATTTTATATTATCATAATTAACAGGTTCGTACCGAAACAGAGTAAACAGGTTGGAAATTCTTCACATTTTGATGATCAATTTAACATTTTTAATTTTCAAAGCGTCTAAAATATTTTTAACACATTTAGTTTATTTTTGTTTATTGTTTTTATGCTCATTTTCTCTAATTTTTTTTCTATATGATAAAACTTGTTTTTATTTTTTATAATAAAAAGATAATCTAATCTTTCTAATGTGCCCGTATAGAGATAGTAAGCTATTCGACAAGTCTACGAAATTGTTTACAAAACTAAAATATTTGTTTCTATTCCAGAGAAAATGGCGTCTGAAGTTTTTATGGGACTATATGGATATATTTTGCGTTATTTTATTTCAAAATACCTTATTCAAATCAAGAATTAGCAGATATGGTGTTAATGTATGGGAACTGTAAATATGATTCAAATGTAACTTGTCGTTTGTATGCGAATCCAGAAACAACAACTGAATCCCCCAGCAGTGTGAAATAATGTTGTTCACCAGCCGGATGAAGATAGAGTGAACCCAGCCTATGAACGTCGTGGATAAGAAAGACCGCAACGTGGCTTAAATGGAAAGGAAAACATATATCTTGTTCAGAAAAACCCGAACCGAAGAATCCGTGATATTGCACGTTAAATGGGAGTTTTAAATTCTACTGTGTGATTAAATTTACGTCTTAATCTCATGATGGGGAGAACTTTTATTTCAACGCTTGCTAGGCAAAGCGATGTCTTGATATATTAAGTGAAGATGTGAGAAAGAGGAATCTATTGACGTGGCTCGTAAAAGATACACACCTTCCTTGAACAACGTATTATTATTAAATTCTTATCGAGGGATAGCGTAAAATCCACCAAAAATTTTGCGACGACTAATTATATAGAGTGCCGACAAAACCCTTTTAAACTCTCAAGTCTGTGACTGGTAAAACAAATTTTTAAGTGCACCAGAATAAGTGGATAACCAGAGTCATGCACACCAACCCCGGACAAACATCAATGAGGCGAACATTGGTGCGATCCGTAATTAAAAGTGACCGGCATAATAGTATGGAAAATTGCTACAGAGGTCGGAAGTGCTCAATCCATCATTTCCTATGATTTATGTTACCGAAAAGTCTCGGCAAAATGGTTCGTCGCCTCCAGACGAAAAATCAGAAAGCAAATTGTTTTACAGTTTCTGAAAAGCTTCTGGCGTGCTATCAAGTAGAGGGAGGTGATTTTTTAAAGTCACATTGTTACCTACTGTGTGACCACAACCTGGAGAAGAACCATCTCGAAAAACTAAAACTCACCTTTAGGCAGAGAAAGTGCTTGCCACTGTTTTGGGATTAAAGAGGTGTGCTGCTCCTTTACGAACGCCGTACAGTAGACGCTGCATACTCTCTTGTCGGAAAACAAGAAGCGATGTATCTGTCAAAAGTGCAATTCTTCCTCAAAACAATACTTGGCCACATACAACTGCTTAATCCAAAGTAAATCTGGAAAAAGTTTAATAGAAACTACTTGAAAATCCATCCTATAGGAAGAACTGAGAGGATGCCATTTTGATGATGATCAGGGTGGACGTGCACATCATTTGGTTACAGACACGACCAACTTAATTTTTCGATGCGATAATTAAAAAATGATCATGATTATATAGAAACATAGGATATATTAATAAGTTTAATGAAAACAAATTCCCAATTGTATTTGATTGATTCTCGTATAACTTTAAGGCAGTCATAACATTTGGAGTAAGTTTCACATAATGTTTGTATTTTAATCAAATATTCACTTTCAACTCAGATATAAATTTTGCATAGCTCCAATGATAGGTACTGATTTAAATTAGTTATAGTACGAAAAATCTTTCTTCTAAAGCATTTTCAAATCACTATAAATTAAAACAATATTTACCAACTCCAAGTTGCTATATACGTAAGCCAATTTTGACACTAATACTATAAGTATTAGAATTTCAGTATTCTGAACCGCCTGACTAGAGACAGTAGCCCAGCGATGTAAAGGTTGAAAATACTACAACTTCAATAATTTTTTTCTCGAAAACTATAAGGATTTTTCAATATTTTTTACGATATTGACTGCATTTTTTATTACGTATCTATTCCCAAATGTTTTTAGATCAGTTGTGAATCACCCTGTAGAGCTGTCTTTGGAAATACAATAGTAATTTTATCTGCGTGTCCCGTGCATTTGTTTCAGTGTAGGCAATGGTGTGTTCCATCTAGCTCAAATATTTTATGCAGTAAAATGTAAAGTATTTTTAATAATTGATTGAATCACTAAAATTGATATAAAATAAATCGTATTCATGTATAAATTTGGGTACCGCAGATACCAATTGTTCGCAACATTTATAGGTATGTAAATATTTACCATTTATTCCATCACGAGGAAACGATTTAGATGCATATACTCGTATATGACACCCTTATAACACAACTGTATACTAAAAGAGAAGACTAACCATCAAATTTAAATTAGTCAGCTTTACTAGATCGGTAACTAGATACAATGCAGTAGGTAGGTACAGCGTGCATCTGCGTGACTGCAATCCTAAAGGCAGATGTTTTCTATTCAGTGACCATTTTTTATTTTTAAAAGGAAATAAATTAGTATAATTGTAAGGCCCGCTTCACCTGTTCCTGAGTAGCATTGTGTCCAATAAACCAAACTTGTATGTATTTTATAAATAATGATTGATAAATAAATTTATAACAGCCTCATTACAGCATTTATTTGACACTGTTTCAGTTGAATAATGAAGGTCATTACACTACTAGTGGAGTAATGTGACATATTACCCCCCTAGTGAAATATTTAAAAAAAGAGATCACTGCTTAATGGTTATTTTTAATAAAAACCAACAGGTTTATCAATTTGACAATCAATAGATAATTTAACTTAAATTAAACTGAATTACTTGTTATAAATATTATCAACACAACTTTGGCAGTTCGTAAGATTAATACCAGATGGAATGCAGAATTGTTCGTACTTACTTAGTTCTGCAGTTGCAGCAATTTTTTCAATTTCAAGAGGCAAGTTTTCTGTTTCTGAATCACTTATTATTTCAATCAACACCACTATTTTCACAAGAAAATGTAAAAAGGAAAACTCAATTTTGTTTATAACAAGTTTGACACGTTACCATAACAATGCCTTTGCTTCTTGATTTTGAATCAAAACTGGATCTGATTTTGGATATTTCTCAATTTAAGGTACATAAAATTTTACTGTATAATAATGCCTGTATCACACTTGTACTATATATAAATAACTAGTATACAAAAGAAAAAACTGCATGTGTAAATTACTAAAAATGTGGATAAACGGTATATTGACAGACAAATATAATATTTATAAACAAGCTATTAACACAATATATATAAATAATTACATCTACTTATCTAAAGTAGAAAAAAAAATGCAAAATAAATAAGTATTATTGCTTTCAGTAAAGCTCTAGATTTAATAGTTTTCGCGATAAATGATAGTCATTATCGTGGGGATTATCAATATTTAGATGAAAGAAACTACGGTCGACATTCAAAACGGCGTAAAAAGTGATACATTTTGTTGAATTATTTTTGATCGGTCTCACCAATTGCCAATGAATGAACGGGTTAGTAAACATATACTCTTCCTTTTACATTAAAAAAGGCGCTATGTAGTTGTGATCACGTTGTGATGTCGCTGCTACACATGTGCACAAAGTATAAACCGTATATAGGCGTTCATTTTACTACAACCCTTTGTGAATATTTTTCTGTAACTTAATAACATAATTAATGACATAATAAACTGAAAAGTGACTGTAATAAAAAGTCTACTAATTTATAATAAATGTTCTACGTGTCTTCCATTCTCTTCAACACATTTCCTTGAACGTTTTATGAAACTGTTGAAAATAGGAAACGAATTATGCGTTGTGTAAGAGCATTGGTTTTAGGTAAAAGCTCTTCCATGACCTCCCATAAGTTCTGATTTAAATTTCTGTTTGTGCGGGTATTATGAAATCCAGGGAAGTAAACATGAGAGATGAAATTTTATATCCTTCATTCTAATCACGAGGATTAGCCTAGTCGGGATACTTGTGTGGGAGAGAGGACGGCATAGTATTACTAAACAGGTCGCATTTGCGTCCAGGAACGATTTACGTTGGTAGACACTAACCACCATTCACTGAAACCTAGAAAACCTCATTGATTAAGGGGAATAATATCTTATTAACTAGTTGTACTACATTGAAGCCACGTAGAGCCAGTCTGCGTATTAAAGAAGGTTGGATCAGTTTAACAGCTTCTTTAAGACACAGGTCCGGTTTAAGAAAAAAAAAATTGTCAATTCAGGTAAGATCTTATTTTACATATAGGCATGTGTTGAAATACATTAAGGAAATTATTAAATATCATCATTCATTATTTAGACGTGCGACGATAAAAATTCAAAATTGAAATTTTCGACATAAAAATTCTTCTTGATTTGCAAAAACAGAATTATATTCTGCGGATTAACGCCCCGACCAGCATTAAATTACACCCGAAAAACCTACAGCATACAACTAGTCATTCGTCAGCGGTTCACCAGACATATTCCAGTTTCTATTAGCTATGCATTAGTATGCCATCGGTGAGGTAACTGACGAATAACTCTGGCTCGATAAAAGGGTTCATGGGTTCGCGAAATATAACAACAGCATGTTAAACAGCATTATTAATTTGTTATATAAGATGTAAATTAATTTGAAACAAGGGTGTTGCATTACGTGCGTAAAGTAACGTTCAGATAAACGTTAGTGCAATGGCACTGCAGTTGTACTGTTGTATTGTAATTGTATGGTGTTAAATATTATTTACTCTGTTTACATAAAATTACTGTAGACTTAAGAAGTTGCGGAATTTATCCGCTGTAAGTTGGCGACATGCAAAAACTCAAGATTCTTGACCTTCAGAGAGGTTATGTTTATGTCTTGTCAACTACGTCCCTATCTACGGAAATTGTTGGTTTTTATCATTTGCCGAATAGTAATTAAAAGCCTACCCTAGATAAAATATAAGCCTACAATCTGCAGGAATAGATGGTCTATTTGAATGTTTGATTAAATCACAGTATACTAGTAATACTGTGGCCCCACTAATTTCAGCAAGTCATCAAACACTGCCACTGTCATTCGGGTGAAATGAAAGAATAATCGGCATTCTCATTTCGCATTTCTTTATATAAATTATAGAAATCACCTTGCATGTGCTATCTGCGGTTAATCCGAGTTCTTCTATTCATTTTTTTTTGCATGTATAGTTTTTATACATATTAACGTCGCTGCGAATAAGAGCAGCAAAAGTAAGTGTTTCTAAACCAAACAATCCTCTTCATTCATTTTTTAGAAACAAATCAATTCTAAACTAAATATCTAAATTAGAATCTAATTTAAAAACTTAACCTGCAAAAGGTGAATCTTCTGTTTACTGTAAAAAAAGTAGTTTTCTGATTGGTCCTTGTATGATTGTTGGAAAAGGATTGGTAAAAGTTAAAATGCTTTTAGCTTCTGCCATACAACTGCAGTACAAAGGCGTTACTGTTAAGTTTATCTGAACGTTACAAAAGTCACCCGTATTTCTCGCCGTTTTACTTCAGTATGAATATTATTATTGAATATTTGCAGGTGGGATGAGTTAACATTCCTATTATTTGCTAAACCCTAGATTATTCAGTTATTAAATGTCTAAAATTATTTGTATTTTGTAGAAAACACTATTTCAAGAATACGCCGCCCTTTTTAATAACTTTTCTGCAGTACCACTGCAACTGCACTAATCTTATGTGAACGAAGCTTAATGCAACAGTTTAACGAAATGGCATCTTGTATATTGAAATGGAGCAAGTTTAATTGCCTCATATGTCTAATATTGAAGAAAGAAATATTATTTATTATACAGGTTATTTTAAATATTTATATTTATTTCTTAGTATCGACACAATACATTCAGAAATACATTGGGCAAGAATTAATTTACAGCATAATTTCCAGTTAAAAATAATATTAAATTAAATTCAGAACCTAAAATAGTACTTAAAAACAGACCTCGTCACCCTGTGTGACCATAACTCCATTATCTTCAGTTCGAATAGAGATGGAACATATGCATTTGTAATCATTTCTTAATTTAACTTTAAGATGTGAAACTGTCTAATCGCAGTGATATCAAGATAAAATTTCTGTTTCAAAATTAGTAGAAAATTTGTTTTTATAACAATTGTATCAGTGATAAGATTTTATTTCTTTTTATATTTGTAATGAATATACAAATTTTATTATTAATACGCAAAATAGATACGCAACTGAAAACCAAAAGAGCAATTAAAAAATTATTTAATAATAGACTTCCGCACGGGACTGGAAATTGGTCCACTATAAAACCTGATCGGCGACCGGACAAAAAATTGAAATAAATTTCCAATTAAAGAAATAAATTACATTTTACAACACCTGTTTTACTGCATCAAATTCAACAGCTTGTGTCACTATTGTTATTAATTATTAATAGAATTAATTTGTGGTTTGAATTAGTAAAATAGTTTGACATACCTTACCCGTTTGACCCAGTTTATACAAACTGACAGAAATGTTTCTGTTTTTTTGTTCGTTTTGAACTTGTAAGTTATTGACAGCAGATACGTTTCCGTAAATCATCAATAGTGTCCACTTCGGTGAAATATACTTCATTTTTTAAATCCCCACAAAAATAAGTCCAAATGATTTAAAGTTAGGAGATTAGATTGGAGATTGGCATGGTACCGGTCCTCCTCGTCCAATCCCCTGATATTACTGCTTCGACACGCTGTACATGGTACAGATATAATTGAGTCTCATATATGATACGCCATACTGCAATACGCCGTAGCGTGCGTTCTCTTCCACCATTCGGTTGCAAATTTCCCTCGTCACGCCTGCGTTTGCACTACACTTGTACTCACTGCACACCGTTGTAAAAGTAGCTGCATTTGGCACATGTTTACCGAGAAATCGTTTTGCTAAAGTTTTTTCACTTCACCCTAAATTAAAACGATACCTATCAACTACGAGATGCTATATGTAAGCCATTTTTGACATTTGAAAAACTAATATAAATATTTGCATCACAAAAAGTTAATATGATAAGTAATCGAATATTTGAAATCGCCTGGCTAGACACTACAGTAGCCCAGCGATGTAAAGGTTGAAACTACCAGAACTTCAATAATTTTTTTCTCGGAAACTATAAGGATTTTACAAAATTTTTTTTACGATATTGACTCCATTTTTCATGACGTACCTATCTATTCCCAATTTTTTTTAGATAAGTTGTGAATTACCATATATAACTCCGATCATCATTTATCAGATTTCTTCAGCAAAACAGTATAGTTAACTATTTTAAGTATCATCAAAGAGTTTGTAGCTATAATTTATTCTGACCTATATCGTATTCCTTAATATTTCGTACAATGTACCATATAGACGTGTTTAAATAGTGCTCTAAAATAATTGATTTTTATATTGTGTGTCTGGCAGTATTTTCTGGCTTGTTATCTGAGGTGGTAGCTACAAGATGACCAGGTCTGCTTCTAAACGTATTATGCAGGAGACTAAACATGATGAAAGCTTAAAAGATAACATACCTAATTTAGTAAAGGAGTCAACAAAGGCTCTACACCAAAAAATATTATCTTTGGAACAGCAAGTAAGTGACTTCAAGAAATAAAGAACTGATTGAATTGTTAACGAAGAATAGACATATTGATTCGTCAATTGTTAATGATTCTAATAATACGGCTATAGTATGTTTAGAAATGAAAAAGAGTAATAAAAGCTTATTATGTATGCAAATCGTAAATAAATGAGGTACTGGTGCTTATATTCAATATTTTTATATTATGTATTATCGGTATAGATGAGGTGTACTTTTAAAAAAACTTTGTGTGATCGAACCGTACTAAATTGTAACAGGAAGCTAAAATTTAATCCCCGACAATCCGTCTTTGTCTATGCCGCTTCAATTTCTCGGTCCATTTCTCTTATAAGTAAACAATATAAAAATAGCATTTCAAAACTAGAGGCTACTTTAAGCATCATAACCGGATTAAGAGGGTTTTTAGTAATTCAAATAAAATTATTCAATATTATTATCAATATATTTATTTAAATTTAATGAATATACTTTTATTCCACACAAAAATATATGTATTTTGAAAATTCAAATTATGGTGAGTAAATATAGTGTTGTATAAATGTACAATAAAGAAAATAAAAAAGTAGGTATATTAAAATTCATCCTCTGAATATTCTGATGAATTCTCTTCGTCTCCTAGATTGATAACGATAGGTTCCACAGTAACGTCAATTAAATTATCGAGTTCCCACATTTTCTCCTCTTCTTTTTGTACATGATGTATACATCTTTGCCAGTTATCTGCAGTTACTCGTTCCAATGTTTTTTTTAACAAAATTTTTACGTTACTTAATTTAAACGTTGTATTATTTCGCGCTACATCTTCTTTTACCTGCGCCCAGACTAATTCGATTGGGTTAAGTTCACAGTGATAAGGTGGTAACCGTAGTACCGTTATTTGGCGATTTGTCGCCATTTCATAACATATATATAACATAACATATCTTTTCTGATCTTTATTAAGATTGATAAGTGTCCTTTCCTTTTTCACCATATTTGTTTCATGTTTTTTTCCGGATACCATTGAATTATATCGACATTCCTCCAAGTAGTCGTAGGCGTCCACTCGGTCTGCCGTGAATGGTAACTGGTATTATCCATGACAATTACAGACCCCGGAGGAATAAGCTCCAACATCTGTGTAAAATACTCTTCGAAAATATCTGCGTTCATGTCTTCGTGATAGTCACCTGTATTTTTAAATTCAAATAAAAGTAAACCGCCATCTACAAAACCTCTGGCACTACCTATATGTGTCACTATTAATCTTCGCCCTTTACCTGAAGGTGTCTTGAACCCTGTTGAAAGTCCATCCAAAAATGCTTGTCGAAAACTTTTTACATTTTTATCTTGCCATACTTTTGTTACAGTATATCCCTCGTTGACCTAAGTTCCGTCTAGATAATAAATATTCCTCCCTTCGTCACGGAATTTTCTAATTGATCTTAAGTAGGATCTTCGCCAACAAATAATTTCATCTTTATCGATAAGAACTGATTTCCTGTTCTGCTTTTCCCAGAAAAAATTCAACTCTCGTAAGACGGCCCATAATTTGCTTCTACTGATTTTTGGCAAATCGTTGTCCTCTGAAAGTTCACTTAAAATTTTGTTTAGTGTTGGTATTTCTTTTTTAAAATAAAATGAGTATACTTTTCTACGAATGATATTTTTGAAGAAATCATCTATAACGACTTTGGCCTCCCTGTAAATCTGTAGATAGTCGATTTTCCAATTTCTGTCATTTTGGAACACTTTTCCACGATGTCGTCAACACTGTTGGTTGGATTTTGGTGTTTCAATGCATTAAATACATTTAATATAATAATCTTCTCATTCTGAGACAGCGCACATCTTTTCACGCGTTTAACAGGTACGTAATCTGATAAGCTCGACATTTTACCCAAACAATATTATACCCATTGGCACAATAGTCACTAAACACAAGTCGAATTTTACTCTACTGCACTAGCACGTCTTCGTATATTCAGTTCTAAGACTGGATTGATCTATCACAATACACTGGCTCCTGCCCTATGATGTATCCAGTAAAATATACTAATGTACACCCATTACCTGTTAGCATTAGTGTTACCCGATAATTAACTGAAATGAAATATTACCACGCCCATGGCCGGTTCTTATCTCGGGGTTTTATTACTCTCTTTCATTTACACAGACTGTAAGTCCTTTGCATTATCACAAGAAGTAGTAGCTGTGGGGGAACAAAGAAATACTAGGAATTCGACTAAAAAGTGTCAGCCATTGGATAGCGGCAAAACTGTTGGGTCGGTCGCCAGTGGCGTCTCTATGTAACAGAATAAGAATTTTATTAGGGATTTGGCTGCTGTTAGTGCTGTTAGGATCTTCCTTGACTGCTCCAGCTAAGAAATTATGGCTCCACGTGGGGAGATGCAGAGCTGAGACTACGGTGGACAGTGTTATTTCCTATTTACAAAATAACATGCAGGATCAAGAATTCGAGGTTGTAAAACTGGTCAGCAAGGGGTCTAATGCTGCTTTTCGAGTAAGTACAGTCTTCTCTGAACAAGTTCGTGAAAATCTTAAGAGTCCTGGTTTTTGGCCTGAAAATATTATTATAAAACATTTTAAGTTTTTTCATGGGCGTAAGCAATAGTCTGGATCATTTGTCTAATAATGAGGCGACGCGTGTTGGATTTTGCCATTTTAATATAAGAAGCGCTGGTAATAAATTGGTAGAATTGTATACTTTTTTGGAATCATTAGATTTCCCGGATGTTGTATGTTTGAGCGAGACCTGGATCTGCTGATGAAATTTTAGTTTTAAAACTTAATAATTACAAATTAACTGATTACTGCTGTAGAGTTGATAAGGATGGTGGTGGTGGTGGTGCGATTTATATTCGCGATACAATTGACAGTTTTAGTATTAGAGCAATTAATGTGACTCGAGTCCAATCTGTATTTTAGTATGCTGCTACAGAGATCACTGTTGAGTCTGTAAATATTTTAGTAGTTAGTTTGTATAGGGCACCTGACTCTAACGTTGATCTGTTTTTATTTTATTAGTTATTTAGAAAATTTTTTGACGCTGGCTCCAATTTTAAGTTTAAGGATATGTTTGTATGTGGCGATTTCAATATAAATTTGGATGTCAACGTTAGGAATCAGAACGCCACTGCTTTAGTAAATTTATTTGACGCGTATGGTTTTGTACAGAGTTTCTATGATTATACTCGTGTAAATAAGAATTCAAAGTCTGTAATCGACAATGTTTTTGTGAGAGTCAGTGTACCTATTGTAAGGTCAGAGTTGATTTTCCCTTATTTTTCTGATCATTCTATGCAGCTGATTGAATTTAATTGTAACAATTCGATTACTGATAAAAATCGTTTTTATGAACAACATGATTTTACGAACGATTTCAATATTCAGATTTTTAAAGTTCATGCTGCGAATGTGAGATGGAATGCTCTGGTAGACAACGTGCTTGATAGCAATGAAAAATTTGATGAGTTTTCAAGTTTTTTATCCGTTTTTGGAGATAATTGATTTGTCTTTCCCTTTGGAGTCGTTTCGTATCAGGAGGGGTAATGGACCCAAAAGCAAACCTTGGATAACCCCTCTGATCCGGGAACAGTGTCGTTTGTTGAAAGACTTGTATATAATGTACTTATTTTGCTCTACTGACAGAAATAGGGATCTGTATAAATAATTAAGTAAATCTCACAAAAAAATCTATTATAGAGGCAAACAGTTACTATAGGGAATCAATTGTGTCAGCGCAGAATAAACCAAAAGCTGCTTGGAATGTGATAAAAGATCATGTAAATGTAAATAACCGCTCTAGTGTTCCTATCAATTTTGTAGATGATATAAATAATTCTGTGCCTTTTGCGCAATCTGCGGAAGCTTTTAATTCATTTAATCCGCAAGTCGGATCTAAATCCTCATAATTATCTATTTTCCACAGACAGAGTGGCCGAATCTTTGACTTTGTTACCACTTTGTCACGAGGAAATGGTCGAGGTGATAAGTAGTGTTTCCCTCAAGGATTCAGGGGGTTTTGACGGTATTCCTTGTTCTATCCTTAAGCACATGGTTCATGCCATAAAAGAACCTCTTACTAAACTTGTAAATAGCTCTTTTGAACAGGGTTCATTTCCAGAGTTTCATCGTCCCTAATTTAAAAAAGGGAGGACGTGATAAGATTTCGAATTATAGAGGTATTTCTTTGGTGTCGGTGTTTGCATAGATATATGAGAAGGCTTTTGCAAAAAATCTAATGTTTTTCTTAAGTGAGCACAAGTTGATTAGTAATTTCCAGTTTGGCTTCCGAGCTGGTTATTCAACGTTGGAAGCTTTATTGACAATTTATAAACACATTTTGGATAGTTCTGGGTCCAAACAGAGATCGGCTTGTTTTAATTTTGATTTAACGCGGGCTTTTGATATCGTAAATCATGACTTACTTCTGATAAAGCTTGAACATTATGGGGTCAGAGGTACTCCCCTTGAATGGTTGAGATCTTATTTATCTAATCGACAGCAGAAAGTTATCGTCAAGGGTCCTGATGGCCAGTCTACATCGAGCAACAGAGTGGTTCTCTCTATGCAGATGATTCCACGGTGGCTTTTCGGGCAAATTGCGTTAATCAGTTAGCTCGTGATGGTGGGAATTGTATTGATATAATGAAAACATATTGTGTGGCAAATGGACTGTCTCTAAACTGCGCAGAAACTGAAATGATTTCTTTTTCAATTCATGACCCTAATTTTAGTTTATATGTTGCCTTAAATGGGAGATCTCTTAGGGATAATGATTGTGTCAAGTCTCTGGGAGTCACATTTGATAGGTGTCTAAACTGGCAGGCTCACATAGAGAATTTATGCAAGAGGCTATCCAAACATAACTTTGTCATTTGGAATCTGAGGGAGTCTTGACATTCTGAAATTATATTATTACGGGCAGGTTTACCCTATCCTAAGCTATTGTATCCTCTGTTGGGGTAATGGTTCTGTTATTGACAATTTAATGATTGCGCAAAAACGAATCATTCGAACTATGCTGTTTAAAACAAGGCGTTATTCTTGTCGCCAATTATTCAAACACTTGGGAATCTTGACCTCAGTCTCTATGTATATTTTAGAGTGCGCGACATACGTCAGGGTTCACAAGTCTGAATTTACAAATTGAATTTGAAGTCTATGATTGTATGTCATTGTTATTTATAAATTCTCATTGTGAATTTTATTGTATTTACTTGAAGTTTTCCATGCGTTGTATTATGTCTCAGGAAATAAAGCATATTATTATTATTATTGTATTATACTGTTCCATGTCGTCAAAAATGCTCTAATTATATTTAAAGTGACTGAAAATTTTTAGAAGCAGTCCAAACAAATCTAAGTACGTTAAAAAAGTTCTTCACTGTGCTAATTATACAAGTTCTCCATGGTGTAGAAGAGTGTACAGACTGCCAAATCATATAGAATACAGAAAAAAAGTATATTTTCTGGATATCTGAAAAACAAAGCTGTTTAGTGAATTTTCTCAGGAGCATTTATTCAGAATTAAACTTTTGATATTTGTACCGGAAAAAACTTTTCACCATTGGTGTAGAAGTTTAGAGGGTTCAAATGTGAAGAAGAGTCATACTTACGTCACTGGCTTTAGTTCAAAAAAGTTATTCACGTCAACATATTCACCTTTTATTATGATTACCGCATAGGTACCAAGTAAAACTATTTATTTGCTTAATAGATACAAATTAAATAAAATATTTTTTATTAGGTTGAATGTCTTGTATCAGGAGCGTGGTAAGTGGAGTGTTATAGGGAAAAATTTTATACGACACACCCTGTATATGCGTTCCAACTCGTGTTTTAAACTATGAGATACACTTTCAATCAGTTTGAGATTTAGATACCTTATCCTAGATAAATCAAACATTTTTGTGGTAGGAAGAAAAATCAATAAGTTTTTGAAAAATTATTTTACGTTGATTTTTTCAAAAAAAGATTACCGATTTCTTTACAGTGTTGCCCTATCAAATTGTATGACATATTTTTTGACAACAAAATCGAAGTAATTCTAGAGAGAGAAAAATCAGTTAATTTAATGGTAGATATCATATTAACATATTATGATTTTACTATTGTAATTACATAAAGTCCAAATTAAATGATTCACATCATTTATTAGTTAATTTATTATTAAATGGTTTATTAATTAATTTATTTAAAGTTTCTATTTCAAAGGACTCCAAAAAATCATTATTTCCATTTCATTTTAGTTTATTTCATTTTATACTATTGAAATTTCTATTTCAATATTTCAGAAACTGCAAATCGATTTTCAAACATTATTTACACTCGTATTTCTGCAAACGTCCAAATAGTTTGTAACAGTAATCAGTTGCGTTGTATGAAACCTTAATAATAGTATCATGCAATTTATTTTAAAGATTATTGGTATCCGATTTTTTTCTGGAATACTTTTGACAAATGTTAAAATATATTAATGAATTTTGAAACACATGATGACGTGATTTATGAAGCAGATAAAAATATTCTAAAATACAAAGGTCTTAATTGATGCAACTGATGTTTTCTGACAACTTATGAAAATAAGTAGTTTCTAATCTGTCAGATACAGGGATCTTTAATTATTTGTACACATATTATTGTATTTTCAATGAGTTACTACGACTTTGCCAAGAATCCACAAACATTGTAGAAAATAATATGTAATTGTTGTAAGCAAGTGCGAAGTGGAGTAGTAAAGGCAAAGTTGGAAGGGGAAAATTCCCCATAACATCAGGAAAAACTTTGGATATTCAGCCAAGCATTCCAAAGTTAAAATTTAAGTTATATGTCTTATGTAGATGAAAATTGTGCGAAGGAGAAAATCTTTTGCTTGGATAGTCAAGCTGCACTAACGACCATCTATCTCTCCAAGGATGAGATCCACCCTTGTCCAGGAGTGCAAATATGCCCTGAAGTGTCTGGTCTGCCTCTGGACCATAAAGGAATCCCTGGTAACAAAAAAATGGTGATCAACTAGCTCGTCTCGGATCTGGGGAGTCTGGCCAGGGACCTAAACTCATTCTTAGAATCGCGCGAAGAAATAAACTAGCGTCCTTAATAAATGGGCCTATCAAATATTAGGATAGAATTGGAGACGAATAGAAGACGTAGACAGGACCATGACTTTGTGGATGGATCTAATAAATCTGGGACGGTGTGGCTGTTAGTACGAGGTTCTTGAACCAAATAGCCCTACAATTTGGACCTTACAGGTCATTACAGACTCAGAAGTCATCTGAATTTATGCTTGGAATGAGGAGAAGGGGATGATATCCCGACCCACTTCGCCGATCTTAGGGACCGAGGAGCTACAAAGGGAAGAGATGCGGGGCATAACATTGACTAAGATCCTAACGTTCATCAAGGCCATCGGTAGGTACGAAAACGACCGAAGCCAGATAGTGGAGAGGTGATGGGATGGTGGAGTTGCAAAAAAGGCTCAATTGTCAGGCTATTGCCGTCCTATTACTACTACTAAGTAATTTAATTTTTTTTATTTATTATTTTTATTTTATTTTAATTTTTAATTTTAATTTTTGCTTATATTTAAAATACGACTGGCATGGAGAATTTTAGTCTTGCAGGATAAGAAAATCAATAAATATATGAAAAAAGTTCAAGAATGAACCGCTCTTGTTAACAATATAACAAAATGTTAAAAAGGAAAGTTGTTTAGAATTGAAACTTATAATTTCGATTTGTGCAAAAATCGGCCTACTTTGATATAAACGGAAACATGCAAGATTTCTACCAATCGTATTTTGAAAATAAGCAAAAATTTTAATCAATAATGCCTTTTTCCCGTAAAATCAACAATAAAAATGTTTTCTCTATTTCCCTCCCTAACCGTGGACACTGGACATACTGTATCTACATATGTGTGTATATTCTAAATATTATTAGCCATATTGGAAGATTATTACGAACTATTTCGGTCGGTCAGTAGTCACGCGGTTTAAGGCGTCAGTACTTGAATCGAGATCACTAGATCGGTGTGGGTTCGCGCCCGGCTACCAGTAGACCGTATATACGCTATATTCGTAGAGAGGATTGGCACCCTCTCTGCGGGTATGGTAGAGTGGAAAAATGTTTGCTTGGGTCAATGTGAGAGATTGATACCGGTTCATATTTGACTACCCCCCCCCCCCCGATTAATGAGGTTTTCCATGTTTCCCTCATTCCTGCACTGAATAGTGGTTAGGGCCTACCAACGTAGGTCGTTCCTAGGCGCAAATGCGGCTGGCTTAATAATAATATGCCGCTCTCTCTCCCGCACAAGTCTCCGACTTCTGGGCTAATCCCTGTGATTAGAATGATTATTATTTAAAAATTAATATTACTTAAAACTTAATTTATACGAGTATATTTCCAGTTCACCATTGATTATTTATTCACCTCATTCTTTTATCAGTATTTTTCCTTCTAAATTACTGATGTTTAGATTTGTTTCACATTAATAAAAGGTGTTTAATGATACTCAAAATTCAAGGTCTTTTTATGTTTGGGAATTGTAAGAAATACATCTCAAATAGTATATAATCAAAGGATTATCAAGAGTTTTAAAACTTTCATTACTAATTCAAAATATGTTTCTGACATTAAGTATTTTCGATTGATTAAGGGAACGATGAAGGACAGAATTTTAATATTCAAGGAGAAAAAAAATATTCTTGTGAAAACCCGTTTCCATGAATTGAACTATTATAAATGTATCTTAAACACACATTTGTCACATTAATATATTGGTTTCTATGACAGTATTTACAAATGTTATATATTGTGAATATAAAAAAGAATAGTTTTTATTAATGAGTTGGGTTAGGATCTTTTAAATAAAACATCATTTTTATAAGAAATTTGTTTCATTTTTACCTATAAGATTTGCTAGAAATTATTTTTGTGTGTCCTTTGTTTCAATCGAATGTGAATGTTGTGTCATTACAAACACTATATTTTGAAGGAGCGGCTTACAGCTTAATAAATCAACAAGAATGTTTGTCATTTATTTCTTGGGCACTACATTGCGACAACAACAATAAACAATGTACGGTAGTAAACAAAAAAGAGTTGCATTTAATAAATACATAGGTACCTCTAAAATGAAATTCCTTCTTCGTTTGGATTAGATGTTTTTGTACAAATAATAATTCTAGGCTGATATTGGCCGTTGCTAGTCCTTATTTTCCCCTACTGTCTAATGATATATTAATACAAAGAAATAAGAAAGTTTGATGGATGAGGGGAAACAGAAAATTGATCTAGACAACTTTTGAGCATGCAGTCTTATAGCCATAAGCAGTTTTGTATTATTTTTATGAAACGTGTACTTCTTGTAGAATGGAAGTTTTTAATCTTTTGTATTTACATACATACTAATAGAATATGAATTAAAATTAATAGATATTAAAAGATATTATTATTTATTATGCACAGTTGATAAATCATGCAGGAAAAAATTCATCGAAAAGAAGTCGATGATAGCATAAAGTTTATTTGTAGTCCAAATACTATAATATTTTCGTTTTCATTGTTGTTACAATTACGTTCAATAAATAATGTGGTATGTAACTAAGAGCCCTATATTTAACCTTTCAAATCATGTACTGGAGGTTATGAAACGGATGCAATATAGGTTTACTATTCATTTTATGGTTTACTTTTGCAAGAGTACGCACCCAAAGAGTGCATATGCGTACTCTTTAGCGCCCTGCGTACTCTTTGGCAATTAATAAAGTTACCATCCGTCCTTATTTTGGAAGGGCTCCATGTCCTTTCGTCTTTACTTTTACTAGGAATGTCCTTACTTGGTAGAAATTGTTATGTACATAATATTAAAATTTAATCATTAGAACGCAAAGTAACAAAATATGTAGATAATATACACAAAATGTTTATTAATTGAATGCCGATACTTAAGGGTGTGAATTTTAAGAAGAAAAACTTAATATCAACATATGTCCTAAATCTCTTAATTTTTGAGCTACGGGGTGTTAAAGTTTTAAGAAAAAATTTACTTTTTTATTATAATTTTCTTCTCACTCCAGATATTTTTATGAAATTTTATACACACCTATTAATCATTAAGGAGCATTGTTTGGTGTAAAAAATGTTTTAAAATCTTTGCCAATGACGTCCGTACGAGGTTTGAATTAAACATTTTTGAAGAAAAAAATGGTACGCCATGCCTTTTCTAAAAACTAAAATTATTTTTAAAATCTCCATTTATTTTACAGCAAATTCATTTTTCACGTAAAAAAAGTTTTTTGCCCAAGTCATTGGCAAAGATTTTAAAACATTTTTTTGCATGAAACAATACTCCTTAATGATTAATAGGTGTGTACAAAATTTCATAAAAATATCTGGAGTGATAAGAAAATTATAATAAAAAAGTAAATTTTTTCTTAAAACTGTAACACCCTGTAGCTCAAAAATTAAGAGGTTTAGGACATATGTTGATATTAAGTTTTCTTCTTAAAATGACCGAAGGATTCACACCCTTAAGTATCGGCATTCAATTAATAAACACCCTGTATAAATACAATGAGTAAATATTCGGCAAAGCAATAAAAAATATCCTTACATGAGAAGTAAAAGTTAATTACATTGGGAAGATATAAAAGAAAGAGTGAAAGACAACTAAAATTTACTGAAGATTTATATTTGACGCCGTACTCTTGAAATAATATTTTCTATAAATACAAATTATTTTTGACATTTAAGATCTGAATAATACGGAGCTTAGCAAATATCTTATGCCATCTGCGAATATTCAAAGATAGATACCGAAGTAAAACGAATGTATAACGACAGAAAGCCTAACCAATAAATTTTGAGGGACAGAAATTGTCAAAAAATATGTTTTTTCTTTTAATTTAAATGTATATGTAAATATTATTATAATATAAACTTATATAGTTCTGCATATAAGATTGTTCACTTTTGTTTATAAGTATGTGAAAATAATTGTTAAATGTGTGGTTAAAATAGCAAAATTATGTATCTTACAAACGCTTATTTTTAAAAATTATTATTTTACTTGAGGAGAATTTAAATAATAAAAGTGGATAAGAAAAACATCAAACATTTTATTTGTGATATTATTTTTGTTATATGTGTTTTATTTTTCGAGATTTATGTACAATCGTTCGCAATAATAATGGCACTCTTTCAAATGAATTTTGCGATTTATTTTGAACTACTGAGGTATTTGTAATGACAGTATATTTCACTTTCAACTTTTAACATTTGTTCTTAGTTGCTTCACTCGCCAATAGAGATTTAATTAAATTTCTACTCAGAACTTCCAGAAGTTCAAAAACTGTTTTGTGGGAGTGTCATTATTATTGCATGTACATACCTAAAAACGCTACAAATTTAATCATTTTACTGCGAGAAATACAGCGACGTTAAAGCCTCATATGCATACATATATTTAAAGTTAAAAAAAAATCAAGTATTTTCGTCTAATGAAACTATAAAACCTATTGAGGGTTTTAGTTGCTTGTGGATGTTATTTGTAATTAGAAATTAAGTGTGTTCTCTAACGAGCTCTTAGTAGATACTCAAACTGAATACGTGTGTATTAAAATAAGTTTATTTAAATCGACTTAGGTATTTATAATTGAAAGAACATATGATGGAATTTGGGGACACTCTGTATAGAGAATGTTGCAAACTACTAAGTGTATACAAAGTTAATATTATTTATAGTCGATACATACATTTATTCTTATCTTTGAATTAATATTTATCCGGGTGCAAACACGTTTTAGCAATACACATGTTGTTGATTACAGTTAAATTTGTTTACAATTTTTAACTGATTAGGAACTATGATACACATATCTATCATTTTATTAGTAAACAGCTATATTTACAACTCAATACGCACTACCTTAATATACACTTTTGTTCGCGACTATACTATAAAATGTTCAGTATACATGTATTTCCTAAATAATAATAATATTGATATTATTCTAGTGAATAATGAAATCATTATTCACTGATTTCGACGATCTGGGAATGAATTAACAAATAATTCTTCGGCGTCAGCAATTGAACTTGAACTTCCACTTAAAACCACTACGCACCATACTAGTCAAGGCAATATTAACATTTTTCCGAATGATGGTAGAAGTTTATTAATTAATGTTTTATTTGTTTTTTTAAATTTAGCAAGTGAACGACAAATGTCAAACTTGAAAATAAGGTGTTTTGACAGTTTTGAATTGTCATGTCATGTTCATGTTATGAATGTTAAAATATTGTGTAATTTTTTCAGTAAATAGTTTGCTAAAATATTGTTAATAGTCGTGGACAAAGCATAGTATTCTATGTGCATATAATGGCTGAAATTCACTAGGGTGATTTATAGCACTCGCCTATAGCTCATGCTGTAACCTTCACCCTCGTAAATTACAGCCATCATTATATGTTGGTTGAAACATATTATTATTTGAAAGTTAAATTAGAAATTAATCAAATCAATTTAATTTCACTGTATAATTTCGAAAGCTTATTTTATTCTATTAAAAATATTCAATATTTTAAAGAAAAATTATAAAAATATGTCGGTTGCAAAACTCTCAAACACTTAATAGTAAAAAAAAACAAGTATGTATGTAGTGTTTCAGAACTAAAAAATCTATCTAAATTTTTTTTTAATGTACGGGGGCTCTTACAAATACAATTTTGTAAAAATAAAAACAAAAAGAGCAGTTCAAAAATAATTTAAATATACACTTCTGCACGGCACTGGAAACTTTATAAGGCGCATAATCAGCGATCGGACAAAAAATTGAAAGAAATTCCCAAGGAAATAAATAAATTACATTTTACAACATCTATTTGAATGCAGCAAATTTAACTGCTTTTACCGCTATTACCATTAATTATAAATAGAATTAATTTCTGGTTAAAATTAGTAAAATAGTTTGGCATACGAGTACCTGATGTTACAACAAAATTTTATGTCCGTCTTATCCAGTTTCTACAAACTAACACAAATGTTTCTGCTTCTTGTACGTTTTAAACTCGTAAGTTATTGGCAGCATCTATAATACGTTCGCATAAATCATCAATAGTGTCCACTTCGGTGCAATATACTTCATTTTCTAAATATCCCCACCAAAATAAATCCAAATGATCTGATAAAGTCAGCAGATCGCGGCGGCCTCCTCGTCTAATCATCTGGTATTAGTGCTTGGAGACGCTGTACTTGGTATGGATATAATTGAGCCTCGTGTATGATAGCCACACTACTGCAATACGTCGTGGACGCCCTGGACCTCCATCTCTTCCACGATTTGGTTGCAAATTTCCTGCGTCACGCCTGCGTTTGCACTACATTTGCATACCGTTGTCAAAGTAGCTGTATTTGGCACATGTTTACCGGGAAATCGTTCTGCTAAAGCATTTTCACTTCACCATAAACAAAAACATCAACTGCGAGTTGGTATACGTAAGCCATTTTTGATATTTGAAAAACTAATATATTTGCATCAAAAAAAGTACAGTAACCTAGCGATGTAAAGGCTGAATATATTTGAACTTCAATAATATTTTTCTCGGAAGCTATAAGGATTTTATAAAAAAAAAAAAATTATAATGTTGACTCCATTTTTCATGACGCTTATTGTCTAATTGTCAAACTTATTGAGAAGGTATTTTTTCATAGTAGAACATGAAAAAATAATTTAGGAAGGAATCATCGGAAAAGAGGACAATATAGTTAATGGTCTACATTTTCTTACTAATCCAACGTCTCGATTTTATTTTAAATCTTCCTCAGGGCTACAATATTAACAATTTAAAATTTAAAACAAAACAAAAAAATAGTTATACGTACATATGAACAATTTGAAAAAACATATTAGAATACTATTAATTAAACAACAAAACAAGACAAAAACATTAGATTAAAAATTAATTTAAAAAATTTGTAGCAACCTTACCTAGTGAGACAAAACCAGAGTCAAAAAGATAAAATTATTATTCATCATATAATGAATAAGTCATTTTTTATTAACTGTCCAATATCAACAAAATATCAAGCATGGAATGAGCTCTCATAAATCGTCATGTAACGCTAAATATATTAACAAAAAAGAACAGACAGCATTGGTTCATCATCATTTCAAACATAACCATACTTTTAATTTTAATAATGATTCAATTAAGATTTTTGATAAGGAATATAATTACCAAAAAAGGCTTATTAGCGAGATGCTGTGTATACAATCACAGAATAATACCATTAACAAGAAGTCTGATACAAAACATTTAAGTGTAATCTATAATGGTATCATTAAGAAATTTATGAAATGAGAATATAATATGAACATTCAGTACATTATTTCTTTCTTTTGTTGTCAACGTCTTACTGGGTTTTTTACTTTTCCATTAATTAGTACCTCGTTGTCTGATATTTATATTTAATTTAGAAGATTATTCGAAACATTGCAGTTTACCTATACATTTATAGCATTTCCTATTGGCTTACTCATTGTATGATGAATAATAATTTTATCTTTTTGACTCTGGTTTTGTCTCACTAGATTGTTGCTACTAATTTTTTTAATTAATTTGTAATCTAATGTTTTTGTCTTCTTTTGTTGTTAATATTGTCACGGATTTCCTAACCCGTCTTTTTCTATTGCCAGAAAAAACAATCCGCTAATTAATTACTTCTCTTTATTAGCTACTCAGTACACTACTGAACACTTATTACAACTCAACTAAATACTTATTTAATTAGTCGCTATCTAAATCGCTTTGATCTCTCTTACTAAACACTTGAATTCAACACTGTAATAATACAAGACTTATACAAGACTAACTAACTCGGCCGTTTATTCTTCTTTTATAGACCCAACGAATATTCCAGGTATTTTCTAGTATCTCTAGATCCATTTTCCCGTACGACTCGAATGCTTCTCGTCGATTCCCGATTTTTCCAGTCCCGTCTCGATCCGCGGCATTTTGTTTGTTTAACAGAATCGTGTAGGGGCGATCGGGGCAATCTTAGCAATTCGCGGTACCAAAGTCGTTGGTTTGGGTGTGAGTGGGGCAAATTCCGTGACAGTATTCTAATATGTTTTTTCAAATTGTTCTTATGTACGTATAACTTTTTTTTGTTTTGTTTAAAAATAATAATTGTCGTTTCTATAAAATTTTTCTTCAACTTCAAAGTAGATTTTATTATGATTATGTCAGCAGTTTGAAATAAATCGCCAAATTCAATCTAAAGAGTGTCATTATTATTACAGTAGATTGTGCATCTAGAAGGCTACTAGTCCATCCAAAATTTATAAAAAGTTGAATGATTTGGTATCAATAAACTAACTTGCCACATCTAAGTAGTTCGGAAATTTTTCAATAATTGGAAAATATGTTGATTTTATCTTTCATTTCGTGTTGATGAAACACGTTATAGTCCATTGAAAAGTTACATTTGGGGTTGCATTTTTTAGAGGACGCACTTTTATTATTTAGAAGTGAGGGGGGGGGGAAGGGTCAAAAAAACCAGTAACTTTTTGTTATAAAATCAAAAATAACAAAGATATTAAAGAAAAACAATCAAAATTTTTGGACAAATTTTCTTTTGGACGCCATAATTTATTTCTTTTTTTATTTTAAAAAATGACATCAAAACATTTTTGTAGAGTGGTTTTCAACGAAGAATTTCTATTATATACTTTTTTCTTATATTCATTAGTTTGGGTTTTACAGCGCTGTGAAGTGAACACTAATTTTTCCTATAGTCCATTGAAAAGTTACATTTGGGGTTGCATTTTTTAGAAGACGCAATTTTATTGTTTAGATGTGAGGGGAGGGAGGTCAAAAAAAGCCAGTAACTTTTTATTGTAAAATCAAAAATAACAAAGATATTAAAGAAAAACAATCAAAATTTTTGGACAAATTTTTTATTGGACGCCATAATTTCTTTATTTTTTTATTTAAAAAAATGACATCAGAGCACTTTTGTAGAGTGGTTTACAACGAAGAATTTTTATTGTAAACTTTTTTTATTATATTCATTAGTTTGGGTTTTACAGCGCTGATGGACATTTGGTAGTGTTGAATTTATTTATATAAAACTGTTTCTGAGGTTGTTAATCAATTAATGTTAATTGAATTAAAACAAAAAGCTTCAATTCATTTATTTATCATCTGTTGATTATTTATAACTTTTTTCAAAAAATGTCACGTATGCTTCTACTTCGACAAAAAAAATTATCTGTAATTTTACATAACTTTACGTTGGCAAGACCAGCGTAAAATCATATCAGATTACATAAGTAATAATTTTGTAAATGAAATAAGTACACTGTATAATTACACAAATAAAAATTCGATATTATAATATTGTGTGACAAATTTACAACTACTTATTATGCTAAAGTCTCTCGTAAATTCCGGACACTATAATTTATATTGACTTTTATATTGTAATTTGTAGGTTGCAATTATTGGAAAATGTATGTAATTTTACTAAGTAATTTTAGTTTTCTTATATTTTATATTGTATTGTCTTTACTTAATCAAATATGCATACAGAAAACTTTTTTCAGTAACTAACATTATTTCACGTAATATCATAAAATTTCTATGCAAAAAATATAAATAATGAACAATATGCCCAAGTTTTAAAAAAATTAATAAGATCAATCAATTAAAATACTTATTCTCATTTTGTTTAACCTGAATGGTGTAACAAAAACGAAATTAAAAATATATCACTATTATGTGTCCACAGTGTTGTTGAAAAGGGAAAACTTTTTTCTTTTAATGTCATGGAAAAAAAGTTGCTCATATTAAAATGCGGTATGCAGTATATGCAGGATGTCTCTTACTAACAAATTATTAGAAATATAGTATATTTTATTCTTAGAATTCAATAGCACACTATGAAAGTTAATAATAAAGAAATAGATAAACAGCTATATTTTTATTTCTAAATACCTAGTTAAGAAGAACTTGTCAGGAGAAATAACTTGTGTAGGAAAATTTTTTAGTACTTCCAAAGTAGAATATTGTATTACCACATTGTTTCTGAATTGCCTAATTTTATTATGTAAAAACACATATATTTGTTTTTCCTTAATGTATAATGTAAATTAAAATTGCCAGTAAACATTTTGTAAAAGGAGCATAAATAAATAAACATGGAAATTTCCATCTATTTTCATCAGTGTAAAGACCAATCTCTGATTTTCAGAGGTCATTCAACTTTTTAAAATGTTTAGATGAACTGTATGCATCTAAAAAATGATTGGAATTGTATGTTTAAAAAACTGAGGCATACCCTTATATGCATAGATTTATGAAATAATTTCAAGACAATAATTATCTGCTTCTGCACCTTTGAATACGAAATCTGAATTAATTGGAAAATGTACTGTTATGTGTCGCAAGCTTATCTAACCGATAGCTGAAAAAACAAAACAGTTATGATCTTTAATAGTTGACACTTCACTGCATTAGAGAAAGTTGACTTGGTTGACACACGCGTTGTTATAATTAATTATAAAGACGTCTCTAGTTGTGTAGGTGGTCCAGATTCACATTTAAAATTTCCTAGTCAACGGAACTTAGTACAGAGTGGCTCAACTAAAAGCTTATAGAGATAATTAAGGTCATTTATTATTGTTACAGTTTTTTCCCAAGAGATTTGTCAAAAATGTATAAAATATTGAATATATTTAGTCATTTTTTGTTTTCGATCATAGTCGATATAAATATACAATTGATACTATAATGCAATTAAATCAAGTGTAGGCTTACACCCAATATAGAGGCCAATACCTACTATTGGCCATTGGCATAAAATTCTTAAAATTCTTTCTTAATCGGTTAATCAGCTGGAATAATAGAATTAGATTTATTTTACAATAAATAGCAAGAGAGTTGTAGACAAAAATTAAAAAATATATGTCATATAAACAATAAAAAATCATTTATTTAATAACAAAATCCAGCCTCTGTTAACTTCCTAGAAGAATATCTCGATTATTTTAGTTATGTTAGTTTTTTGTTTTTTTTTTTAAATATTTTTATAACACATTTTTACATTTCCTTCGTCATTTTTTTCGATCAAACTATGGATCAAACGAGAATAAAAATATGAATAAAAACAACTGAATATCGCCCAACTGACATTTTTACATAATGTTTTTTTTATTATCGGCTTGTAAAGAATTATCTATCATTTAAGAATATATAGGGTTGATTGTAGTTCAATAATAACCGAGATATTCGCCTGGAAAGTGATGTCTGGAACAACCTGTATATTGTCGCTTTTTGATGAAATGGTTCTGATTATGGAGGGTAGTAATAACCCCATTACACACCTTTTGGATGCACCACTGTTGACAGTGCATCACAGAATTGTCAGTTAAACGCAATGAACAGTTTGTAATTTAATTTTTTTCAGTAATAACATCATTATTCGTGACTTAATGAGAAATTCTGAAAAATTAAAATTGTATATATTTATTGACCTTATATTATGTTGCTTAAGGGAGATTAATCAACTATTGCAATTTTTCAATCCACAGGTTGAGAAGAGCTCGTAAATATTTCGACTGCCAAAAAATGTTGTGAGGCTACATCTTTGACACGTGCACTCTACATAACAGGGCCGGATTCAAAATTTTGTGCTTCTTTGATTTAACAATTTTATCTTGAAAATATTGTAGATAACAGATTTTTTAATTAAACTCATTCACATTTGCGTCCTCCACTATCCCTTGAAGTAACATATTTATATCAAGAACATTCTGTTTTGCGAACTTCTATATTGCATAACAGATATCACAATTATTGTAAAATATATAAAAAGTACTGCATATACTTCTCCGAAAAAGAGTACAATTTATAATTGAATTTAGTACCTATATATTGTGAAAATATTTACAAGAATATATTTCATCAAGTTTTTGTATATTGATTAGGTACCATAATGAAATTTCAAAAATCCAAGTGCCATATTGAAATCCAAAAAGTGCTACTATAAATTTGATACATGGTGATTTTCCGGGTTGTTATGCCGTGACCTCGGTAACTGGTAGCTGCCAGAAACAGAGTTAAAATGCACATCCCTAGCAATAGCCGGGATTCTTTTACCTGCCCTGGTTGGCTTCCAATTGGAAGCATGGGATGCGACCAGTTACAGCGGCGGCTACGGAACGCCTCGGAGGACCACCATTATCCGAGGAACTGTTCCGACCGTAGAGTCGTAATACCAACAATAGAAACCGAAATCAACATATGGGCAGGCCCAGAGACACCGATAGCGGGTCTGTCCCCACAGAGGCTAGCCCGAGAACAACCAGTTTGCAACTGAATCGTGGAAGAGGTGGAGGTCCAGGACGTCCACGGCATATTGCAGCAGTGTCATATAAAAGGCTCAATTATATACGTACCATATAGAGCGTGTTAACCAACCATTAATACCAATGGATTGCACGAGGAGGACCGGTACCATATCCGCCACGATTTCCTGACTTAAATCGTTTGGACTTTTTTGTGGGGATATTTAAAATTTGTATTAGTTTGTAGAAACTGGGTAAGACTGGCCCAAAATTTTATTTTATTACATCAGGTATGTATGTAAGTTCTGAATCAGCCTGTATAAATCCATAGAAAGTTATAATCATCTATAATATTGTTTTGCAAATTCGTTTGTGGATTGAAAATAGTATTTTTATTTCAAGAAAGTTCTTTGTTCTTAGATTATGTGTGTTACTTTTGAAATAAAATTTATATGTATATGAAATGCTATTTGGTGTATCTTTTTTCAAAATAGACAGTCAAATTGTAATTACGGTATATAAACCGTTTCATATAAACTCGTTTGATAGAGTGTGACACACGTTGTATCTTCTATTTAAATTGGTAGTATTATAACTATGTAAATTTTAAATATATTTTTTTCCGTGTAGAACAGTTATTTATTAATTCTTAAAAATAACAAAAGCTGTATAACGTTTAAAAAATCAGTACTTCATTAGTCCCCGTAGATATTCTCGAGCAGTAATAGGCAGCTGGAATGCTGGTCCCGTATCTAATCAATTATTAGGCAATCCATGGTATTTTTGGGGTGTAATCCGCAAAATATCGCACACCGTGAGTCCTTTCTAACCAACCATATTATCTTCTCAAATCACCCCTGAAAATTCATAGAAACAGAAGTTATAGCTTTGAACGTCGACCCTACAATTTCTCACTACCATCCCCTTGAATTGACAGCAATATTTTTAAGAGAATGTTATCAAGCTGATAACATTGTCTGGTAACTTACAAGAGACTGTTGAACAACTGCAGTCGCATGCAACGTTTATCTCAGTATATTTTCCCTTAGTATCTTACAGTTGCCTCAATAAATATTTTGCCATGTTGGTGTACAATTTGTTACTCGTGTGATTTATCTTATAACAACAAGCCAATAAATTGTGTTTGTATAAGTGTCTCCAAAATTTTTGGACATTGAGTTTATTTATTTGTTTATTTACTTACTTAAGTAGCTAAGGTTAAAACAGGTACAGGTTAAAATAATGTTCATTTGTGATATAAACTTATTTCCTAAAACGCATCGTTTCCGAGATAGAGGGCGTTGAAGTAGAAATTTTTTTCTCGTTTTTCCCTCATAACTTTTGAACCACTTATCCGATTTAAGTGAAATTCGGAACACAAACACTCCTTATGATCTTAAATAAGCTTCTTAAGTTTGAACTACCTACCCCTCTTAGAAGTGTATTTTGTATGCTACCCCACTCTTACTTTATTTCAAAACTACAAAAAAAAAATTAATTTCAATAAAACATCTACACCACTTTGACCTGATTAATTTCGAAACTTTTTCGTCTCCTGTTTTTTTTTTTCGACGTTTGGTCTTGTTTCTGAGATATTCAAAGAAATTGGTGACAGTGCAGCGCACCAGCCGCGTAAATTTCATTCAACGTTATAGCAACCCATGAAAACAGAACTCAGTGATTTGTGTAAACTGACGTTTGTGAAAATCATTGTCAGAAGTATTATTTAAAGAGCATTTTTAGTGCTAAGAAAAAATGCCAAGAACGTTTACAAATGCTGAATATGCTGATATACATTATGTTTATGGTTTCTGTGACGGAAATTCCAACGCGTCAGTTCGAGAGTACCGAACGCTCTTCCCTAATAGAAGAATTCCAAATGCTCAAGTTTTTGTAGATGTACACCGTCGATTTTCGAAATATGGTTTGCGCCACTACGATGATTATAATCGTAATGTACCGCCAAGAAATAATCAGCAAATTCTTAATTTTTTTGATATCGATATTACTTTAAGCACACGCCGAGCAGCTCGGCAACTCCATTTATCTCAATCAAAAGTACTAAGAGCACTCAAACAAGATCATCTAAGGGCTTTCCATCTTTAACCAGTTCAAGGTTTGTTCCCAGGAGATGCTGAAAAACGTTTAAATTTTTGTAGATGGGTTTCAGATTCAACACAAATTAATCCACAATTTCTGCATAAGGTTTTATGGACCAACGAATCTAATTTCACAAAAGCTGGAATTGTGAATTACCACAACATTCACGTTTGGAGTGAAGTCAATCCTCGATGTGTCAGACAATCTTTATTTCAGCAATAGTTTAGTGTAAATGTATAAGGGATAGGTGTTTTAAGTAATAAATAACCTTTGGATTTATTTCATGAGTTTCTGCAAAACTCTCTCCCCGACGTGCTTAACGATGTCCCCTTAAATTTACGCCAAGGGAACTGGATGCAGTTAGATGGTGCCCCTGCACATTACGGAAGGCAAGTACGGCAGTGGTTGGATGAGAATTATCATCGTCGATGGATTGGACAGCCCAACCACCACCCAAATATGTGAATTCCTTGCGAAGGGCCAGTGGCTTGGCCTTCGCGCTCGCCAGATCTGAATCCTCTGGATTATTTCGTTTGGGACCATCTAAAAGCAATTATGTATGATACGCCAATACATACCCGTGAGGAATTGATCCAAAGGATAAAACATGCTTGTGATGACATAAAAAACAATCCTGTTCAAATAGCAGCTGCGGTTAATACACTAGTTCGTCGATGCCAAAAATGTATTGAGGCTGGAGGAATGCACTTTGAACAATTTTTGTAATTTTTTTAGTAGTTGATAAGTTTGTTGTAAATCTTGTAATAAGTAGTTGTTATTAAATTTATGTTTGAGGTTATTGGCATTTTTTCTTAACACTAAGAACACTCTTTAAATAATACTTTTGACAATGATTTTCACAAACGTCATTTTTTTTTTTTTTTTGAGAGCCGTCCGACAGTGTCCCCGGAAGCACCGCAGCCTATAGACTTATTGTGACGAGCACAAACATCCATGGTACTACAGTGGAATTCGAACCCACACCGACATAGCCGATCCAGACTGGTTCCACGAACAGTCGTCTCCCAGCCACCTCGGTTATCGCGACGCCCAAAACGCCAGTTTACACAAATCACTGAGTTTTGTTTTCATGGGTTGCTATAAGGTTCAATGAAATTTACGCTGCTGGTGCGCTATACTGTAATCAATTTCTTTGAATATCTCAGAAACAAGACCAAACGTCTAAAAAACAGGAGACGAAAAAGTTAGTATTTTTTTTTTTTTAGTTTTGAAATAAAGTAAGTGGGGGGTAGCATACAAAATACACTTCTGCGAGGGGTAGTTCAAACTTAAGAAGCTTATGTAAGATCATAAGGAATGTTTGTGTTCCGAATTTCACTTAAATCGGATAAGTGGTTCAAAAGTTATGAGGGAAAAACGAGAAAAAAATTCCTACTTCAACGCCCTCTTTCTCGGAAACGATGCGTTTTAGGAAATAAGTTTATGTCACAAATGAACATTATTTTAACCTGTTCTATCGATTCTTGAAGTTATCAAGATTAAACCTAAATCACCCTGTAACTTTTATAGGATGGGAGCATATTTTATAGAGGGTACTTCGCATAAGAACCGACACAGAGCAGGTGCATGTAAGGAGGTACCAAAATATTGCAATTTAACCCGGAATAATCAACATGATTTAGGTTTATTACTGGTTTTCTTTGATTATGAGTCCAAATAAATTGAAACACAGGTACCAATTTTTTTTTTTTATTGAACGAATTTAAAATGAATGATAATATCCCACGCAGATTTTAATTTAAAACACTTTTTTAATCTTGTTAAATTTTAAAAAAATTTAAGGTTTTCAAGAAGACAAAGATTAAGTAAAACAAGATTTGAATAGTGTTCATTAGAAGAAATCAAAAAGTCAGTAGTAAGCTTTGTCTCTAAAATTTAACAGACCACCCTACTCTGTATCGGTTCTTATGCGGGTCACCCTGTATAAGTTACGGTTAAAGTGTAAATTTGGTTAGTCTGTAAACTAGCGGGCTAGTGTACAAATTAACTGAACCGTTGATTATTTTGAAGGAAAACGCGTATTCCTCAATATTCGCGGATACTTAATAAACTAACCACTCGTTTGGCTAATTTACTTGAAATAATCAAAAACACTAAAATAGCTTCTTCTTTGGATAGTATAGAAACTAGCCAACTATTTCTCTAGTAAATTTCATAAACATGATTTGCAAGTTTCCTTTTTTATTAAATATAAAAGATAGGTTAACAAAATATAAACAATATATTTTTATAGAAACAAAAAAACATTTTCGTTAACTACAGATAATTGTAAAAATGGAGAAGTTTTGTAAAATGTAAACTAAATTTAGTATGACTCACTAGTAATCAGTTAAAACAATTAGATCTAGATGAAATATCAGTTGTAGGTAACATATCCATAGAAAAATAAATAAAGAAATTGTCAAGAACAAAAACAATTACTTTTCTCATTTTGTTAATAATAATTACAAAAATTATATATTATTGACGGAATGGCTGGAGGGGGATGAGTAATTACCCCCATTATCCCCCCAAGGATGCTCATATGCTATACAAATGAAACAGTAAGTGCCAGAATAGCAAATCGTGCAGCAATAAATAAGCAAATATTTATTTTTTGCTCTCTTTTCCTAAATTATATATACATTACTTTTTATAATTATCTATACACGTTTTTCTAAAAATATTTAGGTTAGTATATTGTATTGTTGTTATATTTCTGTTAAACTATTTTTTTATATTCAATAAGACAGAAAATTAACTGCACACTAATTTGGGTCAAAATAGAAGGACAATCAAGATAACTATGAATAACTTTGTATAGAAACATCAGCGAACACATTACCCTTTTTGTATTTAAACTTACAGTTTTATGTCTCATTAATAAATTCTCTTGGGATATGCCAACGGCTCGAGAGGAGCCATCTAGTTTGTGGGAAACAAATTTAAAAAATTTTCATTGATTACTTTCTAAACTATTTCTGTAGGCTTGACGAAAGAATTAGAAAGAAGAATAAAATCTCTATCATTAAAGTGATGAGAATTTCTTATAACAAATCGAATACTTCTGTATACGGACTGCACTGCCAACGTATTAACTAAAAACTAAGTGTACTATCAAATATTATACCCAAATTTTTGAACTCATTGACTCTATCAAATATTAATTAACTAACGAGTAATTAAACAAAATAGGATGATGATTTCTGCAGAAACTAAGTACGTACGTTACATTTTTGTTATTTAACTTTAAAATTTTCCAATACTTCAATTATGCATTTTGTCTTTTTGGTAGTTTTAGAGAATATAACTATAACGAATTAATGAGATAATATATCTTTAAGACATCGACGTAAAGAAGTCAATTGACGTCAATGTCATTAATGAAAATGGCAAATAGTTTGGGCCCTAATATGGAACCTTGTGGAATTTGAGATATACCTAGCTACTCATCGAATTTAAAACGATATTCAACATACTGACTTCTAGAATGTAAATGTGATTCAAAAAAACATATAAGATTGTTCGAAAAACTTGCTTGCGTAAAAGTATAATTTCAATCTTGTCTACGGCTTTACGAGAATTAGTACCTATAGATGACGACAACTTGATTTCCTATATGAAGTTGTTCAAAAATGCTTTGAGTTATAAAAAATGACTGGTAACAGTGAACCTTCACTGCATAAATCCATGATCAACGTTAAATTATTTATGATTCACTTTTCAAAGAATTAATATAAATTGAGATATTATCTTCAAGTTGCCAGTGCTTTAAGAGACATCAAGAATCATTTTGTCAAACAACTAAATAGTATTCTTTTCTAACTCCTGAATGCAACTGGTAATATTTCCCAGGTATATGTTTATAATAAATCATCGGTTATTGGATCCGCTACCTTAACAAAAGTTGGCTGCATGGTATAGGTTAAAGAATAAATAAATAAGTTTTTACCGTTAAGACGAAGCAATATTTCACTAGAGCGACAAACAAAGTAATATATAAAACTGTAAAACAAATTAACTAGAAATATAGAGGGAGCTGCCTTTAATTATCTAGACTCTAGAGAATTGCTTATTGCCAAGTGCCGACAGAAAAGCTAACATTAATAAACTCTGTGTTGTGTTGTCCCTGCCGCTATTATTAACGATTTTCCTCAAAACGTCACTACGCATTTGCGGCCTCAAAAAGTCGATATTTTCGCAACAAGTCACTACTACGGCAACATCGCATGGAAAATGGGAAATAGAACCTTCAAGGTTAATGATACCTACGTTTGTAAATAATATGTTCCAGTTGATTTTTCAGCACCTCATTTATACTAATGTTCAAAGTCTTACGTTGTCAAATGTTACCCTTTTTATTATCGCAGTAAAATTTGTCATGAATTGTTTATACAGTATTTTAAATAAACTTAGACACATAGGCGCAGAAATTTGAAGATGAAGATTGTTGGGGAGGCAAACGTTGGTGACGTAGAAAGTCACTATATTACGTTAACTTATTACTGTATTGAAAAAAACTCTATTATTTTGGTAAGCCAACTTCAGCGGCTTCCAAAAACATGTGATGGATATTCTGTTGCTATCTTACTGCACCAATATCAATTTTGTAGCTTGTGCCATTTTCGAGAAAAATGGTGGAATGCTAGCGCTACCATTGACTCGATAACTAAGGCTGATAGTAACTTTGCACCGTATTCTGCTGCTCAACGAGCAACGACCTTCAGAAGAAGTATAGTTTTTTTAAAAAAATAATAAATCTAGCCATTCAACTCATACAGTCAGTTAAAAATTCTTGGTTACTGCCTCCCACTGCCGTCTAGAAATGAAAATCAATTAGTCATTAGTCAAATTCCAACAATATTAGTCATTTCCAGCATCATTAAAGTGAGTTTGGAAACTGTTCTCGACAAGAAATCCAGGAAATATTTTTGTTTTCATCTTGCGGGACAATTCGATGATATGCTAACATAATATTACGCTAGCAGCCACCATTTTTCTCAACACGGCACAAGCTACAAAATTGAAATTACTACCAATTAGCAACAAAATATCCAGACTTGATTTTGGCGGCCGTATTTGATTTTCGGTTTTAGAAAACCATATAAGATAACAACAATTTTTTAACTGACTGCATGAATTGAATGGTCAATTTTTTTATATTTGAAAAAATTATACACCTTCTAAAAATATTCGACTTTTTTGAGCAAATTCATCAAGATAAAGGAGAAATGACTAATATGCATATGCATACTTCATGTCATCGATATATGGGAATATAAAAAATTATTATATTATTTGAGAGTTTAAATAGTAAAAGTGTATAAACAAAACATCAATAATTTTATTTTTGATATTAATTTTGCTCTACGTGTTTTATTTTTCGAGATTTCAGTACCTAAAAAACCACAAATTTGATCATTTTACGCCGAAATTTTTATGTTGGCAACAACAGATATTAAAGTAATCCATGGGTAATCCAATTATAAATCGAGCACGATTTTAGATTTTACACAAGTACTGGACTGCCGCGGGCAGTGTTGCCAACCTCCGTCAAACAATACTCTGCGCAAAGATTTCAAAAATTCTGCAGAATTATGCAACTATTGTCGTAGCCAAATTCTGTTGAAATCTAAATTTTTGTTAAATTATGACCATAAAAAACAAATAATATGGAAAAAAATTATCTAAAAATAAGCAAAATTAGTATTTTTAAGACATTATATTTAATAATACATATTTCGTTTAAATGAATATAAAATTCTAAGTTTTCAAACACTGCAAATGAGACTTATTTACTACATAATTATTTATTTATTATTTTGTACTATCATTCTATAATTTTCATCGTAGCACACACATGACATTTACATCAAGACGGTTCCGTTTTTTTGTCTTCATGTCAGTTACAACGACAAGAATTCAGACGACTTACGTCACACGAACAAATGAATACTTCATTTCATTATATTTTCATCAAAATATTTAAGAAACTGCAACTACACTAACAGTTTGCGTTATATATTGCACTAAATTGCAAAAAATGATTGTTTTTAACGCGACCAAATATCAAAAATTACGTTGACAATAAAAACAAATATGTAACATCAGCCGTGACGTAAAACGTCTGAATTCTTGACGCGAGATTAGCACGACCAGTGAAAATATCTATGATCATACCAAAAAGCCAAATTTGCACTAGACCGTCAACCAGTTCCCACATGAAGACAATTTCACACGATTTAAAATGTTTGTCAAATTATTTTGTATGTGTGTTATGTGATTATTGTGTTTTTTATTTAACAAAAATCTGCAATTTACGGAATTATTCTGCAACTCTGCAACGACCTTTAAAAATCTGCTGAATGCAGAAAAATCTGCTGTGTTGGCAACACTGGCCGCGGGTGCATTGTAATAGTAGGTAATAGGTATTCATTATATTAAATTTTCTTAATGAGTATTTTATTTAACACAGTTTCTGTTTAAACGTTCTTTTTTACATGGAAGGTTCCCCTGTCTAATAATCTGCAGTGTAATAATATTGTTTATAATATTTGCTGTAAATTATAGATATTAATTTGAGAATTTTATTTAAAAATATTTGTTTCATGTTACACCTTAAGCAGCAGGCATTTTGTCTCTATCAACGATTATATCAGTTTCAGAAATATATGTTGAGAATAATTAATTAATATCAGATCTTATTGGTATAAATTCAATGTCATTTAACAACTTCAGGGGGTTCTTCCTCATTATCTACATATGATACATCTGACAAAATATTTAAATCAATTTGTTCAAGTCCCATTTGAATTACTAACTTAAACTACAGGTTCAAAATGTGAAGGTGCCTTACAACCTTCTAGGTTTGTGCTTACAAGCCAGTCTTGCTTTTAATAACAAAAACTAATCCAGGAAAACAGGTATGGATCCAAGTTATAAATTACCATAATCTGATTTCAAACATTTAACCCTCCGTTAAAGTTTTAACAGGTAAATTTCTTCTGTTACTTTAACATTTTTATAGTTTGATAAGGACGGTGAATACCAAAAAATAATTTAACCGACTGATAACTGACTTAACTATTTGTTAGAAAGGTAGCTCTTGTTGGCCATGAATACGGCTATTACTTGTGGGATAGAGTGGTGCATTATAATTTGCTTCCAAAAACATGTGATGGATATTCTGTTGCTATCTTACTGCACCAATATCAATTTTGTAGCTTGTGCCATTTTCGAGAAAAATGGTGGAATGCTAGCGCTACCATTGACTCGATAACTAAGGCTGATAGTAACTTTGCACCGTATTCTGCTGCTCAACGAGCAACGACCTTCAGAAGAAGTATAGTTTTTTTAAAAAAATAATAAATCTAGCCATTCAACTCATACAGTCAGTTAAAAATTCTTGGTTACTGCCTCCCACTGCCGTCTAGAAATGAAAATCAATTAGTCATTAGTCAAATTCCAACAATATTAGTCATTTCCAGCATCATTAAAGTGAGTTTGGAAACTGTTCTCGACAAGAAATCCAGGAAATATTTTTGTTTTCATCTTGCGGGACAATTCGATGATATGCTAACATAATATTACGCTAGCAGCCACCATTTTTCTCAACACGGCACAAGCAAGTGGTGCATTATAATTTCAAGCAAGTGACATAATAGTATATTATGCAACGATCATGTAATGATGGTTATTAATACACGAGCATTAACCAGGATACGAGACGAGCCGAAGGCGAATTTCGTATGGTTTATGCGAGTGCATTAATAACCATTACATGAGAGTTGCATATGCTATTTTTTCTACACCCGATAAATAATCAAAAACCATAAATTTTATATTTTTATTGAACACAATAGGTAGCAGTAATTATTCGTATGAACTGCATTTTCTGCTTTCTCCGTTATGTGTGGAGGAGTCGATGATAATTCTTCTATATCGCTGATATCAGACATTTTGATAAATTATCGAAGTTTAGCTAGGTATCTACGAAAATTTAATACGTACTGATTTTGACATGTAAAATAATTACATAGGAACCTAGGATAAACGTCAAATGCACAGCATGCTTGATTGAAAAATTATGAGTTTCTATTGATTAAAAATCTGTATCGTAATGAAAAATCTGTATCGTAATGGGTATCATTATGAAACGGATTATGGGCATATAAGTGCATTGTTATAATACGGGTGTAGAAAATAGTTATTTATGTAATAAGGATCATAAAGACGATCATTATGGTACAAGTCGTGAATGTTATTGGGCGAGGCGTAGCCGAGTCCGATAGCACGACGTGTGCCATAATGATTGTTTATGATTCGTATTAAATACAAAATTTTATCTGATAGCATTTATATTAATACATTTTCGAAAAATTAAAAACTGCATTTTTGATATGTCACAATGACAACTATTTTTAAAGCAGTAAGTATAGGGCAATCCAACGAACTGTCAAATCACTTTAAAAATGGCGGCTGTAGGACAAACAACTCGACATATGACAAGCAGAAATTTGTGATTTTGTGTAGAACTGTGTGTTTGGCTCATTATATTTTATACCTATTTCGAAATACCAAGGATAATTCAGACTATCATAATGGTTTTGTTTTGTTGTGCGAGTCTGCCATGTATCTATGCATAAATAATTGTTAAAATCAAATTACGTACCTCTGTAATAGTTTACTAATTAATTATATATAACTGCCAATATTGTTATCAATATATTTTTTTATTAATATTATATATAGTATTCTCCAGGACCCTGAATTGCTAGGGCTGGCGGGGGTGTAATTATACTACTAGTTGGAGAGAAAAAATAACTTAGGTACCTATTTATAAATAATATATTTAAAACTTGTACACTGTATTTAATTTTTTCTTGAGTTAGGTCTTGCTGTTTTATTGCACTAAGCCACTTTAGTGGTCATTGAGATCAGTTCTGTCTATAATTCAATGCAGCAGGAATCCTAAAAATTCTAACTTGATCGTCTCGCTGTCCTCTACTCCAACAATTCATAATACAACAAAACAAAACCATTATGATAGTCTGAATTATACTTGGTATTCCGAAATAGGTAGAAAATATAATGAGCAAAACACACAGTTCTTCACACAGACCAATAACTAAAAGTTCTACACAAAAGCACAAATTTCTGCTTGTCATATGTCGAGTTGTTTGTCCTACAGCCGCCATTTTAAAAGCGATTTGACAGTTCGTTGGATTGCCCTATATATGTAGTTTAAAATATTAGTAGGTTAGTGAGCCCTGCTTTGCCAACGTCAGGTTGTAACGGCAATATTTATTTATCTGTTGTCAAACACAACTGTCATGTAGAAGTGAATATAATTTAAATAATAATGAGCGATTCTGAAACAGGTAGTTTACCTTCTGATTTGGAAGAAATGGACTCCCTTTTGCCGGAAAAATCAGGGAGTGTATATGAAATAGCGTTTAATCGGTACGAAGAATGGTGTTCTACTAAGAAAATCAAGAATATCACTCATGAAAAAGTATTGTTGACTTACTTTGAATGCTTATCTAAGGAAAGAACACCATCTTCTCTCTGGTCGTATTATTCGATGATAAGAAGTATTTTATTAACAAGAAAAAACGTCGATATTAGTAGTACCTACAACTGGTTGCATTACTAAAACGTAAATCAGAAGGTTACAGACCTATAATATCCAAAATTTTTACTAAACAAGATGTCACAAAGTTTTTAACGGATGATACATGTTTATTTAAAAAGTTGCTATGATAATTGGACTAAGTGGAACATGCAGAAGAGAAGAACTGAGAAATATGCTTGTTGAAAATGTCATAGATGAAGGATCCGTTTTTAGAATTACTTTACTGAATACAAAAACAAAGGTAATGCGAGAATTTTTTGTAACATCGGGTAATATCCCAGGATTGAATATGGTAGAACTTGTCAGACAATCGGGCCTATGATCGAACACATCCAGTTAGCATTAACAGGCCTGTTAACGGTAACTGGTAGGTTAATCAGAAATTCGTATGATTGACACACCTGTCAAGTTTATTTTTCCCAGTTACTTAACTTGAGAATGATCACGTGACCCAGTTCTGAAACTGCCTGAAATAACCTGCCGTTAAATGTAACTGGAGCTTTTTATTGGTCAGAAATTTTAATTTTATTTCTGGCAATTGACGTATGACATTTGCCATATTAATATAATGTATAATTCTATTATTATTTGTCTATAGCACAATTCAGTATCAATTTATTGCCATATCATAGTTTTACATAATTAGTAATATACAGTATTAATAGTTTGACAGTAAATACAACCTAAAAAAAACCTAAAGTTTGTTCTAAGTGGGATTACAATTTTATACAATTAATACAATTGCTATTCTGAGTATGATAGTGATACCTAAAGGAATATTAACAAACAAAAAGAAATATATATTATTACCTAATTAATAATTAATTTATGAATAGGAGAAAGCCACAATTACAAAAGTTAGGTACATAGTTTTTAATTATTGGTAATGATTTAGATTCTATAAAGAGTAGGTATAAATAATACATTTTATCTTTTTTAAATATTATTTTTATTAGATAGTTATGTGTTTTTGACAATAATTTCTAATGGATTACTATTAACACTGATATGGTGCATCCTATACTATCCTCCTATAATTATAATATATTGCAACATGAACTCCACGAAGGCGTAGTAAATTGTAATTAGCACAGTAGTACAGATCGCATGCCTAAAGGTACATTTTTGATTATCCACGTAAACTGTGTATAAATATTGAATATGTGCATCCAGGTTTTACTAGTTTTTGATCCTGATGAAGTTTTCTGCTCTTCCTTTTTACATTCTGCTTCCACTCTGCATGAATCTAAAATAATTTAAATAATTGTATCAATAAGTTAATATGAAATATTTCACTTATCTAGCACCACTGTTGGGGATTTGTTTGCGGTCCATACACTAAAAAATTTATATGTACTTCAAAAATTTGCCAAAGTACCTACTTATATTAACATGCGTTAGGTTTACTTTGCTTCCCAACAATATTTTCTTACAGTTAATAAAATTTAGCATTTCTTCATATTGGCATTGGTTCATGTGCCCTAAACTTCTTGCCACTTGTACCCACTGTTAAGTACCTATGATTTAAATTTTGGCATATGAGTGATGACAGATGACGTACCTACGTTAAAGAATTAACTGCCATGACAGGGTTATTTGGCCATAATAACAGGCACAGATAACTGGTTGTTCGATCATAGCGATCTTTCCATTTCGGTTAAGAGCTCAGTTATGCCGACCCAGTTATCGTAACTTAACTGTCATCGGTTACGCTAACCTGAATGTTCAATCATAGGCCTGAATATGTGAAAATACGACCTTTCAACACAAACCATCGACGTTTTTTTGTCACTTATAAAAATAAGCAATGCACGAAACAACCCGTTGGAATTCACACCTTTGGTAAAATGCCAAAAGTTATTGCCATTTTTTAAAATTTACCTGACCCTGCCTGAGCCATTGTATACGTCGATAGTGTATAGCATGTAGACCTTGTCGCTTTAATATTCTTCCAACCTGAAATGTTAGTAGCACATCTAATCAATTCTGTTAAGGAAATATTTAAGATTGGCCGAGGAACATTTATTTGCCTTGAAATGTTCCGTATGCTAGTCGTAAGACCTTGTTCAATAGCGTCAAGGACCTCCGATTCCCTATTAATTCTGGGACGTCCTTGACCCGGTGCCTTTCGAAAAGTGGCGGAATACCGTAGGGAATGTCCTCATTGATGGCAACCTTTGGTTTGGAAACCTTCTCCCGTACTCGCGTTCTGCCGCTGCAGCATTACCATCGCAAAAGCCATAAATAAATATCATATCAACTAACTCTTGTCTCGTAAACTCTCCCATTTTTTTCGCTTAGAACTATTAAATTGGCAATCGGGTTGACAATACTTTGACATAAGAATACCTTGATAATTTTGTTTAAATTACTATGAAATTGACCAAAGTGGGATTATTTCAAGAGCGATTTTCTCAGAAACCGTTAAAGATAACGATTTGAAACAAGGGTACCTTTTTAACGTAAAATAGTTCGGGAAAACGGAATTTGCTGTCCAATTTGTTAAAAAGTCAGAGATGAAAAAGTTACACACGCAAAATACCAAGGCCCTCCGTACCCACCTCAATGGACCTTGTGGAAATGGATTAGTCCATCAAATTGCTCATAAAAATTTAGCTGTGTATACCAAATTTCATTCATTTATCACAACGCGATTGAATTGCAGACATATTGCAGAAAAATGATTTCCATTCCTCCCTCTTCAATGGATCCCTGTGCCCTTAGGAAGCATTTCCGGACCCATATTCATATGAACTTTTTTACTTAGTTTTGATCATAGAATCGGCCTGTTAAGGGTTGGTAGCTAATTATGAGACACTCTGTATGCATAACATGTATATTATTATAACTTTATAGATGATGCCTATTTTAGATATCTATCTCAATATTATTACAAGCGGGGTGGTTATTAAGAAAATATTTTATAATTCGTCGTCAAATTAGTATTATTTTACCCAATCGAACCTAAACATAAGATTTTAATACTCGAGCAGTGGCTCGAAAAATGAAAAGAAAAATATGGTGTTTGTGAAGACTATTTTGTGAAGACCATTTGAATGTAAGTTTAATTGGAAATACAGGTAGGTTCAGAATCAATTATATACTTTTCTATTAAGCTTCCAGAATGTATACAAGGCGTTTAGAAAGTGAATAGTAAAGCAAATTTAAATTTTTTTTCATTTATTGTATTCAGCGCTTTATTCCCATTCCAAATAACATGTTCTGATCCTACCATTTACATGGTGTAGAATGTTATTTGAGGCATTTATAAAATTTTGCTATCTTTACTACACTTACTACACTTACTTTTTTATTCTGAAAACATAATAGTCAGAAAGGAGGTTTTTAAAAAAATATTTAAGGAGAAATGAAATTAGTAGTAAATAGTAATACATATTTATTAAATTAATTAAAAAAATAAATGTTACTTATTATTTTTCAATTTAAAATAAGTAGTGTAATGTGAAATTAGATGACATAATACCTACAAACGGTAACAATACCACAAGTTATAAATATGGCATTACCTACACACCTACAATTGCCACAAAAACGCAAAAATACAATAAATAAATGCCATAACCTGCACCTGTATGCACGGAAACAAACCACCAGTGGTATCGCGTTTTCGGCCACGAGGTTTTGTTTATATTCTATGGCAATTTATTAACGTTAATATTTGAATCATTATGTGATTATTGCCGCCAGACACATGTTCTGACCTTTCAATATGTTTGAAAGATTACCCTGTAATACATTTCAAACCAATATTACCAAAATTCATGCAACTTCCCCATTCAAATAGTATAGTTAATAACTCTTTAAGACACATTAAATGGAACATTATGATCGATTAATTTAAAACTGGGTCTAAAATAGGAAAGTGGTAATATATTATTTATTTATTTACATCTTCCTACAAGGGACAATCAAGATATCTTCGAATATCTATTTTTAGTTATCTAATTTATTGAACTTCAATAACAACATCAAAATTTATTTTCAATTATTTACATTAATGTCAATGTGTTAATATCGAGTTCGTTTGTCTCCTGTTTTCGATACACTGCATATTATTGCACAACATTGTGATATTTTGTTCATAGTTACTCAACGTAATAGGGAAATCGTTGGTAGTATAGACACAAATTTGAAGTATACGATAAGTTAAAAAATATATTGATATACAGTGTGGAAGAAAAGTATGGAATAAATTCATTATTTCTAAAATAACGAAGTTTCATGAAATTTCCTCGGACATGTCGATTTTGCTTTTTAAAAAGACTCTTTTTTCTATACCAACGTATTTCCGACGTTCATTTGTTTCTGCGTGATGACGTCATCGGATATTTTTTTAAATAGAACCCCTATATTTTTTCATCGGATTCTTGTAGCGTTTAACTTGCTGAATTCAAAAATGTATAATTTCAACACTTTATTCCTTCAACTTTCCGAGAAAAAAAATAATCGATCCAATAAAATCCGCTTGAAAAAAATTTGAATATTCCCATTTGTGTCTGTGATGGGCTGGTTGAAAGTAAAATGGATATAGTGAATTCATCGGCAGTATCACAAAATAAGGACTCTTTATTTTTAAAACAATTTAACAATAAGCAACTAATTAATTAATTAATAATAAAATTGTGGCTGCCTCAATCGTATTTGACCCCTAATTTATTATTTTGTTTTATTAGATTGCATATTACATCTTTTGATAGCAAAAACAACAAATTAAATCAAGTCACCTCAGAAACTGTTTCTGGCAGCTAAACAAAATCTAATCAGAATTGACATCTGCCAACTGGAGCGTTTATTTGATTGTAACAAATCGTTAGAAATTTTGAAAATAAAGGTAAATTTGTGATTATTTCATTTTGATATACGATATGATTCCCAAAATAGAAAAATATATTATTTTTATCTTCACACTATCTTAAATAAAAGACAAAATAGTGCTATAAAATCGATCATATCTTGCTTTTAGAAACTCTACTAGTATAAATAAATTTCCATTATAGGAATATACAAATAACCTACTATTTTTGAAATGTATATTATATTATCATTTTTATCCGTCTAACACTTCTGATATATAGGTACTCGTATTTTAGGTGTTCTACTTTTTTTTACTGCACAATAGCTCCTGTAAAATTTCATAGATTAATTTTTCTTTTTATTTCCATATCATCTGCACAAATTTGCTTCACGATCAGCAAAAAATAAATTGATATTGGTAAACTAAAAATTGAACAAAAATATTATTCTGCAAAACAGCCAGTCAACCATAGATAGAAAGTTTGTGATCAAGGAGATAATAGGCTTTAATGGATCTCTGCCTTTTCGCTTTTCATGTAATATTAAGAGCATTATTTTCACATTTTGTAATGTGATTCCTATAAATTTGTCCTCTTTCTCTCTAACATTAATTTATGTATTTATCTATTTTATTTATTTTTAGTGTATTAGCGAAGAGAAAATCAAATTAAAAAGTGTTACTCTAAATTTGAGCAAAATATCAAGTAATTAAAATAGCAAAAGTAATAAATATGTATAGCATAAACCCGAAAGATAACATACATTATTTTACAATAATGTACTATCTAAAACTGGTAAATATCTAACATTCTTCTGTTTATTCATTTTGCGATTAAGCAAAATTCAATGAGGAAAATCACTGCGCTTAAAAGATATTCTATTGTAGACACAGCAGGACTCTGGAAATAAAGTATATAGGGCAGGTGTCCCATAATTAATAGACACAGAGCTACGACAAAATAATGCAATGTGCTTACTTGTTCAAAATATCTAAAGCTTACCAAAGCGTTTGCTTAAGTACATAAACTTTTATTTTGAAAATTAAAATCCACCCGATGGAAAAACAGCAAATAAATCAAAAACATTTAAAAACTAGTATACCTTATTTGTGTAAAAAAGCTAAAATAATAATATTTTTCTATGAAAACCTTTATACAGGGTATCTCAACGAAAATTTGACCCTCCCCCCAGAAAACTGAAAAATATATTTCAAATGCAACTACACCACTTGTGGTACATCATTTTAAAGCCCTTTTCTTTGTGAATACAGTGATGCATAGTTTTTAGAAATCAGTTGGAAAACTAACGATTTCGTGGTTACAAAAACAGCGACTTTTTTGTAATAGTGACTTTTTGTTATTTTAAAAAGATCGACACAGCAATAAAAATAGGTAATGTGGTTTGTCAACTTTTCGTTTTTACTGTCAAATCTCAACCGATTTCTAAAAACGATACATCACTGTAATCAAATGATGTGCCACAAGTGGGATAGTTCCATTTGAAATTTTAAAATTGAGGTTGCTAGGGATTAGGGGGATGAACATATCGAGTTAGCTTGATTGTCAAAAAAGCTCCCCCCAAGAACAAAAATCGACGGGTCTCGACGAATTTTGTGGCAATTTTCAAAAATATTTTAAAATTTTCTATTCACAATTTGCAATTTGATAACCTTAAGTACCAATTTTTGGACTGACGTAAATTTGGCTATATCTCATTATTTTTCAGTCAGAAATCTTTTGGGTTCCATTAATTTTGGGACATCCTGTATAGAGATGTAAAAATTTAGTTAATTAAGGGAGAAAATATTGAATGAAATTAGTCGCAATGACGTGAGTAATATAAACTATAGGCCATTATAAGACTGTGCTCTAAAGATATGTCGTTATTTAGAGCGGGATGGAAAAACTATGCTTAGAACATATTTTATAGTAGGTATGTAAACTACTTTTTCTTCTAAAAATGTATTAAATTTAATAGAGAAAGAGTATAGACACGTACTGATTCCAATGCAATTTTGAGTTTATCCATTGTCAGAAAACTATCAACGCAAGTATTAGGTATTATACAGGATGTTAGGTTAGGTTGTGAAATTGGTACTCTTATGTTGTTCAGCATAAACTTTCCAATGAAGACGGAAAAAATTCTAAACTAGATGCCCAAATTTTCAGTCAACTTTTTATTTTCTTATGGCCGACATATTAGACTTTGATACCACCGGAATGAGACGAATTCAACCACATTATATATTTGGATAATTTTGGAAACAGAAGGCAGAAATTCAAAAAAATAAAAGGATTACAGTAGATTTTAGAAAAGGAAACACATTCTTTTTTTTAATATCCTGAAAATTTAAAAATTTAAAACCCCTTTGAGAGCGCCATAAGTTTTCATGATTTCTTTCAAATCAATAATAAATGATGAATGATCATCGGAGTCAGGACAGAGAAAGCAGAATCTAACTTTACAAATAACATGCAGGTATATATCTACTTTTAGCTGTTACTGTTACTAAGAACGAAGACCTCTTAATAAATGAAAATTGAATCTATATTATGCTAAGTTATTCAACACTGCACCTGTTATTATTCATTTAAAAACCCATATAGTTTCCCCCTAAACAAAGACTCTTTAAAGCCATTATAATCATTACCAACAAAAGAAACGAGTTAAAAATATGTATTCCCTTCCTTTAGCACGCGGTAATCAAGATACCTAATTTATGCAATTAAAAGTAATTTACATATTCAGCAAGGTTTAAATAAATATAAAATGTTCTTATATAAGTTTTACATCATGAACATAATCAAGAAAAGCAGAATTATTCTAGTAAAAGTGAGCAATTGTAACAGTAGATAAATGAATTTTTAATACAACAATACAAATTAACTAAAAAAATTTGGAAAAAAACCTCGGTTATAGTCTGTTTAGAAATGAAAGAGAGTAATAAAAGCTTATTATGTATGCAAATCGTAAATAAATGTAGTACTGGTGCTTATATTCAATATTTTTATATTATGTATTATCGGTATAGATGAGGTGTACTTTTAAGAAAACTTTGTGTGATCGAACCCTACTAAATTGTAGCAGTTAGCTAAAATTTAATCCCCGACAATCCGTCTTTGTCTATGCTGCTTCAATTTCTCGGTCCATTTCTCTTATAAGTAAACAATATAAAAACAGCACTTCTAAACATGAGGCTACTTTAAGCATCATAACCGGGTTAAGAGGGTTTTTAGTAATTCAAATAAAATTATTATCAAAATATTTATTTAAATTTAATGAATAGACTTTTATTCCACACAAAAATATATGTATTTTGAAAATTCAAATTATGGTAAGTAAATATAGTGTTGCATAAATATACAATAAAGAAAATAAAAAAGTAGATATATTAAAATTCGTACTCTGAATATTCTGATGAATTATCTTCGTCTCCTAGATTGATAACGATAGGTTCCACAGTAACGTCAATTAAATTATCGAGTTTCCACATTTTCTCCTCTTCTTTTTGTACATGATGTATACATCTTTGCCAGTTATCTGCAGTTACTCGTTCCAAGGAATTTTTTTAGCAAAATTTTCACGTCACTTAATTTAAACGTCGTATTATTTCGCGCTACATCTCCTTTTACCTGCGCCCAGACTAATTCGATTGGGTTAAGTTCACAGTGATAAGGTGGTAATCGTAGTACCGTTATTTGGCGATTTGTTGCCATTTCATCGATAACATATTTTTTCTGATCTTTATTAAGATTGACAAGTGTCAAAAGTACCTTTTTCACCATATTTGTTTCAATAGAAATGTTTTTTCCGGAAAACCATTTATTTATATCGGTTTTCCTCCAAGCAGTCGTAGGCGTCCACTCGGTCTGCCGTGAATGGTAATTGGCATTATCCATGACAATTACAGACCCCGGAGGAATAAGATCTAACATCTGTGTAAAATACTCTTCGAAAACATCTGCGTTCATGTCTTCGTGACAGTCACCTGTATTTTTAGATTCAAATAAAAGTAAACCGCCACCTACAAAACCACTGGCACTACCAATATGTGTCACTATTAATCTTCACCCTTTACCTGAAGGTGTCTTGAACCCTGTTGAAAGTCCATCCAAAAATGCTTGTCGAAAACTTTTTACATTTTTACATTCTTGCCATACTTTTGTTACAGTATACCCCTCGTTGACCCAAGTTTCGTCTAGATAATAAATATTCCTCCCTTCGTCACGAAATTTTCTAATTGATCTTAAGTAGGATCTTCGCCAATAAATAATTTCATCTTTATCGATAAGAACTAACTCTCGTAAGACGGCCCATAATTTGCTTCTACTGATTTTTGACAAATCATGGTCCTCTGAAAGTTTACTTAAAATTTTGTTTAGCATTGGTATTTCTTTTTTAAAATAAAATGAGTGTACTTTTCTGCGAATGACATTTTTGAAGAAATCATCTATAACGACTTTTGACCTCCCTGTATATGATTTTGGGGGATTTGCAGTATCTTGTTCATTTTATGTTTCCTTTAAAAGTCTGTAGATAGTCGATTTTCCAATCCCTGTCATTTTGGAACACTTTTGCACGATGTCGTCAACAATGTTGGTAGGATTTTGGTGTATCAATGCATTAAATACATTTAATATAATAATCTTCTCATTCTGAGACAGCGCAGATCTTTTCACGAGTTTAGCAGGTACGTAATCTGATAAGCTCAACATTTTATCCAAACAATATTATATCCACTGGCACAATAGTCACTAAACACAAGTCGAATTTAACTCTACTGCACTAGCACAGCACGTCTTTGTATATTCAGCTCTAAGACTGGATTGATCTGTCACAATACACTGGCTCCTGCCCTATGATGTATCCAGTAAAATATACTAATGTACCCATTACCTGTTAGCATTAGTGTTACCCGATAATTACCTGAAACGAAATATTACCCCGCCCATGGCCGGTTCTTATCTCAGGGTTTTATTACTCTCTTTCATTTCCAAACAGACTATAGTCGATTTTTAATTTTGCATAATTTCTATATTACAGTTATATATTATATACGATAGGTACTTATTTGTTACTGTTTTCGAGATGTTACATGTTTATTATTAATATGTAACATCATATATCAATAGATACGAAATAAATTATTATTTTTTTATGTGTACTATCCAACCGTATAGGTAACGGTGCTAACGCAGCGCAACGCGGCACGAGTGCTGCAGGTACGAGATTTGTTTATTTTATTTATTTATTTAACTCTTCACCATTTCAGATACAGATAGTACATATGGTAAATCAATTTTGTGAAACAAGCATAATAAATAATAGAACTAACAGACTAACAAAAAATATAGCAAAAGCACAAGAAAAGTGAAATATTGCCTACTAACATAATACATATTACAAAAGAGTGTGGACTCCGTAATTAGAAAGTATGACATAATCATTTAGCTCTATTTTCTAATTTTGAATACTCTGAGATACTGTAAAAAACATTATCTAATAAAAACCGTTTTACGATAAAAGTCAAGTTGATGTATGCTGACTTGCTAGCTTTCTAGTTACTTTTAAGCAATATCTCGAAAATCGTAAACGATAATTGTCATGTACAGGCTCCATTTAAAAAACGACGTCTTCTCATCTACATATGGTTCACTCTATATACAGGGTGATTCACTTCACTAAAAAAAAATTGGAAATAGATGCATCATGAAAAAATAAATGGAGTCAGCATCATGTAAAATCCTTATAGTTTCCGAGAACAAAATTATTGAAGTTCTAATATTTTCAACTTTTACATCGCTGGGCGATTTCAAATATCCGATTACTTATCGTATTAACGTTTTTGTGATGCGAGTGGTTACATTAGTTGTTCAATTGTCAAAGATGGCTTACGTGTATAGCAACAAGGAGTTGATGGGTACCGTTTTAATTTATGGTAATGTGAAAATGCTTTAGCAGAACGATCTCTGTAAACAAATGCCAAATGCAGCTACTTATACAACGGTGTGCAGTGAGTGCAAGTGTAATGCAAACGCGGGTGTGACACGGGAAATTTGCAACCGAATTGGGGAAGAGGTGGAGGTCCAGGGTGTTCACGGCGTATTCCAGCAGTGTGGTGTATCATACACGAGACGCAATTATATCCGTACCATGTACAGCGTGTCCAAGCACTAATGTTTTTTTGTGGGGATATTTAAAAAATGAACTGTATCGTACCGAACTGGAGATTATGAATGATTTACGCAAATGTATCATAATAGCTGCCAATAACGAGTTCAAAACGGACAAGAAGCAGAAACATTTGTTGTTAGTTTGTAGAAATTGGATACGACGGGTTCAAAATTTTGCTGTTACAACGTCAACGTATGTCAAACTATTGTAGCAATTAAAACCACAAATTGATTCTATGAATAATTAATAATATTAGCGGCGAAAGCCGTTGAATTTGTTGTATAAAATAGGTGTTATAAAATGTTATTTATTTCTTTCCTTGGGAATATTTTTCAATTTTTTGTCCGGTTGCCGATTGCATGCTTTGCCTTGACAGGTTTTACAGTGCATCAGTTTCCAGTGCCGCGCAGTAGTGTCATTTTCGAACTGCTTTTTTGATTTTTGTTTACAAAATTGTATTTGTACATTCAAAAATTGGTTTCAGATAAGTTTTGAATCACCCTGCATACATAAATATGATATAAAAAAATGCCAAATTAAAAAAATAATTAATTAATTTTATTCCATAAGTGGTATCCAGTTTTGTAAAGGCAATAGTGCGTTTTTATTGGAATATTGCACTGAAATTTTACTTATTCAAATACTTAAATAGTCGATTTATAATTCTATTTTTAACCTTCACTTTAATTATTATCTATGCCACCGCTGGAGAGTTTGATTGTACCAGAGCGCCTATAGGTGTTGTTGTCATCGTTTTAAACGAACTAACGAAGTGAATGAGGAATTAAACTAACGGGGTAGCAGAGAACGTAACAGCAATGACAAGAGATTTAATGAAAACCAGTTGTTTTTTTACAACATATTATCATAAAGTTCAATGTCAGTGATTTAGTTTAGATCTGCTGGGTAGTAGATGGACAAAAACAAACTGTCAACGTTAAATTAGCAAAATGAGAATAGCCGAGTGTGTTTGTTTTATTATGTTTATTGTTTTTAATTTATGGGTTGCGGGAAAGTGTTTTTAATGCGGTACGTAATTCTGCAGTTTTCTGGGTAGTATTACGTTTTACTGTAATTTTTTAGGTTACACCAAGAATATATTATACAAGGTGTCCCACAAGCTCTATGACAAACTTTGGCATGTGGTAGCTGGATTAATGTCAACATTTTTTCTTATATGAACATAGGTCCAATTCGTTTTTTTTTTTTTTTGTTTAGAATAATTATTATTTGTAGTTAAAGTTTAAATATTAGTTAACCTGTATTAATCAAATTAATAAACCTTAAGACTATAAAAATTGTTCAAAATGTCACATCAGCGACTTTAAAGATTCCGTCACTCGACGGATGAGATTTGGATCATTTCTTATCTTGTTAGCTGCATTCCGAATAGAGTTGTAGACCATAAAAACAAACCACACACAAATTGTTGTTGATACAAACATTTTATGTAAAAAAACCTGCTTGTATAGTAAAATTTTAAATATATGACAAATTAGTGGTAGAAATCATTATAAGTTTTAGGGTTACTTAAAAACTAGTCTGACGTCAGAAGGGGCAATTAAACGAGAAGCTAGTAGCAATCCTACTGTATAAATTTGAAGAAGAAGAGGAATATTTCAAAAATGTCTGTCAAACTCTGTTTTCTATTTCTAAACAGAAGTGACAGTCACTGACAGCAGAGGCTATCAATTAAGGGTGTATATGTAATAGTTATTATTAATTTCCTGATTGTAATGAATTCGACAAAATTCAAGGGGTGTTTTGTTCCACATTGTGCCAACAACAGTAGGAATGCACCATATAAAATTTTTATAAGTGTACCTGCAAATGAGTGTCGTAAAAGTCAATGGTTTCAAACAATACAGCAGAGTGTACCAAATACAAAAACAAAATATTATTGCTGTGAAGACCACTTTAATGTAAGTATTTTATTTATGTACATACAAATTAACACTTCTAGCACTCTTTTTATTCATAGCTCAAAGAAAATGCTATAAATTATATGCAATATAAATTAATGGGTGGTCGAATAGTTTTGAAAGATAATGTTGTACCTCATATTCTTCCAAATCCAAGGAGTCACAAGAGAGTTTTGGAAACAACTACATGTCTAGGAGAGAGTTCTCAAGGGAAACATCAAAGGATTGAGCATTCACTACTACCTTCTGCATCGACTTCTGGTGGTTCAAATTTAATCGTTAATATTAATCCTAAACAGAGTGTAGGAATCCAAGTGAAACCACATGTACATACGAAGTAAATATATTTCTTGTCATGTTACATCTAATGTTACTTAATGTTAATTATTTTAAAACTGGTCTGATATATTGTTCAATCTTCAATTGTGCATACACATTAGTTACTACATCTAGATTTATATTATACATTTTTTAAAATTTGGTCAACAACCCAATATAGCATTTCTCTGTTCAATACACGCCATACAACATTCGGTGATGAATGAAAATTACTTGCTATACGCCGAACATTAATTGAAGAGTTGCCAATGACAACATCTATTATATCTTCTTCATTTTGTACATTCACTTCAGTAGGACGAATGGCCTTTTTTGAATCAGAGTTACCTCCTTCTTGAAGTCTACGAAATGATGCACTAAATACTGTGTGGACAGGTTGATGTCTATTTGGGTATCTGCATTGGCATTCTCGGGTTGCTTGTCTGGTATTTCCGTTGTAATACTCATATACAAAGACAATATCTGTATACTCTTCAATTGCAAATAAAAGTATTTTTTATTTAGCACTTTAACAATGAAAATGATTAAACTAAATGACACAAATAATAGTTAGGTATTGTTATAGCAACAATCAATTTTATTTATCAGGCTACTTTGATTGAAATATGAAATTATATTTTTTTAATGCTTGTAACTTCTAAGCAAAATTGATTCGGACCTATGTTAATTCATTCATCAAAATTGTTTGACATTAACCCAGCTACCATCTGTCAAAGTTTGTCCTAGAGCTTGTAGAACACCCTGGATTGTAATTACCAAGATATTCTTTTACTTCATTTGTTCGTAGCAACAAAATTGTAAATATTTGTATATAACAGTCATATTCATCAAAATATATCTTTTCCGATCGTCATTGTTAGTTTGCATACAACATTAAATACAGTGCACAATCAATTAGACAAGTCAATTACAATCAGAACTGAGTTTGCACCCTGTATTTCTACGTTGCTTGTAAATAAGATATCTCATTTTTGTCACTATAATATTTTGCGAGAAACCGCTAATAAGACATGTTTCGAGTTTGTGAATACTTAACACAATTATCAACAACTTTAACAGCAAATTCAACATACAAAACCAAATACAAAAACTTTAACAACTACATTTTTGTTACAAAATAGAGAGATTTAGGATTTAGAACCCCTTATATGGGAGATCCGTTAACGTTTTTGAAATGGTTCTAAACGTCTTGTATCTGTTTATACAAAGCTGTTAATTGGTAAATTGATCAAGTTACAGTGGAATAAACAAATTCATCTGTACAGGGTTCACAACCTAAAAATCTTTCAGTTAGTATTTTTAAAATTTTTATATTGTGACAATCAAGATAAAAATCAAGTGGTTATATACAAAATGGCGGCTGTCAAAAATGTACTTCTCTGGGCGAATTTTTCCTTTAACGTGCTGCATACTACTATAGTCTCGTACTAGTTGCATACTTGTCTAGTTAAAAATCTTCTAATGCTTTTAAATGTACACGTTTGCACTAGCTGGACTCGCTCGCTCCGCTGTCTCTCCGAAAACTTTTTAGACAACTTCGACCGATCGCGTCCAATAATAGAGCTAATAAAAATACATCTTACACAGAACGTATTTTGACATCTTAATAGCATTATAGAACAAATCGGAAGCGATTAGAGAATAACATATTATGCGACTGATTTTGTAAAAGTCCGTGCTCAGTTCAGCACAGAACGGTCCGCGATGCATCTAGACCGCGACCTCATAGTGTGTTCTCTCCTTAACGGTATCGGGTATACATTCCCAACTGTGTGAACTTCTACTTTCATTATAAAAGTGATTAGTGATTGGTGCAACTGATTAATATCTAATGATTAGCACTAACCTCGTGTAAACAATGCATATATATTATTAATTGGTTTCCCCTTAATCAAAATCGTGAAATCAAAATCGTATTTGTTTACTTACTTTGCAGTGAGGGTAATATGTATGTATGTAGTAGCATAGATTATAGACCAGTGCTGAAGCCTTTGAAAATGGTAAAAAGTAAAAAAAAATAATAGTAGGATGAAACCCATTGGAAAAGGAAGAGAATACAACAAAAATGAGAGGAAAAATAATTTACGGGCGATCTGAGGTCGGGAAGTGGAAGGGGGTGAGTTTTTAAGGGTAAAAAACGGTTTATCTTGATCTCCGGCAAAACTACAAGTCCTATGGAAAAAAGTTAAATAGCAAAATTGTAGGTAATAAAAAGATCTACAACATTTATATTTACACTTTTTTCACATAACCTCAAAATTTATGTAAAAAATTCAAATAACTAAGTTTTTGGTTTTTTATTTTTATCTTTTATAAAAAATATTTTTTTTTGCGATATTTGGTGAAAACTTACCTTTTTATGTCGCAAATACACTGTAATTTTTTTGATTTAAGATATACATTTTTTCACCTTATTTTGATTTAATATCGAAAAAGCAACCTAATTTTGAATCGAACATTCTCTCGTCAAAATATTTGCTTTTTTGAAAAAGTTGGTTGACTTTTTGTTTGTTGGAATCTCTACTATCTTATGGTGTAAAAAAATATACATTACTATGGTAAATGTTCTCAGAAAAAAACAAAGAAATGATGCGGCAAACTCGAATTCGAAATTTTTTTTTTAATCATTATGTACAATTTTGAGCTATTTATTAAAATTTATACTTTAATTACTCGAAAAACGTAAGATTCCATATTGCACTGATAAATAAAAAAATTGCAAGTCGAAATATACTACTATAATTAACAACTAAATAAGTTAATAAAGTTAATTTAATAAAACATCTACAATATTTTTTCGTTTCTTTGCATTTTCTGAGAACGTTTACCAAAATAATGTATATTTTTTTTACACCATCAGAAAGTAGAGATTTCAATGAACAAAAAGCCCACCGCCTTTTTAAAAAAAGCAGATATTTTGACGTGAGAATTTTCGATTGAAAATTAGGGTGCTTTTTCGATATTAAGTCAAAATAAGATGAAAATATAAATATTTTAAATCAAAAAAATTACAGTGTATTTGGGACATAAAAAGGTAAGTTTTCACCAAATATCATAAAAAAAAATTATTTTTTGTAGAAGATTAAAATAAAAAACCAAAAACTTGGTAATTTGAATTTTTCACATAAATTTTGAGGTTATGTGAAAAAAATGTAAATATAAAAGTTGTAGATCTTTTTATTACCTACAACTTTTTTCCATAGGACTTGTAGTTTTGCCAGAAATCGAGGTAAACAGTTTTTTTACCCTTAAAAACTCACCCCCTTCCACTTCCTGACCTCAGATCGACGTAAATTATTTTTCCTTTCATTTTTGTTGTATTCTCTTCCTTTTCTAATGAGTTTCATCCTACTATTATTTTTTTTGGTTTCAAAAATTATCGACCCGGGTCTATTATTTTCAATTCTTAAAAAGTAGTACCTAGATGCCAAATTCTAAAACTATAATGTAAACTTAAAATTGTAAACTGCAAGTAAAGCTTAATAAACGCATAACTATTCACTCTTGTTAACGTATTTTGTTATCTAACAACAGTTTTTAATAAAAAATACAGTTTAATATGTTAGTATTGTCTAATCTTTAGATATGGGTAGCATTGATGAGTTTTTATACAAGTCAATGCTTCTAGACGAAGGTAACAGTTTTATTTCATATTGCAGTTTTAGAATTTGACGATACCAAAGATTTGGAAGCGATAGAGGTAACAAAGAGTAAATTTAACTTGCGCAGAGGCTGCTTGTTTTCCGGAGACTGGGTGACTTAGGTGAGGGAAACATCAGGGTTGTATTTAAAATTTTAGTGGTCAATGATTACCCATTTTCATGAATAATGAATGATTTAAAATAGACATATGTACAATCGTGCAATAATAATGGCACTCATTGAAATGAATTTTACGATTTCTTTTGAATTGCTGAAATATTCGTAATAAAATCTACTTTAAATTTTTAACATTAGTTATTAGTTGATTCCCTCGCCAATAGAGGTTTAATGAAAGAAATGTCTACTCAGAACTTCCAGAAGTTCAAAAACTGTTTTGATAGAGAGTCATTATTATCGCAAAAGCATGTATGTATTTAATAATAAAACTTTTTTCCGATCAATAACAAATGATTTTTGTATCTGTTATGTCATCAATATAAAACTCGACATTTTTTATTCAATATCGATTATTAATATGTAATTTTTTATAAACTTATACTGAAGAAAAAAATAGAAAAGTAATAGTAGTAATAGGAATTAATAGAATAAATCAAAATTTCAACGATTATGGTTACTGATTTGTGTTAATTTGTATTAAATTATTTGTTGAATATAATTTATGTTTACTTAAGGCTAATGGTGGTATTCATAGTCTGTCTCCGGTCGCCGGAGAGCGATCTCCGTCGCGCAATTATGCGAATTTTATAATGAAATTCAAATAATTTCGGACGGACAATGAATACAGTGTACTGTAACAGTGGTATCTTATATATTCTTCTCGAAATTATGTGAATTTCTTTATGAATTTCGCATAATTTCAATACGGGGACCGCTCTCTGGCGACCGGAGACGGACTATGAATACCACTGTAAGTATTTTATCATCATGCGTATATACATATTTTCTTTTACTATAAATTTAAAACATATAAAGCATGAAAGTCAGTGACCCTTTAATAAAAGTAAGTAGATTTTAAGCATCTACATTTATCAATTACATTTTGATTGTAAATATAGTGACCTCTGATAGTTATATGATATATAGATAAAATTAGCTTAATTAGATTTGAATAGTGACAAGTAAATACATTACGCTCTTTAAAATGAATACCTATTTAAATTTTGATAAAGGATTATCCTTAATATTTTTGTATTATTTATTTCGTCTATATGAAAGTAGCATACATTAGAATATTGAAAAATATCTTATTTCCTTAAATTTAGTGCTATTATCCAAAAGTTCTTTCTTTTTTCATATTTAGGAAATCCAAAATTACAATTGTAAATAAAACTTCAGCAAGCAAGCAGCAAGTTCTCATAAATAATATCACATTTTATTTTATTCTCAATTACATTATTTCGTACCCAGAAATTAATAATTATTAGGTACCTACATTTTTATTTGTACCAAAAGTAGTAGTAAACAACAACATTATATTCAAAACAGCCCTGGTACGTATGTTAGAAATCTCAAACTACATCAGCCAACAATGTAAACGATCAAACAGGCGGTAATATGACATTATTCAAATTGATACCTGATTGGTGGGTGAGAGGAGTGGGAAATTGGCAGGATTCGCAATGGTCTTTGGATTATCTCCCTCTTCCTAAATCTATGGGCGATACCAATAATGCATTTACTACTTTTTAACAATCTAACATAATTACGCTACATACATATTACTCTGACTATAAAATGAGTAAACAAACATGATTTTAGCTAAAAGGAAACCGATTAATAATCTTTATTAACCTGTTGTAATAATAGAATCGTTTTCGGAAGGCGAAGTAGGGAATAAAACGTTGGTGAAGCTCGACATATACCTCTGAGCCCTTTCCACTTGCCTGTAATACACCTCTGGTACTAACGTTACGGATAAATTACCTACACTAGAGAAGGATGGCCAATAAGATGTGCTTCTTGTCAAAAACAGACGTTTGGACAGAGCCGAACTTGGAATAGTTGGCAGTTGGAATGTGTTGATCACTATATTGCATTGTGTTGATTCTTCTGTTGTGGTGTGTTTGTAATATAGTTTTAACGAAATTTCAAAATGGCTTATCGTGAAGTTTTGAACGAGCAAAGTAGGAAACTTCTGTTAAATGTTTTGGACCTTTTACTATCATTGTTTATGGGAAAATTTCCCAGCCAGCCCTGGCAATTTACATCTAGACATAATTAAGTACCGACATACCTGCTCTAGTATAATCTATCCACCGCACAAGCATACCTAAAAACATTCTTCCTAGCATAATTTCGGCTGACCCGCCATCTACCACCCAGTTATACCTATCATAAGCAGGTATAAGTAGAAATGAAACAAATGTATACATTTCATCTCCTACTTCGCCTTCCGAAAACGATTGTACCATACAGTATGCGCCAAAAGTATGGAATAAATTCAATAAAAACGAAACAATTATTTTTTGGGAAAAATCCTCGAACAGGTCGATTTTTAATTTAAAAAATACATATTTTAGCGTAAAATGCGATTTTCAAATGTCATTTGTTTTCGAGTAATGACGTCATCGATTTTTTTTAAATGGCAACACCATGTTTTTTCCTTGATTCTGAAAGATCGTTTAATTCTCTATCAGACAGTACTAAAATTTTGCCCTCTTACATAAGAAAGTTTTCGAGTAAATGACGATTGAATGTTAGAAAACGTAAATTTTATCCATAAAAAAGTATCAATTCTGAGGTATGTAAAATAAAATACAATTGATTAAATTTTATACTTAAATTAAATGTTCGAATTGCCATCCACCAACTTCTTGACAATGCGCAAGTCTGTGAAGAAATTCTTCTTGCACATTATGAATGATTTCTGGGGTAACTCTGCGTATTTCGTCCCGAATGCGATTTTGAAGTTCTTCTAAATTACGTGGTTTATTAATGTACACTTTTGACTTCAAGTATCCTCATAAAAAATAGTCAAGAGGTGTAAGATCTGGCGATCTTGCAGGTCATTCTATCGGTCCGCGTCTGCCGATCCACCTCCCAGGAAAACAGTTGTCCAAAAAATCTCGTACAGGGCGCGCATAGTGCGGAGGTGCACCGTCTTGCTGAAACCATATCGTATCGTCAGGAATGTCAGGGTTATTATCATTAGGAAAAATTACTGCAAGGGCTGGAACAAGGTCATTTTCTAGAAACTCTAAATATCTTTGTCCTGTAAGGGTTCCTTCAAAGAAGAAAGGCCCTACTTTTCTGTCGTCAACTATTCCAGCCCACACATTTAATTTCTGAGGGTGTTGGGTATGTGCCTCTGCCATCCAATGAGGATTTTCCCGACTCCAATATCTGCAAGTTTGACGGTTTACTGCACCATTCAGACAAAATGTGGCCCCATCTGAAAAAAGTATTTGCCGGTGTAAATTTCTATTTCCTTGACATAAATCCATTAGAATTTCGCAAAAGTGTAAGCGGCGATCGGGATCATCTTCATTGAGTTCCTGCACAAGTTGAATTTTGTAGGGATGATATTTTTCCTTCCTCAAGATACGTAGCACTGTGCTCTGACTAGTGTCATTGTTTAATGCAACCAATCGTGAAGAATTATGAGGATTATCCACCATACTTATCAAAATGTTCTGTTTCTGATTTTCATTAATGCTTGGACGTCTAGGTTTTGGAATATTTACAACATTGCCAGTTCTCTACATTTAGACTCTACCTTACTGACTGTTGATTGGCTGATAGGGCGATCTGGACATTTTTCATTAAATAAATCGCAAACTTCCTGCTGAGTTTTAGTCATATTCCCACATCCGATAAGAATTAAAATTTCAATTCTTTGAGTAACAGTTAAATGTGCCATAATACTTTAAATTGAATAATAATTTCTATGTCGTTTACAATACTTATTAGAAAGTCGGTGTGACAATGACACTTTGCAAAGATTTTTACCTACGTGATCCATAAAAGAACTATGGAATTCGAAAAACTAAACTTGATAACGTTTTTGCTTTATTTTAATTGATTTACGTTTTCTAACATTCAATCGTCATTTACTCGAAAACTTTCTTATGTAAGAGGGCACAATTTTAGTACTGTCTGATAGAGAATTAAACGATCTTTCAGAATCAAGGAAAAAAATATGGGGTTGCCACTTAAAAAAAATCGATGACGTCATTACTCGAAAACAAATGACATTTGAAAATCGCATTTTACGCTAAAATATGTATTTTTTAAATTAAAAATCGACCTGTTCGAGGATTTTTCCCAAAAAATAATTGTTTCGTTTTTATTGAATTTATTCCATACTTTTGGCGGCATATCGAGTTGAATTTGCAACGTTGTCATTTTACAAATTAATGATTGTGACGTCACAAACTATTTTTTTATAAATAACTGAAATGGGAAAATCATTAATTGAGTAAATTTTTATCTATCTAGATAGACTCATACGCATGTCCAATAGAGAAAAATTATGGAGATATGCACTTTCACAATTTTAAGTCGTAGACTCTGTATATGTGAAACAATCTCTTAATCTCACTTACACAGTGAATTTCTATACTATAATTTGTCTACATAGTAGATATCACATTATTACGCCATAAGATCACCGATTTGCATAATATTATTAAAATTTATAAGGTATTTCGTCAGCTGAATTTTAATAACTCATAATGAATTATGATAATTATCCAACTAATATCAATTATCTGTAATTACCGTCTAGTTTTTTTGCTACAAAACTCGGATTATTTCCAATGAACTGCCGTTTTAATGTCGCTTTCGTCTAATTACAGGTGTATGCCTACGTATGAAGGTATTTAGACATACATAACAATGACATCTGATTTTTTTATTTCAATTGATTCCGATTTAAAAATTCATGTAAAACTCATTATTTATTCACACTACTATAAAATAAGGCCTTGAAAATTTCCATTATTATTTAATGAATGAATGCGTTAAACATATTGAATTCGATAAGGCACATTAGGTAAAAGCGAAAGGAATGTGGTTTTAAATGGTTGCTTTATAAACTGAATGAGCCTTTCCAGTGAATTTAAGAAAAATCGTGTTTGAAACACAGAAATATTGACATACTTTTATGTGAATTAATACCTGTATACTTTTCAATCAAATTAGAAGAAAATACCAAAGTTGCAGTTGTAAAATTCTACGCTGCAAGAAAATTGCATATTTTATTACACAAGAACACAATCCTTTGTTAATTGAGATCCACATGGGATTGCGTATACAGATGTACCAGCGACCCTTCTCTTAAGGGCGCCGTTTTATGCGCAAATTTTCAACGAATTTCATAGCTGTTTGTTGAGACAGTCTAAAAAAAATTGAGTAAGTTAGAAAGAATATCTCTTGACTATGTCAATTATACAAGTTTTCTCTAGGATGTAAAACAATTTCCAGGCTGACAAATCACTTAGAATAAGAAAAAATGGCATAATTTTCACCTACTATATTTTATCATAAAATCTCCTGACTTTTACAAGTCAACTGCAGATTGAGAAAATTGTATACGACATAATAAACATTATCACATCCCGCAGATCTTTTAAAAAACTAGTGACACTTGAATTTATGTAACTTATCAAGTATTTTTCACGGTGTATAGAACACAGGGATAAGGTACAAATTCAGGGTTTTTCATGTTTTTTAGCACATTTTCCCTTCAAAAGCTAAAGGAAATGATTCAATTTCAATATTATATTTTAGTACTACGCTAATAAGAACCTCCACTTACTTGGTATTTTTTTTTTGTGCATATTTAAATACGATAACTTGTCCTTGAAACGCCAGCCTTAAGGCCAAAATACGACAAAAATGCAGAGCTAGAGCGTTAGGAGGCATCAAAAACTTTGGCGCCTCACTATGATGCATTTTTGCATAAAGGTAAATTAACATAAATCGTCGTATTTTGAGCTTTAAAAATCTAAGGTGGCTCGATAGTACACTCATTTATACAGCAGTGTGTTAAAGGTTTAACAGAATTCACAGTATTAAATATAATAAATGTTTTGTGTAACTTTTACACATTTCAGTGTTATTTGTATGATTAATTGAGTACAGTTTGCATACAGTGCGCACACTAGACTAGCATCTGCATGGACAGACACCTGCAACGACCATCATTGCAGATCATGTCGGTGTCCTGCAATTTCTATGATTGGCCGCACTGGTCCAACGTAAGTTTTGTTCCCACAAAAATCAGGGATTGGTTTTAAAGTGATAGAAATATTCGACCAGTTAAGTTGTGGATGTATCGCTGAACTGTCGGACACCCTCACCTATCGACAACCTCTATTTACTTACCTTAAACAAACTGCAAGTATTTCGTCAGGTAATAAGAACTCATACTGAAAACAATTTTGTTGATCTCCAGTTCGGAAAATAATTAATGAAATTCGCCATATCGCCTTCTCTTTTTATTGATAGGGTGAACCTAAAATTTTGCCATTTTCCTCTCTTTTCCCCCTCCTCCAATAAAAATGTCTTCTACCGAGCTACACTCAACTGCTACTTTAAAACGTCTGCCACACACATAATCTGCACAAAAAGTTGCTGGTCCGTGTTGGACAAGTGTGCGAAGTTGTGCAGGTTTGCAGGTCCGCGCTGTGCTGGTCGATACTGGTTCATGCAGGCATAATGTGCGTAATCTTGTTAATTTTATTATAAAACATAACTAAGTGTTACAGCGATACATTGTACTTATGAAATTATTAAAAAATTGTAATTGAACTCAAATTAACAACAAAATATTTAACTTGGAAACAAATAATATTCCTGTAAATCATAATACAACATACACAATCAAACGAAACAACATTAAACAAAAAGCAGCACCAACGACAGCACCCGAAATTTCCGAAGATAGCGGAATGACCATGGACGTTCGTTGACTAAGGTACAAAATATCAAAATGATATTGTGAGTTCTAGGGCGTTATCTCATACTATGTAACATACTCGGGATGATACTTAGTACGAGGGTTCTTCAAGGGATGCTTATCACTCAGAAAAAATATTATCAACTAGAAATGGGCCCCAGGGGGTAAAATATGATAGCATCGGAAAAAAATAGTTTCCAATATCTCGGAAAATACATGCCGTTGCAACTTTTCACTTGGTATGTAGTTTCCTCAGGGGACACACAACATGTAGAAAAAATATGATCGACTAGAAATGGGACCCAGGAGTTGAAATATGATAGCACCCAATATTCTACATGATCCTGGAACCCATTTCTAGTCGATCATATTTTTTCTACAAGATGTGTATCCCTTTAGGAAACTACATGGCAAGTGGCAACGGCATGTATTTTTCGAGATACTGGAAAATATTTTTTCCGGGTGCTATCATATTTCACCCCCGGGGACCCATTTCTAGTCGATCATATTTTTTCTACGTCATGTGTATCCCTTGAGGAAATTACATACTAAGTGCCAAGTTGCAACGGAATGTATTTTCCGAGATATTGGAAAATATTTTGTTTTTCGATGCTATCATATTTCACCCCCTGGGACCCATTTCTAGTCGATCATATTTTTTCTACATGATGTGTATCCCTTGAGGAAACTACATACCAAGTGACAAGTTGCAACGGCATGTATTTTCAGAGATATTGGAAAATATTTTTTCCGGGTGCTATCATATTTCACCCCCGGGGACCCATTTCTAGTCGATCACATTTTTTCTACATGATGTGTATCCCTTGAGGAAACTACATACCAAGTGACAAGTTGCAACAGCATATATTTTCAGAGATATGGGAAAATAGTTTTTTCGGGTGCTATCATATTTCACCCCCGGGGACCCATTTCTAGTCGATCATATTTTTTCTACATGATGTGTATCCCTTGAGAAAACTACATACCAAGTGACAAGTTGCAACGGCATGTATTTTCCGAGATATTGGAAAATATTTTTTTCGGGTGCTATCATATTTCACCCCCGGGGACCAATTTCTAGTCGATCATATTTTTTCTACATGATGTGTATCCCTTGAGGAAACTACATACCAAGTGACAAGTTGCAACGGAATGTATTTTCCGAGATATTGGAAAATATTTTTTTCGGGTGCTATCATATTTCACCCCCGGGGACCCATTTCTAATCGATCATATTTTTTCTGCATGATGTGCATCTCTTGATGAAACTACATACCTAGTGACAAGTTACAACGGCATGTATTTTCCGAGATATTGGAAAATATTTTTTCCAGGTGCTATCATATTTCACCCCCGGGGACCCATTTCTAGTCGATCATATTTTTTCTACGTCATGTGTATCCCTTGAGGAAATTACATACTAAGTGACAAGTTGCAACGGAATGTATTTTCCGAGATATTGGAAAATATTTTGTTTTTCGATGCTATCATATTTCACCCCCTGGGACCCATTTCTAGTCGATCATATTTTTTCTACATGATGTGTATCCCTTGAGGAAACTACATACCAAGTGACAAGTTGCAACGACATGTATTTTCCGAGATATTCGAAAATATTTTTTCCGATGCTATCATATACCCCCTGGGACCCATTTCTAGTTGATCATATTTTTTCTGAGTGATAAGCATCCCTTGAAGAACTCTCATACTAAGTATCATCCCCAGTATGTTACTTAGTATGAGATAACGCCCTGGAACTCACAATATCATTTTGATATTTTGTACCTTAGTCAACGAACGTCCATGGTCATTCGGCTATCTTCGGAAATTTCGGGTGCTATCTTTGGGTGCTGCTTTCACACCGGTAAACAAAAATGCATTGAGTTTGACAGGAAATTAGAATTAACTTATAGTGATCTCGACATATCATTAACTTTCTCTAAAGTCACAAGAAAAGCAAAATACTGAGATAATATTTTAAACCAGTAATATTTATTATAGTTATTTACTTGCCATTTGCTTTACTCTAACTTCACTTTAAATTTAATACTCTCCATTTGAGCAGCGCGAATGATAATTAACTGAACACGAGCAACACGATAAAAATGACGCGTTGGGTGTTGTTGCGAAGTTGTGCTTAACCAGTTGGGAGTAGGGATATAGAACATAGAAGTGTGTTAAGTTAACACTGAACGGTGTACTCTTAACTCATTATTGGGAAATATTACATAGATTTAGATTTTATTATATTACTAATAATTCACACATTTTGTATAAATCACATAAAACTATTGGCACGGGGCGAGTAGGGCAACATAATGTTTAAATGTCAGTAGCAAATAAATGTTATAACAGTTATCTTATTTTACAAATTATAATTCATAATCATTATCAATTCAATCAATAATTCATATTTTGTCAGATGTTCAATTTAAGGACGCCGTATTCTTGAAATAGTGTTTTCTACAAATACAAATAATTTTAGACATTTAAGAATTGAATAACATAGAGCTTAGCAATTAACATGAATGTTATCTCATGCCACCTGCAAATATTGAATGGCATCGAAGTAAAATTAATATACAGAGTGATTCAGAACTTACATAAAAGAATTTTGGAATAAATGCTTCATGAAAAATGGAGTCGATATTGTAAAAAAAAATTTTTATAAAATTCTTATAGTTTCCGAGTAAAACATTATTGAAGTTGAAGTATTTTCAACCTTTCCATCGCTGGGCCACTGTAGTCTCTAGACAGGCGATTCCGAATATTGGAATCCGATTACTCTTTGTAGACACTAAAGTTTTTGTGACGCCAGTATTTACATTAATTTTTCAAGCGTCAAAAATGGCTTACTTGTATAGTAGCAACTTGGAGTTGATGAATATCGTTTTAATTTACTACGCTGTATTTTTGTGCCATATGCAGCTACTTTTACAGCGGTGAGTGCAAGTGTATGCAACGCGAGAGAAATTTGAAACCGAATCGTGGAAAGGATGGAGGTCCAGGACTTCCACGGCCTACTGCAGCAGTGTAACGTATCATATACGAGGCTCAATTATATCCGTACCATGTACAGCATGTTCAAGCATTAATACCAAGAGATTGGACGAGGACGACCGGTATTATGGCCGCCACGATCTCCTGATTTTAAATCATTTGGATTTTTGTGGGGATATTAAAAAAATGAAGTGTATCGCACCGAAGTGGTTACATAAATATTATTGATGATTTACGGAAACCTATCATAATTGCTGCCAATAACTTAACGAGTTCAAAACGGACAAGAGCAGAAACATTTCTATTTGTAGAAACTGACTAAGACGAGCCCAAAATGTTGTAACATCAGGTATGTCAAACTATTTTATTAATTAAATCTAGTAATAATTAATAACAGTAGCTACAAAAGCAGTTAAATTTGCCGTATAAAATCGGTGTTATAAAATGTTATTTATTTCTTTCCCATTTTTTGCCCAGTTGCATGTTACCGCCTTATCAGGTTTTACATCAGTGTACCAGTTTCCAGTGGCGTGCAGAAGTGTATTTTTAAATCATTTTCGAACTGCCCTTTTCGATTTTTTCTTTACAAAGTTGTATTTGCAAGAGTCCCCTGTACACTCAGATTTTTTTTTAAGATAAGTTCTGGATAACCCTGTATAAAGACAGAAAGCGATCTAACCATAAAATTTTTAGGTACATAAATATTTCAAAATACGTATTTTTTTCAATTTAACAGTATATGTATATATTGTTACAACATAAACTTACATAGTTCTGCATGTAAGATTGTTCATTTTTGTTTATAAGTATGTTAAAATGTGTGGTTAGAATAGCAAAATCTACAAATGCTATTTAAAAGTTATTATTTTTACTTGAGGAGAACTTAAATAGTAAAAGTAGATAAAAAGAAACATCAAGATTTTTGTTTTTGATATTAGATTTGTTCTACGTGTTTTATTTTTCGAAATTTCTGTACCTAAAAAACATGACAAATGTCATTATTTTACGGCGAGGAATACAGTGACCTTGAAGGACGCTCCGCTTTACCCTAGGTGTTCAAACAGAAAAGCAGACTTAAATATTATATTCTGTAATCTGTCGCTTTTTGCGTTGTCAGAAATATAAGTTTTTTATTTCTAGAATATATTATGAAAAGAACTATACAAGTTCAATGTTTAGAAGTAATTTCAAAACAGTTTAATGACATATCAATGTAATTTTTCAGGCCTAGTCTAATAAAAATCGTGAACATAGTAATTGTTGAAACATGAAAAAAAATTTCTTTAAAAAATCTTCAAAATTAACTTTACGATGCTTAATAATTACTTTTTATCTATAATAAGGAAGAATTGAAAAATATTAATAATAGCAAATCTAAACAAGGTTAGACCATTTAACTCTTGTAAAATTGACAATGCACGTAAACAAAATTCGACTATTGTTTGTAGACCTCTAATTAAATTATTTAGTTTAATGAAGGTCGCAACCTAGAAGATATATTTCGAGGGAAAAGGATCTTGTTATAGTCTTTTTATAAATCATAATAAACCATTTCTTCCTTGCACTTAATTAGAATTATTTGGATCGTTTGCATTTAATTTAGGTAACCATCAGAAAGTGGATACTGGTCATAAAATCCAAAACGGTTTCGTTCACCTAATTCCACCGTTGTGACGCTGAATTTAATTCGAGAAACGCACATAACTTTTAAAATAGTTTCTTTTTGTATTTCCCAAAATAACTATTTCTCTTATACTATGTTTCAAGGAAGTTTGTATAATCGAAAAAGTAATATCAAAACGTAAGGCGTACTTTTTAAATATTTCACATTTTACATATGTGAAAAGTGATGCATTATTGCTCTCGAGTGATAATCACTAAAAAGCAATAATGTCACTTTTTGCTCCTACTGCTTATCTACATTCACTCAACAAAATAAAACTTTTCAATTATTAACTTTATTACAACGCGAACATTAATTATTACAAATAGAGCAAAGGTAAGAAATTCATTTGATGGCATTCGTAATTTAGATGCTGAAAGAACAGTCTTTATAATCTTCATTAATAATTCCTCCAGGAGGCATATTAGCACTATATATTTTGATATAGTAAAATTGTCATCATTGCGATCAATTACTTGTACATTATTTGATGGCCTAGTAGAAATGGTCTTACTTATTTAATTTTTTCATTTATATTATTATCTATGTATGCTTCTGCAATTGTAGAACTCTTCCATCCTTCGTGTCGCTTCGTTTGTATAATATCATCTCTACCAATGACACTCTGGTAGGTTAAGATAATTAGCAATATCGTTTCGTGTTTTAGAAATAATACTCATTCCTACCATTTGATTAAAACACTTGCCTTTATTAAATATAATAATTGTGCTGGTGTATTTTCATTTCTAGGTCTCAAGCTACATATTTCCTATAGAATGTCAAAAAGTTGATAGAATTATCTTGAATGTTATTTGTGACAGTAAAAGATCGACTTCTTCTTATTTTAGAATTAGGAATAGTAACTATCAAAACGGATTCTTTGTCCTCAACATCTTAGTAACAGATTTTACAATAATCGATATGTACAGAATTAACCTTTTTTACCGTATGTTTCATCATCGACTTTGGACAAAAATTCGTTTGCAAAAAGTTTTTGATTTCTTAGGCTTATAACCAACGCCTCGCTTCTTTAAAAATGCTGCCAACTTTTTGAACTTGCTTAAGTCAATATCATTCTTGGTAGATAATGTGGATTTTACCATCGAGTAAATCGACCATAATGATGATGATTTTAGTGTCTTTGCTTTCTCACCAAAATAGGCGAAGAGTACGTTTTCTGAATATTTATAAATCAAATTATCTCTTTTTTCTCTAGTTTAATTGGGCCTGAAAAAATAAAGATTAATTGAATAAACCCTTGCTTGGTGCAAGGGTTTATTCAATTCACGAATCAGTCACTATGTTCTCCTAACCAAAAATTCTCACACTGAAAAAGCAGATAATTAAAAATAAGAAAAATCACATCACCATCGCGCACTTATTCGTATTTTTCGACGTTTTGAAAAACTCTGTTTTCGTTCCGAAAATGGCAAATTAAAAGTATGTCAAGTTTGACAGTTTACAATTTGTTTATCTGTTTACTTATTCTTCTTGATACAACTGTAGGCAACAATGATAAATGTTTACTGAACAGTTTGACACAACTTATCTCCGTTCAACAAAATAATCGCGGTCTCTTTTAATTTTCTTTTTGTTGCATTATCCTCCTTTTCTAAAATTGTTATCGAAAACGGTTATTTGATTCAATGGGGATTGAATCAAATAACCGTTTTCCCAAGCGCGTTCACAAATTTTTCCTCAACTGTAACATTCATAGGCTGAGCCGTTCTCCAACATAATGTTTATTTTATTTACAAGGTATGCTGTAGATGCAATTTTTTGAATTTTGTATATCATTCTTTGAACGTGTTTTTGACAGAAAAGATCGTAAAGTATTAGTTATCAGAAAAACTGTTCTAATATCAAATTTGTTACCGATTCTTCATAATCTTTCTCATAATAGGTATAGGAAAGTACGGAATTTTTATTGTGTGATTTCTCTTATTTGTTATAAAGAGTTCGTTTTAGCTGTAATATTTTTGAATGTTCTATCAACAAAATTTAGAGGGTATGCATTATTTATTAAAACATTTGGCGCATACTGTATTTCTTAATATGAATGTGAGGGATAGATCTACTATTTAAATATCTGTTAAAAAATCAATAATTAATTTTTATTTTTTCAGATGTGTGGCAAAATACCCAATTAAACTAAAGAAAAACTAAAATTATACCACAAATAAATAGCTTCAAAGAATATTTTGCAATTATCTCGACTAAATTGTGCAACTTTTATAAAATTTGACAATTTTTTAATTTACTACTTAAAAAAGATTTTGTTTACTTGGTTGCTATTGATGACGAGCGTTTACTAGATGTTATTTTATTTTATTTATTTAATTACTGTCAAGCAAAAAACCCTACTTTAATTATTAGTGATTGTAGATAAAGAAAAATTAAATACTAAAATTTGATAGATAGATCTGGGCAATAAGAATCAAATCAACGTTATTCAGAGCTATAGCTGAATATAATTATACAAGTTGTTTCTTTAAAAATATAACAGTAGTGAATGTATTTTGACACATTTGCATGTTTATATGTTTGAATTGAAAAAAAATCGGGCATTTTAGGAATACTCATCATTTTAATTTTTCTAATTTTCAAACTAATATCTGTATGTGGATATAAATTAGCATTCAATATACACACCGTATATTCAAATTACTTATAGAACTATTAAGAAATGCTTTCCTGGAATAAAAAGGTACCTCTATTTATTGACTAGTTATTTAAAAGGATAAGAAATAATAAATACATTATAGCAATACATGTTCTTGGTGCTTCTGATTCATTGCATTGTGGGGTAAAGTAAGATAGTATATTTTACTTTATTGTAAAGGTAGCTGGTTCAAATCAATTTTCCTACCATTCCTATCAATGAGGTCATATACGTTCTTTGACACCAGGTACGCTAAATAAACAACATAGATAAGGTTGGATTCAATAAATATTACCAAAACTTAAAATAATTCACTTTTGGAGATCTATACAGGAAAATATATTTTTTTTGTTTAATAACTGATGCTCAATATTAATATTTATTGATATGAAAATTGTTAAAATTACAAAAATAATAAGTCAGCAATGTTGTTATATTTTAGTTTTTTCACACGTAGACCTAAAAGTAGATACAATTTAATTTTTTCACGTGACAAAATTGAATTCGTGAATCATTTTTAAGTATCGCATAGAGGGCGTTACGTAAACTATATTGGTTAAAAAGTAGTGTGTTTAGACTATGAAATTTGTTACGATTTTGACAATATTTTTGTGTTTATACACAAGTCGTAGGTAAACAGGACCCAGAGGCCGCTCTAGCTATTTTGACGCCCTGGGCGAGATTACCGCCCCCTTCTATTAATTAAGATAAAAGTTTAAAAACCATAAGATATTTTGATATATCTTGGGCCAATTTCATCTTACCTTTGAGTATTGTATACACTTACATACACATAAATACACGCGAACGCAAATGGATCTGCGCTGTAGATGCTGCAACTCCGCATACTGCGCAGTTGTCGGGTTCCGGGTCTACGACAGAGATGCCGCCCCTACAATTGTGGCGCCTCGAGCGGACGCTCAGTACGCTCACCGTCTGGAGCGACCCCTGACAGGACCGTAGTTAGTTTACGAATGAACATGGTTCACAGAAAATATGTCGCAACACAGTATTCTTACTAAATAGTAAGGTTAAGTCGAGAATAAAATGCCTATATAAATTAAGATAACACGTAAAAATGACAAACTTTTCCGACAAACCTTAGTGTTAAGACAAGATTTGCGTAAGTGGTTAAACATATTACGTGCTTTTCTAAGTTGTATGTAGTGACACGGCGACGTTTATCACTTAATATTAACTTATGTAAGAAAAATGACTGTTCAACGTCTTCTGTTGATAACGGACAGTATGAGAAATTGTTGAGGCATGAACTTTTTTGTGCATCATCCATTGCGCCAAATTATTCATTTAGGGATAGTTCATATGATTCCAATTTCATAGTATCTATTAATGTAACATATGTCATAGCGAATATTTTGGTCCTTCCGTAAGTCCTGCAGGTTGTGTATGGCGCTGCTGTCATTAGAACTTAATTTACTAATGACATATTTTAAGCCATCGCCATCTAGTTTTTACTCGTTCGGAAGGCTAAAAACGTCTTTTCTTGCAGGCGCCTTTAAGGAAAACTTTTTTGACAGTTGATTTAAAAATAGTTACCAAAGGAAAACTTTTCCTTATTTTCTCAGCTAACCGATTAAACGCGTGAGTAGCACATGTGAAATGTGTCATCTTCACTTAGCATTACATGAACTTTATCTAAAGCATCTTGGTCGGACCACATATAACGAAAACAGCCAATAATAAAATTTATAATAGTTTTGTGATTGATTTTGTCCAGCACCTTAGAAGCCAGTAGGTGGCTGTTACTAGCAGTGTTACTTTTTAACGCACCAATTAAAAAATTGACTATTGAACGCCCGCAAGCATCAGATGCTTCGTCTATAATGAAATAAACGAAATTGTACGCAATATATTCGCGTACTGATGTCAGTGCATTATTGTAAATTCTATAGGCATATAGTAGTAGGAATTTTGCGGTCCATATATTTTTTTAAAAACGCACGTAACTGGAGGTTCTCTAGTTTGTTTAATGGAATATTGGTTTGTAAGAAAGGCGTCTGTAAGTGCATAGAGTCTTCATCGCTGGACGAGGCATGGCCCTTCAAATGTCTTGTCACTTTAGTTTTGTCAGAAAAATTTATAATGCTTTCACACACAGTCCAAAAGAGGTTACTTCTTTCGATATATATGTCCCTATAACTTTCGGTAGCACCATTAAACCACGTTTGAAATAATTCTCGTCTATTTCTTCTTTCTTTTGGCACGTTACTTCACTTCATTCACTTCTCCCCTCAACTAACAGTTATTAATGTAAATACACAGCTAATACAACTTACAGCAGATGTAAAAAGAAACGTATCAACATGACACCGACTATTACAGCGTTTCCTAAAAAACTAAAAGTGCATTTCGAAATGTAAGTGAGCTGGTCTAAATAATCACATAATAATTAAAGTACAAAATAGAACTGTTGCTAAATTGGCAAGATTTTCGTACAGTTTTTTTTTAATTGGCTGTCTGTTATGAGAATACAATACAAATTTAGAGAAATTACTACATGTACTTAACACTATTTTGTGCAATATGTTTTGTAATTGACATTAGTTAAATAAAAAGTTAATTAAGATATATCTTGAAAAGGAAACTGACAGACTGACAGATTTGCAGTAACCACAGTTATCATGCATCATTTATTGTAAAATGAGATCATCGTGCATCAACTACGGCCCTACAAACGTCTAAAAAAAAATTCGAATTTTTTAGACATATGCAGGTCTGAGAAGATGTCGTTAGGGAGCACGATTTAGCTGTATTGCTGAAAAAATAAACTAACCAGTGGTGAAGATATGGGGGCTATCCTTTTTATTAAAAAAAACAAATCGGCGTTTTATGAATCGCCATATAATAATATTTTGAAAAAGAATGGTTTTTTATCTACAAAAAACGTCGTTCGTAAAATTTTAATAGGCAATTGGGTTCTCAAGAGAATTACAGTTTTCGATATTTACAATAAAAAGGAGAAGATAAAATTCAATAGTAGGCTTTGAATTTTGTAGCTGACAATTAAATAATATTATTCGAACACAAATGTATCTAATCCAATGTCTATGTAAAAATTGCAATTTTATTTTAGTCATTATTGTAGTAGATTTTAACCACCACAGAATTAAATTGTTAAAGTGGTAAAAATATGAGACCATTTACTGTATAAAATTTAAATAAAAAATCGCAATGCAACGAACAACCAACACGTCAAATTAACAATAACCAACTTTTTTTAACAAAATATTTAACAAAGATAGGTTTAGTGTTTAACATTTTCTAATATAGAATTTAAAAACAAATACCATCCTAGTAAATCATAAACAACAAAAAAAAACATTAAACAAGATGTATTTAGGTAGGTAGTAAGTACACTGCAAAAGCAAAAAAATTTGTTCCATTCTGTATTTCAGAATGTGAACATTTGTTAGTAGTTTAACACACAATAGTTTTTTTTAATACATTTTATACTGCTAGTATTATAATAAAGCATACTGAATCTATGTAATATTTACAAAAAATGTGTAAAAAAGTACATTTAATTTTATTACTGTTTTAGAAAGGTATTTTAAGCTAATATAAATCAAATCTCCTACAATTCCTATCAGTGAAGTCATATGTATGTTCTTTGATACCAAACATCTAGGTATGCTAATGAACAATTCCACAGACAAAGCTCTATTCAATAATTATTTAAAAAAATAATCTAATTTACTAACCTACTAATGAAACACTCTATAAATATCTAACTTCACTTTTTGGCAGTGGGAACATGACAAATTCAACCACGATAGATGAGATCTGACCTATTTCTGCATTTTTAGGATTGCTTCTTCAGGTGGTCTCCTTTAAGTTGAATCAAATATCTAACTATAAAAATTATTATAAAAATTAAAATTATTTGAAGTTAAATATCGACAATGACAAAAAGTGACATCCTGTCAATGAATTAAATATGACAATACCTACTTGAAAAATGTTCACCTTTTATGTAAAAGTTTTTATATATTTTTAGGTATTAATAATATTGTGTGAAACTAACTACCCAGTGGACAAAAGCCCCAACCTGCGTTGAATTACACCCACAATATCTACCCATATATTCCCTATTATTAGCTTTTATAACATTTTTTTACTGTTTTAGAAAGATATTTTAAGCTAATATAAATCAAATCTCCTACAATTCCTATCAATGAAGTCATATGTATGTCTCTGATACCAAACATCTAGGTATGCTAATGAACAATTCCACAGACAAAGCTCTATTCAATAATTATTTAAAAAAATAATCTAATTTTCTAACCTACTAATGAAACACTCTATAAATATCTAACTTCACTTTTTGGCAGTGGGAACACGACAAATTGAACCACAATAGATGAGATCTGACCTATTTCTGCATTTTTAGGATTGCTTCTTCAGGTGGTCTCCTTTAAGTTGAATCAAATATCTAACTATAAAAATTATTATAAAAATTAAAATTATTTGAAGTTAAATATCGACAATGACAAAAAGTGACATCCTGTCAATGAATTAAATATGACAATACCTACTTTTGCTTTTGTCCACTGAGTAGTTAGTTTCACATAATATTATTAATATTTAAAAATATATAAAAAAGTACATTTAACTTAATTAAAATTAAAAACAAAACTACAAAGGGAAGAAGGACACAACGCTACACAAACGTAGGCTATTATATCACAGTGTTTCGGGCGTTCTTTTGGATTTTTCTCTTACAGCTATTTTTTTGACTTTTGTAAAAATTTGCAGATAAGGCTGTTTTTAACCATTTTATGACATTTAACTAGAATTTATTTTTTTTGTATACATCTCTATTAACTATACCTAAACTACTTTCACCACATATTTAAATTTATAAAGGGGTGAATAATGTCTTAATACTTTTTTAATAAAAAATATATGTATAAACAGTAGAAACAACTACACCATATTATGCTTGCTGGATCTGTACTACATACAATTTATTAATTTATTTATAAGCTTCTGAATCTAGTTTTAGAAAACAAGTAACTTTGTTTACAACACAATCACGTACACATTGTTATTGTTTTGCTTTATCGGAATTTGTTAAAGTTAGTTTGTAGTAATATTTCCTTTAAGTTGAGGCAGATAAAAAGTTTCCTTGGAAAATTAAAAGAATTGCTTCAAATGAATAATAATTCTTCATTATACTAAATCGTGTTTGTGTTTGAAATTATTATAATACCAATTAATTTGACGCAATTATTAGACATGCTTGTGTTTCTATTAATTAAATTAAATTTATGTTTAATTAGGATCGTCTCTTCTCATAACTAATAGAATTTTATTATCTGATATAAATTAAAATAACTAACTATAACTATAAAGTAATCCAGGCGTGCTGCATTACGTGGGGTTTAATGTGGTGTAATAATAGAAATACAATCAAACAGAATAAACCGACACGAGGTAACTGTTTAACATCAGAAACATTTTTATTTTTGAGTTTAAAATGAATTTTTCATTCGTGGATCGTTAAAGAATAAAATATTAAGATATTGATAGCAGATGTACAGGAAACGTTGTTTTTGGCAGTAAAAAAATTGTTTTTCAGTATTGTGTTTTAGTAGCCAAAGTTCTTATATAAGCTATAAAATAGGGCATCTGCACGTGACGTCACGATTTTCAAGGTCGTTGTTTGGAGGATAAACAAAAGTATAACCTTATATTTACTCCAATTTATTATTAAATATTTGAGTGTTATTTGTATTATAAAATGCCTAATTATTGTATGGTAGTAAACTGTGGCAGTAATTCTGCAAGGGACAATGTTAGTTTCTTCAGAATTCGTTCTGAATTCGACAGACATAAACAATTTAACCAGTTAGCATCTGAGAGGCGAAAGGCTTAGATGAATAGTTTAAAAAGAGCTGACCTTACAGAGTCCAAAATTAAATTTGGAAGAATATGTTCAAAACATAAAAGAGCAAAAATTATACATTTATTATACTATAGAGAAACTTGCAAATTTGCACGAGCAAAATAATCCGGATTGGATCTCCACTGTGAATATGAGTTATACATCTGGTACTTCATCAAAAGAATCAAGAAAAGGTAGATATGAGGCGAAAATTATTAAATGGAGAAAAAGAGTTTGAAAAAATAAATCATATCAATTTTCCGTGGCTGTGCAAACGCCACAGCAGCATATGTATTGATTGTATTTAGTGGCAACCTATTTCAGGACTAAATTTTTATTTATTCTTATTCTGTGGATACGTACTTTTGGAAAACTTTGCTTAAAACTGCCATATATTTCTGCTATTTACGAATTAAAATGTTTTCAGTAATATTTTTTTTTGAAGTTAATATTTTATATAAAATCTTGTCGAATGAATACCATATCGGAGTACCATTTTTTAATTATAAATAAATATTTCTTTTGTAGGTAATTTAGATTATTTGAAATGAAACTGTTTTAACATGTTGTATATGCATACCTATATACATAATATGAGTACATTTTCGGTGAGAAAAATTACTTTCTAAGCCTTTAATATGCTTTAAGGGCGCCGTATTCTTGAAATAGTGTTTTGTACAAATACAAGTAATTTAAGAACTGAATAATATAGAATTTAGCAAATAACAAGAATGTTATCTCATGCCCCCTGCGAATATTTAAATGTACCGAAGTAAAATCAATACATAACGTCAGAAAACGATCTATCCAGCAAATTTGACTGCTGAAATCTTTCAAAATACGTATTTTTTTAAATAGATGTAAGTATTGTTATAACATAAATCTGAAAATAATTGTTAAAATGTGGGGTTAGAATAGCAAAATAATGTGTATCATACAAATGCTTTTTAAAAGTTATTATATTATTTGAGGAGAGTTTAAACAGTAAAAGTGGATAAACAAAACATCAGTAATTTTATTTTTAATATTACTTTTGCTCTACTTGTTTTATTTTTCGAGATTTCAGTACTTCAAAAACCACAAATTTGATGTATGTGTAAAGCACTTTTATTATATAATAAATAATTTACAGTATTTGGATATAAAGTTTTAGGAAAATCTTCTTCATTATCAGATTAAATGTGTATGGATCTATTCCAATTTCACTTATTTTATGTCTATATCTATCAGCACTTTCAGCATCTATGACTTTCAGTGTATAATAATATTAACTATACATGATTATATAAATGAAGGAATATTGTAGCCACAAAAAAACGAAAAATAATAACAACAATAAACTATAACCAGAACACAACCACTTAAGATAACGTGAAAACATATAATAAATAAATAGTAATAAATACATTTGAGGTTATGATCGCTGTTTGTTTATCCTCCAAGCCAGTAGCCACGCCTACTTTGATCACGTGCCGCAGATGCTCTATAAGGCACTATAATATTTTTTATATTTTTTGTACTGCAATTTTTCAAATTAACGGCTATACATGGAAAAACTTTGTAAATAATAAACTAAATTTTATATGATTTGTTTCTAATGACTTACAATATTAGATTACACAGGCACAGAAAAAAACAGTTGTCTGTACTTTTGACGGACCCACCTATCCTTTTGTATTTTGTTACACTAAATTATAATCTTACGCTCGCTTAGTTGAAACACCTTCACAATTTTGAATAAGTCGTAAAAAATAGCGAAAAATCGGAAAGAATCACGTTAGTGAACCTTTAGGTTACTCAATGAATGGCCGAAAAGGGGGTGTATTGTGCATTGAGGGGGGGAACATTTTTCGGTGCATGAATGTGTTGGGGATAGTTAGGACGTAAACATATTAAAAGTCTCCACCCCTAGCCCGTCCGATTTAAGGGATGAGGGGGGTTGAAACGTTTTTTTTTTTTTTGGTTTTTCGCTTATTACTTGAAATCGGCGTTTTACATCGAAAAATTCTTTACTATAAAATTTTCTATAAAATTAATTCCATACATTTTTCCACTAGGATGTACTGTTTCAGAGATATGGCCTCTCAAAAATAGGTAATTCAAAAAATCACCATAATTCTCCTGGAAATTCCTCAGCTGTTTGTTTTACACAAAAGTTCCCATTTTTCGTCATATTTGTTTAAAATGGGACGCTGTTTAAACAGTGATCCTGACAGTTTTGGCATAATCGAGAGTAACTCATCACTGCTTTTTTACAGCTGCACCTTCCACTGCTACAGAGCACCTACAAAATATGAGGTCCAAAATTTTTCTGGGTGTTGCTTCGTTTTTTGTCATCACAGGAGCTAAGGTATTATCTTTGCGTTCCCAACCTTACGTCTGAAGGTAGTTGGTTTCCCAGCTAGAGCTGCACTGGTGGAATGTAATAGATGCTCTCTCGTTGCCCCCTCGCTGAATGGAAGTGATGCAAGATCTCGTTTTATATTCAGTGCCGATTTCAAAAATGACTCGTACTTGAAACTGTTCAGAGAAGGGACACCATACCATCTCAGCTCTCAGCGTGCATATTGACCCAGTTTTCTCAATATCAGCATGCGAGAAAAAGGATCTGTGGAACACTTCAGTTGCTCTTTTTATGTCATGATGTTTTTAGTAATATTTTTACGAAATCAAGTCTACTCTTCCGGAATGTCGTGCTAGTAGAATCACAGCCAGTGAATGCGTATAAGAATAAAACTTCTTTGAGTCACAGCTGTTACATTTGTTGGGTGGAGTAACGTTGGTTTGGACTTTTCGAAGTCGAAGTCTTACCTGTAACAGCCACATTAGTTGTGTCACTTACGGTGCTTACAATCAACAGGTCAATCTGATGCTTTATATGTTATGGTGCCGTTTCCAGGAGTTTAGAGCTCAATAGGTTGATCAGCCTATCTTTGTTCTGGCGGTTGGAAATAAATAATTCTTGAGTCACTGAAATTCAATTTCAATTGAAATTAATATCAACACACTTTTTCACACAATAGAGCCTTTTCTGTTCTACTGACATAATGTTCTGCCATATGTTTCTATATGTTAATTGTGGAAACTGAGGATCCTCTTTACCAGATGACATGAGATGATTTAAACAGCTTGTAAAGTACGTTCTTATGTTTTCCTTATACCACCCTCATTGAATAAGAAGGCTAAGGGGAATGGAGCCAATTACAAATAATCCTTAAAGTCAACGTCACTTTTTTACTGATGCAAATCCGTTGGAAAAGCATGAGAAAATCTACTACAACATTTTCATCGCGGAGCTTGATAGATGAACTGACAGAGGAAATTAGAGTAAAACATATGTTTTTACCGACATTTGGTAACAGATATCTCGGATACGGTGCGTTGTAGCGAAATATGCATGAAATCAATATTATTGAAAATATTATAAACTCATTTTTATGTAAAACATTTTTCGCTGCAACGTACCGCTTTCGAGTTATAAGTAAAAAATAAACAAAAAGTAAGACATTTGTACCCCCCATCACCCCTGAAGCGGACGGGCTAGAGGCGGGGACTTTTAATATTTTTACGTCCTAACTACCCTAAACACATTTCCTCCTTCAATGCGCGCTACAACCTCTTCGTTGCTTATACTACTTGATCAAGTGTGTTTCTTATATATTTTTATCACAGAAATCATAACATATATAAAACGCCAGAGGCCTTTAAATTAGGCATTTCAAAATAGTCAGACTATGGAGGAGGAATTGGGTTCTCTTAAATATATTTTTGATAAACTCGTTAAAGGTCAGCATGAACGATCTGCTAGATTTCGTGATCTGTACACTGTTCCACGTCATAATACAATTCAATTTCAAAAGTCATTTAGTTATAATGCCGTTAAAATTTATAATAAACTCCCTTCCGCTATTAAATCTGCTTCTACTTGCCAAGTTCTGAAAAACGGGTCAAATCCTATGTTACCAACTTAAGTTAAATATGTATGTATTTATGCTTCTTTATCATGTATGCTTTTCATTTATATATAGTTTGTGCTTTCTATGTTTTCTTATAGTTTTACTTTGTATCGTTGTCGTCGTTATTATTATTATTGAGCTGTATCACCCACAGATTTTGCAAAAATCGCAAAAAATAGCTGAAAAAAGCGAAAATTCGCCAAAAAAAGTAATCTGTACTTGTGACCAGACTCACCTAACCTTATGAATTTTGATACACTGAATCCGAATCTGAAATTCGTTTAATTGAAACAGCCTCAAAATGTTTAATATTGTAAAAAAAAATTAAAAATGTTTAATAAATTAAAAAAAATTAATCACGTTAGTATTTTGATGCACTAAATTCGAATATGATGTCTATTGAGCTGTATAACCTGCAGATTTGGCAAAAATCGGAAAAATAACTGAAAAATCGAAAAATCGTCAAAAAAAGGTGATGCGTACTTTAGACCAGACCCATATCTTATCGCATCCTCAAAATTTTTAGTAAATCATAAAAATCACTAGTTTCTAGTCATTTTTCACGATTTTTACAAAATCTGTGGGTGATGCAGCTCAATTCGAATTCAGCGCGATTTATCGCTATATTTTGAGATTTACTCAAAATTTTAAGATTGTTTGAGCTAAACAAACTTCAGATTTAGTGCATGAAAATACATAAATATAGGTGGGTTTGGTCAAATCTACAGACCACTTTTTTGTAATTTTGAACGATTTTTCGCCTTTTTAGCTATTTCTCGAGTTTTTTTATAAAATCTGTGAACGATGCAGGTCAATAGACGTCAAATTCAAATTCAGCGCATCAAAATACATAAGAAACTAGCTTGATTAAGGTAAGAAAAAAAATAGGTTTACTAACGTGATTTGTTTTCATTATTTTTCCGAATTACTCAAAATTTTGAGGGTTTCAGCTAAACGGACTTCAGATTCGCATTCAGTCAAAATATATAAAGGTAGGAGGGTCTGGTCTAATGTAATTAGTACCTAATAATAAATTTGGAATAATTTAAAACGTTCAGCATTTTTATTAAAGAGTTTATGTGTCGGATACAGAAACTTAGTGGTAAATCTACGATTAAATGTCAACATAACTTATTTTCATTTCCAATCTAGTTTACTGTACATTTAAATTACCCATATTTTGATATTCTTATAAACCCTGTTCAACAACCCTGGCTTATTAATGTAAAAAGGACAGGTGTCAGGAATTACCTACAGTACCTACCTCTTTTCTTAAATTTATAGGAGTGAACCCACAGAGTAGTAACGCAGTGCCGTTTATAGCAATATTGTCACACTGGGCGAGATTTCTACGGCGCCTCTTCACAACTGTAAGAACAAGGAACAAAATTAAGAAAAACAACTAACAATTTATTTAATAAAATGTGACTTTCCTGGCTTTTCTAGGAGCAAACTCTTTTATTAACTTAGTGCAGTCCATGTTTTCTGCAATTTCATTTTCGATCGATGATATTTTCTGAGCTTTTAATTTCAATCATCCTCTCTTCACCACCTGTGATGGGTGGACAGTTTTATTTTTTTTATTTTCGTCTCTTCCACATCTGATGAACAAATGAAATGCGAAGGTGGAATCACTTAAGATCTGTTTTCACAAGAGGCGCAAATTGGTTTCAAATTGTTCGACTAGATAAGTTGTGAATGTGTTTTTCAGTGCATGTAACGTAACAAATAGTTGGTCGAATATTTCTGACAGTTTCAAATTAGTCCCTGACTGCTGTGTGAGCAAACCTTTAATCTTTTTATAATAATTTGTACAAAATTAATTAGCGGTCAAAATACATTTCTCTAACTTTTATATTTCTCCGTTTCTGTAAATTTTTATCTATATTTCACCCCGTACAACAATCCCTAGTTGCTTTCAACAATCTTGTAAGTATTAAAATTGTTAGATAATAAAATAATTTCAAGAAATTTAGCTATTATGGTGTTATTTGTATGACCACGACTTTATCGATTACAGTTCTATTTAGATTTATGGATGTGGCTGATTTCGCATCTGTAATGAAGCAATAATCATAGTGTAAATATCTCTTTCTAAAAACAATGACAAAAAGAGATAAATTATAAAGTATGCCCATAGTACGAGATTCTCAGTAATTTCAAGCTTCTACTTGTTTTGTATATGATTTTTAGAACAAGTGAAATAAATTAGAGGGCAGCTTACTCGCTTATTGTTTGAGTTATGCACTTTTGGACTTTCCAAACTCTTTTGTCATTCAGCCAGCTACTGCAGTTGCGTATTCTTTTTGTAAAAACAAAGCAATTGGGCTATATTTATGCTATTTCAAAAATTAAAGATAATTGAGAATTAGTATCTTCAAGTTACATTTTGTTTCGTTTTTCTTTAATAACTTTTGTAAAAATAGATTTAATGACACACGGGTATTTTGATAGATGCTCAATAGCCTGGTAATATTATCTTCTTGATAAAAAAATGCCTTGTACCACTGGAAAAACGACCCTTTCCAAAAATTGTAGTGGGCCAGACTTTTGTCACGTCAATAAAATGGATAATATAGAATATAACCTCCCTTCAGAGTACTAATTGTAAAAAAATGGTTTGAGGAAATTTCACAGCCTTCTGACATTTCCAAAGGTGTTAACCTGAAAAACGGGACACACTGTATATACATAAAATACAAAAGATCATGCATCAAACTTCCATTCTGTTCATTTAAGACATAAATAATTCTTATCCTTGATGATTATAATATCAGTTATTACCATTACATTAATATAACTTATTATCTAATCAAGTTTAAATTTTATTTATAGAATACAAGACAAGGGTATTTTTCCATTAGAGAATTATTGTTGATTAAGTCGATTTTAATTGTTGGATCTATTAAAATATTTATTCAGTCTTCAACGGTAAGTATTTATTTATTCATATCTGTCACAATTGCCCTACACCTTATATCCTTCTTACATTTTCAGAGAAAATAATGAAGAGTAAATATATGAATTACATAAATAATGAAATTTTTACTGCTTTTACTGCACATTTAAATTTTGATAGATCTGTCATTTGGTGATATCGGAAATATCCTTGGAAAACCTATACTATAGACCATAAAATGCGGAATGTTTAATAGGTAGGTAGGTATTTGTAGAATCTTAAATTCATTTTATTATTTAGATTATTAAAGCAGAGGAGATTGCTGTATATTACACTGGGTGTTGTAATGTGTTCCAACATTAAAGTTATTAAAACTGAATAATAATATAAACATAAACTTTAAAACAAGTCGGTAACCCTTGCTCTTTTGCCGATTTTTATGATTTAATGTACCTATTTAATTTATATTATGTACTTAGAAGTTCTCTTGGATTTATTGTGATTAATTGTATTTAATCCATATTACCTGGAATAATTGAGGGTGAATTACATTTCAGAAGAATATAATTTTCTTCAGCAAATTAGAGCACTAAATAAGATTTCTATCTATAAGCTATTTATCTGTTTATCTATAGTTTACGCAAATGCCAAATGTACCTGGCTGAAATAGAGTAACATGTGAGAGAGATAGGCTTATACGTATGTATTTTAAACAAGGATAAATAATGCATTTTCAAAGTTCTTTTTACAACGGTACCAATTTCTTTCTTTTCTTAATAGGTAGGTACTTAGTAAAAAATTTCTTCAAATTTTTTTGCATGCTACCTATTCAATAAACAACAAAACTACATAAAAAGTAAACTAAATATGAAACATTTATTTAATATTTTTATATACACGTTTTTAGTTAGTTTACACGAAATAAACGATAACATTTACAAATCACCTAATCAATGGAAAATTTCTGAACAAGTTTAATAAACTTGCCGATACAGTTTTGTAGAAATCTCAAGCCCCTTAAGATGGACTGTAGGTGGTCTTACCTAAATTTTGGGTACTTTCATCTTCCGAGAATTTACTCATCGGAAATATTCAAGGGCTGTAGCAACATCATCTTAGGTGGTGTTAGCTGTAGGCACCCGAAAAAGGGAATAAAATATAGGTTTAAATAAAGTCAAAATCACCCTCTGATATTTTAAGTTGTAATAGACACCGTATTAATAGATAGATACATTTTTTCCTTATATTACCCTAAAATTTCAGTGGATATTTTTAATTTCACTTTCCAGAATTATTTCTATAATGGAAATTATATCGATCGAGTAGTCAACATTGCTGATTCATATGCTTTTAGTGCCTATATTTTTGTTTTGCTCAAATCAACACTGCTACAGGAAAACACAGTATGAGTAATTGAAGTAAGTAGATTCTGTGGTCTAGTCGTTATAGATATTTTGTGTAAATGTTTGATTTTTTTTTTGTTATAGAAATCTCAAAACATAAAACACGTATTGCAAAAGTAATATAAAAATAAAATTATTGATGTTTTTTTTATCCATTTTACTATATAAATTCTCCTCAAATAATATATATAATAACTTTTAAAATGCATTTTTGTAAGACACACGTTATTTTGGTATTCTAATCCTACATGTTTAATTAATTATTTTTACATACTTGTAAACAAAAGTGAACAATCTTATATGCAGAACTATCTTTATTTTATAACAATATTTAAGTATATCTACAGTTGAATTTAAAAAAATACGTATTTTGAAAGATTTCTGTACCTAAAAATTTGTTGGTTAAACCGCTTTCTGTCGTTATATATCCGTTTTACTTCGGCACCTTTGAATGTTCGCATGTGGCATGAGATAACATTTCTTTTATTTGCTAGACTCTATATTATTCAGTTCTTAAATGTCAAAAATTACTTGTATTTGTAGAGAGCACTATTTCAAGAATACGGTGCCTTTAATTGAAAAAATAAAAATTTGAAAATTAGTACAAATATTTTTTACTTTATGTTGCTTTTATTTTAACAGCCTCTTAGAACAGCTAGTTTACTTTTCATTTAGTTAATATCAGTACATTTTCGTTTGTCTATCTTCAGAAGTTGCAAAAATATTATTTTCAAGAATTTAATTTGACACTTTTTACACTGTTTTGTGTTGATTTATCTACGGCAAAAGTTATTGATAAGATCATAGGCGTACGTTGAAAGATATTTGGAGGGGATAAAGGAACCGAATCGCTCCCTATTACAGAATTCCAAATATTTTTTTTAACAAAAAAGCAACATAAAGTAAAAAATCTTTGTACCAATGTTCAAATTCTTTACAATCAGGAACATTAACTAAAGAAAAAAGTTTTTTTTTTAATCTTTGATTCTGCATACCCTGTATTTCGAAAACTAAACATTTCCGATAGATATTTAGATATATGAACTTGTTTTCTTATTTTAAAATGTTCTATCACCTGGTGGTCTCTGCAATTCAGGACACCCTGTATTGGTGTTCAGTTAAAGTAGGTTTTTTTTGTTAAAATAGGTATTCCTTGCCCTTTTGTCCCTTGTCCACAGCTTTTTACATTTGTTGAACGTTAGAAATGTTCTGAATCCAGGATCCAGCTTAGGAGCGTGTAAAAAAGACAATTACGAGTAGTATGCATTAACAAAAAAGGCATTTCAAATTTGGCGGAATCAATTTCGATATGCAGGGTCTACACTACACCTCTGTCAATCAAAGATTATTAATTTTTATTTATTTTTTCAGTTGGAAATAGGATACCTTTGTATCTAAATGTAGTTGATCTTGAGTACATCACGTACACAAAATACACGAATATGTATTGACATGAAAATTTGACTAAGAAAAGAAATAGCAATATCAGCACCTGAAAGAAAATCACCACAAAATACATTGAAGCTTATAAATGCAAATAACTCAGAAACCGATAAAGTTAGGCGACCTAAACACAAGTACAATTTTTATACAGAATTGAACGTTCTTTTAGATTTTTAACTATTCTTAAGCATAGTTCAACAGATATAGAGATATGTTTTGATTTACCTAAACAATACGGTGAAACTAGCGCCCTCTAGGAGCAACGTTAAAATCAGCTTCATATTCGTAATTCTCACACCAAAGAACCAATTTTCAGAGTCATGCTATCAAAACTTTCTCAATTATTGAGAAATTTCTGAATAAAATGTAAACCTTGAACACTCCGTATTTCTTAAACCAGCGACATTCGTATAAGGCATGATGAGCTCAAACATAATATTTTCGTGTCTAGTATCTCCAGCTTAGTGTTGACCCATTCATTCTGACTCATCCTGTATAGGTAGGTACTTCAGGTCAACGGAATAAGCTGCCCGCGTATTTTAACACTAGACATCAAATTTTGTACAGCCCTACTCTACGCCTTAAAGTTACCGCGCCTGGTAAAGAGACAGCGACCGCGCTGACGCCATGTGGTTGTCATTTTAAGAACGCTACGCTACGAAAATAAGTTCGGGATAAGTTATACAATATTAATGAAAGTACGTTTCGGCAAAGCAAACTATATGAAAAAATCTTTTTACTTTCTCAAGTTTGTCTGAATTTGTTGCAAGTACGACCCAAAACAGTTTTATTTGGAAGAAAATTTGAATAATTCGTCTGAAATCGTAGGTGGGGGGCAGCCCCGCCCTCCCCGCGTGTTTCGCAAGCTAGGCCAGAGACCGGCCTCGCCGGCAATCGAGCCGGCATTCGTGGCCTGTTTGGTAGACTTTTGCTCTTCAGTCATTGCTGGGCCGTTTGAGCTCTTAGACGTTGACGTCTGTCACTGACAACCCTTAATAATATTAAGCATGTATACAAAGCTGATAGTAAAATTTAAGGAGAGTGGTTTTGTAAAAAACGTGGTTTCCATATCTTTAGATATTCTTTTTGTGCTGCGTACTCCGTGTGTTAGAAAAAAACTTTCAGTTTAAAGTTGTTACTTAACATTTAAGTGCTTTATACTTGATATACCTCATAGATTTTAAGGTAAGTTTGAGTTACAAGTAAATTTAAGGAGATTTTATTTCTGTAGCGATATAAGAGTCGCCGCTTACTTTCTAAATTTGATCACATATGTTGGGAGGCGTGAAACTCATGCTGCCGGATAAGATTGCCGGCTACGTGGCTATTATTACACATATTGTTGCACTTCCCAGGAATGCATTTAATGAATTGGCTTAATTCTTCCAATACACCTCGGATGAAATCTCCGGTGAATAATTTAGTGACACATCTCTTCTAGTAATTATCTAAATACTTACCCATTTATTTCTGATAAGTAGAAAATTATTATTATTATTAGGTAGGTAGTATACCGATTAGGTATGACTATTTGATACGTTTTAAACATTCACCTTTTTACAATCATTATTTTAAAGAATATATTACTGAATATTGCACAACGTAGCTTACCCTTCATTGAAAAATTTTATTTAATTTAGGTGATTAGGTGAATCACTGGAAACATTAAATTTAATTGCTTGTTTTGCTAGTTAGGCTATTTTTCCTAATTGTATTTTTGGTTAACTAAAGGTAGGTAGGAATTCAATTTATGTTTAGAAGTAATCTTCAGTAGGTACTTAGATAGTTGTCGATTGCCTAAGTATTGCTTATTCCTAACAAATCTCTAATTATATAATAAATATTAAATATTGATCTAGGAATACGGTATTTCCCTATCTCCAGATTATAAATATTTATTCAAATTCATTGTTACTGAGAATCGATAATGTATGTATATTGCTATTAAAAAAACTTCTATTGGAAGGAAAACACGCTAAAATAGTTTAAGTTTTAATTATTTTATTGCATTGTTCTCAGTATTATGTTAGACATGTTTTTCGAATTAGTTATAAGAACTGATTTATTGAAGTCGTCTTTTATAGGGGATGGGAGATCTTATTTTATCAGTGCGATTGTACTGATTTATGAGATCGAACCCCCATTGCTTAACTTTCCCGCCACAGTTACTTGCTAGTAAGTTTGAGAATGTTAAAATAACCTTTTAGGTAATTGTTAACTAGATATATATGTGTATACTTAAGAGTGCTAAGTATTATAATCATTGTCAATTTTTTATGTCTGTCATACCTACTACTTATGAAAAATATAAGTACCTATTTCATTTTGGAGTACCTTACCTAGGTAGGAATGTAGATACTAGTTACCTACTTTTTATTGTAGAAAGTATTTGAATTATAATATCTTAATTAAGAAACATAGATTTAATTAAAATTATTATATTTTGTCTCTTCCGATAGGAAATAAATAAGGTGTAGGTAGATACCTAATTCCTACTTAATGATTCGATTAGTTCTCATTAAACAAAAGCTTTTAAGTCGGCAATTTAGTACAAACAAGTGGTTTGTTTACCGTTCCTTTTTAAACTTGTAATCTTAATCTTTTTTTCACCTTGGCGCCATACCTTCGTCTGCTTCCTTTTAATTCGAGCACTGAGCGTGAAAATTAATAGGTCTGGATAGAAAAATTGGAAATAATTAGTTTAAGGTGCGCTCATATTATAGCGAGGAGGTCAGTTACGCTTTGCAGGAAATAATTGCACAGGGTTGTTGAGTTTCACCGCAACAAGGTTTGTTCCACGGTTGGCTGTATTAAAACTTTTTTAAATATACTTTAAAAAATCACTTTGTTCATTGTCAGTACAGTGCATAAAGTAGATAGTCACCGATAGTGCCTAATAGTAACATTAGTCCGACAATTAAATTGATTAGTTTTCCTCGGTTATCATGCAGTAATCGCATGTAAATACATAAATGTACCAACTAAACAAACGTAATGTAGTTATTGCTCTTCTATATTTAAAAATGTTCAGAAAAATCTTTGGATATAAATAACCCTAGTCTTGTTCCAAATACGTAATGATCTATTTAAACTTATTTTTTTGGAGTAATTGTATAGAAAGTAAAGCCAAATTTACATTTCTATATACTGAAAATATATGGGTAGGTACATTTGGATCTATGTGATACCATAACATTACCCTCTACATTATCTAAAATATTAATATCCTACAAATTCCATTTTTTTTTCTAGTACTTAAACTTGACAAAAAGTTGCGGTGATAGGATATCTATATGAATAGAATGCATAACATTTGTGGCTTCCCAGTTTCAACTAAATGGTTTGTCTAATGAATTATGTACAGCAGTCGTGCCCGTATATGTCAGATATGTTCGGAATGGAGGTTTGGGTATTTATATGTAATTTTCAAGATAGGATGGGCAATAATTGAAAGAAACAGCTGCTCATGCCAGGTTCTTAATGTTGGTCGTTTCTTTTACAGCAGCTGCTGCCACAGCGGGAGATTTGAAACCAGGGCAATTTGTGATATTAGTGATAGTGACTGTAGACTTAAGGATTTCTGGTACCTAAAATGCCTGTCAGATCGACGGGTTTGATAAATCCTATGGGATTATTGGACGATTTGAGCAGCGATATGCTTCCGTCTTCGGTAGACGTTATTTCGGCCCGACCGAATACAGAACCCGTTCTGTCAGACGATATATGGGATAAGTTCGAGCTCGACTTCCCAGAGCTCTCGGGAATCGACGACATCTTCGACGAGATCGACACCAGCGGTGACTCCCTTTTGCCCTTTTTGAACGGCATCTGTCAGATCCGCAACCACGACTGCATGTGGGCAGGTCATTGCGCCAGCAAAGAACATCCTACTGACGAGCCACGCTTCCACAAGTATTGTGCCATCAACAGCTCCGCATCTGGCTCCTCGAGGGCGCCCATTCCTACGATAAAGCAAGAAATCAAGCCGCCGGCACAGTGTCAGCAGAGCCTCCTAAAACCCACGGTAAGGGCCGCGGCTTGCGTCGCCCAGCCGATGATGCCCACCAACCATACGCCACAGACACCTCCGATGTCCGACGACGAGGAATCCAAATGCAAGCCCACCCAGATCCTGAACCCGACCATAGCGGAATGCAAACTGGAGGACGATAGCGACCTATGCGACTACCGGGGCGACGACTACTTCGAGGACGACGAAGACCTGGAGGTGAACGTGACGGACTGCGGCCCTACAGTCAAAGAATCTGCGAAGCCCAATATCCGGTCGTGCCAGTTTGCCGCCGAGAGCGACCACAGCTACCATAAAGACAAGAACGCGTCGATGCACAACATACCCAATCTCGGAATAGACACCCCCTCAGATTCCGGTGAGTCCATTTTCAATTACACGTTTTTTAGCGCGAAGTATATGTGGACTGCCGATACGTTATCTAAATTTGTACAGATGAGTTTTCGTCTTATCAAATAATCTAGGTTTTTTAAATGTGACCTTGACCCGCTGGAACACTTTTTATTTAAATTGTTTTATTTGATTATCTGATCTTTTTTATATAAGTGTTCTATAGGGTATTATGGAAAAATTTTAAATTTCAAGTATTATACTCTAAACAGTCTCCTTGAATTAAACCTGCTTTATTAATTCCTTAATTCGTTTTCATTCTCGTTTTCATTACTTTATTACAACTATCCAATAATACGATTCGTTCAAATCAATTTTACTACACTCGTACCTACACAGGGTGTCCTGATTTATGGGAGTATAGTTCAAATATTTTGTATTAAGCAGGCCCTACAGACTTATATTTGGTAACTGTAACCAAAAATTACAAATCTTAAACCTGCTTTTGATTTTTAGAGGCTAATTTTTGAAAAATTATATTACCAATTTTATCTGAAATCTTAACACAACGTTATAGTACATCTTTCAAAATGGCCAATATCTATTAATTTTTAAGTTTATGTACTTCGTGATCCAGGCAAGTTATAATACTTTAGTATTTTGTTCCATTTTATTTTTATTCATTTAATTTTCTGTATTAATATAGAAAAGAAAAGGTGTAGGACACCGTGTATTCTATTTCTAATAAAAAAAATGTAATAATACATACAGGGTATCCAGGAACCAGCCCTAAAAAATACGGGGGGTACATAAGAAAACATGAACATTTTTTCAAATGAACGTAGGTCCGGAAACGGGGGGTTTTTTGGGGTGAGAAGTTTGTTGTATATTGATTTCCATGTACAAATATTTTCTTGAAATTTTAATTTTCAAATATGCATGTTATTTTGGTCTATACATATAAGAATTAATATGTTCTATTATTTATATCTTAAATCGGGACACTGTATGTAGACGCAAACGATTGGATTTAATGTTAATGTAACTTGATTATGATCAGTTAGGAAGTCGACAGTTTGTTTAATATGTACAATCGTTTGCAATAATACTAGCAGTTTTTAAAATAAATTTTACGATTTCTTTTGAACTTCTGACGTATTTGTAATGAAATCTACTTTCAATTTTTTTGTTCTTATTTGTTTCACTCGTCAATGATTTAATGAAATTTCTAATGAGAACTTCCAGAAGTTCAAAACTGTTTTGAGGGAGTGTCATTATTATTGCAAAAGCATGTAAAGTATAGTAATTCCAGTAACCAGTACAGTTGAAATGATGTCTTTATTTTGTCAACACAATTTTTGTGCCAGCGAACCATAACATCTTTTATGTATTTAATTCCTTTTGAAATGTATGCATTTGTTATTTGAAAATTTTGTCACGAGCGGTACCATTTCGTTTCTCTATAATCGTCATGATGGCCTTAATGGGCAGCGTTTTGGTTTTCCCCGCTTTGACGTGATATTTTGCGAAAACTTATGCATAATAAATGAGAGAATGGCATGCATTTTTGTATCGAAGCGAATATCAGCGTCCGCCTTCGTGATCAACATTCCGGCGGATATTTTAGCGGGAATTCGAAGCGTACCGCTCATATGACACATCCACCGTTCCAGGAAACGGTGCCTGTACTGACTGAACGTAAAAACATTTTGTGTGAATGGTTATGAATAGGCGCCGCCGAAGATAAGTTGCAGTCCCGCCAATGCGCGCGCACTCACTATTATGCACTCGGTGTCCGAGTGCAGTAAGTGCAACGTACTAGCACCCCGCCGCAGTCCGAGCGGCCGATTATGAAAGATGTAGTATTACTGCACCGCCACGTCAATACGATTGGAGGAGATGGTGGCAGTGGTGACTTGGCGCTGCGGAATTCATTATTAAGTTCGTTTAATTTTGGACCAAGAGGCGTGGCAGGCGGACAAAATGTCAGTGGTACTTACTGTTACTGTGAAAGGCGAAATGAAAACATGTTTTATTTAATTGTACAGGATGTCTCAGGTATTACTGGCATCCTTGGAAGGGGTAATTGTGCAATCAAAATAAATGAGATTTACCTATATCTAAAAGTTCATCGTTTCCCAGGTGTCGAAGATTTTGAAATTTTTATTATATTTTTTATTTATTTGGACATTCTACTTGATAAAACAACAATAATTCTAGGTTGTAATGGGATACCTTAGGTCTAATTATTTAGTATTGTTTAAATATTTCCAATGTCACCAGTGGCGTAGAAACTCTTCTTTTATTTGCAATAAAAATGGTACGCCACTGTCTTAATTATAAAAAACGTAAAATACTTTAAGTTTCAATTATTTTGAACAAATAATTATTCTTTGCAATTTTCTTTAATATACATTGTATTCAAGTAATTGTTCTTAAAATATCTCTGAATTTCGTAATTTGTGCATATTTGTATCAAAAGCTGAAGGAAATTTGAAAATCCTCTCTTAAAATTTTGCACATGGCTACAATTTAACATTTTCCCTGTATTTTCAGCGCTTTAAGTATTTGAAACCAAAACAATTTTTCCTCGGTGCATTGAATATTTCAAATAGGATTATGTATTTCGAAAACGGTTTCTCCTAACGACATTAACAACGCGCATAAAGAAGGTAGAAGAATCGCTTGTTTTAACAGTCATATGTATGCACTAAGCCGCAAAAAAGTTATGCAATTTCAAAGAAGCATGGTGTGTCATATGTGGCGCCCCCGGTGGCTTCAAAATTAGAAACAAATTTGAATTTCTCTCCAAAATGTATCGAAATATTTGGATTTTTTTAATTATTAACAAATATCGAAAATAAAATGTTTATTTTGACACTCTATCTATCTTCTAACCATCAACTTTTGACTAAAGTAAATTTAGTTATTTCACATTATTTTGTCGTCAGGAAACTACTATCGCTCTATGGTGCATTAATTTCGGGACACCCTGTATTGCTGAAGCATAATGGGTCTTCACCACGCATAAACTACGAAATGCAGAGATATTTTTAAAGAACAATTACCGAAATACGATGTATTTTAAAGAAAACGTTAAACAATTATTATTTGTTCAAAATAATCAAAATTTAAAGTATCTTACGTTTTTTTTTATAATTAAGAGAGTGGCATACCATTTTTATTTTAAATAAAAGAAGAGTGCCACAGGGTTTCTACGCTATTGATGATAATGGGAATATCTAAATATATTGAATAATTAGACTAAATATATCTCATTACAACCTAGAATTGATATTTTATCACGAAAGGTTTCCAAGTAAATAAAAAATGTAACAAAAATTTCGAAATTTTTGACACCCTGTGTCTTGGAAACGGTGAACTTTTAAATATAGGTATATTTGGTTAAATCTCATTTATTTTGACTTTACAATCATTCCTTCCAAGAATGCCAATAATACCCGAGACACGCTGTATATTAGAAGGAATCGACTTCGGAAGAATACGTTCACCGCCCACATCCTATAAATCTAATGATGTTGGTCAGTCCAGTGTGAGTTTTCACATTCAAATCTATGTTTTAGGTATTTCTTTGAAAATTTCACACCAAAGTTTTCTAATAAATTAGAAGTATATGGTAATGGTAATTCAAATTCGTGATTTTTATACTCCTTGAAGTAAGCTACATATGATTATATTGGATTTTTTTTTTGACGTTTATAAATAGACTGATATTTTGTTTGATAGAACTTGATATTTTAATTATTTTTTCTTCTTGAGTTTTAATCTCGGTTTTAATAGTCTATATATAAATTAAAACAAACAAAAACAATAAGCTCTTTTATTATAATATTCTGCAAGTAATTATTTTCAGTTAGAAAGTTTAAATGTCGCGATCTATCATTTGCACGTTCAAAAATTTTCTTACTGAATATCCCACGAGCTTTATAACCGGATTTTTTCTCGTTCATAAATATTTTTTAATTTTCCGGAAATAATTTAAGCACTATATATTATAAGTGACAGTTTTCTTTTCCAAGCCGATTCAGAGCCAGATCGGTGTGGACTAAGCTTTACTTTGACTCTGTGGTACCATAGCTTACCTATATGTATAACTAATGATATAATTAGTACGTGTCCATAATAACATTTGCCTTCTTTCAATAATATAATTGCAAACCTAATACAAAAATTATTAAAATTGGATTTATAAATACTTTATAAAAAAATATATATTATCTTCTACTTATTGTGAAAATACTTCATTATTCTGAAAAAATAAACAATTACATTTGTATTCAATTAGTTCTTTATTGGCAACATAAAATACATATATTAAATATTCTATTAATCAAAACTTTGATACGGAAGATCCTCAATAGAAACGTCTTTATTACATAATTATGAAACATTGAAATTAATTTATTTTTACCAGTTAAATTAGCAATATTTTTAAGATCATTGATCATGTTCTTAGGTTTATGTTGCATTCAGGGCATTTGAAATTCTTAATAACAGTGATATCATAGAGGAAGTTAAAAAAAAAACATTCATCAAATGTTGAATGTCGTTGTAAAATTATCGAGTACTGAAGAACTTGAAGTCAGATAAACACTCGACTGTGGTTGTAAAATCAAACGGAAATACCAGATTTTTTCACGAGTTTGCAGGCAGCGGCATCCGATATTAACAAATATTGGCGACAATACGGCACTATCTTTTAAGGAGATAAAAATGTATATAACGATAAGAATTATCGTTGGATCTGTTATTCCAAGAAAAACCTTGTTTCGTTGTACCGCAGATAAAGTATTAGTTGGTTATTTATTACAGTGAAATATTTTAAAACATTTTGAATAAGAATAAACAAACTGTGGAAGTTTTGGAAAAACGATACCGATACGATTTTCTACAATATCATTGTTTTTAATACCTACTTATATACCTCTAATTGACACGTACATCTATGTGTATGATATATGTGTCAATTTTAAGATAACATTTCATGTGTTTTTTATCGTTTTAATTTTATATATTTTATTTTTGGTATCAGTTAACATTACAGCGAAAAAAATAGAAAATAGGTTAAAGCAACTTTCACTTTCAAACTAGTTGAATATTTTTTCACAAAAAAAAAGTTGCTTTATGACGTAAACGTGTTAATTAGAATTCTTTGCTTAAAGGCAACTTGTGTGCATATCGTCTTGACCTTATTTATTTTAAATATAAAATGCGCTGACGTTAACAATTTTTGAAAATATGTGTCAATAAAACGCTATACGTTTCACAAACAAAGTAAATGTATACTTATGTACCTATACGTCTTCTTACCAACTACAATTACCGATAATATAGGCAAGTCTTGTGGAAACGTGAATGGTCATGTAAGGAATTCGGCTCCCTAGAGCGTTATACATGCAGGATTTGCGAAATTGCCAATTTATCGAAGCAGGCCGTTATTTAAATGTCGAAATAAAATTCCTGTTTGCAAATTGTTTCTCTAGAGAAATTATTTTTTTACTAAGCCTAATTATCTGACGCGGCTCTCGGTTATTAGACTTCATTAGTAGGTATAATTGGGAGAAATTTGATTAATTTTAAGTTTTCTCTCCATTAACGCTTGCAGAGATTGATTGGTTTTTTTCTTCTTTTTGCTTAAACATCCATCGGTTACAAGAGCGGTTACTTAAAATATATATTATTATTTCAACTCATTAAGTCATGTCACGGCGTTTTATAAATTTACAGGCTTCATACCTACGTCGGATTGGAATACTAATAGATTAACTAAAAGAAGTGAGAGCTTTGATACGTCAGTTCTTATATTTTATTATTAATCCATCCAAATAAGCATATTCCATATTTAATTTATCTTAAAATATATTCACTGCTTTTGTCTATGCTGTTGATTTTTTACGCTGGTTTCTCGACTTTGACCAGTCTGCAAGTAGTGTACAAATATGCGATTGCCAACGTCATACGAAAGTCAAAGATACATGACATTTTAAATAAGGAAACCAGTATAATATAATTATCTGTTTCTTGGAAGTTATATATTGGGTGCAAGTAATTTTTAATTATAAACCGGTTTTAAGTGAAAGAAATGGTGAATGGTGTATGGTCGGCATTTTTTGAAAGTACACAATACAGGTTGGTTCGGGACATTCGCTTAGGTAGGAGTTTTCTATAAAGGTTGGTAAAAAAGAAAATACCTACATATAACTCATATAAGTATTCAATAAAAAGAATTAGAATACTTAGTAATTGCACATTTGAGGTGTTTTTACGTAGGTAATGAAATCTCGTAAAATAAAACAGGTAGAACAAGAGTAATATCTAACATAAAATTTTTGATGTTTTGTTTATCCACTTTTACTACCTGTTTAAATTGTCCTCATATAAAATAATAACTTTTAAAAAGCGTTTGTAAAACACACATTATTTTGTTATTCTAACCCCACATTTTAACAATTATTTTCACATACTTGTTAACAATCTTATATGCATAACTATGTAGGTTTATGTTATAACAATATTTACACCTACAGTATAAATTTTAAAAAAGACGTACCTATTTTGAAAGACTTCTTGTACCTAAAAATGTTGTTGGTTAGACCGCTTCCTGTCTTTATATATTCATTTTACTTCGGTACCTTTGAATATTCGTAGGTGGCATGAGATAACATTCCTGTTATTTCCTAAGCGCTTTATATTATTCAGTTATTAATGTCTTTAGAAATCACCATTAATGACTTGTAGAAATCACTATTTCTAGAATAACCCTCAACACTGCACTACATTACTATATTTTATTCCGAACAATGGTACTGGATACCTAACTTACAATTTAAAAATATGAAAAACAATGGAACACATAACTGAAACATTTTACCTAATTGCTAAATTTTTATCAGAAGGATGGTATAATTAGATATTTCGACGTTGAAGCAATTTTATCTTAGTTATTGAATCCTCTTTTCACTCATCAAAAACTGAAACGATTGAAATAATATACCTTTTGGTTTCTGCTAAATATAAAGTTAAACATTTGTTGAGGAACAGATTTAGATATAGAACAAGATGTTGTACAATTTTTCTAAAATTACCAAATTATAGTAAAATTAGACATACAGAATAACAGTTTAAATATTTGGCACGTCATGTAGGTTTTATGTTTTATTTAATACTACCGCTAAACAATTTATTAGTCCTTTTTTATGGGTACGAAAAAACCATATTTTTAGACATTGTCAAGGTTGCTAGACCGTATTTAATGCCGATAAAACATTTTTAACTGGCATTCAGTCAAGGTTATTGTCATAGGAAATTATTTTCAAGAAATTTTCCTCGTGATATCAGCTGTTTGGTAAAATATGGCACACTTGGCATTCGCACGCGTTTTGATTGACCTATTTTTTTAACAGGAGCCAACCGAAATAGCTTTTTAGCAATATACTGTAACCGGAGTAAAACATAACGTAACTTAATTAATAATTATTTTGGTTAGGTACTTAATAAATTGTTGATGCTTATCAATTGGACTAAGATGTGGTAGTCTCGACGGTCAATTTGTTAAATTAATAAAAAAACATACATTCGCATAGTGTCAAGAATAGAGATGTAATTTTTGTGTGCTTTGATCGAACCAAAAATTGATCTATCGAACCAGCCTTTTTTTGTCATATGAAGAAAGTAAAATGAGTATACTTAACTCTTAATCTTAATTCTGATTATCGAGGTAAGTTAGATTCAGAATATGGAATTATTGATCTGAAAATTTTTATCTTTAAGTGATACATTCCGTTTTTAGCAAAGCAAATATTTTTAGCGTCTGGTTGGAGCCTGCATATATATTTTTTTTAAATTAATTCCAGTGAATTTGTTAAATTGTTTCTAGGAAGCATCCGATTTTAATTTTGTTTGGGCGTCACTGTATTCGGTTATGTAACGCACTTGTGTACATTTCAAATCTTTCATTCACACGAAAAAGATAACGGTGAACGATTATGTTGTATCAACTACAGATCAACAACGTTGTCGGTTCCAAGACGCCTTTCGAGCGGATTATGTGATTAATGCAAATGATTCATGCCGGTTAACCCATAGCGAAATGAATCATGGTCTTAACTGGCATTATTTGGTTACAAACAATGCATTAATTCGTTTAAACCGGATATACACTAGTTAAATGTAACGCAGTAGGTACATCTTCATTTCAACCACAACTAACTATAATATTGCGTTTTTATCGATTTTACAAATTGCTGTACTTGAGTTTGGAGTAAGCGCATTCAGCGAAAGGCCTCCAGCACGAGTCGCCACTGGTTTGCCCGTGCGTAACAAGTTATACAATCAGGCGCGAGCTTATTGGCGAAAATAATTAGAAAAAGTGTTGAATACATTACAGAAGGCCAGAGCACCGACAGAGTTTATTACACTCGCCGAATATTTTAACCTTGAAAATTATACGAGATGTCTTGCACTTCCCCTCACTGGCCATGAAAGTGCATTAACTTCGTTTTTACATGGCTAAATTATTCGCCTCCTTTTATCGGGGGCCAAATACCTCGGCAAGTAATGTATAGGTTAGGAACTCTCCTGCCATAATTGTAATTGTAACGATAAAATGGCACGCTGGCCAGAATGTTAAAATAATTACAATTAATATTGGCATTAAAATTAATGTTTGCACACGCTGATAACAGTTTACTGTTCTTTATTGTTGTAGAGCTAATAATAAGGCTGACGTTAATATCAAAATCTTTAGAACGAAGCCGATAGTGCACTAGTCAGTTGTGCCTTTAGTGGTTTTAAGTTGTGCCTCTTCGGGGTTCACAAGAAACCATTCATAATATCAAAAGCGCCGCTAACTTGTTAAAGACGAGTTCTTTGGTTTTAAAAGAAGCGTTACTAGTCTCATCGCTTGTTTTTACTTGCTATTACTTTACGCATTAACTATGAAGTGTAGACAGACTCTCCTAGAATAGATTATTCCCAATTTGTTTCATTTTATTGATGCCTTAAAGAAAAATCGAATACCTATCATATTTTTTTACATTTATTTGTATCTCGCTAAAGTTACCTAGTGACTTATTTTTATAAACTCCGGACACAGAAGACAAACAAATTTTGTCCGCGCTGCAGACCAAAAAAGTCCAGCCGAAAAGGATGTCCATTAATCTTTTGAAGTTCTTTCCACTCCATGAAGGTCCTGTATGGGTTTATACCTAGCCATAATGTTTACAACTTTTACAAGATTTAGTCGACTACCTGCTTTAAATTCTAGGTAATACTTCATGCCGACCGATGCTAACAATATTTACGACATTTTCTAGAAATAAAATTGAAGCTAAAACAGTATTAAACAACCTTTAACTTTCTCAAAGTAAACAAAACCTTTAATGATTGATATAAAATATAAAACATCTTCGTAGCTAAATATAGGCATTAAGTATTTGCGAAATATTTTATATCTTACAACCAGGGCTGTCAATGCCGGAAAAAAATTCGTTCCCGGGATTTCAGGGTTAGAAATTTATAATCCCGAATACCGGGTTTGATTGCTGTCGATAATGTCGCTATACAATAATTTTAGGAGGTGATAGAATACTTGATTTTGAGTCGATTGAAACAAACATACCCATATACCAAGTGTTACAATATTGGTGATAATTAATGTTTTGATATTTTTTAATTTAACCGTACTTTTCTACAATTATTAATGTGTAGAAGAAAAACAAACCTTTTTATAACAAATATTTCTATACTTTTTTTTATTGGGAATTAATGAATTATTTAAATTATTTAACCAATAAAATCCAAAGTGGCTTCGTTACTAACCTAGGACTTCATGTTTTTTTACTTTGTAAAAGCGAAGAGTGAAATTTAAACGTGGTTTTATTTAAACTTTTGTATGTAGGTTAATCAGATATTATTAAAAACTTACCTAAGCAATGCTCTTTCAGTTCTTAGGAAAAGTTTCTTTGTAAAAATTAGGGAAATTAACACGTTTAAGTATGCAAGGAGTGCATTCGCCAAAACAGAGGACAGCCGTTTAGTATGTAATAAAAATGGTTTAACCTACTTGTTGCTAATATTCTTTGGTCTACTGGGCGGTGACTGAAATATTTTGCCATTTCTTTAGCTCACATAACATTCAGCTGATTTAAAAAAAAATCTACCAGTAAAAAATTTAAATTCCATACGTTTATACGAGTACATTTTAAAATATTTTAGTTATTTATAAGTTAGGTATTTGTTTAAAAATATGACAATTTTCATATTTCACTAACTTAGTGGTGGGAATTGCTCTAATTAATACGAGTAGTAAAGGTGTCTAGTCTAGATACAACGCAATTAATGACAATCTTATCAGAGAAATTACTAGGACGATCGCCAGACAAAACAAAACGGCAATTTAGTGCATTGTCATTGTTTCCTTTTATTTGTTTTGGCGAGCTTTTCGAAGCTATAAAAATCATAATTAGGTGTGGTTGGCTAATAATTGAGTAATGATTCGAAAGTATTTAGGTTAGCCGTAAAATCGTTTTTTGATTACATCTAACCTACCGGTGATATGACAGAATGTATATTAAACCTTTTTATAACCTGCAGTCAGTAGATCTAGATTTCCGACTTCCAGTTTCTTTATTGTTTATTGTTTACAACGGTTAATGTCTTGACTTTTATTCCCCTATTTCGTATCGGTAAATATTTAGACGTGGCAATATGCCGTACATTGTAACATTGCGCAATCTTTAGCAAAGATGTTTTGTTTGAAATGAAAATTAGATGCTATGTAAGTTGAAAATCGATTGGTTAATTTACTTTGTAGGAAGTATGTATGTCTTTGTGAATCATGTTCGAATGCGATTATGCTCGTCGTCGCCCATTTCTATTAATAGATGCCGTTGTAGACTTGCAGTACGCCTCCGTAATGCAGTGACGTAATACAAATCGATATATTTGCTGCATAGTAAGTAATGTTGCAACAACTTTGCGATAGAATCTCCTATATTAAGTAAATTTCCAAGTTGCCTCTACAGTTATTATCGTGTCATGTTGTACCCACGAGGAATAGATACCAATCGAGCAGTAACGAAACCTGAATAAAAAATATTATGTTTGTCCAATATTTTCAACTTTTGCGTGGTATCACCAAAGTTTTAAGTACGTAAAATAAAATCCTATGGCGCAGTTTTAGATAGATGTTTGAAGGTCGAAATAAATAAAATGTATTAAATTAATAATCTCCAAATTTTGACGCATGCATTGATACAAGAGAATTAATTCCAGAATGAAGAACGTAGATGTGACCTTTGATGAGAATTTTTTATACGCCGGATTATAACGTACAAGTCCACTGCGTATATTGTTTTTATGTCATAAACATAAAACTGCACGTGTGTTTTGATATAGATGCATTGTTGCGATAAAATATCTAACTTCGTATAAGCAAAATAAAACTTTTTAAATATTTGCTCAATTGTGCGCCTTATCTGATGTTTTTCAGGAACTGATTCGTGTAAATAATTCCCCAAAAAAAATGTGGGCTCTTATCTAAAGTGATGTGAATATCGACGCCAGATATTTTCGCAGTCAAGAGGCCAGTAAAAAATGAAAAGAAATTATCTAATTTGATATGTTTCGATTATTTACTGATTTAGTAATGGCTTTAGATCACACGTGGGCAAGATTACCATTGTATAGTATATAAATATACATACAAGATGATTAGGAGATAACCACCTTTTTCTCACAAAGATAGATATCAGTTTATATTCGTATCTATGGAGCCTCGTATTTTTGTGAATTTAAAGAGTTGAACTGGATTTGAGAACGTTAGTAAATTTTTCGCTTCAATACATTTCTCTAGGCATGTTTTAAAATTTAAAATCGCTTTCGTAGACGGTGACTTGCAGAAGTTACGTACCGTGAGAATTTCCCCCCTTAGGTGCGAAATAAAAAACGAAAATGACTTGAATTTTTTATTCTAAGAATTTGACCAGAGTGGAGCACTTAATAATAGGACAAGAAACAAAAATAAGTGATATTGAGAAATCTTGTTAAAAACGACAAACGACGTGAAATTGTAGCACATTGAACAATTTCGGTCGCAATCAGTCGGCGCCAACCATGATGAAACGTGGCAGTAGTAGAACACCGTTGTTTATAAAACCTTCAATGAACCGTTCTTCTCCAGAAATATCACCGAGCACATAATAGTTTTGTAAAATAACTTAAGTTACGTGACGCAATAAAATGGGTGAAATTTGTATTTTTAAAAAGAATTGTAAATTACAGTAGCTACCTAATAAAAATATATAGCAGTTTGACAAATTCATCAGATTCATGTTACAGTTATGTATGTATTTATTCTGAATTGATTATTATTATACAAGGCGTCCGGAATATGAGTGCCTTAATTTTGCCATATGATAACTTATACTAAACAAAACACATTTGCATTAACAATTTTTTTGCCACTGACCAACGGTAACAAAATTATGACCGCTAACAGGTCTTGGAAGATGTGATAACGTCGCTCACATACTTCTTAGGATTATTATGTATTTATACATAATAATGGTTTTTTAGAGCTCTTTTCACAAAATGACTTGTTTCTTGCAAGAAGCGTTTACCATACAAACATCTCGTAGCCAGAGAGTTTTTCGCTGTAAATTAATAAGTCATGTAGCTGGTTGTTCCATTTTTGTTTATGTACACTCACAAACATCAAAAAAAACTAGATAAAAATGAAACGCACTAGCTATAAACACTATTATGACTAATATTACTTATAGGTTATCACCAGCAGCTGATACTGCAACGTTGTCGAACATTACAGTACGTTGCAAATTTAACGTGTTTCTCTTAAATTTAATTTGTTTACTTCATTAATACTGATCCAAAAATAGACAAACTCTTCGTTTTAGACATTTTTTCATAAGTTTTTTATTGCTTTTGGTCAGATATATAAGCCGTCAAAATTGAGGCACGCATATTCCGGACACTCTGTATATTTAGGTAGTCACTGTTTTTTTTCTTTGTACAAATAAATAATTTTACTATTAAAATCGTTGGTTTGTGATGATTTTATTCTTTTTAAACTATTTGTTTCTTTTCCAATTTTCTGTATCGGTAAACATTTTATAATTAACTTTTTCAAAAGGTTCGATTTACGTAAAAAATATTTTAAGAACACGAGAAATTAGTATAAGAGTGACAATTCTTGCGATAGTAGCATTTACTTCATTTCATTGCTACTAAATGCGGTTAACCCATGAACTTTGACTGGTATTTCAATAAACTACAATTTAAATGTTTTGCCACCTTGTCTATTAATCAAATTAATTTATACATTACTTAGGAATCGTTCCGCTTATCTTTATAGGTCAAATAATATCTATATCAGGATTAAATTTTTAATAACCGAATTGTAAGGTGTCGTACAAATAGTACAACAAATGTGACCCAGTGATTGCTGTTACTATACGAGAGCACTTGAGGACGCAGCAATCTCGTATCTAAGGATTTCGAGTTTTTTTATCTTATAATTACCCTGTGGATGTAACTTATCTCTCCTTTATAACAGGATCGTAAATCATGAATTTTTATCACAAAATGTGGGTCATCGTCGTTAAGGGTCATACTTGATAAGACGTCTTACGAAAAACTCTTATCTGGCCCGATATTAAAATATGACGCCATGATTACGCTTCTCCTTGCCTTCATCCTGACCGGAAGTAGCCTACTGACCGTCTATAGTCGCTTGTTCGTAAACTGGGAATTTCTAATTAGATTATATCTTAACAGGCTTAACTTTATATCGCGGTTGCTAGTTTCCGATATATAATTATTTTATTTAATTAGACAAAACAAGTTAGATAATATTCCTTAACAATGACGGTTTCCTAAAATGTATTGGTCTCGTACCGTACAGTTAGGATTTCACAGGTCTACAGAATATTTGTGCGAACTCGGTCTAAATCTCTTTGGAAATTGAAACTCGCTTGCATATTTTTCACGTTTGGAAAGATAGATAAATTGGTAAGAGGGTTGTTGAGTTTTTACATCTAATGGTAAGGGAGAAACGAGGCGTAGCAAGTTTAATGCGGTAGACAAAGATTGTCTGCTTTACAACTAACAAACAATATTTTCCTAACTTTTATGGTGTTCTCTCCCTAGCCATTAGAGGGATTCGTTAATCCCTGCATCTATAGGAATATTCTATTGGTGATATGTGATGCTAATAATTCTAAAGCTGGCTGCAGACTATGCCTGTATTTCTGATGCGTGACTCGAGAATATGTAAGGACTTGTTAAAAATTTATTCGTGACAGCGTAGTTGGTATGTTCGTAGTAATTAGCTCTAAAAAATTGTATACAGTGTACGCTTAAAGCTCCTTAAGTTCGATGTCTAATAGATTGTGTCTATTATGACGCTTATTTTTTTTAAATACCTTGTAAAATTATTGTGCGTTGTATAAAAGCGTATCCACCCTTACCTTCGCACCTATTCGTAATATTTTCCTGTTCGTTCAGTAATGCCGTAAATTTAGTAGATGCGCAAATATCTAATTTAAATTTGTAAAAGGCATGTTGTTATTCAAACTCTAACAGAGCAAATATTTACAATAAGTATTAGTAAAACTGCATCGCTTCAAATCCTGTTTACAGATCTAGATACAAATTTAATTGTAGATATCCCATCTTGCCTCGTCGAAGCGCTTTATAATTTCAGTAATGATCAAAGACCTGATGTATATGCATTTGAATAACTTCACGTAATTTTTTCATGTAAATTAAAATCACCCAATTTGAAAGTCAGCTTGATCAGTCGTGGTTGAGGTACTCTGCAAACATTCTTGTTATATTTAAATTTTAATTAGGGTTTTGAATTAATTTTTATATACCTACCGACAAAAAATATAATTAAGGGCTTCCTCTTAGTTGTACATAATAAAATATTAATATTTCCTTCACGACCTGTAATTGTCTAGAATATAATTAGATTGCTTGTAGGGAGATAAGGATTCATTTAGGAAATTGATAAAATAACTTTCAGCTGTACAATCTAAACATAAGTATTGGAATATAAAAATAGTTTGCAAAGGCTGACGACACTGAAATCAATTTAAAGGTAGTGGTAGTGACCTCGGATTCTGAGCGTAGATTGACGTGTTGAAAAAATTGAATTGCTACCTTTAACTTCTAGTTAGATCTATTAGACATATTCTTATATATTTTATTTCTGTAAATAAATTATTTTCTCAACTCGCACACGTGTCTGTTAAATAATTAGCTATTAATAGCAATAATATACATATATATAAGTACAAACGTAAATCTCATATACAATGTGGTACTCATCAGGTTTTCTTCATTTTGATGCAAAAACCAAAAAAACTCTCAGACCTGTCAACTTTTGTTCTGATATTGGCATCTCTTTTATGGATGTATTAATGTAAAATTTGGGGAAAATTTCTACTAAAGCGGGAATGGCCTTCACCTTACAATGAAAAGTTGTGTGATGCGTAACTTTAAAGATCATTCAGACATCTTTTCAGCGTTAAATAACTTTTTAAAGGGAAACGCTAGATGCAAGTCCCGTTCCGCTAAACGCATTGCAACCATCAGACTTCCCTTACATCTTTTGTCTTTGTTTGCCTCATATCTCATCGCCTGATATTATTTGAACGTAAGCTACTCCTTTAGCAGACTTTAACTTAAAATACACTTACTTAGCTCCAAATTTATAAAGTTATTATCAATGATTTTCAGAAACAAAGTATATATAAATTATTAAAATAATTCGCCGCTTCTAGAATGCCCATTTATTTTCTTCCCATTACGTTTTAAACCCTAATTTACTCGTGTAAAAAAATATGATTTAGGGCATCCAAAAAACTATTCTAAGAAAACTGGTGCAAGCCGCATCAAAATCGAATCATTATTACTGGAATTATTTTGAAACTAGTTTTAAAATACCTAAAGACTTGTTAATAATTTTACTTTTATCATATATTGAAATCTTCAATGCTGTTAGTATAGACATTGTTCAAAACGTTCTTTTAACATTGTGGAACATTTGTGGATTAATAAGGTTAAAATTCATGTACGATTGTAATGATAACTTTAATTATCAGACAGGGCTTCTTCAGTATGCGGCAATTTTTAAACGAAACATTCAAAGATTGGATCGGAACGAGAGTACCTGCTGAATGACCTGCACGTTCACTGGCTTATGTGTATATTTAATCACTTAAAATATTTATTGTACAGTATATTCTAACAGTAATTACTTAATCCAGACTTAAGTTGAATTTATATTTAATCTATGGTATACCCTTGGGTCTACTTGGTGTTGTTATTCGCCAAGGACAGAGCTGCTACCTGGACGAGTTATATTTGCATACTTTAACAAATAAATTTTTCTGTTCAGGTAAGGTAAACAACTGCATACACGTGTATACCGACTTTTCGAGTTACCTTGAATGTCGCAAAATCCCGTACTGCTTTATTGGTAGATGGAAAATGAATTCCTACTCCAGTATATTTCTACGAATATAGTTACACTCGGCAAATACGGTACATTACAAAAACAATGTATTTATGTACACGATTTATACGTGTTGTTAGAAGAGAACTATTATATACTAATTGAATGTATTGATACGTAAGTATTTAGCACTTCACCGGATATTATTACTGCACTAGGTTTGATTTTATTTTCGTGTTCTTTTTCGTCGATTTTTGGTGATTGTACCAAAAATTATGGATTAGCCAAGAACTTACTGCAAAAAGTGATAAGGTCCTTACCATTTTTTAAATTAAGACTACGATGTCTAATGTAACACTATTTTTATAAATATTCATAATGTTTTTAGTCCCTTTAGATAGGAGAAAAAATAAGTGCATTTCATAAGAATACGGCGTTGCCACTCAGACATGTTTCAACCTGTTGTGGGGTAACGTGATAGACCTACTGAATACATTTCCGGTGAACATATACCGACGAGCGACTACCATTGCTTACCCACGCTCAGTGAAGACCAGCTATTGGAATAGAATAAATTTCAAGACGAATAACGTATAAATCAAGCTATTCTAGATGAATAAAAAAAAGAAGTCGATAATTGGAATGTAATCAAATACCTAAATGTACTTGTAAATGTATTTAAATGTTCTATATGCGTGGTGTGTAATTGATAAGTTTAAAACGTAGTAAAACATTAACAGTTCTTTTTGTATTGGTTATGCACACCACCTATGCTGGGAGAAACTATATATGACTGAAAATTAACCAATTGCTATTTGATTTTCAAAATAATTTTGCGTATCGATCATTCTTAATAATAATAGTAAATATCTGTATTGTCCATAATAAAAGGTGGCAGAAAATTAATGGGATAAGGCATAATAATAAAATAACACCAAAAATTAATATCAACTAATTAAACAATGAGCTTGTTTTTCTTGCACTTATAACCTCAATATTAAAAAAAACAGAAAAGATTACAATAAAAATTTAACAACGACTGATAACAAAATAATAAATTATACAGAATATCTCGAATTGCATGAACCAAACTTTACCAGATACTAGAACTTTTTAAAGTAAGAAAATAAGGTCATATAAATATGGGTGGGAAATGCTTAGGTTCCGAGATACAAGGTAGCAAAAATTTTGAAAAAAAAATATTTCTATTAATTAATGCCAGCAGCCCGCAGAGTAGTTGTTTCCTGGATTTCCGTACTTGCAAAATATCGTTCTCGCCGAACGCGATAGAGGTCGAGGCAGAGGTAGCTTGCAATAGTCTACTGCGATGTAGACTTACTGTACTTAAAACTACCGTTCATTTGATAGCAAATTTGATTTACAAACTTTTATATGTCTCTTGATATTTTTTGATTTAAAGCTTCACATTTTCTCAGTCAATGTCAGTATTGTAGTAAATCAGTACAAGTGTGCAAATTCAATAGAACAGAGCACTTATTAGGGAAATAATACGTATACATATATGGTACTGACTAAGAAAATGTAAAATATCTAAAAAATTGAGCTTTAAAAAGTGTCAAGAGACATAAAAGTTTGCAAATTAAATTTACTATAAAATGAACGTACCGAGACCAAAGGTGTACGTTGAAAAATATTTGGCGGAGAGACAGAGGTCGGACACCCCCTATTATAGGGTTCCAAAAAAGTGGCATAAAGTAAAAAATATTCATAAACAAAGAAATATTTCTGGAAATAATTTATGCACTAGGAATATTATAAGTGAAATTGTTTGATACAGTTTGTTTTTATCGTCCTTTATTTCATAGTTCACAGGGTAATTTTGTCTTGGGTTATCGCTATCGCCTGAAGCGAGTAAGTACATCCGGAAAATGTGCAAAGTGGAAGCAACGGCGGCGTGTGTGGTGAGGGCATGACAAATTAACATTGCCCTTGAAGAAGCGATAATAAAATTCGCCGGCCGGGACCGTCGAATAGATAAAATAATTCGTATAAACAAGGTCATACTTTTTATTGGCCGCCGAAATTTTAGTAGTCTATGACGGTGACCAGCGGCCAGTGACCTGGATTGTACGAAGGTCGCGCATGCCGATTCCTCACAACTCCACTCTACGAATGATTAGGACCAAGACTACCACCAGGATACATGAATGGGAGTCGATAGAGGGGAAGGGGCGTCGCCGTCGTCTCTGACGCAGAACCGGACTCTGTCTAGGCAAAAGTTTTCCCACTGTTTACTTTTCACAAGAAGTAACAACAAATAAGTTTGTGGATAACCATATTTTTCAGTTATTTTAGAAATAATTAAATACTTAAAGGTAATTTGGAGGTCCGGTCCTATTACAATGGTCACCATGCAAGTCGATGAACTTGGTCGGCGCGTTTCCACTAATTCCGGCAAGTCATCAGTCCATGAGATGTAGAGGGTCTTCCGTGGAAAGTGATTTAATTTCGAAGATGAGTGGGCGGTCCGGCGATACGATCCATTTCGAAGAAACATACTGCTTTTTTAAATGTAGCGCGTCTATTATACTGTTTGACGTATTGCTGACCAGTGACTTTTTATCGCGAACCGGATCGATAGGAATTTGATACGATCAGATCGCCGATCGTGGTGCTTTCGGAATTTCGCTATTTGACTTCGCATTATATTAAGGCAGCTACATACGTAACGATTTATGAGCATAGATCGAACGGTAGTAAGTTTTGTAACGTGCTATTGGCACTTATATTAGTAAAGCTTTCTACGTAGGCATTCCTTACAATAACAATGGTTTATTTATAATTACATAAGGTTTGTTCCCGCACACAATCCATGACAAATCATTGCCAGTTACAAATTTTTAAAGGAGGGGCAGAACGGACATATCTGACAATTTGTACTAGTTGCGAATTTCTTGCTGCAACAGTGGATTGTGGATAGAATGAGTGACGGAGCACGGAAAAAATATAACGAATGACCGATCACGGCGACAGTAACATTCTGAAGTTCAAAACTATGATAACACAGATACACATATAGTTAGGTTATAGCAGAAACAGAGACAACTATCCATAAAATTATAGGTTAATGTTAGATGTCTAGTAAGACTAGACAGCTGACAGACTAATACGCATGCGCCAGACTATCGGTTTACTAGGAATTCGAGACGAATTTTTAAAACTGTCAGCAAATCGGTCTTGATCGCGCTAGAACAGTGTATTAAGAGTTATGGATTGTAGTTGGATTCATGTACATCCATCTTGCGCGCGCCTCAAATAGTTGTAGACTGTTGCAGGAACAAACCTATTATGTAGCACATTTTTATAATCGCAGCATTGTACAAGGTCATTCTAAAAGTAGTACCATAAAATTAACTGTTTTTTCTAGACCCCAAAATGAGACAAAAAGTCATATAAACACGTATCCTAAAACGGTTCGTTTTCGACATACAGGGTGTGAAAGGTTAGTTCCTGATGACCGTTTTTAATTAGAATTTACCAAATGTGTAGAAGTAAATTAGTGAAATTTTATACAATCAACAATAACTTTTTAAAAATTTAAAAAGATATGAACACTGTTTGTCCAGGGGTGGGTAAAACAAGTTGGGTGGTGCTTCAAAAATTAAACTTTTTTCCCCTATATTTATTTGATAATTTCAGGAAAACTGAGAACTAAAGATTGTTGTCCAAAAAAGGTACTCTTGTTGAAATTCGATGTCGGCAACAGTTTTTGAGAAAAATTGATTTTAATATCTGGACTCAGGCTAAAACTCAATACAAATTTATGAGACTTGAATTGAAATAACAATTAAAAATTTTGACATTTCCATACTTATAAGTAATGATTGATGTCAAAATTGTTTCTTTTCTCTCATTTAAAAGTTAATATGTTTCAAGTCCCATAGATTTTTAATGAGATTTAGCATACGCCCAGATATTAGAATTAATTTTTCTCGAGCACAGTTGCCGACATCAAATTTCAACAAGAGTACCTTTTTTTATATAAAAATCCTAACTTAGAGTTTTCATGCTAAATTATCAAAAATATATACACGAAAGGTTTGGATATTTTTGTTTAACCCGCCCCTGGACAAACTTTATTGATTGTGCCAATGTAATTGGGAAATACTAATTTAAAACCGGCATCTAGAACTAACCTTTCACACCCTGTATGTAAAAAAGAAGCATTTTATAGACTTTTGGTCTCATTTTGAGGTCTAGAAAGCGCATTTAAATTTATGGTACTACATTTAGAATCACCTTTGTGATACCCATTAGGTAAATGTTGTAACTAAATAAACTGGGATGCCCTAATGTTAATTGATGTTTATGATTTCTAAATATAAATAAAATTAATCAAAATGCTTTGTACATCAAGTTCTACAAAATATGTAGATAATCAGGTTTATCGTAAGAATAGTGTATTCTAAATAAACTATGGCACCAGCTGCTTAATTGAGGAATATTTTTTCTAATACTTAACATCCTAAAATAATAATGTAATGGTAAACTTAGGCGCCCTTGAATTTTTAACAGCCTTCTAATTTCATTGCCATTTTTTATGGGCGGAAAGTAATGTCTAAACTAGAAGGTGCATTGAACTGTGAAGTCACTTGCTCAATACTTGTGTTTGCAAATACTTTATGACTTACTTATTGTGCCTGCTTTACGAATTTTATAATAAAATCACTAATAATTTGTTGACAGTAAAACTACGATGTCGATTTGGGGTTTTTGCCCTGAATAACGGTAGCGATGCATCAGAATTTTTAGTTTGGATGCCTCATTTTTTATGGAATAATTTCAGCTTTCTGTTTATAGCAGGTTCACTTGAATCAAATGTAACTTATTTAGTTCCTATTATTATTCTCACGATTAAGATATTCAAGTTTTAATTTAACATTCGTAATTTATCAATATATAGTGTTTATGAATTTGAAACACTGATATAAATAATTGTTGTTAACAGTTGCTTTCACCACTAGCGACTCGTTGATTCATTTTAAGGGTTAGAGCCATTATCCTCATAAATGGGCTACACTCTGAAATTTTTATTTCATTGCAATTTTTTTATTTCCAAAGCTTTAATGGAAGCACATTAATTTTATAAAAACCACTGTAAAAAATGGACATTCTTCTGGAACGTGAAACTTCCATAGCAACAATAACCGAGTTAGTTCGATATTAGTCGAAGGCGTCTCGTTCGGGCAACCATAGGTAGCAAGCAGGGAGGGCGGAGTGAAGGCGGTTGAGTGAATAGATGGCGTTGTAACACACATCAGGGCCACAGCTCCCCAGGCCCGGTTTTCTACCAGTCCTCAGTCGTTGGCGGTGAAGTGTTATCATCAGATTGTTGTTTGCAGTGTATACGTTACAATTTCACCGTTTCGCAATGAATAAAATATGCAACCTGTTAAATTATCGATTTTCCTCATATTCACTAGAGGAACAGCTCGAAATAAAAAATATGGGTAGACCTATGCCCGATTTGGACATTAAAAAAACACAGCAAGTTTCTAGCGGCTCGTGCTATCACAGAACGCGGAAATTTAATCGAAATATATACTTGAAAAATAATTGGTTATGTGGATGTGACATGAAGCATGCAATTTTTTGTTTTCCGTGTGTCTTGTTTGGGGGTGAGTCTACCTGGACAGAAACCGGTGTTAGAGATCTAGTACACATTTGGGAGAAAATTAGAGTACATGAAAAATCGATAACGCACATGGAGAATACGTTTAGTTTGGCCATGCTCGGTAAATCTGATATATTGAATCCAACTTATAGAGAAACGATAACATTACACAATGAACAAGTTGATAAAAACAGATACGTTTTGGACGTTATAATTAGCTACATTAGATTCTGTGGCGCAGCAGACTCGATAGATTTTAGCTCTAATTTGGATGAAACAGTAAAAGAACATTTTAGCAAATCGCCAGCATTTAAAGGAACCTTCAAAACTATACAGGATGAATTACTGGAATGTATGTTTGATATTTACCACGAAGAGGTAACCAAAGAAATAAAAACATCCCAATACGTTGCTGTTATTGTCGACGAAACTACAGACGTTTGTAAAGAATTTCGTCTGGCTATTATTTTGCGTTACGTTGTTGCTGGTAAGCCAGTGGAGAGATTTTGGAATTTTGTAAGTCCCAGCGGTCATGATGCCATATCAATCGCAACATGTATTTTAAATGAAATCGATCCCTTAATTAGTGACACGCCAAATAATCTTGTCGCCCAAAGTTACGATGGAGTGTCGATCATGAACGGGGATTTACTTACAGTTCAGGAAATAATAAAAGAAAAATACCCTTTCGCAAACTATGTTCATTACTACGCTCATGAAATTGACGTAATCATAAGCAGTGCATCTTCAATAAATCGATCAGTTCAAATATTTTTTGCGCACTTATCAGGAATTTGTTCGTTTTTTTCTACTTCTCCGGAAAGAACTCGACTACTAGATGAAACTGTTCAGAAACGACTGCAACATCCCTTAGACATTAAATGGGACTTCCATTCAGAGGGAATTAACACCGTTTATGAGTATAGAAAGGATCTTATATGCGTTATGGAAACATTACAGAACGGGGAAAATATAAGATTAACTTATATAATCGAAAAAGCTGGGGCCTACATGGTTCGATTGAATGATCCCAATTTTGTGTTATGGTTGGCAGTATTTCATAAAATAATGCCCTATGTTGACATAATTTTTAATAGAATGCAAAAGAAAAATATCGACCCAGACAAAGTTGAACAGTATTTACAAGAGTTTGAAGATGCTATACAGAACATCCGTCTTCAAATGGATGAAATTATTGCTTATGTAGATTTTGAACTTTCAGAAGACGAGCTTCGTTACCAGAAAATTCCGCGTACACTTACTTCAGAAAATAAAAAAATGGAAGCCTTGGAAATGTGTGATTCTATTGTACATCAGATAAGAATGAGATTTAGTTGTACTGAACACCTCATAATAACACATTTATTTGCGATTGAAAATTTTGCCGGGTGGCGGAAGAAATTTCCTGAAAATTTTCTTAATGACGTGGTTAGTGCGTTTCCTTTTCTGGAAAAGAGCAAATTAAAAACTGAACTCCAAGTACTTTATGTTAGAGACGAATTGCATGATATTTCTGGTGGCGCCGCTGCGCTTCTATCGTTAATTCTGTCAGATGAAATTCAGGACATCTTTCAAGAAACGCGGGCACTTTTACAACTACTAGTGACAATACCTATGGCAACATCTGAATCTGAGAGATGTTTTGGGATATTAAAAAGTATAAAAACGTTTTTAAGAAATACCATTAAGGAACAAGGACTTGGTACATTGGGAATGCTTTCAGTGGAAAAAGTTTACATTAATAAAATTGAGAACTTTAATAAACGAGTGATTGAATTATTTGCTAACAAGAAGGAACATGAGATGTATTTCCAGTATCGCACAGTTTAGGAAATGATATGTAATTTAGTTCATGTGTAATATAGTAAGAATAAGATTGTCTGGGTAGGTATATGTTCAGCATTGGATTGGTAGTACGTAGCCTTCAGATACATTTTGTTTAGTTGTACAGCTTGACCAAAATTTAACTTAACCACGGGATACACAATGGATTTTGTTTTTTAACAAAGTTCACTATATCAGTAACTAAGACAGAATGACTTATGAACAATGCACATTTGCAGCCACGGCCAAGATAAATCTGGTCAAGCTATAGAAAAAATAATTCGTCAATTTAAAAAAATTATCAGATTAGATTATGAAATTGCAATTGCATTGTGTAAGAATATCCATACGGTATCTCAGAAATTTACGTTTATGTATATTTCTTGTCAACTGGTGGAGCAAAAACGATCGTCAGGCAAATTTGTCTGGATAGTCACCAATATATTTAGAGAGTTTATATCTTTTAAATATTTTTTACATCTAGCATGTGATAAATACCTATAGGATATACGTATTAAGTATTTTATAATGAATATCTGATAACCATGAACACCAGGGCTTGGTTCGTTTATTAAGTATTAGTTTTATATTGTGTTGCTTTAAGTTGTGTTTTCGAATCGGTGCTTTATGACACTCCAAATCATCTCAATCGGATTAAGTGTGTTATAATATAGTTTCTTTATACGTTCTAATTGTTTCTTAGTTGTATTTGTTTGATATTATTCACATTTTTCCTAGTATTATATATTTTTTTGTATTGATATTTTGTTTAATATATGTGAATAACAAGAAGTGTTGTCCATTAGTATTACCAAATTGAAGACATATTGGGGAGACGCTATTAACAGTTTTTCTAATAATTGATTTGAGAATCTGCTGATTATTTAATGCGATTTTCTGGGAAAAGTAAAACGACGTACGATATCCTAATATAAATAATTATATAAAGCGTTTTCCTCTTGAATACGGTGTGTTTAAACAACAATTTTCAAATGTATATGTTTCAATACAACCTGGCCAATTGACTTGGGAAAGACTGGAATATCACAAGTAATTAGCGTGGTAAAAGGAAAAGATGTATAATGAATGAAAAAATTCATATTGTAAGCAATTACGTGTTATGCCAATTAGCCTTAGAAATACGGACACGTCTGGGTCACGCTGGCGAACGCGCAACATCGCAGACGGCGGCGGCGAATATCGAGAGGAACGGGAACGAGAGAATTCCGCATAGCAGCTGCAGATGCAGCAGACGGGTCGAGGCTTGTTGCATTGCATTGTATTGTTCGTTGGTTGGGTAAGGAGAATGCCCGTCTCGCCGGCCTTTTGAGAAACGACATCAGTAACCTGTAATTTTCGCAAGGATCCACGCTGCTGTCGTAAACGGAATAAAATATTCCGTCAAGTGAAAGGCCGGCCAGATCGTTGAAGCCGCATTTCGAGCCTGGAATTTCTTTACTGTTATACAATTAGCCACTTGCTCAAGAACTGGTACCCGTTTGTACCTACGTAGGTAGGTACTCTCATTAATGTTGCTTACACGAATTTATCGATATGAAATGTTTGGATTTTGGGAATCCCCATATTTAATTTCGACGAGCTCGTAAGAAAAAATAGGTATCTACATGTAATCAGAACCTTGGTGACTTTAAACTCATTTGCAAGGACAATTAAGTATTGCTGTTAAAAGTTCACGGTCTCCGAAATATTTCCATTTTTTATTAGCTTCCAAATTTCAGTGGATCTCAGATTCACTTGTAGATATTTTTAAAAAAATGTGTACTAAATATTTTCTGTTGTCAATTCACGTTTTGTTATATATTTTATAACCGCTTTGTATAACAAAAACGTGAGTCACATGATGAGAAATATTGAGAATCTCTACCACGCAAATAATTAGTATACATTAAAACCGTCCGCGTAACTATTCAGTCGTGTCTAATGTGAGCAACTCAATTTTTTTTGTTCATACGCCATTAGAAAATATCGATTTATCATAATCAATTAACGACTGCTAACTACTTTCAAATTTAGAAGACAGGACAGACTAGATACTCCTCGCCTCACAAACATTAGTTTCGTTGAACTGTGCTCCGCTGAAACTTTACTACCGGTTGAGTGTGCCAAATCGCATTATCGAGTCCTTAATTTTTCTGTTTTTTTTTTTATTTGCTTTTTTTATATATGAGGTAGGGTCTTATAAAGAAACATACCGTTTATTACATTTTATTCGGAAAATAATTTTATTTGCATTTTTAAATTTATTACAGATACATGAGCAACTCTCACCATGGGAAATATATAGCAGTCATAAATATTGAATCACTAAGAAAACGTCAATGAACTATAGGATTGCAGTTCTAGCCTTCACATATTGTTATAAACATTCTACATAGATCAAGAAGGGGCGAATAGACCCTTTCTGAAATATCAATAGGGAATGCCTTCTCTCACCTGCTTAGTTCATTTATAAATGCATTTTAAAATAGGCCATTCCATTGTTACGTACCAAGTTTATACATAATTTACCTGTTTACTTTCCTCAACGGTGTGGTTATTGTTATGTAAGAAAAAAGGCGTCAAGAAATGCCATGCCTATTATTCTTCAGAATCTGCTACTTCCTGTTTTTTTTTTTCTTTTATCGCAACTAGTTATTATTTGGTTTTCGTAGAATTATCTTATCTACTTCTTTCCTCTTGTGAGAAAGTGGTTACATTTTATCACCGGCTGTGAAACTTATCTACATAGTGGCATTCGTCGAGTCACTTTTCTTATTCAAGACGCAAAGAATTAATTTTAATTAAACGAGGTTCGTAAATCATTAACCATAAATGTAATACTGTGTCGACTTGGTACCTTTTACTAGAGATAATAAATATTGATCCAGGCATCACACCCTTATATTTAGTTGCCGGGACAATAAATAAATTTGATTAGGTTAACGGAATATTTTTATTCTGGCTGTAATTAAAAATGTTACATTGTAAAAATATTATAATCAAATTTTGAATATTATAAATTATCCGTTTGGATCTTCTAGGGTAATGGGAACAATAGACGCAGGGATGAAGTCTATATGAGAGAGGTTCTTTGCACTATAAATGCGGCGCAGTGCGGCACGGTGCGTATCGATGTTTTTTCTTCACTATTGCGACCAAGTTCATCAAGTAACCATTCGAGAAGATTGTGTCGATATCATTTGATGTTTGATGTTATAAATCAGATATCCCGACACCAAATGTAATTTTCAACAAATTTAGAAGTGATCTACATTTATTGTAACATTTAAAGAGACTAACTTTACACCAAATCTGAATAATAAGGCCAGACATCATTTAACATAAATCATAAAAAACACTGCCCACAGGAAAAAACCATTGTCTCGATGATGAATATTTATTTTATCACTTTTACTTTTTCCAACCTATATTAGGTGTATAAAATTTGTTTGTCTAAAAGTTGGCCAACTAATGTATTTATTTATCACCTTGTAACTAACAAGTTGAACAACCGACAGAAAAAACGTAATTTAGCACTTGGAGACTAAGTAACTTTCAAGGATACAAGTTCAAGTAAAAATAATGAACTTTATGAATAATATAAGTGGAAACAATGCGTTAATAAACGAAATTAGATACACACATAATACAATTTTATGGTTTGCGTAAATGTTCATGAAATATTTATGGGCTTAAGGTCTTCCATGAAGCTCGTTTGTTCTTAAATACAGAGGGAAGTCTACAATCTAAAATTTGAATGGAAATAAATGCCCTACTGATTAATGAGGTTAAAAAAATAGGTCATATGAGAAAATTGGAAAATGTAATTTATATACACTTTATAATTCATTCATAAATTTAACGGTATACTGAAAACTTGTATGTCCAGATTCCTAAATCATTTGATACCGGATGTATTTGGCGTTGGTTAACCAACTATTTGTGATATAATTTGTAATGTCAAGGTTTATGTAGAAAATTATACGACACAATTGTAGACATTAGAATTTTACTACCAGTTGACCATGAAGTCTCAGTAGGCTAATTAATAATTTAAACAAAAAATCTATTAATCGACTATCACACATTTGAATACGGCCAATGATATCAATGTACAAATAATTTGAATGTATTGTGAATTGAACTTTTTTTTGGCGCTCTGGCCAGTCTTGCAGGATTTGCATCACCGTATACGTATAAACACACGAATGAGAAAATAAGTTGTCTACGATTTGTATGAGAAAGTTTTAAAATGGAATCTTTCTGAACATTTTTCCTACAGCTTCAAGGGCGCCAGAATAGATCGAAGAGTACAATTTTATAAATAATAATACTATTAAAACACTTATGACCTAGTCCCGATTCAAATTTGATGGATATACGTAAATTACATATATTTATCATACACCACTGTCTCCTACGCACGTTACTAAGTCCCGCGCTTTTTATATAATGTGTCAAGGTTGCTTTGAATATATACGAGTATATTACACGTGTTTCGCATTTCCCTTCCTGTAAAACTTAGGCAAGCAGGCATTCAGCCGGTTGCCGACTGAGACCAGTCTGGGCTGGGGTCTGGTCCGTCTGCTGGTCTAGGAAGACGGAGCTGCTTTACTAATGTACTATTACGTCATCCCGCCTAATCCGAAAATTTTCAGTTCTCGCTTGCACGTGTTGCTGCCGTCTAACCTGCGCCTCTTTCCCTCGCCCTGAATCAGTCGGTGTTTCATTGCATTCCCACCGTACCATCGGCTGTAGAATATGAGAAGCGATTTTTTTCACTACTTTGTTTCCTGTTCACATGTACCTCCTCTAGGAATCTTCCTTTGGCACTCATTGCCTACTTGCTGAAATGTTGAATGTAATGATGAGGTCCAAAATGAAATCTAAAAATGAAACATATTTAATATACAGGGTGACTTAAGTCCGTACCAAGGTTTTGAAGTTTGTCATTTTTTATTTATTCAAATATATCTGAAGATGTTTCTAGATTTATGAAACTTGGGGCTAAGGACAATTATTAAAAGTATACAATTTGTCAACTAGTGACGGACATACTGAGAAGCACCACACAATTTCAATGCAACTGAAAATAATCTTATCATACAGTTAGATATATCTAAAATTAACTTCATAAGAAAATACTATTGAAATATATGCAAAAAGTATGAAAAGCGATGTAGAAATGTTTAATGATCAAATGAATAACGAGAGGAAACAAGCCCCCCCCCAAAAAAAATCTTCCAATGATTTTTTGCATATTTTTTTTGTAAATGTAAAATAGTAGAGCAAATCGCATATGACATTTTTTTGTCTAAGAAATAAAACAATGGGAATCTGGTGTTAATTATAAAATAGTATCGTAAAATTACTGAAGATCCATATTATTTTTTCTAAGAAATAAAACATTGGAAATTAATTAGTGTTGAATGTAAATGGTATAGCAAAATTGCAGAGGACACTTTGTTTAAGAAATAAAACATTCGGAATCAAATAGAAGTGAGATTACCTCGCAATTAACATATTTGTATGCCAATTGAGCAAATTGTATTTCTGGCATCCTACATTGTCTTGAAAGCAACTGACTTAATACCTTTAGTTCGTTCACTAAGGCTTTTTGATGTAAAATATGAAAAAGTTATGTACTCAGACTCGGTTATTGCTCATTTATGTTTAATACCTATTAATATGGGTAGTGGTCTAATTTAACAGTAATATAGAAGGGCAACTTGATGCATGTTGTATTGGTTACAAATGTTCAGTATATTAGATTTCTGAAGAAGGGGTATGACATTGGTCATGAGTACGAACCAATTCAGTCTTAGTGGCCAATCATCGAATATTGTTTTTACTACTTTTCTGGTCGGTGATTGGCTTAGCTGTCTTGAATCGATATATTAATTTGATGCAAACCTCAGCTCTACACTTGCGTTATTTGTATACAAATATTCAATTTATCAGATGTATAGATGAAGAATTCGTATTCTTTGGCAATATACGTGAATATTTCCGGCTCTGAGGATTAGCACACGTCAAAGTAGCTGAATAATATATTTAGTTCTGTTCGCAAAAAACTTTTTGATGATATATGTTGACGCCGCTTAAGCAACGAATATTCACAGAACTCTCATCAAGTGGGCGTCAGAAATCAACCCTCAATCGGCTTGCAAATAATTTCTTTTTAGATAGATTTTATAAGAATATATTCGTCTGCGCAAATGTGAAACCGGGGTTAACACAAAACATGTTTCTTAATGGAGCTTCCTTTAACGAAATTTACGGATTAATGAACACATAAAATAATTGGCAAATGACCGACAATTAAGAAGACTCCTTCGCTCTGTGCCGCGCTTATTGAGGAAGTGGAAAAGGAAAGTGAATGCGAGCGCGGTAATAATATACGCATCTAAATATATTTTAACGGCAAATGACCTCGACGCATGGCGCGATCCGGCTAGACGAGACGGGTTTCCAAATACTGCGGTCGTCGCGACGCCGAATAAGGCACCATCGGTTCAACCCCCTCGCTACCCTCGGTAGCGGGAAAAATACCTACGATGCTAGACTGTGATCGCCCGACGAAGGGGTCGAATCGACGAACGTTCTAGGGTCAAGAGACGCGTCTACACCACCCCAAAGCAAGCCGATTTGAGGGTATGCCGACGCTAGGAAAAAAATAATTCAACAATTCTTTTTCTGCAACGAAACGTACTTAATATATTTGGAAAACGCGCAACTCGCAAATATTAAAGTAAAAACATATTTTTCGTGAAAAGTTTTGTGAAATATTTTCCTATATTATCGATAAATTAAAACTAATCGTAAATTGTTTATTCATATCAGTACGCACTAAGTAAAAAATTAAATGTGTTCTCAGTTTTTAATGTTTCAATTATAATTTAACTTCAGTGAGAAATATCCTACAGCAGAATTTATTTTAAAATTCTAATCATGTAAGATAATTATGTTTATCTTATCTGCACTAAATACCCACACTTAAGTCCTTTTCCAATATTGACAAAATTCAGATAAGAAATTCTTATCCACTGGAGAGAAAGAGCCTCGTGTGAGGCATTTCCTATTTCCAAAATTAGAATAAGATATTTAGGTTAGTCTAAATGTAACTGTTCGTCAAACAAGACGACAAAAACTTGCAGAGACCGTTGACATATTTTTGTGCAGGTTTTCAGGTTGTTCCATATACGTTCTCGTTCTAATTCGAGCTGAGAAGTGGTCTTTAATTCTGCAAGTGTGTCGCCATTGGTCCATACTGACAACGTCTATTTCTCGTCACATTCATTTCTAATTTTTAGTCCGTCTAACAGTTTTCGTATTTTGGTCAGTTTGAATATTTCTGTAACTAGAATTGGGTATTCAATTTTTTTTTAATTCCTAATTACTGGTACCGGTAACTAACGCATTTTCAAAGATCTCTCTTCAAACTATTCTAAAATGTTAATTAAATAATGTAGAGAGCAGGGCATGTCGGAAACGTGTTAAAAACTTTTTTTTACCTGACGGGAACCGAAAGCCGTCCTTCTCGGAAATCCATTGTTAGGGTAGCTCAGGCTACAGAGCCGGCTGATTTCAAAAAGAAATGTTTTGGGTTCGTTGCCTATCTGGTTGTTTCTACGAAATAAGAAAGATTTAACAATTTTAGTTCCCTAAACCAATGCACCAATTTTCCATACTATTTTTTTTACCTTTCATATTATTTTCGTTTTTAAAACTACTACTTAATTGAAAGGACTAATAAATGGTACACGATGTATGTTCTTATATATTTTCCCTTGAATTCTTCATTTTTTAAATTAACAAAATTGTATACCTGTAAATATAATTCGAAGAAATGAAGAAACTGACAACACAAATACTTTAAAAAAATTAAAGATGTATCCAAAGTATATTGGGGCTTAGGCGTGTGTCATTGAACATCTCTTGTAAAATTTAAACCCAAATATATTTAAACGCAAATTCTTTTTCAAAATAAATATTTCAAAAACGAATTAATTAATAATAACGCTAACCAGCGTAGATATTTTTTTCACAATAATGTCATTTTATTCGTGTAGTGTTTATGAATGTGTGCAGAACATATTTTGAGATACGACATAATTTTTTTTAACATTAACACCCTCTATCTTACAAACGAAGGTTTCAAGGCAATGCCAAACCTTGCAAATAGTGCCTGAATGAACATTATTATATTTCTTTTAAAACAGGTATGTAGCTCAAAACCTACATATCTGGAATTATTGTAAAACCTAGTACATAGTAACTACCTGCAAGGGGAAACTATACTTGTAAATAAAATTGTTTGGGCCTTCGCACCCTAAGTAAATATTTCGTTTAAAAGATAAGGCTTAGAGAATTCTATTAGAATGGTACCTCCAGCATTTGCACTTTATGGGCAGATGTTGAAATAATCCGCATCTTGCTTACCTGCACTACAATGCTCGAAGTGTGCATAGGTACAAAAATTTAAGGATACCTACTAGCAAGCCTGTTTCACCCACCCTCTCGCATCTTGCTCTAGACGAGAAATGACATTAAAACTAGTTCAACAAATTTCTTTCGTTTGATTAAACTATTTCGATATGCTTTAATTGGTTTTTGAACCGATGGAATGCAGCTCGAGAACTGGAACCGCCAACAACTCGCCTTTCACATTCCAAAGTGTAACGGATTTTTTGTGTGATAAGTCCTCCGTTACGGCTCTAAGTTCATTTAATATCATATCGTGTGCTTGTAAAGCCGGCCCCAAATTGCCGTTCTCCATTGTCATGATAACTTGTTAAAATGTAATAGTGGCGAGATGATCAGGACGATTTAGCTATTCGTCGGCTGTCCGGTCGACAAACTTTCCTCGAGATCGCGCAAATTTTTATGGACGCAGGCTTACCTCTTGCATTTGCAATATAGTGCTATTTCCTGTCGCGTACGTCTTTACATAATTCGATATATCAGATAAATTTTTCTGGGAAACGCCGGAACACGGATTGTTATTTTTTTAGTTATTCATTTTTTAAATAATTCTACTCTTACACGGGGTATTAAATTAAAGTTTTACTATTCGAGAGAAAAACTACTTTTGGAAAATGTCACGAAACGCTCTCGAAATACAGGGCGACGAAACTAGAAACAACCATTTTTTTTAAATAACAACACGTTTACAGTGATTAAACCTGGATTAATGGTTTATCTAATTAAAAAAAATGAATTAGGATTATAAATATCAACCAGTAGGAAAGACACTGAGAGTCATCACTGGACGTCTGAAATTCGACGCCAATGGATATTTGAACATTCAGTCACTACTTTAATTTGTACTAGCATTTCAAAGCTATTTGAAAATAAAAAGGACCATTTAGTTATCTTTACCATAGTCTCGAAAAAATCATAATACATGTGGTCTAATTTCGAAAATGGTTGGTTGACGTATACAGTGTATCCTGTTTTTCAAGTTAACACCTCTGTAAATGTGAGAATGTGTGTGTGGAATTTCTGCAAGCCAATTTATTTTCCAATTAGTACCTGAAGGGAAATTGTATTCTATTACCCGTTTTATTGATGTGAGAAAAGCCTGGCCTACTATTTTTTAAAAGGGTCGTTTTTCCAAGTGGTTGTATTACGCATTAAGATAATATTGCCAGACTATTCAAGCCCCATCGAAATACCCACATATGAAATTGGATAGACAAATATTATGTAGTATCAAACAAATACCAATCGGACAAAGAAAAAGCACAATAATTGTTAAACCAGAAATTACAAAAAGTTAAACTTTAGTTTTCTCCATCAAGCCTTCTTCCTGTCGAATACATTTTTTCAATCGTCTTAAATTTAAAAATACCTTACATTACAGCAACTCAGTATTTCATTTTTTACACATTACATTTACATTACATTTTTTTCTACTTTAATTATTTTTACTGGTGTCGCAATTGGAAGTGTTAAACTTGTTTTCTTTGTCTAATTGTTATTTGCTTTCATTTTCATGACAATCTGCTTATTATAATTTTTAAAATAATTTAAAAATATTTAATAGACATTTCTTTATCAAATTTGATTATGAAAAAACGACCCTTTTCTAAAATCGTAGTAGGCCAAGCTTTTCATATCAATAAAAAGGGCTAGTAGAATATAACCTCCCTTCAGGGTACTAATTTAAAAAAATGGCTTGCAGTAATTCTACAGCTTTCTCACATTCCAAGGAAACCTGAAAAACGGGACATACTGTATATATAGTTGCGGCAAGAATTCGCTTAATACTTACGTCACGACTAACGGTACGCAATTGTTTTTTTTTTCAATAGTTTGTCGCGCTAAATATAATCATTTTTTTTGTAATTTAGTGCAAACATTTAACGTTGCATATAGTTTAATTTTTCTCAGTTGCAGTTTCTTAAATATTTTAATGAAAATATAATGAATTAGTCATTTGTTTGTATGATGTAAGTTGTCTGAATTCTTGTCGCAACTAATGACAGCTATGTCTTCAGTTATTTTAGAAACTGATTGCTTTTTTTTAAATTTCGACACCTGCATCTAGAAATTTAAACATTTCTGTGCATTGACCAAGATTCTAATTTTAAGTGTAGCCAACTTGGAACACCCTGTATACAATGTGAACCTTATGGTATCATATATATTTTTAAATAGAACGTGGTCGTTCATTTAAAAGCTTTTCAGTTAATTTAGTTACTACTATCTATACCTACTGTTTTCTGTAGAATTTTTGTTAATCATTCTCGTTTAAAAATTCAGTTAGATGTTAAAATAGCCATTAAAAAAATATACAACAAATATTTTATAATATGAACAGTTAAAAAGTCACGAAGGTAAAAGCATAGCATGCAGGTTTGTGTAAAAACTTGTTAATATAGCTTTTAACAAATAGTGTAATATGACCATTTTCCCTTCGTAAATTTTTTTGACAACAAACTACACCACTAAAAATATTGAAAGTACATCTGTGCAAATTTAAAAATAACTGATTGTCAAAATTAAATCTTTAAGATGTACTTTACATAATACTAAGTTTCCTTTTTCTTTGCAGAGGAAGAAATTGACGTTGTGTCAGTGACTGGGGAGAAGGCAACCATAAATAACAGAATATGTTCTCTGCCCACAAATCCAAGCATACGCGATCGTCAACAAATTCAGAGACGAATGGCCACAGCAATAAGCAAAAACAGAATAAACGGCATAAAAACTATTTTACCAATTCGAAAGACAAGCACAGAAAATAATGCTCAGACGAAGAGAAAACTGCCAGAATCTCGAGTTGTTAAGAGAACTCGACAATACAGAACAACAAATAATTCACCGTATAAAAGACGTTCAACTTTAGGTAATAGTAGTGATAGTGAAGCAGAACCTTCAGAGAAACGAAGCTTACACAATAACATGGAAAGACAAAGAAGAATTGACCTACGTAATGCTTTTGAGGATCTGAGGTTGCTTATACCAGAGGTGAGCAAGAAAGAAAAGGCTGCAAAAGTAGTGATTCTTAGAGAAGCCTCCAAATATTGCTATCATCTTGGAAATACTTCCATTGAATGTAATAACCAGCTCAATGAATTAAGACGAGAACAGGAAAAGCTAAGGAGACGAGTGTCTCAGCTTAGAAGAAATTTATTTAGCAGCCAAGCGGTAAATTATGAGTATTAGATCCTCTAGTTATTGATTTATTTCAATAGTATGTTTAGTAAAAGAACACCCTTGTCTTGAAAATAAATATTTGAATTGGTAATTCGTATAGGTACATAAATAATTATACTGTGATTTCCTGAGTTTTTAGGGGTAGAATAATTCTTAATTTTTTTGTTTTTTTTTAACAGGTTTTTAAAGAATTTTTTTTAATTTATGCTGTCAAACACTTCAGATGTTTTATTATAATTTGGTGATAAAAATAATGTGATAACCTGCATACGAGTATAATTTTTGTTCTCATTCTGTCGATTCAATTTTGTTTTTGTGTTCTAAGAATTTTTAGTTTAAATTTAAGAAAAAAAAAACAATTTTGAGTATTTAAAACGTAAGCAATAATGTTTTGTTCTTATATGTTCTATTGTTATTATTTGTGTTTAGATTATGTAAGTTTTGTACATTTTTAGTTTTGATAGCATAGTTTCTCATCATACCATTTTTAATGTGTGAATTTGTAAATTAAGACATATTTTTATAATTTTATCAGAGTTGTATCTGGTACTTTATTTTGTACAAATGTCTATACTAAACTACCCATTATACCTTTTTTATTTTGTTATAAAAAATTCAAGAAAACAATGTTGGTTTAAATTTTGATAACCCTGAACTAATCCATTTATCTTTTGGTATACTCTTTTTTACAGAAAATAGAATTACAGTTAATTTCATACAACCAGTTCTAAGGGTTATAAATTATGAAGTAGGTAATATTTATTCAATTTGAGAATATATAGTTGATACATATTTTACTAAACTATAATTTAAAGAGAAAAGTAGCATAATATACTACAATGCATTTTTCAGCATATGTATTTTAGATGCTTTTTATCCTTACATTATTTTTAAATTGTTGTTACATCCGAACTAATATAATTGTAGACTTTTTTTATTGTCTAGAGTTTTACATTTTGTTAAATTGTTGTGTTTATGATATTTGGAATATGTTTTCTTTTTGGGCAAGGCCACCTAGAGAGGTAATTTGTAGGAAATAATTCATAACAATATTTTGAACATGAATTACTACATCAACAAAATCAATATCAATGCTATGGCATATTACTAGTTTGGTGGATTTTTAAAATTTTTTATGCGGATGTTATGTTGGCTTACAATCTTTATTGAAATATTTTACATTAAACTTATTAGATATCGTGGAAATTTAATACATATATAATGAATTTTATATCTTAGACAATCACGGTATTTTAAAAAATCCAGGAATTTAGTCAATAAATTTTCATCATCTTCACAAAATGCATCCCCAAATAAGTGAATTATCAAATACTGAAATTTAAATAATTTACTGTTACAAAAGATTGTTGTGTGAATAAAATGAAATTTAGGTGTCCTGCTGTGGTTGAAGTTGTTTACTTTTGCTGTTGGGTAGTGTTTTTTGGAGCATCAAAAGATTTTGAAAAGTTAAAGCTCTATTCTGTAAAAATTTTCATAACTTTTCAAATGTTTCTGAGATGTTCCAATTAGTAATTAATATGCGTTTTCTTAGTTATAATAGTTTTAATTATCTTTAAAACATTTGTGCATGATTGTGTATATTTCAGTCTTCCTCTGCACAAAAGACATCATATTGATGTAGTCGTGAGATAAAGAGAATTGTTGTGTTCAATATTTGACAGTATTTTATACTTTTGATAAAATAAAAAATAAATAAAAAAATATAGCAAAATATAAAAACAAAAAAATTTCGGTGAACTGCCGGTTAAATAGGCCTATATATACACCTTATTTTTGCACAATGCAACAAATTGGATACCTAGAGAGAACTATTTATAAATTCTAATCTGGAACATTGTACAAAAATAAGGGGCAAACTCTGCTATTTGAACGTACCTGTGATGTAACCTCGCTGTTGACCAAATACATAGAAATAGTTTTTACAATAAAATTATGTATTCCCGTTTTATTTACTGAATTCTTGTTATAGTAAATATATAACAGGGCAATTCTCTAAGCTTAACGACCATCAGCAGTGTTACTGAGTTGGTAATGCTGCTAAAAGCAAAATACTGTAATAAAAATTGTATCGAGCCCTAGGGGATTTTTGCATAAATAATATTATGAATATTGCAATGCCCCTAAGTAAAGATTTGTAAAAAATATATTTTAATCTGATTCTATTAGTTTCTAGTATTTGCGAACTTACTAAAATTAATAAATAAGTTGTGCTGTAAAGCAAATACTTTGTTATTTTGTACTTATTTCATATTTTCGTATTTTTTAACAAGATGTACAGTGAAACTTATTAGGCTCATAATCAATTGGATTTTCTCGTAGGTTTTACAAAATAAACTTTGCTTGAACAAATGCTTTTTACTTTGCATCGTAAACTTTATATACCCCTCCCCCCCCCACTAGTTTCACTCCTCCCTACTATACTATATACCAATTTTGGACACAAGTACTTACCGAAAATTATGAATGAAAAATATCAGTGATGTCACAAAATCAGGACCCCAACAATAAAGATAGGTCAAATTTATGAAAATGATATAGATTACATAATCAAACAGATAAGAGTTATAATGTTGGTTCATTATAAGTAAAATATGTTCCAAACTGTAGTGATAATATTTTATGAATGTGTATTAGACAGTGGTATCAATTATAAGCATATGTATTTTAAAATTTCCACTGTCCTGTGAACCTATTGACTTACATTTGGAAGTCATTTACATTAATGAACAGATTCTGAGAATAAAAAAAAGTAAAATTCAAAAAAATATTTATGTTATGTGGTCACCTAATACGAGTAGGAGGTTACATTTTATCATGCTGTTATCCACATTTTTTTTCTAATAAAATAACAAATAAAAGTACAGAATTTAGACTATAGTAATAAAGATAAAACAATTTGCGTATTTGGACATAAGATCAAATTTTAATAATAATTAAAATGGTCATTTTCTTAGGTAATGACGCTTCCTATACCGCTATTTAAAAAATGATTTTTATAGTCGCAAAGAAAATTTTCATGATGACAATATTTCAAATGAAATTTGTCAAATAAAATAGGCAAAAAGAGGCCGCCTCACCAAAACCTTTAAAGGGGTTGCACTGCTGCACTTATTTTAGTTTAATATCTACAGTTTTCAAATATACACACTGAAAGTTATATAAATAAATAGTCGGAAGCAACCATTTTTGAACTTATTAATGCAAAATAAATATGAAAAAATTTGAAAAATAAAAGATAAAATACAACTTTGTCAAGTTACAGATAAATTAATAAATTTAATTGTTATGTTGTTTTGGAAGATAAATAAAAATTGATAATGCAATTTTCACAAAATTTTATTTTCTATAATAACGAAAAATTATGGTACATGTTACATACCTAGGTATTTTCTGATATGATTAAGGAAAAGATGAATATTGTTCATAAAAAAAAATTAATTTAGCAGTACCTTTGAATAAATGTACCTAATGGAGATATTTTGTGTGAAGATAATTGACAGCACAAATTAAAAATGTATCCATTGATACAATTAATTTAAATTGAGTAATAGTAGACAAATACATAAATGATCATGCTTGTCCACAGATTCCTACCATCAAAATAAGACAATTTGATTAAATTAACCTATATACAGGGTATCCAATAACTATTACTAGTAGTACTTATTAATTTTTGATGAACATACAGGGAAGGTACTGATACTGCTGATTTATGGAAATTCCTTAAGTTTTGTTCGATACTTCAATATACTGATGACACTCAAGTGTACTATCATTTCTATTATAAAGAATTAGATCTTGCTGTTCGTAATATTAATGTAGACCTTGAAATCATAAGTCAGTATTCTAGGACACACAGGGTCGTGCTCAATGAAACAAAAACGCAAATGTTAGTTTTAGGCCCTCATAGGCATCTAATTTCAGTGGATCCTCTCTTGCAGGTTAAACTTAACAATTGTTTACTTTTATCAGTTAATTCTTGTAAAAATCTGGGTCTTAACATAGATGCCGATCTTAGATTTGGATCTCACGTTAAAAGTTTAATTCAAAAATGCTTCCACAAGCTAAAAGTGTTATATATGTTTAAAGATATTTTAAGTAAAGATGTTAAACTTAAACTTACGGATAGTTTGATATTGTCTATTTTATCTTATTGTGATACTGTTTTTTGGCCGGCCTTATTGTTTCAAGACAAAAGTAGTTTACAAAAAATACAAAACACCTGCATTAGGTTTTGCTACAATTTACGTAAGTTTGACCATATTACTGATGCGTTTATTAATTCTAATTGGTTTAACTTACAAGAACGATATCATATTCATTTATCCTGTCTTGTGTTTAATATTCTTAATAACAAATTACCTGCATATCTTTATGATAAGATTGTAAAGGGTTCTGATATTCATAATCGTTTTACTCGTCATCGCGATTTATTACACATGCCACGACACCATTCTGCTCTATTTCAACGTAATTTTACTTATAATTCAGCTAAAATTTATAACTCCTTGTCTGACGACATCAGGGGTGCAACCAGTCTAGCAGTTTTTCAGAAAAAGGTTAAGGTACAGCTCTTTAATATTCGTGATCGAGTTAACTAATATTTGTATTGCATATAGATTTTTTTTTCTTTTGCTATTAATTGGTACAATTCTGTTTATACATATTTTTGTTTTTGTTTTGGTATTGTAATTATTAATTTAATGTATTTTTTCAACTTGGGTGGTTTTATAAGCAACATGGTTGGATACTGCCACCCGATATAGATAATTTTGTTATAATTATTGTTTTTTTAACAAAATAAAGTCCTATTATTATTATTATTATTATTATTATAAGGTCAAAATATCACTAGCATTTTCTATAAATTTTTTCTCTAATATTCCACCTAACAAAGATATGGGCTCTTAACAGGTATGTTACAAGTTATAACTGAAACATTGAAAATTTATTTCAATTAAAATTCAGAATATTTGAAGAACCGAAATAAGAAAAAGTATATTTCCCATAGCATAGGTCAGTTTTTTACTTAACAAATTACATTTAAATAAAAGAGGATATAGGTACCTATAGCAAGTACAAAGTATCTAGTTCAACCTATAGTTAAGTTATATAAAACATATTGTTCCATGGGATATTAAGAGGGATAGAATACCTCGGTAGGTACTGAGTTTTAAACATAGATAAGTTGATAAATCATTTTATTTTGACCCCAGGAGACTGTAATAAATAATGCTCGCTTCAAATTTTTCTGAGACATCCTGTATACAAAAAAATTGACAAATAACTTTATTTAAATCTGACCTTGAACTTGTGAACACAGATTTGTAAATTTGTTGATGAGTTAATGTTGTTTGTCGAGACATAAGTGTAGGAAAGAAGTAGGGATAGTAAGATTGTCCCACACAACACATGAAATTAAAGTTCAAAGCGCTTTTATTGTACCTCAACATATTGTATACAAGGTGTTTTATGGCAAACTGCATAATATACTGTATTGACAGAGTGATGTATCCTAACTGAGTAATAGATTAACCACTTAAAAAAGTCAGTTACCAACATTTATGGATATTTAAAAGACAACTTTTGAATCACTTGCATGTATTACTTTATATTATGTCGAATTTTTCTTAAAGTTGCATTATAAAATTTGAAGAATTGAATGCAAGTGTCAAATTAAAATTTGAAAAGATATAGGTAGCTTAAAAGAAAAATTTTCTAAAAAATTAAAAATTTCTCAGTTAATTATGGAGAAAAAATATTTTTCACATGTATGTATATGCCTCTTATACAGAGTTAACTATGACTAAGTACAAATATTTTAAGCGGGGATAGAGAAAATTAAGAATTAATGGAATAACCCCTCAAAAAAATTCCAAACTTATTTATAAAGCGACAATTTTTTTTTTCGATATTTTAAATCCTTATTTAACGCCATCTAGGAGACCCATCCGCCGCACGTTTAACGTTTACAGTCAGAGTAGGCAACCAGCAAGCAATGGTAAAATTCGTTGCCATGTCATAATTAAATTCCTGTGTTTATGTTGTAGTGTGTTCTTCTTCAGTTTTCAGTGTTTTATTTTAATTTTTAATCGTTTTATAGTTATTAAATACAAGAATTTATGTCGGGATAGTTTCTCACAATATAGTTCGCCCATTTGTTTTCATAGGTTATGGGACAAAACTGCAGCGGATGCATTAAAAGTTTTCTATTATCTATTAGTACCTACCTATTCCTTTCGTTCTATTTTCTTATAATAAATAGGCATTTTATCTAACTGTACCTACGGGAAGTGTATTTTATCGGTAGTAAATGGTTGTAATGAGCAAAATTGTAATTTTTCCAATTTGCAATAAAATAATAAAAAACTAATGCAAAATACTGGAGCTAACTAGATTAACTATTACCTACCTATAAGGTATTATTATTAATAAGAATGTTAATTTTTGTCGTTTCTGCATTTAGAAACGCTGAAAGTTTTATCTATGGATCTAAGCCATCTCAGTCGATGGTTATCATAGGCACCGACTTTCTGCAGGAAAAGGGATCTTATTTTTTAAATATCGAGCTAAAATTCTGGAATAATTTTTTTATTATCTTTTAGGCCTCCTTGAGCATGTGGTTAACATTTTTGTACTTAGTCATAGTTAACCCTATATACACAGCCTCATTCAATGTTTTTGTGAGAAATTACCCCTTTCTCACATTTTGCAAATTGTGTTCCAAATCGAGTTCCAAATTTTATCACAAAAGCTCTATAATATAGAAATACTTAATTCCCTAAATAATGGTAATATAATAATGTCACTAATACTCACAGATCTTTAAATTTTTATTAATACAAAACACATTCAATCTACCAACAATTATTTATTAAGAAACGAAAAAAAAAATTATTTTATCACCCTGTATGTATCTATCAAGTTTTGGATTAAATTAAATTCGGTTAAATTGGAATATTTTTACATTAGGAATTTACCCTTTAATTTTATTTTTTTTATACTGGTGACATTCTACCTACTGGTAGATATTTGAATATTTGATACATTTCTAAAACAAGTAAATTTAGACCAACAAAGATTTTTTCTATAGATGATTTTGAGAATTTTAGGGACAGATTATCAATTTTAGTTTAATAAATATGAATTAAAATTGAATTTTATTTACTGAATCTATTTTTTTGATACTTTAGTATTCCAAATTAAATTAACTGGTAACTGCCGAGCAATTAATAGATGTGTGTGATAAATAACAATCTAAAAAAACTTTTATACAGGTTGTAAATAAATAAGTGAAAAAAAATTCAGGGGGTTATTCTTTGCGGAAAAATATGGTGCATCTTACATATAAAAACATCTTATTTCAACATCCTCTGTGAAGATATAACGATTGAGTTTATGATAGCCAAGCTTATATAACCAATAACTTAAATATGACAGTAACAAAGTAGTTTTAAATTTTATTCTAAAATATTAAAATTGTAGTGAGAAATTAAATTAAGTACACATTTTCTGCTATCGAGAAGGCACTCAGTAAACAACTTATTGATTATCCCCTACAGCTGTAAAGAATAGAAAAACCACTCTTAAGACTTGTTTCATACAAAACTTTTTTGTATTGCTATCTTACCATTTAAGAATTTGTTTCATATAGTCTGATTTATTCTAAACAACAAAGGTCACTTGTAATTTTTTCAGAGATTTCAGATATGCCATATCTCAATAGCCAAGCGTGGGACCCGAACTAAATTTAGGGTATATGTACTGTGGCCATATAGAAAACTTTGGTAGAAGAAGGACGTTTCTGCAGATTGTGAAAAAAAAGTTGAAAAAAACGTGGGCCTCACCAAACTTTCAAATTGGCTTTAAATTTCGAGAAACATTTTTTTCTCATAAACTAGATGTCAAGTTTTATTAAAAAATTATTATATTTGTAGAATTTATAGCATTTTGAAATTTTTATAATGTATCACAAATATAATATTAATTTTCAAACTGCTGTAACTTTAACAAAAAATATTTTTTTTTAATAAAGTTTGAATCTTATTGGTAGAATTATGTCTGGTTTATGAAAAAAAATATTTCGCGAAATTTAAACAAGCCAATTTGAAAATCTTAGGTAAGGCCCACGATGTTTTTAACTATTTTCGCAAACTGCAAAATCGGTCTCCTTCTACTGAAGTTCTCTATATAGCCACAGTACATATCCTAAAGTTTGGTTTGGGTTCCATGTCTGGTTATTAAGATATAACATACCTGAAATTTTACCAACCGCTACTGCTCTATGCCAATTATGCCATGAAATTGGTTTTGAATACTTTTTTTTTGTTCAGAAATTGTTAATTTTAAGAAAAAATTACAAGAGACCTTTTTTGTTTACAATAAATCAGGCTATATGAAATGAATTTTAAATAGAGAAAAAAGTTACTTATGAAACAAGTTTTAAGGGTGGCTTTTTCTACCCCTTACAACCATAGGGAAAAATCAACAAATTGTTTACTGACTGATGAATTTTAATGAAAGAACTTTTCCATTTAAGTTTTTTTTCAAATAACTTTTTCTTGCATTTATAACAGTTCAAAACATACAGACTACTTATTGTGTAACTGGAATATTTCATTTACCACAACAATCGTCGATATAGATCAGATGGGCCTTGCAAAAACAGTAAGTAGTATTTTAATCTCAATTATATATAAAGCAGTCTTTGAAGAAAAAAGTGTGGTAACTTACAACAATATGAATGGAATTAACTTAAATAACCTATAAACGAGCAATAATAACACCGACAGACAAAAAGTGGTCTGTACTTTTGACCAAACCCACCTATCTTTATGTATTTTGACTGAATCCGAACCTGAAGACCGTTTAGCTCAAACACCCTGAAAATTTTGAGTAAATCACAAAAAATAGCGAAATATCATATCGTCTATTGAGCTGCATCAGCCACAGATTTTGCAAAAATCGAAAGGAATAGCCGGAAGAGACGAATAATCGTTAAATCTGTACTTTTGACAATCTTTATGTATTTTAACACACTAAACCCTAATCCTAAATCAGTTCAGCTCAAACACACTCAAAATTTTAAGTAAATTGCAAAAAATAGCGCAAAAATCGCAAAAAATCACGTTATTTTTAGTTGGAAACTATTTCTCGCAATTTTTGCAAAATTTGTCAGTGATACATTTCAATATAGATTGCTACTTTTTGCATATCCTCAAAATTTTTATGGTGTTTCAGCTAAACGGACAGATTTGGATTCAGTGCGTCAAAATCATAGAAATCATAAAATATATAGAACACTAAAAGAGGTACAAAAAATAGCCCACATATAGAAAAAACGTGAGTCTGGTAATATTGCAGTAACTTAGCTTTTATGAGTTGGTTGCATTAACGGGGTAGCTTCACACTAATGGGCGGGAATTTCAAAATATGAAAATTTGACGTCCAATTCATAGAAACATATGATATTTATGGTCCAATTACAAACATTTCGTTTTGGTTTCAATTGTACACTGGGTTAAAACGCAGTATTACCAACAGCATACACTAAGTTTTCCCTAAATGGCTACTGTAAACATAAAAAAATTAACTACATCAATCAAGAAAAATAATAAATATGTTTTAATAGATGTTCGATATAGGTGTTATTAGTATCTACACATAGATTGTGCCGCTTTCTTTTTCGGATTAAGTTACTTTTTAAGGTATATAGCGTTTTAAAACCAGAGATAATGTCGTGATTAAAAAAACAAAAGATGATGCTACAGTGTGACTCCAGTTAGCAACAGCGACTGTAGCTGCTGCACCCCACAGAGTGTTACAAATTTTGGGAAAAAAACTTGGACTTTTTGTTGCGCCCCGTATATGTTCAACTTAAATTTCGAATAAAAATTTCCGACATAGCATCCGTTCCTGAGAAATCAATGTACAATTTAAAAAAAAGATCATCAAAATCAAATGAGAGCTTCGCGAGGAAGCCAACTTTAAAATTGTGGCTAGTTTTTAGTGGGCGTTTTTTTTTGCCGGTTAGTATAAATTTATAATTTTTTCTTAAATTTTCTTAATTGACGTATTGTATTTTTTTTTTATTAGTTACGTTTATTATTGCTCAGTTATGAGATATTTGTTATTAAGCCAATAATAATTATATTTAAGATGCCAGTTACCTTACTTGTTTTCTTCAAAAGTCATTTTATCTATAACTGAGATTAAAGTAAATAATTATTTATGCAACCAGTGCAAAAAAGTGTGGACAATTTCACGTCGTGTGCAATAAACACTTTTTGTATGAATTGCATACAATATTTTTTTTACGTTCATGCAAAAATCAAAAAATATGTTGTAATTCAGTTGATATTCAAAGGAAACTAATTTTATTTTTAATAAATTGTATTTTCTAGTAATTTCGTAATCCAGTATATAATAAATATGATTGAAAATAATATAAAATATGCAATTGCTTAAAACGTAATACAATTTCACAGAAAATAGACTAAATATGACGTCGATTTGAACGTTTATATCTATCAAAATTTTATTGCACTAGTGCAATAAAGAACCACTTTTTCCACTAAATATAATTCAATAAAGTTTTGATTTTTGCATGAACGTAGAAAAACAAAATTAAAATAATGCCTACTGTTTTTGCAAAGTCCACCTGGTCTAATTTGACGACTGTTGTGGTAAATGAAATATTCCAGTTACTCAGTAGGTGGCCTGTATCTTTTGAACTGCTGTTTCTCAGAAAAAATTTTGAAGCATTATGATGCCTAACGTCGTTTGATTATGATTTTGTTATCTACCGTAATTTCAGGTCTTAGTCAGCCCAAACTTACTTTATTTGGCATAAAAACACTTCATTCATAAAAACACTACACACTATGCACGAATGTGTGATATTTTTGGGTTACAAATAATCAGTAAAATTGATAAATGGAAACTTTTTTTTATTCGTAAAGTTCCATTAGCATTAATTTACATTTGAAAATTATCGAAACACTTGTTTTATATAAATTAACACACTACCGAACGTTTGTAGTATTTACTCTAAAATATTTATTTAATCTAACATAACAATCCTTTTTAATATTATATAACCGTTGGTTTTGATAGAATATAATCATTATGTATAATCACAGATTATACCTTTTTGGTAATTTTGTTTTTAACGATCTAAGCTAACCCCACTAATATTTTAAAGTTGTCAAATCCCTGCTAAAATGGTAATGCCCGAGGAGAAATAAGACGACATCTGAGAATGTCGTGCCTTGGATTAATAGAACATGCTACAGAGCAGCTCCGAATTTATATAAGCTACCCAAGTTATTCAAAAGAATGCAATGATTACATTACTTAAGCAAACACAAAATAAATGATAAAATTAACACATTTCCCAATTACTAGGTCATTCAACTTATGGAATATATGGATTCATCAAAGATCCGGATCGTCGCAGTTTTAATTGATCCAGATTATCGACACTGCATTGTAGTTCAAAAGTTATAGTCAAAATAAATACTTCGATAAATACTAGTGAAAATTTATGGATATTTACAAAATTTGCCTGACAACTTTTGTAAAGTCATCACTTTGCCATTACTGTATACAGTATAGTATGTCCCAAGAAGTGTATAAACCTTATAGAAACATTCATCAGGCATGCTTTTGAATAAATCAACATCACTAAAATGATGTTCCGACTATCTTTGAAGAATTATTGTGAAGATTCCCAATTTTTTCAGGTTTTATAAGCAAAAGCGGAATTTCAGGACACAGCTAATCTGAGAGCTAATGCCCCGACCAGCATTAAACTACACCTGAAAAATCTATAGCAAACAGCCGATGTCATTTCAATTTAGTGTAATATATAGTACAAATATTTAGTGTAGTATATAGTTTGATTATTCTCAATTGCAATTTCTTAAATATTTTGATAAAAATATAATGAATTATTCATTTGTTTGTATGACATAAGTCGCCTGAATTCTTGCCGCAACAAAGTATATAAATACTTAGAAAACTTAAACTTTATACCCAAAATTTGTAAAATTATTATATATTACCTTTAAAAAACTGTAAAATGTACTGAACAATTTTTCTTTATTCGATAAGAATATGTTTGCTTTCATAGAACTGAAAACATATATGATAAAATTTAAAAATTAATGAAATACATACATTTTAACTTTTCTTCATTATCTTATGTTTCCTTTCTAAGGTTCTCTTGTGTATGTTGGACTTTCTATGCAGCTTCCACTGAAAATCTCCCACAAATACACGATCACAAACCTCACAAGTGTAAGTAAAGTCCTCACTATTTGGAGTAGAGTTCACAGATTGCACAGGTAAGGGATTATGATTACACTTTGTTTTAGACATATAACTTTCCACTATTTGTTCCGCAACTTCTGTAACGTTCTCGTTCCACTGAGACACATTTGTTGTATCTAATCCATACACGGGAGGCACCTAAAATAAAAATCAGTTTTTGAAAATCTATTATTCATTTTAAAAATATGTATTTATTATAATATATGGCTCATAAGTAATGGATAATTCACTTTCCAAGACATTGTTTTTAAGGTTGGCGTTTCAAGGACAAAGAATTGTACCTAAAGACGCACAAAAAAAAACCATCTAGTAGGTGTAGGTTTTTATTAGCTTAGTACTAAAATATAAGCTGAAATTGAATCAATTATTGAATAGGAATTAGGGCTGTTAATCCCAGAAATTTCGGTCCCAGGATTTCGGGATTAGAAATTTATAATCCCGGGTTCGGACATTGTCGATATATTATAAAAAATTAATATTATTTTAGTTTTATTTATATTTAAGAACAGAATGGCAAATGTAAAAAAAAAATTTATTATAATTAACATGAATAATCATATACCGCGTATTTCGAACGCCTAATAGACAGAAAATCGAAGACAAAAATTTTTACTCTACCTTTCAAAAGATAAACAAATCACCCTATAAAACAATTGGTAACACAACGCTCCTAGTACGCTACAAGACCAGTAAACTAAGGTTTAAAACGTAAAGGAAACAAAATAAATGGGCACCTTAAAATCGGCGAATTATTTTACTAATTTATACACGCTTTGTTTCTGAAAATAATTGATAATAACTTTGTAAATTTGGAACTAAGAAAGTGCATTTTAAGTTAAAGCATTGAATAATAAATAACTTCGTAAAGAAGCGCAAGCCTTATTCAGATTCCCATATTCCTACCACATACGTGAAATATGTATCCCTATTGGTTAGGTAAAGTACACCTCCCCACAGATCCATAAACTGGATCGCTGATTTTAGCGCCACCGTGATAGTGTGCAAATTACTGAACTATTTGTGGTATTTGCAAAGAGCTGAGATAAAATAATCGATAAAAGTGTATGCTATTATAAATACAATATTTGCACAGCCAAGGAACTTTACGGTAAAGACAATGTATCGGGTTTTTGTTTGAGTAAAAATATATAGGTAATTTATTTAAAACAATACATTTTGTTAATATCACCACTACAGAAAATAAGTAAATATTTGTAAATACATGCTATGCATTGTAATAATCAAGGTAATAAATAAATATGACGTTATTTATGTACAAAGGTGTTTTTTGAAGTATCTCGGGTTTTATACGAGGTTAAATAATGTCGTTTTCTATTACATGTTAACACAATGTGCTGCGACCGTAAATTGAATAAGGTATTTGATTTGGTCAAAATATTTTTCGTGTAACCTTCGTTTACTCATGTTTCATCCATGTAATATATCGAAATTCTCTTAGTTTTTCTAAATATTCTCTTCGCCATACTACAATTTTATCTTTTCCAACGAGCATACTTTTACGATTTCGTTTTAAAAACCGAAAATTCATGTTATGCACTGTTATTCTAAGAACTTTGTCAGATAATTGAGGCATGTCCTCATCTTCAGCTATCGTAGCTTGAATTTTATTATCGTCGGTATTTCATTTCTGAAGAAGAATCCATGAATTTTCCTGCAAATAGCGTATTTTACGTCATCATCGACTTCTGTTTTTTTCTTCCCTGGTGTTTCTATTTTTTTTTTCTTCTTTGGATTTACTTCCACACTCTTTTTTATAGCACAATATACACTAGAAACTGACACTTGTGTTAACGAACTACACATATCAACAGCTTCACTAACACTTATGTTAGAGTTTCGCGCTCAAATTCCTTTGTATACGTTTTTTATTATTATCAATTGTTGGCACTTTAATCCATTTTTAACTGTTATTTGTTAACTTCACGGTTGCAATAATTTATTTTTATAATTTAATATAACTATATAAATAACACCCTGCGAATAGCAGCAAATCCCCCAATGTACGCATATTCTAATGGCGTTCTAACCTCGGCAAAGCCATGTACTAATGCTCACGGTTTACACACACCAAAATAATGTTTTCCACAATGCAATAAACAGAGATAGAGAATACATCGGGCTTCAGTTTGACTGAGTCTTTATGGTGGTGCCATAAATGTGAGTATAGTATCGTTGTGCATAGAAAGCAGCACAGTAATAATGAGGTAAATAATGTGTAATCTTATAAAAATATTATACGCTTAGTAGTAATAGTGTTTTTATATTATCTATTAGTCACTGTCCACAATTTTGGCCGCTGCTTATAACTGGTTTTTTTTCGAACGCCACTGGCATGAAAATTATTAAAATTGGGTACATATACAGGATGCTCCAAAATTAGTGTGCAATAATTTTATCGTAAGATACAAGAAAAAATTTAAATACAAGGTGTTCCAGCTTTACTGATCATGATTTTGGGGTTCTATACAAAATGTTATTAGGTAGGTAGTTAACAAAATATTAAAAGGTGTATAGATTAATTACTGAAATTTAGAGAAATATTTTACTTGTCCGGTACTTAAAACTCCACAGGCCTGTATCTCCGTAATTATTTAAGATATCTTAGCGATCAATATATTATTTTGCACAACTATTCTATACTATTCTAAGCTAACCATTTAATTTTAAAAATCAAATTATTTTTATAAAATGGCTCAATTTATATTCCCTTTCAGATTTTTTCTTTAACACTCTGTTATAAAAAATCTGAAAAGTTTATAATAGTAGGTGCTAGGGTTGGGAATAATAAAAAATTATCGAATTATCGATAATTTCAATAATATCGATATTATCGATAATTTCGATAATATCGATATAATCGATAATTTCGATATTATCGATAATTTCTATAATATCGATAATTCGATAATTATCGATATATCGATAAATATTTCCAACCCTAGTTTTGCTAATATCGATAATAATTTGACTCACGAAGAATCATGTTTAGCCGTAGCTTGAAGCCAATAATGATTTATACGACTTATATGTAAACGTATACAGAGTGTCCCAGAAATCAACGTTAAGCCGGAAACGGGCGATAGGCCAAGTCGTGACAGTTATTAGAAAAATATAAAAAAAAAAACTTTGTCATGTATTTTACAAATTATAAGTATCAAAAAATTAATTGGAAACACTGACATCCTGTGATGATCTATGAAGTCCTGTTACTACAAATATTAATGTTTCGTCAATCTTTTTTCTGTAATGTAATCATGAATAACCCTTCTGTAAATTACAGTTTAAAATTAAAACATAACTGCCTCAGTTTCAAATAAAATGTTGGATTTTTGCCCAACATTAAATTCAAAATAATTACATCACCTGACTTTAACCGACTGTACTGTAAAAAAAATGTACTACAGTATTTTGGCAAGTAATTTTAAAAGATGGCGCATTTAGTCCGGATTCTAAAATGGTATGATACTTGCTAGATTCCTTCTTTGTTTAGGAAAAAAAAAATTTTTTTTAGTGGAACCGGAATTCAGGCCAATTTTGTTTAATTATTTAAAATGTTGGAATGCAGCCTGGGCATTTTCATGTTTTAATTTTAAACTGTAATTTACAGAAGGGTTATTCATGATTACATTACAGAAAAAAAATTGACGATACATTAATATTTGTAGTGACAGGATGTCAGTTTTTCCAATTTATTTTTTGACACTTATAATTTGAAAAGTACATGACAAAGATTTTTTTTGTATATTTTTCTAATAACTGTCACGACTTGGCCTATCGCCCGTTTTCGGCTTAACGTTAATTTCTGGGACACGCTGTATACAGTTACATACCCTAGATCTTTATCTTTTAGTGATCTTGCTACACTACATACTAGTGTTTACTTGTTACGTGGTTAACATCATATATATGAATGGAACTAAAATTTGTAAAATATTTCTTAGGCACGATAGTATAAACTCATATACCTAATACAAGTTTAACTTTTTCAAATATAAAAGAAGTAATCATAGACAATGTGCATTATTAAGTCGGCTACAAATACGCGTACATTTAGGAAGTATGTACTCGAGAATAGCCAATATCTACAAGCACGTGTCGTTTTAAGAAATATAACTTTTTTCAATGAATATGCAAAATATCCATATATATTAATGGAAATACATGAAATAAAGCATTTTGAATTAGAAATGCGATTTTTAACAAATGACCGATTTTTTTGTCTGTCAAATTGTTAAAAAATTTGTTGCTACTTATAGAATGTTGTAATTAACATTTTTAGGTAGTGGTGACTGGAATCGACAATATTGATATTATCGATAATATCGATAATAACGATTTTGAACTATCGATTATCGATAAATAAAATATACCGATATTATCGATATATCGATATTATCGATAATACTGATATTATAATATAATATCAATATTATTGATAATATCAATATTATCGATATTATCGATATATCCATAATATCGGTATATTTTATTTATCGATAATCGATAGTTCCAAACCGTTATCGCCCACCCCTAGTAGGTGCATAACAATATTTCCAAGTTCATCCGATGGCCTTTTTTATTTTATATATTATTTTATTCCAACATATTTGTTTCCATTTTCTACAATCACCAAACTTCATTGATAAGAATTTTCTTATTTAAAAAAAAAACTTACCTTCACCGAAACAAGATACATACTTCTATTTTTTATAATTTAAGAAAATATGTATATTTGGAAATAAAAAATAGTTAATTTTGTTATAAGTACTTAATTAATACAGTATTTTCAGACAAATCTTTGATGTTTTCAGATGGGCAAAGCCGAATCTGGAATAGCAGATCAGTCGGAAATTTTTTTTTAGGTACATGCAAATTTTATTAGCCGATGCATTCTTTGCAGGAGGTTATAAAACAAAAAATAATTTGTGCGTTTCTGATATTTAAAAAAAATGATCCATCAGTGGTTATTCTTAAAATTATTTTTTTTGAATTCCTTGTTCAATTTGGAAGAGACAAGGTCTTTTTCTTTCTTACGACCCATCATTTTAGAGTAAAAAAAAATAAAATATATTTATTGCATGACATAATCCGGTTTCAATAATGCATCGACTGACTAAACACTGTATATAAACTTTGGAACCTACATATTACAAACAACATTTTTTTGTTAAAAGCTCCTAAAAACACATATACACCTCTCACTACACCTATATGATTAATATGATAAGAGTGATATTTCCTCGAAAACAGTGAGCTTGAGATTTTAATTACCATGCCATCACAGTAAACTAGACTGTTTAATGTGAACATAAAATAATTATTTATTTGGTATAAAATGCAACATGGCAACTTTCTGGGATTGAGTCCAAAAAAGGATCATTTTATGAACTCAAATGAATCCGTAAGCATATAAAAAAAAAAACAATTTTGGCACTAACTGAAAATGCCCCCAGTCTCAGACTAACTGAAACTAAAAATGAATACTAATAGAAACAATCCGTTTTTTTATTTGTAAAAAGGTAAAGGGTATTTAAATCACGACAAAATATGTATTTATTACATGAAGACACTTTCATATTTTATAATTCACATATTCACATATCGCAATGACATTTTCTTTTATATTTTGAGAAATTTTCTTTTATAACGTAAAAATTGAGCAATAGAAGTTCAAAACGTAATACACAGGATACATTTTTCGTATCTAATAATAAGTATGTATGTACCGTGTTCACTATGTAGAATTATTATTGTTTTTTAATACCACGCGGTGAAAAGTGCAATTCACAAATAACTTCTTTTTACTTTGTTTGTCACAAAATGGTGCAATATTTACATTATAAAAATTTTTCTGCCATTGTTTAGAGTGACTTTCATTCGAAACCTGAAATCTAATATAACTGATATTTTTGCGTCTATCGTTATTTTCATACGTATTTATATCGACTAGTGATTATTTTCGAAGTATATTATACACACAATAGAGAGTTTAAGTCGATTGTCGATTATCATGTTTACGTATAGTAAGATTCGCGTTTCAAAAATGAGTTTAAGTAGGGTAAGTTATCACAGAATCATATTATTCAGAAAAGATGATTATTACTTTAATCTACGAGTATTGCTCCTTCTGTTCGGTTATCAATCTTTCTTATCTATCTTTTATCAATCTGTTCTGTGCATTCGGAAGTTTTCAGCCACCTCTTCGGCACGTATACATCTCTATTTACGTTACGCAAAGACCCGTGATTCCACGTACATCCGTATCACGTAAATGTGGAAAATTCTAATTTGAGCATGCGCGACGGTCAAATTCTACGTACACGTTCACGTATCAGGCACAACTTAAACTCTCTAATAATAAAAAATAGCTTGATAATGGCCATAAGTACGCAGCACACAACAAATTTACTCAACGCTTCAAGTCTAATCAGAGACCCAAGCCAAAACACATTCTGTGGCATTTCAAGCGAGACGAAGCGAACGTGTGTTGAGAATCTCGGCACCAAAAACAACGCAGTGCCTCATATATGTCGGCTCCAGCATCGGATACGTATATTTGTATAGGGCTGAGGCTAAAGTTATTACTCAATGGTTAAAGCCTGCTAAACAAGCCGCTTACGTTCAAATAGTATAAGGTGTTGAAATACGAGGCAGGCAAAGACAGAAAATGTAAGGGAAGTCGGATGGTTGCAATGCGCTTAGCGGAACGGTAGAGTTGATTTGCATCTAGCGTTGCCCTTAAATACAAAAAACATGGCGTTGATCTGTTGGACTTTTGTAATTTCAATATTAAATATTTTTTGTTGAAACTTAATATTTTAATTGCATAGGTAGGAACTTTTAAAAAATACTTTATAGCACTAATTAAATTACAATAAGTATACAGTACGTGTAGGAAACTGAATTAAATTTGCCAACGTCACGTCAGGCCGACACCGAGTTGAATTGCCTCCAGCGTTTAGTCTGATAAGGGGGTTTAAATTATAATTTGAAAATAATTTTTTCCAGCGTAAATATGCATTTAAAATTTTTTTATTTTCTCTTAAAATTAATGACATTATGACTGAATCTCCCTGTATATGAAATTTATTTTTATTCATATTTTGGAAAAAATATATAAGAAAAACTAATTCATCCAACACATTCGGATTTAAACTCGAACGAATTTTGGTGGAATACGTTCCAATCGTCGAGAAGGCCCCCTCTGATTTTATACTTGTAGGTGAAATTGATACACCATTTTTATATAATTTTGTTTCTTTGGTTAAAGTAGAAAATAACGAAACTTTCTAATTTTTACTTGAACCTGGCTGAAATGGCTACATAGACTCTTTCAAACCTTGCTTTTATGTACTGAACAAGGCCGTATTAAAAATATCTATTAGACTGTAAAACATTACTTTGTTAAAATGTGATCAATGTTCAATTTTTTAGATCTGGTCACTAAATTAAATATAATATCTGTGTATTAATTAATTATTCTGTGGCCTTGTATTTCACATTATACCGCAGCGTACCTATAAAATTGACAAGATCAAACCCGAAAATTCCGGGAACCAAGCTGATGGCATCCCGGGATTTTTTTAGGCTGAAAATTAGCAGAATCCCGGAACCCACATTTTCTGAATCTCGGGATTGACAGCCCTAATAGGAATCTGTGTTTTATTTTTAGTTGGGTTAGCTAACTGGCTGACCCCTTCAGGTAGGATCCTCTGTCCTTACTAGTTACTAGAAATATCCTTACTTGCAGGTAGAGATTTCCTTTAAATTGATATAAGTGCCAACATATTTTTTACCTTTCATGTATACAAAATTTAAACTTGCTTCTGGAAAGTGGCCATAAATGTCCATACATAAGGATTTAATAATTTAGAAAAAAAAAAAAAAAATCTGCTTTATAAATAAGTTTGGAAATGTTTTCGTTAATTCCTATTTTTCTCTATCTTCTCTTAAAATATTAGTACTTAGTCAGTAGTTATCCCTGTATATGTACCGTACGGTAGACTACAGTTTTTCCATTTTACCTTTCTGTCACTCCTTCCGAGAAAACGATTTATAATCCAATTCTTTTGTTTTCTCGCGTATCTCTTTGTAGCCATTTTCAGTAGACTGATTCCTTCTTCTAATTTCTTTTTTCCTTCATCACTAGTTTTCTCTTCTCCATCAAGGATTAAGTAAGAATGGAATTCTTTAAATCCGATAGACTGAAAAATTCCTTTAGTGTAATCAGCTGGTCTGAAAGATAAACAGCATTAGTTATTTGCTGTACATAGAATAAATAATATATAGAATGTCAACCTGCCATTTTGACGTTGGGATCACAGTTGTGCAAACACATTATATCGGTCAGATTGTATGGGGTGTCTCAAACTCGATAGTATGGGCCTATCAATGGAATGAGGTAAGCTCCATTTTCAATCAAAAGTATTATCGCTGGGATTTGACAGAAACGACTAATGACGTCATTAATTATATTTTTCCCAGAAACCTATCCAAGTTATTTTTCTGTTAAAAAGCTGTATTTTTTCTAATAAACTTTACTTAGAGAATTTTTTCCGTATTACTTCCTGTTTAAAAATTTAAAAACAATATCATCTTAAAGTCTCGAAAGAAATACGACCTAAAAATCACATTAGCGATGGAAGGATCAAATAGTCGTTGGAAAAAAATTGAATGTAGGTTGTTGAAAGTGCATAAATGTCATTAAGAATAAATAAAAGAATTAAATTGGATAATTCTTTAATACAGTTAAAACAAAAGATGATGTAACAGTAACTAAACTTAAAAAATGAGGCAAACACACTCATACTACATATCTATTCTCTATATGACCTCTCATTTCAAGACAGATATCTAGTCTTCGCCTGACTTTGTGGGCTGCGTTTATTAACATTTCGCAGTTTAACTCATTACAAGCATTTGTGACTTTTTTTTCTCTCAAATGATTAATATCTTGCGAAGGTGTTTTGCAACCTTATTTTTTAAAACCACCCATAAAAAAAAACGAAGCGTGTTAGATTTGGTGACTTTCCGGGCCACTAAATAGGTCCATTAGTCCCAATCCATTTTTCTGGGAAAGTGTTACCTAAATATTGCTGCACAATCCTGGCCTTCGAAGGTGGAGCTTCGTCGTGTTGAAGCATAGGTTTTTCTAAGCTGCAAAGACACATTCTACAAAAGTTCCTCTTGTAGGAAATTTAGGTAACTCACGCTGTATGATCATAAAAATTAGGCCCAATTAAATGCCTACCGATGATGCCGCATCATACATTTAATCCAAAATGGCCTTGGTTTTGAACTGGACTTACAATGTGGGGATTTTCAATCGACTAGTTGGTAAATCACAACCGACCAACTTTTGTCCGTCAAAAGAACATGCCAAAAAAGGTTTTGATCAACAGTTTCTACATTTACTACAAGTTGAGCTATAAAATTAAGTCTGTTTTCAATGTGATGTTCAGGCAAATACTCCAAATTGTGAATTTGCCATGATACCCATTGGTCTTTAAAATTCGTGTTAAATAGTTGATTTATTCAAATTCAATTATCGGATAGCTTGCTTTATAAAATTTCATGGATTTTGTTGGAAATACTGTAACAGTTGAATTTCAAAAATCTAAAGAGTGACTAATTGCTAGCTTGTAAACAAGCACGATGGGCGAAGCATGCGAGGAAGCAACATTTCATAGGCGTACTAAATTTGAAGACGATCAGATATAAAAAATATACAAAATTGACAAAAATAATTGCATTACATAACATCCATTATTTTTAGAGTAGAAACAGTGATATAACAGTTTTTACCAATTTCGAGGCGTTAAATAATAAAAATAATAAGAATTATTTCAAAATTTAAAGTTTTTATCTTGTATTATCAATTACCCAAGGTTGAAAATAATAGAGAGTGACTAATTCACAACACAGAGATAAGTACGGAAGATACGGGTGGTATGATTACCAAAGCGTGCCACTTGAGAAGAGTTAAAGCACACAAAATTATCAAAAATAAGTTGACGTCGGCTGATCCTAGCACATTAACAATTCACTTTAAATGTGCCACCTGTGTCATCCTCTACAAATTAGAATGTAGTCCGGCGATTGCCCACTACCACCCACTTACACCTACCCGATGCGCGCTCCGCAGATATCACACTTAAGCCTTGTCCTCATAGACGGAAAATTCACGGATTTTTGCACGAATTTTGCAACTTCTGTTTTAATTATTTATGGCGGGAAAATATCAACTTTTGACAATTGCAATTTGCACTACAAATATGGTATTAATAAATTTGTTTTGAGCTTCTGATAATCTATCATGGCAGTTTCATGATGAAAATGATAGAAAATGTTATAGGTAGTTGACAAAATTGGTTACAAATAGAAATTTTTCCACCGTTAAATAAATCGTGCAAATATTTGCAAATTCCGCATTCAAAAGGACAAAATGCTTTAGAATACATACACACTATTTACTATTGGTTACTAACACTGTCATTATAAAGGTCACACATTAACACTTATTATATCATATCGAACCGCTTTCCATATGACCTTCATACGTCCATATTTCGTCAAAATTTAATACATTCTTCGATCCAGATTCTAATTTTTTAATATTTATTTTAAATAGTTTCTTCGCCATATCACTATTTCGTCCTTTCAATCAGTATACTCTTTTTGATTTCATTTATACGGACTAAGTTTCATCTTGTAAGACATAGCAATTGAGGCCCTCTGGATACCTTTCTTTTATAACTCTAGAGCTCTTCTAGATTTTTTTTAGACTCGCCTTAATTAGCAACATATCAACTTTTTCTGAATGATAAAACATTTTGTAAGCACAAAAGTTATATGTTTTATGTTCGTATTGAGTAATGACGAGTATTTTGTGACACTTATGCACTTTAAACAACGAACATTCAATTATTTTCCAACGACTACTTGATCCTTCCACCGCTGTGATATTTTGTTGGTATTTCATTTGAGGCTCTTTAGAATGATATTGCTTATAACTTTTAAATAATACAGAAAATTTTCTCTAATAAAAGTTTATTAGAAAAAAGAGATTTTTAACAGGAAAAAAAAAATGGGTATGTTTCTGGAAAAAATATAATTGATGACTGTCAAATCTCAAAAATAATACTTTCGATTTAAAATAGAGCTTATCTCATCTCATTTAACACGTATCCTAAATTTTATTTAAATTTTTTATATCCTCACAGTAGGCGTGTACTATTGAGTTTGAGATACCCTGTACAGGGACATCACCCGAAAAGGTTATAGCCGACAGTAATTAGTAATAAATTTCATATTTAAAAAACACAATTAGATAGTGATGACTTTGATTCAACGCCAAAATAACAATAATGTCCTCTACAGTGCTCAATTTAAAAATTAGAAAATAATTCCCATTTATTTTTAATCACCATTTTACTTGATATTTCTCTATAATAAAGGAATTTACATAAAATTTAAAAAATTAACTAGTTCGATAACTAATGAAGTTTCTCACTATTTTGTAACTATAGGGTGTCTACTTTTATTTGTGTACAAATCCGTAAAAACTTTATTCAAGATAATCAAAATTTTTTTTTATTTTAAATGACATCGAAAACTGCTTCCTTTGACCCTACCATGGCATTTAAGATGGCAATTCAAGACCTACTATGATTTATTTTATACCCCCGAAATTCAATAAAAACTTTTAGCGATTTTTTAATTTAAAATCTGATCAGGACCCCTCAAAACCCCTATGTGTGAAATTTGAGCAAAAACTATACAGAGTGTGTTTTCTTCTACACATTCTTAAAATTTCATTTTTTTTTAAATTCGTAAACATTTTATTTTTCAAAATAACGCAATCAATATTTTTTTTATTTAAATGTCATCGAAAACCGTTACCGTTAAAAACTTTTTTAAATGACAGGATTTTGTTGCGGCTTAGTGTATCCATCTTGAAAAAGTCGATTCTCCTACTTGAAATATTTAGTGCATCGAGTAGAAACTGTTTTCGTTTCAGGTGACGCTTTTCCGCTGAAAATACAGCAAAATGTTACTTGAAAAAGTTATTCAGAATGGTAAATTCTGATGACATGCAAAATTACAATAAGATCGGCCTGATTTTATGAAATTATTGTTGAAAATTCGGTTTCATCAAACATTGCTAATCTTCTTGTAATTTTGCACGTCGTCATAATTTACTGTTCTGAATAACTACCTCAAGTAATGTTTAGTTGTATTTTCAGCAGAAAAGGCTCGTCACCTGAAACCAAAACAGTTTCTACTCGGTGCGATATTTCAAATAGGATTATTTAAAAAATGGTTACTCCTAACGGCTTCAAAGAGGTATAGCTTTTTCAGATAAAAAAAGGTAGGAGCATCGACTGTTTCAATAGGTAGATGGATACACTAAGACATAAAAGAGTTCTTTCACTTAAAAAAGTATGATGTGCCATAAGTGGCATCCTCTACTAAAGACGTCAAAATTAGAAAGAAATTTGAATTTCTTTCCCCAAAAAAAATGCAAATATTTGGATTTTTTAAAAAGTTATTTACCAATATCGAACATAAAATTTTAACTTTAACATCCTGTATCTTTTTAACCATCAACTTTTGACTAAGGTAAGTTTGGCAACATTGCATTATTTTGTTATGTTTTTAAATCCGGACACCCTGTATATCATTAATTCCAACTTCCATGAGTGACTTTTTTTTTGTAGTACGAGTCTGATGAATTTGTTTGTAACTTGTAGATAAAATCAATTTCGAAGTTCAGGCATTGAGCTTTGTAAAAAAGATTTACAATTTAAAGTATACATGGCAGGGCAATGCTGTAAATTGTTGTTTTCTTGTTTTTTCATAAACTGAACGCAATTTTTAAAATTTCATAGGATACCCCTGACTAGAAAACAAAATATCTGAAAATGTTTATTAATACATTTTATCAGGAGCATCTTTTTTCTGAAAATCTAATTTGTACTGAAAAAATACTGTTAGAGTAGAAATTTAAGAGGTTGAAATGTGAACAAAATTCCATAATTACACTTATTTTAACTGAAAAAGTTGATGTTAAAATAGCAACATATTTATTATTGTTATTGTTACTAGATACTAACTTTAAATAAATATTTGTTTAATAGATAATAAAATAACAAAAAATGTACATTTTATTAGCTAAAATTTATTGTAAAAGGAAAACAGAGAAAGTACTTTTAAATTAAAAAACAAAAATGTCAGAAGTTAATCACTTTTTATAATAAAGTCTATTACGCAAATTTAATTCCACAGAATCTGCAAATAAAATTAGAAAAAACACTGGACACTGCGAGCTGTAAATTTTGTTACAAAGTTCAAAGCATGAATTTAAAACTTACACTTTTTCATATCAGACTCAAACAGCAATAATACTGAATGCATTAAACTTATTTGAAATTATGCATGAATGAAGTCTGCGATTAAGGAATTATATATTTTATTTAATACCAAATTGGAACTTACTCATTGTCATTAATCCGCTTTTCATTATAAAGTTTATGAAATGCAGTCAATTCTTGTAGCAACCCTTGTTCTAACATATTATCAACACGTTCATCTAGCCTCTTGTCAAGAATATCCTAAAAAATTGTGAATTGTCAGCTGTTCCACTAATTTCATCAGATTAAAAAAATAGGTTATATGATGAATAATTTACGAATCTTTTCTGAATAGAAAATAATTATTACTCAAGAATATGCTGCACAATGCTTTTTAAATAAATAGTATAATTTTAACACAAACCTGATCACATTGTAACCACAGAACCAAAGAGTTGAGAAATCGTAGACCACCATCTGACCCAGATGCATCATCACCAGAATGCTGTTCATTTAAAATATCACTATGTTTCCGGCCTTTTTGATAATAGATTTCAAGTGACCTGCAACAATAGTAATGCCTGGCATCAGACAAAATGACAAAGGAAACCTAAATTTTTACGTTTAATTACTTTCTTCTAAAAATATCGCTGTGATACATATCAGTATATTTTACTTAAGCATATGGTTTCACAAAACATCAACTAATTGTATATATTCGTTAAAAAATAATTAAAAACTTGATGTGCCCTCAATTTCTTAAATAGAGCATAAAATGTGCTTTAAACATATTTATAAAAAAAATAAGGTTAATTCAACAGATAATTTTAGGTAATGATTTGGTTTTTATTTGTGCCATAAGATACTAGCAAAACTATACTCGCGACAAGAATTCAGACGACTTACGTCATACGAACAAATGAATAATTCATTATATTTCCATCAAAATATTTATAAAACTGCAACTGATAGTAATAAAACTATATACTACACTAAAAGTTTGCATTATATTTTGCACTAAATTGCAAAAAATGATTGTTTTTAACGCGAACAAATATCGAAAATTACGTTGACAATAAAAACAAATGTGTAACGTCAGTCGTGACGTAAGACGTCTGAATTCTTGACCCGAGTATATTTCTTTTCATATTTCATATGATGCTATTTTATTTGTAACATGGTAAGTTTATAAAGCTGGTAATTTTTTGTTTCATACCTACTGTCATACTAAATATGCACACCGAATTTGGTTAAATTATTTCAAGCGGTTAAGAAATTAAAAACTATTTTTCTTTTTAAATGACATGCTGTAGCTGGACAATGGCTGTCCTAAGACCTCACATTTACCCTTTTTTTGGGCCACAGAATATGCTCCTGGATTTTTTACTTCTGCTTAAGAAACACCCTGTACAATAATAATGGGTAAAAAAGATGTCAAGTACTTTACCTTAAAATTTTTCTTTTATTATTGGGATGTAACCTTCTAGCCATATCTGGATCAACATCGCTTAATCTTTTATGCAGCGTTTCACTCGGTAACTGATGCTCATTATTTGGTAATACTCCAATTGTTTCAACTGGTCTGAACTCATTTTCTACTAAAATTTTCCACAAGATTGACTCTATGTAGTAATTTGTTCCTCCAACAATTATGGGTAATTTATTTTTTCCCTGTATATTATCGATAAGTGCTAAAGCTCTATTTCGATATTCAACAACAGTAAAGATTTCATGTGGTTCTAATATATCTATTAAATGATGAGGAGCTAAAGAACGTTCTGCTTCTGTTGCTTTTGCAGAAATTATATCAAGTGCTTTGTAAACCTAAAATGATTAATAATAAATAATTTTAATGAATCTACTTAACATTTGGAACAATATAACAAGGAATACGCCAGTTTTTAGACATGATGCAAATGACAGAGACAGATTTAGGAAAGTAGATACACAGATTCATTTTACGTTTTACTACCAGTTCAGCAATTTGCACTCAGAAAAAAATATTGTATAAATATACCGGGTGTCCCTGGATAAATAAAACCCTTTTTGTAAGAAACAAAAAAGTGTTGAGATGTGCTATGATTTGATTTTCGTAAAATCAAGGCAACCTGGAAAATTCAGAAAAAAATTTCCCTTTTTCTATGATACGATAAAATGTTATTAAGAAAAGGTAAGAAAAGAAAGGAAAAATTTCTAAAAAATCAAGAAGTAAATAAGTGATGTCTTGATAACCAGTATCAATCATAAGAACTGCAGATCTTTGAAGAATCTGGATTACCTCGGCATTATTTTAATTTGTATATACATATTACATAATGATATATTGAAATAAAAAACTAATTTTAACATAAAAAAAATTATACAGTTTCTATTTCCAAGTAAAATAATGTGTTAATTTCGTCTGCCTTATTTACAAATTATCTACAAATTATAAAAAGTTGAATGACCTAGTAAACCTGTAAAGCAGACTTGTTACATTTTAGTTGACTTGTCTGAAGTTTGTGAATAATTGAGGAAAATGTTAATGAGTTATTCCATTAGTAAAAATGTCTATACAATATTTTATTGCATATCGTTAGTAAAGCAACAAAATTCAATGAAAGTCAAACTAAACGTGAAGCCTTTGTTTTGAATTATTGCATTACTTAGGTAAACACAAAAAATTAGTGTTATTGGCATTGAAATAGCAGTATAAAGTAAAAAATATTTGTGCAAATTTTCAAAATTTTTGATATCCATATTTCTGTGAACTTATTTTCTTAATTTAAAAAGTTCTAAAGTTTAGTCGCTGCAATTCGAGACACCCTGTATATCTAACACAATTATATAAAAAATGTTTTTGTCTTTATAGAAAATATAGATTTTTCTAACCCGTCGAATGAATACACTATCCTATTTCCAAAAATATATTCTGCATTGCAGGTATAAGCTTAATTATTCACATGGCACACATACAAAATTCAATTTCATTAAAACCGTAACACCTTGCAAAGTAAACTTTTTTCAATTTCTTTTTTGATAATTTTGACTACATTAATGTAGCTGTCCATATATTAGAGTTTTTAATGCACAAATTTGCTGAAAAAGCTTTAAGTTAACAAAAATTGGTGTGTACCATTAGAAGCGCTATTTCTATGTATGTTATGAAACAATTATGGACATAGATAAAATTGTTGATTTACAAACGCGATATATATATTACGATAAACATAATTATGAAATAATGTCCAAAGCATCGAAAATTTGATTTTAAAAAATTCGTCCCTACTGAAAGAAGTTGTTGTGGTGTTGATTTTTCTTATTAGTAATGGTGTTTCTGTATTAGATACAAAATATTAAGAAGGTTCTCAGGATGAAACATTGAGGGTGTAGGTATAAAAAATTTTAATATTTTAGACATTCAAATTTATGTACTTAGTCAATATTTTATCCGTACAAACTTTTCTCAATATTAATATGATACACATAGAGATTGAAAGAGAGAAAATTGAAGATTTTTCCAAATTTTTTAAGCTTATTAATTTTACAGATTTGAAATCACGGCACATTTTGTTTCATACATAAACAGAGCTGAATCCCACGAGGCCATATTTCAATATTAACTGAATGTATCTGACGACACCTGGTATAGAGTATCTCTACAGTAAACATTTTTTTTTTTTAATTTTATGAAATAAAACCCATCGGATATAAAGCTTTAATAAGATTGCCATAGAGAAACTTAACATTTCATATATGGTGTGTTCAGAAAAATATGAAAATGCCATAAGAGAAAATCATTTTTATTTTTACCCTTTCGGAAAAATGTAATTAGCTTTGTGTCAAGCCCCACTTTATCTACAAAATAGAAATTCAGAGGCAAAAGACTCTCGTTACAAAAAGAAGCAATTTGTTACTTAATCTGTTATAATAGGGTAATAATAGTAACACATGTATAGTTGCGGCAAGAATTCAGACGACTTATGCCATATGAACAAATGAATAATTTGTTATATTTTCATCAAAATATTTAACAACTGATACTAACAAAAGTAATATTACACCAAATTACAAAAAATGGTGTAATGGTAATATTACACCAAATTACAAAAAATGGTTGTTTTTAAAGCGATAAAGTCAATAAAAACAATTCCATGATGTCTCAATTATTGCCGTAACAATAATAGATATTACTGATAAATTTATAACTTGTCAGGTCTAACAATGCTGATTATAATACCCTCTGGATTCTGACAGCCTACATAATGTCAACAATTTTAAGAAAAAATCAGCTGTCTGATGCAAACTATATATAACTAATACCTCTGTCTAGATGGTAAAGTGAAATGAAAATTTAAGACGAGTTCTCAGAAGACAGTTTATAATTATCAGTTTATCACAACAATGAAGATATTTGTTGATATGCTTCATTTATAATCAGTCTTATTTCATCATTATGTATAATCAGTATGACACATCGACTAACAGCAAATATTAAATAAAAAGATATAGACATAGATGACAGATTAACCAGAAGTAAAAGTCAAAATATGCTAGGAAATAGTAAAGCTAGTACCTGAAAAATAAATTAGGAATTCTAAACCATATTAAAATTATTTTCGAATAAATGAAGAAAACTGCAAAATACTTCTACAAAAAGTCATTCAAAATACAAAAATATGGATAACTTGACACTGTTTTCTGTTTAAAATTTTGTTAAGTTCTTATATAATTAATGAATTAATTTTTTCTAGTTTTAATAATTTTTATTTTATTTTTTTACTTAGGTATATCAACAATCTTACTTCTGGCACATTTATATTATAAACTCTTTTATAGACTTTTTCGCTTATAGTTCAATTCTCACATTATGTTACTTTGAAAGATTTATGTTGCAGAAATAATACAACTCTGTGTTCGTCTTAAGTCATATGACTTAGAGCAATCAAAAAATTAGAATAATTTTAATGCTCAAAAAATAAAGGATCTCAAATAATATTTTCAAAATTTCAGTAGATTGCAGATTGAGATACGTCATAAACTATACTAATATGCAATTTTTAACAATTGGTACCTACATAAAAATATTCATGATCCGAATAAGAATTTTTCGTTTCAGTCTGCAACTGGCCTAAATTCTATTTATTTCACAGTTGTTTATATTTATTATGATTAACTGACTTATTTGCATTTACAAAATTTGTATGAACTCACAATATGGAACAATAATAAATGTATCACTTCTCATGTAAAGCAGGTATACCAAGTAACTAAAATCATGTAATATACCGCAGCTTATTTACTTCAACCTATGATTAGATTAGAGGTGAAATAAATTGTATTACTGTAGATGGTATCCTGTGTATTTTTCTCTTTTATCTGATTTATTCCAAAATGTTTAATACAATTAATTAAGGCAACAGAAAACAATATTAGATTTAGTTATTACATACACAGAATGTTCCAATTTATAGGCTACTAAGATAATATGAAGAAAGCAAACAAATTTAAATAATTTATTTAGTTAGCCCCTAGACTTGCATACCTATTTGAAAATTTCCTCGAATTTGCAAATGCTAAGTCAGAGGTCATTTTTAAGTCAATGTTTTTTTTTAAATTGGATTATTTTTTGCCACAATGTCACAAGAATTTCAACATTTCATAGTCTTGCTTATATCTGATTGCATTCAAAGCTACCCCAAAACTGCAATCATTAGGTTCAATTAAATGATAAATCCAAAAAATTGAATTTAATAGGCATATCTCAAAATAGCAAAAAGGTATTTTATTTGTATATAAGGTTTGCTAACAGATAAGTTAAAGTAGAGCAACATGTATCCACGAGACCCACAATATTTCACGTTTCTGGGCCCCAAGAACCAGGGAGCATTGCAATCACAACATCAAAAGATTTTATATTTTAAAATGTCCAAATATATATCTATAAGATGTTTGATTAAAAAATGTTTGATATGATTATGAAAATTCAGCATTTTTGTGTGTAAAGTAGGTAAAATTCAAGACATTCAAAAAGATTTGTGCATTTGCTATTACTATAAAAATTATTTCTTCACCTTTCTAAATGTCAAATAGCTAATTTTAAGGCAAAAAGTTGACTTCAGACTACTCAATTAGATATAGATAAACATATTTTACATATTTTATTAAGTCATCAAAAGCACAAAGATATCTTTTAAAATCGTAAAAAAAATATATATTAAAAAAACTATACACTGCTTTTTCAAGAGAATTAATTTAATCATGTGCAGGTAGAACACAAGGTGCTATTTAACTTAACCACTATGTGCAAATAGAGCACATGGTGACTAATTATCAAATTATTTCTCATCACAGTTTCACTTAGAATTTTGAAAAAAATAGCTATAAAACGTCTTGAGAATTGAATACTTTTACTAAAGAAATTTTACAGAGTATTTTATGTTACTTTTACCAGACATTTCACAACTACTTTTTTAAGACACATTATGATGATTCACGAATATTATTAAAACAGACATAATACATATAAATGTGCTTTTATTTATTAATTTATTAAAATTTACCTGTATTGAATCAGCACCAACTATTTCTCCACTAAATTTCTTCGCTAATTCAAGCGACAATTTTGTTTTGCCTGAGCCCGTAGCTCCCAAAATAATTACTAAAGGTAATCTGCTGGTCATAATAAGTAATGACTTAAGAAAAATCTTCAATCAAAAATTATTTCTTTGTTCTTAAATTCCTACAATTAAATGCACATGTAAAAAAATATATATAGCACGTATTTAAGATAAATAAACAAAATGCATTTAACTATAGGCATATTCTCAGATTTATCATATATATTACAATAAAATTATAGCTATTTTGAAAAAACTTACCATTATCTTTGCACCATGTGCTATCTAACTTACATTTAAAAAAATATGACAGCTGTCAAAAAATTCTTCTTCCTCCTTTCATTACTGCGTTGCGTTTTCAATGCGAGCATGAAGAAACTAGGATTCGATTCGATTAATAATTTTGTATTAGAAAAACATAAATATGTAATTAAAATAAATATATTTTAGATTACTAAAATAAACATATGATCGTAAATTATACAGAAAAAATAAATTTTGCAATTTAAGAGATTATTGAATTAACTGCAGTCTCAATCGTTCCAAAAAGTGATGACAACACTTTGGAAGACTCCCGATATGTCAAAATATTATTCCTATCATAACCTCAAATTGTGTTTGTAAATACCAAATACTAGTTCTTATCTGTGTAAATAAAAAACAATTTATAAATTATTGAAAATGCCCGATTTCCTTGCTGAAAATAATATATGCGGACAAACTATTTTACACCTTGTTTCAAGAGGAAATGCAATCGTTGCAGAACTGTTAAGGCTGAAGGAGTATATTCCTAAAATCTATAAGTATGTATAAGGTTCTATTAATTGAGAATCTGTTAAATATATATCAAAAACATAATTAAGATTGGATAAGATTCCGCTAATGTAAATAATTACCTAAAATTATTGTACTTTTTATAATATGATTTGGTTTTTAAAACTTAATTTTATAGCAGTATTATTCTATATTAGAATTATTAGATTATAGGAACAAGACGTTCTATTTAATTGTTCCCCACAACTTTTAACGTTCGTAGACCGTAAGAAGTAGGCCAGAATCCAGGAGGCATTGTGATCGGCCATCATTTAATAACCTGTACTAATAAAAGAGGCAATTTGTTACTTAAACTGTTATAATAGAATAGTAAATGTAATAACTGTAATATATGATTAATTTGTCAGATCTGAGAGTATCAATCGAAACAAACATCAAAATTTGTTGCCAAACATAAAACCTCTCTTAATCGAGAAACTTATGCACCAATAGTAGAATTTAATTTGTTTTACAATCTACTGTGTATTTTAATTATAAACTTATCCTTTAAATAGACTGGAAACCAAACAGGATGCACAAAAATATGGTGATATTATCATGGATTTTAGTTATTTTAAAGTTGCAGAAGCTCAGGATCAAAAAATTGAAAATAGTGAAGTACGTTTATATATTGCAAAAAAAATATGTCTCGAATAAAATTTGTTTTTTAGGTATTAAGTGATTTAGATGAAGAGTTTAAAGATAATCACATTGATATTATTAAACGATTTTATTTAGTTTTTGAAAGTATACATACCTATGTAATAGATTTGAATCATTTTATAGAAGAAGTTAATGAAGGAATTTATATACATCAAACACTGGAAACTATATTCATTGATATGGAAGGGAAACAGTTGCTGGTATGATTATTTATTTTAGGTGTTGAAGTATATTGTGTAATAATTTATATTGTTTAATAAATACATCGTGAGGTACATTGTTGTCACACATATCAATATTTTTGTACAAAATTTTGAGTTACTTAACTGAACATGTAGCTAAACACATACAAGATTGAGATAATAAAACTCATACATTAAGTCAATAATGAGAAGGCAGTAGCACTAATTATGTTGGCAACTGCTTTAATAAAAAAAAATACAAAAAGGAAAAGTTGATAAAACAATGGAACAAATACACTTCTTGAGCTAATTAAGAAATACTTAAAAGCGATTATAAAAATTATTTGAAGATGCATAATAGCAACTTTATTGAGCAGGTAGGTATATTCTTATACATATACAAGAAAACAAAATGCAGCAATAAGAAAACAGTTCACTAAATTACTACATGTATGGTTTGTAAATATTATCTGCGGAGACCCTTGACTGTTTTGAGTGACTCATGACTCATTTTTACTTTGCAAGGAATTATTTTTGTGTTTCCTACCCGGCTGAAGAGTATCACACTCTGTATACAATAAGTCAATGTATTATATGTTAAGGATTTCTGTTAATAGTATTTGGATTATCCATATGCTATTTTATAAATTTTAAGGCACATCCTTTGTCCTTGGTACAATTTGGAAAGCCGTTATCAGTATTATTGTGCAATAAGATTGAACTTGTATACACATACTACAATTATTGTGTAATGTACACTGGTCACTGCTCAATCCCAATTTTAGTTTGAGTAGATATTTAACAAGCATAATATATTGTACAATATTGACATCATGCAAGTATTTTGCAAATATACTAGAGCAATACAGTACTTTAAATCTTTGTAAACGCAAACTAATCATTATGTCTTTTTAATCTAGTGTGAAGCTTTATATCTTTATGGTCTAATGTTGTTACTGGTTGACACATATTTTGAAGGGACCATTCGAGAACGTGTTTTAGTTTCTTACTACCGTTACACTCCCCAGAGACGTGATACACAAAGTTGTATTGATGAAGTTTGTAAATTGCTTCGTGATACAGGATGCAATACTTCAAAGAAACCAAATAATTATCCTGAAGATTACTTCAAGTATGTATTCTAATTTCACTACTAGGTTAACAACGTAGGTACAAATTGGCCTTTTCTTTAAAACAAGTTACAAATATCTTACATGCTCTGTTACTGTGTTAAATTTAGTATTTATTTGATCTTATTTAGGGTGATTCAGAACTTATCCAAAAAACAATTTTTGAATGTAAAGGGCTCTTACAAATACAATTATGTAAAAAAAAAAAATCAAAAAGGCAGTCTGAAAATGATTTAAAAATACACTTCTGCATGGCACTGGAAACTGGTTCACTGTAAAACCTGACCTTCTTCAAGACAATGCGTTTTATGGTAACCGGCGTGTTGGCAAAATGTAATAAAAAATGAATGGACAAAAAATTGAAAGAATTTCCCAAGGAAATAAATAAATAAAATTTTATAACATCTATTTTATGTCGGCAAATTCAACTGTTTTTTCCATTATTGTTATTAATTAATAAAATTAGTCCAAAGGATTTAAGTCAGGAGATCGTGGCGGCCATTGTACTGGAACTCCTTGTGTACTCCATCGTCCATTTAAGGAAAAGCTTTGTTGGAAATGTCCCGTTGATTCACATGCATATTTTCGAAATCCTAAGTATGAGTATTATAAATGTTTTACATTCCATTTTGTGTAAAAATAGCTTAATCTCTAACTAACACATCACTGTAACTCTGAGATTAATTTTGTTGCAACAACCATTCACAAAATTATTTGTAAGGGACAACCCCTCTTGGTATTAATGCTATTCGAATAATGTACATAGTACGAATATAATTGATCCTCATGTGTGATATGTCATTGTTAATTGGGACATTGCTTGTACCTGTTGAGCTACTTGCCTGGTATTTATTCAGTGATTCTCTCCAGCAATCTCTAAAATATGTTCCTCAGCTGCTGTAATAATCCGTGGACGCCCTGGACCTCCATATCTTCCACGATTCGGTTTCAAATTTCCTGTGTCACACCCCTGTTGCACTATCACAGTAAAAGTAGCTGCATTTGACATATGTCTACCTGGAAATCGTTCTGCGTATAGACGAGAATCTGGTAAAGCATTTTGTCTTCACTATAAATTAAAAAGATATCCATCAACTCCGAGTTGCTCTACGCTATTTCTAAATTTTTTAGATAAGTTGTAAATCACTGTATAAAAAAGAAAATATTTCTCTTTCATAATCAATAATAATAATAACAAATAGGTATTGTTTTAAAAAGCCATCTTCTAAAATATTAAATATATTAGGCATATCAGTCAGTCTTCTATCATAATGTTTTTATATAGTAATATTTTGACATGTTTTGAATTTTTACAGAAGGATTCCAATAAATTCAACTTACATAGAATATGTCATTGGACGACTAAGATCAGATGACGTCTATGGTCAAATATCAGTATATCCTCTACCAAAACATAGAAGTGTTGCTCTAGCAAATCAGGCATCGATGTTATACATTTGTTTATATTTCTCTACAAATATATTACACTCTCAGACTGCTATAATGAGAGAGATTGTTGATAAATATTTTCCTGACAACTGGGTAATATCATTATATATGGGCTATACAGTAAACTTAGCAGAAGTCTGGGAACCGTTTAAAGCTGCAAAACTAGCCCTCAATAATACTCTTGAATCTGTTAATCTCAAAGAGTATGCTAATAATTATGGTGCCAATGTATTGGTTTTGTTAAAAGAAACTGGTCTATTATTGAAAGAAGGAAATGTTACAGATGAAACATTGTTGAGAGATATTAACAACATTATAAACACATTAAGAGAATGTAACGTAACAGTACGATGGTTGATGCTCCATACAGTTTTGAAGCCTGGTCAAATTGATAGAAACAAACGATTAAAGCAATTACGTGAAATAGTGTTATCGGAATCAAAATGTGAGCCTGTTTTATTATTTAAATTGCTTTTAAATACAGCTCAGTTGGAATTAATCACCAAAGATATATTTAAAAAATTATTATCTGAAAAGGAGAAACAGTGGGAAGAGCTGAAAAGTGAAAGTTACAAAAGTTTGATTGAATTATCTGAAGTATTTAGTGGAACTAAGCCTCTTACACGAATTCCAAAAAATGAAAATTTGCAGTTATGGTTTCTGGAAATCTCAAAGCAAGTGGAGACTCTAGTTCAGGTATAAAATTAACTTAAAACTAAGCTTGATCTTTGTGGCTCATAATTCTTTGAACAGATTAAAACATTTTGATTTATCATGTTATAAAGAATTTTGGATTTATCATATCATATCATATCATAATACCGCGAGGATATAACAATAAAACATTTATCAGAAAATATTAATATATCATAATATTTAACAAAAATTTAAAAAAAATTGTTTGTAATGAAAGTTATGTCCAATGAAATTGAGAGATAAAATTAATTTTTTAAATCAACACTAACTGCTAATTTTGTTCAACTGAATTGCGATGTATATATATATATATACCGGGTGTTCCCTCTAAGACTTTCAGTGCGAATATCTCAGAAACCATCATAGCCAGTGCGACGAAATTTGGTATACAGACACTAGATGGCGCGTAGAATCTGATAACATCAATTTTTATACAGGGTGTTCCATTTTCCAAGAAATCGATTTTTGATTTTTTGGTTGTCAGCCCTGCTAAAACTTATGTTTAAATTGAAATATACTTAATTATGAACACATTCTGATAAATAAACATTCAAAAATTTCAAAATTTAACATAAAAAAACGCCTCCAAAAAGTACCCAAATTTCATTGTTTTGTCATGTAAAATGTGTATAGCCTTGAGCCAGACTTACACAGAAGAAACTAACATCGGTGAACGTCAAAACTATTAATTGTCATTGAATTGTCAAATATTAATGGCATGAAGTATTTTATTTTACATAAATAACGCTAAATAATGGATTTAATGCAATTTACGTATGCACAATGGTGTTATTGAGACTTGTCGATAAAAATTTAGATTTGAGTTGAGGCTTTTGGAGCATTGTGGTCGCCATGCCGGCGCAGTCTACCGCTACAGCTAGAGTTACAGCGTGAAGATTGTGTAAAATATCTGTGAAAATTTTTAAATTATTCCATTATAATGTAATAAAACTTCAGTAAATTGTTTTTTTATGTTACTACAGTGTACAATAATAATTAGGTACACGTATTTTTTATGACAAAATAATTTACAAAATTGTGTAAGTACTTAAAGAATATCCCTGTTTTCCAACTGCTGTAATAATTATTGATTAGTTATTTAGCAACAAATAAATTCAAACAAAACCATTTCTAAAACTTTTAATTATAATGTGAACGTGTTTGTCGTTGAAAGTCAGATCTGAACCTACCCTAGCCCCACAAAAGAAAATATTACGAAAGCATAACCTAGAAATGATTGATTCTTGTATCCACATATTTCAGCACTTTACTTATATACTTATGTTTAAGAAGAACTCTACATCTGTAAAATAGTAAACAATGAACTACAATTTCTGTATTTCATGATACAGAACTGAAATAAAGCAACTGGTTTTTGCTAGGAAGAATCACCTGCAAATGTACTATACCCAGTAGGTAGGTACCTATCAAATAGTCGTTTAAAGCTAGATAATAATTTGTAATTATTGTTTTTATCTTTCAGTTATGTGTGTGCTGTGCCACAAATTACATTAAAACAGACACCAGAAAGAATAAGCGAAAAATATTACGGACATTCTCTTGGAAATAATTCTAAACATGGAATGATGGATAATATTATAAAGAAGTCTGTAACTCACATTCTTTGACACACTATATACATTATAATTAAAAGTTTTAGAAATGGTTTTGTTTGAATTTATTTGTTGCTAAATAACTAATCAATAATTATTACAGCAGTTGGAAAACAGGGATATTCTTTAAGTACTTACACAATTTTGTAAATTATTTTGTCATAAAAAATACGTGTATCTAATTATTATTGTACACTGTAGTAACATAAAAAAACAATTTACTGAAGTTTTATTACATTATAATGGAATAATTTAAAAATTTTCACAGATATTTTACACAATCTTCACGCTGTAACTCTAGCTGTAGCGGTAGACTGCGCCGGCATGGCGACCACAATGCTCCAAAAGCCTCAACTCAAATCTAAATTTTTATCGACAAGTCTCAATAACACCATTGTGCATACGTAAATTGCATTAAATCCATTATTTAGCGTTATTTATGTAAAATAAAATACTTCATGCCATTAATATTTGACAATTCAATGACAATTAATAGTTTTGACGTTCACCGATGTTAGTTTCTTCTGTGTAAGTCTGGCTCAAGGCTATACACATTTTACATGACAAAACAATGAAATTTGGGTACTTTTTGGAGGCGTTTTTTTATGTTAAATTTTGAAATTTTTGAATGTTTATTTATCAGAATGTGTTCATAATTAAGTATATTTCAATTTAAACATAAGTTTTAGCAGGGCTGACAACCAAAAAATCAAAAATCGATTTCTTGGAAAATGGAACACCCTGTATAAAAATTGATGTTATCAGATTCTACGCGCCATCTAGTGTCTGTATACCAAATTTCGTCGCACTGGCTATGATGGTTTCTGAGATATTCGCACTGAAAGTCTTAGAGGGAACACCCGGTATATATTTAATGTAACTTTCTTATATACTTTTAAAGTACATCATCAGTACGTTTATGTTGCATAGAAGGACATACTATCACCAAATGTCCTCCCTGGTGCACCTTAAAAGTACATATCGGTGAAGTATTGTTGTGACCTTTGTGAGACATCACTTTAAATGTTCCTGGTAATGTACTTAAGGGATGTCCGTCAAATATCGTTCCTAATGTAATGCCAACATTCCATTATGAAGTACTTATTATGTACTTGTCGGACATTTAAAAGCTATACATTATATTCTGTTGATACATATCGGTAATGAATTTAAGGCGTATGTTTCTAATATTACTATTTATGGTAATTATTTACATTAGCGTAACTTCCCCGATCAAAATTTCTGGAGAGATTTCCGCTAATGTAAATAATTATCATAAATAGTAATATTAGAAACAAATTCCTTAAATTCATTACCGATATGTATCAACATAATATAATGTAGTTTTTATAAATAATTACTAGTTTTGTAATATTAACATTCTACTTGGACTTGGGAAGTATTAAGGATATTATAATTTCTAATGTTTATGTAACTGATTTATGGGATGATTTTTGTTAATGGTAAAATAAGCAGAAATAAAAGTTAAATAAATAAAAAAAAAACATTTTATTAACAGAAAACTAAGTTTTAATTAATTAACAAATAATGTAAAGAAAAATAAAGTAAGAAGAAGGTGAAGACAAAACTTAGGAACATAGGGGTAATATAATGTCTTTGGAGTCGTACTTAATATACAAAATTCAAAATCACTTGAAATTTGTTAAAAACTGTTTTCTTAAAAATTAGGAATTGAAAAGGTGATGGGTAATAGATTAATCTGATTCAGTTCAAGAGGGACTGTTGTTTTTCTGATCGAAATGGGTGATGGAGCAGTAGTATCTTCTGCGTCTTGCCGAAAGGTTTTTATCGGTTTATACATGTTTACCGCTTATTGTTTATCACTGAAAGAATAAATATTCTTTCACAAAACTTCTCACCAAAGACTAGCAAACATAAAACTGCATAAAACTATAAAATAAAAACAACTTTTGAATTTTGGATAGCTTTGATTGAATAAAGCAATGACACCAGGCACAAAATATAAACTAGAACTAATAGACTGTGCTAGGACGCCAGGACAGGAAGTAACAAAGTTAAGGTTATGTTACATTATGCGTCATGAGTGCGGAAAAATTCGAAACATTAAAGATACTTATATGTAACATGAATAAGGCACGTTTAGTTAAAGTTACAAAAATACATACATGTTATACTTATAATCTATGCTATTCATAAGACCTCAATTTTCCACATTTTATTATTGTTCTTTACAAATAGATGTGTAGATATGTATTGAAAATTCAAACTTATTTTCAATGTCAATGTCGATTTAGAAACTTTATTCGTTTTTGGCTGTACTTACACCATCTGTATTTCAGATCAAAAACTTTTTGAACCACCCTTGTTAAGTTGACATTTTAAATTAGTTACATTCCAATAAATAGAAAATTTAAAAATATTAAGTGGGCTGTTATTACATATCAAAAAAATACATTCAAACTTAATCCTAAAAAAAGGTGAAAAAATTTTTAAAGCATGTATGCTTGGTCTATTTTGAACCACACATGGTTAAAGACGTAAGCAACATCAATGAGTTTTGATTTTTTTATATATATTTTTTTTTAATTGTAAATTAGTCACAGTCTGCTTTGAAAGATAGAAAATGAAAAATGGTTTAAAGAAATTTTCATTTGCATGTAAAAAATATGGGTTTAACGGCTGATCTGTTTTTTTTTAACACCCTATGCAATATAAGTACAATCTATTGCAATAATAATGGCACTCCCTCAAAATAATTTAGTGGTGAATTAAATGTTTGATGAACGATTTGCTAAATCTCTGTAGGTGAGTGGAACAACTAAGACCTAATGCTAAAACTTCAATGTAGATTTCATTATGAATACGTCCACATTTCAAAATAAGTTGCCAAATTCATTTTAAAGAGTGCCATTATTATTGCAATAGATAGTACATGATTATTTGAAGCTTATATTACTATTATAAGAAATTTAATTTTAGGATGATTCTGGTTCATCCAGAAAAATTGTGCAGTTAATACAAGCACTGGAGGAAGTTCAGGAGTTCCATCAACTTAATTCTAACATGCAAATAGTCCAGTATCTTTCAGAAACAAGAAAATATTTGCATCAAATGATAAGAAATATGAACATAAAAGAAGATATTTTAATCACATTACAAATTGTTGGGGACATTAGCTACGCTTGGGACTTGATAGATTCTTACACAAATATTATGCAGTATGGTATAAAAAGAGAACCCACTTTGGTTATTAAATTGAGGGCAGTGTTTCTTAAGTTAGCATCTGCTTTAGAAATTCCACTGCTGAGGATAAACCAGGCACATAGCGAAGATCTGGTATCAGTTTCACAGTATTACAGCAGTGAATTGGAAATATATGTTAGAAAAGTTCTGCAAATTATTCCAAATATGATGTTCGATAAATTAGCCAGAATTATAGAAATGCAAACATCTGTTTTGAAAGAACTTCCAACAAGAGTAGAAAAAGATAAATTGAAGGATTACGCTCAGCTGAATGAAAGATTTGAATTTGCAGAACTGACGCATTCCATTTCTGTTTTCAGTCAAGGTATTTTAAAATTTAATAATTCTGATTTCGACAATTCATTTAATGTTTCTCACTCAGGTATGAGAATGATGAAGAGTACTTTGGTGGGAGTAATTTGTTTGGATCCAAAGAAATTGCTTGAGGATGGCATTCGTAAAGAGTTAGTACAACATATATCTAAGGCCCTACATAAAGAACTTACTTTCGGTCCTAAGCCAAAGGTAGAAGATTTAGAACAGAAACTGAAATCATTAGGACATATAATGGATGGTTACAAACGGTCTTTTGAGTACATTCAGGTTTGTTTTGTGAAATGACATATAATTATGAATGGACATGCTTGACCTGATAAGAGCAATTACACTGTTACCAGATGGCAATTTTTTCAGATATACGAGGGTGGTCTGAAACCGACCTAACAAAGATACAAGGCATTTTTTCAGATTTTTTTTTTTATTTTTCAACATAGTCTCCTTGTAACTCTACACACTTCTCCCAGCGATGCTCCCATCTCTGTAACCCGTCGAAATAGTAGGTACTCGGCGTTTTTCTCTGCAAAATAATTGTTCACGAAGGTGATTGAGGTCATTTTGATTATTGTGCTAGTTTGATTGCTTTATTTGATGATAATGGTATTTCATCTTTACAAAAACTTCAAAACAGAGGAATGCGTATTATTTTAAAATGTAATAGATATACTCCAATTAATATTATGTTCAGTGTGTTGAACTGGCAGTCGGTCAAAATTAGATTATACTATTTCTCAATGTTATTTATCTTTAAGGTGGTAAATGGATTATTGCGTACATATTTTAATCAGTTCTTAGTGTTCAATTATGATATACGTCAACATAATACTAGGGGTAGAGCTGATTTGCATGTTGTACGCACTAAGTATAAAAAAACGATGAACTCCACATTTCATAAAGGATTGATACAGTTTAATCAACTACCAGATGAGATTAAAGAATATTGTACAGTTGGTAATTTTATATCAATGCTGCTCAAATTCATTAAAATCAGAAATGCTTAACTTGTATTTGCATATCCTTCAGATAGCGTCCTGCCTGCTCCTATAGATGTTGTTGTAGATATATTTATATAATAACGGGAAGGAGTTAAACTCTGTGGGTTTACTTCTTATGTTTGTAACATGATCCTGCTGAATTTTCTATATGTAAAGTATTTTTTGTGTATTTATATTTTTTTTCCAATTTGGTACATCTTTGCAACAATGCAGTTTGTTATTTAGGTTAATACAATTGTATTCAATATTGTATATTAGGATGTTCTTTCTTTCTTTTTCTTTTTTTGCCTCATTTGACGAAAATCTCTGTCCTCTGAGCACAATTTTTAGATGAGGGAACGAAAAGAAGTCGCTTGGGGCTAGATTTGATGAGTAAGACAGATGGTTAAGCAATTCAAACCGTAATTCGTGGATTTTCGCCATGGCAATTGCTGAGGTGTGAGACGGTGTGTTGTCTTGGTGAATCAGGATTTTCTTTTTCTGCAAATATGGCCATTTTTCCGCAAGTTCTGCCTTCAGCTTGTCAAGTAATGATGCGTAGTATGCTCCTATAATGGTTTTTCCTTTTTGAAGATAATCGATTAAAATAACTCCATGACTATTCCAAAAAACAGTCGCCATCACTTTCCCAGCGGAAAAAACAGTTTTTGCTCTTTTTGAAGCCGGCTCCTCCTTTGCAGTCCAGTCCAGTGTTTGGACTGTATTTTTGTTTCGGGCGTATAATGGTGTATCCAAGTTTGATTTACAGTAATTAATCGGCACCAAAACTCGGATTTATTGCGCTTATACTGCGCCAACGCGGCAGCCAAGGCTCGGACAGCTTTCTCATGTTTAAATGTTGATTTAATATGTGACAAACACGTTCTATTGACATGTTCATAACCTCTGCTGTCTCTCTCACTTTAATTCGGCGGTCGTCTAACACCATTTGGTGAACTTTGGTGATGTCTTCGTCGCTAGTTGCAGTTTTTGGACGTCCCCAACGTTAATCGTCTCCCAAGCTCTTACGGCCACGTTTAAATTCAGCTGCCCAAAATTTCACTGTGGTAAATGATGGTGCAGAGTCTCTATACATAGAATCCAACTCACCTTTGATTTGCGTAGACGTATTGCCTTTCAAAAACAAATATTTAATGACAGATGGATACTCGATTTTGTCCATTTTCATAAAAACACATCAACTCACTCAAACAACTGTTACATAACAATTGCGCGTCCAAAATGACTGAAACTTTGGTGAGTAACTGTCAACAGATGAACAACGAAATTCACTAGCTTTTATTTACGATTGCTGCTATCTTCATGTTGAGGTCGGAAACTTTTCAGACCACTCTTGTAATATGAATTCTATCTTTTTTAAATAGGACACCCTGTATAATTATTTAAGTATGCCATGTTAGTTATTCTAGATCAATCCGCTCTCTAGTTTCTCTCCTGCCTTCATTGTGTATAAGTAGGAATGGAAGATTTTATTTTATTGGGTAGGGATTTGAGATTGCCCCCACTACAAATGGGTAATATTATTTAGATTATTGTACAACATTGATATATGTAATCATCATTGTCTACAATACAGATGTCTATTGACTTGCTTTGTTTCACTTACACAAAAAATGGAAAGCGATGAACTTTCTGATCTGTATCTGTACAATTTATACAGGGTGATTCAAAACTTATCTAAAAGAATTTGGGAATAGATGTGTCATGCAAAATGGAGTCAATATTGTAAAAAAGAAAATTTGTAAAATCCTTATAGTTTCCGAGAAAAAAAATATTGAAGTTCTAGTAGTTTCAACCTTTACATAGCTGGGTTACTGTAGTTTTTAGCCAGGCGATTTCAAATATCCAATTAGGTACTTATTAACTTTTTTGTGATGCAAGTATTTAAATTAGTTTTGCAATTTTTTTGTCCGGTTTCCGATTATACTCCTTTTACAGTGGACCAGTTTCCAGTGCCATTTTTGAACTGCTCTTTTTGATTTTATTTCCTCTATACATTCAAACTTTTTTTTTTTTTGATAGGTTCTGAATCACCCTGTATAATATAGGTGATTCACATAAAGCTCCCCGGCTCGATAACTTCAATTAAAATTTCCAGTGGAATTTTTCTAAAGCAAATTGTAGATAGTGCTAATGAAAATTTTTCTATGGCAGGAACATTGGAAAGTACTGAAGTTTTGAAAATTTAATAATTTTGAAGATATGAGACAATTAAGTTGAAGATACTCAAAACTCATAATATTGTTTTAAGGCACAAAAGTGAAATTAGTTATGGCTTCAAACAATAAAGGTCAACAACAACAACGATAATAAATCAAACATTCAGAAAAGATTTAAATTCAATTAGAAGAAACATTTTAAGGTTGATTTATTAAATTTATGATCATTGTCAAGTTATCAGGGCTAGAAGTTTTATGTGAATTATTGCGTAAATACAATCATAAAAATTGTTGTTTCCAAATAAAATACATGTAGTGCTCCATTTTTAAATCTAAAGAAGTGGTAATCTGGCAATAATGCTCTCATCAGATCGACCTTTTACCTAGAGTGTCACATTTAACTTCAATCAAACAATCTGTGTAAACAATATGAAGGCAATGATATTTGAAAGCAAAACACTGCATGTTGTTCTACAAGCACTAGGTTCTAAGTTCTAAATATATTACTTGATAATATATTGAAATGTGAATTATTGAATCTGCAGGATTATATTAATATAAATGGATTAAAAATATGGCAAGAAGAAGTGACACGTATAATAAACTACAACGTAGAACAAGAATGTAATGGTTTCCTTCGCAATAAAATATATGCGTGGCAAAGTGTTTATCAAAGTAAATATGTGCCTATACCATTATATCCGCCAACCGATAACAGCGTAAATTTTATTGGTAGGTTGGCCAGGGAAGTTATAAGGTTAACAGATCCAAGGTACTATTTCTAATTCCTTAAGATTTTCTTTTGTAAATTTGTACATAATTATAGAACTTCAGTATATCTGGACCAGACATCAAGTTGGTATGACATGAAGACTCATAAATTACTTTTGAATAAAGAAACGATAGCTTCTATAACCTCATCTATAGAAGTAGCTGGTTTGGTGGGTTTAGATAGACTATTTTCGTTTATGATAATCACAGCTTTACAAAAGCTGTCAGGTTATTTGGAACATAAAAATGTAAAGGCAAATACTTGGACTAATGTAATGTCGTCTATACATAACGAGTTTAAACAAATTCAAGAAGTAGAGAATCCACATAAAACATACCAAACTTTTATAAATAGAAGTACAAAAATATGGCCAGAATTTTTAGAGAACGCGTTATTGGTAGGTCAGTTACAGCTAGTTAGAAATTTGATTACATTCCATTTAAATACCTCATGTAGATTTAACGCAAAAAATTTAGAATCATCTTTGAGGACACTAAACAAGTAAGTGAATTATGACATAACATCAATATACCTAAAATTATTTTCTGTTATAGAGCTTTATTAATGGATATAAGAAATGAAAAGTATAACCCAAGTGAAGCTTTAATGTCTTCTCTTTCAAAATATTTTGATTATGTAGGATTGAACGAACCGTATAATCAAGTCTATATTACTTTGAGAAACAATGCTAATTATGCTATAACTTTATTCATATTTGTCATAGCACATCTACAAAAAATCTTCTTACCCCAAAATACAGGTAAGATTATATAATTTACTATCTCTTAAGGCACATTTACAAAAATCACTTTAGATGATTATCAATATGAATTATCCGACATGAATGAACAGTAGCGTACTGCAAAAGTCGTCATATCTGAAAGACTAGCACTTTCAAAATACAAGTTTTATTCGATTTTTATTGCCACTTTACTGCAATTCTGGGGAATAAACTAGTGATTTGTATGGTTACCACCATACGCAAAAATTTCTAGGCCCAACTGTCAAATTCAAACTGCCTTCTTTCGTTTCTACTTGATTATTGTTTGATTGTAGAGCTTGCAAAATATATTAACTGAAACCTTAAGTTGTTGATATGTTATGCTGTTTGTTATTGTTACTTGTCAAATTTGGATAAACAGTTTAGTTTTTAGTATGTATTCGGGTTGAAGTCTAGGTATCACTTCTATTGCAATTGCGAATTGACAATATAAAACAAACTGCAAGGCAGGATTTTAGGAAAGCTATCGCAGGTGCAAGGGTTGCTGCAATCCATTGCAAAAAGAATTGCGGACTATAAAGCGACTTTAACAGAGAACGTCATATCACTGCACCACTGATTGCTATACAAAAAATTTTTACAACATATCTACTAATATGCATGCGAAATCTCTATGGATGTGTTCGGGATCAGCTTTGCGAAAATAACTAAATATATCTATATGTATAAGCAATATTCAATATGACCATAAGAATAATAAGATAAGGAAGCAGTTGAGAAGATGAAATTAAATTTGTTTTTTTTTAACTGAAAGAGCAAACTTTACATTTATCAATATTTATAGAAATGTTTTCTTTACATCACACCTATATTGTCTTCAAAAACTCTTGCAATGCTTGACAATCGCCATAACAATTAATGTTACAAAAAAGCGTTTAAATCATCTGTAAAAAAGTGATTATATTGCAAAGTTGACGACAAATCATTTATATAAAGAATAAACAGGAGTGGTCCCAAGTTAGATTCTTGTGGTACCCCTGAAGGAGCTATGAAAATATTAGAACGTTATCCAATAATAAAGGATAAAGTAATAAAGGAACTACATGCTCAACTCCAAATTAAATTAGGAAAAAATTTCTCGCAGTGAACCAAGTGGCGCCTTTAAATATGAATGGCTTACTGATAGCACAAAATTAAAGGTGTTTTATAGTGTTCCAATTTGAGCATACAGATATAATAATAATAATAATAAATAATAATAATGATAATGATAATGATAATAATAATAATAATAATTCATTTATTTGCCCAACAGAAACACTTCCACTTACAGGACAAAAAAGTTATAAAAAATGGTGTGCAAAATGAAAACAAAAAAAGAAATCAGTAGATAGAAACAACAAAACAACATATTTAAAATATTACATATATGCAAATAGGTACTTAAATAAGAAATTAATATAAAAAACAAAAATAAATGGTTATTATAAGCAAAAATAAATTACGGTAAAGAGAGAATGTAAAAAAAATTAAATTATAATTGAAAGGTATTAGATACAATTGATTTTAATGAATAAATACCACTGTGGTTAATATCGCATTGACCAGATATCATATTAAAATTAAGTGACATAGTATATACTGGTGATTTTTTAAGAATATTGGTTGCCGGTATTGGCAAATAAAACGTGTCAGTCTGCCTAGAACCAAAATTTGATATTCTCATATTGAAACGTTCCAAAAGTAAAGAGCAATCAATGTTGTTATTAAATAGTTGAAATAAGAATATAATACTACACATAATACGCCTACTCTTTAGTGAAGGAATATCAAACGTTGATAATAGTAACTCATGATCATAACCCTGTCCAGGATATACACCAGTAATTTTAAAAGAGAGATATTTTAAAAATTTGCACTGAATTGATTCCAAACTAGAAGATTGATTCTCATAAATGGGATACCAAATCAATGACCCATACTCCAACTTAGTACGCACCAATGAAAAATACAATGTTTTTAACGCTCCCTCATTTGTGAAACACTTACAATTTCTAATAATGAAACCAAGTACTTTACTAGGCGATTTTGTAATGTTATTGATGTGTTCCGAAAAATTCAACTCACAGTCAAAGAATATTCCTAAGTCTTTAGTTCCACTACATCTTTCCAAGATAACATTATTCAGCGCATAAATAAAAGTCCAGAATCGTTTGCTATCCGTCAATATACTTTGTTCAGCATCACGAACATAGTTATTGAAACATTCCGATATTTGTCTTTTTGAAATTGTTCTCATACGATAAAAATCCTGTAAATGAACATCGTTTTTAGTCCTGCGGTATTTATCTCTATAGTAGTTTTTAAGTCTCAGGTTTCTTTTCAAATCAAGTGCGTACCATGATGGATATGAAGATTTTCTATTACTATATAAAGGTACAAGTCAAATACAGAATATAACTTATTGTAAAAACTGTTGCAAGCATCGTTTACATCAGAGAATTGATTGAGAAACGACCAGTTCGTATTCTATAAAGCATCCTATAGTCTCGAATAATTAGCTTTGCAAAAGTTATAGTTTTTCCCCACAAAATTGACTGGAAACGTAGGAAAGCTAACATTGGGTGATAGTGCCAGTTGGAGTGCGGGGTGATGTAAATCCTCCTTAACCAGCGGCAAGCGATCATGAGAAACTTTACATTGAATATTGGTAAATACTAAATCCAGCAAACGACCGTTAACATTAACCACATCATTTACTTGGTTCAAAGAAATAAAATTAATAAAATCATTAATTAATTGACATTTAGTATCAACGATATCATTATTATTGAAATGTGTAATGTTAAAATCTCCTATAATTAAAACATTACTTTGGTTATTAATAGAATGACTAAAAAACAGTTCAAATTCATTTACAGATATAGAAGGTGGTACGTAAGTTACATAAACATAAAGTACAAAATGATCATTCAGAAAACATTTACAACCTACAATGTCAATGTTTACCAAAGTATTTGTAATATAAGACATGTCCAGAGGATCAGTAATCAAATCACTGTCGACAGCCACCAATGCACCACCACCCTTAGATAGTTGAACTTCATGGAACTTACGATCCGACCGAATCACATTGTATGACAAAGGAAAGTATTCACTACTATTAATGTCTGGTGATAGCCCATGTGTCCATAAGGTTCTCTAGCATCGTCTGTTAAATCGCAGGAAGACTGTTCCATCAAGTATCACTATCAGTACACAGGCTTTCCAAAACACTATGTGCAAAAATAATAAAAGAGATAATAAGTAAACTTCCAGGGACAAAAGTCCAGAAATTCCAGTTACTAATGTAATTTTAAATTATTTAAATCAAATAAGATAAGGGTAGACACAAAATCGAACAGATAATAAGTAAGTACTACCTACAATTAACTGAACAGTTACTGAAATTATGTTGTACTACTAGTAGTTAGTATTTGTTTGTGACAACTAGTCTATTGTCATAACCTATTGTCATACTGTATTTCTTTTGTGTAATATTGCTTAAGCAAGTAAGTAATGATTGTCAAGAAAATTGTAATTTTTATTGTCTCAAATTAATAATAATATTGGTGCAACTTCCTTTTCTTTTCTGATCTAAGTACGTATTTGAATAGTCATATTTAGTAATTAGAAAAAAATTGTTTTAAAAAATGAAATGTGATTGAAATCTGGCAATATGAACCAACGCATATGCATAGCACACCAAATCCTGATCCCCTTATTTTCCCCCACAGTTTGGGACTAGCCTGGTTCACAAGTTAGAGGTATATTGTAGAAGCATGTGGTGGCAATCCAAACCTGCACTATAGTTTTATGTAATGTGTAAATATAAAAACATAAAACGATTTTTGGTGCATTCAAGTTGGATGATTTATTCGCAATGATCATCCAAAGGATCTCAAATAAAATAAATGTGTCTATTGTATATTTTTCTCCCACAGCAAATCTGCAAAGAAGAATCCAGGAACAGTTTGATGGTACTGCATTTTCAATGGCTGTGCATACTATATTAAAGCAGTTACATAAAAATTTAAATAGAGATTTTATAAAATATATTTCTAATTATATTCTACAACTTACAAAACCTAATAACAGGTAAGATCAATCAATGATTTTTCTTCAGAGAAGAGTATTTACTTTTGTTTCATTTTTTAGTGGAAAAGTTACAGAACTTTCACCTGAAATCGTTCTTGCAATAAATTTTATGGATAGCTACACAAATTACTGTGAAGAATCACGAATATTTTATAGATCAAGCCTACCAGAAGAAATTTTGCACCTTCAAAAATCATTAATATCTTAGGATGAATTTATGTTATTAAAATATCTATATATTTTGTACTGTTATTATTTACTGTTATATTTTCTTTTAACATTTTATCTCTGTTCTATACTTACTGTAAAAATAAACTTTTTTATCGGAAGTATACTAAATTTTAGCCTAACAAATCCAGTGGCAGCTCATGGTAATATTTATAGTGTTGATACCAAACGTAGTCTAAAAATTAAACTTTTTGTTCTAATTCAATTAAAAATTATACACATTAAGTAAAAAAAAATACTTAAAACATTAAAAAATATGTTTCTGTAAGTAAATAAATATCGTTACTCACTGTTTAAAATTAAACCTTGGATTTAAAAAAAGGTTAATATACAGGGTGATTCAGTAATAATGTCATTTATATTAAAAGAAGATAGGGAAAAATTAGTATAATATTGATAAGCTATTTAAAAAAATTTTAAATGCATATGCATTATTTTTACGTCGCGCTTTTCAGACTGTCACTGACCGCTGGCGGCAATTCAACTTGGTGTCGGTGTGACGCGACGTTACCAAATTTAAGTATTTTTCTGTAGTGTAATTAATGCTATAAATTATTTTTTTATGATATGCAATTAACATTAAGTTTCAACATAAAAAATATTTAATATTGAAATTACGAAACTCCAGTGGATCAAAACAAACCATTCACATTTCATTACATAAATAGTGAAATAAAAAATCTAATACTAGGTTAAATTATTAAAAGAGACTGAGGCTAGATGCATGTCAACTCAACCGTTCCGCTAAGGGCATTGCAATCGTCTGACTTCCCTTACAACTTCTATCTTTGCCTGCCTCGAATTTCATCACCTGATACTATTTGAACGTAAGCGGCTCTTTTAGCAGGCTTTAACTTAAAATGCACTTTCTTAATTCCAAATTTGCATTAATTAGTTGCTGAACACTTATTAAATCACCTCACTTATATAATTAATACATCCATTTTAACACATACCTTTCCCAGAAGTTGGAAGAATGCTAATGTTATTCCTTTGCCGAAAGTACCTATTGCTACAGAACTTAATCACCTTCGGCCTATTAGTATTTTGCCTACCATCTCCAAAGTTCTCGAAATTGTTATGGAAACACAAATGTCACAGTTTGCTTTTGATAACAAAATTATACCTCGATTTCAGTCCGGCTTTCGGCCCCAGCACGGTACTACTACTGCTTTAGCACATATTTCAGATGAAATTTATAACGCCACCGATAACAATTTAATTACTTGTTTGATTCTTTTAGATTATAGTAAGGCTTTTGACACACTAAATCATTCTATTCTTTCTGCTTCTTATATTTTTAGCTATTTGTTTGATAGAACACAGCAAGTAATCATAAATTCTAATGTGTCTAACGCCTTGCCGGTGACTCATGGGGTTCCTCAGGGCTCCATTTGCCATCATGGATTCACATTTGAAAATCAGTTTATGTAACTCCTTAATATTCTCGAAACTCTCTTATTGTGACTGCATTTATGGCCCGGCTCTTCTACATTCTGATACTCAACGTCTGCAGAGAATTCAAAATAGTTGTTTCAGGTTTGCTTATGGGATTAGAAAATTTGATCGAGGAATTACTGATTTAATTAAAAAAACAAAATTTTCTTAATCTTTCGTACTTGCGTAAATTGCATTCGCTATGTTTAACTCATAAAGTTATTCAACAAAAATGTCCTGAGTACCTACATACAAAATTCAACAAGCTACATAAAACCACTTCTACATTTAATCCACGTTATTCGCGCTTATTGGAAATTCCTCGCCACGCTACTGCCCTGTATACTAGAAGTTTTATTTATCACGCCTGTAAAGAGTATAATTCTTTGCCTGTTTCTTTCAAATCGTACACTATCTTGAATTTTAAAAAAAAGTTAAAGCAATTTCTTATGCTGAAATTTACTGGTAGCTAATAATCTACTTTCGCTAAACTCCTTATAAGTACCTTCTTTTATTTGTGTTTTTTGGGATGTTGTCATGGGTTTTTACTTGGATTGTTACTATGAGTTTTTGTTTTTGATTCATATGTAAATATATGGTGTATATCATATTATCAATTTTATAATTTAAGTATATAAGGATTTACTATATCTACGGATATTCTGTTTTTTTTCCATACTGTTCCTTGGGGTTAAGTTGAAAAGCAGTTTTAAACTGACACTTCGCCCCTTTATTAATTATTTCTTTTTTGTTTATATATACTCAATTTTAATGTTTGTTGCAATAAAACACATTTATTATTATTGTTATTATTATCATTACATATCAATTATTTTCAGAAACAAAGTGTGTATAAATTAGTAAATTAATTCGCCGCTTCTAGGATGCCCATTTATTTTCCAAGCATCCAAGAAACTAGATTTTTGTCTAAGAAAACTGGTGCAAGCCGCATCAAAATTGGATAATTATTACTGGAGTTATTTTGAAACTAATTTTAAGATACCTAAAGAGGCCTTTTAAGTACAGACAATCATAAAAAACCCAAACCCTCGTACTGTTAATAAAAACAGTCATACCTATTCAGTGATCAATAATCCCGCAATCCAAGTCTTGACCTACCGTATTTAGATTTAGGTCAATAACCTTGTTTTTAATGTCTACGCATGGAGTAGTATTCATTCAATGATAAACGCTGCGGAACCGTGGCAGAACCGCTAAATAGTAACAGAAACAAACGATCATTAAATTTGCATTTTTATAAATACCCGGTGTAATCAATAGGAAATTATAAGAATTTTATAATAAATGCCAATTCCAGTAATCAGTGCCGACATCAGATAGGCTGTAATCGTCACACTCGGCGCTAAAAAGTTGGGAGTTCAACGTTCCGGTGGAATAAGTCGGACATCGTTTGGGTCCGTTTTCCTATGCAGGCGAGCCCGCCGTAGAATCGTAGTTACCGATTGTTATAGAGTGATTTGTTTACCTTTTGAAAGGTTGAATAAAATTTTTTAAAATATCTAATATACAAATACTTCTCCCATGAAACCATGACTGCTCAGTTATTGTGATTCGATTAGTGCTATGATTATGACATGAGCACTGCGAGCACGAGGGAATAGCTTATCACGCCGATAGTGTCGACAAACGATGATTAATTGAATAGTGCCCACTTGTGCAATGGGTTACCAGTCATGCGGAAATATCGAATTTCTTTGAAGTTACAATACACCCATACAGTATAATAAGAATTTTTGGACTAGGAAGTATTGTCCTTCACGCTTTTTCAAGTTTTAGAATGGAAAATTGCTGCTTTATTCATGACATTAACAAATTATACTGATAAGAATATATACCTATATAAGAAACAGTTAAATGGTTAAATATATATTTTACTGAAAATGAATTAAACTTAACATTAAAATAAAATATTTTATGTGTATAAAATTATGTAACTCAGTCTGTAACTTGCGTTAATAGGGCAGTTCCCTTCAGTATCCAATAACTTTGACTTTGATCGGTTGGCAATAGAACAGGGAGGACAAAATTGGTGCTATGTCCTGTTGTAGATAGCACTCCTGCTCTAACTGAAGTTTTATACAGAGGAGCAACGTACCTCGGGTCGTATTCTGACATCTTAGACTTTGGTATTAAGCAAACAGCAGGTAAAGGCGGATTGACTTCACCTGGAAAAAGTAAAAAATTTAATCCATATTTTTTCCCATTGCGAATCTACGCATATAATGAAGTTGTTTCTTCCAGATGATGACGTCGTTATTTACTTTTACTTCACGTTTTGCTGACAAACTTATCAGTTTCATCAAAATACAGGATGAAGCAGAGGCGACCTCTTTGGGACAAAATATGAATATAAAAAGTTATACTTGGTAGAATTTAATAATTTCGACCTATTTTGAGAAAGCTGCCCTAAAATATTTCTGCTTACGCGAGACAATTTATTTTCAGAAAATTAGTATTTTGATACGATAAATGAGTCGATTATCTCATTTTATAAATGTTCAGAATAACTTTGGAAAAAAATTTTTATTCCAAAGCAAATTTATTAAGACATATTTAGTTAATATTTTCATATTTTTGTCCCAAAGATGTCGCCCCTGCTATAGTCCACCCTGTATATCTAAGGAGCATTTAGATACCTTTCAAATTGAAGAAAGCGGGCATATTTTGAATGTGAAATGTTTTCCTCATGTACGCGAAATTCGCAAATATTCGCGCGAATTCCGCAGATTTTGATTTAAATTATTAATGGCGGAAAAGTGTCAACATTTAGCAAATGCCGCAAAACAAGAATATTAACGCTATTTTCATCATTATATGGGGTAGTAAGTTTGTCTTGAGCTTCTCACAATTTATCATGACAGTTAATGACTGTTATGAAAATGATACTAAATGTTGCAGTTGGTAAAATTCGCTAAAAGTCGTGACTTTTCCCGCCATTAAATAATTCGCGAGAATTTCGTATCCATGTGAACAAGGATTAACCACATAATGATGAAAATAGTGATATTTTTGCAAAATTTGCCAAAAGTTTTCCGTCATAATAATGTAAATCAACTACGAATTTCGCGTTCATCGGGAGAAGGCTTAAGCCTTATCCTCATGGATGCGTAATTTGCAAAAATTCTCGCGAATTTCGCAGATTTTGAATCAAATTATTAATGGCGGGAAAGTGTCAACTTTTTGGCGAATTTCGCAAAATATAAATATTATCGTTATTTTCATCATTATGTGGGGTTAGTAAGTTCAACCTGAGCTTCTGACAATCTACCATGACAGTTAATAACAGTTTTATGGTTTTATGATGAAATTGATAGAAAACATTGCTAATTCGCAAGAATTTTCGCGAATTTCACGTCTATGGGGACAAGGCAGGTGCTTAATCAACTGAAACTAAACATTTTTGTATCATCCGAATGAAATAACGTCACTAAAGCCTACTCTACTATTTTATGCATCATAAAATAATAACAAGAATTTCATCTCGAGCCAGAGGCACTCTGGCCGCGCTGCGGTATGGGCACCGCTGCTTGGTACACTCCACGCTGGTTAGTATATAATATAAAATGTTTTTTCTACAAAACTGTTAAAAGTGGGCTTTTTAATTGTCATTTTTGATGTTAAAAATGTCATTTTTTGACAAGCGTGTTAAAAGTAGGTTACTTTTAACACGCGTGTTAAAAGTAAATCAAAAGCACTGGTTGCTACGAAAATTTTGGTTCATAAATATTGCGATCTGTGTGGTATTTTTTGATTTCTTATTTTTATTGAGTTTAAAGTTCTTCCGATTGTTTTGTAGAAAAAATATTGTATGATATACCTGTTAAAAGTGATTTTATTTTTTTCGTGAAGTTAAAAAACTCGCTACGCTTGTTTTTTAATCATCTTCACTCACAAAATAAAATCTTACTTTTAACACGTATATCATAAATAGCTATTATCAAGGAAAAAGTAAATAATGATCTTTTCTGCAGTTTTATTAAAACTATATATATGTAGGTATAAAGCTTCAACAAGGTATCTGGTAAATTAGTAAATGTAATTTTGTTTCATCAATTCAATAAATAAGGTATACAGTACTTTTAATGTGGATCTGGCATAGTTTTGTATGTCTCATAAAAAATTCCAATAAATATTTAAAAGTTTTGTCAAAATCGTGATTACAGTGTTTTCGTGTGCATTTCTCCACAAAATTAAACGTAACTTTTGAAATGTTTATATTTATTTGGTTTTGAAGCCAGAATGTCGTGGCGAAAAGGACGTGGGTAGGTCCCAGATGGCACAATAACGACCTCTCCTCGTCCGAACGGCCGGGAAAATGCCCGTGAATGCGAAATTCTTTTTGCCATTTCGCATAGCGTTTTTTAAGTTCCTCAAAAAAAAAATCGCCGACAGTCGCCGAGGGGCATCAGGAAATGAGAAATTTTGCTAGGAAATCGCCATCAAAATACGACGTTACCACAAAGAAAGGACCGCGGCTTACGAGGAAAGCCTAGGCCATGGAAGTCGGCGATTTTCGGGCCCGAATGTGGAAGCGAGAGTCACCTGCAGCTTTTAACAAAGGCTTTTAATCTTCATAATAATTAAAGGTTAATTTAATGTCCTACTACTACAAACTTAAATAATACAACTATACGTAGTACCATCTCCTAACTAAAATTCAACATTATGAATAAAATGTTCGTCACATATGATAAGACTTTCAGTCACTATAGAACTTCATAGTATCATCTTGTTACTAATAAATAAACAATTGCATATTATTTACTCTACTACGTGTACATGGATATGTGGTTTAGGTTTAAATTTCAATGGTAGTAAAGTTCAGTTTTCAAAATTAGGCAAGCTGTGTGCTAAAGGAACTATATTATAAATATGATTTATTTTTACCTGGTTTTGCATCAACTAATTTCATATTTGTTATGTCCCATCGACCAGCATCGATGAAAAGTCCATGAACAATAACGCCATCATCTGGACGTTCTAATGGTTTGTACACATCATAAATCTAAAATAACACAGTACTTATATTCCACATGTAAGTATATTTCACATCATTTAAATGAAACGTGTATTTTTACTCCTCAAACTATCCACATCTATGCACTACTATTGAGAATAAAATGATTTTCTTACTGCGCACTTGATATTTATTATATTTATTTGTTTTTGTTTCTTGAAGTACGAACCCGATATTCTATATATTAATTTTACCCACCTGAGATTTTCATATAAATAAAACAAATCGTAAAACATGTATTCATCAAATTATTGATTTGTTTGGATAAAAATGTTACCTCCTTTCCTTCTTTGTCGTGAATTATCTTAACTTCCTCTTGATCTATCAGTACTTTCTGAATTTTGAAATCAAACTTTAATTCATCTATTGGTAGATTGTATTTTCTTGCATGAGTTTGTAACGTTCCAGTAAGAAAACCTTGAGGAAAGTAGAAACCAGATAGCCAGTATGACGTCGGGTGGCCAAATCGTAACCAGATCTACGTAAAAATGTGAATTAGTAAGTGAGCTTTAACTGTAATGTAATTATTTAAATAAGTTGAAACATTTTGACTTTAAATGTCAAGATCTATGTAATTTTAAATAATTTTATACACAGCCGGGCGTTAAATTACATTACATAATAAAATTTTTGAGACGATAAGTGTCACACATGAAACATTTTTATGTTTATAATACAATTAACGGAATTACTTATAAAAATATTAGGTCAGAATTTGTCCTGTCCATTTTCTACTCGTTCTACAGGACTATTTTTTGTAACTTCAGAATTTTTGGAAAATTCTGCGCAAGATCTGGAGCTCCTACTAGTTGAAGGCATATTAGTGCCAATATATTTTTTTTACTATTTCCACTTTCTTGAACACTGAATTAGCAATATAGCCTTCAACAACAGTGGCTGATTTCCAACCACTATGGCGCTTAAGGATATTAGTTATACCTGCTCCAGCGTCGGATAATAAAGTAGCCCAATAACGTCGAAAACAATGCCCGGTATATTCCTTTGGGTTTGGTAATTTCAGATAGTTTTCTATTTTACATGAAATCAACCCAACGTATTTTTCCCCAACCACTTGCTTGTAGCATTTATTATTGGTATAATATATAAAAAACGTCGATGCTGAGTATCCGGTTGGCGAAGAGACGGATATCTTCTGTACATATCCAAATATTGTTTTCATTATTTTATACTAAATATGCGCTGTATTTTAGTCTTGGATCATTTCTCTCAGAAAAGTGTCAATTTCCTCTAGTCAATATTCTTGACTTCTTCGGTTTGTAATCATTATTTTTTCTTTCTAAGAATGTCATTAATCTTAAATATTTGCTAATGTCGATGTTAGGATATAAAAATATCGTTGCCTTGAACATGGAATAGCACGACCATAAAGACGACGGCTTGCAGTTCTCACATTTTTCCGAAAAATATCCTAGGAGGACATTTTCAGCGTAGTATTTCGCGTTTTTAAAGGAACACCGTTTAACAAAATCATCATAAGTTTTTTTGATATTCCCGACAACACACTTCCTTTCGCTTCCTCCGCCGCTTTAAAAATTTTAGGAGGTGTACTCGGAATGTCTTCTGTACTACTATTACTATTGAAGTCCAAATACATATTACCAATTATACAGGGTGTCCCAGTGTGAGCGTACAAAAATTTACCAGAGGGTAGACCAGACCAAAATAAGAATAAAATTCTTCTAAAAAAAAATTCTGATGCACGCCTAGCGAGTTACAGGGTGTTATTTTGAAAAAAAAAAACAATTTTCTGCAATAACTTAAAAACCGTTTCGTAGATTTAGGTAATTTTTCGGTGACATCAATTAAAGGTCATTAAAATTACATGGTGTTTGTTTTAATCTGACACCAGTGATGGCCTAGGCCTACTATTCCTTATGATATTGTTTTCATAACTCTTGCATATCCTACTTTTACGTGAATTGACTAAGTTCTCCTTAATCAGTAACCAATTCTGAACAAAAAAGGTGCTCTTGTTACACAGCTCTAAAATCAACTATTTTCAAGTAAATTAAGTCCAAAGTACCGACTGCATTAATTTATGCAGAAAAATACATGCAAAGATTTTATTTGTTGTCATCTAGTAAGTAAAATATGCTAAGGATAAAATTAAAATACCTATTTATTTAACATGAAATGAACTTATGTTAGCAAAACCCAAAAATTACCTAAACCTACGAAACGAGACGAAGTTATTGCGGATTTTTTTTTTTTTTTTTGCAAAATAACACCCTGTAACTTGCTAGGCGTGCATCAGAGAAATTTTTTTATAAGAATTTTATTTTTATTTTGGTCTGGTCTACCTCCTGGTAAATTTTTGTACGCTCACACTGGGACACCCTGTATATGAAAAAATCTATCACTTTCTATCTGCACAGAATATAAACTTTTTAGTCTTTATATTTTCTTAAACATGGCGGAAAAGAATGTTTGTAGCTGTTGCCAAAAAACTGTTGTTAAGGGTCAAGCTGTATCCTGTTCAAATTCTAAGAATATTTTTATCATGAATGTGTGGATTTAACAGCTGCTGAGGCTAAAGCTTTAAATACCAAAAATAAAAGGCTCCACTGGACATGTTCTGATTGTAAATCTCTGTATAATGAACTGAACCAATTGAAAACCTTAATTGTTGCAAAAAGAGTTACGTGAACTCAAGGCCAGTACATCTAAACCGGAAATTAACAAGAACGCAATGAGCAGCAGAATCGTAAACGTAATCTAGTAGTTTTTGGAATAGCTGATCAAAATTCTAGCCTTCAGAAGGATGAGAGAATTACTAACGAAAAATCTGCTATTTGTAATCTGCTTTCCGACAATGTGTCTACTGATACTATCAACTCTCATCGCCTGGGTAGATATAATCCTGACAGAACTAATCCGCGACCTTTCAAAGTTGTTCTTAAGAATTCTGAAGAGGTTAGTGATATAATAAAAAAATTTGCAAATTTAAAGAAATCTAAAAATCAATTTAGAAATATCTTTCTCACTTTAGATAAAACTCCAAGACAGTTTAATCTGTATAAAAAAGTTAAATCAGAGCTAATGGAGAAGAAAAATACTGGTGAAACTAACATCCGAATTAAATATATAAATGGCTTATCAAAAATTATTTCGGAAAAAACTAATACTGTTCAACTACCAAAATGTGAACGGATGAAATTCTAAAGTGGATATTTTCTATTCAAATATTAGTGATGTGCATATTGATATCATTGCTCTGACTGAATCTAGTTTTAACCATAATGTGCTGTCTAGTGAATTTTTTCGTGAGACGTATGCTGTCTACAGATGTGACAGGAATCTACAGGCGACTGGTTTATCGCGTGGTGCTGGTGTGATGCTTGCCCTGAACCATTCTAGTTTTTGTGGTGTGGACGTGGGGAAGTATTGGACTTATCTCAATTTAAATCTAACTTTAGTGATATTGACATTACTGGTTGCAAATGTTATCTTATTGCGACAGTATTTTTAATTTTTGTTATTAATATTCCATCTAATACACTTGTATCTGTGTATAATTCACTTCTTGAGGAATTTGAGCTGTATTTTACCAAGTTTAACAATTTATTGATTTTCGGTGATTTTAATATACCGCATTTATATGACAACCCTCAGGATCCTAAAGCTTCATTAATAAGAAACTTTATTCAATTTTTAAATTTTACACAATTCAACAATGTCACTAATGATAATGATAGAATTTTGGATTTAGTATTAAGTCATAATTGTAAAGTATTGAATGAAGATTTCACTCTCGTACCAGAAGATAGACATCATGCTGCGATATCTGTGCACACATCGTGGCAGCGAACTAATCCAAGAAATTTTGATTTTAATTCTGTTGATAAACGTTATAATTTCAGTAAGGCTAATTTTCCAGCTTTGTACAACTGTCTGCTGTCGACTGATTGGTCATTTCTGGAAACCTGTGTTGATGTCGATTCAGCATGTGATGCTTTCTATCAAAAAATCTATTGTATATTTGATACGTTCGTACCTCTTATCCCAATAATAGAAAAAAATCTGATTATCCAAAATGGAATACTAGTGAAATTATTCGTAATTTGAAACTAAAGCAATATGAGCTCAAATTATATAAGAAACATGGTTCAGATATAAATTTACAAAGCTTCAAACGTCTTAGACAACATAACGGGACATTAATCAATGTAGCTTACAAAAAATTCATTCGAAAAGCAGAAAATTCAATTTCACGTGACAGTAAAAACTTCTAGTCCTTCATAAAATGAATAAATCATAATAAATACATACATTCATAAATGAATGTTTGTCTGTATGTTCTTTATAGAATCGTAAACTATGCATTTGATCATGTGATGATCTTTAGCAAAGTTGTTGTGCATGAACCCACGAAGGTTTCTAAGTTGGTACGACCAATTTTCGACAGATGGCGCCACTGTCATTCCAATGAATTTCATATATTTTTTTCGAAATGAACAAAATCAATAAAATGACTCAAAATGAATTGAATATTTGTGTAATGTCTTTCCTTCAAATTTATTTTAGTTGGTGGCGTAGCAACGCGCGCATGGTACAGCTAGTACATAATACAAAAAGGTTGCACTCGTATACCAGGGGTTATGCATTTAGACGATTTAGTAATCACTGACCTTCAGTTGATAGTAGACAGTTTTAGCCGACACTTCCAAAGTGTTTTTCTTAAACAAGGTCTAATTGCCAATAATGACAGTATCATTAATATTTCTTGTTTGAGCATTAAATCTCAATCTCTTAAATAATATTGCCATTAAAACGCTTAAAGAGCAAACCGACTTGTGGCCCAGACCTTGTGCCTAGCTATCTGGTAAGGTATTGTGCTCATGTTCTGTGTTATCTACTTTGTATTTTATTTAATCTCTCTCTGAAGAGTTCTAGATTCCCTTCTTTGTGGAAGAGGGCTAGTGTGTGGCCGATCCTGAAGTCGGGGATCCTTCTGATGTAGCAAATTATCGTCCTACTACCATATTAAACAATTTTGCCAAGGATTTTGAGATTTCACTGTACAACCGCATCTACTTTTCTGTAAAGAATTTACTTTCAATAAATCAACATGGTTTTATATCTCACAGGTCCACCACCTCTAACTTGGTTTATTTTACACAATATATTTCTAATATTCTAGATAACCATGGTCAAGTTGATGTAGTGTACACTGACTTCTCTAAAGCTTTCGATTGGATACATCACTCAGTTTTACTGCAAAAACTCAACACATTTGGTTTTAGTGATGAATTGCTTATATATTTGTTCGTTCCTACCTTCACAATAGGATGCAATATGTTACATTCAATGGTTTTAAATCTATTACTTATGTCGCTACATCGAGAGTTCCTCAGGGTTCGATTTTGGGTCCGCTACTGTTTCTTCTATTCTATAAATTTTTACTTGCATTTCTTCAGAAAACCAGGCCCATAATCTACAGGTTGAGTTAAATAGCCTGGTCTATCAATAACAAGCAGCCTATATGTTAATAAATGCAAAGTTGCCACCTGCACTCGTAAATCCAATCCTGTTGTATATGATTACCATATTAATTCGCAATTACTTAGTCGTCTCAGTTCTACAAAGGTTTTGGGTATTATATTTGATAGTACTTTAAGCTTCTCCCAACATTGAATATATTGTCAAGGGGGCCTCAAAAGCATTAGGATTTGTTGTTAGGAATAGTAAATCATTTAGAAACCTGAATGCATTAAAATTATTGTATTATGTTTTTGTAAGATCCAAGCTGGAATACTGTCTTTAGTTTGGAATCATTATTACATCTGTTGTATCAATAATATTGAATCTGTCCAGAGACAATTTCTTAAATATCTTTCATTTAAATCTGATGGTGTTTATTCGGTATAAGGTTTTGACAACAACTTATTAATACCTAGGTTTAACCTTCATTCTTTAAAAAAAAGGAGATTTCTATACAATCTCTTGCACAATTCAATTGACTCTCCATATATTTTATCCCAACTTAATTTTTTGTTGCCACATCCTTCGATTAGATCTCATATGATGTTTTGCTGCCAATCTGTTAGAACTAATTTCATGTTAAAGTCTCCTGTATACAATATGACATCCAATTTTAATTTATGTTATATATGTGATATTAATAATACCAGTTTAAACCAGCTGTTAAGTATTGCCCATGACGTGCAGTTATAATTTTTTCTCATACCTAGTTACTTATTTATTTTTAATATTTTTGACAACTACTTATTGTTGTGTTTTTTATTAGTAGATGTTTTTAACAGTACTTTTTCATACTTTTATATTTTTTACTTATCTTCCCTATACATGTAATTTTTTTGTGTTAGATTAGTTTGGTTGTTTTAGCTTTATTTTAGGAACTTTTATGTATTTGAATAATTTCTATTATGATCCTGTAATTGGGATTTTGTTCCTGTTAGACTATTAAATACTATTATTATTATTATTGTTTACTAGAGGTTTTTCGCATATGGCCTACATGAAAACTGCGCTTGTTGACATTATTGCTAGGCATCCATCACAACTTCAATTGGGCTCCAATAAAAATTACTTGATTATAGTTATAGAGACACATATTTCCATCAATACATAATATGATGTTTAGCAAATTTATAAGAGTTCTAAATACCGGGCGTGTATAAATCTTATGCGTCATAATACCTTAAGCTTGTAATTGTCATTGGCTTAAACCTCGGGCTATTATCTTCACGCTACCGATCTTGAACGTCTACTTAACGCCCTTGATATATGTATAAATAAATATGTTCTACGTTCATGCAAAAAACAAAACTTTATTGAACTATATTTAGTGGAAAAAGTGGTTCTTTATTGCACTAGTGCAATAAAATGTTTATTGCATTCATCTGTCATTATACTACATTTTGTCATCATGACAAACATAAACGTTCAAATCGACGTCACGTTTTCCTAGACAGTGTCGTCTATAATTCGCGACAAGAATTCAGACGACTTACGTCATACGAACAAATGAATAATTTATTATATTTTCAACAAAATATTTAAGAAACTACAACTGATAGTAATAAAACTATATACTACACTCAAAGCTTGCATTATATATTGCACTAAATTCGAAAAAATTATTGTTTTGAACACGACCAAATATCTAAAATTACGTTGACAATAAAAACAAATGTGTAACGTCAGCCGTGACGTAAGACGTTTGAATTCTTGACGCGAGTATAAATATAATTTTTTGGCTTTTGCATGAACGTAGAAAAAATATTGTATGCAACTTGTACAAAAAATGCTTATTGCACTCGACAATGTCACGTCGCATGCAATAAACACTTACTTTTTGTACTTGTTGCATAAATAACTATTAAACATGTTAAAGATTGTACAAAGCAATATTTAGTTATAATAATAACCGCTTTGTTCTTATGGACTCAAAGTACCCTAAAATAGTTGTTTTAAGCCTATGTTTTTATTTAATTATTAAAAGGGATTAAAAGTCGACTTAAATGAAAAGCAATTCTGGTTTATAAATACTTACAGAAATAAAATCCAACCTTAATGTTAAATCATTCACCCAGCTACCTAAACTCTTGAGAGAATTGTAGGCTTTTGCTGACCACATTTTAGGAACCTAAAATAATAAGTTTTTAAATTCTACCCCTCAAAAAACTAAAATATAAATTATGGGGTTGATATATAAGTTTGTAATGATTTTAGTTAGAAGTACCGGAAGTCCGTCTGATTTTGATGAATAACTTGAACATTGACCAATATGATGGCTTGTGACCAGCCACTATAATATGACCATAAACTCAATGGTATGACATTTGTATGGTAAGGGTAAAGTTCAAAACATGGGTAAACATGACATAGGTAAAGTTATTGAGAAAGTTAAATTGAGCATAAATCCTCGAACAGGTCGATTTTTAATTTAAAAAATACATATTTTAGCGTAAAATGAGATTTTCAAATGTCATTTGTTTTCGAGTAATGACGTCATCGATTTTTTTTTAAATGGCAACACCATATTTTTTTCCTTGATTCTAAAAGATCGTTTAATTCTCTATCAGACAGTACTAAAATTTTGCCCTCTTACATAGTAAAGTTTTCGAGTAAATGACGATTGAATGTTAGAAAACGTAAATTTTATCCATAAAAAAGTAACAATTCTGAGGTGTGTAAAATAAAATACAATTAATTAAATTTTATACTTAAATTAAATGTTCGAATTGCCATCCACCAACTTCTTGACAATGCGCAAGTCTGTGAAGAAATTCTTCTTGCACATTATGAATGATTTCTGGGGTAACTCTGCGTATTTCGTCCCGAATGCGATTTTGAAGTTCTTCTAAATTACGTGGTTTATTAATGTACACTTTTGACTTCAAGTATCCCCATAAAAAATAGTCAAGAGGTGTAAGATCTGGCGATCTTGCAGGCCATTCTATCGGTCCGCGTCTGTCGATCCACCTCCCAGGAAAACAGTTGTCCAAAAAATTTCGTACAGGGCGCGCATAGTGCGGAGGTGCACCGTCTTGCTGAAACCATATGGTATCGTCAGGAATGTCAGGGTCATTATTATGAGGAAAAATTACTGCAAGGGCTGGAACAAGGTCATTTTCTAGAAACTCTAAATATCTTTGTCCTGTAAGGGTTCCTTCAAAGAAGAAAGGCCCTACTATTCTGTCGTCAACTATTCCAGCCCACACATTTAATTTCTGAGGGTGTTGGGTATGTGCCTCTGCCATCCAATGAGGATTTTCCCGACTCCAATACGGTTTACTGTACCATTCAGTCAAAATGTGGCCTCATCTGAAAAAAGTATTTGCCGGTGTAAATTTCTATATCCTTGACATAAATCCATTAGAATTTCGCAAAAGTGTAAGCGGCGATCGGGATCATCTTCATTGAGTTCCTGCACAAGTTGAATTTTGTAGGGATGATATTTTTCCTTCCTCAAGATACGTAGCACTGTGCTCTGACTAGTGTCATTGTTTAATGCAACCAATCGTGAAGAATTATGAGGATTATCCACCATACTTATCAAAATGTTCTGTTTCTGATTTTCATTAATGCTTGGACGTCCAGGTTTTGGAATATTTACAACATTGCCAGTTTCTCTAAATTTAGACTTTACCTTACTGACTGTTGATTGGCTGATAGGGCGATCTGGATATTTTTCATTAAATAAATCTCAAACTTCCTGCTGAGTTCTGGTCATATTCCCGCATCCGATAAGAATTAAAATTTCAATTCTTTGAGTAACAGTTAAATGTGCCATAATACTTTAAATTGAATAATAATTTCTATGTCGCTTACAATCCTTATTAGAAAGTCGGTGTGACAGTGGCACTTTGCAAAGATTTTCACCTACGTGATCCATAAAAGAACTATGGAATTCGAAAAACTAAACTTGATAACGTTTCTGCTTTATTTTAATTGATTTATGTTTTCTAACATTCAATCGTCATTTACTCGAAAACTTTCCTATGTAAGAGGGCAAAATTTTAGTACTGTCTGATAGAGAATTAAACGATCTTTCAGAATCAAGGAAAAAAAATATGGTGTTGCCATTTAAAAAAAAATCGATGACGTCATTACTCGAAAACAAATGATATTTGAAAATCGCATTTTACGCTAAAATATGTATTTTTTAAATTAAAAATCGACCTGTTCGAGGATTTTTCCCAAAAATAATTGTTTCGTTTTTATTGAATTTATTCCATACTTTTGGCGCATACTGTATATTGAGCGGAAGCAAATATCACTGTGTCAGCATCGTCATCGTTTAGCTCGTAAACTCAAGAACAGAAAAGAATGGTTTAGCCATATATTATTCGATGTATGTGTTTGACGATAATTTAAAGGGATTTTTCCGAATATTGTGTGAGATTATGTCCAACTGGCAGGTGTTTTTTTTTTCTAACCTGAAATACGTATACAAAAGCATTGACCATATATGACACCCTTAATTTTTAGAGTTTTGGTTCAGTCAGGAGCATGACGATCATTTTTTCTCCATAGTTTATCCAGAAGCATCAATGTATTTTAATTTTTGGTAGTTTAGAGCAATCAATTGCGTTTTATGGACATTCACTTGAACGTGGTACTGGATAGCCTTATCTAATATTAGTTCTTGTTCTCCGTATCAAAATATGGTTATAACAATTCGGCGGTCCAGAGCAACTTCATTCTTTCCTTCTGATGCGAAGAATTAAGTTTTTTTAATAATGAAAAACACATTTTTGACCGATTTACTAAAAACTGAAGGAGGTTGGTCAAAATACATAGTAGGTATTAATTTTGTGTGTCCAGTGTGATTATAGTTCATGTATTTTGTTTATTAAACATACATTAATTACGAATTCAATAAAAACGCTACGAACTTATATACCAACCAAATAATGATTGACTTAGGTTTTGATTTGGTTAAAGCGAGTGAAAAAAATCATGTTGATTTACCTGGTTATTTATGAAAGCTTTGAAGACGTCCTCTAGAGCTTCCGACATGACAACTAATCCTTTGATTGCCTTTTTCAAATTATCCATGGAATTATGAATTAGTTTTAGGAGAATGTTATATCTATCAACTTCTTGTGTTAAAACCGTTGTTAAAGACGGCATTCGACCTTTATCGTCTTTCTAAATATATATATATACAATGTAGGTATACAGAGAGAAATGCAACATATATAGAAATATGTGGGCAATTTCTCGGTTCAATATTTTTTTCCTATAGATATATACAATTTTATAAGCGATCAGATATTGATTTTCATCGATAAAATAAAATTACTTGTCCAATAATATTGTATTAAAAAAATTACTTATAATCAATTATAACTTCGTTTCATCTCTTTCAAATGCATTTTTATTACCACTCCAAATTTTTTTCATGAACATCGTTTTTTCATTTTCTTTGCATTTTGTAATTAAATGAGAACCAAGTGCATAATGAGTTTTTTTGTACAAATTTACCTTAAATAGATTAATATTCGCTTCATCAGTTTGTATCTTTGTAAGAATTGTATTGATTACCATATCTGCCAACTCATATACAATATCATCACTAGATTTTCCGGTTTCGCCTCCAGAAGCTCGGGGCTGGCTTTCCATTATGGTCCTAACTACAGTCTGAGTTTCTTTTATCTACGAAAGGTTAAAAGGAATGCTGATAAAACTTTCTAGTGAAAAATATATACATATACAGGGTGTCCCAAAATAGAAGGCCATACCATTAACCACATATTATTTGGACAAAAATAATGCGACTTTCCTTATGTCATTATTTGTTTGGGCGTCCCTGTTTCAATATACAGGGTGTTAAAGTTACATGTTAAAAGACTATTTTTATTAATAATCCCATTGTTTTGTAAGATACACACTTGAAATTTTGCACGTACTTTTATCTTATTCCGGCACAATTATCATGTAATTTTAGTTAAAAAAATCGAAGGGCGTGTGGTGGCAACTGAGGGTTGCAGTACCCTTTATCCCCTCCAATTATTTCTAAGTACGCCTATGCAGCTTTTTCTTATCAGCCGTAGAATTTTTTTCTGATCACTTTATTTCTTTTGTAATTTTTTATTTAAATGCTCCGTTTTGGAGAAAAACGACATGTATTGATGGGTTACAAATGTCTTAGCTGCCGATGAATGCCAGGAAAAAATAGTGAGATCCCTTATCCCAACAGATCACATCATAAAAGGCAGATTTTCTTAAATTTGGAACGACATCTCCGTGAAACCGGAAAGTTTATGGATTAGAAGTTCGGAATTTACGGCCTACATAGAAAATTAAGCCCTTAACAAGAGGAACAAATCTTAGCACTGGTAGAAGAACAGCCACGTATGGACGGATTTGAATTCCCATGCAACCATTGTAGAACACCATCAATTCACATACGGGATTAATGTCTGGGTGGGAATAGTGGATAATATTCTGTTGGGTCCCCTTTTCATACAAAATAATTTACGTTCAGCATAATTTTAAAATTTTCTGCAAAATGAATTTCGAGATGTTTGACATGATTTACCTGTTATCGTACGGGACGGTATGTGGATGCAGCTTGACGGTGCTCCACCCCATTATGGTAGAAACGTCCGGCAGTAAATACCCATCTATTTCCTAATCGTTGGATTGGTCGAGGACAAGAAGCACCTATTCAATGGCCACCACGATCTCCTGACCTTAATTTATTGGATTTTTTTCTGGGGTGCTATGAAGGATATGGTTTATGCTACAGAAATAAACGACATTAACCATCTCAGAGAGAGAATAGTAATGGCAACAGATGAACTTAGGCAAAAGGACAATATCTTTCCAAAGATAAGGTTTTCGCTACTTAAAAGGGCACGTACATGTGTTAATGAATAGCGTGGGCAAGTAGAACATTTATTAAATTAGTAGTAATTAATTATTTTAATTAATGTTATTTAGGTAAAAAGTTATGTTGATCGTTCATTATTACTATTATTAAATGAGACTATTATTCTTTGGTTGATAAGAGAACTATTACAGATTTTAATGCCATATTATTTTTTCAATTCATAAGTATTCCTCATTTTATAAAATTTAGAATTATCCATTTTGTTTGAATTAGCAAATATTCATTCAGTATTACGATTTGCTAAGTTGTCAAGGTACTGTAAAGATAGGTATACCCACAAAATTTCAGTTTCATTTGAAAATGATTGTGAATTAAAGAATTATGGGCACTACAAATTGCCGTTTTTCTTCCAAACGGAACATTTAAACAAAAAATTACAAAAGAGATAAAATGATCAGAAGAAAATTCTACGTTGATTTTTCAAGAAAAAGCTACATAGGCGTACTTAGAAATAATTGGAGGGGAAAAAGGTACTGCATCCCTCAGTTACCTATTCGCCGTTCGATTTTTTTCACCAAAATTACATGATAAGTATGCCGGAATAAGATAAAAGTACGTGCAAAATTTCAAGTATGTATCCTACAAAACAATGGAATTATTAACAAAAATAGTTTTTTAAAATGCAACTTTAACACCCTGTATATTGAAACAGGGACGTCCAAATAAAAAATGACATAAGGAAAGTCGCATTATTTTTGTCCAAAGAATATGTGGTTAATGATATGGCTTTCTATTTTGGGACACCCTGTATATATAGTATTTGTTTTATTCGTAACGTTATTAACATACTTTAATAACATCACTAGGTTAAAAAATAATTCTTTAGTGTCGGTTTCTATATTTTCTATTCTTTTGTATTGGGCGATAGAAATAATATATAAAAAAATAGTCATTTTAGATACATCCAGTAGGTACCTCTAAACATAAACCATTAATAATTGGATACATTGGTATTAAGGTGCATGGATTTTTTATGCGTACGCTATAAATAACCTTGTAAATATATCAAAGAACTCTATTTTCTACCCGAATCTGTATAAGTTATTGGTTCTATGTCAGTATTATTTCGAAAAAAAAATTGATTTGACTTAATATCTACACATAGCAAGCTATTTACAAACTGGCTTATACAGTACCTACGTATCTACGAAAAAATCTCAAATACTCACTTGATATGCAATATTAGCATTTTCGTGCATTCCAAAAATTTCTGGTTCCTCAATTATAGGAAGGCCATCTATAAAATCTCTGTATTGTTGTAATTTCTCAAACCGAGGGCAGTAATAGGTTCCGGACTTGGAATATACATATTGATGTGCCAGTGTTTCCGGTGAGAAAAAGATCTTTAATATCGTTTTCAGACAGCGCAAATCCCAGTAGTCAGTAACTCTTCCGCCGTAAGTAATTTCACCTAAATTTATATTAAACAAATAAAATAATTTCTGATATCTGTGCTATAATAAAATTATTTTGTAGATGATATAATTAATTAGTAACCGTTCAACATTTTCTATTTTAAATAATTCATATAAAACTTATTATAACATACAGTATGCGCCAAAAGTATGGAATAAATTCAATAAAAACGAAACAATTATTTTTTGGGAAAAATCCTCGAACAGGTCGATTTTTAATTTAAAAAATACATATTTTAGCGTAAAATGCGATTTTCAAATGTCATTTGTTTTCGAGTAATGACGTCATCGATTTTTTTTTTAAATGGCAACACCATATTTTTTTCCTTGATTCTGAAAGATCGTTTAATTCTCTATCAGACAGTACTAAAATGTTGCCCTCTTACATAGGAAAGTTTTCGAGTAAATGACGATTGAATGTTAGAAAACGTAAATCAATTAAAATAAAGCAAAAACGTTATCAAGTAATAATATAATAAGTATTGTAAGCGACAGAAATTATTATTCAATTTAAAGTAATATGGCATATTTAACTGTTACTCAAAGAATTGAAATTTTAATTCTTATCGGATGCGGGAATATGACTAGAACTCAGCAGGAAGTTTGCGATTTATTTAATGAAAAATATCCAGATCGCCCTATCAGCCTATCAACAGTCAGTAAGGTAGAGTCTAAATTTAGAGAAACTGGCAATGTTGTAAATATTCCAAAACCTGGACGTCCAAACATTAATGAAAATCAGAAACAGAACATTTTGATAAGTATGGTGGATAATCCTCATAATTCTTCACGATTGGTTGCATTAAACAATGACACTAGTCAGAGCACAGCGCTACGTATCTTGAGGAAGGAAAAATATCATCCCTACAAAATTCAACTTGTGCAGGAACTCAATGAAGATGATTCCGATCGCCGCTTACACTTTTGCGAAATTCTAACGGATTTATGTCAAGGAAATAGAAATTTACACCGGCAAATACTTCTTTCAGATGAGACCACATTTTGTCTGAATGGTACAGTAAACCGTCAAACTTGCAGATATTGAAGTCGGGAAAATCCTCATTGGATGGCAGAGGCACATACCCAACACCCTCAGAAATTAAATGTGTGGGATGGAATAGTTAACGACAGAATAGTAGGGCCTTTCTTCTTTGAAGGAACCCTTACAGGACAAAGATATTTAGACTTTCTAGAAAATGAACTTGTTCCAGCCCTTGCAGTAATTTTTCCTAACGATAATGACTCTGACATTCCTGACGATACCATATGGTTTCAGCAAGACGGTGCACCTCCGCACTATGCGCGCCCTGTACGAGATTTTTTGGACAACTGTTTTCCTGGGAGGTGGATCGACAGACGTGGACCGATATAATGGCCTGCAAGATCGCTAGATCTTACACCTCTTGACTATTTTTTATGGGGATACTTGAAGTCAAAAGTGTACATTAATAAACCACGTTATTTAGAAGAACTTCAAAATCGCATTCGGGACGAAATACGCAGAGTTACCCCAGAAATCATTCATAATGTGCAAGAATTTCTTCACAGACTTGCGCATTGTCAAGAAGTTGGTGGATGGCAATTCGAACATTTAATTTAAGTATAAAATTTAATCAATTGTATTTTTTTACATACCTCAGAATTGTTACTTTTTTATGGATAAAATTTACGTTTTCTAACATTCAATCGTCATTTACTCGAAAATTTTCCTATGTAAGAGGGCAAAATTTTAGTACTGTCTGATAGAGAATTAAACGATCTTTCAGAATCAAGGAAAAAAATATGGTGTTGCCATTTAAAAAAAAATCGATGACGTCATTACTCGAAAACAAATGACATTTGAAAATCGAATTTTACGCTAAAATATGTATTTTTTAAATTAAAAATCGACCTGTTCGAGGATTTTTCCCAAAAAATAATTGTTTCGTTTTTATTGAATTTATTCCATACTTTTGGCGCATAGTGTATTATTTATAAGTGTTTTGGTTGGTTTTATAGTTAGTAGACTGTATTTGTATATATAATTTATTTCTCATTAACCTTTTTGTCCAGTATAACTTTCCTTCAGCTTCTGTTATTTATTTTTTGTAACTATGTGTTTTTTACATAAAACAAAAACAATATATTTATAAAACAGTGGCAACTTAAAATTGCATGATAACTAAACAATAAGAAGTATGAAGTAAATAGATTTTGTAATTTATTTCATTCATTTTATTGTGGATTTGTTGAATTTTTTTATTTTAAATTAATTTCTTAACTAGTTAATACAAAAGAAAAGGAATAGTAAACTTGTCTAAAAAAATAGGAAATCAGCTCTCTAATAAGATGTAGAATATGTGATATATACGTATCATACATAGCTTATAAAATCAATAAAGCCTTATCCTCATGGATGTGAAATGAATGAAAGTCTCAATTTTTACCAACTGCAACATTTTTATAATAAAAGTCATGATAGGCTATGAGAAACTCAAGACAAACTTACTAACCCCACACAATGATGAAAATAGCGATAATATTGTTGTGCAAAATTTACTAACAGCTGAAGCTGACTTTCCCGCGAATGGTGAAAAAGTGTCAACTTTTCACAAATTTCGCAAAACAGGATAATTATCGCTAATTTCATCATTTTGTGGGGTTATCAAGTTTAACTTGAGCTTCTGTCAATCAACCATGACAGTCAATGATAGTTGCATGATGAAAATGAGAGAAAATGTTTCAGTTGGAGATATTTGCTAAAAGTTGAGTGTTTTGGTTCGCTTTATAATTAGTGGACTGTGTTTATTTATATTTATAATTTATTTCTTAATCATCTTTTGGTACAATATAGCTTTGCCTCAGCTTCTGTTATTATTTTTTTGTTGTAACTATGTATTTTTAATATAAAAACAAAAATATATTTATAACAGTGGCAACTTAAATTTACATGATAACTAAACATTAAATAATTCGCACAAATTTTTGTAAATTTCGTGTCCATGAGGTTGAAAATAGCAATAATATTCCTGTTTTGCGAAATTCGCGAAAAGTTGGCAGTTTCCCGCCATTAATAATTTAAATCAAAATCTGCTAGAATTTTCACGAATTTTGAGTTCATGAGGACAAGGATTTATAAAAATTTGTATGATTTTCCACGCCATAATTATTTCACACTGAAATAAAGAGTACTTTTTTAAGTACGAAAAAAATTTCGATCGCCATGGCCTGTAGGGCAACTTGATTTCCACGCAATAATTAGCATTTTTTGTATTTATTAGAACTAGAGTAGAGTATAGTATAGTGTGACAAATTATCATAAATAGCTTAAAATTTCGCAAACATTCGCGCATATTTACAATTTTTGATTTAAATTATTTAATAACGGGAAAGTCTCAACTTTCAGCGAATTTTGCAAAATAGTAAAATAGTTGAGTATTATGAGGGATTTAGTAAGTTTGTTTTGAGCTTATAACAATATGCCATGCCAGCTTTATAGTGAAGATTAAAGAAAAAGTTACATTTGGCGAAATTCACTAAAAAGTCAAACTTAACTATTAAACAATTTAAATAAAAAACTGCGAAATTCGTGAGATATTCGCGAATTTTATGTGCCTGAGGACAAGGCTTAATGATCAAAATAGAAGTCGAGCAGCTTAGGCCGAGCAGGAAGGAAGCGGACCACTTATATCTCACTTTCACTTGATTTATATGTGAACATATCTATGAAGGAACAATCACTTCAATTGTTGGTCATCTCACCTATGGCATACTGATGAGGACATAACCGGTCTATGCTTGGTGGTATGGCCGACACTTGGCTGTTTATACAGATACTGCAAGTGTAATACAATGCCGGTCGGGGCATTAGTTCGCGGAGCAGTTGTTACTTCATGGCGCGACGACCAGGGCGAGAGCACGGTCTATTATGTATACTGTCGGGACCACAAACTTAGAAAAAATATAGACGGTGCCAGCGGCAAATTGCCGACGGCCGCTAATTCATGGCCACCCTAAAAGGTCCAGAATCGCTAAAATTTGCTTTTTAAGCCAATTTACGTTGATTGTACTGTAGCGTGATGCTCATTTGTTTACTGTGATTGGTTAACAATCTTTATTGACATTTAAAATTACAGCAAGTTAGTTAATGTTATATTGCAATGCAGCCATTATATTTGCAGAACTACAACATAAAGCAAATAAAATATCCATTTTCCGGACCTTAAGACCCTAGGCGACGCGGAACCTGTCACGTGACCTATATAACGGAACGGCGCCGTCTATATTTTTTCTAGGTTTGTGGTCGGCACCATCGGGGTCAGGTGACGTCACAAAATTCTCGTAAATAAAAACAAAATATAGTCTCTCTCGAAAGATGGACTGAGATAGACTGTATCGTACATCACAAAAGTCCTCAGTTTTCATTAGCTACCGTGTAGTTAATAAACCGTGGGGCGGGAGTTCTGCTTTAAGTACCTTCTGCAATGTAGGTCGTTTCCTGCTAGTCGAGCCGCTTAGGCCGACCAAGAACTGCTTAAGCAGACCACTTACCACCAACATTTATATAAGTTTAAAATTTTATCGAACTTAAAAAAATACTCTTAATCACCGAATGTGTATAGTGGGTTTTACTTTGACACCCTGTTTCTTTTTTATTATGCGACTTGGGATATAGGTATGTTTACTTACCTGTAAGGTATTCTAAGGCATCCCACGGTATTGTGCCTTCAGCACAGAACATTTTCAATGTATTAAAAGCGAAATCACGATCACTATCATTGAACTCATACACAATATTCCAACCGAGAGGTCCGAATTTTTTTCGTTCCTGGATAACAGCGTGGAACATACAAATACCAAATAACATTGTCCTCCACTTTTGGCCCAGAACTAAAAAACAATTCAACGTAACACTGAAATAGTAGGTAAGTAGGAGGTTTAAACCACATACTTCTAATATACTGGGTGTTTCTAAAATAGGGTTCCAAACTTCTACTGCGTATAGATCTTCCTAAAATAAGCCAAAAAGTACTTATTAACATGTGGCTACCACCCTTAGGAGGTCTTTTAACACTTTTCAGCCCTCTAAATGAGACATCTATGATTTACAGAATGAAAAATGAACAAGCTCATGTTATTCGACGTATCGTCATGATGTTCCGTAAATTATGTTCAACTATTTTAGACCGTTTTGTCAATAACTGAAAAGAACTTGGGTCGGTCAGTGGTCGCGCGGTTTAAGGCGTCAGTACTTGAATCGAGGTGACTAGATCGGTGTTGGTTCGAGCCCAGCTGCCGGTAGACCGTATATAAGCTATATTCGTGGAGAGGTTTGGCGCCCCCTCTGCGGGTATGGTAGGGTGGAAGAATGTTGGCTTGGGTCAATGTGAGAGATTGATATCGGTTGATATTTGACTACCCCCCTAATTAATGATGTTTTCCAGGTTTCCCTCATTCCTGCACTGAATAGTGGTTAGGGCCTACCAACGTCGCCAAGTCGTTCCTGGGCGCAAATGCGGCCTGCTTAATAATAATATGCCGCCCCCTCTCTCGCACAAGTCTCCGACTTCTGAGATAATCCCTGTGATTAGAATGAAGGGTAGAGATATTATTATGATTATTATCAACTAGTTTCATTTGTACTCTCATGTATCCATCTTCATGTATACTCCTAAAGCCACTTCATGAACGTTAAATTCGCGCGAATTATTTATGAGCGGCAAAAATATCAACTTTTAGCAAATTTTATCAACTGCAACATTAATAAGAACTTTTTGGCTTATTATAATGAGTTATATACGCAGTAGAAATTTGCAACCCTATTTTAGAAACAACCGCATATTACATATTATTAGTCAAATTATTTCATAGTTCATTATGGACGTATGTCTTCTTTATATCTACTTACGATGGTCTTCGAAAAAATCTTCAAGCATCTCTCCGAAAGCTCTTTTTATATTAGCTCGAAGACCCTTCGGCGGTTCGTTTGTGACTTTGACAGAATTTTGTAACACCGACACAGGAAAAGCCTTTGATGGCATAGAGCTCATGAACAATCTAAACTGTTTATTCAATTTATTACTGTCCTCGGAGATTCTCAGTACGATTCTTTCCATAGATAGCATCCACGAAGTGGCTAAATGACAGTTCTGAAAAAAATTAAGTCAAATTTTGGCGCTCACATAAAATTTCAAAATCTCTGATAATTCTTCCTAAGGACAATCGTCAAATTAATAGGAGTTAGATCCGGTGTTCGTGGTGGCTATCGTATATTATAGTTGTTATTTAAATATTCTTCAATTAAACTCTAACACATGGAAGAATTTTCCTTAATATCTCTAAAGCGTCAACATATATTAAACTGAAATTTAGCATTAATAAAACATATTAGTTATGATGAATAAAACAAAAATATCTGTTCTCCATTTCACCGACCAGTGACGTGAATTTTAACGCAACAAAAACGGAGATAAGTGTGTATCAAACTGTTCAGTAAACATCGATCATTGTTGGCTACAGTTGTATCAAGAAGAAGTAAGTAACAATAAAATAAAAATCATTTAACATCTCTATGGAAGCAGAAAGCAGATAAACAAATTTTAAACTGTCAAACTTGACATACGTTTAATAGGGCAATCCAACGAACTGTCAAATCGCTTTTAAAATGGCGGCTGTAGGACAAACAACTCGACATATGACAAGCAGAAATTTGTGCTTTTGTGTAGAACTTTTAGTTTTTGGTCTGTGTGAAGAACTGTGTGTTTTGCTCATTATATTTTATACCTATTTCGGAATACCAAGTATAATTCAGACTATCATAATGGTTTTGTTTTGTTGTGTTATGAATTGTTGGAGTAGAGGACAGCGAGACGATCAAGTTAGAATTTTTAGGATTCCTGCTGCATTGAATTATAGACAGAACTGATCTCAATGAACACTAAAGTGGCTTAGTGCAATAAAACAGCAAGACCTAACTCAAGAAAAAATTAAATACAGTGTACAAGTTTTAAATATATTATTTATAAATAGGTACCTAAGTTCTTTTTTCTCTCCAACTAGTAGTATAATTACACCCCCGCCAGTCCTAGCAATTCAGGGTCCTGGAAAATACTATATATAATATTAATAAAAAAATATATTGATAACAATATTGGCAGTTATATATAATTAATTAGTAAACTATTACAGAGGTACGTAATTTGATTTTAACAATTGTTTATGCATAGATACATGGCAGACTCGCACAACAAAACAAAACCATTATGATAGTCTGAATTATCCTTGGTATTTCGAAATAGGTATAAAATATAATGAGCCAAACACACAGTTCTACACAAAATCACAAATTTCTGCTTGTCATATGTCGAGTTGTTTGTCCTACAGCCGCCATTTTTAAAGTGATTTGACAGTTCGTTGGATTGCCCTATATTTTTATTACTCTAACCTCAACTCTAACATTCATAGATTGAGAACGAAAACAGAGATTTTCGAAACGTCAAAAATACGGAAGTGCGCGATAGTGATGTGATTTTTGTTATTTTTTACTTATCTGCTTTTTTCAGTGTGAGATTTTTTGGTTAGGCAAACTTAGTTTCAAAAATAACCCTTGACTGATCCGTTTGGCGCAAGGGCTTATTTAATTAATATTTATTTTTTTCAGAAGTGTGGCAAAAACCCAATAAAACTAAAGAAAAAAATTCTAAATTCTGAACAAAATAGTTCCCTCAATGTTTTTATAAAATGAATGGTTTTCAGTTAAATTCATTTGATGTGAAACTAAAGAAAAATCTTCAAAAAATGTATTTTCAACACCCTATATTTCACAATAAAAAAATATTTCCTTATCAAGTGTTAAAATCCTACCACAAAACTTACCCATCCTTTATATATCAATGTGTTTATTTTTAGCCATATGAAAAGTATAAAAATAGTTACTTGTAGAAAGATCCAGTCACCGACTTCAAGGGCATCCTGAATCAATTTTTCTGCTACGGGACCCTGCCCTTGACCCAAAGAAATTGACTTCACTTTCTCTCTGTAACCCATATCGGCCGCAAATCGTTGGAAAGCTCCAAATGGATCCGATCCAGTGCTTAGGACAAACACCAAAGGCACAGCGTTTGATGTGTCCTGATACCTGTGTTAAAAAATAGTACATTATACTATAAGGGAGAGAAATGTTTTATTTTGGCAGAGGTGCAATTTGAAGCCCGAGGGCTACAATGCACCCAGGACAAAATAGCATCTCTCCCGAATGGTATATACTATTTTCTCCATGTTCTCATTAACTTAAAAACACATATTTTGTCATTATGAAGTAAGTAGCACCAGAATTATTGTATTCGGATTTGAGCATTTATTTAGTAGTCGTTGAGTTATTGTCATAACTACAAAATAAACAAACAAAAAGAATTGTTAAATTAAGGTGCTAGTTTGGTTTAGTTTAAAGTTTGTTTAGTGCACAATGAAAAATTGTGACTCGGAAGAGATTGTGGAGGCTGCAAATATTGCAATAAGCAATTTGCTGCCTACGAAGTCAAGATCTTTATACGATATAGCCTACAATCGGTTCAAAAAATGGTGCGCCGAGAAAAATGTTCAAGTATACAGCGAGAATGTTTTGTTGGCATACTTCAGTAAAAATGCAAAGAATTACAAGTCTTCCACATTATGGGCGCAATATTCTATGGTTAAGTCATGCTTGATAATTTACGAGAACATAGATATAAGCAAATTCCTCAAGCTGATCGCATTTTTGAAAAGAACCGGTGACGGATATCAAGTGAAAAAATCGAAAATATTGACAAAGGGTGAAATCAACCGTTTTCTATCAAGTGCAGATGACAAAGAATTCTAAATGATTAAGGTAAGATTACTTTTGTTGTTAGGTATTTTAATTATTAAGTATTTTGATTTTTTATAGGTTGGATTAATTCTGGGGATTGTCGGAGCTTGTCGAACTGATGAATTAGTCAATTTAACTGTAGATGATATTGAGGATGTAGGCTCTTCCTTGATTGTAAAAATTCCAAACACTAAGACAAATATTCCACGAACCTTTCTGGTTACCGATGTGGGAAATATGCTTGAATTGTTTCAAAAATACCTGTCCCTTCGTCCTCCCCACGTCAAGCATAAGCGCCTTTTTTTGTACTATAAAGCAGGAAAATGTAGTTCGCAGCCAGTTGGCAAGAATACCATGGGAAAAAGTCCGAGTGTAGTAGCTTCGTATTTAAAATTACCTGATGCTGCGTGTTATACTGGTCACTGCTTACGAAGATCTTCAGCGACATTACTGGCAGATGCTGGTTGTGGATATCACAACAATAAAACGTCATGCTGGTTGGAAATCAACGACAGTCGCTGAGGGTTATGTCGAGAACTCCATTGAAAATAAGACCAAAATTGCTAATCAGGTTTTAGTAGGTACCACTACTAGCGCAATCACAAAAACTGTAAATGTAAGCGAAAGTAATATTCCTTCTAATATTAATTTTGAAAATTGTACAAATGTAACATTTAATTTAAATATCAATAAATAATTTCAATTTTATTTTTTTCCATGAAAAACGTTCTCCATAATGTAAACTCCCTTAGGAATAATCGACTTCTGTTTTAATTTTAATGTCATAGAAACTGATTTCTACTCCCGACCGTGGAAAAATACAGTTAATTGACTTAAAGAAGGTGTTAGTGAAAGAATATTTTAGGTTTTTTAAGAATAATTTTCTCGTAAACGCATGGTTTTTCTTTTGAAATATGCGTCTATATTCCTTGCAAGCCCAAGCCAAGTCAGGAGCACACTCTCGTCTCGCATTCTTGCACTGCAGGTTTAAATTCGCATTATCATTTACAAGCTTACTATTACATATTTTCTAGCAAATGACACATTTAATTTCGCTATATTCAGGTGGTTATGAGTTGCATAGTTTCCGATATAAATATATTTTGTAATTTGTTAAGTGTAAGTTTTGATAAAGAAACCTAGGTTTATAACCATTGCAATCACTATAACTTTATTTAAACAAAACCAAATATGATATATACATATATAGCTATGTAGAGGAACAAAAAACAAATAAAAAATAAAATATTAAGTATAAATAATCAAATAATATTAAAGTAATAATCGGCTGTATTTTTGAAAATTGAAAAAACTATTTTTGCGGCCAAAATCCAAAAATTAAATTAATCCCCTGGACCTCCCCTCTAGTTTTTATTAGTGAAATGTTTAGAACTTAAAGAAATTTGAAAATTTTATAATGGTGATCTTTCATTCTGTCATCAAAATTGGTACCAACATAACCAATAGCGAGCCAAAATTTTAAGATAAACAACAAATGGGTGCAGGTTTTTTAAGATTTTATACATGCTAGTCTATTGTTGTTAGTTTTGTCATCCAGGACTTTTTCCTATATAGTTGTATTAGATATACTTACAGAACATTTAAAGAAACTTGAGGGCTTTCGATAAAAACTTGTCCAAGTTTAATTTTTACGAAGGCTGTTATCGCAAATACCAATTTTTCTTCTTGTAAAGTTTTGATTAGCATCAATTTTTCGAAATCATCTAGATTTTGGTTCCATTCTATGCTACTTCTGTTATTTAAATAAGGGACCACATTGATATCCTGCGAAAGATAGATTATTATTATTTCTGCAAAAAATATACAATGTTCGCTATATTGCATATTTTTGCATTCCATGTTGAACAGAGCTATTATAATTTGTCTCAACTCAACTGTTATGGCGCGCAGTTTTCATGTTCAAATTAGCAAAGGTAACAACCGTTTTGACATTGGTAATACCAATTTTTTCCACAATATTAGATCAAGAATAGCAATATAGAAAACAATTTTTCGTAATGAATTATTCGCAGTTGAATGTATTCCATTTCATTAATCGAAGCCCTGGGAAATGCTAACGGGGCACTGTATGCAGGGTGAACCTTAAATAAGTAGAGTAAAGTTGGCATATATGGAATACCCATTCTTTAGGGCGCTGTGAATAGGTGTTGAGGACTATATATATTTTAAGAAAAAATGCTTTATGGTGTCTTCTAATGGCATTACTAAATATATAAGAATCAAAATTATTTTAAATATATTTTTTAAGATAATAAAATAAAGTGCATTTTTTTACGATGATTAAACATGGAGGCTAATATGGAATAGAGCGAAAATACGAATTACTTTTTATTAGTAAAGTATTTGTTAATAATTTAGTACAAACAGAATATATACATATATTTATTTGCAAAAATCGCATAGAAAAATATCTCCTTCGGCAGTCGCATATGCTTCGTGTCCCAACCATTGCACAGACAACCCGTATCTCTCTACATCGGCTCAAAAGGAATGTTTCTTGACAAAATATACATTCCGCATCATTATTGTCTGACTTTATAATGTAGTAACTTAATGGTAGGTCATCGTCAGATAAATTATCAAATTCAGGGTTATTTTCAGATTCAGAAGAGCTAGAAGAAACCTGTTTTATGGATTCTGTTTTTTTGGTTTCAATCCACTAGGTCCAGCTTCATCGGTAATTATTCGAGTAACTTTTTCTCGTGAACTATTATTATAATTGATTGTTCAAGTTCTTCCTTGCTTGGTGTCGATGTAATGATTTTAAAAACGAAAGACGAAAAAGTGTAGTTTGATGTGGTTAAATAGCCCAAACTTTTGCTTTTTACTGCTTCTATAGCTTTTTTATTGCATATCGTCAGTTATATTTCTGTAAAAATAAATTTTTGCAATAAATTGAAAACACTTGGTAATATGGGATACCATTAAGGCGGATAATATGGAATATTCCATATTAGCCGCCATAGTAAACGTAGACAAATACTACTACAAACATTTTTTGAATAAAATTATTGGGCTCAATTGTTCATAGATAAACTAAATGATATTATATAGCAAACTCACCTTATAATAAAAACAAATCCTTTACAACAAATTCAAACAAAATAAGTTCTTCAGTAATGCTGCACAGAAATATTAAATACAGTAAAATCACAAATTCACGTTTTGCAACCATATGCAGTTTTACCTACTGGGTATACTTATAGATATACAATACCGCCGGTCATGCTAATATTGCCATTGTCCAACGGATGAAACATTTCGTTTAAAAAATAACGGATATTCCATATTACCCGGTATATTCCATATATGCCGACTTTATGAATATTTTAACCAGCAGTACAGTTCACTGTGTGTGTTTTTGCAAAATCAGGAAAAAGTCAAATTTTCAATAAATTTTATGATTTTTCAATCGAAAACTTGTTGAGGACCGCTGATCCGACTCCAATGCTAATATTTTTAAGAGTCATGGTGGATCACGATCTATTTACATGGTGGATTTGTATTCCACAGCGTTGCCAGTGTTACACTAATGTCTTAAAATAGGCTTCAATAAAGTAGGAAATAACTAGAATTTTAGACATGTCAAAGAATGACTGAAATATGTTTATTTATGAAAATATTAATGGCCACCTCCTTCCCTTTGCCATTCCTATACTTCACTAATAAATTGAAAATGTAGACCAGATTCTCTACTCACAGTCACAGGTATCCAGAATTTGGCCATTATCAATTTTTACTACATTCCAATTGATTTATCACAATATATACTATCATGATTATCACTGCTTAACAAATATGCTTTACTGTTCACTTGGTCATATTGTATTTCATCAAATATATTAATTAAACAGGTACACAAGACACTTCGGAGAAAAATACTGTCCGTGAAAATAATAAAATGATTAAAACACGTTTTATAAGTTGCAAGTGCGGTTAGTTCGGTTTTAGAAGATGTAAAAGTATCTCATATCAACTTTCAATTTACGTATATTGAAATTATCAAATCCACAAATATTACATGTTTTGTTTCCATTTGTGTCTTGCCTTTGCCACAGCTTATTCCATTGCTCTGGACCAGTGAACCGGTATCAACCTCTTCGTCGACCTCGTTGATTGTAACTATAATTCCCAGAAGACAGGGCTGGTGCCAGACATTTCGCCTACTGCCCGTGACACCTACTTATGCCTTCGACATCAGTTTCTTTTTTGCGTGCGATTGACACTGCTTTTAAATATTTTACTTTGCCTTCTCTTGATGTACAACAAGTTGGTTATTTTATTACATGTTTGCATCTATTATTAAAAGCACTAGTGCTTTAAAATAAGTGTCAAATTGTGACACTAAATTTGCAATACATTTAGTTTGTATTTTCTATATTAACATGAATATATTACAATTCAAACAATTTGAAAAATTAAATCCCCAATTCTACCTCGATCAACTGAAACGACCGCATTCCTAGCTGACGTTTGAGCAGAATCCGCTGATATTGATGGCAGTTTTCGGGCAATCGAATTTTTACTTTCCAACGAATATTCGATGTATCCCTCGGCGACTGTTGAAAATATCCACCCTCCATGCTTAATCGTCGTTAAATTTGCTCCACTATCCGCTAGTAAGCTTGTCGACGAATGCCGAAAACAATGTCCAGTATAGAGGTTAGAATTTGGATTTGGAATACCAGTGTACAGTGTATTAACTTGTGAAATGTGGGTAACTGTTTAAATAGTTGGCCATTGAACAAAGTAATACCATACTTTAATTGGTAGTATCGAACTTGCGAAAATTCATTTTTAATTATTTATAGTAACATCAGTTAAAAAGTTACAGTTTTAAAATTATTGCGTAGCGTGCTACCTACCCAATTTTACTTATTGCTAAAAACAAGTATTTTTAAATTAGAAATTATTTATCTTACAGACGATATGGCAACCTTGCCGTGAGTAAATCATATGGTTTATTAGATTATGTCAGTGGTCTATCTGGTCAGCGGACCTCAAATTGTGGATATTTAAAAAATATATATACAGGCTGTATCACATAAGAGGGCCACTCCCATGTATCTCGCTTAATATGCAAGACACGTAAAAAATCTTTAATTGTAGTCTGTTGCATTTTTGGAGGCCTTTAGCTCGTAAAAACAAATTTGAGATCCATGGCCAACTTTATGAGTAATAACAAAAAAACCTGTTAAGTGCCCAAACTTTAAGGCTGTCTAACTTTTTTATTTTAAGACATAGAGAAAACTTATTGGTAATAAATTTTTATTGCAAAATTGATACCTTCCACCTGATATAAACAGGTTTTTGAAATATCGTATGTGGTTTGCTGCGCCCTCTAGGCGGATAAAAAAAATTTTTATTGAAGCAGGCTATGGCCACAAAAAATTGTCTGTTTTTTCGTGTTTCATGCAATATACTACATGTTGCCCTTATCTTTCATATTTATTACATTTTTTTCATTTTAGTTAAAAAAAACTGAACCTAAGATAATGTAGAACCTGTTTTAAAGACGCCAATTGCAAAAAAATAATAAACAGAATGTACTTTTTTTATGCAAAATACAGATTTTCTTATAATATTATATTATTACATATTTGTTTCAAAATAATTTTAAAGACCCAATTGCTTCTAATGTGAAAAGCAATAAAATAATATAAGAAAATCTGTATTTTGCATAAAAAAGTACATTCTGTTTATTATTTTTTTGCAGTTAGCGTCTTTAAAACAGGTTCTACATTATCTTGAGCAACACGAAAATATTTAGGTACATTTTTTTAACTAAAATTGAAAAAAATGTAATAAATACAAAAGATAAGGGCAACATGTAGTATATTGCATGAAAGACAAAAAAACAGGCAATTTTTTGTGGCCATAGCCTGCTTCAATAAAAAAAATTTTATCCGCCTAGAGGGCGCAGCGAACCACATACGATATTTCAAAAATCTGTTTATATTAGGTGGAAGGTACCAATTTTACAATAAAAATTTATCACCAATAAGTTTTCTCTATCTCTTAAAATAAAAAAGTTAGACAGCCTTAAAGTTTGGGCACTCTATAGGTTTTTTTGTTATTACTCATAAAGTTGGCCATGGATCTCAAATTTGTTTTTACGAGCATAAAGGCCTCCAAAAATGCAACAAAAAACAATTAAAGATTTTTGACGTATCTCGCATGTTAAGCGAGATACATGGGAGTGGCCCTCTTATGTGATACAGCCTGTATATATATCCGTAAATATTTGAAATTTTTAACAATGATTTTCACTTGACGCATCTATAAGACAAACTACACATGCACTTAAAATATTTGTATTTATTTAAGGTTCACCCTGTATGTCTGTTATATATTCGTATAATTTTAACAAATGAAATATTTACTGATTAATTTTTCCAATATACTTACTAGGCTGAAATCCCCAATGCTGATGTATATAAGTTTGGAGATGTCACGTGTTAAGCCACTGAAAGATTCGTAAATAGACGATAAGTAGTTGGCTGCGTGCCACATCATGTCGGTTATCATGGGATAATCGGGTTTTTTTGGAAGATCGGCCTTCGTACCCACTGGCCCTCTGAGCAAGAAATTCCACTGGTTGCCACTAATCTCGCCTTTCTCTTGGAAAATGGCTGCGCACAGCATGAAGCTGAAGACGAGTTTGTGTCTCTCGAAGAGGCCTCGTGATATATTTGTATAAACGGCTAGCGTTATTTCGTTGTACAAAGTGTTCAGGCGGATGATCAGATGCGGATTTTTCTCGCTGGTTTCGATAACATTATTAAAAATCTGGAAAGAAACAGAGGTTTTTTAAATAACAGGAATAATCAAGACTGCCAGATGTCACAAACACTCGGGCCTATGATTGATCATTATCATTAACGGGCCTGTTAAAGGTAACTGGTGGGTTAATCAGAAATTCGTATGATTGACACTTAAGTTTATTTCTCCCACTTACTTAACTTAACAACGATCACGTCACCGAGTATAAAACTGCTTGAAATAACCTGCCGTTAAATGTAACCGAAGCTTTTTATTGGTCAGAAATTTTAGTTTTACTTCTGGTAATTGACGTATGACATTTGACATATTAATATAATGTATAATTTTATTATTATTTGTCTATAGCACAATTCAGTGCCAATTTATTGCCATATCACAGTTTTACATAATTAGTAATATACGGTATTAACAGTTTGACAGTAAATACAACATAAAAAAACTAAAGTTTGTTCTAAGTGGGATTGTTTACACAATTAAGATTGCTATTCTGAGTATGATAGTGATACCTAAATGAATATTAACAAACAAAAAGAAATACATTTTATTACCTAATATTATTAATAATTAATTTATGAATAAGAGGAAGGCACAATGGAAATAGTTACGTACCTAGTTTTTGATTATTGGTAATAATTTAGATTCTATATAAAGAGTAGGTATGAATAACACATTTTATCTTTTTCAAATATTATTTTTATTAGGTAGGTATGTGTTTTTCACAATAATTTCTAATGGATTACAGTAACACTGATAGGTTGCATCCTATACTATTCTCCTATAATCATAATATATTGCAACATTGACTCCACCAAGGCGTAGTAAATTGTAATTAGCACAGTAGCATAGATCACATGCCTAAAGGTACATTTTTGATTACCCACGTAAACTGTGTATAAATATTGAATGTGCATCCAGGTTTTACTAGGTTTTGATTCTGATGAAGTTTTCCGCTCTTCCTTTTTACATTCTGCTTCCACTCTGCATGAATCTAAAATAATTTAAATAATTGTATCAATAAATTAATATGAAATATTTAACTAACCTGCCACCACTGTTGGGGATTTGTTTGCGGTCCATACACTAAAGAATTTATATGTACTTCAAAATGACAGAATTAACTGCCATGACAGGGTTATCTGGTCATAATAACAGGCACAGAAAACTGGTTGTTCGATCATAGCGATCTTTCCATTTCGGTTAAGAGCACAGTTATGCCCACCCAGTTATCGTAACTTAACTGTCATCGGTTACGCTAACCTGAATGTTCAATCATAGGCCCGACTTTCGTGTAGGAGTCCAAGAAAAGCTGCATTAAAAGAGCAAGTAAAAACCTATACTGCAGCATTTGTAACTTGTAATCAATATAGATTATATTATTTCCTATTTTAGTTTTAAAATAATGTATATTGTTTTTTTTTAATATTTAATTATACATTTTATTGCAATTTTTCCTTATGGCTACACTGTATAGTAGAGTAGGTATACATTTATTTTAAAATTTACAAGTGAATATATACGACTTCCAAAATTAACTAACACAAAACTTTATACATTTACCTATAATCTTTTATAATATTTTTATTTATTACATTACATATATTTTGTTTATACCTACAATAAGCAGCCTTGTATCACACTTTTGGAATATCCCTCGTATATAAATAATTTCTAATTGGAAAGAAACTACTTTTTTAAGTGCCTTGTAATTGGCCATTTTTTGTGACAGTATTTACGTGCGGTAGTACGGCTTTGATCTCAAAACATAAATGTGCCGACAGAGCAGTAAATTTTAATGAAACCAAAGTTCCTCGACAATTTAAATTTTGGGCGGAGTCGCCGGTTATAGACCTACATACCTAAATGTTGAAGTGAGGAAATTAGAAATATGGATAAAAGTAACATATTTTTTGATAAATTAAATAAGTATTTAATGGTTCATAAACCAAAGCCGTATGACACTACAAATAATTTTCAGCAAAATAACGTATAAAATTTTGTTGGTAATTTTCGTTAGAAAAATGTGAATTTTAGTTAATTTATGAATGCTATTATGAATAAGAATAATAAAATTCGCAGTAAAAGTATCTTCATGCCCCTGCGTATTAACTGGGTTTATGTGGCACCATCTGTTGAGTGATTATATTTTGTGACTTATTGAAGGGAAGGGATCTCTAATAATTATCGTCAAATAACAATTATAACAAAATATCGTTACTATAACATAAATATATGTTTACACAGCACAGCACAAAATAAATATCACAACTATAGTAATTAGTTCAATTTGCACACTGCGCACTTTCTCGCGCAGATTTTCAACAAAATTTAGAACATGTTCTAAATTCTTAACTTTCTGTTAAAAAAAAGATCGAGAATTTTTTCCTCTCGTAACTATACGAGAGAAAAAAACGAGGTAGCCTATAAAAACATCGAAATTTGCCCACCCTGTACATCATTATACTTGAAGAAATATGCGAATAATGTATATATTACAATATAATCGTGTACAAATTATAATAAAAACTAATAATGTATAAGAAAAGAAAAAATATATTATCCTTCTGGGCTTTGAACTTGGGACTTTTGCGTGTCAAGCCAAAATAACATCACTACACCAAATTTAGCATATGCATAGTGTTTTTTAAATTTTTTAAGCAACCACAGGAAAAAAATTACATACCTGATTGAAATATTTCAATGAATACTGATACATGGGATCTATTTCCGCTAATTGTGCCACCACAAAATATAACACAGACCCCCTTGTAGCAACAGATCGATATTTTTCACGGGCAATCGATATTTTTTCTTCAGTCGCTTCTGTTTCTATTAAACGAGCTTCTATTATAGCCGATGTTTCCTACACAAAACAACCCAGAAATATTATAGATCCATATTTATGTTCTCTATGCTGGATCTTACCTTACTCTCATTCAAAGTTTCAATCAGTTCTTCGTCATCTAAAATATTACCTTCGGATTGGTAAAGCAATCGCAGGATTTTATCTTCTATCCCCTGAAGTTGAGTTTTGTCATTATTTATTCTCACTATTAACTCAATTCTTTGTTCTTCTAGATCTGGACGTTCAAGTCTCACCACGTCGCTTTAAAAAATTAAATTAGATTTGAGAATTTTTTTTTTCAAAACGGTCACTTACGCCAGTAGCTGGTCTTCCAGTCCAGATGGTGTAACAGTGAAGTTCACGACTGTAACTTGAATACAGATTTCCGGTAAGTAATGTGGATTCGCAAGTTTGGTAGTGATGTAAAACCGGAAATTTTCGTCGTACTCGACATCTGTATCTCCTAATCGTATAAGCACTCTTCCTCCCTGAAAGTTTTTGGTGTGATTTCAATTGTTGATTAAATTTATGTCAATAATTAAGAAGGAGCAAAAACTGACCTGTACGAAGGTTTGTTTCAACAGGATCGGACCAAGCATGGGGTCTAAAGTTTCTCCTACTTCTTCCAAAAGTACCGGCATCCCTATACGAATCGCCATCTCCAATACCCTTATAAAACTGGAATCCGTCAATTTGACAATCTTCAGATTCTTTGGAGTTTCCATTTGGCGGATCCATCTATTGGCTTGCTCTTGGGGATCAATCATCAATGGCCATCGTCCGGCTTGTGTTACTAAGATCGCATTTTCTGTCGAAACTCTATCTCTGGGCAGGCCACAAGAGTTCCAAACTCGAATGTCGTAAGGATCAGCTAATACAGCAATGAGACTGAAAAATTAATTAAAATTGGAAAAGGGTAATAACGATTTTGTTTCTTAAATTTAAAATCGACATTCTTTGGGTATCTATCCACATACCTAAATGTCTCAGAAGATGGAATTTCTAATTCCTTACATTTATCTTCCCAGGTAGTTAAGAGATCTATTCGATAACTGCTGGTAAATGCGCCCAAATATGCAACGGAAGCCGACGCCATCAAAACGTCTCCAATTACATTTTTTAGGTCAATCGCAAATGCCTAGAAGTTTGAATATTAAATGATTGAGAAACTAAGATACAATAGAGCATTGTTTTGTTCTCGTTAAAAATGCCACATCTGAATAAAGTCTAGTTAAAATAGAATTCTGGGATTGTTAGGTACTATAATAGATAATTTTATACAGGATACAGGTAGAAGTAACAAATTCAGTGGCCAAAAATTAGAGTTTTTTGCTATACAGGGTGATTGGGAGGAAACCGAATCGAATATCAACGGTTACTGAGATAGCAATGAAAATATTTTTATTGCTATTTTTGCGAAAGCAGTTATTATTTGCTATTTTATTTTAAGTATTCTAAACCAAACTCGCATTGGTGATTACTACCTGTTACATTTATTTTGACATTTGTGATTTAAACGCTTGTTTTATAAATATCGCATTTATTTTCACATGTTGAGTCAGAAAATATGCTGATATTATTTTTATTTATGGGTATTACAACGGTAGCACTAATAGTGCAGTTGCTGAATATCAACGTCGCTTCCCGAACAGAAGAGTGCCAGATAGAACTGTATTCCAAACAGTCTTCACGTTGCACGTGACAGTGGAAGAAGACATTCTAAATATGGTAGAACGTAGTAAGTACAAGGCGCATTGCAACCCGTCTCCAAATTAATCAAACTACGAAATGGGAAATCATTCACAAAAATGGTTTAAAATCTTTCCATATTCAGAGCGCCCAGAATCTTAAGGACGGTGATAATGATTTGCGGTTGCATTTTTGCAATTGGATAAACGTAAACCATACACTTTGCAAATACATTTTGTTCATTGATAAAACTCAATTCACTCATGATGGAACAAATAGTAAATAACTGTCACAATAAACATCGTTGTTCAGATGAAAATCCGCACGCCACAATCATCTGATCAAATGCAATTTTACGATACTCATTCATTACGTTACTTAAAATAATAACAAAATAACTAATAAAAGATGAAATTACTTTACTATGATTTATTATAACAAATATTGGAAATAACCACCTTCAGCCAAAATACATTGAAATTGCAGCTCGAACACAGCCAGCTATAATTTATTTATTTTATAATACTCCTCAGATTCAATGTGAACCTTGCAAACTAATATACTGAGATGTCCCCAAATAAAAAATCAATAGGGTTCATATCGGGTGATCTAGGTGGCTCTAGTTGCCCTAGTTCTTTAATGCCTTCTCCAATCATGTTATTACCGACATTTAAAAACTCATGAGCAGTCACACTAAAATATGGGGGAGCAAATTCTATGCTATGGCTATGCGCCTCAGTACTATTTCCATTTGCAAAGTCATAAATGTAAATCATATTGGCCATTTCAGCATTTGAATATGTATAAGCCATTATTAAAACTAAATCCTTTTAAAAAATAAGCTTAATTTGACAATCCACAATATTAAATAAGACGACGACTTCTTGTTATGTTTTGCATGGCCTCCCTAAAGCTGGATTTAAAGTACATAAAACTTAAGCGATATGCAATAACCGTAGGCCGTATATGTTAATTTTGTAGTAGGCGCATTTATAATACACATAATACATAATCAGTACGCAAGCGCAAGAGGTGACGAACTATCAGTTAAGCAAACATTTAAATATATATGTCTGTTTTCATTATAGGTGAGTATTAGACATATAGTAGTAAATATATGTTAAAAACGTAAAACAAATCACTGAACACAAAACAGAATCTCTGGTAGCACGTTTCCACAATCCAGTTCTGTGATGAAAATACATCCAAATTTATTCAATTATGCACGATTTTAACCGATTCCGTAGCGATAAACATAAGAAATAAAAATGAACCATTTCTTTACGGCATATGCATATATTACGGTGTCTATGAATGGTCATATGTATTTCCCTATACTTTATTTTTAATATGTCTTATGGTTATAGCATACTGCTTATGTTTTGTGTACTATGAGTCCAGCTTATGATTTGTTTAGGTAATTTAAGCAACTGTGTAAAAATGCTTTTAAACAAATAAATCAGTTTTGTTGTTAATTGGTTTGCAAAAAAAGTGTAAATAAAAAATAATTTGTAATATTATTGGGGGATATTGACAAATAAATTATTCTGAAGCTGGTAATTTTTTGTTTCATACCTAATGTTATACTAAATATGCGCACCGAATTTGGTTAAATTACCTCAAGCGGTTTAGAAAGCAAAAATTAAGTGACTTTTTTTAATTTTTGACAGAATGGTTATTCTAAGGCTCCACATTTATATAACCCTCATTTTTGGCCACAGAATACGCCCCTGGATTTTTTACCTCTACTTAAGAAATGCCCTGTATAAAAAAAGATAAAAGGTTAGAATCAAAACTTAAAAAAGAATGAAGTGACTCACTTTGACGCTGTCCTCCCATCTGACTTGCTCGTCACCTAAAGCGACATTCAATCTTCCCGCTCTGTTAAGTCTGTTAGAAGTCAATTCTATATTATTCACAAGTGCTTCTTTTTCCGCAACAGCAGCGTTAAATTTGGCTTCTAAAGCGGCGATCATAGCTTCAACTTCTGCCAATTGCCTCTGCTTTTCCCGCAATAGAGACATTACTTGGTTAAGTTCCTTTTCAGCACCCTCCAGTCTAGCGATTAAATTGGATGAGGTCTCAGTTTATCGGATAATTAAGTTTAATAAAAACTACTTCAACAAAGTGTGTTTATTTTAATACGTTATGTTTACCTTTTTCTCTTAGGCTCAACGATTTTGTACACTTTGGCGTACATGTCGATAGCCCTAACCCACATACACATACTCTTGCACGCTTTCGAAACGTTAGCAATTTTCTCAGGAGTAAAATCGGGATGTTCAATGTAAGTTTTCAGTTTCTTCAGCACTTGTTCGCTGATGTGATCCTTGTCATATTCCTGTAATTTCTTTAGAAAATTACCATCTCCCAGGACGATTTTAGCAGACGCCCAATCAATCCTAAAAATCATAGAACATATTTCGGTAATGTATCAAATTTATTTTGAATTGTGCTATTTACTTTGAACCAAGTAGTAGACATATAGATTCCATAACAAACTGCACAAGTTTCGGTGGCTTTTGGAAAACCTTTAGTTCATTAATATCGTTTTTATTGAGAGCTTCTAGTGCCTTGGTGGCAGCTTCTAGTGCTGGCAGTGCGGTATCCAGATCACGTTGCGCATCGTCAGCTAAAACTTGTGTATCTTCTGCCTTGGCCTAATAATAAATTGTCTTAAAATTATATGCTTATTCTCCATATAGGAAAAGACTGTACCTTCGCCACTTCTTCATCGCTTTTCACTACCGTTCGCACTTTGTCTGCTTGTTTTTGTTCTTTTGCTAAATGCACCATTAGTTCTTCAACGGCTATAGATTTCTTTGCCAACTCTGGTTCTAGTGCTATCAACGTCTCTTTCATTGAATCTATTACGTTGTTGGTCTCATATAATTTCTATAGTTTATAAAAAGAAATTATTTCAAAGGAAAATTAAGCGTGACAAGGATAAGAAATAGATTAAACCATGTAAGTAGAGAATTTTGAAAACGTAATCATTACCTTTAAACCGTTAGCTATTCTGTCTCGTGTTTTGATAATTTTATTTTTCTTGTTCTCCAAAGTAACTTTGTACAATTTTAATAGTTCCAAATAACTACTTGGTGTGGTGTAATAGTGCCTTCTCATTTCGTCGTAGAATCTTTCTGTCATAACTTCTACACTCTGGAATTTAATGGGGCAATATATAAAATTAGTGTAAATTATAAATAAATCGAAAATCACCTCGTGCATGGCAACGCACACTACAGCCAGTCTGTTGGATACATCGTCGCTATCCCCTATGCCCTTCAAACTGCTTTCAGCTACAGACAACAATGCTTCTTGAGGCCACTTCTCAAACCAATCTATTGTGCAACAATTCACTAACGATGGGAACATTCTACATCGTCTCCTAAAATAAATATTGGTTTATCGTATAGTAATTGAATTTTATTTTAATAATGGACAGATCTAGACTACCAATTTGAAAATATATACTTTTCATCCACGACATTCCATAATATCCATTATTCACTGATTTCAAAAAACCATTCTCCGGTGTCAGCAACTGAATCTGAACCACCTTTGTGAAAGCCAAACACTACCCACTATATCAGTTACGGTAATATTAACATTTCTTCTGAATGATGGTAGAATTTTACTAGTTAGTTTTATTTGCTTTTTAAATTATCAAGTGAACGACAAATGTCAAATCTGGAAGTAATGTGATTTGGCAGATTTGAATTGTATGCTATGTCATGTTCATGTTATGTTGTGTAAGTATTGTTTTCAGTAAAAAATTTACTAAAATATTGTTAATAGTCATGGACAAAGTATAGTATTTTACTTGCATATAATGACTCTAATTCACCCATCATTATATGCTTGTTGTCATTGCTATTATCACACCCATTTCGAAAGAGAGACTAGTTTGAATTTCTATTTAAGGTATATAGGGTGATTTTAAATAAAGTAGCAAAAATGAGACTACATATTCCTTAGGTGAAAATAAACCGATTTAACCTAACATACCTATATCCCAAGTCGCTTAATAAAAAAGATACAGGGTGTCAAAGTTAAAATTTTATTTTCGATATTTGTAGATAACTTCTTAAAAAATTCAAATATTTACTTAAAATTTGTAAAGCAGGGGTTTTTGTGGGTGAGAAATTCAAATTTGTTTCTAATTTTGACGTCAGTAGTAGAGGGCGCCACCTATGGCACATCATGTTTCTTTTAAATAGCAGAACTTTTTTGCTGCTTACTGTATAAATCTGACTATTGAAACAATAGATTCTACTACCTGTTATATCTGAAAAAGATATACCTTGTTGAAGTCGTTAGGAGTAACAGTTTTCGAAATATTCCTATTTGAATTATTCAGTGCACCGATTGAAAACTGTTATCGTTTCAGGTAAATTGACTTTTTTACTGAAAATATAGCAAAATTTTACTTGAATAAGTTGTTCAGAACGGTAAATTATGGAGATGTGAAAAATTTCAAAAAGATCGGCCTGCTTTGATAAAATCTTTGTGCTTTCTTGAAAAAAAATGGTTTCATCAAACCTCGACGATCTTCTTGAAATTTTGCACGTATTCATAATTTATCATTCTGAATAACTTTTTCAAGTAATATTTTGCTGTATCTTCAGCAGAAAACGCACTTTACCTCAAACCAAAATAGTTTTTACTCGGTGCACTCTGCATTTCAAATAGGATTATTTCAAAAATGGTTACTCCTAACGAATTTAACAAGGTATATCTTTTTCAAATAAAACAGGTAGGAGAATCAATTATTTCTATAGTCAGATGGATACACTAAGAAAGAAGTTCTGCCATTTAAAAGAAACATGATGTGCCACAAGTGGCGCCCTCTACTACGTGACGTCAAAATTAGTAACAAATTTGAATTTCTCACCGGCAAAAACTCCTGGTTTACAAATTTTAAGTAAATATTTGGATTTTTTAAGAAGTTATCTCCAAATATCGAAAGTAAAATTTTAACTTTGACACCCTGTATCTTTTTTATTAAGCAACTTGGGATATAGGTATGTTAGGTTAAATCTGTTTATTTTCACCTAAGAAATATGTGGTCACATTTTTGCTACTTTATTTAAAATCACCCTGTACATATATATTTTTAAATAACTCAATATAATCTTTGAATTTTTTCATTAAATATTTATATATATACAATGATTATCTGTTTTATGTTTCCCTGTTGTAATAAATTCTAAGCAAGTACTTTTTTATACGGATACATATTTTTTTAAATATGATCTAAGAAAAAAATGTGAATTGTGCCAAGCAGAAATTATTAAAAAGTATCACTTCTAATTTAAATTTCTCAATCTTAAAATATGAATAAGTTTGCATATTTACATCACCTCAATTATTCTACTTTTATTACTAAAAAGTAATTTAATAGTTATTTTATTGTTTGTGTTTTATGTCCAACAATTACTCTATTTGTTTTGATGTTCTATATCGTTATTTAATTTTAAATTTTTGCTTTCTGAAAATATTTATTTTCTTTCAATCATAGTAAATTTAAGTTTAGAGCTGTACTATTTTAACATTAATACTATATGCCACTATTAAACGCAACTTAAAATATTGCTATCGTATGAATTCGGAATAAAATTTGGAAGGGGTAATTCACGCCTCTTTACAGTAGTAATCATGTTTTAAACATACCTAAAAGCATCTCCTACAGGGCTCATACAGATGACCAAGTGAAGCTTGCTTCTAACCCTGCTGATGAAGTAATTATAAATACCATCGCGGTTCGATTCATCCAATCCTGCTTCTTTCACCGCGGGCCTCACTCCTATAATAACTTTCTCGTATTCATCAGCTTCAAACAAATTGGGGACTTCCCCAGAGTTCAACATATTATTTATATCTTCCAAGAACTCCTCCTGGACGATCTGAGTGTCGGTAAAGAGGAAAACACTGTCCTCATACGCTACTCCTGCATTAAAGTACATTTTCCTCAGATCCTCGAAGAACGAACTATGGTCGTAGTTCCTAGTCAATTCTATTTGGAAACATCTAAAAAAAATGCTTTGAATACCGTATCATGGAAAATGTATTTGTATTTACTTGTAAGTGTTGAGATGAGAAGCTAGTTTGGTTAAACTTTGCTTTCCCATACCTCCCACGCCGACCAATAAAGCATTACCTCTTTCTGATCTCAATATCCTTGCGATGCGTATGCAATGTTCAATCGCCATCATGAAAAAGATGAGTTTCATTTCTTTCGAAGTTAATAGATTGAAGTCGTCCAGATAATCCTAAATAAAATAAGTATACTTAAATATATTCAAATTAAATTGTTTAAATAAAATATGAACTAAATAGTCGTCATAATGGTTAAATTGTGATTAAATATCACACAACCAGCTCTTGGTATAACTTCGGTTACTGCCAAAGCAGCCAGCTCGACCTAGATGGAGGAAAAAATGTGTGAGTACTGGCGGGATTTGTCAAGATTAGCTCATTCGAAGGCGTTCATAGGAGATCCATCGACAAAGAAAGCTAAAAACTTGATGGAGTTAAATAGGCTAGACTTAAAGACTATAGTTGGCCTATACAGGGTGTCCAGTAACTACGGGGAAAAATAATTTTCCGTTCTGAACAACTTTTTCCAGTAACATTTTGCTGTATTTTCACTAGAAAAGGCACTTTACCTGAAACGATAACAGTTTTCAATCGGTGCACTGAATATTTCAAATAGGATTATTTCGAAAGCTGTTACTCCTAACAACTTCAACAAGGTATACCTTTTTCAGATAGGTGTAACAGGTAGGAGAATCGATTGTTTCTATAGTCATATGGATATACTAAGCAGCAAAAAAGTTCTGCCATTTGAAAGAAACATGATGTGCCTTAAGTGGCGCCCTCTACTAGTGACGTCAAAATTAGAAACAAATTTGAATTTCTCGCCCTCAAAAACCCGTGATTTACAAATTTTATGTAAATATTTAGATTTTTTAAGAAGATGACTAGGCTAATGCCACTTTTGTCATTGTCGATATATAATTTCAAATAATTTTAATTTATATAATAATTTGTATAGTTAGATATTTGACTCAACTTAAAGGAGGCCACCTGAAGAAGGAATCCCACTGTCAAAAGTGCAGTTAGATATTTATAGAGTGTTTTCATTAAACCAGGTTAGTAAATTTAGATAGATTAATTTCTTTAGATAATTATTTAATGGAGCTTTGTCTGTGGAATTGTTCATTAGTATACCTAGATGATTGGTATCAGAGAGCATACATATAACTTAATTGATAGGAACTGTAGGAGATTTGATTTATATTAGCTTAAAATACCTTTCTAATACAGTAAAAAATGTTATAAAAGCTAATAATAAAGAATATAGGGTAGATATTCTGGGTGTAATTCAACGCAGGTTGAAGCTTTAGTCCACAGAGTAGTCAGTTTCATACAATATTATTAATACCTAAAAATATATGAAAACCCTGTATCTTTTTTATGCGACGGAAATTGCGTACCTACGTATTTTTTCCAAATAAATTAAACGTTTTTACATCATGGTCAACATCCACCATTTTTTCTTATAAAATATTATTAGAAGTAACTTTCAACATTTTAGATTACTTATGAAACCCTTGGTATAAAATTCTATATCTAAATAATCAATTTCCCTTTTTATCCAAAATTTTTTAACTGACAAAAAACAATAAATAGCATAATACATTAAAATTACCTGTAAGATGTTTCGAACTTTGTCGATATTCTTCAGTTCTTCATACAACCGATTCTCTCTGTCTGCTCCAAACTGCATAAAATCTCCGAATAACAGAATAGGCGGATTCCGGATTACAGTCTCTTCAGGCAAAGTAACAACGCCGGTGCCAAAATTACGCGAACATATCTCTTTCATTAAAAAGTAGAAATACGATTTATCCTCCACGTTGATGAGACGATCGTGGAAGACTCTTAAACATTCGTGGTAAAAGAGTCTCAACATCGCGGCTTCTTCCCTCATAGTACCCGAATCGGCCTGCGTGACTCCTTGTACACATTTGGATAAGTCTCTCAGATTAAACACGTAATGGGACTTCGCTGGAGTCGGTAATAGGTCTTCGGCTATTCTCTGATAGATTTCCACAGCGGCGTTTACCATATAATCGCCTAAATCGCGCACGTCGTTAGAAAAGTCAAACAAGAATCCTTTTAAAATAGCCTGGAATATTTTAAATTGTTTATTTGCAAAGTTACACATATACATACAGTGTGGCCCATTAAGAATCAGGACACCCTTCTAAAATTTTTTTAACATATACGATTCTATTTTTTTTAATATAATAATAATAATAATAATAGAGACATGGTTTTTAAAACTTTTTTTTAAGACTTTATTTTTAAATATTACACAAACACTAAATGTTATAAAATCATTTATTTTATATATACAGGGAGTACATAGCTTCCTGTAATCAAATAGAACCGATTTAGACAAACATAGCTTAGTCCAAAAGTGCCTCGTTTAGAAGTTACAGCGCTTCAAAGCAAAAAATTGTTTTCTTGTTACGGGCATAATTAAGAAACGAAAAGTCCAATCATGTTGAAATTTGGTACAGTTATATTTTAGATAAGTACAAGCATTGTACATGAAGCATGTATGAAGGAGTAAGTAGTACCGCATATTGTAGAGGGCGCTCTTGGCAGTTTTTTGCAATTAATTAATTTTGCTTAGAAAAGTTATAGATACTTGTTCCATGTTGATGAAATGCACCGTTTTCGGTAAAAATGCGTTTGAAAATTTTCGCATATTAAAATAGAAATAAATTTTCTAATTCGATCAAGTTACCACTTGTCAAACTGACTTTGATACACTTAAATTAGAAAAAAATTGATCAAAAGTCTGTCAGATTAATATTAATTATTGTACTGAGTTAGTAATTATCGTCGTGTAGTTGTGTAAAGCGTATTATTTTGTCAAATTTTAAAAATATACCTCGACATAATCAGTTTTCCAACTCAGAAAAGGCAGATATGACCGCTGTTTATTGTCAAAATCAATTTAATGGAGGAGCTGCAGAAAGAAGGTACAGTTACAATGTTACATGGAACAGGTACAGTTTTTCTACGCAAAATTAATTTCTTCATCATAATTTTCCGTCAAGCGTATCAGAATAGGACCGGCAAAAAAGATACGATAAAAATGAGTTACAAAAAAACTGCCAAGAGCGCCCCCTACGAATGCAGCACTACTTACTCCTTCACAATGCTTGTACTTATCTAAAACATAACAATACCAAATTTTCAACATAATTGAATGTTTCCTTTCTTAATTATGCTCATAACAAGAAAACATTTTTTTTAAGCTCCGTAACTTCTAAAGGAGGCACTTTTGGACTAAGCTAAGTTTATCTAAATCGGTCCTATATGATCAAAGGAAGATATGTTTAAGCTGGGTCCCATTACTTTCCTGACAACCTGTATAGTAATTTTCCGGGTTGCTATGCCGTGACCTCGGTAGCTGGTCGCTGTCAGTAACAGAATTAAAGTGCACATCCTTAGCTATCGCCAAGATTCTTTGACTTGCTCTGGTTGTTCTCAGGCTAGGTTCTGTGGGGACAGACCCGCTATCGGTATCTCAGGGATCGCCCCTATATTGATTTCGGCTCCTGTTGTTGGTATTGCGACTGCTGCAGCTTGAACCGTTCCTTGGATAATGGTGGTCTTCCGAGACATCCCGTAGCCGCCTTGTAGCTGGTCCCATCCCATGCTTCCAAACCTTTCGCCGTTCTTCACTGTCGGTATCTTCAGTGGTGACTTCGCAAAAGCTCCGCGCTGTTACTGGCAGCGACCAGTTGTTGAAATCGGCATAACGACATAACAACCCAGAAGACCACTATATATCAAAAAATAGCACCGGCCGTGAAAGCCTAAAACACAATCGTTTTACATCAGTTGGTCAAAATTATCGCCTTGATGTTGGACGAAGTCTCGCTCAATGTTTCCATGAATCGACATAACTTTCAAGGCTTAGTCCTTGTCATCCAATTGTTCTCGCAGCTGTTTCAATACGGTTATAAAGACCAAGTTCGTTCGTGTATGCCAAGGCCTTCATAAGAAGAAATCTAGGGATATAAGGTCGGGTGACCGAGGAAGCCTAGAAACAGGTCCACCTTGTACAATCCATTTTTTCATACACATTATTTAAATAATGGTGAACCAAATAGTAAAAATGCGGGGGTGCATATTTATTGACGTATATTCAAAGGAACAAGTATGCTTAGACTATGCGATTTTTCACATAATTTCTCACGTGATATTATTGTTAATATGGCGATTATTTTTGTGTTTGCACCATATGTTTAGAGAAGGTTATAATCAAGTCATATGTAAAGTAATAACCAAATAACAGCTGAATTTCAAAATAGAACTGTTACTAAATTGACAAGATTTTCGGACAGATTTTTTTAAATTGGTGCTCTTATGGGAATATATAAACATTTAGGAAAATTATTACATGCAACTAACACTGTTTTGTGCGATATATTTAATATTTTGTAATTGATATTCTTCTATCCATTCTTTTAACATAATACAAATGACTAAAAGTGATGAAAAGCTATTAGGCTGCTTTGAAATAAAGATCTTGCGTCACATATACATATAGAAGGGTATTGAAGAACGGGATGTGCTTCAAACACTGTCACCTCTACAATGGACCTGATATCGTGCAGTTCATTAAACTAAATAGGCTAAGGTGGTTGGGGGGTGAATACAGTTATAGGCCGAGGCACCTGCCCTTCGGCTTTAGATCAGTTTCTACTCATACCCACTACCCAGCTAAACCAATGTCAAGGAAACCCCTATCCAACTCCACAACTCCAAAAATTAGCGACCAAAGCCTCTTTTATTAATTGTTGGAGACATCTGTTAAGATATTTATTGTTACTTGCCGTTTCCTACGTTACTTTTAAGTAAATATAGACGACAATTTTGTTTTTAAGGAGTTTTTGGTTTTGTCAGAAAATAGAATGTCAAAAAGTCACTTGTGTGTAATAAAAATCTATTGATACGTGCTGTATTTACTTTTCGAGAGAAAAAGAACCTGTGTGGAAGCTGTATGGACGGGTAGTTCATGTGGTCTCTACACGCGATATTAATAATTCTTCTCAATTTACAAAAAATATCATTTTGGGACACCACGCAGACACAATTTTCATTCCCAAACTTAACAATAACGTAAATCTAATTGGTGAAGGGAATCATTCAGTCATCCAATCTATCCCCTCCCCAATGTCTCCCCAAGTCAACTCCGATCATCCTTGAGAAGCCCATATTTTGAAAATAACAAGCAATCAATCAAAACAAAATTAATCAATCCCTACTATTAATTTGGCCCATTCTTTTGGTCCTTTTCCAAATCACCCAATCTGGGAGTGTCTCAAAGCATCTTTCAAAACTTTCTTCACTTATCGTCTCCTGGCCAAAATACAACGAAGAACCGCATGTTTCACTGTCTCCCGTTATTCACCATACTTACACTTCCCCAGGTAGGTCTTAAAATTCCCGTGACCCGTGGCAACCTGTTTTAGCTCTTGACTCAACTCCGCCACCTCTGTGTTCATACTTCCGCACATTCCATATAACCACCTTCTCGTTGTACTGTTAGCCCACAAATTTTACTACTCGCTATCTTCCCACTCTCTTTTCCACTTTTTCACAAATAATTTTGGCACTCCTCTACCACCTACCTCTCCATCTTCTCTTAACAACCGCCTACATTCCTTATCCACTAAAGATATTCCATCATTCCTTCTGCTCCTCCATTCACTATAATTTTGTATCCCTTTTCCAAACCTTTAAATATTTCCCCCTGAATTTTATTTATCCCTCACGATTTGTTTTCAAAATTTCTGATTTGTTTTATTACCTGTTCCTAATCTGTTAAAATTTTGATTTCCCTTAAATTCCCCCTACTGTGTCGTCCTTTTTCGATCCCTTTCCAAACAGCCCACCCTTCTACTTGTGTTACACATTTCACGTATAATTTTGGATCCACCACGACCTAATTTTAATTCTGTTATATTTGAGTTACCTTCGATGTATAGCGTGAGTCCAACATTGAACCAATCCTCTATAAAGTCACGTCAAAAATCAAATGAGTGAAAATTATTGTTTAATCTATAATATTGTACCTCTACTCTACTTCACATAAAAAGGTGTCCTAGTCAATGGGCCACATTGTATATACTCGTAGATTACAGAGGTTTGAGAAATAACTTTTATACATTTAATAGTTGAAACAAGTGCATATAACATATTAGCAGTAGCACATGTTTTATAAACATTCTTCAGAATACGATCAAACCTACTTTGAAAATAGCTTTAAGAGAGTATTCGTTGGGAGGAGGAATAAGTAACATTCCAAAATGCCGAACAAATCTTGGAGTAAGAGGATTTCTGCCACCACCTGGAGGAGCGCATGCCACGGATATTACAACATCCCGTATTTCTTTCCAAAAGAGTTTTTCGCGATCATATAGTCCGCCAAAATCCAATAATTGTCTGGAATTAAAAAATGTGTAATATTTTACGAATTTAAGAATATCCAGCAGACAAGTTGATAGAACCGTAAAAAGATTACATGTACTTGATTGATAGAGCTTAAGTTCACTTGATAATTTGCAAATTAGAAAATGAAAATTAAGTTTAAAAGTTACTATTAATTTGTTATGGCCACCATAAGAAAATCAAAAGTTGACTGAAAATTTGGACATTAGTAGAATTTTTTTCCATCTCCACCGAAAAGCTTATGCTGAAGAATATAAGGATATCAAATTTCATAATCTTTGCTTTAAATATTATAAAAGTTGTGAAAGAAAAAATGGTCACTATTATACATATAGTTACTAGGTATATTTCATATTTTAGAAAATCGAATAACAAAAAAAAGCACAACTTTTTCCTAATTTAAACCACCTTGTATACAGGGTGTTAAAAAGGATGTAAAATATTTCAGAAGGTAATAGTATGAACCAAAATAAGCAGAAAAGTCTTAATAAACATGGGTCCGTAAGGTAACGGTTGCGGAGATATAGACAACTATTCATTTTTAAAACATTTTATTTTATTAGGAATAAACCGACAAAGGAAGCTTTTAACGAACAAAAAACAAAGTTACAGAAGATGTTCAAAGTGCCCTCCGTCCATTTCCAAGCAGGCACGACATTTTCGTCTCAACGGTATTCAAACTCTTTCGAAAACACCCTCCTTGGTTTGGATTTCTTGACACTTTTGATTAATCCGTAGCTGCAGCTCTTCCAGGCTATTTACAGGAGTACCATACACTAATGTCTTCAAATATCCCCAAACAAAAGAAATCTAGAGGGTTCAGATCAGGCGATCTTGGAGGCCATAAAACAGGTCCGACCCTTCCTACCCATCTATGTGGAAAAGTTTGGTGTAAATGCTCTCTAACGGCCATGGAAAAAATGAGCTGGAGCACCATCATGCTGGAACCACATTTGTTGCCTCTGATTTAAAGGAATGTCTTCCAAAAACTCATACAGTGTGTTCTGCAGAAAGTTGAGGTAAGCAGCGCCTGTTAATCGGTTTGGTAAAATAACAGGACCTAGAAACCTGTCACCTACAATACCCATCCAAATGTTTAATGAAAAACGTGCTTGATGTCCAGATTCTATTAGAGCATGAGGATTTTCGTCGGCCCAAATATGCGTATTAGGAAAATTAAACACTCCATTTCTTGCGAACCCGGCTTCATCAGTAAAGAGAAAGTTTGCAAGAAAACGAGGGTCTTCAGCATCATGACGTAGAAACCAGCGGCAAAAAACCAAACGTGCTTGATGATCATTTATTGGATTTAAGGCCTGTACTCGTTGCACATGGTATAGATAAAACAGTTGCTCGTGAAGGGTTCTTCAAACAAGAGGACCACTAATTCTTACCTCGGCTGATATTCTCCGCACACTCGTACCTGGATTCTGCTCTACCAGTGGTACAATTTCTTCTTCTGCTCTAGGAGTGGATACCGACCTTGGTCTTCCGGATAAATGGCACTGTTTGCTCAAGGAACTGGTATCACGCAATCTTTGGTGAATTCTTCCAAATATGCGTTGTGAAGGAATCTGGCGATTTGGATAAGCGTCAACATAAAGACGTCGCGCTTCGGCGGCGTTCCCATTAGCACGACCATACATGAAATGCATGTCTGTTAATTCTGCGTTAGAGTAACTAGCCATAGCGAAAGAAAACTTGTGCACTGAGAACAACTGTCAAATACCTACTGTTTATTTCACTAAACATCAACCAACTATTATAAGAAAATACACAACTTCCGGATAAATGGCACTGTTTGCTCAAGGAACCGGTATCACGCAATCTTTGGTGAATTCTTCCAAACATGCGTTGTGAAGGAATCTGGCGATTTAGATAAGCGTCATCATAAAGACGTCGCGCTTCGTTGGCATTCCTATTAGCATGACCATACATGAAATGCATGTTTGTTAATTTTGCGTTATAGTAACCAGCCATAGCGAAAGAAAACTTGTGCACTGAGAACAACTGTCAAATACGTACTGTTTATTTCACTAAACATCAAACAACTATTATAAGAAAATACACAACGTTTTTGCAAAATAAAAAAGGGGCTAAAAAACATAAAACATTCCATATCTCCGCAACCGTTACTTTGCGGGCCCATGTTTATTGAGACTTTTCTGCTTATTTTGGTTCATACTATTACCTCCTTAAATATTTTACAGTCTTTTTTTAACACCCGGTACATACCGTTTCTGAGATCCCCGTACTGGGTATCGTAAAGTGTCCACCCTGTATAGTACAATGATGTATACATATAGAAATACTAAATATCTGAATATGTACATGCTCTTTCAATAATAGTGACACTCCCTCGAAACAGTTTTTGAATTTCTGGAAGTTCTGAGTAGAATTTTAATTAAAACTAATGTTAAAAGTTGAAAGTAGAATTCATTACAAATACGTCAGCAGTTGAATGAAATGGGAAAATTAATTTTATAGTGTCATTATTATTGCAAATGATTGTGCATAGAGACTGCTTTTATTGTCGGAAGCTTAATTTTAACAGCGAAGATTATGTAAAGCTATAAGCATGGGCGAAGTTAGGGGGTGACTTTTGGGGAATAGCCCCCTCTCCTCGAATATCAAATTAGCCCCAGCCCTTTAAAAATATTCAAAAGCATAAAACACATTGTTCAGTTCACCCTGGGCTTTAGTCCTCCCAGATTTGAAGATCTAACTTCAGCCATGATTATAAGTCGTTTTATGCACGGCGTGTTTCTGTCAGGTTGTATGGCCTCCAGACATTCGGATTTAAATCTTTTGGAATTCTATTTCTGAAGTCATAAGGTGAACGTTTATAGCGAATTGACAATACTAAAAGAGAAATTAGAAACGGTAATGCCTTATTTCGCAGACTCGAAATTTTTAAAGCTGACATACTATCGAGTCTTTAAATGTCACCATTTAGAGTTAGGCGTATGATGATAATAGGTCTGTTCTCACAATGTCACAGATTGGTTTCAAACTGTTGGAAATATTCGACCAGTTAATTTACGTATGTGTTTTTGGTGCACGTAACTCTATAGTAGAGTAACAAATATGAGAAAAGTCGCTCCGTTCTCAAAAATTTTTTTTTTGGAGTATAATCAAATCAGACCAGCATAGTCTTATTCTATAGGGTATTGGCTATGCGGAATGGCCAATTACGAAATTTTTTTATTGTGCAGATTTTTTTTATTAACAAAAATAAACCTAAATGATGCATTTGCCTTTACCGTATTTTTTACATATATCACTCAATATATCGTTAACCAATTGATGTAGCGACTTGATTTTTTTTTATTTTAAAGCAGAAAAGTAAGCGATTATTCCCATGTAATGCACATTTCCAAAAATACATTAGTTTTTTCGTAAAAATGATGATAATATAAGAAATCACCTGGCATGCAGCCTAATTTTCACTAAGCGAGAAACTTTTTTTATTTTAAAAAATTTTGGTGTACATGCAGCGAACGAAATCAAGGTAAGATGTTAAAATAGTTTTTAAACCAAAAAAATATACTGTAGTACTGTACCCTAGTTTCCAAATAAATGATTTTTAAATCTAAGCGTAGCGCGGTTTGTTAACCCAGCCGGCCGGTAGGTATACAAAATAAAAGCAGTGGATGCGGGGTGCGATTTTACTACAATCAAAATTAAAAATATTATGACAAACAGCAAAAAATTATTTCAGATGTGATGAGACAAACATTCTCTCTTTCTGTGCTAGTTTTTTTACTGATAAATCTCAGGTTCATCCAACAGTCATGCGCAACGTGTTTTTCATCAGTTAGACGTTATACGTGTGCATGTATTATTGTATGCGTGTCTATTGTTATTTCTGTGCGTTATTGGAATTATATTTTCTTATAATTCAATATATAATAATAAGTAGGTATAAAGTGGAACATGGAGTGTTTTATCTGTGGAAAGAGTATTACTACGCCTGACAATAATATTGTTCGCAATCCCCGAACACAAGGATTATTATTAACACTTATTACAGCGGCTGAAAAAAGACTAGATAAATGCTGTAAAAGAATATTACAACATAAGGAAGAGATTTTATCTGGAAAAATAAAAATTGTTTTTCGTGCGTCTTGCAGAAAAAGTTATATCAGTATACAAAACACAAAAATTGTTAGTTGCAATAAAGACAATATTAAACCTAGTTCTTCAACAAAAAGTCGCAGTGTGAATGTTTTTGATATACGGAATATGTATTTCATTTGTAATAAGAGTGGAAGAAAAAAACAATTAAAAATGATATCTATACAAACAGGTACGTTATTATTTTGAGATTAAAAGCAATGTTCCCTCTGCTAAAAGTAAGTAGCAAAAATATTATTAAAATTTATTGGGATTGGAGAATCTACATATAAAAAAATAATGGTGGCAGCAAAAAAACGGGGTGATGAGGAAATGATTTCAAAATTATCAGGTTATGAAGATTTTTTTGCATATGACGCCAAGTACCATAAAACCTGCTATAGTCATCTCTCAGAGAAACATAAAATAATCTTTTAAAATAAATGAATCAATCAACGCTACAAAAAATGCTGACGCCAATGATGATCTGGAAGTTTCTAGTTCTAGCTTAACTAGTAGCGATAGTAACAGGTTGGTATAGAGAACTTCAATTTATACAATTACACACCAATACAACTAGTGTTTTTTTTAAAATAGGAAAGAGGACAGCATTTGATGTTTTAGTGAAAAATATTGATAATTTAAAAGAATTATCAAATCTCCCATTACTTTCTAGGAAAGATGCAACGGAAATTTTGACACGATATAAAAATTTGCCAATAACAAATATTGAGAGCCCTTCCAAATATGGATGGCAATTTGAAGATGGACATTGGGAGCCTATACTGTCAACCCAGGATTCGGTGCCAGAGGAAGTCCGAAAAATTATGTCGATTTATTGTTCTGACAAGTTTTGCAAGAATAATAAATGCAGTTGCCTAAAAGAAGGATTAAAATGCTGCAGCGAATGCAACTGCAAATCTTGTGAAAATACACTAATTGAAATGCTTGATAATTCAGATAATGAAGACATATATTATTAATTAAAACTATAGTGAAACATAATTCTCTTATTTTCAATTATTGCAATGCACCTAATTTATTTATATGTACTGTATGTTGATTGAAACACTTCAGTTAATTAAATAAAAAATTTTAGCGAAATAGAAACGCTGGATTATAGCGCGTCCTGTGGCGCGTCCTCACGCGTAATTCGAATTGGTAGAAAACTACGCCAAGCGCTTGGATATAAAAATTCATATTTTCAAAACCAGAGCCCATATGAAAGTTTTTTTTGTTTTAAAAACTTTTTTAATGTATTACCTTCGTTTCATTCGCTGCATGTATACAAAAATTTCCATAAATAAAAAAGTTTGTCGATTGGTGAAATTTTAGCTACATGAAATACTAATTCGTACATTAACATTTTTTTTTATATAAAAGTTTAATATTTTTTAAAGCAAATATACTATTTTTAATGTCGCTTAAGTGTCCACTTTCAAACAAAAAATTATTTCGATCTGCCAAGTGGTTATCCAGATATCGAATGGTATTTATACAAAAACAATGTACAGGGATTTCTTGAATTATACGTATTTTTCTTTATTAAAAAAAGTCAGCCCTAATGAAAAATGTCGTAAATCGCCATTTCTGATGCAAAATAATATACTTAACAAAACTATGTTGGTCTCATTTGGTTATACTCCCGAAAAAAAAAAAATTCACAATTTGCATCAAAAATTACTCCACTACTACTAATACTTAGTTGAATGAACATTTTTGACAGTTTAAAACTAATCCCTGATTCTTGTAGAAACAAACCTAATAATAAAAACATCCCATTTATTTGAAACACATTGAATTAAACATTCTTAAACCAAAATATATAGATTTTTTAAGAGAAATGTTATCAAATTATTTACCTTATAAGCTCAATGGGAGGCTGTGCCCCATAGGTTTCAAGCTTAGGCATATTAACATCATCAACGAAAATGATAACTTTTTTGCCTATCGGAGCACCAAGCAACGTTTTCTTTTTCTTTTCCAATTTTAATTCAATTATCTCTTGGGTTCTGAAACTACTGGTTTGGGCAGAGAAATTCATGGTCGCCGGCACAAATTTATTTGTACTTAAAAGCCTGTCTAGGGCATCTTTTGCGACGACAGATTTGCCGACACCTAAAACACCAACCAAATTATTTTTTTATAACTTTTGACAAATTGCCGTGGAATACCCGTGTCGCCCGTTAGCATAACTGGGTGATTCACGTAGATTAGTCTTTCCATAATATATCCAAAACGGACGGTATCCACTGTCGGCACCAGCATTTCGAAAAACGGAAGATTTTTGTCGTATTGGAACTGAGGTATGATTTTTTGCCAAGGTTCTAGTTTTTTTACTTGGGTGTCCATATACAGAGACCACAAATCACTTCCAGCTGGCAGTCTAAATATGAAGTGGTAATTTATAGAAAAATATACAAAAATATGTATAGAGGGATTCCTAGCAACTAGAAAATAAATTGGACGAATGTATAACAAAAACGTAAATGTGCTTTATTAATTTTTAACAATTTATTATTTACTGGATGTAGAAATTAAAAATTGAAATCATGTTTGTTTTTGCTCATACGATGATACTAGTTTTCTTTCGTTCTGATTAAACTGATGTAACTTAACTTGAAATGTTTCAAGGTGATAAACATGGAAAAAATTATTTTGAAGACACTGTTGTATCATATTCTGAGGGCGATTTTAAAAGTCATTTTAGAATGTCTTGAAGTACTGTAGTTAAATTGCGCCATTTGATAAAATTGAAAAAATAATGCCTCTATGTTATATTGTTACTTTCATCTCTTTACTTACCATTTTACATCTCCTTGCATCCTTTGACCTCAAAATATAAAACTAATCTATATACAAACTGCCTTTCTACATCACATATCTTCTCTTTTGACAAGCAAAAAACATCAATTTTAAAAAGTTTGGATACAGCAAACTGATTTTATCCAAATAATAATAATATCTCTACCCCTCATTCTAATCACAGGGATTAGCCCAGAAGTCGGAGACTTGTGCGGGAGAGGAGGCGGCATATTATTATTAAGCAGGTCGCATTTGCGCCCAGGAACGACTTACGTTGGTAGGCCCTAACCACTATTCAGTGCAGGAATGAGGGAAACCTGGAAAACCTCATTAATTAGGGGGGTAGTCAAATATCAACCGGTATCAATCTCTCACATTGACCCAAGCTAACATTATTCCACCCTACCATACCCGCAGAGACGGTGCCAATCCTCTCCACGAATATAGCTTATATACGGTCTACCGGCTGGGCGCGAACCAACTCCGATCTAGTCATCTCGATTCAAGTACTGACTTAAACCGCGCGACCACTGACCGACTAAATGATTAAAGAAAATTTATGTACTCGAGGAGTGCAGGGAATTCGCATCTCAATTACTTGAGTTGAAGTGGAGGTACTGATTATAAACGAAATATCAGCAAACTATCATGTCAAATCATTTCATATTACTAAAATCATTTCGTTCAGTTTAATCAGAACAAAAAAAATAAAAAAGTCAGAAAACTATATTGTTTGGCAAAAATTTCCCATTAATTAAAAACCAGCGAACAAATTTCTGGAGCATATAGAAAATGTCAATATAAATTTTCCTCTTAAATTGCTTCCCTGCGAAGATACAAGGTTCTAAAACACAATATTTTTCAATTACTTCTAAAACGGCTTCTGATAATTTAAACATTTATTATCTGAGGTTTTTAGTGATCATATTGACGTAGTAATGGAGATTTAAAAGTAGTTTCAAATTCTGAATATGAACATGTAAAAATGTTATTAAATGTTTATTAAAGACAGTAGCCTAGAAATTTTATTAAAAAACCCTGACAGGTCTGGTCTAATAAATCTCAGTTAGTGTAGAGTAGTGTAGTGTTTAGTAGTATACATTATGTATCTACAAATTATTGAAATTATATTTATAAACAATATTTTTTTTTAAATCAACGTCCTGTGTCTCCTTAGTAAAGCATTTTAGGAAAAATAATTTACAGGCAGGACTATATCATTTTGACGTGTGCTGCATGCTACCAAAATTTGACAGTTGATTTTTGTTGTATAATACCATGTTTTGTAATGTCTTTCTGTAACTGTTATGCCCGTAAACGTATTGGGTTTATATTATTATTTATAAAACACATAAACTAATAAACAAAATCCATAAACTAATCAGCAATATACATATTTTCCTTCTTTGTTTACAATTATTGTCTCCCAATCTACTATACGAGCCAATTCCCGAATTGACAACGTGAATCATCACAGATAAAAACGTTCAGATAATCTTCAACAAATTTAAATGGTCTTCCTAAATGTGGGAACCGTTCATGCGTTAATATGATCATGTGAACGAAAAAACAATTTTTGTACTGTTACTTTCTTGAATGGCATACCTGCTATCATCATCTACTAAATCGAAACACTCGGTATTACAAAACCAACGTGATCGAATTGATTGTACATTATCCCAACAATTTGAATAAAAAATGTCAAAACAGGCGTGGAAGTCTATCGCCATCCATGTCCTACAGATTTAAACACATTCATTATAAACTGTCATTATTTTGAAGTGACAGTAGTTTTGCTCTAGCTGCTGTCACTGTCATATGTATCTAAATTAAATATTCAGTAACATATGAAACATCATAATATAATAGCATATTCTACAATAAGTTGTAGGTTTGCGAGTGTGGTATAATATGCCATTCTAAACGTGTTTTAGACTATATTTTCTATAACAAGATTTTAGAAATCATACAAAAAAGAGTAGGTTTTCCACAATGTGGATGATTTAAATCTCTCAGCTAAATTGGTAAAATAAGTCAGTAAAACATTTTCGGAAAAAGAATTAACATTATTTTTTTGACGCCAGTCCATAAATTGCTTATAACACGCTTCATAAAAACTTTTCTATTTACTTGGTAATAACTGGCCTATTGTATTATTGGCAATTTTCTTTATTTGTGGTGGTGTACATTCTATATTTATTTCTTCGCTAATAGACATTTGTCTCTACAAATTGTTATTTAGTGAAATGAGCCATTTTTAAACAATTCATTTTCGAAATTATGAGTGCTAACTTTTTTAGTCGAGAGAAAATTAATTATAAAAAAAATGTTGTAAGCTTCTCATATGCTCTATTCAATTCTGCTTCTGACATTCACTTCTAAACCATCTAAAATCCTGCCCTTATAAGACAACTTTTTTTAAGAATATCTTCCTCCCATATTTTTAATACTTGCTCGGAATATTGCGAATTAAGATTATTACCTTGCATCTGGATAATCGTCAAACTGATCTCGTACGTATATCTCAAATTGCTCTCCGCTATCGGCAATCAGATTTCCCCCAATTCCCCAAAGATACGCAAGTATAAAGGTTTGGCATAAGAAACACCGAACTTTGCTTTTTTCTCCGATTTTCTCCATCGCTCCAGGCATTGTTAGATAGCTTTCTATCAAGGAACATATCATTTTTGCTTTACTAACTTCAACCTAAAACTTAATTTCGTAATCCTCTCTTTAAGCAGATTTTAGCCCTAAGGCTCACCTGATGGATAGAATACTGGCAGTTCTTTTTTAGGAAAATGAAACCTTTCTCAACAGCATACTCGAAAAGAGTAAGCATGAACTCTTTCATTTCTGGATTTAACAGATTTTCATTAAACGCATCTAACCACGACTTAACATATGGAAGCCATTTCAGTTCCTCTGAGTCCACATATACCATACCGCACCTGAAATTTTGTAAGATAACAAAAATGTTGCAAAACATCAAAGAAAGCCGTTTAAGAAAAATAATCTTTGAACTACAGAAATATAGGGTGTTTCTTAAGTAGAGGTCAAAAATCCTGGGGCGTATTTTGTGGTAAAAAATAATGGTTTTTTGTTATATAGGTAGGTACATATGAAGCCTTCTTAAAAAAATCAGTTTTCAATTTCTAAACTACTGGAGATAATTTAACTAAATTCGGTGTGCATATTTGTATGATAGTAGGTATGAAACAAAAACTTATCTGTTTTAGAAACGTATCAGTGGCGGAGGTGTGGCTATCATCAATCATTATTTGCAAAAAAAAATATGCGCCATTGTATTATCAAAGTTTACAGAATAAATATATAAGTTGTTTCACTCTCGAACACGCCGCGCCCTACCAATTCCGCTCTCCTCACCCGTCTCGGGGACCATTCGGTACCCAGGATCCTACAAGGTAGGTAGTGTGAGACAAAAAATCTTGAATATCTGTTAGTGTTTATTTTATTTTTCTTCTAAAAATGTCCGTGATATATTGTACTGTGAATAATTATCCCTCAAGAAGTGATTTTTCCTTTTTCCATTATTCAAGGCATGTATTTTATATTTCATAAACTAATATAAATAAGAAATAGGTCACGATATAATTACTTTATCTCGATCCGTTTTGAAAATATTTGGAGAAAATCAAATTTTGGGGTCCTCTTTTAAAGAGCAATAGCCCTGTTGGGGGGTATTTACGGACCTATGTTTATAAAACTTTTTTTTCTTATTTTTGATCGTAGAGGCCACAGTTTGGCAGGCTAATTTTGGGACACCCTGTATAATTGGTTATGCAATAATAAACTTAATTTAAACGCATCTAAGACTAAATGTATGACTTTAGGTACAAAACAAAATTGCCAAAACTATGCACAGAGTAAACTTGAGGTCAATATCATTGGTGTCGGAGACTAAATATATTGATGTTGATCGACAATTAAACTTTTGTAAACGTGGATTATAGGTACATGCAAAAAATTTACAAAAAAATTGGTTTCTTTAGTCAAATATCAGAACGTATATCACGATGGTGTAAATTGCTAATATATACCATGATTATTGATCCTCATATATTGTTCATCTCTGTTAATCTCTTGAAATAAATAGGCTACAGATTTTACAAAAAAAGCTATGCGCATAATTCTTTCGTGTGGCAAATGCACATCTTTAGTTTATATGAGAACACAACTTCAATAGGTTTCTATAGGTCATTTTAAGAGCAATCATGTCTCTAATTTATAAAATTTAATATAAGTTGATTCCAAAATATTTAAATAATTTCTTAATTAAAAGGGCAGATATTCATGCATATGATATTCGTTCAAAAAAAAACTTTGATATTTCAAGATTTAAATCACAGAAAGATTTATTTCATAAGGAGTTAAGATTGTAAAATGATCTTCCAAAAAATGTAAAACTGGCAACAAGTTTAAGAATATTTAAAAGTGAGATAAACCTCCAGTGTAATTTAATTAACTGTCGCTAAATAAAAGATTTTATTATTATTAACCTTATTTTTTAAAAAGATTATGTTTTAATAATGGCTTATGCATATTCAAATGCTGAAGTGGTCAGTATGATTTACATTTATGTCCTTCCAGGTGAAAATGGTACCGAGGCTAGGCGAATTTATATGGAAAGATTTTTGTTTCATTCCTACTGTCATACTAAATATGCACACCGAATTTGGTTAATTTATCTCGAGCGATTTAAAAATTAACAATGAAAAACTGATTTTGTTTTTAATTTTTGAATTGAATTCGAGTCTATCTTTTTCTGGATCTATGAATTACTTTGTATACTTAATACCCTATTAAACAAACGATAAATGCTTTATAAAAATATTTACCTGCTAACGGTTGCGGGCGATGCTTGGGCAAGATCCTGTACCTCGAACACCATGTGAACCCAAGGTGTTAATTTAATCCTTTCAGAGTTGGCTAGACACAACATTTTATTATCATCTAAAACTGTATTTAAATTTTCTATCCATACGGCATCCACAGGACCATCGCATACGATCCACTGATGATCGTCGTTGGGCCACTAAAAATTCAGTACCTAATTCATAATTTACTGAATACATTAATAAGTGTAAATGTTCAGCATGATTTTCAAACACATACAAATACTTAGATTAAACTGTAGTGTCACCTGTGGTTGAGTTATCAAGGTATTATTGAAATAGTTCTGGTAGATACTATGGCTCAGTAGAATTATATTTTGACGAAAAACCACAAAATTTACGAGAATTAATTAGCGATAATTAGGGTTGCCATAACTGCCAAGCATTGATACGGGACGTTTTTAAGTGCTAAATAAATAAAATATAAAAAAGTGGTAGAATGATTTATTTCACTTTGATAAAAAAATCAGTAAAGTTTTAGTAATGTCATAAAATGAACATAAAGAATAATAAAACTATAAATGTAAGATTAATCCTTTTTAACCCAGTCATATTTTGAACTTGATTTTACTTTCTTAATTAAATCATTTTCTTCTTTCACATAATTATAAAATTGAGCACACGTCATTTTAAAATTATAGTGACAGATCAAAATTGCTTCAATTGTCTTCACTGACAACCTATTTCTTTCGTCCGACCATTGCGTTGATTAGGGAAAATATTCTTTCCACATTTGCGTTGTGTGCTGGAATTGCAAATAGGTATTCGCATAGCTTTATTAGACCTGACTTCTGATTAATATTCTTTGTATCTGCAAAAAACTTCAGCCATTTCTCTTCCATACTCAATTTCATGGTTGTTTCGCAGTTTTGGTTGGTAATATTTTTCCCTAAATAATCTTTTAGATGTACAAATTGGTTAAATAGAATCTAAGTGTTGCCAATATTGATGTCTCTTGCTTGTAAATATGCAATAGTACGTTTTATATCTTGCCATTCAGGAACTTGGTTAAGAGTCATCCAGTCGAACATATCGAATTTTGTAAATAATTGTGACCATTTCTCGATGTATTCCACAGCAGTATTAAAGAAATCGATAACCCGTTATTCGAACGTTTCCACTTTGGTGCTGCTTCCGGTATCAAGTTTTAAACGATTCAAGAGTTTAGTTGCCATTCCAATAAAATTGGATTTTTTTCTCTCGACCATACTTTGCTTTGTCTCTTGTAATACAGATTTTACTTCCAGAACTGTGATCTTCGATTTTTCTATTTTTTAAATATAATTTTAACGTATTGAGCTGTGAATACAAGAAACAAAAATAAGCTTCATTTATTGGATCATCAACAAAAACTTTAATAACTTTTGGTGGTTTATCTTCATTAGTAAAAAAATGTTTTAATGGCTGCCACAGTTTCAATATTCTTTCTACTGCGGGTAAAAGTGATAACCACCTGGTACCAACATAGGATAATAAGTTTTTGTGGGCAACACCAACATATTCACAAAACTCTTTGAGTTTTTCATTCCTCACAGTGTAAATGCTAAAATACTTGAATATCTTAACAACCATTGATTCAACATCGACATTTAAAACATCAGCGGCTATTGATAGAGTGTTGTGCAAAACGTGTGCTGGACATCCTGTGCCTTCAATATCTCTTTTCAATTCAAAGCTCAGCCTAAAAAACACATTATTTCTTCCAGCTCGGTTGAGACCTCCGAAGTTACTGTTCATATTATCTCCACAAAAAGCGATTAGTTTATCCATGGGAATATTTAGATTTTCTAGAGATATTTTGCAATACTCGGTGATTGTTTCGGAACGTTCATTGCATAAAAAAGAAAATTTTAGTAATTTAGATTGCTGTCCGTCTTTTTCATTGAAGAATTGGATTACTAAGGGGAACATCTTTTCAGCATTGTGGTTACTGGCATCTGTAGCTATTCCAAAAACCATACTTCATTTAAAACTTTAACGCATTGTTGCACACTGTAAGGGCCGAGTATATTTTTCACGATTGCCGTGGCTTTGGTTCTAGCAGTAGTTTGCTTAGTGGCTATTTTTGAGTCAGTATACATCAATGCATTTAGTTTAGTAGTACAATCTAACGAGCTAAATGATTGATGGTGACATACCATTTTGTACGCCGTAGTTAGTTGAGCAGCCGCAATTAAAATTTCTTCTTCCGAATCTTTCTTTGTCATAAAACTAGAAATATCCTTAGAAGTTGAAGCGGTTCTGATATTTGATTTATGAAGATTTGTACCAATATGTTGTTGGATGTCAGATTTTCCACCATGGTTAATGGCAATCTGAGAATTACATATAGAACATAATGATTCAAATTCAGTTCGCCCTTTCTTTATAAATGAATAAATTTTGGTATATTCATCTTTAAAATGACACTTCCTCTTTGGCATCTTTTATACAGGTATGAAAATAATTTTAGACTCGATGTGTGATAGAGAACAATTATTATTTATTTTATTACATATGCGCATCAAACAAACTAGCGTTCATCTACTTCTGACAGTTGAGACTGACTGTGAGCTCCGCGGGACCGACACAGGCTGGCCGTCGCCGTCGGTCGTGTCATGCAGAGACACACACGGAGAAAACGGGACAAGTAGTAATACGGGACTGAGTAGTGAAATATAGTGACAGTCCCATATATACGGGGCGTATGGCAACCCTAGCGATAATGGAATTCATTTACTTTTGGTAATGTACAATGCTCCACTAAACAAAAAATCGATTGATAAGTTCAGTTCAGTTCTTCACTATGCGAGCATTGTCGTGGAGAATCATATTTATAAACGCCAAAATTGCAAATAAAGACATTGAAAAAGGCAATAATGCTGATATAGATGAAAAAATAGATCCAATGGCTTCCTTAGTTTAAGAAATGCGGGTACTGTCAATTTCTATTTAAACAATATCACTAGCGCATTCGCCATAATTTAAAAAACTTATATATCACATAAAACATTTACACTTTTGTGTGTCATAAATCATATTTTTGAAATCGGGAAAAAAGAATGTTTCAACAATATGTTTCATTAAAAAATATGCTTCTTGTAGCCCTCACCTTCTGCACGCTACTGTGTTTCATTATAACTTAGGAATTTAGTTACAGCCTTACAACTTTTATTCGAAACCTTATTCAATATCTCTAATAATAAACATGTTAAAGGGTCGCCTAAATACAGGATGATCCCGAATAATGTGCAAACAATTGACGGTAGATTATACCATTGGTTTTATATTATTATTTTATATTTATTTTTTGATCTAAGCCACCTTTGAGAAATTACATCCCATTAGGGGGGAAAGGGGTGGTATGTTTTATTTAGTTCCAAATGTTTAATACACATCTTACTAGATATCGATGTGAAATTAGATATTTGAAAGGAATCTTTGTGCTTGTTGGGTCATGAACTTTGTTTTTTAACTCAAAAACTGTACTATTTATCAAAAAATTGCATGAGACAAAAACATTGTAAATTCAATAGACATTCATAAAGAATTTGTTTGCATCGAAAAAGTTAACCCAAAAAATATTAGTGAATAATATACAGAAGGTACTTTATTTCAACGCCTTATGACAGGACGAGGAGAATAAAAAATACTCGTTTTAAAATTCTAAACTCTAAATTTATCGTCCCCTGTTAACTCGTCGTCGTCGTAACTCCTTAAGGGGTGCTTAGATCAAAAAATGTTTATGAAAATTATTGACATGCACATTATTCGCACATGGCACATTTGTTATAACAAATAGTATGGATTATTTAGACATTTGTGTGAATTATGAGTCTGATGTTACTAATTAGCCAAAATTGTTTTTATAAATATGAAATATGTATAACTCTCAAAATTTAAGACTGAATTGCTACGTTGCTAGTGGCTGTCATGTGAACTGGTAAGTTGTCTGAAAGGCCACCGACACGCGGCAACTGGAATATCAGTTTATTGGCGTTTTTAATATTGGCAATCTTGTCTTGCTTTTTCTTGGTCTGGCAAGACAACTATTTCTTAGTCAAGATATCAGAGTGTTGAGCGATGAAATGAGCCACTTCACACCTGTGTTACCTGGTCATGGCTTTAGTGTGAAATAATTATTTAAAAATATACTTTTTTCAGTGTAAAAATGCATTTTAATTTTTTTTATCATTCCATCGTACATTATTATTATTTTCCCTATCTCCTCTTAAAATTAATGACATTATGACTGACCCTGCATACTTTATTAAAGGGCATTCAAATTAAAAAAAAAAAATAATGAAAATTATAATAAATTTACTGTCACTGTAAGACCTTGTCCTCGTGGATGCGAAATTCGCGGATATTCACGCGAATTATTTCATGGCTGAAAAAGTCCCAACTTTTCTATAATTTGCTACATAAAACTGCCGATGATTGTCATTGTGTATTGTCAAAAACTCGAAAGTTACTAATGCCACATAATGATGAATGTAACGCTAATATTTGAGCTGTTTTACTGTTTTACAAATTGCACTAAAACTTTTCTCGCTATTAATAATTTAAATAAACAACTGCGAAATTCACGTCCGTGAGGACAACGCTGTAGCATGGTTGATCCTATATTTTCTTCTTTCCAGTGACTGACGGGCTGTCGCCAGTCCAGAAATGTTATGGAGGGAGAAACTAACGTAACGTGTTGGCACTACCAGTGGCACACTGGTTTCTTCAGTGACTAACAAGAAGCGTTTACACGGTGCCAATCTTTGGCATCCAGTGACTGGCAACCTCAACTGGCGCGCCAATTAGCACCGTGTAAATTAGCCATTACATGGTTGCATATGAATATATTTACAATGCTAACAATATAGCTTGAAACTTATGTTGACCTTCTTGTGTTTTTTGTTAATATATTTTTTACTTAATATGTTTGATTTTAGTTCTTGTTTCAATTGTCCTCATCGACGGCAAATTCGCGAAAATTCACGTGAATCTGTCAATCTACCACGTCATGGTAGATTGACAGAAGCTCAGGTTAAATTTACTAATTTCACAAAATGGTGAAATTAGCGCGGAAAGTTGACACGTTCCCGCCATTAATAATTTAAATCAAAATCTGCGAAATTCGCATAAATTTTCGCGAATTTCCTGTCCATCAGGACAAGGCTTTATCCTCCGATTTGTATATTTTAACTGCTTTCAATTTATTTTATCTTCGTTCCTAAAAAACTGTTTTTTCCGCACTTATTTCATTACATACATTATATTAGTATATCTAAATGAATATTTTTGCTCAAAAAAAATAATAATAAGTAAATAAATAAATGTTTTTTTATTAACTTAACGTACTAAATTTGTCAATTATCATATTTATAAGTTGTTATATATTCATTAATTTTTACACTCATATTGTACCGGTGTAAAATTGTACGTAGACGAGATAATAGTTGAAGGTTATTTTAATTTAATACACCATTTTCCAAATAATGTCGAATTTTAAATTATTTGTTAAATTAATATTAGGTAGATTTAAATAATTCAATTTATTTCAAAATCGGTATTTGATAGTTTAAATGTTTAATAAACGTGCGGTTTAATACGTGTCTCATAAATTAGTCAAAAACGGTTTTTGTTCAAAAGAATATGCGTCATGTATGTTGTTCTTATACCTAACATTATTTATTTATATTTTTTAAATCATATTTTTGCATCTTTGTAATTTCGATGTAGTCTAGAACACAAATAAAAAAACATGCAAACTAAAAGCATATAAAACACTCACCGTGACTGCAGTTCTCATCATGATTCCCATCAAGCCATCTCTCCACTCCAGAGTAAAGGGATTTACTTCGCCATAAAGTTCACCAGCTGTGACAGCCTTTGGGTTCATAATATACGTTCTAACTGGTCTAAAATATGGACCTTCAATCCCGTCAGTATGCATTTTTGTAAGCGTTTTGTTCAAAGTCTATAAATTAATAATAAATAAATTATTAATTATTGAAAACAAGTACTTTGACAATATAATAAAATAAAAATACTGAAATATTTTAATTCGTTGTTAACAGACATAGCAAGTTGAGTGTTATCAGTATATTTGCCCTCCAGAACAATAATTTTAATTGTTGAAAAAATTTTGAAAGGCTTTGTATAAAAATGTAAATAACAGGCGTTAGAATTTTTAGCCTTTACAAAGCTAAGAAAAGGTAAGTGCCGGAATCTGTTTTATCTCTACAACATTTCAAAGATCCCACGTAGGGTAATATGCTAATTTTATATAAATCTGTTCATAATAAATAAATAATAATTATGCACTATCAAATCTATCCAATTTTAGGAAATTATCACGTTCTTGAAATATTTGAAAAAACAGAAATTTTAAGAAAAACTAACGAAAATTAAAAAGAGTCAGGGTCTGTATCTCAGTTGAATATTTAAAAACCAAGCTTTTATACATATTTTTTATTAATCTAAACATCGTCTGCTAAATCGCAGCAGCCGTGCTTTATCTAGTCTGTTCCAATGCTCGATTACAGTGACTCACCGCACGTGGCAGCACACTGCAGTACAAGTGTCAAGATGTCAATTATTTGTATCAGTAAAGCCAGCTTCAGCGAACGATGTACTGTTGCCAGCAACACTAATGCTCGTATTCGTTGTGAGTCCCTCAAACTGAGTGCTGAGGGCGACTTACTTAAGGGTTCCTCAAGACTCACACTTCTAGGCCCGTATTCATAGTGTTTTCATAATTTTTACAATAGAAGAGTTCGATAATTTTTATGCAGCTAAGAATAATGTTCAATAGCGTGCAATAGCCTAAAATAGCTATTTATGATATACGTGTTAAAAGTAACAAACGAACAAAATAAAATCACTTTTAACACGTATATCATACACTATTTTTTCTACAAAACAATCGGAAGAACTTTAAACTCAATAAAAATAAATAAAAAAATACCACACAGATCGCAATGTTTATGAACCAAAATTTTCGTAGCAACCAGTGCTGTTGTTAGTTACGGAAAAAACGCAAAAATATTGACAGCATTTTCTAGTAATAAGTATTATGAATAATCTCGATAATGAGCGTAACGAATCCATCCCTGATGAAATCGAAGAAGCCGCCAGTCGAGCAACATTGGAATTATTGCCAGCGAAATCAAAGGAACAGTACGAAATCGCTTATAGACGCTTTTCAGAATGGTGCAACATTAAAAAGGTCCCTGGGAAATGTAACGAAAGTGTTTTACTGGCATATTTTGAAGCCAAGATATCGTCAGAAATCGTCAACGCTGTGGTCAGATTATTCCATGATCAAAACTATGTTAAAAATAAAGCAAGATCAAGATATAAGCAAGCAAACATTATAAACTTATTGCTTTTTTAAAACGGAAGGGTGAAGGATGTCAAGCAAAAAAGTCAAAAGTTTTGACGAAGACGCATATCGACAAATTTCTCACAGATGCAGAAGACGAAAAGTATCTGATGATGAAAGTCGCAGCAATAGTGGGTGTCTTCGGGGCGTGTCGTCGGGAGGAATTCTGTCAGATGACCATTGACAATATCGAATATTTGGGCACTTCGGTTGTTGTGACCATACCAGATACTAAAAAGAAAGTGCCTCGGACTTTCAGTGTTGTTGGTGAATTCTATTTAAACTTTTTAGAAAGTATATGGCACTCCGGCCACCCAACGCTGACCATAGACGACTTTTTCTTAAATATATGAAGAATAAATGTGTGAAGAATCCAGTCGGAATTAACATGTTTGGTAAAATGCCTGCCGAGTTGTTGAATCTACCAAATCCTCAACTCTACACCGGACACTGTTTTCGTCGTTCATCGGCGACATTGTTAGCAGATTCTGGTGCAAATCTTACTACCATCAAGAGACATGCAGGATGGAAATTTTCGAGGGTAGCTGAAAGCTACATTGAAAATTCACTGGAACAGAAGAAAGAAATTGCGTGCCAAATACTTTCTACTGCTGCAACTACTAGCAAGACCACCAGTACTACCAGTAGTATTTCTACAGAAAATAGATGTATCACACATGTTGACAGCAAAACCAACTTAAGTATGATGAGTCCGCAGGGAATTACACTTTCAAATTGTTCTAATATCACTATAAATGTTAATAGTAATAACTAGTTAAAATGTTGGTTTGTACTTAAAATAAAAATTTAAATAAACTTTGATTTACTTTTAACAAGAGTGTCAAAAAATGACATTTTTAACATCAAAAATGACAATTAAAAAGCCCACTTTTAACAGTTTTGTAGAAAAAATTGATTATAGGTATACAAAATCTCCTTCAAATGTTTGATGAATTCTAATTACCACCAATATTATAACTTTGTGTAGCTGTAACAGTCAGATTTTATGCTAGTAACAATTTTCAGATAGGTATTTAGGTGTTTCATATGCATTTTTTTACTTTTTGCTATTTTATTGTGATGGTAATTAATATTATAAGGTTTCGTCTTGTAAGACAAAATATTTTTGATAAATAATAACAATATAATAATAATAATATCTCTACCCCTCATTCTAATCCCGGGGATTAGCCCAGAAGTCGGAGACTTGTGCGGGAGAGGGGGCGGCATATTATTATTTAGCAGGCCGCATTTGCGCCCAGGAACGACTTACGTTGGTAGGCCCAAACGACTATTCAGTGCAGGAAAGAGGGAAACCTGGAAAACCTCATTAATTAGGGGGGTAGTCAATTTAAAAAATTTCAATTTTTAACAGTCTTGTGTTCTCAAAGTATTCCTTGTAAACAATTAAGAAAAACCTGGGAAAATATAAAATAGAGATAATTACATTATTTATCAAAAAATATTTCTTCTTAAAAGACGAAACCTTAATATTTCACAATAGGACAGCAAAAAGTAAAAAAAAAATGCTTATAGAATAGCTACCTACCTATCTGAAAACTGTTACTACCATGAAATCTAACCGCTACTACTGCTACCTACACAAAGTTATAATATTAGTGGTATTGGCAAATTATGATTCCTATATTTTCTAAGTTAACGGTAACGCCTATCGCCTCTGGAATTAGATTTCATCAAACATTTCAAGTTAGATTTTGTAACCCATCATCAGTTTTTTACGCATGCGATTAACTTGAGCTTCATTATCAGCTTCATAAAAGTTATTAAACAACAGGAGCAACATTTGGATATAACATAACTAACGAAACAAAACCAACTTTATAAAATCTTAATTTCACTGAAATTATACTGGTGGTGGGGATGTTGCGAGCAACACTACATTGTTCTCTGAAACCGGCTTTGAGCTACTTTCAGAAAACGACGTAATGTTGCCAGCAACACGAGGCCACGCGATTTTCAGCTAATGAAGTTAATCTTACTACTTACTCTCTCTTCGCTATTGAAGTCGGGTGAAGTTAACAATTTCCAACTTCAACTATCAGCGGAGAAACAGCTGTACATAAAATAACCAGCAATAACAAAACCAACTATATAAAATATTTATTTCATAGAAATTAAACTGGTGGTGGGAATGTTGCCAGCAACACCACATTGTTCTCTGAAGTAGACTTAATTTGACTTTTTTTTTAAATTATGACGAACTTCAAATTTCTGCTGGTGTGTACGTTTGTATTTACGTATCACTTTTGAATTTATAAATTGATACAACTTAAAATAAATAATTTAAATATAATAATATAATAAAATTTTGTGTCTTTCAGGGCGAAAGTGAAGTAGCAGTCTATTATTAACGTGTATGTATCTAGTTTTATTAAAAATGTAAAATATTTAGAAAGAAGCACTTTATATGGAGTTTTAGGTATGGTATTTTACAAATACTAACATTCCACTCTACAGTATATTATACAGTATGCGCCAAAAGTATGGAATAAATTCAATAAAAACGAAACAATTATTTTTTGGGAAAAATCCTCGAACAGGTCGATTTTTAATTTAAAAAATACATATTTTAGCGTAAAATGCGATTTTCAAATGTCATTTGTTTTCGAGTAATGACGTCATCGATTTTTTTTTAAATGGCAACACCATATTTTTTTCCTTGATTCTGAAAGATCGTTTAATTCTCTATCAGACAGTACTAAAATTTTGCCCTCTTACATAGGAAAGCTTTCGAGTAAATGACGATTGAATGTTAGAAAACGTAAATCAATTAAAATAAAGCAAAAACGTTATCAAGTTTAGTTTTTCGAATTCCATAGTTCTTTTATGGATCACGTAGGTGAAAATCTTTGCAAATTGTCATTGTCACACCGACTTTCTAATAAGTATTGTAAGCGACATAGAAATTATTATTCAATTTAAAGTATTATGGCACATTTAACTGTTACTCAAAGAATTGAAATTTTAATTCTTATCGGATGCGGGAATATGACTAGAACTCAGCAGGAAGTTTGCGATTTATTTACTGAAAAATATCCAGATCGCCCTATCAGTCAATCAACAGTCAGTAAGGTAGAGTCTAAATTTAGAGAAACTGGCAATGTTGTAAATATTCCAAAACCTGGACGTCCAAGCATTAATGAAAATCAGAAACAGAACATTTTGATAAGTATGGTGGATAATGCTCATAATTTTTCACGATTGGTTGCATTAAACAATGACACTAGTCAGAGCACAGTGCTACGTCTTGAGGAAGGAAAAATATCATCCCTACAAAATTCAACTTGTGCAGGAACTCAATGAAGATGATCCCGATCGCCGCTTACACTTTCGCGAAATTCTAATGGATTTATGTCAAGGAAATAGAAATTTACACCGGCAAATACTTTTTCAGATGAGGCCTCATTTTATCTGAATGGTACAGTAAACCGTCAAACTTGCAGATATTTGAGTCGGGAAAATCCTCATTGGATGGCAGAGGCACATACCCAATACCCTCAGAAATTAAATGTGTGGGCTGGAATAGTTGACGACAGAATAGTAGGGCCTTTCTTCTTTGAAGGAACCCTTACAGGACAAAGATATTTAGAGTTTCTAGAAAGTTTCCAGCCCTTGCAATAATTTTTCCTAACGATAATGACTCTGACATTCCTGACGATACCATATGGTTTCAGCAAGACGGTGCACCTCCGCACTATGCGCACCCTGTACGAGATTTTTTGGACAACTGTTTTCCTGGGAGGTGGATCGACAGACGCGGACCGATAGATTGGCCTGCAAGATCGCCAGATCTTACACCTCTTGACTATTTTTTATACTTGATACTTGAAGTCAAAAGTGTACATTAATAAACCACGTAATTTAGAAGAACTTCAAAATCGCATTCGGGACGAAATACGCAGAGTTACCCCAGAAATCATTCATAATGTGCAAGAAGAATTTCTTCACAGACTTGCGCAATGTCAAGAAGTTGGTGGATGGCAATTCGAACATTTAATTTAAGTATAAAATTTAATCAATTGTATTTTTTTTTTCTCAGAATTGTTACTTTTTTATGGATAAAATTTACGTTTTCTAACATTCAATCGTCATTTACTCGAAAACTTTCCTATGTAAGAGGGCAAAATTTTAGTACTGTCTGATAGAGCATTAAACGATCTTCCAGAATCAAGGAAAAAAATATGGTGTTGCCATTTAAAAAAAAATCGATGACGTCATTACTCGAAAACAAATGACATTTGAAAATCGCATTTTACGCTAAAATATGTATTTTTTAAATTAAAAATCGACCTGTTCGAGGATTTTTCCCAAAAAATAATTGTTTCGTTTTTATTGAATTTATTCCATACTTTTGGCGCATACTGTAGAATTGTAGATTGAAATTCAGTTGATTCGACAGACAAATATGACAAAGGCAGCCCAATTTAGCAGAGTATATGATATAAGAAACGTTCTATTACAGTTTGTACACTTTCTTGGGGAGCACTATATATTTTTTTTTCTTACGTTTAAAATCGAAGTTTTCCCACCTCCCGTCGGTCCTACCAACATCACTCCCCAACGAACAACCATAGTTTCGTAAAGTTGAATGACTTTATTGATCATACATTCTTCTGTTTGCAACCCTGCCTCGATCATACAGTCGATAATTGCTTTCTGAAATACACCATAGTCTGGTACTGGTAGTTCAACTCCAGGAAATAAATCTCCAAGAATTCCCTAAAAAATATATTAGTTGCAATATTTTATTTAAATAAGAAAACCTTTATAGTGGTTTTTAGGTTTTCACGACACGTGCTACCATTTGATACATACTGATTTTCCGGGTTGTTATGCTGTCACCTCAGCAACTGGTCGTTGCCAGAAATAGAATTAAAGTGCACATCCCTAGCATTAACCGAGATTCTTCGACCTGCCCTGGTTTTTCTCGGGCCAGGCTCTGTGGGGGCAGACCTGCTATCGGTATCTTTGGGCCCACCCATATATTGATTTCAGCTCCTATTGTTGGTATTACGGCTGCTACATTCGGAAGCGTTTCTCGGATAATGGTAGTCTTCCGAGGCGTTCCGTAGCAGTCTCTGTAATTGGTCGCATCCTATGCTTCCAAACGTTTAGCCGATATTTGCTGTCGAAATCTTCAGTAGTGATTCCGCAAAAGCTTCGCCACGACTCGTTACAACCAGGGCAGGTCAAAGAATGCTGGCTAATGCTAAGGATGTGCACTTTAATACTGTTTCTGACAGCGACCAGTTACCGAGGCCACGGCATAACATCCGGAAAACACTATGTATCAAAAGAAAGCTTTTACTTACTTTAAACAGAATGGCATCGTCTGACAAAAATTTTGGTAGATTACTGTCCCTTAGGGCACATATAAGAACAACGTCTTCATTTCTGTCAGGATTAGCCCTCTTCAGAGACCCAGCCATCACTAGCACGCTCTTCACGGCACGCATCCCAAAGTCATAGTGGTCTTGTTGAGAAAGCTGTTCGCTGCATAATTTATACATTTGCACCATCTTGCGGGATAATACCTTTGACGATTCGAATCCTTCCGAGTACAAGATCACTTCAGCGATCAATGCTAAAATGGATTAATAAATTACATCAACAGTCGGACCGATAATTGTTGGTTGGTGTAACTGTAATGCTAAGGCCGCATAGAACAGTATGATAGTTTTTTTCGCTGCATTCGTTATACACATTGCAGTCAATAATATGCTCATTGTGTTAGCCACCAAATTAAAACGATCCATTCACGATGCATTGCCGCTACACAGGCCTCAAAGACAAATCTCATTGTGAATGGTTTTGTTTGAGCTGCCTAATTCAGCAGATGAGCAGGCTGCGCGATCTTTTAAAGAGGAAACGTACAAGGCGGTCGTGGCCTAGGTGCACCACGGATCATGTTAGTCACGTTCTTGTTTAGTGAAGTATCTTCTAATGATTTTAAATATGCACGTTTGCACAGGTAGATCAAGAATTGGACTTGCTCGCGTCGCGGTCTCTGAAAACTTTTTAAAATTGGTTGACACGGTCTATGTATATTTGGATTCAATGAATTGCTTGGATCAAATAAACTTGAGGTGTCTTGCGTGCATCATTCGACGTTACTTAGATCGTGTCACCAGTTTGTTCAAGTACACTTGGACGAGCAGACCATGAAAACCAACGAAAAATGAACACCAATGTTTTTCTAGTTTATTCAGCAAAAAAATAATAAATACTAATGCACAAATATATCACAAATATTTTATTTTTTGCGTGCTCTTCGTGCTCTCTATATTTTTGACCAAATTTGTAGAAAAATTTATGCTCTACAACTTTTCTAATAATTCCAGATATCTCACGTACATGAGATTTTATGAAACTTTTGGGATTTATACAAGTTTGTGACTTATTATCTTTCATTTCGAGTTTAAACCCTTATCAGAAAACAGGTATGAATTCGATGAAATCTTCGTTTAAAAATGGCGTTCTTAAGAACTAAGAATGAATGTATTCAAAACAGTTATTAATAATTTGAAATCAAATTAATTATATGTATAAGGCGGATTCTACAGGTCAAAATGTGACTTCCTCCTATCAGTATGTGTTCAAAATGCACCTCTTCCAAAATACTACTTTTTAAAATTATCAGAATTAAATTTCTTTGCCTTCTTTGACAATAAGTTGTAATAGAACGAGAACTATGTACGTAAAATTAACTAGTGAGGAAGAAACTTTTCTTAAGATTGAAGGTAGCTCCCTCTTCTACTTCTGTTTTTACTGCAAATACTTGTAACTTGGTTGTGCATATTAGAAAGTCATGTTTTTTATTTGTAGAATCTACATTATTCCTGGGACACCTTAAATAAAATAGAATTTAATATCTGAACTTACCATAATCTGGAACCATCATGGAAATTGGCCTAAATAATGACTTCAAATTGTCTGGTAATTCTGTACGACCTGCATATCCAGGATTCATTGTAATGAATGCTGCACACTTCTGGATTAATTTGATTTCTCTTCCCTCAAACATAAATCTGGAAGGAATATGTGAATGTAATTAAACTTGTCACTAGAATAATTATTAAAATTTTGCCTCATGTTATATAATATGAATTATTGGTACACTTTAATTTTACGATAGAATGATTATCAAAATATTTTAAAGAAGCATGATATCTAACATTCAATACCTTTTTAGTTTTGCTGCTTTAGCGTTTCTTATGGTAATCAACTGCTGAGCAATGACTGACAGTACTTCAATGTCAATACGGTTAAACTCATCAAAACAACACCATGCGCCGGATTGTGCTAAACCGGAAAAGAATCTGCCCATCATCTTATAATCAAGACCTTCTGAACAGTTGAAAACGACACACTGGATAGCTAACGCTTTCGCCAAATCCTTTGTCGTTTCAGTTTTACCAGTGCCAGCCGGACCTGCTGGTGCACCACCTGAAAATTGTCAGAAAAACTGGTTTAAAATTTAGCTGCAATTGGAAGATATTATGTCAAATTTAATTCCATGATTAGAAAATATTGGTAACATATACAATGACAAGAATATTATAGTGACCATTTTTATGAGAAATACAGAATAGACCATTTCGATATAGTGTTTTTCGTATTTCTCTAGAACATATGCAAAAAAATAGAAAATATCATAGTATAAAATAGACATAATAAGCTTACATAATTATATAGAATTGGAAAAAAATCCATATTTATTTTACTAAATGATGACAAATGTGTTCCAAATTTAAATAAAAAGCTCCTTGCTCTAAAAGCTTATTCAAATATTAGTTTTAAAAATTTGACTTACTTTTAATACATTTGCAATTTTTGAACGAAAACAAAGTCTTTCGAAACATAAAAAAATACGGAAGTGCGCGATACTGATTTATGATATTTTTAACTTATCTGTTTTTTTTTTTAATGTGAGATTTTGTGGTGAGGCAAATTTAGTTTCAAAAATAACCCTTTACTGATCCTATTGGCGCAAGAGTTTATTCAATTAATCTTTATTTTTTCAGAGAAGTGTGGCAAAATACCCAATTAACTAAAAAATAACTAGAATTATGTCACAAATAAATAGCTTCAGAGAATTTAGTTTTACTTAGCCACATGCATCACACTAAGCATTCAAATGCATAACATAACAAATTGCCTCTTTTTGTGGTATTTGGCTTTAGATCCGACCACAAAGTATTTGTATATACTTTCTGGGTATGATCCTAACAGCTACAAAGATCTTCGACAATGTATTTTGACTGCAGCCAATGAAATTTGGTATCTGGAGCAACGACACGGGTACAATATCTTCTTATCTTAAACCATTTTTATTACATACTGAACGGCTGTCATGTTTTGGCGAATGCGCTCCTTGCATATTTACACCTGTTAAAATTAATTTCCCTAATTTTTAAAATATTTATCAAGAAACTTTTCCTAAGAACTGAAAGACTTCGGCAAGTTTTCAATAATATCTGAATATACCTACACACAAAGGTTTAAATAAATCGACTCATAATTACGTATTCTATCACCTTCTAAAATTATTGTAACGACTTGCAATGTATAGTTTTATTATCAGTTGTAGTTTCTTAAACATGTATTTTGATGAAAATATTATTCATTTGTTCGTATGACGTAGGTCGTCTGAATTCTTGAGCGACTACAGCATATGCCCACTTTTGACAAAAAATTGGTTATCTATTATATTCAATTAGAATAGAAAACTGATATCTAATAAAAATGAACAAGGCTAAGTACACATTAAGGTGGCATCATAACTGAATAGAATAGAAAATCGATTTTTGTTAAAAATGGACATAGGCTAGTTCTGCATTAGTAGTAGTAAAGTGTGGGCGGCCTCAGCCTGGCAAGTAGGCCACACATGGGCCCTTTTTGCCTTTTTGCCCTTCTGCATTAAGGTGACGGTATATTCATACGCTTTTGATGAAAGTAGTTTAGTCTGTCTATTGCTATTGATTGATATTAGTCCATAGAACTTCTTAAGTTTTTGTTTTTTTTTGCTTTTATCAAAACTTACAAATGTGTATTTATTCTCTACAAAACAAAAATTGTCTTAAGTTTTTTAACTTCCATTTTCATATTGTCTGAAGCTATTTACTTGGGGCATAATTTTAGTTTTTCTTTAGTTTGATTAAGTTTTTTGCCACACAAAAAAAATTAAGATTAATGAAATAAGCCCTTGCGCCAAACGGATCAGTCAAGGATTATTTTTGAAACTAAGTTTGCCTATCCAAAAAATCTCACACTGAAAAAAGCAAATAAGTATAAAATAACAAAAATCACATATTATTGCACTTATTTTGACACTTCGAAAAACTCTGTTTTTGTTCTCAAAATAGCAAATGTATTAAAAGTATGTAAAGTTTGAAAAGAGTTTAAAATTTGTTTATCTGCTTCCATAGAGATGTTAAATGATTTATTTTATTGTTACTTCTTGATACAACTGTAGCCAACAATGATTAATGTTTACTGAACAGTTTGACACACACTTATCTCCCGTTCAACAAAATAATCGCAGTCTCTTTTAAATTTTTGCGAACCCTATTGAATCAAATAACCGTTTTCCCAAGCGTGTTCGCAAATTTTTCAAATTTTTCAAATTCCCGTCTTCTTATATAATTTTTGTTCGTAACATTTTCATTATATTTATCGCAACGTATTTCCTCCATTGTTGTAACATTATCAGGAATCTACACAACACTCTGAATATTGCCAAAAAAAAAATAAAATAATTTACCTAAATCCAATTGTAAAGCCCCCATCAAACACAAATAACAGCGGTCAGTTAATGGAGTGATCACTAGCACCCCACCGGCTCCCAAATATTCGTACCCATAAATGTAAGAGGCGCTGGACATTCTTGCTTCGCAATCGTCTATGCTTTCTTGCCAATAATAGCGCAACACTTTCAGCCACTCGAAACTATTGCTGAAATATGAATTGAGATATCAGATTAAGCTCAAACTTTAACTTTAGAATTTCATTAAATTTTAGTGAGTACCTACCTATCACGAACTTTATTCCTGACCATGTTGTGGATCGTATCTCTGGCATGAACATCAATTGTTATCAAAGCGATCAAAATTTTCCTCGTCACTGAAGACAAGTCGCTTCTTATTAATGCAGCCAATTCATTTAAATCCTTTAACCAAGTATCAATTTATACGAAGTGTTTTGATGCGACCGTATAAAAAATTTACCCAATTATAAGTGATCTTACCAAAATAAAACGAAACCTTTTAAGCTGAAATCCCACTGAGGAGTGACGCGAAGCGAAAGGGAGCGCCATTTTGATCCTGGGTCCACACACTGGCACCAAGCAACCAAAGAGAAAATACCATGTGGTTTTTATGTACCCACATCGAGCAGAGTTGAAAGCTGCGTAGTATTTTTCGCATAGGATCAATATAACGCTTTGCTTCGCTCCGCTTCTCTTCAGTGGTCGTACAGCTTTAATGCAATTTGTACATGCACGCGTGATGAAATACAGGGTGTTAAATTTTAAGCTTTGCTATAAGATAAATTGATATTTTGCGTGTGTAACTTTTTCATCTTTGACTTTTTAACAAATTGGACAGCAAATTCCGTTTTCCCGAACTGTTTTACGTTAAAAAGGTACTCTTGTTTCAAATAGTTATCTTTAACGGTTTCTGAGAAAATTGCTCTTGAATTAATCCAACTTTGGTCAATTTCATAGTAATTTAAACAAAATTATCATGGTATTCTTATGTCAACCCGATTGCCAATTTAATAGCGAAAAAAATGAAAGAGTTTACGGGACAAGAGTTAGTTGATATGATATTTATTTATGGCTTTTGCGATGGTAATGCTGCAGCGGCAGAACGGGAGTACAGGAGAAGGTTTCCAAACCGAAGGCTGCCATCAAGGAAGACATTCCCTACAGTATTCCGCAACTTAGCTGCGACCGCCACTTTTCGAAAGACACCGACTCAAGAACGTCCCAGGATTAATAGGGAATCGGAGGTCCTTGACGCTATTGAACAAGATCCTACGACTAGCATACGGAACATTTCAAGGCAAATAAATGTTCCTCGGCCAACAGTACTACATATCTTAAAGATTTCCTTAACAGAATTGATTAGATGTGCTACTAACATTTGGGAGGAAGGTTGGAAGAATATTAAAGCGACAAGGTCTACATGCCTATCACTATCGACGTGTACAAGTTTTGATACCAGAAGATTTTGCGCCACATATGCAATTTTGTCGCTGGATTTTGTCGCTGGACAATGCGCAAGCTTCCAAAATTTTGTGGTGTGACGAAGCTACTTTTACCCGAAATGGAAAATTAAATTTTCATAATTCTCATTATTGGGAAGAAGAGAACACACATGTTGTTCGGAGAACAAACTTCCAGGAACGGTTTTCCATAAATTTATGGGCGGGAATAATTCACGACACTCTGATTGGATCTATTGAAATTCCACAACGTCTCAATTCAAATCTTTATTTAAACTTACTTCAAGAAAATCTTCCCCATATTCTCGATGATCTGCCTCTAAATTTACGACGTAACATGTTTTTTCAACACGATGGAGCCCCGGCACATAGTGGTCGCAATGTTCTAAATTTCCTAAACGAAAATTTCGCTGGACGGTGGATAGGGAGGCATGGACCGGTAGCTTGGCCGCCGCATTCTCCCAACCTAACCCCGCTGAACTTCTTTTTTTGGGGATATCCAAATCAAAAAGTTTACGCCACCGAAGTCGATACCCGTGAGGAATTACTGCAGCGTATCAATGATGTAGTCAATGAAATTCGTCAAAACCGTTTTAGGATTTTAATAGCTTCGAATCCTGTCAATATCCGTCTAAATAAATATTTAATACCATCATTTTTTATTTCACACATTTCCATGTCATTGTTATGGAATCATTATTCAGCAAAATTGTCGAAATTTTACTCGAAAACGGTATACTTTACAGCAATATAATAATAGACTCATCTTTCTGCACAATTGATTCCTGAATAAGAAACACTGCTTCAAACTGCGCAAATATTGATATAAAAGTCATATCAAGAGAAAACTTTAAATATTATTATTATTATTACAAATTGTAAAACAGCAGAGGACTTCTGTGCTAAAAAAAGAGGTAACAGATGAAGTATCAGATATTATCCTAATGTAAAGTACAAGAAGAAAACGAAAATTTTGCGTCCACAGAAATGAACCTAGTTATTAAATAGACAACTATTAATTCTATTTTTAAACAAGATAACTATTGGCGAACCCACTGTCCTGAAGTAGAGAATACCAGATGTCGAAGACTCTGTCGCACAGAAAATGATGTCTGGTACGCGTTTTGAAGTTATCCTTCTTAAGTTAATGGGTAATCTAGTAGCTCGACGTTGAACTTTCTCCAACATATCCCCACATCCCTGAGCACATCAGGACACCACAATGGTCTCACATATTCAAGTATGGGACACACATATCTTTTGTAGAGTCTGCAGCACGTATCAAAAGATGAGTTTGAAAAAGTTTTTTGAAATAAAACACAGTTTAGTGGACGCACGTTTACACACAGTGGCGATACGATCACTCCACGTAAGACTAGTATTTATTATTACACCGAGGTCGTTTTGCGATGACACACCTTTCAGTAGCCTCCGATTAATTAAGTACGGAAAATTTGGATTGTTTGTACCAACGTGCAGTACAACGCACTTATCTACGTTCAAATAAATAAGCCAGTCAGTGCACCACACCTGCACCGTAACGATGTCATTTTGAAGGTTTTGGTAATCGGTCATGGGATCAGCATAAATATTGGTGTCATCAGAGTAGAAAGATATCGAGCTTGTGGAAAGATATTGAATGTCACTTGCATATGTAACAAATAATAGCGGGCCGAGAACCTTCTGGGACTCCACTTATAACTGATCTTACCTCAGAATAATCTTGACCTAACCTTAAAAAATTTGTCGTCAAGGAAGTCAGCTATCCATCTATTCAGGTTACCGCGAATACCTAAATGATTTAGCTTGTAGAGAAGTTTACGTTTGGAAACCATGTCAAAAGTTCTAGAGAGATCCAAATAAATAAGTCCGTAGAGGCTCTGTTATCTAGAGCTCTTGACCAGTCATTTACGCAATGCAAAAAGTTCGTTATAGTGGAACGGCCTTTTACAAAACCATGTTGTTGATGCGGAACAATGTTCAAACATAACAAAAAAACAGACATATGTTCATTTATAATATACTCCATTATTTTAAATACAATCGGCAGCAAACTGATAGGGGTGGTAGTAATTAGCATCAAGTTTATTGTATTTCTTTTTAAATCGGTGTAACAGATGCAAATTTCCAGGCTGGAGGTATAACCATTGAGTAAACGCAGCATTCATTGTTTTGAATAAAGAGCAACATAAAGTTTCGGCATATTTCTTCAAGAAAAAGGAAGATAAACCATCCAAGCCCGATGAAGAGTAACTTCGAAGATGTTTTACTTTATCCGGTGGAAAATAAATGTCATTGAGTGATGACTGTACCAATGGGGTAGCCAGTTGTGGAAATGTGTCATACTGCGGCTCGTCTGTGAAAGATGTAGAAAGGACAGAGCAAAAGTCTCTGCTGAGTTACATTTGGATGTGCAAAAACCACCATAATGTCTCTGAAGTAAGGAAATGAACACTTTAGAAGAGAGAGAGGGACGAATATATTTCTAGAATTTTGTAGTATTTTCACTATCGACGATTGCTTCTTCATAAGACTGCCGGGATATAAACCTCCTTTAATGTAGCATTAAAATAAATGTCACATGATTATAACGACTTTGAAGTAGCATAAACTACTAAAAATCAATTTGATCACTTGAATAAATTCGTCACTTAAACAATTATTATTTCTAAAAAGGACCCCGCAGGATCCTTATGGAAATTGGGTTTCGGTCAAATTTGATGAAACTCTGGACTCTGTTAGTTCTCGACGAGTAGAACAAAAGTTCTCATGGCCACTGAGTCCAAAAGTCACATGGTTTTGAGATTTAGCTCTCTGAAGTTCGACTTTGGGTGCATTTTGCAGTATTACTAGTTTCACACTTACAATAGTATATACTTGTTTGTTCAAGCACGTATGCATGTACACGTGTATTCAAACACGTACAAACTTCAAACACATATAAACCACACACACACACACACACACATACAGGGTGTTAGGTAAACACGCGGCAAAAATGCAAGGGGTTATTCCTTGGCCTATTCTAAGAATATTTTGTATGATGATTTGTGAAAAACCCCTTTGTTTCGAAGATACAGGGTGAACAATATTTGCGACAACCATATTCGATATTTGTTGAAATCATTAATGTAAATAAAAGTATGGCGTACGCCAATGAGTTTATCAAGTATAAAAAATTAATGAGTTTCCTCGTGATTTTTTAACAGCAACATACGGAGATCGCTGGATTGGTCGAGGTGCGCCACACGCATGGTCTACTCGATCCCCAGGCTGAAACCCTCTGGATTATTTCTTATGGGGCTATGGTTATGGAGAATTTGGACGAATTGCGAAATCGGATAATTGCTAGGTGTAACTCAATTAGAAACAACCCTGGTGTGTTTGAAAGAATTCGGCACTCAATGACGAGAAGATTGAATGCTTGTATCCAGGCTGGAGGAAGTCATTTCGAACATTTATTGCAGATTGAGCAACTTTACATGTACTTTTTTTGATAATAAAATGTTGTTACTGTAGCAAATTTTGTTCACCCTGTATCTTCGAAACAAAGGAGTTTTTCAGAAATCATCATAGGACAAAATATTCTTAGAATAGGCCAAGAAATAACCCCTTGAATTTTTGCCGCATGTTTACCTAACACCCTGTATATGTGTATGTGTGTGTAGTTGTATGTTTATATGTGTTTGAATACACGTGTACATGCATACGTGGTTGAACAAACAAGTATATACTATTGTAAGTGTGAAACTAGTAATACTGCAAAATGCACCCAAAGTCGAACTTCAGAGAGCTATATCTCAAAACCATGAGACTTTTGGACTCAGTCGCCATGAGAACTTTTGTTCTACTCGTCGAGAACTAGCAGAGTCCAGAGTTTTATCAAATTTGACCGAAACCCAATTTCCATAAGGACCCTGCGGGGTCCTTTAACACGCTAGGCATACGCAAAAGAAAAAAATTATTACAGTGTTCGTATTATTTTGGCTGGTAACTTTCTGTACAATAAGGCTTTACCTGTATGCATTTTGTTTCAAACTTGGACATAGCTTTGGGTTCTGGATTCCCATCTATTATCTCATGAACACCCTTAGCCCACATGATCTGTGACACAGTCAAAATAATTTGGTTCGCGTGGCAAAGGACCCATTCCGTTCTTTTATGCGACATATAATGATTGAGTGACCCCTTCATTAGTCGTCTCAGAGAGAGAAACATTGATTCCTCCACTTTACCCAACCAGTCTTCCACGTTACCGCGAGCTTTCAATCCCTTCCCGAGCTGCACCCTTTCTCCTTCTGGACTGATCATGGCTATTATGTCAGTGGTAAGGACAAAACCATCGGCAGCCTTGCTCGCATCTCCACCTTCTCCCAGAACTTCTTCAACAGGCTTCATACCGAATTCTAATTTGGCGATTGCATCGAAACACTTTCGGAGATGAGGTTGTACTGCATGCGGGTTCCTTGTTTGAGCTAAGATGTCAAGCAGCTCATCGTTAGATAAAAAGTAGAATCTCGGAAAAGCAACGCGTTTTGTTTCCAAATACGACTCTAGACATTTCATTATTTGCTCCAGAAGTTCATTGTTTCTCTGGAACGTTGTTAAAAGGCCTGGGTATAGAGCCGCTTCCATAGCTAGTGGCATCTAGGGAAAAAAGTTCAGTCAAGAATAAAACTGACACTGACCGGCATAATTTACCTTTGCGGTCCGCCTCATGATTTCTTTCCAAGATTTGTCTACAACAATGAAAAGCTTTGCTTCATTAGGAAGTTGCCTTTGGATGTCAGGTGCGGAGAATATCACCTCAAGATATATCCAACTTTGTTGACAAGTCATCCATTCATCCTAAGGAAAGAGACAGAAAAAGAGAAATTAAATCTACAATATTTTAAAATAAAAAATGTCAATTAAAGTATTCTCCATAACTGTAGTTATTGTATCAGAATTAAAACTAACTCCAACATGCAAACTGAAAAATAAGCTTAACCTAAGCATATTGGGAGTTTTTCAAATACGGAATTCTAGGAAACAACTACTCTGCAGGCTAATGCCCCGACCAGCATTGAATTATACCTGAAAAATCTATAGCAAACAGCTACACTCGGCAGCAGCCCACCAGACATATACCGATTTTGAGCTTATTAGCTCTCATCAGTATGCTATACGTGAGGTATCTGAAGAGAAATCCTAGCTGTTTTAAGTCTAACCCGACAGAAGGGAACATGCGTAAGCGGTGTAGACAAGCTACATCCAGCGGCCATTTGCTGCTCCATTCCGGACTGAAACGACACAAACACGAAGCGTTCCAGATAGCAGTAGATACCATGATAAAATGAAAAAGAAATTATACAGAAAAAGATTGTTCCCAAAAATGATCAAATTATGAAAAAGTAAAAATGAGTTAGTGATGTCACAACATAGCCAAATATTGTTGATTATGAAATCGAATGCTTTTTAGCATTTAGTTATGAAATTGGGTCTTTGGTACAATAACATGTAAGTGCGAGAATTTTGATGACAAGAAAATATAAACATTTAGTATTTTGTCTCCGTTATAGATAAACAAAATTATAAAATGGAAATATTAAGTTTGTAGTATGTACTGAATTGGTGAGTCCCTAGTAGCTAAAAGTACTGAGTGAGAGTGACACATATTTACTACGATGTTTGGATTTTGTTTAGCCCACACCTAACCATACTGATACAGAATAGTAACCCAGGATCCCACTAATTTAACTTTTGAATGCGCATGTGCGTAAATCGTTTTGTAGGCTTTTGCTTCAACTGTCAACTGAAAATACATTATACATACTTTATTATCAAAACTATCAATGGAATGAGTTATAACATGATGCATGCCATATATTTGGATTAGCAGCTAAGGACTTTTAGATAAGTTCTACTTTATATTGAAATGCTTACTAAAGTCTTGGAAAATAGATCCAAATTTTTTATCCATTCGTCTACTCGTGGTTTAATTGGTCCCACATGTCTAGAGCTAGCGATTGTGTTCATATTTATGTTACTTTCATCAAGCACAGCCTGAACTTCTTCCATGGAGCCCAGAATAAATACATCTTTCGAATCCTTGTGCGGTATAACTGTAAACTCCAGAGATTTCCAGGCATCTTCTACCTATGATAAAAAACAAATCAGTACTTATTATATATCTAAAATCCTTACTTACTCTTCTTAATAACGATTCCAATCCAGCTTCGCTGCTAGCTTGGCCGGAAATTTCCATGAGTTCATTTGGGTAACTAAAAACGTTCAAATTTTCCAAAAGCTCGAGGGTTATAACTTGATCAGCTTTAAATTTAAAGTTTAAAACGTTTTCCACTTGTACCCAATGCCTCTGTTTGAGTGCTGGATTCCTCAAATATGTTATAATAGGAAGCTAAAACAGATATATTTATTATAAAATATTTTTACATCATATTCACGGTTAGAGTATTCATTTTTCATAATTATTATTTAAAGTTTCCATCTACAGAGTTTTCAAAAAATTTAAATATCTGAAAATAAGCAAGAATAAATAAGTAATTGTACAGGCTGGTTCAAATTGGTCGGTTTTCATAGGTTACTGCAAATATGTCACAGATAGCGCATATCTGATAGATGAGTGAGATTTTTTTTTTATGCAAGCGGCATGTCTCTATTACCGTTTTCGAACTAAAGCGACTGGTGCCATTTTCTCGTTTCCTTTTTACAAATATCTTAAAATGGTTTTGAACATTCCACAGGCACTTTTTTGAGATATAATTGATGGCATAAAAACAAATGTAATAATAATATTAGTTGTGATATGACCACAACTTGTGGTTTTTCATAAGAATCACCCTGTATTTTTTCAAAAACTTAAAGGGGGCTAAAAATGCACTCCAAAAATATATACTTTATTTATTATAATTGGTTGTGTAGATTTGAGGAAGCGTTTTAACACAAATCAAAAATGGTTCCTTACTCAAATGAAGAGAAATATAATTTAATAAAATGTTTTATTCTAAGAAATGAAAATGCATATTTAGCAAGGGATCTTTGTTTTCAGTATTTGTTATTTGAATGTACCTAGTTGATTTACGTTAACACGCTTCTAATAATGTTAAATGTCAAACTTGTTTGTTTTCAATCCTTCTCAGCCAGAAAACATAAATATCGTTGGTATTTTGAACATATATTTTCCGCAAATCTACACAACAAATAATAAGTAAAAAATATATTTTTGGAATGCATTTTGTCTGTTCCTTATAAAAAATACAAGTGTAGTGATATCACAAAAAATAAAAATATTATTAAATTTATTTTTACGCCATCGTATGTAATATCTAAAAGAGTGCCTGTAGGGTATTCAAACCGTTTGAAGATATCTTGAAAGGGAAACGAGAAAAGGGCACCAGTCGTGATAGCCAAAAATCGAGAAACAGATAGACATGCAGTTCGCACTATTGTTATTTCCTAGAAAAAAGTGCTCTGGACTTGTCTATTTGCTCTGTGTATGACAGATTTGCAGTGACCCTTAAACACTGACCAATTTGGACCACCCTGTACTGTAGTGATACGATAAAGTACTGTTAAGGAAAGTTTAACAGTAGACTTTGTTAGATTATTCTAGACTGTTAGATTTAGATTATTATTAAAATATATCTCCATCAACAAAAGATTAGAATTAATTAAAAAGTAGTTAAATACCTCAAAGGCAATTGAGATAAAAGTTTAAATCACGTCTTTACTTAGTTCAAGAAATAAACAATCCATAGCAGAAAATATGTTAAATATGGAAAAGCACAATACATTATGTATTTTTCTTTAGTTTGAGTTATTGCCACACATTTAAAAAAATGTTTTTTTTTAAATTTTCTTTTTACTACATTATCTTCCTTCTCTAAAATTTTTGCCGAACCCCATTGAATCAAATGACCGTTTTCTCAAGCGTGTTCGCAAATTTTAGATTCTCTAATATAATGTTTATTGTATTCACAATGTATGTATATGCAATTTTTTAAATTTTGTATATCATTTTTTGGACGTGTTTTTGACAAAAAGGATCGTAAAGTATTAGTTGTCTGATAATATAGGAATGTATGGAATATTTATTGTATGATTAGTTTCTCTTATTTGTCTTAAAGTGTTCGTTTCATCTGTAATATTTTTTTGGATTATTTATTAAAACATTTTTAATAACTTTTAGTTCGTTGTTAAAAATTTCGTTGTTTGATGAAATTAATTTTGCTTTATCATAATATAAACATTTAACAACATCTTTCTATGATATTTATATAAAAATATAATTTATATAAAACAAATAAGATAAATTAATCATACCATAAAAATTCCGTAGTTTCCTATATTATCCGAAAGATTATGAAGAATCGGTAACAAATTTGATATTAGAACAGTTTTTCAGAAAACTAATACTTTACGATCCTTTTTATCAAAAACAAATCCAAAAAATAATATACAAAATTAAAAAAATTGCATATACAGCATTACTTGTGAATGCAATAAACATTATATTGGAGAAACGTCTTGGCTTGAATGTTGAATGTTAAAGTTGAGGAACATAAAAATTATATAGAGACGGAAATTTGAAAAATCAAAATTTTGCGAACACACTTGGTAAAACGGTCATTTGATTCAATGGGGTTCGGCAAAAATGTTATAGGAGGATAATGCAACAAAAAGAAAATTAATCCATTCTGTTGAATGGAGATAAGTGTGTGTCAAACTATTCAGTAAATATTGATTGGCTACAATTGTATCAAGAAGTAAGTAACAATAAAATAAAAAACATTTAACATTTTCTATGGAAGCAGATAAACAAATTTTAAACTTGACAACTCTTAATATATTTGCTATTTTAAGAAAGAAACAGATTTTTTCGAAACGTCAAGAAATTTTTGTTATTTTTTACTTATCTGCTTTTTCAGTGTGAGCTTTTTTGGTTAGACTTAGTTTTAAAAATAGCCCTTGACTGATCCGTTTGGCGCAAGGGCATATTTAATTAATCTTTATTTTTTCAGAAGTGTGGCAAAAACCCAATCAAACTAAAGAAAAACTAAAATTATGCCACAAATAAATAGCTTCAGAGAAAATGTTCTGTATTTCTAATTACAGGAACAAATCAATCAATAATTACCAAAATGGTCGAGTTCGCACAGTAAATAACAAAATTATATATATAATAAATCAGTTTGAATGAAATTCACTGGATCCAAATTAAACATACTTTATCTTTCATAAGCTCTACTTCATCCCTTAGTTTTGGCACAATTAAATTAGCTGGTAATCCTTTCTCCAATTGATTTATGTTTTTCATATTCTTTGCTGTAAACAAGTTCATATCTTCTACATTGAGCGTGGAGAACTCGTTGTGGTACCATTCATCCACGTTTTTGGCCCAGGAATCAACGCTCTCCCACAGAAGTATTCTAAGCTTCACGTCACTCATTACCTCGTCCAAGATATCAAAACGTGTAACTTCCAGCTATAACAAACCGAAAATTGTTTATATTTGATTAATATTGATTAAATATTACGTGAAATTACTCTGAATTGTTTTTGGTAGTTCTTGAATTCTGCCCCTCTTTGTTGACAGGCCGCTAATCGATCATATAAGTCCGTTAAGAACTCCATAACTTCAACTATATTGGAGTCTATATCATATAACCAAGGTTGCTGTAATACAATTTGCATTATAGATTTAAGGATGAACAATTCAGAGGTCGGACTTACCATACACTCATCTTTTATTACACCCACTTCTGAAATCAGTGCGCTCATGTCTCTGCTCATTTGAGAATTAAACTCTTGAATGATCTTCGCCGTCTCCTCAATCTTCTTATCCACAAGATTTCGTAAGTTACCCAACGTTACACTTAAACTTAAATAGTTTTGCAAGTCGTCATGGGCTACAGCTATTTTAAATTCTTCTATAATATCGTACAGTTCCTTACAGTAATCTAATTCTGCCTCCATCTCATCCACTTTTGACGTGGCCTGTTCGATATATTCCAAATATTTCACATACTGTTCCGTCTGTTCTGGGGTTTGCATTAAAAATGTTTGTGTCTCGTCCACTTCGTTTACCAGTTTTTCCACTTTTCCTTTTCCTATCCTAAAATATAGAAATATATCTTGGTCAGAAATACACAAGTGAAAAATAGTACGCAGAGATATAAGTATGCAAAAATATAGATTTTTTGTCATTTTCAACACTCTGCATCTCCAACTATAAGCGTTTCCAAATACATGTTTATATAAACCTTTTTTCTTAAAATATCGCAAGGAATTGAAGTAAGGACCGTACTTAGGCAACACTCAGTATATTTGGAAATTGTGTAGTATATACAGTGTGACCCATTTAAGATTGAAACATCTGTAAAAATTGCATATATGGTACGCGCTTTTTTTAAAAGAGAATTTAAACCTCTATTTTGACTCACAGTATGAATTTCCATTATTTATAATCAAGGCCTACTTTGGATTTTTCTCGATGTCTAAATTAGCAAATACTGTTTAGCCATTTTCTTATCTAAAATCTGACCATACCACTGAATTCAGCATACCCTAAAATGAGTATGTATCAAATTTCATAAAACAATATTTATTATTAACGGTAAAATTGATATTCCTTCCATGTTTTTAGCTTTTTATCTTGAAACATCCCCGTAAAAATTACATTTATTATCCGATTTGGTATGGGTTTTTTTTTAAAAAAGATTAAGAAACTATTTTGTTGTACAATATGAAATTCCATTGCCAAAAATCAAGGCCATTTGGTTATTTCCGATATCAAATTTTCAAATAATCAATAATTATTTTGACATCGAAAAAACCAAAGCAGGCCTTGACTATAGACAATGAAAATCATATTGTGAACAGTAAATTTAAATTATCTATCTATTAAAAAAAATCCGAACCAATTCGAATAATTTTTTCAGGGATGTTTCAAGGTAAAAAAATCTTCAGATTTTAGATAAAAAATCATTAGGTTTTGCCAATTTTGCCATCGAAAAAACATCAAAGTAGGCCTTGATTATAAATAATGAAATTTCATATTGTGAGCCAAAATAGAGTTTTAAATTCTCTATATTTAAAAAAAATGCGAACCAAATTGGATAATAAATGCAATTTTTATTTAGGTGTTTCCATCTTAAATGGGCCACACTGTATATTCAATAAATATCAATTCTAATCTACCAAATTAACAAGTGATAAGAGCATTTCTCTTTGGTAGAATAGAAATGGGTCACCGTATACTCTATAAAAAAATAATTTACCATGGTATTACTTCTTCAAGAATAGTAAGCAGTCGCTTAGGTTCGGGTAGAGCCATTTCCTTGAGGCTTGACAATTGCAAGTACAATATTCCCATACACTGAGTATTTGCTATTTTCTGTATTGCAGTAATTTCACTGTGATACCTTCTGCACATTGTTCTAAACTTTTCAAGATCTAAAAAGGCAAGAGAAAAATTTTGTTGCGGAAAAATATACTCATACGTTCCCAAATTACCTCTCTCATTCCTTATTTGATTTTCAGCTACATTCAGGTCCTCAGCATAGAATTTTTGTATGTCTTCGAATCTATGTATATATTCCAAAGCGGCCTTATAATTTACTTCTAAATATTTAATCAGTCTATCTTTCTGTGCAGCTAATTTTTCGTCATGTGTCAAATAAAATTCCAGTGTAGGTCCCCATCCACAAATTCTGTCTTCTACTTTTTTGTTAATTATGGGTCTAAATTGAACATGTCTTTTTAAGTCAAGTGGTATACGTAAATATTTGTCTTTACTCACGTAGTAAAAGGAGCGTAAAAGGGGTCCGCTACAAGTGATTTTACTGCTTTGGAATGATCTTCCCACAGTTTAAACATATGGTCAAACATGTAACTAGCAACTTCAAATGACGGGTCTAGCTTTAGCCCTTCAGGTTCTAGTACAACATGAATGATAAACATCGGCAACTGAAACATTATTGTTAATGTAGTGAACAGTTCTTGAACTGTTAACAATATGCTTCAAACAGTTGTAAAAAACATGCAGTTAACTCTATTATCAAATAATTTGGAGAGTACTTTTAGTAAATGTAAATTAAATAGACTAAAACGATATTTTTTAAAGTAGGCAACGCCATAAAGAAGATTCAACATCAACAACAAAAGGCCCGGCATCCCGTGTACAAGCGGCAATCACATAAGTGCTACCTGAGCCAAAAATAAGAGTAAACTAACAATAGTTAACAATAAGAGGCGGATATACCAATAGATATTCTATAAACGTAGATAAAAACACGATCATTATAAGATTCGTATGAGGAAGAGATACTAGTTAATATTCTACAAAGAGACAACAGAAAGCCAGAAAAATCTGAGACAAAAAGCTTAGAGCTACGTCAAATTTATACAGTATGCCCCAAAAGTATGGAATAAATTCAATAAAACCGAAACAATTATTTTTTGGGAAAAATCCTCGAACAGGTCGATTTTTAATTTAAAAAATACATAATTTAGCGTAAAATGCGATTTTCAAATGTCATTTGTTTTCGAGTAATGAGGTCATCGATTTTTTTTAAATGGCAACACCATATTTCCTTGATTCTGAAAGATCGTTTAATTCTCTATCAGACAGTACTAAAATTTTGCCCTCTTAAATAGGAAAGTTTTCGAGTAAATGACGATTGAATGTTAGAAAACGTAAATCAATTAAAATAAAGCAGAAACGTTATCAAGTTTAGTTTTTCGAATTCCATAGTTCTTTCATGGATCACGTAGGTGAAAATCTTTGCAAAGTGTCATTGTCACACTGACTTTCTAATAAGTATTGTAAGCGACATAGAAATTATTATTCAATTTAAAGTATTATGGCACATTTAACTGTTACTCAAAGAATTGAAATTTTAATTCTTATCGGATGCGGGAATATGACTAGAACTCAGCAGGAAGTTTGCGATTTATTTAATGAAAAATATTCAGATCGCCCTATCAGCCAATCAACAGTCAGTAAGGTAGAGTCTAAATTTAGAGAAACTGGCAATGTTGTAAATATTCCAAAACCTGGACGTCCAAGCATTAATGAAAATCAGAAACAGAACATTTTGATAAGTATGATGGATAATCCTCATAATTCTTCACGATTGGTAGCATTAAACAATGACACTAGTCAGAGCACAGTGGTACGTATCTTGAGGAAGGAAAAATATCATCCCTACAAAATTCAACTTGTGCAGGAACTCAATGAAGATGATCCCGATCGCCGCTTACACTTTTGCGAAATTCTAATGGATTTATGTCAAGGGAATAGAAATTTACACCGGCAAATACTTTTTTCAGATGAGGCCACATTTTGTCTGAATGGTACAGTAAACCGTCAAACTTGCAGATATTGGAGTCAGGAAAATCCTCATTGGATGGCAGAGCCACATACTCAACACCCGCACAAATTAAATGTGTGGGCTGGAATAGTTGACGACAGAATAATAGGGCCTTTCTTCTTTGAAGGAACCCTTACAGGACAAAATTTCTAGAAAATGACCTTGCTGTGTGATAATGGCCCTGACATTCCTGACGATACCATATGGTTTCAGCAAGACGGTGCACCTCCGCACTATGCGCGCCCTGTACGAGATTTTTTGGACAACTGTTTTCCTGGGAGGTGGATCGGCAGACGCGGACCGATAGAATGGCCTGCAAGATCGCCAGATCTTACACCTCTTGACTATTTTTTATGGGGATATTTGAAGTCAAAAGTGTACATTAATAAACTACGTAATTTAGAACTTCAAAATCGCATTCGGGACGAAATACGCAGAGTTACCCCAGAAATCATTCATAATGTGCAAGAAGAATTTCTTCACAGACTTGCGCATTGTCAAGAAGTTGGTGGATGGCAATTCGAACATTTAATTTAAGTATAAAATTTAATCAATTGTATTTTATTTTACATACCTCAGAATTGTTACTTTTTTATGGATAAAATTTACGTTTTCTACCATTCAATCGTCATTTACTCGAAAACTTTCCTATGTAAGAGGGCAAAATTTTAGTACTGTCTGATAGAGAATTAAACGATCTTCCAGAATCAAGGAAAAAAATATGGTGTTGCCATTTAAAAAAATCAATGACGTCATTACTCGAAAACAAATGACATTTAAAAATCGCATTTTACGCTAAAACATGTATTTTTTAAATTAAATATCGACCTGTTCGAGGATTTTTCCCAAAAAATAATTGTTTCGTTTTTATTGAATTTATTCCATACTTTTGGCGCATACTGTATAGAAGCATTTAATACGACCACATAGGTGAAGTTAGATGTACTTGAAGGAGTTGAACTCTCCCAGAAAAACAAAACGGAAGGTCACAGATCAGTAATGACCTGAGCTGTTTTTTTTGTGACGAACCATATTCATTGAGTGTTTCAAAAGGTGTTCAATCCAATGGTGGCGTCACTTATGTATTGCACCAAGAAGATTTATAGTTTCAAAATGTAACGTCATCAAATATTTACTCTTCTTTAATATCACACTCAGACTGTTTGATTATTGTTTATAAGTAAAATTTATTTATAAAACAGCTACACTAGATTTAGATTAAAATAGAACGATTATTAGTGGTAGAAATTATTAACAATATATTTCTGAATGTTTTTGTACATATATTTTTAAAATGTGTGAAATTTGCAATAAAAACATGGAATTGCAAACCGCAAAAAAAAATACCTACCTTTATCTTGGTATGAGTGACAGATTTATTAAAAATAGGATTATGATTTTGTAATATAATTTAGGATGTCTACGAATACATTTAAATTTGCAGAGGTACCAGGGGCGGATGGGCCAAAGGGGATTTTGGGAATTTTCCCGAAGGGCCGGTTGCTTCCGGGCCGCTGCAGCCCGCGACTATTTTTTTAGTTTGATAAGACATTAACATAGTCGAAACAAGGAAAAGCCGTGCGTGGCACGTGCTTATTTTATTGTGCAGGTGCTGGTTAAGAAGCTTTTTTGAATATTACTAACCAATTTTTTTTTATATAAGCACGAACGAGGACTGAAATAAACTAGTATTACCATAACAGTCAAATCTTGGATGTTGGGCCGGTTGGTCAGGGTCGGTCTAAGTGTGGTGTGTTATTTTGTTTGATTATATTACATATTTCATTTGATTTTGACTTACTTTATAAGTTTTAATATTTATTTCGGGGTGTAACAGATGCTGTTGGTCAAGCTTCAGGGGGTTATTATACAAGTAATTTTCAACAAAAAAGTATTATAAGATTTTGTTGAAAAATTGATAGTTGCGCTATTATTTAACATTTTTTGTTTTAAAAAAATTTGGTGCCTTTTTTCATAATTACAAAAATATCTGTTATCCACCACATCAAATTTAGACATACCATCGGAAATAGCGTTAAATTTACTACAAGACGAGCATATATGAGTGTTTAAAGGGTGGTAACCCCAAAAATTTGTTAATGAAGACATGTTTTTTTTTTCAGCAAAAACTACTGTATTTAGTAAGCTTTTCAATGATATATCAACTTTTGAGTTTGCTATTTTTTTGGCAACAATACCAAGGGCAATGGTAATAAAACACAAACTTGTGTGTACCTAGTTTTTTGTGGGAATTTCTTCAAATAGCTGTTTTTTAACTCTCCCTCTTTCTCCTATAATCCGAAATATTGTTACAAATGAGTTGTTTAAAGTGCGTCTTTCATGGTAGATAAATGCCAAGGCGGCTGTGAAAAACAATATTGACCGTGAAAGTCATAAAATTAGGTACTTTAGTGTTCTTGTTGATTACTTGAGTATCTAAATTTAAGATGCCACGTTTTTTCACAAATAACGAGTATCGAGATATTTTATTTGTGTATGGTGATTGCAATGGAAATTCTATAGCAGCAGTTGAAGAATATTCTTGCCGCTATCCTGAAAGACGCATTCCAAACAGAAAAACTTTTGTAACTACATTTCAGGTTTTGAAAGAAAATGAGAGTGTTCCAGGGCATCATCGTCTAAATCCCAATCAAGTAAATCGTCATCAAGACCAAAGTATAACAGTGCTTTTTTGAAGAAACTCCCACATTAAGTACACGCAAAGCAGCAATACAACTTGGGAGAATTTCGCATACGTCAGTTCACAGAAGTCTTAGAAGAAACAACCTTCACCATTATCATTTGACCCCTGTTTAAAGTTTACTGGATCGTGATAGGGCAGAACGTATTCAGTTTTGTCAGTGCTATAATCCAACAAACTAACAAAGATCCGCAATTTTACAAGGATATAATTTGGACTGACGAGTTAACATTTACTAGAGCTGCCAGGCCCTCCAATAATCAAAGTTAACGTATGGATGGAGATAATTGGAAATTACGTTCTTAGACCAATTATACTAGAAAATAAATTAAATGCAGAGGCATTTCTTGATCTTCTTCAGAACGAACTGCATGCTATATTAGAAGAGGTTCTTTTAAATTTTCAGATTAATTCCTGGCTTCAAATCGATGGTTGTCCTACACATAACAGCAGGGAGATTTGGGTATGGCTAAACGAGCATTATGGATATAGATGGATAGGATGCTTTGGTACAGTTAGGTGGCCTCCTCTTTTGGTGGGGTAGATTAAAATATTTGGTATTTGAAGTACCAATTGAAACTCGAGAACAGCTCGAACAAAGGATAGGAAGGACAGTCTTAAAATAAAAATAAAGTACTGTAAAGTTCCTGTATTTTCAATTTTTATGGTTTTATTACCTATGCGCTTGATATTGTTGCCAAAAAAGTAGCAAACTCAAAAGTTGATATATCGTTGAAAAGCTTACTAAATACAGTAATTTAATTAATAATTTTTAGCGATGTAATGAAGTAAAATTTTCATTTCTAAATAGTATTAATAAACCTATCACCGACCGCCGAAATGCGTTTAAATTACCGAACGCTAGCGCGCACACCCGCTGCCGTCCGCATCGAGACCAAGTCCGTGGCAGCGCACTGGCCGGCGAGTCCTGTCCCGGCCGCCCAAGCGTACAGACCTGCCGCGTGGCCCACCCGCTGCCACAGGAGAGCCTCGAATTTTTCGCTGTCGCTGTCGCTCGAGTCGCTGACGAACTTAGAAAAATTCCACGCGCTGACCGCCGACTAAAATTATTCTGAGTAGCTGATCAACTTAGAATAATTTCGTGAAGACTCCGAGCTAAGGAAAGAATTTTTGAAAAGGGAGACCAGTGCGCCGCCGCCGATCTGTCTAAAGCACCGAAGACTTCTAAACAGCGAGTAGACGATTCAGTTCCTGGCCCGTCGTCGTCGAGAGCAATCCTGTATGTCCACTGCTTCAGTACCAGAGGAGCTGTTCGTGATTTTTCTAAGTTGATAAAGAACTTACTATCAGGACTACTAGCCGTAGCCGTTTGGTGAGATTTTTACAAGTCTTGTCTGAGGAGCACTGCGCAGCCGCCAACCAGTGACCAGCACTGAGGGCTTTCAAACTCCGAGGAGGCACTTCAGTTCCTGGCCAGCCGTCTACGAGAGCAGTCCTGCTATGGACATACCGTTCACTGTAGCCGCCCGAGTAGTGGTGTTTCTGCACTGTAAACAGAAACTGGCGCCCGAGATTACCGCCGCCACCGCTCAGGCGTCATAGTGACACTGCGTCGTATTGCAATCACGACGTCACAGCGTTACCACCAATAAGAAGACACCACTAATTTTGCTCATTTCACAATTACTACATTTAACTTTTTACAGCACCTGGTATAGGAATTTTTTTAAACACTCATATATGCTAGACTTGCAGCAATTTTAACGGTCTTTCCGATGGTATGTCTAAATTTGATATGGCTGTAAGAATAACAGAGATATTTTTGTTTTTATGAAAAAAGGCACAACATTTTTTGATCCTACCTTTTGATCCGGCCGATCCTACCGATTTCCCGGGCCGGTTTAATCTTCCCCATCCGCCCCTGAGAGGTACATACAATAATCCACAGCCAACCCCTTTTTAAATAAACAAGAATAAGAAGTATAAAAATATCAATCATTTTAAACATTAATCTAAAAATTTTAATCACACCGATTTTTAAATCTCTACTCTTTAGGCAACTGCTGCATAGACCAATAGCAAAGCATCTAAAAGGTTTAAACGGGATCAGTGAACGTTTTAAAGACGGTTTAAAAAACGGCCTATGTGGCGTCACAATGCAAAAATATAGTGTTTTGAACCGATTTGAACATATTTCCTCGCAAAAAAACAGCTAACCTCGTTCATGACATAACAATAAAGAACTGGAATGTCACGGGTCAGTAACTTCAAATATGATGGTGCGTCATAGATCAGTAACCACATCAAATATAAGTATGGAAAAAATTACAATTTTCTATTTCAATGTTACTTGCCAAGGAGAAAACAATACTTATGACCCCCCGTTATAACCAATCTGAAAGTTGTTATCTAAATCATAATTAAATGTACCTATATATTTTTATTAACCTATTTCTCAAAAATTAATATTTAACAATATCTTAGTTACTTTTATTAATTTTATTATTACAAAAATTTTATATACAGGGTGTTCCGGTTTGTTTGGAACAAATTGAAACGGTAGACAGGATAAGCGATTTTAAAAGAAAAACTTTATATAAACATAGTCTCTTTCTCGATCAGTAGCGGAGTTACGGTGGTCTAAAGTTTCAAAAAGTAAATTTATTTTTGTTATTACCAAGTCCGTATTACACCCAGCGCCTTCAAATTTGATACATGTACTGTTCAACTAGTGTAATTTTTTCAAGGATCTGCTGAAACCCTTCAGAATTTTTTTCTTGTACGTCCCTGGTAAAGTTTGAAACGTGTTTTCACTCGCTTGATTCATTGTCTAAATTTCGTCTCTCATGACTTTTGAATGTATTCTTGTAAATTTTCTTGTAAAACGTTAATTTTCGTGTATCGAAGTGAAATTATCAACAAGTATCATATTTGAATTATAAATTACTATCGGACAAGCAATTTGGTTTCAGAGAAGGAAGATCCACTGAAGATGCTATTGTATTTATTACAAATAATATTTATAGAGCAATTGATAACAGTAAGGCTACTATTTGTGTTTTTCTCGATTTAGCTAAGGCTTCCGATACTGTAAACCACAAAAAATTACTATTTGTTCTAGAAGATTTGGGTTTTAGAGGGCTCTTAAATTAATGATAACATATTTGGAAAATAGGGTTCAAAAAGTTCAAATAAATGAACATCATGTAAAACTAATTATGGTGTACCGCAAGGAACGGTACTTGGTCCTATTTTGTTTAGTATTTATTTAAATGGTCTCTAAAATGTCAACGGGAAATATATCGTCATTTGCAGACGATACGGTTGTACAGTATCAAGCAGACAACTGGAACGATGTGAAAAAAATTGCAAAAAAAGACTTGCAGGTACTAAAAATGTGGTTTGATGAAATGAGTTTAACTATAAATTTTGACAAAAAAATTCTTATCTTTCAGTTGTAAAACAATCAGCCTTACTATAAGAAATTGGAATTTCAAATTGAGCAAGATTGCTTCTTTATTGATCATGCAACTAGTATTAGATATTTAGGGGTGGAAATTGATAATTATTTAAAATGGGATGTACACATTAAAATATTAATTAAAAAATTAAGACCAATTATCTTTTATTTTAAGAAATTAACTAACATTCTTGAAGTCTCTCATCTTAAAGTAATTTATTATGCATTAGTTGAATCTTTATTACACTACGGAATAGCAGCTTGGGGAGGGATATATAATAGTCATGTAAATCAACTTCAAATTTTACAAAAAATAGTCATCAAAATAATATTTCAAAAAAGTAAAATGTATTCAACAGATCTTCTGTTTTCTGAGAGTAAAATTCTGGATATAAGGCAAATATATTGTTATAAATTATTGATATTGCAGCAAAAAACTAAATATATCTTTAAAAATATTGAACACGTGCATAATACTAGATATAAATCGTAAAATAAGTTGGTTACTCAAAAGGCTCATAAAATTAGGACAACGATCATTTGGTTATTTGGGTCCAAAAATTTATTGTAAAATACCGAGCGCTTTGCAAAATATTACGAAAATACATATTTTTATAAAACATGTTAAAGAATGGTTACTTAAAACTCCCAGGTCTGTAATAAATAAATTAATTAATAATTAAATTAAAATATAGGCATAGCATCAGTTATAGTTAGGATTCTCTTTTTAGTGAATTACATGTATTTATAAAGACTTTACATATAAATCAACTTATAATTTTATGAACATATTATGTTTTCCTTTTACTTATTATTGTTCTGTTAAGTTTATATAGCAAGTGTAGCACACACACCCACGCACAAATCTTAAATGATTTCACTGGGAAGTGGTACAGTTGTTTATTTTTTTTGTAACTATTCAGGTTGTAATTGAATGAACTTTGGAAAAAATACATGTTTGAAGTGTCCACCATTTTGCTCCATGCAGAGGTCTAATTGACAGATTATTGACTGCCGTACATTAAACGAATGTTGCGGTGAAATAGAGCTTGCGGCATCTTCAATTCTCTGGAATAATTCTTCCCGTGTATTTACTGACGTTGCATACACTCGGTCTTTCATATACCCCCAAACGAAAAAATCTAAAGGATTTAGGTCACCACCACCATCCACCACTTCTGCCAATCCACCTATGTGAGTAATTTGTATCCATCCAGTCTCTAACCGGTCTATAGTAATAGGCTGGTCCATTTGGAAAAATATATTATTTCTCATATTCAGTGGTATGTTTTCCACAAAATCATTGTAATTTTCAAGCAAGAAATTTAGAAATATGGGTCACGTAACTATGTTTGGAAGTTCGTAAGGTTCCAAAACTTCGTTACCAATTATTCCCATCCAGATATTAATATTAAATTCTCTGAAAATTTCTAGGTCGCGGCTTCATGTGGATTTTCTGGTGGATTTTCTGTTTGCCATGTGACTATACCTCTTCGGGTAAAACGAGACTCATCACTCCAAATTATGTTTTAAAGAAAATCTGTATCTTGGTTATTTGTTTCACTTAAAAATCTACAAAATTCTAATCTCCTATTGTCATCACCAGGGTGTAGGGCCTGAACTGGTGTTAAATGCTATGGTTTATAGTGATTGCTTTTTAAAGCTCTAAAAATGGTTGTACTTGGAATATTAAGTTGCTGATTAGCCTTACGTATGCTAAGTGTTATGTTTTCTTCAAATAATTCTAAAATTCTTTGGTAACGATTATTCCTTCTTTGCATTCCTGGCTCAGATCTTCTGTTACCATGAATCCCATTCTGCCGCAGATTTAGGTGTACCGCTGTAAACAATTTGTGACTTGGGTGTCGACGGTTTGTTGATATTTCAGTTTGTTCCGGTTTAAGTGATTTTATTAAATGTGTTAATTAAAATAAGGAATAACGTTAAGAATTTTTAGAAAACGATGCTTATGTTAGTAATATCTAAACAATCTCTTTCTACGTTTCATTTACAAATTTCTCTATCGAAGGCTTAAGCTGTAGGTATTTTCAATACATAATAATTGCACTTAAAATTTTGTTGCACCCTAAAATAGTAATTTTATAAAATTATTCATTTTTTTTACAAATTATCCTATGTAATTATTCAAATATGATACTTGTTGATAATTTCACTTCGATACACGAAAATTAACATTTTACAAGAAAATTTGGAAGAATACATTCAAAAGTCAAGAGAGATGAAATTTAGACAATGAATCAAGAGAGTACAAAAACGTTTCAAACTTTACCAGGGACGTAGAAGAAAAAATTTCTGAAGGGTTTCATGATAGTAGATCCTTGAAAAAATAACACTCTGTATAACGATTTTTAAAAATAAACTTGTATAATATCCGAGACTAGTTGAGTAGTACATGTATCAAATTTAAAGGCGCTATGTGTAATACGGACTTGGTAATAAAAAAAATAAATTAATTTTTTTGAAACTTTAGCCCCCCGTAACTCCGCTACTGATCGAGAAAGAGATCATGTTCATATAAAGTTTTCCTCTTAAAATCGTTTATTCTGTCTACCGTTTCAATTTGTTCCAACCAAACCGGAACACTCCATATAGAAACGATTTAATAATTTAATAATAGGCTATTTGAATACAGGGTGTATCTAAATAATCCCGAAAAAATTTAAGGGGTGATTCTCTGAAGAAAATTGATAGGGTCTTTGATATAAAATTTTTGGAAAAAACCCTTCCCTGAAAGGTTACGCCTTTCTAAGAATTGCAAAAAAGCCATAGATACAAATGTCAATGTAATTTATTTTTGTTTATGTTTCTTAAGCTTCATTCACATAAGATTAGTGCGGTTACATTGATACTGCAGAAAAGTTATTAAAAAGGGCGCCGTATTCTTGAAATAGTGTTTTCTACAAAATACAAATAATTTTAGACATTTAATAACTGAATAATCTAGAATATAGCAAATAATAGGAATGTTAACTCATCCCATCTGCAAATATTCAAAGATACTGAAGTAAAACGGCGAGAAATACGGGTGACTTTTGTAACGTTCAGATAAACTTAACAGTAACGCCTTTGTACTGCAGTTGTATGGCAGAAGCTAAAAGCATTTTAGCTTTTACCAATCCTTTTGCACCAATCATACAAGGACCAATGACAGTGGCAGTGTTAGATGACTTGCTGAAATTAGTGGGGCCTCATTTAACCCACAGTATACTGTGATTTAACCAAACATTCAAATAGACCATCTATTCCTGCAGATTGTAGGCTTATATTTTATCTAGGGTAGGCTTTTAATTACTATTCGGCAAATGATAAAAACCAACAATTTCCGTAGATAGGGACGTAGTTGACAAAACATAAACATAACCTCTCTGAAGGTCAAGAATCTTGAGTTTTTGCATGTCGCCAACTTACAGCGGATAAATTCCCCAACTTCTTAAGTCTACAGTAATTTTATGTAAACAGAGTAAATAATATATAACACCATACAGTTACAATACAACAGTACAACTGCAGTGCTATTGCACTAACGTTTATCTGAACGTTACTTTACTCTTTCATAAAGTTTTATAATAAATATTAGTTGTTTCTATGGATTCCATTGCAAAGAACAGGCCACTAGATCTTTCGGCAAAATATACTCGCGTTAAACAGCTCATCTTTTTAAAAATGCATTGCAATACATTTATTTTTTTCTCATAAATCCTTAATTTCTCAAAAAAACTTGAAGAGATGAAAAAGTTGATTATGAATGGGGCTTTTTAGACATATTTTTTAAAAGGAAGAAATGTTATCGAAAAGTAAAATGTCATAGGGGTTGATTATTTCAACCCCTTACAAAAATATTTACGGGTTGAAAAAATTTCAAAAAGTGCAAAATGCTCTTTTTGTTAGATCAGTGTGAGAGCGAGAGTAGCCTACAGCGTTGCGTTTTCTAGATTAAAGTTGACTTTTATTTAATTTGGAATTTCTGCTACACTAAAAAGAAAAAAAAGTTAATACAATGAACAACAATCGCCAGTTGATGTTAATAATTTAAAATTTCGTTTTCTTTTCAGTATAGAACAAATGTCCAAACAAATACTGAACTGATATTTAAATCAAGCTGCATTAAATACTGTCTATTTAGTTTTCTAAAATAGAATTGGTGGCAATAAAATTCATATTTCCAAATAATATTATACTATGCAGACATCTATCGCAAAGTATTATTTCCTAATATACCTGCGGTGCATCTTCAGGACGAGGTTTATCCAATTCCTCGTCATTTCCTCCCAGATTAGGGAGGTAAAGCGTATGATGCTCAAATACTGCATTTATTTCGTTTATCGTATTCGTTATTAATATGTGCAACATATTTATTGTCATGTAGTCTACCAACATTATAAAGCTAAAACAAAATTAAAAAAATTTAATTTTTTTTGTATATTTTGTTGCGGCCATTAGACAAACCTTGCTAAACGTTCGCAAAACTTCTTTTTGCTTGCCTGTTCGATGTAGGATGGTTTCTGTTTCTTTTTCTTGTCTGCAAAATATTTAACATAGAGGGTGATTCTAAAATATGTAGCCAACCTTATATGGTGGAAACTATAGGTCAAAATAGATTGTTTGAATTTACCTACATACCAAAATGCACCTCTTGAAATTGGAATTCTGCTAAATGAATGAGTATTTTTTCCAAATTTTACACACGACCAGTGCTAATAAATAACCTTGTTATGAAGAGAATATCTACGAAGCCGTAGAAGGGCCACGTATACATTTTTTTTTAAATTCAGACTTTAAACTATGAATTCAAAGTTTAATCTCTGAATTCAGACTTTAAACTCTGAATTCAGACTTTAAACTCCGATTTCAGACTTTTATGTCTGAATTCAGACTTTAATGTCGGAATGGGACCTTCAATAGTATCTACAGTGTAATGGGTCGCTTTCTGCTTCTAACTTTATTGAGAGCCAGTATTGAGTCAGTACCAAATGTAGATACTACATGCTACGCTATGCTATATATAGTCAGGGCATTAGTCCACAGAGTAATTATTTCCTAAAATTCCGCTTTTAAAAATATGGTTTTTAATAGTAGATACTCTCCGTATAGTGGATTGCTTTCTGCTTGTGAGTGTATTCAGGCCCAGCTTTTAGTAACCAATGACGACTATATGTATACATACACACGTGCTACGTCCTGCGTACTCATGTTCTGTTAACTATTATGACAGATTGTGAACAACTAAGGTTGCGAGTTATTGGCTTGATTTGTGATATACTGATAAGAACTAACCAGTTCGAAACCAGTACATAAACAGTGGCACCGTTTGGTATAGGCATTTCAGGTGTAATTCAAAGGCGCAACGTTATTTAGACACCCAGTACTTAAATAATACTATTCATGGCAATGGTACAATCAAATTTAATCAGGAAATTGGTGTTAGCACATCAGGGCAATCTAGATCCAGAAATAAAAATAGGTCTAAGGAAATTAAGTGGTTTAAATCATTTCCCAAACAAGTATAGTCGCACCTTAAATCGTCTCTAGAATCAGAAACAGTAAAATTTTACAGGGTGTTGTCATAGTGGATGACAAATACCATAAATTTCCTCATTTTCCTCTGTGTATTATGTCCTCTAAATCTCAATTCTCTATCTAGAAAGCTCTGAGTGTTACACTTGTCCCATAATTTCGTTAGCAGTGTAAGTTCAGAGATTAAAGTCTGAATTCAGAGTTTAAAGTCTGAATTCAGAGATTAAAGTTTGAATTCAGAGTTAAAAGTATGAATTCAGAGATTAATGTCTAAACTTAAAAAAAATTGTAGACATGGCCCCTTCTAGGGCTTCGTAAATATCAATGCAGCCCGTGCATTTTGTAAAAGCTTTAATGGCGGAAAAGTATAAACTTTTCGCGATTTCACGAAACAGGAATATTATCGTTATTTTCATCATTATGTGGGATTAGTAAGTTTAACTTGAGCTTCTGTCAATCTATCATGACAGTCAATAACAATTTTATGATGAAAATGATGGAGAATATTGCAGATGGAAAACTTTGCTAAAAGTTGAGACTTTTCCCACCACTAAGGGCCAGTATTATAAAGCTCAGGTTGAACCTCCAGTTGTCCAACCGTAGGTTGAATATGAACTGGCGGTTGAAAAAAATTCTGTATTATAATACTATTTCATGTCGGTTCATCAGTTCGACGTTAAGATGTATTTATGAATGTTGGCTACGCTGTCAGCTCATTTTTAGCCAATGAAATATCAGAATATTTTCCCGTCAATTTTCGCAGATAATCTGTCTTATATTTTGAGGTTTTGTGAATTATAATTATTGGCAGTGACAATCTTGGTGACATCCTATATATTACTATAAAGAGTAAAAGAGTAATTTATTCTGATACAGACTGCCTCCGCCTAGTAGAAGCAATCATTAACTATAGAAATATTATAAAGTGTAAGAAAATGTTATTTTATGAACTTGCTTCCACAATGATATTTAGGCCAAATCTGCAGATACTTATAATTTTATATGTTATAATTAATATCTACAGTTAGATGGACAAAGGAGAAATACATTTTATTTAAATCCACAATTTCTTGAGTAAGTACGGAGAATGATGAAATGAAATTAAAAATATTTTTCTTCATATTTCTTTGATATAATTTAATTGTGAGATGAGAATCACAGAAGCATAATAAAAAAATTTAGGTCATGCAGAGGTGCAGACATAGACTCGGATCACTATCTAGTGAGAATAGATTTGAAGATAAAAAAAACCTATTAAAAGGAAAGGATTACAAAGGAAAAAAAGACAACTAGATATGGCGACATTACAAAATGAGAGAATCAAAAAGAAGTATGAAGAAGAGATAAGGAAAGGTTTGCAAGAAAACATATAGATATTGGAAGCAAATATAAATGAAGAATGGATATAAAGATCGAAAATGTCATACAAACAGCAAGTGAGAAAGTAATACCAAAAAAAAGAGTTTGCAGGGAGGAAAAAATGGTGGGCTGAGGAGTGTATAAGAGAGGCGGAGAAGAGAAATAAGTTAAGAATTAAAGCACTTCAGTCAGTACAAGAAGATAAAGAAAAATACAGGGAACAAAGACGAAAGGCGAAGAAAGTGTTTAGACAAAAGAAGAGAGCAGAACAGGTTAAGAAAATAGATGAAATAGAGCAACATTATAAAAGGAAGGAAATACGTAACTTCTACAGAGAGATAAAAAAGGGAAAAAAGATAAAGAAGGAAGTAATATATATGGGGGATGAAAGTGGAAATCTAATTGCAGAGGAAACAGAAGTCAGAGAAAGATGGAGGCAATACTTTGCAAATATGTTGAATGAAGAGAGTGTAAGGGAAGGAGAGGAGCACGAGGAGATAATACCGGGAAGGGAAGAGGAAGTGGATATAGAAAAACCTACAAAAAAGGAAATAGATACAATTATAGAAGCTTTAAAGAATAACAAAAGTCCAGGAAAAAACAGAATAACAGCAGAGAACATTAAGTACGCAGGAGAGGGTTTAAGACAAAGAATATACGAAATGATAGGAATGATCTGGGGAAGAGAATGTATGCCTGAAGATTGGAGAGATGCTTTGATTATACCAATCTTAAAAAAGGGAGATGCAACACACTGTAGAAACTATAGGGGTATATCATTGTTAGATGTAGGGTATAAAATTGTGGCAACGTTAATAAAACAGAGAATAGAATCTATAGCAGAACTACAAATAGGGGAGTATCAAGCAGGTTTTAGAAAAGGAACGTCAACAACGGACCAAATCTTCATGGTGAAGGAAATTCTGACTACATGCTATGTGTATGGGATCAAAGCAATGGTTCTATTTGTGGACTTCAAGAAAGCATATGATTCGATCAAAAGGAATAAACTAAGTAAAATTTTGAAACAATTTGGGATACCAACCAAACTGATTAGGCTATTGAAAATGACCTTAGAAAATACCAAATCCAAAGTACGAATAAAAGGTGAATGTTCGGAAGGCTTTACTATTGATACAGGACTGAGACAAGGAGACCCACTCTCAACGCTTCTTTTTAATTTAGTACTAGAAAAGGTCATAAGAGATAGTCAGATGAACAGAGAAGGACACATATTGTTTAAAAGTCATCAAATTGTAAGTTATGCAGATGACGTGGCTATTATTGCTAGAGATAGTAGGGAATTAGAAGAAGTAACGAGAAAACTTGTGAAGGAAGCACGTAAAGTGGGATTGCAGATAAATTTAGAGAAAACTAAGCTTTTGAGAATAGGAGAACAAAAAAAGGATACCAATTTTAAATTGAGAACAGAGCATGGAGAGATGGAGTTTGAGGAAGTTCAAGAATATGTATATTTGGGGGCGCTAATAACAGCTAACTGTGATGAGGAACAAGAAATAAATAGGAAAATAATAAAAGCAAACAGAAGTTCGGCAGCAGTCAACCACTTATTGAAATCAAAAAATTTGTCCAGAGGAGTAAAATTTAGAATGTATAAAACTATTTTGAGACCGACAGCGCTGTATGGTGGTGAAACCTGGGTTCTCAATAAGAAGTCAAGAGAAAACCTTTTAAGGTGGGAAAGGAAAATCTTAAGGAGAATTCTAGGGGGTAAGAAGACGGAGGAAGGCTATGTAAGGAGAAATAATGAGGAAAATATGCAATGTACCAGGCACCAACAATAGACGAAATTGTAAAAGCCAGAAGAGTGCAGTGGCTAGGGCATCTAGAACGCATGGAAGATGAAAGGGCAGTTAAGAAAATAGTAGGGCGTAAACCTAACTACAAGAAAAAAAGAGGTAGACCGAGGAAGCGATGGAGAGAGGCAGTGGCAACAGATCTAAGAGAGAAAAATGTAACGGATTGGAAAAGAAAGGCGAAGAACAGAACAACATGGGATGGAGGAGAATAACACAGCTCTGGGCCTAAAAGTCCTGTAAACAGCTTTATATATATAATTTAATTGTAACTTCTACAGATCAGTTCTGAACATTACAAATTAAAGTCATTTTCTGAAGGTATAAAAAATATATAAATTATATAATAAATTATCTAAAATTATAACATTATAGATTAAAATGCGTCAAGAAAGTACCATTTTGAAATAGCTATTAACCAGTAAAGATAAATTTAAAGCAAATATATTTAATATAGTTGCTCTGTTTTTGTTTATCCGAGTTTACACACACTTTTATTTATGTAGATATTTGCAATTTCAAAATAATTTCAATTTTTCACAGTTGAAATTCGACCTGAACTTTAAACTATCGGTTGAGTGAAACGTTGCTAAACCGACACTTCAACCTTCAGTTGACGTTTATAATACTCAAAGTGCAGTTTGACCGGACATTATAATACCGGCCCTTAATAATTCGCAAATTTCGCAACCATGAGGATAAGGTTTAAGTGTGTTAGATTACTTAAAATATCATACTTGTTTATAAAAAAATTTAATTCAATTTATTAAAAAGTGGCGAATTTTACTTTTGGCAATCAGACTGATATGCTGGTCATTTTAAGCGAATGTCACGTTAATTCGAGGGCTGCTGCTAGACGGTATATGGATTTTCTTAACCTGTTCTGCTCAAATTGCTAAATTGTCGTGTACCACACAAATTTTTATGAATATTGAACGTCGATTGCGGGTAAATGGTTCATTTAAATCCAGACATAATGATGTTGGTCGAGTTCGATGTTCGAGCAAATGGTACTGAATAAATGATTTTAAATATTGCTGAAGAAAAGTCTACAGTGTCCACAAGACAAGTATCTCGACAGCTACAAGGTAATGTATTACAATCTATAGTGTGGCGAGTATTATGAAAGCAACAGTTAAAGCTGTGCAATATTCAAAAAATACAAAAGTTGCTGCCTGAAAACTTTCCTAGAAGAGTTACTTTTTGCAGAAGAATATTGCAAATATTAAACAGAAATCGTAATTTCTCTAATTTTATATTATTTGCTGATTAATCAAGACATGGTATATCTGGAGTAAAACAATCCTCAAGATAAGTGCGATTTACACCAGAAGACACATTCAGGCTGAATATATGGATAAGGTATTATAGGACATTACATTGTAGGATCTCACAATATGTCGCGTAGCCTAGGAGGAAAGAATTTTCCTAATTATTTTTAAAAAACAATTTAAACGACCTTCTTGATGAAGTTCCACTGCATGTAAGGCAAAATATATGATTCATGCACGATGGTGACCCAGCACACTACTCTTTGACTGTACGCCAATAGTTGCACCAACATTTTCCCAGAAGATGGATAGGTCCTGGCCAAAATTCAACACTTGGTTGGCCATGGTGTTCTACTGATCACAATCCGTGTGATTTTTACCTTTGGAGTCACTTAAAGACCTAGTTTATTCTACACCAGTAAATAATATGGAAAACCTCGAGGTAGTAAATGAACTTAGCAATAATATTGAAATTTGTAATCGAGTAAAGTACAATTTTAGACGAAGACTTCATTAATTTTGTGGAAATTGTCATTTAATTTTATTAATTTAATTAATTACTAATATAATAATAATACATTTAATAGTACCTACTTACTTTATTTGACGTTCGTTTTTTTACTTTAAAAAGGTCAATACAGTAACATTTTCTCGTTTAATATTAGAAGTTTTACAAAATTTCAAGAGGAAAAAACTTAAAGTTAAATTGTCTGTCCAATGATCAAGCCATCAAAATATAGAGTATATAAAAATACAGGCTGAAACAGAGAGCCACTATCCCTACTTTTATGCCGTCAATGCATTTTATTGATATTCACTTCAAAACATGGCTATTAGCATTGGTCACGTGCCAAATTTGAAAAAAAATATAGACAAGAGAAATTGGTATTTTTACTTGTTTTGTTTCAACCATTGAGTTTATATATACAGGGTGTCCGGGAAAATGTGAGAAATCACGTGAAAAAATAAGATGACAAGTTTCGGTTTTTCTTGAATAACTTTTAGGGACGGTTATATAAAGATTTTGAACTCAAGTTTAATGTTAAACTCTAATCAAAGGCAAAATCAGGTTGTATAAACGTTAAACGTCAATCAAATAGTAGTTTAAACTGACTGACCGATCTCGGCCGTTTAACCAAGCGAACTGCAGTTCAACGGTTTGACACTTGACAAGTGATTATAAACTCGAATATTGAATTATACATTTTTGAGTATTTTTCTGCGTTTTGTTACGATGGACTAGACTAATCCCTAACAGATGACGAAGGGTTTTAGTAAATGCTATCTTACATTCTAGAAGTGTCAGTTCAGAGAACGATCAAACCATTTTGTAAAGTGAAGGTAAATCGATTTTTTGCAGCGATTTCACTGCCAAATGACATTAGAATATTTCCAAAGCTTATTGTAAAGAGTATTAGCTATATCTGTAGTTTATTTATAGAAGGATCTTCAAAAATCCTAGCATTTTTTAGTTTACTCCAATTGAAGCAGAAAATTATAATGTAAACCATGTTGTATTTAATTATTTTTATTATTATTTTAATTTAATAGTTAATTATAAGATATTAAAGAAAAATGTAGAAAAGTGTAGTGATACGTGTGGAGTTTTGTCTTTATTTGATCTGTAATAGCAATGAAAGAAAATAGATGGGTGAGAACCGCCACTATTACTGAAAGTAAATTAGATAAAACATGGATAAAACATTATATAATTTATTATTTATGTAATATAAATACAGGGTCGGAAAACGCTGATGGTCTATCTGAGTTTACACGAGAGCGACAAAGTAAAGTATAGAAATCCGTGCGATAGACAAGGATGACTATATTGACGACGTTTTATAAATTAGAATAACATCTGAGCAGTCGCTCCCACTTCTAACCGAGCGCATCCGATTGGCCGGAAGGTTTGGCAGATATCTGTCAGCTTCAGGCAGCTGGCAGCTTCAGTGGCTCAGTGCCGATGTTTCTACGTGCGGAGTAGGACGCATTTGTTTAAAACAAAGGAAATTCTTACGTACTTCTAACTATTTAGAATTATTTCATAAACCTACCACCTAACGGTGTATGAAAATAATTGCAATTATTTTCCGCTTTTGTATTTATTTAATAGCCGCTCTGGCAGAAAGTAATACTAAAACTCTAAAACATAAATAAACTTAAAACTTATTGCAGTAAAAACGAAAGAAAAAAATTAATGTTGATGTTGAAGTTGTTCAAAAATACCCCCCCTTTGTGCCTCGCAATACCCTAATCTGTCATAGAATTCGGTTCTTACGTGTTCTAGCATTTCAGGGGAAATATTATGTAGGACGTCTTCAATTCGGGCCTGTAAATTGACTAAATTACGTGGCCTATCATGTGAATGTCCGTAAATTGTACGTGAATAGCATATGTGTGCAAATAAAAAAGTGGTAAAGAAGTAGAACTGTGAAACAGAAAGTGATGGAAACTCGCGGAAGGAAGATTGTATTTTTAAAATGAGTTTTCCAAATAAAAATTCTATTGCTGTATCTTACAAGATGAAACTTAGTCCGTATAAATGAAATCGAAAAGAGTATACTGATAGAAAGGACGAAATAGTGATATGGCGAAGAAACTAATTAAAATAAATATTAAAAAATAAGAATCTCGATCGAAGAATATATTAAATTTTGACGAAACATGGGCGTATGAAGGTCATACGGAAAGCTGTACGATATGATATAATAAGTGTTAATGTGTGACCGTTATAGTGATAGTGCTAGTAACCAATAGCAAATAGTGTGTATGTATTCTAAAGCCTTTTGTCCTTTTCAATGCGGAATTCGCAAACATTTGCGCGATTTATTTAACGGTGGAAAAATCTCTATTTGTAACAAATGTTGTCAACTATCTATAACATTTTCTACCATTTTCATCATGAAACTGCCATGGTATATTATCAGAAGTCAAAATAAACTTATTAACACCACATAATAATGAAAAGAGCATTAATATTTGTAGTGTTTGACAGTATGGTAAATTGCAATTGCGAAAAGTTGAGATTTTCCCGCCATAAATAATTAAAACAGAAGTTGCAAAATTCGTGTAAAAATCCGTGAATTTTGCGTCCATGAGGACAAGGCTTAAGTGTGTTATCTGCGGAGTGCGCATCAGGTAGGTGTAAGTGGGTGGTAGTGGGCAATCGCCGTCCATAAGAACAGGGACACATTTAAAGTAAATTGTTAGGTGCTAGGTTCAGCCGACGTCAACTTATTTTTGATAATTTTGTGTGCTTTAACTCTTCTCAAGTGGCACGCTTAGGTAATCATACCACCCTTACCCTTCCGTATTCATCTCTGTGTTGTGAGTTAGTCACTTTCTATTATTTTCGACCTTGGGTAATTGACAAGATAAAAACTTTAAATTTTGAAATAATTCTTTTAATTTTTATTATCTAACACCTCGAAATTGGTAAAAACTGTTATATCACTGTTTCTACTCTAAAAATAATGGATGTTATGTAATGGAACTATTTTTGTCATTTTTATATATTTCTTATATCTGATCGCATTCAAATTTAGTACGCCTATGAAATCATGCTCCTCGTACGCTTCGCCCGTCGCACTGGTCAACAAGCTAGCGATTAGTCACTGTCCACAATTTCGACCGCTGGTAAAATATCAGAATACCGGAGTTGGAGTTGCACAAGTAGCGACATCTCTTGCGAAAGCGAAAGGCAAAGATGGCGATTGGTCGCTGAGATATAAGTGGGAGTGGATTTTATTTGTTGAATGATGAAATGGGTGGTGACTATATAGATTTTAAAACGTCGTCAATATAGTCATCCTTGTCTATCGCACGGATTTCTATACTTTACTTTGTCGCTCTCATGTAAACTCAGATAGACCATCAGCGTTTTCCGACCCTGTATATATATATATATATATATATATATATATATATATATATATATATATATATATATATATATATATATATATATATATATATATATCATCAAAAGAATGTTCAAGATATCTACAGTAAAATAAAACTGAAAAGGTAGAATAAAACCTTACAAAATTGAACAAATTTTGCGCCAACTTAGGCTAAATTGTCAAATGTCACAGTTGAAAATCAAAATTTAGCAAGCCGCACTTCTACCAACCTCGGTAAGGCATAGTTCAGCGGAACTACACATTAGTTTCGTTTATACAACACACATGTAAATAAACCAGGTTCAGAATTTGAACTTAGTTTTATTAAACGGCAGTTCAGATACTTTTTATTCAACCGGCCCCTAGAGGTTTATTTATGGAAGCATCCTCAAAAATCAAAGATTTTTTAAATTACTCCCACTTGAAGCAGAAACTGAGAAGATAAACTATTTTGTATTTAATTATTTATTATAACAGTTAATTATAAGATATTAAAGAAAAATATTATTAAAAAACTCCACACGTATCACTACTTTGTCTTTATTTGTTCTGCAATAGCAATGAAATAAAATAGATGGGAGAGAAATATCCACCACTACTATCACTATAAGTAAGTTAGATGAAACATGGATAAAACACTATGTAATTTATTATTTTAGTAATATATATTCTAAAGGCAATGTTAAAGATATCTACAGTAAAATAAAATTCAAAAGGTAGAATATAACCTTACAAAATTGGACAAATGTCGCGCCAACTTAAGTTAAACTGTCAAATGTCAGTTAAAAATCAAAATTCAGCAAGCCGCACTTCCACCAACCTCGGTAATGCATAGTTCAGCTGAACTACACATTAGTCTCATTTATACAACACACATGTAAATAAACCAGGTTCAGAATTTGAACTAATTTCTATTGAACGGCAGTTCAGGTGCTTTTTATACAACCGGCCCTTAAAGTACTTGATATAATTTAATAAAAATTTAATGTGATGGACACTAGTAAAATAGTGTGCTTGAAACATATTTAGCTTTTTTAGTTTACCACGGACGGGTTAAGCTTTACAACTTAATGCCTAAATTTTTATCACCCTCTATGATAAAGACTGTAAAGCAATCAATCTAGGTAACTTAAATCTTAGGCTGTTGTTGATAAAATTAACCGTTTGCTTTACCATTTTTCATGTTCTATCTGCACTCGAAAGATTTCCCAAATTTTTCCGGGCACCCTGTATACTAACTTTCCTAGAACAGTTACTTTTGATGTTTGAATTTTCACGATTATGTCTTTTCTGTGTAATGTTTCTTTTTTAAATTTGTTAATGGATAATACTTTTAAGGCCTAAATAATCTAATCGCCTGAAAGATGCTGGCTGCCCTGTAAATCGCTCACTGGCAACAAATAGTTGCTTTCGTTCAGTACTAAAATGGATTTCATCAAGACTGCATGTGTTTGTGTCGTTTTAAGAAGAAAAACGAGCAGTTTAATTAGCTGAAAACTTATAGATGAACAATTGTATACATCGTTGGGCAATTTAAACAAATATTCAAATAAATTTATTAATTTACTTCCGCATGTGAGGAAAGTTGTTTCAAGGAACTTTTGAAGTTAGTATGTCTTATTTTATACCAGGATTCAAATTTGCGAATGACTGTTCCAATAGAAGAAAGAACTGTGCCTTCCGAGCAACTGTTTGGTCAAAGAACCCAATAAGTTGGAATTTTTAATCACTAATATGCGGGTTTTCGTTAAGAAATAATGTGTTATTGTAATTAAAAAATTGTTTGAGAATAGTTGTGTGGGAGACCTTACCCTTGGTGTCTGTTACTATCCTTTCATCTAATACAAAATTTTTTGCCAGTAAGGCTCCATGGCAAGCTGTACCAACAGTTTCCTTAGCAACGTCGTGATATTCTGTAATTTTCTGTTTAACGACTTCGAGTTTCTCCATCTGTAAAAGTAAATAAAGTTTTTGGCAGTGGGAAATACCGACCCTAAATTTATTACTTTAAAACTTAAAATAATAAAAACGTAAGTAGCATGAGGTTATCAAATTATTTTTAAAGTCAGTCATATCTGTTCAAATGAGTTATTTTAGTTTTTGTTTAAGATTTATGCACAAATAGTAGAAAAAGTAAGTTACAAATAATTAAATGGTAGAAAAAAAGTTACATTCCACTATCAAACCACAATTAACTATTAATTCAGTTATTTTATAGGGAATACCTATATATACTCACAAGAATTCAGACGACTTACGTCATACGAATATGATGAATGAATAATTCATTATATTTTCATCAAAATATTTAAGAAACTGTAACTGATAGTAATAAAACTATCTACTACACTAAAAGTTTGCATTATATATTGAACTAAATTGCAAAAAATGATTGTTTTTAACGCGACCAAATATCGGAAATTACGTTGACAATAAAAACCAATGTGTAACGTCAGCCGTGACGTAAGACGTCTGAATTCTTGACGAGTATAGTAAGCAAATGAAATGACAACTGGGAAAGTGCAATTCTATTTCCTGGACTTCAATAATAATCAAGCCATTGTTACCTGGGTTTCAATGAAATAAAACAGCCAGAGATTCTCAATACAACTTAGGTCGACAAACGAATCGTCTAACATAAAATAACACATCTCCTGTACACCCAAAAGAGCCATTCGTAAAATACGATTCAGCATCAAGATGTCACTGCCCAGCCGACTTTGAGAAGAACTGAATTTGTCAAACAGGATATTCTTTCTCCAAACGTAAAATCCTTTCCATTTTCGAAAATGGTGGAACGTCTTAATCTCCATCAATCGGCAGTACATATTGTATTCCTCCTCCCATTTGTCCAAATTGGTAAACACTATGTCAGATCCTATTTGTTGAAGCACACCTTTTGCGCTCATGGTGAAGAAATTGGATTTATCCACTTCTTTATACGTCACGACTCTAAAAATACAGAAATGGCGTGCTGAGTTAGTATGTTATACTACATTGTAAAAAATAAACCGTTTTCTTTATAATCAAAGTTACCTAAGCATGTAAGGGTTAAATAATTCTGAGGCTTTTGGGACAGCGTAGGTCAAATACACGAAGGAACCATCAGTTGCATTCCTCATTTTCTCTATCCATTCCTTCTGATCCATTACACCCAATGCATGCTGCTTCTTAATCATAGCTTTTTGGCTTCTATCACGTTTGCAAACTGCAATTTATTTTGTTTTTGTAGTGTGAATAAAACCTCCTTTGGAGAACAATGTAGTGTTGCCTGAAAGTCACGTGACTTCGTATTGCTGGTAACACTATATCGTTCCCAGAAGATAGCTTAATATGCATATACATTACATAATTTTGTACTGAGAAAGTATTAAAGAATATGTTAGGCTCTAACAGGTTTTGAACATTTTTCATTTAAAATTTTCACAAACAAATAAAATCTCTGGTTTAAAATGTTTTTACAAGAGATATGAAATAGTATATTTCATTAGGAGTTTGGAAATAAGGATTTTTCCATGCGTGTGTGACAAATTCTCGGGAAGTCATGCAAGCACGGAAACATCTGTTTCTGGAGGTGTAATGAACGATATTTTTTATTATATTTCTTTGAACACGAAAACAGAAAACAAATAATATAAAAAAGACATACAAAAGAAACATAGAACATTGTTTATTTTCATAACAGTTATAAGAATAAAAGAACATGTAACTACAGTAAGAGTAAAAATATTGAAAATTAACTAACTAATTATTAATAATAGCTCCAACTAATAATGTTTTTAATTGGAATTATTATTATTAGTTATGTTTATTGTGCAATTCGTATTATTGCACAGGTTTAGTACTTCATTAGTGGTTTCATTTTGTGAAACTTCAGTTGCAGCAGACTCTTCGCAAATATTTTGATTTTCTCGAACGAATGATACAGTTGTATTTTGCTAGTGAGATGGGCTAAACAGTTTTCGTGATACCTCAGTTTTTCTTTGTATGGATGCTTCTAAATAGTACTCTGTTACATTGGAATAACCCCATCCTCCGTGCCTCTTCAGAATGAATCAGCGTCGCTTTCCACTAACATGGTTGCCGAAGAACGCCTTAGTCCATGCCCAGTATATTTTCTGGGATCTTCTAGTTTTAAGTATTCTGCAACAATTTTCGGAGCACCACTGATGGTATGGCATCCAAGGTCTTGAGCGTAACACCTACCGCTTTGATATGCAGCAAATAATCTTCTGTTCATATTTTTAAGTCGAAAAGCTGCATACAGGGTGTCCCAAAATTAGCGCACAATATTTCTGCCATGTATTATGCATGTGAAAATACGTCAAAAAGTTCCTATAAACATGACCCGAAAAATGCTTCATAAGGGGGCTAGAACCGCCCAAAACAGGAATCTTGAAAATGGTTTTTCCAGAACATTTTTCGAACTATTCAAAATAAAATCACGAAATTTGGTGGGTAGCATACAACTCATACTACAAAATTTTATGTTCTTACAACTTAAAATATTTGCTCAGAGGCGTCACATGCTGAGGGGGGGCAAGGTAAATATTGCCCCACTTTTTTATTTTTGGGTGTTTTCTCTTGTTGAGATTAAATTATAAAATTTCATATACAAAAAAAGTACTCTGGTTCGATATAAACAAGATGCGCCGTTTTCGAGCAAAATCGATTTAAAGAAAACATTGATTTCATCATAAAATAAAAATAAATTTTTAATTCTAATAGCAGACCATGAAAAAAAGTAACAGATACTGTAAGAGTTTGTTTGACAGTTTTTCATTTCCTTTAAAAGATTTCAGAGGTTCTCTTTCTGTTGACAAAATAATGCCAAATTTTTCAAACCAAGAACTCACAGATATTCATTTTGTGTACGCGCATCCTGTCGATATCGAACAAGAGTACTTTTTTGTGTAGAAAACTATGAAATTTTATAATTCGATCATAACATGAGAAAATACCCAAAAATAATAAAAGTGGGGCAATATTTATCTTGGGCCCCCTCAGCATGTGACGCCTCTGAGCAAATATTTAAAATTGTATGAACATACAATTTTGTAGCATATGAAATGTATGCTACCCACCAAATTTTGTGAATGTATTTTGAATAGTTCGAAAGATATTCTGGAAAAACCATCTTCAAGATTCCCCTTTTGGGCGGTTCAAGCATTTTTCGGGTCATCTTTATAGAAACTTTTTGACTTATTTTCACATGTATAATACATGGCAGAAATATTGTGCGCTAATTTCGGGACACCCTATATTTACGATAAAGTGTACAGGTCTCAAATGTGCATCCTTCATTGGCAATGGTGAAACTTCTTGTTGTAAAAGTTTTTCCGTCTTGTGAGAACACGACAAGAAAACGCTCATTATCTACCACATCGTCTACATTTAAACGTATTAAATCATCTCTTCGAATTTTGATTACTTGTTCTGCTGTTAAAACTTTGGACTTTTTCGGTGCATATCCTACAGCTTGACGCTTCATTAAAGCAGTAGTTTTTGGATATTTGTTGATTTTAGCACTTTCTTTTATGGCCAAACAGTTCTTTAGTATTAAGAATCGACTCCATAACGTGGAAGGTTTTATAGACTTAGCTCTTCCACAAAGTAAACTAGTAAATTTAATTGACAGAAAATTAACAACATTGACAATACAGTGTCTGGCATGTATGAAGCGTTTTCATAGCTACTCTTGAAAATATTTCAAAGGTGATTTGTTTTAAATTAGTCTATGTCAGATAAGGTGGACAAAACGTCAAAAAATATTACAGAAATGTATCTAAATATTCACGAAACATTTATGAATTAAAATACAAAATAGGTACATGTTAAATATCAGATAGCATATAGACTTTAAATTTAGTTTACTTCTCTATACATTTCTATTTTAAAGCCAGTATTTTTATTCAGCGCACGGAAACAATAGCAAATCGGGAAAACTTTTCTATGCGTGTGCTAGCCAGAAAATGCCCATGTTACATTATTACTAATACCATTGTATAAATAAATATTTATTTACACAATGCTAATACAGATGAAAAAAAGGTTTTCAAGGAAGTATAATCAAAATATGTACTTACTTACCCTCCTAAATCAGATAACTATTTTTTCTAAATTTTTAAAAATCAAGTGTACGAAATTATAATTTATGCCAAATTTAACATCATATTTCTATAATAATACATATTTTAATTTATTTTTACTACTAATTTTGCTTCATTCTAACAAACTTCTATTTATAACATTATTTGAAAGGAAGTGCTACTAACATGTATCAAGCAAAATTGAATTTTGATAAAACTATTATAGATAATGTTACATAATTTACATACTTTTGCGAGGTCTTCCCAAAGCATCCAAATGGTCCTGTCCTTCACCTTCATTTCGGCAAACTGATTTTAGTTTAGTCTTTACTAATGTATCTTGTCGTGCTTTAAGGCCAGTCTATAAAAAATAATAATTAAAATTTTAAACCGAACCTCATTATTAAATTAAATTCAAATTTTAACAACTTTATGAAGCAAAACAGCTTTGACTTTGCAAATTTTCTCTAAATGTTTTATTTTAAATTAACTTTTATTCTAGTTATGCATTGTTTAGTTTCAGGATAATATTCAGAAAGAATAAATACAAATTGTACTCGTATATACAGGGTGTTTTCTAATTGCGTGAAAAAAATCCTGGGCGTACTCTATGGTTAAAATGAAGGTAATTTTGTTAAATAAGCCGAAATAATATAGCTATATATATATAACTTTTAAGACCCTTGAGATATATATACGTAATACGTAAAGTATCAGTGGCGTACCCCCGTTAAGAAAATCAAATTTGTTTCTAAACAGCTAAAGATACAAAAATGTGCAGAGAGAAAAAATGGTGAGAATGCAATGGAGCATATGAAAACCAATTTCGTTTACATGGTTATTAGGGTACTTTTCTTGTAAAAAAAGTCATGATAGTACCCCGCCACTGGTACTTTAAGTAAGCTGCGAATTTTATTTTTTTACCTACAATATACAAAAAAATTATGCCAAAAGTATCTCAAGGGGTTTATATTATGGTTTATATGATTAACGCTCTTGGGATCTTATGCTTATTTAACAAAATTGCCATACTTATTCAATTTGATACAAAAAAAGTATCTAAGGATAAAGACAAAAAAGAAAATACAGTCTTGTATTGTCTTGTAGGTACTTACTAATGGTTCAGGTTGTACTTTTTTGTATTCAATCTTTTCCAATAATTTCTTGTGTGGTACATGAAAAGGTATGACACCAGGATCCCTGTAAAGAATATACATTTATTATAATGATAGTGGTAGTAGGTTTACTATTTATTATAACAAAATATTGTAAATTGTATGAGTTTTTTAAGTAAAATATAATTGACTTTTCTTCAGTCAATACTTTTAAATTGAATGGATTTGTATTAATTAACTAATAGTACATATTATTGGTATTTTATATAATGTTAAAAATATCGTTTCTATTAATACAATACATTTGTAAAAATCAATTACCATATCCTTACAAAAACTATTACTTTCTAAATGGAGACAACATTTTCATAAAAAAGGCGACGTATCAATAAAAGATGTTCTTTTTGGTCACACTTAAATCTAGCTCCTACGAGAAGAATTTTGGGGCACATGTTCATAAAAACTCTTATGCTATCACCAAATTTTTAAATAAACAGTCTATAATAACAATAGGAAAATAAAGGATATAAATCGTAGACCATTATAGATACATGTCATAAGATATTATGCCAATTACATACAGAGCGATTGTATAGTCAAAATAAATAAAATTTACCCAAATATATCTAAAAATACATCGTTTATGAGATACAGAATGCCAAAATTTCGCAATAGTTCTATGATGTAATAAGATATGGGAATATTTAAACATGCGGAATAGTTAGACCAAGTATTCCATTACTAGACCTAGAAGTATTGTTGTTTTAGAACGAAGGGTTTCCAAATAAATAAAAAATATAATACAAATTTCAAAGTCATTGATACTCTGTATCTTCGAACTTTTCGAGATAGGTATATTTGGGTAAGGGCCGGTATTATAAAGTTCAGGTTGAACCTATGGTTGTTAACGTTCTGTTCTATTTCATGTCACAGTTCGTTAACAAGATGTTGAGATGTAGTTCTTAATGTTGGCTACGCTGTCAGCTCAATTTTGACCATTGAAATATCAGAATATTTTCCCGCCAGTTTTCGCAGATAACCTGTCTTTTATTTTGACGTTTCGTGAATTATAATTATTGACAGTGACAAATCTTGATGACATAGTACTATAAAAAGTAAGAGAGTGATTTATTCTAACACAGACTGCCTCCGTCTAGTAGATGTAATCATTAACTATAGAAATATTATAAAGTGTAAGAAAATGTTATTTTATATATGAACTTTCTTTTTATATATGAACTTTCTTCCACAATGATATTTGGGACATAATATCTACAGTTAGATGGACAAAAGAGAAATACATTTTATTTAATTCCACAATTTCAGATGTGTAAGTACGGAGATGAAATGAAAAATAAAAATATTTTTCTTCATATTTCTTTGATATAATTTAATTGTAACTTCTACAGATCAGTTCTGAACATTATAAATGAAACTCATTTTAAGAGGGTTTAAAAAACATTAAATAAATTATTTTCTAAAATTATAGAGAAGATAGTATCATTTTTAAATAGCTATTAACCAGTAAAGATAAATTTAAAGAAAATATATTTAATATAGTTGCTATGTTTTTGCTTGTACGGGTTTACATATACTTTCATTTATGTAGATAATAATTTCAACCGACAGTTGAAATTCAAACTGTACTTAACCATCGGTTGAGTGAAACGTTGCTAAACCGACACTTCAACCTTCAGTTGAGGTTTATAGGTAATACCCTGTAATACTCAAACTGCAGTCACCGGACATTATAATACCGGCCCTTAATCTCACTTATTTTCACTGTAAAATCACCCTTTCCAAGGATGCTAGTAATACCGAGGCACCCTTTATATAGATATCACCAATGTACAGTGGCCGCAACATTAATTAATAAGATTTTTGAACTTACACGTACATTACTTTTAAAGAAGCGGTCCATATAGGAATTTTAGGAAACATCAATTAGATCGTGTCGGACTGGAAACTTTTATCTTGCAGAAGGAGCTCCTGATGCTGTAGTTAATGCATTTAAAATGTAATATTTTTTTAATACAGTAGTAATAATGAGTATTATTGAAATTTATTCGTAAATCTACAAAATTTTGATGATAATTGCGATAATAATTTTCAAGTAGCGAAATTTGTATAAAATTGGCCACACATTTTCCAACTTGTACTACATATTAGACAGATAATCGGTGCAAGTTGTTACACTGTACACAGTGTGTAATTTTTCAGGATGTGTAAAAATTCCGTGTTAATAGTTTTACACACTATGGCTTTTTTGTACGTTTTACACAAAATGTGTTAAAATTACTAGTATTATAATAAAATATACTCAACTTGTGTAATATTTACCAGTTGTGTATTAAATGTACACCATTTTGTGTAACACGCACACAACTTAATTGTGTTCTATATTCCTACTCCTGACTGGTTGAGCACAACTGCGCAGCTGCAGTATATCAGCTGATCCAACACACGTCACTACGCCATATTGGTCATGTAGCGATGTTGTGTACCTCTCGTTCACTGTAAATACATCTTTGTTTGTTGTTTCATTGTTTATGATTTACTAGAACATTATTAGTCCCTTATTAGAATATGTACTATTATACTGTTATTTTCAATACATACATATTTTGTTAGCAGACTTGGTTGTTGTTCATTTGAACAGAATTTTATTTTTTTAATAAAGTCATAAAAAGTAAAATATCTTTTATTTTATAATTACACCATAATTCAGAAAATTCTTTATATTGATATAGAAGCTCACCTATCTTGTTATTCATGTTCCAGTTTGTTTCTGAAATTATAATTTTTAATACATATATTCTGCCGTTTAATAGAACATTCCAGGCTATATTCAATGCATTCTCGACGATAGGCAGAACCTCTAGAAAATGGCAAAATCAAAGTATTTCAAAAATTATATTTATTAAAAATTATTTCTCTGGGCCTAAAAGACCTGTAAACAGCTTTATATATACATAAAAATTATTTCGAAAGTAAACAGGAACATAATTAACAAATTAAAAAGATAGGTGAGTATTCCATATCACTACATATTATACAAAAAAAATAATGTGTAAAGCATACACCTTCAATGATACAAATAACACAGAAATGTGTAAAAGTTACACAGTGGATTGTGTTAAACCTTTAACACACTGCTACATAAGAGAAATGTGTAAAAATATACAGAATTCCGTGTGGACCTCGATTAACACAGTATTGTGTTCTTTTGTGTTCAAATGTGTAATTATTTTTTTACAGTGTAAGTATTTTGCCCACAAACACAAACGCTCTGAATATCAATCAGTCGTTGCGACTGATACAGTTTGTAATTATTGAATTTAAAATTGTTTCAAGCTGAAATCACATATGCCAAGTGCATGCTATGCAATCTGTCGTATGTCGAGCGTTTGTACAACAAATGTTTGACTGACTTAACTTCCATACGTTCCAACGGTGTCGTTTGACAGAGTATGCAATAGACCGCATTAGTGGTGATGTCACAAATTAGGCAACCAGCGTTACAATTAAGAAAGTTGGCACGAAGACTTACCTGTGAAATTCGACCTTAAGGAAATGTGACTTAAGAGTCAAAATAAAATCAACAAAATAGCAGTTATTATTTCCTTTTCTTCAATTACCACACTTATTTAAAAAATATCATCTGATAAATCTTATCTTTAGAAGATTAAGTTACATTTTGACCAGTCTGGACTTTAATATATGTTTAATTAAATCAGGTATTTCTTGAACAACAGTTCTACTAATTTGAATGCGAATATACCGTTAACTTTATTTGCACTAAACTAAAATAAATATATTTAATTCCATAAAGCATGTAAAGGTATAGATAAACTCACTTATACAAGATTTAACATTAAAAAACATTAAAAATCAACATAATCTCAATATACAAATTTGCAAGTTGATGTTTTCTGACAGGCAGATAAACCAAATGAAATTAATTGCTCAATTGAACTTAATTCTGTTTTGCTATTGATGGAGAAAGAACACATTTTAAAAATTTATTTAAAACACTTGAAGAGAAAAATAATTTAGAATATTTGGTCCAAAATTAACAAATACCATTCTTCTATCGAAATCAAGTAAAGAAATTTCTTAAATATTGCTATTAACAGAGAAATAACTCAAATTCCAATGTCTCCTTTTCAGTCAGATAATTTAACCCTTAAATGTAGAGGTACATGAAGGTCATTATAATAACACTTGATTGAAATTAAAATTCTTATGACACGAAATACCACGAGTTGCGTGGTAGTTGAGTATTGTGACGTCACACTAATGCGACCCATTATCATTTCAATGGTTGCACAAGTTGTATAGTGTGTGGGCTGTTTAACAATGCCACTGTCAAATGACAGATGTGCGAGAATTTACTTTACTTAAACGGTAAATTAAATTTTGGTTAAAACAGAAGCATATTTTATGGGTTTTAAAAAAATAATGAAGAAATGTTCGAAATAATCTATGTAATGAGCTGCAATAGTAGAGGAATTCTATTTATATGGTCGTTACATGATCGTTATTATAAAATAAAACCATAATTGTTTTTTAATTCGTTGTAACTATGGATAACAAAAATAAAGTGATAAATAAATTAAATATTAATTCCAACATGTCAATAAAGGATTTTCCATTTTTCCCTCATTTAAAATGTGAGTAAATTTAATTTACCATTTAATAAAAGTTGATAGTTTACCTAACGCAAGAGATACAATCTTTTCTAAATATATATTGATGTAATTTTGTTAAGGGTTAAAAAATTATTGTCATATCACGAGAAGAAGTAATAAATGCAATTACTTATACTTGACTGAATTTTAAAAATCTTATTCTAATTTTATTTAAAACAGATCTGAAATAAATTTTCTAAGTTACATGCATCTATTTTGAAATACAACTGACCATTTTTAAAATAAAACGGCACTGATACATTTGAAAAAGATAAGAGTTGCAAAATATAGATATCACTTCCGTTAGTGTTAATCTGTATATTTGGAGGAAGAAGCAGGGATAGTATTTTCTAATATTACATTTCTGTTACAGTTGACGTGAAACCAGACTAACCTTTTATATTTGGTGGGTGGAGGGCACAGGAGACGTCCCGCAGTAGCCCGGATGGGTTTCTCCTGGTTGCTCCCCGCTCCCACTCTCTCCTGGGATCTGGTGTCGGAGCTCCTGATGCTGTAGTTGTCACCAACAGTCGGGTAGTCCGGCTCCATCAGGCTCCCAGTATTTGCAGCACCTTTTACCGGACCCGGGAAAACAACTGTACCCTTATGTCAATATAGGAATTTTCCCAAGTTATTTACTTGTTTCCTTGACTACAGACTTCGGCCTACTTTTTATTAGTGCATGATTTCCTTCAACGATTTCCTCGAATAAAGAGTTCGTTGATTTCTTTTAATTATTAGTTTTTTAGTGTATAGTTAAATAGAAATTAAACGTTTAAAAATTTCATAAAAGATACAACGTACACCAGTTTAATTATACAAAAAGGAATGTTATCACTTTATATAATGCAAAATTTATTTATTCTAGTAGCAAAGAGACAATATATGCTAGTCAATGAAAGGCCGAAAAGGGGATGTAACGTGCATGGACAGGGGGGATGGGGGGTGATATATTTCGATGCAGAAATACGCTTCGAGGGAGAGAGGTACAAAGGTCCTCTTTCTGGTTTTTCGCTTATAAGTCGAAAACCGTGCGTCATAGCGAAAAATTATTTACATAAAAATGAGAGCTTATAAAATTAATCTACACACCGTTTACGAGATGTCTACTCTCAAAAGTTAGCAATTAAATAAAAAATAATACATTTTATTATAATTAACATGGTAATTCCTCTGCCGTTTGTTTTATACAAAATTCCCATAAGAGAATGTTTTAGAATGATACGTTTTACTCAGGAATATGTATATATGCAATGCAATGGATCAGAAGTTAGAGCAGTTTTAATTTTTTGGTTAAAAGTAATGATTTTTCAAAAGAACTCATAAAAATTCAGGAAAAACTCGTTATTACAGAGTTTATAAGCTAATATACAGAGCATTTACACATAAATACATAAATCACAAATTAAATATCGAAAATTACAGACCTATAGTCATTCTCTCGAATTTTGGCAAATTATTTGAAGTTATCCTTTATAATATCCTTTCTTTCCATTGAAAAACGTAAATTTTGTTTTTACAACATTTCTAGTAATTAATATTACGCACTTCATTTCGAATTCTGTAGATAAAGGTAGTCAGATGGATGTTATTTATACGGATCTATCTAAGGCATTTGATAGACTTGATCATGGATTATTGTTGCTTAAATTACCTTCCGTAGGGCTATCATCGCATTTTCTGACTTTTTTTCTTCATATTTGTTCAATAGAATTTTAAATGTTCAAGTTCGTTGTTTTAATTCATTTGATGTGGTGGCTACTTCTGGGGTTCCACAAGGATCAGTTTTAGGTTCACTATTATTTATTTTATTTATTAATGATGCACTTATTGATATTCAAGCAAGCATTTTGTTATATGCTGATGACATGAAGTTATTTGCATCAATTGAGTCTATTTTTTACAGCAAGAGCTTTCCAAAATTAACCAGTGGTGTCAAAATAATAGATTGCCACTAAATTTATCGAAGTGTAATGTGAGTTTTACTAAGAAAATCTCCCCTATTCAGTACAATTATAGTACAGATAATGTTATTTTAGGTAGATGTACTCAATTTAAAGACTTGGGTGTAATATTCGATTCAAAATTGACCTTTGTTCCTCATATTAATCAGGTAATATCTGCTGCTTATAAAAATTTGGGTTTTATCATAAGAAATGCGCAACATTTTTCTGATATATCTACGTTAACTTTACTCTATAACGCTTATGTTAGACCTAAATTAGAATATGCAAGTGTAGTTTGGAACCCTAAATATGAAATCCATATTACTAGCTTGGAAAATATTCAGAGGAGATTTGTTAAATACTTAAGTTTTAGATTGGATGGTGTTTATCCACCTCGAGGCAGTCCATAGTCTGATCTATTAGCCAGATTTAATTTTAATGACTTAGCCTCTCATCGTGTTTATTTTTCTATTCTCTTTCTACATAAGGTTTTTTCTGCTGTTGTGAATTGCCCGGACATTTTGAGCAATATTTATTTTAACATCACTCAGGTTCAAACTCGCTCTTACTCATTGTTTTATTTGCCTGCTCCTAGAACAAATGTTCTTAGAAACTCACCGATTGACAGTATGTATTCCAATTAAAATAAAATATCACTATCAACTGGATGTTTTTAATTGTTCTGTTGATGCTATAAAACAATATATATTGAGCTGAATTTACAATTACTCTACACTGTTACACTATTGTTTTCTCTTTGATTTTCTCTGTTCAATTTCACATTTTGTATTTGTTCTACTGCTTCATTTTGTTTTCTTTATTTACTACTTAATTGATTTTAACAATGTTATAATATGTTTATATGTAACTCTTTTGTTTTCTGTATATTTATATTTAGGTTGTTTTTTTGTAATTTCTGCCCTGTTATAAAATAGTGTGTACTAGGCGTACATACTATTGTAATAATAATGATACTTTTTAAATTTAGCGACTTGATTTGAACTGCTGACGTAGATATTCGTAATGGAATATATTGGTGAGTGGAACAACTCAGAACTTATTAAATAAAACCAGAGAATACCAATTATAGATATTATGTGTTGATCACTGAAAGTAAATTTCATTGATAATACGCCAGCAGTCCAAAACAAATTGCTAAATTCAGTTCAAAGAGTGTCATTATTATTGCAATAGTATGTACATGAAGTGCAGCATCAAGCTTACATATGTATACATAAGTAAAAGTTTATCAATTTTCAAGTTAATTGTGAAAAATCGAAAACGTAATGAGAAGGCGATTGTGTAACAAATGTATAATTTTATTTTTATTTTATAAAAACTAATAAGTAGAAAATATAACAAATGAAAAATCTTAACAAAATCCTGGGCGGACAGAGTCCTGGTTCTGGTTCCAGCACCGGATCTGATCGTACATTAATTGCAAATCACCTTGACCTTTGTCATTAGTGTCCGCAGGAGATGTGGGAATGGGATCTATGTCGTCTTCGTCATCTTCGTTTAAAATGAGGACGCTGTTTAAACAGTGGCCCTGGCCTTTTGCAGCTGCACCGTCTATTGCTACAACCTTTCGTGCATCTACAAAATATGAGGTCCAAAATTTCTCTGGGTGCTGCTTCATTTTTTGTCATCATAGAAGCTAGGATATTGCCTTGGCTTCCCAATACCACATGTCTGGAAGTAGTTGGTTTCCCAGCCAGAGCTGCACTTGTGGAATCTGAGTAATGCCTGCTCTTTCACTACCCCCTCGCTGAGTGGTCATGCGAGATCTCGTTTTATATTTGATGCTGATTTCAAAAATTGCACATGAAGGTGTTCAGACAGCTTATCTTTGCACTGTACCATTTCAGCATTCATATTCGTCCAGCTTTCTCAACATCGGCATACGAGGAGAAAAGATTATGGAACACTTCAGCTGCTTTTTTATGTCAGAATGTTTTTGGTAAATTTTTATGACACCAAGTTTACTCTTCCGGAATGTCGTGCTAGAAGAATCGCAGCCAGTAAATGTGTGTAAGTAAATGTCCTTGAGTTCCAATTGTTGCATTTGGTGGGTATAGTAAACGTTGGTTTGTACTTTTCCTCTGTCAGGTTTTATTAACAGGATTTTGTGGTCAGGTGGCCTTTTTTTGCTAAGTAGCACAGTGATGTCGACATATTCTCCTATAACAAGTCACAATAGCTGTCAATAGCTGTGATTACAACTAACACGTCAGCTTCATGTAATGCTTGATAAGTTCTGATGCCGTTTTTCTGCAGTTTAGAAACTCGATAGGTTGATCGGCCTATCATTGTTCTGGTGGTTGGAAATAAGTAATTCTTGTGTCACTGAAATTTCAGTTTACAGATTGAAGTTGACGTCGATACACTATTTCAACCGATAGTTCCTTTTTTATTCTGCCGACTTAGTGATGTTTTATCTTTATTAGTTTTTAGAATAGAAAAATAAAATTTATACATTTGCTACACAATCGATTTCTCTTTAGGTTTCCAATGTATAAGTACATGTATTCTGTAAGTTTGATACTGCATTCATGTACATATTATTGCAATAATAATGACTCTTTGAAATGAATTTAGCAACTTATTTTGAACTTCTGACTTATTAGCCAAGTATAGGGAGACCAGTACAATCACTTGTGAATAATAAACCACGCGTAGCAGCCGCGCATCTATTTCAAGCTGCAGAGACCTCCGCCATTGTCATTGTCATTATGAGTCTGAATCAAGGAATGAGTTTAAACACATCTTGTAATAGCAATTTAAGTTAATTTTCTTAAACACATAAATAGGTAAGTATAATCTGTATTAGGTATACTGTAAAAACCATAAGTGCTATTTCACTGCTATTTCCATATCTATTAATTTCTTTTTTAAGTATAACATTGAACTAAAAAGACTTCTCATGAAAGTGAGGTTTAAAATATACATATTTATATTTTTGACAAATACAAAATTTTTGTTTGAGTGGTTTTAGTAGCAGGTAATCAGTATCAGCACAAATTGAAAAAATCGTGATACAATTTAACAAAATCGTTTTTAAATTTTTTTTTAAAAAAGATTTTATTTTAAGAATTTTGAGAAAACATGTAGGAAATAATTTTATTTCAAAGTCGAGTTAAACTGAACTAAAGAATTACAGTTGATTACCAATATTTATAAGTTCGTATTAAATTGATTGTCTCTGCACTTTTGGTCTTCATTATTCCTCCCTTCTTAAACAGGAAACAAGGGTGGAACCATTGTTGATTGTCCAGGGTTGTCTATATTGTCCACTTCGGTTGACTTCTTGGCTTCTTTATGAAAATATTTGAATATTCTTCCTCGATGATTAATTATTATATAACCAATAAAAAGTAAGAATATTATTATTATGCTTATTATCATTAATAATGGATTTACTTTTCTCTCAAAATGTAATTTATGGTAAGTCAAATAGTACTTAAGCAGGTCACGTTTTGGTATTTCTGTATTCTTGCCCATTCATTGATGACTTCTGGATAACATTCATAAATATTTTCTACTTCTGAGCAATTATCATTCATGAAATAATCTCCCGAAGGATGGGTTAGTGGGTAAGGCTTTTTTTGGGATTAATATTTGGTTATTTTTTGGCACAGGGAATAACCTTATATAATTATATTCTAAATTCGTTAAGATTGGGAAATGTATAGCAATTATAATGTTCTCATCTTTATAATGTAATTGTGAACTAGCAATTTTATAGTATGACTGAATATTTCTAAAATTTGGTAAAAATGGTTTTATCTTTTTTATTAATAATTCTAAACTTTCAACAGACATTATAGATGGATGTAATATATTAAGTTGTGCAAACATGATTGCATTTTCTATATTATCTAATATTGAATTGACAGATTTTGATATGTGATAGCCATTAAATGTATTGAACAAATTATTAACATGAGAAGTTCCAGGGACTGAAGAATTTGCATTGTCTGCAACAACAGATTTTTTCTTAATTTTTTCTTTGAGGTTTAATTTTTGATTTATAGTATTTATGTTTTTCTGTTTTAATTTTTGGTTTACGATATTTATATTTTTCTGTTTTAATTTTCAATGTAGGATTTTCGATTGCAGAGTGTACTGTTTCGTTTGAAGAATTTTCGTTAGGTATTTCTGATCTTATAGTAATGTCTTGGATTACGTTTACTGAAGGTGGATTGTTTTCTATTAATGGTTGGATGTTGCTGAGGTTAAAGTCAGGAATGTCTGTATATAGGTCAATAATATTATCAGAAGAACTTTCTCTTGATGGGTTTTCTACTGAAAAGTATGTAATTATTTTATCACTGTCATTTTGATCTGCATTAGCTATGATGGATTAATTTTCAAGAGGATTAATTTCAATACGAGACAAAGCATCAGCATTAGTATTTTCTTTATCTTTTTTATATACTATATTTGAATGATCAGTTCTTATTGAATCTTTAGTTTTAATATTTGGTAAATTTTGTTTTTCTTTTAAGAATTTATAAAAGTGAAAATTATGTATCTCAAAATTTTCTCTAAGAAGATAACACATAATTGGTTCATCTAATGTCATTGATATGGTTTTATTACTATAATTATATATTTCGAAATATGCTCTACCATTTTTTGAGATACAAACAGTTTCTGGTATATATAAATCTTCATAAAATAATTCTGGTATTAAAATTTCTCCATTATCCACACTAACAGGATAATCTTTTATTAATGTTTCATAAGGTGGAATTTTAAATGTAACGCTTGTTTCAAATGGTTGTCTATAATAATATGGAATTTCGATTTTATTATTAGTTAATTTTTGGTTAGGGAAATCTATTGAAAAATTCATTTTTATTAAATCATTGAGTCCTAAAATTCCGTCAAAATATTCGTAGAAATTGAATAATATAAATTCAATTTTATGGTCACTATTAAAGTCAGGAAAGGCAGGTAAAAGTGCTCTATATCTAATTTCTTTTTCATCTAGAGATGTTTTTAAATTACAAGGGTTGTGATATATTAAATCAAGATAAAAAATTTCTGCAATAGATTGTTTTAAAACTGATGTGAAGCATCCAGTATCAATTAATAATTTAATGGGTGGATTTGATATTTGTATGTAAGGTAGGGAATTTACAATAGCTGAATTTATTTCAGTTACGTTTTTCGTCTATCTGTGTGTCCAAATGAAAATTTTGCTGGTTATTATCTTCTTCATGATTATCAGTATAATCATTTTCATAACAGTAATTTTGTGTTTCATCATTGATATTAAAATTTTCATATTGATAAGGCGGTATTTCATAAAAACTATCAAAATTTGATTCGTCATTGTAATAATAGTTAGAATTGTAGTGGTCAATGTTATGCAATTCTTCAAATGAAAAATTTGGTGGTCTACGAGATTGAAAATAATTTTGTTTATATACAGGTGATACAGATGTTCTAGATGGAACTCGGGATTGTGTTGACATTTGTTCTGGAGGTGGTTGATTTTGTCCATTTTATGGATTTGGTTTGAATACATTTTTGGGAGTTTTGAATACTTGAGAGTATGTTAAATAACGTTGTGGTACTTGTCTAGGACGATTGTCTATTGGTTGACTAGGAAAATTAGTTGTACGTTGATTTTGATTTAGAAATTGGGGTGGTATATTTCGTAAATTGTCAAAAGTTTGGTTAAATCTGGGAATTGGTACAGACGAGGGATAAGATCGTTGCTGATGTATCTTTGGATGGGACTGTCTTTAATTATTTGGTTTAATTTGAAAAGTCGTTGTCAAATTTCTAGTAATTTTAAAATTTTCATCGTCTATTACATAAGACATTGCTGTTTCTAAAAAATCTGGTTTTTGTAAAATTATTTTATCTTGTAATCGTTCGGGTAAATTTCTTAAAAATGTTTTTAATGCAAGTTGATCATATTGTTTCAAATAAATTTGTTTTGTTTGTATATTCATTTCTACTTCTGAAAGTGAATTTAATTTAAATGCAACTCTACTTCTAGCAATTTGTATTCTTTTAGCAAAATCTATATGATGTTCATTTCTTTGTGGCGTTAAGGTTAATACATTTTGTCCTAAACAATCTAAGCTACTTCTGTCGCCAATATTTGATCTGAGAGCATTTTTAATATCAGCCCAAGTTTACTTAAAATTACTCTTAATAAATATATGTTTAAATGTTCATCATTTGATCGATATAGTTCAATACATTTGTCACAGGCTTTGATAAAAATTTGTATCTGGATTACCATTATAGTCAAAAATTGTTTTTGCATATGCTTGCAAAACCGTGAAATTTGGTTGATGAATATTTACTATTTCGGGGTTTCTGGTGGTCATTTTAAATTTTGTCTGTTTCCAAAGTTTAAAGAATTTACTAAAAATTTAATAAAATCTTAAAATTCTGAATATTTACGTAAAAATATATTTTTTATCTAATTAAGTGATGTGCTAATTATTTTTATACTATGAAATTTGATATAGGTAAGGTAAGAACAATAACCTTCTAGACACAAGTTTCAAATTACACTTATACGTAAACTGTTACTACTAAGTTACAAGCTAATTAAAATTATTGTACCTAAGGAATTTAATACTAAGTCTGCTGATTTAAATTCTTGCAGTTTATTGACTTTGTGTGTTATTTTACGCTAGATTTTATAGCTAACTTTTTAAATCTTATGTAGATTTCGGTATGGTAAAATTTTGGCATTTTATTTCTGAAGCAATTTTCAGTTTTTTGTCTCCTATAGACTGTTGTTCAAGTTGAACAATCCTTACAGTTCTGGTGTACCGGAATCCTGATTCCTCTTCTTTCTTGTTCCTTTGATATTTTCTCGATAGACTACTCAATTCATCCGTCTCGAGCTTACTCAGTTCAGCCCTTTGTCTTCTTGGTGGTTTTCCTTCAATGGAGTACACACACAAAAAGTTGCTCAATGCACTGCACAAATAACCTCACTAAGATTCGTAAGTTCGTTTCTTGCCCAAAACTTTGAGAAGTACGCCAAAATTTTTATTCGCAATTTGACTGACAAAATCCACTAAGACTGCGCCATTTAACAAAATCGTTTTTAAAAATTTCTTTTTAAAAAGATTTTATTTTAAGAATTTCGAGAAAACATGTAGGAAACAATTTTATTTCAAAGGCGAGTTAAACAGAACTAAAGAATTACAGCTGATTACCAATATTTATAAGATCGTATTAAATTGATTGTCTCTGCACTTTTGGTCTTCATTATTCACAACAGAATCCATTAATATCTCAAATCAACAAACTCAAACACATAAAAATCTCTCTTTCCATTCGCCTACAAAAGACAAATATAGGACACATAAAAAAGTTGGAAAATAAGAATGTATATTTAAAACAAAAGATAAAAAAATAAAAAGTGTTCTAACAAAGTATTCTTGAAAATGTTACTTTGGCCGATTTTATTAATGTTCAAGTTACTAAATGTTTTTTTTCATCCTAAAGGTGGAAGATACTATAGTGATTTTAAAAATTATTGTCTATTTTTTAATTTTAACGACCCAAGACTATATAAAAATCAATTAGTAAAAAATATGTTTGCGTAGTGTAGCAACATTACAAAGACTCGTCAAACATATAAAGATATATCCAGGACCTGACATCAATATATTCGAAATAAAAAAAAAATTGAGTTTTCAAATTTGAATAGGATATGTTTTATGTGTCTGGACGAATAAGAATATTATTTTCTACGATAATAATAAACTTATGGATTGTTCTTACAAGTCCCAACATTTGGTCATGTACTACTATTTACCTACTTTAGCAATACAATTAATGATCATTGATGACTGGTAACAATTTTAAATTAAATCAGGACGACACCGAGTTTATTGGGAGCTGTGGAATGAATCAACATGTCTTTCCATATCTTCTTCACGCTCTGTGGTTCCTCTTTCACGTCCAGTGCCTCTTGTTCTGTTTCCATGGCCTTGCTGAGTTCACGCCTGGTACACCGTACTATGGTACGTAAAGATCTTAAGGCTAACGGTGAAACACGTGATCAAGTTTTGTTAAAACCAGATATATCGCTGCGCAGAGTAAGACTATGTTGACGTGTTGTGACAAAACGCTGAAATATGTGCTGCCTAGAGGCTAATGCATTTGGGATGGAGACAAAACGAAAGATACACTGAAATAAAGGTTTCACAACTCTATTAGTGGAGTAAAATCGGTTCTCAATTATGCCGTTTTTTTTTAAATAAAGATATAACTAAATTAAACATTTACCATCTTTTAGAGGGACAATTTCGGCATTTGAAATGGACTTTTACAACTTTTTTCAGTAGAGTCTAACTTTATAAATTCAAATTGTCGGTGCTTCGGACGTTATTTGTCAATTATGTTTTACGAAACATATATCGCGTTTGTAAATCAAGGATTCAAGTTATGTTCATAATTTTTTCACAACATATATAAAAAACTATAGCGCTTCTAATGGTACATACCAATTTTTAATAACTTAAAGCCTTTTCGAAAAAAATTGTTCCAAAGTCAATACCAGTAAATTTGTGCATTAAAAACTTTACTATGCGGAGAGCTACATTAATTATTGAAAATAGAACTATAGTTATATCGAGACAAATGTAGTCGATAGTATGAAAAAGTTTTTTAAAAAAAGTTTGCTTCGCTACGTGTTACGGTTTTCAAGAAATTGAATTTTACATATGCTCGTGTTTCGTGTGTAAGCTAAGTTTATACTTGCGGTGCAGTATACGTTTTCAGAATAGGACAATGCATTCATTCGGAAAGTCAGAAACATCTATATTTTCCATAATTTTTATGTCGAATAAAATAAAATTTTAGTTTTTTATACTCGTATTTTTTTAATAAAGAAAACTTATCGTAGATCATAGAAAATACATAAGAGATATTAACATAAATGTATATTTATTTATGTCCAAAATGTAAAATATGAAGACTATGTATGGATTATTGAAGAGAAATATGAGAAATTAAAGTGTAAACAGGCCAATTAGATTGGATCAAATATTGAAAACATATACCTTTGTTTTGTTAACATTTGTGCGTTCCAAAATACATATGTGGCATACAATGTTCTTAATTATAAAGATATAACACTGGCTTAAAATTGACGTATTCTTGAAACAATGTCTTCTAATAGGAATGACACCTGGGTATTTTCAAAGACACCGAAGTAAAACAAACAAACAGCTGCAAAAAGCTGTCTAAAATTTTAGATGCATAGATCTACCAAAATACTTACTTATTTTAATTATATCTGTAGATATAAATATTCTTATAATAAAAATTTACTTGATAATAAAAATTGTTCAATATTTATAATTAAGTGAATGAAAATAATGGTTATATGTGGGGTTAGGATATCTACAAATGCGTGTCTTACAGACGCTTTTCAAAATTATTATTTTATTTGAGTAAAATTTAAACAGTAACTGTGAATAAACACAACGTCAATAAGTTACCTTTGTTGTATATGTTATATTTTTTGAGATTTCAATAGTTAAAAACACAATTTTAACTGCGAATTTTTATTTCTGTTAAAAACTTTTTTCATAAAGTTGTGTGAAAATCGAAGTACTTACTACTTAAACATGTAGTTTCAAAGGAACAAACAAAATCCATTTTTAATTGTTATGCTACTTTTCCCATAAATACTCAAGTAGTTAATTTATATTTACAATGTTATCAAGTATACTATAGAAATTAATAAAATCTTAAAGTAATGTATTGCATGTTTTTACTGAAAAATATATCTTTTGTGCTATTTATTTTATTAAACTCTTTTGTACGTTTCGAAAAATAATAGTAGGTAATGATATTTCGGTACATAAGGCATTTCACACATATTTTTATTGTTGATTTTTTTGGAAAACATAATTCCTGATAGTTAATTTTATTTATAAAAATTCATAAAATAGAAAAATGAACAGAATGCTTTGTATATGCTTGTAAACAGTGATTTTTTATTTTTCTTCGGTTTTGGGATTCATTGACATTTTTCACAAAAAAATTAAAGATGAAAAATTTGAACATTGTTTACTTTCGAACACCATATTTTATCATAAGTTGGACTACAGTTTGTAATATCTCAAGACAAGCAACATTTTTTTTTAATCAAGAATGATAGTTTATTAAATAATCGACAATAAAGTTGACCAGAATGCGTTACCCCATTAAATCAGAAAATATGGAATAAAGAGATAATTTCATTTGTAGAATAAAATGCTTTTGACACATTTTTTCTTTCTATGTGTATTTCTACTAAGTTTGGATTTGCAACAAATAGTATATTTGCTGAAGTGCTGAGAAGCAAACCATCGATGCCATGTAAAAAAATACTTAAATAAACAAAACCATATTTCAATAACATTTTTATATATTCCATAAATCTCAACTACCCATTTGCATTCCCCATTTTTGCAATATTTATTAAAAATATTAATTATATTTTAATGAATACGTCAATGTCTTAGCTGGTGTCTATTATTCAGTAGGCAGACACAGAATATTATATTAAAAATAATCTATATTTCTGTATTGGAAAAGCATTATATTTTTAGTTTCAAGATTTAACAAATTCGTAATTATAATAAAGCTATTAAACTACAATACGTAATCATTTCTCTTAGTCTTTTATAAAATCCGTCGCGTGTCAGTCCTTTTATTTTAGTTTTTCGGTTTTCGTTCGTTAACTATATATATATATATATATATATATATATATTGTAAAATATGTTATTCTATTTTTTATATACTACAAATATTATTTTACATCGAGTGAAAAATTTTAAATAAAAAAAAAAATTTACATTACTCAACATTTTAAAAAACAGCATTGATGTAAAATAATATTTGTAGTCTATTAAAAAAAAACCGCTTATTTTTATCATTTTCTGTTGAGCAGTTATTGAGCGAAAACGTGGCGAAAACTATATTCCGTATGATAGAGCATTTACCGTTAGCCTGAATCACTTCTCTCAGTGTTGGACATTTAGAATCTAATGTGGTCGTCTCTTTTATCAATGCCACCGCAAGGGGGCAGCATTTTATTGCTAACAAATATTTTTTTAGTTTTCGCTCAGTAGCTCCTCAAGGGATAAAGATAAAAATATGGGGTTTTTTTAATAGACTACAAATATTAATTTACATCGACGCTGTGTTTTGAAATTTCGGAAAAGAGCAAAATTCATTTAAAAAAATAATTTTACAGTTTTTCAAAATTTCAAAACACAGCGTCGATGTAAAATAATATTTGTAGCCTATTAAAAAAAACCGCATATTTTTATCTTTATCCCTTGAGGAGTTATTGAGCGAAAACTTTATACGTCTTATAGAGCGCTCACCGTAAGCCTTAAGGAGAAAACGCACTTTGCGGTCTCGGTCCAGACGCATCGCGGACAATGCTAGTCTCGTTCTCGTTTAGTCAAGAATCTTGTATTAATTTTAAATGTTCATGTTTGCACTAGTAAGTCGAGGACTGAACTTGCTCGCGTCGCGGTCTCACCAAAAACCTTTTGGATAATTTCGGCCAGTCCATCAGATAAAAGAGCTAATAAAAACACATCTTTCACAGAACACGTTTTGACATCTATATAGTCCAGTCGGAAGGGCATAGAAAACGATATATGGAATTGATTTTGTACACAGATTGGTTCGCGATGCACCTAGACCGCGACCTCATAGTGCGTTCTCTCCTTCAACCCTAGAAGTCCTTCTCTCCTAGAAATTTTTCTCACCGACAAATCGTTATAAATTATTAAAATATTCTTCGTGAGCCCATTTTCTAATTCGTAGTTTCAGTACCTTATTATTATACACAATACAGATACAGTTCATCTTATCTACTTGTTCAGTTTCATCCAATATTTTACTGAATTGATTAAGAATTTATATGACTATTTAAAAGCAAATTTTTGCAAGGACCAGTGACAATGCTTCGACAAGCAAATAAAAGAAAGTTTGTATCTATTTTGCACAGGTATACAAACAGCTATTCGAGATTAAAAGTTACTACTCTGTTTAGTATTGCATAATTAGTTCCGAGAAAAAGAAAACAACAAGTATTAATGTTCGTATTTATTATTTATTCTGTTAAAACAACAAAATATATATTTATACAAATACGATGATGAAAGCGTAATATACAAATATAAATGTTTAAATATATTTTTCTTTTTTTCGTACATTCCTATTTATAAATTACTGAAACATTGTACTATAAGGTACCTATATACACTTTTGATAAATTAATTTAAAAACTCGGTTTCTCGTACTTCCATATTATTTATTTAGATGTATTTAAAGAAATAGCTATTAAACAAGATGTTTAATTTTCTTAAATGATTGAAGAAAATAAATTGATGGAATCTTTGCAGTCTCTTTTACGTGAGTGTAATTATTTCTCTTAATTGTTTCAAAATACATTATTATTATTTATATTATTAACGATTAGGAATGGAATTGATTGATTGGATTTACATATAACAACAACTAACATTACAAATGCTAATCAGACATGCCTTACTATTTTAAATATTAAACATATTAATTTTAATTAAAACTCCAAATATCAAAATTTTAAAAGACATGAAAAATTTGTAAGTACAAAAAGAAAAAATTTTTTAAAATGATAAAATTTAAGCTTTCGCATGATTCTGAACGATGAATAGGTAATTCATGATATTTGATAATGATAAAATTAGGGCTATTCGCCGAATAAGTACAAATCCTCTGTTTTGCGTAAAAAAAAATCAGATATTAGGATGAATAAAAAACAAAATAATATAGATCGGTCTTTGTAATAAAGCTCATGAGAGCATGTCTTATTTATTCTACAACAGTGGATTAAATGGCGACATTTTTGCCAAAATTTAAAAGACCTCTGATGTATTACATAAATGAATTTCATCGCGATTTAAAAACGGTGGGAAGATTTACAAAATTTCCCCAACACTACAGTTTTGTAAAATTTACGTGGCGATTTTATTAGTACGATATCCCAAATATTATTTTTTTATTGCAGCATTTCTGCCTCTACGTGAATGTGGCAGTACCTTTTTAGAGAAGCACTGAAAAATTTTAGAAAAAATTTTCGGCATAAAATTACATATATATTCCACTATATCTCCTTACCTAACTATTTCTAGAAAAAATGTATTTACGTGTTATCGTTTCTTAGTTTTCAAACAATTTATCAAAATTGTTTTCATGTATCAGACTCATATTTCCTTTATCTCTGCCAGGACGTCATAAAAAATAGGTAGGTTTTTTTAAGATTTTTTTTAAATTACGTTGCGGCTGATGGTGGAACAGTTGTTGTCTCCGTTGTTGTTGATTGAGTATCACCAGCTGATTCCTTAATGGCTAACCAGGGCATACGTTTTTGTAATTCTAGCCTAAAACACAAGTATATTTTACTTCAATACAGTGTCATCCATTTGTTTTGGGGTCAGTCTGTAAAAAGTTTATTAAATAAATTATAGAGGTTGATAAACTGTACATTTTCAGCAAAAATGACCTGGTTGATATAAAATCCAAGGCCTACTATGACAGTTTCTAGAAGCAAAATTTTAATAAATCATATTAGCGATTTTTTTTATAAAAAAAATGTGCACGCCACTGAATTGAGCGCCTTTCAATCGAATGATTAATAATTTAATTTGTATTAAATACAGGCAATTTCTAATATCAATTTAGACTTTATTTGTTTGACAGTTGATATAAACACTTCAATTGTCATAGCCAACTATGAATTTTTGAAAATAAGTATGCATTGCATTTTTAATTCTTCTACTAAATCGTTATTACTTAAAAATTTTCGATTAAATTTTGCACAGGCTCGTTTTGAGGGGCGCTCAATCCAATGCCGTGCACAGATTTTTTCTAAAAAAAATCGCTAATATGATTTATTAAAATTTTGCTTCAATAAACTCTCATAGTAGGCATTGAATTTTACATCAACCAGGCCATTTTTGCAGTTGCAGTTGAGTGTGCAGTTTATCAAGCTCTATAATTCAAAAAAAATCCGGGCTAAATCGCACAATTAATAAAACTTTTACAGACTGACCCCAAAACAAATGGGTACATACAGCATGTAAGAGAACAACTGAAATTTTTTTTTAGTTACAAATTAAATTATGTTGGGAAAGAAATAGACCATATTTCAACAATAACTGTTGTACTAGAGTAACTTTATCTAAACTGGTTAATATTCACGCACAAATATGATGAAGAGTAAATTAGTAAAAGTAGGTAATAAAAATGCCATAAAAAATGTTTAATTTGTCAGAGTCTGAAGGTCTCGATTACAATGCACTCTGGATTTGAATTTGAATTGAATTTGTGGTCAAAAAATGACCCTATTTTGACTTATCTGGCAGCGAAGTTTATAGAGAGTGATTAACTTATTCAAAACAAAAATTTTTGCATTTACAGGGGATTCTTACAAATACAATTTTGTAAAAAAATCAAAAAGAACAGTTCGAAAATGATTTAAAAATACACTTATTTTACAATATTGTTAATACCTAAAAATATATAAAAAAAAAACGATTACATAAAGAGTAAAAATGTTGTTGATTAAATAAGTAGGTAATTGTCATGTTTAATTTAAAATTAATTGGCAGATTAATATCACTTCTAACATTGTCGATATTTAATTTGAAATAGTTCTAATTTATTGGTATAACAATTTTTATAGTTACATATTTGACTCAACTTAAAGGAGACCACCTGAAGAAGTGATGCTAAAAATGCAGAAATAGGTCAGATCTCATCTATTGTGGTTGAATTTTCGAGTTCCCACAGTTTCAAAAGTGAACTTAGATATTTATAGAATGTTTTCATTAAACCAGGTTAGTGAATTTGGCTAGATTCATTTTTATTTTAGATAATAATTATTGAATAGAGTTTTGTCTGTGGAATTGTTCATTGGCATACCTAGATGTTTGGTATCAAAGAGCATATACATATGACTTCATTGATAGCAATTGTAGGAGATTTGATTTATATTAGCTTAAAAGACCTTTCTAATACAGTAAATAATGAAAAATAGAATTAATATCGCAAAAGAAATGTTTGTAAAATCCTTATTGTTTCAGTAAAAAATTATCGAAATTGTAGTATTTTCAACCTTTACATCGCTGGACTTGTATTCGTATCACGTACAATAGAGAGAGTAGAGATGGGCAAAGATTGAACGAGTCGTTTATTCGAACGACTCTTAAAAAAGAATCGTGTGAATCGACTCTGTATTTGGCAAGCGTTCAAATGAATCGCCATGCACTATTTCGCAAAACCTGAAATGTATCGTGAATCATAATGGCATCGGGTCAATATTTAAGAAGCAACTCTCGTTCAAATAAATCGCCACTTGTCAGATGATTCGCGAAATGAATCGTAGCGTATCGAGCCAATATTTGAGAAGCAACTCTCGTTGAAATGAATCACCACTTGCCATGAGAAGATTCTTGAGTCGAGAAATGAATCGCAATATGTATCGGTCCAATATTTGAGAACTAACTCGTTCAAAGGAACCGTCATTTACCACATGATATAAATTATTGTGTTTTTAAATATTTCGCGCATCTCTTGCAATTATAATTTACAACAAACATATACGAGTTTGTTTATCTGATTTTTTTACACATTTCTAAATATTTTGTAGTAAAATAACTATTATCAAGTAATGATAGAATTTTATACTTTATAGAACGTTCCATTTAAAGGTAGATATGAAGTTTTACGTACAATTAGATATAAAATTTGAAATTTAATATTTCACATATGTATAACTATTATACACTTACATTATGTGAAATATGAAAACAGTGAATAAATACAGATATTGCATGCATGAATAGGTCGCCGTCACCGATTTAAATTTTCGAATTTCAAACAATTGTAAGTATTATTATAATTTATATTATAATTATAGTATTAGAGTATTAGAACTCAGGATTAAATTTCATCGTTCAAATGAACGAATCATAAGAATCGATTCATTTTACCAAATTGAATCATGTGAATCGATTCATCGAAAAGAATCGAGTTGCCCACCTCTAATGTACAGCCTGTCCAAGTATGGGGACATTTAAAAAATGAAGTGTATCGCACTGAATGGATACCTACGATTGCTGCCAAAAATTTATGAGTTCAAAATGGACAAAACGCGGAAAAATTTGTGTTAGTTTGTAGAAACTGGGTAAGGCGGGCCCTAAACTTTGTTGTGACATCAGGTATGTTAAACTATTATATTAATAAAAACCACAAATTAATTCTATTAATAATTAATAACAATAGCGACAAAATCAGTTGAATTTGCTGGATAAAATAGGTGTAATGTTATTTATTTATTTCCATGTTTTGTCCAGTCGCCGATTGCATGCTTTGTCGCCTTATCAGGTTTTACAGTGGACCAGTTTCCAGTGCCGTGCAGAAGTGTATTTTTAAATCATTTTCGAAGTGCTCTTTTTGATTTTCTTTTACAAAATTCTATTTGTAAGAGTCCCTTATACATTTAATTTTTTTTAAATATGTTCTGAATCACGCTGTATAAGTACCAAATTGATATTATTTTCAAAAACTACCTTACTGAACTGATTATTACCTGTATTTTGGGTGACTGATTGCATATACATAGGGATCTATGCAGGCAACAAGTTTGCAATTGAGGGCAGGTATCATCGATACTCCTGGAGTTAAAAGCGATTGATCGCCAAAACCGCCGATCAGCGCCAAGACGGCGTATGGCGTCCATGAAGCGACGAAAAGGAAACAAATGGTTATCGCCGCTTTCGCTATCCTCAGCTCTGCCGATTCAGCCTGCTGCGCTTGGTTTGCTCTGAGGGACTCAACATTCATTTTTTTAGCCTAGAAAAGAAATGTGTACGATTTTTTTTGTAGTATTTATTGTAAAAATGAAACAAAAAAACTAGCATTTTAAAAAATATGAAATAATCTCAATCCTACACTGTTGACAAGTTCACGACTAAAAGTGGCAAATAATGAAATATCAATAATACTATCTTTAATAATTTTAGGATTTATTATCTTTGAACTTTGTTCCAGGTTTTCATCAGACCCCCAAATATTCGAACGAAAATATTCCATCTTCACTGCATTTATTTTAAAACTTTGCAAATAAAAATAACTAATAATAGTCACTCTGTATAGCTCTGGTTATACAGGGTGATTTTGAGAGTAGGGTAGTAATTTTAACTCATAACGGTAGATATGTATTATTTTACAAAATATTACCTTAATAAATATATTTTAATAACCGATATAACTGAGTTTAAAGTTATTTACAAATTTTGAAGTCGACTCTGTAATGAAACCCTAACCGAACGGCTATTTCATAAATGTTGACCATAACGACATTGATAAGGACATGGACACGATGTAGTTGAATGTCTCGTTCTATTATGTAACCTTACTAACCATAAACTTTCATTACAATCGAACCAACGTATTATACGTATTAGAAAGAATCGTGTTATGGATAAAAATTTTTGTAGTGTGTGCATTGTATCATTTTGTATTAAACGTAATTTGCTGACACAGTAATATAACAATGACTCAAGTGTACGAAAATTTCAAATTCGAATATAATTTTGAACCATAGATTTATTAGTAATGAGAGATATAATTGTTTACATTTTGAAGCAATGAGAGAATGTCATTTTAGTTATTCATCTGGACGATTGGAAATGTTTTTACTCAGATTCAATTTCATCAGTTACCACACTTTCATTTTACAGCAATTTGCAGACTTACCTTTGTGCTTGACATAAATTAACAACTTAAGTCTAACATAATAGAGATGATAATCTACCGTAATTATAACTTAAATATAATTAAGGATACTAAGACCTTGTACCAAAGTAACATATAATTTATTAATATATCTATTCCTTTGCTATTCCAGACTAACAAAATATAGACATAATAATAAGTATGACAATGTTGTTTATCCACTGTTATCCAAAATTTCGGTCAATTTCGGTGTGCAGTGTTACTGTGAGTCGGAATTTGTGGTTTTTGTAATTTATGTATTTTTCGGTGTTTTTTAAATAAAACGTTCTAAAATGATGCGTCAGTGTCCAGTATGTGAAAAATTAAGTTCTTCTCATCCTGAATTGCCTATTCACTCTCTGCTTATAAGTCTATATTTCGAACATTTACCATAAGTATACAGGACCGGCTTACATAATTTAAAGAAAAACGAGAATATGTGAGTTACACATGATTTTTTATACTAACATTTTATTGGGCTATATTTGGTATATCACTTGTTCTTCGAATAAGTAGGTGCATACAAAAATTACTGCCCCACTTTCGAAATCACCCTGTATAACCGAATAGAAATTGTAAATATTAAATAAAGTAGCTATTTAACTTTTCCTTTAATTTTAAAATCAAAGATTATAATTTTATCCATCATGATAATTCACATAATTGTAGAGCATAACGTCTCTAAAATGATCTACTGGTATATTTACTATTTTAGTCAACTTAAAGAAATGTATAAAAATAAAGTTGACATGTATGTTTTAAATTAAAAAAAAATAATTTTGAATAAATTAAATCAAACTTAAATTTTTATTTGAAGAGACTGTGTGATATTCTGTGGACAATTTTCATAGTTATTTGTATACCTAGACCGTGAAATACTATTTTAACGTCCGAAAGAAAGTTTGGTGCACGAAGACTCTATAGAAAACAAAAGTATTATTTATTATCCATCAACTTCAACACAAATACTTCCATGCGATATAAGTTTGCAAACTACAAATAATAATATTGAGTTGAGGTCACAAGTTTCAGGAATAACTATTTCTAACAATCCTAATTGTACATTTAATATTTATTTTAATTCAAAATAAAATAAATTTTCTTATTTCTTAAACATTGGTGTCTCAATAATAATTGGAATGAATAGGAAAAATGAGTTGTAGAAATGTGTGTTATCAATAAAACGGTTGATGCAATTCACCAGCGATTCTAACAGCCGTTACTAACAACAGCCATGAAATTGGAACCGCTAAACAGTACGTGAAGATAGTACCTACTCCACGACTGTTTTAAAAAAAATTAGACATTGTCTGCGACATTGTGGGGATGTCCAAAAATTTCGCGTCCAAGAGGACAATGCGTACTGAAACAAACTTTATGTCAATAACTTGTCCTTAAAAACTTGAAAAAATGGAGGATTCGGGATGTAAACTATAAAAATGAAAGTATGTCCTACTTTTAACAATTAATCGAAAGCTATTTTTAATACATTTACGCCTTTCATTCTCCAACATAAATATAGGGTGATCCGATCATGTTCAGAGAAAAAAATCCAATTTACCCGGTAACTTGAAAGTGACATAAGCCAGTTTCCTAAAATTTTGTAGGTACTTATAGTGTAGGTGTGGATCATCTCATCAATTAAAAATCAAATCAAATTATAACCAGTGAGGGGTCTATAGGAAAAATATTTGGTTTGCCACTGAACAAGGTAAACAAACATACAATTTTTTACTGTATTAGAAAGGTATTTTAAGCTAATATAAATCAAATCTCCTACAGTTCCTATCAATGAAGTCATATGTATGCTCTCTGATACCAAACATCTAGTTATGCTAACGAACAATTCCACAGACAACGCTCTATTCAATAATTATCTAAAGAAATTAATCTAGCTAAATGTACTAACCTGGTTTAATGAAAACACTCTATAAATAGGATTGCTTCTTCAAGTGGCCTCCTTTAAGTTGAGTCAAATATCTAACTATGAATATTATTATACCAATAAATTAAAATTATTTGAAATTAAATATCAACAATGTCAAAAGTGTTTTTACCCTTTCAATGAATTTTAAATTAAATATGACAAATACCTATTTAAATAATATTTACCTTTTATCTAATCTTTTTATATATATATATTTAGATATTAATAATATTGTGTGAAACTAACTACTCTGTGGACTAAAGCCTTGGGGCTTTAGCGTTGAATTACACCCATAATATCTACCCACATATTCTTTATTATTAGCTTTCGTAACATTTTTTACTGTATTAGAAAGGTATTTTAAGCTAATATAAATCAAATCTCGTACAATTCCTAAAAGTTAGAGCCAAAAAACAAATTAATAAAAATAACTTTGAGGTTAACTCCGTTAATATTGACTTTTCGAGAAAGTGTTACATAAGTGACACATTATCTTTTCGAGTAGTACCACCCGCTAAATTTTCTGCGCGGAGTTTCCGTACGCCCTGCATAATTCTTAAATGTCACTGCTTGCGGTAACCGGTTGTAATTTTTCCCTAAAACTTATCACCCTGTATCTCTGGTGGAGAGCTAGATAAAAGATTTGTTGTATTTACATTTTTTACTTGAAATTTTGTAAGGAATCTATTCCTGAAGTTTGACTATTTGCCAGGGTGAGGCAACCCTGTATTGTAACAACTACAAAATTACTACTACCCTAGCTACTATTATAGTTACATAGAGTTCTAAAATATGGAAATAAACTACTATCTAAAATATCTATTGCTTACGTAATGAAAACCACTACTGCACACAAAAAAATATGATTTTCACAAAATTATAAAAGTTACCTGTTCTCTGAGAGCTTTTTCGTGACTGAATACTTTGCTAACGATTTGAATGTAGAAATAAATGATTAAGCTCATGGGAATCACATAGGAGAATGTGAAGATGGATCCGATAAAAAGGCGAATGTCGAAAGTTCTAGTCAAATAGTCGAAAGAACATGCGGTCAAAAATCCCTCTAAAATATTAAATGTTTTAATTTTTATAAAGTTAGTTAATAAAGTACTTTAATTGTTCGCATTTAAAAGTTTAACAAACAGAAATTAACATTAATATTAATAATTTTATTTCTAATATTAAATTAATAAACAATTAAAACAATATTACAATATTTAAACACTGGAATCACTTACTCCAACTTCTTTTTCATTCTTTTGTGACAGTTTAATTTTAGAGATACTGTCTCTAATTCAATTTTCATTAATAGTTCAGTTATTCTGAAAACATTCTTAGATTTATTATTTCAAAGATCTCTAAAAATAGAAATCCGTAATTGTCAAAATGGACCTCCAAGTTGGCAGATGCTAGGTCCATATCTCCTTTTCCAATTATTATTATTAAAACAGTATGTTGAAAGTAAATTTGAACCCTTTCACAAAATGTCATTTCTTGATTTTGACCACCTCCAGATTTAGTCGTCTGGATTTCATGATGGTGTTGATTGCGGAAATCATATTGAATGATGAAAAAACAAAAGTAGAGAGCACTGTCGGCATTTCACTGCAGGAAATGCAAAAATGTCAAAACAAATTGTAAGAGGTTGGAACTGAGGTGTCAGTGGGATGAGATTAGATTAATTTATTCAACATTTGTAAAAATGTGTAAAAATAAAATTATGAATATAAGGGTCAAATTTTAAATTTGTTTATACGTATTCTTCATTTTCAAAACACTTTTTAATTTAATATTTTTTTTACAAACATGTTAAAAATTCAATTTTGAACACGTCCTTGTAGCATTAAAAATATTGCTTTAAGGCCCCAGTGCCTTAAAATGATCACTTTAGAGCACTAGTGCCTTAGAGTAAATGTCAAATTGCGACAGTAAATTTGCAATACATTTAATTTATATTTTCTTTATTAACATGAATACTTATATTACAGTTCACACAATCTGAAAAATTAAATCCTTCCACAATTCTACCACTATCAACTGAAACAACCGCATTCCTAGTTGACGTTTGAGCAAATACAACGTTTAAAAGTGACAAATCCAAAGCCTTTACTTTTCGTAAATGATGAATACAATACAACAATGGTTGCCACCATGGTTACTATATATCATTGGCAAGTGCCTACTTCGAAAATTTGATATAGTGCCTACGATGCTATTTAAAACGTAACTTATTTCTACCCGGGTTAACTCTTTTTAATGCTGTTTGTAGAAAAAATATTGTGTTATTTGTGTTAAAAGTGTTTTTTTTAAGGCACTGATGTAAACTGCAGAATTCGCTGCACTCATTCTGCAAACTTTTACATGTGTGCCTTGAAAATGCACTTTTAACACTCACATCATAAATAACTATTGTTCACTCTAACTATTTTTTATTTTATTAGATATCTGAACACGCTATATAGAATAAACATTTTAACAACAAAAATTTCTAAATGCGGACACGTTTTGCATGCAATCGGTTTTTTATTACAGTAGATAGATTTAAATATTGTATTTTTCGATTACTGTTGAATATTTTATTCGTTTTTTTTTTAACAACACATCGTTGAACAGTCAAAAAGTTTATTTTCGTTAAACTTACCATTAAATAAGGCATTCACAAAAAAATAATTTAATGATGGCTCGGAGGCAAAATGTCGAAATAAAAATCCACAGAAATTTTTTTTTTTAAGTTTCAATAGTATATTATTTCTACATATTTGTATAATTAAGAATAAAAATGTTTAGTACAATAATAGGTCTTTATTTTTGTTTTTCATATTATATATAAAACGTTAATTAAAACTAATGCTATAAGGTAGTGTTACAGCGGTTTAAATATTTCCTTATTTAAACGTTTATCTATCTCTTATAGTTTCAAAGATTCCGATAGATGCATTACTATACAGGGTGATTCAGAACTTATCTACAAAAATTTGGGAATAGATACGTCATAAAAAATGGAGTCAATATCGTAAACAAAATTTTTGTAAAAGTTGTAGTAGTTTCAACCTTTATATCGCTGAGCTACTGTAGTCTAACCAGGAGATTTCAAATATCCGATTACTTATCGTATTAACTTTTTTGTGATGCAAGTATTTACATTAGTTTTCCAAATATCAAAAATGGCTTACATAGGTATAGCAACTCGCAGTTGATGGGTATCGTTTTAATTTATAGTGAAGTCCTACTTTAGTAGGACGATTTCCCGGTAAACATGTGCCAAATGCAACAACTTTTACAACGGTGTACAGTAAGTGCAAGTGTAGTGCAAATGCAGGCGTGACACGGAAATTTGTAATCGAATCGTGAAAGAGATGGAATTATTTTTGTGGGGATTTAAAAAATTAAGTATATTGCACGGAACTAGACGCTATTAATGATTTACGCAAACGTGTCATAGCTAATGTCAATAACTTACAAGTTCAAAACGGACAAGAAGCAGAAACATTTTTGTTAGTTTGTAGAAACTGAGTAAGACGAACCCAAAATTTTATTGTAACATCAGGTATATCAACTAATTTTACTAATTAGAACCACAAATTAATTCTATTAATAATTAATAACAATGGCGACAAAAGCAGTTGAATTTGCTGTATAAAAATAGGTGTTGTAAAATGTAATTTATTTCTTTATTTGGGAATTTCTTTCATTTTTTTGTCTGGTCATCTATTATACGCCTTATCAAGTTTTACAGTGGATCAGTTTCCATTGCCGTGCGGAAGTGTATTTTCAAATAATTTTTGAACTGTTCTTTTTGATTTTATGTCTACAAAATTGTTATTTGTTAGTCTTCTGTACATTCAAAAAAAAATTTTTTAGATAAGTTCCGAATCACTCTAGATATATTTATTTATTTATTTATTTGATACAACTACCAAGACAGGCAAACACCCAATTACATGGTAGGTACAGTACAAAAGAACAATATACAGATGAATAATAAAATAACTACATGTATAGTCAGTACCCAATCAACCCAGACACAAATGATTCAATCCGCGTCGAGAATGCATCGCTTAATATTCCGTACATTAGAACAAAAAATGTCGAAAGAGTTCTGATATTGATGATAATTTGAACACATTACATTAATCGGTGCAAATCGAAGAACATTTGTCCTGGTTGTTTTTAGATTAGAGAAAATAAATAATTATATCGAGTTCTTCTCTCCAAAATATTGAACTTTAAATAGCGCAATAACTCTTCACAAACTATTATGCCATTAACAAGTTTAAACAGAAAAATATAGCCTCCTCTGAGCTAACGAGTAGAGATGAAACCTGGCTAATAGTTCACATTGTGGATGATCTCAAGGTGGATAAACGTTGTCAGATTTAAATGAAAGATATTTAAGTAATTGCCTTTGGATTCTTTCAATGCTATTTATATGAATATCGTATCCTGGATTCCACACTGTACTAGCATATTCTAGTTTAGAGCGAACGAGAGAGAAATAAAGCAATTTGATAGTATGAACGGAAAACTGCCTGAACTGAAATTGTCACATTTTGCCAGAGATACAGCATCAATTTGGTATAGATAATTTATAGAGCTATGATCAGTTCTTTCAGTATATGACATTGTAATGCATTTATTGATATTCAGTGGTAAAAGATTAAGTTTACACCATTGGTTAATTGTAGTCAGATCAGATTGTAATTCCAAGCAATCCTCAAACCGTCAATACATCTGAACAATTTTAAGTCATCAGCATACAGCAACGCATCACTAGAGATGTTCAGAGTTATGTTATTTAAAAATATATTGAAAAGAAGTGGCCCCAATACTGAACCCTGGGGAACGCCCGACGTTACATGGACCGTCATATATGACTACCTAATGTTGAATATTTCTGTACTTTCTCTAAAATTTATATTTTTGGTGGAATCTATTTTCACATAAACTGATCTCAACTGAATGTCATTATTTCTAAAGCAAAATCACATCTAAAATCTTTACCTGGCACAAATCTTCCCCAGACTTCAACCAACGGCAATACAGCCCACGGTACGGTATAAATCCATATAAATATTATCATGATAAGAGCCTTAGTCTTCGTCAGTTTACCATCGAACGGCCTTGTGATAGTGGTATATCGATCATAGGCAATGCAAGCGTTGGTCATACCGGCGCCTATTCCCGAGAGCGCACCCATGGTTGCAAATATTCGACAACCCAAAATTCCTGCTGCGAAACCATGATTGAATGAATTATAAATGAAAATTGGAGCTTTCAGCATCATCATGAAATCGCAAAAAGCCAGATTCACCACGAACATATTCGAAGGTGTTCGCAAACTTTTAGCCCTGCAAAATAAACAATATATCTACGTTTATAATAATGTTTCCCATAAATAAGTAACATTTCAACTTTTTCATTTCTTGTATGCAGTTGAGACATTTTGAACTTTGAACAAGTTTTGGACACAATACAATAACAATACAAGTCAAATGGTAAAGTAACAGCAATGTTTGACCATTGTCTGATAAATCGCATCGTCTTTGTAATACTTGTATGTCGAATCACCTGAATTTCAATCTAGAATTCTGTAAAGTGCTGTAGTGTAGTGACAACAATGTTAGTAAATTTGACCTCGAGACCGGTCGTCAACTATTGAATAAAGGATTGTGAGTTGACAGGACTTTTTTTTTCCTTTTCAAATTTAAAAAATTGCTCACATTTATCAATTTTGAATTTACCTATAATTCAATCAAATTATTAAATAATTTTCAAAATTCAAGTTCACTTTTGAATATATTAACACGCAATCAGTCACAGAAGTTTACTTTTTATTTAATTAGTTATTAAATTAAAGTATTAGATACCTAAAACAAAAATCGACAACCGTGTCTTGTCCTGTACCAGGAGACCTTATTGTTCTATACAAATCAGTGCTACGAACAAACAAGAGAAGTATATGTAGATTTGCTTTAAGTCCTAACCGTAGCTAATATGTAAGTGTTGGAATTAGCAGTTCTAAAAGCAAAATGCTGGTGATAGTCAGCACTTCTTGCAAACCAGAAGACTTGAAATAAGAATTACAGCACATTTGATGATCTATCAGAGAAAGTGGATATACGAACATAAATATTGAACAATGTACCAGAAGAATACCCAAGATCAAGCCAAAAAAGAAATATCTGGCGACAATTGTTAAGATATCACAATATTACTACAGTCTATAACACCTCAAGCAAAACTATCTGCAAGAACGATATACATACAACGTCAAAAGTCTTGGAAAAAGTATATCGTTTTCTGAATCTTTTTTTGTGGAAAGAATATGTTCGATAAACTAAGTACTTAGAAAATTAAAAACCAGCAAATGTCTGACATTTTTGACAAAATTTATTAAATCAAAAAGAAGTAGCAAAGCAAGTTCTTTACTTGACTAATAGTCGGTATGACCTCCACCACGTTCCAATAGCATATTGACACGTCTGTGCATTGAGATAATCAAGCGGTTAACGATCTCTTGCGGAATATTGCTCCATTCCTCTTCTGCCGCCACGACTAACTCATCTGCAGTCTGAGGTCGAGGCATATGATTATGAATGGCTCTAGCAACGAAATCTCACGTTTTCAATAGGATTCATGTCAGAAGAGTTGGCTGGCCAGTCTAATCTCTTGATATGTCCTGTTTCGATTATCTCTTGAACCCTTTGAAAATTTTTACCTAATTCATTACGTAGGGGGTAGATAATGGGCGTAATAACTTGTTTGATGTAAATTTGACTGGCCATATTCTGTGGTATGCGAATTAATGGGGTGTGGCGGTTGAAAATTATTCCACCTCAAAACATTACGGAGCAACTTCACGGGGAAAATGAAGTCGTTGTCGACAACAATTCTGGTTTCGTCTGTATAGTCGCGTCAAATTAGCATTTCACTTGTAACTTTTTGCGGAGAAGTCCGATTCAAATGCGGTTTTCTGCAAAATGTTCAGCGAATTTTTTATAACAAAAGGTACATCTAACCTCTGTACGCTCGCAAATTTTTAATTGTTTATTTAACAAATGACCTATTTTTGTTGAACATATGGCAAATGTCACACACGATTCAACGAAAATGTCTGGAAAATGTTCTCTCGGAGGTTTTCGAGGTTCCTCTTTATCACTTTGGTGTTACCTTTATTATTTATTGTTAAATTGTTGTAACTGGGCTAATTAACAAATTAAAAATTCCACCCCCGAAATCACTAGAGAACCGGAATTTTTTTCCAGGATTTCTGGCTTATTAGGGCAAACCATGGGCACAAGATTTTTGCAAATATAATTGTTTATTGTTCGATTGTTGCAACCTTGCCAATTAACAAATTAATAACTCTACTCCCGGAATCGTTAGAGAACCAGAATTTTTTGCATTAACTCTGGGATCATGGGGAGAACCATCGGCACAAGGTTGTTGCACGAAATTGTTTATTTTTCTATTTTTGCAACCTGGCTAATTAACAAATTAATAACTCTACTCCCGAAATCACTAGAGACTCGAATTTTTTTCCGGGATTTCTATCTTTTTAAGGCAAAACATCGGCACAAGATTTTTGCAAATATAATTGTTCAATTGATCCTAGAATTATTGCAAAAAAAACCGATTTTCTAACGATTCCTGGAGAAGAGCTATTAATTTGTTAATGGCGTAAAGGTCAATTCCTATGCTCTCGCGCCCACTGGACACGGGCAGCACGATGCCTTGAAAATAGAGTGGTGGACCCGTAATGGTCTTTCAGCACGTAAATTTGTGGAGTCTTCTTCGAATAGTAGGTGTCGATATAACACGGCGAAACGTACCTTGAAAGGGGGCTCTGAGAGGATGTGTGGTGTCTACAGGCATATAGCACCAAATACCTATCTTCCCTTTTATTAGATATTCGAGGATGTCCACTACGTGGTCTGTTTTCCACTGTATCAAATTCTTCACATATATGTACTATTCGTACAACAGATGATCTATAAATGCCCAACATGTTCGATATCTGATGATTAGAGTGTCCTGCATCATGTAAAGCAATCATTCTTGCTCGGGTAAATGCAGAAATTTCACGTCCTGACATTATAGTGTACAAAAATTCAAAAGAACACTTGGCTGAATACACTACCAAACTGACCAGATTTGTAAAAACATTGGAAATAAAGTAAAAGCTCATGGTCTACAATTTTTTATTGTCTTTATTCCCTAAGTACATGTACTTTTTTACCACATTCAGACAAACCACTAGATTTAATCGAATCATTTTATATACAGGGGGTCCAAGACTTTTGACGTTGTGTATATTTCAAGACCCTAATGTACAGGGTATAAATAAATAAGTGAGTAAATTCAGGGGGTAATTTCCTGTAGAAAAATATCGTTCGAACATCCCCTGTGAAGATCAATCCCTTAAAAATGGTGCTAAAATTAAATTAACTAGACATTTTCTGCTATTGTAAACAATTTGTTGATTTTCTCCGGTGGAGAAAGCCATCTCTAAGACTTATTTGATACCTTATTATCTACCTTATCATTTAAAAATTCGTTTCAGATAGCCTGATTCATTCCAGTCAAAAACAATATCTTGTAATTGTTTCGTAAAATTAACAATTTCTGAGCAAATAATTTTATTAAAACCAGTTACATGACTGCATGACTGATATAGGGTAGAAATTTATTTAAGTAATTTATCTAGTAGGCGGCTGCCACCTTGACAGTGTGTAATGGCAACTTAAATAAAACTGAAAAAACTATACTGAAAGATGAAATAAAAAATAAAATTAAAGTTAAAAATAATATGGTATAGGTACACTATATATAATATTAATTATATGCACTTTTATAATTATAAATATTATTTTCTTACGTGGAAAAAATCCATAGCACTGTTCCATTCCCTACGATTGCAGCAAAAAAGAAGAAAATATATACTAGTCCTAGAAGAAGATGAAGTGAATAATCCGGTTCAGTATATTTTAACCAATGCTCTGGTACATGAATTAAATCTTCGGGTGCTACATCCCATCCTATGTGATGAATTGTCCTACCGTCCAGTGAGTCCATAAACCTGTCATTTAATTTTACAATTATTTCTACATTTTTTAATAATATGAAAAAATGCGAATCATTTTGTCATGAATTGTAAAAAGAGAAAAATAACCCGAAACCTGTAAAAAATATATCTAAGTGCACGTATCATTTGCATCTTTTGATGTTTATCTCTATTCAGGGTGATACATACGTAATAGTACACAGAGCAAGAATGGATAAAAATAATATGATTTAGCTAAATTTACCTTGGATCAAAAGTTGATACTAACCGGCATAGAGAAATCCAAATTTGTTAACATATTACCAGTAGCTGGTAGAAGGTGCCACCTGCGCCCTCTATATGACTCTAAAGTCTAAAGTATAATAACATTTTTGTGTGAGTTCATGTATACCTATTTATTTTTTAAGTAGGTATTCTTTTATTTCCTCATATTTTTCACGTAAAAATAATTAACCTTTTCAATGATTAAAATGTGTTCAAAAGTTATAGGTACCTACGAAGAAATCAGAAAAAAAATTAGCTTTGACACCCTATGTGTCGATTAATATTAACTTTTGGTGTAAGATAAATTTATGTAAACATCATAATTTTTATATGATAAATTCACTGTTGCTATGTGTACCACTGTTTATGGTCCACCCTGTATATCCACACGTAGAATTGTCACTATAAAGTTATGATAATAAAGAAACTTTAAGAAAATAATTAATATAACTGCAGGGTCACCGATTCTACGAGTACCTAGTGTTAAATATGTCTTCGGGTTGCTTCTTCAAATAATTTTTTTTCATAGTCTAAGAATTTTCAAAGGAAAATCTAACTAAACATAGTATCCTCCAGTAAGGATGCCCTATATACAGGGTGGACCATAACTAATGGTACACAGAGCAAGAGTGGATTTCTCGAATAATAATAACGTGATTTAGCTAAATTTACATTATAGCAAAAGTTGATACTAGTTGATTTTTTCACATTACTATTGAATGCATTTTAATATATTCACGAAATAAATAGGTTTTATAATCTTATTTTTTCATATTTTTTACGTAAAAATGGTATTGATTTGAATGAGTTAAAAAGCCTCGACTCGGTAATGTGTGACCTATGACCTACCTCTGTTACGAAAGGTAGGTTGCACCTCCTGGCGAATTTGTGGACTGCATTTTCTTTCAGATGAGGAAATTATGCCGATTTTCACCGGGAAAACACAAGGTTTTAGCACACCGTTTTACTATGCGCGTGAGAGTTAAATTCTCGTTCGGGTCTCTCGCTCAGAGGGTCAAGGCGTTCCCAATACCGAGTGAGATAAGAAAAAGTGACAAAGTATACTATAATGTAACGAATCATAAGCATAATGAGTCTAAATGACTTATTGAAATTAATAACTTAAAAGAAAAAAATATTTAAGAGAAAAGTAATCTAATTAATATGCTAAATAATAAAATTATTTTGATGAGCGCGAACAGGTATATTTTCTGAATGTTGATACGAACAACCGTTTCCAAGATATTTGGAAAGTCTGTATTACACTGTTTTTAAATTATATAAAAATTATATATTTTATAAATTATAAATTTAAAATAAATAGTGCAAAATTATTGATATTTCGATTTATTAGACTAAAAGAAACAGTCGGTCCTCAAAGTTCAACAATATTTTAGAAAATTGTCTGGAAGATTATTTTTTCATATTTACATTGGAATTAGCTGATCGGTTCATTTGCGATAGCAATAACGGATGTGGATAGTTTCAAAGAGACACTGCATAAAATAATATGGAAAATTATGATACACCATTTTCTTTGTCGTACATTGGTATGATTTTTATTTGTGGAGATAGGTAAAGGATAGGTGGTTTATAATAATTATGTTGTTAATGAACCGAAAATAATAAATATTAGTTGCAATTAAAAAAGTCCAAAACGAATAATAGTATTTGAAATAATTTATTTTTACCATTTATTTTAAATTAAAAAACAAAATGTAGTTAAAAAGAAGTTAATCTTTTGCGAATGCATCTAATGTACACGGTTGCTCGTATCAACATTCTGAAAGTATACCGGTTTTACGTAAAAAAATATGAGGAAATAAGATAACCTATTTAAAATAAATATACATGGAGACACAAAAAGTTATGATATTGTCTGAAGCTATTTATTTGTGGCATAATTTTAGTTTTTTTCTTTAGTTTGATTGGGTTTTTGCCATACTTCTGAAAGTAAAGATTAATTAAATAAGCCCTTGTGCCAAACGGATCAGTCAAGGGTTATTTTTGAAACTAAGTTTACCTAACCGAAAAATCTTACACTGAAAAAAGTAGATAAGTAAAAAATAACAAAAATCATATCACTATCGCGCACTTCCGTATTTTTGACGTTTCGAAAAACTCTCTGTTTTCGTTCTGAAAATAGTAAATGTATTAAAAGTATATCAAGTTTGACAGTTTAAAATTTGGTTATCTGCTTCCATAGAGAAATAATCGCGGTCACGTTTAATTTTCTTTTTATTGCGTTATCTTCCTTCTCTAAAATTTTTGCTAAACCCCATTGAATCAAATGACCGTTTTCTCAAGCGTGTTTGCAAATTTTGGATTTTTCACATTCCCGTCTTTTTATTATATAATTTTTATGTTCCTCAACTCAAACATTATGTTGGAGAAACGTCTCGGCCTATAAGTGTTAGAGTTATTGCTAACTGAAACAACTAAGAACTAATTTTAAAAGTTGAAAGTAAATTTCATTACGAATACGTCAGCAGTTCAAAAGAAATTGCAAAATTCATTTTAAAGAGTGTGATTATTATTGCAAGCGATTGTAACTACATCTGTGTTAAAAATCTATGTAGTAGAGTTTAATTTAGTTTATTCTGTAATACTAGTTAACATTTAAAATGTAACGAAATTATAATTTTTTTCCGTAATGCACTTTCATCTAGCAATAATTACCGATGGCAATAATTTGATCGTGAATAGTCATCTTTGTAGAATTCTGAATTATTAGTCAGTGGGTACAGTTCGTTGTGGGGACAATGTAGATTTATTTATACTTTCAAAAAGAAAATATATGCACAGTTTATAAATTATAAGAAATATATGATATAAATTTTTAATAGAAGTGGAAGTTATATAAAATAAGTACTGCCAATATTTTGACCTAATCTACTCTTTCCTGAATTTGTTGCCAGTCTTGGATGCCACTGTATGGGTTACAAAATAATACAATAAATTATAAACTGATTTTATATACTCTGTTCTAAAAAGAGATATACAGCACAAATTATTATAGCCACAAATATCCTCGTTTTTTATTTACCTAATTTTGCTTTCAGATTATCAAATTGATTTGCTAGATATTTTTCTAGATGAAATATTTAGAAATCTGAAATGATTTTTTTTGCATTTAAGTTAGGTAATTAATTTTTGGTAAAACCGCTTATTTGTAATGAAAGTCGATTTTTATTAGGTCATCGTGTCAACACAGCAAAGAAAGAAAATCATTTCAACGATTAAATTAATGTTAAGAAAATTTAGTTTAGTAAAAGTTTTTTGTAAAAAGAACCTACTTACCGAGCATTAGCCAGAGGTACAGCGGTCCAGTTGAGTAAAGCCATAGTGCCATTTAATCCAGGTGCAACAAATTATTTTTACTCAAAACTGACAACATCTCTTGATTTGTGTTAGATTTTATAGTTTCGTAATCAAATAAAGTTGACCTTAATCCAGATAATTACATTAAACTGAGATTTTTATATCTAACCCTGATAAATCTAGTTTATTCAATTACAATGTAAGTTTCACTTACTTCTATGGAAATTTCAACAGTTCTGCGGTTTTTTCTCTTTATAATTTTTAACAGTCAATATATCTGGTTGTTTTTTTGAGTATAACCATGAAGCAGGATTTTATAATTTTGCATGCATGTTTATTATTGATTTTGCACATCCTAGCAACATGCAGTAAAAAAGTTCAAAAACAATTAAACTGGCTTGGCAGTTGTGTCTCCATAGTTTATATCCATGGCAAATTTGATAACATTCTAGATAGGATAAAAACTATCAAAATAGTATGAATTTTCAAATATTTTCAAAAGTGGAAGGAATTGTAGGAGATTTGATATATATATATAAATACCTTTCTAATACAGTAAAAAATAATAATTACAACCTTAACATGCTTATATGGGTTGAAAGGCAATTTCAATGTGCTCAAGACTGAACAAAAAATATAGGGTGTTCCATTTAAGATAAAAAAAAAGTTATAATTTATTTGTTGTTGTCAAAATTTAACAGCAAGAATAACATGTTGGCATAATATTTTGAAATTAGCGGATATACCATAATTCAGCGTCGTCTAATATTTATGAGCATACCAGAAATCACTTCTATATTTCCAGGAAAGAGTCGATAAAACACGTACGTAAGGGAGCTACTACCTCCCTTTGCGAAAAAGCCTGTCATCAATAAAATAAAATTGACTAATTTTCAGCTTTATAGTATACTCGCGTCAAGAATTCAGGACGTCTTACGTCACGGCTAACGTTACACAATTGTTTTTATTTTCAACGTAATTTCTGATATTTGGTCGCGTTAAAAACAATATTTTTTTGCAATTTCGTGTAAAACATAATGCAAACTTTTAGTGTAGTATATAGTTTTATTACTATCAATTTCCTGTTTCGTTATTTTTGTATTTCATTAAAATTTAGAAAAAAACTACCTACGCGTCATTTTTGTTGTCCCTCCCCCTGAATTTTTTTCTACCGGCGCCCATTGTTATGACCTTTACAGTTTTAATGGAGATTCCAATTTATAAACATACTCTAAAATTTCACTGAGAGCCATTTTATATAAGAAAATATGCGGGGTCTTTTTCTCAGAAATGTGATCGTGTCATACAGGCTTTTTTTAATTATTTCGTTTATCTTTAAAAGTCGTCACAGTCAGATATTGTTTTGTACAAGATAGATCCTGAAATATTCAGATCACTTTTGTAATCTTGTAAATTGAATGACTCTAATGAAATTGCTCACGGGAACTACCAAAGTATTTATAACTAATTTCTGGATCGATTGAACTACTCGCTGTTGTGGTGTAGATGTCAGTCCAGTCAGTCGTTCTTTACATAAAATACATAGTTCTATATAATTATAACTATAAATGCCGCTTTGAAATTCATTTATTGATTTATATTCTGCAATGTTACCTGGCATTGGTGTCTTTGGAACTGGGCCAGTAGTGAAAGTATTAGTGCCTATTTTACGTGAGAACGGATTTAAAATAGAAGCTGTTTGGAGCAGAACTATACAAGACGCACAGGAAGTAGCGAAAGAACTTGGAATTCCATTTTCTACAAATAAAATAGATGATGTTCTGCTGCGTAAAGATGTGGACTTGATATTTGTATTATGTCCTCCAAACTTGCATGCCCAAATTTCTGTCAAAGCTCTTGGAATTGGTAAACATATCGTTTGTGACAAACCTGCAGGTTTAAGTCAAGCGGATGCGCTTAAAATGGTTAGAGCGGGGCAGTATTATCCATCCCTAATTTCACTTATTAACCACCCATTCAGATTTTTACCAGCATTCACGCATATGAAAAAGGCACTGAAAGACAATTATTTAATGTCTCCGATTACATTAATTGACATTCGTATTCAAAGTGGGTGCTTATTTAGTGATTCTGATATCTTTGACTGGAAATGTGATGACACAATGGGAGGTGGAACCCTGAATCTGATAGGAAGTCACGTTGTAGATTTAATAACATACTTATTAGGAATCAAAGCTATTAGAGTCCATGGTTTAGTTCGCACATTTACAAAAAATACAGAGAGTATTAATGGAATACGCAATATATCTGCCCCAGATTTTTGTACATTTCAGATGGAACTTGAAAATGGTATTTTAGTAACTGCTACTTTGAACAGTCACACAGTCGGAACTACATTTCAACAAGAAGTTATGATATGTAGCAGCACAGGCCATTTGGTTGTCCGAGCGGGAGACTTATTCGGAAGACGAAATAAAGGTAACGAGGAAGTTATTTACTTAGATGTGGAAGATTTACAATGTCCCGTGCCCAATTCCATTCTACCTAAAACCTTCGTCAAGGGATTGTGCAAAATGGTATCTGCTTTACGAGAAGCATTTCTTCCAGTAAATGAAAAAGCTGGTTGGGTCAAGGAGCCAGTTTGTTCAGCTGCTAATTTTGAGGATGGTTTATATGTACAAGCTGTACTAAGTGCTATAAGGCAGTCATCTCAGACACGCCAGTGGGTTAAGGTTAAGGTAATGACGGAACAACCTGATAAAAATGAATTACTCAGTGCTGTGGTGAGGAGAACTGCTATATCTATTTCTTAAGTTTTTAAAATGGTAAATATCAGGATATCGAAATTTAATATTTTGTAAAATATTCGATATACTCGCGTCAAGGATGCAGACGTCTTACGTCACACATTTGTTTTTATTATCAACGTAATTTTCGATATTTGGTCGCGTTAAAAACAATGATTTCTTGCAGTTTAGTGCAGTTTCTTAAATATTTTGATGAAATTATAATGAATTATTAATTTGTTCGTATGACGTAAATCGTTTGAATTCTTGTCGCGAGTATATAGGTGTTTAATTGACAAATGGTATTTATTAAAATAAAATAATTTGTGATCACTAAACTAATAATATTTTGTATATGTTGAATAATTTAGTTTTTATATTTTCAGTATTTTTGACTATTAAAATCTTAATATATTTATAAATCTGAATATTTCATTCTTTTTAACTTAAATTTTTGTTAAGGTAGTTACCAAGTTTTTTTAGAATAATGTAATGAAAACAATTATGTAAAACCACAATAAATTATTTATTTAAAAACATCTACATTATTTACAATCATATATTTCTTCCACTTCTTTCTTTGTCTTCATTCAACATTTTGTATGCTGGCAAATATACTTCAGTATCAAGGTATATATCATGATATAACAAAGATGGATTTCTAACGGTATTTGAAGCATTTCCTAAAGATGTATACCCCATATCATACAATTTGCAATATGGAACTTTGTAGTAAAGTAAGTAATGCCAAATATCTGAGTAGTGCCAATCTAGCAATGGATTCACTCTCATTATTTCGGGCCAATCTCGATCTGTCATCTACAACACAAAAAATTCAAATAATCTCGTTTATCAGTTCAGTTAACAGAATTACCTGAAATACTTTTAAGTTAATTGAATAAGGATCTGTCCGTCTGGTTCCCATGAAGCATGCTTTTAAGTTTGGTTTCATTAACAATGTTTTATTAAGTGCCTCTTTTATGCTTTGTGTAACAGTTATCACTTCTAAATTAAAATATGTTTGACACTGTGAGATAAATTTATCCTGTTCTGGAAATGCATTTTCACTTTTTACATATAAACAGATCATGGGGCTCTTGCAGTTTGGATATTTAGCTTTCATCACTGTGTAAATTAAATGCAATAAAACAGTACAATCCTTCCCTCCATTAAAGCTCAAAAATACATTGTGAGGTCCATACTCTTTCAGGCCTTTCTCTATAGCCTAAAAGTTGAGGTGGCTCATAAAAAATATAATTTGGAAATGTTTTACTTTACATATAGCAATACACTTTACACCAACCAATAAATCAAAATTAGTATTAAATTTATTTTAAATTTCACTCAATTCGAATAGAATTTTAATTTCTAAGATCAATAATACTCATTAAGGTCGCCGTATTTCTCGCCGTAAAATGATCAAATTTGGGGGTGTTTTTTAGGTACTGGAATCTCGAAAAATTAAACACGTAAAGCAAAAGTAGTATCAAAAATAAAATTACTGTTGTTTTGTTTATCCACTTTTACTATTTAAACTCTCCTCAAATAATATAATAACTTTCAAAATGCATTTGTATGATACACATTTTTTCGTTATTCTAACCCCACATTTTAACAATTATTTTCACATACTTATAAACAAAAGTGAACAATCTTATATGCAGAACTATGTAAGTATATGTTATAACAATGTTTACATCTATATTTGAATTTAAAAAAATACGTATTTTGAAAGATTTCAGTACCAAAAAATATGTTCTTAATGTAGGAAACTTATTTCAAATAGAGAAAGATTAGTCAATAGTATATTGTATTGACACACTTTCATAATTCAGTTCCTCTTCCTCAAAAAATTGTTATTTATTTACTGAAGCATAAAGTTACTAGTTTGCTCATTTGTTTTTTTAGCACACTTCATTCTTATATTTACATATATTTTTTAATTAATTATACAGGGTGTTACAAATTAGTAAGCTAAGCTGTTAGATTACTTAGGCGAAAATAATGAGGCTTCCAAGTTTTTTAATAAACAGGGCTTTAATGTTGCTCACATTTAGAAGGTTATACCACTGGCGGCTGGTGAAATTTCAGGTATGTCATATCTTAACCAATCATGGGACCCAAACCAAACTTTAGTATATATGTACTGTGACTATATAGAGAACTTCAGTAGAAGGAGAACGATTTTGCAGTTTGTAAAAAAAGTTAAAAAAACGTGCCCCCACCTAAGATTTCCAAATTGGCTTGTTTAAATTTCGAGAAACATTTTTTTTCATAAATTAGACATAATTCTACCAATAGGTTTCAGATTTTATTAAAAAAAAATTATTTGTGTTAAAGTTACAGCAGTTTGAAAATTAATATTGTATTTGTGATCAATTCTAAAAATTTCAAAATGCTATAAATTCTACAAATATAGTTATTTTTTAATAAAACTTGAAACCTATCTCTAAAATTACATCTAGTTTATGGAAAAAAATGTTTCTCAAAATTTATAGAATCCATTTTGAAAATTTGGGGCGAGGCTCACGATTTTTTTCAACTTTTTTTCGCAAACTGTAAAATCGTTCTTCTTCTACCAAAGTTCTCTATATGGCCATAGTACATATATCCTAAAGTTTGGTTTGGGTCCCATGTTTGGCCTGAAATCCCACCTGAAATCTCACCAGCCGCCACTGGGTTATACTGTGTCACTTTTAAGCAATTTTGGTTAAAAGAATTGCAAGTAGAAGAATGAGTGATAGTGGTATCTCCCTACTAATTTGTAACACCCTGTATACATTTATATCATACCAAAATATATGCATGTTAAAAAATGCACCTATTAATATTTTATCTTTATGTTTATAAATTTTAATGTGTTTTGATAAATTAAAATGCATTTTTCATATCTCTATGCACGAACTAGCACTATTTTAAGTCACAGATAGTTATTAGCATAAATAAACGATAAAGAAATTGATTATGGCTTTTTAAAAAAGTATGTAGAGCTAGCACAATAATAATTACCTTTATATAATATTTAACATCATAGTTAAGACATATATAATGAATTTATAAAGAAAACGGAAATTCACGTGTTCCATGTTCTTCCACTTAACCATCCATAAAAAAATAAACTAACAAAAAACGTATAGAAAAAATGTATATGTACATTGCTATTAAATAACCAAATTTAAAAATATAAATATATATAGAAGTACAGAAATATTATGACAACGATGCATAAATAATATTATACAATTGAAATTATATATCTTTTGCTCCCTTGAAAAATTAATTGATACTTAATTTAAAATAAAAAAGCTCTTTTTTATATACAATTCCAAGAAATTGCAAACATTAAGATTTTATTTGTTTTCACATTGCTAACAAATAAAAATTCTAAATCTAACACGTTCGAGACGACAAAGAATTTGTAAGTTTTGTTGTTCAAAGTTTCGGAACCCCAAGGTCTGGAATAAGATATTTCTAAAATATCAGATTCTGTATTTATTCTATATTCTACTGAAAATGTTTTTCAAAATTTTTGTACTTTTAGTGCTGTCTTTTGAAAAGATTTCTTATTCTGATAAATGAGATCGTACTAACTTTTTATTCTAAGCAGGACTTGATTCTATTTATGTGATAAATTTTGGTCAGAATTTTGAGCTGATTTACATATTTTTATCGACTGTTGAGTCATATTTGACATTAATATTCTTAAAAATGGTAACAAAAAAACATTTCTTACACGTTCGTTAGGGCTAATAATATCTTACTGCCCGCGGTACAAACTGTCTCTAACAAATTATTAAAATAGTCGGTTCGGGACTTTGGTGGTACGAACTATGTACTCCATACCACTAAGATCGTTAAGTGATATATTTCCAAAAACTATCAATGGGATTACTATACGATGAAAAATAAAATCTGAAATATATTGAATTGCATAATTTATTCCACTTCCCGCCTGCGCCCTAGACTAATACACCGTTCGTGACTCTCGTGGTACGAACTGTCTCGAACGTGTTGATACAGGTGATAGCTTTTTTCATGTCTTATTATTTCTTAAAGATAGGATAATTGTAATTAATGTAATAAGAATGAATGAAGAAAATATATTCGTCTTACCTCCTACTTACTTCTATTGCTTGTTGAATTCGGTCATCAGGATCTGCATAAACATTTTCTTGTACATTGCTGATGTAAGAATCAATTACATTATTACTGAATTCTTGTCGTATCATTTTTTCCATTTCAACAATACTATCGAAACTACTACTTTCTAATGGTATAGAAAATTTACTGTCACTTTTGTCACAAACCATTCTTATTGGCAATTTTTTTAATACATTTAAAATTTGATTTATATTTCCATTCTTCTGAATTTGTACAACCTTCTTGTATTTGGCTTCGAACCTATACTGAGCTAAACTTTTCTTCAATATATTTAACTGTTTTTCCATATACTTCTCATTAAGAATAAATATAGTTTGTAGTTGAATTACAGGATATACCAAATCATTTCCTGTGAGAAGTTTAGAAGCAACTGGTAACTGATAACTATTAGATTCATGAAGATTGTTCAACACTGCTTTGAGTTTTAGATTTTCTGTACGATCCTGAAACGTTATATTGGCAAGTGCTTTAAAAATAATATCATCTGATAATTTGCCTACAACAATTACTACATCAAATTGTTTGGATAATATATTTAATTCGTTAGAAACTATCCTTTCATTTTCATGTAAAACTGAAACTTTCTTCACTAAGTAATTCAGATAACTTAACTCAGGTAACAATTTCTTTAAAATATCATCTTGCTTTTGCTTTCCTCGAAGAAAAAGGTCACAAACTAAAATCACAGCTACCGTCTTAAACATTTCTGCTTCGTGGTTCCACTTTCACTGGATGTAAAGGTAGCATAGCAAAAATTTATAACGAGCCAAATACTGTAATAGAGATTTCATAAACTCACTAATTGGACGCTGACACTACTGACAAATAACAGTGACACAATCAATGACACTGATTTAAAAAATGTCTAAAAATACAAAACCCGTAGTAGTTGTCAGTATTTTAAAATTTTACAGAAACTAAGTATAAATGTATAATACGGACTAATGGTTATATGACGTAATAGTTGATAGTTCAATTGTAGATTTAGACATGATTTAGACGATTGAGTGGGACTAATAACGTAGGTTCAATAATAGTTCAAGTTCTTCTTCTTCGTCCTATATCGCCACATCTATCATTTGACAAAGAGATATCTTCTGTATACATGTCCTATAATACCCATATATACTCGCGTCAAGAATTCAGACGTCTTACGTCACGGCTGACGTTACACATTTGTTTTTATTGTCAACGTAATTTTCGATATTTGGTCGCGTTAAAAACAAATATTTCTTGCAATTTAGTACAATATATAATGCAAACTTTTTGTGTAGTATATAGTTTTATTACTATCAGTTGCAGTTTCTTAAATATTTTAATGAGAATATAATGAATTATTCATTTGTTCGTATGACGTAAGTCGTCTGAATTCTTGTCGCGAGTATAGCACAGAATTGTATTCTGTGCCCATAGTTCACGGTCTAGGCACAGTATAGATAGACCAGTAAGGACAGCTGCACTTTCCCGCTAAGCCATTTTCAGAATTCATTCATTACTATTTACGCACTCGTTTTGGTTTACGTTTCGTAGTATAACCGCTTGTGTGTATTTTCGTTTTGTGATATTTTAGTTCTTAACCTATTTGAGTAGTTGCGTTCCAGTCCTGGTTTTAAATTTTACTATTTTGTTATATTTTTTAAAAAATAATTATGACTGCATCAAAAGAACTGGACCAAGGTACAAAAAAGTGCAATATAGTAGGAGTTTATTGTGTAGTAGGAAGTTGCAAGAACAATGCTGGAAATTATACACATGATTTTTTTAGATTCCCAAAATACAACAGAAGGTAATTTTGCGATCATTATATAATTATAATTAATTATAATAAATTAAGAACATAAAATATTCCTTATTATTTTCTGTGTATTGTTTTTTGTGGTAGTGCATAAAATTTGTAAGGGAGGAATATTAATTTCAACCAGCATTACATGCTTATTGCAATTTGTAAACAGTATTCCTTTCTTATTTTTTGTGTTTGTAAAATTGATTGCATTTTACGATTGAAATTCATGTAAAAATTATTAACATAAAATTATTATTTTTAGAGCGAAGGAGTGGACGGTTAAATGTAAGAGAGATCTTTTGGATATAATTTTCGAATATGTGCTTAGCATTTTTCACAAAAAATGGTCAAAGATCAGAAAAGAAAACTACTTACCTCAAATGCTTATCTTACAATATTTTCTGACGATGTGGCAGGTAAAAATATTTAATGTTTATTTTGAAATAGCTATCTGTATATAAGAATGAATTCTTTCAGAACCATCACAGAAAAATGTGGAAATTTGAATGCAGTCTTGAGAATTATTTTGGTAGCATCAGACAAGGAGGAAAATCTATCTCACCAACTCCTATATAATATCTACGTGCTTCGTGGATTTCATTCGTAAATTTGTTTGCCATCGACCTCAAACAATGCACTGAAATGTCATGAACCAATGCACATTGTATACTTTCGATTAGAAGACTTAATTCAATTTCAGAATTGCTTCTGAAGAAGCGAACATATGTCTCTTGACCAGTCAAAAAACCTAAAGCAACAACAGGGCAACCAGCCCAGGAATTGTTCAACTAAGTTACTTTTGTTTATAAGTAGGAAATAATTGAGTATGTTCAATTTTAAAAATAAATGTACACTCGCCATAGCTTTATGCCATTTTTTTGTTAATGAAATAAAATGTTTATATAAATTGTATTTTATTAAATGTCATAGTTCCAGGTGGGAACATCTCTGTTTTATTTATTGTCTTCAAAGTTTTTATACGCTTGTTAAATTATTAATAATAAACCTCAAGATGTTTATTTTAAAAATTTTACGTAATACGAATAATACTATATATTCGTAATTTATTAGCTCGAAGAATTTAAACTATCATAACAATTTATTTCACACATCTAGTGTTTTTTGGTAATTTAAACAATATGTAATTATAATTTGTTGTATTATTTTTAAAAATTACACGTATTTCACAAATTTGCATGTTTATACTTGTAGCAACACCTATTTGAATTTCTGGTGACTCGAACAAATATATAAATCTAGAAAATGTACTTATATTTGCGGAAACTATAATAAAATTGGGTAAAAAAACTGCTGGTAATAACAATATTAATTACAAATAATGAATATATATGTAGTAGTAAATAAAAACAAAAAATAAAAAATAAGGTCACACCAACTTCTATTTAATTATTTCCTTATTTAAACTATTTACATTAAATTTACTGTTTATAGATAGCTTATAAAACCAATATCATTTACTATAAATTTTCAAAATCATATTACATTTTGAGTACCACAGTTACAATTTAAATTTTGACAGTCACAGGTTACAAAGTAAATCACACCATAAACAATGGTGAAGAGAGCCTCACTCCCAAGTGGGAGTGATGCTATCTTCACTTCAAACAACAAGGTCAAAGAATTTGACTGGCGGATTTCATTCATAAATTCGTTAGCTGTCCCTACTGATCTTTCTATACTGTGGTCTAGGCCATCGGAGTCAGGTGACGTCACAAAATCCCCGTAAAAGACAAAATATTGTCTCCCGAAAGATAAACTGAGAGTCATACGTCACAAAAGTCCTGTTTTCATTAGCTAACTATTGATGATGCCGACCGTGCCCATAGGTACGTACAATCATTTTCATTAATAATGGCACCCTTCAAAATAAATTTTGCGATTTCTTTTGAACTAATGACTTCTCTGTAAAAAGTTCTGGAAGTTTTGAGGAGAAATTTTATTAAATCTCTATTGGTAAGTGAAACAAGAAATAATGTTGAAAATTTAAAGTAGATTTCATTACAAATACGTCAGCAGTTCAAAAAAATCCTACAATTAATTTTAAAGAATGTAATTATTAATGCAAACGATTGTACATACTTATATAAACTTACACTTTCACAATAGATTCTACAATTTTTTTGTTTTTATTTTCATATACATATTTATTATTAAGAATCAAATCATACTCAAAGGAAATATATATTTTTCATTTATTATAGTAATATATAGTAGCAATAGTCTAATTTTTTACAGACCACTTTACCATCTTTTGAAAAAATTTGAGACATTTGTAACCCGAATGTATTTGATAGTCTGAGAACCTATACAGGGTATTACAAATTAATAGGTCCAGCCGTTATAATTACATATTCATTGACTAAAATAATGGGACTCTTATTATTATACCACTTTATATTTCAAAGCGCCATTTTCAAAATACAGGATGTCAAATAAAAATTTTAAAAATGATTTTTATTAATATCTCTGGAAATTTTAGAGATATTTTTTTGAAATCTGGTATATATTTTTATCTTAAGTCGGTACACTTTCTGTCTAATTTTGATATAAAATATGAAAGCACAAACGGAGGAAAGGGGATTGTAGTACACACAGCCCCCCCCCAGTTTTTTTTTATTTTGGCTACACATGCGGTTTCAGAATATATTTTTTTAGGTAGTGCATGTTTTTATTCATTTTCTTTTTACTCTTAAAAGATTATAATTTAAAGTTCAGTATACGAGATATATTGCAACTTTCTTGGATGTGTTAGGTTTGGCATTAAACATAATATTAAATGATCATTCCCATTTTATTCAGTAAATTGTAATTGTAAACAAAATGGCACAACAAATATAGTAAGAAAGACACAAATTTAATTCAATTAAACCAAATGTTCAGTATGGGTTTTATCTTCACAAATACATACTTACTCCACTCTTTTAATAAGTAACGAATAGTTTGGAAAATACGTGATTTCAGTTTAAAGTGCTCTTCATCCTACAAATATCTGTAAAATCACCGGAGCTATCAATAAAAATCATTTACAAAATTTTATTTTGACACCTTGTATTTTGAAATGGAGCTGCGAAATGAAAATGGCATAAGAAAAGTTTCATTATTTTAGTCGAAAGAATATATGGTTAAAGGCTTGAACTACTAATTTGTAAGACCCTGTATGTTAATATATTAATTCATATGAAAAAAAAAATAAATTCTAATATTATTCTTTTATTGCAACATTATACAGTACGGCATTTCTCCGCTTAAATTTTTTTGGCAGTGGCGAATCATTAGAAGCAACACCCTTTTCAGGATTTGTTGCCACTGGTACATTATCTCCAGATGACTGACTGCATGTTTCTAACTCTTCTTCTGTATTATCTTTAGTGTCACTTTCCAAATCGCTGGTATCTAATTTAGGCTCAGGTAAACTTAAACTACTAAATCTCTTCACTGGTGTGGAACTACACGATATTTTTGAATTACTGCTGTCCAATGTGTCATCAATAAAAGAACTTGTTACACTCTGATCAATGCTTAAGTTTAAATTTGTTCCATCTATTTCAGAAACGAGACAAATTGGATCATCTACAGCAAGAGTTTCACACAACAACATTGTTTGTGGATTTATTTTCGCTTCAGGCTGCTTAACGTTGTTACTCTTTTTGGGACTGTTAGCATCATATGCTGGGGCAGATTTCTCAAAATTGTTGGGAATTCTTAATTCGTTATTGAATCTAGCTAGGACTTGTTGTTTGTCTTCTTCCGAAGGGGTGAAGTTAAACCTACAACATATTTAAGTAAATTAATTCAGATATAACAATTTCAAAAAATGATTTGATTAAGTGTAGAAGTCAAGGGTTTATCTGCTAGATATATTACTGGTACATTATGCTACGCTATACGGCATTACATTGCATTAACCAGAATTAAGTGACATTACGACATAATTATGTTATATTATGTACACATTACATAGTATTACTGTCAAACTGGAAATTTTTTAAAGGTAATAGCGCTCAGAAGTAAATTACTAATATATTTAACATCCCTACAGTCTATTTATAAATTCTTTAGATACAAACGTGAGTGATATATTTTGGAAAAGTTGCAAATAATCAGCAGATGGTAAATAAATATTTTTTTGTTTTAATACAATTTCAATAACATTAAATCACTTTTGAAAACCATAGAAACATTTGTTTTATATCAATTAGCTGGCCATAGACATACACTTTAACATGTGTGCATGAATGTGACATTCCAGGAGGGAAGTAAAGAGTGTGTGTTTATGCACAGTCCTGTTCTAATTGAAACGCTACGATTTAAAACTTGCAGTACTTGAAGGTAGGTTTGAGCGCATATGAACATAAACACGGTGAGTAAGAACGTACAGTTTAAATTGTAGGAAATATAGTCAAAATTAACAGGTGTGGCAAAAGCCGAAAATATATAAAGAATTTTCAATTTTTATAATGACTTATAGGAGTCATACACCACACTATGGAAAATGCGGGAAGTTTTTAAAACCACTGAGATTATTTTCTCTCAATTCTGTTAGAAGTTCCATATCACTATACCGTTCTCTATCTTTTAATCATCACTTTTGTCAAAGTATTGTTTTGTTTTATTAAAGAATTCAACAAAGAATTATAATAGTACATCATTGCATGGGCGATGTGTCGCCTTTTTCTATTTTTAATAATTAAATTCATTACTAGCGCAATACTGAAAAGTGATAACAACTAAATATATACACCATGCAAAGCTGTTAGCAGTACAACCGTTCCATCGCACCATTCAAAACCATTGTTATTTACCTATAAACATAACGTTTTACTCCCTTCCAATATATGGATTGAAATTAAAAACCCAAATACATAAATGAAAATAAAATTAAACTAAATTATAAAGAAAACTTACAAATAGAGTTTATACACTTAAAAAAGAAATTAGCAAAACATCACCTTTATTTGCAAAACAGTAAGTAGATAAAATATTATCATTATCTGAATGTTTCTAAAAAAATGTTAGTAGTGTGTTAATTTCATCCAGGAGTTTATATATGTTTAGTAATGTGACAAAAATATATATATCTACGTACAGATGATACAAGCGACTAAAAAGCCACAATCCAGCAGAGGATGACAGCACAAACAAAAATATGCATATACAGCTTAAAAACGTATCAGAAAGTACATAAACTGCAACAAAGTTTGTTAAAAACTTAAACTATATATATATACATCAATATTAAATTTGAATAGTCATTTTTTGTCGTTTTTTTTTTGTAGTTTCAAATAAATATTTCCTTTAAATTTAACAGCTCGTATCTTGAAAACAAAGTGCTTACGAACATACATTTGTATAAAATTTTCTTCCTGATTTATCACATGTCGCAGAATCCCCTATTAAAGTTAATCCAACAAATTTAAATATATTATATTTTAATTACACCTTCTCATTATTCAGGTCGGTTGAGGCATCTGGACTACGTCACAACAAAACAGTATCATGCTGGAAGATTTTGCTTGATTGAGCAATCCTGTCTAGTTATAATAATAATAATAATAATAATGTTTATTATTAAGCAGTAAAAAGCATAACAGAAAAATTTACAATTTACAACAATAAACACAAAATTTGCTCACTTAAGTTTAAAAAAACTTGTGTGTGAGATAAAAACAATATAATATAGTAAACTACAACAACAAAAACCAATAACGAACAATACACCTAATATTACCACATATACTACTACATACATACATACTCTTTCACTCAATCGGTGTAGTTATGTATTATTTGTCTAGACACTGAAGTAACATATTGTTTAATTTTGGTGGGATTGTATTATATAACTTTGGACCCAGGTATGTGAAACCTCTTTGTCCAATAGTTTTTTTCATAATGGGTAAGTATTATATCATATATTATGCCTATGACGTATTCGTATTAATTTTTTTTTTTTTATTTTTATACTGATATACAACACATTGGATAAAATACAGTTGCCATGGATCTAACATATTAAGTTCTTTGAACAAGAGATCTGTAGGGTAAGTATGTTTTTTGTAGTACATGATTTTTAGTACTGTTTTTTGTACAATTTCTTTCGTAATTATATGTTTCAATACTCCCCCCTCCCTATTATTCCGTAGTTAATATGAGATTCTACTAGAATAGTATAGTATCTCCAAATCTTTCCCATTTAAAACATCTTTCAATATTTTAAACTTGGGTATTAATATTTGTATTTTTTTACAATAAAATTAACATGTTCCCATCTCATGTTATGATCAATTATAACTGCTAAGTATTTTACACTTACTTTCCTCTCAATTTCAAAGTGTTTTATTTTTAGGTTTCCAAAAGAAGGCAGAGATGACGAAATATCGAAAATTATGTTGACAATAAAAGCATTGCGTAATGTCAGCCTTAACGTATGTCATGTGAATTCTTGCTGCAACTATACCTATTGCCAAAATTCTGATGTATGTGCATTATTAATACAAATTTTTTATTAGTGGGGTAGAAATATATAAATTGTTGTTGTATCTTTATGCAATCTATATTAAAGAAATCTTACCTTTCATTTCCTCCGGGTCCTGGCATATATGTATTAATATTTTTAACACATAATAAATGATTAGTTAAAAATAAAATAGTTAGCCATTCTAAATCATAATTGACTTCAATTTTTGAATCTGTATCATGTGGTACATCTATAATTTGAAGGAATTTCCTCTTAGGAAGACATTTATCTAATGCTAAAAATTTTGTTATACTCTTGTCATCATGTGTTACTAGAGCTGCAAATTTGCAATGCAAATGTGCTGAAAACCAATAACTTGGTTTTAATTGATATAATAATTCTTCTACTGGTTTATTTCCCAACTGGCCACTTTCCACATCATCTCTAAAAAAGAATTCCAGTAATCATAAATTAGATATTTTATATAATAGTAAATATATATAGAAACAAATACAGTATGAATATTACTTGAAAAAAGGTTTCTTTTTTAGCAACTGATTTATATTTCCAAACTTGTAAATCCCATTTGGCCAATCATGAGAAAGAAATATATCAAGAGGTCCCGACAGTTGTTTAAGTCGAAAAATTTCTAAATTTCTTATATGATACACACTTCTTTTAGTATTTTCATCATATGGTGCTTTTTCAAAATGGCCTTTCATATAATCGTTGCTTTTGTAAATTCCTGATATTCCACCTATTCTGATACCTAACAAAAAATAATATTTCTTTACATGACTGTAATAGTTTTTTTTTTTGTTTTTTTTCTTGATGTATATTCATACAATTATATAAAAATATATATTATATAATAATAATAGTAGAACTATTGCCAGTTTTCTTTTATTCTGATTAAACTGATGTAACCTAGGCATATGATTAAAGTAATGTAATTTATCTGATAGAATCAATTGCAATCAGTTGAGTAGTGGGATAGTGATGCAAAAGAATAAAACATTTTATCAGTAAGATATTGGAAAGCCGATATTGTGATTAATTGTTTAATAGATATTTCTTATCTTCAGAACAACAGAACTGCACGAAGAGACACCGTTAAAAAGGGAGCAGTATCTTCTAAAAATATTTCCAGTAAAACAATACAAATCCATTTGACATAGACCGAAGTGACAGAAAAAGGTTTATTATTATTAAATTATTATCAATATCTTTGATAGGTATATTGTTGTTTAAATTGTAATAAAATTATTGAGAAATCAATTTATGAAAAAAATTAACAGGAAGTAAATTCTGATACTCCGTATGTTTGGCTTCAGGATTCTAGAGTTTCGAAAATTAAGTAAACCCAGAATTTATGTCATAATTTTCTGACAACAAAGGTGTACAAACTAATTTTTTATTTCATCTTTTTTCATTTTACTGCTGTATTATTAAATTATATATTAAGGAATTTATTATTGTTATACATATATAAGTGATATAATTTATATGAATGATGTCTGTGTATGATTAACATCTGTTAATGTTATTAATAGTAATTTATGCATTACAAAAAAAAAACTTTTAAAGTGGAAAACATTATGTGTAATATCGAAGATAATTCAAACTGCCTTTCGGCATCATATAGTGTATATATTCTACTTTTGATCAGCAAAAACGTCAATTTCAAAAAGTTTGACTATAGCAAACCGATTTAATTTAAATGAATGAATAACATTTATGTACTTGACCCCTCAAGGTGAATTTATGTCTCGATCAGTTTTTGGGTTGGAATGGGGGAACTGATTCTAATCGTAAAAAACAACAAAACTATCACGTTAAATCACATTGTTACTAAAATCAGTTTAATCAGAATGAAAGAAAACTAGTATTAAGAACTACAATAGAGAAAATGTATATTAAAATTATTAGGGTTTCATCTTGACAGTTGAAGTTTATTTATGAGTTTATTTTACAAATTGATTGATTTGACACTTTTTTACAAGTACCTTGTAGAAAGCGAACATGAAATCTTTATTAATGGTGTGTTACATACCTCCAATATTTACAACACCAGCATATCCCATATAATAGATATTTGGTGCTACCCAACCTCCATAGGGTAGTTCTTGTAAATAATTTGATGATTCATGATTTCCTCCAATAAATATAGTTAATATTGGAGCTTTCTTTTCCCCAGTATAAAACCTAAAACAATAATTAAAAATGTAACAACTTATTATTTCAGTTAAATACCTAATAGTACCTAACAGTAAGCCGTTAAATCTTAATATATATTACATTACCTCATTACTCGCTTACAAATTAACCAAAAAAAATTAGTCTATAATTATGAATAAGTAGGAATTATTTACGAATACATAATCTAAGTAATTTATGTAAAGAATTATACTCACTTGTAAAATGAACATATCTTGGCATATTTTGGTGGAACCGCCATGCATAACAGATCTGTTTCATTTCTTGTAGACTGAAAATCTCCACAACATATAAGTAAATCAATTTTAATAGATTCTTTTTCTTCTAAAAGCTGGATAGTGTCATAAATATTTTCTAGTTCACCATGGGCACAACCTTCTATAGCAATTTTCATAATGAATAAATATAATGTTATTTATTTAAATCTTAGATCACAGATTATTTTACAAATTAAAGTTTATGTTCAGCACAAAACATATATGTTCAGTCTTTTTATATGTTTTGTGATGTTCAGTATATTTTAATTTTGTCTATGTTCAGTAGCACAGTTCAGTAGGTTCAGGTCACTGAGTTACAAAAAGACAAGAGGTGATAGAGCATTTACATTAACTCAGTGTCATTAAATTCCGATAGGGGCGCTAGCGTCAATGTTAGGTATTAATATTAATGTTCTATGGTCTAGTTTACGAGTCTGTGGTTCGATAATTTTTTATTTGAATTCGTGTAAGGCAAATAGTGATTGTAAATCTAATTTGCATCCCTTTTATCAAAATTAAACTTGTACAAGTACAAAAAGTATTAAAATCTTATTTATGTTAACCTCACATAACCTTGTTTATTTGCATTTTACATTAGTAATTTGGAAAGAGAAGTAATAAAACGTTATTTAACACAGAAATTGTTAACGTAGGAGTGCCTAAAGAATTTCCTGGTAATTCTTAATTTAAACCTCTTTGTTTTTTAAAGAATTGAAATTTTATAAATCACAAATCGATAGAAAAATGGTTAGTTGTCGCTCAAATTGCAAAAATTTTGCATGTAATATGCCTAATAAATACAAAAGTACATTAAATGCCCAGTTTCAGAAAAAATACGAATAATATATAAAAAAAATCAGTGTTTGCCTACATTTTTATCCTGTTTTCGCCTTTTCATGTACCTTTTCATGTGTTCATTATTTTTTACAGTATTGGTATCCAGTGGCGTAGCCAGAAATTTGACATGGGGGGGTTCAGTGAACAAAGTATTTCAGACTAGATTTTTTTAATAAAAAAAATAAATAATTTTTAATAAATTGAAACAATAAAAAGTAAATTAAAAAAAATCTCATCATAAACATGTAAATAATAAACAGGTACGAACAATATTTGTTACAAAAATGACAAAAATAAAATTAGAACTTGCAGGTGAACCCTAATGTAAGGTTGCCGTAGTAGATCTAGTTCACTGACCGCGTTGCTAAATCTTGGCGAATAAAGTGATTGCAGGTTTGTAGGGAGATTACCTATATGACCCAACCCATGGGGGGGGGTCTGACCCCCAAAACCCCCCCGTGGCTACGCCACTGTTGGTATCATATTTTCGTGAACGGGTAAATATAACGTTGAAACAGCTGTTTTTTGAGAATTTTCCATTGTCCTAAAAATAAGAATGAAACCTTATTAAATATACACTGAAAATAGATCATGTATACTTGTACTTACCCATACTAGTAATAGTATAACAATATTCTGAAAAATGTTTTCAGCAGCTCTTTGATTTCTGGGTTGGTTTCTTGCTGGACTCAATTGCTATTAACCATTTTTTTCAGCATTATTAGGGAACTTGCGAAACATGAAATCTTTATTTTAATAAGTAACAGATAAAAACTGCGATACACAACAGTTATATGGCATGTTTTTTTTACACAAATTGAAGCACAATAAAAATTAAATAACAAATATTTGTGACGTTATATTTAATACCTAACATTGATCGCAGCGCCGCCTACATGTAAATGCTCTATATACACCACACGGCACCACACATCATACCATTTTATCTAGGATCATACCACAGATTGGCACAGATTACAGCACGATAAACCAGAGAGAATATTATCTATGACCACTGAAATGTACGATATGGAATGCGTTTAGTTCATTTGTGCATCCAAATAAAGGTACCAACCCTACGAGCAGACAAAAGGAGGCACATGAAACTCATCAAAGACATACTTCATTGGTTATGTATGTGGGTGCGAGAGGGACAACCATCTGCACGTACGATATGAACTGTGTTCTTAATTTCCCATTATTTTGTTTGTAACACGTCATTGGCGTACAGTGTGGTTTCTTCTTTTATCTTGTATCTCGTTAGTGTTATTCTTTGTGTATTTTTGTGAGTGTTATTGTTGGAACAAGTCTTGTTTTATAAGAGATTGTAAAATTAACCAGCATATAGCACGAAATAATTCTCCATATCCATAATATAAAATTACATTTCAGTGTCTATGACCGATGACATAAACAATGGGCGCGTTCCGCAGACGGAACAGTTGGGCAACAGTTTACAATTTTTCTGCTGGTGCGTGCGCTACCACGGAACGTGTTGTGGAGCGATCGCCATTTTTTGTAGCATAAAAAAGAGGCGCTCGCTAGACGTAACTTGTTGTGCAAAAATGGCGGGAAGTGAAAATTTTGTGTTAACATACGAATACAAAAACAATTTTTATGATGTTGAAGCAACAGAAAGTGTCCACTCACTATTAAAAAACGGTAAGAAAGATATGCACCATTAATAGGAATGCGTAATTCAGTGTAATTCTGTGATAAAAACCCATACCCTTTTCTGGCATTTTCTTTATATTTGCAGATACACGTTTCTTCGAGCAGTATGTTTTAAATAATCAAAACGAAAATACTGAAGATGTGCCAGAAAGAATAATAGGTGAGTACAGTAATTATGCGACTAATAAGTTTCCAAATGCACATGGGCGAAGTTAGGGGATGGAGGCTTTAGCAGTCCTCCAGGAACTGAATTAGCCTCCCCTCAAAATTATTTGAACTTTACCACGCATATATATCATAGTTAACTTTGCCAATGCAAATACAATTATATATTTACTTAATAAATTTCAGCAATACAGACCAGTGTTACGAGTGTTACAACAGTCTGCAAGCGGATAAACTTCTGCGGTGGGATTTTCATAATTTCATAGTATGTATACTTGCATGGGGTGATTGTAAATTTAATTTTTCACAAAGGTGTGGTGCAAATTAGTATTTTGGTATAATGATTTTCAGCATTTGTAATGGATATGTCCTTTCTTACAATGGCATATGGTTGCGGTGACTGTTGACGATATTTTCAAAATGCTTTTTAATATGCTTTATACTGGTGAAATGTGCATGTTTTTTGTTTTACCATGTGTATTTCTGCTCAGAAATTAATTCACTTATTTTAGGTAATGGTGGTGAACTGAATGGAGCGAAAACTTTGAAGTGGACAAAACAGACAACGATGTTGTTAATAAGTTCATACAAGGAAAGGAAAGATGATTTCCGAAATCCTAAAATTAAGAAGAGAGGTTTGTGGACTTCAATTAAAGAAGAATTTTTCAACCATGGACATACCATAACGGAGGAGGAATTAGACAGAAAGTGGCGCAACTTAAAAAAAACCTACACGGGTGTGCTGGACAATAAAAAGTCAACAGGACGAGGCAGAATTTATTGGGAATATTTTGAGGACTTCCAAGAAATATATTCTGCTGACAAATCTGTGCATTTCCCTCAGACTATTTCATCAGCTAGACCAATTTCTTCATCCATTATCCCCATCGCTTCATCGTCAGTTATTCCTGTTTCTTCCTCATCTGTCATCCCTATCGCTTCATCATCTATCGTCCCTGTCACTTCATCATCCCTTGTTCCAATCACTTCTTCATTACTCCAGCTACAACAACTTGCATCAAGTCCAGAAGGTGTAAATTTGGCTGGCCCCTCAACACCAAAAAATTCAGCTGGTCCATCAAATGCTACAGATTTCTTGTTCAGTAGTGCAAGGGATGAAGAAAAATGCAACAAAAGAATAAGGAACAAGAATCTGTACAGTATGCGAAAACGGTTGGCTGATTTAGAAGAGAAGAGACTGGAAGAATTAACACGGATTCGGTTAGCTATTGAAGAAAATAACCGGATCCAAAGAGAGAGAAATGAACCATTGAAACAAGTTATAAATAAATAATAGTTTTTGTTTCTCCTCTAAACAGAGCATACATACCACATTCAAGGTTCTATTTTTAGCCCTTTATTATTTTCAATATATATTTCAGATTTTGGTAAAGTTCTAAATTCATGCAACAGTCATCATTATGCGGATGATTCTCAAGTATATTTTAGTTTTCATGGGGAGGATATGAGGATTGCTAATGAAGTTATTAACAATGATTTAAATTATTTTTTAAATATTTCAGTTGTACACAAATTAAAGTTAAATCCTAATAAATCGAACGTTATTGTTTTTGGTCCTAAATTTAAAAGAAATTTAGCAAAAGAATCATTAGATATTAAGTTAGGTAATGAATCTTTAAAATTTACTATGGTTTGGGTCTATGGTTTGATGAAAATTTTGTAAATTATTTATGTCAAACATCATACTCTATTTTAAAACAACTTTATCCACATAGAAACATTATGAACTCTGAATTGAAACTTAGTCTATCTACTCTTTAATTATTTCAAAAATTTCATATTGTGATTCTGTTTATGGTCCGGCACTTTTAGAGTCTGATGCGTCACATCTACAAAGAATACAAAATTGCTGTTTTAGATTTGCATTTGGTATTAAAAAGTTTGATAGTGGTCCATTGTACTTATTTAATAAATTAAATAGTCTGCATAGGAACACATCTAATTTTGATACTCGTCATATTCACTTACTTCAAATTCCTCGTCACACCACTGCCTTGTTTACTAGATGTTTTTCTTACGTTGTACCAAAGGAATACAATAATTTGCCAGTAAAATTTAAAGACTTTTCAATTATTAATTTTAAAAAGAAATTAAAAAGGCCATTGTTATCTTCATGATAATCTCGTTGACGCCTCTCTTTTTTTCATTCATGTATTTTTTTATTATTATTATATAGCTATATTGTTTCGGCATGGTAGTTTCTACATATTGTTATATCTCGTATTAAAAACATTACCTATATGTACTTTGCACACGATTATGTTTTTTGTTATTTGGACTTGGTTTTGTAATTAGGGTTAAGTTGAAATGCAGTAAAACTGACACTTGGCCTTATTATATATGTATATTTTACACCTTTTGTACTTTAACTGAAAATAAAGGCAATTTATTATTATTATTATTATTACATAATTACAGTACGAGATAATTTAAAATTATAATTATAACCACACAATCAATGCAGCCGCAGGTGCTCCGATATCTGTGCCCTCTTTTCTACAGCAAGGTTCCTGTTGACATCGGGCTCATTACCATCATATTCATTTATTATTCCTGCATCAGCCTGAAACTTTTCATCATCTTCACCATCATGCATAATAATAAAGTTATGTAATACACAAGCTGCACTTATTATTTCACTGCCAAAATCTGGGTTGAAAATGTGCAGGTATTTCAATCTCCGGAATTTCCCCTTTAAGCGACCAAATGCACGCTCTATTATGGATCTTGCTGAACTATGACTAATATTGTAATTTGTTTGTATGGCATTCAGATGGCCATTATCCCTAAATGGAGTCATTACATTTATAGATAATGGATAAGCTGAATCTCCAAGCAAATGTAAGTTATTAGGCATAGCATGCACTTGGGCAAATATAGGGCTCGTTCTAAAAACACGTGCATCATGAACACGTCCAGGAACGCCAATATATACATCCAAAAATTGACAAAATCTGTGGTGACAAATGACAGATTATGTTATGAAAGTGCATAGGCCGTAGACGCATTTATAATACACATAAACATAATCAGTACGCAAGCGCAAGAGGTGAAGAACTATCAGTTATTTAAATATATATGTTAAACATTCAATTTATGTCTATTTTCATTATAGGTGAGTATTAGACATATAGTAGTAAATATTATGTTAAAAACGTAAAAACAAATCACTGAACACAAAACAGAATCTCTGGTAGCACGTTTCCACAATACAGTTCTGTGATGAAATTACATCCAAATTTATTCGATTATGCACGATTTTAACCGATTCCGTAGCGATAAATATAAGAAATAAAAATGAACCATTTTTTTACGGCATACGGATATATTACGGTGTCTATGAATGGTCATATGTATTTCCCTATACTTTATTTTTAATACGTCTTATGGTTATAGCATACTGCTTATGTTTTGTGTGCTATGAATCCAGCTTAAGTTGTGTCCGATACGTGAACGTGTACGTAGAATTTGACCATCACGCATGCTCAAATTGGAATTTTCCATGTTTACGTGACACGCGGATCGGAGCACCTCACGCGTTCGAAATCCTGTGTGTTCGAAGTGCTACGTGACCGAAATCCTACGAGCCCGAATACCTGCCTGTTCGAATAGAGATGTGCGCGCTCCCGGCTGACTTGCAGATAGAGAAGACCACGATGCAATTCGCCTGGATGATTCGTTCCCGCGGTAAAAGGATAACGCAACGGTTTTCACAGTGATGTATCACTTTCCACAGTTTTAGAAACATTATTAATTGATTACCAAAATGCAGCCTTTTATTAAAATGTTTCCACACGTTTAATTATTATTATATGTACTTACTTGTGACTTTATTTCATGTGTTAAATACTATCTACGTATTTACTTGGTATGCATGCAGTAGTCAGCTATAAAAGTATTGTTTTTTGTATGTTTCAATTGTAAAATACATGTAGATATAATTCGATTGAAGAATTGATATACCCATTTATACAGAAGTTATTTCAGCAGTTGTAGGGACAAGACTGTAATATTGCTATTATATTACAATAGTTATTCGCTACTTATTTATATAGATGTGAGTATTTTTATTATAGGGTGTCTGAAAAATGATGCTGGTGGTAATTATCTGTGTAATAATGATTATCGTTGTTAGGCGCATTCTAATTCTAAGGCCATAGGTATTTTATGGTGAATATATATTTTTTTATTTAGGTAAAGTTTACGTTTTATTAACCATTCATAATATTGGAGACAAGTGAGATTTATAACATTATGTAATTAACTTTAGTCATAAGTTTAGTAAATGAATTTAAAAAACATTTGTTAATTTATGTTTAGTGGAAAGTAAGAAAGGCATGACTTAATATTTACATTGGTTTAACAACATAATTCTGATGAAGATGATTTTGAACATATAAAACTTTGAGCCTATGTTTGATAAATGTTTTCAAGAAATACTTAGATGCAAATATTTAAATATAACTAATACTAAAACATAAATATATTTTTGTTTTGATACTAGATACATATGTATTCCTAAATTTGATTTTTACTATTCTATCTGTGACCCTTTTACAGTTGCATAGTACCAGAACCGGAAATAATATAACTAAGTAACTAGGTGGTGGATATCAAAGAACACGGTAAATATAATAGTTTTCTTCTATTCACGTTTTAAGAGAGGTTCTAATTTAATGTAATATATGGACATCCTTTTAGACGACATCTGACGTTTTACATAAATGTTGACATAATATTAATCCACTTTCATTAGCAATGTTTTGTTGTTACTGTTCAACATCAAGTAAACGTATGTTCGACATTTTTATGTTGAGAAATGAGAGTAGGTTAAATTTTTATTTTATTTTCGATGTTTCATATTGCATTTTTACTTTATAACGAGCTTTATAATGTTCACCAATAATGACTACAGAGCTTCTACAAAACTGTTCTACATTGCATAACTTTATAAAAATAATGTTACAAATCTACAAAAGTATATTTTATAACAACGATAATCATTATTACACAGATAATTACCACCAGCATCATTTTTCAGACCCCCTATAATAAAAATACTCACAACTATATAAATAAGTAGCGAATAACTATTGTAATATAATAGCAATATTACAATCTTGTCCCTACACTGCTGAAATAACTTCTGTATAAATGGGTATATCAATTCTTCAATCGAATTATATCTAAATGTATTTTACAGTTGAAACATACAAAAAGCAGTACTTTTATAGCTGACTACTGCATGCATACCAAGTAAATACGTAGATACTATTTAACACATGAAATAAAGTCACAAGTAAGTACATATAATAATAATTAAACGTGTGGAAACATTTTAACAAAAGGCTGCATTTTGGTAATCAATTAATAATGTTTCTAAAACTGTGGAAAGTGATACATCACTGTGAAAACCGTTGCGTTATCTTCTTACCGCGGGAACAAATCATTCAGGCGAATTGCATCGTGGTCTTCTCTCTCCGCCAGTCAGCCGGGAGTGCGCACATCTCTATTCGAACAGGCAGGTATTCGGGCTCGTAGGCTTTCGGTCACGTAGCACTTCGAACACACAGGATTTCGAACGCGTGAGATGCACCCACACGGATGTACATGGGTTCACCCATAGAAAAAAAATTTGTAAACAAACATTGTTGATACTGGTTTATTTGCCTGATAGGTATGTAAATAATCATCGCTACAGGACAGATATTTTTAGCATTGTATATCTTTATATTGTATGTAATTTTTTCAAGTTGCTCTTAAATAATTTCCTTTGTTTTGCATAATAAGGGTCGAATGAATTAATACTTGAAAAAAATTTGGAAAATTAAAAACACGTTTAAGGAAAATATTTTATGTAAGTAAACGCAATGCGTTGGCAATTTGCCGCTGGCACCGTCTATATTTTTTCTAGGTCTTTGTTTGGCACTCTCTCTGTGGGTATGGTACTTATGGTATGGTGGAAGAATGTTGGCTTGGGTCAATGTGAGATATTGATGCCGGTCGACGTTTGACCCAATGAACCAATGAATACTCAGGATATATGTCACTTATGATCATTGAGGTAATACCTCAATGCTTATGATACAGTCTAGGGATGCACGATTCTGTAAAAAAGATCGATTTTCTGGATCGATTCAGATCGGATCGCTTAGGATCGATTCCTAAAAAATCGTAATGCAAAAGATCGATATTTGAAAAGATCGGTTTCCAATGGTTTCAAAATACTCCTCTATTTTCAAGACTGCTGAACACGAATCTAAAATTAGTTTTGCACGTTCCAGTCTCAAATACAGACCTAATTTTAGATTCCTGTTCAGCACCCTCGAAAATAGGGATTTTTTAATTAAGATTGAAGAGTTTACACTATAACAAATATTTAACTGAAAAAAATTAATAGGTAAATACTGTACTGTAATACTGTTTTTTTGTGATATAAAGTAGTAAAGTAAATATAATTACTGTATTATGAAAAATGTGTGCATGTGTCATCAATGTCCAACTTGAAGATTAATGAAATAATGATTTAAAGTGATACTCTCATGAACAGTGAATGTGAATGAACAGGTATTCCATAAACATAAGCCGTTTTCCTTTCACCAGAAATCTCAGATGTTCTAAATGCTAATTGATCAATTTCGCTAAATTGATCAATCAGCAATTGAAACAACTGAGAAAAACGGAACACCATGCACCTTCTTGTAAAATGCAATCCGATCTCGATCTCAATGGAAAATAATCGATTTAGCAAAAAATCGCTGTTAAGAAAATCGATTCAAAATATCGAGAATCGCGTTTGAAAAGATCGATTATTTATAAAATCGATTTAAATCGGGCATATCTAATACAGTCTATCTCACTTCATCTTTTGAGAGAGACTATTATTTTGACTTTATTTACGGGAATTTTGTGACGTCACCTGGCCCCGATGGCCTCGACTGTTAATAGACCGTGGTTATCTTCTTGACCTAACAATCATAGATGTAAGAAGAACCATAACCGACCATAACCGGTAAATTTTACCCTATTTACCGAGCGTACATTACTGTAATATAATCTAGGAGTTGAGTGTCATGAAAAAGATACCGCTAATATAACTAACCGTGGTTCTGACAACGGTTACTCGCAAAAAATCCTTTTTGTTTTTATGGTTACCAGTAAATCGTTAACGAATAGGGATATTTTGATTTACATAGGTACTGTCTGTGTTGGTGAAAAATTTGGTATTTGGTTATTGACAAATGACAGTATGGAACGTGAAAACTTAACCCTTTAGTGGTAAATTTTATAAAATAATGTTGATTAAAGAGTGTTTATTATTAAAGAAATGGATTTAAACTATGTATAACAATTTGAGAAAGTCCTAGTAACAGATATGAGTGACGTGGTAAGCATTCATTGATTGTTTGCAATTGCTTATGTTACGATCTTCGTTCAGATAACTATTGCATAGTGTACTTATAGTACTTTTTATTTTTAATAATGAACTTATATAATTTATACTTGTTTTGTTACAACTACAAAGGCTTATGTATATGTATGCCTATTGGTAGTGTCGAAAATTTTTTATAACTATAATTTCATGTATTACAGGAAAGTATTGAATTTTTGGATTTGAGCGATGTCGATGAAAAGGAGCAGATTAGAGTTAGAGCTTCTTTACTACAAACAGATTCAAGTGTCCAACTACCCTGGATAAAAAATGATAAAAGAACGTCCTTCGGTAAGTTATTTGATGTACATTTATATTTTTCTAAGTATGTGAGTTTTAAGCATAAAGTAAATGATGTGAAGTTTATTCCAAACATAAATTTGTTGATATTTGATTTTTCAAATTCACAGTTTTTTACAAAGTTGAACAAAATTCAAGACTTAATTATAAATTTTGAAAATGATTTGGCTGAAGACAGGGTTATAATTTTTTTATCCAAATATCTTTATTGTATTAAGTAATAAAATGTCACTCAAAAGTATTGAAATTGTATAATGTATGAATACAATTTTATAGTATTATATAAGTTTTTAATGCAAGATTTTCATTTGCAGGAATAAAACGAGGGAAACAAAAGGAAAATATCAAGCATGACTCTTGTAGTGCTGCCACTTCAAATCAAGAATACATTTATCCAAGTGTGGTTACACCAGTGGTAAATAATGTGTACCAAGAGCACCCTTTTCAACATACTGCAGTGGTCATGCCACCACTAGTTACCAACTATGGCGGTCTTCAGTCTAATTCTGTCTATTATGCCAAGACTCTTTCTCCTGTCTCATCTACTTATCCTCAACAAGTTTATGTCATTCCTCAGAGTACTGTGAATAATGTCATTCATAATTTTCCGTTTACTGTTAAAACTCATGCAGTTCACATACGTAATAACATTACAGATTCGCATATTACTAACACCGAACCAATTATTCATCAGCAAAACTATGGTAATGGACAAATCCATCAAATAACAGAACATGATCCGTCTCCTAAAAATGATTCTTCCGGGTATCTTGCTGTAAACACCAGTCAGAGTTCTGCAAATATTAGCCAAAACAGTTGTGAAGACATGTCTTCTCCACAGTCTGGCACGTCTAATGTAATTGAAAATGGCATTAAAAGTAATTCTGTTAAAGAAAGTATAAGTAATTTGTCACCAGCAAATAAATCGTGGGCAAGTCTGTTTACTTCAAATAAATCGAATAATGATATAAACAATCAGACTCTAGACACAGGAGCAGAAAAACCTATAATGGGTCAAGCGACGAATAAAGAATTTAATAACAATGAACCATTTTGTCCTATTAAACATCCTAGAAAGACACAATTTATTGACCCTGATTGTTACAGAATGGGAGGTAAGTTCTACCTTGTTATGCTACTTTTTATCAATAATTTATTGGTAGGTACTTTCAGTACTTATTAATTTTATATTTTTCAGAATATTTAACCAATTACTCTGTAGATGGCAGAGCAGTAAGTTTGCAGCCAAGGGGTTTAATAAATCAGAGTAATTATTGCTATATAAATTCAATACTTCAAGCTCTGATTGCATGTCCACCTTTATATAATTTATTATGTGGATTATCTCAGAATATTTCTTCAAATGAGAAACGAAAACCCACTCCTGTCATTGATGGAATGTAAGTTTTTAAAATTAGTATAGCAGTACTTTTATACTTAACATTTTATAAGTAAACGTTTTGATTATTATAAATTAATTTTTATTTAGACAAATTTGAAATTAAATTTTAACTTGTTCTGTTATATTATTATCTAATTGAAAAAGAAAATATGTCTGAAAACTTAAGTATTTTGCAATATTTTTCTATATAACACTGCAGTAGGTCATAAGCAACAGATTTTTTTTAAAAATGTAACTTGCTATACATATATTGGTTTATCTTAAGGTGTCGATTCGTAAAAGAATTCAAACATTTACCCGCAAATATGAGAGTGAATAACAGAAGGTCTGATAGCAAAGTTCAAAAAAAAGATCAGGGTGTACTGATAAACACTGACATACCTTTTGAACCGTCTTGGATTTATAAAATGTTAAATGGTATAAGGAGTGATTTAATTGAGGGCAGGCAAGAGGATGCAGAAGAATTTCTTGGCTGTCTATTAAATGGCTTGAATGATGAAATGCTTGAGGTAAGTGGAATTCCACAAGTTGTTTCAAATAATATTAATTTATATTTTTTTGTTTACAGCTAATAAAATTGGTGAAAAATGACTGTGATGAATCTTGTCAAAATGCAAACAGTTCCGAAAATGAAACTGACCTAGATAAGGAATGGCAGGTAAAAATAAATTTTGTACGTAGGTGTTGAATTATTTATAGATTCATCGTGTCTTAGGTTATGGGACCAAAAAATAAAGGAAGTGTTACAAGGAGAACTGAATTTGGAAAAACGCCCGTTAGTGACATATTTGGAGGATTTCTTAAGTCTAGAATCCACAGAACTGGAGACCATGTCACTGAAAATATACAGCCCTTCTTTACACTGCAACTAAATATTGAAGTAAGTGTTATTTTACAAATACTGTTAAGTAATACCAGAAAGATTTTCTGAAGTTCATTTAATTTTGTAAAAATGTACAAATTTTTTCCTATAAAGTATTGGCATATACTTTCATGTATTATTTTTTTAAATAAATTTTGCCAGTATCATAAATAGCATGGTTTGCTTAATTTTCAAATAAATTCTACAGGGCATTAATTACACTATACAGGGATCTATGACAGTACAAATATTTTAAGAGGGCTTACTTTCATGTATTTTTTTTTAAATAAATTTTGCCAGTACATAAATAGCATGGTTTGCTTAATTTTCAAGTAAGTTCTACAGGGTATTAAATTACACTATACAGGGTTAACTATGACTTAGTTCAAATATTTTAAGAGGGAATAGGAAAAAATAAGAATTAACGGAATCATCTATCAAAATATTCCCAAACTTATTTATAAAGCGAAAACAATTTTCTTTTCAAAACTATATTAAATCCTTATTTATCACTGTCGCTGGCCTTCTGTCAGCCGCGAGGTTAGGTATATTCGGCCAAAGTCAAAGGTGTCAAATGTAGTGACAGGTTGACACGTGTATCAGTTTACGCCGCTTTGAAAGAAAAAAAATTGTTTACAAATTGTAGATTATTATTTAATGATTTAATGAGAAACACGATATGGTAGCACAGGGAGGTAGCACCTACCTCACTAATATTTATTTCCAGGATTGATATTTGGAGAGATTTTAAGAATGTTGTATGATTTTCTGTTTTCTTGCTTGTTTATATTAAAACCTGCCATTGCAAAGATTTTTGTACTTGCTGTGGACCTCTGCTTCTCTTGACTGTTCCTTTTGTTTAAAAGGAGATACCTACTTGGTCCGGCAGTCATGACCGTCAGTTACTTACGTTGGGAAAAACCACAGATAACAAAAAAAATACACGCAAATGTACACAAATACATGAAAACACTACCACACGTTTACCGCCAAGGCATTATAATAGTTGTTCAATGTGGTTTAAAAAGTATTCAGCAGCAATATTTTGTGTACCCGGAAAACATCTTTGGTATTACGCTGCCACACGATACTATGCACTTGTTACACTCCCATAAATCAGCATCTTATCCATCATCTAGGCATTTGAATACGAGATGTTTGTAGATACACTAAAAAAATCGCGAGCAATTAAATTTGCGAAAAGCAAGTACTGAAAAATTATGTCAAACTAAGAGTACCGTAGCCGTATGTAATATTCTTTGACATTTGCAGATGCCATCGGCCATCTGTAGGCCACTCATGCAAAGTGCACTTCATGGCGATACATTTTTAAACTATAACACCCCAAGATGTTTACAGTGTTCTGTAAAAATGTTTCTTAGATCCTTAGAATAAAACTAAACTTTGCAGGTTCTTTGAGTTGTGGAGAGTATGCAACTAGCAATGCAGTATTCTGGGTTATATTATTTACTTTATTATTTACAACAGTGACTAATTTTAAATGTTTTATAGTATTTTGTTTATATATATAAAAAACGATTACATAAAGGGTAAACATTTTGTTAATTAAATGAGTAGGTAATTGTCATGTTTACTTTAAAATTGATTGGCAGGTTAAAGTCACTTTTGACATTGTCGATATTTAATTTCAAATTATTATACCAATAGTATAATAATTTTTATAGTTAGATATTTGACTCAACTTAAAGGAGGCCACCTGAAGAAGCAATCCTAAAAATGCAGAAATAGGTCAGGTCTCATCTATTATGGTTAAATTTTCGAGTTTCCACAGTTTCAAAAGTGAACTTAGATATTTATAGAATGTTTCATTAAACCAGGTTAGTAAATTTAGATAGATTAATTTTTATTTTAGATAATTATTGAATAGAGCTTTGTCTGTGAAATTGTTCATTAGCATACATGTTTGGTATCAGAGAGCATACATATGACCCTTGAGTATTTACACCAAGAGAGTCAATCCTTAATAAAGACCTAAATAGTTATCATAATTCCTGTTAGATGTCGTACTGTGTAACAATACGCATTTATTCAAACGAAGGAAATAAAGCGCTACTATTTTAATCTGCAAAAAACTGCGAAGGCGTTTCGAGGGCGTGGCCGCGTGACCCTTTTTCATATACCTGCCTAAATAATAAGATTGTGGCAATATATTTATATTCAAGCCACAGATCATAAAGTTTGAAACATAAGCAGTTTATTTTATTGCGTTAGAGAAGTAAGAATATGAACTGTAAATTAATTTAAAAAAAAAAACAGAAAAATAAGATTGTTAAAAGAGTTCAGAGTCAGCCATATGCCAAAATTTACATTTTCTGTTTTATTTTCTTTAAACATATTAAGATAATTCCAATGAATTCGACATACCTACTTCTATAAAGAGACATATAGAACTGCAGATTATAGCGTGGGTTTCTCTTACTGCATAAGATGCATTATTATTTTGCGAAAAATTCATTAGTAAAAATTCTAAAACATCAAGTATCTTTTTCCAATGTTTGATCTAAGTATAATTTTGTGATAGTGTGAAATAAATATTATTTTGTAGTCTTTTTGAAGAGTAATTTTTAAATTAAAATTAAATTTAAATTAATTTAAAAATTCAAGTAATTTTTTTATAATGTTTTTGTAAAAATAATTTGTGAACTTTAAAGGTCTCGTCAGAAAAGAATGTGTTTCAAAATGTATTTATTATTTTAAGTATTATATAGGGTGAACCATTAATAATGTGCCAGAGTAGGAATGACAGTTTTGGAGCAAAATATGAAGATATAGCTAAATATGCCTTACTAAAATATTACTGTGGAAAAAGATAGATGGAAGGTTTATATAATTTTTTTCGTTTTTTTTAGTAACTAGGATCGCTCAACCGATTGTCATCAAATTTGGTAGGGAAACATATTTTAAGAAAAGCAATCATAATCTATGTAGTAGGTACCTATTAAAACAGATAGACCATTGCCGGATGATGACAATTTCTATCTTATTTTTTGTTAACGAAATTGCTACCGTTTTCCAGAAAACGGATCTAAAACAACCAAATGTATTTTTCGACGTGAGGAAATCTCTTAGGAGCGTTAGAAAATTGCCATATTGAAAATTTGCTGTAATTAGCTGTAATAATTAGTTTAATTAATTAAGACATGTAGAAGTAGAGAGAGTTTGCTCAAGGGCTAAGTTGTTTTTACTGCTCTGTTGTTATTTTTGTCAATAAAAGTAAATATGTGGATAATTTTTTTTTCAAATATGAGTTTTTTTCCAAAGTTACTCTGGACATTTAAAAAAAATAAACGACTCATTGATACCTACTAATTTTTTTGAATTAAATTTCAATAGCATTTTTGAAATCGCGTGTAAGCAGAAACCTTTATGGCAGTTTTTTCGAAATTGGTAGAAATTATCAAGTTCTACTCTACCAAGTGTAGAGTTCTATGTTTTTACGTAGAAATGATGTTCGGATACAATTTTGTAGTCAATCGAATCAAAATATTTTGTCAACACAAAATAAGAGAAAAATTCATCATTAGCCATTGTTAGTGCGGCGCCCTTTATTAGCAAAACTGATTTAATACTTAAATTATTTTTATTTTTCTCAAAAAATATTTCCCTACCAAATTTGGTGACAATCAGTTGAGAGATACTCGCGTTAATACAAAAAAAAAAACAAATAAAAATATTTCAACTTTGACACCTTGTATCTTTTTCCACAGAAATATTTTACGAAGATATATTTAGCTATATCTTCATATTTCCTCCCAATGATGTTACTCCTCTTCTATGCCCACCCTGTATATTTTTATCGACACGTATTGAATGACTTCTTCACTTGAATTTACCAAAGCTGGAGGAATATGATAAATGTGTTATCTGGCAGTTAATATATTTTAAGCTTTGACTTTCATTGATACGCGAAAGTGAATATGAACTGGATAACTGCACTTCTGTAATTTGTTTGTTTTCTGTAAATATGAGAAGATTTTTATTATTAAATCGTGATGAAATTACTATAATTACTTATCAGAATTCAAAATCTATCATTATAGTCGATTTTCGCCTTGCACGGAAAAGTTTTATTCCTGAAATGTTTCATCTAGTTTTATTACATTTTAAAAATTAACATTTATTTCCTGCCTGCTTCTTCATGACTTACACATTCACTTAGTAATAAATTAAACAGTAATCCTATTGAATGTCATTAAAGTTATGAATTTTAAGTACATACAAGCTTTTGAAATAACAATGACACTCTCCCAAAACAGTTTTTGAACTTCTCGAAGTTCTGAGTAGAAATTTCATTAAATTTATATTGGTAAGTGAAACAACTAATTACTAATGTTAAAAGTTGAAAGTAGATTTCATTACAAATATGTCAGCAGTTTAAAAGAAATAGCAAAATTCAATTTAAAGAGTGTCATTATTATTGCAAACGATTGTACATAACATAATATGTATGAACCAATTATCTTCAATGGGAGGAGCTTTCAAAATTATATAGCCAAATTCATGTTATTTTAGTACCTATTATTGCGCCATCTATTAGCAAATAGTCCAAGCGTAAACGTTCTTTTTGAGATCGTTTCCCATTACGCGAGAGTTGGTTTCCCATTCAGGCCAACAAGGTCTCCCATTAGATTGACTAGTCTTAGTGTATATAGTCAAGGATATGACTTCGTTAATAGGAATTTTAGGAGATTTGATTTATATTAGCTTAAAAAACCTTTCTAATACAGTAGAAAAAGTATTTTATGTCGGATATGTTAGTGGATAATTATGGCAAATCTGCAAGGAGTGAAAATGTAGTTTTGCCAGTATTTAACGAAAGAACGAAGAACGAATACGAAATATTGCAGCTAACCGGATTAACTGTTATCTATCAGGTACTTGGGCATTATTATTATTAATGAAAATGTTTTTTTCATCGTTTCTACACTTGACAAAGCCGCAAAAAACTGACCGCACGGTAGTTGACATATCTAGCCATCTTGGACGATGATTGATTGTTATAGGCGCCAACTTTCCGTAGGAAAAGAGGGTTTTGCCCCATTTTTTAAATATTGAGCTAGAACTTCGAAATAATTTTTTTATTGTCTTAGACATCCCTGACCACGTGGTTAAAATTTTTATACTTAGTAATATACTCGCGACAAGAATTCAGACGACTTACGTCATACGAACAAATGAATAGTTCATTATATTTTCATCAAAATATTTAAGAAACTGCAACTGATAGAAATAAAACTATATACTACACTAAAAGTTTGCATTATATATTGCACTAAATTGCAAGAAATGATTATTTTTAATGCGACCAAATATCGAAAATTAAGTTGACAATAAAAACAAATGTGTAACGTCAGCCGTGACGTAAGACGTCTGAATTCGTGACGCGAGTATAGTTAACCCTGTATATCAGGAAAAGTGCTAAAACGGTCTACTAGATATACAGGGTGTCCCAAAATAGAAGGCCATACCATTAACCACATATTCTTTGGACAAAAATAATGCGACTTTCCTTATGCCATTTTTTATTTGGGAACCCCTGTTTCAATATACAGGGTGTTAAAGTTACATTTTAAAAAACTATTTTTGTTAATAATCCCATTGTTTTGTAAGATACAAACTTGAAATTTTGTACGTACTTTTATGAGGGATGCAGTACCCTTTATCCCTTGCAATTATTTATAAGTACGCCTTTGCACCTTTTTCTTGAAATATCAAACGTAGAATTTTCTTCTGATTATCTCTTTTATCTCTTTTGTAATTTTTTGTTTAAATGCTCCGTTTTGAAGAAAAACGGTAATTTGTAGTGCCCATAAATCTATCATTCATTATCATTTTCAAGTGAAACTAAAATTTTGTAGATATACCTATTACAATACCTTGGCAACTTAGCAAATCGTAATACTTACTGAATGAATAATTGCTAATTAAAACAGAATGGATAATTTTAAATTTTATAAAATGAGGAATACTTATGAATAGAAAAAATAATATGGCATTAAAATCTGTAATACAGTTCTCTTATCAACCAAAAAATAATAGCCTTGTTTAGTAATAGTAATAATGAACGATCAACATAATAAGTTTTTACCTAAATAATATTAAATAAAATAATTAATTAATTACTACTAATTTAACAAACGTTCTACGTGCCCACTTTCCTCATTAACACATGTACGTGCCCTTTTAAGTAGCGAAAACCTTATCTTTTGAAAGGTATTCTCTTTTTGTTTTAATTAGCAAATATTCATTCAGTAAGTATTACGATTTGCTAAGTTGCCAAGGTATTGTAATAACAGGTATATCCACAAAATTTCAGTTTCACTTGAAAATGGTAGTGAATGATAGATTTATGGGCACTACAAATTGCCGTTTTTCTTCAAAACGGAGCATTTAAACAAAATTCTACGTTTGATATTTCAAGAGAAAGCTGCATAGGCGTACTTAGAAATAATTGGAGGGGATAAAGGGTACTGCATCCCTCAGTTACCTCCATTCACCCTTCGATTTTTTTCACCAAAATTACATGAAAAGTATGCCGGAATAATATAATAGTATGAGCAAAATTTCAAGTGTGTATCTTAGAAAACAATGGGATTATTAACAAAAATAGTTTTTTAATATGTAACTTTAACACTCTGTATATTGAAACGGAGACGTCCAAATAAAAAATGGCATAAGGAAAGTCACATTATTTTTATCCAAAGAATATGTGATTAATGGTATGGCCTTCTATTTTGGGACACCCTGTATATATATTTTTTTTGTTTTAGCAAACTTGTCTTTCATTTTTATAATCTATAAATATTGCCTATTAAAATAATCACAAGAACTAAGTTATTTACAGTAAAGCTCGGTACAACGTACACACTTATTACGTACTTATGGTTATAACGAACTGAATAAACAAGTCCCGGCATTATTATAGGGCCTTCTTCTGTTGCTGCTTTTTGTTAAATGTTTGTATTTTTGTTAAGAATTAATATACATTTAAAAAATTTAATATATTTTTTAAAACATACTTCTGATAACGTACCAATATTTTAAGTCCCTGCCAGTACGTTATAACCGAGCTTTACTGTATATCATAAAATAAATATTGTGGAACGCTTAAAACATAGAAACAATTAATGCTTTTAACTATCAGACTATACCTATACCCAAGTTTCAAAACAGTAGTGAGTGATTCATTTACAGCACTTAGATGAATACGGGAGGTGAGGGTTGCAGGGGGTAAGAGTGTGCTTCTTGAGAAGGGTTTGAAGAACACAAAATTACCATAAATATGTTGATGAGTGACTTTAATAGTTTACTTGGTTATACTCATCCGAAGAATGTCGTCCATTTAGACGGTGATGACCTTACACCACCCACTTACACCTACCTGATGTGCACTCAGCGGATATCACACTTTAACATTGATAATAATACCATACTATACAAGAATCATCTTGTACATACACACTATACACTACTGGTTACTAGCGCTGTCACTATAAAAGTCACATTTACACTTATGGTTAACAACAAAACAACTTGCATTTTTTTTTATTGTCGAAAGCTAATTTTTAAAATACCATCCATGAATTGTTTACGAATTGTGTTTACTCACAGACGCTCTTGTTAATGAACTACGTAGTCCGCATCATTTACACTCATATTTTGGTCTCGACCCTCCATTTCTTCATACAAAATTCCTTCATTATATCATCCGATAGTCCTCCTTTGTTAGATTAGGAGAATTATGATTTTGAGAACACATTACACAATACACACAATATTTTCTTCACAAAAAATAATTTATTTGTTTTTTTACTTGCAAGAATTGTAATAAATTTGAATATTTCCTGTAACAAGTTTGCGTCTGTGACAATAACTTTTCAAAATTAATGTGACAGTTTTAATTCAAAGAGAACAAAGAGGAATAATACCAGACGTATTCAGCTCCAGTTTTAGAGCACTTTCTTGAAAATTAAGCAATTCAGCCAGTTCTAATTATTATTAGAAGTACTATTAGATTAGTACTATTGTACACTTTGTTATATGAAACTAAGAAAATACTTAAGAAAATTGTATTAAGCTCATCGAAATACTAAACCCAAAAAGTTATGATCTACAATATTCCCCATTTGCAGTACAACAAACTCTCTGTATAATATCAACTACATTTTCTACCACTGAGTGTAAGTTATATTTTTAGAAAGCGAAAACCGTGAGGGAAGCGCTGGAAGGCCTTGTCTCAAAATATCAGTTGGAAGGACTAACGTCTTCAAAAACAAACGAAGAAGTAGAGGCCTGGCAACAAGTGATGTTAGATGAATTACCCGTTATATTGGTATTACATTTGAAATGCTTTGACTTTAAATTGGATGGCTGCACGAAAATAATAAAAGCCTTGGAATTTCCAATCGATTTAAAAATTGATACCAGTAAGTATCAGAAATTGGTGGCCAATGCCACGTCTTAAATTTGACCTGTTTTTTTTTTTAGAGTTGTTATCATCGAAGACTCAAACACCTAAAGAAAAACAATATAAGCTATTTGCAGTTGTTTATCATGATGGTAAAGAGGCCACTAAGGGACATTATGTAACCGATGCATTTCATGTAGGGTACAGCAGTTGGATAAGATATGACGACGCGTCCGTCAAACCCGTCTTAGAGGAGCATGTATTAAAGCCACAAGGAACTCGAGTTCCATATTTACTGTTTTATCGTCGTAGTGATACTATTAGAAGCAAATAAAAAACAAATTTGGCCTATCGATTGTTAATTATAAGTACTATTAAGCATCTTATTTTAATAAATAAAGTTTATACATAATTTTTAAGAGTATTTTTTATGTATAAATAATCCACTAATTTTCTGACAGCTGGTGAATGAAAGTGTCATATTTTTATTTTTCTACACCCGTATTATAACAATGCACTTATATGCCCATAATCCGTTTCAAAATGATACCCATTACGATACAGATTTTTCATTACGATACAGATTTTTAAACAATATAAACCCATAATTTTTCAATCAAGCATGCTGTGCATTTGACGTTTATCCTAGGTTCTTATGTAATTATTTTAGATGTCAAAATCAGTACGTATTAAATTTTCGTAGATACCTAGCTAAACTTCGATAATTTATCAAAATGTCTGATATCAGCGATATAGAAGAATTACCATCGACTCCTCCACACATATCGGAGAAAGCAGAAAATGCAGTTCATACGAATAATTACTGTTACCTATTATGTTCAATAAAAATATAAAATTTATGGTTTTTGATTATTTATCGGGTGTAGAAATAATAGTGTATGCAACTCTCATGTAATGGTTATTAATACACTCGCATAAACCATACGAAACTTGCCTTCGGCTCGTTTCGTATCCCGGTTAATGCTCGTGTATTAATAACCATCATTACATGATCGTTGCATAATATACTATTATTTATTTATTTATGACAGGTAAACCCAATTCAGTAAAATAATAAACAATAATCAATATCATAGTAATAAGAACACATAGAAAAATGTGAAACATCTAAAACAAAATAAAATAAGACAACAGAAAAAAAAATACAAAAAGTCTATAACATCAGACTAGGCACAAAAATTATTACATAACAAAGTAAAAGATAAATATCCAAAAAATGTCAACTTTAAGCAGATCCATTTTAAATAAAATTGAGAGACAAGTCAAACAATTCGAGATGAGTCAACGTATTAGCTACTCTAAGTACTTTAAGGAAAAATGTGTTAAAAGCATAGATACGTCTGTGGAAAAACAGTGGGTAGGGCGAACGGAGCAAATAAGTTAATTTTCAAAAGAAGCTGAGGGACTGTCGCATCGACCATTAATAATCTTAGACAAGAGAATTATATCCCTGTGCTTTCTACGAACTTTGAGTGGTGATATGTGTAAGAATTGCTCAGTATAAATGTAGCCATTATAAAACTGAAACTTATAGGAAATATATCTAAGGAAATTATGCTGCACTAGATCTAATTTCAGCTTATAAGTGAAATAATGCGGACTTCATACGGAATAATACTCGAAATTATATGAACTCTATAATAGTGTCTTTATTTTATTTTTGCTTATTTTAAATATTTATTATGTAATATATGTTATATATATTTTTGTAATCTTATCTAGGAAAAATGCAACGGAAGCACACAAATAGTATAAAACTAAGTATGTGCTCCACGTTCTTCAGTCTTATTGTACGAAGCATTTATAACACATAATAAAGTTTGTTTGTAGTATCTTGCCTACTTATTTAGTGTCGAAAGGGCCAAACCTAAAATTTCAAGATGAGTTATGACCAGTGAACAGTATAAGGTTTCAACAGCTATGATGTTGGTAAAGTCACCTCGGTGACAAAATATTTCGATCAAAATTTCTAGAATTAATAATTAGAATAGGGTCGGCATACTCAACTTGCCATAATTCGAAACTTTATAGTGCGTGTCAAAATTATAATTTTATTTTAGATTTTCTGTTATAATAAATGTAATATTTGCATAAAAATTTTCCTGGCTATCCTACAACAAAAATTAGCACAAACTGCACAATATATAACTTATTAAAGATTTATATTTAATTAGTACACAATTGCTATAGTTGTGGCAAGAATAAGCTTGTTCCGTCAAATTTCTTTTATATGGTTTTTATGTGTTATTACTGACAAACGGTGTGTCAAACGAAAAAAAGTAAGGAACCTTTTTCTGTTGTAAATTGAATAAGGATTTTAGAAATAGTTTTTGTTTCTAAAAAAACATTGGCGTACCATTTCATTAAAATTTCCCGAAGATTTGTCCGTACGCACGCCACTGGTGGAAGAAAAATAATATTTTTACGTAAAAATATGTATCTAGATTACCTATTTAAAGGTTCCAAATTTCATTCAAATATCTAAAGTAGTTTTAAAAATATTAATAAATTTGGAACTTTTGATAAAAATTTTGACACCCTGTATCTTTGTAACAAAGCATTTTTCGAAAATAGTTTATAATACAATCTGATTTTATTTTGTGGTTCTCTGTCTGCTTCTAAAGTTTCCGCTTTCGAAAGTGGACCACCCTGTATATTCAGTGGCGTAGCCAGAAATTTGACAAGGAGGGGTTCAGTGAACAAAGTATTTCAAACTAGATTTTTTCAATAAAAAATATAATAATTTTTAATAAATTGAAACAATAAAAAGTAAATAAAAAAACAATCTCATCATAAACATGTAAATAATAAACAGGTACGAACAATATTTGTTTCAAAAATGACAAAAATAAGATTAGAACTTAGTAGCAGGTCCTAATGTAAGGGTTCCGTAGAAGATCTAGTTCACTGACCGCGTTGCTAAATCTTGGAGAATAGAATGATTGCAGGTTTGTAGTGAGACATTACCTATACGACCCAACCAACCCAACCCATTGGGGGTTCTGACACCCAACACCCCCCCCCGTGGCTACGCCACTGCATATTATTAGGCATAAAAATTAAAGTGAAAATAAAATAAGATTTGAATAAAAAATTTGTATGTGTTGTGATTTGACGAGTTAAGTAGTTTTATTTTGTAAATTAAAAACATTTAAGACGGAAAAATCATTTGGTGATCTAACTATTACTATCTAGAGACATTCTGGATTACATAATAGCAATGGAGGATGTTTTTGTCGACATATTTATAGTCTGTTTGGAAATGAAAGAGTAATAAAACCCCGAGATAAGAACTGGCCATGGGCGTGGTAATATTTCGTTTCAGGTAATTATCGGGTAACACTAATGCTAACAGGTAATGGGTGTACATTAGTATATTTTACTGGATACATCATAGGGCAGGAGCTAGTGTATTGTGACAGATCAATCCAGTTTTAGAGCTGAATATACGAAGACGTGCTAGTGCAGTAGAGTAAAATTCGACTTGTGTTTAGTGACTATTGTGCCAGTGGATATAATATTGTTTGGGTAAAATGTCGAGCTTATCAGATTACGTACCTGCTAAACACGTGAAAAGATGTGCGCTGTCTCAGAATGAGAAGATTATTATATTAAATGTATTTAATGCATTGAAACACCAAAATCCTACCAACAGTGTTGACGACATCGTGGAAAAGAGTTACAAAATGGCAGGGATTAGAAAATCGACTATCTACAGACTTTTAAAACAAAAAATGAACAAGATACTGTAAATCCCCCAAAATCATCTACAGGGAGGTCAAAAGTCGTTATTGATGATTTCTTCAAAAATGTCATTCGCAGAAAAGTACACTCATTTTATTTTAAAAAATAAATACCAACGCTAAACAAAATTTTAGTAGATATTAATTAAAAAATATATGCATAAATAAGGCTGTTTTAATATTATTGCGCTTACATTAAATAATACTGGGGGTTGGCGTCCGCGTTCCGACGTGTTTTTGAGCAGTCGAGCCGTAGCCGTCGACGGCCGGGCACTGCATAGTCAAGACGCGCCGTTTCTAGGAAATCGTTGCCATTGAAATCCATTGTTTAAGTGCTCAACGGCTGGACGCTGCGGTGGGCCGCGAACACTGGACGTCGCTAGGAAAACACACCTTAAGGATGCTCGCGGTCAGTTTCACATATGCAGAGCGCTGTTGGACAGCGGCAATTTTATAACTGACTGTGCAAAAAATTACATTTACAATTAAAACACTTTGATTATTCTATTGCCGGTGTCGGTCAAGCTTTAGCTAATGTAAATTACAAGAGTGATATTCAATTATTTTCAAATCACATTTCATACAATGTTGCAATATCTTGTTTAAAGCTGCCACGAATAACAGACTAATTTACCTACTATTTTATTTAATAAATCTAGTTTAAATATTCCTAGCAATTGGCAAATCCATTATTCAATCAATCGGCTTCAGTTGATATGTTATTAGGAGCAAATATTTTTTTTTTAAAGTCATTATGCGTGGGGCAATTTTGATTCAATTAGACAATACTAAATTAACGTTACAAATGACGCGATTAGGTTCGATCGTAGGAGGAATATTAAATTGCCCAGATCAATCCAACAAGTTAATTAGTTGTTTCAATGCTGAGTTAAAAAACAATTTTCTAAACAATCAACTTAATACATTTTGGCAAGTAGAGGAGGTTCAATTTAAGGCTAGGCTGTCAGAATCGGAGCAATACTGTGAATCTCATTTTTTAGACAATTTTAAGCGATGTGATGATGGTAAATTTATAGTTTCAATTCCTTTCAAGGACAATATAACGGTACTCAATACAGCGGTTTTCCATTGCAAGGTGATATATTTCCCATAATTTTGAGATTTAGGAAATATAAGTATTAACAGGTGATATTTTAAAAATGTATCGCATGGTAATGATCAATCCGGAACAACGACGATTTCAACGCATCTTTTGGAGAGATGAACCGACTAGTGACTTAAAATGCTATGAACTGAATACCGTAACTTACGGCATGGCTGCAGCGCCTTATCTTGCAACGAGATGTCTTTATTAAATAGCTATAGATAATGAGCAATTTTATCCGTTAGCGTCTAATAACTTTTATGTCGATGATTGCTTAACAGGTTCGAACTCTGAAATAGAATTAATACAAATTCAACATGATGTGAATAAGATATTGTCAAGCGCAGGTTTTGAGATGAGAAAATGGCTTACAAATAAACCCGAATTGTATAGTAAATTTCATTTAAATAATAATTTAAAATCAAGTATAGTACAGCTAGGCGAACATGAAGCTAATACAAACACTAGGCATCGTGTGGAACGCTACTGTAGACAATATTCAATATGCGATTTCTGACTTCGATGAAAACTGTATAACTAAATGGACAATATTATCAGTAGTATCTCAAATATTTGATCCTCTAGGATTGTTAGGGCCTTTTATAATTATATATATATATAAAGCTGTTTACAGGCCTTGTAGGCCCAGAGCTGTGTTATTCTCCTCCACTCCATTCTGTCCTTTGCTTTTCTTTTCCAATTAAATCCTCTTACCCCGGCTCATTTCTTAGTGGGAAAGACACTAACCGCTTTACCAGAACCAAGTTTGGTTAACATTCCGGTTAACAGATTAAATCACTATCAACGACTCCAGCAGCTAGTGCAGCACTTCTGGGCCAGGTGGCGTAAGGAATATCTAGCCGAGCTACAAACCAGGGTCAAGTGGAAGCAGAACGTTCACAACTACATCAAGGAAGGTACTATCGTTTTAGTAAAGGAAGATAACGCTCCTCTCATGAGGTGGCACAGTAGCCAAGTTCTTCAACTTCATCCAGGCAAGGATCATGTGCTTCGAGTGGTGAGCTTAAGAGTTAACGGTAGTGTAGTGAAACGCCCGGTTTCTAAACTGTGCGTATTTCCCTTTGAAAGGGATAATATTGGGTGAAAACCAATTTTGAAACAATTAACATGTTTGTGATTTATCTGTAATTGTTTCTGTTGTTATACTTATTATTGAAAGTGTATCTCTATACATTTCAAGGCGGCCGGCATGTTACGGCAGTTGCCTTTATTGTATTTAATTTTATTTACAGTAAACTGTAGGCTGCTATTTCTGAATAATAGAGAGCGCTTAACACTCTTTTGAATTGCGCTCGAAATGAAAGCCATGTACGCTATCGTGCCCTTTTTTGTATAAATGTTTTTTTGTTGTATAAGGAAACACGATTAGTGTGTCTCGAGAACGTTAGCTATTGCTGTCAATAAAGTAGTTATTATAATCAATTTAGTTTTCAATCGTTCTATGCCAAAAGGAAAATCCTTCACACAACACACACCTCTACGTATTTTATTTTTCGAGATTTCTGTACCTAAAAGATCATTTTATGACGAGAAATACGGCGATCTTAAAGACAATTTTATTGATAATACAGATAGTAGAAACATTTTTTACTTGAACTTGAAGTCCTGATATCGAGAAAGCAGCTCAGCAATAGTTGTTGGCATTCAAATCTTTAATTTGATTAATTAATTTGTATACTTATTCAATGATACCGTTTTTATTACGGAAGATAAATTGATCATTCAAAACTATTTCCTTGCCACCTATTATTGCCTCTAGTATCTTGACACACAACTTCTCAAGAACTTTGGGAAAAATAGATTTATAGGTCTGCATGAAGTATCGTCTAGTTATTTCCCAGGGTTTGAGCAATTTTCCAGGTCTAGCTGCTGGGGAAGAAGTTTGTTCGGAGTAGAGTATTAAATATTTTGGCACTTTGTGACATTGTTCTCACTTCTGTAGTTTATTTAATTATGAACTTGCAGTAGAGCAAATTCATTTGACACAACACATTCAATAAATGAAAATGCGAATTCTTATGCGAAAGGGTTGAATACGCTTTCTAGATGTTTTCCGAAAGCTTCTGCTCTTTTATAATTTCTGACATACTGGCTTAATTTTTTATTAGAGCATTGTAAAGCTGAAGTAAAGTGGCACATAAACAATAAATTATTGTCAAGTGATAGAGCGTTACAACGCTTGAATAAAATATATTCTCTACAAACTACAAAGTTAAAGACTGATTATAGGCTGTTGGTTCATCCTGTATAAGAAAAAAAGAGACGGTAGCACTTGCATTCTATATTAAATTTTATTAATAATTCATTTCATATTTTTATTCTTATTTACATAATTTACTTAATGCATGTCTTATCAATAATTCAAGCGTAAATTTAAAAACTTTTCAATGTTATTTGTAGACAGTGTTTAAATATTGAATTTGATATATGTGTTGTTCAGGGATGTAAAAATTAATATTATTACTATATAGTTTTTGTTCCTACGCTCTGTATATGTGATCAAACGTAATGTTGCTAAAGGAAGACATAATGCTAATACAGTTAGCGTTTAAAATTGGCAATATAGCAGGCAGCACCCCTTGGTACGATTTTAAGAAGCAGTCAGTGAGTCGAACAAAATTTCACAAAATGTTTAAACTTATGTGGATTATCATCTATTCTTGTCCACTGATCCACACATGCCTATATTTTTGTAATACAAATAAAACTAGAGAGAGCGGAATACGTTTAAAAAATATATTCGAGGTTCTACATACAACTGTATTATTAGCATATGCAATAAACATTATTCTCGACATACTTTTTAAAGAACCAGTATGGAAACAATTTTTGCTCTGTTATTCGAAATTGCATCAACAACTAAAATTAAAAAACTGCCGGGTCACTTTTTTATGCATGATTATACTATTTTTATTATTTCTATATGGGAATTTATTTGTCCTATTAGTTAATTCAATTCTGTTAAGTGATGATTTACCTTTTCTGGTTGCTATTAGCATAAATAACATTTTGATGTTCAATAGCATAGTATGTATCTTCATGATGTGCACTTTTGCCGCTTGTTTAAAATCAAGATACAAGAATTTGAATTGTACTTTGCGCAATATGCTCATATTATCCAAGAAGACAATGGTGTCAACGAGACTAGAAGAATATGTATTTGCAGAGTCTATACGTGATTTGGGAAAAATATATAAAACGTTAAGAGTCTTGGTTAATATGTACAATGATTTGTTTGCATGGAAAACGATGTTTTTATATTTAATAACTTTTTTTGAAATTATAAGACAGCTAACAGTTCTTCTAAATGGTTTGAAGATGTTTTCAATTACTAGTAACTTTTTTATTATATGGATAGTAGTAAGTATTTTTCTTTTATTTATTAAAAATTATAGTGTCGGTAGGAGTAAAAATTAATCAAGAGTTTGGTGTTTCGTAATCGAAAAAAGGTAATAAGTAAGACTTATCCCAGAGAATAGATGCAACATTATATTCATTGTTTATTGATACAATTATTTTACACTTTTACCTGTCAATGAGAAAATGTGAAACGCGTAGGGGAAAATATGAAACACTCGCTTATTTGCTTATTTTGAAACAGTTATTCACTGATACTGATAAAAAAGAACTCTTCTGTAAAAAATGACACAGAGTAATTTTTAAAATGTTGAGTAAATGAATTAAAAATAATGTCAGTATAGCTGTGGCAAGAATTCAGACGACTTGCATCATACGTACAAATAAATAGTTCATTATGTTTTTTTTTATCAAAATATTTAATAAACTGCAACTGAGAATAATAAAAATATAAGGCACTATTGCGTAACGTCAACCGTGACGTAAGTCGTCTGAAATGTTGCTGCAATTATATGCTGTTTATATAGGTAACAGGAAATGTCGTCAGCACACCAGCAATTACTTTTGTTTGTATGTGTCAACAGGTCAGAAAAACTGTAAATCTCGTTTCCCGTTTTTTTTATAATAAAGAGATTATATTTTTTGAAACTTTTGTGTACTGACTTTTATTGGAGGTAGTGCATTTTAAATTCATTCAAAACATGTACTGTACTTTTTCGATGGAAAAAAGTACATCATTGTTTCTTAAAGTTTCAGCAGAACGAGTTCCATCTTGCTCACTATGGTTTACCTTTTTTAGTTGCGTTACATAACACTTATTTTACAGAAGTTGCTTTTAAATTATCTTTTACAATTTCCCAACAACTGTTTTCCCTACGGCATTATTGCCCCAGGTTTTTATCGATACGATTGTACAAATTCACTAGGCAGATCTCTTTAAAACTTGAGGGAATACTTAAAGCTCGTTTACACGAGTTTAGTAAATAGGCAAGTAGCTAGTTTCTGAAAACTAGAATCGTGTGAACATAGTTTCCAGTGGTTAGTAGAGTACTAGCGCCAGTAAATGAAGCCAGTCAAGTAAGTAGAGCCTAGATAAGACCCATGTAAGTAGAGTTCAGCTTACTTATTCACTACTTATCCCCACCACAGAATTATCGAATGGAATGTGTCAAAGCTAGACCACTATTCAGCTACTTTCTTATTGTGAATGCCTGTTTTCCAGCTGAGTGGTTAGTAGTAATTTTTTTCGGGCAATGATCTGTGAGTAGAAAATTATTTCATTTGAGACGACGGAATACATTTCGTGTATTTGAACAGTTTTAGATTTTTAAAATGTCAAAGTAGGATGAAACCACAACTGCACATTTTGTAGAACTGTGTAGACAAGATGCATGCTTATGGGGCATGAATCACTGAAATGTAATTTTATATTATGATGACTGGAATGCGCTATAAGCTGCGCGAATAGGTTATTCATGATCAGCGCCATATTTTGTTTTGTGCCTCTAGCAATGACGGAGCAGTAGGGGCTTAGCTGATTGTGAATTGAAATGAAATTGAATTCTGGATATGGAAAATTACTTCGTGCTATATGCTGGTTAATTTTACAGTCCCTTATAAAACGTGACATGTTCCAACAATAACACCCACAAAAATACAAAGAATAACACTAACGAGATTCAAGATAAAAGAAGAAACCATACTGTACGCCAATGACGTGTTTACAAACAAAATAATGGGAAATTAAGAACACAATTCATATCGTACGTGCAGATGGTGGTTTCTCTCGCACCCACATACATAACCAATAAAGTATGTCTTTAATGAGTTTCATGTGCCTCCTTTTGTCTGCAGGGTTGGTACCTTTATTTGGAAGCGCAAATGGACTAAGCGCATTCCATATCGTACATTTCAGTGGCATGAATAGATCAAGCTAAGAAACAAGCAGTTTTATTTCAAATTATTCGCGAAATTCAAGAACCAGTAGATGGCGCTGTAAAATTCAAAATGTCGGAAATAGTGGTGATCAACAATTTGTTTACATAACCCTGTAACCATTTATATTCTGTAATATTGGTTCGATATCTTAGACTACTTGAGGGATCGTGAGCGACCCCTGAAAGAAGGCGAGTACATAATTTTCTGTGGGGAAAAACGTGATCAGCGCCAAGTTGTCAAAAAACTGTGTTTACAGACGTCTGCCTTAGTTCATTAGTTTACCAGCCATCTCATGGCTACTGACATGAAGTGGTGGAGAAAATCGGCAGTATAATGTGTAATACAGTTTTAAAAACCTCCTTAAATAATTCACAACATAGCCTTGTAATTACATAGCATAAAATCCTCTATGGAAAAATGTTTGCTACATACTTTCTTGTGTTCGGTTTTACGATTTTCAATTTAGAGAGTCTCAGAGTTTCGGGTCTACGAAAATGTATGAAGGAAAATATCAAAAATACACATAAGAGGAGCACTGGAGAACAGCATAGATTTTGTGCAAATATTCTTGCGTATGTTTTGCATTTTTTACACTTCTTATAACTAAATATCAATAACGTTTGCAGAAGAAGAATGTAGACAATTTCCACTACACCTACACATACAAAACCGATTTGTTGTTGACTCGCACACCCGACTTACAACTTGTCTTATACAGATTCTGCTCTTTTCTTCACTCAAGATAAAATTATACTATTTTCAAACTGTTCTGGTACTATTTATGCAGAAAAAAATATAGGAAAATATTGAAAAACACACAAAACTTCACACTTCTATTATGCAAGTAACTTGTTCTCACACCCCTACAGCAGTTCTGAAATATATCAACAGATGTTAATCGGTCAGTGGTCGCGCGGTTTAAGGCGTTAGTACTTCGAGGTGACTAGATCGGTGTGGGTTCGCGTCCCGCTGCCGGTAGACCGTATATAAGGTATATTCGTAGAGAGGATTGGCACCCTCTCTGCGGCTATGGTAGGGTGGAAGAATGTTAGCTTGGATCAATGTGACAGATTGATACCGGTTGATATTTGACTACCCCCCTAATTAATGAGGTTTTCCATTATTATTATCATTATTATATTATTATTATATCAGCACTTCGTGATTTTCGCCAATAGACGAAGTGGTTATAGTATATTTCCAAGTGGCATTCGATTCGATACAATACATCTTTACACATGATATTTTATTTTGAAACTGATTTACAGTAGAACCTCGATTATCCGTGCGCGGTTGATCTGTGCGGCGGATTCTTTGTGCCGTGCGATGTTTATGACTGTCCACTATCCGTGCTCGGATTATCCGTGGCGGGCCGAAAAGAACGCTCGGAAACAAAAAAAGACGAGTCCGCTTGTTTGTGCAATGTTAATTTTTGTTTTATATAATGTACATATGTATGTATATAATAAATATGTGTAATAAAGTTCACATGTTTTGCAAAATTTGTGTGTTTGAGTGTTATTTCGATTAACCGTGTTTTCAATTATCCAGCAATGGTTCGGTCCCGGCTGGCCCAGATAATCGAGGTTCTACTGTACTAACACTAAACACTACTATACATGTGTGAACATTACTGGCTTATAACATTTTTCAGCAAGCTACTTTCTTCACTGACTGTGGCTATTTACTAAACCCATGAAAACAAGTCTTTAGCGTGATTTCGTTGCAAGTAGTAGTCAAAATAGTTGGGAAGTCTATAAGTGTAAAAAACCGAGGTTTATAAGGTAAAGTTTGGCAACATCTTTGGAATTTTTTTGGTATACAAACTACGCGATGTGAGTTACAGAAAACTTTTGACTTATTTACAGTACAGGGTGTAAAAAAATTAAATAAAATTTGGGGCACGTGGTGTTAAATAGGATGAAGTAAGCTCCATTTTGAATCGAAAGTATTATCTTGAGGATTGGACAGAAACGACTAATGACGTCATCAATTATATTTTTTCCAGAAACATACCCGATTGTTTTCCTTTTAAAAATCTCTCTTCTCTTTTTTCTAATAAACTGTTTCTGGAGATTTTTTTCTGTATTACTTCCCGTTTAAAAGTTATAAGCAATATCGTCCTAAAAAGTCAAAAATACCACCTATTAACATGGAAAATAATTGAATGTTCGTTGTTTAAAGTGCATAAATGTCATTAAGAATAAATAAAAGGATTATATTCTTTAATACAGTTAAAACAAAAGGTGATGATGACAATAACTAAACTGAAAAAATGAGGCAAACGCCTTCATACTACTTCGTACGTACGTATTATAGTATATTATCTCCTCTCATTTCAAGACACATATCCAATCTTCGCCTGACTTTGTGGGCTGCGTTTATTAAGATATCGCCGTTTAACTCATTACAAGCGTTGATACTTTCTATCAAATGATTTATATCTCGCAAACGTGTTTTGTAAACCTTATTTTTTAAAATCCCCCATAAAAATCGAGGGGTTTTAGATCTGGTGACTTTCCGGGCCACTGAATGGGTCCATTAATCCCAATCTGGGTTCATTGCACCTATTTGGCAAACCATTACTGACAAACCGACTTTCGTCCGTTTAAAAAACGTACCGATAAAGGTTCTGATCGACAGTTTACATTTACTACATTTTGAGCTATAAAATTAAGTCTGTTTTCAATCTGACACTCAGGCAAATACTGATTTGTGATTTATGAAGTCATTATACCCTTTTAGTCTTTAAAATTCATTAAACGGTTAATTTATACAAATCCAGTTCCCGGCTAGCCTGCCGTATAGAATTCCGTGGATTTTGTTCAAAATACTTTAACGGTCTAGTATAAACATTGTTTGTTATACTTCGGTCAATTATTTGATTCTTTTGAAAAGAAAATGCATTTGCATTTGGTCGCAAAATCGCTTCAATCTTATAAACGTTCTATAATCAGGAATGAGGAGAGATGATGATGCGGGATGAGGGATGACGATGAGATGACAAACCGACTATCGTCCGTCCAAAGAACGTGCTGAAAAAGTTTATGATCGACAGTTTCTATATTTACTACATACAATTTCAGCTAGAAAATAAATTAAGTCTGTTTTCAATGTGACGCTCAGGTAAATACTCCAATTTGTGAATTTTGTAGTCATGATACTCATTGGTCTTTAAAATTCGTTGAACGGTTGATTTATCCAAATTCAATGCCCGGCTAGCCTGCCGTATAGAATTTCGTGAATTTTATTCGCAATGCTATAACAGTCTAGCTGTATTAACATTGTTTCTTACCCTTCAGTGAATTATTTGATTCTATTAAAGTTATTAGCTGGGTGCGGAAATGCCTCTTAAAGAAATTACTCTTTAATAAAACATCGACATAAAACTCTCAATATTTTTATTTTATTTTTCTGTTTCTTTCTTTAATGCTTCAGCTATTACAGGTGAAAGTAATGTTATTCTTCCTTCTATGATGTCAATCGCATTTGGTATTCCTCTAAGAAGAATATATAGTTTATACTTTCATGTCGACCAATTTGACTTCCCTTCAAGCAGTCCTATCTGTAACCTACTTGCATCCATTATACTAGGATAGTAACACTGACTAGCTACTACTTGATCAAGTTGTCTAATTGTCTCGATCTGGTACCATGTTAAAGTTATTATCTGGGTATGGAAATGCTTCTTAAAGAAATTCCTCTTTAATAAAACTTTGACAAGAAACTCAATACTTTTATTTCTTTTTTGTCAATCATTCAATTTTATTTCTATTAACATAGACTACTATATAAAAAAATAAAATAAGTTATTCTAATGATATTTCAACAGATTCTTCCAAACATAAAATGCATCTTCATTTTGTTGCAAAGTCGCCGCCAGTCTTGTAAAGGTTCTATGATTAGCAATGAAGTGCTCTGGGTATCTTTCTCCTTATATTCCACAGCTGTTCTTGAATTTTTTGTGACTCGCCGTAAATTAGCAACATATCAACTTTTCTGAATAAGAAAACATTTTGTAAGCACAAAAGTTATACGTTTGCCGTTCGTATTGAGTAATGACAAGTATTTTGTGACATTTATGCACTCTAAACAACGAACATTCAATTATTTTCCAACGACTACTTGATCTTCCACCGTTAATGTGTTTTTAGGTGGTATTTCCTTTGAGACTTTAGGTTGATATTGCTTATAACTTTTAAGCAGGAAGTAATACAGAAAAATTTCTTTAGTAGAAGTTTATTAGAAAAAAGAGCTTTTTAACAGGAAACAAATTTGGGTATGTTTCTGGAAAAATATAATTTATGACATCATTAATAATTTCTGTCAAATCCCAAAAGATAATACTTGATTGAAAATGGAGCTTATCTCATCACATTTAACACCACGTATCCCACATTTTATTTAAATTTTTTATATCGTCACAGTAGGTCCATATTATCGAGTTTGAAACACCCTGTACAGACTCCTTAGAAATTAGTAACCATACTGTAAAAATATGAAACTGTGCACTAGTGTTTTTGAATATTCGAGATATTTAGGATAAGTAGAGTTGTTGGTTCGGTTTTATTTTTACCCAAATAACAGCCCCACAAAAAAAAGTTCATACACAAGAGAGTGACATATGTATTCCCATGTATTTTTCGACGCTGAATCCGATCCCGAGCTCAGAATTGGGCTTACACGTCTGGAATTGGCCCCAGGGGCCGAAAATGGCCTAAAATCCGGTTCCCAGGATAAGGCGAAGTCGACGCTGAATTTTGGAGCTAAAGCCGGATTTGTGCTCGAAAAGTTTATGGTCATCTGAAATTCCGGGTTTGGGTCCGGGAAAATGACCCCTTGGGGCGGGAAAATCCTGTTTCCTGCTTCGCCTTATCCCGGGAACCGGATTTTAGGCCATTTTCGGCCCCTGGGGCCAATTCCAGACGTGTAGGCCCAATTCTGAGCAAATACATGGGAATACATATGTCACTCTCTTGTGTATGAACTTTTTTTTTTGTGGGGCTGTGTAATGTAATATTCAACTTTTACCTCTTTTGACCCTACATGTAAGTAAAAATCTACAAGCGTCGATATTCGAGTAGCTACGGCTATCGATTAAATATTTAGAATATCTATAAACTATACTAAACTTTTGAGTATCATTGTTATACTTACCTTTTATCAATTATTATAAAATAGTAAACCAGTCACAAGAAATCCATTTAATTTAAGTGATATTGGTATGTAGCTACTTAACATTTTTAAAAGCTTTTCAACAATACTTGTTAACTACAATACATTTAATACATTTAAAATAATAGATACACTTTTATTTCTCATTAGATCTTTACACGTTTTAGAGGTTGTAGCACAAAGATGACTATTTTTTCTCTAAAGGAAGATATAAAGTTACTGCACTTAGTATTTAAAATTGGTAACTTTGTGGGGATCACACCTTGGTACAATTTTAAGAAGCACATAATAAGTCGGTCAAAGTGGTATAAATTTTTTAAGGTCGCATGGACTATTTTCTATCTACAGGAAATCGTTTTGGTTTGCATGACTTATTACAAGCTAGAAGAAATAGTAGGAGTCAAAATCGGTTCCAAGATAAATGCTAAAAAAATATTTAGTGTACTACACGTAATAGTAATATCTTTTTCTGTCACGGCTGTTATCCATGATATATGGCTCAGAGAGAGACAATGGCAAAAGTTTTTAATTCATTTTGAGGATATATATAAGGAACTGAACTCAAAGAATAGCGATACTAATAATTTATTGAAGATCGCTCCAATGATTTTTTTATGTTTCCATGGAATTATATTTATCATCTCTTTCAATTTAAGCTTAATTCAGAATAGCTCACCGATAATGTCTATTATGTTAATAAGCACCATTGCATTTTTAAATATAGCGTTAAATGTTCTCATATGTTGGACTTCAATATTTTGTTTGAAGTGCAGGTATAAAAATTTAAATCATCATTTGAAGAATATGTTGTTGATACGCAGAAAACCATTAACACTGATAACATTGGATGCATATATGTGTGCCAAACGCGTACGGGCATTAGGGAAAACTTATAAACGATTAAGAAATGTAGTAGACATATTTAACAGATTGTATTCATGGAGATTTATGTTGATATTAATGGGATCATTTTTTGAAATTTTAAAGAAAGGGAATAATATTTTAAAGAATACTTTTAACTTTCCACATGTCAGCACTTTATATATACTGTGGATTGTAGTAAGTAGTTATTTTTTAATGATTATACCTATTAAGTAATGTATATTGTCTAACATTTGAATTATCTTATTTTGCAATAGTATCTATACTCGAGTTTCAAAATAGTAGAAATTATCTAGTTTATAGTACTTGATAAATAGGGGAAATGAGGACTGCAGGGGACAAGATTCCATAGGCGTACCACTTGAAAAGGTTTCAAAATAAGCTGACGATGAATGAATCAACATTTTAATAGTTTACTTTAAAAAGTTTATAAACTCACCCTAGTTATCCTTCTCTACAATTATTGTAGAACGCCGTCCTTTGGGATGGCCATGCCCTCCACCACCGCTTGCATATATCTGGTATTTTTTGTTTCAGAGTGTTACATTAAGTTTGATCATTTCGTGTGATGGGGTTACAACTGAAGGCAAAAAAATTATTCCACTGTGTTATCGATTATGTGAACGGGAAGATATTTATGATATGGAAAAAGAAGAACTAAAAATACTGGCGAAAATGGCCGAACACAATGTTCCTATTTTTACAGCGGCAGGATTATTTGAAGTCAACAGAAAAACGATACTAACTTTTATTACTACTGTTACTACATACTTGATTATCTTGACTCAGTTAGGCAATGAAGATTTTACTCACAAATTTAAATATTAAGAATGATTTTATTGATCACTTGATCTTATACTTTTTCTTCAGTTGAAGCACTGACCAACCTTTTTCGATCAAATTTACTAGTAGTAAAAGTATATAGTTTTAATTTATCTAAAAGTTAACACTAATAATCAGTCAAACATCACTGATAGATTATCCGATGAAAGTTAAGGCACGTTGTTCAAATACAATATTAAAATGATTAGTTTCCTAGATAAAGTAAGTAAGGAAAGGGAAGAAATGCAAATGGCTCTTCGCAGTGCACCAAGTGGCTCAACCTCTCCACAGTGGCGTATTGAACTTTTAATATACACCAGGTGACACAAATTCTCTACGGCACCTAGGTAACTCACACCAAGCGGCAAAAAACTTCACAATATACAGGGTGAGTAGAGAGAAACGCACCAAATTCCAGGAATGGATGCTACATGTTATTCTGCCATTTTCATTTATTTTCAAGTTATGGCGTACATTTTAATAATAAAAAAATATATTAATCAAGCGTTCTTTGATTAAATGTTAAAACCACCGCCACCATTGACCTCTAAACACTTTCTGCTTCGTCTACGAGCGTCTGTAGCTCTCCCGATTGCTGCATGTCTTGATAATATGTCGAATTAGTGCTGTTAATGCTTTGTTTTATGTAATATTAAATATTCATTTAAATTCAAATATTACGGCGTACATCACCACCCACCTTAATTGTACTGGACATGTCCAGACAGAGACAGAGAAGACGGTGAGTGTATCTAAAGCAGCGTTCGAGTGTGGGCGCAAGAGATTGATCCTAAGCATTTTACCATCAATGTATCAAAACAAAAGGTCGTTAGAGTGAAATAATAAAGTGTTATTGAAAGAAACATGATTATTTAAGGATTCCTAATATTATCTAACAAGTACCTCGAAAACAAATGAAATTCGCATAGCAACATTTCAGTTTTTTTTATTATTTTGATGTGTAGAATCGGTTCCTGAAATTTGGAGCATTCCTCCCGATTCATTCTATAAAGCTCTCAATAAGTAGTGTAAAATATGATATCTAGCCAAAAAATGTAACCGACGAAATGAGAGCTTACTTGCATAATTCTCTTTCACACAAGCACACGAACAAATCGATCTCTTATCACTATATAATAATATATAATTAACTTCAGTTTTCGTTGTTAGCTTAGAAAAACGTATAACAGATCTGAGAACAGATCTATGCTTTATTGTTCAGTTTTATCTAATTCTGTTTTAAGTCTATAAAACACATTTCTTCTTATTCTTCTGAATTTCAATATACCTAAATAATCGCCCACATTATGCCTGAGTGGACCTGCACGGACCAGCACAGCGCGGACCTGCAAACCTGCACGACTTCGTGGACTCGTCCAGCAGAGACCAGCAACTTTTTGTACAGCTTATCTGTGTTTTGTTTTGAAGTTTTTAAGTAGTACTTGAGTGTAGCTCGGAAGAAGACATTTTTATTTTAACGATGTTGTATGAAGAGGAGGAGCTGAAAAAAGCGATGAAAATGAGAAAGTTTCGGTTTCACCTTATCAATAAAAAGAGAAAGCTGTATGGTGAATGTTATCATTTATCCTCTGGGCTGGAGAGAGATCAACAATATTTTTTTCAGTATTTTTGAATATTACAAAAAATGTTGAGCTCTTGGGTCGTCCTCGCCTACAGCATTAAAACACAAGATTTTGCAGAGCAGTGTCATCTGACGAAAGACTGTGTCTGACAGTTCAGTACCGCATTCACCACTTAACTGGTCAAATATTTCTAATAGTTTGGAATAAATCAATGACTTTTGTGAACAGAACTTACGTTGGACTAGTGCGGTCAAGTATAGAAATTGCAAGCCACCGACATGACCTGCAGTGACGGTCGTTGCACGTGACGGTCCATGCAGGTGCTTCTCTAGTGAGCGATGCTCTATTAAATAACATGAAAACCTTCACGAGCAGGCTCTGCAGATCCATGCTGGTCCGTTCAGGCATAATGTGCGCGATCTTTAAATGGTATACTGTTGCATGTCGGTAAAATGGTCGTTCCAGAAAAAAACGTTTTTCAATTTTTTTTTGTAGTTGTCCGTATCTAATAACTGAATTTTTAGATAGAAATCTAAAGAACTAAATTTTTAGCTATAGCTAGCAAATATTTTTTGATTAAACAAACGTTTCGATTCGAATATCAACTGTCAGCGTCTAAGGAAATACAGACCTTTAATTATAGTTGTATTTAGAGATCTCTCTCTCTCTCTCTCTCTCTCTATGGATTCAATAAGCGGTCTTAAGTATACTTATTATGTTGGGTTGAGATAGATCATGTCCATCTATATCATCCAACAAGTTGGAAGAATCCACCATCCCATTTTATTAATGGTTTGATGAAATATAGTGAAGGTAGATAATTAAAATGAATATTTAGATTAATTCACGTTTATTTATACGTTTACGAGTGTACTAAATCGTTATTAACATTTAGTTCTAGAGTTTCGTATCATAGCCACAAAGTTCAAACCAGAATTGTTCTAATAATTTTTTGATTGGTTCACTCACAACGCACCAAAATGTCAATGTCGTCATTTAGCTTTCATCAGTGATGATTAGTGAGCATTGACTTTCAAAATTGATGTAAAAATTAAATACAAATTTAATAAAATGTTACTGGTCAATTAGAATGTAATTCACTCGGCAATCCACAACTGATAACTGCAGCAGAAATGTCTAAATTTTTTTGGAACAGTATATTTTTAAGATTCTATTTTTCCCTTAGCACTGTTTCACTCAGGACGTTATTATCGGTGTCAGTACTGTTATTGGATGGAGTTAGAAATAAATGGCTTCAAATGGAGATGTTCACACAATTTCTCATCTGACAGAAATATCAGAATATAATATTCACACAAATTTCCAAGTGTTGCTACAGATCGGAACATCATCCCAGTAACCAAATTGTAGTCAAACCAAATAATACAATTTCTAGCGTCCGCTGGATAGGTAGGTACAGTAACTAAATTTTAGCAAATGTGTTACATCACATCTAGAGAATCGACTATAAACAGACTCATTGTTGGTATGAATGTATCCGACACCGACATCGACGCCAATAATATCGTCCTGTGTGAAATCGCGCTTATAGAGACGTACCTAATATTTACTTTTTATAAAAGGATGTCGATAGTGAAACGATACTGACTCTTTGTATTTGCATAGTTATATCAGATCATGAAGTCCTTATTAATACTGTCAGGGATATTTCTGAAAATAGTTTTATTATTTCCAACTTAAATAGCTACAATTTTATTTGAACCACCTTCCTTAATCTTCGTTGTAGAATCTGTTAGCTACGTTTGGTTAATTAGTAACAAGACACCATATAAATGGCTGTCAATGTTTTTACTGAATATAGTTGCACCTGGCGGTCGTGGTCTAGGCGCATCGCGGACTCTGCTAATCTCGTTTAGTGATGAATCCTCTAATGATTTTTAAATGTACATCTTTGTACTAGTCGAACTAGCTCGCGTCGCGGTCTCGCCTAAAATTTTTGTAGTCGACTAAAAGAGCTAATAAAAATACATCTTCTACAGAACATATTTTGACACCTAAATAGTACAGTAGAATAAGTTGAAAGCGCATAGAGAACGACATATGCGACTAATTTTGAAAGGGCTGTGATCAGCTCGGCACAGAAAGGTCCGTGATGCGCTTAGACTGCGACTCCTTAAAGAGTGGTTTACCAAATACCTAATATATAAGTAAAAACACACTGATGTAAGAAATAAATGTTTTATCTTAATACATTTTTATTTATTTATTGAAAATAATTTATACAAATTCTATATGATATATACTACACACTATCAAATATCTACCTAATAGGGTGATCCACTTAACTAAAATTTCGAATTGGTTCAAGTTGTAAGATTATTTTATTTCTTTTAAACTACTTAATCGAATTTGGAAATAGAAAATTTATCTTTATAAAATATTTTTATCTATTGCAAAAAGTCTAGAAAATACATTCTTGAGCTATTATACCTATATATGTAGATTAAATAGAAAAGATGCAGTTAAAAAATATGAAAAAATTGTAGAAATATTACACTGCCGATGATTTAATATTAAAAAATTAAAAACATATTAATGATGATACAGGAATATTTAATTCAGAAGAATAATCATTATTTTTTCCATTATACCAATTAACTCGTTTTGTCAACGTTTGAACTTATATTTATATTGTGCCTCAGTTCATCTCTATTATGGAAACAGATGACTGAAAAATACGATGAATACGAGTACGTTAAACAATTTTTTACGTTTTTAATAAAAAAAAAACCGGTTTTGTGTCAGTGGCTCATCCAAGGGAAATAATGAGGGTAATTTCAAAATCAGAGGCATTGCAAATAACAACAATATGTATTGAAATTTAACAAAAAGAGAAGACTGGATTTTGTTATTAACTAATTATTTTTATTTATTATTTACATTTTTTTATTTCTTTATACATATAAGTGAACTCCCCAACACAAAATTCCACCATCTCAAAATTTTGGCTAAGTTTAATATTTTATAATTTTTCAATTTTTTTTATCAAATTTTTGTATCAATTTACAAATGTACTGACATTATTTTCAAATTTTTAGTAACTAATATTTTTCACTTATTTACCCTGGTATGACATATTTGCTGTCATATCAAGGTTTGATATGATGCCACACCAGAGTAAATCAAAATGTTGATTTTTAAATAAATTCAAAACACTGTAGAAAATTATAGGCAAATTTTTTAATTAAACATCATTGGTGTTTCATTATTTGATGTCCTAAAAGGGTATATCAAAATGATAATTTTTGCATAAATTCAAAACACCCTGTGGAAAGTTAGAGGCGGATTAAATATCCTTTGCTGTAATTTTAAAAGTATTCATAACATTTTATTGTATGCAAAGTCGAAATAACTGAAAATGAAAACTGCTTTGTGAATTTCCTCAAAAGTACTTTTATCATAAAATAGAATAAAATTTTATTATTTGTACTGAAAAAATACTTTTCACCATTGGCGTAGGAGGTTAGGGGATCAAGGCTTTCTTTAGTTGGAAAAATTATTGACGTCAAAATATTAACCTTTTATTATGATTACTGCATACTAAATTTGAAGAAAAGATAGTTATTTGTTTAGTAGATAAAAAACAAAATTAAATAATTTTTTAACGAAAAACCGGAACCCTTTCAATGAGTTTAACATTTTTATATCTTATACTAGATATATCAAATATTTTTGTGGTAAAATTTGAAAAATTTTGAAATTTTTTTTGAAAAATAGTTCAGCATTTTTTTTACAGTGTTGCCCATCACATATTTTCTGGACAGAATCGGACAACTTGTTGTAGAAAAAATATATTTTCAATTTCTCATAAAACCCCCATAACTTCTATTAAAAATCTCTTTGAGACATAACCTTCTGGGAAATTTGAGTTTATATTATTGCTGAATTCTACAAAAAAATTTAAATATATCCATAAGGGGGCAGCAAACATATTATTTTATCCTGCTAAACGTTCGTTAATTAGCCATCCCCTCTCACATTAAAATGTTGGGTGTGTCATTGTTTTCTATTCATATTTCAATCTAATTTGATTGTGCATCCATAATTTTGGTACTACAAATGCTTCTCCTTGCATATTATATTTACAAGCCATTCGTGAAAATGCAAAAAAGGTGTGGATCACCCTTAACAACATACAAACAAACACCCTTACAACTAATAATAAATAAAATATCATGTGTGCCCAATATTGACACCACTTATCCACAAAATAAATAGCACTCATAAATTTAAGGAAAGTTCTATAATTTGTCGAGCATAATCGCTCTCTTCCTAGATGCAGTCGCAGTAGCAAGAACCATCCAAATAAATTAGTAGTAATAGGATATGTCTTTATCCCTGACGACAGGCTGGATAGGAACATCTCCCCACGGTTGCGGGTCTCTTTCGCCACTCACATCTGTTGAGGAGTCGGGACGTTGAAAACTAAAGGGCCATGTCTGCAATAAATAAGTATTGTCTGAATTACTTCGGTGAAAGCTGTAAGCGATGGCTGCGCGTTTATGACGAATTGCCAAGGCGCCACTTTTACCGGGTGTTCTGGATTCGTTATCAAAATAATTACGAAAACAAATTAATATTAATTATAGCACTAAGTGACAAGGGGAATGTGTTTAAATCATCATAATTCAAGATCTAGTTACTACTGTTGAGCTTTTATGAACACAGTGCACAAATAAAATATTTCAACAAATTTCAATTTATCAAAAGTTACCAAAAGAGAATAAATATACAAGCAGTTGTATATTAGAATAGGCATGTCTAAAATACTGAAATTTAACTAAACCTATTTGTCTACAAAATTGCACCCAAGTGAAGTTATATGCTTTCAAAGGCTCTAAATTTCGAAAAAAAAATTCCGCAACATTTTAATTTAGAAGGACCAAATATGGTATATAATTTAAATACATTAAACGGTTATAAAAAGAACATGAGTTCTAGGTAATTGAGATCAAAATGATAATTAGTGGAGACCCACTTCAAGGGGATATTTTTCTTTCCTTAAACAAATTTCCAGTATGCACAAACTCATTAGTACAACCTTTATTTTTTCTCGTTTTAATATTTTCAACGCGAAAACTATGGTAAGGAATTTATACAAGTATAAATAGTCTCGCCCGCCACTCCAAACTTCAAGTTACTACTAACCAATCAATCTGATATTTTCCATAACAGACCAGCTCATAAAGAGAAAAAGGTGACGTTGCTCAGGGAGATCTCTCTAATGTAACCAACAGGGATTTTCTTGTTGATGAGATAGTAGTGCACTCACAGAGGGCATGTCTGGCTTTTCTGTTCTCAACCCCTACAAACAGGTGTTTCACACTTCTTCATAAAATAGAGGTGCTTCTTTAATCAACAGTGTCCAGTTTGAGTACTTGTCAGTACGCGAAGATTCTTCCTAGATGTGGTGAAGTACTTTATCTACTGTATTCATGTAGAAGGGTACTATAGGAAAATTGGCAGCTATTTGTTTCATCCTATCGTTTGCTAAGTTCTTTGTAGGTGTCTTTTTTGATCTTCATTCTTTCTTGATTATTTCAACAAAAGCTGTCAACGAAAGCATACTGGAGGGACCAGGTCCCGGTGCACTACTGGTCAGCTTGTCAGCTACTTTATTGCCATTGCACTGCTCGTGTCTCTTTACCCAGCATATGCTGTTATCTGTTGAAGCCACTACCAGTGCGTATTAGCATTCCCATGCTGATCTAGTAGTTATCTTATGATTATGTAAGATTAGTAATGATTGTCTACTATATGTGTAGATTCTAATGGTTCGGCCTATCGACAAATTTTTTGGTGATTATGTTTATACCTGCTAATTTCGTTTGTACCACGGTAGCATACCTATCCATTGTGCACTGATATCGGATATGTAAAGATCTAGAATAGATCCCACATACTGCACCTTCCTTCTTTTTTGATCCGTCTGTGAAGATGTTGATTACATCCTCACTGGCGGTGTCCTCATTCCTGATAAGTACCATGTACGGCTTGTCAAATGTAAACTTGGTCGAAATACTGACAGTGTCTACCTGCAGAACGGGTATCTTTCTGAGGATCCCATTCAACAGGCGACTAGTAGCTCCAGGTAAAGGCATTTCACATCCGATGTGTTTAAAGAAGCTGTTGCCTTTATTGGTCCCATTTTCCTCGTGAAGAGAACCAATTCTGTAAACATATTTGTTAATAACAAATATTAGACATTTAAGAGAACCAATTCTGTAAACAAATCTGTTAATAAGAAATAGACATTTATGTTAGAGGCGACTGAACGACCTTATACATATACCAGATCGGTGGAAGCGGTATGTCATATTTGGGCGGAGTGAAAATTGATCAAAAATCCCTCTTGCGTGTGTCCACCTATTTCTCAGATAACATCTTTCGTCCATTCCATTTTCACTTGTTTACAATGCAAAACTCTCAGTAAAATCAGTCGAATTGTTAAAGGAAGAAGTCTGACATGAGTGAACTGCCGAAGATCTGATCTTTTCACCGACTTTGACACTTGTATTAACGCACAAATAAACAGAACAAATTGGTCTATGCCACATCAATTTTTAAGAGTGCTTCTTTTGTGTGCCAGACTGTTATATGTATAATAATGCGATTCCACAAGTCATTAAATGTTTCGATTGGTGTAGAATAGATAAATTGCTTTAGTGTTCCACAAATTAAATAGTCACATTTGAGCAATTATTTTCCCTTGTATATTATCTATATTTATTTGGAAACTGCGTATTTAATAGAAATCCCACAACAGTCCCATAATGTTGGTGCTCCATCATGCATAATCTAAAGTTATAATCTGAGGTACGTTGGAAAATCTTCTTGCTACAAAGAGTGTTTTCAAAATACTCCAGTCTAAATAACCTTCACCATTTAGGCACGATTTAATAAAATGACTAGACCAATTAAATATCCGTCCAAACAATTATTTTAAAGTCACATTGAACATGTCGAGGATTTATAAAGGTTAAGGAATATCTGAATACCAGGGGTAATTATGACTTATCACTTTATAGCTTCCTATTGGTTTATCAAAGTTTAGCAAGAGCAAAACAAGTTTTAAAATTTAAATCTGAATAATATGGGAGTATATGTACCTGTTAAAATTTGCCAAAGATCATAAGAGTTAATAATGGGTCTCCACTATCTCAAATTCAATATATAATAATCATTATGCTCTACCTGAATGATCTTGACTTCACGGCCCCTATACCCGTAATTTCTAGATTGTATATTAAATTTGGTACTTCGGATATTACAGAGATATACATTTGGGGTCTCACTTTGAAGCAGATGAATTCTCTTGGATGCAACTTTGTATATAGATAATTGTAGTAAAATTACAATATTTTAGACACCCATACATGCATCTAATCTGTGTAGAATTTTATGCAAAGCACCTTATATATATCGGACATGTCTGAGCTTTTCAAGAGTCCAGGAAAATCCGGCCAGAACTTCATACAATGTTAAGGTTTTTTAACAATGTATCTGTCATCAGTTTAAAATTCTGGCTATACTAAATGGTATGTAACTAAAGATATATTTTTATTTACTTTATGCGAGTCAATTACAATTTTAGATTATATTAAAGAAAGCTTCATTCGGTGAAAGTAAACCACTTTAAATGTAACACTTTAGCGCAATTTTGCTGTTTTAAAAAATTGCAGGCCTTTTCAAGACATTTCAATACAATTAAATATACATTCTTAATTTTTTGAGTCGCAGCTCGCTGGGAAGCTTTACGGATGCACCACTAAAAATCCATACAGAGACCAGCGGCAAAACGTTTCGATCAGTTGCAGAGACTACTCTTGTCTGAGAAGAGCTTCATATAGGTCGGCCCAGGGGTTCTTGCAACAAATTCACCCCCCCTCCCTCCCCGCCTCACAAAGCCTAATCCGAGAATAACAAGAGCAGGTCAAATATTCCAACTGAAACAATTGGAATTGGAATACGTATTTTTGAAAACACAAAATATTCATATTTAAAATTTGCAGTGTTACCTTCTAATACATTTATCCCTTAGTCTATTTTTCTGATAATAAAGAGGATTATTGTCGTGAACTATAGCAAAACTACATCTAGTTTTGCTACACTTTTAATATCATTATTATGATATAATATTTGCAAAACGGAATTCCAGAAAACAACTACTCTGTGGACTAATGCTGCCCCGACCAGCATTGATTTATATTTGAAAAACCAATAGCAAACAGCCTAAGTCATTTGTCAGCTACGTATACGTCTGGTGGGCCGCTTTAATACTGGTCGGGGCATAAGTCGGCATAGTAGTTGTTTCCTGGAATTCTGCAGAATTATTGTCGTTTCTTTTTTGTTGACTGACATATTTAGCATTGTTTCCATGTTACATTACTTTGAAGAATGTTTATAAAAATGTAGCGCTTGTTAATCTTTGTTTTTTGTACATATAACTATCGAAAGCTGAACTTCATTAGTTTTGATCACTTGCACATAATATTGTGCTGCTGGTAAACTCAATTTTAATGTTAATTTGAAAAATGACTTAATCTTTATTAGTGTCAAAAATAAAATAAAATGAAATATTGTCAGAAAAATATTCAATATAGTGTGTCCGGAATAAGAGTGCCTTTATTTTTGGTGTATGATAAATTGTGCCAAACAAATCATATTTTTTTCTCTCCCCAACAGTAACAGAATTATGACACCAAACTAGTCTTGAACATAGTCGCATACATACCATGTCAGTATAAATCTGTTCCAACAGCCGTCGAGAACTGGTTCAGAACTGCGAGAAATGTTTGACCAACACCGTCTTATGTCGCATTCGCCCATCTGAACTGAATGACTAGTTCTGGACGGTTCTGAATCGATTCTTCTTGTTGTTGGAAGAAACCCTATGTATTATGTTTGTACATAATAACTAAAAATGCACTTAAACATACTTGCTGTGAATGTTTTTTTTAGAAACTTTTTTCACAACAAATAAAATGTTACATACGAATCGTTGGGAAGAAGTTCAAAGTCTCTTACGCTCGTCAGACGAGAAGTATTCATTTGTTAATTAGCCAAGTTGTAACAATTGAACAATGAACAATTATATTTGCAAAACTCTTGTGCCGATGGTTCACCTTAAAAAGCCAAAAACCCCGGAAAAAATCCGGTTCTCTAGTGATTCCGGGAGTAGAGTTATTAATTTGTTAATTAGCCAGGTTGCAACAATTGCAAAATAAACAATGACGTGCAACAACCTTGTGCCGATGGTTCTCCAACGATTCCGGGAGTAGAATTATTAATTTGATAATTAGCGAGGTTGCAACAATCGAACAATAAACAATTATATTTGCAAAAATCTTGTGCCGATGGTTTGCCTTAATAAGCCAGAAATCCTGGAAAAAAATCCGGTTCTCTAGTGATTTCGGGGGGTGGAGTTTTTAATTTGTTAATTAGCCCAGTTACAACAATTTAGCAATAAATAGTAAAGCTAACACCAAAGTGATAAAGAGGGACCTCAAAAACCCCCGAGAGAACATTTTTGAGATATTTTCGTTGAATCGTGTGCGACATTTGTAGAAATACTATTCGTACTACACTTTTTTGAAAAGAATTTATGGTTAGATTAGTCGCGTCAAATTAGCATGAAAAATGTGAAAATAGACAACTTTTTGCGGAGAAGTCCGATTGAGATGCGGTTTTCTGCAAAATGTTCAGGGAATTTTTTATAATAAAAGGTGCATGTAACCTCTGTACATTCGCAAATTTTTAATTGTTTATTTAACAAATGACCCATTTTTGTTGAACATATGGCAAATGTCACACACGATTCAACGAAAATGTTTGAAAAATGTTCTCTCGGGGGTTTTCGAGGTCCTTCTTTATCACTTTGGTGTTAGCTTTATTATTTATTGCTAAATTGTTATAACTGGGCCAATTATCAAATTAAAAACTCCACCCCAAAAATCACTAGAGAACCGGAATTTTTTCCAGGATTTCTGGCTTATTAAGGCAAACCATCGGCACAAGATTTTTGCAAATATAATTGTTTATTGTTCGATTGTTATAATACAAGTCTCTTTAGTATCGGCATTTATATTCCGAACACCCTGTATATTTTTAAAATAATGCAATTAATTGTCGTTTTTTAATTTCATGTTCCCCCACTATTCACCAAAAAAAAAATATGGCTACGTACTGCTTGAAATAATGGAAAATATTATAGTTCAATGTGCTTCAATAAAAAATTTCCAACAATTTAAATTTTTAAGATGCGTTTTCATTCCATGACGGATGCGAAGCGATAGCACTTGAAATGATATCTAAAGCTTTAAAACAATTCGGATTAGTTTGTTTATTTTGTTGAAAAACGGAGAGACATCAAGTTTGAAATCTCCTGTACATAACTTTGTATAAATAAAAATAACAATTGTATGTCATATTTGAAGAATATAGCTTCAGTCGTTTTTTTTTATAATTTTATAAACATACACACTTTTACATTGTAGAAGGTTGACAACAAAGTATCTGTTGAGATGTAATTTAAATGAATTAAAAACAAAAACAACTTTCAAAAAATGTTACGATATCTGTAAATTAAAATAATTATGAGTTAAAAATTATATTTAATACTATTTAATATTTTGTTTAAATAATGCATAATAATAAAAACGAGGAAATCATCCAAGATCTTTTGCTTTTTACCTAAATACTTTACACGCATTCTTTTGTTCTCCGTGTTTATTTAATTTCATGGAAACCGTTCCGTTTATAACAATTACAGGCCATTGTTTATCATTACAAAAGAAATCAAAACAAAGAGAATTTATGGGATGTAAACGTCGAAATTTTATTTTGTTAATGAAAATCGAACAGCTGGAACCATTTGTCGGCGGCCTCTAATTATTTCTATGACATTCTAGATGTTTGTTTAAGCGAAGTGCTGCCACTTGGTCGCTGCACATCCTTCCAATGTAAGCAAACTAAAATTATCCGGAAATATATTTGATCGTTAAGTGATGTTAATTTTTAAACAGGGATTATTCTCTTTACCGCGATGCCCCCTGATTTTTGCACTATTGTTAAATACTGTTTATATTTTTTGAGTATTGGTAAAAGTAGTAGATATTTATTTTATTATTTAGCCAAAGGAAAATAAAAAAACAAAGGACATCCTGATACAAAAAATAGGATTTTATCTTTATTTTCTAAATACTACCCCAAATTTTGTTTAATTATATTATGATTTAATTCAAAACAACCGTTTAATTTTTTTAGAAAAAATATATAATTTTCTGACGCCTTTAAAATAATTTAAAAACATGAACCCGCGTAAACCGTTGTGTGACGTCACTGCCTCCTATATCATTGCACTCGCTACCATTTACTTACTTTCAGATAATACGAAGCGTAGGGAGGCCGTTGGTGTCATTAAGACTGCAATTTCAATTATAGAACATTGAAATATTGAGGGTGTTATTAGTGTCTCTAATAACCGGAAACAATCAAAATTTAGGCACAGGGCCGGTTTAAGCTTTTGTGGGGCCTCGTGCAAACTAAATTGCGGGGCTGATTTGCAAATGATTTATTGGAAAGGAAATAACTCACTGCGTATCACATTAATTTTTCCTACCAATATTTTAAATAAATCGTATAATTTTAAGAATGCAAATTTTCCGGAGTTATATAATGCCTTACAACATGTAAATTGGGAATTCTTAAATAATTTTACCGATGTTAACCTTGCATGTGATGCTTTTTATCAACAATTATATGATTTATTTGATCAATTTATTCCTTCATATAAAAAATTTAAAAGGAGATTTCCATCTTGCTACACTACTGAAATAATTAGAAATATAAAGCTTAAAGCGTACTACCACAACAAGTATAAAAAACTCGCATTTTGTATCATCTTGAAGAGTTTAAACATTTGAGACGAATAATCAAACAACAATTAGCATGTGCATACAGACACTATTTGAAATATGTTCAGGAAAATCTTAAAACTAACCCTAGAAACTTTTGGTCCTTTATTCAAACTAAGAAAGGCAATACACGTATACCATTTGACATATTTTTAGACGATAAGAATTTTGACAGTCCCATTAATATTGTAAACGGGTTTGCTACATATTTTTCGAGTGTGTATACTGACTCCCCTAACACTTTGAACAACTTTAACATTAACATAGAGGGCTTTAACTTGAACCAGTTTACTGAAGCAGATATTCTTCACTCTTTACATAAATTGAAGAACAAAATGACGATCAAGTTCCTAGTTTTATTATAAAAGATTGTGGTCAAGTGTTGTCGACACCTCTGCTTATTATGTTTAATCTGATATTGTCAACATCAACTTTTCCTAATGTTTGGAAGTTATCCAGGGTTTGTTCGATTCTGAAAAGTGGTAATTCATCTGACATTAAAAATTATCGCCCCATTACAATTTTGTCAAATTTTGGAAAGGTTTTTGAGATGTCGCTGTATACTTTCATTTAAAATAACATCAAACTCTATATTTCTCCAAATCAGCATGGTTTTGTGTCTAAACGTTCAACTGTTTCTAATTTAACAGAGTTTACTCAGTTTGTTTCAAATAACCTGGATAATAAAGATCAAGTTGATGTGATATATACCGACTTCTCAAAGGCCTTCGATAAGGTTAATCATAATTTACTTCTCCAAAAACTTAGGTACTATGGTTTTAGTAGTAATTTGCTTTGTCTTATGAAGTCTTATTTACAACGTAATTTATATGTATCTTATAATGACTTTAAATCAAATACATTTTTAACAACTTCCGGGGCCCCACAAGGGTCAAATTTAGGACCACTTCTGTTTGTTTTATTTGTGAGTGACCTATCTTTGAGTCTGAAATCCTGTAATCTTTTTTTTGCTGACGACTTGAAGTTGTTTCATAGCATTTCATGTATTGAAGATTGTACTAAACTTCAGGGTCTTCTGAATATTGTGGAGGAGTGGTGTGTGGACAATAACCTTCTTTTAAATATAAGTAAATGTAAGGTATAGGTTAAATTACAGCCGTTCATATTTGATTATACAGTTAATTCAGAACCGTTAGCGCGTTGCAGTAATGTCAAAGATCTGGGTGTACTTTTTGACAATAAACTATCTTTTTCTGAGCATATTATTCAGGTAGCTAATAGTGCATATAAAGCGCTAGGTTTTCTCATTAGCAATACAAAATCGTTTGAGTGTCTTTACTTTTCGTTGGTGCGCTCTAAGCTTGAATATTGTAGTCTTATTTGGTATCCTCATTATAATTTACGTATCCAAGAGGTAGAAAAAATTCAACGTCGATTTTTAAAATTTTTGTCTTTTCGGATTGACCATTTTTATCTAATTAGGGGACACGATTATAATTTACTCTTGCAAAGATTTAACATTCAATCACTTAGCACTAGAAGAGCACTAGCAAGTTTATCATTTCTACATAAATTATTACATGGCAATGTTGATTCCCCTGCTTTGTTAAGTTTGTTCACTATTCGAGTTTCGCGTTCTGGTTCTCGAAGTAATGATTTATTTTATTGTCATAATGTTAGAACAAATGTTGCTTTGAAGTCTCCTGTATATGTAATGTCCAATAATTTCAACTACATTAGTGAACACATTGATATTAACGTTTGCAGCTTGAATGACTTGTTAACTTTAGCAACTTTGTCTTTTAAGCAATTAGTTTATTATTATTATTATTATTATTTCCTACTCTTTGTTATTTCGTTATTATTTTTATATTTTTCTAAGATATACTATTGTCCTATTATTGGAAGTGATTCTGTTGGGCAATAAGTGCATTATTATTATTATTATTATTATTATTATTATTATTATTATTATTATTAAAAATTAAAAATAAGCTGCGTTATTAGTTCATGTACAAAAGATATAAATATAAAAAGTAAATATTATATGTAATTGTACACATTAAATTATATACATATATCTATATTAAATATACAACACTTTTCTTCGCCCAAAATGTAAACATAATTTAATTACAACAACAAAAAAAAAATAAAAATAACCTAAATCATTAAGGTCTACTTCCCAAATTATACCTTGAACTAGAAACCTTATCAGTATTTTCTGTAGCCCCTGGTATTTGGTTAGAGTCTACTAAATCATTATTTTCCGCGTTTTAAGGTAATTCTCCGCTACGAATAAATTGTCCCGACTTCCTCAAAGGGTAAATTTGATCGGAATGTCGTTTACATTCTTTTCCGTCTTGTGTTTTAACATCGAAAATAACTGAACTTTCCCTATCAGTTATCTCCTCTTATCTCCAGCTCGGATGTCTACAGTCTTACTATAGTCTTTAATTAAAACTTGTTCACCTACTTCAAAACTTTTTGGTTTACCCCCGTAATGAGCGATAGATAATTCTGTTTTACTTTTTTCATTATCTTGAAAATTAGGCCTTAGTAAGTCTAAGCGATTGCGTAAATTAGGATTTTCATAGACCGTTATCAGATACCATTTTAGTAGGCAAACCAAAACGTGAAAACAAATTTTTAAGTAAGCGGATAACATTTTTTGCATCTGTACCTTTAATTTTTAAAACTTCAGGCCATTTTGAAAAAGAATCAATTAAAATAAAATACATATGACCAAAAATTTGCCTCATAAAATCAACATGTACCCTACTCCATGGCGTATATACGACCTAGCTATAGCTTTACATTTACTTATTCTCATATGTGTTAAATGAATTTGTTCTAGTGTTTGTAACTGAAGTTTTTTTGGTATAATAATTCTAAATCCCCATAAAATACACTCTTGTTCTAAATGAAGTTGATCTTTTTGTTATAAAAAACTTTATAAGGTTCATCGATTTTATTTTCAGGCCAGCCAAATAAACAATATCCGCGTACTTTATTTAAAATAGGATCGTATCTAGTATACTGAGCGATTTTTTTATAATCAATAGGTAAATTTTCAAATATATATATAATTAAAGTATTATTAAAGTGATTAAATTATTTACCAAGTCATTACACTTACCAAAATAATTGGTAATGTCGGATCGTAATGAATTAAAACTTTCGGTAATGCCAGCCAAAGGAAAATAAAAAAAATAAAGGATATCCTGATACAAAAATAGGATTTTATCTTTATTTTCTAAATACTACCCCAAATTTTGTTTAACTATAATTATGATTTAATTCACAACAACCGTTTAATTTTTTCAGCAGTATGTAATTCTCCCATCATTGTAATTGAAAAAATATATAATTTTCTGACGCCTTTAAAATAATTTAAAAATATTAACCCACGTAAACCGTTGTGTGACGTCACTGCCTCCTATAGCATTGCACTCGCTACCATTTACTTACTTTCAGATAATACGAAGCGTAGGGATGCCGTTGGTGTCGTTAGGACTGCAGTTTCAATTATAGAACATTGAAATATTGAGGGTGTTATTAGTGTTCCTAATAACTGGAAACAATCAAAATTTATATATACTTCTAGACTGAAATTATTTGAACAGCCTTGTAATAAACATTAAAACTGGAGAATAAAACTTTTTAAACTTTCTGTGACTGCAGTTTTGTAGAAGTTTTCAAAGTCAAATGGGCTTAATAAAACAGTTTGGTTTTAGAAAGCATTTGTATGAAATTTTGACCTAATCAAGCAACCTTAAAGTCATGAATTCTTCGAATGGTTTTTAAACCACTTTATAAAATATTCCTGCATACTCTTTAAAAACTTCTACTCTTAAGAAAGTATACCCTTCTCAAAGTACACCATAAAACGATAAATTCTTTATTAAATATACTATAAATCTTATTAGCTTTTAATATACCTCAATAAAACTGAAATATTTTAACAGAATTAGGCTGATGGCATATCATAATGAGCGAAGATTTCTTAGATATTTAGTAGTATTTTCCTGACCATGTATTCATATATTTGTTTAAAAAAATACACCTGAGGTATTAGGTCAAAACAATAAAAATACAAAAAACAAATTTCCAAAACAATATATTTAACGTACGTTTCGGGTTTATTTTTATAACACCCATCATCAGAAACACTATAAAAAAATAACAATAGAAGAAATTTAAAAATAAAACTAAGAAAATAAATACATACCAAATTAATATTTCCTTCTTTTCCAGAAAATATTCTGAATAAAAATATAATGAAGAATTCGAATTGGTTCTTCCATTGAAAAGTAATTTATTTTATTCATTTGGTAAGTATTTATTTTCTGTTTTGTTTTTAAATTTCTACTATTGTTGTTATTTTTTATAGTGTTTCTGAAGATGGGTGTTATAAAAATAAACCCGAAACGTAGGTAAACAGATTTTTTGGAAATTTGTTTTTTGTGTTTTTATTGTTTTGACCTATTATCCCAGGAGGTGTATTTTTTAAAAAAACCTAAGGTTTCATAAATTCGTATGCAACATACACAGAATGTATTATGTATTAAGTATTATAAATAAACGATGGCCAATAATTTTACAAGATCTAAAACTCTCCAAGAAATTATTACTTGAAATATTGGAGGACAATTTTGGCGTCAGGGTTTTAGAACATATCTTGAAAATACTTTTGCTGGTATTTATGAAGTACTAGAAATATTAACATAAATATAGATGGACTACATCTAAGAGCTCAAAAAATGTATGTAATAAATGTATTGAAGCTATACCCAGCAAAATGTAAACACACAATTTAGGTTAGAAATTTAGGAGGAAAACTTGAAACCATTCATAAGATGGCAATAAAGCTAAGCTTATGAAAGTCAGACAGCTAAATCTCACTAGGATTGAATTGATATGTATATGCGAACGTTTAGTTTTGCCTAGAATAAGAATTTATTTCAAGTTAATTTATCTAGGCTGACAACATGAACTAATTATGTTTATAAAAATAATTATTTACCCATTAAGTCTTGTCCTCATTGACGCAAAATTCGCAGATATTCACGCAAATTTCGCAATTTTTTATTTAAAAGTATTAATGGCGAAAAGGGAGAAGTACACAAGACCATATATTTACCATCAAAAAAATAACAGAAAAGCTAATTAAGCAAGGAAGGAAAGCATATTTGGCATTTATTGACATCGAAAAAGCTTTTGACACTGTACATAGATAAAAAATATGGAAAGTCTGGAAAATATAGGTGTTGACGCAAAACTGATAAGAGCAATACGTAGTTTGCACAATAATAATAGAAATTATGTAATCAGTAAAAATATGCGATCGACCATGTTCAGAACAACGGGGAGTTTAAAACAAGGTGGAGTCATGAGTCCAGCACTGTTCACCGTTTTCATGGATGATATAATACGCAGATGCAACCAAAAATTTAAAAGTCTCTACGTGGGTTATAGAAATTTGGAGAAAGTAGAGATAAAAGAATGTTCTTTTGCGGATGATGTAGCGATTATGGCAGGCAGCGAAAAGGACCTACAGCAAAGTCTAAATATCTGGAATGAAGAAATGAAAAATGCGGGAATGAAGATAAATAAAAGTAAAATGAAGGTGATGAGTATCTAGAATGAAAAAATTAATATAGACATAATAATAGACGACACTAAAATAAATCAAGTAGACCATTTTAAGTATCTCGGTGCAATAATTGAAGAACGAGGCAAACAAGATCTAGAAATTGATGAAAGAATTGAAAAAACCTTGAAAATGTATTATGCAATGAGCAACAAGTTTATAAATAAAAGAGAAATATCCAAGACAACAAAGATGAAGGTATATAAAGCTATCTACAGACCGATACTGACATATGGGTGTGAGTCCTGAATTCTGAATAGTAGACAAAAAAGCAAGATACAAGCGGTAGAAATGAAGTATCTGCGAAGAGTCAAAGGGATAACGAGAAGAGATAGAATAAGAAACAATTTAGTGAGAGAAGAGTTCCAGATAGAATCAATATTAGAATTTATAGAAAAGAGACAATTGGGCTGGTGGGGACATCTAAATAGAATGGGACAGGACAGAGTAACGAGAAAAATATGGGAGGCAAAAGTAGTAGCTAAGAAGAGGAGAGGTAGGCCAAAGGAGACATGGTACAACCAAATTAGAAAAATTATAAAGAAGAAAAGAAAAACCTGAAATCGCATTTATAAATTGTATACTTTCTAAATTTAAATTTCGTTTCTGAGATAAATTTGGAAAAGATCGGGTATAGTATATTACATACTTAGCGGGGAAGTAGATCATTACAGCCCAGGCTTTGTTAGAGCTAAAAGCCGTGGCTGGAATGATCCTTCCCGCGTGGTATGTATGTTACACACAATATTCGAATTCGGACAATGTCCGAAAAAAGTATGCAAAACTAGTTCTGAGCTCAGAAAAATTCCCATACCAAAAATTCTATGTTTAAACGACTTTTAGCTATTGTAAAATAGTAGAACTAGTTCTGGGCATTATAAATTGTTCAAAACTAGCTTTGTGTATTTTTAAATGACCAAAACTAGTTTCCTTCATTTCCTGAAGGTTGTGATACACACAATACGCGAAAAAGTATGCAAAACTAGTTTTGAGTTCAGAAAATATAATGACAAAAATGGCATAACCCTACTTTTAATTAATGGAATTATCAGAAAATGACTAGAACTAATTCTGGTCATTTTAAAATGCGCAAAACTAGTTTTGAACAATTTATAATGCCCAGAACTAGTTCTGTGTATTTTATAATATGCCGTAACCGTTTAAATGTATAATTTTGGGTATGGGAATCTTTTGGAGGTCAGAACTAGTTTTGCATACTTTTTTCGGACATTGTCTGAATTCCAGTATTGTGTGCAACATGTATACTATTTTATTCACAATCGCTTAGTTACAAGCTGCGGATACTGCGGTTGACGTAATAATTCTGGAGAAAAGCAAAGAAAGATACGAGAAAATTGTTTCGTCTTACATTAAATGGTGCGCAATTAAGGGTGTGCAACATACTTCAGAAACGATACCGCTTTCACATTTGTTGAAATGAGTAAAGAAAGTCAAGCTTCAACATTATGGTCTCGATATTCGATGTTGCGACCTGTACTTAATATCAAGCAAAATATTGACATTAGCCAGTATGCCAAATTGCAAGCATTTTTGAACAGGCAGAATTCTGGATATAAACCTAAAAAATACAATGTTCTCTTAGAAGAAAACATCAGTACCTTCTTTAATAAGGCTCCAGAGGAATATCTTGTTCAAAAGGTAATATTTCTACTATTTAATTCATATCAATGATGTGTTTAATGGTATATTTTACTTTAAAGTTGCTTTAATTATTGGCATATCTGGCGCCTGCAGATGTGATGAACTCCTAAATTTGAAAATGGGTGATCTGGAAATTTTAGAAAATAGCATAATAATAGTTATTCCTGTAACAAAAACCTACACTTCCCAAACATTTTCAATTACAAAATCGGAATGAATAAAAATAATAAAATAATATTATAATATTCACAAGGCCATTGGTTCCGATCGTTTTTTTACAAATAAGGAATGGCAAGATTACAAATCAGCCTTGTGGCCACAATGGTATTGGAGGTTTTCCCAAAAAAATTGCGGCTTTTTTTAAATTAGAAAATGCTCACGGGTTTACGGGACATTGTTTTAGTCGTACTTCAGCTACATTTCTAGCAAATACAGGTGAAGACATCCTACAGTTATAAAAATTAAGAGGATGGAAATTCAGCTTCGTACCCGAAGGATACGTGGAGAACTCGTTACATGGTCAAGTAAAAATTGCAAATATGTTATCCCATATAGAAAATCTGGGAACGTCGGCCTGTTTCTCAACTTCCGAAACCCAATACAATGTTAAGCAACAACATGGACTTACATTAACGGTTCACAGTAATGATAATTCAAATGTTACAATTAACATTTACAAAAATTTAAATTAGTTTAGGTTCTTAATATTTTTCTGTATGTTATAATTTAATAAAATAAATACCAGTTGTTTGTATTAACTCATTTTTTTTAAACCATTTTAACATGACATTTCCGGCTAGCGTGAAAGTGAAGGTAAGTAATGAGTCATTGCCCTACCGTTTTAAAGGTAAGAAATGTCTATATTACTAAGCGATTGTGAATAAAAGGTGTTTACTTACTAGCGTTAGGGGATGTTTATGCAATTGCTCGCTTGGAACCGGTTGGTCCATTAGCACAGCTCTGAGATGAGCGATATAACTAGTGGCTAATCTTAAGGTATCTAATTTGGACAGTTTGGTGTCTGCTGGCACCCAAGGAAGGGTAGTTTTCAGCCGGCAGAACGCCTTGCTCAGCACCCTCATCCGAGCCCGCTCCCTCGCATTAGCTGCGTTTCGTTGCGGGTGTCTCGCGTCATCGAAATCTTCGTCAGAATCCGTTTCCGTCGAACGTCTCTTCCTTGGCATGTTGCATCTGAAAGCAAAAAATAACAACCGATAAGACAGATATTTAAAATAATAATTATTTCTTTAGATTATCATTAATAATTAGGTTAAGATTATCAAAATTATGTTTCTAAAGTCGAGAGTAATGTAAAAAATAATATCAAGTATTTCTGGAGTAATGTAACAAATAGACGTCATTTTAAATCTATACCAAAAGATGTTAAATTAGATAACAGAACTGCTTCATCGAATCATGAAGTTTGTGAGCTTTTTTCTGATTTTTTTGCCTCAATTTTTGGACCATCCGATATCCCCTCAGTAGTAAGTTGCATTGAATCATACACAACTATTATAACGTTAGAGTGCATACAGAGTGGAAACGGGTTTCTCTTTTACGGTAACTCGCGCTTATCGGCGCCGATTTCTCGCGCGGAAATCGCATACAGTAAAAGCTGTTAAAAGCGGGAAGGGACAAAATTTATTCGATACGTTTTAGATACTTCCTTGCAAAATATCAGCATCTGAGGCTGAACTGATCGGTTTGGATTCTATAATTACTAAGTCAAAGAGAAAACAATTTGGAGTACACTCTATTAATCGCGATGGAAGACATTATTCAGAATTCATTTATTTAAAATTTCAAGGAAAGTTCTTTTCAATATACAAGGATGACACAAGAAATCTTTCACTGTATTTTAGATAAAGTGAAATGCCGTATAATGAAAAATTGGTATAATCTACATAAGTAAGCTATATCGGAACAAAGACTTGTTATTACTTTGAGGTAAACAATTGATTTACTTTAAATTGATTTTTAAATTACAGACTAATTCACAACTAAGATTAAGTAAAAGCTCCTGTTACAGAAGTAAACAATCAAATATGTTTTGTTTTGTACAATTTATCATACAATAAAATAAAGGCACTCATATTTCGAACACCCTACATGTTTTAATACGTACTCTGTTCATTAATTTCATTATTAATCTCTCTCTAATATGTGTGTACTATATATCGGTTGCTGTGGATTTTGTCCTATATAGGTCATCGAAAAACTGATGATATTACTAGTTATTTCTCCATACTTTAATTTATTTGTACGCGATTTGAATTTTGATAAAAGCGGGCACACACGTTTCCGGCGTGGACCTGCTTCAACCTGCTTTCAGTGTGTACATGTCCATTTAAAAGTATGTTATAATTCTCAAAGCATATAGGCGCGGTTCGGCGCAGGGTATCAGTAAGCGGGAAACCGATTCTACTGTGCCCGCTTTAGTCTGCGTTGTATCAATTTAAATATACAATTACAAATTTCATAGCTTATAACTAAGTACATATACTGCGTGGAATCCATATCATATCCATTATATATCATATACCTATAATAAATCACTATCTGAGGGAGTTTTTCCATCTTATTGGAAACAAGCTCAAATTACTCCCGTTTTTAAATCCGGTCATAAAAATTTAGTTAATAACTATCGTCCTACTTCTATGCTTTCTACCTCTGGGAAAATATTTGAAGCAATTGTTTGTAAAGAATTGTTTTTCAAAACTGAACATTTAATAAGTGAACATCAACACGGATTTTTTAAGGGTCGACGAAAGGTGATGGACTTGGTTCCATTGAATCAAAATGTAATAGGTTCAATGTATAGGTAATCCTAAGGAAGTGGATGCTATGTATACTGATTTCTCTAAGACGTTTGATACAATTTACCACAACACTCTGTTTGTAAAGCTTGAGAATATCGGTGTACATGATATCTGGTTAAAACGAATAATGTCGTATGTACGTAATAGAACACAATGTGTCATAATTAACAATTGTTCTTCGTCTTATGCTGATGTCACCACTGGTGTTACGCAAGGGTCCCACCTTGGACCTCTTATTTTCTCTTCATTTTTATATGATATTGGTGACTGTTTTTCACATTCTGAAATCTCTCTCTATGCTGATGATTTAAAAATTTATAGTGAAATCACAAATTTAATCGATTTTATAATTTAAAGATGGATCTGTCTAGATTTCATGAATATTGTCAAAGGAATAAATTATTGCTAAATATAGATATATGCTCTATAACCTTTTCATGACGTCCTGTTAAATTCGACTGTGATTACTTCATCGACAATTGTAAACTTAAGAAGATCAATTCGATTCGATGGGAATTATACTTAATTAAGCTTTGATTTACATACTGAAGGAAAGCTTACCGTAATTTAGATTTTATTACAATTTACTAAAGCTATCATTTCGTAAACTGATTAATTATGTACTTTTTATTTATAAATTATTTAATCACAAGATCGATTGCAACTATATCACAGGAAATTTTTACTTTAATATTAAACTGCTAGATCAACTTATCTATTTTACTTGAAGTTCAGTTCTACAAATTATGTATTTAATTCTCCAATTTATTTAATGCAAAAAATATACAATGAATATTTTAAAGACATGGATTTATTTTATAGATCCTTAAATCAAGTGAGAAATGATGTCAGATCAGTTTTTATGTCGTTATTTTTTAAACTTATTTCTGGTTTGTTTTTTGTTTATTTGCCATCCAGTTTAGTCTAGTTGCTAGAATTAGTTTTTAACATTATTAATTTCTGTATGAGCAGTGTCTACACACAGTTTATATGTAATTTTTGTAAGAATTCTATTGGGTTTCCTTAACTGTATAAATAAATAAATAAATAAATAAATAAATAAATAAATAAATTGAGAAATGACGACTTGTTATAAGTAATAATAAATATGTTACAAGTTTGTTGATAAAGGATAAAATTGGCATAACTGTAATGCACTTAACCGATAGACAGTTGTAGACTATAAATGTTCTTACTGCGAGCTGTTTTACAGTTGATGCAAAATTGGTTCCGTTTGACGGGAATAGTTTTAATATGTCATCCTTATGTCTAAAGACTTAAAAATGATTTTATTTCTAATTTTATCAAGATTTTGAGCGGGTTTTTAAATTCATCTGGTATCGCTATCTAAAAAACAATAAATTGAGTAGAATATCATTAAATCCAAACTACATCAAACAATGTCTATTTTTTATTGTATTATAAATATATTGAAGCTAATTTAATATCAATTTTCCGACCATTCCTATTATATGTATGTTCTTTAATACTAAGTTTCTAGGTTTAGGTATACTAAGGAATAATTCCGTAGATAAGGTTGGATTTCATAAATATCTAAAATAATAGCTAAATTTACTATAGAAAATAGGGGGCAATTAGGAGATAATATTTCTTCAGGATGTTCTATGTCGAAAAAGATTTACTTTTTCATTACATAAACGTACTTTAAAAAATTCTGCCTAAGAAAGTTATAGCCGCATATACCTGATGGTAACTGGCTTATCTATCACTTATGGGTTCTGTTCATAACTTTATTGTGCTTTGGCTTTTTCTACTTCTAACTGAAAAATATGAAATTTCAGAGTGTTTTGGTATAATGTTGTATTTTTGAGTTAAATCTGTTTAAAAATAATAAGTTTTGGAGCATACGCTCCAGTCATACACGCCAAATATGTGCGTTTAAAGATGCAAGATAAGCAAAAAAATGGAGGGAAGGCTTAACTGCTCTGGCTATGGTCCTGTTAAAGGATAATATAGAAAAGTTTATCGAACTCTATAGAAATTCAATGCTTATGGAAAATTAAAAGTAACGATTACAGAAATAATCTAAAAAATAAGGCATATGAAAAATGAATACAGTTTTGAAAAGATATTACGCCCATTTCCACACCAGTAGAAAAGTAGAGTTGCTATTAATTGTTCTTCTGCATTTATGCATTTTCTCATTACTGTGTCCTATTTTCATATACCTATATGGTCTGACTAAATTTAAAATAAAGTTCTTTCAAAAGTGGAATATGGTCAAGATGATCCTTATTTTTCCGTCATTTTTAGCACACGTTTTTCTTAAAGTTTCTAATTATTTTTGAGAACTTTTAAAATTAACAGAAACTAACTACAATACGATATGGACATGTAAGTTGGCTATGGATAACTAAAAAAGAGTTGACGCTTCATGTGGAACTTCTAACTTGGCAGAAATTCCACAGTACCTTCAACTTTGTAAACTACGTTTACAAAGACATTTTTGGACTGGACGCTCCAAATTTGGAATCCTGGCGTCTAGGCTTGGAGCGTTATTCTATTTAACAACACATACTTCAAAACCTAGCTTTACCGTAGTACTCCAATCTGTCGTACCAAAACCGACTGATTGGCTCGATTGTGTAAACGGGCCTAAGGTTATAAAGGAAATTGAAAATAGACATTTTCTATCATAGCAGGTTGCGAAAAACAAAAATGCGTGGTATTTGCAATTGAAATGCATTAGGTGAAGTACAAGAATTTCCTAAGCGAGATCGTGGAAGTTTTTAACGTACTAGCGGACCTTTTGGAAATAGGCCATTTGAGAATAATCACACATAAGTATTCGGGAAACCGTAAAAGTTAATTATACACCCCGAACAATAGTAATGAAAGATGTAATGATAAAAATATACAATATCCATCCACATCATTAGCAGAGAATACAAGCTTTAAAACAAGAAGGTTTTTTACCAAGGCTACACTTATGCGAATCGATAATGAATAATCAAGATGTTCCTATCTTATAGAGTGATGAAACTATGTTTACTAGTACTGCTACTAATTTAATATTCAAAATATCCATTTCTGGTCAGATGAAAATCCACGGCAGTACGACGCACTCATTTTCAAAATAAATTTTGAATTGATTTATGGGTGGAAAATTTAGGCGATCAGCTACTTGGATTAGTTCAGATTCCCATTCGATTAAATCTAGAAGGGTTCTTAAACTTTCTGCAAAATGATTTAAGAGAACTAACTGAATGATACACCGATAAAAGTATAAAATATTAAAAGTACATAAATTAGCTACGCAAATTTATCTGTGCCAAAAATTATCAATTCGCAAAACATTAATAACTAAACTGTCAAAAGACGCCAAATTAATTTTTGTTTACCACAAAACCTACTGTGATAGAAAATAATAACAATTAAGATTCTGCGTTATAAAAATATTGTTACATGCGTAAACAATTTTTTTAAATGGATTTTACTCAAAAAAGAACATTCTGTCAATACGAATCAAGAGTACCTCTTTATACTAAAAAACTAATATTTTTCAGTCAAAAGTCGAAAAAATCTAAGTATAAAAAAGTTATGGTAAAACCTGTAAGGGATAAGCCAGTTACCAAATTGGTTTCCACGATATTTTAAGTGGCTATAACTTCCTTAGGAAAAACTTTTGGACCTACGTTTATAATATTTTTAGTTAGCAGAAGACCCTATCTGAAATCAGAGTAATTTAGCTTATCTTTGAAAGTCTTACAAAAAGGTTTTCCAACTGAATTAGCTTTTTAGAGATTAATTGATTTGACTTGAAATTAAGTTTTTCATGAATTCACTAATTGACTTGATTTTTTCCCACTATTTCTTTAAACGACTTGCTACTACTCGACTTGAATCAGGTAGTGTGCAAAATTCTCGAATATAATATTATTTTATAAACAAAAACATAAAGAAAATATGTTCATAGAGAAGGGTCATACAACGTTTGCAGACAATTTGTTTTGTTTCCCGTACTCTAGGAACGTGTACCAAAGATAATCAGACATCTGATGTCAGTTCTGGAATAAGAAACGAAATTGGTACTCATACGTATACTAAAAATACTAATATCTTACTTTTAGAAACTTAAAAAACTAGAAGTGGTAGTTGTTTAGGGAACTAAATTTTATAATGCTTTATCAAATAGTACTAAGTAACTAAAAACAAGTTTTTAACAAAAGCTTTCTCACATAAAGCATTTTCTTCTTCTTCTTCAATTTTTAAAAAGTAATTTATCCATGATATCGTCTTCGAGTTATTCTTTTTTAATTTAATCCTATTTTAACTAAATATATTTTTTGTTTGTTTTTATGTTATTTATAGTTTAATATATATCGCTTCCGTAATTATATTATTTTATTATTTTGTGCATTATTTTCTCTATGACTTGTGTAAGCACTTTGTATATTTTGGGACTAATAAACTACCTAAGCTAGAAAATAATAAAAAAACATCTTAAAAATAAAATTTTATCATACTATAACTTTTACCTATAATAAATATTTTTGAATTAAAGTAACTCGATTTTACTACAACTGCTTTTACCTCAAAAATCTTAAGGTTGCTGTAAGTTTTTTAGGATAAACTGTATATCACCAGATTTTTTTAACTATTTGATTAAAAACGCATTTCACTATATTGTTTTTTTAATAAAAGAGTAAATTGTGTTTTGATTTCCACAGGGAAAAAATAATTCATACAGGTTTGGTTCCTAATTTGAACAAAAATGTAAAATTATTTCAATAATGCCACTATTTAACAAGAAATTAAAAATGTTTTAGAGAAAAGTTCTCAATGCCAATATAACCTCAAATATGAACTTTTTTACTGTTTTAATTATTTAGATACCTGTGTTTGTCCAAATTTTTATTTAATAATTAAACATGACAGTTTCACAACAACAAAACTTCAAATTTCGTAGAGAAAATTCTTCCATAATGTTGACCTTGCGGTAACGAATTTATTTAGATAAATGCAAAGGTATAGGTGAAATATCTTATCCACATGCAAATCAACTACTCAATAAAAATGTGCAGAACTTTACGTCTTAATAAATTGTGTTCTAGAATTAATGAGAAAGTTTAATAACACAGAAGATGGAAAAAATATCAAGAAACTAAAACGGAATCATTCAATCTTAATAAAACCAAAAATAAAAATTTTCGTATACAAATTTATGTCTGACGTTATATTGGCATTAAAATAATGTTTCTCTATCAAATTTTTAATTTCTTCTTAAAAAAAAAAACTTTTCTCATATCACATCATTCATTAAACGTAAGAGCAAATTAATTGAAACTGCTGACAGTGTTAGAAAAAAGTATAAATTGATAAAATACGCTTTAGCTGACGAATAATAAGCAATTATTAGTAAATTAGTTATTAAACAAAACCTTCTAAATTGTCCTCATATTTTTGTCAAGTACAAGGAAATGAGACTGACCAACCTCAAATAAAATTTTACAAAGAGACTGGTAATCGAGTATCGCTTAAATTTATGCGGTATATGGACTAAGAGAGTATGAATGACTACGGAGAAAAGAGAGCTACCCGATGATAATAAAGATCTAAAAATATGTATTCATGTGAAGAAATTCTTAAAAAAGCCGAAGAAGCTGAATAAAGCCTTATTCCAAAAAAATCAGAAGATCTTTATAATATAGAATTGCACAGGTTTTCTCAATGGATGCGAGCAGTATTATGGAAATTCGGAAAATCGAAACCGAGAAAACTTTACTTGCAAACTTCTTCCAGGTAAATTAATTACATTGATGTTTATAGCTGTAATTCATAAAGACATTAATTGTACCTTATTTTATTAATTAAAGAAGTACAAGTCATCGTCATTATGGTGTATGTATGCAAAATTAAAATGTATATTACGATTCAAAAATGACATCGACTACTAAATTTTTTAAACTTACTGCATTTTTGAAGAACCACTCGGTTGATTATTTACTGGAAAAAAAAGTCCAGTATTTTGAAAGGAACAGTTAATGGATTTTCTACTTCATACTGCAGATGACAAATATCTGCTTATGAATGTTTTTATTTCCTATTATTTATTATTACAAAATTAAAATTTTAGGTAGTTGCTATTTTTGGTTTATTTGATGCTTGTCGACTTCTATAATGTATGGTAAATGATGTTAAAGAGGAATGCACTGTTTTTGTGGTTTATGTGAGAGATACTAAAACATATAGATCCAGAACATTCACAATTTTAAATACTGATGATAGTGTGGTGAATTATATTGACATCATTGAAGTATATGGATATAAAACCGAAACACGTGAAAACTCTTCTTTTTATTTTACAATGTGGGTAAAAGTACCTGTGATCCTATTGGCTTTAATAGGTTCGGTCTGATTCCCGAAATAATGCAAAGTATCTAAACATTTTGGCGAACATCCGCTACAATTTTAGCAGATAGTGGTGCTGATATTAGAACTATTAAGAGGTATGGGGATTGGAAGAGTGATGCTGTTCCCGAAGGATATGTAGCAAATTCACTAGAAAATAAAAACAAAATTGCCAGAACGTTGGGATCTTCAAGTCACGTAGAAAACGTGAATACTTAATCAAATCTGCATTTCATCATCTACGAGTACATGCTCAAGTGTTCTTGAAACTATTTCAAGAATTCCTATATATCAGGAAATTCAAACTGAATATAAATAAATAATTTGTGTTTTCAGTTTAAATAACTTCCACATTGGACTTCGTTGCATACAAATGTAAATACAAAGTCTAATAACTTAATATCAATATCGAATTTCAATTTAAATTCAATTTAAAAAGTTAAAACCTATTATTTACTATCGTGCCATAAAGTGAAACTTATGGCACGATTCTGTCACATTACTTTACAGTACGGGTGCTACAAAGTGACAGATTATTAGATTTTTACGTTGATAATGACAGAATTATTACGATTTATACATACTTTAATATAGTTTACTTTGCATTATTTAAAAATTATTTATATGCCTGAATTACCTTTCTAAACACAAATATGTATTAATTACATCAGTTACAAAACCACTCTGATGCATATTATACAGTATGCGCCAAAAGTATGGAATAAATTCAACAAAAACGAAACAATTATTTTTTGGGAAAAATCCTCGAACAGGTCGATTTTTAATTTAAAAAATACATATTTTAGCGTAAAATCCGATTTTCAAATGTCATTTGTTTTCGAGTAATGACGTCATCGATTTTTTTTTGAATGGCAACACCATATTTTTTTCCTTGATTCTGAAAGATCGTTTAATTCTCTATCAAACAGTACTAAAATTTTGCCCTCTTACATAGGAAAGTTTTCGAGTAAATGACCATTGAATGTTAGAAAACGTAAATTTTATCCATAAAAAAGTAACAATTCTGAGGTATGTAAAATAAAATACAATTGATTAAATTTTATACTTAAATTAAATGTTCGAATTGCCATCCACCAACTTCTTGACAATGCGCAAGTCTGTGAAGAAATTCTTCTGGCACATTATGAATGATTTCTGGGATAACTCTGCGTATTTCGTCCCGAATGCGATTTTGAAGTTTTGAAGTTACGTGGTTTATTAATGTACACTTTTGACTTCAAGTATCCCCATAAAAAATAGTCAAGAGATGTAAGATCTGGCGATCTTGCCGGCCATTCTATCGGTCCGCGTCTGCCGATCCACCTCCCAGGAAAACAGTTGTCCAAAAAATCTCGTACAGGGCGCGCATAGTGCGGGGGTGCACTGTCTTGCTGAAACCATATGGTATCGTCAGGAATGTCAGGGTCATTATCGTTAGGAAAAATTACTGCAAGGGCTGGAACAAGGTCATTTTCTAGAAACTCTAAATATCTTTGTCCTCTAAGGGTTCCTTCGAAGAAGAAAGGCCCTACTATTCTGTCGTCAACTATTCCAGCCCACACATTTAATTTCTGAGGGTGTTGGGTATGTGCCTCTGCCATCCAATGAGGATTTTCCCGACTCCAATATCTGCAAGTTTGACGGTTTACTGTACTATTCAGACAAAATGTAGCCTCATCTGAAAAAAGTATTTGCCGGTGTAAATTTCTATTTCCTTGACATAAATCCATTAGAATTTCGCAAAAGTGTAAGCGGGATCATCTTCATTGAGTTCCTGCACAAGTTGAATTTTGTAGGGATGATATTTTTCCTTCCTCAAGATCCGTAGCACTGTGCTCTGACTAGTGTCATTGTTTAATGCAACCAATCGTGAAGAATTATGAGGATTATCGACCATACTTATCAAAATGTTCTTTTTCTGATTTTCATTAATGCTTGTACGTCCAGGTTTTGAAATATTTACAATATTGCCAGTTTCTCTAAATTTAGACTCTACCTTACTGACTGTTGATTGGCTGATAGGGCGATCTGGATATTTTTCATTAAATAACGTTTTTGCTTTATTTTAATTGATTTACGTTTTCTAACATTCATTCGTCATTTACTCGAAAACTTTCCTATGTAAGAGGGCAAATTTTAGTACTGTCTGATAGAGAATTAAACGATCTTTCAGAATCAAGGAAACAATATGGTGTTGCCATTAAAAAAAAATCGATGACGTCATTACTCGAAAACAAATGACATTGGAAAATCGCATTTTACGCTAAATTAAAAATCGACCTGTTCGAAGATTTTTCCCAAAAAATAATTGTTTCGTTTTTATTGCATACTTTTGGCGCATACTGTATGCATTTTTAAAACAAGAATAATCGCAGGTATGTTACAGCGGGGCCACATTTGCTTTATTAGTAAAAATGTCATTAATATTTTATTGTATGCTAGTCAATAAAACAGCAAACCGAAATATAAGATGAACTAAACGTGAAATTTGTATTTGAGTATTATTATAAGTACATAAGATTAGGTATAGGTAAGTTTTTTTGTAATCACTGAATTACATTCTCCTAATAATAAGCCTGATAACTACTATAATTCCTAACGTCTTGTGCTCAGCAAATTCTAAAACGGTACAGAAAAATTGCCATAGCATTACTAATTACAAAGCATTTCGGCTCTGTATTACATGTCCATCCATCTTGTATATTGTCATGTTTTTGGTGTAATGATTACATAAAAAATATTATCTTTCAAATTTTAATCAAACATTTTTCTGTTCCATTATATTTAACAATAAATGTAAAATGATTTACTATTCGAAAATTTATTATTGTTATGTTCAAAATTGAGTTGTTATTATTATTTCCATGGTCATTTCTGTTTTGGTAGTTTTAGTTTCGCATGATTTAGAGAAAACTGTGAGGAATTTTGCTGCTGGGAGATCGAATTTTACAGAATTTTTATAATAGTTTTGTAGTAGTATCATTTTGTTGCTTTCAGTGCTAATTAATCTCAAATATAACAATTAATTGTAATATTTATTGAAGTGCTTTATAATAGTGTTATAGAGTGCTAATTTTTGTTTTATAATCTGGTGCCCTTTTACACTCATAAAACACTTGTTAAGGTTGCAAATGTATTGTAGAGAAAAAATTATAAAGCTTAATTTCTTATTAAATTTGCTTTCAAAACATTTTTACAGCTCATATAAAACATTTTGTGCTAGTTGGGAGTATACAGATTTATTTAGTTCCTATAAGAAACAGTTATGTAGTAAACAATCTATATGAAACTGGCAATTATAATTTTGTGACATAAAGCTCCTTTAATTAGCAGTTACCTGAACTTTGGACACAACTTGATAAAACACTCACTGTCACAAACCACTAATTGACTAATTGAGTGTGAAGATTTGCTGAAAATCTTAAGGCGGGTTTCTGGTTTAATGCTCCACCCACATCCTTAGGGAACTAGCAGAGGCCACCAACCAGAGAGGGAATACTTCTGGATCCAGGAATAGACTGATGTGTAACTGTACTTGAAATAATAATTCCACTTGGAAAGTGAGAGTTAAATTGTTTTGTTATTAAGTGCAATTATTAATCTAAAAATGTATTTTAATCCGTCAATAAAGGGAGTTGAAATGAAAAGGACATACTTGACATTTTTTCTAATTTTGAAGTGCAGTTTATTAAACGAATACTTGACATTCGTTCGCAGAAGGATTAAGTCACTATAAACGTATATTGGTTATTAACATAATTATGTAAAGGTAATTTGTATATTTTTTTTTAAATTCGTTTATTAAATCTTTAATTTTATTCACAGAATATTTATTGCAATATTTTGTTGCTACTCCACAAGGAACTATCTTAAAATCCTTGTTATATACAACTTATATAGGGTGTTTGGAATATGAGTGCCGTAATTTTAAGCGCTTATATATCTGACTAAAAGCAATAAAAAAACTCTTATTAAAAAATGTCTAAAACGAATAGTTTGTCTACAAATACATTTCAAAAAATACAACTGCAATAATATGCAAAACTATGTTACGAAATTACAAACTAAGGTATAATTAAGGTTAAATAAAAGCGCTTGTAACGTAATTTGTTGAAAAATGACTATTGGATAAGTATTAATGAAGTAAACAGTTGAAGTTAGCGAGAAATTCGTTAAAACTGCAACGTACTGTAATGTTCGACAGCGTTCCAATGTCAGGCTGCTAGTGATAACCTAATCATACCCAACTAACATTTAAGCATAATAGACTACTACACAAGAAAAATAAACCTAAATTGATCGAGATTTAGTACTTTTCACCATAAAAATAGTATTCAATGTTACAAACTCTTATAATACCAAAATTGTTAATTAAGAGTAATATAGTGACTTCCAAGTAAAATGAAATATATGTCAATTTATACTTTTCGAAATTACATATTGTTTATCTTTTATGTGTTTTCAAATGCTAACATCCCAATAACATGTAAAACGAAGTTATAATTTACTTAATTTCGCCTTGAAATCTGTCTTCAATATCCAGGGATTTTTTAAATTATTATAATTGGTAAATATTTATATATTTATTACGAAATTGTGAAATGTATTTTGTCTTCAACTAGTAGTTCAAAATAAGGTAATAAATTAGTTATTTTTCCTTATTAAATCCTTCAGTTTGCTAAGTTCTATTTTTATTACAACATAATCTTTTTTTCAACTTTGTTGATAACTTCTAAGGAAAATTTTACCATTTGAATTAATCTAATAGAAATATTGTTCTATATTATGGTACAAATTAACTAATAATACTTCGACGTAAATGTGTCTTATAAAGGTCTTTAGGAAGCAAGCCTCTTGTTATATGTATTCAGACAGATCATCATGTAATAAAAGCGTAGAAATTGTTTTGTGTTTTGGCGATCTGCAGTGTGAACCAATTTGTGTCGTATGGGTAAATCAAAAGATGACGCCCTACAGACGGAATACCACACAATATTCTGAGTTCTGAAAAACGAATTAAAAAATGATTATTGTGTTCATATTTCACCTATCAAAAATTAAGCCAACACTGTAGATTATATAAATCAGGCTAATGATAATATATCGATAAATACATCATATATAAATATTCCATATGATAACACTGTTATTGTTTCAAATGAATTAAATAGTGCAAGTGAATTGAAATTTGATTGAATTCTGTTCGAAAATATTTATTTTGTTTTTGTTATTACGCACACATAATATTATTGGCTTTAATTTGAATTTTCAATCACAAATAAATCCAAGGGTAGAATTTTATATGTAGGTACCTAGTAATAATTTAGTTGTTAATAAATTACCATAAAATATCTTCATTTGGAGGAAATTTCAACCGCAAAGTTAATATTTTGCTGTGACGCCAACATTGGCATAGGCAATCTGCCTTATAGGTTAAAACTTACAGACAAATTGACTTCAAAGTTGATTTTATTTAAGCGGCTATGTTGTAAAAAACACTAGATATTTTGTTTGTTATTTCTAATTGATTACTCATTAAAATTACGTTAATGCAGATAATATAATAAGATTATTAAACTCATTTTATCACGAAATACATTCAGTATGGTAATATTATTAAGAAGCAATAGTAAAAATGTGTATTTATAAAGCACGTTATTTTTATGAAAGTTTGGTCTTTACATTATACGAAAAAATTTCCTGAGTTGTACAATTTATTGAATGGAAACCAAAAATACATTAAAATCTATCTATATGTCTATAAATATTCATAGGAACTCCTATTCTACTTGTAGCTTTGTAGCCTGACATAGCCTCTTTCTCTTCCTATCTCTGTTAGTATTAGACTGTAGATAATCAAACATATAATGTTGTCTCACTCGGACAAAATTAAGTCATACAAACGGCATAATTAGGGTATATTTTGGTAATAATGTCTTTTATATTTTGAAATTTTAACATAAAATTGGTCTGTATTTCTTTTAGGTCCAATTATCTTATTGGAATAAAATTCTTGTCGACCAATTATTAACTGCCATATTACTTTAGTTTTCTTCCACACATAAGGAAAAAGGCCAACAAATATAGGTAAACTTTCCCTTTGCAGAATTGGTAATGAAAAGTTTTTGACCAATTAAGAGGTCAAGTTAACGTAATTTTAACTTTAAATGTTTGTTGGGTGCGTACAGCTAGTGTGATTCATTTTTGCCTAGTTTTTCTTTGATGTTTGTGAGTGTACATAAACAAAAATGGGACAATTTATAGTAACCATAACCAGCTGCATGGTATATTAATTTACGGTGAATCTAGGCAAAACTCTCTACTACGAGACGTTTGTACGGCAAACGCTTCTTGCAAGAAACAGAAGTCATTTTAAACACTTGTAACTATTATTCTGTATTATGAAAATAACTCCAAGAAAACCATTCATTATTATGAATAAATACATAACGATCCTAAGATAGTATGTGATGTCATAAATCTATTACCGTTGGTCAGAGATAAAAAATTGTTAAGTCAAATAAGTTTTGTTTAGTACAACTTATATGGCAAAATTAAGGCATTCATATTCCGGACGCCCTGTAGATACAATTAATTTTGCTCAAACTTTAAAGTATTGTTATGTTGATTATGCAAATTTGTTTTTCGTTTGGCTATACAAAAATCTCACTTGCTAATATGATAAATATATTTTTACAGACCCTTTACATGAGATCAAATAAACGTATACTTAAAATTAATCCAGTACTACTAAGTAAATATAATCTTAAAAATAGAGTTTTGAATAACTGTTGTGAAGAATGGTAAATTAAGTTTTAAATATATTTCTGCTGAAAGCAAGAGCATTAAAATTATTAATACAACCCCTATTTACAGTCTGAAGTTTTACAAAATTATGGGATGTGTTAATTCTCGCGAAGTTAAATATGGATAATGTTTAAATAACTATTATATTGTCAAAAAGTCTAGAATGTATGAGCGACTGGTTGATTTATAAAATTAGAAGAAAAAATCTAATTACACATAAACTTAAGAATTATCATGGTTAAATAAGTGCCTAGATACCTATGTACTGGGTGGCCCAAAATGAACGAAGGGGTTTGAATTCGTTATAACTTCTTATTTAAGACATAATTATATATATATATATATATATATATATATATATATATATATATATATATATAAATGGGGAATATTTTTAGTTTAGTTATGAAAAATAATATCTCGCAAGTGGTGGCCATTTTCTGCTTCGCATATTCGTGCTCTTTTCAACACATTTTCCATCACCTTTCGCAAAACTTCAGGTGTTATGTTGTTTATTTCGTCGCGTATATTGCTTTTTAATTGCTGGATGGTTCTAGGCTTATTAATGTAGACTTTTCCTTTCAAATAGCCCCAAAGAAAACAGTCTGGAGCGGTTAAATCCGGTGGAAGCGGAGGCCAATTAAAATCACTTGTACGCGAAATAATTCGTTCACCAAAGATGTCTCGTAAAAGAGCCATTGTATCCTTTGCAGTGTGCGCTGTAGCTCCATCTTGTTGGAACCATACTTGCGGATGGTTTTCCACGGCTTGCCTTAAAAAATTTTCCAACATTGTCCGATATCTGACACCATTGACGGAAACGGCGAGCCCGTGTTCATTTTCAAAAAAATAAGGACCAATTATCCTTTCCGATGAAACACCGCACCAAATCGTACACTTAAGTGGGTATAATTCTCGCTGTTGAACTGCTCTCGGATTTTTCGTAGCCCATATCCTGCAGTTTTGCTTATTAACGAACCCACTTAATTGGAAATGGGCTTCGTCGCTCATAATTAAATTATGAATAAAATTATGATTTTCTTCTGCTTTTTGCCGGAAAAAAACTGCATAATCAAGTCGTTGCTGGTAATCTGTCGGTTTCAATTCTTGGACAAGCTGAATCTTGTATGGAAACATTCCTATTGTATGCAAAATTCTCTGCAGCGACGCTCGTGAGAGGCCAAGTTGTGTCGAACATCTCCTGGTTGATGTTTCTCCATCTTCCCGAATACTCCTCTGTGCCAGTTCAATATTGTCATCCGTATGCACCGTTCGTCGTCTGCCAGCACCAGGAAGGTTCCTTACTGCCCCTTGTTGGCGAAAATTTGCAACCAGACGGTTTATTGTTGACTCTGAGGGTCAAACCCGCACGTTAAAATAACGACGATATGCACGCTGAGTCAAAACAATGGATCGTTGATTTGAAAAATAAAGCTCAACAATTTGGGCACGTTGTTCAATTGAGTACTGCTCCATTTTAAATTCTCCAAGTCTTCTTTACAAAATACTGAAAAGAAAAGAAAAAAAATTATAATAAAAAAGTTATAAGCAATTCAAACCCCTTCGTTAATTTTGGGCCACCCTGTATAATCGGAGACATTATTCTAAACTATTTTTTACTATATAGTAAAGGTATTTAAGCGGATATAAATCAATTTTCTCCAATTTTTATTAATCAAGTCGTTTGTATGTTGTTTGACACCAAATATGGATCCCATAATTATCTAAAATAATCAATCGATAATCAAAAAAATCCAAATATTTACATACATTTTGGAGATCAGGAGTTTTTGAAGGCAAAAAATTCAAATTTATTTCTTATTTTGACGTCAGGATGTATTTTTATTACCTCTCTATTATTTAACATCACCCACCAAAATTCTCCAAACAGTTTTCAGAGAGACCGCTACGCTAACGAGTCCAGCTCGCGACCTGCTAATGCAAATGTGTGCATTTAAAAGCATAAGAAGAATCTTCACTAGACAAGTACGAGGCTAACATGGTCCGCGGCGCCATGGGACCGCGACCGTCTAGTGAGTTTACTCCTGATTGTTTATTGAACGTTACCCTCAGTCAACCAATGCTGTGATATCCGTATATTCTTGACGATAATAAGTTATGTAAATACTTTTCAGCATTTCAAATATTTACATTTCCTACATATACATACAATCATATATACACAAATATGCATATATCCTACACATCCTATTCATACAATGATAGACATGGTAAAAGTAAATATTCTAAAGAAACATAAAATTTTTAATATCCCCGGTCAGAAATCAGGAGAAATTCGCCTATCGATTGTTTTTATCCTCCACCAATTAATTTTAGAAAGACAACCATAAACCATTAGATTACAAATCTAAGAGTGAAAATGTATTCGCATAAATGTCTAAAATTAAGGGATTGTTGATCATAATATGTAACTAGCATTTTGTAGTTATTCTAATATTTTTCGTTCTTAATTAGCTACTTAGATAAGGACTGTGAGTGTCTGAAATTTTCACCGACAACGTTTGTTGTCAAAAATAAAACTAATTTAACCTATTTACCGATCGCGTATTATTTCTTAAAATTGTAATGAAATCGCTATGCTGCGTGGTAGTTTTTTATTGTCAGCGGTCAAAATTTTTACAGTGGCCGTATTTTTTTAAAACAGACAGCAACATTGAAATGGTTGTATTATTCTAAAAAAAATCAAAAATTGTTTAATAATGTACAAAAGCTAATAATAAAATATGGTAACACTTTAATATAGGGGCCGCTACAATAATTTTTTTAAAGTAATTATAATAAGACAGTAAATATGCATTAAAAATTATAGATGAAGACATGGACATGAAACACACAATTTTTTAATAAAAGAAAGTGGAACAAAGTAAAATATATACCCGTAAATTATCATCAACAATAACTAGACAAACATCGAAATAAGAAGAAGAAGAAGATAATCGTTATTTGGACTAAGAAGACTGACAGACACAAATATACAAAACAAAAAAAAAACAAAGAAAATTAGCATGGTCCTTGCGCAAGGATATTTAAATTCACAAAACAATTTTTGTAAAATTATTACTGAAATAGGGAAAATATTTATATCAGTTACAAATTATATATCTGCGAAAGAATATTCACAAAAATTTACCTCAATTAGTACGGAATAAAATTCATATTTTTTCAATGAGTGAATTTTTTCTTCAACCCCCTAACCCCCAGCTACCCCTACTTTTTTCTCAAATGGAAACATAAGGTATGAGGGGGATCGTTGAAAAGCTTATAGAAAACCGAATCCAGCCATAGCAGATAAACAAGTTTTATGTTTTCAATAGCAAGGTTTCTAGGGTTGTATAAAACTCCTACTTAACAAGTGAAATACAAATTGTATGTTGCGTTTTTTTAGTACCACTAACAGGGTACAGTACAGACTTTGCCCAAAACTGGACGAGCACATGCTTTGAATGAAGAAAAGAAATTAGACATTGCATTAGAACTTATTGAAAATCCTCGTATATACTTCAACTGTTTCATTGGTTCGCAATCACGATGCTTCTCGAACTGCAATTCCAATGTTTTTGAAACAAGAGAAATACCACCCCTATAAGGTATGTCTTGTCGAAGAGCTTTTGGAAGACGATTATGATAAGCGATTACACTTTTGTGAGAAAATGTTGAGACGGTGTGACGACAATAATGATGTTCAACGAGACGTACTTTTTTCGGATGAAGCAACGTTTTATTTAAATGGAGTGGATAACAGGCACAACTATCTCTTTTTGTCCCAGGAAAATCCATCAACAGAAAGTTAATGTATGGACAGGTATCATCAACAACAGAATCTTGTCGTACGCTACCTGGATTTCCTAACATTGGACCTGATACCTGCTTTAGCTGTGATTTTTCCTCATAAAATTGATCCAGATATACCGAATTTTCATTTGGTTTCAACAAGATGGCACTCCCCCACATTTTGGTATCGATGTTCGAAGATACTTAGGTGAAATGTTTCTAAATCGTTGGATTGGTTGACAGGGTACAGTTGAATGGCCGCCAAGATCCCCCGACTTAACGCCCCTGGATTATTTTCTTTGGGGATATTTGAAAGAAGGAGTCTACCCTGATAGGCCGGATGATATTGAGAATTTAGAGAACAATATTAGGAGATGCATAATTTACCAGCTGAAGTCATTAGGAATGCTGTGGACAGCTTTTGCTATCGTCTTGGAGAATGTCAAATAGTAAATGGAGGACATTTTCAAATGAAAAAAAAACTTGTTTATTTGGTATGGCTGGATTCGGTTTTCTATAAGCTTTTTAACGAGCCCCCTCATGCCTTATGTTTCCATTCGAAAAAAAGTAGGGGTAGCTGGGGATTAGGAGGTTGAAGAAAAATTAATTATTATATAACCGAAAGATGGGAAATAATCAAGATCAGTTAACGTGTTTCGGCGATTTAAAAAAAATTAACTCATTCCATAGATATGAATTTTATTCCGTACTTCTGGCCATCCCTGTATAAAGAACGTACGACGCAGCAGAAACAGTCGTGCAAAAGAAATTACAAGGATGACTTGCGATAAATGCGATTTATATATTAGATAATTTATTGGTATGTCCTTTAATCGAAACGAATAATTTTTTTAGAAAATCATAATTTACTAATCAGTACCATAAAATGCCAGTCTGTTACAAAAATTATACAAAAAATATTAATTTTTAGATGCTGCAAACAAATTGTAAATTTAAATGAAGTGGAAAAATGTAAATTTAAAATGAGCGACAGGAAAGGGACATGGTTTGAAAAATAAAAAATGTCTATAGAAGATAATTCTTACATAACATTATTGTGGCTACCACTTCCGTTTCCTAGGCAGAAAATTATTTAAAAAGAACTAAAGTGTAGCACCACAACTGTTGTAACATAGGCCAGTTACCGCAGAAAAATATGCATTCAATGGACTCTCGATAACTTCCAAAAATTGGGAGAGTCTGGGAAGACCGTTGAAATAGACGAAGCCACATTTGTGAAACGGAAATATGAAAAATAGAAGGACAGTGGGTATTTGGAGGATTCGAACGAGAATCCTGCAAAGTATTCCTTGTTCCTATATCCAGAAAAAATGAAAATTTCCATCATTTGCAAGTAAATCATTCACTAAACTTTGTTGACCTCTCATCAACCCAATCCATTTACCTAAGCCCATTGATACTTTTGTAAAATTTGCATATTCAGAAATTTTAGAATATTTTTATGGGTCAAGTTGTCATTCTGAAAGTATTCAAAATCAGACGTACCCTTCATATAATTCAATAGTACAAATTAGATGCTTTTATTTGTAAATTATTTATTTAAGGAGTACCTCATTTATAGGCAACAGAAAACACCTATAAATTACCAGAAAATTGAAATTTTATTTGGAACATTTTGAACAACACATTCTTTAGATTTATTCTTTGGTAATTTTGCTGTTATCTTTAGAATATTAAATTTACGGTTAGTCTATTAAAATCAAACAAATTTGCAACATGTCTTTTATAATATCACTCCTTTGATATAGTTCGTCTTTCTCTATTGCTAACAATTTTTATTATCAATATATTCCGAATATTGAACTTGAGCGACATATTCCCTTTCTAAAATCAAGGTTTCAAAATAAACTGTCTGTGCAAATGATAAAATCAGATAAAAATTATTTCCTATCAGAAATTATTCAATATCCTTCCTGAAATTGAATATATGAGTACTAACTATAATAAAACCTTAATACCTAATCTATTTATAAATTCGTCATAACATGAAGGGATGTTTATTTGTTTAGGATATTTGAAATAATATACTTTTGATGGGCCCAAATGAAGCATGTTAAGAGTACGACTCTAATTTCACACGGATCTTGGTATTTATTTTGGTAACAAAAACAATACTTGGGACGCTAAGAATAGGGTAACACATCATTTTGTCCAACCGCAGAGCCTTTAAATTTCTGCCATTCGAAATGATTATATTAGCCGTAAACTAAAGAATGGCACTTGTTTATTTTTCTTGTAATAAAGTGCAGCAATTTATGTTAACTTGATACAGGATATATCAGGGTTCTGTAAACGACGCTAATAAAATATAATGTCTTGTTAAAATTTGTTTGTATGTCATAAACAACGATGATTAAGAAGCCAACACAGAAAAAAATGTATTTATTTATTGGCATGTGAGTAACACGTTCTATATATAATATATTGTATTTACTAAAAAAATACAGTGTTACAAAACTAGGTAAGGTGATAAAACATATAGGTATGTATGATTTTTCAATCAGACCAATATTTTTCGAAATACAGCAATTTTAAACATCTCAAAATAATATAAATATATATATTTCAGTTTTTAATGTCTGAATGAAGTAAAAGGAAGACATATAGTTTTTTTGCTCATTTATGGTGAATAATTTATATTAAAAAAAAATTTGCAACTTTTTTAAAATCTGTTTCAACTTTAGTTTTAAGAGATTCTCAGTTTTATTACTAACTATTTCACCAGACGTTTGAAGACTAAAAAGGTCATTAACATGCAAACAGCATACACATAGCGGGTTCCAGAACAGTTCCTTGTGGTATTCTACAGGTGACATATACAATGTATTACCTATCTTAACACGCTGTTCTCTATTTTGCAAATAACTTTTTAATATGTCGAGCATTTTGAATAGCTTCTTATCTATACGGTATCAAAAATTTTAGTCAAGTTGGCAATGCTGGCTCAGATAATAATAATAATTCTACTCTCATTCTAATCACGAGGATTAGCTCAGAAGTTGGACACTTGTGCGGCGGAGGTGCCATATTTTATCATGCGGGCCGCATTTGCGCCCATTAACGACTTGCGTTGGTAGGCCCTTACCACCATTTAGTGCAGGAATGAGGGAATACCTGGAAAACTTAATTAATTAGGAAGATGATCAAATGTCGACTGATATCATTCTCCCACATTGACCCAAGCCAACATTCTTCTACCTGATGCCAATCATATTCACAAGTATCCGATCTATAGTCTACTGACCGCGGGATACAAAACTCCGGTGAACTGTCCACATCGATTCAAGTACCGACCAAATTTATCAACAGCTTTGTATAATTTATTTAAAAGATCTTCTGTCGAGTTGGCACGCCTGAAACCATATTGGATGGAGTGAAATGATGCCACAAATATCTATTATGAATTGTAACAACTTCTTTACAATTTCTTAGTTTCAGTTAACTGATACGTATCGACGTATCAAATATGATCCTAATATCCTTATTAACCCTTTATAAGACCCACTGCAAGTCAAATTTTCTGACTAATTGCCTGCATAATTTAGTGAGCCAAACAAACGTGAAACGGATTTAAAGAATATTAAGATTTATTTTAACTGATAAGTTAAAATAAATGTGTAATAAATGTGTATGTGTATTTAATGAAATTTAATTACGATAGCTAAATCGTACCTATTTGACTGTTAAAGTATGATACATTTATTATTGCCAGAGGATTTAATTAAATACAACTTAAATCTCCTTTGACAAACCGATCAACCGAAGTATACTAATATTGATCAATTTCTTGAACGATTTACTTAGTCAATAATTGGTAAATGTAAAACTGGTTTAAAGAATGTCAATATTGTTTTCACGCCGGTTTAAAATAAAAATGATTTATTTACGATATAATTAAATCGAGTTTAGTTGGTTTGGTTGTCTTATGAGACATTTGATTATAGTGGTTTCAGGCTTTCACGGCTGGTGATATTAATTAATATATAGTGATTTCTGGGTTGTTATGCCGTGACCTCGGTAACTGGTCGCTGATAGTAACTGCTGCTGTTGTTGGTATTACGCCTACTACGGTCGGAACAGTTCCTCGGATAATGGTGGTACTCTAAGACCTGCTGCTCCTGTAGCTGGTCGCATCCTATGCTTCCAAACGTTTCGCCGCTCTTCATTATCGGTATCTTCAGTGGTGACCCTGCAAAAGCTTCACCGTGACTGAGATCACTATATATCAAACATTTGATTAGTGTTTGCTACGCAGAACATGTAATTAAAATAAACCTCCTTCGATACACTGTCTGAATAAATAGCCAATAAATATTTAAGGGGAAAATATATTTGAGTAAATGTTTAGATACGTAGATATTTAGAAAATATAAAATTTAAAATCATTCGGCTAAATCGTTAATACATTTTACGACGTTCAATGTCACCATAGACTTGCATGGCCTAGAAGCTGCAAAATGTTTCTCATCAAAAATATCAGTATCGACACTTGTTGATCTTCGGGAACGGTAGGCGCTGTTTTTGTTCTTATAGGATTGAACTATCCTAGCAGGTCGCTGAAGATAATGTCCTGATGTCCCGATCTCACTCCTTATCCACGGGTCTTCTGCCACCCTAGACATTAATAGAATCTTAATAGACAGACGCAATCAGAGAAAGAATCAATAAACTATAAAAACATGACAATTTGTTGCTCTTAATAGTATGAAGTTGTAGGATGAAGTCATTTTTTCTTTATTTAACACCCTGCAACACAGAAAGTGAATGAGATAAAATAGTTATTTATGTACCAAGGGAGATACAGGGATGATTATGTCCGCAGACCTGTCACCCAAGGCAAGTCGCCTAAGGGCATAATCATTCTAGTATCTCGTGACCGTGGTGCATCCAACGTTTTATATTTCACTTCATACAAAATGAAAATTATATACTGTGTAGTTATGACTGATGCTATAGTCGACTTCCAAAATTGTAGAGAGTAACTAATGTTATAAACGTGCTCACAATTTATAGCAGTCAACATAAAGAAATATACATACAAATACTCGTAAATTTTTCATACAAACTCGTGTGCCGCATATCTCTGAGAGCCTACCCGATTACACAGCTTCTGCTACGCATGCGCTGCAATTAGTACACGTTAGTACGCATGCGCTGCTACTTTTGATCTTACTGTTTCATTTCCAGCGCTATCATGAGCGGGTATACCGTTCGGGCGGGCAAAGGTTCGGGTATATCTTTTCGTTAATTTAATTATGAATGTAATTAATTTTATTAGTGATTTGATCAAAATGAGGAATATCGGATGATGACATGTATGAAGAGTTTAGAGCGCGAGGTCAAAATATGAGTGTGATATTGAAATATATATTTCATTAACAAAATTGTACGTGAATAGCATATGTGTGCAAATAAAAAAGTGGTAAAGAAGTATAACTATGAGACGGAAAATGATGGAAACTCGCGGAAGGAAGATTGTATTTTTAAAATGATCTTACAAGATGAAATTTAGTCCGTATAAATGAAATCGAAAGGAGTATACTGATAGAAGGGTAGTGATATGGCGAAGAAACTATTTAAAATAATATTAAAAAATAAAAATCTGGATCGAAGAATATATTAAATTTTGACGAAACATGGGCGTATGAAGGTCATACGGAAAGCGGTACGATATGATATAATAAGTGTTAATGTGTGACCGTTATAGTGATAGCGCTAGTAACCAATAGTAAATAGTGTGTATGTATTCTAAAGCCTTTTGTCCTTTTGAATGCGGAATTCGGAAATATTTGCGCGATTTATTTAATGGTGGAAAAATCTCTATTTGTAACAAATTTTGTCAACTACCTATAACATTATCTATCATTTTTATCATGAAACTGCCATAGTAGATCATCAGAAGCTCAAAACACATTTATTAACACTACATAATGAAAGGGGCAATAGTGTTCGACAGTTTCGCAAATTGCAATTGTCAGAAGTTGAAAGAAGTTGCAAAATTCTTTCAAAAATCCATAAATTTCGCGTCCATGAGGACAAGACTTAAGTCCAAAAGGACGGCATTCTAATTTGTAGAGAGGATGACACAGGTGGCACTTTTAAAATAAATTGTTAATGTGCTCAGCCGACGTCAACTTATTTTTGATAATTTTGTGTGCTTTAACTCTACTCAAGTGCCACGCTTAGGTGATCATACCACCCGTATCTTCCGTACTCATCTCTGTGTTGTGAATTAGTCACTCTATATTATTTTCTATCTTGGGTAATTGATAATACAAGATAAAAAGTTGAAATTTTAAAATATTCTTATTATTATTTTTATCTATCGCCTCGAAATTGGTAAAAACTGTTATATCACTGTTACTCTAAAAATAATGGATGCTATGTAATGCAATTATTTTTGTCATTTTTGTATATTTTTTATATCTGATCGCATTCAAATTTAGTACGCCTATGAAATGTTGCCCCCGCATGCTTAGTCCGTCGCACTAGTTTACAAGCTAGCGATTAGTCACTCTCTACAATTTCAACCGCTGACTATAGATCATATCCATAACAACCCAAGCGTCATTATTCTCGGGTTCTAATGGCAGCGGTCATAAAAAGATCCATTATGATATGAATGTCCAGCGTGATATGGGTATGTTTATATATCTCGTATCTTAGGTATCATAACTAAATTATAAGGAAGAGAAATATAGTAGTTATTATTTATATAAGGCAATTAACAAGTCTTTAATCCACGAGAAAAAATGGACACTTGAGGTGCAGCCAAAAGTTACATTTTTTCGAGAGGATTAAAGGCTGCTTAATTTCTCAACGTTTTATCCACGACCACGGCCAAAACCTGTCAATTAGGAGAGTGAATGTCGTGTGAGAGAAGGTGAGAAAATATGATTTTGAAATACAACAAATTTATTTTAATCAAGAATATTGATTGCATATTCTTTATATTTTCAACAAAATATTTATGAAACTCCAATTGAGAATAATAAAACTATATACGACGCTAAATGTTTGTTCTATATATTGCACTAAATTGCAAAAAAATATTGTTTTTAACGCGACCAAACATCGAAAATTATGTTGACAATAAAAGCAATTGCGTAACGCCATCCGTGACGTAAGTCGTCTGAATTCTTGCCGCGACTCATGCAAAAATAAAACTTTATTGAACTATATTTAGGGGAAAAAGTGGTTCTTTATTGCATTCATCTGTCATTCTACTACAGCGTTTTGTCATCATGATAAACATAAACGTTCAACTCGATGTCACATTTTCCTAGACGTGTGCCGTCTAAATATAATTTTTTGGTTTTTGCATAAACGTAGAAAAAATATTGTATGCAACTCGTACAAAAAGTACTTATTGCACTCGACGTGTTATCCTACTCGGCCTGACGGCCTCGTTGCACAATTTCACGTCGCATGCAATAAATACTTACTTTTTGTACTTGTTGCATAAATACCTATTATAAAACTTTTAGTCATATTTTGACCAGATTTATATTTCAAAATTTTTATACGGTCACTTAAGGAGACCTGTATACACGAACAATTAATGTACGTACATTCAAGCATATATATTATAATCTTCAACGATTTCACTGAAACAAATAAATTTTGAAGAATAAATTTAATTTATGCCTTAGTAGACATCATACATAAATTCAAAATCTTCTATGTACCTAGGTATAAATATATTACCAATAGTTTTTAAAAATTATAAGAAACACATTTGCGTATACAATTTATATTCTGTAAATGTAATTTTTCATAATATGTTTCTGCAAAATATTGCTGATTTAGTATTATTTTAAGTAAATTTTAATATAGAGATGCTGGCAAGTTTTCAATAAGCTAATTGGAATATTCCCAATACATTTTTGACAGACTTTTACAAATGTGATTGAAATTTATATTCTTTTTATTGCGTATTTCCTGGAACTGTTTATAAATATATTTACGGACATAAGTAATATGTACAATCGTTTGCAATAATAATGGCACTCATTGAAATGAATTTTGCGATTTCTTCTGAACTGCTGTCGTAATGAATTTTTAACATTTGTTATTAGTTGTTTCACTCACCAATAGAGATTTAATGAAATTTCTACTCGGAAAACTGTTTTGAGAGTGTGTCAGTATTCCTGTAAAAGCATGTACCTACTCATTAGTTAAAATCAGTTTAACATCTCAAGATTCGAAAAATATATACCTTAATGAGAAACCAATAAGTAGGTAGTGTAATATTTGCATTTATTAAAAACAGAGTAAAGCTTCTTACCTTTTTCGTATGTTATAAACACAATGTAGAATAATAAGAAAGGACAACTTTTAATAATTATTGTCAGGTTACCTTCTGTTTAAATTATTACTCTAGGGGTAGAAACACAATGATTTCCTGCTCGTGCTTATCGGCGTAGTTTCTCGAAACCCATAGTAAATGTTAAAAGAGGGAAGAAACGAAAATCAGTTACACCTTTATTTCCCTGCAAAATGTCATCATATCTGATGATCTGATTATCTTGAATTCTTTAGTTACCAACTTGAAACAAAACAAAATTTTAATCGCGAAGAAGAAATAAAGTAAATTTTCATTCTGACAAACGCGGGCGCGGAGCTTTTCGGCGCTGTGACTTTTTGTACTTTTTGCATAAATAACTATTATTTTAATTTACTTTTTATTTATAATATAAATTATATATTTAAAAAATCAGTTTGAAAATTGTACGAAACGTGATTTTATATACTAGATATTTATGTACCACAGGCATTAATGTAGATGATTATGCCGAAAGGGCGACGTATCCAGAGCCGAAGGATGGCTGTCTCCAGTCGTGTATTCAAGATTTATATCTCACTTTATACGAAATAATAAGTTATTTATACAACAAGTACGAGTTGCATACAATATTTTTCGTTCATGCAAAAACCTAGAAATGTTTTATTTAGATGACACTGTCTAGGAAAATATGACTTCGATTTAAACATTTATGTTTGTCATGATAACAAAACGCTGTAGTAGAATGATAGATGAACGCAATAAACATTTTGTTGCACTAGTGCAATAAAGAACCATAGTTCAATATAGTTTTATTTTTTGCAGGAACGTAGAAAATAGTTATATATGCAACAAGTACAAAAAGTAAGAGACAACAGGCCGAATAAGACAACACGTCGAGTGCAATAAACACTTTTTGTACGAGTTGCACACAATATTTTTTCTACGATCATGCAAAATCCAAAAAATATGTTATTTAGATGACACTAACTCTAGGAAAATATGACGTCGATTTGAACGTTTATGTTTGTCATGATGACAAAACGCTGTAGTAGAATGACATATGAATGCAATAAACATTTTATTGCACTAGTGCAATAAAGAACCACTTGTTCCGCTAAATATAGTTCAATAAAGTTGTTTTTTTTGCATTAACATAGAGAAATACTATAAAAGGTTATATCTTTGACGTTTATTGATTGTTTTCACTGATGCAAAACGTCAGTGATATATATTTTCAAACATATCCCTAACAACCCAAGCGTGGGCATTATGAATGTCCGGAGTGATATGGGTATATTTATATATATCATATCCTAGGTATTATAACTATTAAGGAAGTGAAATGTAAAAAATATATTTTATTTCTAATAGACTTCTTTGCTAGTTTAAATTTTTCTCTCGATTTTCGAATTTCATAATATAACGAAGATTATTATCAACTAGTTCCTGGTCTGACGACTTAATAACAAATAGATATTTTTCCCAAAGTCAGTCGTAGATAGATAGATACAAAAGAAATATTTCGATTGTACAAGTTTTGGGAAGTAGTTAGGTAGAACAGATAACTGATTTAGCTCTACCAACAGCGTATCTCTATGAAGCATTTTCTATACCTATGTACACTTTATTGAACTTCAAGTCAATGGGTTTGTTTCATTTCTTGTACATTTTATAACACAGCATCACAAAAAAAGTGGTATTAGTTGGTCAGTTGCCGCGTGGTTTAAGGCGTCAGTCTTCGTCTTCGAGAGGTAGAGATATTATTATAATTATTATTATAATATTCGTTGAATCCGAATATGAGGTTTCAAAGCCCAATCAAAAGATGCACCAGACAGACCATCGTATGCATATGTTTTTGGAGTCACTGAATTCGAATCTGAGGTTCACTAAACCAGATCAGTTAAAGTCAAGGTGATTTGAAGGTCAAATCGAAAGATACATATGCAAAAGGTCAAAGTCATATTACTGCTTTTGGGGTTGCTGTTGAATAAAGGAAATGAACCGTACATGGTATCCATCCGCAAAATTTAAAACCCTGAAACTTAAAATGAATGTTACTATATATTCCTATCTGTAAGAGTTGGTGCGTTTTAGCACTTCTATGCATTGGTTACAAAATATATAGGTCTACCATTTATTTTTTTGTGATGCTGTGTAATTTTTTATCCAATAAGTTATAGTTGATTTAATACACATAGACATATTCATGGTTTCAACAAGTTATTAAAGAATATGGAAACAATTAATTAATTCTGTTGATCAATTTTAAGTTAAATACTTGTATTGTAGGTACTTTAAATGTTTAAATGTTATTTAAAGAATATTTACATTAATGTTAACATTTTTGGTACTTTGGTATTACAGCTTCAAATTTTATCAACAAATTTATTAAAGTGTGTTAGGTGTGCATATAGCAAAACGTGATAAATTCTTGACCAATTTATTGGATGAAAAATTATTACACAGTTGCATTTATTCAAAGCAAATGCGTATTAAGAGCACTTTCAAAAGAGGATACTATATTTCCGATAGTATATCGGAAATACGGAATGGCACACAGCAAATACATGCGTTCATATGGAGCTTTTCACACGGAGTATGAAATCAGGAAGATAAATAGGCGTGGTTTATTTTTTGTCTTTAGTAGTTATTAGGAGTTGTATATAGACACTGCTCCTATTCACTTTTTTCTTTTTACTCAAAAGGTACCACAACATAACAACATGGAGCTTTTCGCACGGAGTATAGAATCAGTAAGATAAATAGGCGTGGGTTATTTTTTTGTCTTTAGTAGTTATTAGGAGCTGTATATAGATACTGTTCTTATTCACTTTTTTATTTTCATTCAAAAGGTACCACAACATCCAATAACTCTTCGACATCCATCCTACCTGATCCGCTGACAAATAATAGCTGAAATGAAAGACAATTCGCCGTTAAATTTCGACCCCAAATTCATTACCTCGGATACAGTATCTGAGATACAGTATTCTCCTCTGAAACCGCTCTAAAGCCCTTTGGTTCGGTTTTGTAATTGTAGGCTTGACATACTTTCGATTATAAAAAAATATATGACAGTTTTACTTAACATCATGAAATGAATACCCTTTTTCTTAGACACATGACAAAAAAATAAATACATATTTTACATACCTGTATCGCATAAACTCTAATATATAACTAAAGTTATTTACCACATCAGAAAGTTGGGAATGTTCCTCCTAGTTACTTGACTAACACATAGAATTAAAAATGGCACCGTTGAAACAGTCAAGGCGAACATAAATATTAGGGCATGGTTAATCGTTTGATTGACAAAAATTTCTTCCTTTGGACTAGTCATCTAAAATATAGATAAGTATTAAAAAATTTATTGATATCAAAATCCTATTTATCACTGTATGTTAAGTTTTCATTGCTTGCTCTTTTTCCTTATTTCATAGACGTATTGAGTGTACATAGGGTGCATTCCATTAAGCGATCGCAACGCCCAGAACGACCAATGAGTCGTTCCACAAAGCGACCACAGACGTTACAATTGAGCTTGCAACGTCATGAGACGTCAAGAGTTGACGTCATCGCAAACGGCCGCTTCGAGCTCACAACGCCCACGGTCTTGTGGTGGGTCAACACATAATTTGTCATAAATTGCGGGAAAAGTCAAATAAACTATTTAAATGTCAAGTCTAAGATCTATGGTTGAGATGGAGAAAATAAGTTTATATAACTGTGAAACAGACACTGTTATTGAGATCGAGGTCCCAGTTGCTCAGGCAATACGTGCAAGAGATGGTATGTAATTCAGTTATGCTTTTATATTTAATTTTTTTATCAGTATTTATTTTTCTTACAGATATTGCCTTCGCAACAGATTTAATGAATGCTGCTTTACATGCAAATTCTTTTTCTGGTGAATCTACTGAAAGGGCATTCGAAGAGGAAATAAGACACGACACGGAGATTATTGGGACTGAAGTTTAATATTCATTTTAAGACCTAAATAATTAATATATTTTACTAAAATATGTATATGTAATTAATGTATGGAACATATGCAGCTTAGAATTATATATTCATACATTACATTCTTAGTTACATTAGTAAAATCTATGAGTAGCACCAATTTAACTTTTTTTACCTAGAATATATAAAAATTATATATTACCTTTTCTACCTATCCGTCAAACCATCTGTCAAACTAATAACTGACAAATATAAACAAACATGGATCCCAACTCTGTTCCACTAGGATTCAAATCACATCCGTGAACAATGCGCACAAGAGCAGTTTTAACCTAGTGGAACGGGTAAAATTGCGATGGTCGTTCTGGGCGTTGCGATCGCTTAGTAGAATGCACCCATAGAGTAGTAGTAATAGAATACAGCATAGTTATAGGTTATATTTGATGTGACAACTTTGACGTATAACATGAGCCCAAGGTCAAACCAGTCTTTTATGAAATCATGGCAAAAATCATAGAAGTGTGAAATTAAAATTAAAAAGTTATATGATTTTTACCGCCACATGACTGTTCATATTCTTTTGTATATTAAAATTCATGTCATATATCGCATAATTTAAATACACTTTAATATAATTAATTATATTGTGGTCCATATTGAAAATAAAATTCTAGTTACAAACATGATTTTAACTCACGATTATTAAAATGGATTAGGTTGCCTGGTAAGTTTTCACCAATCACAGTGCAGCAGACCGAAGTGTCATTTGGAAGAAAGAACTGAGCGGGACCAGTGTAATATTCAACATTTGTACAATATTTATGCAAAACAAAGTATTCGAAATCGACTTTCTGATTTTTTAATTAATTCGATGGATCTGGTGTTCAGAATGTGTCGAGATGAGCCCTAATAATTAGAACAGCTTCTCTGATTTTAAATCAACACAATTAAATACTCAGGCATTATATTTGAATTATGGATGAAAATATACCTACTTATCAGGTAATTAAAATCGAAATAAAAATAATGAAATCAGATATTTTATTATTACACATTGTAGTAGTTTTTTTTATAAATAGAAAAAATATATTATTTTTATATTGCAGTAAGTTTTTGTACTTTTTTTAGTTTCATGAAATTCTTATCTCTGGTCCTTATATATAAAAGCAAAATAATTTTGACGACCATTAAACTTATATAAAAAATATTAATAAAAAAAAACCTACCTGAGAAAAACAATTCCAGTGAATCTTGATTTAACCTATGCGTCAAAATGTATGAGATTTTATACTTTGCCACTAACTTGGTATTAATATTTACACAACAATAATTATACGTTTTTGGAACACCTTTACAATTTAGCCCACTAAATGTTTCTTTTATTTGATTTAAAGTTGCTATTTGCTATTTTAATATTTTCCCATAAGGTTGGATGTTGGTGTGTATGAATTCATAATTATCAAACCATTAATTGATTATATTAATAATACTTATCACGAAATCGTCAGCTTGTTGTTTATTGCTGAAAGCGAACTTGCTATGCGGAGTTGCTGTAGTATTTGATAATAATTGAGCAGCCAAGTGAACATAAAATATAATATAATAACATCAAATACAATTACGAGTATAAATAGGTACTAAAAGTATTAAAAATGGTAGACCCATTTTGACAATTTTGACTTTAACATGCAGGGTTAACTATGACTAAGTACAAAAATTTTAACCACGTGCTCAGGGAACCCTAAAAGACAATAAAAAAGTTATTCCAGAATTTTAGCTCGATATTTAAAAAATGGGGCAAAACCCTTTTTTCCTAAGGAAAGTCGGCGCCTATGATGAGTATCGACTGTGATGGCTTATGGCTTAGATCCATAGTTGACATTACATCTATCAACAACTACCATGCGGTCGTTTGCAGTGTTTCTAAATGCAGAAACGACAAAATTTATTATAACATTCTTATTAATAATAATACCTGATAGGTAGATAACAGTTAATCCAGTTAGCTCCAGTATTTTGCATTCGGTTTTCATTTTTTGATTACAAAGTGGTAAAACTACATTTTCACTACCGATAAACACACATCCTGTAAGTACAGTTAGATACAATGCCTATGTATTATAACAAAATCGAAGAAAGGGATGAGTAAGTAGGTTCTAATAGATAACAGAAAACGTTTAACACCCGCGGCAGTCTTGTCCCATAACCTAGAAAAACAAACTGGCGAACTATATTGTGGGAAATTATCTGTACCCGACACATATTCCTTTATTTATTAACTATAAAACGTTTAAAATTAAAATAAGGCACTAAAAACTGAAGAATAACACAAAATTACAACGTAAACCCAGGAATTAAATTATAACATGACAGCGAACCGACTCGACCTGACCGACTGCCGACTGTGGCCGACTGTTGCATGACGGTTGCTTGCTGGTTGTATACTCTGATTCTCGTATTGGCGGCGTTAAATAAGGATTTAATATAATATCGAAAAAAAAAAATTTTCGCTTTATAAGTTTGGAAATTTTTTGAAAGGAAATTCTGTTAATTCTTATTTTTTTCTGTCCCCTCTTAAAATATTTGTACTTAGTCATAGTTAACCCTGTATAAGCACTACATACAAACTTTCCTCCCAATGACGCGTAGTGGGATCACCCCCACTCCAGCACAATTATCAGGTAACCTAATCCTTTTTAAGAACCTTAATTTTAACTGAGTTGTTTCTAATTCGAGTAAGACAAACGAACATGCATAATGTGAGTTACATTCACTTATAAAACAGTAATTAACTACTGTACCTAAATAAAGAAGTTCAATTTTCGGGAAATAGTCATGTACATGCTTTTGCAATAATAATGACACTCTCTCAAAACAACTATTAACTAATGTTGAAAATTTAAAGCAGATTTCACTTCGAATCCAGTAATTCAAAAGAAATTGCAAAATTCATTTTAATGAATGCGATTATTATTGCAAACGATTGTACCTAATAAGTAAATTAAGAACTAACCTCAATGTAGTTATCCAGTATAAATAAAAGGTACCTCCCAAATTTCATAAACAAAAACCAGACTCTTACTAAATAAAAGTATATCCAGTGAAATACGGCATCCTATAACAAACGATTAAGAATTATTTTTCCAACTGAAAACAGCAAAGAGCTTGTTAAATATCCTCAAATAGTACACATAGCCTAAAATTTAAATTTTATTCTTATGTAGTCAAATTCCAAAAAAGTTCTTTTTAAATGTTTCATTTTTGTTCTCTTTGCAATTTCCGTAAAAATGTAAGTTTAACTTCAGTTCTATAAATAATTTGCCTATACTTACCTTATAAAGCCTTGTTTTCCATCTTGTGGATGGAAATGTGTATCGGTGAAGACGGAAGTAAAGAAGAATAAAACTGCATGATAAAAATATTACAGTTGGTATGATCGAATAAGGATTGGGATCTAATTTTGAAAACTCCAGAGCACTACCTAAATATCTTGAGTGTTGTTTTTTTACGTAGTTCATGTTATTTTCGAAACTAAAATTTGCTTTATATCTATGACAAAGAATACGTCATTTTGACTGAAACGTTGGTTTGAAACCATTGAAAAAGAACAATCGCGGAACAAGATTCACAAAATTGATTCCATAGAATTGCTTTCGTGTTTATGATCGGTTCAAAAATATAGAAGTTTAATCTGTCTCTAAATCAGTCCTACTGCTTCATATTGATTTAATGATCAAGGTAATTCCTTGATACAGTAATAATTCCCATGTTTATGATACAGACTGTTTCATAATGTCATAGAGACACTGTCAGTAGATGTCGAAATATGTAAATATACCTCAAAAAATGCCTCAATAAAATGTAACTCGTTTAAGAGAAACAGAATGTTGAAAGTGAAAGTGAATTTATGAAAATGGGTAATAGTTTGAAAACGTTTGAACTTATTTCAGCTAAAATCGGTACCGTTATGTTTTTTGGACGAAAGATCCGAATCTTATAACTGTTTTTAGATTATTCGTAGAGGGTGCCACTTACAGACACATTGATAAATAAATTTACTATGTACTTTTTTATTTTCGATATTTGGCTAATTAAATTATGAAACAGAGAACTCTTTTAAGTAAGAAAAGGATACTTCAATGATCTCGCTGTCTGCCCCTTCTCGAGATAGGTACCTGTTTCTAAATATTTTGTTACATATAGCAGGCATATCAATGATAATGTGAATAAATTAGTTATTTTAGTTAGTTTAAGTGCGTAAACTGTTACTTTTTCACACACAAATATAGTTAGACGGATAAGTTTTCGCTTGCGGAAAAGGCACATTGCGCCCATGTTAGGAACAAAATTTTTCTTACGAACTTCATATCGGATTAAAACAAAAATAAAAAAAATGATAATTTATTTAATAATTTTTAATTAAACTTGAAAGAAAGGACTATACAACAAAAAATTATATAACAACAAAAAGTATTAAAAAATTAAATTATTTGTTCATAATATTTATGACAAAAGAACATCTATTGACATTTTGCAAATTGATTTCAGATCTGGTCAGTTCATTTAATGGGTGGCTTATGGTACGGCTTGATGAACACTGACTTAGCGCAGAAGGGCAGTTAATATTATGACTTGATGAAGGTTGATTTAACTCAAGGCAGTTGTTCAAATTGGTCGATGAAGGTTTACCTAACTCAGAAGAGCAGCTGTTCATATGACTTGATAATGGTTGACTTAATGCAGAAGGGCAGTGGCTAATATTTTATTCGACATATCCTTTTTTTGATTTGTCGAATCATCAATGTCGCTCTCGGCGACAGTCGTTGATTTTCAGCCAAGTCGCTTGCCATTAGTGATTCCTGCTCTAGAACATGGTAGCCGACGAACGACAGAAACTATGTCCTGCATACTGCTCTAGATTTTTCAATTATAGATATGCAGCTATTTCTGAAGGCATTTTACCGAATTAATTCCAACACATTAAGTACTGCATGCTCCTTGTTTATACACAAAAAATGCCTGAGCGGAGTATATAGTTTTTGCAAAAAGTTGTAAATAATGTCCCTTATTTGCTTCATTGGATACTACAAAGATTCTTGAAGGATTGTTTTTACTGTCAGGGATTTTCACGACTATCAAATTTCTTTTATCCTCTATGTGATCAATCTTTATCTTGCCATCCCAAAAATGGTGGCGACTTTTATTAGAAGGTAAATTTGATCAGGTGCTTCTTCTATAAATCTGGAAACTTTACTTTTGTTAAAAATTCTGCCTTTTTCGGTCGGTACCCAAATTTGGTTTTTTAAAAACGATGTTAGCTTGAAATATTGATTTAAATCCAAGTTTTTTTTTACTTTAAGGACACTTTTTAATATAGAGTACCTACTCCATAAAGTATTTGGCTGAAACGTTTTTCGTAAATCGGCAAAATAGGCTAGCAACACCTCCTCCTTGATACTCCCTGATGTCCCTTTGTTGCGGCATGCGGCACCAGTATTCAAAATGTTTATATTGTTTCTCATATTTTTGTTCAAATTTAGCGGGTAATAAACTGAAACTTGTAGAGTTTTCAGCCTCTAGGATGGAATTTGGTAGCTCATCACCAGAGCTGCTCATTTAAACAGCGTGTAAACCTTTTGATGATTTGATGGAAAGAAACGTGTTGGTGTTTGTAGATTCTTGCTGACATAGAAACGGAAGAAAAATTTGACAAATGTCAAAGTCGACAGGTGCACTTATTGTTGCTTGACAATATTATACTCATTTATCATTATATAGCAGCGGCAAGAATTCGGACGACTTACGTGATACGAACAAATGAATGATACATTATATTTTTTCAAAATATTTATGAAACTGCAACTGAGAGTAATACAACTATATACTACACTAAATGTTTCCATTATATGTTGCATTAAATTGCAAAAAATGTTTGTTTTTAATGCGATTAAATGTCGAAAATAATGTTGACAATGAAAAAAATTGCATAACGTCAGCCGTGACGTAAGTTGTCTGAATTCTGGCTGCGGGTATACAAAGTATTTTTTTGTTTTAAGCTTTTGTTTTACAAATATCGGGAATTACGATTAAAAGGTAAAAGACAATACACTTGCAACAGCTTCTCACCTTGCATAAAATAGTCTACAGTTACTAAAATAAATATAATTTATTCCTATCAATGAGATTTTTTAGTAGTTTTACTTTTCCGCACTCAGTGCACAAATGTCGTGTAAAATGAAAAAAATGCCTGAAAATGATTTGAACAGACAGTATGTCAATATAAAAAGTGATAAATAACTGTAAAAATGTTCATTCCACCCCTAAAAATTAAAAAAACGACTTTCAAAAGCTAATGGTGAGCTTGCTTCAACATCAAAAATAGATAATGCTTAAATGTTCAAGGGAATGCCTATTGCCAGAAAAAAATTATAGATTACTGTCAAAAAATGCAAAAACTAGAGTACATTAAGTAAGTGGGGAAATATTAATTGCACCCCTAAATCTATATAAACTGCCTTTAAATAGCTTAAAATAGATAATCATTATTTATTGTTGCAAAATTCGTTTAGAATGAAAAAAATGCTTAAATCACTTTTAAAGTTCATTTATACTATAGCGACCTGAAAAATGGGCGCAAGGATAAATTGCCATTTTTTCAGTACGCGCTCGCAAAGTGAGAACAATTGGCGCTATTTCGCCATTGAATGGATACTTTTACAGTCATTTATCACTTTTTATATTGACATACTGTCTGTTCAAATCATTTTCAAGCATTTTTTTCATTTTACACGAATTTTATAACAATAATTAATGATTATCCATTTAAAGCTATTTAAGGGTAGTTTATATAGGTTTAGGGGTAGTAGCGACATTTCCCCAGCTATCTGACATATTTCTGGGTCATTTCTAATGTTAATTAACAATAATCAATTGATTTTTTTATGATGTATGCGTTCCCCCGGATAAGTCAAAAATCGGCTATTTTTAACATTGTCCTTTAGTCTAACACAAGCAAATGCTTCCAGCTGCTTGCATATAGCTTAAAACTTACGTTTTTTAGTGACGAGTTCAAATATCGAAAATAAAAAACTATAATATGAATTCATTCATTCATGTATCTATAACTGGCACCCTGAACTGATGAAAAAATTAAAAATTGATATAATCTTCGGATTCTTGTTCTAAAAAACATAATCGTAACAATTTTAGCTTCAATAAGTTCAGCCATATATTCAAAATATTACCTATTGTCATACATAAATTTTCACTTTCAATACCCTATACCTCTTGAAATAAGTTACATTTTATTAAGGTATGTTTAGCGGGTCATATCACAGACAAGGAAAGTTCCCTTGTTTATGGCTCATATAGCGTATTTTGACGTCTGTCATCAGTTTCATTATGGCATTCATTATGAGACACCTTGAATAATGAGTAGCTAGTATAAAATAGTTATTAATTATATAAGGAAATTAACAAGCCTTTAATCCACGAGAAAAAATAGACACTCAAGGTGCAGTCGAGAGTTACATTTTATCGAGAGGATTAAAGGCTGGTTAATTTCCCAAATGTAATGGGGAATGCCACTATGTTGGAAAAGTTTTTGGAAACTCAGTAAATTACATTGTTTTGGAAATATATGAAGACCATATTCCTTGTTTTTTAAATTAAATTAAATTTAAAATATTTATAGGCAAATTAAAGTACATGTGACGTCAGATGTACATTTTTAACATGCGGCAACAGAGCAATATCATGCAACTTGTCTTAGAATAAAATAAATGAAATGCAGTACTGTATAAATAGAGACAGATATAGTACCTGTAAACATCATTTGTCACTTCCATCAATATAACATAACCTATTTTTCTGTTGGCGGGCGTCGTGTCTAAACTGTGTGTCTATATTTCTCTCGTCTATAAACTTGATTTCTTGATTAGTGTTTTGGGTTTTTCTGTTATAATTTTTGTGTTGTAATATCATCATGGAAAGTGGATTTGAAAAAGCGAATTCAAATAATCTACCATGTGTAGATTATGATATGATATTGGACTTTTATTCTTCAAATAGAAATTATGTTAGCGCAGAAACAAGAGGCCAAAAAAATATCAGGTAAGCAAAACGCTTAATTTGTTGTGTATAGCATATACAGATATTATTTTAATATTTTCAGGGGTACCAGGCAGACATACGGCGATGCTGCGATAGGATTTGTTCAAGTGAAAAGAGAGTTGTCCGTATGTGTCGCAATGGCCCGGGTAACTCCAGAGCATAAAGTTTCGAAGACAGGATACCTAGTGAAAGTTGAGATTGATGAATCTGAACGTGTTGTTAAATCTGTTGAATGTCAAGGGTGTCCCGCATCTGTAGGAGGCTGCAAACACGGGATTGCTTTTTTATTTTGGCTCCACAGAAGAGCAGAGGAACCGTCTACCACAGAAAGTATATGTTACTGGAGGAAATCCGAGCTATCCAAAGTAGGAACCAGTAAAAAGTTTATATTGCTGACGGATTTGACGTCATCAGCGAATCTAGAGTTATCTGATAAAGATGACTTTTTAAGCAGAGTTATTTCTTCCCAGATTAGTGTTACAGACTCGATTCTCTTAAATATTCATAGAGAAGTCGAAATGGCCAATTTGTCTTTACATCAGCTTCATATATTGTATACTGCACATAAAAGTGGTCAACTTGCTACAGCAGATGAATTTTTAAACTTTTGCAGTGAAAAAATGACAATTGCAGATTGTAAAGCTGCTACAAAAGCAACAGTAGAACAATCAAAATCACCGCTTTGGTACGAACTGAAATATGGAAGGATTACGGCATCGAAAATATATGAGGCGAGTAGGTGCACTAAAGAAGATGGAACTCTAGTAGAAACCATTTTTGGTGCTACCAAGTTCCCTGAAACAATAGCAATGAAGCGAGGTATCTTGTTAGAAAGTGAAGTTTTGAAAGAATGTGAAAAGAAATTGGGCATAAAATTTTATAAATGCGGACTACTCTTAGACCCAAGATATCCAGTGCTAGGTGCATCCCCAGATGCTATTTCGGAAGAATATGTTGTAGAAATCAAGTGTCCTTATAAAGAGAAAACTGTTACGCATTATGTAAAGGATGAAATAATTAATATTAAATATTTGTCTCAAATTCAAATGCAAATGTATTTTTGTAATAAAAGTAAAGGGTTATTTGTTATAGCTGATCCAAATTTTAATGAAAATAGAAAAATTAATATTTATGTAGTGGATCATGATATAAATTTTTGTTTGGAATTAATTGATAATACATTAAATTTTTGGAAAAAATGTATTTATAATAAACTTAAACAGTAGCAAATTAGTACTTTATTGTTTTTTTATTTTTATAAAATAATGTCAAAATGACAACTTTTCTATCAACATTTCAGTATGTGGTTTCAGTAACGAAAAGTATTTTTCACTTATCGTTGCACAAATAACATTTCCAAATGTTGACGATAACGTATTCTAGGTTTTCTATATCAAAGTAAATACCTACATCTAGAGAAATAAGTAACATAATAACTTATAATTTTTATTGAAAATGTATAAAAATAAATTACATAAGAATAAAAAAGAACAAGAAATAAAGAACAAAATAATGTAGTGTAACACACCCGGGTTCGTTCAACATTGTTGAAAGAGGAAGTATTTGGCCAATGATCGACAAGATTTGCCTACGTTGTGTTTATTTATATTATTTATTAACTTACCTCGAATGTGCTACATATTTACGAAATTAGGGAAATTTGAGTAGTTTAAAATAAAACAAATTACTAAATACACCCCGTTTATTAGTTTTCTGTCAATGGTTTAATAGCCTACCTACCCACCTATCAGTGCCGTACTCAGCCTTGAATTCACGGGGGAAAAGAGCACGACAGAGAAAACCCCGATCACAATTCAAAGAATCACTGTCGCTATTTCAATGGTAATAATAATGATGACAATAATAAAAATGTATCTCTACTTCAGTACTTGAATACACGGTAATATAATCATAATTCTACATACAAAACTAAAGTGTTTTGGTTAGTTAGCCGACTTGCGTCAGAAGGTACAAAACGTTCTGTTGAAGCATCATTTCCCGTAATTCCTGCAAACCTCCATATCGAGCAGGCACCCCTACGGTAGATATTGCTGCACCGTCAACCTCAACACTTGCTACCTCCAAGGCCTCCTTCTGTACTTCGACAGTCATACCACGATCCCAGGTGTTGGTGGCCATTTCAGACAATTTCTGTAAAATTAGATTATCTCCAGCAGTAAACAGTTAAAACCAACCTAATAAGTATAATAAAACCCTTTGGATAGACATAAAACTAATACACGGTACAATGTTCAACAATATGTATGTCTCAAAATATAAAACATGTCTTCTGAAACTCAAGTAATGATCTTTTTAAAAGTTAAATACATTAGCATTTCAAAAGTGATAAAATTTGTTTATTCTATCTTCCCTCTAAGAGATGCTTATATTAAAATTCTCTATTAGGTACAACCCTTCAAATACGCAGCGAATAATAGTAAAATTATTTTGGACAATACTAAAATCTGTAAATTTTTATTCCAATACCTTTTACTTACAAGATATCCAACAACAAAATAAATAAAGGTACCTATAATAATTATAATTTGGAGTATAATTCTGTAACTAATGATAGTTATTATTAGTGGGAGGCCTTCAAAATAAGATATTGGCTTATAAAAACTGTGAATTGAGGCCTTTATGAGTTTCTAAACCTTCTGTCCAGCTTAGGAAAAATATTTATCTTTCAAGTACCTACTCCTTAGTCATTCACCCTTGTAAAAATCATATTAGGGTCCAACAAAAAACTTCAGACAACCTTCTCTTTCACTTTTATCAAATGTTTACGTTAACATCACACCTACTTAACCCTGCTAGTCAAAATAGTTTTCTAACAAATGTAATTTCATATACCTATACAGTTAAAAAGATTCATGCCTTTATCAACCCACAACAAAATACACAAAAATTAAATATCTTTCTCAAATCTTCACATTCCATTATATATTGCACATTCTATACAGACTGTTATTCATTCAGCAGTACAAATATAACAAAGTAATATTTAACTAAGTGGATTCCCACAATAATCAACATTTTATTAATGCAGGTTGTAAGTTTATTATACCACAAACTATAATAACAACTGCATCTAGAGAACCTATAGTGTGTATGTCAATATGTGCATGTGGATTTAAGAATTTAAATTCTCGAATACGACTTATTACTCTTTCTACATGAATTCTTAAGCTAGCTACTCTTTTAGCTGCCATCACTTCTTGCTTACTTAACTTTTCACCTTCCGATACACTGGGTGGTCTAACTAAATTACAATTTTTTTCTTTTAAAACGGCACTTAAGTATTTAAAACCTCTATCTGCCATAACGTCTACGTTATTAGGCAGTTTATTCAAGTAACCACAATTCTCAACAATAAGTATGTCACTGGCACGACCACCAAACCCTTGTGAAATGTAATTTACTAACCCATAAGGAGTGCAAGAAATTAAATATTTGATGGTATTTGTGTTTTTATATGTAGACCATGTAAGGGCTTGGTGTTCTGGGTTTGATGGTTTCTCTATTGCGATTTCAAAACAATCTATAATCGAATTCACATTTGAATATCTCTTGCGAAATGATATTGGCAGATATTTGTAAATTGTATCTGATAAAGGCCAAATAATTAATTGATTAAATACTTCTGCCAATATCTTGCATGAATTTCTAAAAATATTACCGACATAACTAGGGCTTATACCAAAGTCCATTCCTATTCTAAAATATGGATCATTTAAGCGAATTTTTTTTAAAGTTACTAAAATATGTAAATAGGATATGGGCCTCATGTTGGGTATTATTTTAAGAATGAAATATACGTCTCTCGGTAATCCTAAATAAAATCTTGATGCACTTTCAATTACTAATTTAATTCTTTTCTTACTAAGTTCTTTTAATTGCTCACTTACATTTTCTTCAGCAATCTCTTCAGATGACTGTGACGAAGTTGAAGTGGAAGTTAATTGAAATTCAGTTGACGATGATGTAGAAGGTGACGTTGTTGACATAGTTGGGGATGCCATCGTAACTTTCTTTGATTTCTTCACAGGCGTTACATCTTGTAATGGTGAACCTCCTTGTCTCTTTTTACGAACAGGGGAAATTTGAGTAATATCAATTCCTCGAAATGGTTTTTCGATATTTTTATGAGGGATTACACCTGCCTTTAGAACTAAGCGAGAGTTTGTCAATTTATGTTGCATGTAATTCTCTGCATCACTTTTGAGCTGGAAAATTATAAATATTTTAATATAATTTGCTTCATTAACATTTAGGTTCGACTTACATCAAAATGGTCTTCACAGCAATATAATGCTGCTTTAGTCATGTGTCTTTTCACAGTAGTACACCACACTTTCCTTACTTCAAAGTTTCTTGGAACTGGTAAAAAAACTTTTGCAGGTGCAACAGTTTCATTATTGTTACAAATTGGCACAAAGCACTTTTTAACACTCATTTTAAAGAAGATATGCCGAGACAAAACTCAAGAAATTTCAGAGTGTAGAAATATAACTAAATTACAAAGAGGTTATGTTTGTTTAGGAATATCACGGGCCATAGACCAGGACAAGACAGTATTCATAGACTATGGCATGGCATATGAGTTTGGTGGTATTTTTGTCATGCATTGTTGCCAGATGGTAAAAATGTACGCGTGACGTCATATTATTTTAAATAATTAATATCTCTCATAAAACTGCATATTAGTCGAAATCCTATGACACGTATCCAATGTTTTTTAGAGTACTCTCTAAAAATGCAAAATACCAAATTTAGTGGTATTCCCCATTCAACGTTTTATTCACGACCACGGCAAAACCGGTCAATTAAGAGAATGAAAGCCGTGTGAGAGTAGGTGCAAAACTATGGTTTTGCAAAACGTCATATTTGACAAATTTATTATAACCAGATGGCAATTGCTGAAAAAATTGAGTTCCTACCTGACGAAGTTGTGAGCTCCTTCAGTGTTTCAGAAACTCGTTATCGAATGAATCTAAATAATCTCGGCCAAAATGACAAGATCGTTCTTGAGGTAAATGCTAATATTAATGTTAATAATAACAATTCTAAATAAAATGCTATAAAATCGAAGCGTGCCATTATGAATTCTAATCCACTAGTGTGTTAAAAGGTCTTTAATCCACGGAAAACAAACGTATTAAACCTTCTTAATATAGTAGTCGTGGATAAAATGTAAAATTTCTGATAACAGAAATATAAATATTGAACTTTTTTTTACATTCCCTGATTATATCTTCAATTTCAGAATGATTTTATATTAAAAAGTAACCCTTGTCATCCTTTGTACCAATTTTTAAATTCGGTTTAATAAATCAACTCTCCCCGACGGCACGCACTTGTACCGCTTAATATCAAATTTAAATAGCCTTTTAAGCATGCTAATCTGGTATCTATTTTTTAAACGCTTTCTGCATTTTATCCCTCTTTTGAGTTTTTTGGAATTTAGCCAATTACGTAAGCAATATTAAATAACATAAACTTTTATTTAATTAAATAAATGCTAGATTGATAATTGATACTGATTACAGGCATCTAATTGTTTTTCAGAACTCTTCTCAAATAATACAGTTCCGATTAATCCAAATAATTACTTAATATTGTTACTTGGCTAATTTCGAATTAGTATTTTTTACATACTTTCTTGACATGAATTTTCGAAACATAAAACCATGTGTACTTGCTTCAGCAAAAATTAATGACACTATTTTATTTACAGAGTGTCGCAAATTAGTAGGTAGGTGTTTATCTGTTTGTCACACATTACTTGCATTAAAATAATGAGACTTTCATGATGCCATTTCTAATTAGCGTAATTAATTTTTTGGTGGTATTAAAGTTAATATTTTAAAAACAATTTCTATTAAAACGCTGCCAACGAAAGCATACTGGAGGAACCAGGTCAATATTGAGACTCGATGTGTTCTTAAGCTTCTTTAGTGCCATTGCACCGCTCGTGTCCCTTAACTCATTATACAAATATGTTGTTGTCGGCTGAGCCCACTACTACAGCCTGGTGATAATCCCATGCTGATCTAGTCATTATCTTATGTGACGTAGGATCAGTAGTAATTGTTTACTATCTGTGTAGATTCTGCTTGTATTTCTTTGGCGGCTATGGTTATACCTGCTAATTCCGTTTGCACCACGGTTTATGCCTATTTATTGGCCACTGATATCGGATATGTAGGGATCTAGAATAGATCCCACATCCTGCACATTCTTTTTTGATCCATGTGTGAATATGTTGATTACATCCTAACTGGCGGTCTCCTCTTTGTCATTCCTGATTAGTACAGTGTAGAGTCTGCCAATCGCAAACTTGGGAGAAAAATACTGTCAGTATCTGTCTGCAGAAGAGGCATCTTTTTGACGACTACTTCCACAGGCAACTCCTGACTTATCCTGGTATCTGGTTTAATATCAGCATTCTTGAGGCAAAGCATTGTTTCAAAGCCACTTATTTTAGATAAATATCCAGAGGCGGTAAACATAGCAGTACCTCCATTGCTATGATAGGTGATGTTCGCATAGCTCAAGTTATGCTCAGGAAGCCAATCCTTTGTACCTGGCTGAGCTTTTGTTTAGCTGTTGTTTATTGAAATGGTAAAGTACACACATGAATAATGTGTTCTATAGGGTTTTATGAGGTTGCCGCGAGCACACTCACTAATTTTACCGATTGAATACAAAAATACGTGAGCTGTTCTTCATATGGAAGGTTTCTAAAACTAACTGGAACTTTGATAACAGGTCTTTGAGCATATTCCAATCTTGCAATATTCTATTGTAATGACGGTGACCATATAGCCACAGTAAATTGTAAATGAAAACAAATGTCGGATTTATTGAACTTTTGGAATGTATTCGCGAGGTTACTGAATAAACCTTTCATCTGTGGTCAATAAGAAAGATTTGCCAATAATGTATCTGAGAACATTTTCACCTGACAGAATCAGTACCTACTTAAATTCCATTGATGTCTCTTTGCTTTGCTTAAATATCTTTACTGTATCGTAAAGGTATTTATGCTAATTCAAATCATAGAGTATATAGGAAAATTATATTTGCATAATACAAAAAATAAATAAGTTTATTAAAAAGTTAAATAGCTGTTTACACAAAATTTGTAAAAATACAGTTACTAAATCATGTTCTAAAATTTCATGGCTGAGAAATCAGGAACTGTACATTGTTATCCTTAAAGATATAACGTTAAATATTATAAAATATTTAATAAATTATTATTATCATACAAATTATAAAATCAAACTTAACTTTTGCCTCTGAGAGTTTGCCCCTGGACATAATAATTTGATGCGTATTGTTCATGAAGAATATTTTTACTGTATTATCAATTCCACTTGTGCCATTCTTCATTCACGTCGTTGTTTTAGATCAATGAGAAAAACATGGACAAAAAATAATAATTATGAGATTTTACGTTAAACGAAATATGGCTGTTATTTCATTTAACACAGTTGACGTTAGGTAGGTATCACAAACATTAGGCCCTAATTTTGTTTTAGTACCTATTTAGTCATACAATTTGATGAAAAATTATCGAAAAAATAATTAGATGGCATTTACTTTGTCTAGGGGACACTCTTGTGTCAAGTTTACAAAGCACAATTGCTTCTTGAGTGTGATATGATCTTAATCCTCTATTCTAAACTTTCACACAATTGAAGACATTTATTAAATAATATTATTTAACAACGAATACTAAGTTAATTTTTACATATTTTTGTTGCTGGCTTTAATATTTTAAAATATAAATTTGTTAAGTATATACTCGACAAAATACATTTCAAATAAATAGTATTCGACAAAAATTTATTGTCAACGCAGTTAGGATTATTAATCTTCTACTTAAACTATAATTTAACATGCTTGAGGGGGCAATAAGGCGATTTTAGTCATTCAATTATTCACAAATCCATCAATTTTTGCTACTAGAAATAAGACAATAAGACATTAGTAAATCAAATAATTTTCAAAATTTTTGCTTTGTTGAATTATTTCTTCTCTAGTTCTATTTCTACATAATTAATTGCAAACGATTAGTAGAATTTTGATAGATTTATGAATTACTATAAATTAGTTGTTATATACAGGAAGGATATTAACAATATGCTTCCAACGTGAAGAACTAAAACTTTTGCTTTGATATTTAATGATAGTTTACTTATTTTAATTATTTACCACAAATTTATACAATGTAAATATTTCTATAGAATGTTTTAAAATTAATAATACTGATGACTGAAAAAAATATTTAGATATTTATATACACATATCTAAATTGTTATATTTTAACAACGATCATTTTATGAGTAAATAGTTAAACTTAAAGCTATATTCTCATTTAATTTTCATTTGAGCTTTTCTTAAATCTAGACTAAGACGATATACAAATCTTATTTCGTAAAATGGGACTAGACTACAATTTTTGCGAAATATTTTTTCCACACCCACAAGAAACTATTTACAGAAGTTTCTATTTTATATCTTTCAGGCGACTACAAAATATTATCAATTTGTACAAAGTACGTATAGTGTTGAACAAATCCTATGCTACTGGACACTGAAATTATTTAATATACTGATTATTATTACTAAACCGTTAGATATAGCAATGGCTGTTGCTATACCTATTTGGTGAATATCTACATCGTATACACCAACACAGACACACCAATTTTACATTATTGTACTCTTTAAAAATTACTATTTTTCTAATATTTTACCTAACAACATCTAAACAACAAAATTAAAGAAAAACGAAGTCACACATCGAACAAAATATGGCTGATATTTTGTTCGTGTTTTAAAAAATAATAGGTATCCTTATCTTATCCTTAATATAGCCTAAACTAACCATTCAATTGTATAAGAACGAGTAATGTTCTCAGGTCACACTTCGGTGCCTCCACAGTAGGTTAGCGCACTATTGTCAGATGAATGTTCTGCTTGCCAAATCATTTTCCATCTCTGTAACATAAAAAATTAATCGTAATTAGGAAATGTGTAACTAAAATGTAATGTGTTCCAGAAAATAATTCAATAATATTTCAAAGGCATCGGCGGAAATATAGTGTCTAGTCAAGCTGACGTGTTGTCATTGAATTAAAAAAAGTATTGTAATTCAGTTTAAATAAAGTGAATTTTGGAAATAACAAAAGTGTTACAGTAGTGTCGGAAGTGGAATAGAAGTTCTGACAATTTCAACTTCCTCCCAAGCTATCTATACCTATAATCCGAAGCCAGGAAGTTAATATGGATGCGCAACTAGCACTACTGTGCAAATGATGCAGATTTTAAAAGATCAGGCACGTTACGTAAAGGAATTGGGAGCTCAGGTTGGGGTCCAAGCTCAGACATAAAAAGAATTGGCGTCCCAAGAAGAGATGCAAGCTATATCGTAATACAGATGTTGGAAAACACAAGAGTTAGGGAAAAGACTGGAAGAACAAACCCAGAAATTAAATACACATGTATAAAAATTGGCAGAAAAGTTGGAGAAACAGCTTCAAGAACAGAGGAAATAAATGGATAATGAAATAACTAAGATCAAAAAAGACAGAACTTGTCTGTGTGTAAGGGAAGGAAAAATTGAAGCAGAGGTATTAGACGAAGAAATAATTAATGTCAAGAAGGACTTAGAGAGTCTGGTAGGGAAAGGAATTACTAAAATGGAAGGAATTATTACAAAGCCGACTATAATGAAACCACCGCAAAGATTTCATCGAGTAGGTAATTATATACGCCAATTTGAAGCAGCAGCAGCAAATGAATGGTCGGATTTAGATAAAGCCACCGCACTTGTAAGGAGTGAAGCTCTGAATGTACTTCGTTCTGGATAACTGCAGAGGTACAGGCAGTTAAAAGATCACCTCGAAATGAAATATGGTTATAAACATCTGCAGCAAGTGTTTCAGACACAGTTAAAGAACAGGCATCAACAAAGGGGAGACCTGGAGAACAAGAAAAATATGATAATCGCAAGTCGGCAATTGTGACCGGGTAGGACATCTGAGAAATCAGTCATCATCACGCCTCACAAACAGGAAAACTAAAGCTAGTCAGTTTAACGGAATGAAAGCTGGCTAAATCTCCCCACCATACCCAACAAGAAGAAATTACATTATATCGCTTCCAAAATGGGAACTCTTTGACAAAGAATAGCACCATCTTCAGTTGTAAGTTCCAAATAGTAGTTGACACCGGTGCTAATGGACAACAAGTGTCAGTAAAAGGAGAATAGGGAACTAGAAATAGGCAATGTAAAATTCAAACATCAATCCTTAGTAGCGAATATATCAGATAATGTCATCCTGGGACTTGACCTATTGCGATCAAAGGGAGTGAATCTGGATTTAAATGCTGATACGCTTCGGATCGAGGATCAGGAAATAGTCTAATCAACTCCTGTACAAGTCAGTGTTGTTCGAACAATTCTGGCCAAACAAGATATCGTACTACCACCCCAGAGGAAAGCTTGGTAACAAGCGTAATAGATAGTAATTTATGGAATGATCGAACCTAAAGCTGTTTATCAAGTCAATACTACTTATCGGATGACTTCTGATTAGACACCAGAATGTAACAACAATTGTACGAGTTGCCAATCTGAAAAATTTTTCACAAAAGGTTCCCAAATAACAGAAGTAGGAACATGTCAAACAAATCACATACATAATTCATTTTAAATTGAGAATTTGGCTTAAGTAATTTGTATTGTCTAAATAAGACAAATCAATTCATTGTACAAGTAAAGCTTCTTCTCATATAAGAAATATATTACACACAACGTCAAAAGTTTTAGACCCCCTGTACATAAAATGATTCGATTAAACCTAATGGTTTTTCTTAATGTGGTAAAAAAACTGCATGTACTTAGGGAACAAAAAAGACAATAAAAATTTGCAAACCATGAACCTTTACTTTATTACCAATGTTTTTACAAATCTGGTCAGTTTGGCAGTGCATTCAGCCAAGTGCTTCTTTGAATTTTTGTGTTATTATGTTGCCAGAACGTAACATTTCTGCGTTTACTCTACATGATGCAGTACATTCTAATCATCAGATATCGAACATGTTGGGCATTCCTAGATCGTCAGCTGTACGAATAGTACACAGATATGAAGAATTTGATACAGTGGAAAATGACCACGTAGTGGACGTCCGCGAGTATTTAATGAAAGAGAGGATCGGTATTTGGAGCAATATGCCCGTAGACACCGCACATCTTCAGCTTCAGCTCTCAGGGCCCACATTCAAGGTACGTTTCGCCGTGTTATATCGACAACTACTGTTCGAAGAAGACTCCACAACGTTAATTTAGGTGCTGGAATACCATTACGGGTACCCACTTTACTTTCAAGGCATCGTACTGCACGTCTCCAGCGGGCGCGAGAGCCTAGGGGTTGGCTTTTACGCCAATGGCGGTGGGTCTTATTTACAGATGAAATCAAAATTGGGCTGGTTACTGATGACAATCGATAAAGAGCCTGGAGAGAACCAGGTCGTCAACAACAATTAATGTGGTGCCAACCGCGGCACCACATTAATTCACATACCACAGAATATGACCAAGAAATCGTTTACCGCTTGATTATCTCAATGCCCAGACGTGTCAATATGCTATTAGAACGTGGTGGAGGTCATACCGACTATTAGTCAAGTAGAGAACTTGCTTTGTTACTTCCTTTTGATTTAATAAATTTTTATCAAAAATGTCACACATTTGCTGGTTTTTAATTTTCTAAGTTTCTCAGTTTATCGAACATATTCCTTTCACGAAAAAAAGATTCAGAAAACAATATACTTTTATAAATGTATTTGGTTTATCTGACAAAAAGATTTCTTTAGCGAGAATGAGGGGTGCGGGGGTCCAAGACTTTTTACGTTGTGTGTAGTTTTGTTATCAAAAAAATTTTATTATTAAATGAAGAATATATGATTTTATTAAGAATATATGGTTTTATTAATAATAACCTTTCAATAAAGTAGGTATTATTTATGTACTTAAGAATAGTGAAATCAAACTAGTGTTGGAATAAATGTATTAATCTTAATGATATAATATAGCTTTTCTTCCGCGTAGATGTTTTATCGTTAAAAATGGGAATTTCAGTTCAAATATATATACAGGGTGGGAAAATTTCCACCCCGATTTTTTTTGGTTTAAAATAAAAATCTGGGAAAACGCTCGGACACGTCGACTTTTGATTTGAGGGGTAACTATTTTTCAGATTTTTTCATCCCTGTAGCTGTAACCCCCTAGCTGGGGAGACAACAACCCCCCAAATTTGAATAGGCGATAGGGGTCGTGCCATACCTCTTTTTAAAGGTCTCATCGAGTTCTTTATGACTGTACAATTTCGCGTCATTATTTTTATCCGTAATAAAATCACAGCTTGTCAAAATTAAAAAAAAATAAAAATACTTCCTAATTTATTAATTAGGTTTACACGTAAACTTTATCTACCAAACTGTTCAAAATAACATCCATGCAATAATAAAATCGATTCTCTATCTCTTCTCTAACATTCTGCAACATATCGGCAGTTATCCTTTGATATTCTACAGTTATGCGTTCTTGCAGAACTTGAAGAGAAGCTGGCTGTGTTATAAAATGTAGACTTCAAATGGTCCCAGAGAAAGAAGTCGAGACAGGAAAGATCAGGGGACCTTGCAGACCACTCAATAGATCCCCTACGGCCAATGCAAAGACCACTACAATTTTCGTTGAAGAATTGCCGAACGGGGGCTGCATAATGTGCTGGAGCCCTATCTTGTTGAATCTTCGGCAATGACCTCCCTTGTTCTAGGAACAATATTGTCTTGAAGCAAAGTAAGATACATCTCTCCAGTCAAATTGTCTTGCAAAAAGAATGGGCCGATTAAGTTATCGCCTAAGATACCTGCCCAGACATTCAAGTTTTCAGGATGTTGAGTGTGAGACTCTCTAAATAAATGTGAGTTTGAATTGCTCCAGGATCGACAATTATGTCGATTGATCAATATATGTAGAAAAAAGGAGCATTCATCTGAAAAGCAGATAATGTACACGAAATTCGGATTGCCAATACACTGTTCACTCATTTCTTCTACAAATTGTAATCGTCGCTCATAATCATCCTCGTTAAGCTCGTGAAGCAATTGTATCTATCATCAATTGTAATATTTGTGACCCTTAAAAATTCTCCTAACGCTTGTTCGCGATACGCCGGAGACTTCGACCAATTGCCTAGTACTCAATGTGTTATCCATTGTTATATGTCCTATAACTGTGACTTGCATAACTTAATTCCGAACGACAAGAACCGGATTATCTTTCTGATTTTGCACTGTTGCAGTCTCCATAAACTTTTTAATCAACTGCCTAACGTAAGTATGCGAGACATTTTTATCCTGATGTCTTTCATTAAATTGTCGTGCTGTTGGTCTTGCACAGTCATTGTTTTTGAAGTAAATAGACACCAATTCAATTCACTCAGCTATAGTGTACACCATAATTAAATCTAGTTACAATCTGTCGAACTAACGATAATAATCCTGAAACTCAAAATGATAGTACGACAATGTTTAGTAAACAAAGTTTGCAAAAAGTTTTTCTCCAAAAGTCAAAAAAACGGATGTTTTGTTGCTAGTTTTTATGTCAATATTCGGATACACTATGGTAACGATTACCTGCCGCACAGTGGCTCAAGCGCAACTGTGCTACCCAAATTACTGTACACCTCTTACGGTTGGGCCGTTTGAGGTGATTTTTTTTTTAAATGTTTGTCATAAAATTCCGACGATCGATCGATCCCTCTTTCTCAATTTTCGCTTTGGGTCTTCCTTTTCGCGGAATTTGACTCCAAAGCGAAAATTGAGAAAGAGGGATCGATAGGCAATTTTATGACGAACATTTAAAAAAAATCAACTCAAACGGCCCAACCCTAAGGGGTGTACAGTAATTTGGGTGGCACAGTGGCGCTTTGAGCCACTGTGTGCCGGTGAGATTATTTCTAACGAAACTCCTAAACAAACCGGGGTTAACATTTTGTGAACAGCAGTTTGTTAGATAAAGTTCACGTGTAGACCTAAGGGATAAAAATAATGAGGTGAAATTATAGGGTCATAAAGAACTCGATGAGACCTATAAAAAGAGGTATGGCACGACCCCTATCTCCTATTCAAATTTGGGGGGTTGTTTCCTCCCCAGCTAGGAGGTTAAAGCTACGGGAATGAAAAAAACTGAAAAATAGTTCCCCCTCAAATCAAAAGTCGACGTGTCCGGGCATTTTCCCATATTTTTATGTTAAACCAAAGAAATCGGGGTGGAAAGTTTTCATTGGCCCACCCTGTATAAGGAAACTGCAAATTTCTAGTTGCTATTTGTATCCGACAAATGATCAAACCTCGATATATGCAACACTTGTCATTATCTTGATTGTTCAGCTTCAGCTACGGACATTATTAACTAACGGTTCATCTTTAGTAGAGCGCAATGACTGTGTTTGGCAAATAGTCCACATACTCGTATATTAAATTGACAAAATTAGAATAAAAGAAATACACTGAAATGGTTAATGCTTAATATTACTCTGTAAAGTTCTCAGGTGTTTACTTAGATCGTGCGATTCAAGACTTCCAAAAGGCAGATCTACTATTTAATAAAACGTTGTCCTAGTTCTGAAGTTTAAAGAAGCTCTGAAAATATGTGAGAATAATAAATGTAAAAGTCGTTATAAAACTTATAGATAAGTATGTAAAAGAATTTTGAAAATTTTGCAAATAAGAAAGTAATTTTATATATTTTTTTTTGTATGAAAAAAAAAACAGACTATTGCGTTAATAAACTAAATGTAGGTTAAGCGAACTAGTTCCTTTTTAATAATTTTTAAGTATTATATATTATACAGCAGATATCTTCGTTATTAGTTGCCTTAGAGAATATTTACTCAGAGAAACTTCGGAGGTGTAGTTGAAAAATACAGCAACATGATTTCTTTATGGTCATCATATTTGACTTTCTTGTTTTGAATTCGAGACATTTATCGAATTATTTTGATAAGTACATATTGTAACCTCTATGTTGCCTTTGCGTGGAAACACGTCACCTAGATAAATTTTATTCATTCATTCATGAATCACGGTTGCCAGGCTTTGAAATTTAGAAATTGGAGCAAGCAATTCCTTTGAATATAAAAATGTTTTTTAAATATATGATAAAAACATCTGTCAAAATAATATGTTAGTCAATATTTTACCTAATTATAGAACAACAGTAAACAAATCAAAACAAGGTTTTTTTTTAGAAGACGTTGAAGTCTGACACATTAGTCTCATGTAAAAAAACTTTATTATTAAACAATCGAAACACAAAAAAATTATTTGACAATTTTTCAATTACTATAAATTCAGAATCCGAAGTTAGATAATTATCCTCAAATTCTGAGGAATTGTCATCATCATCTTTTTCATGTTATGTCAAAATATTGTGTAATGTTTTCAGTAAAGTTTGCTAAAATAGTCCTGGACGAAGTATAGTATAGACTTGGATATTATAATGGTCAAAATTTCCTCGGGTGATTTATAGCCATCGTTATCATTTCTCTATATAAACTTAGGTCGAAAAATACTTCCTAAGGAAGTTATAGCCATTTAAAGGAGTCACCCTGATGATATTTTTTTCCAAATATGATATACATTTATGAGATTTGGTTACTCTCTTATCGCTTATCACGTCTGTCTGCTGCTATAAACAAAATTTGAAAATATTCATTATGTCACGGAATTTGCCCCACTCACACCCAAACCGACGACTGTGGTATCGGGAAATGCTAAGATTGCCCCGATCGCCCCTACACGATTCTGTTAAACAAACAAAAAGCCGTGGATCGAGACAGGACTAGAAAATTGGGGAATCGACGAGAAGCATTCGAGTCGTTCGGGAAGATGAATCTAGAGATACTAGAATATACCTGGAATATTCGTTGGGTCTATAAAAGAAAGATATACGGCCGATTAAGTTAGTCTTGTATAAGTCTTGTATTACAGTGTTGAACTGAAGTGTTTAGTTGGAGATATCAAAGTGATTTAGATAGCGATTAATTAAATAAGTGTTTAGTTGAGTTCTAATTAGTGTTCAGTAGTGTACTGAGTATAGTTAATAAAGAAGTAGTTAATTAACGGATTGTTTTTCTGGAAGTAGAGAAATTCAGATTAGGAAATCCGTGACAATTACATAGATACGTCTCGACTTGGGGGAAAGTGTGGTAATATTTACCATAACTTTTTGTGCTTTGAATTTTTCGCCTTACTGAAAAATATGAAATTTTAGAATTTATTAGTAAAAAAGGTATTTTTAGTTCATATTGATTGATTGATCTATTTTTGAGTAAAATCCGTTTAAAAATAGTGTTATATGAGTTAGGATCGAGGAATCGAAGTTATGATTATTTTTTATCATAGCAGGCTGTAAAAAACAAAAATGTGTCAATGCGTCATTTACATTGACAGTTCAGTTATTGACTATTTACAAATTGTTATGGTTAGTGTGCGTAACAGATCCCTACTCTACAAAACTGCGCCCTGAAGAGTGCAGTTAGTTTTTAGACGGTCATTTAATATCAGCAGACTTTGTCGAATATTTTACAATTAACTAAAAAAGATGATGATGAGAATGCCTCAGAATTTGATGATAATCATTTAACTGATGTATCGGATTCTGATTCAATAATTGAACAATGTTCAAATAATTTGTTTGCATTTCGGTTGTTTAATATCAATAAAGTTTTTTTACACGAGACTAATGACTTTTCAACGTTTTCTATAAAAAATATTATTTTTATTTGTTTACTGTTGTTCTCTTCCGAAATTAGATAAAAATTTTACTAACATATTATTTTGATGGATGTTTTTATATGTCAATATCATATACATATTTAAAGGATATTTTTATATTCAAAGTAATTATAAGTAACTTATCATTACAGAACATGCAGTGCTTCTCCGCTTGCTTCAATTTTTAAATTTCAAAGCCTGGGAACCGTGATTCATGAACAATTTTTCGCAAGCAACCTATACCACCGTGTTCGCAATAAAATTATCTATATTTTAATATATATTTCAGTGAGCAAGCAGATGAGTACAAATTGCTAGTATCACCTCACCTCTTTATACTGGGCAACCAGGTAATAGTGACCAGTAAAAAGTAGGTAACCTAATTTCTGCATATTCCTCACGCTTTGTACATTCGATTGGTATTAAATTCGTTTAGTAAGCAAGTGTTGAAAAAAATTACAGTATTTTTAATTAAGGGTAGCCATGAACATATTTCATTAGGCAACTGCGATATATTTGTTTACATATTATGTTAGATAAAAAATACTTTCGATCCGGTAAGCAGATGGGCGCAGAACGAGGTTTGTTCGGATCTTAGACTAATACTAATGTGGGTTTGAAAACACAAATTAAAATAGTAATATAGTTTTAATTATTTCAAGCCACAAGGTAAAAAAGCAAATGTTTACTTTTAATTATTTCTATTAAGATGCAGTTTAAAATTAGATATACTAAAATGTACTACATATATGGAAATATTATTTCGGTTATAATATTTATGCAGACGCGTCAAGTATAGCGTGAGTCGATAAAAACCTTGACATGCTGTGATTTTAATTCGGCCCGCGAATTCTATGAATAGGATCGATTGTATTGCAATTAACAATACCGGTGACATTTAATGTATACTATAAATACAAAGTAGTGAACATACTATGCATACATGGTGTTTGTAAATAAGTGCGAAATATTTTAGAGGGTGGTTGCCGAAGTTATTTTGTGAAAAAGTTCTCATAAGCGTAGGTCGAAACATGCTTCCCTTCTAAGATACAGAGGTTTTAAATTTTAATTTTTTATACTCTTTGAAATAATTTTATGAATTATTTCAAAGAGTTTTAAAAATATTGATTCGAAATTTAAAAAGTCCTTTGAAGGGATAAATGTGCATTTTTTGGGGTGATCCGAATATTTCTATTTGCACCAGTGACGTTCGTACGAGAATGTCACAACTCTTTTTTAATTAAAAAAATTGTACGCCACTGACTTTTTCCGGTTTTCATATTTTTATAGAAATCCGCCATCAATTTTAAATGAAATTAGTATCTTCAATTTTTTTCGAAGGATACACCGTTTTTGAGGAAAAAATATTTTATTGTAGGTTTTGTTAATCTTTTATTTAAAAGTCTATTTACTAAAGTGTTATTATGGTCAAGGTAAAAATGCAATTAAACATTGAAAATAAAAAGTTGATATAAATATGGGTAAACAAATTCTTCTTTTTCGAGATATAGGATGTTCAAATTTTAATCTTTTAATTTTTTTCTCATGAATATATCAAAAATTTTATTTTCTAATACAGAAACATAAAACCAAAACAATAACACAACAATAATAAAAATATTTTTTAATAATGGCAAACCTATAACAGATGTTGAAAATGACACTCCCTCACAAATGATACAAGAGTCAACTCTTCGCCTCATTGACTGTCGTATTCGCTGAAATAGTCCTACTGTATTTCTTATTTTGTCACAGTCGGATATAATTCGATTCCTCAGGTCTTCTACATTTTCGATAGGATTGGAGTAAACTAATGACTTGAGAAAACCCCAAATGCAAAAGTCTAAGGAATTTAAATTCGGAGAGCGAGCTGGCCATTACTACGTACGCGTACCTCCCCTACCTGTCCAACGATTTGGATATACTGTATCTAAGTGATGACGTACATTAATACTAAAATGGGCTGGGACATCATCGTGCATGAACCATAAATTTTGTCTGAACAGAAGAGGAATTTCTGCAAAAAGAGCAGGTAACTCTTCCAGTAGGAAGCAATGATAAGATTTGCCATTTAATCGTAATGGGAGGAAATATGGACCCACTAAATAATCATTAAGTACTCCAAGCCACACGTTTACTGAAAATTGATATTGAAAATGATCTTGAAAAAATCCATGTGGATTTTCATCAGCCCATAACTGATACCTAGACGCGGTAAAAAGTCTCGAGGTAGTAGCGCCTGTACTCGTTGAATATGAAACGGATACAATTGCTGCTCTTTTAGAATTTTAAATACGGCGACGTTGCTTACATTCAATATTTAGGAAATTTTTTGAGTGCTAGTTTCAGGTGACTCCGAAACTATATCGAGAACTGCTTCTTCTAGTTGCACATTTCGTATTTTAGAGGGCGCCCACAGTCAGCAGTTTGTTTCATAAATGTACCATTTTTGCGCAAACTTATCACTTATTGACAGTGCATCCTACGAAAAGAAATGAAGAGAACAATTTCATTCAGAATTAATGGTGGATTTCTAAAAAAATATCAAAACGGGAAAAAGTCAGTGGTGTACCATTTTTTTTAATTAAAAAAGGTTGCGGCATTCTCACAAGAACGTCAGTGGTGCAAGTAGAAATATTCGGATCACTCCAAAAAATGTGCATTTATCCCTCCAAAGTGTGTTTCAAATTTCGAGTCAATGTCTTTAAACCTCTTTGAAATAATTAATAAAAATAAATAAAAAATTAAAATTTAAACACTGTATCTCGGAAACGAAACATATGATACAAGATATGAACTTTTTTTCACAAGATAACTTCGACGACCACCCCCTAAAATATTTCGCACTTTCATTCTGGTGAAAGCGGGCGCAGGTTTCCGGCACTTACCTGCTTCTACTTTGTACGTATCAATTTAGTATTTTTTAATTTGTTTATTTAGTACGTGTCAAGTATGTATATGTGTAAGCATGTATAAATAAGCGCGTGTCGGCGCGAGCTTCCAATAAGCAGCAACCCTTCTCGCACTGTGTTACTACCCTGAGACAAACAATAATACAAAAAATCATAAACAATAAATGTTTTGGCGTTTTTTTTTCAGTGCTGATAATTTTTATGAGATTTAGCATTTCCTTTCTTTGATTTTATGTTAAGTTTTATTCGAGCATGTAATTTGACTTGTTTATTAATAATTTCATACGCTCATATTTCGATTGGTTCGGAGATTTGAAAAAACATTACTTGAAGAATTTGTTTGGGTTTTTGAGGTCTATGTCGTGTTATGTTTGCTACAGACTGTGCGTGAATTCCCGATTCGTGATGCGCGATGCACGGTTTGTAAGAATACGTTTACATCTGACATTAATTATTGCTCGATATTTATGTCGGATAGAAATTGTACCTAATGTAAACAGTGCAGATTTCTGTCAGAGAGATATGCTTCAAGCGCCCGCGATATGTATCGACACTATGCGATTAGATGTAAACACCTATTCGGAATCGCCTGACAGAAATTATTGTACTGACTAATCGTCTACTTTTGTGGTAGTGTCGGCAGCAAATTATTAATATTCAGTGATAAAAAATAATGGATAAAAGGCGATATTGATGAATAGATTAATTTATATCACAGTAAACCTTAACTATATGACTACTTTACAAATAAGCCTTTCAAACTAAGCTGATTACATCTCCAAAAAATTTTTAAATTACCCTGGATCTTCCACACTGAGTTGGCATATTTATTTACTATAAGCAAGTCATTTTTTTCGTCTCAAAATCAACTCTCAAGTTCATACTGAACGATTTTTCATTCTCTGTCGGACAGAAATCGCATGTGAACATTTCTGTCAGAGTTAGGTATATGTATCAAGCGTCTACGATATGTATCGACACACCTATGCGATTAGATGTAAAAACATATTATGTTCATATTCGCACTCGCTTGACAGAAATTACTCTAGTTGACTAGTCATCTACTTTTGTGATAGTGTCCGCAGCAATTCAAAAACAATGATAAAAAAGAGTCGGTAAAACGCGATATTGATGAATCGATTAATATATACCACGAACCTGAACTCTGGGATGTTAAAAGAAAATCAAATAAAGATTTATGTGAAGTCCAAAGAAAAATTCTTAATTTAAGAAATTTTTAAGTATAAGAATGTTTGGAGAATAAACATGGAAGGGGTGGTTTATTTCACCCCTTACAACAAACCAGGAACATGAGAAATATTCCAGTAAAATATATATTTTTTAAGTAAATGTTCCTGGCAAAATTCATTTGTTTATTTATATTCAACAGTTTGTGAGAAAATGTTTCTGGGGATAAACAACTATAAATCTGAAAATTAAATCTAATTTAGTACCGTTCAAATTCAATATTATGCTCAACTTAAACTATAGATATAGATATTTAAAACGAAAAAATATTTGTTGGATTATCTCGAAGAATAAATTTTTACCGAGCTGTATACGAATGAAAACATTATGTATAGTTTTTGCTAAAAATTCACACACATTGAGAGGTCCTGATTAGCACCACTTAACTTACTTATTAAAAAATATCTCTGAGCGTTTATATTGAATTTTTCAGGTGTAAAAAAATAGCATGCCATCGGTCGCCATCTTAAAATCCGTAATAGGATCAAAAGAAGCGATTTTCGATGCCATTTAAAACAAACAAATATTTGTTGAAATATCTCGAACAAAACCAATAAAAAACCAAAATAAATAAAGTTTCTAAGGATTTGTACACAAATAAAACTAGACATGTATATACAGTATGCATTAGACGTATTTAGGATTTTGTTTTCCTTTTAACACTGCTGTATTGATGTAAAATATTTACATTATACATCAACTCGCTTATTTTGAATGGAACAGGTATTTTTTATTTAATTTTCAGATTCTACATGTAATTGTAAGTCATTTCACACACAAAATTATTACTTTTTAAGTCGTTAATTACCAGGGAGACTGAATAATTCAGTCATGATGAAAAAAAAAAACAAATTAAGGAAACGAAATAATTCAAAAACTATTGAGCTTGGACATATGGTATATTTAATAAAGTTGATTTAAAATTGCACGTAGAATCTGAAAATGAAATAAAAACACTATTTTTCGTTTAAAGTTAACGAATTGACGTCTACTTCCGGTACTATCGCCACGTTACTGTAAATATTATATTTCAACTTAGCAGTATTGAAAACTCCTAGAAACGAGAATTCAGATTTCTATCATTTCCTACATACGTCTAATGCACGCTTATTGTGAGATACCCTGTATATATCTATATTATAAGTGTTTTTTACTGGGTATAGATAGATACTAATATTTTTCTGCTATGCTAATAGTTTTTCTGAATTTGGTATCTTCCTTATTTATTTTACAGATAAGCTTTTCAAATTGAGTTGGTGTCATCCTCAAATAATTTGAGAATTGTTGCGGATTCTCGCCACTTACTTCCGAGATTAACTAAATTATAGACACCTAATTCATTACGTTTCAAAATTCATTCCCAAAACTACATTGAACGTTTTTTTCTTAAGTAACATATCCAGGGTAATCACACGGGTAGCAATTTTTTGTTTCGATACTCATCGTGACACGACTGAACTTTGTCTTTCTACTATGAATTGATGTGTATGACACAAGTGTAATTACTTAATACATCTGTATAAACGGTTCGTACACATATAGCGACGAGAAGTGTCATACACATCTCCATGATATAAATATATTGTAACTTCTGTCTGTAATGTAAACAGTCACTAGCGATATATATCTGATGCTTGACACATATATCGGGACACAAGTGTCAGATGTAAACGTACCCTAAGAAATTCGTGCATAGTGTGTAGCATATTTACGAATGGATTTTTAACGAACAAGACCTTACACACTATTCGCGAATGTCTCACGTATGACGAATCGCGCATAACGAATCACGAATACACGCATAGTCTGTAGCAATCCTTAAAAGAGAAACGTCTACTTAAGATTCACTCTCTGCATAAAAGACATTTTCCACAGATTTTATTATACATGTTATAGTTTGATCTTACCTGTAGCAAATTTCCTGGAGTAATAGCAAACTTGTATACGATATATATTGGTATGCATACTATAGAAGAAGCTGTTAGTATGTATCCAACCTTCAGGCTCCATTCGGGGTAGGCGTATTCTGTTCCTAACATTTGTTCGTGGCTTAAAAGAGAGAATACGAAGATAATCTGAAAATAAAAATGAAAACAAAACATTATAATATATAATAAAATTAAAAAGTGAAAATATCAGTTTTACAAATGCAGTTAGATGAGGATTGTATATATCTTCCTTATTTTTCAATATTTCACATTGTTAAAATTTATGTTGGAATTCCATGAAAATTACATTTTTAAATATAAACCCAACTAGCAATTTGATATTTTATAACAACTACAAAATCGTTTTTGAAATAAATCTTATAAAACAGCATAATTCTAATTACAGAAGTATTTCTCTACTTTCAGTTTTTTCCAAATTATGTGAATATGCATTTTCTGAAAATTTGAAGTTTTTTTTTTTAAAGAATATAAAATATTGTGTGAAAGAAAATTTGGATTTCGTGTAGGACTATCCACATATGATGCTATTCTTGCTGTGTATAAACACGTACTTGACAATTTTGAATCCAGACGTATAATCTCGTCAATTTATTTCGATTTAGCTCGTGTATTTGATACTGTTACCATCAACTACTTTTGAAAAAGTTGGAGTATTATGGAGTTAGGGGAAATGCCCTAAAATGGTTAGAGTCATATTTACAGGGTCGGCTACAGCGTGATGTCATTGATTAGTGCCTGTTGGTATTCCACAGGGAAGTACATTAGGTCCTGTTTTATTCATAGTGTTCATCAACGACTTATTTTAAGTCGGGTCGATTATGTCTTTTCGCTGATGACACTACTGTGACGTTTCAGGGTAGAAATATGGCAGATTTGTCGCTGATGGGAATGGAATGTGTCAGAGACATGAAGCGTTATTGTGATAACAATGGATTGACTCTTAATAATTCCAAAACTGAAATGATGACTTTCTCAATGTTTGACATTGATGTTAGCTTATATGTACCGATGGATAGAAAATCTGTAAAAGATGACTATTCTGTGAAATCGTTAGGTATTATTTTGGATAGAAAATTAAATTGGTGTCCACATATCGAAATGGTATGTAACAGATTGGCTAAACAAAATTATATTGTCTGGAACTTGAGAGAATATTTAAATATTAATACATCAAAAACATATTATTATGGGCAAGTCTATTCTCTTTTGAATTATGCTATTATTTGTTAGGAAAACAGTCCTAATATTGAAGCTGGTTTAATTGCCCAGAAAAGAATTATTCGCACGATGCTCTTCCAGATTACACTCTTGCCCTTTGCTATTTAAGCAATTGAAAATACTGACAGTGGTGTTTATGTACATTTTTGCATGTGTTATGTATGTCAAATTGCGTCCTCATGAATTTGTGCAATATACAGATCGCTTATGACTTTAGATGTCAGTACAATGTTTTGACTCCTAGGCTTCGCCTAGTCAAAACAGAAAACAATCCGTTTTTATTGGCCCCAAGCACTTTTTGTACAAGTTGCATAAAATATTTTTTCTACGTTCATGCAAAAACCTAAAAATGTTTTATTTAAATGACACTAAATGTAGGAAAATATGACCTCGATTTGAACGTTTATATTTGTCATGATGACAAAACGCTGTAGTAGAATGACAGATGAATGCAATAAATATTTTCCACTAAATATAGTTCAATAATAGTATATTATGCAACGATCATGTAATGATGGTTATTAATACACGAGCATTAACCGGGATACGAAACGAGCCGAAGGTAAGTTTCGTATGGTTTATGCGAGTGTATTAATAACCATTACATGAGAGTTGCATACGCTATTTTTTCTACACCCGAGAAATAATCAAAAACCATAAATTTTATATTTTTATTGAACACAATAGGTAACAGTAATTATTCGTATGAACTGCATTTTCTGCTTTCTCCGATATGTGTGGAGGAGTCGATGGTAATTCTTCTATATCACTAATATCAGACATTTTGATAAATTATCGAAGTTTAGCTAGGTATCTACGAAAATTTAATACGTACTGATTTTGACATCTAAAATAATTACATAGGAACCTAGAATAAACGTCAAATAAACAGCATGCTTGATTGAAAAATTATGGGTTTCTATTGATTAAAAATCTGTATCGTAATGGGTATCATTATGAAACGGATTATAAAATCTGTATCGTAATGGGTATCATTATGAAACGGATTATGGGCATATAAGTGCATTGTTATAATACGGGTATAGAAAATAGTATATTATGCAACGATCATGTATTAATAACCATTACATGAGAGTTGCATACGCTATTTTTTCTACACCCGATAAATAATCAAAAACCATAAATTTTATATTTTTATTGAACACAATAGGTAACAGTAATTATTCGTACGAACTGCATTTTCTGCTTTCTCCGATATGTGTGGATGAGTCGATGGTAAATCTTCTATATCGCTGATATCAGACATTTTGATAAATTATCGAAGTTTAGCTAGGTATCTACGAAAATTTAATACGTACTGACTTTGACATCTAAAATAATTACATAAGAACCTAGGATAAACGTGAAATGCACAGCATGCTTGATTGAAAAATTATGGGTTTCTATTGTTTAAAAATCTGTATCGTAATGAAAAATCTGTATCGTCATGGGTATCATTATGAAACGGATTATGGGCATATAAGTGCATTGTTATAATACGGGTGTAGAAAAAGTTTTGTTTTTTGCATGAACGTAAAAAAAAGTTTTTTTATAGCGCTGTTATAGAAATACTACGAAACATTCCTAAAAAATTATTATAAAACATTTTAGTTTTATTAGCTTAAATGTTTTATAAGCTTATCACAGAAATATTTATAAAATAGTTATACCTATATTTACCGTATAGCTGTTTTATTATTATTATTTATTATATATTTATTACTTTCTTGTAACAAATTTATATAATATTTCAGTTGCTGACAATAAAATAATGGTACTTGCCGCTATAATAAAACAAATATGTATTTCGAAACCAATACATAATAATACGGCAATAAAATATAATTGTCGTATAACCTCAAAATTACAAAACTGTTTTGCTGGTTGAGAAACTGTTATCATTTGACGACATGCTTAAATTTACTAATAATTATACGACTTTTTAACAGGGATTAAAATTTTTAACTTAAAAAATACATATTATGTTGATTTTATCTACATCTGTTACTGTACTAACTAATAGCCGTATAAATTATCTCGATAAAATCGGTTTCTCGCATATTCTTATCCTTCTGTACCAAATCCCAACTCTTTCTGTTGAGAAATAATGACGCTAGATACATATTCTAAAATCACTATTTTCAGTTTTTTCAGTTATTTTGGCAACCCCTAGCAGATATCTTAGATTTGTTTGGTTTACTTTAATGGAATGGCCATTAAAAGGTGCAACATTTTTATAATTTGAGTTACCCTGTATATTTCAAGGTTTTCGAGATGCCATTGAAAGGCCATATAAACGGACCACTCTGTATTTCGTTTTATTTTACATTCCAGATTAAACAATAACTTATTACTTACTAAAATGAATATGGGACTGATATATTTCCAACATATCCTCCAGAATAAGCCAGGACGATGCCCAATCATTTTTTCGATGTCCCTGGCAAAATTATCGGTACCGTATATCCAACAAACACCCGCAGCTTCAACGAAGACGACGAAGAGGATGGCCAGCCCAGGACCGTAGATATTCAACATGTTTACCAGATACACTCCACCCTATGAAGACATAATAAAAACGTTCGATTTCATTCATATTTGTATTGAAATATAATTAAATTGTGTTGCAATTTTGCCAGTTTTTTTTATATGTGGGTACAATTACTTACATAAGTTGTTGTTGGCAAGGCACAAATGTAAATACCAAAGAGCAGAACAGCAACGAATGTTTCGCGATGTCTCCCGAGGACTTTCGGATATTCATCGCAGAGGGCTGTGATCATCGCCTCTAGGCCACCGAAAGTGCTGTCTAGTCCAAGAGTGATGAGCATGAGGAAGAAAATGATGGACCAAAAAACGGAACCGCTCATCGTGGCTATTGCTTCTGGATATACGATAAACACCAAACCAGGACCTAAAATGTACGAAAATTTATTATATTTAGTCAGTACTAGATACATTAGAATTTGTGTCGCAATTATTTTAATATTCTATTAAGATAAATTATATAGGACATTTCAAAAAAGGCATGGCAATATTACAAGGGCTGATAAAGCATTGAGGTTTGCTTAATAAACGTATGTCTTAGAGCTACCCAGTTTTTGAGATACAGGACACATAAGATAATTTAAAAAAATCAAATTTTGGCTATAGTTTCTTTAATGACCAACAGATTTGATTAAAATTTGATAAATATTTTTTATTCGCATTTTCTTCGAAAACGCTGCATTTTTAACAAATTTAATAAGAACATTGTTTTATGTAAAATTAAATTTTACATAATACGGGTGTCTTGCAAGCCGTTACAATAGTTTTAAGAGGTGAAAAAATACTTGATTTTGAGTCGATTGAAACAAACATACCTATACACCAAGTGTTACAATATTTGTGATAATAAATATTTTAATTTAACCGTGCTTTTCTGTTTAGTTATAAATATATATTTAATAATTGTATTTATATTTCAAAAGCTTTTATTAATTTATATATTTTATTAATAATAATTATGACTATCAATAACATATCTTAGCAACTGTTACAATATTAAAAATAATAGTGGGCATACAAAACATTATAAAATAATTATTTTATAAACATCTCCCTCTTCTAATTGGAACCCTTATTTTTCTTAATAAACTTAGAATTTCTCCTAAGTATGTTATTATGATTATCCATCTTAACTAAATAGGATCGCGGTGTTTCACATTTGTCAAGTACAACCCCTGGATACCAGTATTTGGTTATAATATCTTGTATAAACACCCTTTCCCCTTTCCAAAAATCTTCTCTAATGCTACTATTACTATCATAATGGTTTTTCTGCGATTACTGGATATCCTACCGACTGCGCCATGTTTAGTTATAAATATATATTTAATAATTGTATTTATATTTCAAAAGCTTTTATTAATTTATATATTTTATTAATAATAATTATGACTATCAATAACATATTAAAAATAATAGTGGGCTTACAAAACATTATAAAATAATTATTTTATAAACATTTTCAACCATTATTATTAAAGTGTAGAAGAAAAACAAACCTTTTTATAACAAATAATTTTATAGTATTTTTTATTAAGAATGAATGGATTATTTAAATTGTTTAACCGATACAATCCAAAATGTCTTCGTTACTTACTTCATAAACATGGTTTTTTTACTTTGTAAAAGCGAAGAGTCAAATTTAAACGTGGTTTTTATTTAAACCTTTGTGTGTAGCTTTATTAAGATGTTATTAAAAACTTACCTAAGCAATGCTGTTTCAGTTCTTAGGGAAAGTTTCTTGATAAACATTCTAAAAATTAATCTTAACACTTTTAAGTATGCAGGCAGCTCATTCGCCAAAACAGAGGACAACCGATTAGTATGTAGTAAAAATGATTGAAAAAATGAGATTAACTGAGATTTTAACGTATAGTTTGACAGTTGATCTACATTTACGGTTGCTATGGAAACTAAGGACAATTGTTTTCTCATGGCATACCAAGCTATTTAATAGAAACATTGCTTTTCCTTTTTACGCCGTAACTTTAAATTAGCTATTAAGATTTGAACAATTGAAATAAATATTTAGCTTTTTGAAACCTCTGGTATTTTAATAACTTAAAGGTTGCATTCTTGTTAGCAAATATCTTCATTTCTAAAACCATTTTTATTACATACTGAACGGCTGTCCTGTTTTGGCGTATGCGCTCCCTGCATATTTAAACATGTAAAGATTAACTTCCCTAATTTTTAGAATGTTTATTAAGAAACTTTAGGACTGAAAGAACATTGCTTAGGTAAGTTTTGAATAATATCTTAACAAACCTACGCACAAAGGGTTAAATAAAATCCACGTTTAAATTTGGCTCTTCGCTTCTACAAAGCAGAAATTCTGGGTAAGTAACGAGGTCTCTTTGGATTTATCATCATTTAAATGATCCATTCATTAATAATTAATAAAGCATAGAAATATTTGTTATAAAAATGTTTGTTTTTCTTCTTCACTTCAATAATTGTAGAAAAGCACGGTTAAATTAAAAAATATTAAAAAAATAATTATCACAAATATTGTAATACTTGGCATATAGGTATGTTTGTTTCAATCGACTCAAAATCACGTATTCTATCACCTCCTAAAATTATTACAACGACTTGCAAGACAGACTGTATAACAATGCGTAGAATGGAACTTAAAAAAAGTTTGAAAATAACAGCAACTAGCGCCTTCTACTTTGTACAAAGAACTATAATAACACCAGCGTTTTGGCACCACCAAAAACGTATCTGTGTCAAATTTTAATCAAATCTGTTAGTCACTAAACAAATTACATCTAAAATTTTTCTGATAAAATAGTTTGTTGCGTTAAAAACATTTTTTTTTTAAATTTAGTACAATATATAGTGCAAAAATTTAATGTAGTATATAATTTTATTATAATTTAATTTTAAATAATTTGATGAGAATATAATGAATTATTAATTTGTTTGTATGACGTAAGTCGTCTGAACTCTTATTGCAACTATACCAATAATACATATCTATCAAAGTGAAAAATCAACAATGTTTAACTTTCGAAAAATGAGGAAAATCTGTTCATTTAATCAATAAAATGAGAAAACAATACAAACAATTTTAGTTTATAAATCCTGAATTAAAAATATTTGACTATTTTTCAGTTAATTGCTACTGATATAATTTTTGACTAAATTATTTGCATTGGCGCATTCGCCATAATATAGAAAATTAATTCTTGTAATAAGAGTTAAATTCCAATTTAATAATCAAAATCAATACACATAAAAAATATATCACGTGATAGAGAGAGATTAGTACATTATTACTAGGCTATAAAGTCTTTGTCTAACATCCCCTCTACGATTTAGTTTTCTTTTGGCACATCCCCATGTGCCTATTACACATACTCCATTAATTTTTATGACTATTTTGATGAGAAAATTTTCCATCTATACCTGGAAAAATATCCTTACTATCTTTCTAAAAAAATCTGATGGAATATATAAAAATTCTAAAGAAGACACAGTACAGAATCTAGAATATATACAGCTGATACTCTAAGAAAATTCTGCACAAATGTGATCATGTGTTTTTTATATTTTACAGTCAAACATTTCTCGGTAACGCACAATTTCAATTATACAGGGTGATTAGAAGGAGAATCCCCAATATTCAAAAGGAGTGTTCAGGGGGCAAAAATGAACAAAAAAGCCTAATAAACATATGGTCGAATATCAACGGTTACAGAGATAGCAATGAAAATATTTTTACCCGAGTTAATTATTGTAATGCGGTCAGTAGAGAAAAGTGTTTATTGTGTAGGTATTATAAATTACAACATTGATTAAAGATCTAATAAACCGAAATTAATTATTTACATTTTAAAATATACCATCGTCCGCCTCGATGCATGCATCAGCTCGTTTGTGAATTGCACGGGTAGCTCATTGAAATGCACGGTGATATTCTCTTATGAGTGTTGCACAATTGGCAATTATTTTCTAAAATTTTTGCATATCTAGCCCCAGTAAGACGACGACATTTAAAACTGACTCTAATTTTCTTTTTTTTTTCTACTTCTTTATCTCAGTCCTCACTGAATACCAGTACCTTTATTTCAAATTTAAACATAATACAGCACAAAGGTAAGAAAAAAGGATTAATACAATTTATAAAAAGGTAAGATGATATACCATCCTGCCACACCTGACGAGGTGTCCTTTTGCAGTTTCGAAAAGTGTTTGTTACTAAATTGGAAGTAAATTCAATACTTTCTAAGCAAACTTTATGACGTGCCAATGGGAGGGAAATCATTATGGAGAGGGTTTTTTTAGAGAAGGCACGAGAGAGGCTATTTTTGCAAATAATTTCACAATCTCTCTACAAGCTAGAAATTCGAAGATTATTTAATTAAAAAATAGTACGGCATTTAAAAAACTTTAATATGTCGAGCAATCGATTGCGAAGGCACTTTTGCTATAAAAACGAAAACACACTGCAAACCTATGCATAGTATCACAAAAATAGTTACTACTACTACTACTAAGAACGCCCTGTATTTAGTTTTAATTTTTCTTTAAATTGTTAATAGTTTCATCTACTATTGCATAAATATCATTCCACGAGACCCAAAGAGAAATTTAAAAGATCACCTATAAGAACATTTTTTTTTAATCTTTCTTTTTTACTCCATAAAAAGTCACTCGTTAGTAAAAACATACAATGCATTATTTTAATATTCTCATTTTATTATATTTTTGCTGCATACTTAGTAATATTAATATAAATTATCTATTTGAACATTGACGGAAAAGTAGTAACATAATATTTATTTAATTTTAATAGTTTAATTCAATTTTTTCTGTTAAAAATGGGATCGTGTTTCTATTAAATTTCGTATTTAAGTAGTTATTCAATTTTAAAACTTTATGAAATAAAGTTTGCAACAGAAATAAGAAGAATAAAAGCAAGAAATACAACATAAATTATCAAATTTCTGATGTATTTAGCTACTGAAATTTCTTAAATCAAAATCTACAGAACAAAAGTGAGCACTAAAATAACATTCCCGATGACCATTGTTACTATTTAAATTTTGCTCAATAAAATAAATAATACTACCAAATATGTAGCTCGTGTCTACATCTAGGGTCCACTGGCTACTCAATGCTGGATCTGAATACCCACAACATAAAGCGACCTATCCTGCTGTAGATAACATTGATAGCCTCCAACCTATATCATCTTCAACGATTGCGATATTTGCAACAGAAGAATGTCAGCTGGTTGGCAGAGTAGTTACTTCCTGATATTCCTTTCGTATCTCAACGTATTTTCAATAATCCATCACCAGTCTTTATATTTTACATTTTCGACATAAAGCTGTCCTAATACTATTTATAAAATGATTTATATGTATGCACATTAATATACTGTTGGATTAAAACAAGCAATAGAATTAATCCAATATTATCCATAATGTATACTAAAGTGAAAATGATATAAAGTTACGATCACTTTGTCTCAGTGTATCCTCGGTTCTGTCTCCATACCGAACGAATTACCCGGTAATGAATAGCACTTATTTCTGCGCTTTGTCACAACATGTCAGCATAGTCTTAGGATAAGACAGAGTGGAAGCAGGTTTTCTATTTACCGATAACTTGCGCTTATCGGCGTTATTTTCTCACGCAGAAACCGTACACAGTAAAAGCTGTTAAAAGCGGGAAGAGACAAAATCTGCAAAATGTCATCATCTGACGATCAACTGATCGTTTTGGATTCTATAATTATTAAGTCAAAGAGAAAACAATTTCGAGTACACCTTATTGATCGGAATCGAAGAAATTATGGAGACTTCATTATTTATTTAAAAGAAAGATTTTTTCAATACCTATATAAGGACAACACAAGAAACCTTTCACTACATTTTGTATAAAGTGAAATGTTGTATAATGAAAAATTAGTGTAATCTACTAAGCAATCTATTTTATTGGAAGAAATACTTGTTATTACATTGAGTTAAGTAAATTTTTTACTTCAGTTTAAAGGTACATATTTATTTAAGAAAATCCAAGTCAATTTTTGTATAACTTTTATTAATGAAGTCATGTGTATGGTTGCATACAATAAATATCTAAATTATAAATTAATTTAGCTAAATTTTCTAATAAAAAAAGACATATCTGATATAAAGCAATTATTAAATGATTTTCCCTAGAAATTCTTAAAACCGTAATGTACGGCAACATTGCATTCATTACCTGCTGCTGATTACCTCAAATTATTATTAATGGTAGTGGTAGCAGTGCAACTATGCCTTTCGTTTTTCTGAACCTAGTGCTTGTTTGATATTTGTGTGTACATAAACAAAAATGGAATAATTTATAGTAACCATGACGAATTGCATGAGATATTAATTTTTGGTAAATCTGGGTAAAACTCTGTGGCTACGAAACGTTTGTAGGGTAAACGGTATTCACAAGCAACGACATTCATTTTGAACACTTATAACTATTTCACATTTTATTCTGTGTTGTGAAAAGAGCTCTAAGAAAACTATTTACAGTAATTATGTTTATTAGGAGCATTTGTGTTTAATATATACTAACACCTGACATGGTAGGTGTGCGATGTTATCGTATATTTAAAATCGGTTCGCTGTCATAATTACCGTTAGTCAGAGAAAAAACAAATTATCAAATATGTTTTGTTTCGTACAATTTATCATACAGCAAAATAAAGTCACTCATATTTGGAACACCCTATATATTTTAATACTTACCTACTGTCTTCATTCATTTCATTACTAATTTCTCTCCAATAATTATTTGCAATATATCAGTTGTTGTGGATTTTGTCCTTTTTGTCTTATATAGGTCTTCGAAAAATTGAAGCTATTAAGTATAAGTTTTTTGTCCATTTTTCTGCACACGATCGGCACATACAAATAAACAAAATTTTCATTCTGATAAAGGCGGACTCGCAAGTTTCCTGCGCTGACCTGCTTCAACCTGCTTTCACTCCGTATTTGTTAATTTAAAGGAAGGTATGTTATAATGTTTACAGCATATAAGCGCGGGGTACCAGTAAGTAACAAACCTGCTTTTACTGTGTTCGCTTCGGCCTGCTTTAACATGCTACTTCTATATCGATATAAATATACAATTACAACTTTCATAGCTTATAAGTTCGTATCTGGCGCTGGTTACCAGTAAGCGAAAAACCTGCTTCCACTTTGTACCCTTACTCTACCCAGAGCTATATCTCATTTTAACAAAACTTGGTCACGTATTCCACCGTTAACCTTAATTCAACTTGCATTTTATTATGAAACACCTAGTAAGGAAAATAGTGAACTTACCTTCCAGTCCGACTTGCTCTATACTCTTGTGCTGCACGTGAGCCATATACCCCAAAACCGAAAAAATTACAAAACCGGCCAAGAAACTAGTCAAGCAATTAATACTGCTTGTTAATATTGCGTCTCTGTAGCAATTGTTATTGAACTTGTTGTAGCTGGAGAGGGCCAGCAGCGTGCCGAAACCGGGGCCCAGCGAGAAGAAGATCTGCGAAGCGGCGTCGATCCACACCTTGGAGTTGTAGAGTTTGTCCCATTCCGGGGTGAGGTAATAGCGGATGCCGTCGGCGGCTCCGGGCAGCGAGACTCCGCGAGCCAGCAGGATTATCAGGACGACATAAGGAGCGAGAGCCGTTATCCATACCGCCTGGAACAGAGCGTCCGTTTAAATTGGATACAAATGATGAAGAGCATCAAGAAACGTAGGTCCCATTTATAGTAATAGCTTTGTAATAAAAGCTTGTTATTGTGGATCGAAAAGAGTATTTGCTGCAACTATAAGTATAAGCCGTAGTGATCCATTTTATCTGCCGTTTTTTATATAAAATATTATACCTACAGTTCTTTGAATGTCTATTATTGCCATCACTTTTATTAAGTGTTTGCATTATGCTATACAGTAAGCAACGAAGGGGTTGTAGCGTGCATTGAGAGGGGATATTTCTCTACGAGAATGTGTTTGGGGTAGTTAGGACGTAAACACAATAAAAGTCCCCGCCCCTAACCCGTTCGCTTAAGGGGGAGGGGTGTACAAAGGTTTCCCTTTTTTGTTTCTTCCCTTATAACTCGAAAACAGTGCATCGTAGCGAAAAATTCTTTACATAAAATTGAGAGTATAAAATTTTCTGTAAGATCGATTCTATCCATTCTTTTGCTATGACGCATCGTTTTCGAAATATTTGTTCTCAGGTAATTAAAAAAAAGTTTAGCAAACATTTTTTGTCATAAGTCTCCTGGTAACTCCTCGGCCATTTGTTTTACACAAAAGTCCCATAAGAGAATGGTTTAGAGCGACAAATTTTATTCAAGAATATAAAATACATATGCTAATTTATTTCCAGTAAGTCAGAAATGACTGCAATTATTTGCAGTACAAATTGGCACCTTGGAGGATGATTTGAGGAAAACAAAAAGAAAACTATACTTTACAAGTTATTTAATAAAGATATCTACCAAACCTTTATTTTGTTGATGGAGACTCTCTTACATAAGCTCATCTAGCAAAGAAAGAATCCTCAGTTTCCACAATTTGTGATAGACTGATCAACCTATTGAGCTCTAAACTCCAGTAAATCAGCATCACAAGGTATCAATTATCACATGATGTTAACGTGTTGATTGTAAGCACATCTATTGACCACTCCGTAAGTGGTGGTTATAAGGGAAGACATCGACCTCGATGTGCTACTTACAGCAAAAATGCTATCTGACCACAACATCCAGTTTATAAAACCTGACAAAGGAAAAGTACAAACAAACATTTCTCCACACATCAAATGCCACAGTTAGTACACTTTATTCTTATATACATTCACTAGTTGTGATTCTAGTAGCAGCTTAACACCACGCATTACTCACATGCCACAAGGTCAGCTCTGGCTGGGAAACCAACTACCTCTAGACCTGTGGGGTTAGAGCAGCATTCATAGACCTCATATTTTGTAGAAATACGAAAAATTGTAGCAGTAGATGCAGCTACAAAAAGGCAGCGATGAGTTACTCTCGATTATACCAAAACTGCCCTAGGTCACTGTTTAAACAGCGTCCTCATTTTAAAAGAAAATGACGAAAAAGACTTGGAGTCCATTCCTACATCTCTTACAGACAATGATGACAAAGACGAAGGTGATTCGCAATTCGTGCTGCGATTGGTATCAATGGTGGAGCTTGCCCAAGAGGCCCAGTTAATTTTTTTTTGTTACATTTTCTCCTTATTAAATTTTATAGAATTTATCGCTTTAAAACATTTCCTTATGGAATTTGTGCGTGAAACAAACGACTAAGGAGTTACCGGTAATGTGACCTCTGTCTTTTTTTTTTTCTTTTGAGAGCAGATATCTCGGAAACGGTACATTGTAGCGAAAAAATGGATAGAAATAATCTTGAAAAAAAAATGTATAGGATTTCAATTTTATTTAAAGAATTTTTCGCTACGACACACGGTTTTTGAGCTGAAAATCTAACGAAGGGAACAATTCTACCGCCTCTCCAAGTCCCTATTGACGTTTTTCTTTAAAATTTTTTAGTAGGATGATTGTTTACATTGTTTCTATTTTTGTTGTTATATTGTCTTGTTGCATGTCGCATTGCAAAATGAAGAAATACTAATACTGTATAAATCTTGGCATTCTAAGGATTAAAAGAAATGTTAAATTTATAGAAAAAAGTGAATTAAAAATACCCAAGCTGTGCTGTATGAGTTTAGCAAAGAATGTTATACATGCCACCTGTGAATATTCAAAGGTAAAAAAATGAATATATAATGGAAGAAAGCGATCTAACCAACACATTTTTAGGTACAGAAATCAAAATACGTATTTTTTAAATTTAACTATAGATGAAAATATCATTACAGCATTAACTTACATAGTTCTGCATATAAGATAGTTTACTTTTGTTTATAAAAATGTGAAAACAATTGTTAAAAGATGGGGTTGGAATAGGAAAATAATGTGTGTTTTACAAACGCTTTTTAAAAGCTATTATTTTATTTGAGGAGAATTTAAATAGTAAAAGTGCATATAAACAAAACATCAAGAACTTTATTTTTGACATTACTTTTGTTCTACGTGTTTTATTTTTCGGGATTCCTGTACCTAAAAAACATCACAAATTTGATCATTTTATGACGAGAAATACGGCGACTTTAATGAATTTTTTCGTTATAACGTCCTGAGCTATCTCTTTTCGCAATTTATATGAAAGAATACTACAAAAAGCAAAATTCTCAAATTTATATGAAGTAAATCTCTAAAGTAAACACTAATATGGCGATGGTTTCTCACGTCAAGTAGAACCGTCTCAGCTTAAGCTCTCTTGACCCACATCTAGTTTGTTTTGACGAGTTTCTCAAGATTATTTAGTCAAGTACGAGCACTGTGGTAAGAGTCTTCAGATCGAAATAAGCTCCTACAGCTGCGTCAATGGTCGTTATTCTTCTCTAAATACTTCTGTTTTACATAATGATACAATAATACATTGTTTTTTTATTTCAAAACATAAAATTAATCATTTCTACTGAATATTTTAACAGATAACGATAACACATACACATACGGGTATCTTGAAATAATATTTCAGAAAACGGAATCCTATTGCTAATTCAATTCTTCAGTTCTTAGAGGTTGAGAAATAAACATGCAATAAACAACAAGTACAATAGTAGTAACATTATCCCTTTTTATATAGTTTGTAGCCTCTTTAATGGAGAAAAAATACAGGCTCCTGGGAATATCCTAAATATAATCACGTTTTGTCAAGATAATTGAACTTCAATTTTGTAGTAGTGGAAAAACAAATCCTAGTACGGCCCTAGCTAAAATATAAAATGTTACCGCTTGATAGTTATGAACCTAGTGGTTTTCTATCTAAAGGTCAAGTCAGTGTTGCCAGATCGTATAATTTTACGGAAATTTGTATAACGAACAAATAAAGAAATAAATTAATTTTCAATTGAATTTTTTACGGGAATTTAGGATAGTTGTTATAAAAACCTGGTATAAGATTATCGAAATCTCACTATTATTTTTATTGTTTCTTCAGAGCTAGACTAGAATTAATAAAAATTAATTTCGAAAAGTCGGCAAGGTTTAAAAGAAGTGTATTTATTTCAACAATAGACCTAAATTTATATAAGAAGTGCAGTTCAAAATCAGTATAAATGTGGACAATAATTAATAATTTTATTCAGTTTGACAGAATCCTTGTTTTAATAACCAGAAATAAACTATACAAGTTAAATGGTTACTACTCTGTAAACGATAATTTGCCATCAGTGTTTGTAGAAACAAGAAATAGGGTATTACAGAAAAGACAACTATTATTTTAAAAGGTGGTAATTTGGATTTGTACAAACAAAATTAGGTGCAAAACAGATATTTAGGCGAACCAATAGCACCATACGATTTTTATTTTACTTAATGTAATTTATAGTAACACTATTATACACTCTTCTGTCACTCAAATTAGACAAGCACCAGCAAAACAAACACAACAAATCCATAAATACAATAAGATAATAAAAACTTCAATGAAAAGCAAAAACCAATGAAATGTTTATTAAAAAGCAGCTTTAATACAAATGCTCATAAATTGGGTAAAAATTATAGACGTGACAAGAATTCAGATGACTTGTGTCATACGAACAAATGAATAATTCATAATTTTTTTATCGACATATTTAAAAAACTGCAATTGAGACTAATAAAACTATATACTACACTAAATATTTGAATTATATATTGCACTAAATTCCAAAAAATTATTGCGTAACGTCGGCCGTGACTTAAGACGTCTGAATTCTTGCCGCGACTATAGTTTACAAAAACCTATTGTTCAAAATAATATCAAATGTCATTTAACCATCACGAATTAAATCCACACTAAATAATTCTAATAATATTTTACTATCATCCACAACAACGTGTCGAACAAAGAACATTATATCCGACTATATAGATAAATCGAATAAAAGATGTATAGAAGGCAAAAGTAAATCAGAAAATTCTTCACGTTAGTGATTTGAAAACAAAATTTTTCTTTGCAGGAGCAAATTTTAGGTCAACATTTTTCAATGTGAAAAAAATATTTATATTTGGCAACACTTATCTCATAGTATCCACTGCATTCCACTCCGCAGGTCGGAGCGCACTTATATTACGACTAGGACCGGCGTTAACTTTTTGTCACTTTTTGTAATTTTTATTTAATATTTTTAATATCCAAATCTCATAATCGACCTATGATGACTAAAGGCACTTCGTTCACAGATCTCAGATTCAGAATTGGCGATGATCTTAATATTTTAATATATTTTTTATAATTTTTACTGTATTAGAAAGGCATTTTAAGCTAATATATATCAAATCTCCTATATCTGACCTATTTCTGCATTTTTAGGATTGCTTCTTCAGGTGGCCTCCTTTAAGTTGAGTCAAATATCTAACTATAAAAATTATTATATCAATAACTTAAAATTATTTGAAATTAAATATCGACAATGTCAAAAGTCAATGTCAATAAATTTAAATTAAACATGATAACTACTTACTTAATTAATACAAATTTTTACCCTTATGTAATCGTTTTTTTATATGTTTTTAGGTATTAACCAGTGTTAAATTACACCCACAATATCTACCCATATATTATTTATTATTAGCTTGTGTAACATTTTTTAACGTGTGAAAAAAAATTGATAACCATTTTGCAAAACAATCTGGGATTTCTTGACTTTATGCCGTATAGTAGATATTTTTGATGGCAAAGTAGATTTTTCTAAACCCACCCTAAATGTGTCATCCATGAAAAATTATATATACTTTATGCAGGGTGTTTATTAATTGAATGTCGATACTTTATGGTGTGAATCCTTCGGTCATTTTAAAAAGAAAACTTAATATCAACATATGTCATAAACCTCTTAATTTTTGAGTTACAGGGTGTTACAGTTTTAAGAACAAATTTACTTTTTTATTATAATTTTCTTATCACTCCAGATATTTTTATGAAATTTTGTACACACCTATTAATCATTAAGGAGCATTGTTTGATGTAAAAAATGTTTTAAAATCTTTGCCAATGACGTCCGTACGAGTTTTGAACTAAACATTTTTGAATAAAAAAATGGTACGCCACTGCCTTTTCTAAAAACTAAAATTATACTTAAAATCTCCATTTATTTTACAGCAAATTCGGTCTCTAGACTTACTCTCGTACAACGCACCATTTTCACGTAAAAAAATTAACACCAAAAAAGTTCAGTCTGCTTTTGATATTTTGTTGCCATTTTGTAGACACCCACCATGCGTGGAAACACTATTTTTAGGACAAAAATTAATTTTCTACTTTAACCAGGATAGAAAAAAAACGGTACGCCTCTGATTTTTTTAAATTTTATTTTAAAAATTGCGATTTATTTAGTAAAACGATAAATTCAAAATTTTAAACCTAAAAGGAAATGACAAGACAAGAAAATACAAACAAAATAAAGAACCCAAATTATGTATTTACAGTAGTTGTTGAAAGTGTCCTCCACCCACACGTATGCAAGCATCTACTCTTCTTCGCATAGACTGACGTACATTTTCAAAAATTCCTGGGGTGTCTCTTATGGCAGTATACTATTATACGATTTAGTAATTCTTCTTCGGCTTGAATCGGCACTGCGTACACTAAGCTTTTCAGAGAACCCCAGAAAAAGTAGTCTAAACTATTAAGGTCGGGAGATCTGAGCGGCCATGACTGCGTTCCTCCGCGGCCTATCCACCGATCGCGATTGTTGTGATTTAAAAATTCACGCACCCGTAAGCTAAAATGTGAAGGCGCACAATCGTGTATTAGCCACATCTGGTTTCTTAATAAAAGAGGAAGGTCTTCAAGCATTGGCGGCAGATTTTCTTCAAGAAAGTGTAAATACGATTGTCCATCTAATCTTCTTGGGAGAAAAAATGGGCCTATCAAATAATCGTCAATAATACCAGCCCAAACATTTAATGAAAACTATTCTTGATGATTTGATTCAACAATTGCAAAAGGGTTTTCAACCGCCCACAAATGGTTATTATGGAAATTTCGTATTGAGTTTCGAGAGAAACTAGCTTCATCGGTAAAAAAAATGTACTTGTCAAATAACGGATTTTCCAGCAGCTTTTGAAGAAACCACTCACAGAAATTAATGCGCAACGGGAAATCTCTAGGGAGTAATGCCTGGACTCTTTGAATGTGATATAATAAATTTTCGATAAAAATTTTCCAAACAAGTACGTGTGAAACATTAAATGTTGCCGCGATATTCCTCGTGCTAGTTTCGGGGTTCTCCTCAATTTCATGTAAACTTCCTTCTTCAAATTCCGGTGTTCTTACTGTTTCAGGGACTCATTTAGCAATGTGATCTACTTTTAAATTTCCGGTTTCGTGAAGACGTCTATGAATCCCAGAAAATGTTCTCGGATCGGGTAGTATGCGATTTGGATACCGCTCTTGGTATATCCTCCTGGCTTTGTATGCATTTCCGTCGGCAACTCCATAAGTTAAATGCATGTCAGCTAATTCACCGATTGTAAAATTTACCATTTTTTATGAAATTTTGCCTCCTACTCTAATAATAATTTTTTAATAATGAAAAATCAATGTCAACTTTATTGCGAAAAAAAAGCGTTAAAAATTATGACAGTTTACCCAACCTACTAATTCTTATTTCATTTGCTTTAAGGGGGCATTTAATGAGCTTACCGTTTTTTCTATTCAAATATTCAATATCATGCCTACATGAACGTCATTTGTGAAAGTAGAAAATTAATTTTTGTTCTAAACAAAGTGCTTCCACGCATGGTGGGTGCCTACAAAATGGCAACAAAATATCAAAAGCAATCTCAATGAACTTGGGGAAAAAACTTTTTTGGTTTTAATTTTTTTACATGAAAATGGTGCGTCATACAAGAGTAAGTATAGGGACCGAATTTGCTGTAAAATAAATGGAGATTTAAAAAATAATTTTACTTATTAGAAAAGGCAGTGGCGTACCATTTTTTTCATCAAAAATGTTTAGTTCAAACCTCGTACGGACGTCATTGGCAAAGATTTTAAAACATTTTTTACATCAAACAATGCTCCTTAATGATTAATAGGTGTGTACAAAATTTCATAAAAATATCTGGAGTAATAATTATAATAAAGAAGTAAATTTTTTCTTATAACTGTAACACCCTGTAGCTCAAAAATTAAGAGGTTTAGGACATATATTGATATTAAGTTTTCTTCTTAAAATGACCGAAGGATTCACAGCCTTAAGTATCGGCATTCAATTAATAAACACACTGTATATACCCAGAGACCTCTGTGGACGTTGAATACACGTTTTCGAAACCGAAATGGATTATTAGCGGCACAGCCTAACACCTGACCACTTACAGGAGTTGCTGGTTATTGAATTTTATTTCAGTACTACAAGTGAATAATTATGTGTTTTTGTAAACTAATAATATGAAAAATGTTGGGTATTAGGTTTGTTCCTACACAGCATCAAGCTAGCAGCAAACTGGCACGAGCTTGCGCAGTACGAATTTAACCGTTCCAACACAATCAATCCGGAAACTAGTTGTAAGATTTTTTGTTCCAACACAAAAGTGGATGGTTTGGAAACTGTTTGCTGACAGTCAAATCGGTTTGAGGAAACCACTAGTCAGACGCATGCGCAGATAGAATCTAACCGCTAACAGAAGTCAACTTTTGGTAGACTAGGTAATGAACGTAACTAAAGTTTTATGTAATAATGCTATTTGAGAAAGTTATTATAGTTGCACAAGTAATCTCCAGATTTTTAAGTACGCAATTCTGTAGTTTTTCAAAATGAGTGACTCTAGTGAAGAGGAGCAAGTTAGCAATTACAGCAGTACCTCGGATTCTAGTGATGATGAGATTTATCACTTCCTTATACATGAGTGACCGAAAAATGAAAATTTCTTCAAACAAACTATACCCCTAACGCTTACTGCTTGAACTAAACGTGTCGCTCCAACAAAGAAATTAAAAACTGATTTCAAACTAGTACATGAATTGCACTTGCGCATTAAAACAGTGCTGTAAACTATCAGTCATTGCTATGTAGGAACAAACCTATTATAAAGTACCAGCACAAGGTAAGATGTTGATTTTAACTTTGTATATGTACATGTTTGCATCTCGGTTTCTACAAACATTAACTTAAGTGCGCCCCTGATAATGACGTCATCTGCGAACGAAGTGCAGGTTTTAATGATGACCTATATTATTTTACTTCATTTGCTGTCAGGAATCTAGGTTTCTAATAGTCTGCATTAAATACGCCACACTCTGTATATTAAATGACATATTACCCCACTCTCATCCCCTTGATGACGATATAACAAAAGCGTAAAAGTATTTATTATGGGCTTTCAATGAGTTGTACTTTACCTTGCCTGTGCTCCTAACTCCTTTCCACAATGAAAAATAAACTAGTATAAAAACTGCAAAAACACACAAGGCCAATGCTGGTTTTATAGGACCCATTCTGTTGAGGCCGTCGGATTTGTATTGTTCCAATACTTCCCTCCTAAAAATCATTGATTATTTAAAAAAAAAGTGACTGCTATATTATAAAATAAGTAATGAGATGGGGGATATGAATTTTATCTTAGCAGTCTATCAATTTTGAACTGCCCTGTAATTTTAATGAATTATAGGTAAAAAAATAGTTCCATTAAATACAGAATGGGCCATCGAAAATTTTCCACTTAGATATTCTTTGTTTTGATGGGAAAACTAAGAAGACGGTCAGACCGTCAACTTTTGTTTTGAGAGATAAACATTTTATGGATGTTTATGAAAAGTTGTATTGAGTATTGAGTTATATATCATTTTAAAGAGTTTTCAGTTACCTTTTTAACACCATCTAGTTTTTTAATATTGGATGATACCCAAAATAAATACTTCGATTTATCCATAATTGTTGACTATTGTCATGTTTATATTTATAATTAGTCGAGGCAATAAACTAGTAAAAAGTCCAAAAGTTCTAAAACTAGTTGTGGTGGACGGATCGCAATGCGGTTTTCTGCATTCTCTTCCAAAAATTATTTATAAAAAATGTGGCTACATGGAATTTCTGACAAATCGGAAATTGCATTGCTGCAACCAAAAATGCATTCAAAAAATGCATTACTTGAGAGTTCTCTTGGAAGATGTCAAAACTTGGTAAATAAGTGTCAGAACTGGCCCAGATCGGGTACTCGGGGGTTTTAGAGGTCGCTGATCACAAATATGATGTTCAAATTGACCCCCTGAACACCTGGAGCTCAGGACCGCCGATGAACGTCATCTCCGTGGGACTCTCCCGGGGTTTTTTTGGGTCGCTGAATCCAAATCTGGCATCGGTGAACACCCCACGAGTACCTGGTGCGCCGGAACCTGGACGCGGACGTCATCTCCGAGAATTTTCCTGAGAAGAGTGCCAAACACCACCCAAAAATCATAATAAGGGTGTTTTGTGAGACGTTGAATCCGAATTTCACGTCTGAAACGACCCCCCGAACACCTAGTGCACCAGAGCCTGACCCTAAACGTCATCTCCGTCGCTTTTCCTGACACAATCAAAAAAGGCGAACCGAAAATCGTTATAGGGGGCTTTTTGGGGCGCTGAATCCAAATTTCACGTCGATAACGACCCCCGATCCCCTGGTGCACCGAAACCTCACCCTGAACATCTTCTTCGGCGCATTCCGATCCGTCCACCACAACTAGTTTTAGAACTTTTTTAGTTCATTGCCTCGACTAAATACATTATCTTTATATTTATATTCAAAAGAGGGAAAATTTAAACAATTTTGAAATACTTTTTCAATATTGAATGTTTTTCAACAGTTTTTTTAATAACATTGTCGGTTAATTTTATTCTCATTAATTATTTTTTTCGAGACCTAATTATCCACAATTAAAAAAACTCTGTCTCAAAACTAAAGTTCATGGGTCCGTGTTTTTTTTAATTTTTGCATCAAAATAAAGAAGAGCTAGGTCGCAAGTTTACGGTGGCTACACTGTAGAATATAACATCAAAAATAAATTTCAATTAATCAATTTTTTTTTTCTGAAGCTATTTATTTGTGGCATAAATTTAGTTTTTCTTTAGTTTTATTGGGTTTTTGCCACACTTCTGAAAAATAATAAAAATTAATTAAATAAGCCCTTGCGCCAAACGGAACAGTCAAGGGTTATTTTCGAAACTAAGTTTGCCTAACCAAAAAATCTCACACTGAAAAAAGCAGATAAGTAAAAAATAACAAAAATCGCATCACTATCGCGCACTTCCGTAATATTGACGTTTCGAAAAACTCTCTGTTTTCGTTTTCAAAATAGTAGTAAAAATATTAAACGTATGTCAAGTTTGACAGTTTAAAATTTGTTTATCTGTTTCCATAGAGATGTTAAATAATTTCTATTTTATTTTTAATTATTTCTTCTTGATACAACTGTAGCCAACAATGATCGATGTTTACTGAACAGTTTGACACACACTTATCTCCGTTCAACAAAATAATCGCGGTCTCTTTTAATTTTCTTTCTGTCGCGTTATCTTCCTTCTCTAAAATTTTTGCCGAACCCCATTGAATCACATGACCGTTTTCCCAAGCGTGTTCGCAAATTTTGGATTTTTCAAATTCCCATCTTCTTATATAATTTTTATGTTCCTCAACTCTAACATTCATAGGCCGAGACGTTTCTCCAACATAATGTTTATTGCATTCACAAGATATACTGTAGATGCAATTTTTTGAATTTTGTATATAATTTTTTGGACGCGTTTTTGACAAAAATGATCGTAAGGTATTAGTTGTCTGAAAAACTGTTCGAATATTAAATTTATTACCGATTCTTCTTAACTTTTCTGATAATATAGAAATATATGGAATTTTTATTGTATGATTAATTTATTTTATTTGTCTTAAAGTGTTAGTTTTATCTGTAATATTTTTGAATGTTCTATCAACAAAATTTGGAGGGTATTCATTATTTATTAAAACATTTTTAATAAATTTTAGTCCGTTGTTAAAGATATCATTGTTTGATGAAATTAATTTTGCTCTATCATATAAACATTTAACAACACCTGTCTTAATATCGATGTGATGGTTAGATTTAAAATTTAAATATCTATTGGTGTGAGTTTGTTTTCTATAAACACTTGTTACTACAGAATTATCGTGTTTTTTAATTAAAACATCTAAAAATGGTAGCATATTATTATTTTCTATTTCCAAAGTGAATTTTATTGTTAATATCATTTAAAAATTCATTTAATTCTGTAACAGTAAAAGGCCAAATTGCAAAAATGTCATCTACATATCTCCACCAGATAGTTGGTTTTTTATTTATATTTTGAATATAATTTTCTTCAAAAAAATCCATAAAAATATTACTTAAAATTGGTGATAATGATGAGCCCATTGCCATTCCGAAATTTTGTTGATAAAATTCATTATTTATTTGAAAATATGTTGTTTTTATACAAGGCTTATTATGTTATTTAATTTTTACAGGGCTCGTATTTTGTTATGAAATTTTCGTTTTTATTAACTGCATAACTACAAAAATTATAAGAAATTGGAAATATATACGGAAGCGTCTACTTACTCAAAGAACTCTCTGGCAGGGCTAGATGCGGTACTATTAGGAAGAAGTTCAGTTACAGGTCTACAGAACACGGTGTTCCAATCGTTTGTACATTTCGTCCACGGTAACTCTGACTGGAAGGATGCGATGAGGTAATATAAGGCCCACCCGATTATTGTGTTGTAGTACATTCCCATATAGATATCTATTAAACATATTGCATATCCCACACCTGAAACAAAAATAGCAATTATAATTTTAACTATGACTAAGTACAAATATTTTAAGATAGGATAGAGACAAATAAGAATTAACGGAATCGTTAAAAAATTATTTATAAAGCAGAAACATTTATTTTTTCTAAAGTATATTAAACCCCTATTTATCGATACCCATGGTCACTCCATAGCACGAATTTAAATTTCTTTATCTTAGCCATGCAATCGTCAACATAACAATACCATATCTAGACCTTGACAGTTAAAGTAGTCAAATATTTTTATTTTTCGTGCTGTCAAAATTGTCAAACCATCGGTAGAAGTGTTTTTATTATGCTTCGTAACAAACATAAGCTGCTTTCTTTCGAATATGATTTTGTGATCATGATTAGCCAATCACGTTGCTTACTTTTAAAATACACTAATCTGTTGCACATTTTGTAATCATGATCACAAGATTCTGAGCGAAAGAAAGCAGCTTTTTTTATTGTTATAATCTAATATCAGTTTTTGATATTATTTTTCTTTAAGGATATTATAGTATCTGTTTCAAGTAGATATTTTCTGTGGTATTATGTAGCCATATTTACTTTTATTACAGGTTTATAATATAATAATAATATCTCTACCCCTCATTCTATAACGAGGATTAGTCCAGAAGTCGGATGACTTATGCGGGAAAAGGAGCGGCATATTATTATTAAGGAGGCCGCATTTGCTTACGTTGGGAGGCCCTAACCACCATTCAGTGTAGGAATGAGAAAAACCTCATTAATTAGCGGGATAGTCAAACACCAATAAGTATCAGTATCTCACATTGATCCAAGCCAACGTTCTTTCGCCCTGCCATACCCGCAGAGAGGGTGCCAATCCTACAGATATAACTGATCTTTATTTCAATAAAATGAATCACTAGTAGCAAAATTTTTATATGTAAAAATTTGAAATAGTTGCTTGAATTGAACAGCAGAGCACCGCGTAATGTTGTTCTGCTGTTAGTAGGTAATACTGACGGACCTATAACGAGTAAAAATGTTTGCAGCGACGGAACAAAGAACGAATAAAAAATCCTGCAACGATCCGGATTATCTGAGTTTTATTAGGTATTACCTATTATTTATAACAATGTTTATTTTCATTTATCAACGCCGCGAAAAGTGACTGTACAATTCAAAGCCATCTGGACTAACGATTATCATAGACGCCGATTTTTGTTTTTTGGGCATACGTGAACACGTGGGTCAGATTGTTGTACTTAGTGATAGTTATCCCTGTATAAACCTGGATTTTCAATTCGTTTATTTATAGGCATACCTAATTCTACACAAAAACATGAATAAAGATTCATATGAATAATAATTCTATACCTATGGGTACATAAATGAATTTTATATATATATATATATATATATATATATATATATATATATATATATATATATTTGTTTTGTCGCTTTTCATTGCTTTTTGTCAGAAGTTTTACACATTGGTTAACTAATAAATAATTTATATGGACATTTTATCGTTGTACTGATACATATGGGTTCAATGCAATATCTAAATTTTGATTGTTTTCATTTAGTGTCTCTAATAACACTTTCATTATTTGAATTTTCCATTATTCTAGCGACTCTCTACGCTTCTTACTTTAAAAGCAAGTAAACGGTAGCTAGCGCAACCCGACATACTATGTACCTTGTACTCTCTCGTATTATAGAGAACAATCAATTTTTATGTCACAAATAACATCTGATGAAGTACTTGCAGTAAGAGAAAAGCTTAAAAATAAAAAATCAGTAGGTTTTGATTGTATCTCATTGGACATTTTAAAAAGCATTAAGATTCATGTTGTGAGTATTTTGGTCCAATTAATGAATAATTCACTTAATAATGGTTGTTTTCCGGATGTTCTAAAGTTGGCTATTGTTAGGCCAGTATATAAGAGAGGCAATTGTGAGGATATTGATAACTATAGACAAATATCGGTATTAAGTATCATATCTAAATTATTTGAGAAGATTGTATATAATAGAATATGGTCTTACTCTGAAAAAGCTAAGCTTCTAACCACGTCACCTGGATTTACCCAGGGGAAATCTGTTGAGACCGCATCATGTCACCTATTGGAATGAATATGTCTATGGGTCTCTTGATAATGGTAAATATGTTGTCTCACTATTATTTGACTTGTCAAAAGCATTTGACACTATTAATAAAATTTTACTAAAGCAAAAATTAGAAAACATGGGCTTTCGAGGGAACGTTTTGTCCTGGATAATTTCATATATGAGCAATAGATCTATGAGAGTTAAACTTGGAGAATCATTATCAGAGCCATATCCTTTGAATCTCGGAGTTCCACAGGGGTCCTCACTAAGTTCTTTGCTATTTTTGCTTTATGTTAACGATCTGCCTGATTACATTACAAATGGCCATGTAACGATGTTTGCAGATGATACTACAATCACAATTTCAGCCAACACTTCTGAGGAACTTCAGAGGAAGGTAATGGAGGTTCTTGATGAGTTCAGTGCTTGGTGTGATCGTAATAAGATTACTTCGAAATAACTTCTTTTTAAATGATGCACTTACGTTTTCACCTAATGTCAAACTTCTGGGCACATATTTTGATTCCACATTGTCTTATGATAATCACATTGACTATGTTTGCAAACAAGATAAATCGGGTTTTTGTTGCTCAAAAGCGATTAGTAAGATTACTGTATGGAATTCTACCTATAGACACCTGTAGACTTATATTTAAAGAGAAAATACTTTTGACATTACCTTCATTATACATACTGAAATGTACTATTTTTGCTAAAAAAAAATGAACATCTGTTTAGAACATGCTCATCTTATCACCAATACAACACTAGACATGGAGATTTGTTATTAAGCGTACCTAAGCATAATACTGCACATTTTGAACACTCTCCATATTATAAAGCCGTTGCCTTATTTAATATGCTACCAAATAATATAAAACACACAGCATCATACAATAAATTTAAATATGAAGTAAAACGTTTTTTATTAGATAATGCTTTTTACAGTATCTCAGAGTATTTAAAATTAGGAAATAGAGCTAAATGATTGTCATGCTTTCGAAATGCGGAGTCCACACTCTTTTGAAATGTTTGTTGTCTATTATGATGTGTTTATGTTAGTAGGTAATATTTCATTTTTCTTGTGTTTTTGTTATACTTTTTGTTAGTCTGTTAGTTCTATTATTTATTATGCATGTTTCACGAAATTTATTTACCATATGTACTATCTGTATCTGTAATGGTGAAGAGTTAAATAATAATAATAAATAATAGGAGGCAGTGATGTCACAGCAGTTTACGTAAGTCCATATTCTCAAATTATTTTATAGGCTTTTGAAGCGTCAGAAAATTGTAACGCTTTTCAGTCCACCAAAAATTAGTATTCGAAAAAAATAAAAAATACGGATCAAATAATTTCTCGCGTAGATTATTTAAGGTACCCTATTTTTCCAAGTATTTCTGAACCACCCTGTATGTAATGAATCGCTGACAAATTCAAGCGGTCGAATTACATAGAGATACAATATTTCTGATGTAAAATGTTTGAAATTGTCTGAAAATGCAGGGCTAACTTCACGAATTACCAATTTTCCTCAACAAATATCTTACTAATAAAGACCTTACAAATTCTATAGCTTACAAATACTTACTAGAATCTAAGAGAGTAAACAGTATAGAGAGTAGAGAGTATAGTAGATATATAAATTTTCAGGATTTTTTTTATTAAGTAAGAACAGCCCACACTTGAGATAAATATAATTATTTAATCATCCTTTTACATTTTATAACTAAATGTCAAGACAACCTTATGTAAATTTTTTATTTAGTCCGATGAGAAGATAAAAGAGTTTTATAAACGTCAAAATGTGTTCTAATTTCGTATGCTCAGTCATCTGTAGCCTAATCGATGATGTATTTCAGCATTTAGTTCAGAACTGGATGGGTTATTTTAGTAGAATAAATATAGACAAGGTGTACCTATTAAAATTAACTTACAGGAAACAGTAAATTTTTATAATAAAGAAAAATACTTTTAATCTAAAATGTATTAAGTAAACATAGAAGAAGATATCATTTGTTAATTATTTAATTGAGATTTGAAATGGATATATATTTTCTTACATTTCACTAATTACATTCAACAATTTTCGAGTTGAGAAGACGCAAAGATTGTTAAGCATTTTAGGAATTTAAGTCCGGAGCAACATTCCCCAAGTTTTACCATCAATAACAGAGCTAAATACATATTTTAGTTCTCTTCTTTTACCAAGAAATGTAAGGAAATACTTACTTAGGAATGTTCAGGAATGCAAATAAGTTAAAGAGACTCAATCCTTCTCAACAGAGGATTTGAATACAGACGTATTATTGCTTTTTCTTGCTAAAATGGTCACGTTTGATATCAACGTCTAGACATTTGCTATGTTAGGTACTTTTGGAGCAAAATGTTTATGCAAAATAAACAGAATATAGGATAGTCTATATACATAATTTGCAAGACCGTTTACGTCAAATTTTAATTTGTTAGATTTGAAAAATATATATTAATTATAAACAAAAATAGAAACGTTATTTTTTCTTAATTATTTTTACGACCTTTTAAAAATAAGATTAAAACAAATTTCAACTTCAAACTTACAGTACAGTTTAGTTCAGTTCTTTAGCAGTAGACGTATTTATACAGTGCGGCGATAAAGTCTTGATTCTTTGAAACTGGTAAACGGTGTTAGGATGTCTTTGGAAAAAACAGGTCGATTTTTATTTTCGAAATAACCTCCTTCAAGTTATCAATATTTATGTGGTACTTCCGGTTTCCTAGAAATGACGTTGCCTCTTTTTTTAATGCAACACTAATATTTTTGTTATTGACATTAAGGGAAATTCTGAGTCAGATCAAAAGAAGAAAAACTTCTCATTAGACTAAATAAAATATTTAACAACACGTATGATTTAATGTTTCTTTAATAATAATAATAATACTAATTTAGTGGAGTAAATGTTCGTAATGTGCTCCCTGAACCTGATAGTAATAAAATCTGTTGCACTTGTTATTAAATCATACGTATACGTAGAAATGTTTTTCAATTATATTATTCCATTCCATTTAAAAAAAGAAAACCTATTTTTCCCAAAGACATCTTACCAACCTGCAAGACTTTATCGGCGCACTGTATAAAATTTTAATAAAACTTAACCAGTGAGTTTGAGATGTAATAAGCAGAGTTTTACATACAGGGCGATTCGAAGAAAGGTTACACACTTTTGGTAAAGGAGGTTAAGATATCAAAATATAAGAACTCCTGTCTGAAAATGTGCCATTTTGATGATGTTTTCAGCCTTAAAAGCGCTAAATACCAATTATGCATCCTTAATTTATTACAATTTACAATGCTTACTCATGAAAAACTCGAAAGAAAACGACGTGGATCCATACAAGTTACTTAACGTTAGCAAATTATTTTTGACTTACAGAATGTTAATTTCAATAATGGATTTATCATTTATTAAACAATTGATCGGCTACGACATTGACTTAATAACGACATCACATCTATGAAAGCGACGACTGAAATTTCCTTGCATTTTTTGGAACAACTTTGGATCCATTCCAACAAGTCAGGTAATATATTTTACAAAAATTTATGTAAATATTCTCATCTAAGTGAAGTGGTAACAGATACGGCCCGAACAGCCCAATAAACAATTTTTGATTCATAAAGGTTCCTCAAATATCACCAAATTATAAAACCTTTGGTAATATAAATTGTTAATCAGTTTCAGCTACCCCGATATACCCTTAAGAGCCCTTATAGGCCTTAAAGATTTCTATCATAGTGATAGAGGTGTAACTGTTACATTTATATTTGCTTATACACCCCTTTTAGGCTTTGTACGTCTTTAATGAAAAGAGAAACTAAGTTAATTATAGAATATAACATACTCTTAGGTCCAAACCAAAATTGCATTTTTTTCAACTGTCTGCTTTTTATTTGTTCCTTTAAAAAACTAGAGCGTCGCCAATATGATAAATATTTTAAAATTTTAGAAATACAATTTTTTAGTTTATTTCTGAAAATTATTACTTTCTCATAGAAATTAAGTAATGTCATCAAGAATCGACTGATGTACTACTATGCTGTCAGTATTGCATTTTAAATCACTTATTCTCCATTTTTCTCAGCAATGCCAGTATGGTGTCCACATGAAACCAGCAGCAATATGGCGAGCGTATCTAAAAGACCCAGGAGGACATTGTGAAACCAATATATAACTTTTAGTGTCCGCATAAATACTCCTAAACCTCCTTAAATGCAAATTTAAGGAACAATATAGTCCCAAATTGTCGTTAAAACTTTTTAACGGTGTTCACAGTAGCAAAAGTGGTGTAATATAACTTAGAGTAACACTCCTCATAATGAATGACTCCTAAACCTCCTTAAATGCAAATTTAAGGAACAATATAGTCCCAAATTGTCGTTAAAACTTTTTAACGGTGTTCACAGTAGCGAAAGTGGTGTAATATAACTTAGAGTAACATTCCTCATAATGAATGATAACCTCCCAAAATACGAGACGCCACTCTAACACTTCCTATTTAACTCGCAGTCGTTGCATTTTCAACACTCATAACCTCAAAAGTATTTTGCGCTATAGTGTGGTGTCTGTTGCGTGTTTATTCTAGTGATTATTGTGTGAAAATGTTTTTTTTAATAGTACAAAGAAGAAGTATCACTAACTTTCACTTTTTTCAAAGTAAGAAGCTCCCATCATGGTAGCAATTGCTCGGGAACTCATCGAAAACTCTTCTTCGAATTGATTTAAAACCTCTTTTTCAAAACCCATTGAACGAAAATATCTTAGACGCCCAGAACCGTCATGATGCTTGAAACCCTCTTGCCTCCGAAGCCTTTGGTGAACTATGGCAAACATTTTATGCGAAGGATGATCTGTAAATTTCTGCTAATAAATTCATCCCGCTGCCAACAATGCCAGTTAGCTCAATAAAGGAAAATTATACCATTTTGTTTTTTGTTTTTTTTTTGTTGGCTAAAGTACTTATTCGATGATGTAATTAATTTTATTAATACAAATTTTCATTTCACGTTTGCTGACGACTTGAGGAATGCGCGATAAGAGTTTTTGTCTTGCAAAAAAACTTTGTGACATAACTTTCCATTTGCGACAGAGGCGGTACTTCCCCTGAAGCGGTGCTATTCTTAACTTTAGAAAAGTAGAAGGATAAAAGTATCTAATTTCGCATACGTATTGCTCTGCGGACATTCGCTCTGAAACCAACAGGAGAGAGGCGTTGTGCGCCTAAAGTATTTTTTTAAATCTTCCTCACCCAGGGTTGCAATCAAAGTATAGAACCCTCCAAATATTTTCTTCTCCATTAAATGACCTGCGATTCAAAATCGATGTATTCTTGTTTTTATAAACAATAAATGGCTTGCCTTTTATCTTGAGATCAAAAAAATAATAGTAAAGATTGATGAGCAGTGATCTCTTCCTAACTATGTAGATACAGGTGTCCCTCAGAGGTCTATACTTGGCCCCTTAATTTTTCTATTATATGATCTATCAAAGTTTGTAAGTACAAGGCATGTAGTCTTATATGCTGATGATGCCACTCTGGCAACTGATGCTCATTATCACGAAGATCTCATTATAAAAATGAATATTCTTTACCTCATGGCGCGAGAGGAATTCACTGATTGTAAATGCAACTAAAACTACTTGTATGCACTTTGTTGCCAGGAGATAGCTTTCTGCTGTGAAGAAATCTTAGATAACAATACTAGAATACATTTTTAAAAATCTATAAAAATTTTAGGCTTGATTGCCAATCCCCAGCACTATTTAATGTAAGCGCAATAATATAAAAATAACCTTATTTGTGCATATATTTTGTAATTAATATCAGTAATACCAAAGTTTATAGAATTAAAATATAAGTTACCTCACTCAGCGCGGCGCCTTTGAAAAGGTGAGACCAAGGCCACGCCCCCAAACTGTCCGAAGACTGGCGTATACGAGGGTGATTCAGTAATAAAGTTTGTTCCTGGCGATACGAGGGTAAATTGACAATCATATTGATTGCTGGTAAAAATTGCAAAACGATACTACCACACGACTCATATAGCACAGTATATATCATTCACTTAACAAATGATAAGTCCCTTTTTGTCAAGAACTCTAAGATCTCTACCTAATTCAACACAATTTGCTAACGTTACGTAATTTCTATGAATTAACGTCGTTTAATTTCGAGTTTCTGTCATTGAGAACTAAACATTTTTAGCACTTATAAGGTTCTGGTGCCAAAACAGCATATTTTCGGAGTTACTGTTTAACATTTCATGTGTTAACCTCTGCTACTGTAGTACTAAAATCAGATTCGATTCCTAGTAAATTGGATTTAATTCAAAATTAAATTTTAATTATACAGGGAGATTCTTAACCTATACGCATAAACTTAAGAAATTATAGATGAGGACAAATAATGACGAGTAGTGAGAAAAAAATGTAGTAATATTTTTGGTGTCGGAAATTTACAAACATTTATCGAGTTAAATATACACAAAAGTGTAAACTATATTGATTTTAGATTTTAGATTTTCAAAAAGTAGATAAAAAATCATCAAGAACCCTCCTGTATGTCGAAAACGAAACGTTTTCAGATGCATGTTTATACATATATCTAAACTTCTCGCCTTATTTTGAAGTCTATTTAAACGCATTTAAATTCATGCGTATAGGCTAAGAGAAAGAAAGGAAATTGTGCTCTCATCGACTGATTTCAGGTTCCCCATATATTGAAATAACAGTTGAAGACTTATAAAGGTATTTGTAGGAATTCTTCAGTTCAGCTCGTTATTAACGCACCTACATTAACTGTTGCTGAATATTTATGTATTTCAATTAATTTTATATAAAGAGGTACGAATCACCCTTTGAATTATTTTATCTACGTTCATGCAAAAAACAAAACTTTATTGAACTATATTTAGTGCAAAAAGTGGTTCATTATTGCACTAGTGCAATAAAATGTTTATTGCATTCATCTGTCATTGTATTACAGTGTTTTGTCATCATGACAAACATACGTTCAAATCGACGTCATATTTTGCTACACTTAGTGTCATCTAAATAAAAAAAAAATTTGGTTTTTGCATGAACCTATAAAAAATATTGTATGCAACTCGTACAAAAAGTAAGAGTTTATTGCACGCGACGTGAAATTGACAACACAAATAACTATTTTAATGTAATTCGATATCTAAAGTGAATTGCTAGTTAGATAAGTTATTTGTAAGTTTTGATATAAATACTGTACTAAATTTAAATACTTTTAAAAACATGCATTTACAATTATGTAGAGACGTGAGATGTGTTCCCAACTCAATTAAACTTCCTTCGTGTTTTTTTTTATTGCTAGCTTTTCCTTTTAGTTTATGTTGGCGGTGCAATAAAAATAACTAGGAATTAGTTATTTAGACCGTTCCACTTCTAGACACATCTTGATTCGAATTTTTATTACGGAACACATTTGAACGAATGCACAATGCTATTCATAAAACTTTATTTAGGTATCAAATATATATTCAGTCATTGTTTGATTACATTACTTTTTAGTTTGGACAATATAATACAAAAATAAATCAAGAATATATTTTTGCATCTGCAGGGTGTATTTAATGATGAAAAAATAATATAGAATATTCGGCATAAAAAAGTATTATATCAAAAAGTTTTATATTTGTTTTTATAGAAAATGTTGAAAATGATATTCATTAGCGTAGAAGCTGGCCTGGCACAAACGTACCCAATTTAGGTGAACAAGTAGTAGCAGACAATATGTAATTTACAATAACACCATTATACACTCTTCTGTTACTCAAATCAAAACAAGAAAACAAGCACAACACAATGCAAATCCATAAATACAATAACGTAATACACACCGATCTTTTTCATAGCACTTGACTTGATAATTTTAACATTTCTTCATATAACAGAAACCTCAATGGAAAAGCAAAATCAATTGTAATGCTTATTAAAAAACATTGACATAATTGCTCATAAATTGAGTAAATATTATAGACCTTTGTACCGTACCATTATTCAAAATAATGTCAAATGTAATTTAACGATCACGAATTGAACGTCTAGTCTACATTAAATAGTTTTAATACCATTTTACTATGACACACTACATAGAAACAAACCATAAAAGTAAGTGAATGAAAAAATTCTTCATATTTAAGTGATTTAAAAAATCATCTCTACGCGGAGGTTAAATTTTAGGTGAAAATTCCTCAATGTGAAGAAAATATTCACATCTGGCAATACTGATCTCATAGTCTCCATTACACTACAATCCACAAGTGCGGGGTGCGGCCAAGACTGAAGTTAACTTTTTTCATTTTTTATTAAATATTTTTAATATTCAACTCTCATAAACGACCTATATTATTTTACTTCAATTCCCAGGTTTTTAATATTGTGCACATGTATAAATAAATATTCTTAGTTTAAGAAATTCTTTTTCGAACTGCAGTTGAACAGAATATATACTTCCGCACCTTGCAATGTCGATTATAAAGATTTATATTTGACATCCTATGGCAGAATGACCAGTTCAGTCACCAGACTTAACTCTTGTCGGTCACCTACTTGTGAGAACACATATTTAGAAGGCAAAGGTTTATTATTATTAGCACCATTTGTATCAGAGCTGAACTTTCTCCCAGAACTATAGTTCGTATTACCAATTAAAACGCCTTTTTTCTAAAATTGATATATATATATATATATATATATATATATATATATATATATATATATATATATATATATATATATATATATATATATATATATATATATTATATTAAAAAGTAACTTTAGGGTAAAATCATTTCATAATATTGAAAGTGTTTGTAGCAAGTAATCTATATAGAATTTAACTGAATAAATAGTGAATATAAATAAATAAAGGTTATTGAAAAATATGAATATGAGCTCAAAAACAATTGGACATAATTTTTTTTTAAATATCTTCAGAAAATAAAAATTGATATGTTTTTCGATTTTTAAGAAACTAATTCATTTTCACAGCTTGTATTGGGGAAGAAATATTGTTATATTATTTTGCTATAAATATTAGCCCATAAAGTACATACATCCAATAAACAACTTCAATTTCTTAAATGCCAATATTTATTTTTTATTACAAGAATTTAATAAAACATTGAAGATTTACTTAACGAAAAACATTTTATTAAAATATTAATAAAATATTATATCGGTGGCCACAAGATGTCTATGAATCTATTCAGGTTCACTTTTGTCGGATAAGTCGTCGGTTGTCTTATCTATGACATACTCAGGAGGAGAGCTCACAAACTTGAAAACCGTATACGTCTGGTGTGCCGCTAATGAATGACTTTAACAGTTTGCTATAAGTTTTTCAGGTTTTCACATATTTATTTTATGACATTTATTTTCTGTAACCCACCTTGTATAAATAATTAAATAAATACTGCTCTAGAGAGGAATATACTATATATTTAAATTAAAGCAAACATAATAATTATGTACTCCAGTTTTATGTATCTTAATGTAATGTTATTATTTACTTACAATTTCTTAAATGCCAATATTTATTTTTTATTACAAGAATTTAATAAAACATTGAAGATTTACTTAACGAAAAACACTTTATTAAAATATTAATAAAATATTATATAGGTGGCCACAAGATGTCTATGAATCTATTCAGGTTCACTTTTGTCGGATAAGTCGTCGGTTGTCTTATCTATGACATACTCAGGAGGAGAGCTCACAAACTTGAAAGCCGTATACGTCTGGTGTGCCGCTAATGAATGACTTTAACAGTTTGCTATAAGTTTTTCAGGTTTTCACATATTTATTTTATGACATTTATTTTCTGTGACCCACCTTGTATAAATAATTAAATAAATACTACTCTAGAGAGGAATATACTATATATTTAAATTAAAGCAAACATAATAATTATGTACTCCAGTTTTATGTATCTTAATGCAATGTTATTATTTACTTTATCCAAAATTATTTAACATTGTTTCAAATAGTTACCATAATTCTTTCAAATCACTTAAAAGTTCAAATGAAAACATTATTTTACTTTGAAAATAACAATTATTTCCTTCTTATTGTCTAAATAAAAGAAAACAATTCACTTTACAAACGGAACTTCATCTTATATTAAGTATATTAGTTTTCTTTATTTCAATTAATTTTTATCCTTAAAAGAAGAATACTTGTTCATATTACTATATATTTAAATTAAAGCAAACATAATAATTATGTACTCCAGTTTTTTGTACCTTAATGCAATGTTATTATTTACTTTATCCAAAATTATTTAACATTGTTTCAAATAGTTACCATAATTCTTTCAAATCACTTAAAAGTTCAAATGAAAACATTATTTTACTTTGAAAATAACAATTATTTCCTTCTTATTGTCTAAATAAAACAAAACAATTCACTTTACAAACGGAACTTCATCTTATATTAAGTATATTAGTTTTCTTTATTTCAATTAATTTTTATCCTTAAAAGAAGAATACTTGTTCATATTACTATATATTTAAATTAAAGCAAACATAATAATTATGTACTCCAGTTTTATGTATCTTAATGCAATGTTATTATTTACTTTATCCAAAATTATTTAACATTGTTTCAAATAGTTACCATAATTCTTTCAAATCACTTAAAAGTTCAAAAGAAAACATTATTTTACTTTGAAAATAACAATTATTTTCTTCTTATTGTCTAAATAAACAAAACAATTCACTTTACAAACGTAACTTCATCTTATATTAAGTATATTAGTTTTCTTTATTTCAATTAATTTTTATCCTTAAAAGAAGAATACTTGTTCATATTATACAAGAATAAGTTAATCTTTCAAGAAAGTATTACTGTATTTGAGGAATAGTCAAATTAATCTAGTTTTGGAATAATTGTATTAATATTGATACTAATATCATATAGCTTTTTTCCGTGTAGACTTTTATGAATGAGCAATACATAGTCATCCCCAGATTCTTTATTATGATATTTGTAGTAGTCTTCTGGCAATCCACATTGATATTAAGAAATCGATTACCAACATCATATCTGTTTTTTTACTGTATTAGAAAGGTATTTCAAGCTAATATATATCAAATCTCCTACAATTCCTATCAATGAAGTCATATGCTCTCTGATACCAAACATCTAGTTATGCTAATGAACAATTCCACAGACAAAGCTCTATTCAATAATTATCTCAAAAAATTAATCTAGCTAAATTTACTAACCTGGTTTAATGGAAACATTCTATAAATATCTAAGTTCACTTTTAAAACTGTGGGAACTCGAAAATTCAACCACAATAGATGAGATCTGACCTATTTCTGCATTGTGTCCATTAGCATACCTAGCTGTTTGGAATCAGAGCGCATACATATGACTTCATTGATAGGAAGTAGGAAATTTGATATATATTAGCTTAAAATACCTTTCTAATACAGGAAAAAATGTTACAAAAGCTAACAATAACGAATATACGGATAGATATTGTGGGTGTAATTCAACGCTGGTCGGGGTTTTAGTCCGCAGAATAGTTAGTTTCACACAATATTGTTAATACCTAAACATATATTAAATGTCTGGTGTTGTGTCTCAATGGGAATTTGGACCATGGACCACATTTTTTGGCGGAACACTCAATAATTTATTTTTTTTTTGGATTTGTTACAAAACGACTTCAATAATCTGAAGTGTCCCCACTTCATGGCCACCAAGATCCCTTGATCTTACCTCACTGGACTTCATTCGTTGAAGATATCAAAAGTGTTTATATCGTAACCCACTTACAAGACAAGAATATCTTTTATACTTTAAATAATGGGCGAACTATCTAAGTTGCCCTTCGGATGTCCTTGAAATGCTACGGTTTCTAGGAAAATAATATGATAATATTTCTTCCCTTGACTCCCCTTCCTACGACTTTTATTTTAAGAAATATGCATCTAACTTTCGGTTTATTATTTGAAAGAATAATCTGCCATTTTTAAGAGCACAATCAAGTTAATATCTAGGTAGCAGCTTCTTTCTTAGTCGAGTCAGAATCCTTTCATTAAATTACCCTCGAAATTACGTACCTATATTGATACCGACTTAATCTTCCCACCTTACTAACTCCAAGAACTCTTGTTCTATATGTCAGAAACTCCAATAAACTTCTCAGAGAATCAATTAAAGTTGTTGCAGATAAATATGGTCTTAATCGTAATTATACAGGATGTTCTGCATAAGAACCGACACAGAGCACATATGCATGCAGGGGGTCCAAATATTGTAATTTAATCAAATATATCTATATACAAAATTGTACATAGGCGGAGTTATAGGACTTCAAAGTGGCCTTTCGAAAATAATTAATATCTCTAAATTATTTTAACTTGGAATAACCAAATTTGGTATATGGTTTAGGTCTATTATTGATCTTATTTGACTATGAGTTCAAATAAATTTAAACATTACAAGGTGTTCATTGCGAGTAGTCACCCCTAAAGTTATACCAAACTTTTTTTTATTTATCGAATTTAAAGAGAATTGTAATATTCCATGCAGAATTTAATTTAAAACACTTTTTTACTCTTAAGAAAAAATGCATTAATTAAAACAATATTTTAATAATGTTTATTAGAAGAAATCAAAGTCACTAGCAGGCTTTGTCTTTCAAATGTGATAGTAATAACTATTTTATTTCTATTGTTTGTTGTTGAAAATGTCGAGAAAATTTACATTCAGCAAACAAGTTGACATGTGGCTAGGTTTCCGTGAAGAAAACTGTAGAAGGAATGTGGAAGAATATCGAAGAAGATTTCCAAAACCATTAGAAAATGTTTCTCTATAGGAAATCAACCGTGACGGATCGTGCGTTATTGACGATATCGATCTTGAGGCTCCGTCCACTGGTTGTTTGCGCAGGTGCAGAGGCGCGCGCAGCTGCACCGACATTGGAAGCATGGAATGCAGAACGTCCTATAGTCTGTTTAAAAATGAAAGAAAGTATTAAAAGCTTATTATGTATGCAAATCGTAAATAAATGTAGTACTGGTGTTTTTATTCAATATTTTTATATATTTAATATTTTAAGTGTCAAAAGTTCCTTTTTCACCATATTTGTTTCAAAAGAAATGTTTTTCCGGATAACCATTGAATTATATCTGCTTTCCTCCAAGCAGTCGTAGGCGCCCGCTCGGTCTGCTGTGAATGGTAACTGGCATTATCCTTGACAATTACAGACCCCGGAAAAATAAGATCCAACGTCTGTGTAAAATACTCTTCGAAAACATATGCATTCATGTCTTCGTGATAGTCATCTGTATTTTTAGATTAAGATAAAAGTAAACTGCCATCTACAAAACTACTGGCACTACCTATATGTGTCACTATTAATCTTCGCCCTTTACATGAAGGTGCCTTGAACCCTGTTGAAAATCCATCCAAAAATGCTTGTCGAAAACTGTTTACATTTTTATCTTGCCATACTTTTGTTACAGTATATCCCTCGTTGACCCAAGTTTCGTCTAAATAATAAATATTCCTCCCTTCGTCACGCAATTTTCTAATTGATCTTAAGTAGGATCTTTGCCAACAAATAACTTCATCTTTATCGATAAGAACTGACTTCCTTTTCTGCTTTTCCCAGCAAAAATTCAACTCTCGTAAGACGGCCCATAATTTGCTTCTACTGATTTTTGGCAAATCGTTGTCCTCTGAAAGTTCACTTAAAATTTTGTTTAGCGTTGGCATTTCTTTTTTAAAATAAAATAACTGTACTGTTCTGTGAATGACATATTTGAAGAAATCATCTATAACGGCTTTTGACCTCCCTGTACTTGATTTTGGCGGATTTACAGTATCTTGTTCATTTTTTGTTTCCTTGTTCCCTAAAGTCTATAGATAGTCGATTTTCCAATCTCTGTCATTTTGGAACACTTTTCTACGATGTCGTCAACACTGTTGGTAGGATTTTGGTGTTTCAATGCATTAAATATATTTAATATAATAATTTTCTCATTCTGAGACAGCGCACATCTTTTCACGCGTTTAGCAGGTACGTAATCTGATAAGCTCGACATTTTACCCAAACAATATTATATCTACTGGCACAATAGTCACTAAACTCAAGTCGAATTTTACTCTACTGGACTATCACGTCTTCGTATATTCAGCTCTAAGACTGGATTGATCTGTCACAATACACTGGCTCCTGCCCTATGATGTATCCAGTAAAATATGCTGATATACACCCATTACCTGTTAGCATTAGTGTTACCCGATAATTACCTGAAACGAAATATTACCACGCCCATTGCCGGTTCTTATCTCGGGGTTTTATTACTCTATTTCATTTACAAACAGACTATAGTGTAATAACAGTACAAGATCAAGAAAATATTTTGCAAACAGTTGAAGATGAACGAACTGCAGTTAAGCACTAAATATTTATTTCAAAAAACTGGATTATCAAGAACTGTACACCGAATTCTTAAACGTAATCTACTACATCCCTATCGCATTAAAAAATGCAAGAGCTATTGCCTAAATATTTGGATCAACAAGTGACCTTTTGCGAATTTATCTTGTATCAGGATATTCATTTTCACATGAAAATTATTTTCACTGATGAGGCTTGTTTCATTCGTAAAAGAATTACAATGTTTGAGCCGGTATTATTGAACGTTATTTGATTGGATCAGTTCTTTTGCCAAATCGATTAAAAGGCGAAAATGATTTGGAATTTTTGCAAAATATTCTCCTTAATTTAATAGATTTACTGTTGCAACTTAGACTAGCGTTTTGATTTATGCATGATGGGCACCGCCTCATTTTAGTTTCCAAATAAATGGTTAGGACGTTGAAATAATTGTCCTCAAAATTGGCTACCATAATCACCAGACCTCAACAAAATGTAATTAGTTCTTTGGGGAACATTCCTCCACAGAAACCTAACACAAGTAACATGTCACCTTATTTGCTGAATGTAAATTTTTCAGCAATTTTCAACAACAAACAGTAGCAGAAATAAAACGGTTTTATTACTAACTGTCAAATTTAGAAACAAAGCCTACTACTTACTTTTTGATTTCTTCTAATAAACACTATTAAAATCTTATTTTAATTAAAGTATTTTTTTCTTAAAAACCTTAAAGTTTTTTTTTAAATTTAACAAGCGTAAAATCTACGCAGGATATTACCATTCTTTTTAAATTTGACCAATGGAAAAAAGTTGGCTATAATTTTAGGAGTGACTCGCCCTCAATGAACACCCTGTGGTGTCTAAATTTACTTTCGAAATATTTGGCCCCACTTTGAAGGTCTGTTAGGTTATATTGCAACATTTATATTTAATAAAGATTAATCTTTAAAATTGCATTGAAATAAGTCTAAGAAATTACCAAATCAAGTCAAATGCAAAAAAAATTAATGCGACGTATAAACAAATATTGAAATATTTACATTATATCTTAAATCTATAAATTAATATGGATGGCAGTTTTCGGTATCCATGAAACTTAATAGGTTTGTCTATAAAGGTTTCACTTCTCTCCAACTACTAGAAATCAAACCTTCTCGAAACTGTCTGCTTCAAGTTATAGCCGTTCCATGTATCAAGGAACATTATTAGAATTTCAAATCAATCAGTGCCTCTTAGGATGCCCGTGTTAGGTTTAAGGAATTAAATCAAGGCGTTAAAAATGCTACCGATAGGGTGAAGTGTTAAGTTGAAGATGAGGCAAACAACAGAAACCTTTTAACCAGAATTGGAATTGTAATTTCCCTCATGTTCAATTCATTAAGTCGTTTATCTTTGACACTCCTCCTATATAAATGACGATATGGCCTGTATACGGCGTCTTCCATATTTATGAAAAAAATTTCAATTTCAAATACGCACTCTACGATTGATGAAGCTGAATGTTTATTCTCACTGATTCGATGAATCTTGTATAAAAAGAGGACAAGTGCTACCCTTTCTTTTGTATATATACCATAAAAGGTTTCTACTTGTTTTCTCTTTTTTGCAGTTTTGTAAATGAAGTTGAAATGAACTATAAGAGATATATTAAAATAAGATCAAAACACTATTATTAATAAATAAAAGTTTTCTGAAAACGTCAGATTTATGAAATTTACATAAATAATGTAAATGTATACATGGTTAAGCGAAAAGTATTCCTATTCAGTTCTAGGCTGAGATATGGTATCACATTTTGGGGAAGTTCTGTGACTGCTAAAAGTGTATTTGTGGCATAAAAACGTATTCTTAGGTAATAGCAAGTGTAACAAGCAGACAATCTTGTAAAAAAATGTTTAAAGAATATCAAATACAAACGCTTCCGAGTCTTTACATCTTTGAATTATGTGTTATTTTTTTAATAATAAAAATAATATTCACAAAGTATGTACTTTGCATACATATAAAATTAGACAATGGAATGCTTTTTGTGTACCTTATAGTAATTATAACATTTCTGTAAAGTCTCCTTTTGTGTTTGGGCCCAAGGTGTTCAATAGTTTACCTGAAGAATTAAAAAACATTGAGATTCCTGCTGAATATAAATTCCGGTTAATAGCTATTTATGACATACGTGTTAAAAGTAAGATTTAATTTTGTGAGTGAAGATGATTAAAAAACGAGCGTAGCGAGTTTTTTAACTTCACGAACAAAATAAAATCACTTTTAACACGTATATCATACAATATTTTTTCTACAAAACAATCGGCAGAACTTTAAACTCAATAAAAATAAGAAAACAAAAAATACCACACAGATCGCAATGTTTATGAACCAAAATTTTCGTAGCAATCAGTGCTTTTGATTTACTTTTAACACGCGTGTTAAAAGTAACCTACTTTTAACACGCGTGTCAAAAAAGTTACATTTTTAACATCAAAAATGACAATTAAAAAGCCCACTTTTAACAGTTTTGTAGAAAAAATATTTTTTAATTGATAAGTGTAGGTATACAGTATGCGCCAAAAGTATGGAATAAATTCAATAAAAACGAAACAATTATTTTTTGGGAAAAATCCTCGAACAGGTCGATTTGTAATTTAAAAAATACATATTTTAGCGTAAAATGCGATTTTCAAATGTCATTTGTTTTCGAGTACTGACTAATCGATTTTTTTTTAAATGGAAACACCATATTTTTTTCCTTGCTTCTGAAAGATCGTTTAATTCTCTATCAGACAGTACTAAAATTTTGCCCTGTTACATAGGAAAGTTTTCGAGTAAATGACGATTGAATGTTAGAAAACGTAAATTTTATCCATAAAAAATTAACAATTCTGAGGTATGTAAAATAAAATACAATTAATTAAATTTTATACTTAAATTAAATGTTCGAATTGCCATCCACCAACTTCTTGACAATGCGCAAGTCTGTGAAGAAATTCTTCTTGCACATTATGAATGATTTCTGGGGTAACTCTTCGCATTTCGTCCCGAATGCGATTTTGAAGTTCTTCTAAATTACGTGGTTTATTAATGTACACTTTTGACTTCAAGTATCCCCATAAAAAATAGTCAAGAGGTGTAAGATCTGGCGATCTTGCAGGCCATTCTATCGGTCCGCGTCTGCCGATCCACCTCCCAGGAAAACAGTTGTCCAAAAAATCTCGTACAGGGCGCGCATAGTGCGGAGGTGCATCGTCTTGCTGAAACCATATGGTATCGTCAGGAATGTCAGGGTCATTATCGTTAGGAAAAATTACTGCAAGGGCTGGAACAAGGTCATTTTTTAGAAACTCTAAATATCTTTGTCCTGTAAGGGTTCCTTCAAAGAAGAAAGGCCCTACTATTCTGTCGTCAACTATTCCAGCCCACACATTTAATTTCTGAGGGTGTTGGGTATGTGCCTCTGCCATCCAATGAGGATTTTCTCGACTCCAATATCTGCAAGTTTGACGGTTTACTGTACCATTCAGACAAAATGTGGCCTCATCTGAAAAAAGTATTTGCCGGTGTAAAATTTCTATTTCCTTGACATAAATCCATTAGAATTTCGCAAAAGTATAAGCGGCGATCGGGATCATTTTCATTGAGTTCCTGCACAAGTTGAATTTTGTAGGGATGATATTTTTCCTTCCTCAAGATACGTAGCATTGTGCTCTGACTAGTGTCATTGTTTAATGCAACCAATCGTGAAGAATTATGAGGATTATCCACCATACTTATCAAAATGTTCTGTTTCTGATTTTCATTAATGCTTGGACGTCCAGGTTTTGGAATATTTACAACATTTCCAGTTTTTCTAAATTTAAACTCTACCTTACTGACTGTTGATTGGCTGATAGAGCGATCTGGATATTTTTCATTAAATAAATCGCAAACTTTCTGCTGAGTTCTAGTCATATTCCCACATCCGATAAGAATTAAAATTTCAATTCTTAGAGTAACAGTTAAATGTGCCATAATACTTTAAATTGAATAATAATTTCTATGCCGCTTACAATACTTATTAGAAAGTCGGTGTGACAATGACACTTTGCAAAGATTTTCACCTACGTGATCCATAAAAGAACTATGGAATTCGAAAAACTAAACTTGATAACATTTTTGCTTTATTTTAATTGATTTACGTTTTCTAACATTCAATCGTCATTTACTCGAAAACTTGCCTATGTAAGAGGGCAAAATTTTAGTACTGTCTGATAGAGAATTAAACGATCTTTCAGAATCAAGGAAAAAAATATGGTGTTGCCATTTAAAAAAAATCAATGACGTCATTACTCGAAAACAAATGACATTTGAAAATCGCATTTTACGCTAAAATATGTATTTTTTAATTTAAAAATCGACCTGTTCGAGGATTTTTCCCAAAAAATAATTGTTTCGTTTTTATTGAATTTATTCCATACTTTTGGCGCATACTGTATATGACATTACTGAATTATTTTAAAAAGTAGTAGTAACAGTAAGTATATTTATTGACTATTCTCATATTTTGTTATAAAGTGTAAAGAAAAATAAACGTTATTATTATTATTATTATTACCTTACTGGCCGCACATTTTCTGTTCGTCAGTGAGTTCGTCATTCTCAGATAAGTTCGATGTTCAATCTGGTGTCCCTCAGGATTTAGTCCTTGGACCGATCTCTTTTCTAATCTACTGCGGTGATTTACCACTTATTCTTACTTCGACTTCAATGTCCTGAGCTGATGACAGTACAATATTTGGCAATCCTAATTCGCAAAACATTGTACTCCTCAGTGATCTTCACTCACTTGAAAAATGGTGTGAGGGCTGGCTCTTGCCCCTTAACTATTCATTCTTCATTTAAGTAACAACAGTCCCCGTTCAATTTATTGTTTTAGGGATGGAACTGTTCTCCGCTCTGTAGAATCGCAAGTGGATCTTAGTTCTAATTTTAAGTGGGATATTAGTTCTGTGACACACCGTGCCAATTCAAAATGTTACATACTTCGCAAGTGCTTTCAACATTCTAACGTTCCACTCTTCAAAAAACTATACCTATAAAACCTACATAAGGCCTGTCCTTGAATATGCCGCTTCAATATGGTCTCGATATTTTAAATTTTATGAGTTCCTAATTTCTGTCACTTATTTTACGAAGAAAAGTTACGCAGACTTAATCTTACGACACTTATAGAAAGAGACTTTGTGGTGACTTAATTTTTACATGTCGGACTCTTCATGATACCTTCTCGATCAACATATCTGGCATGTTCACACTTAATGTTAGCGGAAACCTTCGTGGTCACTGTAGATTATTTAGTTTGTTATTGTATTATGTGTTATGTTGCCCACATTATTATTTTTTTGTGTTTTATAGCATATTTACTTTGCTCTTTTGTTTTTATCTTCTTGTTCAGTTTATATTATTTACTACTTTTTTGTACTTGGACATAATAAGTTGTTCCTCTACCCTTTAATATGGTTAAGAGTAATTAAAAAAAAAAGTTTAAAAACGTTTTTAGGGAGTGTCAAAAGATGCACCGACTCGTATGTGCACTTTTTTTAGCAATGATATCGCGTGATTTATTGACTATCCTCACATTTTGTAGGCCAAAGTATATTTTTCCTTCCAATATTTACTCTGTATTTTTATCACTGCACAAACATGCTTCCTTAAGGAAAATATTCCACACCCAGTGAGCAGCTATACAAATCAATTTACTTAATACCCCTCTCCCGCTATTATAGAAGGAAATTGCACAAGCACAAGTCAATTGAAAACTTACGTACAACAACAAATTGAAAAAAAAAACAGCATTTAAAAGAAAAACTGTGGAAGAAGCTATCCGTCAAACAAAAGGTTGAAAGAAGTGGGTGTTGACCGACGGGATGATGGTCTCTGTTTAAACGATTATTGCTGTGTTTGAGGAGCACCACCGGCGGGTTTTTGTGTGCTCGTTCATCGCAGACACAGCGTGTTCGCCAGATTGAACAAGCCTCGCTCCAGCCGAGCCATTGTTTGTGTACTCTTTATTATTACCCGGATTGCCCCGGAATGAAACATACAAAAAGCTCTTCAATAATTAATGTCGTATTGCCCATTATGAACGGCTTAATTTGTGTTGGTTTACAGAATTACACTTTCTCGTTGTTTACTCGCCAGACGATCGTGTTTTAGTGACACGATACGTTATTCTTTCTGCGAGATATGTCACTCGATCACGATAGTTTCTTATGTTCCCGTTTGAAACAATGGATTTATGTTTAGATTAAATTGTTTTAACTTGAGCATAACCGCGACATCTAAACCGTTCTACAGGGTGTTTTTAAATGAAGTAGCAAAAAAGGTACCAATGACTGTAGAGCCAAAAATAAGATGGAAGTAAAAATACCTTATATGAAAGTTGCACCCCTAAGGGGATATACCCTCTTAAAGGAGGGGATTGAAATTCATTTTAATTTTTTTCTTTGACATGGGGAGCATCCTACTAATAGAGATAACTTTTCAATATTTTTTCGATCATTGGCGTATTTTATAACGGAGTGAAAAAGTCAACCCCATTGCAATGTTTGATTAGAAATTTTTTATATGAAGCAAATTATTTATTTAAAAATATTTATTGGGAAGACTGATTTATTTACGATAAAACCGATAGTTTTCTAGTAAAAAAATTAGTCATCGGTCACTAAAGCGGTAATTGCCAAAATTTGTAAAAATAAAGTAGGCGGATGTCATAACAAATAAATTGTTATTTATCATATGTCACTCTACGCCGTTTCTCCTTTTCTTGATAATTTTTCTTGTGCTAGTTATATATTCTTGAGTTTTGTATGCATTATGGTATTGCATTTGGATCACGAATTATTAATATATAAGCTTGACCATTTGGATTTTAGTAATAGTTTAGTTAGATTTTTCCGGTCATATCTTTCGCAACGTAAATTATGTCTCATACAACGGTTCTAAATCTAATTCTTTCTTAGCCACTTTGGGTGGCTTGCACCTCTTCTTTTTATGTTATTTATTAACGATTTGCGGCTCTTAAACGTTGCAATAGTGTTAAGGACCTTGGAGTTATCATGGATGACAAATTTTCTTTTTCCAATTACATTAAATCAAATGGTTAACACTGCATATAAAACATTGGGCTTTGTTATTGGAAATTCATCAAACTTTAATGACGTTGCTGCTTTAAGATACCTCTATTATTCTCTAGTACTTTCGAAACTTGAATATCGTAGTATTATTTGGTACCCGTTCTATAGAACGCATATTGATTTAGTGGAATCAGTTCAAAGGTATTTTCTTAAGTTTTTATCTTACCGTGATTATGGTTACTATACACCTAGGGGATCTAACCACAGTTTGTTGCTACAAAAATTTAATTTCGATTCTTTACATACCAGAAAAGTGCTTGCGAGTTTATCACTTTTGTATAAATTATTTCACAACCGAATTGATTCAGCATCAATGTTGAATATGTTTGACCTACAAATTCCTAGATTTGGATCACGGGATCACTGTATGTTTTATTGTCATAATATAAGAACCAATTTTGGTATGAAATCTCCAGTATATGTTATGTCTATCAATTTTAATCAAATATCCAGCTTATGCGATTTACATACCTGTACTCTTAAAAATTTATTATAGATAGGAACTCATTTTTTTGTGATATTTAGGTTAATTAGTACTTGATTTGTAGTTCTATTATTTGTTGTGATTATTATTATTATTATTATTATTATTATTATTAGCTCCGACATATTCGGAGATGTTCTGAAGAGTCAAGCAATGACCACTCTCCACTCCGTGGAGTCAGTAATCATTGCGCCCGTAAATCGTGCGTTCTGAACAGACGTAGCGAACCAAAGACGATTGCCTTCTGCATTCTGCCGGTTAAGATCTCTGCCGAATTTCGGCAAGCCGGTATGATCTTTAAGTCAGAAAGCAACGTATGTCTCATTCCACCCAGGACGCCTATAATTAGTACCACAATCTTAACAGCGTGATCTGGATACAGCCTGCAGAGCTTGGAGAGAAGATCTCGATACTTCCTCCGTTTCTCCTCCTCTTTTAGGACGATGTTGTTCTCTGCGGGAGCCGAGAACTCAATCACAAACATCGTACTAAGTTGGTGGTCGAGAAGGACTACATCAGGCTTATTGACTTGAATTTGCCTGAGGGTGGGGAATGAATAGTTCCAATAAATTCGGCACTTCTCATTCCCCACAACGGATTCTATATCCCCCGGAGCATAAGGCAGCACTGGCGTCTAATCTATCTCATACGAGTGTCGTAAATGATAATACAGTACCCGTAAGGCTGAATCGTGTCTTTGGATATACGCTGTGGCCGCATATACCGGACAGGCCGACAGGAGATGCATAAGCGTCTCTGGCGCCTGACGGCAGGCCCTGCAGCTGGTATCAGGAACCTCGATACCCAAGACACGACTACGATAGACGAGAGTGTTAATTACACCATCTTGGCAAGCCATTATGAACCCCTCGGTCTCACAGTTCAGCCCCGCTGACCTCAAAAAAGCGAAGGTCAGCTTTTCAGATAAGCCAAGCCCCTCTAGATGACGGTAGAAGAGACCATGCATTGGCTTATCCTTATGTAGCTGCAGAAGATGACGCATTTCTTCAGTTTTAATTTGGGCTTTTAACTGAGCAGGGTCCCACTCGGTGACAGAGTCTGGATTTTCCCGCTCAGTATCGAACACGAGAGTTCAGCAGCTGCTCTTCTCGCTGCCTTATATACAAACGCTCCTATCCCTGCTGCTTCATGGTCTTGGACCATGCAGAGAAGGGGATCCGAGCTCCTGATGACTTTACAGGCCTCCTCCAAAACCACTCTGCCCTGGAGACACTCCAAACTCAAGAGTCCACGGCCTCCCCGATTTCTTGGGAAGTATAACCGTGGAACGGACGATCTTGGATGCAAACTCCAATGGAGTTGCATCATTTTGCGGGTCCCTACATCGAGTTGCCTCAGCTCTTCTTGTCCATTTCACTACTCCAAAGGAGTAGAGAAGGATCGGAATGGCAAGCATATTTGTGGCACCCACCTTGTTCTTACCCGACAGCTCCGAAGACCAGATTTGTCGGAGGCGGTGCCGATACCTGCCGCGGAGAGCGTTTTTCACCGTTGCCACCTCATGAGTGCCCCGTTGTAGGACACCCAAATAGGTGTACGACTCTCCGGCATCTAGATGGTGGAAGATGCTTCCGTCTATTATTATTTATTATTATTATTAAAAGTCAAATAGGCGTCCTTGATTTCCCAAAGAAATCGCTTTGTCCAATGTATGCCTGTGTTTAGAGCATAGACCTTATAAATCATGGACCGACCCTAGAAAGAGAGGTCCGCTGTCCTGATGTGTACAGGAGGAATGAAGCTAGTCCAGGCAAAAACAGATGTTCTATGACAGAACAATATATAAACATAACCTGACGAAACCTTTCCTAAATAATTAAAACCTTCCTTACAAATTATTATTATCAAAATGTAATTATAAATTAAATTTCTAAATAAATGAGTAAATATCTAATATAATTCGGTCTGTCACACGTCTGTCATACGTCTGTCATTTACAGTTTTTGTTTTTTTCGGCCAATGATCTGTGGGTTTTTACCATAGACCTTATAAATCATGGACGCGCCCGAAACCGTTTTCTGCCTATACAAATCGTTGATGCTCAGATGTGTGCGACAGAGATAGAGATAGTCCGGGCAAAAACCCACAGATCATTGGCCGAAAAAAAAAAACAAAAACCGTAAATGACAGACGTATGACATTTACGGTGACAGACCGACTCCACCATAGTTTGTGAGTCTTTAAAAACTATTGCTAATAAACACACTAAACACAACTAAATCACAAATGGCACACAAATCATTAACAGTATTAATAGGAAAGGTTTTGTCAGGTTATGTTTATGTATTTTTCTGTCATAGAACATATGTTTTTGCACGGACTAGCTTCATCCCTCTTGTACACATCAGGGCAGCGGATCTCTCTTTCTAGGGCCGGTCCATGATTTATAGGATCTATGGTTTTTGCCCAGACTAGCTCTATCTCTGTCGCACACATCTGAGCATCAACGATTTGTATAGGCAGAAAACGGTTCCGGGCGCGTCCATGATTTATAAGGTATATGGTTTAGAGACGCACTATATCGATGTAATTAGTAATTTTCGAACATTACGTGTTCTTCGACCTTTTAAAATACCTAACGATTGTAAAGTCTGCTTTTAAATTCTTGATACATATAATCAATACCCTATTCAACTCAGTTTTCTATTAATCTCCGCTGAAATATTGTACGTGAGGTGGTTTAATATCCAAAAAATTAATCTTGTTTTTAGATGTGTTACAAATAATAATCAACTTTCTAGAAAATGGATATTATTTGCACGTCGGATAGGAGATACGTTTTATATATCAATTTTTCAAATAATTAAAAAATAAGTGAATCGTAGTAGCTTGTAAGCATAAATGAAAGCATTTTTTTTAACTTTCACATATCACTAATGCTAAAATTATTAACATGAACAATTTTCTAGAGTAATTTAAGCACATTAGCTAAAATCATTTTTGGAAGACGAACTATTGGAAGCAAAAATTGCAAAGAAGATCATATCATATTGACATGTTATTGTTGTCAGATTGACGTTAACTGTTTGGTTGGCATAAACATCTATTTGTTGTGTTTTAAAATATATGGTACGGAAAATCATTAGTCAAACAAGATGTCAATCTATACCTACATAATGTCAAAAAAATCTAATTCCAATGTAGGTAGACTGATCATATGCAATGTAGTTTACTCGAAGGAATATACAAATTTCCGGAATTTTTTTGAATTATCATAGTAACAGAACAAAATACAAGATTCTATATAATTCTAATAATTGGTTAGAAAACGTTGGTGTAAAATTTTTACTTATAATATCCCTATAATGGCCTATAATGCTTAAATTATTCTCTGAATTACTCTAACTTGAAATAACCAAGTTTGGTACATTATTTAGGTTAATTATTTATGTTATTTAACTATGAGTTCAAGTAAATTGAAACATTACAATGTGTTCATTGAGGGTGAGTCACCCCTAAAATTATACCAAACTTTTTTCCGTTTTAAAAAGATTGATAAGATCCCGCACAGAATTTAATTAAAAACACTTTTTAACTCGTTAAATTTTAAAAAACTTTCAAAGTTTTCAAGAAGAAATGCATTAATTAAAACAATATTTTTTTTTTATTAAAAGAAATGAAAAAGTCAGTAGTAGGCTTTGTCTTTAAAATTTGACAGTTAGTAATAAAACTAGTGTTTCTGCTACTGTTTGTTGTTGAAACTGGCAGGAAAATTTACATTCAGCGAACAAATTAACATGTTGCTTGTGCTAGGTTTCTGTGAAGGAAACTGTAAAAAAAATGTGTTTAAGAATATCGTAGGAGATTTTCAAATCGAGTGATTCTCCATAGACAAACATTTTCCATTGTTGAAAGACGAGCTCGAAAGACACACAAAGTTTTTCAATAATATCCGAAAACGTCCTGTGCAATAAGGGTACAAGATGAAGAAAATATTTTGCAAATAGTTAAACCGCAAATAAGTACTAAACGTTTATATCGAGAATTGGATTATCAAGAACTTAACATTCAAAAAGTGTAAGAGCTATTGCCCCAAGATTTGGATCGACGAGTGATCTTTTGCGAGTTTTTCTTAGATCAGGATCGCAACTTAGACTAGAGTTTTGGTTTATGCATGTTTTTGCTCATTTTAGTGCTACTATTAGAGATTTCTTGAATTTTGAATTTCAAGTCTCCAAACAAATGGTTATGACCAGTAACTAATTGTCCTCAAAAAATTTTCCGGGATCGGCAGACTTCAACAAATATGATTATTTTCTTTGGGATGCATTGCAGGATTTTGCTTATTGCTCGCCAATTGAATCCAGAGAAGATTTGTGGAATCGTACTAGAAATAAAATGTATCATTATAAAAAACGATCATCATTTATAAATTAAAGTATGAGTAAATTACTTAATGCATTTTTCTTAAAAACATTAGAGTTTTTTTAAATTTAAGTGTTTTAAATTAAATTCTTCGCGAGATGTTATCGTTCTCTTTAAATTCGATCAATGGAAAAAAAGTTTGAAACAATTTAGAGGGAGACTCACCCTCAACGAACACCTTGTACTGTTTTAATTTAGTTGAACTCATAGTCAAAGAAGACCAATAATAAACCTATTCCAAGTTAAAGTAATTTAGAAATATTATTTACGAAATACTTCGCCCCCCTTTTGAAGGCCTGTAACTTCGTCTCTGTGTGTAACTTAGGTATAGGTATGTTTGGTAAAAATGCAATATTTTGGGACCTCCTACATGCACCTGCTCTGTGTCAGTTCTTATGCAGAACACCAACGAATCTTCAATCGACTCGGCGAGTTTTGAAGATTTCGATCCCCCATGCCGCTTAATTGTTATATTTGCTCCACTATCCGCTAGTAAGCTTGCCGACGAACACCGAAAACAATGTCCAGTATAGAGGTTAGAATTTGGAAGTTGCAGAAATTTATCAATAGCAACAGGAAATTTTCCAAACGTATTTATACCCACAGGGTTTTTCTTGCCTTTCACATACTTTAGGAAAAGCCTCCGATGTCCCACATTTTCTGGACGAAGAGCCATGTATCTCCGGTAAAAATCCAAATAAAATTCTTCAACCATAGTAGAATTTCGTGGAACCCTGGTTTTGGTATCTGATACCAATATTGAACTGGAAGTGTTCACAATTTCCAAGTTGTCGAGAGTCAACTGGCAGGCACCAAATATTTCCAAACTAGTAGCTACTTTTATCAGAAGATACTCGTCATCCGGTGCGCACTTCAAAAACTGTTCAATTTGGTCTCTGGTCAAAGTCATTGATTTTTTGGGTTGATAACCTTCTTCTTGACGCTTTAGAAACGCAATGAGCTTAAAATGTTTGCTGATATCTACGTCGCTATTTATTCGTAATATAGCTTTAATCATAAATAATAATTAAGTAGATCATAAAGATGAAGTTTTCCAAACCTTCGATTTCTTCTAAAAATAGGCCAAGAATACATTTTTAGTATATTTTCCAGGAACACCTTTTTCTTCACACCACTTCACAAGCTCATTGTATGCAATTTCATATTGAATCCGAGATTTTCTTGGTAATAAGTCCAAAGTAGCTCGGTTGGCTGCTTCATCGATTTCTTTAAATGGATTGTTCTTTTCCATATTCTCTTTATACTTTTTAAGAGTAAAAAGACACAACGTTTAAAAGTGACAAATCAAAAGCTTTCAAACAAATGATGAATGCAACAATGGTTGCCACCATGGTTACTATATATCATTGGCACTTCGAAAATTTGATATAGTGCCTACGATGCTATTTAAAACTTAACTTATTTCTACCTGGGGTAATTCTTTTTAATGCTGTTTGTAGAAAAAATATTGTATGATATTGTTAAAAGTGTTTTTAAGGCACTCTGCAAACTTTTACATGCGTGCCTTTAAAATGCACTTTTAACACTCACATCATAACTATTGATGTACTAAACGTTCATATTAAATTCTAATATTTTGTAGATCCGTTATTTTTCACTCATACTTTCAATTTATCAAATAAAAAAAATGCTGAACAAGCCCATTATGTGCTGTGAATCAAAGGAAGTGTACGCATCAACCGTACGGCTTATCTCGCTCATATTCAGTGTCGCATCTTGACAGATTAGTGTCTGAAAATTGTCGTTTTTTTCAGTTATCGACACTAGCGCCAAATTAAAATTTGTATTCACGGCAAACAATATCCAGGTGAGTCAATAAAAGATTAAAGTCGCCCTTAATTGAGGGTGATTGATCCCATGTCTAACCGAAACGGAATTAGACTTGGAGTAGATTGACACAACGAATTGAAACGCGCAATATTTTCTTTTTTATGTAACAGCAATGATGTGAAAAAAATGAGGTATTAATGTGTACATAAATTTTGTTAATATCGAAAATCTTCAACCAAGGAAATGGGATCGAAAAAGACTTTAAACATCGATCCATGCATTAGATAAGGATATATACGAGCTACTAATTCAAAATCGTTAAATCATATCGACACGGAAAATTCGAACACTTCCTTATAAAAGTTATAAAAAGGTTAGTTGCATCTAATGATACAAAAACATTTATTCATTTTACAAATTGGGCAGTAAAAAGTTTGAGAAAAATGTTGAAAAAATATTTAGTAATGTTACTTATTTAAAAAAATATTTCATAAATCATTTTTACAATCTATAATTTTTATGACGAAATAGTTTTCCAATAGGTACCTACAATATTGACAATAACAAATCGAAATTTTCGGCTTCTTGTGGCACAAGTTCCTAAATTCATAAGAGATTTTATTATTTACAATATAATAAATATAATCTATTTTTTTTTAAATAAATTAGAGGGCAAAGATATACAGGATCTTTCTAAAATAAATGCATCTCCTCACAGGAATAATAGATGACATACAAACGATAAGTCATATTTAAATCATACTAGAATCTGCCAATTCTTGATTTAAATAAAGTATTTTGAAATAAAATAATGCAAGACACGTCCGCACACACTGAACTTGACCCAGTATTGTAAACAGTTGAAGATGTAGAGTCGGTCTAAGCAATAATTCTTGATTCTTTTTCTGGAGTGCATGACACTAGACTACAGGTTTATTAAACAACTTGTTAATTTTCAGGTCTTTTATTGGGTATTTAAAATAAAATTTGAGCCCTGCCTCAAAAACAAATAATCAAAATAAAGAATAAAAATTTCTATATACATTGATTATTAAGCTGTAGTACGCATAAATTTGATGAATGATTGTTTATGACTAAATTATTTACCTATATTTATAAAAGAATGTCCTTTAATATCAAAGAAATTATAAAGTAAATGAAAATAATATGAACTTCACAATAATTAAAAATTAATTACTAATGAAGTAAGTAAGAATAACTACACGAAGTTATTTTTGTTATTTGAGTAAAAAAATGGCATGTCTCTTTTATTTTAAACTTCGCTGATTGTCTTCATTATTATTATTTATTATAATAATTTATTAGTTCGATATTATCATGATTATAACTTTGTTCTTTAAGTATAATACAGAGTGTTAAAGGTAAGTTTTGCCAAACTTCACCGACACATTATATAGATGAAAATAACTGGGGTTTGTTATATAACATTTTTTTATTCAAAACTTAATAAAGAAGTTATAATATTATAATTTTTATTCATAACTTAAATACAGAAAATTTTATTTTCACAATTATTTATTTATGCATTCACGAATTTAAAATATACTCTATTAGCGTTAGTTACCGGGTGGTCAGTATATACTTTTTTAAGAAAAGAAGGGCGCTATTGACAATTCCAAAATTTCAAGGTAGTTTTAGAATATCCGATTAATTTTTGACTAAGTAAAGTGTTCGTAACATTAACAGTTCTTGAGATAATTAGGGCTGTTAAATAATGGCATGAACAATTTTCCTAGCACCGACATTTTATTACGTAAGTTATCAAAGCAAAAAATTGTAACACCCAGTAACTTTCTTATTAAGCTTTGAATAAGTTACGTTAACACCTTGTTCATATATTTTATATACGCATCATTTGTTATAAATTTCATTTCACTGCATATTAAACTTCAACAGTCTAGCACTATTATGCGTTTGGTGTCATCAAAAATTAAATGCAATCAAATCAGTTATAGCCCAGTAAAATTAAATACAAAATTGTAGTTTATAAAATTTTGCACAAAAAAAATCTCTAGACTTTTTTTGGCAGAATCAATTATTTTTATATAAAAGACGCCGATAAGTATTTTGCTCAAAAAAATTAATAGTTGTCGAAATACTTTTAAAAAACTAAAATTCACCCCCTAAAAATAAAAAAGCTATATTTCAGGATATGCTTAAAATATTAAAATACACGCTCCTAAAAAAATACAGTTTGCTCAGAATTTTTTCAAAGTGAAAATCTAGGCTGCTAGCATAATTTATTATTCTTGTTATTTTTGACCAGTTGTTAATAATTTGTTAGTACTTTTTTGGATTGTAGATCCAGGTAAAGAAAACTTGTTTTAAAAACGACGTTTCGGTATTTTATTATACCATTCTCAGGGCGCTACAAATTAGATACAACTTATGAGTACTTTGTTTCTATAACATACCAAACAACTTACATTAAATTTATGGTTTTCCATGTCTTGGTTACAAACACAAAAAACAGGATTTTTCTAGATACCTTTGTTTTCTCGTCCTCTTTTTTAGAAACAAAATTTTTACAAAACATTATGTGTACATGTGAAAGTTTTGTGAATATTTTCATATATTTTCATTTTATAATCGCAGAAGAAATATAGATATATAATTTGTAATAAATACCTTTTAAAGCAGGACATATTCTCTTCCATATAGTAAGGCAACCACTTCTATGAAATTGTCCCAGCGCTAATTCCATATAAAAAAGTGGAAGACCACCAAAAATGAGCATGATGGTATATGGAATCAGAAAGGCACCTGAAACAAAAACCAACGAAATATATTTTGTTATTACATGTATTATTGGAATTTCAAGTAGTACAAATTCATTTCACTAGTTTTTAAAAATAAGTTAGCAAAATATAATATTTGGCTTCAATTTTAAGTTACATTTATTTGAGAAATGTTTGTCGATTATAACTCTATTAAAAACTTGAAAATTTCCTCAACAGTTTTCTCAGCTTTCTCTTCGCAGTTTTAATCAAATCAGGTTCCAGGCACATATACAGGCATATATTTGATTGCTATTCAGCTTCATTTATCTAATAAACGTTCTGATTTAGGACACTATGTTGAGTTAAATTCAATAAAGTACGATAGCGAATTTATACATCAATGTGAATGCAAACTAATGAGCGATTTATTAACTAAATTGGAACTTTGAATGCATAAAGGTCAGCTGCTTATTTGGTATATATATCATATACATCAGTTCTATAATACCACGATTCAGTATCTATTAAATTGGGATCAACAATACAGCGAAAGATGACGGGATTTTCTATACATAAGATGTCCCAAAAAGAATGGAAAGTTTAAAGAAAATTTATTAGATAAAAATAAGATAATTTGGCAAAACATTATTTCTCATACTTTTGGTAAGTTTGATAAGAAATAGTGAAATTAATGTTTGATTACGTTTTATCTTAAAAAAGAAATAAAAATACGAAAGTGATTGAAAAAACAACATTCGAGAAAAACGAGTTTAAATAACTCTCGTTTTCTGGCACAGGATTCTGACATTTCTAACAGTCTGTAAGTATCAGAAACAATATAAACACAAATCTAGAAAAAAGAAATGGAAATTAACTAACTGCCACATTTTCTGACACAAGATTCTGACTATTCTAAACGTCAAAAGCAATTTAATATAAATATAGGTAGATGTATACAGGGTGTCTCTAAATGCTTCGTTACCATAATACAAGTTTCAATAATATTTCTGTTTTTTCTATATAGCTCCCACAGTTTTGAGATATGTACATGCTTTTGCAATAATAATGACACCCCCTTAAAACAGTTTTTGAACTTCTGGAAGTTCTGAGTAGAAATTTTATTAAATCTCTATTGATGAGTGAAACAGCTAAGAACTAATGTTAACAGTGCAAAGTAGATTTCATAACAAATACGTCAGCAGTTAAAAAAAAATTATTTTAAAGAGTGCCATTATTATTTCAAACCATTGTACCAAGCTCAAATTTGGAGCGTAAGCTAACTTAGATGACCTGCATCATTAGTCCTGTCTAATACTTATCACGATCTACTCAATGATACTTTTTCAGTAATCAGATCGTTTAAACCCCCCAAACTTTCTTCCAGTACGCCACTGGTCTTTTCCAGAACAGTGTGTTCAATATTGAACCTTTTTTGTCTCTTGAAATTGTTTCACATCTGCGGCCGTTTTCGAGCAAAAAATAGAAAATGGTTAACTCGCTAAATTAAAAACCGGATTTAAAAATTCTGAAATAGATAGAAGTCTAGTTGTAATATGAATAATGATTTATTTTATTAATGTTGACCCTCCATTTTCAAAAGCTACTCCTGCCTACTTAAATATTTATGTATTATGTTTTAGAAAGTCGTGACTAGTTCATTAAGAATAAATAACAAGTTAACATCTACAATAAGGCTAACACGTATAAACCCACATGTTAATTGAAAATTGTTCTTGATGGTATCTTCAATTAAATAGGGCTTTCTTGGGCCCAATAATGATTATTGTGAACATTTTTAACAACATTTCTTGAAGAACTAGTTTCATCCGTAAACAATATTTTCCTATCAAATATATAGGATACTTTCAAATGATTTACATTAAAAGTACCAGTTTCCCTCAATCTTCTGTGGATGTCTGAATATGTTCGCCTATCCGGTGTAACTCTGTTTGGAAAGCGCTCCGGATACAAGTCTAGCTTCATAAACGTCTCCATCAGCGAAGCCTTACATAAAATGGATATTAGTCAACTTAACGTTAGTAAAATTTACCATTTTTGTATTCAAAAGCAGCCAACAGTAAGAATATATTACAGATATTTCAACAATCAAACGCAGACACAAGTTCAGGTTTGAAGAACTGTCAAAATTAATAAAACAAAATAATTATTATCAGTCGGTCAAAGCCTACCAGAGGATTTTGAAATTTGACTTTTAATTTAGCGAGCTACAGGACATTATTTTGCCCGAAAAGGCCGCAGATATACTCGCGACAAGAATTCAGACGACTTACGTCATACGAACAAATGAATAATTCATTATATTTTCATTAACATATTTACGAAATTTCAACTGAAAGTAATAAAATTAGATACTACACTAAAAGTTAGCATTTTATATTGCACTAAATTGCAAAAATTGATAGTTTTTAGCGCGACTAAATGTCGAAAATTACGTTGATAATAAAAACAATTACGTAACGTCAGTCATGATGTAAGACGTCTGAATTCTTGACGCGAGTATACGAAAAATTTGTAAGAGACAAAAAGGGTTTTAAATTGAACAGGGATTAAACCATTGTTCTAGAAAACGTCAATGGCGCACCATAAGGAAGTTTGGAGGCTGAAAGAAGGCCTAACTACAGATAATCTAAGTTAGCCTGTTCGAAATTTGAGCTACATATCTTAAGCTAGCTTCGGAGTAATTTCGAAGTACACTCATGTTTGCTTATCACAAAAACTATCCTCTAAAAAACTAAGACAATAGAGGCACGTCTTGGTGGACCAAAGAGTTGGAAAGATCAGGAAAGAAGTTCAGCGCCTCTTTAACCGAACTAAATACATAGACTGTTGGGACCAATATAGAACCGCTTTAACGGACTACAATAAAGAAATTAGGAAGGCAAAACGGGAATCTTTCAGAAGGTTCTGCAAGGGTAATTCTAATTTACCCAGCAATTCCAGAATCCACAAGATTCTTCCTAGAGAACCGGTAAGAGATCGATAAAAAAACCGGATGGCACCTACACGGACTCTAGTAGAGAAACCGTAGAACTGCTAATTCTAAACTACTTTCCATCAGTTCAATTCTGGAGAGTACTAGGAATGAAGAACCAACTTTTCAGAGACGATTTTAATAACCCAGCAGAAACGACAGCTAAGAAAGTTATCACGGTACCAGTTGAGCGATCAAATTTTTTTAACCAAATGTTCAGACGATTTCCAGATTTCCAATTACCTAAGCCATTTAGATCGGTTAGTTTAACATTATTTCTATTGAAGGCACTGGCTGAGCACATTAACGAGGGTGTACTCAGTATGAACCCCCTCAATATCCACCAATATGCCTATCTAGCCATTAACTCTAGTATGGACACCTGGTTATTCAGCTATTCAGGGGATAGCGGATTCCCTAGCGAGAGAAGTCGCTGCCCCAAACTTCATTGGGCTAGAACTAGTGCTTGGCATAGCATCCGCTATTGTCAACGCATCCCTCCTGAGTTGGATGGAGGAACAAGTGAATACTGGCATCATTGCCAAGATTAACTCATTCAAAGGTGTTTATAATAGATCCATCGCGAAATAGAACTAAAAATCTGATAGAGTTGAATAGGTTGCGCCTAAGAACTTTAGTTGACGTATATACTGAGCACTGCCGGTTAAAAGTTCACTTAAGCGTGGAATTCACTGTCAGATATGCCCAGAAGATCTACCCGGTGGGCACGCCCCGCATAAGGCACACACAAGCGGAGACGGCACAGACTGTAATAGAGAAACTTAATAGATTAAAATATCATAGTGTAGATTCGTATACCACATCTGCCCATGACCCGGTTCTCTGAAAATGGCGTATTTTTCTTAATTCGCGTCGAAATCCGTTGCGTAGAAAACCAATTTTCTTCTTTACATGTTCTTAATCAGCGTTAAGATTTATTTATTCACACTTATCAATTAATGCAGTATAAGCCTCATTTTTCATATTTTTATTTAGGTAAACTCTGCTTTCCACTTTCCAAAGACAGGGTTTGAACTACCAAAAAGATTTATTATCGGAAAAGGCCATTATTTCAGTAATAAATATAATAAATAACAAAACATACGTGTAGAAAGGATCGCACTCAACGCTGTTCCATTGGCCACTGATTGGATGCCCGGCGGGTATGTCTGCCCGCCTGCATTGACTCACGGATCTGCTCGTGCCTGCGTGGCAAAAATGACCTGGATGGACCGGGCAGCGGACAAGTAGATCGTGCCTTCGTGCATGGCATATACTGGTAGATGTAATTGCTGGGCGTGTCCGCCGGATAGATCTGCCGGGCATATCTGAGTGTGAATTCCACGTTTATGACATATACTGAGTGTGAATTCCACGCTATACACAGGATGGATCTGGCCAGATGCCGCATGTGTCAAGAGAGTGAGAAATCGGCAGAGTACATATTATGCTATCACTGTCCTGTAGGAGATCGAACCAGATTCTCCCTGTTTGGTAAAGTACAGCTTCTGCCGGAAGATCTTACCTAGTATGGTTATAAGCTTCATAAAGAAGCTAAACCTAATGGGTGAACTTTAATGTTAGGTATTAACCACAATAGACCTTATGGTCGCAGTGGAGGGCTAGGAAAGCCCACTCACTTTGTACAATACAATACATGTCTCAAAAACTGTAGGAGATACAAAGAAAAAACAGAAAAATTATTGAAACTTTAACATCCTGTATCATTTTTATATATTTTTAGGTATTAATAATATTGTGTGAAACTAACTACTCAGTGGACAAAAGCCCCAACCTGCGTTGAATTACACTCACAATATCTACCCATATATTCCTTATTATTAGCTTTTGTAACATTTTTTTACGGTTTTAGAAAGGTATTTTAAGCTAATATAAAATTGGTTTTCTACGCAACGGATTTCGACGCGAATTAAGAAAAATACGCCATTTTCAGAGAACCGGGTCATCGGCAGATGTGGTATACGAATCTACACTATGGTATTTTAATCTACTAAGTTTCTCTATTACAGCCAGTGCCGTGTCCGCTTGTGTGTGACTTAGTTAGTTTCACACAATATTATTAATACCTAAAAATATATAAAAACTTTTACATAAAAGATGAGCATTTTTCAAGTAGGTATTGTCATATTTAATTCATTGACAGGATGGCACTTTTTGTCATTATCGATATTTAACTTTAATTTATTCAACTTAAAGGAGACCACCTGAAGAAGCAATCCTAAAAATGCAGAAATAGGCCAGATCTCATATATTGTGGTTGAATTTGTCGTGTTCCCACTGCCAAAAAGTGAAGTTAGATATTTATAGAGTGTTTAATTACCAGGTTAGTAAATTAGATTATTTTCTTTAGATAATTATTGAATAGAGCTTTGTCTGTGGAATTGTTCATTAGCATACCTAGATGTTTGGTATCAAAGAACATACATATGACTTCATTGATAGGAATTGTAGGAGATTTGATTTATATTAGCTTAAAATACCTTTCTAAAACCGTAAAAAAATCCTGTATCATGATAAAGAAGCATTTGCGGATATATGTTTATATAAACTTTTTTTACTAAAATCATACTCAGATTTGCCCTCCTGTATAAAGACATACTATTATGAAATACTCTTAATAGCCAACGGTTAGATGACCCTACTTTTTTCTGTGTCTAATGTTATGGACTGAAATCAGAGCAAACAAAAATTTGATTTCAGGTAATAATCTGAAAATTTTAAGAGAATTCGTCTAGATTCGTAGACTTTAATTTTGTCAGTAGATAGAATAATGACGTGTTTGATGAATAATTAATAAAAAAAATCTCATTTGATTGGTTATGATGTATTGAATAAAATAGACGTAACTTCAGTTATACAAGCCGTTGCTAATTTAAAACAAAATTATGTCTTTCTGAATAATTCTTGAATAAATATAGAAAAGTATTCAACGTTAAATTATACAACTAACTTCTACATTTTTTCAATGTGTTCTTCAAATAGTGTATCTGACGAAGCCCTAGAAGGGCCATGTCTACATTTTTTTTTAATTTAGACTAGAAAATCTGAATTAATACTTTTAACTCTGAATTCAGGCTTTAAACTCTAAATTCAGCCTTTAACCACTGAATTCAGACTTTAATCTCTGAACTTACACTGTTAACGAAATTGTTAGATAAGTCGTAGCACTCAGAGCCTTCTAGATAGAGAATTGAGAATTGGAGGACATAACATACAGGTGCACCCTGCATAATTTTACTGTTTTTGATTCTAGAGACGATTTAATGTGCGACTGCACTTGTTTGAGAAATGATTTAGACTACTTGATTTTCTTAGATCTATTTTTATTTCTGGATCTAGATTGCCGTGGTGTGCTAACAATAACTTCCTGATTAAATTTGATTATACCATTGAATTTGTCATGAACAGTAAGACTTAGAAATATTACTGGGAATGGGGTGTAAAGTTAAAGAAAACCAATTTGTTGGCAAATCTACTTTTCGGTTGTATTTAAGCCTTCTTCAAGACAATCCAAAAATGGTTTTCCATATAAAGGCCGCTTTACATTCAGGCAATGGAGCATGCAATGCAATGAAAACTATTTTACACCAAAATCTTTCATGCAATATTGCAAGGTGTCATCTGTTTTAATACAAATATATAAAATGGGGAATAAAATAGGTAATATAACATATTTTTTCTACACCCGTATTATAACAATGCACTTATATGCCCATAATCCGTTTCATAATGATACCCATTACGATACAGATTTTTCATTACGATAAAGATTTTTAAACGATAGAAACCCATAATTTTTCAATCAAGCATGCTGTGCATTTGACGTTTATCCTAGGTTCTTATGTAATTATTTTAGATGTCAAAATCAGTACGTATTAAATTTTCGTAGATACCTAGCTAAACTTCGATAATTTGTCAAAATGTCTGGTATCAGCGATATAGAAGAATTACCATCGACTCCTCCACACATATCGGAGAAAGCAGAAAATGCAGTTCGTACGAATAATTACTGTTACCTATTGTGTTCAATAAAAATATAAAATTTATGGTTTTTGATTATTTATCGGGTGTAGAAAAAATAGCGTATGCAACTCTCATGTAATGGTTATTAATACACTCGCATAAACCATACGAAACTCGCCTTCGGCTCGTTTCGTATCCCGGTTAATGCTCGTGTATTAATAACCATCATTACATGATCGTTGCATAATATACTAATAGAATACACAGTAGTATATAACTTAATAATGTTCAGAATGATAATGATTAAACACATATATTTGGTTTTCTTTAACTTTAGATCCCATTTCCAATAATATTTCTAAAGATTAAAGTATTGGGTCATAAATATACTTACAAACAGTACTATTTATAACGTTGCACCATTGAGTGACACCTGAAATGCCTATAGCAAACAGCCACAGATAGTCGTCAGCGATACCACCAAACATCTGTTGATTTCGAACTGATTAGCTCTTACCAGTATACCACAGTTGAGGCCAGTAACTCGCAACCTTAGCTGTTCACATTCTGTCATAATTGTTAAAAGGACATGAGTGCAATACGTAGTATGTGTGTATATCTAGTAGTCATTGGCTACTCAATGCTGGGCCTGAATAGAGTCACAAGCAGAAAGCGACCCACTATACTGAGAGTATCTACTATTAAAAGTTTAGAAAATAACTACTCTATGGGCTAATGCCCTGACCAGCAAACAGCCACGATTAGTTGTAAGCGGTGCCATCAGACATATACCGATTTCGAACTTATTAGCCTCCATCAGTATGCCACAGGTGAGGCCAACGACGAGCAACCCTGGCTGTTCACGTTCTGTTGTAACCGACAGAAGATTAAGTACATGAGTCGTAGCACGAATCTACATTTGGCAATCATTTATTATTCAATGATGGGCCTCAATACAGCCAGAAGCAGAAAGCGACCCACTATACTGTACATACTATTGAAGGCGATCCATCGGCGATTGTGATATTTAAAAAACACCATAAATTTATAAGTTCAGAGATTAAAATCTGAATTCAGACATTAAAACCTGAATTCAGAGTTTAAAGTGCTGTACTACACTGTAGATACTATTGAAGGCCTCGACCAGTATCTTTATTGGCGATTGCGATTTTTAAAAAACACCACAAACTCATAAGTTCAGAGATTAAACTATGAAGTCAAACATTAAAGTCTGAATTCAGAGTTTAAACTCTGAATTTAGAGTTGAAAGTCTAAATTCAGAGATGAAACTTTGAATTCAGAGTTTAAAGTCTGAATTTAAAAAGAACTGTAGACGTGGCCTTTTTACGGCTTCGTACATTTCAAATAAATTAAGTTATATTGTTCCTAAGTACTCTAATTGAATTATATCACACACTGTTATCAACTTCATACCATCAAATGAATTTCATTACTATTCCAGTGTCAAGACTGCGTACAATACCTCTAACAACAGGTATATCTTAATAATTAGCAACTATATGAAATATTATTTCCTGAAAATCAGTTCAGATTTCCAAAATTTAATTAATATTGTATGAAACAGAACTGACTGAAGTCAAATTAACCGCTTCTGAAATACTGAATTTAAGGATTTGTTCCAACAGCAGCAATAATTGATTCCGAACCATCCAGAACTATTCAGTTAGGTCAGTTGTTAATGTACTTTTGGCGAATGCGATGGAAGACAAAGTTGATAAAACATTTCTGAAAGTTTTGAACCAGTTCTCGACGGCTGTTGGAACAGGCCTTAGGATTTTTAAAAACTAAGTTCATACTCGTATTAAGTGCGTAAAAAACAAATTACCTCCACCATTTTGATAACAGATATAGGGAAATCTCCACACATTTCCTAAGTCCACGGCAAAGCCTACTACGGCAAGAAGAAACTCCACTTTCTTGTTCCATGTTTCTCTTCGCCTTTCTGGTGTTAATGCTACGACAACAACCCTGGTCACGTTGTCCTTGTTTTGTTTGTTGGCTTTACTGTCTTTATTTTTGTTCGGCGATTTCTTACAATTAGCATCCGGCTCTGTTGGAGTTTTAGACTTGAAGGAGTTCTCTGTGCTATTCTGGCCTTCGGATTCCGGTGCTGCCATGTCTAACTTGCGATTTTAGAGTTGATGTGATATGTTCATGCCTAGAAAAATATATGAAAATTATCAACGAGAGTCAGACTATAGCTAAAGATAGGTTAATAGAGACATTTTTGTAACCAGATTTATCGTACAGCTGTTTAGTTATTAAAAAATGATTTATGTATTGACCCAACTAGAAAAGCATATTTTAAAGTTTAAAGTATTTCAAGAATACTGGATAAGTCAATTAAAAATATTTATTAAAAAAGCAAAAACCACATTAAGTTTATTAAAAAATATGAACAAACTTTTTTAAAAAATACACATCAATATCAGTGCAAACGTAATACAATCATATTTGACCAAAGATAACTACTCAAATTTAAAAAAATTGAATGTGTGAAATTTTGAAAAATAGAAGAATACTGCAAAAATGTAACAATAAATCGGTAATTACTTTGTTACATGACATGCATATTTTAATTTTTATGTTTAATAAAGACAACATATACGTAGCCGATAAGTTTGCAGAAAAATTTGGTTCATAATGAAATTAAGGACAACAGGAACAAACTCAATTACAGGACTTTAGTAGCAACAGTTAATATAATTAAAAATCAAAATATAAATATAATAAATACAGAATTAAAAATACAATAATAATAAAGTAGTAAGTAAGAAAACATAAATATAAGAAACAGAACCTTGAAAAACATAAAAAACATAACAAATATAAAAATGAATAAAAAAAGTAATAAATACGAATTAAAGGCAATCCTTAGTAGGTGTTGTAAATTTGATATTGAAACCTCTATGTAGACTTTGCCTGGGAACACGTCACGTAGACAAACAAACTGTATTGTCATTCTTGATTATACAAGAAATATCCTTCAAACAAACTTCGCAACTGTCAACGCTTTACTTTGACGTTTGTCACTCGCGTTTGGCTGCTCAAGCGGCGAAATCGGTCCGCTTATATAGGTTTTTAAGATTCTAGAAGTTTTTGGCGGTCTCGAGAATCAAATAGATTGTGGCCGAAAATGTTCCAGAAAACGTAAAAATAAAGGCATCAAAAAAATTATAAACAGAAACGTAATTAAGAAACTAAAAAGGTAGGTGAGCTTCATTTATAAACTGTAACGTAAACAGAAACGTAATTAACAAACTAAAAAGGTAGGTGAGCTTCCCTAACAAAATAAAACATACACATATCAGATAATAAATTTAATTTAGATGTCATATTATACACAGGAGATTTTAATATGAGGTTAGTTTTGGCATAAAATATTTCATGGGGCTTGATGGACACAATCAAACAATATAACTATCATCTCTTATTTGATAACTTTGGACTACAAGTTGGTGTATTCTCTATCTGTTTCATTTCCAGTATTCTTTGCCTTTGTGATAGAAATTTCATATTAAAGTAAGAGATATTAGGACTGGTAGACACTATTTATGCTGATAAGAATATCCTTTTTAACACTTCCAAAGTTCTGACTAAAACTGTCAACTCTCATATAAACATAAATACAGGGTGATTTACAATTTATCTAAAAAAAATTGAGAATAGATGTGCATAAAGAATGGAGTTAATATCGTAAAAACAAATTTTGTAAAATCCTTTTAGTTTTATTTTCAACCTTTTCATCTCTGAACTATTATAGTCTCTAGCCAGGCGATTCCGAATATTAAAATTCGATTAACTACAGTAGGTATTAACATTTCTGTGACGTCAGTATTTACATTAGTGTCAAAATAGGCTTACGTGTATAGCAACCCAGGAATTGATGGATATCGTTTTAATCTATGGTGAAGTGAAAATGCTTTAGTAGAACGATTTAATGCAACGCGAAGGAGATTTGAAACCGAATCGTGGAAGAGATGGACGTCCGGAAGTCTACGACGTATTGCAGCAGTGTGGCTTATCATACACGAGGTTCAATTATATCGGTACCATGTACAGCATTCCATGGCCGCAACGATCTCCTGACTTTAAATCATTTGGACTTCTTTTTACGGGGATATATAAAAAATGAAGATATTGCACCGAAGTGGACACTGTCGATGAATTAAGCAAACGTATCATAGCTGCGGCCAATAACTTACTAGTTCAAAACGTATAAGAAACATTTGTGTCAATTTGTAGAGGCTGAGTAAGACGGGCCCAAAATTTCTTGTTGTAACATCAGGTATGTTATTAATTAAAACCACAAATTAATTCTGTTAATAATTAATAACAATAGTGGTAAAAGTAGTTGAATTTGCTATATAAAATAGATGTTATAAAATGTAATTTATTTTTTTCTTTAGTTTTATTGGGTTTTTGTCACACTTCTGAAAAAAATAAAGATTAACTAAATAAGCCCTTGCGCCAAACGGATTAGTCAAGGGTTATTTTTGAAACTAAGTTTGTCTAACCAAAATATCTCACACTTAAAAAAGCAGATAAGTAAAAAATAACAAAAAATTAGTTTTTTCTTTAGTTTGATTGAGTTTTTGCCACACTTCTGAAAAAATAAAGATTAATTAAATAAGCCATTGGTTAGGCAAACTTATTTTCAAAAATAATCCTTGACTGATCCGTTTGGCGCAAGGGATTATTTAATTAATCTTTATTTTTTTCAGAAGTGTGGCAAAAACCCAATAAAACTAAAGAAAAAACTAAAATTATGCCACGAATAAATAGCTTCAGACAATAAATGTAATTTATTTCTTTCCTTGGGAATTTTTTTCAATTTTTTGTCTGGTCGCCGACTGTATGCTTTGCCTTGTCAGGTTTTACAATAGACTAGTTTCCAGTGCCGTGCAGAGGTGTATTTTTAAATCATTTTTGAACTGCCTCTTTTGATTTTTTTTTACAAAATTGTATTTGTAAAAGTCCCCTGTACATTAAAAAAAATTGTTTAGATAAGTTCTGAATCATCCTGTACCCATTATATATAACGATACATTAAATGATTTTTAACACTTTGTTAATTTTATTTGATCTCTAGGCTTGTAAGTGTAGATTATCTACGAAACAGTGAATGAAATCTAAAATAAATATTTAAAATGAAAATATATAGGGTGTCCCCGGATAGGTGAAACGACTTTTGTAAAACAGGCTTTACACTAACAATTTATTGACGATGAAATAATGAATTAATTTATCAATTTCTTCAAGGTCGCACTTTGCTTTTACACTTGTTCAGGGCTTTATTAAGTTTCTTAACAATTTTGCTGTCAGATGTCACCCGTACCAATGTGAAAATAATTTTATCATTAAATCATTTCCATTTGTTTACAAAACAAAAACTGTTAAATGTTACGGCAAAAAAGTGAGAAATTGTTAAAAAAAGCTACCATTGTGTTTATTATTGCTGCTGAACGGTTACTGGTTAAATATAAATCATCATATCCTCTAATCTCACTTTTGCATTTATTTTAGGTTGGTATTCCTGAATTGAAGTAAAAATTGACGAAAAATTAGAACAACATTTTAAGTCGTCAATAACTTGATGAAGTTCTTTATCAATTAATTTGACGTCCAAGTTTTCGTATTACATTTGTCAATTAACTTGACGAAGCCACTTGATCAATTAATTGACAAAGAAATTATTAATGGAAAGCAGGCTTAAGAGACCTAAGACATTGAAATTTTTCACACATGCAGTTCTCATTATAAGAACCTTTTTTAATAACATTTTATCACACCTGATACAGAAGCGGCACTTTACTGGGGATAAAAAAACAATTTTTTCCAAACTTCTAAGGCTTAGATACCGGATTTTATAAGTTTGAAATCATGGCAGATTTTGCTTCTTGAGCAGGCAGAGCTGAATTCCAAAACGTCAGATTTCAACTCCAAAATTTGTTGTCTCTTACAAGAGTCATTCACCTACCCGGAAACACCATGTATATATTAGAGTATTTATAATTTTACAGTAGTTATCTAGTAAGTATAAGAAATAAATAATTATGAAAATGAATTAAAGCTCATGATTTTGTAAATAATGTTCAAAATTAAATTTTAGTTAAAATATTGGTGGATAATATGATTATCTAAATCTTCCTTTGTAATCATGCCATCATTTAAAAACATCACGGGTTGATTAATTTATGGTATAAGGACCCTAATTTATAAATGTGACACCGAAACTCAATCAAGGTACTCCAGCAAATTTTTGATTAAAATTATTATCCAGCGGTATTAACTGCCTAATCGATTTTATCTTATTTTCAAGGAAGTGGACTTTGTTTTCGGTAAAGCATGCAATAAAGTAAAACTTTAGTATAAAGGAATTATTACTTTTAATAAGCATATATAAAAATAAAGGAGAAAGAAAAACAAGTGAAATCTTTGCGATTAATATGTATACTTTATATCAGTAGCGTTAATGATATTAATTAATATATCTTACAGTTGAATTAATGAAACTATAAGAAAAGATAGACCCTGAAATCACAATAAAATGATCGTATGATACCGTCGATACGAAAAGGTCCATACATATTTTAAATTTCATTTTCTTTAAATAATAAGTATGTCTGGTGGTTAAAACAACATCCAACAAAAGGTCGCATGTCCAAAATTTTAAGATTGACAAAGTAACACTAATTAAGTCTTATGCTAGGTTTCCAATTATTAGATGTATCATTGCTGGGTTATTTCGTATTTCGGCACAGGTTGTAATGATTCGATGGATTGTTAATTCTTCTCTATTATTAATTTCGAATTTATAAGTTTCGTTTTTTAAGTGGCCCCATAAAAAGTAATCACAAGGATTACAAGCCTGAGACCTTGATAGCCATTTAGTTGAACCTCCACGGCCAATGCATCTGTTTGGATATTTGTAGTTTAACTATTATCTAACTTAACAACTAAAAATTTGCGTGTAAATATTTAAACATACAAAAAAGTTGCAAAAGAATATTTACAAAAGGTTGCAGTAAAATGAACGCTTTGTATGATTTAACCTAATAGGAACATATTCACTGTATACTCCATGAAGAGAAACTAAGCTACAGTAAATTTCAAATCGGTTAACTGGGTTCTGATTTAAGGAGAAAACAAGAAATAAAAAAGAAACTTTAACATCCTGTAACTTCTTTTTGAGACATTTTTCGTTTAAGTAAGTTTGTTAAAATCGAGACAACTTGTGTTCTAGATTATACCCTTGAAGTATGTATCATTCGTTAGGTGGCATTCATAGACATTCAGTTATAATTAATTACAAGTCAATATATACTTTGACAAAACATTAGTATTTTGCGATTGATTATGTTTATTAAAAAGTATAAGAAACTTAATATTTGGGGACAGTGAACATAATTACTAAAAAGTGAATGTAACAAATTTAAACTGTAAATATTACCTCCTAAACTCTAAAAAATTAAAATTGAAACAAGCAATTAATTAATTATAGTCACATCTTCTGTTGGGATATATACCGTCGATACGAAACGCTAGAAATTTCAAAAAGATTCAACAATTTGATATAATGATTGTAATACGGAAACCAAATAAGAGAACAATATTCATGTTTGAATAAAACGAGAGTGAAGAACAGTTTTATTAGAAATTTGTCATCTGACCTTGTCTTATTACGAATCCCAAACGCTTAAAGGAAGTAGAAACTGTTTAATGAATGTATTCAGAGAAACTCAATTTATAATCGAAGCATCTTTAGTCATGTCTGTACTTAATAAAGCTTCAGCATCTATATTGTAATAAAAAAGAATGGCATTTGCTATGCGCGTATATGATAGAACTTTACATTTTGAAACATTTAATTGTAAGTTGTTAAAGTTGCTTCACCATTTAACTCGTTCTGAAGGGACATACAATCATGTAAACTATAAATAGATGAATAATTGTTTAAATTGTCATTAAAAAACAACTTGTTGCAGATAATACAAACGTTGAGATCGTTGACAAATAAAGAAAAAGTATTGACCCAAAATTAGACCCTTGGGAGACACCTGATGTGTAGGGCATGATTTGAAGCCGTTTACCCCATCTACACCCAACTCGAAAATATACAATGATGTAACAATTAATATATTAAACTTAACAAAAAATACCCCTTCAAATATGAGTGTGTGTTTGACTCGCTAAAGAACTAAAAATCTTCTCTCATCAAATCATATATATGTTAGTTGATTTATGTTTTTAAAATGGGGATGGATACGGTTCTATAGTGAAATTTCAAAGGCTTTTGCAAAGTTATACAGAAGCGTAAAACGTCTATAATTTTGTATGCAAGATGGGTCACCAATTTTTAAAATATGGCACCCGCTGGCCGACTTCCAGACATCAGGGAAAATCTCAAGGCGTAATGACAAGTTGCATATTGTTTGTAGTGGATATATTAAAACACAACGACTCACGTCATTTTGTTTTTAAGTTTCTTTCAAATTGTAAAATTAATAATGTCGACTTCGGAAAAAGCAGTCAAAAATTGTAGATAGTGGTATTATCAGATTAAAGAAAGACACTAAAAGTATTTTCTAAATCATTCAGCAATAGGTCTGTTTAATAGGAATCTAGGCTGGTTTCAAATTGTCCAAAACCGTTCGTCCACCTACTTCTTGCACGATATTTACTGAAAACAAATTCATAACTTTACTGGTTGAATATTTCTGACAAATTGAAACCTTTCCGAATTCCTTACTTGAACAGACGTATTATCAGTTGGATTGTTTAATTCTTAGTTTTCACTATCTCGCATAATATCTGAAATTATACTAACGCCTCTTTTGTTACTCACGAATGACCAAATTTTTTTGGATACGGTTTTATATTGCGTTATGTCTGCAACGTTAGCTAAATAATTGTTATAGTCCCTATATATTCTACTATGGTCGAAAGAAATGGATGTTAAAAAATCTATTCTTCTATGCACCTAATAAACGATTATGGAGCTTTATGATTATAGTATCTGTCTATGGACGAAAATTCATATACCTAATTACCTACTAAACATATTTATTACTTCAAAAAGAAAATACTGAATCTACTGTCTGTAAATTTTCCACCAACATGTTGTAGGCAGAAAACTTCAAAGATTTGAAGAAACCACGTTCTCATGTTAGTTGCTTTTCATAAATAAGTATTTCCTTATCAGAAGATTATACTGAATATATTAACCAGGCTGCTTTCCGTCGTTCTAACTCTCGGCCTGTACCTCCTCACACATACACGGTTCGACTTGAATGCGGGAAGGCAAACCGGCAGACAAAATTTCAAGTGCTTTTTCTGGAAGCTGAAAGTTCAGACTGGGCCTTCCGGCCGATACAACCACTAACTTACGGTACGTTACGGTTTTCCGGTAACCGCATTGTATATGCTCATCATAATGTCGTCATTGATGTCATCGATAGTACCTACCGGCCGCAAAAATGTTTACTTCTTTATTTTAATTTATATTTTATTGATATCTTACTTAGTATGTATGAAGCATACGTACATTTAGGCAGTTGTTACATTTTCCCCTATCACTGCATACTCATAACTTTTTAATTTATTACAGAAATTTTTATCGGTATTCATAGTACAAGTAACGTGATTGAATTGCGTTACTTAGCGACGAATCTGTGCTTTAGGCGCTAATATTATAACGTGCATTTTGTATCATTTTTACACATAGATATAAAACCCAATCCATCGTTTTAAACGAACTTTATAATCAGAGTGAATAAAATAGATAAAAAATATCACCTACTCTGGGTCAAGTGAATAGCGTTATGTATAAACCAAGTAAATTAGAGCTATTATATTTTAATTTTATGAGATTATTTGTCGATTGTGATAATAGATACTATAATAATAGTCATTAAACTCTTACATGCCTTTTTACGACTATTTTCGATAGATATCAGAATGCTCACGACGAAATTGTATTTTATTATAGCCGCATCGACGAGAGTCCCTAGCTATGATTCCCCGATAATGGTTCAAGGTGTAGTCAACATGAAATGATGCCAATATGACACGTTCGAGTGATGCTAACTTTTCACAATACTTTCTTGGCACGTTTGTATCTGATTGTACTGAGACTTGCGACAAATCTTTAGTTACTTTTTAATTTTGTATAAAAATCTATATACTGTATGTAGCTTTATAGGATCCTTGAGATATTTTATTTCTTGAAAACTTACATAAATCGATTAAGTTACATAAATAGTTCCATTTTGATTAAGCATCTGCTAATGCTTAAACTGAAATAACATTCCTTTATCCCTCCGTTATTTCCCTAAGTTATTTATCCCAAAAATGTACTTGTTTAAATTACTAAGTTAATAGTTTTTATATTCTGTAATTTATAATAAGTTTGAAAATATTCTAAAACAAATTTAATGAGAAATTTAATTTATTATACAAAAGACAAAAATTTAAAATACAAAAGATTTGAATAAAATAGTAACACCTAATAGTGTCCAATAATTGTGTTTAGTTTGGTGAGGTTAGATTCGATTGGTGTGTACCAGAACAACAATACTTGATTATTAACAGAAATGCAATAACATTAAAAAAATATAAATATATCATTTATTTACTAGCTTTCCTTCATGTTAATATTTTTCTATTCGTCTTCTGTGATTTATTCGACGGCAACTGTAAAAAATATAAGTTGGTGAATTAAGAAAAACAAACTTTGGCATTTTTTTACTTTTATTTTGTTCCTTTGTGCATTTCATGCCACACATTTCCTAGACTTCCTAGATAGCCAAACTGAAATATAGGGTTTAGTAGAAAACAAATCGCTTCGAAAAAAATAGTAGCAGCTCATAGATTTCTTTGTCGCAATATGTTCTACTTACAATGTCAAATAGTCGTATATACAAAATTATTATTGAAATTGCACAGCTCACTTGTTTTTGAATACACCGTTTCATAAATATTTAAAAAATCATGTTTATTCATAATTTCGTACCATATTTATTATTTTGGCGTTTTGGTTATGACAAAGACAATGAAGCGAAACCATGCTTCTGAGTATGCTCGTAATAACGACAAGAATTTCTGAAAATGATTTGTGATATATTTACGATCTTTTCGTATTAATTAAACAACTTATCAATTTCTATAAGAAAAAATTCAAATGATTTAAATCCAGCGATCTTAGAGTCCGCTCAACAGACCCATCATCATGCTCCATGCCTAAAATTAATCGAAATGCAATGACCATATATTAGTGCTTATATTTAGAAGTAGCATGCATGCATCTTCTAAAAATCAAGAAGAAGTCATGGAAGAAGGAATGAACAAAATTCTTCAATGTTTCCCATTGAAAATAATCACATTTGTTAAGGTCTGGTTATCGTGGTGGCCAATTTTGAGGTCAATTATTACCTGGGCCTAACCATTTATTTGTAAATTTAAATTTCAAATAGTTTCTAATGGTAGTGTAAAATGAGGCGGTGTCCCATCATGCATAGTCTAAGAGACTTAGACTTTAGTCTAAGTTGCAACAGTAATTTTTTTTGCTTAAATTCAAAATAATTTTCGCCATTTAATTTATTTGGTAAAATAACTGGTCCAATCAAATAACGATCGATAATACCGGCCCAAACATTTATCTTCAATTTGCGTTGAAAATATCTAGGAGTTATTGCATAGGGGTTTACATCGGAATATTCATGAAAGTTGTGAACATTTCTAATTCCTCTACGAGTGAAACAATCCTCATCAGTGAAAATTAATATCCTTATGTAAGATAAACTCGCAAAAGGACACTCGATTTAAATCTTGAGGCAACAGTTCTTGCACTTTTTTAATGTTATATAGATGTAGTAAATTATGTTTAAGAATTATGTTTACAGAAGTTCTCGATAATCCAATTTCTCGAGGTAAACGTTGAGTATTTATTTGTGGTTCATCTTCAAGTGTTTGCAAAATATTTTCTTCATCTTGTACCCTTATTACACAAAAACGTTCCCGGATATTATTGAAAAACTTTTCTATCTCTCAAGCCCGTCTTTCAACATTAGAAAATACTTCTCTATGGAGAATCGAATTGGAAATCTCCTACGATATTATTCCACACTTTTACCTTCCTTCACAGAAACCTAGCACAAGTAACATCAATCACCAATTTGTTCGCTGAATGTAAATTTTTCAACAACAAAGAGAAAACCTACTATTGTCTTTTTGATTTCTGCTAATAAACACTATTAAAATCTTGTTTTACTTAATAAATTTTTTGTTGAAAACCTTACATTTTTTAAAAATTTAACAAGAGTAAAAAGTGTTTTAAATTAAATTCTGTGCGGGATATGGTCATTCTTTTTAAATTCGATTAATGAAAAAATAAGTTTGGTATAATTTTAGAGGTTACTCACCCTCAGTTAACATCTTATAGTATTTCAATTTACTTAAACTCATAATCAAAGAAGACCAATAATAAACATAAATTATCTATCAAATTTAGTTATTCCAAGTTAAAGTAATTCAGAGATATTAATTTTTTTCGAAATATTTGGCCCCACTTTGAAGGTCTGTAACTCCGCCTGTGTGCAAATTTGTATATAGGTATGTTTAGTTAAATCTCGATTTTTTTGCACCTCCTACATGCGCACCTCCTCTGTGTCGATTCTTATGCGGAACACCTTGTATATTTATGATTACCATCAAAATTGAACGTTAATTCATAAACAAGGAATTCTCTTGTTTATGCGCTAGTTCCACAAAGTTTAATGTTTGCAGTGATAATATATTCCTTCAAGCAAATATCTACAACTTTCTACATCATTAAAACAATATCAGCAATCAGTAAAGTTTTGTATTTGTTTTCATCAACAAAACATTTTGACATTATGTAAACAGTTTAATGTTTTAATACATGCCTCTGAAAAAGTAGGTACTTTCCAAAGCAAACTAGAGTGAAACATATCGATTAACTATAAATGAATCAAAATGAAACGTACCTAATTATTATCTTTGCACGCTAATGGCAAACGTCATCTTGAGTCTTTCGATTTTATGCACACCTGTGCGTCTTACCTTGATCCATATCCCAAGTTGCGCGCAGCAGAAAGTTACAATTTCGTTTTAATTAAGGAACTTCATGTATTTTAAAACTTTCCCACTGAAAAATAATATGAAGGTGAATTAAATAAGTCCTCCAGACCTCAACAAAAAAGTATTACGACACACTGCAAAAACACGATAACGTAATCATATTATGGAATACCTGAAAACTAATTTTCTACGTATTGTATGAATCAAGAGGATTAAAAAGGCACAAACGAAGAGGGGCGGTATTATTCCGGTCCTTTCGAAGTCCGGAATTTATGGGAATGTGTAAATGTTTATACTCGTATATTAATTAAAATGAAGATCTATATTTTAATATAAGTATTTGTTTTGCTATCTACGAAAATTAAACAAGGTATGTTTTCTTCATAACTAAAAATCACATCACAATTAGTTTTCACTTACTACATATACAGGGTTTTTATATATTTTTAGGTATTAATAATATTGTGTGAAACTAACTACTCAGTGGACAAAAGCCCCAACCTGCGTTGAATTACACCCACAATATCTACCCATATATTCCTTATTATTAGCTTTTGTAACATTTTTTTACTGTTTTAGAAAGGTATTTTAAGCTAATATAAATCAAATCTACAATTCCTATCAATGAAGTCATATGTATGTTCTCTGATACCAAACATCTAGGTATGCTAATGAACAATTCCACAGACAAAGCTCTATTCAATAATTATCTAAAGAAAATAATCTAATTTACTCACTCTATAAAAATCTAACTTCACTTTTTTGGCAGTGGGAACACGACAAATTCAACCACAATAGATGAGATCTGACCTATTTCTGCATTTTTAGGATTGCTTCTTCAGGTGGTCTCCTTTAAGTTGAATCAAATATCTAACTATAAAAATTATTATAAAAATTAAAATTATTAGAAGTTAAATATCGACAATGACAAAAAAGTGACATCCTGTCAATGAATTAAATATGACAATACCTACTTGAAAAATGTTCACCTTTTATCTAAAAGTTTTTATATATTTTTAGGTATTAATAATATTGTGTGAAACTAACTACTCAGTGGACAAAAGCCCCAACCTGCGTTGAATTACACCCACAATATCTACCCATATATTCCTTATTATTAGCTTTTGTAACATTTTTTTACTGTTTTAGAAAGGTATTTTAAGCTAATATAAATCAAATCTACAATTCCTATCAATGAAGTCATATGTATGTTCTCTGATACCAAACATCTAGGTATGCTAATGAACAATTCCACAGACAAAGTGTAGTTAGTTTCACACAATATTATTAATACCTAAAAATATATAAAAACTTTTAGATAAAAGGTGAACATTTTTCAAGTAGGTATTGTCATATTTAATTCATTGACAGGATGTCACTTTTTTGTCATTGTCGATATTTAACTTCTAATAATTTTAATTTTTATAATAATTTTTATAGTTAGATATTTGATTCAACTTAAAGGAGACCACCTGAAGAAGCAATCCTAAAAATGCAGAAATAGGTCAGATCTCATCTATTGTGGTTGAATTTGTCGTGTTCCCACTGCCAAAAAAGTGAAGTTAGATTTTTATAGAGTGAGTAAATTAGATTATTTTCTTTAGATAATTATTGAATAGAGCTTTGTCTGTGGAATTGTTCATTAGCATACCTAGATGTTTGGTATCAGAGAACATACATATGACTTCATTGATAGGAATTGTAGATTTGATTTATATTAGCTTAAAATACCTTTCTAAAACAGTAAAAAAATGTTACAAAAGCTAATAATAAGGAATATATGGGTAGATATTGTGGGTGTAATTCAACGCAGGTTGGGGCTTTTGTCCACTGAGTAGTTAGTTTCACACAATATTATTAATACCTAAAAATATATAAAAACTTTTAGATAAAAGGTGAACATTTTTCAAGTAGGTATTGTCATATTTAATTCATTGACAGGATGTCACTTTTTTGTCATTGTCGATATTTAACTTCTAATAATTTTAATTTTTATAATAATTTTTATAGTTAGATATTTGATTCAACTTAAAGGAGACCACCTGAAGAAGCAATCCTAAAAATGCAGAAATAGGTCAGATCTCATCTATTGTGGTTGAATTTGTCGTGTTCCCACTGCCAAAAAAGTGAAGTTAGATTTTTATAGAGTGAGTAAATTAGATTATTTTCTTTAGATAATTATTGAATAGAGCTTTGTCTGTGGAATTGTTCATTAGCATACCTAGATGTTTGGTATCAGAGAACATACATATGACTTCATTGATAGGAATTGTAGATTTGATTTATATTAGCTTAAAATACCTTTCTAAAACAGTAAAAAAAACATATACAGGGTGTCTCATAATTTGCTGCCAACCCTAAACAGACCGATTCTATGATCCAAACTAAGTAAAAAAGTTCATATGAACATGGGTCCGAAAATGCTTCCTAAGGGCACAGGAACTCATTGAAGAGGGAGGAATGGAAATAATTTTTTTGCAATATCTCTCAATCGCGTTGTGATAAATGAATGAAATTTGGTATACATAGCTAAATTTTAATGAGTAATTTGATGAACTAATCCACCCCCCGAACATCATCTTTCATCTTTGACTTTTTAACAAACTGGATAGCAAATTCCGTTTTTCAGAACTGTTTTTCGTTGAAAAGGTACTCTTGTTTCAAATCGTTACCAAAATTATCAAGGTATTCTTATGTCAAAGTATTGTCAATAGTTAATAAATAGTTCTAAGCGAAAAAAATGGAAGAGTTCACGGGACAAGAGTTTGTTGATATATTTATATATGGCTTTTGCGATGGTAATGTTGCAGCGGCAGAACGCGAGTACGGGAGAAGGTTTCCAAACTGAAGGCTGCCATCAAGGAGGACATTCCCTACGGTATTCCGCAACTTAGCTGCAACCGCCACTTTTCGAAAGGAACCGGATCAAGGACGTCCCAGGATTAATAGGAAACCGCAGGTCCTTGACGCTATTGAACAAAATCCTACGACTAGCATACGGAACATTTCAAGGCAAATAAATGTTCCTCGACCAACGGTACTACATATCTTAAAGATTTGCTTAACAGAATTGATTATATGTGCTACTAACATTTCAGGTTGGAAGAATATTAAAGCGACAAGGTCTACATGCCTATCACTATCGACGTGTACATGGCTTGATACCAAAAGATTTTGCGCCACGTATGCAATTTTGTCCCTGGAAAATCAGCAAGCTTCCAACATTTTGTGGTGCGACGAAGCTACTTTTGCCCGAAATGGAAAATTAAATTTTCATAATTCTCATTATTGGGAAGAAGAGAAACCACATGTTGTTCAGAGAACAAACTTCCAGCAACGGTGTTCCATAGATTTATGGGCAGGAATAATTCACGACACTCTGATTGGACCTATTGAAATTCCACAACCTCTCAATTCAAATCTTTATTTAAACTTACTTCAAGAAAATCTTCCCCAAATTCTCGATGATTTGCCTCTAAATTTACGACGTAACATGTTTTTACAACACGATGGAACCCCGGCACATAGTGGTCGCAATGTTCTAAATATCCTAAACGAAAATTTCGCTGGACGGTGGATAGGGAGAATGAGAGAAAAAAAATTAACATGAAATTAGTAGAGAAAAATAAATACAACACAATGCTTAAAATTTTAAAGTAAGGAAATTCCATGTTTCAAATATTCTGCTGCTGACGAAATGCAATGGTGTGACATTCTGAATTGCTTTTTTAAGCTTTACAGGTGATTTCGAAAGCGGATATCGTAATTGATGTCAACCATGAAAAATGAGGTAGGAAAATAGTAGCAGGTAAACAATATATTTGTTTCAAATCTATACGTACACAGTCGCCTTTCTTGGAGAGTAACTAGTTGAAGAACTTTCAACCGTTGTTCATAAGAAAGGTGGCGTAGTTATTTGGGCCAGTGGGTACTACTTGCACTCTTTCCAACAATGAGCAGTCTTGGACAAGTCAAGGAAACCGATCATATGCTGCAAATTTTAACAAAGGCCTGATATAATTAACATACGAGTACAACTTTCAAGACAACAATGGACGTGGCTCTATGCATTGACTTTATTTACAATATTAGAAACGTGTGAAGATCAACTTAAGTCACTTGTAACTGCCATACCTATAAGTATATCTGCAAACTTACCGCGGAGAGTTCTGTTTTGTTCATACGACTATGATATGAAATGCAGGAACAAGCTAATCCTGACACCAGCTGTAAATAAATTCAAGGCCATATTCTAAAAATGTAGAGGGGAGTTTTAAACAAATTTGGTGTTATCAGCATATGCACACACATGAGACCGAGAAGCCTTTAACAGGTCACTGGTGTATAGTAAAAAATAGAACTGGCCCCAGCAATGATCTTTGCGGAATTCCACTGGCGGCAGTATTGTATTCAGAGTGAGTATCGGCAATTCGAACTAGAAATAATCTTTCACTGAGAAATGTTTCTATTCACAATAGTGCTTTCATTTGCTTCATCACTAATTATTAGTAAAACTTTTACAACATGTACTAATAAATTTAGTCATGGCGCATTCGCCATTTTATAGAAAATTATTTGATTCATGTATACAAGAGAGCTGCACAAGTAAGCACAAATCGCTCTTGTTCAGGTAAATCTAAACTTATTATTTTGAGATAATTGATGAACAAAATTTGGTGTAGCTTTTATTTTTCATTCCAAATTTTCTAAAAAAAAATACTACAGTTTGAAATATAAATGTATTTAACTGACATAAACTAACTGAAACAGTAATATTGTACCTTTAAAAAGTTAAACAATTTAAAGAAAAAAAAATTGTACCCCTTTTCACAATTTTTTTTGTGACTTATCTCCTTTTGCTCCAACTCCTCTTCTGAGATCTAATCATTGTCTGCATACAATTCTTTCAAATTTTTTCTATAGATAAATTTCGGTAGATATCGTGAAATAACACACACAATATAAGGCAGAACATCCAATAAATTCTTCTTCTTCTTTTCAGTAATCGGGTGTGGATATTTACAGTTTGGAATTTGTGAGACAGAAGTTTGACCTCTTTTAAGAAAACTCGTTGTTTGGAAGCTGCCATTCGTATCATGTGTAGTTTTATATAAAAATTTTGTAAATGTTTTGGTACATTGCGATTGCCATCTTCATCGAATTTTTTTAATTGAAAATATTTTTTCAGAATAGATGCAAAGTCAAAGAAGTTATTCTTTTTCATTTCAATCATTTTGAAATTAGTTTTTTTACTGCACAATCTTACGTACATCCAGTCAAGAGGATGTTCAATTTTTCCATGATATTTCCTTATCTTTTTCTCTATGGTAGAATGATCGCTATCACACTCCATTCTAGAATGACCTGGGATTAGCAACTTACGATCCACAGTTTCTAAATGTAATTATTGCTTTAGAACCAGAAACATGGGGACCATATGCGAATTCTTATGTTGGCCACCACAAGTGTCCGAATACAAGCTAACGTGCTTGATATGTGATGGTAAAGCTAACAATACTTGGTACTCTGCCTAACACTGCTTCATGCCACATGCAACAGATTGTTTCATTATTAGTGCAGTTATGTAATATCTGGTGTGGGTAGGAATTGTTGTAGGTCAAATGTCAACAAAAGTTTTGACTCATCAGTTTTTGATTCTTCTTTATCTGTTCTTTTCGCTTGATATGCTTTCTCTGCTTCATCTTGATGTCTTTCTAACTCGGTCTAAAGAAAATTCATTCTGTTTCCCAATTTTTATTTCGTTTGAAATAAGGCTATTCAGTTTATCACAATTCTGGCATGTATATTTACTGTATTTCTTAATACTTATATTAATTTTATGAAAAACCATTTCATAAATTTGTCTACTCACTGGTTGCTTAGGAACTATACAAACTTTATACTCGTCATAGAGTCTCGAAAGTGTATAAAATGCTGGTAGGAAACGCTTATCCGCAGATATAATAGTTTATCTTGTACCACACAATATATTATCTGGTTACTTTTCAGCTCTTATATAGCACAAACACCTGTTCAAACACTTGTTCACAACTCGTGAATTTAATATCTATAGAGACAGTAATTAACAAGCACTTTGTTTACTTTAGTACTAAATGTGAGAAGAGATTTAAGTCAGAATATGTTATTGTGTGAGAAAGAACTAATTAGATTTATCTCCGTTTACCCATTGAAGAAAAATTGTACCTGCGGAGATAAATATACTTAATTTCATATACACATTATTTTTTAAATTATTTCCCGTCGCAAAATATTTTTAAACATAAAGCGTATAGTTTAAAGTTGTACCCCTTTACACAATGTAAATTTTTCAAATGAGAAACTTGAATAGGAACTTATCTCAATTACCGCATTTTCAGACTTATACCCCTTTACCCGCGCAAGTACGAAATGTAATCGGACAATAATCGTCGATTACATTTAGCGACGATGCGAATACGTTTCCATTAGCAATCGTGTAGTTTATTATGATAGTATATTAGATACGTTTTGCTTAGTTGAAAAAAATGTCGGACAATTACATTACTCGTACAAGGTATTTAATTTGTGATACAAATGAAATGTGTGGAAATAAGAAGCATAGAATTCAAGTGTGTTTTTTATTGTTTGTTATTTTCTACGATGATCGTTAAACTATAAAATACAGGGTGTTCTGCATAAGAACCGACACAAAGCAGGTGCATCTAAAGAGTCCTCAAATATTGCAATTTAATCAAATATATTTATACAGGGTGTTTAAAAAAATGGTGTAAAATATTTAAGGAGGTAATAGTATGAACCAAAATAAGCAGAAAAGTCTCAATAAACATGGGTCCGCAAAATAGCGGTTGCGGAGATATGGAATGTTTTATGTTTTTAGCCCCTTTTTTATTTTGCAAAAACGTTGTGTATTTTTTTATTATAGTTGGTTGATGTTTAGTGAAATAAACAGTACGTATTTGACAGTTGTTCTCAGTGCACAAGTTTTATTTCGCTATGGCTGGTTACTCTAACGCAGAATTAACAGACATGCATTTCATGTATGGTCGTGCTAATGGGAACGCCACCGAAGCGCGACGTCTTTATGTTGACGCTTATCCAAATCGCCAGATTCCTTCACAACGCATGTTTGGAAGAATTCTCTAAAGATTGCGTGATACCGGTTCCTTGAACAAACAGTGCCATTTATCCGGAAGACCAAGGTCGGTATCTACTCCTAGAGCAGAAGAAGAAATTCTAGCATTAGTAGAGCAGAATCCAGGTACGAGTGTGCGGAGAATATTAGCCGAGTGTAGTGGTCCTCTTGTTTGGAGAATCCTTCACCAGCAACTGCTTTATCCATACCATGTGCAACGAGTACAGGCCTTAAATCCAATAAATGATCATCAAGCACGTTTGGCTTTTTGCCGCTGGTTTCTACGTCATGATGCTGAAGACCCTCGTTTTCTTGCAAACATTCTTTTTACGGATGAGACCGGGTTCACAAGAAATGGAGTGTTTAATTTTCACAATATGCATATTTGGGCCGACGAAAATCCTCATGCCCTAATAGAATCTGGACATCAGGCACGTTTTTCATTAAACATTTGGATGGGTATTGTAGGTGACAGGTTTCTAGGTCCTGTTGTTTTACCAAACCGATTAACAGGCGCTGCTTACCTCAACTTTCTGCAGAACACACTTAATGAGTTTTTGGAAGACATTCCTTTGAATCAGAGGCAACAAATGTGGTTCTAGCATGATGGTGCTCCAGCTCATTTTTTTATGGCTGTTAGAGAGCATTTACACCAAACTTTTCCACATAGATGGGTAGGAAAGGCTGGGCCTGTTTTATGGCTTCCAAGATCGTCTGATCTAAACCCTCTAGATTTCTTTGTTTAGGGATATTTGAAGACATTAGTGTATGGTACTCCTGTAAATAGCCTGGAAGAGCTGCAGTTACGGATTAATCAAAAGTGAAATCCAAACCAAGGAGGGTGTTTTCGAAAGAGTTCGAATATCGTTGAGACGAAGATGTCGTGCCTGCTTGGAAATGGACGGAGGGCACTTTGAACATCTTCTGTAACTTTGTTTTTTGTTTGTTAAAAGCTTCCTTTATCGGTTTATTCCTAATAAAATAAAATGTTTGAAAGACGAATAGTGGTGCATATCTCCACAACCGTTACTTTGCGGACCCATGTTTATTAAGACTTTTCTGCTTATTTTGGTTCATACTATTACCTCCTGAAATATTTTACACTGTGTTTTTAACACCCTGTATACAAAGTTGCACACATGCGGACTTACATGCCTTCAGTGAGGCCAAATATTTCTTTAAAAAAAAAATACTATCTCTGAATTATTTTAATAACCAAATTTGGTACATAATTTAGGTTTATTATTGGTCCGGAGAGTTTCCATTTACGTTTAGTATCCACTTTTCAGAAGTGTTCTATACTTCTACGTTCAATGCGTAATTACACGTAAACGCTGAAAGTAAACAGAAAAGTCATGAAACAAATGTTGTTAAATTTTGTACGAACAATACGAATCATTATCATATTTAAAAATCAGTTTACTTTCAAATAACCTTGAAATGTTAAACCAAACGATTCAAACGTATAACCATTAAATCTCACTTATAAAACGATGATACTTTTGTCTGAAACATTTTTATCTTAAATATTTAATTTTCAGCATATTCACGTTTGCCAACTTAAATGGTACACCTGAAATATACAACTCTAATTTTATAATTAGAACATATATATTGACAAATTTAGTCGCTGCGCATTCAACATAATATAGGAAATTTCTAATGCGTCCTTTCAAAGACGTAATGTGAAAAATCGTATGCAGGGTAATTCATTAAGAATGGGCAATCTCTAAACTGGGTAGATACCAGATACACATTGAAATATGATCATTGAGCTTAACGCGCCTTACACAAATGTCGCAAGTTTACCAGATACAGGATATTTAAAATTGGAATTTTAATTTGAGGTTTCTCCATAATATCTAGGCTAGTCAATGAATGGCCGAAAAGGGAGTGTAGCGTGCTTTTAGGGGGGGGGGGGATTTTTCGGTGCAGAAATGTGTTGGGAGTAGTTAGGACGTAAACACTCGAAAATGGTACATTGCATCGAATCATTCTTTACATAAAAATGAGGGACTATAAAATTTTCAATAAAATTAGTTCCATACATTTTGTTTTTTGTCATAATTGGCAGAAGTTCCAGCAATTTGAATTTTTTTGATTAAAAGTATTAACTTTTTGATGAGTACACCCCAATATTCAAGAAAACTCGTTGTCTTCGTTATTACAGAGTTTACAAGCTAATTTATTGTAGATTTATACACAAATAGGCAAAAATTTACCATTTTTCAAGGTAATTGAGAAAAATTGAAAAATTTAGGAGAAATGTATAAATTTTATTTTTATTTTATAAAAACAAATGAAAAATCTGGATTAACTGGGCCTGTTTCTCTTGAGCCGGGAGAGTCCTGCTTTTGGCTGTACCATCAATACGAATCGCACAACAAATTGCCAATCACCCTTGTCTTCGTCATCAGTGTCCTGACAGTTTTAGTATAATCGAGAGTAACTCATTGCTGCTTTTTGCAGCTGCACGTTCCATTGCTACAGTGCATCTACAAAATATGAGGTCCAAAACTTCTCTGGGTATTGCTTCGTTTTTTGTCATCACAGGTGCTAATATATTGTCTTTGCGTTTCCAACCTCACAGGTCTGAATGTAGTTGGTTTCCCAGCCAGTGCTGCACCTGGTGGAATATGCGTAATACGTGCTCTTTCGTTGCCCCATTGCTGGATGGAAGTGATCCAAGATCTCGTTTTATATACGATGGAGATTTTAAAAATGAATAGTTCTTGAAAGTGTTCAGAGAACTTATCTTAGCAAGGACACCGTACTATTTCAGCATGCATATTCGCCCAGCTTTCTCAACATCAGCATGTGAGGAAGATGAGTTGTGTAACTCTTCAGCTATTCTTGATGATGTTTTTAGTAATATTTTTACGAAATCAAGTTTACTCTTCCAGAATGCCATGCTAGTAGAATCGCAGCTTGTGAATGCTTATAAGAATAAAATTTCCTTGAGTCCCAGCTGTTACATTTTGATGGGTGGAGTAAACGTTGGTTTGTACTGTCACTCTGCCAGGTTTTATCAACAGCATGTTATGGACAAGTGGCATTTTTGCTGTAAGTAACACAGTGAGGTCGAAGTCTTCCCCTGTAACCGCCACATTGGTTGTTTCACTTATGGACTGGTGCGGTATACGGACGTCAACACGTCAATATTATGTGATGCTTGATAACATATGGTTCCATTTTCCAGGAGTTTGGAGCTCAATAGGTTAATCTGCCTATCTTTGTATTGATGCTTGGAGATAAATAATTCTTGAGCCACTGAAATTCAGTTTCCAGATTGAAGTTGATGTCGACACACTTTTTCATCCAATAGCGTCTTTCCTGTTCTACCGACATAATGCTGTTGGGAGAGCTGATATATCCGTCAAAAACAGTAATATATCTTATGCCTTATGTTTCTATATGTTAGTTGTCGATGACCTTATATAAGAAAAAATCTCCATTGTGAAGATTGATAGATGAACTGACAGATGATATTAGGGAGTGCTCTCTCTGTAAAGTTTCTGATAATTTTTTTTTTTTAATAACCGATATTTTGGAGCATATATCTCGGAAATAGTGCATTGTTGCAAAACAAATGTATGAAATCAATCTTACAAAAAAATTTATAAGCTCTCATTTTTATGTAAAACATTTTTCGCTACAAGGCACCACTTTCGAGTTATAAGCGAAAAACCAAAAAAGGAGACATTTATACCCCCTCCACCCCTGAAGCAGACAGGCTAGAGGCGGGGACTTTTAATATTTTACGTTTTACTGTTTTAGAAAGGTATTTTAAGCTAATATAAATCAAATCTCCTACAATTCCTTTCTAAAACAGTAAAAAAATGTTACAAAAGCTAATAATAAGGAATATATGGGTAGATATTGTGGGTGTAATTCAACGCAGGTTGGGGCTTTTGTCCACTGAGTAGTTAGTTTCACACAATATTATTAATACCTAAAAATATATAATATACCCCAAACACATTCCCGCAGATATATATTTTTCCCCCTTTAATGCACACTACAACCCCTTCGTTGCTTAGAATATTCGCAATGTATAGCAGGATCAATTCGAATATTAGTAGGTTTATATTTTTTAGTACGAAAATTACAAATTTGATGCTGAATTTGCCGCTATCTGTACGGAACCTTCGTTACACTCTCTTACTTCAGTAAATCAAAACACATTTTTTTGGCTAATGAACTATAACTAAGTAAGTTAAAAATCTAAAAGTTGTTTAATTTTACATAAAAAAGTACTCATGTTTAATTCATATATTTCTTTCGGTTTTTGAGTTATTTAAATTTTAAGCGTTTGATGTAAAATCGCCTTAGCCACCGTTATTGTTTTGACTTTTTTCAAATAGGCTTCTATCAGCACATATCAGTTTTTGTGTCAAGAAATGTTTGACAATTTCGCGTTAAGTTAATTAGAGTATGATCTTTTTCTAATTTAGTTATTATTTGCAGCAAAAGTTCTAATATCAAAAAATGCCACCTCGTAATGATTTCTCCATGCGTGATATGATTTGTGTTATTGCTCAATCAAATTTTAGTGGAGTTGATGCAGAAGAAGAAACAATTAATACCCAAATCGTAGATAATCCAATCACAAATATTTACTACAACCGCCTAGGCGAAACAGTTTGTTTTTGTCCTAAAAGTCACAATGGTGCTACAAAAACTGTAAATGATGAAAAAGAGGTTTTAGTTCGTACTCTTGCAAAACCCAGAACTGAGTACTCGTGGGTTAAGTGCGTCAACAGAATGACAATCCCCGTTCATATCACTGTACTAATGTCCAAAATTTATTACCTCAAGCCCGCCTAAAATTTGCCCAAATTTTACTAGATAAACAAAGCAAAAACCAAGAATTTCTTAATAACATCCTTTTCACCAATGACGCGACTCTTATTAGACAAGGTGTTTTTAATTTAATTTAAAACGATCATTTGTGGATATCCGAAAATGTACAACCTCTAACATGAATTCAAGGGAGACATTTGGTGTGGTGTGATATATGGCTTTTTATTGGTTCTTTTGAACTCCCTCTTGATCTGAATGAACTTCCATATATGATCTTTCTTGTCCAAAATTTAAGCACACTCCTAGAATCAAAAGACGAGACATGTGTTTTATTCAGGATGGGGCGCCACCACATTTTTTTCTACCAGTGTGCCAATATCTGAATGAACATTTTCCTCATCAGAAGATTGACAGTGAAGGAAAATTTATTTGGGTAACAAAAAATCCATATTTAAACATTCTGGACTTCTCAATATGGTCACAAATGAATGAAATGGTTTGCAAATAAATAGTAATTCCATCGAGGAGTTGCAGCAAAAAATCAAGAAGTCACAAATGCGATTAAAAGTGACCGACACATTTTTTGCATTTACTCTGAAGTTTTCTTTTATTATTGTTACTGATTTTTAATATTATTTGTTTTGTTTGTCGTAGTTACTCCGCACACTTGTAATTAAAATGAATAAAAATTTTATAAAACCAAAATACATCGTACAAAAAAAACATGAGACTATCAATTTTTGAGTTGATTCTGCTAACAATTTCAAAATTATTACAAATTTCAAATTAAAATTTAAACTTTAAACACCCTGTATCTCGTAGACCAGCAACGTTTGTATAAGGTTTGTTAAACTTCATCATCATATTTTGGTGTGTAGTATCTATATCTAGTTTAGGGATAGTCCATTCGTAATGAATCGTCCTGTATGGTGCTATTAATGCTAATATTTTCGTTCAATATGAAAATATTTTTTTCATTACAGAGTTTTCTGTACCCCACTTAATAAAAATTATTGACAGGGTTAATTAGAAAGAGAAAAAAGCAGATAAACGTCTAGAAAGTTAAATATTTTCATGGCTAGTGCTATTATAACTGATTTTCTTTCAGGCAATAATATCTACTTTATGAGAATTTAACTTTTAATGAAAGTCTACATTTGTGCATTGTAGTGTAAATATCCACTCTTAATATTAAATTTTATTGCATAAATGAATCGATGTTGATGTTACTATTCATCATCTAGAGTACCAAATTAAAATACAGGGTGTTAAAAAAGTTTAAAATATTTCAGGAAGTAATAGTATGAACCAAAATAAGCAGAAAAGTCTTAATAAACATGGGTCCGCAAAGTAACGGTTGCGGATATATGGACCACTATTCCGACAAAGGAAGCTTTTAACAAACAAAAAACAGTTACAAAAGATGTTCAAAGTGCCCTCCGTCCATTTCCAAGCAGGCACGACATCTTCGTCTCAACGATATTCGAATTCTTTCGAAAACATTCTCTTTGGTTTGGATTTCTTGACACTTTTGATTAATCCGTAGCTGCAGCTCTTCCAGGCCATTTATAGGAGTACCATACACTAATGTCTTCAAATATCCCCAAACAAAGACCTCTAGAGGGTTCAGATCAGGCGATCTTGGAGGCCATAAATCAGGTTTGGTGTAAATGCTCTCTAACGGCCATGGAGAAATGAGCTGGATCACCATCATGCTGGAACCACATTTGTTGCCTCTGATTCAACGGAATGTCTTCCAAAAACTCATACAGTGTGTTCTGCAAAACGTTGAGGTAAGCAGCGCCTGTTAATCAGTTTGGTAAACCAACAGGACCTAGAAACCTGTCACCTACAATACCCATCCAAATGTTTAATGAAAAACGTGCCTGATGTCCAGATTATATTAGAGCATGAGGATTTTTGTCGGCCCGAATATACATATTGTGAAAATTAAACACTCCATTTCTTGTGAAGAGGACCATTAATTCCTACCTCGGCTGATATTCTCCGCACACTCGTACCTGGATTCTGCTCTATCAGTGCTAGAATTTCTTCTTCTGCTTTAGGAGTGGATACCGACCTTGGTCTTCCGGATAAATGGCACTGTTTGCTCAAGGAACCGGTATCACGCAATCTTTGGTGAATTCTTCCAAACATGCGTTGTGAAGGAATCTGGCGATTTGGATAAGCGTCAACATAAAGACGTCGCGCTTGGGTGGCGTTCCCATTAGCACGACCATACATGAAATGCATGTCTGTTAATTCTGCGTTAGAGTAACCAGCCATAATGAAAGAAAACTTGTGCACTGAGAACAACTGTCAAATACGTACTGTTTATTTCACTACACATCAACCAACTATTATAAGAAAATACACAACGTTTTTGCAAAATAAAAAAAGGGACTACAAAACATAAAACATTCCATATCTCCGCAACCGTTACTTTGCGGACCCATGTTTATTGAGACTTTTCTGCTTATTTTGGTTCATACTATTACCTCCTTAAATATTTTACACTCTTTTTTTAACACCCTGTATAGGTAGGTACACGGAAATCAATCTAATCTATAATTAAGTATAACAATATACTTAATGTTTTAAACTTCATTCAAAGACAGCGCGTCGCGAAATTAATGCAACATAGAGCAATAGTAGTTGATTGTTAGAAAGATACAGAGTTCAAAGTTAACGTCTACTCAGGTTCTCTTCTATCGGATGACTCGTCCATTGCCTCACCTATGATATACTAAACTAAGGAGAACTGACAAACTATAAATCGAAAACGGTATATGTCATATGTCTAGTGTGCCGTTGATGATTTTGGCACTGTAGGTGTTTACACACACATTTTAAATAATTAAATGCTACTCTACAAAGGAATGCAATATACAGTATGCGCCAAAAGTATGGAATAAATTCAATAAAAACGAAACAATTATTTTTTGGGAAAGATCCTCGAACAGGTCAATTTTTAATTTAAAAAATACATATTTTAGCGTAAAATGCGATTTTCAAATGTCATTTGTTTTCAAGTAATGACGTCATCGATTTTTTTTAAATGGCAATACCATATTTTTTTCCTTGATTCTGAAAGATCGTTTAATTCTCTATCAGACAGTACTAAAATTTTGCCCTCTTACATAGGAAAGTTTTCGAGTAAATGACGATTGAATATTAGAAAACGTAAATCAATTAAAATAAAGCAAAAACGTTATCAAGTTTAGTTTTTCGATAGAATGGCCTGCAAGATCGCCAGATCTTACACCTCTTGACGACCACGTAATTTAGAAGAACTTTAAAATCGCATTCGGAACGAAATACGAAAAAATCGATGACGTCATTACTCGAAAACAAATTACATTTGAAAATCGCATTTTACGCTAAAATATGTATTTTTTAAATTAAAAATCGACCTGTTCGAGGATTTTTTCCAAAAAATTGTTTCGTTTTTATTGAATTTATTCCATACTTTTGGCGCATACTGTATACTTAAAGTAAGAATACTAATTATGTGCTCCAGTTTATTATATTATTATTAAATAGTCAATACTATTTCAAATATTTGCAGTAATTCTTTCAAATTGCTTAAAAGTTCAAATAAAGAAAACATAACTTCGTTTTGAGAATAACAATTTTGATTGAAGTAACACTATTATCTAAATAAAACAAAACAATTTTTAAACGAATATAATTTTATCTCATTTTAGGTATAGTAGTTTTCTTAATTTCAAGTAATTTTTATTCTTAAATGAAGAATATACATATAATCTTATTATTCAAAAATAAGCTAATCTGCCAGTAATGTATTACTATACCTGAATAATAGTGAAACTAAGCTAGCGTTGGAATAAGTGTATTAATCTTCATATTAGCGTAGCTTCATTTCCGTGTATTTTATAAAAATTTATTATTTGTTGTACACTATGATACGTACACCAGCAATCGTCAGGTTAAGCAGTAAAGTATTCAAGATCATTTAACTGATTTTACCAGACAGACATTTTTATAAATTAAAATTCTGCCATAAAATATAAAATAATAATGGCCAATAAGGTCAAAACGTAATAAAAGTAATTTTATCCGAAGGCTCTGTTTATATGTTAGATTGCTTTATATAATCCACAATAATTTTACATAAAGCTAAATGTATTCCGAAGAAAAGTGATTAGGTAGATTTAATATTGCTAAATATATTTATTTATTATCAAAAATATATATTGTAGAAATATATTTTTTCTGAATCTATTTTTAGTAAGTATAGAAATGTTTTAAAAACACTGAAGACATCAACCAGCAATGTGGATACTTTTTATTGAAAACAATCAATAGGATTCACATCAAGGAAGTTAGTTGGTCAATCTAATCTTGTTGACGTGCCGTGCTCCAAGTGCCTCCTGCATCCTTGTTGAATATGGTCGGACGTTGTCGTCCAGAAAAATACAACTTTCACTTAGTGCATTATGTAGAGGACATATAATAAGTCTAATAGTATTTTCAATATAAACTTGATTTGCCAAATTATTTGGTATAAAAATTAATGAGGTGGATTTCATAAGGGTATTTGAGCATGTACAGATTGGCACGCATCTTCAAATGGTACCTCTAAAATCTGTCCTAATAGCTGTAGTGTTACGCATGTAGACATACAGTGTGATCCATTAATAATTAGTACGCCATTTTTTAATAATTTTTCTTTTATATATATTAGCCTTCTACATATAGGTACTCGTTTAACCTATATAGCACTGATTCAGCAGTTAATCCACAGTCTACTACGATTTTTTTTTATTAAAAATCTGGCAACGTGACTTTCTTTAGCATCAGTTAAAATCCCTGCGGCCCAAATTTTATCAATTTGTATGGCATTTTTTATAGAGCATTAAAAATTATAAATTTATGTTTTCATTTAAGAATGTAGAAGGAAATGCCTAAAAACTGTTCATCTCCAATATTATTCCTCTACGTTCTTCCGAAATTAAAATATTAAAATAAAAACAATACTTTTACAATATAACATTTATTTCAACAAATTACATTAAAAAATTTAACACAAAAAATAAATTTTAAAGTACCTACTCGTATTCGAAAATAAATAAAAACAACTTAAATATTCGATAATTCGACAAGCCCTCCGTTTAATTGAATATATTTTTTGGACCATCTTAAAATATTTTTTTCTACTTTCCTAAGTTGGTCCCGATTGATTTCAGCACAAGCTTGTGTTATTCGAACTTGGAAATAATCTATTGATTGCTAACGGTACTTGTACACTTAATTTACTTTAATATTTTAAGTTCTATAGTATGTAGAGGACAATATTCAGGCATTTCCAGTGCCCTCCTAATGCTAAGTAATTTTCGAAAACATTGATTTCAAGAAAATCTTAGTAGACTGTGGATTAGCAGCTAGATCATCTCAATAGGTTCAACAAGTACATCTAGAAGCCTAATATATATAAAACAAAAATTATCGTCATTAATATCACACATCACAAAAATTTAAATAACTCATTTTGACCGAAACATAGATATTGCAACTTTTGCATGTATACCCCTCGTTTGTATAAAAAATATATAATCGTCATTACATTATTTATGTATATTTGTTATTAAAATTAAAATCGGAGTTACCTACTGTTTCTTTTTTAGTTGCAAACCAATAACTTCATAGTTAGAATTTTCGAACATTTATGTTGTCGGTTTGGTTGAAAAAGAATATTCTACACTAAACATCCCCCGAAAATAACTTTGGCTTTGGTCCTGTTACATTGCACCTAGGATCACATAGCAAATCAGAGCAGTCAGTCGAATTGTGAAGAAGCTTTTATAGAAAAGATACGGAAATGCAAATTCTTCTAGTCTCTAAACTTAACATAACATTAAATTGATTAGTTGAAGCACCGTACACCAACATTCTTAAACACCAGATATTTCGAAAGCTTTCTCTGAACACGCCGAACAAGTGTTTTTGCCTGTTATAAAAAGGGTACCAAATGGGCACTGCTGCACTGCATACTCCAGTCGAGGCCGTACATATGCATAATACAAAGCTTTAACCGCATTTACCTAAATCAGTAAGCTACCTACAGTTCATAACTATAAATACGTAAGATTTTAAGGCTTCATTTGTTTTAAGAACTAAATGAAAATTTTGTGCCGAATATCACACGCAAATCTATACAAGAATCAGATCGGGATATTGCAATATTGTCAAAAGTATAATTAAATTCACAAATAAAAAAATAATAGTGGAAAAACTTAGACATTTAGATGGATTAAAATGTAATTTGTTTTATACGCACCAAATTTGTACATGATGTAAGGTAAAGTGCAGCCACTGCAACCACCACTTTACCATGCATCCCCAATGTAACAAATAGAATTGCGAAAGCACTAGGCAAAAAAGGAGTGCGGACTACTTTCACACCAACGTGTAAAATAAGTCAGTAACTCCACAACCCGAAAGATTGAGTCCGTTACAAACTCCGGGAGTGTATTTGGTGCCATGAAGCGACTGTGACAAAGTATACGTGGGAATGTCCAAAAGAACTATAGGAACCAAGAAAAAAGAACACGAAAGGCACATATATAGGGTTATATCAGTCTGAAAAATCCGCCGTTGCTAAACGTACTTAGAAAGAAAATACCCTACCAACATGAATAGGGACGAATAATTGAAGATTAGTCATACTTGGATGCCTTTGCTTAAAAACAAATAAATTAACCGGAGCGTACCTGAATCAGCCATCCATAACAGGCCTAAACCAGTCAACCTAAACACTGAACAAACCAACCTTGACGCACCGACTAATATAAAAACTCGGCTTTTACACCGTGGTAACTATTCAGCCGCCGCTCAAAATACGAGAAGCACTGAAGATGCCATCTGTTGAATATGGCGAAACGTCTGCAATTAAGCATCGAACACGACAAAACAGCCCAGAAAGTGTACATGATCCAAAACTAACAAAGCTTTTATTTATGTTCCAATGAAGTAAGTAGCGCTCTTGGGATGTTACAAGCTGGTGTTTGCGTCAAATTGATGTTGCGGACCGGTTTCATGTTTCTCAGAGTGTAGCAAGTCGACTAGCAAGAATGAAATAAATTTGGCTTTGAGATGTACAGGGTAAGGTCGAAATCGGAAAAATACGAAACGTCAAGATGACCGTTTTATTTTTTTTAGTGGCAAATTTAATTTGTCGTAGAGCAATGAGAGTCTTGCCATTAAGAAGGGGACATAAACTTACTAGGGTAGCTAAGACAACGGGAAAAAATGATATTTATGAAACTATTCAAGATAGAGAGAAATTTCAAAAATTAGCATGTAGGTAAACCTTCATTATATCAATTTAGCTGAATATGTCAGTCAAATAACTGTCGCCTACTTGACATACTTCAAATAAAAATCCTATTCCTCTATTTCACCCTGTATAATTAAATTTTGTCAAATTAAAATATTCTGCTATTAATAATATAAAAGACTAAGGATGTACCTATCATCTAAAAAAATAACACAGGTCCACAAAAAAAAAAGTGGTGTGTGCTGAGGGTCCCATTATATTTTTTCCATGTATTTTTTTCTGTTGAACACGAATCTGAAGTCAAAATGGGGGGTCGCACAGCAAATTTTAGAGAAAACCCATAAAAACGATAAAAAATTGCATCAAAAATTTACGCAGGTCCACAAAAAAAAAGTCATATGTACTGGGAGTTAGACTATATTTTTCTTTTGTATTTTTCCCGCTGAACACGAATCTGAAGTTAAAATTGTGGGTTACACAGCAAATATTTGAGAATATTTCCAGCACGACCGAGACCAATTTGCTGACAGTTTAAAAAAGTTCGCGGTTAACTGATAATCCGGCGCGTACGTATTAGTCTGCTAGCTTTCTACTCCTACTAGGCACTAAACAATAACATATAATTTTATTGATAGTTGTCTCTGTCTCTGTTATAACCTAACTTGAACTTTAATTTAAAATCTGTGTATCTGTGTTAATATAGTTTAAAACTTCAGAATAGCTACTGTCACCGTGATCGGTCACTGATTATATTTGTTCTGTATTCCGTCATTCATTCAATCCACAATCTATTGTTCCAGCAAGAAATTCACAACTAGTACCACTAGTATCAGATATGTCCATTCTACTCCTAAAAATCTGTGGCTGTCATTGATTTATCATAGATTGTGTGCAGCAACAAACCTATAATTAAGCATGGCGCATTCGCCATATTATAGAATAGCTATTTATGCCATCAGTTACGAAATGCCTAATTTTGTGTAACGCGTGAGATTTTTGCGGAACGAACGAAGTGAGTTTCGCAAAAACTCACAAGTTACACAAAATTTCATTTCGTAACGTATTGCATACAAGATTTTTTCTAATTTTGAAGAAAGTAATAAAAAAATAAAATTTAATATAATTGACAAACATTTGGAAAACATAAATTTAGTTTGTTGCTGTTACTTCATGTTAGTTGTCAGTTTGACATTTTGTAAAAAAGTCTAGACGAAAGGTTTTTAGCGACATTGATATATTTTTAGTTTTATTTTTAAAAAATGAGTGATTCAAGTTCTGAAGAGCTACCAAGCGATATTGAAGAGGCAGCAGGTAATGCTCTATTATCAGTAATTCCCAAAAAGTCAAAGGCAGTTTATGATTTGGCATACGAAAAATTTGTTACGTGGTGTGATGAGAAGAAAATTAAACATGTTAATGAGAAAGTTTTACTTGCATATTTTGAGGGTGAGAAAGATCTAAAAGTTTCCACATTATGGACACTTTACTCAATGTTAAGGTCTGAACTAAATCTGAAAAGGAATATTGATATTAAAAAATATACAAATTTGGTAGCATATATTAAAAGGCAAGCGGACGGGTACAGTGCTAAAAAGTCAAAAGATTTTGCCAAATTTTCAGTGGAAGCTGATAACAAAGAATACTTAATATGGCTAAGGTTGCAATGATAATTGGAATGGCAGGAGCATGCAGAAAAGCAGAATTAACATTTCTTCCAGTTGAAAATGTTATAGACGAAGGAAGCCATTTTCGTGTTGATATCCCACCTTCAAAAACAAAAGTTATACGGCAGTTTGCAATTACCACTGGAGACATTGAAAATACGAATCTTGTTGAAATATTAAGAAAATATATTAAGTTGCGTCCCCAGGTTCTTAAACACAACAGATTTTTTGTAAAATATGCAAATGGAAAATGTACCAGAAATCCTGTGGGAACACATTTGGTCTTTCAAATCCTGTTCTATATACTGGCCACTGCTTCAGAAGAAGCTCTGCCACTTTCCTAGCAGACAGTGGCGCTGATATTTTAAAAAGAGGCACGGAGGTTGGAAATCTAGCTCTGTTGCGGAGGGATATGTTGAAAATTCCATGAATAATAAAAACTTATAGCGCAAGAAATATTTGGTGAAACATCTAATGCAATGTGCGCCGCTTCTCAAATAACAGCAAGTTCGAACAATGAAAAAAATATGTCGTCAGGCATTAATTTGAATAATTGCAATAATTGTGTTATAAATATTTATAATAATTAATTAATTTATAATTTATGTTTTTAACTTGTATTATAACAGTTTAATAAATAGAATAATTCTTTTTGTCACTAATTTTGAAATACATTTTTCGTCACCAATTGCATAAAATTTTACTTTATGCAACTAGTTACAAAAAGTAAGACGTTTCATAATGTCAATCAGTTTTAAAAAGTGTCACTTTATATGTCAAAATTAGAAAAAATAAATTTTACACCACTAATGCTACCAGAGGATATAAGATTTCAATTAATTATGATAATTTATTTTCTAGTACCTAATTCTTGGAGAAAGGTAATGACAATGTTGAAGGAAATCGAACTCCGCGATGTGATTGTGATAGGTACTTACAAAACAAGGGAAGCCAAAAACCATTGACGAAGAGATGTGGCCGCTTACCAAGACTTTATTATCTAGTGCTCAAATGTGAAGCAAATTTAAAAATCATTGTAGATAAACCTCGCTTGAGCGAACTCATTACTGTCACTTCAGAAGAAAATGTGAAAAACTTTTATTGGAAGATGCCTGATTAAAAATCAAAATATTAGCAGAGAAAACTAAACCTCCGAGGTTTTAGAATTATGTGGTGTGGATTCATTCAGTATTTCAATGGGATTATTACTGAAGATGAAACTTGGATTCATTACTGCGGTTCTGAAAATAAATAGGAGTCCATGCAATAGAATTAAAAGTATGTTGGCCCTTCAAAGAACTTTAAAGTCTGTCCAGTACAGAAAAATATTGGCTAAATTATTTTAGAACTCAAGGAAAAATAGGTGAAACCATAAACGCTGCATCTTACACAACCACTCTGTGCGATTTAAATCACATTTTCCATAAATATTCGTTACAGTTCTAGTGTGGAGACACTATACAATAATACCTATTTGACACGTCACGCCAAATTTGTTATTTTTCAAATGTTTATATCCACAGCAAATTTGATTACATTCCAAATACGACGAAAACTGCCAAAATAGTAGAAATTTGCGAATATCTCCGAAAGTAGTCATCGCAATTCTAATAATGCTTATATGGCTGGAAAGACAATTTCAATGTATACACAAGACAGAATGAAAAATACATAGTGTTTCATTTGCAATAAAAAAGCCATAGCTTTTTGATGTCATCAAAATGTAATAAATTTATCATGTACCATAATTTAGCGTCCAAGTTCTTTATGCATACCAAAAATCAACTAAGGTGTCTATTTCCAGAAAGAAGTTACCCATACATCATACGTCAATTGTTTTCTTAATAAATTAATATTGCAAAATCTATAGCTCCTAACTATGCAATAATATACAGGGTGTGACATTGGTGTCGACTACGATATAATCGGTGTTCTAGATATTTTAATTGTATTCACTCTAGGGACTATTTGCCATGTTGTCAAATATTCAAATATTTCTGATCAGTACCTTTCCAGATAAATATCGAAGGAGTTCCTGGTGAAACACGCTGTACACTGAAAACTAATAACATGACTGCTAAATATACAGGGTGTTTCTTAAATAGAGGTAAAAAATCCAGAGGCGTATTCTGGGTTCCAATAAAAAGGGTTTTTTGTTATATAAATGTGGGGTTCTAGGACAGCCATTGTCCAGCTACAGCGTGTCAAAAATTAAAAAAAGAATCAGTTTTAAATTTTTAATATCTAAACCGCTTGAGATAATTTAACCAAATTTGGTGTGCATATTTAGTATGATAGTAAATATGAAACAAAAAATTACCAGCTTTAGAAACTTACCAGTGACGGAGGTGTGGGTATTATCGATCATTATTTACCAAAAAAATCACCCTTTATACTATTACAAATAAAATAGATCATTATATGCGACATCGTATTATCTTCACTTTTTGTTTCTTTACACTTTTTTTTCCAAACCGATTAACAACAAATTTTACTCTTATTTTTGGCCACAAAATACGCCCCTGGAATTGACCTCTACTTAAGAAATACCCTGTACGGCAATATAACTCATTATTGTTTGAAAAGTTTTTATCTGAATAAGCTTTTTAGGTAGAGACTTTCTATTGTACTTTGATTAAAATTTAGCGATATAATTTGTTGTCTTAATAATATATACACACATTACGTTTATTTAGTACATGTGTATACATATAACAACATAATCTTTTATTAATACACTCATCATCACATGAAATGAATACATCAAATTAATAGCTTATTTTTAGATATTTTCATAAATTATTTAATTAATAAATTATAAATGTATTTGTTTAAATGAAAATAATGAATACCAATATATGTTTTTAGTATTTTGTATATTCAGTTGGGCGTATTTAGTTATTTTTTAATGATATTCTAATATGCTCGTTTACTTATACAACAGAAAACCTTCATTTAAGCTAAACGAGAACTTTTGTGCACGACAATGTATTTATAATAACCCATATGTCACCTGTATAGATTTTTGGCATGAACAGACATTTTTATACTATTAAATAATCGATTAAGATCACAACAGCGTAATGGTTAAATAATACTTTGCGTGTTAGCACGTTACGATTTACTTGGTTGATTGTTTACTTAAAAAATAAACCGTAAACATGGTTTTATTATAAAAGAAATATTCTCCATAACTTCGATGCAATAGTTTTCCTTTTTGATTTTAAAATGGGTTACAAAAATACATGCAGTTGGAACATATTTTATATTCATTAAACAAATCTAGGCCACTAGTTCTTTCACTATAAAAAAAATAATTCACATTTTAACACCATAGTGTGTAAAACTATTAACACGAAAATTTTTCACATTATAAATTATACACTGGAAAATTTCACTTTTTTATAATGTTTGTCATGTTTAGCAACGTAGTGCGGATGTTATCTAGACAACTGAAGATTAATTTACATTGTTTTATTTAAAAATACATTATTCACGTCAAGAATTAGCAGATATGGTATGTGTATGTGTCAACGTTGTAAAATGTCCTGATAATGATTTATGATAAGTAGTCTTAGCGATATTTGAACATTTTTAATCTAAAAGATGTTTATAAGAAAACATTTCGAGTCTCAAAATATGTTGCAAAACAACGTTCTTGATAGAGGTTCTTAAAACAGCGGTTTCAAAATTTTGTTTTTTTGTTCTCGAAAAATGTTGTGTTATATCGGAAATATAACAAAATTTAAGTAGAAAAATTGTAATAGGTATAATTTAAATTATTATAAACTTGCTTGAATGATGCTATAGAAATCATTAATTATTATGAAATTTCACTATTAAGATTTTTTTTAAATTACAAAAAGTGAACACCAATTCTGACTGTATTATGACCGCGCGCCGACATTCTAATGAACTGTGGAGTGAAATGTAATGGAGACTACAAAATCAGTGTTGCCAGATGTGAATATTTCCTTCACATTGAAAAATTTTGACCTTTGTGAAGAAAATTATAATTTTTCAAATCACTAAAATGTAAAGAATTTTCTAATTTACTTAGGTTTTAAGTTAAATTTTGTCTGTAGAAGTTACCTATCACCTGGTAAAATAATAGTCTAGTCTAATATAAAATAAAATACGCCCAGATATATGTATTTTATTTTTTTCTGCATTAAAGATGGCACACCTCGTATATTTAACAGTTTTATTAAATGCTATAAAGGGAAAGAATGTTTTTCCTTGGTTAATTGAAAGAAATATGACTATAATTAGAGTCGTCATAACCGAGTATTCTCACTGAAAGAACGTTTCAAATCGATCGACAATTCTCAACGCAGTCTTGATGTAGCAGTGACAATGTATAATTATACAGTATGCGCCAAAAGTATGGAATAAATTCAATATAAACGAAACAAGCGTATAGCGTAAAATGCGATTTTCAAATGTCATTTGTTTTCGAGTAATGACGTCATCGATTTTTTTTAAATGGCAACACCATATTTTTTTCCTTGATTCTGAAAGATCGTTTAATTCTCTATCAGATAGTACTAAAATTTTGCCCTCTTACATAGGAAAGTTTTCGAGTAAATGACGATTGAATGTTAGAAAACGTAAATCAATTAAAAGGAAAAACGTTATCAAGTTTAGTTTTTCGAATTCCATAGTTCTTTTATGGATCACGTAGGTGAAAATCTTTGCAAAGTGTCATTGTCACACCGACTTTCTAATAAGTATTGTAAGCGACATAGAAATTATTATTCAATTTAAAGTATTATGGCACATTTAACTGTTACTCAAAGAATTGAATTTTAATTCTTATCGGATGCGGGAATATGACTAGAACTCAGCAGGAAGTTTGCGATTTATTTAATGAAAAATATCCAGATCGCCCCATCAGCCAATCAACAGTCAGTAAGGTAGAGTCTAAATTTAGAGAAACTGACAATGTTGCAAATATTCCAAAACCTGGACGTCCAAGCATTAATGAAAATCAGAAATAGAACATTTTGATACGTGTGGTGGATAATCCTCACAATTCTTCACGATTGGTTGCATTAAACAATGACACTAGTCAGAGCACAGTGATACGTATCTTGAGGAAGGAAAAATATCATCCTTACAAAATTCAACTTGTGCAGAAACTCAATGAAGATGATCCCGATCGCCGCTTACACTTTTGCGAAATTCTAATGGATTTATGTCAAGGAAATAGAAATTTACACCTGCAACCGTCAAACTTGCAGATATTGGAGTCGGGAAAATCCTCATTGGATGGCAGAGGCACATACCCAACACCCACAGAAATTAAATGTGTGGGCTGGAATAGTTGACGACAGAATAGTAGGGCCTTTCTTCTTTGAAGGAACCCTTACAGGACAAAGATATTTAGAGTTTCTAGAAAATGACCTTGTTCCAGCCCTTACAGTAATTTTTCCTAACGAAATGACAAAATGACCCTGCCATTCCTGACGATACCATATGGTTTCAGCAAGACGGTGCACCTTCGCACTATACGCGCCCTGTACGAGATTTTTTGGACAACTGTTTTCCTGGGAGGTGGATCGGCAGCCGCGGACCAATAGAATGGTCTGCAAGATCGCCAGATCTTACACCTCTTGACTATTTTTTATGGGGATACTTGAAGTCAAAAGTGTACATTAATAAACCACGTAATTTAGAAGAACTTCAAAATCGCATTCGGGGCGAAATACGCAGAGTTACCCCAGAAATCATTCATAATGTGCAAGAAGAATTTCTTCACAGACTTGCGCATTGTCAAGAAGTTGGTTTATGGCAATTCGAACATTTAATTTAAGTATAAAATTGAATCAGTTGTATTTTATTTTACATACCTCAGAATTGTTACTTTTTTATGGATAAAATTTACGTTTTCTAACATTCAATCGTCATTTACTCGAAAACAAATGACATTTGAAAATCGCATTTTACGCTAAAATATGTATTTTTTAAATTAAAAATCGACCTATTCGAGGATTTTTCCCAAAAATTAATTGTTTCATTTTTATTGAATTTATTCCATACTTTTGGCGCATACTGTATAAACCACTCAGACGATTAGTATTCCTGAGGTATATTTTGAACGCCAAATTAGAACTTCTCTTGACATTTATTTTGTAAACCTTGTGCAGTTCATCTTCGTAACTTTGGGAAGAAAAGGAATTATAGTTGAGCCTTGCAATGGTAAACGTAAACGTGTGAATGGTACAATATAATAGTTGGCAAAACAATGGTAAACACACACTATACAATCAAATCTGGGAAGGATCTGAAATTGGAAATGGACGACTCAATTGAACGATTAGAAATTTGGATTAGGCACGTCGACAATCAACAACAAAAAATAAGAAGCACAAATAGCTTTCTGGATGAAGTCATTACAGTACCATATAGGTAACTAAGTTCCGGAAGTTAGCATACAAATTATATTTATCTAGTTGTTTGTAAAATTATATTTAGATGTGGCAGTTAAAAAATAAATAAATGCGAGTATTAAGAAACCTGTCAACATAGTAAAGGGAAATATTCCAACGTTGTCATAACAAATTATCTGTATAATGTATCGATCGAATTAATATTACTAAAATGTTTTGCATGTATAAATATTAGACATTTTATAAACTCTATTGTTAAACTTTTATTTGTGGAAATATATGGCGCGCTTATCAGAAAAATAAAGTTCATGTAAACAGCCAAAAAAAGTTTAAATATTAATATACACAGCAAGAAATCAACATGCTACTATTTTGGAAGCAATAAAATAATATGGTGCAATATTTTACATGTATTATTTGTAAAAATGTTGAATGTGTAAAAATAATTAAAAAAATCTTGGAAGTTGGAATTTTAAAATTTTAATTATTTGAACAAATTTACACCAATATAAGCAATTTATCAAATCGAGTTCAAAATTTAACAGAGAGTGGGTAAACCCTATTCCCTTCTCAACTATAACCGCCGTTTGCTACCCAATACGCCAACAAGTTACATTCACGCGACTATAGTCAGCGGTCGAAATTGTGGACAGTGACTAATCGCTAACTTGTAGAATAGCGCGACGGGCGAAGCGTGCGGGAGCAACATTTCATAGGCGTACTAAATTTGAATGCCAGCAGATATAAAAAATATACAAAAATGACAAAAATAATTGCATTACATAACATCCATTATTTTTAGAGTAGAAACAGTGATATAACAGTTTTTACCAATTTTGAGGCGTTAGATAATAAAAATAATAAGAATACTTCAAAATTTAAAGTTTTTATCTTGTATTATCAATTACCCAAAGTCGAAAATAATAGAGAGTGACTAATTCACAACACAGAGATGAGTACGGAAGATACGTGTGGTATGATTATCTAAGCGTGCCACTTGAGAAGAGTTGAAGCACACAAAATTATCAAAAATAAGTTGACGTCGGCTGAACCTAGCACATTAACAATTTACTTTAAATATGCCCCTGTCCTTATGGACGGCGATTGTCCACTACCACCCACTTACACCTACCTGGTGCGCACTTCGTAGATATCACACTTAAGCCTTATCCTCATGGACGCGAAATTTATGGATTTTTGCACGAATTTTGCATCTTCTGTTTTAATTATTTCTGGGAAAATCTCAACTTTTCACAATTGCAATTTGGGAAACTGTCAAACACTACAAATATTATTGCCCCTTTCATTATTATGTGGTGTTAATAAATTTGTTTTGAAAATTGATAATCTACCATAGCAGATTCATGATGAAAATGAGAGAAAATGTTATAGGTAGTTGACAAAATTTTTTACAAATAGAGATTTTTCCACCGTTAAATAAATCGCCAAAATATTTGCGAATTCCGCATTCAAAAGGACAAAAGGCTTTAGAATACATACACACTATTTACTATTGGTTACTAGCACTGTCACTATAACGATCACACATTAACATTTATTATATCATACCGTACCGCTTTCCGTATGACCTTCATACATCCATGTTTCGTCAAAATTTAATATATTCTTCAATCCAGATTCTTATTTTTTAATATATATTTTAAATAGTTTCTTCACCATATCACTATTTCGTCCTTTCTATCAGTATACTCTTTTCGATTTCATTTTACGGACTAAGTTTCATCTTGTAAGATATAGCAATAGAATTTTATTTTAGAAAACTCATTTAAAAAAAAACAATGTCCTTCTGCGAGTTTCAGTCACTTTCCGTTTCACAGTTGTACTTCTTTATCACTTTTTTATTTGCATATATTTCAACATCACTTACACTCATATTTTGACCTCGCGCACTAAACTCTTCATACATGTCATAATCCGATATTCCTTATTTCGATCAAATCGCTAATAAAATTAGTTACATTCATAATTAAATTAAGGAAAAGATATACCCGAAATTTTGCCGCTCATGATAGCGCTGGAAATGAAACAGTTGGATCCGACAATTCGTCGCAGCCAATCAAAAATCAGCAGCGCATGCCTACTAACGTGTACTAACTGCAGCGCATGCGTAGCAGAAGCTGTTTAATCGGGTATGCTGTCAGAGATATGCGGCACACGATTTTATAGGAAAAATATAAGGGCTGCATGTATATTTCTTTGTGTTGACTGCTATAAATTGTGAGCAGGTTTATAACATTAGTCACTATCTACAATTATGGAAGTCGACTATAGTAAACACTTGTTGCAGTTGTCGTTTGCGCCTCATATAGATGATCCTATTTTTTTATTACAAGCATACCTATATACAAAGTTGCACACAGGCGGTGTTACAGACTTTCAAAGTGGGGCCAAATATTTCGAAAAAAAAATATCTCATAATGACTTTAACTTGGAATAATCAAATTTGGTATATGGTTTAGGCCTATTATTATACTTCTTTAACTGTGCGTTCAAATAAATTGAAAGACAATGTGTTTATTGAGGGTGAGTCAACCCTAAAATTATACCTAACTTTTTTCCATTGATCGAATTTAAAAAGAATGATCCGCTCAGAATTTAAATTAAAACACTTTTTTTATCCTTGTTAAATTTTAAACTTAAAGGTTTTCAAGAAAAGATGCATTCATAAAAACAAGACTATAATAGTGCCTATTAGAAGAAATCAGAAGAGTCAGTAGAAGGCTTTGTCTTTAACATTTGACAGTTAGTAATAAAACTATCAAATGTTAAGTACGCATGGGCGCCGGCAGGGGGGGGGCAGTTGCTTCCTCTGGAAGTTAATATTCCAGTTAAAAATAACGGTTAAGAGGTTTTTTAGTTATTTCTTGTTACTTTTATTTTTGTTCGTTTCCATATTTTTTAGAATGTAGGATTAGTTTTATGTGATTTTTTTATGATTTGGTTATTATATTTTTCAAGCAGGCAAATCAAAAGTTTGTACATCAGAATACAGTAACCTTTTCAATACACTTGTAAGAGATAAACTAATTTGGAACTTAAAACCTGACAGTCAAAAAGAAAATTCACATCTGTCATATTATTTATTTTTGTTTTTTAACTTCTTAAAAACCAAGCAACTATAAAAGCTGAAGGTTGCGTTTAGTTAACTATAAGACTAACACTTAAATTCATACAGTTTTCTTTAACATTGGTAACGTTTGCAGGTGTAATATTCCATTTTATTTTATTTATGAGTATAAGTCTGATGCTATAACACCAACTATTTTACCAAAGTTTCCTGTTTAAGTTTTTTATTTTTAAATTTAGAAAAAAACTATCTACGCGTTATTTTTGTTGCCCCCCCTGAAATTTGATCATTGTACAGAAGGCAAAATAACGAAATATGTAAAAAATATATTTAAATACAATGATAAAAAATGGCATAATATTTAATTCAAGCAACAAAGGATGTCCATAACAGGGAATATAAAATGGTGGCATTTCTAGTGATTGAAAACCTTTTACCTTTACCTTGGAAGTTTTTCAAAATTTATAAGAGTAAAATAATAAACCTAAATCGTATACCAAATTTGGTTATTGGTTGGTTAAAGTGATTCAGAGAAATTATTTTTTATTTTTTTGAAATATTTGACCCCACTTTGAAAGCCTGTAACTCCGTCTATGTGCATCTTTTGTATATAGGTATGTTTAGTTAAATTGCAATATTTTCGGACCCCCTACTTGCACCTGTTCTTATGCTGAAGTTTTTCAAAATTTATAAGAGTAAAATAATAAACCTAAATCGTATACCAAATTTGGTTATTAGTTGGTTAAAGTGATTCAGAGAAATAATTTTTTATTTTTTTGAAATATTTGGCCCCACTTTGAAGGCCTGTAACTCCGCCTGTGTGCATCTTTGTATATAGGTATGTTTAGTTAAATTGCATCTACTTGCATCTGTTCTTATGCGGAACACCCTGTATATAATATATAATCTGCGTACCATTCTTCTTTCTTATTTTTTTTCCTGATTTAATTATAAAACCTATTCAGGGTTTTAGTTCCTTGAGAGCGGTATAATGTTCTTGTGATGTTAAGTGCAGACGTAAAAATAGATAAATTTAGATTTTATTTGTAAAAAAATAAGTGCATACTCTGACGCGCTCCTATCCTATCAGAAATTCTCAAGATTTTTTTGTAATTTTGCCAAATCTGTATTCTTCCATATCAAGAAATTATATAGTGTCCTCTTATTTTTTTCTACTATTTTTACTTAGATATTAATATTTACACTCTGTTCATTTCTGACCCACATTTTAATTGATAAATACGTGGCGTGATGCAGATGTGTTTTGTTAAACTCAAAACATTTCAACAAAAGAGCAATATAGTAATTGCGAAACCTAAACATAGGTATAAATTCAATGTAGTATTGATTTGTGCCACTATAACCTATCTATTTAAATTCAAGTTCAATAATACTTGCTGAAAGAGCACAAACTAAATTTGGCGATCAAGTACAACAGCGATATAAATCTGATTTGGCGATAAATAGTTTTGATATTTTCGAATACACGTCTATTTAGTTATATGACTGAGTTATGACTGAGTAACTATTTTATGAGATAATGTCGACAACAAAAGATATCTAGTTCTATAAGTACACACAACGTCAAAAGTCTTGAACCCCTCCTGTATATAAAATGGTTCGATTTAACCTAATGGTTTTTCTTAATGTGGTAAAAAAGTATGTACTTACGGACCAAAAAAGAATAAAAAATTACAGACCATGAACCTTTACTTTATTACCAATGTTTTACAAATCTGGTCAATTTGGCAGTGTATTCAGCCAAGTGTTACTTTGAATTTTTGTACATTATAATGCCAGGACGTGAAATTTCTGCGTTTACCTAAGCAAGAATGACTGCTTTGCATGATGCAGGACATTCTAATCATCAGATATCGAACATTTTGGGCATTCCTAGATCATCTGTTGTACGAATAGTACACAGATATGAAGAATTTGATACAGTGGAAAACAGACTACGTAGTGGAGGTCCTCGAGTATTTAATGAAAGGGAGGATCGGTAATTGGTGCAATATGTCCGTAGACACCGCATATCTTCAGCTTCAGCTCTCAAGGTCCACTTTCAACCTTTCGCAAATTTACGTGCTAGAAGACCATTACGGGTCCCCACTCTACTTCCAAGGCATCGTGCTGCCCATCTCCAGTGAGTACAAGAGCATATTGGCTGGCTTTTACGCCAGTGGCGGTGGGTCTTATTTACAGACTAAACCAGAATTGGGCTGGTTACTGATAATAATCGACAAAGAGTTTGGAGAGAACCAATTCGTCAACAACGACTTAATTTTCCCCGGGACGTTGCTCCGTATGAAGGAGGTGTCGTAATATTTTAAAAAAAGATTCAGAATACAATATACTTGTACAAATGTATTTAGTTTTTCTGACAAAAAAATGTCTTTTACAAAAATGAGGGAGGGTCCAAGACTTTTGACGTTGTGTGTAGTTACGTATCGTATATTTTATTAAATATACAATATTTCCGATAATTTTAATAGGGCTGCCATTATATTAGACTTAAATACCTAGAATTATTATGGTATGCCTAAGTTGAATCCGCAGACATTTTCTTTCAACAACCAGTAACAGTATTTGTTCTTCTTAGTATTTAATCTAAAAAAATCGCTTATATTACAAATTATTTCTGTACAGGGTGTTTTTTAAATAGAAGTAAAAAATCTAGCAGCATATTCTGCGGCCAAAATGTCAAAAATGTTTAAAAAAGTCAGTTTTTAATTTTTATTTTCTAAACCGCTGAGATAATTTAACCAAATTCGGTGTTTAGTATGACAGTAGCTATGAAATAAAAAATTACCAGCTTAAGAAATTTACCAGTGACGGAGGTGTGGGTATTATTTATTATTTGGCATTATTGGCCAAAAAAAATATCATCCTGTATAATATTACAAATAAAATAGGTCACCATATTTATTTTCTTCACTTTTCGTTTCTTTACATTTTTTTGTATTCTAAACAACAAAATTGATTTATTGGATTAAGTGTATTTTTACGATACTCATTACATTACTTAATAACGAAATAATTAATGAACAATGGAAATACTTTATTTATTATAACAAATGTTGAAAATTGCAGCTCGACCATGTGCAAATATTCCAGGAGTAACTTTTATCATATCACAACCAGCTATATTTACTGACGTAAGTGCTCCACAGATTCAATGCGAACCTTGTAAACTAATGTCTTGAGATGTTCCCAAACAAAAAAAAAATCAGTAGGATTCATATCGGATGATCTGGGTGGACAAGGTTAACCTGATTCTTTAGTACCTCGTTCCATCACGTTATTACCGAATTCACGAGCATCCAAACTAAAATGTGGAGGAACATCGTCAAGTAGTTCAAGTAAAACGTTTTTCAGAAAATGTATGTAGGAGGTACCGGCTAAAGTTCTTGGTAAGAAGTAAGACCGAACAAATTAACTGATCCGTTTGGAGCAAGGCCTTATTTAATTAATCTTTATATTTTCAGAAGTGTGGCAAAAACCCAATAAAACTAAAGAAAAAGAAAATTTCCATTAGTACTCACCCATACATTCAAAGAAAACTAATGTTGGAATAGAGATTACATTATGTTCTTAGGGTTTACATCAGACCAAACGAACATGTGTCTTATGGAAGTTCATTATAGCATCTCTGAAAAAAATTAGCTTCGTCGATTAACAATATGCCAACGGTAAAGTAAACATGTTGAGGTGAGCAGGATAGTCTTGTAAGGCAGTAAGACTTGAACCCTTCGTATGTGATACAGGTATAACTGTTGATGCTTCAGACCGGACCAAACTAATTTATGATTCATATTAAGATTTGTAGCAATCTTCCTAGTACATACTAGTATTTGGGTCTTCAGTTTCGTTTAGAATAGCTTCTTCCAATTCAGGCGTTCTAACGCTCAAAGGTCTTCCAGGAATTAGACCTTTATGAAATGAGGCTGACTCCGAAAGGCGTTAAAAAATAATTCTGAAGATTCTTGGATTAGGAGTCTTCGTCTAACCTTAGCTCCATTTTTATCTGCAAGGCCATAAATGTAAACCATACTGGCCATTTCAGCATTTCAATATGTATAAGCGATTATTAAAACTTAATCTTTTTTAAAAATAAGGTTAATTTGACAATACACACTATTACATAAAATGATAAATGATGATTTAAGTAACTGTAAAAATGCACAAATAAGTGATTTTTGTTGTTAATCGGTTTGAAATAGAAAAAAGTGTAAAGAAACAAAAAGTGAACACAATGGCGCATATGATGAACTATTTTATTTGTAATATTATACAGGGTGATGTTTTTTTTTTGGCAAATAATGATCGATGATAGCCACACCCCCGTCACTGGTAAGTTTCTAAAGCTGGTAATTGTTTGTTTCATACGTACTGTCGTACTAAATATGTAGGTACACCACATTTGGTTAAATTATCTCAAGCGGTTTAGAAATTAAAAACTGATTTTTCAAAATTTTTGACACGCTGTAGCTAGACAAAGGCTGTTCTAAGACCCCTTTTCTCACTTATTTATTCAAAAAGTAATGATAAAAAATATAAACAAAGTATCATAGAAAAGCCGCCTAATATCTTTCAAAGGACATCAAAAAAGATTATTACAAAATATTTATACTGTTCTGACTTTTATGCACAACTACAGAATATCAGAAGATAAATTTTGATTTTGACTAGTCAAAGGTTAACTTAATAAATCATTGCATCATGTTTCGTTGTTCTACAAAACGCGATTATTTTTTCAAATTATAATAACCTGTGTGTAAAATTAATTTACGAATATTACTTCAAATTTTTTTCCTTATTGTAATCACCTAAATTCAGACTCCAACTTTTGCCAACTATGTCTGAAACACTAAAGAAATCGCGAAAATAAAAAACATACAAAACATAAGTATCTCCTTAAGAATTTTAATATTAGAATTTAAAACCCTGAATGTCTGAGTCGCCACCTCATTCCTGCAATATTAACGTAGCAGGTGCAGTAGACAAGATTTTAATTTAAAATTTATTATTTTTATATCGCTTATCTAGTGTAATATTTTGGCCCTTCTTTCTGTTATAATTATTTATAATAATTGAATCAGCGGGGTGTAACAAAAGAGCAGGTCATCCCATTAACTGTATATTTTTGACGACAAAATATGACAATTTAATCCTACTTGCTGATACAGGGTGATTCAGAACTTATCTAAAAAAATTTGAGAATTGATGCGTAATGCAAAATGGAGTCTATATCATAAAAAAAAATGTAAAATCCTTATAGTTTCCGAGAAAGTAATTATTGAAGTTCTCCGTAGGTCCAGGGCATCCACGGAGTATTGCAACAGTGTAGTGTATCATACACGAGGCTCAATTATATCCGTACCATGTACAGCGTGTCCAAGCATTAATGCCAGGGTATTGGACGAGGATGATTGATGATTTACGCAAACGTATCATAGCTACTGCCAATAAGTTACAATTTCAAAACGGATCAGAAACAGAAACATTTGTGTTAGTTTGTAGAAACTGGGTAAGACGGGTCCAAAATTTTGTTGTAGCATCAAGTATATTAAACTATTTTACTAATTAAAATCACAAATTTATTCTATTAATAATAATAGCGGTAAAAGTAGTTGAATTTGCTGCATTAAAATAGGTGTTATAAAATGTAATGTATTTCTTTCCTTAGGAATTTTTTTAAATTTTTTGTTCGGTCTACAGTTTCTAGTGCCGTACGGTATTTTGAACTGGTTTTTTTTATTCTATTTTTACAAAATTGTATTTCTAGGAGTCTCCTGTACATTAAAAACAAATTTTTTAGATAAGTTCTGAATCACCCTACATACAAAAATGCCTTCTATACAAAATATAGGGTGTTGAAGTTAAACTTTTAAAATTAACTTGTAATTTAATAGAGACATTCATTGTGGTTCACCAAATCCTTAAGGGTGTTATTGCAAAACGACGACTAAAAAACAAACGTTGAAACTGGTAGGTACTCCGCTTCCCCCATTTTCTCTGACGTACGCCCATGAATTAGTTCTCAATTTTGTAGTGTAAAATTTTATTTAAAATATTTTATTACTTTTGATATTTTTTCCTAAAACTCTCCGTTTTCGAAACAAATTTAAAATTGAATTTCCAAAGAAACAATTTGTAAATAATTTACCGAGGTTAAATCGCCATATTTTCTCGTCAAATATATGTATTTAATGGAATGACTTGCTTTTTTGTTACCCTTGTATATAGGGAATTGGAGAAGGAATCGAGGATGTAGACAGGTCCACGACTTCTTCAATGAACCTAGTAAATCTAGAAGGACGTGGCGCTGAGCCCTAAATCAAATGGTGACAGGCCACTGCAGACTCAGAAGGCATTTGAATTTGATAGGCATAGAGGAGAGTCCCTAATGTCCGGAATGTGGAGATGGGCAAGAGACGCCTATCCATTTTCTAGGATATTATGCGGTCCTTAGAAGACTAAGATATAGGATCTTTGGCGCCGAGGAGCTGCAAAGGGAAGAGATGAGGGGCCTGCCATGAACCAAGATCCTGGCGTTCAGCAGGGCGTCGAGTAGGTTCAAGGAAGGCCGAGGGCAGATAATAGAAAGGTGATGGTATGATAGAATAGGTAAAAAGGGCCCATGTATGGCCTAATTGTCGGACTGATACCGCCCGCTACGCTACTACTATTACCCTTGCATATACAGTGCTTTCGAAAAGTAACGAATAAATTAATTATTTTTTTAATTGAGAAGTTTTCGAAAAACTCCCCTGGTAGGTCGATTTTGTTTTTAAAAAAGGCACTTTTTGACGTACGATCCATATTTGTGACGTCATCGTTGTTCGAGATATAACGTCATCGACAATTTTTTTAAATAGCAACTCCCAATTGTGACCATGCCATTTGAAAGAGCGTGTCATTCTACATACAAACATCATGAAAAATTATGGTGTTACATTACAATAATTTCAAGAAAATAATGTTTGAAGATTTTAAAATTTAATTTTCACAATACTGAAAATGATAACGATTATGTAAAAAATCGATTAAATTAAATGTTCAAATTGTGCACTGTTGGCTGCCTGACAGTAGCCAAGACGATAAATTATTTTTGGACATTATCAATAGCTTCAGGAGGTATACGATGTATCTCTTGTGGAAAATATCATTTCTTGGAAGATCATGTCCCTTTATATCTGGATATAAAGTTATTAGTTCAGGAATGAGGTCGTCTCGAAGAAAATCCAAATATCTTGCACCAGTTAGGTTGACGTCAAAGAAATAGGGACACAGGATTCTTCCGTCGACTATGCCGCATCACACACTTACTTTCTGGGGACATTGAGTGTGATACTCCATCATCCATCGGGGATTCTCGGTAGCCCAATAACGGCAGTTTTTCCTATTGACATGGCTGTTCAAAAAAAACGTAGTCTCGTCAGAAAAAATTACGTTTTTTACGAAATTATTATCATTATTGCATAGCTCTTACATTTGCTCGCAGAATTGATTTCGCCGATCAAAGTCATCTTCAGATAGCTCATGAACAAGGCATACTTTATAAGGATGATACTTTGCTTTTTTCATAATTTTGTGAACTGTGGACGCTGCTATATTAAAATCAGAAGTCAATTGGTTAAGTGTTGAGTGATGATTTTCTTGTATTGTCAACAAAACATTAAGCTCGTCATCTACTGATTTTGACGGTCGATCAGATTTAGGAAGATTACGAACATGTGCAAAGTTACGGTATTTAGACTCAATATTGCTTAAGGTACGGAATCGCTGGTGCGACTGCGACTGCGGCTCGCGGCTGCGACTCGTCGCCAACCAATAGACAGTCTGAATGTTCTCATCAACTACAGCATTTAGATTGCCTATTGGTCGGCGACGAGTCGCAGCCGCGAGCCGCAGCCGCAGTCGCACCAGCGAATTCGTACCTTTACCATGCTTTGGCTAATGGGATGTCGATCAGGATGAGTCTCATTGAACAATTCAACTACTTCTTTTTGGGAGTGCATCCTGTCTCCAGATGCGATCATGCAAAGAATTTCAATTCGTTTTCGTTCAGTTAATTTAACCATTTTTTTTATCAAATAACAAAGTTACTACTCAATAAACACTTCAAACGCACTGCTTTTGCTAAACAAAAGATAAGAACTAAAGAAATAATTCAAAAAACAAAAAAAAAACTATTTAATAAAGTACGATTTCAAGTTTTTATCTGACAGCAATAAAAACATTCTAGGTCGCTAAGGCTACTGTCAGGCAACCATGATTTTTGATGATGCGTATGTAGAATGATACGCCCTTTCAAATGGCATGGTCAAAATTGGGGGTCGATATTTAAAAAAAATTGTCGATGACGTCATATCACGATGACGTCACAAATATGGGTCGTATGTCAAAAAGTGCCTTTTTTAAAAAAAAAATCGACGTGCCAGGGGATTTTTTCGAAAACTTCTCAATTTCAAAAATAATGAATTTATTCGTTACTTTTCGAAAGCACTGTATAATCATTTAGTGTGGATGATATTAAACTCCAATAATTATCATTTACCTAAACAGATAGTACATAGGTATATACGTACGGACATTTAACGTTGGTATGCTGCATCGCAGATGTAATATTGCTGTTCATTAACAGTTTCATATAATCTAACAGTTATTTCAAGTATTAATGCAATTACATTGTATGATTTGATTAAGTACCTATATGTAATAAAATTATTTGCATTATTCTAAATTAATATTATAATATTTTAAAAATGATATTTTTGATATTATATCTAAGTAGTATTTTTATGTTATTTTAAATTCATTAAACTAATTCACATTAATCTAAATGTTACTGAAAAACTATTACTTAATTTAAAAAGTAAAAACTATATGTTTTATGGACCTGGATAAGTAAAAATAAATTTAATATAAACAGACAGCTGTCGATACTCTCATTTAAAAACTTTTATTTTTTTCTACAAATTTTATATACAATAAAAATAAATACTTAGTATATTAAGAGATGACAGTGCTCATTGAAATAAGAAAAGAATTTGTGATGGTCATAATATGTTCCTAAGTATTTCGTAAGAGAAGCAACATTTAATTGTTTTAATTAATTGCTGATAAATAATATAAATAGAATAAGAAAATCCAATTTTGTCATATCTGTTATTAAATAAGCTGTTCCATTTAATTAAAAAATGTTTAGTAAAAATGGACTCTTTAAGCAAAAGTCCACATTAGTAACATGTTTATGTAACATCGCTATATATAAAAGTTACATGTTAGATCTTGAATACCTGAGCTGTGTCCACATTATAAAGTTAGCCATCATGAATTTGTGTAACAAAAAAGACGCTCTTATTGCAGCAGCGGCGTGCTTTATTATTTTTGAAGACATTAAAAAAGATCTGCCTTGTTTTTGAACAAGGGACTTCAAATATCTCATAATTCTGCTTTGTTGATTACTTTGCAGATCTGTTTTTTACTTCACTCCATTAACAATGAATATAAAATACAACAATTCACGGCACTACGATTTACATCCGCGTGCGCCTCTGAAACTACGAGCTGTTGAATTAAAAATATAGCAAGTGTGAACCCGTTGTTATAGCTATGTTATGCAACATCGTTTGATCTTTACCGGCTATAGTCTGTTTAGAAATGAAAGAGAGTAATAAAAGCTTATTATGTATGCAAATCGTAAGTAAATGTAGTACTGGTGCTTATATTCAATATTTTTATATTATGTATTATCGGTAAAGATGAGTTGTACTTTTAAAACAACTTTGTGTGATCGAACCGTACGTAAGTTGTAGCAGATAGCTAAAATTTAATCCCCGACAATCCGTCTTTGTCTATGCCGCTTCAATTTCTTGGTCCATTTCTCTTATAAGTAAACAATATAAAAACAGCATTTCAAAACATGAGGCAACTTTAATCATCATAATCGGGTTAACAGGGTTTTTAGTAATTCAAATAAAATTATTCAATATTATTATCAAAATGTTTATTTAAATTTAATGAATAGACTTTTATTCCACACAAAAATATATGTATTTTGAAAATGCAAATTATGATGAGTCAATGTAGTGTTGTATAAATGTACAATAAAGAAAATAAAAAAGTAGGTATATTAAAATTCATCCTCTGATTATTCTGATGAATTATCTTCGTCTCCTATATTGATAACGATAGATTCCACAGTAATGTCAATTAAATTATCGAGTTCCCACATTTTCTCCTCTTCTTTTTGTACATGATGTATACATCTTTGCCAGTTATCTGCAGTTACTCGTTCCAAGGATTTTTTTAACAAAGTTTTCACGTCACTTAATTTAAACGTCGTATTATTTAGCGCTACATCTCCTTTTACCTGCGCCCAGACTAATTCGATCGGGTGAATGGTAACTGGCATTATCCATGACAATTACAGACCCCGGAGGAATAAGATCCAACATCTGTTAAAATACTCTTCGAAAACATCTGCGTTTATATCTTCGTGATAGGTACCTGTATTTTTAGATTCAAATAAAAGTAAACCGCCATCTACAAAACCACTGGCACTACCTATATGTGTCACTATTAATCTTCGCCCTTTACCTGAAGGTGCCTTGAACCCTGTTGAAAGTCCATCCAAAAATGCATGTCGAAAACTTTTTACATTTTTATCTTGCCATACTTTTGTTACAGTATATCTTTCGTTGACCCAAGTTTCGTCTAGATAATAAACATTCCTCCCTTCGTCACGGAATTTTCTAATTGATCTTAAGTAGGATCTTCGCCAGTAAATAATTTCATCTTTATCGATAAGAACTGACTTCCTGTTCTGCTTTTCCCAGCAAAAATTCAACTCTCGTAAGACGGCCCATAATTTGCTTCTACTGATTTTTGGCAAATCGTTGTCCTCTGAAAGTTCACTTAAAATTTTGTTTTGTAATTTTTTCGTTAATATTAAAAAAGGGTTGATGTATTTTTAGAGTATATGTACAGTGGCTTAATGTATTAAATTACTAATAACTATAAGCTATTTTGGTACATTTAGGTAAATGCTTTAACGTAATCATGCATTTGAAAATGTTATATCAAATTTTTCGTTTCCAATTTTATTAAAAAAAAAGTATATGACAAAGTAATGCACTGGTTTATTTAAATATTAGTTTGTCGCAGACAGTAGGTAGGAGAAGGTTGTTGGGAGATTTTGTTTTTGGTTTTTGAAATTTTCGACAATTTTCCGGGAACCAAAGTGAGAATTGAAAAAAGAAATGAAGCTCAAGAAAGTGCAAACGTGCATATCCCAATCTTCTCTAAGTGTTCCCAAGATTAAAACCCAGTCAGATAGCTTGCCAAATCGTGCCGAAGCGGTGAAAAAACAAGGCTCTGGCATCTGATTAGGTCCTCCTGACCATATATAACCTGTTGAAACTACGACCGTCTCTGAGATTTATACCAGTGTTTTGTGAGTGCGGAATCCATAATAGTATATTTGGTGTATAATATAATTGTCTACTAATTGAAAATTGTTTTCACCTCTCCCTGTTCCACGTTAAAGAGTTGGCCTCAAGACAAAAACACCACTACATTTTGGCGCCCAACTTTGGGCCACGTGAAAACAATTTTATATGTCAATATCAGAATTTAAGAAAAAATGTAAACAGAAATAATTAGAGTAGGTAATTAATCTTTTACAGAAACAGATGTATTAAACAGGACATTGTTCACACTGGTTGGCGTGTTAGGAAAAATAAACTTAATATATAAAGCTGTTTACAGGCCTTTTAGGCTCAGAGCTGTGTTATTCTTTTCCACTCCATTCTGTCCTTCGCTTTTCTTTTCCAATCCGTTACATTTTTCTCCCTTGGATCCATTGCCACCGCCTTTCTCCATCGCTTCCTCGGTCTACCTCTTTTTTTCTTGTAGTTAGGTTTACTCCCTACTATTTTCTTAACTAGCCACTTCACTCTTCTGGCTTGCATATATTTCCTCATTATTTCTCCTTACATAGCCTTCCTCTGTCTGCTTATCCCCTAGAATTCTTCTTAAGATCTTCCTTTCCCACCTTAAAAGGTTTTCTCTGGACTTCTTATTGAGAACCCAGGTTTCACTACCTGGTCGCTGTCGGTCGCAAAATTGTTTTATACATTCTAAATTTTACTCCTCTAGACAAATTTTTTGATTTCAATAATTGGTTGACTGCTGCCGAATTTCTGTTTACTTTTATTATTCTCCTATTTATTTCTTGTTCCTCATCACAGTTAGCTGTTATTAGCGCCCCCAAATACACATATTCTTGCACTTCTTCAAACTCCATCTCTCCATGCTCTGTTCTCAATTTAAAATTGGTATCCTTTTTTTGTTCTCCTATTCTCAAAAGCTTACTTTTCTCTTGATTTATCTGCAATCCCACTTTACGTGCTTCCTCCACAAGTTTTCTCGTTACTTCTTCTAATTCTCTACTATCTCTAGCAATAATGGCCACGTCATCTGCATAACTTACTATTTGCTGACTTTTAAACAATATGTGTCCTTCTGTGTTCAACTGACTATCTCTTATGACCTTTTCTAGTACTAAATTAAAAAGAAGCGTTGAGAGTGGGTCTCCTTCTATCAGACCTGTATCAATAGTAAAGCCTTCCGAACATTCACCTTTTATTCGTACTTTGGATTTAGTATTTTCAGGTCATTTTCAATAGCCTAATCAGTTTGGTTGGTATCCCAAATTGTTTCAAAATTTTACTTAGTTTATTCCTTTTGATCGAATCATATGCTTTCCTGAAGTCCACAAATAAAACCATTGCTTTGATCCCAATAAACTTCCATTTATGTAAAAATAAACAATTATTGGAAATAATTAATCATAAACTAGAACCACAAGAAAAAGATGGAGACAATGTCAAGGAAGTTCTCGAAGAGAGACCATTGATAATTGCAATAGGGCAGATATAGCTGCATGGGGAGATTTAGGAGGAACTCTTTGTTTTTCTCACCTGGGGTATCACTTCATCCAATAGCATATATAGGCAAACTAGAAATTATATTTGACGAGACTGACATGTCAGAGAACAAACGGGTAAATTTAGTAATTAATACTCTAAGAGGTTCAGCTTTGAATTAGGCTCAGATGAAAAAAATCTCGTTTACATCCTTACCTAAGATTTTAGGGAGACGGTTTTGTCATGGTACTGGAATGTATAACCATTTGTTATGCCGCATGGTGATAACAATAATTTAATAATACAATTTGAAAATTCAAAAATTTCATATTTAAAATTAACCTCTCAAAAAGTTCAAAATGCTTGCAGGACTACACGTATCAAACAGTTTTCGAGAGCTTCTTGCGAGTTCAAAATATTGTTAATGAACCTGTAATAGAAGTTTAGCGCTACAACGTTAATTTCAAGTACATGATATATACATATAAGAATATAAATATTCTAAGAAATGTCAAAGAAAACTATATCTATTGAAAATATAAAAACTATTATTTTTGCTGCAGTCTTTTATTAATTCCTTCACTGCGCGGCTAACTCGAAAATAATTTGTTTTCATTTGCTGGAAAGATCAGAAGAAGCAAGCTTCTGAAACCAAAAGTACAATATACACACATCGGATGTTGCTTCTGATCTTATGTTCTTATATAAAGTTAATTTAAGTAATATTTTCAATATCTACTGAAGGGACTACCTAAGATAATCAACCTTCAAGCAAGTGGTTAAGCTTAAAATAAAATATTAAATAAACTGGCATTTAAATAACAAGTCATTTCCCACAGAAATATTATAAAACTATTACTTTTTGAAACTCTGCATCTTATATAGATACCTATATAAATTAATACCAAACTGTAAATTTAGAGTCGGGCAACCAAGAAATATACATATACATATACTATATACTATATAAACTATACATGTTTCAAAAAAATCTTTAGCGAAAATTTGCAGATATCTATACCTACAATATGAATTTTTGAATTTTCGCTAAACCTTACTTTGGTCATAAACACATTTGCAAAAATTTATAAAGTCAGAATTCCAGATGTCAGGACAGTACTGGGAATATTTCCATTTTTCTTCTTTGGTAGCTGGGAATACCTTATTTTGTACTACTTCATATAACAAATTGAAAATGTAGTAAACACATGTATTTGAGTTTTGTCATACTTTCCTTAATTTTTTAATCTAAAAATCAAATTTATACATTTTTTATATATCTTTATATCTCTGTTATTTGTATAGTATGTGCAGTTCATCATCCCTGTAAAATATACTAGTATATAAGTTTTATGGCATTTACGCAATTTCTCTATCAATCTCATCTCTCTTAATTAATATTTTAGTTGCATATGAAACCATTTAGAAATAGTACCTTTGACATTTGAGATTTTAGGCTGCTAAGTGGCAATAATGTCAATACATATATGAATAACTATTAAGAACGTCTTCAACCAAAAGTTGACGTGATGATAATGCACGTGGTTACTTACACTACTACCTACATAATTACTCAAACATATTTAATATTTTCCGTGACAGATAAATTAATTGTATTTACATATAAATATGAAAAACATGAAATACAAAATAGAATTTGTATACTTATCACAGAAATAACACAAATAAAAAAGAAGCTTTCTCTTGCTCCTGTTGCACACATCAACTGCTTGAACATCACGTGATTCCTTTTTTGTCAGTGTTCTTCATTTATGCACATATTTAATTGGGCGTGTAGGTACCGTAAAAAAACCATATATTTCGAATTTTTTACTTTTTAATTAGTTTGTAAACTACTGCCAACTTATTTAAAATAAGTATGCGTATGTTTACCGGGTATTAATTACCAACTTGTCTAAATTGTGTTGTTTTTGCATACTTACTGAATATCTTGCAAAAATAATAGTTAAAAATATAAGAAAATGAACGAGAATTTAAATAACACGCTCCCCATATAACACAGAGACATCGTAAATATGTTTTTAGAACATTTATTAATGGATATTAGAACATTAAGTAGATGTGCATAGAAAGGACTTAAAATGGACGTTCCGTTGATATAAGATGTTATGTGATCTATACCTCTTTAAGAGCAACTACCATTAAAACTATTAGGGATAAAATAATGACAAGGACTGTAAATATTGTACATTTAAGTTACATTACTAGTTTAAGTTACATTACTCCTATTCATAAAACTAGCTCCAGGAGTCAGGTGAAGAACTACAGACCCATAAGCATTCTAAGTACGATTCCTAAAATCTTTGAAAATATTGTATGTGACTTTTTGACACTTGGCCTTAGGAGTGTCCTCATTGATGAGCAGTTTGGATTTATGTCCGGTAGGTCTACTGAGCTTGGTCTCTTAACATATTCTCATTTCCTGTCGGATGCCTTGGATTCACCCTGTCGACCTCTCCAAAGTGTTCGACAGGGTGAATCACAAAGTCTTGTTGCATAAGATGGCATACGTGAGAGTAACTGGTGTTGATAGGCTACTTAGCTGGTGTACACTTAATGGTATGGAACTTAATGCTTCTAAATGTCATACAATGATATTTTCACGAGGCAGAACATCAGTTGAATATGCTTATCAACTTCAGAGGAACTTGCTTGATTCATCTTATACCATAAAAGACCTTGGGGAGACAATGGACACCTCACTGTAATTTGTACTTCATATAACAGCGGCAATATCTAAATCTATGCAGATGTTAGGTTTTATCAAGAGATGTACTCAAAATTTTGTTGACATCAATGCTATAAAGATACTTTATTGTGCTCTTGTGAGACCACATTTGGAGTACGCCTCAAGCTAATGGGAACCTTGTTTCAATATACATATTAACAAAATTGAGAGTGTTCAACACATTTTTCTTAGATATATTGCTGCCAAATCCAATATTTTACCACCCTATGATTATTCCCAGTTGGAAGCAACGTTAAATATAAAACCACTGTCTTACAGGCGTAAAAGAAAAGATTTACTTCTGCTCTATAATATTATTAATTCTTATGTCTCCTGTTCCCCACTATTAAGTCACGTTAAATTACAAGTTCATTACAGGCACACTAGTTCCGCAAATACGTTCTTTATTCCATTTCATAGGACTACTTATGGTAGGAACAATTTTATTACTAGAGTATGTAGGCTCGCAAATGACTATACAGATCTGGACTTTTTCAGTAGTAAATCACAATTTCTTAGACAGCTTGGTAACTGCAAACTATAGTGTAATTAGAATCTATTGATCCTTTAAGCTGTTTTTGTACGTAGAGTACGTGTACCTAGAGTTGTCTGTTGGTATAAGGTGATTATTGTATTTTTATTTTATAGTTAAGTTGTATGTGGCTATTTGTACTTATGTTTATACTATTGAGAAAAATGGCGCCGGTAGTGTCGGAAGGTCTGACACCTTATTCGTGTAAAAAGTGTAATAATGTGTTTAAAAAGTCAGATGTGGTAGTGAAATGTTCTGGTTTCTGCAAGCAATCATTTCACCCACAGTGAGTTGGAACTTAAAAGACAGGGATGTACGTTTAATTAATACAAAAGGTGACGGTTTCGGCTGGACATGCCTGTTGTGTCAAGAAAAAATAGCTGAAAACTCATCAGTCATGTGTTACTTAGATCAAATTTTAAATATATTAAAGGATAACCAGAATAAATTTGATGAACATGATAAGAAAATAAACCTATTAATAGCAAACTCACATAATAACCAATTAATTAATGTACTTCCAGGTGATAAACCAACTGCTGCCACCTACGCTTCTATAGCAACATGTTCAAAATATACCAATCATGTTAACAACCCCAGTGAATATCCAAAACAAGTAATTTCGAACGAGTAAGTAGCAGCTGCTATATCGGCAGCACAAAACAAAAACCATACAGCAAAAAATGAAAGGAAAAACGCCTTTCACAAAAACTTTGGTAAATACCGATAGGCGAGACAATTCGTCATACCATTCTAAGGAGGCCAATAACAAAAACGACAAAAATAAATATAAAATTATTGGAACAGCAGAGACGGAAAATTCCAAATTTTCAGCAGTTGCAGTTACTAAACACATGATGTTTTAGAACTCCTATACTCGAAGTTCAATAGAAGGGATTTCATATGTCAAAAAATCATACCGAAACATCACGCTCCAACTTTTAGTTCTTTCAAAATAGGTGCCGATGTAAATCTCAAAGATGACTTACTAAGCCCAAGTTCATGGAATCGCGGTATATCTGTATCGGAATTCAATTTTTTTCGGGCCATAAGAAATAAAATGACTCGAATATGATGAACATAAAAGAAAATAATTGTCCATCACGTATTCTGAAAGGTATCCACATCAACATACAATGTATTTCCAACAAACTTCCTCAGTTGGAATTGTTATTGCATCAAGAAGAACCTCAGTTGCTGTTAATTAGTGAACACTGGATGACTAAGGAGCAAGCTTCTGGAACAAATTTTCCAGGCTATAAACTTGTAAACAGTTTTTGTAGATCTCAGTCTATTCACGGTGGTGTAGCAGTCTACTGTCAAAATAATATAAAGTGTAATCCTATAACACTTCCTGAAGAGTGTGTACACGAATTTCTATGTGAATGTTCAGGAGTCAGTATCAATAAAAATAATGACAAAATTGCGTTCTTAGTTTTTTATAGCTTCCAGATCGTAAGTTTAATGTTGTCACTTTTTTGGATTGTTTCAATTTCATAATATGTAATGTTTTAATTAATTATAAGTATATTTTAATATGTGGAGATATCAATATAGACCGATTAACAGGCAGTATCTCAAGACGAATGTTATTTGATATTTTTGATAGCTTTGATCTGAAATGTTGTCTACCGTTTGAACCGACACGGTGTTTCAATGATTCCTTTTCTGCTGGAGATTACGTAGTGTCCAACTTTTTACATGTTACAGGTACAAATTTGGACTTAAATATTTCAGATCACAGGGCGCAACTCTGCGATGTTTATGCAGAAAGCTCTTTCAAAACAAATAATCAGACCAAAATTTTAATATAGGAGAAATTATTCTGCACCAAATTTGTACAACCTTAAACATAACTTTTCAACAATAGACATTAATGATTTATTCCAAATAACAGATGTAAATAAAGCTTGGCACTGTTTTTGTCAACATTTATTATACAGTATAGAATGCACGTGTCCGTGAGAAATTCCTGGATAGACTCGGGAAAACTATTCATTGGCACTCAAATTAAAAAAGCACAATTTCTATCAAAATAAATTAAACGAATCTACTAATATCACAAAAGATATATGGAACATAGTTAACTCTAATATAGGTCGAACACGGAATAGTATTAATATAGATCATTTGAGTTATGACAACAATATAATAACTGACCGAAATGAAATTTGTAATATATTTTGTACGTATTTTGCCAATATTGCTTTAAGTTCTGTAAATGCAATTTATAAGGATAACCGGGACAGTGGTACAGTTGGGTATAGACATTGTGTATCTTCACTCTTCTTTTACGATATTACTCCAGACGAAATTGAAGAGCAATTATCGGAAATGAAAAATAAATTATCAAGTGGGCCCGATGGTTTGCCAGTTAAAGTTTTGAAAGGTATTTCCCAAGGTATAGTTCATCCTTTAGCTTATATATTTAACCTGTCAGTACAATCTGGAATTTTCCCGAATGAACTTAAAATGGCAAATGTAATACCACTCTTTAAAAAAGGACAAACTGATCTCGTTGAAAACTATAGACCTATAACTTTGTTATCGTGTTTTTCAAAATTATTTGAAAAAATTGTTCATAATCGTATTTACAGTTTTATTATAATAAATAATAATAATATCTCTACCCCTCATTCTAATCACAGGGATTAGCCCAGAAGTCGGAGACTTGTGCGGGAGAGGGGGCGGCATATTATTATTAAGCAGGCCGCATTTGCGCCCAGGAACGATTTACGTTGGTAGGCCCTAACCACTATTCAGTGCAGGAATGAGGGAAACCTGGAAAACCTCATTAATTAGGGGGGTAGTCAAATATCAACCGGTATCAATCTCTCACATTGACCCAAGCCAACATTCTTCCACCCTACCATACCCGCAGAGAGGGCGCCAAACCTCTCCACGAATATAGCTTATATACGGTCTACCGGCAGTTGGGCTCGAACCAACACCGATCTAGTCACCTCGATTCAAGTACTGACGCCTTAAACCGCGCGACCACTGACCGACCCAATATTAATAGATATAATCTTTTAAGTAACAATCAACATGGTTTTCGTCCTAAACATTCTACAAATACTGCAGCCTTTTCTTTGGTAAATCACATTTATGAGTCACTTGATAAAAACATGTATGTTTTAACGCTCTTTTTTGACTTATCTAGAGCTTTCGACTGCGTTAATAAAGATTATATGTTGAGAAAGCTGTATAACATTGGAATAAGGCATCCGTTAATTGATTAGATTAGTTCTTTTTTGTCGGACCGTATGATGGCAGTGAAAATAGACCAACAATATTCTCAGTCATGTCAGACCAACCTTGGGGTACCTCAAAGGAGTGTGTTATTACCATTACTTTTTCTATTATTTATCAATGATATGGATCAATTTATAACAAGTGGTGTTACTGTGGTGTTGTATGCAGATGATACCACAATTAACATTACAGCGTCATCTCCCTGTGAGTTGCAAAACAAGGTTGATTTAACTCTTAAACAATTCTATGCTTGGTGTTCCGATAACAAACTTATAATTAATGCCAGCAAGACCAAATATATAATGTTTCACAAGAGACGTGAAAATCCTAATATGTTGATTAAATTAAATGAGTCGATCATTACTAAAGTTACAAATACACAATTTTTAGGTTTACATATAGACGAACATCTGCACTGGAATAATCATATTGAACATGTTTTAAATAAAATGAAATCATCATATTTTGCAATTAGAAACTTGAGGAGTTGTAGGGATAAACAATATCTATTAAATATATATTTTGCTCTGGCATATTCTCACATGAAGTATTTAATAATTTACTGGGGATCCTGCACGGATTTTCAGAGAGTTTTTATATTTAAAAAAAAAACATCATAAGATTAATATTTTCACTGGCACCATTATAATCATGTCGTCCAACTATGGTGGAACAAAAAATATTATCACTTCCCTGTATTTTGATATAGGGAAATGCTTTTTGTTAAATTTAATAGTAATCTATTTCGTCGACAAGATAGTGTGCATGTGCATAATACAAGAGGGAAAAATCTTGTCAGTATAAATAATTTCAACTTAACTAGTTATAAAAAGGGCCCATATTATTTATGTGCAGCCATATTTAACCATCTACCTGAATTTTTAACACTGTTAAACAATGAAAATAAATTTCGCAAGGAGCTTCGCTCATTTTTATTGCAACATTGCTTTTATAGCTTGCAGGACTTTTATAATTTTAATGGAAATTGATTAGATACTAACATTTTATTGTAATATTTAATGTGTATAGTGTAATTTATTATTGTGTCTTTCTTTTGTGACGTTTCATACCCTGTAAAGGCTTACGTGAATAAATTTATTATTATTATTATTATTATTATTATTATTATTATTATTATTATTATTATTATTATTATTATTATTATTATTATTATTATATTGTACTATTGTATATTGTTTATGTTGGTACATATTTGTAACTATTATTCCAATGATATTATTATTTGTACTATAATATCTAAATTGATATTTCTGTAATTCATTGTTTCTGAAATGGGCCTTGCCCGTGGAATAAATAAATAAGTAAATAAATAAATTTAATTATGTTACCAAAATATATTTAATCAGGAACGTATTGGAAAAAAATATTACTAAAACTTCTTGTTTCTCTTTTAGCATCAACAGACGAACTGAATAAATTCTTGTGTTACAAAATTTAATAATTGTATTAGATAAAGCTTAACAAATTCACTTATAATATAACAATTTAATCTAACAAGGAGATTTTAGGAGAAGTTGGTAATATAATATATTTCATATAAGGTCTTTCAGAACTTTACCAACTTTGTCTAAATCACCGAAACTGACTCGACAATTACTTTTACGTTATTACGTTAATCAGTAAATTTGAATACTGGATTTAATTAATTTATGACAATTAAAAGCATTTCTAGTAATTCCAATTCAAATAGGAAACCATTATTTACCTAAAGACTGATTTTCAAGAAACTAGAACGTCAATTGTACTACGTAAAATATATTTAATTATTTACTGTGATTTTCAATTGCTATATGTATTTAATTTATTTTATTAATCGAATATTACTGAATTTACTAGCCAATAAATAGGAAGTCTTAGGTTTTTAACTGAGTAGATATAAATTGAAATTATAAATGGATTGTTTCAGACTGGTAATTCATATGAACAATGACTGTTAAATAGGTACTTTATTTAGTGCCCGTACTTTGCGTTTTTTGCTTAAACTGAATATTATTTTCATGAATATAACGCAATGCGGGACCAATAACTTCATGTTTTTTTGCATTTTGTTAAATGATGCTTATTTGATTGTACTTTTATTTTAGTGTAGTAGTGTAGTTAATATTCATTCGGTAGCAAACTTTTATATCTCTTGGCTGATTTTTTAGATATTTCTTAGCCAATGTTATCTATCATTTTCCTAATAAGTTGTTTTGTATTGACTTAAGGCAGAAATAAATAAAATACGAAAATGTATGAAATTTATGAAAAATGTAACTTTTATTAGCACAGTCTGTTAAAATTGCTAGTTTATTTTTCATTTTAGTAATATCAGTATATTTCCGTTTGTTTGCCCTTAGGTGTTTAAAAAATATTTTCAGAAATTTGATTTAAAGACTGGTTGCCTTGGTTTAAAATATCTAAAAAATTGAGTTCTAAATCAAAAAATACAAAAAAGTTACCAAATCAAATTTGCTATCATTGAACGTAGTTTCAAGACCATAGGCGTACTTTGAAAAAATATTTTTTAGAGAGAAAGGAGTCGGACTTCTCCTCCAAAAAAGCAAAAAGTATTTGTGCCATTTTTTAAATTTTTGTCTTTACAATTAAGATCATTACTTAAAAAAATATATGTTTTTACCTACTTATCTCGCTCAAACCCTTCGGCAAACTAAACCTTTTGCTTCTGCATCAAAATTTGGCGAATTTCTTTAAGGAAAATGTTGAAAACGAAGCGCTTCGATCAACTTCTAAGAAAGAAAGAGTGTGATAGAGAGTAGAGTAGATACCTAGTTGGGACTCTCATCGTTTACCAGCATGGAATACACTCCCTATAACATTTTTTGGATCATATTAATCAGCCACATAACAAAATCAATTTTGTCATGGAAATGGAGCAAGACAAAGGCTTACCGTTTCTGGAAATTCTGTAAAAAGGAAAACCTCTCATAGATAGATATCTTCATGGAAAGTCTAATCATCAGCACAAAAACGCTTGATCATGAAGACCCTAGTTTACAGTGCATTAATGTTGGCTGATCGACAGCAAGAAGAAGATTCGCTCCGATCTGTGTTCCTAGCAATTGGATACTCTAACGAAGACATCTATAGAGCCATTATTAGACTTCGACGTAAGTAAACAGCAAGGTCTGAGGAGGAAGTCACTACAACCATCATCTTACCCTACATCCCCAATGTGACAGATAGAATTGCGAAAATATTACACAAAAAAGGCGTGCGGGCTACTTTCACACCAATGTGTAAAATAAGTCAGCAACTCCGCAACCCGAAAGATCAATTGAGTCCGTTACAAACTCCGGTAGAGTAATTGGTGCCATTTAACGACTGTAACAAAGTATACGTGAGAATGTCCAAATGAACTGTAGAAACCGGGAAAAAAGAACACGGAAGGCACATACGGTTATACCAGCCTAAAAAATCCGTCGTTGCTGAACATGCTTGGAAAGAGGGATACAGAATCTCACTAGAGGACACTAAAGTCGTACCAATGGGTATTATAATCTAGCATGAAGGGAGGCTTTGGAGATTCTTCAATATCCGAACAACATGAACAGAGACGAAGGATAGAAGATTCGACATACTCGGATGCATTTGCTTAAGAACAAACAAGTGAACTTGAGCGTACTTGAACCAGCCATCCGTAACACGCCTGAACCAGTCAACCTAAACACTGAACTAAGTAACCATCCTTGACGCACCAACTAGTATAAAAGCAAGATACGAGAAGCACTTTATTTCCTTGACCACCTGTTGGTCTTAGTGAAGTTTTTTCAAAATTTTGTAATAATGTTTGTGTAATCTGTGTTCATCCTGGCTTATTTGCCAGCTTTTTAAGAATCGTTTTAATATTACAATGAATGTAAGAAGTTGTGACTTTGCGTCAATGGTTTTTTTAATTTTTCTGTTTTTGATCGATGGCTTCATTGCATTTTTATGAATCTCAATCTTTTTCATAAGTTCCTTTAACATATTCTATTACATTGTTTGATAATTGTTGTACGATTTTGTATTTTCCTGATTAAGAAGCGATAAAGGATTCGAAAGCTTGAATAGAAATTAGGAGTCTTCTTTTTTTGCCTATGAGACTGCTATACCTGAATTAATTTTTCAAGTCTATTCCTTAGCTTACCAGTCCAGGTGAACCTAGATATATATATATATTCGTATTATTAGATGAAATAAATAAAATTGTACAATACAATATTCTTGTTGTAAATTCATATTACGACACTTGATGTTTTATCAAATTCGACTGACGACTCATTTAACAACATTAACATTATATATTGTAATATGAATCGTTACAGCACTTACTGTAAATACTATTGTAATTTCAATTATAATTTTGTGTATTGTTTAATACACTGTAAAAAAAGTTGTTGGGTGAGATTTTCCAGTGTGAAATTCAAGATGTGCAAAATTTCCGTGTTAGTAATTTTACAGACTTAGGCACACTTACTAATATTCTGTATTCTGATTTTTTTGTAATTTTAGAGAAGGAAAATGATATGTCCAGATCACTACAGTTAATTTTCGTAAACTCACATTATGTAGTGCCTAAATATATCTTTGTTGAATATTTGTTGTTTATGATTTACTAGAATGTTATTGTTGCTAAGCCCCTTATTAGAATATGTACTATTAATTTTGTTATTAAGCTTGGTTTTTGTTCATTTAAACTGAGTTATACATTTTTAATAAAATCATAAAAAGTAAAATATCTTATTCCAGTAACAACATAATTCTGAAAATACTATATATTGATACCGAGGCTCACTCACCTTTTTAGTTTATTAATTATGTTCCCGTTTGCTTTACGACTGGGAAAGCTTCTAAAAGACAACAACAACGAAATAGAGGTATTATAAAAATTGTAATTTCAAAAGCAAAAAGGAACATAATGAACAAATTAAAAAGCTAGGTGAGCTTCCATATCAATACCTATTATACAATAAAATTAACATATTGATCTGTAAAATTCTAAAGTTAACCTTTAATGATAAAAATAATAGTGAAATGTGTAAAAGTTACACATAACATTTATTATGTTAACACAGTATCGTGTTAAAATGTGTAATTATTTTTTTTTACAGTGTAGGTACATTACTTAACTGTTTTGTTCAAGAAAAAACCATTTTATTTTGACTTAGTATAATTTTTTCTTTTATTGTTCTGTAAAAGTATTTAGCTAATATAAATCAATTTTCTTACAATTTTTATTAATGAGGTCATTTATATATTCTTTGATACCAAATACCTAGGTATGCTATTGAACAATTCCATAGACAAAGCTATATTCGATCATATATTTTAATATTTCAAAATTTAGTGATTTAATTTGAAATCGGACACATGAATTTATATAAACATTATCCAAAATCTGAAGCCTTTTCTTAATTTTAGATACTCCACTAAAGGAGAAATCAGGTATTGGAGATATATTTTTCTAAATAATATTTATAATAATATTTTCGAAATCATCTTTAAAATTTCTACAAATCACTGGAATGTATTAATTGTTTTTTAAAAGAATTCTGCGGGATATGACAATGTTTAATGCATTATTACACAGTTGGCGGGCAAAATTCATGAAATTTTGTTACAAAATAAAACAGGTACAAATATGCTATTTTTTATTCTAGATGGGCAAAACTTTTATAATTCCTACAGTAATATTTTCTCTAACTTATTTAGATTTTTTATAATTACTCTATAAACAAATATGAAAACTGTGCAAAAGCAGCGTCCTTAACTCAATTTGTATTAAAGAAATATTTTTCACAGAGGATTATTCTTGTAACGGTATAAGGTAAGCAAAAATTGAAAGTAGCGCATAATTCGGAAAAATTTTGATTCAATCTAACATTCGAGAAACAGAAGCTGGACTTGAAACGAACGAAAGGACTGCAAGTCCCTTGTTAAATATGTACTTCTACTACTACTGCTACTATTAATTTTGTTAAATATTTTGGTAGAAAACTTGTTGTTCATTTAAACTGAATTATAATAAAAGCATAAAAAGAAAAATATCTTTTATTTTATCATTACTGTAACATCGTAATTGAAAATACTATATACTGATACCGAAGCTCACCCACTTTTTTAGTTTATTAATTACGTTTCTATTTGCTTTTGTAATACATTTATGTTGACGATTTCTGGAATATTCCAGGCTATATTCGATTTGGTTCGAGATACGTTCTCGATGACTGGGAAAACTTCTACAAAACGTACAAATTAAGGTATTTTAAATATTGTAATTTCGAAAGCAAACAGGAACATAATTAATGAATTAAAAAGGTGGGTGAGCTACCATATCAATATCTATTATACAATAAAATTGACATTTTGATGTGTAAAGTTTACCTTTAATGATACAAATAACACTGAAATGTGTAAAAGTTACACATAACATTTGAAATATTAACACAGTGGATTGTGTTAACTCTTTAACACACTGCTACATACAAAGAAATGAGTAAAAATATACACAGTCCCGTGTGGGCCTCGATTAACACAGTATGGTGTTCCTTTGTGTGTTAAAATGTGTAATTATGTTTTTACAGTAAAGGTACAATCGCTTGCAATAATAATAACACTCATTAAAATGAATTTTGCGATTTCTTTAGAACTTCTGATGTATTTGTAATGAAATCTACTTCACATGTTTAATATTAGTTATTAGCTGTTTCACTCGCTGATAGAGATTTAATGAAATTTCTACTCAGAACTTCCAGAAGTTCAAAAACTGTTTTAAGAAAGCGTCATTATTATTGCAAGCGATTGTACATTACTTACCTGTTTTGTTAAAAAAAAATCATTTTATTTTGACTTAGTATAATTTTTTCTTTTATTGTACTGTAAAGGTATTTAGCTAACAGAAACCAATTTAAAATTCTTATTAATGAGTCATTTATATGTTCTTTGATACCAAATATCTAGGTATGCTAAGGAATAATTTCATAGACAAGGTTGGATTCAATAATTATCTAAAATAAAAATTAATCTAACTAAATTTACTAATTAACATAAAATGTTATATAATGTGGCTGATTGCGTGTTTCTATATGAGCAAAAGGGAATTTGGGTTTTGAAAATCATTTAACGACTTCATTGTGGTATAAATTTAACTATATTAATTTTTATTATGCAACCTCTGTCATATAAAGTTTTTGTCTGGAATGATTCGTTAAAAAAAAAACAGGGTGTTAAACTCACACAATTATTTTTTTATTTTTTAAATATTTTAAAAATTACTAAACGATTCAATTTGAAATCGGGCACAGGGATTTATGTGTAGCCATTATCCAAGATCCGAAGCATTTTCTTAATTTTAGATACAGTGACGGAGAATCAAGGTATTGGATGCATATTTTTCTAAATAAAATCTTAGTTTGCTTTATTGTAAAATATTCATAATGATATTCGAAATCATCTTTCAATTTTCTACAGATCACTGCAATATATTAGTTGTTTTTTAAAAGAATTCTGCGGGATATGACAATATTTATTATAATATTATCATACAATTGGCGTGTAAAATTCAGGAAATGTTTTGATGAAATATAACAGGGTAAAATATGCTTTCTTATATTCTAAATGATTGGTCAGCCTGCAACACTGGGCAAAACTTTTATAATTGATACAGTAATATTTTCTCTAACTTACTTAGATTTTTTATAAAAACTCTAAAAATAAATATGAAAACTATACAAAAGCAGAGTCTTTAACTCAGTTTGTATTTAAGAAATATTTTTCACAAATGGTTAACGGTATAAGCAAAAACTGAAAGCAGCACATAATTTGGGAAAATTTTGATTCAATTTAACATTGAAGGAACAGAAACTGAACATGAAACGAACGAAAGGATTGCATCGCAAGGAAATATAATCTGCCCGAGTGCTATCAAAGGGCCGTCGCGTTATCTTTAAATCTCTAATTTTGGACGTGCAAACTATACCGGTACGCTTTTGGCGGGCACCGGAGCGCGAGCGATTAGCCTGATACGAATGTTACCTTTAAAGTGGCGGCGGTCTGTCAGGTGGCATGCTCGGCGGTGTGGAAATGCGTGTCGCTGGGCCTCCAGAAGGTCTTGTCGGTGTGAGCTGTTTGAAACCGCGCCAATCACTGACTGCAGCTTCTTCCTGCAGAGCTTTGGCTCCTGAGGGCTTCTTTCTGCTGGCACCTGCGCCTGCACTTGGCACCGCACACTGCCAGAGGATTGGAGGATGGGATTTTCCGGATCTGTTTTTTTATCGCACATCAGTCTTAAAGCCGAAATAGAAGATGTGAATTTTATCACCGTAGTATTTATTGGCCAATTATTGTTCGTAAAAAATGAAACCTGGTAGTGAAAGCTTTGGTGTTAAAAACAATTTAATTTAATATTCTTAAGTGGTTTTATATGTACCGTTTTCCTGTTCCTAGAAATAAAAGTTATTTTCCTGAATTTTATCGGATTTACGTCCCATCCTCGGCAACGTCCACCCTAGGAATTTTAAATAAGAAGCTTTTAAATAACACCTCATTCGAAAGTTTATTTGATCCTCTTAAATTGTACAATTTTTGTTTGTTTTATTTCATTTCAAAAACGTAAATACTAATGACATAATTAGAACGGTTTAACGGGAATCTTGCATTCTTATCAGATGAAATGTAATATTTTTTTCAACTATATAAATTTATTGGAAAGTTTATAAAATAATCCAATGTTATCAATATTTAGAAAATCGTTATACCAGTCAAGATAAATATTACAGGAGGTATGATTTCCATGGTTTAACTTTTGCCTTTCACATCTTATCTACTTAATCAACAAAAATAATGATAAATTCTTTAACAATATTATTGCTGTAGTAATTGAGTCAAAAAATCGAATAGTTCTATTAGGATTTAAGGCATATAGTTTTGTAATATCCCTTCACGTATTCCTATTTCTTATAATAATTGTTCTAGGCATGTTGGTTTTTAGTAGGTACTCATGTAGCTTTTGATTTCATCAAGTTCCACTTTGCGTCAGTATGGTTTTCTGTTCTTTCTATTTTGTGTCCTCTGCACATTTATCTTTCCATAAATTTATTTTTTTTTCCTGACTTTTCTATCACTGGTAATAGTGTCATAATAATAAGTTTATCAATATATATACTCACTCTTGTCTATACACACTCAACTATTTCTCATCTTATTTTTTATTTGTATTCGAATTTTTGTTATGCAATCAACAAAAATGAAGATTTATTTGAATTATCAGCCGCCATTCAGTATGACTTATTTCTACAACTGGATGATGGTTCGCCCATTCTTAGTTCCAGACAGTTCATAAATGAACGTTTTTTTCTGCACTAGTAAGATATAACAATCAGTTATTACGTCGGTTGTTCGGATATTCAGACATAACTCCTCTCTGAATTTTTCTTTATGAGAATTACGTAAACTAAAAGTATACGGAAATCCAAATAAAAATAGAGAACAACTAGAAGGCAGTGCATATTTGGTAAGCATGCCAATAAATTACTCTTGTAGAGCTGAATAAAATACAATTCTTTTTCGGACTTATGTTGATAGGCCTTAACCACCATTCAGTGCAGGAATGCAGGAAAACTGGAAAACCTCATTAATTAGGGGGGTAGTCAAATGTCAACCGGTATCTCTCACATTGACCCAAGCTAACATTGTTCCACCCTACCATACCCACAGAGAGGGTGCCAATCTCTCCATGAATATAGCTTATATACGGTCTACCGTCTGCGGGGATCGAACCCACACAAATTCAAACATTAAATCCTAAATTCAGAGATTGAAGTCTAAAATCAGAGTTTAAGTCTAAATTTCAAGAAAATTTAGACATGGCCCTTCTACAGATTCGTAGGAAGCTGCTCGAGTAATGTTAGATATATTGGGTATATTATTAGTGGAAATTCATTATCTCCTGAATATGAACCTGAAATATGATTAAATACTAAAAATTAATATTCTCAAAAATTTGTACACAGAGTAATTTTTAAAACCAATGACGGACTTTAAAATTGACATTATCTTCGACAATTTCAAAATGCGTTAGCATTTCTATTTCAAATTTGCCACGTGCAGTTAGCACCTAAAATCCAATTATTTGATGTACTACCTGATATTTTGCGGACAACAGTGGCGTAGAGAAAGGGACAACATAACACGTAACGCTGTTTTAAGAATATTTTCTACGTCACTACCAATTTTGTCAAATGGACACAATTTCCGTCCAGAGTATTCATTCATCGCAAATTTCGCAGATTTTTTATTTAAATTATTAATGGCGGAAAGTGTCAACTTTTCGTGAATTTTAGAAAACAGAAATATTATCACTATTTTCACAGTTATGTGGGATTAGTTAATTTAACTGGAGGTTCTAATATTCTATCATGACAACCAATAACAGTTTTATGATGTAAATAATAGAAAATATTACAGTTATCAAAATTGGCTAAAAGTCCTAAAAGTCGAGACTTCCCGTCACTAAATAAAATTTTTGCGTCCATAACCCACTGCAAACTTACAAACACTCTATTGGCCAACATTTGGCCCTAGAGATCTGTTCTCACAAGAGTCAGGAATTGGTTTCAAACTGTTATAAATATTCGATGTTTAATGTGCTTTCGATGTATGTAACTAAAGAAGTAATTAGATGAATATTTTTGACAGTATCAAACTGGTCTGTGACTCTTGTGATAACAGACATTTAGATCTACAACAAAAATAGATATATTGGTAAACCTTTTAGCGGACATCAAAGGAACGATCAGAAAAATATGGGAATTTTTTAAAACACCTAAGAGGCAAATGTATTTGATCTCAATTAGAATCATTATCTCTTGAACATCATACTAAAAAAGAAAAGTGGAAATAGCCATGTGGTGGGTGGAGCGTTACGATTCGATTTTGTTAAAAGAACTGCAAGAAGTAGCACTAGCCGCTTTGTCAGAAATCGAAGCTTGGCCACAGAATCAAGTGATGCATTTTTTTATGGAATTTCATCCAGACACCCAAATTCCAGGTTTCGCTACACATTTTAAAAATAATAATGACAATCAGCCTCTCATTAGACTTTGAAGACTGTTGACATGGACGTGGGACATGCAATGGCTTTAGCAAATTTCTGTGTTAGGGATTTTAAAAGAATTCGAGTAAATATTGATGAAGAATCCCACAAAATATTGTTGGCATCCTGCCATCATTTTAACGTGATAAGTTACTTTATCACGGACCGTATAACGTCAAATACACATGTCAAATTTGCCTTCTTCTTCACCAGAATAACTTTATAGAAAAAATATATTTATGCCTTTTTTGAATTCCTTCATACAACACTTAAGCGAGAGTGGGAGAAAAAAGTTGCGGCTTTAGATGGTCATTAAGAATAAACCAAACAGATCCTAGGTATTTGATGCCGTTGCTAAAATATTGTAAAAAAACTGGAAATAGTGATTTTAGAAAACGCCATCTAGCGTCATTATTTCTCAATAGAAAGAGCTGAAATTTGGTACAGGAATATAAGAATATACGAGAAATTGATTTTCGTATAAAAAAATTCTGCGGCTACTAGTTTCAGGTATGCAACATTCAAATTTTTGTGTTCGACAAATTGGATGTGGACAGTAACAGATGTAGAATAAAACACTACGATATTTTATTTGAAGAATAACTTAATAAAATGCAATAATTAAAATAAAAAACTTAGTTCTTCTTAACTTATTATTGGAAGCCTTACTTCTCAGAAGTATTTAAATATTTTAAATATTCCATTAAATTATACGTATTAGAATAGTTAACCAAAATGGCGCAGGGCTTTATAATTAATTCTAGGATGGTGTTTCAATATTTCAAATTAAAGTCGGCGCTTTACAAATATGTAATTGGATTAGCACACATGGGCCTGCCGTTTGGACGCCATGGTATCCATATCTCAACTCATTAATTTTTTTTCTTTGGGATAACGCGAAAAATAAAATTGATTACAATCCCTGTGAAAATATAGAAGACCTACGCTAGATTTTTTATTTAAATTATTAAAATTTTATTATTCTTCAAATAAAATGGTAAGTGTTGGCACATATCGACGTGTTCGTAATTTTATTCTGCATCGGACATTGTAAAGTTATGCTGCCCATTAGAAAAACAAATTTGAGTGTTGCATAACCGAAATTAGTGGGCGTAGAAATTTTCTTCGACGAAAATCAATTTCCAGTATATTTTTGTCCTTCCGTACCAAATTTCGACTCTTTCTTTCTCTTTTGTTCAAATTCTGAATGAATTATAAATTTGCTAATTATTTTTGCTAATGTATAACACAAAGTGGTTAACTACACTAAATATGTGCATTGAATAATCAAGATAATTCAAATAGAAGACCAACAAGACAAATTACTCAGACTTCTTCTTCTTCCGATGGTTCTAAATAAATTAGCCTAGTATTTCAAACCCCTAGTTTTACCATATTAATTTACACTGAGTGATTGTTGGCTCACTAACCATCACTCCTATTTTGAATTTTAAAAATTCTCAGATTTCTGAAAATTACAGCTATTGATGCCATTGCTCTCAATTTTTTTCTAACACCGCGTAGATTTTCAAGGAATAATTTATTAAGAAAAATTTAGTTCCGTCGTGCTATTTGGATTTTAGAAATTTCACATCATGAATAATATTTAAAATAATTAAAAAGCAAAAATACACTCAATGCTGTATAGTTTTATATGTAATTTATCCTAGTTAACTAATCCAGATCAACTGACAAACAAATAATTATTTGTTTTAATTATAAATAGCCTTTGATTGGATAAAACTTCTAGAAACGAATAAATACCTGCATAAGGTATAAGTTAATTAGATAAATTACAGGTAAAACTGTTCACTTAAAGCTAATACTATCTACAAGAAAATTCAATTTACGGCATCTGTGGAAAATGCGTTGCATTCAGAAGCGGATAGATATCAAAATTGATAAAAGTGATCTTTTACTTAGCTGTCTAATATCTAAATCATGTTTTAGATATTTATGTAATAAATTGATATTAGATTTCTAATATTATATTATTCCAGTAATCGGTTTTTTTTAAGTTTGCTCATTTTTATTTTGGGATTTTTATATGAAGATATGAGGTGTACAAAGTATTGCCAAGCGTAGCTATATATTCTGTGATATTAGGTATGTACATAAGATGATACTGCCCATTTAATAGAGGAAATACATATATTTGAAATGTAGAAAGATAACTAAAAATAATATTAAGTTATAAAGAATATTTTCTCTCCACACGCCACTCAAGAAATTGGAAATGTAGTCTACAGGGTGTGTCACAAGCGATGACCAAAAATATACACTATATTCATTAATAAATTTTAAAGGGGAGGGGATCTTTTATATGAATTTTTTATCTATGAGTGTTAAACTTGAAATTGGACGCATGCAAAAATTGTCCAAAATTTAAAGGTTTTTCCTAAAATTTAGATGCTCCAATGGCGGAGGCAGGGTATTGCTCTTATATTTTTCTAAATAAAATTGTATGACACTGCTTTATTGTAACAATCATGATATTTTAGAATTCTTCTTTTAATTTTCTACAAATTACTACTTCTTTATGTTTTCCGGAAAAAAACTTAGTTTTCGAGTAAAACTTAAAACATATTTACTTATTTGAGTAAATGCTTACAGAGCAAGACACATCCGCGACATTATTTTTGAAATGAAATGTAATTTGTTCAAAATTTATTGTTACCTGGCCACACTCGTGGCAACTCTTTGCTTTTCATATTTTTAAAATTCCTAATATTTTTATTATTGAGTTGCAATTTTGTATCACTGATAACAATCCAAGATGCTAGAAATAATAAATTTGCGTGCATAATAAATATACTAGACACTAACCTGAACAAATTGGATATACCGCATGTCGATACGGATTAACAAAATATTGCCAATGTCGACACACATATTTAAGACTTACGGTGACCGCTCGATCCAAAGGAATATAGTTTTCACTCAGTAACTCCTCAACGAAAAATGATAAAAATATGCGGTTTTTTTTAATAGACTACAAATATTATTTTACGTCGACGCTGTGTTTTGAAATTTTGAAAATATGCAAAATTCATTAAAAAAAAAATTAATTTTACACTGTTTCAAAATTTCAAAACACAGCGTCGACGTAAAATAATATTTATAATCTATTAAAAAAATATATATTTTTATCATTATCCGTTAAGGAGTTACTGAGCGAAAACTATGGGTTTGTTCCAACACTCTCGGCGAATGCGACGAAGACGGTGTTGGTCAAACATTTCTCACGATTCTGAACCAGTTCTCGACGGTTGTCGGAACAGACCTTATATATCGTTTAATAGAGCGCTCACCGTAAGCCTTAAGGTCCATATACACACATCAGTGACGTATCACTTCAGCGCCAGTTCAGTATCAGTGTTATTTGTGGTCGATCACTGATGTTAGTTTACACATATCTGTCTGTAGTCCGTAAAAAGGAGTTAGTAGACGATCAAACAAAGTGATCTTAATATATTTATCATGCAGTTGATCAAAATTCCGTACCAGCTCGATAAGCTTTTCATCCATTCTTAGCAACAGAAAAATATGGTCAGTTGGCCAGTAAAATTATAAAAACATCGTCGCCGGCGTATTTAAAAGCCACCGAACAGACACTGAAGCAGCACGTGTATAAACATGCCAATTTAAAATATAATCAACGATTTTTTATTTTTCTCTGATCCTGATACGGAACTGACACGGCACTAATGTGTCTAAATAGAGCTACCCGGGAAATAGATACCTAACTTCGTTAAGATAAATTTAATAATTATTATCATATTATGTTATCTAGATTTGCATGATTAGCTCTGATGATGGCTGTTTGAAGCCGAAAGCGCTTAGCTATGATTTTGAAATTACAAATACACACTTTAAAATACACAAAATTTTGATTTTCATTTTATAACTCACCGAAGTGTGAACTCAAGGTGCATTGGTTTTTATCTCTTTGACAGATACCTAACTGCCGCGCGTGGAAGGAAAAAAACTACTGCGATCCAACAGGATTCGAAGTGCCTCAAAGTAAATTCAGTGCGAATGCCTCGTCAAATGTGGATGAGTCTTCATGAGCAGTCGACGTTTGTTCATATTCCGTAATCTCTATAATGCAAATAGTGAAGCGTTCTAGCCAAGAGAGAATGGATAGCAAAAAGTCGCATACTTACTATTTTTGATATGGATTGCTTGGATGTCTGAGAAAGATATTATAAGCTTGAATACGAATTTCCTGTAGCTAAGAACCATTGGGCGCGTTCAGCCATGCACAGCGGCTGAGTTGCTTTGCCCGCTTTGCCTGTCACAGATTACTGAACGAATTGCTTAGTTGCATCATAGACTAAATGTATACATTTAGTCTATGGTTGCATCATGTAAGCAAGTGCTTAATAAGCAACTCATCATACCCAATTAATGATAAGTTGCTTACGATTAACCAAAGCACATAAAATAACCTAAAAATTTAAATGTTCGAATGCCAGTATTTATTCAAGGCGGCATATAACGGCCTTCACCGCCTTGCCTATAGCATTTAAATTAGTCTTATCACATTCCCAATAGTCACCCCAAAAATGAATTCAAATCACAAAAGATTATTTATTAAAGGTGGCATATAACGGCCTTCACCCTATAGCCTATAGCATTTAAATTAATCTTATCATATTTCCAATAGTCACCCCAAAAATGCATTCAAAACACAAAACATACCTAATTAAATTCTATCATTTACTGACAGTATATTTTAATTTAGGAATTTTGAATTTCAAGGTGAGGTTACGGGATTTTTAATTTTTTTTAATTAATGTAGTCTCACATTTGAGTCATCAGTCATCACGCTTTTATTCAACGTTTATCAAAAGTGACCGGCTGAACGTACCCATTGTTATAGTCAGTCTTATTTCTTTTCTTCCACTGTAATTGAATCTAGAAAGCGTGTTGATATTTTTAATTATTGGTGCAATCAACAAGCTCGAATCATCGAAATCACTTCGGTCAGTTGAGTAAAATTTCTTATGATGTATTCTAGTGCTTCGAATTTTATGTCCTACATAAATTGATTACTGCACTGTAGACGTTCATTTTTAGACTTTGGAGCTATCTAAATTATAAACCGTGTCATGAACTCAAATAGCAAAGCAAATCAAGACATCGTAAATTATTTTTAAAAAAAAATCTCCCTTCTCCCTTTATACACGACTGTTATAAGAGAATCATTAAAAATAAATCTTCAGTTACACTTTAAGTTTCTTAGGGTATATATACAGGGTGTTCCGCATAAGAACCGACACAGAGCAGGTAGGGGGTAGGGGGTCCGAAAATATTGCAATTTAACCAAATATACAAAGTTGCACACAAGCGGAGCTACAGGCCTTTAAAATATTTCTGAATTACTTTGAATAATCAAATTTGGTACATGATTTAGGTTTATTTTTGGTATTCTTTACTATGAGTTCAAGAACATTGAAGCACTACAAGGTATTCATTTAGTGTGAGACTCCTAAAATTATACCAAACTTTTTTTCCATTGATTGAATTTAAAAAGAATGATAATATCCCGCGTAGAATTTAATTTAAAACACATTTTTACTCTTAAATTTTAAAAAACTTTAAAGTTTTCAAAAATATGCAGTAATTAAAACAAGATTTGAATAGTGTTTATTAGAAGAAACCAAAAATTCAGTAAAAGGCTTCGTCTTTAAAAATTGGCAGTATATTTAAGTTATGTCTGTCTACGTATCTGTTATAAATTTGAATTTTTAGTAATTTCCACTAAAGGGACAGATTCGCTGGTGCGACTGCGGCTGCGACTTGCGGCTGCGATTCGTCGCCAACCAATAGACAGTCTGAATGTTCTCATCAACTACAGCATTTAGACTGCCTATTCCGCAGCCGCAGTTGCGAGCCGCAGGCGCACTTGCGAGCCGCAGCCGCACTTGCGAGCCCCAGCAGCAGTCGGACCAGCGAATCCGTACCTTAAGGCTAGGCGCGCACTAGGAGTTTTTCATCGCGCGGCAAAAAAGCGCTGCGGCATAACGGCGCGCCGCAGTTCTGTAACGTATGGATTTCAATTGTATTGCGCGCACTTACAGACATTTCGCCGCTACAACGATTTGCCGTTAAGTACACGCAATACAGTTGAAAACAATATGTTACGAAACTGCGGCGCGGCGTTATGCACGCCTGGCCTGTTGCGAAAGGCCGCACCGAATACGTTTATGGGGGAGGGGGGGCAAATGTATTCATTTGTTCACTGTCAGCAACCACAAAAAGATATCCAGTTATAAAATTATCAAATATAGTTTTGTAAATTTAACACCCTGTATTTTTTTAACAAAGCCGCCTAGATATAAACTTTATACAAAAGACCCTTAAAAGTAATCAAAGAATACAAAGTTTTATTTTTATCACCATTTGTAAATCACCCTGTTTAATCTTCCATACCCTTCATCCTGACCTGTGCAACTCTTGTAAATTAATTTTAAGCTTCAAACACTGAACTTTAGACTTCATAAATTAAAAAAAAAACTAATTAGCACCCATTCACTTTCCTATGCCAGGTTTATTCATGACCTTTTCCTATTAATCTGGGCGGTATGACCCAAAGTACACACCAAGACACACCTCTACACTCCGAAGATTTGGAGGGTAGTGTTCATTCCTAAAACAGGCAGCTCCATCAGCCTGATCTCATTTTTGTTGAAAACGAAGGAGAAGATCCCCCAAGTGATGGGCAGGATCGAAAAATCATTGAACAATAAAATAAAGTCCATCCTAGAGATAACTCATAGACATAGAAGAGACATTTGATAAAATGAACTTCAGATTCGTGATCAGCAACCTCGAAAATAGCGGAGTTGAAATTTTTTAGTTAAGGCTGAAGAGTTTTACGTTATAGTAGATAATTACCAAAAGAACTAGAGGGTATTACAACTCATTTAAATTAAATATTTTAACAAATGTTCGAATCTTATGATCCTGTTTATGTTTCGTGGGAAATACCATTACAATACCATTTTATTCTCCAAATACCGCCTTTACATGCAGCTCACTTCCGCGGCAGTGAGCAGGAAATTGAGTAGGGAAGTGCGCAGCGCGGGTATGTAAAAACGTCGCTCGCGCAGCCATTGCTCATGTCACTGTCGCTGCCACACTGCCTTAAAGTGGCGGTATTTTGAACAGAAGTCAAAGGACTGGTTGCACGAGCGGCAGCGACTGTATACATGCTACCCGCTGTCCTCCTGCCCGTTAGTGTCCTTTCAGTTGCTTACCAAGTGCATGAACAGAAACTTATTTGTTTGTTAAATTATTCGCGTTAAAAACGTTTTAACCATGATTGAAAGTGGAGCAATGACCAAGTGCTAAAGTTTTTAGATTTATATGCAACTGAGAGATTATTATTTTTTTTCGATCACATTTCTTTTTAAAACATTAATATAATTTTGCAAACTCAAAAGATTTTAATTAATATTTGCTAATGATATGAAGATTGTCCATTTGTATTATCAAATTTGGGGACATATTAAGAAATTATTCTTAGATCATTAAATAATTTAGACGTCGTATTTTCACTACTACTGTTACCTATCTAAAGATAAGACTGTAATACCAACAGGAATTGAAATCAATATATGGGCGGGCCCAGAGGTACTGTTAACAGGTTTGTCTTCACAGAGCGTAGCCTGAGAACAAGGACTGGTCAAAGAATTTCAGATAAGGCCAAATATATTCCCAATGAAAAAAAAAACATCACACTAGAAAGTAATCAGTCAGAATGTCTCTGATTGCAAGTTTTTTCAAAGCGACCAAAATTTACAGATATTAGATGTGGTGACACAGAAACTATTTTCCATAAGTGTGTATCTGTAATTTTGGTTCTACTTTTAGATTTTGCAGAATTCAAAATAATGTGCTTCCGAACTGAGCCATTATTCATTGAATAAATTTTAGAAACAAATATTTCTCCCTTATGGAAAATATTCAACCAACTCTACATCTCCAAATTTATTTTTCAAATCAAAATTTTCCTGTAGTTCAATTAGCTACTTATAGAGCAGTGTTTTCTATATAAACTAAAATGGGAATACAAAATTTTATAAATTTATCCCTCCCAGTTAATACAATTTAGGTGTTTTAAAATGATATGTATTATCATTTTGCAATTGACTTTTCCAAAACCTATGATGCATTGAGATGCATAGTAATTTCTTGAACACTATGTCTGTATCTAGGCCTGTAACTGTAAAAAGAGGTGTACCTTAGTATTCCCTTCTGGAACCAATATTGTTTGTTTTATACATGTCTGATATAAGTAGTATGTCTACTTCAGAAGTTATAAATAGTTTTAATATGTTTAATACTGATCTTCAAACAATCGCCCAATGCCATATGGCCTTATATTAAATTTTCAGAAAACTACAGCTTTAAATCTAGGTACTCAAAAGTTCTTAATTAAATTTAATTTAAAGTATTATTATATTTCAACGTATGTGTAAAAACTTAATAGAATAGATAAAACGCTGACCTTTAATGATCATGTAAATCAGCAAATTCAGGGTTGTTGCACTGCAACTCGGTATATAAATTGTCTCTCAAATCAGGTTATGTACAAACTTCAAAACACGTTTTACTACTTTGACAAATAGAAGAGATCACATCGGTCTTACATAAATACAAAATTTTGAAAATGAAAAAAGGTCTGTATTGCATTTTTGTTGTAGTCACTCATTCCTAATAAATAGCTCTTTTACATATCTTCGATAAAAACTTGTATTCAAGTCAGAAGTACGAGTCTCAGGCATGTAAATAGGTTTAGGTATATACCTAAACATAAGACATGGCTAGCGTTCCAAAAAGACATTATTGTATCTAGATTCACAAAAAAAAATCTACCCAGTAGGTGGGGTTCTTATTAGTATTAGTTTAACTTTTGATGAGAAAACGCACTATTATAACGTGAAAGAAAGCGTATCTAAATTGTTGAAGTATGATCTTTTTAAAAGGAAGGTCAAGAATCTACTTCTAGAAGTTGGAAATCTAATAGGTGAAATATTTAATGTATGAATGTTTTAAAATTTAATTTATTGTTTTTAAATTATTATTAAGTTAGTTAAGCAGAAGAGTGGATGTACTTGTATGAGAAAATTTTAGTGTAGTAGTATGAATCTTTTGTTGTATCACATTATTATTATTGTATGTTTCTGTATTATTTTTGTAAAAAAGCTGGAGTTAATAGCAATGTTACTTCGATGAAATCTTGCTAAAGTAAATAAACGCATATTATTATTATTATTATTGTCGCTCAACTCTGAAAACCTTTCCTTAAATGGGGTAACAAAAAATGTGCGGCAACACGACCAAATTTGGTTTTGAAATGGCCATATAAAGTCATCATGAGTCAGATCTGGCCCGAGGAGCAAATGAAAAATACTTGTAACTATAAAAATAATCACAAAAGGTTTAACTGGAAAAAAAAAATAAACAAACGCTGCCAAATACTTGAAAAGAAAATTTAAAAAATAATTTGTTAAATTTTATATTAATGGAACAACTTTATTTGCATTTTTATTTGTACATGTTTTCTTATAATTATTTGCAGAAATTTTCTTGATATAAAACACAATAAAACGACGAATGTAAGTAATTACTGTGTTTAATATACTAATAAAATTAACAAATCAAATTAACAAGCATAAAATGTGTCTACTAAAAAGTCTTAATCATAATAGACATAGAGACAAATAAATAAAATACAATATTTACTGACCCTTTTTGATGTTTTTAATATAATATACCAAATATAATATGTAACAAAACATTAACATGTACGTTTTACGTTGTATTCTTTCTAACATATGAAAATTTCATAAACAAAAAAAAAATCATATCTAGTAAAAGCAACCATAGAAAAATCTACGAAATATAAGATTTTTAGTAATTGCACCAATCTTTGGGAAATCACCATGTCCATCTACTGCACTAACAGTCAGTGAATCTTTATAATTTTAAATATCCTACATTAAAACATTAATATTATTTATCTAGAACAACTAAATCCTAAAAATAGGATATACTTATACTACTTTATGAAAAATATAAAAAAATATTTTTTGAATTACCAATTACTTGATACAGAGGGTTGATCAACGTCTGTTCTGAATTTTGCACTTATTACTATAATAAAATTCATTTGTACCATAACATTTATGATTCAAAATAATGACACTATCATCAATTATTCAGCTCTGCCTTCGGCTATCTGGGCAAAGTTTTTTTGACACTCCGAACTTGTCCAGTGCTCAATCAACACCTTAGACTCTGAATTTATAGCAGCTTCTGTCATATGTACTAGATGCCTACGTAACTGCTTCTTAGTTGCCACTAAACTCTGGAAAAAAAATGTATGACCTATTATAGATCTGTCTAAAACTAAACGGCTAAAATGTAACTTGGTTAGTTTGTAAGCTAACTGGTTAGTTAACTGAACCATTGGCTATTTTGATAGAAAATGTATATTCCACAATATTAGCGGATATTTTATAAACTAACCCACTTGCTTAGCTAATTTAGTTGAAATAGTCAGAAACAACGTAGCTTTTTTTTGTTAGTTTATAAACTACTCAACTTGGTCTAGCTGGAATGAAAACAATCATTCTGGTAATACAAACTAATCAATTTTTTGGATATTATATAAACTAGCCAACTAATTTTCTATAGTTAATTTTATAAACATGATTTACGAAAATTTAAATAAAATAATTTTGAGTTTCCTGTTTTATAAAATAAAAACAGTTCAACAAAATATAAACAATATACTTATTTTTATAGAAATAAAGAAACTCTTGTTAAGTACAGATAATTGTAAAAAAGTAACTTAAAATTTAGAAAAAGAGAACAAATAAACACTTAGTAATGCACAGTAGGAGAGCGAAAAGCCATAGATAAGAAGTGTTCTGTATCGCCGTAGAAACCATTGAAAGCTAGCGGTCTCTATCACGAAACGGAGATAACGTTATCTTGAAAACACGAAATTCCAGAAAATATCTTCCCTGTGGGCTAATGCCCCGACCAGCATTGAATTACACCTGAAAAACCTATAGCAACAGTTAAAGTCATTTGTCAGCGGCCCACCAGACATATACCGGTTTTGAGCTTATTAGCTCTCATCAGTATGCCATATGTGAGATGACCAACAAACAACTTCAGTTATTTTAAGTCTGTTTAACCCAACAGTAGGGAGCTACCTCTAGCGGCCATTCCTTACTAGCAGATATTAGCCCGCAGAGTAGTCGTTTCTTGGAATTCCGTGTTTGCAAATAAACACTTGTTTATTTATTGCTGCATGATTCACTATTATGGCACTTGCTGTTTCATGTCTACCATAAAGATACATTTATATTTTTTTATTTATACAGCGTTTTTTACATTGGCACTACATATCCTTGGGTTGTACTTGAAACTGAAAATGTTCCAATGACACTTCTAAGAATTATTCCGAATTCCTTTTTTATATCATAGAGATAAAAAGTTTTATTTGTATAAATTAAATTCATTGTGTAAAAGTAATTGTTTTAGCACACCAAAAGTTGTTTCCAAATCAAGTTTGTGAAATTAACCAATGAAAATAGAGAAATAGTTTGTTAGTTTATAAGCTATCCAAAGAATTGGCTTTTTTGTTTTACCAGAATGATTGTTTTCATTCCAGTTAGACCAAACTAGAGAGCTTGTAAACAAAACAAGAAAAAAAAGCTATTTTTCTGTCTTTGATTATTTCAAGCAAATTAGTTTAGCAAATAGGTTAATTTATAAAGTAAGTATCCATTAATTTTTTCTACGTTCATGCAAAAAACAAAACTTTATTGAACTAGATTTAGTGGAAAAAGTGGTTCTTTATTGCACTAGTGCAATAAAATGTTTATTGCATTCATCTGTCATTCTACTACAGCCTTTTGTCATCATGACAAACATAAACGTTCAAATCAACGTCATATTTTCCTAGACTTAGTGTCATCTAAATAAAACATTTTTTGGTTTTTGCATGAACGTAGAAAAAATATTGCGTGCAACTCGTACAAAAAGTGTTTATTGCACTTGACGTGTTGTCCTACTCAGCCTGACGGCCTCGTTGGGCAATTTTACGTCGCATGCAATAAACACTTACTTTTTGTACTTGTTGCATAAATAACTATTCTATCAATATAACCGATGCTTCAGTTACTCTGTATACTAGCCAGCTAGTTTGCAAACTAAGGTTACACTTTAGTCATAACAGATATATTCAAAGTCCCAACTTTGAGAATAGTTATTGCAATTTTGGAAACTATTATACAAAAACTCATAAAATTGTAACAAAGTTGTACAATTGAGCGCCAGGCTCAATGAGAAATTGAAGCAATTTGGAATACTTCTGAAGACATTCAAAATAATTACATTTTGAATAATTGTTTTTTGTCGTTTCTTGACTGTATCTGAAAAGATTTTTGGAAACTAATTACACTTTGTCAATGTCAGATAATTATTTTCCTATTACTTTCCAGGGCTGTGAATACGACGTTTAACTATGACTAAGTAGGTACAAATATTTTAAGAGGGGATATAGAAAAATAAAAATTGACAAGATCATCCTTAAAAAAATTTCCAAACTATTTTATTCTCTATCATCGACTTATAGTTCTCCAGTTTGTTTTTTTCTAGATTATCAGACTAGACTGGCGCGGATGCATGCAAAGTTTTCTATTATTTATAAGTTTTCGTTTTGTTCAATAGATGGGCATTTTTATTTAACTGTACATGAGGTGCATTTTGTTGTTAGTGGGTAATTCTGAAAGACTTGTAATGAATAAAAATGTAGTTTTGACAGTTTGAAACAATAGAACGAAAAATGAATATTACCTATCAGGTGTTATTATTAATAAAAATGTTCATTTTCGTTGTTTCTACATTTGAAAACATAAAAAACCACCTAATTATAGTTGACAGATCTAGGCTATTTTGGATGATACTTATCACAGATGCCATTGCCCCATTTTAAAAATATTAAGCTAGAATTCCGAAATTATTTTTTATTGTCTTAGGCTTCCCGGAGCATGTGCTTATAATTTTTGTACTCAGTACTAATTAACCCAGTATATGAAATATGTACCTTTTTTTAAGGAAAGCAAATTTAAAAAATAGTATTATATTACATTTTGTCTTAGACAAGATTTCACTTAGCCCCCCTGGCAAAATTGGCTGGCTATGGCTAACTAATTAATAGTTTACCTCAAATGCTGGTGTAGAAACATGTTAAGGACGAGTTTCTGTCAAGCTTTTAAATGAGTTCAATAATAAATAGTTATAACAGTAATTTAAGTTAGATTCCATAAAAAGTGCATAGGTATGTAACCTATATGTACCCTAAAAGAATATATGTATATACATGATGTGTGGAATATAAGTGCCCATATTAAAAAAGCATCTATATCTGTCCAAAAATAAACACAACTTTTATAATTTTTTATATGTTCAAGAGGCCATAGAAACTTGTACAGGAAAAGTCAAAAATAAAAATGTTATAATGTAATCATTTTCAGTGGAAACTTCTGTACTGTCAAACGAGTATTATCAAGAAATGTTAGAACAAAATAACAATAGATACCTGTTTTGAGCCTTTTGATATTGAAATCACAATGTTTTTTAACGTTTCGTTATATTTTTCGGGCCAACAGAGTCTAGTGACCAAACCACGTCGGAAGGCATCATCAGCTGTCAGTTTATTTGTGTTATATAATAATTCTGCTGCCTAAAAAGTATTAGTGACTTAGTCAACACAATAACCTACTATGTCAACCACTTGCACATCACATCCAAGAACACAATGTCTATTATGCGCATATAGAAAACGGTAAAACATACACAGCAGCCTAAATTACAAAAAGTTGAGGCATTAACAGACCACCGAAATACGTTCCCATAAATAAAAATATAACTTTGCAAATAAAACAAATTTTTCAATTTTATTTGTTTCTGAATTATGAAATTGAGAGCAAAAAGAATATTTTTTCATTGTAAGTTTTTGTGTACCTACTTTCTACTGAAAATATAAGTTTTGGATAGATTGCTGAAAGTATTTGAACTGTTTTTTTTTAATAATTCAGAAAAAAAATTTGTTTTATTGTAGGTTTCACCATTTCAATGATTGTCGGTTTTTGATATTCAAGTGGTTTTAATTTTTCAAAACTTTAGTGTTCAAGAACTGTATATCTTCACCAATTGGATTAACATCAGGGCTACATGCAAGCCATTCCAATGATTGAACAAACATAACTCCCATATTTTGATGAAGTGTGCATAACGGAAATGCAGTTGTACTTGAAATCTTTCACAAAAGTTTAGATATTAAGGTGAATTACAAAATTCAAAATATTAAAAATAGTGGGGGCTTTGTAATGGAGTACAAAATAATGTGACTAGATTTTCTAATTGCTACTCAGTGTTTCAAACTTAAACCACCAAATCAATTTGATTCATTTGGTATATTAATGACTTATTTCCCCATACTTGGAGAGCTGCGATTTAGATAAATTTTTTGGCATTATGACTAAAAAATAAACAAAATCAGTTCAGATTTACAAATGAGAACACAGAAGTTTTGTAAAATTTTAGGTGAACAGTATTCTTTGATGGAAAGTATATTTATACGTTACTTACTAATCCATGATTGGTGAAGATCGGTGGTGACAGTAGGAATCCAGCCTCTGCCACACAACCTAAATTCGCGTAAGGTGTGCTAAAGGTAGCCGTATCACTCGCAATAACCATATCAAATAATGGAAGCATAGTAACACCCAGCCCAGCACAATCTCCCTGTATTCCGGCAATCAACACTTTAGGGAATTTTAAAAGGCATAGCAGAAATTCCCTGAAAATAAATAAGTATAAACAGGGAACTAGTAAAAACAGAAACGTTTACAAAATATCTGTTTAAATTTTTATTTATTACAAAATGATTAATAAAGTTCAGCTACTTCAGAGTTGCTTTCTGAGTTTCTATTGAAAAAAAAATTGTAAAGTGAGGTCGCCATATTTTTGGCAGCAAAATGATCAAATTATTGGTGTTTTATTCTACACGTTTTACTTACAAAATTTTAGTACCTAAAATAACAACAAAAACACAATTCTTGATGTTCTGTTTTCATTAATATTATTTAAATTTTGCTCAAATATAATAATTTTTAAAAGTAAGATATTTGTTGGTATCCTACAATACAGTACAACTTCGATAATTCGGGCATGCAGTAGTACGAACACTCCAGTAAGTTGGACACGTCTGATCGTTCAGAGGTTTTGAATTGAATCCGGACATAACCAGTTAACAGGATTTGGCTCGTGAAACTGCCGTGTCATGGTGGGAAACTACGAACAGTTTATGCGGTAACTCGAGCCATTTTTTGAATTTGTGACACGGTTTGTAATTTAAACAGGTACAAAGCCCTAAAAATAAAAAGCGGGACTGATCCGAAGTGATTTCGATGATTTTAATTCATTGATTTTACCGAGAATTAAAACGATGTCCACTTTTGAGATGTAATTACAGTGAAAGAAAGACTGGTTGTAACAATAACAATTAGATTTTTGGCTGTAGATTTGTATATATCTTTGTAATATCTTTTCGACATACATGTAATCTACATCAAAAATCCTTTCAGATGTACGTAATTTTTCGTAAGTCATTTGCTAGAACACTTTCTAATGTAGAAATTACTGAATATGAATTAATGTCAGCGGATCTAGGAACAATACTCGTCCACATTTCATTAGACAATCACACTGAATTTACTATAATGTGCAAGGAACAACCGACAAATATTGGATTGCTCTGAATCATGTCCAACCGTGGCAAAGTTCATCTGTCCGCTTGTGGCAATTAGATATCCATTTCCCATGGCAGCATACACGAACATGACTCGTGGGGCAGCCGCGAGATGTGGATACACAGCTTTAGGTTGGTGTTAAATATAAACTGATAATGGGTTGTTTAATACAGCACATATTTCACATTACCTCTTACGAGTTGTTTTTACAAGGCAAAAGAAATGTCATGAAAAAAGTGGAGAACAGTGTGGAATGCAACGTAAGATTTGAAAATTTAGTTTGTAATTGTTCTACTACAAGTACGTACATATCATATACAATATAATAAAGATAATTTTTGGTAATATGGACAAATTCTTTAATCCGGCCGCTCCAAAAACTATACCTATCTGGTCTATCAAAGTTGTACTATAAAAAGTTTTATGTATCGCACCAAGTTTATGTAAGAATATTTATACAGGGTTAACTATGACTAAGTACAAATATTTTAAGAGGGGATAGAAAAAATAAGAATTAACAGAATTTCCTTTCAAAAAATTTTCACTTATTTATAAAGCAAAAAAAATTTTTTTTCGATATTATATTAAATCATTATTTAACGCCACCAATGCGAGAATCAGAGTATGCAACCAACAAGCAACCGTCATGCAACAGTCAGCCACAGTCAGCCACAGTCGGCAGTGGGTCCAGTAGAGTCGGTTCGCTGTCATGTTATAATTTAGTTCCTGTGTTTACGTTGTAGTTTTGTGTTCTTCTTCAATTTTTAGTGCCTTATTTTAATTTTAATCGTTTTATAGTTAATAAATAAAGGAATATGTGTCGGGTACAGATATTTTCCCACAATATAGTTCGCCAGTTTGTTTTTCTAGGTTATGGGACAAGACTGCCGCGGGTGTTAAACGTTTTCTGTTATCTATTAGAACCTACCTACTCATCCCTTTCTTCGATTTTGTTATAATACATAGGCATTGTATCTAACTGTACCTACGGGAAGTGTGTTTATCGGTAGTGAGTGAAAATGTAGTTTTACCAGTTTGTAACCAAATAATGAAAAATGAATGCAAAATACTGGAGCTAACTGGATTAACTATCAGGTATTATTACTAATAAGAATGTTAATTTTTGTCGTTTCTGCATTTAGAAATACTGCAAATGACCGCATGGTAGTTGTTGACAGATGTAATGTCAACTATGGATCTAAGCCATAAGCCATCTCAGTTGATACTCATCATAGGCGTCGACTTTCTGTAGGAAAAAAGGGTTTTGCCCCATTTTTTAAATATCTAGCTGAAATTCTGGAATAACTTTTTTATTGTCTTTTAGGGCTCCCTGAGCACGTGGTTAAAATTTTTGTACTTAGTCATAGTTAACCCTGTATACAGTTAAAAAAGTAGGTGTCTAAAACCTTGATTAAGCTGCTAAAATAAAATTAAAATTAATTAAAATAATCTGATAATATTCCTGATGTTTGTTAAGCTTTATAGCTACTGAATGTGTAATATTATTTATTTGTCTTTGTAGAAAAAACTATTTCGAGATATGGCGCCCTTAAACAAATTTCATTAATATTTACCTAACTTTTTCTGCTAACTGTGTGGCATTCTCTTTTCGTTCATCCTCCTTATCAGATACTAGAGAAGAGTAATCCAAGCCTAAACAAAAAGCTTTTGAATTTGACGTTATAGATACAATGTGGCAATCTTTTTCCTTGGCAAATTTTTTCAGAGCAGTAGTTAATTCTTCCAACACCTAGAACAAGAACTGATAAAATATATTCAACTTGTTTTTAGGTAAATCTATTACTTCAGCAGTACAATAGCATTTTCCATCAACATAACTCAAATCAATTGTAATGTGTTTGCTTATTTTCTTGACAGCAAAAGATTTATAAGAAAATTTGTTTTCTGTTACAACTGATTTTTTTGATTCTTTCAGGTCCTTCACCTCAGACGATTTTTCTGCTTCTTCATGTGTCGTTTCACTTTTCTTCAGTTTTTTTACTTTAGGGGCTTCTGATGTAGGTTTTTTTCTTGAAGACCTTGAAGTATCATTTTCATCAACTTCATCGCTACTAGAAATTGAACTGCTTGATCTTCTCCTAACTAACATGGAACTTTGAGCATGCGGAAAAGAATATGCTGGCGACCCTGGAGGAGTGTGGACTGAACTGCGAGTAGAATCTTTAGACATTTTTCTTTCAATATTGTATGTAATTTGTGCTGGTTTAACAGGAGATGGCGTAAAAGCTTCTTTTTTTCTTAAAGATTTTGGCGATTCGTTGCTTGTGTTTTGTTGTAAGTCGCTCTTTATTTCGTTGGCTTTTTTCATAATCTCTTTATGAGCTTTTTCTACAGAATACACATCCTTTTTCTTTCTTGGTACTGATTCCTCAGTATTTTTAAGATCGTAGAGCATTTTTATCGCCCCTTCATCCATAAGCAGTTTATCTACTTCTGATCGAATTTTCTTATTCTTTACTACAGTTTTACTTTTTAGAACATCACTTTTTGGTACAATAACTTTCTTTTCACTTGGAGATATACTTTTTTTATTAGATATTTTCTCGATAGGTTTTTTTTCGAGTTTTTCTTTTGATAATTTTTCTGTTCCAGGTTTCTTTTCAGGAATCTTCTCCAAATTTGGAACTTCAACCGGTTTTGCTGTTTTAGCAGGAGTAACTTTAGGTGACGGCACGTCAATTTTTGTAACAGATTTTGGAGATCTTGTTGGAGTTTCATCAGGATCCCAAATTACCTTTTTCTTTATTACTCTTGAACTTTTTGTTACATAAGCATTGGTAGGTACTGTAGCATCCGTTTTCTCTGCTTTGACTTCGCTTTCAGCAAGCATTGTCTTTTTTGGTAATGGCGAATCAATCAATGTATCTGGTAACTCAATAGTCTTACGTTTTCTGGAATATGTTTTGAGTACCATATTGACTTTAACTTGTGGTTCAATTTCAATTGGGGTTTTTTTAGGAGATGAATGTATTTCAGCATTAACTTGATCTTTTTTAGGTGAAACAGATGGAGTATCTTTAGAAACAAGTTGACTTGTAGTTTCATTTTCCTTGTCAGATAATACATTTACAGGTTGGTTATCTTTTGGTTTCTGATTTGAAACAGGTGATTCTTTTAGCCCAGCATCAGATTTATTGGAGGTTTTAGATTTTAGAGATACCGAAGCTTCAGGAGTAAGTACAGGCGCTTTTCCATCAGCTTTTATTTGACGACCTCTATAAATTCTATGTTTAGGAGCTTGATGTGGTAATTCTTGCAACTGCTGCAAAGCAATTTCTCGTTCAAGCATCTTTAGATTAGAATCGTCTACTTGAGGTTGTGGAACTTCTTTAGGTAAAACAGGCATTTCATCACCTTCACCTTCTAAAATTGCTAAGAGATCAGAATCATTATGGATCTTTGAATTATCCTCAGTTATTTCAACTTCATTTCTTTCATCAGCAACTGTTTCAGGAACTATTTCAGAAACAGTTTCAATTTCTTTCCTTTGAATTTCTGTATTCGATTCTTTTGATCTCCTACTTTCCACAACTTTTTTAGGAGGATCTGGTGAGGGCGCTATTTTTCTGGCCAATCTTTGAGTTAATTTTCTTGCAAATAGAATGTCTGCTCTAGAATTAGCCTGTTCTTGTTTTAATCGTGCACGCTCCATCACTTCCTTCTCTATTTCAGCTTTAGATACAATCTGAGAAGTTAGATTACGATATGGCACTTTAACTCCAAGACGGGGCTTTGGTAACGCTCTTCCGTTAGGAACAGTTTCCATTGGTTTGGAAATATCATGACCAAGAACGTGCATAGGTATATCATATGTCGGTTTTCGGCCCCTTCTTGGTTTATTTTCCGAAGTCTGACTACTCACAGATTGACGTGACTCTGCCTCACTTCGCAATTCACTTAAATACATTTCATTTTGTTCGTCTGTAACTGTTTCTAATTGGTTCTCATCAGGATTTTCATTGTTTGAAAGTAAGACCCAGGTCCCCTCTGAATTACCAGTCTCATCTAACTGATTAGTCGTTATATCTAATGAACTTGGGCCTTCTACTATAGTATACTCTCCTTCCTGAATTTCAGTTACTTCCATTCCTTCAGTAACAGTATAACTTTCAACAGAAATACTTTCAGAAACAGCACCCTCATTAGGGATATCGATATTTTCTATAATTTCATCATTAGAAGAAATAACCTGTTCATATACCGAAGACTCATTTTCATTGGGAGCTTCTTGTTCCTTATTTTTATCAACTTCCATAGAATTCGTTTCTTGTTTAATATCATACTGACACCTATCCTCGTTGATTTTAGGAGATTCTTCCATATTTTCACTTATATTACCTTCCACTGGCATTCCACTTTTTATTAGTTCTTCATCTAATTTCTTGTTTTTATCACTGTCAACTACATTTTTTTGATTTTCTACATCTACCTCGTTAATGTTACCTTGTATATTTGAATTTTCTTGTTCAAGTTCTGCAATATTATTATCCGACTGATTATCCTTCGCTCGTTCTAATTCAGGCCAATTTTCTGTCTCCGTCTGATTTGTAGAATATTCAGATATTAAATTTGTTTCATTTAATTCAAGTTTATTTGACTCAGTTGATACGGTTACATTTTGTTGATTCACTTGATCAGAAATGATATTTACTTCCTTATCTTTCAATGAAACAGTTTCTGAATGGACCTGTTCCGATGAATCTAAATTCACATCTTGTACCTCAGACACGTAGACAGTTTCTGTACTTTCTTCCAATACATACTGACTGACATATTCAGTCGAGTGACTATCGCTTTCTTCATGCTGTGAGGTCGATACATAATGTTGGTATTTTTCTGTTACTTTAATTGCTTCCGATACCGTTTCTGGTTGTTCGATTATTTCACTGTTGTCATTTCTATTTCTTTCACACTTTTCTGCATTAGTTTCTGTGGCAACTTCCTGACTTTCATGATCGGCATTTTCTGAACTTAATTCTGGATAGTTATTATGTGCTGCAGCACAAGAATGTTGTTCACTAGTTGAATTAATATCTGACAAACCGTGACTTGAAATTGATCCGATATTTTCGGATATTATTCCATGATTTTTATCAACTTCTTCAGTAGTACATAAACTGGGATTTATTTCTTCGTTAAAAGGTACTGTTTCTGTAATATTCTCTTTATTTGGATAGTCCATTATTATCTGCAATGATAAAATACATTTAAAACATATATATTAATCAATGTTTTATTAACAAAATACAAAAAATATTTGGAATGTAAATAACAAACCACCAAAAATAGTTCTTACTGCAACAAAAGTTAATTACCTCAAAGTAATGTTTACAAATCTTTCCAAGTTATCGAAAGGTATTAGATGGATACACTCACTTTAATATTACTTGAAAATTATCAAATCTCTATGAACATGTAAATTAAAGCATACTTATAAACTTTACACAAAATCAACGCCACTTGCGGCCATAATATTTTTATCATACGCCATCGCCGTTCGTCGCGTTCGTCGTCGCTATCAATGGTTTACGTCATCAGTACCAATATTAAAAACATAAAACCCTAAATACAAAGCGAATTTTCTCAACACAACCACCTAAACTATTTTTTGAGGTAAACACACAAACCAGCAAAATTTAAATTTCGATTAAACCCTTAATATTAATTATTTTTATTTTATTTATTATCATTCTACTAATGAAAAATTAAAATATTCTTTCTACTTTCAGAATCAGGTAATTATTTACAATAGCGAAAACTTCTCCAACCTTAATTTAAAAATTCCATCCCCCCTATTTTCGAGGGTGTTCTATGCTATCTATGTTACTTTACAAATTGCCAAACTGGAGATTTGCGCAAATTCTGCCGCACTTTTTCGATTATAGTCATAAAAATATAGAACATGTTTTATATTTTTACGAATAAAAATTTCCATTAAATAATTCTCGTATGTATAAAACAGCTAAAACGTTTCACGAAAATTTTTAGCAAAATTATGAGATCAATTTTTGCTATAATTCTTGTGTGTGTAAAACGGTTCTCAGGTATCTACCTACCGATAAGTAAATTTACCTAAATCTAGGCAGATTACTGGATTAACTGGATGGTGTGTTCAGAAATTTCCGTCGCTATATACAGGGTGTATTTTAAGCACGCATCTCATAAATTAAGAGGAAACCACCATTCCTGCTTAAGTAATTTTCACTCCAAAAGCTTCAAAACACGGGAGTTAATGTTTTTTTTCAATTATTTCCGAAGTTGCGTAAAACTTGGGAAAATGATGTAACTATGAATAATTAAAGATGAGCATTCGGTATATATTTCTGTTAATTTTCAACCACAGCCCTCTTAGAAAAACTAATTACAATATTAAGTGTTAAAAAAAATTAATACAGCATTTTATTCCCTGTCATACTGCTAATATAATTTAGTAAATTTTCCAAAAATATCTACCTAATAGTAAGTTTTTTAACTATAATCATCAGAAACAACAAAAAGGATACAAAAGTGTTGTGACAGGTTTTTAACTCCATCGACTGTAGTATATTTTCCGGATTAATCCATTTTTGATTCGTTATGTTTTAAATCCACTTATTTTTTCCATAAACACAGTGGATTTAAGATGAACCAGAAAAAAATATTAAATCGATTTAGGAGTCAGGAAAACAAGCAGGGCAAGGTAAGATTCATTTCATCTAATCTGTTAAAAAAATTTCATTCAACCAATTACTCTACACTGAAGTGAGCTGGTGATCCGTCGTGCATAAAAAACAGTATTTTTTTTTGGACCAATGATCTGTGAACAGTATATGCCTGGCTGCAATCGAAACATCTTCCAAGAGTTCATTTATCTGATTTTATAAGAATCTCTATTAGTAATCGCCATCAAGTCTCGATGGTAGTAATGGGGAGCCATTACTCTATATCATTTACTGATGAAAACTAATATGTATATACTGGTGTCAGCTTTGAATTATAATGTAGGGATTTTCATCTGTGTATATAAATGTGATATGATAATTTATAACAGTATATATCAAACAGTTACACGCATCTGTAAACAAGTAAGAATTTTAGTTGGTTTAACATGTTTTATATTCATCGGCATAATTCTATTAGACGGGGAAAATCATGAGTAAGAATTTTTTGCACACGTTGTATGTGATGAGGATATAGTAATTGGTCTTTCAATTTTTTTTCAAATTATTGAAGATCACATGCAATGTTTTGATGTGCTAATCTGGATATTGTCTTCAATCTTCTAATATATATGATCTATTTTCTTCAAGCCGCCGATAAATTTCTATATGGAACTCTTCAATTTGGCAATATGTATTATTGATACAATTTTTTGCCTTTCCATTTGCTTTAGATACGATAAATAAAATACATGCATATTTTCCATTTCTAAATTGTTATAGATAATTTGAAACTCCTTTTAAGTTACAATGCGCGTAAATTGAACTTCTTAAAACTGAGTAATCTGCTACTCAAAATCATGAAATATAAGAAATTTATTTTAAAATTAAATATGGAGCAATTAAATTATAACTCGAAATAAATTGTCTTCTATGAAGAAAATACAACAGTCCTCCTATTTTATTAGAAATATGGCATAGAATTAAGTGCAGTTTATTTTAAAATTATAAATATATGTAAAGGTGGACTTTTACATCCAGTAAATCATAATCGTAATTATACAGGTACAATTTTTTACTGAATTGTAAAAGTGTTTAAGCGGATAATAATGAATATAAGCGTAAATATTGTGGAGGCAATTCAACGCGGACTTCTTTAGTCCACAAAGTATAGTTACACACAATATTGTTAATATACCTATGAAATGAAAAATGTATACCTAATAAATAATAGGTACTGTTACCTACTATAATAAATCTTGATAACCTTAATCGAAATACATAATATAGTCTTTTGTTATCTATTGTCTCAGAGAAAACAATTGAAAAATTGTACTAAAATAAAAATTCTGCCAGTGGCGTTAGAAGTTAGGTTTGAGAAACTGCCCCTCTACCCCTGTCGTACGCCATGAATGATTTTGTAGCATTTTTTAATATCTTCTAAAGTATCTAAACTTTATGCCATGGCAGAGAAATATCATACAGGGTTAAGTAATGGGCAAAAATCATTTTAAATTTAACACCCTGTAACTCCGTAAGGAGCCATATATTATCTAAGCGTTGTGTGAATTCTTCATATTTTCAGCCCAGGATTATCCAGTTAGTATGTGCAATTATTAATTAATCACCCTGTATAAATAGGTAATACAATACATATACCTACAGAGCCGCTGCCAACTGACTTTGTCAGAACACGCTAACATGAAAACAAAATGTTACCTTCCCATAATAGTCCTACAGAGCGATTTGGAAAGGGCCGTGCTTACATTTACGTGTTCCTTGCAACGAATTACAGAATTACTGAACAAAAAATATGATTTCTTATATTTCTTATAATATTTGATTTTGCACCACCCTGACTTGCCCTGTGTTTAACTATTAGCATCACATGCTAATTTGCTCTCTTAAACGTAGGTATAAACAAAATATAAAGTACTAATTATAATAACCATTGCATGGTACTACCACAGTCTGTACTACTACTAGTGTGTACTAGTATTATCGTACCTATTTATAATCTTGACTTTACTTGTAGAATTAATGACATTTATTTTCCCTTTGTGGCTTATCAAATTTTTAAGAACGATAAATACATATGTATAGATAGGTATAAGTACTGTAGGTACTAGGTAGGTAGGTAGGTACCCAGTTCTTTTTACTGAGCATCATTTTTAGTGATTTTAAAAACATCAAAATTAATTTTATAAGGTTTTATTGCACGTCACGTAGATCCACTGAAAAAGTAGGACAAATATACAATGTTAAAAAAAATTAATATGGGTTATTCAGTGTTCTAAAGTAGGTCCAATAAGAGTTCACAAATCATTAAAATGTAGGTTGAAGCATTTTATATCATCGGTATAAATAAGAGGGTTTGACAATAAGTGCATAACACATTATTAAGTTGCACTTTGTGCGTCGAAGATAAGCTAATTTAGAGAATAAGTAGGTAGAACAGTTGAAATGAGGTGGTTACCCGTGAGTGGATGTCTCCTCCTTTTGATTCTGGTTGGAATGTTTCAGTTACATATATCAATTCCTGTGGGAAATTTGGAATCGGTAAGATTGTTTAGGTTTCATTTAATACAACAATAATACTATCGGAGTATACGATATATATATTATGTATATACGTTGAGTGAATAAGTATACTATTCACTCAACGGTATATAGTAAAAAAACACATTACTAGTTACCAGTGCAGTCAAAGCTTTTTGTCTAGGTAATGTTTGATTTGGTACCTAGAGGCACAATAGTTTGCAATAATAATGACACTTTTTAAAATAAATTTTTCGATTTCTATTGAACTGCTTACGTATTCGTAATGAAATCTACTTTCAACTTTTAACATTAGTTCTTAGAGGTTGCACTCGCCAATAGAGATTTAGTAAAATATCTACTCAAAACTTCTAGAAGTTCAAAAACTGTTTTGAGTGTCATTATTATTGCAAAGGCAGGGTGTGAATCACTAAAAACTTGCCACCGAGATTTTATTCATTTTGATGCAAAAACTAAAAAATCATTCGAGCCGTAAACGTCTATTTTGAAATTTTAACAGTAATATTTACTGTTCTCTTACCAAACAAATATTCCATAATGTTAAAGGACATTTTGAGCAATGTCTCTACTATTGCATGGAAGTTGGTGCGTGGGCATTCTCAACAACTATATAATAAATTCTAAATTAGTGATAGGTAAGTGCCTAAGTGATTGTTGATGTGAATTTTTCACTTTTAATTTCTCGATAACTGAAATTCCAAAATTGAAAACCTAAATGGCATTAAAATATAACTGAATTGACTTTAAACTGATGTAGTTACCACAATATCAATTTCCGTTTAAGATTTTAAGGGTAGATATTTGGGAAATGCTTACATCCATAAAATCTATATGCCTCCCTCAAAGCAAAAGTTAATGGGTTTGGACGTTTTTTTAGTTTTTACATCAGAGGGAGAGAGAAGAAACCCTGGTTCCAAGTTTTTAGACTACACTGTAAAAAAATAATAAATTTTCTTTTATAATAATAATAATAATAATAATATCTCTACCCCTCATTCTAATCACGAGGATAAGCCCAGAAGTCGAAGACTTGTGCGAAAGAGGGAGCGGCATATTATTATTAAGCAGGCCGCATTTGCGCCCAGGGACTTATACGTTGGTAGGCCCTAACCACCATTAAGTGCAGCAATGAGGGAAACCTGGAAAACCTCATTAATTAGGGGGGTAGTCAAATGTCAGCCGGTCACATCTCTCACACTGACCCAAGCCAACATTATTCAACCCTACGATACCCGTAGAGAGGGTGACAATCTCTCCACGAATATAGCCGGCTGCGGGAGTTGAGCCCATAGCGATCTAGTCACCTCGATTCAAGTACTGACGCCTTAAACCCCGCGACCACTCACCGATCCAAACTGACTTCTTCTTTCTTGACTTCAAAGCAATGAAAAGCAATAAATTAATGTAATATAGAAATATAATAAATCATTTGTTTTTACTTAATTGCCTCATATTCTGTTTTGGCAACATTTTTTTGAAGCTTATTTGTAATGATATAATAAAATTTGAAGGATAAGTACATTATACTATATAAAATATAAAATTTGCAGCTTACATAAAGTACCAGTGGTTACTCCTGTTGAGAAAATGAAATGTCTCTAAACGGCTAGATAGAAACAAATGTGCAGAAAAAATTATGAGAATGGAGCAAATGAAAACCAATTTTGTTTGCATGATTATACAGGGTTATATACTCTTTTTTTTATGAAAACAATAATGATACCCATAACCCCACCACTGGTACTTTACGTGAGCTTATATTTTGTACCTACCAATAACATACTATACTCGCGACAAGAATTCAGACGACTTACGTCATACGAACAAATGAATAATTCATTATATTTCCATCAAAATATTTAAGAAACTGCAATTGATAGTAATAAAACTATATACTACACTAAAAGTTTGCATTATATTTTGCACTAAATTGCAAAAAATGATTGTTTTTAACGCGACCAAATATCGAAAATTACGTTGACAATAAAAACAAATGTGTAACGTCAGCCGTGACGTAAGACGTCTGAATTCTTGACCCGAGTATATATAAAAATAACATTGTAAACCTTATATTTTGGAAACGACGCCCTTGGTCCTACTCTGTTTATTTAACAAAAATACACATTTTCTGCACGCAATTAGGAAACACCTTGTATGTTAAAAAATAAACCTCTCACACTGTATAATTTTACTTCACTATAAAAAGAAAAAAGTGTTTTTACAAATATGAAGAACAAGAAATAAAACAATTAAAAGTTTAGTGTTTCCTAATTGCGAGCAAAAAATCAAAGGGTGTATTCTATGGTTAAAATAAATTTATTTTTGTTAAATAAGCACAGAGTCAAGGACGTTGTTTCCGAGATATAGAGTTAGCAAAGCTGATACAAAAATTAACTAAAAATTCATAAACTTCTAATTCCATGAAATATGTTTGTCATAACTTGGTAAGGTTTGCCCTCATGGACGCGAAATTATCAAAAATTAATTATTAATGGAGGGAAAGTATCAAAACTTTTCGCGAATTTTGCAAAACAAAAATATAACGTTATTTTAAGGTTAAGTTTAACTTGAGGTTCTGACAATCTACCATATAACAATATCAACGATAGTTTTATGATAAAAATTATAGAAAATATTGTAATTGGAAAAATAGCTTAAAAGTTAAAACTTTTCCCGCCATTATATATTTCGCGCGAATTTTGCATCCATGAGGACAAGGCTTTAGTATGGCAGATATAAAATTGCATTACTAGCGGAATTATGGGTACTATCATGACTTTTTTCACAAATAAAAAAGTATATTACCCTGTATAACTGCAACCAAAATTAATTTCATATATGCTTTATTGAATTGTCATCATTTTTTCTCTGCACATTTTTTTGTATCTGGATCTAGAGACAAATTAGATTTTCTTAAGAGGTTTATGCCACTGGTACTTTACGTAAGCTGCAAATTTTATATTTTATCTCAAAAAGTTTAGAAGTTAAGAATTTTAAATTTATTTTTTTATCAGCTTATTTGGAAACCCTACATCTCAGAACGACGATGCCCTTGGGACCTTATGCTTATTACCGTAACAAAAATACGTTAATTTTAACCATAGAATATACACCTCCGGATTTGCACGCAATTAGAGAACACCCTGCATATCTCCAAAATAGAACATTAAAGTGTGTTTGTCCAAGTGTTCCTTTGCAAAAATTCAAATCAATGGTTGTAGAGCATAGTTTTATCTATGAAACAGTTATTTATCAATGAGAAATGAATATTGTGAAATATTTTTGTTGCAGGCTTTAGAAGTTATGGCACAGATTCCTCAATGGCACTGCATGCGTTACCGAAAATTTGAATTAGTTAGACGGTGTCGAAGTTACAAAAATAGTTTACGGCGTACATAGGGATTTAATCACTGCCTCAATAGTAATATAACTGATCTCATTATTTAGGTTACTGTTAAGAGTAGAATACTACTAATTACTGTTAAGAGTAAAATTATTTAGTATTTATTATTTATACGATATTAAAATAGAATCTTTTATACCTCAAATGTATTGTTTTTTTGAATGCTCAATCTCTTTACTACATAAAGATACTCGTAAAAAATTCGTCAGGCGCACCATTTTCCCTATAGAAATATTTTCATGACAACTGCACATTAAATGATAAAATTAAACAAATACATAAAATATCCAGGCAGGCTAGCTTTAAAACAACTGCGTACTTCCTAATGTGAAAGTAAAAAACCTAAAAATATTGTTCAATGTCACAAGTACTGTTTACAGTAGCTGGTTGAAATTTTTTTCAATGTACTTGACCACCCTATATCTCTGTTGGAGAGCAAAATAAACAGCATGTCGTATGTACATTTTCTGCTTGAAATTTCGTAAGAAATCTATTCCTGAAGTTTATTCTATTCTATTTAAAATCGACTGACTGTATAGTTTTTACAATTTTAATCGAGATATTATTTTACAATAAAAATTGTAGTTTAAAAAATATCTATAAGACCACATATTTCGTAAAAAATTACAGTACATAAAACTATTTTTCCACAAAATTAGATCATTAAGTTACCATAAAAATTAAAGAAAAAAACCTGGTTTTATTTATCATAGTATAAAAAAATATTCAAGATTTTGATGGTTATCCCTATATCAGTTTTTTATTTTGCAAATATTTGTATTGTGAAGATTACCTTTGGGATAGAAATTGTTCCCTAAATCGGTATAAGTCCCACATTTCATTATCAAAAAATGATCATTTTAATATTCACAATACCTGCCACTACACACATGCAAAAAAAATGTACAATGCTGGATGGTTATTTTGGTGCCAATTATATAATTATTGTAGTAAATCTTAATAAGTCCTAACAGATCAAATTAAAGAACGATGTTAAAATAAAATATATAAAATTAATAATAATATCTCTACCTCTGATTCTAATCACGAGGATTAGCCCAGAGGTCAAAGACTTGTGCGGGAGAGGGGGCGGCATATTATTATTAAGCAGGCCGCATTAATTAGGGGGGTAGTCAAACGTCAACCAGTATCAATCTCTCACATTGACCCAAGCCAACATTCTTCCACCCCACCATACCCGCAGAGAGGGTGTCAATCCTCTCCACAAATTTAGCTTATATAGGGGTTACCGGCTGTGGGGGTCAAACCTACAGCGATCTTGAAAAAAAAAGTAAACAAAGTTCTTAAACTAAGTTATATAGTTTATATGTACATTCATATACATTTTTATAACCTATAACACTTGTAATAGAACTGATGTACTTACCTTAACAGTTAGTTCTATGAAATAATTAATAAAGATAATGTAAGAAATAGAAATAAAGCTGAATATAATATTAAATTAAAATTTATTTTTTTTATACCATTTGATGACAAAATTTACAATTTCTATTAAATAAGGAGGGTGGTACAAAATTTGTATAAAATAATTAAAACTGATTATCTATCACTCCAAGGCGTCTTCTATGTAATAATAAAGTATAATCTGTTAATCCATTTGTACAGGTTAAAACATTTAAAATCTGTATAGTTAAACAATTTGATAAATAAATTTACTGCAATTATATCATTATTAATATTTACATAATTATGTTATCGATAATACACTCAACAAAGATTTTTGTAAAAAAATTGCCTGAGCACACTGTTTCATGTTAGTATATTACTGTCGAATCATTTAATTTTCTTTTCTGTCAAAGAAACATATAAAACAAAATAGGTTAAAAAGTCAACAAAACAACACAAGCCACGATTTCGAGACTGCACAATATAATATTAAAAATATCATAAACATTGTAGAATAACAACAAATAACATACAGATTATAATACACACACTACAAGGTCTTAGGTCCGTGGGATGAACAGTAAACGGAATGTTTACTTTATCAGGGTCTCTGATGCAGAGAAACTAAATGCACTCATTCGGCATGGCGAGAGTGCCAACACCTACCCTATACCGATATTTCATAGTTCATATCGTACACGCTGGTACGATCAGGCGTTGTGGGGCGCTGTGACATGTGAGCAGAGCACTGAGAATTTTGTGAGTTTAGTTCTACTGTATCTGACATTTCCAGAGCTCTGACAAAAGACATCGGCCTCCGCCTGTTGTCTGTAACGGTGGGAGTTCCAGCCCCCATTTGCGCTTTACGGTGCACCTGTGGGCTTTGCGGAGGATATACAGCTACTCCTCCACGCATTGCTGGATGGTACGGTCTGGGAGCAGTGTATGTCTGCTGCGTAGGACTAGTAGGATTTGATCGATAAAAATCTGGCTGCTGAGTGGGAGGCGCATAACCGGGTGATGTATCTTTCCACATATACACACCCCTCTGAGGAGAGTTAGCTAGTTCCCTGATATTATCCACGGTGTTGTTTGACCTTGGATAAGAAAGCTGCGCTTCTTGTCTTACAAGTTCACCCTCCGACATAAAACGACGCTGCGGGCTGCCATATCCTTGTGGCATCATCTGTCGTTGAACAGGGGGCTCCTGTGGCTGAAATTCGTAGTACTGTCCTGTCTGATTTGAGTAGACCACACCAATGAAGTCGGGGCGTCGTGGCTGAGTTGGAGTGCTGGGGTTAGATCTGCGAATAAGCACAAGCAACTACAATACTAGCAATACAACAAAGCACAAGCAAAAGCTCTAGTAACATTCATTTGAAATAAATCAGAATGACATTTATTATTTTAAAGTTGTTTAACTTTGCAATGTGTACAAGTTATAATATCCACCATTTTACAGACAAAATTAGAAATCCGAATTTTTTTAAATAAAATTATTCATATGAAAAATAACTAAATAGCTACTTAATGAAATTTAATTATCACAGCAGCGTGTAACAGACCTAATTACTTATTAATGAAATATTATATTCTCCTATGAATCTTTCACTGTTGTTCACCTGTAATTTTACGCTTTATGAGAGATTATGCAATGCTTTGTATCCCTCCGATTCATTTCATTCCATTTTCCACAAAAAAATACTTTTTTAGTACTCAAAATTAGAACTGATTTTAAATTTGCTTAGTTTCAGTTAAGGCAATCAACACATATCTAATTACTTTACAGTAGGTACTTAAAAACTTAGATTTGAAACTAGGTTCTTTGGTTGTTCGGGAACCTTTGAAGATATAGACTTGAAACTCAACAGGCGCATAAGGTTTCATTGAACAGTCTGTCCAGATTTTCTATGTCAAATAATATATTTTTTTGACAGTTCTGACATTAGTAGTTAAGTGTAGTTACTTTTTATTAAAATTTTACTGTAGACAGTATGAGAGAACAAAAACTGTATTTCACATCAAACTTCGGAAGATCAAAGATATCATAAAGTTTTATAAGAAAACGATGTAAGTTATTTTGTTTAGACGACCAAACAGTACTAAAAATTTGTTGTAATGTTGCTATTACACTCTATTAAGGTTGTGTTCTGATATTATCTGTACTAAACAGAGATTTCAGTCATCTTAAAGAATTTGGGTACTTGCTGAAAATTGTAATAAAGGAACGGTTTGGCTAACCAAGATTAAATTTTACCTGAAAGTGTAGTGTCTTTACATCATATTCATTCGTATGTCAATATTTAAACGCCCAAGACCAGAGAGTGAAAACTATTAATATTGATTTATTGATGAAATTTTATAATCTATTTGTTGATTCGTCTAGACACCAACGATCCCTACTATTCAAAATTCAAAACATATACATACTTTAAATTTGTAAACAAATGGTATAGCATAACATGAGAAATGAGCTCGGTTACTATTTCACCGCTTCCAGAATGCCAGTTATTTTATTGAATGTTTAGTTAACCTTTTGTTGTTAACCAGAGTTCCGAAATTAAACAATTTTCAGAAATTTTATTAAACGTTTAACCAGGATTTTGGTTACCTATTTTAATATTGGAACGTGACCTGAATAACTCAAATGTAAATATTTAGTATGTATGATTAAAAATACAATTATTGTAGCCATTAAAATATTACTTTCGTACTATACATAGAAACTGAACACATTGCACTAAAAATGATAACAAAAGGTACAAAAAATCAAATAAAAAGCAATATTAACTTATTTATTATACATAAAATATGCATTTACAACTAAATATAATTTAAAAATAAATTAGTTACATTTGCTCAAAATACAAAATAAATATAACGATATTTTAAAAATGCAAGGTTATGTCTTTCCAGAAAAAAATAAAACCAATAGGTGTAAATTTTTATTTTCTAAAATAATTAACAATAGACAACATAGTGGTATAAAATATATAAAATATATTATTTTCTTCATTATACTAATCACACTATAACAAACTGTACATTTTAAATAAAATTATGAAAGTATTTTTAACTAAGTTTAAGAGTAAAAACTCACGTCAAAAATTATGATTATATGTGATATAGTTCTAGATTTGGCCATTGAAAAATTATCGAAATATTGCAGTCGTAACTAAAAATTCTGAAGAGGAAAAAATATGAAAATGATAAAAGCGAGCAGACGACACCTTGGAAAAGATTGTGGTTAGATCAACACAATACTAAGCAAACCGCGTTAGCTACTCACTGAGAATGTTAGTATTTAAAAGACCTAAGACAAATAAGATTTGTTACACTCAAGAAAACTAGAAAATGTCAAAGGAGCAAAGATTAAATTATAGAATATTTCAATAATTGTCACAGCCAAAATTATTTTAATAGTCGCACATAGTTATCCCAAACATAATAAAATATTCTGGAATGTAAAATTTTAATAAATAATAATTCATCTTTAGAGAGTATAAAAAAATAAATTCATTATTAATAAAAACATGCCTAACAATGATTTGTTGTATACTTGTTGGGATAACTAAATATTTGGAGCATTATTTTTTTAATATATACATAGATAAATCTAATTGCAAAACAAGACCATACATTCAATGATATGGCAAAATTTAGCAATAATTTAACCAAAATTTAGTGCATAAACTGGATTGAAAACTTTTCTATTCTTAAAAATTAAAAAAAACTTTGTAAATAAATGTGCCTAATTAAGTACAGGGTAAATATTCCACCAACAAAATTGTATAGACCGCCCAATGACAGCTGAAAGTGCCTCAGAATTGCCCCTTGAATAGCCGGTCAAATTTCCTCTACCAAAATGTATCAAACCAAAAGGTGGGGAATGATGGGGCAATAAAAATAGAGAATCGTACCATACCAAAAAGTGACCGCTCTAATCTTTGTTTCTATTTAATGACAGGCAAATCTTTAATTTAAAATAAGAAAATAAAGTTTCTATAAATGTAAGTACGCAAATGCTTCATAATGGTTTGAAGCTAATTTATAAATAGCATTACTTGAAGCTGGTCAACAAACCATATGAAAAAGTTTAGTCACATTCTAATTAATACCATTCCAATATTTTATCAAATTAGGTATAGTGAGACATAGACAGAAGTCGTTTTTATCAAAAAAGGATCAGTGTCGCGGCAACAGAAAAATGCAAAGGGGGCTGAACGGATGACGGTTATCAAATGTTGGCCGATTTACATTTTTATGAACTTCTTATATTTGCTCATCTGCAAAAATTTGTCATTGGAATATGAAATATCCTGTATACCCATAATTATAAATTTATTAAATACAATTACGTAAATAATAGTCACCCAATATAAAAACTTGCAACACATTAAAACAGCCAAAATTGTTTTTTTTTTCACAGAAACTGTGTATTTATCTTGTTTTGTACTTAAATTTTATTAACAATACTTAGAAAATATACGAATTTTTCAGAATGAGCAGTCACTAACAAATAAAAAGTGATGATACTTATAAAATTAATTTTCAAACCTATACAATTCAGTTCGCACAAAAACATCTGTGCTATTTTTTTTACATTACTGAGTTCGATACTGTAGATCCTTAGAGGGAATTATTCTTTGTAAAAATAAATAAATTACTACTAAAACTTTATTCCTAAAATGTAAGGTTTTCTCTCTTAATGTATGATTACAATTTAACCTTATATGTGTATAATTTAAGTAGATATGCCACAACTCGTAAAAGATCATTCAGTAGCAATAATTATTTTTCTCTGAAAGTAAATGAGACTAGTTTAATATTTTTATTATTCGGTGTAAATAAAAATTTATCTTTCAAGTAATTTTTATAAAGAAAGACTATGTACCTTTGCATTAATAAAATTGTGATGCAGAAATTAAATAAAAACGAATTGAAAACAACTAAATTCCATACGAAAGCTCTCTTACCTTCTAACTGGACTAGATAGGGCCAAGGGAGTCGGTACCCCTAATGCTTTAATTCTCTGCTGCATAGTGGGAGACGGTCGTTGCGTACCTAAACTCTCCGGAGTACCACTACGATTAGGGTCGAGTCCTCTTGGTCTAGGATGAGGACTACTGCGAGGATAATGGACCCCTCTAGGGTGCCTTGGAGATTCACCCTCGATCGTTGGCAGGAAGAAGTTACTTTTTGAACCATGCCTCTGTAGAGGTGGTGTCGGTTCGCAGTCTTGGGATTGTGATGCTGAGGGTTCCATGTCTAATTCACAGCCGTCACGACCAGGTGACATCTGAAATAAATTTAATTTTTAGATTTTCTGAACTAACATCTGAAAATTTTCTATCAAATATATCTAGGACAAAGTCACACATTTTTGAGATATTCTTTGTAATTAGGTATTTATCTGTTGTGGCATTATTTGCTACTTTTTAACTGTGTATTTTTTGCATTTTTCACTAGAAGCAAACGAAATAATTATTTATTAAAGGTGGCATATAATGACCTTCACCGCCTTGCCTATAGCATTTAAATGAATCTATAATTATATTCCCAATAGTCACCCCAAAAATGTATTCAAATCACAGAATATACCAAATTCAATTCCATGATTTATTGATAGTAGGTTTTAATTTAGGAATTCAGAATTCTGAGGTCATGCTACGGGATTTTTAAATTTTTTAAGTAGTGTAATCTGACATTTGTCAATAGTAAGCGGAAAATAGCATTCAGTAACTTCTCTATGTGCTAAGTATAAGCAAAGTCATCACACTTTTATTCAGCGCTCATCAAAAGTGCCCGGCTGAACGGAACGTACCCAATGTTGACTTATTTTTTCAATATGAGAGGAGTCATCCATTCAGAGTTTGTTCCACAAGGTCATACAGGGTTTCTACCTGGAAGTTTTGAAAAGATTGCGTAATAGTTTGCAGCAAACTGATTTGAGGCAGCCGGGCGACTGATTTTTCCACCACAATAACACCCCTGCCCTGTTTGTACCCAATTTTTTTTACAGAAAATGCCCCCCTGCATTTTCCTGAATAAAAAACGGCCTGAAAGAAAAGCGTTTTGCCGACATTGCTGAAGTGAAGAAAAAAACGACAGAAGCACTATCGGACATCACAAAAGACAAATTTAAATAAAGGTTTTGAGTAATGGAATAAAAGATTGAAAAAGTGTATTAGTGACAGTGGAGAATATTTTAAAGATGATTGAAGGTTCTTTCTATAAATTAAATAAATTTAAGAAAAATAAGTTCGGTTTCTATTGGGTACCCCTTGGTAAGTATCAAAATATTTATCCTATAATTTTATCGAAAAATTTTGAGAAGCTTATTTATTGTTTTATACTTATGAGAATTATTTATAATTTTTTTGAATAGCAAAATTTACAGAAAAAATTACAATATAATTTTTTTAAGCAAACTTTAAAAAAATACATTAGACAAATGTTTAAAAAACCCTATTATGAAATAATTATTATAAGTTAATATATAGTATAACCTGAACAATCTGAATACATATATGCCTGAGGCCGGCATTTTAAAGGACTAAAAATTGCACTTTTAGTAAAATAATTATATACAAAGGTAATCAACCTTGGAGGTGCTAGTTCTTATTAGAGTAAAACCAAATTATAATACAGACATTTAATCATTTTCTTAACCTTTTGGAGGAAAAATGTGTGACAATGTTTACAATGTCATATAAAATTGGAAAATTCAGGAAATTATACCAACGTATACAAGGCAAAGCGACGTGAGCGCCACTGGATAAAATTTTGGAAAAAACTGAAATTGTCGGAAATATGCGTTCTTATGCACATTTTTTTCTATAACCTTGTCATACATGATGACAAAACGTTTAACTAAAGACTTTGTGAATTTGAGATGCACGTTAAATTAATAAATCGTTAAAAAGTCAAATTTCATCGGTTATGTCTTTTAGTTTTGGTATACGGTGATTATGACTGTCATTTTTGACAAACTTAAATGTCGGCATGCGTTCAAAACTGTCGCTTATGCGCACTTATGCCTAAGTATTACTTTTTAATTTACTCGTCCCATTGTCGCTTATACTTTAATATTTTAAAGTAAAATTGAACTAACGACACGGATGGAGTTTGATTTATATAATATTCCAATATTGCATTGCTACAAATAATAATTAAAGATAATAAAGATAAATTATAGTTAATAATGATAATTATAGTGAAGCCCTTTAAGCAAAAAATACTGCATTTTAATTAATTTAATTTAATTTTAACTTAGAGATTATATTTAGGAAGCTATTTATGTATTTACTTGAGCATATAGAGCTTGAATTACATATAAAAACAGTTAAAAATTAAAATTTAGCACTCCTTCCTATGATGCACAATGTTACAATGGCGCTTAGGTCACAAACTGACAACACTGAATAGATATGGCCGCAGGAAGATGGCGCTTGCCCAATTTCAAATTCAAATATCTCCAGTAACATTAATTTTTGGCGTTTGGGGCGTTTATCAGTTGATTGCTGATGGTTATACCTTTCTATTGACACCAAAAACTCAATTTTAACTAAAATGTCGCTTACGTCATTTTGCCTTGTATGCGTCGATATTATGAAACATAATATGTAAAAACAGGTACTTTTTTCTTATTCTAAATGACTTGTCAGCTTGTACATTATTATACAGCCTGAAAAAAATGTAGGTATATAATTAACACAGTGATATTTTTTCTAACTTGCTTAGATTTTTTTTTCATACTGCCTCCTAAAAACAGCTACATATTCATTGAAAATTGCTTATAAAAATGACACCCTTAATGAACGTAGCTTTTGTTCTGAATACAAAATTAAAACTAAAGAATGAACTTAACGATATTAATATATAAAAAATGTAAATAAATGTATGTGTATATATAAAATGCATATGTATGTAATCTTTTAAATAATAAATTATCGCCTTAAAAAACCATCACTGGTTATACAGGGTGATTGGAGAGGAACCCCTAATATTCGAAAGGGGTGTTTAGAGGGCAAAAGTGAACAAAAAAGCCTAATAAACATATGGTCGAATATCAACAGTTACTGAGATAGCAATGAAAATATCTTGATTGCTATTTTTCAGAAAGCTGTTATTTGATATTTTATTTTGAGTAGGTCATGCATTCTAAACCAAACTCACATTAGTGATTATTAATTGTCACATTTATTTTGACGTTTGTGATTTAAACGCTTATTTTATAACTGTTGCATTTATTATTATATGTGCGTTTGTTTGGTCGGTATTGTACACAATTGAGTAAGATGGAGACCCTGCCCATTTTAGTCGTGTTGTAATCAATCCCTTTCAACAACGCTGGATTGGTCGAGGTGGTCACCAAGGTCACCAAATTTGAATCCCTTTGATTACTGTCTTTGGGAATAGTTTAAATCATTAGTATATGCAACAAACGAACACAAAAGAGGCACTATTCGATCGGATTGTCTATTGTGAAGCACTCAAGAGAGAATCACCGTGCACTTTAAAGAGTTGGATGGTGGTACATTTGAAAATTTAATTCATTAATTTCTGTTTATTAAATCTTTAATTAATGTTATAATTTATAAAACCTATAGAATAAAAACACTTTTCTCTACTGATGCATTACAAAGTATGATGCAATTATTTTAAACAAAATCGATACAGACTGCCACGATAAGGATTCATGTATAATCGAATTACCAGATCATTTGGAAGAAAATTTTTTGCATAATGCAAAAACACATTTCGAAAAATATAGTATGAATTTGGAAGCAGAAGTATATAGAAAAATATACCGCAAAAATCTACAAATGTATTATACTCACTTTATTGTAAGCATTAGAGTTGATATTCCGAACTCCATTGCTGTTATCCATGTAAGTTTTTACTTGACTATCGTTTGTGATCGTAGCTATTGGTCCATGAGGACAATGTTTTCGTTTTGCATTGTACTTGTGTGGTTTTATCAAACTATAAATGAAAAATATATATTAGAGAAAGGATAATTCAAACGTTCACAATATTTAAAATACCTTGGAAACTGTGGGCCAAACTGAGTATAACAACAGTTATCCCAACAACCTCTAGAAAATGGATTGTAGCCGCCTTTAAATTTTCCTGTTACTTGTTCATTTGTTGTACGACCTCGAGACACCAAAACCATATGGAAACCTGTTAAACCAAATATTGGAATCGCCAATAAAGCTATCAGTCCCATTAGCACCATACTAAGCATAATATGTTAAGAAAAAATATTTTAAAATTAAAGAAGACATTTAGGAGAATCTGTTATTGCTATATGACATCAAAAATTATTTTAATCAAATTATAATATGCAAATTACCATAATTTAAGTATATAAGTATGTAGTTTGTCAGATCATATATTAATTTAACTACTAAAAAAAATATATCAACTGAGTAAATTAATTTATATTTTAAATATCATGTATGGTTTCAGCCATAGTTTTAATTTTAGAAATAATAAAACATCAAATAAAGAGAAAAACTCAAAATTAAGTGACAGCAGTAAAATATTTAAACCATGAAAGTAATTTGAAAATACTTCACCTGGAATGTGACTGCAACATAATAAATGAGAAATTTTTCTTTTGCTATAATAATTAAAGAATTTCCAAGAAAGCTGTATTTGGAAGCTAATAAATATGTTAGAGGGTTCTTATATATTAAAAAAAAAAGGATACGCTATTATTGGTTCTGGATTGGTGTAGGCTTGCTTATAATTTAGAATATAAATGAGGCTTAAAGTAAATATACTAATCATGTGTAAACTTAGTGATATGAGGAAGAAAAAGAAGAAGCGATAATTTCTTCTTCCTATGCAGTTGTTGACCCATGGACAATGATGATCAAAAGTCTGAAAAACAAACAAGGCACAGTTATATTACCTGGTTGAAATTATGCAAGAAATCAAAATTGTTATATACATTTTTCCACAACATGGAAGAATATATATATATATATATTCTTTTTTGGTAAAGCATCAAATTATAATTTTTAACTAACAGTTTGTCATATTCCACTTTTAACTGCAAATACAGCATTTCATATTTTTCAAGTTTAAAAATGAGTTTGTTTTTGGTATACATATTACAAATAAACTTTTTTATTTAAAGTCCACCCAGCATAATATGTACTACCATATAAAATTATGATAGCACTTTTTTCAAATATTATTATTACCCTTAAGGCCGTTTCCCATTTATGTATTTTGACCTCAGATTTTCACCCTGCATCAAAACCCCAAGACTTTTCAATACACAGTTGTGCGTTTTGAGTCTCATGAAAAACTGTAGGTGTTCACCCTTGACATTAGAGCATGTTCTATTTTTTGGGTGACGGGTTATTCTTGAAAAATCACTAGATTTGAGGGTGGCACATACCATTCGATTTGTAGGGAAGCTTAAAAAACCAATTATATATAATAAGAATTTTTTTGTTTTATTGGCATTACGTTACGATAATTTTTATGTTATTCTGTTTTTCATAAAAATGTTCTGTGTTCATAAGTATCTAAAAAACAATAAAAATAAAACTTTTTGAATTATTACATAGACATAAAAATAACTAGTTTTGACCCATCTACCAAAATGCTTGAAAAACCCCACAAATGTGTATGTATGTAGCATTTCACCCTCGACCTTGAAAAGACTGGCAAACAGCTGATACGGTTTCATAAAACCCCTAAATGGGAAACGGCTGTTAGATTTCCTCACTGATTATTTTCAATTTCGATAGTCCCAACATTATACATATATCTGTTAACATTGTAAGAATTATATTTAATCTAGCGAGAGCAATTTCATTTAATTTGTACCAGAAATTTCAGACTGATTTTTTAACTAAATTCCAATTATAGCTCCATACATCATTTTACCATGGTTCTGAATATATCAACACAGTTATCAATTATTTTTTATCTCAAAACTATAGTACTTATTTCATTAAGAGATTACTTTACCTTGACAGTATATTTACTACATTTGATAAATTTAATATTATTCAGTAAAACACTTACTTAAATTTCTTTTGTACTTTAAATAATAATTTAATATTGAAATATTTAGGGTTTAGCCCTAAACGTGTATTATTATTATTACTTATAAAGTTAAATAAATAATTACTTTAATAGCCCATATGGCTAACTGTCAGAATCATATAATGCTAAAATAATTAAAACTCCCACGATTTTTCAACTTTTCTTTTGTAACCTCCAGAAGTATCAGTGCCTTTTAAGAATACTCTTTATACTACATGCAATGCGACAAAGAAATTTGACAAATATTGTACGTTCATGGGTGATGTAATGTTAATATTGTAACCTCTAAATTGGGTTAGTGTGGAAACTAGTAATGCAGACAAACAAACTTTATTGTCACTCTTGATTATACAAGAAATATCTTTCAACAAATTCACAACTGTCAAATTCTTTACTTTGACGTTTCAGTCATTCGCGTCTGACTCGTATTCGGCTGCTCAGTATAAACTGACTGTGTCAGCAAAACCAATCCGCTTATATAGGTTTTCAGGATGCTTGAGAATGTGTCGAAAATAAAATAGAATATAGCCTGGACTATTCTAGATAATGTCAGAATAAAGATATTACAAACATAATTTCTAACACAGACAGGAACCTAATTAACAAATTAAAGAGGTAGGTGAGCTTCCGTAACAATATCTTTTTGACTCACGATGTACACTTTACCATCAAACATACATCAAGATCCCTGAGATTTAAGGAATAGTGTGCAAAATTATTTGAAAAAGAAGATAAGAGGGACAGTGGAAAGAGAATACCCATATATGAAATAAAGGGTTGCAAAAACAATGTTTTATTTGAGGTAAATGTGCATATAGAAACTTGCTAGAAGTTTCTGAATGTAATAAAGAACAACCTGTTTCAGTAACTGACGTTCTGGAAACTACAAAAATCTGTTCCTGTATGTTAATATATATCAAAAGCAAAAAATATTTTATATCTGCAAAAAGTTTTTTAAAACCATTTGCTTAGAACATTTAAACAAAATATTTAATAATAATTGAATAATAATGATTAAAGTATGTTACTTTTTATATTATTCCAAATATTTCAAATTTCTTATGCTTTTATTTTTTTATAAAGATATTTTGCAGATTAAATATGCGTGTTTCTAAGACAACATCTATTTATATTTAAAAAGAAACCAGGTTTTTCGAATAGCAATATAACATAATATGTTCGTTGGGGGTTTTGCGATTTTAACAAATGTTACATGTTAAACATTTGGGTATTATAGTAATAATTACATTATAGGCAGTACTAAATAAAATATTCACATATCTATGTTAAATAAATCTAATAACACTTATAACAGGATATAGTAATGTAAATAATACTTCTTAGAATAAGATATATATAAAAATAATACCACAGAATATATACATTTATGATGAAATTTGATGTCTCAACATGCATATTGTAAACTTTAAATAATATTGAGGTAGGAAGAAGATCCTTAATATACGTTTTTTATATTAGGTACCTACATTTAATCTATTACAAAAGCAATTAATTCTTCTGAACATCATAATTTTGTAATATGTAGGCTATTAATATTTAACAAGGCATTCTATTTTACACTTTTTTTTTTTTTTTGTAAATTCACCTTGATGCTACGAAAAAATTACAATAAACAAACATGAGTGCATTAATGTAAAACTGGAATTATTTATTTTATATTATTAAGCATTCCATTGCTAACTTTTATGCCCAGTAACAATAACATCTTTAATAGTTATTTATGCAACAAGTACAAAAAGTAAGTGTTTATTGCACGTGACGTGAAATGACAACACGTCGAGTGCAATAAGCACTTTTTGTACGAGTTGAATACAATATTTTTTCTACATTCATGCAAAAACCAAAAAATGTTTTATTTAGATGACACTAAGTCTAGAAAAATACGACATCGATTTGAATGTTTATCTTTGTCATGATGACAAAACGCTGTAGTAGAATGACAGATGAACGCAATAAACATTTTATTGCACTAGTGCAATAAAGAACCACTTTTTCCACTAAATATAGTTCAATAAAGTTTTGTTTTTTGCATGAACGTAGAAAAACAAATAATGAGACATGTCAAATTGAAATAAGTGTATCTACGGGACATAAATAACAGTGAGCTAAAATGTCTAGTATGTTGTCTGTGACTGTAATTTTCTTTCAGATATTTATGTAACAATAATTTATAATAAAAATAAGTACATAAAAAAGTTTTTTTACATTACTTTTAAAATTGCAAAATTGCCCTTGACCTAACTCATTTTTTCCTGTCATTAAATTAATGTTATAAATTCTGATTCGATTTTTGCGTATTTTAAACGATAACTTTTAGATATTTGGAAATATATTAGCTTAGTACTCTTTTACAAGCAGTTGGCAAATAATATAAATTAAAAATTTATTTTGCAAAATGAGAAAGTTAATTTTTTAAATATTATGAACTTAATGCAAGACAATTTGTAATATATGAATATTTAAAAAAATGTGTCAAAAAATGTAATTATTTTAGGATCTTATATAAGAACTGAATTTGAAAATGTTTTATATCCATATCTTCAATAAAAATTATAGATGTTAAACTAAAATAACAGGTTTAAAATGTACTGAGTAAGATTTAGCAAGAATTTATCAGATATTTTTAAAGTATTTTACAATGTGCATTAATTACACAGTTTTACTAAATAAATTAAACCTACAATAATTTCAAAAACTTGCTTATAATTTTAAAATCTTTTATATTTACTATTATGTAAAAAAATAAAAGTGCACACATACTGTAGTAAATTTAAAAAAATTAAAACGACTGAAATTATGTACCTAGTTGTTATTATAACATTCATATCTAAGCTTAGAAGTTATATAGTAATATCAAAATAGAAATCTTACCTCTATACAATGATTACAAACACTACAATGTGAACATCTTGGCGGTCTGTAAAATTTGCAAGTAACACACCACTTCATACGAACTGTAATACCATTTATATCGACATTTTTATACAATGGAGCTCTAAAATCATCTTCCCTATCTTCGTCAGGAGGGGCTGTAGAAACAAACAATAAATAAAAGTGGGTATTATGCAATTTACAACAGATTTACCTTTCGGAATAACTCCTGGATCCATAAAAGTAGCAAGTGTAAAATTTGCTAATACGAAGAAGGTAATAACACCCTGATATGCTGGTACCCATGGGTGTGCTGGTATATAATACTGAGCCCTACAATAGTCATAGTACATCTAAATTTGGAAACATAAACATTATACAGAAATAACTCACGGATAATAAAAAAATAATGTAGTAGCTACAATAAGCAATGTCCAAGCAAATGTCGCTGGTATATATCTGGTTTTAACATCACACTTGGGCATAATGTCCTTTTAACGAGATGCGCCCTCAAGTACTTGCAAAAAGCTGGTAATTCAGTCTCATACAGGTCAACATGGCTGAGACAAACACCATGAAGAGAGAAGTCAACAGCAAACGTCTGCGTCAAATCGAATGTCAGTCATTTAACCGTTTAACATTGGTAGACCTGTTATCTGAACAAGAAAATATTAATTTTAGGCTAATTTTCACAATAATACCATAACTGCCCGTCAAATGTTCTGTGACAGCTGCTTTTCAGTGTGCCATATACCTAAAAATACGCTAAAGGCCGTTTTACTAAAATGTCTGATCAGTTACTATTGATTAGTATAGTGTGATCCGAATGTACCTAGTTGTAAATAGACACAGTAATACTGAGTTTATAAAAAAGTCTTAACCCTAATGGTGAGTTTATAAAAAAGTCTTAACCCTAACTTAGTCCTAACTTAGCCTTAATCTTAACCTTAGTCTGTCTGAAGCTATTTATTTGTGGCATAATTTTAGTTTTTCTTTAGAACAACTGTTTATAAATATTTAGTCGTAGTCTTAGTCCTTGGGAGGTCTTAAGGCCTGACCTTGAAAGTTCCTATCTTTTAACTTCTTAGGACTAGGACTATCGCGTCCCTTTAAGCACGGCTGCTGCGATTTAGCACTAGATAACATAAATAATATATTGCTACAGTTATTTTCAGCGAGTACGAATGAAAAAAACATACTTATTAACTTATAATAATTAAAATAAGACATTTGCAAGCAGCAATTCCCAAATTTGTATTGTGGATCTTGTTTTGTTTCACTTTCCACCTCTTTCCACCTCTACCCATAAAGCAGATTTTATGGGTAGACTATTCAATTCAATAAAGTTTCTTTCTGCCATTTAAATTTACTATTTATTACTTCTATACCTACTATTTATACTTTCTATATCAAATATTTTTTTGGTAGTGTAAATAAACTCCTTGTTTTAACGATGTATTTATAGTGAGTGGTAAAAAAAGTAGCGATTTTGCACCGACTATTTTGTTGGTGTATATGTTAGCGTAATTTTACTCTTGGTTAATTCTAGATTTCAAAAGTATCATGTACGCACAGAAGAATAAGATAATAATATTCTTAGGATATTGCACATATTAGATAATCATGCTGTACACTCCTGTGGTTTTCCCTAGTTTTTCTTCATCAGACAAATGAAATGTAGCCCAGAAATTCAAATTTGCCCTTATTCCCCATAATATGTCATATCTTAAAGACGTCACCAGGATTATTCTTTTTTTTTCTTTTGCTTACGAATGATGGTTACACTGCCTCCATATTTCTCCACCTAGCGCAACTCAAAAAAAGAGTTAGTCATCTGCACAGGTGGTCCATACTCCATGATTCAAAATACCATAGACCTCTGATGAACAGTTTGTTATTTATGATTCATTTGATTCGAGATTTATGGTCAGTTAACCTAACCTTACTTTATTTCCTAACCTTCAGGCAAACTAACCTTAATTTATCTAGGACTAACCTGTTGTAGTGCTCTGCACATTATAATTGTATTTTTCTGCTGTACATTTAATGGCAATATATATTTACTAATTTACAAAAGAAATACTTCATATAAAATGGCAGAAGTAGAAGTTACTTTAAATTTTAAAGGTGGGGGATCAGTTGTATCTCTGAGACCAATTTTCTCGACAGATGGGGAGTAAGTATATTTGTGGAAATATATAATGTAACTGTTAGATATAGAAAACCAACTCGGTTCGTCCAATTATTGATAATGTTGTCATAATCCAAGGATCTAGAATCTAAGAGAATACTAATATCTAAATTTTTAGGCAAAATTCGGCCTTACATTTTTTTATTTATTACTGATGACTATAATTCATTAAGAATTGCATTAAGAATATTGCAAATAAAAAAATAACTTTCAGTATTTTACCTTGGTACAGTAAAGTAAAAAATAATAATATTTATTGTTTTTTTTCTAGAAACTTGTTTATATGTTGGAAGAAAAATATACTCGAGTATAACAGAAAAACAGGCAAGCTTGTATACGAATATGAAGGATCATCATCTGACAATATAATTGGATTTAGTTATGTGACGTTTGATTCCTATCCATGTTTGATTGTTTGTTCCGAGTCTGGCAAAGTAACAGTTTGGAGAACTATGACTCATTATAAAGTGATAGAAAAAGTAAGCATCTGTTATTTCTTTTAGTTTTTATTTATTATAAAATATTCTTATTTCTAATTCCTTTTTTTAGCAAATTCCGTTTACAAAAATACGATCACTTAATATTCTCACCTCAGCCTCAGAAAATACAGAGGAGTTAAAAGCGCTCGTATCATATGGAAATAAACATCGAATTGAGTTTAAAGTAGTGGACTTAAACAAATGTGTATCAACAAATTTTTCATTCAACATTAAATTAAATGGTCATAGGTACTTCCTTGATGTTAGTGGAAACAAATACTTTTCTGTTGCTTATGGAAATTTTATACATTTTGTTAGTATAAATGATAACAAAGCTGTTTCGAGGTAACAAGATATTTTAGTAATTATTAATCTAGATATGCTGTAATAGTCAAGGAAAACTTTTTCAAAACAAATTATTGTTTTTTATACTTAATTAATTATATATTAATAATTTATGAACAGTCCTATACCATAAATTTGGCCTTCACATCTATATGGAATTCATTACATTTTCTTTATAGACACACTATTGATAATAGTCGAAGTTTTACCTGTATAGCATGCCATCCGTCTGATGAAATTGTAATCACTGGCGATAATTCTGGACGATCTGTGGTGTGGCGAAATATTTTTGCAAAAAATAAAGTCCAATCTGTTTTCCACTGGCATACGTTACCTCTCCGAGCACTATGTTTTTCTTCTGCAGGGAGCTACTTTTATAGTGGAGGAGAAGAATGTGTTTTGGTAAAGTGGCAACTTGACAATGCAAATGAAAAGAAATTTTTACCACGATTGGCCGCTGAAATTGAACACCTTTCAGTGGCCCCCAATAATCTTTATATGGCTGTAGCAACCAGGGACAATGCTATTAGAATTGTGGATAACCAAATGAATCAAATCAATCTTATTCAACATCTAGTACTAGGAAAGCAATATGAAAGTGGTATTATTTATGATCCCAGAACTAAAGCTTTGGTCATGAATGGCAATCAAGGACATATACAGTTTTATTCTCCTCATGATATGTCCCTCTTGTACAGCGTAAGTAAATTTAGGTTAGATAGAGTGTTATAAATAAGACAGGTAATCTTTGGGGAGGTGAAGATTAAATCTTCATAATAAGAAGGATGTATACAGTGATTTAATCAATTTTAAGAGAAGATAGAGAAAAATGTGTATAATACGAACACACAATTGAAAAAAAAATGAATGTATATTTAAGCTGAACAAAAACTTCAGTGCTTAAATGTTCTATGGCTGAAAATTTGTTGCAAACCAGGAGTGTCGTGTTACCGAGAATTATGGGTTAATTTGCTTCTTTTAAAAGGTTGAGAAAAAAAAATTCCCTCCTGATTGTGGTTAAAATTAATGACTGAACCCTGTACAATTTGGGAAAACAGGGAAAATTTGAAATTACTAGGTATTTTGCAATCTAGAAATATCGGTGTATATCTAATATCTAGAAAATGTTTTATCATGTATCAAAGTTCATATATACCTAGTTATCTACTGCCAATGTATAAATCTACAACCCAGTGCAAGCCCGCCATCTGTGTAGAATAAGCTAAAGTTTAAGCTGCTGCATATATTCTAGATGGCAGACGAATTAATTTTCTGGGTTTCAATCATTCATAAACATAATGTGTACAGCATGAATGGAGTCGTTCACTCCCCACTTTGAGCCACCGCTCTCTATCCAAATTGACAGTTTGATACACGGTGTCCAGTTTAACATAAACTTAATTAAGTATTTTATTGAATAGTGATAATGGTTTCACATGGATTTCGCTGTATTGTTGGATGTAAAGGTAAAGTGCAGAATTATAATGTTTAATATTTTATTTGCCATAACACCAGAGTGGTATAATAAATAAATTTATTAAAGATAAAAATAATATAATATCACATCAATAATTGTAACAAACTGATTACCAAAATTTACTAAAAGACAAAGGAAATAGTACTGGTTAGTATATTTAGTAGATATTTCTTCATAAATGTTTCTCAAAATAGTCATACGACACTTTTTTAGAATACTTACTGTAAGGCTCCAAAAAATCTTTCAAAATATATGTAGATATAATATCTTTAGAAAATGTAATTTAAATAATTTATAGGTTTACCATGCTCATATGATACAGTATGTTAAAATAATTTTCAGATAAAAAGGTTTGAACACCTAAATGCCCAAGTTTCCCATATAAATAATCACAAAAATAATATTATTTATGTTTTATTGTCCACTTTTACTATTTAAATTCTCCTCAAATAAAAAGCGATTGTGAGATACTATTTTGCTAGTCTTAACTTCACATTTTAACAATTATTTTCACATACTTATAAACAGTAAACCATTTTATATGCAGAACTATGTAAGTTTATATTATAACGATATTTACAACTACAATATTTAAATTTTTAAAAATACATATTTTGAAAGATTTCTGTATCTAAAAATTTGTTGGTTAAACTGCTTTCTGTCGTTATATATTCGTTTTACTTCGGTACCTTTGAATATTCGCAGATGGCATGAAATAACACTCCTGTTATTTACTAAACTCAATACTATTCAGTTCATAAAGGTCTAAAATTATTTGTATTTGTAGAAAACACTATTTCACAAATACGGCACCCATCAATAAAAAATATTATTTATTTATATAAAGAGGGGTAAGGAAAAACTGATGTAGTTTTCATCTCCGTTACTATTCGAGTCACGAAAAAGTGAAAGAAGAAAACTTATGATTTAATTATGATTATTTAACTGACAAAAATAAAAATCCGAAAATTCAAATATAGAAGGTATTATTACGGACACTAAAAAAAAAAAAAACAAGCAAAATTGAGATATTGTACTCTCAGAATACATATTTTTTAGTTACTTAAGTACTTACCTATCAATAACAGAAAAAATGGGACAGAGACACAGAGGGTTAGTATTGTGATAAATTTTCGCATGCATATTTGTACAAATTTGAGGAACTTAATTTGAATTTACATTAGGGAGGTAGCTAATGTTAACATGTTTTTAAGATAAAAAAATTATGTACAATCGTTTGCAATAATAATGACACTCTTTAAAATTAATTTTACAATTTCTTTTAAGCTGCTAACGTATTTGTAATGAAATCTACTCTCAACTTTTAACATTAATTCTTAGTTGGTTCCCTCACCAATAGGATTTAATGAAATACATACTCAAAACGTTCAGCAGTTCAAAAACTATTTTGAGGGAGTATCATTATTATAGAAAAATCATGTACATAAAATTGTATACAAAATATATCAAATATTGTGTTCTACAAAAAATGTATCTATGTTTAATTATTTTCTCGATAAAAAATGTTATTGACCAACCCCATACCTTCCTAACTATTTATTGTCATTTATGAATAAAAAGAATTAAATGGAAAGGTCTAACATCATAATAAAAAAAAAATAATAATTTTTGCACATGATGGATTTTCTATTAAGAATTCATTTTCAAATAATATTGTACTGATGGGAATACCGTTTCCAGTTTTTCAAAATAGGTAATTGAAAATAAGTAGGTATATTTTTTCCTCTTTGAGCAGTGGTTTCAGAACACACTGTACTTATACACGAGACATTAAATCGAAAATTATTATCACAGAAAATATAGCTACGCAACAGAACTCTCGTGGGGACATATTAGGGAATAGGTTCTGAGGTTGTCGACAGATGGCGCAACGATACGTATTTGTTAAAATTTTAAAACTTAGAAATATGCGCTCTTCGAAAGAAGCAGCCTAGCGCGTTCGTTTCCTTGACGACCGCTGCCTCTGTTGCCATATCTTGCCGTCTTTATAAAGTGCGTTGCGTTTATGAATTTTAATAGTGGAGTAAAATCGCCTCGCTAACTCGCTTATTTGTGGTTCATTTTTTAAAGCTATAACTAAATGGAACGTTTACCATAATTTGAAATAGACTTCTACAACTTTTTTAAGTAGGGCCGACTTAAAATCAAATTATTGATGTTTGAATTTTATTTGACAATTGACATTTGTTTTTTATTACATCGCAGTTGTAAAACAGCGATTTTTCTAATGTTCATGATTTTTTCACAACCCATATAAAAAAAACTATAACGCTTCTAATGGTACACACCAATTTTTGATAACTTAAAAGCCTTTTCAAAAAAATTAGTTTCAAAGTCGTAGCAGAAAATGTATGCATTAAAAATGTTAATATGCGACTATATTAATTATTGAAAATTGATCTATAGCTATACCGAGGCAAATGTAGGCAAAATTTTAAAAATGTTTTTTTTTTAAGTTTACTTACTACGGTTTTCAAGAAATTAAATTGAATTTTATGTATGTGCGACGTGTGAATAAGCTTATGGTTGCGGTACAGAATATGTTTTCATAAATAAGCTCGTAAATAAGACGGTTCATTCATTCGGCGAATTAGAAATACCTATATTTTGGATAAAGAAAAAAAAGGATTTTTATTATATATATATTATCATTGTATTAGATATATTTATGATGCGGTAAATTTAATTTTAGAGAAAAAAAAATCAAAATTAAATCAGTGCACTCAACTTTATACTTAATTTGAATGAAATATTGACTAATTCCTATAGAATATTAAATTATCTTAAATTGAATTCAATTAAATCAATTTGAAGTTTTAGTAGCAAGTCAATTTTCAAATTTATATTTGTCAATTTTTTTAGAGAATTATTTTTTAAATCATATATTTTGTGTCTCCTAGGATAAAGACAAAGGGAAACTATTGTTGTATCATACCGTTTATAAGTATAACAATGTTATGTATTATACAATCTTACATTTTTAAATTGTATTGTTTGCAAAAATTAAATTATGGGTTAAAAAAATGATTTTAGCAGTTTTTTTTGCGTATGGGCATTTTACGGTTACCACAATGTATAAACCATTTATTACATAAATCTTTATTTTTATGTGGAAACCGAAACATTCGAACTCCCGATTTTCGAGTTTCACCACAATTAAAATATTGGCACTTATTTCCAGCCATTATTGTCGATTTATTCTAATATACTCGTATTTAATAATAATAATAATTGAAATAGCAACTTAACAAGTACACATAAACAGTAGCAAAACAAACTGACATAAAAAGATCTGCTGTAAAAAATTCTATAAAAACAGTTGAATGCACGCCTTGGCCATATCTTAAGACAAAGATAGACGAGCGGCCGCCGCTCGGCTAAAACGAACTCAAACGTCTTTGTCTTTTAGCCATTCGTCTCCAATAAATGCCGTAAACCGCGTCACATTATCATTGTAGTAAAATATACCTACCTTTCGTATACAATCAATAATCATTATAAACATTCTAACTATCTATAATCTATATGATACTGAAAACATCAGAGGAATGTAATTTGTATTTTTTGTGAAAATATAATTTTATCTATCTATTCAGAACACATATTTAATTCAACGCATATAAATTTACAGAAATCCCCAAAGATTATTTATTTAAACTTTTTCCGTATCACAGTTTTTGAGATAAGGGCACAAGTAATTTTTTTGGACATGTATATATGTATGTATTACGTATGTATGCATAAGCTTTCTTTCGTCGTTTTAATATTAGTTTCGATTATAAAAATGTCACTTGTAATTATCGAAGTAATACAAACAAGGTATAATTCTGGATCTATACAGAAAGAAAAATCATGTCATATTATTAATCAATTAATAAAGTTAGAAATATTTACGTTTTCTCAAATTGTTATTGATGTATTATTATTATTCTAACACAATTTAAAATGTTTAATAAATAAGTGCCTATTTATTTACATATGTGTCTACCTTATTTTTAATTACAATTACTGTAAATTATAAAAACGTTAGTTGTCACTAATGTGTAAGAATACATATTATTATTGTTATTTAATACTTTTCATTATTTAGGTATAATATTCTAATAACTTCCGTAAAATTTACAATTGGCAACGCTTTCCGAATTGGGCGCTAAAATCGACTTGCCTGTGGCGCGATCTACGAGCTAATAACTAAACTTACTCTTTCTACTGTACATGCGCAGTTTGAAAGAAGCTGGCTTTTGGAGCCGGCTTCTTTTCGGGGACTACATTTAAACACTACTTGACGAGCCTTCTGTTGCGTTAGCTATATATTCTGAGTTATTATGAAGGTATCAACATATTATATGCATGTCATTCAAACTATTCGACAACATCAAAAAAAAACTTAGAGAAGAGAGAAACTAATCGAAACACTTGAGAACCTCACAAATGGAATAAAAAATAATATTAGGTACCTATCAATTCAAATTGGATGATATTTAAATTAATATTAGAATTATATTGTTGTTTACAAACCATGCATTTATCGCCTGCAAATGTCCGACATGTTTTAAGTATTGTGTTTTAAAAAATCGTATTTATTCCCTCGTTAACTCATTCTTAAATAAAATTTAAACTTATTAAGTTGCACTATTTCGCTATATCTAGAAAAACGCATAATTCGGCACGTGAACTTCCAGACCAGAACAAGATCCGCCTTCAATCTCACTCTCTCACTTTTAAAGCTGTAGTTTCTTACCCTAACTTACTATACCCGTTTCTCGTCCAACGTGCTTTTACACACATCGATTTTGTCGTCCTTTCAGAGGATGATAAAATAATGTACGAGAGTAGATAACTAGGTATATATGAACTTTGCATGTATGAATGAGGTTCTGTCACAGATATTTCATCGCTGACAAGTGTATTTGTTTTAATCAGCTGAATTGAAAATCATACATTTTTCAAAAACTATGGGAATTATTGGCCAAACTCTATCATTCATTTATTTTGACTGAATCAATCGTTTTTTCGTTATTTCTAATTGTAATGCATTTATTTTCTAATGAAATTAATAATAATGATAAGAGAACCAATATCATTTATCCCCATCTATACATTTCAAGAAAATTTTTGTTTTGTTGTTGGTTGTTGATTTCATGAGGATTTTCTTCAGATTATGATAGTATTCCATCTCGACAAAATAACCTGATGTTTCATTCATAAAAAGTATAGAAGACAGAAAAGATGAAGTTTCAATGTAGTGTTTTCATAACCATTTGCATAAATATTATCTTAGTTGATTTTTGTTAAAAATTTACCAAACTGCCACATACTTTATATTATTAAGTCTTACCACATAATTACCTTGTAGTTTTACTGTTGGATTATCAGCTGCATTTAACCATCCATATTTTCATGATCTTGATTTGTATCTATTTATGACTTCCCCAAATTACCAGTCTTGTGAACATTGATGAACTCTTTGAAAAGTGTTGTAATTAGGTTGTCAATGTTAAGGTTTCTTGATGATACTACATGTTCTTAAAGCAGTTATTATGTGCTAGCCCATAGCAGTAGAACATATGGCATACATCTATGGTATTTCTTCTATCGAAAATTTTGTTTGATTATTATTAACGTAAATTAAACATAAACGACTTAACCAAACTGAATTAATTTCTGTAACGGTGATGCAGAAAGATTAGGAATATGTTGATTAACTAGAAAATTACATTTACTATACCTTCTTTGTCACAAGAAGTTATATTAAATTTCAGTATTTTTTTTTATTCTTGAAAATAGTTACTTCTATAAAAAAGATACAAGAGTAACTCTTTTGTTTATTATGATTTTTCATCCACAAAATAATGAGTTTTCAAAATTATAAGAAAAATGTTATCCTTCAGATCTACTTTTGGCACTCTGTATCTTGGTAACTAATGATTTTACATGTTATTTTGAAGTTTTTCACCTACCCAGAGTTTTACTGCCTATAGAAAAATAATTATTTAACCAATGTAGTATGTACTCACCAAAAAATATACTTTGCTACTGTTTGTAGGTTGATATAGTGGGACGAAACAAAATAACAAATGAAAGAGACATTATAATCGAAAACACAGATGTAACAAAGGTAGCGATCAGTAAAAATGGGTTATGGTTAGCTACAGTTGAAGAAAGAAGAGACACAGTTTATCACGACGAAATAAGGCTGAAATTTTGGAAATTCAGTAGTGAGTTGCAAAAGTGAGTTAGTTCAGTTTTGTTATAGTTGTTTGTATTAAAATGTGACTTTTCAGGTTTGAATTAAACACTTCAGTGGAATATCCTCATGATAAATCTGTTAAAGATATATTATTTCAACCTATGAATAATGATGAAAGTTTGCGTTGCGTAACTTTAAGTGATGACAAGAAATTTAAAATATGGCAATTGGTAGAGTCAAACACAGTTGAAAGTAAGATATTTTGTTTAGTTATAAACATTGTCAGTTCAAACGTGAATAATTTTTTATTTGATTTTTTCAATTTTTTTTTCGTGTTCTACAGAGTTGTTTGTTTTTAGAAAAAGGCATAGTTTGGAAATGTTTTGGTGTAGGATTTTTTAGAGATCTAAGCTGCTCAGGACTGTCTTTCTCTGTTGATGGCTCCCTAATGGCAATAGGCTTTGGACAAATAGTGACTACTTGGACACCCGATTCATGTGAAATTAAATGTTCTTTATTTCATCCGAACCATAAAGAGAAAATCAAATATCTTAAATTTGGTTACAGTAATCAGTGCCATCTCTTGGCATCATCAAGTGTAAATCAACTAAGTGTCTGGAATGTGTTGACTCTTTGCATGATTTGGACTGTACCTATACGAGTTGATTTTCTTATAGCTGATCCTTTATCAACACATATGGCAGTATTAACAGCAGATAAAAAAGGTATTATGTTCGTATAGTTATTTTTGGAATATGGTCTAGTTTTTAGTAGTTCTTTTCTAAAAATTTAAATGTTTTTCAGTGTTTGTTTTTACACCCATTTCTCCAGTACTACTCTTCTCCAATGAAAATCTGTTAAAAAAGCAAAAACCTATTATTGCGGCCACTTTCGTACCTAGCAAATATAGCAATGATGCAGAATTAAAGTGGTATGAAAGATCTCATCTCTATTTTATAAACTCTGATAATGTGAGTAAGAAACATTTTGATATTATATGTGATGTAACTTGGTATGTTTAAGGAATTATATTATATAAGTAGCAATGAAGTGAACCTGGACGTTAGAAATGATATATTAGACCAGAAAAAATCAATATTTAGCATGATGATGCCAAGCACTAGAGTAAATCATGTCCAACGGACTGAAGTGAATAAACAGTTATTTAAAAAAGATTTAAATCATAAAACATTTAAAAAGGTAACGGTTAGATATATGTTGTATACTTAAATTTACATGGTATTATTTTAGTTTTTGGAAGCTCCTATTCAAACAATGGCACCAGTGCGTTTCACATGTTATTCTTTATTAAAATCTTTAGTCATACAAAAGGAAATCTAAAATAAATATTTCTATTTTTGTGTATGTTTTTTTTTTGTCTGTTAATTTTAGGTAGTAGACGTTAACTCTTTAATAACCATACCATTTAACACCAGTTCAGGCCCTACACCCTGGTGATGACAATAGGAGACTAGAATTTTGTAGATTTTTAAGTGAAACAAATAACCAAGTTACAGGTTTTCTTAAAAAAATAATTTGGAGTGATGAGTCTCGTTTTACCCGAAGAAGTATAGTAAATTTTCACATCTTACATGTCTGGAGAACAGAAAATCCACATGAAGCACGACCTAGAAATTTTGAGAGAGAATTTAATATTAATATCTGGATGGGAATAATTGGTGACGAAGTTTTGGGACCTTACGAACTTCCAAACACATACGGGACCTATATTCCTAAATTTCCTGCTCTAAAATCACAATGATTTTGTAGAAAACATACCACTGAATATGACAAATAATATATTTTTTCAAATGGAAAAACAGATGTAACGGATGTTCAGCCCATTACTATAGCCCGGTTAGAAACTGGATGGATACAAACTACCCACATAGGTGGATTGGCAGAGGTGGTTCTGTAGAATGGCCACCTCGCTGTCCTGACCTAAATTCTTTTGATTTTTTCGTTTGGGGGTATATGAAAGACCGAGTGTATGCAACGCCAGTAAATACACGGGAAGAATTATTCCAAAGAATTGGAGATGCCACAAACTCTCTTTCACCGCAACATTTGTTTAATGTACGGCAGTCAATAATCTGTCGATTAGACCTCTGCATGGAGCAAAATGGTGTACACTTCGAACATTTTATGTAAAAATAGTTTTTATGATGAACAAATAAGTAGCCTAATGTATACCATATATATGTATTTATTTGTTTGTTACTTATTAGTAGTGAAATGTAAGTTTGTTGATATTTCAATGTTTGTTTCGGTTTAAGTGTTTTTATTAAATGTGTTAATTAAAATAAGGAAAATCCGAGTTGAATACATAACGTTAAGAATTTTTAGAAAACGATGCTTGTCAGTAATATCTAAACAATTTATTTCTATGTTTCATTTTTAAATTTCTCTCTAAGGCGTAAGCTGTAGGTATTTTCAATACATAATAATTGCACTTAAAATTTGGTTGCACCTTAAAATAGTAATATTACAAAATTCTCCATTTTTTTTTACAAACTATCCTACGTAATTATTCAAATATGATTGTTGATAATTTCACTTCGATACACAAAAATTAACGTTTTACAAGAAAATTTACAAGAATACACTGAAAAGTCAAGAGAGACGAAATGTAGACAATGAATCAAACGAGTAAAAAAACGTTTCAAACTTTACCAGGTATGTACAAGAAAAAATTTCTGAAGGATTTCATGATCAGAGCAGATCCTTGAAAAAATAACACCCTGTATAACGATTTCATTCGAGACTAGTTGAACAGTACATGTATCAAATTTGAAGGCGCTGTGTGTAATACGGACTTGGTAAGAAAAAAAAAATTATTTTTTTTGAAACTAGCCCCTCGTAACTCCGCTACTGATCGAGAAAGAGACCATGTTCATATAAGTTCTGTCTACCGTTTCAATTTGTTCCAAACAAATCGGAACACCCTGTATATAAAGGGTGTTCCTAAATAAGTGTCACAACGGAAAACTGTAAATTCTTCTTGAAAAAAGAAACATTTTTTCCTCTTCCATTTTTCTCTCCGGTATTCGTTCTAATTTTTCGTCAATTTTTACTTCAATTCACGAATACCAACCTAAAATAAATGTAAATATTTAATCAGTAGCCGAGCAGCAGCAATAATAAATGCAGTGGAAGCTTTTTTAACTGTTTCTCACTTTTTTTCCGTAAAATAAAATTAGTTAAGCTAATTTTCATTTTTAACAGTTTTTGTTTCGTATACAAATGGGAATGATATAACCATTGTTTATGATATAATGTCAAAAGTTAAAATTACTTTTAGGTTGGTACGAGTGACATCTGACAGCAAAATTGCCGTTGACTGAAATATTGTAATAAGACCTCAATCAGAGAAATAGAGGAGAGGGAGAACGCGCTTCGACGAGTGCGCATCCACATTTCACTAGGACGCTACGGGCGCAGCCATTTTGAATTCATGTACGTCACACTTTTAAGACAAAATATTTACAGACAACGGTCGGACGGGAGACTGAACGCTTCGTATTTCGAGCAGAGAAATAGAGGAGGGGAGATATTTATACGAGGGGGATTGATAATGTTATTTTACCTGGTCGTTCAAAAATTTCTTTTTAGAAACATATTAAATTTGAAATCAAATATGAACAAATATGTACTTTTGAAATTTTCAGATACATATTAATTTTCATAATGGCGTTATTATGGGTGATTATCGGATATAAGCAGAGAAATAGAAGAGGGGAGAACGAGCTTCGACGAGTGCGCATCCACATTTTACTAGGACGCTACGGGCGCTGCTATTTTGAAAGCTATGTACGTCACACTTTTACCACAGCTTAAATTACGTCAAGTTCCGGTTCCATGTTGTTGGAGTTGGCGACTAGCGAGTAGTGTAAATTTGTGTTATAGTTTTATATTTTGTGGATTTTAGAGCGGCAGCAGGTGTTTTTTTATTCAGTTATACTTATATATTTTTAATAATAGTGTTAGTTTAGTTAATTATTAGTTTTTTAATAATAATAGTAGTTAGTGTTAGTATCGTTTTTATTGAACTGTAAATATGTCTTGTGCTGTGAAAGGTTGTACAAATCTTGTGTAATATAACTTTTCATGCATATATATTATGAAAATTAATCTGTAACTGAAAATTTCAAAAGTAGATATTTGTTCATATTTCATTTCAAATTTAACGTGTTTCTAAATAGAAATTTTTGAACAACCTGGTAAAATAACATTATCTATCCCCCTCGTATATATGAATTCAAAATGGCAGCCTCCTGTATTACTAAGTTCGCGCATCTTGACGCTCATTCTCCCCTCCTCTATTTCTCTGACCTCAATACACGGGCAAAAACGTATACGGACGATTGACTTAACGCTAGATGTGCTAGTGTCGGCCACCTGTAGTTAAGTCAACAAAGCTGTGTCGCGATGCTCTGCATATTTTGGTTTGCAAATTGGCTAGGTTTGCTGATTTACAGTAGCGTCTCGTTAGGAACTGAGTTTACAAGAGAAAATTAAGTTGTTTATTTTGTATTTTATAGCAACGTAAATTAACAAATAATATATTTTTTTATAAACTAAGGATTTTAAGTTTTAACTATTATGTCGAGGCTGAATAATATAAGTTTTTGGCTAAATTTGCAGAAACTCCTTATTTTGCATGTCTGATTTGAATGTATGTAGTGCGACATGCATTATAGTCTGCTCAGGTTACATTTCAATTAAATATTAACAAATGTTATATAAAAATAATAACACATATTACAAAAAAAAATAGTACACATATATGTATCTTTTGTCTTATTTCACTATATTATTCATGGCACATGATAACATAGCTTATATAACCAATCTATTACACAGAATAATAAATTTGTTATGTATTCATCAAATGTTCCATAGAATAAAACGCCGAAATAAGTAAAAATAACTGTTTTTTATTGATAACAACATTCAGACAAATAATTAAAATTGGACCATTATTAAGTATGGGTCTTACGAGGGTGGCTCGGTTTCAAGTAGGTCAAACTTTATCACTGAAATGTAATTTTATATTATGAACGCTGCGCGAATGGATTATTTATGATCAGCGCCATATTTTATTTTGTGCCTCTAGCAATGGTGGAGCAGTAGGGGCTTAGCTAATTGTGAATTGAAATGAAATTGAATTCTGGAAATGGAAAATTATTTCGTGCTATATGCTGGTTAATTTTATAGTTCCTTATAAAACTAGACATGTTCCAACAATAACACCCACAAAAATACACAAAGAATAACACTAACGGGATACAAGATAAAAGAAGAAACGCCATAATCACGTGTTTACAAACAAAATAATAGAAAATTAAGAACACAATTCATATCGTACGTGCAGATGGTTGTCTCTCTCGCACCCACATACATAACCAATGAAGTATGTCTTTGCTATGTTTCATGTGTCTGCTCCTAGTTTGGTACCTTTATTTGGATGCACAAATGGACTAAACGCATTCCATATCGTACATTTCAGTGGATTTTACACTGAAATGAGTGAAATGCATAGAAAAAGATAAATATAGAACGAACGTTTGCGCATCAACTTTTTGGGTCATAGGGTGTATTCAGACGAGGTCAGCCGCTAACTAAAAGCTGCTAGAATGATAATAGGGCTGTTAATCAGCCGCTTAAACAACACCGAATAGTGTGTCGTTTTCTGATTCAGCTGATTGTTCTCCGCGGAGCTGCGAAAAAAATATATGTAACATAACATAACATCATAATGGGCGTATTCAGACGAGGTCAGCCGCTGAGCCGCTAAGTAACAAATTCATACTGAATACAACGCTGACTGAATGCTAACTGTTAGCCGCTGAGTATTTTTGTAAGCCTTACTTTGTAAGCGAAGCGCTGACGTATTTGTGAGGTTATGTTATTTATTTACATGGTCGTTATTCTAAGTGTTTACAATTTTCCATGTGTTACGTTTTGGAATTTTAATGAATGTTTTGCTCTGGGTTTGCCTCATAAAATATAAATAAATTTTTTAAATTACCTATTACATGTTTTTTTTATAATTCGCCCTCATTCCTAGGCAACCAACAAAAAATATGCAAGGGGCTTCTGAATTAAGCTCTAAAAAGTCATAATTCACCACTGGCATTGAGCTATTATAGATTCTTGGAATCAAAATAAAAATGTTAAGATAAAATTACTAACGAAGAAAGAAAATTTTAATTTTTGTTGTACCATAAAGTTAACAATATTTTCTTATATTTTATTTTAAAAAAAGAACAAGAATATGTGAGTTACATGTACATGGAATACTAGAACACTATAAGTACATAAAGTGCACTGAAATGTACGATATGGATTGCGTCCATTGCGCATCCAAATAAAGGTACCAAACCTAGGAGCAGACCAAAGGAGGCACATGAAACTCAGCAAAGACATACTTCATTGGTTATGTATGTGGGTGAGAGAGAGACAACCTTCTGCACGTACGATATGAATTGTGTTCTTAATTTCCCATTATTTTGTTTGTAAGAACTTCATTGGCGTGTAGTGTGGTTTCTTCTTTTATCTTGTATCTCGTTAGTGTTATTCTTTGTGTATTTTTGTGGCTGTTATTGTTGTAACATGTCATGTTTTATAAGGGACTGTACAATTAACCAGCATATAGCACGAAATAATTCTTCATATCCAGAATTCAATTTCATTTCAATTTCAGAATCAGCTAAGCCCCTACTGCTCCGCCATTGCTAGAGGCACAAAACAAAATATGGCTACAATCTATTATACAGTCCGGCGTCTTCACGTCGGCTCCTTTGATGTCGAGGTCCCAGATTTCGTTTTTTTAGACGACCAAAAGACGACTGCGCATTTAGCCGCGCACATTCGCGCGCTCAAGGGGCACGGTGATTTGTCAAGAAATAGAATTTCTCCCACTTCGTCGTGTACATATGAATTTCATTGGTGTTCATTGCGCATTTAGCTGTGATTTAGCCACACCCTCTGGAACCTTCACTCGACGAACTGTATAATAAACTGTGATATGGCGCTGATAATGAATAATCCATTCGCGCAGCTTTTAGCGCATTCCAGTCATCATAATATAAAATTACATTTCAGTGGAGACACCCTATCCCACAAACCTAGAAAAAGTTTGTGCCCTATCCCTATATTAAATCTTTACCATTATACCATTACCACATTATTCTTATATGCCATCACAAACAATACAAGCATAATTGAAACTTTAAATATAATTACATTATAAATTAGTACCGTTTTCAATATTCGCGCGGATTACACACTACGAAATATTTTAAAGTCCGCTTTGTTGCAATGGAGAACTGTACTATGATGTGTTAGAGGGGGTTATTTCTTATTTGAGAAGCACGTGTTAAGCAAAATGTACGAGTTCCTGCTTCTTTATTTAGTAAAATTTATTTAGTAAATTGTCGTGTTGAATTCTGTTCTTCTGTGTAAATTTAAATTGATGGTATCTTGTTAACAATTATAGTACTTTATATCAATATTAAAGTGTCAAATAATTAGAAAAAACCAAAATGGCTCTTGGTGCAGCAGTTAATGATGTAGAATATGAGACAAAATCAACTACAGATAGCGAAAAGGTGAATGAAACCACCAGGGAAGAAGAAAAAGTTACAGGTTCGTAATGAATAATGAATTGCTTTTTGTGTTATTTGTTAATGCCGGTAAATAACCAATCGTGTTACGTAACTAATAGCTATTATCCAATAATTTTTATTTCGTTTTTTGAAAGATTTTATATTGACTAATTATTTTGTATAACAATGCTTTTACTTTATGCTTTTCGGGTAATATAATAATTGATAGTTACTATCACTACATTAACATGAACCTTGTCTTGAGCTAAGTTTTGTCATTATCTTAAAACAGTGGCTTCTATGTGGAGAACTTACAAAACTACGATGAAATTGAATTTATCATAAATATGTTTCTTCCATGACTGCAACTGCTATTACAAGTTGAAATTGTATTTAAGAAGTCATTGTTTAAAAACATTACAGTTCGAGTTTATATAAGAAATATATAACCTATAAACGGCCATGGGCCCATTTCCAGAATGGTTAAGTAAACAATTTTTTTTATATTAATAAAACTGTAACTGTAACTAGAATGAATAATTACATTATTTCCAAGCTATAAACTTCGAGATTATATTCCTAAATTTTGTACAATTAGTATGTTTATTACGATGAGTTGAAAGTTTTGATACTAAATTCTATTTGGAGTTATATTTATTGACTTGATCAGCTAATTGGCACCTATTGTAGCTAGAATATCAACAAATTGCCTGTTTTTTATTGTTAATATGCTTAAATATATTGGGTAGTGTTAATATTTTATTTATAACATTGTCATTATTATATAATCTGAAGAATACCTTTATGTATGTAACCTTAGTATTTATATAAAGATTTTATCGTGCAACTAAATTGTTGTGTCTAAAATTGCATATATACAACAGTTTATAATTCACTTAGGAATAGCAGTTTGGTTGCTTGTAAATAAAAATTAGTTTCTTATCATACATACAGTAAACATAATCTATGTTAGTTTTAGATACTGAGTGTAACACTACTTTTGTATACATTCAATGCTCTTAATATTAATTATTAAATATGTAATGGTATTAACATTTTTGAATTAATTATTCTTCATTATTAATTATAACTTTAAACAAGGTTGGTTATTATGCATTTGCAAGTGCATTGAAGGCAATGAAAGCAATACATAAATAATAATAATTAATAAATGCTTGATTTGTCAAATCCAAAGGTATTTAGCACAATGCTCCCTGGATCCTGACAGCTTACAATTGCCAAAATTTGTGTCAAAAGTATTGGCGAAAACAGGCAACCAAGAGATGCCAATTTCTTCAATTCATAGGGAAAACAAGTTATAATTTTGAATATCTGATGTGTTTTATTCAGGTCCCAGATTTGTATAGCTCTTTCAGATATTTGAACATACATTTAGTGACGGACAAATCAGAACCGTAGTGGCTGCATTTTTTCTCTGTTTTGAAGCTGGACATATTATATAATATTAAAAATGCGACTCCTCAAAATGTATTTGCAGTTTGCTCTGTGTATACAGACTCATTTTATAATTTCCGCCATGTGACATGAAATCATAGTAAAGATTATTGTTGGGATCATTCAAGTGAAAAATAACTGATTATTCGATTATTGCAATAACCGAAATCAGTCGATTATCAGTTATATGAGTAACAAATTATTTATTTGATTTTTTTTTACTGTTCACTAAGTAGGCTCGCCGCCTTTTCATATATACTCGCGTCAAGAATTCAGACGTCTTACGTCACGGCTGACGTTACACATTTGTTTTTATTGTCAACGTAATTTCCGATATTTGGTCGCGTTAAAAACAATCATTTTTTACAATTTAGTTCATTATATAATGTAAACTTTTAGTGTAGTATATAGTTTTATTACTGTCAGTTGCAGTTTCTTAAATATTTTGATGAAAATGTAATTAATTATTCATTTGTTCGTATGACATAAGTCGTTTGAATTCTTGTCGCGAGTATACGCAGGGACAATCTTATCTTTTTAAATTCTCAAGTTAGGACATTATTTGCTTTGTCGAATAGCAGAGGGATGTGTACATCAATTTACGTCGTATTTGAACTATTTTTTTTACATATTTTGTCTCTTTGTGTCACGATAATTATATTTTAATATGAATTTAATCATTTCCTCCAAGAAACAACATATCTAGTAAAAATATGGATGGAAGGACACAGAGGTAGCAGTAAGGACTGTCCTTCCGAAGTAAAGGACAAGTGGCAACCCTACTGTTTACTTACAATTTTGTGTTGACGGAATGCAAGACAGCCACAAAATAATTTTTAAAAAATTAAAAAAAAAATCAATTAACAAATTTTTTGTATACCTACCTCTCTTAATTGCATTGTGTAATGTAACATATATTGTTATATATCTAAGATTTATATTGTTTTATTTTAAATATATAAATATATCCATAAAGACAGTATATATTTAAAATAAAACATTTATATATAGGTAAATTACAAAAATAGTAATATGTAGTGACCATCAGAATAGAATTTGTCTTTGATTTGATTTTACTAATATTTTTAATTTTTTTCTTGTCAAAGGAAATCAATACAAGTTCTAATATATATGTAATTGCTGCACGGTCATATTATAGAATATTATCAATAAACACAGTCTATGTAGATGCCACTAGCAAAACTATATAACCAGTATAAAAAATTTCATTAATAAATAATATTGAGTGTACCATAAATTTTAATATCATGTTAATTATTAAGGTATTGTCCATATGACAAAAGTAAATAAATATACCTACATAATCTATATTCTTTGAAGTTATTTTTTAATTTTATTTATTAGAAAATAAGCAAGAGAAGGATGTGGAAGAAAATGAAAAAGATGAAAGTGAAGAAAATAAAAACAAAGATGAAGTAGTTTTTATTCAAGATATTGGTTTTTCAGTGAAAATTGTTAGTCCTGGGGCAGAACCTTTTGATATTCAGGTTTGTTATTTTATTAACATTTTTATATAGCTTAAATGAATTTAAATATTTGGCTGAATTCAAATTAAAATATTGCAAACAATAGGTTTCGAGTATGGAATTAGTTCAGGAAATTCATCAATTGCTCATGGATCGTGAAGATACTTGTCACAGAACTTGTTTCTCATTACAATTAGATGGCAATACGTTAGATAATTTTGCAGAGTTGAAAAACATTGAAGGCCTAAAAGAAGGTTCAGTAATAAAAGTTGTAGAAGAGCCCTATACTATGCGTGAGGCTAGAATCCATGTAAGACATGTAAGAGATTTGCTTAAATCCTTAGATCCGGCTGACGCATATAATGGAGTCGAATGTAATTCTTTAAGTTTTCTTAATACTGTCACACAGGGAGATATTTTGGGTAAGTAGTGACGAGATAGTTAATAAATTATTCTAATTCTACCACTTTATCTATTAGAGAAAAAAAAGATGAGGCCAGAGAGCGTAGATTGTACACCACCTGATTATATTATGCCAGATAGTAAAGATCGCCCTTTGACTGCATTGCAACCTCAGCTCAAAGATCAGAAAGTACCTCAATGTGTAAAGGTCAGTATGTGAAGAAAAATATAAATTTTCATTACAATCTTAAATTACTTTTAGGTATTAACTACATCAGCTTGGAATCCTCCACCTGGTCATCGAAAAATTCATGGTGATTTAATGTATCTCTATGTTGTTACATTGGAGGAGAAACATTATCACATATCTGCTTGTTCCCGTGGATTTTACATAAATCAGTAAGTTAAATCATAACTGAACTTAACATCTTACAGCTGTTTTACACAATGCTTTACTGAACAATAAATTGATAAGTTATTTGTAAATAAATTGATCAATTTCACAATTTATTGATGATTACTTTACATATTTCAATATTGGCAAAAATCACGAAATGACTGACATCTGCTGATAGATTTCAGATTTTGCATAATAGGAGTGTGAACTTGTATGTTTTTTAATAATATTTTTCTATTATTCTTTCTATATAAATAAGAGCAGAATAGTTTGAAAATATAATAATTCTATCTTAAATAAAGAAAAATCCAGATTTTTTGTAATTTTCTAAACGTTATTGATATCATAATATGATATTTAGTTATAAAAAGTGTACAAAAATGCAAAACATTCACAAAAATATTTGCATAAAATCTTGGAAAATCTGTGCTGTTCTCCAGTGCTCTTCTTACTGTATTTTTGATTTTTCCCTGCATAAATTTCCCGTAGACCTGAAACTCTAACATTCTCTAAATTGAAAAGCGTAAAACTGATAAGAAAACACATTAAAGTGTGTAACAAACGTTTTTCTATAGATAATTTTATGCCAGGTAATTATAACAAGGTTATGTTGTGAATTATTTAAGGATGTTTTTAAATCTGTATTACACATTACACTGCCAATTTTCTCACTACTTAATAAAGAAAATATTTTATGGGGTGGCTGAACTAAAGCAGACATCTGTAAACACATTTTTTTGATAACTTAGGACTGCTCACATTCTACCCCGTAGAAAATTATGTACCTGCCTAAAAAGCCTTCACCTTTCAGAGGTTGCACACAATCCCCCAATGCGAGGTTACAAGCATACTAAGAATTCACGATGTATATGCACTCTAGGAATCTGACTTATATTAAAGTTGAAATAATTCTTTTGATAAGTCCTAAAAATACACTTTCCCAGTATCTAAGTTTAATAATTATAATTTAATGAAATATTTTTTAATACAAAGATTGTTAATATATCTAACTTTAACAGATCTGGAGCGGAGGAATTTAATCCCAAACCAGCATCACCTAGTCATTTATGCCATTCATTAATCGAACTGCTGAACCAAATATCACCTCAGTTTAAAAGAAATTTTGCTTTACTACAGAAGAAAAGGAGCCAGCGGCATCCATTTGAACGTGTGGCTACTCCATATCAGTTATATGCGTGGACTGCGCCTACCATGGAACATACTTTAGATGCCATAAGAGCCGAAGATAGTAAGTAAATATGGTCAATTAATGGTCGGTACCAAGTGAACTACGATTTAAGTAATTCTGGTTCAGTGATTGACTGTTACATAGAGATTTAGTTAAATTTACTTTTAAACTTCTCTTCTAAATGGGTCATGTTTTTTTTACTTGTCATGTAAGTAGAAGTTTGGCAGTTTTTACGTTCAAATTTATTGGAGATCAGACTATTTGGTTGAGATATCGATGATGATTAATTTAAGAGATCCGGGTGACTTGAGTGGTAATTTAAATAGTAATTGTTAGGTGTTTTTAGTAATCCTGTAGTTTGTAAATGTAACAGTATATATACAGGGTGATCTAAGACTTGTTTGTCAAACATAATTGGTGGGTAGTTTTTTGAAAAATAATAGCACTTCCCTACTTGTGTCCTAATTTTTTCCTTAAAGAAATACAGGGTGTTGAAGATTAATAATTTATTAAGTTATTTTCACAGCATTACGTTGAAGGTACAATAGCCTCTTTCTTTAATTGGGGTATGAAGGAATATTTTGTCTGCCTAACCGGACAATAGGAACCATGCGTTCTACATCACAGTAGAAGACCATTGAAAACTAGCAACCTCTATCGTGATTCGGCGATAACAATATGTTGTAAATACGGAATTTAAATTAAATTTTCTAAAATTATCTTACACGCCCTGTATCTCAAATAAGTGGCTTTAGGACATACGTTTATGAAGCAAATCCTACTTATTTTCTATGTGTTATCAGTTTTAGCAATATTGATATAATATACAGATTTTATTCCGTTTTTGTCTTTTTTATTAATTAAAATTACTAAATTAATTCAATATTTGTTATTAAATTTATATTATTTAATCTAAGAATCTCATTTCTTTTTGCTCTTTTAATTGTTACCGCGAAATTGCTGTGGTTCTCAACGCCACTACTGGCGAATGTCCGCGAGAAATAATAAAAGATTCTCGCTTGAACCGTTAACGTGCTCTCGTGTGTTATTATAGCTCTTATTTTTCCTCTCTAAAACTACTGTTTTGCGGCTGCAAGATCTGTTGCAATCAACCTGATCTTTTTTTCTGTTTTATTATACATTGTACCTCGTTCTATTTATTGGCGACACATAGAGTCATATCTAACAACTGAACCAGTCTAAATACAGTCCATTTCGTAACAGATTTTAATTTTTGAATATCTTTGAGTTTATTTGATATTTGTAGCATTTTCCTCAAAATTGGGTTATGAGGAACACATCCCAGGCCAGACAAGGGACTGGAATGAGGAATTACAAACCACAAGAGAGCTTCCAAGAAAAACTTTACCAGAACGCTTATTACGGGAAAGAGCTATTTTCAAAGTACACAGTGATTTTGTAGCTGCTGCAACAAGAGGTGCTATGGCTGTGATTGACGGTAATGTGATGGCTATTAATCCTGGGGAGGAGGCTAAAATGCAAATGTTTATTTGGAATAATATTTTCTTCTCCCTTGGTTTTGATGTCCGTGATCACTACAAAGAATTGGGTGGGGATGCTGCGGCTTTTGTTGCCCCAGTAAGTAGCTGAATAGCTTGTTTATTTTTTATGTAATAGATATACTGGGTTAACTATGACTTAAGTACAAAAATTTTAACAACGTGCTCAGGGGGGCCTAAAAGACAATAAAACATTTATTTCGGAATTCTAGCTCTATGTTTAAAAAATGGGGCAAAATCGTCTTTTCCTGCGGAAAATCGGCCTCTATGACAGTCATCATGCGATATAGCTTATAAATGTCAACTACCTACGGAAACAACCAAAAATAAACATTATTATTAATAATAGTACCTGATGGATAACAGGATCCAGTTAGCTGCAGTATTTTGCATTCCTTCCTCGTTCCTTCGCTGTACACTGCCAAAACTAAATTTTCATTCATTACAGGTCCGTCAGAATTATCCACTAATAGAATACACACAATCGGTTAAATAAATTACCCGTTTATTCTGAGAAAATTGAACTTTAAGGTACCAGACATAAATTCCTTTATTTAATTACTATCACAACGTTTCAAACTAAAAATTAACTAATACTGAACCAGGTTTCAATTATGATGACAACCACAAAGTAGTTTATACTTTCCGTATGACAACTTGCATTGCAATATTACTACACATCAAAGCTTCGTAGGAAAATTCTAAGGGATTTTTACAGCAAACTGTAAATATCTCAGGATGTTATAGTTTAAAATAGCACTAATTATTTTATGTAAACATTGTCGATTATTGTTAATATTGTTGTTATTGCTAGTATTAACAGAATTTAATTTCTCAGTAACACAAGAACTTTAAAAATTTATTGGCGTGAAGTATATTTTGCACTAGTGGCCTACAGATGGCAACTTCATCAGATTCTGTCAAAAATAAGATATCATATACAGTAATTCGTGTAGAATAATTTTTCAGTACTCCTTCACAAATTTAATTTTTTGCGCATTTTTTGTGTAATTTGTGGGAAGTATAACGAGCATATTATCGTGTGGCACAATAATACCAAAGACGTTTTGCGAGAACCACAATGAACAACTGCAGTAATGCTTTGACAGGAAACGTGGCAGTGTTTTTGGATTTGTGTACATACGGTCGAGGGAAGGAGAGGTTTCCAAAAAACGAGAGGTAGCAAGAAAAATAATGTTTGCAGTCAAGTTTTAATGCAAACAAGTAAAAAAACATTCTTGAAATCTATCCAAATATCAATCCTGGAAATAAAAATCAGTAAGGTAGGAGGTACCCTGTGCTACCATATTACCTCATTAAATCATTAAATAATTATCTACATTTTGCAAATAAAGTGGTGTAAATGGTTACATGTGGCAACGCGGTGCCCTATTACTACTTTTGACACCTTTAACTTGTGGCATATACCTAACCTCAATGCTGATCGAAGGTTAGAATCGGCGATAAATAAGGGTTTAATATACAGGGTGAGTCAGTCATAATATCATTAATTTTAAGAGGAGATAGGGAATAATGAGTATAATACGAATACGCGATTAAAAAAAATCTAAATGCATATTTACGCTGAAAATAAATATTTTCAAATCATTATGTAAACCCTCTTTTCAGACTGTCACTGACTGCTCACAGCCTTGGTCGTTTACAGCTTACAGTTCAACTCGATGTCGACCTGATGCTACGTTGCCAAATTGAAATATTTTCCTAGGACTATTTTAGAATCTCATATTTTTTCTTGCTCAGTTCAGCCAATAATAATTTAAAATTTTAATATCCAATGAAATCAAATAATAGTAATCAAATAATTCTATTAAAAATTGCAAGTAACGCGGTCCATTCAGGTTTTCCGGTAGAAAATACAGTCCAATCAAACGATCCCCGTACACTCCTGCCCATACGTTGACAAAAAATCGGCTCTGAAAGGTAAATCGACGAGTAGCGTGTGGATTTTTGTCCAATCAAATGTGGCTGTTATGACTGCAAACAAATTAGCTTGGTGACAGTTTTAAAAATATTTAATATTGAAATTACAAAACTCCAACGTATCTAATAATAAACCATTTAGGTACATTACATAAAAAACATATACCCAGTGGGTCAATTATTAAGAGAAGTTGAAAAGTGTTTTGTTTTTAAATACTGAGTAATAAAAAACCCTTGTGTTGTCGACACAAAACTGTCCAAGACCGAAAGAGCACGCCTCTGATCTGATGCTCAAAAAAAATTATCGAGAGTGAATCTTGACCTACCGTATTATTAGGTCAATAACCTAGTTACCTAGTTTTTGTACTGTTATTTAACGACAAGGAGTAAAACTAACTTTTTTATCTAGATACATGAATGAATTTTCCTTAAATATTGATTTATTTGTTAATAAAAACAAATTAGATAATAAATAAATGTTTTTGAATGTTAGGTTATTTAGTTTAATAATTTTGATATTACGTTTTCACTACGTTTTACAATTGAATATGAATTTGTAGTATTACTCGTAAGTATAATAATTAATTATTCAGTTTGTAGTTACATACATCTAGCCAAGAAATTTATTGCTTTTTAAGTAGTATGGTACTAACCTGTTTAAAATGCCAGTTCGAGTAATGTTGCACTAATTCATCCACAGCACTTTATTAATAAAATTAGGGTCAGCCAATTGCAAAATTCAAGACGACTGGGGAAATCAGAAGGTTCTAAAGCGTGAACTTTCTGAAAATGATACGGGTTCAGTGAGTTTTCACGTAATATTCTGCAGATCTTGCTTTGGGATATCCCCAATCGCCTTGAAATGGTTCTTATAGAAATAGTAGGTTGTTCCTCAACTAAATTTAAAACAGTTTCTATCACACCGATGTCCAGCAAGTTTCCGACGTGGTATCTCATTACTCGTATCGCGAAGGCATAGAAGCACTTGCACACTGTTAGGGAAACTTCTCCTATATTCAGCAGCTGCGGCATGCATTTCGTAAACATTCTCCATATAAAACTACCATCCCTGCATATACGAAATTTGTAACATTAGACATTGTGAATTTACAACCAATACATGAGACCGAAATAAAGAAACTACTGCTGAAGTGTTAGACGATATTATGTATGTAAACATGATGTGGCAACGATGTTTCCTTCGTCATTTGATTGTCATATGACTGCGCCATCAGAAAGTTTGTAGCGTACCAGGAGCATCGTGTTACCGAATTTTATAGGGTGACTTGTTTATTTTTTAAAAGGTCCAGTAAAAAATTTTTTTTTTCGATTTTCTGCCTTTATTAGGCCTTCCGAATACGTCGTTAAAATTAATGACATTATGACTGACTCACCCTCTAGTTTAAAAAAATTTTTTTTTGCTTTATAAATAAGTGGAAATTTTTTGATGGACAATTCCGTTTGTTCCTATTTTTCTCTATCCCCTCTTAAAATATTTGTACTTAGTCATAGTTAACCCTGTTGCATTTCCAAAGCAACGAGACTGTTGTGTTGTAATATATCTTTGATAAAATTTATTTAAAAAAATAACAAAAATTATCTCCATCTATCTTACAAAAATGCAATGCCTAAAACAGCATACATTATGCAACTTGTATAATAAGTTGTACAACCCAAATCAATTCAATCATCAAAATGATAATTGTGTCTGGCATTCTCATTGAACAACTCGTCATAAATTTGTTATACAACCGCACTTGACATATGACAGATTGCATAGTGTGCGCATGTGATCTATGTGATTTTGACTTTTTGAAATGATTTTAAATTCAGCCGTCTATTGGTGACAATTAATGTGTGTTGAAAATTGAAACAAATTTTAACAGAACATGTTTTTTTGTAAAATTTCAAGGATTTTCGAAACAATAAAATATATGTGTCCAATACAAAAAACAACTTTTTTTTATCTCAATTTGTCATATATCACCCTGTATATTTAAAAATAATTTTAAAAAATGCTCCGATCTTTGAATTTGAATGGAGAATGACGAGATACAGGATCCTAACTACATTTTTTTTTAGCGAAATGACCTGCAAGGCGTTAGAGTATACAGTGCTGTAGACTTACCTGGCCTGTACACTCTGGGCACTGTTGTTATTGATTATAGAGGATACAGAGTTACTGCTCAGTCCATTATACCCGGAATACTTGAAAGAGAACAGGAACAGTCTGTTGTTTACGGGTCCATAGATTTTGGAAAAACTGTTTTATCGCATCCTAAATACTTGGATCTGGTAAGTTTTTGGTTCCTTTTATTTAGAATGTTCATTGTTAATTGATTGTTTTCCAGCTGAATAAGGCTGGCCAACAATTAAAAATTTTGCCCCATCATGTATTTAATGATAAAAATGAGGCTGTGGAATTGTGCTCAAGTGTGGAATGTAAAGGAATTATTGGGAATGATGGAAGACATTATATTTTGGATCTACTACGTACATTTCCTCCAGATGTCAACTTCCTAAAATGTTTGTATCATTATTAACGGTTTTTGTTTTTTTTTTTACAGAATCTAAGAAAATAAAATATTGGTCAATATCAACAAATTAAACTTATATTTACTATGTTCATTGATATTTTTGTTATATAGAGTGTCTCAAATTGCAGGGACCAAACTCGAAAAAGTGATAGAACTTTTTAAAATAAAAAAACAAGTTCATATAAATATGAGTCAGAAAATGCTTAGCTTCCGAAATATAGGGTATTTAAAATTTAAAAAATAATAATTTTTAATCAATGATCTTAATTGGAAAGATTAAATTTTGAAAATTGACGCAAATATTTTTTATTTTATGCTGCTTTTTTAGAAAAAAATGTAGAACTCTATAATTGAGAGGGGTTGGTTTCTCTCTTCCTCTAAATATTTTTCGAAGAACGCCTATGATTTGGAACCTACGTTCATTTGATAGCAAATTTTGTTTGCAAACTTTTGTCTCTTCCCATTTTTTTATTTAAAGCTCAATTTTTTTTAGATATATTACATTTTCTTAATCAATATCGTGCATTATTTTCGTAAAATGTTTTATGTTGACAGGCAGAATTAAATAAAATAAATTTTTGTGAAAATCTATAAAAATACAATTTTTATTTTAACACAGCCTGTTAGAATTGCTAATTTATTTTTCATTTGGTGTTTCAAAACTATTGAAAAAAATATATTTTCAGGAATTTAATTTGAACAGTTTTTGTACAGCAATAGTTATTGGCATTGACTTTTTAAGATTTTTTTCCAATAAAGCAGCATAAGGTAAAAAATATTTATGCCAATTTAAAAATTTTTATCTTCACAAAATTTAAAAATATGTAATTTGTAGTGGAAGATGAAGAATTGAGCAAAGAAGTAAAGATGCTGGGATTCCCCATAGAACATAAACACAAATTGTGTTGCCTTAGGCAAGAATTGATAGACAGCTTTGTTGACTCACGTTACATGATGTTCATTAAATACGCAGCATATCATTTGCAACAATTAAATTTACGTAAAAACGAAGAAAAATTGAGTATCAACAAAGCGGTTGCGGATAAGTTGGAAGTTAATGATAAAGAAGAAACCAAACCTATTTCAGAAGAAAACAGTAAAGATGAAGCTACAGAAAAAGATGATAAAGAAGAAAGAAAAAGTCAAATGGAAGATGCCGAAGCCAAAAAAATTGTTGAGAGTATTACAGATGGCAGCAAATTGGAGCGTAAGTTATTTAATGTAATTGTTTTATATATTGTTTATAACTGTTTTTACAGTAGAAGAAAGCACAAAAAATATTGTGAAGACAGCTTCAATTGCAGTAGGTTCATTGAAGGACACGGAATTTGATATCAGATTCAATCCCGATGTTTATTCTCCTGGTATCAAACATTGTGAAAACGTGGATCCTCCAATAATAAAACAGAGGCAGTTAGTAAAAGATGCAGCAGAATTTTTATTGACTGTTCAGATTCCCACATTTGTAAGTTTTTGTACTACATACTTGATTTTTCATCCCTAGAAACTTTTCTTAATAACATTATACAACACAATGTTCTCATACAGAGAAAAGTTACTTTACTTATGGAAATTAAGGCTTTTCTACGTTTCTGTGACTTATTTGATTTTATGGATTTGAAATCATAGGGCACTTTATTCCACAAACAAAGAGAGTAATGTGATTTTTGTTATTTTTTACTTATATGCTTTTTTCAATGTAAGATTTTTTGGTTAGGCAAACTTAGTTTAAAAAATAACCCTTGACTGATCCGTTTGGCGCAAGGGCTTATTTAATTAATCTTTTTTTCAGAAGTGTAGCAAAAACTCAATAAAACTAAAGAAAAAGGCCATAATTCAACACCAGTTTTTTTTTATCTGACAAAAGTAGTTTTTACCTATCTGGAGACACCCTGTATATACAAAATACTTCAAAACATACTAAAAATTCAAAATGTTTGTAATGCAATACTATGAATTTGGTAATAGAAAATTATAAGTACTTTTAGGAAAAAAATCATCGGAACATGCCTGTAGTGACACACATCCTCAATACAGAGAATGATAAATAATCCCACCATACAATTAAATCCACTTAAGTGATTAGAAACTATGTTTTTTAGGTCACTGATGTACTGCCACATAATAAAATATCACAGAATTGGCAATGCCTGTATACAGGGTGATTTTGAAAGTGTTGTTGTAATAATTTTAGTATATTTCCACTTATTCGAAGAACAAGTGATATGCGAAAAATAGTCCATTGCAATGTTAATATAAAAATTAAATAACTCGCCTATTTTCGCATTTCTAAATTATGTAAGCCAGTCCTGTAAGCTTATAGTAAATGTTGACAATTATATTTGCCTCTTACGTTTACCTGTATCCCAGGTTTGTTATTTTAAATAAAAAAATCGTCATGAAAACAGACGAAATCTATAAGCAAATTGTCTGTACAATTGGGCAAGCATTGCGAGTTTACTACACTTGATTACACTTGCTATACACAACACTACACTAGATACATACATACTCTACACTAATACCATATCCACAGGTCATTATTTTCAATACACTTGGGCCCTTGTTATATCACTGTGTCAACAAATTCCATTTAACACAATATAATACTACGCACACATTACAAAATACCAAAAATTATAACAGTAACACTATTCGTTTACGTACGTGTTACGTTGTTATCTATCTGGAGCTTTAGTGTGCATTCATATTGCAATCGCTCGAGTGGTGAGCTTTGGGCAATGTTGCATTTGCCATATCATCGCACGCAGTTTTCATGTTCAAATTAGTTAAGCATCGTTTGTTACTTTCTTAACTTTTGAACCAGAAAAACGTGATGAACTCAAGTGTCAAAACTGTTTTGCCTTGACCAATTTGAACAATATGAAGGTTATAAAGGAAGTGTGACATTCAACAAAGACTTACAAAGACAAACTTATCACATGTCTCTTATCAATAATATATAGTGAAATTGTTTCTTGACATATTAGGATAAGTTACACGGGTTACATAGGGTTACAGTCAGTTCCAAAATTTGCAATAACATTAAACTCAGTTGTCTCAGTTATTAAAAAACATTTATTAGGGAAATATTTTGTAAAATTATTTATTTTAATGCTTAGTGTTATTAGTTAAAATTAATACCCTACTTTTAAAATCACCCTGTATAGAGTGTAACTTTGAATGGGGGTTAAATTTGTATGGAGACTACCTTTGGCCTGTAGAAACACTACTGAAAACTGACTTCATAATTTTCGTATCCCGCTACTAGACAGGATAGTGTGAAATCAACACATTTATCTCATATATTTGGAAACTGTGGCCTGTATTGATATCAAATATCAGATTTGTTTTGGTGTCGAATTTGAATAATCCTAGAACAGTTCTAAATAGTCATCCAATTACATTCTTATCTTGGCATCGCTTAGTAGTTTTTATTTTTGAAATGCTCAGTTATTTTCAATCGTTCTGAAACAGCTCCCTATAGGAATCAAGACTTTCATAAAGCAAATTTGTATACCACCTGTGTTAAATACCACTTTAAATTTTATTACAAAATTATACTTAATAAAATGCATTATACAAATTCTATTTTGATTGAATCCAGTAAAAACTAATACTTTACACAGAATGTCACAAAATTATTTAACACATTACAAAAACCTCATAAACCGATCAACTGAAATAATTAATAAAATATATAATAATAAAGTGAAATGGGGATATTTACAGGCATGCTCGTTTTGCAAATTTAATGTTGACTGTTTTCTTGCACATCTACAACCTCACATAAAGTTATACTCTGTACATTATTTACTCCTGCCACTACTAAGAAAAATTGAACTGTTTATTTCATATATTGTACATACTAGTCCAAAACCTGAAATGAACGATCCATGTACATTGCCCAGTTTGACTCCTGCAAATCTTGTTGCTTTAACTAACGTAAGAAACTCATAAAGACAATTACACATCATTACTTCACTTTAATTTTATTTCAAGGAATTCTAGTCGGTAGAGGGTTAAAGAATTACTTTGGTTTTAGATTCGGGATTGTTTGGATCACTCCTCAGCGCCTATGGATGGTTTTACATTATCGGAAGCCATGCATAACAGAGGAATTAACATTAGATATCTTGGAAAAGTTACTAATCTGTTAGCCAAAGTGAAACAGCTGGAATATTTGCATAGCATTGCAGCTTCCGAATTACTACTACGTTCAGCGAAACACATATTTACTGTTTACTTGCAGGTAATTCGTAATAAATTTATCAAATACTCTTACTAACGTTTCATATTTTAGGGTTGTGAAATGATGAATTTAGCAGTAGCTATTGCCCACTTTTTGAACTGTTTTTTGTATTCAGGACCCGTAACAAATCCTTCGCAAGGACAAGATGAGGTGGATTTTCAAATTTATGTTACAAAACAATTTTTTTAAATCAGTTTATTTTTCAGAATAAAAATAATAAAAAGAGGAATAAACGCCGTGGTCGGGTTAATCCTCTCTCTTGTAATGACAATAACGAATGGGCAACTCTTACTCCAAAGTCTTTATGGAGCCAGTTGAAAATGGAGCTAAAACAGTACTTTGATTACGATCTGCTCTCCAACGACGTTGAAACAACTTTAGAAATTTACTCTTTGCAAAAAATTTCCCTGCTAAGGTCATTCTGTTTGAAAACAGGAATTCAGATTTTGTTGAGGGATTACAATTTTGAGTCGAAGAACAAACTTATTTTTTACGAGGAAGACATTATAAATATTTTCCCTATAGTTAAACATATTAACCCGAGAGCTACCGATGCATACAATTTCTATACGACGGGACAGAACAAAATTCAACAGGGTTACCTAAAGGACGGTTATGAACTTATCAGTGAGGCACTCAATTTGCTAAATAATGTATATGGAGCTATGCATCCAGAAATTGCTCAGTGTTTAAGAATGATTGCGCGGTTGAACTACATCATGGGGGAACATGGAGAGGCTATGGCCTATCAACAAAAAGCTGTTTTGATGTCGGAGAGAGTGAATGGTATTGATCACCCGTACACAATCACTGAATATGTAAGTATTAATTGCTTGTAGTACAACAGGTAATTAAACAAATTTTAGTAGGGTAGCTTCACATTTATAATTATTCTTTTGAAAATACAATAACTTTATCAATTTTTCGTTACCAATTTGAAATTTAGAAATATTGCTAATGGTTAACCAAATCCTCAAGGGTAAACAACTCCTAAAAAACAAACGTAGAAAAAAGATGATATTCTAGTTTTTATACAATTTAAAATACTTTGCTATTGTTACAATTTTAGGCTCATCTGGCTCTATACTGTTTTGCGAATAGCCAAGTTAGCACTTCCCTGAAGTTGCTCTACAGAGCAAGGTATTTAGCCGTTATTGTGTGCGGGGAAAATCATCCCGAAGTTGCCTTGTTAGATGTAAGTATGATTTTAATTTCTTCCAGTTATCCCTTCATAAATATATGTACATATTTTTCAGAGCAATATTAGTTTAATTCTTCATGCAGTAGGAGAATATGAATTATCATTACGCTTCCTGGAAAAGGCCTTAGCACTGAATATTAAATATTATGGGGCCAAATCTCTGAAGGTTGCAGTCAGTTACCACTTAGTTGCTAGAACACAAAGTTGTATGGGTAACTTTAGGTCTGCATTAAACAATGAAAAAGAAGCTTATGCCATTTATAAGCAACAGGTAAGCATATGAATGTTTCAATAATGTAACTTTAATATGGTAATTTGAATTTTTTAAATAGTTGGGAGAGACTCATGAAAAAACCAAAGAATCCTCAGAATGTTTGAAACATCTTACACAGCAAGCCGTTGTGCTGCAGAAGAAAATGAACGAAATATATACAGGTAAAAATGGAGCTTCATTACCGCCAATTCAAATTCAACCACCTTCCATGGGATCTGTATTAGATATGCTTAACGTTATAAATGGCATATTATTTGTTCAAATAAGGTGAGACGCTAGCCTTGATTATTTAAATATTATTTATTAATGTAAGTGTTTTCGTTTAGTCAAGAGGATATTGAAAACTTTAAGGCTGAAATTGAAAAGAGACAATTAAGTGAGGAATCTGAAGACCAAGAGCAGAAACCGGCAATACAGGAAGCCGTCAAAAGTTAAGATTGATTTTAAGTTGTATGTAACCATCAAAGGTAGAGTCGAATAGGGTAGTATCTTCCGGTGTTATTTTTTATATTGTCAGCAACAAGCATTTTTGTGAAATTGTGCTAGTCAGTGCTGAAGACAGTAACACGAATTTCGAATTTATTTTGATAGTCTGAAGATGAAAATGATGTTCTTCATTTTAAATTTGTTGTTTCTATTCATAGATGTATTATATATATTATTTTTTCTTCATAAATAACATCAAATCATATAAATAAATCCTTATGAAATTATTAAATAGCTTTTTTGATAACTGCAAAAAAAAAATTAAAACTATAAAGCAAACACAAAAAATATGTAAATTTTAAGATGGATTAAAAAAAAAAGTTTAGAAATAGCTGCTCCTCTATTTGTTCCAATTGCTGTTATTATGTATTGGAGCATTTAAGTTCTACCTGTTAAAATCATGTGTTGATTAAATGTGATAAGATGGGATATACTTTGATATTGGAGGGCTATATTTTATTTACACCTTTTTTTTTATCCGATGATAATTATTATATACTCAGCGATTCTATTATTATTGTGAATTTTCTTGGTGATTATCTAAATAACTTTATATTGCAAGTGTTGCTGTCCTTATTTTTTTCTTAATCTGCTATTTTGTTCAAATTATTGTTTATATATATATATATATATATATATATATATATGATTTTATTAAATAGTTGGTCATATAAAGTTACCTCAACATATTATATTATGACCGATATTTAATAATTATTTAAAACGTTTACTGTACGTTTGCAAAATTTGTTATGATCTCCATATTACATAATAATAGTAGTCTGCACTAACCAGATTACATAACACTGTCCTTATATTTAAACTCAAAACATGCGTGTTGCTGAAAACAAAGTTTGGCACTATGTTGGGAAGTGCAGTTTTCTATAATAGTTAATTTTTTTGTAATCAGGATTTTGTTATTAAAGTAAATAAATTTGATTACATATTTTTAGTTATTTTTATAACTTTCATTTCCAATTGTGGTTTTAACATTTACGTTAACACATGAAATCTTTTTTTAGATGAATAAATAAATTTGATTATTTTTTTTTATTATTAGATTGTTAAAGGAAATTCTGGAAGAAGAATTAAACTTTCAAAATTGCGCAAGCAGATATCTGGAGTGTTCATAAAAGTTTATTTAAAGTATTGAACATTTTACATTATGACGGTCAATTAAACTGATGATGCCCATAACTTGAAGTTAATTTTCTTATTAATAAAATTAAGAAACATATTTTTAAGTCGCTGACAATTATGTCAATTACTTTTAATTATCATATCGAACCGCTTTAGCTGTTTTGCTAATATACAGTATGTCCGGAATATGAGTGCCTTAATTTTACCATGTAAGCTGTACTAACTAAATATGTTTCACTTAACAATTTTTTTTGAAATAGCTATAACATGCTCAAAATGACCACTGTTGTTTTCAACACTCTACATCTGCGAATCCAGTTTTTGCTAATGCACTGAAAGATGTCGAAATTGGTTCATATAAAACAGAAAAATTTTGTCTGGGTAGAAAATCATTTACCGATAGGATGCTCTGGTAATGGTAGGGTATTACAACTATTCACATAAGTAACATGCAGTAGCAAGTTACCTCTAGCGATCATTCGCTACTCCGTGCCAGACTGAAAGCCACAGACAAAAAGCATTATACATCACTGTAGAAACCATTGAAAGCTAACGACCTTACCGTGAGTAGACGATAACGATGTGTTCCAAACACGGAATTACAGGAAACAACTACTCTGCGGGCTAATGCCCCGATCAGCATTGAATTACGCCTAAAAAACTTATAGCAACAGTTAGTCATTCATCGACGGCCCACCAGACATACCGGTTTCAGGATTATTAATATTATATTATATTAATTCATCAATATGCCAGACATGACCGACGAACAACTTTAGTTGTTTTAAGTCTGTCTCACCCGTCCTTACTGTCGGATTACCACATTAAATAAGTTGGGGCGACAATTCTCATAGAGGTCTAAAATTAACTGAATAGCGGTTGGCACAGAAACAGAATAAATACCTTGAACTTCATCATAAAAGCCCTGTTGTTATTGCTAACAATTTAGCAAAAAGGAAGTATATGTTCATTTGCCATTTGTGAAGACCAATCATTCAATAATTGTGTTTAACAAAAAATTATTGTTCAGGTGCGAGTCGGTATTTTGATAGTTTGGGATAATGATAATATATAAAGAACTGTTTAATAGTCATTTCAGTTTTTTTTTTGTAGTTTCAAATAAATGTTCCCTTTGATATTTTAACAGTATCTAAAAAATGAAAAATTTAGACACATGTACGAAATTTTCTTCTTAATTATCACATGTAGAAAATTCCATGTTGAAGTTAATGTAATAAATATAAATATTACATTATTTTAATTACACCCTTTCATGGTGGAGGAAAATGTTGACATATTTGGATTTAAAATAAACATGTCAAGTTTTAAAAAGGAGAATTACTTTTTTATTTGTCCTAATTGAAAATCCAGGGCCATACCGTTACAGAATTTTATATTGAAATTCGGCTGATTCGACCATCGTTGCTAAATCGCATGATCGCTTCGCCTTTGTAATACCACTACTGCTGCGAAAGTCTGAATATGCCCAATGATTCAACAGATAAGTATTACAATGCGACGTGATTTAACAGACGACAGTTGAGGAAACACAATTACGTCACAATAAAACCGCACGCGTAGAAAAATCGTTTTTGGCAACAATGCTTTGTAGAGCTATTGGTTCTTGGACCATAGAAATTAGATAAGGGTTAGTTAGTGGTCTGTGGATTAGACCACGATATTCGAATTTTGTGAGAGCCGCAATGTAATTGGTCTGTGGCACCCACCACAGCACATAAGATATAACAATTGCTATTTATCTTCTGTGACCACAGTTTATAGACATCTTTTTCTATGCACAGACGACATTTTATGATCAGAAAGATAGGGAAATTTATGCCTTTATGTTGGATCTCTGTATTTTGACAGCTAATAAGAAGCCATTTTGGGTTTGGTGAAGTAGTTCTACGCCACATACCTGAAACTTAATAATTTTGATTGTAAAATATAAGTAATTTTTCCTGTAATAGTATAATATAATATGTGTAAACTTTAAAGTTTGTAACGGATTTATTGTAAGAAAGACAAGCTGTGACAGGTACAGATCATCTACGTCATTATTAGACTGTTTTTGAACTGACAGACAATACCTTATAGAGCTAGGTATTAAATATATAAATTGATTGTTAGTTTTTTTTATAATTTAGACTAGTTTATCTACACGTGCCCGAAAATATTACTAGTTAACTTGAAAAGTTGTGGTAGTCTGCTTTAAACTGTGTATTTTTAGCAACTATGATTGAACTAACGGTTAAAACATTAGATGCTCAAAATCATCACTTTTCTGTAGAAGATGATGTAAGTTAAAATATATTAAACATCAGAATGACAACCATTTATTGTACTGTTTTATAGATAACCGTGGAACAGTTTAAAACTAAAATTGCAGAAACAGTAAACATTCCTCCAGAAACGCAACGAATAATTTATTGTGGAAGAGTTTTACAAGATAGTTCAAAACTTGCCGATTATGGTATGTATGTTTTAAGAATTTCAGATTTTCACAGAATGTTTAGTTACAAACAAAATTTTCTTACACTTTGAATTGTTTTTATATTTTTACCCTTCAATGTAAAAAAAAACAAACATGACTATTTTGAATGAGTTTACTGGCATACCACAAACCAGGTATGTTATTTCCGTCTTAATTTTTTTACTGTATTAGAGAAGTTGGGATTTACATACTGGAACATTTGGTTAGCCCATTCGAAAATGTGTTTTATAATTTCACAATTATTTTTAGAAAATTAAATATACATAAATGGTGAAATATTTATTTTTTGAAATAAATAGATTACAATATTTTAGAATTCCTCTTAAATTCCTTTATCAGGAAGGTATATATATTGCTTAGGATTTTAATCAATTTAAAAACTTGTGCTTCATTAATATGTAAAAACTAAAAATAAAGAAGTATTTTTGTTATAAGTAACTGAGTTATTTAAATAACAACATATGAAATCATTTAAGATAAACAAATTAAAATATTTTTCAGAAAGTGTGAGATTATTTAATTTTTTTATTAATATTGTTTTATTTCATTAATGTAACCATTTTATTTGTAGCGTTAATTAGTACGTATATTTTGCGATAATAAGATTGTCAGTAGTACTGATACATAGTCATTAGTTTTGGCATTTTGTAACTTTTAGAGAACATGTTTGAAACTTTTCTGACAATAAAAATGTCAATATAATAAGTAAGCCATATGAAATTACATGTGGGTATTTTTATAAAATGTTTAGTAGTTTAATAAAATATTAGATATTGGAAGTGTTGATGAATTCTTGTCTTTACTGTTCAGTATCTTAGAATACAGATTACAAAAAAAATGCTACTATGTTTATTTAATATGTTTTCATGTAGCCATTGTTTGTTGAATTGCTGTGCCTGTGTAATACTTCTCTGTCGAATGAGCAGGATTCCAAAATAAAGTTCTGTAGTTATTTACTTAGTTGCCATAACTAATGTGTTCTGTAATAACTTCAGTGTTGGAATGTAAAAATTTGACATTTTAACTCCACAAAAAGTACTTCTGTTTAAATATTTTTTAGAAAACTGCATTAATAAGCTGGGCTCCCGCTTTCATCATGAGAAACACAATATGATATTGGTGTTCAAGTAAGAAATACGAACTGGTGTCAAATTGTCAGAAATGTTCAACCAATTAACTTATGCATGTGCTTTCAGTAAACATGTAAGTAGCTGGATGAACATTTTTGACAGTTTGAAACCAAGCCCCGACTGTTGCTTGAATAAATCTATTATTTTAAGGTGTATCAATTTATAAATTTAGAAATGGTGCATAAACAGATATAGAACAGAAACATCAAATTAGTAATTCAAACAATTGGAACAATTACATCGCAAGTCCTGTAGTGTGGTGCCACAGATGGAGAATCATAGAAGAAACATTTCGGCAGACTAGAAATAGTACAGGTGCTACAATTTAGCAGACGATGCCTATCATTTGCAATTGAAGTGACAATTCAATTGACAATACTGCTCTCATCAAAGTTAATATGAATATACGATATTGCCTGTTGCCAGTGTAATGGTTGCAGCTTATGTTTTTTTTACATTAACACAGACAAAAAAATAAAAAAAAAATAGAAGCGATTCATCATGTTTTCAATTCTTTTATCTAAATATAATATTTTCAAAATTCCATGTACTGATCCATTGTTAACATTGTTCAATATGTTTTAGTCTCATATTGTAATAAATACAAACTTAAACATTTTGTGTTACTTCTTGTTGTATGTTGCAGATGTTAATGGCAAAGTTGTCCATTTGGTACAGAGAGCACCACCAGGTGCTGCTCCGAGACCAAACAGTAGATCTTCTTCACCACAACCTCAACGTAGAGGATTTAGAGGTTTTAGAGGTCTGGAACAAGGTAATGCAATGTATTTGGGCTCTATGGCATTTCCGGGCAATTTAATGGAATCACAAGGCATTGTTCCTCCTCCCCCAACACACAGTCTTTCCGGAAGTCGTTTAAATGTGGCAAAAAGGTTAAATTATTATTTAACTATTAGTAAGTTAATTAACATTTTAAATTTTTAGAATGTTGAGAAGAGCCGAAGCAGTCATTCAACTTTTGGAAAATCCTTCAACAAGACCTCAGGAGCAAAGTCCTCCTGAAGAAAATCAGGAAGAGGAAGTGACCCCTGTAATAGAGGCAAGAGTAATTGTTCCCACTAACAATAGTGAATCTATTGACGAAGCAATGGTTCTTAATGCAGTTCAAAATTCCTTGCTGAATACAACTACTGGAGTTGTGTAAGTGCATAGTAATCTTTACTTGATGATGTTTAATTGCTTTTGTGATAATTTATTATTCTACTTCCTATAACTTGACCCAGATAAACATACATAACTTTATAAATTTAAATACAGGGTTAACTATGCCTAAGTACAAATATTTTAAGAGAGGATAGTGAAAAATTTAAATTTTAGCTTTCATTTTATTTCTTGATTGAGGTTAGATTGATGTTAGATATTAGTGTTCTTCTATTTGCAAACTGTGAAGCGCCACCAAGCACCAAGCGGACATTGGCACAAACGTGAGGAAGAGATGTGATGGACGGCTCCTTGTTTCTTTTTACTGTTTGCTTTTAAAGATATGGCAAATATTGGAAAAACGGGCAAAAATTCTGAAGTATTTTGTTGTGTTCCGGAATATATGAATAAGTTTCTTCAAAATATATTAACTGTAAATTATCTCCAACCTACAAGTATAACAATAATTGTCTTATTTGTATTACATACAAATCACACATACCTGCACTTATACATCGCGATAAGAGTAGCATCAAGATAAATAAATAGCTTGCGAAGGGATAATTTCTTGTGAAAAGCCATTATACTATCAAATAAAGAAATTAATAAATTCCTAATCAAAATGTAAAGAAACGACCCTTTTGCTTGGCATGATGCAAGTGCCACCATCGGGCATTTCAATTGCCAATACTCGGGTTTCAAAATAGTAGACAATGACTCAACCCCGTTTATAATTTAATAGTAGTCAACACAAAGAGAAATACATGCTGTCCATAAATTTTTGATATAAAATTGTATGTGCCACATAACTCAGAGCGTGCCTGATTACACAGCTTCTGCTACAGCAAATACACATGCACATGCCTCAATTTCTATTGCTAATGAGGCTGTGGCAGATCCACCTATTCCATCTGCTCCGCTGAGTGAGGAATATTGGATGATAAAAAAAGTGTATGAAGGGATTAGAGCGAGAGATATATGATGCGGTTGAAATATATAGGTGATTAACTAAAGTGTTTGTGAGTAATGTATGTCATGCAATAGAGTGTCGAAGTAGAACATACAACTATGAAACGGAAAATAGTGGAAACTCTCGGAAGGAAGAAGACAGTTGTTGATGATGACAAAATATGTGATTCGTGCAACAGTTCGTGGATGGTATTTTAAAAATGAGCTTCCAACAATAACAAAAAACGAAACTTTCCGTAGAATATCTAGAAGGGTGCTTTTGTGAGTTATGCGTGACATATGAATTATGCATGACATATATTTATATTTTTATGAAACTGAATCGAAAGTATATGCCGATAGAAAGAGATGACATATTGATATAACGAAACTATTTAAAACAATACTAGAAGGTCAAAATCTGAATTGACTCTTAAACCTAAATAGATAAATGAAGGCGGTGGTATGAGAAGTGTAGTGTGTGTTAATGAGTGAAGGTGCTAGTAACCAGTAGTGTATGTATAGTTCTATGTATTAAAAGTGTTAATGTGTGATATCTGCACAGTGTGCATCAGACCATCACTGTATAAAAGAAAGGCATTCCAAAATGAACTGTTAAAGTGCTAACTTCACTCAACGTCAACTTATTTTTGGTAATTTGATGCCTCTTCTCAAGTCACACGCCTATGGAATGTAGTCCCCTGCAACCCTCAACCCTCGGTGTCCGCTAAGTGTTGAAAATTAGTCGCTTTTTACTATTTTGAAACTAGTATAGTATAAGTATGACCATCTACAAAAAAAAAAAAAAAAGAACAATTTCTATATGCATTGTAGAATAAAGAAGTTCACTTTTAATATAATCTAATGAACTAATATAATAAACAGAGCATAATCAGTTGATTTTATTTTATTTTATATTTAAAGTTTGCGGAAAAAAATGTATCACCACTAAATTCAAAATGCCAAAATCATATAGATTCAAGGTAGTAGGGGTTTAAGTTTATTATGGAATTTTTGCTACCATAAAAGCCTCAAAGGTTACTGAAATGTTCACTGTTGTTAGTAGGCACGTTTATTAATTAATGTGTGTTTGTCTATATATAGTTTTTTAAACGCTTAAATATGTTATGACAAATTCTACAAGTTCTCAAAATGCTATCCTTTGCAGCATCAGACAATTTGTAGGTTGATTGTTCATACATCAAACATAACAATTGCAAATAGATTACAGTTGCGCTTACAGTGATTTGTTAGATACATATACTTGTGCCTTTAGTAGAATATAAAACTGTATATGTACATACATACTATGTGGAGTCACGTTAAAATTGTGTTCCCCGGCTGTTTTTGACATCAAAGTTGAATTACAGTGCCCGGATTTCCATGCTGTTCTTATAATTATTTTATAAATGAAGTTAAGGTACAGTTTATACAGTTTGTCGAGTGAAGGTTCCAGAGGTTGCGGCTAAATGCGCAATGAACATCAATGAAATTCATTTGTACACAACGAAGTGGGAGAAAATCTATTTCTTGACAAATCACCGTGCCCCTTTAGTCCGCGAATGAGCGCGGCTAAATGCCCAGACGTCTAAAAAAACTAAATCTGGGACCTTGACATCAAAGAAGACGACGGACTGTATAGACTGTGGCTAAAGTGCATGCTTATAATTAATTTGACTTCTGTAGAATAGGAAAGATTCGTATGAACTATGGTGGTTAGTATTAACCACCATAGTTATTGTAAACTATTAAATAATTACAAAAGGTTTTCTAATAGTTATTCTAGTTTGCGGTTTGATTAAGCATGCATATTATGGTTTTTAATGTAACTATGTATTCCTTTATAGACCACTTGAGGAATCTACTTCAGGTGCTAGTGGAAGTGGTACCCAGAGTAACACAGAAAGTGCGCAGAGGTCTCCAAACCAGTCTGAATCATCTACACCTGGAGGAGCTACTCCAAGATCCTCATCCACTGAAAATTTAGCTTCAGAATCAAGGTCAGAAAGTAATAGTGGTCTACCAGAGTAAGTGTCTAGTAAAATGGAATAGTTACGTATGCTTAAAAACAAAATTGCAGAATACAATTTTAATTACTTATTGTTTTGATTTATGTTAACAGAAATGCTTCGAGAACATCAGAAATGGCTGAATTATTGACAATGTTAACACAGTTGCAGACAAGATTTGCACCGTTCTTAGAAAGGTATCAGGATTTCATGCAAGAAGATCCAGAGGTTACTTCTGAGGTGAGTTGTTAATTTATTTAATTTTTTTATGAACAATGGATTGTCACGGTTTGCTCAAATTAAAGAAATATTATTACTACTTGTTTCAATGGGTATGCATCTGTAGTTTATAACTTATAATATTACATTAATTATTCAAATTATTCTGTTTTACTTCAGTAATTTGTTAATGAAAATGTTTGAGAAATTAAATAAATTATTTGGTTTCAAGGCTTCCATGGTAGTTGTCAATTATTGAACAATTTACAGGTCAGTTGGCATGTTGCCGGTTTTGATTTATTCACATTTCTCAGAGACATATTTTCCTTTTCTGAGTTCACTTTCAGAGTTATTCTTGAGAAACAGAGTGTCTCGAAATGTCAAGAAACTAAAACCGATGACGTGGCAACCTGTCTAGAAATAACTCAACCAAGTATAAAGCCTTGTCCTCATCGACGCAAAATTTGTGAAAATTCTTTTGAATTTTGCAGATTTCGATTTAAATTATTAATGGCGGGAAAGTGTCAACTCAATTTTGCAAAACAGAAATATTATCATTAATTTCATCATTTTGTGGGGTTGATAAGTTTAACTGGAGCTTCTGATAATCTATCATGACAGTCAATGACAGTTTTATGATGAAAATGATAGAAAATGTTGCAGTTTCTAAAATTCATTAAAAGTTGTGACTTTTCCCGCCATAACTAATTCGCACGAATATTTAAATATGGTTTTAACTATAAAATAATTTGATTATTTATTCTGTTTGAAAGAAAAAATACTTCCAGTTTTTTTAAGATAACAAAGATATACTTGAATCTGTCCTTCCTTATACATATATTCAGAAAATCATTTAATTTGCTGTCAAAATTTAAGGCACGGCACTGAGAAAAATTTCATAAACAAAGCATCACTTTGCCAGCTTGTCTAAAACCTGTTCTACAAAAATTTTTCTCTAGTCGATTTTCTCGTTCAAGTTTCTTGATCTAATTTTATTGTTAAATTGTTTTACAGTTCACAATTTTCCTAAATTTTGTGCAATGCAGTCAACGTCTGCAAGCGAAAATAGATGGGTCTTTGTTTCACAAATTGTAGGTACAAAAATTGTGATAATTCATCCATATTCACTTTTTTAAGCTTTCCAATATTCCATAATTTCCATTGCAAAAACAATAAAATACGGAAAATCTGAACAAGTATGAGATTTTTGTTTTGGTTGACACTGCCAAATTCACTAAACTTGTTTAAGAAAATTGTTGAACTTTTTGGTCTGAACTGAAAAGTTTCTTGAACTTGAAACGATGAAATCTGACGATTTTATCTTCATTGTGCATATTTAAAACAAGAAACTTTTGAATTGAGCCAAAACTTTTGTACTGTAAAATGCTTTTAAGTAGTTAAGTAAATGCCCTTAAATATTGTACAATCTATTGCAATAATAATGCCACTCCCTCAAATCAGTTTTTTAACTACTGGAAGTTTGAGTAATTTCATTAGACTTCTTTTGGTGAGTGGAACAACTAAAAACTAATGTTGAAAGTTAAAAATAGATTTCCTAACAAATATGTCAACAGTTTGAAATAAAGCGGCAAATTAAGTAGCAAATAAGTTTATATAAATATGTATCCGGAAAGCTTATATTCCGAGAATTGTGTTTGGTCAGTACTACGTTTCCCAAATATTATAATTAATATTTTACATTAGTAAAAAAGCTACATGCTTTGATAATGACCTGTTTTTTATACCCTGTATAAAGACCTACAGGTTTTCTTAAATTGACTATTGTCTAAATTTTAAAATCCAAGCCAACATCAACAGAAATGTTTGAAATTTATTTTCAGAATGAAAGGCAAACTCAAATCATGTTGAATCGGGTGTCTGAAGTTCTCCATTTCTTGGGTCATGCCTACCACTCCCTGAGTGACATAATAATTCGTGTTCGAACACCACCGCCCAGACCACTTTTATGTCGTCCAATTCTCATTCAACACTCAGCAGTGGTACAAACCGGTATTCCAATTCAGGTTGAGGTGAATATCTCCTAAAATTGTAAATTATTTTTGCTAACAATTCTTTTAATTTAGGCACAAATCAATGTCTCAGCCGATCGAGCGCCCTCCTCTAACGCTAATGCGCCTCAAACAGCCAATACAAATTCCGACACTAACACTACTACAGCTGCACCGAACGCTAATAATACTACAAATGCCCCAAATGGAGGTCCAACTATTTCAGTACAGCCTGGATTTGTTGGTTTGCCCTTCTTACCAGGGGCTGCTATGAGGGTGCAGTCATTTCCACTTGAAATTCGCACTGTGAGGTCTGCTGCCGCTGCTCCTCAACCACAGAACAATAATAATAACACTGTAAACACATCTGAGGGCACTCCTGTTACTGCAGGAGCTGCTCCAACCACTGCCAGCAGTACCGCTTCTAGTACGCAAGGAGCAACGAATAATAGCCAAGAAAGTGGCGGTCAAGGAGGTTCGTTCAATTTCAACCCTAATGTCGAATTCTTCATGGAAGTGACACCAGAAGGTATTACAATAGATTCTTTGGAGACTACGCTTGTTGGTTCTAATCAAGCAAACGATTGTAAGTGTTGTGACTGTCCATGCTAACTATATGTATGCATAAGTGATGATGTTTGAATGACCAATATTGTCCTAGAATCAACAAAGTTTTGCGTTTTGTGTGCCTATAACAAAATTGATGTAGTGAAGTATTTTCTGTGCTTGTTTTCATACTCGCAAAGGTGCAGATGATTTAATTGCTGTGCAGTAAGACCCCGCTTAACACTGATTAATTCAACGCTTCAGTATTACGTGGTAGTTTTGGAATTCCTGAAGATCACTCAATATTAAAATTCTCCGAAATTGTGCATGATTTTAATTTTCAATACTCGCATGCAGTCTCGTGGTACATATCGCAGCATACAAATGTATGTTTGTTGTGTCACAGATTATGATCTGTTTATACATATTCAGATTCAAATTTGGTAGAAGTTCAAAGCAAGATGAAGTGTTATTATTGATTGTACGAAATAGGAAAAGGATATCAACATGACTTCACAAAAAAATTAAATATGTGGAATGAGGGAGAAGCTTTCTTATCACAATATAACTTCTTTACTTGAACTTTTTTTGATTTTCATGAATACTTTAGAAATAAAAATCGATATTAATATTAATGTAATAAAAAAAAGTAACAGTCAATATTAAAAAATAAAGCAAAATAAATATGAATGTTCTTAACGTCTGTTTAGACTATACAATTTATCACGATTTCTCACTTAATAAATAATATGGCCAATATTTTTGTGTTACACCATATAATTTTTGGTATTATAGAAGGTTTATCATCAAGTCATTATTTAAAGTAATAACAATTGAATTTCAATGTAAAGCTGTTGTTAAATTGACTAGATGTTTGAACATATTTTTTTGAAATTGTTGCTCTTATGGAAATAAGAGTCGGGAATTAGTTTCTAACTATTAGAAATATTCGACCAGCTAAGTTGTGAATGTGTTTTCAGTGCATGTAACTAGTAGTAATAGTAGTAGTAGTAATAAGTAGTCTGACAACCATTTCTGAAAGTTTCAAATTATTGTCTTTAATTATTTATTTGTGGTATTTTTCGGTACTTTTTTTGTTTAATTTAATAATATTTTTGTATCTCAGTGGCAGAAATATCCAATTAAATAAAAAAAAGTTTCAAGCTAGTCACTGATAAATATTTAGAGAAATTAGTTACTATATGCACCTAACTCTATTTTGTGTGATATGTTTTATACTTTGTGATTGATATTAGTTAAATATAAAGTTAATTAATAAATTTATTAAATATATAGTTAAATATAAAATATTTCATTGCAGTTTTTTACAAATGATGCATTATTTACGTGCCTGGTTCTTCTCGATATACTTTTTCGATGGATGGTGTTTTGTTTTCTTATGATTGGATAAACTTTATTAATAAATCATCAAAGATTGCAATTCAAATTTTTTTTAACATAATAGTTATAGGTTATGTTTGATGTATAGCATGAGTCCAAGGTCGAACCAGTTCTCTATAAAGTCATGTTAAAAATCATAAAGTGTGAACTTAGAATTAAAAAATCATAATTTTTATCGCCTCATGACCATATAATTTTATATATTAAAAATTAAAAGTAATAATAATATCTCTAACCCTTATTCTAATCACGATAAATAGCATAGTCTAAACACACTTTTATTCTCTGTTCCGTTTGACATATTTCCATTTATTGACTTTGTTTAATGTCGTGTTTGATTTAGCGTTAGAATTTATTGGAACGTATCCCCCACATTAAGCAGGGTCTTACAGTATTTGTCTTTTTAGTGGTTAATGGAGCTGTCAGTATTTCAGAAAATATAAATTGTAAAATAGGTTTATTCTGATTAGGAAAACATGAAACACATTATTTTAAAGTACTTTTTTTAAGTAATTGTTTGGAAGAAGTTCTTTTTTTTCCAATCACGGGATTCGAATTGGAAGCATACTTTTTCTGTTTCTGTTTGGTAACTGTAGTCCAACATTCTTAATATTAGAAATTACAAAATTATAAGTAAAGCTATACTTGCGGCAAGAGTTCAGATGTCTTATGTCACGGCTGAGGTTATGCAATTGTTTTTATTGTCAACATAATCTTCGATATTTGGTTGCGTTAAGAACAATCATTTTTGCAATTTAATGCAGTATATAATGCAAATATTTAGTGTAGTATATAGTTTTATTACTCTCAGTTGCAGTTTCTTAAATATTTTGATGAAAATATAATTAATTATTCGTTTGTTCGTATGATGTAAGTCTTTTTATATTTTTAGGTATTAATAATATTGTGTGAAACTAACTACTCTGTGGACAAAAGCCCCAACCAGCGTTGAATTACACCCACAATATCTACCCTTATATTCCTTATTATTAGCTTTTGTAACATTTTTTTACTGTATTAGAAAGGTATTTTAAGCTAATATAAACAAATCTCCTACAATTCCTATCAATGAACTCATATGTATGTTCTCTGATACCAAACATCTAGGTATGCTAATGAACAATTCCACAGACTTCATTGATAGGAATTGTAGGAGATTTGATTTATATTAGCTTAAAATACCTTTCTAATACAGTAAAAAATGATGTAAGTCGTCTGAATTCTTGCTGCAACGATTAGGGACCACTCTTTAATCTTAATTAATTAAAAAAAAAGATAGTAACCGTGTACATTTACTTTAGGCATTGGCGACACTGATAAGTTCTTATTTCAATGGTTATATAAGTTTTGCTATCAGATATGTCCAAGTAAAGTTTAATTTTTTGTAATGTTAGTAGCCATTAACACCTAAAAGGCATTGCAATTGATGTCCTCAGATCTAATAAATTAAGCATTATTATTACATTTATTACTTTTACTATTATAACAGTTCAAGTAATGCTTTTCATTTTTCTGTGGTATGGGTGCTTCTGGTGGCATCAATCAATCTCCTGAAGGCCTGCAAATGTCGAATTTTGTGGGCAATATCGATAAGTAAATAGACTCTCTTGGTCCTACATATCTAATGCCTTATACTCTGAGAAATATAGAAACAAGCGGGTTTATCTAATTGTTGATATTGCCCACAACTTTTATGTTTGTAAGCCGTCTTAAAATGTCTGACTTAAAGTGGAACCTTAACTTTGACTTTTTTAAAAGGATAGCTTATATAATCAATTCCTTGCCAAAGTTAATGCTTGTAGGGGAAGGTAAAATTTCACAAATTAAAAGTTTTGACGCAGAATTTATTTATTTTTAAGGAGTTAAAACAGCAAAAGAAAACTAAATGAGCAAATTTTTAGTCTGGTCCGTTTTCATAATAGAGATAACTACTGAAAGTATACATTTTTTTTAAAGAAGTTTTTAAGAATGATATCAAATGGAGTCAGTATCAGTATTAAAAAATAAAATTATAAAACAAAATATTTTGGAAATATATAACTAAAGGATATGTATTAAGATAGGTAACTTGTAAATCAGTTTATATCCACTTAAGAAACATCCTTGAAGTATAGCACTGTAATTTGTGGACATCAGTGGCACACCCTGTATATTATGAATACAAAAAAATGATTGCTTTAGACTACCCTGAGTTAAGAATTAATTCGGATTTTAGTATTTTTTCTAATTTCACCAAGCTAGTGGTTATAATTGACCTTAAGGGGCCATGCTAGATGCACCATACAAACTGGTCTGCTTTCCGCTAAACGCACTATAATTGCATGACTTCCCTTATATCTTCCATCTTCATTTGCCTCCTATCATGGTCTGATTCTATTTGAATATAAGCGGTTACTTTGCATTTCCAAATTTACAAAGATACCTAACGAGGCCCCTAAGCTTTGTACTATAATGTGAAGGAGACGTGTCTCCAATACGTTGTCATAAAATATATACAAAACAATTTACTATTAGAAACTGACATCAATGTATATCTCTTTGTGATCCTGTCGAAATTTAACAAATATTATGTGCGATTATGATTAAAATTTGTTAAATTATTGATTAAAATATCTAAGAAAGAATATGTGATTTTAAGGCTTTTTATGCTGTTTATTTAATCTATCATGGTTTTTCAAGTTATTACTTCACGTCCACTTTCCTAGGCCACAATAATAATTCATATAGTATAAAAGAATATATGTTTGCTTAAGTTAAAAATTAACATTTTATTCACAGAGCATGATAATGGTCTTGCACAAATATTAGTAAATGTCGCATGGTATTTAAATGTGAAAAATTGAACCAATTTAATATTTCTTAAGGAAATTTTTTGTTTGTAAGTTATTTATTTGTGGTATAGATTTAGTCCTTTCATTTTCTTTTTATTTTGAATATTTTGATACTTCTGAAAAAATGGATAAACAAATCTCAGTCAAAAGGATAAATTGCTGCTTTATGACACTATTTTTATCTAACCAAAATTCTTATACTGAAATATATTATTATAGGCAAATAAAACAAACGATTTAAAAAAAAAAAACTGAATTGTCAATTTTTTATTTAAAGATAACACTCTTTATAGTTTTGAAAACAGAAATAGATTGCTTACTTAAAATGTTCGTCAAAAATAATTGAAAGTTGAATGACCTCTGAGTCATCCTTACACAAAAGCGTACATGTGATTGAAAAGAGTTATAAGTAATTGATACATAGTAAATATATAAATGGATTTTTTTTTTGCTTTAATAAAGCTCCAGTAACATTAATTCTCATTGGAAACCACTGAAACACACTTGTTTTATATAAATTTGAAAATAAATGTATGTAAATATCGACACCTAGTACTCAATGTGTGAGAAAGAGAGGCTTATACATCGACGTATACAAGGCAAAACGACGTAAGCGCCACTGGATAAAATTTTGGTGAGAAAAAAAACTGAAATTGTCGGAAATATGCGTTCTTTTGCACATTTTTTTCTATAACCTTGTCATACATGATGACAAAACGTTTAAGTAAAGACTTCGTGAATTTGAGATTCAAGTTAAATTAATAAATCGTTAAAGTTAAATTTCGTTGGTTATGTCTTTTAGTTTTGGTATATAGTGATTATGACTGTCATTTATCACAAACTTAAATGTCGGCATGCGTTCAAAACTGTCGTTTATGCACACTTATGCCTAAGCATTACTTTTTAGTTTACTCGTCCCATTGTCGCTTATATTTTAATATTTTAAAGTAAAATTGAACTAACGACGCGGATGGAGCTTGATTTATATAATATTCCAATACTGCATTACTACAAATAATAATTAAAGATAATAAAGACAAATTATAGTTAATAATGATAATTATAGTGAAGCCCTTTAAGCAAAAAATACTGAATTTTAATTAATTTAATTTAATTTTAATGTAGTGTTTATATTTAGGAAGCTATTTATGTATTTACTTGAGTATATGGAGCCTCAGTTACATATAAAAACAGTTGGTAAAATGTAGCACTCCTAAATATGACGCACAATGTTGCACTGGCGCTTAGGTCACAAACTGACGACACTGAATAGATATGGCCGCAGGAAGATGACGCTTGCGCAATTTCAAATTCAAATATCTCCAGTAACATTATTTTTTGCCTTTTGCGGCATTTACCAGTTGATTGCTGGTGGGTATACCTTTCTATTGACACCAAAAACTCAATTTTAACTAAAATGTCGCTTACGTCGTTTTGCCTTGTATGCGTCGACATATACACTTGTAAAATAAGGATAAACAATGAAGTTATATTAAAGCTAGTTACGGACGGTGAGCTATAATATATATCTGATATATTACAAAAATATCGCTTGTGATTAAAATGCGTAGAACGTTACGCACTGACGCTATAATATATATTTATATCTATGCGGTTTACTTGTCTGTAGGAATATATCTCATTACAAAGAAATTAATATATATTATTGCTCGCCATCCATAACTAGCTTTACAGTGGTGCCACTTTTCTTTCAATAGTAAAAATATTATTCTGTTGTATGAAAATAAATAAAACTAAATAAAAACAAGCTAAAGATTCAATTTTGAAACAAAATTAATATTTCTTATTTAATGGGAAATGTCAGAATTAGACCTGACATCTAGGTTAATGGGTTTATTAAAGTTTGTTCAAGACAATCATTTTTAGATAAAAATGGTAACATATTTTTTATGTGTATGTTTTTGGTGTGATATTTTTAGTTGGGCAACAGCAGTTTCATAAAAACAACTGATCCGTTAGATGCAGACGGTTTATGTAATAAATATTTTAATTTTTTTCCAAGGTAGCAAAATACTTAAATAAATAGAAAACAAGCACCTCACTAAATTTTATATTCTACACCTTACTAAAATCTAACATGCTGGTTACACCATTAGTTACTTATCTTCAAATTTCATCTTTCTAGTATTACGAGGCGCTTTGAATGGACCACCTCCAGAGTTTTTGCAGTCCCTCATGCAAATGGCGGGTCACATAATAAATCGAAACACAGCAGACGCAACCAATATGAGAACACCATCAACTGATTCCACGCAATCCACACAGCAACCAAATACTACACAAGCTGCACCTACACAGAACTCTCAGGCACGTGGAAACACCCAGACGAATCCCACCACTGCAACACATACTCGGTCTACTCCTCGTCCACATGTGCATTTAGCCCAGCAGGCTATGCAGGGTGGATTTGATCCTTTCCTTCCTTGCAACTCCCATCATATTTCAAGGCGAAGATTGTATCAAGCAAACGTGATGTCGGCAGCGGCACCAGCAGCTAATCAGCAGAATGCGACACAAAACAACACCGCTAGGCAAGAAACGCCACCTACTGGACAAGCTGCTACTGGCCAAAATCAGAATATACTCAATTTTATTAATGGAATATTTGACTCTATTAGAACTGAATACAGAAGAGCTAATGAATCTTCTGCACAGAGTTCCAATGCTTCAAATACATCTGAACCTAATGGAAGAGAAAATGCCAATGCTGCTGGTAATGCTGCTCCAAACTTGCCGCCATTTGCTTCTTTGTTTTCCGGATTGCATGGCATGGTAAATAAACATTTTGCTTTACGACTTAAATTTGTTGAAAAAATATTTCTATTTTATAGGAAACGTTTTTAAATTTAAAGTATCAGTCAACAACTTCAGTATGATATTAATAGTGAAATATATGATATACAGGGTGATTCAGTCATTAATTTTAAGAGAAGATGGAGAAAAATGAGTATAATATGAACATAATTAAATAAAAATTAGATGCATATTTATACTGAAAAAAATCAACTTTTAATATTTTCGCTAGTATTAGACATAATAAATAAACAGTTTTATTGACTAATTTAGAAACTCTTTTGTTTTTTCTTGCTCAGCGCTGTTACTGGGCGTTATGGATTAGTTTGTATTTGTTTTAAAATGTTGAGTAAACATGTTTTATTTTTTTTTGTATATTCACCCTGTATAAGAAAATACATTATTATTTTAATTTTTCAATTTATGGGTCGGTTTGCATTTCTTTTAAAATGTTGAGAAAATTTTTTTTTTATAGCCAGAAAATACATTATTTAAATTTCTCGATTTTTAGTGCATACTTTTTCTCAAATGAATTAGAACATATTTTGGCCTTTTCTCAATTCTAGTACCTATATTATAGATTTAAATTTATGTGGCTAGCCACTACTAGTGGCTGTTGTTGGCATTGCAACATCAATATTACTTTGAGGAATACTATTGAAACATGATAAACAAGAAAAATTTGTTGACTATATCTTACAAGTATTTTATGTTTATATGAAATTTTATATAGAAGGTGTCCTTTAATCGCTAGATAATCTTTCAGAGTTGGGTAAATGCTGTGTGATTTTAAAGTCATTTAACCAGATTTTGGCAGAAACATATTTCTAAAAAATAATGTGTTTACTGCCCTATGAATGCACATTATCAAATGTCAAATTAATTTTATTTTAAATGTTATTTATTATATATTTTCTATATTATAAAAAATTACAAACCGCCAATTGTTTTCACATATATGTGAACTAAGATGTGTGCGAAAATAAAGTGTGTGTTGTGCTGGATTGCTTTTATACCTGATGTTTCCTTTAAGACTTTTAGTGCAAATATCTGAGCTACTATTGCAGCCAGTGCAACAAAATTTGGTATACAGGTACTAGATGGGGCGTAGAATAAAATTAAATCGATTTTCTGCAAAACTGAACACCGTGTATAAAAACTAATGCCATCATTGAATTCTACGCGCTATCTAGTGCCAGTATACCAAATTTCATCGCACTGGCTGCAATAGTAGCTGAGATATTCGCACTGAATATCTTCGAGAGAACACCCGGTGTATAATTTTTTTTTTTAAATTTCGGTAAATAGAAATTAAACGAATAAGTCGATTATTTTAGATGTAGCAAGTTTTAAATATTTTTTTTAAATAGTCTGCCAAGCGCTACACTTTTAAAGTAGTTGTTAGTATTTAAATATACAGGGTAATTCTTAACCTATAAGCATCATCAACTTGGGAAATTGTAGCTGACGACAAATAATGATGAAAGCGAAAAAAAAAATGTAAAATATTTGTAGTTTCGGAAGTTTACAATAATTTATCAGATGAATTTTTTTGTTTATGAAAACTAAGCAGTAAACATTTCTATAGATATAGGTATTTATTGATGTCAAAATTGTTTATTTTCTTTCATTTAAAAGCCAGCTATGTTTCAAAGTAGCATTTTTTTATTGCCGACTTTTTTTATGCAAAAATCCTTATTTTTCATTTTTACTATGAAATTATAAAATAAATTATACACAAACAAGTTTGAATATTTTTAAAGCAGTACCCCCCTTGTTTTATTGATTGAAAAATTATGGGATTGTGCCAAATTTCATTAATCTCTCTACGCATTTGGGAAATACTAATTAAAAACCGTCATCAAGAACTCTGTATGTTGAAAACGAAATGTTTTAGATTACATGTTTATATATACTTTTTGCCTTATTTTGAGGACTAGAAAATGCAGTTATATTTATACATATAGGTTAAGAATCACCCTGTATTAGCTTCAATTATCCAAATGAAAAATAAAAAAACATGATGAGAAATCAACTTATAACTCAACTTAAGAGTTTATCAAAAAAAAATTATATGGCTGTTTGTCATCTTTTTATGAGATTTACCCAGATCTGAAAAATTGACCATAATTCCCGGACATCCTGTATAATTTCACTTACATAATGGTTTTATTCATAATTTTTCAATTTTGCGATTATTGCTTTAAAACTGCTGCATTTTAAATATTTAAATTATACACAATCACAATAATTTACATTTCATTCACCCTTTAGGGCTATAAAAACCTACACTTTTTTCACTACAGAAATAAAGTTTGTTTTATTTGACTAGTGAAATTAAGAAGTTTTATTTCACAGTTACTAAAATTTAATAATAGCAACCAGCACGTGTTGTGACACTCATATTATCACCGAATTTTTGAAGAAACATTCTTGTTGACATTTAACATTAAACTTGACTAACTAGTGCTTGTGATTGTGAATGAAACATATAACGTTTGTGTTTTATTTGCGTTTTATCCACTTATGAAAATTAAAATGTTTAAATATTCTTGTGTGGATAAAACACTATCAAAAACACTTAAATAAGGAACTGTTATTCTGACACCAATGTCAAAAGAATAAAAACATTATTCTTTTCTTTTTATGTTAGAACCTACCTGATCTAATAAGACAGGGTCCAACATTGGATCAGCTCCTACAACAGTTTCATCAAGATGAGCAATATGTAGAAGGCGAAGGTGTTATTACTGATTTAATAATGCTTTTCGTTAGAAATCTAACTCTTGTGTAAGTTTTATAATAATGTAACTTAAGAATGTCAAACAATATTTATATTTTCAGCGATTTGTTCACTTTAAACAGCGGTAATGTTGAACCTATTAACAGAAATAGGACTGAAATACAAAACTTCTTCAGGACAAGGGTATGTGAAGGGGATACCTCTCCCTCTGGTGTTGATAGAGGAGTTGACAGAATTATAGCGGAAATGCAACCATTCCTGGAAAATTTCGTAAGAGAATTAAGTCAAATAAATGTTCCATTATTTTGTTTTTTCCCAATTTCAGAGAGCCTTGCCAGTTCGAGATGATATAGATATGGTTAGGTCTGCAGAACAATTATTTCGACATCGTTTACCAAACATTATCAATATAGCTATAAATCTTAACCCGAATAGTGTTCGACTTCTTTTAGATCAGTGCATTACAACCGCACAGCAGCTCTGTTCGCTTACTCTCAGAGCCAGTTCAAATGGACAAGAGGGTGTGGAACAAGTCTTTGAACAAGTTATGGTTGGTCTTAATATTAAAAAATAAACATGTTTTCGTAATTTGGCATTATTTCAGAATCGTTTTATGGCAGATGTTCCGCAAGAAATACAAAACTGGACTCTCGTGACAAGTCGTGTTCATTTGCGCCAAGTTATGTCTAATTTAAGTGTCCCAGAAAGTGTATTGCAACCATATATTGTAAGAAGATCAGAAGCTTCATTGCCTTCAGTTGTAAATAGAAGTGATGTGGGCGATACTAATGTACACAATGTTAGTACTACTTCACAAGTCGAGGTAAGCTATAATTTTTTAGAAATTTCTTCTGTAACCTTTTCTTTTATTAAAATGTTTGTCAACGTTACCTCAGATATATTTTATTAGTACAGTTCTATATTTCTAAAGCACTTTTTACTGTATTTGAAAGCAACATCAGTTATATATGCATCGAATACCATCGACAGTTAATTTTGCCTTACCTTGAAGTAATAATATATAATTTTGAGGCTTGAAACAGATAATTGGCAAAAATCACGAAGTGGCTGACATTTTTTGATAGATTTCGGAACTGCTTTAGGGGTGAACAACAAATTACTTACATAATAGAAGAGTGAAGTTTTATGTGTTTTTTAATATTTTCCTACATATTTTTCTGCATCAATAGTACCAGAACAGTTTGAAAATATTATAATTTTATCTTGAATGAAGAACAGCAAAATCTGCATAAGATAATTTGTAAGAAGTCGGGTGGGAGTCAACAACAATTCAACAAATCGGTTTTGTATGTGTAGGTGTAGTGGAAATTTTCTATATTATTTTATAATTTTGCAAACTTTATTGATATTTAGTTATAAAAAGTTTACAAAAATGCATGTTTTCTGACATAATAAAAGATTCGGAATTTTAAATCTGGCCTATTTTTAATCACATTTGAACAAACCATAATTTTTTATGCATGAGTATCCATGCATATAATAATAATATTATAACAAAAATTCTAACACAGCAGCAGTTCGATATCAGGAAAATTAATTTATGCAATATATCCAATTTTTAAATAAAGTTACTAATATTTAAAGCTACAAAATTAAAAAACCGAAAAATATTGGAATTTAGTCATGAGACATATGAAAGTTGTAATTAGGCATACATATCATTAAAAAGTGCTTAGCGTTTGCGTACCTATCTTCGTTTATAATTTTAATCATTTTTTGCATAAATTGTAAGATTTTAAAGCGCCTTATTAATTACTTGACCAAAACATATCTACAACTTTTTGTATATGCTGCAATTTGATCTGATTAATTTATGTATTTTGTCAGACAGCAAAAACTTGTAACCTATTTAATAATTGTATGATATAAATTCTGTAGATTTATTAAATTTATATTCGTTGTTTCTTTTTTGCATCGTGCCTTCCCAGTTCACATATGGATAGAGTTGGAATGTGTAAACAGCGATAGCATGCCTTGAGCTATTTTTGCACGTGTCGTAATAATAACAAATTTTTGTCGTGTATTTTAAAATTTTGTACAGTGACACCTAGATAAAATCTGTGGTACTTTGTTAAAGGAATGAATATTAGATAAAGATTCCGACAAAGATTTCATAAAGAAAACCAATAAAAAAAACCCTTTACAATAATAACATATCCACAGATCGTCAATACACTTAGTTATATCACTGTGTCAGCAAATTACATGTACACGAAATGTAATTGTGTTACAGGTAATTTGCTGACACTGATTCTACACACACACTAGAAAATACAAAAAATACAACGATTCGTTTCGGTACGTTTTTTGTTATTTAATGGAACTAATGGAATGGAAGGGTATAAACAAAGCGTGAATTCCACGTAAGATTGTGCGCACAACTTACCACACGTATCTTTTCGATGACATATTGTGAAATAGTTCGTTGACTTATTAGGGTAGGTTACGGTTACATAGAGTCGGCTTCACAATTTGCAAAAATTTTAAACTCAGTTCTTTATCTCGGTTATTAAAAACATTTATTAGGGCACAATTTGTGAAATGATTTATTTTTATGCCTGTCGTTATCAGTTAAGGTCGCCGTATTTCTGGCAAAATATGACCCGTATTTGTAGTGTTTTTAGGTACTGAAATCTCAAAAAATAAAGCTCGAAGAACAAAAATAACCACACAAATAGAATCTTTAAAGTTCTGTCTATTCATTATTGCTATTTAAATATAGTTTAAACAAAGTTTTAACTTTTAAAAAACGTATTTTCATATTGGTCTTTGCTGCTAACCTACTGTCACATTTTTATCAATTAATTTATCGTGCTTATACATAAACCTAAACAATTTTATATGTAATACTAAGTAAGTTTATGTTATAGGAATATTTAGAACTATATATCAATTTTAAAAAGTAGTTAGTTTGATAAATTTCAGTACCTAAAAATGTATTAGCATTTTTCCATAAGGGTCATTTTCTCAGCAAGTTCGGTCAACTTCATTATCTAGAAGTCTGTTACAAACTGTAAAAAACTGACTCAATTTAACAATAAATAGTTCAGCCTCTGACTAAGAGGTGGCGGTAAGGTAAATTCTGTTTACAGGGCGAGCAAAATTTGGAATTAAGTATTATATTAGAAATCAAGACGAGTTAAACATACCACATGCATTTGATTACATTGTTATTGATATAAATTTTCGATTTTACCACTTCGGAACGGTTATTGAACGTGCGAAAGACGTTCTGTATGCAGTTATGAGAAAATTTTGACCTTTAAAAAATCTCAAAATTAAGGGAACTACAAAAATCTCTTTAATATTAACTAAGGGCTATTGGAACACTGTTAACGAAAAAATACAGGTGTTTAAAACACCAAATCAAACTCCTACAAAATTCAGAGAATTAAATCGATCTAATCCAAATTTTAAAATACAGGGTGTTGAAAAAATGTAGTCAAACTTGAAAAAATTTCAAAATTGACAGAATTCGAAAATTTTTAAAGTGAAATGATAACCACTTCAAAATTATAAATTTCAAAAGGAAAATCTTACAGTTAAATTATCTGCCCACTGATACTGCTGGCTATCGTAATATGAAGTATACAGGGATGCAGGAAACAAATGACGCTTACCTGTATATTAGTGTACATTGTCCTCATGCCACCAGTGAATTTTTTAACATTTACTTTAAAACATTTATTAGCATTCGTCTTGTAAATGACTGTAACTCGTTGGAGGTTGACATTTAGGTAAATTGGATCTCAGCAATATATTTTGACATCTAATTTTCGCCGTATAAGTTTGCTTACATATTTTAAAACCACCACACAAATAAAGATGTAATAGATATCAGGGTCAGGTTGAAACATAAAACGATTGTTTTTACTATTATCTTTTATTTTGCAGGTACACAATTTTTTTCAAAAATTATATTGCTATTTGTCTTCTGTGAATTGTCTCACTATGTATTATTAAATACCTATTACAAAAGGGATAAATAATGAAATAAAAATATATTTACATTATACAGGGTTGTTCGGATATGATTTTGAGAGTTCAGTTCACATAAAAAATTAATATCACACTGTTCTATAAAATTTTCGTTCGAGTTCCAGAGCGTCTAAGAAATTATATTTAGTTAATGTTTTCTAATAACTTTATTGCGAGTAAGTATACCTATCGTTTTTCTTTACCCTTCACTAATGTTTCTTTGCATTCACATTAATTTGACGCTTATCCTGATTTAGAATTTATTTTTTTATAAATTTGGATAATACGTAACTAGCTAGACAGCATATACACAAAATTTAAAAATGGCACTAAAGACTGAAGAAGAACACAAAACTACATCGTAAACACATGGTAAACACAGGAATTAAATTATGACATTGCAGCATTGACGAGGAATTTTATCGTCGTGTTGCCACAAGTGTTGCTAGTTGCCTACTCTGACTCGCATAGGCGGCGTTAAATAAGGATTTAATATAATTTCGAATTTTTTTTTCTGCTTTATAAATAAGTTTGGATTTTTTTTGAAGGGTGATTCCGTTAATTCTTAATTTTCTCTACCCTCTCTTAGAATATTTGTGCTTAGTCATAGTTCACCTTGTTTTATAACATCTTGATTAAAATTTTTGCTTCGTTTTAAAATAAAGTTGGCATGATGAAGAATAAATAAGTTTGACAACAACCGTTATAATGAAAAGTGATACCAAGCATGTTTTTTTTCGTAAAGTGAAATATAAAAATTTATTACTTTAAGGTAAAAAGCTACGACCTGTCCCAAATTATTATTTACGCATTGGAGTATCAATTTCCACTTGTTGTAAGAAATCGCACTGGGAGGGGTTTTTATAAGAGTTGTTAAAAAAATAAATAAAATATAGTAAAATAATTGACTTGAATTTTTGCATCAACATACAAAATACTATACCGCTTCCGACAGTGCATACTAAAAAAATCATTTTTCCGAAAATTAATTGAAAACTCATGAAATATGTAGTGATGTATATCTTAAAAAACACAAATTATTAATTTTCCATTTTTTTTTAGAACAACCCCTATAAAAACCAACCCCCCTCCCCTTCCGTCATAGTGCGTTCGTACAATCGGTGCAAATTGATACTCCAATGGGTAAATGACAATTTGAGACAGGTAGTTGCTTTTTAACTTCAGGAGCCTTCGAACTGAACGACTGTTTACTGCAATTTAAGTTTCTTTTTTATTTCCGTTTCTTTCTGGGCCTCCAAAATATAATTAGGATCTCTACATTTCAAATTTCTTCCTCTTCTATTTAATATCACTTCTGGAGCTAAACAGTGCATATAAAATCTTTCCAACTTTTTAAACATACTTTCATTAAATGTTTTGTCTCTTTATATTTCTTCTATGAACAGGTCATTGTTATCACCTACGTAAACTACAAAATAACATAGGTTTCTCGTTGTTATTGCTAATTGCCCTTGAATCTAAAAGACAAGCAGTACTGATTAAATATAGATAATACTTCATCTTTTTTAACTTACTTGGTAGTAATAGTTATGAGTTTTTTTATAATTTCACTCGATCTTTATCATTATATAAACAAGGCACCATTTTCTTCTCCACTGTTTCTATCAAAGTAATTGCTGATAGAGCTACCTTTTCCAAACATGTAACTTCTATTATGCTATCATCTCCAATCAAACCTAAAAATGTTATATTGAATATATATATATATATATACGGACATATTTATAGTAAAAATTTTTTTAGTTAACCACCTTTATAACTATATGTATTATACACAGTAGTTTGATTTTTATTAATCAAAGCTTTAGTAATAGTCTATGAAATAAATATCTTGTCCAGAAGCGACGGTGACAATTGAATTTCTATGGCGTTTTTTAGAAGATTAAATTTATTGATAAATTTGTAATATTATGGGGAAAATTTGAGTCCTGAATCGTTTTTAATTTTAAAAATGCTAATTTATTTTGGTTTTATTTATAATCGAAATAGCTTGTACATACGATAGGTATTACATATTTAAATATTTATATGGTTAATATTAAATTAAGTATCTTCTGCCATCTTAATCTTTTAAAATAACTGACAATAATGGTCAATTATTCTTACAACATTCTCCAAGAGCGCTCTTTTATGATAAAGCTTATGATTCAAATCGTAACTTATTCGCAAAATGTCTACAGAGCGTTCAGCAAAGGATGGGCCATATTTTAAGGCTAGCTCCTTCGGACAAAAATTATTTGATTTCAATTAATATTATACATAAATAACTATTATGTATTCCTAAAATTTGATAAATTAAAGATTCGAATCCCCTCCCCTGTTCCTGTTACATATAAATATATAATTATTAAGTACCTATTATTTTATTCAATTTACAAATAATGATATACATACCTTTCTAAATCCAACGAACTTTCAATTAATAAAAATGTCCTATAATTTTCACTAGTATTACGCACACATAAAGAATACAGAAATCCACTGCTACTGCAAAGCACAGATTTGCAAAGGATAAATTGCAACTGAACGCTGAAATTTAGAATACGGAAAAATCGATATCCCATTTAGATGCTAGGGTTGTAAATATTTTGTCGCAGATCGAACGCATGACCTTCAAGCTCAGTTTCGGCATGTTTCGGCTATCCGTTATTTTCTGTACTCCAACTGTGACATTCTTTAAATATTTGCAGTTCAAGTTTTCTCCGTTAGATATCCAGCACTTCCCGGTACACAGTTTTATATCATTGTCAGTCAACGATCGAGGTACTTTCTTATTTAGAATACCGCAACCTTAAAATTAATACTCTACTTTCAAAATCACTCTGTATACTTATAACCTTCCAGATCACTAACAAATCACATTTGAAATAATTCTCTTCTGTAGTTGCGGCAAGAATTCAGACGTCTTACATCATGACTGACGTTACGCAGTTGTTTTTATTGACAATGTAATTTTCGATATTTGGTCATGTTAAAAACAATAATTTTTTGCAATTTAGTTCAATATATAAAACTTTTAGTGTAGTATATAGTTTTATTACTTTCAGTTGCAGTTTCTTAAATATTTTGAGGAAATTATAATGAATTATTCATTTGTTCGTATGACGTAAATCGTCTGAATTTTTGCCTATTTATAATCTCATTAATGACAAGTCACGAATGGCATTTAGTAGTGAATTGACAAAGAGCAGACTAAACTAACGTATCTGTTGAGACTGTTAAGAGCCATGAGCATTGCTACTTTAAAGTATTTAAGTTGGGACGATCATATTTTTCATATTTAAATTAAAATAATTTTTTTTATATTTGCTGCATCTGATGCTGTTATTTGTAATTACTACAAGCAAATAAATTATAAAAAGAATAGTAGCTGGTTGTATATATTATATCGGGAGATAAGGTTTTTTTAATATGAAGTGGGGGTGATTTTACCTTAATTTTTTTTAATTTCATGAATGGTGTAGAAAAAAATTGTAAGAGAAACCATTGTTAAAAAAAATTGACACCACTGACAAAATACAAACAGAATTGTTTCAAATTCTCAAAATTTCTTCCGATATTTTCCGTATAAGATGTATTTGTACACATTTCTTAAAAAAAAATAATTTTACAAGACATTTTGGTGGGGTTTTAGTTAAAATGTATTCTTTTGTAGCTTTAAAAATGATAAAAACATGAAAAAATGTTCTAAATAGAGCACCCAATATATTATTACACGTTTGAGTTTAATGTATTTGATAAACCAATATTGAGTAAAAACTGGTGCCGTTTTGGTGCTATTTACTAGTAGAACAACTAAGTAATTGTTTATTTTAAACGATTAACTGTAAAACATTTTTAAATAAATAAGTACTTCCTGTTACAAATTTATGAAAAATATTTAAGAGCACTTTTTTTATAAAAGTATTTGCCACCTAATTTTCTAAGACAATAACTGTAAATGTATATTTAATAAACTCCTCATGTGTCATTACTGCAAAATTTCAACGATGAAACATTCCGTCACTGAAAATTATGCTAAAAAATATAGTTTTTTAATTAACTTGTAACTTACCTAGGAGAAGAAATGATGGCAAAATATAATACAAGTTGCATTGTATACATATACATATTTATTTATGTAATCTACAAATAGTAGTATTTGGAAACTATAAAAATAAAGTTAAAACAGAAGTGATAAAAGGTTTAATTCAAATTTTTTAAAGGTGAGGGGAAAATTTGATCAACAGTAACATCAAGGTTGACCTCATGCATATTTAAATGTTGACATACATCTAGGTTATTATAAATTGATTAGTCATTAAATATCGTTAAGAAACTTACTGCCACATATTTTGAACATAAACATTTAAAAATATATTAATGAAAGTATCGGATATTTGTATCCTTTTAGGCAATGGAATTAGATGAGGCTGTAACTACAGATAATGAACTAGGAACTACAACGATAGTGTTAGAAGACACAGAACCTTTGCCAAATATAGTTATCGGATCGGAGTCTTGGCATGGACAAGTACCTGAGGTAAGTGCTAAAAAAATGGTATAATTTTCAGTTCAGATCTATAAGCTTAACCACCTCAAAAATGTCTCTGAAGAAATCGGATAATTAACTGCTATGTATCTAAAATAATTCATTTGATATTTCTTTATATTTTATCTATATTTAAACCAATTAAAAAAAAGTAAAACTTTTCATTTGAACTTTTAACTTTCCCATAATTCATTTTGAAATTATTTCTATACTTATACTGCCCATTGAAAAAACAATTCTATAAAAGACATAACTAAAATGATTATTCAGTATACAGGGTGAGTCAGTCATAATGTCATTAATTTTAAAAGGAGATAGGGAATAATGAGTATAATACGAATACGCGATTAAAAAAAAATCTAAATGCATATTTACGCCGAAAATAAATATTTTCAAATCATTATGTAAACCCCTTTTCAGACTGTCACTGACCGCTGTCAGCCTTAGTCGTTTACAGCTCACAGTTCAACTTGATGTCGACCTGATGCCAAATGTTGCCAAATTGAAATATTTTCCTAGTACTGACGATTTTAGAATCTCATATTTTTTCTTGCTCAGTTCAGCCAATAATAACTTAAAATAAAATGAAATCAAATAATAATAATCAAATAGTTCTATTCAAAATTGCAAGTAACGCGGTCCATTCAGGTTTTCCGGTAGAATATACGGTACTCATACACTGCTGCCTATATATTGACAACAAATCGCCTTTGAAAGCTAAACCGAAGACTAGCGTGTGGATTTTTGTCCGACCAAATGTGGCTGTTATGACTGCAAAGAAATTAGCTTGGTCACAGTTTAAAAAATATTTTACATTGAAATTACAAAACTCCAACGTATCTAATAATAAACCTAGTAATAAACCATTTAGGTACATTACATAAAAAACATATACCCAATGGGTAAATTATTAAGAGAAGATGAAAAATGTCTGGTGTTTAAATACTGTAATAAAAAACCTTCGTGTTGTCGGCAAAAAACTGTGTAAAACCGAAACGGCACGCCTCTGATCTGATGCTCATAAAAGTTATCGAATATTGGTCTACCGTATTATTAGGTCAACAACCTAGTTACCTAGTTTTTGTACTGTTATTTAACGACAAGGAGTAAAGCTAACTTTTTTATCTAGATACATGAATGAATTTTCCTGAAATATTAATAATTAATAAAAACAAATTTAGATAATAAATAAATATTTTCGAATGTTAGGTTATTACAGTTTAGTAATTTTGATATTACGTTTTCACTACATTTTACAATTGAATATGAATTTGTATTATTACTCATAAGTACAATTAATTATTTAGTTTGTAGTTATGTACATCTAGCCTAGAAATTTATTGTTTTTTAAGTAATATGGTACTAACCTGTTTAAAATGCCAGATCGAGTAAAGTTGCACTCATCCATAGCACTTTATTAATAAAATTAGGATCAGCCAATTGCAAAATTCAAGACTGCTGGGGAAATCAGTAGGTTCTAGCCTGAATTTTCTGAAAATGATATGAATTCAGTGAGTTTTCACGTAATATTCTGCAGACCTTGCCTTGGGATATCTTCAATCGCCTTGAAATGGTTCTTATAGAAATAGTAGACACGGTTTCACAGAACCCGTATCGCAAAGGCGTTGAAGCATTTGTACACTGTTAGGAAAACGTTTCCGATATTCAACAGTTGCGGCATGTATTTCACAAACATTCTTGCATTGTGTATAAAACTACCATTTCCGCATATTAGAAATTTGTATAATTAGGCATTGTGAATTTACAACCAATACACGACACCGAAATAAGCAAACTACTGCTTGTGCTTGTATTCTCTCCATCCCCCCCTCCAAATGTGTGGTGTGACCTCCAAATCTGGGGGGAAAGAAATGCGGGAAATGCAGAAAGTGTAAATAAATGGTGGTAAATTTAAATAACACGCGGAAGTGTTAAGACGATATTATGTATGTAAACATGATGTGGCAACGATGTTTCCTCCGGCATTCAATTATTGTATAGCTGTGCTATCAGAAAGTTTGTAGCGTACCAGAAGCGTCGTGTTACCAAATTTTATAGGGTGATTTGTTTTTTTCTGTCTTTATTAGGCCTTCCGAATATGTGGTTAAAATTAATGACATTATGACTTACTCACCCTGTATATGCTAGTCAATTCGGCCAAGTAGAATGCGTGTGTTGCTGCTAGCAAAGTGTTTAGTGTCTTCATATGCTAGTTTACTCGGTTGCCAAATCGTATGTGAGTCCATTTTGTTAATAATTGTCGTGAGTGCATTAGGGAACTTTTAACTAGTTATACAAAATATGACATACCAAATTTTAATTAACTGTCTAAACAATTAAATTAACAATCATACTACTGTGCCAGTTGGAAGACTAAAGAGAATGCACTATGAGGTCACGGTCTAGGCATATCGAAGATCGCTCTGTGCTGAACTGATCACACATTTTTACAAAATGAGTCGCATATGCCGTTCTCTATGCTCTTCCAATTTGTTCTAGTGTACAATTTAGATGTTAAAATAGGTTCTGTAGAAGATGTATCAAAGCGATCTAATCTAGCTCCCTAGTTGCTAGTGCAAATGTGTACATTTAAAATCATTAGAAAATTATTCAGTAGACAAGAACAAGGTCTAGGGTATGCGTCGACCGCGACAGCATAGTACAATTCTTCCATAGGAAGGATAACACACACAGTGGTTTATGCCTCCTTTATGACTGTATGTCATCCCCAAAGAAAATAAGTCATTCTACTTAATTTTTTCATTATAAGAATATCATAGCAAGATCACATGTGAAATATTGAAAAAAAATATTTTTGCCATACTCTTTTATGTAAAAAACTATAGTCAACCATTTTCATATCATTTTAAGAAACAATTTTTTTAACTCTTGTATTCCTCCGACCAGTTGAATCCCTAAAACTTTTCAGTACTCCCAACAGTGAACTCAAATATTCACACGTGGCTGGTTGATCCAGAACAATTGATTTTATACTGGTAAACATAAGTTTTTCAGATTTTAATTTACATTTTTTTTTTTTTGTGGAACAAGCAATTAAAATTTAGCAAAGTGCTTTAGTTTCTTCATTGTTTCTGATACTGGATAAATAAAAATAAGACACAATTTTTATTAGGACTGGGTACCAATTATAGCTAGAGACGCGCAAAAACAAAGAAGACAGAATCCACAGGGCCCCTTTAGTGACGCTTACTTGTCTGGAATGCCAAGTAAAAGGAGAAAAATTGTAACGAGTTCAAAACCACAAGGTAGCCTTCCTCAAGTGATTACAGGTATTATATTAATTACTACTGCTTACCAATCATTAATTGATAATTTTTTGCAATAGAGAGTGTTAGGCAGGCAGTAACGGCCACAGGCTTATCAACAGTGGCCCCATTAGAAACAGTTGCCCAAGCAGCAGGCGCATCTTTAGAAATTCAATCAGCATATAGAAGCTTGTTGCGCACTAATGTACAGGCAAATTTGAGGGACAATGAAGATTTTACACCTGAACGATTTCCAAATGCCGCAAATTATTTCAATAATACCTCATAATAAAAGAATTAGAATACAATTTATATGTTTCGGGTCCTGTACATCGTATATTAGGTAAATGTGACGTGTCCAGGTTGGAAATTTGATACAACTTTTGACTTTAATAAATTTTCGGTTTGTCTGCACCACATTCGCCGAATTGCATTGAACAGAGACTTAATTATTATAATCTGATATTAAGAGCATTGGTTATATAATTTGATAATATAAAAAAATTAATTTATCGTATTGCAATTATGTATGTAAACTGAATTTAACCAATGGATGATTGAATAGTAAAATAAATTATATTGCAGAAAGAAGTTTTATTTTGCCATTTTTCTCCCATTTGTTCAATCAGTAGGCTCTCGAAACAAACAGATATGAAGCAGGCATTAGCACGATTAAAGGTGTTAGTTCAAGTTATAATGCTATTAAAAAAATAACAGCAGTATGCAAATAGATTAAACAATTTTTGGAGAGGAGAGTGTCGATGAAGAGTTATACTACTAAAATATTGGAAAAATTAGTCAAACTGCGCACAATCTGTTGAACTCAATATTCTCATCAGTTCTGGTCATTATGGCCTCAAGATCAGCCTTCAGATTATGAATTGTTTGGAACAATTTCAAATTGTCGGCTAATATTGACTAGTGTGAAAACATGTATGTATGTCATTTAATAAATACATTAAAAAGAAGTGGACCCAAGTGTGATCCTTGGCCACAAGAAAGCTTGTTATTCTTTTATAGTTAATGAACGATTTTTTCTAAAGATATTATAATCTCACCACAATACACATAAACATGCCTCTCAGTAACTAATGGGAGTACCTTATTACAAACAGATATGAAACATGGACCCACCAAGATAAAAAAAATGCCTATCCATTTGAATGTAAGTACTGCCAATGTAATGTTATCTGTAGGTTAAGATAATATGCATGGGTAAAGTGACTATCTGTCCCGATTTAGGCAAGACAGTCCTGAATTTGAGCAGCCGGTCCCATTTCAGCACGTGTTCTGCTTTTATAATTCCTATCCCGTTTTTGTCTAGCTTTTATAAAAGAAATTTATTTGCAATATTGCATCCCCTTCAAAATGCTATAATAAAAATTAAAGGTGATAATAGTATATTATGCAACGATCATGTAATGATGGTTATTAATACACGAGCTTTAACCGGGATATGAAACGAGCCGAAGACGAGTTTCGTATGGTTTATGCGAGTGTATTAATAACCATTACATGAGAGTTGTATATGCTATTTTTTCTACACCCGTTAAATAATCAAAAACCATAAATTTTATATTTTTATTGAACACAATAGGTAACAGTAATTATTTGTACGAACTGCATTTTCTGCTTTCTCCGATATGTGTGGCGGAGTCGATGGTAATTCTTCTATATCGCTGATATCAGACATTTTGATAAATTATCGAAGTTTACGAAAATTTAATACGTACTGATTTTGACATCTAAAATAATTACATAAGAACCTAGGATAAACGTCAAATGCACAGCATGCTTGATTGAAAAATTATGGGTTTCTATTGTTTAAAAATCTGTATCGTAATGGGTATCATTATGAAAGGGATTATAAAATCTGTATCGTAATGGGTATCATTATGAAACGGATTATGGGCATATAAGCGCATTGTTATAATACGGGTGTAGAAAAAAATAATATCGTACAAGTTATGAGGTTATCGAAAATCTAAAAAACAAACTTGGGCCTAGACTAGAACATGAATTCATCCCAACAACTGAACTTGAGGAGGGTGGCTACATAAAAAAATTATGGTTTCTCAACCACGTTAAAAACTTATGCAAATAATTTCGAATATTTGAATCAATACAGCATTCAATAAGAGTGTATCTGATTTTTCATCGGTTTCCTTAAGCAGGACTCCTACATGGAGCAAAGTTCAAAAAAGTCATGAATTTATTTTAACAAAATGTCTTAAAAGCCCTATTATTGAAGACGACTTATTTGATGAAGATCAGTATGTCGGGCAATATACAAGGTGTGTAAATTAAGTAATGAGATTGATTTTTTATATTGTTTTTATTCAATGAAAATTAGAGTTCTACATTATCACCTTCAAAGTAAGTGCCTTGGCACACCAGCCACACAGCGCTGGAAACGATTTGTTCACTCTTTATAGCAGTGCTGGAACTCGGATACTGAAATTGCCTTCAGCTGGTCGGTTACGACAGTTTGGATGTTTTCGAGTGTCCGAAAGCCATGTCCTTTAAGGTGATTTTTCAATCGTGGAAAGAGAAAAAAGTCACAAGGACTCAAGTCGGGTGAATACGGGGGCTGAGGAGCCACAGGGATGCCTTTATTTGTCAGGAACTCACGAACTTAAAATGCAGTGTGAAGGTGCATTGTCATGATGTTGTTGATGTTTGGCCTCACACGCATCACCCTGTTTTGGAGTCTTTCAAGAAATTCTCGGTAAAACTGTTGATTGACTGTTTGACCTTGCGGCACAAACTCTTTATGGACGACTCCTTGGCTATCGAAATAGCAAATCAACATTTTTTTAATTTTCAATTTGCTCATTTTTGCCTTTTTCGGCCTTGGTGAGCTTGAAGTGTGCCATTCGTGGCTTTGACGCTTCATTTCAGGGTCGTACTGAAAAATCCAAGAGTAATGACACGTAAAAAATTCGGTTAATTTTCGAGTCTCCTCAAAAAATCAAGGCATGAGTCCCTTCTAGTGTTCTTTTGTTCCTGTGAAAGGTTTTTTCGTTTAAACGTTCCCCGATCATTCTGACCGTTAAATGACAATCAGAAAGCACAAGATCCCGAATTTTGGCAACAATGTTGTCCGTTCGTGCAGTTGCAGGCCTTCTGCTGCGAGGTTCATTTTCGATCTGGTCCCGTCCTTCTGAAAATGCCTAAAACCTTCGCCCTTGAGAAAATATGTTCTCCATAAGCCTGCTGAAGGTTTGCAAATGTTTCTGTCGCACTGTTACCATGTCTGAAGCAAAACGTTGTTCGACATTGATATCACTCATTTTCAGAACGCAGTAGACAAAACTATTCTAGCAAAAAAAAATTTACGGACAGCCGACTGACTCCACCGTGGTCAAACTCGTAGTAACAGAGCATCACATGTTCACCGGTAGCCCCCAGTGTTGCCACATCGAACGCTACGTTGCAAGTCTCATTACTTAATTTACACACCTCGTATTTCTGAGGAGAAACTTATTTTATGGAGAGAAGAGAAACCTTAGATGGACTTAAAATGAATCAAAATATTTAAGCATTTCGATGAATATAATATTCCCTATCAAAATATTCTACAATTTGTGGAGTACGTATTATGTCTACCTGGTACTAATACTTCCACCAAACAGGTGTTTTCGATGGCAAATAAAATTTGAACAAAAGAAAAAACTTATCTCGGTATAGAAACACTAAGAGCTTTAATTATTGTATAATTTAATTGTGATGGCGACTGTATTAAGTTTTATAATGGACTTTTAAAAAATAAATCAATTTTGAAACAAATTCATCAAAAAGCTGCTTAGCTGTTTATGACTAACATAGTTATGTTAATGAATGTTTATTTTCGTGATACTTGATGGAATAAAATAAAAAAAATATTGTTTTTTGTGCTGCTGTCTTTTATAAACCTGATTTTTTTTTATTCACTGAAGAACTGAAATTTTCATTTCTGTCCCACTTCAAGCTTTGCGAAATATGCTCACTTTATGCATGGGTATATACAAAATGATATTTAAACTTATTTATGACTAGTACTAAATGTTATTTATACTAAAGCAATTATCTAATGTTTAATAGATAATAAGTATATGAAATTCAAATTTCGAATCAGTTACTCAATTAAGGCCGATTCAGATTTGTGCGTTTTGAGTAAAAATTCTCGGTGTTCACCCTTGATATTAGAGCATGTTCTATTTTTTGCACTGGGTGACAGGTTTTTCTTAAAAAACATTAGATTTGTGGGTTAGTGACATAGGCCATTAGATTTGTATAGAAGCTTATAAAACCAATGATACATAAGTACTAAGAATTTTTTTTGTTTTATTGACGTTACGTTATGATAATTTTTGTTATTCTGTTTTTCATAAACATATTCTGTGCTCATAAGAAAATAAAAAATAATAAAAATTAAAACTTTTTGAATTAATACATAAACATAAAAATAACTAATTTTGACCCATCTACAAAATCGTTGAAAAAACCCAGAACCCAGCATTTTGCCCTCGATTCTGAAAAGACTTGAAAACAGCTGATCATAAAACCCCGGCGTCTAAACCCTGCTAAAAATTCCTAAATTCTTTAGAATTCCTATTTAAAACAATTTTGGAAATATTCCTATGAACAAGAAGTGAAAGAAATAAACACTTTGGTCATAATAAAGTGTGTAGGTATTTAGAGCAATCCACATTCTTTTACACTGAATTAAACATAATAAAATTAAAATAATAGTAAACTATTACTAATATTTTCTCTCTGGTATTAAATAATGTGATGAATGATATAATGTGAGTTGCTGTTTTTGTCATTGAAATAATAAATAAATTAACTTATATAAAAACAAGATTTATTGACAACTTACATAAAAATTATATTATGATGATGAATCACTACGGTAATTGTCTGGATTAAAATCTTCATCTTCATCATCATCAAGATCCAAATCATCAAGGTCTTGAAATAATGATTCATCTACTTTTACGGCATCACCTTCATCTAAGAACTTAAGGTCTGATTCATTAAGTGTGTTATCCGACATAAATAATTCTCTTCCTGTTAATTTTTTTCCTTCTTTTTCTAACATTTCTCTTTTTTTTGTTATACCCATTTCATCTTCAAATTGCTGTTTCCACTTCATGAAGGTCTCTACAGTAACTCTTGTGCCCTCAAATCTTTTCAATTCGGCTTCTTCCTCTTGCTTTAGTTTCAAAGCAGCTCGTTCTTCTTTTTCTTTTTTCGTTTCTTCCCATTTAACATTAAGCCATTCTTGTGCTGCTGAAACTATAGTAAATATCATAACCATTCCTAAATTTTCTTTAATTTGCTCATCTAAATAATCCAGTAAATTAGTTTCATAATCTTCTTCAAAATTTTCTGGGTTTTCTATTTCTATTATTGGCGATTCTTCTGGATATTTTGAGGTATATGTAACGACGAGATCACAGCTTAAACCATTTTCAGAATCGGGTTCATATTCTTCTGTTTTTATAGGTATTGAAAATTTATATTGAGGTTCTGTTGATAACAATTGAAAATCTCCATAATATATAGATTCCAAAGCTTCAATTTCACTTTTTTGTTCTTCTGCATAGTCCATAATTCTATCTATTTAGCTTTTCTGTTAAGTTTTTGTTTCTTATGAAATAAAACAAGAATCTGATAACCTCAATATTCTTTTGACATTACAAAATGTAAGGTTAACTTGCCTGCTCCTGCTTCTTCTTCTTAAAAGTTAAGAGGTTTGGTTATAATTTAGGACCTATTATTCATGTTGCAATTATAAGGTTTGTTCGCAGTAGCGATCCAGGACTAGTTCAAGGTTCTATTCCAAAAATAGTCGGACGTTCAACTTTTTATCCTAAACTGTTTCAGAAACAAATTATTTGTGGTTAGGCTTTCACGGCCGGTGCTATTATTTGATATATAATAGTGATGTTGTTATGCCATGACCTCGGTAGCTGGTTGCTGCCAGTAACAGAATTGAAGTGCACATCCCTAGCTTTAACTGGGATTCTTTGATCTGCATTGGTTGTTCTCGGTATAGGTTCTGTGGAGACAGACCTGTTATCGGTATCCCTGGAACTGCTCATATATTCGGCTCCTGTTAATATTATGACTACTACGGTCGGAACCGTTCCTTGAGTAATGGTGGTCTTCCAAGACGTCCCGTAGCCGCCTCTGTAACTTGTCGCATCCTATGCTTCCAAACTTTTCGTCACTTTTCACTGTCAGCATCTTCAGCGGTGATTCCGTAAAAGGCAAGTTCAGAAATTCCCGGCTAAAGTTTTAATTTGTTTCCGGGCTTAGTTCGACATTTTACCCTCTTCAGAGAGAAGGTTAAACTTGACCAAACTTGTGCATTGCACATTAAGTTTGAAATTTGAAGGAAAAATGAATGCGTGCTTTAAAAACAAATCTGTGAAAAAAGATGAATATAGCATCACGCATGAAGAAAGGATCGAAAAAAAAACTTACTTGAATAAAAATATGTATAAACTCAATGAGTAAATCCTCAAAATAATTAATAAAATAAATTATATCCACTAAATATACATAACTACAGTAAACACCGAATTCAGAAAAGATTAGAAGGAATGCGCATAATCCCACCATGATAAGCCAAATGTAAATTCGCTATATTGGTATATATTTATGTTTAGTTTTGTGTTTAGTTTTCTAGCTGAGAGCGTAATTTACATTACCACTAGTCTTTTCTGAACTCGATGACTGTGAATCATCTCAATCGTTGTTCCCCTATGACGATAACACAGCTTAAATAACAATTTAAGCTGTGACGATAACATTGATCTTTACTATTCATACATTATGCTGATTGCACACGGAGCCAGTGGCCGAGCCAGGACAGTAAGACAGGCCAGCACTGTCCTCGTGTGTATTGACATGCTGAGACTAGAGGTCGAAAACTATCGAAATATGTTAATATTGATAGTTCGATAATACTTAACGAAAAACTATCGATATATCGATATTTACTATCGGAAGAATGAAATATTATTTAATGAATATTATAGCAAATTGAATATTCTCTAAAAAACAAATATATAAACAAAATATGAAGAAGACTATCAATTATCAATTATGCAGCCACCGAATAAAAATTATTGTTGGTATTTTGTGACCCAGGCCCACAGAACATGATTAACCACAGAAACAGAATAATCCAACCATAGCAGAAGGGAAAAAATAAGGTGGTAATTTTAATCGACTATACTGTGATATAAATAATTACAAGAATTATATTTTTTAATGCGTGATAATTTATAATAGGCAATACAATTGATTCTGAATTATAGGGTCGACTATCGATATACTCCAAAAGCACTATCGATATTTCGATAGTTCTATATACTATCGATATATCGATAGTTGCTATCGATAGTTTCGTTCCGAATATTGCGCCGTTTAAAGATATTTGATATGTGGCTCCGTTCTTCCGAAAATCCGGAAAAACCGGAAATTTGGGCGTGAACTTAGCCCCCTATTTTTCTCTAAAATTAAAAACGGGATTGTGCTTAATTGTGCTAGTTGTCCTGACCATTGTGCCGTTTACAGAAATTCGATATCTATCTCCGTTTTCCGGAAAATCCGGAAAAACCGAAAATTTTGGCAAAACCTTATTTCCGGTCACCTCTCATTTTTTCCAGCTATGTGCAACATAAAAATATTTTAAATTTACATTAGGTATCTATTAGTTATACTCTAATAAGAGCAACAAATTGTGTATATGTCCAGCAGTTTTTGTAAATTATTACGCTTAAATTTCCGGTTTATCCGAATTTTCCGGCGAACGGAGATAAATATCGAATTTCTTTAAAGGGCACATTCGACACAATTAGTACAATTCAGCACAACCAGCCGATTTTTTCCATTTTCCGGAAAATGGAGACAGTTATCAAATTTTTTTAAACGCCACAATGTTCAGAACATCTAGCACAATTCAGCACATCGAAAAAAAATCGGATTGTGAAAAAATAGGGGCTAGAAAATTCCGGTTTTTTCGGATTTTCCGGAGAACGGAGGCAGATATCAATTTTTTTTAAACGGCAAAATGTTCGGAACAACTAGCACAGTTCAGCACGTTAAAAAATATATGATTTTCGCAAAGTGGGGGGCTACGTAAAAAACATGATTTTTTAATTTTCTAGAAAAATGGCTATTATTTTTCTTTCAAATTTTACGGCACAATGTAGCACAAATCCGGCACAATTCAGCACAACCTTTATTTTTTAGTTTATCAAAAAATGGGGGGCTAAGTAAACGCACATTACTTTTTGGTATTTATTTATTAAAATATTTTGGATCATTTGGATCCAATTTGTTAAGTCAAGGAAAAAAATAATAATTTTGCGTATGAATGGCCACAATGGTTGTTATCCACGACCTCCGTAGATATGGAGATCAAAGCCACGGAAGAGAAAATACGTGACTTTTAGTTTAATGCAGCTATATAAAAACCACATGGTATTAGAGAGGCAATGCCAAAGACGTAAACGTAGGTATTGACAGCTACGCGTGCGCAGTGGTAATTTTGTCCGACGCAAAGTTACGTGGACGTACGGTGGGAGTCAGCTTAAACTCACCAGTTACATGCTCCATTCTTGTCCAATGCAATAAATAGAAATTCAGCTCAAGAATATTTTATTTCACGTTTTGGGTAAAATAACGTATAAATAAATAGAATTGTATTTAGAATTGAGACTTATATTACCCTGGCAAACCAACTTCAGCGGTAGCCAAAAATAAGTGGTGGATATTTTGTTGCTAATTTGTATCACCAGTTGTGGATAATTTATGCCATCATTATCAATTTTATAGCTTCCGTTCTTATCAGTAACAGTTTACAAATCTATTTTAATAATGCAGAAAATGATAAAATATTATTGAAATTTGACTATGTATTTTTTAGACATGCAGAAGGCAGCAACACATTATCAACTAACTATTAACTATTTTGAATTACCAAATATTTTGATTTTTGAAAAAAAACTATGCACCTTCTGAAGGCAGGTGCATAGTTCGTTGAGCAACGTAGCGTAGTAAAATAGTAGCAAAATATACATTCAATTAATTTTGGCGACCGCTTGGCTTACCATTAATAGACATGAAGTAGACAATCCCTTAACAAAAACTTAGCGGCCTACTCTTCCCCACCCGCAAACGTATTAGGTGGGCCCCCACTCTACCTCAGTCTCATTTTCATTACCATTAGGTTATTTTTGAATTAGTTTAAAATAGTGATGTAAACCTATAATCTACATAATAAAATTGGTAAAAACTCAAATGGCAGATAGGTAGATATAACGTATAATATAAAAATATTAGCTCTTTCTCTTTCTTTTTTGTTTTTTTGATCTATTATAAAACGTTAAACCAAAACGCGCAAGTGGACGCGAATTGAAAAATAATATATTCATACCTACTCTAAGAAACTCAAAGTGTAACTGACGATTTTTAATGGTTTATTAAGTAAATATGATTCTAAAAATTTCTAGGCCCGTATCTCCTTGATGCACAAATTAATGTATCTTCAAATATATCGAAAATGGCCATAAACTCTTGTTTTATTAGACATTAACGCCTTATATTTAGGGTATGGTGGAAAATTTCTCTAATATTTTCTTTCGAAGAAAAAAATTTGGTGAATACATTTGGATTGATATGGATATGGACTGATATCATTGCAGTCTGATCTCTGACAGTAGTTCTCTAGGTTACATGTTTGTTAGGCTCTGTCAGTTTTCTGTTCGTTCTTCATGACATGTGGCTCTTTCGTTCAGTCTTTCACACATTCAAGTTCACTGGAATATTGGTTGCCTGCTTATTCATGGTGAAAATACCTTATCTAATATTTTAGAATTTGCACTTCGTTATTTCCTGTTTCTACATGGGTTATTGTATAACTGAGTTTTATGTTGACGGTTATGAGGCTCAACAGCTATCTCAGGGCTTGTCTGTATACTGTCATATACTTCGCACGTGTTTATCATGTGTATGGGCCGCCCTACATTGTCCAGGAACCTTGATCAAGGGTCTTTGGGGCTAAACAATTTTAGGTCGGGTTAGTTATAGGATGAAAGGGTTATGGAGTGGAGGATCCAACGACTTCCATCCAGAGGTTAGGGTCATATTCACATTACAATGATAACTGAGAAATGTCAGTATTAAATTTAAACCTTGAACTTATATTTCTTAAACCAGCGACATTTGTATAAGACATGATGAGCTCAAACAAAATATTTTGGTGTGTAGTATCTCCAGCTTAGTGTTGACCCATTCTTTCTGATTCACCCTGTATAGTATGAGGGCGTTTCCCACATTTTTTAAGTTTAGTTAGTGTTATCATCACCTTTTGTTTTAACTGTATTAAAGAATTATCGAGTTTAATTCTTTTATTCAGTCTTAATGACTTTAAACAACGAACATTCAATTATTTTCCAAATACAGATTTTATAATTATCAGTTTATTAGAAAAAAGAGAACTTTTTAACAGGAAATAAATTTGGGTGTTTCTGGAAAAAAATTATTTATGACGTCATTAGTGGAAAATGGAGCTTATCCCATTTAACACCACGTGTCCAAAATATTATTTAAATGTTTTGTATCCTCACAGTAGGCCTATGCCATCGAGTTTGAGACTAGTGTAATTTATGAACAACATGGCGTTGAAAATATACCACTTTCCGTTTAAGATGTTAAAGCCGAAGGTTTCACGCTTAGGGGTAGAAATTTGGAAATTCATCCATAAAATATGTCCCTTTCAAAACCAAAATTGTTCCAAGCGTTTTTGTATCAAAACAAAGAAAACTTAGGTGGTAAGTATTGCAATTAATAATTTATTAACATTTATTATCAATAAAAAATTAAACAATATTATAAATAAGATCAAAATACTTATACTAAGTTTCCTATTATAAATATTATTAGTCTGATATGTTGTAATATTCCGAAAATTTGAAAGTTTTCTTAACTTTTTAGTTTAATTAAATTAGGAATTTGATAAAGTTTATAAGCATAAAATATTTAATATTTATAAATAAATAACATACCCAATAATATAACAACTAATACCTAACTTTAAATGATTTTACGCTCTTACGTTTAATAAAACATTATTGAAGCATTTAAACAAGTGAATCCGGTCAGAGGTCACTCAGTCGCCAACTTGGGCATTACCTAATAAGACAGATTAGATATTAGCTCCCTGCTAGATATTAGTCGCATAAATTATTTAATAAACCAAATTTTATTATTAGTTTGTCACTTGTAGATATCAATGAATAGGCGACGCCTACATCTATACATTTTCTGTTTATAATGACACACTGACTGAGCTCAGTTAGGTCGCACGACCCAACTTTTGACCCTCAATAAAGTCTCAATCAGACCAATTATGGCGTCATCAGATTTATTGGTAAATCTACCTACTATTTTCCGGCATGAAATTGAAATAAAGTTGAAAAAAATTATAAAGTATTAGTAAAGTTACATATAGAATCAGAGAATATTTTATACGTAAGTATTTGGAAATAGTATGTTATAAGAAGCTTTTAATACTGGTTCAAATTTAAAAATACTTATAGTACGGGTACCTTACTGGTCTGGTAATATGAAACTCATCATTAATCTAAAAACCATTAAAATATCTAGTTAAAAATTGTGAAGTTTGCATAGTAGCACGAAATCAAGCCAGTAAACAAAAAATTGTCCCCGAAACATTTCTGAAACAAGCTCACTTACAGCTGAAACATTTCTTCTTTTGATGCAAACATGTTTCAGAAACATTGCAGAAAATTCAAATGTCCTGCCTATAATATGTTTCTTCTAAAACATTGGTGAAACATTATGTACAACTTTGTTTCAGATATGAATATACTGTACTGTTTCGAATCGACTTTTTGTAATGTTTCTGAAACAATACTGCAAAATTGTCCTTGAAAGGTTTCTTTAGGTAGCTCCATTTTTGGGCACAGGTGCTAGAACATGACCTCAGATACGATATTATGCAAATAAGAATCAATAATAACAATAATAGAAGTATTTATATATGAGTAGACAAAGAGGTATGTATGTACTTCTATTATTGCTGTTAAGTTTGCAAAATACAGAATTTCGTTTCAAGTGTCATGTCACAGCACCGGTCACCAAATATTTGTGAAGATATACTGCAAATGGTTTGAAATAGAATACAAATATCAGATATGAAATAAGTCTATATTTTCACATAGAAGTGAACGTTTACAACAAAAATACTTTAACAAAAAGTAAATATAATTCACATTTAGGATTAACAGCAATATATAGTTATATCTAATATATTAACAACTTTTATATATTATTTTTAATTAAGTTTTCTGTTTCTCTGTTGGCTTGACGGAACCAGGATGCCACGATGGTTTCAAAAGTTTTGTCACTTAATAAGGAGTAGAACTTCTTTCTTATTGCATCTGAAACAATGTATATGACATGTATGCACAGTAGAATAACGTAGAATAACAATGAATAAATATTTGTACCAAATTATAAAATTAAAACAAATTTGTTTAAAAAATTAACATGAATTTAAAATGATTAGATTTACAATGCCTCTTCGATTTAAATAAGTCTTTACTTACGGTTTTCATGTTTACACAAAACAAACTGCTACAGCACTTTAATCATAAATTACCAATACGCTAGTAGCTAACACAATCACAAAACATTAAAAGATGCCAAAGAATTTCCAGGATTCTTTCTAACCGCCAACGCCAACCACCAAAAATATAACCTAACCACATATTTTACGCATTTTACGTTTTTAATTAACAGAAACGGAAACTATGACATTATGCCAATCCACCAGCGCCCTGCCAATTGCTACCAACCCTGCCATGGCAATACTCTACACTTAGCACTCATTCCTTATGCGCATGCGTGTACATGTACTGGGTTCGTGAAACGTTTCATATTTGTTCCATATGTGATGGTATGAAAAATATATGTTTCTGAAATATATCATAAAATGTTTCAAATTTTCATTAAAATGTACTAATTGAAACGTTTCATGAATGTTACATGTTTACTGGGAAATTGTAGAACATTAACAAGGGAACTATTTGTAGAACATAACATGGAAAATCTGTTGCCATAAAGCATTATACTATACATGGTGTCAGAACTTATCTAAAAAAAACTGAGTGTACAGGGGACTATTAAAAACACAATTTTGTAAAGAAAAATCAAAAAGGGCAGTCCGAAAATGATTTTAAATATACACTTCTGCACGGCACTGAATACTGGTTCACTATAAAAATTGAAAGGTTTGCTCAAGAAAAGAAATAAAAAGAAGTCCAAATGATTTAAAGTCAGGAGATCGTGGCTGCCATGGTACCGGCTCTCCTCGTCCAATCCCTTGGTTTTAATTGGTGTTGTTGGTTGGATATGCTGTGCATGGTAGGGATATAATTGAGCCTCGTATATGATACGTCACACTGTTGTCCTGGACCTCCATCTCTTCCTCGATTCGGTTTCAAATTTCTCTCGCGTTGCACTGCACTTGCGCACACTGTACACCGCGATAAAAGTAGTTGCATTTGGCACATGTTTACCGAGAATTATTTCTGCTAAAGCATTTCCACAGCGTAATAAATTAAAACCATATCCATCAACTCCGAGTTGCTACTATACCCGTAAGCCATTTTTGACACTTGAAAAACTAATGTAAACACTGGCGGCACAAAAACTTTAGTGCATACAAAAAGTAATCGGATTGCAGTATTCGAAATCGCCTGTATATACACTACAGTGGCCCAGCGATATAAAGGTTGAAAATACTACAACTTCAATAATGTTTTACTCGGAAACTATAAGGATTTTATATATAGCTATATATATATATATATATATATATATATATATTTAATATCTCGACCCCATTTTTCATGAGGCATATCTTTTCCCAAATTCTTTTAGATAAGTTCCGAATCACCCTGTATTTAGTTATGTATGTAACAATCTCTTAAAAAGAGCTCTAGTGGATGAGTCTGTTTACGGACGAGACAATGGCCGAGTCAGCAGCTCTGTTTAAGAACGAGTTGTATACAATTTTTGTTTTGCATAAACTCTACAAATTTCAAATATGTTTCAACTGCATGAGTTCTCAACCGCAATTGACATTAGAAAGGGTGAGAATGAACAAAATCCACTCCAGTAAACTTTCACGAGCAATATAAAAAAGAACCAATACGACTTATTCAAAATGGCACGATGCAGGGAAAATGACGTGAATGTTGTTAAGTGCAGATGCATTGTTAACCTATTTTTATGAAAAATCCAAAATCTTGAAAGCTACGCTCTGGTCAAAGTAGGTACACCATGTTGATAGTAGCTATCTCTGCGAAAGAAAATGTAACTATTCGGATATATGCAAAGGTGACAACATTTTTGAAGCGTAATTCAGTGGGCTATGAACTGAAGAAATCTCAAGTACTTAAGAGAGAGGAGATCAACAGGTTGCAAGAGACTGACGATGATTTACTTAATTCTGAAAGTAGCTTTTATTATTGTGTTTACGAGGCATTGCATTCGCCTCAGGTCTCTGAATTATCGAAAACAGTGGTTCTTTAATAATTACTCTTTATGATACCAAGCCCGTAAGAGAATATTTTCCGTAACTGCAGAAATCCTCTAGAATTATACAACAAATGAATTGGCATAAGCAGAAAAACGCATGTCTATTTTTCCTTAAAATTGGGTTATTACAGAAAATGGGTTCTCATAAGGCATCGTATTATGCACAAACAGCATATACCACTATTCACTTTAGCTGCAGACAATGAGTTGTTTAATAGATCAACAAAAATGATACAAGTTTTGAATACAATCTGTTTTTGAGAAATATGTAATTTAGACATGGGTCTGTCTTTAAATTCAACAGATTGGTGTAGTCGAACAGGCGCCATGGTATGTGAATGCATACCAAACCGATCAAATTGGTGGACACTTGATATTCTGGCAAACTCGTTGTGGTGTGTTTATTAGAGTGAAGTGAAGTTATACTTGTCCAAAAATAAATATTTGTTTCTTATTAGGTAACTCTTCAGAAATAAACCAGTTGTAACAGCTTTTACAATGTCCAGAAGGTATTTTTGTTCTATGCTTCTAATTTACTTCCAAAAATAAAGTGGTAAGTATGGTTTCAAATTCTACCACAGATAAACTCACAAGTTTACAACTATTTCCCTATTCAACTGGAAAAGCAGAGAAGACATATCATTTGCCCACCCAAATATAGATTAAGGTGAACGTGCCGGCAATTCAGGAGGTCCTTCTCTTCCAATTCATTCTTGAAATGTCTCTTTTATTATTTCATATTTATTGCTAACCTCTTGACATTTTATTAATTGCAGTTTATTTGCAACACTTATAATCGTAAATGAAATTAAACGTCTGAATGTAGCTTAGAAGCATACAATGTCATTAATTTTATTCAAGTTAATTTGAAAATTTTATTTTTAATCTTATGGATATTATCTCTATTTTTTGCGTCTCTCATCCTGTAATTGGTACTATAATGTGGAAAGGAAAAGGAAAGAACCCTGTATTGTTGAATTTTTTGGTATGGTAACAATCGTTTTGTTCAAGTAGCGATAACTCGAATGTAATTAACAACCACTGCATAAGTAATAGAGACACATTTAACCATGGTGTATTATTGTGTATACTACGTCTCAACCATATTGCAATATTGTACTTAATTGACTTGCCCATTACTCCCCAGGGCCGTGTATATATGAAATTTATAATATTTGCCTTTTTTGGAAAGCAAATTTATAAAATAGCATTATTATACTATATTTTGCCTTCTAGCCCCCCCTCCCACAATTTCATTTTATCCACCCCACCCCCTGACTGACAAAGTTGACTGTGATAAACAGTTGAAATAAACTGAAAAATATTTAATAACCATTAACTAATGGTGGAAACTAGAGGAAATTGCTTGAGTGGAGCTTACGAGCAAAATTTGAATGTAAAATTACAATCCTGTTGTGACCGTGATGCTTTAGTAATTGAAATATTATTCATGAAGAAATTATCACTTTTATATGGTTTTTACTGAAGTCACAACTGTCAGAATATCACGTTTATGTGATACAAAAATAAAAGTGTAGAAATATTCAGGCGCCGGCGTCAGACAGAGGATTGTGTCATAAGAATGCTGTTAAAGCTGTATCTCCACATCTTGACGCTACTGCGGGCACATAAAAACGTTTTATACGAGGATCGCGGAACGTGCTGTTGTTTTCGAATTTATCCTCGTACGATATTACGCAAATTGATAACCGAAATTTCTAACACTTCCAATCTGCGGTAAATAAGAAGAAAATTTTCTATCTGACGCAAATTTACAATTTTCAATTATCTCGAGTAGTTTTATGGCGAAACGCAAGTCAAATGTATTTTCATTCAAGAAGAAATATTTTCATCAATGGCAGAGATAATTCGATTTGAGAAATGCGTACTTCATTAAGTTTCCATTAACACACTTCAAGAAAAAAGATTCATGAATTGTTGATCAGCGGTGCAAGATTCTTATAAATAATAAGCGTAGTATTTTGTATAATTTATAAATAACGGTTAGTTATAGTCTGTTTAGAAATTAAAGAGAGTAATAAAAGCTTATTATGTATCTAAATCGTAAATAAATGTAGTACTGGTGCTTATATTTAATATTTTTATATTATGTATTATCGGTATAGATGAGGTGTACTTTTAAAAAAACTTTGTGTGACCGGGTTGTACTAAATTGTAGCAGGTAGCTAAAATTTAATCCCCGACAATCCTCTTTGTCTATGCCGCTTCAATTTCTCAGTCCATTTCTCTTATAAGTAAACAATATAAAAACAGCATTTCAAAACATGAGGCTACTTTAAGCATCATAAGTTAAGAGGGTTTTTAGTAATTCAAATAAAATTCAATATTATTACCAAAATATTTATTTAAATTTAATGAATAGACTTTTATTTCACACAAAAATATATGTATTTTGAACATTCAAATTATGGTGAGTAAATGTAGTGTTGTATAAATGTACAATAAAGAAAATAAAAAAGTATTATATATTAAAACTCATCATGAATATTCTGATGAATTATCTTCGTCTCCTAGATTGATAACGATAGGTTCCACAGTAACGTCAATTAAATTATCGAGTTTCCACATTTTCTCTTCTTCTTTTTCTACATGATGTATACATCTTTGCCAGTTATATGTAGTTACTCGTTCCAAGGAATTTTTTAACAAAATTTTCACGTCACTTAATTTAAACAGTTATACGGTGGTAACCGTAGTACCGTTATTTGGCGATTTGTTGCCATTTCATCGATAACATATTTTTTCTGATCTTTATTAAGATTGACAAGTGTGAAAAGTTCTTTTTTCACCATATTTGATTCAAAAGAAATGTTTTTTCCGTGTAACCATTGAATTATAATATCGGCTTTTCTCCAAGCAGTCGTAGGCGTCCGCTCGGTCTGCCGTGAATGGTAACTGGCATTATATCCATGACAATTACAAACCCCGGAGTAATAAGATCCAACATCTGTGTAAAATACTCTTCGAAAACATCTGCGTTCATGTCTTCGTGATAGTCACCTGTATTTTTAGATTCAAATAAAAGTAAACCGCCATCTATAAAACCACTGGCACTACCTATATGTGTCACTATTACTCTTCGCCCTTTACCTGAAGGTGCCTTGAACCCTGTTGAAAGTCCATCCAAAAATTCTTGTCGAAAACTTTTTACATTTTTATCTTGCCATACTTTTGTTACAGTATATCTCTCGTTGACCCAAGTTTCGTCTAGATAATAAATATTCCTCCCTTCTTCACGGAATTTTCTAATTGATCTTAAGTAGGATCTTCGCCAACAAATAATTTCATCTTTATCGATAAGAACTGACTTGACTTGACTTGACTGAATGAGTGTACTTTTCTGCGAATGACATTTTTGAAGAAATCATCTATAACGACTTTTGACCTCCCTGTAGATGATTTTGGGGGATTTACAGTATCTTGTTCATTTTTTGTTTCCTTTAAAAGTCTGTAGATAGTCGCTTTTCAAATCCCTGTCATTTTGGAACACTTTTCCACGATGTCGTCAACACTGTTGGTAGGATTTTGGTGTTTCAATGCATTAAATATATTTAATATAATAATCTTCTCATTCTGAGACAGCGCACATCTTTTCACGCGTTTAGCTGGTACGTAATCTGATAAGCTCGACATTTTACCCAAACAATAAGCACTAAACACAAGTTGAATTTTACTCTACTGCACTAGCACGTCTTATTAGTAGTGACGTAGTGAATTTACGGCATTATTAAACGTAATTTATTTCTTTATTTACAATATAGATCCGTTCGTGAAAATTACGGCGACAATGCTTTTGGTTACTTCCATATAGAGAGTTTTACTTGAGGTATTTATAAAATTATTCCATCTGATTTCACATTAAAATACTTGTTTTAATTTGAGTAATGACTAATGATATTTAAAATGTATTATTGTGTTTAAATTAATTAATTAATAATTTATTGCATTGATTTAATTTCTCCTTAAATATTAAAAAAAAAACTTATATATTACTTTTCTTTATTATCTTATTTGGAATCGGAATGAAGCGGAATATAATAAATGAAAAAATGTAAGTTTGCTTTATCATTGATTCTCTAAACGCCCTGTATACATTCTGGTAGTTTTACAGAAAAGTTTAATTAATCTTTACAACTTTACAGTTTAATTTTTTCGATTAACTTAAACCTACATACTTATGTATTTCCAAATGGTTTTCACAAACAATTAATAATAATATCACTACTCCTCATTCTAATCAAGGATTCGCCCAGTCGGAAACTTTTGCGGAAGAGGGGGCGGCATATTATTATTAAGCAGACTGCATTTGCGCCCAGGAACGACTTACGTTGGTAGGCCCTGCCCTAACCACCATTCAGTGCAGGAATGAGGGAATCCTGAAAAACATATTAATTAGGGGGGTGGTCAAATGTCAACCGGTATCAATCTCTCACATTAACCCAAGCCAACCTTCTTCCACACTACCATACCCACAGAGAGGGTGCCAATCCTCTCCACAAATACAGCTGATCTACGACCATTCGGCCGCGGGATTCGATCCCACAGTGGACGGGAAACATCGATTCAAGTGCTAACGCCTTAAACCGCTCGGCCACTGAGCCCTTGGCTTGCCAGGGTAAAATAAAATATTCCTGAGTAATATCTATTTATTGTATAAATTCCAAACTCCAAAAATTTGAAATACGTAACAAAAAAATCAATAAAATGAAAATCACATAATAAAGATACCATTTAGTATTATAGTAACCTTCTAACCGCTTGTCGCTTGTCAACAATGTTATTATTTTAAAATATTTCAGCTAGGTGGTAAATACTTATACGATCATAGGAAGCTTGCAGCTTTGCTAATAATTTATAAGGTTAAAATATATTGTGACTGTGGTGCAAAAGCGAAACTGCAATTATTATTTATATATAAATAAGTACCTAGTATATAGTACTTTTAGTATTTTATTATACTTATAAGGTGTTACAAATTAATAGCTAAAAAATACAAATTTTTATAAATGCATGTAAAGTTTGTTTGGAATATAATTTATTTTAAACAAAACACTCGTTTTCTCCTCCTTTAAAGAGATAATATAAAATCACACACATTTGTGTTGTATCTAAAAATTTCTCTGCCTGAGAACAATACTATTCTGTAAAAATAGACGCTTATTCTGGAAAAGTCTGGTACAATAATAATTTACATTAAAAAATATACCTATAGCAAATTCAAAAATAACATTTAAGTGACCACTGAGTTTTATTGTGAACATTCTCACATCACTATTATATTTTTATATTTCATTTAGAACTTCTTTTGAAACTCATTTTTATAATTTTATTTTATTTTTTATTCACTTGCATCTTATATTTACTTCAAAAATTACATTTTAATTCCACCAGAAAAAGTTATGGGAACTTATTCATTGGTTGTTGAGTAGATAGTAAATGTAAATAGTACGCTAGCTGGTGACCCGTTCCGCGATGTGACGTCACGTCACAAGCGCTAATCTCTGCAGGTTTGATAGCTTGGTTAGTTTCGGTGTTTTTGTTTATAGTTTATTTTAAACAACAAATAATTTTAAACGTTTTAATCGTTAGTATGTATTTCTGTGACCTTAGAACTATATTTTTTTATTCTAATTAAACAATAGTATTGCCGATAAATAGGTATTAACGCTCATTTTGTATTCAATGTATACTTTGCTGTGCTGAACATATGTAATTGATTTTAATTTGTTGGTGTGAATAAAATAGTATCTCATGTTTCATGTATTTTGTACCAACCCGGTATGAAAGTCAAGAAACGTATTTATAACTTTGCTGCGTTTCTGTCTTTGCATCGCATTCTTTCAGTTTAATTTATGACAAGCTTATTCGAAACCACTTTTTATAAATAATTCGATGTCAGATTAACTTAGATACTTTGTAATCTGATGCAGTTCTATAAATATCAGGATTAAATTTAGTATGCCGTAATGAAATTCTTCAGGCCAAGTTCTTACCTAGTTCACTAATGTGTGTATCATCTTCCCTTTCAGTTGCATGCAACTGGTGATCAAGTTAAGTTTGATAATATACAAAGTGTTTAAAAAAGACATGGCAACATTACTAGGGCTGATAGAACATTGAAAAATAAATGGGGTTTGCTTAATAAACGTATGTTCTAGAGCCACTTGTTTTTAAGATACAGGGCGTGTAAAGTAATTTTATAAAATCAAATTCTGGATGTAATTTTTTTAAACACCAACAGATTTCATTAAGATTTGACACAGGCGTCTTTTTGATGATGCTGACATTTTCTTTAACTTTTTTTAAGTTAGGTTTTTCCCATTCTAAGGGTGGAAACAGATAAAGTGGAAGCAGGTTTTCTGCTTACTGGTAACCAGCGCCGAATATGTACGTATAAGCTATAAATAATTGTATATTTAAATTGATATAAAAAGGGCAGTTTAAAGCGGACACAGTGGAAGCGGTTTCCCGCTTACTGGTACCCTGCGCCGAGCCGCGCCTATATGCTTTGAAAATTATAACACACTTTTAAATGGACACGTACACAGTGAAAGCAGGTTGAAGCAGGTCCGCACCGAAAACCTGCGTGCCTGCTTTTATCAGAATTAAAATTTAATTTTTAATTTGTAAGCGCGGGTCGCGTGTAGAAAAATTGACAAATTAATATCATCAGTTTTTCGACGACCTAACCGATATAGGATAAAATCCACAGAAAGCGATATATAATACACACATATTGGAGAGAGATTAGTAATGAAATTAAAGAAGAGGGTATTAAAACATACGGAGTGTCCGAAATATGAGTGCCTTCATTTTCCTGTATGATAAATTGTACTAAACAAAATATATTTGATTTAACATATTTTGAATATGCGACGTATAATGTCAGATCTTTATACATAATAAATACAATTACACGTAATAAACATACTTAGTGTGAATCGTTTTCTTAAAGCTCTTTTCACAGCACAGAATAAAATGTGAAATAGTTATAAGTGTTCCAAATTAATGTCGTTGCTTGCGAAAAACGCACTGCTATCACTATTGCTTAATAATTTGAGGTTAGCAGCAGCAGGTAATGGATGCAATGTTGTCGTACGTTCCAGTACATTACATTATTTTAAGGATTTGGGAAACCTCTATTGTTTACTTCATTAATACTGATAAAAAAAACAAATTACAGGAGCTTTTACATAACCTCAGTTGTGAATTTGTTTGTAATTTCGTAACACAGCTTTGCATATTTGTGCAGTTGCATTTTTGAAACGTATTTGTAGAGCTATTAGTCTTAGACATTTTTCTCATAAGAGTTTCTTGCTTCTTTTGGTCAGATATACAAGCTCCTTTAGTATCGGCACTGCACTATTTAGTGCAGAAATGAGAGAAACCTGGAAAACCTCATTAATTAGGGGGGTAGTCAAATATCAACCGGTATCAATCTCTCACATTGACCCAAGCTAACATTATTCCACCCTACCATATCCGCAGAGAGGGTGCCAATACTCTCCACGAATATAGCTTATATACGGTCTACCGGCAGCGGGACGCGAACCCACACCGATCTAGTCACCTCGAATCAAGTACTGACGCCTTAAACCGCGCGACCACTGACCGACCTAAATAATGTAGTAATTTACAAAAACATTTTTTATTAAGGTTGCTGGATATATGTGGCTGATTACATGTTGGTATAATTTTGTTCAATGTGAATTTTGAAAATTATTTAATATTTTCATTATGCCAGGTATGTCTTTTTTCGTTAGTAAGTTTAGCTAGATTAATTTATAATTTAGATATTTATTGTATGCAACATTGCAACTAAACATATGGCTTAATTAATAGAAATTATAAAACAAAATTGATTGGAATTTTGTTAAAAGTAATAACAAGTCTTTCTTCCGATATAGCTTACTTATGTAGATTACATCAATTTTCCATTATATGGCATTTCACTTCCATGCCATTCCATCCATGTATATTGAAAAGAACTTTCCTTGAAATTTTAAGTAAATGAATTCTGAATAATTTATTCTATTGCGATTAATAGGGTGTACTCCAAATTGTTTTCTTTTTGACTTAAAATTAATAATTAATTTAAAAAAAATTAAAAATTAGTAATTTTACAAAAAAAATGCTATTAGTAAATTTGTTAAACATGCACCTTTTCCAAGTTAAAATGCAAAAAAACTGTGGTAAAGTCAACAACGAAATTTCTGTAATAGTACTTATATATAAAGTGTGTAATGTCAAACCTCGTGTTTTTTACTCTTGTTTGAATAGTAATTTCTTCTCTTAGAGAATATTATAAACTTAAAATTTTGCTCTGCTTTGTGTTTGTAACGCGCTACTGTATAATACTAGTGGAAACTTGAGTTGAGCTTTGGGGGAATGTTTTAAGAGTGTTGTAGCAGTAATTAGATGCTATTCTGAAAAATTTCCTGAGAGGTACCTGTCAAATAGAAAAACATTTTTGGTAGTAGAAAAACGTTGTTGAAAAACTGATGTTGTTAAACGAAATAATTCCGGTATACCTAGATCAGCTAGATCTAATAAAAATGATCTAGATATTTTCGTTTTGGTCTCCAAAAATCCATCCAATAGCGTAAGAAAAATATCTTTACAGATAAGTACTACATCTTCTAGCGTGTGGAGAATATCAAAAGAACAACAATTACATCCGTACCATTACAGAAAAGTATAAGAATGTTTACAGAGCATCTGACTTTAGTGGCATTCGTAAAACAGTCTTCCAGAAATCATCATTTGCACGCATTTGCACTGCTAGTATAAGTTTCCTTTATTATTATGTAGTAGCGCCTAACAAACAGAGCAGAATAAAACAGAATCAAATTTTAACGTGATTACAGTATTCTCAGAGAACACATTACTATTCAAATAAGAAAATAAACAATTTACCGTAATTTCTGCTATAGTCGCGGCAAGAATTTAGACGACTTACGTCATACGAACAAATGAATAATTATATTATATTTTCATCAAAATATTTATGAAACTGTAACTGAATAAAACTATATACTACACTAAATGTTCGCATTACATATTGCACAAATTGCAGAAAATGATTGTTTCTAACGCGACCAAATATCGAAAATTATGTTGACAATAAAAACAATTGCGTAACGTCAGCGTAAGTCGTAATTATGTATATAGTTGTGGCAAGAATTCAGACGACTTATGTCATACGAACAAATGAATAATTCATTGTAGTTTCACTTGTAATCTCCCTAGTGCTTGGATTATTACCGGAAATTTTTTCGAGGGTACGAATATTTTGAAAATTATCCGAAGACGAGAGATAATTTTCTCAAAATATTCGTAAATGAGGAAAAATTTCCGGTTATTAATTCAAGCACATGGGGGATTCAGTAAGAAAATTTCACACCTAAAAAATTAATCAATAAATTTTTGACATTAAGATTATTAGACAAGATTAGAGACATGGAAAAGGTATGTCAGTTGGCCACGAATGTTTATTGAAATATCAACAATTGTACCACGCTAATTTTTCTCATTATAAAGTCGAATGAAGTGTTAAGTAAAAATGTCTCGTTTTGGAAAAGAAAATCAAGACAGTACTAGAAAAGCAGTTGAAAATTTAGTGCCACAAAATATGAAATTTCAAGTCTATGCCATGTGTCATTATTTTGACATAAATATTTCCACTTATTAATATCGTTCAGGGTACCCTGGAGGATGAATATTTCCGGAAATATTTTGGTGTCCATGGCAACCAAACAAAAAACGAGTCTCTGATTGGCATAAGAGTATGGGTGTGAAATTTTAATAAAAATATTTTTCTACACCCGTAATATAACAATGCACTTATATGCCCATAATCCGTTTCATAATGATACCCATTACAATATAAATTTTTCATTACGATACAGATTTTATAATCCGTTTCATAATGATACCCATTACGATACAGATTTTTAATCAATAGAAACCCATAATTTTTCAATCAAGCATGCTGTTCATTTCACGTTTATCCTAGGTTCCTATGTAATTATTTTAGATTTCAAAATCAGTACGTATTAAATTTTCGTAGATACCTAGCTAAACTTCGATAATTTATCAAAATGTCTGATATCAGCGATATAGAAGAATTACCATCGACTCCTCCACACATATCGGGGAAATCAGAAAATGCAGTTCATACGAATAATTACTGTTACCTATTGTGTTCAATAAAAATATAAAATTTATGGTTTTTGATTATTTATCGGGTGTAGAAAAAATAGCGTATGCAACTCTCATGTAATGGTTATTAATACACTCGCATATACCATACGAAACTCACCTTCGGCTCGTTTCGTATCCCGGTTAATGCTCGTGTATTAATAACCATCATTACATGATCGTTGCGTAATATACTATTAACAAACTGTAACTGAGAATGATAAAACTATATACTACACTAAATGGTTGTACTATATATTGCACTAAATGCAAAAAATGTTGAAAAACAATTACATAATTTGTAACAACTTACTATTGAAATTGAAAATATTATAATATTTGGACTACAATTAAACTTTGTGGTCTAATTCTATCCAGCAACTGCCGCAAGCATAACAACCTAAACTCTACTTCAACTCCCTTTGCAAATTTTGATAACTGCTAAAGAACTATGCGTACATTTAAGGAGGATGTGGATACAAGAATCAATCATTTCTAGGTTATGCTTTCGTAATATTTTCTTTTGTGGGGCTAGGGTAGGTTTAGATCTGACTTTCAACGACAAACACGTTCACATTATAATTAAAAGTTTTAGAAATGGTTTTGTTTGAATTGATTTGTTGCTAAATAAGTAATCAATAATTATTACAGCAGTTGGAAAACAGGGATATTCTTTAGGTACTTACACAATTTTGTAAATTATTTTGTCATAAAAAATACGTGTACCTAATTATTATTGTACACTGTAGTAACATAAAAAAACAATTTACTGAAGTTTTATTACATTATAATGGAATAATTTAAAAATTTTCACAGATATTTTACACAATCTTCACGCTGTAACTCTAGCTGTAGCGGTAGACTGCGCCGGCACGGCGACTACAATGCTCCAAAAGCCTCAACTCAAGTCTAAATTTTTATTGACAAGTCTATAACACCATTGTGCATACGTAAATTGCATTAAATCCATTATTTAGCGTTATTTATGTAAAATAAAATACTTCATGCCATTAATATTTGACAATTCAATGACAATTCATAGTTTTGACGTTCACCGATGTTAGTTTCTTCTGTGTAGGTCTGGTTCAAGGCTATACACATTTTACATGACAAAACAATGAAATTTGGGTACTTTTTGGAGGCGTTTTTTTATGTTAAATTTTGAAATTTTTTAATGTTTATTTATCAGAATGTGTTCATAATTAAGTATATTTCAATTTAAACATAAGTTTTAGCAGGGCTGACAACCAAAAAATCAAAATTAAATCGATTTCTTGGAAAATGGAACACCCTGTATAAAAATTGATGTTATTATCAGATTCTACGCGCCATCTAGTGTCTGTATACCAAATTTCGTCGCACTGGCTATGATGGTTTCTGAGATATTCGCACTGAAAGTCTTAGAGGGAACACCCGGTATACTCTTGGCCGATTCTACCCTACGCATCTTATGTTAGGTATGTGATGAAGAAAAAATGTATCGTATTTCAATAGTATCTCAAAAACTCTTAAATCTATTGGCAATATTTTGACTATAGTACCTAACTGAGACCCTGTATGTGCACGGTTTCACGGTATGCTGTCTGTAATGCCATTTAGAAATTGTGCATATAATGTTCCGCCAAAAGTTCTATATATTCATTTCAATTTTGGTACTGATAGAAAATATTTTTTTGTTAAGCTGAATAAATGGAAATATTTTGATAAATTCAGTAAAAATTTGAGCTTTTCAATATAAATGAAAATTTTTATCTTCCTAATATTTATTTTGAAAATTCGCGTTATTTTTCGTACTCACAATAAGAATGGTGGATTACATTAATCAACATTTTTGCAACAATAGAACGCTTTAGCCAAAATAATATTATTACTTTTGTTAACACTTAGCTAACTAGAAATTTCGCCGACTCACCTTACGCCACTGTTGCGTAAGCCTCTTTAAAAACGTAATGAAGTTTTCCTTGCACTTAAATGGTTATTATCATTTCACTGTGTGTAGAAGAGTAAACAAAATGACAATTTCATAGTTTTTGAAAAAGGTTCCATTTAAAGACCATTATTGAAGATGGGATTTATAAATTAAATCCATTTTTTACTAAATAAATTATAGATATTTTTCCTTAAAAAAACATATAATATTTGCCAAAATTTCCGGTCACGTTCACCAGTTCCCAATGAAGGGAATTTCGACATAGGATTTCCTGTATTGTCGCACTATCATATAATTGTAAAGTACCCTGAAATTATATATCTGGATTTTCCGTTTTTCTGTTGGGTGAAAGAATTTAAATAAGATATAATATATATTTATGAATTAGTTAAAGGAAAATCGAAAATCGAATACCAGTATGAAGTTTCGTTAAATCGACTCTTTAGTTTTGGACGAAAAAATGAAGAGAGGAATAGTAAAACTTGAAGAATTTTTTATGTTACTCTTACTTTTTGGATAGTCGTCCCAGGTGTAGGTAACTGCTCGTCACCAGTCACAGAATTAATGTGCACTTTTCTAGCCTTAGTTGGGAATCTGATATGCCTTGCTAATGTCGGGCCATATATTATTCAGTTCCTAATATTTTGGTACTACAGTTCCTCACATAACAATGGTATTCTAAACGTACCACAGAAGCTGCTGTAAATGGTCGCATCCAACTGATCATTGGAAAAAGTACAACAGTAAAATGGGTTTCTCGCTTTATAAAGAATCAAGAAGTAGATAAAAATGCATCTCTCCTGTCATACTGAAAAAGCAGATAAGTAAAAAATAACAAAAATTACTAAAGAAAAACTAGAATTATGCCACAAATAAATAGCTTCAGATATTTTCTATGGCCACTAGGATAAGTTTTGTGATAAAAAAATATCAACATTTGCGGAATAAAAAAACATTCCCTGAGATTTTGAAAGGGGTTCCATATATAAGGAAAAAAACGTTTTGTCCATAATTAACTGATATCTGTTTCACTCTTTATTTTGCCAGTTTTGGTTGAAACGTTTTTGTCAGTAAAGTTATCTTTGTGAGCATAGAAATCATTAGTCAAATAACGGTATGGGAACGCTACACTTTAAAAAAATATACAATAAGGGGGCCGTATTTTTGAAATAGCGTATAATGACAGAAAGTCAACAAATTTTTGGGTACAGAAATGTTTCAAAATACGTATTTATTAAAATTTAATTGTAGATGTAAATATTGTTATAATATAAACTTATGTAGTTCTGCATTTAAGATTGTTTACTTTTGTTTATAAGTATTTGATAATTGTGAAAATATAAGGTTAGAATAGCAAAATAATGTGGATCTTACACTTTTTAAAACTTATTATTTTAATTGAGGAGAAGTTAAATAGTAAACTGGACAAACAAAATATCAAAGATTTTATTTCTGATATTATTTTTATTCTACGTTTTATATTTTTCGAGATTTCTGTACCTAAAATCACAAATTTCTCCATTTTACGGCGAGGAATACGGTGATCTTAAGTGATTTTTTTTGTGTAAAACGAAGCATGTAGATTTTCAGTTCTTTAAAAGTTCAAGTTATGAATATTAGTTCTAACTAATGATGATTAGCAGCCTTATTTTTGTTCAGTTTGTTGTCGATAGTAGGAAATTAGAGGCCAAATTTCAAAGAAAACACCAAATTTTCTCAATTGTCGACGTTTCGTCACTTATCATGACATCCTCAGGACACTATAAAATTTAATAAATTCAAAATTACATCGCAATTTATAAATAATAAACTTAACATTAAAGTATTAAAAAAGTGTGTTTAAAACATTACAATAAAATGAATACAACAATATCTATATAAACATGAAAAAAGAAACCACAATTACACACACACTAACAATTATTATATGTCACAAATTTAAAAGCAGAAATATTAAAATTATATAAACAAAATGTCTTTATATAATGAATATTAAAATAATAAAATATGGTGAAAAAACGAAAAATGTAACAAACAACAACCTGTGTATCAACATGCAAAAATGGAAAATGGAAATGTTTTTCCAGTGTAAGGTATATTAAATTTATTGCCTAAACTTATAAGATACTCTATATTAGGAGAAAACTGGTATCTAGTTAAATTAATGAACGACTTTTCATTACAAAAATTTGTAGGTGTACTTTTTTGTGTTTCAATAAGTTTTTCTAATTTTTTTATTGCCTCATTCCTGTTCTATAATATAGGACTCTATAAACATTATTTTGGTTTAGGTTGTACGAATCAAATATTTGTGAAGAAGCAGTAGATCTTACTTGTTCTTTAGCTAATTGTAAGTTGATTTTTAAGGATTTTGCTTTCCAATGTGAGTAACTAATTTCTGTATTTAGAAGCTGAGTTTGAAAATTGCATAATATTTTTTGAAATCTGTTAACGGATTATGATGTGTTAAATAACTTTGTATACATTTTGATGTTTTTACAATATGGTTAGATAAAATTTTCTTCTTTCTACATTGTAACAAAAATTTACAGTGATTTTCATAGTTTACCAATTTTCTGTTGTTGGTTGCCCACATCTTCATAGATTCCACCACTTCATTTCCATATGTATGCCGCATATCTTCCAAAAAGCCCATAATTATCTAATGTCCTCGTCTTAATGTATATCCCAAGCAATATGTTCCAACTAATGATGATTAGCAGCCTTATTTTTGTTCAGTTTGTTGTTGATAGTGGGAAACTAGTAACCAAAATAATGTTTATAGAGTCCTATATTATAGAATAGGAAGGAGACAAATGAAAAAATTAGAAAAACTTATTGAAACACAAAAATGTACACCTACAAATTTTTGTAATGAAAAGTGGTTCATTAATTTAACTAGATACCAGTTTTTTCCTAATATAGAGTATCTTATAAGTTTAGGCAATAAATTTAATATACCTTACACTGGAAAAACATTTCCAATGAAACAAATCTTAATTGATGTAGAGTTTATAATTAGCAATTTAGAAGATGAAAACACCAAAATAGAAATGAGATATAAAGTAGTCAACATAATGACCAACTATATGAAAAAAAAAATTGGTTTCAAACAATAATTGTGTTAACAAATGTGATTTTGTCAAAGATTGTCTTGAAGCAAAAAGTTTTCTAAAAACACATGAAGATATTATAGTAACACAGACAGATAAAGGTAATATCACTGTTGCATTGGAAAGATCTGATTATGATAGTAAAGCTATGGTAATGCTTGGTGACTCTAACACATATAAAAAACTTAATAAAGATCCTAGAAAAACTGTACAGAATAAGAATAATAAATTGATAGACCAAATTTTTAAAAGAGGCTTAATAGAAAAATGTGTTAAAAAATTCTTAAAATGGTCTAATGGTATATTTCCAAAAATGCACTTCTTACCCAAAATTCATAAAGACAATGTACCTCTTAGACCTATATAGTAAGTTTTATTGGTTCACCTACTTATAATCTGACAAAATATCTCGCTAATTTGTTGAACTATATTTTTAAAAAGGATGAAAAATATGTAAAATACTCCTTTGAGTTTGTAGAATCTGTTAAAAATCAATGTATGTATGTATTATTATCATTAGATGTGCAGTCATTATTTACAAACATACCTGTTGATTTAGTTATAAAATTAATTTCACAAAAATGGAATCTAATTGAACCATACACAAAATTAACATTGCATTCTTTTCTAGAATTATTCAATTTTTGCATTGACAGCAATTATTTTAATTTTAATAACGAATTTTATTCACAAACTTATGGTCTCGGAATGGGAAATTGTTTATCACCTGTATGAGCAGATATTGTGATGCAGGAGGTACAGGACAAATGTCTTGTAAAACTAGATTTTACCCCTTTGTTTTTTAAAAGGTATGTAGATGACATTATTACGTCTGTACACAAAAATAATGTGCCCACTTTGTTAGAAATATTCAATGGGTTTTATGAAAGAATAATTTTTACAATAGAAGTGGAGGAAAAAAATAGGATATCATTTTTGGATGTATTACTGATAAAAGAAAATAATAAAATAAATACAAATTGGTATCAGAAACCTACATACTCTGAACGACTTTTAAACTATTACTCGGCACATCCGCTATCAATGAAAAATAATATAATAAATAATTTGAAACATAGAGCTCTTAGTTTATCTCACGATGATTATCACATACAGAACATTAATTACATAAGGGAAATACTAATAAAAAATAATTATCCTCTTAGCTTCATTAATAAAATAATAAATAATCGTAATGTAAAAACAAATAATGAATGTGCCAAGGACACCTTAAAAAAGTTCAAAATGCCTTATGTAAAAGGTCTCACAGAGAAGTTGGCAAAAGTTTTTAGAAATGGAGAAAATATCAAGGTAGTACCCAAAAATGAAAATACTTTAAAAAAATATGTATATAGAAATCTTATAACAAAAACACCAGCCGAACTTCAATCAAATGTCGTTTATAAGATACCTTGCAAAGATTGTGATAGGATTTATATAGGTCAAACTGGTAGATATTTAGGAACTCATATTCAGGAACATAAAAGAGACTGTATGAATATATTAAATCCAACAAAGACAAAAAAGTAACAATACTGCACTTGCCGAACACTGTTATAGCAGCTTACATCATTTTGAATATGATTCAACTAAGATTATCTGCAAACAAAATAATATAAAAAAACGGTTATTAGATGAAATGATATGCATAAAAAAAGAAAAACACTTGGTAAATAAAAGATCGGATATTGAAACCCTCAGTAGATTATATTTTAACCTTATAGGGGAGATAAAAAGGTAATATTTGTAAACTTTTTGTATGGTTTTTGTTCACCCTTACTCTCGTACGACAAGATAACTTTAATTTGCTTTATATTTATATATTGTGCAAGATTGTTATATGACATACTATGTACAACGAGACTCGGAAAACACAGTGAAGCTGTAATGTGAGTAACATAAATAATATACGTAGATTTAATTTTTATTTTTTTTTTGCATGTTATACACAGGTTGTTGTTTGTTACATTTTTCGTTCTTTCACCATATTTTATTATTTTAATATTCATTATATAAAAACATTTTGTTTATATAATTTTATTTTTGCTAAATTTGTGACATACAATAATTGTTAGTGTGTGTGTAATTGTGGTTTCTTTTTTCATGTTTATATAGATATTGTTGTATTCATTTTATTGTAATGTTTTAAACACACTTTTTTAATACTTTAATGTTAAGTTTGTTATTTATAAATTGCGATGTAATTTTGAATTTATTAAATTTTATAGTGTCCTGAGGATGTCACGATAAGTGACGAAATGTCGACAATTGAGAAAATTTGGTGTTTTCTTTGAAATTTGGCCTCTAATTTCCCATTATCGACAACAAAATGAATATTAGTGATGCCACAACGAGTAAACGAAACTCATCAAAAGCTTTCTGCTCTAAAAGCTATTTACAATATTTTGTTCTGGAGTAGTAGTTTTTAAACATATTGTATATGACAAAAAAACATTGGCTGTGTTCAACGTCACATGAGGCGAAACTCACTTGCGGCGGAGCTTTTGCTGAGTCACCACTAAAGATGCCGACAGTGAAGAGCGGCGAAATGTTTGGTAGCACGACATGCGACCAAGTTACAGAGGCGGCTTCGAGACGTCTCGGAACACCACCATTATCTGAGGTACGGAGTCTGCGTAGAAGTGAGTCTGCCCCTACAGAGCCTAGCCCGGGAACAACATAGGCAGGTCAAAGAATCCCAGCTAAAGCTAGGGATGTGCACTTTAATAATTCTGTTACTGGCAGTGACCAGTTACCGAGGTCACGGCATAACTACCCGGAAAAACACTATACATATATTAAATAATAGCACCAGCCGTGAAAGTCTAAAAACTATAACATACAACTGTTTTTGTGCTGAATATTGAAAATAAAGTTGTTAGGAACATACGAGTAGCATATCTTAATTAGCCCTTTTTTCTTGTAGTCTTATCTAAAAATAGGTATCACAACATACAGTTCGTTGTTCAGAAAGTTTGATACATATTTCAATAAAAATTTCACTGCCCACGCTTGTTTTGAAGGTAAAAGAAACTTTGTTTTACTTTTAACGATCCTGAGCACGTCATTATGCAATTTTCGAATTCCGCCACTGCGTTTAATTTGGTACGACGAAGAAATTTTCTTCTGCAGGTATTGCAAATAACAACAACATCATAAAATACCGAAGCCGTTTACCAAAAATAACTCTGGTGGTTAAAAATATGCATAATGCCCACGCAATTTCAATGTCCCACTGAATTACGCTTATAATCACACGAGGACGTAGGCGTTGCCACCGTACGAAGTATTTTGGAATTTCAAAAATGCAGGCGTAGGTACCCGCACTTTCCTTACAATGCTGCTATTTTCTCACATATAGAACGCCGTTGACACATTTATTTTCTTTTTATGTACAGAATCACATGTACGTCCGCACAATGGCCAATAAATTTTTATAAATTTGTTACAGTGACAAGCATAATATCTTCATGTTCCATTTTTTATAATTTATGACAGACCAAAACAACTTTTGTTGATATTTATAAAACACTGAGAAATAACCTACTTATGATGGTTTTAAATTGTTTTAACTTACTGTTTTGGATATACACATTACCACATTCAGTGGAAAGATCAGGATACATTCAGCATTCAATAAAACACATATGAATAGCAGTAATATCTATAAACATAAAACTTTCATTTTAAAATTAAGTCGATAAATCTTGTTGATGTCTTATCTATGAGTACTAAATGATGAATTCAATTTTCAGCAACTATTATTTCTATGAGTTTAGCACAAATAAGACTTGTTGCTGCTGGGATCTAGTTTATCTCCTCTTCTAAATATTGTTGAGACAAACAGTGTTAGCATCTGGAAGGCCAATTTAAAAAAGATGTGTATTATCTAGTTGACAATAACTGCTGCACAATCTTTAAAACTTCAATCCAGGGATTAATTTTGGTATAAGTCTTCTTTAAAATTGATGCTTTGGGTTTAATAAAATATGTTAAGGTAGTAGTACTACAAAAAAATTCGAGAAAAGTATTTAGCTTTGATGATTCACTAGTCCAGGGATTGACGAGTATTCATGGGTTGAGACCAGACATTAGTAGTACATTTAGAATAGATTAATAGTTTAATGCCGTATGTTTAGAGTGAAAACAAATATCAGGGTGACAATAGCTGCACCTCTTTGCTGGTCCTTTAACTCGTCAACAACATCAACGGTTTTTGCTACCAAGAACACAAAACAATAACTTAACTTTATTAGAAAACGCAACTCCCTCAACACAAGCTAATACTTGCAATTGAAGAAAATATAATTGATTAGTTTACGTATTTTGTTTTAAAAAATAGATCTAATACCTCTTCATATATTATTAAAGAGGTAAACCATGTGAGCAATATACTGAGATATGCAGGTATAAATATCATAAAGCACAACAGACTATTCGTGATTTGAAATGTTATGTCTGCAATAATCAATTACAAACTGCGTGGAATGTGTACATAACCTTTAAAGGCAGATAGTTGTTGGCATATGGATGGTACCAAACCTCCAGAGAGGGCTGAAGCTGAAGCTAAAATATACAGTAGTAATCTACGTACCAGGCTGTCAGTAATAATAGATACTTACCTACGAAATTCCAAACAAAAGTGATACTGAGTTGGAGTATAGGGTGTGAAATATTTGCAACATACCCACAAATCGGCCAAAAAACTTTCAGAGAGCTAATAGCCTTGAATCCTACCGAAGTAATTTATACTATATGAAATCATTGTAAATGTTTGGTCGCGCGGTTAGGAATTATCAACAGAGTAACTCTGGTGTGCATACCTAGCCATCTCTAGCTACAGAAGGTTCTACCACGAACTTCAGCCAGCTCTTGGTATAATTTCACCTACACCTACAAAAACAGTTCTCCTGATTTGAGTGAGGGAAAATATTTGAATATTGTGCAATAATTGGCAACATAAGTCTACCACAAAGACTTTTATAACAGACCCAAAGAGAAGAAAACTGAAAACTTGATACGAGAACATAATTATGATAACAGGTTACATCTTCTCTTTGAACTTTGATCGCATATAAAGAGCTGGTTTCTAGCTTAGTCACTACTTATTTCGACTAACATTTGATCTCATATGATCATTCGATCAATAAATACTTACCTTTCATTCGATAGCAGTACAAAAACAGTATACTAGTCGTCATACGGCCTGCATTGTGTTATATTCAAGGTACCTACACATCCGGTAGAGATTTTATTAATATTAACTGAGATGATAAGTACCTACTTCGTACAGCAATAAAATGTGAAGAAAACTAATGTAAATTATACTAAAAATAAAACGATTCTGTTTAATTACTTGATGCACTAAGTACCTGTTTTAAGCCGATTACGATAGATGGACATACAGTATGTTTCTTCATTGAATGAATATACCATACTATCATACGTGTTTCATAAAAAATAAATTGTTGTCAGTTATTAAATGTTTCGTTTATAAATTTAAAACAAGTTATGCCATCTTGCTAAAATTTTGTGCGTATATAGATTTGTAAATAAAATATCCCATATATGAATCGAAGTAATCTTGTAATATGTTTGTTCACTATTTTCATTAGAATAAAAAAAGTTTTAAAAATTCATACCATTAAAGTTAATAAAAAAATGTTTGTTCAAAATAAATTAAAAGTAAAATACCGAAACTAACGAAGCTAGCAAATAGCTGATGCTGATGCTGCTTTATCAATTTTATCAAGAACAAGGCAAGAACTTAAAAATAAAAGTAACTTTGAAATTCAACTCTGGTGATTCGACTGGTTTATTTCTAGCCCATAATGAAAAAATAACCTTTTCTCTCGATCTAACTGACTTTATCTGGAATTTTCCTTCATTGAGCATAACTAAAACTAGTTTCAGATCGTATTTCAATTAAACATTATTAATTTACAGTTTCTGTTAAAATAATATTAGATTTTAGCTTACAGTGTTTATTTTTCATAAAATACTGTAGGTAGCAAATTATTAACGAGTATTCATATTTAATGATTTTATTTTATTAATAATAGTGACGTTGCAAGATATATGTGTCATTGTCTCTTAATGTATCATTATTGGATAAGAGAACATCATAAATTGAAAGTTCTTTCATCAGAATATGCTAACGATAGGCAAAGGCTAAACAGGTATTTTTTGAATAAATAGCAAATAAATTTCTTACTTCAATCCAACTTTTATCATTTACAAGTAAATTAAGAATAATTGCTACAAAATGGACAAAAAATGCACTACGACTTATATGAAGAATGTTTTATGTAGTTCACATTTGTTGTGTCAAGTTACCTTTATTTAAAAAAAAAAAAAAACAGATAAAAAACTTACTTTGTAAAAAAGTTATTTTTTTTTATTTTGCAGCCCTTAGTGGGTTACCATTCGGGTGTTATGCTCTCCTAGCATGACTCGACTCCGACTATATCCTCCAAATTTTTTAATTTTATAAGGGGAAACTCTGTTTGTAGGATCTCTCTCACTAAAATTATGAAAGAAAGGAAAAAGTAGCAGGTGCTTGGCAACGAATATTTGAAAATACCGGAAAATCTTGCTAACTGAAGATTTTACACACTACTCATTTTTCCAAGGCTTTTGGATATATTTTTTGGGTCTCACGCCTCGGCAAGCATGTATTTCCGGCATAATAATTTGTAACAAATATTTCAAAATAGATACGCATGTTTGTTAAGGTGGCCACACAAGAGCCGGCTTGCCGGAAGGCTAAATCTGTCCTTTCTGCTACGGCATACACGTTACTTAGTAATCGGTGGGTTTTGTTCAGTTTTATAAACTCTTTAAAGCCTATCGTTGCCATATGACTACTTTATCTATATACACTCACAATCTAAACACACGTATATTTGAGGTTGCCAAACAGATGATCCATGCTAGAGATTTCCACTAATTATTAGATGATATTGTCACATTAGTGAAATACGTTTGATAAGTGTTCAAAGTGTCTAATTTGTGTTAAAGTAATTATTTTCTTGATCAAACAATTAACTGGAAAAATGAGATGGGAGTAAGTCATGTATTGCTATTGCCTAATATTAGAAGTTTACATTACCTAATACATTATTGTAACAATATTTTGATACATTTTATGTAGATTATATTCCATGTTTTTACAGCGCGTTGCCAAATGGCAGCATTAGGCTTTTAAGATACTAATCCCAATTTCAGGCTTCAATTTGATATTCAACAAGCTTTAATTGTATTAGAGAATTCAGATGTGGAAACTCCCCGAAGTTACCAAACTTTATATAGAAACTAACTATTAACCAAAAAAATGAAAAGAGAAGCACGTGCACACAGGCATATCTAATACAGGTAACCGTCCAGAGGATCTGGCTGGACCTTTATCAAAAAAACAATGTTTCCCTAAGTCGAGTATCCGAAGGTGATCGGGTATAGGTATACCGTTAAAGAAAAATGTAAAAGTGCACTGGGGATGAGTGTACCTCAACAGTTAGGACAACATTGCAAACAGTACAATTACCATTTCATTCTGTTATTAGTTATATCCGAGATTATTTTATGTTCATAAACTTATTTTTCAAATATACATAATTTTGCAGAGGTGTAGTTTTATTACTGAAAACTTAACGTTTTTACGGGCTGTACCTATTTCAGAAATAGTAAATATGATAATACATTTTTATTATAATTATATGTTTATTAGGTATTTAGAGTAGGACTAGAATAACAGAAACTAGTAATTTACACATTTCAGCTTTAGAGAGTTAAAGCAATGTTGTATACATGATTTGGGAATATGATCCTGTAACAATTATTGCTGTAAGAGTAACAATTATTGCTCACATGAATAAAAAACCAAATATCAAGCGCAAACTTTCTAAATAGGTAAAACATTGATTAAAAAATTTATAACTGTATTCTTATATGCATCAAAGGCTTGCTACAGACTCTGCATGTATTCGCGATTCATTATGCGCGATTCGTGATATGCGAGGAATTTGCGAATAGTGTATAGGGTCTTGTTCGTTAAAAATTCACGCATAGTCTGGAGCAAGCATAATAAACGAATTACAACTGGAGCCTCAGGATTATAGAAATATCCACATATAGACGAAAATTCATATACGGAATTTCTTAAAACATGATTCTCCATTACTTCAAAAAATAAATACTGCATTTACTCTCTTTAATTTTTCCACCAATATATGGTAGGCAGTTAATTTAAAAGATTTGAAGGAATCACGTTCTCATGTTAGTCAGTTTGACATAAATAAGTATTTCCGTATCAGAAGACTACGAAATTTGTTAACCAGACTGCTTTCCGTCGTTCTAACTCTCGGTCTGTACCCACTCCTCTCACATACACGGTTCCACTTGCATGCGGGAAGGCAAACCAGAAGGCAAAATTTCAAACGCTGGCAGTTTTTTGGAAGGTGAAGAGTTCAGGCTGGATCTTGCAGCCAATACAACCACTAACATTACGGTTTGCCGTAAGCGTTGCTAACTGGAAGGCCTATCTACGTAAATCACGTTATACATGGCCACCATTAAGAAGATCTGATAGTATTTCGTATAATTCTAAATGTTAATGTAAGCAACTTTGGTTTTTCCTAACTTAAATTTTATACTTATACAGCCCTTTTCCTCCACTGACGTAGAAATTTGATATATTCGATTGCAAATAATATACTCATATTCTCATCATATGGATTCGTATTTATAAGTTTTAATATGAGACTTATTTTATATCTCTTGCAGTTTGCATCGCTAGAAACAGTAATAATAAAAAAATAACTAATTAAAAATATTTTTATTGTTAATGCACATGGGAACAAACAACATACAATACAGCGAAATTATACTACAACAATTAAAATGTCCAGACTACGAAATTTTCGGTTAAATTTAGCTGGTTGTGCACAACGACTATAGATAAAATCAACGAAACGATGTTGAAGAATGATAATATCCCGCTCGGGATTTAATTCAGAACTCTTTTTTACTCATGAAAATACTTTAAGATTTTCAAGAAAAAATGCATAAATTAATTGGTTTGTTTATTGATTGGCTGTTCAAAACTATAAGGACACGAATTTTCTAATCCGTTTTTTTCTTTTACCAGAAAAACAAACTGATATTTACTGTACACTACAGAATACTACTTCAACTAAACACTATTTAATTAATCACTATCTAAGCCGCTCTCAATTCTAATCGATCTCTCCGAAGAAGAATATTCCAGGTATTTTCTAGCATCTTTAGATCCATTTCTCGAAGGACTCTCGATCGCTTCTCGTCGATTCCCAATATTCCAGTTTTCGAAACACGGCATTATTTTGTTTGTCTACCAGCATCGCGTAGGGGCGATCGGGGCAATCTGGCGTCTTGTGATACCATAGTCAAATTGGGTGCGAGAATTCTGTGACACTGCCCCCTCTTTAGGACCGATCGTCCCGATCGGATGCACCTCTATACGGGGACAGACGCTCCAGATGGACGACCTTCATCTTACTCTTGGGAGTCCTCTATATCCGGTAAACGACGTCACTGATTTTTTTAATGACGTTGTCGGGGCTCTCCCAACGGTACTGTAGTTTAGACGATTTTCCTTTCTTCCGCGTTGGGTTGTACAGCCACACCAGGTCACCTTGTTGGAATCCGACTATATTGATCCGGACGTCGTATCGAGTCTTCATGCAATCGCTCTCTAGTTGCATTCGAGATCTGACTTGGTCGTGTACGGCTGCTAGTCTTCGTTCTAGCTCATGGGTATAAGTGTCTGGCTCTGTGGGCTATTCCGCAGGACGACCAAATACCAAATCTGCTGGAAGGCGAAGCTCTCTTCCAAAGATGATCCTTGCGGGAGTCTTCCCAGTAGTTTCATGGACCGCTGAGTGGTAAGCTAACAGGAAGGGTGGAATGAGCTTGTCCCAGTATGTCTGGTTCTCGTTCACAAACATCCTCAGATTGGTTTCTAGTATGGCGTTGAAGTGTTCCACCATACCATCTGACTGGAGATGCAGTGGGGTGGTTCTCGTTTTCCGGATTACCATAAGCTCGCAGACTTTTTGGAACATACCTTTCGAAATTTCTGCCCTAATCTGAATGTAGTTCCATGGGTACATCAAATCTGCAGAACAGGTTGTTGACTAGCGCTTCTGCTACGGTTGTGGTCTCTTGATTGGAAAAGGAGTATACTTCCGGCCATTTGGTGGGGTAGTCCATGGATACTAGCAGATATCGGTTCCTACTTTGGGTTTTCGGAAAGGGGCCAGCGATATCAATTGCAATCCTCTCGAACGGTGCTCCTACAATTTACTGGCGCATTTTACCTCTGAAACGGGTCTTCGGTCCCTTGCTGGCTGCACATATGTCATATTTTTGGCACCAATCTTCTACATCCGTCCTACAGCTCAACCAGTAGAAACACTCCCTAATCTTCTATAAAGTCCTATTGATACCAAAATGTCCACCCCCAGTACCTCCATGTACTTCCTGCAACACTTCCTTGACCCGGGCCTTCGACTCGACTTGTTTCTTGACCTCCATTCTGTCATCTTTCTCCCATGCTCTTTTTAGAACACCGTCTTTCAACACCAGGGAATTCCATTGAGCCCAATAGCTCTTTAATGCTGCGCTTTTACTACTGACTTCATTCCAAGAGAGTTGGTTTTGGCTTCTTTCCAGTCTAGCAAGGGCTTGATGTCACAGTCTTGCTTGCTGGTCTTCCCGAATCGCCGCTGAACTCCATCTGTCTTCAGGTTGGGCTGCTACCACCTTGCAAGGAACTGATGAGATGTCCTCTTTCCTTTCAAGATTACTACAGTGTTTACAGATGACAGGACAGGGTCTCCTAGATAGGGCATATGCATTTTCATGTTTCCTGCCGGCTCGATGTTCAACAACAAAATGATATTATTGCAGCTGTTCCAGGTATCTGATCATCTGTCCTTCAGGGTTTTTAAACTGTAGCAGCTATTTAAGGGAAGCGTGATCCGTTCTTAGGAGAAATTCTTGGTCATACAGGTATTTATGAAAGTGTTCTTTTCGGCTTTGGATAGGACTTTGCTGAAGTAGCCCACTACTCGCATTTGGCTATCTTGTACTTGGGAAAAGTCCAATGTTGCTTGAGTCCGTGTCCACTAAAAATGGTGGTCCAGGTATTGGATATGTCAAAATCAGGGTAGGAAAGAAGGCCTCAAAGGTTTTCTGGCATCTCGGAGTCCATTCGAACGGGATGTTGTCTTCTATGAGTTTATGACACTACTTCTTCACCCAGTATCCGTAGTGTACCAACGTTCAGATCCAAGTTCACCCCCTTCGCTCGTAGTAAGTCTAGTCCTAGTCTACTACCAGAGCTATGTTTGAATTTGACGTCTTCTAATTCTGTTTAAAGCTCGTATTTCCCCTTGACTGGCAATTGTTGTTCATTGACTGTTATGAGGACATAACGTTCGACAGGGCTCTTAATACGCCAAGCATGAATAATATCCGGTCGAACAATTGTTCTTGCCGCTCCAGTATCGATTACCATAGGGAAAGTACGAACAAAAATAATGTCCTCCACTAACAAGGAGTCAGAGTCCTGGAGACGTGACAACGTAATTTCTTCTCGTGGGGCATGGCAGCCGGGTTTTACCCCGTCAAGCCGGCTGAATTTAGGTTTTCTGTGCAGCTGCCGCCTGGGGCTTGCGCTTTTGCTGATCCGCGACTGGGGCCCTACACTGCCTCTTTAGATGTTCTGTCTGTCCACAGTTCCAGCATTAAAGAATGCAATCCCTTCGACTATTAGATTGTTCTTTCTTTGGTCTAGTAGTTGGGCTGAATTTATCAATAATCTCCTTCAGCGTCTTTATTATCTCTCCATTTTTGCAGCCTCGAATTCCAGTGCATGCGAAAGAGCGTCATTCAACGTTTTAGGTCTAGCGAGTCGTAGTGCCTGCTGGGTTTCACAATTTCTATGGCGTCGATAAAAACTTGGATGGAGAGCTTATCTACAAATTTGGACGGGGCTGTTGAATAAGCCAATCGAACCAGTCAGGCAACATCGGTTTCAAAATATTGTAAATTTTCCACATTTTGTTGGTGACAATTCTTTAATTGTGCCTGGTACACTTGCTGCAGGTGCTTATCACTATATCTCATTTTCATATGCTGTTTTAGAATGTAGTAGTCATTCTGCTGCTTAGTTGGAACTCCCTGAGGGCGTCAAGAGCGTTGCCTCGTAGAGCAACTATCAAAGCAGTATCATTCTCACTATCAGACCGTTCGTTTGCTGCAGCCGCTGCTTCAAACTGACGCAGATAGACATTCCAGGAGATCTTGCCGTCGAATTCAGGGGATTTAGTTTTCTAAGTTCGAATAAAAGATCCTTCTGATTTGATTACGCCCTCCTTTCTTATTTTATCTAGCTTATGTCGAAGCTCTTCGCAGGTTTCTCTAACTAAATTTATTTCTTCGTCCATTTCCTTTTTTTGTGCTGACAGTTTCTCTTCTACTTGTGTCATTTTATATGACTGCTCCTCTAGTTTTTCTTCTACTGTATTCTCCAATTTTTCTAACTTTGTTTGCATTTCTTTCGTCTGGTTTTCCATTTTACGCCCTTGTTCTTCTAATTTCTCTTGCATCGTCCGTCTCTGTTCTTCTAATTTATTTTGCATCGTCTGTCCCTGTTCTTCTAATTTGTTTTCTAATTTCTCCTGGATCGTTTGGGACTGATCTTCAATTTTATGCTCTTGTTCCTCAAATTTTTCTTGTATTGTCTTCGTCTGGTGTTCCATTTTCTGTCCCTGTTTTTCAAATTTCTTTTCGAACTTTTCTTACATAGTTTGCATCATTTCTAATAGTTTTGTTAGTTGCGCATCCATATAGATTTGACTTTTAGTTCCAGGCATGTCAGAATATCCACGAATGTGTTTGTAAATGTCACCGTTGACTTTCTTCGAATGATATGTGTCGTGATATGTCACACTTGGGTCTTTGTCTCGCTCCCGTATAAAGTTCTAGAATGTTCGAAATTGTCCTTAGCAAATACCACCGTTCACTTCCTTAAGTCACGACGAGTGCGGTGATATGTCACTCTTGGGTATTTGTCTCACTCCCGTATGAAATTCTAGAATGTTCGAGATTGTCCTACGCAAATAACACCGTTCATTTCTTTACGTCACGACGAGTGCAGTGATATGTCACACTTGGGTCTTTGTCTCACTTCCGTATAAAGTTCTGGAATGTTCGAGATTGTTCACCCACGCACAGGGTTCCAGAAAGTTCTTCAAACTTTCATTTAAATCCTACTTCCGACGCCAAATTGTCACGAATTTCCTAATCCGTCTTTTTCTTTTACCAGAAAAACAGTTAATTTTTACTGATATTTATTAACACTCTGTGCATTACTGAATACTAGTCAACTAAACACTATTTAATTAATCACTATCTAAGTCGTTGTCAATTCTAATTGATCTCTCCGAAATTTCCAACTAAACACTCCAATTCAAGACTGTAATTCAAGACTGCCTGACTCGGCCGTTTATTCTTCTTTTATAGACCAAACGAATATTCCAGATATTTTCTACCATCTCTAGATTCATTTCTCGAACGACTCTCGAAAGCTTCTCGTCGATTCCCAATATTCCAGTCGCGTCTCGATACACGACATTATTTTGTTTGTCTACCAGAATCGCGTAGGGGCGATCGGGGCAATCTAGCGTCTTGCGATACATTTCAAAATAAATAACAAATATGATTATTCTATACAGGATGTTCTACAAGCTCTATGACAAAACCTTAGCAGATGGTAGCTGGGTTAATGTCAAACATTTTTTCTTATATGAACATAGGTCCGATTCAATTTTGTTTAGAAGTTACTAGCATTTAAAAAAATATAATTTCATATTTAACCAAAGTAGCCCAATAAATAAAAATGATGGTTGCTATAGTAATAATTATTATGTGTGTCAATTTGTTTATTCGTTTGACACTTAGCGTTAAAGTGCTAAAATAAAAATGAATTTATTTACAACTGAGAGTATGAAGATATTGTCTTTGTATATGAGTATTCCAGTGGAAACGCCAGACAAGCAACTCGAGAATACCGAAGATACTCAAATAGATATCAACCTGTCCACATAGTCTTTAGTACCTCATTTTGTATGGTGTGTATTGCACAGAGAAATGTCACATTTGATCGCCAATGTACAAACGTTACATGCTGGAGATGCTCCTCAGCGATTAGAATTTTGTCGCTGGTTATTTTAACAACATTCACAAAATGATAGATTCATTTCGCTTGTCATGTGGTCTGATAAAACGTGTTTTACTAGGGACGGCATAAATAATATAATAATAACAATCATAATGAGCATATTTAGGCGTTACAAAATTCGCATGCAATTAATTTCATTGCGAACGTTGGGGTAGCATTTTCAACGATAATTTACTGCATGTTCTTACAAAACAACCTATTTGATTTCATTGATGACGTAGAGTTTAACATTGTTCAAAATAGACAAGTAACTGATCATTTCCCGAATAAACGAATAGCTCAACAAGGTCCAATAGCATGGCCACCGCATTCCGCAGATTTAATCCTTTGGATTTTTATTTATGGGGTCATATGAAGCAGCTTGTCTACCATGTTGAAATTACTACCAATCAGCAATGAACTTGAAAGAATTCAAGGTGCAGCTAACCAGATGAGAAATGACCCAAATCCCATCCGCAGGCTAAAGGAATCTTTAATTAATCGATGAGAAGTTTGCATTCATGCCGAGGGTGGCCATTTTGACCAATTTTTATATTAGGATTTGTTAATTTAGTTTAAACATATATAATAATTATTGTTATAGCAACCATCATTTTTATTTATCAGGCTACTTTGATTGAAATATCTAAGTATATCTTTTAAAATGCTTGTAACTTCTAAACAAAAACAAATCGAACCTATGTTTATATTAAAACAAATTTGACATTAACTCAGCTACCATTTGACAAAATTTGTCATAGGGCTTGTAGAACACTCTGTAGAAAACTCCAAAAAATCCGATTTTCAGTCTGAAATTATTTCTGCAAGACTTGCAGTCTTTTGCACGTAGGCATGCGCACTAAACAGTAGCGCATTGAAAAACCTGTCGTATCTGGAACACTTGCACTTTCAAAATATAGGTCTTGCTCAATTTTTACTGCAACTTTTCTACAATTCAGGGGAATAATTTAATGATTTGTATGGTTACTACCATATACGCAAAAATTTCTAAGGTGAATAAGGTCAAATTCTGCGTTCTTTCGTTTCTACTTGATTCTGATTGTTGAGCTTACAAAATGCAAGGTGATTCAATACCTACTTATCTAAAAAAAATCTTAAGGTAGAAGAGATTCTTACAAATACAATTTTGTAAAAAAAAATCAAAAAGAACAATTCGAAAACGATTTAAAAATACACTTCTGCACGGCACTGGAAACTGGTCCACTGTAAAACCTGATAAGAGCGGCAAAGCATGCAATCGGTGATCGGACAAAAAATGGAGACAAATTCCCAAGTAAAGAAATAAATAACACTATTTTATACAACAAATTAGACTATTGTTATTAATTATTAATATAATTAATGTATTATGGTTTTTATTAATAAAATAGTTTGATGATTGATGTTACAATATAATTTTAGGCCTGCCTTACCCAGTTTCTACAGATTAATACAAATGTTTCTGGTTCTTGGCCGTTTTGAACTCGTAAGTGATTGGCAGCAAGTGTGATACATTTGCGTAAATTATCTAGTAGGTATCGACTTCGATGCGATACACTTCATTTTCCACAAAAAGAAATTCAAATAATTTAAAATCAGGAGATTGCGGCAGCCATGGTACTAGTCCTCCTCGTCCAATCCCTTGGTATTAATACTTGGACACGCTGTAAATGGTACGGATAAAATTGAGTGAAACATCACACTGCTGCGATACGCTGTTGACGTCCTGGATCTCCATATGTTCCGCGATTCGGTTCCAAATTTATCTCGCGTTGCACTACATTTACACTCACTGCACACTACGGTAAAAGTAGCTGCATTAGGCACATATCTCGCTAGAGATTACAGTAGCCTAGCGATGTAAAGGTTGAAAATACAACTTCAATAATTTTTTTATTCAGAAACTATAAGGATTTTACACAAAAATGTTTTTCTAATTTTGACATATAAAGTAACAACTTTTGTTATTGAAACAAGTGTCAAAACGTTCTACTTTATGTAACTAGTTACATAACGAAAACCATTATGCTACTGGTTACGGAAAGTTCGTTATGTCACGCAAAAAAGAATTAAACAACTTAAGTACAATAGAAAAATAATAATAAAGTAACTTTTATTTAAGTCAGTAATTTTATAAATAACACTTTATTAATTATTATTATTTAATTATAAATATCCACAACGCAGTTGGTACAGTTAGTAAAACTAATTCCAGAACAAATTTTATTTATTGAACAGTAATACCAGTAACATTCCGTGATATGTTATTGGTATTACTCAGTTCTTCAAGAATCAAGAATATCACCGGAAATAGTTTATTTCTTTTCTATAGAATTTTCAACATATCCTTCTGCAACAGAATTTGAGTTCCAACCCCCGTGTTGTTTTATTTTTAAAATATTGGCCCCAGAATCTGCAAGTAAAGTGGACGAAGATCTTCTGAAACAATGCACCGTGAATTATGCACAATTCGGTAAACCAATCATTTGAGCAATCATCTTTGGTAACTGACCAATAGTATTAATTCCTACTGGCTGTACACCACATTTACCATTTCTATATCTAACAGAGAATCTATTGTGTTTAATATTTTCCGGGAGTAGGTTTCTATACTTCCTGATAATGTCAAAGAAGTGTAGTTCTTCTATATCTCTCGGGTGATTACAAATTCACGAATTACTCTAGTTTTTGTATTTGGAATATTTACTCGAAAATATGTCTTCTCATCTGTAACATCTTCAACGCGTAAAAATGTTAATTCTGACTTCCGACATGCATTGTAAATGATCAAAATTAAAAACTTGTATTTCCCATTTTTCGTCAAAATTAGAAAAAATCTTGTATGTGCGATGTTTCGGGATTTACGTTGCATAAAATCATACTTTTCATAACTGATTACATAAATAGCTATTACGATATTGACTTAATTTTTCATGAGGCATCTATTTCCAAATTTTCTTGGATAAGTTCTGTGTCACCCTGTTATATTACCTAAAACCTTAATTTTAGATGTTATGCTGTTTGTTATTGTTATTTGTCAGATTTGGATAGTTTAGTTTTTATTGTGCTTTTGGTTGAAGTGTTGGTATTACTTCTATTACGAATTGACGAGTGCAGATGAGAGGGCTTGCTACAATCCATTGCAAAAAGAATTGCATACTGTCATGTGTTTCCGCAATTCTTGAGGTAGTTTGAATTTGACAGTTCAGCCTAGGAAATTTTGCGTATAGTGGTAACCATATAAATCACTAAATTATTTCTCAGAATTGCAGGAAAACTGCAATAAAAATCGAGCAAAACCTGTATTTTGAAAGCGCAAGTCTTTCAGATATGACGGCATTTGCAATACGCTACGTGCAAGAGACTTGCATCTTGCAGACTGTAGCTTTTTTTTAGACATTCGCGGGTCGTACAAACTAGTTCGCGAGCCGCCTATTGGAAAACCCTTGTCTAAGCTGGGTATAGTAAGGTATGTTTTAAAATTGACTTATTTTGAACATGTGGTAAAATATTGTAAAGATTTTTTAGCTGCACCTTGTATTTCTGAGATTTCAAGAAAATTTAAAACTGTGGTAGAATATATGAACACCCCTGTACAAATATTATATCTAATAAAGGATAATGTTGAAATAAAGATAATTTTAATCAAATCCAGTTAGTCTTGACGCCAACACTATCATTATAATCGAAGTTACGATGTGTTTACCTTTTAGTTTTGTTTATTACAAAGTTTAACTGTTTAACGTCATAAATTATTGTTTTCTCTTGACAAACTACAAAACCAGCGCTTAATCTGTATTCAATTAATGATTGTTTTATTACTAATTTATCAGCTTGTATCAATCAATAAATAACAACACGCTGCTTGCCATCAGACCCATAAAATCAATAGTGGCACCGAAAAACTCCTAAAACTTAATTTATGGTTTTTATGTTGTGGGTCAAAGGTTATCATTCCTGGCACATTTTTTTTCTATCTCCATGTCGAAGTGTGAAGGAATTATCGATTGATAACTTTGTGGATATCTTATTTCAATTAACCAGTCATGTTTTGTGTTTAATTTATTTGATGTGGCGACGTAATATGTTTTCCTTCCTTCTCACATTTATCCATGTTAATCAAAATGATTTCAGCTATTCATCATATAAATCCAGTGGAAATATTTGGGTAGGTATATGTCATTTATGTAAAAATGTAAAAAATATATTTATCGTATATAGAGTGATCTGTGTGTTTCACTTTGATACTTGAAAAATCAGTGCTTTTTAATGGAATATCCGATTTAAGTTTTTCTTTTTAAAATATATTGCACTTAAAAACTCTACAGTGTGTATTTTTTTATTTAGGCCCTTTGCATGAACTGCTGTGGTATTAAATGTAACCCCAAAAATAGTAAAATCGTATTAGACTTTTTTTTAACAAAAAAACTATTTGTCCAATCGATTTAGCCATGCTTCTAAACCCTTAGTACCAAGTTTCAAAGTTGCATCTTATACAGAGTGTTTATAATTTAGGTGCAAACTTCGAAAAATACCAATGTTTGGGAGCACCCTGTATTAACAGGATAAAATATTTTCGTGATAGTCATGCATTCTTGTTATTCTCTGCTTAAGTTGAGAACATTAATTATTTAATTATGTTGGAAAAAAAATGACGTGTGATTTGTTTATCATAAATTCCGCTCCTTACATTAATTTTCTCATAATATTGTTTATTACAATGAATAACCCAGTTAAGATTTACATCCGAACAGAATTTTTTTTTGAGACATCGCGAAACTTTGGTGGAAGATATTAATTAGTATTTCGCGAAATTTGTCTAGTGAAGCAGGCCATGGGAACAAAAATGTATCAAATTTCAAACAATTTGATATTTGCTATTACTTAAAACGTTATTTTGTGCCATTAAAGTTGTGTAAAAATGGTTAGAAATAAACTAACTTTACAACAAGACGTTAAAATAATAAGACTAGTTGGTGACAATGCAAAAATATTATATACTTATAAACAAGCTGCAGAAGAATTTAACAGGAGACATCAAAAACTGGGGCCAGTGAGTTTTCAAACTGTAGCAAATATTAATTTTCTTTTCGATAGAACTGGTAAGTAATGTTATTTCCACAAATAAAAGAGGAAACAAATTTCGCGAACAACTAATATACCTTGCACCAAAGTTTGGCGAGGTCTTAAGAAAAATAAAAAGGTTGCTTACAAACCAAAATTCCTATACACTTTAGAAATTGCTGATGAAAATTCTCGAATGGAATAAATACGCTCTGTGGTGTCAAGGACATTATACATAATATTATACTATGGAATTCGAAAAACTAAACTTGATAACGTTTTTGCTTTATTTTAATTGATTTACTTTTTCTAACATTCAATCGTCATTTACTCGAAAACTTTCCTATGTAAGAGGGCAAAATTTTAATACTGTCTGATAGAGAATTAAACGATCTTTCAGAATCAAGGAAAAAAATATGGTGTTGCCATTTAAAAAAAATCGATGACGTCATTACTCGAAAAGAAATGACATTTGAAAATCGCATTTTACGCTAAAATATGTATTTTTTAAATTAAAAATCGACCTGTTCGAGGATTTTTCCCAAAAAATAATTATTTCGTTTTTATTGAATTTATTCCATACTTTTGGCGCATACTGTATAAATGACCATAATTTCCTAAACAAAATTTTATTATTGGCCAAGCAACCTTCACTATAAACGGAGTTGTATATTGAGAAAACTGTAGATTCTGGTCGGAAGTAAACCCTCACTGGGTTATTCATAATAAAAGGCAATATTCTGAGGAAATTAATGTAAGGTGCGGAATTTTTGATAAACAAATAACTGGTCCTTTGTTTCTAACATAACTTGAATGCCCAAAATTTTTTAAATTTTCTAAATACGAATTTCTGGGATGCCTTATAAGAACTGCTAAATGTTAGACGCGCCGTCATGATATTTCAAATGGACGGTGCACCCGTCCATACTGCAGCAATAATTGACAACTGGCTTGATAAAAAATTTCCCAGAAAGTGAATTGGGCACTATAGGTAGTCAAGAAATTAAGTGGCCTCCAAGATCGCCAGATTTGACGCCACTCGATTTTTATCTTTGGGGGAAACTTAAAGAAAATGTTTACCGTACAAAACCCAATTATGTGAAAGTACTTAAGCAGAGGATAACAGAAGAGTGCGAGTTAATTTCTCAATAGGAACTCGCGAAAGTAATGAATTATTGCCAAAGAAGGTTAGAAAAATGTATTTAAGTTGAAGGAGGGGTACTAGAAAACGCTAAAATTTAAAGATATTTGGTTATTTTGTAGTTTTTTGTTATGTTCAGTAAAATTTCTTTTGCTAAAAATAAAAACGAAAGAAATCGATAATTCCTTAAATTTGATTTTTTATTACGAATACCCTGTATTAACTAGGCCAATAAAACTAGTATAATTTCAAAGCCATAGTACACTCCTACTGAAACAAAAAAATACAAGGTCCACCCAAACATTGGTATTTTTCGAAGTTTGCACCTAGATTATAAACACTCTGTATAAAATGCAACTTTGAAATTTGGTACTAAGGATTTCGAAGCATGGCTAAATCGATTGGACAAATAGTTTTTTTGTTAAAGAAAATGCCTAATACGATTTTGCTATTTTTGGGGTTACATTTAATACCACAGCAGGCCATGCAAAGGGCCTAAATAAAAAAAATGCACATCACTGTATAGAGCTTTTTAAGTGCAATATATTTTAAAAAAGAAAAAATTAAATCGGATGTTCCATTAAAAAATACTGATTTTTCAAGTATCAAAGTGAAACACACTGTATATAACAGCGGTTAACAGAAAATATTTAGAGGTGCTCTATTTTCAAATAGGCCACTATGTATATTTTTACCTAACATTTTTTTTAACTATTATATTGATGTGTTGGTCAACAATGTTAAAAAATAAAAACATATTTGTACACAAAGTTTCCCAGAATTTTATTATATAAAAAATTAGTTACGGAAGGCAGTATAGATTTAATTCAGTAAATATTTATGTAAAGTTTGAAAACTCTTCATAAGAAATATTTGTGCCTTATAAAATTTCTTAATAAATTGTTGTTTTTCTTAGAACAGGACCAGAGATAATGTTAGAAAAATAGATTAACAAGAAATCTTTAGATGGTGTAATAAATTTTAAATTTAAACAATTAAAATGCCCAAAGCAAATCTTGAGTCAACAAACGAGAAAAGATTCAAGTTGTTAAAATTCAATATTTAATAGGAATTACTAGATGATACAGCATAAGAAATCAACAACAAAATAATCAAGTCGTGACTACAAATGCGTCGCGGTAAAGTTTTCGCCACTGAAGATGCCGGCAGTGAAGAGCGGTGAAACGTTTGGACGCATAGGAGAACCAGTTATAGAGGTGGCTACGTGATGAGCCAAAATCAATATATGGGTGGGCCTAGGGTTACTGATAGCGGGTGAGCCTCCCCATAGAGCCTAGCCCGTGAACAATAAGAGAAGGTTAAATAATCCAAGCTAAGGTTAAGCATGTAAAGTTTAATTCTGTTACTGGCAGTAACCAGTTACCGAGGTCATTTAATACAACCCGGAAAACCGCTATATATGAAAGCGGCACCGGCCGCAAAAGCCTAAAAACCACTGTACAATAATATCTACACCTAGCACTAGCATGAAAATTTTTCATTTACCTGTTTTTATTCTAAAGGGATGTTAACGATCAGTTAACCAAACTTCAATGACGTATTCTATCGATGGAAATAATTAGGGATTATTATATAACAATTTTTGCCCACGGCTACATTATAATGTATAGATTATTCACCTGTTTGTTCAAGCACATGATGTACATAATGCACTATAATAGTAGTGTATAATCATTATTCACTTGTGATTAATGATTATCCACTTGGCAACAAATTTAAATTCTTCAGTACGGCACTATCGAGAATGACCTAACAAAAGAACATTTCTTTCGGTGTTAGCAATTGAACCCGAACTTCCTGTGTAAATGCCAAACACTCTACCCACTATAACACTTATGGCAATGTTAACATTTTTCCGAATGATGGTAGAAGTTTACTAATTAAAGTTTTATTAGCTTTTTTAAATATATCAAGTGAACAACGAATATCAAACCTGAAAGTAAGGTGTTATGGCAATTTTTAATCCATGTTATGAATGCCAAAATTTTGTTTAAATTATTGATGACAGAAAAATTTCAACTATTAGCAAATTTCGCAAAACAGTAATATTATTGCTATTTTTATCATTATGTGGTATTAGTAAGTTGACAGTCAATTACAGTTTTATGATGAAAATAATAGAAAATGAAAAGCAGGGTCCACATTACTAACATGTTTATGTAACATTGCTATATAACAAAATTCCATGCTTGATGTTGAAAACCCGGGCTGCGTCCACATTATAAAGTCAGTCATCATTCATCACATTTTTCCGCTTTTCTACATTTTTTCCATATGGGTAATGAAAACGACACATTTCCGCGGGAAAATTTTGGAGTTTCTGTGTTAAGAAAAATGTCTGTAATACACAGCAAAAAATATTTTTATGTAACTGATTTCCCTTTTTCTAAAGTCTACAAAATTTCCTTTATAATGGAAATGACGTATTGGAATGTTGACACATTCTAGTATACGTGATATTGATTTATTTTTCTTACAGTCTGAATCGTCCTAATTCCCTGTGGACTAAGCGGTCAAGTTAAAATCAATGATGATAATTTATAATAATACAGATAGGAGAAAATTTTGTGAGTTGGAAGCGTTTCTCAAACGAAAAAGTAAAGGATATGAGCCAAAAAAATCTAATGTGTTTAGTCGGGATGACATTGTCAATTTTTTTAAAGATGCTTTCGATAAAGACCATTTACTACATAAGCTAATGCATTAAACTTTTATTTTTATAAGCACGTTAGAGGAAGTTAAGGATTTATAACTAGGTACGGCAACTAAAGGTTTATTTATTTTTCTACGTTCATGCAAAAAACGAAACTTTATTGAAGTATATTTAGTGGAAAAGTGATTCTTTATTGCACTAGTGCAATAATTTTTTTATTGCATTCATCTGTCATTCTACTACAGCGTTTTGTTATCATGACAAACATAAACGTTCAAATTGACGTCATATTTTCCTATATTTAGTGTCATTTAAATAAAACATATTATGGTTTTTGCATGAACGTAGAAAAAATATTGTAGCAACTCGTCCAACACGCGCAATAAACACTTACTTTTTGTACTTGTTGCATAAATAACTATTATAATGTATTAGTATGAAATAAAAATTGTAATTGTAGCACCCCAATTTTTTATTTTGAGAACTTACGTCATGAAATGTCGTTGCCAGGGAACTGTAGTTGTTCAAGACAATAAATAGTTAAAAATGTGACTTACTTAGTTTGCTATTTTATTGTTATGATTAATCTGTTTATTGTTTAAAATTGATAATAACGGTTTTTAATGCGGCATAAACTGTATGTTTCATACAATGGTTTTAGATCTAATACTTTCTTCGCGACTTCTGGTGTACCTCAAAGATCTAACCTTGGGTCACTACTTTCCATTTTGTTTGTCAATGATATATTTACATCATTAAAATCTAATCACGCGTATATTGATTTAAAACTTTTTTAAATATACATTACATTCTATTGATAATTGCTTAAAAATACAGAGATTTACAGATTTAGTTGAAAGACAGGTTTATTCAGAGATTAGTTACCAATTAATATTGAAAAGTACACAATTTTTTAATTTTCTCTTAATACTCATACTGTTCCATAACCTCAACGCTATAACTCTGAACTTTCCAATAGCGTTGGAGACTTTAAGTTATTATGGATGAAAACTTTTCTTTTTTCAAACACAACATAAATATTTTATTTTGATTTATTTGATTTGATTTAGTTTAGAAATTATTGTTGTTGTATTTTAAAATATTTCAAATATATATTTCGAGTTTTAGTAGTGTAAATAAAATTAAAATTTAGAATCAGTGGCTACTGCCATTGTGTTTCGAAGAAGAAAAACGTATTTGTAAATCTGTGATAAGTCGTTTTTATTTTGCTTATTATTTTCTTTTATACAATTCTTAAATAAAAAAATAAAACGTCAAAATAGGCTGTCTTTTATAATAAAATATTTATGGTTAAAAAGATACGGGAGAATTCAGTTAAAACCAAATTTTCCAAAAATCGGCAATAATCGAAAGCGGTTGAGCAGATATGAGTCAAATTCAGTGGGGTTATATTTTAGAGGGTAAAAATATCCATTTTATAATTAATTTCAAGAAATCTGTTAGAGAACGCTAGTTACACAATATGGATAGCGCAAATTCTTGCAGATTTTATTGATCGCTTGACCTTAAATTATCAAAGAGAAAAAAAAAGGTGTAGGTACCTTATTAATCTCGATATATCAATTCGATTTATATATATTAGGGATTAAATATTGCTCCATAAAGAAATTTTGAAACATATCGTCGTGACTATTACTGTTGTTATTTAACGTATTTGAATAATAATTATCTAATCTTTGTTGCGAATCTCGAAAATACCAAGACATAATCAATTCTCCAACGTTAAATTAAGGGATAGGTCTGTTCAGACAAGAAATCTGGAATGGTTTACTGTCAAAAATATTCGACCAGTAAAGTTATAAATTTGTTTTTAGTACAAGAAGTAGTTGAACGAACATTTTTCACAGTTTGAAATTAGTCTGGACCCTTGCTTAAATCTATAATTTGTACTTATGCCCACTATCGTTCAACGAGCAAATATTTTATTAGTCCAATCAGCTGTTTGGTTATATTTGTCAGGTAAAAAATGTAAATACTATGGTTAAAATTGTTCAACAAAGAAGTCGGAGTACTGACAGTCTACTATAAAACACAAATATTATGTTCAACATCGACAACAAGTACCTGTGTTCATTGTTCAGTTGTATGGGATAATAATTCATTTTATTTTTGGTGTTTTCGTTTTCCTGTTTTGTTCAGCTTTTCTAATTACGCGTCATAAGAAGTATAATTAAAGCCGCTTTAATTCTTTCTGCAAGTTGCAAGTCTCTTGGACGTGTGCACTGTATAACAACGTATTGCAAAAGCCGGCACATCTGAAAGACTTTTGCCCTTTCAAAATATAGGTTTTGCTCGATTTTTATCGCAGCTTTTCTGCAATTCTGGGGAATAATTTAGTGATTTGTATGGTTACACAAACATTTCTAGGTTGAACTGTCAATTTAAAACTACCTTCTATTTGATTATTGTTTCATTGATGAGCTTGCAAAATATATTAACTCAAACCTTTATTTTATACGTTATGTGTTTGTTATTGTTACTTGTCAAATTTGGAATAAACAGTTTAGTTTTTAGTGTGCATTAGGATTAAAGTGTTGATATCGTTTCTATTGCAATTGCAAATTGACGAATGTAATACAAACTGCAAGGTAGACTTTTGAAAGAGGTATTCCAGGTGCAAGGGCTTGCTGCAAGCCATTGCAAAAGGAACTGCGGACTGTAAAACGGCTTTACTAAAAATAATAAATTGTGTTAACATATTAGAGATATTTATAAAATGAAAGAATCTCTTCAATCAGCTTAAGTGACATGTAATAAATTGAATTTGATTTAATTCATAAATGATTTGTTAAATTATAAGATTTGTATTACTACATCTATATGTACAATAACTTGCATTTAGGTTACAAAATAACAGACACATAAGAACCAATGAAAATAGTTCAGCGAAGCATTAGACAAAAAAAGTAACCATTGTTTTCATACTACCTTTATTATATGAAAAAATAAAAAGTGTCAGATGTTTATAACTGTACACAAGATAACACATCTTGCTTTTCTGTATTAACTTATTTTATTAACACATGATTTGAGATTTTAAGCAATATGATTGGACCTGGTAGACATGATTTTTTCCAAAAAAATGTATGTTGTTTTGATTAAGCACATGGATGTTGGAACTGGGAACAACGAAGGGTACTATAACTATAATAAAATTTATTATTTCCAGCTCATCGCAAAAAGTTACAGGAAGAAAAAAAAACAGAACGTTCTGATGCTGGTTTAAAGCATCTTTAGTTTTTAAATAATCCAGAAGCAGCTCTTTCTCTATAGTTCATCATTGAAGTTGATCGAAAGCACATTCAAACTGTTTACTGCCTAGTTTGCACACTTCTGTGGCAGTTGTCAATAGTTGAATTACTTAATTGATACTGCTTGTTTACAACACTCCAAGGGAGATATGGACAACCTTCCCCAAGAACAATAATTGCAAAATCAATATAGTCCAAGGTATAAAAATCTTACCACTCAGCACTTAGTTTTGTATTGAAAATGTACTTTACTGTACTCTAACAACAGTCATGCAGTACTAGAGACATTGCTCAATATTTTCCCTAGCATTAAGCAGTATTAGTGGAGTAACAAGGTTAGACTTGTGTCTTGTGTGTTTTGTAATAATACAGGCGGTATAAATACCTCCCCACAGAAAGTTCAACGGAGATAAATCTGGTAGACGTGCGTTCTATTCAATAGGTTACTTTTTCCTAATTCATTCTTGAAATGTTTTGTTTAAATATTGGCTCACAGGTATCGCATAATACGAAGAGCCCTGTCTAGTTAAAAAATAATAATTTCGAACTTCAAATATATTTCTCCGGTTAAATTTCCATATAAAAAAATCGAATAACAATGCAATCTGTAGAGATTCTTGCTCAACGCTGAATTTTTCTGGATGCTGGATGTGGACCTCACGCAATATTCTTGGAATGTTGTCCAACCAATAACGGTATTTATGATGATTAACTTAAACTTTAAGATAAACAACTATACTATACAGCAAGTGTAACCTTATTACTCCATGTCCATAAGTTTCTACTATTACATGGAGTTTGATGGTGACCACCAACTTAGAAATAACAACAGCAAGAAGTTACCAGTTGAGGAGCATATGGAGAATAGAGGATATTCGATAGATCTGGATAGACTCAAGTACTTCATGTTCTCGTCTAGTCTAAAAGTCTCTCGCTTTTTACTCAGAGCGCTCAGTCTAGAAGTGATTACCCTCCAGATTTAACGAGATAACATTAATAATAGCCAGAGCGTAAGTGAAGTTATCTCGTGGGAATGCACAGAATTGTTCAAATCTGACGGACGAGTCTTAGACTCTTTTGTTCAAGAAAATAACAATGGACAAAACTGCTTATCTCTCGCCATTTTTGAACTACAAAGCAAAACCGAGTGATAGGTACCGAAAAACACCCTTTAGTTCGAAAACATAAAAATTGAAATTAACTTTTAAATTTAACTCTGGTGATTCCACTTGTTTCCCTTTAACCCATAATGAAAAAATTACCTTTTTTCCCAATTTAACCGAGCGTTTATCTAGAAAATAATTTTGCAGTCTCTATTTTGAGTAATTTATTTGCTTCATTGAGCTTAATTAAAACTAGTTTCAGATCGTATTTCAATGAAATATTTTTAATTTACAGCTTCTGTTCAAATAATTTTAGATCAGGAAACAACTACTCTACGGACTAATACCCCGATCAGCATTGAATTACCTAGAATTTCGTATTTACAACATATCGTTATCGCCGAATTGCAATAGAGGTCGCGAGCTTTCTGCGGTTTTCTACTGCGATGTAGAACGCTTCATGTATGTGGTTTGTTAATCTGGCGTGGTGTAACGAATGGCCGCTACTCCGCTCACATGTATGGTCCCCTGTCGGGTTAGACAGAGCTAAAACAGCTAAGATTATTTGTCTGTTACCTTACCTATGACATACTGATGAGAGCTCGAAGCCGGTAAATGTCTGGTGAGCTACTGATGACAAGGATGGTCTCTAGAGGTAGCTGTGCTACTCCGCGTTACTCATTAGTATCTACTTAAATTGATTAAATTAATAAGTATTCTTGACGAAATACGATACAAAATGAATCGATACAATTAAACGTCTTTAATATTGTCTAATGTCCTCCAAAAGTTAAAACAAATTATTGAGTTTCAGCAATTCTAAACTATTTATTTATAGTGTGTTTTTACGCTAATCGAAATCCTGGGAATTTTCCATAAATTCATAAGTTAAAAAAAATTCTCTTCAAGTCACAATCTTGAAAAACTGTAAATGAAATAATTCCTTAATACTTTCATGTATAAAATATTTTTATAATCGTTTTCTTGACAAATGACTAACAGTAAATACTTATCGATGATATCATTGTTTTGTAATTTCTGTTAAATAAAACCATTTCCTAGTTCAATCTAGTAGTCAAACATTTGAAACTAGTTTAAAGTTATTTTAAAATATCATCATTAAAAATATCCAATAGTTGTTGTTCTATCAAAATTTGAACAAGGATTTGGTTTTACCCAGTAAAAGTTCTTTACAAAAAAGATCAAAATGTAGATATAAATACATATATTTATTTAATATCCAATAACTTTGACGTCTAATTATATTAAAAATTAACTTGAAACATTTTTGAATATTTTATAGACTTGATTCAAATTAACATTATTCATATGAAAATTAAATTGATTAAATAAATATTGTATTAGGCACACACATTGATAACAAATATTCTACTTAATATTGTTAGTTAGGGGTCTTGAAAGCTATTACCGATTATAAAAGATAAAGTAAGATCATACATACTTCCACAATTTAAAAGGAATAAAGCAAAAATTCATCAACTATAGATCAGCCTCTGAACATCATATTAATTTTACTAATCATTCTTTTTCACCAACAGTTAACAGTAAAATACTTCACAATATTAGTAATGTACATTTTCATAAAACTAATTTATTAGAAGATTCAGCTAGGATTGCTAGGATTCTGAAAATACAAATACACACTTTAAAATACAGAAAATATGGATTTTCAATTTATAACATATTAGTGTGACTGAGTTAAAGCAAGTACTAAAGCCATTTAATAATTGAAAAGCTGCTGGGCCAGATGGAATTCAGAACTTCTGGTATAAAAAAAGAAATCATATGTATTAATAGAAAAATGGCTACCGCCCTTGATGATATTTTTCAGCATCCCAAGACAGTACCATCATTTTTAACGGAAGGGAAGACATATCTCCTACCTAAAACTACCAGCTGTCAATGATCAATCGAAGTATAGGCCGATAACTTGTCTCACCACTTTATATAAAATACTTATCAGTACACTACTCACTCATAAATTGTTAGCTGAAGAACAGAAAGGATGTAGAAAGCTAGCTCAGGGATGCAAAGATCAATAATAGATGAAGTCATTACTGAAACAGTAAAGAAGAACAGATACAATTTACACACAACATTTATAGATTACTAGAAAACATTTTAAAGTGTTCCTCATTCGTGGCTGTTAGAAAGTTTAGTGATATACAACATAGACCCACAAATAATCCAGATTTTAGACATGATCATGGATAAATAGAAAACTAACATAGTGATTAACTCCACCAAAAGAGAGATTTACTGAGTGCGCTTAGGTTTTGCATCTCTGAGTACTGCATTAAATAAGACTAAATGCGGTTACAGTCTACCACATACGACACAAGAAGATTTAAGAAAACTATTAAAAACAATATAGAATTTCACCAGTGACACAAGAATGAGCTTTGGATTAGATAAATGCAAAACAAACCACATCCACAGAAACAAATAGTCCAAAGCAGACGAGTATAATCTTCGACAACGAATCGTATAAATATCTAGGTCTTATACAGTCACAAGGGGTTAATACTGCTGAGATGAAGAAACTACTGACGGAGAAAATGAAAAAAAGTACCAGTACCAATTGTAACATACAGTTTTGGCATTTTAAAATGGACGATCAGTGATTTAGATAATATGAACCAAAACATAAGAACTGCATTCGCAAAACACAGGGCACACCATCCAAGAGCATGCAAAGAGCGATTTCATGTAGCGCATAGTATGGGGGGACGTAGAATCACTGATCTAAGAGTCCTACATAACGAACAAGTAGAAAAATTGCGACAGTACTTCTACAAATAGGCAGAAACATCTACTCTATACCGCAGCATAGCTAATATGGACAAAAATCTCACCCTACTTAATTTGGCTAACAAACAGTTTAAAACAGATACTGAATACTTAGTCGCTCATCTAGAGACTTAGTGACTAGAAAAACAACTACATGGAAGGTACCCCAATTTGTTACAACAACCGTATGTAGACAATCAAACCTCAATTACTTGGTTATCGAGAGGAGCACTGTTTGCAGAAACTGAAGGATTTCTGTGTGCTCTCCAGGATCAGGTTATTCATACTAGATCGTACCTAAAATACATAATTCAAGATCCAACAATATAAACACCTAAGTGTCGAAGGTGTAATGAAGGTAAAGAAAATATTGAACACATCATAAACGGATGTAAGAACCTAGCAGCAATAGAATATACCACAAGACACAACAACGTAGCCAAAATAATACATGCAGAACTCGCAGTCATGTTCAACTGCTTGGCCGAATGTCTACCATACTCTCCAGAATGAATACTAGAAAACGATATACTGAGACCGAGATTTATTGACCGATAGAACCATTCAACATAATCGGCCAGATATATGTGTTTTGGACAAGAACAGAAGTCGAAAACTTGTGCGGGAGAGGTAGCGGCATATTATTATTAATCTAGCGGCATTTACGCCCAGGAACGACTTACCTGGAAAACCTCATTAATTAGAGGGCTAGTCAAATGTCAACCGGTATCAATCTCTCACTCTCTCACATTGACCCAAGCTAACACTTTTCCACTCTACCATACCCGCAGAGAGGGTGCCAATCTTCTCCACGAATATCGCTAATATACGGTCTACCTGCCGTGGGAATTGAACCCACAGCGGTCTAATGGCATCGATTCAAGTAGTGACGCCTTAAACCGCACAACCACTGACCGATCCCGATATATTTATATTAATACTATCAATTCTTCAGGAATTTGGTTTCCTATATGACATTATTACCTCGATTTCGATTAATAATGCATGTAAATATAGCACTATATATTTTAAGTTTAAGATTAAAAGCAGTAAATTAGATTTCGTATATGTTTGTAAATTTTTTGAATAAAATGTCTACTGTTTTTAACATATATGGCGTCACTAAGTATTACAAGAATTTTATTTAAGACATCTTGATCAAATCGTATGTAATTAATTAAAACAGGTAATAACAAAAGTTGCAACTTTTTTGTAATTAGTTTTCGGTAGCACTTATGATGACAGTAATTGGTTGTTACTTTTTAAAGCACCAATTAAAAAGCTTGTTATACGCCCACATGTATCGATAGTTTTCAGTGGCGGCTCGTCAGGTCACGCACCGTTTGACCTAAAATTGAAGGTTGTACGTTCCAATTAAAATTGTTTTTAATCTAATAAAAATGTCAGGAGACATAACAGGAGACAAAAAACATAATTCAAAAATATATATTTTTTTGTGTTTAATTTATTGGTTATTTATACATTTTATTGGGACAACTATTTTTGTTACAAGTTTAAAAATGATACCTACTTTTAGTTTATTTTGGAGATGGTCAGTTTTGGAAGAGAAAATAGATTTAGACCATTTTGGGAATAAATTTCTGTGGACATAGACGCCTTTGGGATAAAAAAAAGTTTTTTTATTATTAGAATAATTTATGTCATAATAAACGTTTATACAACTGAAGATTATCTTCGGAAGCAAGAGTTCCGCAACACTAGTATCGCCTTTTCTAAATCTTGATTTCCAGTTCGAATTACATTAATATAGAATTTCAGAGACAGATCTGCTTTTCCGTAAGTAGAAATTTAGTTTCAGCTTACAAAATGTACTTACAGTACTTACCATCCTGTTTTCTTTCTGTTGTTTATCCACAGATTTATTTTGTGTTTTTTTTCTCACCAACTAAGGATTAGGAACAGGTGAAGCTAAATACTCCCTCCCTTTTGTAATAATAAAATAAAAAAACCATATTACAAACTGTGACTCTAAATAAACCTCAGCTGTAATATTAAGTATAAGTATACAAATGAAACACTGTGACCGGCATCGAGTGTAATTATCTATTTAATTATTTATTTATTTTATTTTCATCATCTCCAGCTGGTCATCATCCAGTGGGATACAGTCGTATTCGTAACCTTAGTTGTAATATAATTATAAGTATATAAATGAAACATTGATGAGCGGCATCGAGTGCAGTTATATGGAATCATAAAGAAAGTATGACCAGAGAACTTTATTATTTTCATCATCTCCAGCTTAAATACATTTTTTATTATAAAACGACAAATTCGTCACAAAATATTTTTATGCTGCCACTTCAGTGTTATTAAGTCCACGAGCTATCCCTGATAGTTTCATCTGCAATAAAGCAAACAATATTTGCAATATTTTCGTGTATTGATTTTATTACTTAAACCTGATTGACGAATTCTTTTCATAGTGTACTTTTATTATTCTTTGCATCTCCGATGCTCGAATAATTAAGATTGATGTTCCTTACAGGTTAAGTCGACCAATCTTAAGGCAGACTTTCGAGCAACACGGCATACAGCAACAGATCGTACCATTATTTATTAATTATACGACACTATGGCAAATGGCGATGGTCTAAACGCTGGACAAAGCATGATCCTCCGTTCCCTTGACCTTAACCTGTTGGATTTCATTTATATGGTTCCAATAGATAAGGGAAGGAATTGTACAAGGTGAAACCACATATTTTCAAAATTATTTGTTACTCATTAAAAGAGCCTCAGATAAAGGTGAAATTTTTAGTTTGACACTCTGTATGGAGCGCCCATGGCATAAGAAAAGTTCCATTATTTAATTCAAAGAATACGTGGTTAACGAATTGACATACTAATTTATAACACCCTGTCTGTTTATTTCAATACGAAAGCAGATGCTAGTATCAACCCACCTGTTTATACATAGCAACCCAATAGTAGTGACCAGAAAAAGGTTGGCAACCTAATTTTTGTATGTTCCTTATGCTTTGTACTTTCGATTGATAGAAAAAAGGTGACAGGAGGGCTGTCATGAGACCGAAAGGTTTTAAAATTGACAGATCATTGTAAAGTTTATGATAATATAGATATTTTGTAGTCTTCATTCAATTAAAAGCATATACCCTGAGGAGAGTCTTATTACTGACCAGCTAAATCGTAACAACCTGGGCTCTGACTCTACGCTGGTTAAGATTAAAAAAACGATTTCTGTCTTTCAAATAAATGAGGGCATATAATGTTTTTCCTATGAATATGTCATTCTAAAAGATATAAATGCTTTTAGAGTTCTGAAAACCTTTTTCCCCCAGAGTCCAGAAACTTTGAAGTGTTGTTTTCTAGAACTGCAGTTTTAATGCAGCATTCGTAAATATTTCTATAAGCTTTTCTTCTTCTACAGCTATGAGTCATGTTCATAAATGATCATGGGCAGCGGTTGAACTACTAATTTATAACATCCTATATATTTCAATAAGAAAGCAGATGAGTATAAATTGATAGTATCAACCCACCTGTTTATAAATGGCAATCCGATAATAGTGACCAGAAAAAGGTTGGCAACTTAATTGTTGTATGTTTTTTATGCTTGATACTTTCGATTGGTATTAAAAACATAAAATTTAACTATGTCTCTCTTTCTACTTTAAGATCTCAACCATATTTACAACTATTTCAATTATCAGAAAATTCTAGCACAAATCCGCATTCAGTTCGTTAAGTGTTTTAAATTACGTGTAAGACCTTTATGTAAACAACATTCAACAATTCAAGTTCCATCCCGGCTGTTTATAATACTACCTCTTAAGATTATACATGACGATGTTCTCGGCATTCACTAGATTCCTCATAAATAATCACGTTAAAATATTTGGTATTTAGACAGATGAACGTAAACACGTATGTAAATCAATGGTAATCGTACCGGTATGCCAAGTATTCTCTAGCAACTGTGTGCAAATATTTTAATATGCTCAATTTATTAACGCATATCAAAATTACACCACGAGATTGGCAAGGAATTTCCAGTTAACATCCTAATTACTTAAATAATTGCTGTATTTTGTTGAGCATTAATAAGAGTTCTGCTCAGTTTAATGATAGGTTGACTGAAAAATTTATAAGTGAACTGAAAGTCAAGAAATCGGGGACGGCTCGGAAGACCATCGTTGTCCGAGGAACTGTTATGTTGACAAATCTCAGCTAAAACTGGGGATATGCACGTTAATTCTGTTACTGGCAGTGACCTGGGTTGCGGCATAATAACCCGGAAACTACTATAGATCAAATAACAACACTAGCCTATAAAACTCACTCATCTACTGTTTTTCATAGTTGATATGCTTAGGTAATTAGTAGCCGCCAGTTACAAAATTAATGTGCACTTACTAATACTAGTACTTTATTTACTTTAAGACATTACAACAATATATAGTTCGTCAGTACCCACTTAAATCTAATGCTAAAAATAATCATTCATACTATAAATAACTATTATCCACAATCAGCTTATAATCGGATTTGTATCCACACATATGGACCGTCTAAAGTGATACTTTATCCACTAGTGGTATAATGAAAAAAGTAATAAACCTATAATATTTTTGTTTTTTAACATTTAACTTCCTTTCCGTTAATAACAACCCTTGTAACATTGTTACCCTCATTTTCGGAACGCATAACATCTGCCCAAGTTTCTGAAGAATTTGCACAAGTTACGTCTCTGCTTGCTATATTTTCCTTGGATTTTCCTTGCAATATCAAGTTTGTTAGATATGGATTCCTCAACATAATCGCTGCTACAGAGGAGCTCTTCCATCCACCATGCAGTTTAATGGTTGTAACTTTATTGGCCAATACAGGTGGTATTGGCCAATAAAGTTGTTGAAGTCGCCTCATACAATGGTCAGTATATGCTTCTGGATTTGTGATATTCACGAGTAAAGCAACTATTGAGGGTACATTCACCAACGTGTTGATTCCAACAGACTGAGAAGTACATTTATGTATCTTAAAAAGAATCTGTCTTGTTTAACACAAGACAGAATCGGACGCAGAGAAATATATTTTCTACATATTTCAACAGCAATCACGAAAAACCCTTCTCTTATAAATTTTCTTGAAATGTAGGTAACTGCAACATCCTGTACGTCAGTAATTTTCAAATTTGTCAAATAGCATTGGGCGCCAGAAACACCAATTATTAGTGCAACCTAAAATAATTCAAACTTCGCTATATACCTAACATGAAAAAGATAAAGAGATGTTACTTTATTCATTAAATATGCTTTATCGGAAACCCCAGCCAAATTTCTGTGTGCTCTTTCCAATAGTGCAGTATTTATTCTTCAAATAAGCAGTGAGCTTGTTATATTTTCCAATATCTACAATTTTTTAGATCTTTATCCCTTCAATATCGAATAATTCGACCACATAGATAAAGTTGCATATTTTTTCTTCAAATTTAAAAAATACAGTAGCATAATTTCTTCATTTATTGTCATTACTCTCAATATATATAAATAGAAAATTGCTTCTTGAGCTTCTTCGAAAACAGCCACAGAAACACAATTATATTCTTGTATTTTCAGATAGAGCTGTTTATTAAATAATTGATAATAAATAACGTATCATAACAACCAGTAGGTATAACAAAACTTACCACGTTTTATTGAGTACTAAGAAACATCAAGTCGTGCGAATATTTTTTTTATTAAATTCCAATAATTCTGACTCCACAAATGTGGAGTGGATCATTCATGTTGTAATTGCCTTTTATCCATTAAACGCTTGAACTACGTTCGCGCCTTTAAACATTCTTGCGTGAATAAAATGTTATTTAAAACAATTATACAATAAATAACTATTATGAACCAAATAGTCCTTAAGTTCTTTTTTAAATTTAAATAATGATTGTTTTAAACCACTAGGTATATATATATATATAGCTTTCAACAGGCTATTTAGACCCATAGCTGTGTGATCCGTCTCCATAACTTTCTGTTTTTCGCTTTATATCTCCAGTTAACTATATTCCTATCCTTCAAGTCCTCCACGACAGCTTCCTTCCATTTTTTCCTTGACCTCCCTCTTTTTTCTTTTCTTCTGGTGTTCTCCAAGCTATTAATTTTATCGTTCTGTGTTCTTCCATTCTCTCAATGTGTCCAAGCCATTCTAGTCTTCTTGCTTTAATCATTGCATCTTCCGTTTTTTTCCCTCCGACTATTCTAATTATTTTCCTTTCCCATCTCATCAACATTTCTTGAGTCTTTTTGTTTAGTACCCACAGTTCGCATCCATACAATACTGTTGGCTTCAGAATGGTCTTATAAATTCTCCCATTTTTGTGTTCGTTAATATTTGTTTAGATCTCAGTAGGTAATTCATTGGTCTCGCACATCTGTTAGCCTTACTTATTCTAGCTTCGATTTCTTCTATACCGCGTCCTAATTTCGAATTTGTGTAGTACATTAATTCCTCCCATATCGTTTAGCTTATTTTTCTCTTCATTAACCTGAAGTCCCACCTGTTGTCCTACTTCCTTCAACTCCTTGCTGTTTTGAGCTATGATGGCGACATCATCTGCATACTGCTGGCATCAGCTAGTGACTTTTGTACATTATATGTCCTTCTCTGTTAAACTTACTCGTTCTTACAATTTTTTCTAAAGCTATGTTAAATAGTAACGTAGAGAGTAGATCACCCTGTCTAAGCCCTGTTCTTATTTCAAAGTCAGTTGTTACCTCCCCCTTAACCCGCACTTTACTTGTGGTATTTTTTAGCGTCATGTTTACTAATCTTATGAGCTTTGCCGGTTTTCTAAGTTCTGCTAATATTCTCATCAGCCTTGTTCTTTTTACAGTCATATGCTTTCTTAAAATCTATAAACATAACTACTGCTGGAATTTTATATTCGTAACACGTTACCATCACTTCCTTTAACGTGAACAGTTGGTCTGTCGTACTCCTACCTCTCCTAAATCATGCCTGGTATTCTCCAATTTGGGGTTCCATTAAAATCTCCAGTCTCATCATCCAATTAATATCGTTACCATTTTGTATGCTACATCTAGCAAAGAAATACCTCTGTAATTTGTACACTCTGTTTCGTCGCCTTTTTTATAAATCGGAATTATTGTCGCACTTTCCCAACTCTTTGGCATGGTTTCTTCCTTCCAAATTTTCCGCACTAAATTCTGCAATTTATTTTTTAGAAACTCTCCACCATATTTTATATTTTTTGCTGTAATTCCATTTTCTCCAGGGCTTTTGTTTTTTAACTTCCTTATCACTTCTTCAAATTCTTCATCTGTGGACTCAACGACTATATCTTCATTTTGTTCTCTTGTGACTTCTTCTTCCTCCTCATCCCCATCGTTAAGCATCTCCGCAAAATATTCTTCCCATCTTTCTCTGATTTTCTCGTCATCTGTGATTTCCTTTCCTTCTTTATTTTTTATTTTCAGCCTTTGCTTCTCTGTTTGCTTGCCTTTTTTAATTTCTTTCCTTTTATAGTAATCTTCTATTTCTTTAACCTTACTTTCCTCTATAGCCCTCTTTTTTTGCCTATTAATCTTTCCAACTTTTGGTTTCTGTTTTCTATGTGCTTAGATACCCTTTTCTTGTTTTGTTTGTAATGCTTTGATCCTTAGGTTTTCTCTCAACTCTGTTTCCCTTACACATTCATCGTCCCACCATTTGTTCTTTTTTGTTGTTCCTTTGTTGGTATTACTTCTTCAATGGCTTTTTGAATAATTGTTTCCAATTTTGCCCATTCCTGTTCTATGCTTTGCGATTCTCTTTGGGGTTCTTCTCGATATCTCTGCGCTATTTTGTTCTTGTACCGTTTCTGGATATCTGCGTTTTGTAACTTCCCCATATCATACGCCCTTCTTCTTTTTTATTTTTATTCTTCTCCCGTGTCACCTTTGTATTTATCTTTATCTTTATTCCTACTAAAAAATGATCAGAATCTATATCCGCGCCTCTGTATGATCTCACATTCTTTATTAACTTGCAGTGCTTCTTATCTATTAAAAAATCGATTAAAATTAATTTAATTTACGTATTATTCATTTGGGGCAGCCCAAGTCTCTTTATATATATCATATATCTTTTCTTTTATAGTACGTACTCATAATTTTCATATCTTTTTCTTCTGCAAAATCCACCACTCTCTGTCCATTATTGTTGCAGCTCTCATGTAAACTCTCTCCTCTTGTTAAATGCTTATAAATATGGTTCCTCCCTATTTTTGCATTTACATCTCCCAACACTATCCTAATATTCGGTATCTTAATTTTTTTATAGACTATCTATCTCTTCGTAAAATATGTCTTTAGCTTCTTCTGTCCCTTCTTCGGTGGGAGCATATGCATTGATCAGGATTATTATGTTTTTTTTCCTTCTTTTAATTCTATGTAACAGATTCTATCCGATACAGGTACAAATTTTATAACTTTTGCATCTACTTCATTGCTTACGATAAAACCCACTCCAAATCTTCTTGTTTTCCCCCCACTTGTAAAGAGTACATATTTATCTAATTTTGTAGTTTTTGTTTCTTTTATATGTGTTTCTTTCATTGCTATTAACTCCATTTTATATTTCTTCGCTACCAGTTCTAAAGTTTTTATCGCCCCTTCTTCATAAATACCCCTTACATTCCAAGTTCCTATTCGACCAGTTTTAATTTCATTTTTCATTTCACCATTCTCTTCACTGCCATATTGATCTTTTTGTCGCTCTTGTTTCCCACTATTTTTTCTATACCTATAATTCGGAGAGTTAAAAGAGACTTTATACTGACAAAACGGAATATAAGTACTTATTATTTCGTGTGTTGAAAGGGTGAAACTTTTCATTCACAATAAAAGAATTTTTGTTGATATAGATACACATAAAATACATACACAAGATATATAAAGACATATGACAGTTAACAAATTATATTTCCAGAAGATATGTCTGCATGCGTGTGTTTTTGAGGCAGACTCACTCCAGAAACATATACCATATCTCAATGTACTCTCTACTTGACGTAGTACATACTTTAGAGATGCGACTTAGAAAGTACATACTTTAAAAGGTATGAAAGCGAATTAGGTTTTCTGAAAGGAAGTCGCAAAGTCCTTTCCAGGTTAAATAAACACTCATCACCATAAGACTAGGGACGTGTCTCTCAAGATAATTGAAATTCCATACAAGACTTTTGCCTATTATGAAATCTAATAAATTCAGTTTCTTTAATGTTAAGATATAATAAATTAAGAGAGTAGCAGTTTTTTAATGTATTTAAAATGTTATTACACTTACATTTCAGTTCCGATTTGTCTGAAATAATAACGGACAAGTCATCAGCATACATCGAGAAAATTACTTTAAAGGTCAAAGTATCAATTTCGTTGGAATAAAAAAAGAAAAGCATAAAGCCAAGAGGCCCTATGCTTTGCCCCTGCGAAACTCCAGTGTGTACTTCTTGACAACTGAAATTAATTGTACTAGTAATATGTTCATCATAACATGCCACAATGATATACTGGCTTCTAGGTGACAGAAATGAATTAAGCCAATCAACAGTTTCTGATTTCCTATCCTTAGCTGGAAATCTTTGAATTGCCCTCGTTCTCTTTGTGGAAACAGATTCGCTATAGAAATTACTGGGTCCGCTCATATATGGATTTAGGTTTCTATGGTTGGTACTACAGCTGACCGTTGGAACTGCTCCTCAGGCAGTAGTATTTTCTGAAACGTCTCTTAGTAGAAACTGCAACTAGGTGAAAAGCTTCGTTAAATCAGTTTGATTCTTTTAACTTTTTTAGGAAGTAAAAAACTCAGTAATGAAAAGTGTATACTTAAAAGAAAATTATATAAAACATTTTGGAAATATATATGATGATATCCTACGAACATACATTATATTTTTTATCGCTTATAAACCACCATACCTCAATCGGTATACTATTTATATAAAATTAAACAGATATGGAACAACGTCATAACTTTACTGAATGTTACGTGATGAATTAAATAGAACGGTTTCTGAATGGCATAGCAAATCTTGGTATTCAGTTATCGTTTATCTACTCATTGATTTATTATTCATAAAGTTTAACACATGTTAATATAATTTACTTCTCTGGTTTGCCACAGCTGTAATACGGACTATTATTTAATGAACGAGAACAGTAGTTAAACATTGAACCATGACCTAGAATTTAGCACAATTAAGATGAAATCTGAAAATATAATTATGAGAACTTTTAGTATTTTTTAAACTATATAAAGATCAATAATATTCAATCTTACATATTTTATTGCTCAGATACAGTTGAACATGAAGCTACATTCTTGAGATAAAAAAAATGCACTCATTTAATCATTAGAAAGATCAAAGTTGGTAAGAAAACAGTTTTTAGTAGTTCTAGTACTGAGTAATTCGGTTATTAGGTTTATTGGTTATGGGATTGTGGGGTTATTGGTTTGTGGATTTAGAGATTAACAGCTTGGAATTTGTGTTTAAAGTTTGAGTTATAGGGTTATACGTTTAATAGTGTTGAAAAGCCTAAATTATTGGGTTTTTGAGGTAATGGCAAAACTCTGATGTGATAGGGTTAAACGGACTTCATATTCGGATTCAACGACCCTAAACAAATGCAGTAAATATGGTTTGACCTCTAGATCTGAGAAAAAAAATTGTTTGTGGGGCTGTGAATTGACGGTTCGAGAGACATGTCATTCTCTTCCACAGAAGTAGCTCTGAACTTCCCAATTATTGTCTCTTTCTCACAAGTAAGAGTTACCTCTAAGGAAACAAATGACCTATTTTTCGAAATGTCAAGGATCAGGTGACATTCATATTCCGTTGCAGGAATAAGATGATTCTACTTGGATTTTTGAAGTTGAAACATTACGTCCAAACCAACGCAGTACGAACAATCCCGCATGGAGTCAGCACCTCGCTGTAAGTAGAACACTGCTGATTGCTTCGTCACTATTTTATATCAATAATAATAATATTTTTGCAGAGTACTCAAGAAACATACAATTTTTTACTAGATATGGTTTATGCAAGGAAGACTACAATGGAAAATAATTTTTCCTTACAACCGTTAATTCCAACGTTACTGACTGTTTCCTTACATGAAGAAACTCCCCTGTACCAAATCTATTTTGACTATTCTTGAGCAATTGATCGAAAACTCTGTTCCATACATAACTTTTGAAGGATTGTAGAATTCTTAACAAATGTCGTTAGAACAAATAAACGTCTTTTCTATTTAGTTTGAAGAGAAGAAACAGTTAAGGTTTATCTTAACGTTACTGTTACAATTTGAATGGTGGTGAATGGTAAGGCATTTTTCATTATAATTCCAACAAATCAGAAATTAACTTTAGAAGGATTTTGATGAATATATCCAGGGGAAGAGGAACATTAAACTCTAGCATCAGTTTATGTGTTTTTCTGTTGTCCACACATAAATATCACCATAGACAGGAATGTCAATACTAACAGACATTTAGACGTTTTAGCAAATAGATATTCATTAAACCTGAGAATTGATGGTTCATTAAAATCTAAATGATTTGTTCCTTTTTGCTTATAGTTGATCTAATAAATCATACTTGAATTCCAATTTTTACTATCTGTATACTTTCATCAAATAAAAAAAAATACAATTTGAATATAAAATATATTCAATGCGAATCTTTAATCTAATATAAACACTAACTTGAAGTAAAACTACTAATATAAAATAAAATAGTCTCACTACGTCCTAGACAAATTTAAACTAAGAACATGATACTAATGCTCTATATTTTGAAAGGACCCCGCAATATTCTTATAGAAATTGGGTTTCTGTCAAATTGTCTGAATTTTTGATATGTTGTAGATTTTGTCATCCTGAACAAAAGTCTACATGGGCACAAAGTGTCAAAATGAATATTTTGACAGTTACGGAGCTGCCAAAGCTCTCCTGACCCGTTGCAAAACTATTCATTTTCAATACTATTTACAGATGTCAAAAGCATATTTTAATTATTCTAATATATAGGGTAATGTTTTTGAGGTCACTGGATTCAACCCTCATGTCAGATTGGACAAATTGACCGTTGACAGCTGTCAATACACTGTCAACGAAGAATAGAAAAGTAAATATTCTCTTTTCACATTGAGAGTTTGGGCTTTTGAGGGAGCTGAATTCAATTCTCATGCCAGATTGGCAAAATTGACAGTTGACAGCTGTCAATTGACTGTCAACGAGGAATATAAAAGTAAATATCCTCTTTTCACATTGAGAGTTTGGGTTTTTGAGGTCGCTGAATTCAATTTTCATATCAGATTGGACAAATTGACCGTTGACAGCTGTCGTTTTCTTTTCGTCGCGCTTCATTGCTCTACACCACTTTTTTCATTTCATTTTTTTGGTACAGTGAAATTTTTTATTAGCCACTGTATGCTGTATTCGTACATAATGGCATAATGCAATGCTCATTTTACTAGTATATGTTGCATCTTCTGTTGTATTCAATACCAGTGTTAATTTAACACAATAACACTTAATAATATCACATCTTACAAATTAACACTTCTAAACGTATGTACTGCGTTGTCCGAAAATGGAAATCGTATACAGACATAAAACACAATGCTGTATTAGGTGTATACGTGCAAACGTCGTCTGTCGTCACAGGTCTTCCCTGTGGCAGTCACCGTTTTCTGGGGCCCTGGCCAAACCAATACCGTCTTTACAGTTATTTTTCCATGAAATTGTCTAGGACAAATAATACATTCTTCTTCTGCACATATTTGGAAAAATCATGCAATTTCTCCATTAATAATTATTTAAGTATGACCGATACAATTATATCTAAAAAGAATGCCGGATAAATGGTCATCATGTCTTCGACTAACAGTATGAAGTCCATATATCCAATTATTATTAACATTTTCACTTAAACTCGGTCAAAATTCAGTAATAATTAATCTAATATTATTAGTTAAATCTCCAGTTGTTTGAGATGCGTTGGCGTAGATTCTGATTTTGAAAAAAGCCCATAAGAAACAATCTAAACTATTTAAATTACAGAACCTTAATGGTTTATGTGTAGCATGATATTTAGCGCCGTTTTGTTGAAACCAAAGCACTCTAAGGTTCATATCATCCAGTCTAGGTAATAGTACAAAATCCGAACTAAGGTCGTGCTGCACCCATCTGCCTACTGAATGAAAAGTATTTTTTATCAAACATAATATGTAAACAATCGCAAATGGGAAAATATGTTCATGGCTACCCTTAATTAATTATACTATAATTCATTGTTTTCCAATATTGCACTCCGTGCTTATCAAACAATTTTAATACCAATCGAAAGTACAAAGCACGATGAACATGCATAAGTTGGTTGTTTATTTTTTACTGGTCACTATTACCGGGTTGCTTGGTATAAAGAGGTGAGGTTGTACAAGCAATTTGTACTCATCTGCTTGCTCATTGAAATATATATTAAAATTTATTGCGAACACGGTGGTATAAGGTTGCTTGCGAAAAATTTTTCTTGAATCACGGTTGATAGGACCCCGTACATTTTATATGGTCTTCCGGTGAAATTCGCTGATAATTTGGAAAATTTTTCGAATTGTACCCCTGAACAAAAGTCTCAATGGGGTCGAAGCTCGAAATGCCCATCTTTAGGCTATACAGCTATTTTTAGTGGCCAAAAACGGCCAAAATTATTATTTTTTTAAATATCATGTTTAATGATGGGAAATTGCTCATTTTGTACCCCTGATCAAAAGTCTCAATGGGGTCGAAGCTCGAAATGCCCATCTTTAGGCTCTACGGCTATTTTTAGTGTACAGAAATGGCTAAAAGTCTTTTTTTTTAATATCATGTGTAATTGATCAGGGGTACAAAACGAACACTTTCCCAGCATTAAACATGATATTAAAAAAAAAAATGAATTTTTGCCGTTTTTGGCCATTAAAAATAGCCGTAGAGCCTAAAGATGGGTATTTTGAGCTTCGACCCCATTGAGACTTTTGTTCAGGGGTACAAAACAATTTCCCAAATTTTCAGCAAATTTCACCGGAAGACCGTTTTCCATATAAAATGTGCGGGGTCCTTTAAAAATTTCCACGCGGAAAAGCATTACACGTACTCTAATGATAGTACACTTAAAATTAGTTTGAATATAAAAATGTCTTTTAAATGCAGAATATTAAATTAAAAAAAACATCTATCAAAATAATATGTTAGTAAAATTTTTATCTAATTTAGTAAGAGAACAACAGTAAACAAATAAAAATAATATATAAATATTTTTCTACAAGTCTTTAACACAATAGTCTCGTGTAAAAAAACTTTATTATTATTAAACAATCGAAATACAAAAAAATTATTTGATAATTTTTCAATTACTATATTCAGAATCCGATTCATCAGTTAGATAATTATTCTCAAATTCTGAGGAATTGTCATCATCATCTTTTTCATGTTATAAGTATCAAAATATTGTGTAATGTTTTCAGTAAAAAGTTTGTTAAAATAGTCGTGGACAAAATATAGTATCCTACTTGCATAGGTATAATGATTCAAATTCACTGGTGATTTATCCACCATTATCATCGTTCAATAATGCAAGGTGTTCCAAAATTCGAGAGCAATATTTCTTCAGTGTTCTATGTCGGAAAAGATTACTTTTTCTCTGTATAAATGTAAGTCTAAAAATTCTTGTTAAGGAAGTTATAGCCATTTAAAGGGCTGATCATGGTCATCCTGAACAAAATTTGCAAATATTTATTACATACGTCCCGACCTGGGGGGTGAGGTAATATTTACCATAACTTTTTTGTACTTTGACTTTTTCGACTGAAAAATATAAAATTTCAGTTTTTTTTTTTTAGTAAAAAAGGCATTATTAGTTCATATTGATTGATTGTTCTATTTTTGAGTAAAATCCATTTAAAAATAGTGTTACATGAGTTAAAAACAAGGAATCGAAGATATGATTATATTTTATCATAGCGGGTTGTAAAAAACAAAATTGCACCCTGAAAACTGCGGTTGGGTTTTAGATGGCTATTTAAAACCAACAGGCTTTGTCAGAAATCAGACGCCTGTAAAAATAGAGGATATTTTACAATTAACTGAAAAAGATGATGTTGACAATTTTACAGAGTTTGAGAATAATCATTTAACTGATGAATAGGATTCTGAATTCAGTAATTAAAAAATGTTCAAATATTTTTTTGTATTTCGATTGTTTAATATCAATAAAGTTTTTTTTGCGCGAGACTAATGTATTAATGACTTTTCAACGATTTCTAAAAATAATAATTATTTTTATTTGTTTACTGTTGTTTTCTTCCTAAATTAGATAAACATTTTACTAACATATTATTATTTTGATAGACATTTTTATATTCAAAGTAATTATAAACATACTATCACTACAGTACGTGCAATGCTTCTTCGCTTGCCTAAATTTTTAAATTTCAAAGCCTGACAACCATGATCATGAACAATTTTTCGCAAGCAACCTTATACCACCGTGTTCACAATAAAATTATCTTTAAGCAGATGAATACAAATTGCTAGTATCACCTCATCTCTTTATACTGGGCAACCCGGTAATAGTGACTAATAAAAAGTAGGCAACCTAACTTTAGCAAGTTCCTCATGCTTTGTACTCTCGATTGGTATTAAATTCGTTGGGTACACAAGTGAGTGCAATGTTAAAAAAAACTATTTGCGACATATTTGTTTACATATTGTGTTTGATAAAAAATACTTTTGATCCGGTAAGCAGATGGGAGCAGGACGACTTGAGTTCGAATCTTAGACTATAACAAATAATCAGTTATGATTGTCCAATATCTTTCGCCATTAACAGTTAGATCATTTTCATAATACATTATAAGAATTTGTGCATACTGTACAATCATGTAATTCTCCATGAGTGTATACACTGGTGCAATTAACTATAGACACATACCAAAAAATTTGATACCAATACCACTGTAAATAAGGTCACTAGGCACAGACGAAAATAGGTTCATGGTCATTGGAATGGTCTATATGAATTCAGTTCGTTTCATTATCATAATCTAGTAGGTAATAGTTCAAGATCTCACTGTAAAGTACCTTCACCCAAATGATAATAGAACGAATTATATATAAACATGTGTTTTATGTACATACATCCTAACACGAATTGGCTAGGTTGGCTAATCAAAGCCGAATCCTAAAAGCATTAATTATGGACATGAACTACAAATTAGTTTTAATGAAATAAATAATGTACCATTTGGAAATTGACAATCCGATAAGTAAAAATGTATAGAGCTGGCACTCCTTAGGAAATTCTCAACTTTGGTTGGTTAACCATTAAAAACGCAGTATATACATAAGCTTTTGATTGGTATATATTTTGATTCATTAAACAGCCGATGAAGTTGTACGCCAACAATTTAAACATTAATGCTTAAACAATCAATGTTGAGAACTTCCTAAGAAATGACAGAGTGAGTGAAACATGAATGAGTTTCCAAATGGTACATTATTTAATTTATTAAAACTAATTCGTAGTTCATCTCTAGGACCTGACTTTGATTAGCCAACCTAGCCTATTCGTGTTAGGATGTACATGAAACACATGTTTAAATGTAATTTGTTCTATTAACATTTGGGTGAAGATACTTTGCAGTGGGATCTTGGACTTTAAGGTTTATATCATCCAGTCTGAGTCACAAATAATCAGTTATTTATTTATTTATTCCATTAAAACACTCAACAGCCAAGGGCCAATGACAGAGTGAGGCAAAAATGAGAAAAATAAAGAAAATTGCAGAAATTAGTATAAGTACACAATAATGTAACGTATAGACACAAAAATCCAACAGAAAAAAAAATAAATAGTAAAGATACTGTCTCCATCAAACAAAAATGTTTTCTTTGTCTACTATTTTATTGCAAATATTACATATATTGTAGACATGTGCAAATCTTAACACGTTAGTTCTAGGTGTCATTTAATAGAAGGTCAAATGAGAATGAGATGTAATTTTCGGGATTAAAAAATTCTCTTTAAAATAGCAAGACAGTCAATAGAATCCTTGAGCAGTTTTTTTGACAAGACAAGAGCCATTGTGTCTATCTTCGAGAATACAAAAAGAGAAAGTTCTGACCAAATCATGCTGCTAGAAATCCACTGGCGGATAGATGTCATATACTTTGTAATATCGATATTTCAAAAATCGTCTTTGAATGTTTATCAGTCCAGCAGTTATAGTTAGGTTGCCAAGCCAAAGCAGCATATTCTAATTTAGATCTGACAAAAGAGTAATATAACAATTTAAGAGTGGCTATATCATTAAACTGTCGACCAAAGCTTATATACTAGCCTTAAAAATCTGTAAGAGCTTGACTTGAATATTATCATTGAGAGTACTAAAAGTGAGTCTGGTATCAAATGTTACACCAAGATCTTTTACATTTCCAGATCTATCAAGAATGTAACCATTTAAATTATGATTATATTTGATAGTAATTTTTTTAAGTAATTGTCATAACTTTATATTTAGCAGAATTGAGAGTCAGACCATAACGGTGACACCATTTATAAAGGGCATTTAAATTTCTCTGTAGTTCCTCACAGTCTTCAATGGAATTTATTTCAATGGAACTGCATACATTATGTAATCTACATTTAGACATTTACCGATATTATTTACATACAAAATAAAAAACAATGGTCGATTTATAACCATTGAGGCACACATACTGAACTCTGTTTATCAAATACGAATTAATAAAAGAGAGAAGGTCCTTTGAAAGACTAAAAGATTATGAGTTTATTTTTTAGTATCTGGTGGTTAATGTGGTCAAAGGCTTTTGTAAAGTTTTTGTATAAAATATCAGTCTGCTTCAGGTTATTAATATTTTCAGGAGCATACTGGGTCATGCACGTTAGTTCGTGGCAGTTGATCTACCCTTAACAAACCCATGTTGTTGTTCTGAAATGTTACGTTCTACATGAGCGTAGACTTAATCATGCAAAACAAACTTAAAACCCTTTGAGAAATTAGAAATCAAAGTTATACCGCGATATTTTCAAATATTGTTTACTTATATTGTTTTTATCTCTTTTATTTTTGTAGATTGATACAACCTTGGATATTTTCCATGCTTTAAGTTGATACCTAATGTAAACAGGGGCGAATTTCTGTCAGACAGATATGCTTCAAGCTCCTGCGATATATATCGACACATCTATACGATTAGATGTAAACACCTATTCGGAATCGCCTGACAGAAATTACTGTAGCTGACGTAACCGTCTACTTTTGTGGTAGTGTCGGCTGCAAATTATTAATATTGAGTGATAAAAATAATGGATAAAAGGCGATATTGATGAATAGATTAATTTATATCACAGTAAACCTTAACTATATGACTATTTTACAAATAAGCATTTCAAACTAAGCTGATTACATCTCCAAAAATATTTGAAATTACACTGGATCTTCCACACTGTCTTGGCATATTATTATAATTGACTATAAGCAAGTCATTTTTTTCGTCTCAAAATCAACTCGCAAATCCATACTGAATGATTTTTCATTTTCTGTCGGACAGAAATCGCATTTAATCTAAACAGTGTGAACATTTCTGTCAGTTATATGTATCAAGCGTCTACGATATGTATCGACACACCTATGCGATTAGATGTAAAAACATATTATTTTCATATTCGCACTCGCCTGACAGAAATTGCTCTAGTTGACTAGTCGTCTACTTTTGTGAAAGAGTCGGCAGCAATTGAAAAACAATGATAAAAAAGAGTCGGTAAAACGCGATATCGATGAACCGATTAATTTATACCACGAACCTGAACTCTGGGGTGTTAAAAGAAAATCAAATAAAGTCCATAGAACAATTCTTAATTTAAGAAATTTTTAAGTATAAGAATGTTTGGAAAATAAACATGGAAGGGGTGGTTTATTTCACCACTTACAATAAACCAGGAACATGTAAATTATGTAAATGTTCCTGCCAAAATTCATTTGTTTATATTCAACAGTTTGTGAGAAAATGTTTCTGGGGATAAAAAACTATAAATCTGAAAATTAAATCTGATTTAGTACCGTTCAAATTCAATATTATGCTCAACTTAAACTATAGATGAAAAATGAATGAAAACATTGTGTATAGTTTTTGCTAAAAATTCACACATAAGGGTTTGAGGGGTCCTGATTAGCACCACTTCGCAGGTGTAAAAAATAGAATGCCTTCGGTCGCCATTCCGTAATAGCATCAAAAGAAGCGATTTTCGATGCCATTTAAAATAAACAAATATTTGTTGAAATATCTCGAAGAAAACCATTTTTACAGATTTATACACTAATAAAACTTGAAGTGTAGAAGAAAACACTATGTACAGTTTTATTCAAATTTCACATACTACATTTTGAGGGGTCCACCTGAATAACAACTTAAAAAATGCTAAACGTTTTTATTGAAATTCAAAAGTATCAAAAAATGGTAGCAGACCTTTCATCGCCATCTTAAAAACCATGGTAGGATCAGAAGAAGCGGATTTTGAAGACATTAAAAAAATATATTTGTAAGATTATCTTGAAGGATTTGCACACAAATAAAACTAGACATGTATATACAGGATGTATCACAACAAGTGTGCATTAGACGGATTTAGGAAACCATAAATGATAGAAATCTGAAATTTCTTTTTTAGAGGATTTTGTCTTCCTTTCAACACTGAATTGATGCAAAATATTTACATTATACGTCAACTTGCTTATTTTGAATGGAACATGTATTTTTTATTTAACTTTCAGATTCTGTATGTCATGTTGTACATAAGTTATTTCACTCACAAAATTATTACTTTTTAAGTTCTTACCTGGGAGACTGAATAATTCAGTCATGATGAAAAAAAAAAATTAAGGAAACGAAATCATTCAAAAACTATTGATCTTGGACATATGGCATATGTAATAAAGTTGTTTTAAAATTGCACGTAGAATGAAATAAAAATATTATTTTTCGTTTAAAGATTTCTATCGTTTCCTAAATACGTCTAATGCACGCTTATTGTGAGATACCCTGCATATTTCTATATTATCAGTGTTTTTAACTGGGTATAGGTAGATACAGCTAATCTTTTTCTGTTACGCTAATAGTTTTTCTGAATTTGGTATCTTCCTTATTTATTTTACGAACAAGCTTTTCAAATTGAGTTGCTGTCATCCTCAAATAATTTGAGTATTGTTGAGGATTCTCGACACTTAGTTTCGAGATTAATTAATTCATAGACACCTAATTCATCATGTTTCAAAATTCATTCCCAAAACTACACTGAACGGTTTTTTTTCTTAAGTAACGTATCCAGGGCAGTCACACGGGTAGCAATTTTTTGTTTCGATACTTATCGTGCCACGACTGAACTTACTCTTTCTACTATGAATTGATGTGTATGACACAAGTGTATTTATTTAATACATATGTATAAACGGTTCGTACACATATAGCGACGAGAAGTGTCATACACATATCCATGATATAAATATATAGTAACTTCTGTCTGTAATGTAAACAGTCACTAGCGATATATATCTGATACTTGACACATATCGGGACACAAGTGTCAGATGTAAACGTACCCTTAAGGACAAGATTGTATTTTATCATTATACTATATCTTTCGCCATTCACATTCATTTTCATAATACATTCTAACAATTTGGAGGATATTAGAGTTTGGTACAATTAACCATAGATACGTACCAAATTTGGTTGATTGATTGATTTCGTTTCATTCTCATAATCTTGTAGGTAAACTAATATACTTTCGAATGCCTCGTATACCTCAGAAATGCGCTATTAAAGCGCAACAAAATCAGCGATTAGAGAATTGTAAAACGGCGAGAATCGGCATGCAACGAGGAAGTATCCCAGCTATCAGTTCATGCACGGACAGTGACAGGTCTGAGGCGCCATCGAGTATTCGATATAAATCTCGAGGACGATGAAGTGTGGAGCCTAAGAAGAATGCAATCAGATGTCGAGAGAATCCAGAAGCGAAGCGCCAGCGAGTAAGATTACTCGTTGCGAGTCTAATTATCCGTGTGGAGATACACATACCCCGGGGATACCGATAGAGATATATGGCTGGATGTGGCGCCTCCGTACGCACATATCACGTCGCGCTCCAGTCAAGAAAATTTAGGCGCCACCAGCAGTCAGTCACTGGCAGTCCAGCGTGCGATCCGGGTTGATTTATATCTTCTGACCTCCACTTCCGGTTGGTTATTTCGTGCGTTTTCATTACCGGTGCAACACGTAGCCGTTGACTTGACGAATATCGCGGTGCAAAGTGAACTAATGGTATTATACTGCTTGACCATGTCGACCCTGCTGCTCTCCATCCTCGGACTCTCTGCGGGTCTTCAGCACTGCCCCATGTGGAAGCAGATAGCGCCCTGCAGCTGCAGGTTGGACACGGCGAAGCTCACCTCCATCAGCTGCGAGAAGATGAGCTCCTACGATCAGGTGGTGAGTACTCTGCGGGGGCACTTCTCTCCTTCGGACAAGGTGTCTCTCAGGCTGGCTTCCTCGCACCTAGAGGACATGCAGTTTCGAAGTTTGAAGGAACTCAACGTCACGTTGGAGAATCTTAAATTAAACCATGACTCGTTCGGGTAAGTCTGATCGAAACTTTATTTAATCGTTCTTAATTCTTGAACGGTTATTACATAAAATACATTTAGGTATATTACTTATTTACATAGGGAAAAATTATATATAGTTTAATTATGTCAACTAATATTATTAATGTACAATAGAATAAGACGACAAATATATACATACACATAAAACAGAATAATCTAAATAAAAAAAATGCTTTTAATTCTATTGAGGAATGAACTACATTGGGATTACTCCGTACAGAGATGTATGTACAGATAACAATTTCTAATTATTCAGTGAAATTGGTAGGTAAATAAAAAGTATTAAAATTAGGTACCTATATCAAATTTAGAGACATTATCTAAATATTAGGGGTATTTACAACATTATGAATCAACTAGAGAAAATAATTTTCATTGATCTTGTATGCTAAAAAAACAAAAATATATTCAACAATTCCTGTTGTGGAAGTAATGAGAATACTTACGAAACAATTGTTTTTAAAATTTAACACGCATAGAAAATATCTTGAGTCTAAGGTTATTTCTAAGACGTAAGAGTAGATACACATGAAAAATATTATTTTGAATGAAAATGAACAGAATAACATTATTTATTCACAATCACCTTATAATCGGACTTTTATCCACACATATGAACCATCTAAAGTGAGACTTTATTCACTAGTGGAATAAAGTAACTTTATTTCACTAGTAGAATACCTGATGAAAAAACGTCGCGTGCAATAAACACTTTTTGTACGAGTTGCATACAATATTTTTTGTACGTTCACGTAAAAACCAAAAAATATTTTATGTAGATGACACTAAGTGTAGGAAAATATGACGTCGATTTGAACGTTTATGTTTGTCATAATGACAAAACGCTGTAGTAGAATGACAGATAAATGCAATAAACATTTTATTGCACTAGTCCAATAAAGAACCACTTTTTCCACTAAATACAGTTCACAATAAAGTTTTATATTTTTCATGAACGTAGAAAAATCAAATTTAATTTATTTACTTATTAACATTAACATTTACGTTTACAGTAATACACATTTCGTTTTTTCTTTTATCACCGTTAAGATCCTTTGCGTTTATAACAACCCTTGTAGCATTGTTGCCATCATTTTCGGAACGCATAACATCTGACGAAGTTCGTGAAGAACTAGCACAAGTTACGAATGTCTCTTTTTGTAAGGAACTACTATATTTTCTTTGAATTTTTCTTGCAATATCAAGTTTGTGTGTCACTGAATACTAAGAAATATCAAACGTATTGCATTCGTGTTTTCATTGCCTTTTATCAACTTAAAAATATTGAACGCTCGAACACGTTCTCGCGTGTGGATAGTATGCTACTTAAAACACTTACACAATAAATAACTATTATTTGATATCTATACCTATATCTTCAAGCAAGTAATTTCTTTTTAAGTCAAGATTTATTTATTCAAGCTTATAGGTAGGCATTTTACGCAAATAAATAATTTATTTGCATACTGTGACCGCAATATAAAGGATTCCAACCTAACACGTATATTACTTTTAAAGAGGTGAGTTGGTAGACTATGAATAGGAATTTTGGGAGGCATCGATAATAAGGTCGTGTCAATACGTGTCTATAACTGTTTTGTCCAAAATTCCTATTAATAATTAACCACTGGTTCATCTCTTTAAAAGTAGCATACGTGTTAGGTTGGAAACCTTTACTTGCGGCCACTGTACAAGCATAATAAAATCTGGAAATAAATAAAATTGTTTCACGTGAATAAACATCTCTTGACTGAAGAACGATTTATTGTTGCTAAATAAATGTTATTCTTTCTTGATTCAAAACAATCTTTTTTATGGTACAGGTATTATAATATTATACGTAGTAATGTTTAAACGTTTTTTCTGCGCATAGTACTCATACATTACTAAAATAAATGCAGCTAGTTATTTTTTGCAAAATATCAAAAAAAGGAACACAGATTGTTTAAGATAAATTAAATTAATTGTGTAATGATTTGATATTTCGGATATTCATTAGTTTAAATATAAGTTTTCTTTATTTTGTAAAATTGTAAATATAGATACCTACTACATAGTTAAAATAAAAGTACCTATCTTTCTATATCTGACATAATATAATTAAATATTATCAGCAATACCTACCCAATACAATACCTAAAATCAATTTTATTTAATTGATTAATCAGCATTCGAAATAACAGAAATTTACTGGGATTTAAAATAATAAAATATTCGATATATAAATATATGTATTTTCTTCTGATGCATTCAAATTTATTTTTATAATTTGATATAATCATTCAACAATACTTATATTTATTAACTTATAATATAAAATCTTTAGAAATGTTGTTGAAGCTATTAAAGAAACACAACAATTACTCCTAAAATTTGTTTGCAAAACGGATCTCCACAAGTTAACTACGATTTCTTCAAAAAATGGTGCGGATACAGAAACTTTTTTGCCTAGGACACCAATATTTTTGCAGGCGTAAAACCAAACCTGAGCTACCAAAATACATTTATTTTGGCAAACAGCTTGTTTTAGAATGACAAGGCCCGCTACAGACTATGCGTGAATTATGCGAGAAATTCGCGAATAGTATGTAGGGTCTTGTTCGTTAAAAATCCATTCATAAAAATCCTACACATGATGCACCAATTCCTTACAAACCACACATCGCGCATCGCAAATCGCGAATCGCGAATTCACGCATAGGGCCTAAGGCCCGCTACAGACTATCCGTGAATTCACAATTCGTTATGCGCGATTCGTGATCGCGAATAGTGTGTAGGGTTTTGTTCGTTAAAAATCTATTCATAAAAACCCTACACACGATGCTCGAATTCCTTACAAACCAGGAATCGTGTATCGCGAATTCACGCATAGTCTGTAGCGGGCTTAACACTCATAGAAATGATAACCAATACTACATATGTCACAAAAAATCACAAAAGTTTAACAAAATTACGCTACGTGTATTTTACTAACTTATAACAATATTATATTATGACTTACATTCAAGTCAAGCCAAGGCTTATATCAAAATCATTTATCCGATGGGAATTATTTTACTTAAAATTGAGATAGTGATATCGTAAAGAAATCCTCTACGTAAATGACTTATCTCTTAAATGATTTATTTTTTAGGATAATTAAGCTATTACAGTACACATATTATTTTTGTTATTCGTCATTATACTACCGCCTGTGAGCTGTAAAACAAATTTTTGATGTTTTCTCCAATGATTGAAGTCTCCCAATTATCCATAGTTGTTTTCAATCACTTAACAAGCAACCTTTGACCTGGTGATTTTAAAATGGTTACATTACTTTAGGCAAAATTAATAACCTTTGTTTGTAATATCAAAATTAACCTCATAGATACGAATCCGTAGATATTTTAAATATTTACATAAATGTGAACTTTCTTGTATCTTCGTGAATGGTTTGCTTAGATATCAGGAATGTTAGAGTCACATTTCTTATATTTATAGTTTCTCAGCAGAACAAGATAGAGTTAAATATTTTAAAAATTTAAGACAACTCTTGTGCTAAAAGCATCAGTGAAGTGTAGGTGCTAAAAATTGTTATAAATAATTAATTGTAGAGAATATTACTAAATGTATTTTTCATATATCATTGTGACCATGATTAAATTTTTGTTTTATGTTTTTCATCTTTTGTACATTGTTTTGAAAACAAATAAAGACAGAAAAATAAATAAATATTTTGATTTATAAAGTAAAATCTTACGTAATCATTAACTTTTCTCAACAAATTCCTTCTCTTTTATTCCAAACATTTATTGGAAGATATTATTTTTTGGTAAATGTATTGAAAATACAAACATTATTTTCATCTGAAGCATCAATTTGTTATAGATACAGACATAATATAAGAGTTTTGGAAGAAAAAAACCTTTGCTGTACCTGACTAACATGTATTTCAAATTAGTAGTAACATTTTTGAAAAAATAGCATCAACAGTTATAGATTTAATTCAAATTTTCCTTTTTCCATTACATTGTAATAATTATTATTAATAACTGTTAAAATAGTATAGTTGCTAAAGTTGGCTGTTTTTATAATTTATCTTTTTTGGCAAAGAAGAACCAAACAAATATTTATTTATTTACTATGTATACATATATGTAGGTACCGCGTGTATAAAACATTATAAATTGTGTTAGGTAAATAATTACCTACCTACCTTTAGTATTTTTGTGTTACTCATTAGAATATTTTAAGCAAATTTTGACATTAAATTGAGACATTGCAAATGTTCTTAGGCAGTTATTTCTAAACTGCTCCAAACTAGAAAATGTTAGTAAGATTTTCATTATTTGTAACCGTTTTAAAATAATAATAATAATATCTCTACCCCTCATTCTAATCACAGGGATTAGCCCAGAAGTCGGAGACTTGTGCGGGAGAGAGGGCGGCATATTATTACTAAGCAGGCCGCATTTGCGCCCAGGAACGACTTACGTTGGTAGGCCCTAACCACTATTCAGTGCAGGAATGAGGGAAACCTGGGAGAGTTGTTGGGAGAGCGATGGCCTTCTATGGCCTACATTAGAGAGATCCCCCTGAGCAGCGTCACCACCTTTTTCTCCTTATTAGGTTGGCTGATCTCCTAATGGGAGGAGGTACAATGGGCCCAATGGGGCCTAAGTGCTGTAGCCGTTTCGCTACCCTCCCCCTTAATTCCAGATTCCAGATTCCAGAGGGAAACCTGGAAAACCTCATTAATTTGGGGGGTAGTCAAATATTAACCGGTATCAATCTCTCACATTGACCCAAGCCAACATTCTTCCACCCTACCATACCCGCAGAGAGGGCGCCAAACCTCTCCACGAATATAGCTTATATACGGTCTACCGGCAGCTGGGCTCGAACCAACACTGATCTAGTCACCTTGATTCAAGTACTGACGCCTTAAACCGCGCGACCACTGACCGAAAAAAATAAATGCAGTCATTCTATTTCTCAAAAATAAATTTAAAAAATTGATACATTTATAATATATTTTAATTTAAATTTGCTTGTGTAAAGCTATTTTTTTTATCAAAATTTGGAAAATACTTATGTATTTTCAACATTTTTTAAAATATTCTATTCAATATATATCAACGGTTAATGCTTACTAATTCAATTAGCTGACATATTGTTTTATTGTGACATATTATTTGTATAAAAAACATAGTTAAGAAGTTAAGTAATATATTTTTCCTCTTATCAGTAAAGATATAAAATGGTGCCAGAAATGGGAAGTCTTAAAAATATTCTTAATTTATGTACACGAAATGATTAATTTCTGCGTTATAATTGGCAAGATAACAGCGCTCATTTTATAAACAATTTGATTTTAAATGTAAACTTAAATAATTAGCTTCTACAAAATAAAAATATGTTAGTAAATAGCACACTCCCATAGGATGATGTCTTGTATCGCTTAGCATACCTACTCTTAAAAAATAATGTATGTATCCGGTTTAATGATACTATTAGCAAATTGTGAATGAATGAACTATTTTGCCCCGATTTATTATTGTTTGTTTCTCTGCAAACGCAAATTTTCTTACTATAAAATGGAAACAAATACATACAAATATCCCATTTCAAATATCTGTTCTTTCTGGTGATGATGGAACGAGCAAGTTTTATTACAAATTTAATTGTATGCATCACTACAGGGTGGTCACGACCAAATAGTCCCTTTCTGTCATTTTCCCCGTTATTGTTAAAAAAAAACTGGAAAAAAACGTGTCAATAAAAGTTGTAGGGATTTAAAAAAATTCAACACATATACAGGGTGTTAAAAAAAGAGTGTAAAATATTTAAAAAGGTAATAGTATGAATCAAAATAAGCAGGAAAGTCTTAATAAACATGGGTCCGTAAGGTAAGGGTTGAGGAGATATGGACCACTATTCGTTTTTCAAACATTTTATTTTATTAGGAATAAACCGACAAAGGAAGCTTTTAACAAACAGAAAACAAAGTTACAGAAGATATTCAAAGTGCCCTCCGTCCATTTCCAAGCAGGCACGACATCTTCGTCTCAACGATATTCGAACTCTTTCGAAAACACCCTCCTTGGTTTGGATTTCTTGACACTTTTGATTAATCCGTAGCTGCAGCTCTTCCAGGCTATTTACAGGAGTACCATACACTAATGTCTTCAATTATCCCCAACCAAAGAAATCTAGAAGGTTCAGATCAGGCGATCTTGGAGGCCATAAAACAGATCCGGCCCTTCCTACCCATCTATGTGGAAATGTTTAGTGTAAATGCTCTCTAACGGCCATGGAAAAATGGGCTGGGGCACCATCATGCTGGAACCACATTTGTTGCCTCTGATTCAAAGGAATGTCTTCCAAAAACTCATACAGTGTGTTCTGCAGAAAGTTGAGGTAAGAGGCGCCTGTTAATCGGTTTGGTAAAACAACAGGACCTAGAAACCTGTCACCTACAATACCCATCCAAATGTTTAATGAAAAACGTGTCTGATGTCCAGATTCTATTAGAGAATGAGGATTTTCGTCGGCCCAAATATGCGTATTGTGAAAATTAAACACTCCATTTCTTGTAAACCCGGCCTCATCAGTAAAAAGAATGTTTGCAAGAAAGCAAGGGTCTTCAGCATCATGACTAGCGGCAAAAAACCAAACGTGCTTGATGATCATTTATTGGATTGGCCTGTACTCGATGCACATGGTATAATATGTATGGATAAAGCAGTTGCTCGTGAAGGATTCTCCAAACAAGAGGACCACTAATTCCTACCACGGCTGATATTTTTCGCACACTCGTACCTGGATTCTGCTCTATCAGTGCTAGAATTTTTTCTTCTGCTCTAGGAGTGGATACCGACCTTGGTCTTCCAGATAAATGGCACTGTTTGCTCAAGGAACCGGTATCACGCAATCTTTGGTGAATTCTTCCAAACATGCGTTGTGAAGGAATCTGGCAATTTGGATAAGCGTCAACATAAAGACGTCGCGCTTCGGTGGAGTTCCCATTAGCACGAACATACATGAAATCCATGTCTGTTAATTCTGCGTTAGAGTAACCAGCCACAGCGTAAGAAAACTTGTGCACTGAGAACAACTGTCAACCAACTATTATAAGCAAATGCACAACGTTTTTGCAAAATAAAAAAAGGACCTAAAAACATATAACATTCCATATCTCCGCAACCGTTACTTTGCGGACCCATGTTTATTGAAACTTTTCTGCTTATTTTGGTTCATACTATTACCTCCTTAAATATTTTACACTTTTTTTTTAACACCCTGTATAATAACAATAATATATATCTACCCCTCATTCTAATTACGAGGATTAACCCATAAGTCGGGATTTGTGCGGAGGATAGGTGGTGTATTATTATTAAGCAGGCTTCATTTGCATCCAAGAACGAATTAGGTTGGTATGCCCTAACCACCACTCAGTGCAGGAACGAGGGAAATTTGGAAAACCTCATTAATTAGGGGGATGGTCAAACACCAACCGGTATCAATCTCTCACATTGATCCAAGCCATCGTTCTTTCATCCTGTCATACCCGCAGATATGGCGTTAGTCCTCTCCACAAATATAGACCAATATGACCCACATAATTGAATGATGTATGTTTAAAACAGAAAAAGATAAATATCGTGTATACATATAACATTTTAAAATTCTTTTGATCGTTCTTTCAGTGCTATAAATAGATACACTCGCAACAATATTTAATTTATTAATTTATGACGGCTTGTCTATTTGTCTATATGAGCTGTGGCAGGTGATCCTAAACAAAAACAATAATTGACACATCCTAATCATTGATAGCAGTGTGATCATATCAGGTATGATCGAAATTATTAGACGAGTATAGCAGCCACAGCTTTCTAGATATAGAATTGAAATTTGGAGAACAATATATAGACGAAAATACAAATTTTTGATATTTGTCTCATTGTCCTGGGTCTAGGAGATGATCCAAGAAATTTGAATCTTCAGATTTCTTATATTATTTTAGAATTTACAGCTCCCATATGGGCTTAAATCATTTGTATTTACGTCCATTTTATTAAATGGCAATGTTCTTTATATACCCAGTACTTAAATAGTACAGTTCGTGAAAAATTCAGTGGTATAATCAAATTGGTTAGCACATTCACGGCAATCTTAAGTCATCGAAGAAACCATATTAGAGTACGCCAGTGAATTAAACGTCCATTAAAATGGACCTATACCAAATTTAGTTAAACAGTGCATTTCTTCTGTCGATAGTTGAAGAAGAATTTGTTATTAATTCGCTCCGAGGACGTAGCACAACGTATTTTGGAATAATTTTGAAGACGCTGGTTCTGTCTTCAGATTTCTTATTCGTAATACAGAACGACCGGTCTTTCTTGGTTTTGGTGTCGAAAGAGAAACAAGCATTACGGACTGTTGATCATCAAAGTTTTCACTAACTTCTAATCTGCGCAACTTATCCGAAATGCACTTTTCATATAAATCCATTATAGCTACAACCTGTAAGCCAAACGAATAATATACACATTTATTTTAGAAGTTATTCTGAGTTTTCCCTTGACAAAGAGATATTTAACATCTGCAGCAGTTTGTAGAAATTTCATCACATTTTCCGGGTTAAAAATTTTGGACTTTTTTTGGTTTGTAACCGTTAGTTGATTGTTTGAGGAAATCTATGAGCTTGATGTCTCTACAAACAACAGTTCAATCGATGCTACGTGATTTTAAGCGGCTCCTCTGTTCATCCTTACCTTGAAATGTCAATATCTTCATTCATCAGTATGATACATTTAAGCACTGATTCCTTGATTTTTCCGAGAAAAATGCTAGCCTATGTTGTGCTTGCTATGATAATTTTTTTAATTTTTTTTATATCCCTCTTATAGATCAATCGTGATTTTGATGGTATTAACTTGGAAATGGCTTGGTTGATGCCTCGGCCTGAATATCAGATGGTATTAATTCCTATATTATCTTGTTTTTAAACATTTTTTCTGCCTCCAGCAACCACACAAAACTACACCAAAGAAGAAATAAATGTAGACACCACAATGACCACCCAAAGAAATGACTTTCTTTAATAATCAATTTCCGTAGGAACCAATGCTATGCAAAAGTTTTCCTAATTTAAAATCGCTTCAAATGATTTTAAAATTTTTCGTCATACTAAGCGTGCCCATATTATTATATTTTACAAACGACCATAAAATTTCATTATCGTCTCCTGAAATTAATGCAGTTGCGATTTCATTGCTCGTGAATTATTATTTTCTGGTCGACGATAAAATAACATTTTATCGTCTTATAAAAAATTAACTGTTTTCCTGTAAATCACACGTAAGAAACATGATTATCCAGACATATAAAATGCAGTTGAGTAAGTTTATTTTACGATTTACGGAAAAAGTTTTATAATTCATGCTCACGCTCATTCATGTGATATCTCTTAAGGGCGCCGTATTCTTGAAATAGTGTTTTTCACAATACAAGTAATTTTAGACATTTATGAACTGAATAATATAGAGATTAGCAAATAACAAGAATGTTATCTCATACCACCTGCCAATATTGAAAGGTACGGAAGTAAAACGAATAGCGGTCTAACCAAGAAAATTTTAGGTACAAAAATCTTTCAAAATATGTATTTAAATTCAACTGTAGATATAAATATTGTTATAACATAAACTTATACAGGGTGATTTTAATAAAGTAGCAAAAATGAGACCACATATTCCTTAGGTGAAAATAAACCTTTTGTTACTTTATTTAAAATCACCCTGTATACACACATCAATGGACCCCCTGTATATAAAATGATTCGATTAAACCTAATGGTATTTCTTAATGTAGTAAAAAAGTACATGTACTTATGGATCAAAAAAAGACAATAAAAAATTGCAGACCATGAACCTTTCTTCATTATAATGCCAGGGCGTGAAATTTCTGCATTTACCCGTGCAAGAATGACTGCTTTACATGATGCAGGACATTCTAATCATCGGATATCGAACATGTTGGCCATTCCTAGTTCATCTGTTGTTCGAATACTACACAGATATGAAGAATTTGATACAGTGGAAAACAGAGCACATCTTCAGCTTCAGCTCGCAGGACCCGTTTTCAAGAGACATTTCGCCGTGTTATATCGACACCTACTATTCGAAGACGACTCCACAACGCAAATTTATATGCTAGAAGACCATTACGGGTCCCCACTCTACTTCCAAGGCATCGTGCTGCCCGTCTCCAGTGGGCGCGAGAGCATAGGGGTTGGCTTTACAGACGAAACCAGAATTGGGCTGGTTACTGAAGACAATCGACAAAGAGCCTGGAGAGAACCAGATCATGAACATCGACTTCATTTTCCCCGTGAAGTTGCTCCATATAAAGGGGGTACTGTAATGTTTTGGGATGGAATAATGTTCAACCGCCGCACCCTATTGGAACGTGGTGGAGGTCATACCGACTATTAGTCAAGTAGAGAACTTGCTTTGTTACTTCTTTTTGATTTAATCAATTTTGTCAAAAATGCCACACATTTGCTGGTTTTGCTGGTAATTTTCTTTTATACTTTTATAATGTAATGTATTTGGTTTTTCTGACAAAAAGATTTCTTTAACAAGAATGAGGGCGAGTTCAAGACGTGAGTCGTGTGAAAAGAAATATGCATTTTTTTACAAAACTTGATATTTGTTATCCTTTTGAAATTTCTAACAATATCTTTACGTGGCACTTTCCGATATTTCTAAAAATGTGAGTACTTTTCCGAAAATATAACCCTCTATCAATCACGAATATAGCAAAATTTAAAAAAAGTTTGGAATAAGCAGAAAATATTATTAAGAATGAAATGTTTTTATAAATTTATAAATAAAATAGTTCTCTCTATTCGAAATGAACTCGGGGATGTACAGTATATGCCAAAAGTATGGAATAAATTCAATAAAAACGAAAAAATTATTTTTTGGGAAAAATCCTCGAACAGGTTGATTTTTAATTTAAAAAATACATATTTTAGCGTAAAATGCGATTTTCAAATGTCATTTGTTTTCGAGTAATGACGTCATCGATTTTTTTTAAATGGCAACACCATATTTTTTCCTTGATTCTGAAAGATCGTTTAATTCTCTATCAGATAGTACTAAAATTTTGCCCTCTTACATAGGAAAGTTTTCGAGTAAATGACGATTGAATGTTAGAAACCATTTGCCATTTTCAACGTCATCATTGCCTCACTCTAACATTATTTTGAGTAATTTTAATGAATCACGATAACATTAAAAAGTAATTATGTTATTTTATAACTAGATTTATTTTATATTTATATAATAATTTAAATAAGATTTCACTTGTAGAAAATACTAAAATATTTATTTTATTTAAGAACATATTAATATCTGTTTTTATATATAGAATAAGAAAGTATTTTAATTTAATTACTTTAATTGATAAAAGTTCGTATATGTGCCGACATAACAATATTAAAATATTTAATGTACTGGACAGATAAAGCATACTAAAATTAGCCTGCAATAAAGTATGCTTATAGAAAAAAAGAAGTCCCTACTTGATAAATATTGAGTAAAAGTGAAGTAAAATAATTAATTAACGCAATATGAAACATACATATCCAAAGTTATAAATTTCTATGTTCCAAGTGACAATTTGGATACCTAAAAAAATTTACTTAGGTACTTTATCAAGTAAATTTGATTGAGTTTTAACCAAATCTAATTTAGTTGTTAAGATAAGCAACTGACTGTTCGTAAGCGATTTTTCTTTTTGGTAAACCTGTCCTAAGTATTGTAAAAATAAAAAAAAAACTTGAACTTATATAGGGTGTTCAGAAATGATGCGCCTATATTCCGCTGGGTGATTATACATGAAAAATTATAGCCAACGAGTCCTTTAACATGTTTTCAAAAACTCTTAGAATTAGCCGAGTTACAGAGCGTTATTTTTTTCCTGGAATTCTTCTACCTTCTTTATGAGTCTACCGATTTGGCATTAATTTTATGAGTAGTATCGGTCCCGGAATAGTAACTTCCGGACACCCTGTCTACCTTGCACACTTAAAGTATGGAATAAATTCAGTTAAATTAAAAAATATATGAAATAGGACGGTTTTATTTGGAAAAAAAACATTTATTTTTGACATCATCTAGATACTTTTTTAACAGGCAACCTCATTTTCTTGATTTTGAGAAATCAGTTATAAAAATGTTTAACTGTTAATAAAAAAGTAGCTGTCATTAAAAAAAACGAAAATTCTTGTGCCAAGCAAATTTAATTCATTGATTTTACAATTAAAATTGTTCGAATTGCCCTATTTATAGCCAATAAGCAAGCCTGTGTAGTAATCCTTATTGTATATCATGAATTCTGCTCGTTTAATATCTAATGTGATTGAATTTCAAACATCTAAAATATAATCAAGAAGTGTAAGATCTGGGGATCTTGCAACCCATTTTATACCTCTCCTCCTCATCCACCTTCTAGAAAAACAATTGTCCTGAGAACAAAAAGAACCATAGTATTATCTATAATAAGAAAAACTCTACTATTCTGTTTTATACTATTTCAGCCCGCACATGTTTTGAGGGTGTTGAGTATGTGCCCCAACTGTTCAATACGTGTTTAATCGACTCCAGTACCTGCAATTTTAAGAATTTACTGTGACGTCGAGACAAAATGTAGCCTCATATGAAAAAAAATATTTGCCAGAGCAACGTTGATTTGCTTGACATAAATCCATCATATCAGGAATAATTTTGCCAGCTTTACCAATGTGGTAAACCTCGTCCAGACTAAAGCCTTGTCCTTATGGCTTTACATATTGTCCGTTAAGTAACTGTCATTTATGGCCGGGAAATGGAGCATTGCAGTATCTGATACCGTAATGTACTGCTTAGCAAGACATATCCACTTTGTATTTATAATTATTCAATATTTGCCTTATTGATGCATATTGGGAATACTTATGTCTCCTTTGGGACAATATTGAACTTTTGTTTTCATTTTAAAAGGAATTTTCGTTTAATTGTCTTGTGCAATATGTAAATAAGAGCATAATTATATATTTATTGTGATTTACTTTATGAGACATTAATGTAGTTACGTAAAATGCTCTGTGAAACGGATATTTTATTTATTTAAGCATTGTAACAGCAAAGCAGTAGATTGTAATAAATATTTCCTTGTGCAATATGTGAGTAACAGCATAATTATATATTTATTGTGATTTACTTTATGAGACATTAATGTAGATATGTAAAATGCTCTGTGGATCGGATATTTTATTTACTTAAGCATTGTAATAGCAAAGCAGTAGATTGTAATAAATATCTCATTTTGTTAATTGTAATTTGAAATAGTACAAGTTTTATTAGTGATACACTCTGTATATAATGTACAGGATGTCCCAGGCATTTTTCTCGAAGAAATATTTTTAGTAGTCGAAAACAAGTGACAATATTTTTTAGGCATTACCTAAGCTTTGTTTGTGTTTAATTTATGTTGGTTGACAGCGTCGCGGCGACATTTACATTATTTTTCTGTGGTTCCTTGAAAAATATATTGCAATCTAATAAAAAAAACTTTATAAACTTTTTATCTATTTCCACTCATTAGAAAATTGTGTCCAAAAAAGGAATATGAAAATAAATTATAGATATACTTGCGACAAGAATTCAGACGACTTAAGTCATACAAACAAATTTATTTTATTTTTCATCTAAATATTTAAGAAACTGCAACTGAGAATAATGAGACTATATACTACAGTAAATGTTTGCGTTGCGCTAAATTACAAAAAAATATTGCTTTTAATGTGACAAACTATTGAAAATTATGTTGAATAGAAACAATTACGTAACGTCAGCTGTGACGTAAGTTGTCTGAATTCTTGCCGCAGCTATGTAATTGATTAAAAAATATTTAATAATAGTACCAGTGAAAAAAAAATAAAGAACAAACACATCTTTAAGAATAAGACACCTTTTAGTTTGTCTTCCATTGTTATCCAAACAACAATTATATTCATATATATATATCTATTCAGCACTACGGGTCGAGTACGCCCATGGCTTGGTTGCATATATTTCTCCATTCAGTTTTGTTCCTAGTTCTCCTTCTCCAGTACCTAACACCCATGTCCTTTAGATCTCTGTCCACTTTTTGAAGCCATCCTGTCCTGGGTCTTCCTCTTTTTCTTCTACCTTCTATTCCCCTTGTCAGCACTATTCTTGTGGTTCTCTCATCTGGTAGTCTTATCACGTGTCCCAACCATCTCATTCTTTGCACCCTTATTACACTCGTTATGGATGGTTCTCATACAATTCCATCATCTCGTCATTTGACCTCCTTTGCCACATTTCTCCTACCTTCCCCTCTCCATAGATTCTCCTCAGTACTTTTTTCTCAAAAATTTATAATTCCCCTTTTCCCCTTGTATTAAGCTTCCAAGTCTCATATCCATAAATCACCACAGGTCTTATTACAGTCTTATTTATTCTTTTTTTAACATTTCTCGAAATATTTCTCGACCCGATTACCCTAAGTAAGCGCCCCATACACTTATTTCGCTTCCCTATTATCTCCTGTATTTCTATCTTTTCTTCGCCACTAGCAGTCATTGTGACTCCTAGGTAATTAAATCTATTCACTTCCTCAAAGTAATAAAAAGATTACGTTTTATGTCTTTTTGTATTACTCATGTCAATGTCTCACACGCTAGTCTTATATTTCGCTTATAGACAACGTTCTCAAGCGCCCTTCAAAATAATCCAGAGGGGTTAAGTCCGGCGATCTGAGTGGCGTTTCTGTATTGGACCAACGATCCAACGATTTGGGAAGTACTGGTTTAAATAATTTCTTACAGTTACAGAACTATGACTAGATGCATAATCTGACTGCAAGAACAATATTGTTTTCTAAATTGTAACAAACCTGCAAGTTCTTTGTCTAAGAATTGCAGAAACCGTTCACCTGTGAGAGTTTGTTCAAAACAATAACGACCTATTAAATGCCATCCAACTGTGCCGCGCCACACATTTATTCCAAAATACCCTTAATTTTGGACTGAATCTATGCCGATTTTCATAAGTAATTGTTATTTCGTCTGTTTAGTATAATACTTAGGAATTTACATTTATTTCATACTGTACTATACTGTAATGAGTCCGGAAAATGTTTACTTCCCGGACTGCTTTAAAAAAACACAATATTCACATTTTTAAAAGATTTTATATTTAAAACTACAAAATCAAGCCTATAAGCCTAATTATAATTATAATTAACAGTAACTGTGCAATGTGAATTTCCTTGCAGACTGAATGCAGGAATACCTTTAGGGACAGAATCTTCACTAGACACGGTAGTGGTGGTGGATATAGTTTGTTGCTTGGTCTGAAGAACCTTTTTTCTCCATTTTGAATCATCCTTGCTGCTTTTGTTTTGATTTCTAAGGAATCTTCAATATATTGTTCCGCAACAGATGAGCTTTTCCATGCATCATGACGCTTCAGTGTTGATAAATCAGCTCCCACATTTGCCAAAAAAGTGGCAGATGTTCTACGGAAACAATGCCCTGTATATTTTTCTGGGTGTTCCAACTTCAAATATCCCCCAATTTTTTTGGTGCCCCCCCAATGGTATGTATGCCCGCTCTTTGGAAAATACATGTTCCCCTTCTATAACCCAAAAAAAGAAAATCTTCTTTCATATTTTTAGATCGGAGCTTAACGTATTCTCTGAATATTTCCGGAATGTTTATTCCTTCATTGTTGTCACTCAATACAGTGAATACCCGTTTTGTATTCGTCTTAGAAATGGGAATGGTTATAATTAGTTTGGTGCCTCAATCTTCAATGTCTTTTAGGGTCATCTGATATAACTCTTCTCGCCGACAACCACCAGCAATGCCTATCATTGCGATTACCTGTAACAATAGAGAAAATGATTTAAAACTGATTGTCAAATTGATGAAATTTCGACTAACGAAACCAAGAAATGTATTTTTTGTAATTAATTGACATTGAGTACCTATATCATTCAAGATGCACATTGTTTAATTCAAAACTAATGAAAAGGTTAAACTTGTTTACCTTCATCAAAAGATACTCTTCTGATGGGGCTTCCTTCATGAATCTATTCTTCTCTTGCTAGAACTTTTGATTTGTTTGTCTGATGACCAACTGCTTGCTTTTTTAAGAAAGCCACCAGTTTTGCATATTTTGAAATATCACCTCCTTCTTTTACCATCAGCATAGACTTGAGCATCGAATATTTTGCCCACATTGTCGCAGGATTAATCTTTTTGGAGATATCCAAGAAGTACGCCAAAAGGATATTCTCATTCAGACCGTTTTCTACCTTATAGGTTTTTCTCCACACGTTGAAGAGCTGGTATTCCTTCTCATAACGAGCAGAAGACTTCGTAGGCACCAATTTACTGGTTGCTTCAGCACATTTTAGCTCGATTTCTTCCGTTTTATACGAAAATTATCACAAAATACGCACGGGATGACAAACTGTCGAATTTGTTATTTTTGTTTTTACATCACTAAGCTAAATCAAAAGCTATGCAATAAAACAAGAAATGAAACCACGCTAACACCTACATACAGGCAGGTTTTGTAAAATAAAACATTAAAATTTAATTTTTAATACAACACAGTATGAAATAAAACGTTGTACGATACACGGCCGTGAAATAACTATATCATCATTTGTTATACTGCTTTTTATATTTTTATACTATATTGAAGGAAAAGCATCTTCCGTTATTTCGTAAAATTCTTTCCAATTGTGGAAATGTTTTATGACTTGGTGATACGCTCTTTGGATATCGGTTTCTGCTTGCTTCTCCAAATACGACTAGCATATCCACTTTTTCCTTATGAGTAAACATTATACATTTCTAATGAAAGATTAAGTATTTTAAATATTCAACACAAAACTTTATACTTATAACTGACGACAAAAGTGACAAAATTAGTTAACTGTTTCTTAGACGCGCCCCTACTTGTAAAAAAGCCTTATAGTGAATTATGCCGCAATTTATTTTTCATATATCTTCTTTCTAACAAGTACAAATAGGTGAAAATTTGATAAAGGTTTTTTTGTAGGAATGCAATGTATTTTTCAAAGAACCATCGAAATAAATATTTTCCTTAGAAAAAAATTATAAATGGCACCGCGATGCTTAGCCTCACAAATTAAGCTAATGCTTATGTCTAAAAGGCATTGTCACTTGTTTTCGCCTATTAAAAATATTTCTTCGAGAAAATGCGTAGGGACGGAGCTTTGGGACACCCTATAATATAGTGTAGTGTAGTCTATTCATTGTACATTATATTAATAAATTGATTAACAATTGTACTCGCATTAATCTCGGTCATTAGGCTTCGAAGTAATTAGTATAGAACTGATTAGCTTCTACGTGAGTTGATGACTGATATAGTGCGTATACTTCTCTTAAATTGATTTGTTGGATTGTGGTGGTAAGTTGTACACATGTAAATTAATAACTTTCTCAGAATTGAAATTAAAATTAATAAAATGCCTCGCTGAATAACATAAACAATGAACTGATTAGAAAATATTTGATAAATTGTATTTTAATTACTATGAAAACATTGATACCAGTTTTATAAAAAATGACCTTATAGACGTCGATTACAGAAAATGGTCAAGGGTTATGATAAAAAAATAACTTCCATAAATTCGTAGTATAATAGAAAGAAAAATGTGACAGTTACATCATGTACGAGGTACTCTCGTAAGTATCTTTAAGCGTTATCAGTTCTCGGTATGTAGAAGGTATATTTTTTTTATAATGCAAACATTCGCAAAGAAAACATCACTGATATGATGGATGCATGATGTTCGTCATTCTAACAATTCAAACTTTGTAAGTTAATTCTTATTCAAATAGGTATTCAACGCCTCGAAAGTTAAATCAACTGTCAATTGTTTCTAAATTTTTGTACGTACTGTATATGTAACATTTTGTTGTTTTTATCTTGTCAGAGAACTAAAAATGGCGTAGTTTGGCTCAAAAGTCTTAATGAACAGTTGTCCTAAATCCAACGGTTACCGAGATACTGACAGTTTTAAGTTTTTCACTCCCCTTCAGTTTTGTGAAACCTCTACAGGGTGTCTCATAATTAGCTGCCAACCCTGAACAGGCCGATTCTATGATCAAAACTAAGTAAAAAAGTTCATATGAACATGGGTCCGGAAATGTTTCCTAAGGGCACAGGGACCCATTGAAGAGGGAGGAATGGAAATCATTTTTTTGCAATATCTCTCAATCGCGTTGTGATAAACGGTATTTTGCGTGTGTAACTTTTTCATCTTTGACTTTTTAACAAATTGGATAACAAATTCCGTTTTCCCGAACTGTTTTACGTTAAAAAGGTACTCTTGGTTCAAATCGTTATCTTTAACGGTTTCTGAGAAAATCGCTCTTGAATTAATCCCACTTTGGTCAATTTCATAGTAATTTAAACAAAATTATCAAGGTATTCTTATGTCAAAGTATTGTCAACTCGATTGCCAATTTAATAGTTCTAAGCGAAAAAAATGGAAGAGTTTACGGGACAAGAGTTAGTTGATATGATATTTATTTATGGCTTTTGCGATGGTAATGCTGCAGCGGCAGAACGCGAGTACGGGAGCAAATTGCGTTTTCCCGAACTGTTTTACGTTAAAAAGGTACTCTTGTTTCAAATTGTTATCTTCAACGGTTTCTGAGAAAATCACTCTTGAATTAATCCCACTTTGGTCAATTTAATAGTAATTTAAACAAAAAAAATAATAATAATTTAATACGTAATCAATAATACACATTATTGATGTAGAACAATTATGATATGCTGATTTGTTTATGGCTTTTGCGATGGTAATGCCCCTCTTCAATGTGTCCCTGTGCCCATAGGAAGCATTTTCGGAAGTTCATATGAACTTTTTTACTTTGTTTTGTTCAGGGTTGGCAGCTAATTATGAGACACCCTGTATAGAACGTAGATAAACAAATAAAAACATTAAATTGTCACATTTGACATTGACATTATCAAATCAAACTAATGATAACTAGATCAAACGAACTTACCTGTAAGTGAAGTTCGATCATAATTATATGAGACGCTCCGCCCGAGTTGATCATATGTAGTATGTTCTCTGTGTCGGTAACATCACACTTTTTAAAGCTAAACCTTCTATACAATATTAACTCATTCTTTTTAAAGGAAAATTGTCACAACCAGATGATCAGGGTATTTTGAAAGGGTTGGGCGGGACTGATCATCTCGGGCGGAGCGACTCATATAATTATGATCAAACTTCACTTACAGGTAAGTTCGTTTGATCTGATAATTATATTTACGCTCCGCCCTCTATGATCATATGTAGATGTTTAAAGAGTTAATGTAGTTAAATTATTTGTAATTTAATAACTAACTTGAATCTAAATTTATTTATTGAATTTAAACTCATAGGCCTGAATTGAATGTTTTATAAATATAATTTATAACATACAAGAAACTTCTTATTTTATTACGGTTTGAACAAACGAATTTCTAGTTTGAAGTGGTTATTATAAAATCTTGCAAATATCTTTGGTTTTCAGACCACCCTGCCGTCTTCCGAATAGTGTCTAAATTTTCACCATTCCTAAATGCTGCTGATGTACTAGCATGTCTAGTAGAGTGTGTTAAAAATTATGCAGTATCTATGCCACTTATAGCTAAAGTCGTTTTTATCCATTTACTAAGTGTTTGTGAACTTATCTCAGTAAATGGTCTTTTATAAGTTAAAAAGAGTCTAAAACAGTTCTCCGGTCTAAACTCTGCTGTTTTTCTTACTTGCACTTGTATTGTGCTTGCTACACATATTTGGTTCAGGTAAAAAGGGCAAAACTAGCAGGGGTTGTATGGAATTTCTTCTGGTGGTCTTTATTCTATCTGGAATTTTAATTTCTAGTGCTTTCCCATCAGCTGACATAGATATATTTCTAATATCTATTAAAGACAAAGTTTGCACCGTATGACCCGAAGCAAGGGCTAATAATGTAGCTAACTTCTTAGATAAAAGACCCATATCAATTTTTTGGTTGTCAAGCTCCTCCAAGTATTTTAAAACAATACTAGGATCCCAAGTGTAATCATACTCCGGTGCACACGGTCTTAATATATGTACCCCTCTAAAAAATTGTTTTATGTTGTAATCCAGAGCAACATCTTTAGATATTAAAAGAGACAAAGCTGAACGTAAAAAATTTAAGGTCCCATAGGACGCCCCCTTCTCAAATTTGACGTCAGTAAAGAAATTTAACAGGATAAGTGGATTATATTCGAAAATATCTAGATTCTGACAGTAAGACCAGCAGCGCTTAAATCCAGAATAATACTGTTTCATGGTGGACTCAGTAATTGATGTCACAATTACTTCAACTGAGGCTATAGGAAGTCCTCTTTTGATTAAGCCTGGTATATATATGATAATCGACCTGCCACCAGGGAAAGGTGCTATAGCAGAGGTGTTGTCAATTCGTAATAAAATTGAACCATCAATTTTATCTTTTGCAAAACATTTGAGTCCGAAAAAGACAGCTAGTAATTCAAGTTGGTTTATATGTAATTTTTGTTCTGACGATTTCCAAAATCCATGAGGTTTTTTATTGACCACAAACTGCCCCCACTCTGTCTTTGATCCATCAGAAAAAAATTCTAAACAATATTAGATTAATTTTTTGTTTATTCAACAACAATATGGTTTCGCCACCAGCCTAATCATTTAGTACATTAAATAGTAAAGTCATATATTCATCATAATTATCCTTATTGTGGAGTAATGTTAAAAACTTTGCTCTCTAATAATAATATAATAATAATAATAATATCTCTACCCCTCATTCTAATCACAGGGATTAGCCCAGAAGTCGGAGACTTGTGCGGGAGAGGGGGCGGCATATTATTATTAAGCAGGCCGCATTTGCGCCCAGGAACGACTTATGTTGGTAGGCCCTAACCACTTCAGTGCAGGAATGAGGGAAACCTGGAAAACCTCATTAATTAGGGGGGGTAGTCAAATATCAACCGGTATCAATCTCTCACATTGACCCAAGCCAACATTCTTCCACCCTACCATACCCGCAGAGAGGGCGCCAAACCTCTCCACGAATATAGCTTATATACGGTCTACTGGCAGCTAGGCTCAATCCAACTCCGATCTACTCACCTCGACTGACGCCTTAAACCGCGCGACCACCGACCGACTCTCTAGTTGCTTAATATAACCATCCATAAGGGACTGCGGGGCAAGCTGACGTTAGAAGACCTAGCAAACGAGCAAAATCTCTACTGTTATAAACATTATTAATAAAAATAATCAAGCTTATTGGTGATCTTTTTAGTTTTTTTTTCCGGTGGTAGCTCTAAACACATAGATATTGAAAACAACCTAAAAATTTACATCTCTGCATAGGTTCCAACTGGCATTTTTCAAAATTAATTACAAATCCCAAATTTTGTAATACGGCGATTGTTTTTGAGATATTCTGAATGCACTGAACTCGATTATTTCCTATTAAAAGAAAGTCATCTAAGTACGCCACTGATATGAAGCCCTCTGATCTTAAGAATGCAAGGACAGGTTTCAAAATCTTTGTAAAGACAAAAGGTGCTGTGCGAAGACCAAATCGTAGACACACGAATTCATATAAGGTACTATTAAAAATAAATCTCAGAAACTTTCTATGTGGTGAAAAATAAGCCTTTTTTAAGTCAATGGTTCCCATAAAATAACCTGTGTTGAGCAACTTTATCGGCGTCCTTCTATCTGCCATTTTAAAATGTTCCATGGCTATAAATGAATTTAATTTTTTAAGATTTAAAATTAATCGATCTGTGGCATCAGATTTTGGTACAAGAACCATCATCTGCTAAATCGCGTCGCCTTTGTAATACTTGTCTGTCAAATCACCCGAATTTCAATCTAGAATTTTGTATCGTGCTGTACTGTGGCGACACCAATGCAACATCTCCACCACCAGTTTAATTTCAGTGAAATAAAGATTTTATCAAATTGATTTTGTTTTTGTTGGTTATGTTATGTACAAATGTTGCTCCTCTGAATAGTTGAACTTGGAAATTTTAAACTTCACTCGACTTCAACAACGAATACAATTAATTTCATTGGGTCAAAGTCACGTGACTTAGTGTTGCTGGCAACACTAACGGCGTCTTCTGAAGCTAGCTTTAACTATAGGGTCGGGGACATCAGGGCCAGGTGACGTCACAATATTCCGGAAGACAAAATATAGTCTTTCTCGAAAGATAGACGGAGATAGACTGTGTCATACATCAGAAAAGTCCTTACTTTTCATTGGCTACCTGCTGATGACCCCGACCGTGTAGACCGTGAGAAAAGTACACCTTAACAGACATTTGACATTTGTCATAATTTCTATGAAAACTATTGACGACTATGTCCGACTACGTCATTTGTTCTGAAGTGTGCTACCGCGCGCGCGTTGAGTCACTGCAAACGGGCAATAGAACAGAATAGAAAAAGCACGCCTGCTGCCATTTAGCCGACGATGCTTGAACATAACCAATGGATGAGTCTGCTAAAGCAGTTTACTATTACAAACAAAAAATCAATAAAAAAAATTACAAGAATGAGTTTCAAATGAATTTCTAAGTGAAAAAATCAAAATATACTAGTGATGTGAGAGCGTTCACAATAAAACTCAGCGGTCACTTAAATGTTCTTTAAATCCGCTTTACAATTTTTAATATAAATCGTTAAATACTACTTTATTGAAGAATAAGCGTCTATTTCTACAGAATAGTATTATTATATAAAGATAAAGTACAATTCAGATTCACCGCATTTTTACAATCATATTTTATTTTGCTAAAAGCAAACTAACCGCGTTAACCAATCATCATCCATAAATCTAGTAGTCTTTTCTATATATATACATACATATCAAACATATTATCGAAGTGTTTATTAAAAACTACAACTTCGTACATTTGCTTATGATAAGCAACATCTCACTGTATTCTTCGAATAATTTGTTTACTTGTGAACTACTTGTAAATTCGATCACGTTTACGTCAATTAGTAGATGACTTAAACAACAATAATTAGGAATTTCCGCCTACTTCCTCCTCTTTCTTTTATTTGCGAACATACGTGGTTGTTTTAATGTAATTTTGCTGATACATCTAACAAGATAGCATTCGTATAATTTAATATAATTGCAGTGGAATGAACACCAAGCGAAATACCACTCAATTGATAAGATATTTTGTCATTTCAAGCAAAAGTCTTTATTTACTTTTCATAGTAAATTTTTATAAACTTAAAATAAAGTAAAATACTTGTATAAAAAAGAAAATTTTTGGTAACACACTTCAAATTTTTTTTATCATTTATAAAAAACAAAGCAAAGTTAAGCGCTTGCTCTTTGTGCTTAAAATGATGCGAGTAGCACCTTGTTAAAAGATTTTTTACAAGAATAATAACACACTAATTTTACTGACATTTAGAAAACGCTTTATACATACATACTTACAATGAATGACTTCCTGATGGAATCTTTCTATTAACTTTTGTCAAATGTCATTTAACTTTTGCAAGGAAGCATTCAATTAAAATTAATTATGATCAATGTGCATGTTTGGCTAAACTGCAAAATTTTTGTAATTCACTTTGAGATTTTACCATTTCAAATTCTTATTTGATCTACTATGTTGGTTCGGGTTGTTATATCGTGGCTTAGGTAACTGGTCGCCGCCAATCACAGAACTAATGTGCATTTTCCTAGCCTTAGCTTGAAATCTTTAACCTACTCTTGTTGTTCTCAGACTAATAAAGAGTATATGGATAAAAATTATGGGTGTAATTTAACGCTGGTCGAGGTTTTACCCGCAGAGTAGTTAGTTTCGTGCAGTATTATTAATACCTTATAAAAAAATATATAAAAAACGATAGCTTAAATGGCAATTTGAATGAAGTAGGTGAATGTTTTTAAATTACATATATTAATGTTGACTGATTATCAACTGTTTTCACATTGTCGGTGTCACCTATTGTGGCTGATTTTGCGTGTTCGTTATGTTCAAAAGTGAATTTGAGTCTTGAAAATTATTGAATGATTTAGCTAGATTAATTTTTATTTTAGATATTTATTGATTGCAACCTTATCTGTGGAAATGTGGAATAGTTCCTTAGCATGCCTAGATATTTGACATCAAAGATATGACTTCATTAATTGATTTATATGAGCTTACATAAATACCTTTACAGTCATAATATGGCATCAAAAATAATGTAATGTACATTGTCAAAGGTTAAAGTCAGCTCAAAGGTACCAATTTTAACTTTTCGGCATTCGGCAAGATCTATCTAGCGTCCACAAAAATTAATCTGAGTCTCTTTAATATAGTAGCTCTAGAAATACGTAATATTTTACTTATTTCTTTTCTATAAAACCTTTTGAACAATGAAGTTGAATTTATTGATCATAATCTTAAAGGTGCATCTCTTATAATTAACCAATTTTACAGAATTTCCTAATTTTTTCGTCATAACATAGGTAAAAAATACATTTTGAAAGAATTATAGAAATATTTGATGAGAGCGTTTAAATAATTTGATTTTCTTTGTTATCTGATAAAGAACTATTTTCGTCTAACCTAATACATAGAATAAAATAATAAAAAACTATTATATTGGCGCGATATATATTTTGAAGCTGAGAGTAATTATGGAATTTTATTCGCATTTAGACATCGTATTTAACTTGCTCTAATGGTCAATGGTAAAATGTATAATTATTGTGCATTTAATAAAATTTTATTCTATTTTCTGAAAAAAGTACTCTTGGTAGAATTCGTTAGGAGACATTCTTTACCGAATACTCTGAGTTATGAAAATCTAATCTAATGTTTGTTTCTTATGAAATTACATATTTATTGTTGAAACACAAACACATCATATACAAGAATAGTAATAAATGGCTAATATATAATTATGGAGTTTAAATAAGATCGACTGGTAATTTTTATAGTAGTAGTATAAGTAAATGTATTTATGTAATAAAATTATAGGAAACTTCAGGAATAATGTGGTAATACAATGTACTACTTTACTCAATTATGAAATTTTACAGAATGGTTCATGTGATTTCTGTTCCACATGCGTAGAAGCACATCAATTTAACCTCTATTGTATTACAGTCTTGAATTGAAGTGTTCAGTTGGAGATTCAAAGTGATTTAGATAGCGATTAATTAAATAAGTGTTTAGTTGAGTTGTAATTAATGTTCAGTAGTGTACTGAGTAGCTAATAAAGAGAAGTAATTAAGTAACGGATTGTTTTTCTGGCAATGGTAAAAGTCGGATTGGGAAATCCGTGACAGTATGTTGTCTTGTAGATACGCTAATTATAAATTTACTGTAACTAAAAATCGAGTTAAAAAGATATATTTTCGCACAGATGTTCGTAGATATATCCACAAATATTGCAAAACTCAAGGAATATGCTATATTAATGATTCAAAAATAATGTCATTTTCAGCGAAAACATTTCAAGACATTTTTTTATGCGAATGAAATACATTGCAATATATTTTTAGATGATGGATGAACAATACACTCTTAGAGAACGGGATGGATAATTCAAATTTAGAGAATGGATGGACAAATTTCACTAAAAAAATCTTCCTACACAGAAGTTATTTCTGTTCCTAACAAGGCCTTCTTAACTGTTTAGAAATAAATAAAAAATAAATTAAATCTACGGTATTTCTAATAATTTAAGTAAGAGACATCCTGCATATTATATATTGACTCGCTTAAATCTATATTTTTGTACATTTTAACAAGCAGAATTTTTTTAACCCAAGCATCATTCATCACATTCAAAGTAAAAAGTTTTTCCTACAAAAATAATATTTTTTAAAATGTTCTATTACACATAAAATGATCTAAATACACATATATATGTACAAGAACATTTTAATTATCTAATCAATAAAATTACATATATTTTACAATTCTAGCCTAGAAATTACAATGTATAAATCAGTACAAATTATAGTGTCGGAAATTTATTATGGAATTTAGCATAATAGTTGTAAAATCACATAACATAATATGAAATTTTATCCATTTTTATTTCTCTAACATTACAGTATTTTATTCATTTACAAAATTATTATATAATTTTATATAACTTCACGCTGGTCATAAATTGCCAACGTAAACTTATGTGGAATTACAGACACATTTTTATCAGCGTATTTAATTAACTATCAGGGATGTAGAATTTTAATATTATTCATTATAAGCTCCACACCCTGTATTCAGTGTGTACGTTTCTCGGTAGGTTCCTTAAACAAATATCTGTTTATATTATTGGACGGAAATATTTACCAATGCACGTGACCTTGCAAGGACGAAGCTATCGTACCGGTCGCTGGCGTGACTTGCCCGTCTTAAATAACTAAAATCGCGATCAGTTACAGCCAAAGCATCCTGTTAGGTAGGTTTTTTCACGAAAATAATGTTTATTCTCGATATACCAGTTAATTATTACAAATCTTTGAAATATTTTGTCGTTGCTTTCGGTAAATTCATCTGCAGCATTCCAGTATGTTACTACATTCAAATCCTGGAAATGGAGGTTATTGCCTAAAACAATAAACTGGACCAATTGCGAAGTCAGACTTGTATCCTAAAAGTTTGTCTTTTTGTTTCCTACAGCTGTCTACAGACGCATACATGTACAATCGTTTACAATAATAACACTCTTTAAAATGAATTTTGCGATTTCTTTTGAACTGCTGACGTATTTATAAAGAAATCTGCCTTCAACTTTCAACATTAGTACTTAGTTGTTTCACTCACCAATAGAGATTTAATGAAATTTCTTCTCAAAACTTCCAGAAGTTCAAAAACTGTTCTGGGAGAGCGTCATTATTATTGCACAAGCATGTACGTGCGTAGACATTGTGTAGACAATAGTTGATTTTCTTTTACAAAATTTTTGTCTCAGCTAACTTTCAGTTTCCTTCGATAATCTTAGCTGGACTAATTTGCAAAAGAAACAGGAACAATGTCATGAACTTGGCTTAGGTTTTCGTTTATTTATTCTGTCACATGTCTTCATATAAAGTTACTAACATTTTTTTTGTACATCAACTTAACGTCTCACTGTTGCCACAGCTACCCCGAACAGGGTAGATCTACCCCTTGCCAGTAAAATTTCGCTCTCTCGCTTTCCTTAGACAAATCTACCCCGCTACAAAAAAAAAACAGAAAACCTACAAGTTCTACAGTGCTTTCGAAAAGTAACGAATAAATTCATTATTTTTGAAATTGAGAAGTTTTCGAAAAAATCTCCTGGCACGACAATTTTTTTAAATAACAATCCCCAATTTTGACCATGCCATTTGAAAGAGCGTATCCTACATACATACATCATGAAAAATTATGGTGTTACATAACAAAAATTTCAAGAAAATAATGTTTGAAGATTTTAAAATTTAATTTTCACAATACTGAAAATGATAATGATTATGTAAAAAATCGACTAAATTAAATGTTCAAATTGTGCACCGTTGGCTGCCTGACAGTAGCTAAGACGATTAATAAATTCTTTTTGGACATTATCAATAACTTCAGGAGGCATACGATGTATCTCGTGACGAATTCTTGCTTTTAAATCTTCTAAATTAACCGGTCTAATAACGTATACTTTGCTTTTTAAGTATCCCCACAAGAAATAATCTAGGGGTGTCAAATCAGACGATCTGGCTGGCCACTTAATCGGCCCCCTTCTCCCTATCCAACGATTCGGGAACAGCTCATCTAAATAAGCACGGACAGGTGTTGCATAATGGGGAGATGTGCAGTATTGTGAAAATTGAATTTTAAAATCTTCAAACATTATTTTCTTGAAATTTTTGTTATGTAACACCATAATATTTCATGATGTATGTATGCAGAATGACACGCTCTTTCAAATGGCATGGTCAAAATTGGGTGTTGATATTTAAAAAAATTGTCGATGACCTCATATCTCGAACAACGATGACGTCACAAATATGAGTCGTATGTCAAAAAGTGTCTTTTTTACAAACTAAATCGACGTGCCAGGGGATTTTTTCGAAAACTTCTCAATTTGAAAAGTAATGAAATTATTCGTTACTTTTTGACAGCACTGTATGGTACAATATAGTATAGTGCTTGATTTAACGCTAGATGCCACGTACCACGGGTCATGCTACTACTACCATGACTCTACCTCATTTACGACGGTGTCACTATGTCACGTTTAGCATCCTCATTGGTATTATGGCAAGTAAAAAAATAAACAAAAACAAAGTTAGTCACCACTTTTACATGTTATGTTTAACTATAAATTCAACAACATTTATTTATTGTAAACATTTATTACAACTTCTGAACAATCTGTCAAATTAATTCCAGCAGATGATAAGTGGGCTGTGTTTTTAGAAAGTAAGTTTATTTCCCTAGTGCTTGAACTTGTTGAAGGGCCATCAATGCCTGAAACGTTACCCAAAATAATAGAGGCCACTTTCTTCTTATTTTCATTAGAATCTTCTCTATAGCTTTCTGCCACTGTATTAGAGGGTCAACCACGATGCCTCTTAACAGTTAACAAATCGACTCCTGAAACTGCCAACAACGACGCAGATGATCTACGAAAACAATGTCCAGTATATTTTTGAGAATTTGGAAGACCCAGCAACAATGCTATATTAAATTGCATTTTCTCAAAAGTATAAATGTCAACTGGTTACTTGATGCATTTTCCATTTCTGTATTCTATAAAAATCGAGTATGATCTGTGTTGCTATAGTACAGTTAAATTTGCCAATTTATATGTGCTATGTATCTTCAACCATATGGTGGACCCATATTGATTCCTTCAATATTTCCGTTTATGATAAAAAATTATCTCGTGATATCTTTGTTTTCGTAAGCGGAATATATATATATATATATATATATATATATATATATATATATATATATAATATAAATGCATTGTCCTTCATCTTTAACATTTTGTAGATGTAGATTTGTCAATTTATTACGCCTGCAGGTGCAGACACCTGCAAGCCCCACTATCAATGCAACTTTTATCATAAAATCTATCGTCGGCTTCCAGCAAAAACTGAATTATGTTTCAGATTTTTTTTTAGAAAGCAATTAATTGGACGTACTTATTAATATTCGTATTTTTCTTCATTGATATAACTGAACGTAGCATAGAATAATATACCCAAAGAGACGGAGGCTTGCTATGTTTTGAAACATATTCGAAATATACCTAAAGAACCTTTTCATTGCTGCTATTCCTGATTCTGTTCCTTTACTCTAATCGTCAATTTAATATGAGTAGACTGGCAAAAATAAATATGTATTTGTATTGTTTGACTGATATTTCGTCTTTCAAATAATTTGTACTTTCTATCATTCTATTTCTTATTTCTGCCATGCTGTCCTGGTTTCGTTCCCCAAAATTATGGTAAGCTTACCTGTATTATATACTCCACTTTTCTTCTGCAACATCAAATTTTGGACCGTATATGTACTTCATTGATTTCACTTCGTTTATTAAAGAAAGTATTTGCGGGGTAATTTGACATATTGCAAAGTATGCGTTAAGAGCTCTCGGATCATAATTACTTATATTTGTGTAAATCACTATTTGAGGGAGCTAATTCATTTCTGATAATGATTCAGTATTTCCACGCGATCTGTATTATCATCGGGTAACTCTCTTTTCTCCGTAGTCATACTCTCTTAGCCCGTATACTGCATAAATTGAACCGATACTCGATTACCAGTCTCTCTGTAAAATTTTATTTTAGGTTAATTGGTCAGCCTCATTTTCTTGTACTTGACGAAAATATGAGAACGATTTAGGAGGTTTTTTTATATTCACTGTGTTTAGACATTTTTTCAGATATCGAAAACGATCGGATATATATAGGTCTAAATAATTTACTAATAATTGCTGGTTATTCGTCAGCTAAACCATACTTCATCAATTTATACATTTTTCTAACACTGTTAGCAATTTCAATTAATTTCCTCTCCACGTCTAATAAATAATGTGACATGAGCATTTTTTTTATGAAGAAGTTAAATATTTGATAGAGAAACATTGTTTTAATGCCAATATAACCTCAGATATGAACTTCGTAGGTTGTATATGAAAATTTTTATTTTTGGTTTTATATAAGATTCCGTTCTAGATTCTTGATATATTTTCCATCTCCTTTGTTATGGAACTTTCTCATTAATTCTCGACCACAATTTATTAAGACGTAAAGTTCTGCATATTTTTATTCAGAAGTTGAATTGCATGTTGATAAAATATTTCACTTATACCGTTGCATTTATCTAAATAAATTCGATGCTGTAAGGTCAACATTATGGAAGAAATTTGTCTACGAGATGTTTTGTTGTTGTGAAACTGTCATGTTTAATTATCAAATAAAAATTTGGACAAACAGAGGCATCTAAATATTTAAAACAGTAAAAAAGTTCATATCTGAGGTATATTGGCATTAAAAACAACTTTTCTCTATAAGATTTTTAATTTCTTCTTAAATAGTCACATTTTTCAACGCCATTTTTACAGTTGCTATGTACATTTCAAGACAAATAAAAATGTGAAATAAAAAAAATCACAGGTATAGCGAACACCCATGTTCGCTGTGAAGTCCACACTGTCGTTTTTAAGCCACGCGAGGAGGTTCGCGGCAAGGTTCTGCTACAAGTGAGTACGCGGCTTTATATATTGCTACTATGTTGTTGTACATTGCTATAGATGAGTGGCTCATGATAAAAGTAAATCTATTTTTTTATGTCGACATCCTGTATCTCTAAAACTAAGTCATTAGAAACCTATGTTTATAAAGTAAACATCTATTATTTTTATGGATGTATCGGTCGTCAAAATTTCTTGCATAAAAAAACTATTCTATGTATTTAAATATTTTCTTTAGATTCACGTTAATTTCAATATGTAATTTAAGAATATTTTAATAAATTTATTACATTACTTTATAAATTAATTTAATAGCAATGTTAATAGATGGATACACTTAAGGAATGTGATATTCTTAATAAACCGTAACTTAACAATATCTTGAATTGTTAATTCAAAAAATGGCGAAGGAGCCGGTTACACTTGATTGACTTGGCTATTTCTACTTCTCAGGATATCTTTCGTTTTGTAGTTATTTTTCTAGTTATTTGCAGAATAGAAGCCAGAGTGTATATGGTGTAATGTGTCGAACTATTAAAATTAATAAATGAGTTCCGCAAGGAGGTGTGTTGGGTCCGCTATTGTTTTATTTGTATATAACAATTTTTTAATTTTCTGCGACAATTCACATCAATATGTTGACGATCCAATTATTTTTATTAGATAGTAATTTAGGTCAACGTAAAATTTATGTCGACCTAACGGCTATTTCTGTTATGTCAAAAGCTGACGACTTAATCTTAAATGAGTCTAAAACACAATTTATCATTGTTAGCAAAGTTAATTTCCAATTCTCAATTCCGTATTGAATTTATCGATGTAAGTTTAAAACCTACAAGGGAGTGTAAAGATTTGGAAATATATTTTTGATTCTAGTCTTACATTTCGTAATCATGTTAATTTCTTACTGAATCATTTGGTGAGTTGAGAATTTTATACATGCATAGAAATTATCTTACAAAGTAAGTTAAGTTCAAGCTTTGTGAATCAATAGTCTTTAGCCATTTGACTTACTGTGATAGGTACACTGACCTACTTTATTACAGATAGATAAAACTAGCCTAACTTAAATAAGTGTTTTAGAGTTCATATGGCTTATCTTGTTTATAAACTTGATGAATTCAAACGTCGAAATACCTGTATGAGAAATTAGTAATGTGTTTTCATCTATAAACAGTAGATTTACCCATTATAGATACCTGTGCAGTGTTCCACGGCATTCGACTTTGCTTTTCAAGAAATCTTTCTCATACAACTCTGCTAAAATTTATAACTGTCTCCCTCAGCCATTAAAACATCTGGCATCTTGTCGTCGTTCAGGAAATTTGTCAAGGCAATTACAATGTAGAAGTGCATGACTAACCATTCTTTTGGAACCATTTAAAATTATATATAGCATTGCATTGTATTATGAATATTAATTTTACTTGGTATGGGGAGGTTAAGAGGAAAAGCGATTTTGTCAAACTTCGCCCTTTGTAATTACTTATGTATTGCTATATTTTTTAATTTTTAATAATGACAGTATTATTATTATCTTTATTTATTCATAAACAAATTAATATCGTAGAAATTTAGTTCCCATTGACCGACATTTGGTAACTTATAATATTCTGAGGCAATACTGATAAAATTGATGTAAATATATATTTTTGTAACATAGAGGAAATAGACATAAATTAAATTCCTTATGTGTATACAAGCCATTAAAATATAATATTTGGCAACTATACTAAATACATATGTATAATAACTTATTGGGAAAAAAATTTTGAGAAATATTGTATGAAATTGTATAAAAACCAGTGTGTCAAATCAGATGTAAAACGCTATAATTAATTATTGATCGGCGAGATATTTGTTCTTCATGCAGATACCACTGAAATTATCTATTAAAAATGTTTATAATTTTATCTATCGCTAAAAGCAACATTATTAAATTAAAATATTGTGAGACTTTGCACTTTAAATAACATATTATTTACTGTTGTTCCAATACAGTCTTCAAAATTAACCAAACGCAACCTCAGTGGTGTCAACATTTTTGTAAATATCTAAGAGTTGGAAACATTTGAAAATCTGACAAAATAAGAGACGTACCAGAAGCTGTAGGAATGTGTGACAAATGTAATTTCCCAATGCTTCACATACTTTGAATACGCCCCGTATAAAATGCTTATTTACTGGTATTCGCCCAGCGTTTTTCAGGTAATTTTTTCTTAGATTAGTTTAAAAACGTCGTAGTAATATCAGTGACAATTCTTTTTGTCTATAAGTAATATAGATACACTTTTGCTAATAGCTCGCAAATTTTTGCCAACATTTCAAAATTTGGTAATTTATTTCATTTTATCATCTTTTCCTTTGGACAAGAAAACAATTAGTGACATTAGGCATTGGTAAGTTTTTCTATATTTTTTTGTCATTCCACATCATACACTTCATGCCTATTTAGGCCTCACCATACTTTCAGTGACATACAAAAATATTAGTTTCTCTTAATGGCACACAAAATGATAAAATTTACCAACATCTAGAATTTAAGAACTTAACAATTTTGACTACATGAGTGTATTGATTTTATTAGTATAAAGAAAATAAATTAGTTTCCAAAAATTATAATTTCGTAATAGAATATATTTCCTAACTTTTGTTATAGTCTCAAAATCGATTTGATGTCTTTCTTTGTTTATCAAGTTTCAGAGAGAGAGAGAGAGAGAGAACTTCTATCTCATCAGAGTTAAAATTAAAAAAAAGCTGCCCTAACATTCTTTTCTTAATGGTTTTTATTAATACAGAGCTATAAATTATGAACTTATATTATAATAATATTTTTGTCAATTAATATTTATTTATTTAAGAAAAGTAATTTTACTTAGTTTAAAATTATAATATCTGTATGTATACATATATGCAAATAATGTATTTACAAATTTAAGATTTTTAATATTCTTATTAAATGAACTACTTAAAAACTATTAATCTAAACTTTAAATAATGATATTATTTCAGAGCTAATAAATATTTTATAAAAAATTCAAATGCAATCCAGACCCATTTATAAATTTCTTAAATTATTTTAAATGATATCATTTAAAGAAGACGCTTTAATAGTACATATGTAATTTTCTTAATATGTATGTCGATTTGTAACATTGTTAGTTCTTTTGTTTCTAGTATTTGTTATAATAAATAGGTGATAATCGTAAATATACAACAGTACTTAATAAGTATTCAAAATTTGTGAGCTTCTAAAGCAAGTCGAATAATGACGAAAACCTTAAAATTTTTGTCAGTGGCGGCTCCTAAGGAAAATATGCTCTCTCAAAAGGGGTAATCTCGGAAGCAGCTTTTAATTCCTAACATCAAAACGGGTCGACATTAAGCAACGAAATTTGTGTGAGATATTAACTTTGACGTGCTTAAAAAATCTCATAAAACATATTTCAAAATTTGCTACAGGGCGCGAGGAAATGCGGGGCCCATGCACAAATTTAATCATATCTTTGTGATAGGTAATTTTTCTTGTTTTTAACTCAAAAATATTAAAATTCAAAGTATTTAACATAGAAAAGGTACTCTTGTTAAATTTCGATAAGATGCGTCGTTTTCCAGTAAAGTCGATTTCAATCATTCCTAACGTGCTCCACTTTCAACTTTCATTACATAGCAAAATAAATTAATTGCATTGTGCCATGGGGAAAACAACTAGTCTGACAGTTAACAAAAACGCCAAGTATTTTTAATACTTTTAACAGTAACAAATAATAACAATGATATTAATAAAAATACAGCAATATAAATAATACCTATGAGATTATTCATTAAACTATTGTAAATGGCTGAAACTTTTTTGTAGCTTGTTTAAACCATTTATAGTAGGTAGTTTGGCAAATAAACTAAATATCCTAATTTCTACTCATATAGCAGAAAATGTGCCTCAGTCAAAAAGATAAACTAGATTCGACTTTCAAAATGTTCGCCGTTTGCCCTAATGGACGCACGTAACTTGTTTTTTAAAGAACATAGATTCCGGTGTAGTTTATGCCCCACTATGTATTAACTGCATTTCATATACGCTGACGCAACTGTTCCTTATTATCAGCTTAGAAATACACTTTTTGTTGCCCTCACGTTGAAATCCAATGGATTGAGGTCTGGTAACTGTGTGAATGCCAGTTTAAAACAGCATCATTTCCTCGGCCAATCCAGCGATTTGGGAAGTGCTTGTTTAACCACTATTGGCATTGACGGTTGAAATGAGCAGGGACCATTTTCTTTGGAAAACAGGTTACTTGCGTGCATTAAGGAAACAGCGGACATTTTGAAAGTTGAATCTAGTCTACCTTCTTCCCTGCTATAGAAATTAGGATATTTAGTTTATTTGTCAAACCACCTACTGCAAATGGCAAACATGTTACGAAAAACTTTCAGCCATTTACAAAAGTTTAATAAATAATCTCATAGGTATCTTTTAGCTTATCTTTTATTTGTATTGTTGTATTTTTATTCGTATTATTGTTTTTATTTGTTACTGTTAAGAATGTTAAAAATTCTTGACATTTCTGTTAACTGGCAGGCTAGTTGTTTTCTCCATGGCACAATGCAATTAATTTATTTTGCAATGTAATGAAAATTGAATGTGAAGCACGTTAAGAATGATTAGGAATTAATTTTATTTGAAAACGGCGCAATTAATTGAAATTTAACAAGTATCTTTTTTATGTTAAGTAGTCCGAATTTCAATAATTTCAAGACAGAAACTAGAAAAAATTATCTACAAAAAAGATATGATTAAATTTATCCCAAGACCCTACATTTTCTCGTACCCCTGTAGGAAATTTAGAAATGTATTTTATGAGACTTTTTAAGCACGTATCTAACCATAATTTCGTGACTTAATGTCGAGCTGTTTTGATATAACGCATTAAAAAGGTTACCGAGGTTACCTCTTAAAGAGAGCCGCCACTTACAAAAATTGTTTTTATAAGGTTTTCATCATTTTTCGACTTATTTTACAAGCTCACAAATTGAGAACTTACTAATGTTACACCTTGTATAAATACATATTATTTTATACTTATAGCTATGAAACAAATATCTTACGCATTTAGCATGTATCATTGTAAAAATGAAGATAGTGTATCCTCAAACCTCGTAATTAATAATTTTAATAAATTTTCAGCATATAGACTATTTAGTAGTGCAGTAAGATTCTGCATTCAACAGTGGGTGCCTGTTAACAGTGAATACTACTTATTAGCTGTATTCGCCTGTATTAATAGTGATTTACAAACCAATTTAGTTACATATGTAGGATGAATATCATTGTCATGAGTATTATTCAATTAGTAGAGACTAATAAAAAATGTATAAATAGATGCTGGCGCCAACACCATGGAAAGCTACCTCGGGTCCATTTTATCAAATGAAAATAATTTAATCGTGCTAGTTTGATCAATATTGACCTCGGCAAGAACAAATACAAATATTTTTCAATTGGATATTGACATATTTTTTTATTTTTCTCTAGTTTTATATCCATATATTTTCTACTATAATGGCGACTTTAATTAGACATCAGTGTTAAATACGTTTATCTTCATATAGTATTCAAATATTGGATAAGTTGATTTAGATAAACTTACCTTAGGGTAAATGCGTTTAGTTGGAATTAAATTCGGTAACTAACATTATTTCACATATGAGTGATAATCAGTGTGTAAAAAATTTTTTTTTTTTAATATTGATATGAAATGTGATAACGTTATTAAATTATAAAAATTTTCGAAATTCGTATTATTATTAAGCCGCGTACTCACTTGTGAACCTCGTCGCGTCACATCACAGCGAACCTCAATGCGTCAGTCCACCGCGAACAATCATGATTCATTGCGTTTTGAACATCTGATGTTATTACATGCGTAATCCGATCAGTACTTATTTGGAAAAGAGATTAAATCATACAATCTCAAAATCAAGGAAAATTGAAATAAGTGTAAATTGCGGCATATATTTATATCCATTATGCAACAAAAAAAAAAAAATATGGTGACAGACACGTTTGATTGGACCAAAAGTATCAAAAGGGATACATACATGAGAAAGTAATGCAATATGTTTATAATATTCTATGTCATTTTTACTGAAATTTTCCGGACTTTCATACGAAATCATATAAAAAATTTTATTAAGATTGAATGATTCCGTTTTAGTTTCTTATTAATTTATATAAATAAATTCGTTACTGATGTAAGGTCAACATTGAAACTGTCATGTTTAATTATTAAATAAAAGACAAACACAGGCATATAAATACTTAAAACAGTAAAAAAGTTAATATCATAAACAATTTTTCTCTATAATATTTTTAATTTCTTCTTAACTAGTGGCACTATTGAATAATTTTACATTATTTTATATTTTTAACACCCTGCATTTTTCAACGTCATTTTTACAGTTGTTACGTACATTTCAAGACAAACAAAAATGTGAAATAAAAAAATTACAGGTATAATTAGGTTATAGAATACACCTGTCTGTTCTACACTGAAAGAGTATGAAAAGATATACCCCATGATAAGGCGAAACCCAAAAAAACTGAAATACCTCACATATAGAATATATACTTGATGCGACGCAGAAATATCGACAAGTGATGGAGATACTGCGAACCACAATGCGAACACCCATGTTCACTGTGAAGTAACGCGACGCACAGTAGCGCAAAACGCCACTGTGCCACTCAAATTACTGTATACCCCTTAGGGTTGGGTCGTTTGAGGTGATTTTTTTTTTAAATGTTCGTCATAAAATTCCCTATCGATCCCTCTTTCTCAATTTTCGCTTTGGGTCTTCATTTTCGCGGAATTTGGCTCAAAAATGGGTTTGCATGGAAAAATGACCCTACGGAACACGAGATTGAGATTTTGCCGGGCTTTTTTATGGGGGAATGCTCGTCTTGGAAAGCCCTACAAGACTGTCTTAGATTTAGATTTCGGGGAGAAATTTTCCGTTGCCCTTAAAATGGCCACAATCATCCAAAAATTTTTACATATCAGAAATCGTTCTACTGAAAACTGGGAAAGTATTAAAAAAAATCTCATCTTACAAAAATTATTTGTACACATTCGAGAAATCCGCAAAAATTTTTGCAATATTTTTGGACACATTTTTGGACATTCACCAAAATGGCCACATACAGATTTTCTGAATTTTCCCGTAAATGATTGATTTTTCCTGGAACTGTTCGGATGGAAATGTATGATAGTGAAAGTCTTCAGCATCTACTGGATGCTTTAAACTTTCGAGACCATAAGATTTTATGTGGATCTTTCTCTATTTGGTTATTTTGATCCAAAATCCACAAATGTTCAAAAATACTGGGAAATCATCTGGCATTCACGAAACGTTTAAATATTTTGACTGTCCAAACAAATTCTCAAAAAGCTCAGTCTTTTGAAGGGTTATTGTTATATATTTTATAAATACCTTGTATATAAATTAATGTAGAATAGTGTAAGTCTTTCTAGGACAGATATTATTTTTGTATATTTTATTGCTTTTATTTTTTTTTTTGTACAGCGCTAGATATAAAAAATCAAATTTCGACGTTGTTTTATACTTTCCAATACTTTCCCAGTTTTCAGTAGAACGATTTCTGATATGTGAAAATTTTTGGATTATTGTATTCATTTTGAGGGCAACGGAAAATTTCTTCCCGAAATCTAAGTGGACAGTCTTGTAGGGCTTTCCAAGACGAGCATTCCTCCATAAAAAAGTCCGGCAAAATCTCAATCTCGTGTTCCGTAGGTTTAATGTTTTTTAATAAAAAACGTGCTAAGGTTAGGGCCAAAAAAGTTACTCACATTTACGTCACAAATATGGAGGGCATCGCTTCTAGTAGAGAATACGTCGAAATAGACAACAGATTATGATTTCTCATATCCAAAAACATTTATTCCCAAATTGTTATTAAGTTAATACATTCAAAGACTAATTACTAAAAAAATCATTTTTAAATTCCTTTGACACCTTGTATATTTTTTATTATCAACATTTTATTAAGGTATAAATCGTAATATTTTTATGTCAAAAATCTAGCAGTCCTCTATGGGCTATCACTTACGAACCACCATGTATATGACTGAACATCATGCTAAAAAAATGTATAAGTATACCAAACAGTTCATGAATTAGTTCAAATATTCTCAATTTGTTTATCCTTATAGTCTAAGATCCCACTATAAAACGACCTTCATCGAGCTGGTTAATGGATGAAAAGTATTTTATCCAATTAAATATGTCAATAAATATATTGCAAATGGGTTGTCTAAAAAAATTCAGTCCAGAATATGATTAATTAACAATTAAAAATTATTATTTTTTTAAACATTTCACTGGTTTGGTTAATAGACAAATTCCGTACCAATCGAAAGTATGAAGCCCATAGAATATGCAAACGTTAGGTTGACTATTTTTTTCCCGTCACAACTCTTCGGTAGGCAGGTATAAACAGGTAAATGGATACTAGTAACTTGCACTAGTGTGGTTAATAAATTAAAGTTAAATTAAAATAAAGATTATTTCATTACCAACACGATGGTATAGGGTTGCCTGCGAAAAATCAGTCCTGAATTCCGGTTGTCGAGTTTTAAAAAGTGAAATATTCCCCAGCGAACCATGCGATAAAAGAGTACACAGCATTGCAGCTGTGTGTAGTTCGTCCATACCGAAAATGAAGACGATCCGTTTATCCGTTTCTCCAAAAAATCGAAAAAAATCAGGGGGCGGCGGTATTATTATTAATCTGCCCCTAACGCGAAGACGGACTAATTTTTTCGATTCCGCGTCTCAAAGAGTACGTATCTTTAAAATTTCGATTCGATCGGCTGAGGGGCGGCTCCGGGGGCGGTATCCCGTTTTTTCAAATTTTTCGGTACATTACCGGATGCGCCCCCGCTTTAACGCGAAGTATACGTACATAAAATTTGAGGTCGATCGGATTCGATTTGTGGCCGTGAGATATGCGGAAAATTGTTTTTGCTCCTAACGACGAACATGAGGCTAGGTAAACGGCGGCTGTGGGACGGGATCGGAGGTTTCCCTAATTCATAACTGAGGGGTGGAGTCTCGAAGTCACGAGTTTGAGAAATCGACCTTTTATGTGTAATTTCGAATACATATTCGAATGTTTTTTATGAAAATATGAAAAAATGCTTCTACAGAATTTTTTGTACAAACAACGGTTTACGAGTTGAGCGGCAAAATACCACCGCCCCCGGACTTTATTAGATTTGTTGGAGAAACGGATAAACGGATTGTCTTCATTTTCGGTATAGACTATTTTTTCCTGGTAGTGACTTGAAATGATAGTATGACGTTCCTGCCGCCCCTCCGAGGACGGCCCTTGAAAACACGAAATTTGTCTAAAATCATTGAAATATTTTTGTGGCTTCTTCTCCACCTTACCTATCGAAAAGTCTAATAAAATTTAAAAAAAAAAATTAAACGTAGGTCGGGGCGGCAAATGGATTATTAGAAAATTTTATTTTTTACGGGTTTTCGATCTCGTCATATCATTAGTAGGGTCGAAAATGTTGTTTTATTGTCATTGAAGGGCGTTAGGGGTTTCTAGGGGCAGATTAATAATAATAGGTACCCCCGCGCCGGACTTTATTCGATTTTTTGGGGAAACGGATAAACGGATCGTCTTCGTTTTCAGTATGGACCAACTACACACAGGTGCAATGCTGCGTACTCTTCTATCGCATGGAATTGTTCGCTGGGGAATATATTACTTTTTAAAACTCGACAACCGGAATTCAGGACTGATTTTTCGCAGACAACCCTATACCACCGTGTTGGTAAAGAAATAATCTTTATTTTAATTTAACTTTAATTTATTAACCACACCGGTGCAAGTTACTAGTATCGATTTACATGTTTATACCTGCCTACCCAAGAGTTGTGACGGGAAAAAAATAGTCAACCTAACGTTTGCATATTCTATGGGCTTCATACTTACAATTGGTATGGAATTTGTCTATTAACCAAACCAGTGAAATGTTTAAAAAACATAATTTTTAATTGTTAATTAATCATATTCTGGACTGAAATTTTTTAGACAACCCATTTGCAATGTATTTATTGACATACATACTTTTCACCCATATACTATTAATAGTGTACCAGAAACCAACTATTTTCGGAACCACCCGCCTAAATATATTTTTTTTAATATTAGCCATGCAATGTGATAACGTTAGCAAATTTCGAAATTCATATTATTATTAGACCACTAAGTCTGTATGTATTTAATAATTGAAATAAATTGAAACAATTTTGTTACACAAGGAGTAGGTGTAAAAATAATAACTACTTCTTCTTTTATAAAGCTATTTATTAGAAACAGATACACGTTGTCGGTCGGGTAGGTGCTTCTTACAATAATTGAATTAATTAAATAACTAAATAAAATTGCATTACAATCACTAGTATTACAAGGTAGTTAGCAAGTAATATTAATACTTATATATGTTTGTTCTCAAGCATGGCTTCGAAACAGCTCACAACCCCATACAAAAGAAAAAGGCTCGTGACAAAGCGTTTAATTCAGAAAATAACCATCGAGTGTCGAGCTGCCAGAGGTTATAGGGTACATAATGGCCCTTTATGTTTATATGATATTGGCACAAAAAAAAATTAAATAATATTGCACCAATAACTGTCATTCATTATAATAATAGACTAGTCTAATATTTGTATCCAAAGAGGGACCATTGCTGATTTAATCGAATAAAACTATCAACTATGATTTATCAAGATAAGGTCAATGTTGTTCACGGTTAGCAGATGTAATAATAAAATAAATCTTTAAAGGGCCTACATTGGCCTCTTGTGTTTTACATAACATTCACAAAAATAAATCCAATGTTATCCATTCATTATTTTTATCAATACAATGGTCAAATATATTTCATATAGTTTCAGATGTTTCACTAAATGAAACCATTAAAATAGCAATAAATTCTTACAAATATTGGGTCACTATTTAAATATGTATTTTGCCAATATTGGTCCATTTAAATGTGTGCTTTATAACTTCCAGTTATAAAAATACAAATAACGAAAAAAACAAGAGATATCGAATCTTATCAATATTACCGCTTCGTGTAGTAGATTGGTATGTGTGTAGAGTTAAAAAGTCAATGGTGTGTTTATCAAGACTGACTAGTTTCTAGATTTTTAATGGAAAAAGTACGTATATTATAAAATTAAAAATTTGTCTGTAATTTCACATAAATTTACGTTGGCAATTTGTGACCAGAGTAAGTTACCTGTAAAATTACTTAGTAATTTTGTAAATGAAATAATTGCACTTTAATTACAGAAATAAACATAGATCACATTCCATACTGTGTTATGCGATTTTTCTATTTTTCTAACTATTTATGCTAAATTCCACCGCAAATTTCCGACTATTATTTGTATTGATTTATACAATTGTAACTTTTAAATTGGAATGGTTGTAAAATATAATTTTGCTGTAGATAATTTAAATTTTGTGGTATTTTATATATACCTGCGTACGTTTATAACTACGATTATTAAAAAATATGCATGGAGATGAGTGAATATCAGAGCGTAAAAAATTTAAATAATACAAAATTTGCACACGTTGAAATAATATATATACCAAAGAATTCATCAAACAGTTTTGTTTAATCTGAATAGTGTAGATGAAGCCAATTTAAAAAATGTATTAATAATATTTGTGTAGGCTTATAAAGACTGCGTCGACAGATAAACTCAAAAGAGGGATTTTTTTTATTTTTACCGTCATGGAAAAAGTGAGTCAATATAACATGCAGGATGTCCCTTACTAACAAATTATTAGTAGGTATTCGCATTAAAAAATGTGTTTTCACTGAAAATGACATATTATTCTTGAAACATTAATATAAATTCCTTGGTTTTTGCAAATATTTGTAGATATACGTAAGTATATCTGTGTGAAAATAAATATCAATTTTTAGCTGGAACTAAACTAAATTTACAATTAATGCAACTACAGCTAATGTTAACATATGTTGTGAACTGTTACTATTTTTACTGTCATAAAGATTAATATGTTGTTTGAAATGAATGTTGAATGGTTTAGAGACACACGGGTAATGACGCAGTTTTGATGCAAGCATTTAAACAAACAACGCACCATTTTAGTTTCTATTATATTTATAAATTGTATAACATTTACAACATAAGCAGTAAGTGCACAAAATAAAATATCCTATTGTTACTCTTTTACGAATATTCCACAAAAAATCTTATTAATGAATCGTATATGTCTGCCACACCTTAACGCAACTAATACATTAGAGTTTAGAGTTAGAGTTTAGATTAATGTGCCTCTGCGCATATATAACAGAAGTGACATGAAAAATTCTGTAAAATTTCATAATAAACTGAGTAAATGTTCCAAAGTAGTAGATATAAATTGTATTGTACATTGTACATTGTGTTGTATATTGTATTATCACATTATTCCTAAAATTTACTAATTGTATTACGTAAAAACACATATACTTGATGTGTCCTTGATATGCAGGGTGTTTCTTAAGTATAGATAAAAATAAGGGACTGTTGTTATATAAATGTGAGGTCTTGGGACAGCTATTATCTAACTACTGCGTGTCAAAAATTAAAAAAAATCAGTTTTTAATTTCTAAACCATTTGAGATACCATAATAATCAAATTCCGTGTGCATATTTTAGTATGATATGATGGGTATGGTATGATTTAGTATGATTAAGTAGTAGCTTAATAAACTTACCAGTGACGAATGTGTGAATATCATCGATCATTATTTGGCAAAAAAACCTATATAATATGATAAATAAAATAGGTAATCATCATATGCGGCATTATATTATTTTCCACTTTTTGTTTTTTACATTTTTTTGTATACCAAACAGATTATGCTTATATCAATATAAGAAAATAATTAATAATGGAATTCCTTTACTATGATTTATTATAACAAATTTTGGAAATGACCACCTGCAGCCAAAATACAGATTTTCTTGAAATTGCAGCTAGAACACGTGCAAAAATTCCAGGAGTAGCTCTTATCACATCACAACCACCTCTAATTGTTTGGCGTAAGTGCTCCTCAGATTTAATGTGAGCCTCTTGTAAACTAATGTCTTGAGATGTCCCCAAAAAAATCAATTCATATCGGGTGATCTGGGCGGCCAAGGTTGACCTGGTTCTTAAGTCCCTCGTCCAATTACGTTAGTACGAAATAATTCATTTAAAAATGCACGAGCAGTTAAACTAAAATGTGGGGGAGTCCCGCCGTGCATAATCTACATCTTTGGTCTTAACGCACGAGAAGCATCGTCAAGTACCTAGTTCAGGTAAAACGTTTTCAAGAAAATGTCTGTAGGGGCCAGCGGTTAAAGTTCTTGGTAAAAAGTAAGGCCCAATAAGAAAATTTCAATAATTCAAAGAAAACTGATGTTGAAATCGAGATTCCATTATAGCATTAGAGTTTCCATCAGACCAAACTGTTTATTGTGGATATAGCATTTCTAGAACAATTTGCTTTGTCGGTAAACAATATGCCAAAGGTAAAGTAAACATTTTGTTCAATTTTCTGCAAAAACCAGTGGTAAAATTATTGGCGAGCGATTGAACTCTTTGTATGTGATACGGTTTCAGAACAGACCAAACTAATTTATGATTCACATGAAGATTTGCAGCGATCCTAGTACTAGTTTTTGGGTCTTCTTCAATTTCGTATAGAATTGCTTCTTCCAACTCAGACGTGCTAACACAGAAAGATCTTCCAGGAATTGGACCTTTCTGAAACGAGCCTGTCTCCGAAATGCGTTGACAAACATTTCTGAATATTCTTGGATTTGGAGTTGAATGATTTGAAAATCTTTCCATATAAATTCGCTAGCCTCAGTACCATTTCCATCTGCAAGGCCATAAATGTAAATCATATTGACCATTTCAGCATTTGAATATGCATAAACCATTATTAAAACTTAATGTTTTCTGAAAAATAAGCTTAAATTTGACAATACACAATATTAAATAAGATGAGGACGTCTTATTATTATTGTTTTGCATGGCCTCCCAAGATATGTTTAAATAATTTAAGTAACTGTAAAAATGCCATTGATTAAATATGTATATCAATTTGGTTGTTAATGGGTTTGGAATACAACAAAGTGTAAAGAAACAAAAAGTGAAGATAATACAATGGCGCATATGATGATCTATTTTATTTGTAACATTATACAGAGTGATATACCGGGTGTTCCCTCTAAGACTATCAGTACGAATATCTCAGCTACTATTGCAGCCAGTGCGACGAAATTTGGTATACTGGCACTAGATGGCGTGTAGAATTCGATGATGGCATTAGTTTTTATACAGGGTGTTCAGTTTTGCAGATAATCAATTTAAGTTCGATTTTTTGGTAGTCAACCTCGGTAAAATTTGTATTTAAATTGAAATATCCATAACTATAAACACATTCTGATAAAAAAGTTACGAAAAAATTTTATTTTATCATAAAGAAACGCATATGAAGTCCCTAAATTTTATTGTTTTGTCATGCAACATAGCATGTGTATAGCCTTGAGTCCAATTTACACACACGCAACAACCGCATGGATAGACGTCAAAACGTAAAGTGACAGAAACTGTCAAAGCAAGTATGACTATTTTTGTAGGAATTTTATTATAAATACGTACCACCACGAGGTACATTGAATCTGCGTACGTATTTGCAGTAATGTTAGTTTTGTTAAAAAAAAATGGAATTTAGAGGTTATTAGCTGTTCACGTACGCTGAGCTTTAATCGGCATGAATACTCTGAAAATGTGTGAAACATTGTTTCTTTAATTGTATAATATGACTATTCTCGGAAATAATAAAAGGGATAAAGGACAATCCCTACAAGCAGAAAACTAAATTTATGAACACGTCGCATGTCCTTGACTCGCTGCTTTACTGTTGTTTACTGTGAATATTGCTGCAGAGCGCAGAACCCGAGAGTCTCGAGAACCGAACGATATGTAAACTTAACCTAGAGTTCCAAATAATGAAAGTAATTAATAATGCCTCTTCAACAAGTGGTAAAAATGTTTCAAAGCCTAGAAACAATCATAAATAAAAATCTAATGGATTCCTTGAGTGAATGCTTCAGTTCCAGTATTACAAAAATATATCTGTTATAAAAACTACTCCACATCAAATGTGAGTAAAATTTCGAGCCATATACCTAGGTGTGCTACAAATTACATTCATACAGTAAAAAGCTTGATAGTACAAGATGTGTAAGTACTAAGTATAACGATTAATGAGAACTGAGAGGAAAGACGAAGGAAAAATATCAGTGTACTTAGTAGGTAATTATAACTTGCATATTACTTTTCGCCTTTTTACATTGAATATACGAGTTGTAGTTTCTTGTACGTATGTTTCATATTAGCTACTTCATTTCGAAGAACTATGTGGTTAAATTTATAAGAAATAGTCCAGTTACGCAAAGTCTAGGATTATCTTTACCTAATTAGTTTCAGATGGAGAAGCTATTGGGGGCTTACTTTAAAGAACAGAGATGAGGAGACATATTTCAGTATTTGTAGGAGAACAGAATCAATATATACATATAAATATAAACATATTCATTTCATCTTAAAAAATGTTTACGAAAATGTTTTGTCTCACCTCTAGGTAGAAACCTAGAAAACAAGGTGCTGTTATGAAAGCAGGTTGACATACACAATTACGTTAATCATTGATTAAACGATTCGATAAAATACTGAAGAAGTGAAGAAGCCAGATGCCAAGATCAGTTTATATTCGTGCGACAGATAGATGAAAAACGAGAAAAATTTTGCTAGAACACATTAGACTTTACGTTTTGACATAATTAAGACTTTCTGTACTTGGTTTAATTATTTAATAATTTTAAAGTTCGTGGAATGTGTAAGTTAACGAGTGAATTAATTAAATAAAAAATGTAAATAATGCAAGTATGACGGAAATTAAAGTTTATTAAATTGTTATTGATTGTATTATTATACACTACAGCAAATATTCCTTGTGTTTAATAATTCTATAACAAAACTAACATGTCTAAAACATAAATATCAGTGAAAACTGTTAATATTCAGTTCTTAAATAAGGTAGGTATAATTTTAAGCATGGAATGTTAGATAATATAAAAAACTCAGCAAACACAAAATACATTTTCAGAAATGTTACACAAGACTAAATGAATGATTTTTTGTATTTTATTTTAGTTATTATTCAGTTGTAATCAGCATAATTTCAATTAAAAAGTAATAAGAACTTACAGTGGTTTATTTTTTTTATTAGTGGCTAAATTGATTAACTTGACCCTTCATCTTTAAGTATTCATTATTTTTTAAGCATTTCTGTTTAATAATTCAGGTAGAATAACAAAAGACAAATACAAATTTTAATTTATTAACAATAAAATAAAATTACAATAAATTAAAAGTATCTATGTACTTACATACATTTAATAGATTTTATGTTAAACAGTTGTTCTGTATTCTAATTTACAGAGCACCGTTCAATGTAAGGGATGGTCATGTATGTACGGTTAGTAACGAATCTTGCCATTTCATTGATCGATACCTTATTACGTTACGTTGTATATATTATAACAACAGTTAGCTTTCATCATTTTTAAGATATTCTAACAAGATGTGTTCGTAGTGTACATTGAATTATGAAATTAGTTTTTCTTAATTTAATTTGTTTAGAAATTTTAAATCCCACGACAGACAACAACTGCATTTAATCTCTTATATAATCCTCTTCAAAGTGAGTTAGGGGTTCTTTATAACCATCATTCCATGTTTATAATTAATTCTAAGAATGACTATGTGATAGGTACCTTCTCGGTTTAGTAAATATTCAGATGATTCTTCCTAGAAAAAAACCGGTTGCTTCATTTTAGTTATGTATCATATAAAATATGGATTGTAGTACATTGTTTATTATTTTACGAATGTAGATTCTTTCTTAAACATACTTTATCCATCAATCATAAATAAAGTGAACACAATAAACAAACATCATTTCTAGGTTATACTTTAGTGATATTTCTTTTGAGAGGCAAGTTCAATTGTGGTTCAGTTCTGACTTTCAGTTCAGGACAAACACGTTCACATTATAATCAAAACAATTTTAGGAATCGTTTTGTTCGAATTTATTTGTTGCTAAATAAGTAGGTAATCAATGATTATTACAGTAGATGGAAAAAAGGAATATTCTTTAGGTACTTACACACTTTTGTAAAATATTTTGTGATAAAAACATGGGTCCCTAAATATTATGTACACTTTAGTAACATAAAAAAAACAATTTACTGAAGTTTTATTACATTATAATGGAACAATTTAAAAATATACACAGATATTTTACACAATATTCACTGAACAGGGCTGTAACGGAAGACTACGCCGGCGCAGCGGCCTCAATGCTCCAAAAAGCCTCAAGTCTAAATTTTTATCGATAAATCTCAATAACGCCACGTTATTTATGTGCAATAAAATATTTTATGGCATTAATATTTGACAATTCAGTGACAATTCATAGTTTTGACGTTTACCGATGTTAGTTTCTTGTGTAAATCTGGCTCGCGCTGGCTGTGATGGTTTCTGAGATATAAGCACTTTAAGTCTTAGAGGGAACACCCGGAACACCTTCAATAAGTTTCCAAAGCTGCTGGTAACTTTTGTTTCATACCTACTGTCGTACTAAATATGCTCACCGAATTTGGTTAAATTATCTCAAGCGGTTTAGAAATTAAAAACTGTATTCGTTTTTAATTTTTAATACACTGTAACTGGACAATAGCTGTCCCAATACCCCATATTTATATAACAAAAAACTATTATTTTTGGCCACATATATACGACCATGGGCGAAGTTAGGTCATCAATCCTGGAGAGGCTAAAAGCCCGGGTGGACTGTGTTTTAAGTTCGGTTCTGAAATGTGTGTGAGTTGTTTATGAATATTTTTGGTGGGGCTAATTCGATTTCTGGGGAAGCTAAGCCCCCCCAAGCCCCCCTTAACTTCGCCCATGTATACGCCCCTGAATTTTTGACCTCTAAATAAATAAAAATTAAAAATTACCAGTAAATATTATGTAAAAAGAGCATATCAAAACTTGGAAATTTCCACCCAATTATACGGTAGTTTCTATATTAAAAACGAACCATCCGTTTCTAAAGTAATACGGTTTATCATTGATACGTTGGCAATACGTTTAAAATACCTACTGTAGTTATGTGGCTGTTATTGCTTATAAGGTTACCTATGTCAATTAAATACAACTCAAGAATAACAGCTAATGCTTAATGCGTACATGTTCATACGTTATTTGTTTAATTCTAACACTGAAAAAGTTATATGTTACGCCACTGATCTATTCCACCATTCGCGATCCGAGAGAAGTGTGCCTATAACTCTTTCCATTGCATGATGTAGCATTGAAATCTCCATCGCACCCGTTCATTAAATGCAGACACTGCCAACGTAAACGGTGCTTTCTGTCTGGGCACGCGACGGGTTATTTATTGCCGTGTGTACGCTGTCACGCCGTAAACGTATCGGCAATGTACACACATTTAATTAACAGAATCGACCTCGGAAGACTCAGTATTAATAAACTGGATTTATTTAGTGTTAATTTAGGTATAAATTGAGATAACATTCTGAGTTTGCACTAGTTCACGCATACAGCATGAGAATTTGAAAATTTATAATGGCTATCTAAGAAACAAAGAAATATGTTAAAAATTCCTCGAAACCATTTTTATGATATGGAGGCTGAACCCAAATGATAACTAATGTGTTCCAACTTACCCCCACCCCCAGTCTTCAGTTAAATGTACCTTTGTAGGGTATACCATTGAAAGACAGAGAGCTTTAAGATAAGGTATCACAAATAGGGATACTTAAGGGGGCCGTTTTCATACGCAAATTTTCAATAAATTTTATAGCTGTTTGTTGCGACAGTGAAAAAAAAATCTGAGTAAGTTAGAAAGAATATCTCTTCACTATGTCAATTAAACATGTTTTCTCCAGGTTGTATAACAGTTTCCATGTTGACAAGTCATTTAAAATAAGAAAAAATGCATCATTTTCAACTGTTATGTTTTATTTTAAAATATCCTGAATTTTACAGGTCAACTGCACATTGAAAAAATTGTTTACGGCTTTATAAACATTATAAAATCTCGCAGACTTCTTTTAAAAAACTAAAAACACTTGAATTGATGTAAATTATTGAGTAGTTTTCACGGTGTCTGGAATACAGTAATAAGGTACATTTCACCGTTTTTCATGTTCTCTAGAGCATTTCCCTCCAAAAAGTTAAAGCAAATGATTCAATTTCAGCATTATATTTTAATACTACGCTAATAAGAACCTCGACCTACTGGGTGAATTTTATTTGTGAATTTGTAAATACAATTCATTGACCTTGAAACGCCAGCCTTATGATTATTTAGTTGTGTTGGCTGGTGGTGAGAGGGTAAGTTGGAATGGGTTAGTTAATACAGCATTTAAGTTCCCCCTCCATATTATAGAAATGTTTTCTCGGGATTTTTTATCTTACTTTGTTCGTCAAATACCTATAGCTACACTGAAAATGGTTTGTGTAAATTTATCATTGCTTTTTTATGTCCATAACTATCATGGTAATTTTAAATGCAATTTGTAAAGTTATTAATGCTTTGTAAAATTTGAATGTAATTAAACAGATAAAACATGTAATAATTATATGTATTTTTACGATGGAAATTACGTATTTGAATGAATGTAATTGTTCAACTAATCTTTCGTAAAACTCCACGCAAGAATAATTGTATTGTTAGTGAAATACAAAAATTAATAGGTATATAAACAAACAACATATATTCAAGTAGGTGGTAATATTTATTGAATATAACAAACACTATATTTACTATGTAGAAAATTCCATAAAGCATGAAACTAATGTGCCTACTTATATTGTATTTTCGGGCAGCTATAAATGCAGCAATTTAAACATGTATTTTTTAAATCATTTTTAGATAGCCTCTCATGCACTATTTTACAGCTAACTAAACCGTACACACACTTGAAATGTCTTGTACCTATAACGCAGATGATTGTATAGACAAGCCGACTATTACTGAATCGGGACACTGTAGCTGCATGCCTTGGAATATGTTTACCATAACTATTTCTGCAAAAATACACAACCTTGGTAATTTTTATTAAATTCGAAATACTTTACATACTTTCCTGCTAAAATTACAAGGTGAAATAGAACAATATATTCTGTGAATAACATAGGACTATTACACACTAGCTATTATTTCAAATAATATTGTAAACTTCCTAAATATTTGTATAAAATAACTAATTAAAATTACCGTAATTATTATCCTAGACGGTTTTTAGAGTGTACCCATTGTTTTCAAATTGTCACTCCAAATAAATGTATATTAAATAAAAACAATAATTGCTGTAAATATTTTTTTATCTGGCGTTAGTAGATATCTTAAATATTAGGTGTATCCATAGGTAAAATAAATTCTACTATTATTATGCAGGCCGCATTTAAACACATTATTTTTTACCTGGAAAACCTCATTAATTAAAAGCTAAATAATCTCCTTAAAAAAACATTAAACCTATATACACATTTTTTGTTAGTAGACAACACACTAAAGTATAACTAAGTATAATTATTATAATTATAAGTAACAATATTTAATCTGTTGTTTACTAGCTAATGTAGACAACATATAGATAAGGCAGTAGAAAAGTATCGCTACTCGCCACTGCATTTGAATGTTATAATTATTTTACCTATGTTATAATTGTTATTTACCTGTTTCTACCATACCTTCGTGACAGAGAGTTTTTACTTATTTGCACTTACTTTGTTGCACGCGAATTGTAATTTGAAAAGGTATTTATGTTATATTGATAATACTACAGCACTTTTCGGCAGCAAAATCCCAGCTGTACAGCGGTACCACTTATACCAGAATTTGTGTTTCCCTTTCCTCGTACATGCAGTATTTTCAACAGATGAACTTATATTTACACAGCAGTTTTCGCTCACACATATATTTTGCTTTCTTTAACCAAAAATTGTGTTAATAAACTCATTTCTTTCTTAAAATGTTAAATTTACTCAAAATCTGACGCCAAAATAATTTCACTCGTAAATGAACTTCAATTTACATAAAATTATTTTTTACTGTGTAATTGTAAACATAGATCCCTGGCGTGTACCTAAAATACATTTTAACTATTTTATATAGTTTAAGAGACTATAGAATACCAAAAATTATTGCATAAGTGGAGTTCAACTCTATTAGAAGTCGGGAGCCGTGGCTTTTAATAGAATCGTACTTCGCCCTTCTACCGACTTTAATTTCGGCATTTCAATTCCGAAAGTCACCGAAACCTTATCAACCAGGTTTTCTTCATTTTGATACAGAAACTAAAAGAACGCTTCAATGCATCAGCTTTTGTTTTGAGCGATGTACTTATTCCCCAATTGTCTAAGCCGGAGTGTCCTTCACTTTTAAAATTTTAAATGGAAAATGGTATTGTGTGATACATCATTTTAAAGGTCATCCACTTTTATCTTTTCAACGCCATATAGTTTTTTTTATTTTGAATGATCAATTTGCGAGAAATTAAAGCTGAAAAGTTCAAGTTATTAGATTTACTTACCACTAATTTTACTTACTTTTACTTAAATGTTGAAAATTCCCATCACCAATCTCACATCAAATGTTTTCTACCATTGTAGAGCATTTGTGAAATTTGAGTAATAAGGTTACACTCGTGTACAATGCATTGCTGCAAGTTTCTGTTGGAAAACGCCATTAATCGAAAACTCATTTTTTTTTCAACAAGACAAGGCTCTTCCACATTATGCGATGCATATAAGACATTTTTTAAACGACATTTCAAGAATGTAGGTATAGTGGTTTGAAGCTTCAAGGTGCTATTATTTGATCTACGCAGTGGCTTTCCAGGTTGTTATGCTGTACATTAGTTAGCTGGTCGCTGTCAGTAAAAGAATTACTGTGAACATATCTCTAGCCTTAGTTAAAATTCTTTGATCTAAATTAATGACTTCAAGAATGAATTGGAAAGAGATGCCCTACGGAGTGGCTCGCATATTCATCAGATTTGTCTCCGTTGGGATATCTGTGGGGATTTAAAGACAAACATAGATATAATTATTAGAACAAATTATTAAATATTATTATAAAATAAGTAAGACACCTAATCGAAATTTTATATTTGAAACCCGTTTATTTCCTTATTGGCGTTAAGTACAAATTATTGTATTTCCTTCTCCCCTATAATTAAATTTTATCCGTCTTGGTATAGTATTCTTTAAAAATAAAAATAAAAATTCATATGAGAATAATTTGTCTGTAAAGCTAAGTCAACATACTAATTTTTAACAAATTTGCATAGGTAATTCGTTTTATATTTACCACAAAAAAAACATTTGTTTAAATCGTCTTGTTTGATCAAACTACACTCTGTAGGTATATTAGATCAGTGCAGGTATATCTAGAGAAAGACTCACGATCATTACCGAATTGAAATCGATAATTAAATACATAGGATAGATAAAACGACTCTTAAGAAACAAAACATATTGGTGCTAAAAAATAACCTTCTGTGATTTAGCTCTGCTTGTTTTAAAAAACAAAGTCTGCCATGATTTCAAATTCATGAAATGCAGTAAACCTTGGAAAAAACTGATTTTGTTCAGCAGTAAACTACTGTTTCTGTATGAGATACAACAAAATGATAGGCCTACTTTGATTTTTTTCTTAATATCAAATTACTCTGAAAGTAGATTATTCTGAGAAATTGTCTTAACATTTTGACGTATCACATACAGAAACAGCACCTTACCAGTGAAAAAAATCAGTTTTTCAAATTTCTAAGGCTTACTGGATGGAATCTTGACAGATTTTGTTTCTTAGACATGCAGAGCTATAGTTGCGGCAAGAATTCAGACAACTTACATCATACAAACAATTATATTTTATATTTACAAAGGTTCACACAGGTGGAGTTACAGGCCTTCAAAGTGGGGTCAAATATTTTGAAAAAAAAATATCTCTGATTTACTTTAACTTGGAATAACCAAATTTGGTATATGATTTAGGTTTATTATTGGTCTTCTTTGACTATGAGTTCAAGTAAATTGAAACACTATAAGGTGTTCATTGAGGATGTGTCATCCTTAATTATATAAAACTTTTTTCCATTGATCGGTTTTTAAAAAAATACTCGTTAAATTTTAAAAAACTTTAAGGTTTCCAAGAAAAAGTGCACTTATTAAAACAAGATTTTAATAGTGTTTATTTGAAGAAACCAAAAAGTCAGTAGAAGGCTTTGTCTTTAAAATTTGACAGTTAGTAATAAAACTGTTTTATTTCTGCCACTGTTTGTTGTTGAAAATGTGGAAAATTTACATTCAGCGAACAAATTAACATGTTATTTGTGCTATTATAGGTTTCTGTTAAGGAAACTGTAGAAGAAGCGTGGAAGAATATCATAAGAGATTTTCCAATCGAGTGATTCCTCATAGAGAAACATTTTCTAATGTTGAAAGATGGGTTTGAGAGACAGGAGAGTTACAATCTTTTTGGGACTCCCTACATGTTCCTTCTTATGCGGAACATCCTGCAGATCCCAAAAGGCCATTTTTTAACACCAAATTTGTTTGTCTCTTATTTGAGTCGTTTCACCAATCCGAGGACACCCTGTATATTCGTAAAATAAGTATCGAACTAAATAAAATGTATCGCACATATAGATAATGTAGTTGCTGAATTTGCCCATGAATACTAATAAATATGATCTTTGAGTGAAATATATATTTAATTGGCAGACTAGCAAAACTAATATTGAATCCACAAAACTTCGGTAACTTTAACCGAAGCCTTGCTTAATGCAACTATGTATCATTTATATTAATTAGTCAAAGACTGTTAAAAAACGGGCACCTAGCGAGAACAGGCGCCATCGGCTTAGGCGCCACTAGATGGAACGTTGACCTCTTAGAAATATTCTAGACGATTGGTGTAAAGAAAAAATCGCAAATGAACAGATTGTTTCAATTTTAAACTTGTACTCAGGTCCGACGAGAAGGGGGGAGGGAGGCAGGAGCATAAGTTTTTTTAAGTATAATTTTGCACTTACAAATTTAATATATTTTTATTAGACAAAATGTTTAAATTTACTAAATTATCTTAATATTTCATAAGATGTATAAAATTCATACAAAATATAATATCAATGTCTGGAAAAACTCCTTGAAAATTTTCTTGTTTAATGATTTTAAATATAGATACACGTTTCCACTAGTACGTCAAGGGCTGAACTAGATCACGTCGCGATCTTGTCGAATTTTAGCTAATGTCGTCTAATAAAAGAGCTAATAAAAATACATTTTTCCACAAACATATTTTGACACCTAAATAAATAGTACAGTAGAATAAATCGAGAGGGTATAGAGAACGACATATGGCGCGATCAGGGAAAAATAATATTCTTGATATTTTGTTTATTCATTGCTACTATTTAAATTTTCCTCAAATAAAATAATAACTTTTATAAAGCGTACGCAAACGCTGTATTGCAGTTTTCGCTCAAGTTCTTGTCTTAAGCATGCACAATGAAAACAAAATCAATCAGCTTATTGATTTCAAGTTCAACAAACGTTTTGGTTTGTATCCAAAACTTCCACTATTTTCTGGTCTGTTCAATTCTGGTAAATTTGATAACAAAAGTCCCAAGACAGATTTATAGTTGATATTTTCTGTGTTCTACTGTGTTAACCTGTCCAAATTAGGTAAATTAATTTTGTAATCAATGAAGCAGAAGCTCTTTGGAATAAAAAAAATATTAAAAAAATAAAATAAACAGAATTAACGTTAAGTTTGATTTGACCCTACAGGACTTTCAAACGTTGGCTGCGTTACGGTAATTTGAGGAGCGAATGCGAATTGTAAAACAATTCGATAAGAAAATTAAGTGAAGAACTTTTAATCAGAAAAATGACTAAAAAAACTTTTGGTCTGTAAAGTGGGCTTAGGACAAACATTTTGTTTTTCTAACCTCACATTTTAACAATAATTATTTTCACTTATAAGAAAAAGTATTAATCCTATATGGAGTACTAAATAACTTATGTTATAACAATATTTATGTACCTACCTACACATAAAGTTAAATTTAAAAAAATGTTTTTGAAGATTTCTGTATCTAAAAATTTGTTGGTTATAACGTTTTTTCTCGTTATTTAACCGTTTTAGTTCGGTATCGTTGACAATTCGTAGGTTGCATGAGATAACTTTCCTGTTGTGTTTACTAAGACCTAGACTATACAGTTATTAATTGTCTAAAATTATTTATCTTTGAAGAAAACATTATTTCAAGATGATGGTGCTCTTAAGATCAACAGTGGCTCAATATCATTTGTCATATTTAGGTTTATTAGCTATTGAGTTAGATTATGCAAAAAATTGTGGTTTTAGTGCAATAATAGATTTATTTTCAAATCGAAAGGTACGCAAAACCTAATTATATTAAGTATATTGTGAAAAACTGTTTAAGTGCATGTTTGATTAGTATTTTTTATGTTTGAAATATAATAGTACCCTGATATATAATATATTAGTCGTATTTTATATCGCTGTATAAATAAATTCAAAGCCATAATAGACACAATAGGTAGATATCATTTTTTTAATAGTTCGTAATAGGTCGTAATGTCCATTCAGACATGGATGTAAACAAAAAACACAGTGGCCCTAACATTTTTTTATAATATTAAGGCCCAGCAAAAGCTTCTGTCTCGGGGTCCGTTCTGGCCATCGACGACCCTCCCTGTACTTGGTAGATTGATAAAACGCTAGATTAAAATAAATACAAATAAAAAATATATTAAAATATTTTAAATAAGGGCAGTGTCGAATTGACAACAGTTTGGGGAATCAGACAAGGGTCAGTATGTCAATGATCTGCCAACATACTTTGAGCACGGTCATGTAACAATGTTTGCTGATGACACAGCGATTGCTGTGTCGGGAAATACACCAGATAAGCTCAGAAAAATTATATGTAACGTGGTGGATTCATTGAGTATACGGTGCCAGAGGAATAAACTAATTGTAAACAACAAAAAGACTATATACTATATATATTACCGTTCACCTTCAAAGACCTCTACCCACAAACTTTACGTCTTATGAAGGTATCATGCCAGATTCAGTCAAACTTCTTGGCACCATCCTTGATTCTAAGCTCTCCTGGTGTAAGTACGCTGATCATGTGTGTAGCCAGCTAAATAAACTAATAAAGCATTCTTTGCGCTATTGAAGCTTAAGCATAATCTTGATCAGGCGAGCTTAATTAATGTTTATTATTCCATGGTATACAGTCACATAGCGTTTAACATTCTTGCTTGGGGTAGAGGTAGTGAATGCGAAAGAGTATTCATATGCCAAAAGAAAATTGTAAGACTACTTTTCAACTTAAAAGTTAATGTGAGTTTTAGGGATATGTTTAAGGATAAACGAATTCTCACAACACCTTCAATCTATATCTTAAAATGCTTACTCGTTTACGAAAAATAACATAAGCCACTTTAAAAAACAGACAAATTTTCACAACTATACTACAAAACACGGGGAACTGCTCAGTATTCCTACTCACCATACAAGCGCTTTTAAAAAAATCACCACATTATAACTGCATAATTTTGTACAATGCTCTTCCTAAGGAAATTCGATGTATATCTGTTTACATGAAATTTAAAAGTAAGACAAAACACTTATCAGTTAGAGGTTTTTATAGTGTGAATGATTTTGTAAGTGGTATCGATTTTCACCGCATTTTTCACTCATGCGTACATATGTTTATATATACATGTATAATTATATTTATAAATTATAAATTTTTGTTAGTGGTTATGACTATGTATCTTTTTTTGGCCAATAAAGTATTATTATTATTATTATGACTTTGCGCTGCCAAATGGAATCATAAAGTTGAAAATGTACCTAAAATTAGTTGCCACTAACAAATATTTTTTTTCTATAACATATTTCTCTGTAGCTCTCCGTTGAAGTAAAAAAAATATTTTCTTTTTTTATCTATGAAGCAAATAAATATTTATCCTTCAAACACGGTACGCAGTAATCATCATAAATGGATAATATTTTGACGCGAATAACTCTTTTTAACTAAACCTAGTGACGTAGGAATGAGACTTTTTCGTCCTTGAACCCTCTAAATTTCTACGCCAATGTTAAAAAGTATTTTTTCAGTACAAATGCTAAAATGTTACCTATTACATTTTCTGAAAAAAGTGCTATTGTAAATATTTGCTGAACAACTTTGTCTTTCAGATATTGATGTTTTCTAATGGGGGTTTATGCTATAAAATTTTAAAAATTGCAGTAATTTATTAAAAAAATGACAATGATTTGTAAACAATTTAATTTAAATTGTACTCAAAGTAATATCTTAGGTAAGTCTTATTCGTATTAGCATGTCATTAATTATTTCACCACGAATTCTTCGAATACGATGTAGGTAATAGATTGTTTCTATTATACACCGGAGTCACACTTTTTCTTTTAAAAAGCCTCAAAGAAAAAAAATCTATTGGATTGAGATCCGGTGATCGCGCTGGTCAAGCAACTGGATCACCTATTCCCGTAGATTGTATTTAGGTAATTAACTTATGCTCTATCCGCACAATAACTGATTTGACATGACATATGTCATTACTATTGTGACAAACTTAGAAACTAGCAATACCTATTAAATCCAATAATTTTTATAAGATCTTTGTAATCCCATAAGATAACCTTGATTTGAAAAAGTCAAAATATCTGCTGTATATTAGGCATACGAAGCGTAATAGAGAAAAATGTTTTACGAAAGACAGCTATTATTTTTTCATCTCCTATCTTTTCCCAAAGTTAAGACCGAACAACCAGAGACATCCTGTATTTGCGCTATAACTTATGTGGTGTAAACTATATTAAATATCTTTTTAGTTTCACAATTAGTCACCTTACACTAGATAAATCAACCATTTATATTCCCAAAAAAAATCCAAATTTTTAACATTTTTGTATGTTTATTTTTTGAAAAAAACTTCAGCATTTTTTTTACAATGTGCCCTATCAAATTCCATGATGTACGAGTATTATTTAGGCATCAAAGTCGGACAAGCAATTCTGTAGAGAAAAAATATTTTTAATATTCCATATGCCACTTTAAGATTTATTGCTGATTTTTACATAAAATAAATCTGCAAGGCACACAATTTTTATTTTTCATTAATTTCAGATCTCTCAATGCGGAGGCATTTGAGGGTTCTTCCTCTGTGTCCTATCTAAGTTTGGCGGACAATACCTTAGAAGTAGTTCCTGAGAAACTATGGAAAAAAATGCCAAATATCGAAACTCTGGATTTGGGACGGACTAAAATAAAATACATTTCTGAAAGCAATTTCAAGGTAAGTTTAGTTCCACAATGTAAGTGATCGAAAATATAATTTATCCTATACCAGAGTACCATTGAGATTATATATACTTGCTACCTTATATAACCAATGGTAGTACTTTCCGTAGTCAAATACGCTCAAGTACTGTCATTGGCGGCGGGAAGGGGGGACTAGGGGGGCTAAACCCCTTCCAACTTGGGATCTGGCCTTCCCCCCAAGGTAGACCGATCAGTGCATCAGATTTCAATTTAAATTTCACCAAGCAGAAAAATAATTTCGAACTTTATGTAGCAATAGGGATATTTTAAGCCACTTGATTCGCTTTAAGAGAAACATTAAAGCATTTAAATAGATACATCCGAACTTAAAAGAATATAGATTTTTAATAATAGTGTTTATTTTGTTTCGTTACTTAAAAAATTAACGCAAACAAATACAAGCCGGCAACTGTGCATAGATCATAGAACATTATTGCTACTGCGCATGAGCATAATAACTGATTACGTTGTGTGAACGTTAAATAAGTGGCTTAAAATGTCCCTAATAAAAAAAATGATGCATTAAGTCGGGGGCATATTGTCCTGATGCCACGCCACGCCACGTCATGTGATACAACGTCAGAAGGATCTGACACCATGTATTCTTATGTATTTTTATATATTGTGCACACTGCTCTGACGCTACACCACGCCACGCCATTCGGTGTGTTTTGCAAAGAAAAATAGAAAACTTGTACTGTTCTTATTTGAATGCTCTTTTTATCTACCTAGTACATAATTAGATACATCTTGTTACATATTTTGTATGAATTAAAGTTTTTTCAAATCTGAATAATTACGTTTTATTTTTAAAATATTATGCACATGCACAGAAAAACAACTTGGCAATGATCATCCGATATGTTTGGTAAAATTTATACTGGTTTTTTATTTGATAAAAGATTGCATTTTTCAAGGGGGCTCAAGCTCCCTCCCAGCAAAAGATGTTCCGCCGCCAACGAGTACCGTAAACGTAAACTACCATCTCCATTTGAGCCAGTCTGTTGGTTCTTGCTTTTATATGTTGCTACAGACATATTAAAATCAAAAACGAGAATATAAAATATTATAGCAAATAGAAATTTTGCCGTCTCTTAGTCATGGATATTTGTTGATATTTTCTTTATATACAGACAGGATGAGTCAGAAAGAATGGGTTAACACTAAGCTGGAAATACTAGATATCAAAATATTATGTTTGAGCTCATTACGCCTTATACGAACGTCGCTGGTTTACGAAATACAAGGTGTTCAAGGTTTAAATTTTATTCTGAAATTTGTCAATAATTGAGAGAGAGAGTGAGAATTACGAATTTGATGCTTATTTTGTCGTTGCTCCTAGAGGACGCAGTATTATTTAGGTAAATTAAAACATTTTTTTTATCTGTCGAGCTATACTTAAAAAAAGTAAAAAATCTAAAAGAACATTAAATTTTACATAAAAAATGTACTCTTGCTTAGGTCGCCAAACTTTATGTTTCTGAGTTATTTGCATTTCAAAGTTTCAATGTATTTTGTGGTAATTTTCTTTAAGGCGCAAATATTGCTATTTCTTTTCTTAGTAGACTTGTGTCAAATTTTCATCTCAATAAATATTATCATATTTTGCGTGCATACGATTTATTAATCGTGCAATTACTGAGAATTTCAGAATAAAATTTAAACCTTGAACACCCTGCATTTCTTAAAACAACGACGTTCGTATAAAACATGATGAGCTCAAACATAATAATTTCGTGTCTAGTCTCCAGCTTAGTGTTGACCAATTCTTTCTGACTCACCCTAAATATTTATTAGGTCTCTTTGCAATTATATGAAAATATGACAAACTCTTTTCTTATTAATTATTTTTTTATTTCTTTGTGCTCTTGAGTCCCTTTAACCTCAAATTATTTCTAACGTGCATACAAGACATGATGCATACAGTTCACGGCAATGGACTGTTAGAAATTTTTAAGGTTGTAGTGATTATTTTTTTCTGAAAATTGGACTCCCTGTATAATTTAATTTGAGCTTTTCAATGAAAATGTTTTCCAAAAGTTGTCACTTCAGGTTAGTCGTTTAAATGAAATGTTATGATTTTTATTGAGATATTTAGAATATTACAAAGAATAATAATTTTTCATCGCTAATGAAGTTAAATAAATATTTGTTATGCAAGGAATAGTTGAAGCTTTGTAGCAATGTTTTAAATCCGTAAAATTTTGGTGGTAATTTTCGTAAATTTTAATTAATTTATGAATGCTATTATGAATAAAAATTATAAAATTGACAGTAAAATTATCTACATGTGCGTGTGAATTAACTGGGTTTATGTGGCAACATGTTCTAAATTTAACTACAAAAATCGCGTATTCCAAAAATTCTGTCAAAAGAATTATTACAGTGTCATGCGGAATTTACAAACCAAATTCATGTGCTCAATTATACTCGTAATTCGGTATGATTTACTAGCAAAAATGAATATTAGTTAAATGCTCCAAAAAGTAAAAAACCCAAATAAACGTTTCGAATACTACGGTAGAAGCCGGAAAGAATAATCCAGCGTGTTTTCTAAATACGGTCCGTAACTATAGGGATTAATTCCTTGCGATAATTTAAGAAAAAAAAAAATGTAAAATATATTTTTGCAAATAAATCTAAATGATCAATGCTACGTTCTCAAAATTTTGGAGCTAACTTACGTTAGTTAAAAGTTGCATTTCTGGTGTAAAGTTAATTTTTAAGCCAGTGGCGTACTTACTCGTAAATCAGTTGCAAAAAGTAAAAATTTTATTACTTTTATATTATTCCTTCAAACAATGCGTAACAAAAAATGTCTCTTACATGTTTTACCTAATGTTATAGATTTTTATAAAATTTGCTAGTTATTGCAAACAATCATAAAAATATTCAATTTCTACACTAATCAGAATAAATGTGGCTCCTTGTAACGGAATTGGCCATAATTGACTTGACAATTATTTTTCTCTGAACAACGGTAGATATTAGTATTATAACAACCGGGTTTTGAATTGTACATTTTTTGTTTAAGTACACTCACAAACATCAAGCAAACACTATAGTCTGTTTAGAAATGAAAGCGAGTAATAAAAGCTTCTTATGTATGCAAATCATAAATAAATGTAGTACTGGTGCTTATATTCAATATTTTTATATTATGTATTATCGGTATAGATGAAGTGTACTTTTAAAAAAACTTGTGTGACCGGGTTGTACTAAATTGTAGCAGGTAGCTAAAATTTAATCCCCAACAATCCGTCTTTGTCTAAGCCGCTTCAATTTCTCAGTCCATTTCTCTTATAAGTAAACAATATAAAAACAGCATTTCAAAACATAAGGCTACTTTAAGCATCATAACCGAGTTAAGAGGGTTTTTAGTAATTCAAATAAAATTATTCAATATTATTATCAAAATATTTATTTAAATTTAATGAATAGACTTTTATTCCACACAAAAATATATGTATTTTGAAAATTCAAATTAAGGTGAGTAAATGTAGTGTTGTATAAATGTACAATAAAGAAAATAAAAAAGTAGGTATATTAAAATTCATCCTCTGAATATTTTGATGAATTATCTTCATCTCCTAGATTGATAACGATAGGTTCCACAGTAACGTCAATTAAATTATCGAGTTCCCACATTTTCTCCTCTTCTTTTTGTACATGATGTATACATCTTTGCCAGTTATCTGCAATTACTCGTTCCAAGGAATTTTTTAACAAAATTTTCACGTCACTTAATTTAAACATCGTATTATTTCGCGCTACATCTCCTTTTACCTGCGCCCAGACTAATTCGATTGGGTTAAGTTCACAGTGATAAGGTGGTAACCGTAGTACCGTTATTTGGCGATTTGTTGCCATTTCATCGATAACATATTTTTTTCTGATCTTTATTAAGATTAACAAGTGTCAAAAGTTCCTTTTTCGCCATATTTGTTTCAAAAGAAATGTTTTTTCCGGATAACCATTGAATTATATCGGCTTTCCTCCAAGCAGTCGTAGGCGTCCGCTCGATCTGCGGTGAATGGTAACTGGCATTATCCATGACAATTACAGACCCCGGAGGAATAAGATCCAACATCTGTGTAAAATACTCTTCGAAAACGTCTGCGGTCATGTCTTCGTGATAGTCACCTGTATTTTTAGATTCAAATAAAAGTAAACCGCCTTACCTATATGTGTCACTATTAATCTTCGCCCTTTACCTGAAGGTGCCTTAAACCCTGTTGAAAGTTCATCCAAAAATGCTTGTCGAACACTTTTTACATTTTTATCTTGCCATACTTTTGTTACAGTATATCCCTCGTTGACCCAAGTTTTGTCTTTATCGATAAGAACTAACTTCCTGTTCTGCTTTTTACAGCAAAAATTCAACTCTCGTAAGACGGCCCATAATTTGTTCTACTGATTTTTGGCAAATCGTTGTTTTAATTCACTTAAAATTTTGTTTAGCGTTGGTATTAAAATTATACTATTTTCAAACTGTTCTGTTCAAGAAAAAATTGTAGGAAAATATTAAAAAACACACATAACCTCACACTTTTATTTGTTGTTCATCCTTACAGCAGTTCCGAAATCTATCAACAGATGTCAGCCACTTCGTGATTATCGCCAATAGTAAAAAGTAAAAAATATTCAATTTTTCAACTATTGTCTTCTGATACCACCAATGAATTCTTACAGTTACTTCGTACCTCTAGTTAGGTACAAAATTATTAGATACCTACCTACAAATTTGCCTGAATAACATTGTATATCATTAAATATACACATTTAGCAAAGTTTATAGATATAACTTATAACATGAATAAAATCATCTATTCCTTTTTTAATTTTTTATTAATCTAATAACTTATACATTGAATTGGTCAACTATACGTAGTACTGTGATAGTTAATACAATTGTGAGAGAAACAAGAAGAGTTAGTGTAAATATAGCTAGGCTAACAATAGCTGTGACTGTTATTGTGACAATAACACTCAAAATAATTAAAGAAATTATAACTGAAATGACAACAGGTGAATTGACTAATGCAATTTCCATTTTCTGGGCTAGGTGTAACAGTATTTGCTAACTGTACTGGTAAAACTGGTTAACGGGTGGAACTTACTTTGCTGCAGGATTTATTCTTATTATAATGACAATGACATATTGATTGATTGATGACATACAGGTATGTCAGTGTCATTACCAAAATATAAAATGTATCCAATCAAGCTGTTATATCTTCCATTTGATTCTCCCACATTTTGAAATACCTAATACTAATAAGTTCATCATCAAAATGGTAAAAAGTTGAATGACCTAATAAACCCATAGAGAGTTGTCACATCTAGTCCAGAAAGTTATCGATAATTGGGAAATATGTTAATTTTGTTTTAAACTTCGTGCTTACCTAAGCAGTACAGTAGATGAATTTTGAAGACATTTTTACTATTGAAAGAAACCATAGACCACTAACGCATACGGCAACCACTGCAGAAGTACTTCAAAAATGCATTGTTTATTTTGCATATTTACAAAAGCATACGTACAAGATGTTCCGCATAAGAACCACTACAGCAGATGCATGTAGTGAACTTTTTTCCATTGATAAAATTTAAAATGAATGATAATCTCCTGCTCAGAATTTAAGTTAAAACGCTATTTTGTTTTTGTTAAATTTTAAAAAACTTTTTCAAGAAAAATTGCATTAATGAAAAGATTATAATAGTATTTATTAGAAGAAATCAAAAATCAGTAGTAGGCTTTGTCTTTAATATTTTACAGCTTGTAATAAAACCATAAAAAAAATAAAGAAATCGCTCAGTTAATTCCTCGTCTTAACCATTTATTTGAAAATTTAAAATTCAAAAAGTCTCTAACAGTAGCACTAAAATGAGGCGGTGTCCCTCATGTACAAACCAGAACTCTAGTCTAAGTTGCAACGGTAAATCTTCGATTAAATCAGGGAGAATATTTTGCAAAAATTATAACTTTTGCCATTTAAACGATTTGGCAAGATAACGATCAATAATACCGGCCCAAACATTTACCTTAAACTCGCATTGAAAATGTCTAGGAGTTATTACGTGCAGGTTTACATTGGAATATTCATGAAAGTTGTGAATATTTATAATTCTTCTACGAGTGAAACATGCCTCATCAGTAAAAAGAATTTTCTTGTGAAAATTAATATCCTGATACAAGATGAACTCGCAAAAAGTCACTCGTCGATCCAAATCTTGAGGTAATAGCTCTTGCACTTTTTGAACGTGATATGGATGTAGTAGATTACGTTTAAGAATTCGGTGTAAAGAGGTTCTTGATAATCCATTTTCTCGAGATAAACGTTTAATGCCTATTTACGCTTAATCTTCAAATGTTTGCAAAGTATTTTCTTAATTTTGTACCCTTATTACACTAGAACGTTTGCTGATATTATTGAAAAACTTTCCTGTCTCTTATACAGTGTCCTTCACATAAACCTACTACCTAGTACAAGTAAGGCTGGATCCACATATAACGAACGAACATACATGAACGAATGAGTATGGACGTTATGACAATCACAAACAAGCACAAACAAATTACGTGGAGCGCCGGTGAACACGATTATTCAAATTCGTTGGTATTCATGTTCGTTCCTTTCATGTGGACCCGGCTTTAAGCCGTATATGTATGTTCATATTTGTTCATGTTCGTTCGTTATATGTGAACCCGGCTTAACATGACAACTTGGTCGCTGAATGAAAATTTTCCGGTTATTTTCAAGAACAAACAGTGGCAGAAATAAAATAGTTTTATTATTAACTGTCAAATTTTAAAGACAGGGCTTACAACTGACTTTTTGATTTCTTCTAATAAATACAATTTAAATCTTGTTTGAATTAATGCATTTTAAATTCGGTCAATGGAAAAACGTTTGGTATTTGTGTGTGGCAATGAACACCTTGTAGTATTTCAATTTACTTGAACTCATATTGAAAGAAGACTAATTATAAACTTAAATCATGTACCAAATTCGGTTATTACAAGTTAAAGTAATCCAAATATTTTTTTTTCGACATATTTGGCCCTACTGTAACTCCGCCTATGTGCAATTTTGTATATAGGTATGTTTCGTTAAATTGCAACATTGTTATGCGGAACATCCAGTATAGGTATATGCAAAAGAAAATAATTTAACTTGTCACTTGCAGATATATCAAATTTGTTGTCTGTTTATTGGGCAGCGTCACTTCTATCCATTGTTTCACAGGCTACTTGGCAATATGAAATATTTGATTTTTTGAACATTTTTATAATTAAATTTGTTATATCTTAAGAGATAGGTATATATATATATACCAATGATATGTCATTTGGTTCAAAATTTGATTATTTTTTCAACTGTTTTCAACTAGCAAATTGGCTCTTAAGTTTTGACGGGGCTAATTGTTCATCAGACATAATGCAATCACTTTCAAATATAGCAATTTCTGGATAATTATTGGTGCAAACATTGAAGTTAAAAGTATTCTAATGTTCAAGAAACATAATTTTAATACAGTGCTGCGTTACCTTTTGTCTTAAAACTTTAAATTTTAAATAACTCAAAAACTGAATTTAGGTAAACAAAATTGAGTTAAAATTTAACGAAGAATCCAAAAATGTAATATTTTACAGGCTGTCTCTTTGTAAACAAGTCGGCATCGACTTCTGGTATAACAAAAAGTGACAGAAACGTGAAAATATTTTGAAAATGTAGGACATACTGACGTTGGTAAGAAACCAAATTTACAGAATCACCCTGTATATACTTTTCCATATATCGATCGTGGCCATTCGTGGTGGAACACCCTATATAAAAGTAAAATTACAAATATTTACTAATATAAATCATGTAATACATTAATTCTTTTTATAAGTAGTAGGTATATTATGTACTCAATATTAGAATGAAATACAATAACCCTGTTCACACAGCAATTGGAAACCGTTTCCAATCGCCCGACGCATGCGCAGTTTATTTATAATGCCTCCATAAGGTTGAAAATTCATTGTTTTAGTTGGAATTCGCACGCTCCGGACGATTGGAAACTAATTTGTGTACTGTGCGAACAAAGCTTATATTAATTTCTAATTTTATTCTAATTATTTTACTGAATTACCTAATATTTATGTTCATCAGATAAGACAGTTGCAGATGTAATCTTCAATCTTGGTACAGTTGTCTCATGATAATAGATTTCAGTTGTAAAAAACTGAAATGTTCTCTTATAAATTTTAACGACCTTACTGCGCCTCCGGAGAACGGAGGCAGATATCAAGTTTCTTTAAACGGAACAGCGTTCAACACAACTACCACAATTCAGCACAATCGCGCTTTTTAATTTTCAGACAAAATGGGAGGCGCAGTAAGGTCGTGTCAAAATGTCCGTTTTTTCCGGAGAACGGAGATAGATATCGAATTTCTTTAAACGGCACAATGTTCAGAATAACTAGCACAATTCAGCACATTGAAAAAAATCGAATTGTGATAACATGGGAGCCTAGAAAATTTCGGTTTTTCCAGATTTTCCGGGAACGGAGGCAGATATCAAATTTTTTAAACGGCACAATGTTCGGAACAACTAGCACATTATGGCACATAAGAGAAAAATACGACTTTCGTGAAGTGGGGGGGCTATGTGAAAAATACAATTTTTTCATTTTATAGGAAAATTACTTATTTTTCTTTTTACGGCACAATGTAGCACAAATCCGACACAATTCAGCACAACCTTTATTTTTCAGTTTATCAAAAAATGGGGGGCTAAGTTCATGCACATACGATACCGCCTCCTCAATTACTGAAGTTTATTCATTAAGCTTACATCTTCAACTGTTATACTGCGGGTTTCATGTTTACTTTAAAAAAATAATAAAGTTCATTGGTTCATTGGTATGGTGAATTGTATTTAAATTTCCTTTATTTGAACGTAATAATTGTTTAATATTTCGTTATTTTCCAGGATCTGCCGGTTTTGAATTGTTTGGTTTTGCCAGGAAATCAGATTTCTAGAATTGACACCAACTCTTTTTCACCTGAATTACAAAGGTTACACCTGGGCAGAAATTATATAAGAGACTTGAACGATTCCTTGTTAAATCTCTCAGAACTAGGCTGGTTGTTCATCAATACCAATGACTTGACGACATTAGATAATCAGTTGCCTAGAACTGCACCGAATCTAATTTTGATCCACGCATCCCAAAACAGAATCGATAAACTTCCTCAACAACTGAAGCTGTACCCTTTGTTGGAATCCATCTTCTTCCAACACAATAGGCTTAAATCGTTGGATGGAATATTAGCCAGACTGAAGTATCTCAGAAGAGCCGTATTGGATCATAATCAAATCAATACTGTAAGTGAATAGAAATGTTAATACGTAACAGAAAAGCTTCTGTTAATTAATAAATTCAAATCTTATTAATGATTTTGTAGGTCCCTGTATAGAGTAGTCCCAAAGTTTTCATAACTTTAGGCCCGTAGCTTTAGGGTTGTCTTCCATCTCCTTCTATCTTTAGCCTTTTCTCTCCAGTTCATCACATTTTAATCTTTTAGGTCCTACATAACCACTTCCATCCATTTTCTTCTTGGTTTTCCTCTTCTTTTCTTGCCCTCCGATACTTTATTAGCTATTGTTTCCAGATGTTCTAACCACTGCAGTCTACGTGTCCGGACTATTTCGATAATCGATATTTCGTTAAACAGTTCATATATTTCACAGTTTGTTCTTTCCACCTTACCACCTTTCTTCCACCTTCCTCCCTTCAAAAATTCTACGTTCTATTTTTCTTTCCCACACTTCAAGTTGGTTCTGTATTCTGCTATTCATTGCCCAGGTTTCCACTCCATGCATTATTGAGGGTCTTAATACTGTTTTGTATTTTGTATAACCTTATTTTTGATATTGGATATTTGCTTTGATCTCAAAATTTTCTTTAGGCGCCCCGCCATACCACTACATTTCACATATCTCACTGGTCTCTTCAGTTTTATTGTCAATTAATATTCCTAAATACATAAAATTTTCTACTTCTTCTAATTCTTTCTTTCTATTTGATCCTGGTTGAATTATGAAATTTTTTTGTTTGCTGTCCTTTCTATTGTTTTTTAATTTAGTCTATTTCATATTAATTTTAAGCCCATCATATCTGCAGCCGCTATTTAGTTGTTGCCGTTATTGTTATATATCTTTTAACTCTCTCCTGCTTCTCGTCAATAGCACTACATCATCTGCATACACCAGTATTTGGTGACTTTTATTTAATAATGTGCCAACTCTGATTATTTGCTATCCCTAATTACCTTTTCTAGTGCTATGCTAAACAGTACTGTAAATAGAGGGTCCCCTTGGTTCAAACCTCTTTTGATCTCAAATAATTTTGAATTCTGTCTATTCTTGACTGACATTTAGATCTCCTTTAATGTTGTTTTTATTAAACGTGTTAACTTATCAGGAAATTGAAATTTTTTCCATAACTTTTTTCTACCAACAAAATCACAAGCGCCTTTAAAGTCTACGAACAGCATAACTGTAGGAATGTTATATTCATAACATGTTGTAAGTGTTTGCTTCAACATATACATCTGATTATTGACCTTTCTTTACGCAAACTACCCTGGTACTCCCCTATAACGTTTTCGGTATGCTATTCTAGCCTTTGTTTCAGTACAGACGCTAGTACTTTATATCCCACCTCTAGTAATGCTATACCCTTATAGTTTGAACAGTCTGTTGGATCTCCTTTTTTGTATAATGGTAAAATAGTTGCTATTTTCACAGATAAATATAGCTAATTTATCTGTGCTATTTTCCAGTCCTGTGGTATTTCTTCTCTTATCCATATGGGTGTTTTAAAACAAAGGCGAAAAATTTCGGGGAGTGATTCCTTGTTGAAAATAAAAGGTAATTTGTTATATACACGTTGGGTCACAAATCAACCATTAGGGAGATGGCGGAAAAAAAAGTGTTTTTATTGTTTTTCTAGGAAATGAAAAGCGGTAATGGTAAAATTTTGTGGAAGTGTTACCATCATCGAAAGACATTTGTGACATTTTTTCACTTTTTGAAAATAATTGGTAATGGTTGAAATAAACTACCCCTTTCAGTTTTTTTAACTATACTTTCAAAAAACTTCCTTAACGACGAAGAAAAAATAAATTAGGTTAAGCCGATTCATTTAGAAACTTTTTTCTCTCATATATTTTTTTGATAAAATTAACTGTTTCGACGTTAAAAAATAAAATGTAAAGTATTGCACGTCGAGAAGAGGCAAGTTTTACTACACCCATTTTTAGGAAAAACTAGTTGGCTGCTGTCAATTTCCGGATGTTTCCATTGCTTTGACAGATAGCAAATGGTTTGTACTTTCCGATGTCGGCCTGTATCAAAACTTCTTTTTTTTAATTTTCCAGATTCACATTGCCTTCGATGAAGCTCAGCAAATATACTGTGATGAGGATTTCTATGATTAGGATACGCTTCTGCATAAAGGCGACAAGCATGTAAGGAATTTCCATTTGCCCGGCCGTACATAAAGTGCATGTCTGTCATTTCTGCATTTGTGAAAATAACCATTTTTGTTATATTAACTTAGTATTGAATCCCAACGTAGTCCGCAATCAAACACATCACACAACGAAAGGCAAATTATTCCGTAAACCACTCTCAAAATGTTAAAATAGTACGAACCATTTGCTATCTGTCAAAGCAACAATGGAAACATCCGGAAATTGACAGAAGCCAACTAGTTTTTCGTAATAATGGGTGTAGTAAAACTGCCTCTTCCCGACGTGCAGTACTTTACATTTTATTTTTTAACGTCGAAATAGTTAATTTTATCAAAAAATATAGGAGAAAAAAGTTTCTAAATGAATCGGCTTAACCTAATTTTTTTTTTCTACGTCGTTAAGGAAGTTTTTTATAAGTATAGTTAAAAAAACTGAAAGGGGTAGTTTATTTCAACCCTTTCCTTGCTTAATAATATTGTTACCTCAATACAGCTAAATATTCTGTTTTGTATATTGCATTCTAGATTACTGAGGAAGATTTCATTGAATCAGACCTAATGGAATCCCTTTTGCTTGGTCATAACGAAATTACGTCTGTCAATAACTCGCTGTTGAATATGCACAATTTGAACTTTCTCAATCTAACGTACAACCTCCTAACGGAATTCTCTTTCCAAGAAGTCGTTGGTCTGCAGGAGCTTCGAAGCATAGACTTATCTTACAACCAGATAACTACACTAATAGGACCACCAGCCGTAAGTCCTAATAAAATTTAAAAGTTATCGTTTATAAACCTATTAATTTCAGTTATTTCAGAACTTGGTGGAGTGGAACATCAAACTCACAGAACTGAAATTGGACCACAATCGTCTGGAAACGTTGAACGGTGCCTTGGCGGGATTGCCCGAACTACTGAGATTAAATTTGAGCTTCAATAGGTTAAAAAAGATATCGCCCGATGACTTAATAGGCTTAGACCAGTTAAGGCTTTTAGATGTCTCGCACAATCACTTAACAACGTTGGAGGAAACCAGTAAGGTAAATAAAGTTATTGTTAAATAAGAGAAAATTATGTAATTAGTAATCTATAATTAAAGTGGTATAGATCTGTATAACATGTAGGTATCATTTTGTTAGCCAATAACCAATGGCGACACTGAATGTTATTGCACTGTTTAAAGTCCTAATATTAGGATTCAATGTTAAATTTGTTGTTAGAAATATATCACCTACACGGAGTGAGTCAGAAAGAATGGGTCAACACTAAGGTGGAGGTAGTAATATTATGTTGAGCTTATCGTGCCTTATATGTCGCTGGTTTAAGAAATACAGGGTGATTCAGATTTAAATTTTTTTCTGAAATTTATTAATAATTGAGAAAGTTTTGAAAGCATAACTCTTAAAATTGGTAGTGTTGGATTTTTTGGTGTGAGAATTACGAATTTGAAGCTTATTTTGACATATTTTTTATCTGTTGAGCTGTGCTTAAAAAAGTTATTATACAGTTCAATTATACATAAAAAATGTACTCTTGTTTGGGTCGCCTAACTTTATCGGTTTCTGAGTTATCAATGTATTATGTAGTGATATTCTTTCAGGCGCTGATATTTCTTTTCTATGTAGGCTTGTGTCAAATTTTCATGTCAATATATACATACATTAGCCGTGCATGTGATTTATTATTTGTGCAAAATTATTAGCTAGTAATCAAAAATTGCTACAACATAATAATCTTTCTAACAGTGAGATGCGTGATATGATTTGTGTTTTTTGTTAAGCTAATTTTAATCGACATGAGGCCCGAAGATATGTACAGTTGTACCCAATTCGCACACCAAAAAATCCAACACTACCAATTTTCAGTCATGCTAGCAAAACTTTCTCAATTATTGAGAAAATTCAGAATAAAATTTAAACTTTGAACATCCTGTACTACTTAAACCAGCGACATTCGTATAAGACATGATGAGCTCAAACATAATATTTTGGTCTAGTCTCTCCAACTTAGTGCTGAACCATTATTTCTGACTTAACCTATATAACTACACTATATAGACCGGGGGATAGTGACCAATTTTGGGACACGATTTTATGCAGTATGCCCTTCAGAGGACAATATTATCTGTATATCCTCACGATAATAATGCATGAATGCAATTTCTTGAAAAATTATCTTTACAAGTGAACAGAATATGTGATCTAAATTGCGGATTTTGGGCAACATTATGAAGATACCACTGACAAAAGGTCACACGCTTCAGAAAATCTGTGGGTAGTAACGCCTGCACTCTTAAAATGTGATAAGGATATGACAAAAAATCCACTAAAATTCTCCAACCAATTTGGTGGCAAATATTCATGTTTCTAGCGATCTTCCTCGTACTCGTTTCAGGATGTATACGTCTAGCTTGCTCTGCGTTACCGTCGGCTAGGCCATACACGTAATGCATTTCTACCATTTCCACATTAGAATAGTTCACCAGTATTAGCGAGTTTGTAAAAATAAGATATTCACAGCAAACAGATTTTAACGACATAAAGTTGATTGAAATGTCAAATCACAAAGCAAGTGACATTTTCCAGGCCAACTAGATTTATTGCAAAATTGTATCCTTTAAATTTACATGAACTCTCTCGGACAATCCAACGATTTTTATATTTTTTTCTCAAAAACGGATTTCAGTCCAATAGCTAAAGACCATTGGCGTACCATTTTTTTCTTTAAAAATATTAAAGTCAGTGCTCGTGCGCACGCCACTGTTAAAAATACAAATTACGTTTACATTGTAAAATATGCACTTTTATTAATAGTCACCACATACCAAATATCATAAAAATATCTAAAGCGGTTTCGAGAATATTAATTATTTTCCTGTTTTTTCCTAAGACTTTAACGCCCCGTACTGTTGTAACATTTTTGGACCATAGTTTATAGAGCAAACAATCATTAATTTTCGATGTAGAATCATGCCCTTAAATATTCGCATATCATTTAGGAACACTCTGCACCGCATACTCTTCGTCAAAAACATCATTCCTGAGCAGAATAAGAAAGACTCCTTCGCGTTTGCTGCCTCACGGACAGGGCGGTATAACCTTCCTGTAGTATCTACAACTGATATTTTTTCTCTACGTAAAAGCTTGTTATTTATTTTTTATAATAAAAATAGAAACTATAATTATACAGGGTGTCCGGAAATAATGTGCAAAAAATTCAGGAAATAATTCTAGACCGAAAATAACGGAGTTACAGGGTGTTAAAGTTAAAATTTTATTTTCGATATTTGTAAATAACTTCTTAAGAAATCCAAATATTTACATGAAATTTGTAAATCGGGGGTTTCGCGGACGAGAAATTTAAATGTTTCTAATTTTGACGTCACTAGTAGAGAGCGCCACTTATAAGCACATCTTGTTTCTTTTAAATGACAACTTTTTTGCTGCTTAGTGTATCCATCTGGCTATTGAAACAATCGAATCTCCTACTTGTTATATCTGAAAAAGGTATACCTTATTAAAGTTGTTAGAAGTAACAGTTTTCGAAATAATCTTATTTGAAATATTCAGTGCACCGATTGAAAACTGTTACCGTTTCAGTTAAAGTGCCTTTTCTACTGAAAACACAGCAAAATGTTACTTGAAAAAGTTGTTTAGAATGGTAAATTATGGAGATGTGCAAATTTTTTTAAAAATCGGCCTACTTTGATAAAATCTTTGTGTTTTGTTGAAAAATGGTCTCATCAAACTTCGCCGATCTTCTTGAAATTTTGCACGTCTCCATAATTTACGATTCTGAACAACTTTTTAAAATAACATTTTGCTGTATTTTCAGCAGAAAAGGCACTTTACCTGAAACCAAAACAGTTTTTATTCGGTGCACTGTACATTTCAAATAGGATTATTTCAAAAATGGTTTTTCCAGGTATATCTTCTTCAAATAAAACAGATAGGAGAATCGATTGTTTCGATAGTCAGATGGATACATTAAGATGCAACATGATGTACCATAAGTGGCGCCCTCTACTAGTGACGTCAAAATTAAAAACATATTTGAATTTCTCGTCCGCAAAAAATTTACAAATTTTATGTAAATATTTGGATTTCTTAAGAAGTTATTTACAAAATTTTAACTTTAACACCCCGTAACTCCGTTAATAATCAGTTTTGCAAAAATTTTTATAAAAAGAGGTAGTATTTATTTTCGGGTTAGAATTATTTCTTGAATTGTTTGCTCATCATTTCCGGACAGTCTGTATTGTTTTAACTGATCAGGAGCGAGTCATATAAATATTTATATGGGAAGTTCGGGCATAGGTGTTCAAACCTTACATCTGAAAGTTATGTGTGATCGACGCCATGGGAAATACAAAAATTATATTAAATAACCTGTAAAATTTTTTGGGGCACTTAAACCAGTAAATATCCCTTTTCTACCTTCGTAAGCTTTTAGTTTAGAAAATAATCGAGTGAATCAAATTACATTAGGTACATTATTCTAAATCACACGTAAATTATAGTATCACATGAATGTTATAAGGTGTATTTACGCAAAAATATCCATTTATATAGTATCGCATTTCCTTCTTCTGTTAACAAATTTTGATATGGTATAGTATAATAATTTCTTAAATTTTACCCTTAAATTAATATATTATATATTATTAGTCTGCATTCAATTTTGGTAATAATTTTATAGAGACCACAGATTTTAAAAAACGTTTCTCTGAAAAAGTGAACGATTCATAATTGAAATGCGCAGTACATATTCGTATACGTCTATGGCAAGGGCCTCTGCGATATAGAGATGGGACTTTCAATTCTGGGACTTTAAGTGAATCATTCACTTGAGTGTTTCCGTATGATCAAAGAATGGTATTTGTAATTCTGTCTTCGAGAGTGACTGAAACATCGTCACCGATCGTTCAATCCCAACGTTCGATATCGGAGCTTGTTTGCAACGGCACTGTTTCGTGACTCCTGTAGTATTTTAATTTAGACATATATAACAATGCTTTTGAGATTACAGACATATCTAGATTTTAGATTTTAAAATATTTATAGAGAAGTATTTGAATAGTTAATAAAATATAAACAAAGTAAAGTATGAAAATAATGTATTAAATTAACAAAGGAAATATTTAAAATAAAGAAACTTAATTTCATAAATAAATTATAAATATTTAAAAACATTGCCTGATTTTAATCGATATCGTTTTTCTGTAATCCTGCTTTAGAAAATATTGTTTCGCATGGCACCGAACTAGCTGCTATTGTAGATAATCTGACTGTAAACGCGCATTCTCACAATTCGATTTTATTACTGTTTTAGAAAGGTATTTTAAGCTAATATAAATCAAATCTCCTACAATTCCTATCAATGAAGTCATATGTATGTTCTCTGATACCAAACATCTAGATATGCTAATGAACAATTCCACAGAGAAAGCTCTATTCAATAATTATTTAAAGAAAATAATTTAATTTACTAACCTGCTAATTAAACACTCTATAAATATCTAACTTCACTTTTTGGCAGTGGGAACACGACAAATTCAACCACAATAGATGAGATCTGACCTATTTCTGCATTTTTAGGATTGCTTCTTCAGGTGGTCTCCTTTAAGTTGAATCAAATATCTAACTATAAAAATTAAAATTATTTGAAGTTAAATATCGACAATGACAAAAAGTGACATCCTGTCAATGAATTAAATATGACAATACCTACTTGAAAAATGTTCACCTTTTATGTAAAAATGTTTATATATTTTTAGGTATTAATAATATTGTGTGAAACTAACTACTCAGTGGACAAAAGCCCCAACCTGCGTTGAATTACACCCACAATATCTACCCATATATTCCTTATTATTAGCTTCTGTAACATTTTTTTACTGTTTTGGAAAGGTATTTTAAGCTAATATAAATAAAATCTTCTACAATTCCTATCAATGAAGTCATATGTATGTTCTCTGATACCTTTCTAAAACTATAAAAAAATGTTACAAAAGCTAATTATAAGGAATATATGGGTAGATATTGTGGGTGTAATTCAACGCAGGTTGGGGCTTTTGTCCACTGAGTAGTTAGTTTCACACAATATTATTAATACCTAAAAATATATAAAAACTTTTACATAAAAGGTGAACATTTTTCAAGTAGGTATTGTCATATTTAATTCATTGACAGGATGTCACTTTTTGTCATTGTCGATATTTAACTTCAAATAATTTTAATTTTTATAATAATTTTTATAGTTAGATATTTGATTCAACTTAAAGGAGACCACCTGAAGAAGCAATCCTAAAAATGCAGAAATAGGTCAGATCTCATCTATTGTGGTTGAATTTGTCGTGTTCCCACTGCCAAAAAGTGAAGTTAGATATTTATAGAGTGTTTCATTAGCAGGTTAGTAAATTAGATTATTTTCTTTAAATAATTATTGAATAGAGCTTTGCCTGTGGAATTGTTCATTAGCATACCTAGATGTTTGGTATCAGAGAACATACATATGACTTCATTGATAGCAATTGTAGGAAATTTGATTTATATTAGCTGAAAATACCTTTCTAAAATAGTAAAAAAAATGTTACAAAAGCTAATAATAAGGAATATATGGGTACATATTGTGGGTGTAATTCAACGCAGGTTGGGGCTTTTGTCCACTGAGTAGTTAGTTTCACACAATATTATTAATACCTAAAAATATATAAAAATTCGATTTTAGTTTATCAACTTTTGTGGATCGACAAAAATCGAAATAAAAATGCTCTGAGAACATATATTTCAATTTTTATAATTCAAGTTAAGTTGTCAGTCACAAGACAACAAAATGACATTAAAATGATCCGAGAGTACTACGGTAAAATTTATAGAACTGATACTTGTTTATGAAGTACATAAACGAGGGTGAAGTGAGTAGTCCGTTGGTATTAATTCATTTACAAACTCCCATCTCTACTCTGCAGATGTTAGTTTGGCAAATTTATGTTTCCCGGCAAAGTTTAAACTATATTTCCATTAATGACACCTTTAAAATATATATATATTTATGTATTATTGAACTTATAAGGCATTATAGGCATTTTAACTAACAGCCCAATATTTTATGATTAAATAAAAAATTACAGAAATTGGTAAATGTAATTCATAAATAATACTGCTAATACATTTGTTGTTTTTCTTATACTGTTCACATAACATTACTACTACATAAAATAACTCCTAATAAGTGATATATTAGTAAGCGATCAGTGATCATATTCACAACGACAATCAGCAAGTCTGTTATTTCTTATATTTTCTCTAACTCCATATCTATTATGATTATATCTATTACCCATCCTCCTGTATATTGAGATTATTTCTGTTTCTAAAACCTATATTCATTGATCTTTCTACTTCATTATATTTGCTTAGTACTGCAAATATGCATTAATTTCATCTAATTCACTGTCATCCAGTGGTTTACTTAAATATTCTCATTACCAAATTTTAAGAAATAATCACTTTGCGATGTACTTTTATAATTACTTAACAATTAATCCGTCTTTCAGCTGCTCTTTTCTTTTCAATTCCCCAATAAGTACCTGCCGAAATGATCAAAATTATAGTTTCTAACTAATGGTCATGTAGCTGCTGAACGACGTAGTGCATTAGTTGCTAAATCAATTCTTTTAACAGATCATTAAACACTTTCACCAATTTTCGCATTTGGGTGTAGTGAATACTACGACTCCTCAATCTTTAAAGAGATAATTCCTCCTACGATGCAGTATTTTCTCTTCAAAATTTTTTGAGCGTAGTTCTATTTCAGAATTTGCAATTTCAAAACTATTATTTCCAAAATTTTTATACATGCTAACAACTACTGACATATAGTCTTGCATTAACATATTTCTCGACAAAGTTTCAACACTGTTCAATATTACTAACCCTCGAGATTCTACTTCTACGTTACTGTTCTGGGTATTTTTTTTCTTCTCGTCATTTGAAACTTTAAGTTGCCCTTTGTAGTAAATTATGTGTAACATCAGAACCAGATTAGTGGAGTGGAGAAATGTGATCATGGTAGTTCAGTTGGAAGAGTAATTATTCACCATGAAAGGTCCCAGGTTCAAACTCCGGCTATGACAAGCACTTTTTCATTCCTTTGTTAATAAGGTATTTATCCCTTACACAAGAAAATATTAGTTTTTTTTAATTATTACTCTTTTCGGCAGCTAAAATGTTACTGTTGTCGACAGATAGCACTTGTCGTTCTCCAAATTGCAGAGGATATTAAGTCAGGCCGGCAGATAATTCATTCAGCACGTTGTGTTGTTGATAATAGAAATGTGGATTGTTGCTGACAATTTGATGACTGCTCATTATCAGCGTAGAATGTACCATAAACAAAATCTGTTTTTTCGCTGGATCAAGCCACTAGTTGGGTGCCAATTGCTACGATCTGGCTAAAGGCTTTCCAATAAACGGCTCGCGAACTTGTTTTGTGCGGCCCCCGAAAATCTAAACAGAATTCAGTAGTGATGATCGATGCGCATTCAAATTTTTTATATAGAATAATCATATCTGTTATTTAGTTTCCAATTTGTTGATCTTTATATTTTTGAACAAACAAATTAAGCTTTCCTAGACGTGACGGAGACGGAACGGATTTGGCGGAAGTTGCACATATGCAAAATATAAGAAGTGTCTTCCTTAATAACGGAGCGGGGGATTTGTAGCACAAAAATTACTTCCATACACTTTACAAAAAGTCGGTAATTCAAAATTTATAATATTTAAGGAACAAATCTATCATAAAATGTAAAAATAAATCTTTGGAATTTATTTATGAACGTGACAGCACGGAAGCTTGTCACGTTCACGTCCCGTTTCCATCATGCTGCTTATGAAAGCAAGGCTAAAAGCCGTGTTTTCTTAGAGGGAGATGGGACAGATTCCGAGGATGTTGCACTGATATGACATATAAGTACGTTTCTAAAGCTGCGCTAGAAAACCATTTTTTATATTTTGCATCTGTGCACTATCCGCGGAATCTGTTCCGTCTCCGTCACGCTTCCTAGGAAAGCCCGACTTAAGAAACTCTTTTTACAACGATTTGAAAAACTCTCGAGAGTGACAGTGGTGTGACCTTCTTTTCCATGCATCTAAAATTTGTTCACTTATAATTACACAAGAGGTTTGTATTTTACCGGGTAAATTTGGGTTAATGAGAAACTGTAGAGGGTTTTTAGGTTGACAATTTTTCGAATGAAATTGCTAAAGGAAACAGCTTAGAATTTAAGCAATACTAACATCGTGTAATTCGACATTACAATTTAATGAATAATAAATTTAGAAACATACCAATGCAAACTGTATTTATGGAACACTAACAATAAATACATTTGCGTACAATAATTAAACACGCAGTTATTAAAATTCATACTATGTCGCTACAAGTGCCACAGCTAATCGTTTCTGTAGATGTTGATCAAATCTATAGAATTAAGCCTCGTCTTCATGAACGCGAAATTCGCAAAAAATCACGCGAATTACTCAGATTTTGAGTTAAATTATTAATTGTGGGAAAGTGTCAACTTTTCGTGAATTTCGCCAAAAAAGGAATATTATCGCTATTTTCATCATTAATCATTATGTGTGATTAGTGAGTTTGATTTGAGCTTGGGGCAAGCTACCATGACAGTTTTATGATGAAAATACTAGAAAATATTGCAGTTACTAAAATTGGCTAAAAGTTTTCTCGCCATTAAATAATTCGTGTGAATTTTCGTGAATTTCGCCTTAATGAGGACAAGGCAATGCTCGAATGATATTCTTTGTCAACTTGTAAGTACTGTTTTATTGATGATGAATTGCTGTGTCCTGTTATTTTTATTAGAGTTTACTTTTGCTTGAAATTTGAGTGATTTGCAATTTTGACACGTTTGACATCTATACCAATGCGTTGTGCTGAGCAATTAGTCCATTTGGAAATTTCATTAATTCCAATCGGTACATTATATCAACCTTTAGAATTTTTCTTCTTCCAAAAGGAATTTGTTGTAAGAAATCCAATGTATCAAATATTATAGAACTACCTCGTTTTCCATCAACTTGTTAAATTAGCCTACTGGGCAAATATCTCAAAATATTAGGCGTAATCCATTGCGGTCTCATAATTTATTGTCACCGCCTTGTATTGTTTTCGAAAATAAAGTATTATACTCGATACGTCCAGTTTCTTTTCCTTTATTTTCAATTTCAGATACGAAATAAGTGGTTTTGCAGTAAGTTGCTTCTCCTCCGCGCCAAGCTAATTCAAACGCCAAAATGTGATGCAGCTCGTGATGAATTAAACTGTACGTCGGTGAAAGGGTTAAATACAATATTGAATTCTTTATAATATTTGTAACATTTCAGCGGGAGTGTTCTAAATTGTTTTAACTACCGCTTCTTTACTAATGTCTATTAATGAATCACCCTGTATATTACTACATACAGGGTGATTCATTAATAATGCAGTATTATGTTGTTATAGTATGGCCCATTACTTACGCAACAATTTGATTTAGATGCGTTTTTCTCATAAAGTATATATCTAATATCTAATTCCAGTCCAAAATAAGATACAGTATAGCACAAAAAAATCGTAGCGATTTAAAGGGGTCCAAACCATCGTTGGTAGCGCCCTCTAGCAGATACACCAAAATTGTCGACATATTCGAATTTCTAGTCCCAAGCAAGCCCCCTATACCAAATTTCATAAAATACGGTCGACGCGATCGAAAAATAATAAAGAAATTGTGATTTATTTTTTCAAATTTAACACCCTGTAGATCGAAAAGGAGCAACATTCGGATAAGGCATATTTGGCTTAATCGCTCTATTTTGAGGTCAGCAACATGCTCTGTCCCATTATTAATAAATCACCCTGTTTTTTATATATAAACTACATTGTCAAAGAAAAAGATAAATATTCGTCTTTTTCTATGATTTTTTTCCAGTCACATACTTGGCTGATACATGCGCGATACAAAATACGTACAAGCTTGCGGTTCAGCTCAGTGACGGCGTAGAGAAAAGCGTGAAACAAAAAATACTGAAAACTCGCGGAAGGAACATGATTTGATTACATAAAATACATGTTTCGTAGAATTCATGGATGATATTTTAAAAATAAGCTTCCGAAAATAAAACAAAATCAGGTAGCTATCTCCCAGGATGAAACTTGCTTGTGCTTTTGCGAATTATGTGTGACATGAATTTCCGGTTTTTGAAACAAAATCTGAAGAGTATGCTGATGATGATGAAATAGTGATATGGCCACGAAACTATTTAAGACAAATATGGATAAATAATGAAGCTCATACAGTGACATAAGTGTGGCACAACTGCAAGGTTCGGAGCAAACGGCAGACATTTCTTGAAGGATTTTCGACTGGATTAAAGGCACCTTCATGAAAAGGACGGCAACCTCTTGAAACAGGATTTACCTGTTTTTGAATTACGTCAAACAAGACAATACCATGAGGATATGGATAGCGAATAACCTATTTGAAAAATGGTTTGAATCTGTTTTGCCAGATATAGGGAATTTAGTGCTGTATTTGTAACGGATAATTCAGCCTATCATAGCCATAGCAAACGATAAATGATAATGTGAGTGTGTGACCGTTATCGTGACAGTGCTAGAACCAGTAGTGTATAGTATGCATGTACAGTACAGTGTATTATAAGTGTTAAATTATGGTATCCGCAGTGCGCAAGTGGGTTATAGTGGGTCATCACTGTCCAAAAAGATGGCATTCTACAGTTACAGATAGGACAGCACGAGTGAGTTTATACATTTTTTAAAGTAACTAGTGTTTTTTAAAGTTCACTTCACTCGACGTCAGCGCTAATTTATTATGGGTAATTTTGTGTTCTTCAAACCCTTCTCGTGTGGTACGCCTATGGAATATTGTCCTCTGCAACCTTCACCTCTCCTCCTTCCATACTAATTTAAGTGCTATAAATAGTGGAAATTATAAACACTCTCTAGTCTCTACAATTTTGATACTCAAGTTATAGTTATGTTTAAAATATAATAGTATACTGTTCATTTCCAACGTTTCGTGTTTAGTGGGTAAATATATAGCTACTTAAGTCTTTTCACTTAAATAAAATATATAACTTTTTACGAGTATGAGTGAATATTTGCCGAGAGTAGGATTATTTTTATAAATAAAATTATAACATAGTCTATGTATTTTTTTAAAATATCCTAGTTCACATAAGAAATAGTGAATGGAACTTAATTTTTAAAATTTTCATTTCTATATTGTCATTGATATATCATACCTAGCTGATTATCATTATAGTAAAAATATTATAGTTTTTTTTTCTACATTTATTTGGGTATTTTTGCCTAACTAAAAAAATCTCACATTGAAAAGGCAGATAAGTATAGAAAATAAAACTGTATATCACTAACAGAGGTACTTTCAGGTTTCGAATGACAACCTGTCTTCATTTTCAAAATTGCCTTTAAGTCAATTGCTAATCAAGTTTGGCAATAGCAATATGCGAACTTTAAATGCAAAAATTAATTATACAGGGTATTCAGTAAAGAATGGGATATACTTTAAGGCTAGCTTCTTCATATATTAATAATGCGACCTCCTAAAACTTACTTTAATATAATTTTACTTCTTTAAGAAATTATAGATCGGAGAAAGTACTTTTTTTATTTAATTCTTTTACGATTATACTCTTATTTATTGGGTAATTGTACTCAAATTTTGGAAGAAAGATTTTGTGAGATAAAAACGATTCTGATTAATATTGATACTATATTATTCCTTTCAGATTTTTTTATGGATAAAAGTTTTTGGAAAATAAATTATTTTGAAAGTCTTCTTTTAGTTTTAAAAAAGGTAGGTATACTGCATGTCGCTAAAATGCATCATTTTAGTGACAACTGCGTTTAACGTATTTGTTGGGCTTGGAAAAAAATTCTAAAAAATTATTAATTCAAAAAGTTATTACAGTTAATAATATCTAATAAGTAGTAGGTATAACTGTCTGGTGTATATTTCAAAAATAAATTTAAAATTAATGTTTTGCTTTTACTATTGCGTTTTGGTTTAAGTGGTTAAGTATTTTCTTATTTTTTAAATGTTGTCTTTCTGTCATGTCGTCATATTTCTCTGTGTTGTATTTTTAACTGCAATAACTTTTTGATTTAATAATTTATATACATTTTAATTTCCAAGCTCAACAAGTACGTTAAATGCAGTTTTCTCTAATATGGTGCATTTTGATGACGCAATAAGTAATACCTTTTTTTAAAACTAATTGAAGGCTGTTTCAAAATAACCTATGATTTTCCAAAAACTTCTATTTTTAACAAAAATTACATACATTTATCATGTTTATCTCAAAAAAAACTTTTCTTCCAAAATTTGATTACAATTTCCCAACAAATAAGAATATTATCATAAAAAAAAAAATTAAACAAAAAAGTACTTTCTCAGACCTATATAACTTCTTAAAGAAGCAAAATTGTACTAAGGTAAGTTGATTTAAGTCACATAATTTTTCTCCTAGCATTAATATATCGCCCATTCTTTACTGGACACCCTGTACCTATATAAGGTGGACCATAATAATAGATCAAAGAACAGGAACAAAATCTTTAGCGAAGATATGAAGATATAGCTAACTAAATATGCCATCTTAGTAAAATGTTGGGCAAAAACATACGAGGTGTCACCGCTGAAATAATATTTTTGTGTTTTGTGATAACCCAAGTAGGTACAGCTCAATCCATCATCGCAAAATATAGTAGAGAAATATTTTTTTAGATGAAGAACCATAATTTATGTATTAAATCAAAGTCGGTAGTAAAGGATGTGTAACTGTAATTCCTGATTGTGAATGTTTTTTTTTATTAGCAAAACGCTCTGACTCAGTTGACTACAAAATCTAATCCGTATGTGATTTCTACGAAATAAGATGTCTATGGTAGAACTTGAAAACTTCTAGTTCGCAAAAAAGCTAATTTAAAAGATTCCTACTTGTGTCTAACTTGAAAAATGTAACTGAAATATATTTTCAAAAAAATAAGTATAATGACACTACAAATGTATTGTTTATCTTATTTCATAAGCGTTCAATCCAAATTTGGAAAAAAATATGTTATATTTGTTATTGGAGACTGTCTTTTCCGCTGTATTTTACTAAGACATATTTAGCTTTTTGGCTCATTATTAAGAGTCCACTGTATACATTTCTTCATAACAGGACTTGGACAAATGATAATTTTTTGATTTTATAAATTTTAAATAATGAATTCATTTAATTGTTTTATAGATTTTATTTATTTAGAATAGCTCTTCTAGATATTTTGTACAAAAGAGTATATGACTTCACTTGATAAGAATTTAAGAATTAAATTGTATTTAATTAACACCAACAAAGAGCAATTGTACAATTTCTTCAAGACCATAATATCATTTCAGACATTCCTTCCTCGACTGTCAGAATTGAAAGCAAGCCACAACTTCTTGACCATCTTAGAAAGAGACTTCCACGGATTGCCTGTACTTTGCCATGCGGATCTCTCCAATAATCAAATTGTTGCTCTTGGGAGAGATCTGGTGGCAAAAACACGCTGCAAAATTGAGCATGGTGTACATGAAGGAACTTGGGATACTTTAAAAATATATCTTCAAGGTATTTTGATACATTTTGTTGATTAAATTATAGTGAATACTTTTTTTTTTTTTGCAAAAATAAATACTCGTATTTTTTACTATAGTATTACAATATGTAACTCTAAAATGCTTACGTTTTTCAGATAACCCCATACTTTGTGATGCGGCGCTACCTGAAATAATGTCTGCGATGGAGATCAATCATACCAGAATTTACGGTGTTTCCCATTGTCCCCCACTTAGTGAACAACCTGTTACTTCGAAACCCAATGCATTTTTAGGATATATACCTGAATCAACACAGATAGCTCTTTCTGCAGATCCAGTCCAAGCATTGGTCCTAACACAAAATATTCCAAACAATCAACATGGGAACAGTTTTCCATATCCTGAAAAAAATCGTGAACCTGCTGTGGAACTAAGAACTAGTGATCAGTACACAATAGAAAATGATCAACCACCAATAAAAGTTCCAGTGAGAATAGACAAACCTATAAGTTTAACCTTACAGAATACAAATAATGCCTTACGATTAACTAATTCTGGAAGGCAGGAAATCAATGATAATCTCTCACAAAATTTGCAAATAAGTGCTGCATCCAATGTTAACAATTCAACAGCTAAGGTAAACGATCAAGTGCATATTAACACAAAAGCGCAAGTATTTGATCCTGTGCAACAAGGACAACAAATCACTAAACTTGCTTCTGAGATTGAAGAACTCAGAAGTAGGATCGAAAAGCTATCATCCCAAAATGAACTATTATTAAACCAACAATTCAATAAGAGCAATATAACTGACCAATCAAGTAATTTAACAACAAAACCTCCTAATGAAAATTTAATAGAGCCTCGAAAACCGTAATAAATTAGTTATTTTGTATTTCTAATAAAAGTAATCGTTTAAAGTTTTGGAAATAACTTATTACTTGCTAGTCATTTAATACTATTTTTTATTTAATATTTTAATAAAAACAAAAGTATTTTAAAATTATTGTACATGCCAGAGATTTCTTTTAACAAACTAATTAAAATTAAACATTTAATTTATTAAAAAATAATTCAAATGAATTGCATATCACAGATATTCTGAAAATATAATAGTACTAATAAAAAATAATGTACAAATTGCAGTTATTTGTATTGTTATACCTGAATTTGGTTTATAAATATAAAAAAAAATTAAAATTCTTCAAAAACTTGTCAAGGCATATTCAACTGTTCCCGCAAAGTAGTACAAGCAATTTTAGTGATATGTCTACAATTGTATGTACTTTGAGGACATATGCAGCTCAAAGACGGTTGTTAAGGTTTTAATCTATCACAACGCTATTGTGTAATAATTTCAGAATAATTCTATGAATGTTGTATATGCTAAATGACAAAAGGCAATAGCGAATAATTATAAATTTGCTTATTTTTTGTTTTGATAAAATATTAAGTTATTAGTAACTTATTGCCATTGATTTCCCTACCAAAATGTGCCATAAATTTCTTATAACACCTATTTTTAGGCTTATCAGGATTTAAACTTTTATTGCGAATAGTGATGTATATATTTTTATGTAACACTACACATCTTGATTAATGATAATTATCTATAGATTTAGAATATTTAATATAAAGTGTGTATTTATGATATTTAATTATAATTATAATAAAAAATAAACAGTATTCATTTTTGTTTAATTACTCATATTAGTACTAGATTTGTAAGCTTACAAAACCAATGATATTAGTACAGCATGCGAGAAAATATATAGTTATTTCACAGAAATATTCAATAATTTAAATAATTCATTGGTTGGTAAGAGATTGTTAACTAGCTTTTTAAAAAGACATTTAATAAAGTAGGTATACTGTGGCATAACTTTTACAATAATAATTGTTCATTACAAGCAAATCTATATTTGGTTTGACAGATACAAATGAACATAATTAATTGTTCATTCTATTAGTGATTTTAAAAATTTCTGTTGAATTAAACATTGTTCCAGCTTAATGATTTTCAATGGATTCACTACCTGTTTTAAAAATTAGTAAATAAAAAATATTATATGAATTGTAGAAATGTTCTCTAACACGACTTTGGAATGTCATTCCAACATACTGTGTTAGAATGACATTCTATCACAGTGTTAGAACCGTTTTACACACACAAGAATTATAGCAAAAATTTATCTCATAATTTTGCTAAAAATTTTAGTAAAACTTTTTAACTGTTAAATACGAGAATTATATCAATGATTTAATGGAAATTTTTATTCGAGAAAGTGCGGCAGAATTTGCGCAAATCTTCAGTTTGGCAATTTGTAAAGTAGCGTAGATAGCTGAAATATACATACAATAAAATTTACGCATGATTTTTGTTATAATTTTCGGAAGAAATCTCTTGTGTATAAAACGGTTCTTAGAATGTTATTCTAACATACTGGAATATGTACAAATAAGCAACTTTTTTGTATGATTTCTAAAATCTTGTTGGAGAAAGTATAGTCTAAAACAAGTTTACAATTCCATATTCCACACTCGCGAACCATACAAACTTTTCGCTCATGTGGAATATATCCCATTCTACAACTTGTAGAATATACTATTATGAATTACTTACCTACTGCACTGAAATTATATTTTATTTTTAGAGCTGATGGTTGTAGAGGTATTATAAATAATCTCAACGCTTAGAACATTGATATATTTATCATTCAATACAAAATTTACTAATGTAGAAATTCCGGTATAAAACTATTAGTTATATACGCTATGTATAAACTCAATGGTATAACATTAAACAAGTTAATCTACCCCTTTATCTATATACTTATCAATGCAACATAACAAAGTTCCTAAAATTATTAAACTTATTCCAAAAATGGTGTCTAAAAAAGAAATATATATTTAAAAATATCATAATAAGAGGGCTTTTCGGAAGCAGTAACTCCAAGATTAAGTAGATTACTATAATATCAGTTAATTTTAGACCACTTTCAAATAGGTCTCTAAATAAATATACTTTTCTCCAACCATTTCTTTAAGAACAATCAGGTCAGTAGCCAATAGAATCTATTAACTGTTTACGAAAAACCCTTAAAATACATTTAATATTACTTTTTCTGGGCAGTTGTTCTCCTAAAATCCAACCAGATAAAGCAGTAAATACAAATGTTAAAGAATTTGCTACTGGAACAGATAACGTTAAGTCAACATTTTTCAGACTTACAAAATATAGAACGGATCCTAACTGGTTTAATGCCATCGGAATCAAGTACTAAAATTAAATAGGTAATGAGTATTACAGTTGCAGTATAAATTAAAAAAGTATAATTCTAAAATATTTATAACTTACCTTGACATTTGTTGCCAAATATTTTAATTCTAATACAAACTGAAGAATCCTTGAATCTGCTTGTATATTGAGAATCTCCTTTGAATTTTTTTTAATTAGTGGATTAGTTCCTCCCCATAATAATGCAACCAATATAAGATATACTAAAAGTTTTTATTTTATAACTTCAAAAATGATTATTAAACTCATAAGTAACCTACATCCTTCTTTCAACATAATAAAATTATAGCGTTTATTAGCATATCAATACCTCATATTAAGTAAGAATACTCTAGTTATATGTTTTGTGAAGAATACTATATGATATAGAATACATGAGCTAGTCATAAAATACTTTTCTCTGAGCTACACACAAATACAAAATTAGGAACAAACACTGATTGCACTTTGCAGTAGTTTAAAAATATATAAAAAATTCAGATCCAGATATAAATTATTTTATAACACTTTATTAGTCAACTGAAATATATTATTAACCAAAATATATTGTTTTTGTAGGTTAAAAAAATATAAAATGTAATTTTGTGATCACAGAATATATACTTTTGTGATCATAGACCTTATAAGGTCTATGTTTGTTATAAATATCAGAAAACCATAGAAAAGGCGTTTTCGGAAACTTACTCTCCTTACTCTGGGTTACTAACAATACTAACCCGGGTTAGTTCAGGTAATAGATGTCACGTGACCTAAGCTTCAGGATCATTTTCATTTACTCGGGTTGTCGTTAAAGTTTACGATTTACGAACGATACTACATATTTGTTGCTGTTTTAGAACCGTTTTACACACAAGAGAATTTTTCCGAAAATTATAACAAAAATTATGGGCAAATTTTTGCGAAGAATTTTTATTAAAGTTTTGTATATTTCAGCTATCTATGTTACTTTACAAATTGCCATACTCGAGATTTGCGCAAATTCTGCTGTACTTTCTCGATTATAGTCATAAAAATATAGAACATGTTCTATATTTTTACGAATAAAAATTTCCATTAAATTATTGATATAATTCTCGTATGAACAACTAAAAAGTTTCGCGAAAATTTTTAGCAAAATTATGAGATAAATTTTTGCTATAATTCTTGTGTGTGTAAAACTGTTCTTATGTGCGTATAACATAACCTCAAATCTCTGTGCTGTTCGTTTCTATGTATAAAAGTATAAAATTTTATTAAGGGCATCAGATAATTGGATTGCCAGTTTCGAGCTACATTATGACCACCAAAAATAAAATAGTTGCTAGGCACAGTCGTTCAAGAACTTGTGAAGGATGATCATGGCAAAAATGATATCATGTTCATCCAAATTTGAGATTATTTTCTCCATCATCAATATATTCCATTAAAAAAAATTGAATAATAAAATAGCTAGGTATATTATTGCAGTATGTTACATTTACCATAACAGGTTGGTAAACCTCATTTCTCTTCTGACAATAGATTCTCGGCTAATAAAGTCGCAATTTTTGTATCTTGTAAGATCTTCTTCTATCATATTTGCAAATAAATAAATATTTATCTAACCTGAAAATATTGTTCTGGGTTTAATTTATCCTGCTGTTTGAGGAGAGTTAGAAAGAGTTAAAGTAACCGAGTTCGTAAATCTAAATAAACCGAACGCGGATAATTATATTTCGGGCCTCGTCCTCTAGATTTACTTGTAGTACTTCCCTTAGGTACTAGGTGGCGCCACGTATTTGAAAGATTAAAACTGTAATATCGATGTATACCTACTTTGGAATGCGTTTAGTCCATTTGCGCATCCAAATAAAGGTACCAACCCTAGGAGCAGACAAAAGGAGACACATGAAACTCATCAAAGACATACTTCATTGGTTATGTCTGTGGGTGCGAGAGAGACAACGATCTTCACGTACGACATGAATTGTGTTCTTAATTTCCCATTATTCTGTTTGTAAACACGTCGTTGGCGTACAGTGTAGTTTCTTCTTTTATCTTGTATCTCGTTAGTGTTATTCTTTGTGTATTTTTGTGGGTGTTATTGTTGGAACATGTCATGTTTTATAAGGGACTGTAAAATTAACCAGCATATAGCACGAAATAATTCTCCATATTCAGAATTCAAATTCATTTCAATTCATAATCAGCTAAGCCCCTACTGCTCCGCCATTGCTAGAGGCACAAAACAAAATATGGCGCTGATCATGAATAATCCATTCGCGCAGCTTTTAGCGCATTCCAGTCATCAATTCATCAAATTACATTTCAGTGGTCATAGATTGCTGGCAGCCATTTTTAGTCATGTTTTTCAAATAAACTGAGTTCTGTCCTGTTCTGTGGTTTTGTTTATTTCACAAACCTCTAGTTATATATTTTGTGCCTCTAGGTTTGTGGCACAGTATAGAAAGACCAGTAAGGACAGCTGCACTTTCCCGCTAAGCCATTTTCAGAATTCATTCATTACTATTTACGCACTCGTTTTGGTTTACGTTTCGTAGTATAACCGCTTGTGTGTCTTTTCGTTTTGTGATATTTTAGTTCTTAACCTATTTGAGTAGTTGCGTTCCAGTCCTGGTTTTAAATTTTACTATTTTGTTATATTTTTTAAAAATAATTATGAATGCATCAGAAGAACCGGACCAAGGTACAAAAAAGTGCAATATAGTAGGAGTTTATTGTGTAGTAGGAAGTTGCAAGAACAATGCTGGAAATTATACACATGATTTTTTTAGATTCCCAAAATACAACAGAAGGTAATTTTGCGATCATTATAGAATTATAATTAATTATAATAATTGATTGCATTTTACGATTGAAATTCATGTAAAAATTATTAACATAAAATTATTATTTTTAGAGCGAAGGAGTGGACGGTTAAATGTAAGAGAGATCTTTTGGATATAATTTTCGAATATGTGCTTAGCATTTTTCACAAAAAATGGTCAAAAATCAGAAAAGAAAACTAGTTACCTCAAATGCTTATCTTACAATATTTTCTGACGATGTGGCAGGTAAAAATATTTAACGTTTATTTTGAAATAGCTATCTGTATATAAGAATGAATTCTTTCAGAACCATCACAGAAAAAGGTAATTATTTACATTAGCGTAAACCTCTCTAATCTTAACAAAAAAATTCCTACCCCCCTATTTTCGAGGATGCTGATCACGAATCTGAAGTCAGATTTCGGCGCTCGCATGTAGTTTTCGAAAAAAAAATTTTTTCAAAATTGTAACCTCTATGTATACATTACATTAGGTTCAAATTGCAATATAACTCCTACATATTTTGACAACAGTGTGACGTCATGAAATGAAGACGGCAGAGATGTACATTGCAATTTCAACCTAATGTAGTGTATAAATAGAGGTTATAATTTTGAATATTTTTTTTTCAAAAACTACATGCGAGCGTCGAAATCTGACTTCAGATTTGTGATCAGCACCCTCAAAAATAGAGGGGTAGGAATTTTTTTGTTAAGATTGGAGAGGTTTACGCTAATGTAAATAATTACCCAGAAAAATGTGGAAATTTGAATGCAGTCTTGAGAATTATTTTGGTAGCATCAGACAAGGAGGAAAATCTATCTCACCAACTCCTATATAATATCTACGTGCTTCGTGGATTTCATTCGTAAATTTGTTTGCGATCGACCTCAAACAATGCACTGAAATGTCATGAACCAATGCACATTGTATACTTTCGATTAGAAGACTTAATTCAATTTCAGAATTGCTTCTGAAGAAGCGAACATATGTCTCTTGACCAGTCAAAAAACCTAAAGCAACAACAGGGCAACCAGCCCAGGAATTGTTCAACCAAGTTACTTTTGTTTATAAGTAGGAAATAATTGAGTATGTTCAATTTTAAATATAAATGTACACTTGCCATAGCTTTATGCCATTTTTTTGTTAATGAAATAAAATGTTTATATAAATTGTATTTTATTAAATGTCATAGTTCCAGGTGGGAACATCTCTGTTTTATTTATTGTCTTCAAAGTTTTTATACGCTTGTTAAATTATTAATAATAAACTTCAAGATGTTTATTTTACAAATTTTACGTAATACAAATAATACTATATATTTGTAATTTATAAGCTCGAAGAATTTAAACTATCATAACAATTTATTTCACACATCTAGTGTTTTTTGGTAATTTAAACAATATGTAATTATAATTTGTTGTATTATTTTTAAAAATTACACGTATTTCACAAATTTGCATGTTATTTATACTTGTAGCAACACCTATTTGAATTTCTGGTGACTCGAACAAATATATAAATCTAGAAAATGTACTTATATTTGCGGAAACTATAATAAAATTGGGTAAAAAAACTGCTGGTAATAACAATATTAATTACAAATAATGAATATATATGTAGTAGAAAATAGAAACAAAAAATGTAAAATAAGGTCACACCAACTTCTATTTATTTATTTCGTTATTTAAACTATTTACATTAAATTTACTGTTTATAGATAGCTTATATAACCAATATCATTTACCATAAATTTTCAAAATCATATTACATTTTGAGTACCACAGTTACAATTTAAATTTTGACAGTCACAGGTTACAAAATAAATCACACCATAAATAATGGTGAAGAGAGCCTCACTCCCAAGTGGGAGTGATGCTATCTTCACTTCAAACAACAAGGTCAAAGAATTCGACTGGCGGATTTCATTCATAAATTCGTTAGCTGTCCTTACTGATCTTTCTATACTGTGTTTGTGGTTTATTTACGTTTTGCTTATTTTCATTTATAACCCTAGATAATTTATTATAACATTTGAATAATATAGTGTTTGTAGTTATATCTAGTTTTCATTTACAGTTTATATATTATTTAACCATTATTAAAGACTTTTCTAATCGAAAGTTATTTTTTCTTCCTACGAAGTGGTAAGTATATATTTCAATATGTAGTACATAATGAAAAATCGTATTTTATAGGTAGATGTGTAAAATATGAACAAATTTGTTTTAAGTAGATAACATAATTTTATATTTGCATTTATATAAATTAAACTGCGACTTTACTATAAAATATTTATAGGTATATTGAATACTTTTTAGAAAACCTGTATTAGCCGAGTTCCCTTCTATTATACATCATCTGGTGGTACATCCAACTGTACGAAAGAAAAGAGACTACACATTTATAGGTATATTTTATATTTACTTAAAACATACAAATTACTTACAATTACATTACAAATATGTCGACATTTATTTTTTATTTCTATTTCAGTTTAAGTGCAGGAAGTAAAGAAAAAGAGTTCTTGAAGTTAAGAAAAGAAGTAACAAGTATGCTAGTGTACTGAGCAAAAGAGTTATCAAGAAGTAGCGGTGCATAGTTTGGAGTTTATAATAGATGGTCAACTCATTGTCACTCTGGTGTTGTGCTTGCCAAGGTGGTTTAAGTAATATGATAAGTTAATTGTTGTAATCTATTGCATATTTGAATTGGCTTCTGTAATTTATATGTATAAATAAATACTTCTTGCAGTCAAACAAGTAATTAAAATTATAATAAAGGATTATTAATTACTTTCTATTGTCTTATTAGTGACATAAGGTGGTATCACAACCATATTCGTAACATTTTAAAGGAGAAGCTCATTCCTAGATGTCATGCATAGATCTAATGAAATTGATAAGTTAGAACATTAATTACCTATATGATTTAATTAACTTGATATGAGTGTAAATATACTTATTAAGTCCATCGGATGAGCCTGATAGGCGAGTTAAATCAGCAATAAATTCGGCCATGCATGTAAAAAAAATAGCTTATGACTTCATTAAGTACAAATATAAATCAGATAAATTTCAACAGAAGACACCAGGTATTAATATTCGATAAATATATTAACAGGTATTATGAACCAAAAAATAAAGTAACGTAATCATTGCGTTTATTTACATAAAATCTTTTCCTTAAACGTGTTTTTAATTTTCTAAAATTTTTTAAAATTGCACTGGACATATATGCTGACCCTTTTGATAATTATTTTATTGAGACTTAAATAGTCAAAAGTATTAATTAATTCGACCCTATTTATACAAAACAAAGGAAATTATTTAAGAGCAACTTGAAAAAATTACATACAATATAAAGATACACAATGCTAAAAATATTTGTCCTGTAGCGATAATTATTTACATATCTATCAGGCAAATAAACCAGTATCAACAACGTTTGTTTACATATTTAAATTTACCGGCTTCAACATACATAAAAATGCCGGAAAGCACACGATGACCACTTCGCACATCTTTAAACACGTTCTATATTTATCTTCTTTTATGCCCTAGATAAAATATACTTAAGATATCCTACTCACTACTCACAATTTAATTCTGAAAAGAAGTAACAAGTATGCTAGTGTACTGGGCAAAAGAGTTACAAGAGTCACAATTTAATTGTGAGTAATGATGGTTATATCAAAAGCAATAATTATATTAAAAACGATAATTAAGAAAGTATTTTAGGATAAATAAATAAACTGACAGACTAACCCCTAATTGATGTTCTTTCCAAGAGCTCTCTAGGGTTCATCATAAGTTGACACCCTGGGGCGTAATGATCTTGAAAAGAAAACGTAGCTACTTTTATGGATCTTGGCTTCACCCCATGTTCTCCATGTTTTCAAGGACATCCTTGTTGGACACAAAGTATAAAATAAATAAAAAAGCCACTAAATGTCCAGAATTGCACTTGAGAAATTGTGCAGCTTCCCCTAGGAATTTTTAGACTGGCTTCTTTAATTCTTAGTAAAACATTTTTTTCCATAAATTAGATTCTACAAATTTCTATATGGCCGCAGTACATATATACTAAAGTTTGGTTTGAATCCCATGTCTAGTTATTGAGATGTAGCATACCTGATATTTTACCAGCCGCCGCTGGTGCTCGATATTCACCTTAATATATACATAATAAATTCAAAATCTGCAAGTTTTACAACAAAATCATTCCATCGAAATTAATTTAAAGTTAATCTTCAAATCACTCATTGTTTACTGGCTGGTTTCAAATAAACTGAAATATTATATGTATCAAGTTTTATTTTCTAATCAAAATATTCATCAGATATAATAAATTACAATAATGATTACAAAACATATTTGTGATAAAACTTAAAAATCACATATACCAAAATAAACTGATAAATTTTGTATATCAGTAATTATATAAATAACATTCCATCTTTACCATTTCTGCAAGATTATTTTAATTTTGATTTGGTATGTAGTATTTAATACGAATCTTATTTTTTAATTGAAATGTTTTATTAAAATAACTATTCTTTTATACCTGTTACATGTTTAACAAATATTTAACATTTTACGAGATGAAATTACCATCTACAAATATTTACATTTACATTCATTCAATAAATACAATTTATGATGTAAAAAAAATAAAACTATTTTAATTCAATATTATTGATAACAAAATAGTATATACTTACAAACATTTATTATTACATTAGTATTAGTTTTGTTGATTTTTTAAATTTGTTGAACTTTGATGAAGCTGTTTCAAAGATCTGATTCTATATCCACAATACACTCTGAGAAGGATACTTAGAAAAACAAGAATTATTCCTAAAATACCCAAAGCATGTACTTCATGATGATATATTATACAACTTAATAGAACTGAAAAGCCCTGCCTTATTGTACTAATTATAACAAAAATTAATGGTCCAAATGAAGACACAGTGTTAAATATAAATAATTGACCACATGCGCTACAAAGTGACAGTAAAATTACATCTAAAATAAAATTGGGGTATTTCATCATAAACTTAGCAGAATTAAAAAATTCTCCTTGTTGAAAAAGTGAAACAGCTGTAAAAATACAAGAGAAAAAATTTACAAAACACATCATTTGTAAAGGCTTCATTTCATATTTTTTAAACAACTTGCCTTGCCAGTTAGCAGTAAAACTGTCAAAAGTTATATATAAACACAAAAGTATTACTCCAGAAAGCGTTGTAACTGTAGAATTCGAGCGATCATTACCAGTGTCAATCATAAAAAATAGCATTCCAGCGGATAGTATTACTGCAGTCACATATTCATAATATTCATATTTTGTTTTAGAGACTATTTTTCCCATAATCATAACAGGTATAGTTTTACTAGCTTTTGCCAGTACTTGATGAGGAAACGAAACATATTTTAACACCTCATACTGACACCATGAACTCATAATATTTGAAAATGAGCAAAATACGTATTTATACAATGGACATCGATGTCGAGGTTGTCTTGTACAAACTAAAATCATAGCAGATATAAAAAATGCCAGAATCCTGTTAACAAAAACTAAAAACTGTGAGTCTTTAAAATAATCTACATCAGGTGAATTTCCATAGGGTTGTGTCATTACCTTTTCTTGTAAAATTCCCCATGATAAATAAGATATTTGAAGTCCAAAGAAATAAAATAACAATAAAAGTCCATCTTGTAGAGGTGTTCGAAGAGTCGCTGTAGAATGTAGGTTAGGATTAACTAGTAACAACTCATCTTCTCCAAAACAAGTTCGAATTATAGCACCAAACACTCCACGACCACTTTTATTTAAATAGTTAGTTTTTATCACATATTTATAAACTAAATAACCTGGTAAAAATAAAGTAGCATAACCTAATATATTCCTTGTTCCATGAATAATCCAGCTATACTCCTCTGGTGGGTTCTCCACTACTTGTAAATTTAAAACACATTTATTTATTATATATAAAAGTACTATTGACACAGCTACAATCAAACAAATAAATATTTCGGCATTTTTCGCCATAATAAACTATTACATTAAAGGATATTTCTTTGGCATTACATTTTATAATTTAGACATTTTTTTTTAAATATTCTGTTATTTGACATTTGAAATTTAACCTCACAATATGTTAGAAAAAGACCACTGAAATGTATGACTGGAATGCGCTAAAAGCTACGCGGATGGATTATTCATGATCAGCGCCATATTTTGTTTTGTGTCTCTAGCAATGGCGGAGCAGTAGGGGTTTAGCTGATTGTGAATTGAAATGAAATTGAATTCTGGATATGGAGAATTATTTCGTGCTATATGCTGGTAAATTTTACAGTCCTTTATAAAACATGACATGTTCCAACAATAACACCCACAAAAATACACAAAGAATAGCACTAACCAGATACAAGATAAAAGAAGGAACCACACTGTACGCCAATGACGTGTTTACAAACAATATAATGGGAAATTAAGAACACAATTCATATCGTACGTGCAGATGGTGGTCTCTCTCGCACCCACATACATAACCAATGAAGTATGTCTTTGATGAGTTTCATGTGCCTCCTTTTGTCTGCTCCTAGGGTTGGTACCTTTATTTGGATGCGCAAATGTACTAAACGTATTTCATATCGTACATTTCAGTTAAAAAGGCTCCATGATTAGTAATATGTTTTGTGCTCATAACACTGAAAACTGAAATGTAATTTTATATTATGATAACTGGAATGCGCTAAAAGCTGCGCGAATGGATTATTTATGTATGTTTATGTATTACAAGATAAAAGAAGAAACCACACTGTACACCAATGACGTGTTTACAAACAAAATAATGGGAAATTAAGAACACAATTCACATCGTACGTGCAGATAGTTGTCTCTCTCGCACCCACATACATAACCAATGAAGTATGTCCTTGCTAAGTTTCATGTGCCTCCTTTTGTCTGCTCCTAGTTTGGTACCTTTATTTGGATGCGCAAATGGACTCAACGCATTCCATATCGTACATTTCAGTGACTGGAATGCGCTAGAAGCTGCGCGAATGGTTATTTATGATCAGGGCCATATTTTATTTTGTGCCTCTAGCATTGGCGGAGCAGTAGGGGCTTTGGTATTTGTGAATTGAAATGAAATTGAATTTTGGAATAAAATGCAATCAATTTTACAAACACAAAAAATAAGAAAGGAATACTGTGCCAATTGCAATAAGTATGTAATGCTGGTTGAAAATAATATTCCTCCGTTGCAAACTTTATGCACTACTACAAAAAACGATACACGAAAAATAATAAGGAATATTTTATGTTCTTAATTTATTATAATTCTATATAATGATTGTAAAATTACCTTCCTGTTGACTTTTGGGAGTCTTTTGGTCCGGTTCTTCTGATGCATTCATAATTATTTTTTTAGAGATATAACAAAATACCAAAATTTAAAAACAAGACTGTATACCACCACTCGCCACTCATGTATAAGATAGTGATAAATCTCATAATTACTAGAATTTGAGGTACTGCTGTAATTGCTAACTTGCTCCTCTTCACTAGTCACTTATTTTCAAAAACTACAGAATTGCGTACTTAAAAATCTGCAAATTACTTGTGCAACTATAATAACTTTCTCAAATAACATTATTACATAAAACTTTAGTTACGTTCATTACCTAGCCTACCAAAAGTTGACTTCTGTTAGCGGTTAGATTCTATCTGCGCCTGCGTCTGACTAGTGGTTTCCTAATAATCCTCAAACCGATTTAACTGCCAGCAAACAGTTTCCAAACCATCCACTTTTGTGTTGGAACAAAAAATCTTACAACTAGTTCCCGGATTGATTGTGTTGGAACGGTTAAATTCGTACTGCGCAAACTCGTGTCAGTTTGCTGCTAGTTTAATGCTGTGTAGGAACAAACCTATTAGAGTAGCTTCACACTAATGGGCGGGAATTTTAGAATATGAAAATATTTTATGGCCAATTCCATAGAAATCATAAAATATATAGAACGCTAGAAGCCTTTACATTAGGAACTCAAAAATAGTCAGACATTGGAGGGGCTTAAAAAACATTTAAAGAAAACTTAATGTAAGTAGTTGGTTACACTGCATTTTAATCCCAGCATACAATTGAATTCAAAGCGAAATGTTTGTAATTGGACCATAGAAATTTCAAATTGGACGAAAAATTTTTATATTTTGAAATTCTTGCCTATTAGTGTGAAGCTACCTCGTTAGTATAACCAACTTATGAAAACTAAGTTACTGAAATATTACCAGACTCGCGTTTTCTTTATAGGTTAACTATTTTCGATACTTGACATACGTTTAATATTTTTGCTACTATTTTGAGAACGAAAACACAGAGTTTTTCGAAACCTTCGAAACGTCAATAATACGGAAGTGCGCGATAGTGATCTGATTTTTTACTTATCTGCTTTTTTTCAGTGTGAGATTTTTTGGATAGGCAAACTTAGTTTTAAAAATAACCCTTGACTGATCCGTTTGGCGCAAGTGCTTATTTAATTAATCTTTATTATTTTTTCAGAAGTGTGGCAAAAACCCAATAAAACTAAAGAAAAACTATAATTATGCCACAAATAAATAACTTCAGACAATAACTTCTTTTGGAGTTCTATATATTTTATGATTTCTATGTCCAATTAATAGAAACCACTGAAATGTAATTTTATATTGTGATGACTGGAATGCGCTAAAAGTTGCGCGAATGGATTATTCATGATCAGCGCCATATTTTGTTTTGTGCCTCTAGCAATGGCGGAGCAGTAGGGGCTTAGCTGATTGTGAATTGAAATGAAATTGAATTCTGGATATGGAGAATTATTTCGTGCTATGCTGGTTAATTTTACAGTCCCTTATAAAACATGACATGTTCCAACTATAACACCCACAGAAATACACAAAGAATAACACTAACAAGATACAACATATAAGAAGAAACCACACTGTACGCCAATGACGTGTTTACAAACAAAATAATGGGAAATTAAGAACACAATTCATATTGTACGTGCAGATGGTTATCTCTCTCGCACCCACATACAACCAATGAAGTATGTCTTTGGTGAGTTTCATGTGCCTCTTTTTGTCTGCTCCTAGGATCGGTACCTTTATTTGGATGCGCAAATTGACTAACCTCATTCCATATCGTATATTTCAGTGATAGAAACATGATTTCTATGGTCTTGGTTCAGTCATAGAAAAAGATGGATATAGAACGAGTTTAGACGTTTGCGCATCCACTTTTTGGGTCATAGCCTGCTGGCAGCCATTTTTAGTCATATTTCTGTAGTTTGTTTACAAATAAAATTGCGTTCTGTGGTTTTGTTTATTTACGTTTTGCTTATCTTCGTTTATAACCCTAGTTTATTACACATAAAACGTTTATTATAACTTTTGAATAATATAGTGTGTGTCTAGTTTTCATTTACAGTTTATATGTTATGTAATCATTATTAAAGACTTTTCTTATCGAAAGTTATTTTTCCTTCTTACGAAGGGGAAAGTATATATTTTAATATGTAGTACATAATGATAAATTGCATTTTATGGATATGTAAAATATTAATAAATTTGTAAATAATAATTATATTTATTTTAGATAGTCCCAAATTGTAGAAACGTTTCCCATCTAACAGATACAGGAACTACAGTAACATTCCGTAGGTAAATCTTTGATTGTCTAAGAATAATTTATTTACTTTTAGGTTTCCGAGAGGTGAATGATTTAACGTACTTTAGAAATAATAGATCATCCAAATTTACAGTGGAATCGTAGAAAATATATCTGTTCACAACATTTTCTTTAAACATATTTTAATAAAGGAAAACGATTCACTTTAAAAAATGTTGCAGTTCCATATCAAAATTTACAAAGGATAGACGTTTCCCCTGAAATTGATATTTTTATCCATTAAAAAGAAAAAATAATAATAAAAATGCTCAGAAAAAAGAATGAGGAGAACTAGAACTAGGTAGTTTCATAATCTTTATCACTTTCTTTATTTTGGTTAATTTTGTCAATAATAAATTGCAGTGCACTTCCTGAAAATTCTAGTAGTACTATAGCATTATCTTCGCCAGAGAAAAGTTATCAAGCTCTGAAAAAATGCCATCCAGTCCTGTACATCTAGTATTTCAAGCTCGCCACATAAAACGAGAGTTATGTAGGTAGGTAACATAATTTGTATTTGCATTTAGCTAAATTAAACTGGCTTTACTATAAAATTATAAAAATATATTTGATACTTTTTTGAAAACCTTAATTAGCTGAGTTCTCTCCTAGTATACGTCATCTGGTAGTATACGAGTATCCAGCAGTACGAAACAAAAGAGACTGAGAAACTTTTATTCGGTCTGTATACATTTTCCGGTATATTTTATATTTACTTAAAACAAATAAAATATGTCAGACATTTTTTTTAAAGCACAGGAAAGTAAAGAAAAAGAGTTCTTGAAGTTATGAAAAGATGTAACGAGTATGCTAGTGTAGTGCACGAAAGAGTTATCAAGAAAGATGTGATGGAAAGAAGGAAATTGGTTCACAGTTCGGAGCTCATAATAGATGGTTAACTCATTATCACTCTACAGTGGGGTGTTCGCCCCAAGGTGGTTCAAGTAATATGATAAGTTAATTGTTGTATATTTGAACTACCTTCTGTAATTTATATGTATAAATAAATACTTCTTGCAGTCAAACAATTAAAATTATAACAAATGATTATTAATTACTTTCTAATGTCTTATTAGTGACTTCGTAGTAGTGACATCTGGTGGAATCCCAAGCCTATTCGTAACATTTTAAAGAAGTAGTTTATTCCTAGACGTGGTGCAGAGATCTAATGATATCGATAAGTTAATAAGAACATTAATCACCTATATGATTTAATTAACTTGACATGAGTGTAAATATACCTATTAAATCCATCGGATGAGCCTGACATGCGAGTTAAATCGGCATTCAATAAATTCAGCCATGCATGTAAAAAAAATAGCTTCTGACTTCATCAAGAATAAATATAAATCTGATAAATTTCAACACAAGACATCGGGTATTAATTTGATAAATGTGAACCAAAAAATAAAGTAACGTAATCATTGTGTTTACTTACATAAAATATTTTCCTTAAGTGTGTTTTTAATTTTCCAAAATTTTTTATTAAAATTGCACTATACATATGTATATGGTAACCCTTTTGATAATTATTTTATTGAGACTGTTAAATATCCAAGTATTAATTAATTCCACCCTTATTATTATATATTATATTACAAAGGAAATTATTTAAGAGCAACTTGAAAAAATTACATACAATACAAAGATATACAATGCTAAAAATATTTGTCCTGTAGCAATGATTATTTATATACTTAGCAGGCAAATAAACCAGTACCAACAATGTTTGTTTACATATTTAAATTTACCGGCTTCAACATACCTAAAAATGTCGGAACCACACGATGACTACTTTGCGCATCTATCTTTTTCTATGGTTTCAGTTGCATGCTGTATTACCAACAGTGTATCCTAAAATTCTAAGCTCCTCCAGTCTCAATATTTTTCAGTACCAAATGTAAAGGCTTCCGGCCATTAAGGATGGGCGGTTATTGAAAAATAACCGGTTGTCGGTTAACTTATTATTTTTCTTAATCGGTTAAACCTGAATCAGTTAACCTCTCTCTAATAACCGGTTATTTAATTAATCGGTTATTTAATTTTTATTGGTAACAATTGTTGCAAACATGTTTTGTTAATACTCAATAATAAATAACTAAATAAAAATTTAAATATAAAAATGCACCTAAAGTCCTATATCTGTATATTTATTTAATATAAAACTATGTAGTAATGTATCTGGCTATGTATTTTTGAAAATTTTAATAGCTTTGTTCCTAGAGCGCAAAAAATTGGTATCAAACTGTCAGGGATTGTTTGACCAGGTGAATACTGCTTTGATATCGCTGAAAGTATAGTAGGAACATAATTGGTCACATATCTGTGATAGTTTAAAACAGTCTCAAACTGACTCTTGGAACAAACCTAATATTTCGTCAAATGCATAGTTTTTCATATTGAAGAGAAATAAAACATTTTACAGATAAAATTTATTATTAGATTAGCACAGTATAGAGCAATTCGACTTACTCTGCATTTAGTTTAGAGTAGAGTTCACTGCACAGAACAGAAGAAACGCTGAGCGGTGCAGCTCATTATTATAAAATAACCGGCACGCGGTTATTGATAAGGCTAAACCAAACCAATAAAATTACCGGTTAACCGACACACAATAGTCGGTTATTTATTTAACGGGTTATTTTTGCCCATCCCTACCGGCCATATATATATTTTATAATTTCTATGGGTTATGTATTCTTTGGTATGCAGATTAAAAAAAATACTAATTTTTTTCACAAACCGAACTGTCTGTTATGGGCGCACTGTTCAAAAAATGAGCAATATTTTAGAATAGAAAAAAGTACTTCCAATTTTAGCTATTTTAGAACATTTCAATAAAAGTTGAAATGTATTTTTAAATTATATTTCACACACCTATACTATTTTTATATTTCAAAATTAAATCATAAAAAAACAATTTTTAATAAATATATCTATATTGCATAAATAAAAATCACATAATTCTATTTAAGATTATAAAATAAATATAATAAAATACATGACGTATCTGTAAATAAACTATTTACATTAAATTCAAAGTAATTAACAGTCCACATAAAATGTGATAGTGTATAAAGTTTTAACATTTTTGTGTTCCAGTAATAATCACAAAAAAAATTTTAACCGCCCTGATGAGTATTTATAACAATCGTTAATAATAAAATATTTCATCCATCTAATAAAGCTTCTACATCTTGCCAGCCGTTCTCTTGAAATTTCTTACAATTTTCTATTACGATAGCAGCCAAATGTTTTACAGCTAAAGGTGGCGCAGGATGATGAATTAAATCTTCTAGTAATTGTAGCCCACCCTCTTTTTCCACTAATGTACAATATTTTTCCGCTGAAATTCAATTAAATTATTTTACATAACGTATTTTTTTCTTTTCAGTTGTATACTGTAATGTTAAATTATAATCAAACTTACGATATACTTTAGTAAGATTTGCCAGAGCCCAAACAGCCCAACGTTGACATTCAGGCGTATGATAAACCTTTACAAGATACAGAATAGGTTCAAAGGATCTATAGTTTATGTTTCTTTGAGAATTCAGATCCCACCTATCGATGGCTAACACCATTTTATTTAGGACATAATTTCGGGAAGGTTCAGCCACGGTCCATACTTGAGGCCCATCGGAGGCAATGTGAGAAATAACACCAGCTGCATTATAACTAACTTCAATTCCATCACTTTGAGAATCTAGAAGTCTTGAGAAAACCGATAAATATTCTGGTGTTACCAGATAATGTCGCAGTTCTTTTACTTCTGCTACATTTCCTAATAATCCCATCATGTTTCGAAGAAGCTCTTCTTTGTCAGGAAACTTCTATTGACAAAATAAAGTAAAAAGAATTTAAATTAACAAAATATTTTCGAAACAACAAATTCACTCCACGACAAAATATAATAGATTTTACCCTAATTTTAAAGTTTCCAGAATTTGTTGTAAACTTCATTTAAATAAAAAACTCATGAACTAAATTAAAACAGTTTCTAAAAGCTGCGGCCAAATTGTTAAAAAAATGTGTATTTGCAATAATATTCCATTCAAATTAAACATAAACTAAATACCTAATCGAAAACTTAAATATATTAACTTTTGCAATTTTTTACAAAAGGCATTTTATATAAACAATAATTGTGATGCATACCTCAAGGCATGATAAAAAATGTTCCATTCCTTTATTTTCCAAAAACCGTCTACAATTTGATGGTGTTTCATCAGTCACATTCCACATTGTGGACCAAGCAACTTCTAAAACATCATCACACAAGCCCCTTTCTAATCGCTCTGTTATTAACCATATCATTTTCTGTAAAAAAAGTTGCAAAAATTGTATATGTCGACAAAAATCTAATAGTATTAACATACATCTATTGCACCTAACTCTCCTAATTTCACCTTCTGTTGGCCATCAACTTGACATGCCAACGAGTTAAGCAAATATATTCCAATTCTTTGTACAAAACTTTCTTGAGCCAGCCCATCCACTGAATGTAGTAAAATATTGGCAAGCCTTTCATAATCAAAAAGCTAAAAGAAAAAATATAGATATACAGGGTGATTCAGTAATAATATCATTATTTTTAAGAGATGATAGGAAAAATGAGTATAATGCGAATATGTGATTTAAAAAAATTATATTATAAATATTTACGCTGGAAAAAAATATTTTCAAATAATTATAATTATCAGACTTTCACTGACCACTGGCGGCAATTCAACTCGGTGTCGACCTGACGCGACGTTGCTAAATTTAAAATATTAAGTTTCAATATAAAAAATATTAAATATTGAAATTACAAAACTCCAACGGATCAAAATAAACGATTCACATTTCATTACATAAATAGTAAAATAAAATCCAATACTCACGAGGTTAAATTATTAAGAGAGACTAAAATATTTTTTATATTTAAGGGGCAACGCTAGATGCAAGTCAACTCGACCGTTCCGCTAAGTGTATATTTACCTGTCTCGTATTTCATCGTCTAATACTATTTGAACGTAAGCGACTCCTTTAGCAGGCTTTAACTTAAAATGTCCATTTATTTTGTTTCCTTTACACTTTAAACCTTAGTTTAAAGTGTCAAAAAATATGATTGACTGGTGCAAGCCGCTTCAAAATCGGATCATTATTACTGCTGTTTGAAACTAGTTTTAAAATACCTAAGAGGCCTCTTAAATACAGACAGTAATAAAAAATCCCTCATGCTATCAACAAAAAACAGTCCCAAGACATACCTATTCAGTGATTAACAATCCCACAATCCGAGTCTTGACCTACCATATTTAGGTCAATAACCTTGTTTTTAATGTCTACTCAATGAAAAGCGCTGCAGAGGTGCAGAACCGAACACAAACAAACAATAATTAAATTTTCATTTTTATAAATACCCGAATAGGAAATTATAAGAATTGTATAATAAATGCCAACTGCAGCAATCAGCGCCGACATCGGATAGGATGTAATCAGCAAATTCGCAGCAGTTAAAATTCCCGTTTAATACGTTACCGGCAGAATAAGTCGAACATTGTTCGGGTCCTATACAGGCGTACCTGCCATCGACTGCACCTGCAACAGATGCAGTCGATGATTCTGATTTATATTCATAATTACATGTGATTTTAATTATTTGGAAATATCAACGTACGAGCTCAACCTGATTCTGCTTTCAAGAACATAACAAAAAAATTACACAAAATAGGTATGTTTTTAATGTTTTACCCAAAATTATTTATTGTATAAAATTTTGTGGAGCTTTTGAACTTGCATTATGAGGACATAATGAATGAATTTTGTGTCAGAACTTAACAAAACACTTAATGAGTACCTTAAAAATGCATGTGGTTCTGGCAACGCTGTTGGACTTCTATTAGCTTCAATACTTGTACGCGTCATCAGAAAATTTGTAGTCTTGTTACCGATTGTTATAGGATGATTTGTTTATCTTTTGAAAGGTCAAGTAAAAAGGTTTCTTACTCGATTCTGTCTTTATTAGGCCTTCCGAATATGTGGTTAAAATTAATGACATTATGACTGAATCACCCTGTATAAGATAAAAAACTGTCATCAGGTTGAGGTTCTGATGTTTTACTCGATTTGTTATTCGAAATTTATTCATTTTTAAGATGGCAACAATTTTACGTATTATAAAATGTAATTATTTAAAATTATTCTTACTATGTCAATGGGTATCCGAAACTGGCATAAAGTTAAGCAGCCGTTTCTCATCATAGTATCATCATTTTTATGAATGCTCATTCCATTTAGAAGTGTCGTTATAATTCTTCTTTTAATTTTCACATCGTGTAATTGTCTATCAAAACCTTTGACTATATAAAATAATGTTGCACTAAAATATAAAGCAGTAATATATTACAGAAATAATTAAAATTCACAGTATAGGTACCTTGCAGATATTTGGATATGTCTTTCATATAAATGTCTGTTCATAGCTTCTAACACTATATTCAGTGCTTGACCTACATATTGACAATTTTCAAAACGGAATAAGTGAAAAAGTTCATTCATAACTTTTTGAAGCATTTCGGTCCTATCTAAATATGCCAAAGCAGCTACTAATATTTGCTCTTCATTTGCATTTCCAGCAATCTAAAAGAATTACAGAAGTATATTACTACAGTTTACCCCAATTTCATTTAAGCAGTTAAAAAATACTTAATACAAAATATTCACCCGATCAAACAATTTCAGATTAAATCTAAATAAATCTAAAAAATGTAATAAATTATGTAAAAATTTTTAAACTTAATTTGTTGATTAAGTTAATCTAATTGAACATGAAAACTAATGTTTTTATTATTTTAATTTCAGTGGTTCTTATTTTTGATCATGTGACATTTCCAAAATGTTTGACAAGTTCCATTTCACATACTTATTTTAATTTTTTTTTTAAACATGGATATTTCAAGTAGGAAATGATATTTAAATATTATGATTGCCTTACCAGTTTTGCAGGTATATCATGTCTCAAACAGGCATCATGAGATGTTTCATATAGTCCTAAATATTGAAATGGATTGTTAACTCTAGAGCTTAAACCTGGTATGTCAGAAGCGTGGCCATTAGTAGTTTCTGCTACACCTCTCCCTGCTAAATTTGTTCCCGAAATATCTAGAGAGGTAAGCTTAGGCAAGTTTTCAACAAGTGTTTTAAGGATTTTAGTACCCTTCTCATATTTTCCTTGTTCATCTTTTGATTGAGATATATCCAGATGTCGGAGATTCGTGAGCTTGCAAATAGCAGGTACCTTGACATCAATACCATCTACATTGTACAAAATAAGAGAAGACAAATTTACAAGATGGTCGGTATAATCGAAATCTTGTAAATCACTACAATTGGATAAATCTAAACTCGTTAAAGTCGATAGTGGATTTAAAAGTAACATATAAAAATCTGGTTGCAATGAAGTTAAACCTTTTAATGTCAATCTTTTTAAATTAGCTGCTAGAAATATAAAACCTCGATCATATTGTTCTTCATTGAATCGTAGTTTGCCATAAATATTTGTCGGAAAAATTTCAGTATTTTCACCCACACAAAGAGATAAAAGACTAGTTCCGTATTCTGTAATATGTCTTATACAATTTGAGGTTAGATTAGGGCTATGAGATATATCTAACTCTATCAATTTATGCTTTAATAAGATTTCTAAGTCATGATCTTGTATTTTTGTTTTTCTTAATCGTACTCTCTTTAACCTAGTGCGTTCGGTGTCTTGAAATATATTAATAAAATTAGAATTAACAGGTGTAAAGCTATTGGATCGAACATTTAACAAACGTTCACAAATTTCTACTGGAAAGGTCAGACCATCCATCAATTGTAAATCTCCTGTATCCGAGTCATATTTGCAAATTGTTTCTAGATGCTTATTAATATAGTCAAAACAAATATCCAAGAGTTTTTCTGGTGTAGTTGAATTACAGAAACAGCAGGTCTCATACGGTAAAGCAGTTGAATGACAGCAATTACTTTGTAGCATCTAAAAAGAGAAATTATAAATACGTATCAGAACAAAAATGTTTACTCTTAAAATAAATTCGCCTACATACCTTTCTTCTATAAAAACAGTTCTATGAGTATTTACATGACATCTGTTACTTAATAAACTGTCATAAATGTATTAAATTGCGGAACTGTTCCACTAGCTTTTTCTTCCTCAATTTTCCAGATGTTTTCACAAAAACTATTTTTGTTATTGGGTAATTTTTGACATTCTTTAGAAATAGAAAAGTACATTCACGACCCACACCACAATTTACAGTTCGTGTTAGAGTACTAGCATAAACAAAAACATTCTATTAATTCTAAATTTTTTTCAAGCTTTCATTTTATAAAAAAAACATCTTCAAATACAAACGCGTTTCAAAATGTGTAGTAATTTATTATTTAAATATATTTTGTAGTTCATTAAACATTTTTTAACTGCTTACTTTGTCAAGTTGGTTAGTAGTAAACGTCAAAAGAATGGCATATTACAAAGCTAGGTGTTACTATAAAATTATTTATTAATAATAAAATAATAACTTTGTGTTATATTGCAGGTTAAAGGAATTTGACGAAATTCTTTTACAAGATGTCATTAATTTAAGAGATTTAAAAAAATTATCATTTCATGGCGAGTTTAGTGGGAGTGTCTGTAGGTTTTTGTTTTTATTTTTGATACCTTTTTAGGAATACCAGATGATCAAGGTAAACGAGCCCTTTGTTGGAGATTACTTTTAAACTATTTGCCACCTGAACGAGAGAAATGGATTCCCCATTTGCAAGAAAAACGATCTTTGTACAAACAATTTATAGGTATCTAACCTCAATATTTATCTGCTCATGTTTTTTACTTTATAAGAGTAGTAACTACTGATAACTCTCAGTTGTATCAGCATCAAAATTAAATAGCTTTTGAAAATATACTCTAGTGTTGGGATCATTCAAGTGAAAAATAACTGATTATTCTGTTATTGCAATAACCGAAATCACTCGGTTATCAGTTATATGAGTAACGAATTATGCATTTGATTTTTTTTTCACTGTTCTCTAGAGTTGCCACCTTTTCATATGCCCCAAGATATTCTTATCTTTTAAATTTTCAAGTAAGGACATTCTTTTTACGTTCAATCATTTTTTGCAATTTAGTGCAAACATTTAATGCAGTATATAGTTATTTCTTATTCTCAGTTTCAGTTTTTTAAAAAAATTTTCATAAAAATATAATGAATTATTCATTTGTTTATATGACATAAGTCGTCTGAATTCTGGCCGCAACTATAACAAACAACGAAAAACTGTCGTTTTGATCTATGGCTACGACAGTTAGCCATAGATCAAAATAAAATTTGGGTTGACAGAATGCAAGACAGTCGTAAAATAATTTTTGAAAAATTAAAAACAATTTTTTTATGTAAATGCAACATATTATTATATTGATATATCGAAGATTTGTATTGTTTATTTTAAATATATAAATTTACCTATACGAAAAGTATATATTTATGTATTTAAAATAAAACATTTACATATAAACTACAAAAGTAGTTATATGTACAGCTGCTGAGAATTCAAGTAACCATCACTTGAGTTATCAATCGGTTTTTGATATCACTTAAATACTCAGTATTCGGTTATTGAAATAACTCGGTTTTTCCCAAGACTAATTATCCATTTTTATATAAGAAATATTTAACAGTAATTATGTGCAGTTAAATACTATATTTCCCAAATTACGTGACCACTTTCTGTGTTCTACTTAAATTAAAAAAAATTTTATTTCATGTTCTTCAAAAATGGATTAAGCATAGCTTTCTCAAAGGCTAACAAACAAAAGTAAATATGATTTAGAATTCAGTTCGTATTAAGAAAATTGAAGTAACTTATTGTTATTTTGAGTGTCCTTATGTAAACAATAAATTATGTGGGTTCACCACATTTACTAAATTTCAGAGGAAATGATAGTTATGCCTGGAGAAAATGAAGCAAATGGAGATGTTACCTTAGGGGATCATCCTCTAAGCATAAATCCAGATAGTGAGTGGCAAACGTTCTTTAAAGATAATGAAGTATTGCTACAAATAGACAAAGATGTAAGAAGACTGTGTCCAGACATATCATTTTTTCAACAACCTACCGATTTTCCTTGTAGTAAAATAGTTAATAGTAACGATGTTAAACGATTACATACAAGAGTCCAAAGAAGAGTGTTGAAATGTGCAAATGTTGAAAGAAAAGGCTTAGGAATCACAAAGGTATCAGTAATATAGTAATTTTATGTGAACTGTTATTTCTGCTCTAATTATTTTATTGTTCTGCTCTTAGTCCTGCTTACCTGTGGATTGGTTTTAGTAGCAGGTAATACTTAAAAAATTATGTAAATCATGCATGAGCAAATATATATTTAATTATTAAATGTTAAGCCAGCTAAAAAAAATTATGGGAATACCTTAAAAGTATTGCAATGTACATAATTGTAATTTATGCAGTTTTTTAATTTGTTCTACATGAGAAAAATTTGTACTCTTCTGTTCCCGAATACTATCCTATAATGAAACGTGGACTATATAATTATATTTCTTATATAAATTTTTATTTTATTTTAAAGATTTTTATTTTGGCATAAATTTTTATTAAACTTATTACTGAATTTTTCTCAATTAGTAAGTCCTCTCTAATTCTACACTGGGTACTTTCCGTTACAGTCACTATATTTCACTATCAGATAAGTGAAAGTGAGGCTTCACTTTTGGTGACAAATTTTTCTATTTGTGAACCATCCAGGTTTAATGCGCTTGTGATCAAAGCCCTACAATCTGACAAATTACCTATTTATAATTTACTACTGTTATAATAATAGTTTAACAAATATCCTTTTTCTACGACAAGGCAGGCATTAGATATCTAGCAGTGTTGACCGTGATGCGTATAAACATCAAAAGTTTGCTATATGAAAGACAGTGATGCTAATGATGTAACAGCATTTTAAGCGAATGTCAGAATTGATTGAATAATGCCAGAAAATTGTCAAACATGGCAATTCAAATTGCCATTTAAGAGTGGCAAAAGTTTCATTTAAATCCGTTCGCATATTATTTCTAAATATTTAATTAAATGCAATTGAGTGAAAAAAGTTCTAGATATATTTATAACAGTTAAATTTAGTGAATCAAGCAATTCTGAAGGTATATAAAACTCAATAGCGTGTAACATTCAGAATAATTTTTATTTTTTTTATAGATACAATTATTCTTCCAATGTTGTGGATGAGTTGTATATAAATAATTAAATTATGTATTTATTTATTAGAATATCTTTTACCTACTTCTGTCAAACATTAAATTTAAATTAATAATCATGTAAAGATGCATTGAAAGGTCTCTTTCACTATTGCAATTATTAGCAGCACAATAGATATGCTCATTGTTTATTTTAGAGGCTCACACCTTTTAAGTAATATTTTTTTGAAAATTTGTATCAAAAGTTCATGTATTTCATAATTCCTATAAATTTAATTTTAAACATGACCAGCCACTTGAATTGATAATTTAAACAAAATCTAATCAAATATGTACATTGTTTTATACAATTCATGATCTCTCTATATCTTTACACGCAGTTGCGTCTACAGCTTACAATTTTTACTACTAATACAAAGCGGCTTACGGTAAATTTGTGATTGTTATTTATAATACAGTTTGTTTGTATAGGCTAAAACGAACATGTTTTTTTTTTATAAAATGTACTAAGTTAGTAAAGGCACGAGATGTATGTTACTTCAAAACATACATTTGGATTCTGTCCTTCACAGTTAGTTAGTAATATAGAAACTTTAGATGTGTACTCACCCCAAGAAGCGTCTGCTATTATTTAACGATTTACTAAGTAGTATCAGGCCAACGGATAATTTAGTTAAATCAACATAAATTTTGTTTAGTTATATTTGAATTTTAAAATTGTTATAGATAGCATTATCAATAAAAAAAGCAAATGAAGACTACGCACCTATGGCTGAGGGTAAAGAAGCCCATTGGGAAGTGGTGGAAAGAATATTATTTTTATATGCAAAACTGAATCCTGGGCAAGGATACGTACAAGGCATGAATGAAATTATCGGACCTATATATTACGCTTTTGCATGTGATCCTGATATTACTTTTAGAGGTAAATGCATTTTTTTATTTGGAAATTAACGTGTATTACAATAAATTCATATTTGTATTATAAATTTTAAACATTAGATATTTTTAAAATTTGATGTCAAACTGAAACAGAAGGCAAAATGTAATTTAAGCAGAACATGTGGTGCCTGGAAACGCTTAGTGAAAAAGTTACAAGGTGATAAAGGTGTGCTGTTAAAAACACACACTTAATGCTACCTGTTACTCTTGCTCTTAAATGTAGGATAAATAATGTAACACAATCTTAAATGACATCTTTCCAGGTCATTAGGTACCTATGATATAGTACTAAACCGGTAGCTCTAAACTCCTTAGACTTCTTATTTGGTCATTACAAGATGAAGTTCTTATATTTACCCACGTCCTTTAAAATTAGCTACATCATACACAGCTGTCTGTAGAAATGGAGGAGGACGATTTGGAGCATTTGTTGTAAACAGAGACAGAGCAATTAATGAAATGAGTTGTCAAAAATATTTCTTTGCGTTATTGTGGACGATGGTATAAAGAAAAACATGATACTATGTATTGGTAAAAATATTTCTGCTAACTGATTTCTTGCGTTCTGGTTTATGTACTAATCAAATATCTCCTACAAGTTTGAAAACACCCTGTATTTTAAGAATCAAAAATATCTTAAATTATTTTTAAATTATGCTGATATACCAATTAAAAGTTCTAAAATCTTCTACATAAGAGTGTATTTTTTAATTAACTACCAAATTTCAAAAGGAGTAAAAACCTATTTAATATAACATTTCCTATTTCCTGTTTCAATTTGGTACCAACCCTGTATAATGGAGAAAATTTTATTTTATAAAAATTTACGATGAAACTTTTAAGACTAAATATTTTCTATACGAATTAAGTGTTGATACTATACTCGCGTCAAGAATTCAGACGTCTTACGTCATAGTTGACATTAGGCAATTGTCTTTATTGTCAACGTAATTTTCGATATTTGGTCACGTTAAAAACAACAATTTTTTGCAATTTAGTGCAATATATAATGTAAACATTTAGTGTAGTATAGTTTTATTACTCTCAGTTGCAGTTTCTTAAATATAATGAATTACTCATTTGTTCGTATGACATAAGTCGTCTGAATTCTTGACGTGAGTATACCATCTGTTTCCCATTACTAAATTATGTGAATGAATTTTTCTTAATATGTAAGACTATTTTTCTTTTAGAATATGCTGAATCAGATTGCTTCTTTTGTTTCACCAATTTAATGTCGGAAATTAGAGACTTTTTTATAAAAAGCCTAGACGAGTCTGAAAGAGGTATAAACAAAATGATGAGCAAAATGTTAGTTGAACTAAAAAATTGTGATTTAGATGTTTGGCTTAGATTTCAACAACTGGATTTGAAACCACAATTCTATAGTTTTAGGTAAGTTTTTCTTTACGTGCAATAAAAAGAAATTAAATAAATTTGGTTTTATTTAGATGGATTACTTTACTGTTATCGCAAGAATTTCCACTACCAGATGTTCTTAGGATATGGGATTCGTTATTTTCAGATGAGAAACGATTCGATTTCCTGATTTTCGTATGTTGTGCAATGATTGTGTAAGCAATTTGTAAGAAAGTATCGTTAAGAAATATGTTTATAATTGCTGTTTTTCAGAATACTTCGTAATCAATTATTAGAAGGAGATTTTCCGTCCAATTTGAAATTACTCCAAAATTTTCCTCCGATGGACGTTCAAATAATACTATTCAAAGCTGTTCAGTTATCAAAGCAGAAACTTTTTTAAATTTTTATATGATATACATGAAAATTTTGAATTATATTTTATATTCTTAAATTGTTATATAATTACGTCATAAAAGACCATTTTATAAAAACTCATTTTTCAGTTTGAGCAATTAAATAGCTAAAAACAGAAAGATGCTAATTTAAATATTGGGTAGAAGAAAATGATGTTGAGTCAATTTTTATGTAAATGGAAATACAAATTTTAAGAGATATGATAAAATAAGTTGTAGACGTAAGAACGAAATTAAAATACAATAAATAGCAATGAACAGTTACCATGATTTCATATTCTGCAGAAATGCTAATTTCTTATGCATTTATCTGACGGTTGGAAATCAATTCTAACTTACTACAGAAATAGACTTTAAATTTTAATTGCTCAATATTTGTAAAAATGAAACCTTTAGAAAGATATCACATTTTTGATATTATTTACAAAAAAATTGACCAACAAATTTTATGTAATATTTCTTAGATATTTATATTATGATATTTATATTTTTTAATTACATTGTATATTTTATTTGTAATTGCCAGATATTATGACTGTAGTCTTCTTTAAGTTAAAACATCATGACAAAAAAATACAATTTCAGTAATTAGTAAAAATGTATTTTTTTTTTTTTTCAGAAAGACTTCTATAAAAAGTAAGGGTACATCCATAGAGGCAAGAAATTATCAAATTTTCTATTTCACACATTTTATTGGATCATATTGACATTTGTTAACGCCACTCGCCTTAACATAATACTGTCGACATATTATACCTTCAATTCCTCTTCTTTTTCCATTTTAGGCCTATTCATGTCATAATATTCTTATTTTTCTCTATTTTTAAAAAAGTCTTTAGCAAACGTCTGTGCTACTATTAGAGGAAATATTAGTGTAGCTTCACCATATATTTTAACTGGTGTTGCATCTTTTTTTATTTTTCCCCATGACTTTGCTTCATCTGGACGAGCTCCTGAATCACTTCCATCGTATTCCGATGCCGTGTTTAAATACACGGAAAAATCTGCTCCGTTTCTCTGAAAGTTAAATCAATTAAGGAAATTAAAAATAAGTATATTTTTAGTTACCATTAAATTTGAATTACATATATGATGTTTCACTATTCCACCTCCCAATATAATCATTCCTGTGTTGACCGATTTCATAGCCATTAAATTTAATCTTCTCAAATCTAAAAATAAATATTAGTGCATGAAGAAACACTGCGTACATTTTAAAAATGATGGTATAACTATGTAATTTTAGAATAAATATGTGGAATTGTGCTACATAAATTATAAGGAAGATATTTGTAAAAAAAATGTGATACCCTATATGAATAATATGGAAATATACAATATCCACAGTCTAGATTAATTATTTATAATGTAACATATTAAATAGCTAACCGGATATTATATCTAATACAAGTCCAGGACTTCTGAATGAATGTAAAAACATCATATCTCCTATGCTGCCGTCTGTAAGTGCTGGACAAAATACTGGAATTTTATTTTTAGCTGTCCAATAATACACACTTTCTTCATTATTAATTTCTTTTCCTAACCGTTCTATAAGCTTACTGGGTGTCCACAGGACACCATCTCTTTGTTCCTTCAACATTTCGTCTAGAATTGGCATTATCCAATTTTCAAAACTACAATAGTTATCATTTGGCACTAATAAATTTCCAATTCTGTTTATCCCACGTTCCCTTAATGTTTTTCCATCCAACTTAAAATCTCCCAAAAATGTAGGAGCAAGACATTTTATAAAGTCTTCTTCAATGCCTCCTGCAGTAGTGACAATACAATCTACCTGTAATCACACAAATGTTTAAAAGAATAAGATAATTCTTATTTTTACCAAGCTATGTTGAACTAAAAATTTAATAGTTTCCCTTAAACCACTCGATATTAAATTTGAAGTGTATCCTAGAAAAATTGTGCAATTATTTTTAATAACTGTAAATTCATCTTCGTTATCTATATATTTATCTTTAGGTATGGGTAGCTTCCTGCATTTTATCATTTTGTTTATTTCACTAATTGCTAATCCAAAATTTGTAGCTTGAAATCCACTATTTAAATAACTGTTTAATAATTTATCATAATTTAGACCCTGGTTCCAATCATAACCACAAACTTTTTCTCTTAATAATGAAGTATCAGTTGTTTTTTTTAGAATGGTTTCGTCTAAACTTGATGCGGATGATCCCGCCATTCTATAAAGTCGAAAACTTTTTATTTATTCTCTAGAGTAGTACAACATTTATCTTTCTGATTATCTTTTTCTGTTTCTAACTTTTAGGTTATTTCTTAATTTTTTTTAGCAAGTTTTTATGATATCTAGGGTTTTATCATGGTTTTATTTATTGTTATGTTATTAAATTTTCTATTCACGAACCTCTAGATGGCGCTGTAAAAATAGGTACGCGATTTAGCACTAGTTCAGCGGGCAATAAATATGGATGATCGATGATCGTATTAGTTGGATTAATCTTAATAGGGAATTCTGTAACGTAATAAATTAGAAAGAACCATGGTAGAACATTTCGCACAAATATATGCCCGTAAACGCTTCGTTTTCAAGTATAAGCTGTTAAATTTAAATATTTAAAGTTATGTATCTGTATAACCATCCAGATTTTATGGTCCTCGACATCACATTTTTAGGTTTTGTAAACGTATGAAAAACAATATGGGACCATATCTATGCTGGGACCTCGACATCAAAGGAGTGAATACTCCAAACTGTAAATAATAGACTGGTGTTACCACTGTTACCAGCAACACGAAGCACGAAAATTTCAGCCAATGAAATCAATTGTATTCGCTGTTGAAGTCGCGTGAAGTTCAAAATTTCCAACTTCAACAACAATAACGTAACCAGCAAAAACAAAATAATAAACTAGTGGTGGGGATGTTGCCAGCACTACCTACAATGTTCTCTGATATTCTATTTAGGGTTCTCTGAAGGAGGCTTTAGGCTTTAGCCAGCGGCACATACCTAAAGATAATTAAGATTTTAGGTATGTGGCCAGCGGTCGTCGCCATTGTCGCACGTCTATATTTTTCCTAGGTTTTTGGCACTGAAATGTACGATATGGAATGCGTTTAGTCCATTTGCGCATCCAAATAAAGGTACCAACCCTAGGAGCAGACAAAAGGAGGCATGAAACTCGTCAAAGACATACCTCATTGGTTATGTATGTGGGTGCGAGAGAGACAACCATCTGCACGTACGATATTAATTGTGTTCTTAATTTCCCATTATTTTGTTTGTAAACACGTCATTGGCGTACAATGTGGTTTCTTCTTATATCTTGTATCTCGTTAGTGTTATTCTTTGTGTATTTTTGTGGGTGTTATTGTTGGAACATGTCATGTTTTATAAGGGACTGTAAAATTAACCAGCATATAGCACGAAATAATTCTCCATATCCAGAATTCAATTTAATTTAAATTCACAATCAGCTAAGCCCCTACTGCTCCGCCATTGCTAGAGGCACAAAACAAAATATGGCGCTGATCATGAATAATCCATTCGCGCAGCCTTCAGCGCATTCCAGTCATCATAATACAAAATTGCATTTCAGTGGTTTTTGGCTTACAGGGTTTGTGGAGTTATATGTTCTGTGGTTTGTGGATATGTTTTGTGGTTTGTAATCTACGGAGATCGTCGTTTGTCGAAATCTCATTACGGAATAGTCTATTTTGTGGGAATAGTTTTTTTTCGTTCAATGATCTGTGGTTTCCGTAATCTGTGGGCAACTGTAATTTTCGTAATTTCAAGGTTAGGGTTAATTTTAAATCAATCAGGTTTTAAATATTTTTTTCCATTGTGGGGTCTACGCATATATTTGTTATTTTTACTTTTCTGTACCGTCTGTACCTACCTATATGTTTAAATTGATCCAGGTTTACTTGATCCAGTAAATAAAAATAAATGGTGAGTTACAGATAATGGTTCATTCAAGCATATTAACTTGCGATCATTGCGATTAATTTCACTTACGAGTTGTATGCTCGTATTTTGGTTGTAAATTGTTGGATTATGTATATATAATATTTATATGTATTTATTGTAGCTAGATTATCGGATTTTAAAATGGCTTTGAACTCTCCAAAATTAATGGTATTCGATTTAGGTGAGGTTCATTTAGTATTTACAATAAAATTAAAATTAAATTAAAATATATATTGTAGATTACACGTTGTGGCCGTTCTGGATAGATACCCATGTATATCCACCATTTAAAAAAAAGTATTAGTTGGAGCTAACATAAATAATATATGCGATTTAATTTTTCAATTTTAGCTCCAATGGTGAAATAGTTGATTCATATGGAAGTTCGGTCACACATTATCCAGAAGTTCCTGAGGTGCTTGAAATACTTTATAAGGAAGGTTACACTTTAGGAGTAGCTTCCCGTACATCTGAAATAAAAGGAGCTATACAATTGATAAATTTGTTTGATTGGGACAAATATTTTACTTATAAACAAATATTTCCAGGCAATAAAACTACACATTTTTATCAGTAAGTAGTAGAGCATGAAAAATTACTAGATGTAAATTAAAACTATATCTTTCAATGACTAAAGTATATTGGTGTAGAAAGTAGCTTGACAAGCAATTATATTAGTATTTCAATTATCTTATTATTATAAATAATCACAAGTTTACTAAAAGGTTATACAAATTAGTTTCAGAATAGTTTTGTTTATCAGAAGGTAGCTCAAGTAATAGAAACATTTTATTAATACATTTGCTATTTATAGCAGTATTTTATAATAAATTCCATCTATTTCTACTACCAAGGTCATTTTTTTTTTCTGGAAAGTATTATAATACCTATCAATGTTTACAATATATTTATTTTATGTTTTTTGTTTTTATCCTACATCCATATTTATTAATTGGAGTAACAACGTAGCATGCTCCATCTGGTATACAGCATAGATCAGCAAGATTACTTGAGCCTTAAATCATGTCGTGCATCTAATTCAGGGTACAGGGACCTTCGTTACTCGTTGTTGTCTTGAATGCTTTCGTTTGTACAGAGATGTATTGAAGTAAAATTATGAGTAAAAATCCCTACGTAATCATGTTAAATATTTAAATAGATCTTGCATTAGCAATTTAAGTTAAGTGTAACATCGGACTACCTATAATAAATACGTCTCATGAAAGTAAAGTTTTATATATATTTTTATTACAAAGATTTGGGTTCTAATAGAGAAGATTTATTAGAAAAGTTGTACAGAATTAGTAATAGTAGTACAAATTGTATGAAACACATTTTTAAAGCAATATGATTTCAAATGCTTCACACAATAGATTATGTAGAAGCCGTTCCAACATCTTCAAATTGTGTAGATGATCATGTGGTTTTTAGTTATGGCAGTTTTATACGATTATGTGAATGTTAATACATTGCCATTAATAAAACATAAAACAAATTAATGCAATAGAACAAATATACAAGTATTCTGAAATGTCAGTAGTAAGCTTAAAATTAAAAAATTGTAACGTGCAATGGTATACTTTTCTATCATTTTCTGAATTTTAAAACTTTTTGTTTTTAGATGTAACAATTGAACAATTTCCAAAAATTCTGATTTTAGTTAACATAAAGTGATTTGAAATGAAGTTTTGTTGTTTGTCATTTACAATGAGTTCCCCCACTTCAAATGGTCGAGTGAATTCCTCGTGGATCTCAAGTATAAAATTTTTTTGAATCGTTTAAATCAAGGTTTGCTATAACCAAACCTTTTAAAATTGACGTTTTTACTTGTGAAAAATGGAAAATATAGAACTATGATACCGAAAGCCAGTTTGTTATAGATTACGTGCGAGTCATGAGGCAACAAGATGTGAAAACAGAAATAGAGGTAAAAGTAATATACAGTGTGTCCATGGATGTAGTTGACAGAAGGAGAAACTCTTTTGTTTTTTACTTTATCGAAAACTGTCACTCTTTATAAAAAGTTCTGCTTGTCGAAAAAATGAGACTGCCATAGAAACGTCTTAGATCAGATATACAGGGTGCTCATAAATTAAGAAAACAAGAAAAGTACCATTATTTGTATACAAGATTTTTATAAAACAAATCTGTTTATAACTTCAAATAGAGTCCTAATACAAATTTTAAAAATTTAAATTTTAACATCTACTCTACCTCCCACCTCAACACATTTTTTCACCAACTTAATAAATTGTTCGAATAGTTAGCGGCTCATTCAGTTCATGTATTCCTTGGTGTATGTGCTCTTTTAATACTTCCCTATCATGTGGCAAACAATTTGAATAAATATTTTGTTTTAGGGCAGCTTGAAGAAAAAAGGCAAGTGGTGTAAGGTTAGGATTGGGCCAAATCTCCCTCTGAGCAGGACATCCGTCCTGTTGCCAGAACATTTTGGAAACATTTGGTTTACCATTTTTAAATACTTGAGAGCCAGAAGTACGCAATAACCTGTTTTGGCAACTGTCCTACTCATTTTACAGCCTTGTTCAAACAGTGGTGAAAGGTGGATAGGAAGATTTGGCTCATTATCCTGCTAGACCACCTGACCTTACGCCCCCCTTGACTTTTTTCCTAAAACAAAAGGTTTATTCAAATGATCTGCCACGATATTAAATGAGCGCATACGAGAAGAAATAAACTATTCGTAGTGTGTAGAGTAAAACTCAAAATTGAAATTTTTATTTTAAAATTGGTATTAGGACTCTATTTCAGGTTATAAACAGATTTGTTTTATAAAAACGTGTGTAAAATAATAAATAATGGCATTTCTCTCTTGAGTATTTTCATGTTTTTTTTTTAATTTATGAGCACCCTGTATATCTGATCTAAGACGTTTCTATGACAGTCTCATTTTTTCGAAAAGCAGAACTTTTTATAAAGTGACATTTTTCAATAAAGCCAAAAACAAAAAACTTTATCCTCCTATCAACTCCATCCGTGGACACACTGTATAACATAAACAGGCCATCCACCACTGCATTTATTCCAATTTTAACAAATGGCGCAATGTCACTACTGAACTTCTAAAATGACTTAAAATTTTCCTCAGAATGTGGCACAACAGTGTCTTCAAATTAATTTAAAGCATTTTTTCCTGGTTTTTTTCATGTTATTCGCTGTGAAACATTTCATATTCACTGTTTTCTTGATGAATATTGCTACGACAGCTACTATTTGAACTGTCATTGTCGCTGCTGCTACTACTTTCCAGCATAATAGGGACATTCATGTGTCCATTTAGTTTCTTAACTATAAGGAAGAATATTGTTGCAATGCAAAAATGTTTTGTTCTTTTGCATCACTCTCCCACCACTCAACTGATTGCCGTTGATTTTATCAGATAATCACATCCCTTTAATCAGAATGAAATGGTAATATCGGCATTATTACAAATTAAAAAAAAATTGAGACAAGAGTGACTTATTTTGTTACATCAACAAACTCAAACAAGTAAAAATTTCATTGTATTTATCTACCAAAAAAAAAATTATAGGAGAAATAAAAATTGTCAATTTGAGACGAGATAAAAATATTAGAAAATTTTTAATAAAGTTTCCTTGAAACTGCAACTTTAGATGAATATAAACACTATTAACTTGCAGGTTGTATCCATCGAGAATTAGCCAATATAATTAATGCTTAGGTGACTGAATGTTTTAAACATTCTAAGGACAGAAGATACTTTAGTGATTTTAAAATATGTTTGTCTTTCTATTTTAACGGCTCAAAATTATATAAAAATCAATTGGTTATAAATTATTACTAACTATAATGAATTGTTACATGTATATAGATATTAATACGCTTTTCTGGACAAATAAATAATTTTTATTTGAGTCTGAATGCCGATACACATTACTTGAGTGCCGACAGCAGAGTGAAATTGCTAGTCTATGGTGTACTGGTAGCATGTAACATATAATAGTATATTGTGCAATGATCATGTAATGATGGTTATTAATACACGAGCATTAACCGGGATACGAAACGAGCCGAAGGCGAGTTTCGTATGGTTTATGCGAGTGTATTAATAACCATTACATGAGAGTTGCTTACGCTATTTTTTCTACACCCGATAAATAATCAAAAACCATAAATTTTATATTTTTATTGAACACAATAGGTAACAGTAATTATTCGTATGAACTACATTTTCTTTCTCCGATATGTGTGGAGGAGTCCATGGTAATTCTTCTATATCGACATTTTGATAAATTATCGAAGTTTAGCTAGGTATCTACGAAAATTTAATACGTACTGATTTTGACATCTAAAATAATTACATAGGAACCTAGGATAAACGTCAAATGCACAGCATGCTCGATTGAAAAATTATGGGTTTCTATTGATTAAAAATCTGTATCGTAATGGGTATTATTATGAAACGGATTATGGGCATATAAGTGCATTGTTATAATACGGGTGTAGAAAAAATCAATTATTAATGTATCTTAATTAATTATATTGTCAGTAAATTATTGTACTACACATTTTGCAATTATTTCAGTATAAAAGAGCAATCTGGACTCGACTTTAGCGAAATGATATTTTTTGATGATGAACATCGGAATATTAGAGATGTTGGTGAATTAGGAGTAGTGTCTATATATGTTCAAAATGGAGTTTCTAAAAAGGTAATCCAAGAAGGCAAAAGTACATTTGCCAACAGAAAATAATATACCTACGGATAAGATAATATGTGATCGAGAGAGATATTTATTTAATATATTTCAAAATACAAGACAATTTAAATGTATAAAAGCGTTTTATTCACACAACATATAATGCATTCACAAAATAATATATTTTTGTACAATACTATACAATTCCTTACCGAAAATACAATTCACAATCACAATTCATATGTTTTATATTAACATAAATTAATTATCACTAAAATAAAATTAATGGACTAGTTAAATTAATATTGTTAAATATGTATATGGACGTTAAGTGTATACAGTTGGAGAAATAATAAACATTTTCCTAATTACAAAAACAAAAATAATAAAACTGCAATAAAACGGGCTGTCTATGTTGGTGGTCACTTCTAGCTTATAATTAGTAATGAAGTTTAATAGGTTTAGAGTAGAATATGGGATTATTTTTCAGAAGTTTTTTGAATCGAAGTTAGCCTCAATCCTTTTGCAAGCATTTGTTCTTCTAAGTCTCGGTCTTCATTAGAATATCTGCAAAAATCCACATATCTTTCAAACAAAGTTTTCTAAAGTAAAAGTTGATTATGTATATGTACAGTACATATCGATATTCGATAAAGTTGAACAATTTGAAAACCTGAAGTAAAAAATAGCTCAATGTACTTTATGCTATGTACAGACTGTCCCAAATTCAATGGTGACCATTGGGATTCTCAGAAATTATAAGAGATATGAAAATGCTTAATTTAGGACAAAGTGGGACAATTTGGTCAATCAAATGCCGTTTAAAAATAGAAATGAAATTTTGTTTTAGTAGTTGTTTAGTAGAATTATTTATGTTAAGTTTTTTAATGGATTCTTTTGATAATAATTATGTTGAATTTAGAATTTTATCATTATTGCTTTTTTGCATTTAAATAATGGTTAAAATTAAGTTCAGTTCAAATTTGCAAGTTAGTTACAAAAAACATTAAATTCATCAATAGTCGTTAAATTTAAACCTATGAAAAGTATGATGTATTTCTAGAAAATATACGGTACCTACCAAAATGCTAATGAATTGTGAGGAACAACTTATAGCACTTTTGCTCAAATTGAGGGATGATTGTTTACTAAATGTAATAAATTTGTAAATAAAAAAAGTATCGATTTCTACAACAAAAACTAAAAATAACTGCTTACTGTTACATATCTTTTCAAATAGAATTATATAGGTTATGAAAAAATACACAGGATGTTCCATTAAAAAACAACTTTGATCTAACTTTAACCTTCAGAAAAAACTGAGTACATCACTGGATTTTACGAAAAAACATATATGAGAATCGGGTCTTGACATTCCAAAATGTTAGCTATGGAGATATTGCAAGAGTGGTTAAAAAATATGATTTTTCAGTTTTCCCTTATAAGTCAGAAATGAAAAGTACACACTATTGCTATCTTCATTAATTTCAGAGATACCCAAGAAAACCATAAAAACTGGGACACTACATTTTATGACTGACCTGTTCTTTCAATAAGTATAAGATATAAACTAATAGCAGAGATATTTACACCTACATATATTTTAACGAATTGATTGTGGGCAATTTTATTCATCTTAGGATACAAGTATGCGAAATTTCAAATAGAGGCGGCTGGTTGTAACATAACATTGCTACTACATTAAATTACAATCGGCAATATATTTACAGAAATTTACATTATGTATAGCTAAAGAGCAACAAAGATACAGGATGTATTTAAATAAAGGGGCCCAGATGCTATTAGACAATATCGAGACCAAAATATGACAACTGAGCTAAAATTTTGAATAACTTTATATACATTTTTTTTGTAAATTTATACAGTTATGTATGCAACGACAGTTATTTTTATTTGTAGCAAGACCATTTAATGCATTTTAACAGATATTTGCTTTCTTCTGATCTGAAGTAAGCTAAAAAAGTAAAGTTAAACGAATTAAAATTTAAATCAGATATCAATGGATCAGTGTTATTAGTTGCACAGGGTGTCCGGAATATGACTAAAAGCAATAAAAAACTCTTATGAAAAGACGAACATATGCAAAATTTTCTGGCTACGAGACGTTTGTACGGTAAACACTTCTTGAAAGGCATTTTAAATACTTGTAACTATTATTCTGTGTTGTGAAAAAAGCTCTAAGAAAACCATTCACAGTAAGTTCATATGTTTAGGTGTACCTATATAATTATTATGTATAAAACAAAACAATCCTAAGATAGTAGGTGAGCGACGTTGTCACATATTCAAGACCTATTTGCTGTCATAATTCTGTTACCGTTGGTCAGAGAAAAAAATTGTTAAGTCAAATATGTTTTGTTTAGTACAACTTATCATATGGCAAAATTAAGGCCCTCATATTCCGGACACCTTGTATCTGTTATTAAATCACCTCAAAAGATTAAGAAAATCAAGTTAATTTAAAATAAATACAAAGGCTTGTACAATAAATAAACTCATAGTAAACAATAATTAGAAAACTGTGTTGAAATATACTATTCAATCTGCACATTTCTTAACAAAAGTTAGAGCACGTCCTAAGATAGGTATTACAATGAAATATTTCTATATGTAACGAACTTATTTCTGCTAAAAAAACCTGCATATAATTTGTTGAAAAATGTCTTCGTGTCATACATGCACATTAAGGATTGTACAAAACTATTAGGATTTTTTTGCGAGTAACCGTTGAAGTGTTGGTAACTATTTTTTAGTAACCGTACCATTTTAGTGTGAAAGCGGTTAGTGAGGGGAAGAGACATGACGTAGCTGTTGACGTCACAACAATAACACCGGTTACTGGAATCAGTAACATATTCAGCGAGGTAGGTAAGCCAAAACCGGTTACGAATATTACGAAAATTTTGAGATTATGACATAAATTCTTCTGCACTCTGCAGAGAACATTTCATACAATATGTCTTAATAAAATGATTGATTGGAGAATTAGTTAAAAATAATATTGTTTTAAAGGAACTTTTCCTTTTTTGTACTACATTTATAATTTTCCAGAAAAAAATTAATCAACTTATAAAATGTTACTTTTTCCATTTGTAACAGTTGATAGAATATAATGCGGTTATATTTTTCTAGCCATTCAAATATTGACTTGCCTCACTCTGGTGGAACAGAGTAAGATTTTACTATTAAAATTAAAGTGTAATAAACAATATGGTGGAAATACGGTGGAAAAATCTGTTGTGAAAATTTGTAACAAATTTTCTCAACTACCTATAACATTTTTTATCATTTTCATCATGAAACTGCCATGGTAGATTATCAGAAGCTCATAACAAATTTATTAACACCACATAATAATGAAAGGGGCAATAATATTTGTAGTGTTTGACAGTTTCCCAAATTGCAATTGGTAAAAGATGAGATTTTCCCGCCATAAATAATTAAAACAGAAGTTGCAAAATTCGTGCAAAAATCCGTGAATTTTGCATCCATGAGGACAAGACTTAAGTGTGATATCCGCGGAGTGCGCATCAGGTAGGTGTAAGTGGGTGATGGTGGGCAATCGTCGTCCAACAGGACGGCATTTTATTTTGTAGAGAGGATGACACAGGTGGCACATTTAAAGCAAATTGTTAATATGCTAGGTTCAGCTGACGTCAACTTATTTGTGTGCTTTAACTCTTTTCAAGTGGCACGCTTAGGTAATTATACCAACTGTATCTTCCCTACTCATCTCTGTGTTGTGAATTAGTCACTCTTTATTATTTTCGACCTTGGATAATTGCTAATACAAGATAAAAACTTTAAATTTTGAAATATTCTTATTATTTTTATTATCTAACGCCTCGAAATTGGTAAAAACGCTAGTCGCGCTAGTCTACAAGCTAGCGATTAGTCCCTCTCTACAATTTCGGCCGCTGACTCTAGCAGGACAACCCCATTGTGAACAAAACAAAAGAAAATATACAGGTTTGTGTAAACAATAATAATAGCCTAAAATCCCAGAACAATTATATATATAGCAAGCAAATAGGATTATCTTGCAGACTTCTACACTTATATGGTGTGTTCTAAGTCTGTATTATAGCTTTGAGAATATGTTTTTTGGATCAGTTTAGTCTCAAATACATTTACAAACTTAGATTTCGGAAATATATTACAATTACTCAAATATTTCTAAAGATGTTTAAGCCGTTTTAGAGTTTGCAATTATAATTGTCGGCATGAAAACTTCCTGCAATTTATATAGCGGTAATAATTATTGCAGAATTCTTTTACAGCTGGCAATTTATCTTGCAAGTACTGTTAGCACTGGAACATTATCTAATTTGTGAATTATAAGACGTTATAAAAATTAAATATTATGTTTCTGTGGTTGGCAGCACAAAAATTGCTGCAGCAATGTCAATATAAATAGCTTCAGACCTATTCTCTATAACGACAATCAAAATTACAGCAACTGATTGAAAAATCGTCAATGTTCATGTATATTGTAAAAATTGTCGCAACTGTTATTGCAAGCAATTATAACTGGACTGTAAAGAGGCTTTTTGACATTGTTACCACGCAACCATTTAGATAATTGCACTGTAATTTTGTTAAATGCTACAATATTAAAAAATATAATGTCAATTGTAGTAGTACATTGAAACTAAGACAATTACTGAGACTGCCTGGTGATTATTGTCAGTGCTAATGGTGGTGGCGAAATTAAAATAATTTATCAAACTTCAAGAAAGAGATCAAACCTGTTATAGACATAGTCTGATGGAATAGTCTAGTTTAACTTAAAGGTAAATATGTCAAACCAGTCAATATAAAATTATTAAAAATATTAACTGCATTTTTTTGTATTTCCGAGAATGGATAAGTGTCTGTGTTCTTTAATACCAGCTGTTGGTTATTGGAATGAGTTAAAATAGCCAACGGACACTCACATTGAACAACATGATAGTCTTGTAGAAATTTAAATTTAATAACTTTAGAATTATGCATCTACAAAGACATTAAGGTGCCGATAAATTTTATCTGGAGTTTACATTATCTATATAATAGAATATACAAAGTTGACATTTCTTGTCAGTGACATTATAAATAATATTGTAATTAGTTCCTGGATGTCAAAAATTTGTGGATTACAGTTTCAAACTTGTATGTTTTTTTATTATTATTTTAAACGTAAAATATAATGAATATAAAAATGGTTAATTTTGCAGAACTGGTGAAATATTTTTTTGTAGTACATTATATTTTACATTTATGTATTTAAAAAACCCGTGGTTTAATATCTTACATTTATTAAAGCTTTTGCGCCAAAAATGATCCAAGCAACATTTTCCTGTAGTTATGACAACTCCTGGAAAGACACCCTGTATATACCTCAAGCTACCCTCCTAAATTACAAGGTCACCAGCCGCCAACATATTTTACTAAGGTCACACCTTATCCTTAGATAGGAAAATAATCGCGTCGAAAATAAAAATGATAATGTTAAGTTGCACGTGCAGTTAGTATCTACAGTAAATATATATTTCAGAAGACGAGTATGATCTTACCTACTCTATAAACCTGCTGAACTCAGAATAGGTGCAATATAAATTAAAATATACGCAATGCATACACTGAACCAAATACAATTTTGTGTATTAAAACCCTTACTAAAGACTACATTTTAAGCGACTGCTTTAAGAGAAAATGGTTAAATATATATAAAACACAACGACACCCCACAAAAAATAAGCAAGCATAAAAAGAAAGCATGCAAAGATGGAAAGTTGCTGAGGTTCGTTGGCTAATGTTGATGAAACAGTAAAGAGTGTTGGGGCAGAAGATCTACGTTTTATAGAGCACCTTAATCGATCTTCTTCTATTACTGCTATTAATGAGTCTCTTTTGGAAACAATTTCCATCATTTGATTTATTATACTTTCTTCCACCTTTACGTCTTCTTCACTTTTTGGTTCATCTGAAAGAAAAATATTAACAATTATGAAGTATATTTATAAGCTTTTTAAAAGTTTGTACTTTAAAATAACGGTTTACAAGTTTTTTTTTACATGACAGTTGATACCAATTCATGTACAAAGTTCCAAGAAGAACCAGGTTTTTTGAAGTACATATAGAACATTAATTTTTATTGTTAAATTTTAATAAGATAAATTAATATCAAAGGTTCTGTTATACATTTTATTTAAAAGTTTGAGAAAAATATTTCAAACATAAAAGTGAATTGAAACACAAACAGTAATATTTTCATTTTATTCTGTCTTATGATAGATTTCTCTATCACAAGACAGTTCTAACATTTTTTCTAACACCATAGCTCTAATATCTCAATATTGGGTATGTCTTACATTTTTTTTATTCAAATTAACTGCAAAAACTAAACATTTTAAATATTTTTAGATATTCAGAAAGTATGTTAAAATGTTCTTGAACAGCATTGCCAACAGAGCACAATTTGTGGAAAAGGCAATTTTTTTTTTCTTATACAGGGTTAACTATGACTAAGTACAAAAATTTTAACCACATGCTCAGGAAAGTCTAAAAGACAATAAAAAATTTATTTCAGAATTCTAGCTCTTTTCTCACGGAAAGTCGGCGCCTATGACAATCAATCGTCATCCGTCATGGCTAGATATGTCAACTACTGGTCGTTTTTTCAACATTGTCAAGCGTAGAAACGAGGAAACGAAACACTTGTTTTAATAATAATAATGTCTAAAGTACCTAGTAGATAACAGCTAATCCGGTTAGCTGCAGTATTTGGTATTCGTTCTTCGTTCTTTCGTTACACACTGCCAAAACTACATTTTCACTCCTTGCAGATTCATCATAATTATCCACTAGCATATCCGACATAAAATACTTTATTAATTACTACAACACGTTTAAAATTAGTCACTTAGCTGATTTAAAAGTAACAGTAAGTTCTAGGTTATGCATGCCATACTGCATTGCTAATTGCATACCCTCCATGCTCCAAACCATCCAGAGCGCGAAGTTAGTTATAATCTAAGGGTCATTTTTACAGAACACTGTAAACATCTTGGGATGTTATAGTTTAAAATATTACTAATTATTTTATGCAAACATCGTCGATTACTGTTAATATTGTTGATATTATTAGTATTAACAGAATTTAATTACACAACAACACATGAAGTTTAAAAATTTATCGGTGTGAGTGCACCTTGTTATAGTGGCCTACAGATGTCGTCAGATGTAATAATAATAATAATAATAATAATAGTTTATTTGCCCAACAGGTAGACACCCAATTACAGGACAACTTACACCTATAATAAACATATCATACGACAATCTACTATGCAATCATCATTACAATTATTACACATTATGAAAATATTGTTTAATACATTTCAATAAAAAAAAATTCAAACAATTCTGAATATCACATATACTAGATATTTTATTAAAATTACTACACATACTGTACAATGGAGACTTTAGCATAACATTTGTGTTTGGATGATGGAGATGAAATGTAATATTCTGTCTTGAATTTAGTCTTGGTATTAAAAAGCCAATCTGGGAAAGTATTTCTGAACAATCAATTTTATTATCAAGAAGTTTAAACAGGAACATGATTAACGAGCAAACTCGACGATATTCTAAACTCTCTAAGTTAAAAATCTGTAACAGATACTTGTTGTCTATTCCTCTCTCAGGATAATTACCAGTTTCTTTATATAATAAATATTTTACAAATCTCCTTTGTACTTGCTCCACAACACGTTTATGAGATTGATAAAAAGGATTCCATATTATAGACCCATATTCTAATTTAGAACGTACAAATGAATAATATAAAGTTTTTAATGCTTCTGTATTTGTAAAAGATTTACAGTTGCGTATAATAAATAAAATAAAATGTAGATGTCAAATAACATAAAATATGGTTACGGTACTCTGATTAGTTTGAAATTTTTCAGTACTTGTTTTTCGCAAATTTAATTTTTCGCATATTTTATGTGTATTTATAAACATGTCGTATTCAAATACCTAGATGACGGATAAGGTGCTGATTTATGGGAGTGTGACAGGTGCATATTATCGTGCGGCAGTCTCAGACGTTTCCCGAGTATACAAAATATTTTTCTGAATACTTTTTGAACCACATCGAACAGCTGTTTTATGCCGTGGCGGTAAACATGTGACAGTGTTTCTATGTATTTGTGTACATTTACGTGTATTTTGTTGTTATCCTTTGTGCTTTTTCCCCGATGTAAGTAATCGACCTGGTCAAGACCGCCAAACCAAGTAGGTACCCCGCTTTACACAAAAAGAACGATCGAGGGAAGTAGAGGTCCACAGGAAGTACAAAAATCTTTGCAGGTTTTAATTTAAATAAGTAAGAACACAGAAGATGATTCAACATTCTTAATATCTCTCCAAGTATCAATCCTGGAAATAAATATTAGTAAGGTAGGTGCTGCCTCTCTGTGCTACCATACCGTATTTCTCATTAAATTATTAAATAATAATCTACATTTTGTAAAGATTTTTTTTCTTTTAAAGCGGCTTAAATTGATACACGTGTCAATGGACCTGTCACTATATTTGACACTTTTAATTGGCAGAATATACCTAACCTCGCGGCTGACAGAAGGTCAGTGACGGCAATAAACAAGGATTTAATATAGTTCGGAAAATAATTTTTTTTGGCTTTATAAATAAGTTTGGAATTTTTTTGAAGGGTGATTCCATTAATTCTTATTTTTCCCTATCCCCTCCTAAAATATTTGTACTAAGTCATAGTTAACCCTGTATACAGTTAACTATCAGTAAGTACAAAAACTTTAACCATACACTCTTGACAAAAAACAATAAAAACATTATTCTGGAATTCTACATTCTATTCTATTTTTTTCCATTGTCAAATGCAGAAATGATGAAATTAAATATTTTTTTAATACTAAAACCTATCTGACAGCAGTTAATCCGGTTGGCTGCATATTTTGTATTTGCTCCTTCTTTGCAAACTGACTTTCTCTCATTATAGAATCCACCCCTCAGAATTACCACTAATACAATATACACAAGTCTGAGTACAATTAAATAAGACTCATTTATTCTAAGAAAATTGAAATTTAACGTAAGGAATAATAAGGACTAACAAAAAAAAACTCCGAATGGAGCCGCAGCCGTCTTTCTATAAAATCTTGAACGATTACTTTAGCTCCGTTAAGTTTGCCCTTGACTCTAAAAAGACAAACGACCCATATTATAGGGAAATGTCTGTGTTATTATTAGTATTAACAGTATTTAATTCCCCAGCAAGAATTTAAAAAATTTATCGGCGTGAAGGTCACCAGGTATAGCCCTGTTTTTTTTTTGACGGAGGGGATTCACATGGTTGTAGTCGTCGGGCCGAGTACCTCGCTTTAAACAAAAAGAAAACGGTCAAGGGATAGGTCCCCAGCAAGCACTGGTCAAAGAAATGGTTTTTTACATAGCATTGTAAATGTCTCGAGAAGTTATAGGTCAAAATAGTATGAATTATTTTATGCAAACATCGTAGATTGTTGTTAATATGGTTGCTATTATTTGTATTAACATTATTTAATTCTCCAACAACACAACAATTTTAAAAAGATATGGGCGTGAAGTACACCTTGCTCACGCTAGTAGCCTACAGATGGCAACTGCATCAGATTCTATCAAAGGTAAAATATTGCAAATAGGGTGTTTACTTTGGCTTCAAATTATTTTTCAATATTTTCCTCTTCGCATATCTAATTTTTCACGTATTTTTTGTGTATTTATTATAAATTTAAAATTTGAAATTGTTTGATGGACGATACAGTTTGTTCTTATTCCACTCTTAAAATATTTGTACTTAGTGGTAGTTAACCCTGTACAAATAAAAACTAGATAAAAAATAGACTAGTGAGATATCTCCATTATTGAAATAGCATTAAATAAGAATATTAATTTACTTACTATTTTCTAATCGCTCTCGAAGTTCATGCTGCAACCTTGCATGTCTATCTTCAAGTTCTAATTCTTGAGCTCTAATCATAAGTTCCTTTTCATACCTCCTCAATTCTGTACGATCTCTCATCAAATCAAACCACTCCTGTAATAATTCAGATTCATCTTTGTAGCATTCTTTACTATCTTCCCCTCTTAGAGCTTTTTCGACTAAAACACCTCTTGTTTCTAATTCTCTGGTTTTCACTTCAGTTTCTTCTAGTTTTCGTTGTATTTCTTGAGCCATGCGGTGTCTGGGGAGTTAGTGTTAGTTAAAAAACTACTCAATTTTTAGACTGTCAATTGGGAGGTTTATTCTAATCAAACCAGTTATTTAAGGCAATAAAAAATTGTTATTTTTTTGTTAATGCAAAAACATTTTTAATTCAAATTTAAAAACCCGTAAAACTATGCAAAATATTACCTTTTTAGTTGTGTTTGTCGAGCCAACTTACGAGCTGATTTACTGGTTTTTCTGCCTGTAAGACTAGAGGTAGAATTTTCTAAAACTCCTGATTTATCTAATGTATCACATGAACTACGACCCTGCTTTTTACAATCAAGTTCTCCCTCAGAACTTTCATCTGTAACAAAATTAGCAATTACTTGTGTCTACAAAGGACAAGCCCATACCTTTTACTGTATAATTTAGTGGCAAAGGAGGAATTGGAGGTGGCGTTGTAGCAACCCTTTCAATTTCAGATAAACTTCTTCTCCTTACTGGTTCTTCATTAACTGTTTCCTACAATTTAATACACTAATATAATTACACACCTTTATATTACATATTTTAACATGTTGACTGTTGACCAACAACCTGAAATTTCCTCTGAAATTTTGGACTTAAAACATAATCTTTAAATAAATCACTAATTTAGACAAATTCTAATACAATTTTTAAAGTCTGCATATCCATTTACCCATGGATGTCTCCAATTAGCTCGGAGAATCAATACCGATAAGTGAATGAGAAGTTACAAATTCTATATATACTCGCGTCAAGAATTCAGACGTCTTACGTCACGGCTGACGTTACACATTTGTTTTTATTGTCAACGTAATTTTCGATAATTGGTCGCGTTAAAAACAATCATTTTTTGCAATTTAGTGCAATATATAATGCAAACTTTTAGTGTAGCATATAATTTTATTACTATCAGTAGCAGTTTCTTAAATATTTTGATGAAAATATGGTGATTTATTCATTTGTTCGTATGACGTAAGTCGTCTGAATTCTTGACGCGAGTATAGTATGAATATAGAAAAACTGTATTAGTTAATTGCTTTGTTTCAACCAATATTTTATGATCATGATTACAAAATGATTGGCTAAATTGTGATCATAAAATCAGTCAATAAAAAGCAGTTATTGTATACTTCCATAAACACCATATTTTTCATGGTCAGATGGATTAAAATGGTAGTCAACATGTCAATAAGTATTATTAGAGGTTGGTTGATAAAAAAATAGTTTTTCAGGTGATAATTTGCATGGAACTAGAATGCAGACAATAGTTTGGTTTTATTTAATTGAGATCCCATTTAAGCTCACTCAATTAGAACATAGCTGAGATTTCATAAATAGAATCAACAATAGCATAACGATGACGTGGACAGAAGACCTAACAATGACAGAACTAAATCTAAATGACTATCTTCTTCTGCAACAGCAATAAAAATGAAACATTATTGCTCTAGTGACAGTTGCAGTTGTATGGTAATCACTTGAGAATAGTGATGGCACTTTTTGTCAATGATATTTATTTTCCAATTGCTATTGGCATGTGTTGTTTTAGATTTAAATGTGCAGCAAGCGATAAAATGTCAATCTACTATAAATGTCAATTTTTTTTTGTGTGAAGTAAAAAAGTATATCGTCTCCTGACATCCATACTATTCTATGTTCTAAGTGCTGTGCGCCAAAATATTCTAAATACACGTAAGATTGGTAATTCTGTATAATCGAAAGGACTATTTTATTTTTTGTTCATGTCACCTTGTTAAAAAGCCCAAGTGAGCAATCAGGTCACAGTATTGTACTCGTATAAAGGGACATAGAATAAATTGTCTCAAGTTATACTGAGATTCTACTGTCAATCAATATTTTGCGTTGTGAACAGGGTGAATAAATAGCTTTAATTTTTTTTTAATACTTAAAACATAATAATGACTGAATCGGAAGGAATGGATTTCTAAACCCTTTGAGGACTCAGGATCAGACTATCAGCCATCTGAAGGTGGATTTTGCAAGAAACTATTTATTTTTTCAAAATAAACATTCTAGTATGGATTTTATTAATTACTCAATCTTATTCTTGAAATAACATTTTGGGCATAAGGTGAGTCTAAAAGTTTTTAATTTAATTTATTCTATGTCCAAGACTGGTTTATATATATATATATATATATATTTTTTTTTATCAAGTGGATTCTGACATGTATTATTTATTATTTTAATACCAAAAAAAATTGTCACTGACAGTACGAAGTAAAAATTATTCTGTACAAAAAAATATATGTTGGTTTGGAATTCACATACTACTATAGTTGACGGCCAAAATTGACTAATCGCTAGCTTGAGACAAGTCCGATGGGCAAAGCGTGCGAGGAGCAACATTTCATAGATGTACTAAATTTGAATGTGATCAGATATAAAAAATATATAAAAATGAAAACAGTGATATAACAGTTTTTACCAATTTCGAGGCGTTAGATAATAAACATTATTTCAAAATTTAAAGTTTTTATATTGTATTATCAATTACCCAAGGTCGAAAATAATAGAGTGACTAATTCACAAAGCAGAGATGAGTACGGAAGATACGGGTGGTATGATTACCAAAGCGTGCCACTTGAGAAAAGTTAATGCATACAAAATTATCAAAAATAAGTTGATGTCGACTGAACCTAGCACATTAACAATTTACTTTAAATGTGCCACCTGTGTGATCCTCTCTACAAATTAGAATGCTTTCCTTTTGGACGGCGATTGCCCACCACCACCCACTTACATCCACCTGATGCGCACTCCGCGGATATCACACTTAAGTCTTGTCCTCATGGACGCAAAATTCACAGATTTTTGCAACTTCTGTTTTAATTATTTATGGCGGGAAAATCTCAACTTTTGACAATTGCAATTTGCGAAACTGTCAAACACTACAAATATTATTGCCCTTTTCATTATTATGTGCTGTCAATAAATTTGTTTTGAGCTTCTGATAATCTACTATGGCAGTTTCATGATGAAAATGATAGAAAATGTTATAGGTAGTTGACAAAATTTGTTACAAATAGAGATTTTTTCACCATTAAATAAATCGCGCAAATATTTGCGAATTCCGCATTCAAAAGGAAAAAAGGTTTTAGAATACATACACACTATTTACTATTGGTTACTAGTACTGTCACTATAACGGTCACACATTAACACTTATTATATCATATCGTACCGCTTTCCATATGACCTTCATACATCCATGTTTCATCAAAATTTAACATATTCTTCGATCCAGATTCTTATTTTTCAATATTTATTTTAAATAGTTTCTTCGCCATATCACTATTTCGTCCTTTCTATTGGTATACTCTTTTCGATTTCATTTATACGGACTAAGTTTCATCTTGTAAGATATAGCAATCGTATTTTTTTTTGTCGAAAACTCATTTTAAAAATACAATCCTCCTTCCGCGAGTTTGCATCACTTTCCGTTTCACAGTTGTACTTCTTTACCACTTTTTTATTTGCACACATATGCTATTCACGTACAATTTTGTTAATGAAATACATATTTCAACATCACTTACACTCATATTTTGACCTCACGCCCTAAACTCTTCATACATGTCATCATCTGATATTCCTCAGTTGTTAAATTAGGACGATTTTGAGAATACGTTGTAGAGCTTGACTTATTCTCCATTCTTAAGAACACAAAATCACTAATAAAATTAATTACATTCATAATTAAATTAGCGAAAAGATATACCCGAAATTTTGCCCGCCCATGATTGCACTGGAAATGAAATAGTTGGATCCGACAATTCGTCGCAGCCAATCAAAAGCCACAGCGCATGCATACTTGCTGCAGCAGAAGCTGTGTAATTGGATATGCTCTCAGAGATATACGGCACACGATTTTGTAGGAAAAATATATGGGCTGTATATATATTTCTTTGTGTTGACTGCTATAAATTGTGAGCAGGTTTATAACATGTCACTCTCTACAATTTTGGCTGTCAACTATAGTTTAAAATATGTTATCCTGTAAAATTTAATGAAATGGACATAGAAGAGTGTGGTTGTCAAACGACATGTAACTGAAAAATCTCGCGTGATTCACTGGCCCGTGCTCGCTCAACTGTATGATAAAGTTTTCGACTACGTTTTTATTTCTTTATCGTTGCTCGAGCAATGTTATATAATGTTAAAAATCTAATCCAGTTGGTCACTGATGACCGTTTTTTCTGTAAATACCTATTGGAAATGCATATTTTAATTAGTGGTTGTGGAAAAATTAAGAGATTTAAATTTTAAACCAATACTTTATGGAAAACCTTGTCTGCACTCTAATAATAATTTGGGATATTATTTCTGAATTTTTGTATATTTACAATAATATACAGGATGAATTATGGTTTAAAGAAAATTACTTCATAATTTTTTAATAAAATGTACATCAAAATATTTATAACACAGTATTTTTCAAACTTGATATACATATTTTCTTTTTGTTTAGTTGGTTACAATTATTTAATTTTTTTTTCAATTATGCATATTTGTTTTGCGAAAAAGTGACGGAGGATAAAATTTATAAATATTTAGTGACTTCTACATGTTTTTTTTTTAATCAACCTTAATGGAAATCAACATTATGTGACAAGTAGCAAGTGAAGAAAGAATTTTTCTTCTATTACATGTCTTCTTTAAACTTTCAAAATAATTCATCTTGTATACTAGTAACATTATCCAGTACATGTTAATTTCTCATAGAAAAAGAAAAAGTGAAAATGATGATGCTGAAAACATGCTCGGAAAAGAAAAAAAAGGTGATTAAGATCATGCACAATGACTACTTCACACGCAAAAATTTTATATTGAAGAATTACGAAAAAAATCTTACAGTATCTCTTAGGTCCAGATTTGCACATGACTGTAAAATATACTTCAGTTAGTTAAGTTGTTTGTGTTTATTATTTTTTTTTTTTTGTTTCATGAGATGTTATAAATGGCTTATGAAATACTTGATGAAATAATATGTATGTACAAATAATATCTACAAAATTGTTATATATATTTTTTTTGTAGTTACCTTTGACAAATCCTTTGACTTTGGGGATAGCTTTGAAAATAGACTTTTCGAATTACTACTACTGGGACTTTTCTTTGTAAACAGAGTAGATATTAATTTTGTGATGCTTTTCCTTCTTTCACGATCTTTGCTTTTCTTTTTAGGCTTAACATATACAGTATCTAATAAATTGGGATCAGACTTATAAATTTTTTTTGTTTCAATTTGCTTATCTGGGGATTGAGCTGCCGAAAAATTTTTTGGAAATTCTGAAACAGACTTGGTTCTAACTGGAATTTCCCTGTTGCGTTCTACATTATTTTTACAGGACAACAGTTTTAAGTTGGGTGTCTCTTCTGTACATTCACTACTTTTAGATCTTTTAAATGAGTTATTCTTTTTATTTACAGAATCGTTTGAATATAGGAAAGAATTTCTTCTTTCAGTATTCACCACTAGGGATTCTATACTTTCCTGAATATGCGGATTTACAATTTCATTTTCTTTTCCTCTCTTACTAATCTTTTCTCGTAATTTTAACAGTTTTTCTTCCGGACTCAACCCTAGCTCCTCATTAGATAACAGTTTCGCTCTTGCTCTAGCATCCTGCTTTAATTTTTCTGCCTTGTTGGTTTCATCGTTTAATCTGTGTAACCTTGGAGGAGCTTTGGGGGTTATAAAGTCATCACTAAACAAATTCTTTCTAATATCCGGCATACTGCAGTTTTCGGAATTTTTCAATTGCTGGCTGGGTTTTCCTTCATCAATTTTTTTCTCCGTAATGTAAGCGTAAACGCTAAGTGGTCTGTTATTTTGTTCCTTTATAGATGACAATGGTGTTGAAAAAATGTCAGTACTTGAATCGGATATCGTATTACCAGATTGTGAGTTTTGCAATGGGATCAGATTAGTTGTTAGAAGTACATCCGGTGTTGTGTAAGTACTTGATCCAGTAGAATATATAGAACTTCTATTAGAATTGTCTTTATTAATTTGCGATACATCTGCAGTGGCAGATTTCGTTAAACTATATGGGCTATTTGTGTTGATACTTGGGGAGATTTGCCTATTCCTCTTTTTTCTCTCCAGGGATTTGTGTTCTGCTCTCATTTTGTTCATAACCATTTCTTGTATTAATTTTTGGTTAACGTCTCTTTCCTTTTGCAAAATTTCTTTTTTGTATAAAATATCTGGAGTTTTTGGGGTAGATGTCAAATTTGGTGCATAAGATTTCGGTGATTGAACAGGGGTTAATTTCTCCTCTTGTATTAGATCTGGTTTTTGCGGAGAGTCTGATTTGCTCTTTCTTCTAGATTTCCGGATATCTATGGAATCCTTAACATTACCAAATTCCACTTTCGACTGCAAACGTTGGCAATGTTCATCAAATTCAATATTATTATCTACACTTGATTGTTTTTGGTCAAATGCTTTTTGTTTTAGATCTTCCTTCTGAGCCATTTCTTCCTTGACTTTTGCTAATTTTTCTTCTAATTTTTGCTTATGTAAAATGCCGTTTTCTGTATGATTTTCTTGGAGTGGTTGAATTCTATCCGCTGATATTTCAGTAATGTTTTTGACAGTTGAGTCACTGCAAGTATTTTCTTCAGTAGTTGTACCTGTTTCCACAATCAATAAACTGTCTTCTTCGTGTTCAGCTAATGTCTGCTTTTGCTTCAATTTTTCTAAATCAGTTGACTTTATCACAGAATCAAAAAGTTTATCCTCGGTAGCCAAAATACAATAACCGGTATTTTTTGGTTCATATTTCTCATCTACATGAACATTTGTTGCTTCAACTATATCATTGATGTTGGGGTTTAGACTATCTTCTGCAAAATCATCTTCATCCTTAAACAAAATGTACCCCTCTTGACTATTACCAACAGCGTCGTCACTGCTCGTTTCTGTTCCTGTATCCATAAATTCAATATTATCCAAATTTGCACTAAGAATACTGTTCATAGTTTCTGTGATTATCGTCTTATTTCTGAAATCTTTCATTTGCTTCTCTTTACCACATACATGACCGTCATCATCAAATTCCGGCATTTTTGCGATTTTGCCAAATGTATCAGATTCTCTGTTTTTCTTATAAGGCTTTTCAAATTCCCTGTTGAACTCAAATTCGGCATCTTCGAAGTCGTCTGATACAGCTCCATCTCTTGCCCAATCAGAAAGTTCTGTTTCAGTTAAAGCAGTTGTGGCTTGTTCCGCACCTGAATCTGGAGAACTTAAACCGCTTGAATTTTTAATAGACATACTATCAACTTCAGGAGACGCCTTCTTCTCAACTTTGTTGAGATTAACGTGTAGCGAATTATGAATATCAGGTAATATACTTTCCAAGTCAGGTAAAGATTTCGGTTGGTTAAGAGTCTTCTTTTCACTGGTAATCGATTTAGAAGGTTCACTGTGTAAGGAGGAACTATTATCTATTTGAATAGGTTTTTCAACTTTTGTCTCCACAATGCAAAGAGAATCTGGAGGAATATCATCAGTATCTTGAACTTCATGAACTTCAACCCGTGGTATATTTTCAAATTGGCGATTTGATGTGGTTACATTTTCATTATCGTCACTGCTTGATGTGCACAGACTGTCCGAAGATTGACTTTGATTTTTCTTACTCCAATCAATGTCAGGAACAATAATGGAAGTTTCATGTACGGGGCTTCTTGGACGGCCTTCTGATTCATTTTGGAAAACATATGGTTCAGATTCAGGCACTTTGTTATCACTTGTATTATCTAGTGTTACATTTGTAACATCTGGAGGAGGTTCTCTCTCTTTAGTCGACTCATCCTTTTTAATTTCTTCCAAGTTAAGCATTGAGGATTGTGGCGATAAGATAGGCGAATGACGTTCATTAAGTTTGTTACAAAATGTTTGCATGCTGGCACTGATTTCTTTAGCAGGCTTCAACAATTTCTGACAGTCGGAAATGTTTGTGTGAAAAGTTTTAAATTTCGAATCGAGTGTTGATGCGCTGCCTGATTTTTGAATACTACCTGCAGCGTTTTCACCTAACAAATATTTCTTTTTAAGTTCTAGGGATACTTTAGCGGCAATTCCCCCTGTGCTCTGAGTGCGATTTAAAGCATAACCTTCAGTACGTGGTAGTAAAATATGTGCGGGTTTTTTTATAGTAGGTGCAGAAGGTACAAGAGGTTTCAATTTTAACTCGATATCTGGTTTTTTTGCTCTCTCATTTGTAGGCCTTTGTAAATAGCCACTTGTCACCTGTATCTTTCGTGCAGTCCCCCCACTGCCTCTTGTTTTAGTTACGTTAAAGTCATTTAAAACGATTGCGGGTATTTCCCTCGTTGGTGTAGGATCATCGTGTGCAAACTCAGAATCAGTCGATATCTCTGTTGCAGAGTTTTGGATTTCGCTTGATGATTCGGAACTGGTTTCATCAGAGACAACCTGTAAGTTAAAAACATTGGCATTAAACAGTGAATAACTAAGATGTTTAAAAAAATTAGAATGCTAATAAACACACGTTAATATTTATAACAAAAGCAAAAAACTTGACAGTATTTTTGACTAGAAAATAATTATATTATAAAATATCCAAATAAGTTCAAAAATACCGCTAAATCTTAGTACAACAAAATATCTGAACATGTTATTTAAAATAAAAATATATTGGCGGCTTTAGCATAGCTCAGCAAAATTAGATTTGTTTCTGTGCCATTAAGCAACGGTTCTCAACCAAAAGTTGGTATTTCTGCAGAAGAAACTATTCAAAAAATAATTACTAAATAAATAGTTTCTGGCAACAAACTATGATTTATTACAGATTTGCAAACAGTTTCCAACTGTTCATGCACTTCAAACAAAATTTGCAAACCATCAGTAGTTAGCAACAGAAACAAACTTATATTCAGTGATTTTAAATATTGGTTGGTTTGGTTGCCATGTTGCTGCTTTAGGTTTCTTGACATTTCGTGAGATATATATCGTTCTATTCTTCAGAAGTAACTATTGAATGTCAACAAAACCTTAAACCATATTTTGTTAACTATTTTTATTTTCGGGTGACCGCTCCTTCATGAAAATAATTATAATTCTTTTGTTATACTCTAAGAACAGGAGACTGCAGTCACCTAGAAACAAAATAAATTTGCTAACAAAATTTTCTATAAAATATTTCAAATAAATATGAATTTTGCTGAACCAATTTTCATACTTTTAAAAATGTTAAAAATATGTTTAGGTTTTATTTGGTGGCATTAGTGTTAAATTTAAAATAAAATAAGAATGGGTTAAACAACACTCACGTCAGCAATGGATTAAATTGCAATTAATACATAAAGTAAAATCACTCCATTCTTATAGTTACCTTTTTACCATTGCTTTAACGTGACTGTTGACCAGGTAGCCAAATCATCATCAAAACTACAATATTCTGGATGGGATATCATTCGGTGAATGCATTTTACAATAAATATATTGATTAAAAACACGTAATAAACTTTAAGAATTGTTTCAACACATATAAACTTTTAACAAACTTAACAATGTTAATTCAATTAGTTTAGATATTCATTTTCAATCCGTTGCTGTAGTAGAATATTTCTACTCGTAAAATATATAAAACTACAAAATTTAAAAAATGCAATTTACTGAATGCAGCAGTCTTTATCTTTACTTTTACTATTTTTTCTTAAAGTAGAGGGGACTGGTTCTGTATTTACATCGTATTTATCTACAGTTTGCACCTTTGGAAGGTTATAAGAAGTAACTACTTCTTTCTTTACATTCAAGTTACTCGTGGAAGAGCTTTTATCTTTATTGGTGTTCGGTTTCAATTGAGATTCTCCAAAGGAGACTTTCCTTGTAGGCATGGGAGATACTGTCGCAGATCTTTTTCTTTGTGGCCTAACAGGTTGAATTAGATTTTTAACTTCTGTCTGTTTGTGTGTCATTACATGTCTAGGAGGGAGCACTGGGGATCCAGGACAGCTATTATTTTTTCTTGGCGTTTTTTGTTCGCTAGATTTTTGTCTCACTGGTCTCTGTGGAAGAGAACTGCTATCAGCTTTATTAAAATTACTTAGAACCTGTTTCTCCATAACTGGTAATTCTTCTTTAGTCACAGGAGTATTAGAGATACTTTTATCTGTATTTATTCCCTCTGAATGATCATCAACAGCGATTTGAACTGGTGACGAAATATTGGAACTTGGAAGTTCAACAGGAACTGATGTTTTACTTTGGGTTACTTTTAAAAAATCATCCTCTTCCTCCTCCGACAGATCCTCAGTTGAAGCTCTAGGTGGTTGTTGAATTGGATTAAGCACATTTTCATAACTGGAGGTGTCAGAGCTGTAGGAAAAGTCATCAATTTTTACGTTCATACTCAATAAATCTTCGTTTTTAATCTCCTTATTTACATCGGAACATTCACCTTCTATTTGAAATACAGGCTTCTGATCATCTGCCAATTGAACCTCTTCACAAATATTTTTTTGGTTTGGAAAATTTTCTTCTATGGAAACACTGGTGTCTTCTACAGCTTTAGAAAAGTCATGAGGAATATCAACTTCACTTTTTGAATTCTCATCAGTTATAGGTGCATTATGTCCAATGTTTGAAGAACAATTTTCTTCTATATTACCAACATCATCGTCCACTAAAGATGTATCTGTAGATGCTACAGCTTTAGAAAAGTCATGGGGTAGTGCCAGTTGATCTGTAACAGCAAAAACTGTCTCCGACATACTTTCACAATTAAGTTCCAATTCCTTAGTATCATTTTTTTTTACTTCATTTTCTATTGTTCCAATTTTTGAATTTTTTATGACTTCATAATTCGGTACAGTGGTAACAGTTACACTTGCACACCATTCATTTTTTTCTGATTTGGTTTCATCTTTTGGATCATACTTATTACCTATACTTTGAATTGTGGCCTCGACAAATTTTTCTAAATCTTTAAGAGTATCTTCAATTGATGGCTCATTAGGTTTTATATTCAAAGACCAATCAGCAGCTTTTGCCATAGGAAGTTCACTTTTTTTATATGAAGGCTTTTTAAATTCTTTTGGTTCACTTTCAAATTTGTCTATTGTTCCTTTAATAGGTTTAGGCCGTGGCAAATATTTTTTAGTTGTAATATCATCAGAATTTGGGCTAGCATTAGACGATCGAAAACTAGCAAAAGAGTTTCTTTTTCTTAGATTTCTAACAGGCGACTTAGACTTTACTTTTATAATTTCATCTTCAGTCGATTCAAATTTCTGAAGCATTTTTTTAATATTGCCTTTAGAGGGAATATCTAAATCTACAGATGACCTAGGTTGATTTTTTCTTCTAAAATTTATCTCGGTTTTTGACCTCTTCAATGAGGGTTTAATCATTTTATTTGTGTCATCGCTATCATCACTCTCTTCCTTGGGTAAACCCTTACCAGATAAATGTTGCTCGAAAAATGCCAAATTATTCCTTGGTATTTTACTTACTATAGAATCTGTCCTCTGAGGGCTTTTCAATACTCTTTCTAAATGTTTATATTTTACATCACTGAAGGATCTGTAAACTTTTCTGTCCTTAGTGTCATGATCTAAGCCTTCCATCCAAGTGAGGAGATCTTCGATTTTTTCATCAGATTTCTCTTCAATAACTTCATCAGTAACTTTGGTTTCAGTTTCTAAAGCTTTAAGCAAATCTTCAATACTACTCGATACCTTTTCATCTTCAGATTTCTCAGGAGATTCTGGATATAAAGAATATTTCCGAGGATCAATTGGTTTTTGCAATTCTTCTTCATTTGCAAGTAAATCTTCAATGTAATTATCAATATCTTTTAAATCAGAGTCCTCTGGTTCAAAATTGAATGTCTTGACATCCTTTTTTTCATCTGATGTTTCAGGTAGACTTTTTTGTTTAATTAGAGGCTGTCTAGGTGCACTGTTAACAGTCTCGGACCTCTGTAGAGATTTTTTAGGTGTAACTTTTTTAGTCTGATCACCAAAATATTTTTTTGTGTCAAGAACGTTTGTGTTTACTGCCACCTTAGGTTTACCAACTTCTTTTGGTAACGAAATTTTACTTGGAGTTCTCTTGATTATAAGAAGGGGTTCTGGTTCCGCAGATTTAAATTTGGGCATAAAATCAGCACCAAAACTTTTCCTGCTTTCTTTAGGGGGCAATACAAAATTTCTCAATGGTTTTTTAGAAGACAATGTACCAGCGGTGGCACTTCTTGCTAAAGGGTTAGATTTTAAGTCACTGGTATTTTTTATATTCGAATTATTTTTATCGTCTGCATTTGGTAAAATTGTTAATTTTCCTATTACAACATTATTATTTTTACTATCCTTTACATTATTATCACTACCTGTTTTATTCATATTTAAGTCTAAATCGCCAGATTCAGCACTATTAAAGTCAGTGGAATTTACTGAAATATTATCTGAAGATCTGTTTAAATTTACATCACTAATATTGAGGCGATTGTGAGAGGATAATATATCAGGAATTTTAGTTAAGTTAAAAGATGATTTCACCTCAGTATCAGTGCCAGTATCAGTTTGCACTATAGGTGGTTCCACACGAACTTCCTGTTTACGTAGTTCACGAGCACGGATTTCTTCTTCTCCTTCTGTAGCCGTTTCAGAATCATCATCTGCAAAAAAAAAAAAAGAGAAAATGAATATTCTTCAAATATTCATATAAAATGTATGTAAAACATACAAATTTAATTACCTTGTTGTAAAATCAATTTTTAATAACTATAATATTAACTCTGACAAACTTTTAAAACATTTATGAAACTATTTGTCATACTTTAGGGGTATGATACAAAAAAATACATTAATATATTTATGAAAATAAAACTGATGCAAAACTATATTAGTATTAAAAAATGTATTATATTCAGGGACTTTTAACAAAAATAAACGTCACTAAAACAGTTTAACAATACAGTAATTTAAACATAGAGCTACATACTATGATTGTGAAACCTAAGTTTTGTCTTCACAAGTCCTGTGATCAAAATTAATTTTCCAATTACTAGAAAACAGTCTTTTATTAGTATAAAAACTATATAATAATATGCCAATTAAACATATTCATATTATGTTAAAATTATTATTAATAATTTTGCATTTTACACAATAATATCTATTCGGCATAAATCAATCTTGATTTTATTCGATCACACCAACCATTTGAGTTATTTTATTTAAATTTATAAATTTTTTTTATTGAAATCTTGTTTTAAATGTAGTATAACCAACAATGAGAAAACATTGAGGTACAAATTTCTAATCCCCCTGAGGAATTAAGAAATTTTAAATGTCACTGTTCTTAAAGTTATATTTCCACATACATTATAACTCTATTTGAGCCTTGAAATTGATGAATGGGAGCAGCGTACTTTCAGTTCTATTTTGTAAAGCTTTTGTTTAAATTTTAAAAGGTTACAGTTAAAAATTTTACCTCATTACCAGATACTGTATTCTGTAAAAATGTTAAGAGATTTATTTTAACAAAAAATATTAAAACTTACAAAATTAGATGCTGTTAAAATTTATTCTATCTTGATAAATAGTATAATTGACGGTACTAATGCGTAGACTTTATAATGGCACGATGGCGTAGCTTATATAACCAATGATGGCACTATAAAATAATATTTCGTTGGATGATGCTGACAGATTGAAACAGATAAAATGTAGTATTTATTGGTTGATGGTTTCATATTTATTTTTTCAGGCACAATTTTAGACTTTTTCATGAAAATCTGAGGGTTGCAAAAAAATCCGCAATACTAAAACCAACTTATTTAAACATTAAAAAATATAATAACTCAAAAATGGCTCTTATTTCCAACTAAAACAATATGAGGAATTAATTCTAAAATATCTCTTTTCATGGGAATTCTAAAGTTCTCAGTATCGTCACAGTCTATTATACAATCCGACGTCTTCACGTCGGCTCCTTTGATGTCGAGGTCACAGATTTAATTTTTTTTAGACGACTGCGCATTTAGCCGCGCGCATTCGCGTGCTCAAGGGGCACGGTGATTTGTCAAGAAATTGAATTTCTCCCACTTCGTCGTGTAGATATGAATTTCATTGGTGTTCATTGCGCATTTAGCAGCGATTTAGCCACACTCTCTGGAACCTTCACTCGACGAACTGTATAATAAACTGTGGTATCGTCAACTTTTGTGTTTTGTTGATTGAATATCCTGTATATAAAAAAAACTTTGATAAGTAGCAGTAAGGCCTTCAATCTAAAATTACCCAATCTATCAAATCAATAATTATGTCAACTATTGCTACTTTTTTGGTACATGTTTACTATTCAATATTTCAATTATTACTTGCTATTTTTAATTCACTACTTTAGTTTTGTTACTTTCGTTTAACAGGGCAAATATGAATGAATAGTATTGTATGGAATAATTATGCTGCTAATGGAGCTATGCAAATGCATGCAACTAAATTAGATAAATCTATTAAATTTAATAAAACATTATGTAGCATAAATAAATTAAAGAAAAATAACTTGAAACAAAAATATATTCCTTTTAAGAAGGTAAATAACTTAATTTTAAACCACCGCACATATTCAATATTTAATTCTCTGTCCCCTTCCTGAAGGAATGAAAGAACTAAAGTATATAGGTAGTTTGGAAATAACAAATAAACAAATACTTTTCATAATTTCCGTAATTGTTACTTTGAGTACTTGATAAGGAACGATACTCTGTAATGAATAGTTACATTTTTGTCGGAACTACCAAGGAAAGACTTAGAACCCCCCCATATTTTACATCTTTACCTACATTTTTTCTTCAATTTAATATACCTCCTTCACAGATGAAAAAAATATCGTTATTATCATTTTCAATATAACTACTCACCATCAGAGCTATTTTCATAATAACTGGATTGATCTGAGCTGCTATATCCATTTGAATCAGAATCACGTCTTTTTCTGGAGTAACTATTTCTCCATCTATCAGCCCATTTCATTGTTCCTTCTTTGGTTACTGGTTCTTCCAAAGCATCATCAAAAGCATCTTCATCTTCACTGTCTGTGTCACTGTAGAGTATTTATGATGTACTAAACTTCATCAAATAAATTTCAATTGCTTACCTTAAGCTAGAGGATTCATCCTCGCTATCCATTTCTGCGCAGGAAGCTCCAAAGTTCTTGTCTGTCCATTCATCTTCGTCCATCTGGTTAAAGGATTCTTCCTGATCTGATGATGCGTTGCCAGTAGAAAGATTAGCAAATTCTACTCTTTCTGGAGTTTCAACTAAACAAGATTATAGTGATTATATATTTTTTTGCTTATTAATATAAATTTCTACACACCTCTGTCCAACAAATCTAAACCAGTCAATTCTGGTTTCTTTTCTGGGCTTTGCCCAGGTTGCCTCTGCAATGGTTTCCTTGTTACTTTGGTGATAGGAAGCTCTCCAACCATTCCAAAGTGATGTATGCAGAAGAATTTGTAGTCATATAAACCATCACGATCAAAAGCATAAGATCCAAGGCGGAGCTGAGTATTACAATATTGACATCTGAAATAATGGGGTTATCAAAAATCAAATTAAAGCTGAGATGGGAAAATATATACTTGAAACATCCATGATGGAAAAATCTGCCCTCAGCTGATAACCTCTCCATAAGGTACACTCTTTTGCCACAAAAGTGACAAAATTCTGAAGCTCCCTGTGGGGGTAATACAACTGAACGAGTAACCTAAAAAAGGTTCATTAAAATCTCTGGCGAAGTGAATATGTAATACTTACAGTTTTTTCAACAGGTTTAGATTCTTGTGGTGCTTTACTTACTAGTTTTTCAGTAATAGAAGCTACTTTGTTTCGGCCTAGTTCTCTTATATTTCCCTCTTTAAGCTTTATATCTAAATCTTTAATGTTTTTGTCTATATCTGCATATTTGGCTGAAATAAATTATACTTAGTATAGTGCTCCAGGTTAAATATATTAAAATAATTACCTTCGGAGCTGTCTTGTCTGTCTAAATGTTGCTTTTCCATTTTGGTTTGCCTAGCTAAGAATTGCTCTTTGCTCCACTTTGGAACTTTTTCTTTATCATAAACTTTCGAGGGCTTACCCATTTTGTTTTCCTTTATCTTTTTCTCGATTTCCTTTATATTCCAATCTGATGTTTCAATTTTTCCGATAGCCCGGAGTAAATCCTTAGGCTTCTTATCGACAGGCTGTGGCTCCTGCAATTTGCTTTCAAAACTCTTAATTCTAGCAGCCAAATCTTCGTCAGCTCCTGCAGCACGAGATGTAAGATTTGGCATTTTATTTTCATGATCCTGTAAAATATAATAATAATTAATTTGGAATCAAATTTATATGTCATGTACAAAAAAAATCTCATTCAGAAAATGTATCTTGTTCTCTAGAGAATACCATATATGCAGTAGGTATATAATCAGATTATATTCAATCCAATAAGACTAAAACTGTTAGTAAAAAATCTATGATCCATGCTTTGTCTATTTAGCACAATATTTTCATATTCATTATGCGATGGAGCGGAAGATGAATAAGATGAATAATTTCTAAAATTATTACCTATGAATATAAAATACAGATTATTTTTCAGAAATAACTAAATATGAAGATTATTAACACTTTCTATAGAATATACAAACTTTAAAAAAGGCAACAGCTAACATTTTTCGTCTCTATTTACAATAAGAGTCAAATCATGCATGAAATATAATAACATCCATAATAATTACATTCACATCATAATTGTGTCGTCTAGTTGCAAAACCGGCCAACTCCTCAATTTTGAGAAATACGTTTTTCTGTTTTCTGAGTCCTGAGATACATCTTCCACCTATTGGAAGCAAGAAACCTCGCCAAAACGGGCCAAATCCTTGTTAAACCTGCGTCTGAAAATCACAGTGTGCTGCATCACAATCAGTAATATTTCGGCTACTGTGGTGAAGCCTCTGAAACTGCGTGATGTCCAAAATTTAGTAACTCACCCCCTGCACTTGCCCCTTCCATTTAAAAAAGTGCTCTCAAACACACTACCCTAGTGCCACTAACAACCGAAGAGATTTTGTTCCTACCTCGTTTTGGTGTGATGTAACAGAAAATCAGCTTTCCCGAAAAATTTTGTTTTTTGGAGATGGCCGGTTTTGCAACTAGATGACACAATTAGTACAACAAATTTAGGAATTTACACACCCTATATGATAGAATGGATGTTGCGATTAACTATCACAATTGGATTAATTTTAAGGGTGTCGTCACCGTACATTAGCAGAGTAGTCTACAAGACAGTAAGCTTTAACTTGACAGATACTGCTACCTAGCAATAGCTAAACTATTTATGGTTCAAAAAATACCGATAACTGTATATTAAGTGATCATACTATGGTTAAATATGGCAATAATCAAAACAATGTGCGTATCGACATAATTATAAGTTTACGTTTTTCTTCTACAAGAAAGTTTTTTAACTAATTCTTATAGCAGTAAAATACAGATAAAGAATGAACTTAGGAAAGGTTTGTGTTCATTTTTCTTATTTTGGCTTTTAAATGTGAAAAATTAATTGTTGAAGTTTATGTAAAAATTCCATAAGAAGAGCCACTTTTAATAAATATTTTAAGTACAAAATCACTACATTTAGATAATATAAATACTAACACTATCTAAGTTGAACTTTCTAGTATCCAATAATGTATAATTCTTTTTGGTAACTTTTAACGGAATTTAAAATTCCTAACTTTAAAATTACATCGACATCGTACATTATGTGTTTAAATACCAATCTAATTGTGTTGATGAATTTGTTACCAAATCTATCACAAAATTGTTAAAATGACAATGGTTAATCGTTTTCCAAAGCAAAAAAAAATTATGCTAAAAAAGCTTATGCTTTCATTGTCTTTTATTACTTTAGTTCCAATTAATAAAAAATAAGTAATTAGAAATTGCATTACTGTAGAAATATTTGAAATTTAATTGACGAAGTTCGAGGTTGGCAGCAATGAAATTGACGATAAATTGTTATAAATATTGAATGTGTAAAACAGTTCTCAATAATGATCAATTTAATTTCTTTACAACTAAACTGTCAATTTATTATTCAATAAATTGTTGTGTGTAAAACATAAGGATAAGCTTCAGTATCAGATAACGCATGAGGCTTAGATGTAAGACAAAAATGGTATCTAATCATATTGTAATTCAAAGTCAAGGTCTACTTTACTTTACCATTTGAAATATGGGAGTCAATACAGGCCAGGCTTCTATATCTGACCAAAAGCAACAACAGTTGCAAAACAATGTATGTTTAAGACTGAGCAAAAATCCTTTTGAAGTTTGTTCTCTGTATCAATATTAATGAAATAAATAATAGAAGTTTTCCTAAAAATCCTTCAAAGTGTAACATTTGACAACATTGCAATCCATTACTAGTTGTTAACCTCAAAGTAGATCAAAATAATTATGCATCGCACATATTTACTTTGTATTGTAAGTAGTGCGTTTTGTTTTTCGTACCTAGTGGTTGGTTGATGCTTGTGAGTTTACATAAAAAATTGTACATTTTATGGGGAATCTGAAACAATTCTCTGGCACTGAAACATTTGTATCAAGAACGTTTCTCGTAAGCAATGGTAGTCATTTTGAACATATATTATTACTACTTCAACACTATTCTGTTGAGAAAATCCCTGTGATTATTATATATATATATATATATATATATATATATATATATATATATATATATATATATATATATATATACAACTACCATGTTAGATGTGTGATATCACATATTCAAAACGTACTGCTGTCATAATTATATTACCGTTGGTCAGATAATGATACAATTTATCATACAGCGAAATAAAATAACATTCTGTCTGTTCATTTAACTTCAGCAGTTGTAAATGTACAACTTTAATAAAAGTATTTGTATATTCCTTCATTAAAAAAAAAACTTCCTGATTGAATAACTCTTGGCCATTGATAAGTATATAAATTTAATGCATAAATGTATTTGAAAATTCGTTTTTTTTTTAAATGTAGATATCCAGAACATTTTTCTAATGTTGCTGGAAATTTATTAGAGTAATACTTCCATGAAAAAAGTTCTTTATAATCGATTACGACATTATTCCTTAGATAAGCTCCATAGATGAATAGAGAAAAAAAATAGATACTTTTTTTAATAGATGTTTACTTCTGATAAAGTAAATATTATTCAGTTCCTTTTATAGTGATTCCACACTTATTTCTACATGCTATTACGCTACTGTTACAAACAAGTCGCATAAAATATAAAGTATTTCTCCAGATATATAGTTTTATACTTTATACTTATTCCGCTTCTGTTGATTACATTGTTGTTAGTAAAAGCAGCAACACCCACAACAATGTTAAGAGAACTACAACACCACACAGCTTACAGGTATATATGTAAATTGCTTTTCTAAATCTTTCACTCTATCCTCAAATTTAGGGGCAGTTTGACGATATAAAAATATAGAATAATCCTCAAACGGTTCAGAGTCACGGGAATTTGCTTGTAACATCTGCATACTCTTTACGAATTGTTCAGTTTGCAATTTTCTCTGCTGCCTTCTTCGATTCTGTCTCTCTGCACGATTCGATGCTATTTCTTCTAACATTTTTTGTCTTTCCTCCTTTACAATTAAATAACAGACATAGTATTTATAAAGTAATGAAACATGCAAATATTATTAGTGTTTGTAATTCATTTAATATAAAACAGTATAATACGTAATACAATAAGCAGATTTCATTAGTATTAAGAAAAAATATAATTTTGATATCCATATTGTTCCGAATTAATTGTTATGTCTAAAAGAAATAAAATAATAGCCACAATGCCAGTTTCCATGAAGGCATGCCAGAAAAGTGAAAACATCTGGAACAAGGAGAGGGGAGATAAGGACATAGGAAATATAGTAATAAGGTCGTTTTTATAAGCAAAACTATACTGTTAAGTAAGTTAATAAATAGTAAAACGATTTTTATTATCACTTTTCATGGGAATATCTGAAAATAAAATGTTTTTAAAATATTCAGAATTAGAATGTTTCATCCTATTTACATCAGCATATTAGCTATCCTTTATTCTTTTTTTAAGTTAATAGTCAATGTACGAGGGTGAATCAAATATAAACGAGACTTATTTTTACTTTGAACACAAAAAAGTACACCTCATTTTTCTACATAGTCTCCTGATTTGGAAACACATTTTTCCCAGCGCATAGGTAGTTTTCCAATCCCGTCCTCACAGAATGAAGTAGATTGCGTCTCCAGCTAATTGCGCACATAGGCTTCAACCTCACCGTCACTGTCGAATCTCTGACCTCCCAAAGCTTCCTTGAGTGGCCCAAACAGGTGATAGTCACAAGGTAATAAGTCTGGGCTGTAGGGAGGATGTTCTAGAGTCTCCCAGCCCAGTTGCTCCAATTTTTCTCTTGTCAGAGCTGCAGTATGCGGGCGAGCATTGTCCTGGAGAAGAATCACTTCTCTCATCGGTAGGTCCCTTCTTTTGCGGCGATATGCAAGTCTGACATCACTCAAAATTTCGCAGTAGTATGCGACATTGGTGGTCCTGCGTTCATACAAAAAATCAAAATGCAGCAAGCCACGCTGGTCAAAAAGCACGGTAGCCAAAACCTTCCCAGCTGACAGCCGTGACTTCTCCCCTTTCAGTCTCCACTCCATACTCACTTGTTTTGATTCAGGGTGTAATGGTGCACCCAAGTTTCAGCACAGGTAACGTGAGTGAGAAATGAGGCTCCCTCAGCCTGAAATTTTGCAAGAAGACGTTCCTGCACACGGTTCAGCTTCTGCTCAGCTGTGAGAAGACGAGGAACCTACCTGGCACACATCTTACAAAACCCTAGCTCCTGTGTGAGTATAGTAAAAGTGCTCTCATAGCTTATCCCAACCCCACTTGCAATGGCACTGGTGTTTAGATGCCTGTCACCTTCAACAAACTGTTGAACACGGTCATGATTTCATTCTCAACACGATCACAACCCTCCACAAACTGTTTATACCATGCAAACACTCTGGCACGTGAAAGTGTCTTTTCCCCGAACTGTACAGTCAATCTTCTGAAGATTTCGGCCGGTTTTCCACCTTCAGTAGCAAGAAATTTGATCACAATATGTTGCGCAACCCCTACCTGGCAGCCCTAGCCAACACCCCTAAACGCGGGAACGCTCTAGCACCTACACTGGGCTTCCAGGACCAAAAGTCTCATTTATATTTGATTCACCCTCGTAAATCTATAATACACCAAATTTAATTACAATTTAAAAAATATGTCATCACATATTTTTTGTATCTATTTTTGCTCAAAATAATAGAAACTTAAAACACTACGTGATATTAAAATTTGTATAAATCTTTTGAAAAAAATTATTTATTAAAGAAATGGAAACGACCTTATTGGATAAGGGAAATTATGTCTTATTAAGTCGTATAACATTAAATAAAAAATAGTAAAAAAGGTCCTGGAAAGAGCATTTTTAGATATTAATACTTTAAAGCAATACACATACAGTACATTTGTAGTTATGTGAACAAAATAAAACCAGAGTTGAAGTTATATTAAATAATTATTTATGGCTTCCCAACTAGCAAAATAAATTTTATAAAGATTGTATAAATTGGTATAAAATAAAATTTATAGGAGCTTCGGATTCCTATAATGTGGTTAAATGCCTATATACAATACTTATATAATCGAAAAGGGCCCACTTTTATAAAACACTTTGGCAATGTAACATTTCTATGAAAAATGTATAAAACAATTTTATACAGCAACTATAAAAATGTTTTGTAGTCTGTATTTTGGTATTATTTTATACAGCAACTATAAAAACGTTTTGTAGTCTGTATTTTGGTATTATTTAAAGAAACAATATTTTTATAGTGAAGAATATTAGAACCAAATCATTTTAAGATTGGTGTATAACGTAGATTCATAATTATTTGTATTTATATTTAAGAATGGGGTAGCCTAACCTCAATGGCGATCATAATTTGTGTAAAAGGTAGATAGATATTATCATTTCAACAATCTCGTGTTTCAACAACTAAAATTTTATTGCGCCGCAAATTTTATTGATAAACTATAGATATGTTTGTGACAAAAAAATTATGCGTTTAGTTTAGACCACATTATTATGCTTTCTTTAATTTATATTATCATTTTGTATAATTATATTTAATGATCTTGTTATAAAATAATTTTCCAAAAATAGTAAAATCATGTTTTAGAAATAATTTTACTAAAGCTTTCAAGTAATTTAACATAATGGCGGCAGCCGCTCATCCAACAAATATTCTTATAAACATGGCCACTTATAATGGAATCATTTTATTCCATATAAATGCATAAAAAATATTTCAGTGTAAATTAGAACTTTTTACGATAAAATTCTTTTATAGTCTTGAATATATAAAAAAATTTGTAAGCGCAAGAGGATAATGTTTGCATCGAAAGAAGTTGCCAAATTTCATTAAAAAATTTGAAATTTAAAATAATACTATATTAATATTGTTAGCTAAGTCAGTGTGAGACTTCTCTACAGCTGGTAGAGAAAATAAAAACTATAAGTATAACTGAACCCCGGCACTTTTAACGGGAAGCGATACTTTCTAGAATTTGTTAGTACTTTTTCTGGACGGCCCTTTTGAAATGTCCACTTTTTCATTTTCATCCACCGAGAAATCATTGTTTATCTGATTAGAGCTTTGCAATACCTACATTATACTAAAATTAAGGTTAGGTTTAGAATTTTATTACGCAGAGTATACAATACTTTTGTTTTCTCAAGCCACAATTTTGCTTTATAACATATTTATAAAACAAGGAATATTTTTATAGATTAAACCCAACTATACACTAAAACGAGGCTAAAAAATAATTTCCTTATATATCCTTAATAAAACACGTTAATACAAATATTCATTCCCAAGTATACGACTCTTGCACAATATGTTTACAATCCTTATATACAGGGTGAATCTTAAATAAGTACAAATATTTTAACTGCTGGTGTAGTTCGTCATTTAAATCAGTCTAGTGAAAGCTATTTTTAAAAATTTCTAATATTTACGGAGATATTAATTTTTTAAAAAAATACCCACATTTTGAGGACCGCTGGCTGATTTTTCATCCAACAACGTAATGAAACATATGATTTGTTGCGAGGTTGACATATCTCCTCCAATATAAATATTACGTTTCCTTTAACGTAATAGTTCTATTTTAAAAATACTTGTTTTAAGCATAAGTACAGTAAAATTGGGTATGTAGTATGATACGCAGCAATATTAACATAAATTTTAACATCTGAACTAACCTTACTATACTTCAACGATTAAAAATGAATTTCCGCAAGTTCAATACTACCGTAAAATATTTAGGAAGATATTACGTGATATTACTATGTCCAATGTTCAAAAATTATACATAAACGTGCACACAAGCTTACCTGTTTGTTAAAAAATTAACTATTTAATCAGTAATCCACATTTCACAAGTTAAATGTCATTGCACACTGTTAGAAAGGGACACAAAACACAATTTCCTTAAGTTATTTTATGAAGAATAACGAAAAACTATGCACGCGTTTTTTATTTAAAATGGAAAAAATGTCAACTTTTAGCAAATTTTATTGCTATTTTCATGCATTATGTGGGGTTAACAAGTTTGACTTGGGCTTCCGATAATCTGTCATGACAGTCAATGATAGTTTGATAATAAAAAATAATATAAAATGTTACACTTGACAAAATTCGCTAAAAGTTGTTGTAATACTGGCAACACTGTGAACCACACGTTCAGTCTGCAGCACTATGACTCATAAAAGTATGAAGGGTCGGTCTAGGCCAGCGGTCCTCAACAAGTTTTCTACTGAAAAGTTACGAAATTTATTTAAAATTTCACTTTTTTATTTCTGATTTTTTTGTAAAAAAACTATTAATTATGTGTTCTACACACAAAACTATACTGCTGGTTAAAATATTTGTACTTATTTAAGATTCACGCTGTATATATTTTAAATGCATTTTAAATAACGCATTATAATAATTTTATAAAAATTTTAAAGAACTGAAAATTATTTGTTCTATATAACACGTAAAAACTACTATGAAACAATTTTACACAATTACTTTCTTTAGGAACAAAATTATTGCAATAATTTGATCTATAAAATCAAACTGTTCATTAAACAATGTTATTCGATAGTTATAAAATAATTCGCTTCTATTAAAGTTCCATTTTGCTAGTTGGGTTATTTTTTACATTCTATTTATAACATGTGTTTGATCTATCCCTTTGGAAGATCAGTCACATTATGGCAAATATACTGTATATAAGCCTTAGGTATTACTGGCATCCTTGGAAGGGGTGATACAGTCAAAATAAATATTTACCCAAATATACCTATATTTAGAAGTTCACTGTTTCTGAGATATCAAAGATTTCAAAATTTTTATTATATTTTTTTATTTACTTCAAAACTCTTCGTGATAAAACAACAATAATTCTAGGTTGTAATGGGACGCCACCGGAGTAGATAAAATAAATCAAATTAAGTCACAAGATGTCTATGGTTTTTATAAACAAACATGAAATTTCAAAAAAATCCGAATTAGGGTTTGGCAGGTATTAATAGAAACGCTATATATTTTTTTAAATTTCAACATCCTGTATCTCCAAAAGGAAGCATTTCTAGGCACATGGGAACTTTTTTATTATTTTTCTCCAAAGAAATCCTCTGAATGCTTTCCCAATATTAACGAGACACCCTGTATATCTACATTTCGTAGTTTGTTTGTATTCGGGGATATTTGTATCAAAAGCTGAAGGAAACTTGAAAATCCACTCTAACAATGACACAACGGTGCTAAAATAATTTTTGAAAGGTATAACTGTTTATGTCAACAGTCATAAAATATTACTACATAATAGCCTCACCACACACAAACTATGAAATGCAGAGATAATTTAAAATACCTAATTATTATTAAATACGATGCATTTTAAACAACATTTCATTAATTAAGACAGTGGCGTACCATTTTTATTGTAAATAAATTAATAGTGCCATAGGGTTTCTACACCACTGGTGATAATGGGAATATTTAAATATATTGAATAATTATACGAAGGATATCCCATGATAACCTACAACTACTGTTATTTATCACAAAAGATTTCCAAGTAAATAAAAAATATATTAAAAATTTTGAAATTTTTGACATCCTGTATCTCGGAATTGGTTAACTTTTAGATATAGATTTATTTAGGTAAATCTCATTTATTTTGATACAATTATCCATTCGAAGGCTGCCAGTAATATGTGAGACACCGTGTATAATATTTAATTAAAACGGACATGATACATTGCACAATTTTCAAACAATTATATTACTCTGGAGTAATCCTGTAATAAAACTAATAATATTAACAACAGATTACTATAAATAATATTTAAATATTTTATACTTACAACACTAGCACCGATTTTTTCCAACGTTCTACGTTTCCTTGTTTTTCTATCTATACTAGGCGCCTTGTTAGTAATCATCGCATCAGCATGACGTTTGTGTCTGCTAGAAGGTCGAGATGGTTGAGGCAGAGCAGTCGGTTGGAAGTTTGATGTTTTTATGGTTTTAAAGGAAAGTTCACTACGTTTATTACTTTCCGGTAATTCCTATAAAACAAAATTTATAAGTAACTTAACTTATTTTATTTTAGGAGCTCGTGACAATACAAAACATTTTATTATTTTTTATGTCTTGTTTAAAGGACTCTTTATACAGAAATAACCGTTGTAAACAATTTTTAATAATTACATACTTTTATTTTAAACGAAGCATCTACATTGCAATACGTGTTGACCACATTAACTATAGAATTAGTTGAATCGAAAAAAAAATTTGTATTTTGTCACAACTCCATCAATTAATTTAATTCTTCTAATTTGGTTTAACAAAATGATTAACTAAAATGTGTTTACGAAAAAGGTGGTCCATGATCGCACGCAAAATTTTTAATTAAAAAAATTACATGTCCAACAACTGATTTTCTACGTCCACGAATTATTGATTCTTAAGTTCTCACTGTTCTTACAAACATTTAAAACAGATCATAAATAAGTAATTGTCATGATTATATATTATAAAATCAGTCAGATATTAGTCACAAATCTGCAACATGTACAATGCTCTATCGTTGCATATTATTTGATTTAGGACTCGATTTGGCTTAGGACAAGGACATTTTTGAGTAGGTATCACTTTTATTTGGGTAACGTCATTGAAGTTGTTAAATAATTTTAATTTTGTGAAAATTGATATCAATAATAATAGCAAAAGAAACTTAAAACAAAAACCATATGGTTACAGGTACTATTTATATAATTACTGGTGCAAGTTTTACTTATCGGAACCTTTCTTGATTCTCAGAATACCAAGTTCTAGATTTTATCCATCACTAGGCATAAAAAGTCCTTTTATGTTCATTCAAAGAAAGGCTTCAGTTTATAAGTCTATGTGTTTGACCTATTCTTTGTAATATCCACTATACAATATATTATATGTAGTACAGCTTTGCAGTACTCTTATGAATAGAATAATCTTTTGTTTGCTTCTTTCCATATTTCACAAAATATCTTACACATTCACAAATTAAAGAACAGATATTTTTAATATAATTTAATCAGAAATAGGTACAAACTGTAAAATCACCCTTAATATGGACAAAACAAACAAAAGTCATAGAAATATATAGCACAGCTGAAGTACAATAGAAGTAGGGTATTAACAAAGAAATATGAAAAGGAAGGACATACGGATTCTTCTCCTTCGACAATAACAGAGAATTGGGTGGGAGGGGCAGATGCTGATTTCAAATTTGTGGAAATCTGAAATGGTGAATACTGGGAAAATTTTGACAACGTTCTTACTGATTTGTTATTGTTCATGTTTTTCACCATATCAGAAAAATTCTTCTCTGAAGAAACAGGACTTTCACACTCTCTGCATTTTACTACATCTGTCCTTTCTTCAATAATAATGTCATCATATTCGCTTTTCTTCTTTGCCATAGTTCTTGTTACCGAAGTTATATCAGAGGGTATATCATTGGATACAACGGTTTCTGCTTCAACATCCATTTTTCCATGGTCGCGTACTTCAAAATCGTGGGAGCTTATCCAGTTTGACACCCTACTGTAAATTTGATCTGGTAAGCCTTCGCTTTCATTCATAGTTATCCTTTTAGACGGGAATTTACATTTATGGTGAGAATTTGATTTCATACGACATTTGTAATTTGACAGATTTTTATGATGTTCATGGCTACTTAGTTCATGTAGTATCATTTTCAATTTTGATGGCAACAAACTACTATCACCACAATATTCCATTTTCTTTGCCCATGAATTGTCCGACAGAAATTTAAAAGGAGTACATTTATATTTACTGCTGTTAGGCAGTAATGTTAAGTTAGCATTTGATATTTTGCAATTGATCGTGCTGTTGTCTTTTGATTTTCTTTTAGATTTTAAAAGTGTTTTGTTACTATTTTCTTTATAGTGAAACGACAAATTCTTGTTAGATCTTTTTGAAACACATGCCTTAGACGAAATTGTTAACAAGTTCAAAGAAGAAACAAATTCAATTTTCTGATATGTAATATTATTTTGACTTTGTTTTTCAAACAGTCTAATTTTAATCATAGTATCACTATTCGAAGAATACTCTACTAAGGGCGATTTTTCTTTTAACTTTAATTCTCTGGAATTCTTTTTACATTTGAAAGTAGAAGATATGTTTTTGTAATCTTTTTTAAATTTCTTGAAATATCTATTATTGAAAATAGTTTTGCAGTATAATTTTCCATCTCTAATTTCAGGTATGTCATGCTTTACTTTAAATTGTGTTTGAATTTGTTTATCATTTCCAATACTGCACTTTTTGCAATTATTCTGCAAATATTCTATTTTTGAAGTAAATGTAGAGTCGTCGCTTATATTATGAGGGAAACATACAATTGACACATCGCTTTTTCCTTCAGTTTGTTCCATTTTAATTTCAGGAATTACTGAGAGTTTACTTTTCTTCATACACATTTTCTTCTTTCTTATTGAAGTTTTACTTGTTTTTTTAGTTTTATTCTGACATTTTAGTGTTAAATCAGTAAAATCTTGTTTTTTGTCTACTTGTGATATTAAATCTTTTTGGTTACTTTCCATTTTCACTGTACATTTGTTATTATTAATACATACTGATTTTGAGAGGTCGCTTGTTAGTTCTTTTGATTTGTCTGTGTGCGGCAGTTTTAATTTTTCATTTTCTCTCTGCGATCGCGGAGAGTGTTTAGATTTCCTCCTTGTTACCATTTCTTTGTTTTTACTAGAATGTTTACTCTTAGCAGAATTTACTTTCTTTATACTTGGAGTTGCGCTGCTTTTAATTTTTAAAGACTTACTACAATTATTGTTCTTTTTAGAGGTTGCTAATAATATTTCATTAGTATGTACACCAATTACTGGTTTATTTATGTCTTCTGTATTTATATTAGTGTTTTCTATTTTATTTCTAACATGCATAATTTTCTTTTGTTGCATATTATTTGAGGTAGGACTCGATTTGGCTTGGGACAAGGTAAGACTTTTAGGAATTTTTGAGTGCAGTTTCTAAAATGGAGAAATTGACTTATAAAATATTGTTAAATAATAATTAACACAATAGGATATTAGTATCCAAATTGATATGATGCAGTTTCTCCCTTAATTATATTAAAAGTTAAAACCAATTTATCTCAAAAGAACTCATAGTGTCACAGATTAAATATAAGCACAAAAATAAAAAAATCTCGGTTTGTATTCATCTACTAAAAAAAGATAATACTTATTAAATGTTCAAAAATAAAAATTGTCATTTGAAACAATAGATAAAACGGTTATTGAAAACTATTCCTAAATTTGAAGATGCAACTTTAGATAAATATATACAATTGGCCCGACTGTCAACTAAAGTTGTATCTATTGACAGAATTAGCCGATTTTATTAGTGTTCAGGTTGTTAAATATTTTAAACATCCTTTTAAAAGGCAAAACATTATATAAAAATCAATTACATAGCTACAAAATTATGTTTGCAATAAATAATTCTTATTCGTCCTGAACGCTGATACTCAAGTTCCATTGGATGCAGTGGTTGCATACTCATTTCAAACTAAAGCGAGGTCACCACAGCCGTCTGAATTTACTTTAAAATGCCAACAGCGGAGTGAAATTGCTGTTTTTTATTCTTATTTTTTAATATTAAAAGAAAATTGGTAACAACTACCAACCACAACTATTACTTGTTATTTCGACATAAAAACAGCTAAAAATAAAAAATGCTGTATATCTCTTAACGAATCAAAATTTTGAAATTTCATATTTTAGAAAAACGTTTCAACTCAGAAAATATTTACTAAAATTTTTAATGTAAAAATAATAAAATGGTAGGTAATGATGATATTCAGGATCAAGACAAAAAGTGCCATAGTGGCGCTAAACCTAATTTTTAAAAAATCATTATTAATTACTCACCAGTTTTGGATGCTTGATATGAGGAATTTCTCCCCGGAAAGTATCATACACTTGAGTGAGATATGTAGCCATAGTTAAAAAGTCCTCTGTGTTGGTAATTTCTTCACCCGTCATAATTGGTGGTATTCCTAAAATTATTTTTGTTGCAATTTATAGAAAAAACTGTCTTCTATTTTTAACTAAATTATTACCTAATTCCTTTTCAAGTACGTCAAATGCCAGCTGATTATTTTTCGCAGGATCTTCATCTTTTATTGCACTGTAATCTAACAAATCTGGTCTGTAGTGATGAATTATTGCACACAAAATTTTACCATTCTTAAATATTGAGCCGATATCAGTTATAGTAATATCTTCATGATTGCGTAATTGTTCTGAGATCCAATTAAGCAGTACTTCATTATCGACATTTCCTAAAAAAAAGGCAATTCAAAAATATGGTAAGCGATTATTATATAAATTAAGATGTTTCTCAAAATTTTTGGACACATGTTAAATGAATATTTCAAAAGAAATTCAGTGAGTCATAGTTACAAAGCTATGTAAAAAAAAATCATTTTCATATAAAAAACACTGGTTCAAAAAATGTTAGAATTTCCTATTTTTTAAAGGAATTGATAGCTTTAACAAATTAAAACAATGCAAATAATTTAACTCCCTTTAAAAGATCTATACTGGATTATATTGGAACAGTACTAGAGAATGTTTAAATTCAAATTTTTTATTAAATCCAATGTTATTGCTATTCATAGTAAATTAGTCAATAATATATTAGTAGTTATAGAAGAAGATAATATGTGTAATCTTAAGATATGACCATATGTTTTTATATATAATTTTTTAATATACAGGATGATTCTTAACCTACACGCAAAAACTTGGGAAAATATATCTGAAGACAAATAGTGAAAAATGTTTTTCAGTTACGGAGATACCAATTTATTTCAAATAAAAATAAAAGTATGTGAATTTCATACAATTGAAAACACATTTAATTTATCATAGCAATATCGAAATTATTTACGTGATTTTCAATACACAGTTGAACCCTTCGGTAACATTCACTATAGTTTTTATGTGGCCCCAAAAATAAATGTCAAGTGGATTTAGGTCGAGTGATCGAGGGGCCCACCCTGGACTGACTATCTTTAATTTAGGAAACACATGATTTATATGTTGTCACACTAATCACGCAAAATGTGGTGGAGCACCATTGTGAAGAAACCACATATGCTGTCTAACATTGGGATTAACTTCTTCGAGGAGTATCGGTAAATTATTACGCTAAAATTGTAAATAAAGAGTACCAGTTAACCAATTTTCCAGAATTAAAGGGCCAACAAGTACTACATTCACAATTCCAGCCCACACATTTATTGAAAATCATTTTTGTAAACTTCCGAAACTAAAAATATTTTAGATTTTTTTTTTTTTTTCACTATTCGTCATTTGTCCTCAACTATAATTTCACAGTTTATATGCATACGTTAATAATTGTGTATATTAGGCACAGCTTGTGTCCTGGGACTTGATGCCAAAAATTTGAGTTAGTAAATGAGATCAAAGTAACGTCAGTACTTTGAATAAGTTTTTCCCAGTGTGCCTTTGTTATGACGTTACATGCAGTTAATCAGTTAAAGATGAAAATTGAAATCTTATTTCTCTTTATAATCATTTTGAAGTGACTTATAAACAAAGGGAGACCGTTCATTCACAAATTGTCATTTGTATCAAATATTGTGCCTATGTGTGACCAAAAAAAGCTGAGAGTATGTAAAAATTACCACTCTGTACAATGCAGTATATTTGCTGCAAATAATTTCTGAGTGCATTTCAGTTGATTAAATGTACCTATGAAGGGACACTTCAGAATAAGTATTCAAATTTTCATACACCCTTGACACAGACATATCATTTTCGTCACAATATGAATAAAAGTTTTATTAATAAAACATCGAGAAACCACAAAAAATACAAATTCTGACTAACAGTAATACTGCACACTGAATCCTATTATGTGTAGTGGTGGGGTTGGTATATCAATGACATGTGCGTGCAACATTGCCATACTTCCTCTACATTTTGTTAGTATAAAATGATACAGAAATCCATATATTACCTAAGTGCAAAGAAGTATTAGTATAATTATATTTAAATTATAATGGGGAAAGTTCATGAATTTTCCAAATACGTGCAGAAGAAAGAATATAATATTTTAATCAAAATGGCATTTGTTTTAGACAATTTTGTGGAAAAATACGCCTAAAAACTAGTGTTGGGATCATTCGAGTGAAAAATAACTGATTATTTGGGAATTGCAATAGCCGAAATCACTCGATTATCAGTTATGGGCATGGGTTATGAGTAACGAATTATGTATTTGATTTTTTTTTCACTGTTCACTAGGGTTGCCACCTTTTCATATGCGCAAGTAGGATATTCTTATCTTTTAAATTCTCAAGTAAGGACATTCTTTTTACGTTCAATCATTTTTTGCAATTTAGTGCAATATGTGCAAACATTTAATGTAGTATATAGTTATTTCTTATTCTCAGTTGCAGTTTTTTAAAATATTTGCATGAAAATATAATGAATTATTCATTTGTTTGTATGACGTAAGTCGTCCGACTTCTTGCCGCAACTAAAACAACGAAAAGCTGCCATAGCCATAGATCAAAATAAAATTTGGGTTGACGGAATGCAAGAGAGAAATGAGAAGTATATATTTATGTATTTAAAATAAAACATTTACATATAAACTACAAAAATAGTTATATTGTACAGCTGCTGAGAATTCAAGTAACCATCACTTAAGTTATCAATCGGTTTTTGATATCACTTAAATACTCAGTATTCGGTTATTGAAATAACTCGGTTTTTCCCAACACTACTAAAAACAATATTTTAAAATTTAGTCTGGCCATGTCCCCACAAAACGATCGGCACTACAGCATATACCTGTGATGTAAGACACCATTTTCATGTGTATACCTAAATCCAGCAGTGTGTTCATATCTGTATACAATTTACATGCTTTCGAACAACACAATACATATGTTTAGAAGAATTAATTCACCATTTGTGATGTTATTTGATGTTTTTGTGTTAAATAGACTTGCAAAATGGGCAGAAAATGCATATCACCGGACCAATGGAAGAAGTATTGCATTATGTCATTATGCACGTATACAGCATACAGCACCTAATAAAAAATATTTTACCGTGCCGAAAAATTAAAAGAAAAATGTGGTGTAGGGTAATGAAGCGCGACGAAAGAAGCACTGCATCATTGTTTGTTTGTGAAGACCATTTAATGTAAGTTTAATTTGAAATAAAGGTAGGTTTAAGTTTATCAAAAAAAATTAAAATGTAAAGTTGTAAAGAATCAATTAAAGTTTTCTCTTAAGCTACCAGAATGTATACAGTGTGTCTAAAAAATCAATGGTAAAGCAAACTTATATGAATGTTCAATATCATTATTCATTACTTTTACTTATTATTTTTCAAATTAAAACAAGTAGTTTAATGTGAAATCAGATGGCATAATTTTATAAATACCTTAAGTAAAACCATCTATTTGGTACTTAACCAACAGCATTGTCGCCATATTTGTCATGAGTGGATCTACAGGGTTAACTACGACTAAGTATAAAAATTTTAACCACGTGCTCAGGGAGGCCTAATAGACAATAAAAAATGTATTTCGGAATTCTAGCTCGATGTTTTAAAAATGGGGCAAAACCCTTTTTTCTACGGAAAATCGGCGCCTATGTCGATCAGTCATCGTCCAAGGTGGCTACATATGTCAACTACCATGCGGTCGTTTCTCACAACGTTGCCGAATGTAGAAACAACGAAAGTAAACATTTTTATTAATAATACTTAAGTACCTGATAGATAACAGTTAATCCGTTTAGCTACAGTATTTTGCATTCGTTTTTCGTTCCTTCATTACAAACTGCCAAAACTTCATTTTCACTCATTACAATTCCGTCAGAATTACTCGCCACAAAATACACACTTCGCATAGATGCAGTTAATAAAGTGCCCATTTATTTTAAGAAAATTGATTGAAAGAAATACTAACAGAAAACTTCGAATACACCTATGGCAGTTTTTCATTTAGAAAATTTTGTCCGATAACTGTAACTCCACTGCATTGCTCTCAACTCTAGAAAATATGTCCACGTACGTTTAAAGAAAATTGTGGAAAACTACACATGTCCCAATATATCGCAACTATCCATTATTTAATAAATAAAACGTTTAAAACTGAAACTGTCACTAAAAACGGAAAACTAAAATTACAATGTCAACACAACCGTTCAGTCTTCGGTCCGCCACCACCGAGAACCTAATATTCTTTAGATAAATATTCTTATGGCAATCAATATAATCAATATTCTATTCTTTTGTGTACAATCGTGGGTTATTTTCATCCTAGTATTGTTTTGACACTTCCTCCATGACACGGGGTTATACGCACATAGATATATATTTAATCTGTGGCACATAGCACTTGTCAGTCGATATAAACCTATGCTGTGTTGTTGGTTGCATTGTTTCTAATACTCTCCAAATGTCAAACAGCAGTAGTAAAATAATAATACTACAATATTATTATATGCAAACATAGTCGATTATTGTTAATATCGTTACTATTATTAATATTATTATTATTATTTAATTCTATAAGTTAAAAAATGGAACGAGCTTTAGTGCACTTTGCGCTAATGACCTACAGATGGCGCCAGCATCGGACGATCCGTCAAATATTGCAAATATTTTGATATTAGTTTTCAGTATTTGCTTTTCGCACATTCAAATTCGTGTAATCGCGGAAATTACGGATATGGTACTAATTTATGGAAAGTGCGACGAAAGTACATATCGTGCAGCAGCAGAATATCAAAAACGTTTTCCAAATATGTACACAGAATATGCCAAATCCTCGTACATTTGTACGAATTGTACAATATCCACGAATGTTGTTTTACAGGTGCTGGAGTTTTAAATACGTATGTACCTAACATGAAAATAAAAAAGAACCAATTTCATACTTTTTAAAATTCCTCGTAACTTCTTTTTTACTTAGTGACATAAAAATAAAGCATTTTTAAACTACAATAATAGATATACCTACAGAAAAAAAGTATTTTTTTATTCATGAAATGGTCGAGGGAAATCAAGAGGTCCCCAAGTACAACAATTTTTACAACAAGTTATAATGTAAACAAGTTAGAAAACAGAAAATAATTCAACCTTCTTGAAATCTCCAAATATCAGTTTTGAAAGTATCAGTAAGGTAGGTTTTACTCTCAGTGCTACCATATCGTGTCTCTCATTAAATGATCTAGTATTTTGTAAATAAAACTTTCTTTAAAAGCGCCGTAAATCGTTACTACCTTCGACAACTTTGACTTTGGCAGAGTATACCTAATTTCGCAGCTGACAGGCGGCATAGTCGCCGAGAAATTAGGGGTTAATATGGTTTTGAAAATATTTTTTTTCCGCTTTATAAATAAGTTTGGAATTTTTTTGAAGGGTGATACCGTTAATTCTGAATTTTTCCTATCCCCTCTTAAAATATTTGTACTGTCATAGTTAACCCTGCATAACCCTAACAATCCCGTAAGTTCACCACTAATAATTATGACATTACCTACACAGTACTTATACTATATATCTATGACCCACAAATGCTACAAAAAATATAAGAAACAAACGCTTGTTTACAATGCCATAACCTGCACCTGTATCCACAGAAACTAAACGGCGTGTAGAGTCACGCAAATGATATTGCGATCTATGGTAATTTATTAATGTTAATTTAATTAATATGTAACTATTGCCACCAGATACATGTTCTGCCCTTTCAATAATTTATTTATGCCAAGCACTAAGGTAAATCTACAAATTGCTGTATATATGAAAATATCGCAACTGTTGAAACTGAATCTTCGTAGGAAACATTCCAGTGGCCCAGATTAACAAGTAGAATGAAGTTTTATGATTACTTCAGAATGTAAACAATTACATCTCCCTTTACTAACAAATTTACGATTTCAACACATTCCAATTTTAGTGGTTGATAAGGTGTCTACATCATTTTTTTTTTTTTGTAAATCTGTATTACTAATAGAACATCAAGGACAAACTATGCCTGGTGGTTTAAAATCAAGAATTTTCTCAGGCATTAATAATCATGATCTGAAAATATTAAAAATAAGTTTCCCAAACAATTCATTAATGAAAATATACAAATAGTTGGATTCAATAAAGTGAACGGTTTAGGAACATTTTTTTTTATAGTAGCACATACTGACAACATACTCTGAATTTTTTGCATCAAATTTCAGATCACGCTGTATAATTTTGCAAAAACTCTCAAATTCTGTTTATAATACTGGATAAATTACCTCGTCTTCTCTTCTTAGGTACTTCATTCGGCCTCTCCTGAGCATTTCGTTTCATTTTCTCGATACTGGCGGGATTATCGGTGTCGAAGAGGCCAACTGTTTGATGTGGCATGATTACTGCCTTGTTAAGGTTCGGATATCTCGTTGAGGGTTCGAGGGTGTAAGATTTCCAATCTTTATTTAAATTGTCGGGGGTCGTTTGTGCAAGGAGTCTATAAATAGATTCTCGTTCCGCTAAAACATCTAAAGGCGTTAGTGTACCAAGAGACCAACTTCGTATAGCCCAAGCTGCATCAAGCGAGGAGAGAAAACCTCTAGCACAACCAGAACCCGTTGGCCAGAAGGGCTAGAAAAAATATTACGATTTGTAATATGTGTGTGTTGTTTTGTAGAGTTTGAAATGATACCTCTAATAAACTATCCCCTACTAGAATCATAAGTAAACGATAACCATTGCGTTCGACTACTTTTGAAGCGTTATCTGCTGCAAACATAGAAGTGAAATCGAACATAGCAATATCTGGTTGTCCATAATGATTCACCGCAAATTCTAGGTCTGGCATCTGATAATTTGTACTAAAATTAGCAGCTTCTATTGCATATGCTTCTAAGGCTGCTCTATCTACATTTTCAGGAGCCAATAATTTCTCGGTATCTGCCAAGTCCTGAAATAAAATGTATAAATTCATACTTCTAAATTTTACTACATCTAAATAATTTATTTACCTGTTTAATAACACCTTTTTCTAGTAAACTAGCTTTCTTAGCAGTCATTACAAAATAATGGGTGTCATCTTTGTAATACACTATATTCTCTAAATCAATTCGAGTGTCTTCTAGTAAATCTTTAAAAAACTTTTGATTAAATATAAAAGCTACCCCGCTAATTTCCTCGACACGAGCTTCGGCTTCAGTTTTTTTATTGATGAAATTGGCGGTAATGGCTATTGCAAGCTTGCCTCTAAATTCCTTCCTCGTGAAGCCTTGTAATGTGTTTCGTTTACCGTCGGCTCCAATTATCACATCAAATTCATACTGAGAAACGGGATGGTCTGATGGTTTAATTTCAGCCCTCCAACCAGTCTCTGAAATAAATAATTTCAAGTGTCGATTCTGCATTTAACTTTAACTTTACATACTTTCGGTTGCATTAGGTTCTATAAGTTTTTCAAAACTAACTTCAGTATGTACTTCTACGCCAAGTAATAAAGCTACTTTTAACAAGATGCACTGCAGTCGTCTAATACTAATATGATCGATTGCTCCTGCACAGAATTTTCCAAAGAATTTCTTTGCGCCCAACATTCGCAAGTCTTCAATGACAAAAGGCCATAAATGCAGTACATTGTTCCTGGAAAATCTGTCTCGTTTTTCTATTACTACCTAAAAAAGGACAAAAAAATATTAAAATACCTTACCAATTTACACATTTCACAAGAAATTAAAGAAATAATATAATAATTTTCCCAATAGTCTTTATAATTATTGTGTTAATTAAAATTTCGGGATTCAAAAATATTTTTTTTTCATAAAAATTTGTGATCATAACTAAAAATTCATCATTAAACTTGGAAGAAAATAAAGAACTTAATAAAAAAATAAATAGATGAATGACTACTAGAAGAAGAAATGGAGACAAGTAAAAACAAATAAACCTGGAAAACCATATAGCGGAATCCAAGGGCAGGGGTAATAGGGGTAATTACATCCCCTCCCAGTCTCAGAGCCACTCTGCCAAATGATACCAATGTAAAATAAAATTTGTAATTATTATTATTTATGAACAAAATTAGAAGACTGGATTTTATTATTAAATAATTGTTTTTACTTACGAAAATTTTATTTTATTTATTTTTCTATGAAGATATTACCTACAACCATTATTTTTTCTCTACATAAGAGCTTGCTATTTATTTTTTACAATAAAAAGGAGCTAATTATATTGTTTTATCTGAAAACAAAATACATTTTCCTAGACTTTTCCATTCCCCACACTAAATTGCTGGTAGCGCCCCTGACCATATAATATATATTTAGAAACTAATTAAATTAATCTCAATTTCTTAACCATCTCTCTCCTTCTTTCCATCTTTGATCTAAGCAATGTATCTCCATTATTTTTTAAGATAGCGATAGGCTTTTTGTTTAATTTTAAAAAATAATTTTTACAAAATGGCCGCCTTTTTATTTAACGCATTGTATAGAAAAATATTATGCCATATTTCGTATATGGAGCGACAGCTTTTGTTACTATATTAATTATCAAGTTCTCTTCTCTTCGAAGTTTTCCCCATTTTGAGCAAAGTAGGCTAGATAAAATATCAATTACTTTATATCAATTAACTTTTAATAATTATCAGTAGAAATGAGTTATCAATTATTGCCAATTAATATTTTTAATTAGCAATCAAATATTAATTTCATCAATACAGGGTGGCTCAACGTAGAAGGGGATATTCATAATACCTATTCGAATAATGGTCAAAACATGCACAGGAAATGCTGAAGCATGTAAATTTTGCTGTTAAGAGGGACATACACTTATAGCAATTTCAGTGGCGATTGTAAGAGTATTAAGTGATTTTATAACTTTTAAAATTTTCTTTACCATGCATTTGTTTAAGTTTTAGATAAACGTCAATTATGATGAAGTTGTAAATTAAATCAGCAATTTATGTTTGATTCCACCTTAAATATTGTTATTTGCCTATTATAACAATCAGGTAGTCAGGTACATTACTTCCTATCACCCAGTATAAATAAAGCAATTGCCCATTCAGAAAATTTTACTTTGTCACATGCAAATCACATAGTTCTTTCTAAATTAAACCTCAAATACTAATACTGAGAAGAAACTACAAAAAATTCACGAAAATGTTGGAGAAACCAGTGGTGATCCAATAAAATATTTGTATAATAAAAAAAATTATAAAAGACAAAAAGGAACTGGTTTATGAGACGCAGAAATTGAAAAATATTTAACAAATTTTATGAAATTCTTAAATGTTATTGAGAAGTCATTGTGCCTCCTCAAAATATTCACATCAAAAAATCTAAACGATTCGGGTCGTATTAATAATACGCGAGGAGTAGCCCAGAAGTTAGAGACTTGTGTGGGAGAGGGGGCGGCATATTATTATTATGCAGCCCGCATTTGCGCCCAGAAACGACTTACGTTGGTAGGTCCTAACCATAATTCAGTGCAGAAATGACGGAAACCTGGAAACATTAATTAGGGGAATGGTCAAATGTCGACCGACATCAATCTCTCACATTGACCTAAGCCAACATTCTTGCACCCTACATATAAAGAGGGTGCCAATGCTCTCCGCAAATATAGTTGGTCTATGGTCTACCTGTCGCAGGTATTGGGTAAGTTTATTACTTGCATGGAGGCAATGTTCCGAATTTGATATTTAACAAAATAAAATTTTTAATTACCTAGTATTATCAGTACTATCATTGCCTGTAGTACTTTTACATAACATTTGAGTAAAAATTATTTTAAAAGCAAAACTTATTTACTAAAAATGTTATATCTTGAGGAAACCTAATTAGGCATAACTTCAACCGTCTTGGAGATACCTATTTACATTTAAAAAATTCAATACACAAACTATTTTTTTCATGAGTATGCAATTTTTATCAGATAAGCCGAAGTGAATACAATTTGGACAAATAGGTTAAAGCTAACAAAATGAATTAAATTAAAATTTGTCAGTAATCAATTAATTAACTATAAAAAACAATACGTATAATTCATGACTAGGGCTGGACCAACGGCGATGCGAAGCAAGCCATTGGCGTGGACAAAGCGTGGCCGTTAGTCACGATCAATACACATACAACTGTCAGAAATATTCGACCAGTACAGTTACGAATTTGTTTTTAGTAAATATCATACAATAAGTAGTTGGACGAATATTTTTGACAGTTTGGAACTATTATTTCTCATCTAACTCTCATGGTGGTTTGTGTGCGTATACTTACATCAATTGAAGTGAATGTTTGAAAAATGATTGTTCTACATTTAATGACATAATATTCGCCTACACAGACTCCTTTAATCTGCTAATGTTTCTAAAGTTGCATTTAAATCATCCACACTTTTCCAAGACAAGGACGAAACAATTGTTTTGCAGTTGAAGTGTATTTAACATTTCACAAAGTTGGCGAATAGTAGCCAATTTGTCAACTGTCAAATTGCTGCTGATTATCTTTAACAGAAGGTGTGTCTTTAAGGTCACACATACACAATTAACTTCGTATATGAGATATGAGAAGTCTTTAATGAAACTTAGGAACACAGGTACTTTCTCTTAAGTGCCAGAAAATGTTTTTTATCCAGTACATACTGCAGGATTCCAGAAGCACTTAACATAAAAATTAAATTATAGCGAAATGCCCAATATGAAAATTATAGCGTACAATTTTTTAATGAATTAGAATCAACATATTACCAACAGTTGTATAATTCTTATCTAATCAATTTACTTTTGCATATACGACAATATGTCAGTGCACTGTCATACATTCATTTGACGTTCGAGAATTTAATATCTATCATTTATAATAATATCCAAGTTAAGAGTTGACTGAAATTTTTATTCGTTTCTATCGTATTCCGCTACGATGCGTTACGTTGCCTCTGACTTGCTGCGCAACGTTTTAGTCGTCATATTATGCACCTATGAATAACACTTTATATCTCCTCGTGGTCACGCCAATCCCGATGGCTTGCCTCGCAAGGCCCAACTGTAATCCACAAACTGAGAAAAAATATAGATTGTGCCAGTGTCATATTGCCGGCGACCGCTAATTCATCCCTAAAAGGTCCAGAATCGCTAAAACTTGGTTTTTATGCCAATTTACGTTGGTTGTATTGTAGCGTGAAGCTCATTTGTTTACTGTGATTGGTCACATTATTTAATGACAACAAGTTAGTTAATTTCATATTGCAATGCAGCCATCATATTTGCATGACCGCCAAAATAAAGCAAATAAAATGTCCATTTTCTGGACCGTAAAACCCTAGGAAACGCGAGATCTGTCACGTGACCTATATCATGAACCGACGTTGTCTATATTTTTTCTAGGTTTGTGCTGTAACCATAACTGTTAAATCACACTTACCACTTTAGCACCAAGTAACTGAGCCTCGATGGCAGTCCTCATACCACAGGGTCCAGCACCAATAATCAAGACCCTCGTGTTCGTAGCGGCCTTGCCCTTCAAGTAGCACTTGTGTGCGGCCCTGGCATCAATTTTTTTCCACAATGCTTTCGCCTTCCACGACGTCAAGTTGGCTCTAAGTTTCGGATAGAACGACAAGAAAACATTGGGCTTGAGATGGAGGTAATCGATCAGACCCCTGTAGTAGCCCAATATGTGTTTTAAGCTGCTGGCGTTCAGAAATTGTTCGAAATATTCGTTGGCATGGGCGGCTTCCAGCCCGGATACGGGCCTTCCGCGTTGGATAGGCTGGCTACGATCCATGTTGCAAAGTTTTAATGGTAGGAGGAGTTTCTTTGGTTACGGGTTCATTTGAGCAAAAACTATCTGAAAAAGAAAATAATACGTTAGCAATACACTCAATAGGAAAAAACTTAATAATAGATATTTTAATTTAATGGTACGTTTCCATCTCGCTAGTGACTATTTAGATGTTTATATTCTGATAAAAATTCCTATTTTGCGTCATGAATATATGTATGAGACCTCTCGAAGCATTAAATTTGCAATAAATATATGAACTATTCAGGTATACAGGATGACAACGGAAAGTGAGAACACGCTGTAACTTTTTTATGACTGCTGATAAAAATTAGAAATTGGGTGGATTTATACTAGATGGTACCATGAATTTTTTGAGGTCATTTCGGATTTCATGACATTTCCGGTTTGACCGTAAATTTATTTTTAAATGAGACACCCTCTATTTTTTGACATTTTTGGCATCAGCGGATCATTTTACGTATGGTAGCACACATTTTCTGGATGTATTTGTTTTTAATTTTTAAAAATAAAACTAGAAGGCCGCGACTGGCAGAAATTGTTTTCTTTTTTGGTCTGTAATTATGGGAAAAATTCTAAATTTGAATATATTTGTACATTTTTTTAGTTATTACCACTAAAAATTTCGATTTATTGTATTTCCTTAAATATTCGTTTTTTTAGTTTAGAGAGTGGATTTTGAGACGTGAAGAATTAAATGTTTATAGTTACTTAATGACCCAACTCAGTATCGAAGATTCAGCACAATTTTCAAATTTTTTGAGGATGAAACCAGCTCAGTTTGAAAAACTCGGTTGTAAAATTTGTCATATAGTAAATATTTAAGCAAGATATCAAACCAATTTTAATATATTAGTCTTACCAAGTGATATATAGAGCGAGGGCATTAATTGTGACCATTTAGTTTTTTCAAAAATTGTATTTTCTATTTTTTTCTTAAATCTTTTTTTCAGGCGGAGTCGAAGCACAGTCTCACTATGCACAAAAAATATTCTTTTCTTCATTTAAGGGTTAGTTTGATAAAAAATATCGCTAATGTTATAGTACTACCATTAACAAGTTGAAAATTAATAAAATGGAAAGGTGCTTGATAAAATAAGTCGAACAGATTGATTCACAGATACCAAGTGCTGTTATGTATTGCTGCTATACTCGTATTTTTTTCGTTCGCAGAATTGTAATAACTTATGGAATTTAATAAAAACAGTTAAGGTCAAATTATTTCTCAAGTTAATTATGTATCCAATTATTTTTATAGTATCTATTTCTTTTTTAAAATTACCCTGTATATGTAAAATAAATATCTATATTTATGTGTTTTAATATTTGCAGCTGGCAGCCCATCGCCTTTTTCCTTTATTTTATTTATATGTCTTGATGCAAAAACTAAAAAAATGGTCGAAGGCTTGTTACAGACTATGCGTGAATTCGCGATTCGTGATGTGAAAAATTTGTGAATAGTGTGTAGGGACTTGTTCGTTAATTCACGCATAGTCTGTAGCAAGCATAAGCCATTAGAAAATTTATAAAAAAGGTTGGAAATATGTATATCTATATATATATATATATACTTATATGTCGGTAAGATAATGTTAAACTAATGTTTAGTTATATTTCTAATATTTATTATTTACAAATAAAATTAGTAAAACTAAAGTTCATCTTGAAATTTGGTATGCATTTGTCTTTCTATTTTTATAGCAATCCGGTTATTTTAACATTCTTACTTCAAAAATTAGGTAAGTTTTTGCTCTCTATGCAGCGGACACACTGTATATTTAATAATAATAATAATAATATAATAGTCTTTATTTAATTAAGTTAAATTACAATATTACAGTAAAAAAAATAAACAAAGAAAAAAAATAGGGCGAAGTTCAGATAACTTTTTAAAGTTTCTGCTCTTCCACTTAACCCCTGGTACATCATTGTACACTAGAACCATAATTATAGGAAAACAGGAAGCAAAAAACAATTAAAAAAAATAATATGCACATATACACATAAAATCAATATTAATCCAAGATACCCACACTCAATCAAGACATGTCTTCAAAGTTGTTATTATACTGTATTCAGTTGTTTGCTTATAAAGATTGTTCGCTCGTTAGTTGCTTTGTATATGCAGTTTTAAATTTTAATAGATTTGTTTGCTTTATTGAGACTGGTATATTGTATACATTTGATATTTGGTAACTAAAAGAACGTTTAAAAAATTCAGTATTATGTATGGGTGGTGTTATAGTACCTTTATATCTAATATTTAAGTTGTGAACGTCAGTCCTAAAAGAGATTTTGTTATATAGGTAATCGGGTGCTTTATTTATAACGATTTTGTGGTATAAACAAGCTGCATGTAGTCTACGTCTATTTGCCATGTTCAGCTATCCTAGCTCAGTAACTTTATATTATATTCTCTCGTACTTCCTAATACCAAAAATAAAACGTAAACAGCAATTTTGAACTTTTTGAATTCTTCTAATATCGACATTGTCTATACAAGGTCCATAAAAAGAGTCACAATAGTTAAAACCTGATAGAACAATCGAATCGCATAACATCACCTTAACATTTTTGTTTAATATATGTCTATGTGGATATAATAGTCTTAATTTGAAATATGCCGATGATATTAGTTTTGCAATGTGCTGTTTAAATGTTAGGGGTTGATCAAAGATAATTCCAAGATTTTTTACATTTTCATTAAAGTTTAATAAGTCATTTCTTAATGTTATTTTTACAGTCCGTTGTATTGATGATAGCTGTTTCTTTTTGCCGAAAATAATAGCATTTGTCTTTCGAGGATTTAATAATAATCCATGCTGTGTTGCACATGCGTTAATATTAGCAAGGTCTGCGGTCACACTCATGCAAGCAGTAGCTACTTCATCTGGCTGAAAGTGATTATAAATTTGAAGATCATCAGCATTTCATTTTTAAATTTCAGTAAGCGAATTTAAATTAATATAATCGTTTTATTAATTTTATGTTAAAAAATTATTAATTCGGAAACTGAAAATTATTTAATTTATGACCAGTAATTTTAATTTTGGGAGTGTTTAAGACCCCCCCTCTTCTTAGTTGCACTAGTTTAAATTAATATGAGACAACAGTCACAACGCTATAGTTTAAATGAATATAAAACAACAGTAGTATTCATACATTTTAATAAATTAATGTAAGTGCACCTGCGGAACCTGTTCTTGGTTGTATTTTGAAGTGCGACGTAACCATGTTGAATAAAGTATAAAAAGTTTTCAAAAAATTCTGAGACAATTTTGAATCATGAAAATAACCTTTATTGTAATATTATATAGAGTTCCTGAGACGCAGCTCATAATAAAGTCGTGCCCTTCAGGTTTTCTGCTTGTCCTATATTAGACCTAGTCAATATTTCAAATGAAAGACTCAGAATAATACATTCTGAAAAAATTATTGTTCCAGCTTACGTCATGCCGATGGTGATGTTACACATTTCAACAGTCGACGCCGATGTTAGCAGATTCGTAAGACTCTAATTACTACTATAATGTCTAATATGAGCAATTGGTTTGGTCAAAATTTATTGTTTCTTACCACTGACAAGACTCAGGTTATTAGATTCTATAACAGACAAAAAATTGTAGTAGCATCAATGTCAATATAAACAAAACATATATTAATAATGCAAGTGTAAAATTCTTAGGTCTTACCCTCGATGAGTGTCTAACTTGGAGTGATCAGTGTGATGATTTGGTAATGAGACTAAATTCTATCGCATGTTAATTTAAGAATATCATGTTTTAACATTGCCTTCGGTGTTCTTATATGAGATGTGCATCTATATCTTTACTAATAAGAGTCAGTTTGTCTGTAGAAATCAGATACATTCTGTTAATACACGACGGGCTGACCATTTTAATATACCTTTTAATAGATGTAATGTTTCTGTAGGATCTCCAAATTGTTTTGGTTTAAGAATCTTTAATAGACTACCTCTACTATCTATTTATAACTTTAAAAAGGCATTGAGAAGCTACCTAGTTGACAAAGGTTTTCATGCAAATTTTATTAGTTCATTTTGCAACTATTGCTGCCTGTGTCTTGTACAAATTTAAATTTTATTTTTTTTTTATTGCTTATTCCTGTTCAGTGTATGTATTGATTTAACTTATTTTATATTATTATTTTTGTTTATTTTTATAAAAGGAATTCGAAATTGAAATTTTACCAATTAATTCAGAAACACTCTATTGTCTATACATACTCGTATAACAATTTCATTGGATATTATCATTTTAATATGTAATGCATATTATACTGGTCACGGAAATCATAATAGCATTTCCAATTTGATTAAGTGCGAAGCGTTCCAAATGACTTACGCCTTTAATTGATATTATAATGTACTGTATCAATATACTATCACCGTATTAAAGATTTATTGTACATCATGACAAAAATTATAAATTACGGAAAAGTATTTGATGTCAATCTTAAAGACGGCACTTAAATTACCCAAACTCTTTTTTTATTATGATTTTTTTTTTACATCGAAAATTAATTGATGTGAAACTTTATGAATTATCAAATGCACATTTTAGGGTAATGTTTCAATCCAAAAATGTAAAGAACATTTGTTAATTGTTGTCTTTTGATATTCGCTAATCAGGAAAATAATACTATTTTTATCGTAAACTTGCCACTCATTCGCCATATTTTATAAAGAACACACAGAAAACTTATTATAGAATTAATTTAATTCAAATTAACTCAAAAATGGGTTGTAAACTACCATCTAAATATGAATGTTATTTTTCAATTTTATGAATTAACAATAGATGGCTTTACGCAAAAAACATTGTAGTATGTAGTATCTACCTACTTTCGTATTGGAAATACATGGTGGTGAAAATAAAAAACATATTTTCTCAAATATCTCTGAAGATATTTGACTTAAGGACGCCTTATTCTAGAAATACAAGTAATTTTAAGAACTGAATAATATAGAGTTTAGCAAATAACATGAATGATCTTATGCCACCTGCGAATATTCAAAGGTACCCAAGTAAAACAACAGAAAGTCTAACCGACAAATTTTTAGGTACAGGAATCTTTCGAAATACATATTTTTTAAAATTCAACTGTAGATGTAAATACTGTTATAACATAAACTTACATGGGTCTGTATATAAGGTTGTACCTTTTTGTTTACAAGTATATGTGAAAATAATTGTTAAAATGTGGGGTTAGAATAGCAAAATAATGTGTGTCTTATAAATGCATTTTTAAAGTTACTATATTATTTGAGGAGAATTTAAATAGTAAAAGTGGATCAATTTTATTTTTGATTATCTTCTGTTTTACGTGTTTTATTTTTCGAGATTATGTACCAAAGCACCACAAATTTGATCATTTTACGGCGAGAAATACGACCTTCAACTTTTGAAACTTAGGCTAGATATTTATCTAATTAAAGGTAAAAATAAGATACGAGCTTTTATATCACAGACAAAGATTGGTTTATACAAATTGGTAGTATGATAAAAAGTATTACCTAGTGATCCAAGTAATAAATGAATTTTTAATCAGTTGTTACAACTAACACCTCAAAATACTGGAGCTGTAAATGTTCATTGTTTGTTTTTAACCTAACCTAACTAAAGGAAATATTATTCTGAAATGAAACGGTACAATGGACATTTATGGTGTCAAATACTCTGATTAATATTCAAATTTACTACAATTTTACGCCCATGGCTTGAACATTTCGACGACATCATGAAAGGCGTATAGTTAACGCATGCTAATTAGGCACACCTACTTTTTCTAATACTGCCGCCCAAGCAATAACTTTTCAATTTTGAATATGCCATGCGGCAATGCAAATCTCTTAGGTTAAATGAATAACTGAACAGCAAGTTAAGTCATTTCATATCACTGTGATTCTTTGCCTTAAATTAAATATTTTCCATTTGATCAAGAAACCAAGAAGACCAACGTAGATTTACAAATAATACCTAATTATGATAAATTTTGTCACAGGGTGAGCCCACATTAAACTGTGAAACTTTAAAAATTGATTTTTTGTTCTACCTAGAGAGTGTCCGGAATATAAGTGCCTTTATTTTGATGTATGGTACACTGATAAAAATTTACATGTTCACAAAAAATATCAAATCCATACTGCATTACAAGAATCTCCATGTGAATACCGGACATTTACATCTTTCATGTAAAATTACATGATTTTCTCTAAAACACAAAATTACATTTCATGTGTACAAAAACACGGCTTTGCTATGAATTATACATATTCATAACAATAGTGATTTTCCTTTAAAGTTGGAACAGTACATTCTGGTGTGTTATTTCACACTATTGACCTGGCAATAAATAACCAATCCACCATGTATTATTCATAATTTTTATCAGTGTGTACTGTACCAAACAAAACATACTTGAATTAACAATTTTCTTTCTCTGACCAACGGTAATAGATTTATGTCTTGAATATGTGACAACGTCGCACACCCAGTGGCGTAGCTACCATACCGCCAAACCCCGCGACCGCGGGGGGCCCTGATGTCAAAGAGGCCCAAAAAATATCAAACAACTTCGACAAGATTTTAAAGGCCAACTGGCATTGCCACTATTAGCCTTAGCACAAAAAATACACTCTTATAACTTGGTAATAATTAACCCGCCTCTATTCAAATATTACTTTGCCACGTACGTCGGCGCTCTATGTAATCGAACCGTTTATTGTTTTCATGTTTTGCTGCTCTCCAAACTCCTGATTGAATGGAGGCAAATTCGTCTCTAGAAAATATCAAATTATCAACGTAATTACGAAAATTTGAAAAGTAACGCAATTAGTATTGCTAAAAGATGGAAAGTCAGCATAAGCCAAAAAGAAAACTAATATGAAGAATGTGATGTAAATATTCTACTTTATAATCAAGAGCATCATTTAAAGTAAATATTTATTACAAAGTTTTTGACGTTATTAGTCAATTAAACAACCGTTTTGAAGGGATAGATAAGACTGTTAACAAAATCAATGACGGAAGAATTATTTAAAATTTTTCAGCAAACTTATCCTCGCGATATATCGTCAGCATTTCCTTTTGCAAATTGTTGCCTTATCTTCTCTTAAAGATATTAGAGAGTTCGCACATTTTTAAATTGTAGAAAATGATACCCTACCATCAAATTTTGTAGAGGTATATACAACTTTAATATTATTTTTGGCGCTTCCTGTAACCATTGCGTCATCAAAACGCTCATTTTCTAAATTAAATATAATCAAAACCTTATTTGAGAAACTGTTGTTCTCAAAATAATAATTTGGCATTGCTTGGACAAAACTGACTTAATCAAAGTTTTTTATGTTATTTTTCAGTATAGCTATTTTTAATCTTATCACATATATTTTTTTATTTTACAGTCTATATTTATTTAGTGTTGTTGTTTGATTTGTTGTATTATTTATAAGAAAATGTTCCTTACCTATTCACGAGTATGTAATGTAGGTTCCTTTTAGATACTTATTTTAACTTCAGAAATAAATATTTTTGTCCGAATGTAGCATTCTGCACGTTATTAACTTGAACTGTGACTCTGTAGGGAGGGGGGAGGGGGGGTGGCAAGTCATATTTGGTGGGTGGGCCCAAAATCTGAAGCTACGCCACTGCGCACAGCTACCATGTCAGGTGTTTGTACATAATCACAAGTACACCTAAATATACTTGCTTACTGTAAATGGTTTTCTTTGAGCTCTTTTCACAACACATAATAAAAAGTGAATAGTTAAAAGTATTCAAAATAACTGTCTTTGCTTGCGAAAAGCGTTTATCACACACACGTCTCGTAGCCAGAGAGTTTTGCTAAATTCGTCAAAAATTAACATGTCATGTAGCTGGTCATGGTTACTATAAATTATTCCATTTTTATTTATGTACACTTAAAAATATCAAGGAAGCATTAGGTACAGAAAAACGCACTAACCATAATACTGCTAATAACGATTTGAGATTAACAGCAGCAGGTAATGGAATGCAATGTTGTCGTCGTACGATACAGTTTTAAGGATTTTTTGGAAAACTTCTTTAGTATTGAAAAACAAAAACTATATTCAGGAACATTTACTTAGTAGACCTTAGTTTCTAATTTTGTAACAGTTTTGCCTTTTATTGCAGTTGCATTCTTAAGTTTAAAATGTATTTGTAGAAAAGTTTTAGAAACTTTTTCTATGAGTTTTATTTATTGCTTTTCGTCGGATATATAACCCCCTTTAGTAATAGTGTACATATATTCAGGATACTCTGTATAACGTTTTGTTTAAGGTAACTTTATTATTGAGATATAGGGCGTTAAAGTTGAAAAAAAAAATTCAATTTCTGTATTATATCGGCCAGTGGCGTAGAATTGCGTAGTCTAGTTTCTTTTTTATAATTTTTTTCACCTAAATACGTCAATGTTAGTTAATTATTTCTTGAAAATATTTATAAACTAATAGTAATAGTTTTCTGTAATTTCCTTTGCGACGGAGAAATTGGAAACAATAGTAAATTTGTTCAATAAATTTGAGAATTAATTTGTAGTTTTAATTAGTAAAATAGTTTGACATACGATGTTACAACAAAATTTTGGGCCCGTCTGTTTTGAAATCGTAAGTTATTTTCAGCAGCTATGATACGTTTGCGCAAATCATCAATAGTGCCCACTTCGGTACGACGGTACTTCATTTTTTAAATATCCCCATAAAAAGAAATCCAAAGAATTTAAAGTCACGTAATGATGATGGTCATGGTACTGCTCCTCCTCGACCAGTCCTTTGGTATTAATGCTTGGATACGCTGTACATGGTACAGCCTCGTGTATGATACGCCACACTGCTGTAATACGCCGTAGACGTCCTGGACCTCCATCTCTTCCACAATGTAAAGGTTGAAAACACTACAGCTTGTATATGCATAGAAGGCGCACTTTTTGTAATTTATTGGAACATCTCTTGGATATTTTCAATTTCAGCACTGTCAAGATAAGATTATTATTTTTTAACAGATGCATTATTTTAATTGTGTGATAGTTTTTAAGTACTTGTATTTTTTATATGTGATTACCATTAGCTATGTGTCTGTACACTATTTGATTGAAATTTATAATATGCTTATACAGGGTGTCCCAAAATTAGCCTGCCAAAAATTAACTGTGTGTTCTACGACCAAAAATAAGAAAGAAAAGTTATATAAACCTAGGTCCGTAAACGCCCTCTAACGGAGCTATTGCTCCTTAAATGGGGACCCCAAAATTTAAGTTTCCCCTTATATTTTCCAAACGGATCGAGATAAAGTAAAACAAACTTAAAATTGAGAATTGCAGTTAGATTGCTAATCTAATGTTCTAAAAACAATACCATAATTAGTCATAGGCTTGTCAAACTGGAGGGGGGGGGGGTTATTATTGGATAAATACTGCTCTAATTTTTTTATGTCTCACGCCTTTTTCTCGATGTCTTTTTGCCGTCAGATCAAAAAATTTATAATGTTGAACAATTTTACAAAAAAAAACGTACTCTTGTTTTACTTCGGTAAATTATTCCGTTTACGAGTAATATTAATTTAAAAATTATGTGACATACCACAAAAATATTAGATATGATATGCAAGCGGTCAAATTGTCTCTAGTAGGCTTTGAAAAGTTATCTGTCAGTTTATTTGACATATATTACATATGTTTTCAAACATTTTTGAAGTGTTAATAGGCTATATTAAAATTAAAAAATTTACAAATAATTAAATTGCTGATATGTATTTTAAAAGTATTTTAATAGATTAAAACGCTTGATAACACCTTTAATATGTGTTAAATAAGTCGACAGTATTTTCTCAGAGGGGTATTTTGCCTATTTATAGTTTCCATATTAAACTTTTGTGGTACGTCACAAAATTTTTAAATTAAGATTACTTGAAAACAGAAAAGTTTGTCGGATTGAAATAGAAGTGCCTGTTTCATGTAAAATAGACCAGAATTTTTAATTTTTTGATCTGACGACAAAAATCTTGAGATACAAGGCAGTTAGAGCAATATTTACCCACTGACCCCCCGGTTTGGCACGCCTATTACCAATTATGAGGAATTATTTTCAGAACGTTAGATTCGCAATCTAATTGTGATTCTCAATTTCAAATTTGATTACTTTATCTTAATCCCTTTTGGAAATATTTGGGAAAAATCAAATTTTGAGGTCCTCATTTAAGGGGCCATATCTCCGTTAGGGGGCGTCTACGGATTTATGATTATATAACTTTTTTTTCTTATTTTTGATCGTAGAATCTACAGTTAATTTTTGGTTGCGCCACCCTGTATAGGCATTTCTCTTTGCCCTCCTGTTGTGTAGTTGGATTTTGTAACCTGTAGAACGGAGTAAGAATAAATAAATAAGTAAATAAATAAATAATTTAATTTGCCACATCCTGAAAATGATAGTACCAGGAGCGTGCGGTTAAGTTTTAAGTAAGGGAAGTAATTTTTAAAAACTTACCTATTTGTAATATGTATAATTAACATAATTTTTAAATTTTTAGGAGTCAAAGCCGCATTTGTTATGGACTAAATTAATTGTTTCCTATTTCAAAAATTACATTTTAGAAGATGTTTTGTTTTTTTTTTTTGTTTGCTTCCATGGACTGCACACCCCTGATGGTACAATTGGTGACACGTAAACGGTAATTTCAATTTTATGTCGCGTCGTCTGCTCCATTTTAAAATATTTATAATGGACAGATACTTATAACTCTTCGAGATCAATACTTGATTTGATGCCAAACAGTAGATCTAGTCAAACGTAATTGGTGGATGTATAAAACTGTGACAAATATTTTACACAGAAGAATACTAAAAAATACATATCATGCAAAAAGTGATATACAAAAATAAATATGTTTATACAGGATGTATAGAAATATATGAGCCGCCACATTACAATTCTTTTAAATCGACACGGCGCGACGACAAGAAAAATTCCATAGATGTTTTTATGGCGGAATTTTACAAGATTTCATATAAAAATGAATTAATTAACAACAGTGTTTATTTACCATACCAGGACATGTTATTCTCTGTAAATGGATTAAACCTTGGATAAAGTTTTTTCTTTCAAAGAAACGTTATGAGATAAGTTAATAGTTTACATTTATAAATCCTTGAATTGTATTCAGTTTCAGAGAAAATTAATCGCAAATGTATTAAACATCAACCTCATTTACTACAGCTTTAAATGAATCCTTATCTGATGCCGTTATTATTTTCATTAACGAGAAATAAATAAGTCTGTAAAGGGTATCGGAATACTTACATCTTTATAAGCATGTAATTAATGAATTTAATTATTTTAAAATGAGGATATTGCACTAGAGAAAATTACAGCTCGTAAAAGATTAACGTCCTCAACATTAAAGTTAACTTGAAACCAACTTCCTTCTGAAGACATTGAATTTTTAAACTTTATGGTATATGTGCATTTTGATGACTAGAAAAAATATTAAATATATTGATTTACAATTCTCTATAATATTATTAATTAAATTCCTTATCAATAAAATTTTTTACCTACTTTAGCAACTACACTCGATTTAGTAAAATCTTATTTAAGCTGGCCAATATAGATACCTAAACTCTACTCTTACGAGTAGAATATTTTAAAATTTTCTAAAACTGATTTTAAAATAATTTTTTCTACAAACATGAAAAAATGCAATTTGTAACACTCCCTTGTAGCATTAAAAATATTATTTTAAGGCGCCAGTGCCTTAAAATGATCATTTTAAAGCACTAGCACCTTAAAGTAAATGTCAAATTGTGACAGTAAATTTGCAATACATTTAATTTGTATTTTCTTTATTAACATGAATACTTATATTACAATTCACACAATTTGAAAAATTAAATCCTTCCATAATTCTACCACTATCAACTGAAACGACCGCATTCCTAGTTGACGTTTGAGCAGACACAACGTTTAAAAGTGACCAATCCAAAGCTTTCAAACTTTTCGTAAATGATGAATACAACAATGGTTGCCACCATGGTTACTATACAGGGTGTCCGGAAATGATAAGCAAAAAATTCAGGAGATAATTCTAAACCGAAAATAAATGCTACCTCTTTCTATAACATTTTTTCCAAAACTGATTATTAACAGGGTGTTAAAGTTAAAATTTTATTTTCGATATGTGTAAATACCTTCTTAAGAATCGTTTCTCCTACCTGTTTTATTTGAAAAAGCTATACCTTGCTGTAGTCGGTAGGCGTAATCATTTTTGAAATATATAATTTAAAAAATTGATTGCGAGAAACGCCTAAATAATCTGCCTAATAAAGTATACACTGGCGCATTCGCCCAATAATTGAAAATTTAGTGAATAGAGAAGGGTATAATGGAATACGAGAATTTTTTTGGAATACCAGTGTGTAATATGAAACCAACATAACTATCTTCTAAAGTTTATATACGCCATTCTTACTAAAGGTGTCTAAATTAAGGAATAATATTTAAATTCAATTCATAGAAGCTGTAAAGAATAACAAAAGTCCAGGGAAAAACGGAATAACAGTCGAGAACATTAAGTATGCAGGAGAGGATTTAAGACAGAGAATATAAGAAATGATCCGAATGATCTGGAGAAGAGAATGTATGCCTGAAGATTGGAGAGATGCTATTTATACCAATCTTAAAAAAAGGGAGATGCAACAGACTGCAGAAACTATAGGGGTATATCATTGTTAGATATAGGGTATAAAATTATGGCAACGTTAATAAAACAGAAAATAGAACCTATGGCAGAACAACAGATAGGGGAGTATCAAGTAGGTTTTAGAAAGGGGAGGTCAACAACGGACCAAATCTTCATGGTGAAGGAAATCCTGACTACATGCTATAAGTATGGAATTAAAGCAATGCTTTTATTTGTGGACTTCAGGAAAGCATATGATTCGGTCAAAAAGGAATAGACTAAGTAAAATTTTGAAACAATTTGGGATACCATCCAAATTGATTAGGCTATTGAAAATGACCTTAGAAAATACTAAATCCAAAGTACGAATAAAAGGTGAATGTTCGGAAGGTTTTACTATTGACACAGGACTGAGACAAGAAGACCCACTCTCAACGTCTCTTTTTAATTTAATAGTAGAAAGGGTCATAAGAGATAGTCAATTGAACAGAGAAGGACACATATTGTTTAAAAGTCACCAAGTAGTAAGTTATGCAAATGACGTGGAGGAAGCACGTAAAGTGGGATTGCAGATAAATCAAGCGAAAAGTAAACTTTTGAGAATTGGAGAACAAAAAAAGATACCAATTTTAAATTGAGAACACAGCATGGAGAGATGGAGTTTGAAGAAGTTCAAGAATATGTGTATTTGGGGGCGCTAATAACAGCTAACTGTGATGAGGAGCAAAAAATTTGGAGGAGTAAAATTTAGAATGTATAAAACAATTTTGAGACTGACAGCGCTGTATGGTAGTGAAACCTGGGTCCTCAGTAAGAAGGCAAGAGAAAACCTTTTAAGGTGGGAAAGGACGATCTTAAGAAGAATTCTTAAGGGGGTAAGAAGATGGAGGAAGGCTATGTAAGGAGAAATAATGAGAAAATATATGCAATGTACCAGGCACCAACAACAGACAAAGTTGTAAAAGCCAGAAGAATGCAGTGGCTAGGGCATCTAGAACGTATGGAAGAGGAAAGGGCAGTTAAGAAAATAGAAGGGAGTAAACCTAATTACAAGAAAAAAAGAGGGAGACCGATGAAGCGATGGAGAGAGGCAGTAGCAATATATTTATTATGCAAAATTGACCGTTTCTATATTTTATAACGTTTACCAATCGATCACAGTTGATGATCGTTTCATGTTTCTCATTTGTATGCAAGAGTCTAGCAAAAATCATCCATAATGAGCGAGATAAGAAATTATCGAGACTCTCGCAAGACAATGGAATGATCTTGCAAGATCGAGCAAAAATAATTAATACTCGTGACTTATTTTGCAAGAAAAGACAACACTTTAACATTTTTCAAGATTTCTTGTCTCAGACAACATTAGACGCTAGTAACACGAAATTAAAACTATTGGTACGTAATAAATATTACACGGCTTTTATTTATTTCGTTACCAATCAGTTTGTATATCGTGCGTGGCTCAGGAATTTTAATTTCAGTGTGCCACAATTATGTCGTCCACACTCACACTCACATACAGCCTACGGTCGTTAGAAGTCTCCATTGAAATGTGTCTCGTGTAATGCAATACTGTCGCATGCATGTTATTACCAGGAGAAGGCGGACTCCGGAAATTAGACGTCGTTCAAGGTTAGTAGGTCAGGTAACTCCACCTGGAGGGCTCGGTGAGTCAACCAAGCGGTGAAGCCGATCAGATTTTAAAGAGCAGTGCATGACACGAACTGCATGTCGATGGGTTGTTAGCGACGATAAGCGGCAACATATTACATATGAAACAGAGATTTTTACAAACATAATAGAGCTCCTAATATGATGTGGAAGTTTGTTAAAAACTTTTAACCCATATACAGGGTGAACCTTAAATAAGTACAAATATTTTAACCGCAGGTGTAGTTCGTTATATAGATAAGTCTAATGAAAGTTGAAAGTTAATTTTAAAAATTTCAAATATTTACGGATATTATTATTTTTTTTTTAAATATCCACATTTTGAGGACCGCTGACTAGATAGACCGCTGACATAACCTAATAAAATAAACCACATGTTTTTGTGAAGGCGAAGTGGTCATATCTTCTTTAAGATAAATAATTTGTTATCGTACATTCAATTTTTGCCATTGTTTCTAATTTAAAACATTTGTTTTTTGCAATAAGGAAAGTAAAATTATCATTAAATATGAATTTTCGCATACTTGCATATTCCACACCCGAGGATATGTACGTATGTGGATTTTATTTTTTCAAAAAAAAACACGTGTCTGCATAAAAATACTAAGAGGGGGAAAATTTTGTAAATTGATTGTTCTATTTACTGTAATTTTTTCATATCGAGAAACGTTTAGAATAAAATATTTAAAAAAAATAACAGAGGTTGGTGGAAGAAGTGGAAACTAATATTTCCCAAGGAAAGAAAAAAGTAGTTTGTGAGAATTACATGCATAAAAAGATGCCATATTTACTATTACCATTTAATGTCACCTGTCTATTGAGAAAATTAGTATCAAATCAACAAACATGAAACATACGAAAATGTTCAAAACTTGTAAAAGAAGCTTATGAACAATATTACAATTCAATATTTTCTTTGACAATCTGTTACTTATTAAATGTTAAGACTTTTTTTGCAATATTTGTAAAATACAAACTTGTTTAAATAAATTGGTTAAATAAAAATAATTATTACACAGGAAAGTCATGTCCATTGTATGAAAACATCATAAAAACATAATTTCAATTTTTAAAATACCCCATATTATTGTTTTTATAATGATTAAAATAAAGCAAAATATATTTTAAATAACAGTAAAATGTTTTTACAGTTTCCTCATAATGTGCTTTTGTGGATATGTGACGTTTCTGCATACGTCGATTTTAATGCTTTCAGCAGGAACACAGTTGTGCAACTGGCGACTTCGCCAAAAGTTAAATTAGCTGGATCCTCCCAATGTGCGGAGGGGTGATTATTTTTCTTTTACCTATAATAAATCATGCAGTTAAAAGAGTAATTAAGGCCAATGCCAATCAACCACCTCAGCAGTAACAATCTTGGGACATGCATAGGTATTGATATTAATCAATACCTATGCATGTTATTAAAAATATTTAGGTAATTTATATTTTATGAATTAATGTATTTCCATGCAAATACGTGATAAATTTATAAGGTATATTATGACGTTGTAGACAATCGTATACAGACATAACTGAGAGCGATGATCTTTAAGTCGTTAGAGGGTATAAACATCTACAAATATCCGCGGTGCATGAACACTTGTCATATTAGTTAGTTAATTTGGTAAATAAAAGTTATTAATAAGTTTTTTGTGACTTTATGCCTTATTATGTAGTTGGTAACTAAGTAATAAAAACGCAATAATGACCTACTACATAATAGTAATTTTTTCTACGTTCCTGCAAAAAACAAAACTTTATTGAACTATATTTAGTGGAAAAAGTGGTTCTTTATTGCACTAGTGCAATAAAATGTTTATTGCATTCATCTGTTATTCTACTACAGCGTTTTGTCATCATGACAAACATAACTTGTTGCATAAATAACTATTATACAATATTTTTTCTACGTTCATGCAAAAACCAAAAAATGTTTTATTTAGATGACACTAAGTCTAGGAAAATATGACGTCAATTTGAACGTTTATGTTTGTCATGATGACATGCTGTAGTAGAAAAAAAGTTATGATAAATATAGTTATTTCAGTTATTTTCACAACACTATTAAAAAAATCAAGTGTACAACTCGTAGAAAAAGTGTATTTTCCGCATATGGTGTAAAAACCTAGGCCTGATGCGGAAAAAAGTCGCATTTCCTAACTTACTGCACAAATAGCTATTCTTTTTCATTTTATAATTTTACCCAAAATTTCATTTTGCTAATGTGTAACAGTGAAATAAAATTCCAAGATTTCAACTAAGTTTTATTATTCCAATATACTGGTAGAAAAATTGTCTGAATTATCTACGTAAACAAACAATAAATCACTAAACAACGTGATATTTTTCTAAAAAGAAGTCAATATAATTAAATCTATGCTATTTTTATTACATTTATAATAAATTACGGTGCATTATTTTTCACGTTGAAGGGGATAATAAATTGCCGCTAAAAGTACACTGGTAATTTCTAAATATAGATACTGACACTAAGTGAAAATAGTTCACACGAAACGAAAGTGCGCATTGGATTTATTTAGACAGTGAAATGTTGATTTTCTTATTCGCGTAAAAATAAAAACATGTGTATATAACCAAAAGGGATGCGATATCGTGGAAAAAAGTTACGTGCGTCTCCATTTTATTTCCATATTAGCAGTTCTATTAATTTTCATTAATGTTCTATATAACCTTTATATATTTTGCTCATAGCACATACATTTACAGGGTGCTATTTTGTAAAATGAACAACGAATCTCACTACTAGTAGTGGTTTACAACATTACATACTGGTACAGGGTGTGTCAAGTTTAAATAGCCAAACTTCAGGAATAGATTCCTTATGAAATTTCAAAAATGTAAATACAACATACCTATTATTTCGATATCCGATCAAGTTTAAATAGCCAAACTTCAGGAATAGATTCCTTATGAAATTACAAAAATGTAAATACAACATACCTATTATTTCGATATCCGATCAAGTTTAGGAAAAAAAAATTTGCCCAGTTACTCCAAAATGACAAGACTCACTGCTCTCTTAAAATTTTTTAGGGACATATTACTTAGAGTGGATCATCTCAGGAACTAAAAAATGGAATCAAATTATAAGCAGTGGCGTAGATATGAGGGATCTACAACACCCTTTGACAAAAATATTTGTTATGCCATAGCCAAAGGAATTTTGGATCCCTTTACTGTATACACGGATTCTGGAAAAAAATTCGTCAGACGCATCGTTTTTCAGTGTAGAAATACCTACCAAAGATAAAAAGACAGTCATTGATGACGAATTTTGTACATTTATTGAAATATTTATAATAAGTGTTTGTGCTGACCATCAACTGTATAATACATTTCCTACAGTAACGGGTAATTTTGATTTTTTCCCTGAATTTGATCACCCTGTATCTCTGTTGCAGAGCAAGATAAAGTGTACGTTGTATTTACATTTTTTGCTCGAAATTTCGAAGAATCCTGAAGTTTGACTATTTAAACTTGCCTCACCCTATACACGTTGCCCCGCTTGTACTTCAAAGTAACTCCCAGTAAACACACATACGTTATTTAAACGTATTGTCAACGTACCATTGGTTGATAATTCGTTTTAAGTTACAATATCAACCATTATTTTATGGTTAGAAAAGTAACGGTCTAACATAACGTTTAAAATACGTATTTTTTTAACAAAAAATGTTAGCAAACCTATTGTAACGTTAAATAAACATTATTTAAAATATTTAAATAAAACTTATTTATTAAAACCTTTATAAAACGTCTGTGTCAACTGATTAATATATTGACATTGAACAAACGTTTTGCACATAATAAATATTTCGGAACGATACCAATCCAAAGTAAATTTTATACAATATAATTTAAAAAAAAGATATTGCATTAAGAATATATACAAATAACTAGATAGTAATTACTTTTTAATAAACCTCCCAAGTGTTAAAAAACAGTACAATTTAAACGTGTATTAAATACGTTATAATCATTCATTGAAATAAGGAAGCGAATTGCCGTTTTTTACACGTGTCGATTATAATGCCGTTAAACGTTCTATACAAATTTAATGATCTTATTGGTAGATAAAGATCACGTGTTACACACATACCATTTCGAGTTCTTTTTTGTAAAAGTTTGTCAGTTGCATATTCATCACTGTACGTACCTACTGTGATCCGTGAAATATTTCCTTATTTTATTTTGGTAAGTATACCTACTTCTATAAGTATTTAATTTTATTTTATTAATATAGGAGTATTAGGTTTTTTTTACATTACATGTTACAAATAATTATATAATGGAATCTAAATTTATTCCACTATAACTTTTCCTACTTATGTTTCAAAATACTTACAAAGGCGATGACAAAATTAATAAAAGTAGGCGCGTAAATTTTGTACTCGTACATGCCTACGTTAAATTACTTTGTAAAACAATTATTATGACTTGGTAATTTTTTTACTTTATATTAATTATAAGATACAGTGACATATTTCTAATCATTATTGGGAATGATTTAAACTTTTTTATTTCCTTTCTGCTTCGTGGTCATATTAAATGTATATTAGGTTATTATTATTACCATTATTATAACATATATTTATAACTACGATAGATTAAACTTAGACATGTTTAAAGTTTAGACTTTCTTTAAATAATCTATATTATCCAATGTAAGTGAAGTTAATAATATAAAACGTATTATTATTTATTTAATAAACTATTACTGATAGTAAAACCAATTATTTATTATTACCTACCTAAATTTGAAATTAAACAATAGGTATTGATATTTTTTAATACTCTTATTTATAGGCAACAATCGAGCCACATTATTGGAGTATCGATAATAATTATTAATAGGAACAAGATTAAATGATAGAAGATTTTGTAACTATTTTATTTATATTATATTAATTCCCTGATAATTATTTATTTAATACAGGGTGGTCCAGAATGTACCGTAAATACTAGAGCATATAGCACGTTAAAAAATAAGGGTACTATTTTACATAAATTTTTGTTCAACACTCAATAATAAGAGAGATATAACCCTCTGAGGGATGAAATAAAAATCATTTTTTTTAATGTCTTTCAGATACTCTTGAATAATGGGTTCATGGGGTGAGTATATTCGGATAATTAATTATTTGTTACCACTTATTCAATCACTTATGATTAAGGAGTAGTTTTGGATAGTATTTTTTTTTAATTTGAAATTATGTATTTCAAAAAAATACTTACCACTCAAAACAACGCTTTAATCTTAGGGATGGAATAAGTGGAAACATAAAATTAATTGTACTAAAACCTAAAAAAAGTAAATTCATTATAAAAGTATTATAGCTAGTTAAGTGTTATAGATATTTAAAGAAGTGGTTTTTATTTAGCGGTTTTACAGGATTAAATGTACCTGATTATTTAGTTTTGAAATATATATATAATACCCTTATTTTTTAACGTACTATCTAATCAAAAACAACGTTGTAAAACACGTTAAAAAACACGTCTCTAAAACATCTTTTTGGACATTAAAATAACGTTTAATTTACGTTAGTAAATAACCTATATAAAATGTAATTATTAAACGTAAAACTTACAGCTTATTAATACTAAAAATGATCGTTCCACATTTACTAATATTAAACGTTTGTACTTTGGTTACCAGAAACGTGTAAAACCGCGACATTTTTAAGTTGATTGTACGTAAAAAAGACAAGCCTTTTTCAAACGTTGTATGGACATTATAAACGTTTTTCTAACGTATATGTGTTTACTGGGCTGAGAAAAGAGCTCTTAGACAAATAATGGGAATAATTGATATAACTTATTTTTTTAATTTATGCAACGTTTCCGAGATACAGGGTGTTAAATTTGTTATTCTGGAGAGAGTTTTTCATAATTACCTTTAAATGGATTGAAGATCAAGATCAAAACGTCTACTAATATCAATCGTCATGTCTTAGAAAATGTGTAAAGTGTTTTATTCTCAATAGCAGTGGGGTTAAGAAAAAAATAGTCAGTATTTCTTAAATATTTCGTGGGCTTTGTAAACCCCAAAGAATTATACAAAAAAGTAGGTATAGTTACTATTTGAATATCGATGTGATGCACATATTTCGAAGAAAAATTAAGATATAACTCTACTCATAAAGGGTTATGAAAGTGCGTCAGTAAACTACGGGGTGGTTCTAAGGATTAAAATTCAAATTGTCTGCAAGTTAGAGCTAGTCAAGGGTCAATTTTTTATTTTTCATTTTAAACAACTTATTTAATAATAATAATAATAATTTATTACACTTGTTACAAATAAGAATTGTACAGGCTAGTCAAAAAAGAAAGAAACATGATACACAGATGCATTATTTTACACAAATATAGGTTTATACACTAAGGCCTTACGACTAATTTGACCCATTTCAGATACAAACAAATACATAATAATTCTCTAATTGGAATAATCCGCTATACTGTATGGCTTCAGTTCACACAGTAAATTGAATAGATCTGTTTTAACTTCATTAAAAGAATTTTTATTTTTTAAGTTATTTGGGAGGTGATTATAAAGTTTTATACAGGTATAATACGGGCTACTTTCAATTAGAGATAGTCTATGCATAGGATAACTGTATTGTTGGCCGTGTCTTGTATCATACGGACCAGGCATTATGTCTGCTTGAAAATTGTCTTTATTATTATAGAGGAACTTAATGCTTTCATATATATGTATGCCATTAAGTGTGAGCAGATTTAGGTTTTTAAAGTGTCCTCTACAGGAATCTGTGGGAGATAATTTTTTAATAAGACGTATTGCTCTCTTTTGTATTTTGAATGTGCTTCTGGCATAATGGCTATTACCCCATATGATAATCCCTAAACGAATTCTTGAATAGAAGTTTGAGTAGTAAATTTTTTTAGTTATATTTATATTACTATATTTTGAGAGGATTCTTAACCCAAAGCACGTTTTGCTTAACTGTTTATTGATGTATAATGTTCTTCAAATCGTAAAGTTTCATCTATATGGATGCCTAGGCATTTAATTGATGTAGAAAATTGTATTCTGTGATTATTGACATTGATATGATTTGGAGTGTCTAGTCCAAGATTTGTTTTAAATAGGATTATATCAGTTTTCTCTTGATTTAGAATTTGCCCATTATTTGTACACCACTTTTCCATAGATTTAATAATGTTGTTTCCTTCATCCACGATGTCAGGGAAAAAATATTTACTTTTTACAATGAAACTAGTATCGTCTGCATAGTTTATTAACAACGAGTTGTTATTAATAATTGACTGAATATCGTTAATAAAAATAAGGAAAAGCAGTGGACCGAGCGTACTGCCCTGCGGAACTCCACTAGACAAGTCCAAGGCCTCCGATCTCACACTGCGCCATTAATCTGATCAGTTATTTTTAAAGCATGTTTCCTGCCTTCCAAGTAAGACTTATACCATTTAAGAGAGGTACCACGTATTCCGTAATGTTGCAATTTGATTAGTAGGATATCGTGACTGATGAGATCAAAGGCCTTGGACAAATCCAGAAAAATGCCACAGGCAATACATCCCTCATCAAGTCCAAAATATATAAAGTTTGTTAATTCGAATAGAGCAGTTTCAATACTTCTACCTCCAAGAAATCCGTGCTGTGAATTACTGAATAGATTATGTAACTTAAAAAATCGCATTGTTCTATTGTACATGATTTTTTCAAAAAATTTAGATAATACACTTAACAAATGGATTGGACGATAGTTTTCAAACATACATGGGTCCCCCTTTTTATATATTGGTCTGATAACAGAAAATTTTAGGTTATTGGGAAAAATTCCATTTATGAGCGATTCATTTATAATATGACATAGAGGTGTTACAATATGTTCGAAGCATTTTTTCAAAATAAAAACAGAGATCTCATCATATCCAGAACTTTTGTTAGGTTCAATTTTATTAATTATATTCCACAATTCCGAAATAGTCACATCTTCAAGTGCAAGTGACTCTGGGTTTAAAGGTATACTACATGTAAATTTATTTGTATGTGTTCATGTCGTTTGCACACTTATTAACGTTTTTATATAAAGGTTGACGATCTTGTTTGACATTCCCTACCATATCCGAAATTATACTCCAACTTGTTTTAGTCTTGTTTTGTGAATTTGCTAATTGGTTTTCATAAAGTTTTATTCTCGATTTTTTCAATAAAATGTTATATTCTTGTTTGTACTGTTTAAATGTGTTTTTGTATTCGGGAAAAGCAAAGGATAAATTTTGATATTTTAGCATTATACTTTTACATTTACTTAGTTCAGGGTTGTTTATCTCTTTTTGTTTCTTTTTTTTTGTTTTTTTTTGTCTTGTTTTAAGTGGGAAATGTATACTTCAATACTAGAAAGAAAGAAATTTAATTCAAGTTATATTAGTCTCTCATTTAGCACACCCACTAAGTAGATTAAACTCTATTGGACCATCGCTTGCTAAATCGTAGCGGCCGCACTTTTCCAAAACTGTTCCTTTGCCCGTTTGCAGTGACTCACCGCGCGTGGCAGCACTCTACAACACATGTCATAGTTGTCAACTCTTTCTATAAGTAATTTGACTTTTCTTAAAAATTATGACATTTTGTACATTTCTGTTAACGTGTTATATTTAAATTTATAAATTGATACAACTTAAAATAATCAAGTACCTACCTATTGTATTTTTCGTAGTGAAAGTGAAGTAGCAGTTAATTATTGTGTATTCATTTTATAACAATCTACAGTATTAGGACAGAAATACGTTGTGTGGAGTACAGACATGGTATTAATGTTGCATATTTTAAAGTAGTAGACATAAAATACATACATTTCTACAAACCAAATTAAATAAGTAGCTTCTATTAAAAGATAAGTTATTATAGTCTCAATATCAAATGTCAAATTCTGACATTTATGGCTTGATGTATATGTTTCCAAATACTAACATAGGTGTTGACACACTACAGCACATTGCAGAATTGTAGATTGAAATTCAGGTGATTCGACAGATTATCGTCTGCTAAATCGCGTCGCCTTTGTAATACTTGTGGTGCTACGAATTGTAACGAAAATTGTTTAAATCAGGTATTGATTTGATTTTTAACAACAATAATTTGAGTAATGGCTCGGCAATTCTCAAGTATTGAATATCGTGACATGCATTTTTCTTACGGATAAGGAAATGGTAATACAGAACAAGCGCGATAATTATGACACGAGAAGACTTAGAACCACGAAAACTGCAGAAGGAGGAGTGCTGTACACACTAGAAATAAATTCGGTTATATAAGTATAAGAAGAATTGTTGCCCATTCTTTAGTTTGAAAGTTTCTCCACGAGCAACTTCATCCATTTCATGTGCAAAAACCACAAGCACTTTATCATGATGAGGATACTGCACTTATTAACAATATTTTATTTGCTGAGGAAGCTGGTATTATAGGAGACGGAATTACAAAATATACATAATATTCAACGACGGTCCCATGAGAATTCACGTGCATACCAGGAAACGATATATCCACGGAGATATTCTCTTAACGTATGGGCCGAAATCATAGGAGATCAACTTCTCATGTTCTCAATTCATTATATGACGACTTGGAATTTCTTGGAATCGATCTTCCAGACTTCCTTGACAATGTTTCTGTAAGAACAAGCGCAAATATGTGACTTCTAGAAGATGGCATCCCACCACATTTTAGTTTACCTGTTCATTTATATAAAAATGCATGGCCAACAATACACTACAATACATCAGTTTTATCGCGTTTTAACAATTTCCAAAATAGAACGGAGATATGTATTTTTCTTGAATAACTTTTAAAGTACTCAATATAATTTAACAAAAAATTTAATGTGATGGACCTCTTAAAATAGTGCTCTTGAAACATATTTAGCAGCTTTACAACTTAATGCCTAAATTTTTAACACCCTTTATGATAAATACTTTAAAATAACACATCTGAGTAGCTTAAACCTTAGACTAAAATAAAGGTGTCAAAGGAGTCATTCGAACAACAAGAAATAATCATTTTAAGATGTTTAATCCGAAAAAGTACAAAATTTAAAAAAAACGCAGTGGTGTCCCAGGAGGCACATTAACGAAATTATTGAAAAACTTCACAAAAGGGTTCATAGGTCGAATATAAGTCGAACTTTTTCTCGTAAACAGTTAATTTTATCGAAAATTTCACAATAGTATTTTTCAACCAATTAAAGACCTGTATTTTGTAGCGTTACTATAGCAACTAAGAAAATTTCCGGAAATTTTTCTCTGCCTTGGGGTAAGGAGCATGAAATTACACTGGAAATTTTTTGACATTTATAAATAAAATGACATTTATATTTAACTTCAAATTTATTCTATCATAATTTAATAAGTACAAATCATTTATAAATAATTATTTACCAAGTATGTACTTTTAGTAGTTTTAATTAAAGCGTCCAAATGTTGCTGAAATTCCTCAGCCACGTCTTCTTTTCTTAATGGGGAATAAACAAGCACACATTCACTAAAATTTATAAAATGTCTATGTTTCAAAAAATAAATGTAGTACTTTGAAACAATCTTATTCTGCTGTGATCCACGAAGAGCTCCATATTTCTTACACACCAGAAGCAAATGATTTTTAATAATCCCAAACAAGTTTGGCGAATAAATTTCTGGCCCGCATTCTTGTAATAAATACATTAAAAATTTTAGGTTCCGATGATACATTTTAATTTCACTAACTTTTTTGCAAAACTTGCATAAAACGTATTTCTCAAACCGCTCCATTTTTCAATTGTACAACACAACGATTTTAAAGAAAATGGTCAAATAACGTCAAAAGTCACGATTACCTTGTTTGACATGGATTGCATGGCCTTCTTAATAATATATACATATGAATTTTATTGATATTACATAGTGCTTAAGGTTCTTTGTAAGAAAATATATTTCTACCAACTTTAGTAAAATGAGTATGTGGAAAACTGAGAGATTGATCTACTATTGACTTATTTTTTATTATTTTGCTTAACTAAAGTCGGTTAGTTGTATTTTATTTAACCTAATGTTATATGTATGTAAGTTACTTTGATTATATATACTGCTTCAAGTTTTTTTTGCAATAAAATATATTTTTACCAACTTTAGTACACTAAATTTTTAGAAAACTGAATGATTGAACTACTATCAACTTATTTTTTATTATTTCTGTCTCTTCAAAACAATCAAAAAATTTTAATATCTTTATATTTTTATCGATATTTTTTAACACTTCATTGTGAAATTTTCTTACCGAATACCACTGTAGCTTCAATTAAAAACTGGAAATTTTTTCTTGCACGCGAATATTTTTTAGAAAATTCGTGTGCTCGAAAAAATTTCCAGTAATAATTGAAGCTCTAGTGGTATTATAAGTGACAATAAACAAGAGTACCTTTTTTAGTCTAAGGTTGAAGCTACTCAGATTTATTATTTTAAAGTGTTTATCAACAGGGTGTTAAAAATTTAAGCATTAAGTTGTAAAGCTGAACCTGCCCCTGGTAAACTAATAAGGCTAAATATGTTTCAAGGGTACTATTTTAAGAGGTTCTTACTAGTGTGCATCACATTAAATTTTCATTAAATTATATTAAGTACTTTAAAACTTATTCAAGAAAAACCGATTTCCAGTGCCGTCCTTCAGGGACACATATCTCCGTATAGCAAGGGTCTGTAGGAAAATGTTATAAAGAACTTTTCATTTTATTTCATCATATTCTATCTGCACCCGCGAGATTTCCCACATTTTCTTGGACACCGTGTATATTATTAAGAAGGAAAAAAATTATGCAATTGAAAGGCATAAAAATATACGAAATGTTCCGTTTAAAAAAAAATGTGTTATATTTTAAAAGAGACACCCTATAGAGAAATCACAAGTACGCCACTGAACTATACGTTAGAAACTCTATTAGGATCAGATTCTCTGAGATACGAACAATCTTGTAGAAGCAGTTTTTTTAAATTTCGCCCTGCATTTCAAAAACGAAGGGATCTATGGACGTTCTAATTACACCATCTAAAGTTTCTCGAAAAGGTAATTTAATATTGCGAAAACAACACCCTTCTATCTCTTGTAGTTTCCGAGATATCTTGCAATCATAACGAAATTGAGACACCCTGTATATTTCAAAATTACTTTATTTACGTGATCATATGAATTACCTGCATTACCAAGTGTTATGAAAAATTTAGAGGTAATGTGCATTACCCGTATAAATTTTTGATTAGCGGATGACTCCTCGAGTATAGAAAACATCAAGCACAGATTAGTTCGCTAGGCGTCGATCTAGCGGTTTAGCAAGCACTCAAGCAAACGAATGAATTTGTTCTTTCTAGCGTGCCACTAAGCTGTAGTAGGTAGGTGTATATCTGTGTGGGTACATTTAATTTTCATTAATCACATTCCATTAGTCAAAGCAATTTTGCAAATTAAAATTTGCTTCTGCTTTGTTCACAAAATAAAGCACAAAAATATTAATAGGAGGTACTTAATTAATTAGTTTATAGATTTTTTTTAGTTCTGAAACAACCTTATCAAAATGGTAGTTACGTACCTACATATTATGTAAAAGATTATGTACTAGTATTTCCTTTAGAAGTGGTTCACCTACATTATAAAAAATTGTAGTTTTTCCGTTTAATTAATAAATATAGAAAAATCACAAAAGATGTTTTTTCCCAGAAAGCTGGAACCCTTGATCTACAATTTCATAGCTAATGTAGTTTATTTACTAAAATATCCTTTCAATTAAGAGCTCCGTATTTTTGAAATAGTGTTTGCTACAAAGACAAATGGTTTTTAACAACAACAACTGGCTGAACTATATATCATCTCATGCCACCTAAGTATTTTCAGGGATATACTAAAGAAATAAGAACACACAGCAACAAAAATCGGTCGAACGTTTTTATGTATCGAAATCTATAAAAATTCTTACACATTTTTTAAAATTTAACGATAAATATAAATATTCTTATAGGTAACATAAACTTAGTTCTATACTATATTGTGACTTTGAAAAAACTACAGTGCATAGTACCACGCGATAGAGGACTTAAAAATAATAACAGCAGGTGTCCGATCGCCTTTTGTTGTCAAGATACAGCGTTTCAAATTTTTTTTGTAAAATTTGAATTTTTTTTAGTTTCTCGGTCGTACGGAAATACTTGAACCAAAATTGGTGCACACTGTGACCTTGCATTATGTGTCACAATATTCAATTCATTCAGAATCCAGTTTTCTATTTTTAAACACAATAAATAACACCCTGTAAGAAAAATTGTTTTCCTATTTTCCAAAAAGCAATTTAATTTTGTAGAAATAATTGCTTTTGAATTTTAGTCGTATTTCTTACAAATTTTCTGCAAACAAATATTTTTTGTCTTCCTGACTTAAGGTAGTTTGAAGTACTTGGATTTGTTACATCATTCTTTAAAAAAAATCTTTTAAAATGCCTTTATTAGAAAATATATTTCTCTTCAGTATCTAAACAGAAAAAATTGCAACTTTGTAGACATGATTTTTGGAAATATCATATATACAGTGTTCGAAAAATTGACTCAAATTTGATCATATCAAATTTTGAAAAATTCAATAAATTCAAATGGATTAAATAATTTATAGGTACCTATAATTAGCAGTTGGCGATTTATCCAATAAAATATTTTGTTCCAAAAACCTATAAACCCGTTTTAATTATGCATTATGTATGTTTTCATCACAGTAGGCCTGCATTACCCAAGCATTACGTAAAATTCAGACGTAATGTGCATTACTGATACACATTTTTGGTTAGTAGACGAACCTCGTATGCAACGTAATATACAGGATGTCCAGAAAATGAGCCTTACTTTTGCTATATGATGAGTTGACATAGGTCTTGAATGTGACAACGCCGCTCACATACTGTCTTAGGATTGTTGTGTATTTATATATAATAATTATAAATATGGTGCTTACTGTGAATAATTTCCTTTAAGCTCTTTTCACAACAGAACAATAGGTACCAGTATTTAAAATGACTTATGTTCCTTGCAAGAAGCGTTTACCGTACAAACGTCTCGTAGCTAGAAAATTTTACCTAGATTCGCCGTAAATTATCATGTTATGCAGCTGGTCATGATTATAAATAATATTACTTTTTGGTTATCAGAAGCAGTCTGCAGTTTGACACATTGCAGCGTTGTCGAACATTACAGTACCTTACAGTTTTAACGAGTCTCTGGGAAACCTCAATTTACTTCATTAATACTGATTCAAAAAACAAATTACGTTATAGACGCTTTTACTTAACCTTAACCTTAGTTTGCAATTTCGTCAAATAGTTTTGTATATTATTGTAGTTGTATTTTTATTTTTGAAATGTATTTGTAGACAAACTGTTCGTTTTAGCCATTTTTTCTTAAGAGTTTTTTGTTCAGACATACCAGATATAAAATTCCTCATATTCCAGACTCCCTGTACATTATATGAATGCTTAATAAGAAAATTAGATGTTTGTTTTATTTCTGCACGTACAACAGTTTCAAATCGATCTGAATCTATATTATTCTTAATTTATTAGTTATTAGTAGTAATTATTGTGCATCTTCAAATGTGTTTTTAAATCATGATGTGTTCAAATTAAAATCAGTAACGGTTTTTTTGTAAAAATGCCAATTTTTGGTGACCTAAATGGGCCATCCTAGAATGGAGTTTTATGCAACCTCATGACAGATGATTTATATCATAAAATGTTTTCCTTTCAAAAATTGATCAATGCCTATTATGACATGGACTGTTGCCAACAATTTATTAAATGTATGTATTTCCACAAGAAAGACAAAAGTAGATGCCTATTATTTATGGCCATGAGGAAATTGTATGGATTTAATTGTGAATTGCTATTGTCCTGCTTAAAATGCAGTAATTTCCCATAAATATTCTATAGAATATACAATATTTGCACAACAGTGCAAATAATTCGTATTAAAGATTAGTTTTCATAGTTTTTTTTTAATAAAACTTACTTTTCATTAGACATTGGAAGTTTTTATTTTTTTAAATTGCCGAAATCACAAAATGATTCTGCCGAAGTCACGTGAAACTCCTCCTATTAATAAACTCTTGAATTTTAGCAAATTGGGTAAAATCTCATCAGTCTATTATCGGGCATTAAAATGAAATTTTAATTGAAATTGTAAGCAATCTACAGTGTGTCTCACGTTCCATAGTTTTCATAGATATCTTGGAAATTACCGAAGATAGCTCAAAATGGTGTTAACAATCAACATCCCTAAACTGATGAGTGACGTCATTGGTATATAAATCGAAAATATCAGACATTGTCTCTTCAAAAATAATAAAAGACAAATACACATAGTATGATCACAAGAAATTCCAGATACTAATGAAATTTTAAATTGTTTAATTAGAGTCAATGCAGATACAAAATCGAACAATAAGTAAGTATACCTACAATTGAGATTGTGTACCTATTTTCATATTGAATTTCTTTTGTGTAATATTGCTTAAACAAATAAATGATGGTCAAAAGAATAGTGATTTGTTATTGCTACAGATGAGGTATTACGAAAGTTCTAACTGTTGGGAAAGTTTACACTGAAATATGTTTCTAAAAGTCTTCAACTTTTAATCTTTAAAACCAAGCATAATATAGATATAAAAATCAATTAGCGATTTATCCAATATATGTTTTCCTCAAACGATATAAACGGGTTTTAATTATGCATGTTGTGACTACAGTGTAGGCCACCTGCATCATCCATACATTATGTAACATTCAGACGTAATGTGCATTATTGATATGGTACATAATTTTGATCTAGATAATAATAAAATTGACAAAAGCGTGCTACTGAAACTAGTGACGTTAAAAAATGTTATGTTGTGTTTTATCGCTTAGACGGTAAAAATATATGGTATTTTATTATATTTGCCTTATAAACCGTATTTTAGGTATACATTCTTGTATATACATAATGCGAATTGTGCTGCTGCGTAATTATGCACTTGGACTTGTAATTTTTATATAGGTATAACATATGTTGCTTCTCGTACCTACATGGTACCCCTAGTAAGAATAACTTGCTCATGGTGAAAGTAAGTAATACAGTTATGAATTGTAAGGCAAAAATCTCAACTCATATTTTGTAGCAACATTGAAAATACTCGGTATAGGTATCTTACTACTTATAGGTTAAATAATAAATTGTCTGTTTGATATTCTTTGTTGCATGTTCTAAACTGTTAATAATACTTAATAGTACTGTCTAGCAAACATATATCCACACAGAAATTATTAAAACGACTGGAAATTAAAATATAGCCAACAGCGAGTTATATTATATACCAAAGACGTCATCCTATCTCAGAAGGCAACCTCCTCGGTTTAGGAATTTTGGTTCGCAATAGTGTTCTATTTTTTTGAGAAACCACTGAATGTGTCAACGTAATTTTCATAGCACTCTCCGTTTCTGACTCACAGTGGGATATTGAAAAATTCGTAAGTATTTTTGAACCTCTTTTGTAATATCTCTATAGTTAACATATTGGAATCTGAAAACACTGATTTTCATAGTTTTTTTCCCGTAGAATCGTTGAATGAAGACGTAGAATCTAGTGGCGTGCTCAATTTTTTTCTCAGTTTCGTATTTTTGAATTTATTACATTTAGTAACTATGAAACAAATTATTTTTCCTTAAAAATTTTAAACACAATGCCCATGGAAAACTATAAAGGATGCTCCATTAAAAAACATAACTTTGGTCTATAATTTGAAAAATATTACCCATAGAAAAAAAACTGAGTACGCCGCTGGAAGCAGTCTATAGGAATCAATAGTAATTGAAATTGGGACACTCTGTACTCTTTCTCTGTACTAGGACAATTTAGTATGTGACATTTTTAACTATTACAAATTGCATAAAAATATTTATGGTCTGTTTTTTTTTAACTTCATGGTATTGAGAGAAACAATCAAAGTACCAGGTGTGTTTATCTAAAATCGCAGATAGTATATCATACTCGTTCAGCAATCATACTTAACTTTCTAACATTAAAAATGTTTATGATTTGTTCATAAACATTTCTAAATGTTTATCTTTTGTTGATAAACATTTTTTATGTTAGAATGTATGTATCTATGATTGTGAGGAAAGCTGTCAGTACTTCAATAAATATCGAAACACTTGTGTCTTTAGGTACACTTATCTAACTGTTGCAATAATAATGGCTGTGGCAAATTATAACCTACTTTTTTTACATTCGCAATTACAATATCTAAGAAATCTGAGTAAGTAACAGTAACAAATTGCTCAACAGATCTGATTCGTGTAAATGATCGTGCTAAAATAATTGCTACCCAATCGCGTGTGTTTATGAGGAAGCCTGTGAAATGTGATCGATTCTGGAAGCGATCCAAGAATTCCCATTAAATCCATGATGCCAAATATTACATTCAAATAAAAATACAGCTGATCTAATGTGATGCTTCTGGATGAATATGTATCATTTAGGCTAAAAATCTATAACAGAACTGATGGGACTTTCTCTGAATCATTGAAAACGTTAAGCCTGAATCAGTGTTACCGATAAAAGATTTCTGGTTAACGAGATGATGGATATGGAATAGCTCTTGTTTGTTTCTCTTGCATATGACAAAACAAAACGTATTTTTAACTAGGCAGATTATTATAATTGTTTTTTGTTCAAATGCACAAATAAACTTTATGCCGATATTTTGAATCTACCATTCTGAATCAATATTTGATTCGAAACCTTTGGTTTTCTTATCTACTATAAAAATTATACAGTGTCTTGAATATAAGTGTAAAGCCACACATTTCCTGAATCAAAATAAGTTATTTTAGACAATTGGTGCCCAAGCTTTTTTTGTATTATCGACCATGTGCTAATATTTCTATCTAATACCCACCTAATACTGAATTTAGTGTAGTAAATGAAATAATTATTTAATATGAAATTTATAATAATTCTTAAACAGTTTCCAACAAAAGTATAACAGTAATTTTATCAGAAAAGTTAAATAGGTTGATTGAACTTAAAATTCAATGTCTTGTTCCTTTGAAAATGACTTTTCATTCAGTGGAATAACAAAGAAAAATTTTTAGAAAAAGAGTCATTCAATAAAGAGGAAATTAAAGGAATATGCGTTTATTATATTGAATTGTGATAATTGTGTTTCGGATTATTCTTTAAATTATGAATATTCTCAACGACGAGGTAAGTAACAACAGAATAAATATTATATGATATCATATCACTATAATAGATAAAGTAGATAAACAATCAAAATTTTAAAACGTCATGTTTGACTTAAAGAAGCTTTGATAACGAAAATAGAGACATTTTCGAAACGTTAATTGCATGTGTTTAGTGTTAAGTGAAATTATCTATTTTCTCAGTGCGAGATATTTTGTTATTAGACAAAACAACATTTGCTAATGTTTTTATATTTCGATGGCAGGAATGCCCAATTAAACAAAAAAAAAACTACTACTAATAATAATTTGAGGTTAACAACAGCAGGTATTTAATGAATTATGTTGTCGTACGTTACAGTTTTAAGGATTTTTTGGGAAACTTCTATTGTTTACATCATTAATAAAAAAGAACATATGGCAAACAAATTACATTAAAGAAACTTTTGCTTAACCTTAGTTTGTATTTACGCAAGACAGTTCTGCATTTTATTGCACTTGCATTTTTATATTTCAAATGTATTTGCAATAAAACTATTTGTGTTAGACATTACTTTTTGCTTATGGTCAGATATACAAGCCCTTTTAGTATCAGCACTTATATTCCAGACATCCTGTAAATTACATTAATATTAATGCAACAAGTACAAAAATTAAATAAATAAATTGCATGTTCTAGTAATTTCGTAATCCAGCATATAATAAATATGATTGAAAATAATACAAAATATGCAATTGCTTAAAACCTAATAAAATCTCATAGAAAATAGATTAAATATAACGTCGATTTGAACGTTTATATTTGTCATGATCACAAAATGTTGCAGTAGAGTGACAGAAGAGTGCAATACATTTTTCCATTATGTGTTCAATAAACTTTTGTTTTTTGCATGAACGTAGAAAAAATACATAAAAATGCATATCAAACTACCAGCTTAAACCGTTTTAAAGTGACATGAAAAATATTTTCTTGTAAAAAACGCTGCCATTATTGGTCTGATTTTAAGAAATAAACGATTAGATGCTAAAAATAAACGACTATAATAGAACAATAATACCAACGACTAAATATGAAATCTCTTCAATATACAGAATGATCACGAATAATGTGCAAACAAATTGAAGGTAGACCAATTTTAATAAGGGTTTTTCATATAAAATTTTCTGATATGAGTCCCTTAAGGAGTTACGATCCCTTAACAGAGGGCGATAAATTTAGAGTTTTAATTAATTATTCTCATCCTGTATATTATTCATTACATTTTTCGAATGCCTGTTGAATTTATAATGTTTTTTGTCTCTTGCAATAAAGTAAAAAAATAAAATTTATTTATTATACTCGATTGCAGTTTCTTAAATATTTTCATGGAAATATAATAAATTATTCATTTGTTCGTATGACGTAAGTCATCCCCCGCTAATGGGTCCTAACTTCCTCAGGGTGGATAGAAAATTTTATATGAAGGACCCCTATTAAATCGGTCGTACAATTTACTCTCAACTTTTTTGGACATTATTCGGGATCACTCTGTATACCATTATCTCTGGCAAGTTCTTTACATTTTATTTACTCAGGAAAAAACTGGATAACAATTAATACATTATGTATATCAATTAGCTCTTTCTTGAGGTGACCTCAATAATTAAAAGGATGCGTCCAAAAACAAAAACATATAAAAATTAAAATAAATTATAGTAGGTTAATTAACAATTAAAAAGAAAACTTTCCTTTTGATTGAAAAAACTTGCACTGTGTCAGTATGTCGCATTAGAATTTTATATTCAATAAAACTGATAACTGATAAGTAATTAGGGAGCACATTAGTAGTAATTAAAAATACCTTCTTATAGTGAATATGGAAATACCTACAATTTTTTTTATTTATATTTATATCTTTCATTATCATGAGAACTTCGTGTAGCTGAAAATAACATTTTCTACTTCCATTTCAAAAGTAGATTGAAAAAAATATAGACATTATGTAGATACATGTTATGAACATGAATTCAGATCTTGTTTATCCCTTCAATTGTTTTCACAAAAAGTTAAAACAACTCTTAAAATATATTGCCCCTTCAAGGTAAAAAAATATATATTCGACTTAATAAACCTCATGTTACATTTATATTTGTCTTATCGGAATTATTAATAGAAAAAAAATTAATATCAACACTGTTGTTTCATCTGAAGAACACTAAAGCGGCATTTACATTGTGCTCGGATCCGAGCATTCATGCATGTCTCGCTTAAGGCTTACGGTGAGCGCTCGATCCAAATGGATATAGTTTCACTCAGTAACTACTCAACGAAAAATAATAAAAATATGTGGTCTTTTTAATAGACTACAAATATTATTTTACGTCGACGTTGTGTTTTGAAATTTTGAAAATATGCAAAATTCATTTAAAAACAATTAATTTTACACTTTTTCAAAATTTCAAAACACAGCGTTGACGTAAAATAATATTTATAATCTATTAAAAAAAAACTGCATATTTTTATCATTATCCGTTAAGGAGTTACTGAGTGAAAACTATGGGTTTGTTCCAACACAGCAAGAATCGATTCCGAACCGTCCAGACTTAGTCAGTCAGTTCAGTTGTTAATGTACTCTCGGTGAATGCGACGTAAGACGGTGTTGGTCAAACATTTCTCATGGTACTGAACCAGTTCTCGATGGTTGTTGGAACAGATCTTATATATCGTTTGATAGAGCGCTCACCGTAAGCCTTAAGACAAACTAAATTAAATATAAACACAAAAGTATTTGGTGATTTAAACAGAGATTATGCATGACACCATTTTAATTTTCAGGAAGGAATAATGCTATTATTTATCTTTCTCAGACAATTACAATACATAATTATATATAAATAATGTGGCCATTGTTTATAAGAAAATATTCACATCTAGGCAAAATATATTTTAAAACATCATCTGTGATAAAATACTTATAATAGTATATTAGTAGCGAAATTTTCACTTAATATATTTTTTCGAAATTTTTGAAAATTTCAGTTTATTAATATTTGCTCGAGGGATATTCGGTAAAAAAAATTCACAGCAAACTATTTGAAGGCAAAGATGAGTACCACGAGACTGTATTGAAAATTACTTGTTAAATATAATACCTTACTCTTTGGTATATTTTAGTTTATACAGACTATTAAAAACTCAAAAATAAAAAGTAATTAAAATATTAAGTACTGTCAGTCTATACATAAACGTCAAAAAATTTCCAGTGTAATCACATGCAACTTACGTGAAGAAGGATGAAAATTTCCGAAAATTTTTTACATTGCCATGGTAACGGAACAAAATACAAACTGCTTATTGGTTAGAAAACGTTGGTACGAAATTTTCATTTGTAATCTCCCTAGTGCTTGGATTATTGCAGGACATTTTCTCAAAACATTCATGAACGTGAAAAAAATTCCAGTTATTAATTCAAGCACATGAGAGATTCAGTAAGAAAATTTCACACCCAAAATTTTTTTAAAAGTAATCAATTTTTATTTGAATACAATTATTTAAAGACATGGAAAAGAAAAAGTTAGTTGGCCATGAATGTTTACTGGTATGTCAAAAATTATACCTGTCTTTATTTATGACCACGTTAAATTTTCTCATTTTGTAAGGTCGATTGAAGCGTTAAGTAAAAATGTTGCGTTTTGGAAAAGAAAATCAAGAGAATATTCGAAAAGTAGTTGAAAATTTAGTGCCACAAAATACAAACACGTGTAAAGACAATTATGGAGGCAATTTTTCAGTTTTACTATGAAAAATCTGATGATATAAACAATCCATCTATTTCGATTGAAGCACTGAGTCAAATTTTAGAAGACTATGCGTTTAACATGAAGAAAAAGTGCTCAGATGATTATAAGGAGAGTGTGGTGAAAGTTATGTGGAATAGTACAGCAAAACAGTTAAAAGAGATGTCAAGTCTATCCCGTGTCATTATTTTGACGTTAATATTTCCACTTATTAATACCAAAGTTCATATATGAACTTTGTTAATACCGTTCAGGTTACCCTGGATGATGAATATTTCCGGAAATATTTTGTGCTCCCATAGTAACCACACGAAAAATGAGTCTCAGATTGGCTTAAAAATACAAATGTAAAATTTTCAAAGAAATTAGATAACTATTTAATCAGAGAGTTGAAAGAATACAGGAAAAAATATGCTATAGTGAATACAGTGGTTTAAATTTTCAAAAGGTATTATAATCTTTCAAAATAAAAAGTATCAGTGCCACACAAAACACACATAACACACATAAAATTTGGTTTTGAATTCGCATTTAAAATGTTGAAATTAGTTGCAGCTGCAATTTCATTGTAATTCTGAAAATTTACAAATTAGAAAATATTAATTTTGAATTATTTCTCATTGTACTAAATACATACTGTTTTCACTTATAATATCCATGGCTCTTAAGAAAATTCGGGTAAAAACATGGGGTATTAAGCTTGTGAGATATTCAGTAAGATAATTTCATACCAAACTATTAACTTGAAGGTAGCAATGAAGATCACGTACAACAATTAGTTTTTGTCTTGTAGAATATGACAACACTGTTTTTGTTTGTTTTAGTTTACGTATAGACCATTAAAAATTCAAGAATAAAAAATAATTATAATAATAAGTACTCTCAAAAAAAATGTCAATCTATACACAAAGGTCAAAAAATTTCTTGTGTAATCATATTCAGCTTACTTGAAATTGCCATGGTACAAATACAACTTTGTATTTGCAGTTTCTATTTTCTAAGCGGAAAATGGGAACGGCCCGATTTAACAGTCGTAAACTTTTCATTATGGAAAGTCCGGGACAGCCGAGTGACTCAAGTGAAATCATCTTTAAAGATCTAATTTCTGCAACATCATTTGAGGGATATACGACATACGTACGTATCGCGAAGATGTACTTTATTGCGTACATTGCACACAGTGCCAGTGTTTGCATTTATACGTTGTAATTACTAGCACGTGTTTTGTACTTTTTTACACCGATTTCACTTCGGTTAAATTACTCCACTAGATGAAATGTTTTTTGATATCATGAAAGATATTTCACATATTTTTTCAAGGTCTATTTTTGTAAATTATTAGGTTAATTTTATACAACTAAAAATTTAAAAAGTGAATCAACTTATACAGGGTGATTCAGTCATAATGTCATTAATTTTAAGAGAAGATAGAGAAAACCATTAATTAATAATAATAATAATAATATGTCTTTATTTAAAATACTTGTACATCAAAGCACAATGATTATAAAAAGGCGAAGTCTAGCAAAAGCTACTCCCTTAACCTTACATTGACAAACTTATAGATTTAGGTAAATATTAAAAATTTGGTATAAAATTTGTAAGTAAATAATTAATAAAATTTAAATTTGAAGACATACAAAACATATCTATACACAAAATTATACATAAAAATTAGTGTCGAAAAATGATAAAAATAAAAAAATATATGTAACTAAAAGTCACCAGATGAAACAAACCCAAACAACTGAGTATCATCTGCATAAGCAATAGATTTTGTGAATTTTGTATGGTTAAATATGTCTGCAGTATAAATTAAAAATAAAAGTGAACCTAATGCAGATCCCTGAGGCACTCCTGAGGTAATAGAGCCTAGTTCCGAACACTGATCATCTAATATTACTTTTTGAAAACGATTAATAAGATAGGAACTGAAGAACTTTATAGACAAATCGCCAAACCCGTAATATTTTAATTTCGAACACAATAAAGCGTGAACCAAAGTAACGAACGCCTTAGAGAAGTCCAACAATACCAATGCGCTAACACATCCATTGTCGAGGGAATGCAAAATGTTGTCAGATGTATGAAGTAAGACAGAACATGTACTATAACCCTTTCTGAAACCTGACTGTAAAGAATTTAATATGTGATTGTCAGTGAGATACATGTATATTTGAGAATAAATAAATTTTTCTAATATCTTAGAGAGAGTGGGTATTAAACTGATTGGACGCAAATCAGAGAAAGATTTAGGATCCTTTATTTTGGGTTGTGGTTTTACTAAAGTCAATTTCCACTTATCTGGAAAATACCCTTTTTCCAAACAACAATTTATAATGTGTGTAATATGTTTATATATAACAGGAAGACAAAAGTTTTAACATTTTTGCATTTATACCGTCACATCCATATGCATTTGACTTTAGATTCAATATATGTTTAATATCATCATTTAAACCCCTTTTTCAGACTGTCACTGACCGCTGGCGGCAATTCAACTCGGCGTCGGCCTGACACGACGTTGCCAACTTTAAATATATGCCTATAATACCTACTTATTGTAATATGTAATTAATGCAATAAATTATTTTTTAAAAGTATGCAATTAACATATTAAGTTTCAACATAAAAAAAATATTTAATATTGAAATTACAAAACTCCAACGGATCAAAATAAACCATTCGCGGCCCGACTTCTCTCTGTTCTTCATCCATCAGTCATTATTTTCGCGTGGTAGAGGTTGGTGAATTTCGTGTTTGTGTCGCCAGTGTACTTTAAAATTTTTAATAAAATTTGCTATTTGCCTAAATAAAAATGCAATGCAATGCAAAGTGAAGTAGTGAAAAACCGCAGTTGTCTTCTACTGAACAGAGTCGTGAAAAAATTTATAAGACATTTGCGTTTGTGTTTTCCGTGTGCGTCTGTTATTCGGTACCTACCGATCACGAGTAATGATTTTATTTTGATTCATATTCATAATCAAATGCGATTTGCATTATTTGGGAATATCAACGTACGAGCTAAACTTGATGCTGCTCTCAAGAAAATAACGAAAAAATGACAAAAAACAGGTACGTTTTTAATGTTTTATCCAAAATTATTTACTGTACAAAATTTTGCGGGGCTTTTGTACTTGCATTACGAAAGCATGATGAATGAATTTTACGTCCGAGCTTGACAGAACGCTTAATGAATACCTTAAAAATACAACAATTTTTAAAGGTACCTCAAAGAATATACAAAACGCACACATTTTAGATTGCAAACAAGAAGTTGGATTGTCATTAGAAAAAAATCTAACACTTCAGTACCGAATATGCTGTTATTAGGTATACAGGGTGAGTCAGTCATAATGTCATTAATTTTAAGAGAAGATAGGGAATAATGAGTATAATGCGAATATGCGATTAAAAAAAAAACTAAATGCATATTTACGCCGAAAAAATATAAAAATATTCAGACTGTCACTGACCGCTCACAGCCTTAGTCGTTTACAGCTCACAGTTCAACTCGATGATGTCGACCTGATGCAATGTTGCCAAGTTGAAATATTTTTCTAATACCTACCTACCTAGGTTTTAGATACAAATAAACGGTTGTACTGACTATTTTAGAATATCATTTTTTTTGCTCAGTTCAACTTCACCAATAATAATTTAAAATGTTAATATCCAATGAAATCAAATAATAATAATCAAATAATTCTATTAAAAATTGCAAGTAATGCGGTCCATTCACGTTTTCTGGTAGAAAATACGGTATCAAACGATACCCGTACATTCATGCCCATACGTTGACAACAAATCGCCTCTGAAAGCTAAACCGACAAGTAGCGTGTGGATTGCAAAGAAATTAGCTTAGTTACATTGAAATCACAAAACTCTAACATATCTACTAATAAACCATTTACGTACATTATATAAAAAACCTATACCTAATGGGTAAATTATTAAAAGAAGCTGAAAAGTGTTTCGTGTTTAAATACTAAGTAATAAAAAACCATTGTGTTGTCGACAGAACAAGACCAAAATGGCACGTCTCTGATCTGATGCTCATAAGTTATCGAGAGTAAATCTTGACCTACCGTATTATTAGGTCAATAACCTAGTTAGCTAGCTTTTGTACTGTTATTTAACGACAAGGAGTAAAACTATTTTTTTAATCTAGTTACATGAATGAATTTTCCTTAAATATTGATTTATTTGTTAATAAAAACAAATGTAGATAATAAATAAATGTTTTTGAATGTTAGGTTATTACAGTTTAATAATTTTGATAATACGTTTTCACTACGTTTTACAAATAAATATGAATTTTTAGTATTACTTGTAAGTACAATTAATTATTCAGTTTGTAGTTACGTACATCTAACCTAGAAATTTATTGTTTTTAAGTAGTATGGTACTAACCTGTTTAAAACGCCAGTTCGAGTAAAACTGCACTCATCCGTCCATTTATTAATGAAATTAGGGTTAGCCGCAATTTGATTTTGATGCCAATTGCAAATTTCAAGACGTCTTCCGCATATTCGGAATTTGTAAAATTATGCATTGTGAATTGCTTACTGCTTGTATTCTCTCCATCCCCCCTCCAAATGTGTGGCGTGATCTACAAATTTGAGGGGGAAAAAATGCGGGAAATGCAGAAAGTGCTAAATGGGGGTAAATTTGAATAACACGCTGAAGTGTTAGACGATATTATGTATGTAAACATGATGTGACAACGATGTTTAATCCGGCATTCGATTGTAGTATGGATGCGTCACCAGAAAGTTCGTAGCGCACCAGGAGCGTCGTGTTACCGATTTTTATAGGGTGATTTATTTACTTTTTTTAAAGGTCGAGAAAAAAATTTTTGTTTTCGATTTTCCGCCTCTATTAGGCCTCCCGAATACGTGGTAAAATTAATGACATTATGACTGACTCACCCTGTATGTATGTGGAGTGGCAACGCTGCTGGACTTCTATATAGCTTCAAAACTCGCACGCGTCATCAGAAAATTGGTAGCTTACCAGGAGCGTCGTGTTACCGATTGTTATCGGATGATTTGTTTATTTTTTGAAAAGTCGAGTAATGTTGTTGGTTTTTTTGATTATCTGTCTTTGTTAGGCCTTCCGAATACGTGGTTAAAATTAATAACATTATGACGCAATCACTCTGTATAAATAATGATGCACTTTGGAAAACTCAATAGCTCTGTCAAAAACGTTCGTCCAACTACTTCTTGCACGATGTTTACTGAAAACAAATTCATAATTTTACTAGTCGAATATTTTTGACAGTTTGAAGCCATTTCAGATTCCTTGCTTGAACAGGCCTATTATAATACCTCCTACTATTATAATACCTCCTAATATCTCCTACAATTCCTATCAATGAAGTCATATGTATGTTCTCTGATACCAAACATCTAGGTATGCTAATGAACAATTTCACAGACAAAGCTCTAATCAATAATTATCTAAAGAAAATAATTTAATTTACGGTCAGTAAATTAAATTATTTTCTTCTTCTAATGAAACACTATAAATATCTAACTTGACTTTTTGGCAGTGGGAACACGACAAATTCAACCACAATAGATGGTTATGACTTCATTGATAGGAATTGTAGGAGATTTGATTTATATTAGCTTAAAATACCTTTCTAAAACAGTAAAAAATGTTACAAAAGCTAATAATAAGGAATATATGGGTAGATATTGTGGGTGTAACTCAACGCAGGTTGGGGCTTTTCTCCACTGAGTAGTTAGTTTCACACAATATTTATTAATACCTAAAAATATATAAAAACTTTGTCATAACTTTTTCTTCGGTTAACCGACTACAACTATGATAAAAATATAGGAAATACAATTCTAAATTCTTAAAGCACCTATACTGTTGCAGTTTTTCAAAAAATTTATTGTTAAAGATCACTGAAAAGATAGAAATTTCCCGTTCAAAAACGTAAAAATGTACCCTTTAGAGCATAAACTTTATTTCTTTGTAAGTTTATTTGCATTAAGATACATCAATGAAAGAAAAAAGTTGATGGCTTCTAGGAGTCATAACGTTGGAATAGAAATCGCAATTCATAGTGAATTTTAATGCAAAAAAATGTAATCTCAAAAATTAAAAAAAATACAGGTTTCTAAAATTTCACATTTTAAATACCTTAAAAATTCAAAGAGCCAACTAATTCGCAAGTACTAATAGGATAAAAATAAAATGATCTAAAACTTTGGTTCTACAATTTTCGTACTGAAACTGTTCCAGAGTTCCTTCTGAAGAAAAAACGATATTACTCTCGAAACGCCAGAAAGCTTAAACCGACGACGTGATAAGCAGCCCATTCATAACTGCCCTGAAAGTTAGAAAATCGATCTAAATTTTCCCCTATAAACTATTTCTTTGCCTCTTATATTTACCTAAACCCTAATACAAACGTTAATATGACGCAGTCTGTATAATTCCATATATTTTTAATAAGGTTAATTGAACGTAACTATCATATTTTTCTATTCAGTTATCGACTTTATAAAACTGTTAAAATGATGATAACCATTGGAAAATACGGCACGTACCTAGTACATATAGATTTGTTCAAGCAGCAGTGGGGGGACTAATTTGAAACTTTCAGAAATGTTAGTTTAACTACTTCTTGCATGACGCTTACTGAAAACACATTTCCGACAGTTTGAAACCAGTCCGTAATCTTTGCTTGAACAGACCTTATATTTTTATCCAAAGAGGAAAACTATTCTTTTTGCAAAACAAGAACAGCTTTATTTATTTTTAAAAATAGCTCGACCTGGTTCGCATACAAAGCTTCAAAGCCCTACACATAAATTAATTGTAGCAGTTTAGAAAACTCCCAAATATTGTCTTTATGAGGCAAGTATGTAAAAACCCCACTGATATGACGTTAAGAACAATATTTGCGTTACTTATCTCACATTTCACAATAAACAAACTTTTCATGGTATATAAAACTGAAAATGGTACAAAGAACTAGTTACCTTAACGAATATAACGAAGATGAGAACATCGAACGTTTTGATAGTGATACTTTTTACAGTGTTCGGCGGTTTCGACTGTCAAATTCATTATGTGCCGGCACAAATTTTGATTCCTACAATCAATGGGACACATCTAGCAACTAATTACACAATTAACAACAATACCAATCATGTACCACTTTTACCTCAATATAACCAACAGCCATGGTACTCCAATTATTCTCAGAGTAATAATTCTTACAACATTACTAAAGATGGTCATTTGATCATTGGAAAAATCCAACCATTCGATAGACTACTTTTTAACCAAGTAAGTAAATAAATTTTTGTTAATTAATTCTAATTGCTGTAAAAATGAATTAAAATAAAGCAAGCAAAGGTTAATGCAAATGAATAAAACCTTTTTTTATAAAGGGCTGTTATTACACATTTGGAAACCACTGACTGTGATTCATGCATAACTTCGTGTCGATGTATTTATCGATAATGTTTTAAATCGTTTTTATTACGACTGCTAATGGAGTACTGATCAAATTTTATTAAGATTTTCACGAGTTACCTTCGATAAATATCATAAAATCGCGGAGAAAATACAAAATTGAACTACTCAATATTTTGGTATGTTGACAATCACTCGGTTGGATATTATATGTTGTTAAATGAACTCCATGACTGCTGTTCATTATTCTTCAATTTAGTATTGCTCTAGTGTCCAATTTATCCTTTGCGATTACTTTGGATCTTCCCCTGTAATATATGTACTGTTGGCTGGGATGAACCCAGTATGTAATAAATTTTAATCTAAAGAATGTTTCCATCTAATTTAGGAGATGCACGTAGCTTTTCCCAAGATTTTATTTTCAGTTACAATACTATTAATTTGTGCCAGTCAATTTAGATCACCACTATCAGTTCAATAAAAAAGGGACATGACCCTGTCCTCTTGCAATAAATAGCCACGATAACTGTAACAATAAAAATATGTCATTAATAATAACTTGCAAAAAATAAACATCAATAATGATATCAAGATGCTTTCAGCCATTAGTTATTGATTTAAGCTACTAGAGAAGCAGTTACTTAAATTGAATAAACGAATAGATATTAAAAAAATAATAAATTTTCCACTAAAGTACATTTCATATAATTAAGTTTTATTATTATTGGCTTGTCTTTAAGATATTTAAAAGGTACGTAGAACTGAATATACTTACATTATCTATGAAAAGCAGGAAATATTTTTATTATTACGATTTCCAAGAAATATTTTTTTAATAATAAACTAATTCAAATTTTATAATTGTTCCAGAATATTCTTAAAATTAAGTTATAAAGTCTATCTTACCTCTCGTTTACACATTTTATATTTAAAAATTCTTTCAATTTATCGAGATTGTTTTACATACAGTCAAAAAGAACGAATTTTTATATTGTCAAAAAAAAAACAAATTAGGAATAATTTTATTGAAAACTGTCATTATGAAAAAAAGTTGGAAATTTAAATTCAAAATATGTACAAATAAGTTTAGGAAGAACTATTTTAGGTTTTAATTTTGTAAGGATATTTAAATAAATAATATCAAAAACAATTGAAATAACTATTTAATACTTATCAAGCCAGTTTTTAAAAGCTTTTCTCATTTTTTGAGATAGAATTGTGTTTGTTTTTTCACTGTTTTCTAACTGTAGTATTTCCCTAAAACTTTAAACATAGCCTAAACTCGAGCATTTTTTCTTAAGGGCGTAGTATTCTTGAAATACATACAAATAATTTTGGACATTTAAGAACTGAATAATATACAGCTAAGCAAGTAACAGGAATTTTATCTCAATCCACCAGCGATTATTCAAAGGTATCCATTATACAACGATAGAAAGCGGTCTAACTAACAAATTTTTAGGCACAGAAATCTTTCAAAATACGTAAGTTTTATAAATTTAACTGTAAATGTAAATAAGTATTGTTATAACATAAACTTATATAGTTCTGCATATAAAATTGGTCCCTTTTGTTTATAACTCTGTAAAAATAATTGTTAAAGTTATTATTTGAGCAGAATTTAATAGTAAAATGGACAAGCAAAATATCGAGAGATTTTGTTTCTAATATTAATTTTATTTTGTTTTATTTTTAGAGATTTCGGACCTACAAACACCACAAATTTGATCATTTTACGGCGAAAATACGGCTACCTCAAAGGAATATCTAAATAAAGCTAGACTAAAAAATTTCGTTATTATATTTATTCTCAGAAAGCCGCGACAAAAACAAACTTTTACACAGTAATATATGTTAATACTTATTGGATATGGAAAAAAAATTAATTGAAAAATAAATAAAAAAGATAGGAGTAGGGGAGATGGGGCACACATTATGTATATATTATTTGATACCATCAAGCAACTTTACAAAACCAAGCTAATCAATAATTATAAAACAGAAAAAATAATATATTCAAACAGTATTGATGCTGTATAATTGCTGATCTTCATATAAATTCGAAATCCCCTATTCTTATTTCTTCTTATAATAAGGTTTTCGTCATCTTTTGACTTGTTCCACATGCACTAACATTTTGAATACTCATTTTAGAAACACCTTGCGTAATAACCAGCAGCTTTGCAAATAAATTTAAAAATATATGATGCTACTACAAAATAAACTAAATATATAGTGGTAATCTGAGCGCCAATGATATTATACCTAAACAGTTTCCTCAGTGCGTTTTCTGTTTTAGGAATATTTCAAGCCGAGGCGCTGGTGGACTTATCGAGAGAAAATCGTGGAATACCCGAAGGACCTCCCCGCAGGATATTCTCGACACGAGACCATTTCCGCACTGAGGGTGTACAACAAGTTCTATGACGGAAACACAGCAAGGGCCACAATAGAGTCAGGCGGAATCGGAAGGCAGTATGTGAAAATTAAACTTGAATCTAGATGGGGCAACGGATTCAGATATACCGTACAAATTTTCGGACACTAAGAAGTCTTTTCACATCAACGAAATGTTCGAATTCGACACATCGAATACCGTAGAGATTATTAAAAACACGATACTTAAATAAAATATATAGATAGATACATATAGAACTGTTTCGGAACAATAATGGCGATAATATTCGATGCTGAAGTTCTTGTATATTAATAAATTATGTGTTTGATACTGTTTTTAATTATATGCATTTTATGTGTCTACCATTCAAGTAGACTCGCCGCAAGATATAGGTTTTCTGCCTGAACCAGTAGGTATCATATTTTGTTTAAATTATGTCTCGGTTTGTCTTTCACACATGCGGGTAGACAAAAATAATTATGGACACCTATTGACACGACCACCTATTGCTGACTCCAAAAATTCCTATTTGCACTTTAAAAGTAGTTAAGTTAGAAACTTATGTTACGCTTAATTTTGTTCTCCGAGAAAAATAATTGTTCCTTTATTATATAGAGTGGTAATTTTTACGACGGACTTTGGCGTTTTTCAGAGTCCCTGAAACCGGGAAATATAGTAGAAAATTTCTCAGCTTCAAGCGGACCGATTTTTTCAGTGGTGAACATTTTTTTAAATTTTATTGGATAATTTAACCATTTCAAATTGTTGGAAATAAAGAGATCGTATTTTCTATTGTACTGAGCCCACTTTTTTAAAAAATATAAAAAAAAACTCAAAAATTTGCTTATGGAATTTACTGATATCTGTCGGTGAACATCCAGTGCGATTTGCAATGTAAGTCTTAATTTCCTCGAATATTCCTCGTAATGAAGAAGTTTATTTCTTGATAATATTAAATAATTCCATCCTTGTTATTCGTATAAAGTTCTGGTCAAAAATGAAATAAAACGTGTAGGGTAAGAACTGTATTTTTTGGAGTCAAGTATTTAATTTGAACAAAAAAAGCATAAGTTGGGGTAATTTTTTTATTTACGATACTACTACTGGGATGATAGACAATCCACTGATACTTCGACCTTGACTTCAATCGACTTTACTCACAGTTAAACTATTTTTTTATATAATACAGTACATAATTATTATAAGATTTTTTTTACTTACTGGAAGTAGTGGTTTCCGTTTCCGAACTTATTTTTAAAACTATTTTTAATTGTCTACACTCTCGTTTCTACAGCGTTTATTTGTGGTGTGTTTCTGTTTACTAACAGAGTCCTCCTTTTGCCCCCTGCGAAACAGATAACGCGGTTCGAAATCCATGAACACTTAGGCTCTATTCTGATGAATATTCAGATATCTTTATGCAATGAAAATGTCAATATAGTCATTTCAATTTTTTGAATTTTTGCCAGCTTTCTGCGTTCTCTGCCCCACTGTGCGTGGCCCATACAGGGATCTCGGAAACGGTAATATATACAGGATGGTTGGATGGAATTAGGAAAACGTTACGCATTTTTATGCCTTTTTCAATTTTATAAAGTAAAGATATATACTTAAGATATTTTGTGTAGTGCCTGAAAACTGAAAAAGTACATTTTCTGTTTCCTTTCATAACCTTTTTATTTTTAAAATAAATGTTATACAACTTCGTACATTTATATTCTTCGACATGAGCTTTCCAATAGAGGCGGAAATATATTCTACGCCTACTAGATACTCAAGTTTTCATAGCCAAGATTTTTATAAATTGTCTTATATTACATTTGTTGCAGGAATATTTCCACAAGACAAGTAAAATAAGTGCTTGTTAATTATTTTCCTGGTTGAATTCGCCTTTTTTCGCTCTCCCGGTGGTATCAAAATCAAATACGGCGGCCATCAGAATATCAAAAGCTAGCTATTACAATTTGGGCATCTAGTAGGCATAGAATGTTTTTTCACCTCCTGTTAAATTACTCAAAATTCAACACCAAAATAGTTTCGCTCATAAATGAGTTTGGATGTACTGTGTCAATATTACTCAGTTAAAAACAGAAGTGCAGTAAATTACTGTGTGTAATATGATAAACTTTTGGAACTACACTGTATAAAAAGTTCCTGTGTAGATGAGATTATCCAGTGTGTAATTTAGGATGTGTACAATTTCCGAGTTAATAGTTTTATACATTATGAAATTAAAATTATTATTACTTATCTAACTATAACCAACATTGGTGATAATTGTGATAAAGCTAAAACTAGTTAAGACCATAACTCTTAAGAATATTAGGAGTTCACTCTGACTTTGTACTCTGAATTTATATCCACATATATCCAGAAGATAATTTTCGTAAATGTTTCGTTTATGATTTACTAGAACGTTAGCTATTAGTTTACAAGTCTCTTATTAGAATTTGTACTGCTGCTACTGCTACTAATGTTGTTAAATATTTTATTAGAAAACTTGGTTGTTGTTCATTTGAAATGAATTATATATTTTTTAATAAAATCATAAAATGTAAAATATATTTTTTTATTACTGTAACCATATTTCTGAAAATACTATATATTAATATGAAAGTTCACCTACCTTTTTATTTGTTGATTATGTTCCTGTTTGTTTTTGAAATTATAATTTTTTAATAAGTTTATTTTGACGTTTTCTAGAATATTCCAAACTATATTCGATGCATTCCCGAGGACTGGGAAAACTTCTAGAAAAAGTCAAAATAAAGCTATTACAAAAATTATATTTATTAAAAATTATTTAGAAAGCAGAAAGGAACATAATTAACAAACTAAAAAGGGAAGTGAACTTCCATATCAATACCTATTATACAATAAAATTAATGTGTGAAGTCTACACCTTTAATGATACAAATAACACTGAATATGTAAAAGTTACACATAACATTTGTTATATTAAACAGTGGATTGTGTTAAACCTTTAACACACTGCTACATATAGAGAAATGTCTAAAAATATACTGTCCCATGTGGAACTCAATGTGTAATTTTACAGTGCATAAAATAAGTTTCCACCTTTTAGTAGCTGAAGAATTAAATAATAACAAATAAAGACTTAGGTGAAATATTTCAGTTCACATTAGACAACAGATTTCATCACCAATATTTATGTCGACACATTGCGGCTTTTTCTTCCGGAGTAGATTCAAATTTTCTCAAAACAAATAGGAATACAGATAATTTCTATTAATTTGTTTCCTTTGACAAAACGGTTAAATAAGTATCATGTACTTTAATGAACGGAATACCTCTACTTGCCCTAATTTGAGATAAATGGAATAATACAAAATAATTTTCTGTTTTCTGGAAATTGAATCTAATCTCACAAATCTACTTTCATTACAGACATTTGGTTTATAGCGTATCGAGAAACATTAACGACAACTTTCTTTAAATTCAATAAAATAGTATTCTCGAGAGCGAAAAAAGTTAATTCTTATCTATTCTTTTTCCATGACAATAACAGGAAACTTCGTTTTGTCACTTAAATCAATGATAAGTATAGGTTTAAGTGAATATATGAGGGGAGGTACATACAGGGTGTATCTAAGTATGCACGAAAAAATTTAAGTGGTGAAAATTAAGAGAGGTCTTTTATACAACATATTAAAAAAAACTCTCCCCAAAATTTACGTCAATTAATGGACGTGGACATTATACAGGGTGCTAAAAAAAGAGTGTAAAATATTTCAGGAGGTAATAGTATGTACCAGTATGTCTTAATAAACATGGGTCCGCAAGGTAACGGTTGCGGAGATATGAACCACTGTTCGTTTTTCAAACATTTTATTTTATTAGGAATAAAACGACAAAGGAAGCTTTTAACAAACAAAAAATAAAGTTACAGAAGATATTCAAAGTGCCCTCCTTCCATTTCCAAGGAGGCACGACATCTTCGTCTCAATGATATTCTAACTCTTTCGAAAACACCCTCCTTGGTTTGGATTTCTTGACACTTTTGATTAATCCGTAGCTGCAGCACTTCCAAGCTATTTACAGGAGTACCATACACTAATGTCTTCAAATATCCTCAAACAAAGACATCTAGAGGGTTCAGATCAGGCGATCTTGAAGGCCATAAAACAGGTCCGGCCTTTCCTACCCATATATGTGGAAAAGTTTGGTGTAAATGCTCTCTAACGGCCATGGAAAAATGAGCTGGAGCACCATCATGCTGGAACTACATTTGTTGCCTCTGATTCAAAGGAATGTCTTCCAAAAACTCATACAGTGGGTTCTGCAGAAAGTTGAGGTAAGCAGCGCCTGTTAATCTATTTGGTAAAACAACAGGACATAGAAACCTGTCACCTGCAATACCCATCCAAATGTTTAATGAAAAATGTGCCACATAGCCATCATATTGTTATTTCTTTGGATCTTTTAAACACTATTTGCAAGACCAGATGTTTGCAGCTGATAATGATGAAACAGTTGCAACAAAAAACTTTGCAGAGTATCTCACAAATCTTTGAATAGATGTCAAGTACATTGTCTTGGCCCGCTACAGACTATGCGTGAATTCGCGATTCGCGGTTTGTAAGAAATTCGTGCAGCATCGTGTGTAGAATCTTTATGAATTGTTTTTTGAACGAACAAGATCCTACACACTATTCGCGAACTCCTCGCATATCACGAATCGCGCATAAAGTATTTATTTATCTTCGAATTTTCGTGGGTCCAATAAACATTGGAATTACAATCTCTATTTATCCATTTAGATAATAACTTATTAAGTGATTAGGTTTCCGTGGAATCGACTTTGATAATTAATTCCAATTAATCACCTAAATTATTTGTTTGCTTTCGCGCTAGTTTTAGATATCTTGTATGTTCAGCTGTTCGTTCTTTGTCCACAATAACATATAAATATAAAATTTCAATTTCAAAGCACTTCATCAAAGATATTTAAAATATATTAGATATTAATGTGAAACATAATATCTAGAATTATAAAAACTTGGATTTAATGGATAAGCACTAAAAATATGTTTAGCCATCAGTCGCATATTTTGAGAAGAAGATATGTAGAACGCAGATAACTTTGTGAGTTTTTTGTTTAGGTAAATATTTACACTTGCATTCCAGTTTAAAATTAAAATTTCTCATTCAAATAACAAGTAATCACGTTAGCTGCTATATAAACGCTATTATTTCATATCATGTGACTACAAAATGAAGATTATTTTTTTTAGGCCAACACAAGATTTTTGCAAATATAATTGTTTATTGTTCGATTGTTGCAACCTCGCTAATTAACAAATTAATAACTCTACTCCCGGAATCGTTAGAGAACCAGATTTTTTAGCAATAATAATATTATAATAATAATAATAATAATAATAATAATAATAATAATAATAATAATAATAATAATAATAATAATAATAATAATAATAATAATAATAATAATAATAATAATAATAATAATAATAATAATAATAATAATAATAATAATAATAATAATAATAATAATAATAATAATAATAATAATAATAATAATAATAATAATAATAATAATAATAATAATAATAATAATAATAATAATAATAATAATAATAATAATAATAATAATAATAATAATAATAATAATAATAATAATAATAATAATAATAATAATAATAATAATAATAATAATAATAATAATAATAATAATAATAATAATAATAATAATAATAATAATAATAATAATAATAATAATAATAATAATAATAATAATAATAATAATAATAATAATAATAATAATAATAATAATAATAATAATAATAATAATAATAATAATAATAATAATAATAATAATAATAATAATAATAATAATAATAATAATAATAATAATAATAATAATAATAATAATAATAATAATAATAATAATAATAATAATAATAATAATAATAATAATAATAATAATAATAATAATAATAATAATAATAATAATAATAATAATAATAATAATAATAATAATAATAATAATAATAATAATAATAATAATAATAATAATAATAATAATAATAATAATAATAATAATAATAATAATAATAATAATAATAATAATAATAATAATAATAATAATAATAATAATAATAATAATAATAATAATAATAATAATAATAATAATAATAATAATAATAATAATAATAATAATAATAATAATAATAATAATAATAATAATAATAATAATAATAATAATAATAATAATAATAATAATAATAATAATAATAATAATAATAATAATAATAATAATAATAATAATAATAATAATAATAATAATAATAATAATAATAATAATAATAATAATAATAATAATAATAATAATAATAATAATAATAATAATAATAATAATAATAATAATAATAATAATAATAATAATAATAATAATAATAATAATAATAATAATAATAATAATAATAATAATAATAATAATAATAATAATAATAATAATAATAATAATAATAATAATAATAATAATAATAATAATAATAATAATAATAATAATAATAATAATAATAATAATAATAATAATAATAATAATAATAATAATAATAATAATAATAATAATAATAATAATAATAATAATAATAATAATAATAATAATAATAATAATAATAATAATAATAATAATAATAATAATAATAATAATAATAATAATAATAATAATAATAATAATAATAATAATAATAATAATAATAATAATAATAATAATAATAATAATAATAATAATAATAATAATAATAATAATAATAATAATAATAATAATAATAATAATAATAATAATAATAATAATAATAATAATAATAATAATAATAATAATAATAATAATAATAATAATAATAATAATAATAATAATAATAATAATAATAATAATAATAATAATAATAATAATAATAATAATAATAATAATAATAATAATAATAATAATAATAATAATAATAATAATAATAATAATAATAATAATAATAATAATAATAATAATAATAATAATAATAATAATAATAATAATAATAATAATAATAATAATAATAATAATAATAATAATAATAATAATAATAATAATAATAATAATAATAATAATAATAATAATAATAATAATAATAATAATAATAATAATAATAATAATAATAATAATAATAATAATAATAATAATAATAATAATAATAATAATAATAATAATAATAATAATAATAATAATAATAATAATAATAATAATAATAATAATAATAATAATAATAATAATAATAATAATAATAATAATAATAATAATAATAATAATAATAATAATAATAATAATAATAATAATAATAATAATAATAATAATAATAATAATAATAATAATAATAATAATAATAATAATAATAATAATAATAATAATAATAATAATAATAATAATAATAATAATAATAATAATAATAATAATAATAATAATAATAATAATAATAATAATAATAATAATAATAATAATAATAATAATAATAATAATAATAATAATAATAATAATAATAATAATAATAATAATAATAATAATAATAATAATAATAATAATAATAATAACAATAATAATAATAATATTATCTCTACCCCTCATTCTAATCGCAGGGATTAGCCCAGAAGTCGGAGACTTGTGCGGGAGAGGGGGAGGCATATTATTATTAAGCAGGCCGTATTTGCGCCCAGGAACGACTTACGTTGGTAGGCCCTAACCACTAGTGCAGGAATGAGAGAAACCTGGAACACCTCATTAATTAGGGGGGTAGTCAAATATCAACCGGTATCAATCTCTTACATTGACCCAAGCCAACATTTTTCCACCCTACCATACCCGCAGAGAGGGCGCCAAACCTCTCCACGAATATAGCTTATATACGGTCTACCGGCAGCTGGACTCGGACCAACACCGATCTAGTCACCTCGATTCAAGTACTGACGCCTTAAACCGCGCGACCACTGACCGACCCAATAACTCTGGGATCATGGGGAGAACCATCGGCACAAGGTTGTTGCACGAAATTGTTTATTTTTCTATTTTTGCAACCTGGCTAATTAACAACTTAATAACTCTACTCCCGGAATCACTAGAGACCCGAAATTTTTTCCGGGATTTCTGTCTTTTTAAGGCGAACCATCGGCACAAGAATTTTGTAAATATAATTGTTTATTGATCAATTGGTCCCATAATTATTGTAAAAAAAAACGATTTTCTAACGATTCCGAGAGAAGAGTTATTAATTTGTTAATTAGTGAGGTTGCAACAATCGATCAATAAACAATTATATTTGCAAAAATCTTGTGCCGATGGTTTGCCTTAATAAGCCAAAAATCCTGGAAAAAAATCCGGTTCTCTAGTGATTTCGGAGGTGGAGTTTTTAATTTGTTAATTAGCCCAGTTACAACAATTTAGCAATAAATAATAAAGCTAACACCAAAGTGATAAATAGGGACCTCGAAAACCCCCGAGAGAACATTTTTCAGACATTTTCGCTGAATCGTGTGTGACATTTGCCATATGTTCAAGAAAAATGGGTCATTTGTTAAATAAACAATTAAAAATTTGCGAGCGTACAGAGGTTAGATGTATCTTTTGTTATACAAAATTCCCTGAACATTTTGCAAAAAACCGCATCTGAATAGAACTTCTCCACAAAAAGTTGTCTATTTTCACATTTTTCATGATAATTTGACGCGACTAATACCAGTCTTCCATGCGAGTACAAGTTAGTCGTAAATGTGAATGCTGCTTTAGAATATTACTTAGTTAAAGAATGTATTCGTAGGAGAAAAACTTGACTGAACATAGTGAAGTGAAACTAAAATCAATAAGAAAGTCCTTTCTCTTTTTCTAATATTTGGTATTAATATTAAAAAGGACTGGATAAGCAAATGCATTATAAATTATGCACAATTAATAATTCTTGCATGCGATCTGCTTAACTGCTAAATCTACACGTTGTACATTTTGAATACGCATACGGATACAATATGCGTAATATACAATTACATCTAATAATCTACAACACCTTTCACAAATAATGAAAAATATTTTATTCATTTATCTCTGTGCAAAATATTTTATAAATTCTCTGTTAAAAACAAAGTAAAGTATAACTATCTCAAATTGGTTGTAACATTTCTATACTCGGATAAAAAATTTCTTTTTACTTTTGTATGCATTGAGTGACATGCTCACCTGAAAAATAATTTAATGACATAATCCATTATACATTAATTCATATCCATATTTAAAAGTAATTTAGCCTGCTATTATTTATCAATTCTAGATATACCGAATCAACTTACTGATGTACTACAATATTATACCTTGAAGTGGATCCTCATAGACGGAAATAAGTTTTGTTTATGGGTGGGTTGTTAATAAGGATTTGTTAGTGGGTTGTTAAGTTTGATGTAGGGATTTTGGAAGAAGGAATTGTAAAGAGTAGAGACATAAGAGTTTAGTATTACCCTGCATGGCCGTAGGGCACTTTATAAACTTTCTAGCAGCTTTACTGTCTCAAAAATACAATTAAATAATTATTATCAAATAATATGGACCACTTTGATTGACATACTTATACAATGCATATACTATGAATCTAAATTACAGATCCAAGCATTAGTGAAACTATAAGTATATTAAGTTAGGAACACTCGACTCTCATGTTTTGATAAAATTAGTATGGTTTATTTCATCGATATAAGGAAATATAAAAAATTCAAAAGACGCTGACAATAAGTAGTGGGGTAGAGTGGTGCAATATAATTTCAAGCCAGTGACATAAAAATCATTAGAATATGTGGATATATGCATAGTGTAATATCATACTTCTATAGATAATACCTATTTAAGTCATCTAACTCGATATTATTCAAAGCTTATGTTATTAAGGAAATATTTTTATCTCGTCAAATCAGTATTACTTTACCCCAATCGAACCCATTGCTCGAATATAAAAATTATATGAAACGGAAGCTACAAGCTGTTATTTGAATGCAACGTTGTAACTTCTTACAAAATAAAGTAACCGCTAAAATTTAGTCCTTTAACAGGTATCAAATATGTATTGTCACGGGTTTCCTAACCCGACTCTTTCTTTTACCAGAAAAACAAACAGTTAATTTTTACTGATATTTATTAAACACCATGTACACTACTGAATACTAATTACAACTCAACTAAACACTATTTCACTTTGAAGGAAATTTCCAACTAAATACTCCAATTCAAGACTGATTGACTCGGCCGTTTATTCTTCTTTTATATAAAAACAAATATTCCAGGTATTTTCTAGCAGCTCTAGATCCATTTCTCCAACGGTTCTCGTCGATTCTCAATATTCCAGTCACGCCTCGATACACGGCGTTATTTTGTTTGTTTACCAGCATCGCGTAGGGGCGATCGGGGCAATCTAGCGTTTTGCGATACCACAGTCGTCGAATTGGGTGCGAGCGGGACAAATTCTGTGACAGTATATATGACATATTGAACTTCACAAATTCGCAATAATGTCAGATAACGATGCAACTTAGATTATTACTTGTTTACTTTGCTTAGAACAGTAGCATGCAGGACAGTACTCTTCAGTGCTAGGTGATTTCGTAGGCTCTAATGTATAATAATAATAATGTTGTCGTGACATAGATGTTTTTTAAACACTGTTATCGTTCGCTCATTATAAATTAGTGGTGTAAACATATAACTGTTTAAACAGTGTTGTGAGTACTGAGTGCTGTGTTTTATCTGTGAATAAACGAGCGTTTTATTTAATTTATCTAGTACTTAGTAGTAGTCTAGAGTATCTATTGGTTGTTTGGCCTTAAAAAATTGTGGTATTAGATTCTGCATATCTAATAAGATACGGAAAGATTATGCATACCTTGGGAGAACTTCTCGGAAGACCCTCAACCTGGTACATATAGAAATGAAACGAATGGTGATGATGCGGAGATTAGGATGAACAATATAGAAATTCTCGTCATCTTGGTGAACAAACTCACTTAATTAGATATAAGTAATGTATATAAAACACAGTGAGGGAGAATATGGGACATTAGAAAAATTGATAGTATCACTGTATTACACAGCGCTCCATACCATTTAAGAGTTTCAGGAAGGATTCCAGATACTGACACAAAAAAAGCATATTCAAGAATTTCTTAAAATATAGTGAGTTGCTGCATATAGTCAAGAGCAATAATGTTGCAAAGAATTAGGTTATTTATGAGATGATTGCGGCTCAGGTATATACCGTTCTACGATTGCCTCCAAATTATTGTTTTTAATTCCACTGAATCCAAAATTTGATAAAAAAGTTATAGATGTTATAAGAAGCGAGGTGGAGAAAATTACATCATCTAACTGAAAAAAATGTCATAAAAACATAAAAGCTTCATCATAACTGTTGATGAAAATTCGTGCTAGTGTTTTTCTTATTACTTAAAAAGTAAAGTAAATTTTTTGTTGTAATTTCTTTTTTTTTTTGTCGTTATGTTATGCAGTACCTATATGAGAAATATATTATTTGTTATTTATTTATTGTAGCTATATATATGTAGCTAGGATACAAATGCATCCAAAAATTATTTTTGCATACTTGTTTATTATTTTTGTATGTTTTCGCTTTAAAAAGGTATATTTTAACTAATCAGTTTTTCAGTCTTTTTTTATGTTCCCCTTATGTACCCTTACCCTACCCAATCATAATCCCACCCTTCTGGTAGAGAACGCTCGTAACTTCTCGTAGTCCTTGTTAGGCAATCTTAATAATTTAAAATTACATAATAACATTTAATGAAAACACGTATGTAGCATTTTTTCCAAACAGTACAATTACGTTCATTATTATGTACTTAATTTTATTTTTAAATTATTATTGGCGAAATTGAACGAATACTGGTATCTGACGTAAATACGGTTCTGTCTACGGCTGACAAAATAGACACATAAGCCTTTGATGTTTTATGGCAATTTTATGCCGTTTATTTATTGCCTTATATCTATGAGATGTAGTATACCTATCGGCGGTTTCTGAAACAGCGAATAAACTATACAGGCTGTATCACAGAAGAGGACCACTCCCATGTATCTCGCTTAATATGCGAGACACGTCAAAAATCTTTAATTATTTTTTGTTACATTTTTGGAAACCTTTATGCTCATAAACAAATTTGAGATCCATGCCCAACTTTATGAGTAATAACAAAAAAACCTGTAAAGTGCCCAAACTTTAAGACTGTCTAACTTTTTTATTTTAAGAGATAGAGAAAACTTATTGATAATAAATTTTTATTGCAAAATTGATACCTTCCACCTGATATAAACAGATTTTTGAAATATCGTATGTGGTTTGCTGCGCCCTCTAGGCGGATAAAAAATGTTTTTATTGAAGCAGGCTATGGCCACAAAAAATTGCCTGTTTTTTCGTCTTTCATGCAATATACTACATGTTGCCCTTATCTTTTGTATTTATTAAATTTTTTTTTTAATTAAAATAAATGTACCTAAATATTTTCGTGTTGCTCAAGATAATGTAGAACCTGTTTTAAAGACGTCAACTGCAAAAAAATAATAAACAGAATGTACTTTTATATGCAAAATAGAGATTTTCTTATAATATTATTTTATTGCTTTTCACATTAGAAGCAATTGGGTCTTTAAAATTATTTTGACACAGACAATGTAATAAAATAATATAAGAAAATCTGTATTTTGCATTAAAAAAAGTACATTCTGTTTATTATTTTTTTACAATTGGCGTCTTTAAAACAGGTTCTACATTATCTTGAGCAACACGAAAATATTTAGGTACATTTTTTTTAACTAAAATTGAAAAAAATGTAATAAATGCGAAAGATAAGGGCAACATGTAGAATATTGCATGAAAGACGAAAAAACAGGCAATTTACGATATTTCAAAAATGTGTTTATATCAGGTGGAAGGTATCAATTTTGCAATAAAAATTTATTATCAATAAGTTTTCTCTATCTCTTAAAATAAAAAAGTTAGACAGCCTTAAAATTTGAGTACTTTACAGATTTTTTTGTTATTACTCATAAAGTTGGCCATGGATCTCAAATTTGTTTTTACGAGTATAAAGGCCTCCAAAAATGCAACAAAAAAACCATTAAAGATTTTTGACGTGTCTCGCATATTAAGCGAGATACATAGATGTGGCCCTCTTATGTGATACAGCCTGTATATCTCGTACATAACGATTTTACATCTTACTGCAAAAAATAATAACAAGGCATGTAAATAAATAATCGCAAAGAAAATTTATTTTGTTTCATATTCACCATCATATTTTCATTTACATATTTGTTGCTATATTTTGATAAAGAAGTGAAGCCTTGTTCTTTTAAAATTGCAACAGGGTATGACTAGATCATTAATTGTAGTCTTCAAATTGTTAAATTAAGCTTGGCTTATTATTGTTGTTATTTGAATATTTCACATAAACAAGTTCTTCCCAAAAACATAATAATTATAAATACCTGCTATTTTTACATATTGTGTGTAACTTATAATTTATGCATATTAAATAGATAAATGCGCATTTGTGTATTATTTAATAGATTCAAATGTAGATATTTCCCTGTGGAACAATAAATTTGTAAGTGAAATTTCATCAATATAGCATAATAATTAAAACGCTAATTTCGCATCATATTTATTCAGAGTATGTTACTCCTTCCGTTTTCAACTTGTTTAATTTCAAATGTATGATTTATTTCTTAAAAAGAAAATGTGAGAATTGTGCAAAATTCTGAAAGTTAATCAAGAGATTAATCTTATGATTAAATTCAGGGGCATATAATTCACTTAGCTGTCAGCGGCATTTTCCAGAACGAATGGATAATAAGTAGTAAAGGAACTTTGTCATGATTTATGTTCAACTGAGCAATTGCGGTTTTCTTTTGATACATACCAAATCTTTGAAATTAATGAATATAACCGTATTCTTTCTCCTTTTTTGATGGCAAGTAGGTAGTATGTAAGTACATAATATACATACATTTTCAAAACACATGTTATTGTAAAAAACTATATACAGGGTGGTGTGGTTTATTATTACAAAGCAATAGCTGTGTGTTGAACGGGTATATTATAAATACAAAAATACAAGAAATTATTTTTTAATGGAACGTTTAAAACATTTTTACATATTTGTGTATATGGATATTGACACAATAGTCTCCCTTTAAGTACGCAACGATTCCAACGTTGTTCCCACGATTGGAAGCACCCTTGGTAATCCTCCGCAGTTAACCCGTTCAACACCACGGTTACAGCTTCTTTGACCTCCTGTACGCCGCCATGATAAGTTCCCTTGAGGTGGGACTTCATCTCGGGGAATAAAAAAAATCGCAGGGGGCAATATCTGGGCTATAGGGTGGGTGCTGCAACGTTGGAATACCTTTTTTGCCAAAAACTCTTGCACAATTAACGAGGAATGGGCTGGCGCGTTGTCGTGGCTTTACGTAATGAAGAACTTTTGAATTTAAAAGTAAAGTGGCATAGAGCACAAAGAAACAATTCTAGTTGTTCATGTAAATAAAACAAAGACCAACAGGTCTCGAATATTTGTGATCATTTCAGAGTTTGAAGGAAAAGTAAAATCTGTAGAATTATTTAACAAATATATAGCTATTCGTCCTAAACAGACACCCCACGACCGAGTTTTCCAACTTATAAAAATAGTAAATACAGTCCATCCAGTTGAAATCCATAATTTTGGGAAGTGTACCAAGCAAAATTGCCTATCTCCATTTATCAGAACCATCACTTTATACAGGATATTGTTTTCGTCGCACGTCCGCCACTGTTTTTTCCAACACAGGCGGCAGTAAGGAAAATTTAAAATGTCACGGAGGGTGGAAAGGCGACACGATTGCAGAATCCTACGTTGAGGAATATGTGTTCAACAAAACGAAAATCAATTCAACAACAATTTTAGGTGAAGGTCAAACTGAGAACATAATTATTACCATTGATAATTCCACTAAAACTTTGAAAATTGTTAACAGATAATAATCCTCAAAAATTTTCAAGTGAAATTTTGCCTGTTACTCGCCTCGCTCGCTTTGCTCGCTCGGCTCATAATCTCAGACTCGTTCAATAAATAATCACTTTATTAACTTGATGCATAAATAACTATAATTAAAGAAAAATAATATGGATAATAATAATAATAAATTTTGGACTAAAGTTATTATAAACTGGCATGTTTTTGTTAAGTAAAATCTAATGAATATCTAAAATAAACATAAATGGAATACAAGCTATGATATTCAACTACAAAAATTTAAAGAAATAAATGCAAACGCAACTTCGGAAGTTTTAAAAAAGAAAGTTAATAATATGCGAATAATTGTCCATTCTGAGGCTTCAGTAGTATGTAATGCTCGCAGTAAATTCATATGAACCAATCATTTGTAAGACGTTTATTATTTTGCACATTTTCTACAGACAGACACAACCACCGTATTTAATTTATAAACCATTTCATTCTCTATAACTTTTATTTAGGTATTTCTTTAGCTTATTTGTTAATAATAATAAATTTTACTTATTTATGAAAAAATACGAAAAAGATAATATCCATACATGCACTATTAAAATTGTTGCTTTAAATTACCCGTAATCAATACAATGCCGTCAAAATTAAATCCAGTTTTATAGTCCTGCCCAGTCTAGTTATTTGAAATAATAAATCAGTAATTCGGAAAAATTAAACAATGATTATAAAACATGACTAATGCGGAAAAAGTAATTAAAAAAAAAATAATTAGAAATGCAACCACAGTAATTACATTTATTGTTAAAATTTCCGATCTCTTAATTTATTCGGTGCTTCGAACATTATAAACATTGAATTATGAAGTATGAATGAAAATCGTTTGCACCAGAAAATTAAGAATTTTGAAAAACATTTTTAATTATATTAATCAGTATTTAAAATTGTTTCTAATCACTGAATTTTTGAAATTGTATTTTAGATACAATTTATGCCACTACCACTGATTGTTATAAAAACAGATGACAATGCATGTTCGGCAGTTTCTGAGAAATAAAATATGTAAAAATATGAGACATACATCACCCTGTATACTCAAAAATGATTTTAAAATACAGTCTTTTTAATACCATTCAATTTTTATTTCAATATTTTTCGACAAACATAGCTTTTGAACATGCAACAGTAATTGACCACCCTATATATTTGCACCTACTTCATAATTAAATATGAATATAAAAAAGTCAAATACGGACATTTAAAAATAAAATTAATTAATGTAAATATTACTGTAATTACTGCAATTATAATAGCAACTTAATATTCATTGTCAATGCTATATTTAAATTATATATAGAAGGCGGAGGACATTCCTCTCAAAAAAAATTCGTATTACTAAGCCGGCATATTCTAAAAAGTTCAGCGACTTCTACTTCTATTTTAGAAATCGCATTTGCGTAGATATTTTAGAACAAAGAAATATTCGAAAACACTGGTATACATCAAGGGGATACTGATATATGTATATTAGAAATAAAAATTATTTTGTGACATATTTCAAAACAAACGATATTTCTATTCGTCGATTCTTTGTCACAATTTTTTCACAGTTTAATTTTAGTCTCGGTCACTGCCTGAAAACATTTAAAAAAGATATATGCAATGGGGTCGTTTCCGTTTCATTTGGTCCTGCAAATTGCATTTGTAATAAATTACTTCTATATATTCGCTAAAACTAATTCGCATTTTTTGAAATAAAATTAGACATAAATTTCGTTTCAAATAGAACGAACCACGTGGCGCCTATATTCTAGGGTTCTGTTTTATTATATTTATGTATGTAGGAAAGGTTCAAAACGACAGGGTGTGACGTTTGAAATACAAATTCCTGGGAATATTCGGAATAAAAAAATCTTAGTAGGGTCCTGGCCAAATATTTACCATTTGACAGCTGTGAACCTAGCGGTTGTATATCCGAAAGATCCTATCCAATCCAAAAAGAAAAGATTTTCATACACTAATTAATTTTGAACTTGATTTTTTACGGAAATTTAGGCTAGGTGTAAATATTTTTATTGTTTCTTCAGGGTTAGACTAGAATACACAGGGTGTCTGAGATATGAGTGCCGTAATGCAATAAAAAAACTCTTATGAAAAAAATTGTTTAAAATGAATAGTTTATCTACAAGTACATTCCAAAAATAAAAACACAACTACAATATGCAAAATTATGTTATGAAATAACAAACTAAGGTACTATTAAGATTAAGTAAAAGCGCCTGCAACGTAATTTGCTCGTTATCTTATTTTTGGACCGGTATTAATGAAGTAAACAATTGAAGTTTCCGAGAAACTCGTTAAAAGTGTAACGTACTGTAACGTTCGACAACGTTGCAGTATCAGGCTGCCGCTGATAACCTAAAAGTAATATTAGTCATAATGGTGCGTATAGCTAGTGCGTTTTATTTATGTCTAGTTTTTGTTTGATGTTTGCGAGTATACAAAAACAAAAATGGAACAGTTTATAGTAACCATAACCAGCTGCATAACATGTTAATTTACGGCAAATCTAGGCAAAACTCTCTGGTTTAAAATACGGTAAATGCTTCTTGCAAGGAAGAAGTCATTTTAACACTTGTAACTATTGTTCTGTGTTGTGAAAAGAGCTCTAAGAAAACCATTGACAGTAAGTATCTATGTTTAGATGTACCTATATTTGTCATTATTATGTATAATACATATCAATCCACAATAAGATATATGTATATATATATGAATAACGTTGTCTCATATTCAAGTTCTGTTTGCTGTCATAATATATTTTGTTTAGTACAACTTATCATATGGCAAAATTAAGGCACTCATATTCCGGATACTCTGTACATAAAAATTAATTGCAAAATGTTTAAAACAAGTGTTTTTTTTTCCAACAACAAGCCGAAATTCCTGTACGAAATGCAGTTGAAAATCAGTATAAATGTGACATAATTAATAGTTTTAGTCAGTAAATTTTGGAAATGATTGTTTCTTATTCTTTATTTAATGTAATTTACAATATTATTATACACTCTTCTGTTACTCAAATCAAAACAGCAAAACCAACACAACATAATGCAAATCCATAAATACAATAACGTAATACTCGGATCTTTTCACATAACTTGGCTTGATTTGAATATTTATTCACATAACAAAAACCTCAATGGAAGAGCAACAATCGGAATGTTTATTAAAATGCAGCTTTGATATAAATGTTCATAAACTGAGTAGATATAATAGTTTACATATACCTGTTGTTTAAAATAATGTCAATGTCATTTATTCACTCTACACTAAATAGTTCTAATAATATTTTTGTATTAGCCGATAAACGACTATCTATAAATTGAACAAAAAATGTATAGAAAACAGAAAACTAAGTACTGTGAAAATTCTATATATTTTAGTGAGTTGAAAAAATCTTTTTTTCATAGGTGTCGAATTTTACGTCAAAATTCTTCAATGTGAAAAAAATATTCACATCTGATCGCGTAGTCTCCACTGCACTCCACTCCACAGGTGTATCCATCTCAGCGCGGGGTACGAGATCGATGCGGGTTCATTAAACGCCTAGAGCCGGTGTTAATTTTTTGTAATTTTTTATTAAATATTTATAATATTCAAATCTTATAATCGACCTATGATGATCTATATTATTTTACTTCATTTGTCGTCAGGAATCTACGTTTTTAATATTCTGCATCAAAGACGCCACACCTTGTATACAAAAACCCATCTTAGAAATACCTGGGAACCATCTTCTCCAAATATTTATGCCTTGAATACCAAGAAAGCTGCTGTAGATATTTTCGCTCGGTTCACCACTAAAAAAATATAATTCATAGTCGTATCCATATTTGCCAAGTCAATAATATCAATTTGAATAAAAAACAGATTAAAATCACACCGTAAAAAGCACCAGATCCATAAGTAGAATTCAGTCGATACATTACAAATCAATTAGAACACAACATACCCACTGGTCATTCGATAGAGATTTTTATCTTCCTCCCAATATTTGTTGATTTATTAGTCTTTTAGTTAGTTTTTTTCTATACCATTAATAGAAATATGAAAGAAATGGCAAATGGCATAAGCAATGTATGTTCCATTATGATTTTTTTTTTCGTTTAATTTAATAAATTACCGTGACATTCAATAAACTGAAAGTTATATTTCACCAAAAATAAAAATACACTGATCTATTTTGCATAACTCTTGAAATTACAAGACAGTGATATATTATTTCAATTTATGTTCCGTACTTTAGCAGTTGAGTATCCCGTACGTACCATGGTGTGCCACGTCGATGTTAAAGCATAGATTTATTAGAGAGCCCACTTTGTAATGTAATGAAAAAATGACAAATTGCAGTTTTCGAATTTTAAGAGCTGAAAGAGTGTATATTACAAATTCATCTAGGCCCATGCATTAATATGCATGGCATAATAACCTATCATCATTGAGTAAAGAATAGTATTATATTACTCAATGCTATCATATAGAGAGTGTCACGGAATTAGGGTGCAATATTTCTCCAAAACGTTCTATAGGGTGTGAATATGGTTGAAGAAAATTAAACAGTGAATATCTGAGCCGATTTTAGAGGTTTAATGAAAAAAAAATAATAATTTTAGCATCCCATCATTCGGTCGGTGACCGAGCTGTTTAAGGCGTCAGTACTTGAATCGAGGTTGCCACTCTGTCAGCAGGTTTGAATCCTGCAGCAGGTAGACCGTAAACCAGCTACCTATATTTGGGGAGAGGACTGACACCCTCTCTGTGGGTATGGTAGGGTACAAGAATGTTGGCTTGGGTCAATATGAGAGATTGATACCGCTCGATATTTGACTACCCCCCTAATTAATGAGGTTTTCCTCATTCCTACACTGAATGGTGGTTAAAGCCTACCAACGTAAGTCGTTCCTGGGCGTAAATACTGCCCTCTCTCCCGCACAAGTGTTCGACTTCTGGGCTAATCCTCGTGATTAGAATGAGGGATAGAGATATTATTATTTTCTAAAAAGTTACAGCCTTTTAAAAGTGGGTATTAATTTTCCATGGGCTATTTTCAAACCGGCTCACATTAAACACTCCAATTTTTGCATGGATGCAATTATGTGACTTATTCCACTCGTTGTTGCCTCACAGTAAGGGGATGAAATAAAACATACCTTGTATATTTATTATCCGAATTTTTTCATATTTAAAAATTTTGAAGAACAAAAAGTTTCTTTGAATAGCCCTATCCAAATAAAACTTTTTTTTTTTACACAAATTACGAAATATCTTCTAGCGGTTGCCTATTCAATGGCCAAGTCACTGTTGCCAGATGGTATAATTTTACGGAAATTTGTAAAACGCACCATGAAGACATTAAAAATGTTGAAGAAGGAAAGTTCCTTTGAAGAGACCTATCCAAACAAAACTATTTGTTTCTACACAAATTACGAAATATCTTATAGTTTTCGTACAAAACAATAAAATAAAAGCCAGCGGGTAATCATAGAGTTGAGAACTCTATGATAATCCGAACGATACTTTCATGAAACACATCTAAAATCGATTAAAGAATTCACTGTTTGATTTTCCTCAACTATTTTCCAAATACCCTGTACATCGGAAAAGATTAGATACTTTTTCTTTATATAAACATGGGTCCAAAAATTCTTCCTAAGGAAGTTATAATAGCTTCTTAAAGTGCTCGTCTGATGATGATTTTTTCTAAATAACGTCTAAACAAATTGAGAAAAATTAATAAAATTTGGTGACTACCTTAACTCTTATGAGTACATACATTCCAACCTGTGGGGGAGAGGTGTAAAATTTATCATACATTTTTTGTACTTTGACTTTTTCGACTTTTGACTGAAAAATATGTAATATTAGAATTTTTTATTAAATAACGGTACTCTTAGTTCAAATTGGTAGAATGGTCCATTTTTGAGTAAAATCCGTTTAAAAATAATGTTAATGCGTTAACAACGCGGAATCGATATTATTAATATTTTCTATTACTGCAAAAACAAAAACAGATTCATCATTATCACCAATTTTAAGTAATATTTATATGGATTTTTTTGAAGAAAATTATATTCAAAATATAAATAAAAAACCAACTATCTGGTGGAGATATGTAGATGACATTTTTGCAATTTGGCCTTTTACTGTTACAGAATTAAATGAATTTTTAAATTATATTAACAATAAAGAACCAACAATAAAATTCACTTTGGAAAGAAAAAAATAATATGCTACCATTTTTAGATGTTTTAATTAAAAAACATGAAAATTCTGTAGAAACAAGTGTTTATAGAAAACAAACTCACACCAATAGATATTTAAATTTTAGATATTAAGAAAGGTGTTGTTAAATGTTTATATGATAGAGCAAAATTAATTTCATCAAACAATGATATTTTTAATAACAAACTAAAATTTATTAAAAATGTTTTAATAAATAATGAAACCCTCCAAATTTTGTTGATAGAACATTCAAAAATATTACTGATAAAATGAACACTTTAAGACAAATAAAAGAAACTAATTATACAATAAAAATTCCATACATTCCTATATTATCGGAAAGGTTAAGAAGAATCGGTAATAAATTTAATATTCGAACAGTTTTTCAGACAACTAATACTTTACGATCATTTTTGTCTAAAACGCGTCAAAAATGGTATACAAAATTCAAAAAATTTAATCTACAGTATACCTTGTGAATGCAATAAACATTATGTTGGAGAAACGTCTCGGCCTATGAATGTTAGAGTTGAGGAACATAAAAATTATATAAAAAAACGGGAATTTAAAATATCCAAAATTTGCGAACGCGCTTGGGAAAACGGTCATTTGGTTTAATAGGGTTCGGCAAAAATTTTAGAGAAGGAAGATAACGCAACAAAAAGAAAATTAAAACAGACCGCGTTTATTTTGTTGAACGGAGATAAGTGTGTGTCAAACTGTTCAGTAAAAATTGATCATTGTTAGCTACAGTTGTATCAAGAAGTAAGTAACAATAAAATAAAAATCATTTAACATCTCTATGGAAGCAGATAAAGAAATTTTAAACTGTCAAATTTGACATACGTTTAATACTTTTACTACTATTTTAAGAACGAAAACAGAGAGTTTTTCGAAACGTCAATAATACGGAAGTGCGCGATAGTGATAGTGATTTTTGTTATTTTTCTTATCTTCTTTTTTCAGTGTGATATTTTTTAGTTAGGCAAACTTAGTTTCAAAAATAACCCTTGCATGATCCGTTTGGCGCAAGGGCTTATTTAATTAATCTTTATTTTTTCAGAAGTGTGGCAATAACCCAATAAAGCTAAAGAAAAAACAGATTTGCCGTCATTTGTATCGACCGTTAAGTTGTTGACATTGTGCGAATTGTTGTCAGTTGAATATGCAACATTATGATTAATGCAGAGTTAGGAGATATTCACTACATTTATGGTATTTGCAATGGAAATGCGTTATAAGAATGTCGTGACTTTTTCCTCAACGTAGAGTACGTAATCGCAAAGTATTTGAGAATGTGCACAGAAATTTGACAGATGATGGACGTTTTCGATATAATTGTGCGCAAGAGAGACTTCTCCAGACCTAAATCCTATACAGGGTCCTCGATTATACTTAAAAAAAAACTGAGATATGAGTTGGCCTTGAAAAAATAGTGGGGGTAGTTCATATAACATTTTTCATTTTAAAGTCGCGATTCCAAGATACAGGGTGTTGAAGTTAAAATTTTATTTTCGATATTTGTAAACAACTTCTTAAGAAATCCAAATATTTACATAAAATTTGTAAATCAGGGGTTTTTGCGGGCGAGAAATTCAAATTTGTTTCTAATTTAAACGTCACTAGTAGAGGGCGCCACTTATGGCATTTCAAATTATATTGATTTGTTTTATTTTGTCAATGATTACTAAACATTTCTATGAAAATAACAATTCATAAAAAGTAAGTAACTGAACTACCAATGCAAAAGTCGAAAAATTTTGTTTTTCACAGCCCCTTATGATAAAACAATTAATAATATTTTCGATTTTCCGTTTTTAAAGCATGTAATATTATTGTTAAATGGGTTTTACTCAAAAATTAAGCATTCTATCAATATGAACCAAGAGTACTTTTATTTATAACTGATATTTCATATTTTTTATGGAAGCGAAATTCGTGGATATTTACGCGAATTATTTAATGGCGGGAAAGTCTCAACTTTTAGTGAATTTCGCCAACTGTAACATATTCATCATAAAACTGTTATTGATTGCCAGAAACTATAATAATAATAATAATAATATCTCTACCCCTCATTCTAATCACAGGGATTAGCCCAGAAGTCGGAGACTTGTGCGGGAGAGGGGGCGGCATATTATTATTAAGCAGGTCGCATTTGCGCCCAGGAACGACTTACGTTGGTAGGCCCTAACCACTATTCAGTGCAGGAATGAGGGAAACCTGGAAAACCCCATTAATTAGGGGGGTAGTCAAATATCAACCGGTATCAATCTCTCACATTGACCCAAACCAACATTCTTCCACCCTACCATACCCGCAGAGAGGGCGCCAAACCTCTCCACGAATATAGCTTATATACGGTCTACCGGCAGCTGGGCTCGAACCAACTCCGATCTAGTCCCCTCGATTAAAGTACTGACGCCTTAAACCGCGCGACCACTGACCGACCCAAACCCAAACTCAAAATAAACTTACTAACCTCAAATAATGATGAAAATAAGGATAATATCTCAACTGCTTTACTGTTTTGCGAAACGTGCAAAAGTTGAGTTTTTCGTCATTAAGTAATTTAAATCAAAACTGCACGAAAATCCGCGAACGTCGCTTCCATGAAAACAAAATTTTATTTTTCATTTTTGAAATTGATCATTCCCTAAGTGCATATAAGTTCTTGTGATATTTTGACGAATCTGTTAGAGACTTAAGAATTTGTAAATCAGAGAAATTTTGAAACATATTTTGAACATTTCTGAAAAATTTATTTTAAAAATAATCGATTCTTTTTGGTTCATCATTTTGTAATTTTAAACAGAAAACAAACCAGTTGCGATTGAATGAATGTAAAAATTTCAACACTATTTATCTTTCATTTAATCATGATCATCGAATTATTTACCAAACACAACAGCTAATAATAAAGAATATATGGGTAGATATTGTGGGTGTAATTCAACGTTGGTCGGGGCTTTAGTCCGCAGAGTAGTTATTAGTTTCACACAATATTGTTAATACCTAAAAATATATAAAACACGATTACATAAAGGGTAAACATTATTTACGTAAGTATTTGTCATGCTTAATATAAAATTCATTAACAGGTTAAAGACACTTTTGACATTGTCGATATTTAATTTCAAATAATTTAAATTTTTTTATGTAATAATTTTTATAGTTAGATATTTGACTCAACTTAAAGGAGGCCACCTGAAGAAGCAATTGCAAGCAATATTGTGGTTGAATTTTCGAGTTCCCACAGTTTCAAAAGTGAACTTAGATATTTATAGTGTTTTCATTAAACCAGGTTAGTAAATTTAGCTAGAATACTTTTTAGATAATTAGTGAATAGAGTTTTGTCTGTGGAATTGTTCATTAGCATACCTAGACGTTTATAGGAATTGTAGGAAATTTGATTTATATTAGCTTAAAATACTTTTCTAATACAGTAAAAAACAACAGCTAATGTTTGAAAAATTAGATAACTATTAATAGGTATCAGGTGTAATATCTGGATGACTCGTCAACTATGACATTAAATTGCAACCTTGACTTTCTTCTCTATTACATTACTTTAATCTTATTATAAAACTATTATCATATACCTACCTATAGAATGAGTCACAGTATTCAATATTTATGAACACGAACAGTTTCTCTCTTCTATCACCTGGTACAAGCAACTTTTAATAGAATGTAAATACCATGTAATAGAAATTAATAATAACAATAATTATAATACCTATCATCAACAATCCTTTCGATTTTAGAATAGTCTCGGCCACAGCCTAATATGAATATTATAACACAGTTTTTAGTATAAAAAGAGAGAATTTAACATATAAGTAATTTTTAACAGAAATTTAACAGAAACATAATTTTCATTTACTTCAAGCTTATAAAGGTATAGGCCAGCAAAATATATGTCAAATTGTATTAGAGAAACACTAGTCTTATTGGTAATTATTTTTATACCTACGTAGAAAAATGATGTGGTACACAATAAGTAATAAGCAAATAATGGTCAGACATATTTTAAAAAATTATTAACAATATTTTCATCTAAAATTTGATAATACTAATATGACCCGTACATTCACCAGATTTGTATCTGTTGGACTTTTTTCTGTAGAGCTAATTAAAGACAAGGCAAGTGCTGCTTGTAAAATTGTTATTTTCATTAGAATATTTGTCACTGAAGATAATGTTCATTGGACTTCGAGCACAAACAGTAATATCTCATTTGGTTTTTATGCATTAGAAATAGGAAACTGTTAAACATTCGTCTATAATTTCAAAATATATTTTAGTATTTATTCTGTAAATGGACAGTATAAACATTGATTACAACAGTATAATTGCTTATTTCACAGGCAATTTACTTTTTTCATAACGACGTACCTACTGTTACTAAGATTAATTTTGTTACAATTATAAACCAGAACCAAAAAAAACTGTTTTCATTGCACAACTAGGTTATTTTGAAATTTTACGATTCGAATTTTTATGCATTAGTTAGTGTGAATGATTAAAGTGGATTTAACAGAAAACAACAAAAATAGAATTGCTGGAATTTTATTTTACAATTTTATCTTTACAACCCAAGTGAAGTCGTCAGGCAAGTATTAAAAAATTTGTTTAGTTATTCGCAACTGCCGAATGTTTCATTTAATTTTTGAAATAGGTAATGGTTTAGTTCGCACAAATGTATATCTTCAAACAAGACTTACGAGTATTTTTATTTTTAAAACTGAAACCTAAATTCCACGAAGAAAAATAAGTAAACATCCGACAATGATGTAGGTGGTGAACCAAATCGAAAATACTTCTTGACAATTTTTTCAAGATGTTTAAATGCATGCGTTTATTCCAGGCGGTGCTGCAAAATATTAAGGTATATGATTCATTTTTCTGGTTATATTTAAGTCCATATTTTACTTTACTCGAAGGCATATTTCGTGAATTAGCATAATCAAGTAACAATGTCTGACAAATAACATATAATCTCAATTACTAGGGTATACGGGGTGATGCAAAACTTATCTAAAAAAATTTGGGAATAGATGCGTCATGAAAAATAGAGCAAATATCGTAAAAAAATGGTAAAATATATTTTCCGAGTAAAAAAATGATTGAAGTTGCAGCATTTTCAACTTTTACTTCGCTGGGCTAATGTAATCTCTAGGCGATTCCGAATATTGAAGTTCAATTACTCTTTGTAGGTATTAAACATTTTTGTGATGCGAGTTTTTATATTAGTTTTTCAAGTGTCAAAAATAGCTTATGTGTATATCAACTCGGAGTTAATGAATATCGTTTTTTTTATGGCGAGGTTTACATGCTTTAGCAGAACGATTTCTCGCTAAACATGTGCCAAATGCAGCTACTTTTACCACGGTGTGCAGTGAGTACATGTGAAGTGCAACGCGAAGGAAATTTGAAACCGAGTCGTAGAAGAGATGAAGGATTATACATGAGGCTCAATTATATCCGTACCATGTACAATTTGTCCAAGCATTAATACCAAGGGATTGGACGAAGAGGACCGGTACCATGACCGCCATAATCTCCTGACTTTAAATTATTTGGACTTCCTTTTTGTGGGGATATTTAAAAAATGAAGTGTATCACACCGAAGTGGATACATACTTTTGATGGTTTACACAAACGTATCATAGTCGCTGACAATAACTTAAGAGTTCAAAACGGACAAGAAGCAGAAACATTTGTGTTAGTTTGTAGAAACTGGATAAGATGGGTCCAAAATCTATCTAACTAATCAAACATGTTAAACTATTTTATTAATTAAAACCACAAATGAATTCTATTAATAATTAATAACAACAGCGACAAAATCAGTTGGACTTGCTCTATAAAATAATCGTTACAAAATGTTATTTATTTCTTTCCCTGATAATTTCTTTCCATTTTCTGTCCGTTCGTCGATTGCAAGCTTTGCCGCCTTATCAGGTTTTACAGTGGACCAGTTTCCAGTGCCGCGCAGAAATGTATTTTTAAATTGCCCTTTTTGATTTGTTTACAAAATTGTATTTGTAAGTCCCCTGTACCTTCATTTTTTTTTGCCTTGTATAACAACGGATTGAATAAATTGATTAATCAGTGATGAGTTGAACGGGTTGAAATTGAAATTTGACAGTTTACCAGATTTATCAGATATGTAACGTGAATAACAAAATTACTAAGTTTAATACCATTGGGTACATAAATGAAAAATAACAACTACGATTCAATGAGATTCCCAAAGATACTTAAATAACGGTTTCCAGATACAATTCAAATTAACTCAAGTATTAACATAATAATTAGGATTTATAAAATCGCGAATTAAATGTAAATTTAATAAGCGTCTATTTTCACAATTCAAATAACAGATGTTCAACTACATAACGTGTAAGAAATAACATCGCCGTTATTTTTTAGTTTATAGTTAAAGGGGGATACATACTAACAAAATTTAATATAACATTTAACCTTGAAATAATGTAAATGTTATTATGACCAAAATGGGATACATACTTGGGCTGATTATCTGTCTAAAATGTATGTTCAAAATGACTACTGTGAGAATTATGTACAATAAGCATATAATGTTAGACAACTTAATTATCTGCAAAACGTAAGTTCTTCCAATACACTGAACACATAGCGAATTAATTTGGCCTATATCTCTTTTATTATTGGAGATAAACCTTATGTCACTGTAATTGTAAGAAAATCATTAATATCCAAATTAGTATTAATATAATTATGTGTCACTAATAACGAATCACTCTGATTATAGAAATTTTAAATGCTATAAATCTGATAAACTCTTATATTTATTGGCATATTATTATTTTATTTTGTTACAATAATTAAAAATAAATTAAAACATTTGCCAACTTCGCGTCACTCTGCTGCATAAGTTTTGGTTTTCTTCTAAATTACTTTGATATGTATGATACCTGATATCTGGCATCGTTAATACAATTTTTAAACAGTAGATCGAACAATTTGTGTATTCGGAACCGCTGACATTGTTCTATTTGCGGCTTTCGGTTCTGTAATCAAGTGCAACGGTTGAAAATAAACGCATCCGAGAATGAGGCTATGTATAGGTGGGTTCGTGTGGCTCATTAGTTCCACCAGGTCGTGGGGATTAGCTGGAGGAATTAATTCGGCGCACCGGCATATCCGAAACACAGACCCGCGAGGCAGCAGTCCCATTGACCCCGTTTCAACACTGGTTAAATAATATTTTATTTCAAATGGCATCTAGACACGAAATTAGAAAAAAACATTTTGTGCACTCCTTGGATTAAAAGTTAGTAGCGTATGTCTCTAATTTCAGGGAGTAATTTTACACTTTCAATCTCCACGGATTCCAATTACTATCATTCTCTCTAACAAAAATACACGATTAAGTAACACATTAAAAATAATGAATTTCTTAAGATCCCTAAACAGAGGAGATTGCCTACAAACTATTGATTCTCTTCGTTCCGTATCCATGTGTCCCGTTCGTTTTATTATTTTTTGTATTAGTGGAATTATTTTCTTGTTCTGGCGTAATTATTATTGTTCTGGTATTTGTTACCATTACGTTTTGGTTGTTTTTTAAGTGTTGTTGAAAATGCATACTTTTATGGCAAATCTCAAATTATGCTGCGTTATAATTGTGGGGGCACAGTTTATATTGGGGTACTTGAAAACCCCAAAATGAAAAAGGGAAACTGGTACATCTATTACTTTTCATAGAGTTCCAAAAGAACCTTAATTATGAAAAGAGTCGACAGGAAGATGCTAAGGTCAATAGAAAAGATACTTTTTATCCAGATAACCAAAGAATCTTCAGTAAGCATTTTCATACAGAAGAATTTAAAGATATATGTTGTAGAAGAAAACTAAACATAGCTTCAAAGAAATTATAACTTACAGGTATAAATTCGTGTCATGTGCTGTATGCAGCTATTACATTAGATCAATCATTTTGGCAATTGTTTACTATAATCTAAAGTCTACATCGTGAATTTTTCTGTGCAGACCGTTCCATCAAGTATTAGTACCAGTACCCAGGTTCTCCAAAATACTATGCAAAAAGAATCAAGATGGTACTTTCTGAGTCGAAATATGGTCACCAGAAATTCCATTTACCAATGAAATTTTAAATTATTTAAATAAAATAAATATAGGCACAAAATTGTACAGAGAAGTAGGTACAATTAACTGAACAGTAACTGAGATTGCGTTGTACCACTTGTAGTTATTATTTGTATGTTGTAACGTTCATTTTTACATGGAACGTTCTCCTGTATAATAATCTGCAGTGTAAAATATTGTTTATAATAATTACTGTAAATTATAGACATTGTTTTGATTGAATTTTATTTAAAAATATTTATTTTATGATACAGATCACCTTAAGCAGCAGGCCATTTTGTCTCTATCAGCAATTATATCAGTTTCAGAAATATAGGTTAAGAATAATTAATTAACATCAGATCTTATTGGCTCATTCAGGTAGTTGGTTATAATTTATTTCACACACGTGTCAAGTCAGTACGGTTCACATAAATATTTAAATTTATAAAGTTGGTAATAACGATTTCATTTAAGTTGGCACGATAGGTACACCTATTGAAGGGAAATGAGACGCTAAGCCCTTTCTTCTGCAAGTAGGCACGCGCGTAATTTTCTAACCTCTATAGCGCGACTCGAGAACTCCAAAACCACGAGGTAAAAATATGTGATCACATTTTATATGAGTCATCCATCTAAAACAATATATTTTCTTGATTATTAAATACATAAAATGATAATTACTTTCTGATTTGAAGCATATTTTTGGGAATTTTTAATAAAATAAAGAATGTTATATGTTATAGGTTACTGGGTGGAAAAAAACATTCATGTATTAAGTTTTTAGGTTGAGTTGAGGTTTATCCAATAAGTGTGATAAATTGTAAGTAGGTTGTAATTTCAGATTTTTGGAGTTTTAATGCTGGGCATACATTTGTCATTACTGGTTCCAATTGGACTTTGGGTCTAAGTTGAAAAACAACTCTGAGGAACCAATAAGACGGCTGATAGTGGAGGTTCTTCCGAAGGCTACTGAAGGGATTCATTGATGCCTAAGCAGAGAATTATTACGTTTTGGTCATTACGATTAAGATTAATGTTTTTTTGGGCTTAGAGCCATATAAAATACAATGTATACAATATATAAAATGTCTGAGTGGTAGATATTTTCTTGGCCAACCACAATTTGATAACTCGGACATTATTTTAACGGTTGGTGTCGCTCAACAACTAACATCTAAATCAATTTATAAAATTATTTCATACATTTATTCCGAACCACGGCCTAGCTCCCGCTATATAACATCTGAGACCGGGCCAGTCACATCTCGAGAAGATGTGACAATGGGACAATTAGTATACCTAAGTTCATATTGCATATCTTCGTGTGATATTGTTTAAGCAAATAAAATAACAAGAACTGGTGCAACTTCCTTTTCTTTTCTGATCCAATATAAGTACAGATGAGGTATACGAGTTATTTCAGAAATGATCTAGGCTTCAGTTTTAAATTAGCAACAATATCTGAAATAAATTCTTTGACATTAAAGTTAAAATCAAATCCCTATGGTGCTGATAATATTTCTGCTAAAATGTTACGACTATGTACTCCCCTGATTAGTAAATATATTACACATATAATTAATTGTTGCTTAGAATCGGGATATTTTCCTACTGATTGGAAATTATTTATAATTAGACCTTTAGCAAATATAAGTGACCCACAAAATTATAGTGATTTGAGACCAATTACAATTACATCAGTAATTTCAAAAATATTAGAAAAGGTAATACAGACTCAGTTGTATAAGTATGTTATGGATAACGGCATTATATCTGACCTTCAGTCTGGTTTTCGTAAGGGTTATAGTACTACCACTATTTTAACAGTCGTTACTGATGACATTGACTCCTCACTAGACAACAGAAATGCCACTGCACTAACTTTGCTTGACTACTCAAAAGTCAAAAACTATATGGATTGGATAGGTTGTTCATTTAGCTTCAATTTCTTTTTTGTCGGCCGCGATACGACCATTTCTCGCTTAGTTATCAGCCTTTGAATGAAAATGCGTCATTTTCTTTTTTCTAGACACTTCAAGCTTCAAATTGCTTATTTTTTCACTCACATACGACCATTTTTATCAAAGATACAGACATTTGAAATATCGCAAAAAATTGAGATTTTTTTGATGCCTTAATTTTTTCCACTAGTGTAGTTAGATATGCTAAAAATGCAGAAATAGGTCAAATCTAATCTATTGTGGTTGAATTTTCGTGTTTCCACAGTATCAAAAGTGTACTTAGATATTTATAGAATGTTTTCATTAAACTAAGTTAGTAAATTTAGCTAGATTAATTTTTATTTTAGATAATTATTGAATAGAGCTTTGTCTGTGGAATTGTTCATTAGCATACCTAGATGTTTGGTATCAGAGAGCATACATAATATGACTTCATTGATAGGAATTGTAGGAGATTTTATTTATATTAGCTGAAAATACCTTTCTAATACAGTAAAAAAATGTTACAAAATCTTCATCACCACCCTATTTTTGGGAGAAACTTTCTCTTAGGTTAAATTTTCATAATATTAATGATACTCAAATCTGCTAGCACTTCCCCGCTATCACTCAGCCATATTTCAGAGAGCATTTTCGTATAATGCAGCACAATGTTTACAATAAATTAAGTTCTATTTGCATTTAGCAAAATTTTTAAAACGTATGCAGAATGCTATTGGACCAAAATTTGGAGGCAACCTTCTCAGTTTAGGGATCTTGCATGGTTTACAACCGGACTGAGGACGTGATAAAGCTACTGGCCATGCATTTAGCTGCTAAACAACAAATTTTAAACTTACAATAAAAATATTAAGGTTGAGTAGCCAACAAATCGTCCAGAAAGTCAACGTTTGTGTTAGAAGATATGGGTACTACTCGGGGTACTATTTATTAGCACTATCTTAAAACACGTTTGTTTTATGTATTTATTAATCGACTTCGACAATTTTACATCAACTACAATAATTTTTTTTTTTTGACAGACTGACAGCTTATCTCTAGACTGACTAAACGTAATAATAATAGATACAGAAATCTAAGTTGGGGGTAGAACATAAACTAAACAGAAGTATAATATACTCACAAATAATGGTAAATTCTATCACCCCTTTTCAATTTAAATATTTTAACTGTTTTAACCATGCCAAAAAAAATATTTAAATTGCTACAAACAAATCACATACTTAAGATACTTGTTCTAAATCTTATGAACTTTTCTTTATCCAAAGTCTTAGTAAACATATCCGATACATTTTCATTTGAGGGAACATATTTTAAAATAATTTCCTTTCGTAAACACAAATCTTTTATGAAATGATACTTAATATCGATATGTTTAGCACGCTTGAAGTTTTCAAAATTTTTAACCAAAGAAATTGCACTTACATTGTCAATTTTTAGTACCACTGGTTCACAAATATTGAAATCACTTAAAAGTCCTTTGATGTTCATCAATTCTTGAGATGCAATTCCGGCTGAGATATATTCCGCTTCCATTGAAGATTGAGCTACACATGACTGTTTTCGTGAATGCCATGCAATGGGATTTTTGGCATGAAAACATACAAAACCACTAACGCTTTTTCTGGTTTCACGATCGCCTCCCCAATCTGCATCACACAAACCAATTAATTCATTCATATTCCCCTTTTGAAACAATAGACCATGATCTTTGGTGTAGTTAAGGTAACGGAGGATTCTCTTACCAGCTTCCCATGTAGTTTTTCTTGGTTTATCAAAAAATCTGCTCAAGTAGGCAACACTGTATGAAATGTCTGGTCGACTGACTAAAGACAAATACATTAGACTACATATTAGTCTTCGGTAGGGCACATTGTCAATAATCGGTTCATCTTCTTGTACATTGAAATTAACCTCCATAGGTGTAGCCACATTTCTAGTCTCTTCCATATTAAATTCCTTAAGAAGTCTTGATATCATGTCACGTTGTGTAATTTTCAATCCCTTGTTTGTTTCATTAATCTCCATTCCAAGAAATCTTTTCACTTTAGTCATATTTTTAGTTTTAAATTCATTGTGGAGATTTTCCAAAAGATCTTGTACTTGGTTTTCTGGTCCTATAATTAAGCCATCGTCCACAAATAATACTAAGTAAACGTCATCTTTGAAATATAAACAATAATCATAGTTCGACCTCTGAAAGTTTAATTTTTCCATGACTTGATTAAATTTAATGTTCCAACATTTCGGTGCACTTCTCAGTCCGTATAACGCACGATTTAGTTTGAGACACTTTGAACTAGTTTTTAAGCCTTCTGGGATTTTAATAAAAACATCTGTATCCAAAAGTCCATTCAAAAATGCAGTTGGAACATCTATTTGATGTAGCTTCCAGTCTTTTTGCACAGAAACTGAGAATAGTAGTCTTATTGTTGACAGTCTGCAAACTGGAGCATAACAAAATTCATCACCATTATTGTAGGGCACTTGAAATCCTTTTGCCACTAATCTGGCCTTTTTAGTCCCATCATCTTTAATTTTAAAGATCCACCTAGTGTCTATAGCCACCTCACCTTTAGGTAATTCTGCATGTTGCCAAGTTTGCAATTTTTCGTGAGCTTTCAGTTCTTTGTTTATTGCTTCTTGCCAATCAGGTAATTTATTGGCTTCTATAAAATTTTTAGGTTCTTGGTTCGTCTCGGTCAACAAGCAATAGGCAGTGTAAATTTCATAATCTTCTAAATTTTTAGGTAATGCTACTGATCTACCATACCTTGACATTCTTTGTTCATGATGCCTTGTTTCATTGTTCTCTGCATTTGAACTTGAACTTTCACTGTCACTACTAGAGTTTGATTCATTTTCAGGATTATTTTCAATTTCGTGCATATTCTCTTGGTTTTCTTCTTCTTTTTCTTCAATTTCAATTTTTCCTTTACGTGGCTGAGCTTCTGTCACTTCTTTTGTTTTCTCTGTGTTTTTGTATTCCATGATGCTTTCATCAACTTTAACATCTCTTGATCTTATTATTTTTCGTTCTTCCAGTAACCACAGCCTATAACCACCACCACAGTAACCGACAAAAACTGCTTTTCTAGCTCTTTGTTCTAATTTATTGCCTTTTGGCAACACCGTATACCAGGCACGACTTCCAAATATTCTCAATTTTGAGTGGTCACTTCTACCATGCCAAATTTGTGCTGGTGTAGCTCCTTTTGATAAACTTTTTGTAGGTAAACGATTAAGCTCATATACCGAGCACTTTAAAGCTTCGGACCATAAATATTTGGGTATTCCTGAATTAATAATTTTTGTCCTAATTTTATTTAATAATGTACTGTTCATTCTCTCTGCTGTCCCATTGGATTGTGGTGTGTATGGTGTTGTGTATTCTAAAATTATGCCATTTTTCTTACAATAATTTTTGAAAAAACTTGAAGTAAACTCTCCACCATTATCTAGTCGTACTGCTTTTATTTTATGACCTTTCTGTGTTTTAAATTCTTGTATATAGTCAATTAGGTTATTTTCTGCTTCGTCTTTTGATTGCAAAGTTTTTACTATCAGAAAATGTGAGTGATCGTCAATAATTGTTTGGAAATACTTTGACTCATCGAACGATACAGGGTTAAATGGGCCACAAACGTCACTATGAATTAAATCACCAATGTCTTTACTTCTTTTTTCACTGTCTTTGAATGGTAATCGAGTTCCTTTACCTTCAACGCAAGTAGAACAAATTTTGTCACTAGTGGGCAATCCTAGATCCATAAGAACTTCTTTTCCAGGATGTCCTAACCTCCTATGCCACAAGTCGTTTGCAACGTTGCTGAATTCATTGGTATTTTCGATTGTATTTGTCAAAATCCTATCTGCTGTTAAAATATACAAGCCACTTGTGAATGCACAGAATAGCTTAAAGTTTTGTCCACTTATTTCCAATTTGTTTCTTTCCATAATTATTTTGCAACCTTTATCTGTTAATTTTGAGGCGGATAGCAAATTATGCTTCATGTTAGGCACTATTATTGCTTCGATGGACACTTTGTGACCTTGGCACATAAACTTTAATGTACCTTTCTTGTTGCTTCTTAAAATGTCCCCATTAGCAATATGAATAGAAAGAATATTTGGCAATGTCTTTATATTAGTCATATTCTTCTCTAAATTCTCAATAACGAAATGATTGCTGGCCCCCGAATCTAACACAAAAGTCAACTTTCCTTCTTTATCATTGCATAAATTGGCTGCATATAATTGTATTTCTGAATTCTCACTTTTACTTTCTGCTGCATTTGCCTGTTGCCTATCCCTATAGTCTTGATGTCTTTGATTATTAAAACCACCTCTATATCCTCGAGATCTAAAATTGTTGCCCCTTTTTGGGCACTTCCCTATAAAATGTGTCAAGCTGCCACACCTGTAACATGCTTTATTTTGGACTTGAAAGCTTGCTTCAAATTCACCCTGACTTTCTTTCGATGTTAGTTTTAACTCTTCATCTAATAACCTTGCCTTTACATAATCCAGTTGCACTTTGTCTACGGTTTCCAATGCTGTAACAACCATGTCGAATTTGGACGGTAATGTTAAAAATAACTGACATATTTTGTCATCTTCTTTAAAATCTGTTCCATGCTCTTTAAGCTGCCTTATAATAGCATCAAATTTCACAAAATGATCTTCCAATCGGTCGCCTGGGGCATGTTTGAGATTATTTAACTGCCTCCATAGAGCCAGTTTTGTAAACGAACTTGAACGAGCAAATACTGCTTTGAGAGCATCTACCTGGGCTTTTGCATTTTTGCATTCCTTAATCATATCTAGGTGTTTATCTGAAAGTCCTTGTACAATTATGGACTGTGCTTTTGCATCCTTTTGTTCCCAGCTGATCTTTCTTGCTGGCTTGTGGTTTCACTGAGCTCGGTAGTAATAGCATCAATACACTTATCTCTTTTTAGGAGTATTTGTATACGGAACCACCAATTATTAAAGTTATTTGCCTCTAACACTGGCACAGCAATAGTACCTGAATATCCAGTAGTCATTTTTGTTTACCTTTTACTTTTTTTTTTTGAACGTTTTTCACTACTGTCTGCGTATATCTGGGCCCATAACCTGTTAGAAGATATGGGTACTACTCGGGGTACTATTTATTAGCACTATCTTAAAACACGTTTGTTTTATGTATTTATTAATCGACTTCGACAATTTTACATCAACTACAATAATTTTTTTTTTTGACAGACTGACAGCTTATCTCTAGACTGACTAAACGTAATAATAATAGATACAGAAATCTAAGTTGGGGGTAGAACATAAACTAAACAGAAGTATAATATACTCACAAATAATGGTAAATTCTATCAGTTTGCGACTGCGTTGTGTGGCGTACATTGCGAACAGATGCATTCAGCACCAGATATTCGACATGCATCGAGTACAGTCTGCAATCTGAAGATTATCCTTGAAGGGTTGCTTTTTGCGAGTGATTACTAAATCAATAGTAGTGGCACCCTTTGTTTACAAGTGAAGCACTTGTGAGGGAATAGACTTGTTCCACTGGTAATGGGATATTTGATAGTTAAAATAACTGTGGTGAGCTTAATGTTGAAAAAAATTTCTCTAACTTGCTGCTTTTGAAGAAAAAGTCGACAAGATGACTTCTTAATAAGATAACAGCTGTGCATGAGAGTTTTTGAATCTCTTCTTTCCTTAACAATGGAAGAAAATCTTCTCGATTTAAAAAAAAGTAATTTATTTGGCACGTTATGTACCTAAATTACTTTAAGTCTTAGTCAACCCAAACAAATTTTATTTGGCAACGCTCACTTTGCTTCTACCGTTTACAAAAAAAAATATTTCTTTAGTTAAATCGATCACCCTGTACATTTGCACACGTTACAGTGCCCTTTAATAAAACACTGACGTATACCAAAATTCATCGGTTTCGAGAAATCGAAGCATTAATTTTCCCATATTTATATAAACTATCTCTCTTTTTATAGATAATATAGAACCTACGTATATATTTTCTTAACATCATTGATGTAACTGTTGATTGGAAGCAATCCACAGAAAAATCAAAATGCTTAGAACCAATTGGAAATTGAAAAAAAATCATATACAAAAGTCAAATACCGGAAAATCATTTTACACCATACTTCAAAATATCATGGATTACATATAAATACTGATAATGTAATTTTGAGTATCAGAGCAGCTTCGGAAGAAGGGAAACGTCAAGTATAAACTGAGAACTACCGAGATAGCAAATCTACATGACCTTTACCATCGTCCATTTCTATTAGAAAATCGTTTTTTTTTAAAGAGAAAAAACATTAATTGATTGAATTATATGCATAGACGGCGTTTGTACAAAGCCGCAGAAAAAACTATTTAAGATGCACTAATAAATGCTTGTTTACTCTTTTGTTAAAACTACCCTACTAAAAAAGTTTAAAATATGCATTTTAAGTGACTAATCTTGATGTACAATATACCATTTAAAATTAATTGTACCGTATCTATTACATACCCATATTTGAGCATATTTACATGTGTGTACGTTGTAAGCATAAAAATTGCTTTAACCGTAATTTGTGTGCGAAATTGTTTTGTCAAAGTTAACCCACCCATCCGTTCACAAAACTTGTACGCGTAAAAATGTTCAAAATTCCTTACTTAAGACTTAATTTTCAAATAATAAGGGACATATGAAAGAAGTTGTTATTGATTAAGAAACTATTATATGTATAAATTGTCTTTAAGCCAATATGCCTTAATAAAATGATAAAAAAGATACAAGGTGTCAAATTTGGAATTTAAAAAGGGATTTTTTTGTAATAATTATTACGCTGTGTTTGACTGTATCAACAACAAAATTTGGGAATAGATATTTTTGAATGTGATAACATGTTGTCTATTTCGACTTATTCCCTAGAGGGCACCACATTCGCCATATTTGTGACGTAAATTTTTTTGGCCCCAACGTTATCACGTTTTATAATAAAATATAAATAATATTGAACCTATAAACCGGGGACACATTGCTTTGATGCCACTCCACGCCATGCCATGTGATGCGTCAGAAGGATCTGACACCGTGTATATTCTTATGCATTTTTATATATTGTGTGTTATTGCTTTAACACTACACCACGCCAAGCCATGGAACACAGGAAATGTTTCTCACAGCACATTGTTAAGGAAACAACATAAATTTTAACGACTCTAGCTAAATGGATTAGGGTACTTAAATGTATTCTTCTGACATGAAATATCCTTAAATTGATGGAATTGTCAAATGTAACGTAACGTGGCATCGCATGACTTGGTAACACTATGCACATAGAGTACATACCACACCACGTGGCGTGGCGTGGCATCAGAGCAATGTGTCCCCAGCTATATTGTTTTTGAGGAAAAAGTGTACTTATTATTAGCAAAGTTTACAGAATAAATATATAAGTTGTTTCACTCTCGAACACGCCCCGCCCTACCAATTCCGCTCTCCTCACCCGTCTCGGGGACCGTTCGGTACCAAGGATCCTACACGGTGGCCGACGCTAGAACTATAACGTGTTGAGTGCTATCGATATAATGTGAGACAAAAAACCTTGAATCTGTTATTTTATCTTTCTTCTAAAAATGCCCGTGATATATTGTACTGTGAATAATTGTCCCTCAAGGCGTGGTTTTTCCTTTTTCCAATGTCCAAGGTATGTATTTTATATTTCATCAACTAATATAAAGAAACAGGTTACGACATAAAAGCAGTTTACAAAAGAAACTTGTAAACTCTCTTTCTCCCGTTGTACTTTGAAATCAAAAAAGGAAATTCTATTATATACTTATTAATTTTTCAAATGAATGGCTACTTGTCTGCCTAAATTTAATTGTTGACATATGTTCGTTTAGACTAATAAAAGACAACATTTCGCATCCTGATGATGACATGTCGAAACGTTGATGATGTAAAATAAAAAGTCTTTTAGTAAATTTATGACCTCATTCCAACTACATTTACCTTAAAAATATAGATTATATTATTTCCTATTTTAGTTTTAAAATAATGTGTATTGTTTTTTTTTTTTAAATATTTAAATAAACATTTTATTACAAATTTTCCTCATGGCTACATTATTTGTTATATGGTAGGGTACGTGTATACATTTTATTTTAAAATTTACAAGTCAATATATGTATACTACTTCCAAAATTAACTAACAAAACTTTTTACATTTGCCTATAATCATTTTATAATATTTATATTTATTATATTACGTACTTGGCCATTTTTTGCAACAGTATTTATGTGCGGCGGTACGGCTTTGATCTCAAAACATCAAAGTGCCGACATAGAGTGGTCTAACTTATATTTATTTAGTAAACTTTGTTATTAGTCTTAGAAATTGAGCACATTCAAGATGATAGTTTTTCAACAATTAGCTGCATAGTTCCTTGTACAATATTTTAACGTAGTGGGCACCAATAGTAAGTTAAATTTTAACAATTATTAGACATGTATGTTAAAGTATTTCTAAATGTAAGGTATTTATCTAATTTTGGTTAAAATCATTTGCTTTACAAAATCGAGACACAATACTTTTTCATATTCAGATATGACAGATGTTATTTGTTGGCAATTAAATTTCAATGGATGTGTTGGGTAACGAAAATATTTGGGAGGATTTCGAAATAAGATTACAACCTGATAATCAACAATATAACAAAATCTATTTAGGATTTAAAGGAAAAATACAAAAAATTTGTTCACATTGCCATTGCATTGATTATCCACAAACTAATTCAAGACGACTATTAGGAGCTGCAAAAATCAGTATGACTTTCATTTTAAAAACGTTGCATGTTGAAAAATACGATCCGTAGGATTTTACACCAATGCAAATTTTATTGCTTGTCGATCTACCTTCAACATATCCAATTTGCAAGCAAATTTTGGCGCCTACTATGTTAAAATATTGTACAATGAACTATGCAGCTGATTGTTGAAAAGCTATTTTATCGGAAATGGATAATTCCTGAAAGTATACCTTTCTTCCTCAAACACAATGTAGGTTTATGATTTTTTATAAAAATTTACGTCACAAATATGGCGGATGCGGCTCTCTTATAGGAAATAAGTGAAAATAGCAAACAGATTATGATTTCTCGTATCCATAAACATCTATTCCCAAATTTTTAACTTAATACATACAAAGACAGTATAATTATTACAAAAAATAACGTTTTAAATTCCAACTTTGACACCCTGTAACTTTTTTTTTAACAACATTTTATTAAGCCAAGTTGGCTTAAATCGTATATAATACTGACAGACGTAAAATTATTAATTTTCCTTATACTACAATGGCTCATAATCATTAATGCAAATCACAATAAAACGTTAATGCAAATTTCTCACTACATTGCTTCTCATGATAATATAATATAATATTTGCTAAATTGGTACTCAATAAATATATGTTCTTATTACAGACGGATTAGCTATCTTTTTAAGAAATATTTAGATTTATTTTTTTTCATAATTTTTCAAAAAGTATTTCTTCGCGCTGCATCAACAATAGCCAGGTTACGACCGCTAGAACTCATACATTAATAGGAACAACTTACAGCACACCCACATTTGTTTATTTAACACCTGGTAAATAGTATATAAAATTAGTATTTATATTCCCCATCCTCGTAATTCCACTGGTGTTTATTCCAGTTAAGCCCATTTTACATTAACGAATGAAAAGCAAAATGCTACTATTTTAATCTCATGCGTTTTATTAAAAATTAGTCAGTTTTTGTTAAGTACATGCTGGTTTTGTTTATGGTTGGGTACATTCATACTCACGACAGTAAATGGTAAAACCAGTCGTCAAAAAATGATGTCTATATAATGACCGTGAAAATCCAAACTCGTCTCAAGTTGCTATTTCTGTTAAGTCATATTCCCTGACCTTATACAAACAGTTTCCTCTTATTGTTCCTTTTAAATTGTTATTGCTAGAAATACCGCAGCAAAACATCAAAGTGAATATCATAAGCGTCAAGTAAATAAATTGAAAAATATTGCCACTATATCCCTAAATTGTATTTCAACAGTAGCTGCTTACGATCAAAATAAATATACAGTATGCGCCAAAAGTATGGAATAAATTCAATAAAAACGAAACAATTATTTTTTGGGAAAAATCCTCGAACAGGTCGACTTTTAATTTAATAAATACATATTTTAGAGTAAAATGCGATTTTCAAATGTCATTTGTTTCCGAGTAATGACGTCATCGATTTTTTTAAAATGGCAACACCATATTTTTTTCCTTGATTCTGAAAGATAGTTTAATTCTCTATCAGACAGTACTAAAATTTTGCCCTCTTACATATGAAAGTTTTCGAGTAAATGACGATTGAATGTTAGAAAACGTAAATTTTATCCATAAAAAAAGTAACAATTCTGAGTTATGTAAAATAAAATACAATTGATTAAATTTTATACTTAAATTAAATGGTCGAATTGCCATCCACCAACTTCTTGGTGGATGGCACTTCTTGACAATGCGCAAGTCTGTGAATAAATTCTTCTTGCACATTATGAATAATTTCTGGGGTAACTCTGCGTATTTCGTCCCGAATGCGATTTTGAAGTTCTTCTAAATTACGTGGTTTATTAATGTACACTTTTGACTTCAAGTATCCCCATAAAAAATTGTCAAGAGGTGTAAAATCTGGCGATCTTGCAGGCCATTCTATCGGTCCGCGTCTGCCGATCCACCTCCCAGGAAAACAATTGTCCAAAAAATCTCGTACAGGGCGCGCATAGTGCGGAGGTGCACCGTCTTGCTGAAACCATATGGTATCGTCAGGAATGTCAGGGTCATTATCGTTAGGAAAAATTACTGCAAGGGCTGGAACAAGGTCATTTTCTAGAAACTCTAAATATCTTTGTCCTGTAAGGGTTCCTTTAAAGAAGAAAGGCCCTACTATTCTGTCGTCAACTATTCCAGCCCACACATTTAATTTCTGAGGGTGTTGGGTAGGTGCCTCGGCCATCCAATGAGGATTTTCCCGACTCCAATATCTGCAAGTTTGACGGTTTACTGTACCAATCAGGCAAAATGTGGTCTCATCTGAAAAAATTATTTGCCGGTGTAAATTTCTATTTCCTTGACATAAATCCAAAAGAATTTCGCAAAAGTGTAAGCGGCGATCGGGATCATCTTCATTGAGTTCCTGCACAAGTTGAATTTTGTAGTGATGATATTTTTCCTTCCTCAAGATACGTAGCACTGTGCTCTGACTAGTGTCATTGTTTAATGCAACCAATCGTGAAGAATTATGAGGATTATCCACCATACTTATCAAAATCTTCTGTTTCTGATTTTCATTAATGCTTGGACGTCCAGGTTTTGGAATATTTACAACATTGCCAGTTTCTCTAAATTTAGACTCTACCTTACTGACTGTTGATTGGCTGATAGGGAGATCTGGATATATTTCATTAAATAAATCGCAAACTTCCTGCTGAGTTCTAGTCATATTCCCGCATCCGATAAGAATTAAAATTTCAATTCTTTGAGTAACAGTTAAATGTGCCATAATACTTTAAATTGAATAATAATTTCTATGTCGCTTACAATACTTATTAGAAAGTCGGTGCGACAATGACACTTTGCAAAGATTTTCACCTACGTGATCCATAAAAGAACTATGGAATTCGAAAAACTAAACTTGATAACGTTTATGCTTTATTTTAATTGATTTACGTTTTCTAACATTCAATCGTCATTTACTCGAAAACTTTCCTATGTAAGAGGGCAAAATTTGAGTACTGTCTGATAGACCATCTTTCAGAATCAAGGAAAAAATATGGTGTTGCCATTTAAAAAAAAATCGATGACTCGAAAACAAATGACATTTGAAAATCGCATTTTACGCTAAAATATGTATTTTTTAAATTAAAAATCGGCCTGTCGAGGTTTTTCCCAAAAAATAATTGTTTCGTTTTTATTGAATTTATTCCATACTTTTGGCGCATACTGTATATGTATATATCGAGTACAGTGTTGTTTAAATCATTGTTTTAGGTTACATTTTGGTATATTTCAATAAAACTTGGAATATGTTTTTTTTTCCTGGAAAAGCGTCCCTTTATTTAAAGTAAAAAAAAATCAGTTTCACTACAGATTTTAAGTACTCATAATATATTTTTTTTAGATTTAGATAAAAGTGCGTTTATTGATGTATAGCCTTGTACAGGGTGTCCGTAAGTAATGGCTCATGCAGACATACTAGATTTTTCACTTCAAAATATTACGATTTAAGCCAATATGCATCAATAAAACAATTGACAATAAAAAAAAGAAACAGAGTGTCAAAGTTGGAATTTAAAAAGTATTTTTTTTAATTATTGCACTATGACTGTATCAACTTAAAAATTTGAGAATAGATATTTTTGGATATGAGAAATCATAATCTATTGTCTATTTCGATGTATTCCCTAGGGGGCGCCACATCCGCCATATTTGTGACGTAAATGTGAGCGTAACTTTATCATGTTTTTTATATACTCACGTCAAGAATTCAGACGACTTACAACAAGTAAATAATTCATTATATTTTTATCAAAATATTTAAGAAACTGCAACTGGGAGTAATAAAACTATATACTACACTAAATGTTTGCATTATATATTGTACTGAATTGCAAAAAATTTTTGTTTTTAACGCGACCAAATATCAAAAATTACATTGACAATAAAGACAATTGCCTAATGTCAACCATGACGTAAGACGTCTGAATTCTTGACGCGAGTATATTATATTTTAGCAATTATTAAACAAAAATTATGTAAACGTTAATAAGTATTTCTAAATTTAAGGTATACCAGGTTTGGCTAAAATCAATTACTTTACAAAATCTAAAAATTATGACAATTATTTTTCATATGCAGATATGAGAGATGATGAGCGAGATTGTTATTTTTTGGCAATTAAATTTCAATGGACGTGCTGGGCAACGAGAATATTTGGGAGAATTTCGAAAATTATAACCTGATAACAATTTAAAAAATCTGTTTAGGAATTTATAGAAAAAAAGACAACAAATTTGTTGCAGATTATCAACTAAGTCACGACGACTATCTGGAGCTGCAAGAATCAATATATCTTCCATTTTAAAAACGTTGCATATTGAAAAATACTATGCGTAGCATTTTACACCAGCGCAAATTTTATTGCTTGTCGATCTACCTTCAATCGAATTTACAAGGGAATTTTGGCACCTATTACGTTAGAATATTGTACAATGAATTATGCAGCTGAATCACTCAAATTATGTAAGATTTTTATCAGAAATAATAATACTTTTAGAACGCCTATCTAATTATTATCATTATAACATATCACAGCACTATAAGAATAAATTGATAATGACACTAATTATCACATATTTAGCTACCTATAGCCATACAATAAAAAATTGAACGCATAAGATAATGTAACTCATCTGTTTACATTTATATGTACCTAATGCAATCATTTAATTAGCAATGTTTTATAATGTAATTCAAAATTAAAGTAATACTTCAGTTAAAAATCAAATATTTATGGTATTATAATTAATTTACTAGAATTAGAACTAGAAAGTAAAATGTAAACTTTAAAAATATAGTTAGATATGCATTTAAAAATATATTTTTAACATTCTACATTTAATATAAATCTACACAGATTAAGAACAAATGAATTTTATAAAATTATATCTGAAAAACATTTGATAACGAAACAAGAGTCTAACCTCGTTAAAATAGCAGGAACGGAACTGCTAAATCATCGGTGACGCTGATTAATCATTAAGAACTTGTTAAAAGGATTATTTTGTAATTAACTTTTATCAGAAATTAATTATACATCGATCTATGACTACATTACCGAGCAAAAATATTACACAAGTTATTTAAAATAAACTTCAAATTTAAAATTGTTGGAAAAGGTTGCAAACGATTACATTGTATTTATTATTTTCGTTAGCTCCATTACTATGAGAGACCAAAAAGTGTTCAGAGAATTTTCCTAATTATACCATCAACGAATCGTCTTATACAGGGTGATTCAGAATTTATCTAAATTAATAAATAGATATGAGTCATGAAAAATGGAGTCAATATTACCGGTGTGAAAGCAGCACCCAATGATAGCACCCGAAATTTCCGAAGATAGCCGAATGACCATGGACGTTCGTTGACTAAGATACACCTGTCAAAATGAGATTATCGGGTACATTACATACGTACACATTAAATTTAGAGAATAATTAAGTAAGACAGGAAATAAAGAGATACATACAGATTTATATTACAAAATGTACCGTTGGGAAAAATTTAACCTTAAATAACTGAAACAAGATCACTGCAAAGCAAACAATGTTTAAAAAAATAAACGCCGTACCAAACTAACACTTGGTCCGTTGTTAGCGCCTCACGAGGTGTATTTTAAGCAGTAAACCACCTTGCCACTCGGTATGAAAATTCCTAAAGGGATGTATATCACGCAATAAAAATATGATCGACTTCAAATGGGTCCTAGGGGGTGAAATGTGATAGCACCCGAAAATAAATTTGTATCAGTATGACGGAAAATACGTGCTGTGCCAACTTGTCACTCGGTATGAGAATTCCTCAAGGGATACATATCACGCAATAACAATATGATGGACTTCAAATGGATCCCAGGGGGTGAAATTTGATAGCACCAGAAAATAAATATTTACCAATATCTCGGAAAGTATGCGTCGCGCCAACTTATCACATCGGAAAATAAATATATACCAATATGTCGAAAAATGCTGGTTAACACACCACATACTCTTTTGAACTCGTTTGGTTAGTATTGCGTGATGCATCCTTTGACGAATTTTTATATCAAGTGACAAGTTAACACGGCGCGTATATTTCGAGATATCGGTATAAAATTATTTCCGCGTGCTATCACATTTCATCCTGCGACCTATTTGAAGTCGACAATATTTTGCTACGCGATTGCATCCCTTAAATAATTATCATACCAGCTCACACGTTGGCGCTGCGTATATTTTCCGATGTAGTGATAAATATTTATTTTCGGGTGCTATCATATTTCACCCTCTGGAACCCATTTGAAGTCGAGCATATTTTTACACGGCGTATATTTTCAGAGGTACTGATAAATTCGTTTTTTCGGGAACAATCATGTTTCACCCCTGGGACCATATATTTACTGCGTCATACACATCCCATGAAGAATTCTCATATAAGTGACAAGTTAGCATGGCGCATATTTTCCGAGACATTGGTAAATATATTTTTTCGGGTGCTATCACATTTCACCCCCTAGGACCCATTTGAAGCCGATCATATTTTTCCTGCGTGATATGCATCCCTTGAGAAATTTTCATACCGAGTGACAAGTTGGCACGGCGCGTATTTTCCGAGATATTGATAGAAATTTATTTTTGGTTCCTATCATATTTCACCCTCTGGGACCCATTTGAAATCTATCATATTTTTACTGCGTGATATGCATCTCTTGACCAATTTTCATATCGAGTGGAAAGTTGGCACGGCGCGTATTTTCCCAGATACTGGTAAATATTTATTTTCGGGTACTATCATTTTTCACCCCCTGGGACCCATTTGAAGTCGATCATATTTATGTTGCGTGATAAACATCCCTTGAGGAAGTCACATACCAAGTGGCAAATTGGCACGGCGTGTATTTTCCAAGATACTGGTAAATATTTATTTTCGGGTGCTATCACATTTCACCCCCAAGTTCCCATTTGAAGTCGATTGTATTTTTACTGCTTAAAATACACCTCGTGAGTCGTGACGCGCTAACAACGTACCAAGTGTTAGTTTGGTAAGGCGTTTATTTTTTTCAAGCAGTGTTTGCTTTGCGCTGATCTTGTTTCACTTATTTAAGGTTAAATTTTTCCCAATGGTACATTTTGTAATATAAATCTGTAAATGTATCTCTTTATTTCCTGTCTTACTTAATTTTTCTCTAAAGTTAATTAGTACGTATGTAATGTTCTCGAAAATCTCATTTTGACACGTGCACCTTAGTCAACGAACGTCCATGGTCATTCGGCTATCTTCGGAAATTTCGGGTACTATCTTTGGGTGCTGCTTTCACACCGGTATCAATATTGTAAAAAAATTCTTAATAAAATCCTTATAGTTGCCGAGTAAAAAATTGTAATTGGAGTTGTAATATTTTCAACATTTACATAGATGGGCTACTGTATGTAGTCTCTACTCAGGCGATTCCGAATATTGAAATCCGATTACTTTTTGTAGGTATTAAAGTTTTTATAATGCCAATCTTAACATTAGTTTTACGTACTATATAGACTATGCGTGTATTCGCGATTCGTAATGAGTGATTTGTGGGGAATTCGTGAATAGTGTATAGAATCTTGTTCGTTAAAAATCTATCCATAAAATTCGTACACACTAAGCACGAATTCCATACAAATCACGCATCGCGTATCTCGAATCGCGAATTCACGCGATGTAGCAAATAATGTATATAGCAACTCGGAGTTGATGAATATTATTTTAATTTATGGCAATGTGAAAATGCTTTAGCAGAACAATTTTCCGTGAACATGTGCAAATGCAATATACTTTTACCTCGGTGTGTAGTGAATGCGAGTGTAGTGAAACGCGAGGGAATTTGAAACCGAATCGTGGAAGAGATGGAGGTCTAGGGCGTCTACGGCGTATTGCAGTAATGTGGCATATCACGAGGCTCAATTATATCCGTACCATGTACAATAAAAATGCAATATAAATACAAAATTATGTTACGAAATTGTAAACTAAGGTACAATTAAGACCGAGCAAAGCACTATTAATATAATTTGCTAATTACATGAATCTTAATGAAGTATACAGTGGAAATTTCAATAAATTTCTTTTAAACTGTAACTTGCGACATTAGTCACCTATTAATCTAGCGAAACAGTTGTGCTCGGTATTATCTATCAATCGTAATGTCATTTGATGCATTGCATGGTACTGTGAATAGTGATTTAGTTGTCATACTGACTGATTATTTTTCTAACTGTCTTGTGCTTGTTTAATGTGTGTGTACAAACAAAAATGGAACATTTTAATAATCGTAAGCTACATGATATGTTGATAATTTACAGTTATACGATTTCACAGCACCTGAAAATGTACTGAAAATCATGGTATACATAGGTGTCATTAAAAAACTTTCCACAAGCAGCATATTAGGCAAAAAAAACAGGAGCAAATAATAGAAACGATTGACAGGTGTGCGACATTGCCACATAGTCACATCTGTTTGCTGTCATAATTCTGTTACGGTTAGTAAGAGAAAAAAAAATGTTAAGTCAATTATGTTTAGTAGTATTATAGTATACAGGGTGAATCTTAAATAAGTACAAATATTTTAACCAGCAGTATAGTTTTGTGTGTAGAACACATAATTAATAGTTTTTTTACAAAAAAATCAGAAATAAAAAAGTGAAATTTTAAATAAATTTCGTAATTTTTCAGCAGAAAACTTGTTGAGGACCGCTGGCCTAGACAGACCCTTCATACTTTTATGAGTCATAGTGCTGCAGACTGAACGTGTGGTTCACAGTGTTGCCAGTATTACACAAATGTCTTTGCTTCAAGGAAGAAAAAATCTCAACTTTTAGCGAATTTTGTCAAGTGTAACATTTTATATTATTTTTTATTATCAAACTGTCATTGACTGTCATGACAGATTATCGGAAGCCCAAGTCAAACTTGTTAACCCCACATAATGCATGAAAATAGCAATAAAATTTGCTAAAAGTTGACATTTTTTCCATTTTAAATAAAAAACGCGTGCATAGTTTTTCGTTATTCTTCATAAAATAACTTAAGGAAATTGTGTTTTGTGTCCCTTTCTAACAGTGTACAATGACATTTAACTTGTGAAATGTGGATTACTGATTAAATAGTTAATTTTTTAACAAACAGGTAAGCTTGTGTGCACGTTTATGTATAATTTTTGAACATTGGACATAGTAATATCACGTAATATCTTCCTAAATATTTTACGGTAGTATTGAACTTGCGGAAATTCATTTTTAATCGTTGAAATATAGTAAGGTTAGTTCAGATGTTAAAATTTATGTTAATATTGCTGCGTAACATACTACATACCCAATTTTACTGTACTTATGCTTAAAACAAGTATTTTTAAAATAGAACTATTACGTTAAAGGAAACGTAATATTTATATTGGAGGAGATATGGCAACCTCGCAACAAATCATATGTTTCATTACGTTGTTGGATGAAAAATCAGCCAGCGGTCCTCAAAATGTGGGTATTTTTTTAAAAAATTAATATCTCCGTAAATATTAGAAATTTTAAAAAATGGCTTTCACTAGACTGATTTAAATGACGAACTACACCAGCAGTTAAAATATTTGTACTTATTTAAGATTCACCCTGTATATACAGCACAGACCATCTATTTTTTGGATTATAAAACAAGTATAATAAAAAATCAAATTAATTTCTGCTCTGGATAATAATCTCAGCAATATGAAAAATATACATTGGCCACTGGACTCCGTGTTACGAATGATTTTTGTTTATTTTTTTTTCAAATTATGTATGTATGAAGAAATTTGGATTATTAAAAAATTAAATCAAGTCAAATTACTGTGATTTTAAATTAATGGCATTGTACTATACAGGATGATTCAGAACTTATATAAAAAAAATTGGGAATAGATGCCATGAAAAATGGTCAAATAATTTTTTTTTATAAAATCCTTATTGTTTCCGAGTAAAAAATTATTGAAGTTGTAGTATTTTCAACCTTTACACCGCTGGGTTATTGTAGTCTCTAGAAAGGCGATTTCGAATATTGAAATTCGATTACTTTTTGTAGGTACTTTTTACAAGTTTTTGTGATGCCAGTCTTTACATTATTTTTTCAAGTGTCAAAAATGGCTTACTCCAAATGCAGCTACTTTTACCACGGTGTGCAGTGAGTGCAAGTGTAGCGGGAAATTGCGAGGCAAATTCGAAACCGAATTGTGGTAGAGAGTGAGGTCCAAGGGGTCCACGGCGTATTGCTACAGTGTGGCGTATCATACACAAGGCTTAATTATATCCGTACCATGTACAGTGTGTCCAACCATTAATACCAAGGGATTGGACGAGGAGGACCGGTACCATGGCCGCCACAATATCCTGACTTTAAATCATTTGGACTTCTTTTTGTGGGGATATTTAAAAATCAATTATCAAGTGTATCGCACAGAAGTAGATATCTTGATGATTTACGCAAACGTATCATAATTGCTGCCAATAACTTCCGAGTTCAAAACTGACAGGAAGCCGAAATATATGTGTTAGTTTGTAGAAAGTGGGCAAGACGGGTCCAAAATTTTGTTGTAATCAGGTATATCAAATTATTGTATTAATTAAAACCCTAGATTAATTCTATTAATCATTAATAAGAATAACGACAAAAGCAGTCGAATTTGTTGTATAAAATAGATGTTATACGAGGTCTGGCTATTAAATAACGAGACTGGTTACGAAAAAGGGTTTTATTATAAAAATTATTCTACATTCGAATGCTCCCCTTCAATATACTCCCCTCCCCTCGCCACACACCTTTCCATACGTTTTTTCCATTGATCGAAGCAGTGCTGGAAGTCTTCTTTGGTGACGGCCTTTAGGAGCTCTGCCGTTTTTTGCTTTACCGCTTCCATCGACTCAAATCGGGTCCCTTTCAAAGCAGATTTTATCTTCGAAAACAAAAAAAAAGTCGCACGGTGTCAAATCTGGTGAGTACGGCGGGCGCTCGAGCACTGGGGTTCGCTTACTGGCCAAATACTGCTTCACAGATAGCGCGTTATGGGCAGGTGTGTTGTCCTTGTGCAAAATCCACGAGTTGTTCTTCCATAACTCGAGCCGTTTTTTACGAACTCGTTCTCGCAGTGTTGCCAAAACTGACAAATAGTAAGTCTGGTTGACAGCCTGACCCTCTGGAACCCATTCAGTCATCACGATACCGTTAATGTCGAAAAAAACGATCAACATTGCCTTGAATTTTGATTTGGACATCCTTGCTTTTTTGATTCTGGGCGATTCAGGCGTCTTCCAGTGCATCGATTGTCGCTTTGTTTCAACATCGTATTGAAAAATCTACGTTTCGTCGCAAGTAATAACGTTTTTCATCAGTCCGGGATCTTCTTCTAACCTTTCAAGGAAATTTGAGCAGACCCGTTGACGCAACAGCTTTTGGTCTGGAGTCAGATTTTTTGGCACCAACTTCGCACAGACTTTTGTCATGTATAATTCCTCGTGTAAAATTTTTATAACCGTTTCTTTATCGGCGTTTACAGCCTCGGCAATCATCCGGATGCTCACTCGACGATCTGCACGCACAATTTGGTTGATTTTGGTTACTGTTTCCGGAGTTGAAACAGTCACAGGGCGACCTGGGCGCTGGTCATCTTCAGTGCTCTCTCGGCCCTCATTAAAGCGCTTACACTCAAAAACACGCGCACGAGATAGAGAATTGTCCCCATAAGCCTTTTGCAACAATTTATAGCACTCAGTCGGAGTTTTTTTTTGAATTTAACGAGAAATTTGAGATTGATACATTGCTCCTGTTTTTCGTCACACATGGTTTTCGGCACGAGAAAAAAACACGTTCGTTTCAAACCGCTACTGCACAAATACTGTCATAGTGACGGAAACGTGTTTTGGGACTTGCATAGACAAAATATCTAGATATCCAACGCCCTACTCGTTTTTTACCCCACACGTCTAGGGCGCCCTCTAGGCGCGCAGTCTCGTTAATTAATAGCCAGTGCCGCGCAAAAGTGTATTTTAAAATTATTTTGGAACTGCCCTTTTTGATTTTTTTTTTTACAAAATTGTATTTGTCAGTCTCCTGTACATTTAATTTTTTTTAGATAAGATTTGAATCACCTTGTATATTTGTTTTACTTCGGTGCCTTTGAATATTCGCAGGTGGCATGAAATAACTTTCCTGACATTTGCTAAGCTTTTAAATGTCTAAAATTATTTGTATTGGTAGAAGATACTATTTTAAGAATACGGCATCCTTAATCTAAAATTTGTTATTAATTTTAATATCAGCCAGTCGCGCAACATAGTTTTTAAAAACAGATACACCATAGTGATGATTCCTTTTTCCTAAATTTCAATACTCTGCATCTTTGTAAAGGGGCATATTATAACAAAAAATTTGAATAAAAATTTGGTTTTGACGAGAAGAGTCTGCAGTAAAATTTTTTAAACCTACTTCTGACTCACCCTGTATTATTATAATCAGGACATTTAAAAGTTACAGGCATATCTAGGTAAAATGTAAAACTAGTAACTATGGGATATGGAACCGTGAAATATTCCCCTTTTTACAAAGAAAATTGTGCCTTCTTATTAATATAATTACGTAATATCACTATGAGTAATTATATATTTTACTTATATGTATATATTTGTAACTTTTAACATCGTGATGATGACTTTGTATAAGTTAAAACATTGATTGTAGAATAAAGAAAACTTTTCAGCGTCTTCCCAACTAAAGAATTAACAACGAAGGTCACAATTAGAACCATCTAAAAAATTAATTAACTATCTTGGATATTGAAAACAATACCTACCGCAATTAAGAAAAAATAGATTGTCCAAAAAGTACATTTTTGCTTTCTCAATTCTTTATTTCTTGATTACAAAATGAAATAATTATATTTAGCCGAATACAATACGAGATGTTTCGCGTTTATTTTGATCCTATAATTTCTAAACTAAAAATTTGATGACTTGTTTGTTTTCTATTACATAAAATACAAATAGCGTACTTCCTTAATACATAATTTAATAAAAGTGGAAACACAGTTTTTAAAACAATATATAGGTTATCCTCGTTACAAAATGTATGTTCTATCGATTTCTCCGGTTATTTAATCCATGAAGGTTTATCGTGGATATGTATATTCTTTAAAAAAGACACTTTCCTGTTATACAACGGTGCCGATGAAAAAATTAAATTATTATTGAAACTGAAACTTTAATGGTAAATAAAAAATAATATTCACACCAATTACTTTCCTTGTTACTGACGCATCCACGGTTTTTATCATTAGGTGTCTCAAATATGAGGCTATTATATCCTATATACAAACATGTTCTGAATTCTGATATATAGTGTGAAGGGCAATAAATGAAATAAATATTAATTTCAAATTATTTTTTTTTTAAGAGAATGCAACCACGAGCATGTTTGGAAACTATAACTTTTAAGAGAAATTTAATCGCATATCCCTTTGGTAAAAATGTAAAGTATTATTAAATATCGGGAAAAATATGTCAAATTAAGTTAAGCAAAATATAAAACAACAAAACTATTCCAAATAGTTTTTAGGAAAATAATACGTTTTTAATTTTATATAGTTTAAATTACAGGGTATTAAAAAAAGTGAATTTATAGAATGTGAATGAATTTTGTTTTAAATAATTATTGAATAGAGTTTTGTCTGTGGAATTGTTCATTAGCATACCTAGATGTTTGGTATCAGAGAGCATACATATGACTTCATTGATAGCAATTGTAGGAGATTTGATTTATATTAGCTTAAAATACCTTTCTAACATACAGTAAAAAAATGTCTAAAATTACTTGTATTTGTAGAAAACGCTATTTCAAGAATAGGGCGCCCAAGACGAGGTCTCATGGAACTTACTAATGTTGCTCTAAAACAAGAGTTATATTTGAGACACTACATAAAATAAAAGAACAGTTTGTTTTCATAGATGAAACTTGGATTTTCCAAAAGTGTCAGGAAAAAGAATGTTGTAAAAGGTGGATCCTAAAAGCCTATAAAAATAAATATAATAGTTTGAATTAACTTTTATTTTGTAGAGATATCATACTGCATGCTGGAACTGTAAATGGATTTGTTGATCGTGCAGAAACTATATTTCATCGAAAACACAGCTAAGCTACTACCACGGTGAAATGAATCAACATAATTTTCTACAATAATTAGAAAATCAACTAATGAAAAATTTTACTCAACCTTCAGTAATTGTTATGGATCATGCTTCATATCACAGTAACTTGTTAACTAAAATACCAAATACATCATGGACCAAAGCCTCTATTAAGAAAATGGTTAACCAACCCAAATATTTAATTTTAGGGTGATATATTTGGGGGTGATAAAATTGATTCCTGCAAATTGTCGCAAGGTATGTAAATACAAAACTTTTGTTACGGGGCAAATACACATAACACACGTACACATAACATTAATATAATATAATAAGCTATTTTGTGTTATACTATATTAAACTTTTGTTGATATCGAACTTAACTTCTTTGGAAAATATAATAAATTTGTACATATGGAATGGCTGAAAAAAAAGTTACACAGTAAGCTACAAAATAATTAATAAAAAAGTCTTGATCAAAGAATTTATCAGTTCAATCATCAATCAATTTGACATAATAAATGGCGTTCACTATTCAATTATTTTATTATTACTGGCATACCCTAATAATTAACTAGCAAATTTGTTTCAGTGATTTAAACAATCGTCTCTTAAGAAAATGAGTCAGAAATAAATAATATCTTTTATATTTAATTCTTCAAGAATTTGTTTACTCCACCATAACCTCAAAATACACTACAGTGTGGCAAACTTGAAAACAATATTTGCTGGTCACATGTTTTACAATTGATAGATAATGTGCAACGGTTTTTGTTTTGAATAGACTGTACATCGTTTTCTCTCGAATTTTCCACAAGTAAATATTGCATATAGCTTTTTTAAGAATGCATACATTTTTAGCGTTATAATGCTCTAGTGCCATAACGACACATATCATTTTTTGTAAAATCCTTATGGTTTCCGAAAAAAAAATACTGAAGTTCTAGTATTTTCAACCATTACATCGTTGGCTTACTGTAATCTCTAGATAGGCAATTTCAAATATTCGATTACTTATCGTATTAACTTTTTTTGTGATGCTGGTATTTACATTAGTTTTTCAAATATCAAAAATTGTTTACATGTATAGCAATATGCAGTTGATGCATATCGTTTTAATTTAAGATAAAGTAAAAAATGCTTTAGCAGAACGATTTCCCGGTGAACATGTGCTAAATGCAGCTACTTTTCAACGGTATGCAGTGAATGCAAGTGTAGTGCAAACGCAGGCGTGACACGGAAAATTTGCAGCCGAATCGTGGGAGAAGGAAGTCCACGGTGTCTACGGTGTATTGCAGCAGTGTGGTGTATCATACACAAGACTCGTATCACCGCACCATGTACCATGTACAGTGTGTCCAAGCATTCATACCAAGGGATTGGACGAGGAGAACCGGTACCATGGCCGCCATGATCTCCAGTCATTAAATCATTTTGACTTATTTTTATGGGGATATTTAAAAAATGAAGTACATTGCACCGAAGTAGACACTATTGATGATTTACCCAAACGTATAGCTGCTGCCAATACAAGTTAAGAAGCAGAAACATTTGTGTTAGTTTGTAGAACCTGGGTAAGAGGGAGTCAAATTATTTTATTAATTAAAACCACACATTAATTCTATTAATAATTAATAACAATAGAGATAAAAGCAGTTGAATATACAGTATGCGCCAAAAGTATGGAATAAATTCAATAAAAACGAAACAATTATTTTTTGGGAAAAATCCTCGAACAGGTTGATTTTTAATTTAAACAATACATATTTTAGCGTAAAATGCGATTTTCAAATGTCATTTGTTTTCGAGTAATGACGTCATAGATTTTTTTTTAAGGCAACACCATATTTTTCTCCCTAATTCTGAAAGATCGTTTAATTCTCTATCAGACAGTACTAAAATTTTGCCCTCTTACATAGGAAAGCAAAAACGTTATCAAGTTTAGTTTTTCGAATTCCATAGTTCTTTTATGGATCACGTAGGTGAAAATCTTTGCAAAGTGTCATTGTCACACCGACTTTCTAATAAGTATTGTAAGCGACATAGAAATTATTATTCAATTTAAAGTATTATGGCACATTTAACTGTTACTCAAAGAATTGAAATTTTAATTCTTATCGGATGCGGGAATATGACTAGAACTCAGCAGGAAGTTTGCGATTTATTTAATGAAAAATATCCAGATCGCCCTATCAGCCAATCAACAATCAGTAAGGTAGAGTCTAAATTTAGAGAAACTGGCAATGTTGTAAATATTCCAAAACCTGGACGTCCAAGCATTAATGAAAATCAGAAACAGAACATTTTGATAAGTATGGTGGATAATCCTCATAATTCTTCACGATTGGTTGCATTAAACAATGACACTAGTCAGAGCACAGTGCTACGTATCTTGAGGAAGGAAAAATATCATCCCTACAAAATTCAACTTGTGCAGGAACTCAATGAAGATGATCCCGATCGCCGCTTACACTTTTGCGAAATTCTAATGGATTTATGTCAAGGAAATAGAAAATTACACCGGCAGATAGTTATTTCAGATGAGACCACATTTTGTCTGAATGGTACAGTAAACCGTCAAACTTGCAGATATTGAAGTCGGGAAAATCCTCATTGGATGGCAGAGGCACATACCCAACACCCTCAGAAATTAAATGTGTGGGCTGGAATAGTTGACTACAGAATAGTAGGGCCTTTGTTCTTTGAAGGAACCCTTGCAGGACAAAGATATTTAGAGTTTCTAGAAAATGACCTTGTTCCAGCCCTTGCAATAATTTTTCCTAACGATAATGACCCTGACATTCCTGACGATACCATATGGTTTCAGCAAGACGGTGCACCTCCGCACTATGCGCGCCCTGTACGAGATTTTTTAAACAACTGTTTTCCTGGGAGGTGGATCGGCAGACGCGGACCGATAGAATGGCCTGCAAGATCGCCAGATCTTGCACCTCTTGACTATTTTTTATGGGGATACTTGAAGTCAAAAGTGTACATTAATAAACCACGTAATTTAGAAGAACTTCAAAATCGCATTCGGGACGAAATACGCAGAGTTACCTCAGAAATGATTCATAATGTGCAAGAAGAATTTCTTCACAGACTTGCGAATTGTCAAGAAGTTGGTGGATGGCAATTCGAACATTTAATTTATAAAATTTAATCAATGGTATTTTATTTTACATACCTCAGAATGGTTACTTTTTTATGGATAAAATTTACGTTTTCTAACATTCAATCGTCATTTACTCGAAAACTTTCCTATGTAAGAGGGCAAAATTTTAGTACTGTCTGATAGAGAATTAAACGATCTTTCAAAATCAAGGAAAAAAATATGGTGTTGCCATTTAAAAAAAATCGATGACGTCATTACTCGAAAACTAATGACATTTGAAAATCGCATTTTACGGTAAAATATGTATTTTTTAAATTAAAAATCGACCTGTTCGAGGATTTTTCCCAAAAAATAATTGTTTCGTTTTTATTGAATTTATTCCATACCTTTGGCGCATACTGTATTGTATAAAATAAGTGTTATAAAATGTAATTTATTTCCTTTCTTGCGAATTTCTTTCAATTTTTTGCCCGGTGGCCGATCGTAAGCTTTGCCTTATCAGGTTTTACAGAGGACCAGTTTCCAGCGCCGCAGTGCAGTGCGGTACTCTTTTTGATTTTTTAATATAAAATTGTATTTGTAAGAATCTGTACATTCAAAAAAATGTTTATAGATAAGAGTTCTGATTCACCCTGTATCTAATAAGTACCGTATTTTAGTAAATGTCAAACACACCCATATCTTCCAATAAAACCATGAAGAGCTCACCCTAAAACTAAAATTACTCGCTTGTACTTTTAGTGTCAACATTTATTTCTAGATCAAACCGGTGTGGCGAATTAATATTTGTTCTACTGCATTAGTTTCGTTTAAGGAACAGCGAAACAAGTAGCTTAACTAATTGTTACAAAATAATTCATTCAACAATTTTTTTTTTATGCGTGTTACACTTGAAACTGGATACTTATTAATCGATTAAGGTTGCGGTATTCTAAATAAGAAAGTACCTCGATCGTTGACTGACAATGATATAAAACTGTGTACCGGGAAGTGCTGGATATCTAACGGAGAAAACTTGAACTGCAAATATTTAAAGAATGTCACAGTTGGAGTGCAGAAAATAACGGGTAGCCGAAACATGCCGAAACTGAGCTTGAAGGTCATGCGTTCGATCTGCGGCAAAATATTTACAACTCTAGCATCTAAATGGGATATCGATTTTTCCGTATTCTAAATTTCAGCGTTCAGTTGCAATTTATCCTTTGCAAATCTGCTTTGCAGTAGCAGTGGTTTTCTGTATTCTTTATATGTGTGTAATACTAGTGAAAATTATAGGACATTTTTATTAATTGAAAGTTCGTTGGATTTAGAAAGGTATGTATATCATTATTTGTAAATTGAATTAAATAATAGGTACTTAATAATTATATATTTATATGTAACAGGAACAGAGGAGGGGAATCGAATCTTTAATTTATCAAATTTTAGGAATACATAATAGTTATTTATGTACAATTTTAATTGAAATAATTTTTGTCCACAGAAGCTAGTCTTAAAATAAGGCCCATCCTTTGCTGAACGCTATGTAAACATTTTTCGAATAAATTACGATTTGAATCATAAACTTTATCATAAAAGAGCGCTCTTGGAGAATGTTGTAAGAAAAATTGACCATTATTGTCAGTTATTTTAAAAGATTAAGATGACAGAAGATACTTAATTTAATATTAACCATATAAATATTTAAATATGTAATACCTATCTTAGTATGTACAAGCTATTTCGATTATACATAAAACCATAATAAATTAGCACTTTTAAAATTAAAAACGACTCAGGACTCAAATTTTTCCCATAATATTACAAATTTATCAATAAATTTAATCTTCTAAAAAACGCCATAGAAATTCAATTGTCGCCGTCGCTTCCGGACAAGATATTTATATCATAGACTATTACTAAAGTTTTGATTAATAAAAATCAAACCACTGTGTATAATATATATAGTTATAAAGGTAGTTAACTAAAAAAAATTTTACTATAAAATATGTCCGTATGTATATATATTCAATATAACATTTTTAGGTTTGATTGGAGATGATAGCATAAAAGAAGTTACATGTTTGGAAAAGGTAGCTCTATCAGCAATTACTTTGATAGAAACAGTGGAGAAGAAAATGGTGCCTTGTTTATATAATGATAAAGATCGAGTGAAATTATAAAAATACTCATAACTATTACTACCAAGTAAGTTAAAAAAGATGAAGTATTATCTATATTAATTTTTCATGTAAACTGAACTCTCGAAATCATATCCGAACAACCCTGTATAATGTAAATATATTTTTATTTCATTATTTATCCCTTTTGCAATAGGTATTTAATAATACATAGTGAGACAATTCACAGAAGACAAATAGCAATATACTTTTTGAAAAAATTTGTGTGCTTGCAAAATAAAAGATAATAATAAAAACAATCGTTTTATGTTTCAACCTGACCCTGATATCTATTACATCTTTATTTGTGTGGTGGTTTTAAAATATGTAAGCAAACTTATACGGCGAAAACTAGATGTCAAAATATATTGCTGAGATCCAATTTACCTAATAAATGTCAACCTCCAACGAGTTACAGTCATTTACAAGACGAATGCTAATAAATGTTTTAAAGTAAATGTTAAAAAAATCACTGGCGGCATGAGGACAATGTACACTAATATACAGGTAAGCGTCATTTGTTTCCTGCATCCCTGTATACTTCATATTACGATAGCCAGCAGTATCAGTGGACAGATAATTTAACTGTAAGATTTTCCTTTTGAAATTTATAATTTTGAAGTGGTTATCACTTTAAAAATTTCTGTCAATTTGAAATTTTGAAATTTTTTCAAGTTTGACTACATTTTTTTCAACATCCTGTATTTTAAAATTTGGATCAGATCGATTTAATTCTCTGAATTTTGCAGGAGTTTGGTTTGGTGTTTTAAACACCTGTATTTTTTCGTTAACATTGTTCCAATAGCTCTTAGTTAATATTAAAGAAATTTTTGTAGTTCCCTTAATTTTGAGGTTTTTTTAAGGTCAAAATTTTCTCATAATTGCATACAGAACGTCTTTCGCACGTTCCGAAGTGGTAAAATCGAAAATTTATATCAATAACAATGCAATCAAATGCATGTGGTATGTTTAATTCGTCTTGATTTCTAATATAATACTTAATTCCAAATTTTGCTCGCCCTGTAAACAGAATTTACTTTACCGCCACCTTTTAGTCAGAGGCTGAACTATTTATTGCTAAATTGAGTCAAATTTTTATAGTTTGTAACAGACTTCTAGATAATGAAGTTGACCGAACTTGCTGAGAAAATGACCCTTATGGAAAAATGCTAATACATTTTTAGGTACTGAAATTTATCAAACTAACTACTTTTTAAAATTGATATATAGTTCTAAATATTCCTATAACATAAACTTACTTAGTGTTACATATAAAATTGTTTAGGTTTATGTCTAAGCACGATAAATTAATTGATAAAAATGTGACATTAGGTTAGCAGCAAAGACCAATATGAAAATACGTTTTTTAAAAGTTAAAACTTTGTTTAAACTATATTTAAATAGTAATAATGAATAGACAGAACTTTAAAGATTCTATTTGTGTGGTTATTTTTGTTCTTCGAGCTTTATTTTTTGAGATTTCAGTACCTAAAAACACTACAAATACGGGTCATATTTTGCCAGAAATACGGCGACCTTAATGAGACTTACCTAGATTTCTGAAGCCTATGGAAGAATTAGAATGCGTATCTCCATCGATGAATATCCTGAAAAAAAAAGAAGCCCGAGTTAATATGGTACAGATGAGCTATTTATTTATTTTTTTCTTAAATAGAATAGATCGAGGTCACGGTCATTGCTTGTAACGTCTAAAACAATAAAGATATTTCTCTACAAAAAATCGCCTAAGGTTACAGATAATTAAACTGAATTTTTCTGGGAATGAATTTTTGATTAATTTGTTGATAAATTAAAATTTGAAAGAAGTTAATTTCACATAACAATATCGAAACAAGAAATCTAAATGTGTAAAGGTGGCCATACGCGAGTCGGCTTGCCGAAAGGTCAACCTTCCCGCTGTTAAGGCGGGAATACACCTGCCAGTAAAATAAGTAAGCAGCTTGTATGCTAGGAAATGGCGTATGCCAATATATGGCACAACGATGATACATTTGCAACGTGGTTGCAAGTAAAATGGCATATCTCGTTAGTACGTTGCTTATTGGTATGTCAGAGTAGCTAGTAAATGGTAATACACGGAGACTTCCTGACGTGCTACTTGAACTCCTCACATCGCATGCCAAAAAATCAAATGATCTGCAATTTACTTGCACGCCTTCTACTGGCATGCCTTTTAGTAAACACACACGCCAGTAGCTGTTTTCTGCAAGTTCCTTGCATGTCATTATGCAAGTAACGCATCTGTATTCCCTACTTTAAGCCAAAAGGTTAAACATGTACTCTCCGTTGCGGCACACACTTTTTAATCGCTGGGTATTGTTCAGTTTTATATTACAGTAGTGTTGTATACATGGTCTAAATATAATCTTGAATTAATAGTAGTTACAGTTGCTCTAATGTATAAAGAACCAAAGACAAAGTTCAAACGTTCCTAATGTGTTAAACATTGGCTAAAAAATCTATTCCTATAGGTCCATATAAGAATAAACTACTAGAACCTCCAACTCACTAAAACTACTAGGTTACTACAAACAACTACAAACAATTTTCAGCCTCCGTTTGAACTATAATGACCCTACTGTAAATTTGGAAGAACTACAAACGAAATGAGTTACTACAACCAACTACAAACGATTTTTAAGTTTCCGTTTGAGGTATTGTGACTTTACTTTAGATTTCTAAAAACTACAAACAAAATGAAAGTTACTACAAACAATTTTTTAACCGTCGCTTGAAGTATAGTGACTCTACTTTAGATTAAAAGGAACGAGAAACGAAATGAAGATTAGTACTATAAACAATTGTTTAGCCTCCGGTTGAAATATTGTGACTCTAAATTTTGAGGAACTACAAGCGAAATGAAAGTTAGTACAAACAACTACAAACTAGGGACTCTACTTTAAATCTCGAGAAATTGCAAACGATTTTTAAGCCCCTGCTTGAAGTATAGTAATTCTACTTTAGATTTCGGGAAACTAGAAAGGAAACGAAGATTACTACACACAATTGTTTAGCTTCCAGTTGAAGTATACTGACTCTACTTTAAATTTGGTAGAACTACAAACGAAATGAAGGTTACTACAAACAGTAACAAACGATTTTTCAGCGTTCAGAGTATAGTAACTCTACTTTAGTAGTTTTTAGACTTTCACGGCCGGTGCTATCATTTGATACATAATGATTTTCCGGGTTGTTATGCCGTGATCTCAGTAACTATTCGCTGCCAGAAACAGAATTAAAGCACACTTCCAGAGCATTAGCCGGTATTCTTTTATCTGTCCTGGTTGTTCTCGGGCAAGGCTTTGTGGAGACAGACCTGCTATCGGTATCTCTGGGTTCGCCCATACATTGATTTCGGCTTATATTGTTGGTATTACGACTACTACTGTCGGAACCATTCCTCGGATAATGGTGGTATTCCGAGACGTCCGGTAGCCGCCTCTGTAACTGGCCGCATCCCATGCTTCCAAACGTTTCGCGGACGAAGCAGCCATTTCAAATATTTATTCAAAAGAATTATTTTCTTTCAAATGATCGATGCAATTTTTAAAATGTAGACCAGTCTACAGGGTATTCCAACGAAAACTTGACCCCCCCTCTAATTAGAAAACCGAAAATTATTTCAAAATTAGCCGAGACCCGTCGATTTTTGTTCTTGGGAGGAGCTTTTTTAACAGTCAAGCAAACTCGATATGTTCATCCCTCTAATCCCTGGCAACCCCAACTTTAAAATTTCAAATGGAACTACCTCACTTGTGACACATCATTTTAATGTCCTTTTAATTGCAAATACAGTAATGTATCGTTTTTAGAGATTGAGATCGAAAAAAGTCACAAATGAAAAATCTGAAGCAAAAAAAAAGTTTATACGAATTCAAACCTTATTTCTTTTTAAAATAACAAAAAGTCACTGTTACAAAAAAGTCGCTGTTATTGGCTTGTGACCAGGAAATCGTTAGTTTCTCAACCAATTTCTAAAAACGATGCATCATTGTATTCGCAATGAAAACGGCTTTAAAATGATGTGCTACAAGTGGGGTAGTTCCATTTGAAATTTTTAAATTGTGGTTGCTAGAGATTGGGGGGATGAACATATAGAGTTGGTTTAACTTTCAAAAAAGTTTTTCCCAAGAACAAAAATCGACGGGTCGGCAAATTTTGAAATATTTGTCGCTTCTCTAATTAAGAGGGATCAAGTTTTGGTTGGGATACCCTGTATACCTGATTCAGCTGAATTCAGTTTGAAACACTACTTCTGATTGCAACCTTTGTGCAAGAGCCTATTCAATTTTTCCTTGAGTTAATTTTTCCCTGGTAAAATATTCAATTAAATAATACCCTCCAGGTAACATTTTTAGGATTTACCACTGGAAACACTCAAAACAGTTACTTCCAAGAATGCAGGCTGTTATGGCAAAACTCTCAATTTTACAAATCTGTTCCATGGGTACAAATACCGTTAAAAGTCTATTAGCGCTGCTCCTGAGGCGTTTACAATCGTGATTACCATTATTTATTTCCAAGCGACTGATTAAGAAAGAATTGTTTGTTTAATAATAAATTGCACATTCTCGTACATAATTATGTACAGTAACAGTTTGATGGTGTAATTGAAAAGCAAGGAAAAGTGCATCTTACCAGTATGTGGAATACACACAACCCAACAGAAATTCTTAATGGCGCCGTAGTCTTGAGATAGTGCTTTCTACAAATACAAATAATTTTAGCCTCTTAATAGCTGAATAATCGGAGGTAGGAATGTGCGAATTTTCAATGAAATCTATAAAAATACGTAAATATTTTTTTAAATTTAAAGGTAGACGTAAAAATATTGTTAACATAAACTTAGTAAGTACTATTTATTACTCAATGGTAATAGTATCTGTGGTAATAGGTACATATAATATTGTTCATTTTTATTTAAAAGTACATATATGTACCTATCGCTCATTCGAAAGAATAATGACATCTAAAAAAATATCTTTTTCCAGAATACAAAAATAGTTAGTTTTAATTGGAAAATTTTGGCATGTGAAATTGCAGAAATTACGGAAATTTACGGAAAAAATGTCACAAATCAAAATAAGGGTGCAATTTTGGTTGCTTGCTCTTATATATTTATTAAATACTTGTATATATTCATCATTACTGAAGTCTATTAAATGTTATCAATGTAAAAAACTTTTCTTTATTGTAATAAAATTTACTTTAAATCCTGCTAAAATACATACAAAACTTTAAATCCCTCTCCCAAAAATTTACAAATTTTGAGTTGTATTGATTTTCTATCGGGTGAGCGATAGGCAAAGTTTTAAAAATAACCCTTGACTGATCCGCTTGGCGTAAGGGCTTATTTAATTAATCATATTTTTTCAGAAGTGTGGCAAAAACCCAATAAAACTAAAGAAAAATGAATTATGATCATCCGATAATTGGACTGATGCATCCGAGACCATATCTAAGTTGTTACCATCAAAATCTCAATTGAGCTATGAAAAAGAATATTTAAAATTTAAAAAATTGAAGAACTTAAAGAACATCAAGCACAAGTGAGAATGTATTAACATATTTTTCGGAAAAATCAAAGAAAATGTAGCTTTCAAGTTTATTGTCGTATTATTCAATGCTTAAAAGCATCATACTGGTGAATAAATATCACGATATATCAAGGTAAGGATGAACGGAGGAGCCGCTTAAAATCACGTAGTTTCAATTGAACTTATGTGTGTAGATACAGCAAGCTCATAGCTTTCCTGAAACAATGAGAGGAGTTACAAACCAAACCATGAAAGTCCAAAACTTTTAAATTTCTACAAACTACGGCATATCTCCTTGTGAAGGTAAAACTAAGAATTTAACATAAATGTGTGTATTATCTACTCGTTTGACTTACAGGTTGTAGGTATAATCGATTTACATCGAGCTTGCTATTCGAATGAGTCGCACAGATTAGATATAGGAAACAGTGACGATCGACAATTTGTAATGCTTGTTTCCCTTCTCGATACCAAAACCAAGAAAAAATAAAAAATCCGGAGATAGCATCTGGAACATTATACGAAAATACATCATCCTACGCCCTCAGAACGTATCTCATAACAGAATGTTACTTTGAAAAAAAAATCGAAGATCACCTTTAGTCAGCGATGACCAGTAAAAGAAAAAGTATTACAACTAAATCTCCGAGGATTTTTTTGATATATGTTTGTAGTCCCGAGATAATTAATTTATTTTATACCTTTTACAAGCACACACTGTATACGTGGAGAAGAGAGAGTGAAGGAAAATGCATAGAAAAAGATTAGGGAAAAAAATTATGTAACTAAAGTCTTTGTTTGAATAAAAACTTCTAGGTTGTTGTCCAAGTTTTATATACCTGTCTATGATTACAAATACAAGGTGTCCCCGTTTTTTGTTCTTAACTATGGAAAAAGAGGATAAAAAAATAATTGAGGTCTTTTTTGTAATATTTGTAATATTTTTCTCTATAACACAACGTTTTCTTGACAGGGCGCTTATCTTTTAAAAAAATGTGTTTTATTTTCTTTTTTACCTCCTAAACTAATATTTTTTGTTGTATGTATCATTAACTTGGTATGTAGTATTCAATAGAATGTTAATAATTTGACGTGAATAATTATTTTGAACTAAAGCTTATGTCGTAGATATGGAGTTTTCTTTATTCTTGAACCCGCTAAACTTTTACGCCAATGGTTTTTTCATTGCAAATATTACAATTTTGTTCTATTTTCTGAAAAACGTGCTCTTGAAGAAATTCACTAAGAAGTTTTGTTTTTCAATATTTTGACTTTTAATCAGAGTTATTTTATGGAATTACAAAGATCAAAAATATAAGAGTAAGTAGGCATTGCTTGTTTCTAAGTTTGTAATAATACTATTGACAGATGTCATGTCAAATCAGTTTGTTTGTTGTATGGTTAGAGTTAGTTACCATGATGCAATTATAAGTTGGTTGATATAACCTACGGGGGTCGAGGTGGTCCAGTTGCTTGGCCAGCTCCATCATCGGATCTAATTCCACTAGACTTTTTTATTTGAGGTTTCTTACGTAGTTCCGGTGTATAATAAAAAAAATCTATTACCTACATCGTATTCGAAGAACTTGAGAATAAACTAAATAATGACATGCTAATTCCGACAAGACGTTCCTAAGAAATTACTAGTACTATTTAAAAAAATATATATTTACAAACTGTTGTTTAATAAATGATGTACAGCAATTTTTGAAACTACATTGAATAAACCCGATTAGACAAAAATCGAAATATCTCAAAAAGAAAGCTTTTTAGTTGATTTCCTCAAGACAACTCTTTTTCAGAAAATAGAATAAAATTTTATAATTTATACTGAAAAAATGCATTCCACCATGGGTACAGAAGTGTTGAGGGTTCAAGTGTAAACAAGACCTCGTAGCTTCGCCACTGACTTTAGTTGAAAAATGTTATTCACGTCACGTAAATATTAACTTTTTATTATGACTACTGTACCCCAAGATTGATCGAAAATATGTATTTGATTAGTCGATAAAAAAGAAAATAAAATATTAAATTGATACCCCGTATCAGGATCATAAAAAAGTGTTATAGGAAAGACACGTATTAATTTTTCACTCTATGATTTCTCATAGTTAAGAATGAAAAATCGAGGACATCCTGAATAAGGATGCATTGTTATAAATCATATTATTAGTAAATCGTATATGTAGATGCAGATGCACCTCTCTGAAAGTAATAATGCCATGACTATGTATTTGTTTAAAATTTTACTGAAGATAAAAAATACTTTGAACCAGTTAAAACTTGTGAACTGATAAGACTTAACTTTGTTCAACTCAGCATCTAACAAAGCAACGAAACATCATATACGTATAATGTGTATACGAGCGACATCAAGGTTGGCGAACGTTTCCTGTTTACGAAGGCGTTGCGGCAAAAGGAGCGAGTATATAACATGGAAAGGTATTCCAGAAGCATGCATTATTTAAATGAATTGTAAAAGTAATAAATGCGTCGGAGCAGAAAGTAACGCAAGCCCCTGTCAACATACTTTTGTTTATTTCCACTCAAATAACTTTCAGAGGTGAGATCGCGGCAGTTTCCAAATCCTGCAACGGCAGATTACCCACATTGTGTTCGCCCATTGAATCCGAGCTTTTGAAGTTCCTGCGTGTCTGCCAGCAGTACTGACGTGCTTCCGTAAGAATTAATATTTTTCTTGATAATTAGTAATATTTACTTTCACATTAAAGCAATGAACACAGAGAGATTCAGAGTATCCCAATATAAGCCTGTCAGTGTGCAACTTCAGAATATGATTAAAAGTAAGTAAAAAAGTTCCTGCGACCGGTCGAAAAATACCTCTTAAGGGCAAAATTAATCGCCACTTTTTTTAAATATCTCTGGAATTAATATATGGTTTGGTATATCAAGAATACACTGAATGTGCAGCTAACGATATTGGATGTCCAATTTTAAAGAAAACAACTTAATATCTTAAAAACTATTCGCTACATAAAAAAATGATTTAACTAAATCTGCATTCATTGGGCGAATAAATAATGTTAGATGATTTCTATAAAAGCCCTAGCCTTCTAGGACATCCGAAGGGAAACTGTGTTTTTTAAAAGGCAATCCATATATTTTATAATGATTCTTACTTTGCTTATTATTTTGAATATATTTAGTATTAAACAATTCTCAGGAGCTAGTAAAAAATACTTTTTAATGGATTTTCGTAATTTTTGTAATGTGCAGCGCATTTTACTTTTTTTTTAATTAATATTAATTAGTCTTCTCATTTTCTTCAATACTATCCTTAGAGGCAAATGCCGGATGTAATGGCTTTTAAGCTTTCACGGCTCATGCTATTATTTGACATACAGTGATTTTGCGGGTTCTTAAGCTGTGACTTCGGTAACTGGTCGCTGCCAGTAACAGAATTAAAGTACACATTCCTAGTTTTAGCTAGAATTATTTGAAAGGCCCTGGTTGTTCTCGGATTAGGCTCTGAGAGGACATACCCGCCCATATATTGATTTTGGCTCCGGTTGTTGCCTAAGTTGTGGCGAAGCTTTTGCAGAGTCACCGCTGAAGACGCCGACAGTGAAGAGCGGTGAAACGTTTAGAAGCATGTGATGCGACTATCAGTTACAGAGGCGGCTACGGGACGTTTCGGAAGACCACAGAGCTTAGCCCGATAGCAACTAGGAAGGTCAAAGAATCCCAGCTAAAGCACTTTATGTGCACTTGAGTTCTGTTTCTGGCAGCAACCAATTACTGAGGTCACGGCATAACAACCTGGAAAATCGCTATATATCAAATGCCGAATGGTTTGTAACAAAATTTGTTGTGGTGTCTATTGTAAGTGCAGGAGCTTCTTATACAGGGTCTCCGGTAAGTATATGGTATACTTTCGTGAGTGTATAGGGAAGGTCAAAATATCACTAGTTTGTCATAATTTTTTTCCTAAAGTGCCCCTTAACGGAGATACAGAGCCCACTAAGGGGCTACTGTATAATTTAATGATATTTTATAGGTAGGCCATAAAGGCTCATAAAACCATACTACAGTAGATGTTTTATACTGTCAGGGAAGTCAGGAACGGACTTGCCACCATACTCATTGGGCCAAAATTTTGGCAGTTGTCATTTTATAGAGATGACAACTGAATTTTTAAATACTTTGGTCATTCCTCTTTAAAAAAGGCACTCTACATTTGTTTCGATAAAATTGACCGTTTTCGAAAAAATAAAGTTCTTGTATAACACGTTAAAATATTGACTTGAAATTAATTTAATTTTCAAGTTTATTAACATACGCTATTTAAACACAACTAGAAAGGTGGCAAGTCGGCTATCGCCGACTTGACCTTTCTTGGGATGGTGGACACCGGATATTTTCATTATCATAGTTTTTCTGCAGACTATTGCGAGGAGTTTCAGAAAAAGAAATTTTTAAACGATGAATTTTGAGGATTATTTGAGAATGGTTCGGTTTTTTTAAACACCCTGAATTGTTCTCATTAAAATAGTTTCCATATAGACCATTGTTAAAAGTTTCATCAAAGAAGTATTTATACTTCCATGACAGTTTCAATTATCGCAGGTGCAGATCAGCAGTATGATCTGTTCTTTAATTTAATACATTTTAAAATTTTTGGTTACAATATTATATACTCTTGTATGTTTATCACTATCAACTGTCGTAGGTGCAGATCAGCAGTATGATCTGTTCTTTTATTTAACATTTCTCAAAATTGTTAAATACATTAGTTATACTTTTCTGTTTTTTATCAATTATCGTAGGCGCAGATCAGCAGTATGATCTGTTCTTTCATTTAACACTTCTTAAAATTTTTGTTTATAATATTATGCACGCTTTTATTTTTATGACTATCAATTATCGTAGGTGCAGATCAGCAGTATGATCTGTTCTATTATTTAACACTTCTCAAATTTGTATACTATATTAGTTACGCTCTCAAATTGTCTATCTTTTATCAATTATCGTAGATGCAGATCAGCAGTAGAGAATGGTTCGGTTTTTTTAAACATCCTGCATTTTTTCGTTAGGGTAGTTTTTCTGCGGACTATTGCAAAAAGTTTCATAAAAAAATAAATTAATTCCATGAATTTTGAGGATTATTAGCATAGTTTTTATACAAAACATTGTAAATAGTTTCATCAAAACAAACTTTTGTAATTCCATGCATTTTGGGAGTTTCAATATTGGTTCAGTTTTCTTAAACACCCTGTATTGTTCTCATTAAAATAGTCTCTATATAGCCCATTGTTAAAAGTTTCATCAAAGTAATATTATACTTCCATGAATGGTTCGGTTTTTGTAAATATCCAGTAGTTTTTTAATTAGTATAGTTTTCTTACAGACCATTGTGAAAAGTTTCATAAAAAAAAATAAATTCCATAAATTTTGTGGATCTAGAGAATGGTTCTTTATTTTACACCCTGTATTTTTTCATAAGTATGTATTTGTATACACATAATAATACCTAAGTATGTATTTTTTATAGTTTTTTTACAAACTATTGCAAAAAGTTTCATCAAAAATCAAAAAAGAACGCCGAACGTGTAGGTGCCATAAATTTTGAGGATTTTTAGAGAATGGTTCGGTTTTTTTAAACACCCTATATAGACCATTGTTAAAAGTTTCATCAAAGAAATATTTATACTTCCATGACAGTTTCAATTATCGCAGGTGCAGATCAGCAGTATGATCTGTTCTTTAATTAAATACATTTTAAAATTTTTGGTTAAATTATTATACACTCTTGCATTTTTATCACTATCAATTGTATGATCTGTTCTTTTATTTAACATTTCTCAAAATTGTTAAATACATTAGTTATGCTTTTCTGTTTTTTATCAATTATCGTAGGCGCAGATCAGCAGTAGAGAATGGTTCGATTTTTTAAAACACCCAGTATTTTGCCATTAGTATGTTTTTCCTACAGAACATTGTAAAAAGTTTCATAAAAAAAAATTTCAATTCCAGGAATTTTGAGGACTTTTAGAGAATGGTTTGGTTTTGTTAAACACCCTGTATTTGCTCATTAGTAAAACTTTTTTACAATCGTGAAAAGTTTCATAAAAAAAATTAAATTCCATAAATTTTGTGGATCTAGAGAATGGTTCTTTATTTTACACCCTATATTTTTTCATAAGTATGTGTTTATATACACATAATAATACCAAAGTATATATTTGCAAAAAGCTATTGCAAAAAGTTTCATCTAAAATAAAAAAAAAAAATTATTCCAAGTTTTAAGGATTTTTTAGAATGATTCGATTTTTTTAAACATTCAGTATTTTTACATTAGTATAGTTTTCCTTCAGAATATTATGTAAAATGTTTCATCAAAAAAATTTTTTAATTCCACGAATTTTGAGGATTTTTAGAGAATGGTTCGGTTTTTGTAAACACTAAGTATTTTTTCATTAGGTTAGTTTTTTTATAGTGTATTGCGAAGTGTCGTTAAAACAAAATTTTCAATTCCACGAATTTCGATGATTTTAGAGAATAGTTCGGTTTTTTTAATTACCCAGTATTTTTTAATGAGTACAGTATTTTCTAATTAGTACAGTATTTTTGCAACTTATTGCGAAAAGTGACATAAAAAAAATTTTCAATTCTCTGAATTTGGAGGAATTTTAGATAATGGTTCGGTTTTTTTGAACCTCCTGTATTTTTTCATTATTACAGTTTTTTTACAGCCTATTGTGAAAAGTTTTATCAAATAAATTTTTAATTCCATGAATTTCGAGGATTTCAAGAGAATGGTTCGGTTTTTTAAACACCCAGTATTTTTTAATTAGTATAGTTTTTCTGCAGACTATTGCGATAAGTTTTATAAAAAAAAGTTTAATTCCATGTATTTTGAGGATTTTTAGTGAATGGTTAGGTTTTTTTAAACACTCTATATTTTTTCATCATTACAGTTTTTTTACAGCCTATTGTGAAAAGTGTCTACAAAAAAAAATATTAATTCCATAAATTGCGAGGATTTCAAGAGAATGGTTCGGTTTTTTTAAACACCCAGTATTTTTTCATTATTACAGTTTTTCTTACAGCCTATTGTGAAAGGTGTCTACAAAAAGAAATATTAATTCCACGAATTTTGAGGATTTTTTAGAGAACGGTTCGGTTTTTTTAAACACCCCGTATTATTTTTGATAATTAGTGCGGTAAGAGACTCCCGACTGAAGTTTCGTAAAAAAAAAAATTTTAGTTCCCTTAATTTTGACATTTTTTTAACGTTCGACATTTTTCCAACACTTTGTATATAAAACGGTCCTTCGCACGTCAAACGACCCCTCCGAACCGAAAAAACCGAAAATTTCCTCGAATCTGTAATTTTTATTTTTTTCTCGTCAATTTTTATCGGAACACCCCGTACATCGAGCTTTTTTGAGTCACCCCATATATGCTTCGAAAAATTTGAAAAGCGCCACATTGCTGACGTCACTGTTATCCCGTCTGGGTGCGGATTTATGCAAATTTCGATACAAAAACGACCTTAAAACCCAGCGCTCGCATAACAGAGAGTATCTAGAGACTTCAAATTTACCGTTTTCGCCCTCGGGGGGCTCCGATCGGCTCATTTAGCGAAATTTCCTATGTTTTAATCTGAACTGTCACCCAGTCGCCGTTTGACGTTTCTGAAGGGCGTGAGAATTTTCGCTATTTTCACTATAAAATCGAATTTTCAACCCAGATCTGAGGCACGCGGGATATTGTAGAAGGTTCAAAGTTTACGTTTCGATATGGTTTTATGGAAATAAAGGGGTACTTACTTTGGAGAATGTAATCGTTTTGAAATTTTTGTGATGTCGGCCATTTGCCTTCCTCTTCCTTCCCGTCTCGGTCGTTATTTTTGCACATTTCCATCTAAAAACGAACTCAAAATCCAGCGCTCGCATAACAGAAAGTATCTAGAGACTTTAAATTTACCTTTTCTGACCTTTGCGGGCCTCCGATCGGCCCATTTAGCGAAATTTCTTACGTTTTCTTGGGAGATGTCACCGCATCGCACCTTCGGTCTCGAAGTTTGACGTTTCTGAAGGCCGATTGTCGGGCGAACGTGTGTGGACGCATATTTTCACTATTTTCGGTATAAAATCGAATTTCCAACCCAGATCTGAGGTACGCGGGATATCGTAGAAGGTTCAAAGTTTACGTTTCGATATGGCTTCGTGGAAAGGAATGCGGGAAAATACGAAAATATCGAATCCGAAATAGTTTGACGTCTAAATATATTTCGCACTGAACAACTGACGTTTCTCCGATTCCCTGCCGATAAGCTATATCCATCTCACTTTTGTCTCGTTTCCTCGCGAAAATCGCAAACCGGCGTCCGCAGACCTCCGGAAAAACGCAAAATTGGACCGGAAAAAAGTAAAAATAACCAACCAAAATACGCCTAAGCGACGACCCAAGGACCGAACTCGACTCCGCGCACCCATACTCGCCGCTGCGCGGCTCGCGAAAAAAGCCTTTCAACGGACACTTTGCCCCTTTTTCGCACTCCCGGTGGGAGCGAGAAAAAACAACGGATTTTAATATATAAGAATAACTAATGGAATAACACAATAACTAATAATACGTATTCTTATATATTAAAATCCGTTGTTTTTTCTCGCTCCCACCGGGGGTGCGAAAAAGGGGCAAAGTGTCCGTTGAAAGGCTTTTTTCGCGAGCCGCGCAGCGGCGAGCCCATTGGCGCGAAGCGCCCTTCGGTCCTTCGGTTGTCGCTTAGGCGTATTTTCGTTGGTTATTTTTACTTTTTTCCGGTCCGATTTTGCGTTTTTCCGGAGGTCTGCGGACGCCGGTTTGCGATTTTCGCGAGGAAACGAGACAAAAGTGAGATGGATATAGCTTATCGGAGAAACGTCAGTTGTTCAGTGCGAAATATATTTAGACGTCAAACTATTTCGGATTCGATATTTTCGTATTTTCCCGCATTCCTTTCCACGAAGCCATATCGAAACGTAAACTTTGAACCTTCTACGATATCCCGCGTACCTCAGATCTGGGTTTGAAATTCGATTTTATACCGAAAATAGTGAAAATATGCGTCCACACACGTTCGCCCGACAATCGGCCTTCAGAAACGTCAAACTTCGAGACCGAAGGTGCGATGCGGTGACATCTCCCAAGAAAACGTAAGAAATTTCGCTAAATGGGCCGATCGGAGGCCCGCAAAGGTCAGAAAAGGTAAATTTAAAGTCTCTAGATACTTTCTGTTATGCGAGCGCTGGGTTTTCAGTTCGTTTTTAGATGGAAATGTGCAAAAATAACGACCGAGACGGGAAGGAAGAGGAAGGCAAATGGCCGACATCACAAAAATTTCAAAACGATTACATTCTCCAAAGTAAGTACCCCTTTATTTCCATAAAACCATATCGAAACGTAAACTTTGAATCTTCTACAATATCCCGCGTGCCTCAGATCTGGGTTGAAAATTCGATTTTATAGTGAAAATAGCGAAAATTCTCACGCCCTTCAGAAACGTCAAACGGCGACTGGGTGACAGTTCAGATTAAAACATAGGAAATTTCGCTAAATGAGCCGATCGGAGCCCCCCGAAGGCCGAAAACGGTAAATTTGAAGTCTCTAGATACTCTCTGTTATGCGAGCGCTGGGTTTTAAGGTCGTTTTTGTATCGAAATTTGCATAAATCCGCACCCAGACGGGGTAACAGTGACGTCAGCAATGTGGCGCTTTTCAAATTTTTCGAAGCATATATGGGGTGACTCAAAAAAGCTCGATGTACGGGGTGTTCCGATAAAAATTGACGAGAAAAAAATAAAAATTACAGATTCGAGGAAATTTTCGGTTTTTTCGCTTCGGAGGGGTCGTTTGACGTGCGAAAGACCGTTTTATATACAAAGTGTTGGAAAAATGTCGAACGTTAAAAAAATGTCAAAATTAAGGGAACTGAAAATTTTTTTTTTACGAAACTTCAGTCGGGAGTCTCTTACCGCACTAATTATCGAAAATAATACGGGGTGTTTAAAAAAACCGAACCGTTATCTAAATATCCTCAAAATTCGTGGAATTAATATTTCTTTTTGTAGACACCTTTCACAATAGGCTGTAAGAAAAACTGTAATAATGAAAAAATACTGGGTGTTTAAAAAAACCGAACCATTCTCTTGAAATCCTCGAAAGTTATGGAATTAATATATTTTTTTTGTAGACACTTTTCACAATAGGCTGTAAAACAACTGTAATAATGAAAAAATACAGAGTGTTTAAAAAAACCGAACCATTCACTAAAAATCCTCAAAATACATGGAATTAAACTTTTTTTTATAAAACTTATCGCAATAGTCTGCAGAAAAACTATACTAATTAAAAAATACTGGGTGTTTAAAAAAACCAAACCATTCTCTTGAAATCCTCGAAATTCATGGAATTAAAAATTTTTTTTGATGAAACTTTTCACAATAGGCTGCAAAAAAACTACCCTAATGAAAAAATACAGGATGTTTAAAAAAAACGAACCATTCCCTAAAAATCATCAAAATTTAAGGAATTTTTTTGTAGACACCTTTCACAATAGAATGTAAAAAAACTGTAATAATGAAATAATACAGGGTGTTTGAAAAAACCGAACCATTGTCTAATAATCCTCAAAATTCATGGAATTAAATTTTTTTTTATGACTTAACTACTAACTTATCGCAATAGTCTGCAGACAAACCATACTAATTAAAAAATACTGGGTGTTTAAAAAACCGAACCATTCTCTTGAAATCCTCGCAATTTATGGAATTCATATTTTTTTTTTGTAGACACCTTTCACAATAGGTTGTAAAAAAACTGTAATGATGAAAAAATATAGAGTGTTTAAAAAAACCTAACCATTCACTAAAAATCCTCAACATACATGGAATTAAACTTTTTTTTATAAAACTTATCGCAATAGTCTGCAGAAAAACTACACTAATTAAAAAATACTGGGTGTTTAAAAAAATCGAACCATTCTCTTGAAATCCTCGAAATTTATGGAATTAATATTTTTTTTGTAGACACTTTTCACAATGGGCCGTAAAAAACTGTAATAATGAATAAATACAGAGCGTTTAAAAAAACCGAACCATTCTCTAAAAATCCTCAAAATACATGGAATTAAACTTTTTTTTATAAAACTTATCGCAATAGTCTGCAGAAAAACTATACTAATTAAAAAATACTGGGTGTTTAAAAATACCGAACCATTCTCTTGATATCCTCGAAATTCATCGAATTAAAAAATTTGTTTACAAAACTTTTCATAAAAGGCTGCAAAAAACTACCCTACTGAAAAAAATACAGGATGTTTAAAAAAACGAACCATTCCCTAAAAATCATCAAAATTTAAGGAATTAATATATTTTTTTTGTAGACACCTTCCACAATAGAATGTAAAAAACTGTAATAATGAAATAATACAGGGTGTTTAAAAAAACCGAACCATTGTCTAATAATCCTCAAAATTCATGGACATAATTTTTTTTTATGAAACTAATCGCAATAGTCTGCAGAAAATCCATACTAATGAAAAAATACTGGGTGTTTAACCGAAACCGAACCATTCTCTTGAAATCCTCGCAATTTATGGAATTAGAATTTTTTTTGTAGACACTTTTCACAATAGGCTGTAAAAAACTGTAATAATGAAAAAATATAGAGTGTTTAAAAAAACCGAACCATTCACTAAAAATCCTCAAAATACATAGAATTAAACTTTTTTTATAAAACTTATCGCAATAGTCTGCACAAAAACTATACTAATTAAAAAATACTGGATGTTTAAAAAAATCGAATCATTCTAAAAATCCTTAAAACCTGGAATTGAAAATTCTTTTTTGATTTGTGATGAAATTTTTTACAATAGTTTGTAAAAAAACTATAAAAATTACATACTTTGGTATTATTATGTGTATATAAACACATACTTATGAAAAAATACAGGGTGTAAAATAAAGAACCATTCTCTAGATCCACAAAGTTTATGGAATTTAATTTTTTTTATGAAACTTTTCACGATTGTAAAAAAGTTATACTAATGAGCAAATACAGGGTGTTTAACAAAACCAAACCATTCTCTAAAAGTCCTCAAAATTCCTGGAATTGAAAATTTTTTATGAAACTTTTTACAATGTTCTGTTGGAAAAATATACTAATGACAAAATACTGCGTGTTTTAAAAAACCGAACCATTCTCTACTGCTGATTTGCATCTACGATAATTGATAAAAGACAGACAAGCGTAACTAATATAGGTAACAAATTTGAGAAGTGTTAAATAATAGAACAGATCATACTGCTGATCTGCACATACGATAATTAATAGTCATAAAAATAGAAGCGTGCATAATATTATAAATAAAAATTTTAAGAAGTGATAAATGAAAGAACAGATCATACTGCTGATCTGCGCCTACGATAATTGATAAAAAACAGAAAAGCATAACTAATGTATTTAACAATTTTGAGAAATGTTAAATAAAAGAACAGATCATACTGCTGATCTGCATCTACGACAATTGATAGTGATAAAAATACAAGAGTGCTTAATATTGTAAGCAAAAATTTTAAAATGTATTAAATTAAAGAACAGATCATACTGCTGATCTGCACCTACGATAATTAATAGTCATAAAAATAGAAGCGTGCATAATATTATAAACAAAAATTTCAAGAAGTGTTAAATGAAAGAACAGATCATACTGCTGATCTGCACCTACAATAATTGATAAAAATCAGAAAAGCATAACTAATGTATTTAACTATTTTGAGAAATGTTAAATAAAAGAACAGATCATACTGCTGATCTCCACCTACGACAATTGATAGTGATAAAAATACAAGAGTGCATAATATTGTAACCAAAAATTTTAAAATGTATTAAATTAAAGAACAGATCATACTGCTGATCTGCACCTGCGATAATTGAATCTGTCATGGAAGCATAATATTTCTTTGATGAAACTTTTAACAATAGTCTATATGGAAACTATTTTAATGAGAACAATACAGGGTGTTTATAAAACCGAACGATTTTCTACTGCTGACCTGCATCTACGACAATTGATAAAAGACAGACAAGCGTAACTAATATAGGTAACAAATTTGAGAAGTGTTAAATAATAGAACAGATATAGTCATAAAAATAGAAGCGTGCATAATATTATAAACAAAAATTTCAAGAAGTGTTAAATGAAAGAACAGATCATACTGCTGATCTGCACCTACAATAATTGATAAAAATCAGAAAAGCATAACTAATGTATTTAACTATTTTGAGAAATGTTAAATAAAAGAACAGATCATACTGCTGATCTGCACCTACGACAATTGATAGTGATAAAAATACAAGAGTGCATAATATTGTAACCAAAAATTTTAAAATGTATTAAATTAAAGAACAGATCATACTGCTGATCTGCACCTGCGATAATTGAAACTGTCATGGAAGTATAATATTTCTTTGATGAAACTTTTTGCAATAGTCTGCAGAAAAACTACCCTAACGAAAAAATGCAGGGTGTTTAAAAAACCGAACCATTCTCTACTGCTGATCTGCATCTACGATAATTGATAAAAGATAGACAAGCGTAACTAATATAGGTAACAAATTTGAGAAGTGTTAAATAATAGAACATATCATACTGCTGATCTGCACCTACGATAATTAATAGTCATAAAAATAGAAGCGTGCATAATATTATAAACAAAAATTTTAAGAAGTGTTAAATGAAAGAACAGATCATACTGCTGATCTGCGCCTACGATAATTGATAAAAAACAGAATAGCATAACTAATGTATTTAACAATTTTGAGAAATGTTAAATAAAAGAACAGATCATACTGCTAATCTGCACCTACGACAATTGATAGTGATAAAAATACAAGAGTGCATAATATTGTAACCAAAAATTTTAAAATGTATTAAATTAAAGAACAGATCATACTGCTGATCTGCATCTGCGATAATTGAAACTGTCATGGAAGTATAATATTTCTTTGATGAAACTTTTTGCAATAGTCTGCGGAAAAACTACCCTAACGAAAAAATGCAGGGTGTTTAAAAAAACCGAACCATTCTCTACTGCTGATCTGCATCTACGATAATTGATAAAAGATAGACAAGCGTAACTAATATAGGTAACAAATTTGAAAAGTGTTAAATAATAGAACAGATCATACTGCTGATCTGCACCTACGATAATTAATAGTCATAAAAATAGAAGCGTGCATAATATTATAAACAAAAATTTTAAGAAGTGTTAAATGAAAGAACAGATCATACTGCTGATCTGCACCTACGATAATTGATAAAAAACAGAAAAGCATAACTAATGTATTTAACAATTTTGAGAAATGTTAAATAAAAGAACAGATCATACTGCTGATCTGCACCTACGACAATTGATAGTGATAAAAATACAAGAGTGTATAATATTGTAACCAAAAATTTTAAAATGTATTAAATTAAAGAACAGATCATACTGCTGATCTGCACCTGGGATAATTGAAACTGTCATGGAAGTATAATATTCCTTTGATGCAACTTTAAACAATGGTCTATATGGAAACTTCGCAATGGTCTGCAGAAAAACTATACTATTGAAAATATCCGGTGTCCACCATCCCAAGAAAGGTCAAGTCGGCGATAGCCGACTTGCCACCTTTCTAGTTAAAATAATAAAATTTGTTATTACATCACATTAATGCTGATATGCATCTATCTTATGGACAAGCAATCTACAAGTATGTTGAGACAAGAAGAATTTATTCTGATACAATTCCAAATCGACGTTTACCGCACCGAAGAACTTTTGAAAGCTTCGCCTCTAAAAAAAATTTGAAAGCTTTGTTTCTTTTTGTTTACTTGAGCAGATTTTCGAAATGGGCACCCTGTACCTCTATACATTTCCTTCCTACGGATGTTTTCTCGTTGTACTTGAAACAACATCTCAGGATTGGCTCGAATTTCGTCAAAATGGTGTCTTATTCTTTCTATCAGGTCTTCCCTGATGTGAACTGCAGTCGAATACACAAGCCTCTTTAAATTTCCCCATAAAAAGTAATACTATGGAGTTATGTCGGACGACCTCGGTGGCCATAAAATGGGCCCACCTCGACCTATCCATCGACAACCAAATGTATTTGATAAGTGCTGACGAACTAAATTGCTAAAATGGGACGGTGCACCGTCATGCATAAACCACATCTGATTTCTAATTTCTAAGGGCACATTCTCTAATAAACCGTTTAAGCTTTGTTGTAAAAATTGCAAATATATGGCACCATTTAATCTGTCTTCAAAAGAGAACGGTCCTATGAGATGATTCCCAATAATCCCCGCAGATACGTTAACCATGAACCTTTGTTGGTCCTTTGTCTGTACTATTGCATGTCAATAACACATTTTTAACGTCATAAAAACGACTGGTGTTTTATTGCAGTACCTATTCTGATGTATAATTTCAATGACGTGTTATACAAAAACTCCTTTTTTTCGAAAACGGTCAATTTTATCGAAACAAATGTATAGTACCTTTTTTAAAGAGGAATGACCAAAGTATTTAAAAATTCAGTTTTTACCTCTATAAAATGACACCTGTCAAAATTTTGGCCCAACGAATATGGTGGTTAAGTCCGTTTCTGACTTCCCTGACAGTGTAAAACATCTACTGTAGTATGGTTTTATAAGCCTTTATGACCTATATAAAATATTAAAATTTCATTAAATTATACAAGTCGGTTCAAAAGTTAGAGCCGAAAAGGTAAATCGCTGGGTATCCCTTAGGGGCTCTGTATCTCCGTTAAGGGGAACTTTAAGGAAAAAAAAAAATATGACAAACTAGTGTTATTTTGACCTCCCCTATACACTCACGAAAGTATGCCATATACTTACCGGACACTGTATAGTATTATAGGTGGGTTACAATAGACCACACTTTTAAAATGTCCCCAAAGAAAAAAGTCCAGTGGGAGTAAGATCAGGGAATCTTGTTCATGAAAAGGTACCACCTGTGTCAATTTTTATCAATATGAAAACACTTCATTCAAGTAATTTCGAACGAGACTGATGAAATGAAGCACGCCATCTTGTGGTACCATATTTTTAACTTTCTCTCTAATATCAATATTACCACGCGCTTCTGTGAAAATTTACAAATGTGACACGAATTTCGTGATTTTAGTAAGTGTATTAAGAAAGTGATCAATCAATGTATGGTGTTTAATACTGGAAAAACTGCATTAATCAATCATAAAGTGCTTAACACACCAATACGGTTAATATAAGGGATATAGAAACTAGGATATTATGTACACATACCTATTTAAATTAAATATAATAGTAAATAGTGCAATTCTCTAGAAACCACATAACCACATAAAACTGCACCTCATGCGTAAAGTATATTTTTCCGATCACGAGAAAATTCCTACTTGTAAAAATTATGCTGATTATGTAAACCTATATACAGATTTCGTGGGTTGACAGTGTCTTATCAAATATATACTACTTAGCTTTTGCTTATTTACCATGCAAACGAGTACTGTTATTTAAATCTTTAATATTTCCTGTTTTCTCCTTAATAAACACTCATTAAACATGTACGTATCATTTCAGATTAATTTATTTTTGTAAGTACTTAAAACTTTGCACTGATTCAGATACTAAATGTCTGCTGTAAATGTTTATAAAACGGTTTGAAAGAATCGGACTGTGACGAAAGTAGATGAACTCTATGAAGTAAAAATTAAAGCAGGAGAACTATATAGCTCGTGTATTTAGAATACATGGTTTTAAAATATATATCGTAGCCTAACTTATACGACGCAAACTAGAGATCAAAATAAAAGATTGTTTGAATCTGATTTAGCGATAAAAAGGTACGTAGCTTTTTATCCCCGATAAAAACTCCTGTTCCTCTAAACTAATAGATATTTATTTTTGTTGTTCATTCTAATACACAAAACGTCAATAGTCTTGGACCCCCTGTATATAAAATGATTCGATTAAACCTAGTGGTTTTTCTTAATGTGGTAAAAAAGTACATGTACTTAGGGAACAAAAAAGACAATAAAATATTTCAGACCGTGAAGTTTTACTTTATTACCAATGTTTTTACAAATCTGGCCAGTTTGGCAGGGTATTCAGCCAAGTGTTCCTTTGAATTTTTGTACAATATAATGTCAGGATGTGAAATTTCTGCGATAACCCGAACAACAATAACTACTTTACATGATGCAGGACATTCTAATCATCAGATATCGAACATATTGGGCATTCCTAGATCATCTGTTGTACGAATAGTACACATATATGAAGAATTTGATACAGTGGAAAACGGACCACGTAGTGGACGTCCTCGAGTATCTAATGAAAAGGATTCGGTATTTGGTGCAATATGCCCTTAGACACTGCACATCTTCAGCTTCAGCTCTCAGGGCCCACTTTCAAGGTACGTTTCGCCGTGTTCTAACCTACTATTCGAATACGACTCCACAACGCAAATATACGTGCTAGAAGACCATTACGAGTCCCTATTCTACTTCCAAGGCATCGTGCTGCCCGTCTCCAGTGGGCGCGAAAGCATAGGGGTTTGCTTTTGCGCCAATGGCGGTGGGTCTTATTTACAGATGAAACCAGAATTGGGCTGGTTACTGATGACAATCGACACAGAATCTGGAGAAAACCAGGTCGTCAACAGCGACTTCATTTCCCTTGAAGTATGAAGGGGGGGTACCGTAATGTTTTGGGGTGGAATAATGTTCAACCGCCGCACCCCATTAATTCGCATACCACAGAATATAACTAGTCAAATTTACATCGAACAAGTTATTACGCCCATTACCTACGCCCTACGTAATGAATTAGGTGAAAATTTTGTGTTTCTGGACGACAACGCTCGAACAAATCGCGCAAGAAGGGTGCAAAAGACATTTGAAGCAGGATATATTAATAGATATAGGCCAGCCAACTCTCCTGACATGAATTATATTGAAAACATGTGGGATTTCGTTGCTAGAGCCATTCACAATCATATTCCTCCACCTCAGACTGCAGATGAGTTAGTCGTGGCGACAGAAGAGGAATGGAACAATATTCCACAAGAGATCGTTAATCGCTTGATTATCTCAATGCATAGACGTGTCAATATGCTAATTGGAAAGTGATTTAATAAATTCGAATTTGTTGGTTTTTAATTTTCTAAGTACTCAGTTTAACGAACATATTTTTTTGACAAAAAAAAGATTCAGAAAACAATATACTTTTATAAATGTATTTGGTTTTTCTGATAAAAAGATTTCTTTAACAAAAATAAGGGAAAGCCCAAGACTTTTGATGTGTGTATTTCATTACTAATTTATCTGCTCAAAACCAAACTTTTCTTTTATGAATAAATTTATTTTTAACTCAAAATAATTATCAATCTATAATTTTGCTAGAAAAACTGACATTTGACAAAATCGCTCGACGTTCGGCCTCATGATATTTTCAAGTCAGTTTTTCTCATAATTTGTGATTGGCAAAATTATTTCGTTGTAGTAGAGTTGCAATAGAATTAACATACGTAATATATAAAGCAAAAAAAGAATCATAAATCGTACAATCGCGACTGCCACAACCTTCTGAATATCTATGGGAACGAACTATAACTTGATTGATTTTTATCACAAATTGTGAAAAAATAAACCATTAAATACAATTTATATTTTGTCTCGTTCCCTTGTTTACATTATGTACAGGCAATAGATAATACCTTTTCTGGTTTTGTTCTAATTTATCACATGTTAAAATAATTTAAATCCACTTACACCCTGATAATAATAAATTGAAATGTATTATATATTGATTGATTATATTGAAATAAATCAATCATACATGTAAGCGCACCCAATTGGGTAGGAAAATGGTATAGACATGCTCGTCTCTGTAAGGTTCAATTCAAATTAATTTTCACTTGAATTACATACAAGTTACAAGCGAAAATATGTGTGCGCTATTCTCAGTGCAACTACTTATTTTTTAGATTGTAAAATGCACATAATAGAAAATAAACTTTATGCAATCAATAATGTTATGTGTACCATATAATGTTATATTTATAATAACTGACTAATTAATAATTATTAATAAAAGAATGACAAGCCTCCAATTGCTGACATTTTGATTTTTCACTTTTCTAAATTGGATTTAATGGATTTAGTCCAGGGAAGTTAGGAAAAATAGCGGAAATTTTTAGGTACAGCAGATATCGAGATGCGGTTTTCTGCATTGTGTTCAGGAAGGTCCCAGGAAAAAAGTCTATATCGTCCGGTTTAGCCATTTTTTGAAAAATGCCTTCTGGGCCGTGCATCCCCGAGTAATTCTAATGCTAGAATCGAGTTTGGTAGCCCCGAAAACCCCCGAGTAACGATTTCCGAGCGATTCTTCCGAGTTTCCAGTCGTTCCTATAATGGTGCAAGTAATGATGCAATTGGAAAACGCATTTTCCAATTGCATCCCAGACGATATAGACTTTTTTCCTGGGATCTTCCTGAACACAATGCAGAAAACCGCATCTCGATATCTGCTGTGCCTAAAAATTTCCGCTATTTTTCCTAACTTCCCTGGACTAAATCCATCGCATGCAGTTTACATATCTATTATTGAGAACCACAAGAATTATTTTTGAAATGCATAAATTGAATGATTACCTATATTACATCTTCCTACAAAATATAAAACAAAGAATATAGCTTATAGTTTAATTTCAATTGTTGTAAAACCAATACAATCAATACCGTTTCTAGCACGAAATGACAAACTTTATATACAAATGCATAACTCTATCGAAAAACATAGAACACACGAATGACATTTACTCGCAACTGTAGCCTTAAAAGAGGTCGTATTTTATCGAACTGAAACTTGAAACAATGACCTTAATATAATGATTTTCGTTTCATGCACTGTTTGACAAAGTTAAGCACTTTATTCGTCCTGCTTGAACGAAAATATATGTAGTGTAAAAAACGCAGATACATTGAAAAATGTATTCATTTTAGAAAAAATTAAAATGTTATCATACACAGAAAGAAATGTACGTACATTTTTTCTTCAATTGTGCATAACAGCACTCCAAACTGGTCTTGTTACATATTTGTAGTATCATTGTGCATTTTGTAACTTAAGTGTCTACTAAAGGATTTCTTTGACTGTAATTATTAACGAACTAATAATTACTATCTTTAAACAATATTTTCCAACTGCATAAGTTTTCAGTAGATTCTTTCATTGCTTTCGTGGAGGAATAAATCAATAGACGATAAACAATGACGGTTATAGTTGCGACGTTGCCAGGGTTCAAGATTTAATCACGATCTAAATAATTCTCCTCATTTGTAGTGAGAACATTTGAGTTTACATAAAATTAAAAAAACAGTCCTTGCAACCAAGGAAATGTCAATAGACCAGAGGAAACCTCTGTACTTTACGAATCTGTAGGCAGATGCTCTATTTAAACTACTACATAAATGACGTCATTGATATATAATTTGATTTCCATCATCCAACTCAGTGTTAGTTATATTTGAATTTTCAGTCGTTTTAATAATTTCTGTGCGAATATATGTTGCTAAACAATACAGTTACAATATTATTAACGTTTAGAACACATAACAAAGAATCTCCGGCATGAGCAAGTTATTCTTATTAGGAGAGCACCATGCAGTGCGAGAAATAACATAAAAAAATTACAAGCTGCATATGCAGCAGTACAATCAGCATTAATACGTAGTATGTATATATCTTAAATATGGTACATAACTAAGCAGACATAGTAAAATATATATTTTTACCTTACCATAAAAATTTTTAACCGTACAAATTTTAGTAGCACGGTTCTGCAATTTTTATCTAGATCGAAATTTTAATGAATGAATCTCCCTCACAACAAAGGACAATGTTAAAAATAGCCGATATTTGGCTTATCCAGGGGAACGCATAAATCATAAAAAAATCCATTGATTATTGTTAATTAACATTAGAAATCGCCCAGAAATACGTCAGATAGCTGAGGAAATGTCGCTACTACCCCTAAACCTATATAAACTACCCTTAAATAGCTTTAAATGGATAATCATTAATTATTGTTATAAAATTCGTGTAAAAATGCTTGAAAATGATTTGAACAGACAGTATGTCAATATAAAAAGTGATAAATAACTGTAAAAATGTTCATTCCACCCCTAACAATTAAAAAAACGACTTTCAAAAGCTAATGATGAGCTTACTTCGACAAAAAAAAAAAGATAATGCTTAAATGCTCAAGGGAACGCCTATTGCTAGAAAAAAAATATAGATTACTGTCAAAAAATGCAAAAACTGATACTAGAGTACATTAAGTAAGTAGGGAAATATTAATTGCCTTTAAATAGCTTAAAATAGATAATCAGTATTTACTCGTTTAGACTGAAAATCACTTTTAAGGTTCATTTATACTATTGCGACCTGAAAAATGGGCGCAAGAATAAATTGCCATTTTTTCAGTACGCCCTCGCAATGTGAGAACAATTGGCGCTATTTCACCATTGCATGGGCACTTTTACAGTCATTTATCACTTTTTATATTGACATACTGTCTGTTCAAATCATTTTCAAGCATTTTTTTCATTTTACACGAATTTTATAACAATAATTAATGATTATCCATTTAAAGCTATTTAAGGGTAATTTATATAGGTTTAGGGGTAGTAGCGACATTTCCCCAGCTATCTGACGTATTTCTGGGCCATTTCTAATGTTAATTAACAATAATCAATTGATTTTTTTATGATTTATGCGTTCCCCCGGATAAGCCAAAAATCTACTATTTTTAACATTGTTCTTTATACATACGTATACATTAATGCTTGGTTTTGAAAATTAAAGGATGAAGACTTTTGGAAACGTATTTAAATGTAAACTACTTCGTAGATGCCATCTGTACTTATATCGGATCAGACAAGGAAAGAAAATTGCACCAATTTGAAGCAATTTTCTTGATAATCATATATTTGCTTAAGAAATATTACACAAAAGAAAAGCAATATGAAAAATGGCATACTAGTAGTCACAAACAAATAATAACTACAAGTGGGACTCCGCATATCAGTTACTGCTCATAGTAAATTATAGATACTTACTTATCTGTATGATTTTGTCTACACTGAACTTATTTGATTAAATAATTTTACATTACATTGGTAACTTGAATTTCTGGTGACCATACTCGTACTATATGTACCTGTCTTATTGTTTCTTTCGATTCCCGAGGTTTACTATCTTTTGTTCTTTTTACATCGTGCATTTGCGTACTTTGATGGAACGGTTTTCACAGAACAATTGCACGGATGTAGACTTCATATTAAGGCACAAAATTGATTGATCTAATGTAATAGCTGTATACATGACAAGAATTTGTACCTGCATGTAGGTTGCAATTTCTTTGAAGCTGCATTCATTTTTCTTCCACAACATAATATCTATAAATTATTCTGTGGTTAATGCAAATTCTTTGCTTATCTGGATAAAAATCATCTTTTCGATTGCACCTTAGCATATTACATGGTGGATTGTTGGTTATTTACACAGAATCGAAAAGTTTAAATATTCTCTATGGTCTACAATAAAAAAAATAAGCTCTTGTATTAAGCTAGTTAAGACAGATAATAACCATTACCACCGTTCAAAGATATTGTAATAAGTTCAAGCCGATTCATTTTCCGTTTCGCGGCTAAAATTTCCCTTCTGCCGACGCACTTCCCCTTGTCTACAAATCAAATATCACTTACCGCCGACTCATCAGTTTGACACGCAGAGATAGTATACGATTTGACTTTATTGAATAAACATTATTTAATACCGCCATTTATATTATTATCTACAATTGTCCATGACATCTACTATGCACATACATTTAATCACATCTCACATTTTTCGAAATGTGTTAATTTCCGTCCGTCTCTGACATGTCTTTAAATTGTCCTGAATCTAATTATTACGTTATTATTATGCAGTGATCCAGAATGTATCTGAAAAAAAAAATTCAGTGTACAGATGACTCTTACAAATACAATTTTGTAAAAAAAACTCAAAAAGGACAGTTCGAAAATGATTTAAAAATACACTTCTGCACGATACTGGAAACTGGTTCGCTATAAAACCTGATAAGACGGCAATCGGCGATCGAACAAAAAATGGAAAGAAATGCTCAAGGAAAGCAATATATAACATTTTATAACGCCGATTATATACTGCAAATTTAACTGTTGTTGCCGCTATTGTTATCATTATTATTAATATAATTAATTTGTGGTTTTAATTAACAAAATAGTTTGACGTACCTGATGTTACAACAACATTTTGGGCCCGTCTTACCCAGTCTCTACAAACTAATACAAATGTCTCTGCTTCTTGCCCGTTTGAACTCGTAAGTTATTAGCAGGAACTATGATACGTTTGCGCAAATCATCAATAGTGTATGTATCCACTTCGGTGCTATACACTTAATTTCTCCAAAAAAAGTCCAAATCATTTAAAGTCAGAAGGTCGTGGCGGCCATGGTACAGATCATCGTTCAATCCCTTGGTATTAATGATTGGACATTCTGTACATGGTACGGATATAATTGAGACTCGCGCCACATTGCTGCAATAGGCTGTGGAAGTCCTGGACTTCCATCTCTTCCACGATTCGGTTTCAAATTTCCCTACATTGCATTGCACTACACTTGCACTCACTGCACACCGCGGCAAAAGTAACTGTATTTGACACATGTTTACCGGGAAATCGTTCTGCTAAAGCGTTTTCACAACGTCACAAATTAAAACGATACCCATCGACTTCGAGCTGCTACTATACACGTAAGCCATTTTTGACACCTGAAAAACTAATGTAAAGACTTGCATCACAAAAATTTAAGTGCCTACAAAAAGTAATCGGATTTCAACATTCGGAATCGCCTGTTTAAAGAATACAGTTGCCCAGCGATGTAAAGGTTAAAAATACTACAACAATAATATTTTATGCGGAAACTATAAGGTTTTTACAACATTTTTTTACGAGATTGACTTCATTTTTCATGACGCATTTATTCCCAAATCCTTTTAGATAAGTTCTGAATCACCCTGTATATACATTACTAATAAACAAATATAAATCAAATAACTGATTCCGTCAGCCTTCCTAGTTCCAAGACGTCCGTTCTGGTATCGCTAGGTATTATATTATAAAGTATATATTTACATAATTAATAAACCTATATAACTTATGTAGAAACCAGGAAACCTGCTACCGTCGTAGGAGATAGGCATCTGTGCCGGCGCAACGTTAAAATATTTACGGGTATTTTAAAATAAAGTGAAATGTAGGCCAGCGACATTTATATGCATGTACCATCTCTTAAAATATTAACACAAACACAATAGACTGCAGTCGGTTTGATCTAATAAAGGAATTAAGTACTCTGTACTCGTTTAAATAAATTGAGGCGGCTGAATACATTTAAGACAATAACACTAGCCTACTAAAAAGATCCGTTGCCAGGACCGACCCCAGGCTGTCGAAATAATTTAAGAAAAAGTTCAAGCTAATACATTTATTGTAAACCTTCTATATGGGATAAATATACATTTATGCCAAATTTGTTGTTTAAGGTAAAAAGATTTTATGAGTTTTGGATAAACCGTAACGCTAGGGGAAACGCCGTGACTGATTTATTTTAATTTTGCACAATGATGTCAATGTTTATACCTCATGGCAGCATTCCAGTCTTGAAAACGAAAATTTGAAACCTACACTGGCGTATTTTCTTGTTTTATCTGTCTTCATATTTGATTAGGACAACAATAATTCGTAAAAAACGCTTGACTGATAGATTTGGGTTTAATGTTTAAGTAATTAACTTTATTCATTATTTCACTCAAAAGTATTTACTAAGACAAAAAATTGATTGACGAGTTTTCATAATGAAGTAATACTAAGTAAGACAAGATGACAAGTTCCTACAAGAATTTTTTCCTACAGGCCCTCTCTACGGAGATATGTGTGTCTGAAGGACGCCGTTGGAAATCGGTTTTTCTTGAATAACTTTTAAAGTACTTAATATAATTTAATAAAAAATTATGTGATGGACACTAGAAGGACCTCTTAAACTAGTGTCCTTGAAAGTCACATATTAAGCTTTTTTAGTTTACCATGGGCGGGCTAAGCTTTACAACTTAATGCCTAAATTTTTAACACACTGTATGATAAAGACTTTACCAATAATAAATCTGGGTAGCTTCAACCTTAAACTAAAAAAAGTACTCTTGTTTATGGTCGATAAAATGAACCGTTTACGGGGAAAAGAATAATAAACAAATTAATCGTTTATTTTTAATCAAGAGGGCTATTTTTTGTCTATGGAATTTATTCATTAGCATACCTAGATGTTTAGTATCAGAGAGCAATACATATGACTTCATTGATAGGAATTGTAGGAGAAGTAATTTATATTAGCAACTTTTACAATACAGTAAAAAAAAAATACAAACAGTGATGTTGTGGCCGATCAAGTCAAGCATGGATAATTGCATTATAACCACTAGAAGATGTATATACGTGGTTCGACACGAACCTACCTGGCATACTGATAAGAGCTAACAAGCCCGAAACCGGTATATGCGGTGTCACCGCTGACAAATGACTTTGGCTGTTTACTATAGGTTTTTCAGTGGTAATGCTGATTGGGACATTAGCCCGCAGAGTATATGTTTCGTGAAATTCCACTATTGCAAATATTGTTATCACCAACTGCGATAGAGGACAGTAACCAACAATCATTATAACAAGTCCGACAATAAATAATAATTTATTTACCATGATCTGCTTTCCAGTGCATTATTTGATTACAATAAGAATTCAAATTTTAATTAGTACTATTGAGACTATTCGACTGCCTACCTAATTTTCTTAGTTTCTCTTCATAATTTTAAACAGCATAAAAATGCAAACTTTTTTGTAATTTAATTACTCTATATATCTTCTGATTATATGGTGTATACCTCAAAAATGACACTAACTTTTGGCATGACAATACGAAACTTAAGTTTAAAACATGTAAAAAATATATTTTTTAAAATATTACATAATTTCAGTACGGCTCTGTCTTGTTCCTGCCATGGATTCTAAAGCTTAGTGACTCAAATTAGAATGTCCTTAAGCCGTGAAAATCAGCGATTTAACATTTATTAATGCACTTTAAGGCAACAGAATTATTTAAACTTAAACACGTTTAAGTAGGATAGAGAAACTCTTTAAGGTCGCTGTATTTCTCGACACGAAATGATGAAATTTCTAATGTCATTAGGTACCGACATTTCGAAAAGTAAATGTAGAACAAAAGTAAGTACAAAAATAAATTTTCCTCAAAAAATGTAATAACTTTGTTAAAACGTCTTTATTGCTTGCTATCCTGACGCCACATTTTGGAAATTATTTTCAAATAAGTATTAATAAAAGTAGACAATTTTACATTTAGTATTAAGTTAAAGTCAATTTATGTTAGAAAACTTATTACATACATTTGAAAACATTGGTTGGTTGGTTCGTTTTTGGTTGTTATTTATTCGCATTTCTTCGATATCCTTGAAAATATCAAGGTAGCACGAGATAACATAATATGTCTTTGTAGAAAACACTATTTCAATACCGGATCCTTAAATCTTAACAGAAAACTAACCTATGAAAATCTACATTTGATTTGAATGAACTATGTGTTTGGTTAAATTGTAACATTTTGGGGTCCACAGCAGCTGCTTTGTGTCGGTTCTTATACGGAACACCGTGTATAGTTAAAAATTATCGGATGAATTATTAATTAAACACCCAGTCGACTAATATCACGATATTCGTCAAAATTTTTAAACCTAAATGATGTCTGAACATAACAAAGCAACTCTATAATTTGTCTAAACAGAACACCAAAAATGGTAAAAATACATTAAAAGATTATTCCTAGAATGTTTCAGAATTCCGAGGCGTTCTCCTTAGTTTTACAACGCATGATTCACAAATATAAAGGTAATAATAAACAACAAAATGCTTGACATCTGTCCTGGACTGATAACATATCATAGACAAAATATATTGAACGAAAAAGTGCACTAACATGACTCACACTTTTGTTTCATGTCAATTACCCTATCTACATATCAGATTGCTAAATATGATATACCTACAACACAATACACTTTCTCGTCAAAACCAAAAAAGGAAATTTATATTTTTCAAATGTAGGTACAATCAACCATATTTCAAAATTAAAAAAATAAGGTGGCACAAAAAATACCAGCTTTTTGGACCCCATGATAATATATACAGAATGTCCCATAAAAGAAGGCTGGTTCTTTAATCACATTTAGGTAAACTACCTATGTACATACTTCCTTTAAACGAATATCTTTGGGAAGCATTAGAAATATTACCTAACTTTCAAATTTGACATGGATGTTAAGTATTTATTCTATTGTAATTACGAGAACAAAAGAAAAACGAAGTAACAGTTTTATATACTCTTTTTGCAATAACCTAAACGAAATGGCGATTATTACAAGCGATTCCTTAGCCGCCGCACAGTGGCGCAAAATTACTGTACACCCCTTAGGGTTGGGCCGTTTGAGGTGATTTTTTTTTTAGAATGTTCGTCAGAAAATTCTCTATCGATCCCTCTTTCTCAATTTTCGCTTTGGGTATTCATTTTCGCGGAATTTGACTACAAAAATGGGTTTGCATGGAAAAAACTAGATTTTTCGCACACAAATGACCCTACGGAACACGAGATTGAGATTTTGCCGGACTTTTTTATGGGGGAATGCTCGTCTTGGAAAGCCCTACAAGACTGTACACTTAGATTTCGGGAAGAAATTTTCCGTTGCCCTTAAAATGGCTACAATCATTCAAAAATTTTCACATATCAGAAATCGTTCTACTGAAAACTGGGAAAGTATTGGAAAAAAATCTCATCTCACAAAAATTATTTGTACATATTCGAGGAATCCGCAAAAATTTTTCCAGAATTTTTGGACACATTTTTGGACATTCACCAAAATGGCCACATACATATTTTCCGAATTTTCCCGTAATTCTGAAAAAGGTCAGAAAGGTTCCATAAAAAATGATTTTGAACATGTTTTTGGGATTTAAATTTTTTGATAAAAGTGGTCATTTTGGATACAATACTTCATTGTTAATGAGAAATGATTGATTTGATTATTATCTTCCCAACACACAGAGATAACATAAAACAACGTCGAAATTTGCTTTTTTATATCGAATACTGCACCAAAAAAACAAATAAATAAAATATACAAAAACAATATCTGTCCTAGAAAAACATACACTATTCTACATTAATTTATATACAAGGTATTTATAAAATATATAACAATAACACTTCAAAAAACTGAGCTTTTTGAGAATTTGTTTGGACAACCAAAATATTTAAACGTTTCGGGAATGCCAGATGATTTCCCAGTATTTTTGAACATTTGTGGATTTTGGATCAAAATGACCAAAAAAAGAAAGATCCGCATAAAATCTTATGGTCTCGAAAGTTTCAAGCATCCAGTAGATGTTGAAGACTTTCACTATCATACACTTCCATCCGAACAGTTCCAGGAAGAATCAATCATTTACGGGAAAATTCGGAAAATCTGTATGTGACCATTTTGATGAATGTCCAAAAATTTGTCCAAGAATTCTGGAAAAATTTTTGCGGACAACGGAAAATATCTCCCCGAAATCTAAGTGGACAGTCTTGTAGGGCATTCCCCCATAAAAAAGTCCGGCAAAATCTCAATCTCGTGTTCCGTAGGGTCATTTTTGTGCGAAAAATCTAGTATTTTTCTATGCAAACCCATATTTGAAGCCAAATTCCGCGAAAATGAAGACCCAAAGCGAAAATTGAGAAAGAGGGATCGATAGGGAATTTTATGAGGAACATTTAAAAAAAAATCACCTCAAATGGCCCAAGCCTAAGGGGTGTACAGTAATTTGAGGGGCACAGTGGCGTTTTGCGCCACTGTGCGCCGCTTGAAGTATAGTGCCCTTACTTTTGATTTCGAGGAACTACAAACGAATGTCATTATATTTTCTTCAAAATATTTAAGAAACTGCAACTGAGAGTAATAAAACTATATATGTACTACACTAAATGTTTGAATTATATATTGCGCTAAAATTGCAAAAAATTATTATTTTTAACGCGACCAAATATTGAAAATTATGTTAACAAGACGTCTCTGAATTCTTGCTGCGAGTATACAAACGATTTTTTAGCCTCCATTTGAAGTATAGTGACTACAAAATTAGTAGTAACATGTTCGTGCACGAAATATTGTACACCATACCAAATATACATGCATTCAACAATAACTTGAATTAAGTACTCACTGTAATTTCAAGTACAAGAGAAAATAAAGGAGCAACTCTGTCCAGGTTAAGATATTACTATAGAGTATTTACATAGCAGAAACTAAGTGGCCCCAACACGCCCAGTGACCTTATTGGGAGAAATTTTGTCCAGATCCCGCGACAAGAGATACCTTGTCAAATATGGACAATCTAGTGTGTTCATCTACGACAGTTACATAATATGTGTTCTGTCGGTCTCTTCGAATCCCAATTTGTGTAGACGATACATTAACTGAAGGGAAAAAAGTAAAAATGTGAATGAACTTATCTATGAAGTTTTCTCAATATTTAAGATTCAAAACTGAAATGAAAGTGCATGGAACCATAATAGTATATTGAAGTATAAGCGGATATTAAGATCTTTATGCGAATTGTGCGACTTACGCTTACATGACATCAAGATAGAAGGAAGCGTCTTGCTTATTACTATCCGACTATCTAAGACAGTGAAGGCTCGACATTTTACTTGTGCCGACAGTGATGGAATTAGTTATGTGCGTCGGTAATAGGTTTGTCGTTTTTGGCACTTCTATGCATCTGTTACAGCGTTATGGTCGTTATTGGATAGAGTTTGAGGTTGTTAGATTAAGGTTGTATAGTTCCAGTCTGAGGTCTAATTCGGACACAACTTTTTTTGTGATGCTGTAAAATTACCCTTGAATACTTACAACAATGCAATTGCTTAAGAGGCGTCTTTAGGTGTCTAGAAACTGGTTTCAAAACAACTCCCGCAATAATGATTCGATTTTGATGCGCTTGCCCACTTAACTTCTTTAAAAAAATATAGTTTCTAGGATGCCCCAAATTATATTTTTTAACACGGTAAACTAGGGTTTAAACCGTAAAGACAACAAAATAAATGGGCATCCTAGAGGCGGCAAATTATTTTATTAATTTATACACACTTTGTTTCTGAAAATAATTGATAATAACTTTATAAATTTGGAACTAAGAAAGTGCATTTTAAGTTAAAGCTTGCTAAAGGAGCCGCATGCGATCAAATAGTATCAGGTGATGAGATACGAGGCGGGCAAAGACAGAAGATGTAACGATTCGATTTTAGTTGATCAACTTTTGTGGATCAACTAAAATCGATCAAAGTTTTTGGTTCACACATTTCAAGCCAAATCTTGCAATGGGATAGATAAAGCTTAAAAAATACAGTTTTTTTGAAACTGAATCCTAAGGAAAAACCAGTATGGAATTTCAACAAAGTCATGATACTGTTCTATAAATTTTACCGTAGTACTCTATGATCATTTTAAGGTCATTTTGTTGTCATATGTCTTGTAAAATTAATAAGCAGACTATAATTAGCGGAATCGCATGATTCAAGTCAATTGACAAATGTTCACATGCTTCAAACACGTTTCAAGTCGTCTGAAAACCATCTAGTGTTGCCACTTAAAGGCTTGTCCTCATGAATGCGGATTCGCGGAAAAATCTCGCGAATATGTCAGATTTTGATTTAAATTATTAATGATGGAAAAGTGTAAACTTTTCGCAAATTTTGCAAAACAGGAAAATTCTCACAAATTTTCGCGAATTTCGCGTCCATAAAGACCTTTGTCATTAAAATGGCTAGTCTTGTGTAATGAAGTCATAGCCACCACATATAAAAAGAATTTAACATCATAGACCGCAAATTCAGATAGAGAAACATAGAAGACTTAAAATTTCTCGATATAAAAAAATGTTATATCCCACCACAAAGTCGATATAAATATATTATCTGGGCATTTTTTATACGCAACAGTTGGCGCAAATTCAAACGCGTAGCTAAAGATGTCATGTGAATGCTGAAAATCTTCCAATACGTACATTGGCAAATGACACTGAACAATAAGAAAAATAATAATAACATTACGATCTCCGATGCAAATAACAATAACAAAAACACATATTAATACTAATGTGAATATTTAAGGAGGAGAAGGATTCTACATCGAAAATTAATGACAGTTTGCTTTATAAACTATGGTCCAAAAATGATCCGTTACAAAAATACGGGGTGTTAAAGTTTTAGGAAAAAAAAGGAAAATAATTATTTTCCAAACCGCTTTAGATTTTTCATGAAATTTAGTATGTGGTGCATATTTTGCAATATAAACATAATTTTTATCTTTAACAGTGACGTGCACACGAGCACTGACTTTAATATTTTTAAAGAAAGAAATTGTACGCCAATGGTTTTCTCCCAGATAAAAATTATTTTTGAATTACCCGTTCAATTTTAAAAATAAGAGTCCTCTTGAGTTTTTGGACTGCAATACGCCGATATTCACATCAAATAGATTTTAACGACAAAATGTCGATTGAAATGTCAAATCACAAAGCAAGTGACATATTCCAAAAATAATTTTTATCTGGGAGAAAATCATTGGCGTACCATTTTTTTCTTTAAATATATTAAAGACAGTGCTCGTGCGCACGCCATTGTTAAAAATAGAAATTATGTTTATATTGCAAAATATGCACCATTATTAATAGTTACAACATACCAAATTTCATGAAAATATTAATTTTCGATGTAGAATCACCCCCTTAAATATTCGCATATCATTGAGGAACACCCTGTATATTAGATATGTGAAATAGGCTGCTAAATAATTGTAGCCCAATTACGGCACCCTCCTGTATAGCAGTTATTCTAGAGATATAACCAAATAAGTCAACCTGCCCACATTTTTATTAACAAATTCCAGCAATACTAAAATCTACGTTCCGCACAATAAAATTATTTCAAATATTTAAAATTACTTGTTAACACGGTCTATAAAAGCAGCGCTTGGGTTCGTTAACTGTTACTGTTTACTACCAAAATCCTAATATTAATTAATGAGTAATTTTAAAATAACAAAAGCGTTCGTTGAACTTGAGAAGTTACTTGACGAAAAATGTATCTGTTCGCAAGACGACCTAATTATATAAACATTGTATCTCTTAAACAAATCTAATATTAACCGAAAGTCACTCCTATTTTAAAGCACGAAGTGAAATCAAACATTTCGTTAACAGGTGTTGATAATATCTCATATATTAGTATATTACACATTGCAGCTAAATGTGGCGACATTCAAATAATTTTAGCTACTTTAGTGTCACCTTGTTTTCGAAAACACTTTTCATTATACATATTTGAATACTTTTCTCGTCTTCGCTTTATGTGTCGAAGACGAACATTCCCTTTTGGTAAAGCTGGGAAGATACCAAGTCTGATACAAGCGATATCATTTTGTTTCATTTAATTATTTGGAGCACGGTTTCTCAGAAAACCGTCGAAATGTAAATTAAATATTTTCCCGTTATTGTACTCTTAAGCAGAAATTTATTTATTACCATGAAATGTAAGCAATTATTTTTTTGAAGCAAGAAATGAATTGTGGATTTAATTTTTAAACAAGGTGTGCCAAACTTAAGAGTAAGAAAAATGAGATTGGGTAAGTAGATGAGGCCAAAATAATGTTAGTACTTCATATACCAATTTCTCACATAAACCTTCATTACTAAGTTAACGGAGGTATAAAAATTGAAATTGTATTTTCGTTATAATAATATAATGTGTGTACATTTTCCTTCTGAAGTTATAAGAAAATATACCTACCTCTCAGAATATCAAGGAAAGCCTAAGCCCAACGACTATAAATCAAAATTTTCATATAGAGACGGCGGTCACTCCCCTCGTCATTGCCCTATAAATAGGCACTAAAAATAAATTTCACAAATCATTTGCTAACAAAAATATACCCATATTTGAATTCTATACACATTAAATACATTCACAATCAAATCTATAATTAAAAAATACAGGGTGTTCGGAGTGAGTGCCGTAATTTTAAGGGCTTATACATATCTGACTAAAAAAACTGTGTAAAACGAATAGTTTGTCTACAAATACATTTTCAAATAAAAATACAACTGCAATAATATGCAAAACTATGTAACGAAATTACAAATTAAGGTACAATTAAGGTTAAGTAAAATCGCCTGTAACGTAATTTGTTCATAATTTGATTTTTGGATTAGTATTAATGAAGTAAACAATTGAAGCTACCGAGAAATTCGTTGAAACTGTAACATACTGTAACGTACGACAACGTAGCAGTGTCAGGCTACTGGTGATAACCTAAAAGTAATACTAGTCATATTGATGCGTAAAGCTAGTGCGATTCATTTTTGTCCAATTTTTCTTTGATGTTTGTGAGTGTATACAGATAGGGAAAATATTTAACCGATCATATTAAATGCTAAGAATAATCCCTTCCACTGCTCGCCGTCCAAGCTTGACGCGTCCTCCCCTATTTTGGCGGAGTGAACCAGTATTCGTATAGCACACTATTCGTTTGGCGTTCGGCCGTGGGCGTAGGAGAGTAGAGGAGTACTGACTAAGCCCGCCCTGTCGTGCGTCATCTTCCCACCAATACCCCATGCATTTGAAATGTATGTAACAAAATCTTCCCATGATCGGTTAAATATTTTCTCTATCTGTATAAACAAAAATGGAACAATTTATAGTAACCATAATGAACTGCATCGCATGTTAATTTACGGCGCATCTAGTCAAAACTCTCTGGCTACGAGACGTTTGTACAGTAAACGCAAGAAACAGAAGTCATTTGAAACACTTATAACTACTATTCTGTGTTGTGAAAACCATTCACAGTAAGTATATATGTTTAGGTGAGCGCTCGATCCAAAGAGATATAGTTTTCGCTCAGTAACTCCTTAACGAAAAATGATAAAAATATGCGGTTTTTTTTAATAGACTACAAATATTATTTTACGTCGACGCTGTTTTAAAATTTAAAAAAATAATAATTTTACACTTTTTCAAAATTTCAAAACACAGCGTCGACGTAAATTAATATTTATAGTCTATTAAAAAAACCGCATATTTTTATCATTATCCGTCTAGGAGTTACTGAGTGAAAACTATGGGTTTGTTCGAACACAGCAAGAATCGATTCCGAACCGTTCAGAATCAGTCAGTCAGTTCAGTTGTTAATATACTCTCGGCGAATGCGACGTAAGACGGTGTTGGTCAAACATTTCTCACGGTTCTGAACCAGTTCTCGACGGTTGTTGGAACAGACTTTATATATCGTTTGATAGAGCGCTCACCGTAAGCCTTAATTATAAAACATAACAATCCCAAGATAGTGTGCGAACGACGTTGTCACATATTCCAGACCTGTTTGCTGTCATAATTCTGTTACCGTTGCTCAGAGAAAAAAATTGTTAAGTCAAATATGTTTTCTTCAGTACAACTTATCATATGGCAAAATTAAGGCACTCATATTTCGGACACCCTGTATATTAAATGTAAATCAGTATTATATGAAAAAAAATTGTAGGTCAATTAAACTAGAGTATCTACTTCTTCTTAGATTTAGAACATAATTTATTCAATTCCATGATTCATTAATAAATAGTTAAAAGAAAATCTTGTGAACAGTCTTTGAAATTTTAAATCAAGCCGACATTTTTCGAACACTCATTATTAAGACCGCTGTATTTCTCGCCGTAAAATGATCAAATTTGTGCTGTTTTTTAGGTACAAAAATCTTAAAAACTAAATGTAGAAAAAAGTAATTTGACAAATAAAATTCTTGATGTTTTGTTCATTCATTGTTGCTATTTAAATTTTCATCTAATAAAATAGCTTTTAAAAAGCGTTTGTAAGACACACTTGATTTTCACATAAGTAAGATTATGTTATAACAATATTTACATCTACAGTTAAATTTAAAAAATACGTATTTTATAAGATTTATGTACGTAAAAATTTGTTAGTTAGACCGCTTTCTATCGTTTCATTTCAGTTAATTTCAATATTTGCAGGTGGTATGAGATAACATTCCTGGTATTTGTCAAGCTCTATATTAAACAGTTCTTAAATTCTAAAATTATTTATATTTGTCGAAAACTCTATTTTAAGATTACTGCTGTATTCCTTAAACGTAAATAACTCCATGCATTTAATTTTACGCTTTCACCACCATTTTTTAATAAATTTTTCGAAATATTATGATGTCAAATGAAATATACAGGGTGAATCTTAAATAAGTACAAATATTTTAACTGCTGGTGTAGTTCGTCATTTAAATCAGTCTAGTGAAAGCCATTTTTAAAAATTTCTAATATTTACGGAGATATTAATTTTTTTTAAAAATACCCACATTTTGAGGACCGCTGGCTGATTTTTCATCCAACAACGTAATGAAACATATGATTTGTTGCGAGGTTGTCATATCTCCTCCAATATAAATATTACGTTTCCTTTAACGTAATAGTTCTATTTTAAAAATACTTGTTTTAAGCATAAGTACAGTAAAATTGGGTATGTAGTATGATACGCAGCAATATTAACATAAATTTTAACATCTGAACTAACCTTACTATACTTCAACGATTAAAAATGAATTTCCGCAAGTTCAATACTACCGTAAAATATTTAGGAAGATATTACGTGATATTACTATGTCCAATGTTCAAAAATTATACATAAACGTGCACACAAGCTTACCTGTTTGTTAAAAAATTAACTATTTAATCAGTAATCCACATTTCACAAGTTAAATGTCATTGTACACTGTTAGAAAGGGACACAAAACACAATTTCCTTAAGTTATTTTATGAAGAATAACGAAAAACTATGCACGCGTTTTTTATTTAAAATGGAAAAAATGTCAACTTTTAGCAAATTTTATTGCTATTTTCAAGCATTATGTGGGGTTAACAAGTTTGACTTGGGCTTCCGATAATCTGTCATGACAGTCAATGACAGTTTGATAATAAAAAATAATATAAAATGTTACACTTGACAAAATTCGCTAAAAGTTGAGATTTTTTCTTCCTTGAAGCAAAGACATTTGTGTAATACTGGCAACACTGTGAACCACACGTTCAGTCTGCAGCACTATGACTCATAAAAGTATGAAGGGTCGGTCTAGGCCAGCGGTCCTCAACAAGTTTTCTACTGAAAAATTACGAAATTTATTTAAAATTTCACTTTTTTATTTCTGATTTTTTTGTAAAAAAACTATTAATTATGTGTTCTACACACAAAACTATACTGCTGGTTAAAATATTTGTACTTATTTAAGATTCACCCTGTATACGCACGTAAAATAAATTTGTATTATGTTCAAATGCACGGCATAGAAACAATAAGATCTCAATTTTTAACTTAGGAACAAAGGCCTGCAAAGTTATATGAACAACCGACACGCAAGCAACACAGTTGCACTCGTCGCAAAATACAACGCAGTTTATGATTTTAAAAATAAATTTAACCTGAATCATACGCTGAATAATGACTGTTTATTTAAAAACAGTGCTGGCATTTTAGAAATTTAATAGACACTAATTAGTTTCTAGAAGAGTCGGTATTTTCAATGAATCTCTTTCAGTTTGTTTTACCATCGCTTCTGAAAGGAAAAATATAAATATAATTTAAAATTTGAAAATATATTTATACCTATATGGACACGATGAGTTTTTTATGATGGGAAATGTGTTTTCCTTGCTTTTGATTTGATCATTTTACGGCGAGAAATACAGCGATCTTACTAATGAGGATTCGGAAAATGTCGACTAGATTAAAATTTTCAGACTGTTCACAAGATTCTCTTTTAACTATTTATTAATGAACCATGGAAATGAACTAAATGGACTGAAGCCCCGACCAGCGTTGATTTGCACCCACACTATCTACCCATATATTCTTTATTATTAGCTTTTGTAACATTTTTACTGTATTAGAAAGGTTTTTTAAGTTAATATAAATCAAATCTCCTACAATTCCTGAAGCAAATTTGTGAAATAATTTGTTTGAGCTGACGAAGACTTGGCTATACATAATAAAAGACGACATAATGATGGTAAATGCTTAATTTGTCAATGCTGAGGCCGACAATCAAAATGCCTCTGAATTTGGACGGCCAACGAATCTAAAAATTTGTCGTAAAAAGTGAAGTGTTACTTAAACTTATCTATATCATATTTGTGGCTCAAAATAGTGGAATATCGACGTAATTTTAAAGTTAGGGCTTTTAAACTCTGATAAAGTTACCAAAAATAATTATACATTATCTAGAAAGTTCAACTTAGGTAGTATTAGTATTTATATTGCCAAAATGTAGCGATTTTATACTTAAAATTTTTATTGAAAATCGACTGTTTTTATGGAAGACATAAACCTCAACAATTAATTTTTCACATTTAAAAACCAAAGTAATAAAAATGAACATAAGTTTTTCCTAAGTTCATCCTTTATATATATTTATCTATGTCGATATGCACGTTGATCAATTTAAATGAAACGTCTTCAGAAATCATTGAATAAATGTGAATCTCTATTTAGACTCTCTTAGACAACATTCTGTATCTTGAAAACCATAGAATTAGACACGAGGCACTGAGGTTTTTTAGTATAAACTAAACCCAAGGCATAACCTTTTAAAGTTATGATACGAACATAGAAAACATCCTGCGTATTTGTGCAAGGTGGGCAAATTTCGACGTTTTTATTGACTCTCTCTTTAACTATAAGAGAAAAAATTACACCCCCGCTCTCGATTTTTTGTAAGAGAAAATTGACGGTCAATACCAAAATGACATATCGTCTTTTCTTTTCAAGTAATTTCAAAAATTTCAAATTTTCCATTTTTCGATACATGTATGTAACTTAGAAAAAAAATAATACGTTCTTTAGACATATTTTTTAGCAGAGTCCAGTGGCGTGCATAATTTTGTTGTAACTTTATTAATTTTTTAGTTATAACCTAAAGTTGTGTTTTTCTAAATATAAACCATAAGTGGCCATGGGCCAATTGAAATCGTTATTATTTTGTCTTTCCATTAATATATACCTAATATGTAGGGTTAAATATGATTATTTGCCATTTTATTGAGACAATAATTTATTATAGCATATTTTGTTTCTTTCATTTTCTTGAACTAGGAGTGTGTCATTGGAAATAATTGCTTGTTACCAATCTTTGACATTTTCGTTTCGATTGTCACATACCTATCACCAACGTTACTTAGCTTTTTCCGTACATTAATTGAATTACGTTATGATACATTCTCCGAATGATTGTTATTACGAATATATCATTTTAATAATACTATTATTTGTTTAGTAACCCATTTTATCATAATTTCTTCTAAATGTCATATCAAAAATATTTAAAAAATTAAATTGATAGCCTGGAATAAACTGTTTCCTCAGTAAAATGGTGAATAATCATATTTAATCCCACGTATTATATATTAATGGAAAGAGAAACAAATAACAATTTCAACTTTCAACAACTTTAGGTTATAACTAAAAATTTAAAACGTCACTGGACTCTACTCAAAAAAGTGTATGAAAAACGTATTAACTATTTTTTCTAATTTTACAAACAACCAAGTTACAGACATGTACTTATAGAAACGTGAAAACAAAACACGATAGGTCATTTTGGTTTCGACCATTAATTTTCTTTTAAAAGAAGAGATCGAGAGGAGGGGTCTTTTTTTTCTGTCTCCTATAGTTAACGCCTATAAAAACACCGAAATTTACCCACCCTGTACAGTGGACATTCTGACCATAGTCTAAAGATATTTGACGATGCGCGATAGGTCGTAGGTCAGACATAACAGCACTGTCCATTACATCGATTCCGCGAAAAACTCAACAGTAAGTGGTATGTCATTCACTTGTACCATCGACATGACGACGATTAATATGACCAACGCACGGCCGTTCTAAAAATAACAATTGAAATACGACCAACCCAGCAAACTGCTCCTGAAATAAAACCAGAAGAAAAAAAAACACCCGGTTCCGTAGTGTTGCAATTCAGAATTGTTCTAAATTTACTGACGTATCTATACCAATAAATTTTTGGTTTGGAAAACAGGAACAACATATCTGGCTACACGAGATCAGCGAATAAGCGAGCGCAGTTACATCTAACGCAAAATGTTGGCAAGAGACACCACATTTTCAAACTAAATATAGTGTAGGCAGAACTCGGCCGGTTCTGTGAAAATCTGTAAAATCAGACTTAAAGATAACAGAAACAAACTTGTTTATTTACACGACGCAAAATTAAAACCTCGGTTTTGGCAACAGCGAATATACATTTTTGGCCTTAAATTAGTGCGGGCGCAAATTGTACAGGATGTCTCAAACTCGATAGTATGGACCTGCTGTGAGAATACAAAAAATTATACAGGGTGATTCATTAAGAATGGGCAATCTCTGAACTGGAGATACTACACACCAAAATATGGCGATTGAGCCAAATATGCCTTATCCGAATGTTGCTGGTTTAAAAAATACAGGGTGTTCAATGCTAGAATTTTATTTTGAAATATCTCAATAACTTTGAAACCTGTCGGATCGGCGAGGTTTGATTTTGAAACCATTTTTCAACAAAGCACAAAAATTTTATCAAAGCAGGCCGATCTTCTTGAAATTTTGCACGTCCCCATAATTTACCGTTCTGAACAACTTTTTCAAGTAAAATTTTGCTGTATTTTCAGTAGAAAAGGCACTTTACCTGAAACGATAACAGTTTTCAATCGGTGCACTGAATATTTCAAATAGGATTATTTCGAAAACTGTTACTCCTAACGACTTCAACAAGGTATACCTTTTTTAGATACAACAGGTAGGAGAATCGATTGTTTCAATAGACAGATGGATACACTAAACAGCAAAAAAGTTCTGCCATTTAAAAGAAACATGCTGTGCCATAAGTAGCTCCCTCTACTAGTGACATCAAAATTAGTTAAAAATTCTTATTTGCCGTGCCAAAAAACATAATTGTGCCAATTTTTTTTTAATACTCCGACAGGTTTCAAAGTTATTGATATATTTCAAAATAAAATTGTAGCATTGAACACCCTGTATTTTTGAAACCAGCAACATTCGGATAAGGCATATTTGGCTCAATCGCCATATTTTGGTGTGTATCTCCAGTTCAGAGATTGCCCATTCTTAATGAATCATCCTGTATAAAGTTTGGGACACGTGGTGTTAAATGGGATAAGGTCCATTTTCAAATATACAAACATACAGAAAGGACTAATGACGTCGTCAATTATATTTTTTCCCGAAATATACCCAAATTTTTCCCTGTTAAAAAGCTCTCTATTTTCTAATAAACTTTTATTAGAGAAATTTTTCTTTAATATTTCCCGTTCAGTAGTTATCATCCTAAGCAATATCATCCTAAAGAATTTCAAAAGAAATACTACCTACCTAAAAATCACATTAGCGGTGGAAGAATAAAGTGGAAAATAACTGAATGTTGACACAAATGTCATTAAGAATAAATAAAAGGATTGAACTTGATAATTCTTTAATACCTACAGTTAAAACAAAAGGTGATGATAACAATAACTAAATTGAAAGAATGAGGCAAACGCCCTCATACTACATAAATATTACAATCTATTCTCTACATGACCTCTCATTTTAAGACACATATCCAATATTCGCCTGACTTCTTTATGGGCTGCGTTTATAACATTTCGCCATTTAACTCATTACAAGCGTTTGTGATTTTCTCTTTCAAATGATTTATATCTGGAGAAGGTGTTTTGTAAATTTTATTTTGTATAACCCCTCATAAAAAAAAATCGAGGGGATCTGGTGACTTTCCGGGCCATTGAATAGGTCTATTAATCTCAATCAATTTTTCTGGGAAAATGTTTTCTAAATATTGCTGCATAATCCTGGCTGTGTGGAGTGAAGCTCAGTCGTGCTGAGACCATAGGTTTCTCCTTAGGAAAGGTACATTCTCCAAAAGTGCAGGAAGGTCTTCTTGTAGGAAATACAAGTAACTCTCGCTGTTCAATGTATATTCATAAAAATAAGGCCCAATGAAATGTCTACCGATGATACTGCATCATACATTTACTCCAAAATGGCCTTGGTTTTGAACTTAATTTACAATGTGGTAATTTTTAATGGACCACTAGTGTTCGTTACGCATGTTTGGCAAACCATTACTGAAACCGACTTTCGTTCAAAGAACGTGCCGAAAAAGGTTCTAATCAACAGTTTCTACTTTACTACAGTTTGAGCTATAAACTTTTAGTCTGTTTTTAATGTGACGTTCAGGCAAATACTTCAAATTGTAAATTTTGTAGTCATGAAACCTATTGGTAGTTAAAATTCGTTGAACGGTTGATTTATCCAAATTCAATTCTCGGTTAGCCTCCGTATAGAATTTCGTGGATTTTGTTCGAAACACTGTAACAGTCTAGCTGTATTAAAATTGTTTCTTATCATTCGGTAAGTCTCTTCGGGGCTCGCTGTAAATTAGCAACATATCATCAACTTTTTCTGAATAAGTAAACATTTTGTAAGCAGAAAAGTTATACATTTGATTTTCGTATTGAGTAATGACAAGTATTTTGTGACATTTATCCACTTTAAATGATGAACATTATTTTCCAACGACTATTTACTTGATCCCTCGCTTGATCCTTCCACCGCTCATGTGATTTTTAGGGCGATATTGCCTTATAACTTTTAAACGGGAAGTAATACATAAAAATTGCTCTAAGTTTATTAGAAAAGAGGGAGCTTTTTAACAGAAAAATTGGGTATGTTTCTGGAAAAAATATGATTGATGACGTCATTGTTTTTTCTGATCCCATTTAACGCCACGTGTCCCAAATTTTATTTAACTTTTTTGTATCCTCACAGTACATCGTATTATTTTAAAAAACATTGTTTAAATAAATAACCTGACAAACTGACATTTGGAGTATTTTGCTAAAGAATATTATTTCTTTATGAAACCTCGATTGAAAATGACTAAAACTAGACCAACGCCTCTTACAAAGCACGGTTGTTCCATGCAAAAACACAGTAACTGACATGTTCTAAAAAATGTGTTTTCCCAATTTTTGATGTTACCGGGTACTGTTTCGTATATTTTGTATTTAAAATTGGTGAAAATATCGATATTTTAATAGTTTTTGTTAGGATAAAAAGTAACTGTTTCAGTCAAAATGAATATTACATTATAAGTAAGTGCAAATGACAGTTACAAAACAAAGTAAAATAATTACTATATTTGTTTTAATGTCATCTTTAGATTTATCCCACGTAAAAATACAGTAACTGCACGCGCTTGCAGTTGCTATATTTTATATAGAAAATTAATTTTATTTTTACAGCCGTGGAACAGAGTAATTGATTATACAGTGTTTTTGCTTAGGGAAGTTGACTAATATCTGTTTGAAATACACCCAGTAGATGCTTTTGCTTTGTTTATGTTATTGTTCTACCTCAGATTTGTTTGTATGTTTTGTTTATTATTTGCTTTTTATAAGACAACTTGTTGTTCTTTTTTTCGATACAGTTAAGGTTTTCATCCTTATTTTTGTAACTTAGAAAAGAAAAGTTACAGTTTGTGGTTAAAATTAACCTGAGTAAAATACTGGTTTTTATTTTTTATTTTGTGTCTTATTTCTTAACTAAGAAAAAAAAACAGTAAATGCAGTTACTATGTATTGACTTTGAGATATTCTCAGCATTTTTTGCAAGTTTATTTACTGTATTTTTTACAGATATATATATATTTTTCAAATACTCGATAATATCCCGTAGTAAAACAAAGATTGATAAGCCTTCCCCTCAGTTGTAAAAACGAATAATTTTAGACGATATAGAAAACATTGTACCCTAATGGTTTTTATTTAGTCCCAATTTGAAACAGCTAGTCCTACTGGTTTTGATATGCTAAGCACTTATAAAAATTTTCTTCAGGAACAGTTCTGAGAAGTTGCTGTGTTGTTGCATGGGACAGCCGAGCACCTCTCGATTAAAGTGAACGATGTGGTGGCCATAAACTAAGCGTGGTCCTGCTCTGTCGTGGGTTGCGTATATAGACTTTGTCGAGACGTTTCGATCGCGTCTGCATCCGCAGTGTGGGTTGCTGACTCACTGAGAATACTGTGTAGCATAATCTAACCGTGATCTCCGTAAGATGGATTCGCAGCCACCCCTAGGGTAATCTTGTCCAGTTACCGAACATACATTTATAAGCATGACTGGCGAAAACATACTATATAGGATGAGTTACAATTAGACGTAAAACGAGAGGATTCGTTACGCTAAACTAGAAAAATAAATTCCTATGAACATAATAATAATCCCCTCATTCTTCTAATAACAAGGATTAGCCCAGAAGTCGGAGAGTTACATGGTACGAAAGTATTAGAAAAATATCTATCACATTAACTGAAATGTGTATGTCGAAAGTTATTTGACGTAAGTCTCTACGTAGGTTAATGAAATTTGGTCTGGTAATTTAGTTAAGAACACATTTACAGAAATTGCATACAATTATATCAATCAGTGCCGGAGTATTTAGGAAATTCGATTAGTCGATTCCGATGGGGAAACCACTGGGGTATTTTACTGTACAAGCTGTAGGTAATTAAAACTACTTTTAGGATTTTTGGGGTATTTATAGGTAATTTTTCGGCATTTTTAGGTACTTTGTGTATTTTTGGGTACTATCAAGGTTATAATGGGTATTTATTAGGTATTTAATGGGTATTACGAAGGTAATTAATGGGTATTTTCGGAGAAAATTAGTATTTTCCTGACAATTTTTAAATACAATGGCGATCGTGCATGCGTTATAAAAAATTTACAAAAATTTTTAAAAATAGATACGAAAGTATTTTCTAGATATATTAAATAGTCTATAAAATTTTCCAGAAGCACTGTTAAACCACGATGTGGTCCTTTACTATCTTCGTAAAATCAAGACTTTAGATAATAATATAGGATGATTCGAATTAGATACAATATATTGCAAAGATAATGACATTTCCCCAAATCAATTTTTGAACTACTGGATGTCCTGTGTAGAACTTTCAATAGATGTATGTGGGTGAGTGAAACAACTAAGAAAATAATTTTTAAAATTTAAAGTAGATTTTATTACGAATACAGTAGTACGACAGCAGTTCGTAATAAATCGCCAAATTGGTTCTAAACAGTGCCATTATTATTGCAATAGATTGTACATAAGTACAGTACCCTAAACAAGTTTGACATGAATGTTTTTTAAGGCATTTGCGCAGAAAATATCTATTCACATAATAGTTCCCGTCATCTGTTAACAAATCTTAGTATGGTATAATTTCTTAAACTTTAAATTAACATATTATACGATACGACGTGTTAACGATCTGTCTGGTCAATCTTCACCAACATATTTTATTGATATGTAATAAAAAGTGAATGACAGTCTGCAATAATTAAATTAAAATGTTGATAAATTAGGTTAAGCATTCTATTTAATAAAGAAAGATTATGTATGTGTGTTATGTGTTATGCAAACTGCAAATTATCTAATTCTAGTCTATGACATAGAAAACAAGCTAGGGCTAAAATTGAATTCCCCCTCGATACCCATCCATTTATACCCCATGAAAGATTTTAGTTGTAGGTACTTTGTATTGGAAACACCGATGGTGCCCGATGAGTATTTGAGATCCTGACAGTAATTTTAGGGGTACCCTGTATAGAATGAATATTATGATTTCATAGGCGAAGAAGAAGTTTGTTTTTAGGTAGCTTGAAGGAGGTATGGTCTAGGTATTGGCATCCTTCTTGGGTGCGCTAATAGGTTTATGATACAGTTTATATAACCCAAAATATTCTTTCCAGGATGTATTCAGATTGAATCGAGGGATCGATCTAAGTATAAATTCCACGACCAGTCGCAATATGATCATCCACAATATCCTACCAACTTGGACAGAGTTTAAATATGTTTATTTATATTGAATAAGGATAAGAAACTAATTTTCCTGTAGTCTCTAAAAAGCTCTATATTATTTATGTAGATCTGTAGATGGAGTAATTTAAGGTGCATTAAGTAAAATCGTGGATCACTGGATATGTAAGGGTATTTTTGGTACTATCCGGTATTTTAGGTACTTAAGGATATTATTGGGTAATACGCATAGGTATTCTTTGGGCACTTAAGGGTAATTTATAGTTTTTTGGTATTTTTGAGGTATTTGTTTATTTGATAAGGTATTTTTGGGGTAAATAAGGTATCTACGGGTAATATTTTTTTAAAATGGTATTTCATTTTACCAATTTCAAGCAGTAGTTTACCCTTCGGTTGGTTCCATACATAATTGCATCACAAGGAAAGTGAAATACTTATATATCTAATGCCATTTTATTTGATAAAATAACGAGTCATCTTCAAGTTATTTTTCCCAAAATTCGATTAATAATAAATTATTAGTGAAGACTTTTTTTATTTTCTGAAGGACAGCAAGAGAAATATTTGGGTTAATTTAATATTTTTCAAAAATTAACTGTTACTCTTATAGATTGCCCTGGATTTATGTAAAATACATACAGGGTACATACATACAAATTTAGGTATATGCGTCATGAAAAATGGATTCTATATATAAAACATTTTTATAAAATCCTTATAGTTTCTAAGTAAAAAATTATTGACGTTGTAGTATTTTCAACCTTTACATCGCTGAGCTACTGTACCTCTAGCCAGACGATTCTGAATATTAAAATCCGATTAGTTATAGTAAGTATTAACGTTTTTGTGATGGAAGTATTTATATTAGTTTTTCAAGTGTCATAAATGGCTTTTGTGTATAGTAACTTGAAGTTGATATCATTTTAATTTATGGTGATGTGAAAATACTTTAGCAGAACGATTTTACAGTGTAGTGCAACACGAGCGTAAAGGTCTATTTACACACAACAGTGCCGTGTCAGTTCCGTATCAGTATCAGTGAAATCTAAAAAATTTTTGCTTAGATTTTAAATGGGCGTATTTATACACATCCGTCACAGTGCCGTATCAGTGCTGTCAGTGCTGCTTCAGTGTCCGTTCAGTGGCTTTTAAATACGCCGGCGACGATATTTTTGTAATTCTTCTGACGAACTGACCAGATTTTTTTACTGTTTCGAATGGATGAAAAGCTTATCAAGCTGATACGAAATTTTTATCAATTGCATGATAAATATATTCAGATCACTTTATTTGATCGTTTACTAACTCCTTTTTACGGACTATGAACGGATATGTGTAAACTGGCATCAGTGATCGACCACAAACAACACTGATACTGAACTGACACTAAACTGATACGTCACTGATGTGTGTAAATGGACCTTTAGAATGGAGGAAAAGCTTATCGAGCTAGTACGAAATTTTTGCAACTGCATGATAAATATATTCATATCACTTTGTTTGATCGTCTACTAACTCCTTTTTACTGACACTGAACTGATATGTCACTGATGTGTGTAAATGGACCTTAACACGGAAAATTTGAAACCGAATCGTAGAAGAGATGGAGGCCCAGCGCGTCAACGACGTATTGCAGCAGTGTGCCGTATCATACACGAAGCTCAATAATATCCGTACCATGTACAGCGTGTCCAAGTATTAATGCCAAGATTTTGGACGAGGAGAACCGATACCATGGCCGCCAGGATCTACTGACTTTAAATCATTTGGACTTCTTTTTTTGGGGATATTTAAAAAATGAAATCTGTGGCATCGAAGTGGATTGATGATTTATGCAAACGCATCATAGCTGCTACTAATAACTTACGAGTTTAAAACGGCCAAAAAGCAGAAACATTTGTGGAATTTGTAGAAACTGGGTAAGACGAACTCAAAATTTTGTTGTTGTCACATCAGGAATGTTAAACTATTTTTTTTTATTAAAACCTCAAATGAATTCTATTAATAATTAATAACAATAGCGGCAAAACCAGTTGAATTTGCTGTACAAGATAGGTATTATAAAATGTTATTTATCTCTTTCCTTGGGAATTTCTTTTAATTTTTTTTTGTCCGATCGCCGAATGCACGCTTTGCCTTGTCAGGTTTTACAGTGAACCAGTTTCCAGTGCCGTGCAGAAATATATTTTTAAATCATTGTTAAATTGCTCTTTTTGATTTTTTCTTTACAAAATTGTATAATATGTAAGAGTCACCTGTACATTCTATTTTTTTAGACACCTAAGTTCTGAATCACCCTATATATCTATACCTTTTCATATTTCTTCTGTTTTTAGTTGTTTCATAACTGTCAATTGTTCATTACTTTTTAGTAAATTTTCCAACTAGGTATCATATTTATTTATTTATTTATTCACCTACATAACAATGACTTTGACCCCATACTTAGTTTTTATTGTTATCTTCGTGGTTCCTATACCTTTAACAAGGTAAATTATTTTTATAATGGTTATTAATATCAAGTGTCATGTATTTAATAATTTATCTAATAGATACATGTAATAAATTAATAATATTTCCTACTATGTACAGGGTGATCAGGCGTAAACGTTAGATTCGATTTTAACTCTGTTATTTTATGAGATATCGGAAAATTGAAAAGTATGATTCATTGGCTCATTTCTACAAGGATTTCAGTCGATTTTTTATTTAAAAAAAAACTCGCACTGCAGAGGTTTTTTTTCTAAAACAACCTGTCTATTATTACATTTTTGGATTCTAAAATTTTTTCTTATCGTATTGATAATGAATCAAACATATTCTTGACAGTTAATAAATTGTCAACTACCATTGTTGTCGTCTAATCTCTAGCGAATTTTCTAAGATTTATATTACACACGGAAAAAACCAACTAATACACTTATTCCAACATTAGCTTAGTTTCACTATTCTCCAAGTACAGTAATGCTTTATTCAACGATTGACTTATTCCTGTCACTGTAATAAGAACATGACATTCTTCTTTTAAGAATAAAAATTACTTGAAAACAAGAAAACTGATATACCTACTTAGATACCTATTTAATATGAGAGAAAATCTGAAATTATTTAATCATCAATATCCCGCAATCAGAAAGAGAATATTATAAAAGCCGAGAATCCAAAAATGTAATAATATATGAGTTTCATAAGAAAAAAACAATTTGATATCAATTTCCCTATAATGCGATTCTCTGCTTTTTTTGGTAAAAAAAATTAAATCGGGAAAAATTAGTAAATGAAAGCACCGTGTATGCGTAATCACCCTGTACCTGTAAATAACTTTGAATTTTCAGTTATTTTATCTGACAATTATTTAATTACTCTAAGCTTCAATCTGCGCGACAATCGAACAAATATGACTGTTAAAATTGATTAAAAAATTATATTTACCGAAAATTTCTATAGGATATTAAAAAAAAAACAGAATGACGCAAATTAAAAGTACAGAAAAGATGGTAAATTTTTTGCTTTACCTGTGAGAATGACACCAGAATAAAATTAAATATAAAATATTATAGACACAGCCCTCAACACACCATCAACTTAAGTACCTAGTCAAATTATTTGAAAAAAAAAAGAATATAAGTAATATTTGAGATTTATTTATATTATTCGAGCCCACCTGTACTTTTTACCATTTTCAATATCGCCATGACATATATTTTCATCTTGGGCGCAGTGTTCAAATTCAACTATTAAGCCATTTGGAGAAAAAATAATTCATTTCTCTAGTGGTAAGTAGGTATTCTGTTTTGTATGAAATTTTGGTAAAAAGCTACAACATTTTGTAGTTTCAGAAAATTCAGAACTCTTTAATAACAAAAAAATCTTAATCGAACTAAATTGTTAATAATAAATTAATAAAAATGCAAAAATATATTTGCTTACATATTTCAAATATGTACATATGGGTTGGTTATATTTGGCTAACTTGTTCTTAAATGAATAAATAAATATTTTTAGACGATTTCAGTAGTAAGTCTGTACGTCAGAAGAATGTAACAGATTATATGTATTATCTTGTATATACCTAAGTAAATAAATATAAAATATTCTACATTTACCTTAGAATTCATGTATAAATAATATTTTGCATGCATTAACTAATTATTATATTAGGTATATGGCATCTGAGCAATAATACCTTTTCAATGATTATTATATTTAAATAAATTATTTAAGAGAGATTAGCCAAACTCCATCGTTTTATAATGCCCAGTAAGTACTTATTAATTCAGACGAACTTTGCCACTGTACTTACGTAAATGTAAAACAAAAAATTCCTATTTAGATTTTCCTACATTAAACTATTACAAATTATTCAGATCCCTGGTGCTTAACAAATACTAAGAAGCTTTCCACCTCGTTTTTCACTTATCAAGTTTCGCATACCTATTGGAAAGTTAGTGAATGTGAATTATTATCACAAATACAAGTGCATACAGCATCTACCGTTATCGATATTTTTAACTTATAGGTGTCATGTTTTATACATGTCACACAAATACTAATTATGATTTACAATAAGATATAAGCCTATTAATCATCATCGACGATTTAAAAAACGAACAAATTATTATCTATTAATAAACTGCAAATAAATATATAATAATTCATAGATACCTATACCTACTTAATAATAAAATAATAATAAATCAAGTAAATATTATGTGAAGACTTTGTTACATATAAATTATAGGTAAATTACGAGGTAAATTATTAGGATTTGGTGGCCCAAAAACAGCAAAAGAAATAAGTTTTAAGTTGTAGCACTGAATTCAAATATGTATTTGAATACCTCTTGCCCTTGTATGTACTTTACAATATTATCTAGTAAATTTCACGGCTGCAAACTGATCTTTAACTAAATAATCACTTGTTATGTACATACCTACTTAATAAAATTGACTGATAAATAAGTATTTTTGATCATTGTGCAATTTTGTACATCCAGGTTATTATTTATGAACGCGTACATTACACACGATTAAATACTTATATATTTTTAATTAAAGTTTACTACGTGCTTGAAACAGCATCTCAAAAAAAATCTATATCTAGATGACTATTTAATTTCATATCAAAAATCGACGTATTTATTATAAATATAACGTAAGACGTAAGGATAGAGGAAATATTTCGTTTCACTCTTATTTTTGAAATAAGGATTAAGTTAATCTTGCACTTGGTGCTACTAATCTTAAGTTAATCGTACAGCATAGGTATATTCAGCAGGTATATTTATAAGACTCACCATTAAATCAGAGCTATTGTCCTTTATCAATTTGCACTGCTTACAATCTTGATCAAGATGATGTATCACTAAGTAATTCTATTCAATTATTGTTCACAATCACAACACGAGACAATTTGATAAGTCGACGGAGATACAACACACCTCACTATTTCACGGTTACGAGCGAACTGAAAATTTTCTGAATCATTTAGAAGCTCTACTGACTACTCTTTTGCTTTCTACAAATAGCTTTTATTAGTAATTCAAGACAGTAAAGAAATTCATTTCAACGCAATTAAGCGATGATTTCAAATATTTAAAATGATGAATCTTATAGAAATGTTACATAAAAGAATTTTACAAAAATATATTTCTATCTAATTGCATGCTATATGAAAAATATAATAGAACCCATACTTACTAATTAGTTAATTATGTTCAATTATGAAAATTTATTAATGGTTAGGGATGAAATTAATAAAAATTTACTAAAAAATCAAATACCGAATGCAAGAAACTAACCTTCAAATAGTGAAATAAAGTGAAAGTACGTTAAGTACCATTAGCACTGTAGAACAATAATTAAACTGGAGTAAAGTATTTCGCATATTCTATAAATTATTATCTTATTTATGCTATCTGACAAGCGAACAACAAACGACCCCCTAAACGTCAAATCACAAACTGCTGCTAGTGCCACCACTAGCACTTAAATGGAACTAAAACTGCAGGGCCGTATTAACAAAAATTATTCTATTATATTAAAAATTTTAATTTATTATGCAATAGACGGCAATAGATCAATATTAAATAATATCATACATATCAGAAGCTAATTTTCAAATTATGACTTCTGTCGTAATTTGTTATTTAGGTCACTTTCGATTTAATTTCATACTATAAAATAAATGTTCGAGAATACTTAAAAAACAACCCAACAAATAATGTCAAATTGACACATATATTGCCACATATTAAAGGATAACGATATAACCAGTATAATAATAGCTTTGTTCAAGCAGCAGTTAGAATGTTTGTACTAATTTGAAACTGTCAGAAATGTTCATCAAACTTCTTACTTTGGTTATAAACACAGTACATTATTATCTCTTTTATCTATGATTATATCTTAATTATTGAATACCTATTTCTAAGGTTTAAAATAGGTACCTGTTTTTTCTATGCATTTTATTTCATCCATCAGTGGTAAAATGTCTCTTCTTTTTCGAGAAAGTGTATAATTTACACAAGAAAAAAATCGAATTTTAGGTTACTAAATTGAAAATTTATTTTTTCATATATAAATACATACATTCGATATTATAGCTTGCATTTTTCAGTTAATATGGAATGAATTATGTATTAATAAACATAACACTGAAATTTTGTACATTTGTCTTAAACATTATAGAAGAAAATATTCTGTAGGTGATTTAATTGCAGTATTTATATATTTAGTAGCTATATCACATATATGAAACCTTTCATAATAACAGAATACTGAAATGAGCTTTAAACTAACTTATATTTCAACAGATGCATATGTTTGCATTTCTGTAAATTCATATTATTTTTTCCTATTACATATTATATTTTGGCATAAAATTGTTGTTAATGAAAGTATGTTTACTTATAATTTTTTGTTATGTAATTGTAGGTATTCTCAATACAAATTTGCTTAAGACAAATAAACACTTAATTGATTTACCTTTTATTTGTACATTCTGAACATTAATTCTTAACAACTTACAAAAAGGTATTCTCTGAATCAGTCAGCATTAATTTATATCATACAAAATTGAAGGTCATAAATACATTTGTATCAAATTTAATTACGATCAAATATTTAAATTATTGTGGTGCAATTTTTACAGATAAAATGACAATACTACATGAAACAATAAAAAGGCAAGCTACACAATCTATTAATCCCATCACATTTCTTAAATCTATACATTAAAAAAGTATTAGTAGTTTCTGTAGCTTGTAATTATTTAAAATCTTAATTTACAAACATAACAATAATTATCTAGCTATTACAACCTCTATTTCCAAATTTGTTTAAGTGCTTTTCTTGAAGCAAGGTGTTTAGTTATATAGGATGCTAATATAAGTCCAGTTAAAACTAATACAATCATTAAATGATCAAAATCTTCTTTGAGTACATCAAATGTTTTGGATGGTGCCACTTTTGTGTAAAATAAATCTAGTCCATGAATTAAAACATGACTAGTGCTTTCAAGCCGTGCAGGGGCAACTTCAATAGCTCGTATACTTCCTAGGGTTTGATTATAATTTATAATAGCCTCCGAAGGAAGCGGTACTTCAGGCATATATGGAATGCAACTTTCTTCAGGTCCACAGGGTACATCATCAAACCTTGGCTGAAGTAATAACCAAGGTATTTCAATAACTCCACCGTTACTTAATGCTATAAGTAGAAACTTATTAGTTATCCCTCTTTCAGTTAATGTCACAGCCATCTTTAATGGATTTGCAGGTAAAATATATGACTGCGATAATGCATGCGGTAACGAACTTATCGCGTGAGAACTAAACACGGAACTATTGCTTTGCACTATACCTTCATACAGTTCAACAGAAACTACCTCTGTTCTTCGGAATCTTTCACTAAAGTAGGAATATACCAACCAGTTCTCAGAGTGCACAAGATGAATAGGGTCTTTAGCTCTCTTATGTGAAGTAGAATACAGTATAAAACCAGTAACGCCATCCACTAAATATATGTTTAAAACATGTTTATGAATAGGATCTTCACTTATGGTTGCAATGGCTATGAGATTTGGATTCACATATTTATAATACACAGATCTATCAGGAAGGACTCGTCCTTGAGAGTGAACTCTTTCGTTAGTATGTTTTGCTTTTACGGCCACTAATTTAGATGGGGTAATATTAATATTCCATATTGGTGTTACCTTCAAGAGATTTTCAGTACTGTGACGAAAACTGTAACCTTCTAATAATCCATTATTTGAGTTAACAACATATATGAATAAATTATTCCGATGCTGATATGCTAAGGATGTAGAAGTGTCAGGATAAATAAACACATTGTTTTCCGTGGAAAGTACAATAACAGATTTCAGATTATTCTCGTCTTCATATGGTACTAACATAGCTTGTGCAATTGTGTAATCTAATCTGTGAATTCCATTACTGGAAAATCCTGTAATCGGATCAAACTGAAACAAAACTCCTTTATTGGTAACTGCATCTTGAGCAAGAAGTACACACTGCGCAGGCAAAGGTGCATATCGTGCAGTTCTTTGAACTAATAACAGCATCTCCTCAAAATTTAGAGAATCAAATGGTTTAATATTTGGCAATCTGTAACTCCAAGCAATTGAGCCGGTTAAAGTGTCAATAGCAAATAACTTCCCTACTTTTGTAGCCACAACTATTATTTTATGCAAGCCAAATTCATCTCTCACTAAACCATGATTAGTTAAGAGTTGTCCACCAAAGATTAAATTTGAAAGTTGCTTAACTTGTGTAGAAAGTCTATGTACAAGCATGTTAAGTATGCTGTTTGATGATGTCTTGAATTCATTTTCTATAGAAACATCTAACTCTGACACGGGTAATTCAAAAAATTCTGTTGCAACTATATTACTAAGAGCTTCTTCTCTTATCCAAAGAATTTTTCCTTCAGGTAATCTAACTAATAAAAGAGCATCATCTGTTGTAGTTAACAATAAATCACAAATAGACCCTTTGCACTGACTTGCCAAAATAATAGGAGCTCCTAAACCAAGTGGATAATTTAAATCTACTGAAAATTCATCAAGGCCATTGATGAAATCTTTAGATTTTACTCTAATCAATTTCTCTCGGTTTTCGGTAGCCTCAAGTTGATATATACGATATCTGCCATCATTTAATGCACCTACAGCGTTTGTCATTAAATTAAATGGTTTAACTTCGACTTTTTCACCATCAAGATGTAGCAAAGTCGCTACATTGTTTCTCAGTAAAAGGAATGCTGGCATTTCTCTTCCAAAGTCTACAATTTGTACAGTTCCAGATCCATCACCTATCAAATTTTGTAATGACCTTGTATATACTTTGTTGTCATCTGATGTTAAATCTAAATAATATAATTGACCCAAATTATCGTTACTTGATATACAAGCAAAATAATTTTTGGCAATTAAACAATTTGAAATGTTTGTAATCCACGGAGCTGATACTTTAGTAATTTTGCCATGATTTTCTCCGGTTTGTAAATTGTAAGTTGTTGCTTCTAAATGGGACCCGGCCAATGGAACTACATGGATAAGTGTGTCTCTATAAATAATGAATTTATTTTGAACTATTCTATCATTGTGTAAAGTCCATTCTGACAATAATGTTCCAGTGTTTATATCCCAATTCCGCACAAACCAGTTATTTCCAGCACCAGATACTGTACTTATTTCTGTATCAACATGTAATGCTTCAATTTGTTGAATTTTAGGATTTTCTAACAGTTGTCTCCATAAAATTTGTCCATTCTTTATATTTAAACTTGCTAAAACATTTTCTTCGGTAGCAACAATTAACCTTTTGGAATCAAAATTTGCAATTCTAACTTTTCCTACGAATGATCTTTTCCAGTCAAATTTTCCTACTTGATCTTCATATAGAGCTGATGTTAAATATATATTTAATATAATAAATACTGATATAATACATATTGATCGAAAACTAGCCATTTTTGCTACATCTGACTTAACCTACAATTTCCAACCTTCTAACCTAGTTTTTACAAATCATCTTTCATCAGTCACTCATCCTTACCAATCGCTACATGGTGATTTATTATGACGTCATTCTAACAGCAACCGGTTATAAAATCAAATGATTTAAATTAGTAACAGATGTAAAGAGTTTTAATGTAGTATGCTAGTAAACAGTAACATATTTATTAAAATTTAAAGAAATAATTAATAGCAGTAGGTATTTTCCAATATAATTTTATTAATTTTTAATCGGTTTATTACGTATCAGATGAAGATGAGTGGTTAATTTAGAAATGACCTTTGACTGCATACCTCAAAATATTTGGTAAATCAAAATTTATTTATGTAAAGAATATATATTGTCGCTTTTTTAATACAACTTACAGTTTCTTAAAATAAACTGGGCTACAAAGTCTTTTCAGCATTTTGTCTACTTCTATATATAAGTGCGTACTTCCTATATAAATGTACTTTACACATTTTTAGATTTACAAGTTAATAACCCAAGATTAGGTAGATAATGATTATTTATCATTTCCAAATCAACTTCTAATAAATCAATCTATAAATAAGAGAATTATTTCCCTTATTTATGCTTCACAGAATATTCTCCTTGTTTTGTGTTAGGCTTCAATTCTACAATAGATTTTATTATGAATGATTCATATAGTAATCAGATAGCACCATAGAAATCATAAAATATATAGAAAGCCAAAAGTCTTTGCATGGTCTTTGCATTAGACAATCAAAAATAATCAGATCATCGTCTGCTAAATCGCGTCGCTTAAGAAGTATGCTTCATCGTTCACCTGTGCGGCCGCAACTGTAATGTCACGACGTGGAACTTTGACATCAAAGGAGCCGACGTGAAGACAACGGACTGTAATAGATTCATGTGATGCTGCCATCAGCCGCGGTGAATCACTGCAAACGGGCAAAGGAACAGACTATAGAAAAGCGCGGCCGCTGCGATTCAGCAGACGATGGTACAATAGAAATTTAAAAAAAATATTAAATAATTCATAACATAACCTTATTATAATTACCTACCTGGCATAAAATCCGCTATAGAAAAATGTTTGCGTATCGGTTTTCCAATTTTAGAGTTTCAGAGTTTCGGGTATACAGGAAATGTATGCAGGGAAATATCAAAAAGTACAGTAGTATAGCATTTTTCAATAAAGTTTGCAAAATTACGAAAAAATAGACAACTGCACTTACAAACTAAACCGGATTGTTGTTCACCCACATCCGATTTATTACAAATTGTCTTATGCGTAGATAGAATTATACTATTTTCAAACTGTTCTGGTACTATTTATACCAAAATGATGACAAAAAATATTTAAAAACACAAAAGTTTACACTCATATGTTATACAAGTAATTTATTTTTTTACCTCTATAGCAGTTTCTAAATCTATCAGCAGAAGCAACCAATTTGTGATTTTTGATAATATAAATGTATATTAGGCTAACTTCAGCTTATTACTTACTCATCTATGTAATGCACTGAAATGTACGAAATGGAATGCGTAAAGCTCATTGCGCATCCAAATAAAGGTACCAAACCTAGGAGCAGGCAAAAGGAGGCACATGAAACTCAGCAAAGACATACTTTATTGGTTATGTATGTGGGTGTGAGAGAGACAACCATCTGCACGTACGATATGAATTGTGTTCTTAATTTCCATTGTTTTGTTTGTAAACACGTCATTGGCGTACAGTGTGGTTTCTTCTTTTATCTTGTATCTCGTTAGTGTTATTCTTTGTGTATTTTTGTGAGTGTTATTGTTGGAACATGTCATGTTTTATAAGGGACTGTAAAATTAACCAGCATATAGCATGTCCAAAATTCAATTTTATTTCAATTCAGAATCAGCTAAGCTCCTACTGCTCCGCCATTGCTAGAGGCACAAAACAAAATATGGCGCTAATCATAAATAATCCATTCACGCAGCTTTTAGCTCATTCCAGTCATCATAATATAAAATTACATTTCAGTGATGTAATGTGTGATCCACAAACCTAGAAAAAATATAGACAGCGTTGGTTCATGTTATAGGGCAAGTGACAGGTCCCGCGTTTCCTAGGGCACAAACCTAGAAAAAATATAGACAGCGTCGGTTCATGATATAGATCACGTGACAGGTGCCGTGTTTTCTAGGGACCTAAGATCCAGAAAATGGATATTTTATTCGCTTTATATTGGCGGTTGTGCAAATATGATGGCTGCATTGCAATATGAAATTAACCATATATGTAATTAAATATATGAAATTAACTAACTTGCTGTCATTTTAAACGTCATGTCACCAATCACAGTAAACAAATGAGCTTCACGTTAAAATACAATCAACGTAAATACTAAATTGGCATAATAACCAAGTTTTAGTGATTCTGAACCTTTTAGGGCAGCCATGAATTATCGGTCGTCGGCAATATGACACTGGCACAGTCTATATTTTTTCTAGGTTTGTGGTGTGACCATATTTGTATTGTGTGGTGTGTGGTGTTCTGTTTATGTGTTTTATGGTGGTAACAGTTCGACAGTTGTTGGATTCAATTTTGGAGTAGTTCAGTTCTACTGTTCAGTTCAGAACACTATTTGAGAGTAATCTTTATATTTACTTTTAAATATGTTATTATAAATTTACAAATAGCAATATTATTAGCTACAAAATACATAATGAAATATTTGTTATTTGTTCCATTTGAAACAGAGAAACGTATTTAAAATATTACTGATATTATTTTACTTTTACCCTTGACTAACCAGCATAACATAGTAATGTTCCAGTAACTTTCTGTTAAGTTGGGTTGGAACGTTGGAAGATATATAAATTTTTGACACGTCCTTAGTTAATTACAGTTGGAACAACATATTTTATTTTTTTAGATATAGCTTAATTTAAAAAATATTGAAACTTGTCATGTTAACAAGTTAACATATTTTATTTCATTAAAATAATTAATTTGATGAAGTATTAATTAAAATGGCCAGTCCGAGGACAAGACGGGTTTTACAAGAATTGAAACCACACGATGAAAATAATGTAAGTAAAAACGGTTACTGTTGAAATTAAATTTTATTAAAGCACACATTTTGTTCCAGAAATGTTTTGAATGTGGCACACATAATCCACAATGGGTTTCTGTAACATATGGAATATGGATTTGTTTAGAGTGCTCGGGCAAACACCGTGGCTTAGGAGTTCATTTATCTTTTGTTCGATCTGTGACTATGGACAAGTGGAAAGATATAGAATTGGATAAGATGAAAGTTGGAGGAAACAGAAATGCAAGAATATTTTTTGAAGCTCAATCTGACTGGGACGACTCTATGACTATTCAACAAAAGTATAATACTAAAGCAGCCGCATTATATCGGGACAAGGTCAGTGAATTGCTATTACTAATTATTGATATTGATTAATTATAATAATGCATAATTGTTTTAGTAGTCTTTCTTTTATGTAGGTATTTATTCACATCTGTGACTATATCTCTTTTACATTCAGAGAATAAATTATATTTTAGATGTTGAATTAAATTCTTGAAACTAAATTTTTCAGTAAATAAAATTTTTCTAAAATACTTATTTGAAATGTTACTATTATTTTAGTTTCGATCTTAACATCAGGGAGGTCAGGTCCGCAGTATTTCAAATGTTTCATGAAAAACTGACCTTATATCCTTATTTAGTATCTATAAATCTGCATTCAGTTTATATGTGAACATACACATGAAGGAACGGCCAGTTCAATGGTTGGTCATCTCACCTATGGCATACCGGTCTATGTCTGGTGGAGTGGTCGACAAGGGTTCTTGGCTGTTCATACAGATACTCCAGGTGTAACTCAATACCGGTCGGGGCATTAGTCTACGAAGTAGTTGTTTCCTGTAGTATCATTTATAGATTTAATGGCGCGATGCCCAGGGCGAGATATCTGCATTGAAGTACTTGCTGCAATGTAGGTCGCTTCCTGCAAGTCGAGTCGCTTAGGCGGAGCAGGAAGTAGCAGTCCACTTACTACATTTCATCCTTATTTAGTGTTTAATATAGTTGTGGCTAAAATTCAAACTTATGTAATGCAAATAAATGATTAATTCATTATATTTTCATCAAAACATTTAAGAAAACTGAGAATAAAACTATATACTAAAGTTGCGGCAAAAATTCAGACAACTTTCGCCAAACAAACAAAAGAATAATTCATTATATTTTCATCAAAATATTTAAGAAACTGTATCTGAGAGTAATAAAACTATATACTACAATAAAACTACTACAAACAATGATTGTTTTTAACGTGATCAAATATCAAAAATAATGTTGATAATAATTGTGTTACGTCAGTCATGATGTAAGACATCTAAATTCTTGCAGCGAGTATACACTAAATGTTTGCACTAAATTACAATAATTGTTTTTAACGCGACAATCTGTCTTAAATTATGATGACAAAAACAATTGCATAATGTCAGCTACAAGTCGAATTGTTCCCACAACTATATTATGTTCTTGCTCAGATCTATGTACTCAAAGTTGAAAAAAAATTGTTGCAACATAATTTAAGTTATGCACTGTGGATCCAAGTGTCTTTGTATGAAAATAAGTAAAATAAACTAAATTAATTAATGTATTACCTAGAGCTTCTATAATTTTTTCATAGATTTCTGCATTAGCGCAAGGAAAATCATGGGATGAGAGAAAGTCTCCTGCTCAAAATTTCAAAAGCAGCTTAATTAGTCAACCATCTCAGAGTTACAGTTCAAACAGTTACTCCAACTCTTCCACTACTTCATATCAGTCATCATATAATAATGCTGAAAGCTACCAGGGCAGCTACCAAAACTATAACTCGCCAGAATTCAAGGACCAAAAAGAAGCTTTCTTTGCGAAGAAACAGTTTGAGAATGCCACTAGGAGAGAGTAAGATGATTATTTATATCAACTGTGAACTCAATATTGTTTCCTAGTTTAGATATATTTACTTTATACAAATTCATATTATAAATTTGGATGTTGTATTCGAAAGCAATTAATGAGTTTGATTTAGCAAAAAAATATAGCCATAAGTCTAAATTGTCGTTGCGGGTTCAAAATGTGAAGTGCATTTTAGCAAATTTTTCAGTAGACTATCTCTTGGTTATGTTGATGTAATATATTTTTTTTTAAACGAGTTTTAATATACTGGGTGTTCTTCTTTCAGTGCTTATATCTCAGAAACCGTCATAGTCAGTACGATGAAATTTGGTTTACAGACACTAGATAGCTAGAATCTGATGATAATCAATTCTTATATAGGGTGTTTTTCAGGAAATCGATTTAATTTTGATTTTTTGGTAGGCAACTCCGCTAAAACTTATGTTTAAATTGAATTATACTTAATTATGAACAGATTCTGATAAATACACATTCAAAAATTTTAAAATTTAACATAAAAAACACCTCCAAAAAGTGGCCAAATTTGATTGTTTTGTCACATAAAATATTAAACTGAAGTAAAATGATAAAGATACAATTTTTCTTTAGGGAGTATTTTGCTAACGGAAGACTGACTGATGCTAGTAAGTGGCGAAATTTGACGTGTTTGTACGTGTGTTTTCAGCAATTCTCACTAAAACATTATCTTCCATTTTCTTGGGCATATACACATATCATGTTTCTCATTTCAATGTTTGAAAAATTATTATTATGTGGCATTTTAAATATAAGAAATAACAATAAAAACACTACTGCCTAATCTATGAATTGAGTGGCATTGACCTGAACAAGATGGTATTGTAGTGACAGCTGTCTAGTTATTATTTCCTCACCTACTAAAAAATAAAAAAAAATAATTATCTAATTTAATTCCCACCGAATCTCAAAAACTTAAATTGTCTGTTTCTCGAAAACAGTTGAGTTTATCGATTTGTAACAGGTATACCTTTTCGATTTAGAATTGAAGGTAGTACAATAGATTCTTATAAAAAATTCAAAAGTGTAAAATACAAAATGTTAGATATATGTTTACATCGACAGTACAGTATAACTAGCGTCCCCTAGTCGTACCCTCAACACTGTTTGCATGTTTGTAATTATCACCTCATAAAACATAAGACTACAAATTTTGAAAACAATCGGTCCATACGTTTTTAAAATATAGCAAAAAATTGAAAACACTTTTTCAACTTTAACACCCTGTAGAATGAAAAGGAGCAATAATTGAATAAGACATGTTGGGCTCAATCGATTTATTTTGACGTTAACAATCTGCCCTTAAGCTATGTACCATTATTAAGTACTTGAGCAACAAAATGCACAATACAGGGTGAATCTTAAATAAGTACAAATATTTTAACTGCTGGTGTAGTTCGTCATTTAAATCAGTCTAGTGAAAGCCATTTTTAAAAATTTCTAATATTTACGGAGATATTAATTTTTTAAAAAAATACCCACATTTTGAGGACCGCTGGCTGATTTTTCATCCAACAACGTAATGAAACATATGATTTGTTGTGAGGTTGCCGCTGGCTGATTTTTCATCCAACAACGTAATGAAACATATGATTTGTTGCGAGGTTGACATATCTCCTCCAATATAAATATTACGTTTCCTTTAACGTAATAGTTCTATTTTAAAAATACTTGTTTTAAGCATAAGTACAGTAAAATTGGGTATGTAGTATGATACGCAGCAATATTAACATAAATTTTAACATCTGAACTAACCTTACTATACTTCAACGATTAAAAATGAATTTCCGCAAGTTCAATACTACCGTAAAATATTTAGGAAGATATTACGTGATATTACTATGTCCAATGTTCAAAAATTATACATAAACGTGCACACAAGCTTACCTGTTTGTTAAAAAATTAACTATTTAATCAGTAATCCACATTTCACAAGTTAAATGTCATTGTACACTGTTAGAAAGGGACACAAAACACAATTTCCTTAAGTTATTTTATGAAGAATAACGAAAAACTATGCACGCGTTTTTTATTTAAAATGGAAAAAATGTCAACTTTTAGCAAATTTTATTGCTATTTTCATGTATTATGTGGGGTTAACAAGTTTGACTTGGGCTTCCGATAATCTGTCATGACAGTCAATGACAGTTTGATAATAAAAAATAATATAAAATGTTACACTTGACAAAATTCGCTAAAAGTTGAGATTTTTTTTTCCTTGAAGCAAAGACATTTGTGTAATACTGGCAACACTGTGAACCACACGTTCAGTCTGCAGCACTATGACTCATAAAAGTATGAAGGGTCGGTCTAGGCCAGCGGTCCTCAACAAGTTTTCTACTGAAAAATTACGAAATTTATTTAAAATTTCACTTTTTTATTTCAGATTTTTTTGTAAAAAAACTATTAATTATGTGTTCTACACACAAAACTATACTGCTGGTTAAAATATTTGTACTTATTTAAGATTCACCCTGTATAAACAAAAATGCTATTTATTTTATTTAATATTAATTATTAATATTACATATCTTATTTGGTCCTACTATTATATAATTATTTTATTATAATTATTAGATATTTATCATATGACCGGTTTTAACCATAGATGCGACTTGATATCAACTGTACATATACTCGTATTTTGCTTAAAATATGCACGTTTCATTTTTAAGGCGCAATGATAACATAGTTTGTATTGCTGTTTTTAAGGTTTGAATTAAATATGCGGAGATTATCTCTTTTGTATAATATTGTGTAATGCACAATTTCAGTGATCTACCACCAAGCCAAGGAGGAAAGTATAGCGGTTTTGGTTATACAAAGGAAGCACCACCTAGAAGTCAGTCCCAAGAATTTGTAGACACTGCTATATCATCATTGTCTACTGTAAGAATGACACAATGTTACTAGTAATTATAAAATCAAATATATTATTTCTAGGGTTGGTCTTTCCTGGCATCCTCAGCTACTAAAATAGCAAGCAAAGCAACTGAAAACGCAGTAAAATATGGAGGAATTGCAAGCCAGAAGGTAGTTGATTTTAGCTCACAAGTAGGGGAAAAGGTTCGTTTTTTATTTTGTTTGAATTTATTTATATTTGTAAGTTTTTAATTTAAAAAAAAACAACTAACTGTTGGACTACTGTATTAGAAATGACTTGGGTTGTACTCCCATATTTTTAATATATTAATGTAATAGAAAATGTTTCTGTTGAAATATAACTGGATTAAAGCAGATTGAAATTACTTATGTGTAATTATATGTACATATAATATTGAAGTATACACATGCACTTCATGTAACTGCTATATCAATTAACTAAAATGTATGTAATAATTTTCTTAACCAACAGTAACAGTGTGAATCTCTGTATTACTGTAATATAAACCTTAGATAATTATGAAATCCAGTATTATGTAAAGTTGATAGTGGTGGCTGGTAAAATAAAAATGGTATTTTTTTATCATGAGGCATGTAATCCATCTAGATTAGGGTATGATTTCTATGTTCATAAAGAGAATAATTGTGATGAAATATTTCAAATGAAATTTGCCAAATAAAACGTTTAAATAGGGGTTACCTCACTTCGAAAGGGATTGCATATATGAGTGCAAAATATTTTTTTTAAGTTGCAATGCAATAATATCTTGGTAATATAATGACAAATATACATAATTACTTACTTTAAGTATGCACTAATATATGGGGTGATTCAGAACTTATCTAAAAAAAAAAAAAAAATTTGAATGTACAGGAGACTTACAAATTCAATTTTGTAAAAAGAAAATCAAAAAGGGCAATTCGAAAATGATTTAAAAATACACTTTTGCACGGCACTAGAAACTGGTCCACTGTAAAATGCAACGATAAAAATTAACATTCTTATTAGTAATAATACCTGATAGATAGGTAACAGTTAATCCAGTTAGCTTCAGTATTTTGCATTCGTTTTTCATTATTTCGTTATAAACTGGTAAAACTACATATTCGCTCATTACAACCACTCACTATCGATAAAAGACACTTCCCGTAGGTACAATTAGATAAAATGCCTATTAAGAAAATCAGACGAAAGGAATGGGTGGTACTAATATGTAGGTAATTCAAAACTTTCAATGCACCCGCGGCAGTCTTGTTCCATAACATAGAAAAACAAACCGGCGAACTATATTGTGGGAAAATATTTGTACCCGACACATTCCTTTATTTAATATCAATAAAACGTTTAAAATTAAAATAAGGCACTAAAAACTGAAGAAGAACACAAAATTACAACGAAAACACAGGAATTGAATAATGACATGACAGCGATACTAACTAACCGACTGAGCGACTGTTGCATGACTTGCTCGTTGGTTGCCTACTCTACAAAAAATTTTTTTTGGCTTTATAAATAAGTTTGTAATTTTTTTGAAGGGTGATTCGGTTAATTCTTATTTTCCCCTATCCCCTCTTAAAATATTTATACTAAGTCATAGTTAACCCTGTATAAGCCCTTAAAATTACGGCATCCTATATTTTTATTGGTTATCTTTTTGTTTGTAAATAAATTGATTCATCATAATTTACAACTAATACAGTGATGTACATTGTGTCTAAAATAGAAATGTACATTTTTTGAGCACAGTAGATCATGAAATTGGGGTAGAATATTCTATTCTGAAAGCTTTTAAAAAACTTTAAAATTATCTCTTTCAAACATGTTTACGTTAATAGTAAATGATAGCGAATGGTTATGAAATAAATAAACTTTGTGTGGCGAAACTGTGATCTATTGCTATCTAGATACAGTGGTACAACAGTAGAAAACACTTAGTTATTTGTAATTATTTTATTTTATTTTTTTTTTGTTTCGTTCTGTACATTTTTATTTATTTATGTTTATTTGTAAACTTTAGGTTAAAGAGGGTACATTATTAGACGAAGTAGGTTCCCAGGTATCAAATTTGGCAAATAAGGTAAATAAAACAACAATGGACTGTATTTTGTTTAATTTAGAAAAATGTGACTTTAATTTTTTGCCTAGATGGGAGAATTGGGCCGAAAAGGATGGAAAGAAGTGGGAGGCTCGACAAATGCTAATGATTTAGGAGGTTATGGTCAAGTGAGTGGTGAAAACTACCATTCTCCTGGGGAAAAATCATCTTTAGTGAGTAGTAGAAATGGATATACACGCGAGGATGAATGGAGCTGTAGCAGTCAACAAGGGTCAAAGTAAGTTGTTCTGTAACATATTTTTATAAAATTTGTTGTAGGATTGTTAAAATTCTTATTACCAATTGCTTATACAACAAACAAAGAGAATTTTTATGAGAGTAAAAGAATATTTAATATATTATTATTATTATTTTTTTTATTCAAAAAGTAAGTTACATTTGAATATACTTTTTTTATTAGTTCTTGTACTTTTATTGTTAATTTCATTAAAGGTCTTAAGTTGACTTCGATAAAAATAAAAATCAATTAACATTGTTAATAAGCTGTAGCTAATAGCTATAATATTAACTTGGCCATTTTGGAATTATTTGGAATTAATGGTGTTTCTACATTTTAATAACTGCTTTTTTAATGTAACAAATATTGAAAATTTCACATGTTGTTTGCAATGAAAAAATGTGCAAACATTTTTCTCTCGTTAGACGCCTTGGGAGAAACTGCACTGAAAATTTCACACCAACGTTTTTTAACAAATCATAGACTTGTATTTTGTTTTGTTACCATGGTAGTTCAAAAAATATCTGTAAATTATTCATCCTCCTTGGGTTAAGCTGTATGAGATTACACTGGAATTTTTTTGTATACAGGATTAACTATGATTAAGTACAAATATTTTAAGAGGGTATAGAGAAAATTAAGAATTAACGGAATCGCCTTTTAAAAAAAATTCCAAACTTTTTTATAAAGCGAAAAATTTTTATTTTCGATATATTATTATTAAATCCTTATTTAATGCCGCCAATGCGAGAATCAGAGTAGGCAACCAGCAAGCAACGGTTGCTGTCGTTGTCACGAGTGTCATGTCATAATTGAATTCCTGTGTTTTAGTTGTAGTTTTGTGTCCTTCTTCAGTTTTTAGTGCCTTATTTTAATTTGAACCGTTTTATAGTTATTGTCGGGTACAGATATTTTCCCATAATATAGTTCGCCAGTTTGTTTTTCTAGGTTCTGGGACAAGACTGCCGCTTGTGCATTAAAAGTTTTCTATAGAGCAATTCAACATATTGTCACCTTGCTGTCAAATCACTTTAAAAATGGCGGCTGTAGGACAAACAACTTGAAACTTGACATAATATGATAATAAGTAGTGTGCTTTTGTGTAGAACTGTCAACTGGTGTGTTTGCTTTTTGTATTTTATGCATATTTCGTAATACCATGGATAATTTAGACTATTATAGTGGTTTTGTTTTGTTGTGTTACACAAATCCGCACTGTTTGATCTACAGACGCCATTTTTAAAATGATTTGGCAGCAAGGTGACAGCACGTTGGATTGCTCTATTTTCACATTCATTTCGTTTGATTGTCTTATAATAAATAATAATAATAATAATAATAATAAATGCCTTTATTTCCAATTTCTACAATTACAATGAAAGACAAAAATATACGTATATATATATTAAATAGTACAAAAAAGAGGAAATCTCAAGGGGAAGTTCACAACTAATGTGTGCTCTACCACTTAACCCTTGAATATATTTTATCAAAAGACACAGATGTAGACGAAAACAAAAATGTAAAATAATTAACAAATAAAATATCTATGTTACCAAATACAAAAAAAATATACATATATTTTCCAGATTCACACTGCACATTATTTACTCCTCAGCAAAACTGCTTTAATATGTCTTTTAAAGTTTATAAGATTAAGAGACTTTGCACCAGGTGGAACATCATTGTACAACTTATAAATACAATATTTAAAACATCTCTCAAAAAAAGTAGTTCTATGTATGGGGGGGCTAAGTAATCCTTTTGATCTAATATTAACATTATGTACATCACTTCGTAATGTTTTTTTATTATACAAATAAGGTGGAGTTTTGGATAAAATAATTTTGTGAAATAAACAAAGAGTATAAAGTTTTCTTCTTAGAGACATATTTAACCAGCATAATTCAGATAACTTATGTGAGACATGATCATATTTACGTATTCTATAAATAAAACGTACACAGGAATTTTGGACACGTTGGATACGAGCACTAGAATCAAAATCTAGGCATGGTCCATATACAGGAGCACAGTACGCAAACTGAGACAAAACTAGAGCCTTACAAAGCATTTTTTTTGTATTAATATTTAAATACTGACGATGGGGATATAAAATCCTTAAAGCCGCATAGGCTCTCTGAATCATTTTACTTACTTGCTCCCTGAACCTTAAAGTTTTATCAAAAATTAGCCCAAGATTTTTAGCACTGTTGGAATATTTTAAGCGACAACTATTAATTTCAATGTTAATTAAATTCTGTAAATTTACAGTATCCGATTTCTTTCCAAATAGAAGCAAAGCTGATTTTAATGGGTTTAAATTGAGCGAATGCTGACTACATATTTCAAACAGGCTCTTCAAATCAACATTAATTTTTTGTAAAGCAGATTGATGATCCTTCGGGAAAAATGAATAATATAGCTGAGTATCATCTGCATACATATGAAGTGAACAAAATTTAATAAACTTTATTAGCTGTGAAGTATAAATTGAAAATAATAATGGACCTAAGACAGAGCCTTGAGGAACTCCTTTAAAAACACTTCTGCTTTGAGAGAACTTATCAGATATTCTTACAATTTGTGAACCTAGGCATTTTATCTAACTGTGCCAACACAGAAATGTATCTTATCGGTAGTGAGTGGTTGTAATGAGTGAAAGTGTAGTTTTATCAGTTTGTAATGAAATAATGAAAAACGAATGCAAAATACTGACGCTAACTGGATTAACTGTCAGGTATTATTACTAATAAGAATATTAATTTTTGTCGTTTCTGCATTTAGAAATGCTGCAAAAAGACGACCGCATGGTAGTTTGACATTGTTGACAGATAAAAAACTAACTTTATCTACGGATCTAAGCCATCTCAGTCGATGCTTATCATAGGCGCCGACTTTTCATAGGAAAAAAAAATTTTACCCTATTTTTTAAATATCGAGCTAAAATTCTGGAACAATTTTTTTATTGTCTTTTAGGCCTCCCTGAGCACATGGTTAAAATTTTTGTACTTAGTCATAGTTAACCCTGTAGATTAACATTTGTTTGACAGAACTAGATATTTTAATTATTCTTTATTTTTGAGTTTTTAATGATCTATATGTAAACTAAAACAAACAATGGCCTATAACTGATACAAATAAAAACAGTTAAGTTATTATTGTTTATTATATTCTACATGTAATTATTCTTATTTACAAGTCTAAATATCGCACATGATCCTCATGTGTACCTTCAAATTAACAAATAATTTTTCCTTGTTTATGAAAATTTTCAGAAAATTATTCATTATTCAATATTTATGAGGAATTTTCCGCAATATTATAAAAACATAATTATTATATGAATATTATCGTGATTGGAAATTGCCATATGTTTTGAGCAATTAATTTCAAAATTAAGTTAAGCACTATGTTCTGTATTAATGATTAATATTTAAAAACCTTTTCTGGTCTGTAATAAAATGTATTTGTCACATAGAGCATCGAGTCCAAGGTCGCCTAATCAAAATTGGGATGGTAGTTGGGGATACCAAAATGATAATCATGGTAGTTACCAATCGAACATTCGAGATATTTCATACGACAGTAATACTACTTCTCCTGAAGAGAAGTCTCAAAAGGTGAATAAAAAAGAGAAAAAATCGAAAGATCCGCAAAGTAAAAACTGGGATGACAAATGGGGAGACGATGAATTATGGGAAAGTTTAAATAAATAAAGGAGGTAATTTATTAGTGTCAAAATGAGAAATTATGTATTTACTATCATATTTTAGTCATAACTTTTATTTTAAAATGAATTATATTTTCTTTTCAAGTTTAATTATGGCTCTTAAGATTCTATATTTTTTTACTGAATTCATTCATTTAAAACTTAATATGGTATAATTATTTAATGTTGTATTTTATATATTTATTGTGATTATACACTTTTTAAATAGAGATTTTCTCTTTTTTTAATAAGTGGGAGAAAAATGAATATGGTGTCATGGTGATTTTTTTTACCTTTAGTAAAATATATGTATAGAAGAAATTAGTTGAAATTCACAAATATAACAATCATTTATGGTTGACACCTATAATTTTAAATCAACATGTTAATTACTTAAATAATTGATTTCAGTATTGTTAAGTGAATATTGAAGTTTATACTATATAATTACATAAAACTAGTTCATTATTGTCTACATGTATATGAAAAAACTAAACATATTTAAAAAAACACATATGTTGACTGATTTTATATATCTATAATGCTCTTATTTTTGAACAATGTATAATAAATTTCAAAATGCACAATATTATATGCGTTTTCAGCTTCACTGAAACCAATTTAGAAATAACTTGCTTAATCTTTGTATATAATAGTGAATGTTTCAAATGAAATGAAAAAAATATATGTATATACTGCAGTACTTAACATAATATATTGCACTATTATGTGTGCATATAGTGTTTTGCAACACTTGGTGTGTCTACTATTGGAATAAGGTTAATAACTAAAGCTAGATATTTTTTAAACCTTCCAAACTTCCACTAGTTGTAACTTAGGACCAGTGGTTAATTTAAAATTTTTATTGAATAACTTGCCAACTTTGCTATGTATACAAATTGTTATTTCGTTCATGAAACAAGTCATGTTGTTTAATAGAAACCATAGAAATCATAAAATATATAGAAGTCTTTATATTAGGCACTTAAAAGTAGTCGGACTATGGAGGAGCTTAGCAGCCATCTAGGGAAAACTTGGACCATTGAAATCATATGTTTTTTCGAATTGGACGTGAAATTTTCATATTTTGAAATTCCCGCTCATTAGTGCAATCAACTCATACAAGCTAAGGTACTGCAATATTACCAGACTCTCATTTTCTCTATTAGTTGATTTTTTTTGGTACATCTTTTGACGTTCTATATATTTTATGATGTATATGAAAACACACAAACTAGAAAAAAATCAAGATTGTGTTGTATAAAAGCAGCCAACCTAAATTATCTGCTTTTTGACATTTGCTCTACACTGATTTATGTTCGTGTAGGTTAACATGCCAAATAATATTACTTTACCAATAACTAATGTCACATTTTTCGGAAGAAATAAAAAGTCGCTTATAGGTAAATTTTTCAAGCCGTTGACGACATTTATAGGCCTTATTTTCATATTAAATAAGTAATTTGAATTTCAGTTCAAAAAATAAATAACCCAATGTATAATATAAGGTAACAAGCAGTAATATGGTCTTATATACCTTTAAAACGGTTTGAGAGAGAGACATATTTTACTTGACATACATCCTTATTTCCATCCATATATTTGAGTATAACATACTATAGAACGCTAAAATGATTACATGGTGTTATTTTGTTATAGTTCTCGGTTTCTTAGCCACCTATTTTTTGCCACAAAATTCATGCAACATTAAATTTTTAAATATTATTTATCTTGTAAAATTTTATTGCCATGGTAAAATGAATATATTTTAAGCAAGGAATGTGCTGAAATCACAAACCCAGAAAAAATATAGACTGTGCCAGTGTCATATTGCCGGCCACCGCTAATTCATGGCTGCCCTAAAAGGTCCAGAATCGCTAAAACTTAATTTTTTTACCAATTTATGTTGGTTGTATTGTAGTGTGAAGCTCATTTGTTTACTGTGATTGGTCACATTCTTTAATGACATTTAAAATGACAGCAAGTTAGTTAGTTTTATATTGCAATGCAACCATCATATTTGCACAGCCGCCAACATAAAGCAAATAAAATATCCATTTTCTGGACGGTAAGACCTTAGGCAACGCGGGACCTGTCACGAAAGTTTTGTTTCTGTATTTGAAGAAGCCATCATTTAAATAGGGAAAACATTTACATAAAAATAGATTCTCAATGGCTTTCTAAGAGTACTATAGTTATTAAAATAATATTCACAAAGGGATTATTTTATATCTTTGGAATGGTCGTAATACCTTTAAGAAACATTTGTGGAAATACTCATATATTTTTAGTTTTATGTGTAGGTAGCTCTTTTAAACATAAAAAAACAAGTCATGAATACTCTATATTTCAGATTCAGAGTTTCTCTTTTTCTCAAAAACCATAGCAAATAACAAAACGTCACCAGACACAAGAAAATTTTTTAAAAATATATTTATTTAAATGTAATTTTAATAATATAAGCCATATAAGCAAGCACTTTTGGTTATATAAGCTTTACGATAAGATAAGTTAACCGTAATAAGTATTCTCATTATTATTTATTGCATTTACTGCTGCTATTTACCTTATTAACGGTTTAAGTAAAAAATTTTTTGTTCTACGTGGTGCTAGGCACCCTACCAAATATCACCCTTAGTATCATTTTCTTACATCTTGAAATAATATTTGCAAAAATAATGTGTATGAGCTCTTTAACTGTAAAAATTAGGTGTATGAGGAGGTTAAGGAGACCATAACAATTGCTAGTCCTATGTAGTTACCTATTTTTTTTTAATATTTTGGGATCCGTTGCACAATATATTATATATTTGTGACAACACAATCTACAATTTCTCTAGATTTGTGTGAAAATATGAATGGATAGTCAAATATTTGATATTTCCAACTTGAATTTGATTAAGCTTTTATAAAACCATCTTGTATAAAACTGTTACAAATGAAATTATTTTCTATAATAATTAATGTAAACAAATACCCTTGCCAAATTTGTAATTAGGTAAGAAGAGATTAAAGATGACATATTGCATAAAATTGAAGTAATGATTTATTTTATATTTTCTTTTATACACAATATTTTCATGTATATATCTCTACAGGTGTTCCGTTCTATTAACAAATTTTAAAATTTGTGTTATAATCTTATTTATACTGATGTTATTTGTTTGACGTCAAAGTAGTGATTGTAACTGTTTACTGCCATTGGATGTATTAAATATGTGTTTTAATGTATAATGACTAACAAATAAATTGAAAATTCATAAATCATAATTATATACTCATACATGTGAATCATGCATATAGAAAATTGGTGGCTAATGGTTTTTCTTTCAATTTTATGAAAATATTTTATAGGATAATTTGCATCATATATGTTATTTATTATTTTAATTGTAAATAAATTATTAAAATATAATAATTCCTTCGACACGATGATATGTTACTTTCATCTGTCAAAAAATTATCATCTGTGGAGTAAGATGTGAATTTTATGTATAGAATATTTAGCTCCTATTGTAGATAGAAATACTGATACATATAAGTAATATGTGGATATTATTGTCAATAAAAGAATGAGTGAAATTTGAATTACACTGTATTTAACATTACCAAACCCTTATTCCCTGTATTAGTTATAAGTATTATTGGATGATCGACTGCTAAATCATGTCGCCCCCCCTTTGTAATACTTGTCTGTCGAATCACCTAAATTTCAATCTAGAATTCTGTAATGTGTTGTAGTATGGTGACACCAACGTTAGTATTTGGAAACATACACGTCAGGCCGGAAATGTCAGAATTTGACAGTTGATATTGAGACTGTAATAATCTTTTAATAGAATCTACTTATTTCATTTGGTCTGCAAAAATGTACGTATTTTTTACCAACTATTTTAAAACATTAAAATATGCGACACTGATACCATTCCAATACTTCACACAAAACTTTTGTGTCTAAATATTTTACGTTTTACACAAATTGGATACATATTAATAATTGACTTGTAACAATTTATAAAATTAAAAATGATACGTAAACAGAAACGTACACCTTAACAGATATTTGACATTTGTCATCATTTCTATGAAAACAATTGACGACTATGTCTGTCTACGTCATTTGTGCTGCTGTGCGGTGGGTCTGCAAACGGGCAATGGAACTGACTAGATAGCACGGCTGGATAGACTTATAGTAGCAAATAAAAAAACAAATGAAGTTCATATATATTTTATTCAAATAGATTTTGCGAATGCGCTTATTTGGGAACAAAATTTTTTATAAAACTGCAAATCCTAAGTTTCTTATGATTTTGTAATATTTTTACTGTGACTTTAATTAAGATTTGTTTAAAAAAGTGTACATTTTTCGTGCACAATTTTTGGCGTTAATTCAGAAAAAATATAGAATATGGTACGGTTAGAGTTAAGTTATCTCTGATTTTGCTTCTTTTTAAAATAAAGATTATACATGTAGATAATTTTCGCTTTGCATGTACAGGGTATCCAGAAAAGAAAATCAAAATGGTTAAACTATATTTGTTTTGTCATAATATCAACTTGTGGACAAATCGGCCTTCAATCTGAAATAAAAAAAACCATGTGACATCTTGTCGTGTATAAAATAATATCTTGTCCAAAAAATGAAAAAATTGAAATTCAATAAATGTAAACCGAACTTATTTATGGTGATATATTAAAAAAAGTTGTTTAGTATTAAAAGTTGTCACAATATAGATTTGTACATAATTTTAAAATAATTAAAAAGTAATGATATTTGTAGAATTTACATTTTGAAATTTTTATAATCTATTACGAATATAAAATTCAAACCACTGTTTGTGATATAATTTGAAATTCCTCGATAAAATTACATCTAATTTATAGTAAAAATGTTTCACTAGAATTAAAGAAGCCAATCTGAATTTTTCGCAAACTGCAAACAGGTTCTTCTACAAAAATGGTTCCTTAAGTTTGGTTTGGGTCCAGTGTTGTTTTGAGGCTATTTTATTTTGTATTCTTTTGATAGCTATATATTCTGTGATACAGAATGCATATTTAACCCACCAGATACAAATTTAAAGACATCTACAAAGATTGTTTATTTAAACTATTTTCATATCACAGTTTCTGAGAGAAGGGCAAAGGGAATTTTTTTGAACACGTATTGTGTATGTATGTATTCGTCATTTTGACGTTTACTTCATAGACATTTGTGTAAATACTACAAACAAGATATCATTCTGGATCTATACATGAGTCATTTAACTAATCAATGAATAAAATTTGAATAATCTACATTTTCTGAAATTTGTATTCTTAATTATTCTAACACAATTTAAAATTTTAAATAATTGTAAATTATAAAAATGTCAGTTGTCGCTGGTGTCTAAAAATACATATTATTATTGTTATTTAATACTTTGTATTATTTACAATATCCTAATAATTTCTGTAAAATTTACATTTGGCAACACTTTCTGAACTGGGCTCTAAAACCGTCCCACCTGTGGCATGACCTACGAGTTAGTAGCTAAACTTACTCTTTCTACAGTACATACACAGTTTGAAAGCAGCTGGCTTTTGGAGTAGATATAGCTATATATTCTGTGCTAATATATACAACTTTTGGCAGCAAAGTACAAGTTTAAAAAATGTATAATATCCTAAGCGATTTAGTTTGTATACTGCTCAGATTTTATTGTTTATGCTATTTAGTCAGAATATAATAGTTCAATAAAACTTTTTTTATATAGGTTAACATAAGATGCAGTAGATAATTTTAATAAAAAGCCAGTTTTCGAATTTCGATCAGCATTTCAGGTAACAAAATAAACAAATATTCAGCTACATTAATAACGTTTTATATTTAGAATATTCAGAGTATCCTAATGTCTGCATGTCTTTACGTAAGTAAATACCTACTACATTCACTAATATTATCTATCGTTACTTTATTGTACTTCAAAATATTTTTACTCGGTGTCCATCTTAAAAAAAACGCCTTTTAAATTACAAAGTTTATTATTTAGCTTTCTTCGCACAGTACTCAATGGATTTTCAACTGTATGGAGGCATTATAAATAAACTGCGCGTGCGTCGGACGATTGGAAATGGTTTCCAACTGCTGTGCAAACAATTAACTCGTACTCATACTAAAAAATATCCTTTCTATTTCTTCTCTCAATACATTCTAGCAGCACAGAATAAGTATTTCTAGCTTGCATTATGTGTATTATCACCGCTTAAGTTATAAACCTACTGTCACTATAAATAGTATAATTTCTTGCCCAATTTTGCGAAAATCGTACAATCTAACAATAAATAGTACAGCATTTTGTACTATTATACAACCCTGTTTGGGTCCCGTGCCTGGTTATTGAGATATGGCATACCTGAAGTCTTAACAACTATCACTGATTAATTAATAAAATTAATTGCTTCTAGGATGACCATTTATTTTTTCTATTTACATTTTAAACCCTAGTTTATTCATCTCAAAAAATATTATTTAGGGCATGCTAGAAATGAGATTTTTTTCTGAGAGCTGGTGCAAACCACATCAGAATCGGATTATTATGACAGAAGTTATTTTGAAATTAGTTTCAAGATATCTAAAGAGACTTCTTAATAGTAAAATCATAATTCTTTTTTCAAGTTTACATATTTATTGAAAAGATCATAACTTAGATATAAAAAAAGTGAAGTTGAATTATTATAGTTCATAGATTAAAAAGAAATTATTAATTTGCCCATCTCTCTATCTGTGCCTTCAATACATGACCAACCATCAAAAGTATGTAGAAGGGTTGTAACTAGTTTCTGATTATTTCAGCCATCCTCATGCTCTAGAGAAATTTAAGAGTTAAAAAAATAGCCTTAAATAGCAACAAATGATATAACAGTCTTGTCAATATTCTTCAAACAAATATCTAATCTGATTATAAAATTCCAGTAGAACCATGATCCATGGCAAAGGTGAACACAAAGTACTGTTTTACTGTACTGAACTTAAAAGACTTTAATTGCAACCCTTCTATAGAAACTGTTCTGTATTCTAATGGATTTTTGTCGATAATTAAAAAATTTGTAAAGAATTTTTTTGAACACCAATTTTTATTTTATACAATAATTCTGTTCTGTATTTCAGAATAATCAAAATAGATCTATTTGTCTACAAATTGAAATTTTAACATAAGTTTTAATTCTACACATCTTTTTTAAATGGTATTTTAATATAAAATAACTACAATTTACTCTTACTGACACTCAAATTTTCTAATTTTCTGAACAGCCACTATGTAAAATCCTTCACAGCTATCATGTTTTGTAACAAATTTTTCGTTGGTAACTTCTCAAAAATGATTTTCGATTGAAGTAGGCTGATTTGTCCACAAATTGACGTCTTAATATTCTATACGTGCATAGGTTTGTGTCTATACATAACTTAATTTTGATTAATTTGTTTGCACTGTTAAAAATGAGTAAGTTTACTCGTCAATTTTCCGAAATTTCCTATCTCAAAACTTATTTTGAACGAGCAACATTTTCTATTAAGAATAATTCATTTGCGCAAATTGAATAGAAATGTTTTTCCTTTTAGTCGCTGTAGGCTACCTTTAGAGTTTCATATAATTAAAAATAAAATATCCATGAAATGCTTCTATTTATATTTACAACAAATACATACATAAATTTGTTTACATTTAACAGTTATGAGATAATTAACAAAAATGTATATTATATGTTGCTGAGGAGTATACATATGCAGGTAAGCATATACAAAGTAACAAAAACATTTAATATAAAGTCGGCTGGAACAAAATGGTTTTCCCCACTTTGAATTAACAATAAAATCTGATTTTTCAGCAAAAAATTTGAGCTTGAATTGTTAATATGTATGTTATATGAATCATAGTGACAGTTATTTCTTTTTAATAATATATAGGTTAAAAATTTAAAATTAAATATGTAAAAATCAGATTTTGCGGCTCATAAGTTATAGAATACAAAAAATTCATATAAACTAGTGACTAGAACAACCAAGTACAATACAACAAAAATAAATAATTTTTTCCTTTCAACATTCATACCTTATAAACTATTAATAGTTAAAAATTGTCGTTTTGTGTTAAAGTACTATTTTATTCATTGTAAGAATAAAAATACAACATAGTATTATATATTTACAATATTTAATGATGAGAATTTAACATTCATGTTAAGATATTTTTTTAAAGATAAATTGTAATGTGAATTACGGAAAATCAGAGTAATTCAGGAATTTAATTAAAAGTTAAGTCCAGGTTTTAGCCAACGGTAAATATTTGCTATAATAAAGAGGCCGTCAGTGAAAAAAGGATATTTTAAATATGATAAATTTATGACCTAAATGTTTTTGGTCTAAATCTGAAGTGAAAGCAAATTAATTCTTCATTATAAGTGTTACATTTCTTTACACGGCATTTTTAAATAACAGCATTAGCTCCTAGACAAAATTATTGTAGCACTAAAAATGGGCCTTAGTCTCTTAAGGCTAGTATAGATTAGTGTGTTTCAGAGGTAATGTAAACTATTGCATGCATATACAGGGTGTTCCATAATCATGTGGACATATTTTAAGGTGCTTAGTTTCCAAATACATTTTTTCAATTTAAGTTCTCCCTGCAAAAATATTCGAATATCAAAATGTACAAAAAAATTAGCCATTTTTTTAAGAAAACAGTTAAACTTATAAATTTTGGTACACGTTAACAACTAATTGAATGATATCTTATCGTAGTCTTTTATCTATAGTTCATGAAAATCATCTAATACATAACTAACTATTGATATTAAATCAGAAAGAAAAAATAATTTTTTTGCTCGTAAATTATATACGAAAAATGAGAATAAGGAAAAAATTTCTAAACAAAATGTAATATTAAAAGCTATTTTCTTATCAAAATTAGTTAACGTAGAAAAAAAGTTCTGAGAGAAATAAAAACAAAGGGTACAAATTTCTTTGCAGCACTGTACTGAGATGATGCAGGCACATGGTGAAAACTGTATTCTAAAACTGTGTTATAGACCAAAATACATCTTAGACGACAAAAAAAAAACCTGAATGGCTCGAAGATGGTGCTCAGGAGCAAAATTCGTCTTGACGATTGTTGATTTTCTGCAAAGGTGCGTAACCAAGTCACTTCATCCTTGTTCCACAGGGAAAAATAAACGAAAGTTACCGGAGAGCCTCAGGAAAAAGAAAATTTACGAAAGGGCGAAAAAAAGTGATTTTGGAATTACACTGTTAAAGAAGTCGACCTTATTCGGACCGGAGTGTGAGAGCGAGAGTCACCTGCAGCTTTTACTAAACTTCCGTTCCGTTCCATCCACTAAAAAATCACCTCTGAATAGTTTATTTTTAGTAGTGCTATAATTTTGTCTAGGAGTTTAGTATTTGTACTAAATCCATTTTTAAGTGCTGGTTAGAAATATGCAATTTTATAGACAGGAAAAATATTTTGAAGTGTCCAAATTTATTAATTATAAAGAAAATTGTATATCTCACTGAAAATTGGGCAACATCAAAATATGAATTAATTTCAAAAAAATCTAATCCAAGTTTCATAATAATGATAACAATAATACATTTTTATTAATTCATAATCCGCTTTATGAAACTCCAATTTTAAGGCCCGCTACAGACTATGTGTGAAGTCGCGATGCCCGATGCGTGGTTTGTAAGAAATTCGTGCCTCGTGTGTAGGGTTTTTATGAATGAATTTTTAACGAACAAGACCCTATACACTATTCATAAATTCCTTGCATATCACGAATCGCACATAACGAATAGCGAATTCATGCATATTCTGTAGCAAGCCTTAGAATTACTCTTATGACTAACTTTATCTCAAATTCAATTAAAATAAATAAATGGATGTTGTCTGAAAACAGTAGTATTTTAGAAGGTGCAGATGAGTAGTTTTTTATGTTAAATATACTCAACACAACATATAGACATATATTGCAATTTTTCCCTATAATTATTCATATCTAATTAACGAAAATGACCCTGTGCCGAAAATATAATCTAAATATTTAAACACTTTTAAACTGATATAAAATATATAGTACAAATGTTTAATTAAAAATAAATTATAATAATTATTAAATGAGTAAAAATTAGGAATGATTTACATACCCAAGGTTACAAAATGGGTAAAAATTATTTGTTAAATAATGAAGCTAATAAAGTTCTGAGGTTTTTAGATGTTAAATATTTAACATAGGCCACCTGCATATTCATCGTCTTCGTTAGTTTCACTTTTGTCAGTTTTATCCGGCTGCTCACTATCTCCTTCTTCGTTAGGCCGAGAATTACCCTGAAATAATTGTTTCCATGTAACTAACTAAAAATTGTTATTGAACAAAATAGAAAATTAATTTCAGCAAATAAAAATTACAAACAGCGCAAACCAACGACTCTCTAGATATAGTTTAAATTTTCGTCATATGAGGGCGTACTTAAATCAGCAATTAACTCAGTAATAATTCTCAATGGTCACTGCTTTCTGACAGTATATAAGATTTGATAGGTTATATTATTTATTAGTGACGTACAGATATATTTGAGGGAAGAGAATAACTAGACAGAAGGCGCCCATATTTTACATATACCGTAGATGTACAATTTATTGCAATAGTAATGGCACTCTTTAAAACGAATTTGAAGACTTTTTTTGATCTGCAAACAAATTCATAATAAAATCTACTTTTAACATTTTAATTGTTCCACTGTCATCTGTTAAATTGTGTCGCCTGCGTTATACTTGTTTGTCGGATCAGCTCAATTTCAATATAGAATTCTGTGATGTTCTGTAGAGTGATGACCCCACTGTTAGTATTTAGTAACATATACATAAATATCAGGTCGTAAATGTCAGAACTTGACATTGATATTGACACTGTACTAGATTATCTTTTAATAATAAGTTAATAATACATATTGGTTTATAAAAAATGTATGTATTTATTATCTACTATTTTAAAACTTCAAATATGCAAAACTAATACCACAGAATATATGGACCAACAATTTCCCTCCGCTGTTCTAAACTAAATTCAGAGGTTTGCGGTGACCTCAAAATATGCCAGATATTTGAAATTTATCATAATTTTTAAAAAAGGTCAAATTACTGATATATAATGTACTGCAGTGTGTTGCCATGCGTGTTGAGTCACTGCAACCGGGCAATGAAGCAGACTAGATAAAGCACGGTTGCTGTGATTTAGCAGACGATGGTTCTCCTCACCAATAGAGGTCTAATGAAATTTCTACTTTAGAACTTCCAGTTAATGATGGGAAACATCGATCAGAAAACATCGATGATTGATAAAATAAATTCCATCAGAAATAAATATATAATTATATTGATAGATACTGACATAGAATACAAATATATTCTGTGATACTGGTTTGTTTGTTATTATATGTGACTATATTGTGTTCTTAACTAAGACATACCCCAAAATGCTTTCGATACAAATTGAAAAAAATAAAGATTTTGAAATTATTTCCCTCTCTAATATATTTCTTCCACATGTAATAGTTTGCTCAGCTTTAGAAAAAAGTTTCTTAGTTGGTGCAAATGTTGCCATACTTACTGCTAATTTGGGAAATGTTATTTCATGAGTTTGCCACTCTAATGTATTAACATCTAAATTAACCACCGGCATTTTTAAATAGGATGCCATTTCTGGGCTATGTTGTATGTGTTTACAGCGATGCCACAAAATATACCACTGAAGAATCGTTAATATTATTTTTAATTTTCATGTTGAGAGGATAAAAAATCAAAATAGTCGTTTAAAACTAGTGGAAATGCAAACCGCTTGGATGATCTCTGTACTTGCAAGTGAGTGTCTATTCATTCGGGACCACCGACAAAATTGATCACCATTGGTTGGTAATCATGTAGTCGATATTTGATAAATATTGATGTTAACATCGATGTTCAGAATATTCACCATCAATGCTGAAAATATGGAACATCAAACTCTAACATCGATGCTTTGAAAACATTGATGAACATCGGCCATCACTACTTTCAGTAATTCAAAAACTGTTTTGAGAGAGTGCTATTGTTATTGCAATACATTGTACCTTGAATTTTTATAACCAAACACTGAAAAATTTGAAAATACTGTAAAAGCGATCAATAATGGTTCGAGATATATGTTAATAATGTATGTTTGTATCACTAACGTGGAATATATTTATCCGAAATATGTTATTTTAAATTTGTGTATTTTTTTAATTATTCGATAATTCGAGTCTGCTATGGCCTCAAACTATTAAAATTAACGAGTTTTACTTAAATACATACCTTTTCTGTCTGTGAAACTGGGGATTCATACGAGGGGGCTGCATTTTCTCTTACACTTGCTTTCGGTGGAGTTGGTAGGCCTTCTGGTAATGGCATATCTCGAGCAAGAATGGCATATTCGACATCCATATGTTTAATAAATGGACTATTCAAAGCTCGCTTTGCATTTTCAGGATCCTCTTCGTCATAAGCTTGTAATAACATTTCCAAAGTTTGTACCTCAGGTCCCTCACAGTAGTTACCTTAGGAAATATATTGTTTCGAATTAAACATCCTTATTTTGAAAGCTGATATGAAACTAATTTGTGGTGGTTAATATTCATAAGGCTAAAGATAAGTCAAACTAAACGTCCAGAAGACTTAGCAAGTATGTAATTTGTTATTGTATGTAAGATAAATTATTTTTTTTAATGTCATTTATTTTCAACTTGGGATTTATAAAACAAAATTAATAGGAACAAATCCTAATGTCCAACTTACCGAATAATCTAAAATATATTTGTAATATATGAATATTTTTCACTACTATGAGCAGTACAAGCATGAGTAAACAGCTAATTGAACTAATGAACCAATAGTGTCAACAAATGGAAAAATAAATAGGAATAGAGATAGGCACAGCAACCCGACCTCAGACTTTAACTCAGACGCTGAATTGTTGAAATCTAAAACATGAAATAAACTTCCAATACTAATGTACTTATATTACAATAGCAAATGGTAATAAACATCAGAGTTTTCACATCTACTTTTGAAATTTCATGTTAATTGGGAAATGTGTTAATTCTATATTTATTTCACGTTTACTGTCGAGCTGCCACTGCTTTCGAAATGATATCTGATTATGAAAATAAAGATTCTAAATGGTACCTTACCCCATTCTTTAAATGCTTTTTCGGCGGCAACCACATCACCTCTTGCGAGTTGAACTAAAACTAATGCCACAGTCAATCTCCCAGTAGCTTGGTATGATTCATTTTGTTGATGTAATCCTAATTCACGACGAATTGCATCTGCTGCTAAATCATACCTATTAAACAATATTAGAATAAAATATATTTTGCTATAAACAAACAAAAAATTGAATAATATAGTAATGAAAATAACTATAATTTGCTGAATACAAATATGTACACTTTGATATATATAGATCATTTTTCATTGTTTATATGCAGTGATTCTGTCATTACATTATTAATTTTAATCAAGTATTAGGAAAGTCTAACAAAGACGAAAAAAAAAACAATTTTACTTGACGTTTTAAACGGAAGCAAATCATGAAATTACATATCGTTTGAACATTAAAGAACAGTGTTGTTATATCAAGATCAATTGTTTAACACCATGATTATTCAAATTTACCACTGATAATTTCCTCTGAATTTTGCCACAAATTTGTAGATTACACGATACATAGAAAGAATAATGAAATCTTTAGTTTATTTCGAATTGTTTGGTGTGTTGAACGTTATGGCTAATTTTACAATTTTGACATCCATGAATGTTCCTACAAGCCTTCAGACATATTCGCGACACTGGGTGTGCGTTGCTATGACCAGAACTTGCTAGGTATCAACAAAATTATATAAATGTAATAGACACTGTTTGAAATATTTATGTATGATATCTAATACTAGCAAAAATATTTAAAATTAGCAACATTGTGCCCAGGCCGGCACCAAGTGTATTTCGGAGCTATATATGAATTGAGGCTGCCAGCGAACAGTAACAATAAGAGTTTTAAAATAATGATTACCAATACAGCATACCCAAGTAACAATTTCCGACTCATTTTGGGCAAAGTGTCGACGCTGTGTCGACACTGTAATTTGGACACGACACATTTTTAAGGCAGATTGTCGACTATTAGACCATTATAAGTGGGAAATGTAACCAAAATGGTGATTAAAATGTGTACTAAATATGGTCTAAAATTTGTCCAATAGCGAGTCTGAAATATATCTAAAATCTTTCAAAAATGTGTCTTGATTGTGCCTTTCGTTTCCAATATGTATCTAAAATTGAACCTTGATGTGTCCATAATATGTCTATTTTGTTCCTAACTTGGCCAAAATATGTGTCGATTATGTGTCCAAAAGTTACTTTACATGTGCCTCGTATGTGGTCATGTTGTTTCCAAAATGTGTTCGTTATTGTACTCTAATATGAGCCACAAATTTGACACATGGTGTTCTCAATTTTACCGAAATTATTATTTTCTATTCATTGTGTACCAAAATAAATCCTAGTAGACACAAATCATATTTCTTCCCGATACATAATGGATAATCATGAACACAGCCTGAAGGCATCTCCTAGAAAACAATGGGATTTTAATTTATCTTGAGCATTTTTCTATTTCTCGCGTAGGTACTCTTGCGAACTAAAGCTTACCGATAATAGTTTACATGGTACTTCTCAAAATTAAGCAGGCCTTAAAAATACCAAGTAATTGTAATTAGTCAATGTTTTTTCTCTTTTTTCGATAAAAAATATATTTTTGTAATTCTCAAAAAATCAAAAACCAATAATATTTTATTATTCAGGACATCATATTTAGTACATTTGTGGCTTAAATAGTTCCTAAAAGCCTTAATTTAAAAAAATATTTTAAAGGCCGTCATTTTTTTCAAGTGCTTTCACTTGTTGAAATATGGCGTACTTGTAGGTGGTGTCCAAATAGGACCATGTTTCCGTAATGTGAATAAAATTTGCCCCCAAATTGTCTATCCCGACTTATTTGAAAATAGAAGAAACAATTTAGAGTAATGTTTCTACATATAGACCAAAAATTCACTGAAATATGACTAAAATGACACACAGACACATTTCAGACACCGGAGTTCATTATATGGCCAATATGTGTCTTCATTTTGAAATGGACACATATCGGAAGGGTTGTGTCTGAAATGCGGCCGAGATTCGAACACACTCGCATGTCATAACCTCACTTTTTAGAGATTTATTTACATAGCGCATGGAGTGTAACTCCACATTACTACTTTTGCCTGCATATTGTAACATTTGTATATAATGTCATTTAAAATCATTAAAACAATTGAAAATGATACAGTGCAACTTTGCATTGTGCCAACAGCGTGGGAAAAAGATGGTGTTTTATACTGGCCAACAAAATCTTGTAAAGACAGTGAGAAATTAATTAGAGACCCCGAGTCTGTTCCTCGAATAGACTGGGACAAAATACCTTGCAGTGTTAAGGAGGCAGACATTGAGTCTTTAAAAACTGCCAACAAATTGTGTTCACTCTATTCTACTTTACCAGATACTGACGCCGAAATTGAGTAAGTAAAAATATTTTTATTTGTGGTCTCGTGTATTACTTAATAATTAAATTATTGATGCCGCAATTCATCCATGTTTTATGTTACTTATTGTTTTACAGATACTTTCACAGACAGATGAAGCAAAAAAAGGCAGTCCGACCTCGTTTTGAGAATAATGAAACTAAAAATAACCAAACTTACAATAAAGATTTTGCTATATTGGAAACAAACCCAGAAGCTACAATAACTTTTGATTTAGCTGAACCAAATAATGTACCAGACTCGGTACCAGATAATAATTATTACGTGATAGAAACTCAAGCACCAGAAATAAGCTCAAGGGCGCAACAGGGTAAGTAAACTGAAAAAATAGTTAATTCAATTTATTATGAACAATATACAGTGTGTAGAAACAAGTTTTCTCTAAAACACTTTTAATTTCCTTTTTAAGAAGTGGCACTTTACTCTTGACACAATTTTAGATTTTCTTATTTTCTAAATACCCTATGTTATATCGTAGTTTTTGCTATTGCTATGGTCTTTTCAGGACAAGCAAATCTTTTTTTAAAAAATAACTTTTTTGATAAAATGTCAAATAAAAATGTTTACAGGTATAGTTAGGTTCATCCATGGACACACTGTATATAAACATTTATAAATATGTAAATTCATGAGCCATCACGCAAAAAAAATGTTACAATAAAGGATTTATTTCAGTTTTTTTTTAGTGTTTTTTTTGTGTACATTAGTCACAAGAATTTATTTCGTTTTGTTTATGTATTGTTATGCTTGTGTTATTTTGTAATTATTATTTTCTTCGCAGGATTTGAAGCAAAACTAGAATCAATGGATAAAAAAATTGATAATTTAAGTACCAAATTAGATTTTTTTATCCAAAGCAATGCAGAAATAAAAAGTTTATTGATGGAAGTGATCCAAATAATTAAAACTCAAAAAGCAAAGGGTTCCAACACTAATACTGATGAGACAGAATTTACTAATGATGTAACAGAATTTAACTTCCCTTTAAGAACAACTGAAGATGTAGATGCTTTAGAGAAGAAGTTAGCTGATAAGGACTTTCAGCATAAAATGGTGAGGTCAATGAAAAGTTTCATTAAAATGTAGGTAATTAATTTCTTGTTTATTGGCAGTTTACAAAATATCAAACTATTGGGGGAACTACAGGTAAACAAGATGGTGAAAGAGTTGGTTTACGTTTAATAAGAGAATTATTTAGTACTTCACTATTATGTCAGTACACCTGGAAAGGCATCTCAACATCGAAAAACGCAGAAAGTCGGCCGATCTTCGTATTTAGCAAAAACGATCGAATAGTAAATTTTTTATTTAAACTGATTGAGAAAGCAGATAGTAGTACTACAAAAGTTTCTACAGAAAAATTTTTACAAATTAAAGTATTTAAAAGGAATAGCCAAAGACTTAAAAGAGAAATGTAAGTATACCTTTCAACAGTTTCAAAAGAAAATTTAAAAAATATATAATTTTTAGTAACAAGAAAACAAAAACATCAATGGACATTGAAAACTTAGAAAGCTTGGATCCCAATGAATTCCAAATGGAGGTAGGAGTGTTAGATTCTACTCAAACGGAGGCCGAAATATTGGATCCGAGTACAATGGATGACGATAAGGAAATTGATGAATTGTAAAAATACATTTTGTTTTTATTTTTTATTTTATATAGGTATAAATTTGTTATAAAAAAAGAATACATATTTTATTTTCTGTATCTTGTCTAATTACATTATATTTCCTTCATAACTTATAAGTAAGTATGGATCAGAGGAAAAAATACAAATTCATTTCTATATTTTAACAACATTAATTTACATTTTACATCAGTCAAACAAACATTTTCTAAAGGTGTATATATTTCAGTAGAAAAAGCAGAATATATGTTAATGTATGATGACCTAAATGGGCTTTTAAAAAAATCATATTTTCTCTTAATTTTAGATCCAGAAATAAATATTACATCTTCGATATAGTTTATATCCATCATTTGAAATATTTCATTTTTTTGTGTTAAAAACCATTTATCGTTTTTCTTCGTGGATAACATAAAGTTATCTTTTATATAAACTTCTCTTTTATTTTTAATAAAAGGAAATTCCTGAGGTTCCTTTGATACAAAATTTATTTTAGACATTTCATGTACACGTTTGGCAACCTGCTGTAATGGTTTGTTACCAGTACGTAAAAGTATTTTAATTCGATAAAGATAATTTTCAAATGGATATCCACTAAATGAAGGCAATGGCCCAAATCTACTGACATCTTTGATCATATGACTAAGATTATGTACATTGCTACTGACTGAGTCAATTCCATAAAGTTCTATAAATTTTTCTATATAGTCTTTCATTATTTTGTCAGCAACATTTAAATATTTTGCATATTCTTTCCAACTACATAACACAACAACAGAGGATAGCATCAAAAAGTGATTATAAACATCAGTAGGTAAAAAGTCTTTCAATACCACAGGACCTACATATAAAAGAAAGGTTCTAAATTCAGTACCTTTCCAAAATTTTACAGTGTCAAGAGGTCTAATAGCTCTATGTATTTCCTTTGGCATTTGATCATTACATTCGTTTAATAATTTTGAAATTGACTTAATGTCATTAAATGAAAACTTGGTTCTGAAGTTATAGCTTCCTTGTATCCAACCGATAAGACATTTTTTTGTTAATCCCAAATCAATCAAATGAAGTGAATCTGCAACGGGAAAATCAGCTACTAAATCGATAGGTAATTTTTCTAAAGGCGTATCCTCTTTATGGTGATCTGGATCTTCTCTGTTGCGGAAACTAGCATCTGTTCTTGCTGGCAAATCAATTCTGGGGAAGCTCATGTGTTTTCCGTCTCGATAATATTCTCCAATACAAATACATTTCGTACATCCATGGTAATGATTGAAGTTCACGGTTCCTGCAAAAAAAAACAATAATCATTCGAGGGTCAACGTTTTAAAGCATAGGTAGGTGATTTTAGTTTACAGCAGCAACTAACTATTATAATTAATAAATAATATTACTAACCTTTAATATAAGATCTCGCGGGAGTATCGCAAATAAAGCATCTTATTTTAATGTTTACTTTCAAACCATTTACGTGCATTCCATTTTTTAATACTTCTGTCATTTCATTTACAAAAGGCGTCAAAAATTGTTGTAAGTTTGGTTTACTGTCTCCACAGTAAATAGCAACAATCATTGGATTGCTTATTTCAACCGTATTGTCAATTTTACATAGAATCGGCCAAAATTGTGTCTTGGAACTGTTACATACAGGGAGGCCGTCGATGTTAAAGCTTAATTCTAATTGAGTTAACGGTTTCTGCAAACCTTTAAGACTCTGAACTAAACATGTTTTCAGGCCATTATACCAGTACTGACCCGGTCCCATTGGAATAACGTTCACATTTATAGGCGTTTCAAGGAATGTTCTACTGTCTTTAGGTAGATAGCTATGATTGGATTTTCTTAATAACTGCAGTAACTCATTTAAAGCACAATGTGTGACTTTATTTTTAAGTGCCCATATTTTTAAAGATTCAGTAAACATTAACTTTGTTTCTAGTTCTTCTTCCATTTCAACATCACTGAATTCATATTCAGAGTGCTGTTGTTCATCATTAACCTTGTTTTCAAATGTATTTTCTACCAATTTAGAAGTTGATTCCTCTATATCATTGCATAACAAATGGCAAATTTTTAAATGACTTGTTTCACTTTTATCGCCAACTACAATATTTTCCTTTTTGGTGCTTAATAGAAATGGAGGACTTACTCTTGCTTTCATAAATTCACTCAATTTCCTCTGAGTGATGTCTATTTCTTTTTTCACACGTCGATAATAAGTGCTAGTGTGCACCTTTGGAGTAGAACCTTTTTTTATTTTAACCATATTGTAACTGTAAAACACTGTCACAGATCAACGTTCAATAAAATAATATGCGCCATGTTAAGTACACAAACACTTTAACCGGATGAACTAAACACATTATAGAAACAACATGGAAATTATGTGTGTAAAATGTTTCTATATGGATACATGTGTGCCTGTACGACACATGGTAGATACAATAAAGAAACTCTATGTTTAAAATGTACCCAAATGGAAATTATTGTGTCTACTCAACTCATTTCAGTAACAAAATAGAAACATTTTGTTAAGTAACAAATCAGACAAACTTGAGTGTATTTAGTGTCGACCCGTCTGTGTCTAAATATATTTGAAGAGTCCAAACTGACACAAAATAGATACATTTTAAATACATGTGTTTAAAATGTTGCTATTTAGACACGCATATTCTTTTGACACAATAAGTTGGAAATGTGTCGACACAAATTTGAAAATTTTGGACACAATTTGAACAGAGGCAGAAGTGCTCCAAAAAGAGTCGACACGATTTAGGCACAAGAAAATTGTGTCCGAGTTTTGCCATAAATTGCTACTTGGGTAGTCCCGGTAATTTGAGCCCCAATAGTTCGAGGTTCCGTTAGACCCTTAAATCTTCAAATACTTATATGAACTCAGGCACGAGTGGACACACCCCCGGTCACCTGTTAGCGGTAGCTACCAAAATGTGTGACAGTGCTGTTAAAAAAACGCTTTATGTTAAAACAGCAAAACTAAATAATTTTTTAGATGTGTAATTAGATCACTACATGTACATGTTACATATTGCTGTTCTCATTATGAACTAATTAATTAACGTTTATGTATGTGTCTATGTATATAGATACATATGAAATTTATATATTATTTATATAATAACTCTCGTTTTACTTTTATTTCTGTATAATCCGAGTTTTCAAGGTAACTTCAGCCCCAATTAGCTCGAATTATCGAGACTCTACTATACATATATCTATAAAAAATCTTGTATTCGTATTATACTCATTTTTCCCCTACCTCAAAAATTATTAACGTAATGACTGAATTGCTCTGCATAATCAGCGAAACTAATACTTACTGTTGTAATTTAACATGTAATCTTGCTACCTTACTTGTATATTCTGCAGCCTGTCTTGAACTATCTTGTACCTAAAAAAAAAAACAACATAACCCATGCAACAGTAAATTTTTTCTACACACAGAAAGTTAATTGCTGTCAATGAATAAACTTTTACTCTAGGTATAATTACTTTGCAAAACAGAATTTACATTACCATTGCGATTTCAGCAGCATGCTGAAATAACTTCAAAGCATCTGCAGGATGCTGCGATTCTAATATTTTAGCAGCTTTATCTAAAGATGAAGCAGCCGATTCTGCACTCCCATGTGTTTGAAACATATTTGCTGCCCTTTCGGCTAAGCTTGCCACCTCACGTAAATCACCCAGTTCCTTACATATTAGTATACATTGATCCAAAGCTTTTGCAGCATAAAATAACCTGTGTTACGATTAAGAAATCATATGAATATTCTGCAATTTTTAAAATATAAATCTCCATATGACCCAGGAAAAAATTGAAAGGGTGCATTTGACTTACAGTTTAGATTATTTACTATCTATTACGTACTGATATAGTCACGGCAAGAATTTACACGACTTACAAAACAAATGAATAATTCATTATATTTTCATTAAAATATTTAAGAAACTGCAACTGAGAGAAATAAAACTATATATACTCGCGACAAGAATTCAGACGACATACGTCATACGAACAAATGAATAATTCATTATATTTTCATCAAAATATTTAAGAAACTGCAACTGATAGTAATAAAACTATATACTACACTAAAAATTTGCATTATATATTGCACTAAATTGCAAAAAATGATTGTTTTTAACACGACCAAATATCGAAAATTACGTTCACAATAAAAACAAATGTGTAACGTCAGCCGTGACGTAAGACGACTGAATTCTTGACGCGAGTATACTACACTAAATGTTTGCATTATATATTGCACTAAATTGCAAAAAATTATTGTTTTTAACTGGACCAAATATCGAAAAGTGTGTTGACAATAAAAATAATTGCATAACATCAGCCGTGAAGTAAGACGTTTGAATTTCTGACACGACTATGGTAATAGTGACTACATTCTTTATGTGTCTGCATTTTTCAGTGTGAAAGTTTTGTTTACCTAAAAACAGTTTAAAAACAAATCTTTGACTGATCCTTCAGGTGTAGTTTTAAGTATTTAATTCATTTTTAACATACTTAAAACATTTGGCAAATAATACAATTGTTTCCATTTTATATTTTAATTACATAAATTATGAGTGTCTTGTCAAAGTTAAACAAATAAATAGTGGAGCAGTGGAAACAGTATTTTGAAACATATCTTTTAAGTTTTTCAATTACTAACAGAAATAAAATATATTTGTCTTCATTCACATTTTTGAATATTTGTTATTTGAATATTGCATAGTATTTTTCAATAAAAGCATAAGTGTAGATAACACGGAAGAGAATATATTAACACAGCACAATTTCAAAGCAAAAATTGGTAAAAAGGATACGCTCTATTCTGTTTGTGACATTCCACTGCTTTTAGTAAACAGTCTTTGCATTGTTCAAACGCTTTCGCATTTCGAAAACATGTGGCTGAAAAAATATGTTTTAATAGAATGGCTTTCATTATACTGATTTAAAAATTTATACCTGCTTTGTTATATTCATCTGCGGCATTTTCATAATCAGGTCGCCATTTCAATAAGGAGGTTTTAAGGCTAAAATATTTATAAAATTCATTTAATATTAAATGTATGATTAAATATAATGATTTTACCTTTTCTCAGCATTTTTTATATGCTCTAATCCTTCCTCAATTTTCTTATTTCCTGACATTCTTTTCAATAATCCGCTATAATCACAGATCGTCCAGTTTACATATGAATTTGACAGCAATATCGCCCACACTTGTGGGCGGAGAAAATTGGGTTCAGCGTTAAGCTTTTTTTTTTGCTTTATTAAATCCACAAAGTTTGTTGTTTGTATATATTAATGAAAGATGATTCGGTACTATACAAATATATATACAGAATCAATATTGAAAACAGATTATTATTATTCTAATCATGAAATTACCTACTTCCCAGAATTTGATATTTATGTTCAGATATTTATAATTACCGCCACTTGTCATTTAGTGAATCAAAGGTGATTTTTCGAGATACCTTTTTTAAGCAGGTGAATTTTTGTGATGAACCCAAACGTCAATCAGAATAGGTTCAAATGGTTCAAACCGTTTTGAAACAAAATATAACGTTTTTCTACACCCGTATTGTAACAATGCACTTATATGCCCATAATCCGTTTCATAATGATACCCATTACGATACAGATTTTTATCAATAGAAACCCATATATTTTCAATTAAGCATGCTGTGCATTTGACGTTTATCCTAGGTTCATATGTAATTATTTTAGATGTCAAAATCAGTACGTATTAAATTTTCGTAGATACCTAGCTAAACTTAGCTAGCTAGCTAATTTATCAAAATGTCTGATATCAGCGACAGAAGAATTACCATCGACTCCTCCACACATATCGGAGAAAGCAAAAAATGCAGTTCATACGAATAATTACTGTTACCTATTGTGTTCAATAAAAATATAAAATTTATGGTTTTTGATTATTTATCGGGTGTTGAAAAAATAGCGTATGCAACTCTCATGTAATGATTATTAATACACTCGCATAAACCATACGAAACTCGTCTTCGGCTCGTCTCGTATCCCGGTATTAATAACCATCATTACATGATCGTTGCATAATATACTATTTCTAAATTAAATTTAATGCAACATGATAGCTAAAATCGTGTCCAGTGAAGTACGTTACTAGAAGTATATTTAATTAATTAACAATTTATAAATTGCAATAAGAATAAGCATTTATTGTGGACATATAATATTAGTATGATTAAAAGCAAAGTGCTTTCTTTCTTAAGTAGAGTAAGTCATATTTATTATTTCTAACATTTATAAGTTGAATGAAATATTACAAGAGGTATCTTATAACTTTATAGTTATTTACAAATGTAACTTGTACTTTATAGTTACTTATTTATCATAAAGTTAAAATTGAACTTACGAATTTATTTACAGGACAGTGAAGAACATTTAAAAGTAAATAAATAGTAAATGTTTTTTAAATGTTCTTCCATATTAGTTAAATATTTATACATAAAAAGAATCATCAGCAAGGTGTCATTTGGTCTTGATTGAATTGTATATCTTGCAATAAATTTAAAATTTGATATTTTCACACATTTAATAGGCTGGAAGGAGTGAACTAAAAACTAATTTCTAGAACTGAACTTCTTAGTTATCATATTATTTAATTTTATATTAACTTTTCTATGTAACCAAGTTATAGCGAGTATCTACTTATTGAGAGTAGGTGATATTTATAACCAAATCATCCCATCTAACTTAATTTTTCTCTTCAAATCAGTACCCATCTAATTTGCTTCTTGGTTACATTGAAAATACTTGAATTTGATTTGACACCCCAGCTAAAAATACGGCTATGGAATATCAAGACATGACACTGAGCATGTGTAGTTGTGACGTCACAACGCGTCCTCAATGCAATGTTTACACTTGATGAGGCATATTTTTCGTCAATTTTGTGTTTTTTATTCACGAAATTTACGAACCACTACATGGCGCTATAAAATTCAAGATGTTGGATGTAGAGGTGATCAACAATTTGGTTTGCAATTGCCGCTGAAATTATAACAGATTATAAAGCTTTTAATTGCCAGAGATGTTGTGTTTTATGGTGTCTTAATTATTTGTATGTATTAGGTGAGTGTATTTTAGGACTTTTCAAAAGGATTATTTTAACTTGTATCTAAGACAAATTCCTAATGCATGCATAACGTGAATTCTTAGTATGATCGTAACCCTTCAGATTCAGATATAATGGTTCGGTTTGAAATATCTCGAACTACTTCGTCATGTGCGACCTTTAAAAGAAGGTGAGGTATATAATTTTGTCTGGGATAGAACAATAGAAGCTCTATGTTGTCAAAAACCTGTCTTTATAGCATCTGCTTTAGTTAAGCGAGCCCATGAAATATCCATATTTTACTAAATGGAGAAAATTGGCAGTGCAATATGTGTAATACAGATTTAAAAATATCCTTAAATACTTTACAACGTAACCTTGTTATAATTATCTGACATAAAACATATAATCCCTTATAAGAAAATGTTTACTACGTACGTTCATGTGTTTTGTTATCGGTTTTCCGATTCTCAATTTCATTTTCAACAAAAGAAAAATTATGCAGGGAAATATCAGAGGAGCACTGGGGAACAGCACCAAGATTTTGTGCAAATATTCTTGAGTATGTTTTGCATGCTTGTAGGTACACTTTTTATAAGTAAATATTGTCTTATGCAGATTCTGCACTTTTCTTCATTCAAGATAAAATTATACTATTTTCGAACTGTTATGGTACTATATTTATAAAGAAAAAATGATAGAAAAATAATAAAAACACACTAAACTTCACACTTCTATTATGCAAGTAAGTTGTCTGAATTATTGCCGCAACTTATATAACGCATAACTTTGAAGATTGTTTACGCACCTTGTATGATTATAGTAACCAAACTTAAAATTAACTAAAATTTATAAAGGCTACATAAGACACTCTATTTTTAGAAACTGAAACATTCAATTTTGTAACAATAAATGCATATTTTTTTTATTAATTTGTTATATATCTACATTATTTGAAAAACCTAGCTGCTATTAGCGATTTCATTTTAGAACTTGACCATTACATTTTTACACCTCTCATTTCAGCACTTACAATTTGGTTATTTGTAATAAAATAGTCTATCATAATTAAATCTACCATTGATAGATTAGACAAATATGTTGTAAATTTTAAAAGTAGTTAGCTTTTGCTATTCTGTTTTAATTTAACACAGAAATGGCTTTACCCGAGTTCGAAGCGGACGAGTACCGAGAAGCTGTAGGACGCAACGACGTCACGTCTTGCGACTTTTAATTCTAATTCATAGAATACTCCCCTCTAAATTATAAGTTCATAGGATTTTTCCTAAATATATATAGTTCCACGAACAATCGTGTTTGGCTCTACAGTCGCATGTTTTTAGAACTTCTTCAGTTTAGTTGAAAGAAAATTTAATTTAAATGCTTACCAACAGATGGCCTACATTGGTAGCTTCCTAGCATAGAATACTTCCCTTGATTCTATGATTCCAATTTGACCTCGTATCACAGCCTCATATATTTCGCAATTTACTTATCAGATCGCCTTCAAATTCAGGAACTCAAGCCCTGAAATGTAATTTTATATTATGATAACTGAAATGCGCTAAAAGCTGCGCGAATGGGATTACTCATAATCAGCGCCATATTTGTCTTGTGCCTCTAGCAATGGCGGAGCAGTAGGAGCTTAGCTGATTGTGAATTGAAATTAAATTGAATTTTGGATATGAAGAATTATTTCGTGCTATATGCTGGCCAATTTTACAGTCCCTTATAAAACATGACATATTCCAACAATAACACCCACAAAAATACACAAAGAATAACACTAACGAGATACAAGATAAAAGAAGAAACCACACTACGCCAATGACGTGTTTACAAACAAAATAATGGGAAATCAAGAACACAATTCACATCGTACGTGCAGATAGTTGTCTCTCTCGCACCCACATACATAACCAATGAAGTATGTCATTGCTAAGTTTCATGTGCCTCCTTTTGTCTGCTCCTAGTTTGGTACCTTTATTTGGATGCGCAAATGGATCAACGCATTCCATATCGTACATTTCAGTGCTTTCTATTAGTGAATTTGACCCTTGACATGCCTTGACATCATAGACCTTATAACACAAAACATATAACTAGACCTTATAAGGTCTATGCTTGACATTGACAATTATTTTGGTTATGTTATGTGGATATTTGATTTATGTTCTATGGTTTTAATGTTTGTTTATGTGAATATTCTTTATTTATGTAGAATAATAACGTGATAATAACTTTTATTTAGAAATGAATCTGAATTGTGACCCTGATAACAGAAGATTGACTTCAAGTCCTACGTCAACAACATCTGGTAGTTTATCACAAGAAGTTGATCATCTTTTACCTACTAGTTTGGCTGCAGAGGAATTGCAGTTGGCTTTAAATAAAGTATTATTAATTTTTGTTTGAAAAATATGTATATTATTTTTTTAAATTATTTTATTTTTAGGAGGCAACAGAAGAAGAATTGTTAAAAGCTATAAATCGTTGTAAAGATTTAGTTCTAGAAAGTGATCAGTGTTCTGTTGAACGTAAGTGGCTTGTTAGACACTTAATTGAATTGCGATTGAGATTACAAGAATGTCGGGAAGCTATGAATGATCCTCAGTAAGTAATAAGTGCAGATTAAGTAAATATATTTTGCAGTTATAGAAAATATAAATCATAATTTATTATAACTCAGTACAGTTCCATGAAAAAATAACATTAAATTTATTTATTTTCCTTAGACATCCGAGAAATAAAAGTAGTGGTGTTTCAAAGAGAACTATAAGGGGTCACCATTTAAACTTACAGCCATTGCTACGAAGCACAACATCACGTTATTGTGATCACTGTACAGGTGCGATATGGTAAGAAAATTTGAAAATATAAAATGTAGAAAACTGGTAATTATTTACATTAGCGTAAAACTCTCCAATCTTAACAAAAAAATTCGTACCTACCTATTTTTGAGGGTGCTGATCACGAATCTGAAGTCAGATTTCGGCGCTCCCATGTAGTTTTCGAAAAATTTTTTTTTAAAATTGTAACCTCTATGTATACATTACATTAGGTTGAAATTGCAATATAACTCCTATATATTTTGACAACAGTGTGACGTCATGAAATGATGAAGACAGAGGGGGCAGAGATGTACATTGCAATTTCAACCTAATGTAGTGTATAAATAGAGGTTATAATTTTGAAATTTTTTTTTTTTTCGAAAACTACATGCAAGCGGGGAAATCTGACTTCAGATTTGTGATCAGCACAGCACCCTCGAAAATAGGGGGTAGGAATTTTTTTTTAAGATTGGAGAGTTTTACGTTAATGTAAATAATTACCAACACTTTTAGTAGGTATTACCATAAATATAACGATACCAATTTGTTAATTAGAATTTTAAATTGCAGGTCTGTTGTTCAAGCATGGTACGAATGTGAAGATTGTGGGTACTCGTGTCACCATAAATGTCTGGCATTTATTATTAGAGAGTGTGCCCATGTTGTAGTTAGTGAACGAGGTAGTTATGAATTAGACATTTGTCCTGAAATTGGGCTTTCGGCTCAAAAATACTTGTGTGCTGAATGTAAAACACCAATGTCTATAAGTAAGTAGAAACTTGTATACAGATGTTTACCTTTACTAATATAACAAAATTAAGGTTTTTAACAGAAATTTTACTATTAGCTGTACCGAAGGGAATAAGCTGTCTTGGTAGACTATTGTTTCCAGGTAATTTATAATTATTATGAAGCTTTAGCATGACTTGCATGTGTTAAGTATATTTATTGTTGTAAGCACCGTTCTCTGTATTTTTTACAAGTAACTAAATTAAGTAATCTAAAAAAAATGTACACTATATTTCTCAGATATACTTATTTCTATGTGTGTATGTGATATAGCAGTTTTCCTAAGACGAGTTGCAAATGTATTTCTTATAAGTTGATAAATAATGTGTACTTATTGTTATTTTACAGCGATTTATAAATCCATACCACATGACTTCTAGCTAATCAAGAGCCCATAACTTAATACAATTCATTTGTATGCCACATGTTTATTATAAAAATGATTATACATTGTTTCTTTTTGTTCTAGATAAAGAATGGTCGGAAACACGTCGATGTGATTACAATGGTTTGTACTATTGTTCGGCATGTCATTGGGGCAGTTCGGCAATTGTCCCAGCTCGAGTAATTCATAACTGGGACCTTATGCCTCAGCCTGTTAGTCAGGCCAGCTTGCAGCAGTTACGAGTAACTGCCAGAAGGCCGCTTATTAATTTAGAAAAATTAAATCCAAAGCTTTTCTCATTTGTTCATGAATTGAATCTAGTGCGTAGATTACGCCAGGAGCTAATGGGAATGAGAAAATATTTATTAGTTTGTAGGAAAGCAACTGAAGATCATCTATTATGGAAGCATGTTGATATACCTCATTTAATAAATACGTCAGACATGTATAGTCTTCAAGACCTCGTAGATACTAATTCTGGAGAACTTCCATCAAAATTACATACATTAGTAGATATATTCACTAAACATATAAAGGTTGAATGTGAAATCTGTCGAGGAAGGGGTCACATTTGTGAAATATGCTCCAATGATGAAATTTTGTATCCATTCGATGCAACCGCTTATATTTGTAATGAGTGTAATGTTGTACTGCATAAGCATTGCTTTTCAAGGAAAAATGCTTGTCCTAAGTGTGTTCGAATAAAATTTCGACAAGACCAAATAGCCACTGAAAATGGCAATGATACTGCTGAAGAATAGATTAAAAAAACTGTGATATATTTTTATGTATTTATTTTTCTAATGTACTAAAGGTGTTAATTTACCAAACTAATAGGGACTAGTTAGGATAACTACTAAAAGTTTTGCAAAAATATTTTTATTAAACTATGATGTAGGTTGCATGTATATCCTACTAAATATTTTTAATGGAACACATTTCACATACAGGGTGGATTCTTAATAAGGGGCTAAGGATCAGACGAAATCTTTGATGCAAAATATGTAGATATTACTTTGAACACTTACTAATTAAGATACGTGATTAATTTGTAATATAACACTTTTCAAGTACGATGTAAGCAGAAATCTTTTAGGGCAATAGAAAGAAACAGTAGAAATTATCAAGTGTACAATCGTTTGCAATAATAATGGCACTCTCTAACATTAATTTTGTGATTTCTTTTGAACTGCTGAAGTATTTGTAATCTACTTTCAACTTATAACATTAGTTCTTAGTTGTTTTATTCACCAATAGAGATTTAATGAAATTTCTACTCAGAAGTACTGAGTAGAAATTTCAGAATAGGGAGTGTCGTTACTATTGCAAAAGTATGTACCTTTCTTCTGTAGAATATAAGATTTTATAATTGATCAAATCACGTCATTATGACATTTATCATCAGCTATTGCTAATGTCTGTAAAGTGATTTAATACATAAATTATGATTCCTTATTCCTGATTTTAAAAAATGTTTTTTTTAACAAAATTTTGTACAATGGATTCAGATACTTGAATTATAAAAATAATGAAATAAATGTTTAAAATTTGACATCATGTATTTATAGTTGCGGCAAGAATTCAGACAACTTACGTCATACGAACAAATGAATAATTTATTATATTTCCACCAAAATATTTAAGAAACTGCAACTGAGAATAATAACACTATATAATACACTAAACGTTTGCACTATATATTACAATAAATTACAAAAATAATTGTTCTTATTGTGATAAACTATTGAAAATTATGTTGACAATAAAAACAATTAATTGCGGAACGTCACCTGTGTGTGTGTTAGCCACTTGACAATTTCATAAAAATTTGTGTGGTTTGGATTATCAAGCTGGTTTCTAACATCAGTCACAGTTACTAGTCATAAATCAAATCTCAAGTTTTTCATTATATATGTATTTGTAAATTGTTTAACCACACACCAGTTTAAATTTATTTACTTTTAAATATTCTGGTTTTTATTTGTATAACATCCAACCTATATATAAGATATAAAATAATTTAACAAAGATAGAACAAGTAACTTTACAATCTTGTCTAAACCTGGTTATTAATTTTTCACTAAAAAAACGCTATATACAGGTTAAGGTTTTGCTCCTACTTTTTAGTCCATGATTAATAATCCATCCAGTATACTTTAATTTTTTTTATTATTATTATTCTCTTAGCAATTGACCTGTCTGCTTTAGAAGAAATTTAAAGTTTACTTAAATCTTAATACCAACAGCACTGATTAGAAATGAATTATTTTTTAACATATCTCTCCATTATTTTTCAGCTTAGTTGTATATGGAGTTTCTTTCTAATCATTTAAATATAGAAAATTATGTATTGAAAATCTTAATACCAACAGCACTGATTAGAAATGAATTATTTTTTAACATATCTCCATTATTTTTCAGCTTAGTTGTATATGGAGTGTCTAATCATTTAAATATAGAAAATTATGTATTGAAAATTGATGTATTAATATTGTGATTGACTATTTTTTTGTCAAAATATTTAACTATTTAAAAAATGTAATTTATATGTTATTGGTTCAATAAAATACATGAACATTCAGTAAATTTATTTCAGCTTCTATATGCATCTCCCAGATGGTCGTTTGGACACAAGTATCAGTGCTAACATACAGTATATGAGTATATAAATTAATGTAAATACATACTTTATTCCTTCCTTTAACAAGTTACAATCTGATATACAGAATTACGCACAGCATGCGTCAGAAAGATAGACCATAAAAATGTAAGTTGGCTCTACAAACTCAAGTATAATTATTACTTCTGTTATTTTTGATGATTAAGACAATTTTTTTCTCTAGAATACACTTTTTGATGAAAACTTACAATTTATTAAAAATAATTATGGCATATCTTTAACTTGTTCCAGTACGTAACTTTTATGCAAGTGATATTTTATGTCAGCATACAAATTTTCAGATATTTTTGTGCAAAAGATGATCGTCGTTTTTTATGCCAAGGCACTTTTAGGAAGAGAAAATTATTTACATATAGAGCTGTCATAAAATTGTGATAATTGTGAAATTGTAAGATTTACTTTTTTTAGGCAATCTTGGTTGTTCCAAATGATAATTATCGAATAAAAAAATGAATATGTATTCAGTTTCAAAAGAACAAAAATTACATCTTAAGTAGCTTTCAAAATAAAATCGATCGATTTAAACCTGAAAAAACATTGATATAATACCATATAATTTATATTCATTTATTTGAGTAAAGTATTATGGAACAAATAAAGTATAGAGGTACACCATTATACAAGGGATTCTTTTAATAAATATTTTTTAAGGCGCAATACCTCTTCTGTTCTAAAATAACTTTTATTGTTGATTGCAAATGATTGAATAATACCTACATAATCCTAGCGCGTCGTCTCCATGTATATCCAAATTTGAAAACATTGAGATTAGTGTTGTGGCCTATTTAAAAAAGTATAATTTATTCTTCTGAAATTAAATATTGTATTGATAGCCTTAGATTATTAGGTAAAATATACCGGGTGTCCCGTTAAGCGGCTATATCTCGGAAACTACTCATCCTACAGCAAAAAAATTATTGATAATTCTGAGAAATCTAATTATAGCTATTTATGTAATCAGTTATGAAAAGTATGATTTAATGTAATGAGTGCAAGTTAGCGGGACGAGCGAAGCGACATCCCGCTATATCACACGAGTTACATAAAATCATGTTTCATAACGACGTATTACATACAAGATTTTTTCTAAATTTGACGAAAAATGGGAAATGCAAGTTTTTGTAATATATAATTTTGATCATTTAGCCGGCTTCAGACAACGATGTAGTGTTGCCAGCAACACTAGGTCACGTGACTCTCAACCAATGAAATTAATTGTATTCGTTGTTGAAGTTCAAAATTTCCAACTTCAACTACCAAAGGAGCAACATTTGTACATAACAACCAACAAAAACAAAACCAATTTTAGAGTATCTTTATTTCACTGCAATTAACCTGGTGGTGGGGATGTTGCCAGCAACACTACATTGTTCTCTGAAGCAGGCTTTACAAGTATAATTTAAATAACAATTATCTAGAGGTCAGTGTCAGTTTAAATTTTCTTGTCATTTGGCTTGACATTTAATAGACGCTGATCTATTTTGTGACGCTGATCCTTACTATTACCCTCTGCTATTACCATTTATTAGAAAAAATGTGATTTACATTCAGATTCTGACGATATACCGATGCCAATGTCGAAGAATCGGCAAGAAATGCCGAATGTTCACTGATTCCTGAAAAATCCAAAGCGGTATATAACTTGGCTTATGAAGAAATTGAGAAATGGCGTGAAGAGAAGAAAGTAAAACACGTCAACGAGAAAGTACTATACTATTGGCATATTTTGAAGGTAAGAAGAATTTGATTGCTTCTATGCTATAGACAGTACTTCATGTTGATAACTGAGCACACTAAAAAATCAAACGTTTTTTCAAAAGTAAATATTGCGAAGTTTTTGACGGAGGTGAATGACAATATTTTTTTAATGGCTAAGGTAACCATAAACCTTATTTATAAGGTCTATGAAGGTAACTAATAATTGCTTCATTTAGTTGTCAGTTTACTAATTCGCATTTTTTGCTTTAGGCTGTGTTGGTTGTGGAAATAGCCGGTGCATGTCGGAAGACGGAATTAACATTTTTACGTGTGAAGATGAGGAGACGTATTTTCGAGTAAATATTTCAAATACAAAAACTAGAGTCATTCACGGGGTAATGTTTTAGAAGATCTTCGGCCACTTGCAGATTCTAGGGCCAATATTTTAAAAATAAAACAACACAGCGGCTGGATGTCAAATTCTGGTGTAGAAGGATATGTTGAAAATTCTATAGAGAATAAAAAAACAATTTCCGGTGATATTCTTAGAGAGCCGAGTAATACCAATAACATATCACGGAATATTATTGCAAGTTCAACAAATAAGATTTCTTCTGGAATTAGTTTCATTAACTGTACCAACTGCGTTGTGAATATTTATAACTAAATAATAATAATTAATAAAGTGTTATTTATAAAATTACTGACTTAAATAAAAAATTAATAACATAACGAACTCTTCGTAACTAGTTGCATAATGGTTTTCATTATGTAACTAGTTACATAAAATAGAACGTTTTGACACTTGTTTCGATAACAAAAGATGTTACTTTGTATGTCAAAATTAGAAAAAAATACTTTCCACTTTCAAATTTTACCGCTAGATGACGAGCTTTTAAATTTAAATCGAGAAATGAAATTTTCTCCATAAAACTAATAGTGAAGGTATGTTATGTCGAACGGTTTTGGACTCTCCCTTAAGTATATTTTATTTAGGGACTCTCCTATTAACATTTTGTTCTATCTCATAATATAAGGGAAAGAGGAAGGGTGAAAAAGTTGGACTACGTTAACCGATTTTAGCGGACTTGGTCCTGTTCTAATACTGTTTGATGGTGAATGTGTGACAATACTTAGTTTCTGTTTAAGTCTGTACCGTTATTTGATATTTTTAGAAGCTCTATTTTTTATTTTACTATCTTATTACTCGCAAAATTGAATAAAAAATGACACAAACCGGATGCAACTATTATTCTCAAAACTTAGGTTAAAATATTTTATAACTTCTAGAGATACCAAATTACGTCATCTGGGTCCTCATGTGGTCCACGCTTATAACAGAAACTTTACTATTGTTACAGATAATAGCCTCTCGGTTCTCGGTAACGATTCCAAACTAGTTCAGGATTAATTTACGGATGAGCGCAAGCGCACTTTGTATTTCGAACGATCAAATTCAAACTGGGCTTGCGTTTATCCGTAAATTAATCCGAACTGGTTTGGAATCTCTACCGCGAACAAGGCTAATCATTCGGCTATCAAACAGTTTTAAAACAAGTCTAAGTTCGCTAAAATCAATTTTCAACTTTTTCTGCAATACGATTCTGCTCTCCCGCTTCCTCTAACTTTAAAAGATAAAGTAAAATGTCAAATAAATAATTTTAAAGTGTCAATAGGACAGTCCAAAACCGTTCAACATGACATAAGTTTGCTATGGATTTTATGGAGAAAATCTGAAAATAAATTTAATAGACTTCTTGGGGTCACTTTTGTTACTAATATTTTTTCCGGAAGCTGCAGAACAAGTAGTTTCCGAGATACAGTCGCTAACCGACCTTAACGGGATACCCGGTGCAATGAATTTTTGAAAAATGTGCTTATTTCGTAAGTGATAATAGAGAACATGAGACAACTTGCGAACGCTCACAGACTCGCAGATCATTGGACGAAAAGAAAAACGAATGCTATCGTTTTGAAAAATCGCGAGTAGTCTGACAGGACAGAATCGTGGTCGTGGTTACTTGCAAATAATCGTCCGGCTAAGGCCGATTCCCATTTATGCATTTTGACCCAGGGTTTTCATTTTGCATCAAAACCCCAAGACTTTTTAATACACACGTATGCGTTTTGAGTCTTCGTGGCACATACCATTAAATTTGTAGGGAAGCTTATAAAACCAATTATACATACTAAGATTTTGCGTTATGTTACGATAATTTTTATGTTAAAATAATTAAAATTAAAACTTTTTGATTTATTACATAGACATAAAAATAACTAGTTTTTGACCCATCTACAAAATATTTGGAAAAACCCACAAATGTGTATGCATGTATGCAGCATTTCGCCCTCGACCTTTGAAAAGACTTGCAAAGAGCTGATGCGTTTTCATAAAACCCCGAGGTCAAAACTTTCCTAAAATTCCCTAAATGGGAATCGGCCTTTAAGACATATATAATCGAAGTTATGGTCCATAACTATTATAACTTTTTGTTCCGATAGTTTCTTTTAAACAATTCACTGATATTATCTGTCAGCAAATAAGTTGAACTATGTTGATTTTGTTGTTCGCAAAATATAAATCCCCTTCTAATCACATTTGAAATACCGACGTAATTAAAACTTTTACAAAAAATTGTTAGTGTATTATGATTTGAAAACACTGTAGGGAAGACGGGATGAATAGTGGGGAAGCAGCAGCTTTATTTCTTTAATCACTTTAAATTTTCCGGGCGGTTTTACTATCCGAGCTTGTAGTTTTAGCACAGGTTTTAGGGTAGGTATCGTTGTTGTGCATAAGCTCTTTTCCAACACGGCACCTGACTGGTTGGAAACTTGTCCCAAGTGGATAGCCAAATCGTTCACCGACTGCACTGCAGCGGAGTTGTATCTAGTATTAAACTGACTGACTGCTTCGGACAGGTTTCAAACTAGTCAGTTGCTGTGTTGAAAAAGAGCTATAACTAACAGCGCCGATTCGCCAAAAGAAAATTGGCATCTGATACGCAGTTTTCAAATATTTAATATTATGCTATGCGTTGATGCTTTTAAATATACATTATTTGGTGGTACTATAGAAATAAACATTGTTTTCGCGTCACATTCCTGTATATGTATAACATAATCTTAAAACCCTACGCGCTTCAAATATTTTGATTTGAGCAAAATTAGGTGCCATAGGGTAGATTCACACAAATGTTGTGAGGCGGACAATGAAAACTAGATGATATGAGTTTTGAGACTGAAATTAGGACTGTGAAAATATGTTTTTTACTTTCGGTTCTGAAATGTGTATTAAATATGTAATGGGAGAGGGTTCCAGTGCTGGAAAATAATATTCATAAGTAGCAATAAAAGTATTTTATGAATTGAGGGAATTCCGGAATACCCAAGTACTCGTGAATACTGAGGATTCTTGAAACACACAAGAAACAATGCGTAGTTAGGTTACAAAATCTCACACCACAAATACATTGAATAAAATAAAAAAGCTGAAATTTATATACACATAATCTACTCTATGGATTTTGGGTACGGGCGGTCTAAATAGAGCCTAAACAGCATAGTAAATATGCGTTTCAGCGTTTTTCACATGAGATTTGCAAGTAACATTAACCGCGGGCTCTAATATATGTAATTTTCTAGATAACGTTGCAAACTAAATTTTAAATTAATTTTTTTATATTTTTTTGCAGGGACGGGTACTCCAAATCCCTTCTGCACGAGTCGCCACTGGTACTATGACTTATGTTCTCTAGTCTTTCTAGTCTAGTTTTTTATGTATGTGGTATTCCACACATTGTAAATATTCAGCATTGTATTCACATGATATACTTGAATACAAGCATTCAGAATTCAAGTTCTCTTTGAATGTTGTATTCAGGAATCTAGTAATGAATACTTTTATTCAGTATTCATGGATTGAATACTTTTCTTGTATCCGTACCCAGCTCTAGTTAAGGAAGCTTACTATATACCTGGTTATTAGTTAAACAAGTTCTTAATTATGTGTATAATGAATTCCTTTATTTTGACGTTTTCTAGGACATTCCAAACTGTATTCGATTTCGTTCGAGATATGTTCAAGAATGTAAAAAATATATGTGTTATAAGCGGATCAGCTCCGCTCCACCCACAAGTCATGCACAGTGAGTTTATGATGTTGAGAACTTGAATGAGAAATATGTAAATCGTCAAAATTGAGATATATTTGACAGTTGTGAATTTATTTCAAGTCTATTTATTGGATATAATCAAGTAGTGACAATAAATTTTGTTTTTCTACGTGAATTAATACCTACCTATTTGAATTAATTTAAGGTACAATTCTGACAAATGTTCCATTTAGAGAAAACAAATTGTTTTCAAAGTTGCATCATTTTACATTACCAAAGCAAAAACATCTTATTCGGAGTATGAAATTGTTAGGTTTTAGATAAAATTATGGTGTTAGAATCCATATTTTAATGAGTGACTTTTGAGTTTAAATATATGAAAGCTACACCCAAAATACTATTCATATAAATGAACTCGGTGTTGAAAAAATATTTTACTATTTGTTTGACACACTAGACTAAATTCTTTTTCGATCCGTAAAAAAATTAAATCATGAATCATAGTATTAAAAGAGTAGTATACACAAAATAACAAAACATAGACCCAGCCAAATATGCATCAACTATAAACTACAGAACCCGCATGAATAATTAATAATCCGATGAAATTGTTTTAACAACCATTGTATACAGAGGAGCTGGCGTAATTATTAATGCAATTAGTAAATATTGTTCAGTTAATTAATGTTAAGTTGTATTTTTATATTTATTACAAACAGTATAGTTAATCCTTCTATTACTCTTGCTTTTGTAATGATTTCTTACACAGCCAACATATATTAAAAAATACATTTTGCATTATTTTAGTAATTAATAATATGGTGGCATGGTGACATGTTCATCTAAATAATATTTACAAATACATAAAATACAGGGTGCCCAGAAATTAAGCCGACAAACGAAGATAGCAAATTCTAGGGATGTTTTCATATCGATTTGACATAAATCGTCTGATCCAAAAATGCTTGCTAAGGGAAGTATGGCTTTGAAGATGGCTCTGCTGAAACAGGAGCATTTCCTTTAACTATTGTTGGGAAAATGCGCTAGAGAACATAAAAACCCGTGAATTTTACCTTATCACTGTGTACTACTTAATAATTTACATCGATTCAAGTATTACGTTATAGAAATGAATTCTTCGGGGTGGGACAATGTTTATAGTGTCGTATATAATTTTCTCAATGTCCAGTTGTGTAAAATTCAAGAGATTTTATAATAAAAGGTAACAGGTGAAAACGATATCATTCTAAATGACTTGTCGGCCTGAAATTGTTATGCATCCTGGAGAAAACTCATATAATTGACACAGTGAAAATATATTGTTTCTAATTTATTCAGATTTTTTAGTAGACTGTTTCGACAAACAGCTATGAATTTATTGAAAATTTGCGTATCAAAATGGCGCCCTTAATAAATGCTGAATTAGAAAAATTTAAATATATATATCTACATAAGTTGGTGAAAATACACTGAATGGAATCGACCAATAAAAAGTTTTGTTAAGATAATCTGTCATGGTTGGAACTGTTGGAAGATTTCTTGTTAGTATTGCAGTATCATGTACTAAACGCAATAAAAATTATTTTAATAACACCATTTTATTTACCTTATGTCGGCATTTTGCTAAAAAAATAGAGCATCTTCTTACGTTAAATAGGTACATATTTTCCATTACTTCTTCTATACTAAAAGTAACTAGATAATTTATTGCAATAGGTAACTGACTTTAGTTGAGATCTACTTACTAATAGTTAATTTACCTATGACTTGAGAGACTTGAAACTGTAGATATTTTGTAATAGTAGTTACTAGCTAGATATTTTGGTTAATGTGTATTAACAGTGGCTAACATAGGTAGACGCACTGCGAGGAGATTGAAGACTACTCGCAGGCTGCTAGATTATGTAAAGTCCCTGCAAAAGAGAAAAACCATGATTTGCGCTTATTAACTAGAGAAGATGGTGAAAAAACCATCAATCTAAATGAAAGTCTGGACCTGCTGATGCAGACCCACTTTCCAGGATCCACACCGATGGAACGGGAAGAATGACAGACGAGATTGAGAGTCAACCTTCGATCATGGAAGGGCAGATTGCCAACCAGACTGTTACCAAAGATAAAATAGGAAAAAGGAAGTGAGGGTTGTGTTCATTTCCAAAACCGGCAGGCCCCCAAAGGCGTATCAACCCATCAACCTGACCTCGTTTTTGTTTAAAACAATGGAAAAGCGGTGTAAACGATACATAAAAAACAGTGTACTGACGGGTAGACAGTCACACGCTAATCAACATGCATACACTCCATGGCGATCCACCGACACTGCCCTTTACCATGTGGTGGGCAGGATCGAAAAATCATTGGACAATAAAGAGTTAATCCTGGGGGTATTCATAGATATAGAGGGAGCATTTGATAAAACAACCTTCCCCAAAATCAATTAAGCTCTTGTGGAAAGGGGAGTTTCTCCTACCATCTGCGGTTGGATATCAAATAAATATGCTCATTAAAAGAGCCATACAAATCAGCGTGACGGGTGCCTCCATAAGAGACATTGTCCACTGCTATGGAACTTGGTTATGGTCAGTCTCCTGCGCCACCTCAACTCGGAAATTGGTATCTATACCAATCTATCTATGCCGATGATCTTACCAAGCATTAGCGGAAGGTTCGAAGGGATTTTTTGCCAAAGAATGCAAACAGTCCTAAGAGCAATTGAAAAGTGATGTGAGGACCATGCTCTGTCCGTCAACCCCAAGAAGACAGGAATGGTTCTCTTCACGAGGAAAAGAAAAATGGGGCCCATAAAGGCACCAAGCTTCGAATCAGATGTGAAATACCTTGGAGTCACGTTTGATTCGAAGCTAACATGGAATCTTCATTTGGAGAGAAGACTAAAAAAGGCATACATATCCTATGAGCAGTGCCGCAGGACCGTTGGTAAAACTTGGGGAATGAAACAAAGGTGGTCATGTAGATATACACTGCCATTGTGAGACCAGTGTTATGCTGCAGCCTATGAAGCTGTTGTCTTGTGGCCGAAAGTCCAACAGACGACAGCTAAACAAAAGCTCAGCCAGGTACAAAGGATTGCCTGCCTAAGCATAACGACACCTACCATAGTAATGGAGGTGATGTCTGCCACCTTTGGATATTTATCTAAAAGTGGCTGCGATAGCTATGCTTTGTCTCAAAAATACTGGTATTATACCTGATGTAGGATGTGGAGAAGATAGGAGTCGCCTATGGCTGTCAATTTGATAAGGAGTTCCTACAGTACCCCTACAAGGATACAACCAAAAAGTGCCTGACTATGTCTAGAACAAATCTTCGTCTGGTGACAGGTATTCACACTGGACATTTTTGGCTAAGGAAGCACCGCTATTACATGAGGAAGTGCGGAACACCTCTTTGTAGGGGTTACAAACAAGAAGACGAGATAATACTTCATGCACTCTGTGAGTGCACTGCCATCTCGTCAATAAGAGAATCTGTGTTGGGAGAACGATGGCCTTCTATGGCCTACATTAGAGAGATCCCCATGAGTAACGTCACCACTTTTTTCTCCTTATTAGGTTTGTTGACGGCTCAGGTAGCTTGATCTCCTAACGGGAGGAGTTACAAGCGGCCCAATGGGCCCTAAATGCTGTAGCCTTTTTGCTACCCTCCCCTCAATTCCAGAATTCCAGAATAGGTAGACCCACTAGGTACAATCTATTGCAATAATAAAACGAATCTGGCGATTTATTTCATTGCTAATACGCCAGCAGATGTCGCCAAATTCATTTTAAAGAGTGTCATTATTATTGCAATAGTATGTACCTATGTATGTATAGTAAAAAAAATTTTGTACCTGGAAAAGGTTAGTTACTAAAAGAATTATAAATGCATGATGCATGAAACAGTTTGCTGTACTACGCAGTTCCAGTGTATGTAGTGTTCATTCAACGTTAACTTAACATTTTTGTTGTATGTTCAACAAGTTTAAAGTAAAAAGCAAAGGATGATTTATTCTGCCCATATTATTTTGCATTTTCCTTGTAACTAATTTTATGATACAATCGAAGTTTAAAGGCCAATTTAATAATTGAACCAAATTAAGTGAACATAATATTCATATTTAATAATGAATATAAAGTCACTTATTTAAAATAAATAAATATATACCTATATTTGCTGGCATTACCATAGAACTAGTCATCATGGGATGCAGGCCTAGTAGCCTCAATAAATTTTTGCAAGGATCAAAAAATACCTACCAATATAAGAAAGTAGGATTGCAGCAATAAATCAAAAGTTAAAAAACGTTTCAACCACTAGTAGGTTTCTTTAGCACAATTATTTTTATTATGACAGCAACGTAACTTTTCTAGAGCCTATTTAATGCAGTTATTTTGATGGGAATAATAATAATAATATCTACTAATGGCTAAAATATATTTTTCTCAGTGTATTTATAATAACATTTATAATTTTATTAAAGAACCATAATATTTTTTAATACTGAAACATTTAGTATTTGTTTGTCTTTAAAATATAAGGATGTTCCTAATTATCATGTACATAATGGAGGGAGTAATTCTTTGGCTTATTTTATGATTAAAAATTCATAATATATATCTGCAAACTCTTCGTTACCGATCTACAGGTTGTTGAAATTTCAAGATCTTTTTAGTTTTTTCTCTATCGCTCCTGCAGTTTATGAGATATTTAGCTAAAATTTGTAATATAGGTTACGCTATAGGGGATTCTACAGGGCGATCTTTTTTCGGGGGTTATACCCCCTTTTTTCTGCCTGAACTTTTCTGAAGTGTGCCGTTGGTAGACTCAAAAATTGAATTGAATTTTCTGTTTCGTTAAGAAACGTTTTTCAAAATTTGTAAAATTTGGCGCTGTTATCAGATTGTAACAAGTATTTAAAACACTTTTACATCTTACAGTTTACAACTTGATTACAAATGCGAACTGCCAAAATGAATAGAAACAAGAGATTATCCTAATAAAGCCATAACCTACTGAACCATTTTAAAAATTTTATCTAGCGAATTACACAAAATATTGACATTTTAACACCCTGTAGATTGGTAACAAAGCGTTTTTGGACCTATGTTTATATAAATTTCTTGTCATAAAATAAGTCAAAAAATTACCCCCTCCCTCATGTATGTGACATGAACACTCTGTATATAAATATACTTTTTTCTAAATTGGAAAATGCAATGAATGTAGAAGAGATCTGGTTAGCTGCGCTAACCGATGGCGGATTTAAATGAACAATTAGTTGCAAAGTCAAAAGTTAATTGGGAAAGATGAAAATGGGGGGATGTCAAGCGGGCACGTGGTTGTAACGGCCTCACAAATTGTATATATGCCCTACCAGTCACTTAGCGGCTTGCCAGAGCAGCAAGAATCGTTAGCACGAAAAACATCGAACAAGATTCTCAATTAAAAAGCAATAAAGTCCGTAAAAGACAATCAAACTGCAATGTGTAATTTGGTCAAACATCTGATACAATTACATTTATAGCTGTTAGCTCTCGGTTTATTGACTTGCACATTTACCAATTCAATTTTTACCCGCACACACTGAGCTGGTGTGCCGCCGTAAACACAATGAAGGAGGATAATTCGCTCTTTTAATTAAAACTATTGTGCTAAGGCTTGATATGATTAAAGTGAACTTGGAGGCACCAGAGAAGCTGTACTGCATCCCGTTTTCAGTGTTATATAAGTTGATAGTCGATCTTGTCTAATTATGGTGTTTTACTCCTTTGTTGTATTTTTTGGTAAGTCGTAAAAACTTTTACATTAAAAAAATACTGTCACTTAATATATTTCTCTGTTGATTATTTCAATAACTTTGTATTAGAGCACCTACATCAGTTTTAAAGAAGAATTGTTGTTACTTAACTTTTCCAAACTTTTAAATTTGCTTGGATTTGATTTAGCTGTAAAAGTATTACTGATATTGTATTTGTATAATTTAATTTAGAAAAAAAAACTGAGAGCTCATATTTAACTGTTGATATATTTCATAACATTAGATTTGGATTTATTCTAAGGTTTGAAACAATGTGCTTTGATGATTTGATTGATTATACGTAAATTTCATTAAAATGGCGCTTTACGTTTTCTTGAAATTTTTTATTTCTATATTTTTATTTCATTAATTATTATCCCTCATGTTCAATTTAGAGCATTAGTATTGGTATGATAAATCTTTTTAGTTCCATCCTTTAGTAACTTTAAATTTGTTTCACAGTCAGTAATTTTGTTGCTACCAATTTTGTGTTTTTAAATGGCACTACACTATTTTCTGTTCTTATTTGGAATCAACATTCTTTTTACGTACGGACGTATAAAATGTATAAGGGTGATTTACAAAATTTTTGAAAAAAATAGCATTTGAGTAAAAATGCAGAAGTTCGAATTTTAAGAGCTTTGCCGAAAAGAAGGTGAAAATTTTGACACTTTGCATATAATCAACTTGTCAATATGACATGAGTCATAGCATATAAAATACTTTGTGCAGATTAATAGCAATAACTGTTAAGTGCTCTCTCAGAAATGGTTCATATTTGAGTCGGTTCACATTTAAGTGATTACTAAAATTATACTTAAAATATTGCCAAAAAATCTAATATTTGGCAAAAAGAATGATCACCAAATTGCGCTCATAAGTATGTTGAAACCTAAATATTTTACTTATTTCTTGTTGTAAAAATAATTTGAATCTGAAAAAGTCTCATTGAATTCAAAAAAGATGTTTTATTGGTAAAAAAAGACAACTCGGTGTGCATATTTAGTATGACAGTAGGTATAAAACAAAAAATTATCAGCTTTAGAAACTTACCAGTGACGGAGGTGTGGGTATTATCAAACATTGTTTGCCAAAAAAATATCACTGTATAATATTGAAAATAAAATAGATTATCATATGCGCCATTGTATTTATTAATTTCACTTTTTGTTTATTTACACTTTTTTGTATTCCAAACCGATTAACAACGAAATTGATTTATTCGTTCAAGTATACTTTTGTTCAAAATAAATAAAACAGAAAGTCGTACGATTTTTTTATAATTAAGGCAGTGGCGTACTATTGTTATTGTAAATAAAAGAAGAGTGCCTTCCTACGTCACTGGTCATAATGAGAATACTTAAATGTATTGAATAATTAGATATACCATTATAACCTATATTTATTATTGTATTATCATGAAGGGTTTCCAATTAAATAAAAAATAATAAAAGTTTCGAAATTTTTGACACCAATCTCATTTACTTTGGCTGTACAATCACCCTTTTCAAGGATGTCGTAATACACGAGGATTAGCCCAGAAAGTCGGAGACTTGTGCCAGAGAGAAATACTTAATGTATTTGTATTTTTTTAACTGATATTTTTTAGTTTTCAAATGTTCTAGATGTTAAAATAAGCAGGTCAAACAGTTTTATTAATTTGAAGCGTAATGTCGCCAAATACGCTTAATTATCATAATTAAGATACTTTCTTAAATTGTAAACAAACTATGGAAGCGATATCACACAAATTTGTAAACAAATGGATCTCATTATATATATTTATTTTATTCAATTTCTTTCGATTTTGTAGCCTTAAGTCCTTTTTCATATTTGAAAACACCATTTGTACTATATGATTTATAAAAGCAGAAAACAGCTATATCTTCAATAACTAACACCCTAACACCCACGCAGACACACGTGTTTTACTGCATTGAAGTGAATTGTAAAGGTGTTTAAGCTAAAATAAATACATTTTCCTATAATTCCTATTAACGAAGTCAAATGCAGGAATCTACGTTCTTTGATACCAAATGTCTACACAGTGTTCCGAAATTTATACAACATAGCAAAAGTAGATGCTTGACGACAAAATAATGCGATGTAGCCACCTTACTTTAGCCCAAAAATTAAGGTTAAACAGATACAGGGTGGCAAAGTTAATACTTTATTTTCTATATTTGTAAATAACTTTTAAAAAAATCCAAATATTTACATACATTTTGGAGATCGAGAAATTCAAATTTGTTTCTAATGTTGATCATGCTATTTTAAATGACAGAATAGTTTTGCAGCATTATTGAAATAATCTCCTATCCTTTCTGTCTGAAAAAGGTACACCTTGTTGAAGTCGTTAGGAGTAACCGTTTTCAAAATAATCCTATTTGAAATATTAAATGCACCGAGTAAAAACTTTTTTGGTTTCAGGTAAAGTATTATTTTCGCTGAAAATACAGCCAAATGTTACTTGAAGAAGTTATTTAGAAAGCTAAATTATAGCGTTGCACACAATTTCAAGCAGAGCGGTCTGTTTTGTTAAAATCTTTGTGCTTTCATGAAAGCATTGTTGAAATTTTAAAGATAACGGTTCCATCAAACCTTCATGATTTATTGTGTCTTTTGAAATTTTGCACGTCATTTAATTTACCATTCTCAATAACTTCAAGTAATATTTCGCTGTATTTTAAGCAGAAAAGGCAGTTTACTTGAAACTCGGGTAAGGTAGGAAGGTAGGAGACTGTTTCAGTAGTAAGATAAATACACCATAAGTGGCCCTCTCTACTATATAGTGATGTAGAACGTTTTAATTTTCATTGTGCTTAATCATCAATATTCCATTTATTTGAGAGTTAAAATAATCATAGCAAATGTTAATTATTAAATGATACCGCTTCAACTTCTATGGGTAAATTAATTAAATAGATACTTAAAACGTTGATCCTAATTAAATCAAATCCGGTTAAAATACATATTTTAGTCAGATTTGGGCTAATTATTATCATTATTCAGATTTATTTATGAGTATATTATGTCCATGACATGGATCTATACAAACTAATTAGAGAAGTCATTCAAGGACTCTTCACAATTATTTACAAGCAGTAAATTGTGCAAAACGAATTTTTTCCTTCTATACAATATATGAAGGTAATAATGGGACAGGGCACGTTGATTTAAAAAAAGGACGATTAAGGTAAATATGCCTTATCCGAATGTTACTCCTTTGCGATCCACAGAGTGTCAAAGTTAAAATTTTATTTTCGATATTTATAAATAACTCTTCAAAAAATCCAAATAAATAAATAATAATAATATCTCTACCCCTCATTCTAATCACGACCAGAAGTCGAAGACTTGTGCGGGAGAGGGGCCGGTATACTATTAATAAGCAGACCGCATTTGCGTCCAGGAACGACTTATGTTGGTAGGCCCTAATCACCATTCAGTGCAGAAATGGGGGAAACCTGGAAAACCTCATTAGGAGGTAGTCAAATGTCGACCAGTATCAATCTCTCACATTGACCCAAGGTAACATTCTTCCACCTTACCATACCCGCAATGGGGGTGCCAATCCTCTCCACGAATATAGCTTTCTACCGGCTGCGGGGCTCGAACCCATAGCGGTTTAGCCACATCGATTCAAGTACTGACGCCTTAAACAACGCGACCACTCACCCAATAAAATATTTGCATCCATTTTGGAGATCGGGTTTTTTGGGGGCGAGTAGTGCAAAATTTGTTTCTAGTTTCGGCATCACTAGTAGAGAGTATCACTTATGGTCCATCTTACTTATTTTAAATGGCAGCCTAATCTGACTACTAACAATCGATTCCCTCACCTTTTTTATCTGAAAACTGTATATCTTATTGAAGTCGTTAGGAGTAACCGTTCGGATAAGGCATAATTGGCTTAATCGCTCTATTTTGAAGTTAATCAACCTGCTATTAAGCCCTGTGCCATCTTTAATGAATTATCCCGTATATGCATTTTAATTCACAATTCATAGGATCTCTCATTTTTTTATTTTATTGTTAAGCTAATTCATCTACAGTATCTATCAATAAAGTGATAAATTAATAGTTATCTACAATGTAAGTGTTATAAAGATTCATTCATATTACAACACGTAAAGTGTGCCGAAGATCAAATGAGGCGTCAACTGAATTTGAAAAAACAACGAGTGTAGTAATATGAATTTACAACAAGAATATTGTACTCAATTTTATCTAATTTCATTTAATAACAAAAAATATACAGGGTGATTCAGGTTTAATCTTGATAACTTCAGGAATCGATAGAACAGGTTAAAATAATGTTCATTTGTGATATAAACTTATTTCCTAAAACGCATCGTTTCCGAGATAGAGGGCGTTGAAGTAAGAATTTTTTTCTCATTTTTCCTTCATAACTTTTAAACCACTTATCCGATATAAGTGAAATTCGGAACACAAGCCTTATGATCTTACATAAACTTCTTAAGTTTGAACTACCTACCCCTTTTAGAAGTGTATTTTGTATGCTACCCCCCTCACTTTATTTCAAAACTACAAAAAAAAATTAATTTCAATAAAACATCTACACACCACTTTGACCTGATTAATTTCGAAACTTTTTCGTCTTTCGTTTTTTTTCGACGTTTGGTTTTGTTTCTGAGATATTTAAAGAAATTGGTGACAGTGTAGCGCACCAGCCGCGTAAATTTCATTTAACGTTATAGCCACCCATGAAAACAAAACGTAGTGATTTGTGTAAACTGACGTTTGTGAAAATCATTGTCAAAAGTATTATTTAAAGAGCATTTTTAGTGCTAAGAGAAATTGCCAACAAAGGAAGAAGTATATAATTTTCCAATACTGCGGATGCTGAAGCATTACTCATGAAGATTGCTATGAAAATCGGCATTTTTGGGGCATGTTAGTTGATATTCAGGATAATGACTTCTATATAAAAATTGTAATTCCCTGCATGAAAACAAAAATTGTCTGAGAATTTGTTATAGCAGAAGAGAATGCGGCAGGTATCAATTGTTTAAATATTTTCGATATGCTGACCGTCCTTCTAATGCAACTCATAGGCGGTGCAGATATGCAGATGTTAGGTGTCATGGGGCTGGACATCTTTTTTATGGCAGAAGACTTTGTTAATATTTTTTTAGAGAATAATAAACAGATGGCAAGTAAGATCATGGGATCAAAACGAATTTAACGATTGGAAATTCGAACTTAAACAGTTTCATCACATCTACTTCTGGTATACAAATTGTAAATAGTATTCCCGAACATATAATCATGGCTGTAACTCACGAGGGAGAAGGTTACGGCTACGACACGACCAGAAGGTGAGGTATTATTACATAATATTTTGACACTCATAACATAACGTACAATTCAACACTGTCAAAACACCTTACTTAAGTTCGACTTTTGTTGTTCATTTGATAAATTTAAAAAGGTAAATAAAACTTTAATTAGTAAACTTCTACCATCATTCGTATTGCCGTAACTGGTATAGTGGGTAGCATTTGGCTTTCTCACAGGAGGTTCAGGTTCAATTACTGACACCGGAGAGTTTGTTTTTTGTAAGTTAATTCGCAATTGGACAAAAGTGTATTATTAATGTTTATAATAAACTTTTATAATTATTTTTCTTAATAATAAATCATTTTTCTAAAAAGCCCATTACTAACCCCAACCATTGCTACTACTATTTATACAACTGTAAAATTTATATTACTAAATGAATGCAGATAAATTATTTTAACAGTGTCAAAACTATTGATTATATGTTTAAATTTAAAAAAAATCCTACTTTATTTAAACCCGTATCCCCGGTATCAAATATTCTGTGAAATTAAGTACTCTACGGACATTATAATATTTTATCCAAATATACATTTTTTACTATTATATTCATATTACATTGTGCATCTTAATGCATACATGTATTAATATAATTAATATTATAAAATGTTATTAACTAGATAGTCTACTACTAAAGTTTCGTGGTTATGTTTATGGTTCATTGAATGTTCTATTTTTCATTGAAATTAATTTCAAACAGTCTTACATGGAAAAGTTAATCTATAGAGTTCTTTTCTCCATTCCTACACTTATTTTTAGTATAAATGAAGGCAATTAAATAAACATATAGAATTTGAAAAAAATATCTTCAGATGGTTGGGAGAAATTTGATTATTTACTTTTTTAATATCAAATTTAACGGGCTTAACACGTTAACGGTTTGGTTTCTAGGCTCAGAAGATGAGCGCCCGCAAAAATTTTCATTAAAATTTTTCTTTAACAGCAATTTAATACCATAATTTAGTATTACCACTAGTCCTTTCACTATTTTTTCTTAAAATTAGACACTGCTGAAAATAATAAAAATATTTTGTTTTTGGACAAGTACTTGAACTGACGATCTCGAATGTACATACATATTTAGAAATTGATCGAACTAATTTAATACAAGTCATCTTAAAAATACTGCGAAGAACAAAAAGAAAATAACAATACTTCGTGTTACTATCCCTTTCCTTGTTATAGCCTGGCGAATCCATTAACTAAATTAAAGATAATTTCTTCCTACGGTGTTAAGAAAGCCATTGTAAATGATGGGAAATAATGATGCGAAATCCGGGGTGTGGTGTTATGTATCAAAGTAGAGGCGTACAGGAATATTTTAGGAGAGTATAATAATGAATTCCTTTATAAAGATTGGGATATATTTAATTAATTATAGAAAATTTTATATTTTACCATTGTAATAGTAAAATAGGTAAGTGTACTGGTATTAAAAAAATATATTTGTATATTTAAATATTGACAAAACAGAAAAATAATTATTCTTATTTAGTTTAGATTAAATTAATATATTTATTTTATTTTTTTAAATACATTTTCTACTGCTGTTGCTATTTTATAGCTATCTTTTACGTGCATAGTATTTTTGCACTTACATGAAGTACTTTAAGTTCAAGTTTATTTATAATATTGCATTATTCTCCAACATTTTTACTACTGTTTATTTTGATTAATAATAGGTTTCTTCTTTATATTTTGTATGTATAGAAATCATAGACCTTATAAATCATGGACGCGCAAAACCGTTTTCTGCCTATACAAATCGTTGATGCTCAGATGTGTGCGACAGAGATAGAGCTAGTCCGGGCAAAAACCCACAGATCATTGGCCGAAAAAAACAAAAACCGGAAATGACAGACGTATGACATTTACGATGACAGACGTATGACAGTTACGGTGACAGACCGACTCCACCATAGTTTATGAGTATTTAAAAACTATCGCTAATAAACACACTAAACACAACTAAATCACAAAAGGCACACAAATCATTAACAATATTAACAGGAAAAGTTTTGTCAGGTTGTTTATATATTTTTCTGTCATAGAACATCTGTTTTTGCCCGGACTAGCTTCATCCTTCTTGTACACATCAGGACACCGGACCTCTCTTTCTAAGGCCGGTCCATGATTTATAAGGTCTATGATAGAAACACGAAACTGATAATCGTATTGGTATCTTGTAACTATATTCTATATATACGAAATAGCAGTTTCCCATACTAGTGAAGTCAAAATAACAAAATGTATCACTTATTGTTCCTAAATTTTTTTGAAAAAAAGAAAATTTTGATGTTATAGACAATATAGATATAAAAAATTAACCGTAACAAATCATTTCATATAAGAAAAACATCTTTAAAAAGAAACTATTAGACTTCGAAAACGTTTTGTTTTTATTTAATTTTCCATTCACAATTAATTTAAAATTCTATAATAATTAACATAATTTCACTTCTCATGTTTTTTGCTATATCTTAAATTCTGGTTTAGATATAAGGATGAGGAGGGAGGGTTTATAATGATCCCTCTAACCCAATACCTTAATATGATTTACCTAATTGTAAAATAAAAGCTAATAATTTGAAAAAAAAATGCAAAAGAAAGGACATTCTTTACTCAATATTTAGGTATAATTATTGTCGGTACAAATAGATTAAGGATGTAGTCTATGCCTAAAACAATGGATATACTACAAAACGATTGTGTAGAGGTAAAATGATCCCTTAAAAAGGATAAAATGATCCTACCTCTGATGATATAAATTATATTTTTTATATGTAACTATTTCAGTATAAACACACTGCACTCGCATTTTTAGGAAAACTATGTTTATTGAAGAAATGCTCGTAGAAAAGCAAACATTTGGACATATGGTGCAAATCAACATTGATATAGAAAGATCATCTGGCACACATGTATTCATCTTCATCTTCTGTCTAGGGCACTGCTGACAACTAACCATGCCTGTTTGCTATAGCTTTTGTAAATATCGTAATTGCCGATACAGGTCGGGGTTTTCATAATAACTACAGTATAATGGGCCGTTTTCTGCTTGTGACCATATTTTAGGCCCAGCAGTGAGTAGCCAGTGACAACTAGATGTGGACACTTACATCTCGTGTAATTCTTATCTCATTCAGGGTATTTTGCATACTGCCTGTAGCAGTCTTGTCTTTGTATATTAAAGTCAGTTGATAGTTTTACCCCAAAAGCACTGCGCAACTTTCATTTAGTAGAACATATGCATGTAACTTCATAAGGATTTCAAAGAATTCCACTACCACTTTAAACTATTCATAGATCCGAATCAATAAATAGCAATATTGCAATAACGATAAGCAAGCACATTGATTTAATAACGAAAAAAACACATTCCTTATAAAGCAAAGTTAAAAAAAAACACAAACGAACATAGCCGTTTTTCAAAACATGTTTTAATTAACCACATGTTCAGTCCTTAACATAAACAGCAAATAAAACATTTTGCTGCCGTGACATAGATATCGTCACTAGTTTTGTCAAGGTTTGTAGGAATCATTTTACTTTAAGGGTGCAGTATTCTTGAAATAGTGTTTTTTTACAAATACAAGTAATTTTAGGCATTTGAGAACTGAATAATATCCCAGTAAACACACATACGTTATTTAAACGTATTGTCAACGTACCATTGGTTGATAATTCGTGTTACGTTACAAAATCAACAATTATTTTATGGTTAGAAAAGTAACGGTCTAACATAACGTTTAAAATACGTACTTTTTTAACAAAAAACGATAGCAAATCTTTTGTAACGTTAAATGAACGTTATTTAATATTTATATAAAACTTATTTCTTTAAACCTTTATAAAACGTCTGTGTCAACTGATTAATATATTGACATTGAACAAAAACGTGTTTGTAACGTTTTAAAGTAACAGGCATAAGTAATACTTACAAAACGTATCATAAACGTTTTGTAATTAATAAATATTTCGGACCGATACCAATCCAAAGTAGGGTACTATTTTACATAAATTTTTGTTCAAAACTCAATAATAAGAGAGATATAACCCTCTGAGGGATGAAATAAAAATCATTTTTTTTAAATGTCTTTCAGATACTTTTGAATAATGGGTTCATGGGATGAGTAGATGATATTAGGATAATTAATTTTTTGTTACCACTTATTCAATCATGTTTAAGGGGTAGTTTTGGATAGTATTTTTTTAAATTTGGAATTATGTATTTCAAAAAAATACTTATCATTCAAAACAACGCTTTAATCTTAAAGGGATGGAATAAGTGGTAACATAAAATTAATTGTACTAAAACCTAAAAAAAGTAAATTCATCATAAAAGTATTAGTTAGTTAAGTGTTATAGATATTTAAAGAAGTGGTTTTTATTTTGCAGTTTTACAGGATTAAGTGTACCTGATTATTTAGTTTTTAAATATATATATATATATATATATATATATATATATATATATATATAATACCCTTATTTTTTAACGTACTATCTAATCTAGCATTTATGGTATATAATTCTGGACCACCCTGTACAATGCCGCCAGAAGGATCCAAAAACAACGTTGTAAAACACGTTAAAAGACACGTCTCTAAAACATCTTTTTGAACATTAAAATAACAAGGTTTAATTTACGTCAGTAAAAAACCTTAATAAAATGTCATTATTAAACGTAAAACTTAAAGCTTATTAATACTAAAAATGATCGTTCCACATTTACTAATATTAAACGTTTGTACTTTGGTTATCAGAAACGTGTAAAACCGCGACATTTTTAAGTTGATTGTACGTAAAAAAGCCACGCCTTTTTCAAACGTTGTATGGGCATTATAAACGTTTTTCTAACGTATATGTGTTTACTGGGATAGAATTTAGCAAACAACAGAAATGTTATCTTATGCCACCTGCGAATATTCAAAGGTATAGAAGTAAAACGAATATACAAGGTGATTTTTTGAAAACTCCCCACTCGAGAAATCTTGAAAACTATTGCGATATAAAAAAATCCAAAAACAGGTATATCATTATTTTTGGAAGCCAATTTGTGACCTATAAGCGTATGTGTTTTTACTCACCGTCTCATCCTCATGAACACCCACTTAAAAAAATTAAATGGGAACACCCCTTTTGTGATATATCATTGGATAGCTAAATTTTTTCTGAATACAATGGTGCTTTTTGAAGGTGTCTGTTTGTAATAAAAATAAAGTAATAAAACCTTATTAATTATTTTATCAAGTGTTCAAAATGAGTACCGTACTGCTCCAAGCAGTAATACAAACGAGTTTGAAAAGTGCACTTTTTTAAACGGTCGCGTTAACAAGTACAATGCGTGTGTACTGGAGCGATCAAAATCCTCATATTAATAGAAGTACAAACGCAGGTTCATCAAAAATTGAATGTGTGGGCTGGCATTCTTGGAAACAAGGTTAGGGCCCATTTTCATAAATGGGGACACTCAATGGCGAAGTTTATTTGAATATTCTGGAAAATGTTATAGATCTGCTAGATATCAATTTGTTGAGACATATCAGTTTTTAAGGATGGTTTTCAAAAAGACACTTTCCAAAAGTAAAAATGCATACACCATTGTATTCAGGAGGATTTTAGCTATCCAATGATATATCACGAGGAGTGTTCCCATTTAAATTTTTTAAGTGGTAGTTAATGGGGGTGAGAGGGTGAGTAGGAACACATGCGCTTATAGGTCACAAGATGCCGCCCAAAAACAAAGATTTTCCTGTTTTTGGAGATTTTTTCTAGCACAATCGTTTTCGAGAATTCTCAAGGAGGTGAGTTTTCAACTAATCATCCTGTATAGCGATATACCGCGGTGTAACCAACAAATTTTTAGTTACAGAAATCTTTCAAAATACGTATTTTTTGAAATTCAAGTGTAGATGAAAATAGTTTTATAACATAAACTTACATAGTTCTGCATATAAACTTTTCTTCATAGGTATGTGAAAATAATTGTAAAAATGTGGGGATGGAATAGCAAAATAATGTGTGTCTTACAAATACATTTTAAAAGTTATTATATTATTTGAGAATAATTTAAATAGTTAAAGTGGATAAAAAAACATCAATAATTTTATTTTTGTTGTTATTTTTGCTCTACGTGCTTTATTTTTCGAAATTTCTGTACCTAAAGAACACAAATTTGATCATTTTACGGTGAGAAATACGGCGGTATTAGTAATAATACACAAAGTAATTATTAAAAAATAACAGAGGGCGCCGTATTTCTCACCGTAAAATGATCAAATTTGTGTATATATATATATATATATATATATGTATAGTAACATTTTTCTGTGTTACATCCGAGACTAACGTCCCCTTCAGGTCCGCTGAATAATAATAGCACCCTGTCGATATGCCGCTCCTGAAAATACCCTAAATGTCTTCAAACAACACACTACTTAACTCTTACCCTATGTGTTAAAACCCGATAAGCTGCAAACACCGTGTTTGATCGGCGTTAGCCTAATTGATATTCTTTTAGGATACGTCGTCCACACCCATTTTACCGACCATTTTTCACTGCTATCAATTGGTAAATGGCCTGCATAGATTACCTTTTTTATTATTTCTGTCATGAAATCAGAACCATATAGCGATGAGTAATAGTGTAAAGTTCCCTCTGTAGATAAAGCATATTCATTAACTAAAGTGTAAAAATTAAGTATTTAGGAAAGTCATAATTAATTATAATTTAAGAGTGAAGCTATAGATACAGGAAATGATTAATATTTTGTATTAGATACCTTAGAAGAGTTAAAAAGGACGTCGTAATTATGTACTTATTTTAAAAATAGAAATCATTTACATATAGTGTCAAGAAACTAGTGTATACAGCGGAAGTGTACTTCATATACATTTTTGTCCTATCTGGCTTCCTTACGGGTATATAATTTCTAAACCGAAGGTAACGGTCACCAAGGGGTGACCTCGAAATTTGGGTGATTCTGGTTGGTACAACTATCAATATTTAAATTGAAATTAAAACAGCATTCATTATACAGGTGCGGTCAAAATAAAGTTTTTGAATTTATACAATTTTGACGGTTTTGCCAAATTTCCTCGTAGTATCCTCGAAAAAGATATCAAATAAAACAAAATATAGCTTTTTTGCGGCAAATTGATAGAGGTATCGAAGTTATGTCAACTTTGCCAACACCGTCAAATTTGTATACATTCATATCTGAAAAATCCTTTAAAATACGAGTAGGTAAATTTAAAATATAAGAAAGAGTTGCGAATGGACTAATGTAAATTTGTAATTATTATTATTATTATTATTATTATTATTATTATTATTATTATTATTATTATTATTATTATTATTATTATTATTATTATTATTATTATTATTATTATTATTATTATTATTATTATTATTATTATTATTATTATTATTATTATTATTATTATTATTATTATTATTATTATTATTATTATTATTATTATTATTATTATTATTATTATTATTATTATTATTATTATTATTATTATTATTATTATTATTATTATTATTATTATTATTATTATTATTATTATTATTATTATTATTATTATTATTATTATTATTATTATTATTATTATTATTATTATTATTATTATTATTATTATTATTATTATTATTATTATTATTATTATTATTATTATTATTATTATTATTATTATTATTATTATTATTATTATTATTATTATTATTATTATTATTATTATTATTATTATTATTATTATTATTATTATTATTATTATTATTATTATTATTATTATTATTATTATTATTATTATTATTATTATTATTATTATTATTATTATTATTATTATTATTATTATTATTATTATTATTATTATTATTATTATTATTATTATTATTATTATTATTATTATTATTATTATTATTATTATTATTATTATTATTATTATTATTATTATTATTATTATTATTATTATTATTATTATTATTATTATTATTATTATTATTATTATTATTATTATTATTATTATTATTATTATTATTATTATTATTATTATTATTATTATTATTATTATTATTATTATTATTATTATTATTATTATTATTATTATTATTATTATTATTATTATTATTATTATTATTATTATTATTATTATTATTATTATTATTATTATTATTATTATTATTATTATTATTATTATTATTATTATTATTATTATTATTATTATTATTATATATAATATTGCTATTAAATCTCTTACTGATCAGGTTTCCTTGCTTAAAGATAAGAGACCTGCTCCTAGTACTTCTGAGTCATTTAAAAATAGCAACAAAAAAATTAAAACTAGTAACACTTCCTCTACTTCCCAGTTGGATAATGCAAAGATTAGTAAGAATGCGGTATCGAATGCAGTTCATAATGCTCAGGCGCGTAATGTTTGTGAGTCAATAATAAATTTAGAAAGTGATATTAATAACAAAGTTAGGTCTAGAGCTAAGGCTAGAAGTATTCTTGTGGGAAGTTGTGATAATTCATCTCAGTGCCCTTTTAAAGCCGCTGCACCTGCTACAATGATTCGTATGTACGAGTATCATGTAACCAATTTAGATAACACTACTGATAAAGATGTGTTACTCAATTATTTGAAAGGTTTCTCTCCAAATATTAAAGTGGATAAGCTGAATAGTAAGAATCCTACAAGGTATGCTTCCTTCAAGCTGTCTCTACCTATGGAGGAGTCTTCTGCAATCGTTGACAGTAGCATTTGGCCTAGTGGAGTGGTTTTGAACCGGTTTTTTCCGTCAAGGTTCTCTCAGACCAATGGAAGAAATAGACCTACGTCCGCATCACAAAGTGCCTAATGATAACTTTGATTGTAAGTACTCTGTGCTACATATCAATGTTCAAAGTTTGTCTAATAAAATTGAACAACTTCAATTATATTTATCTACAAATCCGTTTGATATTGTATGTATTTCCGAGCACTGGCTTGAGTACGATTTCTTGAATTTAATACCTATTCCCAATTATCATTTGATATCAAGCTTTTGTCGTGAAGGAGCGAACAAGCATGGAGGTGTTGCCATATTTGCATCCTCATTGTCCAAAATTCGCTTAAGAAGTGTAGACGTTTCTAATTACTGTAACACCTTACACGCAGAATTTTGTGCTGCTGAAATTATCTCTGCAAATTGTCTTGTAATAACTGCTTATAGGTCTTCTTCAAAAGGAGATGTTTCTATATTCAAATCTTGTATTTACAACCTAATTGATTTTATGTCCAACAAATTCAAATTTATTATTATAATTGGTGACATTAATTTGGACCTTGATGCTGGCACAGAGTATATAAATGACTTATGTAATATATTTGCAATGTTTGGTTTACAACATTTTATACATGAGCCTACTAGAGTTACGTTGCACAGTAAATCTAAATTAGATAATGTTATTTCAAACATAAATGCTGCATCCTTATCGACGGGGGTTGTGGACACACATATTGCTGATCATCTGTCGGTATACCTTCGGATAGTTGGTGAACAAAAAAATTTGGCGAAACTTACATTCCGAACACGCGTCATCGATTCTTTACAATGCAATAAATTTGTCGAAGAGTTAAATTTAATAAATTGGACTGATTTTCAATTTGATAATCTTAATGCTACTGATTCAATTAACATATTTTTGAACAAGTACCTAAAAGCTGTTGATAAATGTTTTCCTTATAAATCTCAATGTGTATCGTCTGGAATTAAATGGTACAGTAGGGAACTCAGGGTAATGAGGAAAACACTTAATAAGAACAAAAAGAGGTTTAATGAAACTGGTTCTCAGACTGATTGGGTAGCTTACTGTGAAACAAAAAAATTGTATAGGAAAGCTTTAAAGGATGCCAAACGAACCTGCTATAGCAATACTATTTCTAATTCTGATAACGTTAATAGAGCTGTATGGAAAATTGTCAATTCTGAAAGGCCTCAAAAAAGTGGACCTAATATATCAGTTATTAGTGCTCAAGAGTTTAACGATTTTTTTGCTACTGTTTCAGATATTGTTACTGGGTCGATTGAAGATCACAACATGAATCCTATGATGTTCCTCCATAATTTGCCTCAACCATCATCGTCTTTTTTTGCATCTGCTATTATTGAATCGGATGTGCGAGAAGCTATATTAAAGTTAAAAAACACCAGTTGTTTAGATTATTATGGTATTAGTAGCCTTATGATAAAAAGCTCTCTTGAGTTCCTTGTTGTACCTTTAACTGTGTTGTTTAATAAGTTTTTGAAGGAGGCGGTTTGGCCTGACTGTCTTAAGATAACAAAGATCCTCCCAATACACAAAAAAGGAGATATTGACGTACTTGATAATTACAGACCAATATCCATAGTTCCTGTCATCTCAAAAATATTTGAAATACTAGTTAAAGAGAAATTACTCTCTTACCTGGAAAATAAATCCATACTATCATCATCTCAGTTTGGTTTTAGGAGGAATCTTTCTACTGCAAAAGCATTGTTGGCAATTTTGGAAGACGTAGTTGAGGGCCTTGATCATGGTCATCCTACACATGCTATAATGTGTGACCTCTCCAAGGCGTTCGACTGCGTAAATCTGAACATACTTCTACTTAAATTAGAATACTACGGAGTTCGTGGTAAAGAACTACAGTTATTCCACTCATATCTGAACGACAGGCGGCAGTATGTGTGTCTTAATGACTGTGAATCAGCTTTAATACCAGTTAAGGCAGGTGTACCCCAGGGGTCGGTATTAGGACCGATTCTGTTTCTCATTTATGTTAATGACTTACCTATTAATATTAGTAACGCGTCTTGTATTCTCTTTGCAGATGACACAACTTTGTTAACCCGTGACATTGAACATGAGGGAAGACATAGTCTCGATCTTGCAAATGAATGGTTTTCAGCTAACAACTTGAAATTAAACATTAATAAAACTAACTTTATGACTTTTACAGCTAGCAAAAGATCTGAAATGTCCGACCCAGTGAACTTATTAGGGATTACTCTTGATGGTGGATTGACTTGGCTGCCTCATGTCAATAGACTCTGCTCAAAGCTTGCCACGCAGATATTTTTCATGCGGCAGTTAAGACCCTTTGTTTCTAACAGTGTGATGACAACGGTTTACTTTTCTTTAGTTCATAGTCAGTTGAGCTATTGTGTGCAACTGTGGGGTAACTCTGGGGGCTCACATAAAGTTTTTATAATGCAAAAAGCAGCTGTTCGTCTTCTTGCCGGTGTCTCTACTTTGACTCCCAGCAAGGAGATTTTTCTTAAATTTAAGATTCTACCTTTGGCATGTCTATATTTACTTGATTCACTTCAACTTGTACATTCTAATTTATGTAATCTTCAGTCTCATTCTGATATTCATCAGTATAATACTAGGCATGCTGGAAATCTGGTTCAATCTTTTTCTAGGATCACTTTAACTGAGCGTAACAAACCTACAATAAGTTTGTATAATAAATTTGATAATTTTTTTAAACAAAAACAGATTAAAAATATGTCTTTTAATGTCTTTCGAAAATTTACAAAATCTTTTCTTGTAACACATTGTTTTTATTCTGTAGATGAATTTTTATCTTTTATGAACTCTACTCACCCCATGTTATGACTATAAATGTGCCACTTTTTGTACATGAATGTCAATAAAGTTTATCTATCTATCTATCTATTATTATTATTATTATTATTATTATTATTATTATTATTATTATTATTATTATTATTATTATTATTATTATTATTATTATTATTATTATTATTATTATTATTATTATTATTATTATTATTATTATTATTATTATTATTATTATTATTATTATTATTATTATTATTATTATTATTATTATTATTATTATTATTATTATTATTATTATTATTATTATTATTATTATTATTATTATTATTATTATTATTATTATTATTATTATTATTATTATTATTATTATTATTATTATTATTATTATTATTATTATTATTATTATTATTATTATTATTATTATTATTATTATTATTATTATTATTATTATTATTATTATTATTATTATTATTATTATTATTATTATTATTATTATTATTATTATTATTATTATTATTATTATTATTATTATTATTATTATTATTATTATTATTATTATTATTATTATTATTATTATTATTATTATTATTATTATTATTATTATTATTATTATTATTATTATTATTATTATTATTATTATTATTATTATTATTATTATTATTATTATTATTATTATTATTATTATTATTATTATTATTATTATTATTATTATTATTATTATTATTATTATTATTATTATTATTATTATTATTATTATTATTATTATTATTATTATTATTATTATTATTATTATTATTATTATTATTATTATTATTATTATTATTATTATTATTATTATTATTATTATTATTATTATTATTATTATTATTATTATTATTATTATTATTATTATTATTATTATTATTATTATTATTATTATTATTATTATTATTATTATTATTATTATTATTATTATTATTATTATTATTATTATTATTATTATTATTATTATTATTATTATTATTATTATTATTATTATTATTATTATTATTATTATTATTATTATTATTATTATTATTATTATTATTATTATTATTATTATTAATTATTATTATTATTATTATTATTATTATTATTATTATTAATGATTTTGCTTTAATATACAGAATGTTTCAATTTCATGAGGTGATTTAAATATTTCTTTAGTTTCAGTGATATTGAACATTCATGTGGCAGATTTAATAAAAATAACCAACTTTTACGTCCCTCGAAAAGCATTCAATCAAGTAGAAATCGACTGCAAGTATGACATGGAGGGTCAAAAATTGTACGATGTGAAATGGTATAAAGACGAACACCAATTCTTTCGGTGTGCAGGTGATGGCACTGTACACAAATATCCGGTCGATGGGGTTATGATTAGCCATTCAGGATCAGCTTCGGTAGGATCTTGCCCTTTGACGTTGACTGTTTTGACCGCTAAGGCATCTGGGGAGTACAAATGCGAGGTTTCTTCAGACACTGCCGGCTTTCCAATGGATTGGAGAAGTTCCAGGATGGATTTCCTGCTAGCGTCGAAGAAAAGTGATCCCGATGTCATTCCACAAGGTACTTTTTTATATGAAATAGGAGTGTTCAGTTGGACACGCGATAGATTTTAAGCTGAATATTGGGGTAGGTAGTAAGGACAATTTTGTCAATTGCCCATTTTTGAAATATATGATGTGGAAGGGAACGAAAACTAAATTCGTTTAATAACGTGGGCATCTATCATCAAGGGTAATTTCTTATCAATATAATAACTGTTACGTCACTGATAAAAGACACATAATGTCAACAAGATAACTTTCGGCGACACACAATTTCTTTGACCCAAGAAAAACAGGAAAAAATCATTGGCAAACACTCGAATATCTGGTCTATAGTCTAAATTTGATACCATGTAATCATAACATATTTCAATCACTAAAGGAAGATTTTCGATATTTTCGGAAGTAGCTGAAAGTTAAATATTTTCTTTAACATGCTCATATCTGAATTATCTGTATAGGGTACTAACTAGTCATTTAACTTATATCATTTCTTATCATTATTATAAATTTTAACGGTAACTCTTTTACAGAAAGCCCTGCACATGTATTTGATGAAGTAGAGGTCTAAGTTTTTGTTGAATGGAATCCGCTATATATTCTTCTGCCACGTTCGTTGCTTTCCATCCACCTTGCCTTTTAGTGATGTGAGTGGTGATGTCTGCTCCTGTATCAGCTAATATCGTAGCAGACGTTCTCCAGAAACAGTGGCAGGTGTAATTCCAAACATTCGGCAATTTCCAACAATTCTTTTTTTACAGAAACCCCCTATAAAATTTATATCAACGCATTGTCTTGTACATTTTCCAGTTCTATATTCTAGGAAGAATCTTGAATGCTCAAATGGTGATGGAAGAATAGACGAGTATTTTCAAAACATTTCGATAAGATTGACTCCTTCGTAACCGTTACCGTTAGAAATATCAAATCCTCTTCTCACGTTCGTCTTTGTGTTACAAATCTCTATCAATATATTCTCCCATGTCTTTTAAAAACTCAAACTGAAAAAAAGTTAGTTTTTCACGCTGGCACTGATATCAATAATCAACACTATTTAAAATAAGAAACAATTTCAATATTTGGAGAGAAATGTGAAACTTACACTTTACCTTCATCGTCAAGCAGGTTTTATCATCTATTGCTTTTAAAAATTTCTCAACTTCTGATTTTCTTAAATCACTAGACTTCCTGGATCGATCCTGGGTCCTATTCTATTTAGGTTTAAGGAAAGTAACTTCGAAATTTCTTTGTCAATATTCTATTTTACTGCCAATGTTGTTCTTATCATTGACTAAAGACTCGACAGCGTAGAACTCTAGCATACTTTGGATGTTTGTTCAAAATAAGCTATAGTATACGATCCCACTGTAAAACGACCTTCACCGAGCTGGTTAATGGATGAAAAGTATTTTATATCCAATTAAATATGTCAATAAATAATATATTGCAAATGGGTTGTCTAAAAAATTTCAGTCCAGAACATGATCCATTAACAATTAAAATTTTTTTTTTTTAAACATTTCACTGGTTTGGTTAATAGACAAATTCCATACCAATCGAAAGTATGAAGCCCATAGAATGTGCAAACATTAGGTTGACTACTTTTTTCCCGTCACAACTCTTGGGTAGGCAGGTATAAACAGGTAAATCGATACTAGTAACTTACACCGGTGTGGTTAATAAATTAAAGTTAAAGATTGTTTCATTACCAACACGGTGGTATAGGGTTGTCTGCGAAAAATCAGTCCTGAATTCCGGTTGTAGAGTTTTAAAAAGTGAAATATTCCCCAGTGAACCATTCCATGCGATAGAAGAGTACACAGCATTGCAGCTGTGTGTAGTTCGTCCATACTGAAAACGAAGACGATCCGTTTATCCGTTTCTCCAAAAAATCGAATAAAGTCCGGGGGCGGTGATATTTTGCCAATTCGTAAACCGTTGTATATACAAAAAATACTATAGAGGCATTTTTTCATATTTTCATAAAAAACATTCGAATATGTATTCGAAATGAAACAGTAAAGGTCGATTTCTCGAACTCGGGACTTCGAGACTCCACGCCTCAGTTATGAAAACAGTTAGGAGGGCAACGTATACGGTTCGGAGTAGAGGGTTATAGGTCCTTTATTCGGTAAAACTCCGATCCCGTCCCACAGCCGCCGTTTACCTAGCCTCATGTTCGTCGTTACGAGTAAAAAAAAATTTCGGCACATCTCACGGCCACAACTCGAATCCAATCGACCTCAAATTTTATGTACGTATACTTCCCGATCAGGCGGGGGTGCATCCGGTAAAGTACCAAAAAGTTTTTAAAAAACGGAATGCCGCCCCTGGAGCCGCCTCCCAACCTATCGAATCGAAATTTTAAAGACACGTACTCTTTGAGACGCGGAATCGAAAAAATTTGTCCGTCTTCGCGTTAGGGGTTCCTTGGGGCAGATTAATAACATAACCGCCGCCCCCGGACTTTATTCGAGTTTGTGGAGAAACGGATACACGGATCGTCTTCATTTTCGGTATGGCAGCTACAATGCTGTGTACTCTTCTATCGCATGGAATGGTTCGCTGGGGAATATTTCACTTTTTAAAACTCGACAACCGGTATTCAGGACTGATTTTTCGCAGACAACTCTATACCACCGTGTTGGTAATGAACTAATCTTTATTTTAATTTAACTTTAATTTATTAACCACACCGGTGCAACTTACTAGTATCGATTTGCCTGTTTATACCTGCCTACCCAAGAGTTGTGATGGGAAAAAAATAGTCAACTTAACGTTTGCATATTCTATGGGCTTCATACTTTCGATTGGTATGGAATTTGTTTATTAACCAAACCAGTGAAATGTTAAAAAAAATAATTTTTAATTGTTAATTAATTATATTCTGGCTGAAATTTTTTAGACAACCCATTTGCAATATATTTATTGACATATTTAATTAGATATAAAATACTTTTTATCCATTAACCAGCTCGGTGAAGGTCGTTTTATAGTGGGATCTTAGACTACTAGTAGAACTGCCTCAGTGATAAAATTACTGCCTTTTGATGACTCCAATCTTCAAACAGGCAATACGTTTTCTCATATTTATCTTTGGGTTTTATAGGCAATGATGATTGATTCTTCTTTATCATCTTCCATATTCCTTGTAAGCAGAATATTCTGACATTTTTTATAAATCACTGACACAATAATATTAACGAATACCTAATAAACAATTTCGTTTCTATATCAACATTTCCTTAGGGTTCTTGACTCACATTTTTGAAATCCACATGTTTTATGTATAGAAATGTTCGATTTAGGTAAAATCTAATTAACAATATAATGAATTAAAAGGGTGTTTTAAACTCGATAGCTTGGGCCTACTGCGAGGATACAAGAAATTTAAATAAAATTCGGGATAAGTGGTGAAATGAGATGAGGTAAGTTCCATTTTCAATCGTAAGTATTATCTTTCGGATTTGATAGAAACGACTATGACGCCATCAATTATATTTTTTCCAGAAATATATCTAATTTCTTTTTCCTGTTAAGAAGCCCTCTTTTTTTCTAATAAACTTTTATTAGAAAAAATTTTCTGTATTACTTCCCGATCAAAAGTTATAAGTATTGTCCTAAAGAGCCTCAAGGATCAAGTAGTAGTTGGAAAATAATTGAATGTTTAACATTAAAGAATGAAATAATTGAATGAAGGGTAAGAAACAATGTTGATACAGATAGACTGCTGCAGTGTTTCGAACAAAATCCACGACATTCTATACGACAGGCTAACCAGGAATTGAATTTGGATAAATCATCCGTTCAACGAATTTTAAAGACCAATGGTATCATCATGGTACATCTTAAAGTACCAATCCTATTAAGAGGGTTAACCCTCAGGCACCACCCCCTGGGCAAAATATACCTGCTAAAATGTAAAATAAACCAGTCCACCACAGCCTCTCGTGTCACTCACTACCCACCCAAATTATACAAAAACCAGCAACTTAAGACCACACCTAGCGGGTCTACCATTTTATGAAAATGACCCTCTTAATAGGATTGGTACTTTAAGATGTACCATGCCGGCCCCCTTGGCGACCTTAAGTCGTCAATGTTATACGTATACATAAAAATTAATAGTAATTACAATTAGAAATATAATACATATAATATTGTTAAACATTTATATAGAGTTGTTTAGATACAAAAAAAAAAACAATAAAATATTCTCCCACATTATTACATTCAATATTGCCCAAAACGCATACATCTTAGTTTTATACATACATATTCGTCTTAAAGATTTTAATTTAATGGCAGAACACACACTTTACTATCACCTCGTTTAAAGAGTCCCTTGCACGTTTTCACTTCCACTACACGCACAAGTCCGTCCTTTCCAGGATACACATGCTGAACGCGTCCTAGAGGCCAATGCAATGGTGTGATCCCATCTTCTACGAGAAGAACTAAATCACCAGGTTGCAGTTGTATCGCTGATTCCTTTTGCGCCTTATTGCGTTGCTGAAGCTGGTGAAAATATTCCTTCTGCCACCTCTGCCAGAAATGTTGGCGCATTTTTCTAATAATTGGAACCTTGATGTCCGATTAACATTTACTTCCAGTAAGTTTGGTTCTGGGGTTGCCGTCAGCGCTTCTCCAATGAGAAAATGGCCAGGGGTTAGGACAGTAAGGTCATTAGGATCGTTTGATAGCGGAGTTAAAGGTCTGGAATTTAGGCAAGCTTCTATTCTTGTTAAAAGAGTATACATTTCCTCATATGTCAATATTGTTTCGCCAATTATCTTTTTTAAATGACCTTTAACTAATTTAATGTTTGATTCCCATAAACCTCCGAAGTTAGGACTTCTAGGAGGAATAAAATGCCATGTTACATTTTGTTGTGATAATGATGAAATTAATAGATTTTTACTCTCTTGTTTTTTGAATATAGTTGCCAATTCCTGCAGCTGTTTATTACTACCAACAAAGTTAGTGGCATTATCTGAATGAATTTCTTTGACTATCCCTCTTCGAGACATAAAACGTCGAAGTGCATTTAGAAAACCTTCAGTAGTGAGGTCACACACTAACTCTAAATGAACTGCTTTAGTGCTCAAACATATAAAGAGACAGATATACGACTTGATGGTTTTCTTACCGCGTCCGCGACCTTCTCTAATTATCATAGGGCCACAGTAATCAACTCCAGTTTTATAAAATGGTCGAATCGGCTCTAACCGTTGCTTAGGTAAATCACCCATTTTTTGCTGATATAATTTCGGTTTTATTTTATAGCATGTTACACATTTACTTAAGATTCCGCGGACGGTACTGCGACCTGCTATTACCCAATACGCTTGTCTTATCGCCGCAAGCGTAGCCTGCGCCCCGGCATGGAGATTCATGATATGAAATTGTCGAATTATTAATTTTGTGACATGGTGTCCTTTCGGCAATATAATAGGATACTTTTTATCGTACGCTAGTTTTGCGTGGCGCAATCTACCTCCCACTCTCATAAGTCCCTCGTCGTCAATGAATGGCGACAAGGACAGCAAGGAACTTTTTCTTTTAAGAACTTTATCCTTTTCTAATTGAATGAGCTCTTGGGAAAAACCTTCTGCTTGAAGTAACTTTATTATTTTCTTGTGCGCCATATCAAGCTCACTTAATGTTAAAACCCTTGCAAAATTTTTATTTGTATGGCGACAGTTACTTATAAATCTCAGAATCCAGGCCATACATCTTTTCAACCTCCCAAAGTTTGAAAACCTTTGCAATATGATACATTTTTTGTTAACAGTAACATTATTAACTGTGACGTTTCTGGCTTCTGGAACCTCCTCTATTTTTACACTTGTACAGTTTTTTTTAATGTGGGGATCATTAATAAAATGAGTGGGACCGTGCCACCAGAAATTATTTTGTAGTAACTGATCAGGCTTAGTTCCTCTAGAAATAAGATCTGCGGGATTTTCACCTGTCTTAACATGACACCAAGTATAATTTTTTGTGAGGTTTTGTATCTGAGCAACACGATTTCCGACAAATGTTTTCCAATGTGACGATGGTTTTGATAACCATGCCAAAACTATTTGTGAATCCGTATATAAAACTATTTTCTGGAACTTAATATGGCTAGTAATCCCTATAACGCGATGTATTAATCTTGAAAGCAACAATGCAGCACATAATTCTAAACGCGGTATGGTCACCGTTTTTAATGGAGCAACTCTAGATTTGGCTACAAATAAATTAGTTTCAGTTATATTATTTTGATTTACTGCGGATATATAAATTGCCGCCCCATAAGCCTTTTCAGATGCATCGGCAAATCCGTGTAGCACGTTATTTGATAAACTATGTATAACTAATCTAGGAATCTTAATGTTATTTAATTGTTCTAAATCCTTAGTAAGCTGATGCCATAATTTTAAAATATGTTCAGGAACAATGTCGTCCCAACCTAACCTTAATTTCCAAATTTCTTGTATAAGTATTTTAGTTCGTATAGTAATAGGACTAACTAAATCTAACGGATCGAATATTTTACATTTAACTGAAAGGATATATCTTTTTGTTAGTTTTTTATTGCAATCAAACCTTTCGACCTTATAATTTAATGAATCGTTACTGTAGTCCCAGCCAATGCCAAGAATTTTATTTTCTATATTATTACTTAATATAAGATTTTCTATATAATTATCCGGTTGTACAGATTTAATTTCTAAAACATCTTCTGCGTTGGATGCCCACTTTGCAAGTTCGAATCCGGCGCTACTGAAAATACTAATTAACTGTTCCTTCAGTGTCCTTGCTTCTTGAACTGAATTACACCCTGTAAGTACATCATCCATATAAAAATCTTTCAAAATAACTTGAGATGCCCTTGGATAAGTCTCTGAAAATTCATTTGCTAATTGCTGGAGACAACGAACTGCTAAAAAAGGTGAACTTGTCACGCCGTACGTTACCGTTAATAATTTATATGTTTTTAACTCGTCGTTTGGATTTTCCCTCCATATTATTTTTTGTAATTCAGTGTCTTGTTCATTTACTAATATTTGCCTGTACATTTTTCGAATATCCTCCTTAATAACAATAGTATGGGTTCTAAACCGAGTTAAAATCGAAAATAAGTCATCTTGTAAAACTTCCCCCGCATATAAGTTATCATTTAAACTGTAACTATTAGACGATTTACAACTGGCATCAAATACGACTCTAATCTTTGAATCTTTATATACTGCGTGATGGGGTATATAATATGAGCGTTTAGCTTGATCATTATTGTCTGAAATAACCGCCATATGTCCTAGCGCTTCATATTCCCGCATAAATTCGACATAATGTTTGGCTAGTTCTGCATTTTTTTTAAATTTGCGTTCTAACGAAAGGAATCTGTTTTTCGCTACGTGAAATGAGTCGCCTAAGTTAATGCCACTATCCTTAAGTGGTAATGAAACAATAAAACGCCCATCGTTCGTTTTGCGAACAGTATCTGTGAAATGTCTTTCCCATGGCTTATCCTCTGCATTATTGTCATAAATATCGAGCGAACCTTCTACTTCCCAGAATTTGTTTATTATCTTTTTAAGGTCTACATCCCTTTTGTCCTCGGTAGTAGTCAGGTTGCAAAACAATAAATTAGAATTTTCTAAATTTATATTACCCCCAATAATCCACCCCAAAACTGTATTTTGTAAATAAAGATTGTGGGGTTTGAGTTGAATGTTTCCATTTCTTAATAATTCAAAAAATAACTGATTTCCCAAAAGTAAATCTATTTTATTGCTTACATTAAAAATTTCATCCGCCAATTTTATATTGCTTGGAATATTTAAATTCTGTTTTGAAAACGTCGTCAAAGGTAAATTTTGAGTTATGTTAGATAGCACTAAACATTGAATTCGAGCAGAATAATTTTCAAATTTCGATTTAATTTCTACTTGTGTAGATTTTGATACACTGTTTGCCGTTGTCATACTTATGCATATCTTATGATTTATTTTTGATGTTGTTAGGTTTAATCTGGCGCAAAGTTCGGTCGTAATAAAATTGGATTGAGAACCCCCATCGAGTAGAGCCCTGCACACTTGAAACTGTCCGAAATGGTCTCTAATTTTAACAATGGCAGTTGACAATAACGTTTCTGAATGACAGACATTTGAAATAGTATTTGATATATTACTGCTTGTAGATGCAACCATTTCTGAGGATATTTCTATATGCAACAAAGAGTTATGTTTTTCTTCACATTCCCTACACTTTATGGTTGACTTACAATTTTCAGAATTGTGTCCAGATTTTAAGCAGTTTTGACAGAGGTCTAATTTAAGTACCTCTTGTATGCGATTACTAATGTTTAACTGCAAAAACCTTGTGCATTGATAAATTAAATGGTTAGTTTTCTTACACAGCATGCAAAAATATTTTGAAGGCTGTTTTGTCGTAAAATGCGCAGCTGACGCATTTTTATTGAATTTTATATTAGATTTTTGTTTGAACTGATATCTAAATTTATCTGACTCTACATACGATTGACTAATTGATTCGAGATTCTCACATTTTGATTCTAGAAATTCCTTGAATTGTGCAAAGGTGGGAAATTCCTGTTTTAGAGAAGATTGCCACTCTTTACTTGTTTGAAAATCTAGTTTATCCGCTAATAATGTAACTAATAAAGCATCATCTAAATTTATTTCAAATACCTTCAGAACCTCTGTATTGGCCGATATTGCATCAATAAAGGGTCTCAGTGAGTCCTTATTGCCTTTATTCAAGCTAGTCAGATTTATTAAATATCTAATATGGGATTGAACAATGAGCCGTTTCTTTTCAAACCGTTTTTTTAGTAAGTCCCATGCGGGAACGTAATTTGAATTTGAATTAGTTAAAGATTCTATAGCTCTTAACGCGTCCCCCTTTAGCGCTGACCATAAATAGTGCAATTTTTCGATATTAGCTAAGTTTTTATTTTCATGTATTACGGAAGTAAACGTATCCCGAAAATTTATCCACTCTGCAAATTCTCCGTTAAATTCCGGTAGTGTTATGAATGGTAAATTAATTTTAGTATTGTTTGAAGTTGTCTCCGAGTTATCTACTGTGACCCGTTTATCATTTTCATTATTTATACGACTTGTTAAAAGTTTTTTCGTTTTCGCAATAACTTCATAATATAATTCTTCAAAATCAAGTCGTTTATTTTTCTCTTCTTCATAAAACTCCTCCGCAATTCTGGAGTCTATTTCTGCTTGTGCAGTTGAATATGCCTCGAATGTATTTAGAGCTATTGTATATCTAGCCTCAACTAAATCAAGATCATCCTTTTCCTTTTTAAAATTTATAATAAAACCCTTAATACGAGTTAACCTATCAACAATTTGATTTCTTTCGCGAATATAACTGGTTAATTCTTCCTGCTCCTTTTTCCCCATTTTTATGATTAATTTGTGACTTAAGGAAATGTATATCTTAATTCAAAATAGATAAGGATAAGGTGAGAAGGGACTGACCTTTTACGCGAAGTGGTGATCAGCTGCTACCTTTCCGCCTTGTCTCCAGGTATCCAATTAATTTGCGGCTTATTTCCTTGTGATGTGGCCTCCACGTAGGTATTGCTCCCTTGTATGCTGCTGTTTGCACTTCTGAAGGTACACTAACCTTGCACTTCTGAAGATACACTAACTAGCACCTTTAACTTTAAACCTTTTTGTTTTTATGATTTACCCCTTTTTTTATATTCTAATTATTATCACTCACTATCCGGCTCGAAGGACCATAAAATGGTAGACCCGCTAGGTGTGGTCTTAAGTTGCTGGTTTTTGTATAATTTGGGTGGGTAGTGAGTGACACGAGAGGCTGTGGTGGACTGGTTTATTTTACATTTTAGCAGGTATATTTTGCCCAGGGGGTGGTGCCTGAGGGTTGACCCTCTTAATAGGATTGGTACTTTAAGATGTACCAGGTATCATGACTACAAAATTCATAATTTGGAGTATTTGCCTGAGCATCACATTGAAAACAGAATTAATTGTATAGCTCAAATTGTAGTAAATACAGAAAATGTTGAACAGAACCTTATTCGGCACGTTTCTTGGACGGACGAAACTCGGCTTGTCAGTGGCCCGAAAAGTCACCAGATCTAACACCTATCGATTTTTTATGGTGGTTTTAAAAAATAAATTTTACAAAACATTCAATTCTTTTCCAACAACTACTAGATCCTTCCAACACTAACCACAGGTTTTAACAAGAAAAAAAAATGGATACATTTCTGGAAAAAATATTATTGATGACGTCATTACTCGTTCCTGTCAAATCCCAAAGATAATACTTTCTATTGAAAATAGAACTTACCTCATCCCATTTAACACCACGTGTCCCAAATTTTTGTATCTTCGCAGTAGGTCCATAGTATCGAGTTTGAGATACCTTGTACCAGATTTCAGGGTGAAATATTTAGGATGTCATAATTTTTTTTGCCCGTTCGTATTTAACGATAAATAGTGAATATTCTGATTTCTTGAATATTTCATTTGATATTATAATAATAGAATTCTAAATGTTTTGGACCGGAAAATGAAGTTACAATTTTTTTTAGGCACTGAAAAACACACTTCAGAGGAAGAAACACCGCTAAATTCAGGTAACCAATGCCTATTAAAGCTTGATAAGACAAATCTAATTTATTACTTCTGTTTTCAGGTTGCAAAGGATTCACCGGTAATATTATTGCATTACTTTTAATAATGTATTTTATTTTTACTTAAATAAATGCTTTATTGTTTTTTACTTTATTTTCACATTATTTATTTACTGACAATTACATACAGCAAATACGCCATTCCATTACCACGATTATTGGTTGATCAAGATGTCCAGATATACGCAGTGAAAATATAAGAAGAATAAACCCGAATGGGTAAATATCCAATTATATCAAATTTTCGCAATGCCAGAAAGATGTAGAGTACCTAATAATTTATATCTATAATAGAAAATGTCGAATAATAATAATTTTATTTATTATAGATACTAGATTTAATGACTATAAAAAAATTGTGTTAATTATTTAGTATTTTTTTTATAACTACAGCAAGTCTGACACTAATTCTTTGTTGCCATGTGAGAGAATCTATCGAAATAAATATTTTTGCCAATAAACAGTCATTTTGAGTAGAAGACATTATTAGTTTTAATAGCTCCAATGTATAATGTCTTGCACGATAGAAATTAAACTTTTATACCTACTTATTTTGAATAATTTATTAAAAATGTTTTTATTGAAAAATTTAAATAATTTCATTACATGGTTTTGTACTATGAATAATACATACAACAAAACATAGTTAATGTTAACATACTAACAAAATTAACTACAGTATCAGTCTCAAATAAATTCATCTAAGTAATGTTCTATAATTCAATCACATCCATTCGCTGGGGTTGTAAATATCTTTCCATGTGTTCAGCTACTTCTTGTACAAATTCTTTATCAATCGTCAGTCTCTTGAGTTTCTCTTTTTGAGACTGAGATTTATTTGGATCCATATTAATTGAAGTAGACGGAGAGAATAAGGACTGAGCATATTTCAATTTTCTTCTAATTTTGTTGCTCAAAATTACCTCACATTTTAAACTGTCGAGTTGTTCTTGAGTTACTGTAACAATAATTACGCAAATTAATACCCGTTTGCATAATTACTAATTATTAGAGCTGCTGATATTTTAGAAAATTAACATCTTTCACAAGTATGTGAGACTTACTTAGATACTTCGCAATTATAAAAGGATCATCCAAATTAGTCTCAACATCAGCAATAATGTTCTTCAAAGTATTACCGATGTCTTTCAGTGTAGCTTCCTTCAAATGTCCAATAAGATTGTTGCCTTCATTCCAATAATATGGAATGTTTTTGTTTTGAATCATGTCTGCATAAGTTTGGAGCATCTGTAAAATTATTGCATAGAAAATAATACCTGCCAACAACCTTTATTAATACCGTCATAAACACATAACTTAGAGACTGCTTCCAGAATCCAATTTCTTCCGTTTGTAACTTCCACAAAAATATAGTTTTGATGTAATAACTCGCTATTTTAATGTGATTTTGTTTATCACGAAGTTTCTAAAAAAATCATATTTTTATTTTATCAGTACATGCAAATGGCGAAAGTAAAATAACTAAATAAACAAAAATATACTATAATTTTTCGATTTGTTACACTTCAGTCGCAGTAAAATATTTGCGAAATGTGGCAAAATGTTAAGCATCATAGGATTCGACTAGTTACAAAGACTACTACAGAACGTCTCTGAAGACAACTGTTGGCTGATCAAACGGTTGACACTGTAGTAGCCCTAGTATCAACAATAGGAACCAAAATCAACATATGAGCGAGACCACCAGTTCTAATAGCGGGTCCGTCTTAAAATATGTTTATTCATTTGAGACTATTACATTTGTAAAAAGTATAAAAACTTTTAATAAAAATATAATTACGGAACTCTATGTTGTGAAATTTAATTAAAACTAAAACTATTTTATATAATAAGAAAGCTAAGAACTCAAAGATACATGATAAAAGTTAATATAAAAGTATTTACGTTAAGGCTGGCGTTAAGGACAAAGAGTCGTATCAAAGATGCACACAAAAAATCACTCTGTAGGTGGAAGTTCTTATTATGGTTGCGGCAAGAATTCAAACGACTTACAATATACGAATAAATAATGAATAATTCATTATATTTGCATTAACATATTTAAGAAACTGCCACTGAGAATAATAAAATTATATACTACACTAAATGTTTGCACTACCTATACATATATTGCACTGAATTGCAAAAAATGATTTTTTTAACGCGACAAACTATCGGCAATTATAGCGTAGTATTAAAATATAATGCTGAAATTAAATCATTTCCTTTAACTTTTAGGGGGAAAATGCGCTAGATAACATGAAAAACGTTGAAAACACTTTACCACTGTGTTCCATAAACCGTAAAATACTTAATAATTTACATCAATTCAAGTGATACTAGTTTTTAAAAATAATTCCACGGGATGTGATAATGTTTATAATATTGTCTACAACTTCCTCAATGTGCAAGTGGCATGTAAAATTCAGGAGATTTTATGATAAAATATTATGCTTTTTTATAATTCTAAATGACATGTCAGCCTGACAACTGTTATACAACCGGACGAAACTTGTATAATTGACCGGAGGAAACTTAAATAATTAACACACACACTTATTCTTTCTAACTTATTCCAATTTTTTTAGACTAACAAACAGCCATGAAATTCGTTGAAAATTTGCGTATAAAAACGGTGTCTTTAAATATATTTCTGTGAGACGCACATGCAACAGGAAGTTCTACAATAATGAATCATGCAACAATAAATAAACAAATATTCATTTGTTCTTGTCTAACGTATATTATTTGTATTTTGTTAAACTGTTTTTTATATTTAATAAAAACTTTCTAAGTTATTTTACTTAATCGATTCTAAACCATGTTTATGAAATTAATCAGAGAAATAGATGGCTAGTTTATATACTATCGAAAGAACTGGCTATTTTGTGTTACCAGAATGATAGTTTTCATTCCAGTTAGACCAAATTGGATAGTATATATGTTTGTTCCAAGTGCATAGGAAACCGTACAATGTACGGTTTAGTGTCTGCGCAATAGCAAAAAACTGTTCCAAAGTTATCAATTATTGTACGATTTCCTTAGCTTTACAAATATCTTTGGGACGAGCATTGAACCGTCCCACGGTGATAATATCAGTACATGGTCATGTGTAGGAACTTCTTGTGAACTGTTTGTATAGACATGCGCACTAAGTAAACTCGTTTCAATTTGACATTAAAGCTGTTTAATTTAGTCGTTTTTGTGATTGATAAATAGTAAATTGAATTTTAAAATTTCCATCCATGACTAGTTTTTAATTTTAAATAATGACTTGTATACGAGGTTGTTTACAACTTGTTTGTCCCCGCTCATTTTTCGGTCAAGAAAACGTTCAAACATTCGCGATTCCATGCACGGTACATACTTGACGCATGCGCCTATTATCAGTGCATATAATCTCGTGACGGTATCGTGGCCGTACAAAAGTATTTATTTGGAACACACCTTATATAAACTAACCAAAGAAAAAAAAGCATCATTATTTTTAGTATCTTTGATTGTTTCAAGTAAATTTGCTAAGCGAGTATCTGCTAATATTGTGGAATATGATAAGCGTTTTCTATCAAAATAACCAACGGTTCAGTTACTTTGTATAATTGCCAGTTAGTTTACAAACTAAGTTTATATTTTAGTCATAACATATCTAAACGTTATAGCTTGCATTGCTTAACAGTTGTGATAATAATGTGAGAGAATATATTTTTTATAATTAATATTACATTTTATTAAACCAATCTCCTTACTTTTAATAATTTAATTGCTGGCTTCGTTGCTTTAAGTTCCGGGCCCTTGATGAGATCTCTCTCTTGTTCTTGAAAAGACAGTCTCCAGTATCTTTCTAAAGTATCACAATTCTCCATCCCATGCGGCTTTTTAGGAACAATTAAAAATTTATTCTACAAATTAATAACATTCAATATTGAGGATTTACTTCATCGCATTCTGAAATATCATTATCAATTATTCAGAACAGTTTTCAATTTCTCATATTGTAAAAAATATCAAAATTGCATCAAAATACTAGTTATATTGTGCAATCAGCATGGAATGATACTCATTGTCTACGAGTATGAAATTGGGATATAAGTATTTCGGTGCATATAATACTGTTTATATGATGACTAAGTACTTTCAAAACTCATACATATTATATTGATGTGAGAAATAGACAACGCATTTGCGGTTCAAAATAATTGTTCGGAAATTCAGAGAAATTAACCAACGGTTAAAAAATATTCAAATCATGAGCCAACATTTTCTAGTACCTACATGATAGTATCAAAAATAAAAATTATACAATGGGTTAACTATGACTAAGTATAAAAGTTTTAACCAAAAGATAATAAAAAAAATATTTCGGAATTTTAGCTCGATGTTTAAAAAATGGTGCAAAACCCTATTTTCCTTTGGAAAATAGGCGCCTATGATGAGCATCGTCCGAGTCCGAGATGACTTTGATCTTAGATTTGTCAACTATCTTGCGGTAGTTTCTTTACAGCATTTTCAATTGTAGAAACGACAAAAATTAACTTTAATAATATGTAATAGGTAACAGTTAATACGGTTAGCTGCAGCATTACATTAATTTTTCGTTTCAAACTGTCGAAACTGCATTTTGACTTGTTACAGGTCCGTTAGAATTACCCACAAAAACACACTTTACGTAGTACAGTTAAATCTTGTCCGAAACAAACCGGTGAACTATATTATAAGAAAATATCTGTACCCGATACAAAATTCTTTATTCCATTACTACAAAATGTTTAAAATTAAAAAATAGGTACAAAAAACTGAAGAAAAACAGAAAATCAAAAACACAGGGATAAATTAGTTTAATATGAATTTATAAAACAAAAAAATGTTTCACTTTATAAATAAGCTTGGAAATTTGTTAAAGGTTAATTCCTATTTCTTTCTCTTAAAATATTTGTACTCAGTCATAGTTAACTCTGTTATAAGGTGAAATTGACTTACCCTAATATTAGGAAATGGATTATTTTTGTAACCATTTTTTGGCCACTTATCTTCTTTAAATTGAAAGCATGGAACTAAATCAATGTCTAGATTGATTGTCTCATCTTCATTCCTTAATTTTAAAGTGAAAGCAGGATGTGCCTTCGAAATCATTACCTATATGTACAAATTAAAAAAATAACAGTCACTTTAAATGCATACTTCTTCAAATTTTAAAAAATGAAAATATTTAAAAACTAATTATTTTATATTATTTATACAATACAAAAGGTACATACATAAATTCTAATTAGCACACTGTTACCCATATCAACATCTATGTAACATTTCTCATTTTCTTTCTTCAGTTTATTTAAACTTAAATGGATTGTTCTTTCTATCCATTGCAAAACTTTAATAGTTGAGAGGAAATTTTGAGAGTCCATTAATGTCTTTAGTTTTCTAAAAACATTTAAATATAAGTACATTTTTTTACTGAAGTAATGAATACCTGATTTTACCTAAATTTGACCCCTTCTTTCCTTTTTAATAGTTTAGTATATTCCGATTGTGGAATTTGGATGTTCACAAATCCTGGTTTTTCGCTAGCCCTCAGAATGGGATTAACTATGGCTGGTAAATTTAAAACAAGATCTAAGTCGTATTCCTCGGGTTTACCAACTTTAATTTTGTCGTAGAAACTCCCTCCGTAGAATGGTCTTTCATATGTGTGTCTAAATAAAACGTCTTTAGTTTTCATCAAAGAAGCTATCCGATCAGTTACCTACAACATGGTAAAATAGTAAATATAACTAGTAGGTACTATAAAAATTTAAGTAATTTTAAAAATACCTTGTAATAACAGGTAAATTTCTTAGCCTCTACAAATTAACTACACAATTGTTGCAAAAAAGACAGTAGAACTTATTATTATCAAATTTTTAATACCAGAAGCTAATGCTTATTTGTTATGTTCTAATACAAGAGACAACAATAATTGGTAAAAAATATATACAGTATGCGCCAAAAGTATGGAATAAATTCAATAAAAACGAAACAATTATTTTTGGAAAAAATCCTCGAACAGGTCGATTTTTAATTTAAAAAATACATATTTTAGAGTAAAATGCGATTTTCAAATGTCATTTGTTTTCGAGTAACGACGTCATTGATTTTTTTTTAAATGGCAACACCATATTTTTTTTCTTGATTCTGAAAGATCGTTTAATTCTCTATCAGACAGTACTAAAATTTTGCCCTCTTACATAGGAAAGTTTTCGAGTAAATGACGATTGAATGTTGAAAAACGTAAATCAATTAAAATAAAGCAAAAACGTTATCAAGTTTAATTTTTCGAATTCCATAGTTCTTTTATGGATCACGTAGGTGAAAATCTTTGCAAAGTGTCATTGTCACACCGACTTTCTAATAAGTATTGTAAGCGACATAGAAATTATTATTCAATTTAAAGTATTATGACACATTTAACTGTTACTCAAAGAACTGAAATTTTAATTCTTATCGGATGCGGGAATATGACTAGAACTCGGCAGGAAGTTTGCGATTTATTTAATGCAAAATATCCAGATCGCCCTATCAGCCAATCAACAGTCAGTAAGGTAGAGTATAAATTTAGAGAAATTGGCAATGTTGTAAATATTCCAAAACCTGGACGTCCAAGCATTAATGAAAATCAGAAACAGAACATTTTGATAAGTATGGTGGATAATCCTCATAATTCTTCACGATTGGTTGCATTAAACAATGACACTAGTCAGAGCACAGTGCTACGTATCTTGAGGTAGGAAAAATATCATCCCTACAAAATTCAACTTGTGCAGGAACTCAATGAAGATGATCCCGATCGCCGCTTACACTTTTGCAAAATTCTAATGGATTTATGTCAAGGAAATAGAAATTTACACCGGCAAATACTTTTTTCAGATGAGGCCACATTTTGTCTGAATGGTACAGTAAACCGTCAAATTTGCAGATATTGGAGTCGGAAAAATCCTCATTGGATGGTAGAGACATATACCCAACACCCTCAGAAATTAAATGTGTGGGCTGGAATAGTTGACGACAGAATAGTAGGGCCTTTCTTCTTTGAAGGAACCCTTACAGGACAAAGATATTTAGAGTTTCTAGGAAATGACCTTGTTCCAGCTCTTGCAGTAATTTTTCCTAACGATAATGACCCTGACATTCCTGACGATATCATATGGTTTCAGCAAGACGGTGCACCTCCGCACTATGCGCGCCCTGTACGAGATTTTTTGGACAACTGTTTTCCTGGGAGGTGGAGCGGCAGACGCGGACCGATAGAATGGCCTGCAAGATCGCCAGATCTTACACCTCTTGACTATTTTTTAGGGGGATACTTGAAGTCAAAAGTGTACATTAATAAACCACGTAATTTAGAAGAACTTCAAAATCGCATTCGGGACGAAATACGCAGAGTTACCCCAGAAATCGTTCATAATGTGCAAGAAGAATTTCTTCACAGACTTGCGCATTGTCAAGAAGTTGGTGGATGGCAATTCGAACATTTAATTTAAGTATAAAATTTAATCAATTGTATTTTATTTTACATACCTCAGAATTGTTACTTTTTTATGGATAAAATGTACGTTTTCTAACATTCAATCGTCATTTACTCGAAAACTTTCCTATGGTAGAGGGCAAAATTTTAGTACTGTCTGATAGAGAATTAACCGATCTTTTGGATTGCAGGTGTGTAGGTAATAGCTGCTCTACAGTTAATAATATATAAAAGCCATTGCAAAAAGAATTACGGACTGTAAAACGGATTTGTAATTGTCAACAAGAAAGTTCGCTGTAATAATAATTGCAGGACAGTTTCATAGTTAGCAATTTATCTTGTACTGGTATAAACTATTTTTTTATTATGTTTGCTGTGCTCAAAGTTAGGTTAAGGTTTAGGTTAATTTTTTTTTGTTATATTTGCTTTGCATAAGATTATTTATTTATTTTTGCTGTTGGTAGCACGAATATTGCTGCACCAGTGCAATAAAAATTGGCCGGTATCTAATCTTTACAAATCCAATGAGAATTATATTTTCATAAAAGGCATTGTCGATTTATTAAAGCCAAAGTCTAATGTAAAGCTTTACTTTTTGCGGATGACCTTAAATTTATCAATAGGGTGTCAAAACGGTGCTCTTTTAATAGTACAATGAATTTAAACTCTTCCAAGTGTCGTGAGTTAATGGTTTTCTCGCATAATAAAAATAACTACATATTACAACTATGTGCTAAACAATTAAATTTCAGGTACTGTTCCTAATATTAGAGATCTTGGAGTCACGTTCGATAAAGAGCTACCTACGGTTTGAACAGCAAATCAAAAAAATTCTGGTGAAATTATTACAAATATTAGATCCTTAAAAGATGTACTGTAGATTTTCATAATGCTGAAGCTATACGTTTACTGTATATTGCTTTAACAAGACCACACTTGGATTATGCTTCGACAGTGTGGACTCCATATTATGATTATAAAAACAAAATTAAGCAAGTTCAGAATTAAGTTTTTGTGATTTGTGCCATTTAAAACTAATACTTAATTAGATTATAACAGCCAAGTAGGTGAACTAAAGCTTGATTTGCTAGATGTAAGATATTGTAAGATGCTGTCATTTTATTAGATGTTATTGTGTTAAATTGACATTGGTATTGAATAAAGATACAAAATAGGCTCGTAAAATGGGTACAGCAAAGAAAACTTACATTTTTTCACATTTATTGCATTCAGCGCTTCATTCTGATTCCAAATAACTTGTTCTGTATTCGCTCCTACTTTTTACGTGATGTAGAATGTTATTTGAGGCATTTATAAAATTTTGCTATCTGACTTCACTACATCAAATTACCTAATTACCTGTTTTATTCTGAAAACATAATAAACAAAAGTAATAAATAAAGATTTTTTTAAAATGTTTAAGGAGAAATCAAATTAGTAGTAAATAGCAATAAAAATGTTTTAAATTAATTTAAAAAAAAAAAATATTAAATATCATTATTCATTACTTTTAGTTATTATTTTTCTAATTAAAACAAGTTAATGTGAAATCAGATGGCACAATTTTATAAATACCTCAAGTAAAACCATCTATCCAACAGCATTGTCGCCGTAATTGTCACGAGCGAATCATCTATATTGTAAACAAAGGAATATTTTACGTTAACAATACCACATCACCACAAATAATTATGGCATTACCTACACAGTATTTACACTATGTATCTATGATCCACAAATGCCACAAAAACGCAAAAATACAAGAAACAAATGCCTGTTTACATCACCGACACCGTAACCTGCACCTGTATCTACGGAAACAAACCGCGCTGAACGGCATGTAACGTCATAATAATGATATAGCTTTTTTGGCCACGCAGTTTCGTTAATTATTATGTGATTACATTTCAAATTAACATAAAATTAATATAAAATGCATGCAACTTCCCCAACTCTTTTATACCCGTTCTTCCAGAACTTCCAATAATCTCTCAGACCAGCTTCATTTTTTTTCACCAATATAAGGCCTTCTCTCATGAATTAAAACACTGTAATTAGTTTCAGGATTATCTACTATTGTTTGTGATGCGGTCTCTTGCAAAAATGCATTAATGTCTGTTCACCTTGTGTGGTTTGCGTAGTCTCTATGTTAACTAATATTATTATTTAATCTTGTTATTGTCATTAAGATTTAGCTTTAATTTTGTAACTCTTTCTTGAGTATTGTATCTCTATTTGTAACTAATATAGGCAATATGCAGTCGCATCGAAAAAATTGCTGTAATTCATTATGTAAACCAGCTTATGAATTTCTTGTACAATTTATTAAGTGAAAAATTGTCAAAAGTAAAACAAGTTTCATTAATAGTTCTTTTGAGAATAAATGAAAAATATTTCCATATGTGCTTAATAAGTACTATAACATATCAAACATCAAGATTAATAAATATCCATTTAAATTTCAAAAGTAGATTCAAATCATTAGGCAAACAATCCTATAATTGAGGAGCTAACTACTAAACAAGTCCATCTAAATGCAAAATTGAGATAATATAGCCATTTTACTACAAATGTAAAATCAAACAAGCCGGTCGAATTTTCGTTGCAACAAATGACAAGTCTCCTTAAACAGGACTATATGAAAACATATTGTTCGAACAGAATTGAACAAGTGCCGATTACAGTGTATTAAAACGTGACCCTTTAACAGCAAGTTAAGTAAATATTAATAAATATTTATAAATATGGTAATACTTCTACATTTGTGCTATCTGCAAAACAATATTCTACCTTTCTAGTTCCTTCAGACAATCCACGAGTTGTGGATCTTACATTTCAGATGACAATGCAGATGCAACGGAAAATAATAGTAGTTCAGAAATAAGCCTATTTCGAGATGTTTCTCGGCTATATTATTGTAATTTGTCTTTAATTCGTACTTGTTTGCTTAAGTTTTAATCAAAAGTGAACGAGTCCTTATATTACTGGGGCAAATTTAAACAAGTCGATTCTTATCAAAGCTGAATAAATCCTGATATTTTTTGTTCATTATGTGGTTATCAAGATATTACCAACTAATTTTCCAAACATATATTTTTTTACAACAAATTGCCTTGAGAAGGAAATGTTATATTTTGAAAATTTGTAAATCATAAACTTGTCAGGTTTTGCATGGAAGCTCCTTAATTATTCTTTCTGCTGGCTATTCGAGCGTTACTTACCTGCTTGCTATGTTATGTAGGCTGAAGCTGAACTATTAGGTACCAAGATATCCATGGAAAATGTCAATGTCATTCTAAATTACGTGATTAAAAATCTCTACTGAACAAACTGCTGCACAATATGGCCAAATACATGAAACCCAAATTCGACTGGAAATTCTTTAAACTGCAGAAGCGATACCTGAGTAACAAGTTGGATGCCATCGCTCTCTCAACTACCACTCATAACGCTGAAGAAGACAGAGGGGAAAATGTGGACGATTCTGGCAGCAATCGGATGAGGTACAGTGTTTGCAAAGACCGAGTGTCGACTTGTCGAAAATTCGTGTTCGAAGACAAAAATGCACAAAACAACAATGCGGCAGATTCTCAGGATCAATTTGAAACTGCTTCGATACAACCAGAAGAAGAGTTAGCCAATAGAAATCAATCCGGTAGCGCTAATTCTATGAACGGATACAGAATGTTTGCCGCCTCAACAACTTACAAAAATGTTATATTGCCCCTGAAGTCGTCAAAACTAGCAAATCCGTTCCCTGAACCTGTCAAAGTGATGCCATCTCATACCGTCTCAGACCAAGAGAAAGCCGAACAAATGCAAGCTGAGTGTAGAATTCCGAGATCTGTTACAAAAACTAAAAGAATAAATTAAATACTGTACCTTTTGTTTGTCTATATTCTAATAAAACTGTTGTCTTTATCAAAATGCTGTATTATTTTGTTACTAAAAATTAACAGCAGAAAAGTTGGGTAGTTGCGTTCTATTCTACTCTAGAAGGTGTTCCGATGTAAGCGTACAAAAATTTATCAAAAATAGTGCTAAACCTCTAATGCAATGTGTATATGCCTTCTGAGATAAAGAGTGTCAAGGTTTTTCAAGGAATCAAAATGATTTTTAGCTGAACAAAAATGGTGTATTCTTGTTTCATTGCCATAAGTCCATCCCCTCCCCTCCGCACACTAAGAACTATTCAATACCTGATTAAATAAATAATCTAGTCACCTGAAAAAGAGGCAGACATCCGTTAATGAAATTAAAAAGTCTATTTGGTGGTGGTAGGTTCAACCTTTGATTGCCCCAATGAACACATTTTTTTTTAAATAAGATAGGTACTAAATTATTGATGATAACGAGTTTAAAAATGTACAAATTGTAGTGATTTACAAAATATTCCTTGAGTTCATCTTTAAACATGCTATTACTTACAATTAATTTTAATTTCTTTGGTAATGTATTACAGAAATTTGAGGCTAAATAAGCATACGAGGATTTAAAGAATGAGGATGAGTGTCTCATCTCTTCGTATACCGAATATTAACTTTGAATTGAGACTTGGTAGATTTTTCGTATTTATGTATTAAACTGATATAATGAATATTTCTATGCACTTCCACTTTTTACCATCCATTTTTAATAAGATAAGGTGTGATGTGATGTCTCCTCTTGACTGTTTCAAAAGTTAATTTCAGCTTAACATTAGTTGTTAAAATATTTTTAAGATTATATAGACACTGTAAGCGAGAATACATGCAGTTTTTATAACATTATTTACATTTTTTTACTGTATTGGAAAGGTACCCATTTTAAGCTAATATAAATCAAATCTCCTACAATTCCTATCAATAAAGTCATATGTATGCTCTCTGATACCAAACATCATTTACAACAGTTAAGCCAAGATGTTGGATCTAATTTTACGGGCTTTGATTTGCTTTCAGATTTTATTGCAGATAAATAACTCTTTAGACATCGTTGGACTTTCTGAGACCTGGTTGAATTTCTCATTTCCTAATTATGGAGTCAATACACATAACTATAAGTTAATTCGCAATGATCGTCCCTCACGTGCTGAGGGAGTAGCTTTTTACATTAAGAATGGTATTAAATATAAAGTGTTGGAATGTCCTGATTTTACTGATAGCGCTTTGGAATGTCTTTGGATAAGTGTGAAAATATCTGGAAGAAATTGTTGTTTGGGTACGTTGTACAGACCACCTTCTTCAAATGCTTCAATTTGTTTAGAACATTTGGAGAATATATTAATTCACTTTTTTCCTAATTTTGATTGTATTGTATTTGGAGGCGATCTTAATATTAATGTGTTGGATGTCGGTAATATTTATAGGACTAGATTGTTCGGATTGTTGGAGAGGTATGGATTACACCAATTAATTACATCACCAACACATAAAGTCGGTAATTCAGAGACCCTTATAGATTTGATAATTGTTTCTGATATTAACCTGGTAAGTGACTCGGTTGTGATTGACATGGGACAGGTGTCAAAGCATTCTTTAACAAAATGTGACTTAAAAATTAAGAAAATTTGTCAAAAACCAAAAATGGTGACAATTAGAGACTTTTCTAATTTTGATTTTGATAATTTTAAGTTGGATCTAGCCCTTGTTAATTGGGATGATATATATTCACTGGCCTCTGTTGATGAAATGCTACATTTTTGGAATACATCTTTACTTTCAGTTTTTGATATTCATGCTCCAGTCAGAACCTTTAAAGTTACCAAGAAACCGGCACCTTGGCTTACGCCCAATCTCAAGCTCATGATTAGTCTTAAAAAGTGCGCGTTTGCTAAATATAAAAAATTGAAAACGGATTCATCTCATGACGAGTATAAAGACTTACGCAATTTGGTAAACAGATGTGTCAGGGCGGAGAAAAAAGCATTTTTACTTTTTTAGTTTAAAAATAATCCTAAAACCTTTTGGAAAACCTTAAAATATCTAAATGTCACTGAATCTAATGATAGGGCCTTTGAAATCAATCCCGATATGTATAATAACTTTCTGTGTGATGAGTTGCCTCAGCCTCCTAATATTTTGGATTTAGGTTTATTAGATAAATACATGGGCAGATTTCTAGGAACGAGAGGAGAATTTAAGTTTAATACTGTTACTGCTGACCAAGTGCAAAAAATTATTTACAACATAAAAACTCAAGCTAAAGGTTGTGACAACATTAACCAAAAGATGTTACTATATGTTTTCCCTTTTCTTAGTAATCATTTTACATTTATTATTAATGAGTGTTTAACCTCAGGTATATTTCCTGCGGTCTTGAAAGATGCTCATGTCTTACCGTGTCCGAAAAAGAATAATCCGGAGGCTTATTCTGATTTCCGTCCCATCAGTATTTTGCCTACATTATCCAAGGTGCTAGAGAGAATTGTTGCTGGACAACTTAATACATTTTTGTCTGAAAACCATGTATTACCTCTTGTCCAATCTGGTTTTAGGGAGTTTCATAGTACAACTACAGCTCTATTACATATCACAGATGACATTTTCAAGGCTAATGACCTAAATCATAATACTTGCTTAATCTTGGTAGATTTTAGTAAAGCCTTTGATACTATAGATAACACAATTTTGCTTAGCAAACTGAAATATTTCGGATTTGGTAACAACGCACTATCATTTTTTTCTAGTTATCTATCTAACCGTCGTCAAAAAGCTTGTTCAGGGAACATCTGCTCGTCTAATAGATTTATTAAGCAAGGGATTGCACAAGGGAGTATATTGGGGCCTACACTTTTTTCAATTTATACTGCAGACTTTCACTCATTTTTCACTCACTGTAAAATTCATCAATTTGCGGATGACACACAACTTTACTTTTCTTTTGATTGACGAATGCTTCAGTCGCTGCTAACTATATTAATAGGGATTTAGAAACGTTATTGCATGTTGCTAGTTTACATTGTTTGGTATTAAATGAGAAAAAGACTGAAATGTTAATTTTTGGCAAAAATAGGCTACCCTGATTTTGAGGTAAAAATTAATGATGTACTTTTAAAGTCAGCTGATCATTGTAGAAGTTTGGGTCTTATTATTGATGGTAGTCTTACATTTAACAATTATATAAACAGTCTAGTTTAAAAATCGTACAATAAATTAAAAGTTCTTTATATGCAGAGAGATTTTCTTAATACTGACACAAAGCTACTGTTGTGTGACTCTCTAATTCTATCGCAATTAGCTTATTGTGATGTTATATATTGGCCTGCGTTAACTGTTAAAAATAAAAATACGCTTCAAAAGATACAAAATTCTTGCTTACGATATTGTTTTAATTCGCGGAAATTTGATCATGTATCAGCTGATTTTGTACGCTCCAAGTGGCTTAATCTAAGTGAAAGATTTTGTTATCATTTGTCTTGTCTTGTCTTTAAAATAAATTATTTTCACTTACCTACTTATCTTTACGAGAAGTTGATACGTGGTTGTGATACGCATCAATTGCCTACTCGTGGAAGGGATCTGTATACCGTACCTAAACATAACACTGCGCAATTTGAAAAATGTTTTACTTATAACGCTGGTAAAATTTTCAATGACATTCCTATTTCTATTAAGTCCTCGTCTAATATTCATTTGTTCCGGAAGCGAATCAAGGCCTGGATTTGTTCTAATCGATAACTGTTGCGTTATTTTTATGTATGTTAGGTTAAGTACAATATGTATACATTGTTTCTATGGTTTGTCTACTACTTTTTCTATGGCTGGTTGGTTACGTGGAAGAGCGGCATGTTGCCGAACGGCGCCAACCTTATATCAACTATATTTTGTATGTACTCTTGTGTATGAATAATAAAGGCAATATTATTATTATTATTATTTGTATAAATATTTTTGAATTCTATAAGAGAGCCAGATAAATTTAAATTATTCTCAAATCTAATCTTCACACATTGCTGGGCAGCAGCTTAGTTGGATTTACTGCTTACTATCAAATTAATATCTTTTGAACCATAATAACGAATCGTTAGACCCTATAATAATTTAATTTTGCTAAAAGTAAATTGTGCTCTAGGCAATCAAAAGCTTTTGAATAGTCCAGCATAACAGTTACCGTAACCATCGGGTCCCCAATAGCACGTAATACATCATTGGTTATATCTAACAAACATGTGGATGGGGTATAACCAGAACAAAAACCAAGTTGTCTTGACGGAAGAATATTATATTTGTTAATATAGCCTTTAACTTGAATTTAAACAAATGTTTTCTACAGTTTTCGAAATTGTTGATAATATACTAATAAGCCGTACATCATTCGTTAGCAATATTAGATTTCTTTGATACTGGAGAAATAACAGCGTACTTCCAATCAACAGGAACATATCTTTCTAATAAAGAACTGTTTATAATGTGTCAAAGCATTGTCACAAAAAGGAAGACACATTTTTCACATATCTGCCGATATGCCAACTACACCTTCAGCATTAGACTGTAATTTAATTACTATTGTAATAATATTCCATTGCTGGCTAACTTATACGAAAAGCTATGTTTGACCATTTAGAATTGTTAAATTCATTTATTAAATTGTCGTCAGTCTTAGGGGAAGTTATTGATGCGATAAAGCGATTATTTATTAATTCAGTGTTCAAAAGATCTTCAGGAATATAGCTAATTATATTTTTAACATAAATATTTAGTTTTCTAAGATTTGTCCATAATATTTTAGAATTTTTCAATTTTTTTTTAAACATATTCAACATATGTCTTGTTTCCCTACGAGTAGAGACAGAACATAGTTTCTACATTGCTTATAGTAATGCCATTTTACAAAGGCTTGATTACGATTAAAGGTCTATTTACACACATCAGTGCCGTATCAGTATGAGTAAAAAATCGTTGTTTACATTTTAAATTGGCGTGTTTATACACATCCGTCACAGTGTTATTTTTGTAATTCTACTGACGAACTGACCAGATTTTTTTATTGCTTAGAATAGATGAAAAACTTATCGAGCTGGTACGAAATTTTGATCAACTATATGATGAATATATTCAGATCATCGTCTAATAACTCCTTTTTACGGACTACGGACGGATATATATAAAATGGCATCAGTGATCGACCACAAATAACACTGATAGTGAATTGACACTGAACTGATACGTCACTGATGTGTGTAAATGGACCTTAATACTGAAAACTTGTAGCGCTCGTCTATACTGAGATAGTGCATTATTCCTAAGTTTCATCATTAATTTAATTATTAGTTATCCAAGGACAATATTTTGATACTCTAATTTTTTGTAATGGGACGTGTTTCTCAAATAGATCAAGTCGAATTAGTCAAATGTTTACAATGTTACAAATTGTTTGAGAATTTAGAAAAATATCAAACACGTTTTTTAATTCCTTCTATATGAGCGAGAAAAGCTACGGAGGAAAGTTTTGAGGAACTTTTGAACTTAGTAGGACATTGTATTTTATAACAGGGTATACAAGTGTCCCAGCAGAGCAACTTTAAGGTAAGTACAAAATTATTCAGGAAATAAAATATCATGTAGAAATTTACCAAAGTACTTCTCCCTTTTCGCGTATTGTTTTTTAGATACGTTCGTACTATAGGCGCCAATTTAAGGAAAGCAAGGGAGGCACTTGCTCCCCCAGCAAATCTGCAAGGGGGACAGAGCCCTTCTCCCAAGTTTTACTAACCAAGGTCGTATAACAAGTATTTACTATCTAGCTCAAAGTTTAAAATAATAGCGTTGAGAAGCCGTGACAACTTCGCGCATACTGGCTTAACCAAGTCATGTCACGTTGCGTCATGTCGTCTCTGTTTAAATTAATATATTACGTTTAATGACTATAATACGAAATAGTCCCTTTATTTCGTGATTTTAGTTTTGTTGAGTTTTGTTTTGTTACGTATGGCTCCCTTCAGTAATTTTCAAATTTGGGCGCCTATGGTTCGCACGTTTTATCGTAGGTAATGTGCGCATAGGACAAGAATACGCAACTGAAAAATAAAACAATTCGAAATTTATCGGTCAATTTTATTGCTGACGATCTCGAACATCGTCAATTAAAATTCAAATATTTTGTAGTCGAAATCGCCATCTCCTAATTACTTAATTTTTATTAGTTTTAACTAAAGTAATTAAAAATAATAAAAGCATATATTTTATATAACTTTTAATATATTTTTTTTCTCACTTTTTTTTCTTGGACTAGCCTTTGTCCTATTAACAAGCTTCTGAATGATTTAGTTACAAATTCATCAACATAGTTAAACTGATATTTAAACACAAATACAAAATGTAACTAGAACTAGATATTAATTGACCAATAAATTAAAGCAAGTTCTAAAATCCACAATTTATTGAAATCAATAAATTGTAGCCAGTTTTTATTTTGTACCATCTAAAATAAACTGAAGGCTCAATTTGTTTTTCAATAAATTGTTGCATGTAGAACAGCTATTAAAATATTTTGAATCTATTATAAATTTTATAATCGCTAAATTAATATTATAATTAACTAAACTAATTTATCTGTGATAAGAACGTATCTCAGATACCGTATGCGGGATACGAAATCGCATATTTACGTTGTGAATGAAGATGAATTAAAATAAAAAATGACTTACCTGTTGCAATATTATATTGTTCCGTGTTTTCTCATTTTCTGGCAAAGATATATATTTCTGGTTAATTTTATTTAACACATTTTCCATTTGATTATATTTCTTCTTTTCGGTTTCCATTACCGTTTCTAAATCTGAAAAACAATATTTAATAAAATGCACCTCTCCCTCTTTACACGTATAGTGACTGATCACCACCTGATCACTGAACACTTCTCTCAACATGTAGGTATCTCTGGGATTTACCTGATAACGAGGATACAGGGGATTTCCAAACAATCCCAACCTGTTCTTTACCGATTTATACAGCGTGACCCAGTCAATTATTTGTATACTTATAAAATCCTTTAATAAATATAGTTACAGTTCTTTCATCCATGATTTTGAGATTATAGTCTAAAATAAGTGGTTAGTTAAAAATTTAATTCGATCTTCATTTGTTGGTTGGTATTAAAATCTTTTTTACACCTCAGCCCAGGACGTTTGTTAAGCTCATTCGAAATCGAGTGATTCACTGCATTATATAAATTTAGGTTAAGTTTGTATTTAGAAGTTTATTAAAATACTTACCTCAAATTATATATTCATAAATATATATTTAGACTTGTCTCCAATCATTTAGTTGATAAAAATCTCAAATTTATCGTAATCTAATCTTGCTACTTTACTGTTAATCATAACATCTGCAGATGTCGCATTCGCAACAATGTTGAGTTTTGTAAAACATGCAGCACAATATCTCTTCAATTATTTAACATTGTAAATATCATTGCCAAATTTAAATACATAAGTACAAACCGAAAATTACAACAAAGGAAGGTACTAGGAATTTGAATATTCTGCTAAAAATTTTACTTAGGATTTTGCTGATTACTATTTATTACCTACAAGCAGTACAAGCTATTCGCGATTCGCATTAATCGCTTTTATTTATCATCGCTATTGGCTGTGACATCATTCCTACAGTCAATGGCGGTTCGTTACTACTACCATAGAAAAAAGATGTCTGTATTCTGTGACTACTACCAGCTGATAAAATCAATTTCAAAGTGTATACCGAGTGCGTAGACTCGTCGTTATATCTCTATTTGTGAGTGGAAACAACGAAGAACTAATGTTGAAAGTAGATTTTATTATGAATACATCGTCAGCAGTTTGAAATAAATCGGCAAATTTGTTGTCATTATCAGGGCCGTAGCCAGGCGGGGTGCGAAGCAGTGTTGCCAACCAAATGAAAACGAAAACATGATACTGACCAAAAAAAACATGAGAAATCATAACATCCCTAGATTAATTATTTTACATAATATAATAAACATATTAAGTTTCAAAAAAATATCATGCAATTTGTAGTTTGAAATACTGAATGTGGTTTTTTAATATTATTTTATTAAATTAAATCAGGGAAATCTACCCTGTCCTTGCTTTTATTCCGATTTTATAAAAAGTTAATACATTATTGAGTTTGATTTAATTAGAATCAAGTCTGTCTATACTCGCGTTAAGAATTCAGACGTGTTATGTCACGGCTGACGTTACACATTTGTTTTTATTGTCAACGTAATTTTCGATAATTGGTCGCGTTAAAAACAATCATTTTTTGCAATTTAGTGCAATATATAATGCAAACTTTTAGTGTAGGATATAATTTTATTACTATCAGTTGCAGTTTCTTAAATATTTTGATGAAAATATAATGATTTATTCATTTGTTCGTATGACGTAAGTCGTCTGAATTCTTGACGTGAGTATAAATCAATATTAAGTAATGTCACAAAGTTTCTTTTCTTATCTTGGTAATGTCAGAAATTAGGCTAAACTCATAGACCAGTTTATAAGTTTATGGGTTAACTTTAAATCACAGATTACAGAACATACTGAACTGACTTGGGGGACCAAATGACCAAGAACCTCACAAGAACGGTAAAATAAGCGGCAAAGATCTTTTCCGTAATTCTTAAAAAAGCTTTATACCTTAGAAAACTTAAAAAAACATGAGAAATTTAACTCAGAACATGAGAACATGAGACTGGTCATCAAAACATGAGATCTCATGTAAAAACACGATAAAGAAGTGAACAGTTCACTCAATCAATTTTACCAAGAGAGCGTTAATTATGCAGTGTTTTTTTAAATCTTTTTTTCAAAATTATTTTCCAGCAGACTGGAACCAGTTTTATTCTGCACTCTGAAAGTAGGTTCTTTACTTTTTTTTCATTTAAAAGTTAATTTTCTAGAAAGCGTAAGTAAATTGTCCGATCGAAAATTTATGAAACAGAAAAGATGACTGTGATAATAATTAAAACAAATTGAGTGACATAATGTCAGTTGATGATATGCGTTGCTGATATACTATTTTAATCAAACTTGAGATATTTGTAAAATGCTAAATCGAAAATGAAGAGAACACTTGTTCATGCATTTTACAAATATTTGTTTTTCTTTAGTTTTATTGGGTTTTTTTGTCTTGTCTCATCAACTGGGCGTTACATTTTGTTTACGGATTTTTAAAAAAAAATTGAAAGAAAGGAATTTAATGTCTTCTGTGTTACGTGATAAAACTGTCATATCAATCATGGCCAAATAGGCTATTTACAACTACAAACAAAATTCTAATAAAATTAGCTAGGGTTTGGGAGATATTTGCAAAAAACTAAATTTTAGGCTGATTCCAACAGACTATACTCTAGAACCCATAAAAATTAGAATTTATGGAAACAAAAAAATATAGGTCAAACAAGTAGATTATGTGCCCATTTTTCCTAGCATTTCTAAATCACTATGTATAAGAAGGAAACACTTCATTTTCGAGTTCCATCAATATTTTATTTAGACCTAACCCCCCCCCCCCCTCTAAAAGTTGGCTGGCCACTGCTTTGGTCATTATTATTGTAATAGATTGTGATTGTACCTAAATTAAGAGAAAAATATTGAATTGACAAAACATATCACAATTTTTCATTGAAAATTATTATTAACTTCAAGTATATTAATTTTATTACTCTAAGTACCTAGATCAAATTTAAGTTAATATTTATTAATTTAGCTTATTACCATTTCTAGGTACATAGGTATTATAAGTAAACCATTATTTAAAAAGAAAACAATGTAGGACCAGAACGGTGTTTTGTGGTTTGCCTATATGTCGTGTAGAAATTATACTGGCTCCATGGGATCGATTACAGCGGAACGAAAAGTCAAGATACGTGCCGAGGGTGCAATCATAGTGTAAATATAATTTGAATTTCTTTTAACGATGCAATTAGTACAGCTTCAATAAGCTGTACTTTTACTTCACAAAATATTATAGATTGATTTCAATTAAGTGAATTTATTATATCATTCTAAACTAGTGCGACATAACTGTTTTTTGAGATATTTACTACTTTTAAAGAGGTGAGCCAGTGAACTATTAACAGAAATTTTGGGAGGCATCAATGATTAGGTCGTGTCGATACGTGTCAAAATTATCTTTGTCTAGGCACATGTGTGACGGACAATTTGTTAAGGTCGCCGTATTTCTCGTCGTAAAATGATTATATTTGTAGTGTTTTTTAGGTAGAGAAATCTCGAAAAATAAAACTCCTCAAGCAAAAGTAATATCAAAAATAAAATTATTGATGTTTTGTTAGTTAGTGTACAATACGTACAATATACATTTTTAGCTTCATAAATAACTATATAACCTTACATATTAAAAAAAAATCATTAGATACTGATACTGTTATTTTTTGGATTTATTAAAATAAAAAGATAAATCTTGGAAAATGAAAAAATATAGAAAATTTCAATATTTTCAAACCGAATACTATATATTTTACATATTCGGATAAATCACCTTCTTAGGATGTAGAATATCAAGGATACATATCTATATATAACAGTAAGATATATCTGGCCAAAAAAGTATGTTTCAAGACTAAATAGATCTAGTATATATTTAAATATAACCTCAACACTGTAAGGCATTCGAATTGTGTTTCTACTCATTCATTTTGATAAACTTTCTGAAACTTTCTTGCTTTTTGGTTAAAGATTCTTATTGCTCCGTTTTAAATTTTATTTAATATATAAAGTACTGCAAACTTGCTTGTCCTATATACAAGAGCCGTGACACAGCAAATACTGAAAATTTGGTATCTCAATACTGTCAAGTTTTGGCACCTTGGCAACATTGTTTTATGGCTAAATTCTCCGCAGTAACGAGCTTCTCATGTTTTACTCAAACAATATCAGAAACATAGATAGAAAGGAAAAAAATATCGATTTCTATAAAGCTTTTGATCGTGTAGACACATGTAATTGGCTTTAGTGGTCTGTCGTTGAATATAATTTTATGTTCAGTAGAATGATCATAAATCTAAAGAATTTCATGCATACTCCAGAGTACTCCAAGGATACAATTTGGGACCGCTGTTATTTATTATATTTATAAATTATCTCTGAGATTCTTACTTGTTACTTATTACGAATGATTACAATCATTTACTGAAATAAATTGTTTAAATAGCTACCAATTATTACAAAGTGAACTAAACAAACTGATGAATTGATGTTTTATCAATAACTTCCATGTGAAGTATATAGTTTCACTAATATGGAAAATACATTGTATACAATTAGCCATTCTGAGCTTTCAAGAAATCAGACATGGAGTTAGACCTAAGTAATTTATTTGATTATAAAATAATATCCGACTATATTACTGCAACAACTAAGTAGTTCTGAATTAAAAACTTAATGATCTACAATTAGAAACTGTAAGCTTCTTTCAAATATCGATAGCTTGAAAGCTATTTACTTCTCTTTAATTTCAAAATTAAATATGGCTGCATAGTATGAAACCTTTTTTAATAAAATATTAAATTTATGATTTAAGACGTTTAAAGGAAATTTACTAATTAAATACTTATCGTATAAGAAGTAGCAAATTCGAGAACGTAGTATTTAAACACGTAGACAATTAAACGCGAATTCAATACAACGTTTTATCCATAATCACATCACAATCATATTTGTGGAGAATATGAATTATTGGTATTTAATAAAACTTGATTTAACTTGATATTTATCAGTACTCAATGAAACACAAATTTGATATTCCAAGGAAAATCCAAGGAAAATATAGCTGTTCCTTATAAGAAGAGACATCCGTAACTTGTGCATATTCTTCACAAACTTCGGCAGATGCTCTGCGTTCCGAAAATGATGGCAACAATGTTACAAGGGTTATTATTAACGGAGAGAAACTTAAATATGATAAAACAAAAAATGAAATGTGTATTACTATAAATGTAAAAGTTAATGTTAATAAATAAATAAATTAAATTTGATTTATTATAAATCTATTATTTTTTCATTATTCTACTAGTGAAATAAAGTTACTTTATTCCACTAGAGGATAAAGTATTACTTTAGACGGTTCATATGTGTGGATAAAAGTCCGATTATAAGGTGACTGTGGATAAAGACAATCCTGTAAGAATCCTAAAAAATTGCTGTTAGAACTGAGATATTTAATTGCTTCTACAGTGGTTTCGTATCGACTTATTTACACAAAGACTGTCTATTGTTAAGAGCTGCGAAAAATTTAGCAATATTAGATGCAACCAATTGCAGCAACTACTACAGCACGTCTCAGAAGGATACCTTTGTCTAAGGAGCATTTCCGACAGTAGCAGCCATAACAGCAACAATATGTGTTGATATTAATATAGAGTCCACCCTATAGAGCTTAATCCAAGAACAACAAGGGCAGGGCAAAGATTCGTAACTAGGGATGTGCACATTCTGTGACTACCAGCGACTTGTTAATTAAGTCACGGCATGACAACACGAAAAAACAGCAGAATTAGTAAAATGTTAAAATAAATATTTCTATATTTTCTCTGTATTAGAAAGACTGTGAAAGATGTTATTGTACTTTAATTGTTAAACTTTCAAGCTTTATATCGAATTTATATCTTCGGCAGAGATTTACAGCAGGAATTAAAATATTTATACCTAAATAGTGCACCTTAAAGTAGAATTAAGTGGGTGTAGTAACGAAACTGATATGTTCTACCGCAACATAGTGTTAAAATTCAAAAGAAACCATGACAACCAAACAATCTCATTTCACACAATAAAATCGACCTATCAAAGCTTTAACAACGGTAATAAATATTTTATTGCATTTAAAACATTTAATCGCAAGATCTATTAATCGACCTTCGAGGAAGTTTCAAGTTTATGATAAGTACCTGCCGTGACACGCAAAAAATGAATCAAAATTGCAGCCAGCGAAAGTTACAATCAATAAATAAATGAATGTCGGCTGAAATGAAAACATGTGGAGCACGTTTCAGTCAAAGTTTTGTGAGCAGAGAGTAAACAACCATTCTCTGTTCGTGTTCGTGCCACTCTCAAACTTTACCATTTTAAAATGTGAACTACTTTTATATATTTATATTTTTATACAAAGTATACAGAAAAATGTCGAATATAAGAAAATTATCAGCATTTCGTCAACTATCTTTGAACTGCTCTCCAACTCCGGAACAAAGAAGAAAAACTTTAAAAAAACAATTTTCAGAGGATATACCGGATTATAAAGATAAATGGATTGATCCTGGCATAGGAATAAAAATATCACTGAATACGAAAACCAACAGAAATCTTGACCGTCCTCCTCCAATAAGGATAGCTTGGGAAGAGAATACACCACAATTAAGAGCGGAGGACGCGGTAATAATAAAAAAGTGCAAAGAAATAAGAAGGGGTTCTACTGGAAAACTATCTAAGCAGAATTCTTTGGAAAAGAACTCAATTTTGCATTCCAAACACGAACTAACAGAAAGATTCAAACAAAATGTCAAAGAAAAGGAACAAGAAAAAACTAATCTTAAAATATTCTTAGCGCACAATCCCAAAGAGCAAATAGATGAAATTTATAATAGCCAGCAGGATAGAGACACTGAACACTATTTAGAAAAAAACTACGACAGGCCAAAACTTATTCAACCACTAATAACAAATAATGTGAGTAACAACAGCAAAAACTTATTTCAAATTCGTAGAAATTTTAAACCAAAAATTAATCTAGCTGAAATCGCTTATTCTCCAACAAGAACCAATGAAACAGATTCAAGTATTGCAAGAAATGACACTGTAGTTGTAGTACCCATAGTAGAGAAAGAACAGCTTACACCTAAGCAAAGTAGCGCTGAACAAGTATGCAAAGATGACATAAAACCCATAGATTCTATAATAATAAGACCTGTGACAGCAGCTTCCAAACGCGAAAAATTTCAGAAACGTACAAATTCAGCATTTAACAACACTATTAATGATTCGCCAAATAATAGACCTCCACTAATCAGATCATCTTCCGCACCTAGTAAATCAGAACGAGGCAGACAAAAGTTTTCAGCTACCAAACGCAAAATAAAAACCATTAAAAGAGTCCAGTTAAAAGGCCATATAGTAGGAGATGAAATCGAAAATAATAGTAACAAAGAAAATCCCAAAAACCAAAAAGTATTGAACAGGACAACTGCTGTTATCGGATCAGAAATTGTCACCATGGTTTCTTTGGTTAGTCCAGCTGGAAGTGATGTTGAGGAAGAGACAGAGAAAGAGGAAGTTAAGGAGAAATGCAAAAACAAATCTACAAATGTTAAATGCACAGCTCCGAAAGAAGATAGAGAGTCGCCAAAGAATATGTCTCTAAGAAAAATCGTTAAAACAGGTAAAATATGTTAGAGTAAGATAAACTGGATGCAGAAAAAAAATTAAATAAATGTTTATTTACGATGAATTCAGAATATTCATACGTGTTAAGTACATGTTGCCCTAACTAGTATGCTGCCAGCTTGAGGTTATTGATTAAAAATGAGGAAATTCAACTATAAAGGCCTAAATGAATTTAATATTGTGCAAAAGATCATACTAATAATATGAATTTAGTCATATTTTTTTTTGTGTTGGATGAATTTTGATAAATAAAATGTAAAGAAATGTTTATCAATTATGTTTTTAGTTTTTAATAACACTTAGGAATGGCAATTCATAAAACGTAGAACTATTACAAAAATGTCAGCTTTATCAGTTTTAGGGTACTTACATAAGTATAAAATTTTTAAAGGAATGTATATTCGCACTATTTTACGTAGAGATATTGAAAATTTACCATAAAATATTATCTTTTTTCCTATTATAGTTTTGGAAGTTTACAAAAAATTATCAGGTGAAATTTTTTGTTTATACCTAAAAACTAAGTTAAGCATCCAGTTCGATTAAACCGTAATAATTAGAATTTCCCTTACTAATTTTGACATATATATATATATATATATATATATATATATATATATATCAAATTAATTTACTTAACAATTTGTTAAATTTTTGATAAAAAAGTTACTTAATAAAGGATTGGCCCATATTGCGATTAAGTTTCCTGTAATAAATTATTTAAGTTATTGTTGAAATGTAAGTTTATCAAAAATGTTTAATTTCTAAACTTAATAACAGCTATATATTTTTTTAAAAAATAAGGTAAGTTTAATTTTTTTTAATAAAGAAACGATAGAAAAAAAAAACGTTATGTGTATTTACATCAAAGATGGTCATGCAAGAGTACATTATTTTTTAATCGCTGTTCAGCTGTAGAGCTTGAATTATTTTCCATTCTTAAGGTCACAAACATAAAAACACATCAATTAATTACAATTACAATTCAATTAACGGGAAGATACAGTATGCGCCAAAAGTATGGAATAAATACATATTTTAGCGTAAAATGCGATTTTCAAATGTCATTTGTTTTCGAGTAATGACGTCATCGATTTTTTTTTTAAATGGCAACACCATATTTTTTCCTTGATTCTGAAAGATCGTTTAATTCTCTATCAGACAGTACTAAAATGTTGCCCTCTTACATAGGAAAGTTTTCGAGTAAATGACGATTGAATGTTAGAAAACGTAAATCAATTAAAATAAAGCAAAAATGTTATCAAGTTTAGTTTTTCGAATTCCATAGTTCTTTTATGGATCACGTTGGTGAAAATCTTTGCAAAGTGTCATTGTCACACCGACTTTCTAATAAGTATTGTAAGCGACATAAAAATTATTATTCAATTTAAAGTATTATGGCACATTTAACTGTTACTCAAAGAACCGAAATTTTAATTCTTATCGGATGCCGGAATATGACTAGAACTCAGCAGGAAGTTTGCGGTTTATTTAATGAAAAATATCCAGATCGCCCTATCAGCCAATCAACAGTCAGTAAGGTAGAGTCTAAATTTAGAGAAACTGGCAATGTTGTAAATATTTCAAAACCTGGGCGCCCAAGCATTAATAAAAATCAGAAACAGAACATTTTGATAAGTATGGTGGATAATCCTCATAATTCTTCACGATTGGTTGCATTAAACAATGACACTAGTCAGAGCACAGTGCTACGTATCTTGAGGAAGGAAAAATATCATCCCTAAAAAATTCAACTTGTGCAGGAACTCAATGAAGATGATCTCGATCGCCGCTTACACTTTTGCGAAATTCTAATAGATTTATGTCAAGAAAATAGAAAGTTACACCGGCAAATACTTTTTTCAGATGAGGCCACATTTTGTCTGAATGGTGCAGTAAACCGTCAAATTTGCAGATATTGGAGTCGGGAAAATCCTCATTGGATGGCAGAGGCACATACCCAACACCTTCAGAAATTAAATGTGTGGGCTGGAATAGTTGACGGCAGAATAGTAGGGCCTTTCTTCTTTGAAGGAACCCTTACAGGACAAAGATATTTAGAGTTTCTAGAAAATGACCTTGTTCCAGCCCTTTCAGTAATTTTTCCTATCGATAATGACCCTGACATTCCTGACGATACCATATGGTTTCAGCAAGACGGTGCACCTCCGCACTATGCGCGCCCTGTACCAGATTTTTTGGACAACTGTTTTCCTGGGAGGTGGATCGGCAGACGCGGACCGATAGAATGGCCTGCAAGATCGCCAGATCTTACACCTCTTGACTAACATTCAATCGTCATTTACTCGAAAAGTTTCCTATGTAAGAAGGAAAAATTTTAGTTCTGTCTGATAGAGAAGTAAACGATCTTTCAGAATCAAGGAAAAAAATATGGTTTTGCCATTTAAAAAAAATCGATGACGTCATTACTCGAAAACAAATGACATTTGAAAATCGCATTTTACGCTAAAATATGTATTATTTAAATTAAAAATCGACCTGTTCGAGGATTTTTCCCAAAAAATAATTGTTTCGTTTTTATTGAATTTATTCCATACTTTTGGCGTATACTGTATACTTGGAGTTTTCCCATGCGTATGTTATTGGTAGCCTTGCAGTTGGAATACCTAGATCAGAATTAACGCAGCCTAATTGATATCACGCATTCTGATATGCACGTGCATATTTCCTGCAACCGAAGGATTATATTAGCCGGGTGCCGAAAAACAAAACCGAAGCTGTGTAATCGGGTATGCTCTGTGAGCTATTAGTCCAGTTACTGTGGCATTTCCCCACTAAATTTGTTATAACTGCACCGATTTGTCTGAAATTTTTACAGTTGGTAGGAAATTACTCAAAAAACATAAGTTATATGGTGCCGATGTGTGCTTCCACCCCTGGGGTGGTTGACACTCCATCTCGGGGGTTGAAATTTTATACACTCAAAATAACCCCGGGAGTTGATAGAGAATCAAATTTTAAACAAAAAATGTCATTAAAAGTATTAATACTTTTTGAGCTATTCGCACTTGAAGAAATATACTTTTCGTTAAAAAAACCTGTTATTCAGTGATTTTTTACGAATAATTCAAAAACTAAGCGTTTTATTAAAATAAGTGTAATAAACCAAACTAAAGCTTATAAAAAAACAAAGAGATTGTTTTTTTTATTGAGTTTCTAAGTACAATACTAAGCGATTTATAATTGGTTAAAGACGACTTTTTATTTTTGCGGTACTATACTCGATGTATTTATCGTCAAATAACGGAAAATGGAAATTATATAACCTTTTTTATAGGGCTTGAAAAAACCTTTCAAATGAGCTCTGTTAAAAGTCATTTCGATTAAAAAAGTTGGTTACTCTAATTTGTGAAAAAATCATGTTTAAATTATAATTTTTTTTGTAATTATCTCAAAAAAATTGCATTTTTTCAGAATAAATATAAAACTATAAAAGATACGTAAAAAATTGTAAAATACAAAAAAATGTAGCTTTTTTCTTAACAAAAATTTTGTTTTTTTTTATTTTTGTTGTAGCTTGAAAAATAACGTAAATACAGCCGATTCAAGTTTGAGTTAAAGTGTGTGACTCACCTGTAATCAGCCCTTTGGCCTTTCACTATTTGAAAAGAAAAGGTTTTAGAACAATTTAACTTAGCTTACAAATTAACGACTTATCGTAAAAAACGAATTGCATTTATTAGAAATAAATTTTGGAGCACGTAAAATATTTGTATTTTGGAGCATCAACTTATTTTCTTGTATACATGAATGCAATCATCATCATGCATTCATGTATCATGCATGCATCAATTTTTTTATTTACACATATATCAAAGGGAACGTTGTTTCGTGAGCATAGGGGTGGTTTTTAAGAATTGAAAATAAGCAACCAATTAAAAAATATTTTGACTAGGAAGGAATTTATTTTGGAATATAAATGTACATTTATTGAAGTTGTTGAAAAAGATTTTTTAATTTATTTTATTTATTTTTGGCATAGGGGGTAGTTTTTAAGGCTTGAAGTGTTACAATTAACCAAAATTATTTTATATAAGCAGATAATAAAATTGTATATGATATAAATGCACTTTAAAAATGTTTGAACTTGTTAAACGATTTTTTAAAATTATTTTTATTATAAGGGGTGGTTTTTTCAAGGGTTGAGAATTTGCACAATATCCATTATTGTAATTGAAAATATTAAAATTGCATAATTTAACATAATTAAAATTCATAAAATGCTTTAATATTAATTTTTTTTTATTTTTTTCAATCAGGGGTGGTTTTCACCCCTTAAAAATAAAAAGCTCACCTAGCGCGTATATAACTTTTGAAGAGGGGGCTAAGATAAGCCTAAATACAAATTTTTAGCAAAATCGATTCAGTTATAAAAAAATTTAGAGCTTTTGACCTGTTTTCCTTCACAGTGACTGGGCTAATTTACGGACGGTTTGTATTTTGTGCATGTTGACTGCTATAAATTATGAGCAGGTTTATAAAATGAATGACTTTCTATAGATGGATGGAAATGTAAAAAATATTGGTACCCAATTTCAATGAGTCGGCGTCTTGGATGTTTAATGTTATTTTATTAATTTGAATGTGATACATGTAGCGTAACAATATACAGGGTGTTTCATAATTCTACCGACACAGAGCAGATACGTGTAGAGGATCATAAAATATGCCGCTTTTTACGTAATATTTTTTTCTGGGATGGGCCGTTATAGATATATAGAAGATGATTGTTATATTTTAAAAATCAATTAATATTTCAGCAATGCCTTAACATAGAGGAACCATATTTGGTACATGATTTGCATTTATTATTATGTTTAATTGGTAAAAACATAAATTTGTTGGAAGCCTAAATAAAGGCCGAAATAGGGGTAGGGCGCCTTTAAAATGATATCGATTTGTTTATCAGTATGCTAATTATTAAATAATTTTACCAATATCACAGGAAATTTGATTTTAAATTTTTTTTATTCTTACAAAGGTTTTCACAAAATAACGGTTTTTGAGAAAATCGTCATTAGCAATTGAATCGGACAAAAAGTAAAGTATGCAGTATTACGATTAGTGTTTCATTCTTGACCTTTATAAAAAAAAGTATCAAAATAAGCAATTTCATTAAATTAGATTCTATATTTTGTTTTTAACATGCTCAAAAAAGAGGAATATTACAAGCAAAACAAACTTTAATCACATGAACTACCAATATCGTTAAATAGCACTACACTAACAGTTGAAAATTACCACTATTTTCTGTAATACCTACATAAATATACTCTCTGCCGAAAATTAAAATCTACTCTGCGTAATAACTGTGTGGATCATTTTTGAATCTTCTTCGGTACTCACTTCGGTACACTTCGTCGACAATTACTCTCACAAAACCCCAATACTAACAACATGTCAACTTTTTCACGAAATGAAAGTTTTGCAGGACAATGGAATAGTACGTGGTAATGTACAGTCTCTGTAAACATCAAAAATAAAACATGAAATCATAGCCTAGTAGTCGTAAAACTGCAAAAGGTACCTTACTTTTGTACGTTATTTCACAAAATCCCGATTCTCTCAAAAACCGAGAAATTTGTAAGAATAAAAAAGTTTTAAAGTCAAATTTCCTGTGATACTGGTAAAAGTATTTAATAATTGGCACACTGATAAAAAAAATCGATATTATTTTAGGAGCGCCCTATTCCTAGTTCAGCCTTTATTTTGGATTCAACAAATTCATATTTTTAAATAAATAGATAACAATTAAAGATAACAATAAACGCAAATCATGTACCAAATTTGGTTGCTCTATGTTAAGGAATTTCTAAAACATTATTGCTCTTCAAAATTTAACAATCATTTTCAGAGGCCTATATCGTACGTACGTGCCTGCTCTGTATCGGTAGAGTTATGAAACGCCCTGTACATATTGACAATTAAATTATAACAATTTACATATATTAGAGTACAGGTGCAGTATAAAATTTTGTAAAAAAACATTGAATTCGTACCTGTAAGAAACTTTATTTAGGTAATATTTTATTAGAAAATGTTGTCTAATTTTATGAAGTTTTTATTTGTAGAAATAAAAAAGTTGAAAATAACATTTACAAAGATGTTGCTTCTGTTAAGTTTTCTACTTTTTATTTCGGAAACTTGTACTACTTTGTTAAAATTATAGGCACTTACAGACGTGATTAATTTTCAGACGTGAGAGAACTTAGCAGATAGAGATTTTAGCATGGCTTTTGTATTATTGTGGAAGTAAAAGCTATAAATGAGATGTCAAACGTGGCGTGTTAGGCACACATTTTCTCGAGGAAATAAGATCACGTGTAATATTTCACAAAAAGTTTTTCGGCGCAAAACCCAGCCACTACAGTTTTATTCAGTTCAATAGTTATGCAGAAAAAATATTTGCATAGCTGAACAATAATCAATAATACTTTATAGAATTTTCGTTGTGATAAATCAAACCGAAACAACGAAAATATTTTGAAATCTAAGGAAAAATATAGTTATAGTATAAGTCTTCATTTTCCAAGTAGGTATGCTCATAAATACAGGGTGAATCTTAAATAAGTACAAATATTTTAACTGCTGGTGTAGTTCGTCATTTAAATCAGTCTAGTGAAAGCCATTTTTAAAAATTTCTAATATTTACGGAGATATTAATTTTTTTTAAAAATACCCACATTTTGAGGACCGCTGGCTGATTTTTCATCCAACAACGTAATGAAACATATGATTTGTTGCGAGGTTGCCATATCTCCTCCAATATAAATATTACGTTTCCTTTAACGTAATAGTTCTATTTTAAAAATACTTGTTTTAAGCATAAGTACAGTAAAATCGGGTATGTAGTATGATACGCAGCAATATTAACATAAATTTTAACATCTGAACTAACCTTACTATACTTCACCGATTAAAAATGAATTTCCGCAAGTTCAATACTACCGTGAAATATTTAGGAAGACATTACGTGATATTACTATGTCCAATGTTCAAAAATTATACATAAACGTGCACACAAGCTTACCTGTTTGTTAAAAAATTAACTATTTAATCAGTAATCCACATTTCACAAGTTAAATGTCATTGTACACTGTTAGAAAGGGACACAAAACTATTTTCATGCATTATGTGGGGTTAACAAGTTTGACTTGGGCTTCCGATAATCTGTCATGACAGTCAATGACAGTTTGATAATAAAAAATAATATAAAATGTTACACTTGACAAAATTCGCTAAAAGTTGAGATTTTTTCTTCCTTGAAGCAAAGACATTTGTGTAATACTGGCAACACTGTGAACCACACGTTCAGTCTGCAGCACTATGACTCATAAAAGTATGAAGGGTCGGTCTAGGCCAGCGGTCCTCAACAAGTTTTCTACTGAAAAATTACGAAATTTATTTAAAATTTCACTTTTTTATTTCTGATTTTTTTGTAAAAAAACTATTAATTATGTGTTCTACACACAAAACTATACTGCTGGTTAAAATATTTGTACTTATTTAAGATTCACCCTGTATATGAATTAAATTGCAATTTATAACATTTTTAGCTTAATTCGATCGGCTTCTACAGGGTGATTCATTAAGAATGGGTAATCCCTGAACTGGAGATACTACACACCAAAATATGGCGATTGAGCCAAATATGCCTTATTCGAATGTTGCTGGTTTAAAAAATACAGGGTGTTCAATGCTAGAATTTTATTTTGAAATATCTCAATAACTTTGAAACCTGTCGGAGTACTACAAAAAAATTGGCACAATTACGTTTTTTTGGTACGGCAAATAAGAATTTTTAACTAATTTTGATGGCACTAGTAGAGGGCGAGGTTTGATTTTGAAACCATTTTTCAACAAAGTACAAAGATTTTATCAAAGCAGGCCGATCTTCTTGAAATTTTGCACGTCCCCATAATTTACCGTTCTGAACAACTTTTTCCAGTAATTTTGCTGTATTTTCAGTAGAAAAGGCACTTTACCTGAAACGATAACAGTTTTCAATCGGTGCACTGAATGTTTCAAATAGGATTATTTCGAAAACTGTTACTCCTAACGACTTCAACAAGGTATACCTTTTTTAGATACAACAGGTAGGAGAATCGATTGTTTCAATAGACAGATAGATACACTAAACAGTAAAAAAGTTCTGCCATTTAAAAGAAACATGTTGTGCCATAAGTGGCGCCTTCTACTAGTGACGTCAAAATTAGTTAAAAATTCTTATTTGCCGTGCCAAAAAACATAATTGTGCCAATTTTTTTTTAATACTCCGACAGGTTTTAAAGTTATTGAGATATTTCAATATAAAATTGTAGCATTGAACACCCTGTATTTTTTAAACAGCAACATTCGGATCAGGCATATTTGGCTCAATCGCCATATTTTGGTGTGTAGTATCTCCAGTTCAGAGATTGCCCATTTTAATGAATCACCCAGTATAAACTCCTTAGCTATAATTTTATTTTGCATTAGGTTCTGCTTTTTCAAGACAGAAACATGGATAACTAGCATATTTGAATATCAATCTAGATGATTTTGACTTTATTATCGAAATATGTGTACGGAGTGCTCTTTTATTTGTACTGTAATTTGTACATCACCTACTGTTATTTTTATAAAACTGAAAGAAGTAATACAGAAATTTGCTTGAATTTTTACCATGGTTTTGCATATAGGTACAGTCAATATAAGTATATTAATGGTCTTTTTTTAAATGGAACACATTCCTTTAGAACAATGATTCCCAAAGTGTATATTGACTCCGAACTGCAAGCGGTCCATGTCAGCGAAACAAAAATTGGGGGTGCATGAGATGTAAATAGGGGTCCACGAGAATGGATCCTATTCAAGCAGGTCGTGACCAAAATTTTGGTTTTCCATAAATGGTATAATGCACATAGTATCTATGTACTTAAATAATAGATATCTACTATCTTATAACAGACATATAAATTACCCTCGAAATTACCTATGCAGTACATTTTTTTAGAAACATAAATGCTTATGAAACATGATGGAGCTAGATTTGTGGAAATTTATGACTCCATCCTTTAATCATGGAAAAATTTGAGATCGATAATGGGATCATTCTCCGTCGACGAGTGAAACAAGAAATTGAATTGCTTTGAATTTTAATTAATACTAATTGTTATATTATTCTGAGTTCAATCAACCTATTTCGTTTTACTTTTAAAATTATTGTTATACTTTCGTTATTGAATTTTTTGTTATTATTTTCTTATACATATACCTATTTATCAAACATCAAACTGTTTAAGAATTTTTGTTAATTTCATAGTAAACAATTATTTTATTAACTACATGCAATTTAATATGGAATATTATAAAGGCGAGGGTCCACCAAAAAAAAAAAAAAAAAATTGGCGTGGTCTACGAAACAAAAAAGTTTGGGGACCAATGCTTTAGAACGTTTCCTCAGGATTATAATGAAAAGAAGTCTGTTTGAAATATTAAGAGAAATATGTCAAGAAAAAATGTATAATATTCTTATATACAGGGTGTCCCCGATTTTTTGTTTTTAACATTGGGAAACTATACAGGATGCCTCAGGTATTAGTGGTATCCTTTGAAGGGGTGATTGTACAGATAAAATAAATGATATTTACCCAAATATACATATATCTAAAAGTCCGTCATTTGCGATATACAGGGTGTTTCTATTTACTTGGAAACCCTTCGTGATAAAACAACAATAATTCTAGTTTTTAATGAAACATATTAGGTCTAATTATATAGGTATGTTTAAATATTCTCAATGTCATCAGTAGCGTAGAAGCTCTGTGACACTCTTTATAATAAAAATGGTACGCCACTGCCTTAATTTTAAAAAAACGTAAGATACTTTAAGTTTCGATTATTTTGAACAAATAATTATTCTTTGCAATTCTCTTTAAAATGCATTGTACTCAACTAATTGTTCGAAATATTTCTGCATTTCGTAATTTGTACATATTTGTATCAAAAGCTGAAAGAATCTTGAAAAGTCACTCTTAAAATTTAGTACATGGCCATAATTTATGATTTTGAGTAACTTTTTCAAGTTACATTGTGCTGTATTTTCAGCGGAAAAGACGCTTTTCTTGAAGCCAAATCAATTTTTCCTCGGTGTATTGAATAAATCAAACAGGATTATTTCGCAAACGGTTACTTCTAACAACATGTTTGTTCCAACAACAGAAAGAATCGATTCTGAACCATCCTGAACTATTCATATGTATATTGAAACAGAGACGCCAAAATAAAATATGGCATAAGAAAAGTCGCATTATTTTTGTCCAAAGAATATATGGTTAATTGTATCGATTTTGGGACATTCTGTATAATCTCAATATGCTTGCTACAAACTTGCCTACTTAATCCTATAACTTTTGTTATAGTTATAATCTTTGAAAATATTTTCAAGAAACTGTTATTTCCGGTTATACTGGAATCCGTCATCAACTTAGTTATTTTAAATGAATCATAAAGAAATATTTTATTCAATTTTGGGATCTTCTATATTACTGATACCTTCTGGTACCTTCATAAGACTTTTCTATACCTACCTATTCTTTGTCGTTTCCAAGGTATTTACTATATTTTGGAAAATAATTTTTATCGCTTGGTTTGAAATATTCTATTGAATGCTATGAAAATTAGTGAAATGATTTGTATAAAATGGATAGTTGCATAACATTCAATACATATAGCTAATTCAAATAAAATAATAAAAAGTTATAATTTTCTGAAATATTGTATAATATTTTCACGGATTTCTCAATCCGTATTTTTTCTATCTGCCAGAAAAACAATCTGTTAATTAATTACTTCTTTATTAACTATACTCAGTACACTACTGAACACTAATTAGAACTCAACTAAACACTTATTTAATTAATCGCTATCTAAATCACTTTGATATCTCCAACTAAACACTTCAATTCAGACTGTAATACAAGACTTATACAAGACTTACTTAATCGGCCGTTTATTTTTCTTTTATAGACTCAACGAATATTCCAGGTATATTCTAGTATCTCTAGATTCATCTTCCCGAACGACTCGAATGCTTCTCGACGATTCCCCAATTTTCTAGTCCCGTCTCGATCCACGGCTTTTTGTTTGTTCAACAGAATCGTGTAGGGGCGATCGGGGCAATCTTAGCATTTCGCGATACCACAGTCGTCGGTTTGGGTGTGAGTGGGGCAAATTCCGTGACACTGCCCCCTCCTTAGGACCGATCGTCCCGATCGGATACACGTCTATACGGGGACAGACGCTCCAGATGGACGACCTTCATCTTACTCCTAAGAGTCCTCTGTATCCGGTAGACGACATCATTGATTCTTTTAATGACGGTGTAGGGGCCCTCCCAACGGTTCTGTAGCTTAGGCGATTTTCCTTTCTTCCGCGTGGGGTTGTACAGCCACACCAGGTCACCTTGTTGGAATTCGACTGCATTGGCCCGGACGTCGTATCGGGTCTTCTTGCGATCGCTCTCTAGTCGCATTCGAGATCTGACTTGGTCGTGTACAGCTGCTACTCTTTGTTCAGAACAGGTTGTTGACTAGCGCTTCTGCTACGGTTATGGTCTCTTGATTGGGAAGGGGGTATACTTCTGGCCATTTGCTGAAGTAATCCATGGCTACTAGCAGATATCGGTTCCCACTTTGGGTTTTTGGAAAGGGGCCAGCGATATCAATGACAATCCTCTCAAACGGTGCTCCTACGATGTACTGACGCATTTTGCCTCTGGAACGGGTCTTCGGACCCTTGCTGGCTGCACATATGTCACATTTTCGGCACCAATCTTCTACATCCGTCCTACAGCTCAACCAGTAAAAACGCTCCCTAATCTTCTGTAGAGTCCTATTGATACCGAAATGTCAACCACCAGTACCTCCATGTACTTTCTGCAGCACTTCCTTGACCCGGGACCTCGGGAGTAGTACTTGTTTCTTCACCTCCATTCCGTCATTGTTCTCCCATGCTCTCTTTAGGACACCGTCTTCCAACACCAAGGAATTCCATTGAGCCCAATAACTATTTAATGCTGGGCTTTTACTACTGACTTCAGCTCAAGAGGGTCTGTTGTTTGCTTCTTTCCAGTCTAGTAAAGGCTTGATGTCACAGTCAGCTTGCTGGTCTTCCCGAATCGCCGCTGAACTCCACCTGTCTTCAGGTTGGGCTGCTACTATCTTGCAAAGAACTGATGAGATGTCCTCTTTCCTTTCAAGACTACTACAGTGTTTGCAGTTGACAGGACAGGGTCTCCTAGAAAGGGCATCTGCATTTCCATGTTTCATTCCTGCCTGGGAGTCGCGCCATTGCCGATCTGCGACTGGGGCCCTACACTGTCCCTTTAGATGACCCGTCCGCCCACAATTCCAACATTGAAGTGGGCGATCTTTTCGGCTTGGCAGGGCTGAATTTATCAATAATCTCCTTTAGCGTCTTTATTAGGTCTCCATTTGCCATACTATCGCTGTTATCACTGATGGCCCGAACTTTAACATGTCTACCGGATGCCATCTTTGCTGCCTCGAATTCCAGTGCATGCGAGAGAGCGTCATTAAAAGTTTTAGGTCTAGCTAGTCGCAGTGCCTGCTGGGTTTCACAATCTCTTAGACCATCAGTAAAAACTTGGATGGAGAGCTGGTCTAAGAATTCGGACGGGGCTGTCGGATAAGCCAATCGAACCAGTCGGGCAGCATCGGTCTCAAAATGTTGTAAATTCTCTCCCCTCTGCTGGTGACGATTTTTCAATTGTGCCTGGTACACTTGCTGCAGGTGCTTATCCCCATATCTCATTTCCATATGCTGTTTCAGAAGGTCATAGTTACTCTGCTGCCCAGCAGGAATTCCTTGTAAGACGTCAAGAGCTTTCCTTCGTAGAGAAACTATCAGAGCAGTAGCTTTCTCACAATCAGACCATTCGTTTGCCGCAGCTGCTGCTTCAAACTGACGCAAATAAACATTCCAGGAGACCTTGCCGTCGAATTCAGGGGGTTTCGTTTTCTGAGTTCGGATAACAGGTTCTTCTGATTTGATTACGCCTTCCTTTGTTATCTTGTCTAATTTATGTCTAAGCTCTTCTCTAACCTGGTTTATTTCTTCGTCTATTTCCTTTTTGTGTGCCAACAGTTTCTCTTCTACTTGTGTTTCCACTTTATGTGACTGCTCTTCTAGTATTCTCTTCTAGTGTATTGTCCAATTTTTCTAATTTCGTCTGTCACAGGGTTCCAGAAAGCTCCTCAAACTTCCAGTTAAATCCCACTTTGTGGACAGGGTTCCAGAAAGCTCTTTAAAACTTCCAGTTAAATCCACTTCCGACACCAAATTGTCATGGATTGCTCAATCCTCATTTTTTCTATCTGCCAGAAAAACAATCTGTTAATTAATTACTTCTTTATCAGCTATACTCAGTACACTACTGAACATTAATTAGAACTCAACTAAACACTTATTTAATTAATCGCTATCTAAATCACTTTGATATCTCCTACTAAACACTTCAATTCAGACTGTAATACAAGACTTATACAAGACTTACTTAATCGGCCGTTTATTTTTCTTTTATAGACCCAACGAATATTCCAGGTATATTCTAGTATCTCTAGATTCATCTTCCCGAACGACTCGAATGCTTCTCATCGATTCCCCAATTTTCTAGTCCCGTCTCGATCCACGGCTTTTTGTTTGTTTAACAGAATCGTGTAGGGGCGATCGGTGCAATCTTAGCATTTCGCGATACCACAGTCGTCAGTTTGGGTGTGAGTGGGGCAAATTCCTTGACAATATTGTATGTAGACGGAGTTACATGCCTTCAAAGTGGGGCCAAATATTTCGAAAAATTTGAATTACTTTAACTTGGATTAATCAAATTTAGTACGTGATTTAGGTTTACTATATGTCTTCTTTGACTATGAGTTCACGTAAATTGAAACACTATAAAGTGCTCATCCCTAATATTATACCAAATTTAATTTAAAAAGACTGAAAATATCCCGTGCAGAATTTAATTTAAAACACTTTTTTATTTTTAAATTTTTAAATAAGATTTTAATGTTGTTTATTAGAAGAAATCAAAAAGTCAGTAATAGGCATTGTCTTGACATTTTACTTGACATGTTACTTGTGCTAGGTTTCTGTGAAGGAAACTGTAGAAGTACGAAAGAATATCATAGCAGATTTCCAAATCGAGTGATTCCCCATAGAGAAATATTTTATAATGTTGAAAGACGGGCTCAAGAGATAGAAAAGTTCTTCAATAATATCTAAGAACGACCTAGTGTAATAAGGGTACAAGATGAAGAAAATATTTTGCAAACAGTTGATGAACCGCAATTAAGTACTAATCATTTATCTCGAGAAACTGGATTATCAAGAACTTCTGTATACACCGAATTCTTAAACGTAATCCATATCACATTCAAAAAGTGCAAGAGCTATTGCCTCAAGATTTGGATCGATGAGTGACCCTTTGTGAGTTTATTCAGGATATTAATATTCACAAAAAAATTCTCTTCACTGATGAGGCTTCACTCGAGGAATTACAAATGTTCATATCTTTCATATGTCTCCTAAACATTTCCAACGCGAGTTTAAGATAAATGTTTCTGTCAGTATTATTGATCGTTTTTTGATTGGCCCAGTTATTTAGCCAAATTGATTAAATGGAATTTGGAATTTCTGCAAAATATTCTCCCTGATTTTTTTAATCGATGATTTACCGTTGCAACTTAGACTACAGTTTCGGTTTATGCATGATAGGACATCGTCTTACTTTAATGCTACCTTTTGAGTTTTAAGTTTTCAAATAAATGATTATGCGCGATTATACATATTATGATTATGTGGAAATAATTAACCTCAAAATTGGCCACCACGATCGCCAGACCTCAACAAATGTGATTATTTTCTTTGGGGCATATTGAAAGATTTTATTTATTCCTCGTCAATTGAATCCCGAGAAGATTTGTGGAAAAGTGTTACGAACAAATGTAATGTTATAAGAAACGGTCATCATTTTTATTATAGTCTGTTTGGAAATGAAAGAGAGTAATGAAACCCCGAGATAAGAACCGGCCATGGGCGTGGTAATATTTCGTTTCAGGTAATTATCGGGTAACAGTAATGCTAACAGGTAATCGGGGCTATGATCGAACACATCCAGTTAGCATTAACAGGCCTGTTAACAGTAACTGGTAGGTTAATCAGAAATTCGTATGATTGACACACCTGTCAAGTTTATTTTTCCCAGTTACTTAACTTGAGAATGATCACGTGACCCAGTTGTGAAACTTCTTGAAATATCCTACCGTTAAATGTAACAGGAGCCTTTCATTGGTCAGACATTTTAATTTTATTTCTACGAAGTCTATTTGACATATCATTTTACTATTTATTTGCCTAGCACTTCTTGGTTGCCTCCTAAAGGTTTTGACTGCATACGTAAACTGTGATTCTTTCCTTAAAAAGTGAGAGATTATTTATTAATTTTAATTCTAAAGCCAATTTATTAAATTATAAAGATTTCAATGTACGAAGCAGGTGTTTGTGAAATAGGTTTCTTTCATATTGGAATTTCAATACAAGATAAGTATACTCGAGTCAAGAATTCAAACGTCTTACGTCATGACTGACGTTACGCAATTGTTTTTATTGTCAACGTAATTTTCGACATTTAGTCTCGTTAAAAACTATCAATTTTTGCAATTTAGTTCAATATAAAATGCAAACTTTTAATGTCGTATCTAGTTTTGTTACTCTCAGATGCAATTTCGTAAACATTTTGTTAAAAATATAATGAATTATTCATTTGTTCGTATGACGTAAGTCGTCTGAATTCTTGTCGCGAGTATAGTAATGTTTTATAGTTATTCATTTGATCAGAAAAACAATTTATTTAATTGTAATTGAATAGCATACATAGAAGTATAAATAAATAAATATTTGGTAAATTTCTAATAATAAGTAATGAAGATTCTTTAAACAAATATGAAAGATACATTTTATCTTTTTTAGCTAATATTTTTATTATGTATTTCTAATGAATTACAGTAAGACTTGTAGGCCATTTATACTATACCATATTGATTTAACCAAGGCGTACACAGTTTAACAGATTACGATTACATTTTTCATTGCCTACGAAAAACTACAAATATTTAATATTTGTGTTCAGTTTTATTAGATAAATATTTAATATTTCTGTTCAATTTTATTAGTTTTTGCTTCCTGATGAAGTTTTCTGCTCTTCCTTTTTACACTCTGCTTCCACTCTACAAGGACCTAATATAAAAAAAAAATAATTTAAATAATTATCTCAATAAGTTAATTATGAAATATAAAACGTGCCTATTGCCATAGTTAGTTTTTTTCCTATGCCCCAAAGAATTTATATGTTTTATATTAACATACTTGTATTCATTAGGCTTTATTTTGCCTCCCAACAATATTTCATTACATTTAATGAAATTTAGCATTTCTTTATATTGGCATTGGATCGTGGGCCTTAATTTTCTTGCCACTTGTACCCACTGTTAAGTATCTATGATTTAAATTTAAATTGCGTTAGTTGACAATTTTTGACATTTGAGTGACAACAGACGTATGGTAAAAAATTAACTGCCATGACAGGGTTACCTAGCCATAATAACAGGCACAGATAACTGGTTGTTCGATCATAGCAATCTTTCCATTTCGGTTAAGAGCTCAGTTATGCCCACCCAGTTTTCTTAACTTAACTATCATCGGTTACGCTAACCTGAATGTTCGATCATAGGCCCGAATGGGTGTACATTAGTGTATTTTACTGGATACATCATAGGGCAGGAGCCAGTGTATTGTGACAGATCAATCCAGTCTTAGAGCTGAATATACGAAGACGTGCTAGTGCAGTAGAGTAAAATTCACCTTGTGTTTAGTGACTATTGTGCCAGTGGATATAATATTGTTCGGGTAAAATGTCGAGCTTATCAGATTACGTACCTGCTAAACGTCTGAAAAGATGTGCGCTGTCTCAGAATGAGAAGATTATTATATTAAATGTATTTAATGCATTGAAACACCAAAATCCTACCAACAGTGTTGACGACATCGTGGAAAAGTGTTCCAAAATGACAGGGATTGGAAAATCGACTATCTACAGACTCTCTTACGAGAGTTGAATTTTTGCTGGGACAAGCAGAACAGGAAGTCAGTTCTTATCGATAAAGATTAAATTATTTGTTGGCGAAGATCCTACTTAAGATCAATTAGAAAATTCCGTGACGAAGGGAGGAATATTTATTATCTAGACGAAACTTGGGTCAACGAGAGATACACTGCAACAAAAGTATGGCAAGATAAAAATGTAAAAAGTTTTCGACAAGCATTTTTGGATGGACTTTCAACAGGGCTCAAGGCACCTTCAGGTAAAGGCCGAAGATTAATAGTGACACATATAGGTAGTGTCAGTGGTTTTGTAGATGGCGGTTTACTTTTATTTGAATCTAAAGAACGAAGACATGAACGCAGATGTTTTCGAAGAGTATTTTACACAGATGTTGGATCTTATTTCTCCGGGATCTGTAATTGTCATGGATAATACCAGTTACCATTCACGGCAGACCGAGCGGACGCCTACGAGTACTTTGAGGAAAGCCGATATAATTCAATGGTTATCCGGAAAAAACATTTCTTTTGAAACAAATATGGTAAAAAATAAACTTTTGTCACTTGTCAATCTTAATAAAGATCAGAAAAAATATGTTATCGATGAAATGGCAACAAATCGCCAAATAACGGTACTACGGTTACCACCTTATCACTGTGAACTTAACCCAATCGAATTAGTCTGGACGCAAGTAAAAGGAGATGTAGCGCAAAATAATACGACGTTTAAATTAAGTGACGTGAAAATTTTGTTAAAAAATTCCTTCGAACGAGTAACTGCAGATAACTGGCAAAGATGTATACATCATGCACAAAAAGAAGAGGAGAAAATGTGGGAACTCGATAATTTTATTGACGTTACTGTGGAACCTATCAATCTAGAAGAGGAAAATAATTCATCAGAATATTCAGAGGATGAATTTTAATATACCATTTTTTTTATTTTCTTTATTGTACATTTATACAGCACTACATTTACTCACCATAATTTAAATGTTCAAAATACATATATTTTTTTGTGGAATAAAAGTCTATTCATTAAATTTAAATAAATATTTTCATAATAATATTGAATAATTTTATTTGAATTACTCTTAACCCGTTTATGATGCTTAAAGTAACTTCTAGTTTAGAAATGCTATTTTTATATTGTTTACTTATAAGAGAAATAGACCGAGAAATTGAAACGTCATAGACAAAGACGGATTGTCGGGGATTAAATTTTAGCTACCTGCTACAATTTAGTACGGTTCGATGACCCAAAGTTTTTTTTAAAAATACACCTCATCTATACCGATAATACATAATATAAAAATATTGAATATAAGCATCAGTACTACATTTATTTACGATGTGCATACATAATAAGCTTTTATTACTCTCTTTCATTTCTAAACAGACTATAGACAGAGTAAATTTCAATTTTTGGCGAAGAGCAAATTTATGTTTTAGAGAAAATGGTGCCCATTTTGAAAATATTTTTATTTTAATTTTATTTTATCAACAGTAAAAAAAGTGTTTTAAATTAAATTCTGGGCATCACCATTGAATTCATTCAGTGGAAAAAAGTTTGGTATAATTTTACGGGTGACTTTTCTTCAATGAACACCTTGCAGTGTTTCAATTTACTTGAACTTATAGTCAAATAATAAACCCAAATCATTTACCATATTTGATTATCCCAAGTAAATTCAGGGATAGTATTTTTTTTCGAAATATTTGGCCCCACTTTGAGGTCCTGTAATTTCGTCTGTGTGCAAATTTATGTATAGGTACGGTTAATTATTGTAATATTTTGGGACCCCCTACATGCACCTACTTTGTGTGGGTGGGAACACCCTGTATATCTCAAAAATGATAAAGATCAGGTATTATTACGACTTATTGAAATAACATGGCAAATCTTAAAATCGAATACAAATCACAATATTGTCATTCCATTTAACATAATGAAGTGAATGTGACGACTTCCGTATAACCGGTATAATATTTTCACTAAAATTCTCATATTCGATTATCCGGGTAGTCAAATTTTCAGAAAAAATAATCATGAAACCTTCTAAAGATAGATCGCCGTGATTGACAATATTACATATTTCAATACTTTCACTTTAACGGAAAAACTTAAAAATATTAATTAATGAATGGTACCTAAGTATACCCACTCAGACCTGTTTCACTAAAACATGCTACCATCGAGCTAGACATATTGTATCTAATGAGATGTCAAACTCTTTATTCATTTCAGCAATCCGACTGAATAAAAAGAACATGGCACGCTTCAATTTAAAAATTGAACAATGGTATTGGATTTCGTGCCTTTATAGAGATCATTAAAAATCCTTTCATTATCGTATGCCGTTATCATCATTGCAATTAAGTGCTAAAAGCTTTCACTTCGAACCCATCAATCACTTTCTAAACTTTCGAAAACGAAACTAGAAAAGTTAAATTCTTTAGGTAAGGCACAAATTATATGAAACCCCAAGTTCTGCCTTGTTAATTACAGAACTTAATTGGAGTGGAGAAGTAGTAACATAGTCACGCTATTTCTAGGTAAGCCATTCAACCTTCGACTAAGAAAATGGGGTTTCCGAAATAATGATCTAGGGGTTGCGAAAGTTCACGTTTCAATCTAGATTGCCATCAGGAATCGCTTTAATGGGATTAATTTATTTTAAAAATTTATCACCGTGAACTTATTTGTTTAATGGCACATCGATTTTTCTCTTTTAACGACCCTTTCCCTACATTAACACTAAACATTTTAAATAGGTTCAACTTTTTGGCTGAAATGTTTTAATCTACTTAATATATACGATTTATTTTTTTAGACAGTTTTGTGGTACGCTAGTCGAGTACGATTAATTTTATAATAATAATAATAATAATATACTTTTATTTACAAATGATATATATACAAACGATACAATTACATAAACGCAAGTAACCACAAACCTTAACTTATAGAAATTATTACCGGTCCATTAAATTTTTTTATACATTCTGGTAGCTAATTGTATTTAAGACCCGCACAAAACAATTTTCAACAAATTATGTTTTTTTTTTATATAAAAGTAATCTTTTTGACGAGTGTTATAAACATGTCCATCTCTTACATAAGTTATTCTACAAGTTTTTATTTTGTATATGAATTGTAAGGTTATTAACAAAATTCTTCCCTTTATGTCCATAAAGTTTAATGTATTTAACGTGTACAGGAGTATATCTATTGCACTGCAAAATAATCCTCATAGCTTTATTTTGCAGTTTCTATAGGGCCTGAATCCCATTGCTATTTAAAAATAATACAATTTTTGAACAATATTCAAAATGTGGTGCAATTATCGTTTTAAAAATAGTCAGTCTGACAAAAAATGATAAATCCTTAGATATTCGTCTTAAGAATTTTTTTTTGGAAACTTTTTTAACAATATACTCAGTATGCTATTTAAAATACATACATTCATCGAACATCACACCCAAATATTTTATTTGATGGACTCTTTCTAGTTTCTGACTATTTAACTTAATATAGTCCTCTATCAATATTTTATTTAATATACATTTTTTGCCTAATACTAACCACTTACATTTATCAATACTTACTTCCAATATGCATATATTAAGATCCACATTCATATTTCTTATAATATCATTAACATTTTCACCAAACAAGTAAAGTATTATGTCATCTGCAAATAGATGTATCAGTTAAACAACAGAGAATGCCATTGATGAAAATAACAAACAACATAGGACCCAACACTGAGCCTTGAGGTACGCCATATTTAGTTTTTTTCTTCCAGACACTCTCTCACAATATCTTGTTCTTTAACCTCTCTTTGCTATGTAACATAAAAGTTTACAAAAGTTTTTTTCCAATTCCAATACTTCGTAACTTCGAGAAAAGAACACTTTGATCAATAGTTTCGAATGCACGTTTAAAATCTACAGTATGCGCCAAAAGTATGGAATAAATTCAATAAAAACGAAACAATTATTTTTTGGGAAAAATCCTCGAACAGGTCGATTTTTAATTTAAAAAATACATATTTTAGCGTAAAAGCGATTTTCAAATGTCATTTGTTTTCGAGTAATGACGTCATCGTTTTTATTTTAAATGGCAACACTATATTTTTTTCCTTGATTCTGAAAGATCGTTTAATTCTCTATGAGGCAGTACTAAAATTTTGCCCTCGTAAATTTTATCCATAAAAAAGTAACAATTATGAGGTATGTAAAATAAAATACAATTGATTAAATTTTATACTTAAATTAAATGTTCGAATTGCCATCCACCAACTTCTTGACAATGCGCAAGTCTGTGAAGAAATTCTTCTTTCACATTATGAATGATTTCTGGGGGAACTCTGCGTATTTCGTCCCGAATGCGATTTTGAAGTTCTTCTAAATTACGTGGTTTATTAATGTACACTTTTGACTTCAAGTATCCCCATAAAAAATAGTCAAGAGGTGTAAGATCTGGCGATCTTGCAGGCCATTCTATCGGTCCGCGTCTGCCGATCCACCTCCCAGGAAAACAGTTGTCCAAAAAATCTCGTACAGGGCGCGCATAGTGCGGAGGTGCACCGTCTTGCTGAAACCATATGGTATCGTCAGGAATGCCAGGGTCATTATTGTTAGGAAAAATTACTGCAAGGGCTGGAACAAGGTCATTTTCTAGAAACTCTAAATATCTTTGTCCTGTAGGGGTTCCTTCAAAGAAGAAAGGCCCTACTATTCTGTCGTCAACTATTCCAGCCCACATATTTAATTTCTGAGGGTGTTGGGTATGTGCCTCTGCCATCCAATGAGGATTTTTCTGACTCCAATATCTGCAAGTTTGACGGTTTACTGTACCATTCAGACAAAATGTGGCCTCATCTGAAAAAAGTATTTGCCGGTAAATTTCTATTTCCTTGACATAAATCCATTAGAATTTCGCAAAAGTGTAAGCGGCGATCGGGATCATCTTCATTGAGTTCCTGCACAAGTTGAATTTTGTAGAGATGATATTTTTCCTTCCTCAAGATACGTAGCACTGTGCTCTGACTAGTGTCATTGTTTAATGCAACCAATCGTGAAGAATTATGAGGATTATCCACCATACTTATCAAAATGTTCTGTTTCTGATTTACATTAATGCTTGGACGTCCAGGTTTTGGAATATTTACAACATTGCCAGTTTCTCTAAATTTAGACTCTACCTTACTGACTGTTGATTGGCTGATAGGGCGATCTGGATATTTTTCATTAAATAAATCGCAAACTTCCTGCTGAGTTCTAGTCATATATCCGCATCCGATAAGAATTAAAATTTCAATTCTTTGAGTAACAGTTAAATGTGCCATAATACTTTAAATTGAATAATAATTTCTATGTCGCTTATTATATTTATTAGAAAGTCGGTGAGACAATGACACTTTGCAAAGATTTTCACCTACGTGATCCATAAAATAACTATGGAATTCGAAAAATTAAACTTGATAACGTTTTTGCTTTATTTTAATTGATTTACGTTTTCTAACATTCAATCGTCATTTACTCGAAAACCTTCCTATGTAAGAGGGCAAAATTTTAGTTTTGTCTGATAGAGAATTAAACGATCTTTCAGAATCAAGAAAAAAAATATGGTGTTTCCATTTGAAAAAAAATCGATGTCGTCATTACTCGAAAACAAATCACATTTGAAAATCGCATTTTACGCTAAAATATGTATTTTTTAAATTAAAAATCGACCTGTTCGAGCATTTTTCCCAAAAAATAATTGTTTTGTTTTTATTGAATTTATTCCATACTTTTGGAGCATACTGTAGAAATACAGCCACTATTATATTATTTTAATATAAATGTGCCCCTCAGAATCCTGATTATTGTTTTCAATGCAACTTATTAATTGTTCTTCAATTATCAATTCCAATATTTTATAGGTCACATAAAACCGTATTAATTACTTTTGGTAACTGGAAGGAAAAATTAATCACATCCAGAAACCTGTTGCCAATGATTTCAACTGCTTTAATAATATTTGTGAGAATCCCATCACATGCTGATTTATTTGGTAATGCATTAAAAACTTTTCTCAATGTATTCATTTCTATGGTTTTAAATTCTTGTAATGTACTATCAACTCCAAAATCATGATTTGTGTAGAGATCAAATTTTGGTATATCATGAATAATCTCTCCTATACTCTATAAAATAGTAATTAAATTTTTCCTCATCTCTAATTCAGCCGATACTGCTTGTTCATTAAATTTAATACATTTAGAAACATGATGCTTCTCTTTATTCATTTGTTTTAAGGTTTTCCACATCAACCTCGGATGACTTTTACAATTGTCTGTTTTGTTTTCATAATACTATTTTTTTCTCGTCACTGTAACTACCTTATTCCTTTTTTCTTTGAATCAATTCCAGTTCTCTTCTTTCCTGTAATTCTAGCTGCTTTATATTGTCTATCTCATTCTTTCATAGCACCTAAAATATCTTCTGTAATCGAAATTATATATTTAATTGAAACTACTTTCCTTTATGGGACAAACATTATTAAGACTATCTTTTATACAATTTATTACATTTTCCGTTACCACATTGATATCTGCACTAGCATTTCTTCTAGGGCATCCTTGTTATAGTCTTTAAAGCTTTTGAAACATTTCTTTATGCTATAGGTATTATTATTGCTTTTTATTGGATAATGTCCGGTTATCTAAGCATGATCCGTTATCTTTGGTGTATGATGCACTTCATGTATTATAGTGACATAATTAGTTACAGTAGTTTAATAATAAATCAAGAAACAGAAAAATATTTTTTGCTATGATTAGTTAAATTTTGAATACATTTATGCAAGGTATTTAATAATTGATCAGCATTCTGCCGGTGAGAAGTTTCTATAAACATGAGTTTTATTCCGAAAAAATCTAGATTTTTTTTTAATTTTCTGAAATATTGCCATGCATGTTTTACGTAAAGTGTGGTTGATGTAAGTGAAGGTGAACTTAGCAATAAGTCACCAATAAGACGACTATAGTTATTAAAGTACTAATATCAAATTCACTAGATTCATATGGGAATTAGTTACGATTGATTTATTTACTAGTGATAAATGTATATACAGGGTGTCCCATGTAAAACTTTCCACCTAAATATTTCGGTTAATATGGAGTTTTGAAAAAATTCCAAAAACATGTCGATTCTCAATATGAGGGGGACATCAATACTTATTTTGTATCGAGGTATCAACTTTGAAATTTCAAATGACACTATAGCGCGTGTGATACATCGTTTAAAAGCTCTTTTGGTACTGACTGAATCCGTAAAAAAAATTAAAAAATCATTATTCGTGTTCAAAAAAAAAGCATTGAAATATTTTTTGGAATTTTGTATTTTTACATTTAAAACTGTTTATAATAGATGATCAAATTGTGCACCCAGTTGTTCTTGGCAAATATGAGGCCTGTCTACGAAACATCTTACATTTCCAAAAACATCTGGAGTTAAATTCCATTCGTTTACAATACGTTGTCTTACAACTTCAAAATGTTCTGGTTGACTTGTAAGAATCACTGATTTGAGATGTCCCCAGAGAAAAAAAGTTGTTTGGACTCAATCGGGAGACCGAGCTGGCCATTGTATAGCCACACGCCTACCTATCCATAGTTCTGGACAAATTCTGATCCAAATAAGCCCGAACGTCGCTCAAAATGAAGTGGAGCTCCGTCTTGTTGCAACGTCACAAGATTTTCATCCAATTGATCATCATTGTCCAGAATTTTTGTGATAATGGGATCACTATCTTCCAACAAACATATATAGCTGGCTCAAGTCAAAGTGCCATCTAAAAAAATGGACTAACTGTGATTATCCAATATTCCTGCCCAAACGTTCAGCTTTTCTGGATACCGAGTGTGTGCGATTCCCACACACAATGACGGTTTTCATCCGACCAATAACGATTATTACGCCTATTCACTGTACCTTTGAGAAAAAACGTACGCTCATCACTGAAGCAGATATTGTGAAGTATATTTTGATTTTCTGGAGAATATTTTCGAGACCGACCAGAACCCGCCTTACGAGCAGTGCTTCCTGTTTCTTCATACTTGCGGATCGCTCTATGAGTAGTGACTTCGTGGACTCCCACTGCACGAGCGGCGTAACGTTTACTACGCCTATCGTTTACTAAAGCAACTAATCTTGCTACTTATTCGGAATTTATTTGAGGCATTTTATATAATTTTTGTCACTAAAACTTATTTAATGCTACTTAATTAATGACAAAATGTCAAATGCTTTAAATGACACAACGTCAAATTGCAAGTGGCAATTGTTTTTGAGCAATATGATCCTACAAAGAAATATGGCATAAACGTAAATGATTAATTAAGAAATGATTATATACAAAACTTAAACTGTAAGTTGGACAATTTTAGAGATAAATCAATGAACAAAAAAATGCTCGCAAAAGAAGCATCTTTCATATAAAGTGTAACCACCTATTATACCATTACTTGATTATCACACAGGGTGAGTCATAAATGAGTAAATAAACATGACTCGAGTTTTTACACTATCATCCAGGAGGCTTTGAACAAATTTCGACGTCTTTAATTTTCTTTGAAATGCGAAGGAATTACCTATCAACACATAAAAAAAAATAAAAAATCGGCCGACTGGTTTAGAAGTAAAAAGGAAACAAAGTTAGGTAAAAAATCAAGTGCGTCACTTTTTTTGGAACTGAGTGTATTTTTTTATCGAATATTTCAAATATTTTTTAGAGTACTGAGACTGGTTGGATCTGTAGTTCTTCGACTGGTAGGCTTCAAGTTTCTGCTTGAGACTCACGATTCCTGCATTCGCTTCTCAGTTTTGTGTTCAAGACATTCTTCAGTCATGGGGGAAGCAGTGCGACTTTCTGAAACATAGACGGTGAAATTTCTATTCATAATAAATCTGACTGTTTAACTATTTTTACAATAAAATGAAATTAAACAATACTTCTCTCAATTATCTCTGTACCATATACAGCTTGTCAAAGGGATTGGACGACAAGGACCGGTACCATAACAGCCACGATCTCCTGACTTTAAATCATTTGGACATTTTTTATGGGGATATTTAAAAAATAAAGTATATCGCACCGAAGTGAACATTATTGACGATTTACCCAGTAATAACTTACGAGTAAAACGGATAAAAATAGAAACATTTGTGTTTGTCACATCAGGTATGTCAAACTATTTTATTAATTAAAACCTCTTATTAATTCTATTAATAATTATTAACAATAACGGCAGAAGCAGTTGAATTTGCTGCAAAATAGATGTTATAAAATGTTATTTATATCTTTCCTTGGGAATTTCTTTCAAATGCATGCTTTGCCTTCAGGTTTTACAGTGAACCAGTTTCCACTGCCGTGGAGAACTGTATTTGGTTATGTGTACTGAGCCTTGTACTGTATCTCGCGCTGTTGATGTTTTTCTGTCCGAGGACCTTCATCATCCTGCAGTTAATGTTGAGTTGTCCATACCTGATAACACAAGTAATAAGTTTCCGTTAAGTCCAAGTAGTTACTATGATAATCTTAATTATAAGAAAGCTAATTTTCCAACTCTTTATGACGAATTGTTGTCGACTGATTGGTCCTGTATATCTATTGCTCCAAATGTTAATGTTGCTGTAGAGATGTTTTATGATATTCTAAAAAAAAATTTGTCCAAACATGTTCCTCCTAGAAATAAAGTCATCTTTAATAGGCAATTTCCTAAGTGGTTTACTAAAGACGTAATTGCGGAATGGAAATTAAAAGATAAAGCTTATAAGAAATATAAATCAACTCGGCTACCAGAAGATTATGACGAATTTAAAAGAATAAGGTCATCTCTTAAAAATAATAAAAAAAACGCTTACAATAAATTTATTAGTGATGCTGAAAATTCAATTGAGACAAATCCTAACACTTTCTGGGCTTTTCTAAATTCAAAAAAGGATACCACATCTATTCCTTCTTCTATGATGAGTAATAACCACCAGATAAATGATTCACAATTAATCGTTAACACGTTTGCGACATTCTTTTCTGATGCATTTGTTGTCTCAGATGAATTTAATAACTTTGTGGAAAGTAACAATTGTCATATTTTGCATTTAATGAAAATCTCGGATACTGATATAATAAAAGCTATTAAAAGATTAAAAAATAATATGTGTATGGGCCCTGTTCTAATTCCGGCATTCTTGCTTAGAGATTGTGCTGTAATCTTTTCCAAGCCTTTACTCATTCTCTTTAATCTTATACTTGTGTCTGGAGTATTTCCAGATATTTGGAAAGTATCCCGTATAACGCCTGTCCATAAGAAAGGAGAAAAAATGAATTTACAAATTATAGGCCCATTGCTATTTTAAATAATTTTTGTAAAGTGTTCGAATTTGTTTTGCACAGCTTTATGTCATATCATACCTCAAATATTATTATTCCCGAACAGCATGGGTTTATTCAAGGTCGTTCCACAATTACTAATTTATTATGTAAAATTCAATACATTTCTGCAGTTCTCGATGTTGGAAGTCAAGTTGATGTCATATATACAGACTTCTCTAAAGCGTTTGACAGGCTCGACCACTCTAAGTTGTTAAATAAACTTAACAACGTAGGCCTCTGTACTGGTTTATTAAAATTATTTCAGTCATACCTCTGTAATCGATCCCAATATGTGCAATATCGTGGATTCAAATCTGACACGTTTCTCCAAACATCAGGTGTTCCTCAAGGGTCCATACTTGGACCTCTTCTATTTGATATATTTATTAACGATATTGCGGAGGATCTTAATATACAATACCTATTATACGCTGATGACGTAAAAATATTTTGTCAAATTAACTCTGTTTTGGACTGTGAGAATCTTCAGAATAACCTTGTTTCACTTAACGACTGGTGTAGCAGAAATATGTTGCCTCTTAATATCAGCAAGTGTAATGTTATGTCGTTCCATCGAAAAAAAGTACCTATCATGTTTGATTATATGTTGCAAGACAGCATTCTCAAGAGGCCTGATAGCATTAAAGACTTAGGTGTTATTTTTGACTCTCAGTTGAGTTTCTTACAGCACATCCACAGTTCTTTATCCAATGCATACAGGAGTTTGGGATTTATTTTACGAAACTCTAAAGATTTCAGGAATCAGTCTACTTTGCGATTACTGTATACAACTTTTGTGAGATCCAAACTTAAATACGGTTCAGTTATATGGAATCCAATTTATATTACATATACATCATTACTGGAAAGAGTCCAACGAAGATTTTTTAAATCTGCCACATATATGTTAGATGGAGTTTATCCTACTCAAGGTACTCCACAGGAATTATTTTGTGCTCGTTTTAATCTACAAAGTCTTGCCAGTAGACGTACCATGCATGGTATTATTTTATTATATAAAATAATCCATTTTCAAATTAGATGTGAATGCATTACCAAAGATTTATTATTTAGAGTCCCCAGATTGAACTCTAGGAATTGTGATTTGTTTATGTTACCCTTTGCCCGTACAAATATGTTGTTGAAGTCGCCTTTGTATCAAATGCTGAACAATAGCAATAATATGGAGGGTTTTGACATTAACTTTTGTGGTGTACGTGATATAAAAAAGTATTTTCAATAGGTGCGTGTGTATGTTCTTGTTTCTTTTTATTCATTTTTATCTTGTTTAGTAATTTTTATTTGTTTTTTAATTCTTATGTTATTTTTATATTATCTAACAATTTAACTTTCAGGTATATTACTTTTTATTTTTACTAGATTTTAAACTGTTTTTATTTGTCTAGACTTTTATACTACTTATATTTTATTTTATACAATCGATTTTTAATATGTAGGTATCTTTTTAAGTATTTTTTTTTCTCTTACTGTAACTTTGTTAGTTTAACTACTTATCTTTTAACTGGGTTATACCCGTTGGATATTTTAAGAGTAAATAAATAAATAAATAAATAAATAAATAAATAAATAAATAAATAAATAAATTATTTTTAAACTGTTCTTTGCAAGAGTCTAATGTATATTCTATTTTTTTTAGATAAGTTCTGAATCACCCTGTATTAACTGTTTTTGTCAGAATTATTTTAATTCGAACGATAAGGCGACGAATTCTGTGATGAAAAGTTTGTAGAAAATTGTATTTTTCTGGTTGCATATTAGATAAAAATATTTCTATAATTTTCTTATAGGTTAGTTATGATTATATATTTTTAGGTATTAATAATATTGTGTGAAACTAACTACTCAGTGGACAAAAACCCCAACCTGCGTTGAATTACACCCACAATATCTACCCATATATTAATAATTATTGAATGGATACATTGTCAACTTATTAAAATAATTTACTTAGTATTAGCCTGTGCATATGGTGTCCATCTATCATAATCACGAACGATTCCAAAATTGATAATTATTAAAATTTAATTCTTTCTTGTGACGTAAATTTCACAATTTCACTTTTGTTCTCAATTCTTATTCAATTATTATTATATATATTAATGCCTTTTTATTCGTGTATCGTATGCTACTAGTTCGTAAATAGACTGCATTGATAAGTAAAAGTTGGATTTAGAATTAACCTTTAGTAACCAAAGGTTAAGTAGCCTTATACCCTACGGCAAAACGGTTACTGGCGTCCATAGAAAAAAACGTTCCTTCTTTGAAAAAGGCAAACCGTACGACTTCCATCTTTGGACCTTTCTAGATTAGGGCATTTAAATCAGTCCGCTGGGGAATCTCTAAAAGGAAGGTAGCAACAATGCAAAATAGTTTTACGCTTAATTAGTTTAAGTTTTAAATGTCTTATTCAGTATCTACTAAAGTTATTCTCAGCTGGGTTTGCTCAAAACAATTTCGATTAAGTACACCGAGAAAAAAACTGTTAAATTTACTCAAAAACTGATAAAGTAACAGTTTTCCATGGTTATATATGCCGAACCCAGAAACTACTTTACTTAAACCTTTTAAAAATGTCAACAAATATTTGTTTTCAATATTCCATTGTTATTTTAGTTGTAAAAGTATTGGTTAGAGGAACTTAAAAATGTATTTATTCAATCCACGACGTTGATTCTTATTAACTAAAATAAAAATTTCATACAACAATTAGGAAACTGTTCTATATAAATATAATATTGTTAATAAAAATTCAAAAAGGTTAAATTTAGTATTTGTCTTAGCAAGTTTTAAATGTTATAGTGCGCACTGCGCGCCAATATTCTTGACTTGATAAATGACGTCGGATGTGCGGGGCCGAGAGGTTTACCTCTCACATTATTGCTTGTAGAGGTGGACCTCGCAGCCCTTTCTCCGCTCAACCCCGACTGCGTTTATGGCCGATGTCAGCAGTTCTACTAGGTACCTTCTTTTGTATCCTATCCTGGTAAACCTCGTCGGTAACGGTTTATTTTCTGGCGCTCTATAGGGTACACGAAATGTATCAAGCTACATCTAGCGGTCATAAGCTATTCCATGTCAGACGAAGCACGTGCAGTACAAATAACGGCATTGGCTTTCATTGGCCAACAAAAAATATTTTCAAGTAAATGGCTAGATATTTGAATCAACTTTTCATAGTATTACACTAAAATAATTTACACTTTGAAATTTAAGTTTTTTTGGTTGGAATGTTTAATTTAATAATTTTACATCGTTAAGTTAAACAAAATAACAGTTCATTTAATATCGGTGTAATTTTATGTCAAACAATATTGAAAATAAAAACAATAAAGAAAAATCATTGAAGGCGTGCCCAAATAAAAAATATTTAATATAAAAGATTATAAGATGGAACAAATTATGAAGCAGAAGAAAACTTAAGGAATCGTTAAAATAAATAGTAAGTCGTCAACAATTATTTTTTGTTAGTTTAAATAGTTCTAACGGCATCAATCAAAAAGTTTTAAAAGTTTACTTTTCTCAGTGTACAGTAGTAAAATTCAGGCACAAATTCGTAATTTATTAAACAGTGAATAAAGAGAAACCATAAACTTTTAGCAGAAATACTGCGAAATATTTTATAGGAGTGTAGCAAAATTAGCAAATTTTTTGATATTGTTTGCCATTATAAACTATGCTATTTAAGGGCGCCGTATTCCTGAAATAGTATTTTTTACAAATACAAGTAATTTTACACATTTAAGAACTGAATAATATAGAGTTTAGCAAATAACAGCTATGTTATCTCATATCACCTGTAAATATTCAAAGATACCAAAGTAAAACGGACATATAATGGCTGAAAGCGGAAACAAATTTTTAGGTACAGATACATACGTATTAACGTAAATATTGTTATAAGATAAACTGACATGATTCTGCATATAAGATTCTTCACTTTTGTTTATAAGTTTGTGAAAATAAAATGTATGGTTAGAATAGCAAAATAATGTGCGTCATACAAATGCATTTTAATAGCATATTAAACAACAAGGTTTAAAAACGACTCTTTGCACACGAGCAAGACGCGCGAGTGTGCAAAGAGGTTTTTAAACGATTTTACGATACTTTTTATATGACTGCAAACAGAGACCACAAAAATCAAATTTTAATTTAAATCGTTTTCATTACTAAAATTGCCAACGCATTAACAAAATAAATTAAATACAACTTTTAATTTAACTCGTTTTTATTAAGAAAACTGCTAACAAAAGAAACTAATATTTAATATACATGGTAACATTTGAACATTCCTTCAAGGTTACGCTGAGAAAAGTAGTATTACTGTGCACCTCGTTTGGGGTAATAGAGAATATTTTTGGTGTCGTGTTTTTAGTGCAGTTTTTCAGCGTGCGTGCGGTCGTTGTTTTCTTGTTGTATTCCAGTAGACGATCGTTGTTCTGGTTCTGGTGGCAGCAGAAGACACTGAAGACTCTATCTTTTTCGAAACTTCCATTTTATTTCTTAAACAGTCATCAACGTAGCCTTCGGCAACTGTACTGGATTTCCACCCTACATGGCGTTTGAGGGCAAGCAGATTTGAGCCAGAATTGACTAAAATTGTGGCCGACATAATTTGGGTGACAACATCAAACAAAAATCACAATCTGGAGAGGCGCGTGCAAAGATGACATAACCGTGTGCAAAATACCGTTTTCAGAGCGTGTTTTCCGTGTGCAAAACCCCCTTTTGCAAGGCAGTCGTATAAAAAAGTTATTATATTATTTGAGGAGAAATAAACTAGTAAAAATGGATAAACAAAACATCAATAATTTTATTTTCGATATTACTTTTGCTCTATGAGTTTAATTTTTCGAGATTTCTGTACCTAAAAAACACCATAAATTTGATTATTTTACGCAAAAAAATACGACGACCTTAAAGATCTATTTCACTAGACTTCCTGTATGCATGTTCATTAAAATTTTATTGGTTACATAAAGACTGACATAAAAAGATTCAATCGTACGTGTTCATGGCACACTGTTGGTTGAACTTAGACAATAACTTAGATTATCATTTTGCTTAAAGCATGCGATGTATTGAATAAATTCTGGTGTTTTTATAGAAACCATACTTATCTTAAAAATAACTAAACGGTAAATTGAACCAAAAGTACTGTGAAAGTACGATTTCTCAATTTTGTTCAGGATATCTCTATAAATAATGTCTCTTATAAATCACGATTACATTAAAGCAACCAATAAAACAAATTGAAACGTCCCTCCAAAGCGAATCACGAACTGGCTCTGGCATTTCATCGATTCGCTCAACCAATAAGTCGTAAAAACATATACTCCACTTTTTGTTTCAGTGTCCTTTCAGCAGTCAAGTATACATGCCATCAGGAGTTTTTCTGCGAGCTTTCCTGCGAGACGCGGTTCTGTGGCGACTGCCCTTATGTTGAGCAATAATTCCAAGACTAATTTGCACAGTACAAAAGCACAAGAAAAACGAAGTACAAATTCAAACACGCCAGATGACGATGAAAGAGTGCCAAAGCGACGCCTGCTCAGAAGCGCGACTCAGGAAGAACAGAACACCCTTAGGTAAGACAATAGAATATAGAAGATATTCAGTGAAAGTTCGTTGTTCCGTATTGACTCCGAATATATCCATATAGTAGGGCAAAGCGTTAAAGTGGGCTAAGCGAACTTAACACTGATGTCATATCAGTATTATGAACATAAATTGGTATCTTTTAAATTTAATATTACCATAAAATGGGACGACTTTCATCAATTAAAAAATTATTTTTAAGATTATTAAAAAATATAATTTTTATTAATTAAAAATCAATATCTGCAGCATGATACCAAAGTTTACTGAATAAATATAAGTTATACCGCTCTTTGTCGGCACTTTGATGTTTTGAGATCAAAGCCGTACCGCCACACGTAAATACTATCGCAAAAAATGGGAGGATTTACGGGAAATGGATTTACGAGGAACTTAAAAGTAGTTTCATTTGAATTGGGATATATTTATATACGAGGGATATTTCAAAAGTGTGATGTAAGGCTGCTTATTGTATAAATAAAATATTTGTAATATAATAAATATTATAACTGTATAAAGTTTATAAGGCCTATGATTGAACATTCAAGTTAGCGTAACCGATGACAGTTAAGTTACGATAACTGGGTGGGCATAACTGAGCTCTTAACCGAAATGGAAAGATCGCTATGATCGAACAACCAGTTTTCTGTGCCTGTTATTATGGCCAGATAACCCTGTCATGGTAGTTAATTCTTTAACGGACGTCATCTGTCATCACTCATATGCCAAAATTTAAATCATAGGTACTTAACAGTGGGTACAAGTGGCACGAAGTTTAGGGCACACTACCCAACGCCAATATGAAGAAATGCTAATTTTCATTAAATGTAAGAAAATATTGTTGGGAAGCAAGGTAAACCCAACGCATGTTAATATAAGTAGGTACTTTGGCAAATTTGGCAAAGTACATATAAATTCTTTAGTGTATGGACCGCAAACAAATTCCCAACAGTGGTGGTAGGTAAGTGAAATATTTCATATTAATTTATTGATACAATTATTTAAATTATTTTAGATTCATGCAGAGTGGAAGCAGAATGTAAAAAGGAAGAGCAGAAAACTTCATCAGGATCAAAAACTAGTAAAACCTGGATGCACATATTTAATATTTATACACAGTTTACGTGGGTAATCAAAAATGTACCTTTAGGCATGCGATCTGTGCTACTGTGCTAATTACAATTTACTACGCCTTCGTGGAGTCCATGTTGCAATATATTATAATTATAGGAGGATAGTATAGGATGCAGCATATCAGTGTTAATAGTAATCCATTAGAAATTATTGTCAAAAACACATAACTATCTAATAAAAATAATATTTAAAAAAGATAAAATAAATTATTAGCAATAATTAAAAACTAAGTACCTAACTTTTGTCATTGCCTCTTTTCTCCTATTCATAAATTAATTATTAATAATATTAGGTAATAATATATATATATTTCTTTTTGTTTGTTAATATTCATTTAGGTATCACTATCATACTCAGAATAGTAATATTAATTGTATAAAATTGTAATCCCACTTAGAACAAATTTTAGTTTCTTTTAGGTTGTATTTACTGTCAAACTATTAATACCGTATATTACTAATTATCTAAAACTATGATATGGCAATAAATTGATACTGAATTGTGCTATAGACAAATAATATAAAATTATACATTATATTAATATGCCAAATGTCATACGTCAATTGCCAGAAATAAAATTAAAATTTCTGACCAATAAAAAGCTACAGTTACATTTAACGGCAGGTTATTTCAAGCAGTTTCATCACTGGTCACGTGATCATTCTCAAGTAACTGGGAAAAATAAACTTGACAGGTGTGTCAATCATACGAATTTCTGATTAACCTACCAGTTACCGTTAACACGCCTGTTAATGCTAACTGGATGTGTTCGATCATAGGCCCGTATAAGTATTTTGTTAGTTAATCTTAGAAGTTATATTGACTTTAAAATTTAAAATAAAATATAACGAACTATACTATATAAAAGTATCACTTAGAATCGGTGTATCAGTTTGAACTTCAGTATCTTGAAATTTTGGCGCCAACATAGTTTTGGTATTATTGTTATCAGAAACTTTGCTTGAACCAAAAATGTACCTATTTTCATAATTATTGCACATTACACTTTTTAAATAAATATCAGTACAAAGAACTTGGTTGGTTTATAAAAAAACATTGTTTGATGTTTCATTTGAAAAATGTTTGCATCAAATTCTAATTTTTTCATTGATCAGGAGTAATATTTGCTTATCTGTGACTTCCAGTAAATCCTCAAGAGTCTTTAATTTATAATTTAATATAACGCCCAAATACAATCTTTGAAATGAAGATTCTAATTTTTATCGGCGTTTTTATCGTAAAATTTTAAATCTTGACCTATTTCTTTATATTAGTTGACAAAATATAAAATACATACCTTGCATTAAACTTTGTACAATGGAAAAAGAAAACAAACACGTCTTGAGGAACAATTATTCACAATACAATATATTACTGAAATTTTTAGAAGAAAAATAAAATAAAATAAACATTAACAGATATTCAAAGATATTTGTCTCACACTATATCGATCGCACACAACACGTTACAATTCTAGCGTCGGCCACAGTGTAGGTGCCTGGGTACCGGACGGTCCCCGAGACGGGTAAGGAGAGCGGAATTGGTAGGGCGGGGCGTGTTCGAGAGTGATACAACTTGTATATTTATTCTGTATATCAAAGTATACAGATATTTGATGATGCTATGCTTAAAAATGTAGTACACCGAAATAACAATTTAAATTCTGTTCAATCTTGCTCTTGTTTTATAAAGTTTTATGAAGGTTGTTTGTAGATTAATTAGTTTTAAAGAAGGTTTATCTTATACCATATATATTTAGAGTGAAATAATTTATCGGTAGCCTTGTAATATACATTGAAACTTGACAATAAAACAACTATAAAATCAGGAATTCTTCAAATGGTTTTAAAACTGCTTTATTACTACTATAGACTTGTGACCTTCTTCTCTTAAGAAAGTATACTCTTCTCAAAGAATAATAAATTATTTAATAAATATGCTATAAATCTTATTAACTTTTAATATACCTCAATAAAATTGAAATATCTTAAGATAATTAGGCTGATGGCATATCATAACATAAGATTTCATAGATTCGTCAAAGTATTAAGTATTATAAACGATGACCAATAATTTTTCCATAAGACTCAAGAACTCATTTAAGAACTTCTTTAGAAATTATTATTGGAGAAGGTCAATACTGGCATCAAGGTTTTAGAACATGTATTGAAAATACTTTTGCTCAACAACGAAAAACTGTCGCAAGCAATAACAAATAGGTTAGAAATTTAGGGGGGAAACATAAAACCATTCATAAGACCGCAATAAAGCTAAGCGGTCTTTTGAAGGTTCTGGCATAAAACAGTTTAATTTTAACTAGGATTCTAAGACTTTATTCAAGTACATATTGGTATGTATATGCGAACATTTAGTTTTATATAAGATTATATGAATTTATCTCAGTTAAAGGCCGACAAGATTGACTAATTATATTTATGAAAATACTTAATGATTATCTAGTACTTTCATAAGTTGAATATCTTGATGATTATTTAACGAAAATAAAGCAGTTTTATTTCAAAAAGGCCATTTTATTATTGTTTGTATTTTTGACGAATCGTAGTCCATTTTTAATAATTCAAACAAAAACTGTTAAATATATTTATTTCACTGGTTTCTGTTACACAGAGTCTTTATTTTAATATATACAGATTATATTAAAGAGGTTATATAACAATTATAAAGAAAGTTTTTATAAAATTTAAGAATTGTTATAAAACTGAAAATATAAAGAGGGGTATCAAAATTTTAGAGGTTACATTATTTAAATAGCTTTTGGGCAAGGTATTGGTAACAAAATAATTTTATTGACATGATGATCTGTAGTCTTCTCGTATGGGGGTAAAATAGTTTTGTTTTATTACAAACAAAAATAATTTAAAATATTCTTGAAATATGCAAATTTACCTTTTAAAGGAGACTAAAAGAGTCGTACATATTTTATGAGCAGTGCCGTAGGAACGTTGGGAAAATCTAAGGAGTTAAACTAAGTTTGGTCACGTGGCCACTGCCATTGTGACCAATTTTAGCTTACGGAGCAGTAGTCTGGTGGCCGAAAGATAAACAAAATCTCAGCCAGGTACAAAGAATTTCCTGTCTGAGCGTACCTAGAGCTATGCTTTGAATAATCTATCTGAAATAAGTTGCCGCGACAATTATGCTTCGTCTTAAAGATACTAATATTAAACCAGATGTAGTATGTAGAGAAGTCAGAAGTCGTCTGTGGAATGAGATAGATAGGAATATGCCCTTTCTGCAGGTAGACACTGACAACATTTCTCCCAAGTTTGCGTTTGACAGGCCCTACACGGTATTCATCAGATATGAGGAGGATGTAATCAATGGGCAGGCATCCTACTGTCGTACAAACGGAATTAGCAGGTATAACCAAAGTTGTGTAAGAAATTGGCCGTATGCACACAACGGGCAAAACCATAATAATCTACACATATAGTAAATAGTAATCACTATTGATCTTACGATCATAAGATAATGACTAGATCAGCATGGGAATGCCACCAGGTAATGGTAGTGGCCTCAGTCGATAAGAGCATATCTGAATGCTGGGTTAAGAGACACGACATTGTGCTTCGGTTATCAGCTTTTATTGAAATTATCAAGGAGGGCACCCACAAAGAATTTAAAAAACGGTAGAATGAAACAAATAGCTATCAATTTGCTAAGGAGTTCTTAGACTACCCCTGCTAGGATACAGCCAAAAAGTATCTGATAATGTCTAGGACAAATCTTCGCCTGGTTACAGGTATTCAACCTGAACTCTGTTGACTAAGGAAACATCTTTGCTCTAGGAAGTGTGAAGAATCTCTTTATAGGAATTGTGATCAGGAAGACAAGACAGTGCCTCATGCACTCTGTAAATGCACTGCCGTACATTAGAGAGATCGCATGAGCTACGTCACCACCTTTTTTCCTTTAAAGCTTGTTGCGGACGGAGTGCGATAATATACTATACATTGTTACGGAAGCTCACCTACCATTTTAGTTCCTTAATTATATTCCTGTTTACGTTAGAATTTATAATTTAAGCTCACCTACCTCTTTAGTTTATTAATTATGGTAGAATTTATAATTTTTGTAATGTCTTTATTTTGGCGTTTTCTGAAATATTCTCGGTCGCATTCTATTTGATTCTCGAGAACGCCGAAAACTTCTCGAACCCTAAAAACCTATATAAGCGGGTCGTTTCGCTGACACAGTCAGTTTATATGTGACAGAAACGTCAAAGTAAAGCGTTGACAGTTGTTAAATTTGTTTGAAGAATATCTCTTGTGTAATCAAGAGTGATAATAAAGTTTGTTTGGCTACGTGACGTGTTTCTACACTAACCCAATTTAGAGGTTACATTGGTGTCAGAAGTAGGACGTTCCACAAAGAAGACATTTGGAGTAGACAAGTGAATGCCAGTGGCGAGATCTTGGAGCAACAGAAATGGAGGAAACATTCAAACGGTTAATGGAGATGATGAAAGAGATGAAAAGGAGTCAAGAAGATATGAAGAAAGACTTAAAGAAGGAAATGAAAAATAGCTAGGAGGAAATGAAGGAAGACTTAAAGAAAGAAATTAAGAACAGTTAAGATCAAATGAAGAGTAGCCAAGATGAAATGATGGAAGACTTGAAAAAGGAAATGAAATACAATCAATAGGAAGTGAAGAACAGTTTAGAGAAAATGGAAAGTAGTCAAGAAGAATTGAGAAACGAAATGTAAACCAATTTGCAAGAAAACAATAAGAAGTTGGAAGAGACAATTAAGGTTAAACTTAAAGAATTTGAGTAAACTGTTGAAGATGAAATCAATCAATTGAGAAGTGAGGTACAAGATAAAGTCCAAGTCATAGAAGAAAGTGTTAGTAAGTTACAGAATGAAGTCACCAAAGTCGTAGAAAAAAGTATAGTAAAATTAGAACACGAGGTTACAAATCTAAAATCCCAACTTTCTGCGAGGGAAGTCATTAAGACTGAAAGCAGTTTTCTTCCATCGTCAAGGGTGAAACCACCAACATTTGATGGAAAGGTATCATGGAGTACTTACCTTAAACAGTTTGAAGCAGCTGCCGTGGCAAACAACTGGTCAGAAGGAGAAAAAGCTACCTCACTTTACTTTACGAGGTGAAGCTATGGAGATATTAAGAACGCTAGCTGAGGATAAACAAAAATACTATCAAATGCTGAAGAGTGCTTTAGAAATCAGGTATGGTGACGCTCATCTACAACATGTTTACCAGGCACAATTAAAAGGCCGAAGACAATGTTTCGAAGAAAATTTGCAACAATTTGAGGCAGATATAGCGCGGATGGTGAAGCTAGCTTACCCCACCGCGCCGGCACAGTTCCAAGAACAGCAATGAGCAGCTTTATCGATGACCTGCGAGACCCTGAGATCAGTCAAGCGTTGAGGATAGCCAGACATAGAAACATATCTGAAGCTATGGCCCAGATGCTAGAAATTGAAGCCGCTCGGCAGCCTTCTAGAAGCGGTCAAGGCAGGACAAGGCAAGTTAGGCTTCAGAAGATTTGATGAATAATTTCCAGAAAAAACAGGACGCCTACGTCTAATGCATCATAACTATTTTGTACCACACTATATTAAATTTCTAGTTCTTGTTCCTTTCCATCTTTTGTCCAAAAAAAGGTTGATGTCACTTTGAGCATCTGTTTCTGAAAGAATCGAATTTTAATGATTTATTGCATACTGAAACTCCGCATGTAAATGAATTAACAATTATAACTAAAGTTACATCAACAATTCAGACAACTTACATCAAACGACCAAATAATAATAATAACATCTTTACCTCTCATTCTAATCACGAGAATTAGTCCAGAAGTCGAAGACTTGTACGAGAGAGGGGGCAGCATATTATTTTAAGCAGGCCGCATTTGATATCAAGTACTAACGCTCGTGCGACCACTGATCGACCGAGTGAAATGAAAAATTCGTTATATATATGTTTTATCAACATATTTAAAAGACTACCACTGAAAGTAATAAAACTATATGTTATACTAAATGTTTGCACTATATATTACACTACAACAAGAATTTTTAACTAGAAATTTAATATACCGCGACACAAAAAAGCTATGAAGCTTTAGATGTAGGCGAAGTGCTATTGGTGGCACTCTGCAATATACACCAAAATTGTGATCAGATCTCGATTTCCCTAAAAAACCCCAGAGTATCAAATTTCGTGTGAATCAAACTATTACTAAGATAAATATTTACAAAAAGTTAAAAAAATAACTTTGACACCTTGCATTTTGGAAACAATCAACTTCTGGACTAAGGTAAATTAGATTAGACTAGACCTCATATTTTAGCCTCAGGAATTTGTGCTAGTGTTTTGTACAAACCACTTTGGAGACAACCTGTAGATTTTTTAGTATATAACTACCTGTGACTTATTGGAACTGTCCACGCGAGTCCTGTATTTTTTTCAATATTTTTTTTTCATCATGACAAATTAAATGTTAGTGAAATGAATTACTGAAAAAATTATCACCAGTGTATATTTTTAAAGAGATGTTAAATAGACCATCTTTAAAAATAATCAGGAATATATGCTCGTCAGGTATGATTTATTTGAAAAATTAGAAAATTGAAATTGTTATATTAACACCTTTTTCATTAACAAAAACTCCGCCTAAATATTTTTCAACTCATCTAATCTGAAGCAGGACGCCCTTGCTCTATTTCCAAACTTTTTTCTAGTTTTACATTAGCATTTAATTAAAATATGAGTTGAATATCAGCTTTAAATTTCGTTCCGATCCCTCGTTATTCGCATGATATCGATTATTAATCACATTAAAAAAATAGATAGAATTTTGAATGATTTATCAGCATGTCGGTACCATTCACGAGTAATGCATACAATGAGGTAAAACAAAGTAGAAGTACATGAAACGGATATTCCTTATGTGCACAATTCTGTAAAATATTGCACTAGAGCTAGTGGATTGATACGAAATTGTTCACTGTTTGTACAGGCAGATGTTCGAGTTTTCCGGGATATATCTTTTCGGTTGTTCAATTGTCCGAGGACGTTCAGCCTGGTGTTAACCAGTATAAAGTCTTGACTGTATAATCTAATTGTCATTTTATTACCTAAGTAACTAATTTGATTATATTTATAACTAAGTATAGTTAATTATTTATTTTATTCAAGGCTGTACACAGAAAGAATATTGTCGTAAAACTCGTAAATATTGCAATGGGAAAGTTGCATGATTGTTCCAAATACGTGCAGAAGGAAGAATGTATTATTTCAATCTAAATGGCGTTTGTTCTAGACAATTTCATGGAAAAATAAGCCTAAAAACGGTATTCAAAAATTTAGTCCGGCCACGCGCCCACAAAATGATCGCCGCCACGGCGTAGACCTGTGACGTCAGACGCCGTTCGCAAGTATATTCCTAAATGCAGCAGTGTGCTTTAATTCATATCTGTATACGATTTCCATGCTTTCGGACAACGTAATACATACGTTTAGAAGAGTTAATTTGTCATTTGTGGTATTATTAGGTGTTATTGTGTTAAATAGACATTGAATAAAGTTGTAAATAGAGTCGTAAAATGGGTACAGAAAGTGCATCGCATCGGTCAAATGGAAGAAGTATTGCATTATGCCATTATGTACGAATACAGCATACAACGCCTAACATATTTGACCGTGCAAAAAAAATAAAATAAAAGAAAAATGTGATGTACGGCGATGAAACACGACGAAAGGATTGCATCATTGTTTGTTTGTGAAGACCATTTTAATGTAAGTTTAATTGGAAATACAGGCAGGTTTAAGTTCATCACAAACAAATTAAAATTGCAAAGAATCAATTAAACTTTTCTATTAAGCTACCAAAATGTATATAAGGCGATTATAAAATCAATGATAAAGCAAACTTACATTTTTTCTTATTTATTGTATTCTGCGCTTCATTCCGATTCCAAATAACATGTTCTGTATTTGTTCCTACCATTTACGTGATGTAGAATGTTATTTGAGGCATTTATAAAATTTTACTATAGCCTGTTTAGAAATGAAAGAGAGTAATAAAAGCTTATTATGTATGCAAATCGTAAATAAATGTAGTACTGGTGCTTATATTATGTATTATCGGTATAGATGAGGTGTACTTTTAAAAAAACATTGTGTGACCGAGTTGTACTAAATTGTTGCAGGTAGCTAAAATTTAATCCCCGACAATCCGTCTTTGACTATGCCGCTTCAATTTCTCGGTTCATTTCTTTTATGAGTAAACAATATAAAAACAGCATTTCAAAACATGGGGCTACTTTAAGCATCATAAACGGGTTAAGAGGGTTTTTAGTAATTCAAATAAAATTATTCAATATTATTATCACAATATTTATTTAAATTTAATGAATAGACTTTTATTCCACACAAAAATATATGTATTTTGAAAATTCAAATTATGATGAGTAAATGTAGTGTTGTATAAATGTACAATAAAAAAAATAAAAAAGTAGGTATATTAAAATTCATTCTCTGAATATTTTGATGAATTATCTTCGTCTCCTAGATTAATAACGATAGGTTCCACAGTAATGTTAATTAAATTCGAGTTCCCACATTTTTTCCTCTTCTTTTTGTACATGATGTATACATCTTCGCCAGTTATCTGCAGTTACTCGTTCCAAGAAATTTTTTAACAAAATTTTTACGTCACTTAATTTAAACGTCGTATTATTTCGCGCTACATCTCCTTTTACCTGCGCTCAGACTAATTCGATTGGGTTAAGTTCACAGTGATAAGGTGGTAACCGTAGTACCGTTATTTGGCGATTTGTTGTCATTTCATCGATAACATATTTTTTTCTCATCTTTATTAAGATTGACAAGTGTCAAAAGTTCCTTTTTCACCCTATTTGTTTCAAAAGCAGTCGTAGACGTCCGCTCCGTCTGCCGTGAATGGTAACTGGCATTATCCATGACAATTACAGACCCCGGAGGAATAAGATCCAACATCTGTGTAAAATACTCTTCATGTCTTCGTGATAGTCACCTGTATTTTTAGATTTAAATAAAAGTAAACCGCCATCTACAAAACCATTGGCACTACCTATATGTGTCACTATTAATCTTTGCCCTTTACCTGAAGGTGCCTTGAACACTGTTGAAAGTCCATCCAAAAATGCTTGTCAAAAACTTTTTACATTTTTATTTTGCCATACTTTTGTTACAGTATATCCCTCGTTGACCCAAGTTTCGTCTAGATAATAAATATTCCTCCCTTCTTCACGGAATTTTCTAATTGATCTTAAGTAGGATCTTGGCCAACAAATAATTTCATCTTTATCGATAAGAACTGACTTCCTGTTCTGCTTTTCCAAGCAAAAATTCAACTCTCGTAAGACGGCCCATAATTTGCTTCTACTGATTTTTGTCAAATCGTTGTCCTCTGAAAGTTCACTTAAAATTTTGTTTAGCCTTGGTATTTCTTTTTTAAAATAAAATGAGTATACTTTTCTGCGAATGACATTTTTGAAGAAATCATCTATACCGACTTTTGACCTCCCTGTATATGATTTTGGGGGATTTACAGTATCTTGTTCATTTTTTGTTTCCTTTAAAAGTCTGTAGATAGTCGATTTTCCACGATGTGGTCAACACTGTTGGTAGGATTTTAGTGTTTTTGGTGTTTATTTAATATAATAATCTTCTCATTCTGAGACAGCGCATATCTTTTCACGCGTTTAGCAGGTACGTAATCTGATAAGCTTGACATTTTACCCAAACAATACTATATCCACTGGTACAATAGTCACTAAACACAAGTCGAATTTTACTCTACTGCACTAGCACGTTTTCGTATATTCAACTCTAAGACTGGATTGATCTGTCACAATACACTGGCTCCTGCCCTATGATGTATCCAGTAAAATATACTAATGTACACCCATTACCTGTTAGCATTAGTGTTACCCGATAATTACCTGAAACGAAATATTACCACGCCCATGGCCGGTTCTTATCTCGGGGTTTTATTACTCTCTTTCATTTCCAAACAGACTGTAACTTATCCTAAAAAAATCCAAAAATCCACCAAAATCAATAATAACAAAGGTACAGGGTGTTAAAATGGAAGAAATATATCACATTTTTGGACAGCGCCAAAAGCAGTTGAAATTGCTGCATTAAAATAGGTGTTGTAAAGTGCAATTTATTTCTTTTTTTTGGGAATCTCTTTTAATTTTTTGTTGGGTCGCCGATTATACGCCTTATCAGGTTTTTACAGTGGACCAATTCCTAGTACCGTACGGAAGTGTATTTTAAATCTTTTTGAACTGCTCTTTTTGATTTTATTTTTACAAAATTGTATTTCTAAGAGCCCTGCACATTCAATTTTTTTTAGATAAGTTTTAAATCACCCTGTATATAGGGTACTATTATTTTTGCTTCATCTATGGATATTTAAGTTTTCGTGGCTAAATTTGGGGCACCTAAAAAAGTAATTTATTTGATACAACAATTTGAAATATAAATCTCTAAAACGACCATGACAATAATGCCAGAAATAAACACGTAAAGGGTGTAGAGGTAAGTAGAACAGGTCGTTTAAAAGGGCTGTTCTATTTCCCATGAATTCGATAAAACATGATTTATATACAATGCACAGCTATTAACATTTGCACACAAGCAATACCAAAAACTGGGTATGATTGCATTTCATCTGGATATCAAATGTTTCTCATGTATGTTCGCATTATTGATATATGGAGAGCATCGAGAAAATAGTATTAAAAGTTAATATTATTTTAATGAGAAATAGAGTATCTGCGGCACGTGATCAAAGTAGGCGTGGCTACTGGCTTGGAGGATAAACAAACAGCGATCATAACCTCAAATGTATTTATTACTATTTATTTATTATATGTTTTCACGTTATCTTAAGTGGTTGTGTTCTGGTTAGTTTATTGTTGTTATTATTTTTCGTTTTTTTGTGGCTACAATATTCCTTCATTTATATAATCATGTATAGTGAATATATTATTATACACTGAAAGTCATAGATGCTGAAAGTGCTGATAGATATAGACATAAAATAAGTGAAATTGGAATAGATCCATACACATTCAATCTGATAATGAAGAAGATTTTCCTAAAACATTATATTCAAATACTGTAAATTATTTGTTATATAATAATAGTATATTATGCAACGATCATGTATTAATAACCATTACATGAGAGTTGCATACGCTATTTTTTCTACACTCGATAAATAATCAAAAACCATAAATTTTATATTTTTATTGAACACAATAGGTAACAGTAATTATTCGTATGAACTGCATTTTCTGCTTTCTCCAATATGTGTGGAGGAGTCGATGGTAATTCTTCTATATCGCTGATATCAGACATTTTGATAAATTATCGAAGTTTAGCTAGGTATCTACGAAAATTTAATACGTACTGATTTTGACATCTAAAATAATTACATAGGAACCTAGGATAAACGTCAAATGAACAGCATGCTTGATTGAAAAATTATGGGTTTCTATTGATTAAAAATCTGTATCGTAATGAAAAATCTGTATCGTAATGGGTATCATTATGAAACGGATTATAAAATCTGTATCGTAATGAAAAATCTGTATCGTAATGGGTATCATGATGAAACGTATTATAGGCATATAAGTGCATTGTTATAATAGGGGTGTAGAAAAAAGTGCTTATACACATACATCAAATTTGTAGTTTTTTAGGTACTGAAATCTCGAAACATGAAACAAGTAGAGCAAAAGTAATATCAAAAATAAAATTACTGACGTTTTGTTTATCCAGTTTTACTGTTTAAAGTCTCCTCAAATAATATAATAACTTTTAAAAAGCATTTGTATGATACACATTATTTCGCTATTCTAACCCCACATTTTAACAATTATTTTCAGATACTTATCAACAAACGTGAACAATCTTATATGCAGAACTATGTAAGTTTATGTTATAACAATACTTACATCTATTTTAAAAAATACGTATTTTGAAAGATTTCAGTAGGTACCTAAAAATTTGCTGGATAGATCGTTTTCTGACGTTATGTATTGATTTTACTTCGGTACATTTAAATATTCGCAGGTGGCATGAGATAACATTCTTGTTATTTGCTAAATTCTATATTATTGAGTTCTTAAATTACTTGTATTTGTACAAACCCCAATTTCATGAATACGGCGCCCTTAAAGCATATTAAAGGCTTAGAAAGTAATTTTTCTCACCGAAAATGTACGCATATTATGTATATAGGTATGCATATACAACATGCTAAAACAGTTTCATTTCAAATAATTTAAATTACCTATAAAAGAAATATTTATTTATAACTAAAAAATGGTACTCCGATATGGTATTTATTCTACAAGATTTTATATAAAATATTAACTTTTCACAAAAAAAATATTACTGAAAACATTTGAATTCGTAAATAGCAGAAATATGTGCCAGTTTTAAATAAAGTTTTCCAAAAGTACGTATCCACAGAATAAGAATAAATAAAAATTTAGTCCTGAAATAGGTTGCCACTAAATACAATCAATACATATGCTGCTGTGGCGTTTGCACAGCCAGGGAAAATTGATATGATTTATTTTTTCAAACCTCTTTTTCTCCATTTAATAATTTTCGCCTCATATCTATCTTTTCTTGATTCTTTTGATGAAGTGCCAGATGTATAACTCATATTCACAGTGGGGATCCAATCCGGATTATTTTGCTAGTGCAAATTTGCAGGTTTCCTTATAGTATAATAAATGTATAATTTTTGCTCTTTTATGTTTTGAACATATTCTTCCAAATTTAATTTTGGACTCTGTAAGGTCAGCTCTTTTTAAACTATTCATCCAAGCCTTTCGCCTCTCAGATGCTAACTGGTTAAATTGTTTATGTCTGTCGAATTCAAAACGAATTCTGAAGAAACTAACATTGTCCCTTGCAGAATTACTGCCACAGTTTACTACCATACAATAATTAGGCATTTTATAATACAAATAACACTCAAATATTTAATAATAAATTGGAATAAATATAAGGTTATACTTTTGTTTATCCTCCAAACAACGACCTTGAAAATCGTGACGTCACGTGCAGATGCCCTATTGTAATCCTTTGGTTTCTTAAGAATTGAACTAATTTATATGAAGGCAGTTTTTACGTATAAATCAAGTAGATTTTATTAACGTAATTCAATGAGTGTTTGTATACATCATTTAAAACATGACTATAATATATACGACATTTTATTCGAGACTCTGCTCACTACTAATTATTTATCTATAATAATATCCTTTTTCTTCGATTTTGATTTTTAACTCTATTTAAATCAGCATAAACTATACAAGCGTCTTCCTTCATAATTTAAAATGTTATATTTTCAAAATTAAAAATAGAAGAGGGTCTCAGAAAGTGTGTGAAATCATAGAAATCAACTAATTTTGTGCTTTGTCCCCACAATACACAAATTAGTTTCCAATCGTCCGGAGCATGAGCGTTCCAAATAAAACAAAGAATAAAATATCTTAATTCCTAATGAGATACGTTCTAGTTTTTCTCTTGCCCACGGCCTTCATTTTTTGCATAATATTTTGCATTGTATTTGAAAGTAATGAATGGCAAAGTTGCATAAATTTTGTATTGGTCTGAAATATATTAATATTTCAAACATATTGAAAGGTGAGAACATTTGTCTGGTGGCAATAATCACATAATGATTAAAATAATAACATTAATAAATTGCCAGGGAGTGTAAATAAAACCACGTGGCCGAAAACGTGATATCACTGGTGTGATCACATGCCGCTTAGCGCGGCCATCTTGCTTATGTTTCCATAGATATGCGTGCAGTGTTTATGATGTAAATACAGGTATTTGTTTCTTTTTTCCTTTCCTTTTTCTTTTTTTGTTGTGTTTTTCCTGACAATTTTGGGTCATAGATAGTGTAAGTAGTGCTGCGCAAACGATGACGGAAGTGGGTTTTGTGCAAGCACAATCCGACAATTTGCCACAAGTGGATCCATATTATGCTTATAAACTTCATTGGTACGAATCCCAATTTTATTAATGTAGAAATACGGAGAGTCAAAGCAAGCAGGTGTGTCTATCTTCCGTTTTTAACATTATAATAATTATTAGTGGTGATGTGGCGAATTTACGGTTAGGTATTGTTAAATGTCACTTATTTATTTGTTTGCAATGTAGATCCGCTCGTGAAAATTACGGCGACAATCCTGTTGGATACGCTTAAGTTAAAAGAGATGGTAAGCTTTGGACAGTAAAGGGGAAAATTTAGAACATAGCGTTGATTCATTACTACTATTTAAATTTTCCGAATAGAAAATAATAACTCTTAAATTGCTTTTGTAACACACACATGATTTTGTTATTTTATCCACATATTTTATCAATTATTTTCACATATTTTATAAATAAAAGTGAACATTTTATATGTACACTAAGTAAGATTATGTTATAACAATATTTACATATAGAGTTAAATTTAAGAATACGGCGTTTTTAATAAAAATATTTGATTTTTTACAACTTCAACATTTTAATTTTTTCGATAAACTTAAATCTACCTATTTATGTATTTCCAATTAACCTTACATTAAAATGGTATTTTCAAATAAACAATGTTGGAATTCTGGAGAGCTTTACGTTTTTTCTTTTGTCGCGCTTCATTGCTCTTCACCACATTTTTTTTGTTTTTTCAATATTTGACAGATAGATATTTTTTATTAGGTGCTGTACGCCAAGTGCACATAATGACACAATGCAATATTTTTTCCATTTGCCCGGTGATAATGCACCTTCTGTCCTCATTTATTTAAGAGCCTATTTTGCAAATTTTTTCAACGCGAATGCCTATTTGCACAATAACTCTTAATAAATGTCACAAACTACAAGTTAACTCTTCTAAACGTATGTATTGCGTTCTCCGAAAGTATGTAAATCACATACAGGTTATACAGCACAATTCCGTGCGAACGGCGTTTGACGCCATAGGTCATCGCTAGGGTGGCAACCGTTTTCTGACTCCTGTGGTTAAGTCTAAGGCCTTCGTTTGGTTAAAGATTGAGCGGATTTTAATATGCGCGTTAGAATATAAATTCCTAATAATCCGAATTATGGCACAGCTTACCCCCAGTTTTTCTCACAGAAGGGAATGGTTAAATGAAGTTGTGTAACTGAACTAAGCACATAGACATTGTCAATACACCCCCGACTTCTCTGGAAACCAGATTGGCATTCAGGTAATATATTATAAGATTCCGCCCAAAGGGATAGTCTAGAAAGAAGTATGCTAATAAATACTTTCGCAAGACTATTAGTCATTGTTATACCTCGATAGTTAGCAGGATCGTCAGTAGGGCCTTTTTTATGCAACATAGATAGTGAAATACTGGACCAGCTCTTCGGGACCACACCCTCGTCAAATATACGATTAAAAAGAACGCACAAATAAAGTCGCCAATTCTGAGGAAGATTTTTAAGGAATTTATACGAGATTTTGTCATCACCTGGTGCTTTTCTGTTTATACAGCGGAGCAGTATAGAGTCTAGCTCTTCCATTTTGATAGGAGCGTCAAGAAATGGCTCTCTCACGTGAAAATATACAGTATTATCAGTTACCATCGGCAGATAAATACTTTCGTAGGAACGTTCCCAGATCTCAGAAAGGCATACAGAATGTTTGTTTCTTCGAAATTGTTGTAATGTTCGCCAAAAAGTCCTCTGATCATTTGCACTACTCAACTTAACGATGAAATTGATAAGCTCTTTGTACTGCTCTTTGATACTGAGATAGTGCATTTTAAAAGGGTCCACAAAACTATTTGCCTTACATTCAGTTAGGCAACACCCAAGTTCGGTTTTCATGGCTTTTCATTCAGAATCGAACCAAGGTTTACGTTCTGAAATAAAAGTATCTGAATTGTGGGTATCCATTACTTTTGTTAAACCTACACTGATAGCCGATTCAAGTATTGCCGAGCACAAATTATAAGAATCTAATATATTTGCAGTAGGCAGGACACGAGGAGAATGCTGCAAAACCAAACTATAATTCTCAGAAAGTCTGTTGTTCCATCTTAAAACTGTTCGTGAAATGTTATCAGACAAACTAGAACCACATGTGCTCAATAGAAAATAGTTTAGTTTCAAGGATACTGGACAATGATGTGAATAATAAAACTATATACTGCACTAAATGTTTGCACTATATATTACAAAAAATGATGTGGTGTTTTTAACGCGACAAATTATCGAAAATTATTTTGAGAATAAAAACAATTGCGTAACGTCAGTTGTGACGTAAGTCGGCTGAATTCTTGCCGCAACTAAACGTATAAAGATTCATGGGGAATTACTTAACGAACTGGGAATTAGGGGGATTTCTAAGGAATTACTAGAATATACTGTAGAGTTAGCAAGTTAAACAAAATGTTCTAAACCTAAGTTTTCTATTTGTGGATGGCTATTTAATACGTATTTGAATTAAATATTGTTATATTTAAACATGTTAAAAATAATAATAGTTTAAAACATGATAATTGCATACCAAACAACAGTTACCTGCGTATTTCAACAAATTGAGATATTGTAACCCGATTAAATAAATTATAATTCATAATAATTTTTCTAGTTATAAAAAAAATAGCTACTAATTAAACATGTTATAATAATACAAAAATGTCTGTATTAAAGTGGAAAGGCAGATACTTTTTTATTCTCTGGAAACACGTTTCCCACAAATAAATGCTGAAGATTATCGTGAAGCATTTTAAATTTGCATATACTTAGAAAATGAAAATATATCTTAAAATGACACAATTTTTAAGTCAACACAAAAACATCTATCAATAAAAGTGTTACTCGTTAAATTATTCAATGACAGTTTGGTACTTACAATTAACTGGAAACGTGCTGAACATAATACCAAAATCTTTATATAACCATCGTCTGCTACATCGCAGCGACCGCGCTTTTTCTAGTCTGTTCCTTTGCCAAAACAAATAAAATCTTTGCATGTATTTTTCTGCATAAATTAATGCAGTCGGTACTTTGGACTCAGTTTACTTGAAAATGGTTGATTTTAGAGCTGTGTAACAAGAGCACCCTTTTTGTTCAGAATTTGTCACTGATTAAGGTGAACTTAGTCAATTTACGTAAAAGTTGGATATGCAAGAGTTATGAAGACAAAATCATAGGAAATAGTAGGCCTAGGCCACCACTGTTGTCAGATTAAAACAAACACCATGTAATTTTAATGACCTTTAATTGACGTACACGGCACTCAAAAATTACCTAAATCTACGAAACAGTTTTTAAGTTATTGCGGAAAATTGTTATTTTCTTTTTTTTTCAAAATAGCACCCTGTAACTCGCTAAGCATGCATCAGAGAATTTTTTTTTATAAGAATTTTATTCTTATTTTGGTCTGGTCTACCTCCTGATAAATTTTTGTACGCTCATACTGGAACACCCTGTATAGCACGTTGACGTTTCTTAAAAATTATGACATATTTCAAATATCTGTTGAGTGTATATTTCTGTTAATGTGTTATTTTTAAATTTATAAATTGATGCAACTGAAAATAATGAAGTATTGTGTTTTTCATGTTGAAAGTGAAATAGCAGTCTATTATTGTGTATGAATTTTATAACAATCTGCAGTATTAGGACAGAAGTACGTTATGTGGAGTACAAAAATGGTATTAATGTTGCATATTTGAAAGTAGTAGATATACAATACATATATTTTTACAAACCAAATTAAATAAGTAGGTTTTATTAAATGATAAGTTACAGTCCCAATATCAAATGTCAAATTCTGACGTCTGATCTGTATGTTTCCAAATACTAATATAGATGTCGACACCTTGCAGAATTCTAGATTGAAATTCAGGTGATTCGACAGACAAGTATTACAAAGCAGACGCGATTTAGCAGACGATGATATAACTGAATATTGTTTTTATTTATGATTTCAGTTGTGTTATGTTTTTCTAAAAAATAATATCGTTATCTTAACAAAATATTTTTTTAGAATATAGTTAAATTCGTCTTGATATATTTTTTCATTCACTTAATTTTATTAAATATTTATTTGTTTGCCCGTCTGTATTTTGTGTTATATGTGTTCATATTGTATTAGTTATTTATTGTGTTTTATCCTTATCCTGTAACTGGGATCTGTCTCGTAAGACAAGTAAATAACAAACCTATTTAAAATAATTGAAAATCAATAATTTTGACTTCTGATATTTAAAAATGCATATAATTTTAATACTGATGTTATAAGTACACATTTTTCTTACTTGAGGTTGGCATATATTATATTTTTCATTTTGTGTTGATAATAAGATAGACTCTTATGCATTATTTTTACAATATACGGAATATTGACATGTTCAAGTATGTGCTTTGCCAACACTAACACATTATTCATTAGCCATCATTACTGTAACGTTTTCGTAGAACAATCTAATAGTAAATTAATTTAGCGCGTGAAGATGGTAATCGGCACGAGCAAACAATAAACACGAAGTGTGTGTTCCCAATTTTCTAATACAATTACATATTAAAGAAAAGTGCAAGAAGATATTTAAGAACCACCTAGAGATATCTCTACAGAACCTTACCCATCACGAAAATGTTGAGAAACCTTGATGATTTATTGTTTTACACGCCCCACTTCCTGATCATTTCGAACTTCAGAACGTCAATAATTTAAAAGAACACCACGCCACCAAATCCGAGAGGGAGTGTCGGCCTCTTTTTTTTTATTAAAACTTCCTACCTATATAGCCTGGCTCAAAAATTTTCTTTAGAAAGATTAAATAATTAATAATTTTGTTATAAATGTACTGAACACCTCATATTATACCTCATAGGGCGTTATAAAATTCACTGACAAGTGTCTACAACATTTTTCAATAAGACCAGTATTTTTCGATACCAGACAGCAGTTTCAAATATCACAAAGTAATAAGAGTATATGCACACAGAGAAAAATGTTTGATCAAGCCATAGAATTGCATTAACCAAATTATTTGCAAAATGCATAACAAAACATACAGAGTGATTGAGTCATAATGTTATTAATTTTAAGATAGGGAAAAATGAGTATAATTTGAATACGCGATTAAAAAAAAAAAATGTATATTTACGCCGTAAAAAATATTTTCTCTCATCATCTCAAGTTGTCGATGTCGGCTTGACGGGACGTTGCCAAATTTAAATATTTTCCTAGTACCTACTTATTGTAATATTAAAATATATAAGGAAAGCTATATATTATTTTTTAAAAGTATGCAATTAATATATTAAGTTTCAGTTTAAAAAATATTTAATATTGAAATTACAAAACTAAAACGGACCATTTCAATTAATAATAACACAAACAAACAATTAAATTCCATTGTTTTGACTTGCACTGATATAAATGAAGTAAAAACGATAATTCAGAATTTGAAGAATAATAAATCGGTTGGTGCAGATAATATAAAGGCTGAAGTACTAAAATCAAGAGTCTTTAGTATATTTAATAAACAAATGTATGGATACTGGAATTTGGCCCTCAGCCTTTAAACAAACTACAGTCATTCCAAAATGGCCCAAAGAATTCTACAACAAATTATCGTCCTATATCGTTAATAACGTATTTAAGCAAAATCTTTGGAGAATGTTGTAAAAAGTCGATTTGTGTTATACTTAGACAACTATAATATAATCACTAATAAAAAACAAAAAAGAATTTTAAAAATTATAATTTCGAAGGATATAAAATATCCCAGTGATCTCTTGTTTTCCGAGGCTAATGTATGTATCATTATAGTACGCGGCAATTATTTCCCCTCATGTCAAAAACATTGGGTCAAAGGTCGCATACTTTTCTTGCTCCTAAATTGTATAGTACATTACCTAAAAACCTTTAGTCACTATACACTTATTTAAAAAGGAATTAAAACAATATATACTTTCAAATTCTAGAATTATGATAAATTATATTGAGTCAAAATTTACCTAAAGTATTACTCGCAATTCAGAGAATAATAAATATAATTTTACTTACCCTATACATCTGATGTCTGTACTATTTGATCAGATATAAAGCAGTTCTGTATTCTGTATTTAAGCTGTTTTTTAAAATTATTTAGTTTTCAATTTATTTAGTTTATTATTGTAATTCAAAACAAGTGGTCAACACTTATTGAATCTATTTATTTACCTATTATTGTATGTTATTTACATTATTTTATGTGTTTTTCTACGTTCATACAAAAAACAAAACTTTATTGAAGTATATTTAGTGGAAAAAGTGGTTCTTTATTGCACTAGTGCAATAACATGTTTATTGCGTTCATCTGTCATTCTACTACAGCGTTTTGTCATCATGACAAACATAAACGTTCAAATTGACGTCACATTTTCCTAGACTTAGTATCATCTAAATAAAAATTTTTGGCTTTTGCATGAACGTAGAAAAAATATTGTATGCAACTCGTACAAAAAGTGCTTATTGCACTCGACGCGTTGTCCTACTCGGCCTGACGGCCTCGTTGGACAATTTCACGTCGCGTGCAATAAATACTTACTTTTTGTACTTGTTGCATAAATAACTATTGTTGCATTATTAGTATACTGTTTCACTTTTTTTTACAAAGATGTAATAAGTATGAAATCACAGATTAGTCATTAGTCCATAATAAATGCCAAGCGCAGTAATCACTTGACATCGGATCAGCTGTAATCAGCATATTCGGCATAGTTAAACAGTTGGCAGTTCAAATTCCTGTTTAACATTTTTCATGGCGGAATACGGTGAAATTGGGTCCGTTTTTCTATGCCAACTGTCCAATTGTATCTCAAGCAGCGTGGCGTGGCCTCTCCCTTCAGTCGGTCTCTTCTCCCAATTGTCCCATCAGTTACCATTACCATTAGAATGGTGAGTTCCGTGTTTGTTGTTTCCTTGTTTGTGTCGCCAGTGTAGTTTATAATTATTAATTAAATTTATTATTTACTTAAAAAAAATCGAATTCAAATTAGGTGAAAGTAAATTTTACAAATTTTCTTACCAGGAACAATAATTAATAATGAAAGAGCGCGTTCGTCCCTATAAAGATATTTTTTGGTGTGTGTTAGTTGGTACTAATTACGACGTACCGGATGGAAACGCGAATAAAGATTCTAATTCTGATGAACTTCAACGAGAAAATAAAAAAGCATGAAAAGGATAAAACTCATATTCATAATTAAATGCTATTTGTATTATTTAAAAATATCAACGTACAAGCTTAACTTAATGAAAAAGTGACAAAAGATAAATATATTTTATAGGAACTCATTTACCTACTGTATAAAATATTGTGGAACTTTTGAACTTGCACTACAAGGGCATGATGAATTCGAAAATTCTCGAAATCCTGGTATATTTGGCGGATACTAAATACTTACCTAATGAAACTTAAAAATGCAACAATTTATAAAATCACTTCAAAAAATAGATAAAATGATAGTTTAGATTGCATACTAGAAGTTTGGCATTAGAAATAAAATAAAGTATGCGCCAAAAGTATGGAATAAATTCAATAAAAACGAAACAATTATTTTTTGGGAAAAATCCTCGAACAGGTCGATTTTTAATTTAAAAAATACATATTTTAGCGTAAAATGCGATTTCCAAATGTCATTTGTTTTCGAGTAATGACGTCATCGATTTTTTTTAAATGGCAACACCATATTTTTTTCCTTGATTCTGAAAGATCGTTTAATTCTCTATCAGACAGTACTAAAATTTTGCCCTCTTACATAGGAAAGTTTTCGAGTAAATGACGATTGAATGTTAGAAAACGTAAATCAATTAAAATAAAGCAAAAACGTTATCAAGTTTAGTTTTTCGAATTCCATAGTTCTTTTATGGATCACGTAGGTGAAAATCTTTGCAGTGTCATTGTCACACCGACTTTCTTTCAATAAGTATTGTAAGCGACATAGAAATTATTATTCAATTTAAAGTATTATGACACATTTAACTGTTACTCAAAGAATTGAAATTTTAATTCTTATCGGATGCGGGAATATGACTAGAACTCAGCAGGAAGTTTGCAATTTATTTAATGAAAAATATCCAGATCGCCCTATCAGCCAATCAACAGTCAGTAAGGTATAGTCTAAATTTAGAGAAACTGGCAATGTTGTAAATATTCCAAAACCTGGACGTCCAAGCATTAATGAAAATCAGAAACAGAACATTTTGATAAGTACGATGGATAATCCTCATAATTCTTCACGATTGGTTGCATTAATTAATGACACTAGTCAGAGCACAGTGCTACGTATCTTGAGGAAGGAAAAATATCATCCCTACAAAATTCAACTTGTGCAGGAACTCAATGAAGATGATCCCGATCGCCGCTTACACTTTTGCGAAATTCTAATGGATTTATGTCAAGGAAATAGAAATTTACACCGGCAAATACTTTTTTCAGATGAGGTCACATTTTGTCTGAATGGTACAGTAAACCGTCAAACTTGCAGATATTGGAGTCGGGAAAATTCTCATTGGATGGCAGAGGCACATACCCAACACCCTCAGAAATTAAATGTGTGGGCTGGAATAGTTGACGACAGAATAGTAGGGCCTTTCTTCTTTGAAGGAATCCTTACAGGACAAAGATATTTAGAGTTTCTAGAAAATGACCTTGTTCCAGCCCTTGCAGTAATTTTTCCTAACGATAATGACCCTGACATTCCTGACGATACCATATGGTTTCAGCAAGACGGTGCACCTCCGCACTATGCGCGCCCTGTGCGAGTTTTTTTAGACAACTGTTTTCCTGGGAGGTGGATCGGCAGACGCGGACCGATAGAATGGCCAAGATCGTCAGATCTTACACCTCTTGACTATTTTTTATGGGGATACTCAAAAGTGTACATTAATAAACCACGTAATTTAGAAGAACTTCAAAATCGCATTCGGAACGAAATACGCAGAGTTACCCCAGAAATCATTCATAATGTGCAAGAAGAATTTCTTCACAGACTTGCGCATTGTCAAGAAGTTGGTGGATGGCAATTCGAACATTTAATTTAAGTATAAAATTTAATCAATTGTATTTTATTTTACATACCTTAGAATTGTTACTTTTTTATGGATAAAATTTACGTTTTCTAACATTCAATCGTCATTTACTCGAAAACTTTCCTATGTAAGAGGGCAAAATTTTAGTACTGTCTGATAGAGAATTAAACGATCTTTCAGAATCTAGGAAAAAAATATGGTGTTGCCATTTAAAAAAAAATCGATGACGTCATTACTCGAAAACAAATGACATTTGAAAATCGCATTTTACGCTAAAATATGTATTTTTTAAATTAAAAATCGACCTGTTCGAAAATTATTCCCAAAAAATAATTGTTTCGTTTTTATTGAATTTATTCCATACTTTTGGCGCATACTGTATATCATTTTAGTACTGAACTTTAACGAACATGCTGTTGTTTTGTATGTGGTCCTGATGACGACATGGCAACGTGATTTCGCTTCAACACTCGAAAGCGTCATTAGAAAATTTATAGTACGCCAAGAGCGCCATCTTACCGATTGTTATGAGTTGATTTGCTTATCATTTGGCAGGGGCGAGACAATTTTTTTCGGATTTTCTGTTTTCATTAGACCTTCCGAATGCGTGGTTAAAATGATTGACATTATGACTGAATCACTCTGTATGTTTTAGTCAATTAATTATATCTAAATATATCTTTGGTTAAGACAGATATCTTAAGAGGCAACGCTAGATGCAAATCAACACGACCGTTTCGCTAAGTGCATTGCAACCGTCCGACTTCCCTTACATCTTCTGTTTTTGCCTCGAATATCATCGCCTGATATTATTTGAACGTAAGCGGTTCCTTTAGCAAGCAATGCTTTAACTTAAAATGTAATTTCTTAGTTCAAATTTACAAAGTTATTATCAATTATTTTCAGAAACAAAGTCTATATAAATTAATAAAATAATTCGCCGTTTCTAGGATGCCTATTTATTTTGTTCTCATTATATTTTAAAATATAATTTAGGGCATCCAAGAAACTACATTTTTTTCAAAATTGGATCATTATTACTGGAGTTATTTCGAAACTAGTTTTAAGATACCTAAAGAGGCCTCTTAATCTTATGGGTTCGGACATAGTACTAAAACTGGAACAAGGACATGTCTGAGCAGTTTTAAGTATTTTTACCCAGTACATAGATTTTAGATAATCTAAACAGACGGATCCCTCTACACTATTATTTATTATGAGCCTGCATGCCCAAATCGATCAACTTTTTGTTGATGTTAGGTGTGTGTGTATCAATAGGTGAAAGCATGAACACTTTGAACACTTGTTACATTAAATAAAATTTATTCTGCAGTTTGTGTTAATATTATTCTTTTTTTTTAAAAGCCCTAATGTCTTAAGAAATAAAATAAACAATTTTTAACAATTTTTTCATTTGTTTTCGTTATAATATACCTAATTACTTATGAAATCGTTTCCTCGAATAATCATTGTTTTTTTCTGCAAACATTCGGATATTGTTCCTAATAATAATGATTCAAAATAGCATTTATTTTTGTTCATGAAATTTTAAAATTATTAAAATTTGTTTTTGTGTAATAACTAATATGTTATACCTAACAATAAGTAAATAATATTGACGCAACTTGTAAAAAAATATTTAGGTACCTAGTATTTAGCACTAAATTTTTAGCACTGATATAAGGTCATAAGCAAATTTAGATATGGGGTTTCCATGTTCATCTTCGATTCCTGTACCTAAAAAATGTTTGGTTCTGGTAGGACATCTTATTTATATCTAATTAATCGTGGAGCTGGATTTTTACTTTTTTTTTTTTGAACATGATTACTTAAACTAAATTTACTTTTGATAATTCCATTTTGTTAATTAAATTTTAAGAGCGAAATATTAACATTTTTTGAAATGTCACCGGCGCATCTGGTAAATTATAGAAACAATCGAAAAATGTTTTTCTATTCTATAAAAAAAAGTACCTAGTGCTAACTGTGTACATGGAAGATGACAAATTTCCAATTTTTTACGTTTCATTTGTATATTTAAGGGTAGGTACTTATAATAAATTCTATCTCTTGTATAGACAGACATCAAGTAGGTACTGATAGGTACGAGAAATTTGGGCATATAGGATATTTTTTGTGTATTTTTATGGAAAATTTGGGCAAACTTGTATTAGAAATTTCTTTTTAATGTTATAGTATGCTATTTCGAAAACAAAAATTATTCAAAAAAATAAAAATACAAATATTATGTAATATTAATATCCTTAACACATTTTGAAGGCATTATATAATCGCTAAATGGTCTGCCTCGTGTTGGCTAAGAAATTTTGCAAAATTTTAAAAAATATTGTCTTGTCTTACAAAATAAGGCAAAAGTTTCGTTAAAATCTTCTTGTTCGATCTTGCAAGATCATGTCTTGTATTACCTTGCTATAGTCTAGCAAATTTCTTGTCTCACAATTTGTATGACTCTTGCATGCAAATGAAAAACAAGGTCGTTTATTACGAATTTCATAACAGTGGTGGTTACTCTCGCTACTGTCCCGCTCGAAAATCACACGTAACTATCGATATGGTCAATCGTCGACAGTAGTCGATTGGTACACGCTATCTAGTCGTTGCTAATAGCTAGCAACGACTAGATTTACATAATAACTAATGGACGAAATAGACGAACTAGAATCAGAACGGAGCTTTTTCAGTCAAATGACAATGAATTTATAATTAGTTACATAACTACCAATACATGATTTGAGAGGTTAAATACATCAGGGCTCTTAGTTATATATCACATTATTTATTGAACAACAACTACGTAATTATAACAATTTTTCAGTGAAGCAAGTATTATAATATTTGGACTGCAAATAAATTTTATACCGTCATTTTGCGCACCCATCGTATTTTAATTGTAACTAGCAATAGCTAATAGCTAATTATAATAATCAAAACACCACATCAACTCCTGTTTAAATTTTTGTCAATTACTGAAAAAAAATGCGTACTCTTAAGGCATGCTTGATATTATGACACATTTAGTAATAACGTATGGTCTGATATTCTTGCTTCTTGCCTAGGCATATGAGAATATTATTGTCACGGATTTCTCAATCCGTATTTTTCTATCTGCCAGAAAAAACAATCCGTTAATTAATTACTTCTTTATTAACTATACTCAGTACACTACTGAACACTAATTAGAACTCAACTAAACACTTATTTAATTAATCGCTATCTAAATCACTTTGATATCTCCAACTAAACACTTCAATTCAGACTGTAATACAAGACTAACTTAATCGACCGTTTATTTTTCTTTTATAGACCCAACGAATATTCCAGGTATATTCTAGTATCTCTAGATTCATCTTCCCGAACGACTCGAATGCTTCTCGTCGATTCCCCAATTTTCTAGTCCCGTCTCGATCCACGGCTTTTTGTTTGTTTAACAGAATCGTGTAGGGGCGATCGGGGCAATCTTAGCATTTCGCGATACCACAGTCGTCGGTTTGGGTGTGAGTGGGGCAAATTCCGTGACATTATTATGATCTGTGCTTACCTATCTCGAAAGCGGGGCATCCGGACAACACGCAACAAGAATTCAATTCTGTAAAAACTTTTTTCCGGTATTATAATTTAAAATAGGTAATAGAAACAAAAATATCTGAAGTGGAAAAGGTTATTTCTTTCGCTTTGTATTTCAAAAATTACATATAGATATGTTATATATTGTTTTTTTTCTTGTTAAGTTGTTTACTTAAAAAAGTACTATGTGACTAGGTACATGGAACAGTCTTCAGCTTTTCAATATGATAATTGATATTGATATAGGTATAGTTAAACATTTTTTGATAATGTTTAATTTTGACATATACTGCTTTTTGCCCGAACAAAGCTATATATGCGCATAACAAACTTTAAGCGTACGTATCTTGGTATCAAAAAGTCAAAATTTTTCATATCTGAAATTGTAAATATTAAAACTACAATTTTTTTTTGAAAATCGAGTTCTACATCTTTACAAAAACTAACTCTTCTGAAATTGTTTGACAAAATATCAAATTTTCTATAATAATGATTTTATAGGTGCCTACTTACTTTTTTATAATGTTTCTTTACTTTCATACAAAAACCAAAACTTTATTGACCTATATTATTTGTGAAAAAACTGGTTCTTTGTTGCACCAGTGCAATCACATTTTTATTGCACTTATCTGTCTTTCTACATCATGTCAAATAAACGTTTTAAGCAATTCCATATTTTATATTATTTCCAATCATATATATTACATATTGTATTCCGAAATTACTAGAAAATGCAATTTATTAAAAATAAGGTTAGTTTTCTTTGAATATCATCTGAATTACTAATGTAGTTTGAGTTAAATTGTTCCTAACATATTAGTTCATAACTTTCTCAATGCAAATCGATAGTAATTATTAAATATTTTGCTATTAAATTATGCTTTTTAATTTCCTACACTTAGTGTCACCTAAATAAAACATTTTTTGGTTTTTGCATGAACGTACAAAAAATATTGTATGCAACTCGTACAAAAAGTGTTTATTGCACTCGACGTGTTTTCCAACTCGGCCTGACGGCCATTTACTTTTTACACTTGTTGCATAAATAACTATTAGGTTAATTGTAATTGCCGTTGTTGGTAATGACGTCTCATAATAACATGTGAATTGACCATTATATTAATTATTTATGCAAAAATTTGTAAATAACTTAAAAGCACGTTTTGCAGGGCCGTAGCCAGCCAGCTTTGCCAGGAGGGGTGCAAAGTGAAATCTTGAGGAAACTTCTAAAAAAAATGTTCCTTCAGGGGGGCCCAGTCCATCTCTACTGACATGATTTTTTATCTTTTGGCAAGTTTACGTTACGAATAATAATTATTCTGTACATTGCTTCCAAAATATGTTATATTTTTTATTCCCCATTTTATATAATTGTATTTTACACGAAAAACTTAGTTTAGATTATCCTGAAGAAGACTTAAAATACAGCTGAAACGTGTAGACTTGCCAATAAATTGGTTTTCTTTAACTTTGATCCCATTCCCAATCATATTTTTGAAGATTAAATAAACTATTGGATCATAAATACTTGCAAACAATTTTTTTATATAACATTTTTCTCAAGGGAAGGGAGGGAACCCCCTCTGGATCCCCTGGCTACAACCATGTGAATTTGCTTGAAATAATAGTCAGTACTTATACCCAATTCTATTTTAGTTCTGAAGAGCCTAAACACGATGAGCAGAATGAATCTGCCGATATCGAGGAAAAATCGGCAAGCAAACCTAATTTTAGAGTCGCTATAAAAACTAAAACCATTACCGAGGTTGACGATTCAATCACAGTGGCCAAGGGGAATGAAAATCAAACAGAACCACCAGTGGAAACCCATCCAGAAGAAGTAGAAAAAGTAAAAGAGGATGCAAAATACGAATCCCAAAAAGAAAAGCAATGTTGGGATCTATATTGCAAAATGACCGAAAAGGGCATTAACGTATCTTTCGACACGATACTTAGAGGGATGCTAACGCCTACTGAATATAGAATAAGCAGAAAGAATACCTTCGTAGCAGAGCCCGAAGAACCAAATGCTTGCTGATTTGTTTTCTGCCAGTAAAAATTATAGCCTGAAAATTGTAGACCTACCTATTGTAAACCAACTGTAGGCCAAGAAATAATAAAAGCTATCATTTAGAGAATATTTATTTAGAAGTTTATTTTATTCTAATTAAAGAAAAATACGTATTTGTAAGTAGGATCACGTAATACAATTTATTAACCAATACGTTGGGTGTCTTTATATGACTAAATTTTTCACGCCAATTTAGAAGTAGTCTCTCTATTCTTATTTTCGTTAATATTCATCTCATTAAATTATGTTAATTATAACACACAAAAAACAGAAATTAAATTATTTAATTAATTAAATAATTAATTTAAATTAGTATAATAATTTTATTAGATCAAACTTTTTATTTTAAATTAGTAACTTGATTTAAATATATGAAATTTTGATGTAATCAACAAACGCATGATTATACCAGACAAACAAATACGATGTTACTATCCCAAAGAACGAAAAACTAGACTAGTTTATCATTCTTATTGCGTTACTCCCACTTTTCCATTTTACTTCGCAAAAAGTATATAAAGGATATGACGACAGATCACATTTCTGTAGAAATATTACGGGAAAAGTGTATATAGTGGCAAATATTCATAAACATGAATTGCAATACTTTCATAGGAATTTTTATCATACCCAGTGGCAAAGCATGGATAGAGAAGGTAAACATTGTCTACCCAAAATATTGTATTGTATTTTCCAATTGTATTGGCAGCTAAAAAATAAAACAGCATCAGGTCGAATTAATTACCTGACCGGCTGATAAAAGATAATGATAATTTGAATAAATTAAGTAAGCATATATTAAAGACCGATGGGAGTGATGTGACTGTAATAACTGGGTAAACAGTATTGTAGGTTATACAGATAGAGAAAATATTTAACCGATCATGGGGAGATTCTATTACATACATTTCAAATGCATGGGGTATTGGTGGGAAGATGACGCAAGGCAGGTCAGTACTCCCCTACGTCCACGGCCGAACGCCAAACGAATAGTGTGCTATACGAATACTGGTTTACTCTGCCAAAATAGGGGAGGACGCGTCAAGCTTGGACGGCGAGCAGTGGAAGGGATTATTCTTAGCATTTCATATGATCGGTTAAATATTTTCCCTATCTGTATACCTGAATATACGGGTGAAAAAGACAACTGTTCATTTATCTATCGTAGTCGATGAGCGATGAATTGTCCTAAATCTGCGGATTTAAAGTATGCGGTTCATGTGGTCAGCTGGAATAGCCACAATACTCCCCGTGCTCAAGTTTCTTTTTTTTATTTAGTCTGGATTTGGCACATTCGTGATTTTTTAAATTGTTCGTTACATTTTATGTGTATAATATACAAATGAAACATAAGGTGACATATATAGAGGATCCAGTGGTTTATATTAAACACAATTATTTTACTTTCCCTTAGAAAAAAAAAATTGAATTTCAAAAATTCTATAAAGCCTGAAGTAAATTTAATGCAAACATTGAACATTTTCTCAATTGCTTTTTTAAAAAATGTAAAATCTCGTATTATGTTGTATATTTCTATATGTTTTAATATATATAATGTTTTAACTTTTGTATATTTTCTATTTCGTAGAAAGTGCACAATTTTATATGTATTTATTATTTTTAAGTAACTAACACTTACTTTTGTAAAGCGAATATGTTTACAAAACATAATTTACTCTTAATGTCTTACACATGAAAATATTGATCAGAAGAAAATTCTAGGTTTGATATTTCAAGAAAAAGCTGCATAGGCGTACTTAGAAATAATTGGAGGGAATAAAGGGTACTGCATCCCTCAATTACCACCATTTGCCCTTCGATTTTTTTCACCAAAATTACTTGATAAGTATGCCGAAATAAGATAAAAGTACGTGCAAAATTTCAAGTATGTGTATTATAAAACAATGGAATTATTAACAAAAATAGTTTTTTAAAATGTAACTTTAACACCCTGTATATTGAAACAGGTATCCCCAAATAAAAAATGCCATAAAAAAAGTCGCATTATTTTTGTTCAAAGAATATGTGGTTAATGGTATGGCCTTCTATTTTGGGACACCCTGTATATAAGGTCCATATAATTCTTAAGCATCATATCTTCAAAAACGTAACAACAAAATGTTGTATATAGGTACTATAACATAATAAAGTAAAATATAATAAAAAAATAAAACACAGCAGGATATGATGTGAAAAATTCTGTTTCTGCTCTAAATAGAGTCAATTTAAATAGTAACGCTGCGGGCAACATACTACACACAACGTCAAAAGCCTTGTACTCCCCCTCATTCTTGTTAAATAAACCATCAGAACCAGCAAATGTGTAACATTTTTGACAAAATGTATTAAATAAAAAAAAGTAACAAAGCAAGTTCTCTACTTGACTAATACTCGGTATGACCTCCACCACGTTCCAATAGCATATTGACACGTCTGTGCATTGAGATAATCATCTCCATACGAAGCAACTTCACGGGGAAAATCAAGTCGCTGTTGACGTCCTGGTTCTCTCCAGACTCTTTGTCTGTTGTCATCAGTAACCAGCCCAATTCTGGTTTCGTCTGTAAATGAGACCTACCGCCACTAGCGTAAAAGTCAACCCTTATGCTCTCGCGCCTATTGAAGACGAGCATCACGATGCCTTGGAAGTAGAGTGGGGACCCGTAATGGTCTTCTAGCACGCTAATGTGCGTTGTGGAGTCATCTTCGAATAGTAGGTGTGGATATAACACGGCGAAACATACCTTGAAAGTGGGTTCTGAGAGCTGAAGCTGAAGATGTGCAGTGTCTACGGACATATTGCACTAAATACCATTCCTCCCTTTCATTAGATACTCGAGAATGTCTACTACGTGGTATGTCTTCCACTGTATCAAATTCGTCATATCTGGGTACTGTTTGTACCACAGATGATCTAGAAATACCCAACATGTTCTATATATGATGATTATGTCCTGCATCATGTAAAGCAGTCATTCTTGCTCGAGTAAACGCAGAAATGTCACGTCCTGGCATTATAATATGTACAAAAATTCAAAGGAACACTTGGCTGAATACACTGCCAAACTCACCATATTTGTAAAAATATTGGTAATAAAGTAAAGGGTCATGGTCTGCAATTTTTTATGGTCTTATTTGGTCCCTAAGTACATGTACTTTTTTACCACATTAAGAAAAACCACTATCTATGTTTAATCGAAGCATTTTATATACAGGGCTATCCAAGACTACTTTCGTTATGTTTACATTGAGAACGGCTCGAGGCTATGAGGCTTATGCCTGCAACCTGCAAGCTTGTATTTACCAATTTATGCTCTCGACGCTCACTCATAATGCGTATCACGATACATATTAGAAAAAAAGAAAACAAAATGCACTGCTCACGAGTGTTGTTTACCTAAGCTATAAGTCTGAAAATTAATAATTTTATTTTTTTAATAAGACAAGATTTTTCACAAGGGGGGCAGTTGCCCCCTCTTACCCCCCTCCCAAAACGACGCACATGGTACTGGTCTAATGTTGGAACTGTGTGTTGGAAGTTGGAGTGTATATTTTTATTGTGATGACATGAACATGACTGAAGAAACAAAAAGCTTACAGCTACTGTCTCTTAGGGTGGAATTGATAGATCACACTTATGGTTAAGTGTGCACTTATCTTTGCAATTTACAACGACGCACATGGTACTGGTCTAATGTTGGAACTGTGTGTTGGAAGTTGGAGTGTACATTTTTATTGTGATGACATGAACATGACTGAAGAAACAAAAAGCTTAAAGCGACTGTCTCTTAGGGTGGAATTGATAGATCACACTTATGGTTAAGTGTGCACTTATCTTTGCAATTTACAACATACAAATGCAGAGTAGCAACTTATTAATAGTTTTATACCACAGTTTAATAAGTTTCCATTAAGTTTAGATGTGAAACAAAATATTGAAGGGCATCTTATTTAAGTATACCTTAAATGAGCCACACTTAAGTGATGGGCTGAACGTGCTGACTATGAATTTCACCCTTAGGCGACTGTCGATTACGGCTCAAACGGTTACTGTGAACCGCTAATGCTAAGCATAGTAAGAAGAAGAAGAGTTGTTATTGTTTTTTGTCAGATGACGGAATGGAAATTCCATTATGGAATACTCGGAATAGACATTGACAGTGATAGACGTCAAATTTTGTCAATTTTGATTAGAAACGTGATAGTTTGTCTTTAACAACTGAATTTATAATGTGCAGTTTAAATTAATAGTTTTTTTTATTTATATATAGGTACTGTGCCGCACTGTGGTCAAATGATTTCTTGACCATTTCTCCTGATAAATGTAATCTATGTGCCTTTTTACGATGTGATATTTAGTTTGAAAATAATCATGTTTCGACGAAGTAAACGGGTTGATAAAGCTAAATTAGAGCACAAATTGTATCTAGCTCGTGAAAATCCTGAACCAGTTTTTGATTTAACCGAATGCTGTCTTCGTGATGTTCCTACTGGTATCTATTCCTTATGTAGAGTATTTTTAAAGGAGTCTCTGCAGCTACAACATAATTGTTTAACATCACTCTCAGGAGGAGGTCAACTTAAAGATTTATATTTGATAAAGGTGCTAAATATAAGTTACAACTCATTCAGTTCTATTCCAGATGAAATATATTTATTGAAAAATATGCAGGTAAGTTATCCTTCCTTTTTAAGAGAAAAAATAAGGATTGAGTGTTTTATGATGTCTACAGAAAGTTTATAATTATTCTTTTAAGTAATAAAAGTAAATTTCAAAACTTGAGTAAACAAATTTTTTGATAAGCGATTTCCGAGGTGACTTCAAAATAAATAGGTTATCTTATTTGTTGGTAAATATACATTCAGAAAGAAGTAAGTACAATAAAAAAAGTTAGATGACTGTTTGAAACATGAAAAATTGGTTTTATTGCATGCTGACACTAGAATATAGTAAATATTGTGGTTGGAATGGTAAATCTGTAGGTCACGTATGTTTGGGTGCAACCATTATGTTCAACAATTTTGGGATTATTTAGTTAACAACTGACAAGCTAGTAAACTTGTTGTAGACACCTATATATTAAAGAAATAAATATATTTATAAGTATTAGGTTTGTTCCTACACAGCATCAAACTAGCAGCAAAGTGTCACGAGTTTGCTCAATACGAATTTACCGTTCCTACACAATCAATCTGGGAACTAGTTGTAAGATTTTTTGTTCCAACACAAAAGTGGATGGTTTGGAAACTGTTTGCTGACAGTCAAATCGGTTTGACGATTATTAAGAAACCACTAGTCAGACGCATGCGCAGATAGAATCTAACCGCTAACAGAAGTCAACTTTTGGTAGGTAATGAATGTAACTAAAGTTTTATGTAATAATGTTATTTGAGAAAGTTATTATAGTTGCACAATTAATTTGCAGATTTTTAAGTACGTAATTCTGTAGTTTTTCAAAATGAGTGACTCTAGTGAAGAGGAGCAAGTTAGCAATTACATCAGTACCTCGGATACTCCCTTATACATGAGTGACGGAAAAATAAAACAAACTATACCCCTGTTTGAACTAAACATGTTGTTCCAACAAAGGAATTAGAAACTAAAATAGTACATGAATGCACTTGTGCATTAAAACAGTGCTGTAAACTATAAATCATTGCTATGTAGGAACAAACCTATTACTAGATTTTTATGTTATTCAGTGTTCTTTCGAAACTGTGTATCAAAAAATTGTCATTTTTTTGTCTTATGTAGGAATTGTAAATAAAAATAGATATTGCATAAATACATTGTATATTATGCAGTTTCTTTTTCGAAAATCAAAAAGTGAAATAGAAAAAAATATATATAGTTTCAAACATTTGCCATACCCATGTTTATTTTGATTTTCTATTTTTATTTTAGGAGTTTCATGTGAATAATAATGAAATAAAAAAATTGCCTGAAAATATGTGCAAATTATTGAATCTTAGAGTATTTGATGTTTCCAATAACATTTTAAAATTTTTGCCTGAAAACATGGGAAGTTTAGTTAATTTAAGTTATTTAAATATATGTGGAAATAAACATTTGACATCGCTACCAAAAAGTCTGAGTAATTGTCAAAGAATACAAATATTAGAATTAGATTCCAAAGGTTTCATATATCCGCCCAGTATTGTAGTAGAAAATGGAACTGAAGCTATATTAAGATACCTTTGTGACGGTAAGAATTTTTTTTTATTACATTCAAATTTGACACATTTGTGTTTATAAGATATTGCTTAAAAACTATTATAAGTAAATTTGAACACAGTTAAGTGACTGACCGCATGCTGAATTTCACTGACCTGCATGAGAAAAAAGAGCCTATTTGTTACTGAACATTATTTTTAAATTTAAATATATTTTTCTTTTGTATAGCATATAAATAGAAAAGCGTCTCTTATTTAATTTGTAATTGCAAAGTTTAGAATATATTTATTTAATAATAATTCCACGATTTATTATTAAAATCTTGATATAGATAAAATGTGAAATATTTATTTGATTTATAAACATATTTTTTGCAGATGTAGGGATACCTTATTCACCTTCTAAATTTGAGGAAAGTTTTGCACAAGATAAGGCAAACTCGCAAGAATATAACGATAATTTTGAGGTATATGCCCAATTTTAACATTTCTTTTTTTTTAACTATTCTATCCATGTAATAATAAACATAACAATAATTGAAGTTACAGTTCCTTTTTGTGAATACAGTAAAATATATAAATGATTTATTAACTGAAGAACAACAAAATATGTTGCTATAAGTTATTATTTGAAATTACCATGTATCTATCTATTATGGATCTATGGATGTATTATGTTTATTGTTAGAATAAATTAGTTCCATTAATATCATTCAAATTCAAAACATTGGTACGTTATATGTAGTTAAATTTGTAACAACTTTTAGTAACACATAAATGTGCTAATATAATTTCCATTACTAATTTATTTTTATTTATTTTTAGGCAAGAATATGGGAGCTAGAAAAGATTAAGGCATGTTTATTTTTATCGCTGCTTTGTTAAATTATTAGTGAGTGCTTTGAAGAATTGCTTTTTATTTTTATTTTTACTGTTGCTTTTATTTGTATTTCAATGCCTTTCTTATAGAGATCTGGTAATATGTTAATCATAGTAAAATACAGTGGCGTGGATTATGAATTTCTGGGGCCCCAACCTGATCTGGAGGCCTATTGACCATTATGTCAACTAAGATTGTGGTGGTTCATTAAAGTGAACAATGTAGAATATCACAATGTTTAATATAAAGTTTATTTTTACATAAACAAATAAAAATAATATACGGAAATAAAATAATATTATCATGTACAAGAAAAAAAAAATATTCCCATTTAAAAGAAAAAAATCACATTCTCAGGTAAAAAAAATCAAAGTAAAATGCTACACCATATTTTTAGTAAGTTAGTATGTATTACTAATTAATAAAGACTTCGAAATCGTTTCAGGTATTGAAAATCTGAGATAATTAAGTAGAAAACTTTTATGTGCGTTTTCTGAGAATAGTGTGGTGTTGCAAATTGTAATATTCATTATATTGCCTTCACCTTCAACCAAACTTAAAATAATTTGCGAACTATCTATCCTAATTTGCATGTTAAGTTTACCAACCTGATACAAGAAACTACAAGGCACTGTGTACCCAAATTGTGCAGATTTAATTTTACCTATTAATTTAAATGATGGTATATATTTAAAAAATGAATAAATTTAGGACTTGTCATGTAATACTTTTTGTTTTTCTTATTTGGACCCTTTGGATCCAATTTATCAGCTGTTAAAATAATGGCAGTTAACCGTTTATAGTAGTAACATTTCTGTATATAAAATACACTGAAAGTGATAGTACTCGAGAAAATAATGTGTCTAATTAATTTTCGAAAAGTCTTTATTGATTTAGGAATATTACTTCAAACTATTGTTTTTAATTTGTTTGTTAGCTATAACTTTTAAAACTGTAATTAGGCACATTTAATGGTGCTTGTTGAAAGTGAAACTTGAAACTGAAATCAAATGAAAGCAGAGTTGCAGATTTTGGCGATTTGGAACTAAATTTTGTTTAATTTACCATGTTTTTTTTTTTAATTAGCATCAATTACTATTAGCCAATACCTCACTATGAAAATAGGTTTTAGAAGATTAAAATTTGCCTACAATTATTATTTAATAATTCGCATATTGACAGACAATTTACAAGATTTTTAATTTTGGGTTTTGAGGATAAGACATCTATAACAATTCTGAGACCCTGTCTGGCTGAGGCCCCAGGCACGCGCCTGTGCACTAATCCGCCACTGATGAAATATGTTAATTTATGAAAAAGTAGTTGGTAGGGAAAGGATTGAAATTATCATAACATGTATTTAATTTTTTTTCTACAATATATCACCTTGTTAAATTTACATATAGTTTACTACACTGCAATTTAAATATATAGGTAATAATTTAAAAAATAATTTAAAACAGCAGCTAAATTATCAAGTCATTACATTGGTGGTAATGTTATTTTGTGGAAAATATTTGAATATCTTCTTCCATTACTGTGAATAAATGATAAAAAATAATATCAGAAACGTTGAAATTAAGGTGGAATTCGTGTCAGAGTGGTACAATTTGTAAGATACGATATAACGATATACAATAAATATTTTATGATAAAAAATTTTTTGTACATATGAAATGTATAGTTTACTTTAAATCACTATACACCTAAAGGATGACAAATTCAGTTTTAAAACTTTTGTTGTGTAAAGAACACATTTATAATATTAACAATTAATATCTATCATATGATAAGTCACAAATGGAAGACTGCTTACAAATTTGCCTTAATGAAAAACTAATATTAATTTTTTATTATCATCGACTTAAATTTGTTTTTCTTATTTTACATAATCTTAAATGAAATGGTATAAAAAATATTGTGGAGTCCTGTAAGATTTTTTTTTTTTTTTTCTATATAGGGCAAGTTTTTTGGAACTAATAGATCTAAAATGCTGATTTTCATAAATGTAGAAGTGCACCCAATATTTTCTTCTCTGTCTTTTTGCTATTGTCCACAATAATTAAAATAAATTGTATCTTGCTATCACCTCTATGTGCAAGACAAACTGATAAGATATGTATCATATATCATTATTGTATCTGATGATTCATATCCCTCTGGTGTGAAGTGAAAGCTCATATATCAAATTTAAGCTTTGTTGAAACAGCAAGTTTTACTTTTCTGCATACTAAAAGTCATAAATTTTTTAGTTGTGTGAACATTCCTATATTTTTATGTAATATAACCATTAAATATAACAATTCACAAAACCTGATTTGATTTATGTATTTGTTAAATTATAAGAAAGAAAATAATATATTTTCCAAATGGTATGCCGTCTCAGCAAAATTATTGTTAATAAAATATTTATTGCAGCAAAAAAAGGCTCAAGAATTCTTGGAAATTGAAAAGCATAATGAAGCCTTGCAAAATCAGCAAATAGAGTTAGCAAATACGTCAAAAGCGAATAAAGAAAAGGTACTCACTATCATTTCTTATAGATACATTAATTTTTCACAAAATATAAAATCTCAAATGCTCAGTTTCAATCATAAGTTTTTCCTAAAAATGAGTGTCTTCTGAATTCTAGTTACTGGCAGCTTTAGCTGCAGAACGAACCCACTTTGATTTGGAATTGAACAGGATACAACAGCAAAAAGAAATTGAACGGTTTCAGTTAATCGAACAGTTGCAGGAAGGTAATTAAGCATATAGTTTTCAATTATTTAATTTATGCTAATCACTGGAAATTCTAGCTGAAAATAATGCTGATGTTGTCATAAAGCAGTTGCTAACATTAAACAATAAACCTATTGAGGAATTATTGAATCAAGAAAAGCAAGATGAGGAAAGATTGCTGGCAGCTGTTAATCGTTATAATGAAACTTTAAGAAAAGATGACATTTTAGCAGCTATGCGAGATATTTTAGGGCAAGAAGCTAAGAAGTTTAAGGAATTCAGTGAAAACCGAATTGAAACTTCAGTGACTATTTTAGAACAGTAAGTAAAAAAAGTATCACATATCTCTCTATCTCTTTAATAGAAGTAAAGAAAATAATTAGTGATAGCAGCACATTAAAAAATGATTATTATACAGGGTGTTTCAGAAGGAGATGTACATACTTCAGTATATTATTCAACGTTCAATTTAAAAAAAAAATTTTCTGTAAACTTAGGTCTGGAAACGCTTCGCTTAGGATATGCAGGATGTCAAATTTAAAAAAATTAGTTACATTTTGTTTAATAAGACTCGACTACTTTGAGTTAAATTCATGAAATTTTGTTTGCGGAGATTTCTTGGGATGGGAAATTCAAATTTTATGCACAATTAGCTGTATCTCCAAGAGGGCGCCGCAAGCGGCCATTGGGATCCTTTTAAATCGCTTCAACTTTTTTGTGCTATGGTGTATACCATTTCGGAATAGAAAACATTTTCCCCTACCTTTTCTACTTAAAAAATGTACTCCTTATTGAAGTCTCGAGGAGCAGCCATTTTCATTAAAAACTCATCTAAAGATGGTGATGCATGCAAATTATGTATTAGACACACTATTTACTATTGGTTACTAGCACTGTCACTATAACGGTCACACATTAACACATTATATCATATCGTACCGCTTTCCTTATGACCTTCATACGCCCATGTTTCGTCAAAATTTAATATATTTTTCGATCCGGATTCTTATTTTTTAATATTTATTTTAAATAGTTTCTTCGTCATATCACTATTTTATGCTTTCTATCAGTATACTCTTTTCGATTTCATTTATACGAACTAAGTTTTATCTTGTAAGATATAGCAATAGAATTTTTATTTTGGAAAACTCATTTTAAAAATACAATCTTCCTTCCACGAGTTTCCATCACTTTCCGTTTCACAGTTGTACTTCTTTACCACTTTTTTTATTTGCACACATATGCTATTCACGTACAATTTTGTTTATGATATTGTCACGGATTTCCCAATCCGAATTTTCTTATTGCCAGAAAAACAATCCGTTAATTAACTACTTCTTTATTAACTATACTCAGTACACTACTGAACACTAATTAGAACTCAACTAAACACTTATTTAATTAATCGCTATATAAATCACTTTGATATCTCCAACTAAACACTTCAATTCAGACTGTAATACAAGACTTATACAAGACTAACTTAATCGGCCGTTTATTTTTCTTTTATAGACCCAACGAATATTCCAGGTATATTCTAGCATCTCTAGATCTATTTTCTAGCATCTCTCGAACGCTTCTCGTCGTTTCTCAAATTTTCTAGTCCCGTCTCGATCCACGGCTTTTTGTTTGTTTAACAGAATCGTGTAGGGGCGATCGGGGCAATCTTAGTAATTCGCGGTACCACAGTCGTCGATTTGGGTGTGAGTGGGGCAAATTCCGTGACACTGCCCCCTCCTTAGGACCGATCGTCCCGATCAGATACACCTCTATACGGGGACAGACGCTCCAGATGGACGACCTTCATCTTACTCCTAGGAGTCCTCTGTATCCGGTAGACGACGTCATTGATTCTTTTAATCACAGTATAGGGGCCCTCCCAACGGTTCTGTAGCTTAGGCGATTTTCCTTTCTTCCGCGTGGGGTTGTACAGCCACACCAGGTCACCTTGTTGGAATCCGACTGTATTGGCTCGGACGTCGTATCGAGTCTTCATGCGATCGCTCTCTAGTCGCATTCGAGATCTGACTTGATCGTGTACGGCTGCTAGTCTTCGTTCTAGCTCATGGGTATAAGTGTCTGGCTCTGTGGGCTGTTCCGCAGGACGACCAAATACCAAATCTGCGGGAAGGCGAAGCTCTCTTCCAAAGATGATCCTTGCAGGAGTCTTCCCAGTAGTTTCATGGACAGCTGAGCGGTAAGCTAACAGGAAGAGTGGAATGAGCTTGTCCCAGTCTGTCTGGTTCTCGTTCACAAACATCCTCAGATTGGTTTCTAGTGTGGCGTTGAAGCGTTCCACCATACCATCTGACTGGGGATGCAGTGGGGTGGTCCTGGTTTTCCGGATTCCCATAAGCTCGCAGACCTTTCGGAACACACTTGATTCGAAATTTCTGCCCTGATCTGAATGTAGTTCCATGGGCACACCAAATCTGCAGAACAGGTTATTGACTAGCGCTTCTGCTACGGTTGTGGTCTCTTGATTGGGAAGGGGGTATACTTCCGGCCATTTGCTGAAGTAGTCCATGGCTACTAGCAGATATCGGTTCCCACTTTGGGTTTTCGGAAAGGGGCCAGCGATATCAATGGCAATTCTCTCAAACGGCGCTCCTACGATGTACTGGCGCATTTTGCCTCTGGAACGAGTCTTCGGTCCCTTGCTTGCTGCACATATGTCACATTTTCGGCACCAATCTTCTACATCCGTCCTACAGCTCAACCAGTAGAAACGCTTCCTAATCTTCTGTAGAGTCCTATTGATACCGAAATGTCCACCCCCAGTACCTCCATGTACTTCCTGCAGCACTTCCTTGACCCGGGACCTTGGGAGTAGTACTTGTTTCTTGACCTCCGTTCCGTCATTGTTCTCCCATGCTCTTTTTAGGACACCGTCTTCCAACACCAGGGACTTCCATTGAGCCCAATAGCTCTTTAATGCTGGGCTTTTACTACTGACTTCAGCCCAAGACGGTCGGTTGTTGGCTTCTTTCCAGTCTAGTAAAGGCTTGATGTCACAGTCAGCTTGCTGGTCTTTCCGAATCGCTGCTGAACTCCATCGGTCTTCAGGTTGGGCTGCTACTACCTTGCAAGAAACTGATGAGATGTTCTCTTTCCTTTCAAGACTACCGCAGTGTTTCCAGTTGACAGGACAGGGTCTCCTCGAAAGGGCATCTGCATTTCCATGTTTCCTGCCGGCTCGATGTTCAACAACAAAGTGATATTCTTGCAGCGGTTCCAGCCATCTTGCCATCTGTCCTTCAGGGTTTTTAAACTGTAGCAGCCATTTAAGGGAAGCGTGATCCGTTCTTAGGAGAAATTCTTGGCCATACAGATATTTATGAAAGTGTTCTAGGCTCTTGACGATGGCAAGTAATTCTTTCCGAGTCACACAATAGTTCTTTTCGGCTTTTGATAGGACTTTGCTGAAGTAGCCCACTACTCGCTCTTGGCCATCTTGTACTTGAGAAAGAACTCCGCCAATTCCAATGTTGCTTGCGTCTGTGTCCACTAAAAATGGTTGTCCAGGTATTGGGTATGTCAAAATCGGGGTAGTGCAGAGAGCCTCTTTCAGCGTCTCAAAGGCTTGCTGGCATCTTGGAGTCCATTCGAACGGGATGCTGTCTTCTGTCAATTTATGAAGAGGCTTGGCAATGTCTGAGAATCCTTGGACGAATCGTCGATAGTATGTGCATAGGCCGAGAAAACTTCGAACTTGATGTTTGTCTTTAGGAACCGGCCAGTTCTTTATGCACTCTGTCTTCTCCGGGTCTGTTTTCACACCATTTGGAGTAATAATGTGGCCTAGGTATCTAACCTCCTTTTGGAACAGACTGCACTTCTTCGGGTTCAACTTCAGGTTCGCTGCTTTCAACTTCTTGAACACTTCGGACACGTTCTTCAGGTGCTCCTGGAAAGAGCGTCCCAGCACCACCACGTCGTCCAAGTAAATCAAACAGGTCTCCCAATGCAGGCCATGAAGTACAGTTTCCATCAGTCGTTCAAAAGTGGCAGGGGCATTACATAGGCCAAATGGCATTACATTGAACTGCCACAATCCATTTCCGGTAGTGAACGCTGTCTTTTCCTTGTCTTCTGGGCTGACCTCGACTTGCCAATATCCACTCTTTAAATCCAAAGTGGAAAACCATTGCGCACCAGCCAAGGTGTCCAGAGTATCGTCAATCCTCGGTAGTGGGTAACTGTCTTTCTTGGTGACGTCATTTAATTTTCTGTAGTCCACACAAAATCGGGTGGAGCCGTCTTTCTTCTTGACCAAGACTACAGGAGAAGCCCAAGGACTCTGAGATGGCTCTATGGTGCCTTGGCTTTGCATTTCAATTAACATCTTGTTAACTTCTTCTCGCTTCGCTAGTGGAAGTCCTCGTGGTGGCTGCTTTATAGGAGACGATGAACCAGTATCGATTCGATGCTTCACTACATTGGTTCTCCCAAAGTCGCCTGGTTTAAGTGCAAACACATCTTCATTTTCACTTAGCAGCTCTTCGAGTTGTTCCACCTCCACCTCTGTTAATCTTTCCTTGGCCCTATCCACGATGTCCCTTAGACACTCTGGTAGACTGGTCTTATTTGGTTTCTTCTCCGTTTCGTTGATTTCCTTGAGTGCTCTCACGATGGTAACAGGTTCACAGACTCCTACTTCAGTTCCCTTTGTAATTTTCTGTGGAAAGGTTTTCAGGTTCACTACCCGTACCATTGTGGTTTTCTCCGGTTTAATCAGGGTGCGGCCGGTGACTATAGATTTATTAAACAAATCCGGATTACTGGGTTCCACCACTCCTACACTGCAAGGCATTTCCCCATCCATTACAGTGGCAACCAAGGTTTCGGTCTGAGCAGGTAGTACCACATCTTCTTTAACAACGAGTCTCCGTACAGTGTTATTCTCAGTGGTGTTCGTTAGCACTACTTCCTCACCCATTATCCGCAGCGTGCCAGCATTTAAATCTAAGTTCACCCCCTTTGCTCGTAATAAGTCTAGTCCGAGTATGACATTGTCCGATATATCTGCTACCAGGGCTCTGTGTTTGAACTTGACGTCTCCTAATTCTACTTCAAGCTCGCATTCCCCCTTGACTGGCAACTGTTGTCCATTGGCTGTTGTAAGGACATAACGTTTGGCAGGGTTCTTTATACGCCAATCACCAATAATATCCGGCCGTACTATAGTTCTTGTTGCTCCAGTATCGATTACCATAGGGAACATACGACCGAAAATAATGCCTTCTACTAGCAAGGAGCCAGAGTCCTGGAGACGTGATAACGTAACTTCTTCTCGTGGGGCATGGTAGGAGGACGCAGCCGGCTTTTGCCCCGCCAAGCCGGCTGACCCTAGTTTTCCTGTGCTGCCGCCTGGGAGTCGCGCTTTTGCTGATCCGTGACTGGGGCCCTACACTGTCTTTTTAGATGTCCTGTCTGTCCACAGTTCCAGCATTTGAGAAGGCGATCCCTTCGACTATCAGATTGTTCGTTCTTTGTCCTAGTAGATGGACTGAATTTATCAATAATCTCCTTTAGCGTTTTTATTATGTCTCCATTTGCCATACTATCGCTGTTATCACTGATGGCCCGAACTTTAACATGCCTACCAGATGCCATCTTTGCTGCCTCGAATTCCAGTGCATGCGAAAGAGCGTCGTTCAACGTTTTAGGTCTGGCGAGTCGTAATGCCTGCTGGGTTTCGCAATCTCTTAGGCCATCGGTAAAAACTTGGATGGACAGCTGGTCTAAGAATTCGGACGGGGCTGTTGGATAAGCCAATTGAACCAGTCGGGCAACATCGGTCTCAAAATGCTGTAAATTCTCTCCATTCTGTTGGTGACGATTTTTCAATTGTGCCTGGTAAACTTGCTGCAGGTGCTTATCCCCATATCTCATTTCCATATGCTGTTTTAGAATGTCGTAATTATTCTGCTGCCCCGCAGGTACTCCTTGTAAGACGTCAAGAGCTTCCCCTCGTAGAGCAACTATTAGAGCAGTAGCCTTTTCACAATCAGACCACTCGTTTGCCGCAGCTGCTGCTTCAAACTGACGCAGATAGACGTTCCAGGAGACCTTGCCGTCGAATTCAGGGGGTTTCGTTTTCTGAGTTCGGATAAAAGGTCCTTCTGATTTGATCACGCCCTCTTTTGTTACCTTGTCTAATTTATGTCGAAGCTCTTTGCAGGTTTCTCTAACCAGGTTTATTTCTTCGTCTATTTCCTTTTTTTGTGCTAACAGTTCTTCGTTCAATTCTTTTCTTTGTTCTAACAGTTTCTCTTCTACTTGTTTTTCCACTTTATATGACTGCTCCTCTAGTTTTTCTTCTAGTGTATTCTCCAATTTTTCTAACTTTGTCTGCATTTCTTTTGTCTGATCTCTCATTTCCTGTTGTATTGCCTGTATCTGATCTTTCATTTTATACCCCTGTTCTTCTAATTTCTTTTGCATCGTCTGTCCCTGTTCTTCTAATTTCTCCTGCATCGTTTGAGACTGATCTTCTATTTTATGCCCTTGTTCTTCAAATTTTTCTTGCATCGCCTGTCCCTGTTCTTCTAATTTCTTTTGCATCGTCTTCGCTTGGTCTTCCATTTTATGTCCTTGTTCTTCTAATTTCTCTTGCATCATCCGTCCCTGTTCCTGCATCGTTTGCATCATTTCTAACAGCTTTGCTAGTTGTGCATCCATGTTGACTTGACTTCTAGTTACAGGCATTCACTCTATTTTGAAAGTTCTAGAATGTCCACGAATGTATTTCTAGATATCACTGTTGCCTTCCTTACAATGAAACGAGTGCAGTGATATGCCACAATTGGGTATTTGTCTTACTTCGGTATAAAGTTCTAGAATGTTCGAGATTGTTCTTCGCAAATAACACCGTTCACTTCCTTAAGTCACGACGAGTGCGGTGATATGTCACACTTGGGTCTTTGTCTCACTTCCGTACAAAGTTCTAGAATGTTCGAGAATGTCCTTCGCAAATAGCACCGTTCACTTCCTTAAGTCACGACGAGTGCGGTGATATGTCACACTTGGGTCTTTCTGTCACTCGCGTACAATGTTCTAGAATGTTCGAGAATGTCCTTTGCAAATAGCACCGTTCACTTCCTTAAGTCACGACGAGTGCGGTGATATGTCACACTTGGGTCTTTGTCTCACTCGCGTACAAAGTTCTAGAATGTTCGAGAATGTCCTTCGCAAATAGCACCGTTCACTTCCTTAAGTCACGACGAGTGCGGTGATATGTCACACTTGGGTCTTTGTTTCACTCCCGTACAAAGTTCTAGAATGTTCGAGATTGTCCTTCGCGAATACCACCGTTCACTTCCTCAAGTCACAACGAGTCTTTATTCCACCCACGCACAGTGTTCCAGAAAGTTCTTCAAACTTCCAGCTAAATCCCACTTTGTGGACAGGGTTCCAGAAAGCTCTTTAAAACTTCCAGTTAAATCCACTTCCGACACCAAATTGTCACGGATTTCCCAATCCGAATTTTCTTATTGCCAGAAAAACAATCCGTTAATTAACTACTTCTTTATTAACTATACTCAGTACACTACTGAACACTAATTAGAACTCAACTAAACACTTATTTAATTAATCGCTATATAAATCACTTTGATATCTCCAACTAAACACTTCAATTCAGACTGTAATACAAGACTTATACAAGACTAACTTAATCGGCCGTTTATTTTTCTTTTATAGACCCAACGAATATTCCAGGTATATTCTAGCATCTCTAGATCTATTTTCTAGCATCTCTCGAACGCTTCTCGTCGTTTCTCAAATTTTCTAGTCCCGTCTCGATCCACGGCTTTTTGTTTGTTTAACAGAATCGTGTAGGGGCGATCGGGGCAATCTTAGTAATTCGCGGTACCACAGTCGTCGATTTGGGTGTGAGTGGGGCAAATTCCGTGACAATATATATATTTCATCATCATCCGATATTCCTCACTTCGATCAAATCACTAATAAAATTAATCACATTCAAAATTAAATTAACAAAAAGATATACCCGTAATTTTGTCTGCCTGAACGATATAACCGCCCATGATAGCGCTAGAAATGAAACAGTTGGATCTGATAATTCGTCGCAGCCAATGAAAAGTAGCAGCGCATGCGTACTAACTGCAGCACATGCTTAGCAAAAGCTGTGTAATCGGGTATGTGACACACGATTTTGTAGGAAAAGTATACGGGCCGCATAGATATTTCTTTGTGTTGACTGCTATAAACTGTGAGCAAGTTTATAACATTAGTCACTCCCTACAATTTTGGAAGTCGACTATAAGCGTTTCCAGACCTAAGTTCATAGGAAATTTTTTGCTTAAAATTGAACGTAGAATAATATACTGAAGCACAGTAAAGCTCGGTTATAATGTACCGGTGGGGACTTAAAAAATCGGTACGTTATATCAGAAGTACATTTTAAAAAAATATATTAAATTTTTAAAATTTCTATTAAATCTTAACAAAAATACAAACATATGTATGTACATGTTTAACAAAAAGCAGCAACAGCAGAAGGCCGGGACTTGTTTATTCAGTACATTTTAACCATAGGTATGTAATAAGCGTGTACATTGTAACTGAGCTTTACTGTATGTACATCTCCTCCTGAAACACCCTGTATATTTAAATTGATCGATTTTTCCACTTTTCAATAATTACTTTAACCTGAATATTTTTAGTTGTCAATAGTTTACTTATCAGTTAATGAATTTTTATTATTTTTCTCTTAAATGTAAGCAAAAAAAAGACAATTTAAGCACAGGTACTTTAAGAATTTTTGCATTTGCAGCATAAATATCAATGAATTCTTTATGAAACAGTTTTAGCAACTTTCAAGTCATTGAAACTGGCAATAACTGAATTTTAAATTAAAAAAATTGATAATTTCAAAATGATTTTGATGATTTTTTTTAATAAAATATTTAGTTTTTTAATTAAAAATTTCCAAATGGTAACATTAAAATTCTAGAAATTTTAGTGTCCCAAAAGTGATTATGCTTTGATGAAAAAATTCAAGTACAGGGATGATAAAACAAGTATATATCTAGCGTTTTTTTTAGGGAAGCTGAAACTGATTTTAGATTATTAGAGGTATTGAAAAATCAGGACGAACATAAGGCTGAACTAGTATGTAAACTAAAAGAAGATAACGACTTGCAAAAAGTGGCAGTTGGTACTTTGCTGGAAAGAGGAGATGCCAGAAGTTGGAGTCTTGTGCAGGAAGTTAAACTTGTGGAAGCTCAGCTGGCGGCATTAACTCATATAGAAATGGACCGGAAAAAACTTAAATTAGACCAGCAAATGGTAGGACTAAAATAAAATAACTGTTTATTAAATATTAAATATAAATTTAATTTCAGTGTGACTTAGCAGAAAAAAGAATAAATCTTTCAATACTACTGTTAGATTTACTAGAACAACAAAAAGAAAGGCGTCGCCAACTATTATCTACTTTGCAGACAATGGAAGAAAATACAGATAATACAGATGATTTTTGGCTGAAGCAGTACCAGATATTACTGGACAAGTAATGATTTTTTGAATCTCTTCACCTGACCTTTTTTAATATGTACAGTAGCTGTAACATAAAGGTTTCCAAATTAACACCTATATTACTTTTAAAGGGGTGTGCTAGTGGACAATTAATATAAATTTTGGAGGCATTATGATTAGGTCTTGTCAATACGTGTAAATAATTATTTTTGTCTACACATGTTAAGCCATCATACTTTAAACAAACTATACTGATCCAGGCTGGAAACCTTTATGTTGCAGCAAGTGTACATGCAAGAATTATTATATTATATAACATTTATATTTTTCAGGTTGCCAAAAGATTTATCTTTGGCGCAAAGAAATGTAGACCCGAATTTAGCCCAAGCTTTGCTTGCGAAAGGAGTAATTCATTGTTTACCGTTTTTAGCAAAACTCACACAATATCAATGTAAATATCGAATCATTAATTATTTCTGTGTATAATTTCATTTTCGTTGCAGATGATAATGTAAAAATAACAGATTCAGATCTGTTAGAAGCAGGGGTAACTAATAAAATCGATCGTATGAATATTCTTGATGCATTTCAAGTATATGAAAAGGAAAAAATATTTCTCTGTGATAATTCTGCTCCTTCAGCACCGGTGGCATATGAGGAAGAAGCTAGTGCTCCATTACCAGACGACTTCAAAACTATAACCACCTCAGAGTGTGTTGTTTGTTTCGACATAGAGGTATGTAATTAGTTTTGAATTTGAAAAATTCATTGCCATTAAACCTGTTTCGAAAATATAACAGAGCTTTTTAAACTGTAGTCAAATGATTTTTTTTTTAAATTTAGTATTTACTATTGGAAACTGTAAAGAGAAATCATGAAAACTAGTTGTTGAGCTTAATCAGCCCTTATTTTACAACAGAAACTGTTAAAATATACAGGGTGTCTGGAAAAATGTGGGAAATCTCTCGGGTGCAGATAGAACATGAAAAAATAAGATCACAAGTTCCTATAATTTTTTTTCCTACAGGCCCTCCCTACAGAGAAATGTGTCCCTGAAGGACACCACTGGAATCTTATTGTTTCATGTTCTATCTGTACCCGAGAGATTTCCCACATTGTCCCGGACACTCTGTATATTTACCTGGTTTACAGTACAAGGAATATTTGAATGTAAAAGAAACTTGTTTTGTACAATTACAAGCATTAAAAATTTGTCAAATAATGTTTAATTATATTAATAAATTTATGAAATTCAATCTATTATCTATACAAACATTATACTTTTAATTATCAATGTTATGCATTTAGGGCAAGTAGAAATGTTCAAGTTTAACTCTTAATTATCTTATATTAGAATCGAGGTTAGGCAAAATTTATTTTAATCATCCGTATACATGATCTATTAAATAATATTTCTTAATAAGTGTGGTAGGTAATTGAATAAAAAAAGAAAATAGTAGGTGTTATCTTGTTTATTTTATTTCGAGTAGTTATATAGTCACGAGATGTTCTATATCTTTAGGATTTATGGTACATTATTCTGAAATATCCTGAATATTTGTGATGGTACTTTGTCTTAATTGTAATATTTGTTTCAGTGCACCGTTATCTTTGTGCCATGTGGGCATTTGTGTTGCTGTTGCCATTGCTCTACATTAGTATCGGATTGCCCCCTATGTCGAACAAATATAGAACGTAAAATAACCGTATCATGAGTCAAAAACATCCTTATGTTTCAAGTTCACAGTGTGATATTTTATTGTTCTTATGTTAAACATTTTAGATTGCGTATTACTAGTTGAAAATTAAATTCTTAAATTTTCAGTAAAATCGATATTCCCTAGTAGCAAATATTATGTTACATTAGAACATGATAGTGTATAAGAAATAATATTCCACTCAGAATTTAAATTACTAAATATTTGTATAGTCATTTGATAGGTATAATCTATTAATTATATATGCTTTTTAAGGGAAATAAACCTTACATTCTCATCCTCAGCTTTAACAAAACAAATTACGCAAGGGTAATTTTACATTTCGACTGGTTCTTTAGAAACTAAAAGGCATATTTTAAATCGGTGTCATAGGCTGAATATTGTAAATAAGATCTAATTTGGCATACAAAATTTTAATAACTAGCTAAGAAGTACTAATCATTATAAGGGTTAACCAGTAAAACTCACTGCAACAAACCCAATATCTACAGGGTGATTCAGTAATAGTGCCATTAATTAGAGAAGATAGGGAAAAATTAATATAATACAAATACACAATTAAAAAATTTTTTAAATGCATATTTACGCGAAAACAAAAAATGTTCAAACCATTATTTAAACCCTATTTTCAGACTGTTATGGACCACTGGCAGCAGTTAAACTCAGTGTCGATCTAATGCGACGTCAAATTTAAATATTTTCCCAGTACGCACTTATTGTAATGTTAAAATATGTAATGAATGCTATAAATTATTTTTTAAACATGCAATATTAAATTTCAAATTGAAAAATATATTTAATATTGAGGTTACAAATCTCCAACCAATCAAATAATAAACTATTTACATTTCATTGCATAGTGAGATCAAAAAACCAATACTGATAGTAATATAAAAATCTCTCATGCTGTCAGTAAAGAACAGTCCGAGACATGCCTATTCAGTGATAAACAATCCGATCTACCATATTTGTTCTTTTGTTTTCAATGCCTACTCAATCACAAGCACTGCAGAATATGAAATCATGAGTAATTAACAGACAAGTCCCATAATATCAGCAGTAATCGGCACTCTCCGCACAGGTAAAAGTTTGCAGTTCAAATTCCCGTTTAACACTTTAATGGCGGAATGAGCCAAATATCGTTCGGGTTCGTTTTCCTGTACTGCTGAAAGCTTTTCTTCATCAGTTACTATTTTGTTTAGAACTGTAGTTTATAATTATTAATTAAATTTACTATTACCTAAATAAAAATGCAATTCAGATTGGATGAAACTAAATTTCACAACTTTGCTTACCAGGAACAATTAGTAACGACACAGCGCGGTTGTCCCTTGCCTGATTTAAATATTGTAAAATTGCTGAACACAGCCGCAGAAAAATTTTGAGACATATTTAAGAAATAATTGGATATGTGACTGTTCAGGGAAAAATGCTTTTTTTTTATTTTCCATGTGTGTACTTTGGTACTGAGAGGTTACGTGGCTTTTGACTTGCACTACAAGGGCATGGTAATTCCAAAAACTCTCAAAATCTTGGTATTTCTCATGAATTAGGAAGTGAATTTTATGTCAGAATTTGATAAAACGCTTAATGAATACTTTAAAAATGCAACAATTTTTAGAGGCACCTCAAAAATACACAAATTGACATTTTAGATTGTATATTAGAATTTTATCATTAGAAAAAAAAATATATCTCAGTACTGGACTTTAATGAACATGATGTTATTATGTATGTAGTTCTGATGTGGCAACGTGGTTTCCCTTCAACACTCGAACACGTCATCAGAAAATTTGTAGTGTACAAAGAGCACAGTGTTATCGATTGCAGTGGGTTGATTTGCTTATGTTTTTAAAGGTCAAGTAACATTTTTTTTTTCCGATATTCTGTCTATTAGACCTTCCAGATACACAGTTAAAATTAATGACATTATCACAGAATCACCCCTGTATATCCAACTTCAGACAAACTGATATTCTGGACAGTGTCATAACTTAACAGTCCTATGGCTAACATCGATTTAAACTGTGTCTTTTAGTGTTTCCACACCAATGGAAATGTTAACTGACTGTATATTGTTTTATATAATTATTTTATAAAATATAAATTCATTATATACCTTCATATAATATAAAATTACATAACTTCTTTAAGATTAATCCTTTTCTTATTTCATGGTGCCATATTTTCTATCAGCTTTCAATAATATAGTATAAAGCGGAATATTTTGAAAATATTTTTACAAAGATTTTATTATGTAAGACTGTAATATGTTGTAAATTGTTTTAGAGATATAAGCTAACTCTCATAAATGATTATTAACTTATAATAGCGATACTTAAAATCATACAATTACAATGTACCATTAGATAGTATTAATAATTATTGTATGGCTCAAATTCAGAGGAAAAATTTCACAAAAATGTTAATTTAATATTCTTTAGCCTCAAATTATTACAAATACATATTTTCTAATGTGGGAGAAATTATGAGCAAGAAATTCAGTCATTATTTTTTTTCTACCTTTTAAATAAAATAAATTGTTACCTCTACTGGTGCCGTGAAATGTTTGAACAACAAATCTTATTGTACAAGATATAACACAGACAAGATTTGAAGATCTTTTTTATGCTAAATTATAGGCCTGTTCTCACAAGAGTCAAGTACTAGTTTGCAACTGTCAGAAATGTTCGTCCAACTTTAGTCACATGCACCGAAAACACATACTTAACTGGTCGAATATTTCTGACAGTTTAAAAGCAATCCGTTTCTTGTCAGAACAGACTTTATAATAACTGTGATTAAACCAATGTAATAACTTTCACGATACATGATATTTATTGTTGTTTGTTTACTGACCGATTTTAATATTTTTGTTAATTCCAATTATTTTGGAATAAAGTTATGTTATTTTCCATTTTTGGTGCAGTTTGTATGTCAAATTGAGCACAAATTGTGGCCTTTAAGAAAGTAATAATTTAGTTATTAAATATCTATATAATCTTGACTAGTCACATGCTATTGCAAGCTTTCTCTATTGTTATTTTATGATCAAATTAAGCATTGTTTTAATAAAAACTTTTTTTATATTCTAGTTTTATTGAAAATATAGGTAACAAATAAATTATTAAACTTATACCTAATTAATATAAACTGTCATTAAACCTATACATCTTCTATTGTTTCATCGACTTCATCCTCTTCCTCTCCTTCTTCAACTGTTCCATTTTCTTCATTTGATTTTTTAGATTTGCTGGTTCTGTCTTTTTTAGTTTTTGAATTTTTAAATTCTAAAAAGTAGTGTTTTTAGTTTTATAAAACAACTTTATTCTACACTTGAAACACATAAAATTGTACAAATTCAAAGAAAAACAAATAAGCGTTGCTTCCAAACCTCCCCTTTTTCAAACAATTTGACTTTTTCAATTTACAATAACAATATAAATTTTATATATTTCTATAATACTTTGGAATTCATGTGTCAAGTTGATCATTTAAGTGTACAGGTTTTTTCAACCAACCCAGCTAGGTATAAATCAGAAAATTTGTAAGTTGACAAATTGATCTAGGATTAGACATTAACGCCTATTTGGTCTATAATCAGCTGATCCATCTAATTTATATGTATTTATTTAAGCCTTTATGTTTATTTCCTAGATGATAAAAACTGAATATAAATTATTTTAAGTTAACTTAAGTTCTCATGTTATAAAATCTAATAGCATACCTTTTAGAACATTTTGCAATGGTTCGATGAAATTTTCAAATTCTAATTCTTCTAAAGCTGTAATAACATCTTGACCAATTAGTGTCTTCCTATTAGCTTTCTGTGCTTCATTGGAAGCTTGAGACGTTATATAAAGAACAAATACTGAAGCTGCTCTAGACAAAGCGGATTTGGCATCTTTTCCAACAATTACGTTATCAGGTAATGCCTCTTTAATAATTTTTTGAACAGAAGCATTTGGTAGATTCAAGTCTTCTAATTTTTCAGCCATGTTTTTACTTTGATATGAAGTAAATTGATAATACAATAAAGGCGCGTTCAAAATTTGGAAACTTCTTAATTTTATTGGTTATGTTACGCTATGTTTATTTATATTTTTGTCTTTCCCTCGTTACCACAAAACACAGACTAAAAACAAAAGAGATGAACGTCCACAAACCTAGAAAAAATATAGACAGTGTCGTTCCATGATGTAGGTTACAGGCACTAAAATGAAATTTTATCTTATTATGACTGGAATGCTCGTCAAGCTGTGCAAATGAATTACTCGTGGTCAACGCCATATTTGTTTTGTGTCTCCTAACAATGGCGGAGCAATAAAGATTTAGCTGATTGTGAATTGAACTGAAATTGAGCTCCTTATACAACATGACATGTTCCAACATTAACACCCACAAAAATATACAAAGAATAACACTAACAAGATACAAGATAAAAGAATGTACTGGTTAACCACACTGTACACCAATGACGTGTTTACAAGCAAAATAATGGAAAATTAAGAACAAAATTCATATCGTACGTGCAGGATGATTGTTTCTCTTGCACCCACATACATAACCAATGAATAAGTATTTCTTTGCTGAGGTTCATGTGCCTCCTTTTGTATGCTCCTATATAGGTTTGTCACTTTATATGGATGCGCAGTGGAACTAAGAGCATTTCACATCGTATATTTCAGTGGTCACAGGTGTTCCATTTTCTAGGGACGTAAGGTCGAGAAAATGAATACTTTGCTTGATTTATGTTGGTGCAACTGCAAATATGATGGCTATACTGCAAATAGTTATTTATGCAACAAGTACAAAAAGTAAGTGTTTATTGCATGGGACGTGAAATTGTCCAACGAGGCCGTCAGGCCGAGTAGGACAACACGTCGAGTGCAATAAGCACTTTTTGTACAAGTTGCATACAATATTTTTTCTACGTTCATGCAAAAACCAAACAATGTTTTATTTAGATGAAACAATATGACGTCGATTTGAACGTTTATGTTTGTCATTATGATAAAACGCTGTAGTAGAAATGACAGATGAATGCAATAAATATGTTATTGCACTAGTGCAATAAAGAACCACTTTTTCCACTAAATATATTTCAATAAAGTTTTGTTTCTTGCATGAACGTAGAAAAATAAAATTAGTAAAATTTTTTACAGCAAAACGTAAAACACTAGTTCACTATATAACCACGAAGCTCGACACCAATACAAATTACAAAAGGAGATTGTTGTTTCATTTTTGTAAACCATTTGTAAACAATAGGGCAGTCCAACGCCCTAACCTAAAATAATTTAAAATGGTTTCTGTAGGAAAAACAGTGCAGATTTGTGTAACACCACAAAACAAAACCAATATAATAGTTTAAATTATCCTTAATATTACGAAATAGGCATAAAATACAATGAACGAACACACGCAGTTGACAGTCCTACACAGAAGCACAAATTTCTGCTTATTATCATACGTCAAGTTTCAAGTTGTTTGTCCTACAACCGTTTTTTTCACAAAATATATTTCTTTTTAAAGTGATTTGCACTGAAATGTAATTTTATATTATGATGCCTGGAATGCGCTAAAAGCTGCGCGAATGGGATTATACCATGATCAGCGCCATATTTGTTTTGTTCCTCCTAGCAATGGCGGTGCAGTAGGGGCTTAGCTGATTGTGAATTGAAATGAAATTGAATTTTGGATATGAAGAATTATTTCGTGCTATATGCTGGTTAATTTTACAGTCAGGAGGCACATGAAATTCAGCAAAGAAATACTTTATTGGTTATGTATGTAGGTGCAAGAGAGACAATCATCTGCACGTACGATATGAATTGTGTTCTTAATTTCCCATTATTTTGTTTGTAAACACGTCATTTGCGTACAGTGTGATTAACCAGTACATTCTTTTATCTTGTATCTCGTTATAGTTTTATTCTTTGTGTATTTTTGTGGGTGTTATTGTTGGAACATGTCATGTTTTATAAGGGACTGTAATTCACAATCAGTTAAATCTTTATTGGTCGGCCATTGCTAGGAGGCACAAAACAAAATATGGCGCTGATCATGAATAATCCATTCGCGCAGCTTTTAGTGCATTCCAGTCATCATAATATAAAATTACATTTCAGTGCTGTAAATGTTGTTTTGTGCCTCTAGCAATGGTGGAGCAGTAGGGGCTCAGCTGATTGTGAATTGAAATGAAATTGAATTCCTGATATGGAAAATTATTTCGTGCTATATGCTGGTTAATTTTACAGTCCCTTATAAAACATGACATGTTCCAACAATAACACCCACAAAAATACACAAAGAATAACACTAACGAGATACAAGATAAAAGAAGAAACCACACTGTACGCCAATGACGTGTTTACAAACAAAATAATGGGAAATTAAGAACACAATTCATATCGTACGTGCAGATCGGGTCGGTCAGTGGTCGCGCGGTTTAAGGCGTCAGTACTTGAATCGAGGTGACTAGATCGGAGTTGGTTCGAGCCCAGCTGCCGGTAGACCGTATATAAGCTATATTCGTGGAGAGGTTTGGCGCCTTCTCTGCGGGTATGGTAGGGTGGAAGAATGTTGGCTTGGGTCACTGTGAGAGATTGATATTGGTTGATATTTGACTACCCCCCTAATTAATGAGGTTTTCCAGGTTTCCCTCATTCCTGCACTAAATAGTGGTTAGGGCCTACCAACGTAAGTCGTTCCTGGGCGCAAATGCGGCCTGCTTAATAATAATATGCCGCCCCTTCTCCCGCACAAGTTTCCGACTTCTGGGCTAATCCCTGTGATTAGAATGAGGGGTAGAGATATTATTATTATATTATTATTATAGATGGTTGTCTCTCTCGCACCCACATACATAACCAATGAAGTATGTCTTTGATGAGTTTCATGTGCCTCCTTTTGTCTGCTCCTAGGGTTGGTACCTTTATTTGGATGCGCAAATGGACTAAACGCATTCCATATCATACATTTCAGTGATTTACAGTGGTGCTTTGCAGGGGTTGGAAACTTATAAACGTTAGTGGTCTGTGGCAGAACATATTAAAGCCTGCTTCAGAGAACAACGTAGCGTTGCCAGCAACACAAAGTCACGTGACTTTCAGCCAATGAAATTAATTGTATTCATTGTTGGTCGAATGAAGTTCAAAATTTCCAACTTCAACTATCCGAGGGAGCAATATTTGTACATAACATAACCAATAAGAACAGAACCAATTTTATAAAATCTTTATTTACTGAAATTAAACTGATGGTGGGGATGTTGCCAGCAACACTATGTTGTTTTCTGAAGCAGGCTTAAGTCTGTCCTCATGGGCGCAAAATTCTCAAAAGTTCGCGCAAATTATTTATTGGCAGGAAAAGTGTAAACTTTTAACCAATTTTGGGAACTGCAGTATTTTCTGTCAATTGCACTATAAAACTGTCATTGACTGTCATGGTAGATTGTCAGAAACTCAAGTTAAACTACCCTATTAGCACAAGGACGTCCTATGAACATCCAAAGAATGTCCAAAGTCGGAAGTCCGGACATCCAGTGGATGTCCGTTTTTTGTTCGATGGACGTCATTGGAAGTCCTACGGACGCACAAATGTCACAAGTTCGTGCAACCCAGGGACGTCCACTACTGTACCACTTTCGGTCCCACAGATGTCCGCCTCTGTACCAAATTTGTGCTACACATGGATGTCCTGTTTTGGACATTTAATGGAGGTTTCCATTGAAATTATAGAAATACTTTTTGATAACATGTATTTATTGTTTTTCTAATTATTACATGAATAACAAATACATAAAAGATTAAGAGATACAAATAAAACAACTATATAACTCGTAACAAGTAACAAGAACAAAACCATACATACTTCTTTAACAAAACGATACAATTGCATTATTCAACTTAACCTAGAATAGCTAAATACGAGAAAACTCAACAACTAGAGTGAAATTGAAAACTTTTTTATATCTATAAATATAATTCAATTATTTATAAATAGACTAAAATTAGAAAATACACACAGTATACTTACAAAGTGTGATTTATATAGCTTCGGTTTCCTAATTTATTCTTCTATAGGGTTTACTTATCACTTTATCAGCGTCAGCAAAGAGAACAGAACAGTTTGTTTAAACTTTAGACTCTAAAGTTTAAGAGCTAAGCTGTGGTTTAGAGGTTAGCGTAACATCTGGCAGCAATACACATGCGCTGCACGAATTTTAGCGGCAAATTCAAATTATAACAGAACATGTACAATACTGGACATCCATCGGATGTTCACATATGTACTAACAAAATATGTCCCATAAAGGATATCCATCGGATGTCCAATGTATGTTTTATCAAAATATGTCCAGGAATGGACATTCGATGGATGTTCATCGAATGTCCATTTATGGTCCATGGACGTATGTACGTTAAATGGACATTAAAATGGATGTCCACTGGACGTCGTGTGCTATTAGGGTACTAATCCCACCCACATACTGATGAAAATAATATTTCTGTTTTATTCGCGAAAAATTGACACTTTACTGCCATTAATAATTTAAATCAAAATCCGTGAAATTCGCGAAAATTTTCGCGTTTGATTCACGGTTCACACATTCCGAAACTTTTTACTTTTATGTAAAACAGCACTTCTCGTTGTAGTAAACAAATTTGAAAAAATGTTATAGGAAAAAAACTGTTTCAGATAGGGAGAAAGATGATCATTTTGATCTGGTCAAAACAACAAAATATTTTCAAAGGACGTCTACATGTTTTGTTCTTTTGACCAGATTAAAATGACTCCCGATACACCATGTCTGACACAAAAATAAACAATTTTTCCTATAACATTTTCCCAAAAAAATTTGTCGTTTTTCATAAATTTGAATTGTTTTTATATTTGCATATTTTACACTAGGAGGTGCTGCCTCCATACTGTAAGTTTTGATTACTATATTTCATAAAATATGCAAATAAAAATACTGTTTACCAGAAGTGTTGGTGATCTATGTAAGATAGGTCGCGTTCATCACGCAGTAGCGATTTATTGTCATTTTCGCTATGATCACTAAATCGGCTGAACGCATTTCTATACGTTTGTGTACATTTTGTGAATGCTTTTTCATAAGCTACTTCCATTTCTGACTGACATTTTAAAATGTGAGACAAATTTCGGTCTATACTTTTTTAAACATTAGTATTTAAGTTATTTTATTTTTGCTTATGATCACTCAACACTTATTATGTATAGAAAAATTTTATGATACATAACATGGCTGCTGATAACTGAGCGCTCCTTTCATATTGCTTCGTTCAGCACACTGATCAGTGATCGCTCAAGTAGCGTTCAGTGCGACCATATATAACAAAATAATGACTAATAGCACAGAAAATATAGCTATTGCGTTAGCTATATATTCTGTGCTAATAACCAAGAATATAAACAGGATTGCTCAATCAAATAAAATCTTCCCGCTCGGTGCTGTTTTGTTGTGACGTAGTCGGGATGCCTTAACCGACCCGATAAATAAGAGGATGTAATTAATATATATTTAAATTTGTTGGATTAACTTTAATTAATAGAGAATTATACAACGTGATAATCTCGTACAAATATGTGTCCACAAACGCTTAGAGCTCTATTAGTTTGGTTCTCGACTATGAAATCCCTATAAATAGCAAGTCGGTTTTGGGAAAAAAACATGTGTAGCCATATTTTTATTTCTATAGCATATCATGCCAATTTTTAGTCGGGATTTTTTAAATTACTAATTACCCCTAGCCCCCCATTTCTATGATGCCGCTGTGCCAAATTTCTTTTGATTAATTTTTTTTTCTAACGATAAAAAAATAAAATATCCAAATTCCAGAAGTATGACTGTATGTACTAATTATTATTTATAATGAAAGACTACTTTAAAAAGTCCTTCATATCACACAATAAACATTTTTTCTAGTTGGATAACATTTATTCTTTACTGCAAAAAATAATAATAGACAATAGGTAATTTTTCAAATGAATAGTACAAGGTAAAAATAAAATATCTTGAGTTACTCTTCATTTATACATACTTGTTTATAAAATACAAAATAATTTACAAAATTAATTTAAAGACAAAATGTTGCAAAGTTAGATGTTATAGCATCATAAAAGAAAGCATTATTCAATGGCTTATACTGATGTGTAATTAATTTAATAACTTCATGTGCAGCACAACCACCCAGAACTGCAGAAACTGAATGCAGTTCTGCACCTCCATATCTGCACACCTCGTGCACCCTTTCATCCCTTAAAACATGAGAGCAACTCCACTCCGATAACAGTTTGCTTATGATTCCTTTCAGTTTTAATACGTCTGGTTCAACTTGATCATCGAATTGTCCAGGGTAAGTATTAAACTCACTTATAAAACGTTCTAGACCTCGCAATATGATGTAGTAAAACATGAGACTATCGGGATCCTCGAGGTAAGAAGACAAATCTAAACTAGTCCGCTCATACTCATCTGCTATGCAGCTTCCTCTTATAACATGTAGTTCACTTGCATGTTTACAGAACAGTTTGACCTGAAAAAAGTAGTACGTAACATGTTTCGAAAATATGCAGTGTTACACCATTATATGCCACAAACACGTGGGTATGTTCTAGGCTTTAGGAATAAAAACAAGAAAAAAAAGTCCTCTTTTTCGAGAAGTAATATTTTATAACTTATTAATGGATAAAGATGTCGATGTAAAATTTGTTGTACTGTATGAATTATAAGGATATAAAAAAATAACAGTTACAGTTGAATTGCAAAATTTTTGTCAATATGTTCAGTTTGCGCTTAAAAAAAATTAAATTCATTATTGTTAAAACTGAAATGTAAAATTTAAGTGTGTTTTTAAATTTAATTAGTGGTGCACATACGACATTGATTGAATATCATATTGCGGTAGTAATGAATTTACTATTTTTAAGCACAAACTGAAACGTTTATATTGACAAAAATTGTGCAATTCAAATGTAACTGCAATTTTTTTTCTATCTCTCATTATAATTGTGAAGGTCGTCTTGAGGTTGGACACTTGTGCAGAAGAGAGGGTAACATATTATTTAGTACACCGTATTTGCACCCAAGAATGACACATTGGTAGATCTTAACTACCATTTACTGCAGGAATGAGGGAAACCTGGAAAATCTACAATCATAAAATATATACAAGACCAAAAGCCTTTATATTAGGTACTTACAAATCGTCAGACTATCTAGGAGCCTAGAAAGCAGCCATATAAGGAAAATTTAATGGAAGCTGTTGGTTCTACTGTATTTTAATCCCAGCGTACAATAGAAACCAAAATGAAATGTTCCCGTCCATTAGTGTCAAGCTACCGTGTTAGTGCAATCAGTCAGACTTGCGTTTTCTCCATAGGTTGACTATTTTCGGTACCTCTTTTGTAGTTTTATATATTTTATGATTTTTATGAAAAATCCTCATTAATAAAAAGGACGGTCAAACAATTGAAGCACTCTTTCTTTGTTTTTAATCCTAGAACATGCTCATGTGTTCCAGACATATAAATGTAATACCCTGAACAATTAGTCAAAATATTAATAGCAAAAAAAATATATATATTTTAATGCATGTCATTTCTTATACGTACTCAATCTTCAAAAATCTGGAGAGTGACTCATATATAATGCAGAACCACTATTACTATAAAGGGCATGAAATACAAAATAATTTTTATAATATTTTAAACATTATTTATCTCATAATTACTGTGCTGCCCTGTATGCACAGTGATACGATACTGTGGATGCACTAAAAGCTCAGTCAAAACTGAAATCTGATGTATTCTCTATCTCTGTCGATTGCATTAAGAAAATACTTTTTTAGTTTTAGTGCCTGTAAACTGTGTATATTAGTATTTGAATTAGCCGATGTTAGAATAAGCAAAGACACGGGGTGCTACTCAAAATTTCTATAGCTATATTTAACTCAAAATATTCAAACAACCATATAGTTTTGATTTGATACACAATAATAATTAAAAATTGATCAAAATATCGATTCTAGTAAACGGTCTGTCGGAAACAACCTATAACCTAAGTGATGGACAACTGATAATAAAAATCGTATGAGAGAATTTGAGAAGAAACCATTAGTTAAGTGTAAGTGAAGCTGTTGATATGTAGATTGACACAAATGTTAGTGTACAGTGTAGTACATTGTGCTATAAAAAAGTGTAGAAGTAAATTCAAAAAAGAAAAAAGTGGAAACACGAACGAGAAAATAGAAGTTGATGATGCTATAAAATAAGCGCTTTATAGGAACTGTTTGGGTTCTTCAGAAACGAAATACTGTCGGAATTTAAACTGTAATAGCTACAAATGAGGGCATGCATAAATTATCTGATACAGTTTTTAGAACAATGCATGACATGCATTTTCAGTATTTGAAACAAAAGGGCAAAGGCAAAGAGAATACTAAACCTAAGAGAATTTTGTACATCTGGCAAGAACTACATATTAAATATTATTAAATAAATAAAACAGCTAAACGAAGGCCATACTGCATCAAAAGTTTGGCAGGATGATAACGTTCGGAGTTAAAGAGAAGCATTTTTAGATTCATCTTCTACAAGATTAAAGGCAACTTCTAGATAAGGACAAAAATTAACAAAATACATATTGGGATTTTTTGAAAATGGTTTGCATGTTTCTGAACCATATAGGGCAAGAGATTACCATGAAGATATGAACGATGATGTTTTTGAAAATGGTTTGAATCTGTTTTATCATATGTAGAATTAGAAGCAATTGTTCTGATGGATAATGCGCCTTATCATAGCAGAAGTGTTGAAAAGCTAGCAACATTAGCATGGAGGAAAGCTATGGACTGTTGATCTTCGCACATTTTACTAGTCGTGCTAATCCACAAGTGAGTTATTCTCTAGATTTTCTAAAACTGGTTATAATATAATCAACAAATCTTAAAGTTTTTAACCTCGTTTTCAGTAATCATATCTTGGGGGAGTCCTAAATTTCTTGCAATCTGTGATGCTCTTCGATACACTGCTTCTGCCTGTGATTGCGCTTGCTTATGATAAAGCTGCTGCAAAGTAATATAACTATTTGTGTCCGCTGCCATATCTGGCAAACTTCCTCTAACTGGTAAGGTACCCTCAGCTTGCACCAATTCTCTTAATGCGGCACACATAACCCAGAAGGGTGAACTATTCTGTGTCAGGTTAATGCAACTGTCATCGTTTAAAATGGACTGTATATTACTGGGGATTGTTTGCGGATGAATACAAGTATTCACAAAATGAATCGCCTCTTCAAAATTTTCTTCTAAGATTTTGAAACCGTTTTCATCTGGAATAGGGCTATCACGGATCATTTTTTTCAAAATGTTTTTCTGTTCTCTAGTCTTTGGTAAATTCCCTACAAAACAAATACCTATCTTTGACATCTAACACACATTATGTAACTAACTGATCATGCCTCAATCAAACGTTGATAGATAAAAAAATAAAATGCTTTAAGTTTTAACTAATTACCTAACATCCTGTAGGAGCTAGATCAAACTGAAGGTGTATTATGATTTTTCGTCATAAATAAACCCTACCCACCAACTTCTAAAAACTTATTAAATTATAAAGGAAACTATATATGCTGTTCCAGTTTTACTGATCAGGATTCTGGCATTTTATATGAAGAATTTTATTTCCATGCAAAAAGTTTATATAAATACAGGTTCTAAAGTTCTTTGCTCTTCAAACAGAGGGCTTTAAAGATAAATATTGATAATTTGTCTCGAAAAGAAAGTGATAAATCATTAGCCATTAAATGTAAATCTGAAACAGTCACTTTCTAAAAATTTCATGTAGAAAATAGTAACAATATAAAAAATATTTCTGAAAAACTTATAAATTACTTTAAATTGGAAAATCACAGATACTGAAAAAATATCAAGATACATTGTTTCAAAGTGAATACTCTTCAGAGAAATAGTTATTATATCCATGGCTTTACCATCTTTTGTATATTGCATGTCAATTTGGTTTATACTTTTTGACAATTTAGAAAATTGTACAATTAATTATGAATCACCTTTTACAGGAGATATAGCTGCACTTTTTTAACCATCGTCATATTTTTCAGTAAAAATTTTACAAAAGATAAATTAGATCTGTTGATAGGTTCAAATGTGTTTTAGTATTTTTAAGGGACGGTAGTGTTTCATCAGAAATATCAAAGTTGATCTTTGAACTTATTTGCAATAGCATACTTTCAAGTTACAGTTAACATTGTAAACAATAAACGATAAACATTTATCGAGTAATAATTTTTCAAATGTTATACATAATGCGAAAATACCTTCGTGGAATTCCTTATACTTATTTAAGTAATAATATAAAATAACAACAGCTGGAACTTGGCTGCGTGCCTTTTGATCCAAAGTAGCAACATTGATGCTGTCCAAATATTCTTTCAATGCTTGCCACGGTTTGTCCAATCGCAAATCAGGGTTTTCACTGTCAGGATGGGATTCTATTACTGTATGCTCTTTTACTTGCAACCTAATATACCCCAAGAATCCAATGCTACGGCACACCAACAATGGAACTTGAGCATCCCATAAATGCCGTGACAGGGGTACCAGTACTCTATAAACAAAAACATTATGAGTTGACTTCATAGTATATTTTCTATTTTTTTTTAATTTTACATCACTATACCTTATTTTGACTTTATTCCTCCTTCAATGACTTTAATTAGGATTTTATTTTTTTGTGAAAATAAAAAGTTCGGAATTATTACACTTGTGGACAAAATTTGTTCCAATTTAATTCTTTATTATAATTAAAATTACTAGAAATTTAACAACTTATAACTATTTATAACATTTATTACTTAGTATATTCCTTTGTATACAATGTTACATTTAAATGAAATAATTACAAAAATAAAACACTTAAGCATAAAAAATACTTGCACACTCAAGAAAATCATTATACAGTACAACTTCGGTAATCTGAAGACTACTTGTTAAATTGAAATAGCTGTAATCTGAATTGTTCTTATTCTTTGATAATTCGAAATAATCGGATCGTATCTCAAAAATTCTGAAAAACATGCACAAATCTGTCATCCGTAGCACTGAGCTCTGTTGTCAATTTCTTTTCAAAATATAACAGAACCAGGAAAAAGCTTAAATGTACATTACTCACTGTTAAATTTATGATCCGGAGAGTTATTTTTGTTAAGCATATTTTGCCTGTTTCTTGATAATCTGACAAATAAGAATATGCTGTGGTCCAAAACTATATTGATTAACGAAATTATACTGTATATGTGTATGTATCTACTTAAATGCTTAACATTTTACATTTCAACTAACTTATATTTTCAAATTTATTTTACTACTACTACAGTTAAAACAGCAAAATCACCCACTTAACAGAAACATTTTTGATAAAACTTTTGTCAAGTTCTTACTAAGACACTAGTTTTTGGATTTTGCTTTCAATAATTCCATATATTTTTCCAAGTAGTTCTGTACTTTAGGATTCTGAACGTATTGCACAAAGTAATTTAAGTCATTTTGACGATCCTTAATCATATCTTTAATTGTATGTTCTCTTACATATTGCTTTGTAAGAGCTCTTACTTCTGGTGAAATATTTCTAAAATTACTTAAGAACTTTTCAGCTGCTGCAATGCCTTCGTCTTTGTTATCCACAAGTTCATCAATTAATCCAATTTTTAGTGCTTCATCAGTTTTGAATAAGCGTCCCAATGTTAACGCCAATTCAGTTTGTCTGTGGCCAATAACATTTCTCATTGAAGAAATAAACCATTGTGGGGCGATGAGTCCCAGCTGAGTCTCGTTTAAGCCAATCGTATAGTTCTTGACCATAATTCTGTACTCACAAGATACCGCTAATAAGCAGCCACCTGCAGGAGCATGGCCATTAATAAATGCTACGGTAGGAAATGAAGAGCCATACAATTTAATCCACACATCTTGTAAGGTTTTCCAAAAGTCTGTAAGCCTGTCTAGACTGGGTTTATACACTTCCAAGATATCTAATCCTGCAGAAAACACTGTCTTTGCGTTTGATGTGAGAATTAGGCCCCTACATTTAGATTTCTCCAATTCAGTTAAAGATGATGAAATCTCCTTCAGAACATCTAGATTTAGGCTATTTACAGGAGGACGTTGAAGAGCTAGCGTTGCCACTCCAGATTTATCGTCCACATTAACAGCAACAAACTTTGCTTCACTACTGAATCTTCTTATGAAATTATTAATTTTTATTTTGTTTAAAATATTTACCGCCATTTTCCTATTAATTTAGTGGCAGTGTAACAAATTATGAATTACTGTTAAACTTTAAAATGAGGTCAAAGTCAAAGTCCATAAACCATAATATCTTAACCTATAAATCTAACACCTCATCTATAATCTTATTTGTATACATGAAATGAGATGCCATTAGAAAATTAATGAAATAATTTTGAACATGAGTATATATAGTGCTACATATGCCTATCTCTCTTCAGTTCTATATCATTTTTCTTTTATCCTGGTGGTTTATCCCATAGATATATTTATAAGTCTATGGCCTCTATGGTTTATCCATAGGGCTTTTTGAAGATAATAACCCAAGATTAAATAGATGGCTATTATTAGTATTATTAGCTGATTCAACTTCAAATAGAGATGATCCTACTTTAGATCACATAACACTATGTGCTTTAGATCAGGAACGACACGAGCTGCAAGAACTGATTAATCACAGTTTCCAAAAACCTCTTATATCAACATTGATATTAAAACTATCACAATATAATCATACAGTTATTATATTACTTACTTTTTCTGTTCACTATAAAGGGTTACCTACAACGGGAGACCGAACTTTGTGCCAGTTTACACAATACCTGAACCCCTATTTAGTCAATGACTAATAAGCAGTTAATAAGCAATATGAATTATGCATATACATACCTAACGTTACATAATCTGCTCGATGTGCAGAAAAAAAATGAAGTAATTATTTGCTGTAGCATAAAAATTTCAATTTAAATAAAAAAAATTCTTACCCTCTATTTTCGAGTGCTAAACACAGATTTACAGTTAGTTAACAGAGGTTACAATTTTGAACTTTGAAAACTAGATTCGATCGCACTCAACAAAAATAGGGAGTAGGAATATTTTAAGATTGTAGAGTTTTACGCTACAGAAATGATGACTTGGATTTCAGTTCAATGATATTAAAAGTTATATTTATCTATATTTTAAGAAGTAACAATAGATAAAAGACTCACTTTTCAGGAAGAGCTGTGGCAATTACAACAGTGAAGTTATTAAAAAAATCCTGAGTATGTGACATAATATGGTCTGGGGATTCATCTATATAATCTCCCCTTACGTCAGGATTTAGCTCGAGTAAATATTGTGTAGCAACTTGTGCTCTTGACAATCCTACACTATCATTTTCTAAAAAGAAACTGAAAAATAAAATGTAATTCAGCGAGAATGCCAAATTAAGACAGAAAATTTACTTGGATCCAATGTCTTCTTCAGATACTTTTTCTCCATCGATTATGGTGAATGATCCGATACCTGGTAAAACAAGACTTTTCAAAATTTCTGTACCTAGAGCTGTAGCATTAATCAGGCAAACTTTAGAATTTTCTAAGAGTTTTTGTCCATGGTCACCCCATAATCTACAATAATTATAAAATTAGAATATTTTAATTGTCTTAATATTTGTAGTACCGTAGTTGTCTATCATATTTTTTGCTTTTATCACTTTGTTCAGGTGATTTTGGAGATGGAGAAGACATTTTAATACTAAAATTGATTTTCAAACGATTATTAATCAACTTATTAATGAAATTGAAACTTGTTTATTTTTCACCTTCAAATTATTGTGAAACTACAACACAATTTAGGTTATTTTTCTTCTTCTTTTTATGGCCTTCGTTCAACAATTTAGGTTATAAAATAGTAATAGCTACTTCTTCTTCTTCCATTGAGAACAAACCACAAATGAACAAACCAGATATATTTTTTATGAAGAAGAAGCATATATGATTCTTATGAACTATTCTAAGAACCGTTTTACACACAAGAGATTTCTACCGAAAATTATAACGAAAATTATGGGCAAATTTTTGCGAAGAATTTTTATTAAAGTTTGTATGTATATTTCAGCTATCTATGTTACTTTACAAATTGCCAAACTCGAGATTTGCGCAAATTCTGCTGCACTTTCTCGATTATAGTCATAAAAATATAGAACATGTTCTATATTTTTACGAAAAAAAAATTCCATTAAATTATTGATATAATTCTCGTATGTATAAAACAGCTAAAAAGTTTCGGGAAAATTTTTAACAAAATTATGAGATAAATTTTTGCTATAATTCTTGTGTGTGTAAAACAGTTCTAAGTGGAAGCATACGATTTCATTGGATGAAAGTCGCGTGACTTAGTGTTGCTAGCAATACGCACTACCTTGTTCTCTGAAACTGGCTATATAAATATAAACGAAATTATCATATTTTTTACAATTTGTTATAATGTTTTCGGAATATTTAGTAGTACACGGTCGTCCCCGAATATATAAAGCGATTTTAGTATGTTAACATGATAAAAAGCATAGAAATGTGTTCAACATAACGGTAGATAACTGAGCATTTATTATTGTAGTGTTTCCTAAAATTGTTTTTTCTTGTCCGTTTTTATTACTATATATTATTTAGTATACCGTTTTATTTTTCTTTTTAAATCACTTTATTATTTTATTATTATTTGATTATTGACTGAACTTGACAATTTATACAAACCATTCAAATTTACAAAACAATTAGTCGTTATGAATATTATCATTTCTACACATAAAATACTTCACACTAAAAATGGATAATTATTTAAAATTTTACAAAATAACTTGAATTTTCTGATATTTCTAATTTTTAAGGATTCAATCAAAGCTTCAACATAAAACCGCAGACTATAACTACTACATATTCTGTGATAAAACGAAACAAGAATACTTTAATACGCAATTAAAGCAAATTCATCATAAACTCTACTATTACTGCTTTACTTAAATGCCTGAACAGATTTTTCTAAATCTTACACACAGAGTTTTTTGTGAAAAAAATGTTTATGCTATACCTGCATTTTTATTTCGCTTATGACTTTAGTGAAGTGAGTGAAGTAAATAGTATATACCTACTCCTACTATAATTCATTTGATTATACAGAGTGGTTCGCCTTTTATGAGAAGTTAAAGAAATAGCTAAAACTGGTAAAGTCCCTGTATCTTGATAACCACAATAGTTATAACAGGTTTTTTGGGGCCTCCTGGATATTCTGTATGCTTTCAAATAAAATACCCTGTATAATAGGTTTGAAAGTTTGTGTAGGCATTGTAGGCTGAAACCACATACCTATTTTCCAGAGTATGAATTAATCTCTAATTAAAATAGCTCCAGGTGAGTCAAGGTGGTACCCATATTGAATATTTTGTTTATGTGTTTAACTGAGTTATTTTTTTTTACTGTTAGTTGTGCCGTTTGTTTATTACAATTTACTGAATAAAATCAGTGACTATGGTAGTCACTGATAAAATGGAAATGACAAATGACACCTAGCACATACAGAAAACTTGTAATATCTCTTAAACGTCAAATCAAAATCTTACAAAACTAAAATATAGAATAAAAATACAACTTATCTAAAAAAAATATTCTGAAACAATAGGCGTACTCAAAAAATGGAGTTTCCGCTATTTTAGAACAAAATTACACAGAAAGTGTGCCGACTTAAGAATATGTGCCAAATTTCAAACAAATATCTCTAATATCACCAGAGCTATCAATAAAATTTTTAAAAATTTTAATTCTGACACCCTGTATTTTGAAAATGGAACTCTAAAACGAAAAGAGGCATAAGAATATGTGGTTAACGGCTTGACTTACTAATTTACAGCACCCTGCAGAATATATTAAAAAAAAAAAAATAACTTTTTGGATTCACAATTTTTTCGTGAGGGGCAGAGTTCATTCAAGTTTTCGTCGTATACCTATACTTTGCAGAATGATTTAATAGATAGCTTTATAATTTTTAACAGTTTTGTTTCATCTCTGCTTGGTGTGTTTCTGACGAGACACAATATTAACAAATTCTCTAATATACTTTTTAAATAAGAAAATATTGTCATATTGAGCTATTTTTTTTATAAATTTCAATTCCCTGTATGTCAAAAAACATGGGTCTCATAAAAAATATGTGTAGGCCAAAAAGTTAATTAATTATTTTTTATATACAATTCTATTTTACATATCAATAAAATACATTTTGTGCAACACTTTGTTTTATTATTAATAACAACCGACACAAGCGAATAAAATAACACATTTTAAAAATGTAGTAGGTAGGCCTAGTTTTATCGAAGAATGATCGATTTGTAATTTTTGTCTGTATTATTGAAATAGTGTTTTCTACAAACATAAATAATTTTAAACACTGAATAACTGAATAATATAGAACTCCAAGTCAAAGGTACCGATGTTACTTCTGTTTTATGAGTTTTATTTTTCGAGATTTCTGTACCTAAAAACACTACAAATATTGTTGTCGTTTTACGGCGACCTTAAGATATGCATTGTACTACATTGTATAATGATTTTTTGATGGTGTGTGTAGATTAACAGTATATAAGTGTTTCTAATGATTTTTCTTATAATATTTCTAAGTATATATAGCATAAGACATTTTAAACAATCAATTTCAGCAGATTATTTAGAACTGTTTGATATCATTTATAAATTTATGGAAAGCATTAAATAAAAAAGAGAAATAGTTAGAAAATTCATATTTATTTGATCTCATAAAAAATCTACATTATGTATACATAATACTTATAATAAACAATATTCAATATAACCTTAAACCTAGTAATACAAGTGTTAATTAAATAACTAATCACTAACTTATTAAATTCACATAACATAAGTCAGTAACACTACAAAAAAATACATAAAAAAGAATATTAAAATCAAAGTCCAATAAAATAGTCAAAAAGGTGCCGACCAGCAGTCACCAATCGATCTAGTTCCAATTGAGAGCCACCCAAAACTTAATTAACATCTACAACCGCCTCTGCTTCTGCGGTGGCATCTGTCATCGCTACTGTAGCTGTCATCGCTGTAGGAGTCTGTAGAGTCATATCCATCGGACCAACAATCAGAACAACTACAACTACTAGAGTCTGAATAGTCATCACATCTTCGATGACAGCTACTTCTAGGTTTTGAGGGAAGCTGAAAAAAAATCTTACATGCATTAAACAATTTTCGTTACAATTTGTAACACTAAAATTACTAATTACATTTATTTGAAGAATGGCAACTTGATTAATTAGAGAAAGTATTATAAAAAAATTGGTAAAACTTTAATAATGATTTCCTGCTAAACGGTTACATTTATCGATTTGAATAAAGAGTATATATTTTTTTCTGATATTGTTTTTCTTTTCAATAATGTTGAAATTTGTGTGATATCTAGCAAGAGAAAAAGTTATGAATAAAACTATTTTTGAGTCATAGGTAGTGTCCTCTAGCAGCGCATAATAAAACTTTTCTCTGACTGGTCCAATAGAGCTTGATCTATTTAGTGGGTGTGTCAAATGAGAAAATAATAACTTGAATTAAATAAGTTATATAAAAAGATAAATAAAAACAATTGAACTTTGACAAGCGGTACCTTGCAAAGAATTGACAATTCGAAAAAAATTTTCATTACATACTGCTATTGTTTTAATCCGTAGGATTACCTCCCGGAGTTTTCTGACGAACTTCTAGAACACCCGTATAAGCTTCGCTATCAATTAACGTTCCACAAGATATTTTTTTAATGTATCTAACCTCGACGTATTCTAAGCAGTTGCATTTTAAAAGTTTTAAAACGATACCATTCGATATACAGAGAGAGTATCTTGCAAGTTGTTACAATAATTTTAGGAGGTGACAGAATACTTGATTTTGAGTCGATTGAAACAAAAACACCTACAGTGTTACAATATTTATGATAATTAATTTTTTAATATTTTTTAATTTAACCGTGCTTTTCTACAATTCTTGAAGTGTAGAAGATAAACTAACTTTTTTACAACAAATATTTCTATACTTTTTTTATTAGGAATGATTGGATTATTTTAATGATTTAACCAATAAAAGCCAAAGTGGGTTCGTTACTTACCTAGAACTTCATAAGCATGGTTTTTCTACTTCGTAAAAGAAAAGAGTCAAATTTAAACGTGGACGTTATTTAAACCTTTGTGTGTAGGTTTATTCAGATATTATTAAAAATTTACCTAAGTGATGTTCTTTCAGTTTTTAGGAAAAGTTTCTTGATAAAAATCTAAAAATTAGGGAAATTAATTTTAACACGTTTAGTATGCAGGGAGCGCATTCAGGTAAGTAACGAAGCCACTTTGGTATTTATTATTTAAATAATCCATTCATTCCTAATAAAAAAGTATAGAAATATTTGTTATAAAAAGGTTTGTTTTTCTTCTACACTTCAAAAATTGTAGAAAAGCACGGTTAAATTAAAAAATATTAAAAAATTTATTATCACAAAAATTGTAACACTTGATATATAGGTATGTTTGTTTTAATCGACTCAAAATCACGTATTCTGCCACCTACTAAAATTATTGTATAGACTTGCAAGACACCCTGTATTTTGAAATTACCTAGGATAATAAATTTCTTTGATTTCTAAAAAGAGAAAGCTGCTGACGTTCCAATCGCCACCATCAGGTCTAAGAACCCGACCGTAGAAATGGGTAAATTAAGGGATATTTCCAACTGTTAAAAAAATTAATTAAAGTAATAATTCTAAATGCAATGATAATGACAAATGTGTTTTCAAATTTGGAGGGATCGCAACGTGCTTTAGATCCTGAGCTGCAAACGTCAGCATGTGTGGGTACAAATCAGCTATAGTTTAACCACAAATGATTTGACACATTTTACGGCGGATCTTATACATGGCGTTTTCTAACCTTTCTGATAAAATGAGGAAGGTGAATCCTCATCTAATTTTAAGAGTCAAAAATGTGGTGTAAAATTTATTTGAATGTTGCTTCGTTCTCGAAATACAGGATGTTAAAAAAACTTTTTTTTTATCTAGTATTATTTTATTATTTTTTATATTTTATCTAGAGATATTTGCTAGATATTTCTATGGAAATTACGTTTGTCTTCTTCATAGAAAAGAAAAAAATACAAAAAACCAAGTTTTTAACGCCTTGTATTTCGAAAACGAAGTATTCGAAAAACTTTTATACCACATTTTCGTCTAAAAATTAGTTAAGAATTTACCACATTCATTTTGTCAGAAAGGTTAGGGAACACCTTGTAGGAATAATGTGCTTAGTTATGTATAATATACATTTATATAGGTACATGCTTTTGCAATAATAATGACACTCTCTCAAAACAGTTTTTGAAATTCTGTAAGATCTAAGTAGAAATTTCATTAAATCTCTATTGGTTAGTGAAACAACTAATAATTAATGTTAAAAATTGAAACTTGATTTAATTATAAATACGTCAGCAGTTAATAAGTCGCAAAATTCATTTTAATGACTGTCATTATTACAGCGAACGGTTGTACATATCACTGCATAACTAGAAGTTTATTTTACGAATATGCGTTAAAATGTAGCTATTAATTATACTTTAAACCAGTACATAGTCATAGGTGAAAAATAGTAAAGGATTGGGTTAAAATATTTTTTCATCGCCATACTTATAAATGCTGTAGCAATTTTTTTGACTTTAGGAACAGACAGATTATTTGTGTATTTTTATAAATTAATTTATTTATAATATATTTGTTTATAAATAATTAATAAATTTCCTGTTAGGTTATTTTGTTTAATATTGCAAACAAAACTTATTAAAACAAAAAAAATTCTCGTTCTAATAAAAAAGCAACAAATAATACAACAAATCATAGTTTTACTAATCATGACATTTGCATGAAATTAATTATTAGTTGTTTGGAATTGCATTATTTTTAAAACGACCACATTTAAATACAATTTTATTAAAAATCGATGATATTCATTCACTCTCAGTTAAAAAAATGTATCAAAAACTTGTAGATATTCAAACAGTGATAAAGTATTTTTTGTCAAACAACAGTGAAAGTATACACACATAGTAAAAGGAATGAAATTATCTAAAATTTAATTGTTACACGGTGTACTGTATTATTTTTTTTCTGAGATTGGAAAATTTCTCTGCACATCAATTTTATCTACAAATATGAAGAGCATAAAAATATTTAACTGTCGAATTTAGTCTACTATGTCTATGACTAGCACCGATTTAAAATATTTTAAAGTTTATGGGGAAAGGCCAGTGGGATGTTAAGTACACTCAGTAAATGTTGCGGCTATTTGAACACGTTGGAATCAATTTAAGAATGTGATATTAACCTTTATCCGCGTACCTTCTTTTTAGGCTCGAAACTGGGCCTGCAGCAGCAACCGCCTCCAACTGTATTGGCTGTTGTTTTTGCCTTCGGTTTCGCAGGTTGTTTTCTAGCTACCGTTTTCTTAGGGGCTGGCTTCTTCGCAGGGGCTTTGTAGGAAGATCCGCATCCACAACCAGGCATGTTAAAATTTAGTCCCTTAAAGAAAGGAAAAATAAACCACTATAAAAAAAGAATGTATAAAGTCGTGGGTAGTAAATTATATGCGACAACGTTTTACACTTTCATATTTTAAAGTCAGGAACAATGTATGATCAAAAATATTTTAATAATAATTAAATGTATCCTTGAAATTATATTTAATTTTTATAAAATTATCTTTATGTAATTCAATACTAGAAATATGATGGAAACAAATTAATTAGAGAAAAATAATTACAACAGTTATTTCAGTTGGATGAGAGAGTTTCTACATATTCTAACAGAATAGTGGAAAAATATGTTCTTTTTAAAGATTAAGGTGAAAATACTTATATGAAAACTTACTTTAACAATGTTGTCACAAATAGTTCTACAGACTCGACTACGAACGCGTAGAACATGTCTTTTTATAAATTCTTTTGAAGCAAAAAATTGAGTGATAGTGGAAAGGAATTTATTTTTACTTCTTACTTTTGTACATGTTTTGTTTAATGTATATATTAAAATAAACAATACAAAGTTTTGTACCGTATACATTTTAGCAAAATGATCTTAATGTATAATGGATGACATAGTTATTAAATATGTTACAATAATGAATACTAATTTAAAGTGTTAAAAGAAAACTATAAAGAGTGTTTCTTAGGTAGAGGTCAAAGAGCGTATTCTGTGGCCAAAAATAAGTTTTTTTTTGTTATACAGGGTTAACTATGACAGTATAGTACAAAAATTTTAACCACGTGCTCAGGGAGCCCTAAAAGACAATAACAAAGTTATTCCAGAATTTTAGCTCGATATTTAAAAAATGGAGCAAAACCCTTTTTTCCTACAGAAAGTCGGCGCCTATGATGAGTATCGACTGAGATGGCTTATGGCTTAGATCCATAGTTGACATTACATTTGTCAACAACTACCATGTGGTCGTTCGCAGTATTTCTAAATGCATTACATTCTTATTAGTAATAATACCTGATAGGTAGGTAACAGTTAATCCAGTTAGCTCCAGTATTTTGCATTCGTTTTTCATTATTTGGTTACAAACTGGTAAAACTACATTTTCACTCACTACCGATAAACACACTTCCCGTAGGTACAATTAGATACAATGCTTATGTATTATTACAAAATCGAAGAAAGGGATGAGTAGGTAGGTTCTAATAGATAACAGAAAACGTTTAACAGTCGCGGCAGTCTTGTCCCATAATCTAGAAAAACAAACCGGCGAACTATATTGTGGGAAAATATCTGTACCCAACACATATTCCTTTATTTATTAACTGTAAAACGTTTAAAATTAAAATAAGGCACTAAAAACTGAAGAAGAACACAAAACTACAACGTAAACACAGGAATTAAATTATAACATGACAGCGAACCGACTCGACTGGACCGACTGCCGACTGTGGCCGACTGTTGCATGACGGTTGCTTGCTGGTTGCATACTCTGATTCTCGCATTGGCGGCGTTAAATATGGATTTAATATAATATCGAAAAAAAATTTTGTTCGCTTTATAAATAAGTTTGGAAACTTTTTGAAAGGAAATTCTGTTAATTCTTATTTCTTTCTATCCCCTCTTAAAATATGTTAAAAATTAAAAATAAAACAGTTTTTAATTTCTGAATTGCCTAAGATAATTTTACCAAATTCGGTGTGGATATTTAATATAACACGAGGTATAACAGTAGGTATGAAACAAAAAATTACCAGCTTTAGAAACTTACCAGTGGTGAAGGTGTGGATATCATCGATCATTATTTGCAAAAAGAAAATATATCAATCTGTAATAATATTACAAATAAAATAGATCATCATATTGACCATTTCATTTCGTTTGACCAATATGCATAAGCAATTATTAAAACTTAATCATTTTTAAAAATAACCTTAATTTGACAATACACAATATTAAATAAGATGACTTATTATTATTGTTTAACATGACCTCCCTAAGGCCCGCCATAGAGTATGCGTGAATTCGCGATTCGCGATGCGTGGTTTGTAAGGAATTCGTGAATCGTGTGTAGGGTTTTCAATCAATGGATTTTTAACGAACAAGACCCTACACACTATTCGCGAACTTCTCGCATATCACGATTCGCGCATAACGAATTGCGAATATACGCATAGTCTGTAGCTGGCCTGAGATATGTTTAAGTAATTTAAATAATTGCAAAAATGCACCTGATTAAATGGATCAATATTGCTGTTAATCGGTTTGGAATACAAAAAAGGGTAAACAAACAATAAGTGAAGATAATACAATGGCACATAATATGATTAACCTATTGTATTTGTAATATTATACAGAATCATATATATATTTTTTTTGGCAAATAATGATCGATGATAGCCATACCTCCGTCACTGGTAAGTTTCTAAAGCTGATAATTTTTTGTTTCATTCTTACTGTCATACTAAATATGTACACCGAATTTGGTTAAATTATCTCACGCGGTTTAGAAATTAAAAATACAAAACTTTTTTTAATTTTTTGATACAGTAAAGCTATAACAAAATCTTATTTTCGGCCACAGAATATGTCCCTAAATTTTTTACCTTTACTTAAGAAACACCGTATATATTATGCAGGGACTCAATAAAATTAAGTGTGAAATAAAATAATATACTTTTAACTGTATTACTCAAGAAATAATATGAAAATAGAAAATGCTTCATTGCGACTTGAGAATTTATGCAAAATTATATAAAAAATGATTATCTTTCTCGTGTATAGTCTGTTGTAATATTAATTTATTCAATGAATCACATTAATATAGATCCACAAATGTTTCAATTTTGAGATAAAGAATGACACCTTAACTGACATATTTTTATATTACTTTCATTTATTTGATATATTTTAAAGAAAAGAAAATACATATTTGAGACCAACGAAATGCACCTTATATTATTATATTAATTAATAGGTATATGGGGCGACATTTTTTTAAACCATTTTTTTGACATGACACCAACTCTTCTTTCGATATAAGTAAATTCTTTTGTTTTATGCTGTAGCTATTTTAATTTCATGAAAATGAGACGTGAGCGGACCTATGTTAATATAACTTGTTTTCTTATCTTTAATCATTCTCAAAACCGTTTTACAGTTGAATAGTTTTTCTCGTAACAATTTTTTTGTTGAAGTTTCTTGACTCAGTTTTCTTATCAAATTGCTTTACTAGTTCAAAATTTTCTTTCTGTAATGCAGTTAAAGTCTGAAAGCGGACGTACTCTAAAAGTTTTAAATTTAATTAATTATTAAATTTAAAATTGTTGAATTTTTTGGTTCGAATTGAAAAGTTTCTTGAACTGGAAATCAATCAGCTGATTGCGATTTCGTCAGATTTTGTATTCACTGCCCATGTTTAAAACAAGAAGAAGGAGAAGAGTTTGCGAATTGAGCCTAAACTTTTGGACTGTTAGGGCGATGGTTTGTACCGACTCGGCACAATCTATAGTGGATGACACATACAGCGGTTTTCACAGATGTGGTTTATATCATTGACTAAGACTTTTTTTAAAAAAACGAGACTGTTTGTGACTAGGTCTATCTAGCGTTTCATAAACAACAGCCACCGTCGGTGATCACTTTTAAATAGCTGTATGTCAAGAAACACAATAAATATAAAAGCTCAATGGATATGCAACATCCAAGAAAAAACAGCAGATTTAAAGAAGCGCCTTTGTACACTTTCAATTACCGTGTTATGTACCGCATATATAGAATTCCATACAATAGATGAATACTTTAGATCTAACAAACGTGATAAAGAGAAATTTCAGAGTATTCGTATTTTTAAATTCTCTCATATTCCTTAATATGAATTCAAGAGTTTTATAGGCACTACTAACAGTTTTTTTGAACATGAGGTACAAAGAATGGTTTCGAATCAAAGGTGACACCGAGATCGCATGTAGTTTCAGGTCTATTTAAAGTAATATTGTCCAACTTGTAGTCATAAAACAGCACACGATACTTGCGACAATATGACATTACATTGCATTTGGCAACATTTACAGGTAATTTGTTAGTAACACACTACAAATTACAAAAATTACAGTCGGTGTATGATTCAATATTAGAAAGGATCTTAATATCATCAGCATACATTAGAACGTTTACATCCAGATCAGCAGTAATATCGTTAATGTATGAAATGAACAAAAAGGGGCCAAGAGTAGATACATGTGAGATATCTGACTTCTAGGGATATTTCACGAACTGATAACCACGGTATTGCACATACTGCGATCTATCCAATAGATGTGAATAAAATAAGGCAATAAGATTAGTACTTAGACTAATCTCAGTCAGATGCTTTTGAGAAGTTGATCTAGTACAATAATATTACTTACGCAATTTGATAAATAAAAGTAAATAACATTTTAAATTTTTTTAGAAAAATTGCGAATCTAATGTTCTAAAACCAATTTCGAATAATTAGTCATAGGAGTGCCAAACTGCAGGTCATTGAGCACCTAAATATAACTTTTTCATCGTCCGATTAAAAATTTTATATAATTTTGCAAAAGAGGTAATCTTGTTCTACTTCGATAAATTGTTAAGTTTTCGAGTAATATTAAAAATTTTGTGACATACCACCACAAAAATTTAAGATACAAACTAAAAATAGTTAAAATTTTCCTAGTAGGCTGTGAGAAAATACTGTCAGCTTATTTGACATATTATTGAAGATGTAATTCAAAAGTTCTGAAGTATTAAAATACTATTATAGTACATATTAGTAATGTAATTATTTGTAATTTTGTTATAGCCTATTAATACTTTAATTTTTTTTTTAAATATCTGTAATATGTATACTGATAAGTATCTTCTCCAAGTTCACTAGAGACAATTTGATCGCTTGCATATCATATCTAACATTTTTGTATGTCACAAAATTTTTAAATTAATATTACTCGAAAACAGAACAATTTATCCTAGTAACACGAGAGTACCTTTTTTGTAAAACTGTTGAAAATTTTAAATTTTTTGATCTGATGGTGAAAATCTCGAGATATGAAAAAGCAATATTTACCAAATGATCCCTAATTGTGATTCTCAATTTCGGCTTTGATTATTTCGACCGCTTTGGAAATATTTGAAAAAAATTAAATTTTGTGGTCCCCTTTGAGAGGCCATCGCTCCATTAGAGGGTTTTTACCTAAGTTTATATAATGTTTCCTTATTTTTGGTTGTAGAATCCACAGTTGATTTTTGGCAGGTTAATTTTGGGACATCATATTTTAAACCAGAAAAACATTATTTTAACTAAATAGTAGGTTTTGTGCATATAATTTGTAATAGAATATAGATTATTTGTTTTCAACAATATAAATTTAGAAACAGTTATTGTGTGTTAAAATTAAATTCACTTAAGATAAATCCTTTTTCAATCCGTCTAAATCTGTATTGATAACATTTTTATAATATCTGTTTCAAATCAATATCCTTTACGTGTACGTGCTGATATAGATAATCACATAGATTTAGCAAATCAACAACATGAATAGAAAGTGTTGGTATCTAGGAAGAAAATTCAGTAATGAGCTAGAATGCAAATAAATAGATAGGTAGTGGGTATATACACGATTTTTGTTATAATAAAGAACATACAATTTTGTAGATTATTCACTCTAGAAAACACAGATAAATAAAAACTATTTAAGTTTTATAATTTTAGACTGTGGCATATTATAAAAAGTAAATAAAGAGCAATGGAATGTTAATATATTACTTATTGAGTGCCGTAATAGATTTGTTATTGACACTTCTACTTTTCATCATATGCTATCACGCTTTGTGATTGATAAATACTCTCCTATATATTAAAAACATATTTTGATATTAATATTGTATCGGGCGCAAAAAATTTTTTTTTCAGACCTTGATCAAGTCTATTGAGTTGCATCACCCACAAATTTAGCAAAAATTCCAAAAAATAGCTGGAAAAGACGAAAAATTGTGAAAATCATATAAGTAAGCGTGTGAAAAATCGGTAAAATTTTTTCTGATCTCGATCAAGTAAGTTTTAATGTATTTTGATACGCTTAATCAAAATTTGGAGTGTGTTCAACTTCATCACCTCTGATTTTGTAAAAATCGTAAAAAAATAGATGAAAATAGCAAAAAATCATATTAATAAGAGAGATTTTAGAAAATTGTTTTCTAGATTGAAAGTTTATTGAGCACCATCATCCAAAAATGTTGTAACAATCGCAAAAAATCTGGCAATAGTTAACACTTCATACGCAAACTTCAGGTGTAAAACCAGCAAAAATAGTCGTGGTTCTCGGTCATACAGTATGCGCCAAAAGTATGGAATAAATTCAATAAAAACGAAACAATTATTTTTTGGAAAAAATCCTCGAACAGGTCGATTTTTAATTTAAAAAATACATATTTTAGCGTAATATACGATTTTCAAATGTCATTTGTTTTCGAGAAATTACGTCATCGATTTTTTTTAAATGACAACAACATATTTTTTTCCTTGATTCTGAAAGATCGTTTAATTCTCTATCAGACAGTACTAAAATTTTGCCCTCTTACATAGGAAAGGAAATGACGATTGAATGTTAGAAAACGTAAATTTCATCCATAAAAAAGTAACAATTCTGAGGTATGTAAAATAAAATACAATTGATTAAATTTTATACTTAAATTAAATATTCGAATTGCCATCCACCAACTTCTTGACAATGTGCAAGTCTGCGAAGAAATTCTTCTTGCACATTATGAATGATTTCTGGGGTAACTCTGCGTATTTCGTCCCGAATGCGATTTTGAAGTTCTTCTAAATTACGTGGTTTATTAATGTACACTTTTGACTTCAAGTATCCACATAAAAAATAGTCAAGAGGTGTAAGATCTGGCGATCTTGCAGGCCATTCTATCTGTCCGCGTCTGCCGATCCAACTCCCAGGAAAACAGTTGTCCAAAAAATCTGGTACAGGGCGCTCATAGTGCGGAGGTGCACCGTCTTGCTGAAACCATATGGTATCGTCAGAATGTCAGGGTCATTATCGTTAGGAAAAATTACTGCAAGGGCTGGAACAAGGTCATTTTCTATAAACTCTAAATATCTTTGTCCTGTAAGGGTTTTTTCAAAGAAGAAAGGCCCTACTATTCTGCCGTCAACTATTCCAGCCCACACATTTAATTTCTGAGGGCGTTGGGTATGTGTCTCTGCCATCCAATGAGGATTTTTCCGACTCCAATATCTGCAAGTTTGACGGTTTACTGTACCATTCAGACAAAATGTGGTCTCATCTGAAAAAAGTATTTGCCGGTGTAAATTTCTATTTCATTGACATAAATCCATTAGAATTTCGCAAAAGTGTAAGCGGCGATCGGGATCATCTTCATTGAGTTCCTGCACAAGTTGAATTTTGTAGGGATGATATTTTTCCTTCCTCAAGATACGTAGCACTGTGCTCTGACTAGTGTCATTGTTTAATGCAACCAATCGTGAAGAATAATGAGGATTATCCACCATACTTATCAAAATGTTCTGTTTCTGATTTTCATTAATGCTTGGACGTCCAGGTTTTGGAATATTTACAACATTGCCAGTTTCTCTAAATTTAGACTCTACCTTACTGACTGTTGATTGGCTTATAGGACGATCTGGATATATTTCATTAAATAAATCGCAAACTTCCTGCTGAGTTCTAGTCATATTCCCGCATCCGATAAGAATTAAAATTTTAATTCTTTGAGTAACAGTTAAATGTGCCATAATACTTTAAATTGAATAATAATTTCTATGTCGCTTACAATACTTATTAGAAAGTCGGTGTGACAATGACACTTTGCAAAGATTTTCACCTACGTGATCCATAAAAGAACTATGGAATTCAAAAAACTAAACTTGATAACGTTTTAGCTTTATTTTAATTGATTTACGAATCAAGGAAAAGAATATGGTGTTGCCATTTAAAAAAAAATTGATGACGTCATCACTCGAAAACAAATGACATTTGAAAATCGCATTTTACGCTAAAATATGTATTTTTAAATTAAAAATCGACCTCTTCGAGGATTTTTCCCAAAAAATAATTGTTTCGTTTTTATTGAATTTATTCCATACTTTTGGCGCATACTGTATAGATGTGGATCATTACTCTAATTTAAACTGAGCATTACCATTAAATTACGAATCTAAATACATGTTTTGGTTTCCTCAACAAACTGTTCCAGAACAATAACTGAGCATTATTGTATTTTGTTAATAAGAAATATTAAATGATGACGAGCTGAGAATGATTGGATGATTATTTAAAACTGTTGTACGACAATTCAAATTCGAAATCAAAACACAATTAAATAAATAATTTTAGAAACACCTGCAATAATTTATAAATCGATGTGAATATTGTGAATATTTTTTTTCAGTCTACTTCGGTTGACTTATTTTATATGCTTTTGACTATGACTGATTAGTGTGAATTTTTTTTGATTAGGGGGTTGTTTTTCGGCCTGCGTTTATATAAACCGTATTTCTTATTTTTAGACATATAATGCAGAAATAAATTATTGCAGACTAAGTTTCGGACATCCTGTATACGCAAACATGTTATATTATTGATTAATGAAACGAAAATACTAATCCATTTTATAAATTACAAATTAAGTAATTTCTGTCACTGGTCATAGATAACCTACTTAATATATCGTGCTATAATATTTTTCTAATCCTTAAATAAAAATATCGAATGGTTTCATAAGACCTGGATTAACATTCCAGTTCAGTTTGAATTTTGAAATCTGATATAAAAATGGGTCTCAATAGCAAAATGCTTCAGTATTAGTGGAAGCTTCATTTAACAAATAATTGTTAGTATTTTTTTAATCTGAATTGTGAAATTCTTTATTTATTTAACTGTTTCAGAAAATGAAGTTTCTTTTTACTTTAATTACTTTAGCTGTAAGCATTTGCTTGGCTGAAAAAATCAGATATGATAATTACAAAGTCTACAGACTGATTCCCCATGATGAGGAAACTTTCAAAATTCTTAAACAAATAGAAGTTGGAGGGGAACTTTCCAATTACAACTTTTTTAGTCCTTTGGTCAAAGTAGGAGACCCGGTGGATCTAATGGTACCGCCCCATCAGGTTGATTATATAGAGAATTTGGCCAAATCCAGAGGAATGAATGCCAGTGTTTTGATGGAAAATGTACAAAAGTACATCGATAATGAAGGTCTTAGACCCGAATCAAGGGCAGGGAGTTTTGACTGGACTAGCTATCATACATACGATGAGGTATTATGAATACTAAACAGATTATTACTACATACCTAAAATAGTATTACATTTTCCATAACGTTTGATTAAGTTTTTCCAATTTTGAATTTTTTGGAGAGAATTAAGTTTCTCTAGATTCTAGATAGATAGATGGATAATAATTTACTGTTTCTAATTATTTACTTGTGGTATTTCTGAATCATTTCTCTGTTTCCATTATCATATGCTTTAGTGTTCAAAACTTATCTGGTATTGTCTACAATAATTGCTTAATGAACTGAAGATTTAGACTGTGTTAGGCCAGGACATAAATGAAATGAAGGAAACGAAAAAGCAATTGAGACTGCAAAAAGAAAAATATATTTTCTTCAAACAGACCCACTTCATGGTAGTCCTTACAGTGCCTAGATACTTGGGGTGCCTAGATTTAACAAGAAAATCTTGAATCCAACAATATAATTGTTGTATTTCCGTTAGTAGAAGCATGTTGGATTTAAATTTTATTTATCTATATATCTTTTTATTTAATTAATTAACTTCCGCTGAGGAAGGCTTAATAAATAGCAGAAACGTTGACAATTTTGAAAATTGTGTTTTCAATAAAATTTTGACCTGAAACCAACTATATCCCTACAACAAAATCTTGAATTTTCTTTCGCCGAAAGAGGCAACTGATGGGCAAAGTATAAGTAAGATGAGGCTTAGAAAAACCACGGGAGTTTTAACAAAATAGTGGTCTGAAGTAACATTAAATTAGTAGAGAATTTTATATACCGGAGTTACAACTGGATGGAAGAGATCGCTTTGCACGTACTGGATAAGTGTGAGATCCTGGAACGCCTGGTAGTCCGTCTCTTTGGTAAAATATTATTGGATGTAAGGGAACTAAGAGAGACCAACTAATAAACTTTTGGTTTTTTCGAATAACAAATCTGATAAACGAATTAATCATTGGGAAATACAATAGGCTGAAATTGATTGAGGCTTTTCTTCTAGTGGTAGGAATACCAAATTAGTTAAGAAGGAATAATTTATACAGGGTGTCTCCAAATTTATGGGACAGAGCAAGAGTAGGGATGTCTGACGTAGTATATTTCAAATATTTGTATACATTTTGGAAATCACAGTTTTTTGGAGGTGAGAAATTCAAATTTGTTTCTAATTTTCATCAAAGCAGGCTGATCCTCTCGAAATTTTGGACATCACTATTTTTAGCATTCTGAAAAACTTTTTCAAGTAAAATTTTGCTGTATTTTCAACGTAAAAGGCACGTAACCTGAAATAAAACAGTTTTTAATCGGTGTACTAAATCTTTCAATTAGGATTATTTCGAATATTGTTACTCTTAACGATCTCAACAAGGTGTACCTTTTTTACATAAAAAAGGTAGGATAATTGATTGTTTCAATAATCAGATTGATACACTAAGCTGAAAAAAAGTTCTGCAATTTCAAAAAGCGTCCTCTCCCTCCTTAAAATTCCAAAATGTATGAAAATGTTTGAATTTTTTTAAAGTTCGTTTTAACCGTCACCTTTTTACCAATGTAAGTTTATCTACATTGTATTATTTTGTCGTCAGGGATCTACTCTTGCTCTATATTCTATTAATTTCAGGACATCATGGATTAATTTAATGTTTTTGAAAGTTTAGCAATGTTGTTATTCAATATTGTTTATTGACTGAAGATATAGGTTATCCATAAAATATGCACAAATTCTCAAAAACTTGAGTCAAATGTACACCATAGAAACTCCTAAACTATAAATATATAGAGTTATTGCTTATGGGAATTTTCTTTCAAAAAATTAGACGTATACAGTTTTTATCAACATGGACTGGGTAAAGAAAACTTTTTTATTGTTCCAATTTCTTTAACTAGTGTTTCTAAAATTACTAATAAGCAACTAGTAGATAGGGCATGATTTAGTATAAAATAAATATGCTTTGATTTTCTCATGAGGGAAAGTATACAAGGTGGTCCCGAGGTAATGGGTCAAAATTCATGAGTAAAAATATTGCGAACTTAAAATATTATTTTAGTTTTTTCATTTATTTCTTAATAAATGTAAATATCCACAAAAAATTTTGGGGTTTGGGATTCCTTCGGTCGAGGAGTTGAAATCTGTTCACATTTTGGTTATAGTTCATAGATGCTGAACAATATATAACTTTTTTATAGTTTAAGGTATCTCATCATCGGTATTAGCTTCTTATTTTCCAACTTTTTTGCACAAAAATGTATACTTGATAGCTTGTGGCGTTTTCGAGATATTTGGCTTTGAAACTTCCAATGCGAATAGTTGAAATAATTGGAGTAAATTAAAATTGTCAAAAATAAGGGTTTATTTAGAATTAAAAATTGTAGGGAAGTGTAAAATAGTAAACATTAGTAAAAATATGCCTTTTTGATAATAATTGTTATTTTAAAACAATCTATTGCGATAAGTAACGATACTTGTCGCAAAATGACCTTTTTACTAATGTTTACTATTTTACTGTTCATTACAATTCTAAAAATAAGTCCTCGTTTTTGACATTTATAAATTATTTTATTTATTTCAACTATTACAATTGGAAGTTTCAAAGCGAAATATTTTGAAAACGCTGTGACATATCTACTTTCATAAAGTATACCTTTTTTGTGTAAAACAAGAATTTCATGCCATAGATGAGATACATTAAAGTTTAAACAAATTATGTCGTTTTTAACACATTTAATCTACCCTCTATAAACTATAACCAAAATATGAACAGATTCAATTCTCGACTCAAAGAACTGTGGATATTTGCATTTATTAAGAAATAAATGACAAATAAACTAAAATAATATTTTACATATAACAGTCTGTATCTCATTAACTACCAACTTTTGGTAGTTATCTATGTTTGACCAAACTGCAATATTATTGCTTCGGGAATCTACCCATGAATTTTGGTCCTATAAAAGATAAAAGGTAATAACATAAAGTTACCTACTTTTATTATCACAAACACGTAGGCATGTAAGAACAAAACCAAGAAAAATTCCTTAAACTGTTTTCTTAATTCATTTATAAGTTACAGGATTAGAAAAGATAGTATTTTAGGCGTATTATACAGGGTGTCCGTAAAAGATCTTTACAACACTCCACCAGATACAGCACGGCTCAAAATAAGTCGATTTAGCTAAACTTACCTTAGTTAAAAGTTGCCCCGTTTAGGCGCTATACGACCCTGAAGCTGCAATTTTGAAATCTTTTTTTTTTTGTAAATTTAAAACGCTTTATGCGATTTTGCTAAAATTTGGTTAGTTGACACTGTTCTATAGGACAATAAAACCCATATCAAAATTATGAGTAATGTTATTCCATTGGCATGGAACTTGGGTTTTTTTAAGTAATTAAACGTTCGATAATTCTATGCCAATGGAAGAAAAGATTTTTCGGTATAAAATTTAGATTAAGTAAATTATTTTCTACAAAAAAGGTACTCTTGATAAGACTCGATTACTCTCGTGGTTTATTCGAAATTTGTAATTTTAATCATTGGCTGCAATTTTGACATAAAAATTAAATTAGGAACACATGAATGCAAATAAAGATGTCACAGTAGTTGTTCAAAGTGATTACCATTTACACGCATACAAAAATTTACACGACGAAGAAAATTGAAATGTACTCTTTGCATAATTTCTTCGTCGCCTCTAAGAGTATGTGTTGCATCTTGAAGACGTTGCCATAGTTGTTCTTCGTTTTCTGCCGAAGTTATATAAACCACGGACTTAAGATGACCCCATAAAATATAATCTAATGAATTTACGTCTGGAGAAGGTGGTGACCAATTTACAGGAGCAGCATTACCTGCCTATCCATTTGTTTGGGTACTGTTGATTTAAGTGGTTACGAACAGGTGGTGGCGAACAGGATCAAATGTGGTGGAGCTCCATCATGCATAAGCCACATATCTCTCTGAAGTTGTAGAGGTATATCTTCTAACAAGTCTGGCAACGTATTTTGTATTTGTTCCAAGTTTAGCTAAATTGACTTATTTTGAGCCGCACTATATCTGGTGGAGCGTCCCTTTTAGGGACACCCTGTATAGATATAAACTATTTTATATAAAGACATTTAATGGATTTATGTCCTTAGTATTTGTATAAACATTGTTATTATCATTTCAGTACAACACTTACCTCAGATCTTTAGTCTCGAGTTACCCTGATACAGTGACTCTTCTTCGTGGTGGCAGCACATACGAAGGCCGTGAAATTCTTGGAGTTCTGGTGTCATTCAGTTCAGCGAACCAAAATAATGGTGTCTTTTTAGAATCTTTAATCCACCCAAGAGAATGGTAAGTTTCAGTAAAATATTAATGGGAAACTACGTATAGTTAATATGAAAAGTAATATTAACAAGTAAAGAAGGTTTAAGAATTTAGTAGGTACGAGGCGTATTCGAAATGTAAGGGCCGTTTGATCATAATTAACAATATATTTGTTAAAAAACTTATGTTTGCTATTTTAGTTTTCTACAAACACATAATTCCACATAATCGACGTATATTTCTAAGCACTTTTCGTATAGTTGTACTAGCTTCTTCAACTCCTTTGTAAAGAAGTTATCCGCCTGAGAACTGAACCAGTTGACAACGGCGATCGACAGTTCATCGTCATCTTCAAACCGTTGTCCACCAAGACAGTCGTTGTAGGGTATGTTGTTGTTGCTGTTGTCTGAAAGCGACGCGGATAACCCACAACACTCAGGTCTGAAGACTCATTCTGCATGCCGCGGATTTTAGGGTTCACAACAAGTCCATTCTACGCCCAAAAGCCGCATCAAGATACATGTGTCTTTTTATTATTAAACACAATTGCAAAGGATGTGAATCAATTCGTTTGCGTTGTCGCAAAGCCTGCATCTAGCGACACTGCTTAAATCAGTCCTAGGTGGCGCTTGTTGAGATGTCCGTGGCCCGTGGGGAAACCGGTGACTCTAATGTTGCTTTTGTTAAGCATAATAAAATTTTCTTTGCGTTAGCCTATGAAAGCTCTATAAGAAGTCTGGCCCAACGCAGACTGGATCCGCCCGACTGATCTAACTTTGATCAGGTCTCACAAATTAACCACTTCACCCTTATCTGGTCAATATATCAGCCCTCTCATTACCTGTAACATCACTGTGACTGTGAACCCAGGTTAGCTTAACACAATTATCCTTTCCTAAGGGAAAGAGCCCTTTATTCTAGAACTACATAAAAAATGATCCTGAGAGGTAAGCCACATATCTCCTCCTGGCATTCTCTTGAACGCAGACAAATACTTCAGCCTGAAAGGCCGCGGCGTATTTCCCCAGAGACTGAAATGAATTCACTCTAGGACGTACTCCATAAATCCCCGCTTCTGAGCCCTGGTTCGTCTTGGACCCATCCCTGAACTAGACGAGCCTTTTTAAGAGCTGAGCATCAGGATTAGCGAACCAGGCTTCCCTAATCGGATCGGTAGGAAATATTTCGTCACCGAGACAAAAGGGCCCTGTCATCATCCCTTCAACCACGAGATGCAGTTTACAGAAGAAACAGGAGAGCTTCTAAGGTCCCTGTGGGAACTATGCGTATCCCCCAGTTGCGCTGACACATGCAAGTCGATAGAATTTGTTTGAGGGTAAGTGGTTGAAAAATTCCGAATGGAAATCTTGAATCTTGTGCTCTATGCTACTATGCATGTTGCCATGCCCATTTGTGTGACCACTTTTAAAGTTTCGTTACCAATGTGTAACCTTTCCTTTACACATTACTGTAGGACCGTAAATTAAATACAACTTCTGATAAATTTGAGTAGATCCTCTTTCATTCAAAAATCGAATAAGAGCATTATTATTATTTATTTACAACCATACCTGTAATTTTGACATTACTAATGTCATTGAAGGTTTGAAAGTGTCACATTACCTACGTCTACTTCCCTCTTCTATTTCTCTCACCCATTTCCCTCACTCATTTCCCTCACTCGTTCAATAATGCAAAATATTTATTTAAGTAATATATTTATTGAACAAATTCTTATATAGAAACAACAGGGCAATTAATTAACAACAATAACATTTAAATAATTTATCATATATTATTTATTAAAATTAATGGTAATATTTGACTTATTATAGGATTTAACAGAAATATTTAAGAGACCTCCCTGATGATTTGAAATTTCATTATTAGAAAATGTTATTTCATGTCCACTGTCAGATCCCGTGAAGTTAACAGCAGGAGGTAGAACGTTTGAACTGGTACAGGAGGACGATGGCAAAGTTGTTGAGGATATCATATTTGCGGTTTTAGTTTGGTTAGCTACAGATTCATCCACATAACTTTCTGCAACTGTACTAGACCGCCAGCCCCCTAAGCGCTTCAACTGAAGAATATCTGCTCCGCTATTAACCAGCAACGTAGCTGCCGTTCTTCTAAAAGCATGACCTGTGTACGTTTCTGTCTTAGGAAGTTTTAAAAAGCAGGCTATTTTATAAGGAAATTTAGAGATAGAATTGTATCCAAAAGGCTGATTTCGAGCTCTTCCCGATCGATATTGAACAAAAAATCTCTCATTTTTTATATCTTTCCGTACCTGGATAAATTCTTTCACAATTTTTATCCAGTTTATTTCAGTGATCATGAATGATCTACTTTTATAAGTTTTTGTATCCGGAATTTCAATAGAAAAAGAAAATAAAAAGAAAATTTCACCTTGATAGGAAGGAATTCTTGGGGTGCTTTGCTTAGAAAATCCTCTATATTTTGTCTGGTAAAGGTAGTAGATTTCTTGGGCCTGAAGCCTATATTCTGGCGTTTCAAAAAAGCAAGGAGCTTGTTATATTTAGATATATCAATCTTCTCTCGTAAATCTAGCATGGCCCGTAACATGCTGTAGATAGCCTAAAGAGTAGAGGGCTTTTTTTGGCTTTGCCATGTCACTAAAATATGCCATCAAGACTGTTTCTGAAGCAATATTCTTAGTATTTTTTTTCTAAACACCAATTTTCGTAAACCTTGAAGGTTTTTTCGTAACGCCCCCTGCTTTTTTCAGGAAGTAAACTTTGTTCTGATTTTTCAGCAGCTTGTTTTAGTTCTGGTGGAGGTCCGTCTGGCAAATAATCTTCACTCTCGCTATCTAACAACATTTTTTCAGCCGCAAATTTGAAGGATCGAACGAGAATTCAAAATTGTTTGTATTTATCATGCGTCATTGCTAGGCATGGCCCTGCCACCTGTACATGTTTGTTCAACTCAACCTGCACAATTTTGAATGGTGTCAACAATAAAATGACGCATATTTTGGCATTTTTACTACATTTAAAAATATGAAATAGAATTTTCAACTAACGATGTGGTTGTAAATAAAATAGTATACATACCTCGGAGGGAAGTTTTCATTAATATCACGAGATTATAGTTAATCTTTCGACAGTAATGAAACACTTCTCTCATCGGTATGTAATATACTATTATTATTCGCAATTGGCGTGTGCAATGATGTTCGAAGCTATTGTTGTTTGCTTCTCGCGACAATCAAATGACTAACTGCAGTGGTTTTGTAAATAATTAATATTAAAATATCAGCAAACGACCCTTACTTTTTGAATACGTCTTGTACTTAGATATACTATAATTTTCAGGATAGCAGGTGCTGTCACTACGTACATGCTAAACGAAATTTTAACGAGTACCGATTCCGAGTTCCGCAGTTTCGTTGAAGGTTATGATTGATATGTTTTTCCCATTTACAACCCTGATGGATATGCTTACACCCACACAAGTGTAAGTTTTTAAAAATTTATTATTTGAGAGATATGTAAAAATTCACTAGAAAATATTTTCTTTTTGTTTCGTGGGATTCAAAGTCGCATAATTTAGAAAAATAGAAAATAATGTTAATTTACTTCAATTTTAACGTTCCTTCGACGAAACTTCATGAAAATATACAGGTAGCTCAAAAAAACTGGGGTGTGAGTTGGCCTAGAAAAAGCAGTAGGGGTAGTTCATATGACATTTTTAATTATAAAGGCGCTATTCCGAGATACAGGGTGTTAAAGTTATTACATTTAAGAAGATTTCTTCTAATTATCTTTAATTCGGCTAAAGATAAAATTTTCAAAATTGATGCACGATCAAATATCAACCGTATACTTATTAAGAAAAATGCAAAAATTGTGTTATTATAAAAATCAAGCAAGTAATTATTTTTAAATGTAAATATGCCAACTTTTTATGAGTGTGGTTATACATATAAAGGTATACCTATATGTTTTATGCATACTTTTCTTACATTTATACATCGCCGAATCGCGATAGAGGTCGGAGGCTCACAATGGCCTACAGCGTATAGGACGATCTATCTTTGTGGCCTTTCAGATAGAGGCCTTATGCCTTTAATATTTGACATGAATCAATTATACATACATAGACAAGCTATACTTAGTTGTGGCAAGAATTCAGACGACTTACATCACGACTGTCGTCACGCAATTGTTCTTTTTGCCAACATAATTGTCGATAGTTCGTCGCTTTAAAAACAATCGTTTTTTGTAATTTAGTATTACACTAAATATTGCAAAACTGCAACTGAGAATAATAAAACTATTTATTAAAATAGTTTTATTATTCTCAGTTGCAGTTTTGCAATATTTTGATAAAAATATAATAAATTATTAATTTGTTCGTATGATTTAAGTCCTCTGAATTCTTGCCGTAACTATAGCGCGTGATCAAGCCTTTGAAAAATCAAGCTGGTTCAAATTTCATCATGCACACCTAGATCTGACAGAACTATCAATTTTGCTTAACAGACGATCGCGTTTCTTTGGGCACTTTGGCTATTATGCGAAGATAACAGTATTATAGCATCGTATATGGTTCGTTAAAAAATGTTTTCATTAGTGGACTTTTAGACCAACGTTGTATGCCACGTGCGACTTGCTACTTGGAAGCATGTCGCATCATGCCTCTTCTCGTAGTATTTTCACATTTGGGCATCGCATAGCATACTGCGACGCTCAAATCCTCTCAGACATGGAAATAGTTCGAGCTCAATTAAACAATTGTATTCTTAATAATGCCGTTGAAAGAAGACGATACTGTGTTTATTGTTGCGACGATTAGAGAAAGGAAAAAGAAAATAAGAAGGAGTTTCTCAGTAACTAAAAATGCATCCTCAGAAATTCCAAAATTTCTATACGATGGAAAGAGAAACATTCAACAAGCTTGTTGAATTTATGAAACCTACAGGAAAGAAATTGCCGTAGAGCTATTACTGTGGAGAAAAGGCTGCTGATATTTTTAACATAAGGGTAAGGTATCAAAATAAAAAAGAAAATAATCAAGTAGTCGAATATTCATTTATTTAGGTACTTCATAAAAAAAATAAATAGAATAGTTTAATTTTTGCTAATAGATATATATTAGGAAAATGAGTTACAAGTACTTTCGCTAATGGCATTCCACTAGATGAATCTAGAATAAAGTCGTCAGTATTATTATTAGAGAGTTATTGGAAATCCCTTCAGTATCTACTGCCGAACAGCATTTACTACTACTCTATTTAAATATTGCTTACCCTTATTTTGTCCAGTTATTATTTAATAATTTGTCAGATAGGATTCCCTTAACTTTTTATTTATTTTGAGAAAATGAGGATGAGTTCACTTATCCCCATTTCATTTTTCTTCGAACATGCAATGGAATTAAAAAAGGGAAACATTTTATTTTAGGTTAGGTTAGAAGCATATCACAACGGATATGATCGTTTTTTGGCGAACGACCCTATGCATCAAATAAAGGATTGTTCGACGTTACCTTAATCATGCATAAATATGGTCAAGCACTATCCTTTTACTGATGCCTTAATGAAATAGCACACATGCGCATGCTCAGATGTCAACATAAACCTAAATACTGCTTAACCGTATGGGACGCCCAATAACTCTCTATTGTATAGGGTGTCCCAAAATAGAAGGCCATACCATTAACCACATATTCTTTGAACAAAAATAATGAGACTTTCCTTATGCCATTTTTTATTTGGGCGTCCCTGTTTCAATATACAGGGTGTTAAAGTTACATTTTAAAAAACTATTTTTCTTAATAATCCCATTGTTTTGTAAGATACACACTTGAAATTTTGCACGTACTTTTATTTTATTCCGGCATACTTATCATATAATTTTGGTGAAAAAAATCGAAGAATGAATGGAGGTAACTGAGGGATGCAGTACCTTTTTTCCCCTCCAATTATTTCTAAGTACGCAGCTTTTTCTTGAAATATCAAACCTAGAATTTTCTTCTGATCATTTTATCTTTTTCGTAATTTTTTGTTTAAATGCTCCGTTTTGAAGAAAAACGGCAATTTGTAGTGCCCATAAATCTATCATTCACTATAATTTTCAAGTGAAACTGAAATTTTGTGGATATACCTATTATTATAATATCTTGGCAACTTAGCAAATCGTAATACTTACTGAATGAATAATGGCTAATTAAAACGGAATGGATAATTTTAAATTTTATAAAATGAGAAATACTTATGAATTGAAAAAATAATATGGCATTAAAATCTGTAATACAGTTCTCTTATCAACCAAAAAATAATAGTCTTGTTTAGTAATAGTAATAATGAATGATCAACATAATAACTTTTTACCTAAATAACATTAAATAAAATGATTCATTAACTACTATTAATTCAACAAACGTTCTACTTGCCCACTCTCCTCATTAACACATGTACAGTGCGTTTCAATAACTTTGATAACATTTTGATCAGCTGTAACTTTTCTGTTTTTAAAGATATCGGAATGAAGCAAAAACCATATTGCATAGTGGACTAGCAACTTTTTTTCTTATTTGAAAAAAAAAACAAAAGACCAATGATTTTGAGAGATCTTAACCTAACTCATATATTTTTTAATGGAACACCCTGTATATTATTAGAAATTTGGATTCTACTTAAAATTCCAAGCATATTTTAGAAAGCATATCCCATACTTATCTTCAACAGTTTCTGAGAAAATGGCGTCTGTATAAGCATAAGTAAAAATGTAAACAAATTGTTTTGTTCATGGCACACTTTGCACTGAGCTAAAGCTGAAGATCAGCATTGCTTGGGCCGTGCTGGTAACAATCAAACCTTAGTGTTTTGTTGTGTTGAGGAAAATGGCATACAAGTAGAGCAATTTTTATGATAATTTGACATGTTTGTAAAACTATTTCTCAGAAACAGTTAAAGATAGGTATAGGATATGCTTTTTAAAATATGCTTGGAATTTTGAGTAGAATCCAAATATCCAATAATATATATATATATAATGCAATATGGTTTTTGCTTCATTCCGATATCTTTAAAAACAGAAAAGTTACAGCTGATCAAAATGTTATCAAAGTTATTGAAACGCAGGGTACGTGCCCTTTTAAGTAGCGAAAACCTTATATTTTCAAAGATATTCTCTTTTTGTTTTAATTAGCAAATATTCATTCAGTAAGTATTACGATTTGCTAAGTTGCCAAGGTAACAGGTATAACAGGTATATCCACAACATTTCAGTTTCACTTGAAAATGGTAGTGAATGATAAATTTATGGGCACTACAAATTGCCGTTTTTCTCCAAAACGAGGCATTTAAACAAAAAATTACAAAGAATGTAAAATAACCAGAAGAAAATTCTACGTTTGATATTTCAATAAAAAGCTGCATAGGCGTACTTATAAATAATTGGAGGGGATAAAGAGTACTGCATCCCTCAGTTACCTCCATTTGCCCTTCAATTTTTGTCACCAAAACTACATGATAAGTATGCCGTAATAAGACGAAAGTACGTGCAAAATTTCAAGTGTGTATCTTAGAAAACAATAGGATTATTAACAAAAATGGTTTTTTAAAATGTAACTTTAACATTCTGTATATTGAAAGGGAGACGTCCAAATAAAAAATGGCATAAGGAAAGTCGCATTATTTTTGTCCAAAGAATATGTGGTTAATGGTACGGCCTTCTATTTTGGGACACCCTGTATATACGACCCAGCAACTTATGCAAGTCCTGTTTTGCTCACATCTTTTGCTGTATGCCTTCAGTGTATGGTCCGAAAGGCACGTGTATTTCTCGACAGTCCGCGCAAACGATATATTAAATTGTTTATGGTCCACTGGTCAGTATACATTTGGTAGACATGAAAATTGATTACACACAATAATAACTGCTTCGCAGCAATGTGCACGCGTGGCAAATTAGCAACATACAGTATGCGCCAAAAGAATGGAAAAATTCAATAAAAACGAAACAATTATTTTTTGGGAAAAATTCTCGAACAGGTCGATTTTTAATTTAAAAAATACATTTTTTAGCGTAAAATGCGATTTTCAAATGTCATTTTTTTTCGAGTAATGGCGTCATCGATTTTTTTTTAAATGGCAACACCATATTTTTTCCTTGATTCTAAAAGATCGTTTAATTCTCTATCAGACAGTACTACAATTTTGCCCTCTTACATAGGAAAGTTAACGAGTAAATGACGATTGAATGTTAGAAAACATAAATTTTATTCATAAAAAACTAACAATTCTGAGGTATGTAAAATAAAATACCATTGATTAAATTTTATAGTTAAATTAAATGTTCGAATTGCCATCCACCAACTTCTTGACAATGCGCAAGTCTGTGAAGAAATTCTTCTTGCACATTATGAATGATTTCTGGGGTAACTCTGCGTGTTTCGTCCCGAATGCGATTTTGAAGTTCTTCTAAATTACGTGGTTTATTAATGTATACTTTTTACTTCAAGTATCCCCATAAAAAATAGTCAAGAGGTGTAAGATCTGGCGATCTTGCAGGCTATTCTATCGGTCCGCGTCTGCCGATCCACCTTCCAGGAAAACAGTTGTCGAAAAAATCTCGTACAGGGCGCGCATAGTGCGGAGGTGCATCGTCTTGCTGAAACCATATGCTATCGTCAGGAATGTCAGGGTCATTATCGTTAGGAAAAATTACTGCAAGAGCTGGAACAAGGTCACTTTCTAGAAACTCTAAATATCTTTGTCCTGTAAGGGTTCCTTCAAAGAAGAAAGGCCCTACTATTCTGTCGTCAACTATTCCAGCCCACACATTTAATTTCTGAGGGTGTTGGGTATGTGCCTCCAATGAGGATTTTCCCGACTCCAATATCTGCAAGTTTGACGGTTTACTGTACCATTTAGACAAAATGTGGCCTCATCTGAAAAAAGTATTTGCCGGTGTAAATTTCTATTTCCTTGACATAAATCCATTAGAATTTCGCAAAAGTGTAAGCGGCGATCGGGATCATCTTCATTGAATTCCTGCACAAGTTGAATTTTGTAGGGATGATATTTTTCCTTCCTCAAGATACGTAGCACTGTGCTCTGACTAGTGTCATTGTTTAATGCAACCAATCGTGAAGAATTATGAGGATTATCCACCATACTTATCAAGATGTTCTGTTTCTGATTTGCATTAATGCTTGGACGTCCAGGTTTTGGAATATTTACAACATTGCCAGTTTCTCTGAATGTAGACTCTACCTTACTGACTGTTGATTGGCTGATAGGGCGATCTGGATATTTTTTATTAAATAAATCGCAAACTTCCTGCTGAGTTCTAGTCATATTCCCGCATCCGATAAGAATTAAAATTTCAATTCTTTGAGTAACAGTTAAATGTGCCATAATACTTTAAATTGAATAATAATTTCTATGTCACTTACAATACTTATTAGAAAGTCGGTGTGACAATGACACTTTGCAAAGATTTTCACCTACGTGATCCATAAAAGAATTATGGAATTCGAAAAACTAAACTTGATAAGGTTTTGCTTTATTTTAATTGATTTACGTTTTCTAACATTCAATCGTCATTTACTCGAAAACTTTCCTATGTAAGAGGGCAAAATTTTAGTTCTGTCTGATAGAGAATTAAACGATCTTTCAGAATCAAGGAAAAAATATATATTTATTGAATTTATTCCATACTTTTGGCGCATACTGTATACGCCATGCTCTGAGTAGCAAGTCGCACATTGCTACGTCGTATCCACGCCACGCGACTTTGGTATGTAACCATTAATTTGATAATAGAAGTTTTAAAATAAGTAGCATGCTTCCTGCTTTCAGGTAGCAAGTCACACGTAGCGCACGTGAATTATAAGTGAATGCGCTAATAAAATCATACATTATTCTAAATCCTTAGGATCGTTTGTGGCGGAAAACTAGAACACCATACGACTCATGCTTCGGTGTCGATGCAAACCGCAACTGGGGATATTACTGGAACACCGGCGGTAGTAGCGATGATCCTTGCTCGGAAGTCTACTGTGGTCCTACATCCTTTTCTGAAACAAGCACTAGAACCTTATCCGAATTCCTCACAGCCATTGGTAGTAGGCTTGTAGCATACATCACCTTCCACTCATATGCTCAGTTGCTGTTAATGCCTTATGGGTATACTGCCGAGCACCTGGACAATTATGATGTAACAGTGAGTAAATAAAGTCACTATTTGTTAGTTATAATGGACCGCATTAGTGTAACGTCACAGTGGTATGCAATCCGTGGTACCTTGTGTCATAAGAAATTTCATTTCAATCAAGTGTTGTTATAATGACCCTTATGGAACCCCTTAAGGGTTAAATTATCTGATTGAAAACTAAACATTGGAATTTGATTTGTTTCTTTGTTAATTTTGGACTAACTACTCTTAAATATTTTAAATATATTTTTACCACAATCACCTTATAATCGCACTTTTATCAACACATATGAACCGTCTAAAGTCATACTTTATTCACTATTGGAATAAAGTAACTTCATTTCACTAATGACAAAATTATAAAAAATCAAATTTAATTTATTTACTTACTAATAACATTTACATTTATAGTAATACACATTTCGTTGTTTGTTTTATCATATTTAACTTCCTTTCACTTAATAACAACCTTTGTAGCATTGTTGCCATCATTTCCGGAAAGCATTACATCTGCCGAAGTTTGTGAAGAATTTTGACGGATGTCTCTTTTTGTAAGGAAGTTTGTATTTCATTGAGTACTAAGAAATATCAAGTCTTGCTAATATTTTTTTATTAAATTCTAATACTTCTCACAAATATGATTGTGGAGTTGTATTGCATTCGTGTTTTAATTTACCTTTTATTCACTTATAAATATTAAACGCTCGAACTACGTTCTTTAAACATTCTTGCGTGGATAAAATGCTACTTAAAACACTTATAACTATTAAAATATGTTGTTTCTCCATCAACAACAATACAGAAATAAACTCAATTGAGCAACTAATTTCATTCGGTTTATCTGTCTGAAAACTTCAACCTACAAATTTGTATATTGAGATTACGTTGATTTTGTGTGGTTTTAGTGTTAAATCTTGTTCAAGGGAATTTATCTATGCTTTTATATGCTTTATGGTATTAAATATATGGCTGCCATCGTCAGTGTTATGTGTTTAGTGCAAATAAAGTTAACGGTATATTCACATTCAAATTAGAACTGTCCAGACTGGTTAAAATGCAACTTAATCTTCTATATACAAGATCTAAAAGATAATATTTCTTAAATATGTGTGGCAATTGAATAAGAAAAGGAAATCGTAGATGTTATTTTGTTAATTTTATTTTGCATTTTAAGTCACTGTCCCTTAAGGTTGAACTTTACAGGTAAGGTTTAATTGAATGCAGTCTACGTATTTCAGTATCCAATTGGACTCAAAGCAGTTGATTCACTGGCAACGCGTTATGGAACAAAATACAATGTTGGAAACGTTGCCGAAACTATTTGTAAGTATTAAGCCAACCGCACAGCAAATGCTGTGCTGTACAGTGCCGTGCTAAGTTGAATAAAGATTGGTTGCTAAATTTTAATGCGGTGAACTAGGCATATTAAGTATAATTTTTCTATAAACGTAGGCTAAAAACGCTTGGTAAAAAAGATATTTATAAATGTGCGTTTTCAGAAACGCTGTTTTTGTAAGAAGCTTCAAATCGGATTGTTAGATACAAATAAAACTTGATACAGGTTCGGAAACAAAATAAAAATAAATAAACTGTATGATGGAAAGTCTAGAAATAAATAAATAAATAAATACGAAATACGAAATTGAAATATATATATATAAAAGCCAAAGTGGGCGCGTTGTTCTTCCACTTAACTTCATATTTATTTATATTGAGAAATTGAAAAATAGTAGTAGTTTGTAAGTTTATGCTTTAAGTATAGAAATGTTTATGAATGATTTTAAGAATTCTTGTTCATTTGAACAAATACAAAATACGCTTAAAATTTCTGATATTGCTGCTCTATCTAGTTTTCTTGTAGAATTACCACAGCATAGATAGACTAGCAATTTCACTTCGCTATCGGCACTTTCAACTATATTCAAATATCTGTGGCGACTTTCAAATGCACATGCATTCATCCGATCTCAGAGAAATAGAGAATTAGCGCATCAGGACCGAAATAAGAACTATTTATTTGTACAGAAAAGCGTATTCAACCTAACAAAAATTTACGTTATACATATGTATATAAAATATCTATGCACATTATGTAATAGTTAATTATAGCTACTGATAGATTTTTGTAATGTTGCTAGGTATACTAGGTAAACATAATTTTAAAATTAATTTTTATATAATCTATGGCCCGTTAAAATGCAAAGTCCATAATTTTTAAAGTCACTAAAGTATTTTCTGTCTTTAGGATATGCGGAAGCATTCAGTAATCCGAACATTAATAAAATCGGCTAATTTTGTTGAATCTGTAGTTTTTATTCATAGAAATGTACATTTTTAAGAAAACTTTGCAAAAACAACTTTCTAGTCTTTTTTGTTTCAAATAACACTTTTCACTTTATAGCTTTTGTATAAATGCCCTATATTTTTTTTGTAGGTGAACAGAAAAATAAATTTTTACTTGTTCTTCAACTTTGAAGATAAAAATGGGTAGTAATCAATAAGTATTTTATTTGAAATTTATGTTTTTATTATTATTTTATTTTGAGAAAAAGCTTGAATACATTAAACTGTATACGTAAAAACAAATAATAAGTCTCAGAACTTTTCGAAAAATAAATAATTAATTACTTACCCTTTTTTAAATTTTAGAATTTATTATTTACTGAATCAAACGGTTTGTAAACTTGTATGGAAACATAATGGCAAATATCGAATTTTGAATATCTTACAACTATTTTTTATTTTCAGGCTTATTACTGACATTTCAAAATGCTTGTACAATTTGTTCTATTACATTCATTTATTTCATTTTTTGTTAATGGCAATATGTTATATAGTTGTGGTAAGAATTCAGACGTTTTACGTCACGGCTGACGTTATGCAATTGTTTTTATTATCAATATAATTTTTGTTATCTGGTCGCGAATAAAATCAAACATTTTTTGCAATTTAGTGCAATATATAATGCAAACATTTAGTGTAGTGTATAGTTTTATTAATCTCAGTTGCAGTTTTTTAAATATTTTAATGAAAATATAATGAATTATTAATTCGTTCATCATTGTTAGTAGAAATAATTATAGTTTAAATATTTCGACATGACCATACCTAAACTAATTAAGATTTACTTTCATTACAATGCCTAACATCAATAGGGTCATAATCTAAACCCTCTTTTGCCAGAACTATGGTCAAAATGGCCTAAACTACACGTTTATGACAAATATTTATAGTCCTATCTTACCGACACAAAGAAATTAAGCAGGTGTGTCAGTAGCAGCAATAACCTAGAATTTTTACAGTATTACTATTACAACTTAAATTACTATTGCAAGATTAAACATTTACATACAAATGATGATTACACGCCAGCGCTTGAGACAAACTGACGGGTAGCGGAGATATGTGCAATCTGAAATGGATGCGCGACATTGTTTTGATTCAAGTGATTCTGTTGGCCTATCTATGCTGTGGAATATTGGGCTCTTACTAGCTTCAAAATTTGAACGCAGATGTCATCACATTTAAATTGGATGAACAAATTTTTTTTACAGATGTTGCCAGTGGCGGCAGTCCGGATTGGGTGAAAGGTACGTTTGGAACTCCTCTTGTTTACACCTATGAACTCCGTGATCTTGGAGAATATGGTTTTCTTCTTCCTGCCGAACAAATTATTCCAACTGCACTAGAAACACTCGATTCCTTAATTACTCTGCTTAAAGAATACGAAAATACTAAAAAATGATTGTTGTATTTTCTTTTATTACATCAAATTTCTAAATTAATTTTTTCGTAATTTTTTACATAGTTTGAACTAGAAGTTAATTATTAATTGATATACAGTTATAAAATACATAAATCACAAGTAACCGCATGTTTTGTTGTTTGAAGATTTTAAGGTCAAATATTTACGACATATTATCTTGGTTTTATAACATACTGACCAAAACAAATCAAGATCGCATATAAACGTTTTCAAATTAATTTTTATAAATGGCATTTACTTTATATGTTATAATATTTTTTCATCATATAAATTATTCTGTCTTGATTTTGTCAGTTTCTTTCCATCAGGGTGCTTTAGATTCTTAAAGTTTTGTTCCCTACTTAACAATTTTAAAGACTAGCACTATTGCTTCATCGCTGATTGAATTCTAATCTTTAATAATTCGTTACATGAGAAACTAGAGTTATGACCTGTCTCTACTTGGGAAAGACAGTTGTTAGGTACTTCAGTCTCTGTCTCCTTCCATCCTGACTTTAACTAAAAATGTCATTACTTGGCGGAAATTCATATTAAAATTGAATTATATGAAACAAACTATATATAGTGAATACTGTACTAATGCAAAAATGTTTTTTTCTAATAACCTTGAGATTAATTTGATAGAACAATATTCGATATTGCTTTGCTGCAATTAATTCAAGTGTAAATCCATTAAAAGATAGATTAAATTAATTAGTAATAATTGGTTTTGCATATATAGGGTATCCGTTTTCCTGGCTCACCGGCATCTCGGAATTCGTAAAATATACAGGGCTGCTCAAATTAGAAATAAGTTGCGCCTTTTGATGGCCATTACTTCCCGACAGAAAGAGCTGAACAAAAGTTCATCATTATTTCTCATCAGAAAGAGCTGTAATTTGATACAGCGGGATAAGAATATACGAGAAATCGATATTCGTCGAAAGGAAACTTCTGTGGCTACTAGTTTTGGTTATGCAACATTCAATTGTTTTTTTTCTTATAATTTAAAGTCAAATGTACCATATCTCCTCAAACACTCATACACATTCATATTATGGAAGAGACGTTTACAAACATTCCGCCGCCTTTCATTGTAGCTAGGTTAATGGGTCTGTCAAAAAAAAAAAAAATACAGGATGTCTGGAACATGAGTGCCGTAATAAGAGCTTATATATCTGATCAAAAGCAACAAAAAACGAATAGTTTGTTTACAAATATATTTCTAAAATAAAATTACAACTGCATATGTAAAACTATGTTACGAAATTACAAACTAAGGTGCAGATGCTTTTACTTAACCTTAATTATTAAGGTTAAGTAAAAGCATCTGTAACGTAATTTGTTTTTTGGATCAGTATTGATAGAGTAAACAAATGAAATTTCCGAGAAGCTCGTTAAAATTGTAAGGTACTGTAACGTTCGACAATATTACAATGTGTCAGGCTTCTGCTAATAGTTCAGTATTATTAAGTAATTTATACTTCAAATAATTTTTCGTATCTTATTCTAGTTATAAGAATGTAAATTGCATTAGGTATTATTTATGTTTAATGATACAACAGCTGGATCATAAGTTCAGATATACAGGGTGATTCAGAACTTATTTAAAAAAACATGGAAATAGATGCGTTATGAAAAATAGAGTTAATATCGTTTTTTTTAAAATTCCTATAATTTCTGAGAAAAAAATATTAAAGTTTTAGTAGTTTCAACCTTTACATCGTTGGGCTACTGTAGTCTCTAGTCAGACAATTTCAAATATCCGATTACTGATCGTATAAACTTATTTGTGACGGGCAAGAAGCAGAAACATTTGCGTTAGATTGTATAAATTGAGTAAGACGCGCCCAGAAATTAATAATTGATAACAATAGCGGCAAAAGCAGTTGAATTTGCTGCATTAAAATAGCTAGGTGTTGTAAAATGTGATTTATTTCTTTACTTGGAAATTTTTTTAAATTTTTTTGTTTAGTCACTGATTATACGTCTTGTCAGGTTTTACAGTGAACCAGTTTCCAGTGTCTTGCAGAAGTGTATTTTTAAATCATTTTTGCATTACTCTTTTTGATTTAATTGTATTTGTCCTGTACATTCATTTGTTTAGATACGTTCTGAATCACCCTGTATTTACATTAATATGATCTTCACAACAGTAAAGAGTAGATAAATAAAGCAGAGTTTTTTTTTAATATCTTGCCATACGGCTGAAAACCATTTTCTCCTATTTATTATTTGCTTTGGGACGTTTGCAAATACTTATCTTAGTTGAACTGTTTGTTATTGTGTTTCTGCATCACGGTACAAAACTCCATTTTTATGCTACTATTACTATTTGAATACACTTTTATTTTATGCGTATCATAAATTTCGCTAATATAATCAATGTGTAACTAATAACTTCATACTACAGTTAGTTAATGCGTTCACTACTATAATTTTGCAAACTAAAACGTAGCGTCCCCAGCCACCTCAGCGAGCATGTGACGTCAAACGGCTAGCCTTATCGTCCTAGTATTTTAAAGTTCCATTTTTCGTCCTAAAAATGTTCCATAATGACCAAACTGGTCATATTAGAGAGCAGCACAAATTGTACAAAAAAACAACAAGCAGATGAATATAGATTTTATAAATTTGGTTAGAGGTCTACTTCTTTTTTTTGTACCAGTTGCTGATTGTTTCTCTTCCAATTTAGTTTTTTAGCATGCTCATGAAGAAGAAAAAAATAGTAGTCAACAGTAGTTGTTGTTTTATTATTTGGACCTATAAACCCACCAGAAGAAAAAAACCTTAAAACATTTTACGGAAGGTCACTATACGTACACTCAGTGTTGTATATTCCTCCTATCAGTCACATACAGGGTGATTCAGATTTAATCTTGATAACTTAAGGAATCGATAGAACAGGTTAAAATAATATTCATTTGTGATATAAACTTATTTCCTAAAACGCATCGTTTCCGTAAAAGAGGGCGTTTCTTAACACTAAGACCACTCTTTAAATAATACTTTTGACAATGATTTTCACAAATGTCAGTTTTCTTTTTTTTTTGAGAGCCGTCCGACAGTGTCCCCGGAAGCACCGCAACCTATAGACTTATTGTGCATCTCCCGACGAGCACAAACATCCATGGTACTACAGTGGGATTCGAACCCACACCGACATAGCCGATCCAGACTGGTTCCACGAGCAGTCATCTCCCAGCCACCTCAGCTATCGCGGCGCCCAAAACGTCAGTTTGCACAAATCACCGAGTTTTGTTTTCATGGGTTGCTATAACGTTAAATGAAATTTACGCGGCTGGTGCGCTACACTGTCACCAATTTCTTTGAATATCTCAGAAACAAGACCCACACCGACATAGCCGATCCAGACTGGTTCCACGAGCAGTCATTTCCCAGCCACCTCAGCTATCGCGGCGCCCAAAACGTCAGTTTGCACAAATCACCGAGTTTTGTTTTCATGGGTTGCTATAACGTTAAATGAAATTTACGCGGCTGGTGCGCTACACTGTCACCAATTTCTTTGAATATCTCAGAAACAAGACCCACACCGACATAGCCGATCCAGACTGGTTCCACGAGCAGTCATCTCCCAGCCACCTCGGCTATCGCGGCGCCCAAAACGTCAGTTTGCACAAATTACTGAGTTTTGTTTTCATGGGTTGCTATAACGTTAAATGAAATTTACGCGGCTGGTGCGCTACACTGTCACCAATTTCTTTGAATATCTCAGAAACAAGACCAAACATCGAAAAAAACAGGAGACAAAAAAGTTTCGAAATTAATCAGGTCAAAGTGGTGTGTAGATGTTTTATTGAAATTAATTATTTTTTTGTAGTTTTGAAATAAAGTGAGAGAAGGAGGTAAGCATACAAAATACACTTATAAGAGGGGTAGGTAGTTCAAACTTAAGAAGCTTATATAAGATCATAAGGAGTGTTTGTGTTCCGAATTTGACTTAAATCGGATAAATGGTTCAAAAGTTTTGAGAGAAAAACGAGAATAAAATTCCTACTTCAACGCCCTCTATCTCAGAAACGATACGTTTTAGGAAATAACAAATAAACATTATTTTAACCTGTTCTATCGATTCCTGAAGTTATCAAGATTAAACCTGAATCACCCTGTATACACGACTGGTTATAATTTGATTTCGGTTTTTAATTCATGAGATGATCCACGCTAAGTAATAAGTACCCACAAAATTTTAAGAATGTGACTCTCTTCATTTTCGGGTAACCAGGTAAATTTCATTTTTTTCCTTAAACTTGATCACCCTGCATCTTTATTGGAAAGCAAGATAAAAGGTATGTTGTAGTTACATTGTTCTTTCCTAAAATTCCGTAAAGAAACTATTCCTGCAATTTGATTATTTAAACACGACTCACCTATATCTATTACTACTTAGCTTTGAAAATTATTTCAAAGTTAAATGAAGTTTCATTTCAAAAAAATTTATGATATCTTTATACATATACATATATTAAACGTAGGTATTCCGTATTCATCTGAAAAGTGGGGTAATCGGATATAGCACATCACATTTTTAAAAATTACTTCTATTCAACAATTTAAGCTTAGTTCTTAGTTCTACGTGAGTGGGCCAAAAACTAGCCCTCCACTGCGACTCTGTGGTCTATTGTGGCTCACATACTTATTATATTTCACCCAACAGGTTTAGCCTCTTTATGAAGCTAATGGCCTTGTTGGGTGAGATTCTATCCAGATCTTCTGGCAAGAGATGCACTTTGCCAAATATAGAAAATCTGGTCCGTTCTCCAGCCGGACAGTGACATAAAATATGTTCTGCCGATTCGTCACTTTCCAAACACAGTCGGCACTCGGCCTCCTCAGCCAGCCCCAACTTGTGCATGTGACTCCTTAACCGGCAGTGCCCAGTATATAGGCCAACCAGAGTTTTTAGCCTATTTAACTCTGGCAAGTTTTTAGCTCTCTTTGTCGAAGTGCCCCCTATGAACGCCTTCGAATCAGCTAATCTTGGCAGATCTCGCCAGTACTTCCTTATATTTTCCTCCGCCCAGGTCGCGATGACTGCTTTGGCAGTAGCCAAAACTAAGCCAAGAGCCGGTTCCGGACCTATAAAGTTGGAAGAGGCAACTCGCCTTGCTAACGAGTCCGCTGCTTCGTTTCCCTGGATATCCGCATGATCAGGTATCCAAACCAGGGTTACTCTGTTGCTTTTACCTAACCGCTCCAGAGCCTTTTGACAGTTTCATACCGTTCTTGAGTTACACCGGTAGGATCCAAGTGCTTTTAAAGCTGCTTGGCTATCAGAGAAGATTTTTATCGACCTGCGTTTGAGTCTAAGCTTTTCCAGCTTCCACACACACAGTTCGAAGTCATGAATTTCAACCTGAAATATAGTCGCATATTTACCCAGGCTTACGGATAGCCTGGTGTTTGGGTTGCAACTATACACTCCAGCTCCAACCCCCTCTGGGGTCTTAGAGCCATCAGTGTACCAGCAACTATCCGCCTTCAGGAGGTCAGTTTCACGTCGCTCCCACTCCTCCCTCCGAGGAAAGAGGATCTCGAAAGGCAGTTTATAGTTGATTTTGGTAGGCATAACATCCGAGACCATCGATAGAGTGCTGCGTCCTTCTATGTCCTCCAGCACTCCACTACGCTCTATTATGTTAGCCTTCGGCATGCAAATAGCCGCTTGCTTTAGTCTGTATACTGCCCACCTGGCTTCTCTCTCCAAAAGTATATGGAGAGGAGGACTTCCAGAGCAGCTGACGGTGTGGTACTGATTGCACCAGTTATCGCCAGACTAGCTTGTCTCTGCAAACCTGAGAGTTTTATTTTGGCTGTCCTTTGAAGACCTTTGGACGACCAAACTATTGAGCCGTATGTGATCATGGGTCTAATGACCATCAATTTAAGCTTAAAGAATATTGTTAGTTTAGTTACCGATATTGAATTAAATTTGATAAATCACTTTTTAATCCATATAAATCTATCCTGATAAATAGTTATAATCTGTGTCAAGTCATTGTTTTTAGGTTCATTTGTTCATAATATTTCAGGAACAATACTAATTTGATACTTAAGTCAGATGCTGTTGACTTGCCTCATTTCTCTGATCATCACTTGGTCTACTGTTGTTTAAATATTCCAATCAATAACCATTACTCAAAATTACATGGTGCCGTAATATGAAAACTATAAATATTCCAGAACTGCTTTCAGATGGGCACGATCTTAGGTGGGAATTTCTGTATAGGGAGCAAAATATAAACAAAAAAATTTTCAATCAATACATAATTAATCTTTTTGATAAACACGCTCCTCTGCGGAAAATTAAAATTTCAAAACGTTATAATCCTTGGATAACTCCGACGGTTAAAATAATCATGAAGATAAGAGATAATGCACTATCTGAGTATAGAAAAGCACTTAAAAATATAAATATTAATCGGAGTCCAGCATCTGTAAAATGGGACTATTATAAACAGTGCAGGAATTATGTTACTGCTTCAATTCGTAGGAAAAAATACATCGAAAATGTTTTAAACGCAAATAAAAAAACTCTAAATCGTTGTGGGACACTCTTAAAAAAATTAATGTTTATTCTAAAAATCCTAATGTTGATATTCCTGATGATCTTGCGAATCCTGAGTTAATAAATAATTATTTAATTACATCAGTAACTTTTTTTGGTACCGAGGAAAACTTGATTGATTAGTTTAAAAGTTCTAAGTGTTCAGCTACCCAGCGTGACTAATTTCAGTTAGTAAATCCTGAAGATGTTATTACCATAGTTAATCGATTGCATTCTAATACTAAGGACATTGATGATATATCGGCTGATATGCTAAAGATGTACCTGCCATTTTGTCTGAAGCTGTTTATTTATGGCATAATTTTAGTTTTTCTTTAGTTTTATTGGGTTTTTTCCACACTTCTGAAAAAATTGGTTAGGAAAACTTAGTTTCAAAAATAACCCTTGACTGATACGTTTGGCGCAAGGGCTTATTTAATTAATTTTTATTTTTTCAGAAGTGTGGCAAAAACCCAATAAAACTAAAGAAAAATAAAATTCAGGTTTTACATAATTCTTGCAGGTTCGCAGAAAGAGAAAAGAGGAGAGATCACTTTACTTCGTATTTTCTGAGGAATGGATGGTTTAAAATGGGTGTGCGCAGGAATATTCATTATTTAATTCTAACACCTACAGTTATACTCGTACACACAAATAAGCCACCGTATTTTAGATCTAAGTTGCTGTTCAGAGGTGAGGTACACAGTAGAGGGTTGAGAGATGAACTACTGCTACAAGTACCCCTGCAATCATCCTCATTCTTTAAGTCTTCGTATTCATATTTAGCAACACACCTTTATAATATGTTGCCAATGTCGATTAAAATAATTGCAAGTAAAAATTCATTTAAATATAAAATTAGGTAATATTTTACTAGTCAGCCAAGTGTCGAGTGGTTCTGTGCATGTTTTTCTTCTTTTTGCCTTTTATTTTACATATTGTACAGAATTATTTGTGTACGCGCACATTTAATCATTGTCATCATCTGCATTTTTCGTTTAGATATTTGTAGAATTATATCCTTCTTCTGTTATGTCATGTAATTTGTAATAATGTTTCTCTCTTTGTTCTAATTACAGCATTGTATAAAGTGTCGTGATGTTTTTAATTTCTATATATAAAATAATGTAGATATTATGTATTAGTGGTTGGGCCTAAGCAGCCAATGGCTGAGCTCCGCCAAATAAAGACTTTTTTTGATTGATTGTTTGCTGATCATTTACGTGTTCTTTGACAAAGATACATGATTAATACAATCGTTTATTTAAAAATTATAATATAAAAGTATTTAGGAAGGAAATTAAAAAATAAACAAAATAGATACTAAATTATGTTTCTTATACAAGTTATCAATTATAAAAAAATTCAATGTTTTATGCTCTACAAATTCAAAACGTACTTATTTTGTTACATTTTGAACTAATTTGTTAATACGGTTTTATTTATTCATGAAATTTAACAATAGGTACTCCCTATTTACATATTCAATTTCTACTTTCAGGTTTAACTTGAAATAATTTTGTAGATTTTTTCTCATTGAAAAATATATTCAACAGTCTTTAGAAATGTGAAAATTTTATTACTTGTTCTAGAAATCATGGCCCTTTTTATTAAAAATAAAACATGAATTCGTATATTATTTTTTCTCGTAAACGGTTCATTTTAAGAGGTCCTTGCTAGTGTCCATCACATTAAATTTTTATTAAATTATATTGAGTACTTTAAAAGTTATTCGAGAGAAACCGAATTCCAGAAGCATCCTTCAGGGACAAATATCTCCCTAGGAAGGGTCTGTAGGAAAAATTTTTGTAGGAACTTGTCAACTTATTTTTTCATGTTCTGGCTACACTCGAGAGGTGTCTTATTTAATACAGGATGTCCAATATGTATCGAATAATGTTTATATTTTTTAAAAACATCCTGTATAAAAAATTGTCTAAAAAAGTGCTTTGTACCTTGGTAACACTGAGTTTGTTTTAAAGGCAATAATTTTGATTTTTTTCAATTTAATGGCACCATACTATTTTCTCATTTCTTTGAGTACTACAGTTTAAGTGACGTTAAAAATTTAATAAAATATATTATGATAAACCACATATTTTCCCAAAATTCCAGAGGTAAATATTCTAAAAATTTGTTAATGCATTTTGTGTTTGTCCTGTTTGAATGGCAGATGCAATAATACAACTACCTACCAATTATTGCGGTCCACAAATTAATTTTTTAAATTTTGAACCTTGTAAACAGATTTTCATCTGCATAAATGTGTTCAACAGGAAATTAATTAACCCTTTTATTGTGAAGCACGGATCAGTAAACAAAATATCGATACCAAATAGTACATAAATTTATCTTAATAACAAATCAATAAAAACCCAAACGCAGTTCCAAATCATATAACATGAGGGATGTTATTTAATTATCGTTGCTGGCGGTAACGAAACGACCTTAATTTGATTGAAAGAGAGCAACATATTTATATTTAATTAGAATTTATTAAAGGTTTTTAATAACAATAAAAACAGATAAAGAAAGTGTTAACAAAAAATAAAGAAAACAACAGTTACAACAAGTATTAAATGAGACACTTTCTGAACCTTCAATTGACACTCGACACGCTAAAATACTGGATTTATGAATTTACTCTAATTCTCAGCAATTACAATTTATTTACTGCGGTACTTGGCTCAATTTAACCTTTGAGAAAAGGAATGGTCATTGCCTAATCACTGTATTTTAGGATCTCATCCCTGACTTTATACAAATCTAAGACATAGTTTTTACAAAATGGTACCTTCCACAATCAGCACAATCTCGTCTATTTCCTCGAGTAGTATTAAAAAACCTATAAAGTTTTGTAAATAATTACGGTCAGTCATCAGAATTGTTTGAACCTGCACTTGGTATTAGAAATCACTGGACCACGATGATTTGGATATAGATGGTAGGAGCATTTGTTGGCAATGGGAGAGATATAGCGTGATTGTGACGTCACTGCATACCCTATTCTCTTTCAGCACATTGTTAGCTTATGGAATTTAATATCCATAAAATATTTTATTTATTAACGAGATTATTTGTTCACAAATCTTTGACCAACGTTCCACAACATTTTAAAAAAGTTACAAAGTGAACTTGTTTACATTGTAACCATTCTTGTAATAAGTTATAGCATGAAAAACTGGACAATAATACTAATTAACTAGTGTTTTTAACATACTTACCTACCTTGTCTTTCTAGAACTAGGAAAGTTCAGCACAGTATTATTAATATCTAAATAATTATAACGATAACAGTAATAATATGTTAACATTTATTAAACACAAAATCATTCTATAGATAGGTACGTATAGATCAGAAGTAAATATAAATCATATTAATGATCTGCCCTTGCTGGTTTCTGTGGAGGTAGACACGGTATCGGTATCTCTGGGCCCGCCCATATGTGAGATGCGACAAGTTACAGAGGCTATTACGGGACGTCTCAGAAGACCACCTTCATCCGAGGAATTGTTCCGACCGTAGGAGTCGTAATACCAACAACAGAAGTCGACAATATATAGTGTCTCTGATACCAATAGTGGATCTGCCCCCACAGAACCTAGCTCGGGAACAACAAGGGCAGGTCAAAAAATACCAGCTACAGCTAGGGATGTGTGCTTTAATCATGTTACTGGTAGCGATGAGTTACCGAAGTCACGGCATAGCAACCCGGAAAATCACTATTTATCAAATAGTAGCACCGGCCTTGAAAACTTAAAAACCACTATTGCAAAGACATTTTAGATACTGTATATTCTCGTTATTAGTTTTATATAATCTTGGGTAAAGTTTTCTTGACATACTTACTGGTAACCAATAAACAAGTTAATTTGAAATTAGGTTTATAAATTATTCATATTTTATTGTTTATCACTAACTATCTGGTTTTATAGATATAATACTTCCTGTTAATAAAAACCTTTGTACATACAGGGTGTCTCAAACTATAAAGGTGGAATTTTAATCGGTGATATAATTTTGGGCAGAATAGGTAGGATATATTAACAAAAAAAATCCATAAATATAGTTTGCAAATACTTAGAAGGAGTGCTATTGTATTGCTATTGTTTCAAATAAATAATATCAATCAAATTAAAATTTTGTAAAATTTCTCTGTATATGTACAAATCTTAATTTATTTACTTTAAGACAAAATGACAACTGTAAATTATAATTATCCAGAAACTGCTAAAATTGGGGGAAGCAGGTAAAACATTACTCCACTTATCCTCCTGTAACACTTTTTCATTTGAGAGTAAAACAAAATATGTATTTTTTATATAAACATTTTTCTTTGCGCTAATTGCTGTCTAATAAAAATATTATTGAAATTTATTTTATTTTTTAATAAAAAAATTAATAAAGTTAGCCATTTGTATTCAGAAATGTGTATCTTTAAATAAAAAAAGTTTCACATTATAATGCTGAGATGACCATGTAAAATTTGACTTATACAATTCGATACACTCTGTACACTTATAAGGAATTTCTTTGGTAGAACTTATGTTGTACTTAAAGATTAAAACAGTGGAAACATTAATCTACATTATAAATTATGAATCAAGGGTTTTATAGATAAATTGTTTAATATTTTTGCTCTAATCTTTTAGTATTTTTCTAATCCTTGAATGAAAATATTAAATTAATTGGTAAGACCTGGATTAGCTTAAGATTAGTTTCAGATCTAAACTCCGATATATAAATGCATTGCAATAGTTACAGCCGCAGTCATAGTGGAAATTTCATTTTACAAATAACTGTAAGTGTTTGTATTTTGTTAAGTATGTATTATATTCCACTCTCACATTTTGTTCTAGGAAAATGAAGTTCCTTTTTGCTTTCCTTGCTTTGACTGTAAGCCTTTCCTTGGCTGAAAAACTCAGATTTGATAATTTCAAACTCTATAGATTGATTCCTAACGATGAGGAAACTTTCGATATTCTTAAACAAATAGAAAGCGCAGGGGAACTTTCAGAGTATAATTTTTGGAGTCCTGTAGTCAAGGTAGGAGCTCCAGTGGATCTCATGGTACCACCTTATCGCGTTGATTACATCGAAGATATAGCGAAATCCAGAAGAATGAATGCTAGCGTGCTTATGGAAAATGTACAGCAGTACATCGATAATGAAGGCGTCAGACCACAATCCAGAGCAGGAAGTTTTGGCTGGACTAGCTATCATACATATGATGAGGTAACATCAAAATAGTTAATTATTAAATTTGATTGTAGTTGCACCTAACAACAATTTACATATTATTATTATCAATTGATATCATATACATATAAATGCAACAGAGGGAAGACACTATCTGTCCATGAATTAAAATTCAATAGATGTTTCATATGATAATAAGAAACTGTTGGTTATCGGTTATTTCATTTATGGCATGGCACGAAACCGGTTAACTGTTTGCCATAGGGTTTTCAGGTGTAATTCAATACTGGTCGGAGTATTAGCTAGTAGTTGTTTCCTAAAATTCCACTTCTTGCAAATATCACAATCGCAGTTGGTGATACAGGTAAGTGTTTCAATGGTAATCACAGTGTCGTCGCTCTAGTTCTTCGAGTACGAAGTGCATCTAACCTACATCTAACGGCCATTTGCTACTCCATGCCGGACTGAAAAGCCACAGACACGAAACGTTCTACATCGCAGCAGACACCATTGAAAGCTATCGATCTTTATTACAATTCGGCGATAACGATATTTTGCAAATATGGAATTACAAAAAACAACTACTCTAGCATTGAATTACACCAGGAAAATAAACATCGTGGTCTCTTTTGTCGGGTTAGGCAGACTTAAAGCAGCCAGGGTCATTCGGTTTCCTAACCTATGGCATACTGATGAGCGACTTTAGCCGTTTGCTATAGGTTTTCCTATTAAATTAAAAATTGTAAAATATTTATATTACAATTTTTAATTGTGGGTAACTCTCTCTTTAAATATATGTTTATATGTGTGTAGATTTATTAAGGTTAAATAGTCAATGGCTTGACTTCTCCTTATGGATGTGAAATTGTATTTGCTTCTTCTATATATTTTTTTTAAATAAGATATTATTACTATAGTTATTACACCTTTTATTTTTTTTTTGATTTACATAATTTTGGGGACTTCTAGAAAATCAATGTGGTCCATAATAATAATAATAATAATAATAATAATAATAATACGTCTTTATTGTAAAAGAAAATTCAAGGCCGAAGTTATAGTCTTGGGCTACTCTTTCACTTCCATACAATAAACGATATATTTTCCAACATTTCGAGTTATTTTAAAGTTACATTATAATTATTTAATAGCTTAGAATATATGTCGTGAATTTTTGTAGGTACATATAATATTACATATATAGATATAATATTTTCTTTGATTTTAGTATAACAGTTTTCTCAGATCCTTGGCCTCGAGTTATCCTGATACTGTGACCCTTATTCGTGGAGGACATTCCTTCGAAGGACGAGAAATTCTTGGAGTTTTAGTATCCTTTAGTCCACTTAACCAAAATAATGCTGTCTTCTTGGAATCATTAATTCATTCAAGAGAATGGTAAGTAAATGTTTCAAACTTTTTAGGAATCTCATTTTAGTTTTTATTTAGTTATTTTAAAAACGTATTAATGAAAATCGACTCGATCATTGCATTTTGCAGCAAAAATATGTTAAGGTTCTAACTGATGCAGAATACTTTACTCAGAAGACCTATTTTTGCAGGATTACTGGTGCAGTTTCTACGTATATCCTAAATGAAATATTGACAAGTACGGATCCTGATTTTCGCAGATTTGCTGAAAGCTACGACTGGTATGTTTTCCCTGTTTTCAACCCTGATGGATATGTTTTCACCCACACAACTGTAAGTGTATAAAAGTTTCTTATTAATTAAAAATATGTAATCAGCTGTTGGAATTTAGTAATGATATTTAATTTTCTACTTTCTACTGATACAACTGTTTTACAGTATTTAAATTATAAAATAAATCTATATTTTAAATCTGCGATTGGAATTACATTTTGAGTTTCAAAAATTTTTTTAGTTCTTTCCATATTTAACGTTCCGTACGTGTTTTTAAAAGTTAAATTTAAAACCGTTGAGTGCCAGTGCATCTAAGGCTTCAATTTGTGACACATTGTACTACAGATGGAAGAATGGAGAATACTTTCAGCATAATATATAGATAAAAATTAAATTAAATTTGTCATGCTATGCAATTTTGAAGATGTAGGGCAGTATTTATAAATACAACTTTATTTGAGAATAATTTAAGGTTTGAACAAATTCAAAAGCGCAAAATCGTAGTATATGCTAAAAGTTTGAAATATTGAAATTTTCAAATAAAATATGAACATTTTAGTATAGTTATCAAAGTAGTGGATATAATTAAGTCATATGTAAATAGTTATGGCAATTTAAAAAAATTGTATCACAATATATAATATTAAAATTGATGACATATTTGAATATGCAGTTTAATTTCAAGCATACATGTATTTGGACATATTTTCTTATATGACAATTTTGACATTTTCCTTTTATATCATTGTTTCTGCTAATAGTAGGTGAAAAATGTATATCTATACTAAAATTACAAAGGAATATGCACTGTCATCTATCCTTTCCAACTGCTTCTTCATAATGTATAATATTTGATAATGCATCTTATTAACCTGGTACAATAGTAATTTTACGATAGATACACACTTTCCCTTTGGAATATTATTAAAACTGTTTTTTTTTGCTAGGAATACTGAATTAAATACAAAAGTCAAATTTGCCATGTACTATACTACAAAATATAAGAAAATAGATCAACAGACAATATTTGTTTGAAATCAAATTCTACGTTTAGAAATGTCATAAATTTTTATATTATACTGGGTGGTATTTTTTTCTAAATTAATGGTACTAAAAGCATTTATTTCCATCACGTGTGGTTGAATGTGGTTACTAACATATTTATACCTTAAACTTGTTACTTTGTGTACCATAGCTTAAATATCTTCACTACTTTAAATTAAACATGCAATTGTTTAAAATGGCATTTTGTAAAAATGCGTTCATATTGGATTCTGAAGTTCTCTTTGACTCTACGTTAAATGACTGAACAACGTTTTTAATAAAATCCAGTTACTTGCTCTTATATGCATCATTTCCGTTGTCTGGTTCATTCTCACAGTTAATTAGTTCATTAATGACAGTTTTATTAGCTATGGTTGTAGGACAAAATCACTATCAATTTTAACAGCATCGTGCAAAAGGATCTTGGTCACAATATATTTTTGTTCTGTAATGGCTCTTCGATATACCCTACAGCAACTGTATCAGAGTTCCACCCTCAATGTCGTTTTAAATAGGTAATATTTCTTCCCAAATCAGCCAACACAGTTGCCTCAAGCAATAGACGGTATATTCCTTCCAATTGACCAACTTGAAGTATAAGGTACCTCTTTTGCTACACTTCCAATCTGATGGATTCTTATAACGTTTACCACGTACATATTCTATGAAGAGTTGATTTTCTTGATTCATAGCAGGACGTATTGCTATGTATTTGCCGCATAGATTTATCTAATCATCTCCGATTTTCTTCAATCATAACAGGACGTATTGCTATGTATTTTCTGCATAGATTTATCTAATCATCACCGATTATAGTAAATGACCTTTTTTATGGGGTTTTCCATTAGGTAGCGTGACATCCTCCAACTTCATTTTGAGTAACTGCAAGCACCAGCTACTCCAAATAATAGGACAATCTATAGATAAAACCTTATGACTTTTGGGTCAACTTTAATCCAGTTTTACTTACTTTGAGTCCCAAGTATTTAGCATCCGTTAAGTTAATAAGCTGGTCCTTGATCAAAACTGCCTTAACCTGGTAGCCTTTTTTCTGATACGTTTTTAAAAACTCGCGCAGATCGAGGAATTGTGAGATTCCAATTTTTTGCCTCATATATACGAATATAACAAAGACCTGATCTTTGAGTAGTAGCTCCACATGAAGAAGCTTTTCATTTTCTGAATATCATTAAGTTCATTAAAACACTTCAATAAAGCGTTTTTGGAATACTTTTTTATGCTTCCACGCTCACAATACTTCAATAACCTCTGATACGATGCTTTGTATACATTTGTGGATTTTGTCGATAATAATTGTTTCGCTGCTATTTTTGCAGCGGCAACACTTGGTAGTATAGACGGTGGATGCATTTCTTTTAAATCCGACATATCACACACAATCACAAAACAATAGAGCTACTTCACAAACACGAAAATAATCTTGTCATACAATTTACTTCCACTTACTTCAGTATATGCTTCTGGATTTGCCATATTCAGAAGTGAACCAACTATTGAGAGTACCTTCGCCAATGTGTTGATTCCAACAGGCTGAGAAGTATATTTTTATTGATGTATCTTAAAAAGAATCTGTGTTGTGTCAGGTATTGAAACAAGTAGGTAACTGCCAACGTCCTGTACGTCAGTAATTTTCAAATTTGTCAAATCGCAGCATCGACAGGCACCAGAAAGCCATTATTAGTGCAACCTAAAATAATTCAAAGTTCACTATATACCTAACAACATGTAAAAGATAAAGAGATATTACCTTGATCATTAAGTAAATATTCTTTATCGGAAGCTCCAACCAAAATATCTTCAATATGTGCTCTTTTCAATACTGCAGCTTTTGCTTTGTGTTATCTCGATTCACTCTTCAAATAAGCAATAAGCATGTTATATTTTCCAATAGCCCTCAACATCGAATACTTCGACCACATAGATGAAATTGCATATTTTTTCTTCAAATTTAAAAAATACGATAGCATTAATTTGCTTCTCTGTGCTTGGCGTTTAAACTTCCATACTCAGTCACATAAAGTATAACTTGTACTTCTAATAAAATAAATATATAATATATTAGTTTTGACCTCTCTGAGAATTTTGACTGTCAGATTAAGAATTTTTTTTTACCTCTATTGCTTTTTGAACACATGAAACAAACACTACTGTTATACAAATCTGGCTTTGCCTTTTAGAACCGATTGTGGCGTAAAACCAGGGTGCCATATTCAGCCTTATGCTATGGTGCTGACCCCAACCGTAACTGGGGATACGCCTGGAACAGTGGCGGCGCCAGTGGCGAACCTTGCGCAGAAACCTACCGTGGACCAACAGCCTTTTCGGAAACAAGCACCAAAACGTTATCCGAATTCATTGCTACCATTGCTGATAGATTGGTGGCATATATCAGCTTCCATTCATACTCTCAATTATTGCTTCTTCCATACGGATACACTGCCGACCACTTGGACAACTACGAAGTGACAGTAAGTAAACGACAAATGAAATAATGTTTATTAGATACAATTTTGTACCAATAACTATTTCAGTATCCAATTGGACTCAAAGCAGCTGAGTCCCTGGCTAGACGTTATGGAACTCAATACGTTGTTGGAAACATTGTGGAAGCTATTTGTAAGTTTGTAACACATAAAAAACAACAACTGAATTTATTATATTAAAAAATACGGATATACAGAGCAAATTCTATGGTCAAAAATAAGAGTGACTTGTTATACAGGGTATCCTTAAAAGCTCTTTACAACGCTCCACCAGATATAGTGCAGCTCAAAAAAGTCGATTTAGCTAAACTTACCTTACTTCAAAGTTGCCCCGTTTAGGCGCTATACGACCCTGAAGTTGCATTTTTGAAATTGTTTTTTTGTTATAAATTTAAAACACCTTATGCTATTTTACTAAAATTTGGTAAGTTGACCCTGCTCTATAAAACAATAATCCCCATATTAAAATTATCAGTAATATCAATTCATTGGCGTGGAATTTGTTTTCTTATTTAGTAATTACTCCTTCGATAATTCTACACCAATGGAAGACACGTTACTTATATTTTACTGTTGAACAAAAGAAATTTAAAATTAATATGGTACATGTCTTATCCATTTATATAAATTATTTAAAAAAATGTTTCAAACTGATTTAAAGTTAAAAAAACAATGATTAGTTTTGCTATGCTATTATTTATTAAGTTCCTACTTCATATAAGATCTTATACTTCTTATTTGTTAACAAATAAATATTTTAACTCCAAATTTTTGTAAATACAAATATTTTATTACCATATAATTTTTTATAATAATTTATCTGCCACGCAGATATTTCTTTATATTTTGATTGATTATGTGAAGCTAACTGTTCTGAGAATAGCAGTGTATGAAAATTTAGCATTAGTTACTTCTTCTATTTTTTCATACTAATAATTAACTAACGATTATATTGTAGATGTTGCTAGTGGGGGCAGTATGGACTGGGTGAAAGGAACTTTCGGAACTCCCCTAGCTTACACCTATGAACTTCGAGACAGAGGGCAATTTGGTTTTCTACTTCCTGCTTCCCAGATTATTCCCACTGCACTGGAAACACTCGATTCTTTGATTACCATCCTCCAAGAATACGAAAATACTAAACGATAAATAAGTTATATTGTTACAATAAATGCTTTTCCTACATTCATTTGTCAATAATTTTTTCTTTTTTAATATTCAAAACTAATTATAAATAATAGATCAGCTGAATATTTTATTGGAAGCAATTCACCATATTATAAAAGATTAATAAAACAGCCAAAAACAAGTTATTTCTAACATACTGATTACAGTTGAAAATTTTAATTGAATTAATTAATGTACCTACATTTTTTATAAAGTATTGATATTGTGCGAAACAAATAATGAATGTCCCCGACCAGCATTAATTACACAAGCATTATTTTGTGGATGTATTTTTTTATTAGCTTGTAGTGTTTTACTCTATTAAAATGAAATAAAATTAAGTTAAAAATTACTAACTTAAGCATATAGGTATCTGATAAAGTTTAAAATAAAGTAAATCATTATTTCTAGTTAGATTGACTTTCACAATCTCAGACTCCCCAAGCAAACTACATTAAAAAGTTATTGAATATCCTTATTTCTAAGTTATCGATTCGTAAGTAAGTTTCATTTTTTTAACTTAATAATTGAACCACAAATTAAAATTCCATCTATGTGGCATTGCTTTTCCCCTACCATACCATTTAAGATAAACCGCTTTCAATGGGATTACCAAAAATTTCCTTAAAGCCTAGTTTTTTTCTTCACTGCTGTGGTATCTCTACGGTATTTACTGTTCTATGTTTATATGCAACTAGATATAGAAAAACCACTGCGTCCATTTGGATTTGCAGCAAGCTTTCTACAAAAATGATAGGACTTAATGTTAAATCTGCCTTCAAGCTTCACACAGCTGTGATCAGGTTCGTCTTCTCTTATGCAGCTATCATTACCCTATTGAAGTAGAATAATCCTGTAAAGATCGCTTGAGTTTCTGATGTTAACAATGTGACTCACAATTAAAGGACAAGGAAATTTTGAGTTATCGCAATATTATATAAATATATTAATCCCTTGGACGGATCTGGTTTGAGACAGATCAGGCTTCTGACTAAGGGCCTATTGATTGAATTAAATAATAGTATGCTACGTAAAACCATTAATATTGATATAGAACTCCTAATAGGCCGTGGATATATCAACAAGCCCCTAACAACATATGACCATTTCAAAGTGTAGCTTATGGAAATATGTAGACAAGGATTTCAAACACATCCTACAGACACATACTCTGCCATTGTGTCTGTTTAATGGTGATTACACAAACATCAGGGCAGCTTTCCCTTCTCCTTTAGGCATTACAGAGACTCTAGTAGAGCTAGTGCTAGCCTTTGTATAAATAACTGAGAACAGCATTTCTGTTGCCTCAAGATGTAGCACAGAATCTAGCAGAGCTCATACTATCTTTGCATGAAGTACGGACTTGTTTTATAATCTACTACTAGCAGCATGTACAATTGATCACAAGACCTGAGTACTACAAATTTTCGCGCAAATTTTCATCTCCTGTAGGTAAAATGGCATTTCATCTTTGTATGATCAAATAACCCTCGCGTATAATGTTAGGAAAAAATACTGTTCTCGTTTTTTCTTTTGTTTCTTTTAATTCCGAAATCAGACCTGAAAGTTTGCTGTAAGGTCATATCTTACTCTCTGTTTATTATTTACGGTAAGATATATTTGTCAGATAATTCAAATTGATGCATTTGATTGATTTATGGAGGAATTATGGGACAGTGCTGTGTACATTTTTTCTTGCAAATTTTTAGCAACGAAGTGATAAGAAATTATTTTCTTCTCTCTAAGGCTTGTTGAAGATAAAACTCAAATACTGTCTTATTCAAAATTATTAAGGTTGAAATAGTTTATACCTAGTCAATCTATAAGCAAAATGCAATGTACAGGGTGACTATAGAAAATGATGAACATTTCGTTGATAAATTTACGGAGATACGGCCCTGCAAAGAATTTTTTTAATAACTGTGAAACGAGTTGATATAAAAATTAGACTCCTAATGCTGACGGAGATATGGGGGTAGATGTATAATACACATATAATGATCGATTACGTGTTCATCCTAATTCTTGTAGCAATTTATTAGCATCATTAATTTTAAGCAGTTGAATCTGCGATGAAGCAAATTAAGCCTAATTTAACAATGGGACCAGATTTCATACCGGCACTTCTTGTTAGAGATTGTGCTTCTGCTTTTACGAGTCCACTAATAACCATTTTTAACCTGATACTTAGAACAACGAGCTTCCCTGATATGTGGAAAATTTCGAGGACATCTCCTGTGCATAAAAAATAGTAAAACCGAAATATAAACTATGGACCTATTTCCATTATCTCCAATTTATCTAAAATCTTGGAAATACGACTTCACAATTCATTATATAGCTCTGTGTCTGAAATTATGTCGCCTCGACAGCACGAATTCATAAAAGGGAGATCCACTGTGACGAACCTTATGTGTAAGACTCAATTCGTTAGTAAGTCCTTGGACCAATGTGGTCAAGTTGATGTAGTATACTCTAACTTTACTAAGGCATTTGACAGACAGACTACACAAGCTGGATATGTTTGGCCTTTCTAATTCTTTATTGCAGTTCAGTTCGTACAGTATCGTGGTTACTGTCCTAAAAAAATCCTACAAGTGTCTAGCGTCCGTCAAGGTTCGACGCTTGATTCCCTCCTATTTTTTATGTTCCTAAAATGAGTTATGTGTGCACTATTTGATATGCGGATGACTTTAAGTTGCTATGTAAAATAAATACGGTCAATGACTGTCAAAACTTACAAAGCGGGTTAGAAGCTGTAGATAGCTGGTGTTCTTCCAATAATTTACCCTTAAATGCATCGAAATATAATTTTATGACATTTACTAGGAAAACAAACCCTCTCACTTTTGCATATAAATTAGGTGACTCTATTCTTTGTAGGCCTAGTTATGTTATGACTTGGGGTTATTTTCGATCCTAAACTATCATTTACGAAACATATAGAAACCATTGCTTCTTCAGTATTTAAATTCCCTGGTTTTATTATCAGAATGTTTCTACTCTTCGATTGCTCTACATATCCTTTATATGTTCTAAATTAGAATACGCATTATGGCACTCACATTGCTGCATTAGAGACCGACAAACGCTGTTCTTGAAGTCAGCATCATAAATATTGGATCATATCTATATTATCCTCCAGCGGGCTTCTCACAAGGTTTATTGCTGTCAAGATTTGATTTACATGAACTTGCAATTAGGTGATCTGTGCATCTGTTATATTTTTATATAAGGTTCTGAGTGACTTATTAAATTGTCAGGAATTACTTAGTAATATCAACTTGCGTGTTCATAGCAGTAACGGTATATGTTTTCCCACACCATGTACTAATGTTTTGATGTCATTGCCGTTGTATCAAATGATGTTGCAGTACAACATAGAAGCCACGGTTGATATATTTTTTTGTACCATATGGCAGTTAAAATATGCTATTTATAAATAATATATCTTTATTGTTTATGTTCTGTTTTCTGTTTTGCTATTTTTTCTGTTTTTATTTTCTTTTTTATCAATAACAATGTCCACCTTGCTTGACATATGTAAAATTTATTTAAGGTTTTGTATACTTATTAGGTGCATTATGTTATATTATTGTTGTGTTCTTTTTCTATATTTGTACTTTCTACCGTATATCCTGGAATTGGGCATGTGCCTGTCTGGATATGTATTAAATAAATACTTACGGACCACCCAGTATATGTGTCTATAGATTTCAACAATAATTACATATACATATAAGAATAAGAATTTAATATCCTAATAGAGGCCAGTCCCAGGTTTTTTGCTAAAAATATTATTTCACAAAGTTCCTATATTTTACATATTATTTTTTTATGACTGTTATAAATATCAATACCATATTGAAATAAAGTTGAAAGTGTTGAAGTATGTACATACAATAATATATTTACTTGTTGCTAATTTTCTATCGTCTTAGATAAGGTAATTACAAAATATATAATAATTTAAAATAATATTGTTATAGGATGGTATTAGTCAAATCATATTAACTTTTTCTGGTTACTGTATAGGTGATCACGAGGAAATGTTACATTGGGCTGTAATTTTGCTACTTTCAGAAAAACTGAAATGTGCATTTCTGGAGTAATTTTTTACGAGAATTTAAAAAAAAAGTCAAGCATCGGCCCACAGATATATTCCTATTATCTTTCGTTTTTCTTAAGTAAAACCCTATTTTGTAAATGATACTGGAGGAAACAACTCCGCAGACTAATGGCCCGACCGGCATTGAATTACTCCTGCAGTATCTGTGTGAGCAGCCAAGAACCCTTGTCGGACACACTTCCAGACATAGACCGGTTTCGGGCTTGTTAACCCTCATCAGTATGCCATAGGTGAGATGACCGATAATTGAACTGTCTGTTTCTTCATATGTATGTTCACATATAAACTGAGTGCAGGTGGATATAGGATATAAGTGGCCTGCTTACTTCCTGCCAGCCCGTTCAATTATCGGTCATCTCACCTATGGCATACTGATGAGGGCTGACAAGCCCGAAACTGGTCTATGTCTGGTGGTGTGTACGACAAGGGTTCTTTCTTGGCTGTTCACACAGATACTGCAGGAGTAATTCAATGCCGGTCGGAGCATTAGTTCGCGGAGCAGTTGTTTCTTGCAGTATCGTTTACAGATTTAATAACTCGTCGCCCAGGTCTGCATCTTAAGTACCTGCTGCAATGTAGGTCGCTTCCTGTAAGTCGAGCGGCTTAGGCCGAGCAGGAAGTAAGCAGACCACTTACATCTCACCTAAAATCCTATTTGTTATTACATTTTTGAATTCTCTATATTTTCCTGATTGTAATTATATAAACATGGACAGTTATGGATTATCTTTATTGTTTGTGAGATATTGGTGATTAAATATTTGCATAATTATAACTTTATATTTAATTATGAATATCACGAAAAAATATAGTGCGTTGCTCGATTATTAATATTTTTTAACTTATGAAAAACTAAAAAAAAATACACATTTCAGTTTTTCGATATCGCCTAAGGTAGTAAAATTACAGCCAAATACTTTTAAAGGGGTGAGTTGGCGAACTATTAATAGGAATTTTGGAAAGCATCAATGACTAGGTAGTGTCAATAATTGGTTTTGTTTTAGCTCATAATTTAAACAAAATATCAGCACGAATCAGTATGATGAAAGTTTATGTTGTGGCGAGTGTACATGTAGAGCCGTTCAAACTTTTTGCTCGGAGTACACAGTTAGATGTTGTCAATAATCGAGACAACATTTGTTAATATTTTGGATTAACGTGCTGAAAATTATAATCCATAATATATTGCTTCACTTATAATAAATAATAAATTAAGTAGTTCTGTTGATTATTGATAAATAGTGTACATTTATTTTATACCGTAATCGCATTTGTAATCCTTGAATGTATATATCAAATAATCTGATAATGCATTAATACAGGTCTAGCTCTGGATCTAGATTCTAATATATAAACGTGTCATACAGTAAGTTCAGGTTACACCGCTAGTGGAAACTTCATTACATAGTGAGTATTTACCTTTTCTGAATTCTGATATTTAATCTCAATATTGTTTCAGGAAAGATGAAGTTTCTTTTTGCTGTACTTTGTCTGGCTGTAAGCCTTTCTTTGGCCGAAAAACTCCGATTTGACAATTTCAGAGTCTACCGATTGATTCCCAATGATGAAGAAACTCTTAACATCCTTAAACAACTTGAAGACACAGAAGAACTGTCTGAATATAATTTCTGGAGTCCTCCTCTCAAAGTGGGAGGAGAAGTAGATCTTATGGTACCTCCTTATCGGTTTGATGAAATAGAAAACATGGCTAAGACCAGAGGGATGAATGCTAGCGTGTTCATAGAAAATGTACAAGAACTTATTGATAATGAAGGTCTCAGACCAGAATCAAGAGCAGGAAGCTTTGGTTGGACTAGCTACCACACACTTGCAGAGGTAATGTCGAAATTTAAACAAACAATTAACTAATTTAATGCAAATTTTGATGAAATTGATAAATATAAACATAATGTAAAAGATCTGTTTATCAGTGCGGACTAGAATGTTTGATCAAATTTTAATAGTATTTCATTTAATAATAAATTCATTCAAACGTATTCCACGTCGTTCCGGTTTTGAGGTGAAATAAATAGAATTAAACACCAAGGTTTTTACGCAAGATACGCAAACTCTGGACATTTAGTGTCGACACAAATGTATACTTGTAACGGTGTCTTCATATAAATATAAGAAGTGTACAGATCTGTTTCAAAAGCAATATAGCAACGTAGTGTCTAAATTTTATTATCAAGTCAAAATAAAGGATTTTAAAATAGGTATTTTTGTTACAAGTACCTAAAATACAGTTTTTTCAAAAAAATTGTTGCTGTTGATCTAAAACTTTTTAGGTACATGTTGCGAACAACATTTTTTGTTGCTTCCAAAACACATTGAGACCTCTTATTATGTATGAATAATGTGATCAGAGCAAATATTTTTTTCGAAAATATGGTGAGCTTCGGATTTTCACTCTTCTTCAGATTACCATGCCCATCACATAGTAACTAGACTGTTTAATGTCAACACAATATAACTATTGAGTGAGTCTGAAAAATACTCATTTTAGGAACTCAAATAAGTCTATAAAATTTTGGGAACGTATACAAAAAAATAATAATTTTATTGCTGAAATATTTCTGACTGGTTATATTTGAGCGCACTTTTGGCAACTTATATTTTTTTCCTTTCCTCGATATACTATTTTAAATTCTAAACTTCTTTGGATAAACACAAAAATTTTAGTGACCAATAATTACTCATTTTCGTGAATAATTAATTATTTAAAACAGGCGTATGTACGTATTTAATAATACAACTTGTTTTCGATTAATAACAATTGCTTTTTGTATCTGTTATGTCACCTATGCAAAGCTCGACAGTTTTTAATTTAATATCGGTTATTAATATGTATGTAAATTTTTATAAAGTTTCACTGAAGAAAAAAAAATAGAAAATTGTAGTATGACCCTTAAATGTTTAATAATTAATAAAACAAATCAAAATCTCAACGATTACTATTACTGATTTGTGTTAATTTGTATTAAACTTTTTGTTGAATATCATTTATTTTTACTTACGGCTTAGCGATTTATCATCATGGGAAATGTGAAGTATAAACATTACATATTTTAGTAGTTTATTATATACTGTTCTTAAGCTTCTACTTTTATCAATTACATTTTTATTGTAATATAGTGACCTTGGATAGTTATATAATATATAGATGAAATTAGCTTAATTTGAACAGTGACAAATAAATACATTTTGATCTTTAAAAGGAATATTTAAATCTTGATAAACGATTATTCTTAATATTTTGATGTTTACTTGATTCGTGCACTGAATAGTTAGGGCCTACCAACGTAAGTCGTTCCTGGGCGCAAATGCGGCCTGCTTAATAATAATATGCTGCCCCCTCTCCCGCACAAGTCTACGACTTCTGGGCTAATCCCTTTGATTAGAATGAGGGGTAGAGATATTATTTACTTCGTCTATATGAAAGTGGCACACATTAAAATATTGAAAAATATCCTCTTTCATAAATTTAGTGCAGTTATCCAAAAGTTTTTTCTTTTTTCATACTTAGGAAATCTACAATCAAACAAGCGGTAACTATCCTCTGATTGGTGGATGAGAGGAGAGGGAAATTGGCAGGATGCGCAATAGTCGTTGGCTTATCTCCATACTCCTAAATCTATGTGTTTATCCAACGAATATTTAGAATATCTCTATTTTACTCAATTTTAATTCTGGATAATCACTATTAGGGTAGTTCTAATTTAGGTTGCTTATTATTATGAGATCTGATTGAATGGCTGTCGTGATGAGGCATATCAATTAAGGTAACACAATTAGATATTTCAAGCACTAGAATATGTAGGTATAAGCCACCAAATTCAAATCTGTCCATATTTAACGTACAATAATGTGATAAACATTAAAAGTTGCATTACTTTATGAAATGTGTATTACTCTTACGATATACTTTAATTGCTACACTATCACGTTTCAGTAAGTACGTTAGGATGCGTCAATCATTTTGTATTTTGAATAAACGACATCGACGCAGAAACAGAAATATTTGGAAAAAAAATTAGTATAACAAAGACAAGCTTAAAGTGCATATAATCGATTGATGGTGGATTTGAAAAAATAAAGATCAATTAATATACGTAAACTTCCTCTACACATCAAGTAATGATTTTGATTATTTCTTAGAAAAGGTATCTTCTTTGATTAAAAAACAAAATTTAGAATGGCTATATCTCCAAGTGAATGGTTAGATTTAACTTTGAAAATTAGCGTACCTCATTATTTAATAAAAAATAACATTTTGGTTCTTGTTTGGATTACGTGAGAGATATGTAGAATTATTGATATCATTCAAGCTCTGGCTAATAGAGGTCTCTTGGGCGTGTACCCTTCAGTTGGAAGTAGTAGAAGCACTTTAAGGTAAAAAGCTACGATCTGCCCAAAATTGTTATTTACCCACCGCTCGTACAAAAATCGCACTGGGAGGTTTTTTCTTATAAAGATTGTTCTAAAAAAATGGCAATTTAATAATTTGTGTTTTTTAAGAAATACATCACTATATCTTGGAAATTATTTTTGCTATTGATCTGTATTTTTGCAGCAACATACAAAATACTACATCGTTTCTGACAGTACGTACTTGGTTTTAACAAAAAATGTCTATTAATTTAATAGACACCACTGCAGGTGTGTTTTTGTAGAGTTCTGGAAAATAATGAAATAAATAGCTCATGTAGTTTTCGAGATATTGTGATGTATATCTGAAAAACAAAGTTATTAATATCTTTTTGCCCTTAAGCCCTATATCTACCACCGTCCCGGGATGATTTTTGTACGACTGGTGAATAATTATGTCTCAGTGTGTCAGTAATTATTTAACATGGGTTGTAGCTTTTTACCAAGCGACTTCGAACTGAACAATACCTACTCAATATATCTCATACAACCTAGCGAGCAGAAGACACGAAAAAAATTACTATCTCGGGAATAGTTAACGATGCCTTTGTCCTTTTTTATAAACTTTTCTAAACTGATATCTAAATTTCTTTCGATGTATGTATATAAGTAAAAATAATATTTCATATAGTTACCCGCATGTCAAACTTTTCAATATATATTTTATGAGTTTTAAATTTAGAATTAATTTTTGGAAAAATGATAACGCAAAAATTCAGATCAATAACGAAAATAGTTTCCAAGATATAGTGATGTATATCTTAAAAATACAACTTTTTAATTTTCCATTTTTTTTAGAACAACCCTTATAAAAAAACTCTCCCAGTGTTATTTTTGTACGATCGGTGGAAATTGATACTCCAAAGGGTAAATACCTAATAATTTGGGACAGGTCGTAGCTTTAAAGTAACATCGAAATTAATTTATAGAGGGTTTTTGGGCTGGTAAGAACTGTATTAACTGTCGAGTATACTTTCATCGGCACAGGCACATAAAATAGCTATCCTCCCTATAAAATTTCGCAGTTTCGCTAGATTGTAACGGCACTGATCTATAGAATGTATACAGGTTATTGGGAAATGATACGCCAATATGCGTCACGAAAAATTAATGCCACAAACTCCTAAAAATGTCAAACATTTTTTGGAAAACTCAACATTAGCGGGGATACAAGGTGCCAGAAACTTTTTTTTTAAGAATTTATTCTAACAACTTTTTGTAAGTGTAATCATCGTCTGTTAAATCGCGTCGTCTTTGTAATGCTTGTCAGTTGAATCACTTGATTTTCAATCTAGAATTATGCAATGTGCTGTAGTGTGACGACACCAATGTTAGTATTTGGAAACATACACATCAGGCCATAAATGTCAGAATTTGACATTTGATATTGAGACTGTAATAACTTCTTTTAATAGAACATAACTATTTAATTTGGTTTGCAAAAATGTACGTATTTTTATCTACTATTTTAAAACATTAAAATATGCGGCACTGATACCATTGAAATACTTCAGACAAAGCTTTTGCCTATAAATATTTTACATTTTTCATAAAACTGGGTACATACTTATTAATAATGAACTGCAACTCCTACACTTTCACCATAAAAACAATACTTATTTTAGATTGTATCAATTTACAAATTTAAAAATGATGAATGAAACAAAAACGTGGACCTTAACAGATATTTGACATTTATTATAATTTCTATGGAAACAAATAACAACTATGTTATTTGTGCTGTAGTGTGCTGCCACGCTCGGTGCGTCACTGCAAACGGGCAATGGAACAGATTAGGAAAAGCACAGCTGCTGCGATTTAGCCGACGATGTTCTAATATTTTTTTCTAATTTTGTATACGTATCACTAGTATCCCTTTATAACCACGTTCTTGTTTTCAAGATGTGCTTTGTTAATTTTGAAAATTAGTTCGAATAAGCGGCTGTTCATTTAACGCACGGGAATGTTTAAAGTCGTTTTTCTTCTTTTCTTATCCAAATTTATAAAAATGTTCAAGCAAAAAAGTTCTAAGTCATTGTTTGAAGGCTAAGGACAGTTTAGGTCCTTTGGCGTTGGAGGATATACATCAAATTAAGAACGTAGGTACAAAACAGCACTAGTGATACCTACGTGTACAAAATTAGAAAAAGGTCGGTACACTTACGAAAAAGTTATTAGAAGAACTGTGACCCCGATAATTTTGAATTTTCGGAAAAAAATTATACGACTTTGTGGCATTAATTTTTCCTGTAAAATAACCCCTTCAGAATATTAACGCATCATTCTTGGATGCCCTGTATATATACATACATTTGATGTACACATTCGGTGTCTACATTAACATGTCTAGTGTGTACTATTATTTCAATAGGTGTATACATTTGTGTCAACACTAAGTATCCAGATACATACGAATCTTTGCATTCTGTTACAGCTGTGGAGAGAATATATTTCCTATTTATGAGACGAATGGATCTCCACTCAAAGGCTCATGTCTTAAATCGCTAAAGTGCTACCGATTATCTAATAGCTATTTATGCCATCAGTTACGAAATGCCTAATTTTGTGTAACGCGTGAGAAGTTACACAAAATTTCATTTCGTAGCGTATTGCATACAAGATTTTTTCTAATTTTGAAGAAAGTAATAAAAAAATAAAATTTAATATAATTGACAAAAATTTGAAAAACATAAATTTAGTTTGTTGCTGTTACTTCATGTTAGTTGTCAGTTTGACATTTTGTAAAAAAGTCTAGACGGAAGGTTTTTAGCGAGATTGATATATTTTTAGTTTTATTTTTAAAAAATGAGTGATTCAAGTTCTGAAGAGCTACCAAGCGATATTGAAGAGGCAGCAGGTAATGCTCTATTATCAGTAATTCCCAAAAAGTCAAAGGCAGTTTATGATTTGGCATACGAAAAATTTGTTACGTGGTGTGATGAGAAGAAAATTAAACATGTTAATGAGAAAGTTTTACTTGCATATTTTGAGGATAAGAAAGATCTAAAAGTTTCCACATTAAGGACACTTTACTCAATGTTAAGGTCTGAACTAAATCTGAAAAGGAATATTGATATTAAAAAATATACAAATTTGGTAGCATATATTAAAAGGCAAGCGGACGGGTACAGTGCTAAAAAGTCAAAAGTTTTTATTAAAGAAGATTTTGCCAAATTTTTAGTGGAAGCTGATGACAAAGAATACTTAATGGCTAAGGTTGCAATGATAATTGGAATGGCAGGAGCATGCAGAAAAGCAGAATTAACATTTCTTCCAGTTGAAAATGTTATAGACGAAGGAAGCCATTTTCGTGTTGATATCCCACCTTCAAAAACAAAAGTTATACGGCAGTTTGCAATTACCACTGGAGACATTGAAAATACGAATCTTGTTGAAATATTAAGAAAATATATTAAGTTGCGTCCCCAGGTTCTTAAACACAACAGATTTTTTGTAAAATATGCGAATGGAAAATGTACCAGAAATCCTGTGGGAATTAACACATTTGGTCTTTCAAATCCTGTTCTATATACTGGCCACTGCTTCAGAAGAAGCTCTGCCACTTTCCTAGCAGACAGTGGCGCTGATATTTTAAAAAGAGGCACGGAGGTTGGAAATCTAGCTCTGTTTCGGAGGGATATGTTGAAAATTCCATGAATAATAAAAAACTTATAGCGCAAGAAATATTTGGTGAAACATCTAATGCAATGTGCGCCGCTTCCCAAATAACAGCAAGTTCGAACGATGAAAAAAATATGTCGTCGGGAATTAATTTGAATAATTGCAATAATTGTGTTATCAATATTTATAATAATTAATTAATTTATAATTTATGTTTTTAACTTGTATTATAACAGTTTAATAAATAGGATAATTCTTTTTGTCACTAATTTTGAAATACATTTTTTGTCACCAATTGCATAAAATTTTACTTTATGCAACTAGTTACAAAAAGTAAGACGTTTCATAATGTCAATCAGTTTTAAAAAGCGTCACTTTATATGTCAAAATTAGAAAAACTATATTTTCATGAATAGCTTGATATTATGATCCTTTGAGTAATAGTTATTATCAATAATCCAGTATAAGTATAAAACTAATTCATAATTGTGTCAATTTTCAGTACAACGAATTCCTCAGATCTTTAGCTGCAAGGTTTCCCAACGTTGTGACTCTTCTCCGAGGCGGTGTTTCCCACGAAGGACGTGAAATTCTTGGAGTTCTAGTATCTTTTAGCCCTGCTAACCAAAATAACGCTGTCTTTTTGGAATCATTAATTCATGCAAGAGAATGGTAATATGGGAAACACTGAATTATAGAATAAGAAATATTAAAATAAGATTTATATTTTCGAATGATTTAAGTTCATTATCTACAATAACTATTTTCTTTTCAGGATTGCTGGTGCCGTCAATACTTATATCCTTAATGAAATACTAACTAGCACCGATCCTGCTTTCCGTAGATTTGCTGAAAGATACGATTGGTACATTTTCCCTGTTTTCAACCCTGACGGATTTGCCTTCTCTCATACCAATGTAAGTTTAAATAGTTATTTAACACTTTTTGTACGAGTTGCATACAATATTATTCTACGTTCATGTAAAAACCAAAAAATGTTTTTTTAGATGACACTAAGTCTAGGAAAATATGACGTTGAACGTTTATGTTTGTCATGATGATAAAACGCTGTAGTAGAATGATAGATGAATGCAATAAACATTTTATTGCTCTAGTGCAATAAAGAACCACTTTTTCGACTAAATATAGTTCAATAAAGTTTTGTTTTTTGCATGAACGTAGAAAAATAGTTATTTATGCAGCAAGTACAAAAAGTAAGTGTTTATTGCACGCGACGTAAAATTGTCCAACGAGGCCGTCAGGCCGAGTAGGACAACACGTCAAGTGCAATAAGCACTTTTTGAACGAGTTGCATACAATATATTTTCTACGTTCATGCAAAAACCAAAAAATCTTATTTAGATGACATTAAGTCTAGGAAAATGTGACGTCGATTTGAACATTTATGTTTGTCATGATGACAAAACGCTGTAGTAGAATGACAGATGAATGCATTTTATTGCACTAGTGCAATAAAGAACCACTTTTTCCACTAAATATAGTTCAATAAAGTTTTGTTTTTTGCATGCACGTAGAAAAAATAATTATTCTATTTATTTTTCTAAGTGCATCCAATAATTTCTTTATATGTATTTTTATTTAATTAGCGTGTTCTCTTTAAAGTGTACGAGTACTCAAATACAATTTCTCCTAAATTCGTATTTAAATAATTAAACAAAATTTATTATAAACAAACCTTATTCAAAAAAATTTAGGATATTTTTAATGTAATATAACCTCTAGAACAGTATGTTTTTAATTAAATATTTCCCTGTATCCTTATTTGTCGATATCAAAATCTTAAGCATATAGGGTGTTTGTTTATTAAGTATAATTTCCAAAGTGCTGATATTTAGAAGATCCATAGAACCAGGAGGCCATATAAGAGTATACAGAGTGTCCCGAAAGTAAACCTCCGAACGTTAATCATCAATTCTAAATAAAAAATAATCCCAATTTGCTATATAAACTATAGTCCAAAAAGGCTTAGTTACGGATATACAGGACTTAAAGTTTAATTGGAAAAAATATAAAATTTTAAATATCTTCAAAACCGTTTGAGATGTTATAATGAAATTTCAGAGGTGTTGATGGAAGGCGCGTAATTCGCAACACAAAATTATTTTTTAGTCTTACCAGTGGCGCGCTTAGCGAAACGTCAATTTTTAAAAAATACTATGGTACGCCAATGGTCTCTCTTAAAATATATATTTTTTTTAAATTTCCTGTTCAATTAGGAAGAAAATAGCTCCGTCAACATTTTATCGTGCAACGAACCGTGTTGTAGTAAAGATATAAACTGTTTTAATGCACAGCTTAATAATAAGACAATCTGTCATTTTGTAAAAGTTAACCATGATAAATCAAAATGATGCGTCGCTTAGTTATTAGTCGCGGCAAGAATTCAGACAACTTACGTCATGCGAACAAATGAATAATTCATTATGCTTTCATCAACATATTTAAGAAACTGAGAAAAACAAAACTATATACTATACTAAATGTTTGCACAATATATATAAAGCTGTTTACAGGCCTTTTAGGCCCAGAGCTGCGTTATTCTCTTCCATTCCATTCTGTTCTTCGTCTTTCTTTTCCAATCCAATACATTTTTCTCCCTTATATCTATTGCCGCTGCCTCTCTCCATCGCTTCCTCGGTCTCCCTCTTTTTTTCTTGTAGTTTGGTTTAGTTTCTACAATTTGCTTAACTGTCCTTTCATCTTCCATACATTCTAGATGCCCTAGCCAGTGCCTGGTACATTGCATATATTTCCTCATTATTTCTTCTTACATAGCCTTCCTCCGTTTTCCTGCCCCCTAGAATTCTTCTTAAGATTTTCCTTTCCCACCTTAAAAGGTTTTATCTTGATTTCTTATTGAGGACCCAGGTTTCACTCCCATACAGCGCTGTCGGTCACCAAATTATTTTATACATTCTAAATTTTACTCCTCTGGACAAATTTTTTGATTTCATTAAGTGGTTGACTGCTGCCAAACTTCTGTTTGCTTTTATTATTCTCCTATTAATTTCTCGCTCCTCATCACAGTTCGCTATTATTAGCGCCCCCAAATATACATATTCTTGAACTTGTTCAAACTCCATCTCCCCATGCTGTGTTCTCAATTTGAAATTGGTATCTTTTCTTGTTCTCCTATTCTCAAAAGCTTCCTTTTCTCTCGATTTATCTGCAATCCCACTTTACGTGCGTCTTTCACAAGTTTTCTCGTTACTTCTTCTAATTCCTTACTATTTCTAGCAATAATGGCCACGTCATCTGCATAACTTACTATTTGGTGACTTTCAAACAATATGTCTCCTTCTCTGTTCAACTGATTATCTCTTATGATATTTCTAGTACTAAATTAAAAATAAGCGTTGAGAGTGGGTCTCCTTGTCTCAGTCCTGTGTCAATAGTAAAACCTTCCAAACATTCAGCCTTTATTCGTACTTTGCTTTTAGTATTATCTAAGGTCATTTTCAATAGCCTAACCAGTTTGGTTGGTATCCCCAATTGTTTCTGTAGTCTATTGCATCGCTCTTTTTTAAAATTGGTATAATCATCTCTCCAATCTTCAGGCATACATTCTCTTTCCAAATCTTTCAAATCATTTCGTATATTCTTTGTCTCAAATCCTCTCCTGCGTACTTAATATTTTCTGCCGTTATTCCGTTTTCCCTGGATTTTTGTTATTCTTTAAAGTTTCTATAATTATGTTTATTTTCTTTTTTGTAGGTTCTTCTAATTCCACTTGCTTTTCCCTTACCGGTATCATCTCCTCCTGATCCTCTCTTTTCCTTTCTCTCTCTTTATTCAGCATATCTGCAAAGTATTGCCTCCGTATTGTGTCTCACTTCTGTTTCCTCTCCAATTAAATTACCACTTTCATCCATCTTGTATATACTTCCTCCTTTCTCTTTTTTCCCTATTTTATTTCTCTGTAGAAGTTACGTATCTTTTTTCTCTTATAATGATGCTCTATTTCATCTATTTTATTAACCTGTTCTGTTCTCTTCTTTTGTCTAAACACTTTCTTTGCCTTTCATCTTTGTTCCCTGTATATTTCCTTATCCTCCTCTTGTACTGACTGAAGTGCTTCAATCCTTATCTCATTTCTCTTCTCCGCCTCTGTGATACACTCCTTATCCCACCATACTTTTCTCCTTGCAAACTCTTTTTTGGTATTATTTTCTCACTTGCTGTTTGTATGACGTTTTCGATCTTTATCCATTACTCATTTATATTTGCTTCCAATAACTGTCTGTTTTCTTGCAAACCTTTCCTTATCTCTTCTTTACACTTCTTTTCGGCTCTCCCATTTTGTAATGCCGCCATATTTAGTTGTATTTTTTCCTTTGTAATCCTTTCCTTTTTATAGGTTTTTTTATCTTCAAATCTATTCTCACTAGGTAGTGATCCGAGTCTATGTCTGCACCTCTGCATGATTTAACATTTTTTATTATGCTGCTGTGATTCTCATCTATGCAAACATGATCAATTTGATTCGTATATGCTCCATCTGCAGAGATCCAGGTACCCTTATGTATGTCTTTTCTCTTAAAGAATGTGCTCATTCTTTTCATTTTTTTTTCTTTTGCAAATTCAATCAGCCTACGCCCATTGTCATTGCTCTCTTGGTGTTTACTTTATGGCCCTACTATGTTTTCATACATCCTTTCTCTCCCTATTTTCGCGTTTGCGTCCCCTACTACAATTCCTACTATGTTTTTATTCAGCTTGCCTTAATTTTCTGTTAGGTTCTCATAAAACTCCTCTTTTTCTTCTTCTGTTTTTTTCTTCTGTTGGCGCATGCATATTTAATATGTGCATATTTGTTTTATTTATTTCTTCTCTAAATTTAATCATACATAACCTATCTGAAATCGCTTCAAATTTAGTAATTTTACCTGCTGCTGTTTGCTTTGTTTCACCTCTGCTCGTAAAGAATAAATAATTCTATAATTCCCATGTGTTCGTCTCTTTTATATGCGTCTCCTGCCTCGCTATTATGTCCATTTTGTATCTATTTGCTTCTTAGTGCTAGGGCACTATATATTGCATTAAATTACAAAAATGGTTGTTTTTAATAGTATAAACTATCGAAAATTATGTTGACAATAATAATTGCGTAACGTCAGCTTTGATTTAAGTCGTCTGAATTCTTGACTCAACTATATGTACAGGGTGATTCATTAAGAATGGGCAATCTCTGAACTGGAGATACTACACACCAAAATATGGCGATTGAGCCAAATGTGCCTTATCCGAATGTTGCTGGTTTAAAAAATACAGGGTGTGTTCAGTGCTAGAATTTTATTTTGAAATATCTCAATACCTTTGAAACCTGTCGAAGTATTAAAAAAAATTGGCACAATTATGTTTTTTGGCACGGCAAATAAGAATTTTTAACTAATTTTTTATGTCACTAGTAGAGGGCGCCACTTATGGCACAGCATGTTTCTTTTAAATGGCAGAACTTTTTTTCTGTTTAGTGTATCCATCTGCCTATTGAAACAATCGATTCTCCTACCTGTTATATTTGAAAAAGGTATATCTTGTTGAAGTCGTTAGAAGTAACAGTTTTCGAAATAATCCTATTTGAAATATTCAGTGCACCGATTGAAAACTGTTATCGTTTCTGGTAAACATCTTTTTCTACTGAAAATACAGCAAAATTTTACTTGACAAAGTTGTTCAGAGCGGTAAATTATGGAGATGTGCAAAATTTTTATCGTCTTTTATGCAATATACTACATATCGCCTTTATCTTTTGTATTTATTACAGTTTCTTCAATTTTAGTATAAAAATGTGCCTAAATATTATCGTGTTGCTCAAGCTAATGTAGTACCTGTTTTAAAGACGCCAACTGCAAAAAATTAATACAGAGAATGTAATTTTTTATGCAAAATATAGGTTTTCTTATTGGCTTTCACATTAGAAGCAATTGGGTCTTTAAAATTGTTCTAACACAATGTAGCTTACACTAAATGTTGTAAGCTATGACAATAAAAGTATTGCCTCAGTAAGATCACCATTTGACAAACTGTTATTTTTCATAGTATTTATACTCGATAGTCATAATTTATACATAACCGTTAGTTTGAAATTTGTGGTTTGAAAAATCATTTTGAATTTGTTATCACTTGAGGGAGAGGATTACAAATTGAAATTCTCCATAGCGGTTTTACGTTTGAGTTGAGATGCTCTTAATTCTCTAAATATGAATTTAATCGATTCAGTGATTTATTTTAGTACTGCAATAAGCAGTGCTGAATTAGGAACAAATTTTATTTAAATTTAAACAGAAAAGGTAAACTTAAAACTAGAAAATCCGAAAATATTAATAACTACAGCTAATACTAGTACCTAGCTGATACAGACAAGTAATAATGAATTAAGTGAGATGCTCAAATTGACCACCTCCAGTTCTGGCGCGTAGTTGGACCCTCCTCGATACATAATTTATTGCATTCCTTAGGGCTTCAGGAGGCACCAACGCACAAGCTGCTCCTATTTTTAACTTAAAATTCTCTACATTTTCTGGTATTGTCTGGAAAACTTCTTCTTTTAACCCCAAAAAAAGTCAAAATGTGGCAAATCGGGTGAACGGGCTGGCCATTCAATGGAACCATGCGATGTGGAAATTGCTGAATAAGGTAATTCTGAATAGTTCCGAATTGTGTGAGAGGTGTTCCATCTTGCTAAAAATAGATGAAGTCTTGTTTATTTTCTAGTGGCAAGTCATCTATTAACTCGCTAAATTCATTTTCTAAAAATCTGCCATATTTAGCACCCGTCAGTTTACCATTATAGAAGTAAGGCCCTATAATTTTGGTATCAAGAATTCCCACCCACACATCGATTGAAAATCTCTGTTTCTTTGCGGTTTCTCTGTGCCCGTGTAAATTTCCATTAGTCCATTCGTAGTAAATGTTTCTATTAAAAAATTCATTGTTACTAAAGTTAGATCCATCTGACCAAAGAATTTTTCTGCATATAAAAGGATCTTCCCTCTTTCTCTCTTGTAACCACATACAGAATCTTAATCTCCTTGGTTTAGCTTGCTCTCTCAAGTGATGCACTTCTTTCACCTTATAACATTTGAAACCATTTTTTTGTAATAACCTTCTTGCACTGTCTTTGTTTACATTACAGTTTACTGCAATTTATCTAAAAGATATATCACTGTTTTGCTCATTTTTCCTGTTTATATAATTTACAACTCTGTTAGCATTAAGTACGTTATTAACAACTGTGGCTGGTCTTGTTGCCCTTTTCTTCTTAAAAAGTTTTCTCCTAATTTTGAAAAAGTTCTTCTGTGAAGATTTCCAACGCACTTGGAGTGCGTCTATTTCTATATTCTGCCAGTGCTTGAACAGAATTGAAATTACAGTGAGAGTACAACACAAACATATTATACTTTTCAATATTTAAAAACCACATTGTTATTCAAAATTATATATATATATATATATATATATATATATTTAAATAATAATAATAAACTGTAAGAGTATTCAAACCAGCACCATCTGCATAACCTATCACAAAAATACAAAAGATAAGGGCGACATGTAGTATATTGCATGAAAGACGAAAAGACAGGCAATTTTTTGTGGCCACAGCCTCTTTGTTCGCCTAGAAGGCGCAGCGAACCACATACGATATTTCAAAAATCTGTTTATATCAGGTGAAAGTATCAATTTTGCAATCAACATTTATATACGTATAAGTTTTCTCTATCTCTTAAAATAAAAAGTTAGATAGCCTTAAAATTTGGGTACTTTACAGGTTTTTTATTATTACTCATAAAGTTGGCCATGGATCTCAAATTTGTTTTTGCGAACATAAAGGCCTCCAAGAATGCAACAAATAACATTTAAAGATTTTTGACGTGTCTCGCATATTAAGCGAGATACATGGGAGTGGCCATCTTATGTGAGACAGCCTATAACATTTTGAAGGAAAAATAATGCAATTGAACTGCATAAGAGCATAGAGTGTTCCATTTAAAAAATTGTGTGCTTGAGTCATATTCTAAAAGAAATACTCTGCAGAGAAATTACAAGTACGCCATTCTACCTAAAAAGTCCACAAAAGCAATTTTTACCATTCTGATATCTCAGCTCTTATCTGAGATACGAAGAATCCCTTAAAAGTAGATATTTTTAAAAAGGTTTTTGAAAATACTGAATGCACTATCGTAAGTTTCTCGAAAAAGTAGCCTATTGCTAGGAAAGCTGCATCCGTCTATCACTTGTAGTTTGCGAGATACCATCCATGTACAACGAAATTGGAACACCCTGTATAGTTGCTTCAGTCATTGGAGTCGACAATGACATCAATTAAAGCTGTACATCAGCTGTGCCCTAGATCAAAGTCCGACTGAGTGTTAAGATGTTTCCCTAAGTGCTCAATAATTTGCATTTGCAGGAAATAAATTAGATAGGGGTTGAGGTTATCTTTATTATTAAAACAATTTTCCAGGAAGAACAGTCTATAAGCAAACTGTTAATAATACAACAAAACTTTTAAAAAAAATTATTAAGCAAATGTACTGGTTGATAATTTTAAGTTATGAGATATTTCTTCCATTAAAGCTATATTGTCCGTATTGTCCCTATTACACTCTTCTTCTTTTTAGAACCGCATGTGGCGTAAAACTAGGGTACCATATGTACTATGCTTCGGTGCTGATCCAAACCGTAACTGGGCATATTTCTGGAACAGTGGCGGCGCTAGTGCCTTACCATGCTCTGAAACGTACCGCGGTCCAACAGCTTTTTCGGAACCCAGTACCAGAACTTTGTCTGAATTCATTGGCACCATTGCCAACAGACTTGTAGCGTACATCAGCTTCCACTCATTCTCTCAGATGCTGCTAATTCCCTATGGACACACTACAGCTCATTTGGACAACTACGACTTGACAGTATGTAATGGAAGTTATGCTTTGTCGACCGTGTTTTAAACTATCCTTCATTTCAGCGCGCAATTGGGCTCAGGGCTGCTGCGTCTTTGGCGAGACGATATGGAACACAATATGTCGTTGGAAACATCGCTGAAACTATTTGTAAGTTTCCTCACTTTCTAAGCAAACATGTGCATGCCTGTTGCATGTTGCCTTCATGATTAATACTAAGAAATTGCTGTTTCATGACGTTAGATGACAACATCTCTCATCTGTGATAAAATAATTCATATAATTAGTAATACTGTTATAACAAAATGACTTATAAATGCGTGGATACTAAAATAGTAAATTACACAAGTGTGTTAATGCTCTCTCCAGCAAGTTGTGTTATATTTTCCATAATTCACAACGTAACAAAAAAGAAAACATTACTAAATACTTTAGTTTTCTAAACAGACAATATTTATAGTCATTAAAATACGTATAGTAATTGTATTGTTGTTATGGATAGAAAAATATACAGGATGAAACACTCATCAATGTAGGTTTTTATCACAGCGATCGATTTCCAACCTCCATGTCGCATAAGTGTCGTTATATCACCACCTGCGTCCACAAGAATTTTAGCTGATGATTCTGAAAGCAATGGCCGATAAATAATTCAGAATCTTGTAAATTTAAATAACTGACTATTACTTTTGGTATATTCCAAAATTTGTTGACACCTATCGGTTGCTTGATTCCTTTCTGAGAAAAAAATTTTGAGAAATTCGTCAGTTAACGTGAATACTCTGGTTGCTTTGTTTGCCAGTATTTTAATAAGTTGCAGAAGCTAGGTTTTCCATGTTTTGGACTTCAAGTTGAGATAACACTTGTTTCCGACAAGCTCACGAAATACCAACAATTAAAACCTCTTTAGTAAACAAAAACTGAACTGACTGTCAAAAAATTTGTTAATTTGCTCAGAGGTCAAAGTTATTGAGTTCTTTGGCATGTAGCTGTCGACTTGCATTTCAGCAGTGTTTTCAATTTAAAATATTTGGCTATATCGACGTCATGATAAATGTTAAGAAGCTAAAAGTACTTCATAGCAGATAATATTCAGTGCATATACTGTTTGGTTTAATTTTTTCAGATAACCTACTACCACTAAAACATTTTCAGAAAATGAAAAATATATCTTTTTGTCTGCTCTCCATTCTCTAAAATTCTTGTAAAATGTATTGTATCTAGCATGGGATTTTCTGGGTGACGAATTTTCAGCTATTACTTTTTCTTCAAAACTTCATTGACTGTGGTCAACTTATACATAGAAAATATCATGAAATAATTTAATGACAAAATCTTTGAACAACTCGTTTGAAAAATTATTATTACATCAAAGTAAGAGTCCGTTAAATTCTACTTCTAGCGTCCCCTTGACGCACAAATAACAGTAGAAGGATGCTGGTGGGCACTGTCACCATCGTCCAAAAAATTAGAATATATTGACTACGCTGTCAGAACTTCAGAATTGCAGCAGTACTATTTTCAAAAATAGATAAGTAATTCCTAAACAATTATGTAAGAAAAAAGGTACTTTCCAATATTTATTAACGTGGCAAGTTTAAGAAACGAAAAATAATTTCAAAATTATAAAAAAAATAGATATATACAGTGTGTCCCGTTTTTCAGGTGAACACCTCTAGAAATGTGAGACGCCTGTGGCAAGCAAGCCATTTTTATACTATTAGGTACATTGGCTTCTAATATTTCCAGAGATGTTAACCTGAAAAACGTGACACACTTTATGAGAATAATTTTGGGATTTTGATGATATTTAAAATTCAAATTAATAAAAAATCACATTTTTTTTTGTTAAAAGGATAGTTTTAGTTATTTTTATTTAACTATACTTTTTATTTAGCTATACTTTAAAAATTTGTAATTTGGAAAATGGTTTCTTTAACAATAAAATTAGAGTACCTTTTTCTTTCTTAGACATACATTAGAAAATTAAATCCACCTATTAAATTCTAAAAATACTGATTGGTGTGGAAATTTGTTTGGTTTCAATCACAGTTTTTCTTAGAAATTGTTATTAACTATCTTCAATTAATTAAACTGTGAACATAAAATTGAACCCGATACAAAGAATGAGTTAAAAGATGTATTCCTTACCTACAAGGCTTATTATCTAATGATAACCCACAAATAAACAAAAATATAGCAAAAAACACTTTAAAAGATATTGTATTTTTCCGGAAACATATTTCTCTATTATTTTTTAACATTTGTGCATTACCTTATTTTCATATTATGTAACCAATCATATTTTTGCAGATATTGCTAGCGGTGGCAGTATGGACTGGGTGAAAGGCACTTTTGGTACTCCAATTGCTTACACCTATGAACTCCGTGATCGAGGCACTTTTGGTTTCCTCCTTCCTGCTTCACAGATTATCCCTTCTGCATTGGAAACACTGGATTCTTTGGTGACAATCCTTGATGAATATGAAAACAGTAAATAATAATGTCAAATAATCATGTAACTGAATTAATATATTCACTACGCAATTTAATTACCGACTATTTTTTCTCGCTTTGAAAACTAATTAGATCCCTTTAATAAAAGTCATACTAATGTTTTACCCTACTGATGAATCCGTATGTTACAGTATATTGTACCAAGTTATTTTGAAATGTAGCAGTAAATTTAATGATTCGATACAATATATTTCAATTACAGTTACTAATGTACTAATGGTATGTATGTGGAATTGACATATCAACTAAGGAGGCATCAATGATTAGGTCATGTCAACTAATTTACTATTTTATCTTGCAATAAACTGTTCATACCAACTACAGAATTACTAGAATTGTATACCTACAAATAAAGATTGTAACAGAGCGGACATATATTATTTATATATGGTTTTGTTATTTTACAACCATATTTTTTTAAAGAACATCTTAGATTTTTGCTGTTTTGTAAAACGTACTTAATAAAAAAATACTTACTAATGTGATGGATCTGAAATTTTTGTTAAAATAACTTTCAATTTTTTAATAATATTTTTGCATCTAGAACACGATATTGTACTTTTGCGTTCGAGAATGGTTATTTAACCATAATATACATGCGAGAACGTAAAAGCATTTCACGTTCGAGGTACAAACAATATTTTTTCGAAAATTACTATAAAATAAGACAACTGTATTATGTTCAACAATTTAATTTATATTTGAAATCATTTGAACTGTGTTTGAATCAAGACGGTTTAGGCGCGTTGACTATCATAATGATAGCAACCTAATAAACAATTTAAATTAGATGTTTGAAAAAGTAGTGTTAGATATATTGTAATTCATATTCTAAGAGCGTTTAATTCAAAATGAGGTCGGAAAGTGAAAACGAGCATTGATCAGGGGAAGTATTGGAAGCGACATAAAGTGGTGTTTCACAATTACACCCTAAAAAAATCGTCAGTCAGTACGAGAATTCAAAGGATGGTGTAGTTCGAAAAAAATTAAAAAAATGTTCGAAGCGGTATTACTGGCATATTTCGAACATAAAATTAAACCTTCGACGTTATGGTCAGTATACAGGGTGTTAAAAAAAGAGTGTACAATATTTCAGGAGGTAATAGTATGAACCAAAATAAGCAGAAAAGTCTTAATAAAAATAGGTTCGCAAAGTAACGGTTGCGGAGACATGGACCACTATTCGTTTTTCAAACATTTTATTTTATTAGGAATAAATCGACAAAGGAAGCTTTTAACAAACAAAAAACAAAGTTACAGAAGATGTTCAAAGTGCTCTTCGTCCATTTCCAAGCAGGCACGACATCTTTGTCTTAACGATATTCGTACTCTTTCGAAAACACCCTCCTTGGTTTGGATTTCTTGACACTTTTGATTAATCCGTAGCTGCAGCTCTTACAGGCTATTTACAGGAGTACCATACACTAACGTCTTAAAATATCCTCAAACAAAGAAACCTAGAGGGTTCAGATCTTGGAGGCCATGAAACAGGTCCGGCCCTTCCATGTGAAAAAGTTTGGTGTAAATGCTCTCTAACGGCCATGGAGAAATGAGCTAGAGCACCATCATGCTGGAAACACATTTGTTGCCTCTGATTCAAAGGAATGTCTTCTAAAAACTCATACAGTGTGTTCTGCAGAAAGTTGAAGTAAGCAGCGCCTGTTAATCGGTTTGGTAAAACAACAGGACCAAGAAACCTGTCATCTACAATACCCATCCAAATGTTGAAAAACGTGCCTGATGTCCAGATTCTATTAGAGCATGAGGATTTTTGTCGGCCCAAATATGCGTATTGTGAAAATTAAACACTCCATTTCTTGTGAACCCGGCCTTATCAGTAAAAAGAATGTTTGCAAGAAGACGAGGGTCTTCAGCATCATGACGTAGAAACCAGCGACAAAAAAACAAACGTGCTTGATGATCATTTATTGGATTTAAGGCCTGTATTCGTTGCACATGGTATGAATAAAGCAGTTGCTCGTGAAGGATTCTCCAAACAAGAGAATCACTAATTCCTACCTCGGCTGATATTCTCCACACATTCGTATCGGGATTCTGCTCTACCAGTGCCAAAATTTCTTCTTCTGCTCTAGGAGTGGATACCGACCTTGGTCTTCCGGATAAATGGCACTGTTTGCTCAAGGAACCGGTATCACGCAATCTTTGGTGAATTCTTCCAAGCATGCGTTGTGAAGCAATCTGGCGATTTGGATAAGCGTCAAGATAAAGACGTCGCGCTTTGGTGACATGAAATGCATGTCTGTTAATTCTGCGTTAGAGTAACCAGCCATAGCAAAAGAAAACTTGTGCACTGAGAACAACTGTCTAAATACGTACTGTTTATTTCACTAAACATCAATCAACTATTATAAGAAAATACACAACGTTTTTTCAAAATAAAAAAGGGGCTGAAAAACAAAACATTTCATATCTCCGCAACTGTTACTTTGCGGACCCATGTTTATTGAGACTTTTCTGCTTATTTTGGTTCATAATATTACCTCCTTAAATATTTTACACTTTTTTTTAACACCCTGTATACACTATTGGTTACAAGCACTGCCCTATAATGGTCACATATTAACACTTATCGCCGGCTATTATAATGTGCATTATCCATAACAATCAGAGCACCATATGTGGCAAAACAGTGCCACATTGTTATCATAGTATGATCACAGTATAGGGAGAACTATGGGAGTGCGAACATCGGTTATACAGAGCCGTATTAAAGCAATATTTTGAGTCTGATCGAGGAACGAGTCGCTGCGCAGCAGTTAGATGTTTAAATATATCATCTATAAATAGTAATTTAAGTTCCTTTAAATTTGCTAAGTAATAAGTAATCTATAATATACTGTACAAACCATAAATGATATTTTACTGCTATTGCCTTACCTATTAACTTATTTCTTAAGTATAACATTGGAATATAAATACTTCTCATGAAAGTGAAGTTTAAAATATACATATTTATATTATTCACAAATACAAATTTTTATTTTAGAGCAAAGTTCTGTGCAGAGGCTTCTAATAGAGAAGATTTATTAGAAAAGCTGCTCAGGATTGGTAATAGTTCATACAAACTATGTCAAATACATTTTTAAAATAATATGTTTTCTAACGATTCGCGCAATAAATTACGCAAAGAGGCCATTCCAACGTTTCCTGCATAAGACGGCTCATCTTCAAATTATGTAGATGATCATATTTCTTGTAGTCACTAGAATGAGAGCAAGTCTTAAAAAAAATAATAAAAAATAATTTTTTTCCAAATTTACATTTTACTGCACTTTTATCTCCAACTTAACAATTTTCAAAGTTAAGTAAACATAATTTATCTGTTCTGAAAAATACTTGTCTTCTGGTTTATGTAGATCATTTAAGACGAAAAAAAATCATAATAAATTATTTGTCCACTAAACTTCAAACGTCAAATTTTAAATTTAAAAAAATCCCAAAAAATGTAATTATCACTAATAACAAAAAAAGTAAGTAAGTCCAAAGAAGTAAATCAAATTTTCACACTGTATGTTAGTAGCAGTAAATGATGTATAGTACATCTTGAATTACCCATTTATAATTGTATAATGAATTATTACATAATGTGGATAGATATAACGTAAACTTTCAGGTGGAATAACTACACTTTCATGCGCAAATAAAAATTTCTTATTCCGGTCCTGATCACCGATTCTGTCAATTCTATAATAATAATAATAATAATAATGCATTTATTTTCCTTTAAGACATGTGTACACATATATAGGGATAGTCAATGTTACTTAACCTAAGACAATAGAAATTCATCTACAGAATAAATACACCTGTCCACTAAAAATAACTTTAATTTACATTTAAAACTTTTTAAAAACTGGATTCGCTTTAGTACTTCTGGCAAATGATTGAAAAGCTTCAAACCAAGATAGTTAGGACAATTTTGTGATATATTAAATTTATATAGGGGCATCCGGAAGTCACCATTTTGACGAGTATTAATTGCGTGAATGTCCCTATTCATTTTAAATGTTGCTCTATTTTTAAATATATATATACATAGTTCAAAAATTAACAATCCTGAAAGAGTTAACACCCCATATTCCCTAAACAAAGCTTTGCACGTGTGATAACTTGGAATACCCGCAATACATCTTAATACCCGTTTTTGGGCAATAAATACACCAGGTGCTAGGGTAGTATCGCCCCAAAAACATACACCGTATCTCAAGCGAGAGTCAACTTGAGCGTAATACAAATTCATAAGCTGAGGCTTCGTCAGAACTGATTTTAAGTTTCTAAACAGGTAAACACAGAGAATTTAATTTTGCTATTAGGTTAGTGCAGTGCTCTTTCCAATTTAGGCACTCGTCCAATGTGAAACCTAGAAAATTGACCGTTGTTACAGTATCAGACAATGGAGAATTGTATACCTGAACATTTAGTTTAGAACATTTTTTCTGATAATTATGGAATCTAATATACGATGTTTTTGAAGGATTAAAATATAATGAGTGAGAGCCACACCAATCGCTAACTTTATTTAAGACCGAGTTGCATTTGAGTGCCAGTGCATCATCAGTTTTATCAGAAACAATTAGCGACGTATCGTCAGCGTACATAACTGGGAATGCAGCGGATATTAAAGTATCAAGTTCACTCGTGTACAACACAAATAATACAGGTCCCAATATTGAGCCCTGTGGCACACCCATACCCACTTCCCTGTACCCAGAATTTATCCTTTGAACGGTATCAACTGAGGAAAAAGAAAGACTTACATATTGTGTCCGATTTTTGAGAAATGAAGAGATCCATTCATGGGCCACCCCCCTTATACCATAGCCATCTAGCTTTTGTAATAATTTTTCATGATTCACACAGTCGAATGCCCTGCTGAGATCACAGAAAATCCCAACAGGGCACTCGCCTGCCTCCATAAATTCAATAACCCTTTCACAAATAATTTTCCACATTATGACAATCGTGTTTTTTAAAAACAGGTACAACCTTTCCAATTTTCAGATAGTCTGGAAATGACCCAGTCTGAAACGACAAATTAATTAAATAGCAAAGAGGTTTCACAATAGCTGTCAGAACTTGTTTTATGATGAAAACCGGAACGTCATCCGGTCCCGATGAATTTTTATTTTTTAATTTATTGCCTAATAAAATCAACAACTCGTCAGACGAATACGGTTGAATAAAAAAAGAAGGGTACTGTTGATTTGGGCTACAAATGGGGTAATTATTATTAGTCAATGGAATATTCTCAATCAACTTAAGGGGAGCATCTATAAAATAATCATTGAAAATTGAAGCTACAGACAGTGGATCGGTACACAAGTCTCCATTATCTAATTTTATACTTATATTTTTTACAATGTTAGACTTATTGGACAGTTCTGAGATTACGCTCCAAGCGGTACGGATTGGGTTATCAGAATTTGCAATTTTACTTTGATAGAATTCCTTTTTTGTTCTACCAACTAATTCAACATGTGCTTTTCTTGCGATTTTATAAAAGGGGTTCAACTCGGGATACGCAGCTCTCAAAATATGCAAGTCCTTTAGTTTAACACTGGATGTTCTTACAGCATCATTTACCCACCCCTTATGACTTTTCTTATAAAATTTCCGCCGAGGAAAACTTTTATTGAAGTGGTATAAAAAAGTATTATGAAAACCTTCAAACACAAATTTCTAAAAACATTTATATTCCGACAAGTCTCAGACGAGTCCAAATTAAAATCACCAGTTAAAATTATATTAGCATTAGGCACAAATATAAAATCCAACACGTTAAAAATATTTTCAAAAAATATATTTAAGTCTCCACTAGGAGATCTGTAACAGTTTAAAACAATCGTGTGCATGGTGTTTACTTTCCAAGACACAGCACATATTTCTAAATGTTTATCCTTACAGAATTTATCAAGATTAATTGTTTTGACATTAATATTAGTTTTAGTATAAATAGCAACGCCGCCCTTGTCATAAATATTTCTACAATAGAAACCAGACAATTTGAAACCACTAATATGCTTAGTATGAATAGAAGCAACTTTTGCATGGGTTTCAGTCAGACATAGAAAGTTTAAATTACTATAATTACAGACATCAACCTCAATCAAATCAATTGCATCTTGATTAAGACTTTGCACATTTAACAATAAGATGTCTGGATTAAACATCATTTTTCCGGAACAGTTTTCTTTCGAAATTGAAAAAACCTATTCACACACGCTCCCTCAGGCCAAACTTTAGGATCCATCGCTACCTTGAAGTTGTCCTCAAACATAGTCACCTTGAAGGAAGAGTAGATATTTGGGTACTTGGATGTCATAGATTCACAGATCACTTCGGGAAAAGTACTCTTTAGTAAATTTTGTAGGTCCACGACTGTAGTATGAACGTCAATTCTATACACATGCAACGCTACTAACTTTCGCACACCCTTAATACTTCTTTATTATTCCCTATCACCGTTGAATTACGGTTACGTCCTCTCCGATGAATCACTGGTTTCCATTTATTATCATTTTCAGATAAATTTTCTTTATGAGAAACTAAGGTTGTTCTTGTATCTGAGCCAAGCGTCTGCTGATTAGTCAACATAGTGCCATCAGATTCTGTATCTCTTGTAAGATTAATTATTTCCTTACATTTTAATTCACTTTGTACCATCATAATATCAGCTGATAATTGTTTACCTCTGACGACAGAACTATCAATTTTCTTTTTATTAGTTTTTGTTTCATAGCTACTACGTCCAGTTTCTGTTTTTGCGCCATTTGATTTTTGTTGCTTTATCTTTGTCTCCTTATCCTTTTTTTGCGAATCCTCGTTATCCTTATTCTGAACTAATGATAATTTATTTAGAAGGTCAATCTGACTTGTTAATAACTTTATTTTATCACGTAGCTCAGTAATTATTATATCCTTTTGTTTAATAACGTAGGAAAAAATGTGTACATCAATGTTTTTATCCACGTTAGCAACATTTTCCATAGCTTTGTAAAAAGCCGTGTCTTGTTCTATACTAGTCATTGCGTCGGCCTCACCACTATCACAACAAATGATCGTATTTTTGTCATCAGTGCACTGAATATTGGTCCACAACTTTGCACAACTCATATGAAATATATTTTCACAGTTTTTGCATTTCACACCATTTAGTACCTTCGATTTACACCGTTTACAAGTCGGAGCAATCGAACACACACCCGACCCAGATGCCATGCTATGTCATTCAGATGTGCTATCAGATGTGCTATCGCACTCACATTTCAAGGTCACCGCAGAAACTGAAAGCAGTTCAAAGGGACGACAATGGAGTGAAACTGCTGGTCTACCTATGCTGTGGTGTGATCTTCATTTATTCGTGTTCGTTTCTTAGTGTAATATATTCTTCAATTCAAATTTCCAGATTCAGATCCAGATTCAGATGATAATTTGTCTTAAAGAGTTTTTGGTCTTTTTCTATCAGTATACTGTTTCAATTTGGTTTTATAAAATTTGTAAGAGCACCAATCATCCGTTCTGCAGTTGTATATTCTTTGTTGTTTTATATTGCACGATTTACAGTACTCACAGACACTCTTGTGTATAATAAACTCTAGTAAATTATATATTTCAACCGTATCACTTACACTCTGACTATATTTTGATTTCGAGCAGTAACAAGTTTTTTTTATCATCCGATATTCCTTAGTTATTAGATTAGGGCGTTTACGATTTTGAGAACACGTTGTAGACCTTGAATTACTCTCCATTCTTAAGAACACAAACATAAAATGACTAATAAATTTATTATAATCACAATTAAATTAAAGAGAACATATACCTAAAATTTTCCCATCATTAGAAATCCAGCATTCTGATATGGCGCATGCGTATTTGCTGCAGCAGAAGCTGTGTAATCGGATATGCTTTGTCAAATATGCGAAACATACTAGTTTTATGGAAAAATATACGGACAGCAAGTATTTCCCTTTGTGTTGACTGCTATAAATTGTGAGCGGGTTTATAACATGAATTACTCTACTATTTTGAAAGTCAAATTTTGAACAAATTAAAAACGTAGATATAAATTTGATTTTTCTATATTTTGAAATATCTGGATTCTGGACAATTAAATTTTACTTAGCAGGCAATTTATATAGAGTCACGTAACAGTACATACTGAATTTTGACAGATTATTTAAATTATCTGGAGAATTTATTGATGAATGCAGCAATGTAATTTTTTCATATATTGCTATACAATGAAATGCGAAATGGTACTGATAATTTAAATATATATATAGAAGTAAACTGAATCCGAAGAAAAGAGTTGATGACTATTTTCTAATTGTGCTATACAGAGTGTCCAGAACATGAGTACCTTTATTTGACAAATTGCACCAAACAAAACTTAACAATTTTTTTCTGTGACCAACGGTATTAGAGTTATGACAGCAAACATGTTTTGATTATATGATCATGTCATACTTCCTTCCTTTAAAATGACTGCTGTTCCTTGCGGAAAAAATTCACTGTAGAAATGTCTCGTTGCCAGAGAATTTTGTCCAGTTAGCAGTTGTAGTACAGGCAATGACTTGCAATGTTTTCGCACATTTCATTGCATTACAGTCTGTTAAGTTTATATTGTTTACTTCATGAATAATCATACAAAAAAAAAAAAAAAAAAAACAGATTACAAACAAATTTTGTTTAAAGAGCTTTTGTTTTAGTCTCGATTGTATGTACCTTAGTTTGCAATTTAGTAGCACAGTTTTGCATTTTGGTATTTTTATTTTTGAAATGTATTGTAGAAAAATTATTCGTCTTGCACATTTTTTTCATAAGAGTTTTTTTTGTTGCATTTGGAGAGATATAAAAGACTTTTGAATATTACCACTGATATTTTGGATACTTTGTATATGAATAGGAAATGCAACTAAAATCTATTCAATTAAAATCACAGAGACAGGGGAGTTACAAACGAAGATTTTAAATGAACATTTTTTATTATAATACTAAACGATTATAAAATATTAAAATCAAGTAAAACTTTATTTTATGAATTAGCACAATATATTACTTGTACAATTTGCATAAACTTTTCATTTCAGAATAACATTCAGTAACAAAATTGTGCACAATTTTTAATGGAAGCGCCCCAGTATAATCGATGTTTAGACATGTATTTTTGACACTATGTACGTACACTAAAAAATTAGTATTTTCATTTGTTTCTTTAGTAGGTTGAAAAGTCTTAATAGCCAACCTTTTAATTATTTGTCTTGTAATTATAGCCGCAGTTAGCTTTAATCCAGAATGTCAAGAAATATACTTATTCAGATTGTTTTTCGACAAAATTTGTTGACCATAAATAACAATAGTATCCATATTTTAAATAAGTATAATTTGCTCTGCACTGTAACTAATGATTTAACAGCTAAATTTGTTTTGAAAATTACCTTCTGATTCCATTTAAAATTAAACAGGCTGTGTCGCAGTAATTTTCAATACCTATTAAAATATACATACATATTATGTATTTATTGCATGTTAGCCAGATAATTCAAATTTAATGCATTTGATGGATTTACAGCTGATTTATCGAATTGTGTTGGAGGATATTTATCTATATTTACAGTTAAATATAGATACATAAGTGATAAAAAGTCTTATTGTTTCTGTCTACGAGTCACCACTAATACTTGATTACAATCTATTAAAGGCAAATTTGTTAATAAAAAATATTAAAAATCAATCAGCTGTAAATACTGTTATAAAAATATGTTTTTAAAAAACTGAGTTATAACAACAGTGCTAGCACCATTGAATGACCAGTAACTTGACCGCATATGAAAACATACAAACACAAGGACTATACGAACCGTTTCCCAATATGTAGAGCAATTACTTATTTATTGCATTTTATTGTTTAGTGAAACATTTTTAGTTAAACGGGCATTGTACAGGTTAATAGATATATTTTCTTGATTTTCTTGTTGCGGCAATATACAATACGTTAGAAAAGTAACGTAGCATGTTGGCTTGGGTCAATATAAGAGATTGATACCGGTCGACATTTAACCACTCCACTAATTAATGATGTTTTCCAGGTTTCCTTCATTCCTGTACTGGATCGTGGAATATGCCGCCCCCTCTCTCGCATAAGTCACTAGACTTCTGGACGAATCCTCGTGATTAGAATGAGGGGTAGAGAAATTATTATTATTCTTATAAGTCGATTTTTATTTTCAATTTCACTTATTTTGATGTAATATACAATAAGATAGCGCTCCAGGTATTCCGGATATGACATCATCGATAATTTTTATTTTAACGTATATTTCCTGTAAATAGATGAGCTCTTTCCGGCAATATAGCACACTTTATAATTTTGAGAAAAATATGTTAAAATGAGTCAATAAAAGTTGAACGGTGACACCTCTACAGGTGCACAAAAATAGCATACTGCCGTATTAAAAATAGCAATTAGAAGTGTGCTATGGTTCGCATGAAAAAAACACACACTAATGTTGTTACTGTCAAAAGTGTTGTTAATCATTAGAAGATGTTATCTGAAAAAGGAAGTATTGAAATATTAATTAAGATATTTTGCTCGTATTAATTTAGATGATATTTTGTCTTTCAATTGTTATTTTTAGGTAGTGTGTCATTTCTGTGTACCTGTAGAGCTGTCATCATTAAATTTCTATTGATTCGTTTAAACCTCTGTTTCACAAAAAAATATTTTTTGAGTGTACGAGAGAGTCTTACAAACACAATTTTGTAAAAAAAATCAAAAAGGACTGTTCAAAAATGATTTAAAAATACACTTCTGCGGCACTGGAAACTGATCCACTGTAAAACCTGATAAGGCCGCAATCTGCAACCGGACAAAAAATAGAAAGAAATGCCCAAGGAAAGAAATAAATAACATTTTATAACGTTTGACAGTTGTTCTCAGTGCACAAGTTTTCTTTCGCTATGGCTGATTACTCTAACGCAGAATTAACAGACATGCATTTCATGTATGGTCGTGCTAATGGGAACGCCACCGAAGCGCGACGTCTTTATGTTGACTATTATCCAAATCGCCAGATTCCTTCACAACGCATGTTTGGAAGAATTCACCAAAGATTGCGTGATACCGGTTCCTTGAGCAAACAGTGCCATTTATCCGGAAGACCAAGGTCGGTATCCACACCTAGAGCAGAAGAAGAAATTCTAGCACTGGTAGAGCAGAATCCAGGTACGAGTGTGCGGAGAATATCGCCGAGGTAGGAATTAGTGGTCCTCTTGTTTGGAGAATCCTTCACGAGTAACTGCTTTATCCATACCATGTGCAACGAGTGCAGGCCTTAAATCCAATAAATGATCATCAAGCACGTTTGGTTTTTTACCGTTGGTTTCTACGTCATGATGTTGAAGACCTTCGTTTTCTTGCAAACATTCTTTTTACTGATGGGGCTGGGTTCACAAGAAATGGAATGTTTAATTTTCACAATACGCATATTTGAGCCGACGAAAATCATCATGCTCTAATAGAATCTGGACACCAGGCACGTTTTTCATTAAACATTTGGATGGGTATTGTAGGTGATAGGTTTCTAGGTCCTGTTGTTTTACCAAACCGATTAATAGACGCTGCTTACCTCAACTTTCTGCAGAACACACTGTATGAGTTTTTGGAAGACATTCCTTTGAATCATAGGCAACATATTATTATATTATTATTATTATCGTTGAGACGAAGATGTCGTGCCTGCTTGGAAATGGACGGAGGGCACTTTGAACATCTTCTGTAACTTTGTTTTTTGTTTGTTAAAAGCTACCTTTGTCGGTTTATTCCTAATAAAATAAAATGTTTGAAAAACGAATATCTGCGCAACCGTTACCTTGCGGACCCATATTTGTTAAGACTTGTTTGCTTATTTGCTTCATCCTGAAATATTTTACACCCTTTTTTTAACACCCTGTATTGAATTTATGCGTTACTTTTCCTACGCACTGTATACATGTTCTGCAAATGTCAACTATCCTATTACAATAAATTTTTAAGGTAACTATACCATCGAACATTTTGGCGTTGTCTGTATTGGGATCTTGGAAATTATGAGACAACAAAGGGTTACATTAGACCACTAGAATAAATTATTTAAAATATAAAAACATTGCTTTATTTCGTAGTGGGCTCATATTTTTGTTCTTAATGTTTCAGTTGTGATTTGTATGTAGTTTTACTTTTTAACAATGTACTGCAAATGCAAACAAATATTAATTGGGCCGAAAGAGAATTAGAAAAATTGATAGTGTTTCCTCGGAACTATAACGTTGACTCGAGTTTCATAGTTAAATTTTTAGTAATCAATTTTTATGCAAGTTAAAAAAAAGCAAAAATCAAAATTGGACTAAAATTTTTTCTCAGGTACTGCCTTTTTATCTCTTATAGATTTCCAGAATCCAATACATATGTTACAGGAAATATCGGATTTCAGGCCATTTCAGTTTGGCCTAGAACACACTAAAAGTTCCTATCCTAAAAGTTTTTAGGACAATCTAAAATAGCCCGATTATTATTAGGAAATACCAAAATAAAAATTTGTAACTTCTTAATTGGCATCGTACCGCTATACCTCGAGTTCATTTTTAAATATGAATTACATTACAATTAAAGTGGAAACAAAGTTTTATTAAAACAGTATTAAAAAGGGAAACTGAACCCTTTAAAAATAAATAAAGTAGTTACCCTTTTGTTGTTTATTTACTGTTTAATGAAAAACTATATTTTTTGTTGTATTATTTAAATCATTTTTAGGTACCTTTAACAAATGTGTTCCATTGTAGGTTTATAGGTAACTTTAATCTCTGAAATATAAAGTTTCCTGTAACATATACATCACGAAAACAGTCTGTGCTATTTCAATATATTAGGTAAATATAATTATAAAGATGAAGAAAATAATTTAAAATTGTGATTTAAAATCATCAGTATTTTTTAGAAAAGCTAATTTATCTATTTTAAAAAAGGTATATTAATAAACGGTTTCTCTTTTATTTTTTTTGTAATTTATATCTCTAATTTTTATTCGTTAATGTATTGATTTGATTTGAGATTGCCAAATTGTGGATGAAAATAATTAATTTAATTTCTATTACCTCCTTTTTGTAAATAGTAATTTAGTTTATAAAAATAATAATAGTCAACTTGTTGCTTAGTGCTATTATCGAAACATACATAATTTTTTCTAAGTACTGTATGTACATTAACTTTTTGTTCGGACTAAACTGTTAGAGGTTGTCAGTAAAATCCAGATGACTTTTGCTTTGACTTGGATTAACTCAATGAAAATATTAATCCACAATATATTGTTTTGCTTATTGTAAATTATGAATTAAGCAGCTCTGCCACTGATTATTGACAACTAGTGTTGTTTTTTATGTTATGATATAATTGTATCCCTTAAGCCTTAAATATAATTAATCTGATCTATTAATTCAACTGTAACTCTAGATCTAGATTCGAATATATAAATGTGTCACAGCAACTTCAAGTTTCAGTGCTAGTGGAAACTTCATTTAAAAAAGTGAGTCTTTAGTGCATTCTATCTTATTCTGGACTAATTTATTTACTAAACACAAATAACATGTAATATATTATTTTTCAGGATGAAGTTTCTTTTTGCTGTACTTGCCTTGGCTGTAAGCCTTTCTTTTGCAGAAAAACTCAGATTCGACAATTTTAGAGTCTACAGATTGATTCCCAACGATGAAGAGACTCTTAACACTCTCAAACAACTAGAGGATACAGAAGAACTTTCTGAATACAATTTTTGGAGTCCTCCTCTCAAAGTAGGAGGAGAAGTAGATCTTATGGTACCTCCTTATCGGTTTGATGAAATAGAAAACATGGCGAAGACCAGAGGAATGAATGTTAGTGTGCTGATAGAGAACGTACAAGATCTGATTGACAATGAAGGTCTCAGACCAGAATCAAAAGCAGGAAGCTTCGGCTGGACTAGCTATCACACTCTTGCAGAGGTAATATATCAATTATTGATTGAAACAGTTTCGTCATTACTATAAGTGTTTTTATACTGTTGGCAATCTTGTCTTGCTTTTTGGTCTTGTCTTAGTCTCGCAACACAAGACAAAAAAATCTTACGAGATAAGACAAAAAATATTGCTACGACAAGAAGTCTTGCAAATATAAGAAGAGGTAATATTTAAGTATAAAAGAAAAATAAATATTGCATTTCTATTTAGGTATACACTTTATTTAATTGATATCCAAGCATATAAAATTATTTTTAAAATTTATTAAGTTTAGGTCCAGCCTTGCTGAACTGAACTAGTTATAAATTCACTGCCTCTTGATTGAGAAATCTCCGACTCTGTTTGAACTATTTCGTTCATTATTTATAACTCATTATGTAAAACTGGTCATATCGATAGTTATGTGTGAGCTCCCAGTGGGATCGTATCCAGCCAAGATTAACCACCATTGTCATGTTACCAAATCCGTCATAAAGTGTTTCTCATTTGTATGCAAGAGTCCGCAAGAAACATACAAGAGCCTTGCAAATTTGTGAGAGAAGACATTTGTGAGACTCTCGCATTTTGCAAGACAAGAGAAGATTTTTCAAATTTTTCAAGAATTCTTGTCTCAGCTAACACTAGTTTTTTTTCTGAAGAAAGAAGCGATATGTTCCCCCCAAAAATAAAATGCTAAACTAACAACATGAAAATCAAACCTTAAATTGTTCAAATATTGACAACTGCCACGAATCCTACAAATCGAGACAGAATAACAATTTAAATATTTGAGTTGGCAATACTGCCACAATTTTGGCATGTTTTTAATGGTGCCGAACACGTTGGTGTTATTAGTTTCTATGTAGAAAGTAGAGGGCGCTGACATCCTACTACGTTATATTTGTTTTTTTAAGTTAGATTTTTCCATTCTAAATTATGTAAAATTTCATTTCACAAAAAGGTGCTCTTAATAAATTCGTTGATAATACATTGTTTTTGAAAAAAAAGTAAAAAACTGTGGTAAAGTCAATCAGGCAATCTCTGTAATAGTATTTAACAAGTGTGTATGTGTCAAACCGTAAACTGTTCTATTGATTGTCATATTTTGTTAATTTTTTTCTTTTATTGAATATTGTAAAGTCGATAAGATTTTATTCTGTTATGTTGGCTTTATGCAAATATTTAGTTGCGGCCGCCGCGGTAGTTAGATGCTATTTAGAAAAAATGTCTCCAAAATCCAAAAATTTCGTGTCGTTATCAAAAAGATAATAGTAGAATTGTTGTATTAGTTAGCTGAAATGCATGGCGGAATAGTCACACTATTCAAATGTTTCTTTAGTTTAATTAATAATATTTTATTATTATTTAAGCATTAAATGTATTAATATCATCATTTTTTATAAACATTCCATTTCTTATATCAATGACAGTGAAGCTTATACAGAGTGTTTACAAAAGAAGTTGTATTGATAACTATATAGCTAAAAAAACACGTTTTACATAAAAAAGCCGCCTACTTAAATATTTCTTAGTTGTGATCGTGTGAGCTGGAATTTTATTTCTTTCTTAATAAACGGTTACCTAGTTTTAAAGCAAAAAAGTAAGAGAGGCAAAAGTTTTAATGATAAGTTTTTTGAATACTTAATTTTTTCAAACAAATAAGATATATAGAAAAATACCCCCATTCAAGGAGGGAGAAATATCGAAAATTACGTTGACAATAAAGACAATTGCGTAACGTCAGCCATGACGTAAGACATCTGAATCCTTGCCGCGAGTATACACCATACCACACTTTTGAAAACACCCTATATAAGAAATATCCGCAATACCTATAGCAAATTATTAATATTTACTTTCTGAGAAATTAAAATAAAATACGAATTGAAAGTATTATTATTTTCCAACATTACACTTTCTCTATATGTTCTTCTACACACCTTTCACAAATGTAGTAAAAGCAGAAAATAAATTACTTGTTGTCACTAGCGCAGTGGCGTAGCCAGAAATTTGACATGGGAGGGAGGAGCTCACTGAACAAAGTATTTCAAACTAGATTTTTATAATAAAAAAAAAAATAATTTTTTATAAATTTAAACAAGTAAATAAAAAACAATCTCATCATAAATATGTAAATAATAAACAGGTACGAACAATATTTGTTACAAAAATGACAAAAATAAAATTAGAACTTAGTTGCAGGTGAACCCTAATGTAGGGTTGCCGTAGAAAATCTAGTTCACTGCCGCGTTGCCAAATCATGGCAAATAGAGTTATTGCAGGTTTATACTGAGACATTACCTATATGACCCCCAACCCCGTCACCTGTGGTTATGCTACTGCACTAGTGACATACTGACGTTATGATTTCAGTTTTGCTTTTATCGCTTGACCACTTGGATCTTGAAATCAGTGACATTTGTGATTTATAACCAACTGTACGATACAAATGAACAAAAGTAAATTAGAGTTTGGCTTGCAGCTTGCAGTTACAATTTTCGGGCTGGATCTGAGTAAGATAACTATAGTGATTTTAAATGAAGTAGTAAAAATGAGACCTCAAATTCACACACAAATATGTATTTATACTTTGTAAATAAGGGGTTTTTGCGGGTGAGAAATTCAAATTTGTTTCTAATTTTGACGTCACTAATAGAGGGCGCCACCTATGACACATCATGTTTCATTTAAATAGCGGAACTTTTTTGCTGCTTAGTGTATCCATCTGACTATTGAAACAATCGATTCTCCTACCTGTTATATCTGAAAAAGGTATACCTTGCGTATCTTTGTGCTTTGTTGAAAAATGGTTTCATCAAACCTCACCGATCTTTGCACGTCTCCATAACTTATCATTCTGAACAACTTTCAAGTAATATTTTACTGTATCTTCAGCAGAAAAAGTACTTTACCTCAAATCAAAATAGGTGCACTGAGCATTTCAAATAGGATTATTTCAAAAATAGTTACTGCTACCGACTTTAGCAAGGTATACCTTTTTCAAATAAAACAGATAGGAGAATCAATTATTTCGATAGTCAGATGGATACACTAAGCTGCAAAAAAGTTCTGCCATTTAAAAGAAACATGATGTGCTATAGGTGGCGCCCTCTACTAGTGACGTCAAAATTAGAAACAAATTTGAATTTCTCACTCGCAAAAACCCCTGCTTTACAAATTTTAAGTAAATATATGGATTTTTTAAGAAGTTATCTACAAATATCGAAAATAAAATTTTAACTTTGACACCCCATATCTTTTTTATTAAGCGACTTGGTATGTTAGGTTAAATCGATTTATTTTCACCTAAGGCATCTGTGGACTCATTTTTGCTACTTCATTTAAAATCACCCTGTATAAGGCTCGTAGACACTACACTCGTAAGACAGTTATGAGATTTCATGTTAAAGTATTTGTTATATTTGTTTTTTTAAGTTAGATTTTTCCATTCTAAATTATGTAAAATTTCATTTCACAAAAAGGTGCTCTTAATAAATTCGTTGATAATACATTGTTTTTGAAAAAAAAGTAAAAAACTGTGGTAAAGTCAATCAGGCAATCTCTGTAATAGTATTTAACAAGTGTGTATGTGTCAAACCGTAAACTGTTCTATTGATTGTCATATTTTGTTAATTTTTTTCTTTTATTGAATATTGTAAAGTCGATAAGATTTTATTCTGTTATGTTGGCTTTATGCAAATATTTAGTTGCGGCCGCCGCGGTAGTTAGATGCTATTTAGAAAAAATGTCTCCAAAATCCAAAAATTTCGTGTCGTTATCAAAAAGATAATAGTAGAATTGTTGTATTAGTTAGCTGAAATGCATGGCGGAATAGTCACACTATTCAAATGTTTCTTTAGTTTAATTAATAATATTTTATTATTATTTAAGCATTAAATGTATTAATATCATCATTTTTTATAAACATTCCATTTCTTATATCAATGACAGTGAAGCTTATACAGAGTGTTTACAAAAGAAGTTGTATTGATAACTATATAGCTAAAAAAACACGTTTTACATAAAAAAGCCGCCTACTTAAATATTTCTTAGTTGTGATCGTGTGAGCTGGAATTTTATTTCTTTCTTAATAAACGGTTACCTAGTTTTAAAGCAAAAAAGTAAGAGAGGCAAAAGTTTTAATGATAAGTTTTTTGAATACTTAATTTTTTCAAACAAATAAGATATATAGAAAAATACCCCCATTCAAGGAGGGAGAAATATCGAAAATTACGTTGACAATAAAGACAATTGCGTAACGTCAGCCATGACGTAAGACATCTGAATCCTTGCCGCGAGTATACACCATACCACACTTTTGAAAACACCCTATATAAGAAATATCCGCAATACCTATAGCAAATTATTAATATTTACTTTCTGAGAAATTAAAATAAAATACGAATTGAAAGTATTATTATTTTCCAACATTACACTTTCTCTATATGTTCTTCTACACACCTTTCACAAATGTAGTAAAAGCAGAAAATAAATTACTTGTTGTCACTAGCGCAGTGGCGTAGCCAGAAATTTGACATGGGAGGGAGGAGCTCACTGAACAAAGTATTTCAAACTAGATTTTTATAATAAAAAAAAAAAATAATTTTTTATAAATTTAAACAAGTAAATAAAAAACAATCTCATCATAAATATGTAAATAATAAACAGGTACGAACAATATTTGTTACAAAAATGACAAAAATAAAATTAGAACTTAGTTGCAGGTGAACCCTAATGTAGGGTTGCCGTAGAAAATCTAGTTCACTGCCGCGTTGCCAAATCATGGCAAATAGAGTTATTGCAGGTTTATACTGAGACATTACCTATATGACCCCCAACCCCGTCACCTGTGGTTATGCTACTGCACTAGTGACATACTGACGTTATGATTTCAGTTTTGCTTTTATCGCTTGACCACTTGGATCTTGAAATCAGTGACATTTGTGATTTATAACCAACTGTACGATACAAATGAACAAAAGTAAATTAGAGTTTGGCTTGCAGCTTGCAGTTACAATTTTCGGGCTGGATCTGAGTAAGATAACTATAGTGATTTTAAATGAAGTAGTAAAAATGAGACCTCAAATTCACACACAAATATGTATTTATACTTTGTAAATAAGGGGTTTTTGCGGGTGAGAAATTCAAATTTGTTTCTAATTTTGACGTCACTAATAGAGGGCGCCACCTATGACACATCATGTTTCATTTAAATAGCGGAACTTTTTTGCTGCTTAGTGTATCCATCTGACTATTGAAACAATCGATTCTCCTACCTGTTATATCTGAAAAAGGTATACCTTGCGTATCTTTGTGCTTTGTTGAAAAATGGTTTCATCAAACCTCACCGATCTTTGCACGTCTCCATAACTTATCATTCTGAACAACTTTCAAGTAATATTTTACTGTATCTTCAGCAGAAAAAGTACTTTACCTCAAATCAAAATAGGTGCACTGAGCATTTCAAATAGGATTATTTCAAAAATAGTTACTGCTACCGACTTTAGCAAGGTATACCTTTTTCAAATAAAACAGATAGGAGAATCAATTATTTCGATAGTCAGATGGATACACTAAGCTGCAAAAAAGTTCTGCCATTTAAAAGAAACATGATGTGCTATAGGTGGCGCCCTCTACTAGTGACGTCAAAATTAGAAACAAATTTGAATTTCTCACTCGCAAAAACCCCTGCTTTACAAATTTTAAGTAAATATATGGATTTTTTAAGAAGTTATCTACAAATATCGAAAATAAAATTTTAACTTTGACACCCCATATCTTTTTTATTAAGCGACTTGGTATGTTAGGTTAAATCGATTTATTTTCACCTAAGGCATCTGTGGACTCATTTTTGCTACTTCATTTAAAATCACCCTGTATAAGGCTCGTAGACACTACACTCGTAAGACAGTTATGAGATTTCATGTTAAAGTATTTGTTATTGTATTTACACTAGTTATATTTGCATTTGCAGTCAATTTTCTCAAGTAAATTTTATGGGAAGGACTTGCGGCACGATTTTTACAAAAATTTGATTTTTCACTGCTAGTTAAAAAATTGTGACAAATTAAAATATAAGTGCAGCAATTGCTGCTGCTGTTATAAAAAACAGAAAAAATCTTAGAATATGCGAAAATAAAGGAAAAAAAGTGTAGATAATAAAATGGTTTCGGAGAAGATGTAAGATTCAGAGAACACTTCGATTACTTACTAGTTGCTGAGATTATGCAGTATTTCTTTGTGTTTTAGTTTCTTTTGTTTGAAAGAGTTTAACTAATTTCTATATAACACTTTGCTTTTGTATTCTGTTATAGTCTTTGTATTTTATATGCCATAATTCTATATTTTCTATTATAGGTAAGTATTTTCTTTGCTTCAGGCTCATTTTTCCCCATTTTTAATTTCGTTTTGTTAGTGTAAACTTAAACTCTCAAGAGTACACGTGTACACTAGAAAACGCACGTGCATGGAAATACTTACTGGCTAAAAGAACTGTTTGCGCAAGCGCGCTTTCAGTATACGTTTGCACATCATCAATGAATGGGTGATAGTCATTTTAGCAAGCTTTACTTGCAAGTTTTTATTTCTGAGGATAAGAGCGATATGTCTCTTAAAAAGTAAAAAAAATCTAAACTAACCACATGGCAACCATCTAGAAAATTATTCAGCCTAAATCATACACAAATAAAAGCCTAAGACATTTTTGGGCTTATATTGCTCATATATCCCACCCAGTACTAGGATGGAAAATTTGGAGTTGTTTTTCGATGCACTTGAATCACTAGATTGTTTTAGATTAGACTGTAAAATTCTAATACTGGGAGATTTTAATGCACCTTTGTATTATAGTGAACCTGATAGTTCGAAATCTAGAATTATTTCTAATTTCATGGAATTTATGTATGGAAATCAGTATAATTTTATCTATAATCAGCAGGATAAACTTTTAGACTTAGTCGTTGCCAATTTTGCATGTGTGGTCTCCAGAGACACGTGTCCTTTTACTAAGGAAGATACGATGTATCATCCTTCACTTAATGTAACTCTTCAGCTAAATATCAGTGAAGAGAATAATTTTTCTTTCAATTCTGATAGTAAGAAATATAACTTCAAACAAGCTGATTATCCGTTATTATATAATATGCTACAGCAAGCTGATTGGAAGTGTATTGAAAATTGTGAAAATGTTAATGAAGCTTGTGATTTGTTTTATATGGTCATTAATAATATATTTGATGCGTGCATTCCTAAATATAAGAAATCATCAAAAATTCAAATAGGAGCTATCCTCCATGGTTCAATAAAGATATAATAACAAATATCCGTTTAAAAAATTCAGCTCATAAATGTTTCAAAAAATATAAAACAGATAATTATTTACAAACTTTTAGAGATTTAAGATCGTCAATCAAAAAACAAATCCAAGCTTCTTATGCAGATTACATTAAAAAAGTTGAACAAAACATTTCATTGGACCCTAACAAATTCTGGGCTTTTGTAAATAACAAAAATAAGAAATCTAGAATTCCCGGAAATATGCAAATGAATAATTTGAATTATGAAACTCCCCAGTCTATTGTAAACGGGTTTTCTGATTTTTTCTCTAGTGTTTATTTAAGTTCTGACAATTCCAATAATCTTAATGAGTTTTTAACATCAGATTTCTTTGTGGATATGGGTTTTTTGACTGAGAATGATATAATTTTAGCTTCAAAAAAACTTAAAAATAAATTAACGGCAGGAGTTGATAATGTACCAAGCTTTATAGTCAAAGACTGCTCTTATGCTTTAGTTAAACCTTTTCATTACTTATTCAATCTTATTCTGTCAACAAAGACCTATCCAGATATTTGGAAGACCGCTAAAATATGTCCCATTCACAAAACCGGCGATCGTTCTTCTATAGAGAATTACAGACCCATAGCAATACTTTGTAATTTTGGAAAACTTTTTGAAATTATTTTATATGAAAATATTTATAACTCAGTGAAATCTTCAATTACACCATGTCAGCACGGTTTTATGTCACAAAGATCGACAGTAACTAATTTAGCTTGTTTAACTCAGTATATTTCAAACAGCTTAGACTCTGCGCGTCAGGTAGACGTTTTATATACACACTGTAAAAAATAATTACAGTTAAAATAGATGGCAATTTATTTACCACTCATTATTGCTGTAATTTTCTTATCGATTGTGACTTTACAAATAAAATGTAAAATTACGTTGTAAATTTATTTTGTGGTGTAATTTTAGGTTTTGAAATGGTAATATTACTTTGTGATTTTATAATACAAACAGTATTTTACAATGTAACTTCCACAATTACTTGTAAAATTACAAAGTAACTTTACAGGCAGTTGTATAGTTACATTGTAATAATACATGTTATATTATGACTACAATGTAATTTTTTTTTATTTATTGTACAGGATGGTCCAATTTGGGCACTTAAGTATAGAAGGTTTCTTCTATTTTCCGAAAGGACAGAAAAAATAGCCAAGATATTTAGAGCTTAATTTCTGAGAAAAGTTGAATAGCGAGAATCACATTTCGATATTTTGATTTGTTTAAGAAATACCTACATGATATTTTTAAATTTTGGTCGTTTTCTGTGTTAACTTTTCTACTTATTATATTAATAATTATACATTTTAAAGACATTTTTTCTCTATGTGTAGTATCTAGTGGCTTGAGGAATATTTTTTTATAACTTCTTGTTTTCCGCTGCTATAACAAACATATATATGTTTTAATGAAACATCATACGTATGTAAAATGCTATATAAAAACTAATCAAGATATCGTAATGAAATTTTCATTATTCAATTTTTTTCAAAAATATTGCCGTGACATTTGGACTATCTTTTCGGAGAATAAAAGAAACCTCCTAAAAGTGTCAAAACTGACCAAACTCGTACACAGGACATCTTGTTTACAACATTCGAATTCATTAACAGTGCTTTGACATACCTAGATCCCTAAAAAAATCTGAATAGCAATTCATTTATAACTAATAGATTAATATGCCTACATAAGAAAAATTTAAATATCGTAAGAAATTAACGATTGTTACTTACCTTAAGTAACATATAAGGTTTTTCAGTGAGTTTCTCAATAGCATCACTGCATCAGAATGTTATTTCAAAAGAAAAATATACTCATATTAAGTAACCTAAGTAACATGAATGTCAATTGCTTCTAATGTTAACAAATACCCATAATGGTAATATTGAATTTTTGATATGATATCCCCAGTGAAGTCAAACATTTTCGAACCAATAGATTTGTTTTCTATATGCTTTTCAGATTTATATGCAAAAAATTAAGTACTTTAGAATTTATGACGCATTTAGTTGAAAATAATACTTATTTCTATTATAGCCTCGATGTATACCTTAAAATCAGCAGAATAATCCTTTTTAAATTTATAATTCAAATTTTTGGACAAATTGTGTAAAAAAACATTTGTTACACAAAACCGTACTTTTCCTAACGGATTATATAAATAATTATTTTGTACTCCGATTACGGCTTAGTTAGCTAATTAGTAGTTACAGCTCTATTATATCTTATATCTAAGTGCCCTTTGCTTAGTTTTTTAGCTTATAAATACATGTACATACAGGTGCTGATGTAATAAAATATTAAGGTTTTACAGCAATTTTTTATTAAAATTTGGTACCTACACATTTAGGTTATTTGTACAAAATAGAACACTTAACTTTATACAAGGCATATAACAATGTAAAAAAATATTCGTAGAACTAAAGTTAACATTTTATAATATTCAAACGAAATCTATGATCTTATACTAACTATTACAAAGTAATATTAATTATATAAATGTGCATAGAGAATAAGTAGGTACCCAGAACTTAAATCATGCTAATCCTTTCCTGTTCTTCAAATATGTATAAAATATAATATAATAGAAGATATTATATTTTTATATATTATCTAAGATGAACAAAACAACAGTGGGGTACCCGACTTTTGTAGATTCAATGTTTCTTTGTTTCAATAATTATGTATAACTTACATACCTATTAGTTCTTAATCTCATTGAGGTTATGTTTAAACAAGCACTAGACAAAACTATTTATAGTACTAAAAACACTCACTTATCACTCTAGATATGTTTATATTGCTAGTCGCTACTCACTAAATTAATTATGTAAGTACCTAGGTCCTAGGTACACGCTGCATTCATCGAAATGAAGCAAGAATAATGAGGCGTCACCACCCAACGCTCTCAACGGTTAAGTTAGGTTAGCGCGTTTTAAACCTTCACATACACATTAGGCATATTTTTACAGTCAATTATATAGCAAATTTGGTATTTTCAGTAATTTTACAGTGTAAAAATGGATTTCACATTGTTAATTGTAAATGTATTACAATATATTCTATAAATGTACAAATTATATTATAATTACATAGGAAGTTTACGGTTTTATTGTATATTGGCAGTTTTCTTGTAAAATTACAAGTGTCAGTGTAATATCATCATTATTTTTAGAATTATTTTAAGACAATTATAAGGATATTCTTGCAAAGTAAATTTGTAAAGTTACTGACCTTTTTTTCAGTGCAGATATAAAAAAAGCTTTCGATCGCATTGATCATGGTCGTTTATTGTCGAAATTAAAATCCCTTGGTTTTTCAAAGTCTTTGTTGACATTAATGGAGTCGTACTTACTAAATCGAAAACAGTACGTGGAATATGGTATATTATCAAACACCTACATTTCAACATCTGGAGTTCCTTAGGGCTCAAATTTGGGGCCTCTACTTTTTCTTCTTTTTATCAATGATGTATCAGTCAATATTTCAGCGCCGCATTTACTTTTTGCAGACGATTTAAAAATTTACTTGGAAATTAATAGTTATGAGGATGGTAATATGTTACAAAATGCATTAAATGCTACTCAGACATGGTGTTATGAAAATAACCTAGAATTAAATTTGTCTAAATGTAAAGTTATGTCATTTCACAGAAAATACAGTCCATTAATTTTCAATTATTCCCTCAACAACACTGCTTTGGAAAGATGTATTAAATATAAAGATCTAGGGGTGGTATTTGACAGTGAGCTTTCCTTTAATACCCACATTTCAGAAACGGTTTCTTCTGCCTACAGACTACTTGGATACTTTTTTAGAAATTGGAGCAAGTTTTCAAATATAGATACGTTTAAATTATTATATATAACCTTTATTAGAAGCAAATTGGAGTATGCCTCAATTATTTGGTCTCCTCTCTATCTAAATTACATTCAGCTTTTAGAATCCGTCCAACGTAAATGCTTAAAATATATGTTTTTCAAAAGTAATGGTTACTATCCGCCTAGGGGTTTTGATCACGCTGCTCTACTGGAGCAATTCAAGTTTTTATCTTTAGCTGATAGGAGGAATTGTGCCGCTTTAACACTGGTGTGCAAAATATTTAATAATAAAATTGATTGCAATTGTCTCTTAAGTCAATTTAATTTCTATGTACCAAGAAGTCAGTCAAGATACCCACGCACATTTTATTGTAAAACACCTAAAACTAATATTTTAGTCAAATCGCCAGTTTACAACATGTCCCAGTTATTTAATGGGGTATCCCATTTATGTGATATACACCATGATAAAATGGATTTCATTATTAAGACCTTTAAAGATATGATTTCTCTGTGATGACCTATATTATTGTTTATATAATTCCTTCCTTTGATTTGTTTTTCTCAGCTAATCAAATTTAGTTTATGTAGTTATGTGTTTCAACGCAAATATTGTGTGCGATTTATGAACCGTTACCGTATTTCTTTTTATATTTATGTAATTATTATTACTACTTTTCTATGTATAACTTAGATTTTAATTTTCTCTATAATTGGGTGTAAATCCGTTGAGAATAAATTATTATTATTATTATTATTATTATATATTTGCTTCTAGTAACACTAATGACAAACCTATTATTAGCAAAATATCTAATTTATTATTAATTGCAATCATTTTCAGTTCAACAACTTTCTCATATCTTTGGCCGCAAGGTTTCCTGGTGTAGTCAGCCTCCTACGAGGTGGTGTTTCCCATGAGGGACGTGAAATTCTAGGAGTTCGAGTATCCTTCAGCTCTGCTAATCAAAATAACGCTGTCTTTTTGGAATCACTAATTCACGCAAGAGAATGGTAACGTTTTTTCTTATACCTTAATTTCCATATACGGGGTGTCCGGAAATTATGAGCAAATATTTTAGGGAGTAAAAAATAATGAGAAAACTTCATATAAACGAACATATGTCGAGAAATGGAGCCTAAACGAGCAGGATCATGAATTATTACTGCTTTGTTAGTTCCAACTGCTCTGCGAACAATCCTAATGCGTCAAATGTAGTTGCCTGCATCCTCTTTTAATAAAACTTGGTATACCTGAGAACAATAAAATATGCTCATTAAGGATATTTTTCCGTTACACACTAATCTGTATGTACCACTTTAAATCCTTTTTACTCGAAAACGGTACATTTTATCGAAGTCGGACAATAATTCTTTTTCAATGTGAAACACGATACATTTTCTGTGGTTCAGTGATAAAAATAATTTCTAACAAAAAATTTAAGGCCGAAAATAACGTAAACCGCCACTGTTTAATACACTTCTAAATAAAGTGCCTAAATTTCGTGTAAATTTTCAAATTCAGCATAACAATCTCACTTACTGATCCAAATTTAGTTACTTTATCTCGAATCGTTTCGGTAATATTGAACAAAAACCATCTTCAAGGCTGACCCTTTAAGGGTCGCTTAGGCTCTATTTCTCGACATATTATGTTTATATGAAATTTTCTTCTTATTTTTTGACGTGGAATTACTCCCTGAAATCATAATTTCCGCCCTGTATAAATCTACTGAATTAAAATAGAATAAGTAATATTTAGCAAATAATATTGTCTAATATGCAGTAAGATCAAACTTTAAATTAATGGGCTTGGCAGGGCTGTCAAATAAGTAATTTAAAATGAACAGGTTATTATGAACATAATAACAAGAGCTTTACTTTCAAGATAAAGGAGTACTACCACCCTACGGCGCTTCCGAGAAGCGCTACACGGTGGCCCGTGTGAAAAGGCTCTTAGTATTTTCACACGAGCCACTGTGCAGCGCTGCTGAGTGGAGCCACTAATTTATGGTTGACGTTTCGGTGGGAGTCGGCGACTATGCGCCACCCTGGCGCTGCTAATTCTGTGGCGCGCCCGTGTGAATAAGAGTCTTTTCACACGGGCCACTGTGCAGCGCTGCTGAGTGGAGCCACTAATTTATGGTTGACGTTTCGGTGGGAGTCGTGGCGCTGCTAATTCTGTGGCGCGCCCGTGTGAAGTCTATATAAAATAATGTTTCGTTAAAACGGATCACTCAACGGCGCTTCCGAGAAGCGCTGCACGGTGGTCCGTGTGAAAAGGCTCTAAGTCTATATAAAATAATGTTTCGTCAAAACGGACCACTTAACGGTGCTTCCGAGAGGCGCTGCACGTGGCCCGTGTAAAAAGGCTCTTGCTATACTCAAATATATTTTTTGAAATTGAACTTAAATTTGAACATATATGGCCCTTAAATACACCCGATTTTTTTTGCTGAAAAGAAATTTCAAACAGTTTCATAAAAATATTCTAAAAGTGCGCATTAAAATAAAATTACTGACATCAAATGTTTAGCCAACGAGTTGTATCGGTAGTCATATTTTTATATAAAAATGATTTTAGTTTGACATAGGGTAATATTAAAAATTTAAAAAAATTTTAAGTATAAATAGTAGGTTCTGTTACAAACAATTTTTTTTAATTGTTTCTATTTTATTGATTATTTTACTTGTAAATATGGAAAACTATAAAAAATAATAAACTTTTTAATAATGTCCCTATAAAATTATTTACAAAAAATACAGGATGTTATCATTATTATGTATCCTGTTCCTTAACTTGAAAGGGAATATAACATGTTATAAGTACTTTAAGAAATCGTCGAATAAAAAAGAATGAATTTAAAATGTGAAATATTTAATAAAGTTTTTAAATAAATTACTTGTAGGCATATTTCATATAAATATTAAAAACGAATAAAGGAAAAATATATATCAGAAATTGAATGATAGAAAAATAAATAATTTCAAAATTCTTCAGTTTTCTAACATTGTAATTGTAAAATTTAAATTTTACTTAGTAAAACCACCGTTTAGATTTTGTCATAAGCATGAATAATACAGTTTTCAATAATTTATAATTATAAATTTGAAGAGAATTTGTTCTTTCTTATTTAATAAATATTACAACAACGTTTCAGGATTGCTGGTGCGGTCAATACTTATATCCTGAACGAAATATTGACAAGTACCGACCCTGCTTTCCGTAGTTTTGCTGAAAGATATGATTGGTACGTCTTTCCTGTTTTCAACCCTGATGGATATTCGTTCAGCCATACCAATGTAAGTTTACGAATAGAAATACAGAGTATCTAATCAATCAATGTTACAAGTCATGAACATTAAGGAGTGTAATTAATGTAAGTAATTAAAATTTTGTAAAAATCGCTTTGATTACGAGACACAAGATGTTGAAGGTAAAAAAAATAAAATTATTTTCGGGCATATCTCGTAAACAAGCAATGTTTCATAATTTGACATAGAGAGTTCTAAATTTGAAATATTAGTGGCGCACAAGCTCCATTTGCCAGGTCCTAAATAAATATTACGCCGTGTAGAGTTAATTATATAAAAAAATTATTAATGTCATTTTTCAATATAAAACATCGTTTTGCTTAATTCGTGCAAATTACCTCAATGGGGAAATTGCATTTCAAAAATTTAATCTGGTCACGCCTCCACAAAAACAAAACGGTTGCCACAGCGCAGTCCTGTGACGACGACAGACGTTGTTCGCACATGTATACCTAAATACAGCAGTGTGATTTAGTTTAATAACTGTACACGATTTCTATACTTTCGGACAACGCAGTACATACATTTGGAACAGTTAATTTGTCATTTGCGATGTTGTTAGGTGTTATTATGTTAAATGGACATTATATAGTATTGAATACAGTTGCAAAATAGACTTGTAAAATGGGCACAGAAAGTGCATCTCATTGGACAAATGGAAGAGGTATCACATTATTCCATTATGTACAAAAGCATACAGCGCCTAATAAAAAATAATTCATAGTACCAAAAAATGAAAAGAAAAATGTGGTGTAGAGTGATAAGCGCGACGAAAGGAATCATTGCAACATTGCAACATTATTTTAATGTAAGTTTAATTTGAAATACGAGTAGGTTTAAGTTTATCGAAAAAATTAAAATATTAAGTTGTAAAGAATCAATAAAACTTTTCTATTAAGGTACCAAATGTATACATTAGGGTATGCCAATTTCAAAACAAATTCAATTGTCAAGTCAGATATTTGATGTATTTGAATGGGTGATTAATTAAGAATGGGCAATCTCTGAACTGGAGATACTACACACCAAAATATGGCGATGGAGCCAAATATGCCTTATCCGAATGTTGCTGGTTTGAAAAATACACCCTGTATTTTTAAAACCAGCAACATTCGGATAAGGCATATTTGGCTCAATCGCCATATTTTGGTGTGTAGTATCTCCAGTTCAGAGATTGCTCATTCTTATTGAATCCCCATTTATTGTATTCAGGGATTTATACCGATTCCAAATAACATATTCTGTATTTGCTTCTACCATTTACGTGATTTGAGGCATTTAAAAATTTTTTCTATCTGGCTTCACTACATTAAATTACCTGTTTTATTCTGAAAACATAATAAACAAAAAAGTGTTTTTTTTATAAATGTTTAAGGAGAAATAAAATTAGTATTAAATAGCAATAAAAATTTATTAAATTAATTTAAAAAAATTAATAAATGTTAAATATAATTATTTATTACTTTTACTCATTATTTTTCAAACTAAAATAAGTCGTTTAATGTAAAATCAGATGGCATAATTTTATAAATACTTTAAGTAAAACCATCTATCTAGTACTTACCACCAAAGGTTCGTAGTCACATTTTCTTCCGTCCACCACTAAGTCGGATAGGTAATAAAATATTTAAATGTAAACGAAGTTTGAATTAGATATTTTATTTCGGTCTCAGATATGAATGAAAAAACATTTCAACATTAAGACTCTATAACTTTTAAATGAAGTACTTTTGGTCCCAGGAATCTGTAGTTGTCATCTGCAAAATCTACGAAGATCATTAATAGTTAAAACCTTATTTGAAATATAGGTTTAAAGGTTGGTTGTCGGCATCTTCAACTGTTCTCTGGAATTCATTCATTTCAGACATATTATACATAACATCTTCGGAGAAAAAAACTGGGACTTCAATTTTCCACCAATTTGTGTATTTTTGCAGCACTAATACTAGGTATTTCAATAAAATATTTTTTCTTTTAGAATCGCATGTGGCGTAAAACCAGGGTGCCTTATTCTGGAAATTGTTTCGGTGCCGATCCAAACCGTAACTGGGCTTACTTCTGGAATAGTGGCGGTGCTAGTGCGCAACCCTGTGCAGAAACATACCGTGGACCAAACGCTTTCTCCGAACCTAGCACCAGAACTATGTCTCAATTCATTGCTACTATTGCTAACAGACTCGTAGCATACATCAGCTTCCACTCATTCTCTCAGATGCTTCTAATTCCTTACGGCTACACTAGGGAGCATTTGGACAATTACGACTTAACGGTACGTAGGAAGTTATACCTTAGTCGAGGCAATAAACTAGTAAAAAGTCCAAAAGTTCTAAAACTAGTTGTGGTGGACGGATCGGAATGCGGTTTTCTGCATTCTCTTCCTAAAATTATTTGTAAAAAGTGTGGCGACTTGGAATTTCTGACAAATCGTAAGTTGCATGGCTGAAGGCAAAAATGCATTATTTGAGAGGCCTCTTGGAAGATGTCAAAACTTGGTAAATAAGTGTCAGAACTGGCCCAGATCGGGTACTCGGCGGTTTTCGTGGTCGCTGATCACGAATATGATGTTCAAATTGATCCACCGAACACCTGAAGCTCAGGACGGCCGATGAACGTCATCTCCGTGGGACTCTCCCACAAATCACGCGGGAAAGAAGAGAAACTCAGCGCTCGGGGTTTTTTTTGGTCGCTGAATCCAAATCTGGCATCGGTGAACACCCCACGGGCACCTGGTGCGCCGGAATCTGGACGTGGACGTCATCTCCGAGAATTTTCCTGAGAAGAGTGCCAAAAACCACCCAAAAATCATAATAGGGGCATTTTGTGGGGCGTTGAATCCGAATTTCACATCGGAAATGACCTCCCGAACACCTAGTGTACCAGAACCTGACCCTAAACGTCATCTCCGTGGGTTTTCCTGGCACAATCAGAAAAAGGCGAACTGAAAATCGTTATGGGGGTTTTTTTGGGTCACTGAATCCAAATATGACATCGGCGAACACTCCACCGGCACCTGGTGGCCCCGAATCCGGACATGCACGTCATCTCCGAGAGTTTTCATGAAAAGAGTGCCAAAAACAACCGAAAAATTATTCTCGTCGTTCTTACAAGACTGGAACAACTTTTTCGAAGGCCCTAGGCGACAGTTACACATTAATGAATGTGTCAAATTATGAGACGGTTTTTGGTGAGTTTGTCGCGGTCATGTCTGTAAAACCCTCCGAGACGACGTTCAGGTCCAGGTTCCGCGGTACACCAGGTGTCTGAATTAAGCGACCCAACGCGCTGTAATGATTTTTTGGGTCGTTTTTAGCGATCTTGGTGGGCAAATTCTCGGAGATGACCTGCACGTCCGGGTTCGGGGGCACCAGGTGCCCGTGGGGTGTTCGCCGATGTCATATTTGGATTCAGCGACCCAAAAAACCCTCCATAACGATTTTTGGTTCGTCTTTTTCGATCGTGTATGGAAACCCCTCGGAGAAGATGATACGGGTGAGGTTCCTGTGCACCAGGGGTTCGGGGGGTCGTTATCGATGTGAAATTCGAATTCAGCGCCCCAAAAAAACCCCCATAATGATTTTCGGTTTGCCTTTTTTGATTGTGTCAGGAAAAGCCACGGAGATGACGTTTAGGGTCAGGTTCTGGTGCACTAGGTGTTCGGGGATTCATTTCCGACGTGAAATTCGGATTAAACGCCCCACAAAATGCCCCTATTATGATTTTCGGGTGGTTTTTGGCACTCTTCTCAGGAAAATTCTCGGAGATGACGTCCACGTCCAGATTCCGGCGCACCAGGTGCCCGTGGGGTGTTCGCCGATGCCAGATTTGGATTCAGCGACCAAAAAAAACCCCGAGCGCCGAGTTTCTCTTCTTTCCCGCGTGATTTGTGGGAGAGTCCCACGGAGATGACGTTCATCGGCAGTCCTGAGCTCCAGGTGTTCGGGGGGTCAATTTGAACATCATATTCGTGATCAGCGACCTCGAAAACCCCCAAATACCCGATCTGGGCCAGTTCTGACACTTATTTACCAAGTTTTGACATCTCAAGAGGCCTCTCAAATAATTCATTTTTTGAATGCATTTTTGGCTGCAGCAATTCAATTTCCGATTTGTCAGAAATTCCATGTCGCCACATTTTTTACAAATAATTTTAGGAAGAGAATGCTGAAAACCGCATTCCGATCCGTCCGCCACAACCAGTTTTAGAACTTTTTTAGTTCATTGCCTCGACTACCTGGCCAACTGTGGTTTTGAATTAACCATTATTACAGCGCGCAATTGGACTTAGAGCAGCTGCTTCACTGGCTAGACGATATGGGACACAATACGTTGTTGGAAATGTAGCTGAAACTATTTGTAAGTTTTTATATTTTTAAAGTAACAGGATTCACTTTTATATTTAATATCTAAAAAAAATATTGAATCAATAATCCACTGGCATAAAAAGTATTAAGGTTAACTGCAGAGTGGATTTTGTAAAGTTTGGCTTTATTTTTAAGTATATATCTTTAAACTACAACAAAACTATTTGATTGGCATAAAGCTATTGATTAAAGTGATGCCAATTTAAATCTTTTGGCTTTCTCAGAAACACAACAACAAATCGATATTTTTTCGATTTATACCAAATCCCAAACATATTTGATTTATAACTTCACATACAAGATAATTCAGTCATAACGTCATTAATTTTAAGAAGGTAGGGAAAGTTAGTAAACTACAATACGAATTCGCGATTAAAAAAGTTTTAAATGCATATTTACGCCGAAAAAAATATTTTAAAATCATTATTTAAACCCCTTTTATTACTGACCACTGCTGACTTCGAGTCAATTACGGCTTCCAGTTCAGCTCGGTGTCAGCCCGATGCGACGTTGCCAAATTTAAATATTTTCCTAGTATTGTAATGTTAAAATATGTAATGAATGCTAGGTATAAATTATTTTCTAAAAATTTGCAATTATATTAAGTTTTAGTTTAAAAACTATTTAATATTGAACTTACAAAACTGCAACAGATCAAATAATAAACCATTTATTTACATCTAATTACATAAATATTCAGATAACTAACCAATACTCACTAAACTGAAAAGTTTTTTGTCTTTAAATACTAACTAATACAAAAAAATTCTCGCGTTTTTGACAAAAAACAGTCTGGGACAAATTCAACGATAAACACAACACGGTACGTCTCTGATTCGGTGCCCAAAAAAGGTATCAACAGTGAATCTTGATCTACTATATTATTAGGTAATAACCTAATGCGCACTCAACGACAAGAAGTAAACAGATCTTATTTTACCTAGATATATGAATGAATAACTCCTCGACGGTCATCGAGAAGCCGCAAACTAATATAACTTTACTTAGGAAAATGCGAAAGTCCGTTACCAAAATAGCCACATCGCAGAAATTAATTATTGTTTTTGAATATTAGGTTTTGTACTTACGTATACCTAGCAACTGTTTAAAATGTACGTATAGAACAACACTCAGCCGTCCATAGCATTTTGTTAATAAAGGTGGGATTATCTGCAATTTTGACTTTGAAACCAACCAATTAATTAAATTTAAAACAACTTTTATCAGGATGTCGATATCGAAACGCTGCACATACGCGTATTCGAAATTCGTAAAATAGTGTTGTGACCTGCACATAAGACAATATAAATGAGTCGCGAATGCAGATACTGCTAGCTGCAGTTGTTCTTTTCACATATACCTCCTCCATATGTTGTGTTTCGCTTCAACACTCGAACGTCATATGGCTGCATCATCAGAAAATTTGGAAGGGAGTTACGTATTGATATGCTTCTCATTTAAAAGGTCAAGTCATTTCTTTTGTCATTATTAGGCTGTCCGGATACGTAACATTATGACTGAATCTCTCTGTATAACGCCTTTGATTTTTCTACAAACAGAGCAGGTATCTTCGAGATATCACAGCACATTATTTTCTGTCAATTTGTTTCAATTGAAATCTAGTTGAGTGTATGAGTCGCAAGAGTATTTTCTTAAGTTTTATGGCGCAGCAAGAGAAGAAGTCATCAAATTTTTACAATTTCTATATCAAGCAAAAAAACATAGCGATTGTAGAAAAGTATATTTATACTAAAAGAGAATGCTTATAAGGTAGTGTATTAGAATTTCATGATGCCTTTCACCTTATTGGATTGCAAGACAAGTGACGTCATACATTCAGCATTTTCAAATATCCTCCAGGAACCTAAAAGATATACATAAACTGTAGGTTTAATTGTTTCGGTACTTTTGATATGCATATTACGCATTGTGTTTATAATATAATCACTAGTAATTTTTTGTAGACATTGCTAGTGGTGGCAGCATGGATTGGGTGAAAGGTACGTTTGGAACACCAATTGCCTACACCTACGAACTCCGTGATCGTGGAGCTTTTGGTTTTCTTCTTCCTGCATCGCAGATTATTCCTTCTGCACTGGAAACTCTGGATTCTTTGGTAACCATTCTCGATGAATACGAAAGGAGCAAACAGTAACATTAATGCGTTCTATTATTGTATTAATAAACCAAGCAAATTTATCTGAATTATTTATTTTCTATATGGAGTTGATTAATCCATCCAAATAAATGCGCCCGCCGGCCCGCCTTCATCGAAATGAAAATTTAATTTACTGACTTCTGTTGCAATTAATTTTTTTTAACTTAGTAACTAAAGAATTCAAAATAATCTGATCATCTTCAGATATGAAGATTATTAGATTATTAGATTATGTGTTTAAATGGACGCGTACACAGTGAAAACAGATTGAAATAGTCAGTGCCGAAAATCTGCATGACCTCTTTTTTCAGAAAATATAATTTATATAATAATTTTCATAATTAGATATCTGAATCAACATAAAGGAGATCACCTGAAAAAGCAATCCTGAAAATGCAGAAATAGGTCAGATTTCGTCCATTGTGATTGAGTGGTTGAATTTACGGTTCCCACATGTTCAAAAGTGGATTTGAGTTTTGAATGTTACAGAACGATTCATTTAGCAAGGCATGTCTTTTTTGGGATAATTTTAGCTAGATTAGTTTTTATTTTAGATAATACAGCTATATCTATGGAATTGTTCATTAGCATACATAAATATTTAGGATCAAAAAATATACCTACATGCGATATGACAATACAGTAAAGAAATCGACAAAAGCTAAAAATGGAAATATGGGTAGATATTGTGTAATTCAACGCTAAATACTACTGAGTGATATATTTGATCGCAGACATCTCTAATTCACAGTAATTAGAGAAAATAATGTAATCCCATATGACAAGTAAAACAATAGGTAATACCTTTCACAAGTATTCGCTATAAATTATAAATTCTTAAAACAAAATGGAAAGATTGAGATAATGAATTTCGAAATTCAAATATCCGGATATATGCGGTAAGTATATACAATTTTACAGAAAAAAATATTCTGCAACGAGCATGGAATAATGGTTTGTAGCAGCTTAAAGTTTGTCTAGTGCTATATAAAGCAGGAAAAGTACTATGTGGTCGCAGTCAGTCGTGTCAAATAAAACAGCTAATAAAAATAGATCTTCCACATAACATATTTTGACACCTAAATAATACAATAGAGCAAGTCGGAAGCGCATAGAGATTTTGAAAAAAGCCGTGAGCAGTTTAGCATAGAACTGTTCGCAAAGCGCTTAAAGATCTGCATAGACCTGCATGAATTTGCATGGAACAGTACGGACCAGCACAGCATGAACCTGCAAACCTGCACGATTTTGCATACTTGTCCAACACGGACCAGCAACTCTTTGTGTAGGTTATGTGTGTGACAAATGTTTTGAAGTTTTTAAGTAGTAATTGATTATAGCTCGGAAGAATAAATTTGTATTATTAACAATGTTGTATGAAAAGAGGAGGGGGAAGAAGCAAGGAAAATGAGAAAGTTCTGGGTTTACCCCATCAATAAAAAGAGAAAGTTGTATGGAGAATTTCATAGTTTATTTTCTGAACTGGAGAGAGGTCATCGACGTTTTTTTCTCAGTATCTTCGAATGTCAAAAATTTTTTTTTTAGCTCTTGACAGTACCAAAACATAAGGTTTTGTAAAGCAGTGTCATCTGACGAAAGACTTGCAGTTTGTTGAAGTAAATAGAGGAGATACGTGAGGGTGTCACATATTTACAACTTCACTGGTCGAATATTTCTAACTGTTTGAAACCAATCCCTGACTTTTATGGGAACAGAACTTACGTTACAGAACACGTTACCAACACGACCTGCAGTGACGGTCATTGCAGGTGACGGTACATGCAGGTGCCGATCTAGTGTGCGATACTCCATTAAATCACATGGGTACCTTCATGAACAAACTTTGCAGGTCTGTGCTGTGCAGGTATAATGTGCACGATCTTTTAGACCGTTCTCTCCTTAAATCATACGCTTAGTGCGTTTTCTCCTTAAATCGTACTAGTTGGAAATGAGTATTCCGGCGAGTTGCATATTATAATTTTTCTATGAGTATTATGTAGATACACACAAATAGTTTAAAAATTTTTCAAGTTAACAAACGAGAATGTATAAAGTGATATAAAGTTGTTGTCAGTCTGACACACACATGTCAAGTTAACAAACGAGAATGTATAAAGTGATATTCTAAGCTTCCTTTATATGTTTATGCTTTCTGCTTCAAGTTTGTATCAATAAAATTGTTACAAAAATCTCTATGCACAAGCATGTTTCACTGCTACTTTAAAAGACTGATATCGCAGACTAATGTAAATAATACTGTGCCGCTCCAGGAATTAACATGCTGTCACTGTTTGCCACGGTAACGGATGCAATGTAATACTTATGTTGCCACTAAGAAATATATTACATGCGTTTCCTTATAGTTCTAGAAAACATATTTTACAGTATACAATAAAACAATATTCTCTCATACCTATACAGGGTGGTCAGTAAGTAATGGCTCATGGAGACAAGCTAGATTTTTCATTTCAAAATATTACGATTTAATATGCCTTAATAAAATGTTGCTAATAAAAAAGATTCAGGATCTCAAAGTTGGAATTTAAACAGTGTTTTTTTTTGTATACTTGCGACAAAAATTCAGACGACTTACGCTTTTGAATAAATTATGTCAGTTGTTTATTTCGACGTATTCCCTAGAGGGCGCCACATCTGACGTAAATGTGAGCGTAACTTTTTTGGCTCTAACGTTATCACGTTTTTTTTATTAAAAAAACTTAAACCTACACTGTTTTAGAGGAAAAAAGGTAAAGTTGTCATTAGTCTTAGAAATTGACCATTTTCGAGATAGCTTTTCAACAATCAGCTGCCTTGTACAATATTTTAACGTAGTAGGCACCAATAATAAGTTAAATTTTAACAATTATTCGACAAAATTTATGTATTTAAGTTAATAAATATTTCGAAATTTAAAAGAATTTAAAAGAATTTATCCAGTTTTGGTTACAATCAATTACTTTACATAATCTAATCCCTCTAGGGAATACGTCGAAATACACAACAGATTATGATTTCTCATGTCCAAAAACATCTATTCCCAAATTTTCAAGTTGATACAGTCAAACACAATGTAATTATTACAAAAAAATAACTTTTTAAATTCCAACTTTGACACTCTGCAACATTTTTATTATCAACATTTTATTGAGCATATTGACTTAAATCGTAATATTTTGAAGTGAAAGATAGTAGTAATATGTCTTCATGGGCCATTATTTACAGACAACTCTGTATAGGTATTATTTCCAGAATTGTTCACATGGATGGAAAGAAGAGGGTTATGGTCATGAAAAATTCAGACAAGTCTTCGATAATATAATACAAATAACATGGTTAGTAATGAGAAATAGGAAAAATTGCTAAAAATTTCCGAGTTCCAAAAAATTGATAAACTCTGAAAAGCAATAGTTCGGAAATTATTGGGTTTATAGAAACGGCTCTGGACTGTTGTAAATTTGCTCTAGTTTGAAAATGTACGCGTAATCGAAAATAGTAGTGCTTCAGGGTTAGAATCGCCAAAAATTGAAGATCAGTAGAATATTTTGTGGTTTTTTGGATTTTTGACAATGTTGCATTCGGCGCTCGAGGTTGAAAACTTGGAATATTGATTGGGCCAACATCCTAAACAACTCAGCAAAAAATTAGAACTACCGAATCTGATGCAAGGTCAAAGGGTATAGAGTGGAAGCAAGTTTCTCGCTTACTGGTAACTCACGTTTATCGCCGCTATTTCTTTGTGCTACACACAGTAGAAACTGTTAAAAGCGGGAGAGACAAAAATTTATTTCTTGCAAAATATCAGCATCTGACGATGAACTGATCGTTTTGGATTCTATAATAACTAAGTCAAAGAGAAAATAATTTGGAGTACATCCTGTTAATCACAATAGAAGAAATTATGGAGAATTCAACAATTATTTAAAATTTAAGAAACGTCAAGGAAAGTTCTTTTCAATATGCAAGGATGACACAAGAAATCTTTTACTGCATTTTAGATAAAGTGAAATGCCGTATAATTAAATATTGGTGTAATCTACATAAGCAAACTATTCTATCGGAAGAAAAACTTGTTATTACTTTGAGGTAAGTAATTTATTTACTTTAGTTTAAAGGTACCTATTTAAGAAAATTCAAATCAATATCTAAATTAAAAATTAATTTAGCTAAATTTCTGGACCTGCTGCTTCTGCTGACCTCAAATTATTATAAGTAGCAGTGCGGTTATGTCTTTCTTTTTCTGTACCCCGTGTTTGTTTACATAAACAAAAATGTAACAATTTATTGTAACCAAGACCAGTTAATTTATGGCGAATCTAGGCACTCTGCAGCAATCTGGCTACGAGACGTTTGTACGATAAACGCTTTTCACAAGCAACGGCATTAATTTTGAACACATAACTGTTTCACATTTTATGTGTTGTGAAAAGAACTCTAAGAAAACTGTTCACACTAAAGTGTGTTTATTACGTATATTTGTATTTATTATGTACAGGCATCTGACATGGTAGGTGTGCGACGTTGTCGCCTGTTTGTTCTCATATACCTAGCGCTCATCAGAGAAAATTGTTAAATCAATTGTTTTGTTTGGTACAATTTATTGGCACTTATATTTCGGACACCTGTATATTTTAATACTTACCCTCTTCATTAATTTCATTACTAATCTCTCTCTAGTATTTGTCTGTGGATTTTGTTCTATATAGATCATCGAAAAACTGAAGGTATTACTAGTTCCTTGTCCATTGTTTCCACACACGACTGACGCGTACAAATTAATTAAATTTGAAATGTGATAAAAGCGGGCTCGCAGATTTCCGGCGCTGACCTGATTCAACATGCTTTTACTGTGTATGTGTCCATTTAAAAATATGTTATAATTTTCAAAGCATATAAGCCCGGATCGGCGCAGGGTATCAGTAAGCAGGAAATCGCTACCACTGTGATCGCTTTAGCCTGCTTTAAACTGCTGTTTTTATATCAATTTAAATATACAGTTACAAATTTCGTAGCTTATAAGTACGCATTCGGCACTTGTTACCAGTAAACGGAAAGTCTGATTCCACTCTGTCTATACAGTAATGTATACGGTTACTGGACTAAAAAGAAAGTATTTTTATAGGTAAAGATTGTATAATGAATTTCATTAAGGGCGCCGTATTATTGAAATAGTGTTTTCCACAAAATACAAGTAATTTTAGACACTTAAGAACTGAATAATATAGTTAGCAAATAACAAGAATGTTATTTTATGGCACCTGCGAATATTCAAAAGTACCGAAGTAAAATAAATATATAACATCAGAAAGCGATCCATCAAACTTCAAAATACTGAAATCTTTCAAAATACGTGCTTTTTTAATTCAACTATAGATGTAAACATTGTTATAACAGACACTTATATAGTTCTGTATATAAGATTGTTCACTTCTGTTCATAAGTAAGTGAAAATAATTGTTTAAATGTGTGGTTAGAATAGCTAAATAATATGTGTCATACAAACGCATTTTAAAAGTTATTACATTATTTGAGGAAAGTTTAAATAGTAAAAGTGTATATCAGTATCAGTATCTAAAAAACACCATAAAGGACAATGTTAAAAATAGCCGATTTTTGGCTTATCCGGGGAAACGCATAAATCATAAAAAAATCAATTGATTATTGTTAATTAACATTAGAAATGGCCCAGAAATACGTCAAATAGCTGGGGAAATGTCGCTACCTACTACCCCTAAACCTATATAATAAATAGTTTTAAATGGATAATCATTAATTATTGTTATAAAATTCGTGTAAAATGAAAAAAATGCTTGAAAATGATTTGAACAGACAGTATGTGATAAATGACTGTAAAAGTGTCCATTCAATGGCGAAATAGCGCCAATTGTTCTCACTTTGCGAGCGCGTACTGAAAAAACGGTAATTTATCATTGCGCCCATTTTTCAGGTCGCAATAGTATAAATGAACCTTAAAAGTTATTTAAGCATTTTTTTCATTCTAAACGAATTTTACAATAATAAATAATGATTATCTATTTTAAGCTATTTAAAGGCAGTTTATATAGATTTAGGGGTGCAATTAATATTTCCCCACTTACTTAATGTACTCTAGTATCAGTTTTTGCATTTTTTGACAGTAATCTATAATTTTTCTCTAGCAATAGGCGTTCCCTTGAACATTTAAGCATTATCTATTTTTGATGTCGAAGTAAGCTCACCATTAGCTTTTGAAAGTCGTTTTTTTAATTTTTAGGGGTGGAATGGACATTTTTACAGTTATATATCACGTTTTATATTGACATACTGTCTGTTCAAATCATTTTCAAGCATTTTTTTCATTTTACACGAATTTTATAACAATAATTAATGATTATCTATTTAAAACTATTTAAGGGTAGTTTATATAGGTTTAGGGGTAGTAGCGACATTTCCCCAGCTATCTGACGTATTTCTGAGCCATTTCTAATGTTAATTAACAATAATCAATTGATTTTTTTATGATTTATGCGTACCCCCGGATAAGCCAAAAATCGGCTTTTTTTAACATTGTCCTTTGGCTATTTTAAGGCGAGAAATACGGCGACCTTAACATGTTTAATCGCATAATGATAACAATTTATTTCTTTGCCCTAGAGAAAATAATAAATTAAATTCTTTAAAAAATGCTATTTATAGCATCAGTCGCTATCATATTTGATAAATATCAATAATTCAAGCAGCATCAATTTTATGTTAGGCTATAAAATAATTTGAATTAAATTGAGCACATGTTTGTTAGATATGAGGTACCATGTTGCATTGTGTTTAAGAGAATACATTTTTGTGAAGTGTTGGTTTTTTGATATAAATGGGGAACTACAATTTTTACAGTATAATAATAATTAATGTTGGAGTATTTAGTATCATTAAAATGTTAATGTATTAGCAGAATAATTCCTTATTATTTATCATTAAATCATATTTACGGATATAAGTGAAAAAATGAAACTAAAACATGTTAACTCATCGAGAAACTATTGAAAAAATAATTTTCTTTCAAATTAATGTTCTGAAAATAGAATGTTGAAGAATAGAAAAAGGGTTAAAAGATAGAGATATGTTTCGTTAAATATCCTCTTTTTAGGTAATATTAATATTAGCATATTCTCAGCAAAAGTGATTGAAATGTGCAACCCCTTTTATATAATTGCGGCAACAATTTAGACGACTTACGTCACGGCTGACGTCAAGTAATTGTTTCTATTGTCAATATAATTTTTGACAGTTTGTTGCGTTAGAAACAATCATTTTTTGTAATTTAGTGTAGTAGATGTATAGTGCAAACATTTAGTGTAGTATATTATTTCATTATTCTCAGTTGTAGTTTCTCAAATATGCTGTAATTCGTCAGAATTCTTGCTGGAACTATAACTTTTTTCTAAATATTTTTATTTAAACAAATAATAATAATCTTTGCTTATTATCTTCCGAATTTCCGCGGTTTTCGAGGATGACTCAAACAAAACAACCAATATGTCATTTGATATATAATGATTTTCCGGGTTGTTATGTCGTGACCTTGGTAACTGATCGCTGCTCGTAACATAATTAGTTCACATCTCTAGCTTTAGCTAGAATGCTTTGACATGCCCTTGTTGTTCTCGGGCTAAGCTCTGTGAAGGGAGCCTATCCCTTGGCCCTTTGATATATCAAATATAGCATCGGTCGTGAAAACCTCCAAACCACTATAAAAACAAATGATAGGCATCCCCCTATCTCTCTCTCAAATATCTGTTCTTCAATTTGAGCAGTGTAAAAATAGGCAATTTTGAATTAGGCTAACGAAAAGCAACTTTTTTATAGAATAAGGAAGCTTGATAAAAGTCTCCTTAAAAATACAGGGTGTTCCATTTAAAATAAGCAAGTACATGGCGATATCGCACACTAACAGGAACAACGGCACAACTCCGAAAAAATAAAATTTCCGGTTTTATGTGGATCAAATAGTTTTTATGCATTAAGTTTAGCAGGAATATAGGCATAAGTTGTTCTTATCCATATAAAATAATTATGAACACATATGTCTATATAAAAAATGGCTTTTTCATTCATTAACGAAAACTAAATCTCAGATTATCTCAGAACGACAATTATAAGATTGTGCCGTTGTTCCTGTTGGTGTGCGATATAACCGGAAGTGCTACAAGAATGAAATTATTTTATTTAAACTCCGAAAGCTCCAAAGCTTAAATTTTCAAAATATAAATAGAATTAGTCTCTGAAATATGCACCGCCTGTATACTTAGGAACATAACTTTTCTATGTATACATATACATCCTGTATATCTTATATCAATATTTACAATGTTTTAAAAGCATTAAAAGATCTATAATCCTTAATTCAGTTTATTCTAGTGGTATAGAAGTTTTATAAACATTTATCTAAAGTCTAGAGATTATATAATTGTTTATTAGACAGCTTGTTGTATATTAAAATGCAATTATATTTCAATTAATTATGAGTAATATTTACTTAAGTACAGAGTGCAGAAATGTACGTTATATTGTTGCGCATTTTATATTTGAAACATTGAGAGTAATATAGTAGGTACTTTGGGGTAATTACATTAAGTTACCACCAGCAACAATCAGTCAAGTTAAAGTGACGAGCACCTAGTTGCTGTAATTAACAAATTACTTATGTAATATTAATGAACTAAAGGAAGAGTTATTTTCTTATGTATTATTGCATAATATGATAATATGTACATTAAGGGCGCCGTATTCCTGAAATACAAATACAAGTAATTTTAGATATTTAGAAACTGAATATATAGAGTTTATTAAATAACATGAATGTTATCTCATACCACCTGCGAATATTTAAAGGTACCGAAGTAAAACGAACAGGTATATAACGGCTGAAAGTGGTGTAACCAACAAATTTTTAGGTACAGAAATCTTTCAAAATACGTATATTTTAACATAAACTTACATAGTTCTGCATATAAGATTGTTGACATTTGTTTATAAGTAGGTGGAAATAATTATTAAAATGTGGGGTTAGAATAACATGTGTGCCATAAAAATGCATTTTAAAAGTTATTATATTATTTGGCGATAATTTAAATAGTAAAAGGCGATAAACAAGACATCAAATATTTTATTTTTGATATAACATTTGCTCTATTTTTATTTTTCGAGATTTCTGTATCTAAAAAATACCACAAATTTGATCATTTTACGGCGAGAAATACGGCGACCTTAAGTTGTATCTAAGTATTCCTCCTGTAAATAAGATTATTATTATTTATGATTATTTCATTTCATGATAAGGAAAGAGTATTTTTTTCATTTTTGAATGTAAATTATAATTTGAAAAAATGGTCACTAGACTTTTTGATATGGATCGTGTTTTGGTTCATAATATGTATTATCTAGCAATTTGCAGGGATTATACAGGGCGTCAAGCAAAGAATGAGACTTACTTTAAATATAGCTTCCTTGCACAAAAATAGGTTAAATCAACTTAATACAATGTTGTTTACTTAAGAAGTTATAGGCCTGAGAAAGTACTTTTTTATTTATTTTTTTTTACGATAATATTTGTTGGGTAATTGGGTACAATAATAGACATAGTTATATAAGCTTTAAAGAATAACAAAAGTCAAGGGAAAAACGAAATAACGGCAGAGAACATTAAGTACGCAGGAGAGGATTTAAGAGAAAGAATATACGAAATGATCCGAAAGAGTTGGAGACGAGAATGTATGCCAGAAGATTGGAGAGATGTTATGATTATATCAATTTTAAATATCATTGCTAGATATAAAATCATGGCAACGTTAATAAAACAGAGAATATAACCTATAGCAGAACTATAGATAGGAGAGTATCAAGCTGGTTTTAGAAAGGGAAAGTCAACAACGGACCAAATCTTCATGGTGAAGGAAATCCTGACTACATCCTATGAATATGGGATTAAAACAATGGTCTTATTCTTGAACTTCAGGAAAGCATATGAATCGGCCAAAAGGAATAAACTGAGTAAACTGATTAGGCTATTGCAAATGACCTTAGAAAATACTAAAAGCAAAGTACGAATAAAAGGTGAATGTTCGAAAGGTTTTACTATTAACACAGGACTGAGACAAGGAAACCCACTTTCAGCGCTGTATGGCAGTGAAACCTGGATCCTCAATAAGAAGTCAAGAAAAAACCTATTAAGGTGGGAAAGGAAGATCTTAAGAAGAATTCTAGGGAGAAAGAAGACGGAGGAAGGCTATGTAGGGAGAAATAATGAGGAAATATAAGCAATGTATCAGGCATCAAAAATAGACGAAGCTGTAAAAGCCAGAAGAGTGTAGTGGCTAGGGCATCTAGGACGTATGGAAAATGAAAGGACATTTAAGAAAATTGTAGGGAGTAAAAAGGGAAACCGAGGAAGCGATGGAGAGAGGCAGTGACAATAGATCTAAGAGAGAAAAATATAACGTATTGGAAAAGAAAGACGAAGAACAGAATGGAGTGAAGGAGAATAACACAGCTCTGGGCCTAAAAGGCCTGTAAACAGCTTTTTATATATAATTGTACTCAAATTTGGGGGAAGACGTTTTTTTTTTATGAGATAAGCACAAATATCTTATTGATTTGGCCTTAATAATAATAAGCAATTGCAATTGTATACATATTTAGTAATAACTACACTGGTAAAAAAAAATATCTTATTCAAACACAAAACAATAAAAACACAGGGCTATAGTAGAATAATTCTGTAAAGAATAAGTAATCTAAGACATAATTTATAATTAATGGTTATGCAGAACATTATGTTATGAACTGCTAAAGCATACAAGTAATTTATAACACAACATATAGAAATATGACAAAATAAAAGACGACATTTTTAAAATAATAAAATAAAAAAACCACTTAAACTAAAACTCAATAGCAAAAACAAAACCTATTTTTATGATATATACTTAATAAGCATTACAACTAATTGTAATAACTTTCTGAATTAATAATTTGTTTGAATTTATGTATTAATTTCTAAGCTTAGAAAATAGGTACACACACAGTTTTCTCTAAAATGGTGCATTTTAGAGACATGTAGCAAATTTATCTTTTTTTAAGCCATCATTTTCCAAAAATCTCTATCCTTAAACAAAATCTCAGAATGACCTGTAAGTACATTTAACGCAAAAATCATGCAGCACAGTGATATCATTTTAAATAAATTTTGTAATAATGTTTAAATAAATTCTTTCATTTATTTAATCTAAAGGGTGGGATTTGAAAAACAAATGTATATATCAAAATACCGTTATTTTTACTTTCTCTATAAATTCATGAATTTTCTTAGTTAAAATTTAGATATCAAAACATTTGGTGAAAATTTTTTCTATTATCTTTTTAAATTGCCTTTTATCATTTATCAAATATGATTTGCTGAAAGGAATGTAGACATTCAAATAGTTTGATAATTACGCATTTTCATAGGTACTGATTTAATTTAATGAATAAGCACACACTAGAATCAGTACTATCACAAAGTTTACTTTTCAAATTTTTTTTAAAGGCTGAAATATGTAGTTTTATTCCTCTACTACCTAAAATTAAAAATAGTAATGAAAGTGATGTTGTTAATATTATTAGTTATTATTGTTATTAGTTATGTGTAACCAAATATATTTACCTTAAAAATTTTGGCTTTCTTTAGCTTAGATAAATTTTAGTTGTAATATTGTGTTTTTAATCTATTAATATGAAAATAAAATATAAATACATATAATTAATTTACGCAAGCAAACTATACACATTCACATGACTTTGACAATATGAAATGTTTATAACATTTATTGTGTGAACAAGAATTTTTCACAGACCTATTGATACCTATGATTTATATACCTAAAACACACAATATATACATATAATTGATGCGTGTCATAATGTCTCCGATATCTATATGGCAGATTTTTCATAAGCTGATAAACAGAACATATAAATATTACTCGGAGATGTATTTGGCTAGTTTCATCTCCTGCTAAATGGAATCTAATCCTTAGCAAGGAAGAATGAAGATTATAATAACATATCTGTTGTGTCTGGCTATTCACAGCTGCCTTTCCGAGAAAGTGAGGTATGATGGCTACAAATTGTACAAATTCACCCCACAGACTACTGAGGCGGTGAAAGCACTGGTAGAGTTGGAACAGGCCTCTTTTTCGGGATACAATTTTTGGAGCCCTGTAGGACCCATAGGGATTCCAGTTCAGATTATGGTGCCTCCTAACCAAATATCAGAGATGGAATATTTAGCAGAAAGGGTAGGATTGGACGCAGAGGTGATGATGGAAAATGTTCAAGACTATATAGATGCTGAGGATCGTCCGACAACTTATGAAGATGGATTTGGTTGGGAGCGTTATCACACACTCGCTGAGGTATAACTTTTACACTATCCAAAACTTATTGACCTGAACATATTTTAAATTTCCAAGATACAAATTCTCTTATTTTTTTTACACACTTTTAAATACTAATTCTATTATTATGTTTTGTACATGCTTTCTAAAAAATTAACACAGCATAGACAGACCAGTAGAATCACTTGAGCCGAATATTTATTACATGCTGCAGAGATCTCCGCAACCCATCAGTTTGTCTCGAACGTTGGCGTGCGGACCTTGATTACACAGAGGCGGATTAAAGCAAAATTATGAGTCTGAATCGCTGCGCAGCTGTTAAATGTTTAAATACATTTGTAATAACAATTTGTTTCTTTAAATTTGCTAAAGACATAAATAGATAAGTAATCTCCCAATGGACTCGCGTACGTTTACATAACGTTTTTAAAACGTTGTACTAGTTGATTAAACGTTTTGTGCTAAATATAAACATTTCAATTAAATTTTAGATCAACGAATGGCTTGTGAACTTAACATATTTGTACCCCAACACAGTATCACTTATTGAAGTAAACGCCACCTATGAAGGCCGTACAATTCTAGGCGTAAAAGTTCAATATCCTACCAGCAACGAGAGCCAATCTGTATTTATTGAGTCAACTATCCATGCACGTGAATGGTAAGAACCAATGAAAAATATATATTTTTTAAAGACTGAATTTTTGCCTGAAGAGGTATTGACATTTTTACTAAGAGGATGTTACTTCCTTAGGAAGTACTTATTGACCTGTTTGTACAAAGCAACTTTAGAGTTGATTCCTGTTATCGAAACAAACAACTTCTTCCTAAAACTATTCCTAGGATCTCTACGATCCATCAAAGATTGAGTGAAATAGTTTTTTTATTAATGAAGAACTATTAAAGGTCCAAGTTAGTGTAGTATATTCATAATAATGGTTTCTTTATGTAAATAATTTTAAGAGGTTAAAGATAATCTTCTTTATTATAGATTAGGATATACTCTTTCTAATTACAATTTGTATTATTCATTAGAATATATAATCCATGAGTAAAAGTCCAAAAACCATGTCAATATTATACTATAGTCAGCAGCACAGACAAATTCTTTGATGGTTGAAACTTACTGACCTTTTAATTTCGATGCAACTGACAATTTTTGTTTAAATTTTACTAGTTACTATCTACTACTATGTACTATACGATCTTTAACAGTTTTTATGTTATTCAGTAAAACTGACCAAAGTTTCATCTTACTTGCACTTTTGTGCTCAGACTAACTATATTTTTGTTTACTGTCAATTGTAAAAGCAAACGATGGAAGTGTGCACAACAAATGTAGAAATACAAGTAAGGTAAAAGGTTATGTTTCATGACAATCTTTCAACTTATATATACATATGTATAGAAATCGTTTTAGAAAATTTTGTTTTAGCAAGAGCTGTTTCACCGTTTGTAAACTTGTGTGGCTTAATTTTATGGATCAAGATTTAATTATTATGTGTAACCAATATTTGGAATTTAAAAGCAGTATTTAGTCTAAGCAAGGAAGGGGTTGTAGCGTGCCTAGAATGGGTGGAAATATTTCTCTGTGTGAATATGTTTGGGATAATTAGGACGTAAAAATACTAAAAGTCCCCGCCTCTTGCTCCTTCCGATTCAGGGGTGGAGGGGGGTACAATTCTCATTATTTGGTTTTTCGCTTATAACTCGAAAACGGAGTGTTGCGGCGAAAAATGTTTTATATAAAAATAAGAGCTTATAAAATTTGATGTATGTAATCAATAAGATTGGTTTCATAAATTTTTTCGCTACAATGCACCGCTTCCGAGATATCTGTCTTCAAATGTCGGTAATTAAAAAAAAAGAAATTAACATTTTACAGATAGAGCACTCCATCTATCGAGCTCCGCGATGAAAACGTAGTAGATCCTCTCCTGCTTTTCCAACGGATCAGTTAAAAAGTGACGTTGACTTGAAGGATTATTTGCAGTAAGAATTGGCTTCATTTCCCATAGCCTTATTCTTATTCAATGAGGGTGGTAGGAGGAAAACAAAAAAATCTGTACTTTACAACCCGTTTAAATTATCTCATGTCATCTGGCAAAGAGGATCCTCTGTTTCCACAACTAATATATAGAAACATAAGGTAAAAGATGTACCACTGTTTTTGATGGATATAGCAGCTCTCCCAACAGTATTATGTCGGTAGTATAGAAAAAGCACTATTGAATAAAAAAGTGTGTCGACATCAACTTCAATCTGGAAACTGAATTTCAGTGACTCAAGTATTATTTATCTCCAACCACCACAACAAAGATAGGCTGATCAACCTATTGAGTCCTAAACTCCTGGAAAACGGCAGCATAACATCAAGCATCACATAATACTGACGTGTTGATTATAAGCACCAGTCAGTAAGTGAAACAACCAATGTGGCTGATACAGGAGAAGACTTCGAAAAGTACAAACCAACGTTTACTTCACCAATCAAATGTAACAGCTGGACTCAAAGAAATTTTATTCTTATACGCATTCACTGGCTGTGATTCTACTAGCACGACATTCCGGAAGAGTAAACTTGATTTCGTAAAATTATTACTAAAAACATCATGACATAAAAAGAGCAGCTGAAGTGTTCCACAACTCATCTTCCTCGCCTGCTGATATTGAGAAAGCTGGGCGAATATGCATGCTGAGATAGTACAGTGTCTCTGTTATGTTCTCTGAAGCTTAGGTACGATTTATTTTTGAAATCGGCAGTGAATATAAAACTAGATCTTGAATCACTTCCATCCAGCGAGGGAGTAACAAAAGAGCACGTATTACGCACATTCCACATGGTGCGACTCTGGATGGGAAACCAACTACTTTCAGTCCTGTGAGGTTGGGAATGCAAAGCAAACGAAGCAACACCCAGAGAAATTTTGGACCTTATGTTTTGTAGATGCACTGTAGCAGTGGAAGGTACAGCTGCAAAAAAGCAGTTATGAGTTACTCTCGATTATGCCAAAACTGTCAAGATCACTGTTTAAACAGCGTCCCCATTTTAAACGAAGAAGACTTAGAACCCATTCCCACATCTCATGCGGAAACTGATGACAAAAACAAGGGTGAATCGCAATTCGTGCTGCGATCGGTATTGATAGTGCAGCCAGAAGTAGGACCCTAGCGACCCAAAAAAAATAGGTCTTGTCTTTGTCAAGATTTTTCATTTGTTACGTTTTCTCCTTATTAGTTTTTTTAAAATAAAAATAAAATTTTAATTTGTTACACCTACTTAGGTTTTCAATTTTTCACAATTAACTTGAAAATCGGTAAATTTTTGCAAATTTGTGTATGAATGTATATACTCGCGACAAGAATTCAGACGACTTACGTCATACGAACAAATGAATAATTCACAATATTTTCATCAAAATATTTAAGAAACTATAACTGATAGTAATAAAACTATGTACTACACTAAAAGTTTGCATTATATATTGCACTAAATTGCAAAAAATAATTGTTTTTAACGCGACCAAATATCGAAAATTACGTTGACCACAAAAACAGATGTGTAACGTCATCCGTGACGTAAGACGTCTGAATTCTTGACGCGAGTATAATAAATTAGCTTGTAAAGTCTGTAATAACGAAGATAACAAGTTTTTTTTAAATTTAGGGAATTGTCTTGAAAAAATAAATACTTTTAAGAAAAAAATTCAAATTATTGTAACTTCTGCCCCTTTGAAGATAAATGGGCATATTTCTATATATTCTTGAATTTCTTGTATTGCTCTATAACATTCTCTTATGTCTAAAACAAACAACCGGGGAGTTACCAGGATAATTATGAGAAAAAACTTGTTATTTTTTTTTCAACTACCTATTTTTAAGAGGCGATATCTTTGAAAAGGTACATCGTAGTGAAAAAATGTATGGAACTAATCTTATAGTCTCTTATTTTTATGTAAAGAATTTTTCGATGCAATACACCGTTTTCGAATAATAAGTGGAAAACCAAAAAGGGTACCTTTCTACTCATCTCTTCTCCTGAAGCGGATGGGCTAGGGGTGGGGACTTTTAATATGTTTACGTCCTAACTATCCCCAACACATTTCTGCACCGAAAAATTTTCCCCTCCTTCAATGCATGTTACACCCCCTTTTCGACCATTCATTGACTAGCGTATATTATTTACTTTTAGGATCACATCCGCAACTACCACTTACATTCTGAACGAGTTACTATCAAGCACCAACGTTACCATACGCGAATTGGCAGAAAAGCATGTCTGGTACTTCTTTCCTGTATTTAATCCTGATGGATTTGAATATTCACATACGACGGTGAGTCATGTACCGTATTATCTTATAACTGAAGAGAATTAGAATGAGTAGCATTTAATTTCAGCATTTTTGAAAACATGCATATGAGCTTTTATTACCCACAACAAAGAGGTCGCTAAGAACATCTTAAGCAACTTTGTTTTTGCTACATCATGATCTGTTGGTAAAGTTTTTAAAAAGACGATATTTTTTAAAAGGTTACTTTTTTATAGTAAAATAACGTAGACAAAATTTGCGCTAGGACCAACTAAATTTTTGTGTCAATTGTAAAAGCATGGAAGTGTGTTTAGTGCGTTAGTGTCTTAGTAAAATGAATGTCAATTTTCGTGTTCCGAATTTACTGTGTCGGAGTGGAGAGTGGTCATTGCTTGACTCTTCAGAACATCTCCGAATGTGTCTGAGCTTCGGAAGGTGTTACTGGAAAAAAAAAAATAAAATAATAATAATAATAATAATAAGCCAATGAACTTGGTCTCGTGTTCGATACTGAGCGGGAAAATCCAGACTCTGTCACCGAGTGGGACCCTGCTCAGTTAAAAGCCCAAATTAAAGCTGCAGAGACGCGTCATCTTCTGCAGCTACATAAGGATAAGCCAATGCATGGTCTCTTCTACCGTCATCTAGAGCGGCTTGGCTTATCTGAAAAGCTGACCTTCGCTTTTTTGAGGTCAGCGGAGCTGAACTCTGAGACCGAGGGGTTCATAATGGCTTGCCAAGATGGTGTAATTAACACTCTCGTCTATCGTAGTCGTGTCTTGGGTATCGAGGTTCCTGATACCAGATGCAGGGCCTACCGCCAGGCGCCGGAGACGCTTATGCATCTCCTGTCGGCCTGTCCGGTATATGCGGCCACAGCGTATATCCAAAGACACGATTCAGCCTTACGGGTGTTGTATTATCATTTACGGCACTCGTATGAGATAAACGAGACGCCAGTGCTGCCTTATGCTCCAGGGGATATAGAATCCGTTGTGGGGAATGAGAAGTGCCGAATTTATTGGAACTATTCATTCCCCACCCTCAGGCAAATTCAAGCCAATAAGCCTGATGTAGTCCTTCTCGACCACCAACTTAGGACGATGTTTGTGATTGAGTTCTCGGCTCCCGCAGAGAACAACATCGTCCTAAAAGAGAAGGAAAAACGGAGGAAGTATCGAGATCTTCTCTCCGAGCTCCGCAGGCTGTATCCAGACCACTCTGTTAAGATTGTGGTGCTCATTATAGGCGTCCTGGGTGGAATGAGACATACGTTGCTTTCTGACTTAAAGATCATACCGGCTTGCCGAAATTCGGCAGAGATCTTAGCCGGCAGAATGCAGAAGGCACGATTTACGGGCGCAATGATTACTGACTCCACGGAGTGGAGAGTGGTCATTGCTTGACTCTTCAGAACATCTCCGAATGTGTCGGAGCTTCGGAAGGTGTTACTCGAAAAAAAAAATAATAAAATAATAATAATAATAATAATAATAATAATAATATAATAATAATAATAATAATAATAATAATAATAATAATAATAATAATAATAATAATAATAATAATAATAATAATAATAATAATAATAATAATAATAATATCTCTACCCTTCATTCTAACCACAGGGATTAGCCCAGAAGTCGGAGACTTGTGCGGGAGAGGGAGCGGCATATTATTATTAAGCAGGCCGCATTTGCGCCCAGGAACGACTTACGTTGGTAGGCCCTAACCACTATTCAGTGCAGGAATGAGGGAAACCTGGAAAACCTCATTAATTAGGGAAGTAGTCAAATATCAACCGGTATCAATCTCTCACATTGACCCAAGCCAACATTTTTCCACCCTACCGTACCCGCAGAGAGGGCGCCAAACCTCTCCACGAATATAGCTTATATACGGTCTACCGGCAGCTGGGCTCGAACCAACACCGATCTAGTGACCTCGATTCAAGTACTGACGCCTTAAACCGCGCGACCACTGACCGACCTAAATTTTATACAATTAATGAGTTCATCCATCGGATCTAGACTGTTTTTCTTACAATGGCGTCTCCACAAGTACTTACAGAGTTGGTCTGCAAATTCGTCCGGTGGAATATGTTGACCTTTTAAAAATGTTTTGCAGCCGACTACGACGACTGGATCCGTCGGGTATGAGTACCGTCTTTAGCAACGAATTTAACACTATGGTTAACAGTCTAATGCCATATTCAGTGAATCTCTCATACGCTTTCCACATATACGAATGGATAATAGACCCTTTCTCTACATGTTGTTCCAAATTAACGTGCCTGCATCCCTTTTATTTTCGGGACAAATTACCATTCTAAAGTCTTCTGAGATCGGCAATCATTCCGAATACCCAGATACCTTCAACTACACCTCCTCTGTTATATTTTCGTTTACCAAATTTGAATTTTTGTGTTCAGAAATACGTTTAGAATTCAAAAATAAAAATGGTCACATATTTCCGCTTTTCTACTTTGTTTCCATATAGGTAATGAAAATGACGCATTTCCGCGGGAAAATTTTGGCGTTTCTGTGTTAAGAAAAATGTCTCTAATTCACAGCAAAAAATATTTTCCAATAAGTCCACAAAATTTCCTTTACAATGGAAATGACGCATTTCCGCGGGAAAATTTTAATGTTTCTGTGTTGAGAGAGGCCTCTGAATGATACTTGTTATTTGTTCTTTTTCATAGCTGATTTCCCTTAAATGAAAGTTGACCCCAGGTCTTGATTATAGAGAACAATAGGTTTTATTTTTATAGGTTCTCTAGTGGTAGTTTCATCTGTTAGGCTGTCGAAAATATTAGGTAAAATGAGTTTCTACCTGGATATGAGTGAAAGAATGATTTTAATAGTTATTCTCGGAAAATCGATGTGAAATCACTATTTATAGCCTCAAATTTTTGTTCAGTGACAATAATTACGTATGACATGTAAGTTGACTCCCTGCTATACCACTTTTTCATTTGATGGATATATGTAACTTCAAAACATCTACATATGTATGTACAGGGTTATTTTAACCACCCCTTATCATCGTTATTATTGCCTAGTTTTAAGTAAAAGTTTTAAATAAAAAAGTATATAACAAGTAAATATTTGCACTTGTTTATACTCACTGCAAACCATTTTGATTATTTCATTAAAGAAATGTCACTTATCAAACGTAATAGTTGTCATTTTCATAGCTACCTACAATATTTTCTAAGATAGTAAATAGTTAATTACGATATTCGACGTTTAATAATTCAAAAACGGTATAAGGTAGGGATAACATATGATATATTTTTGAAATCTGGAAAAAAATAACATTCCCAAAATTGAATAATACACAGGGTATCCCATTTATAAAAAAATATTATTTGTTTATATACTCTTAAATCTGCACGTTACTGTACTTTTGATAGCATTTTAACAAAATTCAGACATAACTACACAATTTTTATTTAAATCTTCTTTATGCTATAGGCATAAGGGGTGGGTAATTTATAATGAATAACATTTTCTTTCAATGATTCTAGGATCGGATGTGGCGAAAGACACGCGTTCCCCATAGTGTACTTTGCATTGGTGGCGATCCTAACAGAAACTGGGACTACCATTGGGGCGCTACTGGTACGAGCAACAGCCCTTGTACAGAAATTTATCGAGGACCTGAACCGTTCTCAGAACCCAGTTGTAGAGTTATGTCCGAATACATCGACACTGTTGCAGATAAGCTCCTAGCGTATATCAGTTTTCATTCCTTTTCACAACTTTTGCTGATTCCGTATGGTTACACTCCAGACCATTTGGACAACTATGATAAAATAGTAAGTAGATGATATTGTGCAAGTCAAATTCTTCCAATAATTAGTAGCAATATTACATATCATTATATCGGACTGACCCCATTTGTTTTGGGGTTAGTCTGTAACATGTTTATTCATTGTGCGATTTTGTTTAATTATAGAGCTTGTTAAACTGCACATTTTTAGCAAAAATAGCCTGGTTGATATAAAATCCAGGACCTACTATGAAGCAAAATTCTAATTAATCATATTAGTGTTTTTTTTAGAAAAAATCTGTGCGCCACTTAAAACGGATCTGTACAAAATTTTTTTTTAAAGTTATAAGTAATAACGATTTGCAGAAGAATTGAAAACGCACACTAGGTACTTAATTATTTTCAATAATTCATAATTTATAGCAACTTAGAGTTATACAGAACAAATAAAACAAAAGAACAATGAAAATTACCTACATCACAAGAAACAATCAAATTTTGTAACTTCTACTAAGCCACCATTTTCTCCCATGCTCTTGTTATTCCTTTTGCGCATGTTTTTAATTACATTTAGTATTTGCTGTGGAGTAATTTCCACGCAAATTATTCTACCTTGTAGTTCTTGTAAAATTTGGGCTTTTGGCTTATACACTTTTTCTTTAAGTAAACCCCAAAGAAAAAAGATCTAAGGGGGTTAAGTTTCGAAAGTTGCATTTAGCCAGTTTCTTATCAAACGAGAATTATGAATAGGACTACCATCTAACTGTAACTTCAAATTAAAACGGGATATAAATAGTAAATCAACTAATGAGTTTCTAAACTCATTTTCGAGAAAATAAAAAACCCAACTGCATTCAAATTACCTTCAAAGAAAAAGGGACCAATTATTCTGTCGCACAGTATTCCACAACAAACGTTCATTTTTTGAGAATATTGTCTGCTTGCATTTACGATGAATTCTGGATTTTGAGCTGATCACTGACGACCATTTGTGGTAAAGGTGGCTTTGTCGGAGAATAAAATTGTGTTTAAAAAGTTACCATTGTTTAGATATTTTCCTTGCAGCCAATAGCTAAATTCTAATCTTCTTTCTCCATCTCCTGATTCCAACGTATGTAAAAATTTTGGCTTAAAAGCTTTTATTTTGTTTTGTCTCAGGCATCTTCTTATACTTTTCCTGGGTATATTAAGATTCAAACTAACTGTTGTAATATTATTTCGGGGATTGTCATTGAAATACTGCAAAATTTGGTTGTTATTTTGAAAAAGTCCACGGCGTCCATTTCGCCTCGTTTAAGCAAATTTTTTGAAACCGATTCAGTTTCATCGATAATACTATTTATGCGCTGTACAGTACTTCAAGTTACTTGTCTATCTGGATGTCTGATGTTGAATTCTGCCGCAGTTTCTGCTGCCGGGCGCATGTTGTCGCCAACAAGACTAATAATTTCTGTTTTTTCTCTTACACTTACATTTTTCACAATTATAATGATTAATAATTTAATTTGTATTAAGTGCAAACAAGGTTCAATATCGATTTAGACTCTATTTGCTTGAGTGAATATAAACACTTCAAATGATTTCCATAGCTAACTATGAATTTTTGAAAATAAATAAGTACCTAGTGTGCATTCTTAATTCTTCTACAGAATCGTTATTACTTATAATTTTTCTAAAAAATTTTGTACATACTCGTTTTGAGTGGCGCTCAATCTAGTGGCGTGCACAGATTTTTTCTAAAAAAATCGCTAATATGATTTATTAAAATTTTGCTTCTACAAACTGTAATAATAGGTCTTAAAAAAATCTGGGCAAAACAAATGGGTCACACTGTATATCATTTAATTTTTGTTACAATTCCTGAGTTAACCACTTAGGTGGAGTTACCACGTCTCCCAAAATTGTAAATAAAATTTTGGGGCATGTGATGTGTTAGTAGAAAGGCATTTAAATGTCTTGATACAATCATATTTTATTTATAGCGTTGTAGAATATAGATAAAAGATACAGGGAGTAAACATGAAAAATACAATTGATATTTTATTAATTTATTAGCTACTGTAACAAATGCTGATAATGACGCCCATTCATTTACATCAATAAATTTTATTTTGGTGTATTTGTGAGATTATTTGCCTGTGACGATACGTTGTCTTAAGTCATCCAAAGTCGTTGTAGGGCGATTAATTTCTAATTCGGCAGTATTCAAAGCGATTTCAAAGTCTCCTAATTCAATATTTTTAATGCTAAACTAAAATGATTTGAAGTAATCATTTACTACTTTTTACTTACTTTTATTCGTTAAATAATACAGATCTTATCGAGAATGCAGACTAGAATAAGTTCAGTTAGTTTTTCATTTATAACTGGATAATTAAAATTATATTGCGCTCCTAAAGGTATCGATACTTCATGAAAACTCTAAATTTATCATCCCTGTTGTTTACAATCAGTCCACATGCATATAAATATTTAAGACACTCTGAACTATTTATTATCAAGTATAATCACTTCCCGTCCCTATTAAAAGTACGTCTTTTTATGTAATGTTTATGTTTTGTTAAAAAATTGTTATGATTCTGATGTTTTTTTATATTTCTAGAATCGAATAGAAAGTATACTTTTTGTTATATTTTTTAATATTTTCGAAGAAGTACTATTTATTTGTTTTCTATTTTCTCCCAAAATACCATTTCTCATTTCCTTTTTGAAATCTCCCCAAAATCTATTTTTCCCATCCTTCTCAAAATATATACATTTTTCTGATAGGTGTCATTTTATTATCTTTCAGTAATGAAGTTAAAATAAAATATCACAAAATTAGATGCAGGTACTCTATACACCTTCATGATAGTTTTTGCCAAGCAACAAAATATTAGAACTTTTTCTGGCCAAGTAAAAATTTAAACCAGGCGGAAACCTTATTTCTATATCGATCTAACGACTCTAGCTTAAGTCACGGTTTAGAGTTCTGGCCTTGATATATAGGTGGTATTCAGCAAAAGAATTATTCTTTTAAATGTAAATATTTTGGTTACTGAAAAGTTTTATTGAAATTTCTAATTAGGTCATTACTTTTTAATTTAACATTAGTTAAAATACTAAAATTTTATGAAATGCACATAACAGTTGATAAAGAGTTAAATTGTTTAAAGCCATATGACTGAAATGTTAATCATCCATTAAGCCGGGGGCACATGAGCAATGTGCCCCCGGCTTAATGATGCCACGCCACGCCACGTCATGTGTATTCTTATGCATTTTTATATATTGTGTGCACACTGCTCTGACGCTATACCACACCACGCCACGCCATGCCATACGTGTCGCAAATCCCCTCTTGTTAGATTGCCATTACGTTGGGTGGAGTAACGTGGTGCCGCGTAGTAGCGGTGTGTACGTGAATATGATGTCACATGCATGAAATGATAGAAAATATTGAAAAAACTTTGTTATTTTAAAGATTTGTGAGCATGAATGTCTCTATAGTATCAAACGTAAGCGCTATAGAAAACAAATTATGAGAGGAGAAGCTTAAGAATAAATTACACAGGAAATGTTTCTCACGGCACATTGTTAAAGGTACGGTTTCGCTGATGCGACTGCGGTTACGGCTGCGACTCGTCGCCGACCAATAGGCAGTCTGAATGGTCTCATCAACTGCAGCATTTAGACTGCCAATTGGTCGGCGACGAGCCGCAGTCGCGATCCGCAGCCGCAGTCGTACCAGCGAAACTGTACCTTAATGGAACAACATACATTTTAACGACTCTAGCTAAATGGATTAGGGTACTTAAATGTATTCATCATCGACTGAGAATTTGAGTTTGACCTTCTTCTGATTTGAAATATTCCTTAAATTGATGGAATTGTCGAATGTAACGTAACGTGGGATCGCATGATATGGTAACAGTGTGCACACAGAGTACATGCCACAACACGTCACGTGGCATGGCGTGGCGTAGCATCAGAGCAATGTGCCCCCGGCTTTATTCGTGCACAATAATAACTTTTAAAACGTTTTACTTGCAATTTCGGTCAGCAGTAAAAGCGAATAAATGCAATGCAGCTATGTAAATGTACTTACCGAATTCTTTTAGAAATTTTAGAATCATTATTTTTATAGGTACATGCTTTTGCAATAGTAATGACACTCCGTCAAAACAGTTTTTGAGGGAGTGTCATTCTGGACACTCTAAGTAGAAATTTCATTACATCTCTATTGATGAATGAAACAGTTAAGAACAAATGTTAAAAATTAAAAGCAGATTTCATTACAAATACGTCAGTAGTTCAAAATAAATCACAAAATTAATTTTAAAGAATATCATTATTAATGCAAACGATTATACCTAAAAACTTGTTAATAGAAAACTTCCATTTTTATGACACTATATTGTTAGTGTACTTTACAAGAAAAATATGATTTACATATAATATATATAATTACTTTATTGCTTTTGTTCTTGAATTGATTTATTTTATGTTTTAGTATGCAATTGGTGTAAAAGCTGCAGAAGCACTAGCTGAGCGATATGGAACTCAATACAGAGTTGGAAATGTTTACGAAGCTATATGTAAGTTAGCCTTTATCACTTAAATATGTTTGTAATTGTAGAAATTATGTGACGCGACGCCAGGTGGCCACCACAGTTTTTGTCGGCTCAGAAAGTATAGGATTTCTTAAGTAGAGGTCAAAGATTAAGGGTTTTTTGTTATATAAATGTGTAGTCTTAGGATAGAGATTGTCCAGTTGCAGCGTGTCAAAAATTAAAAAGGATCAGTTCAGAATCAGTTTTTAATTTCTAATCCTCTTGAGATAATTTAATCAAATTCGGTGTGCGTACTTAATATGAGAGTAGGTAATAAAACAAGAAATCATCAGCTTTAGAAACTTACCAGTGGTAGAGGTGTGGCTATCATCAATTATTATTTGCCAAAATAATAAACATGCTTCAGATTTTCTTGAAATGCAATCGGACACGTGTAAAAATTTCTCTCAGGTGTAGCTCTCATCACATCACACCAGCTATAGTTTGTTGATCTAAGTGCTCCTCAAATTCAATGTCTTGAGATGTCCTCCAAACATAAAAATCAATAGGGTTAATACCGAATGATCTGGCTGGCCAAGCTTGACCAGGTTCTTCAGTGTCTCGTTCAATCACGTTATTACCGAATCTTCCATTTAAAAATTCACGAGCAGTCAAACAAAATGGGGGAGTCCCGTCGTGCATTAACTACCTTCTTTGTCTCAGAGCAAAGGAAACATCTTCAAGTAGTTCAGGTAAAACGTTTTCAAGAAAATGTCTGGAGGAGGCACGAGTTAAAGTTCTTGGTAAAAATAAGGTCCAACAAGAAAATTTAGACAATTTATGGCCTTAGGGTCTTCATCAGACCAAATGTGTTTATTGTTCATTATAGCATCTTTGCAAAATCCAGTGGCAAAATTGTAGGCGAGCAGGATAGTCTTGCTGCAGTATGTGATGCGGGTATAACTGTTGATGCTTCAGAACGGACAAAACTAATTTATTATTCACATTAAAATTTGTAGTGATCTTCCTAGTATTAGTATTTGGGTCTTCTTCAATTTCATGTAGAACAGTTCCTTCCAACTCTGGCATTCTAACATTCAAAGGTCTTCCATGAATTGGATCTTTCTAAAATGAGCCTTACTCCGAAAGACAATGGAAAATATTTCTGAAAATACTTGGATTTGAAGTCAAATGAATTGGAAATCTTTCCATATAAATTCTCCTAGTCTCAATACCATTTTCATCTGCAAGGCCATAAATATAAACCATGTTGGCCATTTCAGCATTTGAATATGCACAAGCCATTATTAAAACCCAATCTTTTTATAAATATACTTAGTTTGACAATACACAATATTAAATAAGATTACGGCTTCTTATTATTGTTTTGCATAACCTCCCTAGGATATAGTGTGTATATAACTGTGTGAAAATGAAATTGATCAAATAAATCAATTTTGTTGTTAATCGGTTTGGAATACAAAAAAGTGTAAAGAAACATGAACAAATGAAAATAGTACAATAGTGCATATGATGACCTATTTTATTTGTAATATTATACAGGGTGATGTATATTTTTTTTACCAATAATGATCGATGATACCCACACCTTCGCCACTGGTAAGTCTCTAAATCTTTTAACTTTTTATTTCATACTGTCATAGTAAATGTGCATACCGAATTTGGTTAAATTATCTCAAGCGGTTTAGAAATTGAGAACTATTTCTTTTTTAATTTATGACACTCTGTAGCTGGACAATGGCTGTCCTAAGATCCCACATTTATGAAACAAAATATCCTTATTTTGGTCACATAATACACCCCTGGATTTTTGATCTCTACTTAAGAAACACCCAAAAGGCCGTTATAGTTTTATAGAGTGAATCTCTTGTGAATTAAACTGTATATGTATTAAGAAGTCCTCTAGTCCATAGTCCTCTACGAAGTAAAAACAATGAAATAAAATCTATTAAAAATAGGAATGGACAAATTATTTCCAATCAGTTAGAAATTGCTAATAATTGCTGTGCTTATTTTTCAAACGTCAAGTATGAACCTGTATTATGTATATTTGTTGATTTGGCCAAAGCCTCCGATATAGTATGCCACAAAAAATATTAATGACATTTGAAAATATTATTGATATTATTTTGAATTGAGATACGAGTATATGACATATTTAAAAGTTATTTAGAAGACATAAAAACAATGTGTCAAAATAAGCAATACATTAAACAATGAAGAAACTGAGTCATATGGACTACCGCAAGAGACTGCTTTAGAACTCTTACTATATAGCTTTTAAGTTTGAAATGTGTAGAGAAATTGTTTTGCAGGTGACACGGTATAACAAATACAAAAAACAAATTTGATTATTCTTAAAATAAAAGCTGAACCAAATTTTAAACAAGTTGCAATTTTTCTTACTTTTAGTTACTTATGATAAATAAAACCTTATTTCTTTCTTTTACTTCCTTAAATAATGACTTACCCATATTCAATAAGCTATATATTAAACTGGACTGGAGGAATCATTGAATTTCTGTCGGCAAATAAAATTAAAGATTTAGAAATCACAATTGAGAGTCACCTAAAAAGAAACAAATAGATAGAACACCTAGAAAAAAAGTTAAGAGGCTTCAAGTTCAAATATTTTAGAGGAATTAATTCTTGATGTTAAATGTTTATTATTATGACCATGTACTTCGCACAAGTGCAGTCACATGTTACTTACGAAATTATTGCTTGGGGAGCCACTTCCAACGGCTATATGAAAAATATAGATGTCATGCAAAAATAGATTTTAAGAATTGGATATATGTATGCATATAATAAATCTCGGGATTATCCAAGCGACAGTATTTTTAGTGAAATAAAATTATTCAATTTCAAACAATTATTTTGTCAAATTATACTAATATATGATGTATTTAAAATTAAATAGGTATCCCAATATTGAATATGTCAATGCAATACGAATTAGAGATAATTCATTGAAATATTCATCAGTCGGACAAAGTGGTTTTCACTATCGATGACCAAATTCTAGAAAATATAGATTCTTTAAAAAAGGCATGACAATATTGCTAGGGCTAATAGAATATTAAAAAATAAGTGGGGTTTGCTTAATAAACGTATGTCCTAGAACCACTTATTTTTAACATACAGGGCGTGTAAGATAACTTTAGAAAATCAAATTTTGCTTATAATTTTTTTAAAAAACAACAAATTTGATCAAATTGACATAGCTACTTTTTTAGTAGTGTTGAATATGCTAGTGCTATTACTTTTCTTTGTACAAAGCAGAGGGAGCTAGTTGTTAACATTTCCGCTGACAGTCTATTATCTTAACATGTGTTTAGTTATGTTTTTCCCATTTTAAGTACCTTAGTAAATTTGATAATAACTCACCGTTTTCGAGGAAAATTTAAAAAACTGTAGTAAAGTCAACTAGGCGATCCTTGTAATAGTACTTATTTATCAAGTGTGTATGTGTCAAACTAAGAACTTTTCCATTGATATATCATATTGTGTATAACAGAAATTGATTAGTAATATTTGTTCTTTGTGAATATTGTAATATCGTTAAAATTCTGCTACGTTTGTCAAGTGCTACTACATAATAATAATGAAAACTTATATCAACATTATAGATGTGGAGATATCCACTTGAAGAAATGTTTTAAGAGTGTCACTGAAGTTGGATGCTCCGTAAAAACTCTTATACTTTTCTGTAATGAAGATGTATTTATCTGTAAAGAAATTTTTTTACGAAAATGGTTTGATTTTCGGAGACTAAACTAAAATATCTTGATATTTTTAATTAGTTCTAGCCGATTTAAGTCTACTGGAATTATTCTTCTACCAAAAATGATTTTCTATGTGACAGCTGCCTATCATTAATTTCCCGTAAAAGTTAATATCTGCGCTGCTGGTATCAGTTCCATTATTATTATGTAGTAGTACGTTACAAATACAGAGCAGAATAAAATCTTGACAAGTTTACTAAATTCGTTAAAAATTTCTCTTATATATGACATATCAATGGAAGAGTTTTGGATTTGACATGCACATGCACTTGAAAAATAAGTACTATTACAGTGATCGACTGGTTGACTCTATCACAATTCTTTGCATTTTCTTCGGAAAGAATGCATTATTAACAAATATACTAATAATTACATACAATTTAATTTCCTAAAGTTATCTTACACGCACCTTGAAAATTAATGGCTCTAAGACATACGTTTATTAAACGAACTTTATTTTTCTAAGTTCTATCAGTCCTATCATTATTACCATGCCATTTTGAAATACCCTGTATAACACATTATCATCTGAAACAAAAAAATTAATTAGGTACTTTAAATAATAATAATAACTTATAATATAGGTACCTAATTATAAGATAAGATATGTTGTAATTCTTATTTATTTGTATAATAATTTTATTTTTTATTATTGATTTTTTAAATCTAAATTCAGGGATCATATCTCTACCCCTCTTATCACGAGGATTAGCCTAGAAGTCGAAGACTTGTGCGGGAGAGAGAGCGGCATATTATTAAGTAGGCCGCATTTGCGCCCTGGAATGACTTACGTTGGTAGGCCCAACCATCATTCAGTGCAGGAATGAGGGAAACCTGGAAAACTTCATTAATTAGAGGGGTAGTCAAATGTCGATCGGTATCAATCTCTCACATTGATTCATACTAACATTATTCCACCCTACCATACCCGCAATGAGGGTGATCTACCGGTTGCGGGGCTCGAACCCACACCAGTCTAAACATATCGATTCAAGTACTGACGCCTTAAACCGCGCGACCGATTGACCGACCTATACCTTATATTATGTATTATACGTGTAATTCATGTTATTGATCTTCTTTATGATATTATTTGAAATAATATAATATTCCATTCTATTTAATTCTGTTCTATTATATTCGGAAAAATATGTTTTGATTTCGATAGTAACTGTGTCACTACAAAATGTCTAAATATTTTACAAATTTCGATAAGTAGTAGTACAGCTTTGATAATTTATCATCAACTGTTTTTCTAGATCCAGCTGCTGGAACTAGTCCAGACTGGGTTAAAGGCAAATATGGAACTCCTATAGTTTACACTTATGAACTTCGCGATCTAGGCCAGTATGGTTTTCTACTCCCACCAGAACAAATTTTACCAACATCTTACGAAACGTTGGACTCTTTTATAACCATATTTAAGGAATATGAAGCATATGAAACAGATGATTAATGTATTTTTTTGTACATATATAAGATAATGAATTAATTTAAATCAATAGAATAATGAATGAGGTTGGGCTATAACTATCAAAGAAATGTCTTTAATCGGTTGAATAATGTATTATTTTATTTTTAACAAATAAATTCAATCTGCCCTATACCGTATTGGATATTCATTTTATTCTAAGGCTTTTGACATACCTTGTCCTTTGTTTAAAAAGGAAAAGAGAACCAATAACGGATATTACACAAAAATGTATTCAAGTATTGCGTTTATTATAATTGTTGGAAAATTTCAAAAGATAAAAAACATTGAGATTATTAAATGAAGTTTTTGAAAGAAAGGTCAACGGAGTAGTTGCATGAATTTTATATTCGTTTGAAATGTATTACAGGGTAATCTTTCAATTATATTGAAAGTTCAGAACAAGTGTTTGGCGGCAATAATTGCATAATAATTAAGATACTCGCGACAAGAATTCAGACGTCTTACTTCATACGAATAAATTAATAATTCATTATATTCTCATCACAATCTTTAAGACACTGCAACTGAGGGTAATATAACTATATACTACAGTAAATTTTGCATTATATATTGCACTAAATTGCAAAAATTGATTGTTTTTAACGCTACCAAATATCGCAAATTATATTGACAATAAAAACAATTGCGTAACGTCACCCGTGACGTAAGACGTCTGAATTCTTGCCACGAGTATATTAATATTAATAAATTGCAATTAAATAATAATAATAATAATAATTTATTCATATTCATACAATATAATAATTATAATTTACAGCTTACAGTAAGTATACACTTTTGAATATAAATAACAAATTTCGCTTAAGTTTTATAAAAACTTGTGTGCGATATCCGTATTAATAATACACGTATATACAGTAAACACTTAACACTTAAATGTAAACAAAACCGCGATATCATTGGTGTGACGTCATACAATGTGCAGCATGGTTCATGTTTCCGTAGATACAGGTGCAGTGTTACGATGTAAACAGGTGTTTGTTTGTTGTGGAATTTTTGGGTCATATACGTATAATATATATACTATAGGTAAAACTATGCAAATTTCATGATGACGGAAGCGAATTTTATATAAACATAATCAGATAATTTGTCACGAGTGGATTTATTTAATTTTAATGAACTTTACTGGTGCAAATTCCATTTTTCGGTTTTAATATTACCATCATTATTAGTGATGAATTTAACGGTATTGTTAAACATAAACATTTCTTTGTTTACAATATAGATCCGCTTCAGAAAATTCCGTTGACAATGCTGTTGGTTGCGTCTAGATAGAGGGTTTTACTTGAGGTATTTATAAAATTATGCCATCTGATTTCACATTAAACTACTTGGTTTAATTGGAAAAATAATAAATAAAAGTAATGAATAATGATATATAACATTTATTAATTTAAGAGTGCCACTGAAGTTGGATGCTCCGTAAAAACTGTTATACTATTCTGCAATGGTATGGATGCAATTGTAGTTATTTTGATGTTACACACGCTTGAAGATGCATTTATCTGTAAAGAAATATTTCTTACGCTAATGATTGGATTTTCGAAGATTAAACTAACATATTTTTATATTTTTTATCAGTTCTATCCGATTTAAGAGTACCGGAATTATTCTCCTACCAAAAATGTTTTTCTATTTGACAGCTGCCTCTCATTAAATTCCCGTAAAAGTTAACATCTGCACTGCTGGTATCAGTCCCATTATTATTATGTAGTAGTATGTTTACAAACACAGAGCAGAATAAAATCTTAACAAATTTACAATATTCGTTAAAAGAGTAAATTATTATTCAAACTAGAGAATCAAGAACATACCGGAGTTTTTCTTATACAAAATATGACATATCAATGGAAGAGTTCTGGGTTTGACATGCACACTTGATAAATAAGTATTATTACAGTGATCGTCTGGTTGACTCTATCACAGTCCTTTGCATTTTCTTCGAAAAAGATGCATTATTAACAAATTTAATAATAATTACATATGATTTGATTTTCTAAAATTATCTTACACGCCATGTACCTCGAAAATTGGTACCTCTAAGACATACGATTATTAAGCGAACTTCACTTATTTATCTAATCATTCTAATTGATGATTAGTTTAGAAGTCGAAGACTTGTGCGGGAGAGGGGGCGGCATATTATTAATAAGCAGGCCGCATTTGCTCCCAGGAACGACTTACGTTGGGTAGGCCCTAACCACCATTCAGTGCAGGAATGAGAGAAACCTGGAAAAGCTCATTAATTAAGGGGGTAGTCAAATGTCGACCGACATCAATCTCTCACATTGACTCAAGCATACCTTACCATACCCGCTGAGAGGGTGCCAATCCTCTCCACGAATACTGCTGATATGCTACCGGCTGCAGGGCTCGAACCCACACCGATCTAGCCACATCCATTCAAGTACTGACGCTTTAAACTGCGCGACCACTGACCGACCGTATATGATACATGTAATCTTTTTGTAGAATATTCATGTTATTGATCTTCTTTATGATATTATTTGAAAAAAGATATATATTCCATTCAATCTGTTCCGTTCCATTCTGTTCTGTTATATTCGAAAAAATATGTTTCGATTTCAATAGTAACTGTGTCACTGCAAAATGTCCGAATATTATGTGTACAAATTTTGATAAGTAGTAGTATAGGTTTGCTAATTTTTCATCTACTGTATTTCTAGATCCAGCCGCTGGCAGTAGTCCTGACTGGGTTAAAGGCAAATATGGAACTCCTATAGTTTACACTTATGAACTTCGCGATCTAGGCCAGTATGGTTTTCTACTCCCTCCAGAACAAATTTTGCCAACATCTTACGAAACTTTGGACTCTTTTATAACCATATTTAAGGAATATGAAGCATATGAAACAGATGATTAATATTTTTCTTTGTACACATATGAGATAATGAATTAATTTAAATTTATATTATTAGAATAATGAACGAGGTTGGGCTATAACTACCAAAGAAATGTCTTTAATAGGTTGTATAATGTAATATTTTATTTTTAGCAAATAAATTCAATCTGCCCTACTCTGTATTGGATATTCATGTTATTCTAAGGCTTTTACTATACCTTGTCCTTTGTTTAAAAAGAAAAGGAGAACCAATAACGGATATTATACAAAAATGTATTCAAGTACTGCATAATTAGAATTGCGTTTATTATAATTTATGAGCCACTTCAAAACAGAAAAATACACTGATATTATTAAATGAAGTGTTTTTAGAGAAAGGTCAACGGAGAAGTTGCATGAATTTTATATTCGTTTGAAATGTATTACAGGATAATCTTCAGAACAAGTGTCTGGCGGCAATAATTATATAATAATTAAGATATTAACATTAATAAATTGCCATGGAATGTAAACAAAACCACGTCGCCGAAAACATATCGTGTTTTCGGCGACGTGGTTTTGTTAACTCATTGGTGTGACATCACACGACGTTCAGCATGGTTTATGTTTCCGTAGAGTCAGCTGTAGTGTTACGATGTAAACATGTGTTTCTTTTTTTCTTGCGGAATTTTTGGGTCATAGATAATATGCATGCTATAAGTAAAGCTATGCAAATTTCACGATGAGGAAGCGAGTTTTATGGAAACATAATGAGACAATTTGCCACGAGTGTATTCATTTAATTTTAATTAACTTCAGTGGTGCACTTCGCGATCTAGGCATTTTCTGTTTTTAATATTACCATAATTATTAGTGGCGATGTAATGAATTCAACGGTATTGTTAAACGTAACTTATTTATTTGTTTACAATAATGATTCTCTTCAGAAAATTTCGTCGACAATGCTGTTGGTTACGTCTAGATAGAGGGTTTAACTTGAGGCATTTAAAAAATTATGCCATCTGATCTCACATTAAAGTACTTGATTTAATTTGAAAAATAATTAATAAAAGTCATGAATAATGATATATAACATCGTCGCCCATTTCACGAAGTGGCTTATCTCAGTTTTTTAAATTTTACAGGAGAGCAATTCTCAGAGGCATACCGTTTGTTTCTATCCAAAAATTTAATATTATGCCTACGTGGAGGTCACTGGTTAAAGTAGAAAATTAATTTTTGTCCTAAAAAAAGTGTTTCCACGCATGGTGGGTGTCTACAAAATGGCAACAAAATATCAAAAGCAGTCTCAATGAACTTGGGGAAAAAACTTTTTTGGTTTTAATTTTTTTACGTGAAAATGGTGCGTCGTACGAGAGTAAGTCTAGGGACCGAATTTACTGTAAAAAAATGAAGATTTTAAAAATAATTTTAGTTTTTAGAAAAAGCAGTGGCGTACCATTTTTTTAATTAAAAAATGTTAGTTCAAACCTCGTATGGACGTCATTGGCAAAGATTTTAAAACATTTTTTACATCAAACAATGCTCCTTAATGATTAATAAGTGTGTACAAAATTTTATAAAAATGTCTGGAGTGATAAGAAAATTATAATAAAAAAGTAAATTTTTTCTTAAAACTGTAACACCCTGTAGCTCAAAAATTAAAAGGCTTAGGACATATGTTGATAGTAATTATTCTTCTTAAAATGATCGAAGGATTCACACCCTTAAGTATCGGCATTCAATTAATAAACACCCTGTATATCACCCTGTATAATATTACAGATATTATAGCCATCGTATACTCCACAATTTTTGTTTCTTTACACTTTTTTGTATTTCAAACTGATTAACAGCAACTTCTATAAAAACTAATTATTAGCTGTATTTTTGATTTGATAAGGTATTTGTTTTAGAGCAATAAGTGGTTTAGAATCCATTGTAAGCCTTATTGAACTAAACGGCTCTTACGAAGGCCGTCCAATTTTAGGAGTGAAAGTGTCGTATGGTTCCAGTGAAGATAAAAATTCTGCATTTGTGGAGTCAAACATTCATGCTTCTGAATGGTAATTACTGATATGTAACATATATATATATATATATATATATATATATATATATATATATATATATATATATATATATATATATATATATTCACTATTTTGTATTGAAAATATACAGAGTGGAAAACATATTGCACTGGCCCTCGTGAGGCTCTGGGGCTGATGAGGTGACAGTGCTGATCAAAATAAAAACATGTTTCAACTTTTCAATTATAAACATAGAGACATTTCTTGAAAACTGCTTAAACTTTAAACACAAATACCTCGAATAGCTTTTAGTTAAGGGTACCTTATTTACATAAAAAAGTTAACATTTAAATTTAAAACACTTTAAACATTTAAAATTAAAAGATATTACTAAGTTTGTGTAAAACCAAGCACCCTAAACATAAGAAGTTGTCTACAAACTGCTGATTTTCTTCACTTCGCCCGCCTACAAACTCACAAGTGACGTCATTGGTAATAAAAAATGGCAAATATTGCTTGCTAATAAATTTTGGCTTTTATTGGTATTTTACAAGTATTCTTGTGTCCCGTGTTATTAATTTTGTGTTACTGGAGTTATTTTCGTGATTTGGCGTGGCGTGACAATCATTGTTGTTGTGGTATTTGCTACCGTAACGTTTTGGTTGTTATTTCAGTGCTGTTGAGAATACATACTTTTTTTGTCAAATATTAAATTATGTTGCGTTATAATTCTAGGGGCATAATTTATATTGTCTCTAATCAAACTAAAAAAAGGAAATTGGCAAATTTATCCCTTTTCATAGTGCCCCAAAAGAACCTGAATTAAGAAGAGAGCGGAATGGAAGATGCTAACATGCAATTGAAAAGATACTTTTTGTCTAGATAAGCAAAGAATTTGCAATGAACATTTTAATACAGAAGAATTTAAAGATCTATGTTGCAGAAGATAAATGAGTGTAGCTTCAAAGGAACTATAATAATCTACAGGTATAAATTCTTATCATGTGATGCGTGCTACATTAGATCAATCGTTTTTATCAATTTTTTGCCTTAATCTGAATTCTACATCCTGCAACTGCCCTGTGAAGACTGTTCCGTCAAGAATTACTACCAGCATACAGCCTCTCCAACATCTTGTGCGAAAAGAATAAAAAAGATAGTAAGAGTACTTCTGAAGTCGAAAATCACAATAAGAGAAGTACGGCCACCAGATATTCCAGTTACCAATGTAATTTTAAATTATTTAATCAAATAAGATAAGTGTAGACACAAAATCGTAAAGACAAGTAAGTACCTACAATTAACTGGACGTAACTGAGATTGCGTTGTACCACTTGTAGTTACTGTTTGTTTGTGACAATTACTATACCTATTTTTATATTGCACTTATTTTGTGTAATATTGGTTAAGAAAATAAATAATGTTTGTTAAGAAAATTGTAATTTTTTTTAGTCTGAAATTGATACAACCTCCTTCTTTATGATCTAAGTACAGATGAGATCTGCGAAAGTTCTAATTATAGGATAATTTTTTATTTAAATACGTTTCCAGTTTTTAACCTTTAATTTCCAAAACCGAACATAATGTAGAGGAAAATGAAATTGGCAAGCAAATTTTTATAATTTTATGGCATCTTATAACTTAGTAGAAGTTAAATAGTATTTCAAGAGAAACAACTTATTTATTAATATTGTATTGTTAATATTCAATGCTGCTGTCAATTTATTTTTAAGTTTCAGGAGAAATTGGATAAAAAATACCTAATATATTTTCGCAAATAAGTAGTCTAAACAAACAGAACCAACTGAACGCGAATAAAAACATTTAGGTGTGCGTATCTTAGTTCGCCAGCGACCGTGATTCATATATACAACGCCAAAAGACGAACCGAAAATAGTCAACCTATGAAGAAATGTGAGTCTGATAATATTGTAACTTAACTTTTATGAGTTGGTTGCACTAACGGGGTAGCTTCACACTAATAGGCGGGAATTTCAAAATAATAATAATTTCAAAATATGAACACTACGTCCAATTCGTAGAAACATATGATTTCTATGGTCCTATTACAAATATTCCGTTTTGGTTTTAATTGCATGGTGAGATTAAAATGAAGTATAACCAACAGATTACATTAACTTTTCTCTAGATGGCTGCTTTCTAAACTCTTCCATAGTGTGACTATTTTTGAGTGCCTAATGTAAAGGCTTCTGACGTTCTATATATTTAATGATGATATCACAGAAAGAGAAGACAAAAACATTTCATTCGGATTCCGAATGCAATCAAAATGTGTTTATAGTTGCAAGTAACGATCTATGGTCTATATTGGTTTAATTTTTGATTGACTGCATCGTAAGCCTTGTTCCCATGGACGTGAAATTCGCGAAAATTCGCAGGAATTATTTAATGGTGGAAAAAGTCTTAAATTTTAGCGGATTTTGCCAACTGCAAGATCATATTCATCATAAAACTGATATTGACTGTCTGTTTTTTCGCAAATTTTGCATACATGAGGACAATGCTTAAAGTGAAAATAGTTCCATTCGGTAGCTTTCAATTCATCTAAGCAGATCTTCTGCGCTGGAAAAATGGCACAGATGATAAAGTTTGACTTGAGATAATATTTATAAAATATATAAACTGTTTTTTTTTGTTCATAGTTTCTAAACGTCAAAAACAAGTCGTCTAGCGATGTTCGAGCACAAAAAAATGCGCTGAACGCGCTTCGCTTCAAGTACTTTGCAACGTTAGACGCAGTCATTGATTTTCGTTCCGTGTTAGCTGTTCAGTGGTGTTCTGTTATTTTATGGATGAAATAGAAATGATAAACCATACAACTCCATGAAAATGATAGTTTTATTTCGATTTGTATTTTACACCAAAAACCAAATATATATTTAGCAAAAACTTTTTACCTTGAAACAAATATATTAATTTTAAGGCATACAAAAATTGGTTACTATTTTTCAGAATTTGTTACTTTTTCTCGTCCAGTGAACCGGTCCGAATGGGGGCCTTTAGCTATAGAATCGTGGGGCACACTGCTTGTGACCTATGCTGCAATATTTAATTAGAGATTAGTTACAAAATTGAAATTTTATAAACCAGCAATAACAGCTGATTAAAAATTAGTTTCCGTGCTTATGATTGCAAAGAAGTCGTTTCTAATTTTATATTTTATTACAAACAGAACACTTTAATCTATTTTTGACAGTTTTATTTCTGAAATAATTTACAGGGAACTTAATATAAGACTTATCACTACAACAACACATTTCTTATCTTGATAAAGCAATATTTAGATAAATTTAGTTAGTGTATAAACAAAGTTGCATCATTAAATTAATAACATTATGTAATGGAATAAGTTATTGTTTTATTTAGTTATATAGCAAGTTAAATAATTTGAAAATTAACTTTTGAAAAGTATATATTAATTTCCTAATGCTAACATTGGTACTTTTAACTGGTATATATTCAATTTTAAATTTTACTTTGTTTGATTTGCCAGCATGTATATTAATTACAGCAATTAATGGGAATTCGCTAAAAATGCATGAAGAAAAAAATGCTTTTCAGTTACGGAAATGCTAATTTATTTTAAATAAAAATAAAAGGACGTGAATTTCATAAAATTGAAAATGCATTTAATTTATCATAGCAACTGTTCGAAGTTATTTCCGTGAGTTGAGCTTGCCGAATCGATGAGGCCCCACACGCACGGCCCGAACTAGGTTGTACTCGAATTGTTTCAGAGGCAGCATGTATGCCATTTTGCAACTCTTGTTCACTATTCGATAACATACATTATAGCTTTTATATGACTCCAAAAATAATAGTCAAGCGAATTCAGGTCAGACAATTGAGAGGGCCACCCAAATGGACTACTTCGGTATATCCATCGTTAGGGAAACACACTATCCAAATGTTTATGAACTAGTCGCGCAAAAGTTGTCGAAACACCATCGAGAAGAAACCATGTATGCCGTATAACGTTGAGATTAACTTCTTCGAGAAGTACTGGTAAATTATTACGCAAAATAGTAAATAAAGAGTACCAGTTAACTGAATTTCCAGAATGAAAGGGCCAATAAGTACCGCATTTACAATTCCAGCCCACACATTTACTGAAAATCGTTGTTGAAAGTATGCTCGTCGAGTGACATGCGGATTTTCCGATGCGTATTGTGAAAATTGTAAATACTATTACGTGTGAAAATTGTCTTATCCGTAACTAAAATGTCCATGTAAAAGTTTGGGTTTGTGCTGCTGATGTAACAACCATTCACAAAATTCACTTGAAGCGGAAGATTCCTTAGAACTAAAGCTTACAAGTCATATCCTAACGTTTGCTAAATCGTGGATGTGATCCGAAATTGCAATGCAATTCTCCTAGTGCTTATGCCAGCCTGCTCCTTGACGACATTTAAAATCTTTTCCTAGAAATTCACAATTTGCCTAAATCTAATGGCTCCCCCATGATAGGTTCTCTACTCCACTGAACCACATGTAAAAAGGCTTCACGTCTCAGATTGTATTTTTGGGGAAACTTCTGGGCATAAAGATGAGCTGCAGCCACTGAATTTTGATCTGATTCTCAGTATGCCAGTATCATGTCCATAAGTTCTTCGTTTGAGAAATTTTGCGCCATGCTTTTATAATCGCGTCAAAATAAATTCGAATAGGACCACGACTAATAACAAAGTACTGCTACAAATACCAATCATATCGTCTTGATCAGTTTACTTCTTAGTTTATAAACAAAAAATTTTATCTCATAAATTTTTGTAAATTTCTGAAACTAAAAGTATTATACTAATTTTTTTTCACTATCCCGCGCTCCATTAGACGCATCAAATCCCTTTGAAGTCGTGGCAAAAACCCAAGATTCTTAACCAGGGTAGGTTAGCTACAAACTGTTGATTCTCTTAGCTCCGCTAGCCCACAAACTCATCGTCACTGCTATTTGAATCGAAAATGTCAAATATTGCTTGTTAATAAATTTGATTAATTGTATTTTAGAAGTATTTCTATGTCCCGTGTTATTTTTGTGTTACTTGAATTTATGTTTCGGCATAATAATTGTTGTTTTGTTATTTGTTACCGTTGTGTCTTAGTTGTTATTTAAGTGTTGTTGAGAATACGTACTTTTATGTCAAATTTCAAATTATGTTGCGTTATAAGTCTAGGAAAACAGTTTATACACTGTGAACCTTAAATATGTACAAATATTTTAACCAGCAGTACAGTTCACTGTGTAGAACATATAATTAATAGATTATTTTACAAAAAAATCAAGAATAAGTCAAATTTTGAATAAATTTCATGATTTTTCAATAGCGTTGCCAGTGTTACACTAATGTTTTCGAATAGGCTCCAACAAAGTTAACTAGAATTTTTAGACATGTCAAAGAACGAGTGAAATATATTTATTTATGAAAATATTAATGGCCATCTCCTCCCCTTGCCTTTGCCTTGTCTTTGTCTTGATATTGACCGCATACATCAAACTATTTTTTTTATATATTTTTAGTTATTAACAATATTGTGTGAAACTAACTACTCTGTGGACTAAAGCCCAACCCGTGTTGAATTACACCCACAATATCTACCCATATATTCTTTATTATTAGCTTTTGTAACATTTTTTACTGTATTATAAAGGTATTTTAAGCTAATATATATCAAATTTCCTACAATTCCTATCAATGAAGTCATATGTATGTTCTCTGATACCAAATATCTAGGTATGCTAATGCAAAATTCCACAGACAAAGCTCTATTCAATAAATATTTAAAGAAATTAATCTAAATTTACTAACCTGATTTAATAAAAACACTCTATAAATATTTAACTTAAATTTGACAGTGGGAACTCGAGAATTCAACCACAATAGATGAAGCAATCCTAAAAATGCAGAAATAGGTCAGATCTCATCTATTGTGGTTGAATTTATTTATTTATTTATTTATTTACTCTTAAAATATCCAACGGGTATAACCCACTTAAAGGATAAGTAGTTAAACTAGAAAAGTTACAGTAAGAGAAAAAAATACTTAAAAAGATACCTACATATTAAAAATCGATTGTATAAAATAAAATATAAGTAGTATAAAAGTCTAGACAAATAAAAACAGTTTAAAATCTAGTAAAAATAAAAAGTAATATACCTGAAAATTAAATTGTCAGATAATATAAAAATAACATAAGAATTAAAAACCAAATAAAAATTACTAACCAAGATAAAAATGAATGAAAAGAAACAAGAATATACACACGCACCTATTGAAAATAATTTTTTATATCACGTACACCACAAAAGTTAATGTCAAAACCCTCCATATTATTGCTATTGTTCAGCATTTGATACAAAGGCGACTGTAACAACATATTTGTACGGGCAAAGGGTAACATAAACAAATCACAATTCCTAGAGTTCAATCTGGGAACTCTAAATAAATCTTTAGTAATGCATTAAATGCAATAAATTTTAAAATGGATTATTTTATATAATAAAATAATACCATGCATGGTACGTCTACTGACAAGACTTTGTAGATTAAAACGGGCACAAAATAATTCCTGTGGAGTACCTTGAGTAGGATAAATTCCATCTAACATATATGTGGCAGATTTAAAAAATCTTCGTTGGACTCTTTCCAGTAATGATGTATATGTAATATGAATTCTCGAGTTCCCACTGTCAAATTGAAGTTAGATATTTATAGAGTGTTTTCATTAAACCAGGTTAGAAAATTTAGATAGATTAATTTCTTTAGATATTTATTGAATAGAGCTTTGTCTGTGGAATTGTTCATTAGCATACCTAGATGTTTGGTATCAGAGAACATACATATGACTTCATTGATAGGAATTGTAGGAGATTTGATATATATTAGCTTAAAATACCTTTCTAATACAGTAAAAAATCAAACTAGTTATTTTATTATTCCATGTTTTGCGTTTATTTTTAAAATCTGTTTCACTCACTACAAAGCTACGAAGTACGAAATGGTTAGTTTGAGGTTATGTGGCGAAAATTAACTGTAAAGTGTTGTGGGGAAATTATAGTTTTTTTTTGTTATTCTTCATAAAATAGTTTAAGGGTATAATTTGTGATAATTTTTCTATCAATGTACAATGGTATTAACTTCTGAAATGTGGATAACTGTTTAAATAGTTGATTTTTCAGTAAGTGAGCCTTTATGCACGTTTATGGATATTTTTTGGAATCATTGAACAAAGTAACTTTCTAAATACTTGAATTGATAGTATCAAACTTGCGGAAAACCATATATTAATCGTTTATCATAATTTTACTTTACTTATTGTTAAAAACAAGTGTTTTTAAATTAGATAGAACCGCAAAAATTTAATTTACGTTAAGTAATTATTTATCTTACAGACGATATGGCAACTTCGCTTTCAGCAAATCATATGGTTTATTTTATTAGGTTACGTCAGTGGTCTATCTGGTCAGCGGCCCTCAAAATGCGAGTATTTAAAAAAAAATTAATATCTCCGTAAATTTTTCAAATTTTTAAAAATGACTTTCACTAGACTTATCTATATGACGAAGTACACCAGCAGTTAAAATATTTGTATTTATTTAAGGTTTACCCTGTATTTGTGGCTACTTGTATTGTAAGTCAAAACGAAAAAAGAGAACTATTACTTCCCATAGGATCCCAAAAGAACCTTAATTTAGAAAAGAACAGAATGCAAGGAGCTAAGGTACAATCGAATTTTTATCCAGATAACTAATGAATTTTCACTAAGGATTTTCATACAGAAGAATTTAAAGATATATGTAGAAGAAAACTGAACGTAGCTTCAGATTAATTATAATCTACAGGTGTAAATACGTGTCGTGTACTGTATACAGCTATTACATTAGATTAATCATAATAATTTTTTTGCTATAATCTAAGGTCTACATCCTGAAATTGCTCTGTGAAGACCGTTAAGTCAAGTAGTCATGAATAAAAGAAGATACTTAGTAGGTGTAACTGAAATTGTGCTGCTGCATATGTATTCGATGCATTTGTAATTTTTTTTAGAGGTATAAAATATGCTTCTCGTACGTACACGGTGCTCTCTAGTAAGAATAACTTGCCCATGCAGGAAGTAAGTCATAAAGTTACGATTTGTAAGATAAAATCATCTGAATTGAGTTCTTGAGTCATATTTTGTAGCAGTATCGAAAACACTTGGCATACCTAACTACTTAATTATAGGTTTCAGAATAAACTAAAATTTCGAATATTTTAATTAAAGTAACTGAATTATTTTATTATCATTCTACTAATAATGGTTTTACAATTATTGACATTTTTTTTAGAATAAATAAATAAATTCAGAAATTCTGTAAAACGGTAAATTATTCTTTGTTTATCAGATTTGACAATATTTTATCTTGAATGTAATAACATTTTTTGTTTTTAAGAAACGCACGTCAGAAACACCCTGTATCAAAATGAATAAAAAATATATATATGTAATTACCTTTTAATAAACCATAATTTTATCTAAGCTCTTTTATGAAGTTGCTGATGGCTATAATTTATCAATTATAAATAAAATAAATAAGTCATGATATAATAAAGCAAGATTTACTCAATATATGGTCGCTAGAAGTTATATAAATAAAACTTGTTGCAAATCATTTTTTATTTAGATTAAGATAACTAACTCATTCTATATTCTAGAAAATAACATTGAGTGGAAAATGAGGATATTAATAATATTTATGCTATACTTATGCATTGAATCTTTAAAATGTGCCAAAGTTCGATATGAGAATTATAAACTATTCAAGATAACACCGAGAAGTTCACGTGCAGTGAAATTTTTGTATGAGTTAGAATCATCTGCAACACCAGATTTTAGCTTCTGGAGCTCAGTTGGACCAGTTGGAGTGCCTGTAGATGTAATGGTACCTCCCTACAAAGTAAACCAATTGAAAGACATAGCTGATCTTTTCGAAATGGATACAAAATTACTGTTGGAAAACGTCCAGGAGCAAATCGATTTGCAAGAACAATCACAGCGGGAAAACAATGGGAATTTCGGATGGTTGCGCTATAATAATCTGGATGAGGTTTGTAACAAATGTTTTTTCTAAACTAAAATAGTTGTATAAATAGGATGATTTAAAGATTGGTTTTGATTAAGTGTCGGAAACAAAATTTACAAATCGAATAATCCAAATAAAAAAAGAATAAATTTTTCATTATTAAAAATGTATTTCTATGAAGAATGAATGCTCATAATGACGAATATATAAGTACATTTCAGTTGATCCAGTAGATGACTGATGCTTTCAGTCAATTCTTCTTTTATAATAACATTAATTTATTTAAATTTAGTTAAAAAATTGCCTTGTTATCTTATTGGATATATAAATTTGTCAAGTTTACATCTCACTGAGGTAAATAGATCAATAAAAAAGTTTTACTAAGAGAATTTGCATCATCGTTGGACATTTTTTGTTAGTGTTGCAATGCCCTGTTCCAAGTATAATAAAAAATAATTTATTAACTCGATTTTACTAACTTCAGTCGCCGTTTTTCTAAAACAATGGAGCATCTTCTTACATTGAATAGGTACCTACATATTTTCTATTACTTCTTCTAAAGAAAAACTAAATAATTTATTGTAGTAGGTACAGGCTTTAGTCGAGAACCTACTTGGACTTAGGGATGGTTTATTTTGCCTAAATTGTAGGTATATTGTATTTTCCTTACAATCTTTTATAATATAAAATGAAAGTTTAAAGTTATAGTTGATAATTCAACCAATCTAAGTGCACATAATAATGGCAAGAAAATCGTTTAATAATGTCACTTATTTGAAAATATTTACTGGTCTTTATACATATAGAGCTAGATATCGTAGGATGATAACCATCAGCTTGAATATAAATTACAAAAAGCTATAAGACCTACTGTAATAAGTAGGTAGGGTTGTAGCAATAAATCAAAAGTTAAGAAAACTTTTTAGTTACTAATAAATTCCATTAACAACATTGTTTTTATTATTTTACTGAGAATGATTGATATCTACTAAAGATAAAAATATATTTTCTTCAGTATAGGAATATGAAATAATTGTTGCTTATACCTAGATCAATGAAGCACCAAAAATAAACTAAATGACCAGATCATTACTTTAAAAAGCATTAAACAAAAGTACAATATTTAACGCATGATGACAGTATCTAAAAGGTTATTTTAAGGCCCTGGTAATTTACTTTTAGCACTTGTGCCAAATAAGGAGCAAGTCTATATAACTCTCCGTTACTGTACTAGACTTCCATTCACCGTGTCTTAATTGCTGTAAAATATGCAGCAGAGTCTGCCAACAAACTAATGGAAAATCATCGAAAGCAGTGTCCAGTATAAAGGTGAGAATTAGGCAAATTTAGTAATATTGGCAGCCAAGGTTTCTTCCAACTGGGGTTGTGGAAAATTTATTCTTAATGTATTTTATGAAAATTCTTGAAGTATTAGTGTTCACTAGATGAAGAGCTATGTCCTTTTTATAACAGTTATATAATATACCAGTAATAACAAAAGTTTGTTGCATTGATTAGTGTTTGTGTTTTGTTTTATAGAGTACATGCAACTAGTAAAGTTCCCAAACCTTCGAAATTATTGAATGTCAAGTTGCATAGTTCTTCACGACGACAGATTCCAAGTACACCGAAAATTACAAAATTACGGGACCTTCTGCATGAAATATATTTCATCCTGCGCTTCTTCCCTTCAAAAAAGCAACAACTTTGTATATTTGCTTATGCCTTGATTCTTATGTTTACCATCGCCTTCAACATGGAATAATTTGATCAAAGCATTGATGATTTCCATATTTTGGATTTTTGTTCAAAGAATACCATAAGCACTCTTTTACTGAACTTGCCAAAAACATTTTTCAGTTCACACCATCTCAAGAAACGGTTTTACGAAAAATCGTACTGTTGCTTTGACTTACTCGCAATAAACTTTTATTAGCAGCTTCTTGGATTTCCGCCGGAAGAAATTCATGTTCTTGATCACTCTCTGTGTCACAAGATTTGCCTACAATCGAACTTTCGTTATCTTGGCAACAATAAACTTTATAGATTTAATGGTGTTTATAGAAAAAATAATGTATGATATATGTATTACAAGTGATTTTTTGTTAATCAAAGTGATGGATGGATGAACTTCTCTTTTCACAAAATAAAATGTCATTTTCAGCACTTAACTGTTATATTTGTCTTTCAATTTCATCTAACCATTAATGCATTATTAAATAAAACATTTTTAATGTCATAGTGACTCTTATCTACTGATTTCCAGAAGTATTATATAACTGACTGTGGACTATCAGAGAAACTGAGTGGAGAGAACTGCCATATTGCAAATAAATTTGTATCCATTTATCTGACAATTCTGCAAAATATTTGTTTAGAAATGATGTCGCTGTTCTCATTCAACTCCTCTCATTCAAAATTGCTAACGTTAACAATAAAATGATAAGGACCAAAATAAGGCCCAATACTAATTGAAATTTGTCAATAAAGTCTTGTTATTTAAGGTGTTTAGTGATACCTACAAATATTTTATCAAATAAAATAAAAAAAAATGGAAAAATTTATTCTTGAGAAAAATCACATTTTTATATAAAACAGAAAAATTCAATTGAAAATATATGTTTACTTGCAGATCAACGATTGGCTTAGAAACCTTTCTGACATACACTCAGTGGTAACTCTTCTTGAAGGAGGTAGAAGCTACGAAGATCGTACCATATTCGGCGTCAAAGTATCCTACAGTCCTGATAATTTTAATAATTCCGTATTCCTTGAATCAAGCATACACGCAAATGAATGGTATGAAATAATTCAATAATACAGTAATGTATGATATGTGTAAAATGCATATTTTTGTAAGTAAAAAAATATTATATTTTCATTATTGACTTTATTAAATTATCCCATTGAATAGCATAGCTTTAAGTCTTTAAAATACCTTATTTTGAGACTAAACATGGATATAAATATGGGTTTTAAAACGCTTGGTTCTGAAATATAAAGCGTTAAATTTAATTTTTGGGTTATTTATTTATTTTTTAATAACCGCTGACAAAAAAAATGTCATATTTTATATGAAAGGGCATTCAATTTCACCTAGAAAAGGCCATTTTGTGCGAGATCGATAGAACGTGGCGTTTTCAAGAAAAATGAAAATACTGCTTGTAGTCAAATCATAATTTTAAAAATTGTGTTATAACTAAATTAAATAGTTGAAACATCTAGTCAAAATTGTTTTTAATGAATTATATGGAATGTGATGTGATTTGATGTGATGTGCAGCCTGGGGTAATGCTGTTGAAGCTAGACGATTATACGCAGAAAACTTTCGTGGGAGAAGAATTCCTGACCGAAGGGTATTTCAGGCAGTTGACGCGCGTTTAAGGGAAGGAGTAATTCGTATAGGGGCTATTGAGAGACCGCGACCCCGACAATTAAATTTTGAAGATCAGATTTTTCAAATGGTGGAAAGTGAACCAACGACAAGCACCAGAAAAAATAGCTCTGAATTGAGCGTAAGTCATACAACGGTCTGGCGCACAATTCGTAATCAACAGCTGTATCCATTTCACTTTCAAAAGGTGCAAGCGTTGACTCCAGCAGATTGTCCACCTCAACAACAATTTTGTCGCTAGCTGCTGAACAGTTGTGCAGAAGAGCCTAACTTTGTAGCACACATATTATTTACTGATGAAGCCAGTTTTGCAAGAGATGGCATAATGAACTCACATAACATGCATTATTGGGCTGACGAAAACCCTAACTGGGCTGTCGCTGGTACGCATCAACAGCAGTTCTCGCTAAATATCTGGTGTGGTATTATTGGCGATATTTTAATCGGGCTACATGTTTTGCAAAACTGTTTAACCGACCAAGCCTATAGGCATTTTTTAGAAGAAATTCTACCAGGATTGTTGGAGGAGGTTCCACTTGCAACAAGAGTATTGCTCTGGTTTATGCAGGACGGGGCACCCGCCCACTTCAGTTTAGCTGCCAGGAATTATTTGCAGAACACCTATCCAAATAGGTGGATAGCTCGAGGGGGTCATGTAGCTTGGCCAGCAAGGTCGCCTAACCTGAACCATCTTGACTTCTTTTTGTAGGGTCACTAAAGTTTGGTATACGAAACAGAGGTTCAAAGTATTGAAGATCTACAGCTTCGCATACAAAATAGTTGTAGAGCAATTTTAAATACCCTAGGGATTTTCGAACGACTTCGGAGATCGTTATTACGTCGAGCTGTAGCGTGCATCCTACTTCAAGGACGGCACTTCGAACAATTATTGTAAATTTGTATTAGAGAGGGGCCTAATATTTAATAATAATAAATTATATTGAAACAAGTTTGGATTTTATCTGACATGACATTCTTATAATAATTTTGATCATATGTATATTATCTTAATTAAGTAAAAAGGACAAATAATGTGTTAAGTACTACTACATACTTCTTCTTAAGATTATGGCAATAGGATACATAAATTATTACTGCGCCAGAAATTTTCAAAAATAAGCAAAATATCATATTACTTATTGTAGTTAATATGTATTGTTCAATAGCAGTTAACAATCGAATAGCACAATTTTGCTCCACATAAACATTTCAATTTGTGGCCAAACTATGAGAGACACAAAAAAATGAAAGAGATCATTTTTATTAGAAATCAATTGTAAAATTATGAAATGATCACTTTTTTTAATTTAACCAGTGGCGTCACATATTTATTTTGCTCAAAGTGACAGACTCACCCTGTATCTACGGCGCTGCATAATTTTAAAGAGCCATATTTTGGCAGCAAATTCAATATCCTCGGCTTACACAGTACCCCAAATTTGATAACAATATCTTAATCCGTTTAAAAGTTTTGAAAGAAAATTTTAATTTATTCAACCCCCTGTATCTTCATAACGAAGGAAGTTAGAACAAAAGTTTACCAGACTTTTATTCTTATTTTTATTCCCAAAATATGCTCACGTGTTTGTGACATATCAAACTGAAACACCCTGTATATCTTTGTAAACAAAATTTCACTTGAAATTTCATTCAATAAATTGAACAGTTTCTAATTGTGTGTAGTGTGTATGTATGTAGCCTATTAAAAAAAAAACAAATAATTGTAACAGATTCAAAATGCCATTTAATTTCACGAATAAACAATACACCGATATTCATATACTGGGGGAACTTGGTCGGTCAGTGGTCGCGCGGTTTAAGGCGTCAGTACTTGAATCGAGGTGACTAGATCGGTGTTGGTTCGAGCCCAGCTGCCGGTAGACCGTATATAAGCTATATTCGTGGAGAGGTTTGGCGCCCTCTCTGCGGGTATGGTAGGGTGGAAGAATGTTGGCTTGGGTCAATGTGAGAGATTGATGCCGGTTGATATTTGACTACCCCCCTAATTAATGAGGTTTTCCAGGTTTCCCTCATTCCTGCACTGAATAGTGGTTAGGGCCTACCAACGTAAGTCGTTCCTGGGCGCAAATGCGGCCTGCTTAATAATAATATGCCGCCCCCTCTCCCGCACAAGTCTCCGACTTCTGGACTAATCCCTGTGATTAGAATGAGGGGTAGAGATATTATTATTATATTATATTATTAATTAGGCAGAAGCTGCTAGGGAATATTATTTATTATTATAAATAATTGACGATAGAAAACAAATGGCCGACAATTTTAATAACTTTTGTCAAGTTCAGTTCAGTCTGGTTTCCAAAACAAATAAGCAAAAATATCGACATATCCTCTAATCCAAGTTCATTTTTCCTATAATGTCATTTTACAGCAGTATTATTGAGTCAATTAATGAAAACCAAAAAAACATCGGCATATTTTACGATCTATCAAGAGCCTTTGATGTCATTAATCGTACTCACTTACTCAATAAACTTGAGAAATATGGTATTCGTGGCCCACCGCTATTGTGGATTTCATCATATCTAAGCGGTAGAAGTCAAATTTTAAAATTTAAAAATGGGGATGACGTTAATTTATCCAAAAAGATTTCTGTGCACACCGGGGTACCACAAGGAAGTGTTTTAGCCTCAACGCATTATTTATAAATGACCTTCCCTTGAGACTTAATGGCATTTTTCTAGTTCCTTATTTGCAAACGACGCATCTTGTTTGATTAGTTCAAAGGATCAGCTTGAATTATTTAGACTATCCGAGGCATGTGTTGCTCAGATGAAAGGCTGATGTCAAAACGAGATAGTTCTGAACTTAACAAAAACAAGCTTAGACAATAAGCTAGACGACATAGCTTATTGATTAAAGCATCAACGGGAAGTTTATTGCAGAGTGATGCTGTTAAGTTTTTGGGAGTACACTTAGACAATAACCTTTCATGGAAATCTCATATAAATAAAATCTTGAAAAAAATTGTCTCCACTAAATTATGTTATCTGGAGTATTAAAAAATGCCTCAGTTTAGAAATTTTAAAACTATATTATTACGGTTGCATTGAATCTGTATTAAATTATGGAATTATTTGTTGGGGTGCAGGAATAGTTTATATAAAGTTTTTATAATGCAAAAAAGAATAATCAGAAATATGTTTTATTTAAAACGTAATAGGTCCTGTAGATCTTATTTTAATGACTAGTTATATATTGTCGGATAGCTTTGTTGCTAAATAAACGTCTACCTACCTACCTACTTACCTACCTACCTACCTAAAAGGTTTCGACGTGTTTTGAAATTTGAGTCTATTTAGTGGAAACGGTCATGTTGTGTTTTCTATTTTCGCTTAGTATACAAACAGTATAGGATACAAACTTAGCTAACTAACCAATTAAGTAAACACTTTAACCGTACATATATACACTTACTTTTTTTCCTAAGGACTTTAGTATAACCAACCAAGAATAAAAAAATCTTGCTGACGTTACGCGATTGTTTTTACTGTTAACATAATTTTCGATATTTTGTCATATTAAAAACAATATTTTTTTGTAATTTACTGCAATATACAGCCCAAACATTTAGTATATAATTTTATCATTCTTAGTTGCAGTTTCTTAAATATTTTTATGAAAATATGATGAATTATTCATTTATTCGTATGACGTAATTCGTCTGAAATCTTGCCGTAACTATATTGAAAAATGTGTTCCGACTTCCTCGCGACAACCAGTATAAAAGGACCGAAAACAAAAACAAAACTCAAACAAAATGTAGCCCGCTTCATGCAAAGAAGAGTTTTTGGGTTTGTTTCAGATTTGTTTTTGTTTTTCAGGTTCTAGAAAACATAAGCACAACATAAACTCAACTGTCCGTTTAGTGGAAAACCGCCATTAAAAGTGTTTCAGCAAATTGAACCACAAACAATCGCAAATATTATAAATGTGGGTACTAATGTTTGACAAACTATCTATCACTACTTTTTTTTACTGTTTAAGAAAGGTATTTTTAAGCTAATATATATAAAATCTCCTACAATTCCTATCAATGAAGTCATATGCATGTTCTCTGATACCAAACATCTAGGTATGCTAATGAACAATTCCACAGACAAAGCTCTATTCAATAATTATCTAAAGAAATTAATCTATCTAAATTTACTAACCTGGTTTAATGAAAACACTCTATAGATGTCTAACTTCTGATAGTGGGAACTCGAAATTCAGCCACAATAGATGAGATCTGACCTATTTCTGCATTTTTAGGATTGCATCATCAGGTGGCCTCCTTTAAGTTGAGTCAACTATAAAAATTATTATACCAATAAATTAAAATTATTTGAAATTAAATGTCGACAATGTCAAACTGATTAATCTGTCAATGAATTTTAACATCATAACGACCTACTAAAATAAATAAAAAAATTAGCCTTTATATATAGTTTTTTATATATTTTCAGGTATTAACAATATTGTGTGAAACTAACTACTCTGTGGGCTAAAGCCCCAACCAGCATTGAATTACACCCACAATATCTACCCATATATTCTTTATTATTGATAGGAATTGTAGAATATTTTATATATATTAGCTTAAAATACCTTTCTTACACAGTAAAAAATGTTACAAAAGCTAATAATAAAGAATATATGGGTAGATATTGTGGGTGCTGGTTGGGGCTTTAGCCCACAGAGTTTCACACAATATTGTTAATACCCGAAAATATATAAAAAAATATCTATCACTACATCGATATATCCTACTTTTCTTCATAATCGCAATTTAGTTTGAAAAATTTCAAAGCACAAATTAACAATTAAATGAGGAATTTCGGTTGGAGAAAAAATAGCATGTTTTATTCGGATTAAAACTGTCTTTTTTGTTTTGCAATTTTGTACGCTTCGCTTCGCAAATACAAAATTTGCTTGCCACAAAAGCGATATTTTTCCTAATATAACAATGTACTATTAATGTAATTAAACGTAGTGGTTCATTTTCGAATTATACATAAGGAGAGTGTTAAAATATGTGTCCTGCAGTTTTAGAATGGTTTAATCGAAACAGTTAACTGAAGAATACTGTATGTTATGTTGATATTTGATATATTTTACACTCTATATGGAATTCTTTCAAAGTACAATTACCTTAATATTTTATATATTTAATTAAAAATTTTGAATTTTTAGGATTTCATCTGCTGTATCAACATATATTCTTAATGAATTATTGACCAGTATCGATCCAGTTGTGCGTCAGGTTGCAGAAAGTCACGATTGGTATGTTTTTCCAGTATTTAACCCTGATGGCTTTGTTTATGCCCATACCACGGTGAGTATAAAAGTATGGATTACATTTTTAATCCAAAATGTTATTATTTCCTGCAAATTTTATATTTTTTTACTCCGATTTACGTCTATATTTGTTTTCAAGTTACATTGTTCTTAGGATCGCCTCTGGCGGAAAACTCGAGTGCCCCACAGCGTTCTCTGTATTGGAGCAGATCCCAACAGAAATTGGGGTCACTTCTGGAACTCTGGTGGTAGTAGTAACAGCCCTTGCAGTCAAATATATCGTGGACCCGAAGCTTTTTCAGAACCAAGCTGTAGAAGTATGTCTGAATTCATTAGAGGCGTTGCTGATCAACTTGTGGGCTATATCAGTTTCCATTCTTTTCTTCAGATGCTTCTGCTACCTTACGGATATACCGGTGAAGAACTGGATAATTATGACGAAATGGTAATTGTTTTGGTATAAGGTACCGCAATCAACTAGGTAGAGCCAAAATAAAGTTTTAGTCATTACAGTTAAGTAATGATATTAATTAACTAAACTAGCGCAACCTTGATGTAGAGAATAGGTATTTAATTCTCGGTCAGTGAATAGTAAGGCTCAACAAAAAAATTTCCAATAATACCCATCCATGTATTCAAAGAAAACTGATATTGAAATCGAGATTATGGCATTAGGGTTTTCATTAGACCAAACGTGTTTATTGTGGTTCATTATAGCTGTCACTTGATGATATTAGAAAGTGGACTGTATTTTTGTTTTAATAGATTTATTGAAATAGACATTTGCACCTAAAAAAGTTCAGTTACAGACTGAATGAGAGTGGGACAGGCATAAGAGTGCCCCTTCTCGGCAATGTTGCCATATTTTACATTTTTTATTAAATTTAGGTAACAGCAATAGCTCGAAAAGTTAGCTTCGTCGATAAACAATATGCCAGCGGTAAAGTAAACATTTTGTTAAATCCAGGGGAAAAATTGTACAGTGATAGATGACACATTTATATAACAAAAAACTCTTATTTTTGGCCACATAATATGCTCCTAGATTTTTTACCTCTACTTAAGAAAGATCCTGTACATCAAAATATGTCAGCCATGGTGGTGTTTAGGTTTTCACGGCCAGTGCTATCATTTGATATGTAGTGTTTTCCGGGTTGTTATGCCATGACCTCGGTTACTGAACGCTGCCGACAGTGAAGAGTGACGCGTTTGAAAGCATGGGATGCAACCAGTTACAGCGGCGGCTTCGGAACGCCTCGGAGGACCACCATTATCCGAGAAACGGTTCCAACCGTAGTAGTCGTAATATCAATGATAGGAACCGAAATCAATATATGGGCGGGCCCAGAGACACCTATAGCAGGTCTGTCCCCACAGAGCCTAGCTCGAGAACAACCGAGGCAGGTAAAAGGATCTCGACTAATGCTAAGTATGTGCATGTTAACTCTGGCAGCGATCAGTTACCGAGGTGATCTTTTTTGTGTATTTACTCATCTAATATTCTTGATTATGTTACAAAGTTAATAAATATTTATTGTTTCAGTATGAAATTGGACTCAGATCTATTGAAGCGTTGGCTAAACGTTTTGGAACACATTATGTAGTTGGAAACATGCACCAAACCATATGTAAGTTGTTAGCTATTGTGGTTGAATTTTCGAGTTCCCACAGTCTCAAAAGTGAACTTAGATATTTATAGAATGTTTTCATTAAACCAGGTTAGTAAGTTTAACTAGATTAATTTTTATTTTAGATAATTATTGAATAGAGCTTCGTTTGTGGAATTGTTCATTAGCATACTTATATGTTTGGTATCAGAGAGCATACATATGACTTCAATGATAGGAATTGTAGGAGATTTGATTTATATTAGCTTAAAATACCTTTCCAATATAGTAAAAAAATTGTTAGTTAAGGTTACAATTCCTAAAATAATATATTTTGAAACAAAATCTTGATGAGACAGAAAAGAAGCGATTAACATTGTTAGTAGAAATTATTTTCATTGAATTTGAAATAAATGTTTCTTGTTTTTTTTTATAAGTTGTTTAGTTAAAATAAGAAAGTTAAATATTGGGACTGCTATTTCCATCTGAAATATGATTTTTGTTTCTTTTTAACTAAACTTCATATTTAAAAACATCACAAATTTTATCATTTTACGGTAAGAAATACATTATTTTTCAGATCCAGCTAGTGGAACTAGTACAGACTGGGTGAAGGGAATTTTTCAAATTCCCATTGTCTATACCTACGAACTTCGCGATCGTGGCGAATTTGGCTTTCTTCTTCCTCCAGAGCAGATTCTTCCAACGGCTAAGGAGACTTTGGATTCGTTCGTTACAATTTTCATTGAGTACGCCAAAAATCATGCAAATAGTAATTAGCTTGTTATTCTGTGACTAACTATGTAAGAAATAATAAATAATATTTAAGAGGTTTGTAAGAAGTCACAATTTTTTTTCTTCTATGTTTATGCTGGGTTAACTATGACTAAGTACAAATATTTTAAAAGGGGATAGAGAAAATTAAAAATTAACGGAATCATCCTCCAAAAAATTACAAACTTCTTTATAAAGCGAAAAAAAAATGTTAGCGCCGACTATGAGGCCGGTCCGTCGCACGTTTGACATACTTGTATACAGAATCATAGTAGTAGTAATTTATTGGTGTCACATATAGAAAGTATTTGCACAAGTCAAATAGCAAAATAAAAATTGCTTAATAGGAATATAGCCATAGAAATATGTTAAAATACAATAACTAAAATACGTATAACAACACAGATAAGGTAATATAAATAAATGAATAGTGAAACAAGTAAATAAATATGAAACTAAAAAAAATATCAAAGGGAATGTAAATTACAAATTAAAATTAAACACAGATATAAAACGCCTTTATAAAGTTTATATTGTTGACAAATTACTGCCAAGGTATTCATCATTGCTATAAAAAGTTTTACTCAAACGAAACTGCTTAACTTTATATTTAAACGAATTTAATATTCAAAGCTTTGATATGCGCAGGTAAAGCATTATAATATTTAATATCTCAATAATTAGTGCAATTTCTCGTTTTATTCAGTCGAAGGTAAGTGGCTTGTAAAATATTTCTACCTCTTGTTTGATAAGAAAATGAGTCTCCTTACTTGTGGTATAAGCATCTACATCACTCCTCAGATGCAGTAAACACTGTAAAATGTATATACATGGAACGGTTAAAATTGTTAATTCAGTAAATTTACTTTTACAATCATCCCTGAAACCGATGCTGGAAATTATTCTGATTGTATTTCTTTGCAGAGAGAATACGTTAACAGCAGTGCTTGTATGCCCCCAGATCAGAATAGCATAAGATATTACCGAGTATAGAATGTAATTAAAGTAAGTGTTACATTCTGAGCTAGACTGCGCAACAGGAAGAAATTTTTGGAAACCTTATTGCAGACAAAATTGGTATGCTGATCCCATGACAATTTAGGGTCCAAGTAGACTCCCAGAAACTTGACAGAATTTGGATTTTTACTTTTTTTATTTCATTTAAAGTAAATATGATGGTTTCTGTTTTAGAGACATTTAGATTTAATTAATTTTAAAGAAACCAGTATTTCATTATTAGTTATCTTTTCAAGTAAATCTGCAAGTATCATGTCATGGCCAGTAAGACTAGTATCAGCAAACTGAATGGTTAGTAACGAATTATCAACTGAAAGGAGAAGATCATTATCATAAATTAAGAAAAGAAGTGGTACCAGTACCGATTCCTAAGGGACGCCAGCATTAATATTTAGATGATTTGATGAAATATTATTCTGAACTACATACTGCTGCCTGTTACTCAGATAAGAATGTAATAAAGAAGTAAGTACTCTCTGCCTTGAAGCCATAAAAGCTCAGTTTGTTTATAAGAATCAAATAGGAAAAGCAGTCAAAGGCCTTGGTAAGATCTAGAAACTGCAAACAAACAAAATTCTTCTATTCGAAACGTAGGTTTATTTCACTTATAAAGTTCAGATAAGAATCTAATAAAGAAATACTCTCTGCAATGGATGGGATTATTGAAATTGGCCTATAATTGGAGGAGTCATTTGTATTGCCCTTTTTGTAAATTGGAACTTTGACTTAGTAGACAACTAGCAACACAACTGTAAATTTCGCTGTCATGTCATAATTTAATTTTTCTACATTTATGCAAAAAACAAAACTTTATTGAACTATATTTAGTCGAAAACCTGGTTATTTAATGCATTAGTGCGGTTCGAGTTACAAAGAAGCCTGCTCCGTGGCTGACTCCGACGTTAAAGCAGATGACCAAACTTAAAAATGCGGCTTAGAGTAAATACAGACGTCTTAAAACTGTTACGTCTTATAACGAGTACAGAGACTTGCGGAATTTAGTTAACCGTGCTGATAGGGCAAAAAAAGAGCATTCCTTCAATTTAAATTTAGAACTAATCCGAAAGATTTTTGGAAAACGTTAAAATACTTAAATGTTACTAGCAACAAAAAAGAAATTCACAATATTGACTCGCAAGCTTTTAGTGATATCCTGGTTAATGCTGTGCCTGAGATTGATAGCAAAGGATATGACAATATATTATTACAAAAATATGATAATCCGTCTCCTGAATTTAGAACATTACATACATTTAATTTGGTTTCTGAAATTACAATTGAAAAAATTATTAACAACATAAAAACGCAGGCTAAAGGTGCAGATGGAATTAATAAAATAATGCTGGAATACTTATTCCCTACCTTGAGTAAATATTTTTGTTTCATTATAAATAAGTGCTTGTCTACTGAATCTTTTCCGGCAGCATGGAAAGATTCCCAAATTATAGTGGTTCCTAAAAAATCCAATCCTATAGGTCTCTCAGATTATCAGCCAATCAGTATCCTGCCGGCAGTTTCTAAAATTTTGTGTGAGGGAGCAGTTAAATGAACACCTCAAAGTTAATAATATACTTCCGCCAATACAGTCGGGCTTTAGGGCGATGCATAGTACAACAACAGCCTTGCTAAACGTTACAGACGATATATTTCAAGCTAATGATAATCGCTTATGTACCTCTCTAATATTGCTCGACTTTAGTAAGGCGTTCGACTTTAAGTCATAAAATTTTGCTGAAGAAGCTTAGTTTCTTTGGTGTAAGCCAAATTGCATATTCATTCTTTAGTAATTATTTGATGAACCGTCGGCAACGCGTGGTTTCAAAAAATAAAAATTCTACCTTTAATTCCATTAGATATGGAGTTCCTCAGGGAAGTATACTCGGGCCTATTCTCTTCTCCGTGTATACAGCAGACTTTAATACATCTCTGAATTATTGCAGGATTCATCAATATGCAGATGATACACAACCATACTTTTCTTTTGACCATGTAGATAGTGTTGCAGCTGCTTGCTGTATTAATTCAGATCTCAAAGCAATAGTCGAAGTGTCGCTTTCTCACAGATTAATTTTAAATGAATCTAAAACTCAGCTTCTTTTATTTGGAAATCACAGAGAAAAAGTGTTGTCACAACGCGATAATTTTGTAATCAAATTAAATAATCAATTACTTCAACCTATTGATCAATGTAAGAACCTAGGCCTTATCATGGACACTGATTTACGTTTTTCAGGTCATGTTAACAGTTTGGTCCAAAAGTCTTTTGCTAAACTTAAAATATTATATATGCATAAAGAGTTACTAAGCGCTGAAACAAAGCTGTTGTTATGTGACTCTTTAATATTATCGCATTTATCCTATTGTGATGCAATTTTATGGCCTGCTCTACGCGTTAAAGATAAAAACACTTTGAAGAAAATTCAGAATAACTGTATAAGATATTCATATGGCTTGCGAAAGTTTGATCATATATCTGCCGTAGTAAGACAAGCAGGCTGGCTTAAGCTTCATGAGCGATTTGTTTACTATTTATCTTGCTTGATATATAAAATAAGTAGTAACAATCTGCCAAGCTACCTTGGCGAGAAACTTATTAAACATGGATATTCCTATGCACACTCAACGCGCAACCAGCATCTGTATTGTATCCCCAAACACTCCACCTCTATGTACGAACGAAGTTTTACCTACAATGCTGCCAAAATTTATAATGCGATACCTCCGGAAATTAAATCATCACCCACGTTAGCATCTTTCCGAAAACAGATTAAAAAACACTTACTTACTTGTCAAAATGGTTTCTAGTTTGTTACTTTGTTTTGTTTTTTTTTCTCTTTCTCTCTATTATTGTTGTGCCCATGTCTAGTCTATTATATTTATAGTCTGAACGCGGTTGGTTACATGGAAGAGCGGCATATTGCCGAATGGCGCCAACTACATATAACATGATTTTTCTTTTTGTAAATGCTGTTGGAAAAATAAAGGCAAATTATTATTATTATTATTATTATTATTATTATTATTATTATTATTATTATTATTATTATTATTATTATTATTATTATTATTATTATTATTATTATTATTATTAAGTTTTATTGCACTCATCTGTCATTCTTCTACAGCGTTTTGTGATTATGACAAATATAAACGTTCAAATTAACGCTATATTTAGTACATTTTCTGTGAGATGTATTACGTTTTAAGCAATTGCATATTTATATTATTTTCAATACTATTTATTATATATTAGATAACGAAAATTAGATTGTGCAATTTATTAAAAATAAAATTATTTCCTTTGTATATCAACTGAATTACAAAATTTTTTTTTGGTTTTGCATGAACGTAGAAAAAATAATATTGTATGCAACTCGTACAAAAAGTGTTTATAGCACTCGACGTGTAATATAAGTTTTGTTTTTTTGCATGAACGTAGAAAAATACATATTCTATGTTTACGTTATAGTTTCGTGTTCCTCAGTTTTTAGTGCATCTTTTTAATTTTAAACGTTTTATAGTTATTAAATAAAGGAATTTGTGTCGAGTACAGACATTTTTCCACAACATAGTTCACCGGTTCGTTTTTCTAGATTATGGGACACGACTGCCGCGGATGCATTAAAAGTTTTCTAGTACCTATTCTTTCGTTCGATTATATTTTAGGCGTCCCTTAGTCTCCTTGGTTAAAATTTTTGTATCTAGTTATAGTTAACCCTATACAGTATGCGCCAAAAGTATGGAATAAATTCAATAAAAACGAAACAATTATTTTTTGGGAAAAACCCTCGAACAGGTCGATTTTTAATTTAAAAAATACATATTTTAGCGTAAAATGCGATTTTCAAATGTCATTTGTTTTTGAGTAATGACATCATCGATTTTTTTTTTAAATGGCAACACCATATTTTTTCCTTGATTCTGAAAGGTCGTTTAATTCTCTATCAGACAGTACTAAAATTTTGCCCTCTTACATAGGAAAGTTTTCGAGTAAATGACGATTGAATGTTAGAAAACGTAAATCAATTAAAATAAAGCAAAAACGTTATCAAGTTTAGTTTTTCGAATTCCATAGTTCTTTTATGGATCACGTAGGTGAAAATCTTTGCAAAGTGTCATTGTCATTGTTCTAATAAGTATTGTAAGCGACATAGAAATTATTATTCAATTTAAAGTATTATGGCACATTTAACTGTTAGTCAAAGAATTGAAATTTTAATTCTAATCGGATGCGGGAATATGACTAGAACTCAGCAGAAGGTTTGCGATTTATTTAATGAAAAATATCCAGATCGCCCTATCAGCCAATCAACAGTCAGTAAGCTAGAGTCTAAATTTAGAGAAACTGGCAATGTTGTAAATATTCCAAAACCTGGACGTCTAAGCATTAATGAAAATCAGAAACAGAACATTTTGATAAGTATGGTGGATAATCCTCATAATTCTTCACGATTGGTTGCATTCAACAATGACACTAGTCAGAGCATAGTGCTACGTATCTTGAGGAAGGAAAAATATCATCCCTACAAAATTCAACTTGTGCAGGAACTCAATGAAGATGATCCCGATCGCCGCTTACACTTTTGCGAAATTCTAATGGATTTATGTCAAGGAAATAGAAATTTCCACCGGCAAATACTTTTTTCAGATGAGGCCACATTTTGTCTGAATGGTACAGTAAACCGTCAAACTTTCAGATATTGGAGTCGGGAAAATCCTCATTGGATGGCAGAGGCACATACCCAACACCCTCAGAAATTAAATGTGTGGGCTGGAATAGTTGACGACAGAATATTAGGGCCTTTCTTCTTTGAAGGAACCCTTACAGGACAAAGATATTTAGAGTTTCTAGAAAATGACCTTATTCCAGCCCTTGCAGTAATTTTTTCTAACGATAATGACCCTGACATTCCTGACGATACCATATGGTTTCAGCAAGACGGTGCACCTCCGCACTATGCGCGCCCTGTACGAGATTTTTTGGACAACTGTTTTCCTGGGAGGTGGATCGGCAGACGCGGACCTATAGAATGACCTCCAAGATCACCAGATCTTACACCTCTTGACTATTTTTTATGGGGATACTTGAAGTCAAAAGTGTACATTAATAAACCACGTAATTTAGAAGAACTGCAAAATCGCATTCGCGACGAAATACGCAGAGTTACCCCAGAAATCATTCATAATGTGCAAGAAGAATTTCTTCACAGACTTGCGCATTGTCAAGAAGTTGGAGGATGGCAATTCGCACATTTAATTTAAGTATAAAATTTAATCAATTGTAATTTATTTTACATACCTCAGAATTATTGCTTTTTAAAATTTACGTTTTCTAACATTCAATCGTCATTTACTCGAAAACTTTCCTATGTAAGAGGGCAAAATTTTAGTACTGTCTGATAGAGAATTAAGCGATCTTTCAGAATCAAGGAAAAAAATATGGTGTTGCATTTAAAAAAAAATCGATGACGTCATTACTCGAAAACAAATGACTTTTGAAAATCGCATTTTACGCTAAAATATGTATTAATTAAAAATCGACCTGTTCGAGGATTTTTCCCAAAAAATAATTGTTTCGTTTTTATTGAATTTATTCCAAACTTTTGGCGCATACTGTATATAAAGTATTAATTTTTTTCTAATTTTTTCAGCAGTGTGAATTATCTTTTAAGACCAATATAGGGTGTTTCTTAAACAAGTGCCATCATTGACTCGCTTTGTTTAATTTTATAATACCTTATTCAAATCAAGAATTAGCAAATATGGTAATAATGTACAGGGAATGCCAATATAATTTAAATATAATTTGTCGTTTGTTTGTGAATCGCTACCCTCAAATACAGCAACTGAATTTTAGATTTGTGGAAAAATTGTTCAAAGACTGCAGGATACCAGTAGAGTGAACCTAACATATCAAGATCTTAGACAAAAAAGACATTGTGTCTTAAGTAGGAAGAAAGAGATTTTATACTTTGTTAACGAAAATCCGATCGGCAATATTGTATCTAAAGTGAAGGTTTTAAATATTGTTGTGGGGTGTGTATTACAGAAGCAGTTACTACACACTTATCATGCATAACGTGTGTATAGATTTAACTGCAAATGATATCATATGTAGAATTTTATCGTTGGTCTCATTTATCTGAAACTTATAACATTTTAAACTACATGTTGCTTAATAAAAATTATTGTTTATTTTCATGTTTTGTAATCCCTGTTTGAAGAAACGCATTTATTTCAAAAACTCCCTTTATAACTAACAAAATATTAATTTTAAATCGTGTATTAAATTTATAATAGATTTAATACATTTATAAATCCAGAAAATACTTCAATTTAGAAATCAAAAATCAGTTAAAGTGGAAACTGAATCTGACTATTTTAGAGGATAAAGTTAATGTACTATTAAAGTAAACGACAATTCTAAAAATAATGATAAACGGTCACTCTTTAACATAATGCATATCCGAATTTAGCTAAACTCGTCCCAAATACTTCTCCTGCAAACATGCTGAATACTTAGGATATTACATGTTAACGTCATTAGGCAAATACGTTTCCAATTTTATAGAAAGCAGTCCAGAGTCAGTGGGTTGCAAATAATGGAGTCCTTGTCACTCACTCAACTTGATGACACGTGTTCAAGAAATGGAAATAGATAAATTGAAACAGGAACAAATCGATTAGTCAATGTCTGGCGCCCATGAGTAAATTTACCCCCGTAACCCAATTCAAAGCGCAATAAATGAAAACATGAATTAATTACGTTAGGTCAATAACTTAAAGGTAAATACCTTTATTTTAGTGATCATCTTCTTAATATCGCATTCAACTCATTTATCTTCTACATTTTCTTCTTAAAACAAAAAAATAATGAAAATACTTGTATTTAAAAAATTAATTACGAGGCGCGAAGCCTTTTGGGAAAATATGAAACTTTAATCTTAAAGCTTCGTTATGGCTTTATACTGCTGTGGTTAGGCTCTCTTTCACTTTGGTAGCTGTCATCGGTTGAACAAACTTCATAGACTTGCGTGTGTCAGCACGATAGGAACGATAAGCACAGTCCTCAACGAGACCTTAGAGCTTTCCTGAATCTTCCAAAACTGACAGTGGTATACATAGTCCGTCTCCAATCGCCGGAGAGCAGCCTCCTTACCGAAATTATATAAATTTCGTTATGAAATTTGCATAATTTCGGGAAGGGGGTATAGGATACCACTGTTACAGTACGCTGTATTCATAGCCAGTCCGAAATTATGTGAATTTCATAGCGAAATTCATATAATTTCGGGAAGGAGATCGCTCTCCGGATACCGGAGACGGACTATGCATACCACTGTTAATCTCCTGGTTGAAGGAGTGATGAGAAGGTCTTCTTATCGGATCTTATAAAATAGTGGGGGATGTGGTGATTCTTGGAGCAGTCAGTGATAAAATATTCTCGCAGAAATACCAACAAAATTGAGATATAACCGGTCTGCTACTTCCTGCTCGGCCTAAGCGGCTCGACTTGCAGGAAGCGACCTACATTGTCGTAGGTACTTAACCGCAGACCTCTCGCCCTGGGCAATGCGCCATTAAATCTGTAAATGATACTGCAGGAAACAACTACTCCGTGGGCTAATGCCTCGACTGGCATTGAATTACCTGCAGTATCTGTGGCAGAGATGGAAGTAGCAGACCGGTTACATTTCACCTGCACTCGATTGATATGAAGGAACAGCCAGTTCAATTGTCGGTCATCTGACCTATGTCATACTGATGAGGGCTAACAAGCCCGAAACCGGTCTATGTCTGGTGGAGTGGCCGACAAGGGTTCTTGGCTGTTCACACAGATACTGCAGGTCTAATTCAATGCCGGTCGGGGCATTGGCCCGCGGAGTATAGACCAACAAAATTGACCTGCTCGAGCGATTTTTCTAAAATTTGCCATGCGCATGACTTTTAAGACACAGTGTATATTGAGTACGGTACTGGTTTGATTAATTTTTTACTATTTAATTTATTATAAAATAGCTCATAAATAAATTATTTTCTTAGTGTGCTTTCTTTCTACAAATATTATTTTTCTACTTAATTATATCTGCGAGCATTTTTTCTGTTTCAATATTTCTGTATTACGTTTAAATTGATTAACAGAAATCGCCTCAAAAAATAAAAAAAGTTGGAGATCCGCATAAATTTCCACTAGTTGGTAATAAAATAAATTTTATTTGTAGGTATTAAGAGATCTAATTGAAATTAATATCTGTAATTTTAACAAAAAACAAGATAAACTATAATTAATATCAGCCTATTTAGCAATAAGCATTATTTATGGGACCCGGTTCCTTCTTAGCCTAAAAGTAATTTAATCATATTATGAATAATGTGAAATTTAATTTAGTAAATATTAGTAGCTCCAGAGAAGAGAAATTTTACATTTTTTTAAGTTGATAATTTATGTAACAGAAGAAAGAATCGCAACGACGAAGCAAGTTTGCGGCCGTAGTCTATTCACCCTAATACACAGCAATAAGTAAAACCAAACCCAACCTAGGTATATAATTTATTTATGTTTATATTTATTGTTATTTGACCAAGTTTCATAAAATAAATATGTTTGCAGCAAGCCAGAATTGTTACAAAAGTAAAGTTAAAATAAAACCATTAGAAAATAAATGTTAAGAATAAAAAGGAAGTTAAAAAAATACAAAGTACAATTTAAGACATTCAAGACTGCAATTAAAAGTAATACAGTGTTGTAGTGAACTGCCACAAAGATCTAAAATGTTTGACAAATTCATCAGCAGGGCAAAACAATGATCCAGAAAGTATTTTTTTAAATTTATATTTCAAAGAAATAACATCCATGTTTTCAAAAATAGATAGCAACAAGTTAAAATAATTTATGTTCAGCGAATTAGCTTCAGAGGGACATTATCTCAAAGGGTTATTTCTAATAAGATGAGTTTTCCGAGTATTATCATTGTGAACAGCAGACTGCTTGAGTAAAACCGGCTGTCCACCATTAACTTCATCGATAACTTGAAATAAGAATAACCTAGACAGAGGCAACGTTCATTGTAATCAATACCTGCCAATATTCTAATAACCTTCTTTTGCAATCGAAAATTTTTTAAGGCATACGAATAATTATCCCAAAGCAACAATGCATAATTTATATACGAATGAAATGGAGAAAAATATGCAGTAGTAATATTTGTTATTGTTTTTAAATAGACGATAATAAATGGAGAACAAAAACGCTTTTTTCCCTATATCATTCATATGGGCAGACCAATTGAGCCTTTCATCCAATGTAACTTCAACTAAACTGACACTTTTTGTTTCACGGATATTGTTATAGTCCAGTGATAAGAGGATATCAGCATATATTGATTTGTATTAGTGTTTTAGTTTATCATATAAGAATCAGTCATTTGCTGTATTTGAAATCTTATCACAAGCAGAACGTAATTCAAAACTACTACTAGCGGACAATATAAAAGATCGTACATATTATGCCCGCACGAACCAGCACGAACCTGTAAAGCCTATTCATGAAGGCTCCCCTGTTATTTAACGAAGCAACGCACACTAGACCAGTACCTGCATGGACTGGATTCTGCAACGACCGTCACTGCAGGTCATGTCAGTGGCCTGCAATTTCTATGCTTGGTCGCATCAGTCTAACGTCGTTCTGTTCCCACAAAAATCAGGGATTGGTTTCAAAGTGAGAAATATTCGACCAGCTAAGCTGTGAATGTGTCGCTGAACTGTCGAACACCCTCGCTTATTAACAGCCTTTATCTACTTTCATTTTTCGAAAATTTATTTTAATTTTCAACACCCTGCAATTCTTTAAATAGTAACGTATTACTGAGGCAAGTTTGGCTCACAAGACATATTTTTATGTCTACTATCTCCGGTTGCTCTATGACCCATAAGTTATGGGACACCCTGTATAATTATGTAATTATGTAATTTTTTTCTCGGAATTCACTTTTTTTCAGATAATAATAAGATTATTTTATTCTCTAGTTTTTTCTACATACTTATATGTGCTTTTCAAGGGGTATTCTGGTTTAATATGAGATTTTGTTAGTATGAGATTCCACACAGCTATTTGTCAAAAACTACTCCGAGGTACTTGGACTCTAGCCTCGTCTTAACAAAAGCAACGAAGATAGTGAGCATTTTTGCTCAAAAATTGATGAAGAATGTATGAATTTAACTTTTAGTAATACTAAAACACATTAAACCTCAACTTTTGTGTTTTGTTTTAATTTTCTATATTTTTATATAAAGAGTTACAGTGAATGATTTAGAGTTACTGTTATGTGACGGTTCGTCCCTGATTTTTATGAATGAGTTGATTCAGAATCCAATTAGACCTACGCCCTTATCTGTGGTGAAGTTATTTTGATTTTTCCAGATTGGTAGTGTTTCTGTGTAGTCTTTTCCAAAATCTCTCTCTTACTAGTATTACTAACTTAAGTCTATTAAGTAACTAACATTTTCTCTATATTCAGAAATTGTTCGTTTTTACATTATTATTCTTTTATTGTTATTTGTGTCCCTTCTCAGAAATGTGCAACAGATGATCAACAAACAAGTTACAATTAAATCTAATATAAGTAACCGTGTACAGTATCTGCTGTATATTTGTCGCCTTTTACTTTATGTTTTCATGAAAATATCATTCTTGATTACGTTATATATTAAAATTTTGTAGGGAGAAACTGAAGGCTAAAAGCTCTATTATACACGAAATTTTAAAGTATTTACGAGCAAAGGATATAGATTGAAACGCGAGTGATTCTTAATATCGTTACTACTAAATGAGAATACCCTAAACAAAAAGTATTGAAGCAGAAATCAATAACATCATCACCAGCCCCAGACTTTATAAACCAGGAAGGTGGTAGGATGTATTAAAACTTCTTGAAGGACAAATTTTGTGAAAGAGAATTATTTTCAGCAGAAGCGTCTTTTATAGTACAGTGTGATTCTAAAGACCTTAAGAGGCTCATTTAATGTATAGAATTTATGGAATCATTAAGGTAAGATATAATGAACTCTTTCATTCAGAACTCTCTTAATGATTTCCAAGATATATTAGAAATGCTTTCAACATGAAACAAAACCACATTAAGACCATGGATATATATTATTGAGATTTAGAAATTGTGTGTGTATTGATAATGTGATCTTTGTCTTATGTGCTAATTTATTTATTGGGCGCCAATATTTTATTTTATTTTGTTTAGTTATTTATTTTAAATAGTGTAAAATTGTATTTATGTTATTTTGTATATGTGAGTTCTAAATGTGAATAGATATAATTTTTTCCACGGCCGGGAGTAGAAATCAGTTTCTATGACATCAAAATTAAAACAGAAGTAGTCGATTATTCTCAAGGGAGTATAATGCTCCCAAGGGAGTTTACATTATGGAGAATGTTTTTCATGCAAAAAAAAGATAACATTGAAATTATTTATTGACATTTAAACTAAATGTAAATATTAGAAGGAATATTACTTTCACTTATATTTATAATTTTTGTGATTGCGCTAGTAGTGGTACCTACTAAAACCTGATTAGCAATTTTGGTCTTATTTTCAATGGAGTTCTCGACATAACCCTCAGCGACTGTGGCTTTCAGTTCGGCAAGGAATAACGAATGGCCGCTAGAGGTAGATTTGCTACTGCGTATTAGTATGTGTCTACATATATCCATACGTAAATAATTACGGAAATAGTCTGGTTTCTGCTGTAATACACGAAAAAGGTTCACATGGGAGAATGTCATTCTTTTCAGTAAGTATACACAGTGCAATTATCGTCACTAACAGTTAGTTTTTTCCAACCAGCATGACGCTTTATTGTCGTGATATCCACACCAGCATCTGCCAGTAATGTCGCTGAAGATCTTCGTAAGCTGTGACCAGTATAACATGCAGCATCAGGTAATTTAAAAAAAAGCGCTTACGCCTGATGTGGGGAGGACGAAGGGACAGGTATTTTCGAAACAATTCAAGCATATTTCCCACATCCGTAACCAGAAATCAAGGAAGAGTCTACATCCTCAATAACATCTACAGTTAAATTGACTAGTTCATCAGTTCGACAAGCTCCGGCAATCCCCAGAATTAATCCAACCTATAAAAAATAAAAATACTTAATAATTGAAATACCTAACAACAAAAGTAATCTTACCTTAATCATTAAGAATTCTTTGTCATCTGCACTTGATAGAAAACGGTCGATTTCACCCTTTGTCAATATTTTCGATTTTTTCGCTTGATATCCATCACCGGTTCTTTTCAAAAATGCGATCAGCTTGGGGAATTTGCTTATATACTCGCGACAAGAATTCAGACGACTTACGTCATACGAACAAATGAATAATTTATCATATTTTTATCAAAATATTTAAGAAACTGCAAGTGATAGTAATAAAACTATATAATACACTAAAAGTTTGCATTATATATTGCGCTAAATTGCAAGAAATTATTGTTTTTAACGCGACCAAATATCGAAAATTAGGTTGACAATAAAAACAAATGTGTAACTTCAGCCGTGACGTAAGACGTCTGAATTCTTGACGCGAGTATATCTATGTTGTCGTAAATTATCAAGCATGACTTAACCATAGAATATTGCGCCCATAATGTGGAAGACTTGTAATTCTTTGCATTTTCACTGAAGTATGCCAACAAAACATTCTCGCTGTATACTTGAACATTTTTCTCGGCTCACCACTTTTTGAACCGATTGTAGGCTATATCGTATAAAGATATTTGCAGCCTCCACAATCTCTTCCGACTCACAATTATTCATTGTGCACTAAACAAACTTTAAACTAAACCAAACTGGCACCTTAATTTCACAATTCTTTTTGTTTGTTTATTTTGTAGATATGACAATAACTCAACGACTACTAAATAAATGCTCAAATCCGAATACAATAATTCTGGTGCTACTTACTTCATAATTACAAAATATGTGTTTTTAAGTTAATGAGACCGTGGAAAAAATAGTATATACCATTCGGGAGAGATGCTATTTTGTCCTCGGTGCATTGTAGTCCTCGGGCTTCAAATTGCACCTCTGCCAAAATATCGCATTTCTCTCCCTTATAGTATAATGTACTATTGTTTTATAATTTTAACTTTATGATTTTATTTAGATAATATTGTTTTACCTGTATTTTGCTATACTCTGGCTATGTTTTTCTCTTATCTTAGGAGAGGATTCTAGCAGAGTAGCTAACACCTTTTTTGTTAATATTCGATATAAAATATTCGAATATCTGTTACCAATCAGTACATATAATTTTTTTTTAAACAGTACATTAACTTTTATTCAAATATAAAATGATAAGTTCTCAATTGAACTATGAACTCATTCAACACAATGAATATTTAAAGAATATTTAACAAGATTTAATTTAATTTAATTACCCACGTGTATATTTTATTTGGTTTTTATAAAGTTCTATGAAGCTATTTACTATTAGGCAACTAGAAACGTACACGAGTGTAATGAAAATTGCATATATCTAGCTACCTAGGTTCTATTTCTATTTAGTTTTTAAAATGGCCATCTTTAGTGCCTGTTTATTTCATACAATAGTAAATTATTAGAATTTTGAAAGTTTAAGCTTTGAATATGTTTACAATTTAAGATAGGTAAGTTATTAAGTGTTGTATTTTATTATTTATCGTTTTAGTAGTTGAATATTGATCAATTTGCATGCGATTTAGCTAGATATCGTTTTGTATACGTAGGTATACATTAAATTTCTTACTCCTTTTATAGACGATATTTCTAATACCTTGATCCTCTCTCTGGATGATGTAGTAGTCTCTGGATGATGTTGATAATCCGGACTGGATATCCTGTTGAATTCTGGAATTTCATACCTGTTGATGTCTTGCTGTAGTTTTTGGAGGTTATTTCCCTCTGGAGGTTGATTTCTTGGACCTTTTGCAAACCCCAGGTCTGGTTATGGAGATAATTTCCACCAAATTTCTTTAATGTTGTCTTGATAGATGTTGGTTTGAGTTACTTTACTTTTATACTGATAATTTGAAACTGGTAAGCATGACATTCTGCCTTTTAACTAAATTTTAACTATTTTAAATGAAATTTTCTGCTCTACTAAACTTCCACACCTTCTCATTTCACAGTTTTTTTCACAACTAGTCAATAAACCTTTGCTTTTAGGTAATTTTACCCTCTAGATTCTTAGTAGTTTTCTTAAGGTCACATGTATCACTTTTATTTTAAATTATTCTTTTCGAAGCACTATTCACTACACTAATTGTCTTTTATAATCTTATAACTACATTTTACAAATATATAACAGTTTATAATTAATTTTATAATGAAATATTCTTTAATTTGTGTTTTTCTAGAGTCCTGTCAGAGATATTGAATTTTCATTGTATAGCCATCTTTACATTTGACATTCCTATTTGTCATTAAGTTCAATATTTGAATTCTCATTTTATTTTACAAATATTTTATTTGACTGATGTTTTCATCTTACGATATGCATATATGATAAATCTTGGTTCTTTAAGCTTTCTTTTGATATGTCATTGTCTTGTATTTGAATTTTCTTTATGTACTATGTGTTTCTGTATTGTCATGTCCAATTAAGATACAATTTTAAAGTTAATTTAATAAAATTTGTAAAATTTTGTTCTTTTTTGTGTGAAAAGAATATGTTCGATAAACTGAGTACTTAAAACATTAAAAACCGCTGTGATCTGCTCTGTTAGAGCCTTTTCACACGGACCACCGTGCAGCGCTTCTAGAAAGCGCCGCTGAGTGGTCCGTTTTGATGAAACATTATTTTGTATAGACTTATTCACACGGACGCACCACATAATTAGCAGTGCCACGGTGGCTCGTAGTCGCCGACTCCCACCGAAACGTCAACCATAAATTAGTGGCTCCACTCAGCAGCGCTGCACAGTGGCCCGTTTGAAAAGACTCTTAGTCAGAGGATCTGGAGTTCGGTGGAGTGACCAGGACGGAAGGCGAACTGTTCTTCGGGAATGACTCGCAATTCCTCGAAGTGGTTTTTAAGCGGGAAAGGATAATTTTTTCTACCACTTTGGCCATAGCCGGGAGTAGGCTAATGGGATATCTTACATCAATTAAGGTCAGCGTACCATTTGTTTGGTTGTGGTGTGGTCATTTCGAGGTGGTATAGTTTATGTGCTTTGTGTAATTTTTATAACTATGGAATTCCATTGCATTAGTGGGATTCACTTTAAAATTATTTCAGTTATAAATTTTTTTATTTTTACATTATTTATAACAAGAATTTTACCGAACTGTTATTATTTTTTGTGAATAAAATTCTTTATCTATAATCACCAATTAAAGTTTAGTTTTTTGCTTGACAGTGACAACGAAAAGTTGACGTTTATTGAGCAGTGTTACATGAGTGTCACTTTATTGCTTACCGAGCGATAAAATCTAGCAAACGCTCGTCGTGAATAGCCAGCGTTCTTTTTAATTAGCAAATTTAACAATAATTGTCAAATTTTGTAAAATTTGCGCAGTTTAGTTGAGATAATTTTCGTTGAAAAACTTGAAAATAGTGTGACAGTGATATCCCGAATACACTTCCGTAGATGAGAAATGTTGCAGAAACTGTAACTTTAGATTTGTTGCTAGAAAAATCGAAGACGTTATACAAGAAGCAAAATCACCTATTTGTAACATGGTGTAAGTCGGAGGAAAATGTAACTGCTTCCCTATTTATGTGGGAAAGCAAACACTAAAATCGTCATCATTATGGTCGATTTACTCGATGCTAAAATCAACATTGTCTACCAAGAATGATATTGACTTAAGCAATTTCAAAAAGTTTCTGTACATGCTGATCATTGTAAAAACTGTAATTTCATAGAAATATCTTATTATTGGAATTTTGGGTGCCTGCAGACGTGACGAATTAGTAAAAATGAATGATAAAGATGTTGAGGACAAATAATCCATTTTGATAGTTACTATTTCCGTTTCAAAGACAAGAAGAAGTCGAACTTTTACTGTAACAAATAAAATTCCAGATATTTCTATCAACTTTTTGTCATTCTATAAGAAGTATGTAGTCTCTAGGCCTAGATACGAAAACACGATTATTAAAATTTAATAAAAACAAGTGTTTTAATGAAGTAGTAGATATAAATGTTATTGCTAAAATAGCAAACGATATTGATAATTGTCTTAATTACCAGAGGGTCATTTATACACGGAGCATTGCTTTCGCCGAACATCAGCTACTTTAGTGATATTATACAGTTGAAGCGACACGGGGTATGGAAGAGTTCTACAGTTGCAGAAAGATAAGTAGATAATAACATCAATGACAAAGATTAAACAAGTAAGAATATTTTAACTAGATCATCAAATAATGTACAAGTAATTGAATGTAGTAATCACAGTGATGAAAATTTTGTCATATCAGAATATAGCCTTAATATGCCTTCTGGATCAGGAATTATAATTAAAGATTGTAAAGACTGTTCTTTCAGCACCCAAATTAAGAATGTTAACAAATGAATTTCTTATCTTTGTACTATTTGTTATAATTAAAGTTAATAATTGGAGTTTTATTTTGTTGAGTGACTGTAGATAAAACTTTATATGCATTAAGAGCAAAAACTGGCATTACTGCTGTATTATATAAATAATGTGTAACTTTCTGCTCTTAATACATAAATAACTACTCCCAGCACCAGTAAACCCCAAAAACATCTTAAAGCAGCTATTTCTGCAAGTTTAGGATAAAATATCTCTAAATTATAACATGATGGTGCTATTCTGAGGTCAGACTTGGGTTCAGCGTACCAAATTTCTTAAACGCAATACTTCTTATACATGATAATTTAACTCATTTTGATCACAAATCGTTTTAGTTCACTTTATCCATATCATTTGATACACAGTGATTTTCCGTGACCTCGGTCATCGTAGTAATACCAACAGTAGTAGCCGAAATCAATATATGGGCGGGTACGGAGATACTAGCAGCGGGTCTGTCCCCACAGCCTGGGAACAACCAGGTCAGGTCAAAGAATCGGCTGATGCTAGGGATGTGCACTTTAATTCTATTTCTGGCAGTGACCAGGGACCGAGGTCACAGCATAACAACCCGGAAAATCACTATGTATCAAATAGTAGTTTTCAGTGTTCAATTAATATCTCTGGTATAGTCATGTACTTGCATATGAAGTGGTGAGCATTGAATGTTGATATTAGAGCATCTGATGCAGATAACTTCAAAACAATTGTAGTAATAATATTTGAAGATAAGCGTGATATCGGTATAAAATATATTTCCTCGACATTCCCAATTAGAGGAAGTAATTCCAGCTCTCCCAATTTCACAGCAAGGAACGGCACCCCTATGTCAATTTAACCCTCCGTATTCATGTTATCTAGTTTCTCGCCAGCGTCACCATTGCTATGCCGATTGTATTGTGTCGACTTCAATTGATTTTATCAGATCGACATAATAGATGCCGCCTTATTTTATTTTTACTCATTTTCAAGGTTTCTTTTTATATCTTCTTTGTAAAACATTGTCGCCATATTTTTTGTCCACTTTCCATGTCGTATACAAGGTGTTAATTTATACGTGTTTCTTGCTGTAGGTAATATTCCATTATTTAAATTGGAGAACTCCAAGTTATGTACGTTTCTGAAAAAATGAATAGACCGAAAAATTCCTCATAAAGTACGTTGAAATGGAGTTATATAGTATGCGCCAAAAGTATGGAATAAATTCAATAAAAACGAAACAATTGTTTTTTGGGAAAAATCCTCGAACAGGTCTATTTTGACGTCATCGATTTTTTTTTAAATGGCAACACCATATTTTTTTCCTTGATTCTGAAAGATAGTTTAATTCTCTATCAGACAGTACTTATAATTTTGCCCTCTTACAAAGTTTTCGAGTAAATGACGATTGAATGTTAGAAAACGTAAATTTTATCCATAAAAAAGTAACAATTCTGAAGTATGTAAAATAAAATCCCATTGATTAAATTTTATACTTAAATTAAATGTTCGAATTGCCATCCACCAACTTCTTGACAATGCGCAAGTCTGTGAAGAAATTCTTCTTGCACATTATGAATGATTTCTGGGGTAACTCTGGGGTATTTCGTCCCGAATGCGATTTTAAAGTTCTTCTAAATTACGTGGTTTATTAATGTACACTTTTGACTTCAAGTATCCCCATAAAAAATAGTCAAGAGGTGTAAGATCTGACGATTTTGCGGGCCATTCTATCGGTCCGCGTCTGCCGATCCACCTCCCAGGAAAACAGTTGTCCAAAAAATCTCGTACAGGGCGCGCATAGTGCGGAGGTGCACCGTCTTGCTGAAACCGTATGGTATCATCAGGAATGTCAGGGTCATTATCGTTAGGACAAATTACTGCAAGGGCTGGAACAAGGTCATTTTTTAGAAACTCTAAATATCTTTGTCCTGTAAGGGTTCCTTCAAAGAAGAAAGGCCCTACTATTCTGTCGTCAACTATTCCAGCCCACACATTTAATTTCTGAGGGTGTTGGGTATGTGCCTCTGCCATCCAATGAGGATTTTCCCGACTCCAATATCTGTAAGTTTGACGGTTTACTGTACCATTCAAACAAAATGTGGCTTCATCTGAAAAAAGTATTTGCCAGTGTAAATTTCTATGTCCTTGACATACATCCTGCACAAGTTGAATTTTGTAGGAATGATATTTTTCCTTCCTCAAGATACGTAGCACTGTGCTCTGACTAGTGTCATTGTTTAATGCAACCAATCGTGAAGAATTATGAGGATTATCCACCATACTTATCAAAATGTTCTGTTTCTTATTTTCATTAATGCTTGGACGTCCAGGTTTTGGAATATTTACAACATTGCCAGTTTCTCTAAATTTAGACTCTACCTTACTGACTGTTGATTGGCTGATAGGGCGATCTGGATATTTTTCATTAAATAAATCGCAAACTTCCTGCTGAGTTCTAGTCATATTCCCGCATCCGATAAGAATTAAAATTTCAATTCTTTGAGTAATAGTTAAATGTGCCATAATACTTTAAATTGAATAATAATTTCTATGTCGCTAACAATACTTATTAGAAAGTGGGTGTGACAATGACACTTTGCAAAGATTTTCACCTACGTGATCCATAAAAGAACTATGGAATTCGAAAAACTAAATTTGATAACGTTTTTGTTTTATTTTAATTGATTTACGTTTTCTAACATTCAATCGTCATTTACTCTAAAACTTTCCTATGTAAGAGGGCAAAATTTTAGTACTGTCTGATAGAGAATTAAACGATCTTTCAGAATCAAGGAAAAAAATATGATGTTGCCATTTAAAAAAAAATCGATGACGTCATTACTCGAAAATAAATGACATTTGAAAATCAGATTTTACGCTAAAATATGTATTTTTTAAATTAAAAATCGACCTGTTCGGGGATTTTTCCCAAAAAATAATTGTTTCGTTTTTATTGAATTTATTCCATACTTTTGGCGCATACTGTATAAATCAAGTTTATAATAATATAATCATATGCGAAGATACTGCAAACAATTTGTTTGTTCCATTATAAATGAAGCTAACGATGTATGTAGATGTCCGGAAGAAATTTTTTTTGTAATTATTGATGATTTATTTATTTATTTACAGATTTGGCAACCCAACATAATAATAAACAATTACTGGTAAGTACCTACCCAACTGAGCATAATTATATAACTAAGAAAGATAGACTAAGAAAAAAGAAACAAGAAAAGATAAAGATTTAATTAAGGTAACAAATGCCTGTTAAAAGATCACGCACATTATGCCTTCATGAACCTGCACGAACCAGCATGGATTAGCACAGCGCAGACTTGCAAACCTGCACAACTTCGCACACTTATCCAGTACATATTAGAAACTTTTTGTGCAGGTTATGTGTGTAGCAGATATTTTGAAGATTTTAAGTAGTAGTTGAGTGCAGCTCGGAAGAATTTTTTATTTTAAAGATGTTGAATGAAGAGAGGGAGGGGGAAGAAGCCAGGAAAATGAGAAACTTTTGGGATCACCCTATCAATAAAAAGAGAAAGCTGTATGGTGAATTTCATCATTTATTTTTTGAACTGGAAAGAGATCAACAAAATTTTTTTCAATATTTCCGAGTCACAAAAAAAAATTTCGAGCTGTATAGCTCCAAAACACAAGATTTCGCGGAGCAGTATCATCTGATGAAAGACAGTTTGCTTAAGGTAAGCGAATAGAAGTTGTTGATAAGCAAGAGTGGCCGTCAGTTCAGCGACACATTCACAACTTATCTGGTCGAATATTTCTAACACTTTGAAATCAATCCCTGACTTTTGTGGGAACAGAACTTACCTTGGACTAGCGCGGTCAAACATAGAAATTGCAGGCCACCGACACGACCTGCAGTGGCGGTCGTTGCAGGTGACGGTCCATGCAGGTGTTGGTCTAGTGTGCGATGCACCATTAAATAACATAAGAACTTTTATAAGCAGGCTTTGCAGGTACTGTGCTGGTCCTTGCAGGCACAATGTGCACGATCTTTTAAGGTAGCAAGTGCCTGATGGTATTGAGGATTCCACACTAAAGTAGCAAAACCAAATTGAGACCGGACCAATTATATAATATGATCAAGGACCTGGGTTCACAAAGGCATTTACTTACTCCCAAAGTAAATATAAGGTTTCGCACAGTTTCTATATGAATATCTAAACATAGTTTAAAACCCAGAGTGTTACCAGGTCCCTAATGAAGTCCACTTTTTGTAGCAGAATGTTATTTATCGTATAATTAAAATTAATAGTAGATGAGTGAATTTAATGAATTGAAATTTATTGATATTCAACAATAATTTGTTAAAGTCACAGTATTTAGCCAAACGGTGTTAAGATCAGATTGAATATTCAGATAATCAGCAAGAGATGAAGTTCATACTCGGGGTAACGAAAACAGGAATCAATTTTAAAAATAAATAGAGAAAAAAGAGCCGCAAATGAGAGCCTTGCGGTATACCTGATGTAACGTAAATAAATTTCAATAGAGTTATAGATTGGTACACATTGGTATCTAAAGAAAGAATGCACCATGAGGTCGAGGTCTAGGCGCATCGCTGAACTCTCTCTGACAAACATTAGCCACATATGTCGTTCGCTATGCGCTTCCGACTTGCTCTACTGTGTTATTTAGATGTAACGATATGTTCTGTGGAAGATGTATTTTTATTAGCTCTTTTCTTTGGCATGACTGGCTGAAATTCTCCAAATTTTTAGCCAAGACGCGACACGAGCGAGTCCAGCTCTCTACCTACTAGTGTAAACGTGTACATTTAAGGAGGAAACACACCACGCGCTCGTGGTCTAGGGGCACCGCGGACCAGGCTAGTCTAGATGTCGTCTAGTGAAGAATCTTTCAATAATTTTAAATATTTCCGGCAGATCGTTTGGACTTGCACTCTTAAGTCAGGGGTACATTGCTCTGATGCCACGCCACGCCACACCACCCGACGTGCTGTGACATATGTACTCTGTATGTACGCTGTTACCACGCCATGCGATGCCTTTTTACGTTACATTTTATCACTGGCACTGGTTAATGCATAATACAATTTCTGTGTTTCAAAAAGGCAGTAGCCAAAAATTTCGAGCAGCCGTACGACAGCGTGCGTACAGTATATCACCCAATGCAAAGCTGTAAAGAAATTCATGCAACCAACGGAATACGGTTGGAAACGCACTACCAACGGTTTACAGCCAGTAACCACTTATAAAGAAGCAGTGCCACCAGCATTACTCAGATAATCTCTTGTAATTATTGTTGAAGTGTGTGCAAGGGCAATTGCAGATGTCGTAAGCTTGTCGTAAGAAAATAGAGAAAGTAGAGACTGCGAGCCACCAACGCCATATCACCTTGATGAGCACTCCAAATGTAAAAAAACGAAGATTAATTGAATAAAGTAAACAGTTCATGTAATATAAATTTGAATAAATAATGATGACTTAAATATTCCACTTGGTTTCGTACAGTTATAGTTTAATTATTTAACTATTCCATTATATATCGACTTTATATATTCAAATGGTACAATCTATTCCTTATTTTATCGTATAACAAGTCATTCGTTACGTTTTGATACAAAAAATAAAGATTTCTCCATCTAACATTAACAAAATTTCATCAATTTTGTCTGTTATTTTATGTGCTTGAGATGAAATTCAGGTGCACACTATTACGTTACGTTACGTTGCACCATGCGACGTGATGAAAATTTAACTAGTCGGATTTGCAACACGCCGGATGGCATCGCATGGCGTGGCATCGTATAGCGTTAGAGCAATGTGCACACAATATATAAAAATATATAAGCATATACGGTGCCAAATCCTTTTGACGTTGCATCACATGGCGTGGCATCAGAGCAATGTGCCCCCGGCTTTGCTGATGCCAGGTTTGATTCCGGATATACTTATTATAATCAATTGTACACGTTATCGGATGTAGCATTGACTTAGTAACATTAGAGGAGTAGTAGAGGATTTAAAAACACTGTCAAAGGGCATTGGAAATATTCATCATCAGAAAATACGATGCCATGGAGTAACATTGTATTGGGTAATTTTTTATTTTGTCTCTCATATGTAACAAAAACCGAAATCAATTTTCAATTGCTCTTTATTAAATATTTACGTAAGTGACGACTGACGAACTAAAAGTTTTATTTTAGGCCCGCTACAGACTATGCGTAAATTCGCGATTCGTTATGCGCTATGCGTGATATGTGAGTAATTCGCGAATAGTGTGTAGGGTCTTGTTCGTTAAAAATCCATTCATAAAAACCCCACACGCGATGCACGAACTCCTTACAAACCGCGCATCGCGAATCGCGAATTCACGCATAGTCTGTAGCGGGCCTTATAGTTGCGGCATTCAGACAACTAATGAATAATTCATTATATTTTCCTTGTAGTATATTAAACAACAAGGTTTGAAAACGACTCTTTGCACACGAGCGGGCGAGACCGAACCGAAGGCGAGGTCCACAAGTCGAGGGAGTATGGCAAGAGGTTTTCAAACGAGTTTTTTACGATACTTTTTATACGACTGTAAACAGAGACCACAAAAATCAAATTTTAATTTAAATCGTTTTTATTACTAAAATTCCAACGCATTAACAAAATAAATTAAATACAACTTTTAATTTAACTCGTTTTTATTAAGAAAATTGCTAACGCATTAACAAAAGAAACTAATATTTAATATTTATGGTAACATTTGAATATTCTTTCAAGATAACGCTGGGAAAAGCAGTATTACTGTGCACCTTGTTTTCGGTAATAGAGAATATTTTTAGTGTCGTGTTTTTAGTGCTGTTTTTCAGCGTGCGGTCATTATTTTCTTGTTGTATTCCAGTAGACGATTGTGGTTCTGGTTCTGTGGCAGCAGAAGATACTGAAGCCTCTATCTTTTTCGAAACTTCCATTTTATTTCTCAACGTAGCCTTCGGCAACTGTACTGGATTTCCACCCTCCATGGCGTTTGAGGGCAAGCAGATTTGAGCCAGAATTGACTAAAATTGTGGTCGGCATAATTTGGATGACAACATCAAACAAAAATCACAATCTGGAGAGGCGTGTGCAAAGATGACATAACTGTGTGCAAAATGTTTAGCACACGGCGTGTCCAAAATACCGTTTTCAGAGCGTGTTTTCCGTGTGCAAAACCCCCTTTTGCAAGGCAGTCGTATAAAAAGATATTTAAGAAACTGCTACAGAGAATAATAAAACTATATACTTTATTAAATTATTTAAACTAGGCATATTTCGTATTAAATTGTAAACATAATTACTTTTAAAGCGGCGTTTTATAAAAAATTATGTTAACAATAAAAACAATTACGTTACGTCGCCTGAATTCTTGCTGCGACTATAGCATTGTGTACGAATGTGTGTAAATATGTCATTGATTTTTTAAGTTTTATTCCATTATAATGAATGAAACGAATAAATAAATAAGTTAAATTTAATTAAATAGTACTCTATGCTGTAAGCTATCTAACCTCGAGTTGTCGGAATTCTTAGCGCTCTCAGATATTTCGAGATTAATTTGGGTTTATAACACAGGAGACGTGCAGCCTGCTGCTATACTGGTCAGGGCCAAATTGCTGTAGCGTAACTTGATGGCAGCTACAACTCTACTTCCCGTCATTTCCCCTTTGGATCTAAACGGCGTATCCATCAACTGAGCTTAATATTTGAAGTAGTTCATATCAGTGGTTTATTTTAAAGAAAGCGGAATGCATGCCAGAGCGATACAGCATATATGATACCATAATAATGACGTACAGTTATTATCTATGACGGTGGCATTACAACACATTTAGCATCTTCATTTGGATATCATTACGGGCTTTATTATTATAAACTCAGTACTATTAATTTATAATAGCACACAAATTTTAAAGTAAAAAATAAATGAAAACAAAGTTATTCACCATGTTTAATTGTTATTGTTAACTATAAAAATTCAACATTTATTTATCTTCTGAAGAATTTGTTAAATTAGTTCCAGCAGATGACTATGTTTTGAAAGATATTAGAAATATGTGTTTCCCTTTACACCAATCTTCAATTTTGCTTAACTTTGCTCGTACGTCTGTTTTGATTTTTCAGGAAGTAGGGAATCGACAATGCTTTGCGCAATCTCTTCGATTTTCGAAGAGATACTCTCGGAGTCAGAATCACCCATATTAATATCCTTTTTCACTAAAACTGACCGTATGTCACAAAATTGAACTCAAATAATGAAGTTGTCAAAGTCAAATTTAAAACAATCAATAACTGTCAAATCGTCAAATAAAAGCACGTAATAATTTTGAATTTCAAACGTTTCTGATGTTTTAAGATAAATCGAATCTTCAAATAAAATTTATTTGGACCGTCGTATATTAAATTTTGAATGATACACGTTCGATATGAACTTTGTTAAAGAAGCTATGCACTTTAAATAGTAACAAATGCTATGATTCGACCTGCATAGATCGTAGAGTCATCGACAAAGATTTAAAAGATCTGAAAGTTTCCATTATTAAATTTAAAAACGATGTTAAGGAAGTGAAAGACGAATGTTCCCAAACGAATAATTCTTCAGAATAGGACTATTAAGGACTTAGATGACAGAAAAACTCACATAACACCTATTTATTAGGTATGATGCAATTCAATACTGTTTTTAATTTTTATGGTAAATAAGTAAATTTGATAGTAGGCAATATTAATTGTATCACTCGTGATAATGTACCATTAGTGAATGAATATTCTTATCATCCATCTTTATTCATATCATTCACTGGACTTTTTAAGTTAATTCTTGTTTAAACGGTAACCATAAGCCCTATTATTTTTAGAAAGCCAATTATCCTGCTTTATACGATGATCTTTTATGCACTGACTGGACTTTTCCGGAAAACATAACTGTGGTTGATACTGCCATATAAACTTTTAATAGAAGAATCTATAACATTCTCGATATAGATATTCCTGCTTTCAGAAATTTAAAACATAAATATCTAGTTTGGTATACAAGTTAAATTATAAAACTTATTAACAGAAGTACATAACAAAAATACTATAATCATATTTACTATGAAAAATTTGAAAGATTTAGAATACACCAAATTAAGGAAGCATATGTTTAATACCTATAAAATATTCAAATTCAATTGAAACAGAAATCTACATTTTTTTGGATATCCGTAAATAATATGAACAAAGCGTCTAGAATTTCAGGTAAAATGATTTACAATGACAAAAGGCTTGATAATTAATAGTGAAGTGATTATGGATGCATTCAGCAATTTTTTTGAAAGTGTATATTCTTTGACTCAAAGCGATGATATTAATTTGAATCTTACTTTTCACGTAAATACCTTGCTGGATATAAGTTGTGAATAAAGAAGTTGAATTTGATGCAATAAAATAGGTGTTGTAAAATGTAATCTATTTCTTTCTTTGGAAATTTCTTTAAATTTTTTGTCCCGTCGCCGATTATACGCCTTATCAGGTTTCTACTAAATATATCAAGCACTGTAGTCTGTTTATAGAAATGAAAGAGAGTAATACAAACTTATTATGTATGCAAATCGTAAATAAATGTAGTACTGGTGCTTATATTATAAGTGTACTTTTGAAAACAACTTTGTGTGATCGAACCGTACTAAATTGTAGCAGGTAGCTATTTTAATTTAATCCCCGACAATCCGTCTTTGTCTATGCCGCTTAATTTCTCGGTCCATTTCTCTTATAAGTAAACAATATAAAAACAGAATTTCAAAACATGAAGCTACTTTAAGCATCATAACCGGATTAAGAGGGTTTTTAGTAATTCAAATAAAATTATTCAATATTATTATCAAAATATTTATTTAAATTTAATGAATAGACTTTTATTCCACACAAAAATATATGTATTTTGAAAATTCAAATTATGGCGAGTAAATGTAGTGTATAAATGTACAATAAAGAAAATAAAATAGTAGGTATATTAAAATTGATCCTCTGAATATTCTGATGAATTTTCTTCGTCTCCTAGATTGATAAAGATAGGCTCCACAGTAACGTCAATTAAATTATCGAGTTCCCACATTTTCTTCTCTTCTTTTTGTACATGATGTATACATCTTCGCCAGTTATCTGCAGTTACTCGTTCCAAGAAATTTTTTAACAAAATTTTCACATCACTTAATTTAAACGTCGTATTATTTCGCGCTACATCTCCTTTTACCTGCGCCCAGATTAATTCGATTGGGTTAAGTTCACAGTGATAAGGTGGTAACCGTAGTACCGTTATTTGGCGATTTGTTGCCATTTCATCGATAACATATTTTTTCTGATCTTTATTAAGATTGACAAGTGCCAAAAGTTCCTTTTTCGCCATATTTGTTTCAAAAGAAATGTTTTTCCGGATAACCATTGTATTATATCGGCTTTTCTCCAAGCAATCGTAGGCGTCCGTTCGGTCTGCCGTGAATGGTAATTGGCGTTATCCATGACAATTACAGACTCCAGAGGAATAAGATCCAACATCTGTGTAAAATACTCTTCGAAAACATCTGCGTTCATGTTTTCGAGATAGTCACCTGTATTTTTAGATTCAAATAAACGTAAACCGCCATCTACAAAACCACTGGCACTACCTATGTTTCTCACTATTAATCTTCGCCCTTTACCTGAAGGTGCCTTGAACCCTGTTGAAAGTCCATTAAAAAATGCTTGTCAAAAACTTTTTACATTTTTATCTTGCCATACTTTTCTTACTGTATATCCCTCGTTGACCCAAGTTTTCTCTAGATAATAAATATTCCTCCCTTCGTCACGGAATTTTCTAATCGATCTCAAGTAGGATCTTTGCCAACAAATAATTTCATCTTTATCGATAAGAACTGACTTCCTGTTCTGCGTTCATAGTGCAGTAGTAGTATAGTATACCTTTAGTATAATTTTTATGACACAGACTATAATTCTATAATTTTGCTAGGAAATATATGTATTATTATTATTAATTAAAAAATATCAATAATGCGCATTTCTTCATTATTTTGAGTGTATAAAATTAATAAATTTAAATCGAATATCTACGCGAATTTGACTCGCGTTCATTGACATTTCACGGATCTTTGTCTAATAGAACCCTATTGTCGTCAGTATTAATAGAAACATCTATTATTGTGAGCTGCTGTAGGTACTTCTAACTAAGTTGGCAGTTTCCGGTTTTAGCCACAGTTTGTGCAAGATTCCTGATAAGGATTTGACGGCAGCACCTAAAGATAAGGGTACGGTATCGGTACACCCCTTTCGAGGTAAAAAATACTTTCTATGGCGTTCGCAAACAATGAGCTCTACGAATAGGTATTGTTTTGTGCGTGCCAAAGCGCTAATGAAACTTTTTGCAATTGCTGGAATCGGCAAGAAAGGAGTAAACAGCAACAGATATGATTGGGCGTGCAGTGCGCCTGGATGGAAATTTCAGCGGCAGTCACTGAAGAGCGCTGAACTTTTGTCCAGTGGGTCTGAAAACGGCCGCTGTGCAAGTCGACTCGGATAATTCCCGATGCGTGACACGTCCTTGCTTTAGTACGCGTTCTTCCGTTCGACACTTAGGACTTTCTTGTTTCGTGTGGGTTGCTGGGGTTTCTAGGATGAATGTCCGAAGAGTCTTTTTCAAGGAATAGGAAGGTTGGTTTCAGTTATTAGCCAGTTTTTATATAGTACAAAATTTAACACTTTTTATTAAATATGTAATATGTAGCTAGTTTAGCAAGCCTAAATAATATTTATGATAAATAGGACAAATTATATACATACATGGATAAAAATAAATTCAATGGTTACTGCTCTTAGATGAAAATGAAAACTTTTTAATTTACTGCTTTAGGTGAAATATAAAATATTAAAAAAATGTTTATGTAGAAAGTGTATTATTTTTTTCTTTAATGTATTCCATAATAATAAACTAATTTATTGAGGTCTAAACATAATATCTTTTGGATGTGATATGATAAACTTTATGCTAAATCATTTATTAGAAATAATATAACATAATTCTTTATAGAAATACATAATGCACAATAAATTTAGATTTTTTTAAATCTAAATTTATTTTTGCTGCAGACACAAAATTAATACAGAAATTGATTATTATATTATATTATTATGGTTTTTGGGATGGTTTGTTAAAATTTATTACAATATTAGAATTATAATCAGCTACACCAAATTAACAAAAAAGGGTTGCACACATCATGTCTCCAAAAATGCTTAAAATATTAATGAGAAAGGCGTGCATTTTAAAAAAAGATTATGCAATAAATATTTTATTTAAATCTGCGTGATTGGTTGATTATTATTTTATAGCACTTTTCACAATTACTACCTACACATTGTCTGGCATTTTAATATTTACTTCAAAAGTGGCGTATATTAGCAGAATATACAGTCTAGTTAAGAACTAAACTTTGTATCTAAATTGCATTTTTTGAGAAAATATCATTACAAAAATGTGGCTGCTCTATGCTATGCTATGCATCACCACACCACACTTAAAACCATAGTGTCTCAAATTTTATCTCGTTAGGTACATTATTTTTTATACAGCCTCAAAATTTTAAATTTACTATATTTTCATTTCAGTCTAAAAATCTAGAGCACTGGACACGTCCGAAAATGAAAAATTGGCCAGTTCCGGACATTTCTAAATTGGTAAAATAATAGTGTCCGCTTATTACTTTCATAATTTTATGCAGGGCCAACAATTTATAATCTGCAGTAAATTAGCAAATTTTTCCTCTTAAGGCTTTCTGGAATTTTAAACTGGAATAGAAAATTTAAAAAATTAAGAATCACAATACCACAAAATATTCACATTTTGCCATATTTTATTTTTAACTTAGAACACTTTATTAAAGTAGTTTGACTAACTGTTTAGGTTATATATTCTATATGGAGAAACAGATCTGAATTAATACAATTTAAAAATATTGAATACTTATTCACTTTTAACGTAATATGCACCCAAATGTTACTTATAATTTTGTTACATTAAAACAGTTTTCATTATGTGGAAGGTCCAATTTTTTGGTACTAATTAAATGTAAATAATATACTTTATGCTGACAACTCTAATATAATGATTGTAATGTGGTAAATGAATGAAAATAAGTTATGTACAACTACAAAAATAATTTCTTGAATTAAAGCAATATCATTGCTTTTGTGGAGTAAACGAAAGAAAGTAAAAGTAACTATCAATTATTAAATATAGATTAGTTAACTAAAACAAATATTCGTCAACATTATTTTTTTTATAAATGCATCTGTTACAGTTGAGAAAGTATGTTAATTAAAAATAGTATATAATAATAATAATTTTATTCCAGTAAACCATGTAAACATAGCATAGGAAAAGTCAATGTAACACAAATACAAAGGTATCAATAATAGATAAGATACAGGATTGAAAATGTAAAAAAGTAAAATTTAATAATAAATAACAAAAGACAATTCATTAAGAGCAGTACATAAAGCAAACGAATAAAGAAAATAACATAATACAGAGATCACAGGTACAGTTATAAAAATTCACATAATATCTACAAGAAATTCATGAGAACATTATCCAATAAATATTGTTTCATTTTTTTTTTTATAACTGCATTAGATTCTTCTCATACAGTGATAAATTGTGCCCCCGATAATTAGCGACGCCCTAACTCGTGTTCTATAATTATGAAAATCTCCATTAATGGAAAACTGTTCTAAATTATTCCTAACATACATTAATATACCATAGATAAAGATACAGGGCAGAGTTAAGTTAGTTTTAATTTTTTAAAGTAAAACATTGGTGTAAGCTTGTTGCAAATATTATTTATGTGTATTTTCCAATTTAATTTATTGTCGAAGTAGAAACTTAATGTATTCAATCTGAATTAAGGTCAAGGTCAATTTTTAAAAGAAGCGACTCGTTTATTAAATATGCTCTTGAAGTAAAGTTTATGAAAACCGTCTTTGATTTGGTAAGGCACAATTTGTTTGCTGAGAACCAGTTCATAAAATAAGTAATCATTTCCTATAGTTAAAAATTCAAAAAACTAAATACATATTAAGAAGAGACGCTTTTATTTTTTATTTCGTTTAGATTAGTTTATTCGCAAAATAGTTGACGTGAAAAAGTAAATAACCCAGTTAAATTACTTAATTGATTAAAAGTATTTTATAACCCTAATTAGTGGATCGCTTCTGTTCCTGTCATACGAAAATTTCAAATATTCATAATATATAATTTACAATACCTAGAGAAAGTATAAAGATATTTGTAAAAGAAAAGGGAATCACGTCATATACATTAATTTAATATCAAGAAAAATGCCGATACTTGTCTGTCAGGAGTAGCGTTGGCTCACGGATATAAATTGGAAATGACTCAATTAGGGCAATTTGTGTTTTATTTCGCAGATGGATCCGAGATTCGATTTTAATTAGCAGACTAATTCTTTCTCTGGAATTATCCCGTAAAATAAATTGATTAAACCAATAATCAAACTGTTAGATACCGATTAAGAGATGTTTATTAGTGGATCACGGGCACTTTGAGGACTTTCCAGAAACGAACTTCAAAATTAAAACATTTTGAAAAATGTGGGGCAGGAGGTACGAAACACAGCACTGGTTACACATTGGCTTGTTATTTATTATTGTATTAGCTGATTAGGAATGAGAATATTTAAAAATTGGTTTACATTTTACAACATTCCCCAAAATGTATGTGTAAAAATTCACCCATAATACAACACACATTGTTGTGTAAAAATTCTAGTTTTGGCATCTACTATTCGTTTAAGGAGTATTAAAAACAGTTTCTACTAAACAAATGTTTTGAAAAAAAATTTTTCACAGATTGTTAAGTTTACTGATATTTTGCAACAATCATCCTTAATGCTAATGAAAATAATATACCTAACCTAAAATTATCAAACTTTTGATAAACCTTTGGAAACGCTAGGATTCAGTGAATAATTTGATATCAGTTTTACTATTTCCAAACTCTGGCTGTGGTTTTATATCAGCATAATAATATATATATATTATTACATTTATTTTTATGTCAGTGCTATATAATGAAGTTCCTGAATTTTCGCATGCACATAAAACTGAAATTATTGTAGAGAAAATTATTAGAGAAAATAATGTTTAGAGTACTCAAACTGTCTCTGAAAATGACGCAGAAAGATTGTACAGCTAAGCCAATCGTCACTACATTTAGATTTTTTGTGGATCGTCAATTAAGTATGTTTCTTCTTTCTACCAATTATATTATGTTTACCTATATGCAATCATTTTATTTTACTAAATATTTTCTTATTAATGTTTGTAATTTAATATTTCATTTTAACATACGGTATTTGTTTTCTCCATGAGTAGTTTTTCTGGGAAATACAGGGTGTCCGGAAATTATGCGTCAAGACTTCAGAAGGTGATTCCTCTCAAAAAATTACAACTACTATAGCATTTGTTCGAAAACTCAATATTAACGGAGGTACAGGGTGTTAAAGTTAAAATTTTATTTTCGGTATTTGTAAATAGCTTCTTAAGAAATCCAAATATTTACATAAAATTTGTAAATCAGGGGTTTGATTCTCCTTGCTGAAGTCGGCAGGCGTAAACATTTTTGAAATGCTCAGTGCATCGAGTAAAAACTGTTTTAGTTTCAGTAAAGTGCCTTTTCTGCTGAAAATACAGCAAAATATTTCTTGAAAAAGTTGTTCAGAATCATAAATTATGAAGATGTGCAAAATTTCAATAACATCGGCGAGGTTTGATGAAACCATTTTTCAACAAAGCAGTTTTTATCAAAGCAGGTCGATTTTATTTTAATTTTGCACATCTCCATAATTTACCGTCCTGAACAACTTTTTCAAGTAACATTTTGCTGTATTTTCATTAGAAAAGGCACTTTAACTGAAACCAAAACAGTTTTTACTCGGTCCACTGAATATTTCAAATAAGATTATTTCGAGAACTGTTACTCCTAACGACTTTAATCAGGTATACCTTTTTCAAATATAATAGGTAGGAGAATCGATTGTTTCAATAGTCAGATGGATACACTAAGCAGCAAAAAAGTTCTGTCATTTGAAAGAAACATGATGGGCGTCCTCTACTAGTGACGTCAAAATTAGAAACATATTTGAATTTCTCGTCCGCAAAAACCCCTGATCTACAAATTTTATGTAAATATTTGGATTTCTTAAGAAGTTATTTACAAATATCGAAAATAAAATTTTAACTTTAACACCCTGATCTCCGTTAATATTGAGTTTTCGAAAAATTGTTATAGGACTTCGTGACCCTAATTTCTTGTGAGGAATCACCTCCTGAAGTGTTGAAGCATAATTTCCGGACACCTTGAATACAACTGAATATAATTTTTGATTTTATGTACCGGATAGCATATAATATGTGTAATTGCAGAATGCGAGTTAAACAATGATAGACATATGGAAAAAATAATTAATACAGGTGTCTTAACCAATATAATTTGTTTTTGATATATAGAGGATTTATTGAATTTTGCTTGTTTCCTTGACTTACAAGAATATTACAAACTAATTGTAATGACTTACGAACGATTATTTAATTAGGATACAATGCAGTACCTACTATTTTTTTATTTCATATTTTCATAGAAATACAATTAAATATATTGTCTGAAGCTATTTATTTGTGGCATAATTTTAGTTTTTCTTTAGTTTTATTGGGTTTCTGCCACACTTCTGAAAAAAATAAAGATTAATTAAATAAGCCCTTGCGCCAAACGGATCAGTCAAGGGTTATTTTTTAAACTAAGTTTGCCTAACCAAAAAATCACACAGTGAAAAAAAACAGATAAGTAAAAAATAACAAAAATCATATTACTATCGCGCACTTCCCTGTTATTGGCGTTTCGAAAAACTCTCTGTTTTCGTTCTCAATCTGTGAATGTTAGAGTTGAGGAACATAAAAGTTATATAAAAAGACGGGAATTTGAAAAATCCAAAATTTGCGAATACGCTTGGGAAAACGGTCATTTGATTCAATGGGGTTCGGCAAAAAGTTTAGAGAAGGAAGACAACGCAACAAAAAGAAAATTAAAAGAGATCACGATTATTTTGTTGAACGGAGATAAGTGTGTGCCAAACTGTTCAGTAAGCATCGATCATTGTTGGTTGCAGTTGTATCAAGAAGAAGTAAGTAACAATAAAATAAAAATCATTTAACATCTCTATGGAAGCATATAAACAAATTTTAAACTGTCAAACTTGATATACGTTTAATATTTTTACTACTATTTTGAGAACAAAAAGAGAGAGTTTTTCGAAACGTCAATAATTCGGAAGCGCGCGATAGTAATGTGATTTTTGTTATTTTTCAGTGTGAGATTTTTTAGTTAGGGAAACTTAATTTAAAAAATAAACCTTGACTGATCCGTTTGGCGCAAGGGCTTATTTAATTAATCTTTTTTTTTTAAAGAAATGAAACTAAAGCTCGCTATGCCAGCAATATTGAAATAAATATTTTAAATTTATCAAATTACTAGAGTAGGTAATTATTATTATATGCTACATGCTGAAACAAATATTGACAATTTACATTTACATTTTCTATTATACTTCTAAGATTTTACATCTATCTTGTATGTAAACCTTCGACTATATCTACCTAATAAGTAATAATATCAAATTGACATCTGTCGAATAAAATTTTCAAAGCTCAAACTGAATTGGCTATAACACTAGACAGTGACAAATAGCAAAAAATTACCTATAGGTACTTTGCAATCCTACCACAAATGTATCTTATACTCAAGTAATAGCTTATACTGGTTGATTCAGAACTTATGTGAAAAACTTAGAGGATACGTGCACCTTCAAATAACAAGTCGATATCACCAGAAAAATTAAATCGTGTATAAAAATGTTTCAAGTTCTAACTTTACAAAGGAGCATATAGCTAGTTGCCCAGCTACATACTTCAACGGCATCGCATATAAAAAAGTAAACAAGTTGTTGCGCCTGGAGCGTGTGTCAACACGTCTGACTGGCGAATAGGGTTGGAGTAGGGATATGCTTCTAGGTGGACAAACGAACGATATCAGTTGTGTTGTTTTATTTATCGTGGGAGTGTCAATCTTTAAAATGACCATGTGTACAGCAATGTTGAGTTAATGGACATGACGTGAAGACATGAAGTTAGAGAAAATGCATTGGCAGTTTTGTGCTTGTTTTGTGGATCAATCTCCCAATCGACACACGCCAAATCTTGAACTTTTACGATAATGATGCAACGTGGACAGGATCCTGGTAATATACGTACAAATCGTGGACAAAATAGTGGTCTCGGGTTACCACAACGTATTTTAGCAGTTGAATGTGGTCCGTGAAAATCTGCGAATAAGTACAAGGCAGATTGCTAGACAGGTGCCTGGAGTATTCTAATCAACGGTGTGGCGCTTACTACACGAAACTTAGTTATACCTATATCATATCCAGCATGTTCAAGCACTGTTACCAGCGGATTATTCATTAGTTAGATTTGTGAGTGGTTGTTGCAGCAAAATTATGAAAATCCTCTACTGCCGATGTATTAATTACAGATGAAGCTTTATGTACTGGAAATGGAATACAAAACATTCACAACACACACGCTTGGGAACTTGAAAATCCGCACGCAATTGAACGGATCTACTTCCAACACTATTTTACACTGGATGTGTGGGTAGGAATTGCCGATGAGCGACCAATTGGACTCTTCATATTGCCCAATCGTATGGATGGTTTACAATATCTCGAATTTTTTTGCAATGGCCTGCTTGCCCTTCTTGTATCCCTTGCTGTTCGACAACATATGTGGTTTTACATGATGGAGTACCTCCTCACTTTTGGCTAAATATTCGAGATTATCTCCATCAAGTGCACGGAGTACGGCGGAGTGGACGGGGTGAACCGGTAGAATGGCCTCGGCGGTCTCCCGATTTAAACCCTCTTGATTTCTTTTTGTGGAATCATGATCACTAAAAAATGAGGTGTACCGTAGCGAAGTGAACACCGTCGAGGATTTGCGTGAGCGTATTACAGTTGCTGCGAATAATTTGCGTGTACAAGAACAGCAACCAGGAGGAACATTAGCTTTAGTATATCAGTAGAACAGATTCCAGGGGCGTGCAATTAAATATTTTTAAATAGTTTTGAGAACGCGAATTAAGTTATATTATGTTCGTTTTTTAATTCTTTTTTTCTTCTTTATGTAAATTCATTTTAGTCTCGTAGAAGTGAACAGAGAAGAAATGTACTTGAGTTCTCAATTGTTGCGTTTGGCATATTTACTTTAGAAGATAAGATGGAAAGAAATTATTAATTTAGGGTATACTAATCATAGTTATTAATAACTATATATACTTTAAGGACAACATTATCATAATGGCGTAATTAAAAGATTTATGTTTCAAAGGATTTCATTAATCGCAAAGAGAATTGTAATTTAGGCGTTGAAGTTCTCTTATTAGTGCCCTCTTCATTTTTAATTCATTTTTTATTAAAATACCTACGGTTCAAGAGGCGTTGGAGGAACGATGAAAGGAAAAAAAAGTGGAACAAAAAATAGATCCTGAATTTAAAACTCTCAGGCAATATATTTAGATTACAAAGTTTTATAAAGTTAGGAAACCTTACGAATTGTTTTAAAGTAAATATTTTATGAGTTGCTTAAAAAAAGTGTGGGACTAAATATTTATGGTTACCTAAAGTTCTGGGAGTTTTGCAAGAACAAGTAATAACATTCAAAAATAAATGTTTTACTCTCTGAATTAACAGAACAATTTTTATATTTTCCGGTTCTGTTGTCATTTGTAAATTTTGTTTGAAATTTGGTTAACCTATTAGAATACAGTTTAATCACGTAGTTAGAATGTCATTTCAAAATTTTAAAAATAAATAAAGGCGTTGATTAACTCAGAAATAATTTAGTTTTTTGTTTTTAATGTAATTTTAGTTAGGTACTATTTGCTAGATAATATTTAAAAAACTACTACTACTACTACCTCAAGTTTTTTACATTATATTTCCGCTTTATAGACAATTAGACAATTTTTCGTACTATATTGGAAAAAAGTCGTACGTTTTTGAAAAGTAAGTTAAGTTACGTACACTAGGCTAAATAAAATTCGATCTGTTTATTGTTTATGCTAAATACAATACTGTTTTAGTTAAAAAAATAACAATATATTGATACTATTAAAAATATATTTATTTGCCAATGCTTGCAGAGTGCAACCATTGAAACATATACATTTCTAAATAACGTGTGCTAGGTTTATAATTTCAAAACATGAATGTAAAAATTATTTGAAAAGCTGTTTAGAAACTTTACTAAGAATGTACAATATTGGTAAGTGATTTGTACAAAAATATAACAGAAAAAGTTATTCTCCTAGAAGCTAGTTTATTTAAAACGATAATACTAGAGTCTGATATCCTATATAACGCGGAGTAGCAAAGTTACATCTAGCGATCATTCGCTACTCCATGCAGAACTAACAAGCCATATACATGAAGCGTTCTACATCGCTATATAAACCATTAAAACCTTCGCGATTCGGCGATAACCATATGTTGCAAAGACGAAATTCCGGGAAACAACTACTTTGCGGGCTAATGCTCCGACCAACATTGAATTACACCTGGAAATCCTATAGCAAACAGCAAAAGTCACTTGTCAGTAGTATATCAGGCATATATCGGTTTCAAACTTACTAGCTCTCATCAGTATGTGGTGAGGTAACCGTTTTAAGTGTGTCTAACCCGACAATAGGGACCATGAGTAACGCGAGGTATATTCCATCTCGGACTGACAATCACGAACACAAAGCGTTGTATTTGGCAGCGGAAACCATTGGAAGCGAGCGGCCTCTATCGATAACGATATTTGTTTCGTGTTCGTTAGTCCAACATGGAATAGCAAATGGTCGTTAGATGTAGCTTTGCTACTTCGCATTACTCATGGTCATGGTTAGACAAATTTGAAACAGCGAATGTTATTCGTCGATTATCTCTATGTCATATTGATGAGAGCTAGTAACCTTGAAATCTGTATATCTTTGGTTAACTGCCGACGAGTGATTTTAGCTGCGTGCTATAGGTTTTCCAGGTATAATTCAATACTGGTCGGGGCATTAGCCCGCAGAATAGCTGTTTCCTGGAATTTCACGTTTGTGATATCATATGGTTCATAATATAAATTACTATGGAATTTATAATTGAACACAGCAGCAAATCTTTTCTGAACATTTTCTAGTCCATCTATGTATATGTAATGCAGAGGGCTCCATACAAGACTACCATATTCTAATTTACTTCTAACTATTGCATTAGGTGTAGAAAATAATTGAAGGAGGGTTGTGAAATGCTTTGTATTGCGTAGTATAAAACCTAGAGTTCTCATAGCTTTTGGTGCTAGTGAATCAATATGTGCCTCAAAGATCTTCCTCGAGTTTAATGTAGTCATCCACAGATTACACTATTTGACAATTCGAGGTCATTAACAAATATATTATAATTTGAATATTTGAAGCAGGAACCAATATCGTTTATAAAAAGATAAAAAAGAAGAGGTCCCAGATGAAAGCCTTGTGGCATTCCATAAGTTATACTATGGTACTGTAAAAAAATTGTTCAATCTAACACAATGGCTTCTATTAGTGATATAAGAAAAATGCTCAAGCTTAATTAATAGCATCGGATTATGTACTTTGTTAAACACTTCGGTATACACAACCTCCACCTGCCTTTTGTTGTCCATAACATCAAGAGTTGTTTGTAAAAAAGGCATTAAATTAGTAATAACAGATCTGCCCCGGAAAATGTTGATTATACTTATTAAATGTTTAATTTAACAAAGAGTTACTTAGTAACTATTGATTGAAAAATGTTACCAAATACACAGAGTAAAGAAATGGGATGGTAGTTGCTGATTTCATCCTTAGAAACACTTTTAAAAATTGGAAATAATACTGCTCTTTTCCACAAGCTAGGAAAACATCCAGAACTTAGGATTGTTGAATATAATGAACAATGTCAAAATCAGATATTGTTTATAAGACTTTTATTTTAGATAGGAGGAATGTTATCCAGACCAGCAATTTTATTAATGTCAAGTAGATCAAATTCCTTCTCGATATCTTCAACAAATATACCTTCAATGTTAAGGTAGATGGATCACTTACTTTAGAAGTTGCATCATTTGGCTCAATCATTAGACAATTCCTGACCTACAGAATTGGTAACACTGGAATTTTTAACATCTCTCCTGAGATATGAGTTTGATTCGTAACATTATATTTTCTCCCTCGTGTAGATTATTAATCAAGCAATTCGTTATGTTTGCATTAAGAATTAGACAATTTCATAAACAAAAATTTATTCAACAAATAATATTGACGTTCTCGCTTACCGTTATCACTTCTATAAATATTAAAATTTGTTAAGATGCATTTTAACACTTTTATAATCTATTATCAAAGTCATCATAAATCTGATCCGTACTATATGGAATCTGTATTGTACTAGATCCAGTTCTAAAAAAAGTTGAGAATGTGAAATTCTTCTTTAGCAAGTGGCTTTTTATTATATGGAAGAATTTTTATCACGATGACTTATAAATTCATATAATTTTTTTTCTTATGTGTATTTTTTACAATAAAGCTACATGGTACTACAAATATGGAATTCCAGGAAACAAGTACTCTGCGGGCTAATGCAAACAGCTAAAGTCACTCGTCAGCTGCCCACCAGGTATATACCAGTTTCGAGCTTATTAGCCCTCATCAGTATGCCATAGGTGAGGCAATCGACGAATAACCTTAGCTGTTTTAAATCTGTCTAACCCGCCATTAGGGACCATGAGCCGTCGGTTACCTCACCTAAAGCAAACTAATGAGGGCAACATATCCTTATCGCCCAATTGCGATAAAGGTCAATAGCTTTTAATGGTTTTCTACTGTGATGTAGAATGCTTGTTTAGTTTTGTACGTTTGTTAGGAATTTTTATTAAATACTGTATTATAGGTTTTATTCAAATATGATATTTTAACATATTTTTAATGACTTGTCCTATATCATTATATATGATCAAATAAATTAATAAATATATGATTATGCATTTTTTTCTTTTCATTTAATAAGATCTTTTGTACGTTTAGAGAACCATGAAGAAAAATTTCTCTTTGCATATTTGCGTCTAATATGATTATCGAATATTCAATGAATGAATTCAATGAATGGTATAGAGAGAGACTACTTCTTCCACTGATAGATTTCCAAAGTATTTACCAAATCTATATTGGACAAATTTTATTTATATAATAATATTACAATCTGCTGATTTGAAGTCATATTTAGAAAAAATATTTTCATTTTGAATTTAATTTTGTTACTTAAATTTAAATAAATATTCAGTGTCTCATGATACGATCTTTATTGAAAAAGGGCTACTATAATATCTAACCTAAACATTACACGAAAGTGAAGAAAATACCAAATGAAGCAACCTACAGTAAAAATAAGTAAGTAAAAATAATCAATAAGAGCTGTTCCAAAGTCAGTACCTACATTAGATACAAAATAATTATAAACATGATCTAGATACCGTTCTAGATCTGTGGAGTGAGATGACATAATGTCACTGACTTTGTTGAGATATTCCTTCAGGTCAACAAATATGCAATGTCTTATAATCACTATATTCATTCTTTGTATACAAGTTTTCTCAAAATCCGCTATATGAAAAGTGACAATATTTTTATTACAAGAAATATTGCTATCCATATGACACAATATGGTCCTAAATATTATTTTACTTTATCACATTTAATTTCGTATGATATATCATAAAATTGAAGACCGATTCCATCATTTCATTGTTTCTATCCATTTTCGGGACAAACTTATATAATTAAAGTTTCAGAGAATTACTGTCTATCAAAAAACACTTCATCAAACAATTAATAAAATAGACCGTAAAAGGGTTAAAATCCTCGCAAACATAACCATTTTCTATACGTCCACCATATAAAATCTGTTTTTTTATTACCTTATACCGGAAATTGCTTTTCCTTCTAGCCAATTTATAAGTATAAATTAAATTTTTATTGTTATCTTTGTCAGGTAGCTATTTTCAATGCCTTCGTTTTCCTTCAAAGAATAGCACGGATTTTGCTGTTCCAGTCTTTATAAGTTAATTATTTCACCTCAATTCCAAACCCTTCTGAAGTTATCTGTAACCTCATTTTCCGTTTATGGTTTTTAAGCCCTCAATGGAGAATATTACTGTTGCTCCATTTACTTTTATGAAGGCAGTTTACTGTTTTTACTTTAATAAGTTTATGTCCTCGTCGATAAATAGACATTTTAGAGAGGTAACTGTTGTCACCTTGATAAACTTGATGGGATTGTAAAATTTTTAATGGGATTGTTGTAAATATTTATATCCCATTCCAATATACAGTGTGTTCTAAAATTATATTTCGAATAGAGAAATCTTTTTATTAGTATATTTATAAGAAAATTATATTTTTCACTAGCTATGTAGTAAATTGTCATCAAGAATTTTATTAAAAATTCATCATGTTCGAAGTTATGTTGAAAACAAATGATAATTAAATAAATTATAATGATCTGTTTTGTTACAATTACTTTGTTTGATAAAATAATCTTGCATCACAATATACAGTACTTCCACTGTTACAGTGAGCACAAGAAAAAACTTGCTTATTTTACTTTTTAAGGAAAAAACAGCAGTTTTGTTTATAAGGAGAAATATTCCATATACAGGGTGTTCAGAAAAGTAAAAATATGAAGACGTCAAGAGTAAATTACATTTATTTTTGCTTCTCATAAAATATTATTTGAACATTCAAAATTTGTTATATGCTAGACTTGAAATCTTTATTTCCGGACAACTTTTGCTAGTGACACTATACATTTTATGTAACCATTGACATACTAAATACATGTACAGAGTATGTCAAGTTTAAATAGATTCCTATCAAAATTTAAAAAAAAATGTAAATAGAACATACGCGTACTTCTTATTTCGCTCTCCTACAAGATACAGGGCGATCAATTGCAGGGAAAAAAATCAAATTTACAAGTTTACTCAAAAATGCCAAGAGCCAAAAATTTTTTAGGTACTTATACTTAGGGTGCATTATCTCATGAGCTAAAAACCATAATCAAATTATAATCAGTGGCATAGATATGAGGAGTATCCAACACCCTTTAAAAAAATATTTGGTACACTACTGAACAGGGTAAAACACATAAACATAAAATATGTTTGGAATGTCCAATCTTTTAACTACATAAAATGACTGGTAAAAAAATGGTCAGGCGAACCATTTTTCAGAAGAAATACTTTTATGATAACTGAAATGTAAAATTAAACAAATACATACAATATCTAGGCAGGCTGACTTTAAAACTACTGCCTAATGTCAAAGTAGAATCATTGTTAAATATCACAATTACTGCTTGCGGTAGTTGGTTGTGTTTTCTTGAACTTGATCACACTGTAGATATATCTCTGTTGGTGACCCAGATGAAAGGTATGTTGTATTTACATTTTTTACTTCAAATATAATAAATCATTTTCTGAAGTTTCACTATTTAAACTTGACACCCTGTATATAATAATATATCAATTAAAGTCGCCGTATTTCTCGCCGTAAAATGATCAAATTTGTGGTATTTTTTAGGTATTGAAATCTTAAAAAATATAACGCGTAGAGCAAAAGTAATATCAAAAATAAAATTGCTGATGTTTTGTTTATCCACTTTTACTATTTCAACTCTCCTCAAATAATATAATAACTTTTAAAATGCATTTGTGTGACGCACATTATTACGCTATTCTAACCCCACATTTCAACAATTATTTTCACATACTTATCAACAAAAGTGACCAATCTTATATACAGAACTATGTAAGTTTATGTTATAACAATGTTTACATCGTTTACAACCATAGTTGAATTTAAAAAATACGTATTTTGAAAGATTTCAGTACCTAAACATTTGCTGGATATATCGCTTTCTGACATTATATATCGATTTTACTTCGGTACCTTTGAATATACGCCGGTGGCATGAGATCACATTGTTGTTATTTGCTAAACTTTATATTATTCAGTTCTTAAATGTCTAAAATTACTTTCATTTGTAGAAAACACTATTTCAAGAATACGGCGCCCTTAAATGAGATTTTCACTAAGCCATTAACTTACTAGGGTCGAGTAACATAATTTCGTCATTCAACGATTCCACTTAAATATAAAATTAATTACTTTTTCTAACAGCATTTTTTCAGCAATATAAGCTGTTGGAAGACATAACATCATTGGTTGGTAAATAATCAGTCAATATCGAAAGAATCTGAATAAGTACCGAAAAACATATTCAAACATTTTCCTCAGTATTTCCTGAAATTTATGTTTCTAGTTTGAATATGCTTGGGAAACATGTATAACCCTTATCAATGGTGCTAATAAATGCTAGACATGCAGGACAAAAGTTTGCCCGTTGGGATCGTATACATACGAAACAGTTCCTGATAAAGCAGAAAAGGCTGCTGAATATTCTCACTGGCCGAGTAGAAATAAAGCATCGCATTTTTCAGAGATTTTTTAGCATATTGCGAAAACAAACGAACAAATATTTGCTGAACCATCAAATGACACTTCGTCGGTGAGATCTTTTCATAGTCTACATAATGATGTTTATTAAGATTGAGTAATTTTGACGGTTGAAAAATATATCTAAATTATTCATTGCACAAATTAAAATAATATAAAAAGTGTAAATTGCTCTTTTTACCACACTGAAAATTAAATATAAAATAAATATCCCCTTGCGCCAAAATAATCAATAAAGTAGCTAGATAATTGATTTAGAAATGCATTGTGTCCGGAATTAAGTTAATAAAAACAACAGAAAAACTCTTACGAAAAAAATATCTAAAACACAGTTAGTTTTTATACAAATTCATTTTAAAAATACAACTGCAAAATGCAAAACTATATTACGAAATTACATACTAAGGTTAAGTAAAAGCTCCTGTAACGTAATTTGTTTTTTGTATTAGTATTAATGAAGCAAACAATAAAAGATTTCCAAAAAATCTTTAAAACTGTAACGCACGACAACATTGCAATTCATCATCAGCTGCTGGCAACCTCAAAGCATTATTAGTCATAGAAGTATTACAGTTAGTTCGTTTGGTTCTTTTGTACCTAGTGCTTGCCTGATATTTATGACTGCACATAAACAAAAATGGAACAATTTATAGTAACCATGACCAGCTGCAAGACGTTAATTTATCGCGAATGTGGACCAAACACTTTGGCTATGAAACATTTTGTACGGTAAATACTTTTTACAAGCAACACAAGTCATTTTGAACACTTGTAACTATTTCACGTTTCAAAGCTCTAAAAAAACCATTCACAGTATGTTCAGGTGTATTTGTAATTATTTTGTCCAAACACCTGAAATGGTATATGTGGGACGTTGTCACCTATTCCAGACCTGTTTGCTGTCATTATTCTGTTACCCAGAGAAAAAAATGTTAAGTCAAATATGTTTTGATACATGGTTCCGGGTTGTTGTGCCGTGACCTCGGTAACTGGTAGCTGCCAGAAATAGAGTTAAAATGCACATCCCTAGCATTAGCCGGGATTCTTTTACCTGCCCTGGTTGTTCTCGGGCTAGGCTCTGTGGGACCTCAGTCACGGCGAAGCTTTTGCAGAGTCACCACTGAAGATGCCGACAGTGAAGAGCGGCGAAACGTTTGGAAGCATAGGATGCGACTAGTTACAGCGGCGGCTACGGATCGCCTCAGAGGACCACCATTATCCGAGGAACGGTTCCGACCGTAGCAGTCGTAATACCAACAATCGGAACCGAAATCAATATATAGACGGGCCCAGAGACACCGATAGCGGGTCTGTCCCCACAGAGTCTAGCCCGAAAACAACCAGGGTAGGTAAAAGAATCCCGGCTAATGCTAGCGATGTGCATTTTAACTCTGTTTCTGGCAGCTACCAGTTACCGAGGTCACAGCACAACAACCCGGAAAATCACCATGTATCAAATTACAGCACTGGCCGTGAAAGCCTAAAAACCACCAAATATGTTTTGTTTGGTACAATTTATCATATACAGCAAAATAAAGGCTCATATTCTAGGCACTTGTATAGTTTTGCTTGGAAACAAATATCTTTCATTGAAAAAGTTAGGATTACACAATCGTGATGGTTGTTAATATTTCGAAAACTTCTCGTTTATTCTCAAAATTAATAACAAAATTATATTATACGTTTGTATGTGATAGTTGAATAGAGGTTATAAAAAAAACGTAAATTTCTAGTATCCATTTCATTCTCTGGATGATATGCGAATATTATTACCGTATTGTAAACGATATATTTTATACGCTTAAGTTGTTAATTAAACATAAACGTTGAAAACTTTAAGCTAAACGTTTAATTAACCAGTACAACACTTTAAAAACGTTATATAAACGTACGTGTGTCCATAGGGTAACTTATCTATTATTGTGCCTATTCATAATTGTTTACTGGGAATAACACAAACATATTAGCGGCAAAATACATAAATAGGAATAGAGAATAAGATAGTTACTAACAATATTGAGTAGATACATTCTTTATAGTTGTTTAACATTTTAATGACGTTTGTTTTTTAAACATTAAATTTTTAGAAAATGGCGAATGCGCCAGGTAAAATATCGAATGTTACAATACAGTTATTTTGCGTTTCCAAGAGCCCGTCGCGCGGAAATAAACCGATTTTTTACGCTCGGCCCATAACACTTATTTAAACAACGAATAAACATAGCGGCCCAAATGAAAAACAATCGAAAGACAAGGTTGTTTCCTAAGGTTGCTGTGTAATATTTTTTTCAAAATTAGTTTTTAATTATTTAAATTTAATGACTAAACTGTGCAAGAAATCCTCATATTTACAATTTATTTACTTAAAAATAAAGGCTTAAATCGAAAATTGGTTACACCAGAGAAGTAAGTCTGTCTTTTAGCTTTACAACGATACAATTGATAAAAATTACTCAAAATTCTATGCTAAATGCCGAACGTCTACAACTTCAGAAACGAATATATTTTAAATGCTGCAACCACGTGTGTTTCATTCAGTGGTGGGATGAACTTAGAGATTGGCAAATGCGAGCAGGACCGGAGTTCAAAGAAATACATGGTAACTTATAATCTATACGTTCTCAGTTGAGACAGTTGAATTAATCGATCTTATGGAGTTCGATGCTGATTCTTTTGTTGGCGGTGGTGTCTAAACCTTTCTTGTAGAATACAATTTTTCGTTTAGACCAACAGTTCCGGAAATATAAGAAGTTCTACTAGAATTCCTTAGGTATGCAATTTTTACATGGCTTATTAAAACAATGTCATTTTTTCGTAAGTTCCAAATTGAACAAAATTCTCCGCAAATTAAATAGGTACGTATTTTCCATATTAAAATAATAAAGAACATAAAACACTGAAATAAATGTAGTCACTATATGTATTTATTTTATATAAAAATTTACCTGTTCTCAAATCTTTGTTCTTCTAATTTTAAAGAGGGCAAAGTCATAAATATATTAAACACAATAATATATACAATAAAAATGCTTTTCTCATTATGGAAAATATATATATTTTTAACTCGTTGAATGAATGCGGTGTCCTATTTCTGAAAACATCTTCTGCATCACAAGTATGCACAGAGCGCACAAAGTAAATTTCTTGAAAAGTGTAACACCGCAAACTGTTTTTAATTTTTTTTTATAGTTTTGACTACATTTGCTCGATATAAGTACATATCAATAGTAAATAATTAATTAAGTTTGTAAAGCACAAATTTGCTCTGCCGACATTGGAACATTTTTTTTCTAAAAGGTGTTAAGTTATTAAAAATTGGTGTGTACCGTGAGAAGTACTGTACTTTTTTATATAAGCTCTAAAAAAACGAACATAAGTAAAATCGTTGATTTACATGCGCGATGTAACGAAAAACGTAATAATTGTCAAATAATGTCCCAAGCATCGATAATCAAATTATCGATGCTTGATTATTTTTATAAAATGCGGCCCTACTAAAAAAAGTTGTACAAGTCCATTTTGGATACTAAAAATGTCCTTCTACAAGATGGTTATATTTTATTAAAAACAAAACGTCATAATTGCTAGCCGATTTTACTCCACTAAATCTAAGAGTCTTTTCACACGGGCCACTGTGCAGCGCTGCTGAGTGGAGCCACAAAATTATGGTTGACGTTTCGGCGAGAGTCGGCGACTACACGCCACCGTGGCGCTGCTAATTCTGTGGCGCGCCCGTATGAATAAGTCTATATAAAATAATGTTTCGTCAAAACGGACTACTCAACGGCGCTTCCGAGAAGCGCTGAACGGTGGCCCGTGTGAAAAGGCTCTTAATATTCTAAATACGTCCACCGTAAAGCCATTGTAGTGGGAGAGCGATAATCTCCGCCTCAAGCCGTAACGCCCGTGCACCCGACCCCGGAGCGCTACCCGTGGAGTGTACAGAGAACGGACTCTTAAAAGATATTTGGTTAAAATTCTCTTTATTCTAAAAATCTTTCAAAATTTGCCACATACTCATTGATATATAAATACTTTTAATTATCAAATATTTGGATATGCTACAGAAACATTTTCGTAGAGACAGAAAAGTTACAAAAGGTTATTACTTCTGTAAATTTTGCATTGTTCCTCATAGTTGCCATTTGCAGATTTTCTTACATTTTGAAACAATATTGCACGACAATTTCACACAAACTATAGCTGAACCTACTTATGCCACAATTGTGTGAATTTTCAGGTGGCATTATTTCCATGGGGCTACATAAAAAGTACTTAATATTTTAATTACCAAATATTTGAATTAATGTAACCCAACTGATCTCGGCTTAGCCATTGTCCAGTTATAAGTTATTTGAAAATTTCCTATATTATTTATGAGTTCAATATCATTTCATAGTAAGGAATGCAATAATATTGACAGTTTTTAGTTGCAGCTTCTGATAGACCTCTTTTTGTTATATTCTTGTTTTTTACGTTGTATGTTATTTTTAGGTATAATATGTACCTTCCCGCTCTGTAATAGGGTGCAAACGTGCTGAGTATATTTTCTACTATACGACTATCTGGCTATATTGTTTGTCTAAGGATTCATTATTGAACAATTTACATCTTTTTATTGATCTAAACTAGTTTAGTATATGCAAAGTATCATACAACTAGAAGAGATAATAATAAACAAATTATAATTTAAAAAAATCACAATTTATTTATAAAGATGAAAATATCATAATTCATAATTTATTATCAATCAAATCCAAATGTCGAAAATAAAAACCTACAGAATAAATGTATGCATCCATATGTCTTTAACTGGTGTTCTCTATCTTGTCCTAAAAAACATAGTGGTACCAATTTTAGCTCCAATAACTAACAGCTTTCAAATTATTTCGAATTTTTAAAAATAAATTTTCACTTTCAGCATCTCGTTTCTCTTAAACGAATAATAAAGCATGTTTAACTAAATCATATTATGTTGATGTCTACAATCTACAATTTCTCTATGACTCATTCATTACAGAACATCCTGTATATAACATGTTTATTCCTTTCTCAGCTTAGTTGATAAAATTTGCATAATAAAATAAGAAATAGTTTGGATATTTCAAACACGAAATTAGAAAATAGCATTATTTACGTCTAACAGTCAACAACCTATTACTTAAAATAATTTAAATATATATAATATTTAAGTAGAAAGAATTTTCTAAGGAAAAAATTTAATCTCTTATCTGTTACAGCCGGACTTTTTTCCGATCATTATCGGAATCTTTAACTTTAAATATATTAGCGAAAATACCCTTTCGTTTACTCGTTCACATGCTGAAATGAGAATTTCCAGTTTTATTCAGTTTGAGAAAAACATGTAGCTATATAACCCGTCTGAATTCGACGTTAAAAACGTTCAATATATTATTGAAGTCCATCTAAAAAACTTTCTTACTTCAAAACACAACAGCTGACACTGCTGAAGAGACAAGATATATAATTCTCTATATTGAGGCAAAAGTTGGTCCTGATACTACTTAGTCCACCTAAATGTTAATAGAACAAATCGCATTTAAGCATGAGTTTTATATACATCTTAATACGAATTGGCTAGGTTGGCTAATCAAATCCGGGTCCTAGAAGCATTAATTATGCATTAAAAATACACTCAGTTCCAAAAAAAGTGACGCACTTGATTTTTGACCTAACTTTGTTTTCTTTTTACTTCTAAATCAGTCGGCCAATTTTTATTTTTTTTATTTGTTGGTAGGTAATTCCTTTGCCTTTCTAAAAAAATTAAAGACGCCGACATTTTTTCAAAACCTCCTGGATGGTAGTGGAAAAACTCGAGTCATGTTTTTTTACTAATTTTTTACTCACCCTGTGTGTTAATCAAGTAATGGTATAGTAGGTGCTTACACTCTATATGAAAGATGTGTCTTTTGTGAGCATTTTGTTTCTTTATTCATTGATTTATCTCTAAAATTGTCCAAATTACAGCTTTTTTGCTCAAGTTTTGCAACTTTCTTAATTTATCGAGAAAATTTTCTAGTGAAATAAACATACGATTTTCACGAAACACTTTTATTAAACGCAATATTATAACCTGGGGTAACTGATTAATACCGTGTATTGCCTCCCCTAGCAACTCTAAGGGTTTCTAATCTACGCGGCATACTGGAAATTAGGTTTCTTATCCTGTCCATTATTTGAGGCATTTTATATAATTTTTGTCACTAAAACTTGTTTAATGCTACTTAATTAATGACAAAACGTCAAATGCGTTAAATGACACAACGTCAAATTGCAAGTGGCAGTTGTTTTTCAAAGGCAATATACAAAATATATACAAAACTTAAGCTATAACTTGGACAATATGCTCGCAAGAGAAGCATCTTTCATATAGAGTGTAATCACCTACTATAACATTACTTGATTAACACACAGGGTGAGTCAAAAATGAGTAAAATAACATGACTCGAGTTTTTCCACTACCATCCAGGAGGCTTTGAAAAAAATTCGACGTCTTTAATTTTCTTTGAAAGGCAAAGGAATTACCTACCAACACATGAAAAAAAAATAAAAATCTGCGACTGGTTTATAAGTAAAAAGAAAACAAAATTAGGTCAAAAATCAAGTGCGTCACTTTTTTTGGAACTGAGTGTATTAATTATGCAGGTGAACCACAAATTAGTTTTAATATAATATAAAATCGATATATAAAAATGTATAGAGAAGGTTTCTAACATTGGTTGTTTAAACATTAAAGTATAACCGGTTACGGACGGTAAGCCATAATATATTATATTATCATTACTTTTTTTATTGGGTTTTTGCCACACTTCTGAAAAGAATAAAGATTAATTAAATAAGCCCTTATTCCAAACGGATCAGTCAAGGGTTATTTTTGAAACTAAGTTTGCCTAACCAAAAATTCTCACACTGAAAAAAGCAGATAAGTAAAAAATAACAAAAATCACATCACTATCGCGCACTTCCGTATTTTTGACGTTGCGAAAATCTCTGTCATTAAAAAGCATACAACGCTACACATTGACGCTACAATATATGTTTATATCTTTGCGATTTATGTGTCTGTAGATATAATTATACAGGGTGCTTCAGAACTTATCTGAAAATATTTGGAAATAGATACATCATGAATAATGGAGTAAATATCCCAGTAAACATGTGTCTACTGCAGCTACTTTTATAATGGTGTGCAGTGAGTGCAGGTGTAGTGCAAACGCTGGCGTGACACTAGAAATTTGCAACCGAATCGTGGAAAAGATGGAGGTCCATGGCGTCCATGTCATATTGCAGGAGTGTGGCGTATCATACACGAGGCTCAATTATATCCGTACTATGTACAGAGTGTCCAATCATTAATACCAAGGGATTGGATGAGGAGGACCGGTACCATGGCCGCCACGATCTCCTTAATTTATTATTTATCTGATTTAATTTTTCTGTGCTCTCTGAACCTCATGATAATAATAAATCTGTTTTTGCATTTGTTATTAAATCATATGTATCCAAGACTTTATCGTCACACTGTATATTCTGAAAATGCAGACTGCGAGCTTTCGGTTGGTATAAATTTCGTTTCATTAAACAGCCGGTGAAGTTGCCAACAATATAAACATTAATGTTTAAACCAATGTTGCTAACCTGCTAAAGAGTGGCAGCTCTATACATTTTTATTTATCTGTTTGTGAATTTCCAAATGGCATATTATTTATTTCATAAAATCCTCCATAATTAATATTTTAAGTACATAATTAATGCCTCTTGAGTCCGCTTGATTAGCCAATTCGTGTTGGGATGTGCAATGGCAGAAACCGAAAAGTGAACGACATTTTGAACAGATTTACCTATTTTTGAGTAGTGTGCATTGGGCGCATGAGTGTATCCAGTGGCGTAACCTATGTGGAATTATTGCTACAGTAAATCAAATAATGCACGACGTATTAAGAAACTAATTTAATAAGAAAAGTGTAATTCTAAATTTATAATGCAGGCAAATAATAACTTCTATAGAAAACTGCAAATGGTAGGTTCATTAGCCTGAGAAAATATTAGTCAATATTTATCGCAGCACCATCAATTAACGATCTAAAATCGTACTTCTTTGAAAGTTCTTCCCACGAATTTTCAATAGTGTCTCATAGTTTTTCGGAATTTGCCCATCTAAAATTTCTCGTATATAATTATGTTACAATGTAAACATTTTCTATTGGATTCATGTCTGGACTTTTGATAGATAGATTTATAACAGGTCAACATTACATCACGTAGAATGTCTCTATAATGTTCGCCTGTTAAGCGTCCATCAATTTTCCAACACAAGCCAGCTCCATGAATGGAAATCCATACATTAACATTAACGGTGTTCTTCTTGATACCTGCAATTTCTAGGTCTGCAAACTCGTAGACTACCATTGCCACTTGACTGAAAGTTCTTTTCATCAGAAAAAACTACAGAACTCCAAGAGTTGTCGTCTTGGTTTATATATTCATTCGCAAACTGCAACCTCATTTGTTTATTTCGTTCGTTCATAACTCCTTTTTTAGCTGCAGCACAGTTTCTTAAGTTCGCTTGCTTTATTCAGTTTCGTGCTATACGAATTGTGCTTAGAAAATTGATTGCTTGATAAGCTTGTACTGCAGTTGCAAAAGGATTTTGTTGCATAAAAACGTTAATGAGAGCGTTATTCACCTTAATTTGAAACTTTTCCTGCGCCTAATCGGATCGATTTTTGCAGATCTATTCCTTTTTGCCAGCGTCTTTTTATTGCGAAAATGCTTTATTAACATATCATTGTGCAGTAAGCATACCCATCGACCAGTCTAATTTAGCAAGTACGAACATTTTTTCGGTCTCTGTTAAATGTTTTTTTACTGTTTTAGAAAGGTATTTCAGTTTCCGCCACTGTACATGAAACACATTTTTAAATGCAATTTGTTCTATTAACATATGCTGTGCGAAGTGAAAGATAACTTAAGAGGACGTCGAACTTTCCTTAAAGTTCGGAATAAATAAATCATGAAGAGGCACTTAGAGGTAAGTCCAAAAAGTAAAGACTGGACGTGGTATTCGATATGTGCGTAATAAAGGGATCATCGTTATTGTCGTCACTCACAGAGCCTTTTATCCCCGTTTGCTATTAAACGTCGACGTATTATTTATTGAAAGTACATTAGAGTAAAGCTGCTACTTGTAACGATAACAGGTCATAAAATTTCCGCATGGTATCTAATAAAACTACAGTTAAGTGCACACATATTTTTATGAGGCTAGAAAATGTTTGAGTGATTTTGTTTACTAAAGCAATCAAAGTTAAATCCATTTCATATATCAAGTTACCACAGTCGATGCTATTTTCTTATACAGGGTATGTATAGAGTAGTCTAATTAAATGTTGCATACACAAATAAAATATGCAGGAGAAATTTTTTTTAGCTAAAACTGTAAACTTTTTTGTAGCAATTATAGTACCAATTTTATGATTCATGAAAACGTACTGTACTGACACCACTATACTGTAATTACTAAGTACTTTAAGTATTAAAAATGATTTTGCTTATATTAGAAAAGCAAAAGAGTATAAAATATATGTTTACTGTTGTAGTACTCGTATCTTGTATAATATAGAGTGTTCCACATAACCGATACAGAATAGGTAGGTGTATGTAGGGAGTCAAAGTTGCACACAGACAGAATTACAGGCCTTCAAAATGAGGTCAAATATTATGAAAAAAAAACATGATTTAGGTTTATTATTAGTCGTCTTTTATTATGAGTTCAAGTAAATTGAAATCCTACAAGGTGTTCATTGAGAGTAAGTCATCAACAAAGCTCTGTCAACCTTTTTTCCATTGATCGAATTTAAAAACAATAATATCCTGCGCACTTTTTTACAATGGCTAAATTTTAAAAAACTTTAAGGTTTCCAAGAAAAAATACGTTAATTAAAACAAGATTTTAATAGCGTAGAAGAAATAAAAACATCAGTAGTAGGCTTTGTCTTTAAAATTTGACAGTTAGTAATAAAACTATTTTATCAAAAATCACCTAACTTTATTTCAGGGGTAGAATAATGAAAAAAGTAATAAACCTATAATAAAACAAAATTTAATTTATTTACTTATTAACCTTTCCTTTAATGACGGCCCTTGTAGCAGTATTGCTATCATTTTCGGAAAGCATAACATCCGCCGAACTTTGTGAACAATTTGCACAAGTATATTTTCTAGCTATATTTTCCTTGGAATTGCCTTACAATCAAGTTTGTTATGATATGGACTCATCAGCATAACTTTCTACTTCCATCCACCATGCCGTTAAATGTATTAAGATCAGCACCTTTATTAGCCAATAAAGTTGTTGAAGTGCACCTCATACAATGGCCAGTATATGCTTCTGGATTTGCAATATTCAGGAATGAAGCAATTGAGAAGTACATTTTTGATTGATGTATCTTAAAAAGTATCTGTCTTGTGTTAAGCGAAATGCGCTCAGATATATTTTCTGCATATTTCAACAGCATTCACGCAAAATCCTTCTGCTATAATTGTAAATTTTCTTGAAATGCCCGTCTTGGTGTCAGGTATTGAAACAAGTAGATAATTGCCAACGTACAGGACACGTTAGTAATTTTCAAATTTGTCAATTTGCAGCGACAGGCACCAGAAGCCCCCATTATTAGTGCAGCCTAAATAATTCAAAGTTCAGTATATACCTAACAATATGTAAGATATTACTACAATAAATAGCATTAAATATTCTTTATCGCAAACCCCAGTGAAAAATTTTTCAATATGTTCTTTCCAATACTGTAGTTTTTTTTGCTTTGTACCCCTGTTATATTTTCCAAGATCTGTATTTTTATAGATCTTTACAGATAAATTCGATGGCATGACTTCTTCATTACTCTCCGTTTTTTCCTCCATTCGTTAAATTCGTAGAACACTTTTTCGTAATATTCCGTAGATTTCGGTGGCAATAAATGAAAAATGGCTTCTTGAGTTTCTTCGAAAACAGCCAGATTAACACAATTACTTTCTTGCTTTTTTGCCAAATTCAAATAGAACTGTGAACGTACCATAGCAACTTGTAACATAACATAACAAAACCTAACACGTTTCATTGAGTAGTTAGAAGTAAGTTGTGCGAATATTGTTCTATTAAATTCCAATAATTCGGAATCGACAAATTTGATTGTGATGTGAATATGAATAAAATGTTGTATTGCATTCGTGGCGAACTACGTTTTCGCGTTTAAATATTCTTGCGTGGATAAAATGCTACTTAAAATACTTTTACAATAAATATTATTTCTGATAATGTTTGTTGTTTAAAATGGCTGGAAAATTTACTTTCAGCGGACAAATTGACATTTTACTTGTGCTAGGTTTCTGTGAAGGAAACCGTAGAAGAAGTGTGGGACATTATCGTTAGGAGATTTCCACATCGAGTTATTACCCATACATAAATATTTTCTAAAGCTGAAAGATGGGCTTGAGAGACAAACAGACAAATAAGAACTAAACGTTTATCTCAAGGAACTGGATTAACAAGAACGTCTGTTCACCGAATTAATAAATGTAATTTGTTACATCCATATCACATTTAAAAACTGTAAGTGCTATTGCAAGAAAATTCAGGAAAATCAAAAAATATTGGCTAAGATAGCATCTTAGAACTAAAATTAGGAAACTACTTAATACTACTTAATAATCAAGAGTCAGAACGCTATAGTCCAGTGACCACGTCCGTGAAAGTCAGGGACCAATAGCACAACAAATATAATATATTTTGATTTTAACACTATTTAACACTATTAGTTATTTTAATATATTAAGTGATTTTAACGAATGAAAAAATAGGTACTTAGCATTTACATCCACAGTAGGTATTTATGCACTTATAAAATTCAGTACCTGTTCTGGCCAACACCGAGTAGCTACGTCGTATCCAGTAATCCAGCCGACCGTCTAGTGCGCAAGCGACACCATTTTACCAGGAAAGGCTTGCTATTCCAGAATGTGTACTGTGCTCCGGCGTGGGTAGAGTCGCTGTTGCATTTCCGGTGACTTTATCTCACCACGCGTTTGGTTGATAGGATTCCGTCCTATAGGCTGAAACGTGGGCCGTTATTTACCGTCGCTTACAGTACCACGGCGTGGGTAGAATCGCTGTTGCATTTCCGGTGACTTTACCTCACCACGCGTTTGGTTGATAGGATTCCGTTCTATAGGCTGAAACCTGAACCGTTATTTACCGTCTCTTACTGTACTATGGCGTGGGTAAAGTCGCTGTTGCATTTCCGGTGACTTTACCTCACCACGCATGTGATTGATAGGATTCCGTCTTATAAACTGAAACGTGGGCCGTTATTTACCGTCGCTTACAGTACCACGGCGTGGGTAGAGTCGCTGTTGCATTTCCGGTGACTTTACCTCACCACGCGTTTGGTTGATAGGATTCCGTCCTATAGGCTGAAACGTGGGCCGTTATTTACCGTCGCTTACAGTACCACGGCGTGGGTAGAATCGCTGTTGCATTTCCGGTGACTTTACCTCACCACGCGTTTGGTTGATAGGATTCCGTTCTATAGGCTGAAACCTGGACCGTTATTTACCGTCTCTTACTGTACTATGGCGTGGGTAAAGTCGCTGTTGCATTTCCGGTGACTTTACCTCACCACGCATGTGATTGATAGGATTCCGTCTTATAAACTGAAACGTGGGCCGTTATTTACCGTCGCTTACAGTACCACGGCGTGGGTAGAGTCGCTGTTGCATTTCCGGTGACTTTACCTCACCACGCGTTTGGTTGATAGGATTCCGTTCTATAGGCTGAAACCTGGACCGTTATTTACCGTCTCTTGCTGTACTACGGCGGGGGTAGAGTCGCTGTTGCATTTCCGGTGACTTTACCTCACCACGCATGTGATTGATAGGATTCCGTCTTATAAACTGAAACGTGGGCCGTTATTTACCGTCGCTTACTGTACCACGGCGTGGGTGGAGTTTTCCGGTGATTTTACCTCACCACGCGTTTGGTTTATAGGATTTCGTCCTATGAGCTGAAACGTGAGCCGTTATTTACCGTCGTTTACTGTACCACGGTGTGGGTGGAGTCGCTGTTGCATTTCCGGTGACTTTACCTCAACACGCGTTTGGTTGATAGGATTCCGTCCTATTAGCTGAAACGTGGGCCGTTATTTACCGTCGTTTACTGTACCACGGCGTGGGTAGAGTCGCTATTGCATTTCCGGTGACTTTACCTTACTACGCGATAGGTTTATAGAGTCCAGCTGCGTTGCAAGGAATACGTGGTTAAAATTAATGACATTATAACTGAATCACCATGTATACTGTGACCAGATAAGTTTTTACTGGACATAGGTATTTGTAATTTTTGTAAGAATATTGCATACAATTGTTAATTAAAAACATAATTATTCGCAATGAGTGCTATGCGTTGGTAATAAACGTGCGTCATAGTTAAAACAATGTTACTGCTTATTTAACAGCGCGTAGTGTGTGGCAAATCAACGTTTTCCCACATCCATATTTCATTCTGGGTAGCCAACTATACGTGCCCCAACTGTTAATTATTAATACTGCGGGCTACAACTGTACCCAATTTGTGTTTAAGGTTAAAAAGTGCAAATATCGAATTCCTATTTATATATGCGCCACTCGCCCAAATTGGGATATACAGAAGAAGTAATTTAAAGAGAATTTGCGTTTGGGGTTTACGAATCCTTTATGTGGCTCCAAATGAAGGGGACGTAATATTTGGAATTATGGCGAACAAGGGAATATATTCCGATAAAGGGATAGCAGGATAAGTACAGGGTGATACAGAACTTATCTAAAAAAAAAAATTGAGAACAGATGCGTCGTGAAAAAATTATTGTAAAAAATTTATTTGTAAAATCCTTATAGTTACCACGTAAAAAATTATTGAAGTAGTAGTATTTTCAAGCTCTATATCGCTGGGTACTGTTCCAATTAACATTTAAGCATAATAGACTACTACACAAGAAAAATAAACCTAAATTGATCGAGATTTACTACTTTCCGCCATAAAAATAGTCTTCAATGTTACAAAATCTTATAATACCAAAATTTTAGTCAAAAATGTTATTGTTAACTAAGAAAACTTTAGTGAAAAATGTTATTGTTGGCTAAGAGTAATATAATGACTTCCAAGTAAAATTAAATACATGTCAACGTATACAGCTGGAAGTTACTACATATTGTTTACCTTTTCTGTGTTTTCAAATGCTAACATTCCAATAACGTGTAAGATGAAGTTATAGTTTACTTCATTTCGCCTTGAAATCTGTTTTCAATATCCAGGGATTTTTTAAATGTTTACAATAGGTAAATATTTACATATTTATTATGAAATTGTAATAGATATTTACGTTACAAGGCCGGGAAATGATATATTAAAGTACAAGTTTAGATGTTTACGGACGAGGCGACGAAGGAGCCGAGTCAGAAATTTGTAGACGAGTACTTTAATGTCATTTCACGGCCGTGTATCGTACAACGTTTTATTTCATACTGTGTTGTATTAAAAATTAAATTTTAATGTTTTATTTTACATAACCTGCCTGTATGTAGGTGTTAGCGTGGTTTCGATTCTTGTTTTATCGTATAGCTTTTGATTTAGCTCAGTGATGTAAAAACAAAAATAACAAATTTGACAGTTTGTCATCCCGTGCGTATTTTGTGATAATTTTCGTAAAAAATGGAAGAAATCGAGCTAAAATGTGCTGAAGCATCCAGTAAATTGGTGCCTACGAAGTCTTCTGCTCGTTATGAGAAGGAATACCAGCTCTTCAACGTGTGGAGAAAAACCTATAAGGTGGAAAACGGCCTGAATGAGAATATCCTTTTGGCGTACTTCTTGGATATCTCCAAAAAGATTAATCCTGCGATAATGTGGGCAAAATATTCGATGCTCAAGTCTATACTGGTGGTTTTTATAGGCTTGATTTTATAATTTTAAAGATAAAATCTTTTAAAAATGTGAATATTGTGTTTTTTTAAAGTAGTCCGGGAAGTAAACATTTTCCGGGGTCAGTACTGTAATGAGTGAAATAACTCATTACAGTACAGTATGAAATAAAACTTATTTTGTCTTCAACTAGTACTTAAAAATAAGGTAATATCTAGTTATTTTGCCCTATTAAATTCTTCAATTTACAAAGTTCTATTTTTATTACAATATAAGCCTATTTTCAACTTTGTTGATAACTTCTAAGGAATATTTGACCATTTCAATTAACTTAATAGAAATATTGTTCTATATTATGGTACAAATTTACTTGTTAATAATACTTCGACGTAATTGTGTCTTATAAAGGTATTTTAGGGAGCAAGTTTCTTGTTATACAGGGTGATTCAGAACTTATCTAAAAGAATTTGTGTCAAAACATTATTGGAAATGTAGTATTTTCAACCTTTACATCGAGGGGCCACTGTAGTTTCTGGACAGGCGATTCCGAATTTTGAAACCCGATAACTTTTTGTAGGCACTATAGTTTTTTTAACGCCATTCTTTACATTAGTTTTTCAAGTGTCAAAAATGTCTTACGTAGTTAGTTATAGTAGTAACTTGGAGTTGATCGTTTTAATTTATTACGCTGTAAAAATGATTTAGCAGAACGATTTCCTGGTAAACATGTGTCAAATGCAGCTGCCGAGCTGCTGCTTTTACAGCGGTGTGAAATTTGAAACCGAATCGTAGAAGAGATGGAAGTCCAGGCCTATTGCCGCAGTGTGACGTATCATACACGAGGCTCAATTATATCCGTACCACAGCTTAAATAACAATCAGCTCGTATGGCGGGAACGTTTCACGCAGATCCTTCGCGCATGCCGCCATTTGAGGATAGAACATTGAAATAGCGGGAGGGACGTGTGGTTGTAAATGCATTGAAGTACCAAACCAATAGATGATACCAAACATCTAGGTATACTAATGAACAATTCCACAGACAAAGCTCTATTCAATAATTATCTAAAGAAATTAATCTATCTAAATTTACTAATCTGCTTTAATGAAAACACTCTATAAATATCTAATTTCACTTTTGACAGTGGGAACTCGAAAATTCAACCACAATAGATGAGATCTGACCTATTTCTGCATTTTTAGGATTGCTTCTTCAGAGAACATACATATGACTTAATTGATAGGAATTGTAGTAGATTTGATTTATATTGGCTTAAAATACCTTTCTAATACAGTAAAAAATGTTACAAAAGCTAATAATAAAGATTATATGGGTGTAATTCAACGCTGGTTGGGGCTTTTGTCCACAGAGCAGTTAGTTTCACACAATATTATTAATACCTAAAAATATATACCAACGTAATGTTAATCAATTACCTATACGTACTTTGAAAAGTAATTGTACATTTTATGTTAATAATATGGATCCACGTAGGTGTGGTATTTATATTAATCAAGCTCCCAAAATTAGGTAACATTTTCTATATCTATGTTTTAGTAAAACGAAAAAAAAAACGATTATGAAATTCAAGTAGGTCCACAGTGCAGTTAAAACACTTTCTAAATTGGAACAACTATTTTTAATCCAGTCCTGACCTCTATCCTGAGCGAGAGAGAGACAACAAGCTTCAAGGACAAATTTTCTGTGTTTAATACTTCAAAGGTGCCGCTGTAGAGTCTGTGAGCTGATTGTTATTTAAGCTGTGTCCGTACCATGTACAGCATGTCCAAGCATTACGCACCAAGGGATTGGACGAGGAGATCCGGTACCATGGCCGCCACGCCCTCCTGACTTTAAATTATTTGGAGTTCTTTTTATGGGTATATATAAAAAATGAAGTGTATCGCACAGAAGTGGAACTTACCAGTTCAAAATGGACAAGAAGCGGAAACATTTGTGTTAATTTGTAGAAACTGGTTAAGACGGGCCCAAAATGTTGTTGTAACATCAGGTATGTCAAACTATTTTAATAATTAAAACCTCAATTAATTCTATTAATAATTAATAACAATAGCGACAAAAGCAGCAATTTGCTGTATAAAATAGTTGTCATAAAATGTTATTTGTTTCTTTCCTTGGGAATTTGTTTCCATTTGTTGATCGCGGATTGCATGCTTTGCTGCCTTATTAGGTTTTACAGTGAACCAGTTTTCAGTGCCGTACAGTGTATTTTAAAATTATTTTCGAACTGCCATTTTTTCTTTACAAAATTATAATTGCAAGAGTCCCCTGTACATTCGAACCTTTTTTGAATAAGTTACGAATCACCCTGCATATGTATGTGCTGCCCTCTGACGTCAGCAATAATGTAAGCTCAAATTTCCCAGCAGGTTATGTCTCAAAAAGATTTTTTATGGGAGTTTTATGAAAGATTTTTTTTCTTTCTCTAGATCTACTTGTCCGATTTTGATGCCCAAAAAGTATGTCATGGAGTTCCACAGGACAACAGTATAAAAAAATTGTTGAACATTTTTTCAAAAAAGGGACTGGTAAAAAAACTAATTTTCATATATTCTTCCGTGGAATATATTGCAGATACTATCACCATGTTCTACCACAAAGATGTTTGATTTTTCTAGTTTAAGGTGTAAAATTGTCAAACTTTGGAAAACATAGAACATGAAAACTAATAGTCGTCTCTCCTATTTTTCTTTTTTAAAAAATTATTTAATTTAATTTATTTTTTATCTACTAAATAGTCTTTAGTGATAGAACGCCTGAGTTGGAAGGAGCTATTTTACACGAATCTGAAGAAGACCTAAATACTAGTACTAGGAAAATGACTGTAAATCTTAATGTGAATTATAAATTAATTTGGTCCATTCTGAAGCATCAACAGTTATACGCATATCACATAAAAAGGGTTCAAGCCTTACTGTCGCAAGATTATCCTTCTTGCTTTCGATTTTGCCACTGAATTTTGCAAAAAATTGAACAAAATGTTGACTTTACCGGTGGCATATTTTACCGACGATCTTAATTTTTCCAGAGATGCTATAATGACCTTGCATCTTGTTGGGCCTTACTTTTTACCAAGTAGTTTAATCGTCGCCTCCTACAGACATTTTATTGAAAACGTTTTACCTTAGCTACTTATTGATGTTCTGTATGCACTAAAACAAAGAATGTGGTTTATGCACGACATTTTAGTTTGACTGCTCACACATTTTTAAATGAAATTTTCGGTAATAACGTGATTGGATGAAGCATTCAAGGACCATGTCACACCTTGGCCACCCAGATCACCCGATTTGAACCCTATTGAATTTTTTGTTTGGGGACATCTCAACACATTAGTTTACCAGGATCACTTACGTCAGCAAATTTTAGTTGGTTGTAATATGATGAGCAACTCCTGGAATTTTTGCAGGTGTTCGAGCTGCAATTTCAAGATGGCCAATTCCAACATTTGTTATAATAAATCATAGTAAAGAAATTCCAATGTTAATTAATTATTTTATTATTGTTGTTGTGTGTTTGTTAGTTTAAGTAATGAGTACATATCGTATAAATGTACTTAAAATAAACCAGATTTGTTGTTAATCGGTTCGGAATACAAACAAGTGTAAAGAAACAAAAAGTAAAGATAATACAGTGGCACATATGATGATTATTTGTAATATTATACAGTGTGTTATATTTTTTTAATTATCCATTATCCATATACTCATACCTCCGCCACTGATCAGTTTCTAAAGCAGGTCATACCTGCTGTCATATGCACATAGAATTTGATTAAATTATCTCATGCGGTTTAGAAATTAAAAACTGACTATTTTTAAATTTTTGACACGCTGTAGTTGGATAATGGCTGTCCTAAGGCCCCACATTTATACAGGGTGATTCAGTTTTAAATGAACAAACTTCCAGGGTAAGTAGAACTTTGAAAAATAATGGTAGTTTATTATATAATAGTTATTATTTTGGGGTTTTATAAGGAAGATACAGGGTGCTAAAGTGTGAAGAAAAAAATTGATTTTTTGGTATAATTACTAAAGTAATGGAGATATTTAAGCCATACTTACAGTGTAGTTAGTTAAGGTGTCATAAAATGTGAAAATATCCAGCACTTTGAAGAATCAGTGCCGGAGATATGGGTAGTTTGTATCTTTAATTTAGGAAAAAAGTTATATCGTCCTCTATAATGTTAAAGTTTATGACATTTTTAAATGTGTATTTTAATTTCTAACAAAAACCCTCAACATTTGTTCATTAAAAACTGAATCACCCTGTATAACAAAAAACCCTTATTCTTGGTCACAGAATACGCCCCTGGATTGTTTACTCCTTTACGGAACACACGTATAATATGATATACTATATTACTTTATAATAAGAACCATTCATTAGGAAATTATTTTAAATAAAATACATTAATTTCATTATAAAAAATATTGCTATTAGAAATTGAGGACAAGTTTACTTTAAACAATCCATGTATCTGTTGTTACATATAATATTTTCATTAAACATTAGGTTCTCTATCTAGACACATCTACCCTATTGAAACCGAACTACCTGCGGCAATTGCGTGTGGTGCTGACAGAGCTACTTCATCATCCATTGTCTGCTCTACGTGCTTTTGCCGAATTGTACTTATGATGTCTAGACCTATATTAAATCCGTGTGTTACGCAACTGCTGACCAAGCAACAGTCCTGCATGTTAAGAAGGTATTATTATTTCACGATTTTTTTTTATTTTAATTAAATCTTACATAGTACCATTCGAACTTGTGTAAAATAATTGTATAAAATCATCTAAGTTTATTTATATACCTATTTTATAAGGTTCATTTATTTTAGATTAAAGCAAAAATCAATTTAAAAATATACAAGGTCAAATAATGTGGCATCTAGGAACAGCTGTAGACCTAAAATACGTGACCTGAATTGGTTTCGTTCCCACTCAACAAGCAACACTGAATTCAAGAAAAACACATTTCTAAGAAAAGTTTTTAATATCTAATAGTAAATAACGAAATAAAAAATAAATAAAACAAGACAAAATAATCTACTAACGGGTTTGAACAAACCCTTATAACCCTATCCATTATACAGGATTAACTATAACTAAGTGCAAAAATGTTAACCACGTGCTCAGGAAGGCCTCAAAGGCAACAAAAATATGTATTTCGGAATTCTACCTCTGTTTAAAAAATGGGGCAAAACCTTCTTTTCCTGCGGAAAATCGGCAATCGACAATCATCGTCAGAGATGGCCTATAAATGTCAACTACCTACCTGTCGGTTTTTATAGCGTAGAAAAGACAAAAATAAACATTTTTATTATTAACAAAAGTACCTGATAGATAACCGTTAATCTAGTTAGCTGCAGAATTTTGCATTCGTTCTTCATTCCTTCGTTGCTCACTGCCAAAACTACATTTTCACTTAGGTCCGTTGGAATTATGCACTAACAGACCTTGTTAAATAAAATATCTACTAATCTACTAATAGAAAACTCGAAATGCAGCACTTTCAGTCCAGTATTTGTGTAAAATCTAAAATCGTATACTCAAGCAAAACAAACAGTACACATCATAGGGTGAACTATGTTATAGGGAAATATCTTTATCCGACATAAATTCCTTTAATTACTATAAAACGTTTAAAACTAAAAATTAGTAATTAATATTGAATCAGGTTTTATATTATGACAACAGATAATTTGAATTGGTAAGTGCATACTCTCCAAACATTGAACAGCACTGATCAAAGCTTAGAATGAATATTCTAAGGAATTTTTATAGAACACTGTAAACATCAGGACGTTATAGTTTAAAATAGTACTAATAGGGTCTTATCACTTTTTTCAAAAATGGTATAGATTGGTTCTAGGACTTAGTTATGATAACACTATAAATATATTTTTTATTTTTTTTCTATTTTGTAAGTAATTTCATCGCTAAGTTAAAACCGTAAAATTTTCCGCAAAAACATATTTGCGTGGTGTATTCGATGACGTAGCAAAGTAGTTGTCATTATAAAATAAATATCAGATGCACGTGCGAGCGTTAATATGGTTGCAACAAATAAATTTTATAAGTGGTGTTTTGTACCATCTTGTCCAAATACTAATTGTAATTTGTATGGCTTCACTAACACAATACAAGTAAAATACAACCGCACTTATCGGCTCAACAACATGTGGTGAACATGAATGAAATGACAGAATGATTGTCAAGTCAAATTCCAAATTCCCGCAACTAACATAGCTGAGCCCTTTCTAGAATTACTTTCCTACGTCATCACCAATAAGAACGCTTTTCAAATCAGCTTTAAATTTAGTGAAACAATATATACAATAGTAATATAAAAATTCTTATTTGAACCAAACTCTGAATTATGCAAACAACGCTAATATTTTATGCAAACATCGTCGATTATTGGTGAGATATAAGTGGTCTGTTCCTTCCTGCTCGGCCTAAGCGGCTCACTTACAGGAAGCAACCTACATTACAGCAGATACTTAACGCAGACCTCTCACTCTAGGCGACGAGTCATTAAATCTGTAAATAATACTGCAGGAAAAGACTACTCCGCGGACTAATGCTCTGACCGGCATTGAATTACTCCTGCAGTATCTGTGTGAACAGCCAAGAACCCTTGTTGGACACACCACCAGACATAGACTGGTTTCGGGTTTGTTAGCCCTCATCAGTATGCCATAGGTGTGATGACTGACACTTGACTTTTGACACCTTCGACTTGCGGCGTATACCTTACTTCGATGCTGAGGGATGTTCAGAGTCGTACGTAAAGATGCACAAAAAAGTCCACCCAATAGGTGGAGGTTCTTATTAGCGTAGTACTAAAATATAATGCTAAACTAGATTAATTTCCTTTAACTTTTTGGAGGAAAATTCGCTAGAAAACCTGAAAAATCGTCACTGTGTTCTATGCACCCTGAAAAATATTTAATAATTATATCAATTCAGATGGAACTATATTCTCTGAAGCTATTTATTTGTGACTTAATTCTAATTTTTTTAGTTTGATTGGGTTTTTGCCACACTTCTGAAAAAATAAAGATTAATTAAATAGACTTGCGCTAAACGGATCAGTCAAGGGTTATTTTTGAATCTAAGTTTGCCTAACCAAAAAATCTCACACTGAAAAAGCAGATAAGTAAAAAATTACGTCACTATAGATCACTTCCGTATTTTTGACGTTCCGAAAAACTATGTTTTCATTCTCATAATATATAGCAAATGTATTAAAAGTATGTCAAGTTTATTTATTTATTTCAAATGTTACTAGTTTTTGTTTAAAAAAATCTGCCAAATGTGATATTGTTTTTAATGTCGCATACAATTTCCTCAAAGTACAGTTAATATGTAAAATTAAGGAAATTGTATGATAAAATATAACAGGTGAAAATGATTCTTATTTTAAATGAGTTGACAACCTGGAAACGGTTATAATACAACTTGGAGAAAACTTGACACAGTGAAGAGATGTTCATTCTAACTTACGCAGATTTTTTTAGACTGTCTCAACAAACAGCTATGAAATTGGTAGAAAATTTGCGGATAAAAACGGCACCTTTAAGGCAGAGAGATTGGTTTCGTTTTTTCGTGTATTATTTTCTATGGTTACCGGTCTCTCTATCTCTCTCTATATGTTATGAGCACTGTAAGACAGACTACACATTTTTAATTGGTAACATGTTAATTATTGTTTGGAATATAGTAGAAAGATTTAATTATTTAGGAGTGACAATAACTGATGAAGGGGAGGATGAAAATTAAATACACAGAATAACAAAAGGAACAAAATACCTAGTTAGTTTACATCATGGGCTAAGGTCAATCAGTAGTTACATAAGAGGGAGATGTGTGGCGAAGGAGAACAAATACTGAAGTGATGGAAATGTATGGGGAACCATCGATAACAAATATCATTAGAACACAAGGAATGACATGGTTAGGACATGTAGGGAGATTAGAAGAAGAGAGACCTACAAGTACTGACGGGGGAATAACAGGAAGGAGAGGAAGAGGAAGACCACGAACCAAATGGATACAAGCAATGGAGAAAGACAATACAGAAGAAATGAGAATAAAGGACTGGAGCAGAAGCGCTGAATTTACATAATTATTGTTTGATAAAATGATTATTTGTTTCCAAATTAATCTATTTATTTTTGGAGAATATTTTTCTTTGTCATGGTCTGGAAGTACTAGCAGTGCACCATTACTTCTTAACTTACTTACTTAATTTGCAAAAGGGGTAAAAGGGAAAGAGCACCTGAAAATCCCCTGAGATTGAAACATACAAGTTTCAATCTCTAAAATAGAACAGTTATATTTCTAATCCTGTTAATTTTGGAATTATCACGTCGTGTCCATAACTATCATGAGAATCGAAGTATCGATTCATTTCTTCCTTTACGGTTACCGAAATATACCAACCAGATAGCCATATATACTCTTAATATTACTGTTCCCGACACTTTCTGTTTTACGAATTACAAATTTTAATACTCTATTGGTTTTTAGTAAAATATTGGAGAAATAATATTGAATTCCTCTAAATAATAAAGAAATCCCCCTTAAAGTATCTCTTTTCCGAAAGTTTTTATTTAATGGGAATGACTGAAGCCATTTTAAAATGTCGTCGCACAAATTATTTTGAAATTAACAACATATTTTAGCTTTTATTACAGTTTGTTGTATTCTTTGGGCACATTACATCAATATATAATATTTTTGTTTTAACTTGACATTAGATTAAAATTAATAATCAAGTTTTAAGTGGCGGGTATTATTAATTATTTTTCATAGTTTTTCAATATTTGTTGTCAGCCAAACAAAATCCATTTATTTATAATGGCGTTCAAAATAACAGAAGTCTCAATGCATATATATATATATTTATCACAAATTGGAGTGGAGCATGTTGTCATTCATATTATAATTTATTTTGTAAAAAAATGAGAAAAATACAGATACAATATATATTTTTAGTTTTTATATCTTTGATATCTGTATTACAAATATTTGATGCAGTGATTTATAACATAACTACAAATAAACAAATAGGTATGTAATTTAAAACTGCTATAATATCTTGAAATACGTGACAGTAAATCATTTTGTTAATTACTCTCTCCTTCCCTTTTAGCTAAGTGGAATCGTTCCATGTAACATTTCGATAGACTAGATAGTGTCATTAAAATCTCCTTCAAGCTTTTAGTTATAGTGTCAATATAATTTTACAATCATATTTTTTTATTTTAATCTAAAGGACTTTTCGGTAATTGTGATTATATTAATCCGATCAGTGATTTTGTTGTTTGAATCGATTCAAATAAAAAGAATCTCATGAAAAGTGATCAATGTAACTGTCTCTGAATAACTAATCGTACGTGGTCGCCCACTTATCAGTAGCCAGTTTATATAGCAGAATTTTTAAGATTAGTCATCATTGAACACAAATAGTTAACATTTTGTAGTTGAGTTTTTGTACTAAAAGACTCAAGTTGCAAATCGAATAACGATCAAACAGCACAATGCTAAAAAATATCGTTGAACACAACCAAGAGCAAAACAGTTTTCTGGAGTGGTTACCTAGTATCAAATATAGATGACCCAACTATAGATCAATAATCCGGTAGAACCAAACACCGTTATTGTAGCGTTGCTACCACTAAAGAGTTAGTTTCTTCTTAGTTCTTAAGTATACATTTTAAGTATATATTACTTCAAAGCATTTTCAAAAGCAGGCATGTTTACAGACGTATGTTTAAGATCGCCTTTTTTTAATAGAAATATAAAAATATTATTCCTCATCAGTACTGCATGAAATTTCGTAGATCTATACAGAATTATTGGTTTTAGGTAAAAAAATATCAAAATTGAGGCATAAGTACATCATTTTTTGGTTCGCGAAATTTACAGAATTGTTTGTACTTCAGACTGTAACATCCATATTTGACGTAAACTTTCAATCGTTCTAATTTTATACCTTGGGATTATTCTAATTTTATATTACATGTTTATATCTTACACTAGTTTAATAACTATTATTTTCCTAAATATAGCAGAGGAATCAGATATAAAGGCAGAAATAATGTGTAGGAAAGAAATCGAACTACATACGAATATTTAGCCAACAAAGACAAGTATATCTAGTAAACTTTACCTGTTTCTCTAGTTTCTCTTTTAGAGGCGGCAACCACATCCCCCGTTTTCGCTACGCAATCAGAACGTGGCTTAAACGTATTTATATATGATGCAAAAACGTCGTTGGAACGCAACGGAAAGATTTCTATCATGTGGTAGTGATTTTTGCAATACACTTTAAAGTTGTCAGTGGCCGCTATGATCCATTCAATATAAATGCTACTCGGAGTATTATTTGCAAAACAACAAAACATAATCAATTACGTCCAATGGCTCATGCCCTGTACTTGCAGAAACGCCCCTAACAAAATACATTAAATTTTATGTTATATTAAAGATTTTTTAAACTGTTTTTGTGTAGTTATTTAGGCGAGAGTTAAATTTAACTCTTCCATGTAAATGTCTAAAGTCTAGACAGTCAATGCCATAGCTAGATAATTTCAGACAACGTTTCAATAAATATGTACGGATCTTATCATGTGTCAGCAAATTTTGCGAATGCATCTAAATACACGTCCTTTCATTAATGACTTGCTCCGTGGAACCACTTTGATCTTTCGGTAGTATCCAACTCTTGTTAATGTAAATTTTACTATTGTAGTCGTACACGTAGGCGTTCTATTATCATGTCTTATTAGTTTACTTTGGAGTTTAGAACGTGGATATCTACTTTACGTCTGCGAATAACGTAATCCGACAGCTATTGTCTTCCAATAGCACCTATTTATGCTGTCATCTAATCATTAGAAAGTTTTGTTCGAAATATTTGGTAGCACTGAATATAGCACTGAATCGGAAAATGATTTGCGAATACGCGAAAATGTCTTCGGTGAAATCAGTAATACAAGAGTTGGTTAATTTCTTACAGGGCGTTGCATGTTAAAATGAAATGAGTTTGAAGCCAATTATGATTCTTTGAAAACATATATTGAAATTGCAGTGATTTTTAAGTCGTTATGTTTCCATTGGAACCTGATCAAATCAGAAGATGTACGATGAATTCAAATATTTAAAGAAGGTAGTATACCATATGCTAGTTCAGTCCTTTAAGGTTACACCTCTAGCGCGTTTGAATTTCACATTCAAATATAATAATATTGAAGTTGTTATAAATATTACACCTGGTAATATTCAGTAAATAAATTAGTGGGTTTGGGCCAATAATAAACTTGAGAAAGACACAATAAAGATTTCGAAACATCGGCAATTTTAAGAAATAAGTTATTGCTGTTTCATCTACCTCGTTGCATATGGGTTTGTCATTGTATGTAGATGTTTACTCAACAACAGTATCCAGTTGGCAGTCTCAACATGTAATTCCTACTTAATTCCAATATACCAGAAGTTATTTTTTTTTATTTTTTTTAACCACTGGTTGAATTGAATGAGACTAGTGACCCGCACTGATGTTTTTAGTATTCCAAAGATAGAGCCCCATAATAGTACCAGTAGATTCCTTCCTTCCTTGCCCAGTATATCTGCATATGTTGGTATTCATTTGAGTGGCACCTCATGATTGACAGCTAGAATGAGAGAAACTGGATGCAGTTTCAGTATAGACAGACGGGGACATTTCACTGTCCTAGTTTAGTTTGTCAACAGTATGAGGTGAAGTTAAAGTACTTATACCTATTATAGGTAATAAGGAGCTCTAACTCTCCTGCAGCGTTACTAACTAAAGTAACTTAAAATATTAAAACCGTTGCAGTAATAGCTGAAAAATAAGGCAAATAAAATTATAATACGAGATCCTTGAACATATACAAGTCAAGAAATTCTTAAAATTACCAGCGGGCTCATAGATGAATAAGAATAACAGTAGGACTGCTGAATATTACAGACTGAAATATCTAATATTAGTCTGTTAGGAAACGGCATATGTAGGTTGTTCTAGAAGGATAAGAAAGCTTCAACTCATGCATGTATAACTGCGAAGGTTTACCAAGTGTATGAATCGTAAATCCTTACGGTAAGATGTCAGGCAGTACAGTTTAACCAGAAATATATGAATTTCCTCCAGATTTTTCTATCTTCTGTCATTGCTTCTACTTCATTCCACGTCTTGCCTTGTCTAACAATGATGTTGTGAATTGTTTAATTCCATGTTTCTAGAGGTCTTGCTCTGTTTCTCCATATTTGTGGTCTTGCTTCCCAAACTTTTTTGAGTTGTCTAATACTTTCCATTTTTTCTAGATGTCCCCACCAACTTAACTATCTTTCTCGAAATAATCCATAATTGATTATAATTTTCATATGCCCCGATTTCATTATTCTTTATTCTGTCCATTCTCATAACACCTTTGATACATCTTATGAATTTCATTTTGGTCTCTTGGATTTTACTTTTATTTTTTTGTGTTAGCTAATAAAATTTACAGCCGTAAGTAGGAAATGATCTGCGGATGGTTTTAAAAACACTGATTTTAGTTTGCTTTGTTATTTCTTTATGGTTGAAAAATTTATTATTCAATTTTATTTTTTCTATTGTTGTATTTACTTTTAAATTTTGTTTTCTGATTTTGTCTATAATTACGTCTAAATAGTTGAAATGACGTTTGTTCACTGTTCGTTCCTTCAATTCAGCTGTTGGTTTTCTAAGACAATAACTTTTGTTTTACTCATGTTTAATTTAATTTTCTTTTTCTTTTAAGAAATTATGGTACTAAAAACTTACTCTTTTATAAACTACCTCGATCATAAAATTGAAAAAATTTTTATTTCTTGTGACCTGTTTGGATATAAATGCATAGCGAATTTGAAAATATTTTTATCATCATCAAATTTTAAATAAATTCCAAAATTCTTTTCTTTTACCGTTTGATCTGTTCCCTTACAAACATTTTCTTTTTTTTTAACTTTACTACGGAATTGTAACACTGTGAACAAATTCGTTAAATTGTTGTATATCATTTACATACAATTATAATATAATCGGAATTTTAATAAAAAATAACCAATTTAAGAAAGGCAGTTAAATCTAGCATGCTATGGAATGAGTTATACATCATTTTCAGCTCTTCATTATTCAGTAATTAGTTCACGACGAAGGGAGTAATTTCCGAAACGTAACCTTATCCTACATTTCGGTATTTATGATAATGATATTCTGACACGTTTTAACCCGTTAGATACTTAAATGATAAGCTAAAAGCTGTTAATGAATACAATTATTTGGCGATGGATTTGAATTATGTATTTAACACGGATTTCATCCAGTACGTATATAATAGTTTGTTAGATCAAAGATAATTGTACCTAATTTGACTTTACGTGTAAGGAAAATATCGATTGAAAATTTATTTCTCTGTATAGCTAAAACATGTTTTATATTTGGTTTTCAGAAGCAATAAGAATTTCATAAAATTGTTCTTGTGAATTATAGTTATTATCCGTTCCCAAAGTCTCAGTTTAATGGGTTCATTAAAAATTAATGTCATGTTTGAAATAGGTATATCTACATAATTTGCTCGACATTGTATTAAAGATCGCGCACATTATGCCTGCACGGACCAGTACAGCTGCAAACCTGCACGACTTCGCACACTTGTCTGGCACAAAGCAGCAACTTTTTGTGCGAGTTGTGTGTGTAGCAGACATTGTTGTAATTAAGTAGTAGTTGAGTGTAGCTCGAAAGAAGAAATGTTTATTTTAGCTATGTTGTATTAAGAGAATAAGAAAATTTGGATCGTGCTCACCTACAACACCAAAATACAAGATTTCGCAGAGCAATGCCATTTGACGAAAGAGAGAACAAACCTGTAGAACTAGCGCGGCCAGACATGGAAAGGTCGCCTTGCATTGACGGTCATTTCAGGTGACGGTACGTGTTGGTGCAGGTCTAGTGCGCGATGCTGGATTAAATAATATAGATACCTTCATAAACAGGCTTTGCATTTCCGCATTAGATAACATGGCAGAGCAATGCCATGTGACGAAAGAGAGAACAAACCTGATGTAGAACTAGCGCGGCCAGACATGGAAAGGTCGCCTTGCATTGATGGTCATTTCAGGTGACGGTACGTGTTGGTGCAGGTCTAGTGCGCGATGCTGGATTAAATAATATAGATACCTTCATAAACAGGCTTTGCATTTCCGCATTAGATAATGCAGAGCAATGCCATGTGACGAAAGAGAGAACAAACCTGATGTAGAACTAGCGCGGCCAGACATGGAAAGGCCACCGATACGACTTGCTGCAGGTCTAGTGCGCGATACTGCATTAAATAAAATAGGTACCCCCATGAACAGGCTTTGCAGGTCCGTGCTGTGCTGGTCCGTGCAGGCATAATGTGCTCGATCTTTTAATGTACTTATCTATTTTGTTTTACGTACTTAGGTAGTAATAAGACAGTTTAAGAAGCAATTGCAATCATTTTTTAGAATAGCCTGTTTTAATAATCGATGTGTTTAAATTTAAAATGTAATGGTTTTAATTAACGTAATAGATTATATAATTAGAGCTTGGATCTATACAAATATTTTAACTGCAGGTGTAGTTCGTCATATAGATAAGTCTAGTGAGTCATTTTTAAAAATTTCAAATATTTACGGAGATATTGAGTTTTTTTAAATACCTACATTTCGAGGACCGCTGACCAAATAGACCACTGACGTAACCTAATAAAATAAACCATATGATTTACTGAAGGCGAAGTTGCCATATCTTCTGTAAGATAAATAATTTTTTAAAGTAAATTCAATTTTTTGCCATTGTTTCTAGTTTAAAAACACTCGTTTTTAGGAATAAGTAAAGTAAAATTGTCATAAACGATTAAAATATGAATTTTCTTAAGTTCGATACTGTCAGTTAAAGAGTTTAAGAAGTTACTTAAATGATTTCAAAAAAATATCCATAAACGTGAATAAAAGCTCACCTACTTACTGAAAAAACAACTATTTAAACAGTTGTCCATATTTCAGTTAATACCATTGCACACTACTAGAAAGATTATCACAAATTATCCCCTTATTTTATGAAGAGTTAAGTTGTAGTTAATTTCCACCACTTAACCTCAAACAACATATCAGTGCTAACCATTTCGTACCTCGTAGTTTCGTAGTGGGTGAAACAGCTTTTAAAAATAAACACAAAACATGAAATAACAAAATAACTAGCTTGATGTATGAGTTCAATATCAAGAGAAGGCAAAGTAAAATATTTAAAAGCAGCATCAATCGCATGCAAAAAGAAACTGATGTTGTGTGTGTTGTAGGCACAGATAACAGATAGGTTTCAGGAGCAGTAGGCGAATTGTCCCGCACAAGCTCCATCCTCTAGGCTCTAGGATTCATAATAGACGTTTTGTTGATGTTGATACCGGCGCACTAGTATGTACTAGTATGGTACAGGACAAAGGAATAAACTGTGGCAAGTGCAATCAAAACATGTAATATTTGTGGAAAGAGATTTGATAATTTCAATACACGTACATTGAAAGTTAATATGAGATACTTTTACATCTTCTGAAACCGAACTAAGCTAATAGTTTCTTTAAGTAATGCACTGCTTGACGCATCTGTTTTAAGAGTTGCGGCACTAACGTGTAAAAGGCATTTAAATCGTCTATTTCACGGACAGTGTTTATCTCTTAAGTGTCTTGTGTATTTAATTAATATTTTTCGTGAAATACAGTGTGATTAAATAAAATATGGTGCATTATTCAAACAGTGAAAAGGTTGACATGCTAAAAGCATAATTATTTGTTAATTAGTGATAGTGACAGAAATAACGTATTGTGATAAATCAGTCGGAGTGTAGTAAAAATGGATAATAAGCACATTCTTGATAACTATGATTGTGAGTAGAGAATCTTAATATTTTCATAAATAAAAATATTTCAATCATTCTTTGACATATCTAAAAATTCTAGTGTAATACTGGCAACACTGTGGAATGCACATCCACCATGACTCCCGAATTAGCGGTCCTCAACAAGTTTTCTATTGAAAAATCACGAAATTTATTTAAAATATGACTTTTTTATTCCTGATTTTTTTGTAGGAAGACTATTAATTATGTGTTCTATACAGTAAGCTGTATTGCTGGTTAAAATATGTGTACTTTTTTAAGGTTCACCCTGTATAAGAACCTTTGCTGCTTAGTATTTTTTTATGTACTTAACAATTAATTGTAAAGTGCTTCTTTAATCAGATAATAATCAACTTTATTACTTATTTCATCATAGTAATATTGATGTAGCAAAACAAATTGTAAATGCTGATTACAATAAAGAATATCTGATATTTTGAAAAGCCTGTGGTTATTGCCTTATTTTTTCAGCCGCATTTGTAATAAGCTTTTTCAGTTCATTTATTCATTCGTTATTTTGATTCAGAATAAACGTCGTCCATCATAAACGCTCAATCACTGAAGTCCAATGGACTAAAATGGAAGGAGCGCTGTGACTACTGAATAGCCGCGTCTCTTTCACTTTTTATTAATGGATTTGGAAAAATTTAACTTAAATATTCTCTAACATTTCTTCCAAGACGAGGTAGAGCATCATCAAGTTTCATCTACATATTTTGACGAAGAGTAAGTGGCAAATTTTGTTGAGCAAAGTGAAAAAATCATTTTGCAGAATGATTAGGAATGTTGCATCTAAATTTATTGGTACTATATCTAGAGTATGTGCAGCAAGAAGTAGAAATCTGTTTAGCAATTAATCTGTTTCTAAAATCTCAATTTTTTTCCATAATAAACGAATTTCCATTGATAAAATATCATTTATTTGTAAAAATTGCACATCTAACTAACACCCCATATTCAGAGACACTCTGTATAAAATATTTAGACCACTTTAGAGCAAGCTAGAACATTATAAATTGTTCCTTTGTAATTTGAAATTTTAAAATATGATTGAATGTAATTCAACTTTCTCTAACGTTACATGCTCAAAAATCGAATTTATCTCGAAAATGAAGAGTTTTACGAAAAATTATCAAGAGATTATCAAATATTCTAAACAAAATTCTATAGGTATTAAGATCATCCATATGCGTACCTTAGAAAAAAGTAGGGGGATAAAATAACTCCTTTCCGCCGTTTCTACGTTTGTTTTTTAGGCCTCTTTTACAATAATACTTTTGAAGACTTAGTTAATAACAAGAAATAACTCTGCCTAAAATTGCAAACTTAAAAAATTATAGTGGAACAGCTGTTTGAAAAGTTTAACTTTAACAGCCTGTATATTTTAAAGGAGGCATTTTTGTACATAAATCGTCATATTTTGCCGTCAAGAATATTCTACTTTTTTGTTACATCCTGTATATCTGTTATGAAAAGTTAATGCTCGAGTAGAACATATACTAGAACTTTTGTTATTTATCATTTATCCATGTCATTTAACAACTTCCTTAACAATAATAAGCAGATAATTAACTTTATTATTTATTTAGCCTTAATAATATTAATGTAGCAAAACAAATTATAAATTTTCATAATAAGGTATAATAATACTTCCTTTCTATCAGAGAAGTCCAGATTTAATTTTATGTACAGATTTGTTAAAAAAGTTATATAAACAAAAGGATCCTAAATGCTTATGTTGATTTGAAATGTTATATTCTAATTATTGTTTATTTCATCTTTTTTATCTGTATTTTTTTAGTATCCAAGAAATCCAGGAAAACACCACTTTAATTATAGTTATTTCCGATTATTTTCTTTACAAAAAAAGGGTTTCAAGTCTTGGAAACATTCAGAACTTAATTTTAAATGGCGCTCACAAAATTTATATTGATTAACAAATTTTTAATTTTTTTTTAAAGTAGTCAAAGTGTCTAGGAATTATGAAAAATGTTTGTGAGTAATAGACTATTATTTTCTTCGTTTTATTTTAAAACAGGGTGATTCAAACTTATCTAAAAAAAATTCTGAGTGTACAGGGGACTCTTACAAATACAAATTTGTAAAGAAAAAAATCAAAAATAACAGCTCGAAAATGATTTCAAAATAAACTTCTGCACGGCACTGAAAACTGGTTTTCTATAAAACCTGATAAGGCGGCAATCTGCGACCGGACAAAAATATGAAAGAAATGCTCAAGGAAAGAAATAAATAACATTTTATAACGCCAATTTTATACATATAGCAAATTTAACTGCTTTTGTCGCTATTGTTATTAATCACTAATAGATTTAATTTGTGGTTTTAATTACTAAAATAGTTTGACATACCTGATGTTACAACAACATTTTGGGCCCGTCTCATCTAGTTTCTACAAACTAACACAAATTTTTCTGCTTCTTGTCCGTCTTGAACTCGTAAGTTACTGACAGCAACTATGATACGTTTCCGTAAATCATCAATAGTATTTCTCGAGTATCCCCTTCGGTGCGATACACTTCATTTTTTAAATATCCCCACAAAAAGAAGTCTAAATGATTTAAAGTTAGGAGATCGTGGCGGCCATGGTACAGGTCCTCCTTGTCCAATCCCTTGGTGTTAATGCTTGGACATTCTGTACGTGATACCGATATAATTGAGCATCGTGTATAATACGTCACACTGATGCAATAGGCCGTGGAAGTCCTGGACCTTCATCTCTTCCACGATTCGGTTTGAAATTTCCGTCGCATAGCACTCACTGCACACCGCGGTAAAAGTAGCTGCACTTGGCACATGTTTACCAGGAAATCGTTCTGCTAAAGCATTTTTACAGCATATTAAATTAAAACGATATCCATCAACACCGAGTTACTACTATACACGTAAGCTATTTTTGACTATGGCGTCACAAAAATTGCAGTGCCCACAGAAAGTAATCGGATTTCAATATTCGGAATCGCCTGTCTAGAGACTACAGTGGCCCAGCGATATAAAGGTTGAAAATACTACAACTTCAATAATGTTTGACTCGGAAACTATATAAGTATTTTACAAAAAAGAAAAAAATACGATATCGACGTATCTATTCCCATATTCTTTTAGATAAGTTCTGAATCTAAAAACTACTAATTTTTTCCTTCTTTAAACGGCGCGACCATTTCCCCCCGACATTGAAAACTCAGTTTTCAATCAGTATAAACACAACATAGGTACTATTAATATTAAGAGAGAGCAAAAATTGACTGATTCAGCCATAGTTGTTGTAACTGTAACTTATTCGCTAAACTAATAGATTATACTACATATAATTAATAACAGAAATTAAAAAAACTACAACTTCGATAATGTTTTACTCGGAAACTATAAGGATTTTATATAACTTTTTTTTTTACGATATCGACTTCATTTTTCATGATGCATCTATTCCCAAATTCTTTCATATACGTTCTGAATCACCCTGTATAGATAACTCACATGGGATTGATTTACATTAAACAATTATGAATTTGAAGAACCAAAATAGTACAGTTTAACCAACGGTCTCTAAATCGGTAAATACCTTTCCCAATAACATTCTCTTGGAGGTTGAAATAACGTCTAATAAAAATGTAACGCATTGTTCATAAAACAAAAAAAAACGGGGGCTGAATATAACACTAAAATAATTTAAACGATTGAATTGCCCCTTAGGATACGGCCGTAATATCATGAATATTACTGGACTAACTTTTAACGGTGAACCTATCCCCGGATACCAATCTGAAGGAAAAACTTGCTAAAAAAGATTACACCAAATCAGCTGAATGGGATATTAAAGAGTGGAAGCCTTTGGGTAGGGCCGTCTCTTGGGGAAATGCGCGCGGAAGTTAATGACAGTGTAGTGCCATTTTTTGTTAATTAAATACATTTTTGTATTGTGTGAATGGATGTATATAGTTCTTTAAATGCTTTTTATTATGTTTATGTTATGTTATGTTATATTATGTTAAGTAATTTTGCTATAAATACCTAATTATCAGAACATTAGAACAGATATTGACAAGTCATATTTTGATGCATACGTTTCTGCTAAAACAATTTTTGTTTCTGTACAAGTTTCTAATTTTCATGTAGACATTCGTAATATTGATATACAGTGATTTTCCGGATTGTTATGCCGTGACCTCGGCAGTTAGGATGTTTTGTCGTTGTTGTTCTCGGGCTAGGCTCTGTAGGAGCAGACCCACTATCGGAATCGCCAGGTAAGCCTTTATATTGATTTCGGGTCCTGTTGTTGGTATTACGACCGCTACGGTCGGAACCGTTCCTCGGAACCGTTTCTTGTGTGAATAATTCTAAATGTAGATAGACAAAATAAAGACGCTTATTATGCTACAAACCAGGAATATTTTAGGTTGCAATTGGAAGTTAGAACTTTGTGATTTTTGTTACAATTTTCATATCCCTACGATAATGCACTTTTGCTAAAAGTCAATAAATATAAATAAGTCTTTTATTTGTATGACATTTTATAAACACTAAGAACACTAGAATTTATGGTGACCCGAAAAACGCTTCATAAGAGGACTAGAACCGCTCAAAAGGAGAATGGTTTTTCCTGAACATCTTTCGAACTATTCAAAATAAAATCACAAAATTTGGTGGGTAGCATACATTTCGCATGCTACAAGAGTTTCTGTTCTTACAGCTTAAAATATTTGTTCAGAGGCGTCACATGCTGAGGGGGCCCAAGGTAAATATTACCCCACTTTTTTTTTGGGTATTTTCTCTTGTTGAGATCAAATTATAAAATTTCATAGTTTTCTACACAAAAAAGGTACTCATGTTCGATCTTGACAGGATGCGCCGTTTTCGAGCAAAATCGATTTAAAGAAAACATTGATCTCATCATAAAATAAAAATTGGAATACGCAACGAATAATAAATAAGACATTTTTACAGGACATTTTTTTATGGGAATTAGGAAATTTGTTTGTTATTTGAGCAAATCCTCGAATAAATTTCCATTTTGTTCAATACAATATCTAGCCCGGCGTAGAATATTCTGCGAGGCACGGAGAATTTGAAAATTATACTCTTTTATTTGATTGCCAGCTAAAATAATTCTTTGAAGTAATTCTTCACGAGTATCCATCTCAACTGCATAAACCAGATTACTCATATGACCACAGAGATAATAATCTAGCGGATTCAAATCCGGTGATCGCGCTGGCCAGGCTATCGGACCATCTGTCCCTATCCACTTCTCAGGGTACTTTTCATTCAGCCAAATACGAATTGCCTGCCCAAAATGAAGCTGGTATTCAAAATACATCCCCACTCTTGTCTCTAAGGGAATATCCTCTAATAATTCAGGTAGGATTTTGTAGAAAGTCCGAATATCGTTGGGCATTCAAATTATTTGGTAATTTAATTGGGACATATCAAGTGATTCCCAATAATTCGCACCCATAGATTAATGGAAAATCTATTTTGTAAATTAGTTCGCCGTACTCCTCTTAGGGTTTCGTCGGCCCATAAATGAGTATTGTGGCTGTTAAAAACTTTACAGCTGCTGAAATTTGCTTCATCAGACCACAATATGTTTAATAATTGATTTCTATACCCCAAAATCCATCGACAGAACTGCACCTGAGCTGGAAAATCTTGAGGCTTCCTATCTAAAATAAATAAGAAGATAATTTTCTATATGAGGTTGGTACTTCACGTATTTATTACAATTGACTTTGGTATACGTGCGTCTCTGGATAGCAGTCTGATTTGTGGATTTTCCTGTATCCGATCGAGGACATGTGGCAAATCATGGTTTCCCATAGGTCGCCCTTGTCCGAGAAGACGTCGTCCATTTTCAACCAAGTTCCTGTGTACTATTACGAATACTCTGCGCCCAGGCGCTCTTCGTTCTGGAAATCTTCTTCGATATTCTCTTGCGGCGGCAAACGCTCTTTCATTGCAGTATCCGTACACAAAATGAATATGTGCGAGTTCTTGGTTTGAAAAATTCGGCATTATTTTGTCAAGAGAAAGAGAACTTCTGAAATATTTTAAAGGAAATGACAAACTGTCAAACAAAATGTTACCGTATCTGTCACTTTTTTTCATGGCCTGCTATTAGAATTAAAAATTTATTTTTATTTTATGATGAGAACAATGTTTTCTTTAAATCGATTTTGCTCGAAAACGGCGCATCCTGTCTAGATCGAACAAGAGTACCATTTTTGTGTAAAAAACTATGAAATTTTATAATCTGATCTCAACAATAGAAGACACCCGAAAATAAAAAAAGTGGGGCAATAATTACCTTGGCATATGACGCCTCTGATCAAATGTTTTAAGTTGAAAAAAAAACAGAAAATTTTGTAGCATGTGAAATATATGCTACCCACCAAATTTCATGATTTTATTTTGAATAGCTCGAAAGATATTCTGGAAAAACCATCTTCTAGATTCCCCTTTTGCGCGGTTCTAGCCCTCTTATGCAGCACTTTTCGAGTCATTTTTATAGGAACTTTTTGACTTATTTTCACATGTATAATACATGGCAGAAATATTGCGCGCTAATTTCAGGACACCCTGTATAATTTTTAGTTAATGCTCTGTTAGTTAATTATAAATAGAAGCTTTTTTAATATCTTTTTGATACATTATTGTACATATATCAATTTGAATAAAAAAAAATTAAAGAAATATGTATACTTATAAATTTTTATGTCTTACCAGTTATGATCGTTAAAATATATTTTTCTATCAAATGGAATAATAATATTGCAGTATACAAAATATTTATTTGCTAGTGTATAATTAAACATTACCTAATGATAAAAAATGACATAACACTAGAGTGAGAGAGTGAACGCAAAAGTATGGAATCAATTTATTTAAAAATCAGGTGTTCGTTTTTTGGAAAATATCTCGGACCCGTCAATTTTTATTTTTAGTTGCGCATTTTTTAAACTAGTTATCATGTATACAGGTCGAAGAAAAAATAAATATTTTGATAAATTTTTTTAAATGGAATGGAATTTGCCATGAATTTCATACTATTTTTTAATGTAACATACCCAACTATCTTCAACCATTTTCAAAAAAATAATTCAATAACAAGTATCCAGATCGTCCAATCCCAAATCACTGTATGCAAAATTGCCATGAAATTTTGGAATTATAAACCACCTAAAACAAAAAGAGTTAAATTAAATGTTCAAAATATCATCCATTGATTTACTGATAATACGGAAGCCTATATACACAATCATCTGGAACATTAATACGTTCCCATCAACTTTCCTCATCCTTTATTTGGTTTTTCAAGTTTTTGTTGTTTTGAAGCCAGTTTGATCGGGTGATATTGGAGGCCACTCTATGGACCCACCAATCCAACAGCCATTGAAACATTGATTTAAATAAATCCCGGACTCGCCGAGCCAACTGAGGTGGCGATTGTCGAAATGTAGATGTCGATTTTCAGACTGAATTTTTTCCAAAGCGGTTAAAAATAAGGTATGTTACATAAAAAGAAGAATTTCATGGCAAATTGAATATAAAACAAAAACGGGATTTCATTTAAAAAAGTTTACCGAGACCGAGAGATTGTCCGAAGAAGAACATCTCATTTTTAAACAAATTTATTCCATACTTTTGCCGCTCACTGTATATTTAGGTAAATATAATTTCTATATAATAACCATTAATAAATCAAAGTTATGTTGGCAGACGAAGACTGCCACTGATATTGAGTTTCTTCCAACAGCAGTCAGGGATTAATTTAACTTCTGAAGTAGCTTCTATTTCTTCAGATTTCCGACTTTATTTTCTTTCTTCTTTCTTTCTTTATTTATGTATTGTTTGCTTCAGTGTGTTTAACATATTCCAATTATCACGAGTAACGTAGAAACCATGATGTACTCTTTCTCATTTACAATAAAAATAGTACGCTGTTACTGTCTTATATATGTATAGGTTTAGAATCATCCTGTATATTATACAAAACGAGGAGTACATTTTTATCCTGTATTTGAAACTCTTTAAAATTTATTCTTCTATAGCATAGAAGAAAGATTAGTCTGCTTTCTAGGTTTTAGAGTTAAGTCAACTAATTTAAGAGCACAATTATTTTTTAGAACGGGTGACTAATAAACGTGCAGCAAAAAATTCTCTTCTGAAAGTAATGTCGTCGGCAGTCCTGTATAATGACAATGACCTAATGACTGTAAAACATTGGTAGTTGTTCTGGAGATCTTACTTAGACCCCTGTCTGGAAAGGCAATTTGTCATGTAGCGAATAGGCAGGGAGGATCATTTGGGTGAGACATTATAAAATATTTGAGCTTATACTAATGTTCAGCAGCTTGGAAGTCGTTTATTAAGTTTATGTTTCTAACTTCCATACACAACTTTAAAGATTTCACAGTACGAACTAAATAATTTATAGTTTTCGTGTTTCCTACTCTGTATTTTCTATAAACATTAAGATATTAAGCAATAAAATGTTGGTCTTTTGGACACCTCGTGTATCTAACTCAAAATATGTATTAAATATTATAATTTTCAGTTAAATCTGCACCTGATGTTTGAAAAAAATTATAAGTTATTCGTAGAATAGAGAATTATGCAGGATAATTCACAATTTATCCGAACAATAGTCAATATCGCATTTTTTTTTAATTCTTATAGTTTCTGAGCAAAAAAAAATTGCAGTTGTAGTATCTTCAACCTTTATATCATTGGATCTCTGTACTCTAGCGTCATCGGAATACTGAAATCCGTTAACGTTTTTGCGATAGTGTTTACATTAGTTTTTTAAGTCTCAAAAATAGTTTACGTATATAGAAACTCGAAGTTGATACATATCGTTTCAATTTGTGGCGAAGTAAGATAGACCCAACTAACATTTAAGTCTAATAGACTACTACACAAGAAAAATAATTCTAAATCAAGATTTACTACTTTCCTCCATAAAAATAGTCTTCAATGTTACAAAATCTTATAATACCAAAATTTTAGTCAAAAATTTGTTAATTAAGAGTAATATAATGACTTCTAAGTAAAATGAAATATATGTCAATTTATATAGTTCGAAATTACATATTGTTTACCTATTCTATGTTTTCAAATGCTAACATTCCAATAACGTGTAAGACGAAGTTATAATTTACTTAATTTCGCTTTGAAATCTGTTTTCAATATCCAAAGACAATAGGTAAATATTTACATATTTATTACGAAATTGTAAAACTTATTTTGTCTTCAACTAGTAGTTAAAAATAAGGTAATAACTAGTTATTTTGCCCTATAATCCTTCAATTGGTTAAGTTCTATTTTTATTACAATATTAACCTATTTTCAACTTTGTTGATAATATCTAAAGAATATTTAACCATTTCAATCAACCTAATAGAAATATTGTTCTATATTATGGTACAAATTTACTTAATAATACTTCGACGTAAGTGTGTCTTATAAAGGTTTTTTGGGAAACAAGCTTCTTGTTTACATGTATTCCGACAGATCTTCATGTAATAGCGTGTAGAAATTGTTTTGTGTTTTGGCGATCTGCAGTGAAAATCAAGCCCTACGCAATATTACAGAGTTGTAAAAAACGAATTTAAGCCAACACTGCATATTATGTAAATCAATCTAATGATAACACATCGATAAACACTTCATATATAAGTATTCTTATCGTGTCAGATGAATTCAGTAGTGCACGTGAATTGAAATTCGAATTGAATTCCGTTCGAAAATATTTATTTTGTTTTTGTTATTACTCATACATAATATTATTGGCTTTAATTTGAATTTTCAATCACAAATAAATCCAAGAGTATAATTTTATATGTAGGTACCTAGAAATAATTTAATTGGTAATAAATTACCATAACATATCTTCATTTGGAGGAAATCTCAACCACAAAGTTAATATTTTCCTGTGACGTCAACATTGGCATAGGCAATCTGCCCTATAGGTTAAAACTTACAGACAAATTGACTTCAAAGTTGATTTTATTTGAGCGGCCATGTTGTAATAAACACTAAATGTTTTGTTCATTATTTCTAATTGAATACTCATTAAAATTATGTTAATACAGATAATATTAGTTAATACATTTATGACGAAAGATTATTAAACACATTTTATCACGAAGTACATTCAGTTTTTATTTTAGGTTATTTTTCAGTATAGTAATATTATTAAAAAGCAATAGTAAAAATGTATATTTATAAGGCGCGTTATTTTTATGAAAGTTTGGTCATGACATTATACGAAAAAATTTCCTGGGTTGTACAATTTGATGAATGGAAACCAAAAATACAGACTTTATTATATTAAAATCTAAATATCTATAAATATACTGTCACGGATTTCCCAATCCGTATTTTACTATTGCCAGAAAAACAATCCTTTAATTAACTACTTCTTTATTAACTATACTCAGTACACTACTGAACACTAATTAGAACTCAACTAAACACTTATTTAATTAATCGCTATCTAAATCACTTTGATATCTCCAACTAAACACTTCCAATTCAACACTGTAATACAAGACTTATACAAGACTAACTTAATCGGCCGTTTATTTTTCTTTTATAGACCCAACGAATATTCCAGGTATATTCTAGCATCTCTAGATCTATTTTCTAGCATCTCTCGAACGCTTCTCGTCGTTTCTCAAATTTTCTAGTCCCGTCTCGATCCACGGCATTTTGTTTGTTTAACAGAATCGTGTAGGGGCGATCGGGGCAATCTTAGCAATTCGCGGTACCAAAGTCGTCGGTTTGGGTGTGAGTGGGGCAAATTCCGTGACACTGCCCCCTCCTTAGGACCGATCGTCCCGATCGGATACACCTCTATACGGGGACAGACGCTCCAGATGGACGACCTTCATCTTACTCCTGGGAGTCCTCTGTATCCGATAGACGACATCATTGATTCTTTTAATGATAGTGTAGGGGCCCTCCCAACGGTTCTGTAGCTTAGGCGATTTTCCTTTCTTCCGCGTGGGGTTGTACAGCCACACCAGGTCACCTTGTTGGAATCCGACTGTATTGGCCCGGACATCGTATCGAGTCTTCATGCGATCGCTCTCTAGTCGCATTCGAAATCTGACTTGGTCGTGTACGGCTGCTAGTCTTTGTTCTAGGTCATGGATATAAGTGTCTGGATCTGAGGGCTGTTCCGCAGGACGACCAAATATCAAATCTGCTGGAAGGCGAAGCTCTCTTCCAAAGATGATCCTTGCGGGAGTCTTCCCAGTCGTTTCATGGACAGCTGAGCGGTAAGCTAACAGGAAGAGTGGAATGAGCTTGTCCCAGTCTGTCTGGTTCTCGTTCACAAACATCCTCAGATTGGTTTCTAGTGTGGCGTTGAAACGTTCCACCATACCATCTGACTGGGGATGCAGTGGGGTGGTCCTGGTTTTTCGGATTCCCATAAGCTCGCAGACCTTTCGGAACACACCTGATTCGAAATTTCGGCCCTAATCTGAATGTAGTTCCATGGGCACACCAAATCTGCAGAACAGGTTGTTGACTAGCGCTTCTGCTACGGTTGTGGTCTCTTGATTGGGAAGGGGGTATACTTCCGGCCATTTGCTGAAGTAGTCCATGGCTACTAGCAGATATCGGTTCCCACTTTGAGTTTTCGGAAATGGGCCAGCGATATCAATGGCAATCCTCTCAAACGGTGCTCCTACGATGTACTGGCGCATTTTGCCTCTGGAACGGGTCTTCGGTCCCTTGCTGGCTGCATATGTGTCACATTTTCGGCACCAATCTTCTACATCCGTCCTACAACTCAACCAGTAGAAACGCTCCCTAATCTTCTGTAGAGTCCTATTGATACCGAAATGTCCACCACCAGTACCTCCATGTATTTCCTGCAACACTTCTTTAACTCGGGACCTCGGGAGTAGTACTTGTTTCTTGACCTCCGTTCCGTTATTGTTCTCCCATGCTCTTTTTAGGACACCGTCTTCCAATACCAGAGAATTCCATTGAGCCCAATAGCTCTTTAATGCTGGGCTTTTACTACTGACTTCTGCCCAAGAGGGTCGGTTGTTGGCTTCTTTCCAGTCTATTAAAGGCTTGATGTCACAGTCAGCTTGCTGGTCTTCCCGAATCGCCGCTGAACTCCATCGGTCTTCAGGTTGGGCTGCCACCATCTTGCACGGAACAAATGATATGTCCTCTTTTCTTTCAAGATTACTACAGTGCTTGCCGTTGGTCGGACAAAGTCTAGAAAGAGCATCTGCGTTTCCATGTCTCCTTCTTGCCTGGGAGTCGCGCCATTGCCGATCTGCCACTGGGGTCCTACACTGTCCCTTTAGATGACCCGTCCGCCCACAGTTCCAACATTGAAGTGGGCGTTCTCTTCGTCTATCGAGTTGTCCTCTCTTTGGTCTGGTAGTTAGGCTTAGTTTATCAATGGCCTCCTTCAGTGTTTTCATTATCTCTCCATTTTCCATCCTATCGCTAGTATCACTGACAGTCCGCACTTTAACATGTTCTCTGGAGGCTGCCGCTTGGGAGTCGCGCCTTTGCTGATCTGCGACTGGGGCCCTACACTGTCTCTTCAGATGTCCCATCTGCCCACAGTTCCAGCATTGAACAAGGCGATCCCTTCGACTATCAGATTGTACTTTCTTTGTCCTAGTAGGTGGGCTGAATTTATCAATAATCTCCTTTAGCGTTTTTATTAGGTCTCCATTTGCCATACTATCGCTGTTATCACTGATGGCCCGAACTTTAACATGCCTACCAGATGCCATGTTTGCTGCCTCGAATTCCAGTGCATGCGAGAGGGCGTCATTCAAAGTTTTAGGTCTAGCTAGTCGCAGTGCCTGCTGGGTTTCACAATCTCTTAGACCATCAGTAAAAACTTGGATGGAGAGCTGGTCTAAGAATTCGCACGGGGCTGTCGGATAAGCCAATCGAACCAGTCGGGCAATATCGGTCTCAAAATGTTGTAGATTCTCACCACTCTGTTGGTGACGATTCTTTAATTGTGCCTGGTACACTTGCTGCAGGTGCTTATCCCCATATCTCATTTCCATATGCTGTTTCAGAAGGTCATAATTACTCTGCTGCCCAGCAGGAACTCCTTGTAAGACGTCAAGAGCTTCCCCTCGTAGAGCAACTATCAGAGCAGTAGCTTTCTCACAATCAGACCACTCGTTTGCCGCAGCTGCTGCTTCAAACTGACGCAAATAGACATTCCAGGAAACCTTGCCGTCGAATTCAGGGGGTTTCGTTTTCTGAGTTCGGATAACAGGTCCTTCTGATTTGATTACGCCTTCCTTTGTTATCTTGTCTAATTTATGTCTAAGTTCTTCTCTAACCTGGTTTATTTCTTCGTCTATTTCCTTTTTGTGTGCCAACAGTTTTTCTTCTACATGTATTTCTACTTTATGAGACTGCTCCTCTAGTTTTTCTTCTAGTGTATTCTCCAACTTTTCTAACTTTGTCTGCATTTCCTTCGTCTGGTCCCTCATTTCCTGTTGTATTGTCTGTATCTGATCTTTCATTTTATACCCTTGCTCTTCTAATTTCTTTTCTAATTTCTCCTGCATTTCATTCGTCTGGTCTCTCATTTCCTGTTGTATTGTCTGTATCTGATCTTTCATTTTATGCCCTTGTTCTTCAAATTTTTCTTGCATTGTCTTTGTCTGGTCTTCCATTTTATGTCCCTGCTCTTCTAATTTCTCTTGCATTGTCTTCGCCTGGTCTTCCATTTTATGTCCTTGTTCTTCTAATTTCTCTTGCATCATCCGTCCCTGTTCCTGCATCGTTTGCATCATTTCTAACAGCTTTGCTAGTTGTGCATCCATGTTGACTTGACTTCTAGTTACAGGCATTCACTCTATTTTCTTTGGAATGTTCTAGAATGTCCACGATTGTGTTTGTAAATGTCACTGTTGACTTCCTTACAATGAAACGAGTGCAGTGATATGCCACACTTGGGTCTTTGTCTCACTTCGCTATAAAGTTCTAGAATGTTCGAGAATGTCCTTCACAAATAACACCGTTCACTTCCTTAAGTCACGACGAGTGCGGTGATATGTCGCACTTGGGTCTTTGTCTCACTCCCGTACAAAGTTCTAGAATGTTCGAGAATGTACTTCGCAAATAGCACCGTTCACTTCCTTAAGTCACGACGAGTGCGGTGATATGTCACACTTAGGTCTTTGTCTCACTCGCGTACAAAGTTCTAGAATGTTCGAGAATGTCCTTCGCAAATAGCACCGTTCACTTCCTTGAGTCACGACGAGTGCGGTGATATGTCACACTTGGGTCTTTGTCTCACTTGCGTACAAAGTTCTAGAATGTTCGAGAATGTCCTTCGCAAATAGCACCGTTCACTTCCTTGAGTCACGACGAGTGCGGTGATATGTCACACTTGGGTCTTTGTCTCACTCCCGTACAAAGTTCTAGAATGTTCGAGAATGTCCTTCGCGAATACCACCGTTCACTTCCTCAAGTCACAACGAGTGCGGTGATATGTCACACTTGGGTCTTTATTCCACCCACGCACAGGGTTCCAGAAAGTTCTTCCAACTTCCACTTAAACCCACTCACGCACAGGGTTCCAGAAAGTTCTTCAAACTTTCAGCTAAATCCCACTTTGTGGACAGAGTTCCAGAAAGCTCTTTAAAACTTCCAGTTAAATCCCACTTCTGACACCAAATTGTCACGGATTTCCCAATCCGTATTTTACTATTGCCAGAAAAACAATCCTTTAATTAACTACTTCTTTATTAACTATACTCAGTACACTACTGAACACTAATTAGAACTCAACTAAACACTTATTTAATTAATCGCTATCTAAATCACTTTGATATCTCCAACTAAACACTTCCAATTCAACACTGTAATACAAGACTTATACAAGACTAACTTAATCGGCCGTTTATTTTTCTTTTATAGACCCAACGAATATTCCAGGTATATTCTAGCATCTCTAGATCTATTTTCTAGCATCTCTCGAACGCTTCTCGTCGTTTCTCAAATTTTCTAGTCCCGTCTCGATCCACGGCATTTTGTTTGTTTAACAGAATCGTGTAGGGGCGATCGGGGCAATCTTAGCAATTCGCGGTACCAAAGTCGTCGGTTTGGGTGTGAGTGGGGCAAATTCCGTGACAATACTAACTCCTACTGTACTTGTAGTTTAGTAGCCTGACTTATAGTCTTTCTTTTTCTCCCTATCCCTGTTCGCTATTAAAATGTATAAAATCAAACATATAATGTTGTCTCTCTCAGGCAAAAGTATGTCATATAAAGGGCATAATTAGGGTATATTTTGGTAATAATGTCTTTTATATTTTGAAATTTTAACATAAAATTGGTTGGTATTTCTTTTAGGTCCAATTATCTTATTGGAATAATATTCTTGCCGACCAACTTCCATATTACTTTAGTTTTTTTCCCCACATAAGGAAAAAGGCCAACGAATATAGGTAACTTTCCTTATACGGAATTGGTCATGAAAAGTTTTTGACCAATTCGGAGGTCAAGTTAACGTAACTTTAACTTTAATTGTTTGTTGGGGAAGGTCCTAGCAGCTTCTCGTCTGTACGCAGAATGATTTTCCGGTACACCAAATGTCCCAATGTGCTAAATGCAGCTACTTTTACCGTGAGCGTGACACGGGAAATTTTCAACCGAATCGTAAAAGAGGTGGAGGTCCAGGGTGTCCACGACGTACTGCAACAGCTGAGGAACCCATTATAAAGATTGTCGAAGAGAATCCCCTAGTAAATCCAGGCAAATCGCTCAACAAGTACACTGAATATCCCCATCATCAGTGTGACATATTATACAAGAGGATCAATTATGCCTATTACTTACGACTTCCAAACATTTGAGTTATTTTGTAGAAACTGGGTAAGACGGGTCAAACTGTATGTACACGTTGGTTTACAAAATTTTGAATAGTTGCCATAACATCAGGTATGTCAAATTAATTTTATTAATAATAACAATAGCTACAAATGCAGTTGAATTTGCCGATTAAAAATAGGTGTTATAAAGTTTTATTTATTTCTTTCCTTGGGAATTTTTTAATATTTTTTGTCGTTGTGGTCGTCGACTGAATGCCTTGCCTTACTTAATGTCCGGTTTTACAGTGGACCAGTTTCCAATGCTAGGTAGAAGTGTATTTTTACATCATTTTGAACTGTTCTTTTTATTATATTTTTTTAGATAATTGTATTTGTAAGAGCCCCCTGTACATTCATTTTTTTCGGATTTGTTGGGAATCACCCTGTAGAGTTATTGTTATTTTCAATAATTTTATTAAAGTTTTTGAAATAGTTATTCATGGGACACTCTAGTCCCGTAATTGGATTCTGTCTGGAATTGAAATAAATAAATAATTATATTTCAATATTTAATAAGTTATTAATTCCCTTTATATATTTTCAAACGTACTAAGTACTGTTTCATTAAATTGTATACGAATTGGTTTATTACTCTCAGGGGAAAAATAGTATTAAATAATTTGAGAGAGAATTTTAAACGGTAAAAATGGAAATTACAATTTTTAAATAAACGTGTGAAAGAATTGAAAGCCACAGGAGCTTTTGAGGCTTAATTTACCAGATATTTAAAAATTGCGCTGTTAATCCAGTAAAATTCAAAACTGGAATTAATGTTCAGAATTCGATGTATATCTTCATCTATATTATTTTTCTGTATTTAAGTTTATGTATTTTGTCAATACGTACTTTTTTATTTTAATTATATAGTAGGTAATATTTTAGTAAGATTCCTAATTATAAATTTTTTGGTTTTCATTAATTGTATGTACTTTTAAAGAAATTCAGATAATTTGATTTAATTAGAAAATTTTCCTAGAATATAATTAAATTTAGTTATGTATACTTGTACTTTTGATAGCAAATATATGCCTGGTAAGTAACCTCAAGGTTTAATGAGTTTCTAAAATACTAGTAATATATTCAAACGTTACTAACGAAAATTTTTCGGCAGTTCTAACATCAATTTAAATTTTGTTATTTTTTTAATGTGACACAAATCGCCCAATCATTTAACTGATAATAGCATTCAGTGATGTTTTCAATCACACAGCCACTATGACACCAAGATTGTTTAAGGACGCAGTATTCTTGAAATAGTGTTTTCTACAAATACAAGTAATTTTAGACATTTAAGAACTGAATAATATAGAGTTTAGCAAATAACAAGAATTTTATCTCATTCCTCCTGCGAATATTCAAAGGTACCGAAGTAAAATCAATATATAACGTCAGAAAGCGATCTATCTAGCAAATTTTTAGGTACTGAAATCTTTAAAAATACGTATTTTTATAAATTCAACTATAGATGTAAACATTGCTATAATATGTACTTACATAGTTATGCATATAAGATTGTTCACTTTTGTTTATAAGTATGTGAAAATAATTGTTAAAATGTGGGGTTAGAATAGCGAAATAATGTGTGTTATACAAATGCATTTTAAAAGTATATATTATTTGAGGAGAGTTTAAATAGTAAAAGTGGATAAACAAAACATCAGTAATTTTTTTTATATTACTTTTGCTCTACGTGTTTTATTTTTCGAGATTCCAGTACCTAAAAAACACCACAAATTTGACCATCACAAGTGATCATTTTACGTCGAAAAATACGGCAACCTTAAGTTTTACAGCTTTATATTTCAAATAAATTTCAAAATAATACCAAAAAACAAAATAATACCAAATACAGTTGGAGAATATATATGGAGTGTTGCTGTGAACGAAAATATGAGTTAATTGAACATAGAAGCGTAGAAAAGAATGGGGCATAATTCAAAGAAGCAACAGCAAAGACTATGTGGAAGGTTTCGTGCAAATTTTTACAGGAAAAGTACTATAATGACTTATAAGATTATGATTGACCCTTTTGACAATATAGTATTTAAACCTGCCCAAAAACAAATCCGTGTAAACATAAGACAGTTCAGCCTGTTAGAAGTAAACCGAATAATATTATTCTGGGAAAAAAATCCCTGAAGAGCTTATACGTAATTTCTACAATATTGCTGTTGTAGACTTAGCGTGGAGGCGAGGTGAGGCAGTTGACTGTTTCTTGGATATTTTTCAAATCGAGAAAAATAACAATGGCTCTCCAACAAATCACATTGAATATAATTCGGTGTTCAGTAAAACTTGCCAAAGTGGTTCAAAAAGCTGTACAAATAGTAAATGGTTAATTGCCAATAGTGTCACAAAGTCAGTTGCCCTGTCCGCCTTTTTCATGAACTGATATCAAAACGAGGTGAACATATTACCTCACCACGGCTGTTAAAAGCTAATCAACAATGGAAAACGGAAACTGGTAATTGGTACGACAATGTCTCTGTTCAAAAAAAATATTATTAATAGATGGACTAAATCGTCCGCCGACACTATTGGCCTGCATATAAAAGACAAAAAGATAAGAAACCATTCGAACAGGTCAACTGGTGTTAGCGATTTGGAAAAAATGGTGTGCAAGAACAATAATTGCTGAAAATTACTGGTTATAACAATCCAATTTCTATAAAACCATACTTAAACATCGATCAAAAAACACCAGAATAAAATGATAGATAAATACTATGCGTGGTAATAGATCATCTATAGTAGAAAATACATTTAATAACTGTACCTTTACCATCTGTACTTTTAATAAATAAATATTTAGTTGTTTTGTTCTGTTGTGACTTATTTGATGTTTTTATAAAAAAAAATTTCTGGCCGAATATAACTCTGACAGTGACAAAGGCCTCATAATTTTAATTTAATTTTCTCCAAGCAACATGCTTTCGATTGCCATAAAACATTACGTTATCAATATTCTAGGAATATTACAGCTGCAAATTTTTTGACGTTTATGTATAGATTGGCATTTTGTTTCACAGTACATGATATTTTAATTTTTTTTCTACGTTCATGCAAAAAACAAAACTGTATTGAAATATATTCAGTGGAAAAAGTTGTTCTTTATTGCACTAGTGCAATAAAATGTTTATCGCATTCATCTGTCATTCTACTACAGCGTTTTGTCATCATGACAAACATAAACGTTCAAATTGACGTCATATTTGCTTACACTTACTGTCATCTAAATAAGACATTTTTTGGTTTTTGCATGAACGTAGAAAAAATATTATATGCAACTCGTACAAAAAGTTCTTATTGCTCTTTGGACAATTTCTTGTCGTGTGCAATAAACACTTACTTTTTGTACTTGTTGCATAAATAACTATTTTCTTGAGTTTTTAACAATTATTTGTAAACTAAATCAAACAACAGTATAACAGCATAACAGTAAGTTATTAATATTCAGTATGTAATTATTAGATAGAGAGATAGAGATATTTTCTTACCGAATATACCTCGAACTTAAAATAATAACCGGAAATAATTTAAGCACTAGATATTCATCGATTTTCGATAAAGAGCCTTTTAAAAATGGAAAATTATCTAAGAAAATGGGAATGGAAACTTGTATTTAAAGAATCCCGTATATATCCGAAAATATTTTTAAATCGTGACCTCTTAGCGTACTTATCACCTGTAGAAACATATTTTTTGACTTTAACTTTATCAATTTGGAGTAAAGTCTTCTTCAGAGAACAATGTAGTGTTGTTGGCAACATCACCACCACCAGTTTAATTTCTATGAAATAAAGATTTTATAAACTTGGTTTTGTTTTTTTTTGTACAACTGTTGCTCTGTTGGATTGTTGTTGGAAATTTTTAACTCTACCCGACTTCAACAGCGAAAAGAGGGGGAATACGATTAATTTCACAGACCAACTAGACTGTACCCATGCTATTCAATACAACGATACCAATGAAGCCTCGACAGGGGAGCAGTGGAGTGTTTGCGGAAGTTTGGCTCCGCCTCTTTTGACAGAGTCTGATTCAGTAAAATGTATATTATAATATTTGATGAAATTTTAATAAAGTTAATAATTTTTATTTAGAAGTAATGTGAAATAAGAAGGAATATATTTTTAATAAACTAACATAAAATATTTAATTATTTTGAGAAGTTTTGTGAAATATTTTTAAATCAGGGTTTAAAATAAAGTTCTAGTTATATTAAAATTGTTATCGCCATTTAAATAGTGTTACTTTATTTAATGCGTGTTGCTTTGTGCCTTTTAAGGTATTGATTATTTTTGTTTTATGATTTATTCTTACATCTACATATTTTTGAGAAATTGCTCTAATAAGTTCTAATCACTGTGTAATTATGGGGAAGTGCATTGTTGACAATTGTAATAGCCGATCAGATCCAAATAGTGATGAAATTTCATTTTTTAGGTAAGTAATAATCAGAAATAATGGAGCACGTTTTATGGCATTAAAAGGCTCTGCGCAGAAGTTGTACTGACATTTCCAGTATCGGCCCTGTTTTTAAGTGTCCATATGTTTAACAATTATTGTTAGCGAGGTAACAAGTATTTAATGGTTTATTAAATAATACCATTTGGAACATTTTGGTGATGTGTGTACTGGCATCTTGGAAACTACAGGCGATACGAAAATGGGCAGTTGGGGGAAAATAACTTAATGACGCTTGCAACTAGATCTAGGTTTTAGAGTTATTTTGAAAAATGTTAATATTGGGTTATTCGTCTGTAACTTTTTTATTTAGAGGATTTTTTAAATCTGAAAACACTTTCCCGCAGCAAATTTTTTCGAAGAATTTCACTGTATATTTAAATGTCTATGCGACGTTTCGGTTGCAATAAAATTCAAATTCAATATAGCGCCCATACCAAAAAATTGAGTTGATGATGATCTCGCGCAACCGTAACTGTTCGAAATTCTAATATTGTAAACTTCTTAATTAGATTCTTATCTTATTATTATTTAGCAAATATAAATTATAATTAAATAGCAATAGCAAATATAAATTATAATTAAATATAAATTAAATAAAATAGTTACAGACGAATAACGCCATATTAACTTTTTTTTCAAAATAACTCAAAACCTAGATCTAGTTGCAAGCGTCATTAAGTTAGCAACAGAATTTTCCCCCAACTGCCGATTTTCGTATCTCTTATAGTTTCCAAGATGCCAGTACACGCATCACCAAAATGTTCCACATGATATTATTTAATAAACCATTAAATACTTGTTACCTCGCTAAGAATAATTGTTAAACATATGGGCACAAAAAAACACAGAGCCGATACTGGAAATGTCAGTACAACGCCTGCGCAGAGCCGTTTAATGCCATAAAACGTGTTCCATTATTTTTAATTATTACTTTCCTAAAAAATGAAATTTCATCATTATTCCGATATGATCGGCTATTACAATTGTCTACAATGCACTTTCCCATAATTGCATAAAGAAAACTCGTATATTTTACAAAATAATCGCGATGTTACCACAACGAATGTCTAACACTGACTGAGAGCATGAAACCAGCTGGGCTGAGGTTAGGCTTACGGAAGGCTTCACTGGCTTGGCCCTATAGTTCAGTCTAGTTGGTCTGTGATTAATTTCATTGGCTGAAAATTACGTGACTTCATGTTGCTGGCAACACTACATCGTTCTCTGAATGTGCCTTAAATCTATTTTAGGCACCTTGTACATGTTTACATAAATATTTTCTTTTCACGAAAATGTTTTTTTTTACATAAAGGTCTAAGTATAAAGGTTTACTTCCTTTCCATTCCGTCCGTGTACATACTGAAATTTTATTGTATATTCTGTTGAACGACGATTTAGTACTGAATGCTTTGTATATTTGAGTGACAAATGCAAATGTCAAAAACAGCTGAGACATGTAGGCAAAATCTCTTAGCTGTGCGTAACAAATTAACAAATCCCCACATTTGTAACGCTGGATGTATTTTATTCGTTAAGCAAGCGATAACAATAACGGCTATCTTAAATCACCACCCGAGCACTTCATTTATTAAGTTGCAGCAGTTGCGTAATAATTATTAAAGGTGATACCATTACAGCTTTTGCACCCATTTGTAATTCCCAAAGTTTATAATTTAGTTATTTATGTTTGAAATACACAACATTTAATATACCTACATAAGTTTGTTTTGTTCAGTAAGTTAGTATATTACTCAGTTTAAAAGTTTCCCAAATAGAGGAAAGGGTGCAGTAAATTTGCCTTATTGTTCTGCAAATGTCATTTGAGTTACGCATTCATTGATAAAAAGTGAAATTTAAAGAAGAATTACCGATAAACGAAACATGTTAATTTCATTAAACAAACTTTGTATCTAATGCAACGAGGACAATACTGTACTTCCTGTTCAACAGTCCAATTTGATTATCTACAATGAGAAAAACTTTCCAAGTAAACTGTTGCTGAACAAAATAATTAACGCAAATATTTTTTACCTAGTGTAGGTGTCTTACACTGCAAAAAAATAATTACACATTTTTACACAAAAGAACACAATACTGCCTTAATCGAGGTCCACACGGAATTCTGTATATTTTTACACATTTCTCTGCAGTGTGTTAACGGCTTAACACAATCCACTGTGGTAATATAACAAATATCATGTGTAACATTTCTGTGTTATTTGTATCATTGAAGGTGTAGGCTTTACACATTAATATGTTAATTTTATTGTATAATAGGTATTGATATGGAAGACTCACCTATCTTTTTAATTTGTTAATTATGTTCCGGTTTACTTTCGAAATAATTTATATATATAAAGCTGTTTACAGGCCTTTTAGGCCCAGAGAAATAATTTTTGAAATACTTTTATTTTGACATTTTCAAGAGGTTCTGTCTATCGCCGAGAATGCATTGAATATAGCCTTGAATGTTGTATTAAATGACAGAATATATTGTCACGGAATTTGCCCCACTCACACCCAAACCGACGACTGTGGTATCGCGAAATGCTAAGATTACCCCGATCGCCCCTACACGATTCTGTTAAACAAGCAAAAAGCCGTGGATCGAGACGGGACTAGAAAATTGGGGAATCGAGGAGAAGCATTCGAGTCGTTCGGGAAGATGAATCTAGAGATACTAGAATATACCTGGAATATTCGTTGGGTCTATAAAAGAAAAATAAACGGCCGATTAAGTTAGTCTTGTATAAGTCTTGTATTACAGTCTAAATTGAAGTGTTTAGTTGGAGATATTAAAGTGATTTAGATAGCGATTAATTAAATAAGTGTTTAGTTGAGTTCTAATTAGTGTTCAGTAGTGTACTGAGTATAGTTAATAAAGAAGTAATTAATTAACGGATTGTTTTTCTGGCAATAGTAAAAGTCGGATTGGGAAATCCGTGACAATATGTATTAAAAATTATAATTTCAGAAGCAAACAGGAACATAATTAACAAGATAGGTGAGCTTCCGTATCAATATAAAGAATTTTCTGAATTATGGTGTAATTATAAAAGAAAAGATATTACTTATTACTTTTTATGATTTTATTAAAAAAATAAATTTCTGTTCAAATGAACAACAACCAAGTTAGGTAACAAAATATGTATGTATTAAAATTAACAGTGTAATAGTACATATTCAATAATATGGGACTAATAATGTTCTAATAAATCATAAACAATGAAACAACAAACAAAGATGTATTTTGGCACTAGATAATAGGAGTTTATGAAAATTAACTGGTAGTTATCTGAACATATAATTTTCTTTCTCTAAAGTTACAAAAGAGTTAGATTATAGAGCAATTTAAAACGTCAGAGTAAACTCCTAATATTTTTAATAGTTATATTCTAATTAGTTTTAGCTTTATTACAATTATCAGTAATATTTGTTATAGTTAGCTAAGTACTTATCATTTTCCTTGGTTAAATCTCAATTTAAAAATAAATATTCTCCATTTGAACACAGTGAAGGGGAGGTAACTGTACACAACACCGCTACATGACCAATATGGCGTAGTGACGTGTGTTGGATCAACTGATATACTGCATTACTGATAATTGTAATAAAGCTAAAACTAATTAGAATATAACTATTAAACATACTCTGACGTTTTAGATTGCTCTGTAATCTAACTTTTTTGTAGCTTTAGAGATAGAAAATTATATGTTCAGATCACTACCAGTTAATTTTCATAAACTCCTATTATCTAGTGCCTAAATACATCTTTGTTTCATTGTTTATGATTTACTAGAACATTCCCTTCCTTTATCCTTCCCGTCCCTTATTAGAATATGTACTATTATACTGTTAATTTTAATACATACATATTTTGTTACCAGGCTTGGTTGTTGTTCATTTGAACAGAATTTTATTTCTTTGATAAAATCATAAAAAGTAAAATATCCTTCATTTTATTATTACACCATAATTCAGAAAATTCTTTATATTGATACGGAAGCTCACCTACCTTGTTAATTATGTTCCTCTTCGCTTCTGAAATTATAATTTTTAATACATATATTCTGTCGTTTAATAGAACATTCCAGGCTATATTCAATGCATTCTCGACGATAGGCAGAACCTCTAGAAAATGTCAAAATAAAATTATTTCAAAAATTATATTTCTCTGTTGTTAATGTGTAAAGCCTACACCTTCAATGTAAAAGTTACACATGATATGTTTTATATTAACACAGTGGATTGTGTTAAACCTTTAACACACTGCTACATACAGAGAAATGTGTAAACATATACAGAATTCCGTGTGGACCTCGATTAACACAGTATTGTGTTCTTTTGTGTTAAAACGTGTAATTATTTTTTTACAGTGTACAGATTGACATTTTGTTTGACAGTGCTTGTTTTAATTAATTTTTATTCTTGAGCATTTAATAGTCTATATGTAAATTAAAAACAAATAAAAACACCACATGCAATTATTTTCAATATTAAGTCTAATAATTGTCGCACTTGATCCATATTTCTACCTTCAAATTAATAGATAGTTTGTGAAATTTTCTTGCCAATTATCCCTCGAGCTTAAATTATTTTTTTCCTTAAACTAATGACAGGATCTTTTCAAAATATTCATGATCTTGAACAAATTTACTGAAATAATTTAAGCACTAGGGATATTATAAATGAGTATGTACCTAACGCTTTTTGTAGTTTTTTCATCGAAGTCGAATTATTACATAAATAATTTTAAAAACGGATTTAATTTGGAGTGCTCATAGGAACCTCTTGATATCAAATATCATATCTGCCTTTAACACAAAATTTTAAGTTTGAGTTACTAATAAATGTATGCATGATAATTTGGCATTGGCGCATTCACCAAAAAGTAGAATTATAAATAATATGGTTTATTTTAAATTTATTACCTATATTCTCAGTTTTATTATTTATTGTGAAAATTAATACAATATGATATGTTAATGTATATTAATAGCATGGCAAAGGGTGATATTTAAATATTATAGGCACGATAATAAAATATATTTGTAAAATTGTTTGTAATACTATTTTCGTTTCATTTTGTATTACTTGATTTCCTTAATATAAGAAAATTATTTATTCAGAATTATTACACCGCCACTTTTTTTGCAGTCATATTAAGTAAAGCGAACTTTTTCTTTTTCGATATTTTCTTCTGTAAAGCCCATCAGATAGCAAAATTTTAATTCATAATTTTTTCTAGATTTTTATGATTTCATAATTCTTTTTGTGCCTGTCCCAGTTTTGAACTGTATAATAAATTTTTATATTCTTTATATTCTTTCACAGATTATTTAACAAATTGTTTTAATTTTGTACTTTAGTTTTACGTTTTAACTTATAATAGTTATTTATGCAACAAGTACAAAAAGTAAGTGTTTATTGCACGCGACGTGAAATTGTCCAACGAGGCCGCCAGATCGAGTAAGACAACACGTCGAGTGCAATAAGCACTTTTTGTACGAGTTGTATACAATATTTTTTCTACGTTCATGCAAAAACCAAAAGATGTTTTATTTAGATGACACTAAGTGTAGGAAAATATGGCGTCGATTTGAACGTTTATGTTTGTCATGACGACAAAACGCTGTAGTAGAATGGCAGATGAATGCAATACATATTTTATTGCACTAGCGCAATAAAGAACAACTTTTTCCACTAAATATAGTTCAATAAAGCTTTGTTATTTGCATGAACGTAGAAAAAATCCATTATTTACTCATAAAGTAAACAAAATTATGATGCAGTAAGAATCTGTCTTCTTCAACAAAATTAAATTAAATATTAATTTAGTCATTTGGGGTAATTTTTAATTTACAAAGACGCATTGTTTATATCAGTTAATTTCAGTTCAACGTAAAGTAACTGCCAAGAGGTGCAAGAACAACAAATTATTTATACACATTTTTCAGATGGGATGTAATTGAACAAATGCCTGAAAAATTAAAATTGCCTTTTAATCCTAAAATATGCGAACAGAAAGGACTGAGCACTGTAAATGGAAAAACAAAAATATCACGTTAATGTATGTAAACTAACTTGAATTAATACTCGGATTATTTGATTACCAGTATTTTTTTTTAATTTTTCATTCTCAATTTCTCAACATGGGAACGATGCTAAACTTTTCATCATATTGATAATCTCTGTAGAAAGATTTCTAAGTATATTTATCTCGTGCGACAACTTAGAAAGGTGTTAAATGATGATATGCTTTTGAATTCGCATTGTGGTGTTGTACATTAATGTTTAATTTACGCGTCATCATCGTTTAGACTTTTCAAACACTAAAAAAAAATTGTTCGTATAATTGCACGGGTTGGACCTAGGTAATATTGCCACGTTTAAAAAAATATCAAAATCAATCCATTGCTCTCTATACATATTATTTTTTGATCGAAATACATAGTAATGATATAAAATTTAACACGAATTCCAGTTTCCACAATTACCCAACGGGATCTGCCAATTTAATCAGAAGTCAAAGATTTTGACTACAGAGATTAACAAATAGTTCTCTCGACAACAAAGTAATAATACTATGCATCCCGAAATTTAAAAATTTAATTAAAAAAATTATGCACAATCATTGTTTTTACTCAGCCCAGGAATATGGACACTACTTCTTCGCTATAAAATTTAGTTTCGAGTTGTTTTATTTTTTTATTGTGTTCTCATACAGTGCGTCCACGGATGGAGTAGCTTATACAGTGTGTCCACGGATGGAGTTGACAAGAGAAAGTCTTTTGTTTTTGGCTTTATCAAAAAATTTCACTCTTTATAAAAAGTTATGCTTCTCAAAAAAATATACAGGGTGATCATAAATTAAAAAACACGAAAATACTCTAGAGAGAAGTATCACTATTTATTATTTTACGCAAAATGTTGATAAAACAAATCTGTCTTATACTTATAATAAGTCAAAAACAAAAGACTTTCTCTTGTCAAGTCCATCCGTGAACACACTGTATACATTTTCGTAAGTTAATTATTATTGTTTTAAACCTACTTTCACTCCTTTAAGAGTTTTTTATATTTCCCTCAATAATTATGCAATTTTGACTTAATTATCATTGATTTTAAATTGTTTTGAGTTCTTTAAATGTATATTTTTTTAATGCATTATAGTGACTTGCGCTTTTTGCCTTAATATCCCAATGTTTGTATTTTTAAGCTACTATAATATTGTTAAATATATTAACTAGCCAATAAATACATTTCTTTTTTTCATCATTTTTGGAGGCCCTACGGCCCCTTGAAGTTAGGCCGAAAATTTTGTTTTTTGCAAATAACTTCAGAACATCTAAGTCAATTTTAATGAAACTTGGTATGGGGCTGTAGATAGAAAGTAGATTTGTCAAGTACCACAGAGGGCACTAGATATGTATAATGCCATTCAGTTTTGTTTCAAAAACTTTTGTTTCCATTTTTTCAGAAAAAGTTGGTAAAGCTATAGGGTGACCATTGGCAAATGAAACTGAAAAATCCGTAAAAAAGATGTAGAGTCCTTAATTAATAAAGATATCACAAGATGAATAGTTTTCTAAATGCTAGAATAAACGATTTATTTATTTTGGGCTTGATATTCTATAAACAAATTTTAGGTTTATGGTATCTTTAGCAAATAAACGGATAATTAAAAATTTGGAAAATTATATAATCCCTTGAAAAAAAAAAATAAAGTGACTGCGAAATTGCGAATTTCGGATAAACTATTTACAATATTAAATTATTATTAAATTCCATTAAAATCGGATAATGCGTTCCAGAAATATTTGCAAAAAAAAAATTAGGCCTATTTCAATAGCCGCCAGGGTTCCGAAAAATTATAATTCGGGAAAACAAAAAATACGGGTTAAATAATTTCTCATGCAGATTATATACCTAAATTTTTCCTAGTCTTTCTCTATCACCCTGTATGCGAGCTACAAACAACCCCTGCCATTTACTGTTACAATCTTCAGACCATCCGTTCGCTCTAAACATGATTTTAGCCGTCGTCATAAGTTCATTTCTTCATAGTTTAGTCCAAAACAAATGATTCTTCGTTCGTGTAAATCTAGTAATAGTGACCTCTCCTTAGCCTGATATAAAATTTGATATTTGATTTGTGTATCCACTTGCTACATTTTCTCGCTATTTCCCACTGTTTTTATGTATCTTAATCTTTTTGCTTTCTTCCTTACAATTTTTTCCAAGACATCTTTGATTTGCATCACTCATTTTTTTATCTTGAATAAATTTTGCTCGAATATCGCTTGTACTACCGCTTTCTTTTAATGTTTTAATAATATAATTTAGAAATATTTAAAATAAAAACAGCTTGATGGACAGAATATTATTTTATACTTTGGGCTGGAAACTAGTCTTTGATGTAAATCAAGTTCAGCACTTGCTACAATCAATGTGTTTCTAACTAAATATAAACTAAATTCTTTACACTTGACGGCGTGTTCAATTAAATAATTGTTAAGTACCTAAAATTTTATTTGTAAAAATAGTATTATTATTTCTAGAATCTATTGTTAAATAACCATCACATCATAAAATGCAGTAGTACATGCTTGTTAAATTTATCAAATTAAATTAAGTAAAGATGTTTTAAGTACATATGAGTGCAAAGGTGACCAAATAATTAGTTGTTAAGTATGTTTATCCAAATCCACTAGAAAAACGAACAGTGATGTGGTAGTCTCACATCTGATTTGTCTTTTTCAAGACGTATTTCTCAGCAAAATAAATGTAAGGGACAAATATCTAGGGAGAACAGGCGTGAAACCCAGTAACACAACGCTGATGATACCATATACCCTTCATTTATCTTCAGTCAGTTGCCCAGGAGAGCGAACATTTAGAAATCGAAGTAGTAATGGCCTGAAGAAGAACTTGCTGAACTGGAGGACGTAGAATTTTAAAATATGGTTATACAGGACGTTTCTAAAATATATGATTAAACTGAGACCAGATATGGATGTCCTTGTATCAAAAAGTTTTCTATGGGCAAGAAGGGAAACGTTAAGTTAGTCAATAACACATTTTTTAAATAACTTTTGATCTAAGTGAAAATCGGTGTAGGACTTTAGCTGAATATGCTATAATTTGGCTATGGCTAAATAGATCTTTCTTTACGTACAACGTTGGACGTAATCTAAAGTTGTTTTTATAAATGGTATCCCATATTATAGGGATAGAGCACTCCCAGCTAACAATTTCTTGTTCTGTAAAAATCGTAAGAACGTTGTCAGAGCAAATTTTATAGAACAATGTTTGTTCTAAGAACATTTTCAAAACATTCTTACAACACTTATACCATAAAAATGGGCACCGTTCTATAGAACATTTTAGTTCTTTAAGCGGTTCTGTAAAGCTTGCAGGAAATACTTACAGAATTGTTGAATAAACGATTTCACAAGTCTTAAAGAATTTTTATAACACAGTTACAAAGCAATCTCATAAAAATTCTATAGCACTTCGCTATAGAATTTTTGTGTTGCATGGTGTTATATTTAAAGAACTTTAAAATCGTTTAATTGTATCTTTTAAAAACAAAATGTTTCTGTATCGCACATGTTAGAAATAATATGGACGGACCAATAAGAACCAATAAGATGGGCCTAATCAGCCTGCATAGGAGTATTTACTTATATCATTACAAATTGCTTAGTTTGTTTGTCCATCAGGGAGCAGTACTTTTTAATGCGGAAAAAGTTTTATCGTAAAATATATGGTACATAATGGTAATTTTTTGACGCGCCCTCAGTTAACCTAATATTTCTTATGATGCTGGAAATTTAATAAAAAGAATTGTTTTCTAAATTGATGAATTTAACAACCAACTGTACATAAAATAGTCAGAAAGTAAGTATATCCATATTATTGATATCATTTCACCTATTTATATTGTACATATTTTTAATTAAGATTTTTTTTCTTTCTTCACAATATGGCGACAGAAAGAAAGGCTTCATCTTGTACTTCCAATGGATTCTCACTAATATGACATTTTTGTGTCGATTGCAATGATTATAGAGCAAATATGCTTCGTAAGCAACTACTTAATATTCACAGTGTTGTCATATTTTATTGTGGTAATTTCACTTATTTCAATCTTATTTAATAAATCTAATAAAATTCTTTAACTTCAACATCTAGAAGTGCAAATGGAAAAGGTTTGGAATGGTCTAAATTAAATATGTTATAGCGTTTCTTTATGGAAAAAAGGCTTTTGTTACTTATTTACTATATAATGATTTTATAACAACTGTATTATTATTCTCTACAACTGCTTTAAAGAGCTTTTTCTCTTAAGTTCGATAGCAGCTTCCATATTTGTAATTTGTTTTCCGCAGCAGAATTGTAACTTAACAACGCCTTATACAATAGTTCTATAATTAAACTATAAGCGACATTAGTATTCTAAATACAAATATAAAATATTAACAGAATATGAAACTCCTATTACTCTAAATTTATAGAACTACTTTGCTAGCTGGGCTAACAGTTTTCATGGGCAAAAAAATTGAATAGCCCGAAACGATTGTGGGTTTTAGCAATAAAATTGGTATGAATAAATTAATAATTAATATATTTACTGGTAAAGTGGTTGTTTCAAATCTAAAAAATATGACAAACATTACATTTACCACTTACATACCTAAACCCAGGCCAAGTATTGTATTATGTCACTTCACATTCTGTAGCATACACCTACCTCGTGGCGTTTAGAACATTTAAGAGTACTTTAAACGGTATATTGTTTCATGGATTTCTTTTGCTAAATTATAACAACAAATATCTTCTGGCCGCTGGCTCCTTCGCATCGACAGACATGAGGCATTTGTACCCTACTTATAGGCAACATAACTTGACTAGACGAAATTCTAATTAATTATTTTCTTACAAGCCACACTTATCTTAATTAAATAGTTAATAGGTACTATAAATGCACAGCATCAAATAATCAACATTTTTAAATACATTTTTCAACAATCCACAAAGTTTTAGGATAGGAAATTTTTTGAAACAACAAATTCAAATCTAGTCGTTTTGAGGCTTTCACAGCCGGTGCTGTTATTTGCTTTATTATAGTGGTTTTCCATGACCTAGATAGCAGTAATAGAATTGACGTGCAGATCCAATCTTAGTGATATTAGGAATTCTTTGATCTGCTTTTACAAAGTCGTCACTGAAATTGATGGCAGTGAAGAGTGATAAAATGTTGAAGAGGCCTACGGGAAGTGCAGGAAGGCTATCGTTATCCGAGCAGCGGTTGTTGTAGCAGCGACAATATCAACAATAAGAACCGACATCAATTTATACTGATAGCGCATCCACCTATACAGCCTAGTCTGAGAACAATAGCAGTAGGTAAACAAATTCTAGCTAAGGTTATCAATGTGCACGTTAATTCTTTTACTGGCAGCTACCAGTTACCGAGATCACGGCATAGGAATCCGGAAAACCACTATTGATCAAATCTGGTTTTGTTAGTTTTATAGAGGGCTTACGAATATATCTTTTTGTTTACTTTGAAACGTTATGAGACATGTTGCATATAAAAATTATGAAATACATATTTAGGAAACACTATTGCAAATAAATACTATATCATTTCAGTGTATAAAATATTTCCTGGGAATTGGTTAAGACAATAAAACCATTGATTAAAATACTATGCAATCATAAAGATTTAATTTATTATTACGATCATTTCGAGATAGCACACATCTTCAGATAATAGAAATTTTTAAGTTAAAATTTTTACAATTGTTCCTATCTAAAAAGAATTTTTACAAATTAATAAATGTTAAAAATTTTAAAAGAACGAACTTACAAAATTGTCAAATTAGTTTAAAAATATATAATGACTTGACTTGCCAAAATATATATAATTTTTACATTTTTGTTTAAAATCAGACCAGATATTGACAACAAGGTCAGAGGCAAAGTGACATGAAATATTATTATTGATCAAACCAAAGTAGAAGAATGTTTGAAAAGAAATCGAGTGGTTTGTTTTTTCTCCATTTTTTTTCCTACTAATGCAAAGGTAGTAACATAAACTTAAAACTATGAAAAGGAAGAAGTCAAAATTTGCAACATTATTTATTTATTTATTTAGATCAAAATAGATACGTGATAAACTATCAATGTCACTATTATTATTAATAGAATTTTATTTTTTTTTTAATTTGGATCATTTCTAATATCTTTTACATATAATTCAAAATCGGAATTTAAAAAATCTAAAACAAATATTAAGCATTCAAATTGTTATATTTAAATTATGTCCGGTTTCAATTTATTTTAATACTAATAGATGGTTAAACAATGTAATTAAATAATAATAAAATTCGTTTGGGTTTGTAGCGTTTATAGGCTGTAAATACAGACATATCATAAAATTAAATTTCAGCACAATCTCTGTATCGTCTTAGCTAGAATGTCAGGGGGAGAAATGCTCAGTGACAAATTGCTTTCTCTTTATGGCAAATTATGTTTTGTGTTTATGTTATTGTGAAGATTTACCACATATTCAGAGAGTTTAAACGTAACGTTCAGCAGAATATGAATATGAATTAGGAAATCATCTTTTATTCCTTATCGTATTCAAACAGTGTATACTAAAATATACTCGAACATGATAAATATTTTGTTTTAATGATTACAATTTTATATTTACGTAATTAATAGTAACTGTTTGTTTCTTTGAGAATAAAACTCTTTTCCGAGCATACAAAATGATGATTTACTACGCGCAGTCATCTAAAATTATTTACTTCTTCTTTTTATAAAATTATAAAAGTAGCATTTTTAATATAATTGTTACTTTAAATACTACTCTAGAAAAGTGCATGGGCTAGGCCATTTAGAAAGAATGCGAAATGAAAGGACAGTGAAGAAATAGCAAATAGAAGTGAGTAAACTTGAGTATAAGAATAAAAGAGGTAGAACGAGAAAGCGATGGAGAGACGCAGTTGCAATAGATCTAAAAGAAAAAAATGGCTACAAAATAGAGGCGAGAAACGGAAAGAAGTGAAAAAAAAAACCCAACTCAGAACCTAAATGGCCTGTAAACAGCTTGATATAAAAAAATAATTTAAACAAGTAAAAAAAATAAAATTTACTTGAAAAATTTCATTCTAAAGACGACAATTTGGGGACAATGCAAAACATGAACGAGAATTTCATTATAATGTATCAATAAATTTCTCCGTAAGAAATCAACGTATTGTGTTCTTCAATTAACTGTAGTCCTTTCGTTAAAAAGCAAATATCACTTGTTCAAATAAAGATGTCCAAGTAAATATAACTGAATTACAGCCAAATAACGCCAGGAAATATTGGAATAAATAAAGGGGAGGCAAAATACTATTGCAGACCTGTGTCAGGTTTATGTGTTTGCTTGACGTAATAGATTTCTTTGAAGCAGATTGAAAAGTGCTGTGGACTGAAGGAAAAGTGAAAAGGTTGATGTATTGAACATTTCTGTTAAAATATTTACAGAAGTTTTATCGAAGTCTTTACAGAGGATATATATAGTATACAGGGTGTGGCATTATGGTGGCACAAAAAATTAGAGCAAGTTTCATAGGATATATGTAAAGGAAAAGTTTTATACGAAACAGTTCAATATTCATATTGTTTTAAGAAAATTAAATTTGAAATTATGAATGAAAAAATGGTTACCATACGGCCTTAAGAGTAGTGGAATGTTGATAGACACCAATTTCAACCTTTATGCAGATCAATGTTAACATATGATCTTTCGGGAACTTCTTTATCAGAAAAGATTTTATTAGTAATTTATGATTATTTGTGTCAGTTTTTTGCCACTAAAATATAAAGAAATATTAACAAATAACCCTTTGCTCCTAATGGATATATATATATACTTTTAAGTATGCCATTATTAATTATTAATGATGCCATTATCAAAGCTTTTTAAAAACATCTCAGAATAGTACACTTTAACTGAGATTCGATGATAGTTGATTTACGGTTGCTATGGAAACTAAGGACAATTGTTTTCTCATGGCATACCAAGTTATTTAATAGAAACATTGCTTTTCCTTTTTACGCCGTAACTTTAAATTAGCTTTTAAGATCTGAGTAATTGAAATAAATATTTAGCGATTTTAATTCTCTAGTATTTTAATAACTTCAATATTTTCTTAAGGTTGCGTTCTTGTTAGCAAATGTCTTCATTTCTTAAACCATTTTTTTACATACAAAATGGCTGTCCCCTATTTTTGCGAATGCACTCCCTGCATACTTAAAAGAGTTAAGATTAATTTTCCTAATTTTTAAAATGTTTATCTTTTTTTAGAAACTTTTTCTAAGAACTGAAAGAGCATTGCTTAGGTAAGTTTTTAATAATATCTAGATAAACCTACACACAAAGGTTTAAATAAAATTCATGTCTATATTTGACTCTAAGCTTTTACAAAGTAGAAAAACCATGTTTATGATGTTCTAGATAAGTAAGGAAGCCACTTTGGATTTTATTGGTAAACTCATTTAAATAATCCATTCATTCCTAATAAAAAAGTATAGAAATATTTGAAATATAAAAAGGTTTGTTTTTCTTGTACCCTTCAATAGTTGTAGAAAACCACGGTTAAATTAAAAGATATTAAAAAATTAATTATCACAAATATTGTAACACTTGGTCTATAGGTATGTTTGTTTCAATCGACTCAAAATCAAGTATTCTATCACCTCCTAAAATTATTGTAACGACTTGCAAGACACCCTGTATAATCTTTGTCGAATCATCTCTATTAGTCCTTATAGTTAGTCAAACAGTATGTTTCTAGCAGTGTATACACACTTTTCGTTTTTCCAGGCAGAAAGTGGATCATTATAATTTTATAAACCGGAAAAACTGTTTAATTCGTTGAGGTTACAAGTGCTTAACAAAAGGTAACCTCATTAAATAAAGCGGGTTGTTGAACGCCTTTTGTAGTCCATCCCCTTTATTAACGAGCGCAGCGATTTCTTTGTAAAACTGTAATAATACATAAATGTCAATATTAAGAAACTTTACATTGTTACCACTCGTTAACATTGTGGACGTTAATTGGATTCTTTGATCCCTCTTCACACAAGACCTTTTTTTAAGTGTTTCCCTCTCCTTTAATTGCCTGTCACAAAATATATTTTATTATCATATTATACATAAAGGTTTTTTATATCAGATAAAATTCTACCTCTGATTAACTTTTGCAGCAAAAAATTGTCGAAATTTTGAAAAATTTCGGATATAATAATTCAAGGACCAATAACTCAAAGGCCTTGATAATAGGCAAGATAATTTACAATTTTGAAAGAACAGAAATTGCATGATTTTTCCAAATACCTGTAGATGAAAGAATGTATTATTTTAAACGAAATGCCGTTTGTCCTAAACAATTTCGTTGAAAAATAAATCTAAAAACGATTTTTCAAATTTTGTCTGGCCACGCTCCCAGAAAACAGTCGCCGCCGTAGCGAAGACCTGCGACCTGTGGCCGTTCGCGCTGTATAACCTGTACAAGATTTACATGTTTGCGGACAACGCAGTACATATGTTTAGAAGCTAGTTTGTCGTTTGTTGGAAAATAGAAGAAATACTAAATTTTTCCCTTTACTGTACAAAGTTGCCATTTCTTTTAACCCAAACCTAACCAACAGGATTGTCGCCCTAATTATCACGAGCGGATCTATATTGTAAACAAATAAATAAATTACATCTAACAATATCTAACCGTAAGTTTACCACATCAACTCTAATAATTATGGTAATGTTAAAAAGGGAAAATAGATACATCTGCTTGCTTTGACTCATAGTATTTCTGCACTAATGAAGTTGAGATTCGCACCAATGAAGTTTATAAGCATAAATGAACTACTCGTGGCAAATTGTCCGATTGTAGTTGCTCAAAATCGGCTTCCGTCATTTATGACCCAAAAATGCCGTGAAAAACGCAAGTAACAAATATACTCGCGTCAAGAATTCAGACGACTTACGTCATGCGAACAAATGAATAATTCAGTATATTTTCATCAAAATATTTAAGAAACTGCAACTGATAGTAATAAAACTTTATACTACACTAAAAGTTTTCATTATATATTGCACTAAATTGCAAAAAATTATTGTTTTTAACGCAACCAAATATCGAAAATTACGTTGACAATAAAAACAAATGTGTAACGTCAGCCGTGACGTAAGACGTCTGAATTCTTGACGCGAGTATACCTATTTACGTCACAAACACCGTAACACTACACGAATATCTACGGAAACATAAGCAAGATGGCCGCGTTAAGCAGCATGTGACGTCATACTAATGATATAGCATTTTAGGCCACGTTGATTTGTTTACATTCCTTGACAATTTACTAAAGCTATTATTTTAATTATTATGTGATTATTGTCGTCAGACATATGTTCTCACCTTTCAATATGTTAGAAAGATTACCCTGTAATACATTTAAAACCAATACAAAATTTATGCCCTTTCCCACTATTGGAAATTTTTCAATGCCCTAGGGTTATTCAGTCAGAATTTTTTCTTTAAAACAAGATATTTAGGTGCAATTTTTTAGTTGTTATAGTTAGTATATAGGGTGGTTAATTTTTCATGGCTCACCACTGGCTTTTCAGAAATCGATCTATTCATGGTGGCTCATATTACAAAAAAGTTACGTCACTATAGTCTGCTTGGAAATGAAAGAGTGCAATAAAACCCCGAGATAAGAACCGGCAATGGGCGTGGTAATATTTCGTTTCAGGTAATTATAGGGTAACACTAATGCTAACAGGTAATGGGTGCGCATTAATATATTTTACTGGATACATCATAGGGCAGGAGCCAGTGTATTGTAACAGATCAATCCAGTCTTAGAGCTGAATATACGAAGATGTGCTAGTGCAGTAGAGTAAAATTCGACTTGTGTTTAGTTTAGTGACTATTGTGCCAGTGGATATAATATTGTTTGGGTAAAATGTAGAACTTATCAGATTACGTACCTGCTATTATATTAAATGTATTTAATGCATTGAAACACCAAAATCCTACCAACAGTGTTAACGACATCGTGGAAAAGTGTTCCAAAATGACAGGGATTGAAAAATCGATTATCTACAGACTTTAAAGGAAACAAAAAATGAACAAGATATTGTAAATCCTCCAAAATCATCTACAGGGAAATCAAAAGTCGTTATAGATGATTTCTTCAAAAATGTCATTCGCAGAAAAGTACACTCATTTTATTTTAAAAAAGAAATACCAACGCTTAAGTGAACTTTCAGAGGACAACGATTTGCCAAAAATCAGTAGAAGCAAATTATGGGCCGTCTTACGAGAGTTCAATTTTGCTGGGAAAAACAGAACGAAGCAAGGATCCTACTTAAGATCAATTAGAAAATTCCGTGACGAAGGGAGGAATATTTATTATCTAGACGAAACTTGGGTCAACGAGGGATATACTGTAACAAAAGTATGGCAAGATAAAAATGTAAAAAGTTTTCGACAAGTATTTTTGGATGGACTTTCAATAGGGTTCAAGGCACCTTCAGGTAAAGGGCGAAGTGACACATACAGGTAGTGCCAGTGGTTTTGCAGATGGCAGTTTAATTTTATTTGAATCTAAAAATATAGATGACTATCACGAAGACATGAACGTAGATGTTTCCGAAGAGTATTTTACACAGATGTTGGATCTTATTCCTCCGAGGTCTGTAATTATCATGAATAATGCCAGTTACCATTCACTGCAGACCGAGCGGACGCCTACGACTGCTTGGAGGAAAGCCGATATAATTCAATGGTTATCCGGAAAAAACATTTCTTTTGAAGCAAATATGGTGAAAAAGGAACTTTTGACACTTGTCAATCCTAATAAAGATCAGAAAAAATATGTTATCGATGAAATGGCAACAAATCGCCAAATAACGGTACTACGGTTACCACATTATCTTTGTGAACTTAACCCAATCGAATTAGTCTGAGCACAGGTAAAAGGAGATGTAGCGCAAAATAGTACGACGTTTAAATTAAATGACGTAAAAATTTTGTTAAAAAATTCCTTGGAACGAGTAACTGCAGATAACTGGCAAAGATGTATACATCATGTACAAAAAGAAGAGGAGAAAATGCGGGAACTCGATAATTTCATTGGCGTTACTGTGGAATCTATCGTTATCAATCTAGGAGACGAAGATAATTTATCAGAATATTCAGAGGATGAATTTTAATATACCTACTTTTTTATTTTCTTTATTGTACATTTATACAACACTACATTTACTCACCATAATTTGAATTTTCAAAATACATATATTTTTGTGTGGGATAAAAGTCTATTCATTAAATTTAAATAAATATTTTGATAATAATATTGAATAATTTTATTTGAATTACTAAAAACCCTCTTAATCCGGTTATGATGCTTAAACTAGCCTCTAGTTTTGAAATGCTGTTTTTATATTGTTTACTTATAAGAGAAATGGACCTAGAAATTGAAGCGGCATTTATAAGGCACTGCGCCATTTTGCTGAACCACATAGAAATTTCTAATATAATTTAATGGAAGATTCTGTGCATTCTTCATTTCCATCCATAAAGTATTTAAGTATTTCTGAGAAGTAAGGCTTCCAACGATATAAACAAAGTCAATAACGGTTTTATAATGAAAATAGAAAATATTGCAGTTGGTAAAATGCGCTAGAAGGTGAGACTTTTCCCGCCATTAAATAATTCGCGTTAATTTTAGCAAATTTCGCATCCATGAGTACATATTCTTCAAATGAATAATAATAAACACTATCACAAAACGAATTTTTTAAATTTTTGAGCACATATTTGTAATAATAAAAAATAACTGTTACTGAAAGACGAATTGTAAAATGTGATGAATATCTGTAAAATAAAAGTTACATTATATATATTTTACGAGTATTCATAAAACAATGCTCATGTCAAACGATGTATATTTTATTTGTAGTGTACATCAAATAAAACCTATCATCTACACCACAAAAATCCGCAGCCATGTTATCGTTATGTATACGACAATATTTATGAGTTTCTACATAAATTGATCTCCTATAAAATTCCTTATACCGAACATCAAAGATTTTATATCTTATAGAAATAATTCTGTTTGGCCAAAAGGTCAACCATCCCTACATAAGAAGTGCTTTCAAATAATTTATGGATTTCAGTAGATTGTAACAAATGACCCGTCATATAACACAATTAAATAATACTTCTGGAACTTTCTGCTTCATGAAAAATTACAATGGCATATTGTGTGAAATGAATCACCTTTCTCGTAAGCCAGCATTTTCCTCTTTCTTATGTAAGTATATAAGACTTTTGGGGCAAAAATCCTGTTTCTTCTAGTTAGCCTCTTGTAGTAAATTTTACGTTTCTTTTTGTCATACTTACCTAAAGTGGATTTAATGACCGAAATAAGGGCTGGATAAGTACAATATTATAAAAGTTTTCACGCTTCAAGATGAAACAATAGTCTGATAATAATTGTTGAAAAAGAAATTATGACAAAGGAAATTTTAAAAGCCTTTGGGAAGTGATACTTCAAAATAAGAATAAAAGTACTTGTTATGAATAGGGCTTTTGAAGGAAGGACTAAAAGATGGACTAAAATAATTTTTATAGGTAAATGATTTTTATTTACATTTAGAATCATTTTCTTAGCAGTATTATTTTAAAAGGGGAAGTTTTTACAAGGATTAGGGGTTGATTTTTACAAAACTTTTTTTATTTAAGTAGATACGGTGTTTTTATGATATGAAATATTTGCGAGAATTTATTTATACAGTTTATTTATATTATTCGTAACAAATTTACTGTAGATGTTTCATACGTCCCTCATTCATTTTTAAAAACATTTTAATTCTTCGATGCCAAAAAATTGATCCTCGATTGGATCACTATACAACTCAATATCGAAGGCGCAATTTATCAACAGTTGGTACCACCAATGAGTAAAGATGGTTAAACAATTTAACGGATTCAAGCCAGGGGATATTACAGAGCAAGCAAATCAAGTAAAAGGTTCATCACGTGCTATACATCATTAACCAAAATAATTATTTAAGCGATTTCTTACATGTAAACCAAAATAGGCTATTTGAGGCTTTTACAGCCGGTGCTATTATTTGCCCTATAGAGATTTTCCAAATTGCTATGTCCAGCGGCGTAACACATAATCGCATGACCCCCTCCCATTGGTTTTTCAGTACTGGTTGTGTCATGACTCTGATTCTCCGATTTGGCATGCCCGTACCCGTATTGGTCTTGGGTTAAGTTCTATATGTGGACCCACTATCGTTACTCTTGGGTCCTCCAATACACAAAGAAGAAATGACACACGAAAGGCACCTTGGTAAAAAATGAGAAGGTGGTAATTTGTGGAAGAAGGGAGAAGAGAGAAGTCGGACCGCGCTGCTCGAGATGCAGATCCAAACGAGCTTCGGCTTATTCCGCCATTAACGTATTAAACGGAAAATTGAACTGCCAACTTTTCAGCTATGCCGATGGTGCCAATTACAGCCGATCCTATGTCGGCTCGTGATTACTGCGGGTGAGAATTTATTATGGAACTAATCCGTTAAATACTTCATATTTATTACACCAGCTGATTATAAAAGTGCGAATTTAATTGTTTTTTTCTGTTATTATTTAACGGTTTCGCAGCTTTGAATTGCTTAACATTGAGTAGGAATTGGAAACAATTTTATTGACCTGAATGCGGCAGGTCAAGAATCACTGTTGCCAAATAATTTATCCCTGAATATGTCTGGGACTACTTTTTAATGATAGCATGATGTTTTTTTGTATTACTGCTAGTATATAAATACGAAAAACTTTTTAGCCCCACTTAGTAATTTACCTAGTGAGTATTGGTTTTGTATCTTACTATTCATGTAATTAAATATGAATGGTTTATTATTTAATTCTTTGAAGTTTTGTAACTTCAACTATAATATTTTTTAAACTGAAATTTAATATATAATTGCATACATTTACAAAATGATTTATAGTATTCATTACATATTTCAACATTATAATAAGTATAGGTACCAGGAAAATATTTAAATTTGGTAACGTCGCGTGGGGCCGACACTGAGTTGAACTGCCGCCTGGAGTCAGTAACAGTCTGAAAAGGGGGTTTAAATAATAGTTTGAACACATTTTTTCTGCGTAAATATACATTTAATTTTTTTTTATCGCGTATTTATATTATACCCATTTTTCTCTATTTTCTCTTAAAATTAATGACACTATGACTGAATTATCCTATATATTATATATATAAATGTTTATTTTGGAAATAGTAGGATTGTAAGTAGTAAAAAGTAGTAAGTTTTTATACGAGCGCTATCGCACATTGCTTAGCGTATTTTTCATGTACAGTGGATTTCTAACAATTAAATGGTGTGGATCAAATTATCCAGAGTTTTATTTAAACATTATATTGTTTTAGTTACTCCACTAAAGACAAAACATAACACTATATAATCAAGTGCCATTGTGATCACCGCAAATTCGCAAGTATTTTGTTCTACATTCATCGGAAGTATTTGTAATTATATGCAATGTATGTGAAAGAAGAGGAAAAAAATTGGTATGTTTCTGGAAAAAATATAATTGATGATGTCATTAGTCAAATACCAAAAATAATACTTTCGATTGAAAAAAGAGCTTCCCTTCCATTACCATTTAACAACGCGTATTCCGATTTTATTTAAATATTTTGTGTCCTTTTTGTATGTACAGTAGGGCCATACTATCGCGTTTGAGACACCCTGTACAAATTTAGGAAAGGAGTACAAACACTTATTTATTTGTTCCTGCATGATTTGCTATGCTAACACTTGCTGTTGAATATGTATCCATTAAAGTTACGTTTAACGTAAATACTCTTATAGTAACTTTTTTGATCGGTCAGTGGTCGCGCGGTTTAAGGCGTCGGTATTTGAATCGAGGTAGCTAGACATGTGTGGGTTCGATCCCCGCAGCCGGTAGACCGTATATCAGCTATATTTGTGGAGAGGATTGGCAACCTATCTACGGGTATGGTAGGGTGGAATAATGTTAGCTTGAGTAAATGTGAGAGATTGATACCGGTCGGCATTTGAACGACTAATTAAGTTTTCCAGGTTTCTCTTATTCCTGCACTGAATGGTCGTTAGGGCCTACCAACATAAGCCTAAGCGCAAATGCGACCTGCGTAATAATAATATGCCGCCCCCTCTCCCGCAGAAATCTTCGACTTCTGGGCTAATCCTCGTGATTAAAATGAGGGGTAGAGATTTTATTACTATTATTATCATATAGCTTTGAGTCCTTAGATTTCTTATTATACAGATTCGTTATATTTTTGTGTAGGATCCAATTTTTACACTAATTTTATCAATTTATATCACTTAGTGAACACTATAAATAAAACCACAAGTGGATTGTTACTTTTATACGTTACTTTTTTACCTGTATTTTATTAAACTGTTTTATATATTTGGTTAGTTTGCGTACTATCCAAAAAATTGACTATTTTGTGTTACCTCAATGATTATTTCCTTTCATGCTAGATCAAATTGGATAGTTTATAAATTAAAAACTATAAAAAGTCTTTGACAATTTTAAGTAAATTTGCCCAAAGAGTGGTTTAGTTTATATAGTGCCCCGCTAATAATAATAATAATAATAATAATTCAGAACATCTCCGAATGTGTCGGAGCTTCGGAAGGTGTTACTGGAAAAAAAAAAAAAATAATAATAATAATAATAATAATAATATCTCTACCCCTCATTCTAATCAAGTCGGAATATGCGTTTTCTATCAAAGTAGCCAATGGTTCAGTTAGTTTGTATACTAGTACTAGCCAGCTAGTTTACAAACTAACCAAGTTTACACTTTAACCGTAACACATACATTAATGTGTTAACCGAATAACATAAATTTACTTTACGATTCTGGCTATAATACCGTCAATATTCCGTGTTGATTCCAAACACTATTGTTCCGCGCAGTTTATCGTTAACTGCACCAAACTAACGGCAAACTCAATTAACTATATGAATTAAAGCTTATCTGTTTCATGTCCCGAGTGTGAATTAATTTGTGCGTACCCGTAAATATGAATATGTATTTTATGCATTTGGATGTAATTAAATTACACCTCTCTCATTATCAATTCATAGCAGGATAGTATTTGTTATTATCTTTGACAAATTTGTTCAATGAGCAGTTATAGATGGTTCTTTGTTTCCGGAGATATTAATCAAAACTATTTTAAGATACACTGCATACATTAACATATTTTATTTACAACCATATAAGTAATGTTGATATTTCAAACTTATAGTAAGTTTGAAAGAAACATATTTCTGCCTTTGACACATATCCAGATGGAAAGTGACATTTACCAAGGTGGAAAGTGATTACTTTTCATCCAGACAAATGCCAATTTCAACCTTCATTAACGTTAAACATGTTTCATTACTCACTATAAATACTTTTGACTGGTAGGTAGGTAGGCATTTCTTTGACTTGGCTCTAGACTTGAAGTTATTTTCCACATTAACATGAGTTAATATCATTTTATATAGTTCGTCACTTCGACATGCACTTGTTACATCAATTATGAGTGCATCGTTTACAGGTAGCATATCATCAGGTGTATTTTTCAAAAATGTCGGAATTTTCTCACTGGAGAAAGCGCTTAACTTTTTGGATATATATTCCAGATTTTGCCAATACCAATAACTTCGAAAATTTGGAGATATTTACTTTATTTTTAATATTTAAAGTAGTATGCAACATTGAGTACCAAAGGGTTGAGGGCTTTTTGATTTTGGTAATTTCGCTAAAATATGCCAGCATAATAGTTTCAGAAACAGCTTTCTGAACATCTTTTTGCGAGCATAAATTCTTGAAAATATCATAAATTTTGTCGTACCTTGCACGACTCTTCTTAGGTAACAAATCTTTTTTTAAACTTTCAGCGATTTCTTAAAAAAAATGCAATTAATTTAAGTTTGTTTTACTTTTTTAATACCATAGTAACCATTGTCAAAATGCATTCATTTTATCTGTAATCTGGTTACATATCTTACAATGTTAATTTCTCACGTAATTATTTTTGAAAAGTTTCATTCTTTTCTCGAGGAATGGTTCACCTTGGCTCTACGCGCCTCTGTAAACCATCCTTTTTTTTCGGCAACAATGCAACACTTTTCCCATAGCTATGAAATGTACTATATTTCACTTGTTCGTAGCAATGTAGGTACACTCGCCATAATATAAAGTTAGCTTTGTTTCATTGTTTCTCGAGTAAAGTATCTAATACTTTATTGAATCTTATTCTTGTATAATATGATTATATAGTTTTCATTTAAGAATAAAAACTACGTGAAATCAAGAAAATTGCTATACTTAATATGAGGTAAAGTTATGCTTGTTTAAAGAATTGTTTTGTTTTATTTAGATAATATGAGTTACGTGCTTCAACAATTGTTATTCTCAAAGTAATGTTTTCTTTATTTGAAGTTTTAAGTGACTCGAAATAGTTACTGCAAATATTTGAAATAATATAATAAGTTGCTTATTGCACGCATTTCTTAGGCTTTAATTGCATATCTTTGAAATTCTTGAGTAATTATTTAAGCGAAAGATACCATTAAGTAATATTGAATAATAGCATTTCTAGTGCTCATCAAATTGTGTCTGGTGTACCGCAGGGTTCAGTTCTTGGGCCTTTATTATTTTTACTTTATACGTTCGACTTAACAAATGTAGTTGCAAAATGTAATGGTCAGTTTTTTGCAGACGATACTCAACTTTTAATTCACTTTGCAGCTGACAAATCTGATGAGGCTATGGAAATTATAAACGATGACTTACTTAATATCAGTAACTATTCTACAAATCATAATGTACGCCTAAATCCTAATAAATCTAAAGTTCTTTTATTTTGCGCAAAGAAAAGACGTGGGCATTTAAAGGCAAACATGCATATTAATATCGATGGTCAAGCAGTTCCGTTTGTTACCACTACAAAAAATGTAGGCGTATATTTTGACGAAAATTTGAAATTCATAGACCATGTCACAAATGTTACATGAGCTTAAAATTGTTATATACTAATAAAAATCTGTTGACATATAAGATGAAGAAATGGTTGTGTGAGAGTTTAGTATTATCTAAAATTTCTTACTACAATATCCATGCTGAGATAAAGTTATTTGTAATAGATTACAAAAAATTCAAAACTGTTGTAAATTAATTAATAATCTAAGAAAGTATGATTATATATCTGCCGCTTTTTCAAATTTAAATTGGTTGAAAATCAACAACACATTTAAATATAATTTCCTTTCCTTTGTATTTCGTATACTGAGCTCTTCATCTCTCGAGTACTTAAAGGAGAGGTAATATGTCGGAAACTGAATTTACTAAACCAAACATCACTAACTATTCCCCAGAACAAGACAGCTATGTTTCAGCGCTCATTTACATTTAACGCAGTAAATTATATAATTCCTTAGATTTCAATATTAAAGGCATCGCAAAAATCTTTTAAAAAATAAGTATCTAAAATAGTATTTTTTACTTTTGCAATAATAAATGTAACGGTGGTCACTATTTGCCATTATATTTGTTTATTTATGTATTTGTTTGTTTCTTTTTTTTTCCTGTTCCTATTTTATCTTAGGATTATTAGTGTATTAATTAGGTATAAGTATTAGTTAGGAAGGGTTAAGTATGAATGGCCATTAGGCTAGACTTCTACCCATTGTAAATTTCTCTTTATAGAACTTGCAATAAAGACGTTTTATTATTATTATTATTATTATTATTATTATTAATATTAAATAATTTTGAATAAATTAAATAATAATATTGCATTAAAAAAATATAACTGAAGTACATAATTAGTATTTCAGTATTCTGCCTATAGTGTATTCCATTCTAGAGTACTCTACCTACCTTATATAAAAAAATTATTACCAGCACACCAGACATATACCGCTTTTGAGCTTGTTAGCTCTCCCCAGTATATCACTGGAGGCGAGGCAACCGACGGCTTATCCGATAGAAGGGAACCTGGGTAGATGTCTACATCTTGTGACCACATGTTGCACCTGGCGGTCTACCTGCACATACAGCTTTAATAAAATTTGTAAGCCTTTCAACTTTATTTAATTGTAATTTTTAACTTAATTTTTTAATTCACAAATTATCAGGTGGATTTGCCATGGCATACCTAATAAATACCAACAAGAACGAATAACAATTTTTTTTTAATCATACAGAGATGTCATTGTACTCATAAAAAAATCAGAAGTCATGAAAAAGTGCAAAAACATTAAAGATATTTCTCTCAACACAAAAAAATGGCATTTACAAGTTTTATGTCAAAAATTAATGAAGTTTGTAAAATCTATTTAATTTTCACATTTTTATCTTGTTATCGTTAATATTTGTTATTTTAGTGCAATTTGATTTTTACAGTGCAGTCCTATATGCAACTTATTGGTTTTAGGATTTCACGACCGGTGATAATATTTGATATATAGTGATTTTCCAGATTGTTATGCTGTGACCTTGGTTACTGATCGCTACCAGTAACAGAATTAAAGTGCACATCCCTGGACTTAGCTGGGGATCTTTTACGTGCTCTTGTTGTTTTTGGACTAAATTCTGTGTAGGCATACCTGCAATCGGTGTTTCTGGACCCGCTCATATATTGATTTCGTCTCCTTTTGTTGGTAGCCGCCTCTGTAATTGGTCGCATCCCATGCTTCTAAAATTTTCGCCGCTCTTCACTGTCGGCATCTTCAGTGGTAACTTCGCAAAAGCTTAGTCATGACTGTGGTCAGGTCAAAAAATTTCAGTTAAGGCTAGGGATGTGTACTTAAATTCTGTTACTGGCAGCGACCATTTACCGAAATCACGGCATTACAATCCGGAAAATCACTATATATCAAACCTATTATTTGTTATGGCTGGTTAAAAAGTCTAAGTTGACTTGGTAATTTGTAAGAGTTAATAAGAGTTAATAAATTCCAACTAATTATTTATAATTTAAAAACTGGTGTCATATTTAAATAATAAACAAATTGTTATTGTTGCGGTGGCGTTGTATTTTGATTATTGCTGGTTTATACAACCCTTAATTTTTCTCTTAAAAACTTCCTTAGAAGTGTCAATCCAACTTGTAGTAAAACAACAGTTTAGTTTTACTATTTAATAAATAAATTCACTTCACTATTTATAGTGCAGACAATATTAATGTAATATTTTTTATATACAATTTACTATATACTAATAATTGTTGGCGGAAGTATACTTCTCCAAATACTTAAACACACACTTAAAAATGAACACAATTAGGGATGAACCATATTCGACCCCCTACTGTATACAGTTGCCCCCCTCTACTACTACAGGGTAGGCGTGCCATATACTAAGAAACTCAACAGTTATTACTCAAATTATAATACTTATACTTATTATTCAAATTTTTATAAATAATTTTTAGATTTGTTACAGTAATATTCCCAACAGTGCTGGTTTTCTTGATGAGGTAACTTGATTTTTTCAAAAAGAAGATCTAGTAGGCGTAGAATACTTGGAAAGCTCATGTCAAACAATATAAACGCACCAATTTTCACAAAATTTGTTCTTTAAAAAAGTTATGAACGGAAACAGAAAACAAATTTTCAGTTTTCAGCCGATATTTCGGGAACTACATAAAATATCTCATATTTCTTTTTTGAAAATTTAAAGGAGTAAAAATGTGCAACTCTTTCCTAATTTAAGCCAATAATAATATATTACCGTTTCCGAGAGTTCTGTAATGGGCTTCATAAAATTTAAATTATTTTTCTTCATTAGGTTCAGAAATATATCCACTGTTTGCATTTTATGTTTCTTAAAGTCAACATAATGAAAATAATTCAATTATCTTTATCTAAAAATAAGCTGTATTGTATACTATAAATAGTGGCATCGAAAAACAAGGACTATAATGACTTACTGTGCATGCGAGTTTTGTATGCCCAGTTCTCATCAGAAACACACTACGGAAGTGGATGGTATCAATCTCTCAAAGTCAAGGTAGATAGAGTGGAAGTAATCGTTTCAATGATTCAGTAATCGAATGTTGAATCGCAATTGCTCAGGACTGAGCTGAAATGTGAGTGTAATGTGGAAGCGTACTAAATGTTTTAGCATAGGCAGCTCGAGAGAATTTAGGAGCATTGTACTTTAATTTGCCCATACCAACCTAATGCCGGCTGAGTATCTCTTTCATAGGACTAAATATCTGTTATAGATCTCCCTCATAGGACTGAATATCTACTCGCGTAAAAGCTTTATGTAGTTCGCCTCGTTTGTGTATCTGATAAATTTATATTTGGAGACATAGCTTGATATTTATTTCTTCAAGAAATTGACCAAGAAATTATCACAGTTCACTGTGAAAATATTTCCTTCAAATGGGATTTTTTTGGGATAGTACATGAGTATGTACAGAATGTGTTATTTTGAAATGTACATACGTTAACAGTGAATTGTTATTCACCTAAGCAGTTTCAAAAAATCTGTGCTGAAGGCTTTAACCACCATTGCTAACGAGATATAGAGCTATAATCATAACTTGCCATAAAAGATGAACCACTCTGCATAAAAAGGATATTCGGTTAGAGTATTCTTCCTACTTTATCCAATCCATTAATTACATCTAGGGTTAGTGGCAGCACGGAGTCTAACAACGTCGAACGCGCGAGTCGTTGGCCTTCAACTCGTATATCAAACTGCGCTTCTAGTTTTATTTATTTACGGAACGCTGTAATAGTCAGTGTCGCGTTAATATGTTTCTTTTTCACGTCAGCTGTAAGCTGTATTCGCCGTGTGTATTTAAATAACTATTTATAAAAGGTAACATAATTGATATTAATAGCTATTTGTTGAACGGAGAAGTGAATGAAGTGAAGTAACATGCCAAAGGAGAGAAGACAATTTGGTTTATTTCTTTATAGACGAAGTTACTGATGCTTGTGGGCTTTTTATTAGTGCATTAAAAAGTGACACTGTTAGTAACTGCTACTTACTGGCTTCTAAGGTGCTGAACAAAACCAATCACGAAACTTGTTATAGTGTTTATGTTGTTTTCATTACATACGGACTGATCAAGATGCTTCAGATAAAGTTCTTGTAATGCTAAGTGATACAGCCGCGTACATGTCAAAATCAGGACAGGTTTTATCTAAAAAATATACAAAAATGATACATTTCACATGTGCTGCTCACGCACTTAATCGGATAACTGAGAAAATAAGGAAAAGTTTCCCTTTAGTGAAAATTTTTTTGACGGCTGGTATGGTATGGTATGGTACAAGAAGGGATTTTTATAACAATATGAAGATGCAAATACGGTATTCCAGGAAACAACTACTCTGCGGGCTAATGCCTAGACCAGCATTGAATTACACCGGAAAAATCTATAGCAAATAAAGTTAAAGTTAGCGGCCCATTAGATATATACCGACCAGCACTTATTCTAGCTTTGAACCAAAAATATGGCTGCTCTGTCCTTCGTTGTCTCTATTCTTACCTCTGTTCTCGTATGCCCTCTTTTCCACATGCCTAAATCCGAAATCGACATCCTCGATCGATTCAACGATTATTGTATAATCGGTCGGAAACTAGATCGGCATCATTGCACTATTCCCTTGTAGTCTTAATGAATAGATAGAGCAAAAAGTAACATAATTAAGCTAAATTCATGGATGTGCAAATACACATCTTATGTTAATATAATAACGTAAATTGGTCTATTTAATGACTACTTAAAAAAATCATTATTTAATTAATAAACAAAAAAACAAAATCGTTATAACTTTCTGGTCCTTGTAATGTCCAAGTCCATTGAATGCCCAATACCCATCCTGATGGATATTCACTGCTGTTAATCCTTGTGATACTTGTCTTCCTGTTTGTGCATTTATACCTTGTATGCCTAACTTACCGCATGTATACGTGAGCTGCAAGCTAGTCCCATATGTCATATGTGTTATAAACTGTATTTAAAATATGTAAATTAATACTATGTACTTAATTATTGTTAATGCAGATAAACAACAAAAAATAATAAATTAACTAATTATTAATTACCTATACAATATTGTTAGTTTTGTTTTATTAAACATTAATTGTATGTACTGGATCACTGTTTTTATAGAATATAAGAATATATAGTTTTTTAATGTCATCATTATCCACATATATTTCTGCATATAAGCTGTAAATAAAATATAAATTTCTAATAAATTTCAGTTATGTCAAAAGTTGATACAAATTAAAACTCTTTAAAAAACTGCAAAATAATTTAAATAATATAATTTCTAAGAGCTGCACAGTTCTCCAGACGTCTTTGACGTTTCTCTTGTGAAGTTCCGTACTTTTTAATTTATCCAGCCTCAAGGGATATATTTTTAATATGAATTTTACACCCGGCTCATACTTCTTAATAATTATTTTTTTTGTACATGTATAAGAAGCACAAAGGAAAGACGAAGGGGGTTTTGCTTCTGCAATTTGGGGCTCTTTTGATCCGGTAACTACGCTTATAAACGTACTAATCGTGCCGGCAAATCCGCCACTGAATAAAAAAAAATTGTAATTACCATTCGGAACACGCCTCACAGAAAGTTAAAGAAATAAAACTTTTATCTTCTGGTGCTAAAACTTTCTTATAATTGAAACCAGGTTAAGGATTTTTATGTACCTATATTATAGTAGTCGAAGACATTGATTATATGGATACATCTGCTTATCTGTATTGCTTTTTATAAAATGGTTCATATATTTTAATGGCCCAATTTGTAGGAGTGTTGAGTAAAAGGTTGAGTTAAACTGTCATTGTTTCTTTTAGAGAAATATTAATTTCTTTCGAATTTTGCCCAAATTTGTTTATTGAGACAAACACTTTTTCTTAATTTAAAAATTATTTCGATTTTTCTACACGTTTTCTATATGTGTTTTGGACATGGACTAAATTGAAGTTCAGATTTGTATTTTAGTTTAATCAATTCTGTTTTAAATGTCAGAATTTGTGAATTTGATAACAGAAAATTTTAAGAAGTACAGAGTGATTTTAAAATATGTAGCTAAATTTATAACGCGGAAAATTGCGGTCAAAATTTAATGTAGTTACCTACAAAAATCATGCATAAGTGTATGAATGGAGTTGCGTATATAGTAAAAGTAGGTGCATCATTAATAGAGATATGTTATAATTTGTTACATGGGTGTTCTACAGCCTCTATGACAAACGTTGACTGGTGGTTAATGTCAAACAATTTCTCTTATATGAACATAGGTCCGATTCGTTTTTGTTTAGACGCTAAAGCATTTTTAAAAATATAATTTCATATTTTAGTCCAAGTAGCTTGATAAATAAAAATGATGGTTGCTACAACAATAATTATTATCTGTGTTTAAAGTTTAAACATTAGTTAACCTTTATTAATTAAATTAACAAATTTTAAGACTATAAAAATTGTTCAAAATGTCCACCTTCAGCTCGAATGCAAGTTTCATATTGGTAAACTAAAGATTCCGTCACTCGGCAGATGATATTTGGAACACTTAAATAAAATTCCAGAGGATTTAGATCTGGGGAACGCGATGTCCATGTTATTGGATTTTGTTGACATATCTATTTATTCAGGAAATGATTATTTAACCGAGCAGTTATCTCCCTCTACATGGTGGTGTACCATCAGGCTGATACTACAGATTTTGATTAATATTAATCCCTACATCATCAACGAAAGCAAAAAGGTTGTTTTCCAACCAAGTTATATAGAGATCTGCATCTGCATTATTGTTGAAAATGCTACCCCAAACGTTGATACTGTTGTCTTGATCTAATCGCATGGAAATTTTGTGACTAACCCGCAGATATATTCATTATGATCATTTATACGTCCCTAGTAAAACACTCTTCATCAGACCACATGACAAACGAGATGAATCAATCATTTTGTGCATGTTGTTGAATCAACCAGTGACAAAGTTCTAATCGCTGAGGAGCATCTCCAGCATGTAAAGCTTGTACATATTGTCGATGAAACGTATGTAACATTTCTCTGTACAATACACCCCATACATTTGGTGATTACTGAACTACTACTTGCTATACGCCAAACATTAATTGAATGATCCTTTGGCTTTATATTGCAGTAATATTTTGAATTGCTTATAACAAATCCTAACATTTTATTTGATAAAGTACACCAAGCTGTTAATTGTGCTTGAACGGGCCAATTTTATATTCATATAAAACCGGCATTAACTTTCTATGAAAGAATATTACCTAGTACATAAGAATATTGAGGTATATCCAAGCCAATGTCATTAATAAATAACTTAACGAAAATTGGCCCCAGAACTGAACTCTGTGGAACACCTGCTTTTGCAAAAACTCACCAGACCTGCAACCTTGAATATTATCGAATTTGTATCTACTCTCTAAATCGATAATATCGATAATTCGATAATATCGGTTTATTTTAGTTATCGATAATCGATAGTTCCAAACCGTTATCGCCCACCTTCACTTATAAACTGAGTTTTGCAGAGAAGATTAGTTACTGTAGACCTCCTTGATATAAAACCTATCAGTAGTAGTTGATTAATAGTTATTATGTTCGATTCCAATATTTGAATATATAAGAAATCTGTAAATTGTAAATAATTTTCTAATAAACATAATAATAAACAAGAGGTTCCATTCCAAGTTATAACTTAGTAGTCGAATTTTCTTTCCATGCGGACCTTAAAAATTCAAACACCCTTGCAAAGCTTGTGTAGATATTTTTAAAGTCAAACAGAAAAGTAAATCTTTTTGACCGGGTACAGATATCTACACAAAAATATGTATGCAGATAGGAAGGATTCAGTTATTCAGGAAGTCGCACTAAGGATAAAAATAAATCCATTTTTTACCCCAGTTTTTTTTTCGCAGAAAATGTATTTCCGTTCCTACACATACTTAAATGTAAGATGTAGGGAATCCAATATGCTTTAAAAATATTTACTTTTCCTATAAAAGTAAATAAAAAATAAATGGGACTTTGAGGTGAACGGCATAAAACTATCCTTTGGCTTTATATTTATGAGATAGTTTTTTCTTGGAAGCAAAAACTTTTAATATCTTTTCTACCACTCTGCTTGATAAATCAATTCTACCTTTAGGGCTTTAGTTGAATAAGATTTGGATAGTTTGGTTTTGTTTCAAACCAACTTTATAGTTCAGTTCACTGTTATCTCTTAAAATGTGATGTAGTAAAACTCCACCTTGTGGTAGTATACACATAACTTAATTTTAGTAAATTTTACATATGGTGAAGTAGCAGATAAAACAATGATATATAAATTATAACGGCGGTAAAATAAAATAGGGGGTATGTCATAACTTCAGAAGCTTATTCTTTGAGTGACTTGGGCTATTGGTTTTCAATATGTAGGGTGTTGAGGTTTTAAAAAAATATTTGAGTCAGATTGATGAAACTTAGGCTTATGATATAATTGATTAAAGGCAAAAAATCATTGAAATGGTATCCAAATTTGTAGACAATCTAAGAGACACAGTCACAATATTTAAAATATAATATAAAAGTAGAAGCAGCGGAAATAGGGGAAAGCACAGAAAATACAAACAATGAAGAGATCAAGATAGATGAAATAATTGAAGCAATCAAAATGTTGAACCGAGCCAAAGCGGCAGGACGTGGCGCTATAATAGCAGAAATGATAAAGATGATAGATAAAAGAGGGCTAGAAGAAAAAGTCGGAATACTGCCCATATACAAAAAAGGGGATAGCAGAGAGTGTAGCAATTATAGAGAAATTTCCTTGCTTAGTATAATGTTAAGGATATATGAGAGAATACTAGACAAACAACAAAAAATAATAATTGAATAGCAACTTGAAGACCCACAGAGTGGATTCAGAAAAAGAAGAGGAGTGCAAGATCATATATTTACAATGAAGCAACTAATAGAGAAAAGTGGGAACAATAATGTATATGTGGTCTGTATAGATATGAAAAAGGCATTGCATAGTATATTGAGAACAGCAGTGTGGAATAGCTTAAAAAATGAGAAGTGAGTGACAAACTAAGAAAAGCTATAGTACCAACTTATCAGAACTAGAAATTATATGAGAGCAGGAAATATGAGATCGGAAGAGTTTGAATCTAAAGAAGGATTGCGACAAGGAGGAGCCCGTTGTTCTTTAATATAATTTTCGATTATGTTTTAAAAGAAATAAACGTATCAACAAAGAAATTACAAGTAGGGTATAGAGACATGCAACAAGTGGAAATCTCAGAAAGCGCATTTGCTGATGACATGTATATGCAAAAAAAAAGACATACAAACACATCTAAATATATGGAATGAAGCGCTAAAAAGATTAATTTGAGAGTAAACTTTACCAAGATAAAAGTGATGTCAATAGGTAAAAACGAACTTAAAATAAAAATCGAAATAAAGGAAATTAACATAGAACAAGTACGCATTTACACAAGGACACATTTAAATATTTAAGAGTGAAAATGCGACAAAGTTGTATCGTACACTGAAGAAGAATAAAGACAAACAAAAACGCAGAAGAAAAGCAGAGGAAGACCACGAAAAATATAGAATGGTGTGATAGCAGAAAACCTAAAGAGAAGAGGACTAACGTGGGACAAAAGAACAAGAATAGTAAGAAATAAAAACTAGACAAGATATATAAAACGCTGTAAATAGTGTATAGATAGTATATAATATTTGTCATTCCAAACCACGTGACCTAAGATGGTCGCTGTGGGCAAACACAGAGGCAAATATTAGAGCGCGTCATTTGATCTGTGGATGTCGTTATGTGTTTGTGGTGTGATTAAACTATGGTCGAGTTCAGCAGAATGTAGCGCTACCGGAGCGATCATCAATTTTCTGCCGAACGCCTGTTTTGTTAAATGATCAGTTAGGAGCGCTCCCGTAGCGGTCGCCATTATTTCGAGCGAAATAAAATTACGCTACGCTACCGATAACTGATACATCAACCACTATTTTGTGTCATCAGTCATCAACTGTCATTTTCAAAACTTTTAGGTTAAAATTAAATTTAAAAATTTTGAATTTGCTTTAACTTTTATTTTGATTATTAAAATCAAAATAAACCCAGGAGAAGAAATAATGATTATCTATGATTTTAAGGACCGAATTTATAATGTTAATGGAAGTTCTGTGTTTCATCAACGGCTCCGAGGTGGTAAGAATTTTATATCTGTTCATTACATTTTGGGTCTCGTTCTATTAATTTATCAATATTTTTATATAATAACATCAACATTATCCATTTTAATTATTTATTAAATCAAAATTGCGATTTTATTTTTTAAGGTTATCCACAAAACACAAATAAAACAAGACTGTCATCTGTCAAATGGGTAAATGCGCAAAAAGCACTTTCAGCAGAACTCCAAGCGATGGATCAGTTTTAAAGATCGCTTGTTCTGCTGAACGCGACCTATGTTTGTGTGATCATTTGATAGATATTTTATTATTATTAGAGACTTAAAGATGCAGAGTGAATGTTACAAAAGTTTATTATTGGAAAATCCTGATGTTGAGTTATCAGAAGTAAGTTGTTTACGTTCGTAATAAAAAATATTTTTATAGATATCAAAGCAAGGTCAAGTTAATAAATGATGTAGACCCCTTTACGTTAAATATAGATGATCTGGACAATTCTATCCACGGAGTTCCACCTATAAGAAATATGGAAATTGTTTCATATTTAGTTTTTACACCAAGGAACAAATGAAGAGCTACAAAAGTTTGCAGTCTTACAAATACTTTCAGTCTGGTTTTTTTACAAACGTGGGGACAAAAATAGTCAATAATTTCTACATTATACTTGGAAAGGTTTGTTTCTTTGTGAAATTAAATTGGTAGGATTATAGAGTAATGTTGTTTACTAAGCTCTTCACTTTGAAATGAAACGTACTTAAAAATATGTTTTTAATTTGGTATGCAACTATTTAATTATGTAAGTTGTTGTTTACTTCAGTTAGTTACTACTGATTTATTGATTTGAGGTTAAACATTCTCTGAGAGACAAAACCATTGGATGTTTGGTGTATCACAGCCAAAGATGGAGGCATATGCACTGCACATTGTACATGTATGGATGGAAGTAGTGAAGTTTACAGTCAAGTAGGTGGTGTTTTATTTGCTGCTGAACATGCAAATAAAAGGAGAGAGGAAGCATCTTGCACTGACGTACTATGTCCTTCAGTACTGCCTTCGACCTCCGTACAAGTTTCTTTAGTGCCAGTGAGTCAAATGGATTGGGAAAAACCTTCCATTTTCCATGAAACTAAGGACGTCAGACCTATATCGCCAAGTAGGTTGAAAAAAATTTTAACAAACATGATGGAATTAGGTCATGATGGTGCAATTATGCGAATTGTGGAACCATTTGCTATACAAATATAACTAACCAAACCAGCAACATTTTACCGTCACTGCTGGATATATTTGACGAAAGCGATACAGATAAAAGTTATATGGAACTTGCACAAATAGCAGACAATAAATTTTTCACTAAAGGACGAAGAAATTAGTAACATTTAAAAGGTCACTCAGAACCAATCTGAAAATCAAAATTCGTACGTATAACGGGCAGGAAGGATAACTGCATCAAAATTTAGCTGTCTGCGGAAGAAACAAAGAAAACCCTTCTCTGTCTTTGATAAAGTCGATTTGTTATCCGACGAAGATTTTATTTCAAAATAAAGCAATTTTATGGGGAATTAAACATGAGGATAAAGCAGTAGAGGCGTACCAAAAGCATATGGAGCAAGAAAACGACAATTCTCTAGTCATTAATAAAGTCGGTTTTGTTATCAGCAAATATTGGCCGCAATTTGGTGCTTCTCCTGATGGGCTATTATTCTGTGAGTGCTGAGTAGATGAGTAAAGCGGGTTCTGGACCGGAAATGACGTCACATGGACAGCGTCCATGGAGTTTGCTGCGACTCCTTGTGGTCATTGGTGTCACTGAAGAGTTCTTCGCGCAAGAAGAAGTGTGCGGGGTGCTGAGATGCGGGGTGCTGGTACGCGGGGGTGCGGAACGCGGGGATAAGCAACCTAATCTAAGGATCTAACCTAAGAGAAAAAACATGCGCAGTAGCGACCTAACCTAAGAAAAAAAACATGCGCAGTAGACTATAGAAGAAACTAAAGATCTGTAGCAGAGATAAGCGACTTGGCATATGGAAATAGAATTTAACCGAACAGAAAAAACATGCTCAGTATACTAAACAAAAAACTAAAGATCTGTGGCAGAGATAAGCGACTTGGCATATGGAAATAGAATCTAACCTAATGGAAAAAAACATGCGCAGTAGTGACCTAACCTAAGAGAACAAACATGCGTAGTAGCGATCTAACCTAAGAGAAAAAACATGCGCAGTATACTAAAGAAAAAGGTAAAGATCTGTGACAGAGATAAGCGACTTGGTATATGGAAAAAGAATCTAACCAAACAGAAAAAACATGAGTAGTAAGTTATAGTAAAAACATGCGCAGCAGCGACCTAACCTAACAGAAAAAACATGCGCAGTATACTAAAGAAAAAAGTAAAGATCTGTGGCAGTGATAAGCGACTTGGCATATGGAAATAGAATCTAACCTAACGGAAAAAACATGCACAGTAGTGACCTAACCTAAGAGAAAAAAGTAAAGATTAGTGGCGGGTGTCTGGAAGTGGAGTGTCTATATTTGTTAAGTACTGAGTCCATCACAGACATCCATCAATATTTAACATTAAAAAGTTATCATGTCTGACTATGGAAGACGGTAAAATTGTACTGGATAGATCACACAGTTACTCTTACCAAGTACAAATGCAGATATTTGTGACAGGATTACACTACTGCGATATTGTAATATGGTCTCCTAAATTATTTTATAAGGAAAGAATTCTGCCAGTCTATGAATTTTGGGAGAAACAATGTGAAATTGAGCAAAACTTTTATTCCGAGGTTATAATGCCCGAACTTTTGAAAAAATATTATACGAGAAAACAAAGTGCTGCAGAAATAAACCACTGGTGTGTTTGCAATGGTATAGATGATGGAAGACCTATGTTTAAATGTGACGGAGATGATTGTAAAACGGGTTGGTTCCATTTTGAGTGTGTGGGATTGTCAGGCACACCAAATAAAGTTTGATATTGCCAGAATTGTAATGAACCCGTGTAAAATAGGTATCATAAAGTTACTTCTTTATTTACTGTTATTTAAAATAGAACACTTGCTAGTTAGTTAGGTGCGCCAGTCAAAAATAAAACAAACAGCAAATTAGCACATTTGATTCCTTTTCGGCTTTTTATTTAATCTTCAGATCTATATAAAATATAACATACGGGTTAAAAAAAGAGTGTAAAATATTTAAGGAGGTAATAGTATGAACCAAAATAAACAGAAAACTAACTGCTACGGAGATATGGAATGTTTTGTTTTTTAGCCCCTTTTTTATTTTGCAAAAACGTTGTGTATTTTCTTATAATAGTTGGTTGATATTTAGTGAAATAAACAGTACGTATTTGACAGTTGTTCTCAGTGCACAAGTTTTCTTTCGCTATGGCTGGTTACTCTAACGCAGAATTAACAGACATGCATTTCATGTATGGTCATGCTAATGGGAATGCCACCGAAGCGCGACGTCTGTATGTTGACGCTTATCCAAATCGCCAGATTTCTTGACAGCGCATGTTTGGAAGAGTTCACCAAAAATTGCGTGATACCGGTTCCTTGAGCAAAGAGTGCCATTTATCCGGAAGACCAAGGTCGGTATCCACTCCTGGAGTAGAAGAAGAAATTTTCGCACTGGTAGAGCAGAATCCAGGTACGAGTGAGCGGAGAATATCAGCCGAGGTAGGAATTAGTGGTCCTCTTCTATGGAGAATCCTTCACGAGCAACTGCTTTATCCATACCATGTGCAACGAGTACAGGCCTTATATCCAATAAATGATCATCAAGCACGTTTGGTTTTTTGCCGTTGGTTTCTACGTCATGATGCTGAAGACCCTCGTTTTCTTGCAAACATTCTTTTTACTGATGAGGCCGGGTTCACAAGAAATGGAGTGTTTAATTTTCACAATACGCATATTTGGGCCGACGAAAATCCTCATGATCTAATACAATCAGGCACGTTTTTCATTAAACATTTGGATGGGTATTTTAGGTGACAGGTTTCTAGGTCCTGTTGTTTTACCAAACCGATTAACAGGCGCTGCTTACCTCAACTTTCTGCAGAACACACTGTATGAGTTTTTGGAAGACATTCCTTTGAATCAGAGGCAACAAATGTGGTTCCAGCATGATTCATTTTTCCCTGGCCGTTAGAGAGCATTTACACCAAACTTTTCCACATAGATGCGTAGGAAGAACCGGACCTGTTTTATGGCCTCCAAGATCGCCTTATCTGAACCCTCTAGATTTATTTGTTTGGGGTTATTTGAAGACATTAGTGTATGGTATTACTGTAAATAGCCTGGAAGAGCTGCAGCTACGGATTAATCAAAAGTGTCAAGAAATCCAAACCAAGGAGGGTGTTTTCTAAAGTTCGAATATCGTTGAGACGAAGATGTCGTGCCTGCTTGGAAATGGACGGAGGGCGCTTTCAACATCTTCTGTAACTTTGTTTTTTGTTTGTTAAAAGCTTCCTTTGTCGGTTTATTCCTAATAAAATAAAATGTTTGAAAAACGAATAGTGGTCCATATCGCCGCTACCGTTACTTTGCGGACCTATGTTTATTAAGATTTTTCTACTTATTTTGGTTCATACTATTACCTCCTGAAATATTTAACACCCTGTATAACAGTAAATGACAAAATAATATAAAGTTGCCACCAAATAATTTACGTAATCTCCCAATTTCATGTGAATATACAAAATGAATAGTATAATACAATCCCTATGAAATAAGCTTTGCAATGACATGCTACATATGGTATGGTACCATTTGAAAATTTAGAGGGAGTGGCTGTGGCGACTAAGGGGTTGATGGCAGAAATTCGGATTTTATTTAAAAAGATGTCCCCTTTGTTATCTTTGTTGACATGTCTTGGCGATTTTCAACTAAAAGATAGTTTTAAAATATACTAAGGGTGACTACTTTTCATTGAAAAACCCTGTATAAAGGTAAATGCGTTGCTATATGCAGATGATCTAAAAATTTCTAAATCAATGATTGGCGACATCTTCAGCACAACTTGAATTAATGATTAAATTCAGATATGTTACTTAACAGTAAACAAAATATAATAAAATTTGATTATACACAACTTGTGATTAGAAATACTATCAATTTTAAAAATTAGATTTATTTTAAAAATCTTTATATTGCCTGGGAGAGAATACATATGCTTCAGTAATGTGATCACCATATTAGTCATTATATTTTGACAGTATTGAGAATATTCAGCATAGGTTTTTGAAACTTACTTCTCGAGTTGATAGTGAATATCAATCCTCCATTAGTTATCCGCAATCGGTTCTACTTGACCGTTTTCAACTTGATTTACTAGGGAATAGACGATTTGTTGCATATTAGACTTTTATATTTAAATGTTTTCTTATATTTATTTTATTAACTATGTTGTTAGTTATTTTTCCTATTGTGTAATTGGGCAATAGCCTGTTAAATGTTGTAATAAGCAAAGCAAATTCCTTTATAGTGTACTTAGGTACTTAGGCTACAGTACAGTACTTAGGCCCCGTTGGGCCTCTTGTACCTCCTCCCTTTAGGAGATCAATCCACCTGAGCCGCCAACGAACCTAATAAGTTAAAAAAAGGTGGTGACGTTGCTCGGGGTGTTGTTCAGGCTGTTTAATGTAGACCATATAAGGCCATCGTTCTCCCAACACGAATTCTTTTATTGTCGATATGGCAGTGGATTCACAGAGTGTCTGGAGTATTGTCTGGTCTTCCTCTTCGCAACTCCTACAAAGAGATGTTTCACAATTCCTCATGTAATAGCGGTACTTCCTTAGACAGCAGTATCCAGTTTGAATACCTGTCACCAGGTGAAGATTTGTCCTAGATATAGCCATGAGCTTTTTAGATGTATCCATGCAAGGGTACTGTAGGAACTCCTTAGCAAATTGACAGCCATTTGTTCCATCCCAACGTTTCCTAAGCTCCTATAATGCTCATTTCATTATTATATTGTATATACAATTGCACAATGCACAATTAAAATTTGAAAACTGTGTTCTGGAGATTAGTAACAAAGGCTCATTTTAACAAAATTTATATGAAATATATGCTGCCATTGTTTGCTTCTCCTATTTTTTACCTCAACTCCAAGCACACTCTGTATAATAGCTGTGCTTACAAGTTCGTACATTTAACTATTAACTAAATGAATTCATTAGTATATTCACAGAGTATGCTAATACCAGTCATCGCTAGAAAGAGGATATTTATGAGACTGAATAAATTATTATCTGTCATGTTGGTAACGATGTAACATACACTGGCTTAAATGGAACCATTTAACCAGCCATGTATTTTTCTGTTACATGTTTCACATGTGGGCTGTGGCAAAAGTTTTTTAAAATTTATAATACTTTTTGGTGATATGTCACACTCAAATAAATAAAGATGCCTACTAACTAAAGAGGTAGAGGCAACTCAAATATATTGAGTTATATACACGATGCTCATAATAAATGGGCCAACTGAAGCGTTGTCTTTATGGATGCAAAATTTGCGAAAATTCGTGAGAATAGGGTTGTTTCCATAATTCAGAATTTGGTTCAAATAATAATTTTTATAAAGTAAATAGTATATAAAACATAGATATCACATTAATTAGTATTGTATATACTGTTTTACTAAATTATATGCCTTTTAAAATGGTCTAAAATTTAAAGCTGATTCGAAACGCGTTCTTTTTGGCGATGACGTAGGAAAGTAGTTATAGAAAGAGCTTAGTTATGTTGCGGGAATTTGGAATTTGACTTGACAATCATTCTGTCATTTCATTCATGTTCACCACATGTTGTTGAGCCGATAAGTACTGTTGTGTTTTACTTCTACTGTGTAAGTGAAGTCGCACAAATTACAATTAGTATTTGAACAAGATGCCATCTTAATGCTCGTACGTGCATCTGACATTTCTATTATAATGACAACTACTTTGCTACGGCATCGAATTATGCAACTCAAAATACTTTAAATGCTTTATGCTTTAAATTAACGATGAAATTACTTCTAAAATAGAAAAAAAATAATTAAAAAATATATATAGCGTTATCATAACTAAGTCCTAAAACCAATCTATACCATTTTTGAAAAAAGTGATAAAACCCTGCGGCAAAAGTTTCAAATTTTAGCGCCAACTGCAATATTTTCATCATGAAACTGTCATTGACTGTCATGGAAGATTGTCAGAAGCTCAAGTTAAACTTACTGACCCACATAATGATGAAAGTTGACCTTTCCCGCCATTAATAATTTAAATCAAAATGTGCAAAATTTGCGAGAATTTTTGCGAATTCTAAGTAAAATTGGCATAATTCATTGATGTTGTCTAGGCTCATTTTGGAGATATCTGAATTTAGATATTTAAGTATTAATATTAGATTATTAAGTTTAAGTATTTAATGAAGAAGAAGTGAATCATATTAAATTTATTAACACAAGAAAAGATCAGATTAATAACTAAGTTTATATAAGTGCTAAAAATGTCCATCATTAATATATATACACTTTTTCATTCATTTTTTCATATAACGTTGAACTCTCAATAAAACCCCTTTACTATGTGAAATTAAACTAGCAGACACTTAATTTATCTGTAGTAATTCACCGTAGGCTCTAGTTACATCGTTATTAACTAAGTTTTTCATATAATACCAGAGAAAAAATAAATAAAAGGATTAATGCCCGTGATACAGGGTGGCCAAGGAAAATTGCTTCCGCGATTCAGTACTGTGGGTAACATTCGTTAGGAAAGTTCCTAATTACAAGAGGAAAGTAAGAAGTCCCAACCCGCATGAACAGCATATTTTACCTAATATTTAATGAAGTAGGTCTTTCTGTAAAAACCACAAATATGTTTTGCCATTTAGTCTTTGTGGAACTTCAAAGGAGTCTACTATATCCATCGAATCATGTATACTTATTACTCAGCCGATCCTATAGCCGAGGTCCAAAATAATAGAGAGTGATTCATTTACAGTACTTAGATGAGTACGGGAGGTGAGGATTGCAGGGGACTGGATTTCATTAACGTGCCAATTGAGAAGGGATAACAAAAATAAGTTAACGTTGAGTGAACCTAACACTTTGATAGTTTACTTCATAAAGAATATAGACTCACCCATGTCACCCTCCTAACAATTCCTCCGTGCTTTCGGACAGTGATGACCCACCAATATCCACTTACACCCACTCCGCAGATATCACACTGCACACTAAACATTACATGTTATTAGCATTGTCACTATAACGGTCATACATTAACACTTATAGTCGGATATTATAATCTATTACAACTACAGCACCAGGTTCCATAGTGGCAAAATAGATTTAAACCATTTTTCAAATACTTCGCTATCCATATCCTTATGATAGACTTCTGATCGTCATGTTCAAAAACAGTAAACCATTTCAAAAATCCAATATGTATTATTAGACACCGTTCTTTTTCAGAAGGTGACTTTAATAAAATCAAAAGAAATACCTGCTATTTGCTTTGGATATTGCAATTGTGCCACATTTTTGTCATCATATGTGTTTCGTTTATGGGTGCAATATATTTTTCGATTCATATGTCGATTTTCTAATATTTGTCTTACATAGTTTTATCGTTATATCATTATTTCGTCTTTTTCTAACTCTTCCGATGTTTGATAAAACGAAAATTCATGTCAAGAATGATTCGCAAAAGTACGTGTCTTGCTAGATATTCTAGACAATAAAGTTCCATCCTGTGAGATAGTAACTTGTTGATTGTTGAAAGCTCATTTCTAAAATACCATCTATGAATTGTTCTATGAACCGTATATTTTGTATCATCAACCTCTTTTTTCTTCCGCGAGATTTCCCCATTTTAATTTTTATTGCACGATATACGATATACAATAAGTTTATTGTAGATATATTTAATATTATTCGAAGTATCAATCCACTCAAAATGGATTCCTTTCAAGGCAGTCTTGATCTTCGGGAAGAGAAAGAAGTCAGTTGGAGTCATATCCGAACTGTAGGGGGGTTCTGGCAGTGTTGCCAAGTTGTGCTTCACCAGATACACACGGACGCAGCGGTGTGGCTTGGAGCGGTGTCATGGTGGAGCTCCCATGTAGTGGGTGTAGTCTCCTTTCTCACTCGGACTATCCTTTTTTGCAGTTTTTTCAGCACATCAACATAATACGCAGCGCTCACGGTTTGGTTTTCAGGAATGAAGTCTCTGTGGACCACACCTTTGGCGTCGAAATAGACGATCAACATCGTTTTCACTTTCGACTTGCTCATTTTTGGTTTTTTCAGTTTTGGGGATCTCTCGCAGCTTTGACGTTTCGTTTCTGGGTTGTACTGGAAGCACTATGTTTCATCTCTGGTAATGACATTGTCTAAGAAAGAAGATTCAATTTCGACGCATTCAAGAAATTCAGTCGCGACAGTCACTAGGTGATTTTTCTGATCGTTCGTCAAAAGCTTGGGAACCAGCTTGGCACACACCTTCCTCATGTGCAATTTATCGGTCACCAGTTCATGTACAATTGTTTTAGGAACTTTGAAAGTTTCTGCAATTATCCGGACACTCAAGCGACGGTCAGAATTTAACAGATTGCGCACACAGGCCAAATTGTCGTCGGCTGTGTTGGTTGATGGCCGCCCAGCGCGAGATTCGTCAACCACCTCTTCTCGGCCTTCTTTAAATGGTTTCAACCACTGCAAAGCTTGCGAATAAGATATAGCACTGTCTCCGTATGCTTGCACAATCAATTGGTGGGTCTCCGTAAGAGATTTGTTCAGTTTCGAACAAAACTGTATGGCATAACGTTGCTCAAGTGAGGATTTCACTGCATTTCGTGACACAGGCACTAAACAAGAGTGCGCAGAAACAGTGATTCTGATGCCTCCATCTGATCAGAGCAGACTGGTGAAGGGCCCAGTGTTGTTCTGGGAATAAAAATAATTGTACCAGGTTGCAGGGGAAAATTATACTAAATTGACATTAGATGGTACTAAAATTTTCTATTCTTCTTCTTCGTAATTTAGATATATAACCTGTTTTACTTAGTTCTTCGCGAAACGCGAATTTTTCCCATGTTGGTATTTTCTTATTGCTAAAAAATTTAGGTGTTTCATTTATTTAGTTTTGAAATTTGTTATGGATTTTATTTTTGCCTCAAATTTTTAAAATACAGGGTTGTACTATCACTAAATATCAATACAAAATAAATCAAAATACTTAAAGTCATTTTATGGTGCAGGTTACTTTTGCACGCATATATAGCAACTGCCATGTTTTTCTAGTCTGTTTCTTTGCCCGTTTGCAGTGACTCACTGTGCGTGGCAGCACTCTACAGCACAAATGACGTACTCAGACATAGTCGTCAATTGTTTCATAGAAATTATGACAAATGTCAAATATCTGTTAAGGTGTACGTTTCTGTTTATTCTGTCTCTTTTTTAAAATTATAAATTAATACAACTTAAAATAATAAGTATTGTGTGTTTCAAGGTGAAAATGCAGTCCATTATTAATACGTAGGTACACAGTTTTAAAATAAATGTAAAATATTTAGACACGAAAGCTTTGTGTGAAGTATTGGAACGGTATCAGTGCCGCGTATTTTAATGTTTTAAAATAGTAAATAAAAAATACGTACATTCTTGCAAACCGAATTAAATACGTAAGTTCTATTAAAAGATAAGCTATTATAGTGTCAATATCAAATATCAAATTCTGACATTTATGGAATGATATGTATCCAAATACTGACGTTGGTGTCGCCATATTACAGAATTCTATATTGAAATTCAAGTGATTCGACAGATTTTAAGGCGACGCGATTTACCAGACGATGGTTCAGTCATCGTCTGCTAAATTGCGTCGCCTTGAAAAAGCACGGCTACTGCGATTTAGCCGAATGATTCAGACATTGTTTACCCATTAAAAAAACAAAATCAAGAAATATCACATATCACAGAATAAGTAGATAGATATATGAAATAAGTACTCTGTGGTTACGGTCCAAACGATCTGTCGTGATACTGAGATATTGTTCCTGAATCTGTTGTTTGTGATACGATAATTGTACTAAATTTTATAAAGGGGTACTGTCGTGCATTCACACTCTGAAGTGTCCTGAATTTAGTACAATTGTACTGACTTGAACAACACTGGTGAAGGCACTACTTTAAAGCTGAGAATCCCCCCACCTAATACAACCGCTCGGAACGTTCTGCGGCCACTTTAAGTACCAACACAAAACAAGCATTACTTTCCGGATACACCTCGTACACTACTCGCAGGCACCCTTGTTAGTGAACTGCATATTTCAATTGCATCACTTACACTCGTATTTTGGTATCGAGTCTTAATTCCTTCGTACACGTTTTTTATCATCAGATATTCCTCACTTATTAGATTACGGCGTTTACGTTTTGAGAATACGCTGTAGAGCTCTATTTATTCTTCATCCTTAAGAATACAAACACAATAAATTAATTACAATCACAATGAAATTAGCGGAAAGATATACTCGAAATTTTTCCACGCCCATGCATGTGTATTTGATGCTGTATAGTTCCTTCTTTCGTAATTATATTCGTGCACTTCCATATTTTTTGACGTTTTGATATTTTGACGTGATGTTTGTTATTTTTTACTTATCTGCTTTCTCAATGTGATAATTATTGGTTAGGCAAACTTAATTTCAAAAATAAACCTTGACTGGTCCTTTTGACGCAAGAGTTTATTCAATTAATCTTTATATTTTTCAGAAGTGTGGCAAAAATACCCAATAAACAAAAGAAAAACTAGAATTATGCCACAAATAAATAGATTTAGAGAATATCTTTACATGAGTATTAACAAAAGTCAAAGTAGAAATTAGCAAAATATATAATGTTAACTTATTATTTAAAAATTACTATTTTTATTTAAAAATTCATCTATACTGTGAAACGCTTTGTTTACCTAATAATAGAACTGTTTTACTCTGTGCTTAAAACTTATATAATTCAAAACCCTTAATTCGAGAGGTAGCACATTGTAAAATTTAACGCAATATCTATTTCCTCTTCTTGTTTTACTGAATCGGTGGTAACAATATTATGAAGCATGTTTCTATTTCTGGTAAAATGAGTGACTCTCATTACGTGTTAAATATAATTATGTATACATCTCTAGATATTTTTAGATATCTGTAGATATCTCTACAATTATATCTAAATTTGAAACCAGATAGTATTCTTATCGATTTTCTATGTAAGCTAAAAACATTGGAAACTGAAGTAGCTTGATCCCAGACTAGAATAGCGTAAAACACTACTGAGTAGAAAAGCCTATGGTATGCTTACCTGATGAATCAGATTGAGACACAAATATAACTTTTTTGAAATTATATTACAATGGGTAAACTATATGATTTTGCCAAATACGTGCAGAGAGAAGAATGTATTATTTTAATCTGAATGTCGTTTGCCCTAGACAATTTTGGAAAAATAAGCATAAAAACGGTATTCAAAAATTTAATCTTGCCACGCTCCCACAAAACGGTCGCCGGCATAGCGTAGACCTGTGACGTCAGATGATATATACCTACACACAGCAGTATGCTTTAATTCAAACGTGCATATGATTTCCATGCTTTTGGACAACGCAGTACATACGTTTAGAAGAGTTAATTTGTCGTTTGTGATATTATTCGGTGTTACTGTGTTAAACAGACATAAGCAATGAATAAAGTAGCAAAATAAACTCGTAAAATGGGCATAGAAAGTGCATCTCAGCGGGCAAATAGAAGAAGTATTGCATTATGCCATTATGTACAAATACAACATTCAGATTTCATCGTGCCAAAAAATGAAAAGAAAAATGTGGGTGATGAAGCGCGGTGAAAGGAAGCATTGCAACATTGTTTGTGAAGACAATGGTTTAAGTTATTCGAAAAATTTAAATATAAATAATCAATTCAACATTTCTGTTAAGCTACAATAATGTATATAGGGCGTTTAGAAAATCGATGGTAAAGAAAACTTATATTTGTTCTCATTTGTTTTATTCAGCGCTTCATTCTGCTTCCAAATAACATGTTCAGTATTTGCTCCTACCATTTACGTGATGTAGAATGCTATTTTAGTCAGTCATAATATTTTGCTATTTGACTTCACTACATTAAATTACCTGTTTTATTCTGAAAATATAATAACAACAAGGATTTTTGTAAACATATTAAAGGATAAATGAAATCAGTAGTAAATAGCAAAAAAATTATTCAATTAATTTAAAAAAATTAATTAATATTAAATATTATTTATTACTTTTACTGAGTATTTTTCAAATTAAAACAAGTAGTTTAATGTGAAATCAGATGGCATAATTTTATAAATACTAAAGTAAAATCATCTATCTGATACTTATCCAACAGCATTGTCGCTGTAATTGTCACGAGTGGATCTATATTGCAAACAAAAGAATAACTTACGTTTAACAATACAGTAAGTTCACCACATTACCACTAATAATTATGGAATTACCTACACAGTATTTACACTATATATCTATGACTCACAAATGCCACAAAAAACTCAAAAATACAAGAAACAAGCAGCTGCTTAGGTCACCAAGAAACAACCCGCGCTGAACGGCGTGTAATGTCATACAAATGATATCGCGTTTTCGCCCAAGTGATTTTGTTTACATTCTATGGCAATTTATTAATGTTAATATTTTAATTATTATGTGATTATTGCCGCCAGGCACATGTTCTGACCTTTTAATATGTTTGAAAGATTACCCTACATTTTAAACCAATATAAAATTCATGCAACTTCTTCTTTGTGCATCGTGTGGTGATTTGAAGATAACTTAGAATCTAAATATACGCCCAGAAATTTTATGGGTTTGCTATTTGACTAATATCACGTAAGCTAAATACTATAGTATCTGTTTTAGTCCCATCTAAATTTAACTGGTTCAAGAACAACAACCAATCCTGCATCATTGATTCCGCTCATTGGATCTTATCTGAAAATTCGTGTAATACAAAACCTTGGTAAGTAAAATTTGTGTCATCCGCAAACTGAATAGTCAACAAAGAATTATCTACGGAGCTGGACAAATCATTGACATATATCAAGAATAGCACAGGCCCAAGCAAATATCCCTGTGGTACTTCCGCCCGGAGGAATCTTGGAAAATTACAAGACAAAAACCATTCTAATATTCAACAGGCATTCCACAAGAATTTTTTTCTATCGAAATAATTAACCCCCAAAAAAATGTAATGAATAATATACAAGGGGTACTTTATTTCAACACTTTATGTCTGAACGAGGAGAATAAAAAATACTCGGCCAGAAGAAGTTTTATCAGCCTAAATGCCTTGCCAAATTTTACTTCTTAATTTCAATCCCAACTAACATTTAAGCCTAATAGACTACTACACAAGAAATATAATTTTAAATTGATCAAGATTTACTACTTTCCTCCATAAAAATAGTCTTCAAAGTTACAAAATCTTATAATACCAAAATTTTTGTCAAAAATTTGTTAATTATGAGTAATATAATGACTTCTAAGTAAAATGAAATATATGTCAATTTATACAGTTCGAAATTACATATTGTTTACCTATTCTTTCTTTTCAAATGCTAACATTGCAATAACGTGTAAGACGAAGTTATAATTTACTTAATTTCGCTTTGAAATCTGTCTTCAATATCCAAGGATTTTTTAAATTATTAGAATAGGTAAATATTTACATATTTATTACGAAATTGTAAAACTTATTTCGTCTTCAACTAGTAGTTAAAAATAAGGTAATAACTAGTTATTTTGCCCTATTAAATCCTTCAATTGGTTAAGCTCTATTTTTATTACAATATCAACCTATTTTCAACTTTGTTGATAATTTCTAAAAAATATTTAACCATTTCAATTAACCTAATATTGTTCTATATTATGGTATAAATTTACTTGTTAATAATACTTCGACATAAGTGTGTCTTATAAAGGTTTTTTAGGAAACAAGCTTCTTGTTATATGTATTCCGACAGATCTTCAAGTAATAGCGCGTAGAAATTGTTTTGGCGATCTGCAGTGAAAACCAAGCCCTACACAATATTGCAGAGTTGTAAAAAACGAATTTAAGCCAACACTGCATATTATGTAAATCAATCTAATGATAATATATCGATAAACACTTCATATATAAGTATTCTTATAACTGTTATCGTGTCAGATGAATTCAGTAGTGCACGTGAATTGAAATTCTAATTGAAATCCGTTCGAAAATATTTATTTTGTTTTTGTTATTACGCATACATAATATTATTGGCTTTAATTTGAATTTTCAATCACAAATAACTCCAAGAGTAGAATTTTATAGTAATAATTTAATTGGTAATAAATTACCATAAAATATCTTAATTTGGAGGAAATCTCAACCACAAAGTTAATATTTTCCTGTGACGTCAACATTGGCCTATAGGTTAAAATTTACAGACAAATTGACTTCAAAGTTGATTTTATTTGAGCGGCCATGTTGTAATAAACACTAAATGTTTTTTTCATTATTTCTAATTGATTACTCATTAAAATTATGTTAATACACATAATATTAGTTAATAAATTTATGACGAAAGATTATTAAACACATTTTATCACGAAGTACATTCAGTTTTTATTTTAGGTTATTTTTCAGTATAATAATATTATTAAAAAGCAATAGTAAAAATGTATATTTGTAAGACGCGTTATTTTTATGAAAGTTTGATCATGACATTGTACGAAAAAATTTCCTGGGTTGTACAATTTGATGAATGGAAACCAAAAATACAGACTTTATTATATTAAAATCTAAATATCTATAAATATACTAACTGCTATTATACTTGTAGTTTAGTAGCCTGACTTATAGTCTTTCCTTTTCTTCCTATCCCTGTTCGCTATTAGAATGTATAAAATCAAACATATAATGTTATCTCTCTCTGGCAAAAGTATGTCATATAAAGGGCATAATTAGGGTATATTTTGGTAATAATGTCTTTTATATTTTGAAATTTTAACATAAAATTGGTCCGTATTTCTTTTAGGTCCAATTATCTTATTGGAATAAAATTCTTGCTGACCAATTATTAACTTCCATATTACTTTAGTTTTTTTCCCCACATAAGGAAAAAGACCAACGAATATAGGTAAACTTTCCTTATACGGAATTGGTCATGAAAAGTTTTTGACCAATTCAGAGGTCAAATTAACGTAATTTTAACTTTAATTGTTTGTTGGGATGCGTTTGGAATAAATTAAAACTCTAAATTTGTCACCGCTTGTTAAGGGGTCGTAACTCCTTAAGGGGGGGGGGGGACTCATATAAAAAAATTATATATGAGGGACTCCTATTATAATCGGTTGTACAATCTACCTTCAATGTTTGCACCTTATTCGGGATCCCCCTGTATATATAAAAAGCTTTCTTCGCGGGTTCTAGCAAACAAAGTTTAAAGTATAGGTACAATTTGAAAGTATTATGGCTATTTATTTTTATAGGCCATACCGGGTTGAAATACTACCAAAATGCGTAGAAAGGGGCGAAGATTAAACAAACACGCCGAAAATTAAAACAAAACTGTACCTCAAAAAGATAGAACACGCAAACATTTGAAGGCAAAAATTGTGGTTTGTGTACATAAGTTGTTTCTTTTTACGCTATAATTAAAATTCGAAATTTGTTGTGATGTTACATTTATAAATTGAGTAAATTTCTTTTATTTGTAAAAGGATTTAAGATAAAGATATATTTACAAAATTTTTAATATAAACTTTCACCATCTACAGACAATAATAAAAATGTTATTACTGTAAAAAGAGAATATAAAATATAATATCTTCAATCTTCTTATTCGTATTCTCCTTTTCTATTTTAATGCATTTATATTAAATGATTAGGACAAAATAAAATAACCTATATTAACACTTTTTATACTAAATATTTGAAATACAGTATCCACCATTTGTTCTTCAAATATAGTTGCATATTGCTAAATGCCCTTAAAATGTTTTGCTTATTGTTGATATTATATAAGATTTATTAATAATTTTTCTTATAGTATACTATATTATTCATATAATTCCATAATAAGGTATGTTTAACATCTTTAACAAATCCTTGCGAGCTATTTGGTTTAACAGTTTATTAATAAATCTATGATAGTTTTGCATATACACCAAATCTTCATATTCTTTCATCATGCATGCCAGTAAAGATTAATAAACATACATTATAGTCGAGGCAATGAACTAAAAAAGTTCTAAAACTAGTTGTGGTGGACGGATCGGAATGCGGTTTTCTGCATTCTCTTCCAAAAATTATTTATAAAAAATGTGGCGACATGGAATTTCTGATAAATCGGAAATTGAATTGCTGCAGCCAAGAAAGAAGATGTCGAAACTTGGTAAATAAGTGTCAGAACTGGCCCAGATCGGGTACTCGGAGGTCGCTGATCACGAATGTTCAAATTGACCCCCCGAACACCTTGAGCTCAGGACCGCCGATGAACGTCATTTCCGTGGGACTCTCCCACAAATCACGCGGGAAAGAAGAGAAACTTGGCGCCCGGAGTTTTTTTGCGTCGCTGAATCCACATCTGGCATCGGCGAGCACCCCACGGGCACCTGGTGCGCTGGAACCCGGACGCGGACGTCATCTCCGAGAATTTTCCTGAGAAGAGTTCCAAAAACCACCCGAAAATCATAATAGGGGCGTTTTGTGGGACGCTGAATCCCATTTCACGTCGGAAACGACCCCCCGAACACCTAGTGCACCAGAACCTGACCCTAAACGTCATCTCCGTGGCTTTTCCTGACACAATAAAAAAAGACGAACCAAAAATCGTTATGGCGGGTTTTTTTGGGGTGCTGAATCCGAATTTCACGTCGATAACGACCCCACGAACCCTGATGCACCGAAACCTTACCCGGAACATCGTGACCTTAGCCCCCCCATTTTTGAATAAAATAAAGATTGTACTGAATTGTACCGGATTTGTGCTAGATTGTGCCATAAAATTTTAAGACAAATAATAGCTATTTTCCTAGAAAATGAACAAATTTTGTTTTCCACGAAGTCCCCCCCCCACTTCGCAAAAATCTTATTTTTCTTTAATGTGCTATATTGTGCTAGTTGTTCCGAACATTGTGCCGTTTAAAGAAATTTGATATCCGTTCTCCAGAAAGTCCTGAAAAACTGGAATTTCCTAACCCCCCATTTTACCACAATCCGATTTTTTTCGATGTACTGAATTGTGCTAGATGTTCTGAACATTGTGCCGTTTAAAAAAATTTAATATCTGCCTCTGTTCTCCGGAAAATCCAGAAAAACCGGAATTTTCTAGCCCCTCATTTTATCACAATTCAATTTTTTTCTGTGCTAAATTGTGCTAGTTGTCCTGAACATTATGCCTTTTAAAGAAATTTAATATTTGCCTCCGTTCTCCGGAAAAACCGAAAATTTGGGCGTGAACTTGGCCCTTGGCATTTTTACCGAAAATTTAAAAACGTGCCTGTGCTGAATTGTGACCATTGTGCCGTTTAAAGAAATTCGATATCTATATCTCCGGAAAATCCGGAAAAACCGGAAATTTAAGTGTGAAGCATGTTTTCGAAAATAAAAAAACGGGATTGTGCTGAGTTGTGCTAATTGTCCTGAGCCGTTTAAAGAAACTCAATATCTATATCTGTTGTCCGGAAAATCCGGAAAAACCGGAAATTTTGACACAACCTTACTGCATCTCCCATTTTGTCTGAAAATTAAATAACAACAAGTGTATCGCACCGAAGTGGACACTTGATGATTTACGTTATTATTGATTTATGTTAGTTTGTAGAAACTGGATAAATGCAAATAAATATGAAAATATATTTTAGTGCAGGTCTAGAACTTCTTCCACTCAATCGATACACATCCGTGAAAAACCACAGTGAAAATAGAGTTAACATAATAAAGAAACAATTAGCAAGTTAAATACATAATAATAATAATAATTTCATTTATTTCCAACAGGTTTACACACAATTACAGGAAAATTATAATAAATAGAGAGTGGAATTAAATCACACTTCGTATTACAAAACTATATACTCATAATATACATACATATAAACAAACACACACACACACACATATATATACATATATATTTTTAATAATTTTTTTTAAGTGTTAGATAAACTATTAAATAATTGACACATATTATTAACTGGAGATTTTATCATAACATTCGTTCTATTAAAAGTACAATAAAAAGTAACATGTGAACGAGAATTATGTCCAGGCACCAGAAATGACAATTTATCTAAAAGAAACTGACATTATGGACTAATTTAAATAGAAAAGATAATGCAATACAATCTCTCCTGCATTTAAGAGATTCTAAATTAAATAAATTTAATAAATAATCATTGTCAGTACCCTTAGGGGGATAACTACCGTAACATTTAAAAAACATAAACTTCAGAAATTTGCACCGAACAGATTCAATTTGTCCAATAGAGATTTGATAAATCGGATGCCATATAAGTGAACCATATTCAAATTTGCTCCTGATGAATGATACGTATAATATTCTAAAACTGTTGACATTAGTAAAATTACTCAAGTTTCTAGTAAAAAATCCCCTTAGCCTATTAGCTGAAGATACCATATTTGTAATGTGATTGTTGAAGTTCAGTTTACCGTCAAAAGTAATACCTAAATCCTTGATCTCAATACACCGCGCAAGAGTGTTATCATTAAATGGTACTGAAAGTGAATTGGAATGAACGTTTTAGAAAAATTGATAACTTTACATTTCGATACATTTAAATATAAACCATTATTAGAGCACCACATATTAATGTTTTCTAAATTATTTTGTAAACATATGCAGTCATGTAAAGAATCTATTCTAGATAATATTTTTAGATCATCAGCAAATAGCAAGTGAGATGTTGTCAAAGTAGAGCAAAGATCGTTAATAAAAATTAAGAATAACAATGGACCAAGATTTGAACCCTGAGGAACACCAGAAATAGCAAAATAATTACTCGATGCATGACCACCATATTCAACAAATTGAGGCCTGTTCAATAAATACGATTTAAATAATTGTAAGAGAACCCGATTAAACTAAGTTTCGCAATTAAGAGAGAATGATCAATTCGGTCAAACGCTTTTTGCATGTCTGTATAAATAACATCTACTTGTCCATGAGTGTCTAAAGCATCTGACAAAAAATGAGTAAAACTGGCTAAATTGGTAATAGTTTATCGTTTTTGCATAAAACCATGCTGATTAACAGAAATATATAATATCACTGAACTATATATGCGGTCATAAAGATTATTTCAAAAAATTTATCGAAGTTGTTAAGTATAGATATTGGTCTATAGTTACTCACACAAGAAGGATCACCACTCTGAAGTATTGGACAAATTTTGCTAATTTTTCAATCGTCAGGATATTGCTTAGAAGACAAAATAAGATTGAATATATAAATGAGGGGTCGCATAGGCACCAATACAATCTTTAACTATAAAGCTTGGCAAATTGTCAGTAAATTTGCCAAGCTTTATAGTTACTTGTCATTTGATATTTGTCATTTTATTTTTTAATTTACGTGCTGCATTTTTAATATCATCCTCCGCAATATATTCAATATTTATTGTATTATATACTTGTGGTATGCCTACGTCAGTTTCAATATCCGAATTATTACACTAGAGAAATAATTGGAAAAACAATCAACTATTGATTGAGGTGAATCAAATGAAACGCCATCGTAATGGACAACCCCTGGTATTCTAGATGTACCTCTTTTATGTTGAACAAATGCCCAAAACTTTGAAGGGTCTCTTTCAATATTATTTTCAACATTATTTACATAGGCTTTGTAGGCATTACCAATTTGCGATTTAACGGTATTCCGAAGAGTATTAAATTGGTTGAAATTGTAATCTGTTTTGAATTTTTTATAATTTTTAATCTTTCATTTTAATACTTCTCCGTATTTCAGTATTAAACCGTGGCGGATAAATATGTTTATAATTTTTATAAAATGGTACACAAGCATTTACAATGTTGGTTATAACGTCATACAATATATTGCACGCATCATTGACGTCAGCAGCTGTTTCTACAATGGACAAATCTGTATTCAAAAATCGGTTGTACAACAACGGAAAATTAGCACGTCTGAAATTGTACTTCATAATCCTATTCCCAAAAGAAAAATTATTAGTTTTTATGCCTGAGCACGATAAGTCAACACTAATTTTTAATGCCGGATGATGATTATCCTCGTTCAACAATGGGCAATAATATTTTACAATGTTACAGTTAATATTAGAAGATATCAAATCTAGTAATTTGTCATTAATGTTGAGAATATAATTAAACTGCCGCAATTCAAGAAATGAAAAGAAATTGCGTATTAAAGACGATTTGGTGTCTTGTACATTAGAATAAAATATGTATTAATAATTGATGAAAACCAAATTAATGTGAAACGGTTAAGAGAAGTCGATAATTTATTTTCTTAAAAGCCTTACTATAATCCAACAAGACTAATACTGTAAGTCTATTATTATCTGATGAAGTAACAATATCATCGGTTACTCCTAATAGCGTGCTTGTTGTACTATAAACCTTTGCGGAACCCAGACTGATTAACTGGTGAAATACTATATTCATTTACATGATTCCGAATTTGAAAATTTAATAAGATTTCTAAAATTTTTGAAATGGCGGGTAATTTTAATAATTAAAATTACAAATTATTTTTTTAAATTAATAATAACAATAGCGACAGAATCAGTTGAATTTGCTGATATAAAGAGGTGTTTAATAAAATTTTATTTATTTCTTTCCTTAGGAAATTCTTTAAATTTTTTTGTCCGTTCATTTTTTATTACACTTTACCGCCGTGCCGGTTGCCGACTGCATGCTTCGCCTTGCGCAAGGTTGGGTTTTACAGTGGATCAGTTTCCAGTACCGTGCAGAAGTGTATTTTAAACCATTTTCGAACCATTTTAGAAAATTGTATTCGTAAGTCAATTTGATTTTGATAAGTTATAATATTAGAGCTGCTTGTGCTTGGTTGTATCGGAACTGAATATATAGATATTCAATTAAAATTATGTTCTAGTAAAATCTAGTAAAGCTTGCATTCATAATGTTCGATAATCGCTTCACATTTCTCTTGACGTGATGCTGTATATTAATGGACGTGAATGATATTGTTTCATTGCCCGCTTAATTAAATTAAATTATAGTTCTAAATTAAATATGCAATATAAATATTCATACACTACGCGTACACATACATGAACAGTGTGAAAAGTAAGCACAGTGTCAGATAAATCTTACTTGATACATGAAACGGGATATGATATGTAAATGTTTGTGTTTTGTAACTATGACAAATTTCATTTACCACAGGTAATTTCCGATTCATTATGCTTATGCCGCAACATTTGTCAGCTGCTTCGGCGGGCTTTCCTGAAGATAAATTTCCTACAAATTTTAATCATGGTAATTAATATTTTTCATTAAAAAATATCACACAATATGTTAGAGCGTTAAGTCAGACCCTTTTTACATTTTCGACAGAAGCTTTGAAGATACATGGAGCTGGCAGAGCAATTTTCCGGATTTGGCTTTCATTTCCGCTTTAATTGACAACCATACGAAATTCAAAGTGAAATAAAGAACATGCTTATATCCGAGAGGAATTAACTGAAAAATACTAAAGAATTCTTTTTTCAATTTTGTACCGCGTTATAGTATCCAAGAAATATTATTTATTATACATGTAACTGTAACCGTATATGAAAAGCAAGAATATAGAGTATAAAACAAAAACAAGAAAAATTTTCAAAATCCGCCAAGTCGATTTTTATTTTCTTATTTGAGATGATATTTTATATAATGTTTTTAAATTTTGACTAAATACAAAATAACAATAAAAAATATATTTCGGAATTCTAGCTCGATGTTTAAAAAATGGAGCAAAACTCTCTTTTTTCCTGAATAATCGGCGCCTATGACAATCATCATCATCCGAGATGCCTTAGATATATTAACTACTATGCTGTTGTTTTTTACAGCGTTGTCAAATGTAGAAACAACAAAAATAAACATTTTTATCTACTCCTATTAATTTATACATTAATTATTCAACAGCTTTCGAACAATTAATGGTATCAATAAACAAATAGCGTGAGTTTTTATAGTGAGTTATTATAACTCACGCTGGGCTTCTACATTGATAATTCGCTATGTAAATATGCAGTAAATTCTTGGAAATTTCTAAGCCGATAAATACGTTTCATTGGTGTAAAATGGAAAGAATTTTTAACAAGTGGAAAGGAATGAATAATTAAAATATTTTAAAATTATTAAATTGCCAACGCCTCTCAGAAGGCGGAACTGTCAATTATTGTCATTGAGGGGACTAATATCATTTGATATTTTAACAAAATAATTTTGACGTTTTCCAATCAATTTTCTTTCTCGATACTTGTATCTTAGTATTTATTTTTATAGCCGTAGATAAAGTATAGTATTCAACTTGCGGTAATGGTCGTAACTCACTTGATGAATTACAGCACTCGCCTGCGGCTCGTGCTGCAAACTTCATCTGCGTGAGTTATGACCTGCATTACCGCTCGTTAAATAATATACTATTATTAATAATAATACCTAAGTACCTAATAGGTAACATGTGTTCCGGTTAACTGCAGAATTTTGCATTCGCTCTATATTGTACACTGCCAAAACTACAGTTTCACTCATTACAGGTCCGTCAGAATTATCTACAGAATACACAGTCCGTGTTTTAAATGAAATACTTATTCCAAGAGAATTGAAATTTTATATAAATATATACCTACTAATAGAAAATTCAGAATGCACCTACGGTAATCGTTAATTTTAAAATCTTGTACAATTGCCGTAGCTCCGTTGGATTTGCTCGCGACTCTAGAAAAACAAACACACAGCATAGGAGGAAGCATGTTATAGGGAAATATCTGTGCCCGACATAAATTTCTTTATTTAATTACGTATTACTATAAAACGTATAAAACTAAAAATTAGTCACTAAAACTGAATCATAACCTAGAATTTCACATTGCCAGTTGCATAGTCTCCAAACATCAAAGAACACTGGTTAAAGCTTAGAATAATTTATTCTAAGGGCCAAAGAAAGATTTTTACAGAACACTGTAAACATCTCGGGATGTGATAGTTCAAAATAGTAGGTATTAATTATTGCATGCAAACATCGTCGATTACTGTTAATATTGTTGCTATTATTAGTATTAACAGAATTTAGTTCAACGACTCACGAAGTTTAAAAATTTATCGGCGTGAAGTATACTTTGCATTTTGCCTAGTAGCCTACAGATGGCAACTGCATCAGAATCTGTCAAAAATAAAATATAGCATACGGTGTTTAGTTTGAACTAATTGCTCAGTACTTGCGAAGAAAATTTAATTTTTCACGTATTTTTTGTGGAACCTCTCCAAATATCAATCCTAACAATAAATATCAGTTAGGTAGGTGCTACCTCCCTGTGCTACCATATCGTGTTTCTTATTAAATCATTAAATAATTATCCACATTTTGTAAATAAAATGTTTTCTTTCTAATCAGCGTAAATCGATACACGTGCCAGCCTAGCGGTTGACAGGCGGCCAGAGTTGGCGATAAATAGGAGTTTAATATAGGCAACATTTTTTTCCTTTGTAAATAAGCATAGATATTGTATAATAAACAATTCTGTTTTTATTTTTCTATATCCTTAAAGTATTTGTACTTAATCATAGTCCCCTCTATACAGAGTGTCCGGCAAGTACCTCCTCATCGCTTGGGAATATACAGTGGATATCACAATAATACTGGAACTTCCTATATTTTTTTCCTTATGTACGTTCTAACGGAGTCATGGGGCATCAAATGGTTATACCTAGTTTACATTCAGGTTTCTTTGGAAGTAGCTTGTATGTTTTATTAAAATTTATGGCATTCTATTACACATAGAAATCTATGACTTGATGCTAAAATCAACCTTTTACATTCATCAAGTGTTCAGAAACAAACCCTATCACTATATTTTTAAAAATTTTGACAGAAGCGATTTTGTCAAACCGAAAATACCATTTTTAGGTTTTTCTTTAACCAAGGTGATCTTTAATTTTGCAGGAATTAACGATTTCCGAAATCAACAGGTTTTTAAAAAATTGGCACAAGGACAACACAATTAAAATTGATGATAGTAGATAAATCTACAAAAATTATAGTTTTCATATTTTAATTGTGCATTTGCATATACAATACAATAATGAACTGAGCATTATAAGATTTTAGGAAACGTTGGGATGGAACAAATGGATGTCAATTTGCTAAGGAGTTCGTAGAGTACCTCTGCAAGGATACAGCCAAAAAGTATCTGGCTATGTCTAGGACAAATCAAACTGGACATTGCTGGCTAAGGAAGCACCTTGTAGGGGTTGCGAACTGGACGACGAGACAATACTTCATGCACACTGTGAGTGCACTGCCATCTCGTCAATAAAAGAATTCGTGTTGGGAGAACGATGGCCTACTATGGCCTACATTAGAGAGATCCCCCTGAGTAATGTCACCACCTTTTTCTCCTTATTAAGTTGATTTAAGGCTCAGGTGGATTGATCTCCTAATGGGAGGAGGTACAAGGGGCCCAATGGGGCTTAAGTGCTGTAGTCTTTTTGCTACCGTCCCGTCAATCCCAGAATCCAAAACATAATTAAAATTGATGATAAATCTACAAAAATTATAATTTTTGTTGTCTCCAAGTGCTATGCATCTTCTTGGAGGCAAGAAGACTTTATGTTATGCTGAAAGATTTCCTGTTCGACATTTGTCGAACCTAAAATTTATTAATGGGTACACAAGTATTTTAATTATCAACTAATTTATTTAACGGGAGACAACAATATAGTGGAAAATTACTATGTAATTCTACGCAGACAAGAAAAATCATAATTTTTGTAGTTTTATTTTGTTCACCAATTTTAATTGATGCTTTTATAAAGCAATTTTCAAAAACCGCTCACTTTTTGCAAACATCTAAAAATAATATTTTCAGTTTGACAAAAAAATAATGTCAAAATGTTGAAAACAATTATCTGTTTCTGATAATAGTAAGAGGTTGGTTTAAGAATCAAGTCATAGATCTCTATGTATAATACAATCCACGAAAATTTTAATAAAATGTACAAAGTGGCTTCAAAGTTCTAACCCTAGACATAAATTACTAGACATTCATAAAAAAAATATAGGAAATACTAGTAATACTTTGACCTTCCGAGCGATTAGGATGTACTTACCAGATACCCTGTTTAAAAAAAAAATTAAGTTCATTACAAAATGATACGAATTATTATTTATTTAGTTACTTTCCAAAGGAACAACAAATTAACTAATATTCTCTTAATTTTAAATTATAAATTAAAAACACACGCAAATACATTTCTTACACGGTTTTTCATTATTTGCCCCATGTCAAACTTACACTCTAATTTAACTACAGGGTAGTCATTGAAACTAACGACGTTGTGACAAGCTATAATTATCTTTTATTTCGCAAATTTTGTCTTTCTTGATTATCTACAAGGAAAAAATAAGACCTTTATTAAGAAGATTTCTTTGAGTATTTATGTAGTATGTATTCAAAATTCGAATTGTATGGTAAATTAATTTAATGTATATTGTATTTATATCTAATGAAAGAAAAAATATCCCAAATTACTCATAAATATTTTTTCATATAATTATTTTTTGTTCAGTTTTTCCAAAAATATCTATTATTCTTCATAAAACAAAAGTTTGATGTATTTTAGTCTTAACAATAATAACGCTGCAACAAAGCTTCAACATTTCTACATTACATAATTAAAACAAAAAGTCCTGTTGATTTTTTAAAATTAAATCAGACAATTGTTTTACAATTATTTTCTAGTAAACAAATCCTTGAATCCAATGAATTAATCTATGTTTTATAAATTACTCATGAACTCATTTGACAAACTGTACAATTTTGGTCTTTTCCACAATGCCACAGTGTAGCAACTGCATTTATATTAGAACTTTAGTCCAAGGATGAAAATTTGAAACGATTTTGAAATAGCTGATAAGTGTGATTGATAACAATAAAATTATAATAATGTGTCAATGTGGTTGTGACGTATTTCCAAAGAAGTGCTGCTCTTTGTACCTACAAACAATTCCTCTGTATTTTCAAAAACTAATTTCATTTCGTGTGAGCGTAATCGCAAGGCGAATATTCAATAACAAGCAATATGAAATAGAAATTCCGTCGACGATATTCAAAACTATGATTTGCTCCCTTTGTAAATCGAACAAACACAGCGTCATCTGTTGGTTGATAGTTCCCGCGAGCAGCCTACTTGCACATCTGTAAAGGAGAGACCGCACTATGAGGTCGCGGTCTAGACGCATAGTGGACTGCTCTGTGCCGAACTGATCACGAACTTTTACAAAATCAGTCGATTATGTCGTTCTCTATGCGCTTCCGAAATGTTCTATTTATTTATTTATTTATCAAATTCGGAATGCAAATAGGCTAGCAGCCCAAAACTGCATCCACTAGTACATCGTGAACATAATATAAACGTGAGAAATTAACAATATAACATATAACATACATTAGTGAAAAGATATACATAGATATCAAAAATTAATTATGTAAACTGGATATTTCTAATAAATCTTTTGAAACTACTAACAATAGTATTGAAAATATCGAAATTTGATGCAATGTAACTGTTATAGTCGATAGTCATTCTATACTATGGATTATTTAAACCGAGATTGGTATGTTCGGTTGATATATTAGCCGTTCTAGTATTTATAGAAGGTACATACAGGAAAATTTAACAAAGAAATTAAGTAGGGGCAATCTAATATACTATTTAATAACTAAAACAGAATAATGAAATCTGCTTATGTTCTAATGGAATAATATTAAATTGTTGTTTTGCGATGGATATGTCATCAACATTATAAATACCATTGACTGCGAGGTTTAGATAACGAACAAATCTATTCTGAACCCTCTCCAATGTTAATTTGTAGATGTTATAATTAGGATTCCAGATGACACAGGCAAAGTTGAGTCTGCTATAAATGTATGCATAATATAAATATTTAAGAGACTTTTCATTTCTAAATTCCCTGCAGATCTTAAATACAAAACCGAACATTCCATTACACTTTCTACAAACATAATCAATAGGGTGTCCAAAATTCAACCTACTGTCGAAGATAACGCCTAAATCTTTTATTTTCGAGACGCGCTCAATCTCCTCATTGTTGATCAGATAATTAAAGATGTGAGGACTAATATTTTTGGTAGAGGTAATTTAATGGCATTTATTGATGTTTAAAAATAATTTAAATTTACTGCAATACTGTTCAATGCGGTTGACGTCCTGCTGAATACCCTCGCAGGCATTTAAAGAAGAAACCGTGCGAAAAATTTTCAAGTCGTCTGCATAAAGGAGAAACTTAGAATATTTGATACAATCAGCTATATCGTTTATATAAATCAGAAGTAAAAGGGGTCCAAGATGGGATCCGTGAGGAACACCAGATGTAATGTGGACTGAATTAGAAAAATGACCATTTATTTCTATCATATCAGATCTATTATATTTATATATAGGATGCAAATCAAAGTAAAAATTCACCGTGCACACCGATTCCAGCCAACTTATTAATTAATATATTATGATCAATTTTTTCAAAAGCTTTTCTGAAATCAGTATACACGGTGTCCACTTGAATTCGATTGTCCATGGCATTGCGAATATAATCGCTATAACTTAGGATGTTAGTATCAATGGATCTATTAGAAACAAATCCATGTTTTCCGACAATTATGATATTTTTAAGAGACTCAAACAGAGTGTCGTAAATATGTACTGTAATATCTTACTGAATATAGACAATTTACTTATACATCTATAAATAATTCTTCACACAATTTTTCTCTCCGGTATTCTCGTATATTGGAATAAGACAAGCTTTTTTCCATAAAGGTGGAAATTCACTCAAATGTGAGGGAGGTATGCCGTCTGGACCGGCACCTTTATTTACATTTAATTTATTAAGTTTATCATATACCTGTTCAGTAAAATTAATTGTATTGATATTGGTACTGCTAATATTCTGCTATACTATTAAGATATAAAAATATGTTCAGTGGGAGATGTATTTTTATTAGCTCGTTTATTTGATGCGACTGGCCTAAATTCTCCAAAAAGTTTTAGGTGAGACCGCGACGCGCGCTAGTTCAGCTCCCGACCTACTACTGTAAATGTTACCCTTAAAATCATTAGAAGATTCTTCTCTAGACGATAACGAAACTAGCATGATCGGCGGTGCACTTATACCACGACCACAAAGTGCGTTTCCTTCTTAAATGTGCTGAATTGCTTTACACATAGATGTTATAGTACGTCTAAATTTATCATTTTACTAGGCACTCTACACATTAGAACACATACACTTAAAAGCATCCCTGGAAATACTATTAGGAGGTGCTTACTTGGTCCCTGTAAACACACATTTATCATTGTGTAGTCCCCATTTCAATCACGACATTAAGAGGGTATGGACGAGATGAATGGGTAGGTTGGGCGGTTTGCAAAAAAAGTTGCTTTGAAGGAGACAATAAATATTAGATGGACTATCCGTTGCATTTAGGAGAATTAAAAATATAAGAAGTAGTTCACACGAAACGAAAATGACGAAACACGTAACAAGAGAGTGTACTTGTTGCTCTGGATTGCGTGACGGCAAGTACGTGCCGTCAGGGGTTATAAATTGTATAACTAGGCTAAGGAGAGAACAGATTGGAGGCGTGATTACACCTAAGTGTAACTTATTACTTTCTTGATAAAGAATGTAAGGTGTTAATATACTAGTATCAACTATTTTTTACATTCAAAGAGGGTTATTAAGTAAATAATTTAAATACGCAGTAATCGCCATATTATTCCTATTTAAATCCATGTAAATAACTATTTATTATTTGAGACCGAAGTATTCACATTAACTTCGCCAGAAATTATTCAATCAGTAAAGCAAATAGGAGCTACTTTGAATGTCTACAACAATATCGATATTGGAAATTGCCTAAAATTAAAAGCATTCTTGAAACAGCAATCGGATGGATATCATGCTAAAAAATCACACATTTTAAAAAATGAACAAATTAAAAAATTACTAATAGAGGATATAAAAAAGTTAATAGTACTGCAAGTTCTACACAAATACATAGCAACATTTTTTTAAATATTCAAATGGTAAAGCAGATAATCAATCAATAGGAATTCATATATTTGGGAAAATGCTGAAACAAGTTGCTGCGTTTCTCTTATTCACATTATTAATAAATTCAGAATCTAATATCACGACTTTAAAAATGTATGGTGGATGGAAATCTTTAAAGGTAGCTGAATGCTACATTAAGGAATCCATAACTCGTAAATCAGTTGTTAGCAAAAAAATCCATACTGCAAGTACATCAAGTGTTGGGAGCGGTTTTTTTTAGATAATTCAACCACTGTGGAGGGTTCAATAGTTCATAAACCATCTACTAGTGAAAACACATCAACCTACATAGACGAAGTAAAATGTTTCAAAACAAACAGGATAAGGGATATCCCTTACAAGCTGTTCTAATTCCACTATAAATGTTTACAATATATAAAATTATTTTCATTAAAGAACCAATTTTAATTTAACGGCAGTAAAGATGATTTTAATAGGAAGAAAATGTGACACTTTAATGCCTGACAGATCTCACTAGAACTACCAATCGTCCTAGTATCTCCTAGTGCATACAACATTTTATATTTCACTTTATACGAAATAAAAACTATAAAAGGTCATAGCTTTGACGTTTTTTGATTCGTGGTTATGACTGATGCTACATATTTTCAAACATATCCATAAAAACACAAGAGTCATTATTATCGGGTTCTAGTAGCAGTGGGTGTGAAAAGCTTCCTTTTACCTGCTGCTATGACAACATTAAATTGTACCAAAGCAAATATATTTTACATAACAACTATTTCTCTGAGAAAGAAACTCTAACAGAATTAAGACATCAAACAGTCTTGAATATGCGACAATGTTCGTTCACATACCATGTCAGGATTGTCAGATGATTGTACATAATAATTACAAATAGGTACACCTAAACATACTTACTGCAAATATTTTTCTTAGAACTCTTTTTACAAAACATAATGAAATGTGAAATAATTACAAATGACTTTCTGCTTATGAAAAGCGTTTACCGTACAAAAATCTAGTAGCCAGAGAGTGTGTCCAAATTTGCCATAAATGCAACTGAGTATGGGCTATAAATCGTTCCATTTCTATTTATGTACACATTTACAAATATAACTACGTGCAGAAAAGCGAAACGCATTAGCCACGATACTACTATGACTAATAATTGTTTTAGGTTAACAACAGCAGGTGATAGATTACAATGATGTCGTATGTTGCAGTTTTAAAGATTTTTTGGGAATCTTCAATTGTTTACTTCATTAATTCTTATATAAAAAATAAATTGCGGGCAAATAACGTTACAGGAACTTTTACTTAACATTAGTTGTACCTTAATTTACAATTTCGTAACACAGTTTTGCATATTATTGCAGTGTGGTATTTCTATTTTTGAAATGTATTTGTAGAAAACTACTCGTTTTAGACAATTTTTTTATATGAGTTTTCTGTTGCTTTTGGTTAGATATACAGACTCCTTTAGTAGCGGCACTTATATTCAGGATATTTTGTATATTTTGTGTGCCTACTGTAGAGAAGTAATATTTATAACAAATATTACAAAAATAAGGAAATGTATTTTGTGATATCACCATTTTTGATATTACCATTTAAAACTTTCCGAATGTTTCAAATAATTACTATTTGACATATTTAATATTATATAATTAATTTATATTTATACTTATAATTCTATTTAATTTCACTGAAAAAGGAGGACACATGAAAAAATACAAAAATAGGCCAGATCTCATCTATAGTGGCTGATTGCGTGCTAATGTTTAAATATAAATTTAAATTTTGAATAATTTATAATTTCAGTATGCGAAGTACCTACGTGTTTTTTCTCCATTAGTAATATTTAGTTCAATTGTTTTGAATCCAGTGTCCTTATATTAAAAAAAATAGCATAGTCTTACAGTCTACTACATGTTTCTTGAAAACATTTTACTCCAAAGGTAATATATGAGAAACTACTTTAAATTACGAGATTTTTTATTTAATGCTGGATCAAAATAAATAAAATGTGACTTTAATGACCTTGAAGTACCTCAGCTAAAACCCAATTTAATTCCTTCGAAGTATTTCAGACTTACGCATACGGTTCAAAACAGTTATTATTGTAAAAGATCCTCCTTAAGCAAGCATAAAAAAAAATTGAAATTTTAGCACTATTTTGGCCGAATATTTATATACTCCGATATAAACACCTAGAATATGATGTGTGCCGATTTATGGATATACAAAGTGGAAGAACTTCAACGCTGTGCTCAAATTTCATCTGAAACTTAAACATCGATGAGCTCATGATTATTTATTCTATGCCACAGTATTCGACTTACAAGAGTTTGTATATTTTTGAAATTTGGTCCTCTATTTGAAGGTCAGCCGCTGTCCTTGACATTTTGTGAAGAAGAAGGCAGGCTGGGATATCTGCTGGTCCAAATACGAATATATTTAACATATTTTAGAATCTTAAAGTCGTTATTTACTGGAAAATCAGTAATTGCAAATTTACAATTACTTTGCTTGTTGTTAATCAAAGAAATATATTGACTATTTTGGAAAACTTACGTATTTCTATAGTAAGTTTTAATATCGAAATATCCGTTTTTCCCCAAACTGTATAACTCCTATTATTGTAACCAAAACACATGACTAGTACACGTTCAGGTATCGAAAGGGTTCACCTGGTTTCCTGACGGTTTCAAGATGGGTTCAGGGGCGAAGAGGGTATTTCTAGAATTGAATATATTTTACTGCCTGGAAAAATACGTCAGGATCTTCCAGGCTACAGTATTCGCTGTATTTGCTTGTATATAAGCAAATAGTAGAATATAAATTGAAGAGTTAAATCAATAATTATATATCATATCAATTGCCAGGCGCCTTTAGAAGCTTACGCGCTTATGTTCTTCAAGATCATTCTCCGTGTGGTTAATGAGCTAAGGTTCTGTCCCTTTTTGGGTAAGAATATCTTATAAAGCTAACCTAGATTCTGAGTCACATCACTGATGTGATGGGTAATGAAATGACTGATATGTTGGTCAGACAAGGTTTAAGCAGTGAATTTGAGAGACCAAAACCAGTGTTAGAGTTGCCATGCTATCTTGTACAATTCATTGGTAACTGAATCAAAGAGCCATCAATGGAAATATGGTTGAGTGAATATTATTTGGACATGCCAGGCTTGTTATTGTGACGCGTTTGAATGCCGATTCCGGTTGACTATTTAAATCTTCGTCACTGCAGTCCCTGCTGGGGCGCCAAATTTGTGACGTATCTTCTTGGACTAACTTATGAGTAACGGTCACAGATACGTAATTTAGGATATCTTATTGGTTAGTTTCGGTCACTAGTTTTCCTATATTTAACGTGGGATAAACTCCACGTAAACTTACCTCCGGTTAGAGTAAGTACTCCTGCTACAGTGAAGAAAATTAATTTTCAGGGGTTTGTTATATTTTTCTTATTCCAGAGAACAACAAAACTAGCTTTATCGGTGTAGTGATAGTACTTTTTAGATAATTGTCAGTGTAGATCGGCAAAAATTGTTCAGGTCCTTTTTACTAGATTGGAATTTTATCAAACTTACTGATGAATTAATACAACACATTATTTCCATAACAAGGAAGGTGTTATGCACAGCCAAATTACCTCGTCCGTCAAAAGTAGAAGCCAGTCAGTTAGAGTTCAAAACACTCAAACGGCGTGACAAGGGTAGGATTCAAAGGAAGATAGATCGCTTACTTATTTCCTGGGCACTATTGGCCCTGCGGTTTCTCCTGGGTTCGGTTGGGAGTTCTTCTGAGGCTGGCCTATGAACAACTCTCTCCTAGACTGTCAACTAGCTCCTCACATGACAGTCGCAGATTACGGTGGGAGTTGCGCATGCGGTGCGTGATTTTGGGGTATTACAATGATTTAATAATAAAAATAATACATTCTAAAAATAAAATTAATAATTCGGAATTAACCAGAGTGGTTCATTACATTATAAATTGCCCATGGGTTGACAACATAATATTATCGTATGCTTAACATCAGGAAATTCATGGGCCTCTTACTTGGGCCCAAACATCTCAACAACCACCTTTATAGGATTGGATTGAGCAGTAATGCGAGGTGCAGGTTATGTGGACACGCAGACGATACACATTCTCTTTTGGTTAAAAGACATAAATACTTGAGACTGCATTGCTTCTTCTTTAGTAGATTAGAGAGACTTCATCAGAGTTAAAGCTAACTTTTACACATTGCACTGTTCTGAACTTCAATTAGACTTATGCACAATGAATCATCAGACCTGAAACAGAAGACATTTGTATTTATTGTATCACGTGCCCTAAAATCACAAAAACAGACAATTCTGTTGCAAAAGAATATATTCATTATTTGGTCAATACACTGATACATTTGTAAAAATTATTCATATTGAAAAAATCGGATGTATAAAATGAAAATTACTTTTGATGTTACAGGAATAGAATGTAAGAATAACATGGCATAGTGCCTTAATCAAGCAATAAAATGTTTGCAAATGTTACTCGACAGAAATATTACACAAGTCATTGATCGTTAACCGTTACAGCCACATTCTCTATATGTCCTACGAAATAAATTAGGAAACGACTAATGGTTTTGTCGTTAAGCAATAGAATGTTTCAAACGTTGGGCTTAATGTTCTCGTTCGTTCCTATCGGAGGCTGGGAATTATCAGGAAAGTCCTAACTTTGTCAACGGAAGTTCTAAGTAGAATTTCTGAAGTACATCTAAACCAATCCGTCACAGAGGTATTCTTCTCATCGTGACAAATTTTATTTCGCTATTTTATTACATAATTAGTTTTGTTAATAATAATTCATTATATAGGGGGACAGAAAATAACATAAAAAATGTATAACGTAACTCTTTGTTGTGGAAAGAAAACGTAATGAAGTTTTCAGGAACTAGTGGGCTTTAGCAAGGCCATAAATAATGTGAATATGAATCTACTCTATTTTCTGCTAAATAATTTTTTACAACGGTACAAGCAAACATCACAAGATATTTAGAAAGGCTACTGAATTTAGATTTTTTTCTCTTGTGTTTGTTATAAGATAATGTTTAGTTTTTTAGTAAATTTATAAAATATAGAGGGCACATGCTCATTTCTAGGTGTTAAATTTGATATATTAAAAATATAAGTGTCTGTCACGGGACACCTACACATATTAGTCTTCATGTCAGACAATATCTACACTTGAGTTTTCCTAATCGATGGATTAGAAGAGGACATAACGCACTAATAGCCTGGCCACCGCGATCACCTGATTTGAATTCCGTCGATTTGTCTGGGGACAATCTCTAGTTTATGCGACCCCTGATGGTACAGGTCAACTTCGAATGCAAACTGTTTAATTTGATCCGAAATCAATCAATCAATCAATTAAAATTTCAAAGATTTAATTTCAGAAAGAACTTGAAAGTATGCAATGAAGAAGAAGTAGTTCATTTATTATAGATATTGTTTTTGTTGAAGTTACCTTATAAAAAAATCCAAATCATGTAAATTGGTTATATTCTTAAAATCAGACCTCACTTAAGAAATGTTCGCATACTAAAATTTTCCAATTTTGAGATATTGTATAAAATCGACACACAAAATGCGCAAAATTGTAATACAATATCACATTTTATCTCTCTTTCTATCCAAGAAAAACAGAGATATGCTACTTCATCTCATAAATTTTCATAAGAAACTAAAATACAACACTAACATATTTTGTATTGCGTTAGTATTACATTTCTAAAACGCGCATGCTAAAAACAATTATAAAATATTTTTTAAGTTACGATGGTACTGGGTTGACACCGTTGGCATGTTTCAATAGTTTTATTTATGGCTATGCTTAAATGATATATATATAATAGTAAATATAATAATAATAAACGACTTTATTGCAAATTATAATTAAATTACAATTTACAAAGGGCGAAGTTTAGCTAAAAGCCATATATACAGCATGTCCAGAAACTAGTGGTCAAAAATGAAAGTGCTTACATGGGAAGTTAAAATAATGTAGATTCTAGTTTCTATACATTTTCTAAAATTGTCTAAACACATTTGTTGCACATGAAACAACATTTTGCATTATTTTAGGTAATTCCTAACTATACTTATATTGACTTGTCCCGAGTGACCCGAACATGTTGTTTCGTGTGCATTAGAGGTGTATAGACAATTTTAGAAAGTGTATAGAAACTCGAAGTGCTTATATTGAAAACGTTCCTCAATATTATTCATTACTTTGATTTTTTGCGTGGAAATACTAACATCACTATTAAACTATTATTACATACGTCATTCATATGCGTTTATCTCAAAAATGGTAAAAGTTATTTAATAAAACAACGTATAGCTTTTTTTGGGCAAACTGATAGGGAAATCGAACTGCGAATACAAAATGTCGAAATTGGCAATACCGTCAAGATTGTATAAATTCTAAAACTTTGCTTTGACCGTACCTATATAATGAAGGATGTCCAACTTAAATAGTGAAAGCTGTATTACCATGAATTACTACTATCGCCCGGAAGCAATTTAGAAATTATGACTGAAATTAAATATTTAACTTCATACTTTTAAGCTCTGTATATCCGGAAGGAAGTCAGATAGGACAAAAATGTATTACTGACATTATTTTGACTTCCCCAGTCCGCTCTTTCATTTTTCACGACTAGTTTTTAGACACTCTGTATAAGTGATAGGTATTGCTGTAAATTTTGTAAGCAAACATAATAACAATTTTGACATTGATGATCGCGGACGAAGAAGTAGTAGATATAGTAAATGCATCCTTAAACATGCTTTTTAAAAAGCACAAGCAATATCAAAAAATAAGAAAGAAGGCTCTTTGACTTAATGTAAGAGTTAAGTTATTAAGCTTATGTATCACTCGTTCTGTAAGAATTTATTCTTTGCAAATTAACCTCAATCTTGCATTCACATCTCTTTTATAAAATATATTAGTTGATATGAAGTTATATTCTTTTCCTCAATTAATTACTAATAATTAATATATTTTTTTTTATTAACAGCAATAAAAATTTAAATAAATGATACTGCAGGAAACAACCAGCCAAGAACCATTGTCGGCCACCTCACCAGACATAGACCGGTTTCGGGCTTGTTAGCCCTCATCAGTATGCCATAGGTGAGATGACCGACAGTTTAACTGGCTGTGTTCACATATAAACTGAGTGCAGGTGAGATATAAGTGGTCCGATCGGTCTAAGCGTTATGTGCAGGTGTAATTCAATACCGGTCGGGGCATTAGCCCGCGGAGTAGTTGTTTCCTGCAGTATCATTTACAGATTTAACGGCGCGTCACCTAGAGCGAGAGGTCTGGGATTAAGTACCTGCTGTAATGTAAGTCGCTTCCTGCAAGTCGAGCCGCTTAGGCCGAGCAGAAAGTAGCAGACCACTTATATCTTACCTGCTATACTATTTGTCAAGTTATACAAAGGTTTCCTTAGATTCAAAACTTCAACTACGATTTTCTCAAAACTATAAATTTGTACTTGCGGTGATATTATTATGGTGGTGGTATTAATGGTGCGGATTCATCCCTCTACATTTTGTAAATTTACTAGAAAACTAAACATTAAAAAAACACCAGACAAAAAATTTCTAAATTCAATAGTTTTTCCAAAAATCTTGTCATATTTGCTACAGGTATCTTTGAAAAATGAAAATAGTATACACGGTAATAAAAAACACTTTTCCGCTCTCCCGATTTTATTCATATCTACATTAATTAGAATAGTTCCTGAAAATTTCAATATATTTTCTTTTCTGAATAAAGAGTTATAAAAAATACTTCGTAGTTGCACCTTTTACAGAGGTTATGTTTATTAGAGTTTTTTAGACATATTTTTTATGCACTCAGCACTTAAAGTTTACGGGACATTTTGTATTTATACAAATCCTTGTATAATGCTTTCTCAGCAGAATTGCAGAGGCATGACATAGACCTAATATTAAAAGTGATCTGACTCAAAGAATGTGCCATAATAAAGAGATAATATCAATAATAATAATAGCAATCATGCAGTATGCAAATCTTCATGGTACCTTATGGTACATTCTTTTGGTCGTAATAATATTAGAGATAGAATGTGTATACAACGCATCATATCAATCATCTTTTACAATAAAAGAAATTCCTTCTTTGTTCATTATGGCTTAAACCTACGTTTGAGTTTTAGAAGCTAACTATTGATCCGAGCACTTACCTCACCTGTCAACTGACTTTAATCGGTGTTAAATTTAACTTTCTCAACCTCGCTGGATTGCGCCTTTGACTTCCAGCCTGCGTTGGTTATAAACGACAAGGGTTCGATTCCATTTGATGAATGTGGTATAATCTGTAAATTATAGTAGCCACTCTCAATACATCACTCAATAAAACTGATGGTTTCGGTAACAGAACACCTGTGGAGATACGAACCATAAATTCAGCACAAAGCAAATCCTCGTAAAATTAGGCTATATATTAGGTGAATGGTAAGTAATTATTATTACTGTTTGCCTTTTGAATATAGGATGAACCATTGAAAACATTAATTAAACAAAAACTATCCTAAATATTCCAAATATAATCGTATAAAACGTTTAAACTGTAATTACAAATATCACATTCTGTTGTAATTCTGTTAACTATACTAAACATTCGAATTATTTTTTCCAACACGTACATAAAAAAATTGTCGAATTAAGTTTTAAATGTCAAAAGTAGGTTATTATTGAACATAATGAATAACAAATTACACAATATCCATATCATTACAATTGTTTTTTCATCAAAATAAATTACAATATTATTTTTTAGACAATATTTATATTAAAAGACAAGGCACGCTATCCCTGCATAGACCAGCACAGCGCAGACCTGCAAATTTGCATGCCTTCGCACACTTGTCCAGCACGTACTAGCAATTTTTTATGTAGGTTATGTAGAAAAGCATAGTATGATATATGGTACCTATATACAAAACTGAAGATGAAAAAAATTGCAGAATACAGTCTGAAATCATCTGCGAACATTAGTCTTTGACATAAGACATCAGTTAAATCAGTTTATTTACTTTTTGAACTGGAGAGAGATCAGCAACATTTTTCTCAGTATTTCCGAATGTTACAAAAACAAATTTTTTGAGCTTTTGAATCATTCTCGCCTACAGCACCAACATACATGGTTTCGCAGAGCAGTTTGCCAAATCGATGTAATTTTCTCAGTAAAATATGCTGGTCTACTTGATCACAAGCTTTTTGAAAATCTGTAAATGCTACGTCAACTCACCTTCATTTGTAAAATTTCAGAAATATACCTACAAATATCAGTAAAGTTCGTTTAAGTTTATGTTTTCTGTACAAATCCATGCAGACATAGATATATTAACCGATAACGGACACGGAAGCTCTCGACATACAAGTTGATTCAGAAATTTTAGAAAAATTACATAGCATTGTATTATTTTTATTGCTTTTTATAATTTTTTTCAGATGTAAGTATACCTTTTTCCAAAAAAGTGTGCAGTTAAATCAAAGAAATAAAGTTTCGGTTGAAGCGATATTTAATTTTAATGTATTTATGTTTTTTTTCTTAAATTTAGTTTATAATAGTTACTATACAGTATGCGCCAAAAGTATGGAATAAATTCAATAAAAACGAAACAATTATTTTTTGGGAAAAATCCTCGAACAGGTCCATTTTTAATTTAAAAAATACATATTTTAGCGTAAAATGTGATTTTCAAATGTCATTTGTTTTCGAGTAATGACGTCATCGATTTTTTTTTTAAATGGCAACACCATATTTTTTCCTTGATCCTGAAAGATCGTTTAATTCTTGCCAGATCTTACACTTCTTGACTATTTTTTATGGGGATACTTGAAGTCAAAAGTGTACATTAATAAACCACGTAATTTAGAAGAACTTCAAAATCGCATTCGGGACGAAATATGCAGAGTTACCCCAGAAAACATTCATAATGTGCAAGAAGAATTTCTTCACAGATTTGCGCATTGTCAAGAAGTTGGTGGATGGCAATTCGAACATTTAATTATAAAATAAGTATAAAATTTAATCAATTGTATTTTATTTTACATACCTCAGAATTGTTACTTTTTTATGGATAAAATTTACGTTTTCTAACATTCAATCGTCATTTACTCGAAAACTTTCCTATGTAAGAGGGCAAAATTTTAGTACTGTCTGATAGAGAATTAAATGATCTTTCAGAATCAAGAAAAAAAATGGTGTTGCCATTTAACGTCATTACTCGAAAACAAATGACATTTGAAAATCGCATTTTACGCTAAAATATGTATTTTTTAAATTAAAAATCGACCTGTTCGAGGATTTTTCCCAAAAAATAATTGTTTCGTTTTTATTGAATTTATTCCATACTTTTGGCGCATACTGTATATTTAATAAATATTTAACACACGTTACTACTCTATTCAACTTGCACGTTCTTTATTTAGTAGTTTAGTTTTTTATATTAACTTGCAATGTAATTAATTTCCCTCGATATTTGCCATGCCTCATTAGCCATCAACTTCACGGGAGGTATAAATTTACTTGACATCCATTTTGATCTATCCTTACTCTTCTGTGAAAGTTTATTTAAACCCCGTTATATATTAATTACATCCTGACAGCAGGAACAGCAGCAGAACTGTCGAGCGGAAAAGATTATTATCCAAAATTTGGTAAATTTTCCAAGCATTTGAAGCCTCCTAGAAAGAGATTACTTTTTTTAAAGATTGACGAGCTTGACGTCTGCCTTTGTGAACTGAATAGAACTCTATTTGTCGGTGATTCAGTAATGCTCTAGTCAAATCAAATTTATTTGTTTTTGTGAATAATACAGAACTGTTTACGAGATGTACTAAAAATTATAAACAACATTATTATGAGAATTTTGGATCTAGATAATAAAAAACTATGCAGCAAAATTGTTAATAGATGTATGTCCATTTTCGTGTACTATAGAACCAACAGAACTAAATCTGTACTAATCGAAGTAGCAAATAACTATTTCTAATTTAACATATTGGCCTGTAGTATTCATGTTTGTTTTTAATTTTTATGACTTATTTCAGTGGTATTATTAGTTCAGGTGTAGGTACACTCGTTTTTATAATATGGAGTAGTCTCATTATGCAGTGCTTTCTATAAACAATTGCACGCTTTCAAAGATTTTTTTTCTGTGTTTTACGATAATTCTTTTTTAATTTTTTTCAATAAAATGTGGTGTAGAGGGGCTTTTGAAGGGGTCGAATATGAACACAAACTTACTTTTTAAATATATATATATATATATATATATATATATATATATATATATATATATATATATATATATATATATATATATATGGTTGTAAAATTTCTCCGGGTTCCTCTCCGCGATGAATCTGCATGGTCTTCAAAAGAACCATTTGTTTGACAACGTTTCGGTAAAATCTCATTTACCATCTTCAGGTCTTCTTACTTCTGCTTCGCGTTACTACGTTCGGCTTACTCTAACGCGAAGCAGAAGTAAGAAGACCTGAAGATGGTAAATGAGATTTTACCGAAACGTTGTCAAACAAATGGTTCTTTTGAAGACCATGCAGATTCATCGCGGAGAGGAACCCGGAGAAATTTTACAACCACATATAACACCCGCGGAAGCCTACGAATTAACATATATATATATATATATATATATATATATATATATATATATATATATATATATATATATATTGTGTTTTTTTTGCTGATTACAATGTCCAAAACCGAAAAACAGTTGCTCTTCACCTTTGTAAGATATTTACAAAACAATGTATTTTTTAACAGAAAATAAAAATTTTATAGTATAGACAGTATCAAGTACACACAGAGTCAAAAGTATATAAAATGATTCGATTAAACCTAGTGGTTTTTCTTAATGTGGTAAAAAAGTACATATACTTAGGAAACAAAAAAAGGACAATAAAAAATTGTAGACCATGAAGCTTTACTTTATTACCAATGTTTTTACAAATCTGTTCAGTTTGGCAGTGTATTCAGCCAAATGTTCCTTTGAATTTTTGTACAATATAGTGCCAGGATGTGAAATATCTGCGTTTACCCGAGCAAGAATGACTGCTTTACATGATGCAGGACATTCTAATTATCAGAACTCGAATATGTTGTGCATTTCTAGATCATCCATTGTACGAATAGTACATAGATATGGATAATTTCATACAGTGGAAAACAGACCACGTAGTGGACGTCCTCGAGTATCTAATGAAAGGAAGGATCGGTATTTGGTGCACTATATCCGTAGACACCGCATCTTCAGCTTCAGCTCTCAGGGCCCACTTTCAAGGTATGTTTCGCTGTGTTATATCGACACCTACTATTAGAAGACGACTCCACAACGCAAATTTACGTATTGGAAGACCACTATGGGTCTACTTCCAAGATATCGTGCTACCCGTCACCAATGGGCGGAGAGCTTAGGGGTTGACTTTTACGCCACTGGCAGTGGGTCCTATTTACAGATGAAACAAGAATTGAGCTAGTTACTGATGACAATCGACAAAGAGTCTGGAGAGAACCAGGTCGTCAACAGTGACTTCATTTTCCCTATGAAATTGCTCCGTATGAGAGGGTACCGTAATATTTTGGGTTGGAATAATGTTCAGCAGCCGCACTCCATTAATTCGCATACCACAGAATATGACCAGTCAAATTTACATCGAACAAGTTGTTACGTCCATTATCTACCCCCTACTTAATGAATTAGGTGAAACTTTTGTGTTTATGGACGACATCGCGCAAAAAGGGTTCAAGAGACACTCGAAGCAGGACATATCAATAGATTAGATTGGCCAGCCAATTCTTCTGACATAAATCCTATTGAAAACATGGGATTTTGTTGCCAGAGCCACTCATAATCATATTCCTCTATCTCAGACTGCAGATGAGTTAGTCGTGGCGGCAGAAGAGGAATGGAACAATATTCCGCAAGAGACCGTTAACTGCTTGATTTTCTCAATACGCAGACGTGTCAATCAATATGCTATTGGAACGTGGTGGAGGTCATACCGACTATTAGTCAAGTAGAGAACTTGCAAATAATGAAACATGGAATTTATTCCAAGTTATATCCACACATAGTGTATTTACGTCAAGACAGCAGTGCACACAGACATTTGCCGGAGTTAGGTAAATAAATAGTACATACATGTACAAGATATTTAACTAAAAGGTTAGTTTTATTGCGAAAAAAATAGCGTACCAAAAGTTTATTTTAATAGATTTCCTACCAAGAAGATATTTATTAACCATATTTTCCATATGTTCGATATGTAATGTTTATTTAAAAGAATCTCTAAAAGATGTATAAATTGTACCATAATTTAAAATAACTTGCAAATGCGGAACAACTATTCTGCGGGTTAATGCACCAACCATCATTGAATACACCTGAAAAGCTTATGGCAAACAGCCATTGCATTACAGTACTTTGTTTAATTTGTATTCGTAAAATTGTTTGCAATCATGTTATATTAACTTTTGCCAAACTATCTAGTTTTCTAACAAATAGAGCTGACATTCATTTATATATTATGAGAACTAATTGTAAGTACAACAGTGATTTAAAACAGGGAAGTTGAAAAAAATATTATTTAGTGATGAAATAAGGCTTTTTAATTCATTATCTGAAAGAAATTGTTAGCGTCGGAAAATTTTTTAGTGAAGGTACAAAATTGTATTAAATTGAAATAAATATAATATAATAATTAAAAAAATAGTTCAGTAACAATGTCCCAGTATATTCTTTTATATGACACTAGATTTTATTTTGACCGTGGTATTCGCTTTTTTGTGCATTTTTATATAATTTTTTTGTCATTTTTTAACAGGTTGTTTTCAGTTTTACTTTATCCTATCTAGCGCGCAAGGAAATTATTTTTCACTTAAACCTTATCTGTAAGTTTACTTCTTCTTCCTTCAGATATATACGTACTTTTGAAATTTATAGAGAAACTTGTTTATATTTTAATCGTCAAATGAATGAATTGTTTGTCTCACTAGAATAATTTGTTACTGGAATATGTCAGATTAGATAAATGAAAGGCAAATATTTTTCGGTAGGTACTGCCTCTTGTTTTTCATTTGTTTGTGATTTGTATCTGATGATGACTTAGTATAAGTGGAAACGTTGATGGTGTAGAATAAAGAGTCTTTTTGGCTATTGACGACCTCATTCCAATTATTGTTACCTTTAAAAAATATTCTTAATATTATTATTATCAGCAGTAGGTACTCCAATGCCCTCATACAATAATTTTTGCACATTTAGAATGTGTTCCAGAAATAAACACCTGTGTAATTTATTAATTCTGATATTTTAAGGTCCCCCCAATATTCCCACAAAAAGAAGTACAAATGATTTAAAGTCAGGAGATCAAGGCGACTATGGTACCGGTCCTCATCGTCCTATCTTTTGGTATTAATGCTTGGACACGCTGTACATGGTACGGATATAATTGAGCCTCGTGTATGATACGTCCACTGCTGCAATACGTCGTGGACGCCCTGGACCTCAATCTCTTTCACGATTCGATTTCAAATTTCCCTCACGTTGCACTACACATACACTCACTGCACACGGCGGTAAAAGTAGCTGCATTGGGGAAATCGTTTTGCTAAATCATTTTCACATTATCATAAATTAGAACAATATCCATTAACTCCGAGCTGCTATTCACATAAGCCATTTTTGACACTTGAAAAACTAATGTAAAGATTGGTATCACAAAAACTTTAGTACCTACAAAAAGTAATCGGATTTCAATATTCGGAATTGCCTGTCTAAAGGGTACAGTAGCTTAGAGATCTTAAGGTTGAAAATATTACAATTTTAACGATTTTTTGCTCGGAGACTATAAGGATTTTACAATTTTTTTTTACGATATTGACGCCATTTTTCATGACGCATCTACCCAAATTTCAAAAATAAAAGAATCATATAGGAATGCAGTTGTATATGAATATATAAATCAATCAAGATGGTCACATAAAATACACCAGACAATTGTTTGTAATTCCCCCTTGCCAATAAGTGATCCGGTGTATAAATTGTTTTTGCGAATATCCTGAAAAAAATCACGTTTTCAGTGTAAACATCATGCCGGTATAGATTATACAAGAGAATTACGTTGAAATGAGTTAACAAATAAATTTATTTTACTGTATCTGTTATCAGATCCACTTAAATACAACTCGGAATTGTATCTAAGCTATTTATATGCGTAGGAGCTGCCGACTTCCTTGTAATATACAATTTGTTTCACAGCGTCTTTATGTCAGCATTATTCAAATGTTCTTCTAAATTTTCCTGAGCTATTTTCGGGCATTCCTTCCTAAAAATAAACATTTTACTGTAAAAATGTTTACTTAACTCTTCATTGAAAGAAATTTTACAGTCCGCAACTAAATATTTGAAATAAAAATATGAAATGAGAAGGTCAGCAAGTTAAAAAATAGCTACTTATGCTACCGGTTAGAAAAAGTGTTGTGTAACGAGTTGCTCAAGACCATGATTTCCTACGTATATTTTATTGTGACAAAGTATTCATATTATTTTTTTAATATTATAGTTCATTCAGGTAAGTCGTTTAAAGGTCTAAGTTTCGTTAATTACATGGTGACTCATTAATAATCGGGCAGAGCTTAATGGCAAGTTGCTGACATCAAAATAGAGCGATTAAGCCATGTATGCCTTATCCGAATGTTGCTCGTTTTCTATCTACACAGTGTCAAAGCTAAAATTTTATTTTCGATATGTGACTGCACATTACGCTTCTTTTAAAATGAAAAACTTTTTTGCGGCTTAGTTTGTCCATCTGACTATTCAAACAATTGATTCTCCTACTTTTTTAAACTGCAGAATACACGCAGAGAAAAACTTGTTTAATTTAGCAAAATAATATTTAACTCAAATAAAATGAAGTGTCATATATCCACAAGTAAATTTTTAGTTAAGTGAAATAAATATGCTAATTGATTATTAACATATTTATTTGTTTTATGTAACAAAATTATTGTTTTAGATAAAAAATACTTTGTTGCATTTTTGCCTGTAATGAGACTGAAATAAGAGATATATTTTTTAATTAAATAAATATTTTAACAAATTTAACAGCACTATTTTGGTTGTATATAACAAATTATGTTGTAAAGTTGACATATATAATTGGTTTAGTTAATCTGAATATTTGTTAAATTAATGTAGATACTCTGAAGGTTTTTCTTTAAAAATGGTACTCTTTATTTATTTCGAAAAAATGAACGGTTTGCGAGATAAATCGGTTTTGAAAAAAATTGGTATCTAATAATAATATTTTCAGTTTGATAAAATTACTTCTGTCAAAATTTTGAGAAAAATTGTGATAGGGCCAGTCCGTTTCTGGACACCTGATAATAGCAAAAAGTTGATTTTATCATCAAATCGTAGAGCTCCATGTGTAATACAACGTACGAAAATTTTATTAAAAAATACAGGGTGGTTTCAAAGTTATAACCCTAAACGTTAATTTCTAGGTACCCTTTTGACCCCCCATAACTTCGTTAGGGGGCACATTAGGAAAAAAAATTATAGGAAGGACTAGTTTTATTTTGACCTCCCCTATACACTCCCGAGAGATTAGGAGGTACTTACCGGACACCCTGTATATTTGTTAAAGGCATACATATTTAAATATGTTATAAGGACTATTCTATAAAATGATAATTATTTAATTAGCTTTATTTATGCATGCACTTGCATTAAAGAGTGTTGTTGATCAATATAAAATATGCTTATGAGGGTTTCCAAACAATTGTTTATTATGATATCTTGCTTCGCCGAAATAGAAGTTCTTGGTGTCGCCTTGAAAAATACATATTACATAAAATACAGAACTAGGATTAATAATATTGTGATGTGAATGAATCGAAAAAGGAAATCATTTCATGCTGACGCCATATTTATATTTAAAGAATTTTACATTTAGTATTTGTATTTACCATCATGTAATTTTGAAAATAATATAGATAGTAAGTAGATTTGTATTTATGTTGTTCATTGTGTTACGTTATCGATAAGACTATAAGAAATACTTACCATCGCAAACTAATTGTGTTCTTCGGTACTTGTAGACGAAGTAACACATCAGGATTACTAAAAGGTAATTGGCATGACATAAATCTTTGTTTTATGGATAATAGATACCAAGATTATACTTCTTGAATCTATAATTATGATACAGAACTCAAAATGACACTATATTCCGTACTAGAAGAAATTATAGATAATTATTGATGACACACTGGCATAACCAGTTAATAGTAGACACTATCAACATTCAATAGAGAGCACAGTAATTGCTAATCGCTTTGTGATTGGTCACTTCAAAATGTTTTGTTGTATTAAGTATTTTATTTGGTTCAAGTCATATCATATACAACAAAAATAATTTTTTGAAACAACTTATTTGTTTTTGAATTATAAGTTTGGTAGATTTAAACGAAATAAATAAAGAGTTGTATTATTTGTTTTATTAACAAATTCTGTGTTATACATTTATGAAACTAATTTATTTGCTCTGAATAGTTCTGGGTTTAAATATAATAATAATTCAAATATATTATATGATTGTTTCTAGCCCTATTGTTTCTTGAAACAATTCAAATATTATTATAGAGAAATATTCATTTTTTAAACATAATACAATTGAGAAAAAAATATGTAGAAAATATGTTGAATTAGCAAATCTGTTTTTACCGTGTAGAAGTCGTCAGAAGTAACGATTTTCGAAATAATTCTAGGTATTTGAAATATTCAGTGCACCGTATAAAAACTGTTTTGGTTTCAAATAAAGTGCCTTTTACGCTGAAAATACAACAAAACATCACTTGAGAAAGTTATTCAGAATGGCAAAATTTCATTATCGGCTGCCTTGATGAAACCATTTTTGAATATTTAAAGGTAAAGATCTTATCAAACCTTGCCGTTCCTTTAGTTTTGCATGTCACCATTACCATAACTTCTTCAAATAACACTGCTATATTTTCAGCGGAAAAGGCACTTTACCTGAAACCTAAACAGTTTTTACTCAGTGCGCTGAATAATTCGAATAGGATTATTTAGAAAATGTTTACTCCTAACGACTTGAATAAGATATACCTTTTACGGATAAAAAGATAGCAGAATTGATTGATCGGTTCAATAATAAGATGGATACACTAAGCCGTAGAAAAGTCTGCCATCAAAAATAAGTATGATGTGCCATAAGTGGCGCCCTCTAGTAGTGACGTCAAAATTAGAAACAAATTTGACTTTCTCATCTCCAAAATATATGCAAATAACTGGATTTTTTCCAAATATCGAAAATAAAATTTTAACTTTGACACCCTGCTGATTAAAAAGGGGCAACATTCGGATAAGGCATATTTGGCTTCATTTTGAAGTCAGTAATCATCCATTAAGCTCTATCTCATTATTAATAAATCACTTTGTATAATTAGGATTATAAAAAATATTGCTATGCAAGTTTTCATAGCCAGTTGTACACTTATTCAATTATGAAATATGGCACAAATCGCTGCATACTGTATACAGTATGCGCCAAAAGTATGGAATAAATTCAATCCTCAAACAGGTCGATTTTTAATTAAAAAAATACATATTTTAGCGTAAAATGCGATTTTCAAATGTCATTTGTTTTCGAGAAATTACGTCATCGATTTTTTTTTAAAAGGCAACACCATATTTTTTTCCTTGATTCTGAAAGATCGTTTAATTCTCTATCAGACAGTACTAAAATTTTGCCCTCTTACATAGGAAAGTTTTCGAGTAAATGACGATTGAATGTTAGAAAACGTAAATTTTATCCATAAAAAAGTAACAATTCTGAGGTATGTAAAATAAAATACAATTCATTAAATTTTATACTTAAATTAAATGTTCGAATTGCCATCCACCAACTTCTTGACAATGCGCAAGTCTGTGAAGAAATTCTTCTTGCACATTATGAATGATCTCTGGGATAACTCTGCGTATTTCGTCCCGAATGCGATTTTGAAGTTCTTCTAAATTACGTGGTTTATTAATGTACACTTTTGACTTCAAGTATCCCCATAAAAAATAGTCAAGAGGTGTAAGATCTGGCGATCTTGCAGGCCATTCTATCGGTTCGCGTCTGCCGATCCACCTCCCAGGAAAACAGTTGTCCAAAAAATCTCGTACAGGGCGCGCATAGTGCGGAGGTGCACCGTCTTGCTGAAACCATATGGTATCGTCAGGAATGTTAGGGTCATTATCGTTAGGAAAAATTACTGCAAAGGCTGGAACAAAGTCATTTTCTAGAAACTCTAAATATCTTTGTCCTGTAAGGGTTCCTTCAAAGAAGAAAGGCCCTACTATTCTGCCGTCAACTATTCCAGCTCACACATTTAATTTCTGAGGGTGTTGGGTATGTGCATCTGCCATCCAATGAGGATTTTTCCGACTCCAATATCTGCAAGTTTGACGGTTTACTGTACCATTCAGACAAAATGTAGCCTCATCTGAAAATAGTATTTACCGGTGTAAGTTTCTGTTTCCTTGACATAAATCCATTAGAATTTTGCAAAAGTGTAAGCGGCGATCGGGATCATCTTCATTGAGTTCCTCCACAAGTTGAATTTTGTAGGGATGATATTTTTCTTTCCTCAAGATACGTAGCACTGTGCTTTGACTAGTGTCATTGTTTAATGCAACCAATCGTGAAGAATTATGAGGATTATCCACCATACTTATCAAAATGTTCTGTTTCTGATTTTCATTAATGCTTGGACGTCCAGGTTTTGGAATATTTACAACATTGCCAGTTTCTGTAAATTTAGACTCTACCTTACTGACTGTTGATTGGCTGATCTGGATATTTTTCATTAAATACATCGCAAACTTCCTGCTGAGTTCTAGTCATATTCCCGCATCCGATAAGAATTAAAATTTCAATTCTTTGAGTAACAGTTAAATGTGCCATAATACTTTAAATTGAATAATAATTTCTATGTCGCTTACAATACTTATTAGAAAGTCGGTGTGACAATGACACTTTGCAAAGATTTTCACCTACGTGATCCATAAAAGAACTATGGAATTCGAAAAACTAAACTTGCTTGCTTGCATTTTTGCTTTATTTTAATTGATTTACGTTTTCTAACATTCAATCGTCATTTACTCGAAAACTTTCCTATGTAAGAGGGCAAAATTTTAGTACTGTCTGATAGAGAATTAAACGATCTTTCAGAATCAAGGAAAAAAATATGGTATTGCCATTTAAAAAAAAATCAATGACGTCATTACTCGAAAACAAATGACATTTGAAAATCGCATTTTACACTAAAATATGTATTTTTTAAGTTAAAAATCGACCTGTTCGAGGATTTTTCCCAAAAAATAATTGTTTCGTTTTTATTGAATTTATTCCATACTTTTGGCGCATACTTTATGTCAAAATATTGACATAATTGCAAAATGTTTCCTTTAATGTTGATTCCCACAATGCATCAATCTTGATAAGATCCAATAAAAAATTGCATAATAGGTATTATCAAAACTGTTGAAATTCATTAATTGCATCGTGGGAATCAAGCACTGCGAAAGAATGAATAAAATTGGACTTCTAATTCTAATCAATAATGTTTGTCTGTTCATATCAAACTGAGGGAAATTTTCACGTTGTTAATACAAATGCAAATGAAATTTTGTGTGCAAAATTGTTAAAATATTTAATTGTAAGTACAAATATAATTGTATTCAATGAGTTTACTTTTACATTTACACCAATATAGAATACATATGCTGTTTGTTCGTAGCACGATGTGATGACCAATGTAGACTAATTTTCTGAAATAATCCAATTTCCAAGTAAAAATGAGCATGCTGGTCATGTAACGGAACAAATTATGTAGTAGGTTCGGGGGACTGAGAAAATACCCAGGACTTCAAATACATATATTTGTTCCAACTGGCACAGGTTAGATAAATATCACTAAGATATAATAACATCGGCCAAAGTGACACAGCCACAAATATATTATTCGTTATTAAATAATTCAACTACTCCAATAGCGCAGGTACCAACGAAAACTCTCTCTACCTTATATGTATAAATGCGCTTTTTCACTGACAATAAAAACTCTCGCGAAATAAATATAGGTACAATACAAACCATGTTATCTACTTACTATAGCGAGTAATGTATGTACCATTACAGTCATTTCTGCTTGTGTCATTTCTATATGATTTATACATTTTAGCTTATAAAATATTAATTATATTCCTCGTATCAATAGAATAAAATTTTACTCAATTTAGCCTTTAGACTTTAACTTGACAAATTATCGTGTTGTATTGAGTGCAAATATTTCAGAGTGCATTAGTGCATAATAATAATAATAATAATAATAATAATAATAATAATAATAATAATAATAATAATAATAATAATAATAATAATAATAATAATAATAATAATAATAATAATAATAATAATAATAATAATAATAATAATAATAATAATAATAATAATAATAATAATAATAATAATAATAATAATAATAATAATAATAATAATAATAATAATAATAATAATAATAATAATAATAATAATAATAATAATAATAATAATAATAATAATAATAATAATAATAATAATAATAATAATAATAATAATAATAATAATAATAATAATAATAATAATAATAATAATAATAATAATAATAATAATAATAATAATAATAATAATAATAATAATAATAATAATAATAATAATAATAATAATAATAATAATAATAATAATAATAATAATAATAATAATAATAATAATAATAATAATAATAATAATAATAATAATAATAATAATAATAATAATAATAATAATAATAATAATAATAATAATAATAATAATAATAATAATAATAATAATAATAATAATAATAATAATAATAATAATAATAATAATAATAATAATAATAATAATAATAATAATAATAATAATAATAATAATAATAATAATAATAATAATAATAATAATAATAATAATAATAATAATAATAATAATAATAATAATAATAATAATAATAATAATAATAATAATAATAATAATAATAATAATAATAATAATAATAATAATAATAATAATAATAATAATAATAATAATAATAATAATAATAATAATAATAATAATAATAATAATAATAATAATAATAATAATAATAATAATAATAATAATAATAATAATAATAATAATAATAATAATAATAATAATAATAATAATAATAATAATAATAATAATAATAATAATAATAATAATAATAATAATAATAATAATAATAATAATAATAATAATAATAATAATAATAATAATAATAATAATAATAATAATAATAATAATAATAATAATAATAATAATAATAATAATAATAATAATAATAATAATAATAATAATAATAATAATAATAATAATAATAATAATAATAATAATAATAATAATAATAATAATAATAATAATAATAATAATAATAATAATAATAATAATAATAATAATAATAATAATAATAATAATAATAATAATAATAATAATAATAATAATAATAATAATAATAATAATAATAATAATAATAATAATAATAATAATAATAATAATAATAATAATAATAATAATAATAATAATAATAATAATAATAATAATAATAATAATAATAATAATAATAATAATAATAATAATAATAATAATAATAATAATAATAATAATAATAATAATAATAATAATAATAATAATAATAATAATAATAATAATAATAATAATAATAATAATAATAATAATAATAATAATAATAATAATAATAATAATAATAATAATAATAATAATAATAATAATAATAATAATAATAATAATAATAATAATAATAATAATAATAATAATAATAATAATAATAATAATAATAATAATAATAATAATAATAATAATGAGGTGGCAACGGTGAAAAACGCTCTCCGCGGCAGGTATCGGCACCGCCTCCGACAAATCTGGTCTTCGGAGCTGTCGGGTAAAAACAAGGTGAGTGCCACAAATATGCTTGCCGTTCCGATCCTTCTCTACTCCTTTGGAGTAGTGAAATGGACACAAGAAGAGCTGAGGCAACTCGATGTAGGGACCCGCAAAATGATGCATCTCCATCAGAGTTTGCATCCAAGATCGTCCGTTTCGCGGTTATACTTCCCAAGAAATCGGGGAGGCCGTGGACTCTTGAGTTTGGAGTGTCTCCAGGGCAGAGTGGTTTTGGAGGAAGCCTGTAAAATCATCAGGAGCTCGGATCCCCTTCTTTGCATGGTCCAAGATCCCCTTCTTTGCATGGTCCAAGACCATGAAGCAGCAGGGATAGGAGCGTTTGTATATAAGGCAGCGAGAAGAGCAGCCAATGAACTTGGTCTCGTGTTCGATACTGAGCGGGAAAATCCAGACTCTGTCACCGAGTGGGACCCTGCTCAGTTAAAAGCCCAAATTAAAGCTGCAGAGACGCGTCACCTTCTGCAGCTACATAAGGATAAGCCAATGCATGGTCTCTTTTACCGTCATCTAGAGGGGCTTGGCTTATCTGAAAAGCTGACCTTCGCTTTTTTGAGGTCAGCGGGGCTGAACTCTGAGACCGAGGGGTTCATAATGGCTGGCCAAGATGGTGTAATTAATACTCTCGTCTATCGTAGTCGTGTCTTGGGTATCGAGGTTCCTGATACCTGCCGCCAGGCGCCGGAGACGCTTATGCATCTCCTGTCGGCCTGTCCGGTATATGCGGCCACAGCGTATATTCAAAGACACGATTCAGCCTTACGGGTGTTGTATTATCATTTACGACACTCGTATGAGATAGACGAGACGCCAGTGCTGCCTTATGCTCCGGGGGATATAGAATCCGTTGTGGGGAATGAGAAGTGCCGAATTTATTGGAACTATTCATTCCCCACCCTCAGGCAAATTCAAGCCAATAAGCCTGATGTAGTCCTCCTCGACCACCAACTTAGGACGATGTTTGTGATTGAGTTCTCGGCTCCCGCAGAGAACAACATCGTCCTAAAAGAGGAGGAAAAACGGAGGAAGTATCGAGATCTTCTCTCCGAGCTCCGCAGGCTGTATCCAGACCACTCTGTTAAGATTGTGGTGCTCATTATAGGCGTCCTGGGTGGAATGAGACATACGTTGCTTTCTGACTTAAAGATCATACCGGCTTGCCGAAATTCGGCAGAGATCTTAGCCGGCAGAATGCAGAAGGCAATCGTCCTTGGTTCGCTACGTCTACTCAGAACGCACGATTTACGGGCGCAATGATTACTGACTCCACGGAGTGGAGAGTGGTCATTGCTTGACCCTTCAGAACATCTCCGAATGTGTCGGAGCTTCGGAAGGTGTTACTGGAAAAAAAAAAAATAATAATAATAATAATAATAATAATAATAATAATAATAATAATAATAATAATAATAATAATAATAATAATAATAATAATAATAATAATAATAATAATAATAATAATAATAATAATAATAATAATAATAATAATAATAATAATAATAATAATAATAATAATAATAATAATAATAATAATAATAATAATAATAATAATAATAATAATAATAATAATAATAATAATAATAATAATAATAATAATAATAATAATAATAATAATAATAATAATAATAATAATAATAATAATAATAATAATAATAATAATAATAATAATAATAATAATAATAATAATAATAATAATAATAATAATAATAATAATAATAATAATAATAATAATAATAATAATAATAATAATAATATTGCCTTTATTATTCATACACAAGAGTACATACAAAATATAGTTGATATAAGGTTGGCGCCGTTCGGCAACATGCCGCTCTTCCACATAACCAACCAGCCATAGAAAAAGTAGTAGACAAACCATAGAAACAATATATACATATCGTACTTAACCTAACATACATACAAATAACGCAACAGTTATCGATTAGAACAAATCCAGGCCTTGATTCGCTTCCGGAACAAAGGAATATTAGACGAGGACTTAATAGAAATAGGAATGTCATTGAAAATTTTACCAGCGTTATAAGTAACATTTTTCAAATTGCGCAGTGTTATGTTTAGGTACGGTATACAGATCCCTTCCACGAGTAGGCAATTGATGCGTATCACAACCACGTATCAACTTCTCGTAAAGATAAGTAGGTAAGTGAAAATAATTTATTTTAAAGACAAGACAGGATAAATGATAACAAAATCTTTCACTTAGATTAAGCCACTTGGAGCGTACAAAATCAGCCGATACGTGATCAAATTTCCGCAAATTAAAATAATATCGTAAGCAAGAATTTTGTATCTTTTGGAGCGTATTTTTATTTTTAACAGTTAACGCAAGCGAATATATAACATCACAGTAAGCTAATTGCGATAGAATTAGAGAGTCACACAACAGTAGCTTTGTGTTAGAATTAAGAAAATCTCTCTGCATATAAAGAACTTTTGATTTATTGTACGATTTTTGAACTAGACTGTTTATATGATTGTTAAATGTAAGACTACCATCAATAATAAGACCCAAACTTCTACAATGATCAGCTGGCTTTAAAAGTACATCATTAATTTTTACCTCAAAATCAGGATTATCCACCAACCGTAGCCTATTTTTGCCAAAAATTAACATTTTAGTCTTTTTCTCATTTAATACCAAAAAATGTAAACTAGCAACATGCACTAACGTTTCTAAATCCCTATTAATATAGTTAGCAGCGACTGAAGCATCCGTCGAATCAAAAGAAAAGTAAAGTTGTGTGTCATCCGCAAATTGATGAATTTTATAGTGAGTGAAAAATGAGTGAAAGTCTGCAGTATAAATTGAAAAAAGTGTAGGCCCCAATATACTCCCTTGTGGAATCCCTTGCTTAATAAATCTATAAGACGAGCAGATGTTCCCTGAACAAGCTTTTTGACGACGGTTAGATAGATAACTAGAAAAAAATGATAGTGCGTTGTTACCAAATCCGAAATATTTCATTTTGTTAAGCAAAATTGTGTGATCTATAGTATCAAAGGCTTTACTAAAATCTACCAAGATTAAGCAAGTATTATGATTTAGGTCATTAGCCTTGAAAATGTCATCTGTGATATGTAATAGAGCTATAGTTGTACTATGAAACTCCCTAAAATCAGATTGGACAAGAGGTAATACATGGTTTTCAGACAAAAATGTATTAAGTTGTCCAGCAACAATTCTCTCTAGCACCTTGGATAATGTAGGCAAAATACTGATGGGACGGAAATCAGAATAAGCCTCCGAATTATTCTTTTTCGGACACGGTAAGACATGAGCATCTTTCCAGACCGCAGGAAATATACCTGAGGTTAAACACTCATTAATAATAAATGTAAAATGATTACTAAGGAAAGGGAAAACATATAGTAACATCTTTTGGTTAATGTTGTCACAACCTTTAGCTTGAGTTTTTATGTTGTAAATAATTTTTTGCAGGTGGTCAGCAGTAACAGTATTAAACTTAAATTCTCCTCTCGTTCCTGGAAATCTGCCCATGTATTTATCTAATAAACCTAAATCCAAAATATTAGGAGGCTGAGGCAACTCATCACACAGAAAGTTATTATACATATCGGGATTGATTTCAAAGGCACTATCGTTAGATTCAGTGACATTTAGATATTTTAAGGTTTTCCAAAAGGTTTTAGGATTATTTCTAAACTGAAAAAGTAAAAATGCTTTTTTCTCCGCCCTGACACATCTGTTTACCAAATTGCGTAAGTCTTTATACTCGTCATGAAATGAATCCGTTTTCAATTTTTTATATTTAGCAAACGCGCGCTTTTTAAGACTAATCATGAGCTTGAGATTGGGCGTAAGCCAAGGTGCCGGTTTCTTGGTAACTTTAAAGGTTCTGACTGGAGCATGAATATTAAAAACTGAAAGTAAAAATGTATTCCAAAAATGTAGCATTTCATCAACAGAGGCCAGTGAATATATATCATCCCAATTAACAAGGGTTAGATCCAACTTAAAATTATCAAAATCAAAATTAGAAAAGTCTCTAATTGTCACCATTTTTGGTTTTTGACAAATTTTCTTAATTTTTAAGTCACATTTTATTAAAGAATGCTTTGACACCTGTCCCATGTCAATCACAACCGAGTCACTTACCAGGTTAATATCAGAAACAATTATCAAATCTATAAGGGTCTCTGAATTACCGACTTTATGTGTTGGTGATGTAATTAATTATAATTAACAAAGTAATTATATTTCTTGTTTATGCATTAATGAACTACCACTAAAGCAGATCTGATTTATATTATATTTATTTTAGTCATAGAAAGCGTTTCTGAATTTTCTAAATGTACTTAAGAAACACTGTTCATGTGACCAATACCGTTACATAATTACCTTAAAAACATTACTAAGGTAGATAAATAATTGTATTGTGTATATAAGAAACGCTTCTAAATTTTTGAAAAATATATTTGTGTTACTGTGTTTTGAGAGAATAGAGGCAGCAAATGTTGGAAGCTATAGGATGCGACCTAAGGATGCTAAAAGCCTTGCAACAATTTAAAGTTTCGCAATTTGTCATAAAAGCGAAGGAAAGTTGTACTGAAAAAGTGTAAGATTTATAACCAAGTATGGCGGTAGCTATTTCGCTTATATAATATTGTAGAATTTACAAACTTTACATGCTGTGCTCTTATTCACATCGCTTGAGATCTCAAGTCTGTTCTAGAATAAATTTTTCATGATCAAACTAAGTTCAGCTGTAATTGGTTTTCTTGAACTAATGAAGTACTCTTCATAAATAAAAATAAATTTTTCATGATCAAACTAAGTTCAGCTGTAATTGGTTTTCTTGAGCTAATGAAGTTTAATTCCTAGTTTAGTTATTATGCATTCTATTAACTTGAGCATTAAATTTAAATGATTTAACCTATAAAATCCAAAGTGGCTTCGTTACTTATCTAGAAATTCATAAACATGGTTTTTCTACTTTGTAAAAGCGAAGAGTCAAAAACGTGGATTTTATTTAAACCTTTGTAGGTTTATTCAGATATTATTAAGAACTTACCTAAGCAATGCCCTTTCAGTTCTTAGGAAAAGTTTCTTGATAAACATTCTAAAAATTAGGGAAATTAATCTTAACAGGTTTAAGCATGCAGGGAGCGCATTCGCCAAAACAGGTCAGTCGTTCAGTATGTATTAAAAATGGTTGAAGAAATGAAGAAATTTGCACTTTACACTTTAACTGAGATTCGAACGTATAGTTTGACAGTTGATCTACATTTATTGTTGCTATGGAAACTAAGGACAATTGTTTTCTCATGGCATACCAAGCTATTTAATAGAAACATTGATTTTGCTTTTTACGCCGTAACTTTAAATTATCTTTTAAGGTTTGAACAATTGAAATAAATATTTAGCTTTTTGAATCTCCTGGTATTTTAATAATTTCAATATTTTCTAAAGGTTGCGTTCTTGTTAGCAGATGTCTTCATTTCTTAAACCATTTTTATTATACTAAACAGCTGTACACTGTTTTGGCAAATGCGCTCCCTGCATAGTTAAACGTGTTAAGATTAATTTCCTCAATTTTTAGAATGTTTATTAAGAAACTTTTCTTAAGAACTGAAGGAGCACTGCTTAGGTAAGTTTGTAATAATATCTGAAACACACACAAAGGTAATAAAATCCACATTTAAATTTGACTCTTCGCTTTTATAAAGTAGAAAAACCATATTTATGAAGTTCTAGGTAAGTAACGAAGCCACTTTGGATTTTATTGATTACATCATTTAAATAATTCATTTATTCCTAATAAAAAAGTATAGAAATATTTGTTATAAAAAGGTTTGTTTTTCTTCTACACTTCAATAATTGTAGAAAAGTATGGCAAAATAAAAAAATATTATAAAATTAATTATCACAAATATTGTAACAGTTGGTATATAGGTATGTTTGTCAATCGACTCAAAATCAAGTATTCTATCACCTCCTAAAGTTATTGTAACGACTTGAAAGACACCCTGTATAAAGCTGGACGAATTGACTGGGCTAAATAAAAGTATTTACATCATAACTGTTGATAAAGAATCGGATTACAAGCGACATTAGTAGTCACTCTGACGAATGTTAGTGCTACTGTGTTTGTCTTATAATGTATAAGTAAATTTTTTACTCTGTTATTATGGTGTCGTAGTTAGTATATGAAATATGTGGGAAATATATTATTTTTGTTCTATATTCTATCTACAAGGTCTTAATAAAAGAGTGTAAAATATTTCAGGAGGTAATAGTATGAAGCAAAATAAGCAGAAAAGTCTACCATGGGTCCGCAAGTAACGGTGCGGAGATTTGTACCACTATTCGTTTTTCAAACATTTTATTTTATTAGGAATAAACCGACAAAGAAATTTTTTAACAAACAAAAAACAAGGTTGCAGAAGATGTTCAAAGTGCCCTCCATCCATTTCCAAGCAGGCACGACATCTTCGTCTCAACTCTTTCGAAAACACCCTCCTTGGTTTGAATTTCTTGGCACTTTTGATTAATCCGTAGCTGCAACTCTTCCAGGCTATTTAAAGGAGTACTATACACTAATGTCTTCAAATATCCCCAAACAAAGAAATTTACAGGGTTCAGATCAGGCGATCTTGGAGGCCATAAAATAGGTCCGGTCCTTCCTACCCATCTATGTGGAAAAGTTTGGTGTAAATGCTCTCTAACGGCCATGGAAAAATGAACTGGAGCACCATCATGCTGGAACCACATTTGTTGCCTCTGATTTAAAGAAATGTCTTCCAAAAACTCATACAGTGTGTTCTGCAGAAAGTTGGGGTAAGCAGCGCCTGTTAATCGGTTTGATGAAACAACAGGACCTAGAAACCTGTCACCTACAATACCCATCCAAATGTTTAATGAAAAACGTGCCTGATGTCCAGATTCTAGGGCTAAAAAACATAAAACATTCCATATCTACGCAACCGTTACTTTGCGGACCCATGTTTATTGAGACTTTTCTGCTTATTTTGGTTCATACTATTACCTCCTTAAATATTTTACACTCGTTGTTAACACCCTGTATATATCGCTAGGAAATAAATACATCTAAAAATATTTTTGTATAATAATTCTTTTCTATTGTAATTTTTTCATTTTGTTTTCGGTTTAAAAAGATATATTTTAGCTTATTAGTTTTTCTTTTCACTGTATTGTATCCTTACTCTACCCAATTAGGATTGGGTAGATAGAGTAAGGATACCCTCCCCTCCTGGCAGAGCACGCTCCTGCCTCCTTTCTTCCTTATTCAATTTTTTATTGCCTTATATTGATGAGATAAATCTTACTAGGTATTATAATCCAAGATCCCACTGCAAAGTATTTTCACCCAAATGTTAATAGAACGAACTGCATTTAACCATGTGTTTCATGTACATCCTAACACGACTTGGCTAGGTTGGCTAAACAAAGCCGGATCTCACGGCATTAATTATGCATTAAAAATATTAATTATGGAGTTGAACTACAGACTAGTTTTAATGAAATAAATAATATATCATTTGTAAATTGACAACCTGATAAGTAAACAGGTATAGAGTTGCCACTCCTTAGGAGGTTCTCGATATTGGTTGTTTAAACATTAATGTTTATATTGTTGGCTTACAACTTCACCGGTTGTGTAATATTACAAAATATATACTAATCGAAAGCTCATGATCTGCGTTTTCAGAATATGTAAAGTTGTCTGTATATTTTTGGGTCTAAAGTGAGACACAACTGAATGAGAAAACCTAATTTAAAAAATTGAGAGAATGAAATGTCTTTTAATTTGCATAAAAAACTATTAACACCACCACCACTAAACACGTACCTTTGTCGTAGTATAAAAAAAAATATATCCAAAATTTGGTTTTATAAAATTGTCTTACACGTCCTGTATTTCAAAATTGAGTGGCACTAGGATAATTTTTCAATCAGCTGTAGTAATATTATCATGTCTTTTTGAAACGCTGTGTATAAGCAATATATCTAATATAGACATGTGTCCGTTTTTTATACTAAAATGTATATTGTTCGTGTTTTAATACAATATCTTTGTTTCAGGTAAGCTCTTTGGACATTTATTGAAGTCACAAGGATTTGCTGAGCAATGTAAGTTAATATTTATTGATATACTCATATCTGTCTAATATAGGCGAGGTACGAGTATTAATAATGTTACTTTACGTTATATCATATTTAACATTTAAGATTAACGTAAAACAACATTTAATAATTATAGTTATATAGAGAATATAAATAAGAAAATCCAAATTAAATGTTTTCTTGCATACCATTGCTTGAACATTCCCAGATGCTAACAAAATTCAGCTAAAATCTACGCTATTTAAATACTTTCTTTTATTATTTAGAGATAATCAGACGAAATTCCTCGGCTCAAACTAGGATTAGATGTTCCAGTTGTGTAATTATTTTCTTTTAATTTAAAATGACTTTGCCCACGTAATCCTTGTTCTGATATTTATTTGTTTGTGAGAGGCTTTTATAAATTAGAATACTTTCCTTAAATTTGCTTTGGAATTTGTTAAAAACGTCCAGTTTTATGTTCTCTAAAGGCGCGAACAATTACAAACGCGAACAACAATTTGAGTATATGGACCATCAGCATAAGTTATTGATTAATTATAAATTTTATGATTGCAAAGTACGTAAGTAGATACTTTGAATTACGCTTCATAAATATACCTTCTTATTTTGTTAATGAAATAAGTACCTATGTATATAGAGTGTTCGAAAGTGAGCCTTGCTTTGTTTATTTTCAGGTAATTCTGTAACTTTATTAAATTTTATTATTGATACCCTGAATATAAAAGGTGTTCTGCATAAGAACCGACACAGAGCAGGTGTATGTAGAGGGTCCCAAAATATTGGAATTTAACCCATCATACCTATATACAAATTTACACACAGACGGAGTTGCAGGCCTTCAAAATGGGACCAAATATTTAGAAAAACATTAATATGAATTACTTTAACAAATTTGGTATATGATTTAGATTTATTATTGGTATTCTTTGACTTAGGGGTCAAGTAAATTGAAATACTACAAAGTGTTTATTGAGGGCGAGTTACACCTAAAATTATACCAAACTTTTTCCGTTGATCAAATTTAAAAAGAACGATAATATCCGCGCATAATTTAATTTAAAACACCTTTTACTCTTGTTAAATTTCTCTAATAAATGATGATGATTGCTCATAACGCTACACCTATTAATTAATGCTTATTGAGACGGTGTCCTATCATGCATACACCAGAACTCTAGTCTAGTTGCAACGGTAAATCTTCGATTAAATCACGGAGCATATTTTGTAGAAATCCCAAATAACTTTCGCCATTTTATCGATGTGGCAAAATAACTTATTCAATCAAATAACGATCAATAATACTGGCTCAAACATCTATCTTAAACTCGCGTTGAAAATGTCAAGGAGTTATTGCATAGGGATTAATATCGGTATATTCATGAAAGCTGTGAATAGTTGTGATTCTTCTACACGTGAGTTTCATCAGTGAAAAGAACGATTTTTTGAAAATTAATGTCCTGATGCAAGATAAACTCGCAAAAGGTCACTCGTCGATCCAAATCTTGAGGTAATAGCTCTTGCAATTTTTGAATGTGATATGGATGTAGTAGATTACGTTTAAGAATTCGCTGTACAGATGTTCTTGATAAACCAGTCTCTCAAAACAGGTAAACATTTAGTACGTATATTTTCTTCACCTTGTACCATTATTACACTAGGAGGTCTTCGGATATTATTGAAAAACTTTCCTGTCACTCGAGCCCGTGTTGCAACATTAGAAAACGTTTTTATATGGAGAATAAATCGGCATCGAAATCTCCTATGATATTCTTCCACATTTATATAGTTTCCTTCACAGAAACCTAGCATAAGTAATATTTCAACTTCGCTGAATGTAAAATTTCCAGCCATCTTCAACAACAAACAGTACAACAAAATAAAATTTTTATTACTAACTTTCAAATTGTAAGGACAAAGCCTATTACTGACTTTATGATTTCTTCTAATAAACACTATTAAAATCTTGCATTTTTTCTTGGAAACCGTAAAATATAACAAGTGTAAAAAAGTGTTTTAGATTAAATTCTCCGGGGGATATTATTATTCTTTTTAAAATCAAAATTCAATCACTAGAAAAAAGAGTTTGGTATAATTTTAGGGGTGGCTCACTCTCACTGAACACCTTGTAGTGAAACAGATAAAGAAGACCAATAATAAACCTAAATCATGTACCCAATTTGGTTATTTCAAGTTAAAGTAATTCAGAGATATTATTTTTTTCGACCCCCTACATACATCTACTCTGTATCAGTTCTTATGCAGAACAACTTGTATTTTCATTTTGTTAATGCATCAATTAAAATTTCTTTTTTTTTTTGTGGTGAACTATAGAAAGATTTATAGGATAGGTAAAAATATATTATTGCAGTAAACAAAAGAAAATTCGAAGTATATGACAATAAGATGAACGGATTTGAACAACTACTTCATGGAAAAAATATGTCTCAAAGCAGACTGTTTAGATTTGCTGTAAAGTTGAAAAAATAATTTTATAAAAGTGTCAACGTAGAAATATTTTAACCATCTACTATTTGTGATGGAGAAATTTGTGTAGTAAAAAGAAATATATAAAATTTATAAGAAAAATATTTCGGATTAAAAAAATGTGTGCAAATATTCGGATTTTTGAAGAGAAGGGAAAATTTTTGGATTAAGTTAAATTTAGCTAAATACAAATACAATACAAAAATTGAATTGTCTATACATAAGATTGTATTTTATGGTCGTTGTTCCCTTAATTCTTGTGTACAATTTGCTAAGTGTATATACGTGATTAAGTGATAAGGAATAACATCTATTTCGGAAGGCTAGCGAAAGCCGAGAATATCGATCAGCCGAAAACTTAATTGGAAACAGAATTTTTCCCTCTTGTTCCTTTTCTTATTCTGTTCTTCAATATAGCAGCCGGCAGCATTGGGTAAGTCTCATATTTTGTCCCTCGTTCGATAAAAGATTGGATATATTTTAATTAAAAAAATACAGTGGACTATAGTTCTGGCAATTAGTGTCAAGGCAAAGGTTATCTAAAACTTGTTTCTCAATCCTATCCATGCCATGCCATAGGTGAACCTGCCGACGAATGATCCAGCTAATCTGAAGTCTATCTATCGACAAGGAATGAATATAAGTCAGATACAATGTCAATTGCAACTCTAACTCTAGGGCTATAAGTAGCACTCTATTCGGCATATAGCGATCTGCCAGTCAAGACTAAGGGATGAATTGAACAGTTTTTACAATAAGTATAATAATATATAATAATTGATAATGTCTTTCTGATATGGGCGAAATATAAAATTTAAATATTGATAGGATAGTTGCGGCAAGAATTCAGCCGACTTAATGAATAATTAATTATATTTTTATGAAAATATTAAAAAAACTAAGAATAATAAAACTATACAGGGTTAACTATGACTAAGTACAATAATTTTAACCACGTGCTCAGGGAGGTCTAAAAGACAATAAAAAAAATATTTCGAAATTCTAGCTCAATGTTTAAAAAATGAGGAAAAACCCTCTTTTCCTAAGGTAGGCGCCTATGACAATCAATCATCGTCCGAGATGGCTCGAAATGTTAATTGTCGTGTGGTCGTTTTTTGCAGCATTGTCAAGTGTAGAAACGACGAAAATAAACATTTTTATTAATAATAATAATGCCAAAGTACCTGATAGAAAATTAAATTTTCAGTCCTTGCAGATTCGTCATAATTATCCACTAACATATCCGATATAAAATACTTTATTTAATTACTATAAAACATTTAAAATTAGTCACTTAAATGTTCTACAATAACATTTAATAATAATAACATAATACAGTGTATTTACAAACATGTTGTATTCAAATGCTTAGATGACGGAAAAGGTGCTGATTTATGGGAGTGTGACAACTGCATATTATCGTGTGGCAGCGTAATACCAAATACGTTTTCTGAGTATACAAAATCTGCTAAATACTTTTTGAATCACATTGAACAACTGTTATAATGTCTTGGCAGCAAACATGTGTCAGTGTTTTTATGTGCATTTGCGTGTATTTTTCTGTTATTCTTTGTCGTTTTTCCCGACGTAAATAATCGACGGTCATGACCACCGGACCAAGTAGGTACTTCGCTTTAAAGAAAAAGAACGGTCGAGGGAAAGAGAGGTCCACAGCAAGTACAAAAATCTTTGCAATGGCAGGTTTTAATTTAAACAAGTAATAAAACAGAAAATGATACAACATTATTAAAATCCAAATATCAATCCTGAAAATAAGTATTAGTAAGGTAAGTACTGCCTCCCAGTGCTACCATATCGTGTTTCTCAGTAAATCATTAAATAATAATCTACATTTTGTAAATATTTTTTTTCTTTCAAAGCGGCATAAACTGATACAAATGTCAACGCGTGACCTGTCAGTTGTTTGACACCTTTGCCTTTGGCTGAATATAACTTCGCGGCTGACAGAAACCTGTATATTATACTAAATGTTTGCACTAAATTACAAAAAAATGGATATTTTTAACGCAACAAACTATCGAAAATTATAATGACAATACAATCCTTGCCGCAAATATACACGAGGCATTTACAAGATTATTCAATATTTTATAGACAGACAGTAACGATGCGATACTTCTTTGATAAAAAGTGTATTCAATTGAAACAAATGACATAAATATATTGTTCTGGTAACATTATAATTCGGAGATCTGATCTATTTTAAATACAAATAAAGTAGAAACTTTTTTTCTGAACTCTTTCACATTTAACCACATTTTTAAGTTGAGAATGCCATAAAACAGAACAGTTTTCAAGTTTAGATCTAACTAACTTATTATATAACAAAATAAGGCATCTTATATTATTTAAATGTTTGGGCACTTTCATTATAAATCGTAATGATTTAAAGGCAAATTTAACAAAGTTATCTATAATATGTTCTCGATATGATAATTTTGTGGCCACTGTTATTCCAAGATTCTTCATAGAAGTTACCCTTTTAAGTTCAGTTTGATTAATTATATAAGAAAACTTTTGAAGTACTATTTCTTGTAAAAGATATTATAGAAGATTTTTTTATATTAAAATCTCGTTTATTACTAATAGTAATACTCCAAATAACAGCATTAATCTCAACCTGCAATAGTTTTCAGACATGATAGAACTATATTTCTTAAAAAAAATAAGTCATCAATAAACATGATGGTCCCAAATTCGAATCCTATGGAATATAAAGTGCTTTAAATTTGTCAGAGTACATATTCTTATCTTTAACTATAAAACGCCGATGCTAGACGATCAGAGGCTTTTTGAAAATTTGTAAAAATTGAATCCACTTGAATTTTACGTTCACATGCTTGAAGAATTATATTATTAAATATAAAGAGGTTTGTTAGATACGATGTTGTGACGTAGAAATGAAGCTACTGAGTGAACTCATAAATAATTATACAAAATTTGTTCAAATAACTTGGCAGGAGCAGGTAACAGAAATTGGCCTATAGTTTGTAATATCTGTTCTCTCACCCGATTTAAAAATCGTAGTTACACATTTTGAATTTTTTAGAATTATGTGGAATACTTAATCGTTAACTGAAATACACATTAAATAAAAAAATACGACTGCTTTAAAACGTCGTGCATAGACCGAAAATAAGGCAAGCAACAACAAAAATCGTATTAAATGTTTTCATGTTTTTACAGTGACCATTTTTTGTGGAACTTCAATTGGTCCTGAGATTTCGAAAAAATGTTACCTGAATAATTTGTTTTGATATGTTTTGAAGGTCTATGTCGTGCTAAAGAGAAAAGGCATACTTAAAATTCTCTCTGTATATGTAAAATATTGTTAATGTCCACGAGAAATTATTAAGGATCAATGAGCTCAAAATTTATGAGTATCAATATTGTGCTATAAGAATACTAAAGCTATTACACTGTCAATTTATATCTAAAGGTTTTTGTCTAATATATTCCAAAAGTTTTACTATTGTTCCATATTTATGCCAAATTATAGGGTCTCTGAATGAGAATGAGGGACATTAATGCATATTTCGAACTTTCTAGAGTGGCGAATAATAGAATCCAATTTTATTAATGATTAGAGTTTAATCGCATGGAAAAAAGATCTTTAAGCCATAATTAATCTGTTGTTATATTTACAAATTACTTTAAATATTTTATCTTGTCATGAAGATAATATTGCTCAGGAACCTAGTTCTAGTTTCCCAGTTTCTGCTAGCTTATTGGTCACTCTCGATGATGTAATTAATGTCATTAATTAATTAATCAACCATGACTATAAGCCGAATATGATTCCTGAATTTATTTTTAAAGAATGTCCTGTAGTTATGGCTGAACTACTTATATTTATTTTTAATCTAATCCTTAACTCCTTTTTCCTGACGTATGGAAATTATCAAGAATATGTCCTATTCATAAAAATATAATATAAATGAATTTACTAACTATAAGACAAATAACTATTATTAATAATTTTGCCAACATTTTTTAACCCTTCTCCACAATATCATCTATAGTCAGGTTTCCAATAGAATCTCTACAGAGCAGTACTATTTCATGAAGATAGATCAACCATTACTAACCTCACTTGTAAGTAGTGTCGGTATATAGAAGAAAATCTTGATCGTCAAAGTCAATTCGATGTGGTGTACACCGATTTCTGAATAATAATAATAATGATAATGATAATGATAATGATAATGATAATTATAATGATAATGATAATGATAATGATAATGATAATGATAATGATAATGATAATGATAATGATAATGATAATGATAATGATAATGATAATGATAATGATAATGATAATGATAATGATAATGATAATGATAATGATAATGATAATGATAATGATAATGATAATGATAATGATAATGATAATGATAATGATAATGATAATGATAATGATAATGATAATGATAATGATAATGATAATGATAATGATAATGATAATGATAATGATAATGATAATGATAATGATAATGATAATGATAATGATAATGATAATGATAATGATAATGATAATGATAATGATAATGATAATGATAATGATAATGATAATGATAATGATAATGATAATGATAATGATAATGATAATGATAATGATAATGATAATGATAATGATAATGATAATGATAATGATAATGATAATGATAATGATAATGATAATGATAATGATAATGATAATGATAATGATAATGATAATGATAATGATAATGATAATGATAATGATAATAATAATAATAATAGCCTTTATTTACCCTGGCGGGATTTCAGCGAGGATACGCTGCTATTAACTCCAACCAGCTTGACCATGGAATTTTATTTGAGAAATTAAAAACGTTTAATTTGTCCACCTCTATCATTAAATGTATTAAAGTCATACTTATCGAATCGATATCAGCTTATTCAATTCCACAGCTTCAGGTCTGATAGATTCGTGCAGAAATGTATGCCTCGGGGGTCTATTTTGGGTTCTCTCTTATTCATCATGTTCATTAATGACATAACATCAAATCTTGATGATGTGCACTGTTTGCTATATGTTGGTGACTTAACACTGTTTCTGGAACTAAAATGTGGGTTTGAGTGTACACTAAGCATTATATGAAATAGATCTTTGGTGCACTAAAATCAAATTGCCCGTGAATGCAGAGAAGTGCACACGTAAAATAAACTACATTATTCAAATACAAAATGCAGAATTCTTCATTGCAAAGAATAGAATATTTAAAAGACCTTAGCGTTGTATTTGATTCTAAACTATCTTTTAATAAACATATTGTAAGTAGTTACGTCCTCAGTTTATAAAACTTTAGGGACTATTATTCGCTTTTCCAAGGGATTCAATAATATGCATATTTTGAAATTACTGTATCAATCCTTTGTCAGATCAAAATTGGAATAAGCAGCTACCGTTTTGAACCCTATTTATAGGGCGCATAATGGAAAAAGTTCAGAGATGATTTTCGAAATCAGCGATGTATGTGCTTGACAGAACGTGTCCTGAAAAAGTTTTTCAACAAGATATGTTGTTTATATACTTTAATATTTGTTTTCAATTGCGCTAGAAAAACGTAGATCAGCTCAACTGGTTATACGAAATAACAAACAGATTAAATGATTGAGCATGGTTTTAACCAAAATTTCAATCCCCACGACTGTCTTCTACTTATGTTAATATAGCATGAATATGCTAATATATAAAAATGGGAACTCATTTTATATATCACTTAAGTACCTTCACTGGGAATTATGTAAATTGTAAAAAATTGCTTTGGACAAAGACTGGAGGTATAATGAAAATCTATAGCTGCACGTTTTAAAATTGGATAAGATAAAAATGGACGATAAAGACCAGATGGCAAAGAAGTCGAATTTTAGAGTCTTGGAGCTGTGATAATATTGAAATAATCTTACCAATAAATTAATTTTGAAATGTCATAGGGAGACAAATAATCTAAATTCATTATTATAAAACATAAAGAAGGAATGTGTTAATAATTATTAAGCAGCAGGTTTTAATGTAATTATATTTATTATAAAGGGTGTCCGGAAAAGATGCGTCAATATTTTCCGAGGTCTGAGGACACTACATGAAAAGTTAGCGAAGTTACAGGGTGTTCAAAACATTTTTATAATGATTTTTTTTCTAATAACTGTTTTTGTGAGTCGATTTTTTTTCTAATTTTGTATACATATCACTAGTACTCTTTTATATTCATGTTCTTAATTTGACGTATATCCTACAACACCAATGAGCCTTAACTATCCTCGGCCTTCAAATAATTACAGTCGCTCACTCGAACTCCTTTTCAAAATCAATTTTGTGAAGGTATTACCTGAACTTTTTACAATAACAAACATAATTAGGTATTAGATAAAATTTTATGAATTTAATAAAATAAATTTTTTCGGGAACGATTCATTTTAATGTGGTACCAGAGGACCCCTTTTAAAGATGTTTTGATGATCTTTTATCTACATTTACGTCTACGATCTACATGTATAAAACAAAATATATAAAAATGTTGAAATAAGAAAGTCCTAAATCATTATTTGAAGACCAAGGAGTCTGTGGGCCTTGGTTGGATGATATACGCCAAATTAAGAACGTGGATACAAATGAACACTAGTGATACGTGTACAAAATTAGAAAAAAATCCATATATTTAAAAAGAAATTCATAAAAAACAAACAATTTAATACCCTGTAACTCCGCTAATTTTGAGTTTTCGAAAAAATATTGTAGGACTTTGTGATATTAATTTTTCGTGTAGAATCACCCCACAGAATTTGTAAGTCGAGCCGAGCTTAGGCCGAGCAAGAAGTAAGCAGACCACTTATATCTCACCTGCACTCAGTTTATATGTGAACATACATATGAAGGAACAGCCAGTTCAATTGTCGGTCATCTCACCTATGGCATACTGATGAGGGCTAAGAAGCCCGAAACCGGTCTATGTCTGATGGTGTGTCCGACAAGGGCTCTTGGCTGTTCATACAGATACTGCAGGAGTAATTCAATGCCGGTCGGGGCATTAGTCCGCGGAATAGTTGTTTCCTGCAGTATTATTTACAGATTTAATGGCTCGTCGCCCAGGGCGAGAGGTCTGCGTTAAGTACCTGCTGCAATGTAGGTCGTTTCCTGTACGTCGAGTCGCTTAGGCCGAGCAGAAAGTTAGCAGACCACTTATATCTCACCCCACGGAATATTGACGAATCATTTCCGGACATCCTGTATATGTATTTGCTTATTTTTTATTTCAATGTCAAGTATTATTTTTTATTGTTATAATTTGGAGGCAATATTTTTATTATTAATGTTTAGATAATTAAATTATTATTCAGTATTTATTTTTAGAGAAAATTATGGAATATTGGAGTAATTCAATTAAAAACACAATTTTGGTTTTTAAGTTATAGGTCTTTAAAGTTGTAAAAAATATTACTAATTAAAAACTTCGTAACCCCTTTACCAATCGCGTTGAAATTTGGAACATTTATTTGGATTAATGTGGCGTATTCTCTCTTAAAACTTTAGTGAAATTGTTATACTGGGTGGTAATTTTCTCCGGTTACCACTTCCTTTTAGCTGCCAAACCTTACAGTGGTCGTATTTTTCTTTAAACACCAACATTTTTGCATTGCTTGAGTGATTGGTGCCATAAGAATAATTTTGATCTGAATACTGATAAACGCAAATGTATGACATTTCATAGAATATTTAATACTATCAATTATGATTACACCAAAGACAATGTTGTACTGAATCGTATTTATGAAGTTAAGGACTTTTTCTATTTACATAGCTAATATTTCGAAGAAATCTTTTAAAACGTTAGGTTTTATTATTCGCAATGGCAAATAGATTAATTCTATTGATACCATTTGCAAACGTTATGTTACTCTTGTAAGAAGTAAATTGAAATCGTGTTGCTCTGTTTAAAATACTCTAACATGGTAGCATCTATACGAAGAAGATTTTTGAAATATATTTGTTTTAGAAAACATCATGTATATCCCCTTAGAATTTTTTAATATTCATTGCTTTTGCATGAAATCAATTTCACTTCGCCGCAATGTTACTTGTATATTACCTAATATATAAAATTCTCGTGTCACAGTTTTAGACGCCATACTCCTTGAAAACGGCTTGACCGATTTTTATGAAATTTTATATGTATATTCGGTAGGTCTGAGAATCGGTCGTAATCTATTTTTCATACCCCTAAGTAATAAGGGTGGTCCACCCCAAACAATTTTTTTATGACATGGCATTAAAAATACATACAACCCTTAATTTTCATCCTTCTATCACAAACGCCTATTTTTTAATAACCATTTTAGTAATTTAATCATTTTTAACCCTGGTCGATAACTGATCCATTATCACTAGATTAGTTATCCCCGCCAAGCATCTACCGGTGTCACTTCTGACCCAGTAAACAGTACGGAGTAGGGATGAGAACGAAGCCGGTCTTCTGTCTCTCTCACACAATAAGCCTTCTCTCACTCCCTACACAGTTTTCGACCATTATTATTGTGTATGAATTGAGCGTAGTAGTGACGTTTACAATTATCATTTTACCTTCTAAGTGTATTTCTCAAGTAATTTTTTTATTAATTTGCTGGACCATAATTATTTATTTCCTATTTTATCAATAATTAATAAAATTATTAATTTTAAGTGTAGTTCTCATTATTAGTTAATTAAGTGATCTACATAACCTCAAAAGTACGCAACACGTGTCACCAGCTCCCGCCAACAACGGCAACAATGTTTATTTAACGTTTTTGTCGAATATCGAATTTATTTATCGTCGTGAATATACAGCCAAACGTGGTCGGAGAAATATGCGGACCGCCTATAATTTGAAATAAAGGAGTTATTATATAAATCACTTTTTTTCTTACAAGTGAATAAAGAACCGCAATAAATTTTGTCAGTAAAACAATAACACATACTACATCTACTTAAACTAGAGAAAAATGTTTTGTTTCCTTGCTGGATCAGTCAGTGGAAAAGTAAATGGATCGGGAAGATAATGGCGCAGTTTGTTATTCGCGCTTCCATAAAAAATGTCATTCTACCGCATTTGTCAAATTACACAGCTTCGTAAGACAAAGAAAATTTGTAACCTCGGTTGTCCAGGAAATTTCTTTCCTGAATAATGGAATATCGTGTAGTGACTGAATCTGACATGAGGAATATTGCAATAAATTTTGCTTTGTGTTGGAAACTTCCGGCTGATATACCGTCACTATTAATGAGGCAGATTCACTAAAATTACTGTCGTAGATTTCATACGATATCGATATTATATAGGTAACTATAAAGTAATTAAAGTTACAAAGTGAATTATACACAACGTTGTACACACGTGTAGACGTGCAAATACATACAGCTCTTAATAAATATATTTTGTTTGTTTTTCTGTTTACAAGTCAGACTTATTACTAAAGCCTGCATTTCATTCCCAGATAGGAAGCTAAGTTAATGCTTGCAAACATATACCTACAAATAGTTAAAATCAACATCTTACCTTGTACCTACTGGTAATTTAAAATATCCAACATTATTCATATTAAGTTTATTAATCTACAAAACACTGCATATGTAACTATTTACTTGTAATACTGAAATAAAATTGAAAAACCAGCAACTGCTGTAAAAGTAGGTATGTTAGGTTGTGGTGCGTGTCGTTATTAGAGAGTTTAAGTTGCGTCCGATACGTGAACGTATACGTAGAATTTGATCGTCGCGCATGCTCAAATTAGAATTGTCCACGTTTACGTGATACCACAGACCAACCGTGATACGGATGTATGTGGGCTCACGGATCTTTGCGTAACGTAAACAAAGACGCATACGTGCCGAAGAGGTGGTCGAAAATTTCTGAATGCACAGAACAGATTGATAAAAGACTAACCGAACAGAAAGAGCAATACTCTTAGGTTAAAGTAATAATCATCGTTTCTGAATAATATGATTCCGTGATAACTTACCCTACTTTTTTTAAACACGAATCTTACTATACGTAACCGTGAAAATTACACGTTCTACGTTTTACGTGTCATGATAATCGACAATCGACTTAAACTCTCTAATAAACCATTTCGTCTATAGAGGTCACTGGGGCATATTTAAAGTACAATTATACAGGGTTAACTATGACTTAGTACAAATATTTTAAGAGGGTATAGGGAAAAATAAGAATTAATGGAATCACCCTTCAAAAAAATTCGAAACTTATTTATAAAGCCAAAAAAAATATTTTTAAATCCCTATTTATCGCCGTCACTGACCTTCTGTCAGCCGCGAGATTAGGTATATTCTGCCAGTCAGTCAGTGACAGGTCCATTGACACGTGTATCAATTTAAGCCGCTTTGAAAGAAAAAAAAAATCTTTACAAAATGTAGATTATTATTTAATGATTTAATGAGAAATACGGTATGGTAGCACAGAGATTCAGCACCTACCTTACTAATATTTATTTCCAGGATTGATACTTGGAGAGATATTAAGAATGTTGAATCATCTTCTCTGTTCTTACTTGTTTAAATTAAAACCTGCAAAGATTTTTCTACTTCCTGTGGACCTCTCCTTCCCGCGATCGTTCTTTTTGTGTAAAGCGGGGTACCTACTTGGTTTGGCGGTCTTGACCAAGTAGATTACTTACGTCGGGAAAAAGCATAAAGGATAACAACAAAATACACGTAAATGTACACAAATACATAAAAACAGTGCCACACGTTTACTGCCACGGCATAAAACAGCTGTTCGATGTAGTTCAAAAAGTATTCAGCAAAATATTTTGTATACTCGGGAAACGTCTTTGAGGCTACCGCACGATAATATGCACTTGTCACATTTGAATACGACATATTTGTAAATACACATAAAATACGCGAAAAATTAAATTTGCGAAAATCAAGTACTGAATACCGTAAATTTACGTTATTTGACATCTACAGACGACATCTGACAACATCTGTAGGCCACTAATACAAGGTGCACTCACGCCGATAAATTTTTAAACTTCATGTGTTGTTGTGTAAATAAATTCTGTTAATACTAATAATAGCAACAATATTAACAGTAATCGACGATATTTGCATAAAATAATTAGTAATATTTTAAACTACAACATCCCAAAATGCAATTAGCAATGCAGTTAGACATAACCTAGAACTTACTGTTACTTTAAATCAGCTAAGTGACTAATTTTAAACGTGTTATAGTAATTAAATAAAGTATTTTATGTATGATATGTTAGTGGATAGTTATGATGAATCTGCAAGGAGTGAAAATGTTTGGCAGCGTGCAACGAAAGAACGAATACAAAATACTGCAGCTAACACACTACACTTGACAATGTTGAAAAAACGACCAGTAGTTGACATATCTAGCCATGACGGATGATGATAGATTGTCATAGGCGCCGACTTTCCGTGGGAAAAGAGGGTTTTGCCCCATTTTTTAAACATCGAGCTAGAATTTCAAAATAAATTTTTTATTGTCTTTTGACCTTCCTGAGCACGTGGTTAAAATTTTTGTACTTAGTCATAGTTAACCCTGTATAATTTTTCACGGATGACATATTTAGGGCGGGTTGAGAAAAATCTACTTCTCTGCCGTCAATTATATTATTATCTTTAGTAAAAATCATGTGAAATAATTCATCAATTTTTTATGGAACATAACTGCAATGAGAATGATCAAGAATATAAATTTGCTCATGAAAATTTAAGTCGCTTTCTGATGGAATCTGTTCCACTAAACTCGAAAATCGAGCCCCTGCAGGTATATAAATGGGATGTTTCTGTCGATTAGTTGACATTAGTTAGTTTTAATATAAATAAAGTGTATTTAAATATTAAAGTAACACATATTCGTCTTACAAGTTGGACCAGTCAAACGAATATCTTATTCATATCTAATCTGACCATGCTTGCTACAGACTATACGTGAATTAGAGATTCGTGATGCGTGATTTATAAAGTCATATGTATGTTCTCTGATACCAAACATCTAGGTATGATAATGAACAATTCCACAGACAAAGCTCTATTCAATAATTATCTAAAGAAATTAATCTATCTAAATTTACTAATCTGCTTTAATGAAAGCACTCTATAAATATCTAATTTCACTTTTGACAGTGGGAACTCGAAAATTCAACCACAATAGACGAGATCTGACCTATTTCTGCATTTTTAGGTTCCTTCTTCAGGTGGCCTCCTTTAAGTTGAGTCAAATATCTAACTATAAAAATTATTATATAAATTAAAATTATTTGTTTGGTAAACATTATTTAAGTAGGTATTGTCATATTTAATTCATTGACTGGATAATGTCACTTTTGTCATTGTCGATATTTAATTTCAAATAATTTTAATTTATATAATAATTTTTATAGTTAGATACTTGACTCAACTTAAAGGAACCCACCTGAAGAAGCAATCCTAAAAATGCAGAAATAGGTCAGATCTCATCTATTGTGATTGAATTTTCGAGTTCCCACTGTCAAAAGTGAATTTAGATATTTATAGAGTGTTTTCATTAAAGCAGATTAGTAAATTTAGATATATTAATTTCTTTAGATAATTATTGAATATAGCTTTGTCTGTGGAATTGTTCATTAGCATACCTAGATGTTTGGTATCAGAGAACATACATATGACTTCATTGATAGGATATGTTTCTGACTTACAAGTCGGATTATTCGCATTAATCAAATGGATTATAATTTTATATATAACATAACAAACGTTTTATGTAATCGGTTTCAAACGGGGTAGTAGCTGGTTACTTTAGTATCAGTTTATACTTGTAAGTATATAATGTTTTGAGAGATAACACTTTTTTACAAGAAAGTCTGAAATTGCAGGTTGAATCAAGAAGTTATGTACATTGGTTGCCGATGTGTCTTTGTATGAACTACACCTGTGACGTTCCAGTAGTTGATTTTTTAAGTGATCTAGTGCAAAGCTCTTGTCTAGGTTGGAAGACTTTGTTTTTGTTATTATTATTTATTTCTTCTCTACAGAGCCTTTGTCAGAATATTTGTATCATCCGGTTTTATGGAATCGCAAATCGTCTTTATCAGTTTCACGTCCTGCAACTGATTATTTTTCACCGTTGTTATTCTTGAGATGGCACCCATCTTCTTTTAACGTTGTGGTAACCTGTCTCACTATTTGTTCAATATATACCTTTGCTGCATGTACATGGAATTAAGTCTTCTTCTTTAGTTTTATAAATCATTATTAAAGTTTTATAAATCATCAATAAAAAACGGCATATCTGATCTACATCCCTTTATAGAGTAGATAGACAATTCTAGTTAGTACCTCCATTGATCAGATGTTCTAGCTCACGAATCATGCGTACTAGATTCGCTAAGGTGTTGATGATCCCTTGTTTCTGGACTAATACTTAGCATTCAGTTTCAGTGTGGGTTCTGTCAATGTTGTATCCTAGGATGCTATCCGGTTATCTCTTCACAAGAATATCTATGAACGGAAAAATAATGTTGTCCAACTCAGACAAGCTATATCTAGCAACCATTCGCTACTTGATGCCGGACTGAAAAGCTATAAACACGAAGCGGTTCTACATCGCAGTAAACATCATTGCAAACTTTTGACCTCTATCGTGTTCGGCGAGAACGATATTTTGCAAACGCAAAATTCCAGGAAACAACTACCCTGCGGGCTAATGCCCCGACCAGCATTGAATTACATCTAAAAACCTATACCGGTTGTGAGCTTATTAACTTTTATCAGTATGCCATTGGTAAGATATGTGACGAATAACCCTAGGTCTTTTAAGTCTGTATAAGCCCGACAGAAGGGACTATGAGTACGCGGTGTAGACGAGTTACATCTAACGGCCATTGGTTACTCCATGCCTAAAAAGCCACAAACATGAAGCGTTCTATATCGCAGTAGATACTATTGAAAGTTATCGACCTCTATCGCGTTCGACGAGAACGATATTTTGCAAACAGAGAATTTAAGAAAACAATTCTGCGGGATAATGCCCCGATCATTAGTTGGTGTTTGTAAAATATCGTTTTTTGAGGAGTAATTCTATATTGGTCGGGGTATTAGTCCGCAGAGTAATGGTAAGATAAGGAATAAGAGTGAATTCAACTGTCCCTTCAGTTTCCTAAACGAGAAGGATTATCTTGTGTACATTTTTAATCAAGTTTTCTACATTCTCACCCTTGTCTTGTGCGATAAGTCTTTGATGAAGTTATGTCAAAGCTTCTTTAATTGGCACTTTTGAGAACAACAACTTCACATCTTGGTTATCATTTTAATTTAGTAAAATACTTTTGGTTTCACTGTAAAATCTTCAGCTTTTTGATAACGTGTTCTGTCTTTCCCACTAGGTCATTAATTTTACTTAACAAATTAGCTGGTGAGTGGTTGATCCAGATGTGCTCATTATTGGTCGGTACTTTGGAACTGTTTACTATTATAAGATAATACAGTTGAGGTTCTTGAGCCACTTAGAATTAAATCCACGTGTAAAAGAAAGTTTACAGAGAAAGATGGAAAATGATGAATAAATGTGCAGGTATATTTCCTAAATCTAAGTAAAGGGAATGGGACCGACAACAGAAAAGTTTGTATATAGCCCTTCACAGTGTCACTATTTGTCTGGTTTACCAATTTTCTTTGCATTTTTAAACGTTATTTTTTATAAATTCGACATTTTATTTAATTTTTTAATTTAAATTTCCATATTTTGCTTACTACACTAATAATAATGGATTTTTGCAATAATGGATTTATTTGGGCAGTGCCAATCCACTGACTATACAAGTTGATGAAGTTATTCTACAGAGCCAAAGCTTATAAACGGCACAGTAACAAGAAAAAAATGAATTTACGAAAAATTACTTAGTGATGAAATAGAACATTTTTGCAGTTCTACATCCTGCACATTTGTTCCAAGAATATAAATTTTTGGATATGTTAATTCGTTTAAAATTCATATTAGTTCAAATGAAAATAAAAATAAGAAAAATTACCGTATATAAATAAATAACATTAAAAAAAAAGTAATATTTTATCAACGTTTCGGGCAAAAATACCTACTTCATGATTTGCTGATTTGATTTGAATTGGATAAAGCAGACTTTATCATTGGCTTTAGAAAAAATAACTTTAAATGATGTTAATGCAAAATTGCGTCAGCAATAAATAACGATATACACTGTTTATTTTTCATATATAAATAAAAAACCATTTTATATGATTATAGACAAAATTGCTTTTTATTTGTCAGTATCTGTTTTGTTCTATATGCAAAACGTGAACATGGTACCAAAAATAAATTATTAATTTTGTTATACAAAGATTTCAATAAGTCAAGTATTTTATTAAAAAGTTGAAGAATTTTAAAAATATATTTATCACAAAGTTCAGTAGCAATTACAAAGTTTCCGATTTAATGATTAAAAAGTTTGGAGAAATGTTGCATTAAGGCATTCAAAACAGAAGTTTTATTTGTTTTTCGTAAATTCTTTGCACTTTTCTACGTGGGTGATTTACGAGAAAAATATTTACTGTTTGTAATCTGTTAATACCTTGTAATATTTTATTAAGCGATTTAATGCAAACGTTTAATTTGTATTTAATATTTATTTTATGTAAAACGAAGCTTGAAATCTTGTAATGTGTTCCTTTTGGAACCAAATATTATTTCAATTAGTATAATAGAGAAATTAGATGTTTGAATCATTTTCACTGTTTGCTGGGGTAAAGACATTTGTTTTAAGAAAACTTATCACGGTAGTTAAGTTACATATTTCTATCCTCGAAGGAAAGTCCTGGTAGAAGCACTGAAATGTTAATTACTTCCATACTTCACTTTCCTTCTTTCAAATTAAATATCGTATACTTATATGATCCTATGAGAATTTTTTAAAGTCTAAAAAAGTTGAATTTTTCTACCATACTCTCTCAGTTGTTATATTGATTAACATTTACCAGATCCTAAATGTGACTCTATTAACATATTTAAACATTTATTTTCGAATATTTTACTAAGACCTAAATATACAGGGTGTGCCATTTAACACCACCGCTGCCAATATTTCGGAAATGAATACATTTATTGTAGTTCCGAAAACTGGGGTTGTTAGCTCCCTCAAATATCTTCAAATTATAGTTAGAATTCTTAGTTCAAATTTTTCTATGTAAGCAGCGATACTAAACAAAAATCTGATTCCTGAAACGAAATGCAGTCCATCTGAAAGTTCGTTAAATTTTGAGTAATTTTTGTAATATAAAGTTTTTCCCAATATCTACTTGTTTTCGAGACATGTCGACTTCAATATGCAATGTATGATGTAACAGGAAAATGTATTATTTTATTTAAATCACACTAAGATAAAATATTCTTTTAAAATATTATTATAATGACTTTATTTACACCACATACTAACTAACAAACAATAAATTACAAAAAAAACAACTAATGCGTAACTACAGAAAAAGTAACAGAAAGCATTTAAAATAATAATGGAGATGTAGATGTAGTTACTGAAGTAAGTTAAAACAAAGATTATAATAAATGTTGAAAATTATGTTCTTCAGTATTACTACACAATGTTAGTCTTCTCGTTAGGTCGACATTGCAGGCTCTTACTAAAATGTCAGGATCTAAATGAGCCACCTATGACTGATTTTTAATAATATTTAATAAAATACGGTTCATCTCTACCCCTTCTTCCTTATGATTGTTCTGTAGTTGAGCATTTGTTTTTTTTAATAAATTAATGTTTGTTAGTTAATATGTGGTGTGAGTAAAGTTATTATAATAGTAATTTAAAGGAATATTTTGTCTCAGTGTGATTTAAATAAAATAACAGGTTTTGCTGTTACATCATACATTGCATATTGAGGTCGACATGTCTCGAAAACACATAAATATTGGGAAAAATTTTATATTGCAAAATACTCGAAATTTAAAGATCTTTCAGAGGAACCGCATTTCCACGTCCCAGGAATCTATACAAAAAGATTTAAACTAATAATTCTAACTGCAATTTTGAGCTATTTGAGGGACCTAACAACCCCAGTTTCTGGAACTAAAATAAATTTATTCATTTTCGAGATATTGGCAGCGGGAATGTTAAATGGCATACCCTGTATACAAGCAAGACATATTTTAGATTTATTTCATTAAATCAAAAAGCGACTATGCAGTGTTTTTCTTTCAAACATATTTAGAAATTATAAAAGGTGTCCTGAAATTGGGGTCGGTCAGTGGTCGCGCGGTCAGTACTTGAATCGAGGTGACTAGATCGGAGTTGGTTCGAGCCCAGCTGCCGGTAGACCGTATATAAGCTATATTCGTGGAGAGGATTGGCACCCTCTCTGCGGGTATGGTAGGGTGGAATAATGTTAGCTTGGGTCAATGTGAGAGATTGATACCGGTTGATATTTGACTACCCCTCTAATTAATGAGGTTTTCCAGGTTTCCCTCATTCCTACACTGAATAGTGGTTAGGGCCTACCAAGTCGTTCCTGGGCGCAAATGCGGCCTGCTTAATAATAATATGCCGCCCCCTCTCCCGCACAAGTCTCCGACTTCTGGGCTAATCCCTGTGATTAGAATATTATTATTATTATTATTATTATTATATTAATTAATGGAACATAGAGCAAGAGTAGAGTCCTGGTGCCAAAATAATGTAACCCAGCCAAACTTACTTTAGTCAAAAGATACAGGGTTTCACAGTTAAAATTTTATTTTCGATAATTGTTAATAATTTTTTAAAAAATCCCAAATATTTGCATACGTTTTGAAGATTAGGGTTTTCTGGAGGGCGAGAAATTCAAATTTGTTTCTAATTTTAAAGCCACTACTAGAGAACGCCGCTTGAGGCACATGATGCTCATTTCAATGGCACAATTTCTTGCGGCTTAGATTCCCCTAGCTTGTTTATTTGAAAAATGTACATTCTGTTGAAGTCGTTAGAAGCAACTGTTTAATCGAGTCTTTTCTGTTGAAAATACAGCAAAATTTTACTTGAAAAAGTCATTCAGAATGATAATAATGACGATGTGTAAAATTTCAAGCGAATCGGCCTGCTCTGATGAAGCCATTGTTGAATATTAATTTAAAGATGACGATTTCCTCAAACCTTGCCGATCTTATTGAAATTTTGCACGTCTCCATAATTTACGATTCTGAACAACTTTTTCAAGTAACATTTTCTTGTGTTTTCAGCGGAAAGGGCATTTTACCTGAAACCAAAAAATTTTTTACTCGCTGCACTGAATATTTCAAATACTTACCTAGTATTATTTCGAAAACTTTTACTTTTAACGACTTCAACAAAATGTATCTTTTTCAGATAAAAAAGGTAGGAGAATCGGCTGCTTTAAGGGCACCGTATTCTTGAAATAGTGTTTTCTACAAATACAAATAATGTTATATATTAAAGAACTGAATAATATAGAGTTTAGCAAAATACTGGAATTATATCATTGCTACTTGCGAATATTCATAGATACTGAAGTAAAACTACTATACTTATAACGATAGAAATACCGCTTTCCAACAAATTTTTAGGTACAGAAATTTTTCAAAATATATATTTTTTAAATTTAATTGTATAAATAAATATTGCTGTAACATAAACTTACATAGTTCTGCATGTAAGATTGTTCACTTTTGTTTATAAGTATGTGAAAATGTGTATTGTTAACATATTTGTTTAGAATAGCATTTTTAAACTTATCATTTTATCTGAGGATAATTTAAATAGTAAAAGTGGATAAACAAAACATCATTTTACGGCGAGAAATACTTACGGCCGTAATATTCAGATTAATACACGCCGCAAAAAGTTCTGTCATTTAAAAAAGCATGATGTAGCATAAGTGGCGCCCTCTACCAATGACGTCAAAATTAAAAACAAATTGAATTTCTCATTCCTAAAATACTTCGATCTCTAAAATGTATACAAATATTTGGATTTTTTAAAAAGTTATTTACAAATAACGAAAATAAAATTTTAGCTTTGACATCCTGTATATTTATAATCAACATTTTGACTAAGGTACCTAAGTTTAGCTACAACGCATTATTTTGTCGTTAGGGATATACCCTTGTTATATGTCCCATTAATTTCAGGACATCCTGTATAGGTATTTACTTACATACATAAAAAGTAAGATCTTAACCAACTATTTTCAATTCCCAAATAAATTTAGTAGTCATTTTGTCATTCACTGTCGCTTATATTTTTTTTATAAAACAGATATAGATTTAATTGAAAAATTAATTTATTAAAATCTCAAGAAAGCAACCCTTAATGTAATAAGTTTAATACGTAAGTTCTCAAAATATATAATTTTTACAATGGTGATGGTATTCTGTCGAAAATTACCACATAAATTTTCTTTTTCTAAATGAATTACTCTGATGATGATCGTTTCTAAATAAATCCGAAACTAGTTGAGATAAATTTATGAAATTTTATAATTCTTGTATGCCCAGTTCGTCAGTATAAACAAAAATTATAAATGTTTATCACATACATCCCAACCTGAGAGAAAGAAACGTATAACATGTGTCATCCGTTTCAAATGACATTATACATGCGTTAAAACACGCAATCGAAATTTTAATATATTTTCGTAGCATGTTATGAAAAACAAAAATAAGTTGGGCGTCATTTGCATTGATAGTTATTGATTTTTTGCAAATTTTCATCGGTCAATGCAACATTTAGCAATGCAGAGTTAGCAAATATTTAATTCAACATTCACTCTTGGGAAAGGGAGACTTCAATCTTCAGATCTAAATTCTAGAGATTGCCTTGCTTGGGGTAGGATTAATGTTACAGTTTACGCTAAAGAAATAAATTCTTTTAAGAATTACAACAGAGGATTCATTTGGCTGTGAATCAAATCAGTCAAAATAATTTTGAAAATTTGAGACCTTCTCGGATAATTCTACATTAAACTCTAAAATGTATTCAGCAAAATTGATTTTTTTTGCTATAAAAATTACTAATTAGACAAAGACAAGTTTTATTAATAATTTAAACCATTTTAATGTACCTTCATATGTACGAGTGTAAACCGGTAATTTAAATTAAGACTATCATTGCATTCAAGAGATTGTTTTCTTCTAATCTGATCAAAAGATCTGACAGAAATTATCATGACAACCGCCTACTTACATATATCTTAGTTAAAATCGTGTGAGTTGTAATGCGAATGATAATGAATTTTATTTTTTTGTTAATAAACGGTTAATTTTAAAGCAAAAATTAAGAAAGACGAAAGTTTTAGTATAAACCGGGCTATCTGTATGTATTTTTGAATACTCAATTTTTGTCAAACAAATAAATTGTAGCAAAAAATAACTTAGGGGATGCTTATTTCAACTCTATCCAAGGGGTAGAAGTTTTCGAATAATTGTTGAGAAGTTGCACATGCATTAGTAGAAAATTTGTCTATTATACCTTTTTTGGCTTTCAAATTATAATCACTATTCTATTTTTTTTTTTTTTTTTGAAAATTTGAAGGGCTGTGTCTTCTAAGAAGTGAACATTTTACTAAGGTTATTTTTATGCAATCGTGCTTTAGATTCACCGGTACCATTTGTGCTATTTCTCTTGAAAACACTCTGTATATAGCAAAATACCATATTTAATTAAAAAAACACGTCAAAACATGTCAAAAATAAATAATTATAAATAGTATTTACTAATTATTTCACTTGGGGATGTTTGAAGCATTAAGTCTTGTAATTTATACAGGCATATTTTATTAGGAACGTCGTTTTTCGTGGACCGTAAATTTTAAATTATTACCTATTATTTTATCCACATAAAGCAATAAGTGAGCTTCTTCAAAAACACAGGAACGGGTTTGAAATCCCGGCAATGTAGGAGGCACATCGTCGAATTAAGTGCTCTTCCCTGATTTCAGCGGAAACGATAAATGTCGCTATAATTTCATTTGATTAATACATTTGATGGAAAGCGGCGATTAATGGCGATGAGGTTATTTGAACAGGATGTCGATACAGCTGAGTTGCGTAGGCAGATTTATTTCCTTAGAGGAAGATCTTATAGCTGTCGGAAGTTCACCTATAAATTAGCAGTACAAAGTTTTTACCTATTTTAGTGACAATTAAAAATAAACACAAATGCTTTTTGATCAATTAAGAGCTTATATTTTGTTTGGTTACCTAGGTAATTCCAAAAATTTTCATCCCCCTTCAAGTAAGCTGCATGTGATTACACTGGAATTTTTTTGACTTTATGTATTGACTGACATTTTGTTTGACAGTACATGATATTTAAATGATTTTTTGTTCTTGAGGTTTTAATGGCCTGTATGTAAACTAACACAAACGAAAACATTAAGTTAATAGATAGTTTGGTGTTAAATTTTCATACCGAATATCCTTCGAGCTTAAATTAATAAGCGAAAATTTTTCCTCGTTCATGAATGAAGTTATCCCGAACCGTGAGGGATAATTTTTAAAATATGTAAGACCTTGATCAAATTACAGATAATAATTTAAGCGTCTGTGTATGGATTATGAACCAAATCTTTTGTTTAAATAAATTTAATTATTTTCTCTTTCATATGTATTATGTACTATCAACCCCTTTCATCTAAACAAGATTTTCAATATATAAGACTCTGATTGTATCTGATCATACAACTCTAATCTGATATCCGAAATGAAATATGAAATTTGAAATGTTCCGAATATATTATTTTCGATAAAGCAATAATATCATATATGTTTTGGCTTTGACAAATAAAAATTCATTCGGCCTTAGGCTATAAAAATAATATATTATGTGGAACAGAGAGGAACGACCAAAGCTTTAGCTTTATTATTTCCTCATCTGACTTAGGGCTACAAATATTTGAAGTATCGTTTCGGTAAAGCAAATAATCTCATCTTGATTTAACTTATCAGGACCGTTTTATAAATTCAATTACTTATACAGTATGCGCCAAAAGTATGGAATAAATTCAATAAAAACGAAACAATTATTTTTTGGAAAAAATCCTCGAACAGGTCGATTTTTAATTTAAAAAATACATATTTTAGCGTAAAATGCGATTTTCAAATGTCATTTGTTTTCGAGTAATGACGTCATCGATTTTTTTTTAAATGGCAACACCATATTTTTTTCCTTGATTCTGAAAGATCGTTTAATTCTCTATCAGACAGTACTAAAATTTTGCCCTCTTACATGGGAAAGTTTTCGAGTAAATGACGATTGAATGATAGAAAACGTAAATTTTATCCATAAAAAAGTAACAATTCTGAGGTATGTAAAATAAAATACAATTGATTAAATTTTATACATAAATTAAATGTTCGAATTGCCATCCACCAACTTGTTGACAATGCGCAAGTCTGTGAAGAAATTCTTCTTGCACATTATGAATGATTTCTGGGGTAACTCTGCGTATTTCGTCCCGAATGCGATTTTGAAGTTCTTCTAAATTACGTGGTTTATTAATGTACACTTTTGACTTCAAGTATCCCCATAAAAAATAGTCAAGAGGTGTAAGATCTGGCGATCTTGCAGGACATTCTATCGGTCCGCGTCTGCCGATCCACCTCCCAGGAAAACAGTTGTCCAAAAAATCTCGTACAGGGCGCGCATAGTGCGGATGTGCACCGTCTTGCTGAAACCATATGGTATCGTCAGGAATGTCAGGGTCATTATCGTTAGGAAAAATTACTGCAAGGGCTGGAACAAGGTCATTTTCTAGAAACTCTAAATATCTTTGTCCTGTAAGGGTTCCTTCAAAGAAGAAAGGCCCTACTATTCTGTCGTCAACTATTCCAGTCCACACATTTAATTTCTGAGGGTGTTGGGTATGTGCCTCTGCCATCCAATGAGGATTTTCCCGACTCCAATACCTGCAAGTTTGACGGTTTACTGTACCATTCAGACAAAATGTGGCCTCATATGAAAAAAGTATTTGCCGGTGTAAATTTCTATTTCCTTGACATAAATCCATTAGAATTTCGCAAAAGTGTAAGCGACGATCGGGATCATCTTCATTGAGTTCCTGCACAAGTTGAATTTTGTAGGGATGATATTTTTCCTTCCTCAAGATACGTAGCACTGTGCTCTGACTAGTGTCATTGTTTAATGCAACCAATCGTGAAGAATTATGAGGATTATCCACCATACTTATAAAAATGTTCTGTTTCTGATTTTCATTAATTGGACGTCCAGGTTTTGGAATATTTACAACATTGCCAGTTTCTCTAAATTTAGACTCGAACCTTACTGACTGTTGATTGGCTAATAGGGCGATCTAGATTTTTTTATTAAATAAATCGCAAACTTCCTGCTGAGTCTGTCTAGTCTGATAGAGAATTAAACGATCTTTCAGAATCAAGGATAATAATATGGTGTTGCCATTTAAAAAAAATTGATTACGTCATTACTCGAAAACAAATGACATTTTAAAATCGCATTTTACGCTAAAATATGTATTTTTTAAATTAAAAATCGACCTGTTCGAGGATTTTTCCCAAAAAATAATTGTTTCGTTTTTATTGAATTTATTCCATACTTTTGGCGCATACTGTATTTATTCTAAAGCATTGGAATATTTTGGAAATCTGCAGATATTTTCAACATAATTTTAATAGAAATATAAATTTCTACGTATTAACTGTCATTATAAAATGCAAAAACACTGACAGTAGTAGTTTTTTTTTGTTTCATGGCCTACTACGACAGATTAAAATTTGTTTGAATTTCCAGTTGCTTAAAGAATTTTAATTTTTTACTGGCAAACGGTGTGTCAAACGAAAAAAAGTAAGGAGCCTTTTTCTGTTGTAAATTGAACAAGGATTCTATAAATAGTTTTTGTTTCTAAAAAAACATTGACGTACCATTTTTTTTTATTAAAATTTCCCGAAGATCTGTCCGTACGCACGCCACTGGTGGAAGAAAAATAATATGTTTCACGTAAAAATATGCATCCAGATTACCTATTTATAGGTTCCAAATTTCATTTAAATATCTAAAGTAGTTTTAAAAATATTAATAAATTTGGAACTTTTGATAAAAATGTTGACACCCTATATATTTGTAACAAAACATTTTTCGAATATAGTTTATAATACAAACTGATATTATTTTGTGGTTCTCTGTCTGCCTCTAAAGTTTCCGCTTTCGAAAGTGACCACCCTGTATAGGGTGAACCTTAAATAAGTATATTTTAACCAACTGCGGAGTTCACTATGTAGAACGCATGCATAATATTTATTTTTACAAAAAAGATCATAAATAAATTTTAAATAAAATTCGTGACTTTTCAATCGAAAACTTGAATCCGACTTCGATACTATTATTTTTAAGAGTCATGGTGGATCTGTATTCCACAGCGTTGCCAGTGTTACACTACTGTCTTGGAATAGACTTCAACAAAGTTAATTAAAATTTTTAGACATGTTAAAGAATGAAAGAAATTATTTTTAAAAATATTAATGGCCACATCCTCCGCTTTGCCATTCCTATACCTCACCAATAAATTAAAAAGGTTCTCTACTCACAGTCACAGTTGTCCAGAATTTGGTCAATAGACATTTTTGCTACACTCCAACAATACATACTATCGTTGTCACTATCACTGATTATCATTGCTTAACAAATAAGCTTTTAGTATTCCACAAATATTACATGTTTTGTTTCCACCTTGCCTTTGCCACAGCTTATTCCTTTACCTGGACCAGTGCACCAGTATCAACATAATATCTTCGTTGACCTCGCTGACTGTCACTATGAATCCCAGAGGATAGAGCTGGTGCCGAACATTTCGCCTACAGCTCGTGATACCTACCTGTTAGCTGTGCCTGCAACACCAGCTTCTTTTTTGCATACAATTGACACTGTTTTTAAATATTTTCAGCATACAACAAGCTGGTTATTTTGTAGTTACAGGTTTTGTATTTATTTTTAAAATTTGTTTCACCCACTACAAAGTTACGAAGTACGCAATGATTAGCACTGACACGTGTTGTGTGAAAATCATAGTTTTTTTTTTGTATCTTTCTAACAGTGTCCAATAGTATTAACTTGTGAAATGTGAATAACTGTTTGAGTAGTTGGTTTTTCAGCAAGCAGGTAAACTTTTATGCACGTTTATGGATAATTTTTGGAATCATTGAACAAAGCAACTTCATAACTACTTTAATTGATAGTATCGAACTGGTAAGGTCAGTTAAGAAGTCAACACTATTGTGTAGGCTACTACCTACCCAATTTTACTTTACTTATTGCAAAAAAAATTTCTTACAGATGATATGGTAATCTCGCCTTCACTAAATCATATGGTTTATTAGATTACGTCAGTGATCTATCTAGTCAGCGGACCTCAAAATATGGGTATTTAAAAAAAAATAATATGTCACCTGCAGTTAAAATATTTGTACTTATTTAAGGTTCACCCTGTATTAATTTATTTTTAAATTTCTTGCCTATCTGAATAATTTCGATGTGATGTATTTTGACATCAATTTATTTGGTCTAAAAATAATCTGAACCTGAAAATTTTATTTGGCAGGTGACTAGTTCAGTGCGTTTTAGCTGTTCAATATTTGTTATTAATGATGCCGACATAGATATGTACTCTTTTTTAACGACTCAGTAGACCTAACAGAATAAAGTTTTCTAATAAAAAATTGTTTTCTCAACACTAATGAGGACGCTGCGTTTAAGTGACGTGGTGCTTCCTTGCAGATAACGTCGCAGCGAGGAAACCGCAACTTATAATGAACTTCAACACTTTCCCACCACTCTTTCATGTTAATATGTTGCTTGCTTTGTCTGGTAGCTAATATAGTTACATTTCATTACTTTCTACATATTCTATCTCCATTTCCTTAACTATGAATTAGGTAGGTGTTACACAGTGCAGTACGTATTACTTACTCAGGTAAAACAAGTAGGTACGAAATAAATATTATTGTGCGGTAGTCTAAACCCCAAAATTAAAACGAATTAAATTTTGTTGACAAACATAGTGATAAAATTTCCAAATTCAGCATGCGCCTTTAAAATGTATATGTTTCAATAAAAATGTTGTCTAAAATATCTAATACTATGTATTAATGTGACACTCTGTATGGTGAAAGCTATTTTTTTATTGTTCGTTGCGAATTACATTAATTTTTATTCATTAATGTATTAAATTTGATGCAGAAATAACGACAAAAGCTTAATTTGAGACGATAAGTAATATTTACTAAAAGATATCGATCGAGGCTGTACCGTTATTTTAAGAAGCAGTTCCCACTACTACTTCTTTATAATATTTTTCCTCTTATTCATTCTGAAAGCGATACGTCCGGCGTTTACACGGAACACACTCCTTGAATTTTATCTTTTAGTCATTATTATTATTTTTATTACATTTCTTTGTGTTCTCTGTTGCATTTTTGTCCTTTGGCTTTTTGTGATGTTTTAACTCACATTTAAGTTGGATCAAAGTTTATGGCTTAGTATAGATATAGTTTTATATGGGGTTTTGTCCAAACCTAGCACATTAACAGTAATAAAAAATACGATAATATTCACAAAGACAAAAAGTACACTCCTCACGTGACATGAGTGAATAGGTATAGACATAGTCAAATTTACTTCATGATGAATTTACGAGGTGATACACACTTTGTAGTTGATCTATGTGATGATGCTAAATAGTACGTAGCGAAAACGTTGTGTGGACTAATAAATATTACTTACAAGTTCTACAACTTTAAACGAAAAATTATGGCTCATAACCACTCGTCATTCGAAAATGATTGCAATTTTGAATCATATTTTAGTAATATGAGTTAGTTTATATATTTTTAGGTATTAACAATATTGTGTGAAACTAACTACTATGTGAATTAAAGCCCCGACCAGCGTTGAATTACACCCACAATATCTACACATATATTCTTTATTATTAGCTTTTGCAACATTTTTTACTGTATTAGAAAAGTATTTTAAGCTAATATATATCAAATCTTCTACAATTCCTATCAATGTATGCTCTCTGATACCAAACATCTAGGTATGCTAATGAACAATTCCACAGACACAGCTCTATTCAATAATTATCTAAAAAAATTAATCTAGCTAAATTTACTAACCTGGTTAAAGTCACTTTTGATATTGTCGATATTTAATTTCAAATAATTTTAATTTATTGGTACAATAATTTTTATTCTTAGATATTTAACTCAACTAAGAGTCTTTTCACACGGGCCACTCAGCAGCCCTGCTGAGTGGAGCCACGAAGTTATGGTTGAGTTTAGGTGGGAGTCGGCGACCACACGCCACCGTGGCGCTGCTAATTCTGTGGCGCGCCCGTGTGAATAAGTCTATATAAAATAATGGTTCGTCAAAACGGGCCACTCAACGGCGCCTCCGACAAGCGCGGCACGGTGGCCCGTGTGAAAAGGCTCTAAAGGTGTGATTTCTTAGCGACGTCCAGCACTCGCGGCCCGCCTTAGCGTCCAGCCGTGGAGCACTCGGACAATGGATTTCAATGGCAATAATTGCCTAGACGCGGCACGTTTCGGCTAGGTATGCAGCGGCCGACCGTAGACGGCTACGGCTCGACTGCTCAAAAACATGTTGGAACGCGGACGCCTACCACAGCACTATTTAATGTAAGCGCAATAATATAAAAGTATCCTTATTTGTGCATATGTTTTAAATTAATATCTAGAGTAATGCCACCGTAATGGAAATGAAAAATAAATGGTTTGAATTCGTATTTTGTAATATTTTTCTCGGTTCCTAGATCGAAACAGTTCGTGAATTTCGTCTTATATGAACAGCAATGTCATCTTCTATCAAAAGCAATGCTGTAAATCTTTCTGGGTGCATTTTCATAAGTAATTTTCACTTTAGAATTTTGAAAACGACTGTTAAAATACAGACGCCAGACGCTTCTAGCAAATCATGCGAACGTAACAGCTAGCCGTTACTGCTAGACGTCGCAGCGGGCCCCGAACGCTGGACGTCGCTAGTAAATCACACCTTTAAAGGACCTATCAGAAATAGGTAGAGAAATTCATTCAACACAGAAAATGTATACCTATCAAAAGTCGAAATTATGCTCGGTTAGATATTACAGAAAATATTTATTAACACATTTACTTTTTTTTTTCTTTATTACACTATTCTACAGGAAAAACCCAATTACAGAATAAGAATACAACACAAACCTTATAACCGAATATTCACAATTACTAAAATACACTAAAAACCAAAAACATAAATATAAAAAATTATGTTAAATCTTAATCTAACATAAGTATATTAGAATATATATCGAGGGCAAAAATTAACTATAAGTAGCATTTTTAATATCATTAATATTGCAGCTGAAAATGTCCAAATTATGAGTTTCATTGTACCAGTTACACACATTGTAAAGTGGAGAGAACAATCTAATATTTGTTCTAGGTGTGGCAAGGTAAAACAGCTTTGATTGACGTGATACCGGTCTATTTGTATGAAAATTGAGCAATTGCAAAATCTGACTACAGTCAACTGTGTTATGCACTAGCTTGTAAAGAAAAACAAGGTAGGAAACTTTGCGACGATTATTTAAAGACTTTATTGAAAATCGTGAAAGTTCACTATGAGGGAAACCAATAGCAGGATAAGCACCATCTGTTTTATAAGCAACGAATTTCAGAAAACGACGTTGAATCCATTCAAGATTGTCAATATGGGTTCTATAGTGCGGGCACCAATTGATGGAAGCATATTCTAAACTAGAACGGACAAAAGCAAAATATAGTAACTTCATTGCATCATAATTCATCAAGTTCTTTGAATTTTGTATTATAAATCCAAGATTTTTATATGCTCTAGATATTATGTAATTAATATGAGGTATGAAGGATAATTTTCTATCAAAGTAAATGCCCAAATCACAAAACGTCTCCGGCCTAGATAGAACAGAATCTTTGAGTTTATAATCATAGGATAATAAGTCACGTTTTGTGGATATTGATAACATGTTGCATTTTGCTATATTTAAATTTAATTCATTTTCTATACACCAATTGTTGATAATATCCAAATTATGTTGTAAAATTATACAATCTGATAGATGTGATATTGTTGAGAATATTTTCAGATCATCAGCATATAAAAGGCAACTTACGGTGAGATCATTTACTATGTCATTAATGAAAATATTAAACAGTAACAGGTCCAAGTTTGAACCCTGGGGAACACCTGACGTAGGTTTAACCGCAATAGAATTATGTCCACAGTTCTCTCCAGAGTCCAAAATTAACTAGTTTGTGTAGTAAAATGTTGTGGTCCAGTCTGTCGAAAGCTTTGGAAAAGTCTGTATAAATGATATCCGTTTGCATACTTTTATCAATAGCCTCAGATATATAATTCGTAACACAGAACAAATTAGTGGTGGTAGATCTGCCCTTGTAGAAACCATGTTGCACTGGACTTATTTGATTTTCCACAAATGGAAATATATCGTCATAGAGAAGTATTTCAAAAACTTTTGCAAAATTGCTAATTAGAACGATTGGTCGGTAGTGTGTTATATCGTCTTTTGCTCCTTTTTTGTGAATAGGTATAATCTTGGAGTGTTTCTACATGGACGGAAATCTAGATGACTTTAAGGACATATTAAATAATACTGTTACTGGTTTAGCAAGTACTGGACAGTCCCGTAAAACAAAAGATGGAATATTATCGGGCCCGCTTGTTAATTTAGGTTTTAATTTTTTGAGTGCTATGGTTACCTGCGCCTCGGAGAAACTATGGATGCTCAAGAAAGAATTACTGTTAACCCCACACTCAAGATCGTCATACTCGTATGTAGGATCAATTACGTTGTACGATTTTTGGAAGAAACTAGCAAACAAATTGCTTATAATTTGTGGATCAGACACTAATTCACCATTTACAACCAAAGCTTTATTGAGAACATTCATTTGCCTTTTAATATTTACGTAACGCCAGAATGCAGTGGGATCGCGACAATTCTAAAGATGTAGTGTAATCTTTATGAGCCCTTTCAGAATCAGTTTTAACTTTTTGTCGCAAGTATTAAATTTATTGTAAGATTGAGCGTCCCCTGCATTTTTACAGGCTTTCCAAGCTTTATGTTTTAACTTAATGTTCCTAATCAATTCACTGTCGAACCAAGGCGGATAGATATTTTTCGGACATATACTTTTTGGAACGCAATTGTCAATAATTGAGTTAATTTTTGAGTAGAACCTATCACAAGCCTCGTCTACATCTCGGGATTGCGACAAGAACTCACAATCGACCTCAAAAAGCATTTGATATAATAGAGGGAAGTTTGCTTTTCTAAAATTATATGTATGAGCTAACTTATTTTGTACTTAATAGTTTCTCTGCTTGTCGAGAATATTTACAGAAATTTACAATGCTGGGTGATGAGAATCTTTATTTACAAGAATATCGACTGCTCTTTGCACATCACATTTACTAACTACGTATCCGTAACAACCTGACAATTTCGATAAATCACTATCACATTTGTTTTTTACAAAAGTTTGTTTTTCGAAAACGCCTAGTCGCAATGAATTTGCGAATTATAAAATGACAGATATGATAGTGGTATACAGGAACATTTTAGTGGACGCACTGCTAAGATGAAAAAATGTATCCGAATCGCACGCAACCTTCTCATACATTGTTTGCTTCTTTATTCACCAGATTAGGAAAAAGGAAGTTTAGGTTTAACTCACGAAATGCGAGGTACGTTCAAAGAAGCGTACAAGACGAAGAACAAAATTCTAGAAAGGGTAGAAGAAAATCCCGAAATTAGTATTCGTCGTTTGTCAGCAGTCACAGGAGTTGACTGCAAAACAGTTTCATCTATACTCAACACGCAGCAGTTATATTCTTTCCATTTTCACCCTGTACAAAATTTACTTAAACCAAACCGCCCTCTGAGATTAACATTTTGCGAACGATTCACCAGTTACATAACAGGGATCACACTTTTCTCGGGAGAATTGCCTTTACAGATTAAGCTGTTTCTACCCGTAGAGGTGTTTTTAATTGTTAACTCTCACTTGTGGAGCGAAGAAAATACATACACAATAAAGTTAACGAATATAAAGAATATTCGAAATGGGTTGTAGTAAAATGGACGTCCTGTATGATTTAATCTAATAGTAACATAATCACTGCATGCTTCATGAAAATAAACTAAACAACAGCAAATTTTGCTTAAGTCAGTTAACTGGATTCTGAGTTAAGGAGAAATCTAGAAATAAAAAAGAAACTTTTATTTGCGACATTTTTCGTTTAAGTAAGCTTGGTTAAATTGACACCATTTGGGTTCTGAGATTATACTCTTGAAGCATGTAATATTTGTTAGGTGACACCCTGTATACTGAATGGTTCTTGAGTAATTGATGAACGTGAATGTGTTTTACTAGCAATATTAAAGAAGGGTCATAGAACCCTTACAATTTTTTACGAAATAAAGCTACTAACTTTTTTTGTCTGTTTTCATGAGAAGATTCTCTGTCAGGAAAATTTTTACCAACATATACATCATTATTGACATTAATGTTAAAATTTTTCAGTTTATCGCAGTTTTATTGTAATCTGACTCCTTCAAGATCGGGAAATCGCTAAAATTTATTGGCAGGACATATCCTTAAATTTTCTTTCAACGAGTTTTTTATAGAACGCGGAACATGTGAAAAAACATTTATAGAATTGGGGGAAAACGAACGTATAACGAGACAATTTTTTTGATTCCGTCGAGGCGCGAATGTAATATATTCGAGAAGTTTTATACATCCTTTCCAGTTAGAGATTTCTTAAATTTAGATGCTAATATATATATGTTATTTTTATTGGTCTTGAAAACCGTCTATATATCGTGCTATTTCCATTAAGTGAAATGAAATGAAATAAACGAATTTTGTGATATATTAGAACGGATATTCTGAACCTTGTTTAGCATTCCGAAAAGAATTATTAAAAACGGAATTTAATTTAAATCAGAAAACATTTTGTTCCATTTTTCGAATACTGCTTCACATTTCACTACCACTTCCGTAGAATTTTCCTAATACATTCAATCGTAACTTTAAGATGTTGGAAAATTCTTTTAAAATAGCGAATAAAATCAGGAAATGGAATAAAAACATCACATCACATCATTTCAGTATAATTCAAAGTCAGAGGCTCTTGCATATTTTTGTAACAGATGCGCTCTACAGGGTGTCTTTCTGTTGTGTGATATATATGTCTATATATCTTTGTACAAAACGTAACGCTGTTTCAGCATTTGAAAGTAAACTTTTTGACTAAAAAACCGTTGCCTTTATGTTTCTTGTATTTTACAAAATTTTATTTATTTATTGAAAATAATGAGCTACATTTTAGACCACAGGTTACTTAACAAAAACTGCAAAAGCGGACACACCTACTCTGCGGGCTAATGCCCCGATCAACATTAAATTACATCTGAAATATCTATAGTAAATAGCCCAAGTTATTTGTCAGCAGTACCAGCAGACATATACTGGTTTCGAGCTTGTTTGCTTTCATTAGTAGCTATGCCATAGGTGAGGCAACCGACTACTAATCCTGGCTATTCCTGTCTGTCAAACTCGACAGAAGGTAACCTGCGTACATGCGATCTAGCCCGTAGCTACATCTGGTGCTCCCAACATTAGGCAACCTGTCATATTGCAGAGTTATCTGTCGGTTGCCTCGCCTATGGCGTACTGATGAGATCTAACAAGCTCGGAACTGGTATATGTCTTGTGCTGCCGGAACATCGTCCACAACTTCTAATAAGGCACTTGTTGTATTATAGCCTTTTCTAAAACCTGACTGATTGAACAGCAGTATATTATCATATATCAATGTATTTCCTAGTATCTAAGATTTATCATATCTATTGCATTATTTGTCTTGGGCAACGGAACTACTTTAGAGAGTTTCCATATAGAAGAGTAAACATTATGCTCAATGCAATAATTAATAATATGAGTTAGTAATGACAAAATATAAGGACGTAAATGCAAAAGTAAACCAATAACGATTCCATCAACACCTGTTGCTTTAGATGTAATAGAATTAAGGGTCAAAAATCCTTGATTCTCAGTAACCAAACTAAAAGATTTATTATTATCAAGTTTTACATGTTCCTTATAATATTCAACAGTCTTATGTTTAACAACAAAATCACTTTTACTCGAGTTAACAAATAAATCGTTGCATTCACATTACCTACTACATTAGAAACCTGTTGATTCATTCTATTAATTACACTCATATTTTTTAAATCTTACCAATTATTTTTGCTACCTTTTGTTCGTATAGAAAATTCGAGTTAAGCCTTTTTTTCCTTCACTACAGCAGAATTAGTTACATGGCGCAGTTGTTTATAACAATCCCAGTGGGCTGGTAGTTTCGACTTCCTATATCTGTTTAATGACCACTCTCCACTCCGTGCTATATGACTGACGAAAAGCGATTTGTCCATAAAATTATTGAAATCAATAATCTAAATGCTTGAACTGAGTTTTATTCAGTTCTTATAAACAGTTTTCGAATTATTTAAAGAAAAAGTGTTTATATATATAGTGTATTTTTATCATTCTGTAGCAGTATTTCAGACCAATTAATGTTCATTGAAATCGTTTGCTTGATATGATTTTACTGTCGGCTGTTTCGATTAGGCATCATATTTTGGTACAATATTCTAATTTAATAAAGAATATGTTATTATGGCAAAATATCTAATTTACTTTTTACCATGTCTTATAGTTATTTTTTTGTTAATCACTTTTATAATAAGAGTCATAGAAATGTGTCATTCCATACAATATGTATCGAACCAATTAATTAGAGTCCGAGTCCAGTTTTATTATATTTCACGATTTATGTGTATTATGAAATATAAAACGTTTGTTTTTGTTTACCGTCAAATAAAGAAGACACGTGTAAGGTTGCTACGTCCAGAATTCTGCAATGCTCTATACAAGCTGCCGTCAGCTTTTGAGGCAGGGGGTATCAAATAACGGTCAACAAGAGAATATTAGTATAAAAAAGGATCAACCAACTTTGCCTCATACTGTCAGTAAAACATTATTATTATTTTTAACACCACTGAACTCATAAAAATTGGTTAGCATTCAATGCTTGTCTTCGGATAGAAACTGATTTTTTTGTAAAATTTTTATCTTTTGTTTGTTGTTAGTAATTTTCGCAATAAAGTTAATACGTTTTATTTACTTTCATATAGTAATAGTAAATTTTAGTAGAATGATTTATTTATTATTAAACCAATTATCATAAAATGTAAGGTTTAATATAAACATCAATAACACAATTTTTGCAATTAGAAATTTGTATACCAGAAGTAGATGTGCTGGAGTTGTTTAACTTTCAATGAAATCCGTATTTGACTCCATGATCTTTGCTATCTGTTTCTTATTCTCTAAAGAATTCTCAACATAGCCTTTTGCCGTGGAAGAAGATTTCCACCCCCATGATGCTTTAATATCTGCATAACTTCAGATTGCCATTGGCTTCAGATTGGAGCTGTTTAAGTTCGAACTTTCAATCGTTAAATCCGTATTTGACTTCATGATCTTCTTTGCTATTTATTTATTATTCTCTAAAGAATTCTCAACATAGCATTCTGCCGAAAAGAGGATTTCTACCTCTATGACGTTTTAATATCTGCATAACCAGAATGGTAGCTGAGGATCTTCTAAAACAATGACCAGTGTATTATTCGGAATTCTTCAGTTCAAGCTTTATTGTAATCGTTTTTGGAATGCTTCCAGAAGTATTAACTTTGACAGGCCGGGAGGTACATTTTCCTTATCTGTAGAATACAAAAACTCCCTGTGAGTTGCAACAGGAGGACGAAGTTCAGCATATTTTTAAAAAATATTTGATACGTTTGTTTGTTTGTTTGTTTGTTTATTCATACATATGGAATACAACAGGTCTAAAAGACCTACAAGAGCATTCACATTATAATAAAAATGAAAAAAGATAAAACATTTTAGGAGCAAAAAAAAAGTAATGAAAAAAAACACAGAAATACAAATATGCATAAATAAGCATAACACATTAAATAGGTAGTACATGTTTCAAGTGTTTTTTAAATCTGGCCAAAGTTACATTGAAGATATCAATATCAATACAATATCTGTTGCACTCAACAAACATTCTACACAGTGGAGAATTTTGGCAGTAGCTTGTCCGTTTAAACGGGACATAAAAAAGTTCATGATTTCGAAGATTTATACAAGGTACGTTAAAATATATATCTTAAAGAATACCAGGAACATTTACTATATTATTCATTAACTTAAATAACACAATTAAGTCACTAAATATTCTACCACATTCCAAAGAAATCAAATTAAAATGTTGACGGGCTAGGCAATAATCATTTTCAATAAAAATAATTTGTTTTAAAAGATATCTTATAAACTTATATTGTATAGGTTCTATACGGGTTTTATAAATATTATATTGAGGGGACCAAACAGGAGACGCGTAATTCAACCTGCTCAATACATAAGAATTATAAACGGACACAATTGAATTAATATTTTTAAATGGTTTACATTGTCTTTTAAGGTAACCTAACATTTTACAAGCATTATTAACTAAGCTCTCTATATGAGTATTAAACAACAATTTTGAGTCCAGAATTACCCCTAAATCCTTAATATGTGTCACTCTATTTAGTATTTGATCATTAATAAAGTATTGGTAAGTAATTTTATTGACATTTCTAGTATATGTTATTGTTTGACACTTACAATGATTAAAAAATAAACCGTTTTGCTTACAATATATGTCTAAATAGTTTAGATCATGTTGCAGTATGTCACAGTCAGATGGATTATTTATATTAATATATACTTTTAAATCATCTGCATACAGCAAAATTTTACTATATTTGAAACATTCTCTAATATTATTTATATAAATTATGAAAAATAACGGACCAAGATGTGATCCTTGAGGTATCCCAGAAGTAGTAATGAAATATTTAGACTGATAACCCCCAACTGTAACAAACTGCGACCGTCCCCTTATGTAAGACTCCACCCATTTTAGTAATGATCCATTTATACCAACCTCAGTAAGCCTAGTCAACAAAATGTTCTTATTTTGTCAAAAGCCTTACTGAAGTCCGTATAAACAGCATCAACTTGTTCTTGTTTATCCATTTGTTTATACAGATATTCACAGTAAGTAACAAGATTTGTTTCGGATGATCTTCCCTTAAAAAAACCATGCTGTTCCAGCATTATGAGATTTCTTACCAAATTAAAAATATGATCAAATATCAATAACTCAAAATATTTTGCGATAATATTTAGTTTACTAATAGGACGATAATTTTTTATCATATTTTTTAAACCACTTTTGTGCACAGGTAGAATTGCTGATATTTTCCATTTTTCAGGAAAACATCCCATTTTAAGAGAATGATTATATAATATTGTTAAAGACGAGGACGTGCTACATTTCCTTCTGTTATAACAAACTCTCGAATAGTTTTTGTTTTCGTACATGGAATCACAATTTTTCTATAGAGGTTATTGTATTGATATGATCCAACATTAGTTTAGTTAATTTTTCGTGATAGATCCCAGAAATGCATCATCATGGCAACCCTCATGAATAAATATCATTATCTGCAACACTTAGACTCTTGTATACTTCTTCCTTTGTAAAAAGTCTGAACTTTTTGGCCTTGTAACCCTCTGAACTTTTTTTCAAAAATGCGATTAGTTGAGAAAATCTGCTTCTGCTATCAATTCTGCTATCTTTGTTTTTTTCTTAACAATAGTTCTTAACACTAAGTAGTAAGTCCATAGTGAAGATGGTTTCTGGGAGTGTTGCTATCCGGATAAATAAGACCAGGGTATTCTCTCAGACGCATCCTTTACCTTGCTAACTTTGCACCAATCTTCTTTACTTCTGGTACTCCAACTCATACCGCTCCTTGGATTTTGTCGGACCTAGATCGCCCCGTTTGCTACTTATGTCAGAGGGTAAACTTCCATCAGAATCGTTCATTCTGAAAAGAGCTTCTTATATTTATAGCTTTGTTTGACAAAATTTTGACAGTAACTTTGCAAAAGGTAACATAAGAAAACTTGATCCGTAAACTTAATAGCAGGTACTTTTTTGTATTTATAGAAAATACACCAGTTTCTTGTCGCACCATTTGACAATTTTTGCCAATTATATATATTTTTACATGTTATTAAATGAAAATAGATAAATTTTGTACAATATTCTTGTTGTAACACTTATATTGTAGATAGCTATTACAATACGGTAATGTAAGAGTTACTTTATTTGAAATTTTAATGTACGAGGTACTACAAAACAGTGGATTCCTCAGAAGGTTTGAGAAGAGATGCTTCACGTAAAAAAATAATTTTATCATCTAAAAATTTTTTTGTCTGCACAAATTACGAAATATATTCTAGTTTTCGTACAAAAAATATAAGCCATCATCTCAACCCTATGATTCTCCGAAGGATACTTTCTGCAGTAGGTCCTGTCATTTTAGTTGTCAGCCGTTATTACCAGTTTATTAATTGCTTTTTATCATTCTTATGATAAGTTTAGCTGGTGTTTTGATACTTAAAGCAACATGGAAACTTGAATTCAGCACTTATCTTTAAAAGGTTGTAACTTCTTAGGTGATGCTAAAATTATTATTTTTTTTAAACGAAACACTCCTAAACTCGGCTAAGGAATTTACTGTTTCATTTTCCTCAACTATTTTCGGAACACCCTGCATAAGATAAATATGATTTTCTTTTCTATTTCTTTATATAAAATTGTTAATTCTACTACATTTTCTAATATTATTACAAAATTATTTTCTTTTATTTTTTTTTATATTTTTTCTTAAATTAATTTTCTATTCTTCTCATCTCATGTCCCATGTAAATTTCTGTTCTCAATATACTACAGCTAAATAGTTTTAGACAATGCTATACGGGCTCTTACAAATATTGGTTTTTCAGCAGATCGGGCAAATAAGGCATCGAAGAGGAAGAATTGCGGTGATCCCTTTCACATTAGCGATATTCCTAAATTTCCGATCGAATAGTCTATTTGTCTGGTTGGGTGAAAATAACTGGCTGTGTAAGGGTCTGTTTTTATTGGGTCGGCGAGCTAGCAGATCTGTCACTGGAGAAATACATTATTTTTTATCGTCACTTTACATTAGCTTTGTCTGATGAGCAAATAAAGTTTTTTCTTCATTTCTGTACAGCAGTCACATAAAATTAATTTAAAAAACTCTCCAGTTATTTAATGGTAATGTATAATTGAGCAAGAATTATATGTGTGAAAGGCGAACGCAATTACTGTACTAGTTATTTGAAAATTTATACAAACAATATAGGTACACCTATAAGTTGGATGTTTTTATATCTATGGGTATATAGAATACAGGTTGAAACAACTTAACATTATTTAACCAACTTGCTTATACAGGGTGATTCAGAACTTATCTAAAAAAATTTGGAAATAGATGCGTCATGAAAAATGGAGTCAATATAGTAACACAGATTTTTGTAAAATCCTTATAGTGTATGAGAAAAAAAAAATTGAAGTTCTAGTAGTTTCAACGTTTACATCGCTGGGCTACTGTAGTCTCTAGGCAAGCGATTTCAAATATCCGATTACTATTATTATTAACTTTTTTGTGATTGAAGTTTTTTCAAATATCAAAAACGGCTTACGTATAGCAACTCGCAGTTGATGGGAAGAGAAAATGTTTTAGCAGAGTTCCTTGTAAACATGTGCCAAATGCAGCTACTTTTACAACGATGTGCAGTGAGTGCAAGTGTAGTGAAAACGCAGGCGTGACGCGGGAAATTTGCAACCGAATCGTGGAAGAGATGGGGGTCCAGAGCGTCCACGGCGTATTGCAGCAGTGTAGCGTCTCATATACGAGGCTCAATTATATCCGTACAGCGTGTCCAAGCATTAATACCAGAGGATTGGACGAGGGAGACCGGTACCATGGCTGCCACGATCTCTTGACATTAAATCATTTGGACTTATTTTTGTGGAGATATTTAAAAAATGGAGTATATTGCATCGAAGTGGACACTATTGATGATTTACGCAAACGTACCATAGTTGCTGCCAATAACGTTCAAAACGGACAAGAAGCAGAAACATTTGTGTTAGGTTGTAGAAACTGAGTAAGATGGGCCTAAAATTAAGATGAAACATCAGGTTTGCCAAACTATTGCACAAATTAAAACCTCAAATTTATTCTATTAATAATTAGTGACAATAGCGGTAAAACCATTTGAATTTCCAGCATTAAAATAGGTGGTGTAAAATGTAATTTATTTCCTTCCTTGGGAATTGTTTATTCGGTCGCCGATTATACGCTTTATCAGGTTTTCCAGTGGACCAATTTCCAGTGCCGTGCGTAAGTGTAATTTTAAATCGTTTTTGAACTGCTCTTTTTGATTTTATTTATACAAAATTGTAATTTTTCTTACACAACTTGTTGGTGTTTTTTTTTTAAATTATATTTTGTAAGAGCCCCCTGTACATTCAAATATTTATTTAGATAAGTTATGAATCACCCTGTATACAAAAATACCTCCTTAAAATATACAGAGTGTTGAAAGTTGAACTTATCAAATAGTTTTTTTTGCAATAACTTTGGAAATTTTTTACATATAGATTTGAAATTTAATAGAAATACTCGTTGTGTGTGGGTAACCAAATCCTCAATGGTGTTGTTGTAAATGACTCCTAAAAACGTAAAAACTCGGAGGAAGGGAGTATTTTGCCCTCATTTTATTATTTCTCTCAATATGGTAGCATAATATTTTATTTGGATTATTTTATCACTAGAGATAGTGGAGCGCGGAGTTTAACAGGACCGTAATCAGCTTACGAATGAATATAATATGTTTACAGAAAATATGTCGCAACATTGTACTATTGCCAAATAGTAAGGTTAAATGGAGGATAAAATACCTATATAAATTAAGACAACACGTAAAAATGACAACACTTACACGACAAACCTTAGTGTTGAGACAAAGTTTCCGTGGCATATTGGAAGTCGTTAAAACTTATTTTTACGCGCTTTTCACAACGGACAGTACGAGAAATTGTTGGGGCATGAACTATGTATTAATATATTTCTGGTAACTCCTGATATCTACCAGCTAAAACTATGCAATATGTTTTCCAAAATGGTATATCTGGATTTTTGTCTAACACGCCCTGGACGTATATTAGTGGCATCGTATATTTTTTGTACATCATCTATTATATCAAACTGTTCATTTAAAATTTCCTTATTGCATTAACTAACAAACCATTTTTGAATGTAACGGATGTCATCGCGAATATTTTCGTTCTTCAGTCCTGCAGTGTGCGTATGGTGATGCTGTCATTAGGATTAAAGCTACAAATAACAACTTGTATGTCATCGAAATGTTTATCATAATAAGATACGGCTTCTAACGAAGTACTGCTTCTAATTATAACTGGTTCAGGAAACAGAGGTATACCTGGTAAAGCCTCCCCAAAAGTGTTTACTAAAGGGAAGCTTTTCCTTATTTTCGCAGCTACCCGATTAAGCAGCACATATGAAATGTATCGTATTTTTGAAATAAAATCTGTCCTGCTTTTAACATGTACGCGACTGCATTATAAGAATTTATTTATATGAAGCATTTTGATCGTGACATATACATATAATGTCAGTCAGTCAATCAATAACAAAATTTGTAATAGTTCTGTGATGTCAACATATCTTAGTTTTAATGTACTTTCATGAAGAATTTTTCGGTCCATATATTTATCTAAAATCGTACGTAACTTGGGGCTGCCTAGTTTGTTTAATTGAACATTGTTTGTAAGAAAGGCGTCTGTAAGTTCATAGAAAAATACAGTATTTAGCGCTGGACGAGGCATGACTCTTCAAATATCTTGTCACTTTAGTGTTTAGAATTTATAATGCGATTAGACACAGTATAAAATAGAATATTAAGGATATCTATTTAAGTTTTACTACAAGTTATAGGAAAAGTATAATTTTTAACGCATGCTGCCAGTGTCTAAACTGTTATTTGAAAGACACTGGTGGTAAAAGTGTAATTTACTTTTAGCACTGGTGCTAAATGGGTGGTGGGAGTAATGTTATCCGTCCAAGTTTTGGATAACATTTGGTCCTCGATGCTTTTCTAGTTTCGTAACGTAACATTACTATACTGGACTTTCATTTATGTCCCTTAATTGTAGTAAAATTAGCACACAGTCTGTCAATAAACTAATCGAAGATCGTCGGAAACAACGGTTAGTATAGAGGTGAGAATTCAGCAATATTGGCAGGCACCTTACCAAATGTGTTGCTTCCAACTGGAGTTATGATTCTTTATGTATTTTATAAAAATTCTTGAGTGATTAATGTTATGTCCAGTAATAACGCCAGTTCGTTGGACATTAGTTTTTTGTGTTTGTATATGCACAACTAGTAGAGTTTCCAAATCTTCGCGACGCCAGGCTCCAAAAATATACCTAAAATTACGGAAACCTTCTGCATGGGATATGTTTCATCCTGCGCTTCTGCGAGAAATTGGTCGATTTGCTTCCTGGTCAATACTTTCGATATTCGCCATCAATATTCTTCACCTTTTCGCTTGAAAAAAAAAAAACACAAGTTTGTAATATTTGCTTATGTCCTAATTGTAATATGTTAATCATGGAGTAATTTTACCTAAGCGTTGAAAATTTCCGTACTTTCGACTGTTCTTCAAAGTATTCCAAAAGCACTTTTCACTGAACTCGCCACATTTTTCAGATCATATCATCTCATCTCTTTGACTTACAAGGCCATAACTCGTAAATGGGTCTATTAGCCACCGGGAGAAATTCATTTTCTTGTTCACTTTCCATGTTCCCAGATTTGAAGTTACTTTCATTATCTTAGCAACAATAAACTTCGTGAACAATGGATTTCAATAGTATTACAATATAAATGGATAATATAGTTATTAATTGCATAAGGGAATTAACAAGTCTTTAATCCATGAGATGATTAAAGGCTAGTTAATTTTCCGAATGTAATTCAACGTCTTATCCACGACCACGACCAAAACCGGTCAATTAGGAGAGTGAAAGCCGTATGAGAGCAGGTGAAAAATTATGGTTTTTGAAACACGTCATATTTGACAAATTTACTTTAATCAGATGGCAACTGCTGAAAAAATCTTGGTTCTACCTGTTTAAGTTGTGGGCCCCTCCAGGCCAGAAACTCCTTCTCGAGTTAATTTAAATAAATCTCAGTCAAAATGGCAAGATCGTTCTACGAGATAATTCTAAATAAAATGCTATAAAATCGAAGTGTGGATTATGAATTATAATCCACTAGTGTGTTAAAATACCTTTAATCTACTGAAATCAGACGTATTAAACTTTCTTAATATAGTCATAGTGGTGGATAAAGGTCTTTAAAACACACTCAATTTTTCAAGTACGACGGCGAAGCGAAGCGAAGCGAAGTGTTTTATCCACGAATGCTTTACGCTATTTTTTTATTGGTACACTGAAATCATAAATACTATGATTAATACTACAAAAAATGGAAATAAGAACTAATAATGTAAAACGGTTGAATTCGTGATGTGACATTAGTATATCTTTTGATACTGCATACATCGGAAAACGCTTATAAAAAAGAATACGATAAGTTCATCAAATGGATGAAAGAGCAAGTAAGAGATACAGATGAGAAATACACTGAACATGCGTTTCACGTACGTCCGCTATCATTACAGCGAATACATGACATGACATGAGTTAAGTGTTGCGAGCTAGCCGTTTGCGGGTGCTTCTTGTGTTTCTTGTGATTTCATAAAATGTTTTTAACGCTATAACATAGAACTATTCTTTTCACGTGAAGGTATATTATTGTTGTTAGTGGAACCGAACGGCTTACGTATTGCGAAACTACTGTCAATTGCAGTTCCTGAAGTATATCCTTAGTAAAATGTTTATAAACCCTAACATTTAACCATGAGTTCGTGTCTTTTTTGTTCCGGAGTCGTCAGTATAAGAAAACCCGGAACTTTTTGTGCTGTTTGTAAAAAACAATGTCAATCTGCATGTGTCATGGACTCCTCGGATATAGTCCAGTTGCTGAGCCGCATCAGCGGTCTAACTTGGAAATGTGACGACTGCTTAGCTGACTCGATAACCATAAATTAGCATGACTTGTGACAAACCATTCAAAATAAAATTGATGAAGCGCTTACCTCCTTGAATGATAAAGTTGCTGCCATCCAGTCTGAGTTAACTAAACTAAACAGATTTAACACATCTGCAGCACCAGTCCCTCAACAGACTTACTGTGATATTCTGAAGAATAAAACACGACCTGCCGTCATCATACAACCAAAGAATACAGAACAATCTACCTCCAAAAACAAAATCAGACATAAACCAATACCTGTAACTCACAGACACTGATATCTAAGTGAAAAACCAGAGAAATGGCAGAGTTTTGATAGGTTGCAGAAACGAAGAGGATAATGTTAAAATTAAGAATATAGCCCTAAATACATTGCCTGGATCTTATGAAGTTAAGGAGGTACTCGGAGTGCATCCTAGAATTCGTCTGGTTGGTATAACCGAGAAATATCCTGAACACGATTTAGTAAATTTTATACTTAAGTGTAATCCTGATCTGCTACTGAATGCAGAATGTAAATTATTTAAATACTTTCCCCTGAGGAAAAATAAAAATGTATTTCAGTGTATCATCCAACTTGACAGATGTTCATATGATAAGGTCATTAGGATTGGAAATTTGTTTGTTGGTTTTGACAATTATTGTATAATGCTGTTGAGGTTTTCAGATGTTTCAGATGTAATGAATTTAACCACTCATCTAAAAATTGCAACAAACCTGTGTCCTGTCCTCTGTGTGGTGGTGAGCATGAAGTCAAGCAATGCAAGTCGAAAACTTATCATTCTTCAAATTGTTCCAACTTGAGGAAAACGCTTAACATTAATGTTGACACTAAACATGCTGTGGGGGACAAGATACTGCTTATACGTATGCTCGAGATAAATTACGTAATGATGTTCTGGCTGTAACTTCTCAATAGCAATTACTGGCTAATAATACGTTGAATAATTTTACCGCGTGCTCTGTTACTAATATGTCTCCTGGTACAACTGGTCAGAACGCGGGTGCGCCCGGGGCTTCAACTTTTTCACTATTTTATCAAAATACTCGTGATCTGAAATCTAAAACGTCCAAAGTGTTTAATATGTCTCTGTGTTCCGAGATTTCCATATTTAGATTCTCTGAAACATGGCTTGATTCATCAATTAATGACTACGAATTTTTTTGTAATAATTACAGCGTCTTTAGAGTTGACAGAAATCTCCCAGCGACTAATCTGATTAAGGATGGAGGCGTATTACTCGCTGTCAGTAATGATTTTATTTGTGTCAGTTGGATCTGTCTTCGGTAGGTTTTGACAATTTACCATTTGTTGATATTGTCGGCGTAAAAATTAAGGATAAACATTTTTAATAAGGTACTCTCTCTGTCAAATCGCATCATGTTGAGCTTTAATAATTTTGTTAGTACCTTTGAGCTATCGCAATACACCTTTGTTTATAATGCTGGCAATAGAATATTGGATTTGGTTTGGTGTAATTGTAATTGTGTAATGGAACGATCTGATGATCCTACTGTTGAAGAGAATTTATATCATCCGGCTTTAAATGTCTTGCCTCAATTTTATATTATCAATAAACCAGGGAATAATTTTCCTTCAAACTTTCATAAATACTACAATTTTTGTAGAGCAAACCTTTCTTTATTATACGAATTACTTTATAACGAAACTTGGCAAGAAGTTGATGGTACTAATGGCTTGGATTTTGCCCTAAATTATTTTTACGATCGACTTTATAGCGCGCTCGACAGGTGTGTCCTTAAATTCTCTCATACGAGTAAAAAAAATACCCTCTCTGGATTAATTCCCAAATTATAAATGATATTAAGGTAAATGATAAATTCTGGCATGCATCTAGAACTACTCGTGATTTATTGACAGTTTTAGAACTCTAAGAACTAGAATTAAAAGTGAGATTCATAGATTATATCTGTTGTTTGTTAAAAGTGCAGAAGCTTCCATAGAGAGCAGTCCTAATAAATTTAGGTCATTAATTAATTCTAAGAAGGGCACCACAAATATATCACAATCTATGCATTATAACGAACAGCGTTTAGAAAATCCTAATGATATCATTAATGCTTTTGATTTTCTCTTACCTACCTGCATCTTCTAGTAACAGTAATTTATTGCATAATACAAACAGCTGCACTAATTTTTTACATATACGTAATTTCACGGAATCTGAAATTATTTCTGCCTTAAAAAGAATTAAGCCAAAGATGACTACCGGTCCAGATGATATACTTGCGTTTCTTATTAGGGACTGTGTTCTCGTCTCTTATTGAAGTTATTTTACTTTATGTATTACTGAGTGTCGATTACCTCTGAAAGCGTTCAAAAGTATGTCCAGTTTTTAAAAGAGGCGATAAGTTTAATATTTCCAAATTTCGTCCCATTTCTATTATATGCAATTTCTGTAAAGTGCTGGAGATTTTACTTCATGACTTCATTTACTGCAACGTTTCTAATTTAATAACACCGTATTAGCATGATTTTATGAAGGGTTGTTCTACAGTGGCCAATATGATCAATATCACACAATTTATAGCCGAAACTATGGATAGTGGCTTGCAAACTGATGTCATATATACTGATTTCAGCAAGGCGTTTGATCGGCTAGACTACTCGATTTTAGTTTAAAGCTTGACACATTTGGTTTATCTGATTCATTGTTAAGTTTCTTTAAGTCCTATTTCCACAATAGAAAACTACACGTAGTCTATAATGGTATTGATTCAGTGGAATATGTAGCTACATCAGGAGTTCCCCAAGGTTCTATCCTTGGGCCCATTTTGCTTAATATATTCATTAATGATCTAGTTGATGATTTGAATATAAACTTTCTTCTTTACGGCGATGACTTAAAGATATATAGTTCCGTATGCGACATTTCTGACTGCGTTAATCTTAAAAAATATCTCGATGCGGTCAAATTGTGGTGTATGAATAATGGATTAATGCTGAACACCGGTAAATGTAATGTCATGTATTTTTCTATTAGATTGAGTCGCGTTGTACTTGATTACAGTATCGATAGTGATGTTCTGTCAAGACCAAAAACGTTTTGTGATCTTGGTGTTGTGTTTGATGATAAACTATCGTTCAATGACCACGTAGATGCTGTTGTTTCCGAGGCAAATAAAGCATACAGTTTTATAGTTCGAAATTGTCGCGATTTTACAAATTTAAAAGTCATGAGGTTACTTTATTTCAGTTTTGTTAGGTCAAAACTTGAATATGCGTCACTTGTATGGTTCTCGCACAGCATGGCTCAAATTAATAAGTTAGAATCAATCCGGCGTCGATTCCTTAAATTTTTAAGCCTCAGATCAGACGGTTCCTATCCACGCATTGGATATCCACATTAGAACCTCCTCAGTAGACATTCACTTACTAGTCTTTAAACCAGACGTAAATATTTTTCCCAAATATTCCTTTTCAATATTTTACATAATTACACTTTTCTGTCCCTAGATTTAACTCGAAAGCAAATTCGACTTTTTATTTGCAGACGCCTCGAACGAATATAATGAAGCATTCTCCACTACACATAATTTGTAACGGCTGTAATACTAGTTCTGTGTATATTTTTAATTGCAGCCTAAAGGTGTTGAGAATGTTTTATTTTTCTTGATATACTTGTTGTAGACTGTATAGTTGTTGTTTTGTAACAGTTTTGTATTCTTTTTTTTTCCTTATTTTTTCTTGTATGTATTTCGATTATTGTATTCTTTTAATGCTTCTTTTTGAACCTGGTCTATAATTGGGTAATTTTGTACCTGTTGACCAGTGGACAATAACTCAAATCCAACGACAAGTAGGATGGAAATCGGCAGCTGTGGCTACTGGTTACGTTGAAGATAGTATTAATATTTCAAATAATACCAACTGTATTTTTCACATTCATTTAAAAAATTTAAATTGTTAAATATTTGAATAAAACTTTTGAAACATTTGTTAGTAATATTTCATTTGACGCTACAACTTACTTCTGTCAGATCAATAATTATTTTTTCCACGGTAGGGAGTAGAAATCAGTTTCTATGATATCAAAATTAAAACAGAAGTAGTCGATTTTTCCCAAGGGAGTATACATTATGGAGAACGTTTTTCATGTAAAAAAAAGATAACATTGAAATTATTTATTGACATTTACATTAAATGTTACATTTGTACAATTTTCAAAATTAATATTAGAAGGAATATTACTTTCGCTTACATTTACAGTTTTTGTGATTGCGCTAGTAGTGGTACCTACTAAAACCTGATTAGCAATTTCGGTCTTATTTTCAATGGAGTTCTCGACATAACCCTCAGCGACTGTCGTTGATTTCCAACCAGCATGACGCTTTATTGTCGTGATATCCACACCAGCATCTGCAGTAATGTCTGCCAGTAATCAGGTAATTTTAAATACGAAGCTACTACACTCGGAATTTTTCCCATGGTATTCTTGCCAACTGGCTGCGAACTACATTTTCCTGCTTTTTAGTACAAAAAAGGCGCTTATGCTTGACGTGGGGAGGACGAAGGGACAGGTATTTTCGAAACAATTCAAGCATATTTCCCACATCGGTAACCAGGAAGGTTCGTGGAATCTTTGTCTTAGTGTTTTGAATTTTTACAATCAAGGAAGAGCCTACATCCTCAATATCATCTACAGTTAAATTGACTAGTTCATCAGTTCGACAAGCTCCGGCAATCCCCAGAATTAATCCAACCTATAAAAAATCAAAATACTTAATAATTGAAATACCTAACAACAAAAGTAATCTTACCTTAATCATTAAGAATTCTTTGTCATCTGCACTTGATAGAAAACGGTCGATTTCACCCTTTGTCAATATTTTCGATTTTTTCGCTTGATATCCGTCACCAGTTCTTTTAAAAAATGCGATCAGCTTGGGGAATTTGCTTATATCTATGTTGTCGTAAATTATTAAGCATGACTTAGCCATAGAATATTGCGCTCATAATGTGGACTTGTAATTCTTTGCATTTTCACTGAAGTATGCCAACAAAACATTCTCGCTGTATACTTGAACATTTTTCTCGGCGCACCACTTTTTGAACCGATTGTAGGCTATATCGTATCGTATCGTATCTTGACTTCGTAGGCAGCAAATTGCTTATTGCAGTATTTGCAGCCTCCACAATCTCTTCCGACTCACAATTATTCATTGTGCACTAAACAAACTTTAAACTAAACCAAACTAGCACCTTAATTTGACAATTCTTTTTGTTTGTTTATTTTGTAGTTATGACAATAACTCAACGACTACTAAATAAATGCTCAAATCCGAATACAATAATTCTAGTGCTTCTTACTTCATAATGACAAAATATATGTTTTTAAGTTAATGAGACCGTGGAAAAAATAGTATATACCATTCGGGAGAGATGCTATTTTGTCCTCGGTGCATTCAAATTGCACCTCTGCCAAAATAACGCATTTCTCTCCCTTATAGTATAATGTACTATTAAAGGTGACATTTAGACTTCACGTTTCTCGGGTAGTTGATTATGCCATGGTAACTTTAAAACAAGCGCGTTTTTAAAAGTTGGATTTAAAAACTTCGAGGCGTGCTTTAAGTAAGCAAAATAGAATACAAATAAAAAATTATATTTTATAAATTTAATAACATAAGAAATACGTTGATTATACTTTTAATAGTGTTTAATAGTAGAAAAAATAGTGTATGTTATAATATGTACTAAAAGTGATTTTATTTTGTTCAAACTTCCTTTATCACAAAACAAATTGCCATTTTTAGCACTTATATCATAAATAATCATCTTTTTAGTTTTGCCAAACCCATTATTCAATATTAAAACCGACATAAACCTAAATAACCCATAAATACGTAGCAGATAAATGGCTTGCATTCATCTCACAAATTATAGCGGGCGTTAGTAGCTTCGAGTGTACATAAATATCGTTTTATGTTCGTCACAGGCGCTTCTGGTTAGTACGCGGCGAATGGAATGCGGGTAATTTAATTCTAATCTGCATTTTGCAGTTCATTTGCGCTTTAGTGTCGGGGTTAAAGTCTCCGGATGGAATAACCAGCGGAGTTAAAGCCAAAGTAATATTTAAAATCATATTTTGAGGTAGGAAATTGCAAAATAAACATTGATTAATCGGCCGAGCTCAAAGGAAATGGAAAATATTTCTGGCAGTTCTGTAATTAATTGCAATATTTTCCGCAGTTATTCATTGGGCCTACATGATATATACATTACAAATTCTGCTTCAATATAAAACAGACGAGTTTGCCACAGTTCCCAACAAACTATAGTTCCTGGTTGTGATTAAGCAGTTTAATTACTACGAGGAAATTGAATTCAATCCCGCTATTTCAATAATTTCAGTCATCATCACTGAAAAACGTAAGTAACAAATCTCTTTAATAAACAGTAAATAACAATACATGAACAAGTGAACTAATGGTTTTGGTAGTAAATCCCAACTAACACAATTAGCCGTTTAAACGTAGTTACAACTATTATGGATACAGGGTGTTTCAAACTCGATAGTATGAGCCTACTGTGACGATACAAAAAATTTTAAAAATTTGAGATACTTGGTGTTAAGTGGGATGAGGTAAGCTCCATTTTCAATCGAAAATATTGTCTTTGAAATTTGACAGAAACGAGTAATGACGTCATCAATTATATTTTTCCCAGAAACATACCCAAATTTGTTTCCTGTTAAAAAGTTATCTTTTTTTCTAATACATTTTTCTGTATTACTTCCCGTTTAAAAGTTACAGTATCGTCCTAAAGAGTCTCAAAAGAAATACCACCTAAAAATCACATTAGCGATGGAAGGATCAAGTTGGTGGAAAACAATTGAAGGTTCATTGTTTAAAATGCATAATTGTAATTAAGAATAAATAAAAGGATTCAACTCGATAAATCTTTAATACAGTTAAAAATTGAGCCAAACTGTCTCATACCACATACATATTACAATCTATTCTCTCATTACAAACGTTTGTGATTTTTTCTTTCAAATGATTAACATGTCGCAAAGGTGTTTTGTAAACCTTAATTTTTAGAATCCCATAAAAAATTGAGGGGTGTTAGATATGGTGACTTTCCGGACCAATGAATAGGTCCATGAATCTCAGTCCATTTTTCTGGGAAAGTGTTATTCCTCTAAATATTGTTGCACAGTCCTGGCCTTGTGGGGTGGAGTTCCACCGTGCTGAAACCATAGGTTCTCCTTAGCTGCAAATGCATATTCTTCAGAAGTGCAGAAAGTTCTTCTTGTAGGAAATTTAGATAACTCACGCCGTTCAATGTATGTTCACAAAAATAAGGTCCAGTTAAATGCCTGCCGATAATGCAGCAATATATATTTTCTCTAAAATGGCCTTGGTTTTGGACTGGATTTACAATGTAGGCATTTTTAATGGACCAGTTTGGCAAACCATTGCTGAAAAACTGTTTCCACATTTACTATAATCTGGGCTATAAAATTAAGTCTGATTTCAATGTGACGCTCAGGCTATTACTCTAAAGCGTGAATTTTGTAGTCATGATACCCATTGGTCTTTAAAATTCGTTGAACAGTTGATTTATCCCATTCAATTACCGACTAGCCTGTCGTATAAAATATCGTGGATTTTATTTGAAATAATGTAACAGCCTAGTTGTATTAACATTGTTTCTTATCCTTCGGTCAATTATTTTTCTGAACAGAAAATACATCTTCATTTCGTCGCAAGGTCGCCTTCAATCTGGTAAAAGCTATGATCAGAAATGAGGCGCTCTGGAAACCTTTCTCGGCATAACTCTACAGCTCTTCTTGAATTTTTTTTGTGAACAAATTTTGTAAGCACAAAAGTTATACGTTTGTCTTTCGTATTGAGTAATGATTTTGTAACATTTATGCACTTTAAACAAAGAAGATTCAATTATTTTCCAACGACTGCTTGATCCTTCTACCTCTAATGTTGTTTTTAGGTGGTATTTCTTTTGAGACTCTTGAAGACGTTATTGCTTATAACTTTTAAACGGGGAGTAATATAGAAAAATGTGTCTAATAAAACATTATTAGAAAAAAGGAAACTTTTTAACAGGAAAAAAATGTGCGTATGTTTCTGGAAAAATATTATTGATGATGTCATTAGTCGTTTTTGTAAAATCCTAAAGATAATACTTTCAATTGAAAATGGAGCAAACCTCATTCCATTTAACACCACGTGTTCCAAATTTTAAAATTTTTTGTATCGTCACAGTAGGCCTATAATACTATCGAGTTTGAGACACCCTGACACTATACTATCGAGTTTGAGACACCTTTAACAATCCTTCGTAAAATTTGTCTATAGTCTGTTTAGAAATGAAAGAGAGTAATAAAAGCTTATTATGCATGCAAATCGTAAATAAATGTAATACTGGTGCTTATATTCAATATTTTTATATTATGTATTATCGGTACAGATGCGGTGTACTTTAAAAAAACTTTGTGTGATCGAACCGTACTAAATTGTAGCAGGTAGCTAAAATTTAATTCCCGACAATCCGTCTTTGTCTACGCCGCTTCAATTTCTCGGTCCATTTTTTTTATAAGTAAACAATATAAAAACAACATTTCAAAACTAGAGGTTCCTTTAAGGTCCATTTATACACATCAGTGACGTATCAGTTCAGTGTCAGTTCAGTATCAGTGTTATTTGTAATCGATCACTGATGCCAGTTTACACATATACGTCCGTAGTCCGTAAAAAGGAGTTAGTAAACGATCAAATAAAGTGATTTGAATATATTTATCATGCAATTGATCAAAATTTCGTACCAACTTGATAAGGTTTTCATCCATTCGAAACAATAAAAAAATCTGGTCATTTCGTCTGAAGAATTACAAAAATATCGTCGCCGGCGTATTTAAAAGCCACTGAACGGACACTGAAGCAGCACTGACAGCACTGATACGGCACTGTGACGAATGTGTATAAACACGATAATTTAAAATCTAAGCAACGATTTTTTATGTTTCACTGATACTGATACGGAACTGATACGGCACTAATGTGTGTAAATAGACCTTTAATCATCATAACCGGGTTAAGAGAGTTTTTTAGTAATTCAAATAAAATTATTCAATATTATTATCAAAATATTTACTTAAATTTAATGAATAGGCTTTTATTCCACACAAAAATATATGTATTTTGAAAATTCAAATTATGGTGAGTAAATGTAGTGTTGTATAAATGTACAATAAAGAAAATAAAAAAGTAGGTATATTAAAATTTATCCTCTGAATATTCTGATGAATTATCTTCGTCTCCTAGATTGATAACGATAGGTTCCACAGTAACGTCAATTAAATTATCGAGTTCCCACATTTACTCCTCTTCTTTTTGTACATCTTTGCCAATTATCTGCAGTTACTCGTTCCAAGGAATTCTTTAACAAAATTTTCGCGTCACTTAATTTAAACGTCGTATTATTTCGCGCTACATCTCCTTTTACCTGCTCCCAGACTAATTCGATTGGGTTAAGTTCACAGTGATTCCTTTTTCACCATATTTCTTTCAAAAGAAATGTTTTTTTCGGATAACCATTGAATTATATCGGCTTTCCTCCAAGCAGTTGTAGGCGTCCGCTCGGTCTGCCGTGAATGGTAACTGGCATTATCCATGACAGTTACAGACCCCGGAGGAATAAGATCCACCATCTGTGTAAAATACTCTTCGAGAACATCTGAGTTTATGTCTTCGTGATAGTCACCTGTATTTTTAGATACAAATAAAAGCAAACCGCCATCTACAAAACCACTGGCACTACCTATATGTGTCCCTATTAATCTTCGCTCTTTACATGAAGGTGCCTTGAACTCTGTTGAAAGTCCATTCAAAAATGCTTGTAGAAAACTTTTTACATTTTTATCTTACCATACTTTTGTTACAGTATATCCCTCGTTGACCCAAGTTTCGTCTATATAATAAATATTCCTCCCTTCGTCACTGAATTTTCTAATTGATCTTAAGTAGGATCTTCGCCAACAAATAATTTCATCTTTATCAGTAAGAACTGACTTCCTGTTCTGATTTTCCCAGCAAAAATTCAACTCTCGTAAGGCGGCCATAACTTGCTTCTACTGATTTTTGGCAAATCGTTGTCCTCTAAAAGTTCACTTAAAATTTTGTTTAGCGTTGGTATTTCTTTTTTAAAATAAAATGAGTGTACTTTTCTCCGAATGACATATTTGAAGAAATCATCTATAACGACTTTTGACCTCCCTGTAGATGATTTTGGGGGATTTACAGTATCTTGTTCATTTTTTGTTTCCTTTAAAAGGCTGTAGATAGTCGATTTTTCAATCCCTGTCATTTTGGAACACTTTTCCACGATGCCGTCAACACTGTTGATAGGATTTTGGTGTTTCAATGCATTAAATACATTTAATATAATAATTTTCTCTTTCTGAGACAGCGCACATCTTTTCACGTGTTTAGCAGGTAGGTAATCTGATAAGCTCGACATTTTACCCAAACAATATTATATCCACTGGCACAATAGTCACTAAACACAAGTCGAATTTTACTCTACTGCACTAGCACGTCTTCGTATATTCAGCTCTAAGACTGAATTGATCTGTCACAATAAACTGGCTCCTGCCCCATGATGTATCCAGTAAAATATACTAATGTACACCCATTACCTGTTAGCATTAGTGTTACCCGATAATTACCTGAAACTAAATATTACCACGCCCATGGCCGGTTCTTATCTCGGCGTTTTATTACTCTCTTTCATTTCCAAACAGACTATAATAAAAAAAATCCTTAGGGTGGTCAATTGATAAAAGAGTAACAGCGAAGACTAGTTAAGTATATAAATGCTGTATTTTAGATTTGATGAGCTATTGAAATAGTCTTATATAATATCTATTTTTTAAAATTTTCTCAAATGTAATGGTATGCTTTTACGTAAAACCCATAAACTAGGTAATATACATAATATTGACATAGGTCAGCTATTATGTGGATGGTGTAATATGTCCTCGAATGCAAATAGGGATAATAATTTCATGAATATTGGCAGTCATTAGAATACATACTCGGTTTCATGCACTAGATCATGCCATATTCGAGAAAATATACTCATATGATGTACGCTAATAACGAAGTCTATTATGGAACGTTGTATACATTAAAAAGCGTAACACTGTCTGGATGAACTAGAGTGTAAGCTAAAAGGATGGAAAAACCTAAAAACTTTTTCTGCTACTTTTAGCTGAAGTTGTAAAGTCATATTACCACTGCCAGCAACAAAGTAGTAGAATTAAATAATTTCCTGAAAATATGCTGAAAAAAATGTATTTACTTATTTAGTATCCATTTATTTTATTTCGATTTTATCATTTATTTAAATTCAGAATCTAATTTTGTGCACGTGTTATTATAGTTACATAACCAATTGCTCTATGGATATTAGTTATATCTGTATAATATACATAGGTATACCTCACTAAAGTGTTGAAGTAAAAGTAATAAATTTTATGTTGTTAAAGTAGGGATAATCTCCATTTAAACATTCGAATTGTTGAAGGGGATTCGAGAAAATGGAATTATTTTCAAATAAAATTTCTTCCATTATTAAAACCGGTATGTTGATTATTCTCCAATTTAAATAGTGATTTGTTCTTTTAGAAAATATAGAAAAATTAAGATTTTATTCTGTTCTGTAACACCCTGTTACATAATACTAAAATGTGACATATCAGGAGCAAAGTTCGAGTTTTGACACATGCACACTTAAGTAAATAAATACAGGAATCGCCTGGTTGTCTTTACCACAGTTTTTAGCATTATCCTCGAAAAGGTTGCATTTTGTAACAAATTTACTAAAAGCACCAATTTTATGTAAAATAAAATTTTACATTATATGACAAAGCTTAGAATGAAAGAAATCCAACTTAAAAAGGGTTAGAGAATATAAAATGTCAGTGAAAATATTAGCATCTAGCGCCGTCTACTTCGTACAACAAACTAATCACATCAGCGTGTTTCAGCTTCACCAAAAACGTACCTGCCTCAAATTGTTTCGCATTAAAAATCTTACATCCAAAATTAATTCTTTTAAAATTACTGTACAAGCCCTGTATCTCAGAAATCTGTGGACATACGTTTATTAAGCTAACTACATTTATTTTTCAGCGTTCTATCATCACTGTAAAATTGAAATTGCCATGTCTTTTTGAAACATCCTGTATGAGTAATAGTATGTATCAGCATTGAATTTACAATAGCGTAGCTTATATAACCAATGGTATCAGTTTGACTGCCGACATTCGTAAAACCCTCGTAAAACGTACATATTGTGAGCACGCTCGTACAAAGTAACCGATTCTGATAGACGTGGAATGAAATGCATCAGAGGCAAATAGGTAGGCAAGGCTGTCGAGAGCCAGAGCCGGTTCCGAAACAAAACGTTTTACCGGACTCCAATAACGTTTCCGAAAGTTCAAGGTCCTTATGTATTTTCTTTAAATTTATGTAAGACTGCATAACAGCATTAAAATACTGTTAATTTGGGGGGATCTGGTATCAGTATGTTAGGCCTCAACGGATAACCAACTATTAAACAACTACCTATTTATACTTATTTTGTCTACTACGATTTTGGATTTAATTGATTAAATAGCTTCATACAGTGCTATAAAATGAAAAATACATATATTTAATAACACATTCATGTTTTTATGAAATAAATAAATGACACAGAAAACTAATACTTTAATATACTTAAGGCACGGTTCATCTAATTCGTTAAGACGAGGCGTTTAGTCGCTACGACTAATCGCGCTAGTCGCACAAGTTGATTTACGTGTAAAGGAGAAAATTCACTATGATCGCGGTCTAGATGCATTGCGAACCACTATGTGCCAATCTAATCAGGGACACGCCAAAATCTGTCACATATGCCGTTCCTTATGTGCTTCCGACTTGTTCTACTGTACTATTTAGATTTCAAAATATATTATGTAGATGTATATTTATTAGCTCTTTTATTTGACGCAATTGGCCAAAAAGTGGAAACGTGTACATTTACAATTATTGGAAGATTCTTCACTAGACGAGAACGAAAACTTGAATGAATTATAGCACTAAAGATACAACATTTAGCTCAGTAACTTTGTACTGCCATTACGTTTCTTTGCAACTTTACAGTAAATGCCAAACGCACGGGTCAAAGATCCTATATCCGCTCGCTGTGACATTGCAATACATTCTTCTTCAGCAATTTAAGAGTTTAACATAAATCCTCTTTGCATCAACATCGACATGACTTCAACCAAAACACTATATAGCAACTACAGTTTATAAACCTAAATATCACAAATGATCTTAAGCCATTATAGATCTTAAAAGATTGCGCACATTATACCTGCATTGACCTGCACAGCGCGGACCTGCAAACCTGCACGACTTCGCACACTTGGCCAGCACGAACCGGAAACTTTTTGTGTAGGTTCTCTGTGTAGCAGACATTTTGAAGTTTTTAAGTAGTGGCTGAGTGTAGCTCGGAAGAACAAATTTGTATTGTAGCGATGTTGTATTAAGAGGAAGAGGAGGGAAAAACCAGAAGAGCTAGAAAGTAGTGGGTTCACCATATCAATAAATAGAGAAATCTGTATGGTGAATTTCATCATTTATTTCTTGAACTGGAGAGAAATCAACAATTTTTTTTTTCAGTATTTCCGAATGTCACAAATAGTAATTGTAATAGTAGGTACCTAAAATACAGTTTTTTTCGGAATCAATCGTTGCTGTTTCCAGACGAGACAAAGCCGAGAAAGCCGAAAAAGCTTTTTAGGTGTGATTAATGTGATTAGAGAAAATATTTTTCGAAAATAGTGAGTTTTGAATTTGGATTACCATGCCACCATAGTAAATAGATTGTTTAATTTAAACACAAAATAACTATTATCGTGTATTTTTTATAAAATTGCGTCATGACATCAAGACACAAGATTTTGTAGAGCAGTGTCATCTGATGAAATATTTGCAGTTTGTTTAAGGTAAGTAAATAGAGGTTCTTGATAAGCGAGGGTGCCCAACAGTTCAGCGACACATCCACAACTTAACTGGTCGAATATTTCTAACCAATTCCTGACTTTTGTAACCTTACGTAGGACTATCGATAATACGTGCTGGTCCAGGTCTAGTGTGTAATGCGCCTTTAAATAACCGAGTACCTTCATGAACAGGGCTTTGCAGGTCCGTGCTGTGCAGGTTCGTGCGCGATCTTTAATACATTCTTGTAATAAATAATAATAACATCATTTTAATTTCAATCATAATTTACACTTGGAATTCTTACAAAGTAAGTTTTTATCAACTGTAATAGATGTTATGTTTTGTATGAATTTATGAAATAATAAGATAATTTAGTAAATTTAAAAATTATGATAAAACTTAAAATATTTGTAAGTGCAAAACTATATTTAAGCGGGCCTGGGTTTGGGCCCTTAAGAAGCAAGGTAAAAATTTTGAAAGATAATAACATTTTCTGATTTGGTGGCACCAACCATTCAAAGAAAATTTCTTTCATTTCATTGCGTGCTACTTGAAAACACCAAGAGGGAGAGTTTAAATCGAATAATAACTTAAGAATTTCTGTTTCCCATTCCTTTTATTTGCTTTCACATACCTCTCTTTATACATTTCCCTTGAAATACTTGAAAGGATTAGATGTAAAGAAATATTTTTAATTACATTGAAAATAGGTATGCTTTGAGAAGATTTCTTAAATGTATCTTTTGCAATTATTATTAAATTAATAGAACCTGCACTTGTAAATTCATAGGAAAATCAGTAGCTAATATTCATTTGATTATAGATATAGAAATATTATTTATTTTTAAATGTTCTACAAACTGTCTGGAAGTTTTATTCTGATTTAGGGTGTCCTGAAATTAGGGGACAATATTTTTTCAGGATGTTACTTTTTCTTCATATAAACATGGGTCCAAAATGAAGAACATTTTCACAATTTCTGTCACAAATAATAAATAACGCATTTTATTTCAAAAACGTCCTCTATTTTAAAAACAGAAAGCCTTTAATATTGGATACTATTTTACTTGAAAAACTAAAAAGCGCTCATTTTTGTTTTAAAAAATGAGAGAGGGAGGTCACAGACTAAACTTAATTCATTTTATAAAAATATTTTAACGTATTAACGTATTTACGTAATTAACATAATATTTAAAATTTTGTTAGGACATGAATATTGTGCGGAACTTTAACTGTGTAATTATATTCCCAGTAGTATACTGAAATTAAGTAAATATATTATTTTATCCACAATCACCTTATAATCGGACTTATCTTATCTACACATATGAACCATCTAAAGTGATTCTTTATCCACTAGTGGATGTAACTTTATTTCACTAGCAGAATAATAATAAAAAAATAAATAAATAAACCTATAATCAAAAAGATTGATAATCCGAAATTACTAAATATAATTAGTGGAGTTTCTTGGGATATTATTGACATAATATCGCGAGCAATTACCAATTACATCTGTTACACAAATTAAAAGAAAGAACGTTAAAATATCACCTTAGATTATAAACGCACTGGTAAAATCTGGTCACAAAAAAAATATAATGTTTAAAAACTTGGAAAAATATCCAGATGATATTCAAAAACTAAATGAATATAAACTCTATAGAAATAAATTAACTTCATTAATAAACAAAGCTAAATGTGATTATTATAAAAATAAAATAAATAACAATAAAAATTATACCAGATTATTGTGGAATACTATTCAAGAACTTACTAAATGTGTAAATAACAACAAGACCATTGAGCAAATAAATGATGAAGAGGGTAAGACAATTGTAAATAATAAGGATATTGCTAATGAATTTGGTTTTCACAAAAATGGGTAGCAAGCTGGCAAATAAGATTAAAAAAAATCCCGGTTACAGTCCTACAAGAATCTCTAATAGAAACTCAATGTTTTTACTCCCTACTGATATAACAGAAATGAAGGAGGTTGTTATGGAATTAAAAAATAAAAAGATCGTTTCAGTAGTATACTGAAATTAAGTAAATATATTATTTTATCCACAATCACCTTATAATCGGACTTATCTTATCTACACATATGAACCATCTAAAGTGATTCTTTATCCACTAGTGGATGTAACTTTATTTCACTAGCAGAATAATAATAAAAAAATAAATAAATAAACCTATAATCAAAAAGATTGATAATCCGAAATTACTAAATATAATTAGTGGAGTTTCTTGGGATATTATTGACATAATATCGCGAGCAATTACCAATTACATCTGTTACACAAATTAAAAGAAAGAACGTTAAAATATCACCTTAGATTATAAACGCACTGGTAAAATCTGGTCACAAAAAAAATATAATGTTTAAAAACTTGGAAAAATATCCAGATGATATTCAAAAACTAAATGAATATAAACTCTATAGAAATAAATTAACTTCATTAATAAACAAAGCTAAATGTGATTATTATAAAAATAAAATAAATAACAATAAAAATTATACCAGATTATTGTGGAATACTATTCAAGAACTTACTAAATGTGTAAATAACAACAAGACCATTGAGCAAATAAATGATGAAGAGGGTAAGACAATTGTAAATAATAAGGATATTGCTAATGAATTTGGTTTTCACAAAAATGGGTAGCAAGCTGGCAAATAAGATTAAAAAAAATCCCGGTTACAGTCCTACAAGAATCTCTAATAGAAACTCAATGGTTTTACTCCCTACTGATATAACAGAAATGAAGGAGGTTGTTATGGAATTAAAAAATAAAAAGATCGTTGGGCTGGATGGCATAGGAGCAGAAGTGCTCAAATTGATATCAATTTATATTCTTGAACCACTAACATTTCTGTTTAACAAATTTATGGAAAAGGGTATATGGCCTTCGGCATTCAAAGATGCATTTGTAGTACCTATTTTTAAAAAGGAGATAAAACCATTATAACAAATAGGCCAATAACAATTATCACTCACTTATCAAAGATATTTGAAAAAGTAATCAAAAAAAGATTAGTATTATTCACTAAAAAGTATAACTTAATCTCCAACAACCAGTTTGGATTCAAACAAAAACGTCAACTCAAGATGCCTTACTAGCGTTAACGTCCAAATTTCCAAATTTTACTCTGCTCTGGATGGGGGCAGTCCGTCTATATTAATTTTCTTGGACCTTTCAAAAGCATTTGATACGGTCAGTCATCGTTTACTCTTACAGTCACTGGAAGATATTGGAATTAGAAATAATTGTCTGAAACTATTTGAAAGCTATTTATCTGATAGACACCAGTACGTGAGAGTTAACGATGTACTGATCGATCAAATGTCGATGGATTATAGAGTTCCACAAGGCACTGTCTTGGGTCCTCTGTTATTTTCTATATATGTTGATGGTTTGACCTCTATTCGGACCAGGGGAAATAATTGGATATGCAGATGATACTGCAATGTTCTATAAAGCAGACACTTGGGAAGACCTTAAAATACTAATTGAAACTGATATGATCTTAGTAAAAAAATGGTTTGACTATAAATTGTGGACAATTAACTTTGACAAAACGCACTACTTACCACTCAGTTGCACAAATGCCAGTTTGCCACCTTTTGTTAACATTGAGATAAATACTGGAACTATGTTGTGTACAATTTTACCTGTAAAAAAAATTAAATACTTAGGAATCTATATAGACTCGCACCTAAAATGGAATTCTCACATAAATTATATTATAAAAAAACTGCAGTATGTGTTGTGTAAATTCCGGTACTTGAAAAAAATTCTCAGCGTTCCTCAACTCAAAGTACTTTACCATGCACTAGTGAAAAGCCATATAAGCTATGGAATACTTGGGTGGGGAGGTGTATCGAAGACCAATTTGAATCCATTAAATATATAATTATAATTCTCTGCCAAAAGAAATTCGTAATACTAAAATCAGTTATATATTTAAAAAGAAGTTAAAATTATTCATATTATCTAAATTATTAGAAACGTTTGATAATTATATTGACTTAAAAAATAGTTAATAAATTATATTGCATAAAATATAATATTCTACTTACCTCCTAATGTCGAAGCAATTTATTTGCCATGCAGTTATGAAATTTTCATATTGTTTCCTAAAATTGAGTACTATTCTAAAGTGTAATATTCATCAATTCATCTAGCTACTTGTTCCGTATTTTTATTTTCATGTAGTTTGTAAGCCTTAATTGTTCTTCGTCCTGTTTTAATATTTGATACATATATGTGTGAATGTTGTTTATATATGGAATATGTTTTTATTCTTATTCTCTGTCAAATTATTTTACTTGATTGATCCTATTTCACTGTTCTAATATCACGTCATTTAGTTAAAAACGTAGTACCTATATTCTAATTAATTTTTCGAATGTTTTTGTGCTGTATAATGGGTGCTACGTCTACTATGCATCTCCCATTCCTATATCTGTATATTATGTAGGTACATGTACATGTATTTATATTTTTGTATTTACCTTTTTCTCGAAACAAGTGTTCTCACTTATCGAGTAGATTGTTTATTTAATTTGTCTTTATTGTTATTGTGCAACAAATATTATAAATAAACATTATTATTATTATATTATTATAATATATCAAATTTAATTTACTTATTTATTAACATCAATATTTACATTTATAGTAATATATTTTCGCTTTTTGCTTTATCACATTTAACTTCCCTTCTGCCAATAACAACCCTTGTAGCATTGTTGCCATCATTTTCGGAACGCATAACATCTGCTAAGTTTATGAAGAATTTGTACAAGTTACAGATGCCTTTTCTTATAAACAATAGCTACATTCTCCTTGGATATGAAGTTTTTTAGATACATAACTTTCTACTACAGAGGAGCTCTTCCATCCACCATGACGTTCAATGATGTAAGATCAGTACCTTTATTGAACCATACAATGGTCAGTATATGCTTTTGGATTCAGAATATTTAGGAATGAAGCAACTATTGAAGGTACCTTCGCCAATGCATTGATTGCAACAGGCTGAGAAGTACATTTTTGATTGATGTATCTTAAGAAAAATATGTCTTATATTAAGCGAATTGGGCGCAGAGAAATATATTTTCTGCATATTTCACCAGCATTTATGCAAAATCTTTCTTCTATAATTAAAAATTTTCTTGGAATGCCCGTTTTATTGTTAGGCATTGAAACAAATGGATAATTGCTAACATCCTGTACGTCAGTAATTTTCAAATTTGTCCATTCGTAGCATCGACAGGCAACAGAACGCCCCATTATTAGTGCAACCTAAAATAATAATTCAAAGTTCACTATATACCTAACAACATGTAAATGGTAAAGAGATATTAGCTTAATCATTAGTATTATTCTTTATCGGAAGCCCCAGTAAAATTGAATAATAAAATTGTTTAATATGTGCTTCCAATACTGCAGCTTTTTTGCTTTGTATCCTCTCGATTCACTCTTCAAATAGGCAGTAAGCTTGTTATATTTTCCAATGACTTTTATAGTAGCCTTCAACATTGAATACTTCGACCACATAGATGAAATTGTACATTTTTTCTTCAAATTTAAAAAATACGATAGCACAACTTCTTCATTTTTTGTCAGTACTCTCAGTTTTCCCTCCATTCGTTAATTTCAACGAACACTTTTGCGTAATGTTCTCTGGATTTTGCTGGCAATAAATGAAAAACCTTAAATACCCATAGGGTGTAAAGGTATACATTTCACTTATAAATAAGGTTTTCATGCCAGTTTGTTTCCCATTTCTTTAATACTTCTGCCACTGTTTGATCCCACGATTTTTGGGTTTGCTTCTTTTCCTCTTTCCTTTTGCTTTTGTTTGTCAAATCCTTTTCCATATGCCCAAACCATTTTAATTGCTGTCTTTCTATACTATTTAGGATTGATTGTACTTGTAATTGTTCTCGTATTATTTCAATTCTTATTTTCTCCCTTTTGCTAATCCCTGCAACTCTCTCTTAAATATGTCATTTGTGGCTCCATACTAATTCTCTTGGCATATAAATGCTTTTTCAATATATAGGAATATGGAACTGCCTTCACTCTTTTCTATTAGCTGCTTTATTGTGGTATGGTCTTGAACTCTCTCTTTTCTAAACCTACTTTGTGATTCTTCCATCTGGATTTCTATTATTTATTTTAATCTATTTTCTATTATTCTCTCGTTTTGGTATAGTACCTTCGTTCCATACTTTATGTATAATATTGATAGAATTTCTATACGTACTCTTCCTAGATTTATAACCATTTCCGGTGTTATTTCATCGTGGCCAGCTGTCTTACCTCTCTTCAACTTTTTATTCCCGCTATTATCTCTTCTTTATCAGATTTGGTTGCTCCTGCTTTGTCTCCGTAGCATCTACTTCCTGCGTGTCTATACTTTATTCATGCAGTTTATTTTTCAAATTTAAAATACTCTCAAAGTATTCTCTCCATCTTTCCATTACATCTTCGCTATTTTCTAATATTTTCCCCACCTTGGATTTTATATGTCAATTTATCTCCTTTCCTTTACTAAGCGTTGTTAGTACTCTATAGAATAATTTCTGATTTCCATGACTGTCTCTTTCCATTTCTTTCCCAACCTCAACTCATGATTCTGTTTAGCCTGTTTCACCATTGTTTTAACTTTTAGTATCTGTTCTTTATACTGTGTGTAGTTATCGGTAGTCGCATTTTAATAAATTTTCCATCTTTGTTTCTTCCTTTCTTCCTTTTTTATTTCTTCATTCCACCAGCTTATTTGTTTTGTGTTCTTATTTACTCTCTTAACTCCACATATTTCTTTTGCTGCCTTGATTAGCGTGTTTTTAAACTTGTTCGAGAAGTTATCTATTATTGTCATATTATTTAAATTTCTTTTGATATCTGTCATCTCCACTCTACCTTTTGTATGTTTGCCTTCTATGTTATTTTCTATTTAATATTTGCCAATACTAGAACATGGTATGAATATATTTCTGCTCCTCTTCTTACTCTTATATTTTTTCACTTCTGTTCTATATTTTCTGTTTATTATTATGTAGTCTATTATTGACCTCTCTCCCCTGTTTTCAGCTACTCTAGTGTACTTAATGTATATCCTTGTGCAAACAAAGTGTTTGAAATCATTAGCTGGTTTATAATACAGAATGTACTTATTATTTATTACACATCCATTTAAATCTATCAATATTATCAATCGCTCTTTTACATCTTCTACTGCTTCTGTCAATGTATTCCAAAAATTATCCTTATTTCTAGCTGTATCATCTTCATTTGAACCATATACTACTATTATTGGTGTTTCTGATTGTTTTTCTGTTTATTTTAAATTTATAATAAAGTCATAAGTAATAATTTATGTTTGCTTGCTGAATATTTAAATTTTAATTTAACAACATGTTAAAAGCTGTTTTTACCAGCACTGCGGATTCCAGTCGCATGTGAATAAATTGTTGATTTTTCGAATTTCCGCCTTTCCCTGACTTTCGCTTATTCTGACAGTGAAAGGTTTTACAGATTTGTAAATAAAAGTTTATAACATTATAATACATGTCAAGAGGGATTCTTAAAATCTAAGTTTTGTGAACAAGCCTGGAATAAAAAACACCTTATTCAGTGGAATATAACAAAAATATTACGGGAGAGAAAGCAAGTGTAAAGGAAAACCACGAGAATTCGCCGCAATTATGCTAAATGAAGAAAAGTTTCTGTCGTCTTATTTCTTTGTTTTTTGTTTTATAAAATAATAGCCTCTAAAGTTTATTTTAATTTTTGTAATATACCTGAAAATAACAACATTAAACATTTAATTAAGAATGTCCACTATAGTTTATTGATGTGGATTACTGAAGAACATAATCAACTGTAAAGGCAAAACAACGTGTCAAACAGAAATTTGAATCATTTGTCAGGGAGAAACATTTATATCTCAATAAAATTTGATTATATTTGGGTCTTTCAACCTTGTTAAGTAATTTCGATAAATAAATAATGCATTTCTGAAAATTTATTTTTTATTGATTCCAGTTGCGTTAACACATCTAGAATATTTGGTTTCATTATTTCCGGTTTTAACATATGTAGGTACTTTATTTTAAATGGAATATTATTTTTTCTTTATTGAATTTTTTAAATTACATTATTTATTTTTTCCAATGTTAGTCAAAAATGTTAGTTTTATGATATCATACTAGATAATGTTGTGATTAAAAAATAAATGGTTTTTGGAATGGAATTTTTTATTTATATGAAAATATTTAATCTACAATTCTGTTATAGATACAGATTTTGAGCAGTTACTTTATTTGCTATCATTGAATAGTCAAAAGTTCAGAAAGTTCGAGTTTTCTTAAAATATTCCTAAAATTTCAGCTAAACAGGCGAGGCATTGAAATGAGTATGACTCACTACTGGAAGAATTAAACTGCCAGTATTATGCATTTACTAAATAAATTAAACATATAGGTACTTTGGTTTTACTTTTACAACATTTTTAACGTATTTCTATCTACTTTGTATTTATTAATTAACAAGGATTATTTAGTTTGCAGTAATAATAAAAGAAAAGTATTGAAGTATTGTCTCTAAGAAATATAATTAACCAATTTAATAGTATTGTTTTATATATTTCTTTATTAGGTATTAATATTGTGTGAAACTAACTACTCTACGAACTAAAGATCAGCGTTGAATTACACTGACAATATAACATAACACATATAATATAACATATATTTATCAAACAATGTAATAGAATATGTTAAAGGGACTTATGAAAAAGATTGAGATTAATAAAAATGCAATGAAGCCATTCATCAAAAACAGAGAAATTCAAAAAACCATTACCACAGAAGTCACAACTTCTTACATCCATTGAAATATTAAAACAATTATTAAAAAACTGGCAAATACGCCAAGATGAACACAGATTACTCATACATGATTCCAAAATTTGGAAAAAACTTCTCTAAGCCTAACAGATGCTCAATGCGTAATGTTAGGTTAGCTTTGTACTAACCTAACTTTACTTCCTTGATATCTCATATTAAGTATTCTTAAATGAATAATATAATATAATCTTATATAAGAATAAGTTAATCTTTCAATAAATCATTACTATACTTGAGGAATAGTGAAATTGAGCTAGCGTTGGAATAAATGTATTTTTCTAATTTTGACATATAAAGTGACACTTTTTAAAACTGATTGACATTATGAAACGTCTTACTTTTTGTAACTAGTTGCATAAAGTAAAATTTTATGCAATTGGTGACGAAAAATGTATTTCAAAATTAGTCACAAAAAAAATTATTCTATTTATTAAACTGTTATAATACAAGTTAAAAACATAAATTATAAATTAATTAATTATTATAAATATTGATAACACAATTATTGCAATTATTCAAATTAATTCCCGACGACATACTTTTTTCATTGCTCGAACTTGCTGTTTTTTGGGAAGCGACGCACATTGCATTAGATGTTTCACCAAATATTTCTTGCTAAGTTTTTTATTATTCATGGAATTTTCAACATATCCCTCCGCAACAGAGCTAGATTTCCAACCTCCGTGCCTCTTTAATTTTAAAATATCAGCGCCACTGTCTGCTAGGAAAGTGGCAGAGCTTCTTCTGAAGCAGTTGCCAGTATATAGAACAGAATTTGAAAGACCAAAAAATTGTGCAATAAGTTTTGGCAGACTGCTAAATGTGTTAATTCCCACAGGATTTCTGGTACATTTTCCATTCGCATATTTTACAAAAAATCTGTTGTGTTTAAGAACCTAGGGACGCAACTTAATATATTTTCGTAATATTTCAACAAGATTCGTATTTTCAATGTCTCCAGTGGTAATTGCAAACTGCCGTATAACTTTTGTTTTTGAAGGTGGGATATCAACACGAAAATGGCTTCCTTCGTCTATAACATTTTCAACTGGTGTCTATAATGTGGAAACTTTTAGATCTTTCTTACCCTCAAAATATGCAAGTAAAACTTTCTCATTAACATGTTTAATTTTCTTCTCATCACACCACGTAACAAATTTTTCGTATGCCAAATCATAAACTGCCTTTGACTTTTTGGGAATTACTGATAATAGAGCATTACCTGATGCCTCTTCAATATCGCTTGGTAGCTCTTCAGAACTTGAATCACTCATTTTTTTTAAAATAAAACTAAAAATATATCAATCTCGCTAAAAACCTTCCGTCTAGACTTTTTTACAAAATGTCAAACTGACAACTAACATGAAGTAACAGCAACAAACTAAATTTTTTCCAAATTTTTGTCAATTATATTAAATTTTATTTTTTTATTATTTTCTTCAAAATTAGAATAAATCTTGTATGCAATACGTTACAAAATGAAATTTTGTGTAACTTGTGAGTTTTTGCGAAACTCACTTCGTTCGTTCCGCAAAAATCTCACGCGTTACACAAAATTAGGCATTTCGTAACTGATGGCATAAATAGCTATTATCTGATGGCATGTCATAATGACAACGTTATGTCACTCAATTTTGATGACATAAGGAAGCTCATTATGGTACTTAGTCCCATAATGAAATTCTATATGAAAAACATGTGATGGAGAAATCAAAAAAGTTTATTCAAAATGCATAACTATGTACAAAACTAGCATTTACTACAATTTTCAATATTAATTCCAATGGATTCTAGAGTTTTTACATCAGTAGTTGATGCTTTTTGGTAAACTTGGCACCAAAAATTGCTTCTGATATTTTTTTCTTTTGCTCTTTCGAATTTTTCATCCGCTATGCCGTCTCACGGCTGATCTGTGGATCAGCTCTAGAATCGGCCAAAAATGAAGCAGACGATTGCCGAAAACAATGTCCGGGATATTCTTCAGGGTCAGGTAAATTAAAAAAGTTGCAATAACTTTTGGCATTTTACCAAAGGTGTGAATTCCAACGGATTGATTCGTGCATTTCTTATTTTTATACGTGACAAAAAAACGTCGATGGTTTGTGTTGCAAAGTCGTATTTTTACATATTATCTGACACCTTCTCTATTCAATCCTGGGATATTCCCCGATGTTACAAAAAATTCTCGCATTACCTTTATTTTTGTATTCGGTAAAGTAATTCTAAAAACGGATTCTTCATCTATCACATTTTCAACAAGCATATTTGTCAGTTCCTCTCTTCTGCATGCTCCACTTAGTCCAATTATAATAGCAACTTTTTTAAATAAACATGTATCATCTGATGCTTCCGTTAAAAACTTTGTGACATCTTGTTTAGTAAAAATTTTGGATTTTTTAGGTCTGTAACCTTCTGATTTACGTTTTAGAAATGCAACCAGCTGTAGATACTTACTAATATCGACGTTTTAAGTAAGCGAACAATACTTTTTCATGAGTGATATTCTTGATTTTTTTAGTAGAATACCATTCTTTGTACCCATTAAACGCTATTTCATATACATAATTTTTTGCGGCAAAAAGGGGTTCACGCTATTTTGCGTCATTTCTTCCAAATCAGAAGGTAAACTACCAGTTGAAGAATCACTCATTATTATTTAAATTATATTCAATCACGAATCATAAACAATCATTATGGCACACGCTATCGGACTCGGCTACGCCTCGCCCAATAACATTCACGACTTGTACCATAATGATTGTCTTTATGATTCTGATTACATAAACAACTTTAATCTTGATATTAGTATAGCTTTGTTACCATGTAGTTTCATCAAAGTTAATATTTATAATCTATAGCAAAATAATGGTCGACTAAATAGACTACCCTAAAATAATATAAGCATTTTATTGATAAATATATAATTTTAAATTAGATGAATTATGGATTTTAAATCCTTATGTTATTAATAATTATTAACCAATTTTGAGAGTAGTGAAACTAGATGTTTTAAATCATGGATTTACTATTATTATTTTGTGTGATTTAAAAGTAAAAAGTATTATGCTCAACTGTTAAAGAATATATATTATTATTAAATCGAATTATATTATCTCTGACGTTAAATATTTTCATAATACTTATACTAAGAAATAATGCCATAGACAAGTTATTAATGATTACACAAAATAAACATTTATTTAAATCCTACTAATAATTGATATATTGAATTCTTTTATTTATAATAGATATAAAAATCACGTTGGACAATGATCATCTTGTAGAGACCGAAATTTGGGGCTCTGAACAGAATCGGAGTTTACTAGTATAACTATTAAGATATTAATGGAAGATATATCACAACACGATAATATTAATATCTAATCGTACTCGTATTATTAAAAATTAAAAAAAAAACAATAACAGCAATTACAATGTGATTAGTTTTCTGCAGCACTTCATATGCCAATAAATTACTGTCATTTTTTATTACTGTTTTATAAAGGTATTTTAAGCTAATATAAATCAAATCTCCTACAATTCCTATCAATGAAGTCATATGTATGTTCTCTGATATTAAACATCTAGGTATGCTAATGAACAATTCCTCAGACAAAGCTCTATTAAATAATTATCTATAGAAAATAATCTAATTTACTAACCTGCTAATGAAACACTCTATAAATATCTAACTTCACTTTTTGGCAGTGGGAACACGACAAATTCAACCACAATAGATGAGATCTGACTTATTTCTGCATTTTTAGGATTGCTTCTTCAGGTGGTCTGCTTTAAGTTGAATAAAATATCTAACTATAAAATTTATTATAAAAATTAAAATTATTTGAAGTTAAATATCGACAATGACAAAAAGTGACATCCTGTGAATGAATTAAATATGACAATACCTACTTGAAAAATGTTTACCTTTTATGTAAAAGTTTTTATATATTTTTAGGTATTAATAATATTGATTCAACTTAAAGGAGACCACCTGAAGAAGCAATCCTAAAAATGCAGAAATAGGTCAGATCTCATCTATTGTGGTTGAATTTGTCGGGTTCCCACTGCCAAAAAGTGAAGTTAGATATTTATAGAGTGTTTCATTAGCAGGTTAATAAATTAGAATATTTTCTTTAGATAATTATTGAATAGAGTTTTGTCTGTGGAATTGTTCAATAGCATACCTAGATGTTTGGTATCAGAGAGCATACATATGACTTCATTGATAGGAATTGTAGGAGATTTGATTTATATTAGCTTAAAATACCTTTCTAAAACAGTAAAAAAATGTTACAAAAGCTAATAATAAGGAATATATGGTAGATATTGTGGATGTAATTCAACGCAGGTTGGGGCTTTTGTCCACTGAGTAGTTAGTTTCACACAATATTATTAATACCTAAAAATATATAAAAATGACTGTCACACTACTACCGTCATATTTAAAACACTAATTAAAAAATTTAGTACCTGCTGCATCAGCAGTACAGAAAATAAAATCTCCCAATATTATTTAAATTGGGGATGCTAATTTTTATTTTAAGGATGCGTAACATCCCTACTATCCTAGCAGCGCCTCTGGATGGATTCCTCAAAGCGAAAAAATATTTCTAGCTTCAAAAGATAAATGTGTTCCAAGGAATAGACAGTTAAATCCTCTAGAGAACTGTCAGATTAGTGTATGTCCGTACAACAGAAACACAAAGCACAACAATTCCAGAAGGAAAGCAGCAAGATAAATCATATAATGGTTTAGAGAAAATTGATACAGACAACTTTTTCAGTTACACAAATCCTTTAAATAATGAAAAATGTATATTATTCATATTTATTGTGTATCCGCAATAATTTTGTTATTTTCAGTGATTATCAGCTACCTATTTTAGCATGAGATTCCTAAGGATATAAAAAGAATGTAATTTTAATATGTCATCAAGTAGGTAATATGAGATGAGCAAGGTTATATTGACGAAACGTGATGTGGTGTTAGGCATTCCAAGAATTCAGTTGGGTCGGACATATTCAACTTAAAAGTCTGAGACTATTTTAGATGAATCGGAGCAGGCGTGCAGGAGATAAATGGAGACAAAGGTGAAATTAAATGTCCAGCTGAATTAGGACAGAGGGTAACCATTTGTCACGTGCTGAATTATTATTTTTTCTAGATGAACTAAATATTTCATTAAAATGTCTGTAATAACCACTTGGGTAAGAGATGTATTAATGATGATGATGTATTAAATATCAATTTACACAATTCATGATCCAAGTCAACATCTGACACATAAACGTGTAAATGAACGCAGTTTTCATAGACAAAATGAAACAACTCATCACATAAATGAATATACAGGGTGACCTTAAATAAGTACAAATATTGTAACCAGCAGTACAGTCCACTGTGTAGAATACAGTGGACTGTACTTTAATAGTTTTTTTTATAATAGAAAAATCAGGAATAAAAGAAGTCAAATTTTAAATAAGTTTCGTGATTTTTCAATAGAAAACTTGTTGAGCACCGCTGATCCGACTTCGATACTTTTAAAATTCATGGTGGATGTGAATTCCACAGCGTTGCCAGTGTTACACTAATGTCTTCGAATATGCTCCAACAAAGTTAACTAGAATTTTTAGACATGTTAAAGAATGAATGAAATATTTTTATTCATAAAAATATTAATGGCCATCTCCTCCCCTTTGACATTCCTATACCTCACCAATAAAATAAAAATATAAGCCAGATCCTCTACTCACAATCATAGTTATCACCGTTATCGTTATCAGTATCACTGATTATCACTACTTAACTAATATGCTTGTTACATTTCAACCTTTTCCCTGTTTGAATAATGTGCTATATTTTATTTAATCGCACTGCATTTCACGAAAAATATTAATTAAATACTCAAGATACTTAAGAGAAAAACATTACCCGTAAAAATAATAAGACGATTTAAATACATTTTATACGTAAGTGTCGCAACTTTTAAAACAGATGCATCAAGCAGGGCATTACTTAAAGAAACAATTAGCTTAGTTCGGTTTCAGAAGATGCAAAAGTATGTCATATTGTCTTTCAATTTACATGAAATTATCAAATCCCTTTCTATAAATATTACATGTTTTGTTTTCACTTGTAACTTGCCATACATTATTCCTTTACGCTGGACCATGCTAATGCACCGGTATCAACATAACCTCTTTGTCGACCTGTACTATTAATCCTAGAGAATGGGACCGGTACGAGACATTTCACCTACTGCTCGTGGCATCTATCTGTTATCTGTACCTACGACACCAGTTTCTTTTTTACATGCTATTGACACTGCTTTTGAAATATTTTACTTTACCTTCTCTTATTATTGTTCCATGTTTTGTGTTTATTTTTTAAATCTGTTTCACCCACTACGGAACTACGAAGTACGAAGTGGTTGGCACTGACACATTGTTTGAGGCTATGTGGCGAAAACAGTGTGCAACTTTTGAAATATGGATAGCTGTTTAAATAGCTGATTTTTCAGTAAGTAAGTGAGCTTTTATGCACGTTTATGGATAATTTTTGGAATCATTGACCAAAGTAACTTTTTAAACACTTTAATTTATAGTATCTACTTGCGGAAATTCATATTTCACCGCAAAAATTTAATTTACGCTAAAAAATTATTTACCTTACAGACGATATGGCAACATCGTCTTCACTAAATCATATGGTTTATTTTATTAGGTTACGTTCGTGGTCTATTTGGTCAGCGGTCCTCAAAATGTAGGTATTTTTTTAAACATTAATATCTCCGTAAATATTTGAAATTTTTAAAAATGACTTTCACTAGATATCTATATGACGAACTACACTTGCAGTTAAAATATTTGTACTTGTTTAAGGTTCACCCTGTATAGGGTGCTTATTTAACAATAAAATTTGTCAAGATTTTTGTTTTAAGGAGGATTTTTTTTGGTAATCCTGCTAATTTGATCTGTTCATCCTCTTAGCCCTCAGCCACCCCAATTTGAAAAAAATTGAAATGTGACTGCCCCACTTGTGATACATCATTTTAAAGTTCTCTTCATTGCGAATACAACGATGTGTGTTTCTTTGAAATTGGTTCAGTTTAAACTACTACAATTGATGTCTACACGGCAATAATATGGAAGTAAAAATGAACAATGTCGAAAGACTATATCACAAAAAATCTTTTGACATAAAAAATTATCAAAAGCCGCTGTAAAAAAGTAATTAAGGAGAGGTGCCATACCAAAAACTGTTTTCTCTCAAATGTCAAAATGCATAACGTTTAGAAATAAAAATTCGTTTTTTTTGCTCATAATTTCTTCAAATCTGAACCAATTTCAAAAAGTTACATACCATTGTATTCGCATTGACAAGAGTTTTAAAATGATTTTACATTTGAGATTTTTAGGGCTAAGGAAATGAACTGAGAGGGCAGAATTGCCAAAAAAGTTCCCTCTTCCAACAAAAATCGATAACTATTGAATAGAGCTTTGTCTGTGGAATTGTTTGGTATCAGAGAACATACATATGACTTCATTGATAGGAATTGTAGGAGATTTGATTTATATTAGCTTAAAATACCTTTCTAAAACAGTAAAAAAATTTTACAAAAGCTAATAATAAGGAACACATGGGTAGATATTGTTGGGTGAAATTCAACGCAGGTTGGAGCTTTTGTCCACTGAGTAGTTAGTTTCACACAATATTATTAATACCTAAAAATATATAAAAGGTGAACATTTTTCAAGTAGGTATTGTCATATTTAATTTATTGACAGGATGTCACTTTTTGTCATTGTCGATATTTAACTTCAAATAATTTTAATTTTTATAATAATTTTTATAGTTAGATATTTGATTCAACTTAAAGGAGACCACCTGAAGAAGCAATCCTAAAAATGCAGAAATAGGTCAGATCTCATCTATTGTGGTTGAATTTGTCGTGTTCCCACTGCCAAAAAGTGAAGTTAGATATTTATAGAGTGTTTCGTTAGAAGGTTAGTAAATTATATTATTTTCTTTAGATAATTACTGAATAGAGCTTTGTCTTTGGAATTGTTCATTAGCATACCTAGATGTTTGGTATCAGAGAACATACATATGACTTCATTAATAGGAATTGTAGGAGATTTGATTTATATTAGCTTAAAATACCTTTCTAAAACAGTAAAAAAATCGATATGTCTCGGCAAATTTGATTGCGTTTTTTAAATTATTGGAGGCGGTAAGTTTTCGAATGAACACGCTGTAGTAATGCACACATTGACCAATTACTACCCTACCACGTGAGTTGGCGTTAGTTTTAAGGACAAAACAGTCTCTTAAGTACACTTACAACTTTGATGTGCACAGCACGCATTACTTTCTTTGTCATTGCCATTGTAATTAATTCATTCAATTATGTACATAGTGTATTGATTAATTGTATATACTCTAGTTTGTGCTGTTTATTTCAACACCAAAAACATGAACGTAATAATTATTTTAAAAACGGAAGATATTCTCAGCATCATTACCAATCGTTGATAGGAGCTACAACGCAATCTGACTAAGGGAAATCTTTCAATACCTTGAACAATTTACATCTCTGTGCATATCGCCGGTGTAAAATCTTAACTGTCGTCAATCGTTACAATTTTATCGAAAAAAATGCTATTGATTTTAACAACATATTAAAGAGTACGATGATTCTGCAGAATATTTAAATCTCTTTATTATACCCAGTTCGGAAGTCTAATTTGCATAAAATTAAGAATCTCCAGTTAATTCAAAAAGTGTGAAAAGAGTAAAATGTACCGTTCTGGAGATGTTTCTACTAACTACCCTCAAAATTATAAAGCAATATTGAAAGTTGCTGAAAACGCTGTAGTTAATCCCCCCAACCGTTAAAAATACACACTTTTACCGTTACAAGTTTTTTCTTTCTTGCACTCTTATTAAACATCGACATAGTTTTAAAAATAGCCAAAATTTAGAGGTTCGCTATATGCATCCCAATTGCCACCCCTTAATTGATTGAACAACTTATGCGATCAGCGATCCCAGCTGAACATTTTTGCTTATAATATTATTATTAATAATAATATAATTCCAATTATATATTTTTATTTGCAGAGTATTGTCTTTTAAAACTGGAATTAGTTATTCCTTGATTTCAACTTACACTCTAGTAGTAATTTAATTCCCTCGAATCGAATATTATCTATCATGTTTTAAAGTTTTAGTAAGAAGAAATTTTAGTATGCACATTTCAGTAATACCATTTTAAAATATTCTATTATTACTTTTCCATATTCTTATACGAGTAGTTGGAGGATTTTTATTAGAATTCTATATCATTCAGATGACAGTTATTGATTTAATATATATAGAATACGTTTTTCAGTTATCTTTTATTCATTTAAGAAGACAATATGACAAAATCTAATAAATGCAACAGTTCTTTATTATTGATTTTATATTTAGCCGATCTAAGGATAAAAGTAAAGAAACACATAGTGAGCGAAATATAAGTGTCTATTCCTAGTGGTCATGTGATTATATTTTACCGATTTGGACTTATATTACACATTTATACAGGTACATCGTGAAGTAAAGGTTACTAGAAAACGTTTTATTTCGGTGTTCATCTCTATCTTTAATAGAACACACATGTGCAGTATTAACATATTTTTGTTTCATTTTTATGTTAATAAAATGTTGTGTAGAAAACGTGTTTACAAATGTTGCACTTAAGCACGCATGTAAATAATAAAATATAAACGTATATAATACATTTGTGTACATCAATAAACGTTATAAAAATACATCAACCTTTGGATGAAATGAGAATATTATTAACGTATTTTAAGCGATGTATTTCATATGTTTAAGTTCTTAACTAAAAATAAATGTTAATTGTTTCAATGTAAAACGTTTAATTAACAATTATAACTTTTTAAAAACGTTATATAAACGTACATGTGTCCATTGGGAAATATCTGACTTCAGAAAAACATACAGATTACATATTTCGATTAGACAGTAATATAATGATTTAATTTGTGTTCTCATGCCGTGAGAAGGACATCACTAAGAGAATTACATTATCTTCAACCAACTAAAACTAAGTTGCGTAATGTTGCCGAAGTTACAAATTCCTAAACTTTGTAATATACAATATTGCTAGCGACGAAATTAGCTATATATTCACTTTATATAGAGAGGTTATAACGTTAGTGAAAACATTAAGAACGATAATTGTAGATGTTTCTATACGACATTCATTTATTTAAAATAGACAAATATTCAATGGCAATTTCGATATTAAATTGCGCATTTTTAAACGCCTTATATCTTGTAAAGTATTAAAGTACCGTGTAACCAGATATGTACTGTATGCAGAATTTCAAGGGTATTCATATCATAATTAATTCATAATAAAAAATATTAAAAAATTTGATGACGTCACCGTGAGAAAGGGTGGTTGATAAAACAGTTTTTATTACCGGATATGATAAATCTTTGGAAAACAACATCGACCTATTCCAGTGTTTTGCACCTTCAAAAAGTAACTATTATATATGCCACCAAATTTGCTACGTTGTTGTATAATAGTATGTAGTAATGGTTATTAATACACGAGCATTAACCGGGATACGAAACGAGCCGAAGGCGAGTTTCGTATGGTTTATACGAGTGTATTAATTACCATTACATGAGTTGCATACGCTATTTTTTCTACACCCGATAAATAATCAAAAACCATAAATTTTATATTTTTATTGAACACAATAGGTAACAGTAATTATTCGTATGAACTGCATTTTCTGCTTTTTCCGATATGTGTGGAGGAGTCGATGGTAATTCTTCTATATCGCTGATATCAGACATTTTGATAAATTATCGAAGTTTAACTAGGTATCTACGAAAATTTAATACGTAACGATTTTGACATCTAAAATAATTACATAGGAACTTAGGATAAACGTCAAATGCACAGCATGCTTGATTGAAAAATTAAGGGTTTCTATTGAATCTGTATCGTAATGGGTATCATTATGAAACGGATTATGGGCATATAAGTGCATTGTTATAATACGGGTGTAAAAAAATAACTTTATGCAACAAGGTTACAGTCACTGTTACGGATATTCGGCTACTCCTGGTTACTTTTCAGTACACTTTTAAGTAGCTCAGTAATAATTTTTGTATCTTATTGCCATAATCTTAAGAAGTACTTAACACATTATTTGTCCTTTTTATTTAATTAAGATAATTTACATATGATCAAAATTATTATAAGAAAACTTCATGTCAGATAAAATCAAAACTTGTTTCAATATAATTTATTATTATTAAATATTAGACCCCTATCTAATACAAATTTACAATAATTGTTCGAAGTGCCGTCCTTGAACTAGGATGCACGCTTCAGCTCGATGTAATAACGATCTCCGAACTCGTTCGAAAATCCCTGGTGTATTTAAAATTGCTCTACAACTTTTTGTATGCGATGAACCTCTGTTTCGTATACCAAACTTTTTAAGTGATCTCACAAAAAGAAGTCAAGGGGGTTCAGGTCAGGCGACATGACCCCCTCGAGCTATCCACCTATTTGGATAGGTGTTCTGCAAATAATTCCTGGCAATTAAACTGAAGTGGGTAGGTGCCCCGTCCTGCATAAACCAGAGCAATACTCTTGTTGCAAGTGGGACCTCTTCCAACAATCTTGGTAGGATTTCCTCTAAAAAATGCCTATAGGCTTGGCCAGTTAAACGGTTTGGCAAAACATGTGGCCCTATTAAAATATCACCAATAATACCACACCAGATATTTAGCGAGCACTGCTGTTGATGCGTACCAGCGACAGTCCAATTAGGGTTCTCGTCAGCCCATTAATGCATGTTGTGTGAGTTCATTATGCCATCTCTTGCAAAACTGGCTTGCTCAGTAAATAATATGTGTGCTACAAAGTTAGGCTCTTCTGCACAACGGTTCAGCAGCCAGCGACAAAATTGTTGTAGAGGTGGATAATCTGCTGGAGTCAACGCTTGCACCTTTTGAAGTGAAATGGATACAGCTGTTGTGTGTGTTGTACGAGATGTGCACCAGAGCGTTGTATCACTTACGCTCAGTTCAGTGCTAATTTTTCCGGTGCTTGTCGTTGGTTCCCGTTCCACCATTTGAAGAATCTAATATTCAAAATTTGGTTGTCGGGGTCGCGGTCTCTCAATAGCCCCTATACGAATTCCTCTTTCCCTTAAACGCGCATCAACTGCCTGAAATATCCTTCGGTCAGAAATTCTTCACCCACGAAAGTGTTCTGCGTATAATCGTCTAGCTTCAACAGCATTACCCAAGGCTGCACCATACATCAAATGCATATCTGCATACTCTTCATTTGTAAATGCAACCTGCGCCATTATTGAAAAACCACAGTAATCCGTTTAATTGAAACTTAAAATATTGCTAACCATTAATTTAAAATATTACTGTTATAACAATTAAAGCATAAACTGCATAAACGCTATTTATCATAAACAATAACAGTCACATTCAAAACTACATAATAAATTGGATTTTATTTTCACGGCATACTGAATTCAGAAGCATTGTCGCATGTTAACACAGTCGTGGAAAAACAGACTTCTATGAATATCCAATTTGTGACTAAACTATGAGAGACACGAAATGAAATGAAAGAAACCATTTTTATTGGAAATGAATTGTAAAATTATGAAATGATCACTTTTTTTTAATTTAACCAGTGGCGTCACATATTTATTTTGCCCAAAGTGACAGACTCATCCTGTATCTACGCCACTGCTTAATTTTAAAGAGCCATATTTTGCAAATGCAATATCCTCGGCTTACACAGTACCTCAAATTTGATAACAATATCTTCATCCGTTTAAAAGTTATGAAAGAAAATTTTAATTTATAGAAAAAATTCAACCTCCTGTATCTTCATAACGAAGGAAGTTAGAACAAAAGTTTACCAGACTTTTATTCTTATTTTTATTCCCAAAATATGCTCACGTGTTTGTGACATATCAAACTGAAACACCCTGTAGAGACAATGTGTGGCACACAACTTTATTACTACTTCAAAGTATCGCTACAGCCTCGCTTGATACTTTGTAGTAAATAATAGTTGAAAATTACGTATTGGCAACTCCCGTTATGCATGCTAAAGTATCGATTACTTAGAGTAAACGACTTCAAAGTAAGATTTGCGAAATGCGCCATTTTGATAGGCAATAGATAGGTCACCATTATTGCAAAATATTATCTTAACTTCACAAAAAAGCTTTTGTCTTTATTTCTGCATCAAATTAAATACATACATACATATACATTTCAAAGGAGCGTGCTGGATTTGCAAGTTTTATCATTATATATATCAATAAAATTTCATTCGTTTTACTTTTGGGGTTCAGACCATCATGCACTGATATTTATTTCGAAGCTCCTACATATGTCATTTGCTTAAGTATGTACCTAGTCATTTATCAAATATCTTCCTAATATCTACTTGATTCAGAGTTAGGGAAATGGAGATAGAATATGTAGAAAGAAATGAAATATAACAATATTGCCAGATAAAGAAAGTAACATACTAATATGAAAGAGTGGTGGGAGATATGGAAGTTCCTTAAAAGATGTGATTTAAATGCCGCGACGTTCCCTTCACGGAACCACAACGTCGCTAGAACTTGCCCGTACAACTTCGGAGACGTCGCCAGAACGTAGCAGGCACCAAGAACTTATTCCCCATTTTTACAAATTTTAGTCGCAAGTACGTAATGGGAATGTTTACATTCCTGCCCATTGCTAGTGTAACACACTTTAAAGTACTACAATAGTCATAGCAACGTTCTAACGACTAATTGTGCTAGTTGAGAGAATTGTATATTTAGAGCGTTCCACTGTATACAGTGCTTCCGAAAATTAACGAATAAATTCATTATATTTGAAATTGAGAAGTTTTCGAAAAAATCCCCTGACACGTCAATTTTGTTTTAAAAAAAGGCACTTTTTGACATACAACCCATGTTTGTGACGTCATCGTTGTTCGAGATATGACGTCATCGACAATTTTTTTAAATAGCAACCTTCAATTTTGACCATGCAATTTGAAAGAGCGTGTCATTCTACATACATATATCATGAAAAATTATGGTGTTATATAACAAAAATTTCAAGAAAATAATGTTTGAATATTTTAAAATTTAATTTTCACAATACTGTACACCTTCCCATTATGCAACACATGTCCGTGCTTATTTATATGAGCTGTTCCCGAATGGTTGGATAGGGAGAAAGGGGCCGATTGAGTGGCCAGCCAGATCGCCTGATTTGACACCCCTAGATTATTTCTTGTGGGGATACTTAAAAAGCAAAGTATACGTTACTCGGTTAATTTAGAAGATTTAAAAGCAATAATTCGTCACGAGATACATCGTATACCTCCTGAAGTTATTGATGTACAAAAAGAATTTAAGAATTTATTAATCGTCTTGGCTACTATCAGGCAGCCAACGGTACACAATTTGAACATTTAATTTAGTCGATTTTTTAAACATTGTTTTATTGAAATTTTTGTTATGTAACACCATAATTTTTCATGATGTATGTATGTAGAATGACACGATTTTTCAAATGGCATGGTCAAAATAGGGGGTTGCTATTTAAAAAAATTGTTGATGATATCATATCTCGAACAAAGATGACGTCACAAATGTGAGTCGTATGTCAAAAAGTGCCTATTTTAAAAACAAAATCGACGTGCCAGGGGATTTTTTCGAAAACTTCTCAATTTCAAAAATAATTAATTTATTCGTTACTTTTCGAAAGCACATTATAAAATACCTATTTACATTTTTCCTCAATATTTCGGGCAAGGTATAAATCATTTTCTTGCATTTAAGATATGTTGTGGTCTTTCTTGCCCACGACCTTCATTCGCTTAGTTTTGGGATTTAATTATTGTCTTTAAAGACAAGTCTTAGTTCACATACAAACGACAAGTTACATTTAAAATATATTCACACTTTCAATATATTAATATAACATCAGCTCATTCTTGATTTGAATAATACATTTTCAAATAAATCAGTCTAACAAGTGACGAGGCACATCCGCAAGGTCCAATGAATAACAAATTTTGACTTAGTTAATAATTCTTGATTAATTTTTTGCAATACATGACACTTCAGCACTTAATAAAAATTGTTTATTTTTACGCCTTCTATAATTCCTTTCAAGGAAAGTATTTATTTCATAAGCACTCTGTATATAATCGTATTAAAATATATTTATAATAATAAATAACTGATACCATTTGTTAGGTCTTTCAGCATTGCTTTATTTTTTTTTACTTCCTGTCGTATAGTTTAACAGTCAATATAAGTAACTTAGCGACAAATTATGTAGGTCAACGCTTTTCAACAAATCTTTGATCATGTATATTTATAAAAAATATGACTTCTTGATTTCTGTTTTTAAAAAAAAACTACATACATTCTGAGTTAACTGTGTTGCTATTAAAATATATCGGATTTAACATAATCTAGATATATGCCTTTTTTTCGTTTAATGTTAGTTCAGTCTTTGACATATCCTTGTTTTTTTTTTAATTTCCAGTTTTATCTTCAATTCTCAAATGAAACACTACATATTATTAGCTTTTTTTAGTATGAATAATTTTCTGAATCAAATGGTACTATACAGAATATTCAGTAAAAAATGAGCCATACTTTACCAGGAACCAGAATGATTTTTACATTAGGCATGCCCATTTCGGTCAAGCTATGTAATCATTGCTTTATAGAGGTTTGAATGAATATAATAGATTACCTAGTGAAGTGAAGAATGTTCGGACACTGCATGTCTTTAAGAAAAAATTATTATCAATATTGTGAATGTAATTCTTTGCCATTGTTTTATTATATTGTGAATATAATTGCTGCTGTATTCATTGTTGTTGATAGGTATAAGTTTTCTTGTAAAGTGTGAGGACAACCCTACGTAATAAATAATTATTATATTATATTACTTTAATGCTAGCTGCCTTGGACAAAAATAATGTAAATTAAATCAATTTACCTTAGTACAATGTTTCTAAAATGATTGTGAGTAGAGAATCCGGTTTATATTTTCAATTTATTGGTGAGGTATAGGAATGTCAAGGGGAGGAAATGGCCATTAATATTTTCATAATAAATATATTTCAATAATTTCTTATGATGGTTAAAAATTCTAGTTAACTTTGTTGAGGCCTATTCGAAGACCTTAGTGTAACACTGTCAACGCTATGAAATTCACATTCACAATTCTTAAAAACATACGTATTGGAGTCGGATCAGCGGTCCTCAACAAGTTTTCTATTGAAAAATCAAGAAATTTGGTCAAGCTGGTTGGAGTTAATAGCAACGTATCCTCGCTGAAATCCCGCCAAGGTAAATAAAGGCATTTATTATTATTATTATTATAAGTCAGAAATCGGTGTACACCACATCGAATTGACTTTGCCGATCAAGATTTTCTTCTATATACCGATACTACTTACAAGTGAGGTTAGTAATGGTTGATCTATCTTCATGAAATCGTGCTGCTCTGTAGAGATTCTATTGGAAACCTGACTATAGATGATATTGTGGAGAAGGGTTAAAAAATGTTGGCAAAATTATTGATAATAGTTATTTGTCTTATAGTTAGTTAATTTATCTATATTATATTTTTATGAATAGGACATATTCTTAATAATTTCCATACGTCAGGATTAGATTAAAAATAAATATAAGTAGTCCAGCCAAAACTACAGCACATTCTTTAAAAATAAATTCAGGAATGACATCCCGTCTATAGTCATGGTTGATTAATTAATTAATGGCATTAATTACATCATCGAGAGTGACCAATAAGCTAGCAGAACCTGAGAATAATAGTCCTCAAAACAAATATCAAACTTAATGAATACAAGATAAAATATTTAAAGTTTATATGTATAATTCGTAAATATAACAACAGATTAATTATGGCTTAAAGATCTTTTTTCCATGCGATTAAACTCCAATCGTTAATAAAATTGGATTCTATTATTCGCCACTCTAGAAAGTTGGAAATATGCATTAATGTCCCTCATTCTCATTCAGAGACCCTATAATTTGGCATAAATATGGAACAATAGTAAAACTTTTGGAATATATTAGACACAAATCTTTAGATATAAATTAACAGTGTAATAGCTTTAGTATTCTTATAGCACAATATTTTACATATACAGAGAGAATTTTAAGTGTGCCTTTTCCTTTTAGCACGACATAGACCTCCAAAACATATCAAAATAAATTATACGTAAGTAACATTTTTTCGAAATCTCAGAACCAATTGAAGTTCCACAAAAAATGGTCACTGTAAAAACGCGAAAACACTTAATGTTCACGATTTTTGTTGTTGTTTGCCTTATTTTCGGTCTACGCACGACGTTTTAAAGCAGTCGTAATTTTTTATTTAATGTGTATTTCAGTTAACGATTAAGTATTCCACATAATTCTAAAAAATGCAAAATGTATAACTACGATTTTTAAATCGGGTGAGAGAACAGATCCAATTTCTCTGTTATCTTCTCCTGCCAAGTTATTTCAACAAATTTAGTATAACTATTTATGAGTTCACTCAGTAGCTTCATTTCTACGTCACAACATCGTATCTAACAAACCTCTTTATATTTAATAATATAATTCTTCAAGCATGTGAACGTAAAATTCAAGTAGATACAATTTTTACAAATTTTCAAAAAACCTTTGATCGTGTAGCATAGGCGTTTTATAGTTAAAGATAATAATATGTACTCTGACAAATTTAAAGCACTTTATATTCCATAGGGTTCGAATTTGGGACCATCATGTTTACTGATGACTTATTTTTTTTAAATATAGTTCTATCATGTCTGAAAACTGTTGCAGGTTGAGATTAATGCTGTTGTTAATTGGAGCATTAGTAATAAACGAGATTTCAATATAAAAAAATCTTCTATAATATCTTTTGCAAGAAATAGTACTCCAATTAAGTTTTCTTATATAATTAATCAAACTGAACTTAAAAGGGTAACTTCTATGAAGAATCTTGGAATAACAGTGGACACAAAATTTTCATATCGAGAACATATTATAGATAACTTTGTTAAATTTGCCTTTAAATCATTACGATTTATAATGAAAGTTCCCAAACATTTAAATAATCTAAGATGCCTTATTTTGTTATACAGTATGCGCCAAAAGTATGGAATAAATTCAATAAAAACGAAATAATTATTTTCTGGGAAAAATCCTCGAACAGGTCGATTTTTAATTTAAAAAATACATATTTTAGCGTAAAATGCGATTTTTAAATGTCATTTGTTTTCGAGTAATGACGTCATCGATTTTTTTTTAAATGGCAGCACCATATTTTTTTCCTTGATTCTGAAAGATCGTTTAATTCTCTATCAGACAGTATTAAAATTTTGTCCTCTTACATAGGAAAGTTTTCGAGTAAATGATGATTGAATGTTAGAAAACGTAAATTTTATCCATAAAAAAGTAACAATTCTGAGCTATGTAAAATAAAATACAATTGATTAAATTTTATACTTAAATTAAATATTCGAATTGCCATCCACCAACTTCTTGACTATGCGCAAGTCTGTGAAGAAATTCTTCTTGCACATTATGAATGATTTCTGGGGTAACTCTGCGTATTTCGTCCCGAATGCGATTTTGAAGTTCTTCTAAATTACATGGTTTATTAATGTATACTTTTGACTTCAAATATCCCCATAAAAAATAGTCAAGAGGTGTAAAATCTGGCGATCTTGTAGGCCATTCTATTGGTCCGCGTCTGCCGATCCACCTCCCAGTAAAACAGTTGTCCAAAAAATCTCGTACAGGGCGCGCATAGTGCGGAAGTGCACCGTCTTGCTGAAACCATATGGTATCGTCAGGAATGTCAGGGTCATTATCGTTAGTAAAAATTATTGCAAGGGCTGGAACAAGGTCATTTTCTAGAAACTCTAAATATCTTTGTCCTGTAAGGGTTCCTTCAAAGAAGAAAGGCTCTACTCGTCAACTATTCCAGCCCACACATTTAATTTCTGAGGGTGTTGGGTATGTGCCTCTGCCATCCAATAAGGATTTTCCCGACTCCAATATCTGCAAGTTTGACGGTTTACTGTACCATTCAGACAAAATGTAGCCTCATCTGAAAAAAGTATTTGCCGGTGTAAATTTCTATTTCCTTGGCATAAATCCATTAGAATTTCGCAAAAGTGTAAGCGGCGATCGGGATCATCTTCATTGAGTTCCTGCACAAGTTGAATTTTGTAGGGATGATATTTTTCCTTCCTCAAGATACGTAGCTCTGACTAGTGTCATTGTTTAATGCAACCAATCGTGAAGAATTATGAGGATTATCCACCATACTTATCAAAATGTTCTGTTTCTGATTTTCATTAATGCTTGGACGTCCAGGTTTTGGAATATTTACAACATTGCCAGTTTCTCTAAATTTAGACTCTGCCTTACTGACTGTTGATTGGCTGATAGGGCGATCTGGATATTTTTCATGAAATAAATCGCAAACTTCCTGCTGAGTTCTAGTCATATTCCCGCATCCGATAAGAATTAAAATTTCAATTCTTTGAGTAACAGTTAAATGTGCCATAATACTTTAAATTGAATAATAATTTCTATGTCGCTTACAATACTTATTAGAAAGTCGGTGTGACAATGACACTTTGCAAAGATTTTCACCTACGTGATCCATAAAAGAACTATGAAATTCGAAAAACTAAACTTGATAACGTTTTTGCTTTATTTTAATTGATTTACGTTTTTTAACATTCAATCGTCATTTACTCGAAAACTTTCTTATGTAAGAGGGCAAAATTTTAGTACTGTCTGATAGAGAATTAAACGATCTTTCAGAATCAAGGAAAAAAATATGGTGTTGCCATTTAAAAAAAAATCGATGACGTCATTACTCGAAAACAAATGACATTTGAAAATCGCATTTTACGCTAAAATATGTATTTTTTAAATTAAAAATCGACCTGTTCGAGGATTTTTCCCAAAAAATAATTGTTTCGTTTTTATTGAATTTATTCCATACTTTTGACGCATACTGTATAATAAGTTAGTTAGATCTAAACTTGAAAACTATTCTGTTTTATGGCATTCACAACTATGTGGTTAAATGTGAAAGAGTTCAGAAAAAGTTTCTACTTTTTTTGTATTTAAAATAGATCAGATCTCCAGATTATAATATTACCAGAACAATATATTTATGTCATTTGTTTCAATTGAATACACTTGTTATCGAAGAAGTATCGCATCGTTAGTGTCTGTCTGTAAAATATTGAATAATTTTGTAAATGACTCGTGTATCATTGCGGCAAGAATTTTATTGTCATTATAATTTTCGATAGTTTGCCGCGTTAAAAATATCCATTTTTTGTAATTTAGTGCAAACATTTAGTGTAATATACAGGGTTAACTATGAGTAAGTACAAATATTTTAAGAGCGGATAGGAAAAAATAAGAATTAACGGAATCATCTATCAAAAAATTTCCAAACTTATTAATAACCGACAAATTTTTTTTCAAAACTATAATTAAATCCTCCGAAGTTAGGTATATTCGGTCATTTAAAATTTGACTTTTGTATTCCTAATTTTTCTGTAAAAAAACTATTAATTATGTGTTCTACACAGTGGACTGTACTGCTGGTTTAAATATTTGTACTTATTTAAGGTTCACCCTGTATAGTCTTGCTCCGAATCAATGGCTTTGAAAATTTTTACATCAGCAAATATTAATTTGTAACATTCTATGTTTGCTGTTATATCATTAACAAATAATAGAAATAGAAGCGGCTCTATTAGATTACTGCCCTGTGAAATAAGAGAAATATGTTAGAAATAATCTAGAATACGTACTGATACTAACAAATGAAAGTATAGCGTGACATTGTCAGTGCATACAAAATTCAGCGAGGAGCCGACATTCACTAAATTTGTCCTTTGAACCCTGGAAGAGCAGACTTGTCGATGGAATTGTAAGTATAATTTTGCTGATAAATCCGGGCCGAAGACCGACGATAAATAAGACTGAGTGTGTTTGAGTTCTGAATTGCTTTTTCGACCTTTCCTTTATAAAAATCCCAGACACAGTTATTTTCGGATAAGATGGCGATTTATAAAATTTATGCCCTTAGGAAGTGTTGTTACTAACCAGGACTCGAGTAGTTTATCTCCGTTTTAACAGCCGTGTAAATAAAAAAATTATATATGTACTTGTTCACTGTTTGATATATGACATATTTGGAAAAGATCTATTCCGCATTAATATTATTAAAAATATAATACCTAAGGACTGGAAAAACATTGAAGGTTGTAGGAGGATATTGTAGGCGAGTTCTTCTGCCTATTATTATCGAATTATAGTCTGAAACAAAAACATCTGGTCAATCACTTATTTGATAATTTATATCTTTGTTATACATTTTTAAAATAGGTTACAGTTATTTATTTATTTATTTATTTTCCCAACAGGCATGTGAACCTAATTACAGGGAAATAATTATTATAATAAATCACATTACGTAACATGTCACTACCTAATGTAAACACTAGAATAAAAAGGTAATAAACTAGAATACAAAGCACTATTCAAGAAGGGCGAACAACACCCATAAAGTTGCTTCAACAAGTCACGTACAAAAAACTAATATTAATTTATTGCAAATTATCTATGGAAAAAATTTGCTTGATTTCTTTTAGAAATATTTTTTGGGGAGAAAACAGGTCAATGGAGTTACATGATGAGATTTTATTAATTAACTGGTACATAATTGTAAGAGAAGAACATGATGCTTTACGTATAGGAATATGTAGTAACTGGTATTGACGGGTATCTCTGGAAGCAACATTAATATACACACGGGAGAGCAGATTAGGCGCATTAATAAAACAATTTAAAACTTTATAACCAAATGGCAACATGAAAATAATACGACGGTGATAAAGAGAGTTAATTTAGAATTCTCGACATAGTTGGTTAGTTCTTATGGTCGTAAAATCTGGTGGTCTATTGTATTTCTTGAAGTATAAATACCTTAAAAATTTCTTTTATATTTTTTCAACCCGCTCAGTATATTTTTTGGGCTGACCGTGCCATAACAATGAACCATATTCAAGTTTTTGTCTGACAAATGTACAGTAAAATTTAATTAGGGTCTGAATATTCTGTAGATTATGGGATTCCCTCATAAGAAATCCAAGAGCTTTATAAGCATCATAAATTTATCGAAATGAAATTTATATGACATTGCACAGTCTATTATAACTCCCATATCCTTAACATTACGAGTACTAGGTAACTGAGTACCATCCATCTTATATGCATATGTAATAACGTTATTTTTACGAGTAAAGGAAATATTGCAGCACTTTTTAATATTAAAATGAAGCTTATTTTCCTGACTCCTGCGCAGTACAGAGTCCATGTCAAGCTGCAGCAGAGTACAGTTATTTATCACTTTAATTTGCCTATAAAATTTAAAGTCATTAGCGAACATCAAACAGTCGGAGTAACAAAGACATTCAGGAAGATTATTAATAAAGAACAAGAACAGGAGGGGGCCCAAATTGGAACCTTGCGGAACCCCTGAATTCGCATTATACACTTCTGAAAACAATCCATGATATTTAACTTGAAATGTACGGTTTTGCAAGTAAGAAACAATTAACCTCATTAAGTTATCATTTACCCCATACATAACCAATTTTTTTAAAAGCACGTCGTGGTCCACCCTGTCAAAAGCTTTTTGAAAGTCAGTAAAAATCGCATCCACTTGATATTCATTCTCAAATGCGCCAAGTATATCATCAGAAAAAATAGTTAAATTAGTGGATACTGCTACTCTTAGGCACAAATCCATGTTGACAGTCTTTAACAAGTGAGCTAAAATGATTTTTATATATTTTTAGGTATTAATAATATTGTGTGAAACTAACTACTCTGCCAAAAGTGAAGTTAGATATTTTTAGAGTGTTTCATTAAAGCAGGTTAGTAAATTTAGATAGATTAATGTATTTAGATAATTTCTGAATAGAGCTTTGTCTATGGAATTGTTCATTAGTATACCTAGATGTTTGGTATCAGAGAACATATATATGACTTCATTGTTAGGAATTGTAGGAGATTTGATTTATATTAGCTTAAAATCCCTTTCTAATATAGTAAAAAATGAGCTAAAATGATTCCATAAGTAAACGTACAATATTTGTTCAAAAACTTTTGCAGGCGCTGATAAAACTGCAATAGGCCTATAATTATTAACATTAGATTTATCCCCCGATTTATGTATTGGACTGATCAGAGAAGTTTTCCAACAGTCAGGAAATTAATTGGTACACAAAATCAAATTGTAGATGTGCAGAAGAGGTTCTTTAAAATAATCAGAACATTCTTTTAAAACGTACATACGTTATATAAAAATCTATGTTAAACATTGCCTATAGGTACATAATTAGCCTATGGAACGGATTGAAACTTTTACGTTCTGCATATTTTTATCTACGATCATTTAAAAAATTAATAACTTTGTTGTTTAACATAATAATATACAGTTCACTTGCAAGTTAATATTATGCTTACAATAGATGAACGAGAGTACTAATAAATACATGAATCACAAACATTCTTTCGTTATAATTAACAAATTTAACAATCCAGTTGTCAAAATTATAATAAATTTAAGGAACTACAAATTCCATAAATAACTATACTCATTTATTTAGCTGTAAACTAAATTTAACAGAAAATCATTTTTAAAGATAATGCATAAATATAATAGTTTTAATAATATTGAGTGGAAGTAACTACTATGCTGACTAAAGCCCCGACCAACATTGAATTATACCCACAACATTTGCCTATAGGTATATGGACTTTATGTAGATTGTTTACTGTATTGTAAAGGTATTTAAGTCAATATAAAGCAGTTCTAGATTTGATACATAACGTAACATTTACGCATAATAGACTACTATGCAATAAAAATAAACCTAAACTGATCGAGATTTATTACTTTCCACCATAAAAATAGTCAATGTTACAAAATCTTATAACACCAAAATTTTAGTCAAAAATTTGTTAACCAAGAGTATAAATACAGTGTTTTCGAAAAGTAACGAATAAATTCATTATTTTTGAAATTGAAAAGTTTTCGAAAAAACCCCTGGCACGTTGATTTTGTTTTTAAAAAAGGCATTTTTTGATATACGACCCACATTTGTGACGTCATCGTTGTTCGAGATATGACGTCATCGACAATTTTTATAAATAGCAACCCTCAATTTTGATCATGCCATTTGAAGGAGCCTGACAGTAGCCTTAGCGACATAGAATGTTTTTTATTGCTGCCGTACTTTATTAAATAGTTTTTTTTGTTTTTTGAGTTATTTCTTTAGTTCTTATCTTTTGTTTGATATTTTTTCATTATCGGATTTGGAGACAGGATGCGCACCCAAAAAAGAAGTAGTTTAATTGTTCAATGAAACTCATCCTGATCGACATCCCATTAGCTAAAGCATGGTAAGCAATATTGAGTCTAAATACCGTAACTTTGGACATGTTCGTGATCTTCCTAAATCTGGTCGACCGTCAAAATCAGTAGATGATGAATTTAATGTTTTGTTGACAATACAAGAAAATCATCACTCATCACTCGCAGCGCCCACAGTTCACAAAATTATGAAAAAAGCAAAGTATCATCCTTATGCCTTGTTCATGAGCTATCTGAAGATGACTTCGATCGGCGAAATCAATTCTGCGAGCAAATGCAAGAGCTATGCAATAATGATAATAATTTCGTAATATAAGGCTACGTTTGTTTTGAACGGCCATGCCAATAGGCAAAACTGCCGTTATTGGGCTACCGAGCATACCCGATGGATGATGGAGTATCACACTCAATGTCCCCATAAAGTAAATGTGTGGTGCAGCATAGTCGACGGAAGAATTCTGGGTCCCTATTTCTTTGACGTCAACCTAACTGGTGCAAGATATTTGAATTTTTTTCGAGACGATCTCATTCCTGAACTAATAACTTTATATTCAGATATAGAGGGACATGATATTCCAAGAAATTACATTTTCTTTCAACAAGATAGTGCACCATTATGTAACACCTGTCCGTGCATATTTAAATGAGCTGTTTCCGAATCGTTGGATAGGGAGAAGAAGGCCGATTGAGTGGCCAGCCAGATCGCCTGATTTGACATCCCTAGATTATTTCTTGTGGGGACACTTAAAAATCAAAGTATACGTTACTAGACCGGTTAATTTAGAAGATTTAAAAGCAAGAATTTGTCACGAGATACATAGTATACCTCCTGTAGTTATTGATAATCTCTTAAAAGAATTTATTAATTGTCTTGGCTACTGTCAGGCAGCCAACGGTGTACAATTTGAACATTTAATTTAGTCGATTTTTGACATAATCATTATCATTTTCAGTATTGTGAAAATTAATCATTATTTTCTTGAAATTTTTGTTATGTAACACCATAATTTTTCATGATGTGTATGTAGAATGGCACGCTCTTAAAAAAATTGTCGATGACGTCATATCTCGAACAACGATGACGTCACAAATGGGTCGTATGTCAAAAAGTGCCTTTTTTTAAAAACAAAACCGACGTGCCAGGGGATTTTTTCGACAACCTCTCAATTTCAAAAATAAAGAATTTATTCGTTACTTTTCGAAAGCACTGTATAGGTAAACTTTATCTATACGGAATAGGTCATATATTTTTTAACCAATTTAGAGGTCAAATTAACGTAATTTTAACTTTAGAAAGTGATTATTCGGATTGTTATGCCGTGACCTCGGTAACTCGTAGCTGCCTTGGCTTTTCTTGGGCTAGGCTCTGTGGGGACAGACCCGCTGTCGGTATCTTTGGGCCTGCCCATATATTTATTTTGGCTCCTATTGTTGATATTAGAAGATGGAAAATATATAATCAACTGGAAGATTTTAATGCATTTAAACTTTTGAGGAAATGTTCTAAACAACTTATTGACTGTGATTTTAAAAATATGTTAATTCTATTGAAAATGATATACCGACTAATTCTAAACAATGGAGTTACCTCTCTGTAAAAAAAATGTAATATGAAATGACTTTTGATCACATAACAATGATAGGCAAAGAATTTCTGATTTATTCTGTACTTATTTTGAAAGTGTTTTTGAAAAGGAAAAATTTGTTTTTGAGGAGAAAAGTAATTTAAATAATAATAATATTAATCGTATTCAATTTACTGAACCTGAGGTGCAAAATGTGTTAACAAAATTAGATCGAATAAATCGGCGGGACCAGATTTAATATCATCCTATTTTATAAAGAATTGCTCCTCGTCTTTATGTGTACCTTTAACAATATTATATAACCATTCTCTTAAAATGGGATGTTTGTCTGAAAAATAGAAAATATTAGCAATTCTACCTGGTTACAAAAGTGGTTTAAAATATATTATAAAAAATTATCGTCCTATTAGTAAATGATATTTGATCATATTTATATTTGGTAAGAAATCTTATAATACCAGAACAGCATGGTTTTTTTAAGGAACAAATTTTGTTACTTACTGTGAATATCTGTATAAACAAATGGATAAACAAGAACAAGTTGATGCTGTTTATACAGACTTCAGTAGGCTTTTAACAAAATAAGTCATAACGTTTTGTTGACGAGACTTACTGAGGTTGGTATAAAGGGATCATTACTAACATAGGTGGAGCATTGCATAAGGGGAAGGTCGCAGTTTGTTACAGATCTTAGTTGGAGGTTATAAATCTATCTAATCTTTTATTACTACTTCTGGGATACCTCAAGGATCACATCTTGGTCCGTTATTTTCCATAATTTACATAAACAACATTAGAGAATATTTTAAACAGTAACATTTTGCTATATGCAGATGAAAAGTATATATTAATATAAATAATCCATCTGACTGTGATAGACTGCAACATGACATGAACTGTTTAGAGATATACTGTAAACAAAACGGTTTATTTTTTAATCATTGCAAGTGTCAAGCAATAACATATACTAGAAATGTTGATAAAATTACTTACCAATACTTTATTAATGATCAAATACTAAATAGAATGTCACATATTAAGGATTTAGGGGTAATTCTGAATTCAAAATTGTTGTTTAATACTCATATAGAGACCTTAGAGTTAATAATGCTTGTAAAATGTTAGGTTACCTTAAAAGACAATGTAAACCATTTAAAAATATTAATTCAATTGTGTCCGTTTATAATTCCTATGTATTAAGCAGGTTGAATTACGCGTCTCCTGTTTGGTCCTCTCAGTATAATATTTATAAAGCCCGTATAGAATATATACAAAATAAATTGATCTATCTATCTTTTAAAACAAATTATTTTATTGAAAACGATTATTGCCCCGTCCGCCAATATTTTAAATTAATTTCTTTGGAAAGTCGTAGAATATTTAGTGACTTAGTTAGTTAGTTTGTCAAGATATATATTTTAACGTACCTTGCAGAAATCCTCGAAATCATGAACTTTTTTATGTGCCGTTTAAACGGACAAGCTACTGCCAGAATTCTCCACTGTGTAGAATGTTTGTTGAGTGCAACAGATATTGTATTGACATTGGCATCTTCAATGTGACTTTGACCAGATTTAAAAAAAACTTGAAACATTGTACTACCTGTTTAACGTATTATGCTTATTTATGTACATTTGTATTTCTGTGTTTTTTGCATTACTTTTTTGTCCCTAAAATGTTTTATCTATTATTTTCTTCTTATTATAATGTGAAAGCTCTTGTAGGTCTTTTAAACCTGTTGTATTCCATATGTGTGAATAAAGAAACAAACAAACAAATAAGGAGTCGTATGAAATTATTTGTCTTACTTTCAAAATATTTCCCTCACGCGTGCAAAGCAAGACAAAATCCATAGACTCGTGTTGCCTCATACTTTAGAGATATCGTGAATGTTGTTTCAGCATATTTCACCATTTTAAGTATAATTTGATATTATTTATATTCTCTTGGGGGAAACCTGTGTAAATCTTGTGAAGTATTCCATAAAGTCTTCCTCAAAAATAGAACATAACATTTATCTCACATTTTTAACCATTATTCCATTTTCTCGCGTTTCTGAATGTTTATTATTATTCACTTTCATTACCAAAGCTGAAGCATCTTGATCATAAACAAAATATATTATGCTCAGTAACTTAAGTTCTAACATTTCTACATTTCTACATTTCTAACATTCATCGTAAATTCAGATGCAGCCCGATGTACATTTCTATAAGGATTTTACAAAACAGGGTGTTTCCTAAGTAATCTGAAATATTTCAGGGGGTTTAGGGAAGGTTTTTTGTAAGTGCCTTAGTTCTTAAGTTACAGGGCGTTAAAATATTATTTTTTTAGGTTCTTTTTAAAAACTTCTGGAGCAGACTAAAATTTTCTTTTTAAATTGCCGACATTACACGCCATGATAGAAGGCACGTTTTGGCATACATTTTTTAATAAAAATATTAAAGTAATAACCTACATCACCGTACCTGATATTGTGAAATGTTGCAGCTGTTTACATAATTACCTATTACAACAAAGAAATAAATACGTTACTATTCTGTGAATATAGAGCCTAAAAAAGGTCATATCATTAATGTGTATTCTTGACGGCAAAATATATGCATAAATTTGCATTGTATTGAAACGCATTTTTTATCATCTTTTTGTGTTCCGGCAACTCTATTATAATATGAATTTTACCATTTCTGGACTGTTCTTCCCAAGTAGCGACAAGTGCCATCCCTAGCTCAAAGGAACAATTTGTAAATAATTTACCGAAGTTTTAAATGTACTAACTGATCTAATACAGAGTAATCTGAACATAGAGCTAACCAGATTTACCATTTTTATGCATACAAATTTTTTTTCCACGGTCGGGAGTAGAAATCAGTTTCTATGACATCAAAATTAAAACAGAAGTAGTCGATTATTCCCAAGGGAGTATAATGTTCCCAAGGGAGTTTATGATACGTTACGTTACGTTACGGTTACGTTTATGGAGAACGTTTTTCATGCAAAAAAAAGATAACATTGAAATTATTTATTGACATTTAAATTAAATGTTACATTTGTACAATTTTCAAAATTAATATTAGAAGGAATATTACTTTCGCTTACATTTACAATTTTTGTGATTGCGCTAGTAGTGGTACCTACTAAAACCTGATTAGCAATTTTGGTCTTATTTTCAATGGAGTTCTCGACATAACCCTCAGCGACTGTCGTTGATTTCCAACCAGCATGACGTTTTATTGTCGTGATATCCACACCAGCATCTGCCAGTAATGTCGCTGAAGATCTTCGTAAGCAGTGACCAGTATAACATGCAGCATCAGGTAATTTTAAATACGAAGCTACTACACTCGGAATTTTTCCCATGGTATTCTTGCCAACTGGCTGCGAACTACATTTTCCTGCTTTATAGTACAAAAAAAGGCGCTTATGCTTGACGTAGGGAGGACGAAGAGACAGGTATTTTCGAAACAATTCAAGCATATTTCCCACATCGGTAACCAGCAAGGTTCGTGGAATCTTTGTCTTAGTGTTTGGAACTTTTACAATCAAGGAAGAGCCTACATCCTCAATATCATCTACAGTTAAATTGACTAGTTCATCAGTTCGACAAGCTCCGGCAATCCCCAGAATTAATCCAACCTATAAAAAATCAAAATACTTAATAATTGAAATACCTAACAACAAAAGTAATCTTACCTTAATCATTAAGAATTCTTTGTCATCTGCACTTGATAGAAAACGGTCGATTTCACCCTTTGTCAATATTTTTGATTTTTTCGCTTGATATCCGTCACCGGTTCTTTTAAAAAATGCGATCAGCTTGGGGAATTTGCTTATATCTATGTTGTCGTAAATTATCACGCATGACTTAACCATAGAATATTGCACCCATAATGTGGAAGCCTTGTAATTCTTTGCATTTTCACTTAAATATGCCAACAAAACATGCTCGCTGTATACTTGAACATTTTTCTCGGCGCACCACTTTTTGAACCGATTGTAGGCTATATTGTATCGTATCGTATCTTGACTTCGTAGCCAGGAAATTGCTTATTGCAATATTTGCAGCCTCCACAATCTCTTCCGACTCACAATTATTCATTGTGCACTAAACAAATTTTAAATTAAACCAAACTAGCACCTCAATTTGACAATTCTTTTTGTTTGTTTATTTTGTAGTTATGACAATAACTTAACGACTACTAAAAAATGCTCAAATCCGAATAAAATAATTCTGGTGCTACTTACTTCATAATGACAAAATATGTGTTTTTAAGTTAATGAGACCGTGGAAAAAATAGTATATACCATTCGGGAGAGATGCTATTTTGTCCTCGGTGCATTGTAGCCCTCGGGCTTCAAGTTGCACCTCTGCCAAAATAACGTCCCTTATAGTATAATGTACTATTTTTGTGTCTGTAATTTCATTTACTAAGAACAAGGAAAACAGAAACAATTAGTTAAACACACAAAATACATTATAATTTAACATAATATTTACATTTGTTTTTGGGTTACTAATTGCTCCACATGTCCGTATGCCTGAATTAACAGACATTTCAAATTATTACAATTTTTTTAACTATTCAGTCGCATTTATAAGACGCTCTTTTCAGTGTGTTTAAGTAATATTACGCTGCGACATTGTGAAAAATTGTCCATGGGCGTAGGTAAAAAAATGGGAGGGCAAAAGTACCCCCTTCTTCAGTTTCCCCATTTGTTTAATTTTCAGGTTATTAGAAGAGCAACTTTGATTTTTTAAATGGGAATCCCTATTTTTTAATGATTCGTATTGTTTATACAAAACTTAACAACTTGTGTTCTATGACTCTTCGAGTTTAGTTTCGGCGTTTACGAGTAATTACGCATTGAACGTAGAAGTACAGAATACTTCTGAAAAGTGGACAAACATTGACAGCACTTTTTGGCTCAGAAAAATTTCCGCAGGTGACCATGACTGAATTATGAATTACATGAAACGTGCTTTCCACATGCTTACACGGAATTAAAAAATTGTTAAAATCCGTATATAAATTTTAAAAAAATACCGCAGGTGACCATGACTGAATTATGAATTACATGAAACGTGCTTGCCATATTCTTTCACGTAATTAAAAAATTGTTAAAATCGGAAATAAATTTACAAAAAAAGTTATGATGATATATACCTAAGTTATAGAGCACACTGTAGGTATAAGTAGATATAAAAACAAGTCATTTATTACTTATTTTTACAAATAAAATATCTTAAAAGCACGGAAGTATTACGAAATATGTTTTACAGCCGATCTTCTTTTACGAATTCGATGTGAATTGCCTTCCGTATTCTCTGCAGCTTGAGATACCTTTGTCTATGGATACAAATTGTGTATAAGGCAACATAAATAATGCATAAAATATGGGAAGTATTCCAATAAATCAACCTCTGTGTGATAAATTTCTACTTCAGCATTTTCGGTGATTAATGGAAGATTTAAGTTTGCTACCTCTATTTGTATAAATGTGAAATTTATTTCTGAACTTACTTATAATTTAATTTACTATAAAATACTTGTGTAAAATTTATTTTACATTAAGTACAGTAAAAAAATGTTTTCATCCACAATCACCTTATAATCGGATTTTTATCCACAGATATGAATCATCTATAGTCTGGAAATGAAAGAAAGTAATAAAACCCCGAGATGAGAACCGGCCATGGGCGTGGTAATATTTCGTTTCAGGTAATTATCGGGTAACACTAATTCCAACAGGTAATGGGTGTACATTAGTATATTTTACTGGATACATCATAGGGCAGGAGCCAGTGTATTGTGACAGATCAATCCAGTCTTAGAGCTGAATATACGACGACGTGCTAGTGCAGTAGAGTAAAATTCGACTTGCATTTAGTGACTATTGTGCCAGTGGATACAATATTTTTTGGGTAAAATGTCGAGCTTATCAGATTACGTACCGGCTAAACGCGTGAAAAGATGTGCGCTGTCTCAGAATGAGAAGATTATTATATTAATTAAATGTATTTAATGCATTGAAACACCAAAATCCTACCAACAGTGTTGACGACATCGTGGAAAAGTATTCCAAAATGACAGAGATTGGAAAATCGACTATCTACAAACTTTTAAAGAAAACAAAAAATGAATAAGATACTGTAAATCCCCAAAATCATCTACAGGGAGGTCAAAAGTCATTATAGATGATTTTTTCAAAAATGTCATTTGCAGAAAATTATACTCATTTTATTTTAAAAAAGAAATACCAACACTAAACAAAACTTTCTTTCATTTCTAAACAGACTATAATGTGTGACTTTATCCACTAGTGGAATAAAGTAACTTTAATTCACTAGTAGAATGATGAAAAAATAATAAACCTATACTAAATCAAATTTAATTTATTTACTTATTAACATTTACATTTACAGTAATGCACATTTCGTGTTATCTAATTTAATTTCCTTTCCGTTAATAATAACTCTTGTAGCATTGTTGCCATCATAATCGGAACGCATCTGCTGAAGTTTGTAAATAATTTGTACAAGTTACGGATGTCTGTCCTTGCAAGGAATAGCTATATTTTGTTTGCAATATCATGTTTGTGTTTCATTGAGCACTAGAAATATCAAGTCGTGTGATTTTGATTCTATTAAAATTCAATAATTTTGATTCCTCAAATATAATTATAATTTAATAATAATAATTTATTTATTTGCCATAACAATACATAATAGTAATAAGTAATATATTTTTTATGTATAATTTTAAGAATCCATTTCTGCATAACCTCTACCCTTTTTATGTAACAATTAAAGGTGCAAAATATTTAAACTTGGGAAGCAATGTTCTAATTTTATTTAAAATGGGCATCAACAATTATTATTCCCAGATATTTGATTTTAGTTACAGGTTCAATTTTAAAATTGTCTGTAATACTTAATAGTCTAGTTTCAACTATTTTATTAATTGAAAAAGGAATGTATTTAGTCTTTGAGAAATTTTAATACTTTTAAAGTCATTTTCTGCTTTTGTCAATAATGCTTCCCAAGTATTATCGATATACAGAACAGCCGTATCACAAAAAAGCTAAATATTTGCCCTTCAAATTTTTGATAAAATAAATTATTCAAATATATATTAAACAGTAATGGTCCCAGTACTGTACTTTGTGATATGCCACACTGAACTATTCTAGATTTACTCAACCTTTTATTTACCATGATCCTCCGTTTCCTTTCTAACAGATAGCTTCGCATTAATGTCAAGGCTACTCTACTTCTCTGAATCCATGTGATTGATATGATTGTGATGTGATTATGGATAAAACGTTGTATTGCATTCGTATTTTAATTGCCTTTTATCCACTTTAGAATAGTTAACGCTCAAACTGCTTTCTCTCGTTTAAACATTTTTGCGTGAATAAAATGCTACTTGAAACACTTATACAATACATAACTATTACTTAATTATACAGGGTGTCCAGAAGCTCTCCTGACAAACAAAGACCGGAGATTCCTCAGATAATTTTAAGACAATTTAACCCAATTCACCTAGTCCGAAAATGCTTCCTAAGGGAACTAGAGTTCTTTGAAGATGGCGCCTTGTAAATAGTTTTGTTTAAATACCTCCAGAACGCTTCTACTTAGAAAAACAAAAACTGGTATGCTTGTTTAGCCTTCAGAGATGAATCGATTCCATCAATTGCGAATTTCTAGTACCGGTCATAGGCGTCCGTTTTGGGTAGGTCAACGGTTATTTTAACGCATAACTTTTTTGTCTTTAACTTTTAAGCATTTCTGACAGTAGATTATTAAATTTTCAGGTATTTTAGTATTAAAAGGTACTCTAACTTTAAGTCATTAGGATACACCGTTTTCTAGAAAAATGGATTTGAAAATTTTTCGTTTTTTCGTCATTAAAGTTTAAAAATTGCAGTTAAAGATTTTTAAAAACAAAGTATTTATTACAATGGAACGAAAGTAACAAAAAAAAGTATCAAAGGTAGATAGTTACAAAAGATACTCGATGTGATGACCATTAATCTTTATGCATTTACCCTTTTGCTTAGAGAACGCCGAATTCTTGCAAAAATTCCAAAGTTATTTCTAAATGCGTTGCAAGCATCTTGTATCCTTCGCCAGAGTTGTGCACGATTTTGTATCGGAACGGAATAAACAAATGCTTTTATGTATCCCCAAACACAATAATCGCAAGAATTCAAATCCGGCGACCTTGCTGGCCAAGTAACTGGACCTTCTCTTCCAATCCAATGGTCTTCGTAGTTATTATCTAGAAAGTCTCGTACATTCCTGCTAAAATGGGCCGGACAGCCGTCGTGTAGAAACCATAAGTTTTGCCGAATATTTAAACGCACCTCATCTAACAAATCAGGTAAAATATTTTGCAGGAAATGTAAATAATCAGCACCATTTAAACGAGCAGGTAATTCCATAGGTCCAAGTAGATAATCGTCAACTACTCCTATCCAGACGTTTATCTTAAACCTATGCTGATGCTTAAATTGTTGAACAACGTGGGGATTGTCATCAACGTACGAATAATAATGTGCATTATGTACATTAAAAATTCCATTTTTTGTGAATGTAGCTTCGTCACCAAATAAAATGTATCTGAAAAAATCTTCATCTTGATTTTTCTGGTTTTGTAACCATCTAGTGAATTCTACACGAGCAGGAAAATCTCCTTCTAGCAGTGCTTGCACCTTTGTAAAATGAAAAGGATATAAATTTTCTTTGTGTAAGATATTTCCTACGGAAGATTTTGAAATTGTGGGGTACATGGCAGATAGTCTTCGAACGCCAATTTCTGGATTTTCATCAACTTCCATTAAAATAACATCTTTATGTTCTGCTGTTACATCATTATATCTCCGTGTTTCATTATTTTTTGGGATCACTGAACCTGTTTCTCTTATTCGTTGATGAAGCTGTAAATGTTGAGTGAAGATAAACTTCGCGAACTGACAACAATTTTACAATGAAAAACGTATGTTTTACTTTTGTTGGCAGTTCAGAGCCAACTAGTGCAAAAAATATAAATTGAACTTTAATGACGAAAAATTTTCAAATCCATTTTCTAGAAAACGGTGTATCCTAATGACTTAAAGTTAGAGTACCTTTTAGTACTAGTATAACTGAACATTTAATAATCTAGTGTCACAAATGCTTAAAAGTTAAATACAAAGAAGTTATACGTTTAAATAACCGTTGACCTACCCAAAACGGACGCCTATTACCTATACTAGAAATTCTCAATTGATGGAATCGATTCATCTCTGAAGACTAAACAAGTTTACCAGTTTTTGTTTATCTAAGTAGAAGCGTTCTGGAGTTATTTAAACAAAACTATTTACAAGGCGCCATCTTCAAAGAGCTCCCTTAGGAAGCATTTTCGGACTAGGCGAATTGGGTTAAATTGTCTTAAAATTATCTGAGGAATCTCCGGTCTTCGTTTGTCAGGAGAGTTTCTGGACACCCTGTATAAAAAAAACTTATTAGTTAATAAAATATTAATGTTCTCTTCAGTTTACTAACAGCACGTGTATATTAAGTAAAACTTGCATTTTCATTCTCAAAATATATCTTGGTATATAGCATGATTTTTAAATTAATTATACAGAGTGTATCTTTAATGCAAATGTTTACAACCTAGATTCCTGACAGCTACTGAAGTTAAATAATATTTAATCAATTTCAAAAAGCGACAAAAAGTGAACGTACGTACGACCTCGCATCACACTGCGATAGATGCATCTGTGAAGTGGAGTGCTTTGGAGACTACGAGATCAGTGTTGTTAGTGTTTTCTTCACATTGACGAATTTTAATTTGACCTCTGTGAAAACAAAAGTTTTTCCATATCACTGAAATGTGATGAATCACTTAGTTTGAAAATTTTCTGTTTTCTATACATTTTGTTTTCGATTTACAAATAGTCAGATATCATACAGTTGATTCCAACGTAATAAATCGTGATAAAATTATTCGAATTATTTAGTGTAATGTAGAAGTTCGATTCGTGATCGTTAAATAACATTTGACATTACTCTGAACATACTTTTATAAACTATAATATCTCTCAATGTATGAGTATTTATATCAAAGCTGCTTTTTGATAAGGATTTCAATTGTTTTTGCTTTTCTTTGAAGAATGTTGTTACGTGACATTGTCAAATCAAGTCATGTGAAAAAGATCGGTGTATTACCTTATTGTATTTATGGATTTGCGTTGTGTTTGTTTTTCAGAATAGTGTTATTGTAAATTACGTTGAATAAACAATAAGAAACGTCAAGTGCTTGTCTGCCTAAATTCCTTAGTTGCCAGGTCTGCCTCCTCATTGATAAATATCATTTTCGACATTTTCTATAAAACACTAACTTGGCCTTTGGATAGGCAACTGCTAGGTTATTAGGGCCAGGACCGTAATAGGATTTATTTTTTCCATAAAATTGAGTTTCTGAACAAAGCGTGAATATAGGACTTTTTGAAATAAGACTTTTTAATTTTAAATAGTCCCAGGAATCTGGAATTTTTCTTGTTAGTACAGTACCATGCACAGGGTTATTAATTAAATTTAGGCCACCCCTTATTATTGGAGGTACAAAATAAAGTTTCAAATGTTTAAGGTTGCAACTGAGCGCCTTTAATAAGTTGATGGAAGCAAAGTGGCGTGCCGAAATTGAGGGGTACAAAAAGCAATAATATCTTTTTTTAATGTCGAATTTTTAACTTATTCTTTTTTCCTCATTTCAAAGCTATGACTATGATATATGATACTTCTATGTTTAACCGTTTTCTATAAATAAAAATATTTAGAAATTAATATATATCTGTATGTAGGCATGGTCTATTTGCCATTGTAGTGGTGTCTGTAAATAGTCTTTACAAAATAGTACCTACGTATTTTTGGGTTCTTAACATCAACATAAGTAAATTTAAACAAACAGTACTTTATTATAAATTTAAAACGACTTAAGCGATTTTAAACTAAACGCATTTGTACTAAGATAAGTTTAATTAAATCTATTTATTTTGACACAAACTACATGTGGCAGAATTTTATAATAATCTTTACAAACACTCTGTATATTGTTGACAATCGAGATCCGCTTTGATATTTTAATACAAAATTCTTCGTTACCAAATTGAATTTCTGTTATTCACATTCTATTTGGCTGCCCTGCTACTGTAACAGAAATACTAAAATAAAATTATCTGAAACGTAATTCGTCCGTTCTTCAAGGCTAAGGAAATTTCTGTTTGCTTACGATATCTGAAGAAGGAAGCAATAAGGTATTTCACTAAAATTTTTAGAATTATTTTGTTTACGTTGTACATAATAAAAATTGAATGCAGAATGTCAATTTACGAATAAATTAGCCATTATTTGAAACTTATTTTATATTTTATTAGGAATAAATTAATGATTTTTTTTAAATACTTACTATATTATACCAGACGATTTTATATGATAACCGCTAAAATGATTAGGTATGTAAATATGTGTAATCCCTGGCCCTAACTGTGCGTGTGTTTCACGTTTACTTGGATATGGGTTGACAGAAAGAGAGAGGAATTTAAAATTAACGTACGCCAAGTATTACCCTGCGGGATTATTTCAGGATTCTGCATGAAATGTTGGATCGCATCAAATAAGGGTCTTCCTTTATTAATAGAAATAATCTTTTTTACCAATTTTAATCCTTCGTGCTTAAGTTAAATACAGTATATTATTCAATCTTTTAATTCTGTTGGATACCTACAGGTGGCAAATAAATAACATAACACAATAAAAGTATGATTTTATAATTATAAAATCATGTTTCATAACGTATTACATACAAGATTTTTTCTAATTTTGACGCAAAATGGGAAATACAAGTTTTTAATTTTGATCGTTTACAAGTATAATTTAAATAACAATTGTCTAATAGGTCAGTGTCAATTTAAATTTTCTTGTTATTTGACTTGACATTTAATAGGCGCTGTCTTACTATTACCGAAAAAAAATTATGATTTACATTCAGATTCTGACGACATACCGAGCGATATCGAAGAAGCGGCAAGAAATGCCGTATGTTCCCGATTCCTGAAAAATCCAAAGCGGTATATGCATTGGCTTATGAAAAATTTTAGAAATGGCGTGAACAGAAGAAAGTAAAGCGCATCAATGGTACTATTGGCATATTTTGAAGGTAAGAAGCATTTGAAGGCTTCTATGTTATGGACACAGTACTCCATGTTAAGAACTGAGCTGTCTTTAAAAAAAGTATAGACATTAAAACATACAATAGTTTGATAGCATATTTGAAAAAACAGTCCGATGCACTAAGAAATCAAACGTTTTTTCAAAAGTAAATATTGCGAAGTTTTTGATGGAGGTGGATGACAATAATTTTTTAGTGGCTAAAGAGCTAAGGTAACTAATAATTGCTTCATTTAGTTGTTAGTTTACTAATTCGCAATTTTTGCTTTAGGTTGTGTTGGTTGTGGAAATAGCCGGTGCATGTCGGAAGTCAGAATTTACATTTTTAGCTGTTAAAGATGAGGCGACGTATTTTCGAGTAAATATTCCCAATACAAACACTAGAGTAATTCGTGACTTTGTAATCACCCTGTGAGTCTTTAGAAGGACTAAACTTCGTTGACATTATCAGGAAGTATAGAAACCTACGTCCGGAAAATATTAAACAAAATAGATTCGTTGTTAGATATAGAAATGATTAATATGGTGTACCTACAACCAGTAGGAATTAATACTATTGGTTAGTTACTAAAGATGATTGCTCAAATGATTGGTTTGCCGAATTGTCCATTATTTACGGGGCACTGTTTCAGAACATTTTCGGCCACTTTACTTGCATGTTCTGGGGCCAATATTTTATTCATTCATGTATTTATTTATTTATTTATTTAGTTATTCATTCATTCATTCAGTTATTTATTTATTTATTCATTTACTCTTAAAATATCCAACAGGTATAACCAACTTAAAGGATAAGTAGTTAAACTAGAAAAAATGCAATAAGAGAGAGAAAAAATACTTAAAAAAAGATACCTACATATTAAAAATCGATTGTATAAAATAAAATATAAGCAGTATAAAATCTAGTAAAAATAAAATATAATAAACCTGAAAGTTAAATTGTCAGATAATATAAAATAACAAAAGAATTAAAAAACAAATTACATCAGGTTCACCACAAAAGTTAATGTCGAAACCCTCCATATTGTTGCTATTGTTCAGCATTTGATACAAAGGCGACTTTAACAATTCCTAGAGTTCAATCTGGAAACTCTAAATAATACATCTTTGGTAATGGATTCACATCTAAAATAAATATTTTAAAAATAAAACAACACGACGGCTGAAAGTCAAATTCTGTTGCAGAAGGATATATGTTCTATAGAAAATAAAAAAAAAAATCCGATGATATTCTTCAAGAACCGAGTAATAAGTAATACCAATAACATATCATGTAATATTACTGCAAGTTCAACAAATAAGATTTCTCCTGGAATTAGTTTCACTAACTGTACCAACTGTGAATATTTATAATTAAATAATAATAATTGATAAAGCGTTATTTATAAAATTACTGACTTAACTAAAAGTTACTTTATTATTTTTCTGTCGTATTTTTTTAATTCTTTTTTGCAGTTACTGACATCACGAATTTTTCGTAACCAGTTGCATAATGGTTTTCATGACTATATAGTTACATAAAGTAGAACTTTTTGACACTTGTTTCGATAACAAAAGATGTTACTTTATATGTCAAAATTAGATTATCATTTCTTTACAGTACAAATGTTTCATTTCGCACAACCAACAACAATTTGTAAATATAAATTACCCATACATTTACACATATTGCTTATACTTACTAATAATAAATAGTAATGACTGATTTGCCCCTTATTAGTAAATGATGCGAAATGTAATAGTATATTCTATACTTTCTCCAACAAGATTTTAGAAATCATACAAAAAAGTTCCTTATTTGTACATATTCCATCACAGTATGTTAAAACAACATTCTAACACAGTGTGATAGAATGTCATTCTAACACAGTATGCTGGAATGACATGTATTGCAATCTAATTTTTAGTTGTGGAACGTGTACTTTCTAAAATCGTGTTGGAGAAACGTCTTTCTAGAATGTAGCAAAAATCACATATCTGGTTAAGATAATCTGAGTATTCTATTGAACATTTTCGTTCCTCAGTGAATAATGAATGAACAGCCCCTATACACCGTGTGTACACAGCTATTAACTAATTAACTAACAAATTTCAGCGGTTTAAGTATTTCATCTCTGTTATGGTATTATAAGTCTTATAACGTAAATAAACTTGAGGATTAAGTTTCAAATAAGTTTATACATACCCAAGGAGCTACAACATTTCAAAGTTACGTTGAATTATGTTGTTCTTGTTGTTACTGCTACGCCTTAAAGCATAACAACAACATTTAGTCATTAATTTTGGATAAACAAATCATTATTTGTAGAAAACGTCTGCAAAGTCTGTAATTAATACAATCTGTAGTAAATAAACTCAGTGAAATCGAAGATATTAATTCCATCTCTTCTAGGACTGTTTATGTTAGATCAAACAAAAATTTATTTATTTCCTGTAGTTGATGATCATTATAATTCTTAACAATTTTTTTTGCAGTCATTTGTTCTATAATATTTGATACTGATAATTTGACTATTTTATTTCTAAGTATTTTCTATATAAACTTTTATTACGTATTATTTATAGAGAAGAACTGCTGCAGGGTGTTTCGAAAATAGTTGGAAAAATGAAACTGGACTCATCAGCCGGTTTTAGGGAGGATGTTTATATAACAGTTATTTATGGTATGGTGTGTTGTATATACATATATGTGACGAATTTTTTCAAGTGACTTACAGTGTGATTGGGGAGAACCGCCAATATTTGAAACGGTGTTTAGGGGGTAAAATTGAACAAAAAAGCCTAATAAATATATGGTTGAATATCAACGGTTACTGAGATAACATTGAAAATATTTTTATTGCTATTTTTGCGAAAGCTGTTATTATTTAATGTTTTATTTTGAGTAGGTTCTAAACCAAACTCACATTAGCGATTACTAATTGTCACATTTATGTCGACGTTTGTGATTTAAACGCTTATTTTACTATTGTCACATTTTTTTACATGTGCGTTCGCTTAGTCGGTATTGTATACACATAATTTAGTAATGCCTGCCCCATGTAGTTATCGAGAATATGCTGATATTATTTTAAATTATGGGTATTGTATCGGTCGCACGAATCGTGCAGTTACTGAATATCGAAGTCACTTCCCGAACAGAAGAGTGCTAGATAGAAATGTATTCCAGACAGTCTTCAACAGTGTACGTGAAACTGGAATGATTCCCAGTGTGAGAATTACATATGAGAGGCAAGCTAGTCCAGGTCTAGCAGTGGAAGAAGAAATTATAAATAAGGAAGAACGTAGCCCCGGTGTAAGTACAAGGCGAACTGTAACCCGTCTCCAAATTAATCAAACTACGGCATGGGAAGTCACAAAAATGATTTAAAACCTTTCCATATTCAGTGCGTCCAAAATCTTCAGGACGGCGATAATGATTTGCAGTTGTATTTTTACAATTGGGTAAACGCAAACCATACACCTAAATTTTGTTCACTGGTGAGACTCAAATAACTGCCACAATGAACATAGCTGGACAGATGAAAATCTGCAGGCTACGGTGGAAAGTAACATTCAGCATCGTCTTAGTGGAGCTAGATATGTACAATTTTTATAAAATAATTTGACAGATCTACTGGACGATATTCCATTGGATATTAGGCAAAACATGTACTTTCAGCATGATGGTGCACTTGCCCATTTTAGTCGTGTTGTGATCGATCATCTTAATAATTGCTTCCCATAACACTGGATTGGCCGAGGTGGTTTCCAAAATTGGCCACCAAAGTCACCAGATTTGAATCCCCTTGATTACTGCCTTTGGGGATGGTTTAAATCATTAGTATATGCAACAAAAATGAACACAAGAGAGGCCCTATTCAATCGGATTGTCAATTGTGCAGCACTCATAACAGAGAATCACCGTGCAATCCACAATCGAGCTGGCGTCGAGGCGGGCGGTGGTATATTTGAAAATTTAATTCATTAATTTCGGTTTATTAGATTTTTAATCAATGTTATAATTTATAAAACCTACAGAATAAACACTTTACTCTACTGCATTACAATAATTAACTCGTGTAAAAATAATAATTTTCCTTGTTATTTCAGTAACCCTTGATATTCGACCATATGTTTTAAGCTTTTTTGTTCACATTTACCCTATGAACAGCCCTTTCAAATATTGGGGGTTCTCCCCCAAATTATTTTATTTCAAAAGAATATAACTTTTTTGATAGTTGTTTATTTAAAATGTCATTGTTGCGATTTCACAAATTATCAAGGTGCTTTTACATTACTGTGGAACTAACACGGATGTGCATTTTTTTAATAATAAACAACACTGCCATTCAGACGTCATTTAGTTATATCATAATTTGCTGACGATAAATGTGGATTATTAATGCGAAAAACCAGTTTTTAAACAAAAGGGGATCAGGAAGAACTTCCGCAAGAAATTATTGATTGAGGCAGGGACAGCTGCATTGCATATTTTTCTGGAAAAATCTCGTAGCGTGGCGAGTTCAAGGTGTTTGAAGACTGTAAAGTTAAGCACGTTAAAGGTATAAATAAACATGTTTTTTGCCTACTTTCTTGAAATACACAAGGAATTTGTTACATCATCGTAGTGGACCAAGTATTCAATATTTAAAACGGACCACACATTAATACGATTCATCGTACTACATGTTGTACACCCAGCTGATTCGACCGTCGGAACGACAGATTGGATTCACTTTGCCCACTAAAACTACTGTTTAGTGTGTGTTGTATAACAAATTGTTTTGCAATTATTATTTTATCGTCTTCGCGATGACATCAAGTTTGCCAAAAGGAGTAGTAGCTGCAATTGTGGTAGTATTGTTAAATTAAGAACCACCCAAAAAAAAAAGAAGAAAATGGTGCAAAAATTGGTCGTATATTTGCAACGAGCGATATGCTTTCGACAAGTAGCGCTTGCACACAAACTATCCAAACTGGTCGTATGTACTACCGCGTTGTACTACAGATTTTCTGTATGCTGTACGGCCGTACGATACGACCGCGTCGTACTACAACGCCACTAACTATCCAACCGTTGTTCTAACGGCCGAATCAACTTCGTGTTGTATAACGTGTAGTACGACAAATCGTATAATGTGTGGCCCGTTTAAGTCTATTCTTCGGCTTTACAAAAACTTTAATATCTCTAATTCTGCAACACTTATAACCTTTTTGAAGACCAAGGCAACAGACCACAATCCAAACAATCATTAACAAGTAGGTGAAAGAAGCATCTGATGATGAATTTTTGCTTTTGAAAACAGCTTTAATTATGAGAATGGCGGAAGCTTGTAGATATGATGACCTGACTAATTTGAGTGTGGAAAATGTTCAAGACAAACATTCCTATTTGTAATTATACCATTTCATAACTTTCCTGACCTATTCCCCTCATTGCCACTTCACAGTAAGGGGATGAAAATGTGGAATAATTTTATTTAATAAGCCTGTTCAAACTAAAACTTTTCTCTCTAAACAATAGAGTTATCAAAAACATGGCGACGAACTAGGCTGCTTCGTCATATCTCTAGATCAAAGAACTGTAAACGATGTAAATCTAATTTAGTTGGTTGTATAAAATGTACAAATTGTGATAATTACTATAATTTAATTTGTGCCAAATTGTGCAGCTCGGTAAAGTTTCTAAACAATGAAACAATAACATGTTGTGTGCCTGGCAATGAAGTTGATGTAGCATTCTTTGATGCTATGGATAACATTAAGTAGGCGTATTCGAATTTTTTCCTAACCAAACTAAAATATAAAGATGTGTCACTAAAACCTTTGCAATTACGGATGATAAATCCCTGAGTAGTGTAGGCTGATTTAATTGTATTATTTATGTGTTAACTAAATGTAAGCCGATTATCAAAGTATACTACCAAATCTCTTATGTTGTCAGTTCTTTCCAATACAATATTAATGATAGCATAAGGATATGGTAATACGTCAGACTTACTACTAAAGGATTGCATTTGGAAATGTTCAGAAAAAGCTTATTTGTTTGACACCAAATTTCGAGACGCTGAATCTGTTCTTGTAGCATAGCACAATAATTATCAGATCCTAGAATATAACTTCAAATCATCAGCAAACAACAATTTGTCACAAGTTAGTACACTACACAGGTCATTAATGATTACAAAATCAGCGGACAATAACAAAGAACAGCAATGGCAGGAAGTATCACATAAAACAAGAAGGATGAAAAGTTCTACTATAGTAGGCAATAATAGTTGTATAGAAATAAATGGTAAAATTATAGAGAACGTACCGAAAAGAACGTCTTTGCATGTTTACAAACTGGACCCGTCTCTGGAGGCAAATCATCTCTGTATGTTATTAAAGGAATATTTTCCTGAGGTGACGTATAAACTCAAAACATCCAGAGATCTATTCCTCTTTCAAAATTAGTATTTTGCAAGAGAATTATGATCGTGCTATGGGACCGAAAGGAGCATGTGTGCACCGCTTTTCTGTGTCTTCTTAGAAGAAGAACTCTCATCCATCAGAGGTAACCAATATCAGTACCGAAACGCAGATTCACTCAATATCAAAGGACTAACAATTAACAAACTAAATAATTTTATTAGTGATTATGTGAATGGCGATGTTAAGTTCATACGTTTAACAGAAATTTGGTGTATTGAAAATAGTATTACATCCTTTATAACAGGTTATGATTTAATTGACTATTATTGTAGATGTATAATCTGTTGATCTCAGTAATCATTGCCTAGAATGAGATATTGAAGTATCTGGTGTAAAATGATATAGTAACGACATAACTGTTATTCAGCTTTTTATTAATGTACTTGCTTTAATACTAGAAACATTGTGTAAACCCAGTTATACTACATTTGTGACAGTAGATTTCAATTCTAATTCTATGGCAAAACAGGATTTTGAAAACAGATCTGCTCATGTCTTTTGATATTCATATAAATAAAATGAAATGTATAAGTCTGTACTTCAGTTCTATGATTCTCCGAACAATACTTTACACGAAATTACCTTAATAAGTTCCTATAAATCGTCATTCTGCACACATACCAAAATTGGGGTTTTTAATTTGAACCTGTTTTAAAATAGCCATGGCAACTTGATCTTAACACTCATTTTTAAAGGACTGTAATTTCTTAAGGAAGTCGACCACTATTCCAATTTTTTTTTAACTATTTTCGAAACATCCTGTATAATCCAGAAATTTGTTATTTATTTTAATAATAATTAATTTATTTATCTATCTACTTTATTTTTATTCCAAAAATATCTAACACAATTAAAATAATATTTTCGCAATTAATTAAAAAAAAAATGACCAAATACATTTAAAAATATCAGAACAATTGTTTTGTAGGGTATATTCTATTTTTCATACTTGACTAAGTTTTAGTCTCATATTTAATATTTGAAATACTATCTACAATCATAAATTGTCACATTTACAGAAATCAAAAGCATACATTTTGTAGAGAGAATATTTTTCAATCCATTCATGCGAGGTAAAGACTCTTGACGTCGCAAATTTGTCATTGTCATGGAAGTTCGAAAAATAATAGCTGCGTGAAAAATTTTACATTGTTCAGCTGAATTCAATCGTTTCCGGAATTCTTCAAATATTTGTTGCAAGCAGGCCCGATTTTCTTTTCCGCTTAAACATATAAAACGCCTACACACTGATGTATATCAGCGTAATATAATTTTAATATTTAATAGTTTTTTGTCAATATCACAGCGGTTTTATTTATTATATTTTAAAACACCTCATTTATAACTTATATACTTTTTTATACATGGTGGGTCAAAAACCATTTTACAGTATTCGGATATACATAATGTTCTAACATTAAAAAGAAATTAAAATGAAAAATACCAAAATTACAAGAAATTCATTCGAAATATTAATGCCGAAGAACTGTTAACTTCTACCTTCACAAATTTGTTCTAATCTCAGTGTTCTTTTATTTGAGAAATGGTGTTTTACTGGTATTTAGAAGAAAATTCGTATCTCTTCAATATTCAAGAAATATGACAAATGTCATATCATGCCTAGGCCTGTTACAATAACCCAACAAACATTTAAAGTTAGAATTACGCTAACTTGACCTCTGAATTGGTCATAAACTTTTCATGACCAATTCCGCATATGGAAAGTTTACCTATATTCGTTGGCCTTTTTCCTTATGTGGGGAAAAAACTAAAGTAATATGGAAGTTACTAATTGGTCGGCAAGGATTTTATTCCAATAAGATAATTGGACCTAAAAGAAATACGGACCAATTTTATTTTAAAATTTCTACACATTATTACCAAAATATACTCTAATTATGCCCTTTATATGACCTACTTTTACTAGAGAGAGACAACATTATATGTTTGCTTATATACATTCCAATAGCGAACAGGGATAGGAAGAGAAAGAAATAATATAAGTCAGGCTACAAAGCTACAAGTAGAGTAGGAGTTAGTATATGAGTATTTATAGATATTTATATTTTGATATAACATAAAGTCTGTATTTTTGGTTTCTATTCAATAAATTGTACAACCCAGGAAATTTTTTTCGTATAATGTGATGACCAAACTTTCATAAAAATAACGCGCCTTATAAATATACATTTTTACTATTGCTTCTTAATAATATTATTAACCTGAAAAATAACCGAAAATAAAAACTGCATGTATTTCGTGATAAAATGTGTTTAATAATTTTTCGTCATAAATGTATTAAATAATATTATCTCTATTAACGTAATTTTAATGAGTAATCAATTAGAAATAATAAACAAAACATCTAGCGTTTGTTACAACATGGCCGCTCAAATAAAATAAACTTTGAAGTCAATTTGTCTGAAGCTTAGAGATGGGACTTTTAGTTCATTTTGGTGAATTCATTCTATCAGTCTCATTCACCTAAGAGAATCATTCACTTGAGTAATTCATTTGATTCAGTACGGTCGAGAATTGCATTTTTGTAATTCGACCACCGATCGTTCAGTCTCGACGTTCAATATCGGAGTTTGCTTATAACGGCACTGTTTCATGACTCGCGTGGTATCGTAATTTAGAGGCAAAGGTATAACATACATGCTTTCGAGATTACAGACAAATCTAGATTTTAGATTAAAACAGGTAAGCATTTAAATATAGGTAATAAAATATAATTTTAGGTGTGAAAATATTGTATTAAATTAACAAAAGAAGTAATATTTAAAATAAAAAAAACTAATTTCATAAATAAATTCTAAACATTAAAAAATTCGCGTTTAAAAACAAAATTTTAAAAATTTTGTCTAATTTAAATGGAGCTCGTTTTTCTGTTACTCTGCTTTAGAAAATATTCTGTCGCAAGACACCGAACTAGCCATTATATATAGGTGATCCGACTGAAACCGGTCATTGAGTCACATTTCCGATACCGTCTACGTCTAATCGTCAGCTGCAATTTTTCATTTAATTCAGTGAACTACTGAATAAGTATAGAAGGACTGAATTTGACTCGCCTGAATTACATTGTTAAATTTTTTAGAATCAACGTCGTTTTTAGTTCACACGGAATGATTCAGTCCGACAAGAAGGAATGATTCATTTCATTCAGTGAAGTGAATAGTTCGTTTGTACTAGTTCGTTCGCGAACTACCCATCTCTACTGAAGCTTAAACCTATAGGGCAGATTGTCTATGCCAATGTTGACGTCGCAGCAAAATATTAACTTTATGGTTGAAATTTCCTCCAAATAAAGATATTTTATGATAATTTATTACCAACTAAATTATTACTAGGTACCTAAATATAAAATTCTACTCTTGGATTTATTTGTGATTGAAAATTCAAATTAAAGTCAATAATATTATGTGTGTGTGTAATAACAAAAACAAAATAAATATTTTCGAACGGAATTCAATTCAAATTTCAATTCACATGCACTACTGAATCCATTTGAGATGATAACAGTGTTATCATATGAAATAGTTATGATGTGTTTATCGATATATTATCATTAGCTTGATTTATATAATCTGCAGTGTTGGCTTCGATTTTGGTAGGCGAAATATGAACCCAATAATTATTTTTTACAACTCTGAAATATTGTGTGGTAAGCCGCCTGTTGGGCTTTATCTTTTGATTTACTCGTACGACACAATTAAGTAGGTTTTTATTGCAGATCATCAAAACACAAAACAACTTCAATACCCTATTGCATGAAAATTTCTATCTGAATACATATAACAAGAAGCTTGCTCCCTAAAAGATCCTTTTAAGAAACATTTACGTCGAAGTATTATTAATAAGTAAATTTGTACCATAATATACAACAATATTTCTATTAGGTTAATTGAAATGATCAAATATTTCCTAGAAGTTATCAACAAAGTTGAATATATTTAATATTGTAATGAAAATAGAATTTATTAAATTAAAGGATTTAATATGGCAAAAATAACTAGTTATTACCTTATTCTCAACCACTATAGTTGAAGACAAAATAAGTTTTATAATTTTGTAATAAATATGCAAATATTTACCTATTATAATTATTTAAAAAATCCCAAATTTCTAACTAAAATTTTGGTATTATAATATTTTGTAACATTGAAGACTATTTTTATGGCGAAATGTAGTAAATCTCTATCAATTTAGGTTAATTTTTCTTGTGCAGTAGTCTATTATGCTTAAATGTTAGTTGGGTAAATAATTCTTCTAAAGTTTTTGAAACAGTTGTTTTACACAACTCACTTTATTCGCATGTTCAAATAGTTATTAGTCCTTACTAACCTGGATTTACGAAAAACAGACGTAATATTTGCAATACCTTTATTTTGACGTTTTCTAGAACATTTCAGGTTATATTCTATTTGGTTCTAGACGCATTCTCTAGAACCTGGGAAAGTTCGAGAACACGAACGTGAGTGAAAAAATCGTCAAAATCATCAATCGTCAATCGTTGCTTGAAATTGGTACAGGGTGGCCAATAATACTAAAATTACAAGTTATTTACAAATTTACTGATTTAAAGAGTAACTTAGTTACATTGAAGAGTTGGCATGAAATCAAATAATTTGATAACTAAATTCAATTCTGGATATTAGTTCGTGAATAACTCCTTCCAGAGATAAATAACTGAGAATATTAAGCTGCAAATTTTATTTAGAACATACAAAATTCAATCAAGACCAATAATGATACATTTTGTACACTGTCCTGTCAGTAAATTCAATATAAACTTTATGATAGTAAATAACTATCATACAGTTGATACCTTCAATACTTAATTCATTTATGTATTCTCAACACTCATTTGTAGTATATTATTCAATATTCAACTAATAATTAATTATAATTAATCACTCACATTTTATACCTCTAATAACGTACTTTACTGAAATCTAATCCATTTTGAAAGCTCTTAAAACGAATGACCGTTTTGAATCCTTTTTAAGAGCTGAATAGCGCCCCCTTCCGTGAACTTAAGAGAACAATAGGTTTTAGTATTTTGGCGGTATCTAGTAGACAGGGAGATCGTTTATTCGCACTTTTTCCCAAGTTCCAAGCGCAGTCACAAGTCTACAGCTGATTAACAAGTGTCATGATCTGACAATTCAATGTTGTCTAGTAATTTATGCTCAGCGTATTCTAAAAACTAAGGATCTTTTCCTGAATTTCCAAAAATTTCATAACTTTTGACAGCTTATTGATAGCTAAACCAGGTATCGGCTTAATTTGGAAAAAAGGTGATACATTCAAATCAATTTTGATTGAAGTGATACTTTCATGCACAGTATGGTATGTAATACCCATAGACCTTATAAATCATGGACGCGCCCGAAACTGTTTTCTCCTATACAAATCGTTGATGCTCAGATGTGTGCGACAGAGATAGAGCTAGTCCGGGCAAAAACCCACAGATCATTGGCCGAAAAAAAAAAACAAAAACCGTAAATGACAGACGTATGACATTTACGGTGACAGACCGACTCCACCATAGTTTATGAGTGCGGACCTCTCTTTCTAGGGCCGGTCCATGATTTATAAGGTCTATGGTAATACCCTATTATTGAAACTAGTGGCGCTCGTAGGAATGGGTGCTGGGTGTTAAATCAGCCCCAGTGAACTAAAATATCAGTTGAAGTTATCGTTTATGTAAAAGCAAACAGATTTAATTTCTACAAAATTGGCAGTTCATTTCTAGAAAAAATATACCGCTATTCACGTCATCACTGAAATGGTAAATGTGCCAGAAAGAAATTTCGTCTTCAGTGAATTATCTGATTGAAATCTAAGGTTTATATCGTCCAGTCTGGTTTAAAAATATTCAAATATATTAAATATTTTAGTTTTAGAGTAGATGGTGTTTATCCACCTCGTGGCATTCCACAGTCTGATCTATTAACCAGGTTTAACCTTAACGACTTAGCCTCTCGTCTTTTTCTGTTCTTGTATTGTATAAACTTTTATCTAACATGGTAGATTGCCCGGAAATTTTGAGTTATATTTACTTTAACATTCCTCATGTTCAGACTCGCACCTATTCATAGTACTATATGTACTTGGAGTTGAATTTTATGTTTATCGTACACTGCTACAGTTTGTTATTTATGGTTGATTTTTTCAATTCACTTTTTACTTTATTTTTGTTTTTTACAGTTTGTTTTTTTTTCCTTTTTATATATTAACTTGAAGAATGTCAAAACGTATTTGTATGTATGCATCTGTTGCTCTTTTTGTTTTTTGTTTTTTATATATGTATATTGTTTCTCTTTTTCTGTAATTCCTGCCCTATAATTAGAATTTTTCTGTCTGGGCAGTTTTAATCCTAAATAAGTAAATATTCAATCATCATTGTCAGATACTTGACGCTATTAAAAGTTCAATTGTATACTACATTTTAACATTTGTAGATACTGTAAAATTATATGTATAATTATCTATAACAATGTGGTACAACTAGTAAACACGTGCCAAATATATCACCAATATCTATATATATGCTAATATGGCGCAGACCAAAATAGAACATCTTTATTGAAAGATCCTTTAGAACCGAAGCGTATAGATATAAATATTTCAAAATACTCCTAAATTTTCTTGGGTCTAATGAGAAAAATTAACGCTTCTAAATAAGTGTAGCGTTGTGAAATCCGAAAATTCGCATATTTACTGCTATTAAATGGCCTTAAATTAGTTGAAAACTTTTGAAATTAGCCACTGACAAGTTGTTCCTTTCTCAGCTCCAGTAGTTTTGAAATGTTTGGTGTTTAGGTTTTAAATAATGAATTTAATTTTGAACTTCTAATTAATTTCAAGAGATTACTGACCTCGAAAACAGGAAAGTCATTTATTCCTACGGTTTCATTGTTTCTATCAGATAGGAAAAGAAGTAATGACATATTTTGAAAATATTGTATATTACACAGAGTGATTAGAAAATCGCTGACAGACTTCTAGGGCAAAAAGTGAATACAAAAATTTATACAAATCGTCCCACCTCTACTCCTCATTCTAATCACGAAGATTAGCTCAGAGGCGGCATTTGCTCCCAGGAACGATTTACGTTACGAAACTTGGAAACCTGATCGATTAGGGGGGTAGTAAAATGTCGACCGGTATCAATCACTCACATTGACCCACGCTAACATTCTTCCACCCTACCATACCCGCAGAGAGGGTGCCAATCCTCTCCACAAATATAGCCACATCGATTCAAGTACTGACGCCTTAAACCGCTCGGCCACTGATGGAATAAATTATATACGGACTGGATATTTATTATTAATAATTTCAAAATGCCTGAACATTTTCTTTTTAAATTTGCCACATACAGTTTGCTAAACTTAAACCTAAAGACCAATTGTTTGATGTACTACTCAATATTTTACGGACAACAGCGACATAGAGTCGTCGACAACGTGACTCTTTTTAACATTTTCTACGCCACTGCAAATGTTGTCAAACGGATACAGTTACCGTGAGTATTTACATATCTACCAAATTGAATTAAATGATGAAACCTAAATCTAAAGACCAATTATTTGATGTACTGCTCAATATTTCACGGACGACAGTGGCGTAGAGACGATGACAACGTAACCCTTTTTAATTATTATTTAATATTTTTCTACGTTACTGAAAATTTTGTGGATACAGTTTCCGTGAGTATTTAATTATCTACCAAATTGAATTAAATGATACAATTTTGGCAAAATCAACCATTTTTAAGTAAAGCACGTTTGAAGTAAATTACTGTATTTACCGAAATATTAAAAAAAATCAAACCCAGGGTTTTTATTAATTAAAATTTTACAAGCAACGTTTGACAAAATTATATCAGAACTAACTGGAAAAACTACAGGGATATATATGTGTACAAAAATTTTAACCACGTGCTCGAGGAGGTGTAAAAGACAATAAAAAATTTATTTTGAAGTTCTAGTTCGATGTTTAAAAATGAGGTTGAGAATTTTACCTCATTTTTTAAACATCGAACTAGAATTTCGGAATAAATTTTCGCCTACGATAATCAACGTTCGGGGTGGTTTAGATCTGTCAACTATAATGCAGTCATTTTTTACAACGTTGCCAAATGTAGAAATGATAAAAATTTAATTTTTTATTAATAACCTGATAGATAACAGTTAATCCGGTTAGCTGCAGTATTTTGCATTCGTTCTTTGTTCCTTTACTGCAAACTGCCAACACTACATTTTCATTCATTACAGGTCCGTAATAATTACCCACTGATAAAAGAATATACAGTCCGCGTACAGTTAAATCACATACTCATTTAGAAAATCAAAATTTAATAAAAAGGGATACCTACCAAGAGAAAACTCGAAAAGCACCCGCGGCAATTTTTAATTATACAATCTTGTACGATTACTGTAGCTCTGTTGGCCTTCAACTCTAGAAAAACGAACCAAACATAGTATAGGGCAAACCATATTATTTGTACCCGACATAACTTACAATGAAACATTTAAAACTGAAAAAATAGCCACTAAAAGGAAAAACACAAAATCACAAATAAAACACATAGAGTTTCAATTCAATTATGACAACAAATTTTGCATTGCTGCATACTGTTCGGTCTTTCGTCCTTCGGGGTTGCGTTGCTGGTTGCAGTAGTCTCCAAATACCAAACGTCTGTTTGTCAAAGAACAATCGTCAGAGAAAAGGTTTAACAAAATGTTCAAAGTGTCTTGGGAAGTAACATTTTAAAATAGTAGGTATTGTTGTTAATATTGTTCTATTATAAGTATTAACACTATTTAATTCTCCAGCAACACAAGAAGTTTACAAAAATGGTTTAATACTTTGCGCTGGTGGCATACAGATGGCAGATGGCGATTGTATCAGATTCTCTCAAGGACAAAATATAGTAAATGGTGTTTGAAAGAATTTTTCAGTATTAGGGGTTGATTTATGAATAATATGACAATTGCATATTCTCGTGTGGTAGCGTAATACCAGATACGTTTTCCGAATAGACAAAACCACTGCTGTAATGCCTTGGCTGTAAACGTATGACAGTGTTTTTTTTTATCACTAAGGAAAACACAACAGGCAAAGTAGTCTAAAAGTAGGTAACAAAAATATTTAAGAAATTGGTGTACAATGTTGGAAAGAGAAAATTAACAACACTACAAAAATGTAACATAAATACATTTATCAAGTAAAAGAGAGAAAAAAACTACATTATAATAAGAAAAAATAATTTACAATTTTGTAACAAAAAAATTGATATTATGCTTTTTGAAAATACCTATTAAATATATCCACATTAAATTCGTATTAAAAAATCATTTTAATAATTGGATAATTCTATCCAGATTGAGTTTTACAAAAATTTATTGAAAAAGGGTGACGTAATCTAAAATTACAGGGAGGCACAAAAAAATTAATATTAGATAAAAGTAAGGGCGAGTCTACATAGCTATGGATACTTTATATAGGTACATCACCTCACTCAATTCACGTTGATTCTCTAAAGAAATGATATTAAATTTATTTTTGATGGTTGCTATAGAATTAATGTTCCATTGACTTTATAATCCAAGAATTTAAAAAACTTGTTTTAACTGATTCAATTCTAGAAATGTAAATACTATTCTGTGGGGACCAAATTACAGAATCAAAACTTAATTTACTTTGCACATATGCGAAATAAAATGTTTTCAATGCCTCAGGTGATTTTACATTTGTGTATACTTGCATGTGTACATCCACCTGGTCGTGGTTGTTCGGCTGAGTACCTGACCAATTTGCAATGGCACGTTTCAATGTAAACAATAAAACAGAAAAATAATTTAACATTCTTGAAATCTCTCCAAATCTCAATCCTGGAAATAAATATCATTAAGGTAGGTGCTATTCTCGGTCCTATCATATCAAGTTTCTCATTAAATAATCATCTACATTTTGTAAATTTTAAAAGCTCCGTAAATTGATACACGTGATAATGCGGTGCTGTTACTAGCTTTGACATGCGAAATATAACCGACCAGAGTCATCGATGAATAGGAGTTTAATATAGTTTTGAAAAAAAATCGTTTTTGAAATATTTCTGTAAATTTTTTGAAGAGAATTTCCGTTAATTATTATTTATATCTATCCTCTCCGTTAGATTTGAAGAGCATATCTACGTTTTCAAAAAAGCTATAGACTGCATCACAGAACACGTGTCATTCCAATATGTTAAAGTTACGGAATGTATACAGTGTGTCTCACTTAAGAATGAACGGTCCATAGCTTCCTTATGAGTCACTTTAGAAAAAATATTCTTAGACAAAAGTTGCTTTTATTTTTATTGTGCATCTCTGTAAATTATTTTCAACTTTACAGGTTGTTTAGTTTAGCCTGAGCGTTGACCAACTTAAGTTTTTTTAAATGGAATACCCTGTATATTATTTCATTTTTAGATTCCTCGTTAAATTTTAGGCTGACTTTGTATACCATACCTTAGATCTAGGACGCTTCGGTTCCGCGTTATTCAACTATTTCACAAAATTTTTCCAATTGCATTATTGTCTTTAAAATTAAATATCTTCTAAGCTATTGATAATACAAATTCACGGTTTTCACTATTCGATTTATCATAAAATTCTCTATCATTTGAGCTAAGGAAAGAAAATTATTCTTACAAGACCCAGATTGTACACCACATTAAACTTTTCTTCCTATCATTAAACACAGATTTAAATTCCCTTTCGACTGATATAACATTGGTAATACTTATCTCTATCAGTTTTTGAGTAATTTTCGTTTATTTGAATTTCTCCCAAAATCGGCAAATAAACGTTCATTAAAAAACAAAGTAGTCACTAACAACGAGGTTTCTTTTAGACAGTTTTCTTTCGCATTTTACCAGACTTGGAACAAGCATGCTTAAAAGGTCAAAAGAACAATAAAATTAAACCACATGAACATAGGAATATAATAAAACAGAATGACACATAACGAAAACATAAACATTACAACAAGTTTTACATTAGGTGCTCAAAATGGCGCCCATTTTGAGTAATGCACAAGTGAAGTCTGTTTTTTAACGATCTTTGCACATTTTCTAGCATCTGTGGGGTGATTTCTTCAAAGGCTCTAAATATGCGATGGCGCATATACTCTGCTGTAGTTGGTGTCGTTCTATGCACTTTACTTTTTATGAAACCCCACAAAAAAAGACACAAACTGTAAGGTCTGGAGACCTAGGAGGCCATCTAACTGTTCCTCCCCGGCCAATCCATCTCTTGAGAAATGCTTGATCCAAGAATTGTCGAACCCGAAGAGCATTGTGTGCTGGAGCACAGTCGTGCTGGAACCACATTAAGGAATTCAAGGAATTCTAGATAAACTTGCCCCGTTAGGTGTTGGTTGAAGAAAAATGATCCTATGACATGTGTACCCAGAATACCAGCCCATACGTTTAGGGACCATCTATGCTGGCTATTACCAGTTTTAAACTGGTGCGGATTTACTATGTCATAATAATGACAATTATGACGGTACACGTACCCATTTTTATGGAAGGTGGCCTCATCTGAAAACATAACTTTACCGAAGAAGTCCTCCTGCAGTAGAAGTCTTTCAGCTCCCCAGTGACAAAAATTAAGCCTCTTCTCAAAGTCTTCTTCAAATAATTCCTGATGCAACTGGATAGAATAAGGGTGGTATTTATGTTTTTTTTAAATTCTATGCACTGAAGTCTTACTGATACCAGTAGTCCTACTAATATCGCGTATACTACATTGTGGATTTTCTTGTACGTTTAATAACACCAGAAATTCATTTTCTTCGTTAATTACATTACCCACTCGGTTATGTTTTGTATATCTCAGGGATTCAGTGTTTCCAAATCAATCGAGTAATGAACTAAAAGCAGTTTTTTTGGGATGGTTTCTATCAGGGTATCGTTGCGCATAAACTCTGGACGCTAATAAAGTGTTTTTATTACATTCTACAAGAACAAATATCATTTCTACCAATTCTTTTTGAGTTAACATATTGAAATTTACTTGCTTAGCAAACTTATTTCAAATAATTTATACGCAAGACAAACAATGACAGCTAGGTAAATTAAATGATGCTCAAAACCCCGCTATAGTGCCTACTTTGTTTTTTAATGAACGTTTATTTGCCGATTTTGGGAGAAATTCAAATAAATGAAAATTCAACTCAAAAACTGATAGAGATAAGTACTAACAATGTTATATCAGTCGAAAGGGAATTTAAATCTGGGTTTAACGATAAGAAAAAAAACTAATAGTTCCATTTTGAAAAAATGAGTTATACGAGTTTAAACATTTTCAAGTTTAATGTGACGTACAATCTGGGTTTGTTAGAATAATTTTCTTTCCTTAGATCAAATGATAGAGAATTTTATGATAAATCGAATGGTGAAAACCGTGAATCTGTACTATCAATAGCTTAGAAGATATTTAATTTTAAAGACAATAATGCAATCGGAAAAATTTTCTAAAAAAGTTGAGTAACTCGGAAACGAAGCGTCCCAGACCTAAGGTATGGTATACAAAGTCAGCCTAAAATTTAACGAGGAATCTAAAAATGAAATGATATACAGGATGTTCCGTTTAAAAAACTAAAGTTGATCAACGCTCAGGCTAAACCGAACACCCTGTAGAGTTAAAAATATTTTACAGGGATGCACAATAAAAATGGCAACTTTTGTCTAAGAATAGTTTTTCTAAAGTGACTTATAAGGAAGCTATGGACCGTTCATTCTTAAGTGGGACACACTGTATATTATCATAGATTAAACTAATTAATACCTTATCTGACGCCTTTAATTTTTTTTACTTAAGGTTCAATCGACTTTGTATTTTCCTTGAAATACGTTACGTAACGTTTGAAACATAACTGTATATAAGCTTTTGTTTACATCGCTTTTTCCGGTTTGTTTAGTAAAAGAGGCACTTAACGAGAAATCGATGAAAATATTAAAAAAAAAACGGGGATAAAAAGTTCTCAGTACTCAGGAGGCTTTTTATTTATAAAATATTGTAATAGGCATTTAAGGGAAAACCAATTACAGGCGAATTTTTCCTGCGCAATTCAGTAAATTTCAATTAGGGATTTTCTAGATATGGCATCCTTAATTTAATTCAGAAAGTTTGGAGAATAATTGCCATTTAAAACCTATTCATTTTTTTCTATAATCTACCCACCTACTCAATATTTTTTTCCAGAACATTCAGTACTCGTTTGTTTAACTTTTTAAGTTAAACAAAGACAAGAGTATCTCATTCATTTCTTTATGTATTCATTGGCGCTATTCATTAGTGTTACTAATTGAATGATTAATTAATATCTCTTGGTTTTGTATTATCTATAGATATAAAATTGATGTGCTAAACTATGATTTAATAACCGACTATATTTTTTCTTCATTGCATCATCCCGTTGATTAATGAAATTTTCTAGATTTAAGTCATTCCTGCTCTATATGATGGTTATGACCTACCAACTATGTCGTTGCTGAGTGCAAATAAAAATATGTTGCCCCTATTCCGCGCAAGTCTTCTACTTCAAGATTAATCCTCGTGATTAGAATGAGAAATAGAGATATTATATTATTATTAGGTATGATATTTTAATGTAGTATTACTCGTACAAAATATATGTGAATATCTTTAATCTAATCATAATACTGTTACGGAAGCTCACCTACCTTTTTAGTTTGTTAATTATGTTCCTGTTTGCATTACAATTTACAGGGTGTTTTAAATGATATAGCAAGAAGACCACAGATTCCTTAGGTGAAAATAAATCGATTTAACCTAACATACCTATATTCCAAGTTGCATAATAAAAAAAGATACAGGGTGTCAAATTTTATTTTCGATATTTGTAGATAACTTATGGAAATATTTACATTAAATTTGTAAATCAGGGATTTTTGCGGGCGAGAAATTCAAATTTGTTTCTAATTTTGACGTCACTAGTAGAGGGCGCTACTTATGGCACGTCATGTTTATTTTAAATGGCAGAACTTTTTTGTTGCTTAGTATATCCATCTGACTATTGAAACAATCGATTCTCCTACCTGTTATATCTGAAAAAGGTCGTTAGGAGTAACAGTTTTCGAAATAACCCTATTTGAAATATTCAGTGCACCAATTGAAAATTGTTATTGTTTCAGGTAAAGTGCCTTTTCTACTGAAAATACAGCAAAATGTCACTCGAAAAAGTTGTTCAGAACGGTATATTATGGAGACGTGTAAAATTTCAAAAAGATCGGCCTGCTATGATAAAATCTTTGTGCTTTATTAAAAAATGGTGTCATCAAACCTCGTCGATCTTCTTGAAATTTTGCACGTCTCCATAATTTACCATTATTTTCAGCAGAAAAGGCACTTTACCTGAAACCAACACAGTTTTTACTCGGTGATGTGAGCATTTTAAGTAGGATTATTTAAAAAATGGTTACTCCTACCGACTTCAGCAAGATATACTTTTTTCAAATAAAACAGGTAGGAGAATCTATTGTTTCGATAGTCAGATGGATACATTAAGATGCAAAAAAGTTCTGTCATTTAAAAGAAATATGGTGAGCTACAAGTAACGTCCTCTACTAGTAACGTCAAAATTAGAAACATATTTGAATTTCTCGTTCGCAAAAACCCCCGATTTACAAATTTAATGTAAATATTTTTAACTCGTTATTTTTTGCTCAACATTTCCGGAAACCCCGTATAAATATTTGTTTTTTTAACTTTATGTAACCAGCCTGCACTGTAATTAATTTTTACTGTTGGGCAGTTGTATACTAAATAAATAAATAAATAAAATAAATACATATGAAATATTATTGTAGATGTATATTTATATCTTAGTTAGTGTTTTAAGAATGTTCAACCCCAATTGAATACAAAAAATATAACAAAAACTTTTATTTCTTGCTGTACACTTTCGGGCGTATATTTTAGCATCTCGATGGCTTCTGCTTCTATGCGTCCTAACTAATAAACAAGTAAGCGTTCACTTTATATAGACACCGATTTTTCAGTGGGAGCGTCACATATCTTCCTTCTCTTATGGGAACCCATGAACCAGTCTTTTTTTTTAGATGTGGCTCACCATTCGTAATATGGGATCACCATATAGTATACCCGTCTAAAAAAACTTAGTGAGATACTCAAGTAGATAGGCGATAACTATGTTTACTGTTCTCTGTTTCTAATAATATGATGTAATAGATTACGATACCATAACGTATTTTTTCTTTTCGTTTTTGCGCTGCTAAATAAAGGATGAGAATATTAATACGAGGTTTTAGTTGTATTTTATATTAATAGATGGAGCAATTGCCAGTGTTGACGTAGATAGCAACCTTTTCATCTAGATAAAATTACATGAAAACTCAACGTATTATCTAGATACAGATAATTAGGGATGTAGTAAATTATCTAGATTACGATAACAGATAATCTAAAATTATCTACATAAATTCTAGATAAAAAAATTAATTAATTTTAACTAGTATTTAATAGATTAGGTAGCCTATATGCATGAAAGTTATCAAAATTTTGGAAGAGACATAATTTAATTTAAAAAGTGTATAGCTTTTACCAGAAAAATTGTGACGATCAGATAATACACAAAAATAATATGATATATTTTTTTTAATTGGGGTGTTCAGTTTAAGGCACTTGTGCAAGTCGTTAATTGCATCAATAAATTTTATCCATTTTTCAATATTTTTTCATATAACAAATTTCATTTTAATCGTTCAACGGTCAATGGTCAAATGGTTTAACTTTCCCGGGTTCGGATCCCGCACCTGGAAAACCATAGATCAGCTATACTAGTGGAGAAGATTCCAGCATCCTTTCTGTGAATATAGTAGAGTGGAAATGTGAGAGATTTATACCGGCCAGCATTTGACCATCTGCCTGAATAATGAGGTTTACCAAGTATCTCTCATTCCTGTGCCGCATGATGGTTAAGGCCTACCAACGTAAATCGTTCCTGGGCACAAATACTATGCGCTTAATAATAATAATAATATACCGCCCTCCCTCTTGCACAAATCTCCGATTTCTGGGCTAATCCTCGCGATTACAATGAGAGCTAGAACTGTTACTATTATTATTAGGTATTAATTACTGTTTATTTCAGATATAATACATATAGGGTGATCTTGAAAATGATATAGTAATTGTTGTATACATACGCCTACTTATTCGAAGAATAAGAAAATTGACAAATTTTTTGGAAAAATTTTATAGGAAAATATTGTTTATTTTTATATCAGACAGGGTGAAAAGGTGGTCATTTTGATCTGGTAAAAAAACATGTTTTACATAAAAGTGGATAACTTTGCACTGTGTCAGCTTTAATTCTAAAGCTACTTGCCAAAAATATTTGAGCATTGTTGTACACACGTAATATATCCACAAGTTCATTATTATCATACACATGGGCCATAGTTTAGTCAAGAAATTACGTTTGACACAAACTGATACTAGACACAGTACAAAATATAAAATGTTAACGATAACACAATTCATATAGAATACGTTGGTTTTCTATTAAGGCCAGCTAAAGGAAACGTGGAACTCAACACATACCGCGCGCGCATCTTGTTGCGTGTTATTATTTATCAATGCGTATTTGGTCCAACAGCTATTCTATTACAATATAAATTACACTCTTTAAAATGAGTTTATCCATTTGTTTTAAACTGCTAGCATATTAGTAATGAAAATTACTAATATGCTACCGTTTAGTTTTAGTTCTCAGTTGTTCCTCTCACCAATAGATTTTATTATGCATACGTCAATAGTTCAAAACAAGTTTCTGAATTCTTGAAAAGTGTAATTATTATTGCAATAGTATGTAAATAGTTCCGTTGGTTGAACTATTAGGGTATGTTAGAGTTCTACAGAGTCGGCTTGAAAATTATCAATAACTTTAAACTCAATTATCTCGGTTATCAAAAAATATTTTTTGGCATCAGTTAAAATTAATAGTCCACTTTCAAAATCGCCCTGTATATAAAGATTCAAGAAATTTATCTAATTAGTTGAATTTCTTCCTCCTTATGTAATTAGTTAATTTAGAGAAAATAATTATAATTGTTCAAGACAAAATCATATGTGTTAATATGGTGCATTTCATTGAACAAACCATCGGAACTTTAAATATCTTACGAGTAGCATCACATAGACATCTGAATTAATAATTAATTATTTGTATGTGCTAGTCTTTATAGTAATGCTTTCATCGTTTATCAACTAAGTTATGTTATATAACTCCAGTTTGTAAGACAGCAAATTATGAATGAATAATTCAGTCTAGAAATTAATCGGAAATTTATTAAAAAACTAAATAGACCACAGGCAAATTTATTAATGAATGAAAGACAAGAGTACATAATGGCTTAAATTCAATTTATTCTTTAATTATATACGGCAATTTCCTACGACCACCAAACTTTGAGTACTTACTTCGAGTGCTCCTCACTGAAGCCGTGCTGGAAAAGTTTGATTACTCCCTCCTTTGCAATATTTTACGAACATTAAACCTAGAAGACTTAATTCATTGAGGACTTACTTCATTGAATTTTACTTTAGCAAACAATTAATTGCCTAGCAGTTTTAAATTCAGTCGTTTTCGTCGCGATCTGCTTCGTGGGGAGTCGCTTGTCCTTTAATTATCTTTAATTTCCTTTCATTATTGCTGTTGGTAGTTTTTCCACTTAACACCTACGCAATTGAATTATTGATCTTTTAAGCCTTGTCCATGGACGCGAGATTCGCGAATATTCCCGCGAATTATTTAACAGCGAAAAAAAAGTCTTACATACGGATTCATCAACAAGGCGTAACCTTAGTCCGACTAGCGGAGGTTACGCGAGAAATGTACGCCTCTGTTGCGCCAATTTAAATAAAATGCGTACTCCTATTCACTACTATGTATAATACTTTGTGATATGTTAACTAATCCGTAGCACTGAAAAATGCAGTCTAACTAGCAGCGCATGTTTCGTGAATGAGCGCAAAGCTGGTTAGTCCGACTAACGCGCTTTACACGGGCGCAAAGCTGGTTAGTCCGACTAACGCTATTCATGAATCCGGCTGTTAACTTTTAGCAAATTTGTCAACATTTTCCTCGCAAAACTGTTATTGATTGTTATGCAAGATTGTCAGAAGCTGAAGTTAAACTTACTAACCCCACGTAATGATGAAATTAGTAATACTGTCAATAAATTCTATTTTACGAAATCAAAAACTGCGAAATTCGCATGAATATCCGCGACTTTCTCGACCATAAAGACAAAGCTTTAGAATGGCATAGCAAATATACAAAACTATTTGTGGATCTTCTAAGTTGGAAAGATCGCAGAAATTAGAGAGAGTGCTCACAGTAACAACGACAAATATATTAGAACATAGAAAAACAAAATTTATTCTCACTACTTCAATATATGCAACAAATAAGCCTTGTCCTCATAAGCGGAAAATTCGCGGGTATTCATGCGAATTATTTCAGCTGTTTTGCAAAATTCGCCAAAACTTGGGACTTTTCTCGCCATTAATAATATACAAGGTGGCCAGATGAAAACGAAACTGAACCATTTTCAGGAACTGCGTCGAGATTATAGAGAAACGCTCAGACCCGTCGATTTTAGGTTAAAGGGGGACATCCTTTGCTGGTATTTTTGACTCCGCCACTTTCACCCCCAAGCGATGGTAAACATGACCCTAAAATATTTAAATGGCATTCGGACCTATGATTGATCACATCCAGTTAACAGTAACAGGCCTGTTAAAGGTAACTGGTAGGTTAATCAGAAATTCTTATGATTGACACTTCTGTCAAGTTTATTTCTCCTCGTTGCTTAACTTAATAATGATCACGTGACCCAGTTATGAAACTGTTTGGAATAATCTGCCGTTAAATGTAACCGGAGCTTTTTATTGGTCAGAAATTTAAATTTTATTTTTGTTAATTGACGTATGACCTTTGACATATAATCCGTATAATTTTATTATTATTTGTCTATAGCACAATTCAGTTTCAATTTATTGCCATATCATAGTTTTACATAATAAGTAAAATACAGTATTACTAGTTTGACAGTAAATACAACTTAACTTGGTCAGGTTACAATTTTATACAATTAAGATTGTTATTCTGAATATGATAGCGATACCTAAATGAATATTAACAAACAAAAAGAAATATATTTTATTAACTAATATTATTAATAATTAAATAATTTATTTATGAATACAATAGGAGGAAGGTACAATGAAAACAGTTAATATTTAATTATTGATAGTAATTTAGATTCTATAAGGGAGTAGGTATATGAATAATGCCTGTTTAACACTGGCAACTTATTCATGAATTAATTCATGAAGTCGCTTCCTGACGTAAATTGACAAGTGTAATGCACAAACTTTGATGTCAAATAAATTAATCAATTTCTTCATAAACTTATTCATGAATTAGAGCATGTTCTAATTTCTCGTCAATTTTACGTGAATTTCAGGCATACCAACTGGTGAAAACACATTTTATTCATCATCTTTGTATTTTGTCGAGTTCAGGCTGCTATTAATATTGTTAAGGCGACAGCAGTTAACCGTTTTCTTCTAATAATATTGACTTTATGATTATACATTTCGCTAAAAAAAATAATTAAACCACTACCATATAATTTGTGGATTAGTTTACTAATAACAACATAACCCCAAAAAAACATATTATTACTATTTGAGTATTTGTGTGTGTTGGTAATTTGAACAAAGTTTCAAATAAACTCATGGAATTTCAGTATAGTGTAAACGAAATATTGTCGTGAAGAAATTCATGAAGTTCACGGAAAAATTCATGAATTAATTCATGAATAAATTGCCAGTGTAAAACAGCTATAATACATTTTATCTTTTTTAAATATTATTTTTATTAAGTATATATTTTTGACAATAATTTCTAATGGATTACAGTAACACTGATGGGCTGCATCCCTTCCAATATATACAATATTGCAACATCGACTCCACCAAAACGTAGTCAATTGTAATTAGCACAGATCGCATGCCTAAAGGTACTGAGTATACATATTTAATATTTGTATCCAGTTTTTACTAGTTTTTGATTCCTGATGAAGTTTTCTGCTCTTCCTTTTTACAATCTGCTTCCACTCTACATAAAGCTAAAATAATTTAAATAATTGTTTCGATAAGTTAATATGAAATACTTAACGTATCTGCCATCACTGTTGAGAATTTATTTCCGGTCCATACACTAAAGATATGTATTATATTATATGTACTTGCATGCAAAATTTTGGTAAAGTGCCTATATTAACATGCGTTGGGATTTACTTGGCCTTCCAACAATATTTTATAACATTTAATGAAATTTTGCATTTCTTCATATTGTCATTGGGTCGTGCGCCATTTTTTCCCCACTTTTAAGTAGTATTAGGTAACATAATATATATATTTATATAGTCACTTAAGTAGGTCTGCATTATATGAAAAACTTAGCTGCTATTAACTTCGTTTAACTTAGCTGCTTCGTTTTAGAACTTACCGCTACATTTTTACATCTCTCATTGCAGCACTTACCAATTCGTTATTTATATTAAAATAGTTCATTACCATAATCAGATCTACCGTTGGTAAATTAGACAAATTTGTATTTAAACAGTCATGTCCACACATGGCGAATTTTAAAAGTAGTAGTAATTTGTTTAATTTAACACATTGACTTTGCTCGAGATTTAACCGGACGATTCCTGACCAGCTGTGTGTCATGCCTCGCGATTTGGAGGAGCATTTAAATCCTCAAATATTAAAAAAAAACTTCTTATAGGATCAAATTTTTAGGGTTGAACATACATCATGGATACTTCATAAAAATTAGGCAAATAAAAAACTTGCGATTTGACCAAATGACCCTATCATAACGAAATTGAGACACATTAGATATAACTGTCTTTCTTCTCTCAAAATCTCGTAATATTTCCGTTAACAGGATATTTTAAGATTATATTTGACACAATAAATCTACGTAAACCTCTTCGATGAAATCTATTATTAACTGATTACTTTCATTCATAAGTTTGATTAACGATGTGAAGAGGATTTAGTTGGAATTAGTAAATTTTTATTTAACAGAGATAAGATAAATTCTTTCTGACGTTAGAAAAATTGAAGTAACATGGTCGAATTATGTTTTCCATTTTTTGTCTTTGAAAAATGGGACAGAGTACTGTTTTAAATTTAATCATATAAAATTTGTTTGGAAAAACTGAATACATGTTGTGAAGCATAATGGATTTGAAATATCCTATAAGTACTTCAATCATTTTTTTTTTCAGTTTCACATCATATTCTCATTTACGTTTTCATTTATGTCGAATATATTACACCGTGGAAAAAAATATGGTAAATAGAACCCGAGTGGCAATATATTTAAGTCTGTATCTTTGATAACTTTGAAAACATTTATTTTTTTTTTTAAATAATAGCAATTTGGTACTCATGTATAGAATGTCTCGATTTATAATTGTACATTTTAGGAATTTAAGTAAGTTTTATTAAATAGACTTTTATTAAAATACCCAAATCGAAGACGGTTATGATTTTTAAACTGCCAAAATTTTTAATATTGTGTATTTTCGAAGTCTAATTACACAACGTTTTTCACATACTTTAATTTGGCAACTGGGATTCTTTAAATATTAAAGATTAAAAAATAATTGAATATCGCATTTTCAAGATGTACGCCTAACTTTTTTTAAATAGAACGCTCTGCATATTTTACCGCCATTGGAAACACCATCAACTAAGGGTTTCAAAAATATATTATACCAGACAATTATCTTTTATGGCTTTCGAAATATAACGAAAAGGTGACTAGATAGATAGCAAGTCGGTATACGTCACTTGACTTTTCTCTTGATGTGCGACGTGAACACACTGATTGAGACATTTGGTTAGTAATTATTTTATGTTTATATGATGGCATATGATGTTGCATATTAACAATAAACATATATCATGTTATCTTTTTTTTTAAAAAAAATAGGTCTATATTTCAGATCCTTCAACTTTCGAATAATAACGAAGAAAAAGAGAGGGGGAGGGGAATTTTTTGCGTGTTTCAATCGGTTTTTTTAATACCACCTAGGTGTTCTGTATTCACCGCTAATATATATACATTTGTCATTAAACACCTTGGCGTTTTCTATAAATAATCTACATCATCTCCAAAATGTCAAGAATGTATAATCCTATGAGCATATGCATGTTTATGTAACGTTTTCAAAACGTACTGGTTGATTATACATTTTGCGTTAAAATTGTCAACGTTTCAGCTATTTCATTCAGAGGTTGAAATGAACACTAGACATTTACATTTTTTTTAACGTTTATTCAAGTAACACATAAAAACGTATAGATAATGTAAGTATATATTTTTATAATATTAAACAATGCGTTAGGTGCAGGGTTTGTAAAACGTTGAATTAAACATTTTAAGTACCTACATATATGAACTGAATATATGAAACGTGTTATCCAAATGTAAAAACATTTTTCTACATAACGTTTTAGTAACAAAAATAAAATGTGTAAAATACATTGATCGAAATAAAATGTTTTCCGGTAATGTTTACTTCATAATGTATTTAAATATATAATACAGTTTTATATTTTAATAATATTTAACTAAGCTTTAAGGGCAACATGCAAGCAATATTAGGTACTACTGAAGCACAACTAAATATTGGCCACTATCCGGCGCCACAGTAAGCTATTTTCACGTTTATTCACGTTTAAAATATAAGTTTAAATTTTATTTTCGATATTTGTAAATAACTTCTTAAGAAATCCAAATATTTACATAAAATTTATAAATCGGGGATTATTGTGGAAGAGAAATTCAAATATGTTTCTAATTTTTACGTCACTAGTAGTGGGCGCCACTTGTAGCACACCATGATTCTGTTAAATGGCAGAACTTTTTTGCATCTTAATGTATCCTTCTGACTATCGAAACAATCGATTCTCCTACCTGTTTTATTTGAAAAAGGTTGGAAGGTCGGAAAAAGGTTTGCTCAAGTCGGTAGGTGTAACCATTTTTGAAATAATCCTATTTGAAATGCTGAGTGCACCGAGTAAAAACTGTCTTGGTTTCAGGTAAAGTGCCTTTTCTGATGAAAATACAGCAAAATGTTACTTGAAAAAGTTATTCAGTATCGTAAATTATGGAGACGTGCAAAATTTTAAGAAGATAGGCGAGGTTTGATGAAACCATTTTTCAACAAAGCACAAAGATTTTATCAAAGCAGGCCGATTTTTTAAAAGTTTTGCACATCTCCATAATTTACCATTCTGAACAGCTTTTTCAAGTAACATTTTACTGTATTTTCAGTAGAAAAGGCACTTTAACTGAAACGATAACAGTTTTCAGTCGGTGCACTGAATATTTCAAATAAGATTATTTCGAAAACTTTTACTCCTAACGACTTCAAAAACGTATACCTTTTTCAGACATAACAGGTAGGAGAATCGATTGTTTCAATATTCAGATGGAAACACTAAGCAGCAAAAAAGTTCTGCCATTTAAGTGGCGCCCTCTACTAGTGACGTCAAAATTAGAAACATATTTGAATTTCTCGTCCGCAAAAACCCCCATTTACAAATTTTATGTAAATATTTGGATTTCTTAAGAAGTTATTTACAAATATCGAAAATAGCAACCACTTTTAAATGTTTTTAAAACGTACGCGTGGCCATGGGGAAAGTCCCATGACGTAGTTTTAACAGAAACGATGATTACGATAAGTGATTAGAGACAAATTAGTAGAAAAAATGCATATTGCTTAAAGTAGATAAAATTGACTGTTTGAGAAAAATTTACTATTTTATATACCAATGCATTCCACACTTATTTAAGAAATATTATGTGGTACATCTTGTAGTAGAAGTTGCAGTTTGACCAGGCTGGATTTAAATATAAGTTTAATTAAACCAGATAATACTTGAACCATAGCGAATATAACGTTAACTTTATTTGCATTAAGCACATAACATTAACATTACAACAATATACTTAGTGCGATAAAGCGTATAAAAACCTAGATAAACTAACTTATACAAGATTTAATACTAAAAAAACAAAATCAACATGATCTCAATATACAAGTCTTCTGACAGATATTTCTGAAATTAGTTGTTCAATTGAGCTTAATTCTGTTTTGCTATTGATGGTAAAAGAACATATTTTAAAAATTAATTTAAATCATTTAAAGAGTAAAATATTTTAGAATAGTTTATTCAAAACTAGCACAACATGTTTTTCTATCGAATTCAAGTGAAGAAATTTACATCTATTAACAGATAAATAAATCAAATTCTAATGTCTCATTTTCAGTCAGATAATTTGATACTTAAATATAGTTTTCATTAAGGGTCCTTATGACAACAATTGATTGAAGTTTCTTATGACAAAGTACCGCGGGTTGCATACTACTGTGACGTCTCTCTAATGCACTCCATTCTTTTTTGTGTTATTGCAGTAGAAATGTAGATGTATAACTGACATATGATTGTATAAGCATCGATATTATCAATAAATTAATGAAATATTAAGTATTCTATCTAGTATTATATCTATCTCGTATTTACCCTACTTCATATCAATACATTGATTTATACTTTATACAAAGTAATATTTTATACACAACTTCTATTTATTTCTTTTTACAAGTTTTATGTAAATTTTAAAGGAATGTGCCTCATCATACATGCATAACTCTGTGGAAATATATGAACTATTCATTACTTTTCCAGCTACATTCCCAGAAAGGTTTTGCTCACTTTATTTCACTAAAAATCGTCGCACAGATATGCTTCATTCAATTTTATATACTGAAATGTCTCCTTCATATTAACAGCCTTTCAAAGTTAGAAAGCGGATACATTTATCATGGTTCCAACATTTAAATTGGTCGAGGTCGGTACTTTATTGATATATGATATGTATTTTAAACCCTATTAATATGCGGACTCATTTATTTTCCATCTATCTTTTCCATGTAGGTCGTTCACCCCTTCAGCTGAAAAGATACCATTTTTCTTAGACGTCGGGAGCAGAATTCATAGCGTATTTGCGAATGACGCTTGTGACCAATGTTAACTCTTGAAGCGTCGATTTTAGCGACACTTAAAGTGTCAACGTATGCCTGTAAAGAGATACTCTATCATATGGGAATTAAGTAGTTTAATAACAGAATTAAACATTGTATTTTTCATTGCTATATAAATAATAATAATAATAACATCTCTACCCCTCATTCACGAGGATTAGCCCAGAAGTCGAAGATTTGTGCGGGAGAGGGGGCGGAATATTATTATTAAGCAGGTATGCGTCCAGGAATGACTTAAGTTGGTAGGGCTTAACCACCATTCAGTACAGGAATGAGAGAAACCTAGAAAACCTCATTAATTAGGGGGGTAGTCAAACGTCAACCGGTATCAATCCCAGCTAGCAAAGTAGTTCTATAAATTTAGAGTAATATGAGCTTTATATTCTGTTAATATTTTATAGTTGTCTCTAGAATACTAAATTGTTGAATTATTGTGGCACATGAGACTATTTTGCCTTCAGAAACTAAATTGTTTTTTAAATTTGTTGCAAGTACGGTCTTAGAGCATAATTTCTAGAACATTTATAAGATAACTGCTAATGTAATCCTATAAATGTGTACAATAACACAATTTTACAGCAACGGTGCTTGCTGTAAAACCGATGCAAAATAGTGCTTTATAGAATTATACCATCTCCTGAGACATTATTCTGTAATGTCGCTTATAGTTTAATCATAGAACTATTGTGTAACGCGCTGTTAAGTTACAATTCTGCTGCGGAAAATAAATTACAAATATGGATGCTGCTATCGAACTTAAGAGAAAAAGCTCTTTAAAGAAGTTATAGAGAATAATAAAACATATGGCTTGTCTGATAATATGGCGAATATACCTTATGACTCAATTAAGATATTTGCCGACTTCGAAGATCTTAAACTCCTCAAGACAGGTTGATGAAATTTTTATAAAAATTTCTTGTTTTTGGAATAACTTTGTGAATATAGACAATAAAACTTCAAAATTGCACTTGCATAAATTAATACTCTGCAATATAAATATGAAAATATTAAGTTAGGAATGATTTGAAATATATGAAAAATCGGTTTGGTATCTTCTCAAGAAAATTTCGGAAAGAATTTAGAATATTGCTCTTCGGCTTCTTTATTACTAGCGATTTTCTAAAGGAAAGCACGCTTGTCCTATAAAATTTTATCATACATGAACAAAACGTGTCTGGAAATTATTATCAGGTTTTAACCCTTTTTCAATTTGACCGTGTTCATGTAGGTATCTGCAAATAAATCATATTTTATTTTTATATAGCCGGATAAATATTTATTATTATTTGTCCCAAACGCTTTTTGTAATACAGGTGGTTACAAAATGAAACTGAAAATTGGAAAAGCTATATTTAATAAGCAGTAAGTTTCGTTTAATCTAGCGATTCAAACCATTTACCATTAATCCTCAGTTGATTATTCGGTGTTTATCTTTATACAGGGTGATTTATCTAAAAGAATTTGGGAATAGATGTGTCATGAAAAATGGAGTCAATATCGTAAAAAAATTTGTAAAATCCTTTGAAAAAAATAGTAGTTCTAGTAGTTTCAACCTTTACATCGCTGGGCTACTGTAGTCTCTAGGCAGACAACTTCAAATATCCGATTGTGTATTTACATTAGTTTTTCAAATATCAAAAATGGCTTACGTCTATAGCAAATCGCTGTTAATGGATATCGTTTTAATTTATGGTGAAGTGAAAATGCTTTGGCAGAATGATTTCCCGATAAACATGTGGCAAATGCAGGTACTTTTACAACGGTGTACAGTGAATACAAGTGTAGTGAAAACGTAGACGTGATACGGGAAATTTGTAACCGTGGAAGAGATGAAGGTCCAGGGCGTTCACGGCCTATTGTACGAGGCTCAATTATATCCGTACCATATACAGCGTGTCTAAGCTTTAATACCAAGGGATTGGACTGGAACTGGATACTTCTGATAGATAATTAATGCTCTATGTATTGGTCGAAGTTATTTCTGTAGGGTCCAGGAACTTGCTCAAAATTTTTGTTCTGTTACTAAAATGTCTGCTGTATCATCTTCCATCAGTAGCATAAGTAAAATGCAATCAGCATTAGTGGCAAGAGTAACATACCTTCATGTTTAAAGAGTAGATAGTTATTACTAGGTATTACTTTTTTTCTTGTTCCGAACAAATCATCAGTAGAATGGTTGAACAATTTTCCGACTCTTCTGGAGAAAGAATTTTGAAACTGGGGATTAAATCATCTTGTAGGTATTTATACCAGACTGTGATAAAGTATATCTATAATACTCTTAATTTTAAGTTAATAAATTTGTCAATCTATTTTAAAAAAGGAATTGCTTACCGTAAAAATGTATTTTTTCAGGTTTTATGTTTGAACTGTGATGCCAGCATATATATTTTTAAAGAAGTTCTTTATCCGAACAATGGCGATATAATGTTCCCTCGACAATATGGTTTGAATAAGACGGAGGCTCTTGTTGCTTTGGTGTTGATATCCGCACATTTCTTGACAATACTTTCCCTGGCAGGACGGCAATGACCAACTAAATGGCCACCAGGTTCACCTGATTTAACTCCCTTGGATTTTTCTTGTGGGGTTACTTAATTTCGCGGGTCTATTTTAATAAACTAAATAGGAGGACCTACAGCTACGAATTGGAACTGAAATTCAAAATAATCACCACGAAAATTACAAATTATTCAATACAAAGTGTTTAAACTGGTGCATGTAGGAATTTAGGAAGGAGGCCTTTAAAATTTTGATAAATAAGAAATGATGGCTGCTACAACAATAATTATTATTTGCGTTAGTTTGTTTATTCATTTGACACTTAACGTTAAAGTGCTAAATAAAAAATGAATTTAATTACAACTGAAGAATATGCAGATATTGTCTTTGTATATGGGTATTCCAGTGAACGTCAAACAGGCACCCCGAGAGTGCCGACGAAGATATCCAAATAGACATCAACCTGGTCCACATAGTCTTTGTGTGGACAGATCAAATAATGCATCATTTCGTAAACATCGAGAAGAAGGTAATCCCGCTCCAGAAAAAGACCATTCGTCCTACTGAAATGAATATACAAACTGAAGAAGATATAATAGATGCTGCCATTGACAACTCTTCAATTAGTGTTCAGCACATAGCAAGTAATTTTCATTTATCACCGAATATTATATAACATGTATTGAACAGAGAAATGTTACGGTTCGTCACAAAAATGTACAAGCATTACAAGCTAGAGATGTTCCTTAGCGATTAAAATTTTGTCACTGGTTATTTTAACAACATGCAAAAAATGATTAATTTCGCTTGTCATGTGATCTGATAAAGCGTGTTTTACTAGGGACGGCATCAACAAAAATCATAAAGAACATATTTGAGCGTTACTAAATCCGCAAGCAATTAGATAATTTTAATTTCAGAAACGTTTCAGTGTCAACATTTTGGGTAGCATTTTCGACAATAATTTATTACCTTTACATATTTTAAATGATCATTGAAATGTAGATCTGTATATAACTTTCTTGAAAAAAACTTTTTTAATTTCATTGATGACGTAAAGTTAATATTTTTCAAGATATGTGGTATCACTACAATGGTGCACCACCACATACAGGGAGACAAGTAACTGCTTGGTTAAATGATCATTTCTCGAATAAACGGATAGGTCAACAAGGTCCAACAGCATGGTCTTCGCGTTCTCCAGATCTAAATCCTTTCGACCTTTATTTATAGGGACATATGAAGTAGCTTGTCTACCATATTGAAATCACTATCCGTCAGCAGTTACATGAAAGAATTCAGTATGCATCTAACCAGATAAGAAATTATACAAATCTCATCCGCCGAATGACAGAATCTTTGATTTGCCAATGTGAGGTTTACATTCGAGCCGAGGGTGAACATTTTAAATAATATCTATTTATAATATTAATATTTGTTAATTTGGTTAATAAAGGTTAACTAATCTTTTGACTTTAAAAACAATCAGGCTACTTTGATTGAAATATGAAATTATACTTTCTAAAGTGCTTGTAACTTTAAATAAACAAAAATGAATGGACCTATCTTCGTATAAGAAAATATGTTTGGCATTAACCCAGCTACCATCTGTCAAAGTTTGTTATAGAGCATGCTGTATTAAGAACGGTAAGCAGAAAAGCTTAATATTGAGCATCGTTGGATATTATATGGTCAATGTTTCTCCTTCAATGCTTTAGATATTTAATCTCATTCCAAAATGTATTCCGCTAGCTGATTAAACAGTTTTTTTTTTGTTTAAATTGTTTCTTCAGATCCCTATGTTGTCTGAGAAATAAGATAATGAAAAATATCTAGCAATAACCTTGACAACTGTTACAAAAATCAGCAAAAATTAAAAATTTTATCTTACAGTTATTCATTTTCATCCTGTAATTTTGCCCTCTATTTTCTTTTCTTATAAATTTACTATTCTTAGGAGTAGAGTAGGTTATTTTTACACTTAGTTAGATACATCCCTTCTTCTTCGCTACCTATACAGGGTGTCCGGAGATTATGCGTCAAAACTACAGGAGGTGATTTCTCACAAGAATTTAGGGTCACGAAGTCCTATAACAATTTTTCGAAAACTCAATATTAACCGAGATACAGGGTGTTAAAATTAAAATTTTGTTTTCGATATTTGTAAATAACTTCTTAAGAAATTCAAATATTTACATAAAATTTGTAAATCGGGAGGACGAGAAATTCAAATATGTTTCGAATTTTGATGTCACTAGTAGAGGGCGCCACTTATGGTACATCATGTTTATTTCAAATGACAGAACTTTTTTGCTGCTTAGAGTAACCATCTGACTAATGAAACAGTCGATTCTCCTACCTGTTATATCTGAAAAAGGTATACCTTATTGAAGTCGTTAGGAGTAACAGTTTTCGAAATAATCTTATTTGAGATATTCAGTGCACTGAGTAAAAACTGTTTTGATTTCAGTTAAGGTGCCTTTTCCACTGAAAATACAGCAAAATGACTCCATAATTTACGATTCTGAATAACTTTTTCAAGTAATATTTTACTGTATTTTCAGCAGAAAAGGCACTTTCTGAAATCAAAACAATTTTTACTCGGCGCACTGAGCATTTCAAATAGGATTATTTCAAAAATGGTTACGTCTACCGACTTCAGCAAGGCATAGGTACCTTTTTCAAATAAAACAGGTAGGAAAATCGATTGTTTCCATAGTCAGATAGATATATTAAGATGCAAAAAAGTCATTTAAAAGAAACATGATGTGCCACAAGTGGCGCCCTCTACTAGTGATGTGAAAATTAGAAACACATTTGAATTTCTCATCCGCAAAAACCCCCGATTTACAAACTTTATGTAAATATTTGGATTTCTTAAGAAGTTATTTAGAAATATCGAAAATTTTAACTTTAACACCCTGTATCTCCGTTAATATTGAGTTTCCGAAAAATTGTTATAGGACCTCGTGATCCTATTTTTTTGTGAGGAATCACCTCCTGAAGTCTTGACGCATAATTTCCGTACACCCTATATATTTCTACCTTGAGAACGCATGTTCCATGTTACTGAACAATCATCGTGTCGTATCTTTATTATTCTCTACTTAAATGTAACAAATGTGATAAACCAAAAGAGTGTACTAAATCCACATTATGTTTCCATACATCCGAGTTTCCTTTATAGGTTTTAACTGGTTCAGTAATTTGATCATGTATCAAAAGAAAATATTATTGGAACGAAGTTATTATTCGTATTATGTCGATTTCGGCTAAATACATACTTTGGATTGTATTTATTCAGCAGTTTAATGTGTTGAGTTTATTTGTGTAATCGATCGACGCTGGTGTCATATAAGCAGTCTCTGGTGGTATATACTGGTGTTTCCTTAGCGGATACTTGGTAATAATATACTGGATAGTTTGTTTTAAGGTCCCACAGCTTCCATTTCTGTTTAAAGTCCATACAATTTCTGCAGCCCCTTCTTATGTTGACGATAGTTGCCGTCTTAGAGGAAAGTCGAATTCTACAATAAATATTGGCTTGTGACAAGGACAAACATGTGATTCCTTACACCCTGCCACTGGATGAGCCTGAAAGTTGTTTGGCAATATATCCGCTAACAAAAAATGTTATAAATATTTATTACGCTTCTTCTCAACGTATTTCCAGAATTAAACTAAGTGACAAATCAAATTTTAAGTCCTTTTTGCATTCTTTTTTAGAAAAGTACTTGGTGAAGAACAATGAACAGACAGAGAGATGTGAAATAGTATCACTGAACTCATCTAGCTTAACACCAGATTGACTGTGTGTACTTTTGGTAGGTAGTAAGAGGAAAATAATGTCAGTACTTCAGTGTGGAAATGACTTATGGAATAAAATTCATGATTCATTATATACAAAATTTTGGTTAAAATCCTGGGAGACATCAATCTTCTGATATCACATTTATACAGGGTGAGTCAGAAAGAATGGGTCAACGCTAAGCTGGAGATACTACACCAAAATATTATGTTTGAGCTCATCATGCCTTATACGAATGTCGCTAATTTAAGATATTTTATTCTTAATCTCCAGATTCCGTATTCGAAATACATAACGGCCGTTCTTTCTTGGTTTTCGTGTTGAGGAGAAAAACATTACAGATAATCGATCGATTCGATAATGTTTCCAACTTCTAATCTATGCAGCCCATCCGAATGATACGCTCCATCTAAACCCATTATAACTACAACCTGTAAGCTGAACGAGTAATATACACGTTTATTTTAGTTATTCTGAGCATTACCTTGAAAAAGAGATCTTCATCATCTGCAGCAGTTTGCAAAAATTTTATCACATCTTTGGGACTTTTTTGGTTTGTAACTGCTAATTAATTGCATTAGGAAATCTATGAGCTTGCGGTATATACAATTAAAAGTTCAATTGATACTACGTGAGCGGTTCCTCAGTTTATCCTTACCTTCAAATATCGATATTTTCATTCACCACTATGGTACTAAGCATTTGATAAAATGACCATAAACTTGAAGGTTGTATTTTCTTTGATTTTTCCTACAATTATGCTAACAATAAATTCTCATTTAGATCCTTGATGTTATTTGCGTTTTTCCATTATTGATTTTTTTATATTTCTTCTCATAGGTCATTCGAGATTTTGATGGTAATAACTTGGATATGGTGTCTGATTCCTCAGCTCGAATGTCGGATGGTCTTTTATCTCATTTTCAGACATTTCTGCCACCAACAACAACACAAAACTACACCAAAGAAGAAATAAAAGTTGACATCACAATGACTGCACAATGACAACCCAATGAGATGACTTGTTTGATGTTTAATAATCAAATTCCATAGAAATCAAGGAAACCAACCCTAACTATACAGTTACAAGTTTTCCTAATTTAAAATCGTCTCAAATAATTTCAAAAATCTTCTTCTTCATAGTAAACTATATTTGAACTTACATAAAAAAATATTATTTTATATCATCTCCCGAAATTAATACGCTTGTGATTTCAAAGCTCGTAAATTAATCTTCTTCGATCGACGATAAAATAATAATTTTTCTACGTTCATGCAAAAAACAAAACTTTATTGAACTATATTTAATGGAAAAAGTGGTTCTTTATTGCACTAGTGCAATAAAATGTTTATTGCATTCATCTGTCATTCTACTACAGAGTTTTGTCATCATGACAAACATAAACGATCAAATCGACGTCATATTTTTCCTACACTTAATGTCATCTAAGTAAAACATTTTTTGGTTTTTGCATGAACGGAGAAAAGATATTGTATGCAACTTGTACAAAAACTGTTTATTGCACTCGGCGTATTGTCCTACTCGGCCTGACGGCCTGGTTGGATAATTTCACGCTGCGTGCAGTAAACACTTACTTTTTGTACTTGGTGTATAAATAACTATTATCCTGTTGTATAAAAATAACTGTTATGTAGCAGTAACTATTGAATGTTCTATTCATGGTAACAAAGGCTTTAAAGAAATGATGGAGACATCGAAGGTAATAATAATAATGATAATGATATCTCTATACCCCTCATTCTAATCACGTGGATTAGTCCAGAAGTCGGGAGACTTATATGCGGAAGAGAGGGTGACATATTATTATTAAGCAGGACGCATTTTCATTCAGGAACAATTTATGTTGGCAGGCCCTGACCACCATTCAGTGCAATACTGAGGCAAAGTTAGAAAGCCTGATTAATTAAGATGATGGTCGAACGCCAACAGGTATCAACATTTCGCATTGATCAAAGCCAACCCAACAAACAAAGTTAAAATTACGTTAACTTGACCTCTGAATTGGTCAAAACCTTTTCATGACCAATTCCGTATAAGAAAAGTTTACCTATATTCGATGGCCTTTTTCCTTATGTGGGAAAAAAGCTAAAGTAAAATGGAAGTTAATAATTGGTCGGCAAGAATTTTATTCCAATAAGATAATTGGACCTAAAAGAAATACGGACCAATTTTATGTTAAAATTTCAAAATATAAAAGACATTATTACCAAAATATACCCTAATTATGCCCTTTATATGACATACTTTTGCCAGAGAGAGACAACATTATATGTTTGATTTTATACATTCTAATAGCGAACAGGGATAGGAAGAAAAAGAAAGACTATAAGGCAGGCTACTAAACTACAAGTACAGTAGGAGTTAGTATATTTATAGATATTTAGATTTTAATATAATAAAGTCTGTATTTTTGGTTTCCATTCATCAAATTGTACAACCCAGGAAATTTTTTCGTATAATGTCATGACCAAACTTTCATAAAAATAACGCGCCTAATAAATATACATTTTTACTATTGCTTTTTAATAATATTACTATACTGAAGAATAACCTAAAATAAAAACTGAATGTACTTCGTGATAAAATGTGTTTAATAATCTTTCATCATAAATGTATTAGCTAATATTATCTGTATTAACATAATTTTAATGAATAATCAATTAGAAATAATGAACAAAACATTTAGTGTTTATTACAACATGGCCGCTCAAATAAAATCAACTTTGAAGTCAATTTGTCTGTAAGTTTTAACTTATAGGGCAGATTGCATATGCCAATGTTGACGTCACAGGAAAATATTAACTTTGTGGTTGAAATTTCCTCCAAGCGAAGATATTTTATGGTAAGTTATTACCAATTAAATTATTACTAGGTACCTACATATAAAATTCTACTCTTGGATTTATTTGTGATTGAAAATTCAAATTAAAGCCAATAATATTATGTATGCGTAATAACAAAAACTAAATAAATATTTTCGAACAGAATTCAATTCGAATTTTAGTTCACATGCACTACTGAATTCATCTGACACGATAACAGTCATAAGAATACTTATATATGAATATTTATCGATATACTATCATTAGATTCATTTACATAATATGCGGTGTTGGTTTAAATTCGTTTTTTATAACTCTATAAAATTGTGTAGGGCTTGGTTTTCACTGCAGATCGCCAAAACACAAAACAATTTCTGCGCGCTTTTACATGAAAATCTGTCGGAATACATATAACAAGAAGCTTGTTCCCTAAAAGACCTTTATAAGACACACTTACGTCGAAGTATTATTAACAAGTAAATTTGTACCATAATATAGAACAATATTTCTATTAGGATAATTGAAATGGTCAAATATTCTTTAGAAGTTATCAACAAAGTTGAAAATAGGTTTATATTGTAATAAAAATAGAACTTAACCAATTGAAAAATTTAATACGGCAAAATAACTAGTTATTACCTTATTTTTAACTACTAGTGGAAGACAAAATATGTTTTACAATTTCGTAATAATTTTAAAAATCCTTGGATATTGAAGACAGATTTCAAGGCGGAATTAAGGAAATTATAACTTCGTCTTACACGTTATTGGAATGTTAGCATTTGAAAACATAGAATAGGTAAACAATATGTAATTTCGAACTGTATAAATTGAGATATATTTCATTTTACTTGGAAGTCGTTATATTACTCTTAGTTAACAAATTTTTGACTAAAATTTTGGTATTATAAGATTTTGTAACATTGAAGACTATTTTTATGGAAGAAAGTAGTAGTCTATTAGGCTTAAATGTTAGTTGGGAACGTTCTTCCAGCCTACCCTACCAGCAGAGAGGGTGCCAATCCTCTCCACAAATACTGACGCCTTAAACTGCTCGACCACCGACAGATAAAAAAATATTTTTATATTAAAAAAATACTTATCTTATACCGTTAATTTTATAAATTTCATTTCAGAAACTCATTTTTAAAATTGTGGTAGCAGATTTATTTATAACTTCAAAATAAAGAAAGAAATATACATGTTTTCAACTACTAAATTTGCATTTTGTTCGAATAGTTTCGAAACAAAATCAGATTCCACTTTTAAACTTTAGATCCAGAACCCTTAACTTAGCAACGCTGATCCGTAGGGGTTACAGTTAGGTATATGATATACTAACTAAAGATTATCCGTCGAAATTATCTGTAAATTTTTTTTAATTCTTAGTGTAAATTGATATTAAAAACACTTTTAGCCATGACTATTATAATTTTAAATTTGTTCAACCTCTTTGTTGTTGTAAGAAAAACGAAAGGTACTGCAGATTATTATTGTGTCAAAAAAATTAAAGAAGAAGAATTTTCGTTATCGGCATACGTATTTTTAGCCCAACCATGAGGGTATCTTTAAATTAATTTGATCAACCCACGCCTAGGATTACACAATGCCTGCGTATGTATTTATATATCCCGGCAGTGCTTTCATGAAAAATGTGGGATGTTCTTGAAAGTAAATTGTACTTCCTGAAATTGTGTAATTAAATGAAATGTGACTTCATTTAAAGCAACTGGGAAATACTAAATAGTATGTATAGGAGTACTATGTGCACACGGTGATTGCATATATATTACCAGACCCTTATCTTGGTATCGTGAATGACGTTTAAAGCTAGGCCGTTTGATTTTTTGAATGTTATTCATTCAAACACAGACTGCGCCATTTTAGTGATGTACGCACCCATTTAGAACCTAGCAAATTAAAAAGAAAAAAGGGTTAAATGGGAAAGCTTTGAACATTTTTTAGAATATCTCGAAAACATAAACTGTTGGTCTTTGTGGTACTGTTAAGTTAGTAGAAAAATGGTCTAAAGTTTTTCCCATTTAACTATTTTTCTATTTCTTATATTTTCTCAGCTATTTTCACCTAATCCTAAATAATTTCCGAAAATAACGGTAGTCAAAACATTGGTTATATAAGCTTTACTATAGAAATAGTCAAAGAACAAAACGACAAATTCTTGTGTTTGTAGGCCATCCAGATTCAGAGAGCATTACAATCAACGCCTTTCTATTATTTATTACCTTTTCTACACTGTTAATAGTATATTAAACAACAAGTTTAGAAAAGCAAAGTTTTACTTACCGAATATAGTATAGTATAGTTTAGTGAAACCGCTTTTCTGACGAGATTTGTCTATACTATTTTTTCGTATTTTGCGTAGCAGGTAATTATAAGCAAATAATGATAGATATAAAAGATTACAAAATTATAAATTTGAAAAAATTCATAGTAGGTAGTTGTGTAGGATTTCCGTAACCCAGTAACTTGACATGGCTTTGTTTATTTATATAATAACAGTTAAGTTTCATCATTGGTTTTATAAGCTTCGATATCTCATTTTTGTGAGGCGAATTGATTCTAAGTTATATATTAAATTATAAAAATGAGTTTTGCTATTGAAAACAATTTAGAAAATTGTTCTAGACATTTTAAATGCCATTCGAATCTTATCTTCGTATCTTCCAGCTTAGTTCCTTTAAAATCTATGAAAAAAGAGTATATTCAAATAGAAGTTAGTCAGTGTCGGAGGACAAATAAAATGATGTTGTAGTTTGTTGACCTTGACTATGTTTATAAATGAACCAACAAATCACTTGATGTATTTGAGCAAATAAACACCAGGTTTCACAAAAAAAAATAAGTTTCCAATAAATATTCAAAATGATCAGTTTCAATACACTTGTCCCCTCACAAAAGATTCATGAAAACAGCTGTTTTTTTATGCTTCAACCTACTAGATAGTTATTGTTTTTAAGTTACAAAACAATGATTTGTATAAAAATTACTAGTTTTTTTTTTAATTTTTATTAAGTAGGTTGTCATAGCTTAGCCCCCCCCCATAAATCAAATTAGCCCGCTCAAAAATATTCATAAACAACTCACACACATTTCAGAACCGAAATTAAAACACAGTCCACCCGGGGCTTTAACCACCCCACATTTACCCTACTTGATTGTTATTTTTTTTAAGATACAAAAAGATGTTTCGTATAAAAGTTATTAGTTTTTTAACTCCTTATCAAGTTTCGGGGAAAAAAGAATTGCTTCCCATTTGAAAATCGAAAGTTATGACCTTGAACACATAGTCAAGGTCAAAGAAACTGGAACGCCATTTTATTTGTCCCCCGACGCTAATTATTATTATATATTATCATATTATATTATTTGGCACATTTTTTCATAGAATGCGCCGTTTTCGAAAGATATAACTTTCTTAAGTTACCACATAGGCATACCACTCGGTATGCCTATGTCCCCTATTTTGAGTGTACGGGTATAGCTGTATATTTTGTTTATCATAATGATATACCTACGGCTACATATTTTTTATTACAATTAATAAAACAGGCAAATCAGTAGACTTTAAAAAATAACAGCCTGATTGGTGCAGAAAATTCAGGGGCGTTTTCTATGGTTAAAATTAAGATAATTTTATTTAATTAGCATAGGTTCCAATGACGTAATTTCCGAGAAAAGCAATGTTGAAAATAAAAATCAATTTAAAATTCGTAACTTCTAAACCCCTTGGCAAATTTGGCATAATATTTTAATATGGTGGTATGTGGAAAATATAAAATTTGCAGCTTGCTTTTTTATTTTTAAAATTTGTTCTTGTAATATCCGGTTCAATTATTAAGGAGTGTATTTTTATAATACGGTCAGTGGTCGCGCGGTTTAAGGCGTCAGTACTTGAATCGAGGTGACTAGATCGGTGTTGGTTCAAGCCCAGCTGCCGGTAGACCGTATATAAGCTATATTCGTGGAGAGGTTTGGCGCCCTCTCTGCGGGTATGGTAGGGTGGAAGAATGTTGGCTTGGGTCAATGTGAGAGATTGATACCGGTCGATATTTGACTACCCCCCTAATTAATGAGGTTTTCCAGGTTTCCCTCATTCCTGCACTGAATAGTGGTTAGGGCCTACCAACGTAAGTCGTTCCTGGGCGCAAATGCGGCCTGCTCAATAATAATATGCCGCCCCCTCTCCCGCACAAATCTCCGACTTCTAGGCTAATCCCTGTGATTAGAATGAGGGGTAGAGATATTATTATTATTATTATTATTATTATTATTATTATTATTATTATTATTATTATTATTATTATTATTAATAATAATAGTGTCTTATTGGCACAGTAACGACCACTAACATTTAAATAATGGAAATCTACAAAAATGTTATATACTAAACAAAATATTTAAAAATAAGATATCTTTACAGCATAATTAAATGTGTATGCAATAAATACTTTTCAAAATGATTTATTTTTCTCGACTGTTTCCTAGAAAACTCATTTCTTCAGTTAAATCGATCACCCTGTACAACATAATATTTGAAGCAGAAAGCATCAACATACTTTCACCACTGCCTCTAAGAGCTCAAGGATAATATCGAGCTAAATACACTACTTTAATTCTCAAGCTATTCTCTTAAATGTCTTTACCAGAAAGTGAATAGGCATTTCACGAGTGTTAAGTGCTTTAGTTTCTATCTCGGGAATTCGTTAATTCAATAAATTTGCTGAGCAGCTGGAATTGGCGTTAAAATAATAAAATATACTAGCTGAAAAGCAAAATAGATTGTTGTATCAAACATATTTTCTTGCCATATACGGTCAAAAATAAGAATGTTTTTTCTATAAATAGAAATCGGGAAAAGTCTCCAAAGGGGGCTGTGTCTCCCTGAAAGAACCTCAAGCGACCATGTTTTTCAAAATATTTTCAAAACGAGTTAACGCATAATTATGAATTTTGGTACGTAGGACTATCGTTAAATGTTCTAAGAAACATCTATGATATATCGCTAATGTCCTTAAAAGTGTGTTTGGGATGGAATAATCGGAAAAAAGAACAATACAGTTAATGGTCTAGATTTTCTGATTAAGCCAACGTTTCAATTTTATTTTAAATCTTCCTAAGAGCTGCAATAGGAAACAAGAGATAAGAATTATAAAAAAATATTAACAATTTATAACAAAAAATTGGTTATACGTTCATGTAAACAATTTGAAAAAATATATTAGATTATTATTAATTACAACAACCAAACAAGTAAGACAAAAGAATTAGATTAAAAATTAAATTAAAAAATTAGTAGCAACCTTATCCAGCGAGACAAAACCAGTCAAAAAGGTAAAATTGTTATTCATCATACAACGAATAAGTCAAATAGGAAATGCTTTTATTCAGTGAGATATAAATTTATAGTAGTAAACTGCAATGTTTCAAATAGTCTTAGGGTACGTTTACATCTGACACTTGTGTCCCGATATATGTGTCAAGCATCAGATATATATCGCTAGTGACTGTTTACATTACAGACATAAGTTACTATATATTTATATCATGGATATGTGTATGACACTTCTCGTCGCTATATGTGTACGAACCGTTTATACATATGTATTAAATAAATACACTTGTGTCATACACATCAATTCATAGTAGAAAGAGTAAGTTCAGTCGTAGCACGATGAGTATCGAAACAAAAAATTGCTACCCGTGTGACTGCCCTGGATAGGTTACTTAAGAAAAAAAAAACGTTCAGTGTAGTTTTGGGAATGAATTTTGAAACGTGATGAATTAGGTGTCTATGAATTAATTAATCTCGAAACTAAGTGTCAAGAATCCGCAACAATTGAAACGCTTGTTCGTAAAATAAATAAGGAAGCTACCAAATTCAGAAAAACTATTAGCGTAGCAGAAAAAGATTAGCTGTATCTACCTATACCCAGTTAAAAACAGTGATAATATAGATATATACAGGGTATCTCACAATAAGCGTGCATTAGACGTATTTAGGAAACGATAGAAATCTTTCAACGAAAAATAATATTTTTATTTCATTTTCAGATTCTACATAACAACATGACATACATAACCTGAAAATTAAATAAAAAATACATGTTCCATTCAAAATAAGCAAGTTGACGTATAATGTAAATATTTTGCATCAATTCAGTGTTGAAAGGGAAACAAAATCCTCTAGAAAAGAAATTTCAGATTTCTATTATTTACGGTTTCCTAAATGCGTCTAATGCACACTTGTTGTGATACATCCCGTATATACATGTCTAGTTTTATTTGTGTACAAATCCTTCAAGATAATCTTACAAATATATATTTTTTAAATGTCTTCAAAATCCGCTTCTTCCGATCCACCATGGTTTTTAAGATGGCGATGAAAGGTCTGCTACTATTTTTTTATACTTTTGAATTTCTATAAAAACGTTTAGCATTTTTTAAGTTGTTATTCAGGGGGACCCCTCAAAATGTTGTATGTGAAATTTGAATAAAACTATACATAGTGTTTTCTTCTATACGATCTTAAAGTTTTATTAGTGTATAAATCTGTAAAAATGGTTTTCTTCGAGATATTTCAACAAATATTTGTTTGTTTTAAATGGTATCGAAAATCGCTTCTTTTGATGCTATTACGGATTTTAAGATGGCGGCCGAAGGCATGCTATTTTTTACACCTGCGAAAGTCAATATAAACGCCCAGAGATATTTTTGAATAAGTGGTGCTAATCAGGACCCCTCAAACCCCTATGTGTGAATTTTTAACAAAAACTATACACAATGTTTTCATTCGTATACAGCTCCGTAAAAATTTATTCTTCGAGATAATACAACAAATATTTTTTCGTTTTAAATATGTATATCTATAGTTTGTTTAAGTTGAGTATAATATTCAATTTGAACGATACTAAATCAAATTTAATTTTCAGATTTATAGTTTTTTATCCCCAGAAACATTTTCTCACAAACTGTTGAATATAAACAAATGAATTTTGGCAGGAACATTTACTTAAAAAAAGATATTTTACTGGAATATTTCCCATGTTCCTGGTTTGTTGTAAGTGGTGAAATAAACCACCCATTCCATGTTTATTTTCCAAACATTCTTATACTTAAAAATTTCTTAAATTAAGAATTGTTCTATGGACTTTATCTTTATTTGATTTTCTTTTAACACCCCAGAGTTCAGGCTCGTGGTATAAATTAATCGGTTCATCGATATCGCGTTTTACCAACTCTTTTTTATCATTGTTTTTGAATTGCTGCCGACACTTTCACAAAAGTAGATGACTAGTCAACTAGAGCAATTTCTGTCAGGCGAGTGCGAATATGAAAATAATATGTTTTTACATCTAATCGCATAGGTGTGTCGATACATATCGTAGACGCTTGATACATATAACTCTGACAGAAATGTTCACGCTGTTTAGCCAATGCTGTATGTTCTTTTTGTTAATATATTTAGAGTTGCATGACGACCTATGAAAGACAAACTGGAAAAATCGTATCTGTCTCACGTAGTTTATGGTATTCAATGTTATGGTTGTTTGGGGATGTATATCGGACAGACAAAACAAAATATCAAATATAGAATAAGCTCTCATAAATCGTCATGTAACCCTAAATATATTTTTTACTGTATTAGAAAGGTATTTTATGCTAATATAAATCAAACCTCTTACAATTCCTATCAATGAAGTCATATGTATGCTCTCTGATACCAATCATCTAGTATGCTAATGACAATTCCACAAACAAAGCTCTATTAAATAATTATCTAAAAAAAATAATCTAGCTAAATTTACTAACCTGGTTTAATAAAAACACTATAAATATCTAAGTTCACTTTTGAAATTGTGGGAACTTGAAAATTTTACCACAATAAATGAGATTTGACCTATTTCTGCATTTTTAGGATTGTTTCTTCAAGTGGCCTCCTTTAAGTTGACTCAAATATCTAACTATAAAAATTATTATACCAATAAATTAAAGTTATTTGAAATTAAATATCTACAATGTCAAAAGTAACTTTAACCTGTTAATGAATTTTAAATTAAACATGACATGACGTACTTAAATAACAAATTAATGAAATAATAAATTCTTTGCAAAGGAATTACGATTGTAAAGGTAAGGTATAAATCATATTTCAATTTTTATTGAAAATGAAAATTTAAATATAATTTTTGCTTTACAAATTCGTTAACTTTAATAAGCTCTTTATAAATCACCTCCTCTGAGATTTTACTTGAACTCGATAACATATTTATATACGAGAAAATATAAGCTTTATGAAGTTTATTAATAGCTACATTAATGCCCTTTGGGGCACGCTGTGAAGTCTAACGCTTTTGTAAATAGCATGTCGTAAACCGCAAATAACACTACATACATTATGTTTTCACCCTCTGCTGCAAATATTATATTTTTGAGAATATTATATATACGAAAAAATAAAAAAAGTCATTATCGACCTGTCCGAACGTATTTCTCCTTTCAGTATAACAAATGCGGTAACTTGCTTAAATATGAGTAATTTTTTAGTCGAATTCAGCTCAGATATTTTGAATAAAAAACCTTACCAAAAACTGTACAGGGTGGGCAAATTTCGATGTTTTTATAGGTCGTTAACTGTACTCTTTTTTTAAGAGAGAATTAATAGTTAACTGGGCATCTATATTGTAACGGATTTCTTAACCCGTCTTTTTCTATTTCCAGAAAAATCCCACTTTGTGGACAGGGTTCCAGAAAGCTCTTTAAAACTTCCAGTTAAATCCACTTCCGACACCAAATTGTCACGGATTTCTTAATCCGTCTTTTTCTACTTCCAGAAAAACAATCCGTTAATTAATTACTTCTTTATTAACTATACTCGGTACACTACTGAACACTAATTAGAACTCAACTAAACACTTATTTAATTAATCGCTATCTAAATCACTTTGATATCTCCAACTAAACACTTCAATTCAACACTGCAATACAAGACTTATACAAGACTAACTTAATCGGCCGTTTATTTTTCTTTTATAGACCCAACGAATATTCCAGTTATATTCTAGTATCTCTAGATTCATTTTCCCGAACGACTCGAATGCTTCTCGTCGATTCCCCATTGCTCCAGTCCCGTCTCGATCCTCGGCTTTTGTTTGTTTAACAGAATCGTGTAGGGGCGATCGGGGCAATCTTAGCATTTCGCGATACCACAGTCGTCGGTTTGGGTGCGAGTGGGGCAAATTCCGTGACAATATATACTACCAAATATTTGACTTCTTTTTAGGTAAGATGGTAAATGATAAAGCGGCATTTATCTTTATACAATCAAAGGATGGCAAATTGACCTGAAAAGGCAAGTCATTTGTTTTCTCAAAGTTAATCGTAAAGAGTTTGTAATCAAACCAGATCTTTACAAAAACGAAATCAGTTTCTTTCGGCTGGTTTCTTTCGGCCATCACTCAGATTTATGGAATATGGCAGTGTCATCTGCATATCCAATGATCTCTTCTTTACTTCGAATTGAAAACAAGTCATTTATATATAAAGAGAAGAGTATGGGAAAGTAAAGCAGTACCTTGTGGAACTCCGTAATCCACTAACATTTGACCCTTCAACACATCATTCACTTTTACGCACGGATATCTATTAGATTTGTAACTTTCAAATAAATTTAGACAATTGTTTCTAATTCCACTGTCTTCTAGAAAAACACACAAGGTTTACTTTCATCTAAAGCAGAGTAGAATTTTGAATTGAGAGCTAGAAGTGCATCTTGTGTTGAAGTTTTTTGCTTAAATACAGGAGACAACGTCGTACTTATCATCGTTTTAGATTTTTACTAGACATTTTTAATAGTCGTCGGTGGGCTGTTCCATTCCTTATTTTGGCATACTATAAGTTCTATATCTATTTAAATAACTACATACACAAACCACTGGTTGAAGATATATATATGGATTAAAATCTTTGAAGAGAAAATAAATAAACGGGAATGATTTGATAGTGATCTTAGTGAAGTTATAAGGACATCAGTTTGACATTAATTGCCAGAATTAAGTGGACTGTATTATTTTGGGTTAAAATAGCCAAACCTTTTATCTAGCGACGTATACAAAATAATACCTACAATGCTGCAGGCTGCTATCTTGAAAAACAAAATAAAGCATGGGAGAGAGAAAAATTCTGTCATTATTCAATTATGTTTTCAACTGAATTGGCACTGTTTTTCTCGCTAGTTTTCCAAAATATATATTATTCCTTGTCACTTAACCATTTAGGTACACAAATTGTACTTAAAAGTTAAAGGAAAAAAACCGGTCCGCTTGACAACCGGCTATTTCCAAGACTTTTTAACAAATACGCATTTTAAAACTTAGATATCGACATATCAATTCTTTGTTAGTAGCTATATGCTGTGGTCAGTAGTACTATTAAATACTTTAATAGTGAAAATTCTAATGGCATAAATATCATTTGAAAAAATAACCTTTGCTTCTGAATTAGTTATAACTAGAATGATTAGAAGTCGTAGCTTACTATGATAAACGTTTCAAGGGCATAATAGATTTAAAAAAAAAACAAAACTTTATTGAACTATATTTAGTGGAAAAAGTAGTTCTTTACTGCACTAGTGTAATAAAATGTTTATTGCATTCATCTGTCATTCTACTACAGCGTTCAAATCGACGTCACATTTTCCTTGACTTAACGGTTAATGTTGAGAAGACTGTCAATATTTTCATCGGGGTGTTATATACATATTAACGTCTTGCGTTCTTAGAAAGCAATCTATCTTGTCAGTACAACCTTTTATATAGCAGGTCCTATAGATAAGTTGTTGCCAAATATTTATCCTTTTTTTCTTAGCTGTTCTTCTGATTTTATATTCAATGTTTCTGTTGACATATTCTTTTTCTCTGAGAACGTATCACAGATGATAGTTTTTTCTTTTAGAATTCTAGTTCTGAGAGCAAATAATAGACGACAGTGTTTTATTTGATAATTCTGGTGACATCTTGTTCCTAGACCGGATAGTGACCAGACGCAAAATTCAAATACCAGTGTGAGTAGGCTTTCTACTCTTTCTACTGTGCTTGCTCACTGGAGCGAAGTACAGTATAGATGTTCGTGTGACAAATTAATCCCGAAAGATTATTCCTGTATACCATATTTTACTATATCCTGTTGCAACAGGAGTGATCAATCAAGTTCAAACTCCGATAATAGTATCAATACGTCATAGGAGACATGCGCTACCGCTTATCAAAATCATAATTCAAATATTTTCTATTGTGTAGAAAAGTTTCAGTTTCACATGACCTTAATATGACCACGTTTGAAGCTGTAGTTTAAACATTTTTCATTAATTTGTTTCGTCTTTCTCTTGCATGTGCCTTCATTAATAATAATAACTTAAAAGCCGTCTCTGCCAGGCTCTAATGATGATCGTACAACATCAGCTAATAGCAAAGTTGTCAGAATTTAGGATACTAAACATGTAAAAAATTTCTTTGAAATTTTACAAAAACACAGCGACATAGTTGCCTTATGTTCCCAAATATATGCATTTTTTAGATATTTTACTACATTCGCAAACTATACAGGGTGTCCTGAAATTAATAGGATACAGAGCACGAGTAGATTCCTGATGACAAAATAATGTGATGTAGCGAAACTTACCTTAGTCAAAAATTGATGGTTAAAACGATACAGGGTGTCAAAGTTAAAATTTCTCATTTTGAAAACCTATAGCGTAACCTTTTCATATAGGTAAGTTTTGCTAAATTGCAATATTTTGGGCACTTCTACTTCCACCTGCCCTGAGTTGGTTTTAATGCAGGACACCCTATATATAAATAGAACGCAACTTTATTTTTTATATTATCTGTATTTTAAATTTCATAAGCTGTAATCTTATAATTACTACTACTTGAAGTTACATGAATCTATGTTTGAATAATTATTATTTCTCACATACGTCTAAAAGATTTACAGCTGCAGCTTTTAAGATATTTACGACTTATAATTTTAAAGCTTTCGAGACGCAGTGACCATAAAATTAGTCACGAAAACTTGCCACGATACCCTTAAATCGTTAAGATTAATTTTATCTGGCAATTTGCCATGATGTGATTCGTTTTTACGTTTTCGATATTCGTAAATAACTTTTAAAAAAATACTTGCATACATTTTGGAAAACGGTTTTTTTTTTGAGTTGATAAATTCAAATTTGTCTCTAATTTTGATATTACTAGTAGAGGGTGCTACTTATAACACATCATACTTTTTTAAACGGGAGAACTTTTTGCGGTGTATTCATCTAACTGTTGAAACAATCAATTGTTTAAGCTTTTTTATCTGAAAAAGGTGCACTTTGTTGAAGCTGTTAGAAGTAACCGTTATTTTTAACGACTTCAACAAGATATACTGTATTCATAGATATAGAGGGAGCGTTTGATAAAACAACCTTCCCCAAAATCAACTCAGCCCTTGTGGAAAGAGGAGTCTCTCCTACCATCTGTGGTTGGATATCAAATATGCTCACTAAAAGAGCCATACAAATCAGTGTGGCGGATGCCTCCGTAAGAGGCATTGTTGCGAGGGGCTGCCCGCAGGGAGGTGTTTTATCACCACTGCTGTGGAATTTGGTTCTGGACAGTCTCCTGCATCGCCTCAACTCGGAAATTGGCATCTATACCATCGCTTATGCCGATGATCTCACCATGCTGATTAGTGGAAGGTTTGAAGGGATTCTTTGTCAAAGAATGCAAACAGCCCTAAGAGCCGTTGAAGAGTGGTGTGAGGACCATGCTCTGTCCGTCAACCCCAGCAAGACGGAAATGGTTCTCTTCACGAGGAAGAGGAAAATGGGGCCCATAAAGGCACCAACTCTCCTAAACACTACGTTAAGCTTCGAATCGGATGTGAAATACCTAGGAGTCACACTTGATTCGAAACTAACATGGAATCTTCACTTAGAGAGAAGACTAAAAAAGGCGTACATATCCTATGAGCAGTGCCGCAGAACCGTTGGTAAAACCTGGGGAATGAAACCAAGAGTGGTCATGTGGATATACACTGCCATTGTGAGGCCAATGTTAGCCTATGGAGCTGTCGTCTGGTGGCCGAAAGTTCAACAGATGACAGCTAAACAAAAGCTCAGCCAGGTACAAAGGATTGCCTGCCTAAGCATAACTGGAGCTATGCGTACGACACCTACCATAGCAATGGAGGTGATGTCTACCACCTTTGGATATTTATCTAAGAGAAGTGGTTGTGACAACTATGCTTCGCCTCAAAAATACTGGTATTATACCTGAGGTAGGATGTGGAGAAGCTAGAAGTGGGGTCGTCAGAAAGTTGCCCCTTTTGTAGGCAGACAATGACAGCATTCCTCCCAAGTTTGTGTTTGACAGACCCTACACGGTACGTATCAGAATCGAGGAGACCGCCAGTGAAGATGTTATTAACATCTACACGGACGGGTCAAAAAAGAAGGAATGTGCAGGATGTGGAATTTATTCCGGATCCTTGCATATTCGTTATCAGTTGGCGATGGATAGGCATGCTACCGTAGTACAAACGGAATTAGCAGGTATAACCATAGCCGCCAAAGAAATTGCCCGTAGAGATATAACTGGCAAAATCATCAGAATCTACACAGATAGTAGACAATCACTACTGATCCTACGTAATCATAAGATAATAACTAGATCAGCATGGAAATGCCATCAGGCACTAGTAGTGGCCTCAGCTAACAACAGCGTATCTGTACGCTGGGTAAAGGGACACGACCGGTGCAATGGCAATAAAGTAGCTGACAAACTGGCTAGGAGTGCATCGGGTCTGAATATTTTTGGACCCGGTCCCTCCAGTATGCTTCCGTTGTCAGCATTTGTTGAAATTATCAAAGAACACACCCACAAAGAGTTTAAGAAACGTTGGGATGAAGCAAATGGCTGTAATTTGGCAAAGGAGTCCCTAGGGTACCCCTGCAAGGATACAGCCAAAAAGTACCTGGCTATGACTAGGACAAGCCTCCGTCTAGTGACAGGTATTCAAACTGGACACTGCTGGTTAAGAAAGCACCTCTATAACATGAGGAAGTGTAATACACCTCTTTGTAGGGACTGCGAACAGGAAGACGAGACAGTGCTCCATGCACTCTGTGAGTGCGCTGCCATCTCGTCAACAAGAGAGTCCGTGTTGGGAGAGCGATGGCCTTCTATGGCCTACATTAGAGAGATCCCCCTGAGCAGCGTCACCACCTTTTTCTCCTTATTAGGTTGGCTGACGGCTTAGGTGGACTGATCTCCTAATGGGAGGAGGTACAATGGGCCCAATGGGGCCTAAGTGCTGTAGCCGTTTCGCTACCCTCCCCCTTAATTCCAGATTCCAGAAGATATACTTTTTAAAGATAAAAAAGAAAGGAGAATCGATTGTTTCAAGTCAGATGGATACACTAAGCCGAAAAAATTACTGCCATTTAAAATAGCATGATGTGCCATATGTGACGTCCTCTCCTGGTAACATCAAAGTAGAAATAAATTTGAATTTCGCGCCCTCAAAAACCCACGATCTACAAAATGTATGCCAATATTATTTTTAAAAAAGTATTTAAAAATATTGAAAATAAAATTTTAACTTTGACACCCCGTACTGTTTTAAACATCAACTTTTGACTAAGGTAAGTATGCCTACATCGCTTTATTTTGTTGTCAGGAAATTACCCTTGCGCTATCTTCTAATAATGTTAGGACACCCTGTATAAGAAAACCAGTAGGTTTCTGCTATTAACTCGATATACACTGTTATTCATATTCAGAGATCTCAGTTCAGATAACTGCTTTTCAGTTTCATTAGATTGTTTATCTATGCAGGGCAAGGAATGCTCTAGGGTATTTTAACCAAGTTACGTATTTGCGTTTAAAAGCTTTATTGTTTACCCAAAAATGAATTGTTTGTGGTTGGTATTCAGGGTTAAGGGATTTAAGATGAGATATAAATTCCATTTATAATTTATTATGTATTCAAACGTGAAACATGTGGATACAATTTTCAATTAACATTTCTGTTTGAAAAACACAGATTAAATAACTGTATCTTATTTTACATCTACATATGGTTTGCAATTTGATTCTACTGTTCAGTAGGTGTAAAACTAGCAAACGGTTTTTGCTCTGTTTGAAACCAAAATGAAGTGTATTGTGATATTCGTGTTAGGTATGTAAGAAGTGTTTTATCTACAACAGTCGTATAATGATTATGATCTGACATTGTTTCGAATATCATAATGATTTACATTATCCCTTCAGCGCTTATTTAAATTTATTAACGCATTCAGTGCGATAATCGCATTGTAAATTAAATAAAATTCAAATTAGACATTTCTTAAATAAACAAGATATGTAGCATCATACATCAATTATTCAATACATTGAAAGTAAAAAATTACAATTGGATAAATTAATACCAGATACGGTCATGCCTAACGATTTGCTTGAATAAATTGAAATATTTTGAGTGTGACATGTTCACAAGTTTAGATGTTGATGAAATAACTTCGGCATATTTTCGGTTTACAAGTAAATATTCTTCGCTTTCGCCTAGAATTTTTATAGTTGTTCGATTCTTATTTTTAGTAGACAATGTAACCTTCAGCGGCAGAATTAAGCTTCCAGCCACCATGTATTTTCATACTAAAAAATCTTCTCCACAATCGGCTAAAAGGAAGGTTAAAAATCGCCGAAAACAGTGCTCAGTATACGCATTTAGATTAGGCAGTTTAAGAAATCGTAATCAGCTTTGGCATATTGCCAATAGTATTTATACGAATAGGTTGGTTGGGACATTTACCAGCTTTATTTTGATGAAAGAATAAGCCAACATTTTTTTCATTTCTTAATTTGACATATTTTTTACCAGTTCTACTAAACTTTATGAAATTTTATGAGCAGATCTTCAACACCGCCCACATTCAATAAAAATGTGACTATTTCTTTCTTTGGTAATATCTTAGATTTTTTAGGTTTGTAGTCTTCTAATTTTCATTTCTTTCTCTATATCTGATGAAACTCAAATTTACACTTTCACAACTATGACAGCTATGTTTATGCCCGTTTGCTACGTTAATGAGCGATTTTTACATTATATCATACTAGAATATAAATTATATATAACAATATTAATTATTATTATTATTAACCTTGAAAGTTTATATAAAACACTATGTTATATACTACATTTGATGTAGCTTACGGCTTTGTCGCACAAACTTCACATGATATGCTCTCTCTATGGCAAACGAAAGATGTCAGCAGTGTTGTTTTATTTATCATGGGAGTGGCAATCGTTAAAATTTTCAAAATGGCTCATGTGTACAGCAATGCTAAGTTAATGGATATGACTCTTATTTATGGTGAAGTTAGCCACTGTTAACAGAGGATTATCCATTACGAGTTAGGTTTCGCGCCTAATTGGAACGTTCACATTGCCCAGTCGCATGGATCATTTACAATATCTCGAATTTCTTTGCAATGACTTGTCCGCCTTTCTTGAAAATGTACCCCTAGATGTCCGATAACGCATGTGGTTTTTACATGATGGTGCACATCCTGACTTTCCACTATCTAGTGGATAATCTCGAACATCTGTTCGAGATTATCTTCATCAAGTGCACGGAGTACGGTGGATTAAACGGGGTGGACCGGTAGCAAGATCTCTCGATTTAAACCCTCTTGACATCTTTCCGCTTTGTGTAGCCATTTAAAAAATGAAATGTACCTTACCGAAGTGGAAACCGTCGATAATTTGAGCGAGAGTATCACAGCTGCTGCGGATAATTTTCGTTTGCAAGAACAGGAACGAGGAGGAATATTCGCTTTAGTACGGCAAAATTGAATAAAGTAAGCTCAAATGTATGTAAATGACGAGAGACAAAATTTCGAACAGTCTTTGTAATAAGGTATGTGCTAATTTTTTATAAATTTTATGTTTTTAATAGTAGTGGTTTTAAAATTAGTGTAACAAATTTTATGCATCTAACCAAAGTGACATGTCTAAAACATGTCACTTTGGTCAGATCTATCTATCATTGAGTTCATTTTAAAGTAAAAATGCTGTTAATTCTTTTTGCCCAGGTGTTGGTTTAATCAGTTAATCGCATAACCTTGAAAGTTTTGACACTTCATTATAGTAGACCAGATTTATTTCCTATACAGGGTTAACTATGACTTAGTACAAATATTTTAAGAGGGGATAGGGAAAATTCAGAATTAACGGAATCACCCTTCAAAAAAATTCCAAACTTATTCATAAAGCGAAAAAAATTTTTTTTCAAAACCTTATTAACCCCTAATTTCTCGGCGACTATGCCGCCTGTCAGCTGCGAGGTTAGGTATATTCTGTCAAAGTCAAAGTTGTCAATGGTAGTGACAGAGCACCGCGTTGCCACGTGTAACGATTTACGGCGCTTTTAAAGAAAAATTTTTGTTTACAAAATATTAGATTATGTAATGAGAAACACGATATGGTAGCACTGAGAGTAAAACCTACCTTACTGATACTTCCAGAACTGATATTTGGAGATTTCAAGAAAGTTAATTTATTTTCTGTTTTCTAACTTGTTTACATTATAACTTGTCGTTGTACAAATTGTTGTACTTGCTGGAGACCTCTTGGTTTCCCTCGACCATTTCATATATAAAAAAAGACTTTTTTTCTGTAAGTATATCTATTGTACTTTAAAAATGCTTTATTTTTATGTCACTAAGTAAAAAAGAAGTTTCAATTTTAAAAAGTATGAAATTGGTTCTTTTTTATTTTCAAGTTAGGTAGGTACATATGTATTACAACGTTGTACAATTCGTACAAATGTACGAGGATTTGACATATTCTGTCTATTTGGAAAACGTATTTGATATTCTGCTGCTGCACGATATGCACTTTCGTCGCACTTCCCATAAATTAGTACCATATCCGTAATTTCCGCGATTACACGAATTTGAATGTGCGAAAAGCAATTACTGAAAACTAATAATAGTAACGATATTAACAATTGTTAGGGTAATATTTTCTTTGTTAATTAAATAAATACCCAATAACATTTTACTACTTTCTTTATTTCGCACTTTCTATCTTTACAACAACAACTCAACTCTGACACACCTCTTCTTCTTCTTCTTCTTACATTCTTTCTGATCTACATCTTACAAAACATATATTTATGCCTACTTTACTACAGTTAGATATTTTTATTAACAAAATAATTGCCACACATTAATCGACCATGTTTGCATATAATAATATTGTAGTATTATTATTTAAAATTTCCCGAGGCGTTTACAGTGCTCTGTAATATTACTTTTCTGACCACTACTGCTGTTTGACATTTGTAGAGTTTTAGAAACAATGCAACCAACAACACAGTATAGGTTTATATCGACTGACAAGTGCTGTGTGCGTGTAACCCCATGTCACCGAGGAAGTGTCAAAACAATACTAGAATGAAGAAATCCACGATCGTACATAAAAGAAGATAATATTGATTATATTGATTGCCATAAGAATATTTATCTGAAGAATATTAAGTTCTCGGTGTAGGCGGACCGAAGACTAAACGGTGGCGTTGACATTGTAATTTTAGTTTTCCGTTTTTAGTGACAGTTTCGGTTTTAAACGTTTTATTCATTAAATAGTGGATGGTTGCGATATATTGGGACATGTGTAGTTTTCCACAATTTTCTTTAAACGTACGTGAAGATATTTCCAAGAGTTGAGAGCAATGCAGTGGAGTGACCGTTATCGGACAAAATTTTATAAATTAAAAACTGCCACGAGTGTATTCGAAGTTTTCTGTTAGTATTTCTTGCAATCAATTTTCTTAAAATAAATGAGCAATTTATTAACTCTACACAAAGTATGTATTTTGTGACGAGTAATTCTGACGGACCTGTAATGAGTGAAAATGAGGTTTTGGCAGTTTGGAACGAAGGAACGAACAACGAATGCAAAATACTGTAGCTAACCGGATTAACTGTTATCTATCAGGTACTTAGGTATTATTATTAATAAAAATGTTTACTTTCGTTGTTTCTACATTCGGCAACGTTGGAACGTTGTGAGAAACGACCACATGGTACCTAGTTGCACAGAACATATGCCTAGTTGACATATGTAGCCATCTTGGACGATGACTGATGACATAGGCGCCGACTTTCCGTAGGAAAAGAGGGTTTTGCCCCATTTTTTTAACATCGAGCTAAAATTCCGAAATAAATTTTTTATTGTCTTTTAGGCTTCCCTGGGCACGTGGTTAAAATTTTTGTACTTAGTCATAGTTAACCCTGTATATGCTAGATACACAAAAAATTTTTGCACACGTCAATGTTTAAAGAAGAGGTAATAAAGTAACTAGATTATACAACTAAATAAAAAAGAAATAAAATAGAATACATGTGTACAAACATATAACAAAAATCACACAAAATCATTAAAATCACAGGTTAAAAACTTAAGAGTAAAACGCTTTCTTTAATAGGAAATGTTTTGCTTTATTTCTAAATATTGAGGCAATGCATTGAAAAAACGTAAACCCAGAAAGACCGTTCCCTTTCTCGTTCTTGGGAGTCTAAAAAATCTAACATCAAGGTAATTTTTCCTTCTAGTATCATAAGAATGACACTCAGCACCTCCACTATGAAAGAGGTGTTATTTATTTTTAACATAGGAAATAAATTGGAAAATATAAGTAGATGGGACTGTAAGAATGTATAAATCTAAAAAATAATTTCTGCAATTGACTCTGTATCCTAGGCCAGACATAATACGTTTGACCTTTCGCTGCAGAGAAAAACTTGTGCACTGGATGGTACATGCATATCAGGATGGCATAAGATGTGATAGAATGAATGAGGCTGTGACATGAGATTTTTAATGAAGATAGTGAAACTTTGTGAACGACGGAGTAAATATAGATGTTTGGACATTTTCTTACATACAGATGCAACATAAGGGTCCCAAGATAATTTAGGATCCAAATAAACTCCCAGGAACTTAACACTTTCCAGCGGCGTTCAATTAAATATTTTTAAATAGATTTCAGAATGCTTACCTATATTATTTTTTTACATTGCCATATTTACACATACGTATGTTAAGCATTCTCATATTTGTTTTCGATTAAATCTTGAATCACTCTGTATATGCCACTTATATGCGTAAATAATTTTAATACCAATTTTGATCAATTAAAAGCACTTGGTGTACTGCCCCTACTTCAGAAATTCATGTTAATTCGTTCAGAGGCTAATTTACGATAACTATCTATCTTAAAGTGGCTGGTAAAAACCCACAAATAAGACTCATATCATGGCAAATTGCCAAATAAAATTAATCTTAACGATTTAAGGGTATCGTGGCATCTGTTCGTGACTAATTTTATGGTCACTGCGTCTCGAAAGCTCGTAAGTATCTTAAAAGCTGCAGCTCTAAATCCTATAGATGTATGTGAGAAATAATAATTATTCAATCATACAATAACAATAATAATAAACAAAATAAAGTGTATGTAGATAATATATAAAATAAAGTTGCATTCTATTTATATACAGGGTATTTTACATCAAAACCGATACAGAGCAGGTGCAAGTAGGGGTGACCAAAATATTGTAATTTAACAAAACTTACCGATATGAAAATTTCCACTCAGGCTACGTTATAGATCTTCAAAACGAGACTCTAAATGAAAAGAAATAATTCTATACATCGCTTAACGTATGCCATCATATTATAGAAATTTCATTTCTAAAGCATTCTTTATAAACTTTGATAAACCTTGCCGTTTTAAGAAAAACAGGATGATTTCCGACCTATAGCGGAGTAATTTATTAGTCAAGTTTGACACTCACTAATTATATTATTTTTAAAAAAAAGTTGTGTAGAAAATAGTTTGTCCGATTACTAACCATAATCTTCATATTTACTGAAACCACCTCTAGCAATTAATTTTTAATGTGGCATATTTGAAGTCTAAAATGTTGAAATATCAGCAGAATTTCATTTTTTATCTTTTTAAATGTGCATAAAATATTGTACTTAAAATCTAGAATATAAAATGAATACAAGGTTCACCTATCATGTATACTGTTGTTTAATTGATATACCATAAGAAGTGTCCAACTCATGGTGAAATATACAAAGCGTTCAAAAATATAAAAATGTGAAAATTAAGGAAAAGTAGATACTATTAATTTTTTTAAAAAAGTTATATATTTGAATACTGTGCTAGAAATAGAGCAAGTGTTTTACAGACCAGTTATCTGCGAATGATTTACTCTATTTTTTTATTGGTACACTTAAAAATCATTAATACTGGTATTAATACTACAAAAGATGGAAATAGGAACTAATAATGTAAAACTGTTGAATTTGTGATGTGACATCAGTAGGTATACTTTTTGTTGTAATGAAAATGAGAAAAACAAAAATTAATTTGTAATCTGTCACATAAGATTATATAATAATTATTGTCACGACAGTTGTTACTGGTTGCATATTGTTCAAAAATGAGTTCTAACATTGATTAATCGCGATTAATACCGAAAAAATCGGTAAGCTCGTATAAAAAAGAATACGATAAGTTCATCAAATGGATGGAAGAGCTTGAGTTAAAAAATAGAAGGACTTAGTAATCCCGCGGTCGGATCTCTTACTATAATGAGAACTTTTTCGTCAGTATTTAAGTTGCAAATTTATATTTCTACCTTAGTAGAGTAAAATTTTATAATGCAAAATAGACATATACTGAAGTGGAAATGGTCCATTTGTACGTGTTTTCAATTAACAAATCAAATGACCCAAGTCAGGTGTATATCTTTGGTTTATTAAATTGTGTATAAACATGTCGTGGCGTATTCAACAGCCAGGTTTTGATCTCAAATTTATATCGTTTAAAATTTGCTGTATTTTTCATTTCAGTGGGTATTAAATTAAATATTTTTGGTGCAAGGTACGTACCAATTGTTTTTAACAAGGAGGAAATTGAAATTAAATTTCTCTTTTATAATCATGTTCAGTTTTCTCTAATATGATTTTATTTTTAAAAATATTAAGTAATACATTTAAACAAAATAATTGTCGTTCATCATATGTACAACTATCTTAAAATAATTGATCGGTAGAGTAAGTTCTAGGCTTTCCATAAATTATTTTTAATATCTACTTCTGTATAACGTTTAAATTTTTCAGATAACAATCTTGAAACCTATAATTCCATAACAAATTTGCGACTGTACCAAAGAATAGTACAGTGTTTTAAGGTTTGCTACACTTAAAATATTTTTTAAATATTGAAATTTGAAAAATAAACCTCTGAGCTTCTTAATAAGATTATTAGTTGGTAGGTCCCATTTGAGATGCTTATCTATTATAATGCCTAGATATTTGACTGATTTGGCTTCAGGTATAGATGTTTCACTGTCAATATTTAGTGGTCCCATTTCAGTTAAATTACTAGAGTATGAAGTAAAAGACAAATATGCAGTTTTTTACAATTAAATGATAGGGTATTGTACTGAAACCACATCTCATTTTTACGAATTCTATCTCAACCTTATTTTTCAGTTCACTCAAGGAATCTGCTTCAAATAAAATTGCAGTATTATCTGCAAAACGTATTACTGTACCGTTAATATTTAGCAATAAAAGACTATTAATGTATAAAGAAAATAGCAATGGTCCCAGTACTGTCCTCTGAGGTATTCCATATTTGACCCTTCTGGAATCACTACTATTTCCATCAATTTTAATTTACTTAAAAGTTTCTTATGGCAGACTGTGTCGAAAGCCTTAGAGAGGTCTATAAATATGCACAAAACTGGCCTATTTTTATCTAATGCCTTGTAAATATGAGATGTCAAATGAAATATTGCATCTTCTGTAGACTTACCTTCTCTAAAACCACACTGCCTACTTGATATAATATTAAATTTGTCACAAAATTTTATAATTCGACGTTTTATAATTTTTTCTATAATTTTAGAGATATTTGATATGAGTGATATAGGTCTGAAATTTAATATATCTAAAGTGTCACTACCTTTATATAGAGGCTTTATAATTTCTGTTTTCAAACAATTTGGAAAACGGTAAAGTGGGTTTTTTTTTTGCTAGATAGTGAGAAATGTCACATGAGTGTGAGCGATAAAATCTAGCAAAAGCTTGCCGTCAATAGCAACCATGTAAACAGCGTCTTTTTTATGTATTAAATTTAATAATTGTGAAATTTTGTAAAATTTGCGCAGTTTAGCTGAGATAATTTTAGTTGAAAAAATAATGGAAATTTAAAATAGTGATAGTGATATCCGAATATACCTCCGGAGATTAGAAATGCTGCAGAAATTGTAACTTTAGGTTTGGTGCCAGAAAAACCAGTTATACACCAGAAGCAATATAACCTATTTGTGACATAGTGTAAGTCGAAGGAAATTTAATAAATATTCAGAAAATGTACTCGTTTATTTTTGCGAGAAAGCAAAGACCTAAAATGGTCGTCATTATGGTCGATTTATTCGATGCTAAAGTCCACATTATCCACCAAGTATGATATTGACTTAAGCAAGTTTAAAAAGTTCATGGCATTTTTAAAGAAGCAAGGACTTGGTCTAAAAAGTCTAAAACTTTTTCTCAAGCAGAAATATATAGATTTATGCGCGAAGCCGACGATGAAACATACTTAATAAAAAAGGTAGATTCTGTGCTTATTGATTGTAACTTGAGAGAAATATCTTATTATATGTATTTCTAATTATTGGCATTTCAGGAGTCTGCAGATGTGACGAATTAGTAAAAGTTAATGTTAAAGACGTGGAGGACAAATAATTCATTTTGATTGACTTTTACTGTCACAAATATCATTCAAGATAATTCTTTCTGTCATTGTAAAGGGAGTATGTAGCGTTGAGACCTAGAAACGAAAACACACCAGACGGTTATTCTTAAAATTTCATGAAGACGTGTTTTCATCAAGTGGTAGAAATTAATGTTATTTGCTAAAATTCCAAACGAAATTGCTAATTACCTTAACCTACCAGAGTGTCATTTATACACAAGGCATTGCTTTCGCCGAACATCAGCTACTTTATTGGTCCATGGTTAAAAGCTTTTAAAAGACTTAAACCTAGAGGACTCCTCACTTTCTATATGGAAAAGTGGTTTCAGTCGGGAGGTCTGATTTTTGGTGGAAAAGGTAGTTCTCAATATCCTGAACAAAAAAGCTAATGAGTACAAAAACACCATCTTCAGGATTTTGCGCTACAAGGTCGTCATCTGGGTTATTTTTTGTCAAAAAAGAGCGTGTTCAGTGACCGATTATGGAGACATGCATGCGTGGAGGTGATGGAGATATATATATATATATTTCCCCTTTTCTGTGTTCAAAACGAGATTCAAAAATGAAAATTCCGGTCTTCCGTGTATACAGTTTATTTCGTGTATACATTTAATCTTTCATAAACATTATTCCTCCCTCTCTCTTTTGGGACCTCATGACCGGAATTCTCATTTTCGAATCTCGTTTTGAACACAGAAGAGGATGACCATATAGTACTTTTTCACTCAGCATGCATGTCTCCATAATCGGTCACTGAACACACTTTTTTTGATAAAAATAACCCGACTCCTGAAAACCGAAGTGCCGGCTTTATATGCGCCGTAACGCAAAATCCTGACTGTAGATTTGTTTGTGCTCATTAGCTTTATTGTTCAGGATGTTGAGAACTACATTTTCCACCAAAAATTAGACCTCCCGACCGAAACCACTGTTCCAAGTAAAAAGTGAGGGGTCCTTTATTGCTGATCTAAAGATGATCTATCCGCTTTCTCCGTGAAAGATTGCTCCCGCATATTAGCGGCCCCTCTGGCTTATATTTAATTTATTGGTTAGGACTACCAAAAATCTAAAAAATATACCCCATTTTTAAGAAAGGCAATAAGGCAGAGGTGCAGAATTATCGTCCTATTGCGATTATTAATAATTTCGGTAAAATATTTGAATTTGTATTGCAAGATACTCTTTATCCAGAACTTAAACATAGTATATGTACTAATCAGCATGGGTTTGTAGCAAAACGTTCAACAACTTCCAAGTTAATGTGCATCACACAGTACTTCGCTGAAAATTTAGATGAAGGTAGTCAGGTGGCTTTTGACCGTCTCGATCATGGTGTGATTCTGATTAAATTGTGTTCCTCTGGTTTTCATGTTCAGTTAGTTGATTTTCTTCAATCAGTACTTAGTATTTAAATCAAATTATTATACAGTCTCGTCAGGTGTTCCTCTGGGTTCAGTTCTAGAGCCCTTACTTTTTTATGCTGATGATGAGAAGTTATATTATAGAGTAGATAGCTATGCTGATTGTTTATGTCTTCAGAATGATTTAAATAATATTCATAAATGGTGCGATAAAAATAAATTACAACTGAACATAAATAAGTGCAAAGTGGTCTCATATATTAGAAAAATTAATGCAATTGTGTTTAATTATACCATCAATGGAAACAATTTAATTCGTGCAGATGAGTTTAGAGATCTCGGAGTAACCTTTGATACCCATCTTTCTTTTACAGATCACATTCAGAATATTACAGAATCTGTCTCACAAATGCTAGGCTTTGTTATACGCAACTTTAAAGTTTTTAGTGATTTGAGTACACTTATGACTTTAGTCCGACCTAAACTAGAATAGTATTGTTTGCAGCCCTTACTTCGATGTACATATAAACAGTGTCGAAGCTATTCAGAGAAAATTTTTTAAATTTTTAAGCTTTAAAATAGATCACTTCTACCCTCGAATTGGCTTCGATCATAATAGGTACATTGTTAAATCGTTTTGAGTGCAAGTTAATGCAACAACACAGGAACATACAAAGCGTAGTATTTCTATACAAATACTTGATTGGCCTAATTGACTGCCCGCAATTTCTTGAGATGATTAACTTTAAGGCATCTACCAGATCAACTCGTTCTGCATCATTGTTCTATCTCGGAAATTCCCGGACTAATATGCCGTAATTATTAGTATATTAAAAATAATATGATATTTTAAACTGTAAATTTAGTCAAATTAAGTCTTTGTTTTAGCCATTTGTTATTTGTGTTTTTTTGTTCTGTTATCTTGTGAATTTTGTTAATTGTATATGTGTATCATATATATTTTTTTCTTATGTTGTTTTTCCGACCCTGTAAATGGAATGTACATTCTGTTGGGTTTGTATAGTAAATAAATAAATAAATATACTACAAAGGAATCGAAGCATTTCAAGCTCCAGAATGCCCTGAAGTCTCAAATCTTATTAAATTGGCCATTGAAACCTATAATGAAGGATTAAGCATTGAAAAAGAATACACGATACAAAGCCAAGCCAATAGTCCTCATGTCGTGTTCGTAACAACCTACCAGTATCAAAGTAATTGAACGAAGTATTAAGGGCTTCAAATTCTTAGTATGAATAATTACGAAATCCATTTAAAAGGATTATGATTAATTTGCAAGTGATGGGATTATATTGTCGGAAGAGACGACGAAACGGGAAATGTACTTCCGGTTTCGCGTTATAAGTTGGCGATTTTAATTCTGTTATTAAAATTATATTAGAGTAGATGTATGCAGTATTGAAAATGAACGTGTTTAATTATACCACGTGTTTTGTATTAAAAGCTATCATACATTTTATTGTCTAAAACATTGTAATATTTACACACAATAATAAATTCTATGAAAAATTATTTCGATATTATTTACGTGTACTAAAAAATTAATGAGTATAAATTATTCAGATTATTTATTACAAAATTATTTAGAGAATTGTACAATTATTCCTGCTATTACAATTTTATTATTAATATTTTTTTGGAAAAGATTTTATAAAATAAAATTTCCTTTTGTAGAATATTTAGGGTTATCAAGTTATAAAATATTACTGCTGAAATTAGCATATATATATATTATTACTATTACACATTTATTTTGTCGATTGTGAAATCTAATTAATTTAGTTTTTTCAGTATTCAAATATAAATTATTGTAAGTGAATCACTTAGAAACATGGTCTAGGTTAACCGTCAGATCTGTTGTGGATTTATTTGAAATTATACTACCTTTCGAGCGATCCAATGAATTTATGGAAATAATGAAAAGTACGGGGCCAAGAAGTGAACCTTGAGGAACGCCCATATCAACAGGGTTTGGTTTAGAATTAAAAGTATTGAGAATAATATATATTACAGAAATAATGGAAACATACTGTTTTCTATATTTTAAAAAGGCCGAAATCCAGTTTAAAGCGGAATCATAGTTATACAATTTTTGTAGTAAGTTATGATGCTTTATGCAGTCAAAGGCGTTACTAAGGTCACAAAATATCACTTACCCATGTTAATACGTCTTACAATTTTACCATAAAATTAATGTATAGCAATACTAGTAGAAAAACCTGTTCGAAAATCATGTTGATTACTAGTTAAGATATGTTTATTTATAACATTTTTTACTTACTTTTTTAAGGGATTATTTTTCTCATTTTTAGCATCTCCGGAAAAACTCCAGTTTGAAGTGATAAATTTACCAGAAAGGTTAATGATTTTATTAAAGCTGGTAATGTACGTTTGTTCCTGGTAGAAATGCCGGTTCAATTAGGCAGTCGCCCATAATCTCAATCCAAACGTTCGACGATAACTAATATGTTGAAAACGATCTTCAAATATTGCATGTGGATGCGTCACACCATAAATAGTTAATATGAAAATTCCTTATTGCATTTCTTGAAAAACTCACCTCATCGATAAACAGAATCAGTAATTGAGTTGAGTTGATTTGAAACATTTTGTGCAAAAGCCATTGACAGAATACAATACGTGGGATTTGAACCATTTTTTTGAACTTGTAATTAATTAGTGGAATAACAAGGAAACTTTTCGCGTATCCTGGAACAGACGGTCACTGCACTGCGCTATTATGATGTTACACGATTACATCGATTATAGTGATAAAATCTCGTTCTGCTACACTGTAACATGTTGTGCTGTGTTTTCAAATAATCGATCAAGGCTTGTTTACTCTAAAAGACTATTTTAAGAAACGTGAAGTTTGTGTCCGTAATCAAACTTAATTTGATTTTATTTAGCTTCGACAGATTTAATGGATTGTTCGGTATTGCAATGATTGTCCATGTGCAATTTTACTTCTTATATTATTTTACTTATTTTTTTATAGAAAAGCTTAATCAATCACAATACGAATTCAATTTCAGTATGAAGTATTATATGAGTGTACATAAATGAAGTAATATATTTCCCTTTAACATATTAAGTGCATATTTTTGTATTTAAAAAGCAGCAAAGGATAAAATAGTAGTATTTCATTTATTATATTGAAACTAAACAAATTCCGCTTTTTGATTTATTATGAAACAATAAATCATTGTATTTATATACCATACTATATTTTACCATACTTTACTATACTGTACTGTACTATGCTATGCTATGGTATGCTATGCTATGCTATACTATGAAAATCAGGATTTCCTTCTAAAATATCGTGGAATGATATTGGTTTCATATATAGATAGCAACGTTGTATACGTACTTGCTTAGGCTAATTACGAGTTAATAATTCATGAACTGCAATAATTTTTTTACGGATTTTTTTACGGATAATTTTTTAGAAAATCGCTTTAGTTTCTCTTTAAATCATAGCCTTAATCAGCACCATTAAATTCCCAAACTTTAAAAATTGCAAAATATTTAGTTTACTGACTTTAATTTTTAAGTATATTAAGTTCTTCTTTTAATTTAAAAATTTACAAAAGACTTGGAAATGCCTTAAAATATAAAATAAGCTGCCAATACCTATTCATTAAAATAGATAAATAGTAGTGTTTATTTTTTTTAGAGGTAACAAGTCTAAAATCTCTGTTGTCCACGAGAGAACTCATTAAGACTGAAAGCAGTTTTCTTTCTTCGTCAAGGGTTAAGCCATCAACATGTGATGGAAAGGTCTCATGGAGTACTTACCTTAAACAATTTGAACCAGCTGCCTTGGAGAACAACTGGTCAGAAGGAAAAAATCTGCCTCACTCTACGAGATGAAGCTATGGAGATGTTAAGAACGCTAGCTGAGGATAAACAAAAATACTATCAAACTCTGAAGAGTGCTTTATAAATGAGGTATGGCGAGGCTCATCTAGACAACGCTTTGAAGAAAATCTGCATGAATTTGAGGCAGATATAGCACGTATGGTGAAGCTAGCCTACCTCATCGCACAGACAGAATTCCAAGAACAGTTAGCAGTGAGTAGCTTTATTGATGGTCTGCGAGATTTTGAGATCAGTCAAGCGTTAAGGTTGGCCAGACACAAGAATATATCCGAAGCTTTAACCCTAGCCTTGGAAATCGAAGCCGCACGGCGGGCTTCTAGAAATAGTCAAAGCAGAACAAGACGACTAAGATTCAGGACGGAAGGACGACATGAAGCCGAGAAGGACAACGAAGAATTGATAAATAATTTGAGAAATTTATTGGACAACTACCAAAAAGGACAAGGTTCGTACGGATTCTACGGTATACAGTGGACGAAGACCCATCCTGTGTTGGAACTGTGGAACAAAGGGACATCTCAGAAATCAATGCCCTAGGAATATATTTAATCAAAGTCGAGGAGAGCCTGACAAGTGGAGAACAAGCAGCATAAGAGTTCAGCCAGAACTGAGTTCTAATGTTGAGACACAGAAGAATCAATTATTAAAATTGAAACAGGATTTAAAGAAGAAAAAGAAAACAATAACTGATCTGAACAACCAGAATAAAACTTTGGAAACTACTAATGCTCTTCAAGCAGATAAAATTAATTCAGGATCAAATGAAACAAAATGAACTTCAGTGAGTTAAAGAAAAAGAGGAACTGTTGAAAAAATTAAAGCATAAAGATCAGAAGACGAAGTTAAATACTGATAAAAACAAGTTAGGAAGGTACTTTAAGCGATCGAAAGATAAGAAAGAAAATGTGATTTATTTCTACAATTTTGACACCCTGTATATTTGTTATTATTGATTTTGATGGATTTTTGGATTTTTTAGGATAAGTTAAAGTAAATCGACTTATTTTGGTCGCAGTATCAAATGGTTATATAATCAAATTGTAGTAGACGATAAGTCGATATTGACTGAAGATGATCAGCAAATAGCAAGTAGAATATCTACTATAGTTGAAGATGTTGAAAGGCTGAAAGCTTAAATCAATCACGAAGTAAGTTAGATTTAGATAGTTACTTGAATAATAGAGGAGGAGAAAGCCATGCTGCGGATTTTATGAGAAATATATGCAGTGAACTTAATGCAAGTGATGGATGAAATATTAAGGTACTATTAATTAATATTACAGATCTGCTTCCAGAAACGACAGATAATGGGAATAGTGAAGCAGAGCTATCAAGGTTAATAGAAGACTACGAAAAGATTAAAAGCCAAGAACTACGTCATGTACTAATAAAATCTCTGTTTGAAAACGTACAAGTTTGCAAAGAGAAAGTGAAGAGAGTGGAAAAGATAAAAATTGTAAGGAGTTTAGTTAAGGAAGGAATTTCTATCAATATTATTTTAAAAACAGTAGGCATATGTAGACGAAATTCAACAAGTTTAAAAATAAAGAAGTCATATCTATTAATATCTTTATAATTTCATAAAAAAAATGATTGAGAAATTGATTTGACTTCACTCAAAAGCTATGACTTTATGCCAAGATTGCTATTAATATCTTTATAATTTCATTAAAAAAACAAAAAAAAAAAAGATAGAAAAATTGATTTGACTTCACTCAAAAGCTAAAAATGGCAGTAAATATATAAAAAGATTTTGTTATTAGTGAAGGGTAATTTTTATGAATAATAAGGAAAATAGTAAAGATCGTAGAGAAGAAATGGAATTCAGAGCATTAGAAAGCAACGGTAAAGCTCTACTTGATTGTGAAGTAATAGAAACATTTCTAAGCACTAACTTTTGGAATAAGGTAATTTGAGTTAATTCAGTTTATTTTTATCCAAACTATCTACATCTGAAGTTTGGCCCATTCTTTACTGAACACCCTGTATATACATATGTATATATGAATATATGTAAAAAATGTCGTTAAATTGACAAGAAGAACACAGTATATAATGTAGATTTTTTTAAAACGCAATTCAAATAGAAAGCAACATGTTTTGCTGACTCGAAGAATTTTAATTTCGAAAAGCAATATTTCAAGAAAATTTAATTATGTAAATTTCATAAATGCCACTGCAAGGTCTCTTTCTAGCAGCAAATTTATTAAATCAATTGTGAAATTAATATACTTAGTATGTTTCTAATTATAAATTGCTATGTGATGCAAAATTAAAAAGATTTACAATTTGACTTGACTTTCAAATTTGAAATCAAGTAAATTAATTTTTATTTTAACATACAAGATGTTCTTAAAAAGTTATTTAGAATTAAATAAAATTAAACAAATTCCAAGATTATAATATTTATTTTTAATAAATAAATGGTAAATATTTTTAAAAATTTTCTGTGCAGTTTTGTACCTCATCTCTAATTTATATTCAATAAATTTAATATGGTTTACAAAATCGGGATGCCTACATAAATAAGAAACCGTTATTGCTTACATCAGGACTACGAGATGGCCAAGGTTCGTCTGATACTGACGGCATATGAATGAATTACCGCCGCATCTGAAACGAATGATTAGGTTGTACTTCACATATCTCTACATTCCAAAGATTTGGAGTGAAGGAAGGCTACTGTTAGTTCCCAAAACAGGCAGGTAGAGTTACATCACCTCAAAGACCTATCGACTCAATAGCCTGACTTCAAAACGATGGACGAGCTGTGTGAGCGATATATAAGGGACAGTGTACTCTAACAGATACACAGTCACATCCTAATCAACATGTATATCTATACTCGAGGGAAATCCACCGACACTGCCCTTAACCAAGTGATAGGTAGGATCGAAAAATTCTTGGACAAAAAAGAGTCCACTCTGGGGGTATAATTATAGAAAGTGCATTTGAGTAAACAACCTTCCCTAAAATTAATTCAGTTCTTTCCGTCCCCTGCTGTCTATAGCTGGATATCGACTATACTCTCCAAAAGAGTCATACAAATCAGTATGGCGAATGCCTCCGTAGGAGGTGTTCTATCACCGCTACTATGAAACTTGGTTCTAGACGGTCTGTTGTGCCGTTTCAACTTGGAAATTGGCATCTACCATCGCTTATGCAGATGACCTCACTATGCTGTGTACTCATAAGATAATGACTATATCAGCATGCAAATACCATCAGGCACTGGTAGTAGCCCATATCTGTATATTGGAACAAGAAACACGAGGGGTGCAATAGCGATAAAGAAGCTGACAAGCTAGCCAGTTCCTCAGTTCTCAATATCTTTGGACCTCCAGAGAGCTTCCATTGTCAGCATTTGTTGAAATAATAACAAAAAACATATAAGATTTGAAAAACACAAATACTAAATTTCATAATCATTTATTTTGTTCGACGACTAGTTTCGGAATTTAATACTTTCACCCCATCATCAGGTCGTTACAAGATGATAACGGGGTTGGAAGTAATAGACCCCGAAAATAGTCGTCAAATTAACTTCGTGCAAAATAAAAGATTGTGGGATTTCGTCTTTGTTTTTTGAAACCTTAAGCAGGAATTCACATTTATCAATTTTGAAGAAAAACATTCACAACGAATTTAGGAAACGGTGGTATGAAACAAATAACTCTCATTTCGTCAGGTTCATAGAGTACCTCTGTAAGGGTATAACAAAAAATTATCTGGCTATATCTAGGAGAAACCTTCGTCTGGTGACAAGTATTTAAACTGGTGACTGCTGATTAAAGGAACACTTTTACTGCCACTATGTGAGTGCACTAAAATTCTATCAACAAGAGAATCCGTGTTGGGAGAATGAAGAACTTTTATGATCTATATTAGAAAAATCTTCCTGAGCAAACTCATCAGTTTTTTCTTCCTAATAGGTTAGTTAACGGTTCGAGTAGATTGATCTCCTAATACGGGAAGAAGTAAAAGGGGCCTAATGGGACCTAAATGCTATAACACTTTAAGCTACTTTTCCTATAACTCCAGAAAGCCGAATGACTTTCTATTCAGCTTTCATAAGTAATCGATTAGATCATATGTTTGATAATTAACATCGGTACACAAAAACTCAACCGCCACATTCATTCCCAATTTGATCATTATGGCTTTTCATTTGTTGCTGTGTTGAACTCAGAATTAATATCAAATTATTAAACATGAAATTGAATGAATATTATCAAAATTTCACTAAGCACAAAACTGTCACAGAGAATTTGAAAAATGGGTTAGACCTGTGTGAATTACATTATCTATGACTGCAATTATTTTCATAAGCAAAAATGTTATGCAAAATGGATTTCACCAAAATAAAAATTAAAATGTTTTTCCTTTTTAAGCAGTAATCCGTGGATACACCGTATATACAACATTATCATGGAAATAAATAAGTTAGTGTAATTTAAGGCATCAGATAAAATTATAATTTATTTCTAACTAAAGTTTACAAACTTAAGTTTAACCCATTTCTGTTTTCGATGACAGGAAACCATATTTCATTGGAAACAGGATATAAATTCGTGTGAGAACTTACTTTAACTTTTACTTATCAAATTTAAGATTTTTCCTGTGTTATTATATTAAAAACAACGATTTCACACAACTTCATAATCTTTATTAACACTGGAAATAATACACGAGATATCTTTCCTATAACAAAACTTTCTACGCATTTATATTGGTACACGCAACTATTTTTTTACAACATTATCTGACAGATACAGAAGTGTTTATTTATCTCCTTCCAGCAATATTTTTCTAAAGGTATTTCAGAACGTTTTCCTAAACCTGATGCCATAAATTCTGCTAGAAAAATAAAATTGTTTATTTTACTTCTTTTATTTTTCTTCTCGTTCTCAAGGTGAATAAAACGCAATATTGATGGTGATGATGCCGTTTCCAGGACAGTGATTTATATCTTCACTTTTTAGATATCTGAAAACCAAGGAATAAATTCTGCTTTCTATGGAGATTTTCTTCGTCTTTTAGATAAATTCATGCTTAAGGTACGTTTCATCTGACATTATTTGCACGATATTTCCGTCGGACAGAAATTGTATTTAATTTAAATATCGAATTCTGACAAAGAATGTGTTTCAGGTGTCTGCGATGTGTCGACACATCTGCACGATCAGACAATAAATACGTATTATTTTCATTCTTGCGTTCACCTGACCAAGCCTCTACTTTGGTTGTAGTGTGCAGTAAATTAAGAACCATGAATAAGATGGTATTGATGAATTGGTTTTATCCTTAAAATATATTTTAAATTGCGCTGGATTACTGACACTGTGTCCGGACATTATTACAAGTAATTTATATTTCTGCAATGAATGAGTATGAATGATATGTGTATTTAATAAATATGTAAATGCAAAAGAGGAATTTCAGGTAACAACTATTCTGCGTTAGTCGTCAGCGGTGCGGTTAGTCGTCAGCGGTGCCATCAGTATGCCATAGGTGAAGCTACTGTACCAACGAGCATTCCTACATAAAAATGGGTCGAGATTTCCATGTTTTGTTATGCTCTCCTTACTTAATTTACATTATACATGATGGAAAAATTAAGTATATGTGTTTTTACGTAATAAAGTTATGAAATTTCAGGAATAATGTGATAATACAATGTAGGTACTACTTTGGAAATTACTTTATCCAATTTATGATAAAATATTACAGAATTTCTCATGTAAATTCTGTTGCACATGCACAGAGGCACATTAATCTAACCTCTAAAATAATGCGTTTTAGCTGTGTTAAGGCAATTTTTTGTGGGATATTTGAAGAATATTAAGTATAAGATTATAATTTGTAACGTGTGTACTTGCAGCTTATGCCAATTTAAATTTTATACAATTCATAAATATAGTAGAAACTGAAACGGTAGGAGTTGAAATTCATTTCTGAAAGTATACCTTTACCCTACGTCTTGTCTGGGTTTAAAAAAAAAACTAATAGGAGGGCTCGAAAGGGCATGTCATTTTACATAATGTCTGAAAAATTCAAGGCGACGTATTATAGTTTTTGAGAAACTGTTATATGAAGAAAATTCGTTTCTGAAATTTTGTCTTGATTATGGGTCTAGCCCATTGTCAAATTTCTAGTTCTTTCTCTGCTTCTGTACTGCCTTGTACTCGATGGTCTCCTTCGTGGGCTCAACAAAAGAGGGATTTATACTCAAGCCTACGCTGATGACCTTATTATACGCATATCAGAAGGCACCAGATATCATAGAAGGACATAGAACAGGGACTTAGGATTAATCCCTCTAAACCGACCTTGTTCTCTTCACCAGGAGGTGGAAGATAGTTGGCGTCAGGAAACCAATTATTTTCAAAGTTGCCATTTAGAGGACATAAAGTCAAGTTTTTAAAAGTTACTCTGGATGATAAATTAATCTGGACATCCTCATTGACAGGAAATTAGAAAAAGTTACTGCAATCTTTTGGATTTGCAGTAGACTCTTTGGAAAAATTTGGAGGCTTACTTCGAAAACTACGTTGCGGCTTTATACTGCAGTGGTTAGGCCTTCTTTCACTTACGCTGCTGTGGTACGGTAGTCTGCGGTTCTGTAGGTCACTATCACTCAGCAAAAGTGTTACGCACAGATGTCTTAGAGGGTCTTCTGTTCCTTTCAAAATTGCATCTCATAATTCAAACGGAAGCGAGATGTGGCAGGGTAAAAAATCACGACCGTGGTTCGTAAGGAACTAGTAGCTGGGGATGAGATTCTTTTAGCACTCAGCAAGATATTCCCTACCTATGCATTTCAAAGGAAATATAAGGTAGAGACTCCGACTAGAGAAGCCTGGATCGTTAACCCTGATACTCAAATCTTGAAAGGTTCCAGAGGTTTTACGGATAGGTCCAAAATGAACCAGGGTTCAGGGGTGGAGATCTATGAGAGTGCGACCAGAAGTGAATTTATTTCACTTTATGAGGAAACAACTCACGGTCTTTCAGCAGTATTTGCTATCTCTTCCTGCGTTCCAGAAAATATCTGAAGGAGATATGTAAACCAACATATTCAAATATGCACAGGTCAGGCCAGACGGCTTTAGGAGCGCTTCTGTTCTTCAGAATTATGTTGGGGAACGTCAGGGCTTTTTCCTTTTTGAGAAAGGATAATCGTGTTGCCTAGACAAGGGTCAAGTAGTAAATTTGTGCGACCTGAACCAGTATTGGGGTTACCACAATGCTATCTGGCAAGGTTCATTCATGACTGAATCAAAAAGCGATCAAAGGAAGATTGGTCGAGTGGACCATAGGCTGACGCAAACTGACATTTTATTATGCTTAACAGACAACATAAGAATTTTCACGGGTCTATTAAATTTGCAAACAGCATTTTCACTTCGATATCGACGCTCAAACGTCCTCAACTTCCAATTTTTGATAAATAAGGGCCACAATGAGGGCGACTGCAGATTTCGAAATAAAACGTATGAGAATATTGATACTTTTTTAATAATAAAGAAACAGCTGAAATACTAATATACTCTATATATCATTTTTATACTAGCAGATATATCTAGGTATGTATTATTAGTAATTTTTACATAATTTCATCACATTTAGAATAAAGTACAAGTGTATTCATAAAATATATCTTTTGTAGTACCTATATTATCGTTCAAAAATTATAATAGGATATGCCTTATCTGTAAATGAAACATGATGGCAATGATAAAAATGATTTCATTAATTTTTAACATATTTTATATTAAAAATTTTCAGAACAGAACTTTTGTTAATTTGTAATAAAACTACGAATTATGATTTGGACAAGCACTTTAAATAATTCTTGTAGATACTGTTAGATATGACGAAATTTAGGTTATTATTGAATCATCCGTATATTTAAATTTAGTCACTAAATCTGATATTTCAAAATAAAATATTTAACAATGAATTGAGGAAATTCAAGAATTTATCTGCATTATTTTTCAGGGATGCTCTATTTTAAATTTCAAGTTCAGTTTAAATAATATTTTTCTTTCACACCCAATAGCAAATTTGAATTTCAAATGTGAAGTTAAATATACGTTTTCCACAAAAACGACTGAAGTAAAGACAATTCTCAAAATTACCTAAATGTGCGGCCATTTCAACGTAACATTAGATAAAAACCTCATCAGAAAGGCATTAAGAGAAAATTTATTTTCAGATTTCGTATCTATATAAAATTTTCATTTTAAATAAAGCTAAGGCATTTAAATGTACTACATTAATGAACTGAGTGAAACAGATTTTTTTTGAATACGATTAAAATATAAAACATTTAATAATATTTTATAATTTCGCTATTAAATAGAACATTTTCGTAATAACTGATTACCAGTTTTATAATTAGGTTTTAGTATACATATATTAGAATTGGAAACAGAAATTTGAATATTCTATTTCATTTGTTTAATGCTAGAACAAATAAATTTTACTGTTTTTTTTATAACATAATAAAAAAGTGGGACCTTAAATTTTGGAAAATATTAATATCTATGCGGCACTTTATCGTAGAACCAAATTTGGTACATGATTTAGGTTCTTATTGTTTTTGACTATAACTTAAAGTTAATTGAAGTACTACAAGGTGTTCATTCTAGGTGACTCACCCCTAAAATATACAAAATTCTTTTTGATCGAAATAATATTGTGTATTGCTCCAGTGGCGTAGTTACTAGGTGAGCAGTGTATATTTATGTTTAAGAAAAAAGAGTAGACCACTGACATTTAAAAAATATTAAGATTAGAATTTATGATCAATTTTTGATTAAAAAGTCTTCTCTTAAAGTGTTCGTAACATTGACAGGTCTTGGGATAATTAGGATTGTTAAACACGCTTAACGTTATTAGCAATGTAAAAACAAAAAATAATTACAGCAAGAAAACCACACATCAAGTAACACTTATGAACAATTATTAAGCTGTCAAACCAAAAAATTGTAACATCTCTAACATCCTTATATCGGATTGAGTTAAAAACTCTATAACAGTTTTGACTATTTTGAAGTCTGGCCAATGAATATTTTGAAGTCTGACCAATCTTATCATTCACACTTTGTATACGGATGTTCCGAAAATAGTTGAGGAATAAAAAAGTGGATTACTGAGCCATTTTTAGTGTGTTATGAAAAAAAATTATTTTAGCATTGCCCAAAAAGTTCAATCCTTTAAAAGTGGGTATTGGAATCAAGTTTCCATGGGCTATTTTATTTACTGGTTCAAACTGAACACTTCAGTTTTTGAATGGTTGCAGTTGCGTTAAAATGTCACTTTTCTGACCTATTCCCTCGTTGTCATCTCACAATAAGGGGATGAAATAATACACCCCTTGTACGTTTATTATCAGAATATTTTCATACTTAAGAAGAAGAAGGAAATAATTTCTCTGAATAGCTCTATTCAAAACAAATCTTTTTTAGGTAATTATTTACAACACTCTCCAATCTTAACTAAAAAATTTCTTACCCCTTATTTTTAAGGGTGCTGATCACAACTCTGAAGTTCAAAACTGTAACCTCTAGATTTTTATTCATTACATTACGTGAAGTGACAACAGTGATGAAATGAAGAAGGTTGAAGTGTTATATTGCAATTTCAAATTTTCAGCCTAATTAATGTACACATAGAGGTTACAATAAAATTTTTCTTTTCCGGAAACTAGATGCGACCGAAGAAATACGTTATCAGCACCCTCCAAAACTGTGGGGATAGAAGTTTTTTAGTTGAGATTAGAGAGTTTTACGCTATAGTAAATAATTACCCATTTTATCTCTACACAAATTACGAAATATCTAGTTTTTGTACAAAAAAATAAAATAAAAGCATCTCAACCTTATGATTCTCCGACCGATACTTTCTGTAGTAGGTTCTTGTCAATTCAGTTGTCAACTATTACTATCAATTTATTTAATTGCTTTTTATCATTCTTATGATAAATTTAGCTTGTTTTGGCACTTTAAAAAAATTGAAACTTGATTTCAGCACTTACTTTTAAAGGATTATAAATATAAAATATTTTTTTACATGTAGCACCCCCTCTAAAATCGGCTAAAGAATTCATTGTTTCATTTTTCTCGACTATTTTCGAAACACCCTGTATACTTTTAGCAGGATCAGTGAAAAAAGAAAAAAGTCAAATTTGTCATGTAACCGAAAATAGGTCGAAATACAGTTTTTGTTTGAAACTTAAACTCTACGGATGAAAATGCCATCGATTTTAATATTATACAGGGTGGTTCATTTTTTTTCTAAATTAATGGTACTAAGTATCTCCGATAATGATTGTTGATAGTGATTGATACTAAAACATTTTACGACACCTGAACTAGATATACTGTATACCAAATATGGCTTAATTGACTCTGCTTCACTGGCAACTATACAAAAGAGTCCATATTTTTTATGATACGGTGATACATCATTTTGTCACCTAACGATAAGCTTATCAAAACTCAGATAACCTCTTTGTGTCCCTTTCTATTGTCATAATGATGTGAATATTAATTAGAATGTAATAGTAATTAACTGTTTCAGGAATGACGTTCCCCGCCCAACGGTACATCAAGATGTCATACATTAGAGGGTGCTGATAAATGACCGAAAAACATGTCGCTTCTATACTCCAGTGAATCCCCAAGTCCCGTTACCCTCTGCTCGAACGGGTCCTCCACAGATTGCTCTCCTTGTGTTTGGAATAATCTCTCGTCTCTTCCCGCTTCCTTCTCTGGAACTATACCGGCGTCTGAGGATCCAAGGATCGAGTTCCTTCGACGCTACTCATATGGCGTCGCTCTGCCTTCCATCTGTCTGCTTGGAATAATCGGAAACATTTTCAATTTAATCGTTCTCACCAGGAGGAACATGAGGGGCACAGCTTATATCTACATGAGGGGTGAGTTTTTTCTTTATTCTTACGTAGCATCGAGGTCGTTAACGCTATCCAGAGTTTAACGATGTTTACAAGAAAACATTTAAGATATTTTTTATTCAAATTAAGTCCTAGTACGAGATTATATACGTTTATGTCAAAACATAAAAGTCTTTCTACCACATTAACTTGAATATATGATATATTTTTGCCAAATTTTTAAATTTTATCTTTCACACTGTTATCAGTCATATATTATTTAGGGTAACATCACACAAAAGTACGCACCTAAGAGATCCATTTGGAACAAACGGCAGATTTTGAAAAAATATGGCGTACTTTTTACCTGAAAATGTACTTACACATTAGAATTATTTAATTTTCGGAAAGTTTACAAAAGTTCGATGAAGATTGCGCAACTACTAAATGTTATTGTGTAATTTTAAATTATTCCCAGAAAACACAATTACATCTAATATATGTTAAATTTACATCACGACGGTTCGTCTATAGATGGTAATTGTTGACATCTAATAGACGAATTAATGTCCGCGGAATTTACGTATAATTTGCATATTTTGTTGATTGAAAATAGATGTATATTTGTTCGTATATTAAACATATTAAATATCAGTATAATAGACGTCTATGATATACTACATTTAAACGTATTAAATATTAGTATAATAGATGTCTATGATAGACTACATTCAAACATATTAAATATTAGCATAATAGACGTCTATAATAGACTAGATTTAACCGTATTAAATATTAATATAGTAGACGTCTATGATAGACTACATTTAAACATATTAAATATTAGTATAATAGACATCTATGATAGACTACTTTTAAACATATTAAGTATTAGTATAATATACGTCTATGATAGACTACATTTAACCGTATTAAATATTAGTATAGTAGACGTCTATGATAGACTACTTTTAAACATATTAAATATTAGTATAATAGACGTCTATCATATATTGCATTTAACCGTAATAAATATTAGTGTAATATACGTCTATGATAGACTAAATTTAAACGTATTAAATATTAGTATAATAGACGTCTACGATAAACTACATTTAAACGTGTGTCCCCCTTTTTGGTTTTAAGTTTCGGAGATAAGTTCAAATTTGGGACATCGTATATATTTAATAAACTTTACTTTTAGACATATGAATGAAAAAAAATCATTTATCTATCAAAAAGTGAAGTTTATTAAGCAAATATGGTCTCAAATTTCAATAACTTATATTAGAAACTTAATTGAAAAAAAAGGGGTATATACACCATGACGATGTTATACCTGGTATTGCTGCAATAGATGTTTATATAGTTTATGTATTTTAAACGTTTTCATTCATACTTACATGATGTTTCTAAAGACGTCAAATAATAGATTTTGCAATGTTTTGTTTGTTTTTTTTTTGTGCTATCCAAACTACATACATAATATAGTACCTTTGATCTAAATATGTGTAGAAAAAAAACCATAATACTCGTATACAACATTTTTATTTATAAAAATACAAAGTAAATGCAATAAAATACCTCCCTTAACTAACATACAGGCTGTTTCCAAAGTAATCTGAAAAAAAAAAAAAATTGAAGAAGTTGAAGTAGTTTCACGAACAAAAGGTGATGTAACGTTTTTTCCACAAACCAAGATTTTCTTTTTAACGAAAACTAAACCGCCCTCCTACAATTAGAAAACTGAATTTGTTTTTAGAATTCCCCGAAATCCATCGATTTCTGTTCTTGGGGGGATCATGTCATGCATTTGACAGTCAAGCCACTTGATATCTTCATCGGTCTAACCCCTAGCAACCCCAACTTTAAAATTTCAAATGGAACTACTGTACTTCTAACACATCGTTCTAAAGCCCTGTCCATTACAACGAGTATACTGGTGCATCTTTTATAGCAATCGGTACAGATTTGACAGAGTTGGTTAAAAACGAAAAGTTTACAAACCGGTGTAGACACCTGCAACAAGTCTCAAAAGTGTGAAAAATGGTGTAGGAAAAATATAGTGTAAAACATGTGCGAAAAGCATTTTTCACAATCGTGGGACTTGTTGCACTTGCCTGCACTGGTTTGTGAACTTTTCGTTTTTAGCCAATAACTTAACCGATTTTCAAAAACGATGCACCAGTGTATTCACAATGGAAAGTGCTTTAAAACTATTTATTAGAAGTATAGTAATTCCATTTGAAATTTTAAAGTTGTAGTTACTAGGGGTTAGAGGGATGAACATATCAAGTTGCTTCACTGTCAAAAATGCTCCCCCCCAAGAACAGAACTCGACGGGTCTTGGCGAATTCTAAAAACAAATTCGGTTTTTTTCTACAGTTTTCCAAATTACTTACGAAATATTATTTTAGAGTGCATAAAAATCAGCGGTTATATATTTTGTTTCTCTCAGTGCTACTCGTATGCCGTTGAGGTGCCAGTCGTAGCCAATCCTGCACAGCCTTTATAATATTTGCATCATTTAACTCCGAGGGTTTGGAGTCGAAAAAGTGCAAGTGCACAGCATCTGAAGAAAATAAGACACCAATATGACTAAAATAAGCTATCTACAATAATGAGTATTTATATAAGTACCTCTTACTGCTTCCCAAATTTTAGTTTTCTTAAAAGATTTCTTATCATTATGGCCGGCCCAATTAAACTTTTTTGCAAAATTATTTGTTAGCAAATATTTCAACATATTATTTGTCGCCAACCGTATTGATGACCCTCCAATAGCAGCTAACCTATTTTTCTGAAATTAATTATTTTATAATATATGCTTGCATTTCTAGAACAATCCATACTCACCAAATAATCATATTTTGCTTTTTCCATAAGTTGCCTCTCAACATCTTTAAATTGTTGTTTACAATCTATCGGTAGCACAGGAAAATCATTGGGCCTAGTTAAATAATTCTTAATTTTGTTGTCACCCAAAATTCGATAAATCTCATTGATTTTGATTACGTTCTGGTCTTGTACAGTTATAATCGTTTCTAATTTTTTTATAACTGTTTCTTCAAATGACAGTCTTGATGTATTTACTTTGACGTAATCTTGACTCTCATCCCTAGATCTTGGTGCTGGTGGTGGTGTATGTAGCAAACCGTGAGAAAGTTGACTTTGATATAATGGACTTTCCCTGTTGGCCTGGTGCATAAATGTGCGATCCTGAGAAATAACTATTGGAGAAACATTTCGTAAAACGATTTCATCTTGACTACTTATAAATGTTGTCAAAGGAGTACTTCCTCGTATCCTATCCGAACTATTGTTAATGATATTTTTCGATGTTTCTTTTGATGTATATCCTGGAGAACTAATATTATAATCATTTCTTTTGCTGAAAAATATTATAATTGAAATGCAACATATTAATGACATGATAATAAACATTTCCCATATCAGTCAAAAATTCCACAAAGTAATTGGAAACGATATGCATATATCAGTAGTGTGTCACACTGCCAAAAATTTGAAAAATCGGCGCATTCCGCTTATTTTTGTTCTAAAGGGGGCTTTTTCGACACAAACTTTATGATACATTCACCCCCTAAACCCCACCAACTCCAACTTTAAAATCACGACCACCCCCTTGTAATACATCATTTTAAAAAGCATTTAATTTGAAATACAGTAGTACTTTCATTTTTAATATCAGTTCATCAAGGCGGATGGTTGTATTTAAGATTTTAGAGTTGGGGTTGCTGGAGGTTAGGGGGTGAATCTATCATAAATCTGTTTAGGTCAAAAAAAGTTTCCCTTAGAACAAAAATCGACGAGTCACGGCGATATTTGAAATTTTTCGCAGTGACAATATACTGGGGGTGGGGAATTTTCAAATAAACAGTGCATAAAATAAGTAGGTGCTTACTCCTGAAAAGACGATTGCTGAGTGCCTTTTGGACTATTCGTTATGCCGTCTTCAGAATCAGACGAATCAGACCATCCACTACCCGAATCTTCACAGTGTTTAGTGGAGTTTTTTGAAGTGGACATTTCACCTTTCTTGTATTTGTCACTAAAATAAATAAAAAATAAAAAAATTGCAACTTAATTTATTGGAGTTCGTATTTACTATTTTTGTCTTTTTGGTTTAGGTTGGGGAACATGTTTTAAATTTCGTTTTACATTTTTCTCGACATTTTTTTTACTATAATCACATTGGTCAACAAGGTCGGAACTTGTCAATTCAGAATCACTTCTGGGCAGCTCTGTTTCTTTGCGACTAAAAGAAATATGTCAAGTAAAAAAGAAAATAGATCAAGACATTATATATATATTTATATTTATACTTTTCTTTTTCATTTTCATCGCTCTCACTTATTTCTTCGTAATTAATTAAGCGTAGATATTCATCGTTTTGACAACTCTCCGAACTAGATTGTGTGACTATTTCATTTAATTTTTCTTCACAAGATTTAACAGTACCTAAAAATATAAAAACATGACAGATCTTACAAAATGAGGACTTAGGGTTAAGAACTAACCAGACACAGAATGAATTTTTACAATATTGAATAGTGGCCACGACGACTGAGGTGGAGTAGCATCTTCAACCATACGTTTTAAAACTTTGGCCCTTTTGGTATTTGGCCAATAACAACGCTGATTTTCCTCGGTTAACCAAATTAATGGCACTACGGCACATTCTTTTTTTTGAAATTCTACTACTGCATACTGTGACTGATGTTCCATGTTCTTCTGCTAGTGCTGCATTTTGTGAAGGAAATTAGATAAAGGATTAGATACAGCAGTATACACAATAACAAGCAACAAGAAAAGGCATATTAAATTATTGATACAATTTTAAAAAGAAAATCATGATAACACATTGGTTGAAGTTATTCTTAGTTACTTTGTTATTTCCGAAGCAATGACAAAATATCCAGTGCTTTTATCGTTAAAGCATTACAATATCTAATAATTTAAAAAGGTATTAAGATGCTATACATCTATATAACAAATATTTGCATATGAAAATCTATTTATGCAGAGACAAGTGAGTCTAGTTAGGGGAAATGGTTATTTTTGTGATCGAACACTTTAATTTATTTATTCGCAACTTAAAGTTCTTTTTTTTTCTTATATCAAAAGTACCAAGTACAACAGAATGTATAAATTTTATTATATTTTTGATATAAATACAATGTTTTGTATGGAAATTGAACGCTTAAATTCAAATGATTAAAAAAAAAACATAAATGGGACATGCTAAAGAAAATTATTAACTATGTAGATTAACCTTTAACCGGTGATGTGGAGTCTGAAAAATTTCTTTAAAATTATTTTTTGTTTAAGTTTTAAACCAGTAGATCAACGGTAGCACGTACTCTAGTACCATAGATATTATCTCAAGACTATGCTAATACCTTCCTAAAAGTGGAAGAGGTAGATTAATATTATAATAGCATTAGTGTAAAGAGTGTGCTGCAAATAAGAATGTTTTATTTTTTTAACTTTATGCGCTGTAATTTTCTTTGCACTTGAAATATTGGTTTTGTTTTACTAAAAACAAGTTATATTTATTTGTAACTGTCACAAAAGGCATATGCATTTTGGAAAATGGGATGGGATTTTGCATTTTAATTTTTTTTAAATCTACAGGGTGAGTTGGAAAGAACAGACCAAACTCCAGGAGTGTATTGTACACAAGATAATAATGTGAATACTCGATTTTTTATCAAGTGTTCTACTTGTATCCAAATTTTCGCTTGTACTTTATACTCAGAATATGCTATGTTCGAGGCTCAAAAATATTTGATAACTTTGTTGTTTCGATAATGTGTACCAGAATGCAAATGTACTACCAGCACGATGGAGGTCTTGCACATTTCGGATGGACCTATTACTTGGCCTCCAAGATCTCCAAAATGTTAATGTATGAAATTTTGTTTATTTTTAATTACACTATAATCTGAAAATAGATGAAAATTGAATAAGAACAAATGAACTTTTTTACTTTGCTATACTTGTCTGCAATACACTGCTGGAGTTTGGCAATAAAATACTCAAAAGCTATTATGAATTATTACATTACATAAATTATATTTGGTTAGTGACGTAGATGCGCTGAATTCCCGACTTGATATATCATTTATATATAAGAAGAAAATTACACTATTTTATTTATTATATATTAGTATTTTTAAGTTAAAGATGCTAAAGCATTTTCTAAATATATTAAACTAAATAATTTCAGCGGCTATTTACAAAAAAAAAAATGTGGAAGACCAATTATATAAGAGGAGTCTCCGAGACTCCAAGTTGGTTGTTTAAGACAAAAAGTTTATCACCGGTTACGGATTAATTAGGAACATGTGTGAATAATAGGAAAAATAGCATAACCATCTTTATGTAACATACTGAAGCATTTAAATCTTATGGTAGCAATTTTAAAATTTTCAGCAACTCCAGAACCTTTAACAAAATATATGTTCAGCTTACTGGATGCAATAGGGGTATCATATAAATCGTATATGTATCTGAAAGGCACACCTGAACACCAAAATTCATTATTCAACAAATAAATGGAAGTAATGGAAAATATTTTATCTCTCACACAGACCACATTATTTGGACTTTTCACAGATATACTAAATTTGTCTTTAATAAATAGTTTTTTACGATAGCAATAGTCACCATTTTCAAAAGTTGTATCTATTGGTTGAGCTTGTTCTTCAACATTTAAATGAATAGTTCGAATTTCACTGATTCTATTGAAAATTTGTTGCAGAGGAAGACGCTTTCCCCGTATAGTATTTTTAATTTTTCCTAATAGATTTTCGAATTCAAAGCATGAAAAGTTGTGTAATGCACCGTACCTTTTTACATCCTCGCTTAAATGCAGCAGAGAGTGTACGTTGTAAACAACAAAATAATCATCATATAATATAGGGCATTGTTTAATAAATTCTATAATGCATGATTCAGCAATGTTTAAATACTTCTTTATGAGATAGTCCCTCGACAAAATCACAATGGCCACATGTAAATTCAAAAAATGTTTATAATGAGCATCATTTACATTATTTTTCAGTAAAACTACACCACAATATAATATAAACATTCGAAACTCAACTGCTTTCCATCTTTTTGCATCAGTCAAGGTACGCAAAGTTCTCGTAAAATCATCGGGAAACTTAAACTCCTTAATTTTATGATTGATATTTAACTGTGCTCTTGTTGACAATTTATACCTTCGCTTACCTTCTATTAAATAATTAATTAACAAACGTTTAACTACTCCCAGATATATTAAATGCATATGATCTAAAACAAATTGTGAAATCATTTCTACATTTAATTGTAATAATGGAGAATGGCCACAGATATAACTCTTTAAATTATGACTTAGAAAATCTTCATTTTTTTTAGTTGGAATGCTTTTTATATCTAAAATAGGATAGTAATGTCTTTTATTATTATAAATAGTTCTGATAGTACACCTTTCACATCCTTGTTTACTGTTATGTCCTTTTACACATTTTAAATAAGCTCTAGTCGGTGCATCACACGCAAAATAACTTATTTGTACATTTCCTTTGGTAATTAGATATTCTAGTTCTCTAATAAAATTTCCTAAAAAGATGTTCAGAGGATTTGGTTTGCCTTTCCCACAAAAAATAGCAATTATGAAGGGACTTTTGTTCTTGCAATTAGTAATTTTCCCTAAAATAGGCCAAAAGTCAGTTGTACTAGATTTAAATAAGGGTATTCCATCTATGTTAAATGCTAAGAAAAATAATGAAGTGCCAAGTTGGTGAGAGCCTGTTATTTTTAGTAATTCTTGTTCAATGCCAAAATAAACCATTTCCCCATTCTCAAGACCAACTACGTCAATATTTCTTGGAGTACCTAAAATTGTACGTGCATCACTTTTTAAAAAACTATATTTAGGCTTAATTAAAGCAATCAGTTGATTCAAACATGTATGAGTAACATTATTATCACATGCCCATGTTTAAGAACAACAAATTCTCATGTGACTCATTGTCATGGTTAATACGAGTATGTTCCGAAATATGAACATCATGTTCACCTTGATTGTAATAATAATTTTCATTATTTATAGGAGTTAAGAGCACATTCTCAGATAAATTTTCTTGTAGAAAAAAGTTGTTAACATGATGCCTAGACATGACCTCACAATCGATCACTTCATTGTTACTGCATTGATCAATTTTGGGAAAATTACCTTCATGCAAGTTCGTGGAGTTTCCAAAATATTCAACAGATCTCAAACTGTTCAAAGTAGAACGTGTATTTTTTGATATATATCGCCGTTGATGCCGCTTACTGACAATTTTCGATGACATTATGTAATTGAAATTTTTGTATATTTATAAGTATTTACCTACCTACTTACCGCTGTAAATATTACAAGTGGAACGGATTTATTCTGGACAGATATTTTACCTATGACGTGCTCAATTGAAAAATTAATACGTATTTATCTAAGTATAGTATTTAAAGTATAGATTTGTACTGCTGTAAATATTAGGAGAATGGAATGGATTTATTCTGGACAGATATTTTACCTGTAAACACAAACAAAAACAATTCTCGAGCTGACGTAAAACTGCATTTGTGGAATAAAAAAAACTGTTTAAGAAATTGTTTGTTTACATATTTTCTATGCAACCCATAAATGTATTAAAGTAGGTATTCATAATTTGAAACATGATTTTTTTTTATAGAAGTCAAACAATTTAGTTAAAGAAGTTCTTGTAATAACGGAGTTAGTTATTAAATTTTTTTCCTTCGAGGAACGTAAATACTCCGACAAATGACAAATAATATTCCCCTTTTTAATTTTGAACACTACAATATACCACAATTAGATATGATTTAGATTATAAAAAACAATTAGTTACACATTAATATGTAAATAACTATAATTTTGGTGTAAATATGATTTATCAATTCCGCATTAAGAACAAAACATTACGCTGCATTTTATAAGCAGAAGTAAATCGTTTGTTATTACGTTAGTTGCACGTTGCACAAACGAATTCATACAATAAATACATTTGCAAACTACTTGAAAACTAACAGAAGGAATGCAGTACGACATATATTACTAATGGACATAAATATGATATATTATACTTACGTTATCAGCAAAAAAATGCACTATACTCGCGACAAGAATTCAGACGACTTACGTCATACGAACAAATGAATAATTCACAATATTTTTATCAAAATATTTAAGAAACTACTAATGATAGTAATAAAACTATATACTACACTAAAAGTTTGCATTATATATAGCACTAAATTGCAAAAAATAATTGCTTTTAACGCGACCAAATATCGAAAATTACGTTGACAATAAAAACAAATGTGTAACGTCAGCCGTGACGTAAGACGTCTGAATTCTTGACGCGAGTATACAAATGTATTACACAGTAAACCCACGCCTAATGCACGCCGACTACTCGATCTCGATAAAATTTACAGGTTAGGTAGGAAACGCGGTACGCGATTGGCCAGCACGGTGTTTTCGCGCGTAATCTTCCTAACTCAACCGAACAAAGTGTGCTCTCAAGTTTACTTTCGTACTTGTTAAAAGACGGCGCTGTAATAGATGATAAATTTTGAACTGATACTCTACGTTTAGTGTCTAATTTATAGTATTTAAAACGTGAAATATAAAAAAGGTTTTTTAATAGACGGTCGCAAAAATGATAAAGACCCTAAATAGACCTGATTTGGACGTCTGTTGATAAATTTTGAATTGATACTCTACATTTAGATGTCTAATATACAGCGACGGACTGGGAATGAAAATCGGCCCGGGAATTCCCGAAAGACCGGCCTTTTTTGGGCAATTAGCGGCCCGGTTTGGCGCGGCCCACCGGAAAATCTCCCAAATTCCCTATGATGGCCAGTCTGGCCCCATATAGAAATAAAAACACTCAAAATCAATTATTCATAAGCGGCCCCAATGAGAGTAAATCGACCGGCCCTCGCGGTACTTATCGGCCTTTCAACCCCGCGGCCCACCGGGAAAGCTCCCAAATTCCCAATAGCCAGTCCGGGCGTGCTAATATCAGAGAAATGGAGTAGGGAGAATGATCGTCAACATGCGCAAACTTCCTAATGTAGGGCGTTGACATCTTCTAACCCAAATGTCAAATTTTATACAGGGAGTAATCAATATTTTATACTTACCAGGGCTGTTTACAATTACATCAACATTCTTTAACGCTGCAAATCTTATGAAAAATTGTTAAAAAATAAAACTATTTTTGTAACTATTCAGCAATTGATGTTGAAGTAAAAAAAAACATATTTTAAAAATTGGAATATTTTGAAAATGATTTTTTTTACGCAATTGTAATATTAATATCAATTATAAGAAAAATCTCCTTTAGATTGAAAGTTAAACTAATTTTTTAACAATTTATATGCAATTTGTATAAAAAAAATCTATCGCTCTGTGTTACTTTTGATAGTGTAAACATTTAGTAGATACCACTTTTCAGTTACACCTGAAAGCGGTATGTTAATAAAAAAAATATTAAACAAATTAGCTCATGACTGTTTTTAAGTTATGAAAAAATTATGTAAATCTCTGTCTTGTCAATCAGTTCTTATAACTCAATTTTGGCAAACGGTGGACAGCATCTCAAAGCAAAGCATAGTAGATAGGATGGGTGGTTTGGCTCACTTCATTCTATGACAATAAAACTCAAATTAATGAAAATGTCATTGTTCTATTTTGCAAAGCAAAATAATAAAGATTACTAGAGCTACAATTAAAATTTACGTACATCTTGTGTTTATTTTTTATTTCTTTTATTTATGAACTTACATTGGATATGTACAAAATTAGGGAAAAGGGAAAGATTATAAAGAGAATAAATACACCTACTTTATTTATTTTCTGTCAACAATGAAGATTATTAACAAAAACCTGATTATATATGACTATGAATGAATGAGTGGAATATAAATGAGAATTAAAGTGTTGTACTCAGCGTTGAATTGACAGGGGAAAAGAGCACGGCAGAGAAAACCCCGATGCAAACAAATATCTGTAATTCTGTTGTAATGATAAATTAAACTCTTTACAAAATATTGGTACTTAAATCAACAGTAACACACAGAAGATATTACAATACCACAGCCCTGGAAAAAGCCTTAACATTCAGCTATCATGATAATGGTAGGTCCCAGGCCTATATCCGTCAGCACCTAAACAAAAAGAAAAACAACAATAGCAGTGTGGCCATAACTGGTAATTTTTAGCTTTTTAACGATAGTTAATCTGCTGGTTCCGAATAAAAAAGAGTCCCAGTTAGCCGATGTCAATAAAGATTATAATAAAAATAAAAACTTTGACATTAATTACAACTCACCAGTTAGGTTTTTTCCTTAAAGTTGCTTGCTATAAAACCATTAAACATTCTCCGAACCTGGGCAATGAGCGGTATCTACTTCTACAATTTGGATAGATCAAAAATATCTCAATATCAGTTTACCACGAGTTAATTCTCAAATAAATGGTATTCTCTTAACCATAATCATGTCTTAGTAATTTTAAATAGTTTTAAGTGATTTTTATTGCTTAAATACCTTATTAATGTATTCGAAATTTATTTACCTTGTTACTATTTTACATTTTCGTCTTTTTTGTGTTTTAATTATATTTTAATCCGTCGATAATGTTGATTCTTGTATAATTGATGGAGAAGATTCTATAGTACTTGTCGAAGGTACTGATATATTGGAAGACGAGAAGGTGTCAAATTCATCAATTTGAACTTTTCCTAATTTCAGTGAAGGTATCGCATTAGGCTTCAATAATCTTTTACCAGAAAGTTTTACAAAGTCTTCCTTTTTAAAATGCTCAGAACAAACAATTTTATTTTTCGACCAGACAAATGTTTCATTAGATTTACCCAATGCTTGTAGCCACTCTTTCTGCAAATCATCTTTAGGAAACCTGTAAAGAAAAAGTATTATACCGTAGTTTCAAGTTATATTAGTCTCAATTAACAACTTACGTATGAAAACTGATACCTTCACGTAAAAATTTTCTATTATTGAAACAGCCTCTTACAGCACAACTAGCCATGGTAAAATGTTTAAATTTACACTAACAGTCAATATTGAAACACAAAGATCAGAATAATTAAATTCAAATATTCACAAATCGAAAAAAATATATTTATAAACACAACAAATCCCAAAGTAAACAAAGCTCGTTGACAGTTGGGTTAGAATATGGCTGCCCGCTTAGCGTCGGACGAGAAACCGATGCGCAGTCGTCGAAGCGCGTTCTCCCTACTCCATTTCTCTGGCTAATATACATATATAAAATGCAAAATATAGAAAAGGTCTTGTAATAGACGGTTGCAATATAGATCAAGAAGTGAATTAGATTAAGTAGATCTGATTTCGACGTCTATTAGATCGTGTTATAAATTTTGAATTTATACTCTACATTTAGATGTATTGTCAAGAACAAATATTCGAAACGGTCAATTAGCTCAGCGGGTGAGCGCAGTTTATTGTATGTGGCGACGGCGGTTCGAGCCCTGATAGAACATCGTTTTTTTTTTTCAATTAATATTAATTTCAAATTTCAATAACTCATGCAGACTTGATACCTCAGTTCCAGATTGGATGAATGGGTCAATGTAAGGCTCTTTACTGTACGGTAGCAACCAATCAGGAGATACATGTTGTACGTAAAGTCTCACTTTCCGCGCATGGATACACAGACGTTATGACTTATTTACGTTAGTGGACGTAGAAAAAATATAAAAACGTCTTGGAATAGCTGGTCGCCATATATATCTTGAAGTGAATTAAATTAAATAAACCTGATTTGGACGTCTATTAGATCATGCTGATAAATTTTGAATTGATACTCTACGTTTATATGTCAAAATACATATATAAAAAGTAAAATATAAAAATAGACGGTCGCAATATAGATCAGGAAGTGAATTAGATTAAATAGACCTGATTCAGACGTCTATTAGATCATGTTGATAAATTTTGAATTGATACTCTACGTTTAGATGTCTAATATACATATATAAAGCGTAAAATATAAAAAAAGTCTTGTAATAGATGGTCGCAATATAGACCAAGAAGTAAATTAAATTAAATAAACCTGATTTGGATGTATTATTAGATCATGTTGATAAATTTTGAATGAACACTCTACGTTTAGATGTCTAAAATACATATATAAAAAGTAAAATATAAAAAAGGTCTTATAATAGACGGTCGCAATATAGATCAAAAAGCAAATTAGATTAAATAGACCTGATTTAGACGTGTATTAGATCATGTTGATAAATTTTGAATTGATACTCTCCGCTTAGATGTCTAATATACATATATAAAATGTAAAATATAAAAAAGGTCTTGCAATAGACGGCCGCAATATAGATCAAGAAGCGAATTAGATTAAATAGACCTGATTTGGATGTCTATTAGATCATGTTGATAAATTTTGAATGGATACTCTACGTTTAGATGTCTAAAATACATTTATATAAAAAGTAAAATATAAAGAAGGTCTTGTAATAGATGGTCAAAATATAGATCAAAAAGTGAATTAGATTAAATAGACCTGATTTAGACGTGTATTAGATCATGTTGATAAATTTTGAATTGATACTCTACGTCTAGATGTCTAATATACATATCTAAAACGTAAAATATAAAAAACGTCTTGTAATGGATGGTCGCAATATAGATCAAGAAGTGAATTAAATTAAATAAATCTGATTTGGACGTCTATTAGTTCATGTTGATAAATTTTGAATTGATACTCTACGTTTAGATGTCCAATATACATATATAAAACGTAAATAATAAAAAAGGTCTTGTAATAGACGGTCGCAATATAGATGAAGACGTGAATTAGATTAAATAGACCTGATATGGACGTCTATTAGATCATGTTGTGTTATCTGGGTTATTTCCCAGCAAGAACCAATTGGAGGTAAGAGTGTTCTCTGCTAGTAGGCTGGGATTAGGATTGAGTAGAGTAAGGGTACATAACAGAGAGAAAAAAAACTAACTGAGAAGTTTATACTTTTATAAAACGAAAATAAAAAAAAATAATAGAAAACAACTATACAAAAATATTGTTTGAATGTCCTAGAAATATATACGGGTGTCCCAAAATTATCTTGCCAAAAATGAACTGAGGCTTGTAGGGTCAAAAATAAGAAAAAAATATATACATATCTTGCTAAACGTCCCCTAACGGAGCTATAGCCCCTTAAAAGGGGACCCCAAAATTTAATTTTCTCTAAATATTTTCAAAACGGATCAAGATAAAGTAATCAAATTTAAAATTGAAAATCGCAATTTGATTGCGAATTTAATGATCTAAAAAGAATACCATAATCAGTCATAGGCGTACCAAACTGGAGGGGGGTTGGATAAATATTGCTCTAAATTTTTCATGTCTCGAGGTTTTTGCCGTCGGATCAAAAAAATAAAAATGTTGAATAATTTTACAAAAAAAAGGTACTCTTATTTTACTTCGATAAATTATTCCGTTTACGAGCAATATTATTTTAAAAATTTTGTGACACTACAAAAATATCTTATATGATATGGAAGCGGTCAAATTGTCTCTAGTAGGCTTTGAAAAGTTATTTATCAGCTTATTTGACATATATTACATAATATGTTTTTAAAAAATTTTGTATTTGTAGGCTATATTAAAATTTAAAAATTTACAAATAATTACATTATTGATATGCATTTTAAAAGTATATTAATATGTTAAAACGTTTGAATAACACCTTTAATATGTGTTAAATAAGTCGACAGTATTTTCTCAGAGCCTACTAGGGATATTTTCCATCTTAAACTTTTGTGGTATATCACAAAATTTTTAAATTAAGATTACTCGAAAATAAAGCAGTTTATCGGATTGAAATAGGAGTACCTTTTTCATGAAAAATAGATCAACATGTTTAATTTTTTATTCTGACGACGAAAATCTCGAGATACAAGAAAGTTAAAGCAATATTTACCCACCGACCCCCCAGTTTGGGACGTCTATGACCAATTATGAGGAATTATCTATTTATGATTCTCAATTTCAAATTTGATTAATTTATCTTGATCCCTTTTGTAAATCGTCTACAAACTTATGATTATATAATTTTCGTAATTTATCTTCTTTATCATAGAATCCACAGTTAATTTTTGGAACGCTAATTTTGGGACGCCCTGTATAGATACAATATATAACAAAAATAATATATTTTCCATACGTATATTTCATATACTACATAACAACGATACCATAAAAAAACTGAAAAAAAAACATTATAATAAGAAAAACATTCACTAACATTCGTCAGAATCATTACTAACGTCACTAATAAATGTTGGATCTTGATTATGGTGTTCAACAATTGTTTGACCAAATTGAAGTCGCTGGAACATTTTCTAATAAATTTTGTGCAGGAATAAAGTGATATGGATGCAATTTTTCTTGTTATAAGATTCGAAAAACTGACGTTTGTTTTACCCCAGTATCTCTTACTAGATCCTTAATGCGTTTTTCTTAATTGTGTGCAACACGAACTAAAACTTCTTCCTCCAAGTCAACAACTTGTCCATGATGACTCTTAGGGCGAAAAAATCCAGTTTCTCCCAGTCTGCTAATAAGTCTGCTAAAATATGATGATCTGGTTGTCTTCGATATTTTTGGGGATTTTGAAGTATTAAAACAACTCATAGTAACGCGCCACTGCTTGGATTTGACAATAAGTTGTTTGACAACCTGACATTTATTCAATTGTTATCAACAAATACGCATAGCCTACTTATGAGAGCATTAATAACTAAATCCTAATATTTTAACGCCTAGAATTAAATTTTGCTTTCTGGCGCCTTTTTTATTTGCAGGTACTAATATTTAGTATGTCATGAATTAGGTTTAGAAATAGTTTGGTGACGAAAATTTCGAAACGGCTTGTTCTATCGGTTTCAGATAAGTATACCTTTTCTTCGTAGAAATAATTGGTATATCAATTCCATAAAAAATTTTTAGCTAAAAATAACATCAGTCACGCGTAACCAGCGCATTCTAGCAGCTGTCGCAAAAACGACATCAAACTCGAATTTCTCGCCACTCAAAACCCCCAGTACCAAAATTTCATATATTTTCGATGGTAGCAATTATTAAATAAATTTTAAAAATAAAAAAGAATTTGACACCCTGTATATCGAAGCATTTTATTAAAGCATGTTTGGTGGAATACTAATATTTTGACGTCTAGAATCTAACCTTGCTTTTTGGCGCGTTATTTACGGAACATCCTGAATACATATTTGATACTTTTAAAAAGACAAGGACTCATTTCCGTGATGTACAGAAAGTGATTACCTTGTTGCATGAGATGTTACGTTGCATTAAATAGCGGCTTGTAGCCGCCAGTCCGATATAAGTTTTTATATTCGAGCAGTGGTTTCGATTGCGGTAAAATAATACTGATTTGACGAAAAGATATAAAATATTTCCTTAACAACCACCCGCTTTGAATAATATCTAGTTAGATTAGCAAAATAGGCATAATCTATAGAATTATGATAATATATTATGTATATATCCACATATTCTAATGAATTTTGTCACTTATTGCAGCAGATGTGTTGACCTGTGATAAAATATTATTTTTATCTGCAGGTATTATTCATAAAGCAAACAGTGGTGTTTTTTACCCACCACCATTAAATTAAAATTTTAAATGGTCAATAAATTAAATTAGCTTCCATTATCCAAATGCTATTATCTCTGAGGGTAAGTCCTATATTAAACACAAAACTGTTTGCAATGTGTGGGGCGTGAATACGTAAGCTAGATAAACATTACCTGCCCATTTCTAAAGTCCATGTTTATTGTTTGAAGAAAACTAATCCTTTATAAGAGCAAAACATGTTTTCTTGTTTATTTCGTTAGTGTAACCGAATGTACTGTAGTACTTATTAAATTAATAATTAATGTAAATACAAGCTGATTAGAATTAATATCGTATGCAAATTCAAACATTCTCATTTATCTATTCTCCTTTGAAACACATGGATAATTATTTACAAAATAAAAACTACAAAATATTTCATGTTAAATTATCCCGTTTTGGCCGAGAAAAAAATTGACAGGCATATGTCTGTAATACTCCTTGGCTTTTTTCCTTGTGTGGGAAAAAATTAAAGTAAGTATAAAGTTAATAATTGTTCGGTTTTTATTCCATAAGATAATTGAACCTGAAACAAATACTAACCAATTTTATTTTAAAATATCAACATATAAAAGACAATATTACCAAAATAAACTCTAATTATGCCGTATGACTTACTTCTGATAGAGAGAGGCGACATTATATGTTTGATTAAATCGCTATCACTCAACGATTACATTCTAATAACGAGCAGGGATGATAAGAGGGAGAGAGTGACTACAAGTCAGGCTACAAAGCTACAAAGAGGTGTAGGCAGAGATTTTAATATGATTTAAAGTCTGTATTTTTGACTCCCATTCAACAAATTTTACAGCCCAGCAAATTCTGTCGTATAATGTGGTGACCAAACTTTCATAAAAATAACACGACTTATAAATATATATTTTTATTGTTGCTTTTTAATATTACTATCCTGAAAAATAAACATCCTTACTTGTTCGTATCTCTCATCGCCTGATTTTATTTAAACGTAAACGGTTATTTTAACCTAAAATGCACTTTCTTAGTCCTAGTGACACTGGTAGTTACTGGAAGAACTGTTCTGTTCTGTTGTTCTGAATCACCCTGTAGATATATATTATACAAGAATCTCTCTATAAAGTATTACTATACTTGAGGAATAGTGAAATTAGGCCAGCGAAAAGAAAATTTCGTAACACCCATTGATAATTAAGAACGCCATGCCACCGTCCAACAAACAGTGAAACGAATTATTAAATTGATGTTTTCTTGTTCGTCCTCCATGGCTTGCCTAATATTTGCCACATTCAGGGAATTGGAATTTCATTTCCCAGCGGTAATTAAACTCATTACTAAAAAGCGATGATGTAAGTAGGTGGATTATTAACGTATTCAAAACATCCCTTGCATCATTAATAACTCCACCATCAAATGGGGGTTAGTTACTCTTTTAGCTTTGAATGACTTCTATTTGGAGACACAAATTCACGTTGGCGTGGAAGTAATTGGGGTTTGCGATTTAACTAACCGCTTCCTTAACAAAGCCAGCCGACGTTCGTCATTTGTTTTCTGTGACTTCGGGATAGCGAACAGCATGCTGCTTACGGGTTAATCTTGAATTTAAAAGTACTTCAGTCACGTAGTGTGGAATCGATACGAGCCTTTATGTCTCTTCGGATACAAAAAGACACAAATGTTATCCCCGTCGGTAGATAAAAAAGTTGTAAAAAATTCATATAAAAACCGCTACAGTACGAGTCCTTTTAGAGGAAAATGTGTCTGGTTACAACTAAAGAATAACAATACAGAATATCAAGAACTATGTACTCGATTACGGTCTACATTCACAATTGAAAATGTCGAGACTATAAAACTTCATGTGCTCATTCTTTGTATATTAAATACCAAAAAACTCAAGTAATGTTATTTGATCGACATCGGAAAGAAGCTGCGAGTAGTGACTTTTTTGACTTGCGCTTTAATAATAAGTCATTGACACTTACAACTACATGTAAGAATTTGGGCCTCTATTTGAATGATGATATGAGGTTTTCTAGTTTGTTAATTATTTGGTGAAACCTAAACTGAAACAGTTATATTTACATAAAAATTATTTAGACAGTGACATAAAACTTCGCCTTTGTAATTCATTAATTCAACCATATACCACCTATTATAATGACAGTGACATAAAGCTTCGCCTTTGTCATTCATTAATTCAGCCATATATTATCTATTGTAATGAACTATATTGGCCTGCCTTAACAAAAAATAACAAGCAAACTTTACAAAAGATTCAGAATTCTTGATCGATCACATTTCTGATAAATTTCGTGAAAGTAAGTGGTTAAACTTGGACGAAAGGTTTTGCCTACATGTAGCGTCTTTAGTGTACAGGGTGTTCTAAAAGTCCATCAGACAACTCCGGGAGGTGATTCTACGGATTAAAATAATAGCAGTAGGTATACAATGAAAATTTGTTTCGAATTGTCAATTATTTGTAAGCTTGTCAAAGTTAAATTTTTTCTTTTTCTTTTTAAATAACTCATTTAATTCAAGTTCGCATATTCTCTCATTTAGCACACCCACTAAGTAGATCAAGTTCTATTGGACTAGTTAAAGAAAAGTTTCATTATGCACCGCTAGAGGGCACTTGACCTAAAACTCAGAATTAGTTTTATTCATAACTCTTTTTCTTCCTGAACATCGCAGAAATTTAAACATTATTGAAAAGAGAAACAATATTAGAACAAATAATGTACTCTTTATTCAAGCCGACAAATGTAACCGTTTAGCAGGAAATTGCTATTAAAGTTTTATTAAACATCAAATTTTAATAATTCTTTCTGTAATTAATCAGGTTTCCATGCTTCAAATATATGTCATTAGTACTTTTGGTGTTACGAATTATAACTTAAATTGTTTAAAGCAGGTATAAGTTTGATTTTTCATCATGTTAAACAATTTAAGTTACAATTTGTCACAACACAATTACTAATGACATTTGTTTGAAGCAATGCTTTATAAAATTTTAATAGCGATTACCTGCTAAACGGTTACACTTATCGGCTTGAATAAAAACTACATAATTTGTTCTAATAGTTTATCTTTTCAATAATGTTTAAATTTCTGTGATGTCTAGTAAGAAAAGAAAGTTATGAATAAAACTAATTCTGAGTTTTAGATAAAGTGCCCTCTAGCGGCGCATAATAAAACTTTTCACGTTTGATCTACTTAGTGAGTGTGCCAAATGAGGGAATAATTGACTTGAATTAAATGAGTTATTTAAAAAGAAAAATGAAAAAATTGAACTTTGACAAGCGCTGTAACTTGCAAACAATTGACAATTCGAAACAAATTTTATTACATACATATCATTTTAATACGTAGAATCACCTTACGGAGTTTTCTGCTGGACTTTTAGAACACCCTGTATAAAGAAAATTCTTCAGTTACCAAAAGAAATCCTCTGCGCAGATCATCCGAATAAAAGAAAACTCGTTACAGCTCTAAAAGAGAAAGTGAATAAAAAATAAGTATTTCCGTAGTTCATCTGTTTTATCATAAACCTTTTTAAGGGCTACATGATGTACAAAATCCGCTTATGTAACCTCCTCGTGGCGTACATTGGGTAACTCTAATGTTAACAGTCCCATTTCATTTTTCGGGAAAAATACAACTGTTATTGTTTATGGGGTATAGGATTATGAGGGTCTTGGGTTGTGGGGTTATTAGGTTAGGTTAGTTTGTGAGGTAGGATATGTTTTGTTTAAAGGGCACTGACAAAATGCGTGATGTAAGATAAGTTCATGTACGCGGTTACCGGGTTCATTGGTTATGGTATGATTGGTTTATGGATTTTGGGGTTAACAGATTGAGATCTGTATTTAAAATTTGAGTTGTAGGGTCACATGCGTTTAATCGTGCTGAAGATTTTAAATTGCTGGGTTTTTTGAGGTTATGGCAAAACTATAACGTGATGGGGTTAAACAGACCAAAAATTCTGATTCAGCGATCCCAAAAACACATACTAAAAATGCTCTGACGAGATCTGACATGTTTTTTGTGGGATTGTGTTATTATTGATTTAGATTCATACTGCGTGTATGAACTTGAAATAATGAACTTAAAGCAAAAAATATACTGAACTGACGTAGTTAGTTAAAGCTATATACAGTATGCGCCAAAAGTATGGAATAAATTCAATAAAAACGAAACAATTATTTTTTGGGAAAAATCCTCGAACAGGTCGATTTTTAATTTAAAAAATACATATTTTAGCGTAAAATGCGATTTTCAAATGTCATTTGTTTTCAAGTAATGACGTCATCGATTTTTTTTTAAATAGCAACACCATATTTTTTTTCCTTGATTCTGAAAAATCGTTTAATTCTCTATCAGACAGTACTAAAATTTTGCCCTCTTACATAGGAAAGTTTTCGAGTAAATGACGATTGAATATTAGAAAACGTAAATCAATTAAAATAAAGCAAAAACGTTAGTTTTTCGAATTTCATAGTTCTTTTATGGATCACGTAGGTGAAAATTTCTGCAGAGTGTCATTGTCACACCGACTTTCTAATAAGTATTGTAAGCGACATAGAAATTATTATTCAATTTAAAGTATTATGGCACATTTAACTGTTACTCAAAGAAGTGAAATTTTAATTCTTATCGGATGCTGGAATATGACTAGAACTCAGCAGGAAGTTTGCCATTTATTTAATGAAAAATATCCAGATCGCCCTATCAGCTAATCAACAGTCAGTAAGATAGAGTCTAAATTTAGAGAAACTGGCAATGTTGTAAATATTCCAAAACCTGGACGTCCAAGCATTAATGAAAATCAGAAACAGAACATTTTGATAAGTATGGTGGATAATCCTCATAATTTTTCACGATTGGTTGCAATGACACTAGTCAGAGCACAGTATCTTGACGAAGGAAAAATATCATCCCTACAAAATTCAACTTGTGCAGGAATTCAATGAAGATGATCCCGATCGCAGCTTACACTTTTGCGAAATTCTAATGGATTTATGTCAAGGAAATAGAAATTTACACCGGCAAATACTTTTTTCAGATGAGGCCACATTTTATCTGAATGGTACAGTAAACCGTCAAACTTGCAGATATTGGAGTCGGGAAAATCCTCATTGGATGGCAGAGGCACATACCCAACACCCTCAGAAATTAAATGTGTGAGCTGGAATAGTTGGCGACAGAATAGTAGGGCCTTTCTTCCTTACAGAACAAAGATATTTAGAGTTTCTAGAAAATAACCTTGTTAAAGCCCTTGCAGTAATTTTTCCTAACGATAATGACCCTGACATTCCTGACGATACCATATGGTTTCAGCAAGACGGTGCACCTCCGCACTATGCGCGCCCTGTACGAGATTTTTTGGACAACTGTTTTCCTGGCAGGTGGATCGGCAGACGCGGACCGATTGAATGGCCTGCAAGATCGCCAGATCTTACACCTCTTGACTATGTTTTATGGGGATACTTGAAGTCTAAAGTGTACATTAATAAACCACGTAATTTAGAAGAACTTCAAAATCGCATTCGGGACGTAATACGCAGAGTCACCCCAGAAATCATTCATAATGTGCAAGAAGAATTTCTTCACAGACTTGCGCATTGTCAAGAAGTTGGTGGATGGCAATTCGAACATTTAATTTAAGTATAAAATTTAATCAATTGTATTTTATTTTACATACCTCAGAATTGTTACTTTTTTATGAATAAAATTTACGTTTTCTAACATTCAATCGTCATTTACTCGAAAACTTTCCTATGTAAGAGGGCAAAATTTTAGTACTGTCTTATAGAGAATTAAACGATCTTTCAGAATCAAGGAAAAAAATATGGTGTTGCCATTAAAAAAAAAATCGATGACAACATTACTCGAAAACAAATGACATTTGAAAATCGCATTTTACACTAAAATATGTATTTTTTAAATTAAAAATCGACCTGTTCGAGGATTTTTCCCAAAAAATAATTGTTTCGTTTTTATTGAATTTATTCCATACTTTTGGCGCATACTGTAATTAGAAATTGATTTATATTTACTGTTACAAAGGGATTCTGCAGGGAGATTTACGGCATCTACAGAATTAAATTCTCTTAAAATATCGCTCTTATAATTAAAATTTCTTGAGTCGGTAAAACATGTTACCTACTATTTAAAATCAGTCATTGTTTATGATTTTATTCATAAAAAAAACTATATCGTGCAGCGTAATTTTTGTGCATTTAACATCATTTTTATTTATACAGGTGTTTAAAAAAGACATGGCAATATTGCTAGGGCTGATGGAGCATAAGTTGGGTTTGTTTAATAAACGTACGTCCTACTCATTTTTGAGCTACAGAACGTGCAAGATAATTTTAGAAAATCAAATTTTAACAGATTTAATTAAAATTTGGCACATACGGACGTACGATTTTGGTAGTTACAAACCGAACACGATGGTGTTAGTAGTTATTTTGTACAACGCAGAGGGCGCTAGTTGCAAACATTTTATCCTCTAACTTTTTTCGGATTTTTTCCATTCTAAATCTTGTTGTATTATGTAAAATTTTATTTTAAAGAAAAGGTGCCCTTAGTAAATTTCGAAAATAATGCAAAAAATTGTGGTAAAGTTAACAAGGAGATCTCTGTAATAGCATTGAATAATAAGATACTTATTACTGGGTGATAATGATAATAGTACTTATTTATGAATCATATATGTGTTAAATCCCGTACTCTTCCAGTGCTAGACATATTTAATATAAATAGAAACTCCGATATATTGTTTATTTTCTAGCTGAATATCTTAAGATTTTGTTCTGCTCTGTATCTGTAACGCGCAGCTACATAACAATAATGGAAGCTTATACCAGTAGTGCAGATATTGACTTTTGGGGGAATGTTTTAAGAGTGCTGTAGCAGTAATTGTATGCAGAATGCTACACTAAAAAATTGTCCCGTTTGACTGCACCAATCGACTTCATTTTAAGGAGGTGTTAATACGAAAACCCGCACACATTATACAGAGTGTTAAAAAAGAATGTAAAATATTTCAGGAGGTAATAGTATGAATCAAAATAAGCAGAAAAGTCTTAATAAACATGGGTCCGCAAAGTAACGGTTGCGGAGATATGAACCACTATTCGTTTTTCAAACATTTTATTTTATTAGGAATAAACCGACCAAGGAAGCTTTTAACAAACAAAACACAAAGTTACAGTAGATGTTCAAAGTGCCCTCCGTCCATTTCCAAGCAGACACGACATCTTCGTCTCAACGATATTCGAACTCTTTCGAAAACACCCTCCTTGGCTTGGATTTCTTGACACTTTTGCAGCTGCAAAAAGTTTGGTGTAAATAAATGCTTTCTAATGGCCATGGAAAAATGAGCTAGAGCACCATCATGCTGGAACCACATTTGTTGCCTCTAATTCAAAGGAATGTCTTCCAAAAACTCATACAGTGTGTTCTGCAGAAAGTTGAGGTAAGCAGCGCCTGTTAATCGGTTTGGTAAAACAACAGGACCTAGAAACCTGTCACCTACAATACCCATTCAAATGTTTAATGAAAAACGTGCCACGTAGATGGGTAGGAAGGGCCAGACCTGTTTTATGGCCTCCAAGATCGCTTGATCTGAACCCTCTAGATTTCTTTGTATGGGGATATTTGAAGATATTAGTGTATAGTACTCCTGTAAATAGCCTGGAAGAGCTGCAGCTACGGATTAATCAAAAGTGTCAAGAAATCCAAACCAAGGAGGATGTTTTCGAAAGAGTTCGAATATCATTGAGACGAAGATGTCGTGCCTGCTTGGAAATGGACGGAGGGCACTTTGAACATCTTCTGTAACTTTATTTTTTGTTTGTTAAAAGCTTTGTCGGTTTATTCCTAATAAAATAAAATGTTTGAAAAACGAATAGTGGTATATTTCTCCGCAAGTGTTATTTTGCGGATGTTTATTAAGAGTTTTCTGCTTATTTTGGTTCATACTATTATCTCCTGAAATATTGTACACTCTTTTTTAACACCCTGTATACCTACATCAGTAGTGACATAAAAAAGCATTAATTACATATTCAATTCTCTTAAATAAGGGTACAATTTAAAATTCAAAGCAACATTTGTCTTTTCTTTTGAAGAAATTATTTATCAGTAACAATTAATTTTCCAAGTGTTTTCTGTTAAACTGCAAGTATAGTTCCTTTAATACTTCAAAATTCGATTCAATCACCCATGATTGAAAACCATAAATATGTGTCTTGTCAGTACAATACACATAGTGGCTGTTCTCTAAATTTGTCACAATTTCAGGAAATTATTATTTTAATGATATTGGTTTTTTCTTTTGTTCTGATTAAACTCAATTTAGTAACATAAAGTGATTTGACTTGATAGTTTGTCGTTTTTTCGAAATCTCTTGTGTACATGAATTTTATTCAATCATTTGAATCATACAACACTTCGCCGCACTATATATTTTTTGTTATTAGCAGTATCTAATCATTTCTTACTTATAGTATATATTAAAATATCTCCTCAAGTTATTGTTAGTTTGTATATCGTCTTTTGAGAAGCAGTGATAAAAATAAAACTTTTCAATTACATGGCATTTAACGGCAAGGTACTATGTTTTAGATATACACTTTAATTTAAAAGAAATTACTAAAGTAAACAAAGATGTAGAAAGAAATATGTATAGCATACACATGTTCTATTTAATACCTAGTTTATGTTCTTCTCAGTACTACATAAAGAAAATTGTATAAAGTGTTTTTGATCAGTAAACAGTGAGCTTTTGATATGCTTATTGAAATATATAACTTTAGGACATTATTCTACTCGACTTTAGGGATAACAAACAACAATCGACTACTTATCAATTCTTTATTGACGATACTTAGAACACAGCTGACTTTTGGACAGAGGTATTTGATGGTGGAATTGCCTGCTTCGTACACTTTCACATTCAATATTTGTTCGGATAACTATCCCTTGCTTTGTTTATGGCTTCTCTTGTAACAATTCCTTTCTTATGATAGCTTCTCTGGTTCCCTGAAACTTCTGAGTTTTCGGAACAGTCAGTCGGCACCAATAAGACCAGTGTCTCGTCCTCTTCGTTCGCTCAACAAGACTACAGGATTTCAACGCCTTCTTCTTTGTAAATTTTTGTAATTACGCTTAACGAGATTCGACGCAATGTTCAACTTTTGGGGCGTCAAAATCCTCTATTAAAAACTTCGAAACAGGTTTCCACGTCTACCGATCTAGGCTCACTGCCACACATTACAATAATTTTTTACTACTGGTACAGGGCTCTGTGACAAACTTTGACAAATGGTAGCCTGGGTTATTCTCAAACATTTTTTCTTATATCAACATAGGTCCGTTTCGTTTTTGTTTAAAAGTTACAAACAAAACAAAAAATATTATTTAAGTAGCCAGATAAATAAAACTAATGGTTGCTGTAACAATAATTATTATTTGTGTCATTGTGTTTATGCATTAGCGTTAAAGTGCTAAATAAAAAGAAAACATGTTATTTACAACTCAAGAGTAGGTATGCAGATATTATCTTTGTATATGGGTATATGGGAAAGCCAGAGAGGCAGCTCGAGATTACCGATGAAGATACCAAAATAAACATGAACCTGCACACACAATCTTTAGAGCATCATTTCATACACTTTGACTTCTGTTGCTGGTTACTTCAACAACATGCACAAAATGGTAGATTCATTTCGCTTGCCATGTGGTCTGATGTAGCATGTTTTACTAGGGACTGCATAAATAATGTATAATGAATATTTCTGGTCGGTACAAAATCCGTATGCAATTGGATAAAGACGATTTCATCAACGTTTCAGTGTCAAATTTTAGGTTAGCATTTTCAACAATAATCCTTATACATATTTTAAATGATCGTTTAAATGGAGGTCTGTATTTAACTTTCTTGGAGAAACAACCTTTTTGATTTCATTCATGACGTAGGGCTTAATGTTGTTCAAAAAATATGTGATATCAGCAAGATGGTGCACCACCACATAGCTTGTCTACCACGTTGAAATCAGTAGCCGTCAGTAGTTACTTGAAAAAATTCAGGATGCGTCTAACCAGATAAGAAGTGATCTAAATCTCATCTGTTGCGTGACGGACTCTTTAGTTTGCCAATATGAGACTTATATTCGAGCCGAGGGTGGACATTTTGAACAATTTTTATAGTCTTAAGATTTGTTAATTTAGTTAATAAAAGTTAACTAATATTTAAACTTTAAACACAAATAATAATTATTGTTATAGCATCACTGAAAAAAAAGCCAGTAACTTTACAAATATACTTTGTATAATTGTCTTAAAATAATTTAAAAAATAATGATGATATTATTAATAATGATGTCACTAACGCTTGCAATTTTACAAGAAAACTGCCAATATACAACAAAACCGTAAACTTCCTATGTAATTATAATATAATGTGTACATTTATACAATATATTGTAATACATTTACAATTAACAATTGACAATGTGAAATCCATTTTTACATTGTAAAATTACTGAAAATACCAAATTTACTATATAATTGACTGTAAAAATATGCTTAATGTGTATGTGAATGTACTACTAATTTTAAAACGCGCTAAACCAACCTAGCTGTTGAGAGCGTTGGATGCTAATGCCTTTATTATTTCTTGCTTCATTTCGATGAATGCAGCGTGTACCTATGACCTAGGTATACTCGCGTCAAGAATTCAGACGTCTTACGTCACGGCTGACGTTACACATTTGTTTTTATTGTCAACGTAATTTTCGATATTTGGTCGCGTTAAAAACAATAATTTTTTGCAATTTAGTGCAATATATAATGCAAACTTATAGTGTAGTATATAGTTTTATTACTATCAGTTGCAGTTTCTTAAATATTTTGATGAAAATACAATGAATTATTCATTTGTTCGTATGACGTAAGTCGTCTGAATTCTTGTCGCGAGTATACTTACAGCATGGATTCGTGGCAAAGAAATCTATTTTAACTAATTTGATAGTTTTTTCAGACTTTGTAAGTGATACTCTAGATAAGGTAGGGCAGGTCGATGTATTATATACTGATTTTGAAAAGGCATTCGATCGAATCAATCATGATGTTCTTTTACATAAATTAGCTGGAATGGGATTTTCGTCAGATTTGATAACTTTTTGTGTCTCATATCTTTCTAATCGGTTTCAACAAGTAAAGTATGCTGGTGTTCTTTCCGAATCATATTTAGTAAAATCAGGTATACCTCAAGGAAGTAATTTGGGTCCTCTATTCTTTTTAATTTTTATTGATGATATAACAACATGTATTAAAACCTCTAATTGTCTATTATATGCAGATGATATAAAAATATATAGAGAAATTCAGAATACTGACGATGCTATGTTGCTGCAACAAGATCTAGATCGTGTATATGAGTGGACCATTGCTAATAAATTATTTTTAAATATAAAAAAATGTACTTCTATGGTATATACTTTGAGAACACATTTTCAGGAATTCACTTACAGCATAAATGGTCAACCTTTAGAAAAAGTATATAATAAGAAAGATCTAGGAGTCATTTTTAAAAGAAACCTGAATTTTAGTGAACATATTGATACTATTGTACATAGGGCTTACAAGATTTGCCGCACCAATATGGGACCATGAAACAGTAACGGGATCACAATGTATAGAGACAGTTCAAAATAAATTTTTGGCTTATTTATGTATGAGAAAATTTCATAGATATTCCAATTACAACGATTATGAAAACATGAGGAGGGAATTTGACATTTTTAAATTATGAATCAGAAGGCGGATCGGAAACATTTGTTTTATAGACAAAGTTATAAATGGAGAGGTAAATTCAGCTGAAATATTATGCAGATTAAATTTTTATATTGCTGCTGGAGTTCGACCAAGGAGTATAGTTTTTAAAGAGAGTTATCGCACTAATTTAAGAAAGAGCTCCCCTATAGTAAAAATGTCTTTGACTGTGAATTATGTCTGTCATGATATTCATATAAATATTTTTGATGTAAAATCAAACAAATTAAAAAAAGATCTTATTACATTTTTTAAAAATTCTATTATCTGAGTCACCTTTATAACATCGTTGTCGTTAAATTAAATATCTTTTCTTAATATATGTTTAACATATTTAACTCTAAATTATTTTAGTAAGTAGTTACATTTTTTTTTTGTTATCAATCTACACTTATAGTTTGTTATTGATGCATTAAATTTTGACATAATTGTAAATTTAGACCGAAGTGTCTGTATTATGTCAGTGAATAAATAAATAAATAAATAATTAATTTAGTGAGTAATGACTAGCAATATAATCATATCTAGAGTGAGTGTCTTTAGTATTATAAATAGTTTTGTCTAGTGCTGGTTCTAACATAACCTAAATGAGATTAAGAAGTAATAGGAAAGTAAGTTATACATAATTATTAAAGCAAAGAAACATTGGTATCCTTGCATCTACAAAAATTGGATACCCCACTGTTGATTTGTTCATCTTACATAATATATAAAAAATATATTATTTTCTATTAGAATTACGTTTTATACATATTTGAAGAACAGGGGCTTCTGGAGGATTAGCATGATTTAAGTTCTGGGTACCTACTTATCTATGCACATTTATATAATTAATATTACTTTGTAATAGTTAGTATAAGACCATCATAGATTGCGTTTGAATATTATAAAATGTTAAGTTAATTTAAAAAAAAATAATTTTACACTTTTTCAAAATTTCAAAACACAGCGTCGACGTAAAATAATATTTATAGTCTATTAAAAAAAACATAGCAAAGCATATTTTTATCATTATCCATTAAGGAGTTACTGAGCGAAAACTATGGGTTTGTTCCAACACAGCAAGAATCGATTCCGAACCGTCCAGAATTAGTCGTCAATTCAGTTGTTAATGTACTCTCGGCGAATGCGACGTAAGATAGTGTTGGTCAAACATTTCTCACGGTTCTGAACCAGTTCTCGACGGTTGTTGGAACAGACCTTATATATCGTTTGGTAGAGCTCTCACCGTAAGCCTTAAGACTTTTCTGCTTATTTTAGTTCATACTATTACCTTCTGAATTATTTTACACTCTTTTTTTAACACCCTGTATAGGTCATGGCCAAATGTCCGTATTTTCCAGAGGAATAGATATCATTTTTTAATACGGCAATGTAGCACAAATCCTGCACAATCGTCATTTTTTATTTGATAAAAAAATGGGGTGCAAAACTCACGCCTTAATTTCGATTTTTCCGGATCATCCGGAGAACAGAGGCAGATATAAATTTACTGTAAACGATATAATGTTCAAAACAACTAGCACAATTCAGCATAACCCGGTTTTTTAATTTTCTGATAAAATGGAGGGCTAAATTCACGACTAAAATTCAGGTTTTCCTGAAGAACGGAGGCAGATCAAATTTCTTTAAACGGTGCATCGATCGGAACAACTAGCACAATTCAGCACATTAAAGAAAAATACGATTTTCGAGAAGTAGTGCGCACAGTAAGGTCACGCCAAAATTTTCAGTTCTTTTGTATTTTCTGGAGAACGGAGGCAGATATAAAATTATTTTAAAATGTTCGGAATTACTAGTACAGCTCAACACATTGAAAAAAAAAATTGAATATCTAAAAGTGGAGTGGAGGGGCAGAACATTTTACATTTTTTCAGAAAATTTATTAAAGAACACAGTGTTCGGAACAACTAGCACAATTTGGTACATCGAAAAAATTGGATTGTGATAAAATAGGGGGCTAGGAAATTCCGGTTTTTCCGGATTTTTCGGAGAACAGAGACAAATATTAAATTTTCTTGAACGGCACAACGTTCAGCACAATATAGCACACTAAATAAAAATGATTTTCGCAAAGTAGTGGACTATGTGCAAAAAACGATATTTTCATATTCTAGGAAAATGGCTATTATTTTTCTTTAAAATTTTACGGTACAATATACCACAAAGCGGACACAAATCAGCACAACCTATTTTTTATTTTATTAAAAAATCGGGAGCTAAGTTCACCCACAATCTAAAACCTCCTCTACAAATGATTTAAACTACTATTTCACGGATATTAATTAGATAACACGAGTTTATAAAAAGACGTGGAGAATTGTTCTTTTATTTTAAATTACTATATAATTAAGAAAGTCGCTGAAAAGATTTGCAGAAGTAAAGAGATTCTAATTTAACCTCCGCAGCCTCTAAGATAAAGAACTTCCTGTATGTTATCTACAGAGAAGGAAGTAAAGAAAATAAAACCTTATCTCTAGTATGTGACGGAAGTTAAAATGAATATCAGCTTTTCAGTTAAGTCCTTTCGGCCTCTTCGAAGGCGTAGGAGAAAAAAGACAAATGATTATTGATGTTGCCATTTTTAAAGAAACGGGATGAAATATGAAATTCTTTATGCTCATGCAAAAGTATGTTTTATTGCTTATATCCTAGGCTAAAAATCTTATGTAACAAAAGCCTTTACACATTAGTGTCGCTATTCCTCCTACCATTATTTTGAATTGCATACAACTTCTGGGTTACTTTGAAGTGAATTAGTTTAATTTCTCTTGGGAAATGACGTTCAAATTAGTAGAATGTAATAAAAATGAAGTGTCACATGGCTTTATCAAAGCATGATTAAAAGCTTAACTTGTGAATGTAACTTACAAATTCATGTTCTCGTATTTGTAAGTCACATATAATACTTATTAATTCAAATCTCAAAAAGGAACAAATATGTATATACCGGATGTCCAGAATATGAGTACCTTAAGTTTGCCATATGAAAAGTTGTGGTGAATAAAACATATTTGACTTAGCCATTTTTTTCTCTGACCAACGACCAAAGAATTATGACAGCCAACAGGTCTTGAATATGTGACAGCGTCACTCACATACTATCTTAGGATTGTTATGTTTTATACATAATAATTACAAATACAGTATGCGCCAAAACTATGGAATAAATTCAATAAAAACGAGACAATTATTTTTTGGGAAAAATCCTCGAACAGGTCTATTTTTAATTTAAAAAATACATATTTTAGCGTAAAATGCGATTTTCAAATGTCATTTGTTTTCGAGTAATGACGTCATCGATTTTTTTTAAATGGCAACACCATATTTTTTTCCTTGATTCTGAAAGATCGATTAATTCTCTATCAGACAGTACTAAAATTTTGCCCTCTTACATAGGAAAGTTTTCGAGTAAATGACGATTGAATGTTAGAAAACGTAAATTTTATCCATAAAAAAGTAACAATTCTGAGGTATGTAAAATAAAATACAATTGATTAAATTTCATACTTAAATTAAATGTTCGAATTGCCATCCACCAACTTCTTGACAATGCGCAAGTCTGAAGAAATTCTTCTTAGACATTATGAATGTTTTCTGGGGTAACTCTGCGTATTTCGTCCCGAATGCGATTGTGAAGTTCTTCTAAATTACGTGGTTTATTAATATACACTTTTGACTTCAAGTATCCCCATAAAAAATAGTCAAGAGGTGTAAGATCTGGCGATCTTGCATGCCATTCTATCGGTCCACGTCTGCCGATCCACCTCCCAGGAAAACAGTTGTCCAAAAAATCTCGTACAGGGCGCGCATAGTGCGGAGGTGCACCGTCTTGCTGAAACCATATGAAGATAGGCCCTACTATTCCAGCCCACACATTTAATTTCTGAGGGTGTTGGGTATGCGCCTCTGACATCCAATGAGGATTTTCCCGACTCCAATATCTGCAAGTTTGACGGTTTACTGTACCATTCAGACAAAATGTGGCCTCATCTGAAAAAAGTATTTGCCGGTGTAAATTTCTATTTCCTTGACATTCTAATGGATTTAGAATTTCGCAAAAGTGTAAGCGGCGATCGGGATCATCTTCATTGAGTTCCTGCACAAGCTGAATTTTGTAGGGATGATATTTTTCCTTTCTCAAGATAAGTAGTACTGTGCTCTGACTAGTGTCATTGTTTAATGCAACCCAATCGTGAAGAATTATGAGGATTATCCACCATACTTATCAAAATGTTCTGTTTCTGATTTTCATTAATGCTTGGACGTCCAGGTTTTGGAAGATTTACAACAATGCTCTCTAAATTTAGACTCTACCTTACAGACTGTTGATTGGCTGATGACAAATCGCAAACTTCCTGCTGAGTTCTAGTCATATTCCCGCATCCGATGAGAATTAAAATTTCAATTCTTTGAGTAACAGTTAAATATGCCATAATACTTTAAATTGAATAATAATTTCAATGTCGCTTACAATAATACTTATTAGAAAGTCGGTGTGACAATGACACTTTGCAAAGATTTTCACCTACGTGATCCATAAAAGAACTATGGAATTCGAAAAACTAAACTTGATAACGTTTTTGCTTTATTTTAATTGATTTACGTTTTCTAAAATTCAATCGTCATTTACTCGAAAACTTTCCTATGTAAGAGGGCAAAATTTTAATACTGTCTGATAGAGAATTAAACGATCTTTCAGAATCAAGGAAAAAAATATGGTGTTGCCATTTAAAAAAAAATCGATGACGTCATTACTCGAAAACAAATGACATTTGAAAATCGCATTTTACACTAAAATATGTATTTTTTAAATTAAAAATCGACCTGTTCGAGGATTTTTCCCAAAAAATAATTGTTTCGTTTTTATTGAATTTATTCTATACTTTTGGCGCTACTGTATACTTACTGTGAATGGTTTTCTTAGAGCTCTTTTCACAACACAGAATAATAGTTACAAGTGTTTAAAATGACTTCTTCTGTTTCTTGCAAAAGGCGTTTACCGTACAAATATCTCGAAGCCAGACAGTTTTGCCTAGATTCGCCGTAAATTAAAATGCGATGCAGCTGGTTAAGGTTACTATAAATTGTTCCATTTTTGTTTATGTATCTGCACTCACAAACATCAAAGAAAAACTAGACAAAAATTAATCGAACTGACTGTACGTACCATTATGATTAATATTACTTTTAGGTTATCACCAACAGCTTGACACTGCAGCGTTGTCGAACGTTACAGTGCGTTACAGTTTTAACGAATTTCTTGGAAGCTTCAATTGTTTACTTCATTAATACTAATCCAAAAATCAAATTATGAACAAATTACATTACAGGCGCTTTTACTTAACCTTAATTGCACCTTAGCTTAATTTCTTTACATAGTTTTGCATATTATTGCAGTTGCATATTTATTTTTGAAATATATTTGTAGACTAAAATTTCTAAAACTATTCGTTTTAGAAATTTTTTTTCATAAGAGTTTTTTTATTTTTTTGATCAGATAATAAGCCTTTAAAATTACGGCACTCATATTCTTTACCAATATTTTACCAACAAATGAAAAAATAAATTATGCAGTATCTTAAACATGAATCTGTAAAAATTGTTTACAAACAAAACAATAAAATATGTATATGTGAATAGTTAATAATATTAAGTCTCACTGACCAAAAAATAATTTTGAAATTTTATCTAAAGAACTTAAACTGAAAATATAATGTTGAAGACAAAGTATGTTCTTATCTCAACTTTTTTTGTATATAACCTTCTCTTTTATGTAGAAAAAATGAAATTTTACAGTAAAATATGCTCTCATATTGTTTCGATCAATACCTAACACCATACAGGGTGATTCTTAGCCAATACTCTTAAATTTTAAATAACTGAGTACAAATTATGATGAATAGTGAAAAATATAAAATTTTATGTGATATTTTGTAAACTTTTACAAAATATTATTAACTAAATATTAACTAAAATATTTTACTACATGTTTTTCTTGGCCTCGGTTATAATTTCCCAAGTTTGTGCATATAGGTTAAGAATGATCCTGTATCGAAGTTAAATATTTACACACACAATACAAACAAATAATAAAAAATAACAATATTTCAAAAACAGGAACAATAGTTATTTAAAAATGTGAAATTAGGGCAAATAACTCTGTATTAATAAATTATTACATATTTAGATTAGTGTTTTCAACAATAAATTTATAATGTTTGTGACTGATTATATATGTATCTATATTTCCATAAAAATTATTCATAATCAATCAAAATATTGTTACGAAAACTCACCTACGTTTTTAATTGTTAATTACGTTCCTTTTTTGCCTTGGGATTTATAATTTTTGTAATACGTTTATTTCGACGTCTAGAACATTCCTGGCCATATTCGATTTGGTTCTCGACACTAAATATATACAACGTGATTCCGAATAATATATTTAATACATCAATATTTGATATCAAAGAATCATGAACTGTCATCTATTGCAAAATGATGGAAACCTACTAGATACCAATATGTAAATTAGGCAACTTCATTTTTTATCCAACAACTGTATTACTTATCATAAAATTGCAAGAGACAAAAAACATTATAAATTCAACAGGCACTGAAATTTTTTTTTTTAGTTTCGTCAGCCTATATATCTTACCAAACTTCACTTGTTAAATTTAAAGCGTTTGGAAGAAATTAAATAAAACTTTAAATTTATCACTCCCTATTAAGGGAAACTTTTATATTAAGGACTCCTGTTAAAATCTGTCGTACAATCTTCCCACATTTTTTTACAGTATTGAGAATCACTCTGTATATTTTTAGGGTTCTCAAATTTTTCGTGGTCTCACGAACATGTCGATAATCAAATCGAAAATGGTCTGGAATGTTCTTAAAAGATGCGTCATGTATCTATATGTGTGTATAGATAGCCATGTTATGTATAATGGAAATTTATAAAACGCAATAAAGAAATATATTAAAACATGACAGCAAATATTACTTTTAAATCAGAACCCAAGCTGAGAAAAATTGCCTCCCACCTAGTTCAGTCATAATAAAATATTCAATTCAGTGATCAAAGACGACGTAAAAAGTAACAACGGTTTTTAATGTAAATATAATTTGAAATTCAGAAGTACAAACAATTTTAATTTCTGACTGAATTAATTTTTTCTGTCACGCTCATGACTTTCAAAGTGTATGAAATCTCTTTTTATTTTAATTAAACTTCGTTCAAATGTTTATTTTTTTATTAATTCGTTTGTCTTGCCAGATAGACGGAAAAATTAATAGAATCGAAAAAATGCTATTCCAAATACAGAATCTCTACCCCTCATTCTAATCACGAGGATTAGCCTAGAAGTCGAATACTTGTGCAGGAGAGGGGGCGGCATATTATTATTGGAAAACCCTCATTCATTAGGGAGTAGTCAAATGTCAACTGGTATCAAATTTGCAAAAAGGTGAACTAATCGATTTTCCTATATTTTCTTTTTTAATGTTTTAGTTTCTGTGATTTTTTATTATCACATATATATTCAATGTATTTTATTATACTCAGAACTTATCTTTATCATTGTTATTGCTTCCTTCCTTTAAGTATTATTCAGTGGTGCATACTAAAAAAAGATGAGTAACTAATTTAAAAACATAACTGTAATTTATTATATTTAGCTGCAACTTTGCCACAATCGGAAGCACGATTATGTCGAAATTGCTTCAGTTTAGAAATTACTTAAATAACTTTGTTAGAATTCAATTTTGCACAAGGAAACATGAACTTTGCACTGAATAATTTAAGCGAACGCCTGGAGGCTTGAGGTTCGCAAAAGTATTTATTGTTCTAGGTCAATTCAAGTTTTCTACCACTTTTATTTCTGCTGAAAAGTTATGTAAAAGAAAGTTATTTTATTTATTTACAAAAATGTGCGATCTAAATACAAATTTTCCAGACGTGGCAAGCACCATCTACATAATTTTATAACGATTCATTTAAATATTCAATAAAGACAAAGCAAACATTCCAATTTGGATATAAAAAGGTTTTAGGATGGAATCACTTGATAGTCAATCTTCTACAGGATGTCCTTGAAAGGCATGTACCAGTGAGCTCGGAAGTTATTGGCATCAACTATAATACGTTTCCGTAAATCATCAATAGTGTGTATCCACTTCAGTGCGATACACTACATTTTTAAATATCTCTACAAGTCCAAATGATTTAAAGTCAGGAGATTGTGACGGCCATGGTACCGGTCCTCCTGGTCCAATCTCTTGGTATTTATGCTGGGACATCCTGTACATGGCACGGATACAATTATTGAGCCTCGTGTGTGATACGCCACACTGCTGCAATAGGCCGTGGAAGTATTGGACCTCCATCTCTTCACGATTCGGTTTCAAATTTTTCTCACGTTGCACTACATTTGCACTCACTGCACACCGCGGTAAAAGTAGCTTTTGCAACTAAACAGTACAAATAATCAAATTTTGAAGAAACAGAACTTTTACCACAAAAAAAATTGAATATTTTTTTTAACGAACGCTATTTTCTAAAGCTTTAGGTTAAATTTTAACACAAGGTAACAATTAAAAGTTCCACCTTTCATTACGGATTCTGTCAAAATTTAAATGGATTAATCAAAAATATTAAAATTTAGTGGGAACAAATTAGGTGCTGCTAAAATTTATCTCATTTTGACAAATAGCATAATTAATAACACTAATATGTAGACGTTATAATAGCGCTTCAAAATAGTTAAACAGGGTGATACAGGTTTAAAAAATATATATTTGAATGTACTTTTACAAATACAATTTTGTAAAAAAAATCAAAATGGCAGTTCGAAAATAATTTATATAATATAAAAAATATAATAATTTAATATACTTCTGCAAACCTGACCTTGTGCACGGCAAAGCATGTTGGTGACCGGCGCGGCGGCAAAGTGTAATAAAAATAAACGGACAAAAAAACGTCCCAAGGTAAGAAATAAATAAAATTTTAAACAATTTTTATATCAGCAAATTCAACTCATTTTGCCACTATTGTTACTATTAATCAATGTAATTAATTTGTTGTTTTAATTAATAAAATAATTTACTAAATTAATACTAAACACGCCGATTGAATGCATACCGAAGGCGCTAGAAGCTATATAGTCGCGGCAAGAAGTCAGACGTCTTACATCACGGCTGACATTACGCAATTGTTTTTATTGTCAACATAATTTTCGATAGTTTGTCGCGTTAAAATCATTTTTTCAATTTAGTGCAATATACAATGCAAACATTAGTGTAGTATATTGTTTTATTATTCTCAGTTGCAGTTTCTTAAATATTTTCATGAAAATATATTAAATTATTCATTTGTTCGTATGACGTAAGTCGTCTCAATTATAGCCGCTCTGTAGTTGCCCATCGAAGTAAAGGTTGAAAATACTACAACTTCAATTTTTTTTTTTGAAATAAGAGATAAGAATGTTACAATAATTTTTATTACAATATCTGTCATGATGCATCTATTTCCAATATTTTTTGGATAAGTTGTGAGTCACTCTGCAGTTTATTGGTATGATGATATCGACACATTAAAACAGATGTTAGTAAATTGTTGTATTTGTCGGTTGGTTCCATGTTTTTTAGGTCCTATCTACAGTTTCAGATTTTTTTATAAAAATTTGAAGGCCGAAAGCAAGCCGTTATACTTAAAGCCGCTAAATAATAAGCAAATATCGAATATCAATGTTATGCCAGAACAAAATACGGTGACGACCAATTTCGGCCACTAGTGGTTTTGTACTTGTTGCTTACCACCGCAAAACTAACACAAAGGTTAACAAATTAATTTTCACCAAACTGTTAAAATAACTTATACAGACTATCAGTTATCAGAGTTATTATTTTTAGCGGTAGGGTTACAATTATTGTTTTAACTGGCTGGCTAATTATTTATTTATTTATTTTATTTATTTAGAAGTACACTACCCAACAGCCTAGGCCATTAACAGGGTGGGAAAATACAATACAAAAAGACAAACAAATACAAAATCGCAGTAACTAATATATAACATCAAAAGTACAAAAAAAATATTAAATGAATTGAGAATATAAACATGAATACCAAATAAATAATCTACAAAATAAATCAATAAATATGTTAAAAATGCAATATTAATACATTGGAGGGCCAAGGAATGCCTTCTTAATATCACCAGATCTACATGCAAAAATGTCAATGCTAGCCTGTACGAGACTAAAATCGTTTAAAATCTTATGCATCGGAGAAAAATCTAAAATGTTAGTATGTGCTAGCGGAGGGTAAAACACATTTAAGTTCCTGCCTGGTAGTCTCGGTACATGCAAATTAATAAGCGATAGCAGTTGAGGAGAATCAATTATATTATTTAAAATTTTATATAAAAATAAGACTCCAAAATATTTTCGACGTGTTTCCAACAACTGTACATTAAATCTATTGTTTAGCACATCCTGCAAAATACCACGACATGGATAGACACCATCAGCAGAAAACCACAAGTATTTCACAAAACGTCTTTGGACGGACTCAATATTATTTACATGCAACCTATAGCCAGGGTTCCAAACAATACTGGCATACTCTAACTTAAGTCTAACCAAAGCATTAAAAATGAGTTTTACTGAATTCGTCCGTAAAAGCCACTTGGAGTTCCTTATAACAAAACCAAGTTCGAAAAGATTCAGAAACAATCTTATTAATGTGATAAGAGAACGTTAATTTACTATCAAATACTACTCCGAGGTCATTAAGTTGGGAACATCTGTTTATGTTAATGTCATCAATAGTATAGGCAAAATTAGTTAATATTTTTTTGCGGGTAAAAGATAAAATATTACATTTAGAAACATTAAGATTTAACAAATTAACATCACACCAATTAACCAGTTTATTAATATCCTCTTGAAGGATTAAGCAATCATCTAAGGAGGTGATTTCGCAAAACAGTTTGCAATCATCATGCCGATAAAAGAACTTCTGAATTCATCCCAAGGCAAAGGTCATTCACAAACAAGTTAAAAAGAAGGGGGCCTAGGACAGATCCTTGCGGTACCCCAGACTTGGCAATAAAAGTGACAGACTTGAAACCGTGATATTGAACAAATAATGACCTCTTGAAGAGATATGTTTGAAAAAATAAAACAAAGTTGTTACATAAACCAAAACTCGAAAGCTTTCCAAGAAGCAAACCATGGTCAAGTCTGTCAAAAGCTTTAGAAAAATCAGTGTAAACGACGTCTACCTGGGATGATACATCTAAACGGTGAGCAATATATTGTGTGACACAAGCCAAATTAGAAACAGTTGACCTTCCCTTAAAGAAACCATGCTGATTTTCAACAATCTGTGATTTAACATGAGAGTAAACCAAATCATGCAATACCACTTCAAAAACTTTGCTAAAATTGCACAGAATAAGAATTGGTCGATAATTCTCAATTATACTTCTGTCCCCCTTTTTGAAAACAGGGCAGACCTTTGCTTTTTTCCAGATCTCTGGAAAAGACAGCGTTCTGAGTGCTATATTGAAAATAGTCTAAAGCGGAGCAGCAAAAATAGACGCACAGTCTTTTAACAAAAAAGAAGGAATTCCGTCTGGACCCGTAGTCATTTTAGATTTACATTTTTTCAATGCTTTGAGAACATCGTCTTCAGATATGGAAGGGACAGCAAGGAGAAGTGCATTACAATTTCGGGAAAAGGAGTTCTTGTCAAATTCTGTGGAGTCGATAAATACAGATTCGAAGAATGACGCAAACGCATTCACTATAGACTTAGGTTCGATTAATGGAGAACCGTTAAATGTAAGAGAGCTAGGCAAAGAAGAATTATTGCGTAAAGTATTTATATAGGCCCAAAACTTAGACGGATCACGACTGAGATTACTCTCAGCATTTTTAATATAATTAGAGTGAGAAATAGAAATATCCTTTTTTGTTTTAGCACGCAAAGCATTGTACCGCTCGAGAGAGACTAAATTACCAGTGTTCTTGTAACTACGACGAAGCTTATTCTTTTCTTTTAAGTCCTTAATAATGTTTGGTGTGAACCAAACGGGATATTTAGAAGATTTAAATGTAGTCTTAGGCACATGTTTATTAAAAATGTTATTCAATACAAGATAAAAGTCCTTGCAAGCTAAATCAGCATTATTATATTGACTCAAGAAAGACCAGTCAATATTTAGTAAGGTGCTATACAATTCCTGGAAATTCGCTTTCCTAAAATTAAAATTTGTTATAGAATTAGTACCAAACTTGAAAGGAATTGACTTTAAATTGAGAAGGATTTCTAATGGCGGATGATGGCTATCAAGAGGAACTAAAGAATTGTGGGAACCTGTAACAATAACGGGGCAAGTACTGAACACAAGATTTAACAGCCTCCGATTAGCATTCAAAACCTCATTAAATTGCGTCAAATTGCAAAAGTTTGTAAAATTAGATAGAGATGACATCAATCGTGACGCAAAATAAGAATTTTTAAGATTCAAGTAATCAGTAATATTAAAATCTCCCAAAAAAATATATTACTACCTTCGTCAAATAAATAGTGAACGGTACATATTGCATCGAAGAGGTCATCATACACATTCAATGGTGCATTAGGTGCTATATAAATATTAATGACATATAAAACAGAATTGTTCCAAACAATTTTTATACCCACGATGTCAATAGTAGGATCAACGTTTAACGCGGACTTGAAGTTTAAGTCACATGAACAAATACTTGACTTAACAGCAATTAGGACTCTACCTCCTCTAGTAGCACTAACAATATTAAAATTTCTGTCACTTCTATATATAACATAACTACTATTAGATATCTCAGAATCCAAAATATCTGAGTCCAACCAGGTCTCAGTTAAGGCTATTATGTCATATTCACATTCAACAATTGCATTATAAATCTGATGGGTTTTGGTCCGCAGTCCTCTAACATTTTGATAAAAGATAAGTTGCTCATAGATGTCAGATGGGCAATTCGAGCTGTGAATCGAATCAAGATGCTGTGATTGCTATTTTGTAACAAAAGTAGATGCTTTTAAGTTATTTAGTTTTTTTTGATAAATAGGACATTTTCCTGCATCCCATACAGCATGAGCATTGTTAACAATATTTGCATTTGTACAATTAACACATTTAAAAACAGAATTCTTACAATTATTTAAAATGTGATCACCAGCACATTTAGGGCAAACAGCTTTATTACTAGAACATGAAGACTGTCCATGATTAAAACCGCTACATTTGAAACAAACTCTAACATCAGTTGCATCAAAGACTGAACAAACATCATAATTGATAAATAGTTTTCCCCTCTCTATAACCACACCAAAAGTAGCAGCATCAAATTCAACAAGAGCTTGAAATACGTTTAGGTTCTTCTTAGTAGCCCAGGTTTTCAAAACTTTCACATGAGAATCAACAGTAACAACATCATTTTGTCCCTTAATATACTTCAGCAGGTCATCCTTAGAGTAATCCTCCACAAATCCAACTATTCTAATTTTTGGCAGAAATTTTCGAACTTCCGAAATATTATAATGAGAATATAACTTTTGAGTTGCAACCTTTTTAAAATTATTGGCTCCCTCAGGGTCATCACAGCTAATCAAAATGCCTCCATCCTTAATTTGCTTAACTTTAGAAATTTTTAAGTTAAGATCAACTGGATCAACATTTTCCATAATATCTGATTTTGTCTTAGCATTGGGTTGTTCAGTATTCTTGGGTTTCACAATCACCATAGATTTACTATTAACAATATTTGCATAAGTACGTTGCTCTAGAGGTTCCCTATTAGTACACAATTTCGAACATGTATTTTCAGCAGATTCAAGTATTTGATTTTTCAAATCGTCGAACATTGTCTCAAAATCTTTAAATAATTGTGGCATTTTTGCATCAAAGGAATTTTTAATATATGACTCATATTTGTTTTAAATTTTTACACATTCTGGGCAATACCAACAAAAACCAGGAGATTTAAGGCATTGCAAAAAATCCGATGATATTCCTAGACATTTCGTGTGATAGGTTTTTGCACAAAAACCTGAACATGATAAGAATGTTGTTTTGTGGCGGTCAAAAAACTCATCGCAGCTGCCACAGGTCAACTGCGACATATTTCTGCATATGTGTATGTATATGACAGATTAGGCTCCCAAAAGCTGGACACACCACTAATTCACTAACAGCTGTATACTAGTTTTATTAGATCAATGCAAGGGGGAAAGTATAAAACACAGAAAAACCACTCAAAAGGCAAGGCAAACAGAGAGCACTATCAGACACAACTGTCAAAACAAACATGTAGATTGATTATATTATAATATATAGAATACAACTGATATCCAATTAAGGCATTTAAACAAGTCGGTAATTAAGATTAATCACATCAAAAAAGCATTTTACCGATATATTTTCATATACCAAATTTCATTTTAATCGTTCAAGGCATTTTTGTTATATAATCGATTGAAATTTGTTCATAAGCTTTGGTGCTCCTAATGCCCTATCGTCGTATTTTCACCTTAGGAATCTAGAGTAGCTCCCTGGTACATGCATTTCAGGAACACCCTGTATAGCAGACGTGGTTATTTATTTTTATCAGCAAAAGAGAAACTTAAACAGTGGAAAAATACAGAGTGATTTTGATATTGACAATGTTCGATTTATTTTGTCGTTCTGGAAAATTATTATATTTAATGGTAAAGTAGTTCATAATACTTTTTCAAATTTAAAATATGATTTTAAATATACTTATCTGACGGAATTTATTACCATTAAAAAGACCCCTTCTCCAATAATAACCAAACTGAATATAACGGTATAATAATTATCAACAGCAACTGAAAATTAAAAAATAATATTGAATGTTCCCACTCGTAACATATTTGAACGATAATGAAAACCAAATCGTTAAGTCCACATGGGTGAAAATTAATTTTCCTCGGAGAATTCTTTCGTAAAACCTCGAGCTCGTTACTTTGTATGTTTTTGATATATACAGACGTTATAGGAATATAAATTTCACAGAATTCCTTAAAAAATTTCTTGCTCGGTAAAAATATGTTGATATTATAAAGTTATCTAACTTGTAACAGAATTATCTGACTCTACCTTCGCCAACCTTGGCAGTAAATTAGAACCGAATTTTTTCTTTTAAATAAGTAAGTGGTAGTAATAGTAACCTCACTTTTGATGAAATATATTCATAATTTAAAAAACTATTATAACTATATAACAGATAAATATAAAATGGATAACATCTTATTAAAAAGCTAATGGAAAATCTAATAGTATAATTTAATTTAAGCCATTATCCTGCATGAAATACAGTTCTAAAATGCTATGTTAGAATGCTGGTAGACTAACAAATAAAGAACTGTTATATAATTAATTGTTTCGTTATATAATTTTTGTGTTGCATGGTGCTCTATTTAGAGAACTTTAAAATCGTTTTATTGTATCTTTTAAAAACAAAATGTTTCTGTACCGCACATGTTACAAATAATATGGACGGACGGATCAATAAGAACCAATAAGATGGACCTAATCAACCTGCATAGGAGTACGCACATCATTACGAATTGCTTAGTTGGTTTGTATAGAGTCCATCAGGGAGCACTGTATTTTAATGTGGAACAAGTTTTATCGTGAAATATATGGTACATTATGGTTAATTTTTGACGCGCCGTCAGTTAACCTTATATGATGATTTATTTAATAAAAAAATGTTGTCTAAATTGATGAATTTATCAACTAACTATATATAAAATAGTCAGAAAGTAAGTATAATCCATATTATAAACATTTCACCCATTTATATTGTATATATTTTTAATTATTATTTTTCTTTTCTTTCTTCGCAATATGGCAACAGAACGATTTTATTTTGTACCTCCAATGGATTCTCACTAAAATGACATTTTCGTGTCGATTGTAATGATTATAGAGCAAATATGCTTCCTAAGCAACTACTATAATAAATAACAGATCTATGTTATTTAATATCCACAGTGTTGTCATATTTAGAATATTGAACCTTCAAACTATTGTATTTTAACAGTAGGTTGAAAAAATTAATGTATTGTGGTAATTCCAATTATTTAAATCTTTTCTAATAAAGCTAATAAAAATCTTTAACTTCACCATCTAGAATTGTAAAAGAATAAGGTTTGGAATGGTCTAAATTAAATATGTTACTAAATTTCTATAAGGAAAAATCAATTTCTGTTAGTAATCAAGTAAGTCTATTGTAATAAAATTTTCTAGTTGATATGTTGCTTGTATACGGGGAATATCATTATAACGCCTTTACAGTTTCACCATCATTTCCTTAACGTTTTCCGTTACGAGTATATTCTGCAGCCCGCAGACTTGTTTATCTTGTTGGAAGACTAGAAATCTAAAAGCAGATCATAGTAAACATGTTAAGTTGGAAGACCAAAGCTATCTAAGATGAAACAGATTGAATATGTTTTGGATATAAAAAATCAAAAAGATCAGAAAAGAACAATTTGATGCATATTAAATGATAGCAGGGAGATTTTATAAAGAAAAGAGAGACATTTTTAGAGAAATTAAAGGAATAGTCAAGTCGACATTTTGATAAAGCGAGTCTTTTTTGTCACTTAACTGCGAAATACTTTTATGTGCTAGAACGCCGAAGTCTTTTTAATTTATAATTTTTAAGAAACTTATTTACGATTTTATTAATTAAACAATATACATGTTAAGTAATATAGTATTTCAATACAAAACACCCAACAAACATTTAACGTTAAAATTACGTTAACTTGACCTCTGAATTGGTCAAAAAATTTTCATGACCAATTCCACATAAGCAAAGTTTACCTATATTCGTTGGCATTTTTCCTTATGTGGGGAAAAAAACTAAAGTAATACGGAAGTTAATAATTGGTCGGCAAGGATTTTATTCCAATAAGATAATTGGACCTAAAAGAAATACGGACCAATTTTATGCTAAAATTTCAAAATATAAAAGACATTATTACCAAATTATACCCTAATTATGCCCTTTATATGACCTACTTTTGCTAGAGAGAGACAACATTATATGTTTGGTTATATGCATTCTAATAGCGAACAGGGATAGGAAGAGAAGGAAAAAATATGTCAGGCTACAAAGCTACAAGTAGAGTAGGAGTTAGTATATGAGTATTTATAGAAATTTAGATTTTAATATAATAGAGTCTGTATTTTTGGTTTCTATTCAACAAATTGTATAACCCAGGAAATTGTTTCGTATAATGTGATGACCAAACTTTCATATAAATAACGCGCCTTATAAATATACATTTTTACTATTGCTTCTTAATAATATTATTATCCTGAAAAATAACCTAAAATAAAAACTGCATGTATTTCGTGATAAAATGTGTTTAATAATTTTTCGTCATAAATGTATTAAATAATATTATCTGTATTAAGGTAATTTTAATGAGTAATCAATTAGATATAACAAACAAAACATCTAGCGTTTGTTACAACATGGCCGCTCAAATAAAATCAACTTTGAAGTCAATTTGTCTGAAGTTTTAACCTATAGGGCAGATTGCCTATGCCAATGTTGACGTCACAGCAAAATATTAACTTTGTGGTTGAAATTTCCTCCAAATATAAATATTTTATGGTAATTATTACTAGGTACCTACATATACAAAATTATTACTAGGTACCTACACATAAAATTCTACTCTTGGATTTATCTGTGATTGAAAATTCAAATTGAAGCCAATAATAATATTATTGTGTGCGTAATAGCAAAAACAAAATAAATATTTTCGAACGGAATTCAATTCAAATTTCAATTCACATGCACTACTGAATTCATTTGAGACGATAACAGTGTTATCATATGGAATACTTATGATGTGTTTATCGATATATTATCATTAGCTTGATTTATATAATCCGCAGTGTTCGTTTCGATTTTGGTGGGCGAAATATGAACCCAAGAATTATTTTTTAAATTGTTTTTCACAACTCTGAAATATTGTGTGGTAAGTCGCCTGTTGGGCTTTATCTTTTGATTTACTCGTACGACACAAGTAGGTTTTTATTGCAGATCATCAAAATACAAAACAACTTCAACACCCTATTGCAAGAAAATATCTATCTGAATACATATAACAAGAAGCTTGCTCCCTAAAAGATCCTTTTAAGAAACATTTACGTAGAAGTATTATTAATAAGTAAATTTGTACCATAATATAGAGCAATATTTCTATTAGGTTAATTGAAATGATCAAATATTTCTTAGAAGTTATCAACAAAGTTGAAAATAGGTTTAGATTGTAATAAAAATAGAACTTATTAAATTGAAGGATTTAATATGACAAAAATAACTAGTTATTACCTTACCCTTATCCACTATAGTTGAAGACAAAATAAGTTTTACAATTTTGTAATAAATATGTAAATATTTACCTATTGTAATAATTCAAAAAATCCCTGGATATTGAAGACAAATTGCATTGACATATATTTCATTTTACTTGGAAGTCATTATATTACTCTTAGTTAACAAATTTCTGACTAAAATTTTGGTACTACAAGATTTTATATCATTGAAGACTATTTTTATGGCGAAAAGTTGTAAATCTCGATCAATTTAGGTTAATTTTTCTTGTGCAGTAGTCTATTATGCTTAAATGTTAGTTGGGCAGTAACTATTATAAACAGGACGATTACAATTTATTTTGCACTACATGTAAATTGAAAGTGCCGATATTACAGTGAGTTGAATTTATGCCACATCCAGTGCTGTTAGTTATCGTAGCTTTTAGTTCTGGATGTTCAATGAGGCTGCTGCTGTAATTGTTGTAAATTTTAAGTTATATAGAATTTTCTAGATATGTCTACACTACCGTACTAGAACGCCATTTCGCTTAATGGTGGTAATATCGGTCCCTGTGTCGACTAACAGAGTGGCGGAAGAACGTCTAAAGCAGTGCCCTGAATAAGTGAGATACGTTACTAATTCTTTTGGTACATTCCTTATTTTGTTAACTTGTCGACACTTGGTTAACACATTTTTTCCTGACATACTTCACAAAAAATCTTGTTTCTTGTATATTGAATCTTGGTCTTCTATATCATCGATCGTTGTCTTTAGTAGCTCATCTCTTCTCAAAACTCTGCAAATACCATTTATTAAAACAACCTGAAAAGTTGTCCAAAATTAGAATTAAATCGATCGATTTATATTAATTTGATTTACATTTTCTAGCAGAAATCTATTATCAAGTGTAAAATTGCCTCAATTTACTGTTTCGTTAAAATTATGGACTTTTTTGGACGGTGTCAAACTGATTTGCTTTTCAAATTTTGTATTAGTTTTGAAAATTTTCTGATATTTACATTTTATTCGGCATTCAGTGTACTTTTTAGCATTGCTTCGGACATTTTTTGAATTTTCTTCGAACTACACTTTGAATTCAACAAATTCAATAACTTTTTTTTTCGAAAACTATAAGAATTTTACAAATAATTTTTATCATATTGACTCCATTTTTCATGATCCATCTAGGTATTTTTTTTTGGATAAGTTGTGAATCTACTTTATATATAATTCTGGATGTTACATTTTTCCTTGATGCAATGACATAAACTGTACGATATGGTTACAGTTGCCATATTGTTTTAGACTATTACTGTACCGTGTAATTTTAAAAGATAAAATAATTCGAGCGATTTTAAAGAGATATAAGGAATAGCGAAGGAAAATATTTACGGCTGGAAAAGTCTAAGCAATATATGAAACAGAATGCAACAGTTTTGTATTGTGGTATGCGGCAAAGAAGCACTGAGCAATAATGAAATACTCTAGTCGCTTATTTCGCAGAAAACTTTAACCAAAACCAAAAACTCTCTACTTTGGTGCTGCTACGCCAACAAATTCAACTGCTCTTGCCGCTATTGTTATTAATTTTTAATATAATTAATTTGTTATTTTAATTAATAAAATAGTTTGACATACTTGATGATACTGTAACAAAATTTTGGGCCCGTCTTACCCAATTTCTACATACTAACACAAATGTTTCCGTTTCTTGTCCGTTTTGAACTGAAGTTATTGGCAGCAGCAGACGTATAATATGTATTCGTAAATCCTCAATAGAGTAAACTTCGATGCGATACATGCTGTACATGGTGCGGATATAATTGACCCCCGTGTCTTTAGATAAGTTGTAAATCACTCTGTATACTCAGTAATACACTCAAAATTAAATTACAATAAGGTACTAGTTTGTTACTTTCAACTAATAGTTTTAATAGAAGTACAGAGAGAGAAATGTTTTCAAATTGTTCAGCAATTAGATTAGAACCGTATTAGAATCCATGACAACCAAAGGAAATGGAGTGGTATATATTTCAGAGAGGTCACAGTATCCCAATATTGAGGTGGTGCAGAAATACAATTTTATACATTTTATACCCACTCTCTAATAATTTAAATTCTGATTCTCACTCTGACATTTATTATCTAATATAAAGTCTTGATTTTATTCCTTCAGTACTCCTGAATATATTTTGCATTTTAATAATGTCTATATATCTGTCTTTAATGGCGAACGTTTTAGGGCTTTACTTAATTTCTGTAAGTTTCTTATATCTATCACTGTAATGATGCCATTAATTTACATAATCGCTTTCTGGATCTGGTTCCCAACCATATTTATATCAGAAACGCAAACTAGGTATTACTCCGTGCTATTTTTATATCCACACCAATTATTAAATTATTAAAATGACCTGAAAAATTGTCCAAAATTAGTTAAATCGATCGATTTATATTAATTTCAATTACCTTTTCTAGCATAAAACTATTATCAGTTGCTCCTGGTAAAAATCTCTTAATTTCCCCTTTCGTTAGAATTCTGGACTTTGTTGGACGGTATCCAACTGATTTGGTTTTCAAATATGGTATTAATTTTGGAAAATTTCTAATGCTTACATTTTATTTGGCACTATGAATTTTCTTCGAACTATACAGTATGCGCCAAAAGTATGGAATAAATTCAATAAAAACGAAACAATTATTTTTTTGGAAAAATCCTCGAACAGGTCGATTTTTAATTTAAAAAATACATATTTTAGCGTAAAATGAGATTTTCAAATGTCATTTGTTTTCGAGTAATGACGTTAACGATTTTTTTTTAAAACGGCAACAGCATATTTTTTTCCTTGATTCTGAAAGATCGTTTAATTCTCTATCAGACAGTACTAAAATTTTGCCATCTTACATAGAAACGTTTTCGAGTAAATAACGATTGAATGTTAGAAAACGTAAATCAATTAAAATAAAGCAAAAACGTTATCAAGTTTAGTTTTTCGAATTCCATAGTTCTTTTATGGATCACGTAGTTGAAAATCTTTGCAAAGTGTCATTCTTATCGGATGCGGGAATATGACCAGAACTCAGCAGGAAGTTTGCGATTTATTTAATTAAAAATATCCAGATCGCCCTATCAGCCAATCAACAGTCAGTAAGGTAGAGTCTAAATTTAGAGAAACTGGCAATGTTGTAAATATTCCAAAACCTGGACGTCCAAGCATTAATGAAAATCATAAACAGAACATTTTGATAAGTATGGTGGATAATCCTCATAATTCTTCACGATTGGTTGCATTACACAATGACACTAGTCAGAGCACAGTGCTACGTATCTTGAGGAAGGAAAAATATCATCCCTACAAAATTCAATTTGTGCAGGAACTCAATGAAGATGATCCCGATCGCCACTTACACTTTTGCGAAATTCTAATGGATTTATGTCAAGGAAATAGAAATTTACACCGGCAAATACTTTTTTCAGATGAGGCCACATTTTGTCTGAATGGTACAGTAAACCGTCAAACTTGCAGATATTGGAGTCGGGAAAATCCTCATTGGATGGCAGAAGCACATACCCAACACCCTCAGAAATTAAATGTGTGGGCTGGAATAGTTGACGACAGAATAATAGGGCCTTTCTTCTTTGAAGGAACCCTTACAGGACAAAGATATTTAGAGTTTCTAGAAAATGACCTTGTTCCAGCCCTTGCAGTAATTTTTCCTAACGATAATGACCCTGACATTCCTGACGATACCATATGGTTTCAGCAAGACGGTGCACCTCCGCACTATGCGCGCCCTGTACGAGATTTTTTGGACAACTGTTTTCCTGGGAGGTGGATCGGCAAACGCAGACCGATAGAAGTGTAAGATCGCCAGATCTTACACCTCTTGACTATTTTTTATGGGGATACTTGAAGTCAAAAGTGTACATTAATAAACCACGTAATTTAGAAGAACTTCAAAATCGCATTCAGGACGAAATAGTCAGAGTTACCCCAGAAATCATTCATAATGTGCAAGAAGAATTTCTTCACAGACTTGCGCAATGTCAAGAAGTTAGTGGATGGCAATTCGAACATTTAATTTAAGTATAAAATTTAATCAATTGTATTTTATTTTACATACCTCAGAATTGTTACTTTTTTATGGATAAAATTTACGTTTTCTAACATTCAATCGTCATTCACTCGAAAACTTTAAGAGAGCAAAATTTTAGTGCTGTCTGATAGAGAATTAAACGATCTTTCAGAATCAAGGAAAAAAATATGGTGTTGCCATTTAAAACAAAATCGATGACGTCATTACTCGAAAACAAATGACATTTGAAAATCGCATTTTACGCTAAAATATGTATTTTTAAATTAAAAAACGACCTGTTCAAGGATTTTTAACAAAAAATAATTGTTTCGTTTTTATTGAATTTATTCCATACTTTTGGCGCACACTGTACAATACTTCCTTCTATAAATGCTTGACTTCAGTTTCAGTTTCATTTTGAATTAAACAATCTTAGAATAGGAATTATAATATATAATTCTGACACTAGAACATTTTATGGATAAAATAACTTTCATTCTTGAACGCAAAAGTACCATTTTGAGTTCTAGATACAAAACTAACTATTTTTAGCTTCCGACTATTTACTATTTATCATGCGTGAGAAATTCGACAAATAAGTAAAAAACATAAAAAATAAAGTTGATGGTGATTTCATTGAAACCAGACATTGGAACAAAAATTCACAGTGAAATTATTTGCAAATAGCTGCAGTTATGGATGAATATTTTAAAAATCATTACGCAAACACAGAGCCAGTCTGCAAACTTTCCTCATTTAACTATTCTTCTCTTCTTTTATCGTTTTCAAATGCCAATAATATGCAATCGCAAAATAACCCACCTAGTATATTTAAATATATCTAACTATTGCAGAACCAAATTTTAAATGTTTACGGATAACTTTCAAGACAAAACTTTCTATAAGTTCGGCAACATAGTAAAAATAAACTTCAGTTTCTTCGATTACTTTGCGAAAACTATTCAGGCATTTGGAGTGAAAACATTTTTTTTATTACGTACAGAAATACAAATTTCTACTATCGAGTCTGAAAACATCAGCATTTATTCGTTCCGGTTCATAAATCCCAAGCAGTTATTCTACAAATAAACGTTAATAAATTTTGTATTAATTGAATACAATTAATGTTTTTATACCTCTTTTAAGGAATAAATCTAATAGTTTTCCAACGACGTTCTACTTTATGATTTGAAATAAAAGACTTGCTCTCAGGAGGTCAATAAACGCATTAAACTTTATATAAATCTTTGCTATAAGTGTCTAAATTCGTATTTATAGTTTCCAATAAAATTAATGACAGTAGCGTTCATTGTCACTTGAAATAGTTTTATTGCTATTAATAGAACAAAAAAAAAATAGATAGCTACTGTAGGATAAATCAATTATAAATTACTATGTAATAAAATCATATAGGTAGGTAGTCAGATTTTACCATTAAACTCGGAAATAATTTTATTGTTGATCTGATAAGTACTATGTAATTTTTTAACAATTGTTGTTTAACATTTGTTTTCAATGTTTTTAAACTTATAATCACTGAATTAAATGATAGACAATATTTAAGTTTAATTTTTCTAAATCGATGAATTGGAAGTAGAAGAATATGCAACTATTCAGTGGCCATCACGCTCCTCTGATTTTAGTCCATTGGACTTCAGTGTTTGGGGATTTATGAAGAACGACATTTATTCTGAATCAATTGAGAATATTGATAATCTGAAAAACAATAATTAGGCAATAACCGTAGGTCAAAATGTCAGATATTCTTTATTGCTCGCTTATGCATTTCGAAGGCAATATTGAATTAATGAATAAAAACTACTTTTTTCAATTAAATTTTAGTATAAATCTTTTGTTTAATAATATATTTCTGAAATCCCTGTTTTTCCTTAATAAGCAAATTTACATTGACAAGAGACTTTTATTTGTATAGATAGCCCTATGTTCCGACACTCTCTGTATAAAATAAGTTAGAACAGTTTAGAACAAGTTATAACATTACAAATTATTTCTTTGCAATTTGAAATTTAAAAATGATATTAAGTGTTACATCATGTACAGGCTATCCGAAAAGTAATGGGACCCAGATTGAACATAGCTTCCTCTCATCAAATAGAACCGATTTAGACAAATTTAGCTTAGTCCAAAAGTGCTTCATTTAGACACCCGGACACCCTGTGTACGGGGTGGTTCAGAACTTATCTAAAGAATTGGAGTCGATAACGTGAATTTTTTTTATAAAGTCCTTATATAGTGTGTTTAGAAATAAAAAAGGGTAATAGAAGCTTATTATGTATGCAAATCGTAAATAAATGTAGTACTGGTGCTTATATTCAATACTTTTATATTATGTATTATCGGTATAGATGAGGTGTACTTTTAAAAAAACTTTGTGCGATCGAACCGTACTAAATTGTAGCAGGTAGCTAAAATTTAATCCTCGACAATCCGTCTTTGCCTATGCCGCTTCAATTTCTCGGTCCATTTCTCTTATAAGTAAACAATATAAAAACAGCATTTCAAAACTAGAGGCTACTTTAAGCAGCATAACCGGGTTAAGAGGGTTTTTAGTAATTCAAATAAAATTATTCAATATTATTATCAAAATATTTATTTAAATTTAATGAATAGACTTTTATTCCACACAAAAATATATGTATTTTGAAAATTCAAATAATGGTAAGTAAATGTAGTGTTGTATAAATGTACAATAAAGAGAATAAAAAAGTAGGTATATTAAAATTCATCCTCTGAATATTCTGATGAATTATCTTCGTCTTCTAGATTGATAACGATAGGTTTCACAGTAACGTCAATTAAATTATCGAGTTCCCACATGTTCTCCTCTTCTTTTTGTACATGATGTATACATCTTTGCCAGTTATCTGCAGTTACTCGTTCCAAGGAATTTTTTAACAAAATTTTTACGTCACTTAATTTAAACGTCGTATTATTTCGCGCTACATCTCCTTTTACCTGCGCCCAGACTAATTCGATTGGGTTAAGTTCACAGTGATAAGGTGGTAACCCTAGTAAGATGGACAAGTGTCAAAAGTTCCTTTTTCACCATATTTGTTCAAAATAAATGTTTTTTCCGGATAACCATTGAATTATATCGGCTTTTCTCCAAGCAGTCGTAGGCGTCCGCTCGGTCTGGCGTGAATGGTACCTTGAACTCTGTTGAAAGTCCATCCAAAAATGCTTGTCGAAAACTTTTTACATTTTAACTTGCCATACTTTTGTTACAGCATATCCCTCGTTGCCCCAAGTTTCGTCTAGATAATAAATATTCCTCCCTTCGTCATGAAATTTTCTAATTGATCTTAAGTAGGATCTTCGCCAACAAATAATTTCATCTTTATCAATAAGAACTGACTTCCTGTTCTGCTTTTCCCAGCAAAAATTTAACTCTCGTAAGACGGCCCATAATTTGCTTCTACTGATTTTTGGCAAATCGTTGTCCTCTGAAAGTTCACTTAAAATTTTATTTAGCGTTGATATTTCTTTTTTAAAATAAAATAAGTGTACTTTTCTGCAAATGATATTTTTGAAGAAATCATCTATAACGACTTTTGACCTCTCTGTAGATGATTTTGGGGGATTTACAGTATCTTGTTCATTTTTTGTTTCCTTTAAAAGTCTGTAGATAGTCGATATTCCAATCCCTGTCATTTTGGAACACTTTTCCAAGATGTCAACACTGTTGAAAGAATGTTCGCGTTTCAATGCATTCAATATATTTAATATAATAGTCTTCTCATTCTGAGACAGCGCACATCTTTTCACGCGTTTAGTAGATACGTAATCTGATAAGCTCGACATTTTACCAAACAATATTATATCCACTGGCACAATAGTCACTAAACACAAGTCGAATTTTACTCTACTGCACCAGCACGTCTTCGTATATTCAGCTCTAAGACTGGATTGATCTGTCACAATACACTGGCTCCTGCCCTATGATGTATCCAGTAAAATATACTAATGTACACCCATTACCTGTTAGCATTAGTGTTACTCGATAATTACCTGAAACGAAATATTACCACGCCCATGGCCGGTTTTTATGTCAGAGTTTTATTACTCTCTTTCATTTCCAGACAGGCTATAGTTTCCGAGTAAAACATTATTGAAGTAGTATATTTTAGCAAATAATAAATTTATCGGAAAAATTAATGACGTTTACACTAAGATGGTTTACATGTTTTCCAATGAAATTATCTTACCTTGTTAACCTTAGATAAATTATACTAATTATTTTACAACAATTACCTCTCAACTCTATGAAATTCAGTATTATATTGAGTTATTTTCCTACTCTATATTTTTTTAATTTTCGTACTTAAAAGTAGTAGGAGGCATGGTGCAGTGATATACAATTTTTTTATGCAAAGAAGTAGTCATTCTTTTACTATACTATCGTGTTAATGAAAGTTTCGTTTTTGACATCCAAAAAGTAGACAATGCAGACACGACAAGAGACAAGCGATCATTAATCTCAGAGACATCTGCTTCCTCACGCTTCCATGTTCCTTTATACAATAAGAACAGAATACGGGATAGTGTGGAACTGTAAAATTTACATCTCACGGTCGCTTACTCGCTATTCCGCCGAATCAAAATTGTATAAAAGCAGAAGATAAGTCTGCGAATAAGGATGCCCTACTTTCGTCTGTGTCTGGTGACCATATTTGCAGTGATATTGGAATCTTATTTGGTAAGTTTTTACAGATAATTGTAATAAATTTTCGTGGAGAATTACACGGTTTCACATACAAATTGTTAAAATGTGGGACATCGATAACCTATTATTAATCTTAATACAGTAAAAACCTATACGCTTAACAGTATTATACTCATTTGTTTAACTAGACAGCAGCCGACACATTAAATCTACTTTACTGTCAAGATAAACATATAATGTTTGATCCGAATAATTTTAGTTTTATCATAATAGTAAATATAGCTATTTACTTTATATTATTAAAATTGCATGATATTTCTTTGATGAATAATAATAATTTCATCAGGTTGTCTGTGGTCGCTATGGGAAGAGCAGTATTAAGTAAATAACTTAGGGACTCAGTAATCCCTATATTATTCCTACTTAAATCCATAAAAATTGCTATTTATTATTTGAGATAGAAGAAATCACATTAACTCTTCCATAAATTGTTGAATCAGCAAAGCGAATAGAGTGTAATTTATTACCAAAAAAATCGGAGAAGATATATCAGCAAACATATAAAACATTTATTGATTACCGGTCTGAGAATAACAATATGTCTTTTTCTGAAAATGTGCTATTGGTATATTTTCTGAATTCAGCAAAAATATTAAATCTTTTTCATTGTGGTCAATATACAAGATGCTCAGATGTACTTTGAGTATCTACAACAACATTGATAATATTGTAAAGCATCTACAATTAAAAGCATTCTTGAAATGGCAATCGGACGGATATCGTGCTAAAAAATCACGCATTTTAGAAAATGTATAATTTAAAACATTTCTAATGGAGGACCTGATAATACGTATTTAGATACAAAGGTAATTTGAAACAAATTATTTTCGTAAACGAAGAATACTGACTATTATTATTTTTGCCATATCTGGGGCGTGTCGATGTGATGAATTACTTCAAATAAAAATTGAAAATATGAGGAACAGATTGCTGATCACTCTGTCAACTACAAAAACAAAGAATTGTTTATTGTAAATGAATATTTAGACATAATATATCGAAAATATATTACCGTAAGTCCTACACAGATATACATAATAATAATAATAATATTCAAGTGGTAAATCAATTAATAGGAATTCATATATTTAGAAAAACGCTAAAACAAGTTGCTGCGTTTCTCAAATTGAAGGAAGCTCACGAATATACCGGACATTGTTTCCGTAGAACTTCAGCTAGGTACTCTATTAATAAATTCAGGAGCAAATATCACAACTTTAAAAATGCATGGTATATGGAAACCATAGCTGAATGCTACATTGAGAAGTCCGTACAAGTGTGACAAGTAAATCAGATGTTATCAAAAAATCGCTACTACAAGCACATCAAGTGCTGGAAGTGATTATTTAAATAATTCAACTACTTTGGAGGATTCAGTAGTTCATAAACCATCTACTAGTGAAAACATTTCAACCTACATAGAGTAAATGTTTCAAAACGAACAGGACTAGGGATATCCCTTATAGGCTGTTCTAATTCCATTATAAGCGTTTAAAATAAATAATATTACTTTCGTTAAAAAACAAATTTTAATTTAGTGGCAGCAAAAATAATTCTAGTGTTGTCCTCATGTAAGTTTCAATTTTTAAAGAATTTTGACAACTGTTACATTTTCTACTAATTTTATAATTGACTGTCATTGACTGTCATGGTAGATTGTCACATAATTATGAAAATAGCAATAATATTACTGTTTTACGAAATTCACTAAAAGTTGAGACCCGCCATTAATAATTTAAATCAGATTCGTATAAATAATCGTGCGACCATGAGGAAAAGACGAATGCCTAGGTAGCAAGTGTTACATTTTTGTGTCTGACAACTGTCGCTACAACTCCGTCTTTAATATCGATCGGCGAAAATAGCTATTTATGTAACAAGTTGCTAGAAGTTACAACCAATTTCATAAGATTTTTTTTTTAAGACAATCTGCTTCTAAGGCATTGTTTATGCATTCTTTAATTCTGTTTAGTTCAAACGTCGTCAAAAATGGGTGATAATGATGAGTCTTTAGATATTGAACAGGCTTCTGAAGCTGCGCTATTCAAGTTAGTGCTCGAAAAATCGAAAAATCGAAAAATTTATACTAAAACTCCTACAACAACTTTGAAACTTGGACCAAAGAAAAAGTATTATTTCCAGAAGCTATACAGTACTTTAAGGCTGTCAACATTGTGGAGTAAATATTCGATGCTCTACACCATGATTTACCTGAACAAAAACGTAGATATTATCAAATTTACAAACCTAATTGCTTTTTAAAAATGAAAGCATTCAGATATGAGCCAAAGAAATCAAAAAATATTTACGAAGTTGGAGATAGAACGCTTTATAAAATAAGCCGTGGATAAAGAATTCCTGTTAATTAACCAGTTGTTTTAATCGTTGAAGTATTTGGAGCACGTAGGGGAGAAGAAACCACATTTTTGACAGCAGATGCCATAAAATATTGTCAGTTATTTATTAGTGTAAAAATTTCGAACACAAAAACTCATGTACCATGAATGTTTACGATTACCGAGGGATTAATCGATGGTTTCAATTTCTTATTTATATTTTGTAAGTACGCAAAACTTCATTCACTCAATACGACACATCAGTGACTTTCTTGACATCGAAGTAAAAAAGATAGAGGAATTCCTTGGACTCTCCAACGTCAATGAGTACACTGGCCATTGCTTCCGGCGCAGCTCTGCAACAATGTTTGCAGATTCTGGAGCAGACAGGACACTTTTAAAGCGACATTGAAGTTGGCGATCGAGTTCAGTTGCCGATGATTATATCGAAAATTACATTGAATAGAAAAACTTAATAGCAAAAGGAATCATAGGCCAGGAAGAAACACCAAATAAGAAATTAAAAGAAATTCACGCAGAAGCTAGCAGTATTGCCACTACTAACAATTTATGCATTCCGACTACTAATACTTACATTACTGTTAGGGAACAGAGACTCGATGTCTCGAGTATTCACTTTAACATTTTATATAGTTGTATCTTTAAAATTTATAATAAATTAATATTTTCATTGTATTTAATGTTTCATTTCAGAAAAGCATAATGGATTCATTTAACATTTTAAATTCATTTTCTGCACTCTAGTCAACCTTTACCAACGTAAACATAATAAAATGCCGCTAAATTGGCTCCAATATATCATTGTAACCACCATAAATAGTAAATTAAATGAAATATAGGTCTTATAAAGGCAAGGCTGTGGGAGGTAATTCGTAATAACTGTAAAAGTTTTTAAAGCCACAATCGGTTTAAATATTCAAAACCCGTATTTCCAAACAAAAAATAAATTAACCTGAGGCTTAGTAAAATACCTTTAAAATCTCTTTCAATGCGGTTAGGTTATAAAATCTAAAAATGATTACTTACGTTGCTGCGTAAACATGAAATTTTAAGAAAATTAAATTTTCTACACGACGACCTATACAATACTATAATATTATAATAATAATAATAATGTTTATTCAGTTCTCAAAATTCAACAAAAATAGTGAATAAAATTGAATAAACAACAGAGAAAACATAAAAACCTTCAGGAGTAATAATTTATACATAATAGGGTAATAGATTAAAGCTAGGAATATTTTAGAACACATTAAGGTAGGTATTATTATCCGAATAATGTGGAAAAAAAATAAGGGTGACTAAGTAACTTTCATTTACACCATCCCAACTCATAATTCCATAGCTCAATAATTGAAGCTGCATTAGGGAGAAGATAGCTTTAAATGTTTTAAATTTAAAAATGCTTTGAAATAGTCAAACTTTGCTAATATTATTTACAGGTCTCGATCGATGTGTCGATCTATTTGTACATCAAGATATTTATTTTTGTTTTATTTGATCTTATTATTCACTTTTAGAAATATTATTCGTAGATTTCTACTTCTATTATACAACCTTTTAATAATAATAATAATTGCTTTTATTGAGTCCTCACGTAACAATAATTTAATTAATTTAATTCAACATCACATTATAAATTAAGAATAATAAATTACGTAAAAGAAATAAAAAATTCTGAGGACGGGGGCGAAGTGTCAGTAAAAACTGTTTTTTAACTTAACCTCCGAGCGAACATATGTGTGTACACTTAAAAAACATATCAATGCACCAGTACATATAAAGATATAATTCAATAACAAAATAGGTACAAAGTATTTTTTACTGTATTGGAAAGGTATTTTAAGCTAATATAAATCAAATCTCCTACACTTCATATCAATGAAGTCATGTGTATGCTCTGTGATACCAAAATCTAGGTATGTTTAGTTGAGTCAATCATAAACGATTACATAAAGGGTAAAAAACATTTTTCATTAATAAATAGGTAATTGATTGAGACGTTAAAGTCAGCTTTGACATTGTCGATATTTAATTTCAAATAATTTAAATTTATTGGTATAATAATTTTTATAGTTAGATATTTGACTCGACTTAAAGGAGGTCACCTGAAGAAGCAATCCTGAAAATGCAGAAATAGGTCAGATCTCATCTATTGTGGTTGAATTTTCGAGATCCCACAGTTTCAAAAGTGAACTTAGATATTTATAGAATGTTTTCATTAAACCAGGTTAGTAATTTATATAGATTAATTTTTATTTTAGATAATCATTGAATAAAGCTTTGTCTGTGGAATTGTTCATTAGCATACCTAGATGTTTGGTATCAGACAACTTACATATGACTTCACTGATGGGATTTGTAGGAGATTTGATTTATATTAGCTTAAAATACCTTTTCAATACAGTAAAAAAATGTTACAAAAGCTAATAATAAAGAATACCTATATGGGTCGAGGCTTTAATCCGCAGAGTAGTTAGTTTCGCACAATATTGTTAATACCTAAAAATATATATAAAAAAAGGTACAAAGTAGTCAGAAACAAAATATATGGAAAACTATTAAAGCGAAATATTTATCACAATTTAACACAAAAATTGACAGACGTTAGTACATATCTATAAAAATTTGTATATAATATAGTAATAAATTAAAATAACATAAGATAAATAGAGGAAAATAACAATGAAAATAAATAAAATAACGACGAAAACCTGCTCAATAAGCTTTTTTAAAATAATCATAAAAATCAGAAATATATTATAGAAAACAGCAGAGGCCCCAATATAGATCCCTGAAGTACTCCTTGAGTCACCAGCAAGGTGTCAGATATTTGAATTCATAATAATTTGTTGGGTCTTCTCACTTAAATAGCTACGAATGTAAGAAGAAGCGGTGTGAACAAAAAATAAATAAATTTATCGCATAAGATATTGTAATCCAAAGTATCAAATGCCTTGCTAGAAGAATGAAGCATGAGGCATGTGTATGTTTATCTGTAGCTTTGAGGATTTCGTTAGTAATCTGCGCCAAGGCAGTATTTGTGCTATGTAAAGGTCTAAAACCAGAGAGAGAATTATTATCTTATTGTCTAGAACATAATAATATGGTGATATTTGTGATTTTAATACTAATTCTATCGCTTGGGAAATAGTAGGCAAAATACTTATTAGACGAAAATGTCCCAGTTCAGATGGATTAGATAATTTAGATAAAGGAAGAACATAGCATTTTTCCAAGCACAGTGAAAAGTAGATGTCCAAATTGATGTATTAATAATAAAAGTAATGTGTTTTATAAGAGAGATATATTGAGCTTAAACATATTTAGGGAAATATTATCAGATCCAGTGGAGTGACTTTTGATTATACAAACATATTAACATCCTCGGTACTAATAGAATGAAAGCAGAAGATATTATTGTCAGAGGGTGCGGCTGAATGATATTTTTACAAACGCGTCTGTTCAGGTGAAGGCAATGTGATGAAATATTGTTAAAAAAATTATTGAAAGCATTAGGATCCTTTATGCTATTGGGAAAGTCGAATGAACAACAATCAGAAAAATATATGAAGAGGTCTCAGGGTATTACATGTGGATTTAGTATTGTGTATGTGCATTTTGCACTAGGGAATTTAAACTGTACTAGTTGTATAATTCATCACAGGTTTGAGGATTATTTGTTATTACGTCCATTCTACATTCACGGCGTATACACTGGTAAAAATTATTGCAAATTTAGACGTCGTTAACATCATATAATAATGTATTATAAGAATTTCCATGTGAATACCGCACATTTACATCTTTCATGTAAAATTTCATTATTTAAAAAAAAATACATAATAACGTTGTAAACTGTGAACTCTAAACGTCTACATTCATTTACTAACACAACAGCTGCTACTTCACGGTCCATTTCTGTAGGTTAAAATAACTAAACTATGGTCATTGGAAGTGTGGAGAAACATATTTTTCTCATCGGCTTTTTGCGATGTGAATTTGCGCTATGATTTGCGGTCGATGGTAGAGTGGACTTTATATCTGAATACGAATTTTTCATTATTCAGATGAGTCTTGTAAATCATTGATTCAAGGAACATGTGGTAGAATTGTGTAACGTGTTTTAAATAGACCCAGTAGAATCAATAAAAAAGCAATTCCATTTTTTTTTCTCATCAAATATTATTTTGGTTTAATGGTCCAAGCCGTCAACTTTAGATTCGTGCTCCGACTTCAAACGCTTTGAAATAGCAGGTGAGTTATTTGGATCAAAATTGCGCGCTGAGCTTTTCTCGTCAAGAGCTATGTATCTACACATATTTAGAGTAGACGAATAAACACCAAAAGTTCTGAAAAAAGCAAACGTATTAAAATTAATATTATGCATAGTAATGTGGAAAATTCATTGAGTTTGTCCGTTACTTCAATTTGGCGATAACAACTCCATATTAACTAAATTACACAACGACTATACTTTATAAAAGTGTTGCAGATTTCTATGCGCCCGTTCAACAGTTTTTTCCACTGTGTCAACAATTATATGAGTATTAAGTCGGCTTTATGAAAAATCTTTCAGCAATTACTAGTTTGGTAACATTTCATCAATAATACTAACCAATGCAATTAACCAAACTTCTAACTATGTATACATATAATAATTTATTGAAAGATTTCGATGGAACTAATCAAACATATTTATTATACCTTTATGCTTTTATTGTATGTATACTACCATAATGAAATCCTTTGAATAAAAAGTATTTTCAAATTTATGTATCGCAGCACTTATAGATCTTATCCAGAAAGAAGTTTTATTATTAGGTGCATTTAAGGTACCATATCGATGATCCCAAATAATGTGCAAAAAAATTGAGGGTAATTGTACGACCGATTTACTACCTCTTCATAGGGGGTGACAAATTTGGAGTTTTATTTAATTTCTTCCAAACGCCTTGAATTTAAAGAATGAAATTTGGCAAGATATTTATGCTACTAAAACTTCGTCTGGTCGAATTTTTTTTATCCGTCCTGTCATAAGGCATTGAAATAAGATACTATTTAGTATGTTTTTATACCTTGTAGTTTTTTGATAAGTAGTACAATTTTTGAGCAATAAAATAAAGTTCATAACTCTACACGTCCAGTTTCCTTTTCAATATCTTATTTACACATAGGTTTCTATCATTTTGCAGTTAATCACAGTTCATTTTTTCTTTGATATCATATTAACATCGCTATGTATTAAACATATGGAATTAAATAACACTTATCTTTAAAATACCAAGAAATGTACCCCATCTTTAAACCAGTAGATTTCCAAAACTAAAATTCTCACTTAAATAAGATTATGTAATATACTTGTAGATTGTGGAAATTTAAAGTAAATATGTGATGTTGTTGTTGAAAAGAATTAAGTATTTCTTTTGAATTACTAATATTGTTACGCTTTGATACTCCAGATAAATCAATCAAATTATAATTTGAAACTGTATCCGATATTTCGTTTGATGAATATGATAATAATAAATTACATCTGCGATGTTTTTCAATATCAAGTGTCTATGCTAAAGAAACCATTCGATAGACAAGAATGGATTCATTAAAAATCTAGAATAGAAGTCAATTTACTAAGGAAAATGACATACTTGACATAATGCAAATATTAAATGGTTTTTAAAACTCAAACTTACTTTTGAACATATATCAACATGCCCTTAACCTTTAAGAAATCCCATCTGAACAGATCTTAAATTTAAAGCATACTATCAAATTTCAAAAACTGATCTTCAACTGTTGCTAAAAACTATTTTTTTTATCCAATTTTTAAACTTTTATTCTTTTGTTTTATATTTTTTTATTGACAATATTGAATGAAACGACTAACGCGGACTAAAGCCCCGACCACACCAACAACATCTACTCATACATTCTTTATTATTAGCTTTTGTGGATTTTTTTCTGTATTGTAAAGGCATTTAAGCTAATAAAAATCAATTGTCCTACAATTTCTATCAGTGAAGTAATACTTAAAGGAGACAACCTGAAGACAATCCTGAAAATGCAGAAATAGGTCAGATCTCATCTATTGTGGATGAATTTTCGAGTTCTCACAGTCTCAAAACTGAACTTAAGTATCCAATATTTTCATAAAACATTTTTGTAATAAATTTAGATTAATTTTTATTTTAGATTATTGAATATAGCTTTGTCTATGGAATTGTTCATTAGCATATCTAGATGTCTGGTATCAGAGAACATACGTCATTGATAGGAATTGTAGAAAAATTGATTTATATTAACATAAGTACCTTTACAATACAGTAAAAAAAACTTCTATTCTTATTTTAATTAGGATTATCACTCTCTTCAGTTCACTATTTTTACACACTGTAAATAGCTGGATTTGTAATTAAAAAAAATACAGGTCAGATTAAGCTGTATTCGTGGAGAGGATCTGCGGGTATGGTAGGGTGGAAGAATATTGGTCAATGTGAGAGATTGATACCGGTAGATGTTTAACTACCTTCCTAATTAATGAGATTTTCCAAGTTTTTCTCATTCCTGCACTGAATGGTGGTTAGGGCCTACCATCGTAAGTCGCTTCTGAGCGCAAATGCGGTCTGCTTAATAATAATGGGCTGCCCCCTCCCCCGCATAAGTCTCCGACTTCTGGGTTAATCATTATTATTATTATTATTAAATTAATTTTTGGTCAAAAGGACCTACTGCCCAAATGCAAATTGTGTTTTGGCCATGTACTTTTAAATTGATTTATTCATTATTTCTTTTTGTACTTCATATTCTGTTTACTTATACAGGGTGTCCAGAAACTAATGATCCAAAACGGTAGGGTATACGTTTCTCATACATTTTTGTCCTATCTGGCTTCCTTATATATAGAGGACTTCCGAATAAGAAGTTAAATATTGAATTTAAGTCATAATTTGTAAACCATTACCTTGGCAACTTCGAAATTTGGGTGATAGTAGTAACTCATTACACGTGCTTCATTATACGGGTAAGAACAACATTAAGTTTTAGAATTTATACAGCAGTGCGGTTAAATTTGACATTTTACATTTACAGTTCGATTCCCCTATCAATTTGCTGCAAAAAGTTACAACGATTTATTCGATATTTTCTACCATTTTCGAGATAAACCCATATTTAATGATGCTTACCTATTTGTAATCATAATTTATTAATAATAAAAGTTGAAGGATATGCAGCTTTTTTGTAGTAAATTAATAAGGGAACCGACCTGCAGTGAAATTTTACAACCGTCAAAATTGTATAAATTTAAAAACTTAATTTTGACCGTACCTATATAATGAAGCATGTCTAATTCTAATTTAAGTGAAAATTGTATTACAATGACAAATTCAATATTTAACTTTTTACTTGGAAGCCCTGTATATCCGTAAGAGTCTTTTCACACGGGCCACCGTGCAGCGCTTCTCGGAAGCGCCGTTGAGTGGTCCGTTTTGACGAAACATTATTTTATATAGACTTATTCAGACGGGCGCGCCACAGAATTAGCAGCGCCACGTTGGCGCATAGTCGCTGTCTCCCACCGAAACGTCAACCATAAATTAGTGGCTTCACTCAGCAGCGCTGCTTAGTGGCCCGTGTGGAAAGAGTCTAAGGAAGCTCGATAAGACAAAAATATATATGAAGTACTGATATTATTTTGACTCCTCCTGTATACCTTATCATTTTTAACCACTAGTTTCTGGACTTCCATATGTCTACACTCTGCCCTAATTAAATATATTAACAGCAACTTTTATTTTACTTATTATCTATAGTCCTACAACCAGCCTCATTAAAAGGCTTCCTCATTCCATGACACAGTAACTGCGTGATATTGTTGAAAGTTGTAATTAGTACGCTTTATCATGTTCATGGAGTCAGTGATTAACCCAATTATTCAAGCCATTCAACAGATGCTTATCATTTTAGGTTACTTAAAATTCCCGTTTGAAGTGTAGAATACTCTTCTCAAAATATACGTTACTAGAAACCTGTATTAGTGCAAACGTAATGATTTTTGGAAATAACCTGTGAGATGTTTACTGCACTTATCTTTCTATTGAAATGATTAAAATATAGATGTGTATTCAAAATAAGTTCCGATTCTTGTAAACAGTGTAACAGTAAAATTTAAAAAAAGCTTATTCTTCAATATATTGTTACCTATATACAGTCAGTCATAATGTCATTAATTTTAACCACGTATTGGGAGGCCTAATAAAGGCAGAAAATCGAAAAAAAAATTTTTTACTCGACTTTTAAAATAATAAACACGACGCTCCTGGTGCGCTACGAACTTTCTGATGACGCACCCATACGATAATTGAATGGCGGATTAAACATCGTTGCCACATCATGTTTACATACATAATATAACGCAGATTGACAAATGGGAATGATGCCATTATTTAACAAATAATCAGCGACTTGTTCTTTCAAAATTAATTCTAAGACATCCGAGATGGCAAGGAGAATACTAATCGGTCGTAAGTGGCCTAACTCTAATGGATTGGAAGACTCAGCTAGAGGAATAATATTAACATTCTTCCACGAATTAGGAAATGCACAAGTTAAAATCGAGGTGTTAATAATATGTATAATGTGATCTAACAAATAGTTTTAATTAAATTAACTATTGTCAACTAAATCCCGTGACAACCAGTAGACAGACTTTCTGATGACTCTATTTGGTAAATTTATACGTACGTAACATATTTATCAATTAACTTAGCAAGACTATCTGTGGGGACTGGAGGGATAATGTTATTAAAATATTCATTAATAGCATTCGGATCCTTTAAATGACTAGGTAAATTAATTAATTTTTTACCTTAGCGAATTTCACAGGGATTTAGTAATCTTATTTTTTAAAGTATACTTAAGATATGTTTTTCTTTCGTTGGAAATAGCTCCTGTAACATAATTTCTAATATCTTTATAACATTCCCAATCCTTATTTTGCACGAAACTGTACTTATGAAAGAGTTTATTCATCTTCCACCATTTTTTTTAATGAATACCCTATGCGGGGTATATTATATATGTAATTCTAACCGTACGCTAAGGCATATGTCTGTTAAGTAACTAGGTCAATTCAAAATTAAAATAATCCACTACATGTTTATGCTGAACAATTGAAATATGTAATCCCAATAGAAAACGAATCTTGATAAAAGGCGTTTTCATTAAAATTTCTATAATCTCTATATGTTAAAAATTTAACCATTTTTTACTTTATACAAGTGATATCACAGAAAACAATAAAATGATCAATATGCCAAAAGCATTAAAATCATCTAGAGAATGTATTAGGTCAACATTTGAAGTGATTAATACATCTAACGAAGTTGCTAAATTATTTAAATGATGAACATTGAGATAATTAGCATTCAATAAATCAACATTAAGGTTGTGCAAAAATCAAAATATCCGATTGAGGCATTGAAATATCGCATATAAAAAAACAGTCACATATTATAGAAAATAAAAACTGATATATCTATTCCGAAAAACAATTTATTTTTGTTTTCATAATTAGAAATCATTTGTATTTTTCAATAAAACTCGAAAAATAATTGATTGATAAGGATTAATAAAATTAAAATAAAATTTATTATTTTATATAATTTGGTTGTGTTGCTAAGGATTATTTAAAGAAACTTTTCTATAATCTTAATAAAGAAAAACGAATTAACAAATAAAACATACAGTTCATAAATTAAGTTATGAGGTCACTCTCAGAGAGCACTAGGAAGCTTAATTTGCTTCTGAGAAATAGAAAACTGTGTGATGAATGGTACAAGGCATAATGTTCACAAGAGGGGTTACAAATTCTCAACATGCGAATTTTTTGTTTTCATTATTCTAATGAAATTAACATTAATCCCTTGACAATACGAAGTCAGCAGAATTTATAATGTAATCAACCCTTACCACAAATTTTAGAGTATTTGCGGAATTTGTGTTAATTTAAATATTTGCTATAAAACTGAAATAATTCTTTCAGTATAAATCCCACCTATATACCTAAATTAAATTTAGTGGGTTTTTATGTTTTGCCTTACATATTTTGAGATATTTAAGATTTTTAGAAACGTCCTTAAAAAGATGACGTTTCTTTTATCAAAAAAAAAATAATTGTACAGGAGACTCTTACAAATACAATTTTGTAAAAACAAATCAAAAAGGCAGTTCGAAACTTATTAAAAAAAAAACTCTTCTGCACGGCACTGGAAACTGATCGATCCACTGTAAAACCTGACCTTGCGCAAGGCAAAACATGTAGTCGGCGACCGACACGGCGGCAAAATGCAACAATAAGAATTTCCCAAGGAAGGAAATGAACAAAATTTTATAACACCTACTTTATATCAGAAAGTTCAACTGCCCTTGCGGCTATTGTCATTAATAATTAATAAAATAATTTGACATACCTGATGTTACAACAAGTGTTCAAAATGTTGTCCACCAACATAATAATATTAACACATTTCGGCCCGTCTTACCCAGTAGCTACAAACTAACACAAATGTTTCTGGTCCTGGTCCGTTTTGTGAGTAGGTATGACACGTTCACGTAAATAATCAATAGTGTCCACTTCGGTGCGATATACTTCATTTTTTAAACAAGAAGTCCAAAGGATTTAAGTTAGGAGATCGTGGCGGTACCGGTCCTCATCATCCAATCCATTGTGCTACCCATTGAACCTCATTAAGGTACTCCCACACATTTTGTCGAAATGAGAAGGAGCATCATCGTGTAAGAACCACATTCGGAGTCGAGATACTGAACCTCATTCATTCAATTTGGTCCAATCAAGCTATCATCGACAATCCCTGTCGTTTGCAGATTTTCAAAATCCCAAACAATCCAAACTGAAGGATAGATCATAGACCTAATTACATATCTTGAGCAATCAGCCTACTAGCACATTTCATCACAACTACGTTTTCCTAATTTTTGGAAGAAATGGGGGAACAAGTTCATGCTAAAATTTTCGGTTTTTCCTTGTTTTCCGAAGAATGAACGTAGATATCAAATTTTTTTAAATGGCACAATATTCGGACCTACCACAATTCAACACTACCAGGTTATTTAATTTTCAGAAAAAATAAGGAGCCAAGTTCTCACTAAAATATTCGAATTTTTCGCATTTTCCAGACAACGGAGTCAGATATCAAATTTCTTTAAACTACACAATGACAATGTCTCGAACAACTAACACACTGAAAAAAAATATAAGATTGGGTGGCCAGATACTTTTCGTTATTTTCGCATTGTCCAGCGAACTGAGGCAGATAGCAAATTTCTTTATACAGCACAATATTCGGAACAACTAGCAAAATATAGCAAATTAAAGAAAAATACAATTTTTGCGTATTGGCAAAATACGTGGAAAACACCGCATGCACACAGTAGCCTTATTTAATTATGACTGATAATGGAAGAAAACTAACAGAAAATAAAGAAAACATGTCTCCTAAAGTACGCGCCAATGGTTTGATCAAGTTCTTCTTGGCGTCCTACAGTAAAATTTTGAGTAATATTTGTTGACTTTCACCAGGTGGTGAAAGTGGAGCAAATCGCCAGAAAATCGAAAGAAAAAAATTATGACGTCCTACTCTAAAATTTTGAGCATCCTAGGTTTCCTTTCAGGGAGTGAAAATGAAGAGAATCTCCAGCAAAGTGAAAGAAAAAAATTGTATCTCCTAAAATACGCATCGAAACACTTTTTCACTCAATTCTTCTTAGCGTCCTTCAGTGTAGTACAGTAAAATTTGGAGCTACCTAGGTCTACTTCCAGGGGGTGAAAATGAAGAAAATCGCCAATGTATATTTCCTAAAATACGTGCCGAAGCACTTTTTGCTTTCAGGGTTTGTTAAAGTTCATCTTAGCGTCTTTCAGTACAGTTTTGAGCGTCTAAGTTGGACTCCAGGGTGGTCGAAATGGAAGAAAACTGATAATAAAATCGAAAGAAAAAGTTCGTATCTTCTAAAGTATACACTAGAGCACTATTTCACTTTCAGGGTTTATTAATGTTCTTCTTAGCGTCCTATATAAAAATTTCCAGTATTGCACACGATATTTTTAGAGATCAAAGTTTTTACGTTTTTAAATAATGAGTATTAATACAGTTAGTTTTAACAACAGCAATTTGCAAACCTAATACTACAGAAGGAAGAAGTAGTTAAGTATTTTACAACTATGTCAGGTTCGTATACCTACGTGTCTTATATGAAAATAGTTTACCAGGTTTTATCTAGATACATACGCGTAAAAAGTTCTTATCCGTATGAGGATACTTGCAAAGTTTTATGATCTCGTGCATTTTATCTCGTGCATCCGGGTCTTAATAAAAGTGAAGGATTTAAAGAACATAAACTTCTGTTATGTGTCACCAGAGAAACGTTAAATTAAACATTGAGAAAAATATTAAAATTTTACGATTCCTTTAGCTATACGTAAAAGTTTTCCAGAAGGGTCTGATTTTATGCTAGCAAATTCATACGCTATCGAGAACAAAAAAATTGACGTATTTTGAAATATCGTCTACGTGATACATTTGGCAAAACAAATTTGTTTCGAGGCAAATTATAGGCTCAACGACAAACTTTTCCCATATTTTCTACTTCCTTTTATCCTGAGGCTCGAACGACGTATAAGGGCATTTTAAATTTAAAAATAACAAGGAATATTATTCCAAATTTAAAAAAAATAGCTAATCTGTATCTCAGTTATTTTTCAAATACCTTAACGATCACGGAATCAATTTGGAGGTCTGTTCAAGGCCTTCTAATTTTAAAAAACAAATTATTTTTACAGAATGACCGCTTTTGAAAATTTATTTCCCGGGATAATTTTATCTTAAACTCGCTGTATAAAAAAGTAATATGCTATCAAAGAGGTCATGAAAAGAGCTATAATTTGATATACGGAAGGATAGCTTTTGTTACTGTGATTTTATTAAAAATGGTCAAATCATGTTTGACTTGCAAAGTACAATGGTACGAAAACGAAACACTATCGATGCATATTCTTCTAAATATTCTAATCAAAGTTAAAAAATACATTATTATATAGAAACTGCCAGTTTTATTTAAAAAATAGATCATGAAACAGAAAATAATTTTCTAAAATCATAACTTTTCTTTAGTTTTTCCACATTTAAGACTACAAAAGTTTTATTAATTCGCTATTTTGAATATTATAACATTCTCTGTATTTATAATTTTTTGAAGCTTCCAAGATCCCCAACCTAGGGCCTTATTATTTATAGAGTTATTTAAAATTATGTGTACCAGCCAAAGCTAAGATGCTGAAGATTCAAAGAAAAATGTAGTAAATACGGAATTATTAATAAAACATAAATTTGCCTTGCTCATATTGGGGAAAACTTCAAAGATAATTTATAATTAGAAGAAAACAAGTTCTGTATCATGCTGTTTATATCCATCTTTAAAATAAAATTGATAATTTCCATATACCAATGTATTTTATAATTTTAATGAGAAGATTCAGAAGCCATAAATATGTCCCGATATTATTTTATTTACATGTTATTGCACTTTTAATCTTAATAATATATTTCTAATGCGTTGCGTTCATTAATACATTATCGACGCTCTCCGAAAACTAGTTACGAGTCAATAAATTTTATTTCCTGTAGGTTATATCATGGCATGTGCTTATGTTTTTAATGGCAGAAGATCAGTCGTACATTATGCATTAACCTTAAAAAGTATGGTTTGCACCTTGAGGAAAGTCAATTTTAAAAAAAAAGTCGCATTAGCAGCATAAAGGGATCAGTTAAAGGTAGTTACTGTGCGTAAAATGGGGAAATTGCATGAATTTTTCAAATACGTGGAGATGAAAGAATGTATTATTTTAATCGAAATGGCGTTTGTCCCAGACAATTTCGTGAAAAAATAAGCCCAAAAACGGTATTTAAAGTTTTAGTATGGCCACGCCCCTACAAAACGGTGGCCGCCAAAACCTGTGACGTCAACTGCTAGTTGCGCGGGTCCTGTATAATCTGTGCTTAGTGTGCTTTGGACCACAAAACATTGTTATGTGCTTTTGAACAACGCAGTCGCAGTACGAGGTACCAGTACATACATTTAAATTAATAGTTCAGTAATTTGTGTTTTAAACAGAATAGTTTATGAAGTTAGTTTGACGTTTGTGACATTGTAACATTTATTAAGTGTTATTGTGTTAAACAGAGACTGGTTTTGAAAATTGTAAAATGAGTACAGAAAGTGCATTAATACCTGGGAAATGGATGAAATATTGCATTGTGCCATTATGTACAAATACTTCCCATACAGTGCCTGATAAAAAAATTTTCAAGAAAGTCAAGAAACAAAAAGCTCTCTAGCATTTCTACGTTATATGTTTCTATACCTCGACATCACACTGCATTATTTAGAAGATCATATTCTTATAATACTGTAAATATTTATAATTATATTGATAAAAAATTTAAAGATCTACCCCTAATCAGCTTTCGTAAAAAGATCAAATCCCATTTTATTAATTTACAAATTTTAAATGAGGGTCATTAAAATAAAATAAATTTTACTTTCGGTTCGTTCCGTTTGCTTTGAGGTTTGTGTTATCTCTAAAAATTATTATTTATTAATGTTTTAAATTTTACATCATTAACTTAGAAATCTTACTGTGTTATTATAGTTATTTATGTAACAATTACAAACAGTAAGTGTTTATTCCACGCGACGTGAAATTGTCCAACGAGGCCGTCAGATCGAGTAAGACAACACGTCGAGTGCAATAAGCACTTCTTGTACGAGTTGCATACAATATTTTTTCTACGTTCACGCAAAAACCAAAAAATGTTTTATTTAGATGACACCAGTGTAGGAAAATATGAGGTCGATTTGAACGTTGAATTTGAATGTTTGTCATGATGACAAAACACTGTAGTAGAATGACAGATGAATGCAATAAAGAATAAAGTTTTGTTTTTTGCATAAACGTAGAAAAATTTATTTTATGCTTTGTGTTTGTAATGTTAATATAGTTTAGGTTGTAATGAGTGAAAATGTAGTTTACTCAGTATGGAACGTAATAACGAAAAACGAATGCAAAATATTGCAACTAACCGGATTATGTATTATTAGATATTAATATTAATAATCATTTGCGTCGTTTCTACATTTGGAAATGATGTAAAAAATAACCGCCTTGTAGTTGACAGATCTAAGAGTCTTTTCGCACGGGCCACTGTGCAGCGCTGCTGAGTGGAGCCACTAATTTATGGTTGACGTTTCGATGGGAGTCGGCGACTACGTTCCGCTGTGGCGCTGCTAATTCTGTGGCGCGTCCGTGTGAGTAAGTGTAAAATATATATAAAATAATGTTTCGTCAAAACGGACCACTTAACGACGCTTCCGAGAAGCGCTGCACGGTGGCCCGTGTGAAAAGGCTCTTAGCCGCCTCGAACAATGCTTATCATAAGCACAAATTTTCCGGAAGGAAAGAGGATTTTATCCCATTCTTTAAATATCGAGCTAGAAACTAAAAAGTAATAGAAAGTTTGTACATAACGAAAACGTAGGATTACTGCAATAGATTACTAAGAACATTTATCCTAAAATAATATTGTTCATACCTTGTACAACATAGAGAAGCACTCCGCATATATGCATTGAAAATTTTACTAATACTGTTAAAAAGAAAAACAATTATTGTTCTGCCTCGGAAAAAATTTCCTTCTGAAGACTCTTTGATGTCTCATAATAGATTCTACTGTAACTTATTTAAAAAGTACGAAATAAATCTGAACTTTCCCAACGAGAAATTCTTTTGTGACTGTAACTTTTGTCAGAACCAATAAAAAATCAGGCTTGGCATATTACGATAAAAAAAACCAATATGTTCTAATAAAATGGGATTTTTCAAGTTCAGGTGAGCTGGAATGCTTTTATTCCTGTAATTTTTTCGACTCTGAGATGAAGAAAAACAATACTAGAGGAAAGTCAATCACAATTATTTTAAGTATTCAATAATTTATACACAGAATATGCAAACATGTAATACATATATGTTATGTCACATTTTAAGAAATAACATAGTGGAAAGAATTAAAAAGTGATCGATACATATAAAATAATTTTAGATTAGTAACACAGACAAAAATAACCCAGGTAGCACATATTTAATGAACCAAAACATTTAAACAGTAGTTCAATATTTGTAATAATTTGCCATTATTGGTATTAGTGATTTCATTTAGTAAATCAATGTTAGAAAAACTATAAAACCAATATTAGATCATTGACAAAAATATCTGTTTCGTTTTATTGGTTAGAAACACTGAATTTATCTTTGTGAAAAATATTTTTTTATGGGATTGAACCAATATCGGTTCTTAATTAAATCCCAATTCCACCATTACCGTTGTATTGTATTGTATTGGTATAACATTGCAAACACTGCTAGTTCTCATCAGTGTCCCCTACATAATGTAACCAGCAAATAACCTTAGCTGTTTTAAGTCTGTTTAACCTTATACCGCTACATCTGGCGGCCAATCGCTAACTAATACGCTCGATACCAGTATTGGCTTGGTGAGCTGCTGACGAGTGACTTTAGCTGTTTGCTATAAGTTTTCCAGGCGTAATTCAATGCTGGTCGGGGCATTAGCCCGCAGAGTAGTTGTAGTAGCTGTTTGCTAACATATCGTTATCGCCGAATCGCAATAGAGGTCGTTAGCTTTCAATAGTTTTTACTGCAATGTAGAACGCTTTGTATCTGTGGCTTGTTAGTGCAGCATGGAATAGCGAATGGTCTCAAGATGTAGTTTTGCTACTGATATAACCTTATTAATTTTAAGTACCAATATTATCTTAAAGCACAAACAGCCAGTGTAGGCCCTTTAAAGACTTTTTTCCACTACCATTTTTTAGTTCCCTTATCATGTTTGTTTCTACGACAGTAGGATGCGATTACTGGTTGCAAAAACTAATAAAACGGTAAGTAATTCCTTTACCGTTCTAAAACGGTAAACAGTCAAAATAAACATTTTTAACTTCGCATTGATTTGGAATGGATTTTCTAGAATTCAGTTTAAAATTTAATTAATTTAAAAGAAAAATGTATTTTAAATATATTTATTGATGTTGAAAATAAATGTGCAGTTTGTACAATTACTTACAGTTGTAATGATACATACATTAAGTAAATAACATCCTGTATGGTTTGTGTTGTACCGATATTTATTTCGCGAGAGTTTTTGTTGTCGGCGAAAAAGCGCGTTTTATACAGATAAGGTAGAGAGAGTTATCGTTGGTACCTGCGGTATTGGTGTGGTTGAAGTATTTATTTATTAATAATATATTTGTGGCTAACTGTGTCACTTTGGCCGATGATATTATATCTTGGTGATATTTGTCTAACCTGTGCCAGGTAGGTGGAATCTTGTTACTAGGTTAGTTTAATGTATTGTTACTTCTCTGCAATTCTTGAAATTGTATGTAATGTGTGTGTGTGTTGAGCATATTTGATTGTAATTATATTAGTGGGCATATTTATGATATTATTGTATCTTTCAGTTGGAACAAATATAGCTATTTTGAAGTCCTGGGTATTTCTCAATCCACCCGAACCTGTTACGTAATTTGTCCCGTTACATCTTGGCGCCCAACTGCTTAGGATTGGAAAATGCCTAACGAAAAACAAGATTTTCTTGGACACCCTACACCTCCATTGACGCGTGCACTTGCTAAGCAGCGCAGTGCACATCCTAATTCGACCGCTGATACCAGGGGCGGCGCTCAGGGCTTGGAAACGGTATGGCAAAAGAAGAGTGGCCAGTTGGAAGAAGCTGTGGGTTGCTCAGGTCCTATGGAGGAGACGTCTACCGTCGAGATTAACAGCCACCAACAACAGAAAAGCGACGAACGTGGTCCATCCCTAGAAAATAAGGGCAACCAGGTAACAAATTTAGGAGCAGTGCCTAAACGGCTTGGCTGCCAGGTAGGAGACTTTCATAAAACTCCATCAGCGGTAGCGTCAGGCAATAATATAGATCTTGCAAGTTTAACATCCCATATTGTCAACCAAACTTTACTAAATGCTGGTTATTTTCGTAGTAATATACATGATCAACATATAAGCAATGCTGATGCATATATGAATATGGCCGAATTACATGGTACTTATAGCAATTTTAATTCTAAAGATAAAGGTCATGATTATAATCTCTTGTTTGTTAATGATGATGTTTTTAGAAAATTAAATGAGACAAATACTCATGTAAGAGATAATAAAAATGCTCATGTAAGAGATAATAAAAATACTAATGTTAAGGATAGTGGTGTGAATGAAATGTTAGGGTTCATACATGATGGCAATGTAGGTAGATTTAGTACTAGTTTTAATCAAAATCATATAACTTATAAGGACCTCCAAAATTTTGTAAACAAATTTGATAACACCGAACAGGGTATTCATCCTGTAGCTTTTGTTCGGAGATTAGAAGAATTAATGGTTCTAAATACAATACCATTTAGATATTTTACATTTATATGCAGGAATTTATTTCAAGGAAATGCAAAATCATGGGCCGATGAATTTTTAGATTCTTTCCCAGATTTTCAAACATTTAAATTACATTTTTTGGAACATTTTTGGGGTCCTACTAAACAAGAAAAATTTAAAATGGCATTAAGTAAAGATAAATATCGTCGTAAAGATGGATCGTATGTAGATTTTTTTTTAAACAAGTTAACTAAAGCTAGATATCTCAACCCGCCTATCTCAGAAAATATGCTTATACCAACTATAACTCGGTTACTCCCTCCAAGTATTTATACTAGTTTAATAGGTGTACAATCCGTTAAAGATGTGTTAGATAGACTTAGACAAGCCGATTACTATTATGAAAATGAGGAGAATGATGACTTCCCAACTAATCAAGCTAGAGCTAGATCTCGGTTTGTTCCGCAACCTGCAGTAGGTAAAAATGTTTCAACCTTAACAGTTAATTGTAATGATGAGGATGAGGTTTCGGGAAACGAGCACTTGCCTACCGATCGGGCCCTACGGTAGGGGTAATATCGAGGGCTAATATGTCATTGGTTAATAATCCAGTGGACGACCTACTAGAGGAATGTGACTTTGATCACACCGTTGGTTATACTAATAGGTCGCCTACTATTATTATATCAATATTTAAATTTGCATTTCCGGCGTTAATAGATTCAGGTTCAGAAATTTGCTGTTTGTCAGAAACCGTTTGGGAACAAATTAAAAATAATAGTATTGTCACCTTTCCGGTTTCAGATATTCGACTTACGGGTGCGTTTAAAGTCAAACAGCGCAAGGTTTCACTGCAAATGTTATTGCCTTTTGAATTACAGGGCTATCCGTTTGAGTTTGAATTTTTGTTAGTGCCAGATTTAATATTCCCAGTTATAATCGGAGTGGATTTTTTAAGAGCAGTATCAGCAAAAATTGATTTAGAAAACGCCAACATATCTATGTTACATAACTTTAAAACACTAATAATACCGGAGCTCCAAACTAAACATATCACTCCACAATCGGGTGCACCTTTTAATCTTAGGCCAATGGCGGTAAATCATAATAGCCCTAAAAAAGAGGTAGCGAATTACAATACTATAGATATTCAGAAAGAATTAGATAACATGTTAGCAGATTCTCGAGTATTGCCGGAGCAAAAACAGAGGTTTGTTAAGGTATTACGTAATCATCTTCAAGTTTTTTCAAACATACCGGGGAAAACTAGCGAATATGTTCACTCCATTCGTCTGACCGATTACAAACCTTTCGTAAAAAAGTCTTATCCTATACCAATTGCACACCGAGAGGCAGTACAAAAAGAAATAAACCGTATGGAATCATGGGGTATTATAGAACAAAGTCCTACTCCTTACATTAATCCGTTGGTAACCGCTGTGAAAAAAGATGGTTCGGTAAGGATATGTTTAGATGCGAGAGCCCTGAATTCGGTAATGGAGAAAGAGCATGATTCACCCAGACCAGTGGATGAAATCCTTAAAACTTTAAATGGGGTTAATTATATTAGTTCCTTGGATTTAACTAATTCTTATTACCAAATACCGTTAAGGGAGCAAGATAGACAGTTCACTGGGTTTTTAGTTAACGGTAAGTCTTACGTATTTAACGTACTGCCTTTTGGCCTTTGTACGGCTGTATCTTCATTTACTAGAGCTATGGGACAAATTCTCGGCCCTGAGTATGGTTCATTTGTAACAGCGTACGTAGACGATTTATTAATTACTTCTGCGACTTTCGAGGAACATCTTAAACATATTGATCAGGTCTTAACGAGATTAAAAACAGCGGGTTTCACTTTACGTTTAAAAAAATGTAGCTTTTTAAGAGAAACGGTATCTTTCCTTGGATACACACTTACGGCGTCGGGAATTAAATCTGATCCTGATCGAGTAAAAGCCATTAGTGATTTTCCAGAGCCTAAAAATGTAAAGCAACTACAAGCATTCTTAGGCATATGTAATTACGATCGCAATTTTTGTGAAAGTTTTGCTACTTTAGCAGCACCCCTAACCAAACTATTGAAAAAAAAATGTAAATGGTGTTGGTCAGATATACAACAGAAAGCCTTTGAAGCTTTAAAGTCACGTATTAAATTAGAAACACTGCTTTACCACCCTGTACTAACAGAAAAATTTTTTGTACAAGTAGACGCCAGTGATGTCGGAGTAGGTTGTGAATTATTTCAAAGAGTTGACGGTGTCAAACGCACAGTCGCGTATGGAAGCAGGTTACTCCTAGATCGCGAGAAGTCATACAGCGTACCGGAAAAGGAAGCTTTAAGCTTCTTATTCGCGTTAAAGAAATGGAGACAATATTTGCTAGGGCGGACATTTACGGTTATATCGGATCACAAAGGGCTAACGTTTTTGAAGAACTGTAGATTATTGTCGCCGCGCATTACTCGTTGGGTTCTGGCGTTACAAGAGTATGATTATGATATCGAATATCTTCCTGGAAAGTACAATGTAATATGTGATGCTCTCTCACGGTATCCGGGTACCAGGTTACCAACCCCAAAAGAAAAATGTTTTAAAATATTATCCTTATCCTTATCCAAGGACTTTGTAAATACATTAAAAAACGTTTCACATTTACAGCGAGTAGATGCGAAACTCGGTCAAACTATTAGACAAATAGACAGAGACCCGCAAAGCTGTCCACGGTTCATTGTTTATCAAGGTATTTTGTATCTTCGTAAGACGGATGAGGAACCATATCTGGTCTGCATACCTGATAATCTTGTAGATCAGACCATTTTTGAATATCACAAGGCTATCGGTCATTACGGCGTATTTAAAACGTGGACGTTCCTACGCGCAGAGGTATGGTTCTCAAATATGCACAGGCGAATTAAACGGGTATTGAGAACATGCGAGATTTGTCAGAAATCAAAAACGTCAATTTTGCCTAAACCAGCTCTTCATCCTATCCTTCCCGATAGAGTAGGAGACATTGTGGCACTGGACATTTATGGACCATTGCCTCGGTCTAGGGGTGGGGTAGCCTATATTGCGGTGGTGGTGGATCTCTTTTCAAAATACGTAAAACTATACCCGTTAAAAACTGCTACCACTAGGTCTATATTGAATCGGCTCATTCTAGACTATTTTGTGAACGTGGCTAAACCAACCGCGATTCTATCCGATCAGGGGACCCAATTTACATCCAGGTCTTGGAAAGAAACATTGCAAGCGTTGGGAGTAAAGGTTATGGTTTGTTCGGTGCGTCATCCGGAAGGCAATCCTACTGAAAGAATAATGAGAGAACTCGGTAGATTATTTCGGACTTACTGCTTTGAAAAACATACGCGGTGGGCTTGGGAAATTGAAAAATTTACTGATTTCATGAATTCGATATCTCATGAATCTACGAAATATTCTCCAAAAGAACTGCAGTTGGGGGACAAACCTGATCACCTCCTACCAGAAGGTCTCAGCATTCCAAGAGCCACAGTACACGATTCTCATATCAAATTGTACTTGGCTAACAATAACCTTCGGAATGGTGCCGAGAATCGGTCATCAAAATTCAAATCGCGAGCTTTTGATTTTCAAGAGGGAGATCCGGTCCTTCTAAAAGCTAATGTAACATCGGTGGCGTCCGAAAACATTACAAAAAAATTCTTGTTACTATTCGAAGGTCCATTTAAAATAAAAAAGAAAATTAGTTTCGACACCTATGTTCTGGTACATCCAGAAACTGGCGTAGAACGCGGGACCTTTCACGGCTCACACCTAAAATTGTTCCACCAACTTAATTCTTCATAACCTGGATAGACTTCATCATTAAGCGCGGGGTGGGCAGATGTAATGATACATACATTAAGTAAATAACATCCTGTATGGTTTGTGTTGTACCGATATTTATTTCGCGAGAGTTTTTGTTGTCGGCGAAAAAGCGCGTTTTATACAGATAAGGTAGAGAGAGTTATCGTTGGTACCTGCGGTATTGGTGTGGTTGAAGTATTTATTTATTAATAATATATTTGTGGCTAACTGTGTCACTTTGGCCGATGATATTATATCTTGGTGATATTTGTCTAACCTGTGCCAGGTAGGTGGAATCTTGTTACTAGGTTAGTTTAATGTATTGTTACTTCTCTGCAATTCTTGAAATTGTATGTAATGTGTGTGTGTGTTGAGCATATTTGATTGTAATTATATTAGTGGGCATATTTATGATATTATTGTATCTTTCAGTTGGAACAAATATAGCTATTTTGAAGTCCTGGGTATTTCTCAATCCACCCGAACCTGTTACGTAATTTGTCCCGTTACACAGTACATGTTTTTTTGGTTTCAGTTATATTTGTATTTAAAGTAAAATTAGCTATCGAGACCAGTGAAGTAGAAACTATAGTAGCAGGTAATGGTTCAGTAAATAATTCAGAAGTATTGCAGGATTATGTGCTGTCATTATCGTGAAGAATTTTATCTTCATACTGCAGTTTATTTTGAAGGGAATCTTCGATGTAGCTTTCGGCAACGATCGAGGATTTCCATTCCTCATGTCTTTTTCACCCGAGCACATCCACATCTGTATTCGCCAGAAGGATGGCTGAAGTACGGCAAAACGAATAACCTGTATAATTTGTAGGATTTTGTAGTTTTAAATGCTCGACTATCTTCGACGCTCACTTTCCCATTGTTCCTTTTTCCACTACTTCCATTGCGATAACTCAAAAATACATGCGAAGATTGTGTGTTTGTTGACCGCAAGTTGATGTAGTTGCAGTAAATTTCTAAATAATGGATATTTTCATCTTGTCTGTTTGTAACAGTAAATATTGGCTGAATATTTGTTTTCGTTTGAAGAATTATATATATAAATGTGCCTTGATCGTCAATATCCTGAATGGTCATATTGTATAACTCTTCCCTTCTGAATGCTCCCGATATTTCTAATATCAATGCTACCTAAAATGCAAAATGATATTTAGCACCTATGTAAAATCGTCCAAATTTACCTTATGAATTAAATATCTGTCATCTGGTCCTCAATTAGGAATCGCGACATGTCTTAGTAAACACACTGGCTTTTTTGATCTGAAACTAACATTTTTTCCGTTTGAGGTATCCAATTAATGTCCAGGCTCCAACACTCCAGGCTTCTTCTAACTCGCCATCTGAAAAAGAGTCGCTCATGTTACAAACACTTTGCTCTTTTAAATTCTCGTAAATGTAACAACGCGTCATAAAATTTGAGAACTCTCAGTTCTAGAGTTGTCAATTTCCTCAATAAGAAAGTAACAATAAACATCAATAGATTAAAAAAAAATGCTTCGCAAATTTATCAAAAACTTTCGTTTTCATTTATTGCTATGGCGCAAAAAATAGTATAAGCATCACGAACGTTACGGGTTATACCGTTCTCAGACAAAATGAAAACATTGTCTTCGAAGATAAATTACCCTTACCGTTCTTAACACTTAATATACTAATTTTGTTATTACATCTATTGTTAACTGTGAATGGTTTGCAGAACATTGGCCTTACCTTGATATACCTATCATATAAATTTATTCGATTAAATCAGCAATGACATTCTAGCTGCATTGTTTCTTCAGTGTGATATTTTCTTAGACCCATATCCAGTTTATTCACTTTTTTATAAGGGTATCGCAAGAATTGTTTTTCCATCTACATATAAATAAACTGATCTGAATAACATTATGAGCGGCTTTACAAAGTTACGTACAATTTTATGCGACTGAGGATGAAACTAACACCATAAAAAGAGCGTTTCGAGTTATTTACAAGTAAAGATGCAAAAATAAATAGACATACTTAAGCAACTAGAAATGTTCCGTAGTAGCTGTTCGCCCGGAAAAGCGACTTGTTTTCAAATAATCGTAAGAAGTTCAACCGAAGCTCAAAAGATTTTCTAGGGAAATATTCACAATGTTTATACAAATACCCTTGTAGAAATCGTTATGGTCGAGTTATTCTTTGATTCTACCTGCAAACTTGTAAAATTTGTTTTTAACCAAAGTTAAAACTTTAAACAAAAAGATCAAATATACCAAATCTGCAGATACATAATGTTCGTTTACTGTTTTTTAATATCTTGTAAACTAAGTGAAGTATATACCTGTACCAAATTTGGTACACGTATTTGAATATTTATAAGAATAAAAAATGACGAATAAAAGGAACACAGAAAATTTTCTTCTCTTAGAAAAGGTGAGTTGATATCGTGTACTCTGAAAGTGATGGTAATACAGATTATTGCTCTTGAGTAATTTTGATAAAGTACAGGAAAAATTTAAAAGTATATCATGTCGCAATTTCTTAAAAATAATACATCAAAGAAGCCTGTGATGTTCACTTTCAGAGGTAAATTAATGTTTCTTATATACGAAAATTAACTGTTTAAGATATTTAACGAGTTTTTATGGAAAGTAAATAAAGAGAAACTACTTTTTAAAAAGACAGAATATTTATTTTGTTAATTAAGAGGTATTATTGCTTAGGTACATACTATTCATGTAGGTACTTCGTAAATAATCTTATCTAATGTTAAAGATATGGTAACCTCTACGTTGAATTGAATCCCTTGACTTAACATTGAAATACTTTATGTAGAACAAAACTCTATTGTCACTACTTGATAATAGTGTTGGGATCACTCGAATGAAAAATAACTGATTATTCGGTTATTGCAATAACTGAAATCACTCGGTTATCAGTTACATGAGTAACGAATTATTTATTTGATTTTTTTTACTGTTCACGAAATAGGCTTGCCACCTTTTCATATGCGCAAGTAAGAACAACGTTATCTTTTTAAATTCTCAAGTAAGGACATTCTTTGCTTCGTCGAATAGCAGAGGAGTTGTGTATATCAATTTACGTTGTATTTGAACTATTTTTTTTTTATATTTTGTTTCTTTGTATCCTGATAATTATATTTTAATATGATTTTAATCATTTCCACCAAGTAACGACATTTCTAGTAAAAGTGAGCATGGAAGGACACAGAGGCTGGAGTAAGGACTGACCTTCTGAAGTAAAGAACAGGTGACAACCCTATTGTTCATTTACAATTTGTGTGTTCGTGTTCAAAATTTGTAGCAAACAACGAAAAAACGAATACGACCATCATGATATTGCAATTTCAATATAATGTATACATAGAGGTTAAAATTTAAAAAACATTTTTTTTCGAAAACTAAATTCGACCGCAAAAAAACTAATTTTAGATTCGTGTTCAGCACCCTCGAAAATAGATTTTTTTATTAAAATTGCTGAGGTTTCCGCTAATGTAAATAATTACCAACAATTTTTCAAAAATTAAAAAAAAATGAATTAACAAATTTTTGTATACTCTCTAATTGTATTGTGTAATGCAACATATATAGATTATATAATATTTATATAGTTTTATTTTAAATATATAAATATACCCATACAAAAAGTATATATTAAAAAAATATATTTATGTATATTTATAGGTAAACAGCGAAAATAGTAATATGTCAGCTGCTGAAAATTCAAGTGACTATCACTCGAGTTATCAATCGGTTTTTGAAATCACTTAAATACTCAGTATTCGGTTATTGAAATAATTCGGTTTTTCCCAACACTACTTGATAACACAATAAATGTACTTCAAACAATTTGCAATTGTCAAATCTTTTCTTTGGTGTTTCTCTTATTCGCGGCCGACTTCTAATATAAACTCAACTGTGAAAGGCGAAACCGATCCGCTTAATATGTTTCTAAGGTTCTCGAAGTTTCCTAGGTCCCCGACAACGCATGTAGAATATGTTCTAGAAAACGCCAAAATAAAGGTATTATAAAAATTATAAATTTGAAATTAGACAGGAACATATTTAACAAACTACAGAGGTAGGTGAACTTTCATAACAATATATTTATTTATTCGTATATTTAATAAGTGATAATATGAAACATGGTAATAGCTATTTATGTAATCAGTTATGAAAAGTGCGATATTGCGGAATCTTGCTTCGCTCGTCCCGCAAACTTGTACTCGTTACATAAAATAATGTTTCATAATGTATTGCATAGAAGATTTTTTCTATTTTTTACAAAAAATGGGAAATACAAGTTTTTAATTTTGATCATTTACAAGTATAATTTAAATAACAATTATCTTGTAGGTCAGTGTCAGTTTAAATTTTCTTGTCATTTGGCTTGACATTTAATAGACGCTGATTGTTACTATTACCATTTATTAGGAAAAATGTGTGATTTACATTCAGATTCTCTGATGACATACCGAGCGATATCGAAGAAGCGGCAAGAAATGCCGTATGTTTACCGATTCCTGAAAAATCCAAAGTGGTATATGCGTTGGCTTATGAAAAATTTGAGCAATGGCGTGAACAGAAGAAAGCAAAGCGCGTCAATGAGAAAGTACTATTGACATATTTTGAAGGTAAGAAGCATTTGAAGGCTTCTATGCTATGGACACAGTACTCCATCTTATGAAGTGAGCTGTCTTTAAAAAAGTATAGACATTAAAACATACAATAGTTTGATAGCATATTGGAAAAAGCAGTCCGATGCATACCACACTAAGAAATCAAACGTTTTTTAAAAAGTAAATATTGCGAAGTTTTTTATGAACGTGGATGACAATAATTTTTTAATGGATAAAGGGCTAAGGTAACTAATAATTGCTTCATTTAGTTGTCAGTTTACTAATTCTTATTTTTTTGCTTTAGGTTGTGTTGGTTGTGGGAACAGCCGGTGCATGTCGGAAGTCAGAATTAACATTTTTAGCTGTTAAAGATGAGGCGACGTATTTTCAAGTAAACATTCCAAATACAAAAACTAGAGTAATTCGTGAATTTGTAATCACCCCGGGAGATATGGAAGGACTACTTCGTTGATATTATCAGGAAGTATAGAAACCCACGTCCGGAAATATTAAACACAATAGATTCTTTGTTAGATATAGAAATGATTAATGTGGTGTACAACCAGTAGGAATTACTACTATTGGTATGTTACCAAAGATGATTACTCAAATGATTGGTTTGCCGAATTGTCCATTATTCACGGGGCACTGTTTCAGAATATCTTCGGCCACTTTACTTGCAGATTCTGGGGCCAATATTTTCATTTATTTATTTATTTATTTATATATTTATTTATGTATTTACTCTTAAAATATCCAACGGGTATAACCAACTTCAAGGATAAGTAATTAAACTAGAAAAATTGCAATAAGAGAGAGAAAAAATACTTAAAAAAAGGATACTTACAAAATCGATTGTATAAAATAAAATATAAGCAGTATAAAATCTAGTAAAAATAATAAACATAAAAGTTAAATTGTCAGATAATATAAAATAACAAAAGAATTAACAAACAAATAAAAATTACTAAAGAAGATTAAAATAAATAAGAAACAAGAATATACATATGCACCTATTGAAAATATTTTTTATATCAGGTTCACCACAAAAGTTAATGTCGAAACCCTCCATATTATTGTTATTATTCAGCATTTGATACAAAGGCGACTTTAACAACATATTTGTACGGGCAAAGGGTAACATAAACAAATCACAATTCCTAGAGTTCAATCTGGGAACTCTAAATAATAAATCTTTGGTAATCGATTCACATCTAAAATAAATATTTTAAAAATAAAACAACACGGTGGCTGGAAGTCAAATTCTATAGAAAATAAAAAAAAACAATTTCCAATGATATTCTTGGAGAACCGAGTAATACCAATCACATATCATGGAATATTACTGTAAGTTCAACAAATAAGATTTCTTCTGGAATTAGTTTCATTAACTGTACCAACTGCGTTGTGAATATTTATAATTAAATAATAATAATTAATAAATAATTAATAGTGTTATTTATAAAATTACTGACTTAATTATTTTACTGTTGTAGTTTATTTATTTCTTTTTTACAATTAGTGACATAACAAACTTTTCATAACCAGTCGCATAATGGTTTTCATTATGTAACTAGTTACATAAAGTAGAACGTTTTGATACTTGTCTCGATAACAAATGGTGTTACTTTATGTCAAAATTATAAAAAAAAATTGTGTTATACTTGAAAACTGCTTTCCTGCTGCTCTATTTTATCCAGTGTTTTTTTTATTAATTTTATTATGTTACTTATATTACTTCTACTAGTTTACATTCCTACAACATATCTTAACCAGTTTTTGTATTTTAAATTCCCTAGTAATATTAGGCTCTTTATATATTTCCTACAGTTCTCTATTATTTCTTCTTTTTCAGTTTTCTTGAATTACTCTTTCCATTTTTCTGTTTGTACTATAATAATTCTTTTACTTTTTAAGCAAACTTTTTTATCTTTAAATTCTTTTTCTGTTCATGTCATCTACATCATTCTACTTTCAGTAATTTGAAAGTCCATTCGTAGCGTCTATTCTTTCAGTTACATACACTGTCGTAATTATTTTTTGTGCCATCTTAAATTTAGTAAATCATTACTGACTGCCGAGATAATCCATTTTTTATTTTATTGTAAATCAATATTCAATTCTTACCACATTAAATCATGCTTGTTATATGTGTAAATATCTAAGTATGCTTGAGAAATAAATTCACAGACTACAAGTTAATTATGTTCGTTTGTTTTTCCCTTTCTTCCATTCTTTCTTCCATTTTTCAGTTTACTAGTCAATAATTCTTTAAAAAATTATTTTATCTGTTATATGTGTTCGTATATACGATCTTCATGTCATAGTTGAACTCTTATTTGATATATTTTATAAACTTGCTTTGCTAGAGGTGATTCAAGTTTCTCTTGAAGTCTACTCTATAATTTTATCTTCTATTAATGAATGCAGCCTGTTAAAATAAATTACTAATTTTTAATTCAACGTCAAAAGAAAAATATGTTATTCTTTCTGAACATAGCCTCCATCTGCTAGCTATTACATGGAACATATTTTGAATTTCTACTTACACGAATGAATAAAAAATTAATACTGATTAGATATCTACTGTTTACTTAAACTGCGAAATTACCAGAGAAAAAGTGGAAAGCAATGGTAAACAGTAATTTATTTCAAAGAATAATATTCTTTTGTGTATGGTATTACAATTTTGGTTTACCTATAAAAATGTAAGATTTAGTTAAAAAAAACACGGCTCTAGTGTATTTATGTTACATTTGAAATTTTATAATAATCCTGAATTAATCTGTTTCTAACGATATTTATATTTTCTTAAATCCCGTAATAGTTATTTATTGTATAAGTCTTTTAAGTAGCATTTTATCCACGCAAGAATGTTTAACCACGCAGTTAAAACATGAATGCAATACAACGTTTTATCCATAATCACATCACAATCACATTTGTGAAGTTAGAATTATTAGAATTTAATAAAAACATATTCGCACGACTTAATATTTCCTAGAACTCAATGAAACACAAACTTGATATTGCAAAGAAAATTCAAAGTAAATATAGCTAGAAGAGACATCCGTAACTTGTGCATATTCTTCACAAACTGCAGAGGTTATGCGTTCCGAAAATGATGGTGACAATGCTGCAAGCGTTGTTATTAACGGAAAGTTAAATGTAATAAAACATAAAACGAAATATTAAGGTCAATAAATAAATAAATTAAATTTGATTTATTATAGGTTTATTATTTTTTCATTATTCTACTAGTGAAATAAAGTTACTATATTCCACTAGCGGATAAGTATTACATTTTAACGGTTCATATGTGTGGATAAAACTTCGATTATAAGGTGATTATGCATAAAATAAATTATACATTATTTAACCACTCCACAAAAAGCAACAAATGTGGCAGTAATATTTTACTAATATGTTTCTCTTAAAAATATATATTTTATAGTTTAACAAGATCTAAAACGAGTTGAGCGCCAAAATGCTGGATAGGTATACTCGCGTCAAGAATTCAGACGTCTTACGTCACGACTGACGTACACATTTGTTTTTATTGTCAACGTAATTTTCGATATTTAGTCGCGTTAAAAACAATCATTTTTTGCAATTAAGTGCAATATATAATGCAAACATTTAGTATAGTATATAGTATTATTACTATCAGTTGTAGTTTCTTAAATATTTTGATGAAAATATAATGAATTATTCATTTGTTCATATGACGTAAGTCGTCTGAATTCTTGTCGCGAGTATAGTTCATAAAGTTCTTATTGAATTCAAAATTTATTTTTTCTACAAAACTGTTAAAAGTGGGCTTTTTAATTGTCATTTTTGATGTTAAAAATGTCATTTTTTGACACGCGTGTTAAAAGTAAGTTACTTTTAACACTAGTGTTAAATCAAAGTTTATTTAAATTTTGTTTTGAAAATTAATAAAACGTTTTAACAAACACATGAACAACTTTTTATTTTAAATAAGTACAAACCAACATTTTAACTAGTTATTACTATTAACATTTATAGTAAAATTAGAACAATTTGAAATTGTAGTTCCCTGTGGAGTCATCATACTTAACTTGGTTTTACTGTCAACATGTGTGACACATCTATTTTCTGTAGAAATACTACTGGTAGTACTGGTGGTCTTGCTAGTAGCTGCAGCAGTAGGAAGTATTTGGCACGCAATTTCCTTCTTCTGTTCCAGTGAATTTTCAATGTATCCTTCAGCTACCGTCGAAGATTCCCATCCTCCATTTCTCTTGATGGTAGTAAGATTTGCACCAGAATCTGCTAACAATGTCGCCGATGAACGACGAAAACAGTGTCCGGTGTAGAGTTGAGGATTTGGTAGATTCAAGAACTCTGCAATGTCGGTAGGCATTTTACCAAACATGTTAATTCCGACTGGATTCTTCACACATTTATTCTTCATATATTTAAGAAAAAGTCGTCTATGGTCAGCGTTGGGTGGCCGGAGTGCCATATACTTTGTAAAAAAGTTTAAATAGAATTGACAACAACACTGAAAGTCCGAGGCACTTTCGTTTTAGTATCTGGTTTGGTCACAACAACCGAAGTTCCCAAATATTCGATATTGTCGATGGTCATCTGACACAATTCCTCCCGGCGACACGCCCCGAAAACACCCACTATTGCTGCGACTTTCATCATCAGATACTTTTCGTCTTCTGCTTCTGTGAGAAATTTGTCGATATGCGTCTTCGTCAAAACTTTTGACTTTTCTGCTTGATATCCTTCACACTTCCGTTTTAAAAAAGCAATAAGTTTATAATGTTTGCTTATATCTTGATCTTGCTTTATTTTTAACATAGTTTGATCATGGAATAATTTGACCACAGCGTTGACGATTTCCATATCTTGGCTTTTTCCTCAAAATATGCCAGTAAAACACTTTCGTTATATTTCCCAGGGACCTTCTTAATGTTGCACCATTCCGAAAAGCGTCTATAAGCGATTTCGTACTGTTTCTTTGATTTCGCCGACAAAAATTCCAATGTTGCTCGACTGACGGCTTCTTCGATTTCAGCAGGGATGGATTCGTTACGCTCATTATCGAGATTATTCATTATACTTATAATATTACTAGAAAATGCTGTCAATATTTTTGCGTTTTTTCCGTAACTAACAACAGCACTGGTTGCTACGAAAATTTTAGTTCATAAACATTTCGATCTGTGTGGTATTTTTTGATTTCTTATTTTTATTGAGTTTAAAGTTCTTCCGATTTTTTTGTAGAAAAAATAGTGTATGATATACGTGTTAAAAGTAATTTTAATTTGTTCGTGAAGTTAAAAAACTCGCTACGCTCGTTTTTTAATCATCTTCACTCACAAAATAAAATCTTACTTTTAGCACGTATATCATAAATAGCTATTTTATTATACCTAAACAAGATACATGAACTGAAAACCAACCTGTGAAAATAAATAAAGTTGGTATATTCTGTGTGAATAACTCACCAAGTCAGTAATGTTGTTAGTTTTCTTCGATAATTGTTTTATGATGAATATGGAACATCTTCTCAATCGAGCTACTGAGTAGCCATTTTTGTAATATTACCAATATGAGGGCATAAACTCAAAATTGTGAAGGCGAAGTGCGAACCAAATCGAATATGATTTGGAATATTCTAGATATCAAAATAAAGGTACTACAAAAATTGTAAATTGTAAACAGGAACATAATTAACAAACTAAAAAGGTAGGTGAGCTTCCGTAACAGTATTATAGAACAAGCGTAACTTAATATCGTAAGAACTGAAAATTGATTTGAATGTTGCAAAACACACAAATTCACAAGAACAAAGACTAGTGCATTAATCAACATGTGGCATTAAAACAACTTTAAAATAAATCTAACAATTAATTTCTAAAGCACTCTTATCACAGAAACCGAAAATGCTGCAAACTTTATGCATCATCATAATATGAAATATGAAAAATAATTACATTATTTCTAAACCGAAATTTTAAATTTAACTATTCAGTATCGTACATATTTTTGTTACTTTTGATTATCATTACTTTTTAAAATGTACAGGGGATTCTTATGCTTCATTCACATAAGATTAGTGCGGTTGCATTGGTACTGCAGAAAAGTTATTAAAAAGGGCGCAGTATTCTTGAAATAGTGTTTTCTACAAAATACAAATAATTTTAGACATTTAATAACTGAATAATCTAGAGTTTAGCAAATAATTGGAATGTTAACTCATTCCACCTGCAAATATTCAAAGATACTGAAGTAAAACGGCGAGAAATACGGGTGACTTTTGTAACGTTCAGATAAACTTAACAGTAACGCCTTTGTACTGCAGTTGTATGGCAGAAGCTAAAAGCATTTTAACTTTTACCAATCCTTTTCCAACAATCATACAAGGACCAATCAGAAAACTGCTTTTTTGACAGTAAACAGAAGATTCACATTTTTACAGGTTAAATTTTTAAATTAGATTCTAATTTAGATATTTAGTTTAGAATTGATTTGTTTCTAAAAAAATGGATGAAGAGGACTGTTTGGTTTAGAAACAGTTACTTTTGCTGCTCTTATTCGCAGCGACGTCAATATGTATAAAAACTATACATACAAAAAAAATGAAAAGAAGAACTCATAGATAGTGGGTGCGACCTATTAACCGCAGATAGCACATGCAAGGTGATTTCTATAATTTATATAAAGAAATGCGAAATGAAAATGCCGATCATTTTTTCATTTCACCCGAATGACAGTGGTAGTGTTTGACGACTTGCTGAAATTAGTGGGGCCTCATTTAACCCACAGTATACTAGTATACTTTGATTTAACCAAACATTCAAATAGACCATCTATTCCTGCATATTGTAGGCTTATATTTTATCTAGGGTAGGCTTTTAATTATTATTCGGCAAATGATAAAAACCAACAATTTCCGTAGATAGGGACGTAGTTGACAAAACATAAACATAACCTCTCCGAAGGTCAAGAATCTTGAGTTTTTGCATGTCACCAACTTACAGCGGATAAATTCCCCAACTTCTTAAGTCTACAGTAATTTTATGTAAACAGAGTAAATAATATTAACACCATACAATTACAATACAATAGTACAACTGCAGTGCCATTGCACTAACGTTTATCTGAACGTTACTTTACAAAAACCATTCTACAAACTAACACAAATGTTTTTGTTTGTTGTCCGTTTTAAACTCGTAAGTTATTGGCAGCAACTATAATACGTTTGCGTAATCCTCATCAACAGTAAGTATCCACTGCGATACAATTACGACTTAATTTTTTAAATATCCCTGTAAAAGGAAACCTAAATGATTTAAAGTCAGGAGATCGTGGCTGTCATCTCTTGATATTAATGCTTGAACACATTGTGGTACGGATATAATTGAGCCTCGTATATGATACACCACACTGCTGTAATACGCTGTGAACGGCCTGGACCTCCATCTCAGCCACTATTTGGTTTCAAATTTCTCTCGCGTTGCACTATACTTCCACTTACTGCACACCGCGATAAAGTAGCTGCATTTTCACATCACCAAAGATTAAAATAATATTGCTATACACATAAGCCATTTTTCACACTTGAAAAACTAATATAAAGACAGTAGCCAAGCGATGTAAAGGTTGAAAGTACTACAACTTCAATAATTATTTACTCGGAAACTGTAAGGATTTTAGAAAAATTTTGTTAAAGATATTGACTTCATTTTTCATGACAGATTTATTCTCAATTTTTTTTAGATAAGTTCTGAGTAATGGTCCATGTATACATACTAGATTTGTCACTTCAAAATATTACGATTTAAGCTAACTTACCTTACTAAAATGTTGATAACAAAAAAGATACAGGGTGTTAAAGTTGGAATTTAAAAAGAGATTTTTTGTAATAATTACACTGTTTTGAATGTATTAACTTAAAAATTTTGGAATAGATGTTGTTGGATATGAGAAATCATAATCTGTTTTCTATTTCGACGCATTTCCTAGAGGGCGCCACATACATTGTCACATTTTTTATCAAAAAACCTTAAACCTATATTGCTTTTGAGGGAAAAAGGTATACTTGCCATTAGCCTCAGAAATTGGCCATTTTCGAGAAAATTTCTTTTCAACAGTTATAGTTCATTGTACAATATTTTAACGTATTTTTTAACATGCAACGTTTTTAAAGTGGAAGTCATACTGATTCGTGTAGCTCCAGCTAGTCTTCCTGAATTAGTTTGTGGATAATCAGCAATGTGAATTGGTTGTTTTTTTTCTCTAAATTCCTAAACAGATTTTATAAATTGTTGATCATCAGATTGAAATCTATTTTGAAATAATTTCAAACATTCTCGTTGCCCAGTACATCCATTGAAATTTAATTGCCAACAAATAAAAGTCATCTCTCATATCTGAATATGAAAAATTATTGAGTTTTTCGATTTTGTAAAGTAATCGATTTTAACCATTTCTAGATAAATACCTTACATTGAGAAATACTTATTAACTTTAACATTAATTTTGGCTAATAATTGTTAAAACTTAACTTACTATTTGTGTCTACTATATCAAAATATTGTAGAAGGAACTATGCAGCTGATTGTGGAAAAGCTATTATACTCGCGTCAAGAATTCAGACGTCTTACGTCACGGCTGACGTTACACATTTGTTTTTATTGTCAACGTAATTTTCGATATTTGGTCGCATTAAGAACAATCATTTTTTGCAATTTAGTGCAATATATAATGCAAACTTTTAGTGTAGTATATAGTTTTATTACTATCAGTTGCAGTTTCTTAAATATTTTGATGAAAATATAATGAATTATTCATTTGTTCATATGACGTAAGTTGTCTGAATTCTTGTCGCGAGTATATCTCGAAAATGGGCAATTTCTAAGATTAATAACAAGTATACCTTTTTCGTCAAAAAACAATGTAGGTTTAAGATTTTTTCATAAATAACGTGATAAGGTTAGAGCAAGAAAAGTAACGTTCACATTTACTTCGTCAAAATAGACAACAGATTCTGAATTCTCATATCCAAAAAGATGTTCCCAAATTTTTAAGTTGATACATTCAAAGACACTTTGACACCCTAAATCTTTTTTATTATCAACATTTTATTAAGGCAAATTGGTTTAAATCGTAATACAGAGTGTCCGAAAATGATGAGCAAAAAATTCAGGGGATAATTCTAGACCGAAAATAAATGCTGCCTCTTTCTATAAAATTATATTTTCGATATTTGTCAATAACTTCTTAAGAAATCCAAATATTTACATAAAATTAGTAAATCGAGGGTTTTTGCGGACGAGAAATTCAAATATGTTTCGAATTTTGACGTCACTAGTAGAGGGCGCCACTTATGCTACATCATGTTTCTTTTAAATAACAGAACTTTTTTGCTGCTTAGTGTATCCATCTGACTATTGAAACAATCGATTCTCCTACCTGTTATATCTGGAAAAGGTATACCTTATTGAAGTCGTTAGGAGTAACAATTTTTAAAATAATCTTTTTTGAAATATTCAGTGCACTGATTGAAAACTGTTATCGTTTCAGTTAAAGAGCCTTTTCTACAGAAAATACAGCAATATGTTACTTGAAAAAGTTGTTCAGAACGATAAATTATGGAGATGTGCAAAATCCGCCGATCTTCTTGAAATTTTACACATGTCCATAATTTACGATTCTGAACAACGTTTTCAAGTAACATTTTGCTGTATATTCAGCAGAAAAGGCACTTTACCTGAAATCAAAACAATTTTTACTCGGTGCACTGAGCATTTCAAATTGTTTCAAAAATGGTTACGCTTACCGACTTCAGAAAGGTATACCTTTTTGAAATAAAACAGGTAGGAGTATCGATTGTTTCAATAGTTAGATGGATACATTAAGATGCAAAAAAGTTCTGTCATTTAATAGAAACATGGTGGGCTGCAAGTGACGCCCTCTACTAGTGACGTCAAAATTAAAAACATATTTGAATTTCTCGTCCGCAAAAACCCTCGATTTACAAATTTTATGTAAATATTTGGATTTCTTAAGAAGTTATTTACAAATATCGAAAATAAAATTTTAAATTTAACACCCTGTAACTCCGTTAATAATCAGTTTGAAAAAAATGTTATAGAAAGACGTAGCATTTATTTTCGGTCTAGAATTATCCCCTGAATTTTTTGCTCATCATTTCCGGACACCCTGTATATTAAAGTGAAAAATCTAGTATGCCCCAATAGGTCTTTACTTACGGATCACTCTGTAAACGTATGTCTAGAGGTAGTCAAGGAATCATTTCGATATCCAAGACGATCTAATTCTAATCCTGAGATGAATGACTTCATTGACAATAATGAAAATTACGTTTAATGAGTTCAAGGTCCTCATAGGGGAGTAAACAAAATTATTTAGTTGATGAAAGAGCGAATTTGATCCACGACGCTTTCTGTTATATCTGTACGCCCACGTTTGTCCTAAGCTCTTTAAAAACTTTGAAATTGTTTTACTGAAAAGGTTCATTAAACAAAGGTGTTGTTGCTCCCTACAAAATGCTGCTCTCAGACGTTAGACTAGACTTGAAAGTTGGCTAGTACCTGCAAACTAATTTTAAATTAATTCGAAGAGCCCTTAATTAATATTTTAATAGGGATAAAGTACATAGAGGGCTTCACGACTTATTTATTTTAAAAAATACTGACAAACCTACGTAATTTACAAATTCATTTAATTAATTAAATAATTGGTATTTTCAAGAACATTTCAAAGTCGACTTTTACTAAAAAAAAAAGTAGGAAAAAGTAAAATATATACCGATAAATTATCATTAAGAAAACAATAACTTTAAGTATGCCAAATGTATAACTACAAGCAGTAAAATAAGGAATACTTGCACATTCCTCAACTTTATCATATTGCATTAATAATGATACTCCCCAAATCAATTTTTGATTACCTTTTCTTTAGATCTGTATTGGTGAGTGGAACAATTAAGAACTTATAATAAAAGTTGAAAGTAGATTTCATTACAAATACGTCAGTAGTTTAAAACAAGTCACCGAATTCATTTTAAAGAGTGTCATTACCACAGTATAATTAGTATACTGTGGTCATTACTATCGCAATAGATATTACGTAGTCAAGTTTATTTATAACGCCTAATACTAGCAAATATTTTAAAATTTGGCAACGTCGGTTTTGGAGCTGTATTAATCGGTGACTTACAGTCGAGAAAGGGGTTTAAATAATCCAACCAACAACGTCAGTAAACGATCAAACAAGCTGTAATATGGCATTATCCAAATTAATGTCTGTGATTGGTGGATGGTAGGAGTAGGAAATTGGCAGGTTGCATGATAGATTTTGGCTTCTCCCTCTTTTATAAATCTATGGGTTTATGTTAATGGCCAACAAAAGACTCTACTTTTTTAAATTTGAGTCAGTCTCTTTATTTTATGGTTTCCGAAATGCCAATGATGAGTCATGAAAGGCGAATCTATATCAAGCGTAATTATGTTAAAACATCCATAACTTCCTGCAAATTACATTTTGCTGAATCATTGATTATATAAGAAATAGTAAACTTGATGGTAGAATTCACAGCACGAATGATTAAATCTTGAAAAGGGGCGAACAATTACACATTGCAAAAACATTGGAATATTATTTACACTCCATTAGTAGTATTAGACGGAGAAGTAGAAATCGCAAATATTTATATTACCCAAGAGACATTCTCGTAAATTGCGTTGTTATTAAAACAGTGTGAATTATATTAATCTACTTAAAACTAATTGAAATGTCGTTATACCGTAGAAATTAACATCAGAATGAAATTTGTAGCACCTTCTCTGGTTTACTAATAACTTGAAATAGCACAAAGGTAATTAAAAATTGACAATAATAATTTTGATTATTAAATTACGAACCCTTCGTAATTTAGTTCTCATGCAATTGAAATTGTAATTTCACTTTACGTAGGTGCCTAAAAGTGTTAAGCGGGCTTTACACTAACAATTTATTGACGAAGAAATTGATGAATTAATACATCAATTACACTTGTTCAGGGCTTTGTCAAGTTTCTTAACAATTTTGCTGTCAGATATCACCTCTACCAATGTAAAAGTAATTTTAACTTTTGACGTTATATCATTTCCATTTGTTTACGAAACAAAAACTGTTAAATGTTACGGTAAAAAAGGAGAAATTGTTAAAAAAAGCTTCCATTGCGTTTATTATTGCTGCTGCTCGGTTACTGGTTAAATATAAATCATCATATCCTCTAATCTTACTTTTTGCATTTATTTTAGGTTGGTATTCTTGAATTGAAGTAAAAATTGACGAAAAATTAGAACAAGTTTTAAGGCGTTAATAACTTGACGAAGTTCTTCATCAATTAATTTGACGTCCAAGTTTTAGTATTACATTTGTCAATTAACTTGACCAAGCCACTTCGTCAATTAATTGACAAATAAATTGTTAATGTAAAGCGGGATTTAGCAAATTTAATTAATTCTAAAAATGTTTATCAAATGAAGTAATATGCTTGTATTTGAAAGAAGGACTTTTTGTGGGATACACGCAAACATTAAAGATCCAGTTTGCCGTTTTTTAATCATTGGGTTTTATTCAGTTTTCTAGTAAAGCAATGTGTACATGCACTGTAAAAAATAATTACAGTTAAAATAGATGGCAATTTATTTACCACTCATTATTGCTGTAATTTTCTTATCGATTGTGACTTTACAAATAAAATGTAAAATTATGCTGTAAATTTATTTTGTGGTGTAATTTTAGGTTTTGCAATTGTAATATTACTTTGTGATTTTACAATACAAAAAGTATTTTTACAATGTAACTTCCACAATTACTTGTAAAATTGCAAAGTAACTTTACAGGCAGTTGTATAGTTACATTGTAATAATACATTTTATACTATGACTACAGTGTATTTTTTTTATTTATTGTACAGGATGGTTCAATTTGGGCACTTAGGTATAGAAGGTTTCTCTATTTTCCGAAAAGTTAGAAAAAAGTAGTCAAGATATTTGGAGCTTAATATTTGAGAAAAGTTGAATAGCGAGAATGACATTTCGATATTTTGATTTGTTCAAGAGATACCTACATGATATTTTTAAATTTTAGTCGTTTTCTGTGGTAACTTTTCTACTTATTATATTAATATTTATAGATTGTAAAGACATTTTTTCTCTATGTGTAGTATCTAGTGGCTTGAGAAATATTTTTTTTTATAACTTCTAGTTTTCCGCTGCTATAACAAACATATATATGTTTTAATGAAACATCATACGTATGTAATATGGGGCATCATAGAAAAGGCCTAAAATAAAAAAAAATCCTATACCAAAACTAATCAAGATATCGAAATGAAATTTTCGTTATTCAATTTTTCTCAAAAATATTCCCGTGACATTTGGACTATCTTTTCGGAGAATAAGAGAAACCTAAAAGTATTGAAATTGACCTAACCCGTACACAAGACATCTTGTTTACAACATTCGAATTCACTAACAGTGCATTGACATAGATACCTAAAAAAATCTGAATAGTAATTCATTTATACCTAATAGATTAATATGCCTACATGAGAAAAATTAAAATATCGTAAGAAATTAACGACTGTTACTTACCTTAAGTAACATATTAGGCTTTTCCGTGAGTTTCTCAAAAGCATCACTGCATCAGAATGTTATTTCAAAAGAAAAATGTACTCATATTAAGTAACCTAATTAACATGAATGCCAATTGCTTCTAATGTTAACAAACACCCTTAATAGTAATAATGAATTTTTGATATGTCCCCAGTGAAGTCAAACATTTCCGAAGCAATAGATTCGTTTTCTATATACTTTTCAGATTTACGTACAAGAAATTAAGTACTTTGGAATTAAAATCAGCAGAATAATCCTTTTTAAATTTATAATTTATATTTTTGGACAAATTGTGTGAAAAACATTTGTTACAAAAAAAACGTACTTTTCCTAACTGATTATATAAATAGCTAATTTGTACTCCGATTACGGTTCAGTTAGCTAATTAGTAGTTATAGTTTTATTATGTTCAATATATTAACTGCCCTTTGCTTATTTCTTTAGCTAAGAAATACATGTACATACAGGTACTGAAGTAATAAAATATTATGGTTTTACGGCAATTTTTTATTAAAATTTGGTACCTGCACATTTAGGTTATTTGTACAAAACAGAACACATACAAAACATATACTTAACAATGTAAAAATATATTCATAGAACTAAAGTTAACATTTTATAATATTCAAACGAAATATATGATCTTATAGTAACTATTACAAAGTAATATTAATTATATAAATGTGCATAGATAAGTAGGTACCCAGAAGTCCCTGCTCTTCAAATATGTATAAAATATATTTCCAATAGAAAATAATATATTTTTATATATTATGTAAGATGAACAAAACAACAGTGAGGTACTTGATTTTTGTAGATGCAATGTTTCTTTGTTTCAATAAATATGTATAACTTACATACCACATACCACAGCTATTACTTGTTAATCTCATTGAGGTTATGATTAAACAAGCACTAGACAAAACTATTTATAGTACTAAAAACACTCACTTGTCACTCTAGATATGTTTATATTGCTAGTCATTACTCACTAAATTAATTATGTAAGTACCTAGGTCCTAGGTACACGCTGCATTCATCGAAATGAAGCAAGAAATAATGAGGCGTCATCACCCAACGCTCTCAACGGTTAGTGGTATAGCGCATTTGAAAATTAGTAGAACCTTCACACACACATTAGGCATATTTTTACACTCAATTATATAGTAAAATTGGTTATGTTCAGTAATTTTACAATGTAAAAATGGATTTCACATTGTTAATTGTAAATATATTACAATATATTCTATAAATGTACAAATTATATTATAATTACATAGGAAGTTCACGGTTTTATTGTATATTGGCAGTTTTCTTGTAAAATTACAAGTGTAATATCATCATTATTTTTAGAATTATTTTAAGACAATTATAAGGATATTCTTACAAAGTAAATTTGTAAAGCTACTGGCCTTTTTTTCAGTGTGATCTCGGAATATGATTTTGCTTTAATAGGAGCAACAGCCTATGAGTACAAAAAATTTAAATATAATTTGGGATACCTAGTGTTAAATGGGATGATGTAAGCTTCATTTTCAATCGAATCTTTGGATTGGACAGAAACTACCTACTAATGACGTCATCAATTATATTTTTTCCAGAAACGTACCCTATTTTTTTTTCTTGTTAAAAAGCTTTCTTTTTTCTAGTAAACTTTTGTTAGAAAACACCTTCGCTAGATATTAATCATTTGAAAGAAAAAAGTCATAAACGCTTGTCGCGGCCCACAAAGAAGTCAGGTGAAGATTGGGTATGTCTCTTGAATTGAGAGGAGGTTATACAGGGTGTCCCGAAATAAATGCAACAAAATTTGGTCAGAAATTCTTAAGAGAAATTTAAGGGACCCGTATTTTTTACTTTTGATAAGTGCGGCCCCCTTTCGGAGATATAGCCCCCTGAAACAAGCCCCTAAAAATTTAATTTTTTTTATATCTCAGAGCTATATCGCACAAGAACCACCAAATTTGGTACACAGGGATTTTATGACATGTAGAATGCGATGCTGATAAGCTTTTTGGCAAGGGGCCCCCACAAGACACTTTTTCGGGGGCCCCCTTGCCTTTGGGGCCACCGAAAATTAGTTGCATATTTAATTTTTAAAAAAATAAGTAGCCTCTTAGAAACTCCAGGGAATTAAAAAACTTTTTTGTCTCTTAAAATTTTTTCGAAAAACGCAGCGTTTTTCGAAAAAATGGCAAAATGTGATTGGATGCATATCGAGGTTCATATGAAATTTTAAAGTGTTAATCGTAGGTGGCTGGCAATCGCAATAAACAAGCAATTTTATTCTGTGACAGTTGTCATTAACCAGTGTCAAATTGTTACCATTAATAGTTGTCAGTAATCATTGTTCCCGAAAAAATGGTGAGATTTTCTGTCCAAGAAAGGGTACAAATGCACCTAATTTACGGGGAGGCTCGTGGAAATTCACGTCTCGCATGCAGATTGTACGCCGAGCGATTTCCTGCACGCATACTCCCATACCATTCAATGTTTGCACGAGTACATCGGCAGCTAATGGAGACAGGATCCGTAGTTGTGAAAAAACCTAACTCAGGGAGAAGTTATTTATTAACTCCCGAACAGAAAGAAATTATCTTAAATTTAATTGAAGAAAATCCCGAAATAAGCATAAGACGCGCGTCATCTCAACTTGAGATTCCCAGAACAAGAATACACCGCTTTATCAAACGACAACTGTTGAAACCTTTTCACTTTCAAAAGGCCCAGGAACTTAAAGTAGAAGATTTGCCACGAAGAAAACATTTTAGCTTATGGGCTCTTCAACGTTACAACTTAAATCCGGGATTTATACGAACTTTTTTCTTTACCGATGAGGCGTGCTTTACAAAAGATGGCCTAATAAATTTGCACAATCTTCATTATTGGGCTATGGCAAATCCATTTGTCTTAAGGCAGACTCATTCGCAAGAAAAATTTTCAATTAATTGCTGGGCTGGAATTGTCGGAGATTGCATCATCGGTCCATATTTATTGCCTCCACGATTAAATGCTGAAAGTTACCTTAATTTTTTGGAGCATGAACTACCGCCTCTTATGGAAGATGTTCCTCTCGGTATTAGACGCAATTTGTTCTTTATGCACGATGGTGCCCCACCACATCGGGGGCACTTCGTAACTGAGTGGCTGAATGAAAATTTCCAAGGGCGATGGATAGGTAACAATTCTCCTCATGTAACATGGCCCCCCCGTTCTCCCGATCTAAATGCCATGGACTTTTTTTTCTGGGGGGCCATGAAGGATCGCGTCTATGCCGTACCAATTAGAACCCGGGAACAATTACATGAACGAATCCTTGCTGCGACTGAAGAAATTAGACAGATTCCCAACATTCACACGAAAATACGTCAAAATTTCGTGTCACGTTTACAGGCTTGTGTTGAACAAAACGGTTCTCACTTTGAACACGTTTTACGGAACTGACCAGTGTGATTTTAACAAACTTTTTAGAATTAAATTATTTAATCATGAAGTACCATTAATTTTGTTATTAATTTCCAAGTTTATTGTACCTTATTTTGATATTCACATTTTCTTATTAATTGTTAATGTTTAACTTGTGATTTCTTTAAATTAAAATTAAATTTCTTTAAATTGTGATTTTTTTACAACTACTGATCCTGTCTCTATGAGCTTCCGATGATGGTTAATGACAACTGTCACAGAATAAAATTGATTGTTTATTGCGAATGCCAGCCACCTACGATTAACACTTTAAAATTTCATATGAACCTCGATATGCATCCAATCACATTTTGCCATTTTTTCGAAAAATGCTGCGTTTTTCGAAAAAATTTTTAGAGACAAAAAAGTTTTTAAATTCCCTGGAGTTTCTAAGAGGCTACTAATTTTTTTTAAAATTAAATATGCAACTATAGTTCGGTGGTCCCAAAGGCAAGGGGGCCCCCGAAAAAGTGTCTTGTGGGGGCCCCTTGCCAAAAAGCTTATCAGCATCGCATTCTACATGTCATAAAATCCCTGTGTACCAAATTTGGTGGTTCTTGTGCGATATAGCTCTGAGATATAAAAAAATTAAATTTTTAGGGGCTTGTTTCAGGGGGCTATGGAGATATGGAGTGCGGCCCCCTTTCGGAGGAAAGGGGGCCGCACTTATCAAAAGTAAAAAATACGGGTCCCTTAAATTTCTCTTAAGAATTTCTGACCAAATTTTGTTGCATTTATTTCGGGACACCCGGTATAGAGAACAGATTGTAATATGTATGTAGTATGAGGGCGTTTGTCTCATTTTTTAAGTTTAGTTATTATTATCATCCATTATATTTTGTTTTAACTGTATTAATGAATTATCGGAGGTAAGACAATTTCATGGATAGAATAATGATAATTTAATCAAAACTTTATTTAAAAGTACATAAACAATAGACAATGAACGCGTATTAATAATAAAGAGATTATTTTTTTTAAGGTGAACAATTATTGTAAATAATTTGCATTGTTGACGTTGACTCTATTAATGATTCTCTTGTGGGTGCTGATTGTAAGGCTGATTTTGAAGGATCCGTTGATATTGACTCGTTACTCGAAGGTTTATTTCAGAGATTTGTTACAAGATTTGAGTGATGATCGTTGTCGAGTTATAAATAAGGTTTTATAGAATTTGCTGAAGAATCTCCAGTTATCTTAATTAATTCTTGTTGATTAACACCTGCTTTAGCTAAATTTGATACTGCGCTGGAGCGATGTGAATGATTAGAAATTTTTTTTATTTTTCGTGTCCAATCCAATTTTCTCAGCTGATATTTTAGTCCACTTAAGAATTTCATTGATTCCTATGGGAATATTTTTGTACCAACCTTTTGACATAATTTTTCCAAAAAGGATTGGAAGTTAAAAAAAATCTGTCAGTTGAAATATAATCCGTTCTGTGTGATAACATTTTATAAAATACTCTTACTGGACAGATATCAGGATTTTGTATATTTTTCGTTAACCACTTACTTTTGCAACACTTTCTTGAACCACCTTCAACACTATTATATTTAATGCGGCCAGTTAACTCTCCATTATTAGATTTTTCTTCCTTAAAATAATATATTTTGCAATTTGCTGCTTCACCTCCTCGCCAAGCTAGTTCGTATGCAGTAATATGAAATTTTTATTCAAAATGCCTATGGGAGTATCTCGCTTTGTGATAGTGCAGCAGAACTCTCTTTGCGTTTTTCAAAATTACTCTGTAACTTCTTCCGTCTAGAATTGCGCGCATCACAGGCTTTCTTGAAAGCAGAATCGGTGAATGGGTTGAAAATAGCATTAAACTTTTCAAAATACATATTTTGCAGCATTTTTGCCGTGGTATTCCACATTGTTTTCACAACGTACTCTTTATAGTCTTCGCCATTTTTCTTTCTCATGTTGAAACCCCAATCCATTAATATTCTGGCCATATCCTCAATAGACTGCTGTGTGTCCAAATCAAAATTTATTTCTTTACAAAATATATTACATTGCTTCCAAATTGATGATTGGCTGTTTTTAGTATTTTAAGGGATACAATTTTCGATTTCATTTACTATTTCTATTTCACACGTATTACCAAATCGAGACGTTTGGATAAATTTGTGATTTTGACATCTAACCATTTTAAACTGACGTTATTCTTAATAAATAAAGTAACATAGTGTTGCTATGATAATGTAATTTATCCGGTTTTTTATCCAGTTGCATTTTCTCTTCCTAATAATTGATTCTGTCGAATCCCAAAGATAATACTTTTGATTGAAAAAGCTTACCTCATGCCATCTAACACCACGTGTTCAAATTGTATTTAAATTTTTTGTATCTTAACAGTAGGCTCATACTATCGAGTTTGAGACACCCTATACTTATAAGAACAAAATATAAAGCGTAAACCTTATAAATGGGTAAAACATCTATTCTCATATGCACCCATAGATTCAGGTAGAGGGAGATAAGCCAAAAACTATTCCGCATACTATCGATTTCCCGTTTCTCTCACCCACCAGTCACAGACATAAATTTGAATAATGCCATATTACCGCTTATTTGATCGTTTACTAACATTGTTGGTTAGTGTAGTTTCATATTCCATAACATACATACATGTACCTAATAATAATGTAATTGAGAGTAAAATAAAATGTGATACTGTTTACGAGAACTTGTTGCTTCCTTGCTGAAGTTTTATTTAGAATTATAATTTCGCATTTCCAAAAAAAGAAAGACCTTTAGGATACCCACTAAATTTAAGAAAAGAATTCTAATGTGTGACACTTTCATATAGACGAAATAAACATTTAAATATTAATTTTAAAGAGTAAAACATATTTACTTGTCACTATTCAAATCTAATTAAGCTAATTTTATCTATATAACTATCAGAGGTCACTATATCCACAATAAAAATGTAATTGATATTCCAAATCGTACTTTGTTAATAAGACACCATCATAAAACTATATAAAGACCTATGACACTATAATTGAATAGCTTTGCTGTAATTCACACTGAGATATCCCGAACGAAATATTCCAAATCATCTAATATTTTGCAAATTGTAAAATGTTCTCCGTCAGAATAAGAAGCCATTTTTAGTTAACAGGATAAGGCAAAAAATAGTAACTGCTGATGAAAATGTGGCAATTATAATAAACTATTTTGAAAATCATCCTGAAGCATCGATTAGAAAGGCTGCGAGAGAGTTAAATTTGACATATAATGCAATTTAAAGAGTTTTAAAAATTACCAAATTTCACGATTATAAAATACATAGTGTGGAAGAGTTAAATCCTGGAGATTTTCTCAGTTCTTAGTTGCATTAATTTGTATAACCACATATTGTGGACAGACGAAAGTCATTTTATTAGTCATGGCATTCCAAATCGGAAGAATACTCATCATTGGTCGGATAAAACCCACATAGTATTAGAGGAGTTCAAAGACAGGGTCACTTTAGTGTCAATGTATGGGGTGGAATTGTAGGGCGCCATTTAATAGGTCCATATTTTTATGATGGTGTCTTAAAGGGACATATTGTGTATAAAAATAAATTAAAGAGTATTGATCAGAATTTGCTGCTTGTGCTGAATTATGTGGCAATATTTTAAACAAAGTAACATCCACTGAACTAACGACGTTACAAATTGTGTTTTAATAATAATGGTGGCTACATTGAACACCTATTAAAACATTAAGTATTGTGTTTATTTATTTTTACTTTCATTATTTCAGTTGATATTCCATTTCTACGTATTTCACTTGATTTCTTTATATTGTTGCAGTCTCCCTTATATGATAGGTGGCTTTGTAATTGTTATTAAATTGTAATTGTAATTTGACCCTACTTTCAAGTAAACGTAATCAGAAATACAATGTTTTCTAAATTAATATATTTTCCTCAGTCGTTTCCCAGAAAAACTCAGTTAAATCGATCACACTGTACATATGTCTGTTTTAAATCATTAATTATTCATGAAAATGGGTAATCATTTGTCACTAAAATTTTCAAATACAACCCTGAAGTTTTCTTAAAACTAAGGCATCCAGTTTCTAGAAAACAGGTAGCCTTTGCGCAAATATAATTTAGTCTTTGTTAACTCTATCCCGTCCAACCCCTTTGCATGCACCCAACAAATGGATTACTACTAGAGCCTCATGATTATGGAATTTATCTACGTATGGACGAAAATTCATATAAGTACCTACGGAATTATGTATGTGTTTCTTTTTCGTTGAAATATACTAATAATCCTTTTAAATTAGTTATGTTAAATATCTTTTTTTTTCTCTACATCATTTTTCATAGCAACCAAATGCTTTCTTTTACATAAGTTTTTTTATTAGGTATTAACAATATTGTGTAACTAACTACTCTGCGGATTAAAGCCCCGACCACCGCTGAATTACATCCACAATATCTACCCATACATTCTTTATTTTCAGCTAATAAAATTATTTTTCCTACAATTTCTATTAATGAAGTCATATGTATGTTCCCTAATACCAAATATCTAGGTATGGTAATGAACAATTCCATAGACAAAGCTATTGTGACACTGTCAAAAAGTCACACCTGCCTCAATACTATAAGTTATCTTTTGAAACTGTGGGAACTTGAAAATTCAACCGCAACATATGAGATCTGAGCTATTTCTGCATTTTTAGAATTGTTTCCTCAAGTGGTCTCCTTTAAGTTCAGTCAAATCTAAATATAAAAATTATTATATAAATTAAAAATATTTGAAATTAAATAACGACAATGTCAAAAGTGATGTTGACCGTAAGTACCGAATGCTATACGGGCCTATGATCGAACACATCCAGTTAGCATTAACACTGGTAGGTTAATCAGAAATTCGTATGATTGACACTTCCGTCAAGTTTATTTTTCCCAGTTACTTAACTTGAGAATGATCACGTGACCCAGTTATGAAACTGCTTGAAATAACCTGCCGTTAAATGTAACTGGAGCTTTTTATTGTTCAGAAATTTTAATTTTATTTCTGGCAATTGACGTATGACATTTGGCATATTAATATAATGTATAATTTTATTATTATTTGTCTATAGCACAATTCAATATCAATTTATTGCCATATCATAGTTTTACATAATTAGTAATATACGGTATTAATAGTTTGACAGTAAATACAACCTGAAAAAAACTAAAGTTTGTTCTAAGTGGGATTACAATTTTATACAATTAAAATTGCTATTCTGAGTATGATAGTGATACCTAAATGAATATTAACAAACAAAAAGAAATATATATTATTACCTAATATTATTAATAATTAATTTATGAATAGGAGAAAGCCACAATGACAAAAGTTAGGTACCTAGTTTTTAATTATTGGTAACAATTTAGATTCTATAAAGAGTAGGTATAAATAATACATTTTATCTTTTTTAAATATTATTTTTATTAGATAGTTGTGTTTTTGACAATAATGTCTAATGGATTACTATTAACACTGATATGCTGCATCCTATACTATCCTCCTATAATTATAATATATTGCAACATGGACCCCCCGAAGGCGTAGGATATTTTAATTAGCACAGTAGCACAGATCGTATGCCTAAAGCTATATTTTTGATTACCCACGTAAACTGTGTATAAATATTGAATATGTGCATCCAGGTTTTACTAGTTTTTGATCCTGATGAAGTTTTGTGCTCTTCCTTTTTACATTCTGCTTCCACTCTGCATGAATTTAAAATAATTTAAATAATTGTATCAATAAGTTAATATGAAATATTTCACTTACCTACCACCACTGTTGGGGATTTGTTTGCGGTCCATACACTAAAGAATTTATAAGTACTTCAAAAATTTGCCAAAGTACCTACTTATATTAACATGCGTTGGGTTTACTTTACTTCCCAACAATATTTTCTTACCGTTAACGAAATTTAGCATTTCTTCATATTGGCATTGGTTCATGTGCCCTAAACTTCGTGCCACTTGTACCCACTGTTAAGTACCTATAATTTAAATTTTGGCATATGAGTGATGACAGATGACGTACGTTAAAGAATTAACTACCATGACAGGGTTATCTGGCCATAATAACAGGCACAGGTAACTGGTTGTTCGATCATAGCGACTTTCCATTTCGGTTAAGAGCTCAGTTATGCTCACTCAGTTATCGTAACTTAACTGTCATCGGTTACGCTAACCTGAATATTCAATCATAGGCCTGAGATTGTTAAAGCTAGCTAGATTATTTTATAAAATTATTGAATACAGCTTTGTCTATGGAATAAATTGTTCATTAGCATACCTAGATGTCTGGTATCAGGAAACATACATACAACCAAATACTTGTTCGTATTTCTTCTGTGATTATTCTGGCACCAGATTGGAAACAGTGCTGGAAAATGATGGCAAATAATCATCGTTTGATGAAAGTGTAAGGATAAGTACACTTTCACAATAATTATGAAAAATAATTCAATGACAGCTTCCTAATAGACGAGTTTTACATTATGTCGTACTAGAATATATAGATTAATTGTAATAATAATTATTATTAATAACCTAGACAATTGCAGATAAAACGTTGTACGTATACTTAAGATACTACATTATTATCGCATTCATGTGTTTATACGACTCAGCATACGACTTCGTAATAAAACTTCACATGCGTACTAAAAATTTTACTATATCGGGTCCATTTTTCATGACGCATCTATCCCAAATTCTTTTAGATAAGTTCTGGATCACCCTGTATAAGCAGATGAAATGAATCCACCAACAAGCATTAATCATTATTTATTATTAAGGCTGTAAAGGACTTACGGTCCTCAGAACTTTCTAAAGAGGGACAACCGTTTAGTACATCACTATAGTGGTGTACTTTGGGTTATAGTTAGTAGAACTGAAACTTTAATTAGTTTAGAGTAGTACATGTAATTATGGATACAAATAAGTACATCCAGCAACTTCTCTATAATCTTCCAGAAGTTCGTTATCACCTCATTCAACTGTCACTCCTTCTCTCTTCCTGATATCTTGATTTTAAGTTGCAAACAAAGCCAGTGTTTATTTTCTGAAGATACAACGGTTGTCATTTGAGACGACAAACACACAATACGAGCACTTCCTAAACAGATATTGCGAGAACTGCATCAGCTAGCACACATGTCTTCCGCATCTTTATCAGCCTGTCGGGGATACTGCTTCGGCCGTGACGTCTTGTGTTAATTTAGTAAATCTGCTGCAGATAAAACGTCAAGGGTGGTTGATATGCCGTGATGGATGTTCTGTCTCAAGGAACTGAATAAAAAAGAGAATTTCTCTTACGGAAATATGGATAAATGTATATATTTACTGCTGATAACTCTGCTATCAAAAAAATATACTAAGGAAAAAAAATCCACATTTTTTCGCTTTCATTCAGTTAATTTTTACAAATATTTATCTTTACAGTACACAACAAGAAATAGACTTTACACGCTATTTTGGAAGTAGTAAAAAATATGGTGTCAAATTGTACACGTTTTATTTGTGAAAATGTTGAAAGTAAAAATATTTACAAGAATCTTAATGGGTAAAATCTAGAATTTTAATTATTTAGTCACATGTACACCAACATTAGCTATTTACCAAATCGAGTTTAAAATTTAAACGAGACGAGATACGCACAAGTACGAGTTATGACCACGTTACTAGTGAACACTTGTTGCGGTTCTTTATTACGCTTCATACGAGAACACGTATTAATTCCCGTTCATAGTGTTAACGGTTAAAAGTAAATTAAATTCTATAATTTATTGAGTAATAGTAAACTCTTGTGTTAGATATTATTTTACTACTGCTCCTCGCTACAGTCATATTTCTACGAAGTCATAGAAGGGCAATGTCTACAATTTTTTTTTAAATTCAGACTTTAAACTCTGAATTCAAAGTTTAATCTATGAATTCAGACTTTTAAGTCTGAATTCATAGTAGAAATAAATTATGGACCGTCTTATGAGAGTTGAATTTTTGCTGGGAAAAGCAGAACAGGAAGTCAGTTCTTATCGATAAAGATGAAATTATTTGTTGGCGAATATCCTACTTAAGATCAAATAGAAAATTCCGTGACGAAGGGAGGAATATTTATTATCTAGACGAAACTTGGGTCAACGAGGGATATACTGTAACAAAAGTATGGCAAGATAAAAATGTAAAAAGTTTTCGACATTTTTGGATGGACTGTCAACAGGGCTCAAGGCACCTTCAGGTAAAGGCGAAGATTAATAGTGACACATATAGATAGTGCCAGTGGTTTTGTAGATGGCAATTTACTTTTATTTGAATCTAAAGACATGAACGCAGATGTTTTCGAAGAGTATTTTGCACAGATGTTGGATCTTATTCCTCCGGGGTCTGTAATTGTCATGGATAATGCCAGTTACCATTCACGGCACACCGAGCGGACGCCTACGACTGCTTGGAGGAAAGCCGATATAATTCAATGGTTATCTGGAAAAAAACATTTCTTTTGAAACAAATATGGTGAAAAAGGAACTTTTGATACTTGTAAATCTTAATCAGAAAAAATATGTTATCGATGAAATAGCAACAAATCATCGAATAACGGTAGATACTACGGTTACCACCTTATCACTGTGAACTTAACCCAATCGAATTAGTCATCTGGATGTCAAAATGTAAAAGAAGACCGTCTACATTTTGATTTAAATTTGCACCAAACGGTGTAGTATGCCTAAAATTTACATCACATGTATTAACTATAACATGTTTACACTGAGATTTACACTACTGCAAGTAAATTCTACTTATTCAAGCATTTTTGTAAAATTTACCAAATCGCGATGGGGGTAAATTTTACCCTTTTTCGCTGAGAACTTCTCTGAATCAAAAATACTGTAAATTCCATGCCAAATTTTTCGCATTTAGCCAAATCAAATAAAAATTATATATTAACTTTTTTTCTAAAATTATTGGAAGTTAAAAATTAAAAATTCGTCAACAAGCAAACTTTTGATATGAGAAATGGCCGTACCTTATGTATTTCTATAAACAACTGATTGTAACTAGATGGAAAGCATAAAACTACCTAAATTAATAGACGAACTTAATATTTTTAACATGGTAACATATTTTTCATAACCTAGTTAACAATGTACGAACTGTAGCGCTCCTCTTGTATTACGATGACAAAGGATTCTTATCTTAAGAAGACGAATTCATCAATATCTTCTGATCAAGTGGTTGGAATTCTATCAGTAAACATGCAATCCATTTCACCAGCATATTGAGAGAAACAGGTAATTTTCGACGGTCAACTTTGTCCAATAATAATATAATAATAATATATCTTATTCATCTCGTGAGGATTGACTCAGAAATCGAAGACTTGTGCGGGAAAAGGACGGCATATTATTATTAAGCAGGCCGCATTTGCGCCCAGGAACGATTTACGTTGGAAGGTCCTAAGCCCCATTCAGTGCATGAACGAAGGAAACTTGGAAAACCTCATTAATTGGGGGGGTAGTCAAAAGTCGACCAGTATCCATCTCTCACATTGACCCAAGCTAATATTCTTCCACCTACTGATGCTTTAAACCGCGCGACCACTGACCGACAACCAATCAACCAGCATAAAATGTTTTATAGAAGCTGTAAGAACGTTTATAAAGCAAACTTTATAAGAAATTATTTTTTTAAATTTTTTTCCACAATATTCGAACAACCTTAACAAGTGTAAATGGGCACCAACAAAAAAATGTTGTTGCTGGCATATAACAACACTTTATTAATGTATCAAGTACTCTAACAAATTTATTGTACAAGCGCTTATAATACTATTATAAAGCACTTCAATAAATATGTTTTATAATTGTTATATTTAAGACTACTTAGCACTGAAAGCTACCAAAATATACTACTAGAAAACTATTATAAAAATTTTGTAAATCAGATTTCTTAACAGCAAAATTGGTCTCAGTTTTCTTCAACATCATGTGGAACCAACTAACTTTTTTAATGGTCATATCTTTTTGGCTAAATTTTCAAGCACCATTATTTTCTTCTACTTATAGAGTAATAGAAAATCAATTTTGAAAATAAAAATAATTAAATTTTCCAACTGTTTTACATTTATTGTTAAATATAATGTGTACAAAAAATATTTGATTAAAATTTACCCGATTTAATAAAAGATAATACTTTTTACGATTCAATCATTATAAAAATATATATATGCTGGAATATAAAAAATGTATAGATATGTAGACATCCAAAATAGTTTGTAATTCGTAACTATCCCAACTAACACAATTAGCCGTTGGAACGTAACTGCGACTATTGTAGTATTACTTTAAAGTATTTTGCCAGTCGCCATGGGCACGTAAGTTTTTGATGCCTTCTGACGTTGTAGTTCCGTGGAGATGACGTTGCGGCGTGGAAACCGTAACTTTTAAGAGACTTTAACACTCTCCCACCACTCTTTTATATTAATATGTTACTTGCTTTGTCTTGGGGCTAAATTTGTTACATTTCATTTCTTTATATATTCCACCTCCATTTCGTTAACTCTGAATCAAGTAGCTGTGGGCAGACATTTAAAAGTACAGGTACGTATTACCCTTGACTATATACACTAAGACTAGTCAATCTAATGGGAGACCTTGTTGGCCTGAATGGGAAACCAACTCTCGCGTAATGGGAAACGATCTCAAAAAGAACGTTTACGCTTGGGCTATTTGCTAATAGATGGCGCAATATTAGGTACTAAAATGACATGAATTTGGATATATAATTTTGAAAGCTCCTCCCATCGAAGATGATTGGTTCATACATATTATGTTATGTACAATCGTTTGCAATAATATTGACACTCTTTAAATTCAATTTTGCTATTTCTTTTGAACTGCTGACGTATTTGTAATGAAATCTGCTTTCAACTTTTAACATTAGTAATTAGTTGTTTCACTTACCAATATAAATTTAATGAGTTTCTACTCAGAACTTCGAGAAGTTCAAAAACTGTTTTAAGAGAGTGTCATTGTTATTTCAAAAGCTTGTATGTACTTAAAATTCATAACTTTAATGACATTCGATAGGATTACTGTTTATTTCATTATTAAGTGAATGTGTTAGTCATGAGGAAGCAGGCAGGAAATAAATGTTAATTTTTAAAATGTAATAAAACTAGATGAAACATTCCAGGAATAAAACTTTTCCGCGCAAGGCGAAAATCGACTATAATGATAGATTTTGAATTCTGATAAGTAATTATAGTAATTTCATCACGATTTTTAATAAAAAGAAATACAGAAGTGCAGTTATCCAGTTCATATTCACTTTCGCGTATCAATGAAAGTCAAAGCTTAAAATATATTAACCGCCAGATAACACTTTTATCATACTCCTCCAGCTTTTAATATTTATAGTAGGTTCGGTAGGACTTGCTGCTTTATAGTTAAAGAACAAACAAAAAAATATCAAATTACTGCTATTAATGTTTTAATATTTATCTACTGCCTCTTTTATATCCACTCACTAATATTATATATTAGTACTGATAAGAGAGACACATTTTTCACATCCTAATGATGACATAATTAAAGTCGAAACGTCGATGCAGGAAAAAAAAAAGTTCTGCACTATGTTGACATATTTCCCAAGTAATTGCTCACTGACAAATTTAACTGTGGTCCATTCTAATGAATTATTTTATAGAGTTAACTCCGAATTAAATAAAACCCTACTAACGAGTATTTTCATATGATAATATGATAAGATAATGGACAGGTCTTGTCGTTGCCAAATGTGTAAACACTTCTAGAAGTAAAATTCGCTTACAACCTCTAAACGGTTGGCGTGATACTGCCATTATTCAAATTTAAATGCAAACTGCACGATAATGTCGACTGAGAGTCGACGCAAAATGGAGCATGAACCGCTCCACTTTTTAAATGATGTAAGATAAAACTTCTATGTCAAAGGACTATTATGTTCTCAGGACAGACGTTACACGGATCAATTAACCTAGTTAAATTTAAAAAATACGCAGTGGAAAATGCCTTTAGTATTTTAATGAATATTAAAATTCTGTGTTCTAAAAAATACAGTCCACTATAGTAGAACACTCAGTTAATAACAAGAAAATGATGAATGAAGCCTTCATGTGTGTGGCGGTAAAGTCTCACTTACAGCAAATTTTGCAAGGAATATTATTGCTAATTTCATCATTAAAAGAGGTGACTAAGTTTAACTTGAGCTTCTGACGGTCTACCATGGCAGTCAATGATAGTTTTATAATGAAAATGTTGCAGTTGACAAAATTCACCTAAAAGTTGAGACTTTTTGTTGAATGCTTAAATAAAAAAGCCAATGATAATATGCTCCTTGGACCTTTTTTATGTTTATATAACACTCACGTTTTAAAATTATGTAATTAGAGAACAGGCACTGTTTCTCTTCCTTGTGAAAAATTAAACTACTACAAAATAATATATATATATATATATATATATATATATATATATATATATATATATATATATATATATATATATATATATATATATATATATAGGTTTATATAGTTTATATAGTCTGTTAAAATCTATCTAAGAAAGAGGATATAAAAATCTAATTAAATAATTCTGGTGTTTTATTAAAATTCTCCCTGCAGGCTCTAAACAAATACTTTTCCCGCCATTAAATAATTGGTACAAATTTTTGCGAATTTCGTGTGCATGAGAACAAGGCTTTAGCAAGACAAGTATACGTATGTGTTGGTCCTTCACCGATTTACTTCGAATTATCTGTCTCAAAAAGATTTTTTATGAGGTATGGGGGTTTTACGAAAAATTAAAAATATGTATTTTCTTTAGAACTATTTGTTCTATTTTGATGCCTAAAAATATATCACGGAAATTAATAGAGCAACACTTTAAAAAAGAAAGTTGTAAAAAAAACTCACAAATTTTTTGATTTTTTTTTATGGGACAGCAAATGCTATCATCATGTTCCACTACAAAAATGATTGATTTATGTAGTATAAGGTGTCTAATTATTATCAAACTGATTGAAAGGTTATTTCATAGTTTAAAATTGATGAGTCGGGTGCAAATATTGCTACAAGTCGTTAAACTAAAAAATTACTTTATTTTAACTAAACATATAAATATTTTTCCTTCAAACTTGGTGTGCAGTAATCATAATAAAAAAATTATATTTTGAAGAGAATAACTTTTTTTTTATTAAAGTCAGTAGCGTAGGTATGGGGTTCACTGTTGAACCCCCTAAACTTCTACAGCAATGGTGAAAAGTATTTTTTCAGTACAAATATTAAAATTTTATTCTATTCTCTGAAAAAGTGATCTTGAGAAATTTCATTAAACAGCTTTATTTTTCATATAACTTTTTTGTTATCTCCTATAAAATTTTAAAAATTGCAGTATTAAAATTTTGCATATCGCATAAAAAATCCTGAATATCCTTATCAAGTAATATTTTGCTGAATTTTCAGCGGGAATGACACTTTATCTGAAACCAAAGCAGTATTTATTCAGTGTTTCTAATCTGTTTCTTAAATCTGCTGTTTTTTTCCTTAATAAACAAATTTACGTTGATAAAAAAAACATTTTGTAAAAATGGTACATCTAGCTAGCCCTATATTCAGAGGCTCTCAGTATAAAATAAGTTAGGACACTTTAAAGCAAGAGAACATTACAAATTGTTTCTCTGTAATTTGAAATTTAGAAATGTTATTAAGTGCAACACATTTTGCGACTATCACTAACGTTGCTTGGTCAAAAACCAAATTTATCTCGAAAATTTAAAGTTTTGCTAAAAATTATAGAGTAATAAAATATTCTACATTATAACGTTATAAAAAATCATGCATAGGCATACGTCAGAAAAAGGTGAAAGATAAAATAGCCCCTTTACCCCCTTTTCTGCATTTGTTTATTAGATATGGTTTACATTAATACATAATAACAAAAAGTATCTCTATAAGTGATACGTGAAAATCTGAAGAAATTATAACGAAAAAAGTTCAACTTTATCACCCTGTAATCGTCATATTTTACTGTCAAAAATACGCTTAACGGGATGATTTGCTCTTTTGTTACACCCTGTATAATTTTATCTTTGACACCCTGCATCTTTTCGACTTTGGCTACATCGCATTATTTTGTCATCTAATCTACTCTTGCACTGTGTCCCTTTATTTAAGATTCACCCTTTATAAATTGCTGAAAATATTTTTAGCAATTAGAAATATCAAAATATTTCTTCACTTTATTATGTCTGCTTTAAAAATAAATAAAAACCTTCTTCATGTTTTGGTGATATACAAGCCTATTATCAGTCTTTGTTTCTGTAATGCCTCAAAAATTGCAAATTAGGTGTAGGCGTATTCCCACAATACTACTACCTACGTAATCGTTGTACTTTTATGGATCAAAAATAAATTTACTCTTTTTTAAATGAAAGTGGGTGTGTATTGCTTTATTAAACCATGACAGTCTCTAAATTTAAAAAATGTGATTATGTTTTAGGTATTAGATTCTTGAAACAGCATCCGTCTATGTCACGACGCTTTTATACAGTACAAATATTTTAAAATTCTCATGTGGCATTAAACACTAGTAATTGTTTTCCTTCATAGACGGAGACACAGCTATAGTCGCGAGAAGAATTCAGACGACTTACGTCATGCGAACAAATGAATAATTCATTATATTTTCATCAAAATATTTAAGAAACTGCAATTGAGACTAACGAAACTATATACTACACGAAATGTTTGTATTGTATATTGTACTAAATTGCATTGCAAAAAATAATTGTTTTTAAAGTGACCGAATATAAAAAATTATGTTGACAATAAAAACAATTGCGTAACGTCGGCCGTGACATAAGACGTCTGAATTCTTGCCGCGAGTATATTGACAGAGTCTTACTTAGTTCATTCTCCATAATGGCAAATGATTTCAAACGTGGTTTGAAAGTGATTCCAAAACCATAGATAATGTATTCGTCTACTATGATTTTCCTGTTAATAATTTTTTGTAATAATTGTTTTCTTCATAGATAGAGTTCAGGAGACACAGTTATTAACAGAGTCATACTTAGTTCATTCTGCCCAATGGGAAATTATTTCAAACGTGATTCCAAAACTATAATGACATAGGTACATATTCAAGAAAATATTTTTAAACGAATTATAAACCCTCATAAACTAAAACTTATCTAACAATACATTATTCACATTTTCTAATTTGTAATTTTAGTATACTCGCGACAAGAATTCAGACGACTTACGTCATACGAACAAATGAATAATTCATTATATTTTTATCAAAATATTTAAGAAACTGCAACTGATAGTAATAAAACTATATGCTACACTAAATGTTTACATTATATATTGCACTAAATTGCAAAAAAATATTGTTTTCAATGCGACCAAATATCGAAAATTACGTTGACAATAAAAACAAATGTGTAACGTCAGCCGTGACGTAAGACGTCTGAATTCTTGACGCGAGTATAATAGGTATCGCAGTAGCACCTCAAATTACACAGTTACTTAATCTCTTAAACATATCTTAGGGAGGACATGCAAAACAATAATAATAAGAAGCCGTCATCTTATTTAATATTGTGATTGTCAAAATAAACTTATTTTTTAAAAGATAAGTTTTAATAATGGCTTATGCATATTCAAACGCTGAAATGGCAAACATAGTTTAATTTATGGTCTTGCAGATGGAAATGGTACTGAGGCTAGGCGAATTTATATTGAAAAATATCTAAATCATCCAAATACAAGAATGTTCAGATATGTTTGTCAACGTCTTTCGGAGACGGGCTCATTTCAGAAAAGTTCAATTCCTGGAAAACTTTTTAGCATTAGAACGCCTGATTTGGATGAAGCTATCCTATACGAAATTTACGAAGACCCAAATATTAGTACTAGAAAGAGCAGCAGCAAATCTTAATGTGAATCATAAATTAGTTTGGTATTAGTCCGTATCATATACAAAGGATTCAAGTATTACTTCCACACAACTATCCTGTTCGTCTACAATATTGCCACTGGATTTAAAAAAAAAATAAAATAACAAAATGTATACTTTTCCAGTGACATTGTTTACCGATGAAGTAAATTTTTCTAGAGATGCTATAATGAACTTCCACAATAAACACGTCAAATGAAAACCCTAATGCCATAATGGAATCTCGATTTCAACATCAGTTTTTTTAATGTATGGGTGGGTGTTACAGTTTTTTCAATTTTACATGCCGCTATTTGGAGTGCGACATTGTAACATTTCACAAAAATAAGGTAACCGCTTTCTGTATATCACGGAAATGGATTCTTGTCTTTGTAAAATTTAGTCCTTTAGCACCTTTAAGTATGCAGGGAGCGCATTCGCCAAAACAGAGAACAACTGTTTAGCATGTAATAAAAATGATTTAAGAAATGAAGACATATTGCATATTTAAACGTGTTAAGATTAATTTCACTAATTTTTAGAATGTTTATCAAGAAAATTTTCCTAAGAACTGAAAGAGCATTGCTTAGGTAACGTTTTAATAATATCTGAATAAACCTACACTGAAAGGTTTAAGTAAAATCCACGGTTAAATTTGATTCTTCTATTTTACAAAGTAGAAAAACCATGTTTATGAAGTTCTAGGTAAGTAACGAAGCCACTTTGTATTTTATTGGTTTAATTTAAATAATTCCTTTATACCGGACATTGCTTTCGACGCTATTCGGCTAGTTTGTTGACAGACTCTGGTTTTAACCTTACTACAACTAAGAGACACAATACTGGAAGTCCAGTATAGTAGCAGAGGGTTATATAGAATTCCCGTTACAAAACAAGAGCATCGAGGGTCATATCAGGCCAAAGTTTCACAGAAATAATTACTACTACAGCTACTAATGAGATTGGCCATGGAATTATTGATTATAATTGTAGTTTCTCCAACTGTAAATTTAATTAAGTAAATAAATATTTCTTTGATTTAAAATTTCTTAATTGTTTTCTATTTTCGCACCAGTGTTAAAGGTAAATCACGTAATTTACTTTTAGTATCAGTGCTAAAAGTAAATTACTTTTAACACCAGTGTCTTAAAATAATATTTTTGTCAGAATGCATTATGAATTATACCTATTATACAGGGTGTCACCTAATGAATGCTACATACTTAAAGGGCTTAAACGAACAATGTCGCAAAACAAAGTTACAGGGTGTTTTCTTCTGTTTCAAAAGCGGCAGTAATAAAAAGTTCACTAATTTATAATAAATGTTCTACGTGTTCCTCATTCTCTCCGTATCCTTAAAAGTTTTATGAAAGTATTGAGAATAGGAAACGAATTATACATTCGTCTAGCTTCGTCGTACAGCGTCTTGTATTATATCCTAAATTTCTTCTCCCGTGTTATAAAAAATTCCTTCCAAATAACTCTAAAAGCAAAAGTCTATCGAGTTCAAGTCCAGACAGCGAGAAGATCAAGAAACATCACTACCTCGACCAAAACAACGGTTTGGAATTGCTTGATTTAAATGATTTCTCATCAAATGGCTGTAATGAGCAAGTGAATTATCGTGCATGAACCACATTTGTCGTCCAAAATAATAGATACTTCTTCAACAGGAAGATCTTGACGAAGGAGTTCCAAATAATTTTGGCCGTTCAACTTACAGGTAGAGTGATAGACCCCAAAATAAAATTTGCTATAATCACGCACTAGACGTTAAACTGAATACTCGTACCAGAAGTGATGCCCTTTTATTGCGTGTGTATTTACTTCACTCCACACATGAGAGTTTTTCCAATTAAAAACACCTCTACGGGTAAAAACAGCTTCATCTGTAAATCTCCCGAGAAAAGTGTGATTTTTGTTATGTAACTTGAGAAATTGTTCGCAAGATGTTAATGAAATGGAAATTTCTGGATTTTTTCTACTCATTCTAGAATTTGTTCTTTGTCTTATACTCTTAACGTACTTTCCATTTCATGAATTAGACCTAAAGTTCCCCATTCCCAATAAACAATGTACGAGAAGGCTGTCTGAGATTCGGGTCATATGTTTTCTTAACAGCGCGTCCACTAAAATGTTCCTGTATACAGGAAAAAAGAGTGTAAAATATTTAAGGAGGTAATAGTATGAACCAAAATAAGCAGAAAAGTCTCAATAAACATGGGTCCGCAAAGTAACGGTTGCGGAGGTATGGAATGTTTTTTGTTTTTTAGCCCCTTTTTTTATTTTGCAAAAACGTTGTGTATTTTCTTATAATAGTTGGTTGATGTTTAGTGAAATAAAAAGTAGGTATTTGACAGTTGCTCTCAGTGCACAAATTTTCTTTCGCTATGGCTGGTTACTCTAACGCAGAATTAACAGACATACATTTCATGTATGGTCATGCTAATGGGAACGTCTTTATGTTGACGCTTATCCAAATCGCCAGATTCCTTCACAACGCATGTTTGGAAGAATTCACCAAAGATTGCGTGGTAGGAAGGGCCGAACCTGTTTTATGGCCTCCAAGATCGCCTTACCTGAACCCTATAGATTTCTTTCTTTGGGGATATTTGAAGACATTAGTGTATGGTACTCCTGTAAATAGCCTGGAACAGGTGCAGCTACGGATTAATCAAAAGTGTCAAGAAATCCAAACCAAGGAGGGTGTTTTCGAAAGAGTTCGAATATCGTTGAAAGGAAGATGTCGTGCCTGCTTGGAAATGAACGGAGAACACTGTGAACATCTTCTGTAACTTTGTTTTTTGTCTGTTAAAAACTTCCTTGTCGGTTTATTCCTAATAAAATAAAATGTTTGAAAAACGAATAGTGGTCCATATCTCCGCAACCGTTACTTTTCGGAGCCATGTTTATTGAAACTTTTCTGCTTATTTTGGTCCATACTATTACCTCCTGAAATATTTAACACTCTTTTTTTAACACCCTGTATGTACCACTATCATGTCTCTCATTTTATAATTCATAGATTGAATGTGACGAAGCATTTTTAGAAACATACTTTTGCAAAACACAAACTTGACAGTGACTCATTGAAATTGTCATGTTGTTATGGATACGTAGTTATTTAAAAAAAAATTGAGTATTTATTGTGTTAATAAATATTTTCTCTAATATCTTCATAACCGAGAATAATTTCGACTTGTGATAAGTATATATTTTTTGTGTATAATAAAATTCTCTACCTATTCTGATAGTTACGTATAATAATTTAAACGCACAAAAAAGTTACAGATGAATATTTACAAAGGGTTGTAGCAAAATGAACGTCCTGTAAAATTTACCTAATAGAAACAATTACTGCATACTTCATGAAGAGAAACTAAGCAACATCAAATTTTGCTCAAGTCGGTTAACTGTGTTCTGAGTTAAGGAGAAAACAAAAAGTAAAAACAAACTTTAATACCCTGTAACTTTTTTTGCGACATTTTGGTTAAATCAACACCATTTGGGTTCTAGATTATACCCTAAGTGTCACTTAACATTCGTTAGGTGGCACCCTGTATACTTTTACTTATGTTTGTAGAAAAACTTTTTTAATTACTGTGATGAATAGCAACTAGATTTGATTTTTAGAATACTGTTTAACTGTAAAAATGTCTTTCTTCTTACTGCATCTCAATCTTACGTGCGTCACAAAAGTTTTTATATTCTTCTAACATAGGCTAACTGAGTCCTAGCATTTGTAAAAATAACAGTTTTGCTTATATCGCTCAGTTTTTTATCTCGTATGTCACAAATGTAAACGTCATTCTGGGTAAAACGTTCCCACATATAACCTGAAACTATGTAATTTTTCAAAGCAAATACACTTCATTAAATATGTCGGAAACGTAGCGAGATTTTCACTTTACATTCAGAACAGTGAAAACGTATAGATAAATGGTGGAACCAGAAATAATTCCGGAGGAGGTTAAATTAGTGCCTTGAAGTAAATTCTGGAAAGATAAAATAGTAATCGTTAGCTGTAGCAAACATTTGTTTATTTCTGCTAAAATACCTTTTCTAGTTACTAATTTTACAATGAAAACAAATACTTTATAAAAGATAAATATACAGTCAAATTATTTTATATGTATATATGTTTATTTTGATAATTTTTATTTACCATAGCGTACAAAATATTTACTATATCCAATAATGAAAATCAGTTATGCTATTTATTGACTTTATTTTATGAGTACATTATCTAGGTGTATGTATTGTAAAAAAACAATAATATCCAAGAATAAACAAGGAATAAATTAAATAAGGCTTAAATAAGAGAAAATTTAAACAATGAATAAAAAAAATAAATTAAGAAATCAAAATTTAATAAGACTCAATTTAAATCAAAATATTACTTTTAAATAAGCAGAATTTAATTTAAAAAATATAATAAAATATGTATTGACAAATTAAAATTGGATTTGAGAGAAAAAATAAGTAATAAAATGAACATAATTTGACATTTGAAAATTTAATTAAATATCATAGTATTAAAGAATGGTTATTGTAATTATAAAAATTTAGAAAAAGCTGTATTGTAAATTTAGAATACGTTTTAAAAGAAAGTGACTGTGCAAAGTGTTGTGAAAGAAAATAAAATATACTTACCAGAAATTGGGAAAAGCACCAAAACACAAAATCAATCAAGATTATAAAGGAACAGTTTACTGGAGACGGAACAAAAGTGTTGAAAAAAGTAGTGAAAAACGAGCGACCGACGCCATAATACCAGGCAATAAAAATACCACTTTTATTAATAAAATACGTGGTGAAAACCCATAATTTTAAATTTTGTACGTCTCTATATTTTACCGTTATGAATAACTTTTTCAAGTAACACTTTGCTGTATTTTCAGTAGAAAAGGCACTTTACCTGAAACGATAACAGTTTTCAATCGCTGCACTGAATATTTCAAATACGATTATTTAAAAAATGGTTACTCCTAACGACTTCAACAAAGTTTTCCCTTTGTCAGATATAACAGGTAGGAGAATCGATTGTTTCAATAGACAGATGGATATACTATACTAATAAACAGAAAAAAAATTTTGCCATTTAAAAGAAACATGCTGTGCCATAAGTGGCGCCCTCTAGCAGTGACGTCAAAATTAGTTAAACATTCTTATTTGCCGTGCCAAAAAACATAATTGTGCCAATTTTTTGTTTAATACTCCGACAGGTTTCAAAGTTATTGAGATATTTCAAAATAAAATTCTTACATTAAACGCCCTGTATTTTTTAAACCAGTAACATTCGGATAAGCCATATTTGGCTCAATCGACATTTTTGTTTACCAGTATCTCCAGCTCCGAGATTCCCAACCTTTCACAGACACCCTGTATAGAAATTAATTTAAAATTTCACTTATTAAGATGATCCTGTTATTAAAATAACTTTAAATATACTGATCCGGAAATTTATGAGGTTTTTTTTAAGGATGCCTCAGTAAGGTGAATATCCAGACTATTTAATGTAAATTTCTCCGAATTAACCATCCAGAAAAATCTGCAATTTTGTTTAAATAATTCAGTTGTATACAGGGTTAACTATGACTAAGTACAAAAATTTTAACCACGTGCTCAGGGAAGCCTAAAAGACAATAAAAAATTTATTTCGGAATTCTAGCTCGATGTTAAAAAAATGGGGCAAAACCCTCTTTTCCTACGGAAAGTCGGCGCCTATGTCATCAGTCATCGTCCAAGATGGCTACATAATTATGTCAACTAGGCATATGTTCTGTGCAACTAGGTATCATGCGGTCGTTTCTCACAACGTTCCAACGTTGCCGAATGTAGAAACAACGAAAGTAAACATTTTTATTAATAATAATACCTAAGTACCTGATAGATAACAGTTAATCCGGTTAACTACAGTATTTTGCATTCATTTTTCGTTCCTTCGTTCCAAACTGCCAAAACTTCATTTTCACTCATTACAGGTCCGTCAGAATTACTACAAAATACACACTTCGCGTAGATGTTGTTAATAAAATTGCCCATTTATTTTAAGAAAATTGATTGAAAGAAATACTAACAGAAATACGAATACACCCGTGGCAGTTTTTAATTTATAAAATTTTGTCCGATAACGGTCACTCCACTGCATTGCTCTCAATTCTAGGAAATATCTTCACGTACGTTTAAAGAAAATTGTGGAAAACTACACATGTCCCAGTATATTGCAACCATCCATTATTTAATGAATAAAACGTTTAAAACTGAAACTGTCACTAAAAACGGAAAACTAAAATTACAATGTCAGCGCCATCATTCAGTATTTGGTCCGCCTACACCGAGAACTTAATATTCTTCAGATAAATATTCTTATGGCAATAATCAATATTATCTTCTTTTATGTACGATCGTGGGTTTCTTCATTCTAGTATTGTTTTGACACTTCCTCCGTGACATGGGGTTACACGCACATAGCACTTGTCAGTCGATATAAACCTATACTGTGTTGTTGGTTGCATTGTTTCTAATACTCTACAAATGTCAAACAGCAGTAGTGGTCAGAAAAGTAATATTACAGAGCACTGTAAACGCGTCGGAAAATTTAAAATAATAATACTACAATATTATTATATGCAAACATAGTCGATTATTGTGTGGACAATTATTTTGTTAATAAAAATATCTTAGTTTAAATTGTAGTAAAGTAGGCATAAATATATGTTTTGTAAAATGTAGATCAGAAAGAATGTAAGAAGAAGAAGAAGAGGTGTGTCAGAGTTGAGTTGTTGTAAAGATAGAAAGTGCGAAATAAAAAAAGTAGTAAAACGTTATTGGGTATTTATTTAATTAACAAAGAAAATATTACCCTAACAATTGTTAATATCGTTACTATTATTAGTTTTCAGAATTTGCTTTTCGCACATTCAAATTCGTGTAATCGCGGAAATTACGGATATGGTACTAATTTATGGGAAGTGCGACGAAAGTGCATATCGTGCAGCAGCAGAATATCAAATACGTTTTCCAAATAGACAGAATATGTCAAATCCTCGTACATTTGTACGAATTGTACAACGTCCACGAATGTTGTTTTACACGTGCTGGAGTTTTAAATACGTATGTACCTACCTAACTTGAAAATAAAAAAGAACCAATTTCATACTTTTTAAAATTCCTTGAAATTTCTTTTTTACTTAGTGACATAAAAATAAAGCATTTTTAAACTACAATAGATATACTTACAGAAAAAAAGTATTTTTTTATTTATGAAATGGTCGAGGGAAACCAAGAAGTCCCCAGCAAGTACAACAATTTTTACAACGACAAGTTATAATGTAAACAAGTTAGAAAACAGAAAATAATTTAACTTTCTTGAAATCTCCAAATATCAGTTCTGGAAGTATCAGTAAGGTAGGTTTTACTTTCAGTGCTACCATATCGTGTTTCTCATTACATAATCTAATATTTTGTAAACAAAAATTTTTCTTTAAAAGCGCCGTAAATCGTTACACGTGGCAACGTGGTGCTCTGTCACTATCATTGACAACTTTGACTTTGACAGAATATACCTAACCTCGCATTTTTTTTCGCTTTATGAATAAGTTTTTTTTGAAGGGTGATTCCGTTAATTCTGAATTTTCCCTCTCCCCTCTTAAAATATTTGTACTAAGTCATAGTTAACCCTGTAGAAAAGCCTACATTTTCCTGGTTTTTAATATTTATTCCAAAATGATTCCATTATAGGCGCATACTACCAGAGAAATGATTAACGGCTGTTTTCTTTATTTAAAAATCGGTGTATATGTTATTAGGTAATGGATATATCCAGACCTACGTAGATCACATAACAGCCTCACAAATAAAGCAGTTATATTATCAATCCAATCAATTTTTCATTTTTAATTGTACTAGGTACAAGGTGATCACGCGAAAATGTTACATTCAACTATAATTTTGCTACCTTAGCAGATATCGTAAATTGAAACGTGTATATCTTCACTAATTTTTCACAAGGATTTCAATTTTTTATCAGTTTTTATAAAAAAAACGATCATTGCACTATAGTTTTGTATTTTTTACAATAAAAAAAAATACAGTTATGAAATTATTTAAAACGTCGCCAATATTCGCAAACACTAAACCATGACATATTTCTATCAATTCAGTTAGAAAAAAATTAAGAATCCAAAAATGTAATATACACATACATAAAAAGCAAAGTTAATGTCAATATCTGCAATGCGATGCACGATCCCTTTTTTTGATAAAACATTGAAATCTTAGTCAAGGAATGCCCAGGCGAGAGGTCTGCGGTTAAGTACCTTCCTGCTAGTCGAGCCGCTTAGGCCGAGCAGGAAGTAGCAGACCAGTTACATCTCACCTGCACTCGATTTATATATGAACCTACATATGACGAACAGCCAGTTCAATTATCGGTCATCTCACCTATGGCATACTGATGAGGGCTAACAGAGTGGCTGACAAGGGTTCTTGGCTGTTCACACAGATACTGCAGGTGTAATTCAATGCCGGTCAGGGCATTAGCCCACGGAGTAGTTGTTTCCTGCAGTATCATTTATAGATTTAAGGAATGCATGTTTTAGTGTTTGCATATCCTAGAGTAGGAAAGTTACAACCGAATCTAACGTTTTAGCGTGATCATCTTGTACATATCTTACCTAGGATAGTGTATATAGCCAAAGCTAGGACTGATTTTAAATATAACTCAGTAAATATAAGTACCTATTCAAGATATCCAAGATTGTGTAAAACATTTAGCAACACTAAATTTAATTATTATATCTGCAACATATGTAAATATAATTCAGTTGATTGAAATATAAAAACAAAACAAAAATAATAATAAACTGTAATGTCGACATGTCGCGTTAAAATTATTTCCGTAAATTTTTTCGAGCCACGAGTATTTTTAAAATTACAATAGATAATTTAAATAAACAAAGACTTTTCTAACAAAGTTCATGAGCGAGGAAAATGCCCGGTTATTAATTTAATCCCGTGGGATATTCGGTAAGAACATTTTACACCAAACCATCTAAATATCTATCTATTTGTACGTATAAACGGGGAGTTCTAATTCTAAGTTCTAAGTGAGTGGACCAAAAACTAGTCGTCCACTGCGACACTATGGTCTATTGTGGCTCACATCCATATTATACTTCACCCAACAGATTTAGCCTCTCTATGAAGCCAACAATCTTATTGGATGAGATTTTGTTCATGTCTGGCAAGGGATGCATTTGGCCAAATATAAAAAATCTGGTCCGTTTTCCAGCTGGACAGTAACATAATATGTGTTCTGCCGATTCGTCACTCTCCAAACACAACTGGAACTTGGACTCCTCAGTCAGGCCCAACTTGTGCCTCCTTAATCGGCGGTGCCCAGTATATAGGCCAATCAGAGTTTTTAGGTCAAACCTATTTAACTCAAGCAAATTTTTAGCTCTCTTTGTCGGTGTGCCCTCTATGAACGCCTTCGAGTGAGCTAATCTAGGCAAATCTCGCCAGTACTCCCATATATTTTCCTCCGCCTAGGTCAAGATGACTGCTTTGGCAGTAGCCGAAGCTAAGCCCAGAGCCGGTTCTGGACATATAAAGCTGGAAGAGACACCTCGTCTTGCTAACAAGTCCGTTGTCTCGTTTCCCTGGATACCTGCAGGACCAGGTATCCAAACCAGGGTTACTCTGTTGCTTGTTTCCAACCGCTCGAGAGCCTTTTGACAAGAGAATTTCAAAAGGCAATCTATACTTGAATGGGGATCAAGTGCGACATTTGGACTTTGTAATTGAAAATAGTTACATGGAGAATATACTAAATAATAATAACTTACTGTTTATTTTATTTAAATTTATTATATACCATAACAAACTAAAGAATAACAAAATATTAAGATATCAAGTTCTGTCAATAGAAATGTCAAACTATACATAATTGAATGTTAATATTTAAGTGGCTTAATCTGACTACGACTTTAAGATAAAAAGTTCATGTCCGTTTTTACTTCGTTTGTGTTAAATATTTTTTAACAAATTGTTTTTTTAATAACTTCGAAATTATATTAGATATTTTTTTAAAATTGGGGACTAGGTGCAGAGACATATATCTTAAATTTGACATTACGAAACACCTTACAAAATAATTTGATATATCTGATGATACAACAAATGTTCCAATGTTGTAAAACGACGTGCGAACACATTTGGACCCGTTTTACAAAGCTTCTACGAACTAACACAAATGTTTCATGTACGTTTTGAACTCGATTTGCGATTTGCTTGGTACTTATTCGGGGATCCTCTTTAACAATCTCTCCTGTTCCTTCCACTATTTGGTTTCAAATTTCTCGTGTTACTCCCGCGTTGTACTACCGCGCTAAAAGTAGCTGCATTTGGCATATGTCTACGGGGAATTTGTTCTGCGTACAAACGAAAAGCTGCTACAGATTTTGTCTTATTTCACCATAAATTAAAACGATATCCATTAACTCCGAGTTGCTATACACGTAATCCATTTTTGACACTTGAAAAACTAATGTAAACACTATCGCAAAAACGTTAATCGGATTTCAATATTCCAATGACGCTATAGAATATGGTAGCCTAGTGGTAAAGGATGAAAATATTATAAAAAAAATTTTCTCGGGAACTATAAAGATTTTTCAAACAATTTTTTTAGATATTGGCTACATTTTTCATGACGCATCTACTTCCAATTTTTTTTCGGACACTCTATATTATTAAATACATAATATAGATTTAATAGTGGATATTAACACATTTTTTACAAATATTCCGTAAAACTTAACTTAACAAATGACTTTACTCGACTTAATTTTGTCTACCAATGAAGAACTGATTTACTCAGTCAATGTAATTTCTCTCACTCATATGTCTGACCATGAATTAACATATTGCATTTTAACAGCCACTCACAAAAGTAAACTGGAATATAAAACTGTTCACAACTTCAAAAACTTTAACCATAATGAATTTTTATTACAATTAAGAACAATACAATTCGAAGTTATTTTTGATTTAGATGATATAAATCATAAGTTATCTTTTATTAATGACAACCTTATACAACTTTTTAACTTACATGGTCCTTTAAGAACAACAAAGGTCACAAAAAACTATAATCCTTGGGTTACTGATAATATTCGGCTCCTTATTTCGCTTCGAAATAAAGCTTAAAATCGATGGATACGTAGTAGAAATGAAAATCACTATAAAATGTTGCGTAATTATACTACCTTAGTTTGTAGACACGAAAAGAGAGCTTATCTAGAGTATAAATTAAGGTCAGAGTGTATAAATACAGTATGGAAGAAACTGAAACTAAATTCACGGAAATCCGATATTAATATTCCTACTCATTTAAGTGATGTTAATGATCTCAATAGGTACTATTGCACTTCCATTGTTCCAAATTTGCCGGGAGATCAATTAGATCAATTATTATCTGAATAATACCGTTCGAGAAAATATAAATCCTTTTAGTTTCTGTACTGTCTCTGAAGATGATGTACAAAGGCATTTATATAAAATTAAATTAAATTATTATTTGACTCATATCGTCAATATATGTATCATACAAAATGTTTTTCTGGATGCATGGAAACTATTTCTTGTAAAACTGATCCCGAAAGTTAATAATCCCCAGGAATTTAAAGACTTGCGCCCTATCAGTATTTTGCCGATTTTAGCAAAAGCTTTAGAAAGGGTGGTAGATCTACAAATTGGGGCCCATGTGGAAAAATTTAATATTGTATCACAATATCAGTCAGGATTTAGGCCACTTCATAGTTGAGAAACTGCGTTATTAAATATTGTTTATGGCATTTTGAGAAGTATAGATGAAAGTAAATTAACAGTCCTGGCACTCATTGATTTTTCAAAAGCATTTGATACCTTAAATTATGAGACTCTTTTTGCTGTACTTAATTATCTTGGTTTTAGCAAAGAATCTATCCAATTTTTTCGTAGCTACTTTCATAAGAAGTATCTACTCCTCTTGCAATATGCTGAGGTGTGACACAGGGTTCGATTGCAGGTCCTTTAATATTTATGTTGTACACATCTACAATACAAAAAGCAATTCATAAATGTAAACTCAGACGACACGAAGCATTAATCCAAAAAAAACATCAGTTTTAATTAAAAAAAAGCACGCTTATATTTTACCCAACGCATAAAAATTATTGGAAACTTAAAAGTGTTATAACAGGCACTATATTAGTAAGAAAGTTAAAACCTTGTTATGTGAATCATTAGTCTTGTCGAAATTCAATTCAATTTATAGATTCTTCGAGCATCCTTAAAGTCGATACAAGACTTTGAGGATGCTCGAAGAATTCAAGTAGTTTAGAACGCATGTCTTGATTAATATTTGGAATAAGGAAAAGGTAAAGTATTTCTCATAAACTCAAAGAGCTTGGCTTAATATGGCTGACAGGCGGCTGCTGCATGCTGCTTGCTTGTTTAATAAAATAATTAATAATAAGATAATTACTAGTAAATGTTCTCTGTTAAACAGAGTGTAACTACATATATACATTGTGAAACTTTCTGTACAGCACTGTTCACATTTCCCACTTGTCAAAACCAGAGCTTTGTAAACCTTTCTGATTTAAAATTTGTTTTACTGCCTATTCGTCCTTTTGCTCTTTGAATTTGGATACGATGAATGATATAAAATAATTTTATTTTATGTATAGACATTATATTTTATCTCATAAAGAAATACATTCGATAGCAGATTATAGGAACAGAACAAAGGTTATTTTTTTTTGTGGCTGTCTGCCACTGGCATATAAAACAAAGGCTAATGGAAAAACTCTTATAATGTAAATAAAATGAATTCAGGAAGTTACGTTCTTTTGGGGACCATTATTAGAATTATTTTCAGATCTTTTGTTGTTGGAGGAATTTCCTCGGTATCATTTGTATTTTAAAAAAAGCGACTGGTTGTTTCTATCGGTTAAGTACTTTCCAGATAATTTAAGTTATTACTTTTTAATTCTGTGACCATGTTCTCAATTTCAATCACTAAATTTTAATTTACGGACATGAACGTTTTAATAAAAGAAATTGTGTTTGTTAAACTAGTATTTTCTCTCAGTTGTTCATTATACAGTATGCGCCAAAAGTATGGAATAAATCGAAAAATCCTCGACAGGTTGATTTTTAATTTAAAAAATATATATTTTTAGCGTAAAATGCGATTTTCAAATGTCATTTGTTTTCGAGTAATGACGTCATAGATTTTTTTTAAATGGCAACACCATATTTTTTTCTTTGATTCTGAAAGATCGTTTAATTCTCTATCAGACAGTACTAAAATTTTGCCCTCTTACATAGGAAAGTTTTCGAGTAAATGACGATTGAATGTTAGAAAACGTAAATCAATTAAAATAAAGCAAAAACGTTATCAAGTTTAGTATTTCGAATTCCATAGTTCTTTTATGGATCACGTAGGTGAAAATCTTTGCAAAGTGTCATTGTCACACCGACTTTCTAATAAGTATTGTAAGCGACATAGAAATTATTATTCAATTTAAAGTATTATGGCACATTTAACTGTTACTCAAAGAATTGAAATTTTAATTCTTATCGGATGCGGGAATATGACTAGAACTCAGCAGGAAGTTTGAGATTTATTTAATGAAAAATATCCAGATCGCCCTATCAGCCAATCAACAGTCACTAAGGTAGAGTCTAAATTTAGAGAAACTGGCAATGTTGTAAATATTCCAAAACCTGGACATCCAAGCATTAATGAAAATCAGAAACAGAACATTTTGATAAGTATGGTGGATAATCCTCATGATTCTTCACGATTGGTTGCATTAAACAATGACACTAGTCAGAGCACAGTGCTACGTATCTTGAGGAAGGAAAAATATCATCCCTACAAAATTCAACTTGTGCAGGAACTCAATGAAGATGATCCCGATCGCCGCTTACACTTTTGCGAAATTCTAATGGATTTATGTCAAGGAAATAGAAATTAACACCGGCAAATACTTTTTTCAGATGAGGCCACATTTTATCTGAATGGTACAGTAAACCGTCAAATTTGCAGATATTGGAGTCGGGAAAATTTTCATTGGATGGCAGAGGCACATACCCAACACCCTCAAAAATTAAATGTGTGGGCTGGAATAGTTGACGACAGAATAGTAGGGCCTTTCTTCTTTGAAGGAACCCTTACAGGACAAAAATATTTAGAGTTTCTAGAAAATGACCTTGTTCCAGCCCTTGCAGTAATTTTTTCTAACGATAATGACGCTGACATTCCTAACGATACCATATGGTTTCAGCAAGACGGTGCACCTCCGCACTATGCGCGCCCTGTACGAGATTTTTTGGACAACTGTTTTCCTGGGAGGTGGATCGGCAGACGCGGACCGATAGAATGGCCTTCAAGATCGCCAGATCTTACACCTCTTGACTATTGTTTATGGGGATACTTGAAGTCAAAAGTGTATATTAATAAACCACGTAATTTAGAAGAACTTCAAAATCGCATTTGGGACGAAATACGCAGAGTTACCCCAGAAATCATTCATAATGTGCAAGAAGAATTTCTTCACAGACTTGCGCATTGTCAAGAAGTTGGTGGATGGCAATTCGAACATTTAATTTAAGTATAAAATTTAATCAATTGTATTTTATTTTACATACCTCAGAATTGTTACTTTTTTATGGATAAAATTTACGTTTTCTAACATTCAGTCGTCATTTACTCGAAAACTTTCCTATGTAAGAGGGCAAAATTTTAGTACTGTCTGATAGAGAATTAAACGATCTTTCAGAATCAAGGAAAAAAATATGGTGTTGCCATTTAAAAAAAAATCGATGACGTCATTACTCGAAAACAAATGACATTTGAAAATCGCATTTTACGCTAAAATATGTATTTTTTAAATTAAAAATCGACCTGTTCGAGGATTTTTCCTAAAAAATAATTGTAATAAAGCTTTCTAATTTTTTCTTTTACAACCTTAATAAGTGTGAAAGGCAACGGATTATAAAACAAAAATGTTGCTACCATATAACAATGCTTTATTATTCTATTGGGCAAATTTTATTTTTGTTATTTATTTATTTATTTAAGAAATAGGAAACCCAAGAGGATTAACAATCTCAATAACACATTACAGCAAAAAAATATTGAACTATTTAAACACAAATTGTTTAGAAGATTATGACAATGTATAAAGATTAAGAAGTTAAAAAATGTTTATTGGACAACATAGATCTTTTAATACTAGCTTTAAGTGATGGCAAATTATATGTTTTAATACTTTCTAGGACTTTGTTATAATATTTAGTTATCAGATAAGTAAAACAACAATGAAATAAGGATGTTTTATAAGACGGCATAGATAATATATTTTTGAACCTAACATTTGTGAATATCAGTTCTATAACGTATTTTCTCGTGTAGGTAGGGTGGTGTTTTAAAAAGTAGAATTTTATGAAACAGACAGCAGCTGTGGAGAATTTGTCTTCGAAAAATTTTTAGCCAGCCAATTTCTTCAATTTGAGGTGAAATATGTTGACGCTTGTTAACATTACATATAAATCTAGCACAAGTATTCTGAATTTTTTACAAACGGGCTTGATCATATTTTTTTAAGAAAGGAAAATAAACTACATCACAATAATTTAAATGTGGCAACACCGAAGCTTCGCGTAATATAATTCTATTCTCTTTATTAAGTGATTCTCTATTTGCATATATCAATTTTAGAGAACTTATATATCTTTTAATAATCACATTAACTTGTTCAACAAATTTCAAGGAGTTATCAATGGTTAAGCCTAAATTTTTTGCAACGGTAGGTTGTAATTGATCATTAGATAATTTGATGTCAATAATATCTTTACACCGATTTCTAGCAACCTGTCTCCCAAACAGCATTATTTTAGATTTTGATAGATTGATAGAAAGACAAAAATTATTTGAAATGTTTAAAAGATTATTTAGATCATCTGTTATCTTCTGATTTGCCAGGTGTATTGCATTTTCTTCAAAAGAATAATAAAGTTGTGTGTCATCAGCATAAAAATGTGATTTACAATGAGATAGAACTTTTTCAAATTGGGAAGTGTAAATTGTGAAAAATAATGGACCCAAAACAGAACCTTGTGGCACTCTGCACTTAACTACTTGTTGACGAGAATATTCATTGTTATACAGAACATACTGCTTCCTCTGAGATAGGTAATTCTCAATTAATGACACAGATTCGTTATTAAAGCCAATGTAATGTAACATAGCAAGAAGCAGTGAATGATTAATTCTAAATTTTAACTAAAAGCTTTACCAAAATAAAAAATATTAGCAATTTTCCATTGACTGGGAAATACGCTCTTATCAAAACAAAAATTTATAATATGAGTAAGCATTGGTAATATAATAGGGCAAAGTCTTAATAACATTCGTAAACTAATTCCATCCGAACCTGCAGCATTTGATTTAATTGAAAGGAGGTTTAAGTATATTTCATTTTCTGAAATCAGCTAAAATCTAAATTCACTTATACCATGCTTAACTAAACTCGAAAAAAATTTTATAGACGCTAAATCTACTGCAAAATCAGACTTACAAGGATCAATAAAATAATCATTAATCTTATTTATATCAGCAATATTATCTGGAAGAACTGTTGTTTTACTTTTACTATGTATATTTAGATTTTTTAGCTCATTCCACATAGAATTCTTACGTTTCACACGAATTTGATATTCTAAATACGATTTTCTTCTTGTTTAATGGCTCTATTAGTTTCATTGCATAGTGATTTGTAATATTCCCAATTCCCCTTTATCTCTTAATTTAATCATAAACTTAATATTGTTAGTGAGCCGAGGTGCTCTTGGTTTACTAATTAAAACAGTTTGAATTGGAGCAAACAAATCATAAATATTATTCAAAGCATTATTCCATATATCAATTCAGAAAAATGTGCTATGAATAAGTTCCTATACTTATGTGCAAATGGTTTAATTCGAGAGCTATCTTCACCAAAACAACAGGATACTGGAGAATGATCAGATATACAACAACTATGATTAACAGAAATTTTACTAATATCCAAATTAACAGAACAGATAATGTGATCAACAAATGCTGAACTAGTTTTTCAGATACGTGTAGGTTCATTAATAATTTGTTGCAAATTATGACTTACAAAAATGTTATTTAATAATTTAGTGTCATTGTTATAAAGTTTTGATAAATCAGTATTCAAATCCCCCCACAAATAATGTTTTCATATTTAGGCGTTAACTCATTTAGTGAAACCTCAAATTGACTTAAAAATTCCGTAACAGAAAATTTAGGAGCTTTGTAAACAACTCCTATTGCAAACTTAGTTTTATTATGTATTAACTGTATCCAAAGCTGCTCCATTTCATTACCACAATTTACTCCTACCGCTGCAGCATTACCATTGCAAAAGCCATAAATAAATATCATATCAACTAACTCTTGTCCCGTAAACACTTCCATTTTTTTCGCTTAGAACTATTAAATTGGCAATCGGGTTGACAATACTTTGACATAAGAATACCTTGATAATTTTGTTTAAATTACTATGAAATTGACCAAAGTGGGATTAATTCAAGAGCGATTTTCTCAGAAACCGTTAAAGATAACGATTTGAAACAAGAGTACTTTTTCAACGTAAAACAGTTCGGGGAAACGGAATTTGCTATCCAATTTGTTAAAAAGTCAAAGATAAAAAAGTTACATACGCAAAATACCAATACATTTCTGTCCATACTATCAGAGATGAACAGTACAAAAGGGGCAAGGTTACACACAGTAATGGTGTGATATCCTAACGGCTAGCAGTTACGTTCGCATGATTGCCATGATTTGCTGGAAGCGTCGGGGGTCTGTGAAAAGTATTTAAAAAAATTTATAAAAATGGATCCAAAATGATTTACAGCATTGCTTTTGTTATAAGGTGGCCTTGCTGTTCACATAACACGAAACTCATGAATTAATTAACTTTAGGAGTCGAGAAAAATATTACAAAATATCAATTCAAACCATGTATTTTTTATTTTTATTTAGGTTTGGTGGTATTACCAAAGTTTACAGAATTAAAATATAAGTTACCGCACTCGATCACGTGATCGGTATTTCCAAATATATATATATATATAGTGTCTCAGGTTGTCGCACGCCCGACATTATACGAGAGTGTCTCAAACAATTCGTAGCGGACTTAATTTATTTAATAATGTCCTGATATCGTTGTTCTGTGGATGGGTGTTTTACTGTATGCGATGGTGTACTACCATTTTTTCGGTGTCAAAAGAGGTAAACACATAGATATGGCTATATGTGAGCAGATCAATGTTACAAACTAATAAGAATATTATACAGCTTGCATTTTGATTAAATAAGCTTTGCAAATTCTAAACGAAATCGCGTACACAAATCTGCCGTTCCTTATCTAAATATAAAAATTATAGGTGAGTTAATAAAATAGAAACCTGAGTGATTTTTTTATAGGAAACTGTATAAATTATATATTATTACGCATGAAAATTAGTGAAAATAAAATAACATTTGAATAAAACATTTGTATGTGTTCTGAATTGACGAGTCAAAAAGTTTTATTTTGCAAATTAAAAATATTTGAGAAAAATTATTTGGTGGCCTAACTGTACTATCTAGAGACATTCTGGATTACATAATAGCAATGGAGGATGTTTTTGTCGACATATTTAACAACTTAGCATGTCAGGAGTTATTTGGCAAACAATTGTGAATTTTTAAAAATAATATGTCACCCGTGTAATTACTTTCTTTTTGACTATTTTATAGGTATTTCATTATATACAAGAATACGCATTTATTTTATTTATTTTTAAAAATTCATCAATCAAGACTTAAAATGCAATACGTAAAAGATGTAGCGTTATTGCAAAACTTAATATTCTCAAGAATCTTTAAAAAATATATTATAAAGTTACTAGTAGTATGCGTTACATGTTTTAATATATGTTTAAGAAATCCTATGTTTGTTTTATATTTTTCAAAAAGTCACTACTACAATATTGATACACATATGCAATTATTGCAATTGAAATAAAGTCGTTCAAGCGATTTTTATTAATGGGTAGGGATCCAGTTTTTTATGAACGTAGTAAGGCAATTAGGCATTATTTTTCATATTACGGAAAATAGTTACACAAATGTATTTATTTTTAAATTTATTAATATTATTATTGATGAAAATCAATATGATTGTCAGTTTACCCTCATAACGTCAGGAATAATATTTATTACTAAATCACCCTGATATACGCCAGTCCCCGGACAGTTTGGGGCGTCGCCTTGGCCTCGCTTTTTCAAAGGCGCCGCGCTGAGTGTGGTAACTTATATTTTAATTCTGTAAACTTTGATATTACTCTAGATATTAATTAAAAAATATATGCACAAATAAGGTTATTTTTACATTATTGCGCTTACATTAAATAGTACTGGGAGTTGGCGTTCGCATCCTGACATGTTTTTGTATGCATAGATAAGACGCGCCATTTCTAAGAAATCATTGACATTGAAATCCATTGTTCAAGTGCTCGACGGCTGGACGCTGTCATTTAATAAATATTTCATTTGAATAAATAATTTATCTGTAATAATTGATTACACGATTTTGCTAACAGCGCATAAAATAGAAACTGATGTGTAGCTATAGTCTGTTTAGAAATGAAAGCTTATTATGTATGCAAATCGTAAATAAATGTAGTACTGGTGCTTATATTCAATATTTTTATATTATGTATCATCGGTATAGATGAGGTGTACTTTTAAAAAATCTTTGTGTGATCGAAGTGTACTAAATTGTAGCAGGTAGCTAAATTTTAATCTCCGACAATGCGTCTTTGTCTATGCCGCTGAAATTTCTCGGCCCCTTTCTCTTATAAGTAAACAATATAAAAACAGCATTTCAAAATATGAGCATAGTAACCGGGTTAAAATGGTTTTTAGTAATTCAAATAAAATTATTCAATATTATGATCAAAATATTTATTTAAATTTAATGAATAGACTTTTATTCCACACAAAAATATATGTATTTTGAAAATTCAAATTATGGTGAGTAAATGTCGAGGTAAATGTAGTGTTGTATAAATGTACAATAAAGAAAATAAAAAAGTAGGTATATTAAAATTCATCCTCTGAATATTCGGATGAATTATCTTCATGTCCTAAATTGATAACGATAGGTTCCACAGTAACATCAATTAAATTATCGAGTTCCCACATCTTCTCCTCTTCTTTTTGTACATGATGTATACATCTTTGCCAGTTATCTGCAGTTACTCGTTCCAAGGAATTTTTTAACAAAATTTTCACGTCACTTAATTTAAACGTCGTATTATTTTGCGCTACATTTCCTTTTACCTGCGCCCAAACTAATTCGATTGGGTTAAGTTCACAGTGATAAGGTGGTAACCGTAGTACCGTTATATAACATATTTTTTCTGATCTTTATTAAGATTGACAAGTGTCAAATGTTCCTTTTTCACCATATTTGTTTCAAAAGAAATGTTTTTTCCTGATAACCATTGAATTATATCGGCTTTCCTCCAAGCAGTCGTAGGCGTCCGCTCGGTCTGCCGTGAATGGTAACTGGCATTATCCATGACAATTACAGACCCCGGAGGAATAATATCCAACATCTGTGTAAAATACTCTTCGAAAACATCTGCGTTCATGTCTTCGTGATAGTCACCTGTATTTTTAGATTCAAATAAAAGTAAACCGCCATCTACAAAACCACTGGCACTACCTATATGTGTCACTATTAATCTTCGTCCTTTACCTGAAGGTGTCTTGATCCCTGTTGAAAGTCCATTCAAAAATGCTTGTCGAAAAATGTTTACATTTTTATCTTACCATACAGTATATACCTCGTTGACCCAAGTTTCGTCTAGATAATAAATATTCCTCCCTTCGTCACGGAATTTTCTAATTGATCTTCGCTAACAAATAATTTCATCTTTATCGATAAGACGGCCTATAATTTGCTTCTACTGATTTTTGACAAATCGTTGTCCTCTGAAAGTTCACTTAAAATTTTGTTTAGCGTTGGTATTTCTTTTTTAAAATAAAATGAGTGTACTTTTTTGCGAATGACACTTTTGAAGAAATCATCTATAACGACTTTTGACCTCCCTGTAGATGATTTTGAGAGATTTACAGTATCTTGTTCATTTTTTATTTCCTTTAAAAGTCTGTAGATAGTCGATTTTCTAATCCCTGTCATTTTGGAATAGTTTTCTACGATGTCGTCAACACTGTTGGTAGGATTTTGGTGTTTCAATGCATTAAATATATTTAATATAATAATCTTCTCATTCTGAGACAGCGCACATCTTTTCACGCATTTAGCAGGTACGAAATCTGATAAGCTCGACATTTTACCCAAACAATATTATATCCACTGGCACAATAGTCACTAAACACAAGTCGAATTTTACTCTACTGCACTAGCACGTCTTCGTATATTCAGCTCTAAGAGTGGATTGATCTGTAACAATACACTGGCTCCTGCCCTATGATGTATCCAGTAAAATATACTAATGTACACCCATTACCTGTTAGCATTAGTGTTACCCGATAATTAGCTGAAACGAAATATTACCACGCCCATGGACGGTTTTTATCTCGGGGTTTTATTACTCTCTTTCATTTCCAAACAGAGTATAGTTACTTCATATTTGCTACCTGATTTGAAAATAGGTGCAACCGTAGCAATTTTCCACTTATCTGGGAAGCAACATTCAATAATAGGTTTATTAATATTATTATGTTATATTTAAGACTACTTAGCATTGAAAGCAACAAAAAAATACAAGGTTTTTGGTAATATTTTAACGCACCCCTATTATCTTTAAGTTCTAAATGAATAAAAAATCAATTTTACATTTAATGTTAAAGATATTAGGTATACAAAATTTACCTGATTTAATTAAAGCTGATATTTTTATGGTTAATCATTACATCAAAAACATGTCAACAATATACAAAATGGACGGATATATAATACTGCCGAAATGCTTTGTAATTTTTCTGTTTATAGAGCAATTTTCAGTTTGCTTAGTTTAATGTTCTATATGTAACAATTAAAAATAGTTGCATCCTGCAATTAGGTATTTACTAGTTATTAAGAGAATGCAAAAATCATTTAAAGAAAGAAAGCTATACTATTATCAAAATTAACACTCTTATTCCTACGCTAGCTTAGCTTCACTATTCCTCATGTATATTAATATTTTATTGAAAGATTAACTTATTTATACTGCCGAAAATTATATATATTTTATTTATACTTACGCATTGTGATTTATAATAACGGGTCTGACTTAATTTTCTGTGAATTCAAGGTAAATTGAAATCGAATTTTATACAAATCCATACTTTCAATTTAGCTAATATTAAACTAATTTCATCACTTTTTCAAAAGAAATTTGTTTTCAGATTTGGTTTGAAAAATATTTACAAGTAGGTATACAAATTAGGAGTTAATACAAATTGAAGAAAATGTAATAAAGACTCAGTTATGAGCTCGAATGAATCTTTAGGTTTAAAAGCACTTAATTTATTCCAAGTCTGAGAAAATGAATTGCTGGAGAATTATTGATTTATGAACTTCAGCGCAAATATAATTTAGGGAAAGGTAATTTATTTACTAATTAATAAAACTGATTCTTTTTAGAATTGCGGAAATGAGATGGAATTCCAATTTCAAAGGAATTATAAAAACATATTTTATAAAATATATTTAAAAAAAAAACTGTTTACGTGAACGACGCATTAATAAAAAATTAATCGCTGAATGGAATTTATTCTAGCTAAAATTTAAAAATAGACATAGGTAGATAGTAAAACTTAATAATAAAACTATAGTTAAGTTAAAAAAACTATCTAAATTGAAATATGACAATATAATATTACAGTCTCTATCTATGGTTGGCTATTGAATTGATATAAATAAATATTATACAGGGTGATTAAGAACTTACCTAAAAAAATGTTAAATGTGCAGGGAACGCTTATAAATACAGTTTTGTAAAAAAAATCAAAAGGGGCAGTTCGAAAATGATATAAAAATACACTTTTGCACGGCTCTGGTCCACTGTAAAACTTGATAAGGCGGCAAATTCAACTGCGTTTGCCGCTATTGTTATTAATTATTAATAGAATTAATTTGTAGTTTGAAATACCTTATGTTACAACAAAATGTTAGGCCCGTCTTGCCTAGTTTCTACAAACTAACATAAATGTGTCGGCTTTTTGTCCATTTTAAACTCGTAAGTTATTGGCAGCAACTATGATACGTTTGCGTAAATCATCAATAGTATGTATCCACTTCGGTGCTATATACCTATTTTTTAAATATCCCCACAAAGAGAAGTCCAAAGCTTAAAATCGTGGTGGCTATGGTATCGGCCTTCCTCATCCCATCCCCCTTGTTATTAATACTTAGACACGCTGTTCATGGTACAGATATAATTGAAACTCGTGTATGATACGCCACAATCCTGCAATATCCCTCGCGTTGCACTATACTTGCACTCACTGCACACTAGCTGCAATGACACATTTCTGCTAACACTTGAACAGCTAATATAAAGACTCGCATCACAAAAACCTTCAATACCTACAAAAAGTAATCGGATTTCAATATTTGGAATCGCCTTGCTAAAAACTATACAGGGTGTTAAAAATAGTGTAAAATATTTCAGGAGGTAATAGTATGAACCAAAATAAGCCGAAAAGTCTAGAGGGTTCAGATCAGGCGATCTTGGAGGTCATAAAACAGGTCCGGCCCTTCCTACCCATTTATGCGGAAAAGTTTGGTGTAAATGCTCTAACGGCCAAGGAAAAATGAGCTGGAGCACCATCATATTGGAACCACATTTGTTGCCTCTGATTCAATGGAATGTCTTCCAAAAACTCATACAGTGTGTTCTGTAGAAAGTTGAGGTAAGCAGCGCCTGTTAATCGATTTGGTAAAACAACAGGACCTAGAAACCTGTCACCTACCTGTCACCTGTAGGAAGGGCCGGACCTGTTTTATGGCCTCCAAGATCGCCTGATATCAACCCTCTAGATTTCTTTGTTTGGGGATATTTGAAGACATTAGTGTATGGTACTTCTGTAAATAGCCTGGAAGAGCTGCAGCTACAGATTAATCAAAAGTGTCAAGAAATCCAAACCAAGGAGGGTGTTTTTGAAAGAGTTCGAATATCGTTGAGACGAAGATGTCGTGCCAGCTTGGAAATGGACGGAGGGCATTTTGAACATCTTCTGTAACTTTGTTTTTTGTTTGTTAAAAGCTTCCTTTGTCGGTTTATTTCTAATAAAATAAAATGTTACGAATAGTGGTCCATATCTCCGTAACCGTTACTTTGCGGACCCATGTTTATTAAGACTTTTCTGCTTATTTTGATTCATACTATTACGTCCTGAAATATTTTACACTCTTTTTTTAACACCCTGAAGTAGCGCAGCGATGTAAAGGTGACAAGTTTAATGTGTTTTTAATGATCTCGTGAAAGCATGTTCTAATTTTTATTTTACGACCATTTTTTAGTATTTAAATTAATATTATTAAAGATTATTTTAGGGAAAACACTTAGAATTCTTACTCTTAATAAATTAAAACACAAATAACCTATATCATTTTTTTAGTCCAAATATACCATAGTCTATTTCAAAGAATTAATAACAGTTCCTAAGGTACCCATAAAATTTTTTTCAAGGAAGATCACTGTTTCTAAATGTTTGTGTATTTAAGTATCAAAGTGGTCTTTGAGCACATACTGCAGTTACAGGATGATTTAAAATAATGTTCTATATAGGGAAAAATATTTTTAAACGCTACTAATTGATTTGTATTTGTCATTGGTCCTTATTCTATAATAGTTGTTAGTAAAGCTACTTCAGTCAGAGCCATTCTTCAAGCAGCATTGATCCTTTGGTTACATCTGGTTGGTCTGTAACTAACATCAAATTCTGGTAGACGTTTCAGCGTTCCTCACTGCCAATATTTTCAAACTTCCATCACAACGGCGTATTGATGTAGTTATATTTTGTTTATTTTAAAATGCGTTACAGAAGACGGCAACACAACACAAATTTTATTTGAAGATTGATATTGGGATATGAGTGTACTATATTTGAAACTTTTTTTTTTGTGCATTTTCCAAATTATTTGAATATAGTGTAGCAGCAGTACGAGTGCTGAATATAAAGTAGGGAATTTAAAAAATACTGTAGTTATACCAAAACATTTAAAAACGGTGGTATTACTAATGTAGTGAATTATGTTGACTAAATTAATTATTAAGTATTTCAATTATTACATCTTTATGTAATTAATAGATATATGTAATTAATTACATTTACTAGTACAGTGCCCAGTTCTAACTACAAGGTGTCCCGAAAATAAACCACCATAGGTTAATCATGAATTGTACATCGAAATAAAACCCTAGTTTGCTTATAAAGTATAAACTATAGTCCAAAAAGGTTTTGTTGCGGGTATAGAGGATGTCAAAGTTTAATTGGAAAAAAATCCCGTTCAATTCTGAAGAAAATATCCCCGTCAATATTTTATCATTCAACGCACTGTGTTTGAGTAAAAAAATAAAAAAATACAATTTAACCTGGTTAACTGTGTAATTAGGTACTCAGAAGCATGCATCAGAAGCAATGGAGACAATTTTGATTAATTTTGTATACATGCTTGTTTTTATTTATTTATTAAAATGTATCTATTTAAATGATTTTTTTTTGTAAAATTTACTCTTTTATAGCTACAACACTTCTTTATGGAAACATCTTATTGAAAATATTATAGGAATACCTACCTTATTGATAGTATTATACTGTGCATTAAAACAGTTTTTACTTTTTTACTCGAACACGGTGCGTTGTTGGATAAAGTGTTAACAGAGCTATTTTCTTCAGAATTAAATAGGAAATTTAAAGAAAAAGGATATGAACCAGCGGTGTACCATTTTATTCTTCAAAAATATTAAATGACGTTCCTCTATGCGCGCCAATGGTAAGACCAAAAAATCATTCTGTGATGCAAAGTTTACCCCTTTCGTAACTATCCACACCTATAAAATTTCATTATATGTCAAATGGTTTTGAAGAAATTTAAGTTATTGTGTTCCTTTTTCAATTAAACTTTAACACCCTATATAGGTATATGTAATGAAGCCTTTTGCATATAGTTTATAAGCAAACTAGGGTTATTTTAGATGTAGAAGTCATGATTAACGCATGACAGTTTAGTTTTGGGACACCTAGTTTTATCAGACTCTTCATTTTGACTAGATATTTAATGCCAAGAATCTCATGTAATATCTCAAAGAACGCTGTATAAATAAATGTGCGGTGTGATTCTGCACTTACAATTAAAGCCTCAAAGCCCAATATCATTTTTTCGAAAATTCAAAATTAACAGAGTTATAAGACGTGAAAAAAATGTTATTGAATTTTTTTCTAATTTTGTGCACGTATCACTGGTGTTTCTTATTCGAAACTACGTTCTTAATTTGACTCTTATCATCCAATGCCAAATGGCACTGTCTTTGGCCTTTATATAGCGTCTTATAACTTTTTTGTTTGAACATTTTTATAAATTGGGATAGAATGTTATTAAAGACCTTCAAAAAATCACTACAAATCACACAAACATACTCTAAACATAAACGTTCCCGTCAACTGTCGCTGTTGCAACAATACGGCAGGTTGTCATTTAGTTTATCTATAACCGTTTAGTTTTTTATAATTTACCATCAATTTTAAACAAAAATAATACATTTGTAAATATGCCCCTGAGTGCTTGTCAACTGTGTCTACGAGTATATAGAATTTGTTAAAGCTTTAGATGCAAAAGTAGGCAAGTGAACATAAATTTATATCTGCTGTAAGTTAATTTCTAACATATGATTAAAATTCAAGTTGTAATGTTGTAACTTTTAATAATAGAATATATAGAAAAGAAGAAATTTCGGCCGGTCGTAAATTATGCACACAATATTTTTCATCACCCCAAATTACGACCGCGTAGGTCGGAATTCCCTACACGAAGGCTGTATATACAGGATGTCCCAAAATAGAAGGCCACATATTCTTTGGACATAAATAATGCGACTTTCCTTATGCCATTTTTTATTTGGGCGTCCCTGTTTCAATATACAGGGTGTTAAAGTTACATTTTAAAAAACTGTTTTTGTTAATAATACCATTGCTTTGTATGATACACACTTGAAATTTTGCACGTACTTTTATCTTATTCCGGCATACTTGTCATGTAATTTTGGTGAAAAATTATCCATTTTGTTTTAATTAGCAGATATTCATTCAGCAAGTATTACGATTTGCTAAGTTGCCGAGGTATTGTAATAATAGGTATATTCACAAAATTTCAGTTTCACTTGAAAATGATAGTGAATGATAGATTTATGGGCTCTACAAATTGCCATTTTTCTCCAAAACGGAGCATTTAAACAAAAATTTACAAGAAAGTTAAAATGATCAGAAGAAAATTCTACGTTTGATATTTTATAAAGATATATTTAAAAAGATACATAGGCGGACTTAGAAATAATTGGAGCGGATAAAGGGTACTGCATCCCTCAGTTCCCTCCATACTCCCTTCGACTTTTTTCACCAAAATTGCATGATAAGTATGCCGGAATAAGATAAAGGTACGTGCAAAATTTTAAGTTCGTATCTTACAAAACAATGGGATTATTAACAAAAATATTTTTTTTAAATGTAAATTTAACACCCTGTATATTGAAACAGAGACGCCCAAATAAAAAATGGCATAAGGAAAGTCACATTATATTTATCCAAAGAATATGTGGTTAATGGTATGGCTTTCTATTTTGGGACATCTTGTATATTGTAACCTATTTGAAGGCATTAAATTACTTTAAATTTTTAGCCAATATATAATATTAAACGTACTAAAATACCATGAATATAAAAACAGACAATATTTTTCTTAATTTTCTTATGCAAAATTTTGAAACTCTTAAGATGTCGGAATTTGATACATTACGTCTTGAAAACAAAAACCTGAATACAAAGAAACACTGGGATAGGTGTGTAAAATTTAAAATCATTAGACAAAATTATTAGAAGAAGTTCTTAAACACATTCAGAGTTTTCGAAAAAATATTGGCACTAATTTTTCGTGTAGAATCACCCCCGGAATATTTACAATGAAACGTAAGTAGGAAAGGAAAGTATATAATTCTGTGCAATAATGATGAATGATCGTCATCTAAATGAATGTATAAGTAGATATATCTATGAACTGCTTAGTTTCCAAATCATGAAATTATGATTCCTATATTCATATAAAGACAAAAACATGGACAAAAAGTATAGATACTACATTATGTATAGACATATTTAAGCTTATATCAAGCTTAAAACTTTCTCCGAAACTTTTCTTTCTCAGTTTTTGAAGTCGTTGAGATTATCAGTTTTCCTATAGGCTTATTGTCCATAAATAACTCAAACTTTCTTTTAATGTACCTTGATAACGTAACTATTGAACCAAAGGGGACATTTATTCGTAAAGTGTATTTACATAATTGTACTTTATAATAAGTTTTTATATAAAGATAATTTGTTAAGAATTTATTTATCTAGACCAGGAAATCCTCCTTCTTATTTATGTTTCCTTTACAACTATTCATTCTGCTTATGGCTCTCAAACTTTCGCCATTACTTTGACTTCCACGAGAGAACAAAGGTTTTCAAAGGCATTTAACTAATGCCTGTTTTCATAACACTGAACTTTCTCTTTTTAAGGGGTTCACCTATCCAGTTGAGTGAATTAATTTCTAATTATCTCGACGCATAAATTATCAGAAACCGTTTCCACTAAGTTAATAGACTTTTAACCGTAATTGCTGCTACAAATAGCTTAACCGCACTTTGGTAATTTTCAGGGAAATTTCAAGCATGGATTGCTAAATTTAATATAACTGTAAAATTAGGTATACCTACGTTGAGTGATAGCAATTAATGAAACTGTTCCTGCTCTGAACATTAACAAATTATGCACTGAAAAATAAATGCTTATACAATTGCAGCCCTGTGTACTACAATTTGTTGCAATTATAGCTCCAGACACAATTTGTAGTATTATTTCACATACTATTATGTATAGCCAAAGTCATTAATTCATCTGTGGCCCATCCGACATATACCTGATTCGAGCTTGTTGGCTCTCATCGGTATGCTAGAAGTCAAGGCAGGAGATATTGATATTTGTTTTTATTTGAAATGGTCAATAAATCTGATTTATTACTATCATTATTATTATTATTATTATTATTATTATTATTATTATTATTATTATTATTATTATTATTATTATTATTATTATTATTATTATTATTATTATTTTTTTTTTTTTTTTTTTTTTTTTTTTTCCAGTAACACCTTCCGAAGCTCCGACACATTCGGAGATGTTCTGAAGAGTCAAGCAATAACCACTCTCCACTCCGTGGAGTCAGTAATCATTGCGCCCGTAAATCATGCGTTCTGAGTAGACGTAGCGAACCAAGGACGATTGCCTTCTGCATTCTGCCGGCTAAGATCTCTGCCGAATTTCGGCAAGCCGGTATGATCTTTAAGTCAGAAAGCAACGTATGTCTCATTCCACCCAGGACGCCTATAATGAGCACCACAATCTTAACAGAGTGGTCTGGATACAGCCTGCGGAGCTCGGAGAGAAGATCTCGATACTTCCTCCGTTTCTCCTCCTCTTTTAGGACGATGTTGTTCTCTGCGGGAGCCGAGAACTCAATCACAAACATCGTCCTAAGTTGGTGGTCGAGGAGGACTACATCAGGCTTATTGGCTTGAATTTGCCTGAGGGTGGGGAATGAATAGTTCCAATAAATTCGGCACTTCTCATTCCCCACAACGGATTCTATATCCCCCGGAGCATAAGGCAGCACTGGCGTCTCGTCTATCTCATACGAGTGTCGTAAATGATAATACAACACCCGTAAGACTGAATCGTGTCTTTGGATATACGCTGTGGCCGCATATACCGGACAGGCCGACAGGAGATGCATAAGCGTCTCCGGCGCCTGGCGGCAGGCCCTGCATCTGGTATCAGGAACCTCGATACCCAAGACACGACTACGATAGACGAGAGTATTAATTACACCATCTTGGCAAGCCATTATGAACCCCTCGGTCTCAGAGTTCAGCCCCGCTGACCTCAAAAAAGCGAAGGTCAGCTTTTCAGATAAGCCAAGCCCCTCTAGATGACGGTAGAAGAGACCATGCATTGGCTTATCCTTATGTAGCTGCAGAAGGTGACGCGTCTCTGCAGCTTTAATTTGGGCTTTTAACTGAGCAGGGTCCCACTCGGTGACAGAGTCTGGATTTTCCCGCTCAGTATCGAACACGAGACCAAGTTCATTGGCTGCTCTTCTCGCTGCCTTATATACAAACGCTCCTATCCCTGCTGCTTCATGGTCTTGGACCATGCAGAGAAGGGGATCCGAGCTCCTGATGATTTTACAGGCTTCCTCCAAAACCACTCTGCCCTGGAGACACTCCAAACTCAAGAGTCCACGGCCTCCCCGATTTCTTGGGAAGTATAACCGCGTAACGGACGATCTTGGATGCAAACTCTGATGGAGATGCATCATTTTGCGGGTCCCTACATCGAGTTGCCTCAGCTCTTCTTGTGTCCATTTCACTACTCCAAAGGAGTAGAGAAGGATCGGAACGGCAAGCATATTTGTGGCACTCACCTTGTTTTTACCCGACAGCTCCGAAGACCAGATTTGTCGGAGGCGGTGCCGATACCTGCCGCGGAGAGCGTTTTTCACCGTTGCCACCTCATGAGTGCCCCGCTGTGGGACACCCAAATAGGTGTACGACTCTCCGGCATCTAGATGGTGGAAGATGCTTCCGTCTATGAGCTGGGCGTCCTCTCCGTATGCACCGCATCGTCCTCTCTTGAGATGAACCAGTGCACATTTGTCCAGCCCGAACTCCATCCCAACCGCCTGCGTGTACTCCTGTACCACTCTGAGGGACTGATTTAAATCCCTCTCTCCGGAGGCATAGAGTTTAAGGTCATCCATATAGAACAAATGGGTGACCTTATGCCTCCGGTCTCCTGGGGTACCGCAGTTGTAACCCCGGGTACGACGAAGTGCAACGGATAATGGCAGCAGTGAGATGCAAAACAAGAGGGGACTCAGAGAATCTCCCTGGAACACTCCCCTCCTGAACAAAACCGGCTCTGTCTGGACCCTTGCATTAGCCGATGTTATGGTAAAGCGGGTCCTCCAGAGCGGCATGAGTTGTTCAATACACCTCACTATGGGGTCGGCCACCGCAAGGCATTGGAGCAAGTGGATTATTAGCTCATGTGATGTCATATCAAATGCCTTGCGGTAATCTATCCAGGCCATTGAGAGGTTCCGCTTGTACTGCACGGAGTCCTGCGTAATACATCTGTCGATGAGCAGGTTCTCCTTACAGCCAGCCACACCCCTCTTGGACCCTCGCTGCTCGTCCATCCGTTGAAAAACCGGGTTCACTGCGTGGAGCACACGCGCGTACAAGATGCAAGTAAACACCTTGTAACACGCATTCAGGCAGGTTATTGGACGGTAGTTCTTTGGCTGGGACAAATCTCCGCTCTTAGGGATAAGCACGGTTCTCCCCTCGACAAACCACGCCGGAATTTGCTGCTCTCCATTTAGCCAGAACGTGAATATTCTGGCCAAATGGCGGTGGACACTGGTGAATTTTTTCCACCAGAAGTTGCTGATCCCATCGGGACCAGGAGCAGCGAAGTTCTTCGATCTAATAAATGATCTCCGAACTTCATCCGGGGTTATCGGTGGGCACACCTCTTGTGGCTCTCGAAGCCTTTGACAAAAGGCCTCGAAGTGTGCCAGGGCTGGAGTGTCTCTATCAAGTGGAATCCTGCGGCCATAAAGATCTCTCCAGAAGGCTTCTACCCGATCTACAGTCGGCGGATTGTCCGCAACACGCTGAGGCTGTTCAAAAAGTCGGGAAGGCCTTACACGGAACAAATTATTTTGCTCCAACCTTCTCGACCGCCTCACTAGTGACTTTTTCGCAGCCACTAGCATCCGTATCCTGTCGAGAGAATGCTGCTTGATGGTGAGCAGCACCACCCGATTCAGGGTATGATGGACCCGCCTAAGGGAAGTAGCGATGCATCTCACCTTAGGTGTGAAAGCCCTATTGGCTTCCACATAGTCCATCACACATTGGATACGGGACGCGTGTTGCCTCGCCGACCGGATCTTAGCCTCCATCTTGTGCACTCGCCGCCGCGCTCTCTCCAGTGGAGAAACGGCATTTTCACGCCCTCTCTCCACCCGAGTCAGCAGTTCAGCGGCTTCGTACACAGCGCAATTGACGCGCCAGATGTCAGCCTCTTCTGGGAGATCCTCACGGAGCGCAGTATCCACTCGGGCCAGATCTGCGAACCTGGGGGGTTTTATAAAAGGCAACCCCCGACGGGTGCTCAGGCCGTCCTGTTCTCGGGGAATGAAGCGCGGCGCCTCTGCGGGATCATTCCGTGGCTCTTCAGCCACTTCGTTCACCCTTAGATGAGGACGCCTCTCATAGGATGTATGCTCGGGGTGCATGTCGCACCACCGAGCATACATCCGCGCCATGTATCCTCTTCGCCCGGGCTCGCTGCTTTCATAACAGACCAGAAGATCGTCCCTTAGCTCATCGGTCCACTCAAAACTTCCATTTTCATGGCCTTGGTCGTCAACGGGCAATCCGTCCGGTTATAATTATTATTATTATTATTATTATTATTATTATTATTATTATTATTATTATTATTATTATTATTATTATTATTATTATTATTATTATTATTATTATTATTATTATTATTATTATTATTATTATTATTATTATTATTATTATTATTATTATTATTATTATTATTATTATTATTATTATTATTATTATTATTATTATTATTATTATTATTATTATTATTATTATTATTATTATTATTATTATTATTATTATTATTATTATTATTATTATTATTATTATTATTATTATTATTATTATTATTATTATTATTATTATTATTATTATTATTATTATTATTATTATTATTATTATTATTATTATTATTATTATTATTATTATTATTATTATTATTATTATTATTATTATTATTATTATTATTATTATTATTATTATTATTATTATTATTATTATTATTATTATTATTATTATTATTATTATTATTATTATTATTATTATTATTATTATTATTATTATTATTATTATTATTATTATTATTATTATTATTATTATTATTATTATTATTATTATTATTATTATTATTATTATTATTATTATTATTATTATTATTATTATTATTATTATTATTATTATTATTATTATTATTATTATTATTATTATTATTATTATTATTATTATTATTATTATTATTATTATTATTATTATTATTATTATTATTATTATTATTATTATTATTATTATTATTATTATTATTATTATTATTATTATTATTATTATTATTATTATTATTATTATTATTATTATTATTATTATTATTATTATTATTATTATTATTATTATTATTATTATTATTATTATTATTATTATTATTATTATTATTATTATTATTATTATTATTATTATTATTATTATTATTATTATTATTATTATTATTATTATTATTATTATTATTATTATTATTATTATTATTATTATTATTATTATTATTATTATTATTATTATTATTATTATTATTATTATTATTATTATTATTATTATTATTATTATTATTATTATTATTATTATTATTATTATTATTATTATTATTATTATTATTATTATTATTATTATTATTATTATTATTATTATTATTATTATTATTATTATTATTATTATTATTATTATTATTATTATTATTATTATTATTATTATTATTATTATTATTATTATTATTATTATTATTATTATTATTATTATTATTATTATTATTATTATTATTATTATTATTATTATTATTATTATTATTATTATTATTATTATTATTATTATTATTATTATTATTATTATTATTATTATTATTATTATTATTATTATTATTATTATTATTATTATTATTATTATTATTATTATTATTATTATTATTATTATTATTATTATTATTATTATTATTATTATTATTATTATTATTATTATTATTATTATTATTATTATTATTATTATTATTATTATTATTATTATTATTATTATTATTATTATTATTATTATTATTATTATTATTATTATTATTATTATTATTATTATTATTATTATTATTATTATTATTATTATTATTATTATTATTATTATTATTATTATTATTATTATTATTATTATTATTATTATTATTATTATTATTATTATTATTATTATTATTATTATTATTATTATTATTATTATTATTATTATTATTATTATTATTATTATTATTATTATTATTATTATTATTATTATTATTATTATTATTATTATTATTATTATTATTATTATTATTATTATTATTATTATTATTATTATTATTATTATTATTATTATTATTATTATTATTATTATTATTATTATTATTATTATTATTATTATTATTATTATTATTATTATTATTATTATTATTATTATTATTATTATTATTATTATTATTATTATTATTATTATTATTATTATTATTATTATTATTATTATTATTATTATTATTATTATTATTATTATTATTATTATTATTATTATTATTATTATTATTATTATTATTATTATTATTATTATTATTATTATTATTATTATTATTATTATTATTATTATTATTATTATTATTATTATTATTATTATTATTATTATTATTATTATTATTATTATTATTATTATTATTATTATTATTATTATTATTATTATTATTATTATTATTATTATTATTATTATTATTATTATTATTATTATTATTATTATTATTATTATTATTATTATTATTATTATTATTATTATTATTATTATTATTATTATTATTATTATTATTATTATTATTATTATTATTATTATTATTATTATTATTATTATTATTATTATTATTATTATTATTATTATTATTATTATTATTATTATTATTATTATTATTATTCGACCCATGGTGGTTGAGGTGTACACCTATAATCTGCCTGTGATCGAATGTTCTAGTTATATCTGTGTAATTGTGCAGTTTAATTTGTGAAAAGTTGTGTACTGAATAACCATCATCTTATGTATTTGGGATAATGATTTCAGTGCATTTAATGAGACTTCTTCTTTGTATTGTATTTATATGATATAGTATCTCGTGTTCTCTTATCTTCTGTTTGCTTTTTTTGCCTTCTATTATTTTTCTATCCGGTGGGCGCAAGCCTGTACCACCAAAGGTTGTTTATCTGGTAGTTGAAATGTCTAAGGCTAATTTTAATAATTCATCTTCTAACAAGTGCAAGAGATGCAAAAGTACGGTTACCAGTGGCTTGAAGTGCGTGGTTTGTGGAACGATGTCTCACAAGAGCTGCCTGAATGCCTTGAAATCTGTCAAGTTTATAGACGATGCTACAGTTAATTGCTGTTTGGATATTGTGGATGCTGTAACTGTAGGTACCCAATCCCTATGTCAGCCTGTTGCCAGTCAGCCTGTTGCCAACAATGCTAAAGATTCTAGTATTGAAGAAATAAGAATTAAATATCTCGAAGAAATTATAAAACAAAAAGACCTAGTTATTACAAATCAAGCAATTGCTATTAAGTCTCTTCAAGATCAGTTATGTATGATGCGTATGATGCCATCCAGCTTTAATCAGCATAACGAGGCCATCTCTACGCCAGATAAAAATTCTAAAATTGGAACCTATGCTAGTGCTCTTTCTAAAAATAAAAATTCTTCAAAACCTCTTGGCAAAGGTAAACCCAGTGGACCTCCTAATCAAATTAGCTCTGCTGCTGTGTCCCACGCAATTCATGTTGCGCAATCTTCTGAAATTTGTCGTGATATTATTCACCTTGATCAGTCTGATCCTGCTCCTGTTTTGCCAGTCTCGAAAGCAGGGCCATCATCGGGCCCGAAAAAGAGGTCCAGAAATATCTTGGTTGGTGATGCCAAGGATTTAGCCAACTGTACTTCCCTGAAGTCGGCCAATGAATCAGCTCGTAGGCATTTTCACACCACGAACTGGGAACCTAATACGAGTGAGGAGGTGCTCCTTAATTATTTGAAGGGATTTTCAGAACAAGTGTCTGTGGAGAAGCTAAATTCTCGTGATCCTGAGAGGTACGCATCCTTTAAGGTGTCTGTCCCGATGTCGGATGTTTCAAACATTACTAAGCCTGAAATTTGGCCTGACGGAGTGCGTGTGAATCAGTTTTTTCGAGCACGAAATCTTGTACCAGCCTCTTAAAAGTAATCTACTTAACTGTAATTTATCTGTATTGCATGTCAATGTCCAAAGTATTACCAATAAAGTATGTGATTTGGATACGTCTTTGCGTACTCATCCGCACGACATATTATGTGTTTCTGAGCATTGGCTGCAAAATGAGTTCCTGGAGACTATATGCATACCTAATTTTCATTTAATAACAAGTTATTGCCGAAAAGGCTCAAACAAGCATGGTGGTGTCGCCATATTTTCTAGATCTAATGTTTGTCTAAAAGCTATTGATGTCTCTACATTCTGCAGTCAAGTTAATGCGGAATTTTGTGCGGCCGAAATTATTAGTATAAACTGTGTACTCTTAACAGTTTATCGTTCGTCTTCCCATGGTGATCTCTCTATTTTTAAAACTTGTTTTAGTAATATTATACGCTATTGTTTTTGCAAATTTAAATATATCATAATTCTGGGTGACTTTAACTTGGACCTTGATATGCAATCAGAGTATGTTAGTGATTTAAGAAATATTCTTACTATGTATGGTTTACGGTACTTCATTAGAGAACCTACAAGGATTACGATTGATAATAAATCATGTCTTGACAATATTATTACCAATCTAGGTCCTGACATTATATGTACAAATGTTATTGAAATGCACATTGCCGATCATCTTGCACTATCTTTACGTGTTAATGGTCAGTGCACTCGGAAAGATGAACCAGTTTCCTACTGTACACGTATAATTAACGATTCCACTTGTCATAAATTTGTTCTGGATTTGCAGTTGGGTTGCCTCCACGATTTTTGCTGCGATTTTTTGAATTCAAATGATTCTGCTGACCTATTTTTAGGGACTTTTGTTAACATTGTAAATTGCAACTTCCCTGTTATGTCAAAAATTCGGTCTAATTCTGGTATCAGATGGTTTAACAGTGAACTTAAGTCGATGCGACGCAGGCTCAGTCAAGCTAGAAGGAAGTTTAATGCGTCTAATCTTGAATCCGATTGGATTTCCTATTGTGTGTTGCGCAAATCCTATAGAAAAGCATTAAAAACTACAAAGCGTACTTGCTATAATAATTTTATCTGCAATTCTAATAACAAGTCTAGAGCAGTTTGGCAAATTGTTAATACTGAGAAATCTTCCTGCAGTAAAAATAAGTCCTCTTTATCTCCGGAGGAATTTAATAACTTTTTCGTTAACGTAGCTGATGTCATCATAAACTCAATTGGCAACTCCGATAATTTGAATCCGGCTGTTTTTTTAAATAAAGTCCCTAAACCAGTTTCATCGTTTTTCCTTTCAGCGGTTGATGAGTCTGATGTTCGCGAGGCAATTTTAAGCTTGAAAAATTCTAGTTGTTTCGATTATTATGGCCTGAATAGTAAATTGCTAAAAGTCGCTATTGAGCCCATCGTTAAGCCCCTGTCAATTCTTTTCAATAAATGTATAGAGGATTCTATTTGGCCGGACTGCTTTAAAGTTACGAGGGTTCTTCCTCTTCACAAAAAAGGGGACAATAATATATTAGACAACTTCAGGCCAATTGCAATTGTACCTGTGATCTCAAAAGTTTTTGAAATTTTGCTGAAAGATAAGTTATTGCAATATTTTGAAAGCAAGTCTATTTTGTCGCCCTGTCAATTTGGCTTTCGCAATGGTCGTTCCACAGTCGGAGCTCTGCTAGCAGTTCTAGAGAACATTGTAGAGGGTTTGGACTGTGGGATGAACATTCACGCCACATTATGTGATCTGTCTAAGGCATTCGATTGTGTTGATGTCAATGTGCTTTTATTTAAGTTGGAATATTATGGTATTCGCTCCAAAGAGCTAAACTTTTTCCGCTCCTATCTATCAGATCGCATGCAGTATGTTTCCATTGGTGATTCTGACTCCGAAATTCTACCTGTATCGGCCGGTGTACCGCAGGGATCAGTTCTTGGTCCGATTTTATTTTTAATCTACATTAATGATCTGCCTGTCAACATTCAACGTTCGACTTGTATTTTATTTGCGGATGATACCACCTTGTTAACTCGTGGTGGTATTGATGGGAGCAGAGGTGATCTGGACAATGCTAGTCTGTGGTTCTCTGCAAACAAACTGAAACTAAATATGGAGAAAACTCGTGACATTACATTTACTGCTAGTAAAGTATCATGCAATGTGGATAATGTTAAATTGTTGGGAATTTATTTGGATACGCGTTTAACTTGGGCTACTCATATAGATCGCCTCTGCTCTAAACTGGCACGGCAGGTTTTCTTTCTGAGGCAGCTTCGCTCATGTGTCCATACTTCTACTTTAAAAATGCTGTATTTTTCTTTGGTTCACTGCCATCTATCTTATGGTGTAGCTCTTTGGGGCAATGCTACTAGTGCCTTGAGAGCATTTGTTATTCAGAAAGCAGCTATTCGCCTCATTGGTAATGCCACTAGCAGAGTCCATTGTCGAGAATTGTTTATTCACCACAAAATTTTGCCCTTACCCTGTTTATATGTATATGAGGCTTTATCATTAGTTCATAAGAGTGCAGCTCATCTGCAAACCCATTCCGATGTGCATAGCTATAATACCAGACACGCTGGAAATCTGTTATTACCTTATTCCCGACTTAATGTCACCAAATCCAATAAGCCAGATATTAACTTGTACAATAGATTTGATAACTTCTGTAGAGTGAAACATATTACTCAATTATCATATGGAGCTTTTCGTAGATTTATCAAATCCTTCCTATTACTGCATTGCTTTTACAGTGTTGACGAATTTACTGAATATTGTTCTACTAACACCTATTCATCTTAGATTTTGAGTTTAAATATACTTACTTTACGCATATAAATTTTTTAATTCTAATCAGTGAGTAATATGTTCCACTAAACATTCTTTTTTGTGGTTAGTTTAATGTTTTAAGTAGTGTTTTATATACCTTTTGTTTGTATTTTTTATCTTTGAGTAAGCATAACTATTGTGCCTTTTAATATATATATTTTTATTGCTTCTTTGTTTTACCAAATTTCAACTATAATTAATTTTTATTATGACATAAATGTACTGCTGTGTATATACTGTCAATAAAGGTCTATTCTATTCTATTCTATTATTATTATTATTATTATTATTATTATTATTATTATTATTATTATTATTATTATTATTATTATTATTATTATTATTATTATTATTATTATTATTATTATTATTATTATTATTATTATTATTATTATTATTATTATTATTATTATTATTATTATTATTATTATTATTATTATTATTATTATTATTATTATTATTATTATTATTATTATTATTATTATTATTATTATTATTATTATTATTATTATTATTATTATTATTATTATTATTATTATTATTATTATTATTATTATTATTATTATTATTATTATTATTATTATTATTATTATTATTATTATTATTATTATTATTATTATTATTATTATTATTATTATTATTATTATTATTATTATTATTATTATTATTATTATTATTATTATTATTATTATTATTATTATTATTATTATTATTATTATTATTATTATTATTATTATTATTATTATTATTATTATTATTATTATTATTATTATTATTATTATTATTATTATTATTATTATTATTATTATTATTATTATTATTATTATTATTATTATTATTATTATTATTATTATTATTATTATTATTATTATTATTATTATTATTATTATTATTATTATTATTATTATTATTATTATTATTATTATTATTATTATTATTATTATTATTATTATTATTATTATTATTATTATTATTATTATTATTATTATTATTATTATTATTATTATTATTATTATTATTATTATTATTATTATTATTATTATTATTATTATTATTATTATTATTATTATTATTATTATTATTATTATTATTATTATTATTATTATTATTATTATTATTATTATTATTATTATTATTATTATTATTATTATTATTATTATTATTATTATTATTATTATTATTATTATTATTATTATTATTATTATTATTATTATTATTATTATTATTATTATTATTATTATTATTATTATTATTATTATTATTATTATTATTATTATTATTATTATTATTATTATTATTATTATTATTATTATTATTATTATTATTATTATTATTATTATTATTATTATTATTATTATTATTATTATTATTATTATTATTATTATTATTATTATTATTATTATTATTATTATTATTATTATTATTATTATTATTATTATTATTATTATTATTATTATTATTATTATTATTATTATTATTATTAATTATTAATCTCGATGGATCTCTAGCTGTTGATGTCTGTCACCATCATCTGCTAAATCGCGTCGTCTTTGTATACTTGTCTGTCGAATCACCTGAATTTCAATCTAGAATTCTGTAATATGCTGTAGTGTGGCGACATCAATATTAGTATTAAGAAACATACTATTATTGACACTGTAACTTATATTTTAATAGAGCCTATTTATTTAATTTGTTTTGCAAAAATGTACGCATTTTTTATCTACTATTTTAAAACATTAAAATATGTGGCACTGATACCATTCCAGTACTTCACACAAAACTTTTGTGTCTATAGTATATTAAACAACAAGGTTTGAAAACGACTCGAGTGTGCAAAGGGGTTTTCAAACGAGTTTTTTACGATACTTTTTATACGACTGCAAACAGAGACCACAAAAATCTAATTTTAATTTAAATCGTTTTTATTACTAAAATTGCCATCATATTAACAAAATAAATTAAATACAACTTTTAATTCTTGTATTCGGTAATAGAGAATATTTTTTGTGTCGTGTTTTTAGTGCAGTTTTTCAGCGTGCGGTCATTGTTTTCTTGTTGTATTCTAGTAGACGATAGTTTTTCTGGTTCTGTGGCAGCAGAAGACACTGAAGACTATCTTTTTCGAAACCTCCATTTTATTTCTCAAACAGGCATTAACGTAGTCTTCGGCAACTCTACTGGATTTCCACCATTACTGCGTTTTCTGATAAAGTTTGGACATTTTTGGCTAGTCGCCAGTCCATAAATCGGCTTAACTCATCTTCATACCTGCTTCTGGATTTTGTGGGCAACAGTTCCGAACATATTTCGCTTGCTTTCTGTAAAATCTCTTCAGAATCACACATTTTCACACCTAAACTTCGGGAATTCAACAATTTTTGACGTATCTATTCAACAAAATAAAGAAGCCGTGGCGGCTATGAAACTCATCCGACTTAACATTGCATAATTTGGGTGACAACATCAAACAAAAATCACAATCTGGAGAGGCGTGTGCAAAGATGACATAACCGTGTGCAAAATGTTTAGCACACGGCGTGTGCAAAATACCGTTTTCAGAGCGTGTTTTCCGTGTGCAAAACCCCCTTTTGCAAAGAAGTCGTATAAAAAATATTTTACACTGTTCACAAAAATGGGTACGTACGTACTAATAATGGACTACTACTCCTACACTTTCACCACAAAAACACAATACTTGTTATTTTACGTTGTATCAATTTATTAATTTAAAAATGATGATGATGACACATATTTGACATTTGTTATAATTTCTATAAAAACAATTCACAACTATATCCGACTACGTCATTTGTGCTGTAGTCATTGCAAACGAGCAATGGAACAGACTAGAAAAAGCACGGTTAGCTGCGATTTAGCGGACGATGGTCACACCCTACAGGAATAAACCTGATTATAGTCAAGGATAGCTGCTCTGTCTTTGTCATATAGGACGAAACGTCAAGAATGTGCGAGATGTAAGTACATACATCTAACGGCTACTGGCTTACTTCATGATGGACTTAGCGATATCACAAAAACAACTTTAATACATTTTGTAGTAAATTGTGTCTCTGTAATTTTGGTAATAATGACTAAAAGTGTTGTATTAATACAATCTAGAAATACTGATATTTTGCACCCGCATTTTAAATTTTACAATACGACATTTATTACAAAATATAATAAAAAGTTTTACAATTACAGGGTGAGTCATTAATAATGGTACATAGCTTAAGGGCAGGTTGGTAACGTCAAAATAAAGCGATTGAGCCCAACATGCCTCATTCAATTGTTGCTCTTTTTCATTCTACAGGGTGTTAAAGTTGAAAAAATGTTTTCGATTTTTTGCTATATTTTAAGAACGTATGTACCGATTGTTTTGAAAATTTGTAGTCTTATGTTGTTTGAAATATCTAAAACAAGCGCATTTTAAATAAAATATGTGTTAATGAACATGATGATACTTTCAAATATTTTTGTGAGACAATATTCGGATGAACTCCACAAAGTATTGTTTCATAAATTATAATAAATGCCCTGCTTTTATGATAAAATTGGAACAGAACTTATATTAACAGTGGGACTATTTTTAAAATTTTTGTAATTAATACAATTTCTTCCAATATTATATCAAAAAAATGATACTGCCTATATATGAGCCCACCAAACATTTAATTTAAGCAAAGTTATTAGGAAAAGCTGTAGAGTCGAAATGGCTTTGAAGAGATAGATTTAGTTAAATTGTCTTAATTATTGTCATATTGTCAATGTTGTATTAGACTCATAACGTAACACCATATAGCATAGTTACTTGGTCGATACACCGACCGACATCATCGGTTACCAAAAACAATCAAAATACATTCTATAAAAATTAGTTTTTCAAACGAAGATTTGTCTGCAAATATCGAGGAAAGTACGTCTGAAGCAATTTTAGGCTTTGTCCCACAGAAGTCTTGCGTACAGTGGCATGCCTTAGTATACGAGAGAAATGAGAAATGGTGCCATGAAAATAAAATTAAAGACATAGTTATTATAAGAAAATCTGTATTTTGCATAAAAAAAGTACATTCTGTTTATTATTGTTTTGCAATTGGCGTCTTTAAAACAGGTTCTACATTATCTTGAGCAACATGAATGATAAGGGCAACATGTAGTATATTGCATGAAAGACGAAAAAACAGGCAATTTTTTGTGGCCATAGCTGCTTCAATAACAAAATTTTTTATCCGCCTAGAGGGCGCAGCGAACCACATACGATATTTCAAAAATCTGTTTATATCAGGTGGAAGGTATCAATTTTGCAATAAAAATTTATTACCAATAAGTTTTCTCTATCTCTTAAAATAACTTTTAGACAGCCTTAAAGTTTGGGCACTTTACAGGTTTTTATGTTATTACTCATAAAGTTGGCCATGGATCTCAAATTTGTTTTTACGAGCATAAAGGTCTCCAAAAATGCAACAAAAAGCAATTAAAGATTTTTGACGTGTCTAGCATATTAAGCGGGATACATGGGAGTGGCCCTCTTATGTGATACAGCCTGTATATAGTGTTACATCACATCCTTAAATATTTGCAATGTTAATATTTATAGTTAATAACATCTTTTTCATAGACTAATTTATGGTGTTATAACAAAAATTTTCAATCGACTTTTGAAGTTTTGGCGAATGCGCCGGTTTTTTGTACCTTTTTAAAATTTAGAACGTAATTTTTCAACTCTCTTATATTACAGGTGGTACACCCATTTGTATATAGGGTAAAAATATTTTAAGCAACAACTTTTAAACTTTGCAATGAAACAGTTTAGGGATTCTTGCTATTAGAGAATAAAAATATGAACATTATTTTAAAACATGATCTTTATTTTATATTGTTCCTTCTATATTCCTATGTTTAAAAGCAACGAACGCATTTAATTCAAAAGTAATTTATTTACAATTCAATCTGAAGTTTCAACAACTATATCCTTGGAAAAATAAAGTAGTTATACCAACAACAAACATAAAATAACTATCTTCAACTTCGGAGGGAACATTATTATTATAATCCCGAGAGGGTCGAAGTACATTTTACGCTGAGATGCATCTAAGATTTTTTGCGAAAGCATGTGGTAATTTAAAGATAAGTTTTAAAGTTTTACCCATATAGCTTTTGTTTTAAAAAGAATTTTTGCCTGATTCTACGATAGTATATTTGAATATAATATTAAGCAGCATAATACTGATTCCGCATATGCTTCTCGTTGCTGACGTCACTGCCAATTGTTTGCCTGTAGGTAGGCTGATATAATACAAGACCATAGCCAAGTGAATTATATATACAACAGAAAAATTTGAGAATAGATGCGTTATGAAAAATGGAGTCAATATTGCAAAAAAAATTGTAAAACCCTTATAGTTTCCGAGAAAAAAATTGAAAGTTTAGCATTTCCAACTTTTACATCGCTGGACTACTATAGTCTCTAGCGTCATCGGAATGCAGGCGATTCCGAATACTGTAATCCAATGTTAGTATTTATGTTTTTGCGATAGTCTTTACATTGGTTTTTCATGTGTCAAATATGACTTACGTGTATAGCAACTTGAAGTTGATGAACATAGTTTTAATTTATGATGAAGTAAAACAAAATATTTTAGCAGCTTCTTGTACGCAGAACGATTTTCCGGTAGACATCTGTCAAACGCAGCTACTTTTACCACGATAGAGCAACGCAGGTGTGACACGGAAAATCTGCAATCGAATCGAAAAGATGGAGGTACAGGGTGTCCACGACGTATTGCAGTATCTGAGGAACAGATTTTAGAGATTGTTGAAGAGAGTCCCAGAATTAGTACAAGGTAAATCGCTCAACAAGTACAAGGAATGTCCCAATCAAGAGTGTAGCGTATCATACACGAGACTCAATTATATCCGTGCCTTCAAAGCATTAAGGGATTATTCCTTACGAATTATATTTTGTGAATGGTTGCTGCAATAAAATACTTAAAATCACATATTTACAGTTGACGTGTTAATTTTTACACGGAATGGGATGCATATATATATATATATAAAAAGCTGTTTACAGACCTTTTAGGCCCAGAGCTGTGTTATTCTCCTCCATTCCATTCTGTCCTTCGCCTTCCTTTTCCAATCCGTTACGTTTTTTACGTTTTTGGTGCTCATCAATGTGATGATCAATGGTGACCAACGTGTGACGGCTTTCTCTACTTTATCTATTTTCTTCAGCTTCCTCGGTGTCTCCAGTTTCTTTTGCCTCTTCATCCTCTTCACCTCATAGTCCAACTGTCAGGAAATTCTCTAAATCGCTGTCAATGAGTTAATCGACGTTTCAAGTTCGATCTTCGCAACTGATACAAATGATTGAACAGCTCAATCCGACTTCCGACATCCGTAATTGCTTTTGCACCCCCTTCGGCTATTACAGGAGATTATCTTGTGTAGTGCTGGCGGAGCTGTCTCTTTTTCGATGGTTACTGACAACAAACTATTGATAATGAGTTTGCAACGCCATTTCTTTGGTTTCAAATGAATTTCTTTCTGTATTAGGTTATAAACTCTGTTGTGCGACTGCTCGAGTAAGTGGAAGGAAACTAAGGCTACACTAATTTTTGACCATTGTTTTTTTTTTGAAACACAGGTATTAGGTGTTAACCAGTGTTAGTGACAGCGCGGTATATACACTCTTGCGAAACGATATCTTCAAAACTATTGTCCCAAAATGAGGATTAAAACTTTTTTAAATTCTCTCTCATCTTTTTCCTAAAATTAATATTTTCGGGGATATTTGAGAAGAACGCCTCCCTCTTATTTGTCTAAATAATATGTTGCATATCAAAGCTTGGTGTCCATTTTAAATTTTCTTCTCCTCATCACCACTGAAAATAAGGACAGTGAAGAGTGGCGAAACGTTTGGAAGCATGGGCTGCGACCAGTTACAGAGGCGGCTACGGGACGTCTCGGAAAACCACCATTATCCGAGGAACGGTTCCGACCGTAGTAACCATAATACGAACAACAGGAGCCGAAATCGATATATGGGTGGACTTAGAGATACCCATAGCAGGTCTATCCCCGCAGAGCTCAGTCCGAGAACAACCAGGGCAGGTCAAATTATCTCAGCTAAAACTAGGGATGTGCTGTTTAATTATGTTACTGGCAGCCACCAATTACCGAGGTCACGACATAACAACCCGGAATATAAAATAAGAATATTTAAATAATGAAATAAAAAACAAATTTAACATATAATATAACGAAATATATTAAAATGACAACAGAGCTTTTTTGTCACTTATTTCTTCATTGTTCCATGTATATTTTTTCCCCTGGAAAATTAAGTTCAATTTATTTCGTCGCACCTTGATGGTAAATTTGCCTAACAAATTTTAAGTTTAAAAATAAGTTCCTTACCTCTTGATGTTATTTTTATTAAAACCTGGTTTATCGCGTTAAGATACAAACAGATGATGAACAAAAAATTAATGAATTTAATTTAACGCAATAACCTTAGGTTAGTTTGTAGGAGTGGATCCTCTTTAAAGTAAATTTTCTGGGACCGAACTGCTAAAATGTTTGCTACATAATTAAGTTTTCTCATTCAGAAGTACATTGATGAGTTAAATTATAATGAAAATAAGTGTACAAACACGTTATTCCAGGAAACAACTACTGTGCAAGTTAATGCTACGACCAATATTGAATTACATCTGAAAAACCTATAGGCAACTATAAAACATATAAAAATGCAAGAAGGTCCTTTTAATTATACCAACATCGAAACAGTATAGACAAATAAACGACAGTGGTACCCTCGTTGTGCCTGGCTGAACTAAATAAGATCTCTATGTCGATAATAATGTTTCCTTCATAGCTTACCGATTTTATCGGTAAAACAGATAATATTTAATTTAGGAGTGATTTTTAAATTTATTTTATATCACTTCAACTTTGTTTCACAATGATATTTAAAAGAATACCTATATACAACATTACCAGTTATGATGGTAACATAGTATGATACTCATTTAACTATTATTGTAAACTCATAAAACCCTCAGAACTTGTAAAAAGTTCTTATATCGCAAAACAACAACAATAAATAAATTTATAAAAAGCCAGTTACATTATGCATAATAGCATACGGTATTATTAATTATCATAAGTTAAGTAGGTAAATTATTAAAAACCAATTTATAATATTGATAAAGTTTTATCTGAATAAATACTTCTACGCAGAAACTTACCTTTTTGTTAAATTATATAATGTGTTTCCTAAACACATAAAAGACTATTCGTCTAAAAGATCGCACACATTATGTCTGCACGGACCAGCGCGGACATGTACAGCACGGACCTACAATGCCGGTTCATGTAAGTTCCCATGTTATTTAATGGAGCATTGCACACTAGACCAGCACCTACATGAACCGGCACCTGTAATGACCGTCGCTGCAGCAGGTCGTGTCAGTGGCCTGCAATTTCTATGCTGCGCTAGTTCAACGTAAGTTCTGTTCCTAGGGGGGGATCAAAGTGTTAGAAATGTTCTACTAATTAAGTTGTGAATGAATCGCTGAATTGTCGGACATCGCTTATTAACAACCGCTATTTCCTCACCTTAAACAAACTGCAAGTCTTTCATAAGATGACACTGCACACGAAATCTTCCTCACACACAATCTGCACAAAAAGTTGCTGGTCCGCGCTGGACAAGTGTGGGAAGTCGTGCAGGTTTGCACGCCCGTTCTATGCTAGTCCGTGCAGGTCCTATTATCAATGTTTGGAATATACATCATCATGATTATTAAGCAAGGGTGTTTGAACAACATGGACTATCTTCAATCGGGAAAAAATTTGCGTATTAAGTGAGAGCAATTGATTTTACTCTGATTGTTGTTCAGAATGTTTCTTTTATATACATTTTTTATTAGTCAAACATCTTGAAATGGTTTATCAGATTTTAAACGAATGTATGTTTCGAAACAGTTTTTGATACGATGGGATTACAAATTTTACGGCAAAATCAGAATCTATAAAATAGTTATCACAGTGGAAAACATTTTGACAGATAGTATTTGGTGAAACATTGTTTTCCATATTTGCAGTGATTAAGATCACTTGGCAACCTAGGGATGAATTATTAGCAGAATTTGCAAAAATAACATAACTAACTTACCGATAACAGATAATGCTGTAATAAGATTTGATATGATTTATAAATTTCATATATTACATCTCATTTCAAATCATAGTAATGATCGCAACCTTATACTCTTAAATATTTACTATTTTCTCTTTTATCAGTATTTTTAATTTTTACATTGTCTCATTAATATGACAAACAACAAAAAAGAAATCGAGTTCGCTAAACAGAGACAGCATGGAAAAATTAGTGATACCTTTAAATACACTAGATTTTACAGTGATGAAAAACTAGTAATAAACTAAAAGTAACTTCCTTTATTTCTTTTTCCTTGTATCTTTCCTCAGTTGCTTAGACAAGCTCGATCCCCATTCTGTTGCGTATTTGTATCTGACTAATAAGCCTAGCTAGTTTTAAATCTCCTCTAGCACCTCTACCTCTAAGAGTATGAATCAAATTGTACCATCAAAAATAAAATTGACTAATTGTAATAACTGTATTGTAAATATTAAATAAGCTCATAGCCTTGGGCATATTATTTTTAATTTTTCACATTTAATTATAGACCACTGGTAAACCTTCGTGAGTTCTATAACACAGCCCCACAAAAAAAAGTTCATACACAAGAGAGTGACATATGTATTCCCATGTATTTTTCGAATCCGATCTCGAGCTCAGAATTAGACCTACACGTCTGAAATTGGCCCCAGGGGCCGAAAATGGCCTGAAATGTGGTTCCCGGGATAAGGCGAAGTCGACGTTGAATTTTGGAGCTAAAGCCAGATTTTCGTGTGTTTTTTAATTCTGGACCTGAGACTGGTTGTGAATGGGAATCTCTCATTTATATATATATATATATATATATATATATATATATATATATATATATATATATATATAAAACAATAGCAGAACATGCAATAACAAAATATGCAAAACCATTATCAAAATATGCAAACAAAAAACAATAATGAAATATGTATAAAAATAAGAAAACTTGCAAAAGATACATGCGATAAGAAAATTAGCAGTAACAAAACTTGCATTTAAAAAAGTGTACATTGTAACAAAAAAGGGATCAACAAGGTGCAACCAAGAACAATTAAGAACAAGAAAAAATTTGTTAATACAACAAAAGAGGACAAAATCAAATACAAAAACGAAGAAAAGAATATCGTGCAATAAAATAGAAGGAAATCATATACAAACAAAAATACCACTGTCTACTTCCAAAACCACAAATACCACTGTTGCGACTGGTATGTCCGAAATATGATTTTCCGGCCCCAGTGGGCCATTTTCCCGCACCCAAACTGAGAATTTCAGCTGACCAAAAACTGTTCACACCCAGTCTCAGCTCCAGAATTGAAAAACACACGAAAATACCACAGTCGCGACCGGGACGTCCAAAACAGGATTTTCCCGCCCCAAGGGGTCATTTTCCCGGACCCAAACCCGGAATTTCAGTTGGTCTCGAGCACAAATCCGGCTTTAGCTCCAAAATTCAGCCTCGACTTTGCCTTATCCCGGGAACCGCATTTCAGGCCATTTTCGGCCCCTGGGGCCAATTCCAGAAGTGTAGGCCCAATTCTGAGCTCGGGATCAGATTCAGCGTCGAAAAATACATGTATACACATATATCACTCTCTTGTGTATGAACTAGCTGATATTGTGTTCCAAAATTGAAATTTCTAAGTAAAACCGTTTTTAAGAAAATATAAAAAAACTATTTCTTCCCGCCATTTTGAGACTCAAATATCTCAACAGAAAGGACCCAAATTGACAAATTTCATATGAAGATCCCCCCTAAAATCTCTTGTGGAATACACGTAAAATATTTGACCATCATTCTGGAACACCCTGTATATAACTGATACATAACCGGAAATGCAATGACCAGTATAATCCTTCTAATTGGGCAACTTGAAGTATATTCCCATAGCGTTTCTGATACATTTACCATGGACATATTTTATGAAGAGCCTAACATGACATAATAGGACGTTTATACGTCAAATAAATTTGGTTATAATTAATAGTTTCCTTGTCTGTGGTTATAATTGTCATATTATAATTGCATGATGGATAAACTTTTTGATTTGATATAGGTCGTAGGACGAGACATTTCAAATTTTATTAGACGTAGCGGCCAATACGAACGTCTAAAATACATGTACAAATTTATTAAAGAATAAATATTGTGGTTGTTTGTTGATGTATATGATCTTAAAACAGATTTATCTAAAATGCGTTCAAGGTTACTTCATACTTCATGCATATGTTTTCCAAGAATTATTAAGAGATGTGCAAATAATTGCATCCCATATCCGCCGAGTACAAATAAATACGTCAAATATTGCTAGGAATAAATATAATACCGAGTTGTTTAATGGCTACAGATAAGCATACTGCGTAATCTGCAAATGTACTATTTTTTCTGTAGACTAGATGTAAATAAATATTCGATTTGATAAAGTTCAATACATTTCATTTTTAGACGATGATATAGCTCCTTTCTGAGCACTGCAGATGTATAATGATTATTTTGACTTTGATAGAACACATTTTATAAATATGAAAAAAAAGAAGAAATATAGGCTTATCGTATTTTGTTTTCAACATGCAAGACTTTAAATATTTTTTTGTTATTCGAAAAGAATTTTGTAAATATATTAAAGTTCAATACACATATGATTTGAGAGATCAAGAAATACATTGGTTAAATTAGTTTTGAATTAAGAGAAAATAATATGCAAATCAAAATGTTTTAATTTTTTTGCTGTAGTGTAAAGGTTTTTAAGTTATAGTCTGTTTGGAAATGAAAGAGAGTAATAAAACTCTAAGGGCGAAGATTAGTAGTGACAGTGGTTTTGTAGATGGCGGTTTACTTTTATTTGAATCTAAAAATACAGGCGACTATAACGAAGACATGAAAGCAGATGTTTTCGAAGAGTATTTTACACAGATGTTGGATCTTATTCCTCCAGGGTCTGTAATTGTCATGGACAATGCCACTTACCATTTACCGCAGACCGAGCGGATGCCTACAACTGCTTGAAGGAAAGCTGATATAATTCAATGGTTATCCGGAAAAAACATTTATTTTGAAACAAATATGGTGAAAAAGAAACTTTTCACACTTCTTAGTAACACACAATCTTGATAAAGATCAGAAAAAATATGTTATCGCGTATACGACGTTTAAATTAAGTGACGTAAAAATTTTGTTAAAAAATTCCTTGGAACGAGTAACTGCAGATAACTGGCAAAGATGTATACATCATGTACAAAAAGAAGAAGAGAAAATTCCCACATTTTCTCGATAATTTAATTGATTTTACTGTGGAATCTATCGTTATGAATCTAGGAGACGAAGATAATTCATCAGAATATTCAGAGGATGAATTTTAATATACCTACTTTTTTATTTTTTTTATTGAATATTTATACAACACTACATTTACTCACTATAATTTGAATTTTCAAAATACATATATTTTTGTGTGAAATAAAAGTCTCTTCATTAAATTTAAATAAATATTTTTATAATAACATTGAATAATTTTATTTGAATTACTAAAAACCCTCTTAACCCGGTTATGATGCTTAAAGTAGCCTCATGTTTTGAAATGCTGTTTTTATATTGTTTACTTGTAAGAGAAATGGACCGAGAAATTGAAGCGGCATAGGCAAAAACGGATTGTTGGGGATTAAATTTTAGCTACCTGCTACAATTTAGTCCGGTCCGATCACACAAAGTTTTTTTAAAAGTACACTCATCTCATCTATACGGATAATCGGGTCGGTCAGTGGTCGCGCAGTTTAAGGCGTCAGTATTTGAATCGAGGTGACTAGATCGGTGTTGGATCGAGCCCAGTTGCCGGTAGACCGTATATAAGCTATATTTGTAGAGAGGTTTGGCGCCCTCTCTGCGGGTATGGTAGGGTGGAAGAATGTTGGCTTGGGTCAATGTGAGAGATTGGTACCGGTTGATATTTGACTACCCCCCTAATTAATGAGGTTTTCCAGGTTTCCTCATTCCTGAATAGTGGTTAGGGCCTACCAACGTAAGTCGTTCCTGGGCGCAAATGCGGCCTGCTTAATAATAATATGCCGCCCCCTCTCCCGCACAAGTCTCCGACTTCTGGGCTAATCCCTTTGATTAGAATGAGGGGTAGAGATATTATTATTATTAATACATAATATAAAAATATTTAATATAAGCATATTTATGATTTGCATACATAATAAGCTTTTATTACTCTCTTTCATTTTTAAACAGACTATAATATAAATCAATCTTCCTACAATTCCTATCAATGAAGTCACAGTCGTATGTATGTTCTCTGGTGCCAAATATCTAAGTATGCTAATGAACAATACCACAGACAAAGCTATATTCAATAATTATCTCAAATAACAATTAATCTAACTAAATTTACTACAAAAAAAGTCATACCTGATTTAATGAAAACACACAGTACTTAAGTTGACTTTTGAAACTGTGGCAACTCGAAAATTCGACCACAATAATAATAGATGATATTTGACCTATTTCTTGCATTTTTTTAATGCTTTGTCAGGTGGCCTCCTTTAAATTGAGCCAAATATCTAACTAACTATAAGAATTATTATATAAATTAAATTTATTTACGACAATGTCAAAAGTGATTTTGATTTGTTAAGAAAATATAAAGAGCTCCACCTACTTTATCGAAAAATCTGCATTTTATGTTTTTTATACATATACATTTTTTATTAGGTATTAACAATATTGTGCGAAACTTACTACTCTGTGGACTAAATCCCCGGCCAGCTTTGAATGACACCTGTAATGTGTTCTTTATTATTAGCTTTTATATTTTTTACTGTATTGTGAAGGTATGTATAAGAGGGTATAAGCTAATATAAATAAATTTTTCTACAATTTGTATCAACGAAATCATATATAAATTCTTCAATACCAAATGTTTAGCTAGGTATACTAATGAACAATTCCACAGACAAAGCTGTATTCAATAATTACCTACAATAAAAATTAATCTAGCTAAATTTACCAATAAAATAGAAATACCTGGCTTAATGAAAATCAAATTCACTTATGAACATAAAGAACACACGCGTCAATATACAGGTTTAATCTTGATAACTTCAGGAATCGATAGAACATGTTAAAATAATGTTCATTTGTGATATAAACTTATTTCCTAAAACGCATCGTTTTCGAGAAAGAGGGCGTTGAAGTAGGAATTTTTTTCTCGTTTTTCCCTCATAACTTTTGAACACTTATCCGATTTAAGTGAAATTCGGACCACAAACACTCCTTATGATCTTACATAAGCTTCTTAAGTTTGAACTACCTATCCCTATTAGAAGTGTATTTTGTATGCTACCCCCCTCTTACTTTATTTCAAAACTACAAAAAAATAATTAATTTTAATAAAACATCTACACACCACTTTGACCTGATTAATTTCGCAACTTTTTTGTCTCCTGTTTTTTTTTCGACGTTTGGTCTTGTTTCTGAGATATTTAAAGAAATTGGTGACTGGTTGAGTTTTGTTTTCATGGGTTGCTATAACGTTAAACGAAATTTACGCGGCTGGTGCGCTACACTGTCACCAATTTCTTTGAATATCTCAGAAACAAGACCAAACATCGAAAAAAAAAACAGGAGACAAAAAAGTTTCGAAATTAATCAGGTCAAAGTGGTGTGTAGATGTTTTATTGAAATTAATTATTTTTTTGTAGTTTTGAAATAAAGTAAAGGGGGGGGGGGAGCATACAAAATACACTTCTAATAGGGGTAGGTAGTTCAAAGTTAAGAAGCTTATGTAAGATCATAAGGAGTGTCTGTGTTCCGAATTTCACTTAGATTTGGATAAGTGGATCAAAAGTTAGAGAGAAAAACGAGAAAAAAATTCCTACTTCAACGCCCTCTACCTCGGAAACGATGCGTTTTAGGATATAAGTTTATATTACAAATGAACATTATTTTAACCTGTTCTATCGATTCCTGAAGTTATAGAGATTAAATCTGAATCACCCTGTATATGAGATATATCAGATCTGACCTATTTCTGCATTTCTAGGATTGCTTCTTCAGGTGGCTTTATTTATAAAAATTTTACATTCTGTAAAAAGTATAGCTAAAGAAAAAAAACTAAAATTACCCGTGACGGTCTCCTCTAAGGACTCCTTTTAAGCAAATAATAATAATATCTCTACCCCAACGCTAATCACTAGGATTAGCCCAGAAGTCGGAGACTTGTACAAGAGAAGAGACCGCATTTGCCCTAACCACCATTCAGTGCAGGAATGAGGAAAACCTGGAAAACCTCATTAATTAGGGGGGTAGTCAACCGTCGACCGGTATCAATCTCTCACATTGACCCAAGGCAAAATTCCTCCACTCTACCTTACCCGGTGCCAATGCTTTCCACGAATATAGTTGATAAACGGTCTACCAGCCGCGGAATTCGATCCCACAGCGGTCTAGCCACATCGATTTAAGTACTGACGCCTAAAACCGCTCGACCACTGACCAACTAAATGATCAAACTCATCAGGGAACTTACTCATAGAACTCTAAACATAATAAATGTATAGGACAGACGCTAAGATTAGTACATCCAAAGTCAATTCTCTGATACCTTTATGTAGTCAATTGCCTTTAATAAAATTATTCACATGCCATGAATGTTTTTGTGAGTAATTCTGGATAAACCTGAGTACACATGAGCCTTTGTAAAAAGATGTAGGAGTCTAACCCTAATGTTGTATATAGCTTTATATTGCTGTTCTTCTTTACCGATGCAGTTTTGGTACAATAGTCTGCAATTCGGTGGGCACTGATAGCACTTAAACGATGCGCAGTGACTGATATGAATCAGAAGGACTTCGTAATAACATGCTAAGTATAAGTAATACCAATGCCAGACACAGGTTATGGACACATAGACTAGAATTAAATAGACACCCTCTGTCACTGTACATATTTAATGGTGAAAGGACACAAATACCTGTAGACAGTACCTTTGTTAACTCAGAACACGTAGCAGAGTATTTGCCTTTACACATAGAACTCGCTTATCTTAAGCTCCATACACACTTTGTACGGAACCTCGTCGAGTATCTTCAACTCGATCGTGTGAATGCGATCGTGTGTTCTCGCGTCACATTACACCGAATATCGAAGTGCGCAACGTTTGCAACACTTTTCACGGTATTTTACATTAAAGAATGATACGGTATGCCGTTGCACGAAGTGCGGGCGTGGAACATTTTTCCTAACACGGTAGACAACATGAAAACCTCTAAAGGTATATTCGAAGAAAAATATTTCGTCAACATGTTACACGTATCACGACCTACTTGACCCTACATGAAGTAGCGTAACGACGTTCTGGCGACTTTAAACTGTACTACGAGTACTAGCAGCATGCATAACAACTAAGAAGATGTCAGTACTGTATGTAACAGTACCGTTTTTCACATCAACAGCAGCAATAACAACAATAGCAATGGCAAATACAACAACGACCCGTGGAATGCATGGAACATTATTTTGAAACATCTTGTATGTGTAGTCGTAGCCAAGACATTAAAAATGTCTACGGGTTTAGTGTAATTGTGGCTTATTTTACTTAAATTTCAACTGTAATTATATCTACAATTTATTGAGAATTAATTGAGAGAAAACAATATATTTTTCACCCTTAATGAAGTACACTTTTTATTGCCATGGCCAAAATTTAAGCACGGTATTTGTTACCCTTACAATTAATTTAAAATTAATTAGATGTTTCTATTCTTCACATTTTCATTGCCGCAAACGACGTAATCTGACCATTAATTCTTATGTTAGAGGGAAACAATTATTCGTTATGTACATGGAAATTTCTTGCCAACACGATTAAGTAATTTAAAAAAAAGACGAAATTCAACTTTGTTAAGTAGCTCTTCTGCGACGTTAATAAATAAATTAGAATAGATATTACTTTAGTCCAGACAAATAAGAAGAATTTATTATTTCTCTAGAGTCCAATTGATAATTTGAGATTGAAAGAGAAAAATGAAATTTCGTATGCAATATCTTCATAACCGAGCATAATTTCGACTTTTGATAGGTATACATTTTTTTGTGTAGAATAAAATTGTCTACCTATTTCTGATAGTTGCTTGTAAAAATTTAAACGTACAAAAAAGTTACAGAAGAATATTAGCAAAGGGTTGTCGTAAAATGAAGACCCTGTATGATTTAACCTAATAGGAATATAATCACTGCATCATTCATGAAGAGAAACTAAGCAACAGCAAATTATGCTCAAATCGGTTAACTGGGTTCTGAGTCAAAGAGAAAACCAGAAATAAAAAGAAATTTTAACACCCTGTAACTTTTTTTTGAGACATTTTTCGTTTAAGCAAGTTTGGTTAAGTTGACACCATTTGGATTCTAGATTATACCCTTGAAGTATGTAATATTCGTTAGGTGACAGCCTGTATAAGCAAGGGTCGCCAAATGACATTAAACATGTGTATGAATTTATTTGTGGTTTATTTTACTTCAACTCTGATGAATTTCAACTGCAAGTACATCTACAATTTAATTTTATTACAATAATTATTTCACAAGTAACGTAATTAAAAGAGGAACGTATATTTTTCACCCTTAATGAAGTACACTTTTTATTATCATGGCCAGAATTTAGGCTCGGTATTGCACGATTTGTTACCCCTACAATTAATTTAAAATTAATTCGATGTTTCTACTCTTCACTTTTTCATCGCTGCAAACGACGTAATCCGACCATTAATTCTTATGTTAGAGGGAAACAATTATTTGTTATGTGCGTAGCAATTTCTTGCCCAACACGATTTAGTAATTTTTAAGAAAAAGACGAAATTAAATTTTTTTAAGTAGTTCTTCTGCGACGTTAATAAATAAATTAAAATGATATTACTTCAATCCAGACAGACAAGACGAATATTTTTATTTATTATTTCTCCAAAGTATTCGTTTGCTTTTTGTTTACATAAAATTTAAGCCATTATAGATAACGACCGTTGATAACTTGACATTGAAAGAGAAAAATTAAATTTCGTATGTAATATCTTCATGATCGGGCATTCGAATTTTGATAGGTATACATTTGTTATGCAGAATAAAATTCTGTACCTGACAGTTGCTTGTAAAAATTTAAACGTACAAAAAAGTTACAGAAGAATAATCACAAAGAGTTGTAGTAAAATAAATACTTTGTATGAATTAAGGTAATAGGAACATAATCAATGTATACTTCATGAAGGGAAGCTAAGCAACAGCAAATTTTGCTCAAATCGGTTAATTGGAGATCTGAGTTAAGGAGAAAACAAGAAATTAAAAGAAACAACACTCTGTAACGTTTTTTTGTTTTGAGAGATTTTTCGTTTAAACAAGTTTGGTTAAATCGACACCATTTGGATTTTAGATTATACGCTTGAAGTATGTAACATTCGTTAGGTGACAGCCTGTATAAACTATGATCACCAAATGTCATTAAAAATGTTATGAGTTTAAACGTAATTAAAAGGGGAACAGTATATTTTTCTTCCTTAATGAAGTACACTTTTTATTATCATGGCCAAAATTTAAGCGATATTGCACGATTTGTTACCCTTACAATGAATTTAAAATTAATTAGATGTTTCTACTCTTCACTTTTTTATCACTCACTTCATTTTAAATAACATGTACTTGATACTTCCATAATAAAGTGATTTATAGACCTATAATAGGAGATACCGGTAGCGGGTCTATCCCCGCAGAGCCTAGTCAGCCTAGAACAACCAGGGCAGGTAAAATAATTCCAGCTAATACTAGGGATCTGCACTTTAATTCTGTTTCTGGCAGCGATCAGATACCGAGGTCAAGGCATAACAACCAGGAAAATCACTATGTATCAAGCAAATTGCTTTCCATGGAGATCGAATTAAGTAATAGCTAATTCGATTTTGTTCGAGATATTTAAAATAATATATCTGCTTATAACTTTTAAACATAACAGGCATGTCCAAAAATAATAATTTTGGCACACAGGCAAGCCTAAGTGGTCCTATTTGAAACCTCCTAAGGCAAATCTTTATTTGCGTTTTTATTAGCCAATAGCGGCCCTAAGGTTTTGAGTTTGAGATATCCTGTATATGTTTACAAACGTTATGATAAAAATGTAAGTATAATCTTATGTCGATTAATTCGCCTTCATTCATATTACAGTATTGGTAATAGCAGCATGGCTCAAGAAAACAGAAAATATTGTAGGAAGGTAGAAATTTATATATTCTAATTGACCAGTTTCAGCGATTTTTTTTTTAATTTCAATTGAAAAAATATACATTTTATTACATCATTTTGGAACACACTTTGTAAATAATACTTTAATAAACAGATGTAAAACGTTCGTTACAGAAATGATTTTTTTGTTTAACCGTTTTCTTAATGTTTGCTTTGCTGTAACGAGTTCTGGCTCTTATGATTTCAGTTTTTCTCTGTACGCTATCATTTTAATCTCATAACGACGATGTCTGTGTTGTAATCCATATGGAATAAAAGTTCATTGACATTTAATGCTCTCAAAGTTAATAGAAAATGGCACTGAAAAATTGAGACAAGGATAATGTCCTTTCTGTTTAAGTTTTTGTATCAAAGGAGTACCTCTACAAATAAGGGTGAAAATTCAATTAGGATAGGAGGACCCACTCATTCTCGGACAGCTTCTAATTTCCAGACAAAGCTAACGAAATATGCGACCTAACATTCTGTAGATACCTAATGATTTTTTTGTTATTGAAATTAGATGTAGACACAGATTTTGCGCAGCTAATTTGTCAGTGGTATAGTACATAATAATAATAATAATAAAGCTTTATTACCCAACAGAGTTCCATTTACAGGGCAAAATCTTAAATTAACCATTTAACACTTAAATAATAATAAATTAAAAATTCATACATGAAACATTCCCATATACCATATACAAATCTTGAGTACATCCAAAAAAAAAATATAAATAAAATAAAATAAAAAGAAAGTTAACTATAAAAAGAAATACTAAATAATAAAAAAAAAATCATACATGAAATATTCGCATACCTAAAATACAAAAATGTTGCGTACATAAAAAAAAATGAAAAGAAAGTTAACTGTATTGCTCATTAACTAGATTAATAAGAGTATTCAATGAACAGGCAAAAATATCACAAGGGTGTTCTAACCGATTAAAGTTATCACACATAATACATATCGGAGACCTCAATAAAATATTAGTTTTAGCGGTATCACATTTAAAACTTAACGTCGTTCTTGAATTTACCCTAGGTACATAAAAATTAACAGCAGAAAGCAATTCGGAGCAGTCAATGAGGTTGTTTATGATTTTATATAAAAAAGATACGGAAATACATATTCTTCGACTCTCTAAACTAGTGACATCAAAACGACTAGTTAAAATATTGTAATCAATACCTCTCTCAGGATAAACTCCATCATTCTTAAATACCAAGTATTTTAAAAACTTTCTTTGAACTCGTTCCACAATTTTCTTTTGTATATTATAAAAAGGATACCAGATAAGCACTGCATACTCTATCCTCGAACGTACGTAAGCGTAATATAAAGTTTTAATAGCTTGTATGTCTGTAAATTGCTTACAATTCCTAAGAATAAATCCATAAAATGTAAATGCTTCATTTGTCTTAATAGTTACATGATCATGAAATGAACATTTTTTATCAAACAGTACACCCAAGTCCTTACAAGAGTCATAACGAGATAGTACAGTATCATCAATTACGTAATTAAATTCATAAGTAGATAGCTTTCTAGAAAAACTTACAGTCTTACATTTAGCAGTATTTAAATATAACTTATTTCTAGCACACCAAGACTGTACCTCATCAAGCTGTCTCTGTAGATTATAACAATCATCCAAGCTAGCAATAGACGAAAAAATTTTTAAATCATCTGCATATAATAACTTTTTACTACTAATTACTTTACTAAGGTCATTAATAAATAAAATGAATAATAACGGTCAATATAAAACAGATCCGTTAAATGTCAATTATAAATGTCTATTCGATCTGTATTCAAATTCTTTTGGATTTAATTTCTGACACTTGGTAACATCGAACCTGTCAACTACAAAGTGATGAGTTCTGTGGCGGTGAAAATTCTGGTCTTATATTAATAACAAACGTGAAAATGGATCTAGTTCCTCAGATATGATTTTTAAAATCAAGTGTTAACAGATCGCATACGATTCTGATGTCATTGTAGCTGGCCGTAATTCTCATGGTTTACAATCTCCTAGAAATTATTATGCTATACCAGACTTCTAAAATTGTAGAGAGTGACTAATGTTATAAACCTGCTCACAATTTATAGCAGTCAACACAAAGAAATATACATGCAGCCCTTATATTTTTCCTACAATATCGTGTGCCGCATATTTCTGAGAGCATACCCGATTACACAGCTTCTGCTATACTCGCGTCAAGAATTCAGACGTCTTACGTCACGGCTGACGTTACACATTTGTTTTTATTGTCAACGTAATTTTCGAAATTTAGTCGCGTTAAAAACAATTATTTTTTGCAATTTAGTGCAATATATAATGCAAACTTTTAGTGTAGTATATAGTTTTATTACTATCAGTTGCAGTTTCTTAAATATTTTGATAAAAATATTGTGAATTATTCATTTGTTCGTATGACGTAAGTCGTCTGAATTCTTGTCGCGAGTATACGCATGCGCTCAGTTAGTACGCATGCGCTGCAGTTAGTACGTATGCGATGCTGGCATTTCATTGGCTGCAACGAATTGTCGGATCCAACTGTTTCATTTCCAAGGCTATCATGGGCGGGTATATCGTTCGGGCGGGCAAAATTTCGGGTATATCTTTTCGTTAATTTAATTATGAATGTAATTAATTTTGTTAGTGATTTGATCGAAATGAGGAATATTGGATGATGACATGTATGAAGAGTTTAGTGCGCGAGGTCAAAATATGAGTGTAAGTGATGTTGAAATATATATTTCATTAAAAAAATTATACGTGAATAGCATATGTATGCAAATAAAAAAGTGGTAAAGAAGTACAACTGTGATGGAAACTCGCGGAAGAAAGATTGTATTTTTAAAATTAGTTTCCCAAAAAAAAAAATTCTATTGCTATATCTTACAAGATGAAACTCCGTATAAATGAAATCGAAAAGAGTATACTGATAGAAAGGACGAAATAGTGATATGGCGAAGAAACTATTTAGAATAAATATTAAAAAATAAGAATCTGGATTGAAGAATATACTAAATTTTGACGAAACATGGACGTATGACTGTCATACGGAAAGCGGTACGATATATGATTATAATAAGTGTTAATGTGTGACCGTTTTAGTGACAGTGCGTAACCAATAGTAAATAGTGTGTATGTATTCTAAAGCCTTTTGTCCTTTTGAATGCGGAATTCGAAAATATTTGCACTATATATTTAATCGTGGAAAAACAAATTTTGTCAACTACCTATAATATTTTCCGTGAAACTGCCATGGTAGATTATCAGAAGCTCAAAACAAATTTATTAACACCACATAATAAAAAGAGGCAATAATATTTGTAGTGTTTGACAGTTTCGCAAATTGCAATTGTCAAAAGTTGAGATTTTTCCCGCCATAAATAATTAAAACAGAAGTTACAAATTCGTGCAAAAATCCGTGAATTTCGCGTCCATGGGGACAAGGTTTAAGTGTGATATTTGCAAAGTGCGCATTAGGTAGGTGTAAGTGGGTGTTAGTGGGCAATCGCCGTCCGTAAGGATGGCATTCTAATTTGTAGAGAGGATGACACAGGTGACACATTTAATATATATTTATGCAACAAGTACAAAAAGTAAGAGTAGGACAACACGTCGAGTGCAATAAGCACTTTTTGTGCGAGTTGCATACAATATTTTTTCTACGTCCATGCAAAAACCAAAAAATGTTTTTAGATGACACTAAGTCTAGGAAAATGTGACGTCGATTTGAACGTTTATGTTTGTCATGATGACAAAACGCAGATGAATGCAATAAACATTTTATTGCACTAGTGCAATAAAGAACCACTTTTTCCACTAAATATAGTTCAATAAAGTTTTGTTTTTTGCATGAACGTAGAAAAAGTAAATTGTTAATGTGCTAGGTTCAGCCGACGTCAACTTATTTTTGATAATTTTGTGTGCTTTAGCTCTTCTCAAGTGGTACGCTTAGGCAATCATACTACCCGATTTTCCGTACTCATATTTGTGTTGTGAATTAGTCACTCTCTATTATTTTCGACCTTGGGCAATTGAAAATATAAGATAAAAACTTTAAATTTTGAAATAATTGTTATTAAAATAATGGATGTCATGTAATGCAATTGTTTTTGTCATTTTTGTATATTTTTTATATCTGATCGCATTCAAATTTAGTACGCCTATGAAATGTTGCTCCCCACACGCTTCGCCCGTCGTGTTTGTCCACAAGCTAGCGATTAGTCACTGTCCACAATTTCGTCCGCTCACTATAGTAATATTTTGAATATTAGCAGAAAACATGTTTCCCCAGAGATCTCTGATATGCTATACAGATGGATCCCGGGTAGGGGATGAGTTTTCTGGAGCAGGAATATATCTGGAAAACCTGGACATCCGGCAGAGCTTTTCGCTGGGCACACACTCCACGGTTTTCCAGGCGGAGGTTTTTGCTATTTTGATGGTAGCAGGCAAGGAAGAAGTAAGGAATTGTGTGGAGGAGAAAATCTTCATCTGCTCTGATAGCCAGGCTGCACTCAGGGCACTTAGCTCTCCGGTGACAAGATCTAGTCTTGTTCAAGAGTGTGGAGATGCCCTGGAGTCCCTGGCCAGCCAAAGGAAGGTGGAGTTGGTCTGGGTTCCTGGCCATAAGGGAATCTCCGGTAATGAGACGGCTGACTTGCTAGCTCGTCTCGGATCTGGGGCATCTTGCCAGGGACCCGAACCTTTTTTGAGAGTTACGCGAGGTAGTATGAATAGTGCCCTTAATAAATGGGCCTATCAAACACTAGGAGGGAATTGGAGAAGGAACGGGGGATGTAGACAGGCCCACGACTTCTTCAATGAACCTAATAAATCTAGGACGAAGTGGCTGCTGAGCCTTAGTGGAAGATCCCTGAACCAAATGGTGGGGGTCCTGACAGGCCACTGCAGACTCAGAAAGCATTTGAATTTGATAGGCATAGAGGATAGTCCCTTATGTCCGGAATGCGGAGAGGAGGAGGAGATATTGTGCGGCTCTTGGAAGACTAAGATATAGGATCTTTGGCATCGAGGAGCTGCAAAGGGAAGAGATGAGGGGCCTACCATGGACCAGGATTCTGGCGTTCATTAGAGCGTCGGGTAGGTTCGAGGAAGGCCGAGGAAGAATAGTGGAGGGGTGATGGGATGTCAGGGTAGGCAAAAAGGGCCCATGTGTGGCCTACTTGCCAGGCTGAGGCCGCCCACACTTACTACTACTAATATTTTGAATATTAATCCTGCACTGAAGCAGATATCTCAAAGTTTATAAAAAAAATAAAATCTAATTGTACAATGGGGCCCGATAAAATACCGGCATTTTTTGTTCGTGACTATGCTTCTCTGTCACTTGAACCTCTTAAGCTTATTTTTAATCTTGTTATATCTACAAATACAATTCCTGAAATATAGAAAGCTTCGCGTATACATCCTGTATATAAGACTGGATATAAAGAAGAACGTTGCTGATTATCGCCCTATCACAATCATTAATAACTTTACCAAATTTTTTTGAATTATATATTCACGATGCGCTGTATAACCATGTCAAAGTATATTATAACATGCAATCAACATGATTTTGTTAGGAGTCGCTCCATAACCAATTTAGTGTGTATTACGCAATATAGGTATATCCGAAGGCTTGGATGATCATGGACAGGTTGACGTAATATATATGGATTTCTCTAAAACCTTTGATCGACTGCCGCATAATATTTTACTTCGTGAATAAGACAATTGTGGACTTTCACCGAGCGTGCTGATGTTGTTTCAATCTTATTTAATCAATCGATTACAATATGTATGTTATAAAGGCTTTAATTCGGCAACTTTGTCTATTTTATCAGGTGTTTCCCAGGGGACAAATTTGGGACCTCTCCTATTTAATATATTTATTAATACCGTTGTCGATTGCTTGAATGTGCCCCATTTGTTGTATACTGATGACATGAAAATACATTTAAGAATTGAGAGTATTCAGGATGGTATTGATTTGAAGATAAATATTGATACACTTAATTTATGGTGTTTAGAACACAGACTGCCTTTGAATATTAGCAAGTGTAGTCCATTAAGCTACACCTTAAAGAAGAATATTTGCAATTTTTCTTATAATATTAACAACGTTCCACTTGCTAGACCTGAATCTGTTAAAGATTTGGGTGTGTATTTTGATCAGAAATTAAATTTTTCATATCACGTTACTAAGATGGTATCAGTTGCATACAGAAATCTTAGTTTTGTTGTTCAAAACTCCGGGGATTTTGTCAATCTTGATATTGAAATTATTATACAATTCATTTGATTATTATTTTTTATTTTTTTAAGTCTTAGGTGTCTGAATTGTTTGTTTGTATATACCGGTATCTTTGTTTCGTTATTTTTATACTGATCAACCTTAATATGTTTACTTGTTTGCAATTTTTGCTATTTATATTTTTTTATTGTTTCTCCTTTTCTTTTTATTGTAAGCTATTTCCCGTGCTGTAATTGGGATTAATCACCAAGTTAATCCCGTTCGATAGTAGAACAATAAATAAATAAATAAATATTTCTTAACTTTAAATAAGTGTCTGTTCTGCAGGTGGTTAAACAATTTTAATATGTGTGCAATCAACTACGCAATTACATTAGTAAAACAATGATCTAGTAAATTGAATCCCTGTTTAATAACATCTTTACACATATTGTTTTGTTATCTATTCATGCAAATATTGTGTAGTAATTTTGTTTGCTACTTCAGCAACACAACGGCTAACTGCTGGCTGACTTAAAGCAAATGAATAACTATAGCAAATAGATACCTGGCAACTACCATGACCAAAAAAATGCAAAGCAGTTAGAATTCACAATAATTTTAGTATAGTTCGTTGTCGTTGATCCATATGTAAATCAATTTGATGTATTATTTGCAGACATGCATCTTTACTAAAGCGAACAATTTTAAGAATAAGGTACTGAGCATCTCAAAAGGGTTACTCCTATCTCGCAAATTTTTTTGAATACGTCTCTGATTCCTAATCAAATAAAATATGTATTATAGTTAGGTACCTATTTATCGCCAAACATGCCATAATGGCACATTAGTTTCAAGTAGCAAAGTCAATGAAAATTTGAACAATATAGATACCTATCATCTTACTACTTACCTTTTTTGCCTAAGCTTCATATTTTGTTCTACTAATTGTATCTGCCACATTCCAATAAGTAAATTTGTCATTTTATAATAAAAATTGAATTATAGTTATATACTACATTCCACTTACAAATTGTAGCTACAATGTGCCAGTTATCATATGTTCTTTCTTTAATTTCTTGTCAAAATTATATATTTTATGTCATTTTAAAGTCCTTTAAAAATTTAGCAGCTAGAAAATAGTTGGGTTTTAGAATTGAACGCCTATTCAGGGATGGAAGTACGGAATAACATTCATGTCTTTTGAACGAGTATTTTTTTTAAAACGCCGAAATACGTCAACTAATCTTGATTTTTTCCCATCTTTTGGTTATATAATAATTAATTTTTCTTCAACCCCCTAACCCCCAGCTACCCCTACTTTTTTCTTCAAATGAAAACATACGGAGTGAGGGGGCTTGTTGAAAAGCTTATAGAAAATCGTATCCAGCCATACCAAATAAACAAGTTTTATGTTTTCAATAACAAGTTTTATTTCATTTAGAAATTGTACCAACTTGATAATTTACAAAAATAAACTCAATGCCGCAAATGCTGTAAATGTCCTCCATTCACTATTTGGTATTCTCCAAGACGATAGTAAAAGCTGTCCACAGCATTCCGAATTACTTCAGCAGCTGATAAATTATACATCTCCGTCCTAATCTTGTTCTTTAAATTCTCAGTATTATACGGTCTGTTCTGGTAGACCCTTTCTTTCAAATATCTCCAAAGAAAATAATCCAGGGACGTTAAGTCGAGCGATCTTGGCGGCCATTCAACTGTACCCCGTCTACTAATCCAACGATTTGGAAACATTTGATCTAAGTATCTTCGAATATCAATACCAAAATGTGGGGGAGCGCCATCTTGCTGGAACCAAATTCTTTCATTCGATATATCGGTCGATCGATAGATCGGTCCGTGGTCGCGCGGTTTAAGGCGTCAGTACTTGAATCGAGGTGACTAGATCGCTGTGGGTTCGACCCCTGCAGCCGGTAGACCGTATATAAGCTATATTGGTGGAGAGGATTGGCACCCTCTCTGCGGGTATGGTAGGGTGGAAGAACGTAGGCTTGGGTCAATGTGAAAAATTGATACCGAATTATCGTTTGACTACCCCCCTAATTAATGAGGTTTTCCAGGTTTATCTCATTCCTGCACTGAATGGTGATTAGGGCCTACCAACGTAAGTCGTTCCTGGGCGCAAATGCAGTCTGCTTAATAATAATATGCCGCCCTCTCTCCCGCAGAAGTCTTCGACTTCTGGGCTAACCTTCGTGATTAGTATGAGGGGTAGAGATCAATTTCATGAGGAAAAATCATAGGCAGATCAGGTATCTGGTCAAATTTTAGGAAATCCAGGTAGCATGCGGCAGTAAGATTCTCTTCACAAAAGAATGGGCCCAAGATTCTGTTGTTGATGATACTTACCCGTACATTAACTTTCTGTAAGTGCTGCGTATGCGATTCGCATGTCCAGTGTGGATTTTCCTGTAACCAAAATCGATAGTTGTGCCTATTAACCACTCCATTTAAATGAAACGTAGCTTCATTCGAAAAAAGTACGTTGAAAATCATTATTGTCGTCACACCGTCTCATCATTTTCTCACAAAATTGAAATCGCCTATCATAATCGTCTTCCAAAAGCTCTTGGACAAGACATAGCTTATAGGGGTGGTATTTCTCTTGTTTCAAAAACATTCGTTCGAGAAGCATCGTGATTGCAGGTCAATGAAACATTTGAGGTATGAGGATTTTCAACAAGTTTTAATGCAATGTCTAATTTCTTCATTCAAAGCACGTACCCGTCCAGTTTTGAGCAAAGTCTGTACTGTACCGTGTTCCTCAAATTTGCGAGATTTGGTTTTCGGGATATATCTCATTAAATAAATAACGCACTTCAGCCTGACTTCTTAGTTTGTCTCCACATCCAAGCAATATCAAGATTTCGATGCGTTGCCTTTCCGAAAATACCACTGTGATTCAGTAAATAACTTGATTTTGACATAATAGTAACGTTTCAAACTCCAATTTACCACTAAAGCGAAAACTTTTTGCTTTGGCAGTGATAGGTACAGTTTCAAAATCTTTATTTTATTCTGTGCAAATTCATGGAAGATAACACTGAAGATAATTAAATTTTATTTCACTTGTTAAGTAGGTGTTTTATACAACTCTAAAAACCTTGCTATTGAAAACATAAAACTTGTTTATTTGGTATGGCTGGATTCGGTTTTCTGTGAGCTTTTCAACGAACCCTCTCACGCCTTATGTTTCCATTTGAAGAGAAAAGTAGGGGTAGCTGGGGGTTATGGGGTTGAAGAAAAATTTATTATTATGTAACCGAAAGATGGGAAAAAATCAAGATCAGTTAACGTGTTTCGGCTTTTCCGTACTTCTGGCCATCTCTGTATAAGATAAATAGCGGGTATATTACAATTTTAACTAAATTGTACTTTACAGAATACCATTTCAAATTTAAAGAACTATCAAAAATTGTAACACCCTATTAAAATTTAACACCAGGATACCCCTTGACCCTTTAGTATACTTTATCTCATCGATATAGGGGAATAAAAAAACGGCATAAAAACTGCCAAGTTAAAATATACTTCTTTAAACCCAAAAAACATATAAATAAAAATAATAACAGATAATTATACAAACATGTTTGGATATAGTTATATCCTAGCGATATATTCTGTCTTGCATGTCGTTACAATAATTTTTGGAGGTGATAGAATACGTGATTTTGAGTCGATTGAAACAAACATACCTATATACCAAGTTTCACAATATTTGTGACAATTCATTTTTTAATATTTTTTAATTTAACCTTGCTTTTCTACAATTATTGAAGTATAAAAGAAAAACAAACCTTTTATAACAAATATTTCCATATTTTTTATTAGGAATGAACGAATTATTTAAATTAAACCAATAAAATACAAAGTGGCTTCGTTACTTACCTAGAACTTCATAAACATGGTTTTTCTACTTTGTAAAATAGAAGAATCAAATTTTACGTGGATTTTACTTACACCTTTCAGTGTAGGTTTATTCAGATATTATTAAAACGTTACCTAAGCAATGCTCTTTCAGTTCTTAGGAAAATTTTCTTGATAAACATTCTAAAAATTAGTGAAATTAATCTTAACACGTTTAAATATGCAATATGTCTTCATTTCTTAAACCATTTTTATTACATGCTAAACGGCTGTTCTCTGTTTTGGCGAATGCGCTCCCTGCATACGTAAACGTGCTAAAGGACCAAATTTTACAAAGACAAGAACCCATTTCCGTGATACAGAAAGCGGTTTCCTTATGTTTGTGAAATGTTACAATGTCGCACTCCAAATAGCGGCATGTAAAATTGAAAAAACTGTAATAAATACAAAAGATAAGGGCGAAAGACGAAAAACAGGCAATTTTTTTGTAGCCATAGCCTGCTTCGATAGAATTTTTTTTGTCCGCCTAGAGGGCGCAGCGAACCACATACGATATTTCAAAGATCTGTTTATATCAGGTAAAAGGTATCAATTTTGCAATCAAAATTTATTACTAATAAGTTTTTTCTAACTCTTAAAATAAAAAAGTTAGTCTTAAAGTTTGGGTACTTTACAGGTTTTTTTTGGTTATTACTCATGTGAAAACCAATAAAATAATATTATAAGAAAATCTATATTTTACATAAAAAAGTACATTCTGTTTATTATTTTTTTGCAGTTGGCGTCTTTAAAATAGGTTCTACATTATCTTGAGCAACACGAAAATATTTAGGTACATTTTTTTTACTAAAATTGAAAAAAATGTAATAAATACAAAAGATAAGAGCAACATGTAGTATATTGCATGAAAGACGAAAAAACAGGCAATTTTTTGTGGCCATAGTCTGCTTCAATAAAAAAAAAATTATCCTCCTAGAGGGCGCAGCGAACCACATACAATATTTCAAAAACCTGTTTATATCAGGTGGAAAGTATCAATTTTGCAATAACAATTTATTACCAATAAGTTTTCTCTATCTCTTAAAATAAAAAAGTTAAATAGCCTTAAAGTTTGGGCACTTTACAGGTTTTTTTGGTATATGGTTTTGCGAGCATAAAGGCCTCCAAAAAATGCAACAAAAAAAGTTAAAGATTTTTGACGTGTCACGCATATTAAGCGAGATACATGGGAGTGGTCCTTTTATGTGATACAGCCTGTATATATATATATATATATATATATATATATATATATATATGTTGAATATGTTGAATATACCTTAAATTTTTAATCTGCGATTATTCAAACAAATATTTGCAAATTGGCCATCTCTCCTGCAGTGTCAGGGTGAGATGACCACCAGCTATTTTTGCCGTTAAGGTGATATGGCCAATATGTTTTTTTGCGTATAATTTACAGTTTTGGTAAAAGAAGGAGTGAACGTTTGCAGGAACCATTTTTTATTGTCGCATTTCATACATATATCCGGAAAATTGGTACACTCCTCATGTAACCAACGCAGATACTTAATGCACTTAATCCAGTCGTCCTTCCGTTTTGTTTCATAATAGTTTTCAGAACAACCAACACATAAAGCTTCATCAAATTCGTCTTCGATGTCGTATCACTTTCAAGAACCAGATCAACCTCGTCTGGATCTGAACTTGAACTAGTTCCTCTTCATTTCTTCGCGGGTTTTCGTGGTTTGCTCCTTTGGGATTCTTTTTTAGAAAATGTTTTTCTTTTCCTGGCAATTCTTTATCGCATCTATTTTCATCTGACGTTAATACTACCCCTAGATTTTTTTATGCATTTTTAACCATTTTGATTATTGTAGGGATAGGTGAGATCTGTTCCAGAAGTTTTTCCAGGATAATATCTTCTTTAGATGTACTTGGTTTGAATAAAATATTTTCTTTAGAAGTGCTTGGTTACGGTGATAATTTGTCAGAACTCGCTGCAGGTTCATTAAACTTGGGTGCCTCAATAATTGTGTCAGAAATAGAAAATGAACAATCTGGCTCTGCATTATGGTGGAAAGGAAAAATACATGTGGCTTTAAACCCTGCAACTGCACTAGAAACTGTGCATGACTTTCCCTAACTTCCTGAAAGAATTTGACCAAACTGTTGGGTAGTTAGTTTTCTTCACGGATTAGCTTGCACTCATTGTTGGCGGGCACCGTAAAAGTGGAACTTTGAAGACTTGAACCTTGCTCGAGAGGTTGCAAATAATGCGACGTGTGGCTGGGAAGACATAACAGCACACCATCGTTATCGCGAGCTATTTCGAGGAGTCCCACTGAGCTAGAATGGGATGCATGACCATCTAGAATGAGTATGATATTTCTAGCCAGTTTACGAGGAATAAAGTGTTCCTTTTACCATGTTGTGAAGATTGCGGTATTAACATAAGACTTTTCGAACATGTAGATTACAGAGCCAGCCAGGAGGCAGCCCATCTTCATAATCGCCTTTTTTGAATCTTCTTTTAAAAATACAAGCTGGAGGCAGAAATGTGCCGTCTGCATTGCAACATGTGATGCACGAAATTGTTTCCCCGTTTTCTGAGCAAATGGCCGTAGAAACACTTTTATAGCCTTTTTCTGCGACAACAATCCCAGTCTTATAATTCATTTTTAATTCAGTCTCGTCGGTGTTATAAATGCAACCAGTTTCAAATAGTTTCCAACTTCTGTTCGATTAATCCCTTGCCTTCGCCTCCACCTTCTGTTTTTATCAAACATAGTCCTGGATGTCGTCGTAAATCATAACTCACTCTTTCAATTTCTTTGTTAAACTTGTGGAGTACTTTAAGCTGTTTGGCAACTAAAGATGTCACTCTTCGCACATCATCAGTATTCATTCTGCAATTTTTTCAAGTGATTGACGAGTTTTATTTCATTTTGTTCTCCTAAATGCATGCAGGTCTCATACGTCCTTTAGAAGAGTAATTTTTTGCACAACCTTTTTTCTAGAGTTTTTCTTGGGCCTACGGAATTTTGAGCAGCAGCATTAACAGAGGAACCATCTCTGACAGCTTGCATAGAATTATTCAAAGTCTCTACGCTTCACAAACCACGTGTAGATGTTGGTTGCCGTTCATAACGAGCCGACATATTGACTAAAATAAAAGTAGAAAACGAATTAAACTTGCTTGAAATTATATTGCACCACTCTATCCCGCTACTGACGGTCGGCGCCTCTTGAAATATTTTATATTTCTTTATATCGATGAGATAGAGTATACCTCTTACTATTTCCTAGATTTCCATGGTGAACATCCTTAAGTGAATCGCCCTGTATCCAACAATCACTTGAACACTAAAGAGAAATATCAGAAATGAGACATCCCAGAACTTGAAACATTCCATAACCTTCAAAGAAATGCAATAACCATGTAGACAGCGATTCTGCAGCTTAGCGTCGGCAACATCTTGATGAAATGGCATATCCCTCCGGATAGTTCGCAACTAATTTCTGCATTCTCCTGTTGCTCGGCGACAGATCCTTAATAAATAATTCTTTAACTTGACTCGCAGGGGTGCTCCAAGCAATCTTTCCTCAGTTAACTAGAATCTGGAAGCCCACTCGGAGTGGAAGATAAAACGGTATATTACAAAATGATATATTACTACAATTTATTAGACATTTTACATGTCTGCTATAAATTACTCTGTTTGATATTATACAGAATGTTTCTGAACTAAACATCCTGTTGATATAAGAGTCATATGTCCAATTAGTAACTAGAAAACAATAGAATAAAAAGAAAAGTATTCCGATAGGGTACAGGCATGTAAAAGATTTATTATCAAATGTAATTTTACTGAATAAATATTATCTTAAAATATATTACTGTACTATATCTCTTCTGTATCTACACAGAAATTTATAATTGCAATTAAACTTTGAATTAATTTAAAACTTCAAGTTGCCGAGCTGGTGCGGGCGTTTCCGTTTTCTTTGTGTTCTAATATATATTTTAAGTGTTATATGTTATAAGATAAGTGTGAGAAAATGGGAGACAACAGTTTTGTATCCAGCGATAATTTGCCAAGCGCAAACACATATATGTTATATTTATGCGATCAAGTCTCTTAATGCTGCTGAAATTGAAGAAATACAGACACAATAGTACATTTGTTTATTACTTTGCACCATGATAAAAAAATTATCTTTTATGAAGTAAATTACTTAATTTTTTCATTAAAGATTTGAGCGAAAGTGTAGGTTAGATTATAAAATAATTTAGATATATATTGATCAGAATACATAATATTTTCAATATTAATAATATATTTACTTCCTTAAGATCATTCAACCTTACAGACAATTAAATAAATACTTTCTCAAGTGTTCTAATAGATGAAAATTTGCACTGTGAATACTAAGCAATATTTACAATATTTAGGAATAACTCTTGGATGTTTACTGTTTTAAATTAAGAAACAATATACAAAAGCCACACAGAAATGCCGAAATAAACACCAACGTGCTTTACAATCCACAAGAAACTCTGTTTGTAAATAAATTGGTATTCTGGCAAACTAATAATATGACGTCACAGCATCATCAATATGGTCACCGTGACGTCAAACGTGTTTTACGCATAGAAAAAGATAGATTAGGACATGCTTAAAGATGTGCGAAGTGGTCATGGTGTGCTTTCCGACATTTTTAGGTATGTTGAAGCCGGTAAATTTAAATTTGTAAACAAACACTGTTGATACTGGTTTATTTGCCTGAGGTATGCAAATAATGATCACTACAACACAAATATTTTTAGCATTGTATATGTATACTCGCGACAAGAATTCAGACGACTTACGTCATACGAACAAATGAATAAATCAGTATATTTTCATCAAAATATTTAAGAAACTGCAGCTGATAGTAATAAAACTATATACTACACTAAAAGTTTGCATTATATATTGGACTAAATTGCAAAAAATAATTGTTTTTAACGCGACCAAATATCGGAAATTACGTTGACAATAAAAACAAATGTGTAACGTCAGCTGTGACGTAAGACGTCTGAATTCTTGACGCGAGTATATACAGATAGGGAAAATATTTAACCGATCATATGAAATGCTAAGAATAATCTCTTCCACTGCTCGCCGTCCAAGCTTGACGCGTCCTCCCCTGTTTTGGCGGACTAAACCAGTATTCGTATAGGACACTATTCGTTTGGCGTTTGACCGTGGGCGTAGGAGAGTAGAGGAGTACTGACTAAGTCCGCTCTGCCGTGCGTCATCTTCCCACCAATACACCATGCATTTGAAATGTATGTAATGATCCCCATGATCGGTTAAATATTTTTTCTATCTGTATATCTTTATATTGTAATAATTTCTTTTGTTTTGTGTAATAAAGGTCGAATTAATTAATACTTGAATATTTAACAGTCTCAATAAAACAATTATCAAAAGGGTCACCTATAGTGTAATATTAATAAAAAATTTTGGAAAATTAGAAACACGTTTAAGGAAAATATTTTATGTAAACGCAATGATTACATTACATTATTTTTTGATTCATAATACCTATTCACATTTATCGAATTAAAACCTGAAGTCTTGTGTTTAAATTTATTTGATTTATATTTTTTCTTAATGAACTCATAAGTTGTTTTTTTACATGCATGGTTGAATTTATTGAATGCCGATTTAACTCGCATATAGGCTCATCGGGTACATTAAATAGGTATATTTACATACATATCAAGTTAATTAAATCATGTAATGTTCAGACTTAAAATGTTACGGTATGGTTCCACCATGTCACTACTAGGAATGATACTTCTAGTCACTAATAAGGCGCTACAAAGGAATTAATTAATCCTTTATTATAATTTTAATAACTTATTTGACTGCTAGAGGTATTTATACATATAAATTATGGAAGGCAATACAAATATACAACAATTATCTTATCATATTACTTGAACCACCTTGGGGCAAGCACCCTACTCTAGACGGGAATACCTTGTATCTCCAATATGAATTGACCATGTATTATTAGCTCCAAACTGTGAGCCGATTTCCTTCTTTCCACTAGTTTTTCTCGATAACTCTTTTGTACAGTACACATACTATACACTACTACTCGTTACATCATTTCTTAACTTCAAGAACTCTTTTTCTTTACTTTCCTGTGCTAAACTAAAATAGAAATACAAAACGTCTCAAATGACATATTTTATTATTTTTTTAAGTAAATATAAAATATACCTATAATTGTATACAAAACGAATAAAAGTCTCTTTTGTTTCGTATTGCTGGATACCAGATAATGTACTAGGGAGGAACTCTAGAGGGTTTTCTAGAAAATATGAAATATAAAAATATTTTTATAATTTTACAGTAAAGTCACCGTGTAATTTAGCTAAATACAAATATGAAATTATATTACCTACTTACACTTTTTCGTTTTAAGTGGTGAGCTTGAAATATTGGACGTACAGGACTGGATGGCATTTCCTCAGAACTTGATACCTTTTCTCTGACGAAGATGTCACACTACTACTAGAATCTTCAGGAAGTGCACTGCAGTTTATTATTGATAAAATTAAACAAAATAAAGAATTGATAAATATTATGAAACTACCTAGTTCTAGTTCTTCGTATTCTTTTTTCTGATCATTTTCATTATTTTTTCTTTTTAATGGATAAAAACATCGATTTCAGTTGAAATTTATTTCCTTCATAAATTTCGATATGGAACATTTTTTAAAATTCATCATTTTCGTTTATTAAAATTTGTTTAAAGAAAATATTCTCAACGGATATATTTTCTAGAAATCCACTGTAAATTTTGCAGATCTATTATTTCTAAAATACGTTAAATCGTTCATCTCTGGGAAACCTAAAAGTAAATGAATTATTCTTAGGCACGGTATCTGCAAATATTTTAAATTATTTATTTATACTACATTATACATAATATAATAGTAGATTAATGTAAATTTTACAATTACTTTTCGACCTTAATGTCACCAAAAATATATGTACGATTCAAAGATTTACCTACGGAATTACAGTAGTTTCTGGATCCGTTAGATGGAAACGTTTTTACAATTTAGGTCTGTACAAGACATTCTGTCTAAAATAAATATAATTATTATTTACAAATTTGTTCATATTCTACATATCTGTAAAATGTAATTTGTCATTATGTACTACATATTAAAATATATACTTTCGTAGGAAGGAAAATAACTTTTGATATAAAAAGTCTTCAATAATGGTTAAATAATATATAAACTGTAAATAAAAACTAGATATACACTACAAACTCTATATTATTCAAAAGTTGTAATAAACTATCTAGGATTAGAAACGAAGATAAGCAAAACGTAAATAAACAAAACCATAGAACGCAATTTTATTTGTAAACAAACCACAGAAACATGATTAAAAATGACTGCCACCAGACTATGACCCTAAAAGTGGATGCGCAGACGTCTAAACTCGTTCTACATCTATCTTTATAAAAATGATACAATAAAAAATAAACTATTAATGAGTCACTTAATTATTAATTCCTTTGAAAACACCTGGTATTCTTATTTCCTAGTCAGCAATAAAAATTCAGTTGCAAAGTTGTCTTCCTGTTTCATGACACATGAGGTACAATAACTATTGTATGTTAAATACTATTATTGCACGTAGGTATACTTGTTTGATTAGAAATTCTTCTCGAACTTGTACAAGAAGTACTGCCAACAATACTTATTATTTGATTTTCTGCATGAATCCAAATAGAATCGTTTATACTGGTAACGATAGATGAAACTATATTGCTGGATCGTTAATAGACTTGACGACGTCATTTTGTAAAACACAACCTTCATGAATAAATTGTCTTTGAAGATAAATAATGAATTTGTTGACAGTTGATATATCGGAAGTATCTTTTACTTCAGACACCACTAGATAATTCTTCTTGCCTATTTGATCTATAATAATTTTCCGGGTTGTCGTACCGTGATCTAGTAACTGATCACTGCCAGTAACATAATTTAGCCGGGATTCTTTGACACGTCCTTATTGTTCTCAGTCTAAGCTCTGTGGAAGGAGAATCGCTATCAGTACTCCTGGACCCGCCCATATATTGTTTATGGATTCAAGAAATATTATCAAATATCATTCGAGACAATGGTCTTCTCAACATTGTTTCACGATTCTGTTTTACGAATGAGTAAAATTTACTATTGTATCTATACGAATGTTGTTCCGTACCTTAAAGGAGGGCGCCCATTGAAGCCGCACAGCCCAGCACAACACAGCCGGCAGTTTTGCAGCCACTGCCCATGCTTCGGCATGACCCAGACCTAAATAGCGTTCAAAGCAATGCTTTCAATTAGAACTTCTTCGGACATGTTGCAAGAAAACAAAACTATTACTACCAAAAATAATTCAATGCGTGCAATGCGCTAGGTCTGGTCGCAGACACGCGGACCGACCGACACTTTTTGCCCTATCGAGAATACGAAGCGGTGCCGAGCCGAGCGTGCAGCGCCGAGCTGAACGGCTCCGATTCAGAGGGCGCTACTCCATTTGATTACAAGCATATCAAAATCTGCCGGCCGCGCTGGGCGTGCTATGCCGATTCAGTGGGCGTCCTGCTTAAGACCTCTGATACTGAGAAATGACCTCTACAAGTGTTATAAAGGACAATAAGAGACAACAAATGCCGACATTAAATTTGAACTTAAAACTGCCTATTTTCAAAATGTATTTAAGTATAAGGTTATTATAGGCTGTGCCTTTTTCTTTAAAGAAACCACTGGGAAGGTTTTGTTCGAATTTAACATGAACATAACACTATAAGAACATTGTACTATACCAATATTGAAGTCTGCATTTTCAACAGTTCGAGAGCAGTCGATTAAAAATTATATTTTATATCCCATGTCTGACGGATCGTGAACCACCTGGGAGCCATTATGATAAAAAAAAGTTGCCCTTATTTTTTTACGTATTTTGACGAGAGGCATGGCTTCTTAAAGTTTATCTTTAGATCCCTATTACTTGTTTCTATATAATATTTCTTTTAAGTTTCCAATTTCGACATACATGTATTTCGATATAATATTATATAAATTAGATATCTTTAAAATGCAATAACAAGTTATCCATATGATATCAAAGGAATGGTAATTTAAGTTATGAAAAATGTTAAAACTTTGAAAAAGTCAATATACTGATATTAGGATATAGAGTATACGAGTATTTCCATTCTTTAAGGTGATCTTTATTATGAGAAACATTTGCATTTTTATTTGCACTGGAAACTTAAGCAGAGCTATTATTATAAATTAATAATAAAGACTATGACAACAACAAAAACTAAACTATGTTCATAAACTCCACCTAAATTGTGAGGACTTGTGTAAGTCCCCACAAGTATAGCAACGACAATGCTCATATGTGTGTGTGTGTGTGTGTGTGTGTGCTCATATCCCCACAATTGGCGGAAAATTCACTGGTTTATGTATTTATGTGATAAATTTCGGGGACAGTCCTCACAATTTTATAATGTTTATGTATTGTGGGGACCTTTACTCACATCTCTGACAAACCGTCATAGTCTATATACAATTATTAAGGGTACTTTTCAGAAAATGTTCTTTTTATAGAAGAGGAACGTCGTAGTTTCCATTTAGTTAAATTTTAAATTGTATGGATTTGTGTAAGTCCCCACAAGTATAGCATCAACAACTGTTTTTTTTTTTCTGGTTTGTATGCTTCCATGGCTGTTGTCAATATTTCGTTTCTTCCATGGTAAAAAGATTTGACGATTTTCTTAAAATCGCTAAATCGGTTTTTGAATTTTTCTGCAATTATGTCAATGTATTTATATGTGTTCATTTAAGAATCCTGTCTTGCAAATCCAATTTCAGTTCCTATCATAGCTCTGGTTACATTAGTGACAATCCAGGAACATTTATAGTCTGATACCACCATATTTACAGCTTCAAAAATATCCGTATCATTAGTCGCGTATGTATCTAACAGATACATGTCTAATATTTTTGAGCATTTCTCAAAAACGAAACATTTTAGAAGATTTATTTGCAGTAGTTTTCAAATAACCTATTTTTAATAGGTTCCTGGAATTTCCAGCCGAGAACTGCAATTGGAATTTTATTATTTACGAAGAACTGGATCTGGGTTCGATTATATACCGTAATCTGGCTACTTGGTCACTCTTTTTTGACTTAACCCGAAAATTGAAGGAACAGCCAGTTCAATTGTCGGTTCTCTCACCTATGGCATACTGATGAGGGCTAACAAGCCCTAAACCGGTCTATGTCTGGTGGTGTGTCTGACAAGGGTTCTTGGCTGTTCATACAGATACTGCAGGAGTAATTCAATGTCAGTCGGGGCCTTAGTCCGCGGAGTAGTTGTTTCCTGCAGTATCATTTACAGATTTAATGGCTCGTCGTCCAGGGCGAGAGGTCTGCGTTAAGTACCTGCTGCAATGTAGGTCGCTTTGTGTAAGTCGAGCCGCTTAGGCCGAGCAGGAAGTAAACCGACCACTTATATCTCACCTGCACTCAGTTTATATGTGAACATACATATGAAGGAACAGCCAGTTCAATTGCCGGTCATCTCACCCATGGCATACTTATGACGGCTAACAAGCCCGAAACCGGTCTATGTCTGGTGGTGTGTCTGACAAGAGTTCTTGGCTGTTCACACAGATACTGCGGGGGTAATTCAATGCCGGTCGAGGCATTAGTCCGCGGAGTAGTTGTTTCCTGCAGTATCATTTACAAATCTACACTTTCTTTGCGCCTCATTAATTTCGAGACATCCTGCATACATTTTATTTACTTTTATAAATTATGTAAATATTTCGGACTAATGGTCTTCATCGGGATGGTAATACTGTTATACGTAATCTGCAAATATAGTTGTATTATTATTAATTCTGTAGTAACTAAAATGAAACCTATAATATAATAGATAACTTGTTCTTATAACTCCTCTCCGGGGTATTTGTATTTAAAATTGGTTTTATGTAACTTTGTTTGCATCTCTTAATACCTACTGTTTTCTGAAAACCAGTACTATATAATGAAACATCCCGTATAGGTATATGTATTTAAAATATCATAAGACCCCACAATAAGAAACTGTAACGTTACACACAGGCCTCAAATACAGAAGATATTCTATAATCGTATTTTAAAAATTAAATCTCAGCAGGTAGTATGTGGCAACGCCGCATTTTATAGTTCATGGACTACGCGCAGTCGAAGAAAGCGCTGCTGTACAAGATCGGAGGTTCACATAAGTTGAGTAAGACTACTACACAAATTTTGCATATAGCAAAATTATGATTGAGGGGACATTTTTAGAACTTGTTATTTTTATATAAAAGGGACCTAGTAGATCACGTTTAGATAGGTTTTAAACTGTGGGGACCTGTGTAAGTCCACACAATCCTGTCAGTCCCCACAAGTATAGCATCATTAATGCTCAAGTCCCCAGAATGGGCGGAAAACCTACGCCTACACACTCATTCTCACTGACTATTTACTTTAGTAAGGTATTTTTAAGTAAAACAAGAAATCGTCGTGCAGCCGTCAAGATAACGTCCTGATTTTGGCTCCAAACATAAAGACCTGAATACGGGGTTGGCCTAAATTATCACATAAAAATTTTGTATTTCTTTTCTGGACTACATGAGACTTTAGATAACTGATTATTTAATGAAAATTAATTATTTTTACGTCCTCAATAACTTATCTGAAGGAGTCCATATTTTTCAGGAACACCTTATATAGACATATAATTTCGAATTTGATTTTTTACAAGAAGGCGTTCTTCTATATTGTGAGTACTATGAAAACCACGACTGTAATCGGCAATTGCGATATTACAAACGCAAAATTTCAAGAAACGACTAGACTACTAGTGACCGCAGGATATAGACACTTACATTTCGCGGACTGATGTCCTTCTATTTGCTAGAGAAAACAAACACCAGAGTGGCCTTATCTATGGCATATTGATGAGATCTAACAAGCCCAAAACCGTATATATCTGGTGACACCGCTAACAACTCATCGTAGCGCTGTTTTTATAGATTTTTCAGGTGTAATTCAATCATGGCCGAGCTGAAGCATTAGTCCACAGAGTAGTTGTTTCATGAAATTTCGCTTTTGATTTTTTCACTTATATTTCATTGGATTACACAAGTTGGAAAATACTTATTAACGATGAGATATGAATTTGAACACTAATGAATAGTTTAAAGAGGCCACCTCAGACATAACTAGCATATGGTCGTTGAGCTTATTGGATTACATAATATGATAGGAAAGTTTACTCATTCAAATTGGATGCGAGTAGCTAGTTATAATCAGTTGAAATTAAGCGGCCAATATTAGTTCGTCTCTGACAAGTGATAATTATTGGATAAGGATTAAAGGACTACGATAAAATTGATTGGATACGATTGATGTTAGCACATCCCATGAGATATTCAGATATCGGTTTTATCAATAAAATTATTATTATTATCGCGACAGTAGAAGTGCTTTGTGAAACTATACAATATAACATGTTTGTTTCAATTAAAAGCATTTCTGTACAAACTCATGTACCTATTATTTATTTATAATATACCTAATTACTGCATGGTTATCCCTAATAATTGTTATTTATTATAAGTGTTTTAAGTAGTATTGTATCCGCGCGTAAGAATGTTTAAACAGGAGAACGTAGTTCGAGCGTCTAATATTGCACGAATGCAATACAACGTTTTATCCATAATCCCATCACAATCATATTTGTGGAGTAAGAATTAATGGAATTAAAAAAATATATATTCGCATGACTTGATATTTCTTAGAACTCAATGAAACATGGCAGGTTTTATTATACCTACTAGTTGTTTATTATCAATTATTCAATAAACAGTCCCATCTGAATTTGGTAAAAATGCAGGTATGTAATTGTGTTCTTCTGACTGTTATCGAAGAAGCTAAATGAAGAAGTCATGGTATCTTTTTTTTAAATTTGAAGATAAAATATGCAATTTCATCTATGTGACTAAGGCTTTATTCAGATGAAGAATATTTAATGATTAAGGTAATATTTCTTTACCTTTTACATGTTGTTAGGTATACAGGGTTTTTCAACGAAAAATAGCCACCCTTAGTATCTTTTAAAACTATATTTTAGTTGAAAATTGCCAAGACATGGCAACAAAGATAACAAAGGGGACATCTTTTTAAATAAAATCCGAATTTCTGCCCTCAACCCCTTAGTCGTCACAGTCACCCCCTGTAAGTTTTCAAATGGCACCATACCACATACAGGCTGTTAAAAAAGAGTGTAAAATATTTCAGGAGGTAATAATATGAACCAAAATAAGCAGAAAAGTCTTAATAAACATGGGTCCGCAAAGTAACGGTTGCGGAGATATGGACCAATTCGTTGTTCAAACATTTTATTTTTTAGGAATAAACTGACAAAGGAAGCTTTTAACAAACAAAAAACAAAGTTACAGAAGATCAAAGTGCCCTCCGTCCATTTCCAAGCAGACACGACATCTTCGCCTCAACGATATTCGAACTCTTTCAAAAACACCCTACTCGGTTTGGATTTCTTGACACTTTTGATTAATCTGTAGCTGCAGCTCTTCCAGGCTATTTACAGGAGTACCATACACTAATGTCTTCAAATATCCCCAAACAAAGAAATCTAGAGGGTTCATATCAGGTGATCTTGAAGGCCATAAAACAGGTTCGACCCTTCCTACCCATCTATGTGGAAAAGTTTGGTATAAATGCTCTCTAACAGCCATGAAGAAATGAGTTGCAGCACCATCATGCTGGAACCACATTTGTTGCCTCTGATTCAAAGGAATGTCTTCCAAAAACTCATACAGTGTGTTCTGCAGAAAGTTGAGGTAAGCAGCGCCTGTTAATCGGTTTGGTAAAACAACAAGATCTAGAAACCTGTCACCTGCAATACCCATCCAAATGTTTAATGAAAAACGTGCCTGATGTCCAAATTCTATTAGAGCATGAGGATTTTCGTCGGCTCAAATATGCGTATTGTGAAAATTAAACACTCCATTTCTTGTGAACCCGCCCTCATCAGTAAAAAGAATGTTTGCAAGAAAACGAGGGTCTTCAGCATCATGACGTAGAAACCAGAGGCAAAAAACCAAATGTGCTTGATGATCATTTATTGGATTTAAGGCTTGTACTCGTTGTACATGGTATGGATAAAACAGTTGCTCGTGAAGGATTCTCCAAACAAGAGGATCAGTAATTTCTACCTCGGCTGATATTGTCTGCACACTCGTACCTGGATTCTGCTCTACCAATGATAGAATTTCTTCTTCTGCTCTAGGAGTGGATACCGACCTTGGTCTTCCGGATAAATGGCACTATTTGCTCAAGGAACCGGTATCATGCAATCTTTGGTGAATTCTTCCAAGCATGCGTTGTGGAGGAATCTGGCGATATGGATAAGCGTCAACATAAAGACGTCGCGCTTCGGTGGCGTTTCTATTAGCACGACCATACATGAAATACATGCCTGTTAATTCTGGGTTAGAGTAACCAGCCATAGCGAAAGAAAACTTGTGCACTGAGAACAACTGTCAAATACGTTATGTTTATTTCACTACACATCAACCAACTATTATAAGAAAATACAAATTTTTGTAAAATAAAAAAAGGGGCTAAAAACATAAAACATTCTATATCTCCGCAACCGTTACTTTGCGGACCCATGTTTGTTGAGACTTTTCTGCTTATTTTGGTTCATACTATTACCTCCTTAAATATTTTACACTCTTTTTTAACACCCTGTAGATTATTTCATAGGGAATGCATTCTACTATTCATTGTGTATATTCGTGTGAAATTGAGACATAAAAAATTTTATAAACCTTTTTCTGTTTATTTTGGTTAAACTCCTGATAACAATACCGACACTCAAGCATTTTTGGTTCAAGCAGAGTTTCTGATAATTCCAAAACTATGTTCGCGCCAAAATTTCAAGATGCTGTAAGTTCAAACTGGTACACCGATTCTAAGTGATACCTGTGCACAAACAGTATATAATAAAAATGATATGTATAGTAAGATCTTTAAATACATTAAAATAATTTGTCTCAAATTAATTAATATACATATGGAAATACCGAAATCACTAAAATAATATTAAGTACTAAAAAAGGATCAGGACATACTTATACATTGGGTTTTCATTTGAGTAATTATTTTACTGAAAAGAATATATAGTTTATTAAATTACAAAACAAGAATATAATGCATTTTTATTATATTTCAAATCAAGACTGCCAAACGTCACAAACGCTTTCGTGTAGGAGTCCAAGAAAAGCTGCATTAAAAGAGCAAGTAAAAACCTATACTGCAGCATTTGTAACTTGTAAACAATATAGATTATATTATTTCCTATTTTAGTTTTAAAATAGTGTATATTGTTTTTTTAAATATTTAAATTAACATTTTATTGCAAATTTTCCTTATGGCTACATTATTTTTTATATTTAGTAGAGTACGTATATATTTTATTTCAAAATTTACATTTACATTTTTTATATTACAAACATTTTATTTATACAATAATCAGTCTTACATCACAATTTTGGAACATCCCTCGTATATAAATATTTTCCAGTTGGAAAGAAACTACTTTTTTAAGTCCCTTGTAATTGGCCATTTTTTGCCACAGTATTTACATGCGGCGGTACGGCTTTGATCTCAAAACATCAAAGTTCCGACAGAGAGTGGTATAACTTATATTTATTCAGTAAACTTTGATATTACTGATCATTTTGATATGGGGTTATTGTCCTATGGAGCAGGGTCTACTTACCAAATTTTAGCAAAATCGCATAAGGCGTTTCAAATTTATAAAAAAAAATGATTTCAAAATTGCATCTTCAAGGTCGTATAGCGTCCAAACGAAGCAACTTTGAACCAAGGTAAATTTAGCTAAACCGATTTATTTTTAGCCGCACTGTATCTGGTGGAGCGTTGTAAAGATCTTTTAGGGGCACCCTGTAGATATTTTAATTCCGAGAAAATGTTAAGAAACTATTTTATCGATTTAAACCTATAACATTTCGATTTGGTTCTATTTAAGGATTAAAGAGGCCGTACAGAGTTTAAGACTGTACGTGCCATTTCCTGTTTTCTTCAACTTAAATGAGATTTATCCATTTCAGTGGTGCACTTCCTATCTCAAAGCCATAACAACGAAACGCAATTACTTACTAATTTTAAAGCCGATTGAAGTCTTATAAAGATTAATGATTCTAAAACTAAAAACTTCTGCTGCAGCTTTAGGAGTTTTACTTAGTAGTTTGTATACTTGCTCCGTAACTTTAACAGAATAACGTGACCAAAAAATAGTTAATGTTTTATTAAACTGAACGCAATGGCTTTAAATTGATAACAATCTTTTAAAACTATCTTTAGTAAACTTGTTTTATAGCTTTTTTCCTTTCATTGTGATTCTAATAGATAATAAGCACTTGAACTGAGAATTTGTCATGTAAATTTCATTATTTTATCGTAATTTCAATTGATGATTTTTTTGCATTTGTTTACATTTTATTAATTAGTTCGACCATAATATTAATTTCAGTTACAAGCGTAAATAAAAAAATATATAAGACAGTCATAAATAGCATGAATTTAGTAATCAGAAAAAATATAATATTGGAAATTTTTAAAATATATCAAATATTTATAATGGTTTAAAACAAGAAAAACAACATTAGATTTGATCGATTTTCAAATTCATCAGCTTTCACAAATTTAAGTATTTCATTTTTTTATTTTCTATAACAATCAAGATACTAATCCTAGTCTAACTGCACAAAATTTTACTTAGCATACAAAGAAATTTTAAATAAGCGAAAAATTTTGTAATATTTTTACAAAATTTTATATACAGGGATTCAGAACTTATTTGGAAATAAATGCGTCACGAAAAATGGAGTCAACTTCGTAAAGAGAATGTTTGTAGAATCTTTATAGTTACCGAGAAAAAAATTATTGAACTTACATCGTGAATTACATCGCTAGGCTACTGTAGTCTCTATCAAGGTGATATTAAATATCCGATTATTTATCGTATTAACTTTTTTGTGATGCAAGTATTTACATTTGTTTTTTCAAATATCAAAAATGGCTTACGTCGGCAGCAACTCGCAGTTGATGGATATGGTTTTAATTTATGGTGAAGTGAAAATGCTTTAGCAGAGCGATTTCCCGGGAAACTTGTTACAAATGCAGTTACTTTTACAACGGTGTGCAGTGAGCGCAAGTATATTGCAAGCGTGTGCGTGACACGGGAAATTTGGAACCGAATCGTGGAAGAGATGTAGTTCCAGGGCGTACGCAGCGTTTTGCAGCAGTGCGGCGTATCATACACGAGACTCAATTTTATCCGTACCATGTACAGCGTCTACAAGCATTAATACCAAGAGATTGGATGAGGAGGGCCTGTACCATGGCTGCCATGATCTCCTGACTTTAAATCATTTGGACTTATTTTTAACCATATATTTAAAAAATGAAGTAGGTATATTGCACCGAAGTGGACATTACTGATGATTTACGCAAACGCATCATAACTGCTGCCAATAACTTACAAATTCAAAGCAGAAACTGGATAAAACAGACCCAAAATGTTGTTGTAACATCGAATATGTTACACTATTTTACTAATTAAAATCACAAATTAATACTATTAATAATAGGTGTAAAATGTAATTTATTTCTTTTCTTGGGAATTTTCTTCAATTTTTTGTCCGGTTGGCGATTATACGCCTTATCAGGTTTTACAGTGGACCACTCTTCAGTGCCGTGTCAAAATATATTTTTAAATCATTTTAAACTGCTCTTTTTGATTTTATCTTTTTATTTGTCAGAGTTCCCTGTAAATTCAAAATTTTTTTTTAGATAAGTTCCAAATCACCCTGTATAAAATGGAATAATTAGAATTATTCATTCTTCTGTCTTAACATCAACAGTGTGATATTCATGACCTCCTATAAATATAGATATTATATTTTCTACAGACAATATGTTGTACAACGTTAATAGAATATCAAAATATAACAAATTTTTGTAAAATCCATATATCCCATAACTGCTTTATTAAGTCTCAGTCACGTACTAAAATATGAAATATGGACTTGACCCTCTCCAATAAAGAAGAATTGTTTCTATAAACTAGATCTTTCCTTTATTTTCAGGGCGTTAAAATATTTATTTTTTAAACGTCTTGGGCTATATATTTTTAGGTATTAATAATATTGTGTGAAACTAACTACTCTGTGGACAAAAGCCCCAACCAGCGTTGAATTACACCCACAATATCTACCCATATATTCCTTATTATTAGCTTTTGTAACATTTTTTACTGTATTAGAAAGGTATTTTAAGCTAATATAAATCAAATCTCCTACAATTCCTATCAATGAAGTCATATGTATGTTATCTGATACCAAACATCTAGGTATGCTAATGAACAATTCCACAGACAAAGCTCTATTCAATAATTATCTAAAGAAATTAATCTATCTAAATTCACTAACCTTGTTTTAATGAAAACACTCTATAAATATCTAACTTAACTTTTGGCAGTTGGAACACGACAATTCAACCTGGTTGGGGCTTTTGTCCACAGAGTTAGTTTCACACAATATTATTAATACCTAAAAATATATAAAAACTTTTACATAAAGGGTATCTAAACATTATTCAAGTAGGTAATGTCATATTTAATTCATTAACAGACTGTCACTTTTGTCATTGTCGATATTTAACTTCAAATAATTTTAATTTTTATAATAATTTTTATAGTTAGATATTTGACTCAACTTAAAGGAGGCCACCTGAAGAAGCAATCCTAAAAATGCAGAAATAGGTCAGATCTCATCTATTGTGGTTGAATTGATTAGATATTTATAGAGTGTTTCGTTAAAACAAGATTAGTGAATTTAGATAGATTAATTTCTTTAGATAATTATTGAATAGAGCTTTGTCTGTGGAATTGTTCATTAGCATACCTAGATGTATCAGAGAACATACATCTTGATAGAAATTGTAGGAGATTTGATTTATATTAGCTTAAAATACCTTTCTAATACAGTAAAAAAAAGTCTTGGGCTAGTATTGATAATTTGTAGGTATACAGATGGGAGGTTGTAAATAACATCCTTGATACGTAAACACACAATTTTATCATCTGTGGCATTCCGAATTATATACATATACAAATAAACGTTTGTTTACTTTTTACATAGTATAAGTAGACAGAATATATTTTTTGTATATTCTATAAAATGGCGCGTCTCGTCCGAGTTGCAGTTTAACTCAACTGTAAAACCAGCTTTAAAAATGGTCCAAGACCAATTTAAAAAAGAATATTTCTTTGTATTGTTTTAAACCTTCCTGAAAAAACTAATTATTATGAATTTATGATGTAACAAATTATTCTGTTTATTTTATTTATTGTAAATTAATACATTTTGAAATCAATTTACAAAATTTCTCTACATATTTTTATTATATTCGGTATAAATAATATTGTTTTCAACAATGATCGTATCCCGACCAGCATTGAATTACATCCACAATATTGTACCCATGTATTTTTATTATTAGCTATTTTAGTAGTTTTTGCTTTATTGTAATAATATTTACGTAATTTAAATTAATTTTACTACTAATACTACTAGGTAATAATAATACTAATAATTAATACACTGCAACGCAAAATTAAAGGATATTATATTTTGTGTTCCGACTTAAATTTCGAATAATTTAAACACCGAGTTTCCAATTTTCAATTATTTTTTTTTAAATTATAGGTACATCCTTAGCCTTTTCAATTATTAATAGCAGAATATTTTATTTTGACACAATTATACAGAGTGAAATAGAGGAGTATGTTTTGATAAGGTATTTTTATTTGAAGGATGTCAAGTAGGCGACAGATCTCTGACTAACATTTTCAGATATTTTGACAGAATGCTAGTTTCTGAAATAGCCACGTTTGTATGAAGTATAGTTGATATAACTTCCTGGTTGATTTAAAATTTCGATATACCAGTGGTCTTAACAAAAAATTTACAAAACTATCTTTAGCTGATTAGTTTGATTGGATCAAAAGTATCAAAAAAGAATACATACCTACATGAGAAGGCAATGCAGTATGTTTATAATATTCCATGTCATTTTTACTGAAATTTTCCGGATTCTTTTTTTAAATAAACTCATAGACTCCCGAAGGGAGGATATTCGTTGTTATCTATTTGTATACCCTCACCGTTCATAACTTGGAAATCTGTATTACCTATCTATATTACATACTCCACTTTTCTTCTGCAACATCAAATCCGTATACAGATAGGGAAAATATTTAACCGATCATATGAAATACTAACAAAAATCCCTTCCACTGCATCGCCGTCGAAGCTTGCCTGTCCTCCCCTATTTTGGCGGACTAAACCAGTATTCGTATTCGTACGCGACGTTGCGTAGGAGAGTAGGGGAGTACTGGGAGTACTGACTAGCCTGCCCTGCCGTGCGGCATCTTCCCACCAGTACCCCATGCATTTGAAATGTATGTAATAGAATCTCCCCATGATCGGTTAAATATTTTCTCTATCTGTATGTAGGTACTTCATTGATTTCACTTCGTTCATTAAATAAAATTGTCGCCAGTATTTGCGGAGTAATTTGACATATTAAACAGTATGTGCTAAGAGCTCTCGGATTGTAATTACTAATGTTGAGATTTTCTTGTAAATCACTATTTGAATACTGAGAGGGCTGACTAATTTCTGATAAAGATTCGGTAATGTCCACGCGATCTTTATTATTATCGGGTTGCTCTCTTTTCTTCGTAATCCCCTGTTCCGTATCACGATGAGTCATGACTATGATGTAGTTCTATAAGTTTTACCATAGTACTTTCTGACCATTTTAATGTCATTTTGTTGTCCTATTTCTTGTAAAATTAATAAGCAGACTATAACCACCAGAATCCGACGATTCAAGTCGACTGACATATAGTCAGTTTGGAACAAGACAGTCATAACTCAAAATTTTCATTTTTCAAGATTTAGTGGTGTATCAACTCCAAATATTGCATATTTTTATGTGTAAAAGAGTTACAAGGGTTACAAGTGAGCTTTGCTTAATAACCGTCGAATGGCGCTCCGTTGAAATATCACATCTCCAACATTGGTTTTGTGCTTTAGACAAAACTGTCACAATTAGTCGTGCTGTGACGTTTAATGAGATGAGATGAGCAAATGTTGGAAAAGAGTGTCACTAGTCGAAATAATATCAATAAGAAACTAGTTTCTTTATGTGTATTTATATGTAAAACTGTCACATCTTTAAATAGACCAGTCATTCTCATAAGCTAAGTACCTTTTTTGTTCCCGTTTCATACAATAAACCGTAATATTTTGCCCAGTATTATAAATATTTTTATAATAATCTTTAAAACTGTATTATTTTAGTCTAATTTAATAAAATAATTTAGTTTATTAGAAATGTATTTTATTTTATTACCTCATGTTGAAAAACTTTTAAAAAAATATGTGAAAGAGAGTCACAACTCGGAATTACTTAACAAAAATAACAATAACAAAGTGCCAAAAACCAAAGCAAACAAAAAATTTTATTAAAAATACTAAGAACTATCCACACAAACATTTTAACATGACTCAAACATTATATATTTATTTATTTTCCAATATTTAGAGTAAGATTATTTATAAAACTTTACCGAGCTCTCCTGAAAATTTACATTTTTTGAGTTATGACAGTCTTGTTCCAAACTGACGATATGTTCACACGCTTCAAACACGTTTCAACTCGTCTTAAAATCATTGATAATTCACAACTTGAACGAAAAAGTTTGAATAGGTCAATCTTTTGTAGTATCAACTTAATTTGACCGACAAAAATTGAAATATATGTTCTCACAGTAATTTTATTTTTATTTCCGTTAATTCACAAAAGTTGATCAACTAAAATCGAATCGTGAAAACGCCATTAGGTCTTATAGGACGACACAACGATATCTGATCTTAAGCTCCTTTTTTATGGGAATATTTGAGGCAGAAAGTATATTCACAAAATTGCAGACAGATATTTTAACAAAAAAAGGTAGAGAGGGAAAAAACACATAAACCAAAATATAATTAATTTAGTTTATAAAGCATTTAGAAAATGTATAAAGGTTGGCTGGTTGGCAAGTAATTTGACTTAGGTATTAATGTTATGTGTTTCCATTATATAATAACTATGTAATCTTTAAAGTTCATATCTGAGGTTATATTGACATTAAAAACAAACATTTTTAATTTCTTCTTAAATAGTGGCACTGTATTCTTGACACAATTTTAAATATTTTCATGTTTTTCAACGTCATTATTACAGCTGCTGTGTACATTTCAAGACAAGCTGAAATGTGAAATAAAAAAGTTCACAGGTATAGTTAGGTTATAGGACACAACTATGTTCTACACTGAAAGAGTATGAAAAGGTGCACTCCATGATAAAACGAAACAAAAAAACTCAAAAACGTCCATACTCTGTCGATCACATATACTTGCGACGCAGAAATACCTACAAGTGATGGAAATACTGCGAACCTCAATGCGAACACCCATGTTCGCTGTGATTGATGCGACGAGGATACACGGTTCCGTCCAGACGGTCGCTTTGAAGCTACGCGACGAGGTTCGCAGCGAGGTTCTGTTACAAGTGTGTACGGGGCAAAGCGCTTCGAACCTCAATGTGAACACTCATGTTCGCTGTGATATGATGCGATGGGTTTACAGGGTTCCATCCACATGGTCGATTAGACAATGACGAAGTTACATTAATTTTATATTGGTTGAAATGTATTACAGGCCAATGTTTCAAACATATCAAACTGTTTGGCGGTAATAATAACATAATAATTAAAATATTAACATTAATAAATTGCCTTGGAATGTAAACAAAACCACGTGACCGAAAACGCGATATCATTGGTGTGACGTCACATGATGCTCAGCGTGCCTCAGTGAGTACGCGGCTTTAGAGTGTAGTAAGTCATAGTTCACGAAGGTCATACTCGCTATTAATTCTTATTAAAATGTTGAATAACTAAATAATTGTTTTTGATTTTAAGAGTCGATAAAAATATTGTATACTTAAAAATTTGTATTGCTAATTATAATTTTTTATGAAAAAACAATAATTTGGAAAAGAAAGATATTTCCGAAACTATTGAAGATAGGAAGAAATTAGCATGTAGATAAACCTTCATTCTGCCAATTTAGCTGAAAATGTCAATCAGACAGCTGTCACCTACTTGACATACTTCAAATAAAAATCTCCTGTCAAAACATAGTCTTGCCTATTTCACTCAGTATAATTAAATATTCTGCTATTAATAATTTAAAAGTGAAAAGATATTTACATGCTTATATTCACGAAAAGAAGTCCCCCAAGGACATATAACGGAACTTTGGTCAAAATAATTTTAGTCATTTCATTATATTTTGTATCTTACCTGAATGTATAACCATATTTTCTTTTTTTCTGATGTGTGTAAACACTTTATGTGTATTTAACACTAATAAATGTCTAAATGCCTAAATGTCTTAGTTGTAAATAGACATTTTTGAACGAGTAGATAAAATATGCTCCCCTCATATCAAAAGTTAATTAATTCGATCATTTTTTAGTTTTTGCATAAAAGAAGAGGAAAATCCGGTTATTCACTCTATACAGTATCGTAATGCAATTTAAAATATCTTTATTATATGTGCCATAACGACCATCTCAAAAGAGTGAAACTGGCATGAAAAAGTTTTTGGAGCAGCCACGTTCCCATTTATATGGCAGTCACATTCTGAAAGCTTAATTTTACAACATTTTATTTCGCTACTGACAGGAAACCGAAAGTTATGATTTTGCTGAAACCGCAAAAATGATTTTGCTGCGGTGTTTAAGAAGGACTCTACACTTCCTACAAAAAATATAGCAAGGAAGAGGGAGAGTAACGTAACGTCACGCTCCTATATCATTTATTGACATCTTCATAAGCAGTTCTCGGGATTTATATCTTTGCCGCAGAATCCCTAAATGCTATACCAGCAAATGCGCTTTCGGCTAATCTCGCTGTCGTACGTGTTGTATCATTAATAATTTTTAGTATAAAATTTTTTGTAAAGTGGAATATAATCGATAGTCACATTTTGTAAATGTAATTTCTTTCAACCAGCTGGAACAGTGGTAAAAAATGACTTTAACATAGATACCTTATTTAGTATTTACATTTTTGCTACCCTAAGTCTATATTGTCTTAAGTTATTTATGCGTAGCACTAATATTTTAATATTAATTTGAAATTTTGTAAAACACGCAGTTTATAATGTGTGTTTCAAGGTTTTGTACTAAAAAGTTATTCGTTCTGTCATAACGAAACATTTTGTTCTAACATCTAAGGCATTAAATTTGAAACTTCATTTGCAGGTTAGTCCATAAACGTTCTGCACAATTTGTTGGATGTGGTATTCATTAATATTTACCTCAAAAGTCTAATTCGGCGTTGTCAGAACAGGACCAGATTTCATCTTAATATCTTTTTCGACGAGATTTTGTTCACATCATCCTGCGGTGCTTATCAGGAATGAAAAAAAGCGAAGATGTAACCAACATCAATCATCAAAAAAGAAGGAACGTGCAGGATGTGGGACTTATTCCAGATCCTTACATATTCGATACCAGTGGGCAATAGATAGGCATGCTACCGTGGTACAAACGGAATTAGTAGGAATAACCATAGCCGCCAAAAAAATTGCCTGTAGTAATACAACGGGCAAAACTATTAGAATCTTCACAGTTAGTAGACAGTCACTACTAATCTTACGTAATCATAAGATAACAACTAGATCAACATGGGAATGCCATCAGACACTGGTAGTGGCCTCAACCAACAACAGCATATTTGTATGCTGGGTTACGGACATGACCGGTGCAATGGCAATAAAGTAGCTCACAAGAGAATCCGTGTTTTAGAGAAGGGTAGTGGCCTCAACCAACAACAGCATATTTGTATGCTGGGTTACGGACATGACCGGTGCAATGGCAATAAAGTAGCTCACAAGAGAATCCGTGTTTTAGAGAACGATCGCCTTCTATGGCCTGCATTAGAGAGATCCCCTTAAGTGACGTCACCACCTTTTTCTTCTTATTAGGTTGGTTGGTGGTTCAGATGGACTGATCTCCTAATGGGAGGAGGTACAAGGGTCCCAATGGGACCTAAGTGCTGTAGCCTCTTTGCTATCTTCCCCTTAATTCCAGAATATCCAGAATTATTTATGGATTTTCTGTTTATACAAGTAGGTATATACTTTTTTGTATGATTTTATTTCTGTTTTCATATTAACAATTGAGTTATTTTTTTTACTTGGCTATTGGCATAACAGACATTGTCTCTAGTAATGATAATAAAAATGTTTTTGACGGCATAACATTCATCTTAGTTTATTAATCATAAATGAGTTTGTTTTACATCCAGGAAGATTTCCAAAGTCGCTGACGGTGTGGAGATGATTGCTCCCATTATCGCAAGATAAGCTTGTCTCTGCAGACCAGAGACTGTTCTTTGAAGACTTTTGGACTACCAAACTATCGAGCCACATGTGATTTTTGTTCTGACATACAGCCAGTATAGTTGTTTAGGACCTACGTCCCAGAACTTTCCACAAATATGTCGACACGTCCATAAGGGCATTCTCTCCTTCTGGATGATTTTTTCCAGTTAAGCGTCTTATAGAATAGTTCTGCCTATTCATAGCTCTCCAAACACAATCGACACTCAGTCTCTTTAGCCAAGCGTTGTGCATGTGATTCTTAACCAACAGTGCCCAGTATATAGGTTAACTATAGTCTTAAGGTCTGGCATATTTAATTCTATCAAGTGTCAAGTATCAAGAGAGCTACTCTTTGGCTTATTTCTCCAAAAATATATGGAAATGTGATCGATCCAGGAGGACTTCCAGAGTCGCTGACTGTAAACCAAATACTGCTCTTTAAAGACCTTTGGACCACCAAACTATCGAGCCGTATGTGATCATAGGTCTATTAACCATCGCATACAGCCAGTAGATATAGTTGTTTAGGACCTACGAACTTTCCACAAATGGGTCGACAGGTTCATATCGACATTCTAGCTTTGTGAATGAATTTTTCCATATGAGAGTTTCAGTTAAACGTCTTATCCAGAACAATTCCCAGACATTTCACTTCCTCCCATTAAATTAAGGGAGTCCTAAATTGACCAATTTCTGTTTCCTTGTAGAGGATGCAATAACTATTCTGTGGAGATTGACAGATATCTGCTTCCACTTTCATCAGTGTAGTACCCCGTTTAGAACTTTCTGAAGTATAGATGAAATACTATCTTCAGATATATCTCTTACCAACATGACTGGATCATCAGCATATGCCAGGACCTCGACTTCCCACACAAAGAGGATGGTGACCAGGTAGTTCACGAGAAGCACAGCAGAGGAAAAAGAACTCAACCCTGCGAGCAGCCTTGCAAGAAATTTTTTGAGCAGGAAGAATTTTTGAAACATTACAGATAATAAGATCGCCGCCTAAAACAAATTCTGAAAAAACCTAATCCACGAAGTACGTTAAATTTTCGATGGTAACCTTTGCAACAACAATAATATTGGTAATCTCAAAATTAAATAAATAATTTATAGTAAGTATTATTTTATTATTAGTGTAATTTATAATAGGTACCTGGTTAGGTAACAAAACTTTTCTATGTAAAGCTGATGCATTTTTGCTACCTGAAATAAATATCGTGGCGGAAAAATTTCTCAACCTTAGTTTTTTAAAAAACATCAATTTTTTGACAAAATTGCAACTTCTAAAATATTCAAGATATATGCAAAATAAAATATACATTAAAACATTTTTTTTAAATGATGGCTAGTTGGATAATATAAAACAAGTATATTACACTTAACAAATGTAAATGAATCCATAATTCTTAAATAGACGGCATATATAATCTATTCTGATTTAAATTTATGAGCTTCTCCGAAAAATGAACAACATAAGAAATATGAATTTCATTTCACTTTAAGACACACTTCCATAAATTTTGCAGAATATATTCAGTTTCATTTACAAAATATTGGAACGGTTTAGTAACGTAATATTAATATACTTAACTTAGCATGATTTTGTTTCTGTTTATTTATAAATTAACAATAAACTTGCATATTATGCAACTACTGATATTCTTTCTCTGTAATTTGATGAATGTGGGGACCTGACTGGATTTCGTGAAGCGATATCATTTACATAGACTTTCCCACGAGGTTTTTTACTATGTGCCTACATAGATATATCCATTATATATTCTGTAATAAATCAGGTTTATAACCCAAGATAAAATATAGGCAACCATATTCTGCAAGCCAGCAACATGTTTATTTCGTCCATCAATCAAATGACATTTTTTGCGCTTATTCTCAAAGACGTTTTAAGCTGCATTTTATAACTAATAATCAATCGTACGTATAATATCTATATTAGATAAAGTTATACTTTGAGGTACACTAACAAATTAATTAAATAAACAGCTACGTAGAAATGACTTCATAGAATATGGAAAATTTAGGTTTAAAGTTGTTGGCTCATAGATGTGTACACTTAATATAAGTAATTAGTTTTAAAGTTTACTTTTAAAGTTTGTAATTACTGCGCTGCTATATTCATACATGATATGCATTTCTAAAGCAGATATCTCATTTGTTCTAGTATATTACTATTTATAAAAAATGCACAGAAAAAAATATTAAATATAAATCACACTTCTCGATTTACATTTCTATAGTATTGAATAAATGTTGCCCTTCTAGAAAACCTTTTATATTATACAGGGTGAGTCAGAAAGAATGGATTAATAATAAACTGGAGATACTAGACACCGAAATATTATGTTAGAGCTCACTATGCCTTATACGAATGTCGTTGGTTTAAAAAATACGGTGTTCAATATATAAATTGTATTCAAAAATTTCTCAATAATTGCACGAATAATAAATGAAACCCAAGCAAAATACGCTAATATTTATTGACATGAATATTTGACACAAGCATACTAAGAAAAGAAATAGCAATAGCAGCATCTGAAAGAAAATCACCAAATCGATAAAGTTAGGCGTCCTAAACAAGAGTAAATTTTTTGTGTAGAATTGAACGTTCTTTTATTTAAGCATAACTCAACACATAAAAAAATATATATTTCGATTTACTTAAATAATACGGTGAACCTATCGCCTTTTAAGAGCAACGTCAAAATAAGCTTTAAATTCGTAATTCTCACACCAAAAAACCCAACACTACCAACACTTTTGCTATCAAAACTTTCTTAATTATTGAGAAATTTTAAAATAAAATTTGAACCTTGAACACCCTGTATTTCTTAAACCAGCGACATTTGTATAAGGCATGATGAGCTCAACACATAATATTTTGGTATCTCCAACTTAGTGTATTCTTTCTAGGTTACCCTGTATATTTGTATAATTTATTAGAAATTTACATAAAAATGAATCGACATGGCATTACAGTCAAATGTAGTTGTAAAAGAATAATTCCAAAACAAAATTAAGACGGTTAGTTTAGAACTTTCAGAGGATAATAATAATTAATGACGACATTTTTGGAAAGAAAATCTTTAATTCAGTCTGTTTTTCACTGCTGATGCTTTGATAACAGACACGTAAACAGAAAGCGGTCTGTACTTTTGACCAGACCTTTTGACCCATGTTTATGTATTTTTTGCATGATTCGGCAATAATATGTTGTGTTTACAAATGTCAGGTCGGTAAGAACAGTCACTCATCGATCTCGAGTTGGTGATAGTTGTCACACTTTGACATTAAACAAATTTAAATCTAAAAATCATTTAAACGATATAATTTAGTTATTGCATAGATCGTGCAAAAAAACTAAATAAGCATCACAAGCTGTAAGGGCTACCGATCCCACACAAAATTGGTAGGCCTCGGTACCCTCAGCCACCAAACTTTTACCTTCGACCAGGAAACAATCCTTATCACTTTTAATGCTTAAATAACTATCAACGCACTGAATCCGAAGTCTGTTTAACTCAAGCACCATCAAAATTTTTAGTAAATCGCGAGAAAGTGAAAAATGAAGAAAATAGCGTTACCGACGTTAAACAAGTGTATTTCCTATGTATTTCGATGCGCTAAATTCGAATCTGAATGGGGTAATTTTCAATTTTTTTTTTTATTTTACTAATCGAAAGTACATTATCAGACCTATGTGCAAAATATTAGAGGTGTCTGCTTTCAACTTCACCTCTAATATCGCTGTTAAAATTGCCTTTCTTGAATTTGAGGTCTATTGAGCTGAGAAGAAATAGCTGGATAAGATGAAAAACCATTAAAAATTGCCAAAAAACATTTGACCAGACGCATTATCTTTATGTATTTTGACGCACTGAATGCGAATCTGTAGTCCTTAGATAAAATATACTTAAGATAGATGGGACACTCCCTAGCAAATCTTGTTTTCATGTTTAGCGCCCTCTATTGATATGTGGTAAAACTAATTTGTTTTAAATCTTCGATGCCCTTTCGGTTTTTCTTTTATTTAAAATTTTAATTGTAGTGGCAATTGTATCGATAACATTACTTATATTTTAAGGAATGCTAAATTTGAAAAATAATTATCGCACATGTTTTACATATGTCTCAGAAAATAAAATATATAGGAAAATTCGCTAAAGACGTTCTTATATTTCAAAGTACCTATAGTGTTTAAAATACTTGCGGAGAGTATATAGAAAGAAATATATTTACTTTTCAAATTAAATTATATCTTTCTATATACTTATCGTAGGTATTTTAAATACTATAGGTACTTTGAAATCTAAGAATGCCTTTAGTAAATTTTCCTATAAATTTTATTTTCTGAGCCCTCAAAGTTATGTGTAAAACGTGTGTGAATATTATTTTTCAAATTTAGCACGCCAAAAAATTTAAGTAATGCTGATACAATTGACAGATGTGATTTTATGTAACATATATTTCTAAAACTTCTCCAATATTTAATGAATGTGTGTAATGATACCTGTGAAGTCGCTGAGACTTTTGCTGAGACTTTCTGCAATGCATTTACTTTTGATGCTAGCGATCAGCTTCCGCAGTTGGATGTCAACATTCGTGTACCTTCTACACTAGAGGAAATTCAAATTAGTCCTGCAATTGTTTCCGAACAACTGTGTAAACTGCGTATTGATTCATCTCCCGGTGCAGATTTAATCAACCCACTATTTCTGTCAAAATGTGCAAATAGCATAAGTGGTCCACTTTGCGAAATTATGTTCAAATTCTTGGAAACTGGGATATTGCCAGCAGACTGGAAATTATCTAGTGTGACCCCTATATTTAAAAAGGGTGATAAACTGTCGAGCTCTAACTTTCGCCCAATTAGCTTAACTTCTGTTCCGTGTAAAGTATTGGAGAGAATTGTTTGCAAGGAACTTATCACATTTTTACTTAACAATGGTGTCATACCGCCGCATCAACATGGATTTCTACCTGGTCGATCAGTTTTTACCAATTTACTTCAAGCTATTAATTCTTGGACTTATGGTCAGGCACTGGACAGCCTATAGACGTTTTGTACTTGGATTTTTCTCGTGCTTTTAATAAAGTGCCGCATGCGCGATTATTATATAAACTTGAACATTGTGGTGTGCGTGGTAAGCTGTTAACTTGGATAAAATCGTTTTTGGAAAATCGTGAATTTATAGTTTGTATCGCTGAGAGTTTTCTGAGAGAAGACAAGTACTGAGTGGTGTTCCACAAGGTTCGGTCCTTGGACCAATTCTGTTCCTAGTATATGTTTCTGACCTAACGAATACATGTACTTCCCAAGTGTTATCATATGCAGGTGATCTTAAATTATTTTCATCATCATCTCTTCACCTACAAGATGATCTAGATATTATTAGTAATTGGTGTTCCGACTGGTGCATTTCTCTAAATCATTCTAAATGTTGTGTACTCCATATGTCTAGAACTAATCCTAAAGTAGTATACAATATAGATGATACAGAATTGCAAAGCATTTCACAACAAAATGATCTCGGAATAATTATAATGGAAAATCTGTCATGGAGTGCACAAGTTGCCAAGGCAGAGAAAAAATGTAATCAATTGATTTTTATGATCAGAAAATCTTTCAGTAATCTTACCTTGGATACATTTTTGAAGTTATACAAATCATACATTCGCCCCCATTTGGAGTTCTCGGTGGCCATATGGTCTCCACTATTAAAGCAAGACATCGCAAAACTAGAGGGGGTTCAGAGGCGAGCCACCAAACTTCCAATTGGTCTTAAATATTTTTCGTATCAAGAACGTCTTCGGCGTCTTCGTATTCAATCTCTAGAAAAAAGGCATATTCGAGGTGACTTTATTACAACTTATAGGATCCTGCATGGCGAACTGTACTGCCCACACGTGATGTTTGACTTAAACCCTGACCCCCCGTCTTAGAGGCAATTCATCCAAACTTAAAAAGGAAAGCTTTCGTACACTTGACCATCACTTTAATCAATATCCAATGTGATTGATCTCTTATGAATTTATAATATTTATAGTATTCATATACTTATATTGTAATTTGATTTCATCTGTTTTTTTTTGTATTAATTGTTTTCACTATGTTATCAGCCATTTATAGGATGAATTTATCTTTTGTTCTTAGAGCACAACAGGCTTTTAGCTTCAGCTCTAATTATTTGTTTATAATAATAATAATAACTGCCAAATTTTAAAAACAAAGCCTACTACTGACTTCTTGATTTGTTCTAATAGACTCATAAGATCTTGTTCTTGAAAACTTTAAAAAAAATTTAAACTTTGACAAGAGTAAAAAAGTGTTTAAAAAAAAGACCAGAGAAGATCAATAGTAAATCTAAATCATGTACCAAATTTGGCCCTACTTTGAAGGCCTGTAACTCCGCCTGTGTGCAACTTTGCATATAGGTATGTTTGGTTGAATTGCAATATTTTGGGACCCCCTACATGCACCTACTCTGTATCGGTTCTTATGAGGAACACCCAGTATATTTTAATTTCAAATTATTTAGGATATGTTGGAATTCTTAGTAGGAGTGCCTACCATTATATCCCCATACATTAACATATGCAGAGAAGTTTTGGCTTTAATTAGATACACTAAGAGCACAAATTTCATTATTCTACACACAGAAAAAAAATATGTCTTGAATTAAGAAAACATTTATTAAGTACATAAACCTGATCAAACGTATGTATTTATATACTCATAATTTTTAATTAAGTAACTTGTTTTTTCAGTGAATATTAATTTATTTAAGAGAAGTAGAATTATTTAGTAAATAAATAATTATAACATTCTTGTATAAATATACGCAAATTACTTGGTTATGTACACAAGTATATTATAATATAGGTACTAAGTAAAATTATTTTACCTAAATAAATTAATGTGGACTTGCGAACGAGTTAATAACTTAATTCAATTCTTAAATGTGTTTATCTAGCAACTGTTATTTCTTGATTCAAAATTTTTTCCGTGCATGGAAAAGACAACATCCTGAAGTACATAAACTGAAAAAGCATTTTATATAATTTTAAAATAAACGATTTTGCATGGTTTAGTACACTGATTAAAATGGGTGAAAATTTCCATGTTTTGTTATGCTCTTTTTACATAATATTTACTGGAAAATTTTAATTATATATTAAGAAATGTTTGACGTAATAAAATTAGGAAATTTCAGAAATAGTGTGGTATTACAATGTACTACAATCGAAATATTTACTTTTACTCAATTTCTAATGAAATTTTACAGAATTCTCATGTGATTTTTGTTACACATTCACAGAGGCACATCAATCTAACCGATAGCCTAATACGTTTTAGTTGTGTTATGGTTGTGTCGATAACGTGTAGTAATAAGGAATTTTTGTGGAACATTCGTAATACAGTAAGTATAAAATGATATTTTGTTACGTGTACACTTGCAGCTTGTGTCAATTTAAATATTATACAATTCATAAATATCCTAGAAACTGAAACGGTACATTGTTTAAATGTTTTCATCAAAACTACGCCATTACATGTGTCTCTAAACTATAAAACATTCATCTCAATCAACATACTTTTCTTTGCGATAATAAAAATAGCAATTGCTTACAACAGATATTAACAATAGTTGCAGTTACGTTAATTATAACTGTAACTAAAATTTGAGCTAAAAATATCCATTTTCACTCAGATGTACGTATATCTACAAATTTTGGAAAAAAACCCAAAGAATACCTATATACTGATGTTTTAAGAATAATTATGTACCTAGCATTTTCAGCGAAAATATTCAACATATTTTCTAATGCGAATGAAAAAATATCTACATTGCAATACACTTTTTATAGATAAGAATGGATAATTCACATTTAGAAGATGGATGGATAAAGGACAATGTTATAAATAGCCGATTTTTGGCTTATCCGGGGGAACGCATAAATCATAAAAAAAATCAATTGTTTATTGTTAATTAACGTTAGAAATGGTCCAGAAATACGTCAGATAGCTGGGGAAATGTCGCTACTACCCCTAAACCTATATAAACTACCTTTAAATAGCTTTAAATGAATAATCATTAATTATTGTTATCAAATTCGTGTAAAATGAAAAAAATGCTTGAAAATGATTTGAACAGACAGTATGTCAATATAAAAAGTGATAAATAACTGTAAAAATGTCCATTCCACCCCTAAAAATTAAAAAAACGACTTTCAAAAGCTAATGATGAGCTTACTTTGACATCAAAAATAGATAATGCTTAAATGTTCAAGGGAACGCCTATTGCTAGAAAAAAATTATAGATTACTGTTAAAAAATGCAAAAACTGATACTAGAGTACATTAAGTATGTGGGGAAATATTAATTGCACTCCTAAATCTATATAAACTGCCTTTAAATAGCTTAAAATAGATAATCATTATTTATTGTTGTAAAATTCGTTTAGAATGAAAAAAATGCTTAAATCACTTTTAAGGTTCTATTGCGACCTGAAAAATGGGCGCAAGGATAAATTGCCATTTCTTCAGTACGCGCTCGCAAAGTGAGAAAAATTGACGCTATTTCGCCATTGAATGGGCACTTTTACAGTCATTTATCACTTTTTATATTGACATACTGTCTGTTCAAATCATTTTCAAGCATTTTTTTCATTTTATACGAATTTTATAACAATAATTAATGATTATCCATTTAAAGCTATTTAAGGGTAGTTTATATAGGTTTAGGGGTAATAGCGATATTTTCCCAACTATCTGACGTATTTCTGGGCCATTTGTAATGTTAATTAACAATAATCAATTGATTTTTTTATGATTTATGCGTTCCCCCGGATAAGCCAAAAATCGGCTATTTTTAACAGTGTCCTTTCACTAAAAAAATATTCCTACACAGAAATTATGTCTGCACCTGATAAGGCATTCTTCACTATTTACAAAAAAAAATGTGACTCACATAGTGTGTTTGTTATTGAATTCAAATCATAAAATCTACTGTATTTCTAATAATTTGTTAGTAAGAGTGTATCCTGCATATTATACTGACTAGCATAAGCCTGAACTTTTGTACATTTTAACAACCAGACTTTTTTCCACTACATTAAAAATAGAACTCCTTTTAACTTCATCTGTCAATACACTCTCAGTCTGTGTACAAAAATTATATAATGCATGTTTAAATTAGCTTCTGTCGCACTATTCAGGCTTATATGCAAATATCTGAACTTTTTGGTATAATATACATTTTTTAACATATGCATAATTTTATATACATTGATATTCATTCATTCATATATGTGAAATAATATTAGTTATTGAAAAGTTTTCTCGATGCATATTTTTATAGTTATAAGGGTAAGTATATATGAAATACAAGAAAATTTAAATTATCTACTCTGTAAAATTACATATCTATATTTTGCAATTAAAATCTAAAAATTACAATTTATATACATGTAAATTTATGTGAAATGACAGACAATTTTTTATCAGTGTACAATGCAATGTCAGCTTTATATAATCTCCAACGTAATTATCGTTTACAATGTTGCTACGTTGCGACATGTCGATTAAAAAACCTTAAATGTAACATAACACACACTGTTAACCGCTTCATGATGAGGTTCACATCACACAACGCCTGCGGCTCGATTTTTACTGTAATTTATGAGCAGCAATCGGGGGTAATCGCTGTAGGAGGGAAGTTAGTAAAACTGGAAGCTCTAGCGACAATCCCGACCTATCCCAGCTCTATTGATTCCACACACCTGCAACACTAGCTGCAATTCCCTGCGAAACACCATTTTCCTTTAAAGTCTCGCCTGCTACATAGAACAGGGCGCAGGAGATTCAGCTTGGGACCGATTATAGCGGATTTGGGAAAAAGTCGTTTCCGCTTCCGTTTATCTGAAAGTTTAGTTGTTGCTACTTTAAGCAATCATTGAAACGTTCTTTTTTAACAACAAGAAATAGTAAAACTACTTTGTCAGCAGTTTATTTTAACTTACAAGCTGTCATAAATAAAGCGTTGACTAAGTATATGGGTGATGCCTTTATAAAAATAATTATTATTACTTACGTATGTAGACCAATCAGTTGTATTTATTTAGCTGCAGCTGATTTAAAATTTATTAACAAATTAATAAATATCAACGTGTCATATAATTTACCAATAGAACCAAAATAAAACCTTTTTTATTTTCGATCTAATCTAGAACCCAAATAGTGTCGATTTGACCAAACTTGTTTAAACGAAAAATGTTACAAAGTGTTAGACACCCTTGTTTTAGATTATAACCTTGCAGTATGTAACACTCGTTAGGTCACACCCACAGAAACCTAGTACAAGTAACATGTCAATCTGTTCGTTAAATATAAATTTTGCAGCCATTTTCAATAACAATGTATAAGCCAACTAGAGTTGGATGTAACTTGTTTAACTCTATCAAGTGTTTAGCTCTTTTTCTCGATAGGTCTGTTATAAATGCCTTTGAGTGATCTAACTTACTCTTTTTTTCCTCCGCCCAAGTTAGAAGGGCAGTTTTAGCAGTAGCCGAGTCTATGCCAAGAGCTGGTTCCAGACCAACGAAATTCCAGGCAACGTCTTCCCTAGTTAGAGAATCCGCTGCCCCCAAATACCTGAATGGCTATGTATCCAAACCAGAGTTAATCTGTTGCTGGTTTCCCACCGCTTCAGAGCGTTTTTTCCATGCTCCATACTGTTCTTGGGGGTTTTTAGATAAATGAGATAAAAAGTTTATTCGAACATCTTTCTTAAAATGCTTCTCAAGGGTATTACGACCGTTCCAAGAATATAAAATAAAGCTGTATTACCTACCCCTAGGAAATATTTTAGTAACTATATTTATATAAGCTTTTTTGTATCTCAAAAACATTTGCCTTTTCAACGTATGTTTATACAGGGTTAACTATGACTAAGTACAAATATTTTAATATGGGGATAGAGAAAATTAAGAAGTAACGAAATCGCCTTTCAAAAAAATTCCAAACTTATTTATAAAGCGAAAAAAAATCGATAATATATTAAATCTTTACTTAATGCCGCCTATGCGATCCGTCCACCGCACGTTTACAGTCAGAGTAGGTCAGCTGTTGTAGTTCTGTGTTCTTCTTCAGTTTTTAGTGCCTTATTTTAATTTTAAACGTTTTATAGTTACTAAATAAAGGAATATGTGTCGGGTAGATATTTTTCAAAATATAGTTCGCCGGTTTGTTAGTTATGGGACAAGACTGTCGTGGGTGCATTAAAAGTTTTCTATTATCTACTAGTACCTACGCATTCCTTTCGTTCGATTTTCTTATAATAAATAGGCATTTTATCTAACTGTACCTACGGGAAGTGTGTTTTGTCGGTAGTGAATGATTTTAATGAGTGAAAATGTATTTTTGCCTGTTTTTAATAATAAAAACCGAATGCAAAATACTGGAGTTAACTGGATTAACTGTTACCTATCTATCAGATATGATTACTAATAAGAATGTTAATTTTTGTTGTTTCTGCATTTAGAAATGCTGAAAAAAACAACCGCATGGTAATTGACATTGTTGACAGATGACAGATGTAATCTAGATCTATGGATCTAAGCCATCTCAGTCGATCCTTATTACAGGCAATGACTTTTCGTAGGAAAAGAGGGTTTTGCCCCATTTTTTAAACATTGGGCTAAAATTCTGGAATTTTTTTATTGTCTTTTAGGTCTTTCTGAGCACGTGCTTAAAATTCTTGTACTTAGTCACAGTTAGCCCTGTATATCAAAATTTATTCTCTTCTGTTCTAAAAAATAACTCTTGCCCCTGTATACATTATATTCTTCTAGTATTCGGTATGATTAAAATATTGATCATATGCTTTACTGTAAATATAGTTCCGTTTAAGGTATATTATAATGTTTTCTATTTAAATAACAAATTAATCTTCAAATAAATGTTAATCTTTATAGATATATAAAATAGTAGCATAAGGAGACTACTGACTCTACAATGACTCACATTTTAAGGAAACTGCTAGATATTCCCCAGGTAATTTTAGGAGAGTAATAAATTGTATATGGGTGTTTGGGTATCCAATTCAGTTCTGAGTTGTAGGATTACAGGGGTTCAGATTACTTACACTCAAATCTAATAGATTATCCCTTCCTCAATCATGGTTTAGTTTGATCTTTATAGGTCTCTTGGACTAATAGGACTATTATACCTTATTATTATGGTCGCTTTTAATTACTTGCTATATTACACTGAGGTTTAAGTAGTTCTAAATGAAAATATCCATGTGTTAAAAGCTTAGGTCAGCAGCTTCTCAAGTAGAGCAAACATTTGGAAGGTATGGACAAATAGAATTCTAAAGACTAAATTTTCCACTTAAATAAATAAAGTGAATGTAGCTAAAGATTGTCGAATATTGACAATAAGTTGTGAACTACTCAATTTTCAAAATTAAGACAAAATGATAAAGATACATATAGGTATAGATAGATTGGTGTAGGAATCAATAGTGATACCACAAAATCATCTTTATCATGTAACTGTTGATGTTGGCACAGATTATGCTGGTGACCTTTAAGAAAGGTCGGAAAATTAAGAACACTATATTCAACGAGTTGCTCTAAATATTCAGGAACAGAGGTGGGATACTTATACCTGTGATAAAGCTCTCTGAAAATGACCTTATGCAAAAAAATAGGTAGTTGGAAGGACGTAGACTTGTATGGTAGAGGAATCATTTACAAAAAGAGTCTTTATAAAAGGAATTTACCTGACGATATAGTCTATGAGCCCATAGAAGACCATAAACGTAGATAGCTGTTTAACTGAATCAAGAAGAAGATTTTTATTATGCTCTTTAGGGTGCCTTAAGATAGGAGATACAATAGCCATACAACTAAATGAAAACAGGCCACCTTTATCAGATGTCCAAGAGTGAAAAGGAAAAGGTAAACGGTCTAACAGTTAGGGACATATATGCATTGCTACATGTAGCAGATCAGTTGAATAAACTTCAAGGCAGCAAATATCTCACCAGTCTTGATAAGAAATCAGAATATAAGCAGGTGCCTATAACTGAAAGTTGAAATGAAATGAAACCTTTAATATAATCGTGTCCCATTCGAATTGACGAATGCTCCATCTGCCTTGCAGCAAATCGTATATAAGATTCTAACTACTGCAAAATATATACCGGGTGTTCCCTCTAAGACTTTCAGTGCGAATATCTCAGAAACCATCATAGCCAGTGCGACGAAATTTGGTATACAGACACTAGATGGCGCGTAGAATCTGATGATAACATCAATTTTTATACAGGGTGTTCCATTTTCCAAGAAATCGATTTAATTTTGATTTTTTGGTTGTCAGCCCTGCTAAAACTTATGTTTAAATTGAAATATACTTAATTATGAACACATTCTGATAAATAAACATTCAAAAATTTCAAAATTTAACATAAAAAAACGCCTCCAAAAAGTACCCAAATTTCATTGTTTTGTCATGTAAAATGTGTATAGCCTTGAGCCAGACTTACACAGAAGAAACTAACATCGGTGAACGTCAAAACTATGAATTGTCAAATATTAATGGTATGAAGTATTTTATTTTACATTAATAAGGCTAAATAATGGATTTAATGCAATTTACGTATGCACAATGGTGTTATTGAGACTTGTCGATAAAAATTTAGACTTGAGTTAAGGCATTTGGAGCATTGTGGTCGCCGTGCCGGCGCAGTCTACCGCTACAGCTAGAGTTACAACGTTAAGATTGTGTAAAATATCTGAAAATTTTTAAATTATTCCATTATAATGTAATAAAACTTCAGTAAATTGTTTTTTTATGTTATTACAGTGTACAATAATAATTAGGTACACGTATTTTTTATGACAAAATAATTTACAAAATTGTGTAAGTACCTAAAGAATATCCCTGTTTTCCAACTGCTGTAATACTTATTGATTACTTATTTAGCAACAAATAAATTCAAACAAAACCATTTCTAAAACTTTTAATTATAATGTGAACGTGTTTGTCGTTGAAAGTCAGATCTGAACCTACCCTAGCCCCACCAAAAGAAAATATTACGAAAGCATAACCTAGAAATGATTGATTCTTGTATCCACATATTTCAGCACTTTACTTATATAGTTATGTTTAAGAACAACTCTACATCTGTAAAATAGTAAACAATGAACTACAATTTCTGTATTTCATGATACAGAACTGAAATAAAGCAACTGGTTTTTGCTAGGAAGAATCACCTGCAAATGTACTACATCCGGTAGGTAGGTACCTATCAAATAGTCGTTTAAAGCTAGATAATAATTTGTAATTATTGTTTTTATCTTTCAGTTATGTGTGTGCAGTGCCACAAATTACATTAAAACAGACACCAGAAAGAATAAGCGAAAAATATTACGGACATTTTCTTGGAAATAATTCTAAACATGGAATGATGGTGTCTGTTTTAATGTAATTTGTGGCACTGCACACACATAACTGAAAGATAAAAACAATAATTACAAATTATTATCTAGCTTTAAACGACTATTTGATAGGTACCTACCTACTGGGTATAGTACATTTGCAGGTGATTCTTCCTAGCAAAAACCAGTTGCTTTATTTCAGTTCTGTATCATGAAATACAGAAATTGTAGTTCATTGTTTACTATTTTACAGATGTAGAGTTGTTCTTAAACATAACTATATAAGTAAAGTGCTGAAATATGTGGATACAAGAATCAATCATTTCTAGGTTATGCTTTCGTAATATTTTCTTTTGGTGGGGCTAGGGTAGGTTCAGATCTGACTTTCAACGACAAACACGTTCACATTATAATTAAAAGTTTTAGAAATGGTTTTGTTTGAATTTATTTGTTGCTAAATAAGTAATCAATAAGTATTACAGCAGTTGGAAAACAGGGATATTCTTTAGGTACTTACACAATTTTGTAAATTATTTTGTCATAAAAAATACGTGTACCTAATTATTATTGTACACTGTAGTAACATAAAAAAACAATTTACTGAAGTTTTATTACATTATAATGGAATAATTTAAAAATTTTCACAGATATTTTACACAATCTTCACGTTGTAACTCTAGCTGTAGCGGTAGACTGCGCCGGCACGGCGACCACAATGCTCCAAATGCCTCAACTCAAGTCTAAATTTTTATCGACAAGTCTCAATAACACCATTGTGCATACGTAAATTGCATTAAATCCATTATTTAGCGTTATTAATGTAAAATAAAATACTTCATGCCATTAATATTTGACAATTCATAGTTTTGACGTTCACCAATGTTAGTTTCTTCTGTGTAAGTCTGGCTCAAGGCTATACACATTTTACATGACAAAACAATGAAATTTGGGTACTTTTTGGAGGCGTTTTTTTATGTTAAATTTTGAAATTTTTGAATGTTTATTTATCAGAATGTGTTCATAATTAAGTATATTTCAATTTAAACATAAGTTTTAGCAGGGCTGACAACCAAAAAATCAAAATTAAATCGATTTCTTGGAAAATGGAACACCCTGTATAAAAATTGATGTTTCAATCAGATTCTACGCGCCATCTAGTGTCTGTATACCAAATTTCGTCGCACTGGCTATGATGGTTTCTGAGATATTCGCACTGAAAGTCTTAGAGGGAACACCCGGTATACAGTGTGTCCCACTTAAGAATGAACGGTCCATAGCTTCCTTATGAGTCACTTTAGAAAACATATTCTAAGACAAAAGTTGCTTCTATATATATTGTGCATCTCTGTAAAATATTTTCAACTTTACAGGGTGATCAGTTTAGCCTGAGCGTTGTCCAACTTTAGTTTTTTAAATGGAACACCCTGTATATTATTTCATTTTCAGATTCATCGTTAAATTTTAGGCTGACTTTGTATACCATACCTTAGGTCTAGGACGCTTCGTTTCCGAGTTACTCAACTTTTTTAGAAAATTTTTCCGATTGCATTATTGTCTTTAAAATTAAATATCTTCTAAGCTATTGATAATACAGATTCACGGTTTTCACCATTCGATTTATCATAAAATTCTCTATCATTTGAGCTAAGGAAAGATAATTATTCTTACAAGACCCAGATTGTACGTCACAATTAACTTCAAAATGTTCAAACTCGTATAACTCGTTTTTTCCAAATGGAACTATTAGTTTTTCTTCTTATCATTAAACCCAGATTTAAATTCCCTTTCGACTGATATAACATTGTTAGTACTTATCTCTATCAGTTTTTGAGTAATTTTCATTTATTTGAATTTCTCCCAAAATCGGCAAATAAACGTTCATTAAAAAAAAAGTAGGCATTATAGCGGGGATTTTGAGCATTATTTATTATCTATATGAAATTCGTCAGTTTTTAGGTGTTACTTACTCATTTGTCCTCAGATAATTCATAAAAATCATGCAGTAACGATGAAATGTGTAAACAACAGCATTGTACTAGATTTTGATTTCGACATGAAATTTTATGGACACTTGGAACGTAAAAGATCTTGTGGAAAATTGATATTACTGCAACAGTACTGCTACCAACACTTACAACGGATAAGTATCCAATATTTTATGATACATTGTTAATCAAGAAACAAATTATAACGAATTATTTAACTGTTATTTAATGAAATAGAAGAGAACAACAGCGTTTTGATGACGATTTTATTATTTAATAATTAAGAGCTTTCTCTGTCTCAATTTTCGACTCTTATCCTTCACTCGTTCTCTAATTCTAATTCTCAATAACTTTTACATCTATACGGTAGATGTTCTACTTTGACTATTTCATAGGCCTTCTTATTGGATAACCCCCCATACCTTGTATCTAAGTTAGAATCGCGTCGTTTTGACTCCCTAGCATTATCAAAGCATCCAACCCTATATCAGCTTGATTTGATCTTGTACGAGTCAATTCTTTTACGGTGTCTGACTCCTGGATTACATTAAAATTCGTAGTCATTAGTCACTCACTTCACTTCATTGAATTCAAAGTCAAGAATTCAGATGTCTTACGTCACAGCTGACGTTACACATTTGTTTTTATTGTCTTCGTAATTTTCGATATTTGGAAAATAATTATTTTTTGCAATTTAGAGCAATATGTAATGCAAACTTTTAATGTAGTATATAGTTTTATTACTATCAGTTGCAGTTTCTTAAATATTTTTATGAAAATATAATGAATTATTCATTTGTTCGTATGACGTAAGTCGTCTGAATTCTGGTCGCGAGTATATAATCGTTCATATTTTGTAATAAAGATGTCATTTCTTTCTTTAATCGCGTGTAATCTGACCTAGATTTGTCTTTGAGCCGTAAATATACCGGAATATAATGACTGACTGTAGTAAAAGACCTATTGCAGGTAAACATCTCTACTAAAAGAACTTAAACTCTCTTAAATCTAGTAGATAAGTTGCATATTCAGGAAACGGACGTAACCTTCAGTAATTTAAAACCATCAATGCGACGAATGGCAAACAAAGAAGAGCGAATATTTAGATCAAAGTTTTCGCGAAGTGCCCAATAAGTATTCACAAAAGAACGTTCTTGAAGCGCGTTAAAGGGTTAAATTGTTAGGCAAGGCGCATATTGAGACGCGTATGACGCGTGTGTGGTGACACAGCACAGCACGTACTTTTGTAGCTTAAGGAAAGTAATGGGACAGCGCAAATTCGTGCCACGACGTTGCACAGCAAACCTCGCGTATGAGGCGTAGCGCGCGGCGGAGTGGCAGTGCCACAGGTTTTGGCGCCGTACGCGCCACGTGTTGATAATTTTGAGGTTAGTTGTGTTTTCTCCCGTGACAATGAAAACAAAACTGATAGAGCTGGTAAGGAGGCATAGAGAGCTATATGATACCAGACATGAGAATTATATGAAAGCGAAGATAAAAACAAGATTTTGTGTGAAATTGCAAAAGAACTGCACTTTAAAGATGGTATATTTTGTAGGTAGAAAACCGTATTTTTTTCTACATTTTCATTAATAACTAAAAATACGATTACGAAACTACAGGCTACATATGGTCCAAGTTTAAAATTTTTCTCCATTACGTTTTCTCAATACTGGTTTCCAAACTCAGGAGTCTATTTCATTTATAAATCCAGTTTTCTATTTAAAACATTCATTTTTATAATAAACAAGAAAAATTAGAACGATGTGGCTGTTCGAAAGTCGTGAGAAGAACTGTCTTGTAATATACGAAAGACAACGTGACGCGTGTTGCGCATTCGTGTCATGCTGGTCGGGTCACGTCTTGCCTTGCCTTAGAGTATTCGCTATGTGCGCGACATCAGCACCGCGTAGCGTTCACAACTTTGTAGGTTGTCAGGGTTGTCATGTGCCTGTCAAAAATTCTGATAAAATGTATATTAAATTTGCACGTGAATCGCATTAAATTGAAGTAAATTGGCAAACAAATAGATCATGATCAGGATTAACACATTGGATTCTTTTTACCTCAGGAAGACAAAAGATTTCCGCGTTAAATTCCCCGGGTTGGAAGCTAGTAAATAAATATTTATAATTATGTTCTTTCTTTAAATATTGGGGGTTGTAGCTTTACCAATATGTAACAAATATAAACAGTGGCATCAACGTAGTTAAATAAATAGGTCGCAATATTATTAAAAATCTGCTAAGTTCTTCTAAGTCTGTATCAGTTCTGACTATGGTTGCCACCTTGCTTGTATTTTGCATCTGTGCAACATCCCCGGAATCCGTCCCGTATCCGTCACGCTTCCTAGGAAAACAAGGCTTCACGAAGCCGGTTGCCAGTCAGCATTCAAATCAGACAGGTTTTTTTATCATTCTCAACAGAACGCCAACGAATTTGGAAAATTAGTGGAAGCAATAATGAACTGTCCCAAAAAAACACATCGTCACATTGGCAGCGAGAATTATTGCTACGTTTACATTTCTATAGTATACTTCAAAATAGCAATTTAGTCACAAAATTTCAACGAGTATTTCCGGGAATTCAAAATGCACTGAGTTTTATACGTTTGAGGTTTGAGAACAACGTGATGTTGCTTGCTGATGTTTTTTGGTTTAATTGACATATATACTATTGTGGATGTGCGTTGTTGATTTTTAATTTCAGTAATTTAGTGTAAATAAATTTGAGTCATGTCGATGGTGAAACAGAAATGCTAAATAAAAATCTATTTATCTGATCTAATTAATGTATCTAAGCATTTTCGTTAAATAAATTTTTACTTTCCTATTTTGAAATTTTCATTTAGCATTTATTTCAAAAATTAATTATTATCGAAATTTGGACACGGTCTTACACCATAACCTGGTTTTTTGTAAAAAAAAAAGTGGCAACCCTAATTCTAACACGGGTAATATTGTAAGTATCTTAAGTTTTCTCTCTTGAAAATTTGCTTTTGCTCTGTAGAAAAGATGGCATAACTATCCTCACTTGCTCTCGTTTTCAAAATAATTTGTATAATCTAATTTATACAACCTAGCGCAAAAGTTGTAACCCAATGTTTTTTGACTATATTTTTGTTATGAATGAAAAACTTTCATTCTGCTTTTGGATTATGTTTATTTGATGTCTTACATTTTTTCCCATTATCAAGAAAATGATATCGGCTAAGTGGCCGCCGCCAGAAGTGATGACCATACGGGCCCGATTTATGGCATTTTCCATCACTTTTGCCAGAACTTCCGGCGATAGGTTCTCGCATTCTAGGCGGATATTCTCTTTGAGGGCTTCAAGAGTCTACAGCTTGTTCGCATGGATTTGTGACTTCATAAAACCCTACAAAAAGAAGTCTAGAATGGATAAATCGGGCGATCTTGCCGGCCAGTGCAAATCGCCAAAACGCAGCTCTCAGAATTTTGATTGAGGGTTGCGCAGTATGCGCCGTTGCTCCATCCTGTTGGAACCACATATTCTCCAGTCCCAATTAATCCAATAGAGGAAGGAGAAAGTCGTTGAGCTCGCCATCCACAGTAGTCGTTTGGCCCGCAGCGTCTTCGAAAAAGTAAGGCCCGATGATGCCTCTAGCGTAAACAGTACACCATACAGTGACTTTCAGCGGGTGTAATGGCTCTTTGTGAGGTATACGCGGATTTTCGATGCCCCAAGAGGGATAATTTTGTTTATTAACATATCCACAGAGATGGAAATGAGCCTCGTCGTTCAGGATCATTTTTGATGAAAAGTTGTCTTCTTCGTGGTGGAGATTCAGGATGGACTGAGCGTAGGTTACACGCGTTTGACGGTCAACAGCTAACAGCTGACTGTCTGTACTTTTTAAGGGAACATCTACAACCAAAATTCTCTGTAAAGATCGCCGATTGATGCCCCAATTGCGTGGCACGTCGTCTGGTCGATACTCCGGGAGCCTCTCCAACATCTTCAGCCACAGCCGCAATATTCTCAGCAGAACGGCTACTCCGGGGCCGGCCAGACCTAGCAGCATCCCGTGTTGTCCCATATTCTTCAAGACAAGCGGCTAAACGCCGTAGCGTTTGTTCAGTTGGTGTCGAACGACCGGGAAATCTGCGCCGAAATTCACGCTGAACCAACACCATCGACGAATTATTCCGCAAAAAAATCGAAACAATTATTCCGCGTTCTCGAGGAAGCAAGCGACTTCATTACTTCCACCCCATACTCTGCATACAGCGAATACTGAATATAAATGGCAACTACTAACAGGTACAAGTTTATTTCCACGGTTTCTAATCGTTTCAAAATCATATCATTCTTGTTGGAAAATCTAATACAACGAAATACAACGTCAGGATCAGAAATAAAGACAAATAAATTAAGACTTCTACCATATGTACGAAATAACTAAACCAATGTGTTTCTACATTGTTCACTATTAGACCAACTTTAGTCCTTTACGTAGTACGTAAGTAGAAATTTGAACTCCTTCAAAAAAAATTCGTTTTGAAAGTTTCTGCAAGCTTTTGAGAGCGGATTAAATACTCGTTAGCTAAGCGTTACGACGAGCTTCTATTATTTCAAAGTATTTGTTTAGAGAGCCAGCGATTAGAAAGTTCCTTTAATTAAAACCTGATTTTCTTTGACCCGATAGGTTCGGCTCTAACGAGACAAAAGCGCCGGATAGGTAAACAACTACAAAATCCATCGTTACTAACTCTTGTAATAGGGTATTCAGCTTACAACTTCTGAACATAGTGAAGGAAAAGAATTTAGTTGCTTTAAAGTGAGTGTTGTTAATGTTTTATAGTGTTGAGAGAAGAATACAGATTATAAAAATGAGGGAGTTACAATTCGTGGTAGTAATAAAGTTATTCGGTACTTCTGAGGTATGTAAAATGAAACAAATTTTAGACGTTAACATAAAATAACGTGGCAACAAGAAATTCTTTATGAGGAAAAGTTTATATTATAAAAGAATGGAGGGCATTTTAATAGATTAAAATTACGTGCTTATCTTTTTACTCAGTTTTATGATATACGCTATAAGTTATAAATAGGATGTGAGGATATTTTTAAATAAAAATATTATATAAATTTTTATACCAAAAGTGTGCTGTTCGAATTTCCAATCGCTAAATCCATGATTGACTTAATGATTTTCTTTGCTATATGTGTCTTATTCTCTAAAGAATTCTCCACATAGCCTTCTGCCGTAGAATATTTCCAGCCCCGATGACATTTTAACATCATATCTACACTGTCATCAACCATAATAGTGGCTGCGGAACTTCAAAATCAATAACGAGTGTATTCTTCGGGATTCTTCAATCCAAGCTTTGTTGCAATGACTTTAGGAGGTACATTTTCAGGTCAAAAATTCGCCTCTCAGCTGCATTAGGAGGACGAAGTCCAAGCATGTTTTCGATACCTGCCACATTTCTCCAACAATTTTTGATTTCGTACATAGAATTACAATTTCTACATAGTATAACAACCTTTATGAGTAAATACGTCTCTTCATCTGCAGTACTTAAAAACTTATATACATCTTCCTTTGTAAAAATTCTTTTGGCCTTGTAACTCTCTGAACTTCTTTTGTAATTAATTAACAAAATCTGCTAATATTTTGATTTTTTAACTGTAGTCATAGTGCAACATTGAGTAGTGAATCCATAGTGTAGATGGTTTCGAGAGCGTAGATTTCCGAAAAAAAATAGGCCAAAATGATATTCTTAGACACCTGTGTTTCCTTGTTACCGTTGCACTTTTGGTACTCCAACTCATACTGCATCTTGAATTTTGTCAGAACTAGACTTACCGACTTCGCTTACCGCTGCCTCTATGTCAAAGAGTAAACTTCCATCAGAATCATTCAACAAAATTTTGACAGCAACCTTGCGAAAGATAACATAAGAAAACTTGATCTGTAAACTAAATAGCAGGTACTTTTTTCTGTTCATACATCAGCTTCTTGTAGCGTCGTTTGACACTTTTTGTTAAATATATTTTTTTCATGTTATTAAATGAAATTAGCTTTTTTGCTACGTTAAGAAATTTTGTACAATATTCTTGTTATAAATTTATATTGCTACCACATATTATACTAAATATTTTGAAAGGAATGTTTATTAATTTTACGTATTCCCTGTACGTCCCGTATTTTTGAAGTATCCTTCTTATTTATCTAATATATGAAAGCAAATTTAAATACAATTCTGAATACGTAATCTTTAGTAATACAGATAAGAGCATTTTTAATGTTAGATGAGACAAAAACAACCTCTTCCCCAGATAAACAAGATCAATCAAAGTGAGAGTTAGACCAGCCAAGATTAATTGCATACTAAAGTGTTCAACTTTTCCTCCTACATCTATCAGTTGACGTCGTCTGCAGCGAATATCCTTTTCAGAATGATTTCTCTCCTCAGTAAATTCCTAAGGGTCGCTTCAGCAAACCAGCTGGCAGTCTGGGTCTTAGTGGTAGATTTTACTTTAGTTTACCAACAAACAGTAATCAGGGATTTAGAGTTATTCAGCTTTTATACATATTTTCAATTACTTAATGTCTGTATAAGTGACTAAGGTCTAAGGAGAGAAACGATTACGGTTTGTTTAATTAATCACTTGATTCGTCTGTGAATGTACATGTACAGTTCTATTTATTCTATTCATCAATTAGCTAACTAATTAACATATTATTATTAGCTTTGAAACCTGATAGGAACTAAACAGAGTTTGGAATATATAACTATTCAGAACGGAATTGATACGGATGTACGTCACGGGTCTTTACGTAACGTAACGTAACGTAAACAAAGACGTATACATGTCAAAGAAGTAGCCGAAAACTTCCGAATGCACAGAACAGATTGATAAAAGATTAAACGAACAGAAGGAGCAATACTCGTAGATTAAAGTAATAATCATCGTTTCTGAATAATATGATTCCGTGATAACTTACCCTACTTAAACTCATTTTGAAACATGAATCTTACTATACGTAAACGTGAAAATTACACTTTCTACGTTTTACGTATCATGATAATCAACAATCGACTTAAACTCTATGTTTTATATCGCACGAAAAGAAATATCTGTTCTGTGATTAAACTGACACCGGCACAATAAAGATTTGCAGCGTTTTTACTTTAAAACAGACTTAAAGATAGATCTAACTAAAGTGACGTGTCTTTAAAATGAATAATTTTATTTGCACAATCTTTGTAATGACTGCTATTGGAAACATGAAATTTATGAACAATTAGCACATACCTTATTACCTTATTACGGAAACTGTTCGAAATTTTGTCCCTCGACTTGTACACACATTTGGGCACGCCTTATCCAATTTTGCCCTACGAAGGCGAATGTTCCTTTTGGTTGTTATTCCTGTAAACGCAAATTATTCGCGGCAATTTTAAATGGCCCCACACAATGAAGTCAAAAGAGTTTAAATCGGAAGACCACGATGGCCTTGCTACCGGTCCACCTCATCCAATCCATCGTACCTGTGCACTTAATGGATGATGTAGCCGAAAATGAGGAGGTGCTCCATGTAAAACCACATGCGTTGTCGGACAGCTACAGGTCCATTTTCAAGAAGGGCCGGCAGATCATTGAGAAGAAATTCGAGATATTGCAAACCATCCAAACAATTGGACAATATGAACGGTCCAATTAGGCGCTCGTTAACAATTCCTGCCCAAACATTCAATGAAAAATGATGTGGGAAGTGGTCGCGTTCAATTGCATGCGGATTTACGAGTTTCCAAATGTGTGTATTTATAATGTTTTGTATTCCATTGTGAGTAAATAAAGTTTCACCTGTAACTAGTAACTCAGCAGTAAATTGGGTAACAGTGGCTAACTTTTCTGTAAATAAGAATCATATCCATTAACTCAGCACATAAGCCATTTTCAAAAAGTGCAAAAAGTTGTTTACTTTTTTGTATATCAGTTGCCGTTGAAGTACAGTTGCCCAGCTACGTACTTCTTTATAATGGTTTTAACGCGACTATTATATATTTTATTGGTGATATCGACTTATTATTTAAGGGTGCACATATTCTCAAAGTTTGCCCATATATTTGTAATATTTCCAATAATTTTGATTTTCGAATTGCTATTTTTAAAAACCACAAACTATAAGTAGATAACATTTGTTAATAAATATACAGGGTTATACATTAAAAAATAGGTGGATTTAATTAAAACACGTATGCCCTAAAGCCACTCATTTTTGAAACACAAGGCGTGTAAGATAATTTTTAAAAAAATCTAATTTTAGATGTAACTTTTTAAAAAGATGAACAGATTTAATTAAAATTTGACACAAGTACGTTACATGACAGATAACAATAAAAACGGACAAGGAAAAAGAAAAATGAAAGCAATTTTAAGAAACACTAGAATAAATTGTCAAAGTGTCCACTGTTATGTTGAACCATGCTTTTTTATAACAGTTGTTACAAATGTTCTTATTATATACGGATTATTTCTATTGCAGGTATTTACAATTCGTTCAATCAGTTGCTCTCAACTCTTAATTTCAATTCCATATACCTTCGATTTTAAATGATCCTACAGATAATAATCAACAGAAGTGATGTCTGGTAATCTGAAGGCTGACCTATGCACTTGTTTGGATCATTTTTCCCCTAAATGGAACGGTCTTACTTATAAAATAAGAATTAATTGTGAATTTGATGACAAAAGGAACCTCTGTTGATCTCTTCCTCGATATTTGATCGAACAGTCAAATTTCAAGACATTAATGCTCAAATACAGCAAATTCACCATAAACTTTGCTATTTCTGCCTTAACAGATTTTTCAAAATCCTACATACAAGGTGTTATTTTTGCGAATAAACAAAATAAAAAAAATATGCCAAAAGACATGCATTTCTGTTTCGCTTATTACGTTAGTGGATTGAATGAAGTAAGCAGAATAATATACAGGGTTAACTATAATTAAGTGCAAAAATTTTAAGCAAATGCTCAGAGGGGCCTAAAAGACAATAAAAAAAAATCCAGAATTTTAGTTTGATATTTAAAAAATAGGGCAAAACGCTCTTTTCCTGCGGAATGTCGGCTATGATAAGCATCGACTGAGAAGGTTTAGATCCATAGATAAAGGCTACATTTGTCAACAATGTCAACTACCATGCGGTCGTGTTTTTACAGTGTTTCTAAATCCAAAAACGAAACATTCTTATTAGTAATAATAGATGATAGATAGATAACAGTTAATCCAGTTAGCTGCAGTATTTTGCATTCGTTTTTCATTATTTTGCTACACACTGACAAAACCAAATTTTAATTACCGATAGTTAGATAAAATGCCTATTTATTATAAGAAAATCGAACGAAAGGGATAGGTACTAATATATTATAAAAAAACTTTTAATGCACTCGCGTCCCATAACCTAGAAAAACAAGTCGACGAACTAGATTGTGGGAAAATATCTGTACCCAACATAAATTCCTTTATTTAATAACTATGAAACGTATAAAAATTAAAACAGGCACTAAACACTAAAGAAGAATACAAAACTGCAACGTAAACACAGGAATTAAATTATGACATAACAGGGAATTTTACCGTTGTATTGCTGGTTGTCTACTTTGACTCTGTAAATGTCAAACGTCAAATCGGTAAAACATCAGTATGTTGGTAATGACAATAGTTGTACCCATCAGTAACAGGTTTTTCGAGGTCTCCTAGATATCCTGTATTCATTGTTAACGTATGTACATTTCGCAATAAAATAAAATTTGCAAATAAATTTCGCAATAATAAAGCACCCTGTACAGAGGCCATGTAATAAAAATATATCCAAAATTTGTCTTTGTTCATTTCAGTTGATAAAACTTACAATTATTTGAAATCTATTTAATAAGAAGATTCTGACGAAGACATAGAATCAAAAACATTGTTTGAATGTACGTAAGGATCATCCTATACTCGTATAATGAGCTTTTGTATTATTTTGAAACCAAGCACTTTAGCGACTTATTAATAATTTAAATATAGGCTGTTAAAAATCAATGAAATAATCCTTTTTGGTAGCAGTAGGTACTTCCGTAAGCTTAGAACGTAAAACTGTCAGACACACCAGACAATACGAGTAGCATCACTGCGACAATACGCTCCCGACTGGAATATAAAACTCACGTCTGACCGACTTGTCTGCCCTTAATTGAGAGTATTGTAGTTGAAGAAGATATGGTCAATGACGCAAATAGAAATTTACATAGGGTTCAGGGAACTCTGCGAAACGAATGCAATGCAATGCAGCGCCTTTATAATGGCATAAAACTAAACCGAATTACTTTATGAAGTTGGAATTATAGTGCAAAGGAATTTCAGGGCAATCGGATGTTTTGCAGATTATACCGTAGAAAGAATTGGGTTTCGAGGAAAACAGAATTTTAATTTGCTTATTTTTAACTGCATCCCAGTTTCTCAGCAGTACACATAAAAAAGAAAACTATATCTACATAACTACTATACTACTACTATATAAGTTTCTCGTTTTTAATCTAGGGTTGCACTACTTTATTTTACCAGTTATCATTCCAAGTAGACACAAATTCATTTTAACGAAATTTAGTAATAATTACTTTTCATCGCTTTTTATCGGTATAGATGAGGTGTACTTTTTAAAAAAAAAATGTGTGACCGGATTGTACTAAATTGTAGCAGGTAGCTAAAATTTAATTCCCGACAATCCATCTTTGTCTATGCCGCTTCAATTTTTCGGTCCATTTCTCTTATAAGTAAACAATATAAAAACAGCATTTAAAAACATGAGGTTACTTTAAGCATCATAAGCGGGTTAAGAGAGTTTTTAGTAATTAAAATAAAATTATTCAATATTATTATCAAAATATTTATTTAAATTTAATGAATAGACTTTTATTCCACACAAAAATATATATATATATTGAAAATTCAAATTATGGTTAGTAAATGTAGTGTTGTATAAATGTATAATAAAGAAAATAAAAAAGTAGGTAAAATAAAATTCATCCTCTAAATATTCTGATGAATTATCTTTGTCTCCTAGATTGATAACGATAGGTTCCACAGTAACGTCAATTAAATTATCGAGTTCCCACATTTTCTCCTCTTCTTTTTGTACATGATGTATACATCTTTGCCAGTTATCTGCAGTTACTCGTTCCAAGGAATTTTTTAACAAAATTTTCACGTCACTTAATTTAAATGTGTTATTTCGAGCTACATCTCCTTTTACCTGCGCCCAGACTAATTCGATTGGGTTAAGTTCACAGTGATAAGGTGGTAACCGTAGTACCGTTATTTGGCGATTTGTTGCCATTTCATCGATAACATATTTTTTCTGATCTTTATTAAGATTGACAAGTGTCAAAAGTTCTTTTTTCACCATATTCATTTCATAAGAAATGTTTTTTCCGGATAACCATTGAATTATATCGGCTTTCCTCCAAGCAGTCGTAGGCGTCCGCTCGGTCTGCCGTGAATGGTAACTGGCATTATCCATGACAATTACAGACCTCGGAGGAATACAATACAACATCTGTGTAAAATAATCTTCGAAAACATCTGCGTTCATGTCTTCGTGATAGTCACTTGTATTTTTAGATTCAAATAAAAGTAAACGACTAGCATTACCTATATGTGTCACTATTAATATTCGCCCTTTACCTGAAGGTGCCTTGAACACTGTTGAAAGTCCATCCAAAATGCTTGTCGAAAACTTTTTACATTTTTATCTTGCCATACTTTTGTTACAGTATATCCCTCGTTGACCCAAGTTCGTCTAAATAATAAATATTCCTCCCTTCGTCACATAATTTTCTAATTGATCTTAAGTAGGATCTTCGCCAACAAATAATTTCATCTTTATCGATAAGAACTCACTTCCTGTTCTGTTTTTCCCAGCAAAAAATCAACTGTCGTAAGACGGCCTATAATTTGCTTCTACTGATTTTTGGCAAATTGTTGTCCTCTGAAAGTTCACTTAAAATTTTGTTTAGCGTTGGTATTTTTTTTTTTAAAATAAAATGAGTATACTTTTCTGCGAATGACATTTTTGAAGAAATCATCTATAATGATTTCTGTAGATGATTTTGGGGGATTTAAAGTATCTTGTTCATTTTTTGTTTTCTTTAAAAGTCTGTAGATAGTCGATTTTCCAATCCCTGTCATTTTGGAACACTTGTCCACGATGTCGTCAACACTGTTGGTAGGATTTTGGAGTTTCAACGCATTAAATACATTTAATATAATAATCTTCTCATTCTGAGATAGCGCACATCTTTTCACGCGTTTAGCAGGTACGTAATCTGATAAGCTCGACATTTTACCCAAACAATATTATATCCACTGGCACAATAGTCACTAAACACAAGTCTAACTTTACTCTACTGCACTTGCACGTCTTCGTATATTCAGCTCTAAGACTGGATTGATCTGTCACAATACACTGGCTTCTGCCCTATGATGTATCCAGTAAAATATAGTAATGTACACCCATTACCTGTTAGCATTGGTGTTACTCGATAATTACCTGAAACGAAATATTACCACGCCCATGGCCGGTTCTTATCTCGGGGTTTTATTACTCTCTTTCATTTCCAAACAGACTATAGGTGAAGAAATGATCATAACTTTTTGAAATTTTGTTAGCACTTCCTTAAAAACCAGTCATTTATCTGAAAATTTGATATTGAAGTCAACCGTTTGCAAGAGAATCGACTTTTACATTTTTTTGACATACTGGTGAATCCCTTTTTCAATTCAAGTCAGTGATAGCTATCTGAGTATTGTTTTCATGATAATTTTAAACGTATGCTTCGTTACAATTTCCAGAGTGGTCGCCACGTCGTCAGTTTAGCTTCCTTGATGTTTGACATATCGCTCTCTTCCTCAGAACTAACTTTCAAACTTTACGTTGACCTTTTCATATATCTCTGGAAATATTAAGGAAGCTAAAACCGACAACGTGGTGACCAGTTCGGAAATTGTTCTTCCAAAGTCAATTAACTCAAATTTTTATTTTCTCATAAAACGTTGCGTTTCTGCTTTTGCCTCGTATGAACATGACCGAAGCATAAATTTAAAATTGTCGTCAAAGTAATACTATGAGAGCTACCATTCAATTGTTTTTAAAGTACACTTTATTTGCAACATAAAACAAATCCCACTTTTACTGCAATAGTGTCATAAGTTGAGAAATTTCATAATTATAGGTTTTAACGTAGTCCGACGTAAAATTACTTGATCCTTTTACTGGAATATCGTTCCAACTTACAACTTTAACGGTTTTGGAGGGAATTCAACATATAACAGTGTAACTTAAATAATATACATAACAGATTTTTTAAAAAGAGTTTCAAATAACTTGTAACAGGTATCTCTTAAAACAAAAAATAGTGACCCACTAATTTATTTCAGTAAGACTGTTACATTTGATTTATAACATTATTACAAATCAGGTACACCCCTGTGTGTTTGTTTTTTATTACAGAAAGAATGTCATAAGTTACTTGTGACAATATTTCTGCCAGTGTAGGTTCTGCAATCCTACAAACTATTTCAAGAATAGTGTTATAATGTTATTTGTGACGGTATTTCCGACAAACGCAAGTAAAGTTATAGATGGACCATCTTCCATTTAGTACTGTTTGGTGACAGTCAGAAAGTGAACGGTCAACGGATGCAACAATTGTAAAAAAAATATGACTTCTAGAGGGAAATTAATGGTGCAGCTGTCTAAAAAGGCTGTAAAAGATGAAAGCACTGTAAGTATTCATATAAATTAGTTTGTTATTTGTGTGTACACTATGCTAACCATTGTAATTCTTATTCTAGCCTCAAAGTGTGACCGTTTATTTAAGTATTTCTATCATTTAAATTATTTTAGAACAAAGATACGACAAATACAGTACAGAAGGATGATAACGACAACTGTTATAATATGCAATAATCTGAAATACTAAGTAATAATTCTTCACAAAATACTGATGAACGAAATGCAGTTACATAATTTGTAAGTAGTGATTTTTTTAATTATTTTGTTTCTCAGCTTTTGCTGTAGTACATTACTTTTTTAATAATCGTTGTGTTTGTAGGTACCAGAAAAACATAATAATATTATGCTGTCCTTTAAAGTCCTTTAAAAAAACTGTGAAAATATAGACATAATTGAAATGGAAATAAACAGCAAAGAAAAAGAACAAGAAGTTGAAATGGAGACAAAGGACTTATAGAACTATGCGGAAAAAATCAAATAATAAAGAAGTACCATGAATTCTATAAATATTTAAAGTGTGAAGAAAAAGACAATTTAAAAACTGGGAAAAGACCACAAGGTATTTAGCATGAGACAGAAAAGGGGAGAAAAAGAAAAGCGGACTAATTAATGGTTAAGTCAAAAATGTTCAGTTGTTAATGAATATATTGTTTCAGAAATAAAGTTACATTAGAAAAAATATATGTGTTTTTCTAGAACATCGTCACATCTGTCAAAATGCGTAAACATTTTTCAAGAATGCAGTCACATATGTTCCTTAAATTAAATTGTCAAACAAAAGTTGTCATTCTTAAGCATTAATTTGTAAAACTTGATGCCAAATATTATTATATGATTAAAGTTATAAAAAAACATTTATAAAAACTCATTAGTAATGCACGGAATTTCCGAACGCTCCGTATAGAGTGTTGCAAAAGTGTATGCAGGGTGTTCGTAAATAAGTGCAAAACATTTTAGAGGGTGGTTGCCGAAGTTATTTTGTGAAAAAAATTTCATATAAACGTAAGTCGAAATATGCTTCGTTTCCGAGGTACACTGTTTCAATTTCAAGAGTTTTAAAGATATTGCTCGTAATTTGAAACACGCTTTGAAGGGATAAATGTGCATTTTTGGGGGTGATTCAAATATTTCTACTTGCACCAGTGACGTTCGTGCTAGAATGCCACAACCCTTTTTAATAAAAATGGTACGCCACTAACTTTTTCTCGTTTTGATATTTTTCTAGAAACCCGCCATCAATTCTGAATGAAATTGTTTTCTTCTTTTTTCGTAGGATTTACCTTTTTTGAGGAAAAAGTAAAACATATTTTATTGTAGGTTTGTTAATATTTTATTTAAAGGTCTCTTTTACTAGTGTTCTTATGATCAAAGTAAAAATGCAATTAAACATTGAAAATAAAATTAATGTGGGTAAGAAAATTCTTCCATTTCGAGATACAGACTGTTCAAATTTTAATCTTTCAATTTTTTTCTCTTAAATATTTAAAAAAAAATTATTATCTAATACAGAAACATTAAACCAAACCAATAACACAAAACAACAGTAATAAAAATATTTTTTATCACAAATGATACAAGAGACAACTCTTCACCTCATTGACTATGATAGTCCTACTGTATTTCTTATTGGCTCACAGCCGGCTGTAATTCAATTCTTCAGGTCTTCAATATTTTCGACAGGATTGGAGTAAACTAATGACTTGAGAAAATCCCAAATGCAATAATCTAAGGGATTTAAATCCGGAGAGCGAGCTGGCCTTTGTTACGTACCTCCCCTACCTATCCAACGATTTTGATATACTGTATCTAAGTGACGACGTACAATGATGCTAAAATAGGCTGGGGCACCATCGTGCATGAACCGTAAATTTTGTCTGAGCAGAGAAGGAATTTCTGCAAGAAGAGCAGGTAACTCTGTAGGAAGTGATGATAAGATTTAGAATTTTAAATACGGTGAAGTTACTTACATTCAACATGTTGGCAATTCTTAGAGTGCTAGTTTCAGGTGACCCCGAAATTATATCGAGAACTGCTTCTTCTAGTTGCACAGTTTGTACTTCTCGAGGGCGCCCACAGTCAGCAGTGCGTTTCATAATTGTACCATATTCGCGCAAACGCTGGTGAAGATATTTTGTGATCCTATATTCTTGATACAACTCAGCATACAGTCGTCGAGCTTGTAGAGCATTTGCGTTACTTCGACCATGTATATCTGTCATTTCTGTCTTTGAAGACACAAAAATTATTCACTTATTGACATTAATTTTGTAGCAAACAAATAATGACAAAATGCTAATTTGACATTTTGACTAGATGGTTGTATTTTAAGTATTCACAGCAACCTACTAGATAATGTATCAATAGAAATTAAAAATATACAACTTGCAATAATAGCACATTATACTATAAAGGAGAGAAATGCGTTATTTTGGCAGAGGTGCAATTTGAAGCCCGAGGGCTACAATGCACCGAGGACAAAATAGCATCTCTCCCGAATGGTATATACTATTTTTTCCACGGTCTCAGTAACTTCAAAACACATATTTTGGTAAGTAGCACCAGAATTATTGTATTCGGATTTGAGCATTTATTTAGTAGTCGTTGAGTTATCGTCATAACTACAAAATAAACAAACAAAAAGAATTGTCAAATTAAGGTGCTAGTTTGGTTTAGTTTAAAGTTTGTTTAGTGCACAATGAATAATTGTGAGTCAGAAGAGATTGTGGAGGCTGCAAATATTGCAATAAGCAATTTGCTGCCTACGAAGTCAAGATCTTTATACAATATAGCCTCAAAAAGTGGTGCGCCGAGAAAAATGTTCAAGTATACAGCGAGAATGTTTTGTTGGCATACTTCAGTGAAAATGCAAAGAATTACAAGTATTCCACATTATGGGCGCAATATTCTATGGTTAAGTCATGCTTGATAATTTACGACAACATAGATATAAGCAAATTCCCCAAGCTGATCGCATTTTTGAAAAGAACCGGTGACGGATATCAAGCGAAAAAATGGAAAATATTGACAAAGAGTGAAATCGACCGTTTTCTATAAGTGCAGATGACAAAGAATTCTTAATGATTAAAGTAAGATTACTTTTATTGTTAGGTATTTCAATTATTAAGTATTTTCATTTTGTATAGGTTGGATTAATTCTGGGGATTTCCGGAGCTTGTCGAACTGATGAACTAGTCAATTTAACTGTAGATTATATTGAGGATGTAGGCTTTTCCTTGATTGTAAAAATTCCAAACACTAAGACAAAGATTCCACGAATCTTTCTGGTTACCGATGTGGGAAATATGCTTGAATTGTTTCGAAAATACCTGTCCCTTTGTCCTCCCCACGTCAAGCATAAGCGCCTTTTTTTGTACTACAAAGCAGGAAAATGTAGTTTGCAGCCAGTTGGCAAGAATACCATGGAAAAAATTCCGAGTGTAGTAGTTTCGTATTTAAAATTACCTGATGGTGCATGTTATACCGGTCACTGCTTACGAAGATCTTCAGCGACATTACTGGCAGATGCTGGTGTGGATATCACGACAATAAAGCGTCATGCTGGTTGGAAATCAACGACAGTCGCTGAGGTCGAGAACTCCATTGAAAATAAGACCAAAATTGCTAATCAGATTTTAGTAGGTACCACTACTAGCGCAATCACAAAAACTGTAAATGTAAGCGAAAGTACTATTCCTTCTAATATTGATTTTGAAAATTGTGCAAATGTAACATTTAATTTAAATGTCAATAAATAATTTCAATGTTATCTTTTTTTTGCATGAAAAACGTTCTCTATAATGTAAACTCCCTTGGGAGCATTATACTTCCTTGGGAATAATCGACTACTTCTGTTTTAATTTTGATGTCATAGAAACTGATTTCTACTCCCGACCGGACCGTGAGAAAAATACGTTTTATTTTTTCCCTAAAAAACCGTGAATCCTACGAAAAAAATTAAAGAGACTTAATTTAGAATTGATGGCGGATTTCTAAAAAAAATATCAAAACGGGAAAAAGTTAGTGGTGTACCATTTTTTTTTTTTTTTTTCATAAAAAAAGTTTGACATTCTCGCACCACCGTTACTGGTGCAAGTAGAAATATTCGGATCACCCCAAAAAATGCACATTTATCTCTCCAAAGCGTGTTTCAAATTTCGAAATCTAAAACTCTTTGAGATAATTAATAAAAATAAATAAAAAATTAAAATTTAAACACTGTATCTCGGTAACGAGGCATAATTCGACTTACGTTTATATGAACTTTTTTTCACAAAATAACTTCGGTAACCATCCCCTAAAATATTTCGCACTTATTTACAAACACCCTGTATATAAAATCAAAATTTTCAATTTTCCTTAATGCAAATGTAAGTTTGGAACTACAAATTACCTTTCGCTACTGGCAAGTCGTTGTTATTTTCGTACGCTGGGAAGTTTGTATCGCTCTAGTATCAATTCCACCTAACACAGACACCGTACACATTCTACTAGTTTATTACCCTTTTTATAATTGTTTACCAATAAACAAGATATAAAAAAATCTATTGTGACTAGTAACAATATTTAGAAGTAGCTCGTTTTATTGCAATATCTGTAGTTATATTCCAAGGTAGGTACATCTCTGAAAATGTTTCCAGTCTCATTTTGTTTGATTTTCAAATCGATACAGCAGTATAGACCGAAGATTCCATTCAAATGATATTATGTACTATGAAAAAAAAAGAAACTCGTTATTATGTAGAGTACAAAGGGTATGATGAAGTATATTAAGATAAAGAATTGTTATTTTGAAATAGACATTACTACTACTGAACTGGACTCTCTTGTTCTATCTCAGGAGACATTTGCTTGGACGGATATTCTTGTTGCCAATAAGAATTCTTTTATTAAATATTTCAAAGTTTACAAATATTTCTTAAATACAATCTTTCAAAATTGACAATCCTCTCAACAACCAAAACCTTGACAACCTATATCAAAAACCAATTAAATTCATTTGCGCCATCAATGACGATCCACCTCACTACTCTTAAAAGTTTGGCAAATATGTGGCAAAAGTTCAACTTCAAATTAACTTGACTTTTTGCGTTGCTTTGAAATTTTTATATTTACACTTATTTATCGTGAAATAAAATTACAACTTTCTTCCCATATAAATTACGAAAACAGACACGAGCGTAATCGAATCTTAATGAATACTTACTTTTGTACAATAAATAAGTGTTAAACAGGGTGTCCGGAATATGAGTACCAATACTGAAAGTACTTCATATATATTCAGACATAACAAAATAAATTCTTATGAAAAAAATGTCGAATACGAATAGTTTTTCTGCAATCATATTTCAAAAATTCAAATACAACCACAATAAAGTATTATACTATGTGCTGTGTTACGAAATTGCAAACTAAGTCTAAGAGGACTCTTTTTTGTATAAGTATTAATGAAGTAAACAACAGAAGTTTTCCTGAATATCCTTCAAATTGTAATACATATTTCCTTCATATTGTGATTAATAACTTTGGTTAATTTGTATCTAGCCGTTTCTTGATGTTTGTGACTGTACATAAACAAAAATTATACTTACATTATGAGAGGCATAACATGTTAATTTATGAAGAAACTGGTCAAAATTCTCTGACTTTTGTAGGATGAACGTTTTCTGCAAGCAACGACACTCATTTTGAACACTTATTATAATTATTTCAAACTATTTTGTCACAAGAAAAGCTCTAATACTTGTAATAATTATATAGAAATAGCTGACATAATAGATATAAGTTGTCATATATTCAAAACCTGTTAGTTGGCATAATTCTATTACTGTTGGTCAGAAAAAAAAATTTGTCAATTAACTCATCGGACACCCTGTATACTTATTTGTGAACATACTTTGTCCACAACTACCCTATGAAATGTTCATTATACATGTATTTCCTAAATAATAATAATAATAATAATAATACCCATTATTCACTAGTGAATAATATTCACTGGTTTCAAAGAATAGGGAATAAACTAACAAAACAAAAATTCTAAGGTATCAGCAATTGAACCTGAACCTCCTGTGTGACAGTTAAACCAGTAAAGCAACTATATCAGTTACGGCAATATTAACATTTTTCCGAATGATGATAGAAGTTTTACGACAAAAGTCAAACTTGAAAGTAAGGTGTTTTAACAGTTTTGAATTGCATGTTATGTCGTGTTCGTATTATGAGAGACAAAATATTGTGTAATGAATCCAGTAATAATTTTGCTAAAATATTGTTAATAGTCGTGGACAAAGTATAGTATTCTACTTGCATATACTGGCTGAAATTCACTCGGGTGATTTACAGCACTGGCCTATGGCTTATGCCGTAACCTTCACCCTCATGAAGTCTCGTGAATTGCAGTCATCATTCTATGTTCGTTGAATAATATACTATTTTAACCGTCTATGTAAAGTACGAATTTAAAGTAATGAAATATCATTATTATAAATGAATAATGTATGTTTGGAATCAGTATTATAAATATAAGTATAATAATGATTCCAAATATTAAGAAAACTAAATATAATATAACAGCAACGTGTAGGGGAGATATGGATTGTTGTTATAACTAACTCGCATGATCATTTAGACCAGCAATACATGAGCGGTTAATGAGTATCGACGTTTCTAACTACAGTTTTATATTTTTATACATAAACCGCAAATATTTTCTGTCTTATTATTTTGTAAATACGGTAACACTATTTATTATATCGTATCGAGATACTTTTGAAAACTGTATGTATTGGAGCTCATTTTTGAACATTCACCAGTTCCATTTACTTTTCATAATTCTAAAATAAAACCATGCAAATATATGTAGAAGCAACTAGTGTCAAGTGTACCAGTAGGTTCGGAGTAAGGTAACATATAATATTAGTAAAAAAACTTAAATATACATATAAAATAAACACAGATAATGCAGACAACACGTGAAATGAAGTAGTACAGACTGGCAAGTCGGCCACAAGTGGGTCTACTTCATCATTCCATCACCTCTCCACTATCTGCCTCAGGCCTTTCTCGAATTTACCCGAAGCCATAATGTCAGGATCTTAGTCCATAATAGGCTATCCATTTATTCCCTTTGTAGCTCCTCGGTGCCAAAGATTCTCTATCTTAGCCTCCCAAAAGCATATCAGTGCTCTAGAAAGTGGATCTCCTTCTCTACATTCCAAGCATAAAGGACCCTCCGCAACTCCTATCAAACTCAAATGCGTTCTGACTTCTGAGTCTGCAATGACTTGTCAGAACCCTCTCTAGTTGATTCAGGGTTAGTCTACTAAGGTTCAGCAGCCACAAGTCCCAAAAAGCCATAGGCTTTTCATCTTCTATTCCTTCTCTATTTTTATACTAATATTTGGTAGACCCTTTTATTGAGAGCGCTGTTTATACTTCCCCGCGCAAGTTCAAGTGTTGAAGTCTCTGGTCAGGTGCCCCAGATCCGAGACGTGAAATGAAAGCAGACAGTAGATATCACTGTGATGACAAATTCTTCTTCTGCTACTATTTTAAACACATCAGTTGCTGAAGGTGTAGCTTCCACAAGCAAGGTGTTATGTTATCTGTCAACAAGTAAAGATGAGACATCACATTCAATACACACTGATAATGATTTATTTACATGTTCGTCTTCAACGGCTGCAAATTTTCTTGCTAGTATTTCTACACCAAAATATTAAGAGACAATTCAATTTAGGCCCTAGTTCGTCTCACCTTTTCTAAGAACTCGACCGAAAAAAATAATCTGTGTAAATAATATTATTTACACAGATACACCAACGAATGTAGAAAGAAAGCTAAATTTAGAATAACTATAAAAAGAAGGCTAACAAAAAAGTTTCTGCGGAATATTTCTGCTTAGTTTGTATAAAACCGCACTTCTCTAACCAAACTGGCGTGGAATGGGTACAATGCATTTCTTGCAAATTTTAGTCTTATACATGTGCTCAAAATAAGTAGATACTGATTATATAATGTATTTGCTACAATTATGACTCGACCAATGTGGCAATATTTTGTTTATTTTTTTTTCAATTAGATTACTTTTGTCAAATCTTACCAAAGAATTTATCTTATTTTTTATATATTTTAAGTAGTACAAATTTTGTATTGGATATTATTTATGTTCTATTATATTATATTCGATATTAATAACAAACAAGAAATATACATTAAAATTGATTTACTAAATATTTATTGCGATTTACTACTGATTCCATGTACCATCTCCTTAATTTTTTTTTAAATTCTTATTTGTTACTTTTGTTATTCAGAATAAAACAGTAATTTAATGTAGTGAAGTGAAATAGTAAAATTTTATAAATGCCTCACATGAGATTCTATATCACGTAAACGGTAGAACCAAATGCAGAACATTTGGAATCGGAATGAACTATAAATGAGAAAAAATGTAAATTTGCTTTACCATTGATTTTCTAAACGCCCTATATAGCTTAATAGAACAGTTTAATTGATTCTATACATTTTAATTTATTCGATGAACTTAAGCCTACCTGTATTTGCAACTAAATTTACATTAAAATCGTTTTCACAAACAAATAATATTGCATTTTCTTTTAATTTTTTTGGCACGGTAAAATATTTTTTATTAGACAGTGTTACGGAAGCTCACCTACCTTTTAGTTTGTTAATTATGTTCCTATTTATAATTTTTGTAATACCTTTATTTTGACGTTTTCCGGAATATTCCAGGCTATATTCTATTTGTTTCTTGACACGTTCTCAAGATCGCAGAAACTTCGAGAACTCTAAAAATCTATATAAGCGGATCAATTCCGCCGTCACAGTCAGTTTATATTTAGAAGTCAAACGCGAGTGACAAACGTCAAAGTAAAGCGTTGACAGTTGTGTAATTTATTTGAAGGATATTTTTTGTATAATAAAGTTGTTTGTCTACGTGACGTGTTCCCACGCAAAGTCAATTTCAAGACTACAATAACATCTAATAATATCACAAATGACAAATTAACTATTCTAAATGTATGTACTGAGTTATCCGAAAGCATGGAAATCGTATACAGATATGAACTAAAGCACACTGCTGTATTTCGGTATGCAATTGCGAACGGCTTCTGACGTCACAGACATACATTGTGGCGACGATCGTTTTGCGGGGGCGTGGCCAGACTAAATTTTTAAATACCATTTTTAGGTTTATTCTTCCACGAAATTGTATAGGACAAACGCCAATTCGATTAAAACAATTTCCCCATTGCTCCACTGATTTTTTTAAACTTGTCTATATCGGGCCAAAAGGAATGGGTGAACACTAAGCTGGAGATACTAGATACCAAAATATTATGTTTGAGCCCATCATTTCTTATGTGAATGTGACTGGTTTCAAAAATACAGAGTGTTCAAGTGCTGGAAAAATTATTATGTCGTGGCGTTATTTGCACGAACAATAAATCACACACATGCAAAATACGCTAATATTTATTGACATGAAAATTTGACACAAGCTTTTTTAGAAAAGAAATAGCAATATTAGTGCCTGGAAGAAGATACTCCAAACATTAATATGTACAACTAATCAAATGTAGGTACATTTTTCATATAAAATTGGAAATTTTTTTAAGCGTAGCTCAAAAGATAAAAAAATATGTTTCGGTTTACTTAAATAATACGGTGAAACTAGAGGAGCAACGTCAAAATAAGCTTCAAATTCGTAATTCTCACACCAAACAATCCAACACTACCAATTTTCAGTCATGCTGTAAAAACTTTCTCAATTATTGAGAAATTTCCGAATACAATTTAAAGGGCCGGACCTGTTTTATGGTCTCCAAGATCGCCTGATCTGAACCCTCTAGATTTCTTTGTTTGGGGATATTTGAAGACATTATTGTATGGTACTCCTGTAAATAGCCTGGAACAGGTGCAGCTACGGATTAATCAAAAGTGTCAAGAAATCCAAACCAAGGAGGGTGTTTTCGAAAGAGTTCGAATATCGTTGAGGCGAAGATGTCGTGCCTGCTTGGAAATGGACGGAGGGCACTTTCAACATCTTCTGTAACTTTGTTTTTTGATTATTAAAAGCTTTCTTTGTCGGTTTATTCCTAATAAAATAAAATGTTTGAAAAACGAATAGTGGTTCATATATCTGCAACCGTTGCTTTGCGGACCCATATTTATTAAGACTTTTCTGCTTATTTTGGTTCATACTATTACTTCCTAAAATATTCTACACTCTTTTTTTAACACCCTGTATAAAACTATATTTATAAAAGTAGAAAAAGTGAGCGGCACTTGTTTGCAAATTGTTACTAGATCCCAGAAAATCCTTGTATGTAATCCGTTGTAAGGTTCGCTGAAATCAAATACTAAAGAGGTTTTAGGGTGTATACACTCAGGTAGCTGTTATATGTACTTGTTTACACAAACATATTTCATATTTTATAGAATCCCAACCACGACATTTCGCTTCTTTCTCTCTCATCCTTTCCAGACAGAAATTGTTTATTCTTTCAGTTCACTCACTGTGCAACATTAAAATGGTGCTTTCATGGAGCGTATTCTTTCCTAGATCTTGTCTCAAGTGACAACGATTGAAATGGAAATAGAATGTTATTTCGCCAACCACTTAAAGGAAATTGCGTTATCGCCACAGGAGACCTTTCACTAACAGGAATTTTCCTTGTGGTGTTTTAAGAGCCTTAGCTCAAAATATATGTAAGCAAAGACGCAATATTTCACATCTAAGACCCTCACATATAAACATTTTCCCACAAACGGAAGACGCGGAAATTAATAACTGGAAAACGTGGACTGATACAGTTTTTAGATTACAAATACCACACGTATTAAATATATCTGTTCAACTTTGTTCACAAATTTTCTGGCAAAATAGTGCTATTTTTAATCTGATAGTCTAATGTTATAAATTCATTTCAAAGGCAAAAGTAGAATGCGAAAAAAAGAGAGAAGGCAGTATGGTGGTGTCGTTTCCTCAGTGATAACCGAGAATTGGCGAAAATCACAAAGTGGCTGACATTTGTAGATAAATTGCGGAAATAGTATAATTTTATCTTGCATGAAGAAAAGTGCAGAATAAGACAATTTGATGAATAATTCTACGACTTTTTAGCTTACTACGCTCTAGTAAAATATTATACGAATAACCTCTTTCAAGATATTACACCACCGTAACTAAATACGACTGACTAAATATGTTCTTTGATTTTTTTTTTTATGACGCATACTACGCACAAAAGGACTCTAGACGATCGATGCGTATTCCAACTCTGATCTAACAAAAGAGTTTTTCCAGATTTATAAGTAACTACTTCGACGTGTTTTTTCAAAAGTCAATTTAGCCTCAAAGACAATACTAAGATCTCTCATGCATTGAGGTCTTTGCAACAAGGAACTAATATGGTTGTAATCATATTTAATGTAATTCATTTTACACGTGAAGCTCATTATAGAACGCGTATCTAAATTTATTTGTCACACCAAACCCTATGACATTTAATGCTTTTTGGAGTAAAACAATCTAATTTAAGTTTAATTTCAGTAAATAGTTTCAGATCATCCGCATACAACAAACAATACACCCATTTAATATTCACGGTCATCATTAATAAACATAATGAATAAGAGTGTGTCCAGGATTGATCCTTGCGACATACTTGATCTTTCAGTTTGACATATTGATATCAAAAGCTGTTAATTTGCGTGATACAATTCTGTAGTACAGCCTATCAAATGTCTTTGAAAAATCTGTATATAAAGCATCATCCTGACTTTGACTGTCGACCTTTTCAGCTATGTATTGACCCTTGCAGACAACGTTAGTAACCGTTGATCTGTTCTTCATAAAGTTATGCTGTCCGATAGATATTGCATTTGAAACCTGATTGCAAATGAGATTATAAAGAATTACTGAAAAATGTATTAAAAAACAGACGTTATAGATCAGGTGTAGAAGTACACATAACATTTTGAAATAATTCTTCAATTCGACAGCCATACGAATTGGACGAGCAGAGTATATATCGATTGATGAAACAGTGAGATAGGTGCCTTGTGGTAAGTGTAAGTGTAGTAAGTGATTATACTTAATAATACATTTTTTTATAGACACCAAAGATTATACTTGAACACACCTTTTAAAATATACATTTATTGTTTCAAATGTAATTCAATTAAAATTGATAAAATAAGGAACAATAAACAAAATTTCGTAAAAAGATTAATTCTATAAAAAAAAACATCTCCCACAAGTAAACTGCACCCTCTTAGAAGAAAGTCGGATCATTATTATTATTATTGACTATTTTTGAATGAAAATATTAATACTAATGCATGTGTGAATCTGAATATTGAAGATACTAAACTTCTCATTCTGGTAAACTTTTCTAAATAATGTTTTATCGCATCAAGCAGAAAATCAAAGTAGTCCTAAGCGATTGAAATGTTTGATACTTAATTTTGCATGCTGAAAAACTTTTCTTAATATGTTGTCGTATCATATAGGTAAAAGGTACTTTACTAGTGAAAACAAATATTATTTTGAAGTTCCAAGATTTTTTTGGTTTTACGGATTTTTGAGATTACATCCTGTTCCACAAACAAACAAAACTGAATCTTAGAAAGTCATATTTAAACTTTTTTGTGCATAGAAGAGTCGATTTACCTCTACCATGACATCCTGTAGGTATATATAATCATAGTTCAAAGACAAGGATAAATGTAACATTAAAAAATAAACAATGAATAGCCAATTAAATATATCCACAATTCCTAGTAATTTTATACCATATGAATTAGCTGTTTGCCATAGTTTTTATAAGGCAATTTCCGAAGGAATATACTCACTGTGTCCAAAGCAGCTATGAATAACTAGAATAATGACATGCTGAAATAGGCACAAATTTAATTCATATAGGTAAACAAAATATTTGTTGCACTAAAGCTTAAGATATAGGTTACTTAGATTTTGTAATCTTCATATCTTCAACGAAATTTCACCCATTCCAAAATAGTTTATACTACTATATAGAGAACAAGATTTGATTTAAAATGATGCCAATACAAGAAAATATAGATATTTTCGATCGTTTTTGTTCAAGATATAAATACCAATCCTTGTTTGACAGCACACTTGATATTTTTACATATTTTATTTCTGGTGTATACAGAGTGTACAATAAAATTAATAGGGTTTATATCCGATGATCAGATCACCTTGTTGACTTGAATCAAATTAAAATGTGGGGGAACCCGGCCATGCATAACCCACATTCTTTGTCTTGGCGCATAGAGAACATCGTCAAGTAGTTCAGGTAAAACGTTTTCAAGAAAATGTCAGTAAGAGGCACCGATTAAAGTTCCTGGTAAAAAGTAAGGTCCAATAAGAAAATTTCCAATACTGCCCACCCAAGAAAGCTGATTTTGAAAGCGAGGTCCCATTATGGCATCAGGGTTTTCATCAGACCAAACGTGTTTATTGTGGAAGTTCATTATAGCATCTCTGGAAAAATTAACTTCGTCCACAAACAATATGCCAGTCAACATTTTGATCGATGTTTTGCAAAATCCAGTAGCAAAATTGTAGGATAGTCTTGCGGCAGTTGGATCTTCCTAGTACAAGTATTTCAGTCTTCTTCAATTCCGTGTAGAATAGCTTCTTCCAACTCAGGCGTTCTAACACTCAAAGGTTTTACAGGAATTGGACCTTTCTGAAATGAGCCTGACTCCGAAAGATATTGAGAAACATTTCTTGGATTTGGAGTTGAATCATTTGGAAAGGTAATTTTTTGTTTCATACCTACTGTCATTCTAAATATGCTCGCCGAATTTTGTTAAATTATATCAAGCGGTTTAGAAAATGAAACCGGTTTTTTTTAATTTCTGACACGCTGTGTCTGGACAATGGCTGTCCTCCCCACGTTTATATAACAAAAAACCCCTATTTTTTGGCCACAGAATTTTACCTCTACTGGATTACCCTGGATATCTTAATAGTATATTTTTTAACGCAAGAAACTACGAGCCTGAATTCATATTGTACAGTGATTATGAATAATAACATGCCAAACAATCAATTTATGTATGTGGCATATAAAATGTTATTTATTAAAATTGCTTGTTTTAATCTGGTGGTTCAATAATTAATTTTAATTAATTATATATACAAATTCAATTAAATTTGCAGACATAAAACACTAAACTGTACTCATAACCTTATTCTGATAACACGGGTTATCAGAAATATACATAACAAGTAATCTAGACCCACATTCAAAATACATATGCAGTTTATCCTTAAAAAAAATTGAATAAGAAAATCATATTTATACTAGTCTTATTGTTATTTTTTAGAAATCCTTAAATAAAGTTGTTAGTTTGTAAAGTAAAAGAAGAACGCTAATTCTACTGGGCGAACTTGGAAGAAATGACAACATTTGTTTTGCTTTTTGCAGTGTTTCTCTAACTACTTTTCAGAACAGAAATGACCTACCGATCTTCATGGGCTGTAAATAGTTTAGTTTAAACTTACCTTAAAGACGTTATGCATAAACTCACGCAAGAAGTCAGACGACTTACATCATACGAACAAATGAATAATTCATTATATTTTCATCAAAATATTTAAGAAACTGCAACTGCAATAAAACGATTACTACACTAAAAATTTACATTATATATCGCACAAAATTGCAAAAAATGATTGTTTTTACTCGACCAAATATCAAAAATTACGTTGACAATAAAAATAATTGTGTAACGTCAACCATGGCGTAAGACGTCTGAATTCTTGCCGCGAGTATAATAACAATTCGTCAATGTCTGACAACTTTATTGAACAATATATGAATCCATTAAAACTTCTCAGCTTAACAGAACAGAATAGATAATAGACATGTTTTCCATTCTGATCCCTAATAGTGACTGACAAAAAAATATATTTATACATAAAATATCTTCATATTACAGGGTGTTTCTAAACCATAGTGAGAAATTGAAATAAAAGATATAAACTAATAATTATTTTTATCTGGCCAGCAAAAAGATTTTGACTACGTCCCACATTTACCATCTCAAGTATTTTTATATAATTATATTTCTTGAGCTTTTCTCACGACACATAATGAAGTTTGAACTAATTATAATAAGTGTTCAAAATTACTCCCGTTGCTTACGGAAAACGTTCCCGTTTAATAAACTCAGCACGAGAATTTTGCCCAGCTTTGTTGTATATTAACATGTGACGCAAACACTAGATACAAATAAACTAAACCCACTAGTCACGAAGGAAATATGTCCAAAACACGACTATTTTTAATCTAGGGTTTGAGGTGAACAATGGCAGGTAATGGATTACAATGTTGTCACACGTTGCGATGCGTTAGAGTTTGAACGATTTTTGGGAAAACTTCTGTTGTTTACCTCATTAATATTTAATACTGATACAAAAACCAAACTACGTTAAAGGGCTTTTATCATAGTTAGCAACTTTATAATAACATATATCACAATTTTGAAGCGTGGTACTTGATGGAGGCAGTCGGGCCGATGTAATAAACATCGATTTTAGTAAAGCATTTGACACTTTGGATAATGACATATTGTTGAGCAAATTGGAAAATTTCGAATTACCTCAATCACTTGAAATATTTTTCCACTCATATTTACATAGCAGATCACAATTTGTTTATTACCAAGGTTTTAAATCGTATCAATTTACACTTACATCTGGTGTTCCACAAGGTTCAGTTCTGGGAGCACTACTTTTTATTTTATTTATAAATAATCTGGTATCCGATCTCCAATGCCATAGCTTGTTATACGCTGATGATTTGAGATTATACAACAGAATTGATTTTATTAGCGATTGTTAAGAATTGCAATCAGATTTGAATAAAGTCTCTACGTGGTGTTAATAACGGCTTATCCGTAAATGTTGGAAAATGTAACACTGTTACTTATACGCGTAAGCATGTTGAACAACAATATATTGGAATGTGCCAACGGTTTCAAAGACCTAGGTGTTCAATTTGACAGTAAATTAAGTTTTATCCCACAGATTAACAGTATTACTACTTTTGCTTTTAAGTCACTGGGTTTCGTCCTTAGAAACTCCATGGATTTTCGTAACCCCTGTACTTTGCAAAGTTTGTATAATACATTTGTCAGAAGTAAATTGGAATACGCAAGTGCAGTGTGGTCTCCATACTACACCTCTCACACCTTTCCACCAAATGGATAGTTGAGTTTATATTTTGTTTGTGTTTTCTAGAACTCGAAAAACAAAAACGAAACTGGAACAAACTCCAAAACTCTTGTTTCCATCAAGCGGGCTACATTTTGTTTTGTTTTTGTTTTCGGTCCTTTTCTACTGGTTGTCGCAAGGAAGTCAGAACACATTTTTTCAATAAAGTTACATCAAGAATTTAGACGACTTAAGTCATCCGAACAAATGAATAGTTCATCAAATATTTATCAAAATATTTAAGAAACTTCAACTAAAAATAATGAAACTATATACTATAAAAACTATATGCTACACTTAATGTTTGCACTGTATGCACTAAATTATAAAAATTTATTGTTTTCAACACGACAAACTATCGAAAATTATGTAAAAACAGTAAAAACAATCGCGTAACGTCAGCTGTGACGTAAGTCGCCTGAATTCTTGCCGCAACTATAACCAACCAACATGTTTAGAGAAGATTTTTTATTCTTGGCTATGGCACGTTTATACTGAAGTACTTGGGAAAAACGTAAGTGTATATATGTACGGTTAAAGTGTTTACTTGGTTGGTTAGTTAAGTTTGTACACTATCCTATACTGTTTGTATAGTAAGCGAAAATAGAAAACATAACACAACCGTTTCCACTAAACAGACTGGAGTCTCAAAACACGCCGAAACCTTTTGATGTGACCGCTTCTGAGCGGGACTCGAAAAACAAAACTCCAACTGTCTTTAAACACGCCAGTCTTCAAAAAGTTTGTGAATAGTTACAGTTTTGTTTTATTCAACACGAGTTTGTGTTTTGTTTTTGATTTGTCCGTTTAGTGGAAAACCGCCTTTAGAAAACATCCAGAGAATTTTTTTTTTAAATATTTGTGCTATCAGTTAGACGGAGTGTATCCACTGGTTGGGATTGATCACAATTACTTACTATATCGGTTTTCTTATAATTCACTTCAAAATCGTAGAAATATGCACGGGGTTCTGTTTTTATATAAATTATTAAATGATACGTTGAACTGTTCTAATATCTTACAAATGCTTAACTTTCGAATTCCCTACACATCAACTCATTTCCATGTTACATTTGAGGTTAAAAAGTATCGTACAAATATATTAAAATACTCACCCATTAACAATATGTGTAATAATTATAACTTTATCCAGAATAAATTTGATATTTTTCATTGTTCAACTAGAGATGTCAATCGGGCTTTTATTTATTAGGTTCATTTGTCTGGTATTTCAATTTTGTTTTGTTATTTTCTGACTCTGTAACTGGGATTCTGTCGTGTTGAGTTTGTGTAAATAAATAAATAAATAACACGGTATTGAATTTTATTGCAGTTATATTTTTATTTTTGAAACGTATATGTAGAAATACTATTCGTATTGGACACTTTTTTCATAAAAGTTGTTTTTATTATTTTTGGTCAGATATACCCCATAAACCATTTCAGTGGTACTCATATTACGGACTCCATGTATAGATTAGGATATGTATAATAAAAATAATATTTACATATGTTATATTAAAGAGTTTACTTAACATTTCTTTGCCATGCTGTCTCGAAATGACAAATATTTTTCGCACAATTTACTTTATCCTTGGCCATCAATACGAACCGTTTATACAGGGTGATTCTTAATCTATACGCATACACTTGTGAGATTATAGCTGAAGACCAATAATGACGAATAGTGAAAAATATATTGTAAAACATTTTTAGCTTCGGAAGTTTACAAAAATTTATCAGGTAAAATTTTTTGTTTATAAAAACTGAGAAGTAAACAAGTCTAGACGATATGTTTGGTATTTGTAACAGTATTTTGTTATCAGTTGTGGTCCTATTCGAGTTTATTTTCACGTGATTATAAAAGTATTACGCATAATTTTTCAAACGAAGAACTTTTGTAATGATATTGGCATACGGGGAATTACATCAAAATTCAGTGGCTTCAGTGGCTTCACCCGAGACGTAAAGTCTTTTTGCGTGCAGTTCAGCGAGAGAGAGAAACTGGCAAATTGCGGCCGAGGCCTGGGCAACATGGGGGAGCCGTTAGACCATAGCAAGTTTTCACAATTACTAGGATAACTGCAGCGAAATTTGGGATATCACAATCCACAGTTTGGAGAAAGTTAAGGCATGATTTACTCTACCCACTTCGCATGCAGGGTATAAACTTTACTTATTGCGTTAATACAGACATGTCTACTTAATATTGATGTAGTATTAACTTTACATATCCAAAGTCGTTAAGAAATACTTCATTATTATAATTATTTTAATTAGGAATTATAGAATATCAAATTTAATGGTTAAAATTCATTTTATAAACTGAAAATGTGACTATACAGAAGGTGTTCAAATTTGACCTAGAATACCTTTGTAAAATTTGAAAATTTACACTGTAAGATTTAACTGTTTTTTTTTGCGTACAGGAAATTCTGGCAACACAACAGCGTTTCGCATTCTTTAAGAACCCTGTATAATATCAATAATATAATAAAAAAATAGTAAATATTAAAAGAAAACATATTTATTTTTGTAAAAAAATTAATTTGCTGTTTACACTTTTAAAAATACGCTCCAACGCTCCGTTTTACACAACACAAATCCCTTAAATCAAGTATAATTTCTTTGCAAAAACAATTTTTGTTAGAATTTTAAACGTGTTGTTAGTGCTATATCAATATATTAATATTAAAAACGTCATATAACTATACAGGGTGATTCTTAATCTATAATAGCTGAGGCGTAATGACGTATAGTGAAAAAAAAATGTAATGTAATATTTTCAGATTCGGAAGTTTACAAAAATGTATCAGGTTAAATTTTTGGTTTATAGAAACTAAGAAAGAAACAAGTCGATATGTTTGGTATTTGTAGCAGTACTTGTTATCAAATGTGCTCCAATTCGAGCTTATTTTTCACGCGACTATAAAAGTATGGTGCATAATTTCTCAAACGAAAATTTATGGACGTGATACTGGCATATGGGGAATTACATCAAAATTCAGTGGCTGTAGCTCAACCCCAAAGATTTCCCCAAAGATATTATCCAAGCCTTTTTACTTGTGGTTCAGTAGAAAGAAACTAGCAATTTTCGGCCAAAGCCTGGTCAACAGGAGGAGCCATTAAATATTGTACATCTAGAAGAACAGATTTTAAATGCCATGCAAGAGCAACCTGGCATGAGCACTAGGACAATTTCATTGCAATTTGAGATATTACAATCTCTCTTGGCGAAAGTTAAGGCATTACTTACTCTACACATTTCACGTGCAGCGGATACAAGCCTTACTTCCAAGGGATCTTCCGCTTTGAGTGAACTTTTGCGAGTGATTTTTACATTAGCAGCACTTAAACCTAAACTTTACCATGAACATTTTATTTAAGGACGAAGCAATTTTCACATGTAATGGTATTCACAATTTTCACAATACGCATTATTGGGCATCGGAAAATGAGTGGCCCCCTAGATCACCCGACCTAAATCCGGTTGACTTTTATCTTTGGGGTCATATAAAAACTATGGTGTAAGTTACGGAAGTCAACACTGAACAAGAGTTGCAAAATTGCATACACGCTGCCGCTGAGGAAATTCGACTACAACTGGTTTGGGGACTGATGACGAGCTCAAGCGTGTTTTGAAAATCACGGAAATAATTTCTAACAGTTACTATGATAAATTAAATGCATTTTCAATTTTATGAAATTTACGTTCACGCTGTAACTAAAAAACCTTTTTTTTTTTCACTGTTCGTTATTTTTTGTCGTCAGCTTTAATTTCTCAAGTGTATGCGTATAGGTTAAGAATCACCCTGTATATATCTATTATTTTACTTCGATGTCACTGCCAAACTAAAACATGAACATGTACTGGCTCATTCCCAATAAAGTCATTCACTGGTGCAAATATAAATATTGGATAAAAGTATGCAAATAAACCATTGGCTGTGAGATAAGAACATATTTCGGGAGTTTTATTTAAAACTTACGCAGTACTGTTACAGAACGCCGTTACGTAGTAACCTATGCCACACAAAATTAGTTACACACATTTGTCCACTTGATTGCATTTTGTTGTGCAGTTAACATGATTTTTTTGTTGTTTCTTGGTGTGATCTCATTGTAAGTATGTACATTGTTTTATGTTTAATAACCGCTTACATACAATACAGCGTTGCTCTTTGTGGAAGCTAAAAAATCTATTTTTATACGATGTTTATTTGCCAAAATTGCATACGTATCTAATTTTTACAATTAAAATTTTTAACAGTATGCTATGTTTTACGCCACAGATATATTATTATTTTAGAACATAATCCATTAATCCAACTAAAATCAACTTCGTATTTAATAACCTAGTGAATTAATAAGCGTACTTGGATGCTATACCTACCATAAAAATTTAAAAGGATTAATTATATCAAATTATAAAATATATAGTAAATATATTATACAGGGTGTTCCAGAATGATGGTCAAATATTTTACCAGTGTATTCCACAAGCCATTTTAGAGGGGGATTTTCATATAAAATTTTTCAATTTGGGTCCTCCCTGTTGAAATATTCAAGTCTCAAAATGGCGGAGAAGAAGAGTTTTTTTATTTTTCTTTAAAAACTGTTACACTTAGAAATTTCAATTTTGGTACACATTATCGGCTAGTAAAAAGCTATTTTATGGTGGTGTCTATTCCTTGACTCATGTTTCTGAAGGGTGGGAATAAGCAACCTCTAGAATTATTTCTTTCAGAACTTTTTCCTGCAATGACCGATTTCAAGAAAACTTTTTTTTAAATACTACATATAATTTTACTACTTTTTTCCATTATGTAATTTTTTGATTCAACCAACAGTTTGTGCGGAAAAAATAAAAATAGTTTTCCTTACTCTAAATATCTTTTCGTCACCGGTTACTGATAACCGCAGTAGGCGGTTGCTATGTTGATGTTTCTCTGTTGTCTTGTCAAACAAATCAATCTTGACAGTTTTGGCAAATATTTGTAAACAACTGACTCTTCCGTACAAATATTAGCGAATAAATTGACGGAATATGCATATGGCAGAATTGGCAACAGTTACAGAAATACCTTTGTTTAAAAATATTTGCAAAAACTGTCAATTATAGACCTAATGGGGATTTGTTTGACAAAACAACATCAACATAGCAACCGCCTACTGCGGTTATCAGTAACCGGTTACGAAAAGATGTTTAGAGTAAGGAAAACTATTTATATTTTTTTCCGCGCAAACTGTTGGTTGTATAGAAAAATTACAAGAGGGAAAAAAGTAGTATAATTAGGTGTAGTATTTAAAAAAGAGTTTTGTTGAAATCGGCTAGTGCAGGAAAAGGTTCTGAAAGAAACAGAAACATGAGCTAAGGAACAGACACCACCATAAAATAGCTTTTGACTAGCTGATAATGTGTACCAAAATTGAAATTTCTAAGTGTAACCGTTTTTAAGGAAAAATAAAAAAAACTATTTTTTCCGCCATTTTGAGACTCGAATATCTCAACAGGAAGAACCAAAATTGAAAATTTTCATATGAAGATCCTCCCTGAAATGGCTTGTGGAATACACTGGTAAAATATTTACCATCATTCTGAAACACCCTGCATATTTGAATGCATTTCTAAAGAACAATAATTAAAATATTTTCAATAATGGAATATAAATAGCCAAATCAGAGAGTATATAACTAAAATAAAAATTTAGTTTCTAATAAAACATAAAAAGATTATATTCGATAATTTATTAAGTACTATACTGCTTGTTATATTAAGTACAGCAGAAAGAACACATTTTTTTATGTCATATTCATCCTATTGTTTTCGAGCATCAAAAAAGTTGAGCTTTACAAATGCGAAACTGGCATATAATTAATTGACATTGTATTGTGACATTTAGTCATAATACATTATTTCATTTTGTAAAGTATACTTCAGCAAACCTCGATTTATAATCGTATCTGTCCTCGATAATATCCAGTTTACTAATAGAATCAGTGCCATTATTTTTAATAACATCAGTTTAAAAATTCGCATTTGGATATCGGCCAAATAGTTCAGTAACACATGATCTATTTTAGAAATAAACAATCTTTAGATGCTATTGTAGTACAGGTTTTATGTTCTTTTTTGACAATATAGATCCAATTTAGAAGTTGTAGTGATGCTTCGTCAAAGAATTTCTTTATATTAAAATACCTCAGTTCAAGTAAAGTAATTAAATATTTATTTATGTAGCTATACAAAATATAGATAAATAAATAGCTATACAAATAGAGAAAAATAAATATTGTGGTTAAATTATTGAGAACAAATTGAACTCAAAAATGCAATTCACTTATAAAGTTAGGTGCTTTAGAGTTTTTTTTTTTTTTTGAAATATAAACACAAATAATAATTTATTTTCTTTCAAGTATTGATCTGGAATTACTAGCACTACATAAAAGGTGTAATTTTAATTGTATTCATTTCGGTCTTTATAGAACTTGCATATTAGTTTAGTAATTTGGTTGAATCTGAAATTATCTATTTGTAAGATTTAAGTGAAAATTTGAGAAAATATGGCTAGAAATTTCAGCGAAATTTATTTGTTTATTAACTAAGTAAATAAATCTGTATAATCATTTGAGAAATGGATTTCTATTCTACTTTGTAGTAATCTTGAAGCCATTCCTTCATGTGTTACCTACTTTTGTATATATTTATAATTTTAATGATTTCAATATATTTATAAAAAGTGCCTCTGTTTATAATCAGTTAACAAATAACAATATTACGATCATTTTTCCTGAAATCATTTTTTAGAATTCTAGTCAAATACATCTGATAAACACTTCTAATAGATGCTAATACTTTTTGTTGAATGTAAACAAATAAAGGCAACAAGCTTACTAAATAGGCACTAAAAGTTGCACTAATGAAAATGGCATTATCAAATATTGTCTATAGCTAAGTAATCACGTGAGAGCAGCGTAAATTTCATCCAAAAATAGTAAAATATTGTGAAAACTTTCTTTTACGTCTGCCAGTTGAGTTCCGAATTATTGCATAACATTGCCTTTGTCGTTAATGGTCAATATAAATTTTATTAGGGTTACCACTTGACAGGAATGTCCCGGCTTCTGACTTTTGAAGCAGTTAGTAACGTCATTTTGAATTTTCGCTTTCCAATTATAAATTCATATTATTTTTGGACAAGTTACAAAATCTAAAAAAAAAGGTTTACGTCAAACATTACTTACATTGCTTGCATTTTTCCAAACGTTAATTTTATTTTAAATTTAAAGTACTTCTTTAAATCAAATCGACTTTTTTTGTAAAAACAGTCGAAATTAATTTATTTGATTTTGAAGGTAGTATTTACAATAGCGGCAAGAATTCGTCATACGAGCAGATGAATAATTCATTATAGTTTTATCAAAATATTTAAGAAACTGCAACTGAGAATATTAAAACTATATACTACAGTATATATTATACTAAATTACAAAAAATGATTGTCTTTAACGTGACAAACTATTGAAAATTATGTTGACAATAAAAACAATTGCGTAATGTCAGACTTGACGTAAGTCGTTTCAATTCTTGCCGCAACTATGCCTAAATACTATACCTATCCTATGTGGCAAGTAGTCATTTCTATTTGAAATAAAAATTTAAATTAAAATTAAAAATCGGTATTTATACACAAAATAATATAAATACAATTTACTAAGTATGTATTAAATGAGGCACTTTTACGTATTTTCCAGAATCTGCAGTATTTAAGGCAAAGCTAATACACCGTTAAGGTTGTGATATTTCTCGCCATAAAATGATCAAAAATATTGACACTATTTAAATTCTCCTCAAATAAAATAATAACTTTTAAAAAAACGTTTGTAAGAAACATATATTTTGCTATTGTAACATTTAATAATTTATTTTTACAAAACAATACGTATTTTCATAGATTTAGATATGTAAAAATTTGTTGGTTAGACCGCTTATTTTGGTTATTTACTCGTTTTAATTGCTAAACCCTAGATTATTCAGTTATTAAATATCTAAAATAATTTGTATTTGTATAAAACACTATTTCATGAATACGACACTTAAGTAACATTGAACTTGATACTATTTTGATTATTTAATGGTAGAAGGCAATATTTGTACCTATAATTTAGACGCAGTCAATTCACAAGAAAACCATGTAAGCAACAAATATAAGCGTAATTCATTGATTTTTATTTTTTATGCTCAGTATTACTTGCTATTACTATTACGATTACTATTACTATTGCTATCGCTATTGCTATTGCTATTGCTATTACTATTACTATTACCATTACTATTACTATTACTATTACTATTACTATTACTATTACTATTACTATTACTATTACTATTACTATTACTATTACTATTACTATTACTATTACTATTACTATTACTATTACTATTACTGTTCCTATCTTAGGTGTCTTAATAAATAAATATTTATATATTTATGTGCTTGTGTGGGGAACAGTAATTCTCAAAACAAAAACTAGCTATTTTTCCTTGGACCTATATCAGGAATTTTAAAAATTAACAAACCTTGATTCCAAATTTTTATCTATAATTGTTGTGCATGAAGCTAATGCATTTATTTACTATATTCGCTATGATGTAACAGTAACGGCACATTAATAAATAATTTCTCCTATTTTAGACTAAGTGTTTACCAAACTACTAATGCCTCATTCACATATGGGCAACCGTGTAGTGAACGGAATACAGGATACCTCTATGTTATGACATGGAGATTACCTGACCAAAAAGAAGTGAATTGCGTAGACATCACGGGATTCAAGAAAAGTTTGTTTACCTCTTTCAACCTGTCTTCATACAGCCTCTTCTTCGAACGAGTAGCAGCAGCAGATACCCTCTACGCCGACCATATGGGTGTGAAGAGGCTTCCCATCTTTGTCGTTCTTGCTCTACCCAATATAGCGACGATTGACATGTCTGCTAATCAAATCACTAAATTACCACCTAAAATATACAAGATTGCGCCAAAGCTTACGAAATTCCTGTTGTCAGAAAATAAAATAATTATTCCAAAGAAGAGTCCTCTAATGTCATCTCCTACATTAAAAACCCTGATGTTGAGCGACAACGGAATAAATCATTTGAACAAATTTACGTTTTCAGAGTTACCAGCACTTGAAGTATTGTATCTGGATAGCAACAGACTGAAGTTCGTTCATCCTAAGATGTTTAATTCCATGAAGAACTTGAAATATTTACACTTGGGGAAGAACTTCTTGGCAAATATACCACCAAAAAATGTTATGCCCGCATCGATTCAGCAGTACATAACGAAAAGTCAGCGCCCGATTAAGCGAAGATCGCTTAGCCGTAGAACTATTGGCAGACATCGAAAACAAACGTTAATTTCCAATAAGTTATCTCAGTGATTTCGAACTAGCTAAAGGAAAGCATTTAGCTTTATCGTTTGTTTTTCCACTCTGAAGCTTAATCTTTCTACAGTATGATTAGAAGTTATATATTATATATCAATCAATACGTATATTATGCCACTGAGACGAGGAAATTTGTACAGTCCAAAAAAATACTGCTGAGATAAATGATTTAGCAGAATCACGTGTTCCCAATCTACATCAGTGTTTACTGTGTATCGACAGGGTGATTTAGCCATAAGGTCATTTTAAGAGGATATAAGGAAAATGAGTAGAAAACGATAACGCAACGTGCTCCAGACCTTGATGGGATATTTGCATTTTGCAATCGCCTTGAAATTGTTCTTGTCGGAAAATTGGCTTTCCAACTTTATGTATTTGAGGTTATATTTTGTATATTTGGCGTTATTTAGTGTTCTGACCTTTTTATTTGATAAAATGCGTTGTGCCGTTTTGATGATAAATTTTGCAATGCAAATTCTTTTAATCAAAGTTGACGTTGGGAAGTATTAAACTTATACTTAGTAAAACATTTTGCATGACTAAATAAATAGATACTAGCATGCTCTTTTCCTCGGATTTCGTACGTATTAGCGGATAATAGTCTATGAAAGAACACAAACATTTAGCTGTGATTGTTATCAACACGGAACGGTAGTTATAAATCGAGTTGTTTTATCTTTCCTATGCCTTCCGAATACGTGATTAAAATTAATAAAATTATGACTAAATCACCCTGTATATAAATTTCACTAAAAATGTATGGCATCAATGCTTCTTAATCTTAGTATATGAAATATATCTTGCAAAACTCTACGTACACTTAAAATATGAACATTTTATTGAGGTTAAGATACAACTTACTATATATACAGAGTGGTCACTTTTACGACGCCCCATACAGGGATCTCGGAAAGGGTAATCTATACAGTATGGCCTAGATTAGAAAAAAGTTACGCATTTTTATCTCATTATTCCTTTTTATTTTTAATTGAAATATTGTAAAATTTGGTACCTTTATATTGTTGACATAAGCTTTCTATTGACAATGGAAAAAAATTCTCCGCTTACATCCAAAATTTTTGATTTTCACACCGCCAAACACAGTGAAAATAGTGAATTGAACTACGTGTACTTTTTTTTACCGAAAATTAAAATTATATCTTAAATATTTTTGAAAAAATTCTAAAAAGTGGGCTCTACAAATAATAATCAACTAGTACCGTTATTTAGTTGCCTTAACTAGAATTGTCACTGTAATAAATGTAATATAATACAATATACAGGGTGTACAGGCACTACAGTATTCAATAAAAAATATTACAGTTTGAATACTTTAAAAAGTTAATTGTAATGTTTAAACTCAATTTTCAGTTCCTGATTTACAAATTATTATAAAATGAACAACAATTATTTTACCTATTATAACTAGTAGTACATTATATAAGACTACTCTAAAAATCAAGTCAACAAATGACTAATTGGCATACCATTCAAAAAATCCCTTTATTACTCACTTTTCAGTGTACATATATTTTAGGAACTACTCAAAATATCTCATATTTGTTTTCAAGAAATTGAAAGGCATACAAAATAGCAACTTTTTCCAAGAGCGATGTACTAGACGTCGTAAAAGTAACCACCCATTTATAGTAAATCAATTATAATGTAAAAGAAATCTCCAAGTCTAAGATGAGTTAGCTAAGATCAATTTGTGTACAATATTTAATTTTTTTGAAAAAAATTACTTATCGGAATAAGGTCTAGATGATTCACAGTAACAAAATCCTTAAATATACATTTTCTTTTTTTTCTGTATCCACTATAGAATACAATAATTATCAACATGTAGTTCTTCACATTATCTACTTCATGATCAAAAGATATCTGATTTGATTATGTCAACAATGCTTAAATCATTTGTGTATTTGATTTAACGTCAATAAAATCAGCTTTTTACACTAAAAGAGAAGTATACTGAATAAAATTTATAAATGTAGATTGTGGGGAAAGCAGAAATATGGGTGACATTTAAATTGAATAAACTTATATATACGTTTATCAATGTGTACAAAATATAACCTTGCAACCTTATTTTAAACTCTAAATATTATTGTTTATAGTGCCATATTATGTAATAAACTTGTTATTATTGTACATTTTGATTTATTTTATGTATTTCTATTTCGCAATTTAATGAAGTTAATACGAAATAAATTATATCCGAAGAGCCATATGTATGGAACGCTGCCAATAGACAGTATCAGTGTTGTTTCACAAAATAAATACAAAGTGTTAAATTAATTAAGTAAAAGATATTCTAAAGAATAAAAAAAAATATCTTCAAAACCATTTCAATTTTGACATACAAGGTGTTCCATAATAAAATATGTTTTTGTTTATACAGGGTGTACCCGTTTTTCATTTTTAACTTTGGGGAAAAATAGGGCATGAAAAACCATTAATGGTTCCTATGACATTTTTCTCTGTGACGCTTCATATTTCTGATACAGGACGTTCAATTTTAAAGAAAATTATTTTGTTTTCTTTATTATGTACTATAGAAATAAATATATTTCGTCAAACTTGGTATGCAGTAATCACAATTTGTTATTTTGACGTGAATAACTTTTTTGAACTAGTCAATGGCGTAGGGAGTTTTGTTCACAATGGAACCCCCTCAACATCTACTCCAATGATGAAAAGTATTTTTTCAGAGCAAATATTAAAATTATATTTTATTTTTGGAAAAAGTACTCTTGAAGAAATTGACTGCGAAGTTTTGCTTTTTAAATATTTTGAGTTTTACTCCCATACCTATGCCATTAGCTTCAGTTAAGAAAAGTTATTCGTGTCAAAATATTAACTAAGGAAAAATATTTATTTGTTTGATAGGTAAAGATAAAAAAATAAATATTTTTCTAAAAATTGAACGCTCTGTATCAGGAAAATGGAGTGTGTGTAAAGAAATATGTTGTAGGAAAGGCCTCTATTATTTATTCATGCTGCATCATTTCTCAAGAACGAAAACTCGGGGGTGCTCAGGTACTTACCTTCCAAATGGATTGTCTGAATCAATTTAAATTTGGCTTAAAAATAAGAAAAACAATATATTCGAATATACTTCAATTTCGATATGCAGGATGTTAAAATTTTCATAAAAAAATACTTTATTTATATGTATAGATAACTTCAATATAGATTGACCAAATCAGTTCAAATTTGATCGATATCTTGAAAAACACCTCGTTTCTGATAACACACATAGGTACCAAATTTTTCATAAAAAAATATGTTTTTATTCATGTAGGTATCTTTCAAGCAGATTGTCCAAATCAATTCAAATTTGACAGGAGTAAATATGGCAGCAATAAAAAATGCAAAAGCATCACTAATTTTGTTATCGAAAGTTTCAATACACAATAGCACATTCGAAACTGCAGGGTAAAAAAACACCCTTATCTTTTTTGCAGCTGAATTTTTTTAAGTGGCAGTTACGAATTAAAAGTTTAGGCTTCTTGACGTTACACGAGTCATAACACTCTCTTCCTCAACAGTATCAAAGTCACGTTTGAACGAGATTTCTCACGAAGCATGAAGAAGCCTAAACAACTGCCGGACATTGTTCAGCATAGCTGTAAATTTACATGGATATACATGATTCTTATTCTCTTGAGAGTTGTGCCTCTTCTCTGTTGCTTAGGTAAGTAATTATAAATCTCAAATGGTTAAATTGACTGTATAGAGTAAGAGCGCGTAAGTGCACGTTTTTGTTGGAGCAGCACGCCAGACCACGATAAGAGCCAGAGGGATTCTTCTAGTTAATAAATTTCAATATTCTAACAGTTTGGCCACAGTTTTCAACTTAAAGTCGTATCAATATGTATACTGAATCGTCGTCTCCATTAGATGATGAGATTTTATTAGATTCGACGGCCAATTAAAGGTATTTTCTTAATAAAAACGAAAAATAAAATATTTTGTAGAGTGGACTAATTTCGATACTTTTAGAGGATTTCTCTTATTTCCCGAGGGGATAGAATAAAAGTATGTAAGGTTACACGAGCTCAATTTGTAAGAAAAATTGGATGGCTACAACCGCCTTTCGATGTCTCGATTCGTTTAAACGATACAGGGCGTTTCTTATTTTTTTAGTTCTTCTTTGACGCTTTATAACTTTCTTGTTTTCTAATATTTTATAATTTTATAAAAACATTATTTATTCACTTTTTACGTAGATTTCAGTGGCGTACGTAGTTTCTTTTAAATATTTCATATTTGTTTATAGCAATCTGTGTGAAACCACAGTTTTTCAAATTTTATGGACAACTTAACCAGTTTATATATTTTATTTCTATCGTCATATCTACGGTAAACAAAATGTAATTAAAACCATGATTGAGTAATCTTAGTAATGGACTTATATCATTACCCGCTTAGCTTAATAATATATTAAAGAATATGCTGTTACTATTAATTTATTTTTGTTAAGCATAAAAGATTTGCATATCTCAAATATCATTGACGTTACCAAAATATAAAATACCCTGTATTAATTAAATAAGTACGATGTATCTAAATAAATGTTTACAGATGCATTTTCTATCTACAACAAAAATGACTGTGTAAATCTGATATTTGTAGTCAATACCTATCCTAATACGATTATTTACGATGAATTTTCTAGTTAGCTTTGGAAAACAATTAAATTCGTATACAAACCATAGCATTGTATTTACTTTTTGACAGCTGTTAGATGCTGGATTTAAATTCTTACTAATACATGCTTAACAAAAATAAAATATTAATAATAGTCTACTTAACATTACATTTTTTACCGTAAATATGAACTAGTTGACAGTACAAATTGACCATAAAAAGGAAAAATTCCACACATGAAAGTATATTTGTTACTATAAAGTATATTGTTGGAAAGCCAATGCAAAATGCTATACAACCGTGATATAAAATGCAAAAAATAAAGAGCATTTTAAAAAACTGTATACGCTACTGAAATGTACGTAAAAATATGAATAAATAATGTTTTTAGAAAAATTTGGTATATTAGCAAACAAGGAAGGAAGTAAAGCTTCATAGAAAATGCAAAAAATTAGAAACACCCTGTATCTTTGAAAAAAATCTATATATCGGAATCTGGTTTTCTCGTGGTATGGCGTACCTCTCCAACATAAACGTGAACTTCATTTTTAATTACAAATAACAACCATATTTATTTTTGTATCTGCACTATAGTTACATTAGACCATTTTTAAACAACTAAAACCCTCAATATTTTATAGTTTCATCAGAAAAAAAAGATTTTTTTTTAAATTTTCAATATGCATACTCTTAGGATCAAAGAGCACTTGCATTTAAATATATTTCGTTGCTTTGCGTTTCTAATGATTATATTTTAATATGCCCTTAAAAATTTACTAGTATGGATATTTCTAGTAAAGGTAAGGACGGAAAGATATAGAAGCTGTAGTAAGAAGTGCACGTCCAGAATAAGTTGTAACAATAGAGTTACTAGAGCAAATTTATATGCAACCATTATGCTTATACGCTTATATGAATGTTTATTCATCAATTCATTCAAGAATGGTTATGACTGTTGCCGTGCTAATTTGAGTGTGTGAGTTTCTTCTTTTTTATTAATTAACGTATGAGTGTATATTTAACCATTTTGCCGTGGTTTTTAATTATTTATGCCCCTTTTGCAGCCAGGCACTGACAGTATTTCTCCCAAGTTTGTGTTTGACAGATCCTATACGGTACTTATCAGGAATGAAGAGAGCGCCAGCGAAGATGTTATCAACATCTACACAGACAGATCAAAAAATAAGAAAGGTACAGGATGTGGGATTTATTCCAGATCCTTGCATATTCATTATCAGTGGGCAATGGATAAGCATGCTACCGTAGTACAAACGGAATTAGCAGGTATAACCATAGCCGCCAAAGAAATTGCCTGTAGACATACAACGGGCAAAATCATCAGAATCTACACAGATAGAAGACAATCACTACTGATCTTAAGATAACAACTAGATCAGCATGGGAATGCCATCAGGCACTAGTAGTGGCCTCAGCTAACAACAGCGTATCTGTATGCTGAATAAAGGGACACGACCGGTGCAGTGGCAATAAAGTAGCTGACAAGTTGGCTAGGAATGCATCGGGTCTGAACGTTTTGGACCTGGTCTCTCCAGTATGCTTCCGTTGTCAGCATTTGTTGATATTATCAAAGGAGATACCCACAAAAAGTTTATGAAACGTTGGGATGAAACAAATGGCTGTCAATTTGCTAAGGAGTTCCTAGAGTACCCCTGCAAGGATACAGCCAAAAAGTACCTGGCTATGTCTAGAACAAATCTTCGTCTGGTGACAGGTATTCAAACTGGATATTGCTGGCTAAGGAAACACCTCTGTTGCATGAGGAAGTGCGAAACACCTCTTTGTAGGGGTTGCAAACAGGAAGACGAGACAATATTTCTTGCACTGCCACCTCCTCAATAAGAGAATCCGTGTTGTGAGAGCGATGGCCTTCTATGGCCTATATTAGAGAGATCCCTCTGAGCAACGTCATCACCTTCTTCTCCTTATTAGGCTGGTTGGCGGCTCAGGTGGACTGATCTCCTAATGGGAGGAGGTACAAGGGGCCCAATGGGGCTTAAGTGCTGTAGCCTTTTTGCTACCTTTCACTTAATTCCAGAATGCAGAATTATTTATGGATTTTCTGTTTATACAAGTAGGTATATACTTTTTTGTATGATTTTATTTCTGTTTTCACATTAACAATTGAGCTATTTTTTTTACCTGGCTATTGGCATAACAGACATTGTCTCTAATAATGATAATAACAATGTTTTTGACGGCATAACATTCATCTTAGTTTATTAATCATAAATGAGTTTGTTTTACAACGCGCTAAAAATTTTAAGTGTTAATCAGTATCGTTAAGTAACGTTCAGATAAATGTTAGCGCAATGGCACTGCAGTTGTACTGTTGTATTGTAATTGTATGGAGTTAAATATTATTTACTCTGTTTACATAAAATTACTGTAGACTTAAGAAGTTGGGGAATTTATCCGCTGTAAGTTGGCGACATGCAAAAACTCAAGATTCTTGACCTTCAGAGAGGTTATGTTTATGTTTTGTCAACTACGTCCCTATCTACGGAAATTGTTGGTTTTTATCATTTGCCGAATAGTAATTAAAAGCCTACCCTAGATAAAATATAAGCCTACAATCTGCAGGACTAGATGGTCTATTTGAATGTTTGGTTAAATCACAGTATACTAGTATAATGTGGGTTAAATAAGGCCCCACTAATTTCAGCAAGTCATCAAACACTACCACTGTCCTTCGGGTGAAATGAAAAAATAATCGACATTCTCATTTCGCATTTCTTTATATAAATTATAGAAATCACCTTGCATGTGCTATCTGCGGTTAATAGGTCGCACCCACCATCTCCGGGTTCTTCTTTTTATTTTTTATTGCATGTATAGTTTTAATACATATTGACGTCGCTGCGAATAAGAGCAGCAAAAGTAACTGTTTCTAAACCAAACAGTCCTCTTCATCCATTTTTTTAGAAACAAATCAATTCTAAACTAAATATCTAAATTAGAATCTAATTTAAAAACTTAACCTGCAAAAATGTGAATCTTCTGTTTACTGTCAAAAAAGCAGTTTTCTGATTGGTCCTTGTATGATTGTTGGAAAAGGATTGGTAGAAGCTAAAATGATTTTAGCTTCTGCCATACAACTGCAGTACAAAGGCGTTACTGTTAAGTTTATCTGAACGTTACAAAAATCACAAGTATTTCTCGCCGTTTTACTTCAGTATCTTTGAATATTTGCAGGTGGGATGAGTTAACATTCCTATTATTTGCTAAACCCTAGATTATTCAGTTATTAAATGTCTAAAATTATTTGTATTTTGTAGAAAGCACTATTTCAAGAATACGGCGCCCTTTTTAATAACTTTTCTGCAGTACCAATGCAACCGCACTAATCTTATGTGAATGAAGCTTTAACGAGATATCTGAATAAATGTTATATTTTTCTAAATTTTATCACCTAAAATCTTAAAATGCCATTTTGGTTTAAAACGGGTTAGAAATATTCACAGATATTAAAAGTAATGTACGTATGGTACATGAATTTCTATAAAGTAACTGTATTCCACCAGAAATGTCATATTTATCTCCCATGACACATTAGAGTTTCTGAACTAAGAACATTCTTGCGTAGTGTACCCTTGTCCAATTTTATCTAATATATTTTAATGAAATGAGAGCGTAGCTATAACGGTTAATTTGCCCTGTCTGAACCCATATTAACTTTCGTTAATAATTTTATAATGATAATATATTGCGTCTTTTAAGTAAATAGAATAAACTTAGCATAATTATGCATATTTTATAACAATTTAGCACTGTGAAAATAATGAAATTAACCACTGCAAAGATATCACCACATCAACAGATTTTACTCAATATTTTGTGCTGCGAAAATTGTGTATGACACCCGCTATAATATTGTTAAAAGATTATTTACGCTTCTCAACAAGTTTAACGTTTTCTACCTCATGCTTTGTTAAATTAATAATGTTTATATCAAAGTCAACTAAGAATATTGCAGGGAACCATCGAAAACGTGCCATGCTATGTTCGAAATTGGAATAAGGAGTGCTTATTTGTGATATGTTTGTAAATTTATAAATTCCGATTTGTCTTACCAATCTTGCCGTTCTTATTTTATGCGTACTCCGCGGATGTCACTCACCAGGTTCCAAATGTGGTAAAACAGTGCCACACTTTTTTGTCATGGTATGGTCTTCATTTATCCATGCTTCGTGAGTAAGATATTCTTTGATTCAGATTTTGACCTTACTCTTTCAATTTCGTTTTATAGTGGAAATTCATATCACGCATAAATCGCAAAATCACCCTCCAATAGGAAAAGCTTCTGAATACTGTAAGAAAGACAAAGAGGGCAGTTAACGTTGTAATTTAGATTATTACTTATTTACTTTGCTGGCAGTACAGGACAGTATTTTTCAGTGATTATTTTGCAGGCTCGAGCGTATTAGGCCCGGCGCAAAATGAGACGCAGCTTGGTGAGGTGACGCAGCGTGTTTCACGGCGAATTTTGACAACTACTGTACTCATTGATTCTCAATTAAGTTCTGAATCTGATTCAGAAGACGAGTTTGAATCCAAAATTGCATCGTGTATCACCCAGATGCGTAGTAATAAAAAGTCAGTGAGAAGTTTATACTTGAAAAAAACAAAAACTCAAGGAGAATTTGCCTTAACTAAAGAATTTGGTGACGATTTTGTTCTCATGTAGTCTACATGGTTTGTATCGTACAAAACTTGTCGAATTCGCACGGTCTCGATTAATTTTTCTTCCATATTTTCAAACACGCACGGTGATTCCTAAAACTGCGGCAACTACACTGCGTTCCGCAGGATCACGTTGAGCCAAAACTGCGTCATCACGCTGCGAAGAAATATGCGCATTAACTATAGTCAGCGGTCGAAATTGTGGACAGTGACTAATCGCTAGCTTGTAGACAAGCGCGACACACGAAGCGGGGGGAGTGGGCAACATTTCATAGGCGTACTAAATTTGAATGCGATCAGATATAAAAATATACAAAAATAATTGCATTACATAATATCTATTATTTTTAGAGTAGAAACAGCGATATAACGGTTTTTATCAATTTCGAGGCGTTAGATAATAAAAATAATAAGAATATTTCAAAATTTAAAGTTTTTATCTTGTATATCGGTGTACCTAAGTTAATTTAAAAACTTTATCAAAACAAACTGAAAAGGTTTCTTATCAACATTATAAATATATCCTATAAAACGATGCCCTCTTGCGCATCGATGACCCACCACCACCCGGCTTATGCCGCCACAAGATGTTGACTGTTTATACATTTCATATAGGTAATTGTTTTACACGATTATTATTATCACTAAATTAATACGAATTACGTCAGAATCATAACAAACTTCACTATCACTGTATGTTCACTATTTATTAAAATAATCAGACGTTCACTTCGGTGTCACATCCACTTCACTATAACATAACACTTTTATTTCATTATCACATTTTCACATCACTGCCACATATTCTCTTCACTATCACAATTTAATCTTCATTGTAACACTTTTGCCTTACTGCCGCTATGTAGCAAAGTTTTCACTTCATTGTATTTAATTATCACTATCAGTAGAGATGTTGCTATCACTGTCACTTGAATCATCTTCCCCTAAATGGATAATGAGTGGGTCTATCAAAACATCTACTGTTGTATCTAGATCCTACATACGTTGCTCCTCCTTCCCAATTTCGTCTTTTTCAACGAGCATACTTTTACGATTTCGTTTTAAAAACCGAAAATTCATGTCATGCATTGTTCTTCTAAAAACTTTGTCAGATAATTGAGGCATGTCTTCATCTTCAGCTATCGTAGCTTGAATATTTTTTATCGTCGGTATTTTATTTCTGAAGAATCCATGAATTTTCCTGCGAATGGCGTATTTTACGTCATCATCGACTTCTGTTTTTTTCCTTAATCGTGTTTTTATTTCTTTCTTCTTTGGATTTACTTCCGCACTCTTTTTTATATCACGAGATACACTAGAAACTGACACTTGTGTTAACTAACTACACATATCAACAGCTTCACTAACACTTATGTTAAAGTTTCGCGCTCGAATTCCTTCGTATACGTTTTTTATTATTATCAATTGCCCATTACAGAGGTTATGTCGATTACTAATAGACCTTTTACTAAAACTGGCACTTTGATCCATTAACTGTTATTTGTTAACTTCACGGTTGCAATAATTTATTTTTATAATTTAATATAACTATAGAAATAAGAACCCGCGAATAGCAGCAAATTCCCCAACGTACGCATATTCTAATGGCGTTCTAACCTCGACAAAGCCATGTACTAACGCTCACGGTTTACACACACCAAAATATTGTTTTCCACAATGCAATAAACAGAGATAGAGAATACATCGGGCTTCAGTTTGACTGAGTCTTTATCGTGGTGCCGTAAATGTGACTATAGTATCGATGTGCATAGAAAGCGGCACATTAATAATGAGGTAAATAATGTGTTATCTCTTATAAAAATATTACACGCTTAATAGTAATAGGGGTTTTATGTTATCTATTAGTGTCTATTACTGTCCACTATTTCGACCGCTGACTATATTATTACTTAGATTCACAAAAACTCGCCGTGACTCACGCTGCGTCACCTCACCAAGCTGCGTCTTATTTTGCGCCGGGCCTTATAACTTGTACATTTGTTATGTACTACACACAATGTTAAAAGTCTTGGACCCCCTGTATATAAAATGATTCGATTAAACCAAGTGCTTTTTCTTAATGTGGTAAAAAAGTACATGTACTTACTTTCTTACCAATGTTTTACAAATCTGGTCAGTTTGACAGTGTATTCAGCCAAGTGTGCCTATGAATTTTTGTACATTATAATGCCAGGACGTAAAATTTCTGCGTTTATCCGAGCAAGAATGACTGCTTTACATGATGCAGGACATTCCAATCATCAGATATCGAACATGTTGGGCATTCCTAGATCATCCGTTGTATGAATAGTACACAGATATGAGGAATTTGATACAGTGGAAAACAGACCACGTAGTAGGCGTCCTCGAGTATCTAATGAAAGGGAGGATCGGTATTTGGTGCAATATGCCCGTAGACACCGCATATCTTCAGCTTCAGCTCTCAGGGCCCACTTTCAAGGTACGTTTCGCCGTGTTATATCGATACCTACTATTCGAATACGACTCCACAACGCAAATTTACGTGTTAGAAGACCATTACGGGTCCTGACTCTACTTTCAAGGCATCGTGCTGTCCGTCTCCAGTGGGCGCAAGAGCATAGGGGTTGGCTTTTACCCCAGTGGCGGTGGGTCTTATTTACAGACGAAACCAGAATTGGGCTGATTACTGGTGACAATCAACAAAGAGGAGAGAACCAGGTCGTCAACAGCGACTTCATTTTTTGAAGTTGCTTCGTATGAAAGGGTACCGTAATGTTTTGGGGTGGAATAATGTTCAACCGCCGCACCCCATTAATTCGCATACCACAGAATATGACTAGTCAAATTTACATCGAACAAGTTATTACACCCATTATTTACCCCCTACGTAATAAATTAGATGAAAATTTTGTGTTTATGGACGACAATGCTCGACCACATCCCGAAGCAGGACACATCAATAGATTAGATTGGCCAGTCAACTCTCCTGACATGAATCCTATTGAAATCATGTGGGATTTCGTTGCTAGATCCATTCATAATCACATTCCTCCACCTCAGACTGCAGATGAGTGAGTTGTGGCGGCAGAAGAGAAATGGAACAATAACACAGACGTGTTCAATATGCTATTGGAACGTGGTGGAGGTTATACCGACTATTAGTCAAGTAGAGAACTTGCTTTGTTACTTCTTTTTGATTTAATAAATTTTGTCAAAAATGTCACACATTTGCTGGTTTTTAATTTTCTATTTACTCAGTTTATCAAACATATTCTTTTCACAAAAAAAGGTGCAGAAAACAATATACTTTTATAAATGTATTTGATTTTTCTGACAAAAATATTTCTTTAACAAGAATGAGGGTGGGTCCAAACTTTTGATGTTGTGTGTGTATATATTCGTGTTTTTGCCTTAAAGATATTGTAGTGTTAGATACTGCGTATCTAATAAGATATGGAGAGAATATTCAGGTCTTCTTGGAAGAACCTCAAGTTAGTACAAGTACAAATGAAACAAATAATGAGTGATATGGAAAATGTAGAGATTAGGATGGACGATATAGAAAATAGAACAGAGAGCATTATAAGAAACGGGTTATTTAATAATAGTGTAATTATATTAGACCACGCTCTGCATCATTCAAGATCCGGATACTAGCACAAAAAAATATTCAAGATTTCTAAAATATCCATAATATTGCGTACGATGCTAGTTTCAAGAAGGATGAGTTGCTTCATATAGTCAAGAGCAATAATTTTGCAAAGAAATATTATAAATAAAGCTGCACCAATTGATTGGGCCAAATAAAAGTGGCTTTATCATAACTTCGATGAAGAAACGGATACAAGTGATGTTAATAGTGACTCTAGCGAATGTTAGTGCTAGTGTTTTTCTTATTATAACGTATAAGTCTTTTACACTGTTTTTTGTGATGTTGAGATGTACTACTTTACCCAATTTTAATCTCTGGCAGAGAACGCTCATACCACCTCGTGGTCCTTGCTAGGCAATAATAATTTAAAATTAGGCAATAATATCAAACATTTATTCATCAGCATTTTTTTACTTATTTATCTACATGTTTATTAACTAATAGGTTGATAAACTTTCATTAGTATTTGTGGATAGTGATCATAATCTTTGTGAAAATATTGAATTGTAAGGAAAAAGACAAGCACACTTATTATCAATATCAACCACATATGCATTGTCTTCAAATGCATAATTCAGAAACTATACAGTGCTTTCGAAAAGTAACGAATAAATTCATAATTTTTGAAATTGAGAAGTTTTTGAAAAAATTCCCTGGCACGTCGATTTTGTTTTTAAAAAAGGCACTTTTTGACATAGACCCATATTTCTGACGTCGTCGTTGTTCGAGATATGACGTCACCGACAATTTTTTTTAATAGCAACTCAAAATTTTTTCTATGCCATTTGAAAAACCGTGTCATTCTACATACACATCATGAAAAATTATGGTGTTACATATCAAAAATTTCAAGAAAATAATGTTTGAAGATTTTAAAATTTAATTTTCACAATACTGAAAATGATAATAATTATGTAAAAAATCGACTAAATTAAATGTTCAAATTGTGCACCGTTGGTTGCCCAACAGTAGCCAAGACGATTAATAAATTCTCTTTGGACATTATTAATAACTTCAGGAGGTATACGATGTATCTCGTGACGAATTCTTGCTTTTAAATCTTCTAAATTCAGCGGTCTAGTAATGTATACTTTGCTTTTTCAGTATGCCCACAAGAAATAATCTAGGGGTGTCAAATCAGGCGCTCTGGCTAGTCACTCAATCGGCCCCCTTCTCCCTATCCAACGATTCGCGAACAGCTCATCTAAATAAGCACAGACAGGTGTTGCATAATGAGGAGATGCACCATATTGTTGAAAGAAAATGTCATTCCTTGGAAGATCCTGTCCCTCTATATCTGGATATAAAGTTCAGGAATGAGGTCGTCTCGAAGAAAATCCAAATATTTTGCACCAGTTAGGTTGACGTCAAAGAAATAGGGACCCAGAATTCTTCCGTCGAATATGCCGCACCACACATTTACTTTCTGGGACTTTGAGTGTGATACTCCATCATCCATCGGGGATTCTCGGTAGCCCAATAACGGCAATTTTGCCTATTGACATGGCCGTTCAAAACAAACGTAGCCTCGTCAGAAAAAATACGTTTTTACGAAATTATCATTATTGCATAGCTTTTGCATTTGCTCGCAGAACTGATGTCACCGATCCCTTATAAAGATGATACTTTGCTTTTTTCATAATTTTGTAAACTGTGGACGCTGCCATATTGAAATCAGAAGCCAATTGGTTAATTGTTGAGTGATGATTTTCTTGTATTGCCAACAAAACATTAAGCTCATCATTTACTGATTTTGACGGCCGACCAGATTTAGGAAGATCACGAACATGTCTAAAGTTACGGTATTTAGACTCAATATTGCTTACCATGCTTTGGCTAATGGGATCTCGATCAGGATGAATTTCATTGAACAATTCAACTACTTCTTTTTGGGTGCGTATCCTGTCTCCAAATCCGATCATGCAAAGAATTTCAATTCGTTCTCATTCAGTTAATTTAACCATTATTTTTTATAAAATGACAAAGTTACTACTCAATAAACACTTCAAACGCACTGCTTTTGCCAAACAAAAGATAAGATCTAAAAAAATAACTCAAAAAACAAAAAAAAACTATTTAATAAAGTACGATTTCAAGTTTTTATCTGACAGCAATAAAAAACATTCTCGGTCGCTAAGGCTACTGTCAGGCAACCATGATTTTTGACGATGCGTACCTATGTAGAATGATACGCAAGGTCAAAATTGGGGGTTGCTATTTAAAAAAATTGTCAATGACGTCACAAATGTAGGTCGTATGTCAAAAAGTGCCTTTTTTCAAAACAAAATCGAAAACTTCTCAATTTAAAAAATAATGAATTTATTCGTTACTTTTTGAAAGCACTGTATAAACAAAGTTAAGGTTTGAATTTTAAATTTTGCAGATTTCATATTCAGTACGTAACAAAGAACCGTTCGAGAAAAAGATCTATGAGGTACTGTTTGTTTAGAATTTATTTCTTGCATTTCCTCAACAAATGGCAATTTCAAAACTTTGACCTGTAAAAGCTAATTGTTGAAATCCAAAACAAAATTCCAGAACAATAAACAAAGGGAGAGTGTGGATGAAGTATTGTTTAGTGGTACATTGCCATACATTCTTGCATACGGAAGTAGGTACAATAAATATGTCGCTCCTTCGTCATTCTATTGTGTTCTGTCGTAGCTGTGTTTGGAGTTGTAATGAATTTTACAAATTATTTTAACAACAACCGAATTCAAGTCGTCTTATATGTTATAGTAGGTACCCTTAGTTAAAGCCATTAATACATAAGATATTGTTTTGTGACATGAATAAGATTCATGGCTTATATTTATAACTGCCAGAATTTGATATCGCTATGTATTCTGGCCGCGGTGTCATATAATAGGCATGTAAATATGTCTAAAACAGAAACAAAACTCAAAATATATTTAACAATATTACAAAAAATTAAAGATACCTACGTCATGAATCTCGTACAAATCAGTTTTAATAATATGCGGTATCATCTGTCACCTGCTGTAGTTAATAACTACAGAAAATCTGGAAATATTAATTTATTGGCTAAGTACATAGTTAGCTTTAAATAAATTTAAGACTTGTTAGGAAGTCATGCCATCAGATAACTCGGAGATAAATGTCCATTTTTGCTTTTTATTTTTTACTTTTTTCATATAAAACCGCAAATTTACCAGGAAGACACAAACAGTTCCTAGCTTTTCTTAATCTTTTATCTTAAATATACAGGGTGAGTCATTAACAATGGTACATAAGGGCAGATTGTTAAAGTCAAAATAAAACGATTGAGCCCAACATGCTTTATTCAATTGTTGCTCCTTTTCATTCTAACTGGTGTTAATGTTGAAAAAATGTTTTCTTTTTTCTTTGCTATATTTTAAGAATGTGTGGACCGATTGTTTTGAGAATTTGTAGTCTTATGTTTTCTGAGGTGGCAATTACGAATATGTGTCTAACTTTTTGAATTTTACACTTTTAAATTTTTTAATAAGAAGCTAGTGAACTACCTTCAATTCTAAATAGAAAATATTTGTCGTCTGTTTTCGAGAAACAGATGATTTAAGTTTTTGATATTCGGCAGCAATTAAATTAGAAAATTAGGGAGTTTTAAGATATCAAAACTGAATTAACAATAAGACACACGACGACAACTGAAAATTTTATTATGCATATCTTAACAAATTATTAATCATAAAATATTCTTGAAGGGACCACCACTTCAATGTACTTTCTTAGCCTCTTATTTAAACTTTGCCTGACATTGAATAAAATTCTATGTTGCTTGATAATATTAACCGATTCTTGAATCGTTTCCCACAGTTGTTCTTGGCTATTAATAACGTCTTTGTAAACTAAAGATTTAATATAGCCCCAAAAATAAAAATCCAGGTGATTTAAATCAGCGCTACGTGCAGGCCAACTTTAACATCTTGTAGAATGAAAAGGAGCAATAATTAAATAAGGCATGTTGGGCTCAATCGCTTTATTTTGACGTTAACAATATGCCCTTAAGCTATGTACCATTATTAATGACTCACTCTATATACAGGGTGCAAACATAGAAAGAGCCGCTAGAGGTAACTCTGCTACTCGCGTTATATACAGGGTGTTTCTTAACCTATACACATAAAATTGGGAAATTATAGCTGAGGACAAATAATGACGAATAGTGAAAAAAAAATGTTTTTTAAATTACGGAGATGTCAATTTTTTTCAAATAAAAATAAAAGAACGTGAATTGAATTAAATTGAAAATGCTTTTAATTTATCAGAGTACCTAAGTTATTTTCGCGACTTTCAGTACTCAGCTCACCGAATCTATAAGCCAGGCTGTAGTCAAATTGCCTCAGCGGCAATATGTATACAATTTCGCAACCCTTATTTAGTGTTAACTTCGATAATATACACCATAGTTTTTATATAACCCTAAAAATAAAGGTCGGATCTAGGTCGGACGATCGAGGGGGCCGCCCAATTGGACCACCTCGACCTACCCATCGTTCGGAAAACACATAATGAAAAGACCAATATTCCGTTCACAATTCCAGCCTACACATTAGAAATTGGAAATCATTTTCGATGCCCAATAATGCATATTGTGAAAATTGTGAATACCATTACGTGTGAAAATCTAGGATCTAGGTCGGACGATCGAGGGGGCCGCCCAATTGGACCACCTCGACCTACCCATCGTTCGGAAAACACATAATGAAAAGACCAATATTCCGTTCACAATTCCAGCCTACACATTAGAAATTGGAAATCATTTTCGATGCCCAATAATGCATATTGTGAAAATTGTGAATACCATTACGTGTGAAAATCTAGGATCTAGGTCGGACGATCGAGGGGGCCGCCCAATTGGACCACCTCGACCTACCCATCGTTCGGAAAACACATAATGAAAAGACCAATACTCCGTTCACAATTCCAGCCTACACATTAGAAATTAGAAATCATTTTCGATGCCCAATAATGCATATTGTGAAAATTGTGAATACCATTACGTGTGAAAATTGATTCATCCGTAAATAAAATGTTCATGGTAAAGTTAAGGTTTAAGTGTTGCTGATGAAACAATCATTCGCAATAGTTCACTCGAAGTGGAAGATGCCTTGGAAGTAAGGTAACCGCTGCACGTGAAATGGGTAGAGTAAGTAGTGCCTTAACTTTCGGGAAACTGTGGATTGTAATATCTCAAATTGCACTGAAATTGTCCTATTCTTATGCCAGGCTGCTCAGCCATGGCATATAAAATCTCTTCCTCGATATTCACAATTTGTCTAGGTCTACTGGCTCCTTTTGTTGCCCAGGTCTTGGATGCAAATTGCCAGTTTGTCTACACCACTGGACCACACGGAAAAAGGCTTGGATTATATCTTTGGAGTAACCTTTGGGCATAAGGATGAGCTGCAGCCACTAAATTTTTATGTAATTCTCCGTATCATGTCCATATATTTTTTATTTGAGAAATTATACTTTTATAATCACCTGAAAATAAACTCGAATAGAACCACATCTGACAACAAGTACTGCTACAAATACCAAACATATCACTCTTGATTTGTTTGTTGCCTAGTTTTTATAAATAAACAATTTAACCTGATAAATTTTTGTAAACTTCCAAAATTAAAAGTATTTTATTACATTATTTGGCCGCAGCTACTATAGATTACGAATCACCCTGTGTAGTTATATATCGTTTTTAATATCAGTTTATTGATGGAACACTTTAAAAGGACGTACGTTGCCTTCAATGGATTTTAATCTCATAAATGTGAGGCCACTTCTGGTGTTCCTTAAGGATCCAACTTTAGACCTCTTATTATTTTTGTTATTCATCGATGATCTTACTAATAAAGCAATAGAATGTCTCAAACTCCTTTTTGCTGATGATTTAAAAATCTATTACAAAATTAACATTGATGATTGCCACTTTTTGCAGTTCCAAATAAATATTAATTAAAATTGGTGTTATACTTTTAAACTTACGTTAAATATCTCTAAATGTATGAAACCTGTAAGAGTGTTTAAAAAAATGGCATAATTATGTTTTTTGGCATGACAAATATGAATTTTTAACTAATTTTGGAGAGGATCGATTGTTTCAATAAACAGATGGATACACTAAACAGCAAAAAAGTCATTTAAAAGAAACATGCTGTGTCATAAGTGGCGCCCTCTACTAGTGACGTCAAAATTAGTTAAAAATTCTTATTTGCCGTGCCAAAAAACATAATTGTGCCAATTTTTTTTTAATACTCCAACAGGTTTCAAAGTTATGGAGATATTTCAAAATAAAATTCTAGCATTGAACACCCTGTATTTTTTAAACCAGCAACATTCGGATAAGGCATATTTGGCTCAATCGCCATATTTTGGTATGTAGTATCTTCAGTTCAGAGATTGTCCATTCTTAATGAATCACCCTGTAAAATTCGAAATTAAAATGATTATAACGAATTCTTTCTTAAAAACTTTAGATTTGTAAAGTTAATACTACATCAGTATAAAGTAGACATGTCTGTATTAAACAAATATATCTTAGTGCTTCAGCTTAGAAGGAGAAATACCCAAAAAGACAGGCAGAAGACAATCTAGTGGTTGAGAACGACTTACCGTCATAATTTTTAAATAGTTTCTGAAAACCCAGACAGCTGTGTATAAGCTTTATAGAAAATCTCGGTATCAAGTCACGTAATGTCAAAGATGAAAGCAGACAAGAGCTCTCGAGTAAGCTACTTCAACATAAAAAATGTATTGCAATTAACATTATTTCTAATAATTTTTCCATAAATATCTCCATAAATTAAAACGAAAAATTTGTAATTATATATCCAGGAATAAAAATAAACATAATTTATAATAATAACCGTTAAGAAGTTACCGGATGTCGGATCGTCACATATCCACAAAAGCACATTATGAGGAAATAGAAAAACATGTTACTATTTTTTTTTTATTGTAACCATTAAAAATAATAATACGAGGCATTTTTAATATAATGAAACATTGATTTTTATTTTAAAAATATAATTTTTTTCTACGATGTTTTTAAAAAAAATGGATGTGACTTTTCTGCATAGTATAAAGTGAAAGTATAAAGAAAATTCAAATTTAATGTAAGGAATACCTACTAACGCAAAACTCGGAATGCATCCGGAAGTCTCTAATTATAAAACCTTGAACGATTGCCGTAACTTCGTTAGATTTGCTCTCGCCTGTAGAAAAACAAATATCACGTAACATAGAACGAACCATGTTATAGGGAAATATCTTGTACCCAACATAAATTCCTTTATTTAATTATTATAAAACTAGTAAAACTAAAAATAATTACTAAAACTGAACTATAAGCTAGAATTTTGCATTGCTAGTTGCATACTCTCCAAACATAAAAAAAAACTGGCCAAAACTTAGAACATTATATTCAGGGAAGTTAAACAAAGGATTTTCACAGAACATTGTAATATTTCTTTTTTAAAATAGGCGTAAATCGATACACCTGACAACGCGGTGCCCTGTCACTACTCAATATGACAGTAATATAGTAGTAATATACCAAACCGCGCGGCTGACAGGAGACCGAAGTCGGCGATAAATAGGGGCTAATAAAATTACATTACACACAAGCTGTGACATTATCATCAACTGAAAACATTCTTGCCAATTCTGAATTATTTATAGATGGGTTATATTTGCCCCATTTTGCCACTTCAAATTTGTGTAATTCGACATAAAAATAATTTCGAAGATGATTTTCTTTTACATAATGCAATTATTAATATAACTGTGAAGTAAAATGTCACAGAAGTCTAATCTTTGAAAACTGAAGGACTACAACAGAAAGCATATGCGACAATAGTGTTTGTATAGACAAAGGACCAGCTAGTTTAGGGCAGGTTATAAGACATGGGCGAGTGAACTTGTCGCTATACAAAGGACAATCACTTTATCAACATTCTCATATCAGACCCTTTCACTGGGTGGCGAGAAATTCGAATTTGATGTAATTTTTGCAACAGCTGCTAGAAGGTGCTAGTTACGCGTGACTCTGGGTGTCATTTTCAGCTAAAACTTTTTTATGGAACGTCCTAGCAGAATTTGGAGTAACGCATTCGATTTTCTACGAAGAAAAGGTATACTTATTTGAAACCGATAGAACGAGCCGTTTTCGAGATATTCGTCTCCGATTTATAAACCTAATTCCTGACACTAAATCGAAGTACCTACATAATAAAAAAATCTAAATTTAATTCTAGACGTTAAAATATTAGGATTTAGTTATTAAATGCACATCAATATGAATAAATAATTTATTAAATTTGAAAAATGCAATTAATATTTTTTTCTACAAAACTATTAAAAGTGGGCTTTTTAATTGTCATTTTTGATGTTAAAAATGTCATTTTTTGACACGCGTGTTAAAAGTAAGTTACTTTTAACACTAGTGTTTAAAGTAAATCAAAGTTTATTTAAATTTTGTTTTGAAAATTAATAAAACGTTTAAACAAACACATGAACAACTTTTTATTTTAAATAAGTACAAACCAACATTTTAACTAGTTATTACTATTAACATTTATAGTAAAATTAGAACAATTTGAAATTGTAATTCCCTGCGGAGTCATCATACTTAAGTTGGTTTTACTGTCAACATGTGACAAATCTATTTTCTGTAGAAATACTACTGGTAGTACTGGTGGTCTTGCTAGTAGTTGCAGCAGTAGGAAGTATTTGGCACGCAATTTCCTTCTTCTGTCCCAGTGAATTTTCAATGTAGCCTTCAGCTACCGTCGAAGATTTCCATCCTCCATGTCTCTTGATGGTAGTAAGATTTGCACCAGAATCTGCTAACAATGTCGCCGATGAACGTCGAAAACAGTGTCTGGTGTAGAGTTGAGGATTTGGTAGATTCAAGAACTCTGCAATGTCGGCAGGCATTTTACTAAACATGTTAATTCCGACTGGATTCTTTACATATTTATTCTTCATATATTTAAGAAAAAATCGTCTATGGTCAGCGTTGGGTGGCCGGAGTGCCATATACTTTCTAAAAAAGTTTAAATAGAATTCGCCAACAACACTGAAAGTCCGAGGCACTTTCGTTTTAGTACCTGGTATGGTCACAACAACCGAAGTGCCCAAATATTCGATATTGTCGATGGTCATCTGACACAATTCCTCCCGGAGACACGCCCCGAAGACACCCACTATTGCTGCGACTTTCATCATCAGATACTTTTCGTTTTTTGCTTCTGTGAGAAATTTGTCGATATGCGTCTTCGTCAAAACTTTTGACTTTTTTGCTTGATATCCTTCACCCTTCCGTTTTAAAAAAGCAATACGTTTATAATGTTTGCTTATATCTTGATCTTGTTTTATTTTTAACATAGTTTTGATCATGGAATAATTTGACCACAGCGTTGACGATTTCCATATCTTGGCTTTTTCCTCAAAATATGCCAGTAAAACACTTTCGTTACATTTCCCATAGACCTTTTTAATGTTGCACCATTCCGAAAAGCATCTATAAGCGATTTCGTACTGTTCCTTTGATTTCGCCGGCAATAATTCCAATGTTGCTCGACTGGCGGCTTCTTCGATTTCAGCAGGGATGGATTCGTTACGCTCATTATCGAGATTATTCATTATACATATAATATTACTAGAAAATGCTGTCAATATTTTTGCGTTTTTTCCGTAACTAACAACAGCACTGGTTGCTACGAAAATTTTAGTTCATAAACATTGCGCTCTGTGTGGTATTTTTTGATTTCTTGTTTTTATTGAGTTTAAAGTTCTTCCGATTGTTTTGTAGAAAAGATAGTGTATGATATACGTGTTAAAAGTGATTTTATTTTGTTCGTGAAGTTAAAAAACTCGCTACGCTCGTTTTTTAATCATCTTCACTCACAAAATAAAATCTTACTTTTAACACGTATATCATAAATAGCTATTATTTTAACAAATGTTCAAAATGTCCACTGTTCACTTGAATACTTTTGCGAACTCCTCTAATTAAGCGTTGTCATACTCTAAATAAATCTGGAATAGAGGTCGCCATTGTTTTACTAATTAAGTCCCAATACCTAATAGCTATTTCTCCAGTTAGGCAGAAGACAAATTTAGTGGTTGAGAACGACTTACCGTCATAATTTTTAAATAGTTTCTGAAAACCCAGACAGCTGTGTATAAGCTTTATAGAAAATCTCGGTATCAAGTCACGTAATGTCAAAGATGAAAGCAGACAAGAGCTCTCAAGTAAGCTGGATATGTTTACAAAATCTGTAGTAGTATTTTTTTTAGATTTCTGTTACTTCAACATAAAAAAATGTATTGCAATTAACATTATTTCTAATAATTTTTCCATAAATATCTCCATAAATTAAAACGAAAAATTTGTAATTATATATCCAGGAATAAAAATAAACATAATTTATAATAATAACCGTTAAGAAGTTACCGGATGTTGGAACGTCACATATCCACAAAAGCACATTATGAGGAAATAGAAACATGTTACTATTTTTTTTTTATTGTAACCATTAAAAATTATAATACGAGGCATTTTTAATATAATGAAACATTAATTTCACTTCACAATCACTTTATCAACATTCTCATATCAGACCCTTCCAGTGGGTGGCGAGAAATTCGAATTTGATGTAATTTTTGCAATAGCTGCTAGAGGTTGCTAGTTACGCGTGACTCTGGTGTTATTTTCAGCTAAAACTTTTTTATGGAACGTCCTAGCAGAATTTAGAGTAACGCATTCGATTTTCTACGAAGAAAAGGTATATTTATTTGAAACCGATAGAACGAGCCGTTTTCGAGATATTCGTCTCCAAACCATTTCTAAACCTAATTCATGATCATGACATACTAAATAGGAGTACCTACGCAATAAAAAAAGTGCTCCAAAAAGCAAAATTTATATCTAGGCGTTAAAAATATTAAGATTTAGTTATTAAATGCACATCATTATGAATAAACAATTTATTGAATTTGAAAAATGCAATTAATATTTTTATTTTAACAAATGTTCAAAATGTCCACCATTCACTTGAATGCATTTGCGAACTCCTCTAATCAAGTGTTGTCTTACTTTAAATAAATACCCGTCATTATTTTTAATCACTGTGGCGGCATCGTAAATGCGTTGGATTAATTGCTCGCACGTATTAATTTCCGTCTCTTAAACTAAGGACTTCATATATCCCCATAATGAAAAATTCATGGGTTTGAATTCGGGGCTACGAGCTGGCCAGGGTGTATCACTCCCAGGCCCAAACCATTTCTCAGGAAACTGTATATGTAGGAAATTACGAACCGCAATACCATAATGTGGAAGAGCGCCGTCGTGCATAAATATCATATTTTGCCTTAAATTTAAAAGTACATCGTAAATTGCCCAATTCGGTTCTTAAAAACTCTAAATATCTTTCTGCATTAAGTCTTGCTGGTAATTAATTCGACTGATCCACTTATAAAATCACTTAAAATTCCACACCAGATATTAATGGAGAATTCATGTTGGAAGTGGCGTTCCTTTATTAATAGCGGATTTTCATTTTCCCAATAATGCCTGTTTCTTCAATTAAAAATACCACGTCTTGTAAAAACAGCTTCGTCAGTAAATAAAATTGAACTAATAAATGTTGCATCTTGTTCAACAATTGTTTGACAAAATTGAAGTTTTGTTGCTGGATCATTTTCTAATAAATTTTGTGCAGGAATAAAATGATATGGATGCAATTTTTCTGTTTTAAGATTAGAAAATCTGACGTTTGTTTTACCCCAGTATCTCTTAATAGAGTTTAACTCTTTTTTCTGGATTGTCTGCAACACGGACTAATAGTTCTTCCTCCAGGTCAACAGCAATTTGTTTAACTCGACCATGATGGCTCTTAGGGCGAACGGATCCAGTTTATCCCAGTCTACTAAAAAGTCTCTGAAAAATATGATGGTCTGGTTGTCTTCGGTTTCGATATTTTTGGAGATGCGGCACGGCTATTATAATTTTTTTGAACGTAGACACAGATCATTTTATAATTAGAATTATTGTCCATTATGTCTAGGCATTTGGACAAATTAGTTTTTAAGTATTAAAACAACTCAAAGGAACGCGCTACTGATTGCAGTTGACAATAAGTTGTTTGACAATCTGACATTTACTTACTTACGAGAACATTAAAAAAATATTTTTTTATGTTTTTGTGACACGTGGTGTTTTAACTGGAGAAATAACCATTAGGTATTGGGACTTGATTAGTAAAACAATGGCGACCTCTATTCCAGATTTATTTAGAGTAAGACAACACTTAATTAGAGGAGTTCGCAAAAGTATTCAAGTGAACAGTGGACATTTTGAACATTTGTTAAAATAAAAATATTAATTGCATTTTTCAAATTTAATAAATTGTTTATTCATAATGATGTGCATTTAATAATTAAATCCTAATATTTTAACGCCTAGAATTGAATTTTGCTGTTTGGCGCATTTTTTTATTATGTAGGTACTTCTATTTAGTATGTCAGGAATTAGGTTTATAAATCGTTTGGAGACGAATATCTCGAAAACTACTCGTTCTATCGGTTTCAAATAAGTATACCTTTTCTTCGTAATAATCGGTCTATCGAATACGTTACTCTAAACTCTGCTAGGACGTCCCATAAAAAAGTTTTAGCTAAAAATAACACCAGAGTCACGCGTAACTAGCGCCCTCTAGCAGCTGTCGCAAAAACGACATCAAATTCGAATTTCTCACCACCCAAAACCCACAGTTCCAAAATTTCATATATTTTCGATGATACTTATAGTAATTATTAAATAAATTTTAAAAATAAAATAAAAATTGACTTCCTGTATATCGAAGAGGAGCCACATTTTATTAAAGCATGTTTGGTGGAATCCTAATATTTTGACGTTTAGAATCTAACCTTGCTTTTTGGTGCATTCTTTACGGAACCTTTGTGACATTTTCAAACACATGTCACAAGTTTATTTTTTTAAATTATGTCACAAAAATCAAATCAGATTAATAAATAAATTTACTTTAAGGCCGCATTTGCGTCCAGGAACGACTTACGTTGGTAGACCCAACCACCATTCAATGCAGGAATGAGGGAAACCTGGAAAACCTCATTAATTAGGGGGGGTAGTCAAATATCAACCGGTATCAACCCCTTGATACCGGTACCCCTTGATACCCAAGCCAACATTCATCCAACCTACCATACCCGCAGAGAGGGTGCCAATCCTCTCCACGAATATAGCTTATATACGGTCTACCGACTGCGGGGGTCGAACCTACAGCGATCTAGTCATCTCGATTCAAGTACTGATGCCTTAAACCGCGCGACCACTGACCGATCCAAATTATTAATTAAGTACATTTTATACAGTATGAATAATAACTACTTTAAAACAATTGACAATAATTAGTAACGTATGCCTGTCCGCCACCATTATTATCATTTATTAATAATTAGTTAATATGTTGGTCAACAATTAATATCATTTACACCACATTTTTACAACACGTGAAAATTGTTTTTCTTTGGAATCTCCTATATAGCTTTCTGCTAGTGTGTTAAAATCAACATGGCTCTTAACAGTTAATAAATCCACTCCTGAATTTGCAAACAACGACGCAGATGATCTACGAAAACAATGTCCGGCATATTCTTGAGGATTTGGAACACCCAGGAACAATGCTATATTACATGGCATTTTCCCAAAAGTATTTATGACTGGCTGCTTTATGCATTTTCCATTTCTGTACCCCACAAAAATCGAGTATGATCTGTGTTGTTTTGCCTCGTCGCATCGAACCATTTCCACCATATTTATTCCTTCAATATTTCCATTTGTGATAAAAAAAAATCTCATGATATTTTCGTTTTTGTAAACGGAATAACAATATGAATGCATTGTCCTTCAGCTCTAACATTTCATAGGTGCAGATTTGTCAATTCAGCACGCCTACAGGCACCACTTTCAATGCAACTTTTATCATAAAATGAGTTCTATGGTCGTCTTCCAGCAAAATTAAGTTATGTTTTCTTTTGTTAAAATCTTAGATCTTTTTGATCGATATCCTTCTGATTTTCTCTTTAGATATTCGAAATATACCATAAGAACTTTTTCATTGTTGCTATTCTTGATTTCTTTCTCTTTACATAAATCTTCAAGTTTAGCATAATTCTGCTCGTACGTCTGTCAGTGCTGGACAGTGAATCTTCAATATAACTTTCCGCTACCGTAGTCGGTTTCCAACCACCATGACGTTTCACAGTAGTAAAATCACACCCATCACTGGCCAGTAATGTTGCTGAAGATCGCCTCATTCCATGTCCGGTAAAATTTTCTGGGTCAGGAAGCCCAAGAAATGCAGCCACTTTTGAAAATTTTCCGGTGCTTTTTTTTTTTTCAAAAAGTGTTCGATTTGATTTGTCTCTAGTATCTTTGCCTTCTCTGGTTTATAATTTATTGATTCTACTTTCAAATATGAAGTAAGTTTAGCATACTTCGAAATATCAATACCTTTGTGCACTTTCAACATTGATTTTAGGATGAAATATTATCTCCACATCGAAGGGGCAGCAAACCGTTTCTCCACATTGAGGAAGTAGAATAGTTAGCAGCTCTTCTGTAATTGCTCCTTCTCCTATGCCCATTTTTTTCGCCAGCTATAGAATTCCACTCATTCCTTCTCGTACAGGCTTTTGCTTTTCGTTGGTAACAGACGTAATGTTGCTTCTTGGGCTTCTTGTTGGATTTCAGCGGGAATGAAGAAATTCTCAGCATTCTCACTCTGTTTTTGTGTCGATTTTACAAATTTTTTCATTCTTGTTGACAAACAAACGCATGCCATAGAAACGATTCTAACACTTTCCAATTCAGCCGATCAATATTCTTGATTAAAATAAATTTGTCAAATATGACAAGGCTTTCACTCTCCTAATTGACCGGTTTTGGTCGTGATCGTGGATAAATTAATAGATTACATTCGGGAGATTAATCAGCCTTTAATCTACTCGGCTGCGCCTTGAGTGTCCATTTTTTCTCGTGGAATAAAGGCTTGTTAATTCCCTTCTATAATTAATAACTATTATATCGAACTAGTACTACTAATAACTATAAAAAAGCACATGTGGGATAATGTAAGTCATTATAACAGTGCCAAATCATAGTCATTATGTGACAGTTGTAAATAAATAAATTTATCCACCTACTCGTGACTACTAGAAGTAAACTATTCTGTTTTTATAATTATTAAGGTGAAATAATGATCGTCAAATGGAAAACAACTTTTTCTACATTCTTTTTTCTTTAATTGGAAAGGAACAGTAAACATATCAATTTTCCAGTTGCCTGAATCGTGATTCCCTGTAGATTACATTTCTTAAATTCAAGACTGCTATTTTGTTACATAAGCTGACAAACAAGTTTATTATTCTGCGAATCGACAGTTTCGGTAATGGTATTTAGGTACTAATGTACCACCGAAAGAAACACTTTATTAGTATACCAGGAACCTCATAAATCAGCCTAAGGAAGTACTTAAAGTGGAAAAAAAATTTCAGGTCATTAAATGATTCATCATTTATCACACTTCATTTAACATACCTAATTGATATTTACTTGCCTGAGAATCACTGTCAAATAAAAACATACAAGATTTTAATACAGGCTGTCTCATAATTAGCTGCCAACCCTGAACAGGCAGATTCTATGATCAAAACTAAGTAAAAAAGTTTATATGAACATGGGTCCGGAAATGCTTCCTAAGGGCACAGGGACCCATTGAAGAGGGAGAAATGGAAATCATTTTTTTTTTGCAATATCTCTCAATCGCGTTGTGATAAATGAATGAAATTTGGTATACACAGCTAAATTTTGATGAGCAATTTGATGGACTAATCCATTTAACAAGACAAGATCCTACGCCTAGCATACGGAACATTTCAAGACATATAAACGTTCCTCGGCCAACGGTACTACATATCTTAAAGATTTCCTTAGCAGAATTGATTAGATGTGCTACTAATATTTCAGGTTGGAAGAATATTAAAGCGACAAGGTCTACATGCCTATCACTATCGACGTGTACGTGGCTTGATACCAGAAGATTTTGCGCCACGTATGCAATTTTGTCGCTGGACAACGAGCAAGCTTCCAAAATTTTGTAGTGTGACGAAGCTACTTTTACCCGAAATGGAAAATTAAATTTTCATAATTCTCATTATTGGGAAGAAGAGAACCCACATGTTGTTCGGAGAACAAACTTCCAGCAACGGTTTTCCATAAATTTATGGGCGGGAATAATTCACGACACTCTGATTGGACCTATTGAAATTCCACAACGTCTCAATTCAAATCTTTATTTAAACTTATTTCAAGAAAATCTTTCCCAAATTCTCGATGACCTGCCTCTAAATTTACGACGTAACATGTTTTTTCAACACGATGGAGTCCCGGCACATAGTGGTCGCAATGTTCTAAATTTCCTAAACGAAAATATTGCTGGACGGTGGATAGGGAGGCACGGACCGGTAGCTTGGCCGCCGCGTTCTCCCGACCTAACCCTCCTGGACTTCTTTTTCTGGGGATATCTAAATCAAAAAGTTTACGCCACCGAAGAAGTCGATACCCGTGAGGAATTGCTGCAGCGTATCAATGATGCAGCCAATGAAATTCGTCAAAACCGTTTTAGCATCTTAATAGCTTCGAGAAGTGTTACACGTAGGGCAAGACTTAGTATCAGAGAAGGTGGAGGGTTTTTTGAACAGTTTTTAAAATAGTTTGTTGTCTGTTATCAAAATTAAGTTTTCATCTTATGATTCCTTCGAAAAGTGACGGTTGCAGCTAAATTGCGGAATACAGTGAGGAATGTCCTCCTTGATGTCAGCCTTCTGTTTGGAAACCTTCTGCCGTACTCGCGTTCTGCCACGCAGCACTACCATCGCAAAAGCCATAAACAAATCATCATATCATAATTGTTCTAGATCAATAATGTGTATTACTGATTACATATTAAATTATTATTATTATTTTTTGTTTAAATTACTATGAAATTGACCAAAGTGGGATTAATTCAAGAGCGATTTTCTCAGAAACCGTTAAAGGTAACAATTTGAAACAAGAGTACCTTTTTAACGTAAATCAGTTCGGGAAAACGGAATTTGCTCCCGTACTCGCGTTCTGCCGCTGCAGCATTACCATCGCAAAAGCCATAAATAAATATCATATCAACTAACTCTTGTCCCGCAAACTCTTCCATTTTTTTCGCTTAGAACTATTAAATTGGCAATCGGGTTGACAATACTTTGACATAAGAATACCTTGATAATTTTGTTTAAATTACTATAAAATTGACCAAAGTGGGATTAATTAAAGAGCGATTTTCTCTGAAACCGTTAAAGACAACGATTTGAAACAAGAGTACCTTTTTAACGTAAAAAAGTTCGTGAAAATGGAATTTGCTGTCCAGTTTGTTAAAAAGTCAAAAATGAAAAAGTTGTACACGCAAAATACCTAGGGCCCCTCCGTACCCACCCCAATGGACCTTGTGGAAATAAATGGATTAGTCAGTCAAATTGCTCACCAAAATTTAGCTATGTATACCAAATTTCATTCATTTATCACAACGCGATTGAGAGATATTGCAAAAAATGATTTCTATTCCTCCCTCTTCAATGGGTTCCTATGCCCTTAGGAAGCATTTCCGGACCCATGTTCATATGAACTTTTTTACTTAGTTTTGATCATAGAATCGGCCTGTTCAGGGTTGGCAGCTAATTATGAGACACCCTGTATAAACAAGTGAACATTGTAATGGATAAATCGCATGATTTTTCTAAATACGTGTAGAAGAAAAAATGTATTGTTTTAATCGAAATGACGTTTGTCATAAACAATTTCGTGGAAAAATATGCCTAAAAACGGATTTGGTCTGGCCACGTTCTCTCAAAACGAACGCCGTCACAGCATAGACCTGAGACGTTAGATGCCGTTCCCATGTGTATACCTAAATACAGCAATGTGCTTTAATTCATATCTGTATACGTTTCCAGGCTTTCGAACAACGCAATACATACATTTAGAAGAGTTAATTTATCATTTGTGATATTATTAGATATTATTGTGTTAAATAGACATTGGTATTGAATAAAGTTGCAAAACAGACTCGTAAAATGGATACAGAAAGTAATCTCCTAAGTTGCTTCTGTCATTTATATAATGCAGAATGTTATTGAGGCATTTATAAAATTTTACTATCTGACTTCACTACATAAAATTACCTGTTTTATTCTGAAACTTTAATAAACGAAAGTAATAAATAAGGATTTTTTTAATGTTTAAGGAGACATGAAATCAGTAGCAAATAGCAACAAAAATTAATACATGTTAAATATCATTATGCACTACTTTTATTATTTATTTTCCAAATTAAATCAAGTAGTTTAATGTGAAATTAGATGGCATAATTTTATAAATACTTCAAGTAAAACCATCTATCTGGTACCTGCCCAACAGAATTATCCCCGTAATTGTTATGAACGGGTGTATATTGTAAACAAAGGAGTAAGTTAAGTTTAACAATACCGTAAGCCGCACTACTAATAATTATGACATTACCTACACAGTATTTACACTATGTAACTATGACCCACAAAAACGCAAAAATACAAGAAACGAACACCTGTTTACATCACCAACACATAAGCTGAACCTGTATCCATGGAAATAAACCGCGATGAACGGTGTATAACGTCACACCAATGATAGCGTTTTCGACCACTTAGCTTTGTTTACATTCTATGGCAATTTATTAATTTTAATATTTTAATAATGTGTTTATTTCCGCGAGACACATGTTCTGATCTTTTAATATGTTTGAAAGATTACTCTGTAATACATTTCAAACCAATATAAAATTCATGCAACTTCCCCATCTGATAATGTTGGCATATCATGGATTATTTATTTTTTTTTTTTTTTGGTTGTACGAAATGAGTGGCAATTTATTCCATAATTGTTGAACTTCGAACTAAAACGGCGGCAAATGGAGTCGTTAAATGAAACTATTAAAACGAGTTTAGACCAGGGTCAATAATTTTTGAAACCAAAAAAAATAATAATAGGATGAAACCTATTGGAAAAGGAAGAGAATACAACAAAAATGAAAGGAAAAATAATTTACCGGCGATCTGAGGTCGGGAAGTGGAAGGGAGTGAGTTTTTAAGGGTAAAAAACGGTTTACCTCGATTTCTGGCAAAACTACAAGTCCTATGGAAAATAATTTACGGGCGATCTGAGGTCGGGAAGTGGAAGGGGGTGAGTTTTTAAGGGTAAAAAACGGTTTACCTCGATTTCTGGCAAAACTACAAGTCCTATGGAAAAAAGTTAAATAGCAAAGTTGTAGGTAATAAAAAGATCTACAACTTTTATATTTGCACTTTTTTCACATAATCTCAAAATTTATGTGAAAAATTCAAATAACCAAGTTTTTGGTTTTTTATTTTTATCTTTTACAAAAAATATTTTCTTTTCACGATATTTGGTGAAAACTTACATTTTTATGTCCCAAATACACTGTAATTTTTTTGATTTAAAATATATATTTTTTCACCTTATTTTGACTTAATATCGAAACAGCACCCTAATTTTCAATCGAAAATTCTCACGTCAAAATATCTGCTTTTTTAAAAAAGTCGGTGGGCTTTTTGTTCGTTGAAATATCTACTTTTTGATGGTGTAAAAAAAAAGCATTATTTTGGTAAACGTTCTCAGAAAATGCAAAGAAACGAAAAAATATTGTAGATGTTTTATTAAATTAACTTTATTAACTTATTTAGTTGTTAATTATAGTAGTATATTTCGACTTGCAATTGTTTTGTTACCATAAAATAGTAGAAATTCCAACGAAAAAAAAGCCAACCGACTTTTTCAAAAAAGCAGATATTTTGACGTGAGAATTTTCGATTGAAAAGTAGGGTGCTTTTTCGATATTAAGTCAAAAAGAGGTGAAAAAATGTATATTTTAAATCAAAAAAATTACAGTGTATTTGGGACATAAAAATGTAAGTTTTCACCAAATATCGTGAAAAAAAATTATTTTTTATAAAAGATAAAAATAAAAAACCAAAAACTTGGTTATTTGAACTTTTCACATAAATTTTGAGGTTATGTGAAAAAAGTGTAAATATAAAAGTTGGAGACATTTTTATTACCTACAACTTTTCTATTTAACTTTTTTCCATAGGACTTGTAGTTTTGCCGGAAATCAAGATAAACCGTTTTTTACCCTTAAAAACTCACCCCCATCCACTTCCCGACCTCAGATCACCCGTAAATTATTTTTCCTCTCATTTTTGTTGTATTCTCTTCCTTTTCCAATGGGTTTCATCCTACTATTATTTTTTTCACTTTTTACCATTATCAAAGGCTTCAGCACTGGTCTATTATAACAGTTGCATAACATCTCATAACATTTTATTCAATTCACATTCATATCACCAACACATAAGCTGCACCTGTATCCATAGAAATAAACCGCGATGACGGTGTATAACGTCACACCAGTGATAGCGTTTTCGACCACGTAGTTTTGTTTACATTCTATGGCAATTTATTAATTTTAATATTTTAATAATATGATTTCCGCCAGACACATGTTCCGACCTTTTAATATGTTGGAAAGATTACTCTGTAATACATTTCAAACCAATATAAAATTCATGCAACTTCCCCATCTGATAATGTTGGCATACCATGAATTTTTATCGGTTGTACGAAATGAGTGGCAATTTATTCCAAAATTTTTGAATTTCGAACTAAAATGGCGGCAAATGGAGTCGTTAAATGAAACTACTGAAACGTGTTATAACAGTTGCATAACATCTCATAACATTTTATTCAATTCTTATAGTAAAATTTAATGAAAACCTTGTGATTACTTATAAATAATAATCACTTATCGCACCAAAGCACACATAACCTTTGTCACAGGTAGCAACAGACTAAACATCCAATAGGCTAATAATGTATAGATAGTTTTCAGACATATCTACCAACACAATATCGGGCAAATTTAACTACTACAACCCCATATATTACAAAATTACAGTTATTTTAATATAATACCTACTGCGTTAACTACTTTCATAAAATTAGCCATTGAAAATAAGCTTTATTTAAGTTTTGGTCAGATATTGTAGTACAATTATTTTATGTAAGGACAACCACACTGAAAACGCTCTGGCGATTTATCTCTACACCTGCCAATGATTCATAAGAAATTCTTGGCGTTTCCTTGGCCAAAGCGACAAAACCTGAATAATCCTTGGCCATCTGAACCTTTAATTTGGGAAAAAACGTCACTACTTTTTGCAACTTTTTCTCACTCAAATGAGCAAACATAGGTAAAAGTTACTTTCCGTAATCAATAAAATACTGACTAAAATCGTCACTTAAGAGATTACTTTATATCTACTTTAAGATAAGAGCATTATATTAAATGTGAATTACATTTTTGTTTCAACCAAAACATGTTTTTTGAGAGTTGATACAGAAGTGAGAAAGATTCTAGGTGTTTGCACGATCAGAAAAATCACTGTTATTTATGTTTAAATAACGAGACATTTTAGAAAATGTATTTTCTTAAATTAATCTGAGGAATCACGCCTTCATTTTCGTTTTGTACAATTAAAAATGTGTTTTCGTAAAATTGTTGCATAATAATGGCATTTTGATTTTGTGGAATGAAAGTGGTATTTCATTTCTCCTTTCTCCCCGATAATTTTCCTTGCTATCACCTGCGTATTTTGTATAGATTTTTCTATGTAGGTACCCCTCTCTGTGTTTCTTGAGCATCGATATGTTGCCTCCTGCATCTGCAAGGAAGGTTGCAGGTTCCTATATATATCCCTGTGGTATTGCAAATAATCTAGGAACATTTGTTTAAGTATTGGGAATAGTCACTTTAATGAACGACTTAACATCATCAATATTCTCTGTTCGTAAATAAGTTAATTCTTCTTTCTTACAGACTCTAAATATACCAACAACCAAGACAACTTTTTGGAATAAGTCATGATCTGCCTCTTACATAAAACTTTCAACCTATTCCTTGGAAAATATTCTGGATTTTCTGAATTTATAACCACTTGATTTTCTTTTGAGGAAAGTAAGGCAACATTGGTATATTTACTAATATCCATATTTTTATTCAAATAAATTATAATTCGCAACATAGAATTATTACTTCATAATGCAGAGGGTGCACATTGTAAAAATAACTGGGACAAGTACGCTAGAATAACTTTCTCCGAAATATTATATACGCTTTGTTCGATACACCAAATATCAAATTTTGCATAAGATTTTTGAGACAATTTCTTCGATTTCTGAGGAATCAATGTACATAAGGCAGCTTCCGTCTCATTTTCTATTTCAGAATTTTCAGTATCACTAGAATCTGCGTTACACATACTGAAGTTTTATGAAGAATTAATACCGAGTTTAATTATTGGGGTTTAATGTTCACAAACGTTCATAGATTTCAGAATTTTTTAACATGTTTGTATAATTTGTAAACATCGTACCATAGCCACTGCTCCATAGCAAAATAATCTAGTGATCATATTAGCAAATGCAATCGAAGATTATGTCGAAACTATTTTGAATATTTATTTGACGCTTTTACGAAAAATCTTGTTCCATACATGCTGCAAAATAGGTATTTTAGACACTTAACGGCACTTCACGTCGCGTGCCTAAACACCATTATTTCACAACTTCTATCGAAAATAGCTATTTTTATCTCACTAATATAAATTATAAATTAATTGCACAGACCAACAGTTTGTTATAAGATTAATGCCTTGTATTAACAAACGCACTCATTACAATACAGTCTTTTAAATCGAGAATTAATTAAATCATTCTTATTCTCCGTTTTAAACGAATTAGTAGAAAATTAAATGTAGACTTGGTTTCAGACTTTATTAAAATACGTCGAGTTAACTAACTGTAAAAAATCAAATATAAAGTTAGACACTTTTGTTGCGAGGAAACAAGTTCCCGAGGATTATTTTCAGAAGAAAGTATTTTATTGTGTAAAAATTCTAATTATTTTTTGTAAAAATCAACATATTTTAAAGAATGAACGGATAGACCTAACTGTACCTGTAAATGTTTATTTCATATTTATTATTTCTTCATAAATAGGGGGTTAAGACCAGGAGATCTTTGCGGCCACCGTAGAGGACCGAATTATGAATTATCCAATCCATTTATTATTAAAATGGCGCGGGGCAAACATAGGAGGGTAGTCGTCTCCCGTAAACTCATTTCATCTAAAGCTGGTGGTAGTAAGTATGTATTTTGACCCCCTGTGAAATCGAAAATTAAAGTCATATAAATTATTTTTTCATTGATTTTAATTCCGACAAAATTTTCTGCAACGCTTAAGTCCTATAGGATGGCCACAACGATCTCCAGATCCTTAGAAGTATTATTATTATTATTATATAAAAATTGTTAGTGGTACGTTAATTGTGTCCAAGAAGTTGCATGCATTTTATATAGGTTTGAAATGTATTACAGGTAATCCTTCAAACATATTGAAAGCTCAGAATATAACATGTGTCTGGCGGCAATAATCACATAATATTTAAAATATTAACGTGAACATGGCTCAGCGCGGTTTGTTTCTGTGGATACAGGTGAAAGTTACAGTGTTGGTGATGTAAACAGGCGTTTGTTTCTTGTATTTTTGCGTTTCTGTGGCATTTGTTGGTCATAGATACATAGTGTAAATACTATGTAGGTAAGGCGATCATTATTAGTGGTGATGTGGCAAACTTACGGTAAACATAACTTATTTCTTTGTTTACAATATAGATCCGCTCGTGACAATTACGGCGACAATTTTGTTGAGTAAGTACCCGATAGATGGCTTTACATTGAACTATTTGTTTTAATTTGAAGAATAAGTAAAAAAACATTGTCTGAAGCTATTTATTTGTGGCATAATTTTAGTTTTTCTTTAGTTTTATTGGGTTTTTGCCACACTTCTGAAAAATAATAAAAATTAATTAAATAAGCCCTTGCGCCAAACGGAACAGTCAAGGGTTATTTTTGAAACTAAGTTTGCCTAACCAAAAAATCTCACACTGAAAAAAGCAGATAAGTAAAAAATAACAAAAATCACATCACTATCGCGCACTTCCGTAATATTGACGTTTCGAAAAACTCTCTGTTTTCGTTTTCAAAATAGTAGTAAAATATTAAACGTTTGTCAAGTTTGACAGTTTAAAATTTGTTTATCTGCTTCGGCCTTCGGCCTATGAATGTTAGAGTTGAGGAACATAAAAATTATATCAAAAGACGGGAATTTGAAAAATCCAAAATTTGCGAACACGCTTGGGAAAACGGTCATGTGATTCAATGGGGTTCGGCAAAAATTTTAGAGAAGGAAGATAACACGACAAAAAGAAAATTAAAAGAGACCGCGATTATTTTGTTGAACGGAGATAAGTGTGTATCAAACTGTTCAGTAAACATCGATCATTGTTGGCTACAGTTGTATCAAGAAGAAGTAAGTAAAAATAAAATAAAAATCATTTAACATCTCTATGGAAGCAGATAAACAAATTTTAAACTGTCAAACTTGACAAACGTTTAATATTTTACTACTATTTTGAAAACGAAAACAGAGAGTTTTTCGAAACGTCAATATTACGGAAGTGCGCGATAGTGATGTGATTTTTGTTATTTTTTACTTATCTGCTTTTTCAGTGTGAGATTTTTTGGTTAAGCAAACTTAGTTTCAAAAATAACCCTTGACTGTTCCGTTTGGCGCAAGGGCTTATTTAATTAATTTTTATTATTTTTCAGAAGTGTGGCAAAAACCCAATAAAACTAAAGAAAAAATAAAAAAACATTTTTAAAGAATTCTTATTTATTACTTTTGTTCATTAGGTTTTTACTATAAAACAGGTAATTAAATGTATAGTGAAGTCAGATAGCAACATTTCATAAATACCTCAAATAACATTCTACATCACGTAAACGGTAGGAGCAACTACAAAACTTGTTATTTGGAATCGGAATGAAACGCTGAATACAATAAATGAAAAAAAAATTATTTTGCTTTACCATCGATTTTCTAAACGCCGTGTTCTGGAAGCTTAATAATAGCACAAACAATGTTGCAATGCTTTCTTTCTTTCTTTGCGCTTCATCGCCGTAAACCACATTTTTCTTTTCAATTTTTGGCACGGTGGAATATTTTATATTAGGCGCTGTATACTGTATTCGTACATAACGGCATAATGCAATACTTTCACTTCATGTGCCCATTTTACGAATGCATTTTGCAACTGTAATACCAATATCTGCTAAACACAATAACACACTTAATAATATCACAAATGACAAATTAACTCTTCCAAACGTATGTACTGCGTTGTCCAAAAGCATGGAATCCGTATACAGATATGACCGAAAGCACACTGCTGTATTTAGATATGTTTTGACCGTTTTGTGGAGGTGTGGCCAGAAATTTTTTAATACCATTTTTAGGCTTATTTTTCCACAAACGCCATTTCGATTAAACTAATACATTCTTTCACCTACACGTATTTCGAAAAATCATGTAATTTCCCCATTTAGTCTATATGTTAGTTTAAGTTTGTTTAAATGTACACTTACTCAGTTTTATTTATAATATCTAATATTATTCTTAATCAGTAAATATATTTTATCCACAATCACCTTAAAATCGGACTTTTATCGACACATATGAACCGTCTAAAGTGATACTTTATCCAGTAGTGGAATAAAGTAACTTTATTTTACTAGTAGAATAATGAAAAAATAATAAACCTATAATAAATCAAATTTAATTTATTTACTTATTAACATTATATTTATAGTAATACACGTTTGTCATAACATTTAACTTCCTTTCCGTTAATAACAACCCTTGTAGCATTGTTGCCATCATTTTCGGAATGCGTAACATCTGCCGAAGTTTGTGAAGAATTTGCACAAGTTACGGATATCTCTTCTTGTAAGGAACAAATATATTTTCCTTGGATTTTCCTTGCAATATTAAGATCGTGTTTCACTCCATAAATCCATAAATATGATGGTGTGATTATGGATAAAACGTTGTATTGCATTCGTGTTTTAATTGCCTTTTATCCACTTAAGAACATTAATCCCTCGAATTACGTTTTCGCATTTAACCATTCTCGCATGTATAAAATGCTACTTAAAACAACTAAAAATAAGCTACTTATACAATAAATAACTATTATTTGCTGTGTAATATGATTTCTGTTGGAAATTGATTGTAAATTAACAAATATTAACTCATGTAGGTTTAGGTAGTTTCGATTAAACAATGACTGCAGTTCCAATACACCAATTATCAGATACTTTCGCATTTTAATTCAGAAATTTAATTCCAGGTTATTCCGCCGCAGCCCTTCTGGCGATTATATTCGCTCTACCTTTCGCATGGAGAGTGCTGGTGCATCGAGAGCACGGCCATTGGGAGCATCCACTGCCAGCGTTCTACTTCGCCCATTTGGAACTATTCCTGGGGAACGGCTGTTTAGGAATTGGAGTCATGATGCTGCTGGCCCTGACGCTGGAACGCTACGTGAGCGTCTGCCATCCAGGACACGCCAGGCCGATCCTAGGATCCCCCCGCAGGGCAGTTGCCCTCATTCCCACCTGCACTTTCGTGTTGTACATTCCCATTATATTCCGCAGTCAAATCAAGACTTGTAGGCTCCTACCGGCGGGGATGGTGATATATCAGAGGATGGAAGACGCGGATTATGTGGAACACCCGCTTTACAGCATATACAAAGTGGTGTTGGAATTTATTTTCAAGGTGGTGCCCGTTATACTCCTGGCGGCGTTGAATTTGAGAATTTTGATAGTGTACAGGCGGTCTTGCGAAAAGCGTAGGAAGATGATCCTGAGCAGGAAAACATCCGGAGAGGAAGATCCAAGGAAATTCGCGGAGGAGAGGCGGCTGGTGCTTTTGTTGGGGTCCACTAGTATTTTATTTTTAGTTTGCGTTACTCCTATGGTAATACTCAACGTAACTTTGTCGGAGAATAATCTAACGAAATATCCTTATCAGGTAAGCAAAAATTTCAATTATTATTTCATTTACACATGGCTCCACCTATAAAAAGTTAATTTAGTCACATGATATGCAATAAGACCGACTATTTAGATAAATAAAAAATATCAGCAGCTATTTAATTCGATTGTATAAGAGTGCTATGATAAGTGTCAAAATTTGACGTAAGATTCAATCAAATTAAAAAATGTCTCGTTTTGGTTCATGTTTCATTACGGAAATTAGTGAACACATAAATAAATAATCAATCCCAAAAAATACCAAAAAGAGTAAAGAGTCTGTCTGAAGACAATTTATGTCCTTTTGTATACGCATGGAATATGCGTATAGAAAATGGCAAGGAATATAAAGAGTATACAATTAAGTTGATGTGAAATTCAATAGCCAAAAATTATACTTCACTGATTATAAACGAAAGATAAATCCATTTGAAGATATCGAATTCCAAAGTGCCAGGCTTACGCGTAATGCAAAAAGGCAAAACCTCAAAAGAGGAAGGAAAGTTCAGAAGCACTTACTTTAGATGAATGGAATGCTATTATATATAGCTGTGATGAGATTACCCCAGACGGTCTTCAGAAGAAATTTTTCAGATAGTATCTGTAGAGTTGGTTTGCGAGGAGGAGAAGATACCTATTGTAAGTTCGATTATTTTAAGAAACAAATAAAGAACGATGGAACCTATTCTAGCAGGATCGAATATAATTCTGTATTCACAAAAACTTACCAAGGCAGAAACCGAAAATGCGCAGGTCGTAAATGGCACACAGCTAACAGTCAAAATATGAATCGTTGTCCTGTCCGTATTTTCTTGAAACTTCTTAGCCATCGACATACACATAATCACGGACCGTTTTTTCTTGACTCCAAATCCGTATTGGAGAAAATAGGGATCTGCATGGTACAAAAATTGTCCTATCGAAAAAAATGAATATTCGAAATGGATGAAAACAGGTGCTGAACGTATTGATTTGGACGTAAATAAAACAAATATCACGAATCATTCATGTCGCTCTACAACTGTTTCACAACTAGCAAAGGCTGGCGTACAGGAATTGATGAAAGTAATGGGGCACGGTAATGCATCATCTATCAAACCTTACCTCCAGCTCGATGGGGATCACCACAACAGAATTATGAATAGGATGCGACAGTTAAAAGAAACAGAGGCACCAACTTCAGCGCCACAGATCATACAAGAAAAGATTAAAAAACCAAACCAACAGGAGTTATCTCTGGTGCTGGTGCAAATATCACTTACAATAATTTCGTTTTCAATTTCAATTAATCAATGGTTATATATTTGAGTTCTTGTTGTTTATAAGTGTTTCGTGGTTGTAAAAAGTAAATTGAATTAATTGTTAATAAATGTATATGAATCATTGGCTTGCTTTCAATTTAGCGAAAGAGACAAATATGACAGGAATCTTACCGAATGATTTTGTGGTGTTCACAAAATAATATTCCTGAATATCACTCGACTATGACAAAAAGGACTATTAGTTTGTTTAATTTATTTTGAGCAATATAATGTTTATATGGTCTATTGGACAACATTAATAATCAAGATTATGAACATAATAATCGAAATTATTATTAATGTTCATATGGTCTCATCATATTGTCTCGAAATACAAGGCGCTTTCGATAGAATAAATGGGATATTACCTACGAAAATTTTCATGTCAGTATTACCAGTCCTTGTTTTAAAATAATTATTTCTGACATCAACAAGAGATTATTATAAAACCTAATTAAAGCATAAAGGGTGTATAAGATAATTACGTTTCGAGATCGCTACTGCCATTATTGGAGTAAATAAATTAATCGTTGCCACAGGCGTACAGCCGTCCTTAGAGTTGTTGTCCTAACTGCAAATTATGCATTTTGAGATATTGAAGTTTTAGTTTTTATGCTCGTATTTTTCTGGTTTTAATGTTTTTTCTTAAAATAAAAACTAATTGCTAGGAAAAATAAAGTTAATTATCTTCTTAATTATTGATTATATAATTTGGAGACATACTTTGATTGTAGTGGTAGATAGAACAAAATTACTAAGTAAAACAGTTACATAATTAAGTGCATATTTATTCTTATATATGAAGTAATAAACAAACAGATAATAAAATTGCAAAAAAAAACAAATGAAATAACATAAATTAGTAGTTAGACATCTTTTATTCATCATCGATACTGGTGTTCGCATTACCATTGAGTGATAAGGTCTGCCAAAATTTCATTCTGTTTTCGGATACATGAGACTTTAAAACATTAACTAAATTACGCTTTCTTTCAAATTTCAGGCAATTTTATATATTACTCAGTTTATTTGTTCTAAGTACAGAAATATTGCAGATAGGACAGTTTGCTCTTGGAAAACATGATATATTGCTGCATAGGACAATCGTTTTTAGTACTTACTGGTTTTATTAATGCCAGATAGGACTTTGTAAGTATGTTAAATAGAGAACATAAAGAGTTTTCCAACGGTACTAAAATCTAAAAATCGCAAATTTTGCTGTTAGAACAACTACTTTTAGGACGGCAGCATAGGTATAGCGGACTTGAAACTACCATAACAGATAATTATGTATACATACAGGGTGATTCAGTCATAATGTCATTAAATTTAAACACGTATTCGGAAGGCCTAATAAAGCAGAAAATCGAAAAAAAGTACTCGACCATTCAAAGATAAGCAAATCAACCCCTAACAGCAGGTAACACGGCTCCCTGGTCCACTACAAATTTTTTGATGACGCGTTCGAATGTTGAAGAGAAACCACGTTGTCATATGTCATCAGGACCACATGCATATTAACAGCATGTTCAGTAAAATTCAGTACTTTTTAATTTCATTTCACGCCAGCCCGAGATGCTTCAGATGTCACCTGAAGTACTGAAGTAATATTTTTTTTTCTGATTACAAACTTCTGGTATGCAATCTAAAATCTAATTTTATATGGTTTTTCGCGATGCCTTTAAAAATTGTTGCGTTTTTAATGTATTCATTAACCGTTTTGTCAATTTCTAACATCAATTCGCTAATCCAGATAAAATATCAGGATTTTGAGAATTCATCATGCCCTCGTAGTGCAAGTTCAAAAACTCTGCGTCAGATCCCTTAGTCCCGTTTCCATACAGGTTGTAATTAGTACGGCATAACACACACTGAAACCATGTTTTAATGGGGACGACCGCTCTCTTTCACTATTAATTATTTTTCCTAGTAGGAAAATTTATATTGTTTCACCCAATTTGAATTGCAGTTTTATTTAGGTAAATAATAAATTTAATTAATAATTGTAAACTACACTGGCGACATAAACAAAAATACGTCAAATACGAAACGCACCATCCTACGAATATGGCAACTGATGGAAAAATTGGGAGAAGAGACTAACTAAAGAGAAGCCACGCTGCTTGAAATGCAGTTCGATAGTTGGCATAGGAAAACAGATCCGACACGTACGAGTTCGGCGTATTCCGTAGTAAACGTATTAAACGGGAATTTGAACTGTCAACTTTTTTGTTTTGCCTCTGATCCGATGTCAGAGCGTGATTACTGCGGTTGAGCATTTATTATGGGACTAATGACTAATCTGTTAAATAGTAAATAGGTACTCATGACTTCATATTAATTACACCGGGTGTATACATAAATGCGAATTTAATTGTTTGTTTGTGTTATTATTTGGCGGTTCTAAAGTACTTTTCATTGACTAGGCATTGAAAACAAGGTTATTGACCTAAATACGGTAGATCAAGATTCGGATTGCTTAATTGTTCATCACTATGTATGTCTTCGACTGTTTTTTTTTTTTGTTAACAGTACGAGGGTTTTTTGTATTACTGTCAGTATTTAAATACGAAAAACTTTTCTGTCTCTCTTAACACTTTACCCAGTAGGTATTGTTTTTTATCTCACTATTTATATAATTAAATGTAAATAGTTTATTACTTAGTCCATTGGATCCTGAAACTTAATAGTTAATTGCATTATAAAAAATAGTTTGTAATATTCATTACATATTTTAACATTAGAATAAGTAGATAGGTACTAGGAAAATATTTAAATTTGGCAATGTTGTGTCAACTCGACACCAAGTTGAACAGGAAGCTGAGTCAGTGACAGCCTGAAAACAGGGTTTAAATGATTTGCAAAATATTTTTTTCGCCGTAAATATGCATTTAATTTTTTACACGTATTCGTATTATACTAATTTTTCCATATGTTCTCTTAAAATTAATAACATTATGACTCTGCTGTTTTACCAAATTTGTATCCCAAGCACTTGATTCGAAGAAACAGGTTGATGTCATTTACACGAATTTTAGAAAGGCCTTCACACAGTGTATTGTTGGCAAAATTACCCTCGTTTGGAATTTCATCTCAATTAATTAACTTGCTACAATCCTACTTAAGTGATAGAATGTTGCATGTTGAAATCAGTGGTGTTAAATCTTCCACTTTTTTTGCAACGTCAGGGGTACCCCAGGGCTCCAACTTGGGGCCTCTCTTATTCTTATTATTCATATCGGATATCTGTTGTGCTCTCTCTTCTAGGAAGCTGCTTTTTGCTGATGACATGAAGTTGTTTAGAGATTTAAGCACTCTCCAGAATTGTTTGTTATTGCAGCGGAATTTGGTTTCCTTGAGCGAGTGGTGTAACGCCAATAAGTTAAGTCTGAATATTGCTAAATGCAAGGTCATGACATTTCATAGGATTTTTAATATCGTAAATTTTGATTATACTATCGATAATGCTGTGCTTGACCGTGTTTATGAGGTGAAAGACCTGGGCATTACGTTTGACATCAAACTGTCCTTCTGCAGTCACATTGCAAATATTACTAAGGAAGCCTTGAAATTGCTGGGATTTGTTATTCGAAATAGCAGAGATTTTAATTCTTTGGATACGATTTCTTCGCTTTATTTCACGCTTGTCAGGAGTAAGCTAGAATACTGCTGCGTTGTTTGGAACACTCATACATCCACATATGTTGACATGTTGGAGTCTGTACAAAGAAGGTTTCTGAAATACACTTATTTCAGAAAATATCATATTTATCCCATAAGAAATTTCGAATACAATCTACTTTTAACTGATTTTAAATTTACCTCTTTGTATAGACGCCGTAACATTAGAAGTGTAGTGTTGTTATATAAGATCATACATAATCTTGTTGATTCACCGGAATTACTTGCCCGCATTTTATTTCACACACCTAGGTCTGCTTCACGAACTTGTAGAACATTCTATCTTCCTGTTCCTAATTCCTTTCATTACTTTAGTAGTCCTATATATCTTACATGTAGAATTTTTGAGACCTTTGTAATTGCCGATATATTTTCCGTCACTTTACGACAATTCAAACAACATTTACTTTCTGTGCTGTATAATTAAAGTAACAATTTATTATTATTATTTTGTTTCTTCTATATTTATATTGTATGCAATTTAGATAAGTATGTCTATGTATATTATGTTGCTGTTAGTATGCGACGAATTTTATTTTTTTTCCACTTATTGTACTGCCTTTTTCACTCATGACTGTAATACTCCTGTAAATGGGCTGTCAGCCTGCTGGATGTTAAATAAATAAATAAATCATCCTGCAATAAGGTTTATTTTTGCTCATAATCTACATAGATTCAAATTGATTTTGATTCAAGTATTGTTGAAAATATGTTTAAAACATGTGACTTTATAAGTTTTGGGAAAATAAATGAAATTTCTATATACGGAAAATACTTACCTTCCTATTTAAAAATTATATTTGGATAACCAAAGCTTAAATTTCACATCTCTAATATGTTATTTGAATAGATTTTGCATTCTCTTGTTCATTTGGTGTAATTGCTATTCTCTTATTTCTTTATGTGTAACAATCTTGTTAGGCATACAAAGGGTTGTCTTTGTAAAGGGATAATTAAATTATTTAATTTAAACAGGACAGGTAATTTCTTGTCAGCTTGTCATCTGGCATGCAAATTTAATTAGTCTTAAATTTCTTGTTTCGCTGCTTACTTGTACGATTTTCCAAGATTTTTCTAATTAAGCAGATTAAGTATTCTTTAGTAGAATTAATGAAGCTAGCTGTAGAAAGATTTCAACTGAAAAAATGTTTATATCATAACTGCGGTACATGAAAAGTATTACATTTTTTAAACGCTATATGTTTTTAAACGTATGTATTTCTAAGAAAATCGCAATATAAACAATTTAACATTATAATGTAAATACAAATTTTGGAAAAAACATGACCTCAGGGAAGTATTCTTTTTCTACTACTAACACCTGGAGCAAACATATTTGACGGAATTATAGACAAAAGCTCCTGTATTAGATAATATTTTTTTTATATAGGACTTTATTTATACAGGGTGATTTGAAAATGGGGTATTAATTTTAACTGGTGATAATAGGCATTAAAATAAATCATTTTACAAGATATTCTCGTAATAAATATATTTAAATAACCGATACAACTGAGTTTAAAGTTATTGCAACTTTTGAAGCCGGCTCTGTAATAAAACCCTCACCGAATGGTTGTTTCATGAATGTTGTCCGATACGACATTGATAAGCGACATATGACACTATGGCACGCAGTCGCTGTTGAATGTCACGCTCCTCTGGATAACTTTACTATAGTCTGTTTGGAAATGAAAGAGAGTAATAAAACCCTGAGATAAGAACCGGCCATGGGCACATCGTTTCAGATAATTATCGGGTAACACTAATGCTAACAGGTAATGGGTGTACATTAGTATACTTTATTGGATACATTATAGGGCAGGAGCCAGTGTATTGTGACAGATCAATCCAGTCTTAGAGCTGAATATACGAAGACGTGCTAGTGCGGTAGAGTAAAATTCGACTTGTGTTTAGTGACCATTGTGCCAGTGGATATAATATGGTTTGGGTAAAATGTCGAGCTCATCAGATTACGTACCTGCTAAATGCGTGAAAAGATGTGCACTGCCTCATTGAAACACCAAGATCCTACCAGTGTTGACGACATCGTGGAAAAGTGTTCCAAAATGACAGGGATTGGAAATCGACTATCTACAGACTTTTAAAGGAAACAAAAAATGAACAAGATACTTTAAATCCCCCAAAATCATCTACAGAGAGGTCAAAAGTCATTTTATTTTAAAAAAAGAAATACCAACGCTAAACAAAATTTTAAGTGAACTTTCAGAGAACAACGATTTGCCAAAAATCAGTAGAAGCAATTTATGGGCCGTCTTACGAGAGTTGAATTTTTGCTGGCAAAAGCAGAACAGGAAGTCAGTTCTTATCGATAAAGATGAAATTATTTGTTGGCGAAGATTCTAGATCAATTAGAAAATTCCGTGATGAAGGGAGGAATATTTATTATCTAGACGAAACTTGGGTCAACGAGAGATATACTGTAACAAAAGTATGGCAAGATAAAAATGTAAAAAGTTTTCGACAAGCATTTTTGGATGGACTTTCAACAGGGTTCAATGTACCTTCAGGTAAAGGGCGAAGATTAATAGTGACACATATAGGTAATGCCAGTGGTTTTGTAGATGGCGGTTTACTTTTATTTGAATCTAAAAATACAGGTGACTATCACGAAGACATGATCGCAGATGTTTTCGAAGAGTATTTTACACAGATGTTGGATTTTATTCCTCCGAGGTCTGTAATTGTCATGGATAATGCCAGTTACCATTCACGGCAGACCGAGCGGACGCCTACGACTGCTTGGAGGAAAGCCGATATAATTCAATGGTTATCCGGAAAAAATATTTCTTTTGAAACAAATATGGTGAAAAAGGAACTTTCGACACTTGTCAATCTTAATAAAGATCAGAAAAAATATGTTATCGATGAAATAGCAACAAATCGCCAAATAAAGGTACTACGGTTACCACCTTATTACTATGAACTTAATTCAATCGAATTAGTCGGGACACAAGTAAAAGGAGATGTAGCGCGAAATAATACGACGTTTAAGTTAAGTGACGCGAAAATTTTGTTAAAAAATTCCTTGGAACGAGTAACTGCAGATAACTGGCAAAGATGTATACATCATGTACAAAAAGAAGAGGAGAAAATGCAGGAACTCGATAATTTAATTGACGTTACTGTGGAACCTATCGTTATCAATCTAGGAGACGAAGATAATTCATCAGAATATTCAGAGGATGAATTATAATATACCTACTTTTTTATTTTCTTTATTGTACATGTACATTTGTCTATTCATTAAATTTAAATAAATATTTTGATAATAATATTGAATAATTTTATTTGGATTACTAAAAACCCTCTTAACCCGGTTATGATGATTAAAGTAGCCTCATGTTTTGAAATGCTGTTTTTATATTGTTTACTTATAAGTGAAATGGACCGAGAAATTGAAGCGGCATAGACAAAGACGGATTCTCGGGGATTAAATTTTAGCTACCTGCTACAACTTAGTACAACTCGGTCACACAAAGTTTTTTTAAAAGTACCTCCCATCTATACCGATAATACATAATATCAAAATATTGAATATAAGCACCAGTACTACATTTATTTACGATTTGCATACATAGCTTTTATTACTCTCTTTCATTTCTAAACAGACTATAACCTTAAACTCCCATTCCAACCGAACCAACGTATTCTACGTGTTAGAAAAGAATCGTGTTATGGTGTTTTGTGTTGTGTCATTTTGTGTTAAACGTAATTTGCTGACACAGTTATTATAACAATGGCCTAATGTATTGATAATAATGATCTGTGGATATATATTATTTGTGTACGGAGAGTGCAATCTAAATCGGCACTGCAGGATGAAATACACAGAAATTTTCTTATAGGTATATTTCACCCCACTTTCAAATTCACCCAGTAGATACGATCATTTTACCCTTTATTTTATTATTCCATTTTATTCATATATCGGTCCAGTTTAACTTTTATGAAGCATATTCTATATTATACTGTTAGTTATGTAAGACACATTTCATACAGAAACGATTTTCGATCGTATGAGATAGTTTTGGAAAAAGCTATTGAAAATTTATTAGATAATTTTTTACACACACACAGAAAAATAATTAGAAAATATAACTGGATTATTTTGGTGGTAAATTTGAAAAAAAAAAGTTAGTAGCCGACAGTATGGACATTGACAATAAACATGAATTAACCAATAGCAAGCTAGTGTTTAAGTTCGAGATATTTAAATCACTCCTCTTAGTTTAAAAATAAAGTATAGCTAGCAATCAAAGTTCTGTACTTTAGGTCATGTAACAACATCTATCCAATCATGAAATGATTCCAGTGATAATAACTCATGGGGCATTTTCACCTATTATACACCAATAGTCTTGATAATACCAAGATAATGTTGTCATTGAGAATGCTGAAAGCGTGTTGCTTGCATGGTAATTTACTTTAAAGCAACACGCTTGAAAGATTCTCAATGACAAAATTTTGAGTATTTATCAAACTCAAAGTGTAAGATTTTTTACACACAAAATAAATTAGTTGTCAATCTGATATTTGTTGATTATCAATTATCATTTCATGATTGGATGGATGTCACATGACCTAAAGTACAGAAATTTAAACGTTAGCTATATACAGTAAAAAATAATCAGCAAATATGATATGATTTATTAAAATGTCGAGTTGAAAATCAGTAATTGTCAGATTCAGATAATTTATTTTGTGTGTAAAAAATTATCTTACCAATTACACCTCGAGTCTTGATAAATACTCAAAATTTTGTCAGTGAGAATCATTCAAGCGTGCTACTCTAAAGTAATTTCCACCAAACAACACCTTTTCAACATTCTTAATGCCAAAATTATTTCGCCCAACACTCTTAGTGCGTTATAGGTGATATTATTCCGCTGAACATTCGGCAGAGAATGTGATATTTTCATGATTCTATACAACGCACGCAGAAGTATATTTTTCCCGAAATTCGAAATATTTTTGTAATAACTTGGCAATCATGTACTAAAATGTTATAATATTTATATTGCAAAGATGTTCCATTTAAAATAACATTTGGAGTGCTCCTTTTTATCCATCGCCCTGTGTCTTTTAAAATAATATTATAGTCTAGATTTCCTGATCCTCTTCAACTTTTATAAGGAAGTTATTGAACATTCTAGCACTAATGACCCACCCTGTGTTTATATTTACTTGTTCCTCTTATAAAAATGCAGAAAAATTACATAAACTTTCCAATATAGATGTTCATCTAAAAATATCATAAAGTTTCGTTTTCAAAATTAATGTTAAATTTTATTTCCCATTTGAATCTAAAGTAACATTTTACTGTGTTCTAGCACGCCAATTGCAAAGGAATTTATGTTTCAAACGTGCCTTTAAAAATGAAGCCTGTAGGTCTAATGAACCATTAAGAACAAATTTAGGAGTTGAAGGTGACAGAATTTCTGATTAATAACCTCACTAATTCCTCGGTATATTTTTATTCGCTGTCAACACGTAACTCGTAATTTTCTGACTGCTAACAGTAACCTTCGAAATTTTATAATTATGTCGTTCCTGTTGTTTCTAAAACGTCTTTACAAAATTATACATATTCTTTGACTTATTATTAGTCAGTTTACATAAACTTACTTTGGTACAAACTTATAGTGTAAGCGCTAGACGTCCGAGAAGTTTTTTTCTTTGTTATGTTTTTAAAACGAGTTATACGATGACGTAGCTTTATGAGAAAAATAAATCATCATATATCAAAATTATGATAGATATCTGTTCACATAAATATAACGCGAGTACCACGATAATGAACAATATTCAGTTTAGATCTTACGTACGAGTTATAGACACATTTTAAAGCTGTTTTTTAGCATCTTTAAAGTAGATGAAGTGATATCAGTAATATATTTATAAAATGTGAATTTCGAATCAAATAAGACGCCCAAGTCTTTTATGAAGTCCATCCTGTCAAGAATCTCCAGCTTTAATCTGCAATTATATTCTATTGGATGATGCAATTCACAAGTGATCTTGCATTTCATTACGTTTAACTCCAATTATAAACGCACCAGTTGTTCAATATGTATAATTGGTTTTGTAATCTTTAACAATCCCCAATATCTGATGATATCTTACTAAAAAGCTTTAACTCATCAGCAAATAATAATTTCTTACACTTCAACACAGATGTTAGATCGTTAGTAAAATATAAAAAAGCAGGGGCCCCAAATTAGATCATTGAGGAACTCCGAAAATTGCTGTGAAAATTTTAGAATTGTGCCCAGGATATGTAACGTATTATGTTCTGTTAAGAAGGTATGATTTAAAAAGATTACATACATTGGAGCGAATACCGAATGTTTTCAATTTTGTAATAAAAAAGTTATGTTCGATACTGTTAAAGTCTAAAATTTGGATTAGATTATTCTCATGTTTTTTTCGTTATCTGTATTTTAATAATGCGGAGTAAACTTAAAACATTATTTTAGATCTTTTTATCTTACAAATATCTGTTTAGTGTCGATAAAGCATTAGGTCCGTTTGTACTTACGTGCCAATTGGTCGGTTTTGAAACGATGGATTGGAGTGTTGTTGAAAAGAATAACGCTCCAAGTCTAAACGCCATGATTGCAGATTTGGAGCGTCCTATGTTTTTGTAAATGCAAAAGCCATGTGAAATTTCCGCCAAGTTGGAAGTTCCACATGTCGTGCCAATCCTTCTTTATCTTTGAAAGAACTTTGAGAAAATTTCAAAAATTACTTATGATTGGACAACTTAACATTTGATTTAATTTTAAATTTAGTTAAACCAAATTTATCAAAACTAACTACAGTAATGAGAAAATGGATAAGTGCAGAAGAACGATTACTAACAACTTTACGGTTCTTGGCAATTGAGCGGTCTTTTCAAGATTTAAAATTTTCTACTTTAATTTCTGCGTCTTCGCTATGTTATACCAAACATGTTAATAAAAAGTAATACATGCGAAATGATATGCCACTTATCACAGCGTAGTGTCCTAGATTCAAATAAATAAATAAAGCTTAGTATTAGCATTAAAAAATATATCTATTTTCTGGTGAGTACCAAGCTTGCGTACTAGGCTATGGGCGGGCGGTGCGCCATTTGTGACTGACGCGTACGCTCCAAAATTCTGAGGAAAAGTGTACGTTTAAATTGATCTAAAAAATTGCATACATCATGCCTGCACGAACCATCACGGTCCTGCACAACACAATGCAATTTCTATGCTTGACCGTACTTGTCCAACGTAAGTTCTATTCCCACAAAAGTCAGAGATTGATTTCAAAATATTAGAAATATTCAACCAGTTAAGTTGCGAATGTGTCGTTGAACTGTCGGACACCTTCGCTTATCCTCTTCTATTTACTTACCTTAAACGAACTGCAAGTTTCGTCAGATGACATTGCGCTGCAAAATCTTGTGTTTTGGTGACGAGAACGATCCAAGAGCAGAACATATTTTTTTGCGACATTCGGAAATTTTGTTGATATCTCTCCAGTTCAGAAAGTAATTAAAAAAAATTCACCATAGTATTTTCTTTTTATTGATACGGTGAACCCAAAACTTTTCTCCTCGCTTTTTTTCCTCTCGTTCGCTTAATGCAACGTTAAAACAACAATTTCTTCTTCCGAGCTACACTCGACTACTACTTCAAAACGTCTGCCACATACAATATCGGCACAAAAAGTTGCTGGTCCGTGCTGGACAAGTGTGCGAAGTCGTGCAGGTATACAGGTCCGTGCTGTGCTGGTTCATGCCGGTTCATGTAGGCGTAATGTGCGCGATCTTTAATGTTCATGCGAGTTTAAACCTGCAGTCGATGCACGCGAGTCGAGAACATGCTCTTACCTGTCTATATTTGGCGTTTGCGATTGGTGCTGCTCCAAAACTCTAAGAAAAACCGTGCGTGTAAACGGACCTATTGTTTACACGAGCTTAGTGCTAATTATTAGTACTACTAACCCCTCCCACTTATATCATGACGTATTGTTTTCTGTTAAGAAGGTATGTTTCAAAGAGATATATACATAAATTGGAACTAAAACCCAATGTCGTCAATTTTGTAAATGAATTTTATGATCGAAACCGTGCATGTAAACGGGCCTATAGTTTACACGAGCTTAGTGTTAATGTTTAATACTAACCACTCGCACTTATGTCGTGACGTGTAAGTTCACAATATTAGTACTAATCGTTAGCAAATATGCGATTGAAAGTGAATAAAAGCGGATCATATATACTACATTTTTTTAAAATATCGTTAACTTGTTACAGAAGATTCCAAACTAGACAATGAAAAAATAGATGAGAAATAGATTTTCTAAAAATATTACTAATAAAGTACCTACCTACTTCAAGAACAGTAGTTGCTATACCATAGAATGTCACTCTAAGATCTTTCACTCAATGATCCAAACTGCGTCAGGGTCTTTCTTGTAGGTTGTCAATAGGTAACGATGTAAACTTTACCATGCAATCCAGGTTCAGTATTGTCAATATGAGTTTAAAATTAATGGGTGAACTTAAATAATTGCTTATTGTATTATTGGTGCTGCCACTCTTTCATTAAAATTAACAGCATGTAAAATACGTTTTACTTATTAGAGAACTGACCTCTGAAATTTTGGTTCTGAATTCGTGGTTTATGAGTTCTTACTCAAATGTATAGGTACTGATGGTCACGACGCCCCTGAAAATTGGCAGCCACATTCTCTAAATTTAAATCCACTGGATTATATTTTGTGGGGACACCTTAAACTCGTAGTTTTGCACTAATGAAGTTATGCCATGAAGACAATTTTATTCATCGAATAAAATTATTCTTTACGCATAAATGTAGTAGACAGTTTAAATAGTTTTAACGATATTTATTTATAAACATATATTCCCACAGTAATCGATTGTTATTAATACTCTCTTCTTTTATAGTACAGTTAGTACAGTTATAAAAAAGAATAATTATGAAACGTAAATCACTGAACGCCTTTTTTTTTCTGTCGAGCTAAAATATCTATCTATATGTATCTTAAAAGATATAAAAATCTAAACGAACGTTCAATTCTACACAAAATATGTATTCTTATCGGTTTCTGAGTAATTTGCATTTAAAACTTGCAATGTATTTTGTGGTGATTTTCTTTCAGGCGCTGATATTGCTAGTTCTTTTTTTAGTAGGCTTGTGTCAAATTTTCATTTTGATAAATATTAGCGTATTTTGCGTGTGTGTGATTTAATCTTTATGCATTTATTGAGAAATTTTATAACAAAATTTAAACTTTGAACATCCTATATTTTTTAAACCAGCGATATTCGTATAAGGCATGATGAGCTCAAATATAATATTTTTGGTGGCTAGTATCTCCAGCTTAGTGTTGACCCATTTTTTCTGAGTTATCGTGTATATAAAAAGTACCTTGTATTTTTAGTAATATAATGCAGTTCAAACATGCTGTATAGAAATAAATGCTTCCAAGTAATTACTAACAGCTGTATTATTACTTTACAGGTGTTTCGAGCAATCGCCAACTTACTAGAAGTGACAAACTATTCCATAACGTTCTACATTTACTGTCTGTTTTCTGAAGACTTCAGAAACACTTTGCTGAGAACCCTAAGTCTACCCAGCAGCACTCCTGCCCGGGGCCTGATGAAGCCTCCGCCACCAACAGCTACAACAACTATTACTCAGCATAGAAGTGTTTGATATAAAAGCAGTAGACCGTTGGCGACACCGGTCTAAAATATTTCAGGAAGAGCACGCATCAGATCAATTACTTGTTACTTTTGGTGATAAGAAAACCAGGAATAAAAGGAAATAATGAAATTAGCTTTAGGTTTTGTTACAAATAATTAATTACGATACAATACCAACAGTGGTGTAGCAATGGATAAGGAAGCAAGGAATATATTAGCGTTTCTTAGTGTACATACTATGGCTGGATTTTCATTTTTATATCATTTTAATTAAGCAAACTGGATAATTAAATTAGAATTATCTCCTTCAAGTGGAAGAAAAATTAACACAAATTGAAGTTAGTTACTCTAGGATATACTTACTTCTACTATATACCGCTCACTTGTAAACCAACCAAATGGTGAAGGCAATTAAGGGAACCAGGGTTTGGTGTGCTATGCACATGCGTTGGTTCATATTGCCAGATTGCAAACTATTTCATTTTTTAAATAATTTTTTTAATTAATTACTAAATATGACTTCATTAGAACTGATTTTAATGATAATGATATCTGTACATATATACATATATCCTTTTTATTACAAATTGTATCAGTATCTATTCTTTATTGTATGAGATGACGACATAGTCTAGATTTGATAACGAGGCGGATCATATCGATTGATACGAGAGACTGACGCCTCCATTTTCAATAGTTTTAAATTTCGTAATAAAAAATTTATATCAATTAGAGAAATACCAGTTGCGTTAAAACTCTTTAGTACAATAAAAAATCACAATGAAAAAATGAAGCGTTTTCGAAAAAACAGTTGGTATTTATTAACTGAAATAGGTTTCAAAAACAGTTTTTTTTGTCTGAAGCTATTTATTTGTGGCATAATTTTAGTTTTTCTTTAGTTTTATTGGATGTTTGCCACACTTATGAAAAAATAAATATTAATTAAATAAGCCCTTGCGCCAAACGGATCAGTCAAGGGTTATTTTTGGAACTAAGTTTGCCTAACCAAAAAATCTCACACTGAAAAAAGCAGATAAGTAAAAAATAACAAAAATCACATCACTGTCGCGTACTTCCGTATTTTTGACGTTTCGAAAACCTCTCTGTTTTCGTTTTTAAAATAGTAATAAAAATATTAAACGTATGTCAAGTTTGACATATTAATAAACTGTTTTCGTTTTCAAAATAGTAATAAAAATATTAAACGTATGTCAAGTTTGACAGTTTAATAAACTGTTCAACTGTTCAAGTTGCATATTGAAGAAGAGGATATGTCATTGTGTAAAAGTTTACGGTCACTTTACGATAAGGGTAGCGCATCCCTGTAAACAAGATATATGTTCATACAATTACCTAATCTCAGTATAAACAAAATCCACTTTCCCCATTTCATTAAAATTTATTATACATTTAGGATGTAACTTTAAAATACGAAAATACACTTTAGTCTTATCTTTGTTCCAACCAACCGTATCTCCCAGTATTCGTGGGGCAGTATTTATGAAAAATAACTTATCTGACATCATTGATATCTTCTTTTAAAAAATAAACGAGAGAACAGCCATAGTAATCTGCAAGTTCACAATAAGTTAACAGATAACCCTTTAATGTGTCTAAGATCATGATGAATCAGTTACTAGTTTGAATCTGAAAGTTGCGTGTTATTATGGAGTATGCGCAAATGTACCACAGTTCTGATTAATCACTTGTATTCCCCTAACTTTCGGGGCCAAGGTCATACATTGAAAAGATGCAAAGTGCACGGTATATAGTAGAAGCACAGCTTAAATAACAATCAGCTCACAGACTCGTATGAGCGGGAACGTTTCGCGCAGATCTTCGCGCATGCCACCATTTGGGGATACATCATTACAGGGACGTGTGGTTGTAAATTATGCCCTTATAGCCATACCGTTCGACGACTGCATTATTGGCGCACGAGTGCTGTATTTTGTGATTTGTTGATTTTCTTGTATTTTATACTGTTGTGTTATTTTATTTTTAAACAATTTCAAGTAAAACAAATTTATATTTCGTATGTTGCGTAAATTGTAGTTAAAACACTTTCTAAATTGGGACAACTATTTTTAATCCGGTCCTGACGTGTATCCCGAGCGAGAGAGAGACAACAAGCTTCAAGGACAAATTTTCAGGTTTTAATACTTCAAAGGTGCCGCCGTAGAGTCTGTGAGCTGATTGTTATTTAAGCTGTGGTAGAAGCAGAGACTTACATTTAATCTATGGTAGAAGAATGTGAGGATAACTAAATTAGAATTTAACAGGAAGAGGTGAAAAATTAATTTTGAAGCAAATTAACTTCATCTAACTGAAATATACAAAGCGAATTTCAACAGCGCCGATCAGTTATAAATAGAAAACAGATGAGAAAAATAAAATTGTTCTAAATACGTACATAGTTTACATAATTTTAGCAAATTTAATTTAATAAAGTATACAAAAGATGGATCCACAGTAAATATGTAGGTTTGGTATACTGAATGGTATTTAACTCTAATATCTCTCATACTTCAAATAATAAAAATTAATGTCATTAAAAGAAATTACAAAATTAAAGAAATCTAAACGATCCATACAGAATGTTGCATGGTATGTTTCTGTATATTACTTTAAATGTATTCTAAATGTCATGCCATACGACGCTCTGGATGTTACACCACTGTCTACCATTTCCAGAAACACCACACTACAAGTACAATAAAGAATAAAAGCACAAACTGTTCATACGTTGAAGGAAATGTATTTAATATGTAAAGCTAGAATAAGTTTGTTCACTCAAAAATAAAACACAGTGACATTCCATTTTGATAAATGTAAATATTCGTGAAAATGTTTTATATGCATTTGCATTTTTTCAAAAAAAAAAAAAAAGTAAAATTAAGATTAACTACCTAATTACACATCGTTTAGAAATTTTGATATCTATATAATATTAATTTAGTTAAAATCGATAGACTGCATTCAAGAAAATTTTTATAATCGTTGTATAAATATCTTATGTACATAAAGGGCCAGATTATTTTTAATGAAGAGGGAAATTTGTAAGGAAAAGTATGTATTATCGAAGGCTGAGTTGATATAGAAATATAGATTTCGAAATGATGATATATAAACACTATATTATTATACGGAATTAATTCTTGATTTTTAAGGCAATCTTCACTTGCAACCGATAATTTTAAAAATCAGTGAGATTTTTTAAAACTAAACTTGTTTATCTCATAATAACAGATTATATTATACAGGGTGATTCTTAACTTAACAATGACGAATAGTGAAAAAATGTTTTTCAATTGTGAAGATACCAATCTATTTCAAATAAAAATAGAATAACGTAAATTTATCACAGCTAACTGTTCGAAGTTAATTTCTGAATCCATGAGTCCCCACATGCACGGCCCAAACCAGGCTGTAGTCAAATTGCATCAGCAACAGCATGTATGCGATTTCGCAATTCCTGTTCAGTATTATAAATTCGGCAACATACAACATAGTTTTTATGTGACCCTAAAAATAAGTCAAGAGGAATTAGCTCGGGCGATCGAGGGGGGCACTCAATTGAACCACCTCGGTCAGTTCGTCGTTCGAGAAACACACATGATCCAAATTGAGATTAACTTCTTCGAGAAGTACTGGCAAAAATTGTGAATAAAGAGCACCAGTTAACCGATTTCCCACAATGAAAGAACCAATAGGTACTCCGTTCACAATTCCAACCCATCCATTTACTGAAAATCGTTGTTGAAAGTGTGTTCGCCGAGTGACATAACAATTTTTATAAACTTCCGGAACTAAAAATATTCTACTAAATTGTGTCTACTATTTGTCATTATTTGTTTTCAGCTATAAATTCACAAGTTTAAGCGTATATGTTAAGAATTACTCTGTATAGGTATCTAATATTATCTTTTTAACTACCTATAACATATTTTGTGTCTTAAAAATGAAACAGTTTTACTCCAGAGCTAATTAATTATACTTCACTTTCATTAAAAAATATACAACCTATACAGGGTGTTTCATTTCCGGTGTTCCAAACGAACACAGATGATAGAAAAAGTAATTTTGAGCAAAAAGGTTCATATCAACATGTGTTCAAAAACGCCTCCGCTACACTCCTTTAAAGGGGGTCATTAAGACCCAATTTTATTATAATTAATTTTCAGTTGAAGCATAAGACGTTAAAATCGCCTTATTCTGGAAAACCTTTGCAAATTTCGTAATGAAACAAGTATATCTTTTTCATATTGAAATGGCCAGGCATTTCGATTTTTGAGAAAAGAATTACGAATTTGACAAAGAAATAAAGTTGTGGATTTTGAACTTTGACTTACCCCCATATAGTGATTCCTCTGAAAACAATGTGTTAATTTGGTTTGGATAAAGTAATTCCTCTTAATAAATGGTAGCTCCTGTATAAAATTTTATCAATTATTTCGAAGCGTTTTCACGATATTGTAATTAAATTGTGTCTTAATGACCTCATTACAGGGGTATAGCGCCACAGGAAGGCGTTTTTGGACATGTCGATAATAACTTTTTTGGTCAAAATTACTTTCTCTATCATCTGTATTTGTTTGGCACACCGGAACTGAAACATCCTGTATACATATATAGGATATGTAGTATGTGATAAAACTTTTAAAAATAAATCATATGAACATTGTTTTCGAAATAGGTACAGGGTGTTAAAGTTATAAAAACAAATTCATTATATTTACATATTCAAAAAAATCTAATACTCATTGTTCTTAGATGGACTGCCGTAATATGTGGCAATATCAAAGCAACCAATGACGGAGATATGCGTTATAGCTTAAATCAATTATATATAAAAATTATACGCCTCTATATCAGATAAATTTACATAAAAAATTTACTTTTTGCAACTTTAACACTCGATAAATAAGCATTTTTGAAAAATCATTCATATGAAAAATGTCACATTTATTTTTAAGTCACATACTTTTGGGTCCGGCGTTAAATCTGACTCACTCTATACCTACAAGTTAAGCAACATATATTTATGTGTTCTAGACTCTAACTCCAATGATTTCAAATTGTGAAGGTACGCAAAATATATCTAAAGGCTGGTCTATCAATAATTGCTGGTAAGCTTAACTGATTACATTTCATATGACTGTTTCAAATTAGTAAAAATAGTCGTATTTTCTAATGTTCCCCTCAATATTTATTCATAAGAATAAACTGCACTAATTAGAAAAGACACAGTTTCTTCCACTATTATAAATATTTTTATGAGAGAAACAGGTTACCCTCATAATTAGGTATACTCATATTAGAGAAAGGATAACTATACAGAATTCATTACATTGTTTGAAAATAACTGTGATATAAGGACGAGAAATATTTAACCTGCGGAAACTGCCTAAGTATGAAATATTCACTATAGTCTTGTTTATAATGGTTTGTAATATATGTCTTATATGTATTTATGTATTTACAATAAACAATAAGCAAATGTTTCATGCTTGCATTATTAGTATTCCTGCCATTTCCAACTTATATTTTTTTCTGACATTTTCTTAAATAGATTGATAACATATAAATATGTTAGATGACAGAAATATACTTAAAACACAATATAACCAGTTGCTATCCACAAAATGTATTAAATGTAGTAAAATGTAAAAGATCTTTATAAATATAAAAAAATAAGTATAAACATCTTTAAAAATTTATTTCCAATTTATAAATATAATGTGGTACCAATGTTGTTGATGAATATTTTCGAAAATCAAATTCAAGTTTGGATCTTAATTCAACAACTGCTTCAGGTTGCAAACAAAATTTTTCTAGCATGTAATATAGCTCTTCTAAATCTTTATATAAACATTGGGTTGGATAAATTTCTGGATAAACCAAACCTCTGGGCAGTAAAGGTAAGCAGCCACAATATGTTGCTTCCAGCCTGGAAAATTAAAGCAAAAAAAAACAAATTAAATATCATTTATCAAAAAATTAGTATTAATAAGTCTCTTCTAAAACTATTTCATATGAAGAACGAACATACTTACGTGGACACTCCAAAAAATTCATGTTTTGCGGTAGATACAACTATATGACTTGAGTTTAATATTTCAAAGTATTTTTGTTTACTCTCTACATATCCGAAATGAATAATTTCTTGATTCAGTTCTTCCTTGGTCTTGCTAAATATTTCTGAAACATCAGAATATGTTTGTCCTAAAACCGATAACTTGAATTTGTGATTGTTTTGCTTAAGCTTTAACATTACATTGAAAAAGTCTTCAGGGCCCTTATCAAATTCCCAGCGATGAGGCCAAACAATGTGTAAAATTGGTTTGTTTAATTTATTGGTCAAATTCATTTGAATATCCGAAGGAAATTTTACAGGAAAGTATAGTACTTCTGATTTTTCTTCAATACGATTCCTAAGTCCCTTTGGTTTATTGTCCGGAAACATTTTTATTATCTTATTTATATTATCCAAAAAAGATAATCTATTAAAATTAGAATTAAATAGCAAACAATCTGCTGCCAAACTGAAACATTTCTAAATGTAAGTACTCCTCAAAAACACAATTACCAGAATTGTTCACCTGGTTGTTATCTCATTATAGGCATACTGTATGTCCCGGCTCTTTATTTCTTGCACAGGATAGATTAATTGATTTTCATGAAAATATACAATCTTTTTCAAACTGCATAAGTCAGGTCTCAGTCCCAATAATTCTGCTAAGTTTAATACTGAACTACAAAACAGTACTGCCTCTGTTGATATTTTTGGTATTTTATCACATAACACAAGTGCGCTGCAACGTGCTCTCCAATGCCACTTCTTTCCAGGTAAAGTCACCAAGGTATATTTAATCTCTTTCTCATCTAAGTCTAAAGTTAATATATATAGTAACATTTGCCTGCATGTATACAAATTTCAACACATACCTCCTGTTAGGATGTCAATGAGTTCTTTGTGCGAACCTCCATAAAAAGGTTCGATGAATAGTACTTTAGGTCCATTACTACAAAAGTTCTCCATGGCCCGAAATTTAATTATTGGTAGTTAACATAAAAAAATCAAATGATAAGAATTCAAGTCTCAAAATGATCAATTTTGAGGTTAATTAGCTTCACACTAGATCAGTAGAGCAAAAGTTAGTAGTTCTAATAATGGCAAGAGTAGTTCCAATCTCCAATCCAATAATTGTTTCATAATTCGATTTGAAACCGGATGAGCGTTTTCATTTGGCAAAACTACTGGTGCACGATATCTCATCAGACCACTGAAATGAAATTTTATATTATGATGACTGGAATTTTCATCAAGATGCACGAAGAGATTACTCATGGTTACCGCCATATTTGTTTTGTCTCTGCTAGCAATGGCAGAGCAATAACGATTAGCCGATTGTGAATTGAAATGAAATTGAATTGTGGATATGAAGAATTATTTGGTGCTATATGCTGGTTAATTTTACAGTACCTTATAAAACATGACATGTTCCAACAATAACACAAAAAAATACACAAAGCATAATACTAAACGAGATACAAGATAAAAGAATGTAATGTTTAACCACACTGTACGCGAATAACGTGTTTATAAACAAAATAATGGAAAATTAAGAAAACAATTCATATCGCACCCACATACATAATCAATGAAGTATTTCTTTGCCGAGTTTCATGTGCCTCCTTTTGTCTGCTCTTAGGTTTGTCACTTTATATAGATGCGCAGTGAAACTAAAAGCATTCCACATCGTACATTTCAGGAAATCAGACAAAGATTACACTTTTACACTCATCTTGATAAAAGACTTATCTAAGGACAAAGACCATTACTACTACTACACGGTCGTGATCATCAGCCAATGAAAACTGAGGACTTTTATGACCTATGGCAGTCTATCTCAGCCCATCTTTCGACTGGTAATGAGTACAACCAAGTATTTTTTTTTCATTACGTCGGATCATTTTCCACGATCTAACAGATGGACAGATGAACTATACTAAGCATGAAACTCCATTACCATTAACAAATTCTATAAACTCATCGATTTCCTCCAGAATTATTATTTGTTTTGTAAACTTTAACGAAATATATATCACTTCAGAGTAAACTTCTGAGCAGCACCAAGATCAAATAAGAAAGTATCACCTCTACATTTTTCTTCATCTTTTCTTTTATCTTAGTTTACATTTCTACGGAAGTAGAAGTCAATAATAAGAGGCGCCAATCGACAAATTAATACGTCAAGAATCCGTTTTGCGTTATCGTTACGTTTATACGTCTTCTTGCATCGTTATGGATATATGGATACGAGCAACGGCATGAACAGATCTGTATTTAAAACACGGAACACTTGATCAAATATGATTTTTATAAAACCACTTCTTATGGTTAAATTTTAGCGCACTAATAACTAGTTGTATAATTCGTGACAATGCGATTCTTAGATAGAAAATGGATAGAAAGACTGAAATAGATCAAATCAGTAGAGTAGATTTGATTTGAATGCTCCAGCTCCATTAATAGAGAGGTCCGTTTCTGATTGTCTAGCACTAAAAACTAAAATTTGGAAAAATAATCCCTTCTAATTTTTTGGTTATTTTGATCATTCATATAGGTATTACTGCTTCTTATTCCGAAAATAAAAACAATTTTTAAGCATTTCAAACTCAATCGGCAGAATTTGGTCAATCTGACAACCGTGCGTGTACGTTTTTTGCTGGGCAAATTTAATCAATGGCAAAGTGGCAAACCAATGTTGCCCACCAAAGTATATGTTATGTTGCCAGATACATTACGTCTTTGCGAAGACCTTTCATCAGAAAAGATTTCATACCAGAATTTAAAAAACTGGATGTTTGATATCATTTTCTTGGTATTCAAAATAAATATAACTTTTTACCTTTCTTAAATGATAAAATGGAACTTTTGGAATTAAACTGAAAATTAGTTAATTTTTAATTTTTTCATTGGTTTCGTGGTATCTTTTATATGTCTCCGTTATCCTGTTCTCAAATAAATAATTATGAAATAGTCTTCTAATTATACTTCATCAACTATCAGGAATCTTGAATAATTTACTTGATTTCACCAACTATAGAGGGAATAGTGTGGTTACATTTTGCACAGGGTTATTAGGGTTCGGTCGTATTCAAAGCTGTTTTAGTATTTCAACTTGATGCAGTTTTAAAAAATAATGGAAAAATTAGCAAGGGCAGCTGAATATTAAGAGAAGATTGAAAATCATTTGAACATATACTACGCAGAATATAACACAAATATACTGCAGCACCATGGAATACATACCAAATTCTTTATGTTTATTTGATAAAAAATGTATCATGTTTGAAATTAAAGCCGTATAGGAATGAAACAATTTTAAAGTGGTATTTTGTGTATTATAGGTTTTGTGATATTTTATATGAATGCATAACCTAATACAAAATATCTTAGTCTGTCTTTTCCAAGGGATGGTACATCATGGGTGAGTTGCCTTAGTTAAACGTGCTATAATATATAGAAATTTAGACAAGAATTTTCTTTGAAATATTTGAGGTAACATTTTTCTTACTGTAATATAAATTTCTTATAATAAAATTTCTTTAAGGTGATTCATAGCTATTTAGCATGCAAACATAAATCTTATAAATTTTTATTAAAGAAATATCCGTCTTTAATAAGAAAATAATATAAGTTATCACTTTTTCACCATCAATCTATTATAAATAATAAATGAACACGATATTTTGTTTGTTAATTACTAACATAATTATGTATTTCAAATAAATTAATACAGTATTATAAAACTAGTTCAATAGATTTTCCACAAATTATTAATCGCATGACAAGTTCTTAAGGTCTTAATACTATCACAGTATAAACTATTATATCAAAGACCTAATCCAAAGTGAAATTTTACAATTAGTCATATTCGTGACTGCTTTCTTTCCCAAGTAAAGCATCCTTCTCTTCCTCTGTTACCTCGGTTAAAGTTTGCTGATGTAGTGGTACTTTGGTCACTCGAGAATTAACTTTCTTTAATCCCTCTGTTGCTCCTGATTCCGTCAGTCTGTAAAAAAGACACAACAATGTTCCAAAAGAGTATCTATTATTTTTAGTGATGGCAGTGAATTACCAAATATGACCAGTCTCAATAAAATGGCTATAAATATAAGTGAACAATAATTATTATTCCTATCATTTCAATAATAATTACTTGAACTTAACCCTTAACCCCAATATTCAATAGTCAATAATTTATTTTCATGTTGATGGTTTTTATTTTTTTCATAAAAAACAAAAAATCAATAGGGTAGTGAAGTTCCATCTTTTAACTACGATTCATTCAAGCAAATATTTGTTGTAAATTATAAATATGAGAGATGCACAAAATAATTAAAAATGCAATAATTTATATCATGTGGCAAATGACGATTCCTTTGAACGAGTTGCTTCTCGAATATTGGTTCCATATGCTACGATTCTTTTCGTGACTCGTGAATCGTCTGATAAGTGGCGATTCATTTGAACGAAAGCTGCTTCTTAAATATTGACGCCATTACAATTCACGATTTTTTTTTCAATTTCAAATGAACAATCTCTGCCCATCTCTAGCGTAAAATGTTCAATCAATTGTTCTTATTTAACTTCAGCTGGTTTAAGATTGATTAAGAAATTAATAATATTCAATGTTAAGTTCTATCAACAAAGTGACAGCAAACCATTTTCTTGTCTTTCTTTTAGTCCCTCTTGAACTGTGCCAATGTGTTTAGCGACCAATTGTAAAACATACAATGCAATACTTTCCACAAGACAAACATTCACAAACAAATTGGCAGACAGCGTACTTACTGTTATTAAAAAAAAGTGACAAAGCATTAAGCATGCATTTACAAATGAAATATAATAGTTTATAATGATAGTGATCCAAAACAAGTCTTATTAAATGTACAAGGCATTTATGAAATAAATGTGTTATTTCAATGGAGTAATAAAGTATATGAAAATAAACAAACCTGTGTCTAAGTGTTGTGTTCCAAAAATGAATACAAAATTATTATATGAAACTTTGTTTACATTGTTACATTGTTTTATATCAAAATGACATATTCAAGTCAAGAATTAGCAGATCTGGTATTAATCTATGGGAGTGCTAATATGAATGTGTAAAAATTGGTTCCCCTTAAAGACAACGACCAACTATGCAAAACATTGTTAGAGTGGATTCAACGTATGAAGGTCGGGTCAAAAAGAACACATTGTTTCTTAAATAGGGGCAGAATCAATTTATGGGAAGTAATTTACTTCTATTATTTGTAAATTAATTTAAGTTGCAGTGGTGTTGCAAAACTTTCCAACTGAAAGCACAGATAAAAGTTAACATTTTGATTGCCAAAAAGTGTTATGAGATGAAGTCCTTAAAACTTTTAGGTGCACTCTACACAACAAAGCCAGTTCCAACATTGTCTATTTCTTTGACTTCACAGTTTTCAAAAACACCCTATATGGAACTGAAATAGTTATTTTTGTTACAAGTACCTAAAATACAGTTTTTTTGGAAGAATTGTTGCTGTTTCCAGATGAGGCTTCACCCTTCATCAGAATAGCAGGTAAGTCTGGAAAAACTTTTAGGTACATGTTACAAACAACATTTATTTTTTTGTTAAAGCTCCCAAAAAAACATTCAAACCTCTTATTATGTATGATTAATGTGATGAGAGCAAATATTACTCAAAAATAGTGAACTTCGGATTTTACTTATCATGCCACTATAGAAACTAGATTGTTTAATGTAAACGCAAAATAATTATTGACAATTATTTGTATACAATGCCTTATGGCTACTTTTTGGGATTAAGTTTGAAACCCATCTCTCTCTCAAATGAGTCCATAAAATAGTAGTAGTATTTGGGAGTGTATACAAAAAAATCAACATTTCAACATTTGGCGCTATCCATTCGATAACTATCGAGTACATAAATTTATCAGACCGATAACTTTATATTGGTTTCTGAACGCATGCCTTCCAAATTTTGTTGAATACATAACAGTTGAATGGATATCTTAATATCTGTAATAATCATAGAGGGAGCTAGCAAATGCACAACTGTTTGCAGATGCCATTTATGGAAGTAAGACACTTTCAAGAAATAATTGTAGATGGCGCCACTATCGGCTACCTAATGATATCACATCACATTAATTAAATAAAAATATATATAAAACCTGCTGCATAAAAACGAAGTTATTAAAACCTTTTCTAATACTGTTAGTAAATTTGTTCTAGTACTAGAAACTTGAATACTATCTCCTTTTAAATCTATCAGTAAATTTACAGTTTCTTTCGTCAAGGCCGCCGTATTTCTCGCCGTAAAATGATCAAATTTGTGGTTTTTTAGGTACTGAAATTTTTAAAAATAAAACGCGTAGAACAAAAGTAATATCAAAAATAAAATTATTGATGTTTTGTTTATACACTTTTACTATTTAAACACTCTTCAAATAATATAATAACTTTTGAAATGCATTTGTATGACACACATTATTTCGCTATGATAACTCCACATTTTAACAATTATTTTCACATACTTATAAACAAAAGTGAACAATGTTATATGCAGAAATATGTAAGTTTATGTTATAACAATGTTTACATCTATAGCTGAATTTAAAAAAAAAATCGTATTTTGAAAGTATTCAGTACCTAAAAATTTGCTGGATAATCGCTTTCTGACGTTATACATTGATTTTATTTCGGTACCTTTGAATATTCGCTGGTGGCATGAGATAACATTGTTGTTATTTGCTAAACTCTATATTATTCAGTTCTTAAATGTCTAAAATTACTTGTATTTGTAGAAAACACTATTTCAAGAATACGGCGCCCGTAAACCTCTCTCGAAATTCTGTCGCTGTATTTTTCATACTGGTTTTCTCTTTCACGATAACGTCTTGGCCGTTCAAGATATCTGACTATATTTAAATATTCTTCATCTGAAGAGGCAGACAAATCAGAATTTTCCATTGCACAAAGTAATCGTCACAAAAATATCAAAAAAAGTTGGGTTAAGCCTTACAATAAAGATGTAAACAAGCAACAGCTAAATCGCTGCGCTCGTGCGTTAATGTTTATTGGGCAGATATCTTACCACTTTTCTTTGGATATCTGTTCGATAACTTATGCAATAGATAAGCATTATCGAATGGTTCAGAAACCGAATTCATGGGATATCTCCAGTTTATGGAATCGATAAGTTTATTTAATAGATATCTACTAGTTGAGAAACCGGCCATTAAATATTTTAATAGATTATTTCATAATGAAATGAACTTTAATTGTTGTCTACCTTGTACTTAATAGTAACATACACATATTTTCTTAAATTTCAAATGACGGATTTTTGACCAGTCATTTAACCATCGCTAATTATTTTATAATTCTCTGTATCAGTTAAACTTGTAACTTAATAATAAAAGTGCATAATATACTTACACTTGATCTATGTCATCATCTTCATCATCGCTAAGAGCAAAATATGGATTCTGGGATGCTGGTCTAAATTTATATGCTGTGAGAACAAAGAAGACATAAGTTGCCATTTCACGGAACATTTCGTGTAACCATCCGTATTGAAATGGTACTGTAATCTTCAACAGATATACAATAATCCTTGTCGAGTAAATGTAACACACTATCATAACGTAAAAGTGCCTAAACAACTTCAGTTTTCTCAGGTTCATAGCAGCTTTTCCATCAGTCTGCGAAGCCTCTTGTAGATGTCTTATAGACCAGACGACGGGGAATAATATGCAACCGCAACATAATAAATCCACAAGTATAACAAAATTCTTCCACGCAACATATTCCCTAGCGCCTTCCTCACTTTCCTCGAGTATAATCTCTGCTACATTAGCCAACACTTGAAGAGGTATTACAGCCATGAAAAGTCGCTTGTCTCTGGGAGTAAGGACATGTTTAATGAAAGTCCATCCAGTGCCAACAAGTACCAGAACCACAAACAATAAAGCCCCTTTGAGCAGATGTGCAACATAAAATAGTATAGCCCAAGTAGCCAAATGTACTCCTAATCGCTCGATATAGTGATAATTCACTCCGTGAAATGCCAGAGAAATTGCCTTTAGAAATACTAGCACAGTCATCATATAATGAATTTTGAAAACTGGATGTTTGGACTGTTTTAACAAAAAGACCCAAAACATACCAGACAAGAGAAATAGAATAGACATCATGCAGTAAAGAGCAGGTAGAGGCATATCTCCAGCAGATAAATAGCTACTTGGGTTCTGTTCTACGATTAGTACAGTAAAATCCACAAAGGTACTAGTATCTGGATTATAATTTGGACAACTATGGAAGAATAAATTATACAGTCCTTCTTCTTGAATATTTTCCACAACCATGGTAAACTAAAACAAAAAACTTTTAATATATCCAAAATAAAAATATAAGTACTATGTACTAATAGTCTAAGATCCAAACTAAGGTCGTCCTGCGCCCATCTGCTTACCAGATCAAAGCATTTTTCATCAAACTTTATATGTAAATAAATCATGGCTACCCTTAATTAAAAATACTGCAATTAAATTTTTTTTTAATATTGCACTCGCTTACCAAACGAATTTAATACCAATCGAAAATACAAAGCATGAAGAACATACAAAAATTAAGTTGCCTACTTTTTATTGGTCACTAGTACTGGGTTGCCCAGTATAAAGAGGTAAAGTGATACTAGCAATTTGTACTCATCTGTTTGCTCATTAAAATATGTATTAAAATAAAGATAATTTTACTGCGAACACGGTGGTATAAGGTTGCTTGCGAAAAATTGATCATGAATCACGACCAGGCTTTGAAATTTAAAAATTGGAGAAAGTGGAGAAGCATTGCATGTACTGTAATGATAGTATACTTATAACTACTTTGATTATAAAAATGTCTTAAATATATGATATTAACATATAACAAAGTCTATCAAAATGATATGTTAGTAACATTTTTATCTAATTTAGGAAGAGAACAACAATAAATAAATAAAAATATTTTTTTTCACATAACATTGAAAAGTCATTAACACATTAGTCACATGTAAAAAACCTTTATTCTTAATAAACAAAACAATCGAAATACAAAAAAATATATATTTGAACATTTTTCAATTACTGAATTCAGAATCTGATTCATCGGTTAAATGATTATCCTCAAATTGATGAATTGTCATCATCTTTTTCAGTTAATTGTAAAATATCCTCTATTTTTAAAGGCTGGTCTCGTCTCCGACAAAGCCTGTTGTTTTTATTTAAATAACCGTATAAAAACCAACTGCAGTTTTCAGAGCGCAGTTTTGCACAGTAGGGATCAGTTGTGCACTGTCAATGTGAATTACACCAAACACATTTTTGTTTTTTACAACCTGCTATGATAAAAAATAATCATAACTTCGATTCCTTGTTTTTAACTCATGTAACACTATTTTTATTTTATTTTCAGTCAGATGCACAAAAAAGTTATGGTAAATATTAGGTATCTCACTTTCCCCCAGGTCAAGACGTATGTGATAAATATAATTGTGTTCATAGCAGCGGACACACGTCATAAGGGATAAGAGAGTTGCCAAATTTCATAAATGCATCTCTGAAATATTTGGAAAAAATCATCATCATCATTAAGAATTTTTTGACCTATGTTTATATGTATAGAGAAAAAATAATCTTTTTCGACATAGAACACTGGAGAAATATTGCCCCCTAATTTCGGAATACTCTGCATTATTCGACGATGATAATGATGGCTATAAATTAAACCACCCGAGTGAACTTTATTATATACAAGTAGAATACTATACTTTGTCCATGACTATTTTAACAAACTTTTTACTGAAAACGTTACACAATATTTTTAAACTCAACATAAAAAAAATTATGTTGACAATTCCTCAGAGGATAATTATATAACTGATGAATCGGATTCGTAATTTAGTAATTGAAAAATTGTCAAATAATTTTTTTGTATTTCGATAGTTTAATAATGATAACGTTTTTTTACATGAGACTAATGTGTTGAAGACTTCGTTTTCTAAAAAAAAAAAAAAAAAATATTTTTATTTGTTTACTGTTGTTGTCTTCCTAAATTTTGCTAACATATTGTCACGGATTTCCCAATCCGAATTTTACTATTGCCAGAAACACAATCCGTTAATTAATTACTTCTTTATTAACTATACTCAGTACACTACTGAACACTAATTAGAAATCAACTAAACACTTATTTAATTAATCGCTATCTAAATCACTTTGATATCTCCAACTAAACACTTCAATTCAGACTATAATACAAGACTTATACAAGACTAACTTAATCGGCCGTTTATTTTTCTTTTATAGACCCAACGAATATTCCAGGTATATTCTAGCATCTCTAGATCTATTTTCTAGCATCTCTCGAACGACTCGAATGCTTCTCGTCGTTTCTCAAATTTTCTAGTCCCGTCTCGATCCACGGCATTTTGTTTGTTTAACAGAATCGTGTAGGGGCGATCGGGACAATCTTAGTAATTCGCGGTACCACAGTCGTCGATTTGGGTGTGAGTGGGGCAAATTCCGTGACAATATTATTTTAATAGACGTTTCTATATGTTAATATATATTTAAAAACTATTTTTATATTATATAGTAATATAAGTAGGTATATACCATTATCAAACAATGCTTCCTCTTGCTCCAATTTTTAAACTTCAAAGCCTGACAACCATGATTCATGAACAATTTTTCGCAAGCAACCTTATACCACCGGGTTCGCAATAAAATTATCTGTATTTTAATATATATTTTAATGAGTAAGCAGATTAGTACAAATTGCTAGTGTCGCGAACAATCCGCTAATAGTGACCAGTAAACAATAGGCAACCTAACTTTTGCATGTTCTTCATGCTTTGTACTTTCGATTGGTATTAAATTCGTTTGGTAAGCACGGGAGCACAATATTGAAAAAAAGTGAATTATAGTATTTTTAATTAAGGGTAGCCATTAGGCATTTGCGATATATTTGTTTACACATTATGTTTTATAAAAAATACTTTTCATTCGGTAAGCTGATGGGCACAAGACGACCTTAGTTTGGATCTTGTACTATAGCATTTGACAATAAATTAATACTTAACTGTGATACATAAAACCTACTTGTATAGCATACGTACCGAAGCATTATAATAGGAATATTCATTTTTAACTTCCGATTCTATAGGAAAATCTAAATTCTTGCAGGACTCTATACCTGATGCAGTCTTTATGTCTTGCTTGCTTTTATAGATGTGAACAGTTTGTGTTTCTTTACATATTACTTTTAATCTGAAAGTAAGTTATATTAAATATTCAGTAGTAATTATATATTATAAAGTATTCAGTTCAGTACTGAGAATTGTTCTTACTTTTTATTTTTGAGATCAAGTTTAAAATAAATTACAATTTCATCATTATTTAGTTTTTTCACTTCGTCTTCTAAGACACAATGATCTTGATGGCCATCCAAATAAGGATTCATGCCATCATTTATTGTTTTATCCAGGCTGAAACCAAACTACTTCATTTATTAGTACAAATACATAAATATACACAAAATATTACTGAGCAATTTTAATAAATGTGGACTGTATTTAATGTTACACACGGTACATTATATTTTAATTTCAATATTTGGTGATTATTTACTATAGCATAGCAAATAATAAAAAAATTCTACTCTGTTTTCAAAGGTGCTGAACACAAATCTAAAGTCATTCGCAGAGGAATTTTAGTGTACAGGTTTCAGGAATTAGTTGGGAAATATATGAGTATTATGAAAATTTATGACAATTATTGCAGAATTACTAGGAATTAATAAAAAATTTGCGCAACTTTTGACGTAACTGCTTATGTGCACTGATATCTTTTGATCAGCTGTATTATATTATTAGTATACAACACAATGCGCGCTCCTTCTCTCTCAAATTCTACGTCAAGTACTAATGTGCACTAAACGAGAATATGAAATATACTTGTAGCAAGATATAAATTAAAATCGTGATAAGTATATGTAGTCATTATTTATTCAACAGGATCGCAAGCATTATTTACCTATGAGAAAATTAAAAACATCAACAATGGTATTTCTTGTCGGGAGCACGGTTGAGTCTTCAAATATATTGCTATGCTGCCACTTTTTAAAGTATTCACATAATAGGTTTGTTCCAAATGCAAAGAAAACCGTACAATGTACGGTGTCGCGTTTGCACAATAGGAAAGAAATTGTTCCAAATTAACAATTATCATTCATTGTACGATTTCCTTAGCGTTGCAAATATCTTTGGGACGAGCATTGAACCATCTCACGGCGATAATATCAGTACATGGTCATGTGTAGGAAGTACTTCTGAACTGTTTGTATAGACATGCACACTAAGTAAACTCATTTAAATTTGACATTAAAGTTGTTCAATTTAGTCGTTTTTTTATTGATAAATAGTAAATTGTATTTTAAAATGCCCATCTATTACTAGTTTTTAATTTTAAATAATGACTTGTATACGAGGTTGTTTACAAATTCAAAGTTAAATTCTGAGGTTATATTATGTTTGTCTCCAGTCATTTTTCGGTCAAGAAAACGTTCCAAACATTCGCGATTCCATGCACGGTACAAACTTGATGTATGTGCCTATTATCAGTTCATATAATCTCGTAACAGTATCGTGGCCGTACAAAAGTATTTATTTGGAACAAACCTATTAACTTATAGAATACGATTATTAAAGAAAATTCCATAAATTTATACTAATTTTGTAATTTTCTAATATAAAAAAATGTTTTCTAGTATTTCAAACGCAATATGGACCATAAATGTAATATATTTACATAATATAGGCATTCTATCCGTTTTATTTTGCAGTGTTTTTAAATACTAACAACAACCTATGTCTCTGGAATGCTTTAGTCCTCAACGGATAGGATAAATTCGAGGATAAAATAAGGCAAAATTAAATTATACATTTGAGATGAAATGTAGTTATTGATTAACACAGCACAATTTGTAGTTACTTTTGAATTTAAACATCATCTTGATAACTGACAGTTACGTTTACAATTAGTCTGCAGTTGTGCAGCTATTCAGTTTTAAGTGAATTTGTTCTAGGTGTACCTAATTAAGTTATGTCTTTGATAATTCATCTATTTTATCTGTCGTTTAGTTTTTCTACTAAAAGGTTATTATTTTTTATTTTGTAATTAAAACAATAGATAATATCAATACTTTAATATATTTTTCATTTATTATTGATCCTCTGACCGAGACATATGTGTATTTTTATGGACAGTCAGGTGCTTACTGTCAATAATCTCAAATGTTTTACAATTTAAAATTTTGTCACTTAAGATGAATAGGTACATGGTACTACTTAATTTTAGATTCTACAATTGTATCAAAGTCATTCTGAATAAAATTGGTGCTTACAACTTTTTGTCAAAACAACGTCCTAATATTTAAATAAATATGCAAAAGAAACTACATTATTCTTTAATCAAATTGATTTTTATTATTGTCTACTTACCACCGCCGAGTCATTTTGAGGGGTAGCTCGAAAATTGATTAACTTTACTTCTAGGGCCCCTCCAGTATAAAATCCAAATGTACTAAGAGCAATATATCTGCGTGCATCATTCTGAAAATAAATGGTACATTTGTTATTTCGATAAATCACCTTTCAACTATTAGGTCATACATACCACAGACAACTTTTTTAAGTTGTCTCCAATACATACAATGCCAGATACTTACTGTTATTTCTAAATTATGTATTCGAGCAGATGATAACGCTGTACAAATATATACATAAATAATTTTCCTCAAAGACGACCTCATATTTATTTGTAAATACTGTTACTGATTTGGAATAACCATACAGACAGACATCATAATATACCGTACATAACAGCAACAGCCACTAATCAACGCGATTACTATTTTATGTTTCTAGGAATCTAACTAAACAATCCAAGATAATGATTTGTATCAACCGTAGAAAGTGAAGGTTTTCAGTTGTTAAAGGTCACCAAATTGGATTACAATAATTATTAAAAGTTTTAGCACAATACTTTAAACTCTATTAAATCGGCCACAAAATCATAATAAATTAACATTTGGATATCATGCTCTGCCAAAATTCTGTCACATTTATGTCATTATGTCACTACCACAGAATATCTAGAACTGTCAAATTTGATCATGAAATGAATAATCTGAGTTCACTGAATGTAATTTTATATTAGGTTTGTTCCAAGAGTCAGTTTGAGACTGTTTCAAACTATCACAGATATGCGACCAATTATGTTGCTACTATACTTTCACCGATTTCAAATCAATATTCGCCTGGTCAAACAATCTCTGACAGTTTGAAACCAATTGTTTGCGCTCTAGGAACAAAGCTATTATGATGACTGGAATGCGCTGGAAGCTGCGCGAATTGATTATTCATGATCACTGAAATGTACGATATGGAATGCGTTTAGTCCATTTGCGCATCCAAATAAAGGTACCAACCCTAGGAGCAGTCAAAAGGAGGCACAGGAAACTCATCAAAGACATACTTCATTGGTTATGTATGTGGATGTGAGAGAAACAACCATCTGCACGTACGATATGAACTGTGTTCTTAATTTCCCATTATTTTGTTTGTAAACACGTCATTGGCGTACAGTGTGGTTTCTTCTTTTATCTTGTATCCACAAAATATATCTTGTATCTCGTTAGTGTTATTCTTTGTGTATTTTTGTGGGTGTTATTGTTGGAACAAGTCATGTTTTATAAGGGATTGTAAAATTAACCAGCATATAGCATGAAATAATTCTCCGTATCCAGAATTTAATTTCATTTCAATTCACAATCAACCATGCCCCTACTGCTCCGCTATTGCTAGAGGTACAAAACAAAATATGGCGCTGATCATGAATAATCCATTCGCGCAGCTTCTAGCGCATTCCATTCATCATAATATAAAATTACATTTCAGTGTTCATGATCAGCGCCATATTTTGTTTTGTGCCTCTAGCAATGGCGGAGCAGTAGGGGCTTGGCTGATTGTGAATTGAAATGAAATTGAATTCTGGATACAAAAAATTATTTCGTGCTATATGCTGGTTAATTTACAATCCCTTATAAAACATGACTTGTTCCAACAATAACACCCACAAAAATACACAATGAATAATACTAACGAGATACAAGATAAAAAGAAGAAACCACACTGTACGCCAATGACGTGTTTACAAACAAAATAATGGGAAATTAAGAACACAGTTCATATCGTACGTGCGATGGCTGTTTCTCTCACATCCACATACATAACCAATGAAGTATGTCTTTGATGAGTTTCCTGTGCCTCCTTTTGACTGCTCCTAGGGTTGGTACCTTTATTTGGATGCGCAAATGGACTAAACGCATTCCATATCGTACATTTCAGTGCCTAAGTTACAAGTTAGCAGCGTTCGAGATGTAGATAAATGTAGCAGGACAGCGTTCAGCTGTATGAACCTGAAATCAGGAGTAGGTTGCTTAAGCATGGAATTTATTTACCTAATTTGTACGTACGCTATGGAATTTTTTTAAACGTCATTGGAAAAAATTGTCATTTTAATTTTTCTTTAAAAGGGTTTACATAAGACAAATATTTAAAATGAATAAGACAAATATACTGTCTGCCCAGAAGGTTAAACTTCATGGAATGACTTCCTCAAAATGGACCACAAAAGATAAAATCACTCAATATAAAGGACTGATCAATCTATATAGTAAGTATTGCAAATACATAATATCTGGTCATTTTAAAAAAATTTAATACCTACCTACATATCTAATTCTTAAATAGGTACTTATCAGTACTTATATTTTATTTTAAATTGCAATAGGTCATTATTACATTTTAATTGATAAATATGTTTTGAATGCAAACTTTAATGAGTTACTAAACTACTAAGTTTTAGATTCTTACCTTTTAATTGCCGTTTCTTTCCGCAATTGTTACATAAAGATTCCAATTTTTATTTATTTCTACTTTCATTTTAGAGCAATAAAATTATTATTAAAAATAATAACACTCATAATTTTGAGTAACTATTGCTACTAAACTAAGCATTAAATAAGAAAATATACTTTAAATAAACAACACAGTATCAGCATTTCTGCTACAACTGATTCACCTCTGTTTCGTTTGAGCAGTAATAATAATAATATTTATATTATACATTTAGGGTTGCCAGGTGATTTTAACGGGACAGTCCCGATATCGGAAGTTTTGTCCCGATGGACTATATTATCGTGTGTCCTATTTTGGTGATGCATGTATATATATTATTTGATATATTAGAAATTAAGAGATAGGAAAATAGTTCAATGGAGAAAGTTTTGGGAGAAACCATCACGAACTGCCTAGGCAAAAGTGTCTTCAAATTTTAAAAACTCCTCTAAATAAAAAAGTTACAGACGATTTTCGAAAACGGCAGATTTATTTTTTTTTAAATAACAAAAATCTGAAAAGCTAGGACTGATCTGCACCATTACCAGATTTTTTTAAAACTTTCCCCATTTAACCATTTTCTTATTTCTTAATAGTTTCCAAGATACCAATATACATATGCATCATAAAAATATGGGACACGTGATATGTCGGGACGATAATCGGGAGACAATTGTCCCGATTTTTTAATTATTCAGTCATTTATTATTTTTAACATATTTAATTATTTAATCATACTATAACATTTAGAATAAGTATATGTTTAATTAATAGGTATCTTTTAAAAAATAGCGTCCCAATTTTTTAACAGATATTTGATTGGTATACCCAATTTTAGATATTCCAATCTGGCAACCCTAAGTGTACATTTCCAATTAGTACTTTTTATTTGAGCTTTTATCTTATTTTAAGTAACAAAAAGTTAACTTATTTCTTTATGCATATATTTTTTAAATGAAAATATGTGCGGAGCTGTTACTTTAAAAACAAAAAATGCCTACGCGTGGTAACTTTCATTAATTTATTTTTTTTATAAAACGATATTTTGTAAATTTAATAGCGAGAGATAAAAAGATCATAGAAATGGACACTATTGTTGAGGAAAAGAAACAAAATAGGGAACTAAAAAATATACAAAAAGAAATTGAAAAAAACAGGCAAGATTTAGATAATGCCATTCGAGGAGATAAACAAAAAATTAGAAATATTTTAGCAGAGCATAAAGAAATTCAATTAGCATTCCAAAATGCCCCACCACAGGTAAAATTTTACTAATAATAACAATACAGGGTGATCACAACTTATCTAACAAAATTTAGGAATAGATGCATAATGAAAAATGAAGTCAATATCTAAAAATTTTTTTTGTAAAATCCTTATAATTTCCGAGTAAAAAATTATTGAAGTTGTAGTATTTTCAACCTAGCCAGGCGACTGAATATTGAAATCCAATTACATATAGTAGGTATATTAACCTCATATGAGTGTTTACATTAGTTTTTTAAGTGTCAAAAATGGCTTACATATGTAGCAACTTGGAATTGATGAATATCGTTTTAATTTATGGTGAAGTGAAAATGCTTTAGTAGAACGATTTCCTGGTAAACATATGCCAATAATTGCAGCTACTTTTACAGTGGTGTGCAATGAGTGCAAGTGTAGTGCAACGAGAGCATGACACGGGAAATTTACAACCAAACCATGGCAGAGACGGATGTCTACGGCGTCTACGGCATATTGCAGCAGTGTGGCAAATCATACTCGAGGCTCAATTATATCAGTACCATATACAACATGTCCAAACATTATTACAAAGGGATTAGATAAGGAGGGCTGGTACCATGGCCGCTGCCACAATCTCTTGACATAAAATCATTTGTTTTTGTGGGGATTTTAAAAAATGAAGTGTGTCGCACCCAAGTGGTAACTGTTGATGATTTACGTAAACGTATCATGGCTGCTGCCAACAACTTACAAGTTCAAAATGGACACGAAGCAGAAACATTTGTGTTAGTTTGTAGACACTGGGTAAAACGGGTCCAAAGGTTTAATAATCAGGAATGGGGCGCTCTGGATATCTTTCTCGATATAACTCTACAGCTCTTCTTGACCTTTTTTGTGACTCATCATAAATTAGCAACATATCAACTTTTTCTAAATCAGAAAACATTTTGTTAGCATAAAAGTTATACGTATATTGACGTTCGTATTGAGTAATGACAAGCATTTTATGACATTTATGCACTTTAAACAACGAACATTCAATTATTTTCCAACAACTACTTGATCCTATCACCGCTAATGTGATTTTTAGACTCTTTAGGACAATATTGCTTATAACTTTTAAACGGGAAGTAATACAGACAAAATTCTCTAATTAAAGTTTATTAGAAAAAAGAGACCTTTTTAACAGGAAAAAAAATTAGGTATGTTTCTGGAAAAAATATAATTGATGCCGTCATTAGTCGTTTCTGTCAAATCCCAAAGATAATACTTTTAATTAGTAATGGAGTTTACCTCATCCCATTTAACACCACATGTCCCAAATTTTATTTAAATTTTTTGTATCCTCACAGTAGGCCCACACTATCGAGTTTGAGACACCTTGTACATTAAACATTTTTTTTTTTTAGGTAAGTTCTGAATTACCCTGTATATTGTGATAACTAACCATTATTCTCTTTATAATTTCAAAAATTTTCAGAAAATTATAGATATGATACATCAAGTAACTTTCACAAAACGGAAAATGAGAGACATGCTGAAATATAGAATGAAGTTGAAATCAGACAAATTAATTGACCTAAAGGTAAAAGTTACATAATTTTATTTTTAAATTATTATATTTAAAATTGTTTCTCTATGCACCTACCTACATATTTTGTTTTATTTTAAAAAAATTAATAGATCAGGCAAGCTCAGTATGAGGATAATATAAAATATCAAGGGAAAAGCTGGCAAGCAATGCTGCCTTGTGAAAAGGAAGCTCATCTAATCACTGGTAAAGTACAAGATGCCATTTTGAAAAAAGAAGCTGCAATATACATTCGCAATTCCTATAAGGAAATGATAGCAATTATGAAAAAAGTAAATCTGACTCTTTTTAATTCAGTAGTAATCTGTACTCATTTAATTAAACCGTACACTAAATTGTAGGATACTCTCTATTTTGATGCCATTTTGGTGTCTATTCGTAATGATGGCATAACTCAAGGAAAGTGCATGATCAATGCAACAACCTTAGGACAATTAGGCACAGAGTATTTGGACGACAGAAGACAGGAATTTCAGTTGCTAGAATCACTTGTAAAGAGAGATATGATCAGCCGCAAGAAAGATTTGGAAACTGCAAGAAAAAATGTAGCAAGTTTTGCTATGAATATGAAACATGTCTTGAGACGAGATGTAAGTATATTTAAATATATTATTTCAAACAGTAGGTAAAGAATTTCATACTTATTACAGTGTACTATAATTTGTTGTTTGAATTTTTAAACAAATAATAAACTAAATTTAATAATTCATTATTCCAATTTTACTACATAATTATGGTGCTACCACCTGCTTTATATTTATAAATTGATGATGAAATAAATTGACCAGTTATATTAGGAAGATTGTAATACATAAGTTGTGGCAATTTCAGTAGTTTCAATAAATAGACCAAGTTGAATATAACAAACTATTTCATTGACCAATTCTGATGACCAGAGATTTTTAATAATTCCAATTTAAATTACATTCTGCAATTTTGAATTAAAGAATGTACATTACACATGTTTTTATTGCAGTTTGTTTTGTTGTTCAAAATTATTTTTTATTATGGATGTTGGGAGCCATAAATTTGTCATATAAATTTAATAATTTATTGCAATCTGTAAATAGAAACCACAGATAACATGTAAAATAATAGGTACCTACTGTATAGCAATTCCTTGAAAAATGTTTATTGCATGTAAAATTTGTAATGTAAATCAGTTTTTCTTCTCTTTAAATTTCTATAATAAAATTCTATAGTCGAAAGTGAAAGTTGCCCTGTAAAATACTTTTGATATTTTTTACTTTTACATTTTGATAGGTAGATAGAAATAATAAAATGGGACAAGAGGGGTAACAGAAAAATGGAAACAAAATACCAAAATTACGAAAGTGAAGTAAACTTTAGAAATCAAGTCGAAATAAAATTCCAGCAGTTTCAAATGTTTGTTAGTAAATTGTGCAGATTTGTTCAGTATAAATAAACTTCATATACCAAGGGTCTCAGCTTTTATTGCGCACACCATATACATGGTGTGTCCAAAAGTATTTTATCAAACTTTGACATTACTTTTAGTAGCATATCCCCCTTTTGAAAAACATATTTCAGAGACATGGCAACGTTATTATTTCAAATGGAGCGCCCTGTATATTTTTCAATTTTAGAATTCCTAATGTAATTTTAACCATATTTCATATAATCTTTCCTATCCCTATCTCTTACCATTTTTGCAATATTCACTATTAAATTGTTAACTCCTCATCATAACATATAATAATCTAGGCATCCGTTAACCATCATAATCATAATATTCATAGAAAACGGCATATTGTTATAACTTTCAATTTCAGATTCAATACTTTTGACAGTTAAATTGAATATGCATTATGCATATGACGGTTAATGGATGCCTAGATTATTTTTATTTCACTTATGTTGAAGAGCTAATGGCGATTATTGCAAAAACAGTAGGAGATAGGTGAAGGTTATATGAAATATGTTTAAAATTACACGAGGAATATAAAAAGTGGAAAATATTCAAGGTGTTTCATTTGAAGTAAGAAAGTTGATGGGCACTTTCCAGTATAACTCGAAATTGTTAAGGCTCTAAAATATGTTTTTTAAATAGTGTGTAGCTAGTAAAAGAAATATCAAAGTTTGAATTAAATGTTTTTAGAATCATCGTGTATATGGCATGTACAATAAAAGTTGTGACACCCATTTGGTGTAAATATAATACATTTTCATAAACAGTCAATATAATTTAATTTTAAATGGTTTTAGAGTGACATTAACCTAGGAAAAGTGGAACTAGAAGAATCCCCCAGTTTTGCTATCTTAAAGGAAGATGTTAACACCATCGAGAGTACATTAAACTATTTGAAAAATTTAATATTCACACCCACTATTCAGTCGATATATCCATGGTGTTCAGGAACATATTACATATAATTAATCATGAATGACAATAATCATTTCTAGCTTACAAGAGCAAATGCGTCAGAAAGATAGGCTGACAGAATTTGTAGAAAGATGTGAGAGGAACCGAGAAATTTTACATAAAAAAGTTCAGCATGGTACCGTTATGCGTACAGAATTAGAAAACACGATGATAGAAACCACAGCTTCGTCAGTAAATGATTTTCTACTTTTTCTCATCTAAACTTATTACACTATTTTAAGGTACAAAAACGAAAAAAATGAGTTGCTCAAAAAAATTGAGGAAGAAGTTGAAAGAAAAAATGAGTTAAATAAATTAATAGAAAATAGATATAATTTATTGGCAAATGTTAGAATATCATTAAAACATTTCCAATTGTTGGCACGATTACTGTCAGCTGGAAAGATTGCCTTTGGTAATGTTTTAAGTGATGAATCACCACATAAACCTGACGACGACGAAATTGATGGTAAAAATTCTGAATAGTTAATTATTGATATATTTATTTTATTGACAATTTTAGGCATTAAGATCATTCCTGAACTGATAACAAAGTTTACCAAATTGATAAGTAATTCCAAAGATGCAGCTCCGGATATGCAGATGGATGATGGCTATAAACTATTTGAGCATATGATGCATGAGAGGTCTAAAATGACACAAGTGGACACAGTAATCAGTGAAGAATGTAAGTACACAGACCTGCAAAAAAAACCGGCGGCCTAAAATTTTGCCATGGTTTGTTTATTACTTTATATTTTTTTTACTTCTCCATCGATATAAACGAATCCTTCTCGCTGAGTTTACAACAGGCTTGGTAATTTTAGAAGAATATTGGTGCCGGCTGAGTTATACATGGTAGCGCAAAGCAATGTTTTCTGCATTAAATTTAAAATGCCCTATAAAGTTAGCAAGAAGGCCCACATCTGTAAAATGTCTGAAATATTAAAGTTCATGTTCTTATATATCAAACATTTTTAAATGCCACTTTCTCCAGAAAGTGGCATTTAAAAGGGACCGTATCAATGTTTAGATTATTTTATTACAATTAATTCATTATTCAAATTGCAACAAGAACTAAAACATAAAAAACAGCAACGTCAGTTTTTTCAGTATCAAAGTATTGCCCCCTCCAGCTTGTATAACAGTGGCCTCTTGGCATCCAAAGAATTAAACTCCTTGTAGTTTGCTGCAGACCAATTGAGTTGTTCAATTTATCAATTCCAACTCCTAAGAAATTTTGCACTACATTGGAAGTATGGGACCGAGTATTATCTTCCGTAAAAAGAAACGGTACAAATGGCGGATAAGGTGTAATGAAATCTTGCATAATTTGATTATGCACCTATGTACCTATCGCATTCAAGGAGATGATGTCATACAATTCAATATCTTTTAAATACCATTTTCTGGAGAAGTGTGACAGATATTGAGATTATTTAAAAAAAAAATTGATATGCAAGGAAATGGGTTTTGGCCTTTTAGACATTTTACAGTTGTGAACCTTCTTGCTAATTCTACAGGGCGTTTTAAATTTAATATAGAAAACATTGCTTTGTGCTAACATGTATACCTGAACCGGCATCAATATTTTTCTTAAATTATCAAGCCTATTGAGAACTCAACGAGAATACCTACAACTTGACAAAGGAATCATCTAAATCGATGGAGACATAAAACACAAATATAAATACACTTTTGCAAAATTTTGGGTGGCCCGGTTTTTTACTGGTCAGTATATATTTTTTTAACTATTCACTCTTAATATTTCTAAACTCCAAATTTATAAATTATAAGTAAAAATCTACCTACTGGAGTATTGAAAAAATTGGTCTTTTCTGAAAGAAGTAGAAGTCAAACGGGTAATAGAGGACACGAAAATAATCAATTTTGATTTAATATGAGTTCTAAAGTATTGCATCGAAGGAATGAATCAAGAATTATTATGGGAAATTTTGATAAATCTTGCATTGTTCCATTTATTCATTTGTTTAAAATACACTATCTGGGTCAAATTTCTTTAGTGTAGTAAACGGTGTAAGCACTGACATGTGTTGTCAACTGTAGATTGATTGTTATTGCTTTATTTAAAAATGTCTTAATCAACTCAAGAAGTAGCAGACGTGGTGTGACTACTGTAACACCCATTGTCTGTGCTACTGTGCTGCCAATCTTGAACAGCATATTTTTATAGAATATATTTTAATTTTGAGCAATTTTTGTAGAATTACCAAATATCGATTCATGTTAAATAGTTTATTTATATTATTTGTTAAATAATTTTAACCTTAACAGTGTTTCAACATTTCTTAACTAAGAGCTCCTTAAAAAAGTGTTTAAAACTAAACATTTGGACTGACTAAAAATGTTGGAAGACCAGTTTCAAAATTTTCTCTCTTTGATATGACAATTGGTTATCTTGAAAATAGGACATTTTTAAACGAGCAGGTTGGGATTATATTCTCATTCCCTATTATCCCTCTCAAGAAGCATACTTATTTCAGAAACACCTTTTATATACAAAATATCTCTAGATTGGGTTACTACACTATTGCAACCTTTCTTTTTGTTGATATTTTATGAAAATATTCTTAATAAAAATTTTGCTTGTTTCGAGATGTCATGATGTATGATAAAAATTATACACGTGTACTAAATTTAGTTAGGTACCTACTTACTTTTACCAAATATTATTTTCTCTCTAGAGATGCATAAAATAGGAAGGTTAAGAATGCTGGATTTGTTAGGGAAAAGTAATTTTAATTGTTTGTTAATTAATAAACTTTAGGTATATTAAAGTCTTTCTTCGGTTGTTGAATAACTTTATCAAATAAATTTTTCCACAAAAATAAGTTAGTTTTGTAATTATAGCAGGACACTCAGGTCTTATAATATATTGTGCATGTCAATAGTAAAGTTTAAAACAGAGGCTAAGTGTCGTGTAAAGGCTGCCAGGAGTCTCTTTACAGTTCTGCCCTCTGATGTTTTTTCACCATTCAAATATGGATACCTTACATGAGATAACCTTTAACATTTTTTGTTCATTCTGTATATTTCATAACATCTTAGTATACAGGGTGTCTTACAAGTCGTTACAGTAATTATATGAGGCGATAGAATACTTTTGCGTCGATTGAAACAAACATACCTATATACCTAGTGTTACAATATTTGTGATAATTTATTTTTAATATTTTTAAATTTAACCGTGCTTTTCTACAAAATTATTGAAGTGTAAAAGAAAAACAAACCTTTTTATAACAAATATTTCTATACTTTTTTTTATTAGAAATGATTTAACCAATAAAATCCAAAGTGGCTTCGTTCTTTTGTAAAAGCGAAGAGTCAAATTCAAACGTGAATTTTATTTAAACCTTTGTGTGTAGGTTTATTACAGATATTATTAAAAACATACCTAAGCAATGCTCTTTCAGTTCTTAGGTAAATTTTCTTGATAAACATTCTAAAAATTAGTAATATTAATCTTAACACATTTAAATATGCAGGGAGCGCATTCGCCAAAACAAGACAGCCATTCAGTATGTAATAAAAATGGTTTATAAAATGAAGATATTTGCACTTTACACGTCAACTGAGATTTGAACGTATAGTTTGACAGTTGATCTACATTTACGGTTGCTATGGAAACTAAGGACAATTGTTTTCTCGTGGCATTTAATAGAAACATTGCTTTTCTTTTTTATGCCGTAACTTTAAATTAGCTTTTAATATTTGAACAATTGAAATAAATATTTAACTTTTTCAATCCTCTGATATTTTAATAACTTCAATATTTTCTAAAGGTTACGTTCTTCTTAGCAAATGTCTTCATTTCTTAACCCATCTTTATTAATTTTCAGACTTATAGCACACAATACACAATATTCATGCACTGTGCGTTTTTTTTTTTTTTTCTTCTAATACATAATTGTAATATGCATTATGAGTGAGTGCCGAGTTCAAAAATTACTAAATACAAGCCTGCAGGTTGCAGACATAAGCCTCATAGCCTCGAGCCATTCTCAATGTACTATGTTGCGTGCATGCGTTACTAGTCAAATTGACTCCATTTAGAGCAGAAATAGAAATTTTAACATCATACCCTACCGAGCTTTGAGTATCGAAGTTGGCTCGAGAGAAATACACAAATATTTCGAAATAGAGGTACTGAGGTAAGCTCGTGTAAAATTTCAATATATGTATTTTGATTGTATATATGGATGCAAAATCAATTACTAGTATGATAGTAACATCTTTAAAAAAAATGTATTATGTTATAGTACTTATATTTTGTTATGTTTCTGAAAATATAATGCTTCAGAATTATATGGACCGTATATATCCCTATTAAAATACATATTTTTTATTTCCGTTTAATATTTTTCTGCATTTGCCCCTCATTGAAAAATTTTGTAACGACGCCCATGCTGTCCTCTGTTTTGGCGAATGCGCCCCCTGCATACTTAAACGTGTTAAGATTAATTTTCCTAATTTTTAGAATGTATATCAAGAAACTTTTCTTAAGAACTGAAAGAGCATTGCTTAGGCAAGTTTGTAATAGTATCGGAATAAACCTACATACAAAGGTTTCAATAAAATCCACGTTTAAATTTGACTATTCGCTTTTACAAAGTAGAAAACACCGTTTATGGAGTTCTAGGTAAGTAACAAAGCCACTTTGGATTTTATTGGTTAAATAATTTAAATAATCCATCCATTCCTAATAAAAAAGTATAGAAATATTTGTTATAAAAAGGTTTGTTTTTCTTCTACATTTCAATAATTGTAATTAAAAAATATTAAACAATTAATTATCACAAATAGTCACAAAATATTGTAACACGTGGTATATAGGTATGTTTGTTTCAATCGACTCAAAATCAAGTATTCTATCACCTCCTAACATTATTGTAACGACATGCAATACACCCTGTATAAGATATACAAAAAATGTTATAAAATTACTTTGGCAAAAAATCAATCGTAAAAATGATTATGAGAATGTTATGAGCCATTTGAAACACCCTGTATGTTATATAATATTTATTTTGTAGCACTGATAGAAACGGTATTCCTTGATTCACAAGTCCTTAGTCGGGATGATATTAAAAACCAAAGTGCAGAAATCGTGGCTTTCAACACCGTAGATGAAGACTTAATACCAGTACAAAAACCTAAGAAGAAGAGGAAGTGATTGATTCATGCAATACATGTTTATTAAAACATATGTTGCAATTATAATCATTTAATTGAAAAAGTAGTTTTATTTATTTTAGACAAACAAAGCAAAAAAATAATTAGCTTCATCTAAAAATAACAAGTTCAATAACTATAATATAATAAACAAGCTACATTATACAAAGTTTTTATAAAGTTTATCTTCAACTACTAATAACATATTTCAGTCATCAGTACTCAAAGCTGCAAATTTGTTACTTGCAAAATTAACAGGCTGTTCTTCCCCATCGCTCTCACTACCTTCATCACTATTGATACTATCCTCTGATTCATCTTTACCTTCTTGTCCCGCTTCTGATACTTCTTCATTGTCTGATAAATCAGATATATTAAAATTGTATTGTGGTTCTGTAACATCCTCTGTTGATCTAGCTTGTATCCATTTTACGGTTTTGATATCTGGATGTGACTCCCAATACTCTTTAAAAATAAGTGCATTTAATAAAAGTATACTGGCTATAACGGGCTAATCTAATTTTTCAGTGTGAGATATTTTGTTTATTAGGTAAAACAAAGTTTGTAAAATCAACGCCTTGACTGATCCTTTAGATGCAAGGGGTTATTTGCTATTATGTTTATACTTCAGTGGCAGAAAAAAGTAACCAAAGATACCAAAAATAAATACAAACAATATGGGTTACTTAATTTTTGTACATTACAGACATTAAAACCTGTATCATCTTTGAGAAATATGACAAAACATCACACCAGTCGTAGCTGAAAAAAATCAAAACGATCAAATTTTGATAATGAAGCATACGACTCATTCTGTTTTTTCTTTAGACTATAATTTCTGGATCCTTTAAAGAATTTTAATTTAAAAAAATTGCAAAATTAAAATTGGCTGATCCTGAAATTTTGAAAGGAGTTGCACATATAGATTATAATTATTTATTCAAAGATCTATTTTTTTGGAAACTGTAATGTTTAAAAAATAGAATATTAGTATAGAAGTCTCTCGTTTTGCGTGGTGGATACATTCTTTGAAAACAATGTGTAAATAGAAATTGCGTATATTGAAACAAACTATACATATAAAATATATTTTTTTAATGTATTTAATATTTGGAAAAATTTGGCATTTTTTTGCCTGTTTAGCTTTGTTGCACAAAATTTCATTTCTTTGTATAGTGCTAATGCCACAAAGACCTTTCGTTTAATTTAACTTTAAAAAAATTAAAAGATGCAAAAACTGCTTTTTGTGTCTATATTCATTAAGAAGGTGCACAATTTATGTCTGTTTTTGTAATCAAGAGCATTTCTATCTGGAATGTACTAATAAACATTTGTCCAGATTGTTCGGAGAACAACTAAAATGACCTTTTCCCATTGCAGAACATATTTTGTTTTTTTTTTTATTAATTTCTAAAATATGTCTGTTGTATTTTAAGTAAATGTGATTTAACATAATATCCAACATTTATTTGTTTCTTGTGATACTGAAAATCAAGAAAAAAGTGAAAATAGGCAAAACAATATTTTCTCAAATTTAATTATGATGTTATAAAAAGCCATCTATGAGACGCGTCTTTAGTATTAGTCTCACAAAACTAGAATGTTAGTAATTAACTGTTAATTTTAGACACTCTATATGAAAATAAAGCATTTTTGGACACATCTGGATATTAGACAAACATTTTAGTTATATCCTGTATAATATAAATTATATACAAAGCAACTTGAATAAAGTAATTAGATCACTGTGAAATATGTCCTCATATTAGCGCCCAATCAATTGATAAATGTTGGAAAAACACAAAATGGTATAATCTCGTTACTCAGATTCAGAATTTTAAATCCGAATAAAGAAAAAATCAGATTATAAGAAACATAATCCATTTGGAACATCATAAATTATTCATATTACTGGAGTCTTGTAATCCTGAAAATGTATGTTTCAAAAGGAATTCCAACTATTGCAGATCCTTCATTACGTTAAAAAAAAAGAAACAAATCAAATAACAAGGAATAAAATTCCAATCTTCTATTTTAAAATAAAAGAAAAATTTGAAAACTGAAAATTCATTTTATTTATATTCAAACTCAATTGGACACAAATGTACCACGGAAGAGAGTTGATATGAGAGGAACTTGAAAGTTAATCATTTGTAAGTTAAAAACAGTTTATTTTATTATTTCCTGTGCATAGGATGAATCTAGATGAATCTCTACAAATTTTATTTTTACCTTTTTTGGAAGTATATGATGGAGGTCTCAGACATAGACAAATTTTACCATCCAAAGCCATTCTTAATATACTATTTGCAGCTCGATAAGAATCTAATCTAGCTGCTTTGGCTGTCAGGTATCCTCTTTTCTTAGCCCATCCATCGCAAATATCTATTGCAGACCAAGTATCATCATTATCTGGATGATCAATTCTCAACAGAGACACCAAATCTAATCTTTCTGCTGCAAAATTTATTATTTGTTATACGGTATCTGCCACTTAAAATTCCTGACACCTGTATTTCCTGATAATTTAAAAACGACAATTATTGAAACTAAAACATCCCTGGGTATATGCTTTGTACAGGGTGTTTCTAAAATATGGTTCCAAACTTCTACTGCGTATAGACCACATTAAAATAAGCCAAGTTCATATCAACATGTGGCTTAAAACACATCTTGAGAAACGTACGTGTCCTTAAAGGGGTACAAATTATATTTCTGTTATTGACAAAACGGTCAAAAACAAATAGACTAAATTTGTGGAACATACATTACTTTTTACGTCAAATAATACAAACTAGTCCATTTTTTGTTATTCAAATCATAAGCATCCCAATGAGCAAGGTGAAAGCGAAAACGATGTTTCTCGTAAATTTTTTCATGCAACTTTTTCTACATTTTTTCGACAAACTTATAAACATTTTTACATAAAAAAGCCGTCTTTGTTGAAATCAATATTGGTAACAATTTTCAAGTAAACTGAGATTGAAAATTACTATTATTCACCTCAAATATCTGGTATATTTTACTTATAGTAACAGTTTGGAAGTCAAAACTAATTCGTTAGTTCTTCAGGTACTTTTTTTTTAAATTAGCAAAATATGAGAAAACAAATCCTCAAATAAAAATATATTTTTTTATTGTAGAGCAGTTTTTGTCAGAAATGACCCACAAAATCTCAATTAAATTAAAGTACTATAATTTGTATTACAATAAAAGCGACAAAAGTTGAACGTATGTGAACTTGGTCCCCACTTTTTGAAAGATAGAGGTTGTGCACCAGATTTGTGCTACATTTTGTATAAAATTATTTTTATACAAAATTGTATTTGTAAGTCCCTTGTACACTCAGAATTTTTTTTTTTAGATAAGTTCTGACGCACCCTGTATATATATGGACTGCATCAAAAAATTTTACATATTGCATTAAAAAAAAATTGCTGCTGTTGCTTGGAAAAATTAATGTCAAACGGTTGCCATGCTAATTAGTCGTTTTTTTTTTTTCAATTAAATGTTTAGGAGGTAACATAAAACTTTTAAAATATCTAGAAATTGTATAGGAGATACAGGCGTGAACAGTTTTAGCGCAGACCCTGTAAGTTTGCCAATATGACACAGATTTTTCTTGTTTCCTTACCTAAATATTTTACTGTGGTAAATGGTTCCCTTAACTGAGCAATGGGGAAACTACCCATTAGGACCTGCAGTGGTTTAGACACCTTTGAAGGAAATACTAATCCAGGACAATCACAGAGTTTCACATTGGGGGTCAAATAAATTGTTTGAAAGTGTTTAGTGTGACCGGGTGTCTTAGAAACGCTCACTACTTTCTTCCCCATAACAGCATTCATTAAGGACGACTTTCCTACATTTGGCTGACCTACGCAACCAATTGTTAGGACTCCACTTTTAAATTTTTCATATTCAAAATAATCTGTGTCAGGACTTTTTAACTGGATAGTTTCTCCAACCTCCACTTTTTCATCATCCGATTCTGAAGTCTTATAATCCTCATTCATTTCCTCTTTAATCTTATTCTCCCAACTTGTTAGATCAACATTAGTGTCTACCAATTTTTTACATTCCTCTAGAATTTGCAAGGTTCCTTCAGCTGCCATTCGTACCTTTCCCCTTCGTCTTCTGACCTGCAAACCTGACAAAAAAAATTATGTTATGAAAACTACAATTTAAAATTACCGCTTGAAATATACCTGCTGTATTAAACTGTTTTCCAATTAAGTTATATCCTGGCAAGGTAGTAAACATTACAATTTGTAATTTAGGATATTTTTCCTGAAAGTAATATTTCCACGCAACAACTAATGAAGCAGGAGATAAATCAATTTTATTGAGTACCAATATAAATCCTTTTTTTAACGTATTGGTCACATAGTCATATAACGATGGAGGAAACATAAGTGCCTAAAATAATAAACATTTCAGAAACAGTAATAAGTATCTATTTTAATCATATAGTTAATGTTGCTGAAATGAAGCACTTGACTGCTATCTGTGGCAACTTACCGCATACCGTATATCTACAATATATAATATAACATCAGACATTTCCAAGACTCTCCATAACTGCCTCCAAGTTTCCAAGTTTAATTCAAATAAACTTAAATCTTTCCAGTTAAATTTGCGTTCCATTTCTTTTAGATATTCCTAAAACAACTGTGATTTAAAACCTTTTTAGCTTCATTATAAAAGAAAGTTACAGTAAAATATTTATTTTCTTGAATTTCCAACTGATCTTTGCCTAAATTGAAATTCCATGGTGGTCTTTTTGGAAAATCTAAATTATCGAAATAATCAGTCTCGTTAGTTTCTAAATCGACTTCTTGTTTTGGTGCTAAACTTTGTCTCGCTAATTCTTTTCTACGAGCTATTTCTTCTTTAGTTTCTTTAAAAAACTGTAAGGCATATCTGTTTGGCCTCGAGCCACCATCTTTAGTTGGTTGAAAATTTATTTTCTGTATATTACTTGATCCCTCATCGCCAGGATTGTAACTTTGAAGAAATGTTGAATTTTTTGCACCTATAATATGTAACATATAACAGCTAACAATAAGTTTGTTCCTGCCCTGCAGCAGTTGGAAACAGTTTGAAACTGTTAGAAATATTCGATCGGTTAAGTTGAGCACAAGTTATCAGTAAACTTACAAACATTTCTGACTGTTTCAAATTAATCCCTGACTGGTACTGGAACAAACTATTTATTATCAGAACTAGTCTTTGTAAACTCTGATCACAATGTTAATCTACCTAGCTGTTTAGATTGCTTCTTTGCTTTTAATTGTTCCTTTTTTGCTTTGCCACTAAATGGAGTCTTTCTTCTTCCTTGTGGCATTTTTAATTTTATATTTCATTTACTTCAAATATGGTTTTCTGCAACACTCGTATATGTTATCTTTCCGGGCTTTTCTATTTTTTTTAGGTTATTTGAATTCTCATTTTTGACAATCAGTGCCGCCAATTACAAATAATTTTATGTATCAACTTAAAATGTAACTATGATATACAAAGGTGTCCCTAAAAGGTCTTTACAACGCTCCACCAGATATAGTGCGGTTCAAAATAAGTCAATTTAGTTAAACTCACCTTAGTTCAAAGTTGCTCCGTTTAGGCGTTATATGACCCTGCAGTTGCAATTTTGAAATCATTTTTTTATAAATTTAAAACGCCTTATGCGATTTTGCTAAAAGTAAGGTAAAAGAGTTAAGTTGACCCTGTTCTATAGGACAATAAACCCCATATCAAAATTATCAGTAATATCAATCCATTGGCGTGGAATTTGTTTTCTTTTAGGCCAATGGATTGATATTACTAATCATTTTGATATAGGGTTTATTGTCCTATAGAGCAATATTAACTTACCAAATTTTAGCGAAATCGTATAAGGCGTTTTAAATTGATAAAAAAAAACGATTTCAAAATTGCAACTTCAGGGTCGTATAGCGCCTGAACAGGGCAAGTTTGAACTAAGGTAAATTTAGCTAAATCGACTTATTTTAAGCCGCACTGTATCTGGTGGAGCGTTATAAAGACCTTTTAGGGACACTCTATATATATGAAAATTGACTAAAACAGAAAGCAGAATGGTGAATTTTATCACTGGAGAGATCAACAAAATTTTTGGAACGTTACAAAAAAATTTCGAGCTCTTACATCGTCACCTATAGCACCAAAACACAAGATTTCTCAGAGCAGTGTCATCTGATGAAAAACTTGCAGTGTGTTTGAAGTAAGTAAATAGAGGTTGTTGATAAGTAGGGGTGCTCGACCGTTGAACGACACATTCATAACTTATTCCAATATTTCTAACAGTTTGAAACCAATTATTGACTTTTGTGGGAACAGAACTTACGTTGGACTAGCACGGTCAAGTATAGAAATTGCAGGCCACCGACATGACCTGCAGTGGCGGTCGATGCAGGTGACGGTCCATGCAGGTGCTGCATGGTCTAGTATGCGATACTCTATTAAATAATATGGAAACCTTCATGAGCAGGCGCATAATATGGGCGATCTTTTATAGATACGCGTCGATTATGAAAACATAAAGTTTTTCTTTTTTGTATGGCTAAAGGCGCTTTCCAGCGACAAAATTATTGCATCAGTAGTTTTGAAATATTTTAAATCGTGACGTCATATATTTAAAAAAATAAGAGAAAGTGGATAAGAGGTTTGAACATGTCTATTTGAAATATTTTCCTATATGACGTCACTAGTGCTCCGCAAAAACGCAGTATTTAAAATAGTTTAAATTTCATTTTTGGTGGATTCTGATAATACATAATTCCAACATCAAATGATTTTTTTATTTCAAATAAAATACCTGCTTGTATTCCTTTGTTTCATGCCATATAAAATAACCATTCCCGGGTATAGGCGCATTACAAAAGTTAAAACTTTTTGAGATATTTGAGTCTTTATTTTAAATATCTTCCCGTCCTTTCACGTCAATTTTTTTGGAAACAACTTCTTGGCATATGGCATATGACGTAGACATGTATCTATTTATTTCTATAATGTAGTTAAAAAATAATTTGTCAAGTTTAGTACAACAATTAATAACACAGGTCTACAAAAAAAGTGGTGTGTGCTGAGGGTCCCATTACATTTTTTCCATGAATTTTTTCCCGCTGAACACGAATCTGAAGTCAAAATGGTGGGATCGCACAGCAAATTTTATAGAAAACCCATAAAAACGATAAAAATCATATCACAGACTATATTTTGTATTTTTTCCCGCTGAACACGAATCTGAAGTTAAAATTGGGGGTTACACAACAAATATTTGAGAAAACCTAAAAAAATCGATAAAAATCACTTTCTCGTAATTTATTCCATATGACACCCTCTAAAACCGAAACAATGAGAAATGCTGTGAATTAGTAATAGTAAATATTCACTAATTCATAGCATTTCTCATTGTTTCAGTTTTAGAGAGTATCATATAGAATAAATTACGAGGAAGTGATTTTTATCCATTTTTTAGGTTTTCTCAAATATTTGCTGTGTAACCCCCAATTTTAACTTCAGATTCGTGTTCAGCGGAAATAAATACAAAAGAAAAATATAGTCTAACTCCCATCACATATGACTTTTTTTTTGTGGACCTGCGTAAACTTTTGATACAATTTTTTATCGTTTTTATGGGTTTTCTCTAAAATTTGCTGTGCGACTCCCCATTTTGACTTCAGATTCGTGTTCAGCAGGAAAAAATACATGGGAAAAATATAATGGGACCCTCAGCACACACCACTTTTTTTTGTGGACCTGTGTAATCAGTACGATCAAATTCTTAACGAATATACACGAAAATTTAATTTTTAAAACCATATAATTTTAAAACGATATACTTATGTACGATGAAGAAACACTAATAAATAAACTAGCGAATATTTTATGTAAATAAAGGTCTAATACATAATAATAAAAATTTTCACGTTCAATGTTATTCGTGTTGTCAAAGTCTTAACTCCCATGTACGCATGATAGATATTTTACAGATTCTCTGTGATTGAAAATAACAGAAGCATATTACTATCTCATCAGGCAAAAGTTAATAGTGCAGTGAAGTGTTCAGTTCAGTTTTTATTTTAATTAAAGTAGTGAACTATTAAATGTAACTACTGTTGTGAAATTATTCCGGATTTTAAAAATTATATTCATTGAAACTGCTACGACAACAAGAACAAATACCTAAATACAATTTATCGTGTTAGGAAGCGCACAAACTTTAATTGGACATTCCTAAGGTAAAAATACATACCTACTTGAACAGTTTATTTAAACTTTGATCTATAAATGTAGTGTTTCTGATATACAAGTACTAGAAGTACCTACTTACAAAACCATAAATTATTATTGTAGATATGAGGGGTTTAGCCCCCTTACTCTACGTGTCTGGTTTTTGAACAGGTTAATATATAAAAATAATAACAATTAAATATATAAAAATGTAAATATAATTTAACGTTAATAAATTTAAAAATAGCCAGAACATTTTGAACGTTGGGTTTATCGAAGTATTTGTTGAAATTAAAAACAGTAATTATTTCTAAAAGAAAATGTGCAGGTTGATTAAGAACCAAATACAAATACGGATACAGGATACATATTTATTTATTATTAATGTTTCACACATTTCTTTTATTTTATGATTTCTGAAACTCTCTTAGTATTGGAAATACCACAAAAATATCTATACAGGGTGTCCGGGGATTATGCGTCAGGACTTCAGGAGGTGATTCCTCACGAGAAATTAGGATCACAAAGTCCTATAACAACTTTTCGAAAACTCAATATTAACGGAGATATGTAAGGCATTTTTTTTAGTTTTTTACTTTTCTATTTATATATAAATATATATGAGTAAACCAGACAAGCAGTTGGACGATAATATCCCAGTTAGTTTTCTTTTGCAATTTAAAGTGGTTTTTAGTGAGTTATAAATACTGTTAAAGTATTATTCAAAAGTGTATTAGTTGCTGAATGCATTTGTAAGTAATTTTTTTAACTTACTCATCCTTGGTTGATACTAGAACCAATTTTACCTTATTTAAATTGGCTATAAGGTTTATAATTATTAAATACACTTTTTAAAAAGCAAGAAATTTATCCTTTTATCAATGTCGGCAAATTGTTTTTCATGCAATAAAGAAGTGCATGTCACGAAGCAAATAAAGTGTGACTATTGTAAAGAAATATTCCATCCCGATTGTACCAATTTAACGAGGGCCGAAATTAATTTATTAAAAAGTCAGGAGCGTAGTTTAAAATTTTCCTGTGAGACATGCAAAAATTTGCCTCCCTTATTAACATTAATAAAAGAACTACAGCAAGCTGTGACCACTTTAACGTCTGAAATCAATTCCCTTAAAGAAAATAAATCTGCGACTACTGAGGAGTCTGTTATTATTCAGAAGGTGATTGGCGAAATAAATGAACGTGAAAAACGTTCGTCTAATATAATTATTTTTAATTGTGTTGAGGAGGAAAACGTTACAGATGATATTAAAGTGAACGAGTTACTTAGCACCTTAAGCAACGACTTGGAAACTAGTTATTTAAAATCAGAAAGATTGGGCAAAATTGTTGATGGCAAAATTAGACCCATAAAGGTTTCTTTGAAAAGTAAGGAAGACGTTGTGGCGGTTCTTAAAAATAAGAAGAGAATTGGACATCGATTTAAAAATGTGCGTATTTCATCTGATCAAACTATAGTTCAAAGGCAATATTTCAAACTGGTTAAGGAAGAAGCTGAAAAGCGCAAGCAGAATGGAGAAAATGTAGTTATTAAGTTTTTCAGTGGCGTTCCTGTAATAAAGAAGAGTATATAATGTTATAATGATAATTGATATAACTTCTTTGCTTCTATAGTGATAAATTTTATAGCTTCGTTTTGGGTTATACATAATTATATAGCAATAAGAATAGTAGCTAGTTGTTATTTTGTCTGCCACATTTAATCTTTTAGGTATATAAATTGTATTGTGAAGGTGGTTATATTATGTAGACAAAAGAATTAGAAAAAAAAAGAAAAATGAGTGAATACCTCAAAAGTTTTGAAATCAAAGAAATTTCGACGTATGTTGCTTCGTCTGTAGCAGATTGTAATAATTTAATAAATAATGATAGTTGTGATGATATAAAAGTTTTTCATATGAACATAAGAAGTTTAAGAAAAAATATAGATGAATTAAAGGTATTGTTGTCCAGTTTTAATAATGAATTTGACTGTATTGTGTTGTCAGAAACATGGAATCTACCAGATGAGTCGTTATATAAAATGAATGGCTTTATTACAATTTATAATGGAAGTAAACTCAACCAGAATGATGGAGTAGTAATTTATTTAAAAGATAATTTGGAATATTTTAAAACAATATATAATTTACAAAATATAGGTATATTACAGCTTTCTATAAAAAAGAGTAATAAGGTGACACTAATTACAGCTATGTATAGATCGCCTGCAAGTGAGACAATATATTTTATTGAAAATTTATATAATTATTTTTCACAATATAATAAAAAATCAGATATGCACATACTAGTGGGAGATATTAATATAGATATTTTAGAGGATTCACAAACTGCGCATGATTATTTAAATGTACTTCAAGAATTTGGTTTTGTATCGGCAATAAATAAGTATACAAGAATCGATGGAAATTCTAAAAGTTGCATTGACCATATTTTTGTGAGATGCAATCTGCCTTACATAACGTATGTTCCTATTGTTTTTCATAGTTGTATTACAGATCACTTTTCAACAATTTTACAAGCTGTATATCCTGAAAAGAAAAATACGAACATCAATAATAATAATACTAGGTTTAAATACTATCTTAATAAACACAAATTATTAGAACACCTAAGGAGAGAAAGTTGGGAGGAAGTTTATGCAAACAGTGACGTAGATAGAGCTTGTGATGAATTTAGAAATATAATAAAAAGAAATATCGATATAAGTACGTTTAGGGTTAGAATTAATCGTCTAAATGAAAAAAGGAAAGTGTGGATAACTAAGGGTTTATTAAAATCTATTAAAAAAAAACAAGAGCTATTCATAAGAATGAAAATTAATCCTTCATTTCAAAATACAAGTGAATTCAAAATGTACAGAAATAAACTAAATGATTTAATTAAAAATGCAAAAAAAAAATATTATCAAGATCAAATTAACATAAACAAAAGTAGCTCAAATGATTTATGGAAATGTGTAAATGAGATTTGTAAAGATGAAAGGAAAAAAACGAACATATATGAAATAAGAACTAATCTAGGAAATAAATTAGTGAGAGAAGATGAAATTTCTAATGAATTTGTAGAATATTTTACAAATATTGGTAGAATATTAGCTGAAAAAGTAAGTAAATCTAATATAGTTAACCAGAGAACTATAATTTCTAATTCATTTTTTCTTAAGAATACAAACGAAGTAGAAGTTTTAGAAACAATAGAAACATTAAAAAATAAAAAATCTCCAGGATTAGATGGTCTAAAATCTGAAACTTTAAAATTTATTGCAAAAGAAATTTCATCTCCCCTAACTTACATCATTAATAGGTCATTTGAAAGTGGAATATTTCCATCTTCATTTAAAATTGCAGTAATTTCGCCAATATATAAAAAAGGAGACAAAACGGATGTGTCTAATTATAGACCTATAAGTTTGATATCGTCTCTTGCCAAAATCTACGAGAAAATATTGAAAAGAAGGCTTGTTGATTACTTAAATAAATATAACATATTATCTGGAAAGCAATACGGCTTTAGAGGGGCAAAATCGACGCAGGATGCAATTGCTGCATTAACAGCTCAAATCTACAAGGCACTAGATGAAACAGTACCTGCAATTTGTGTCTTTGTGGATTTGGCCAAAGCGTTCGATACTGTTAGCCATATCCAATTGTTAGAAATTTTGGAGGGAATAGGTGTAAGAGGCAGTCCATATTCATTACTAAAAAGCTATTTAGATAAAAGGGAGCAATGTGTTAAAATTAATAGCACATTAAGTAATTTCAAAAGTGTGGAATATGGAGTGCCTCAAGGTACTGTTCTCGGACCCTTACTTTTTATTATATATTTGAATGACCTCTTTAAACTGCCTACAGAAGGTAACATAATAAGTTTTGCAGATGACACCGCAGTTTTTTATCGTAGTGATACCTGGGAAAATTTAAAATTAATGTGTGAAAATGATTTTACAAACATTATAAATTGGTTTAATAGTCGTTTATTAACAATAAATTTTGAAAAAACTTCTTATATTCCCTTTACTTCTTATGATATTAATTTGCCACATTATAATTGTTTATCTTTCAATTTAAATGGAGTTACAATTAAGATTGATCCTGTGCACAATATTAAATACTTAGGAATATTTATTGATACTCATTTGAGGTGGGATACACAAATCGATTATGTTACTAGCAAAGTTAGATCCTTGTTGCACAAATTTAAGTACCTCCTTCGAATATTAACAGTAGATCAGCTAAGATTGTTGTACTATGCGTTGATTGAAACTCATTTAATTTATGGCATAATTGCTTGGGGAAGTGTAACGGACAATCATTTACAAAACTTACAAATAATTCAAAAATATGTAATTAAAATAATATTTAGTAAACCACGTACTTACCCTACAAATGAGTTATTCCTTGAGTGCAAACTATTAGATATTCGACAACTATATTGTTATTCTGTCTTAATAATGCAGTATAAACATAAAGAAGAACTCATTCCAGTCGATCATACATATAATACTAGATATAAAGAAGGCATGTATAAAATTATTAAACCTGAAAAAACAAAAATGCAAAGATCTTTTCTATATTTAGGACCTAAAATTTTTAATATCTTACCTACTGAAATAAAAATTATTAATTCATATAGTATGTTTAAATCTAAAATTAAAAAATGGATATATAATACATCAAGATCACAAATACACAATTTGATTAATACCAAATATACTTAATGATACGATGCCCCTTTATATTTATAGCTAATCTAAGCGCAAGTGTATATTTTGTGTATCTGCATACATTTTGTTTACTTACCTCGAAACATAACCAATCTGTTCAACTTTTGTCTTAAAGAAGTTTAAGATTTACAAAGGCTGCTTTGAATACAATAACTTAATGTTGCCTAAGCTACTTTTGACATAATATTTATGTGAATTATTCTGTTGTGATCATTTGTGCATAATAAGTATCGTGATTAAAACAGATAAAATGAATAGTAATAATAATTATAATAAATCTCCATTAATATCAAGTTTACGAAAAATTGTTATAGGACTTTGTGACCCTAATTCCTTGTGAAGAATCACCTCCTGAAGTCTTGACAAATAATTTCCGGACGCCCTGTACATTTGTTTTAAAATTTGCTTATATCTTGACATAATCGGACTAAAGTTTTTGTACATCTTTTCCTATTTATTAAAATTATTGATGTTTTGTTTATCTACATTATCTATTTACATTTTTCTCAAATAATATAATAACTTTTAAAATGCTTTTGTATGACACACATTATTTTGGTATTTTAACCCTACATTTTAACAATTATTTTCGCATATAAACAAAAGTGATCAATCTCAATGTGCAGAACTATGTAGGTTTATATTATAACAATATTTACATCTACCTACAGTTGAGTTTAAAAAAATACGTATTTTGAAAGATACGTATTCTGAAAATTTGTTGGTTTGATCGCTTTCAGCCGTTATATATTCGTTTTACTTCGGTACCTTTGAAGATTCGCAATTGGCATGAAATAACATTTCTCTATAAACTCTAAATTATTCAGTTTTTAAATGTCTAAAATTACTTGTATTTGTAAAAAACATTATTTCATGAATACGGCGACCTTAAGGGCGGTAATACACTTGCGATTGAACCACGCGCTTCAGCCGCAGATTAGATGCTGACAGATAAATGACACGATTGACACGCAGCAGAACTGAAATCCTGATAGCACACTAGCGGTTCACTTGAACCATGAGGCTAAACCGCATACTGTTAAACCGCAAGTATCGAGGGACTGCACTTTTAGTAAGATACTTTTGTATTAAGAAAGTACACCGAGTAGGTGACGATTCTTATTAACGTAAAGCCTTTATACAGTGTGATTCAGAACTTACCCGAAAATAAAATTTTGAATGTACAGGAGTCTCTTACAAATCCAATTATGTAAAAAAAACAAAGGGGACAGTTCAAAATTGATTTAAAAATACACTTCTGCATGGCACTGGAAACTGGTTCACTGTAAAACCTATAATTGCGTAAGACAAAGTATTCAGCCGACGATCACAGCGATAAAAAATAGAAAAAATTTCCTAAGGAATAAGTAGTGCATCGGGCGACATCAGTTTGGCAATTAGGCCACACGTGGACACTTTTTGCCTACCCTACCATCCCATCACCTCTCCACTATCTGTCCTCGTCCTTCCTTGAACCTACCCGACGCCCTGATGAACGCCAGGATCTTGGTCCATGGTAAGCCCCTCATCTCTTCCCTTTGCAGCTCCTCGGTGCCAAAGATCCTATATCTTAGTCTTCCAAGAGCCGTACAATGTCCTAGGAAATGGATAGGGGTCTCCTCCCTCTCTCCACATTCCGGGCATAAGGGACTCAGCAGCCACATCGTCTTAGATTTACTAGGTTCATTGAAGCAGTCGTGGGCCTGTCTACGTCCTCCATTCTTTCTCCAATTACCTCCTAGTGTTTGATAGGCCCATTTATTAAGGGCACTATTCATACTACCTCGCGTAATTCTAAGAATAGGTTCGGGTCCCAAGGAAAGAGATAAATAAAATTTTACAACACCTATGTCAGCAAATTTAACTGTCTTTGCCGCTATTGCTATTATTAATTAACAAAATTAATGTATGGTTTTAATTAATAAACACATACTTGATGTTACAACAACTGTTCAACATTTTGTAAACGTGTAAGACAAACTATGACAAATGTTTCTTGTCCGTTTTGAATTTATAAGTTATTGGCATAATTGGGCCTCGTATATAATACGCCACACTGTTGACTGGGATATTTTTTGAACTTGTTGTCGAATTTGTCTGGTACTTTTTCGGGGATTATCTTCAAGAATTTCTAAAATGTGTTTCTCAGCTACTGCAATACGTTGTGAACGCCCTGGACCTCCCTGGAATAATTTTTGGCAGTTTTGGAGAAAAAATGCGTTAAGAGAACATGGTTGCCCATTGAAATTGTACCTTTGTAATTTGTACCTTACACCAATTCAAGTCTTATTACATTATCTGATGCCGTATGCAATTTTCTCAAAGTGAAATGATATATAAAATTCACGAAAATTTATATTGATTGCCAGGTCAAACTATGTTTTTTTTTTATTATAAATGACTTGTCAGCCTGAGGAAAAAACTTGTATGATAAGCACAGCAGTAACAAGGTATTTTCTTACTGTCTTTAAAACAACTAGATGTATACGTATTTGTTGAAAATTGGATGTAAAAATGACGCTCTCACAGTTCTTATACTTTTTTGAGGAACACCTTTCAACAAGATAAAATTTAATATTATGTTTGATTTACGCTATTTCTAATGGGGTCATTTAGTATTTTTCTTATTACATTTTCTCAATAATTTTGTAATTTCAGTCCGATCTGAAAATAATTAGAATTTTCTGACGCCTCTAAAGCCTTTAAAATAATTTGATAACACGGACTTGCGTAAACCACTGTGTGACGTCACTGCCGGATAGCATGCCGGAATTGAGTACAATAGTTTACTCAATGATGTCGCGTTGCGCTCGCTACCGTTTACTTGCATTTAGAATACGAAGAGTATGACGGCCGTCGGCGTCGTTAGGATTGCAGTTTTTATTTCAATTATCGAAAATTAAAATATTGAAGGTGTTATTAGAGATACTAAAATAAAGCAATCAAACTTTAGACATTGTATGTATTGTAGCGCATATTTCTTGAACCCAAAACAAATAAATAATAATATCTCTACCCCTCATTCTAATCACAGGGATTATCCCAGAAGTCGGAGACTTGTGCGGGAGAGGGGGCGGCATATTATTATTAAGCAGGCCGCATTTGCGCCCAGGAATAAATATAAGATATAATAAGATTTGTAATAAAATCAGTTTAATAATAAAATTTATAGTATACTTGTAGTATCCCAACTAGCAAAATAAATTTTATAAAGGTTGTATAAATTGCTATAACATAAATCTTATAGGAGCTTCACATTCATATAACGTGGTTAAATGCATTTATACGATACTAATAGAATCGAAAAGAGCCCACTTTTATAAAATAATTAGGTAATGTAACAGTTCTATAAAAAAATGTATACAACACTTTTAAAACAATTTTATACAGCAACTATAAAAACGTTTTGTAGTAAAAATAAAATTTATAGTATACTTGTAGTATGCCAACTAGCAAAATAATTTTGATAAAGATTGTATAAATTGCTATAACATAAATCTTATAGGAGCTTCAAATTCATATAACGTAGTTAAATGCCTTTATACGATACTTATAGAATCGAAAAAGGCCCACTTTTATAAAACACTTTGGTAACGTAACAGTTCTATAAAAAAATGTATACAACACTTATAAAACAATTTTATACAGCAACTATAAAAACGTTTTGTAGTCTGTATTTTGGTATTTTAGTAAAGAATATTAGAACTAAATCATTTTAAGATTGGTGTATAACTCAATGGCGATCAGTTGTGTAAATGGTAGATAGGTATAATACTTACAATATTATCATTTCAACAATCACGTGTTTCAACAACGAAAATTTTATTGCGCCGCAAATTTTATTAATAAGCTATAGATATGTTTGTGTCAAAAAATTATACGCTTTAGTTTAGACCACATTTGCTTTAAAATTATAAAAAATAAATTTAAAAAATATTAAAATTATGCTTTCTTTAATTTATAATATCGTTCTGTAAATATATTTAATGATCTTGTTATAAAATAGTCTTCTAAAAATAGTAAAATTATGTTTTAGATATAATTTTAATAAGTCTTTCAACTAATTTTCCATAATGGCGGCAGTCGGTGATCCAACAAATCTTCATTTTAAAAAATGCAAATTAGAACTTTATACGACAAAATGTTTTTATAGTCTTAAATATATTTAAAAATTTGTGTGTGCAAGTAGATAATATTTGCATCGAAAGAAGTTTTATAAAAAATTTAGAAATTTAAAATATTAGGTACTGTCATTACCTATATTAATATTGTTAGGTATTAACTAAGTATTATTAGTTAATTATAATAAAATGTATTTAATTTAAAACTAATCTAATTATTGCATTACCAAAAACTTAAGTCAAGGTTACTTTCTCGTACTGGTTTTTCGTAGTTTTTCGCAGCCATGAAGCGTTTTTAAGCAAATTTGTACATTTATTTGGCAATAAATGTACGAATGTGTGCTCCCGGACATGGATACCATCATTATTTATCCATTTTATATATATTTTATTTTTGAAAGGACGCTTCTTTAAAGCCGGTGGAAAAAATAAAACCCATAAGTAAAGTTGAACGTAGGCACATTTGACTGGAGACGTTACTTTCAAGAATTTGTTTGTAATCTTTCTTGATTAGTGCTTCGTAATACACTATACCTTAGGGGTTCAAAAATTAAATTTAGATTTGGTATTTTATTACGCGGTAAATACAATAATTTTGTTTTCTCAAGCCACAATTTTATTCTATAACATATTTATAAAACAGGGAATATTTTTATAGACTAAATACAACTATAAAACTATTTTATAAATAAACGCATTTCAAGGCTAAAAAATAATTTTATTAATTTCCTTACACATCCTTAATAAAACACGTTTATACAACTTTTTATAAGATTATAATTAAAAGTCATTCGCCTAAGTATACAACTCTTTCACAATATGTTTACAATCCTAATATATAATTTTTTTAAATGTTGTATAACGTATTATAATGCTTTTATAAAAATTTTAAAGAACTGAAAATTATTTGTTCTATAAAATACGTTGTAAAAACTATTATAAAACAATTTTACACAATTACTTTCTTCAGGAACAAAATTATGACAATTATTTGTTCTATAAAATCAAACTGTTAGTTAAACAACGTAATTCGATAGTTATAAAATAATTAGCTTCTTTTAAAGTTCCATTTTGCTAGTTGGAATGTAAAATTTATACATACCTACGTATTAAATAGGCGGTAGTTTGTATATTGCTTAATTTTCGGTTTTACAAGGAGACTCGATAAAAGAAATCAAACTACTAAATTCTAATAAAGCTACTGAAATTAGTATTCAATTTAAATTTGAATAATAAGATTTATAGATTAAACATCTATTTAATTATTTTTATAGTAATTGTGTGAAATTGGCGTTTATTAAATTAACTAAAATTCAAAAAGACTGGCTAACAGGTATATAACGAAAAAAATGTTTTGTTGTAGGTACTTACATAAAATCCTTTTTTAGAAACCAAAACATTTCATTTCATTATTTATTTTGTAACACAAAAAAATATCCAGGGTGTCTACTTTGTGTACAAAAACTCTATTCTTCAAGATAATTTTCTTTATTTTAAATGACATCGAAAACCGCTTCTTCTGACGCTTCCACGGCATTTAAGAGGGCGATCCAAGACCTGCTCTAATTTTTGTATATCCCCAAAATTCAATAAAAACGTTTAGCGATTTTTTTATTCAAAATCTAATTAGGTGCTGTTAATCAGGACCCCTCAAAACTTCTATGAGTGAAATTTGAGCAAAAACTATACAGGGTTTTCTTCTGCACGTTCTTAAAATTTCATTTTTTTAAAAATTCGTAAAAACTTAATTTTTCAAAATAACGCATTAAATATTTTTTCATTTAAATGTTATCGAAAATCGCTACTTCTAATCTTATCACGGCGTTTAAGATGGCGATTCAGGCCTATTATGATTATTTTTATGACCCCGTGAATTGAATAAAAAAGTTTAGAGATATTTTGTTTAAAATCTGATAAGATGGTATTACTCAGGTCATCTCAGACCCCTATGTGTAAAATTTGAACAAAAACTATTCAGTGTTTTCTTCTACACGTTCTCAAAGTTTTATTTTTATAAAAATGTCTAAAATCTTTATTTACAAAATAACGCAACAAATATTTTCATATTTTAAATGGCATCGAAAACCGCTCCTTGTAATCCTATCATGGCGTTTAAGATGGCGATCCAAGGCCTGCTATGATTATTTTTATACCCCCGATAATAAAAAAATTGTTTAGCTATTTTTGTATTTAAAATCTGATAAGGTGGTTGTTACTCAAGGTCCCTCAATATCGCTATGCGTGAAATTTGAACAAAAGCTATACAGAATGTTTTCTTCTACACGTTCTCAAAGTTTTATGTGTGTACAAATTCGTAAAACTTTATTCTTCAAGATAATCCAATATTTTTTTTAATGGCATCGAAACCTCTTGTTCTGATCCAACCCTGCTATAATTTCTTATACCTTCAAAATTTAAAATAAACGTTTAGCGAATTTTTGATTTACAATATGATAAGGAGGAGTTAATCGCAACCCCTCTCAATACGAAATACTGAATTTGAAAGGCCCTAGAGTACTAGACGAATCAAGCATGAGCCATGAAATTATGTCAAAACAGTATGAATGAAAATTGAATTAATGTGGACTGCTATGAAAAAATAAGTTACATAAACGACACTGTGTCGAAGCTAAAATGAAATAAAACATTTATCAATTAACTAACACAATAAATAAATACAAATAAGTTTTTTAATTTATTGGACTTTTTTCACCAAACCACCCGCCTACCACATTAATTCAATTTTCATTCATAATGTTCTGATATAATTCCATGGCTCACACTTGATTTATCTAGTGCCTTTCAAATTAAGTATTTTGTTTTGAGGGGAGTTGTGATTAACCCCACCTTATTAGATTGTAAATCAAAAATTCGCTAAACGTTTATATTAAATTTCGGTGGTATAAGAAATTAATAATAATAATAATAATAATAATAATAATAATAATAATAATAATAATAATAATAATAATAATAATAATAATAATAATAATAATAATAATAATAATAATAATAATAATAATAATAATAATAATAATAATAATAATAATAATAATAAAGCTTTATTGCTCAACAGAGTTCCATTTACAGGGCAAAATCTTAAATTAACTATTTAACACTTAAATAATAATAAATTAAAAATTCATACATGAAACATTCCCACATACCATATACAAATCTTGAGTACATCCAAAAAAAATTATAAATAAAATAAAATAAAAAGAAAGTTAACTATAAAAAGAAATACTAAATAATAAAAAAAAATCATACATGAAATATTCGCAAACCTAAAATACAAAAATGTTGCGTACATAAAAAAAAATGAAAGTTAACTGTATTGCTCATTAACTAGATTAACAAGAGTATTCAATGAACAGGCAAAAATATCACAAGGGTGTTCTAACCGATTAAAGTTATCACACATAATACATATCGGAGACCTTAATAAAATATTAGTTTTAGCGGTATCACATTTAAAACTTAACGTAGTTCTTGAATTTACCCTAGGTACATAAAAATTAACAGCAGAAAGCAATTCGGAGCAGTCAATGAGGTTGTTTATGATTTTATATAAAAAAGATACAGAAATACATATTCTTCGACTCTCTAAACTAGTGACATCAAAACGACTAGTTAAAATATTGTAATCAATACCTCTCTCAGGATAAACTCCATCATTCTTAAATACCAAGTATTTTAAAAACTTTCTTTGAACGCGTTCCACAATTTTCTTTTGTATATTATAAAAAGGATACCAGATAAGCACTACATACTCTATCCTCGAACGTACGTAAGCGTAATATAAAGTTTTAATAGCTTGTATGTCTGTAAATTGCTTACAATTCCTAAGAATAAATCCATAAAATGTAAATGCTTCATTTGTCTTAATAGTTACATGATCATGAAATGAAAATTTTTTGTCAAACAATACACCCAAATCCTTACAAGAGTCATAACGAGATAGTACAGTATCATCAATTACGTAATTAAATTCATAAGTAGATAGTTTTCTAGAAAAACTTACAGTCTTACATTTAGCAGTATTTAAATATAACTTATTTCTAGCACACCAAGACTGTACCTCATCAAGCTGTCTCTGTAGATTATAACAATCATCCAAGCTAGCAATAGACGAAAAATTTTTTAAATCATCTGCATATAATAACTTTTTACTACTAATTACTTCACTAAGGTCATTAATAAATAAAATGAATAATAACGGTCCCAGGGTAGAACCCTGGGGTACTCCAGAAGTTGCAACGTAATTAACCGAATCAAATCCATTATAACTAACAAACTGTACTCTATTATATAAATAAGACTTAATAAGCTCGACCAAGTCATCAGAGAAGCCAAAAGTCATGGCCAATTTATAAAGTAGAACTTTGTGATTAACCTTATTAAAAGCCTTTGAGTAGTCCGTGTATATCACATCTACCTAACCTCTATTATCTAAAACATGTGTGACATATTCAGCAAAAACAGCTAAGTTAGTAACAGTTGACCTGCCGCCAACAAATCCATGTTGGTATGGAGAAATTAGGTTACGAACGGAAAGGTAGATACGATTATAAAGAGCTGTCTCAAAAATTTTAGCAAAATTAGAAATTATTGATATTGGTCTATAGTTCTCCACTTGTGACTTATCGCCACTCTTAAATATAGGACAAACCCTGGCCTCTTTCCAACGACTTGGAAAAGTTTTAATTCTTAAAGCAAGATTAAAAAGTTTGCATAAAAGGTGGGCTAGAACTGCAGCACAGTCTTTTACAATAAATGATGGAATATCATCTGGGCCAGATGTCATCTTATTTTTTAACTTTTTGATGGCAGCGAACACTTCGGCCTCTGTAAATTCATTTAAAATGATATTATTATAACAAACATCAGAAGGGTAATTAAAAATTTCATGATCATCAGAACTTAGAATTAAGAAATAATAAGAAAACTTTGATAACGTGTAGAAGAATACACTGCATAGTTTTTGTTCAAATTCCACACATGGAAGTTTTGAGGGGTCTTGATTAACCCCACCATATCAAATTTTAAATAAAAAATTCGCTAATCGCTTTTATTGAATTTGGGGGGTATAAAAAATCATAGCAGGTCTTGGATCGCCATCTTAAATGCCGTGGTAAAGTCAGAGGAAGCGGTTTTCGGTGTCATTTAAAATAAAACAAATATTTTTGATTATCTTGAATACACTTTTTATAGTTCTAAATTCAGAGAGCCTTTACTTAGAGCTCAACTTGTGTTAAAGCTTGATGATGAATTTATTCATTTAAAGCAATCTGCAAAAAATCTTGGCATTATATTTGATTGTCAACTTAGATTTAAAGAGTATATATCACTGATAATTAAAACATCGCATTTGGCTCTTAAACACCTCTATAGGAGTAAAAATATTATGACATTTGGATTGAGGAAGTCTCTCGCCGAATCAATGGTTTTATCTTTTGTAAATTACTGTTTCATACTTTACTTTCCGTGCTTGGACAGTGTAACAAAGTATAGAATTCAACAAATTCAAAACTCGTGTTGCAGGTTTGTGTTTAGTCTGAAGAGGTTTGATAGAGTATCAGCTAAAATAAAAGAGTTGCATTGGCTTAATATTGAAAATGTTTTTAAGTACCATATGTCTGTATTTGTGTATCATTTCTTTCAATCTTCTACTCCTTATTATCTTCGAAATAAGTTTATTTTTATGTATGAGACACACCCAGTTCAAACTAGATATAATTTTAAATTATCTCCTCCACGGTACTTCACGGCGGTATTTACAAGATCTTTTACTTACAACTCTATTAAAATTTATAATAACCTTAATGATGAACTAAAGATTCTATTTGTGAACAGTTTTCGTAAAAGAATTAAAGAGTTTTTTTTATCTTGTCAGTAGCGTGCTAATGATAAAATATATTTTTTTGTTGCACTTTCTGTGGCATTGATTTTGTTGTCGTTTTTCCATTTTTAATTCTGAATTGTAATGATTGTAATAGTAGCATTAAGTTGTTTTTGTTATGTTAGTTTTTATATTTTCTTGTACCTTATATCAGGTTAAGTAGAGTAGCGAAAGCTGGACTTCGCCCAGATGTTGTGTGTTTTCTTTGTTTATTATTATTATTATTATTATCATTATCATTATCATTATCATTATCATTATCATTATCATTATCATTATCATTATCATTATCATTATCATTATCATTATCATTATCATTATTATTATTATTATTATTATTATTATTATTATTATTATTATTATTATTATTATTATTATTATTATTATTATTAGTATGCATTATTTGAAAAACCTAGCTGTTATTAACGATTTTGTTTTATAATTTATCGTTGAATTTTTACATCTCTCATTTTTGAGCACCAACACATTGGTGATTTGTATTAAAATAGTGCATAATCATAATTAAATCTACCATCGGTAGATTAGACGAATATGCTTTTAAATAGCATATTGTGAACTTTAAAGGTAGTTAGCTTTTGCTAATCCGTGCATTTAAGACAGAAAGACCTGTTTGAGTTATACATTATAATTTTTCTTCAAGGATGTTGCTATTTATAAATTTGTCTACAATTTTGCATTTAATTACCTTATTAAGTAGCAAAAAAGGAAACAAGCTACAACATAAAGAGATGTTGATTTCAATATTGCCTACCTTCTCATATGGTTTTCGAATATTGCATAACATCTGCAAAACTTGTATGTAAATTAGATTATCATTTACCAACATTCTTTGTAAAAGTAATTTTACAATAATAAAAAAAACTTGTCCCACCGGGTACTGTGTCGATCATTATCTAGAAAAATACTAATTCAATAAATTTGAAAATTTGATCTATGGCAAGTTTGATAACATTCCACATATATGTATGACAAAAAAGTGATAAAATAACAGGAATTTACAAATATCTCCAAAAGAAGTAATCGCAACCATAATAATGGTTAGGTATATGGGTTGAAAGATAAATTCAAGTTCATAAAATATAGTGAAAAAAACAGCGTTCCATTTGAGATTAAAAAAAAATATAGTTTGGAGTTGTCAAAATACAGGGTGTATCTTAAGTGATGACTTTAATTTCAAGGGGTGATTCCTTGTCATATTTTAAGCAAAAAAGTGCATATAAACATCGGTCCGCAAGTGCTTCGTTACCGAGATACAGGGTGTCATAGTTGGGAAAATAAATCGCATTTTCTTAAATATCTTTCTACTGATTCAAAATAATTTAATGAAATTTCATACACGGGGGTTTTTTGGAATGACAAATTCAAAGCTGTCGTCAATTTAGGTGTATTACGTAAAATGTGATTTATTTTTCAAGTTCATAAAATATAGCGAAAAAATACAGCGTTCCATTTGAGATTAAAAAAAATATAGTTTGAAGTTGTCAAAATATAGGGTGTATCTTAAGTGATGACTTTAATTTCAAGGGGTGATTCCTTGTCATATTTTAAGCAAAAAAGTGCATATGAACATCGGTCCGCAAGTGTTTTGTTACCGAGATACAGGGTGTCAAAGTTGGGAAAATAAATCGCATTTTCTTAAATATCTTTCGACTGATTCGAAATAACTTAATGAAATTTCATACACGGGGGTTTTTTTGAATGACAAATTCAAAGCTGTGGTTAATTTAGGTGTATTACGTCCTAGCTCGAATTGCAAGACAAAACAAAACGAGAAAAGAAATATTGCTGGCAAGAAGTTTTGCAAATATGAGAAGGGGTAATATTTAAATGAACGTTAGGTGAAAAAATAAATATTGCATTTCTAATGCAAGCATATACTTTATTTATAGGACATCCAGCATAAAATTATTTTTAAATTCAAAGTTTAATGAGTCTAGGTCCAGTTCTGCTGAACTAAAACTAATTATAATTTCACTACCACTTCGTCCTATTTTGTCCATCACTCATTACCTATTTATTATGTAAAACTAGCCTTTTCTACACTTTATAACGTCTACCAATAGCCCACTGATGACGATCGACCAAATCGGTGGTTACGTGTGAGCTCCGAGCGGGGCCGTAGCCGACCGAGAGTAACCACCACTGTTACCAAATTCGCAATAAAGCTCCATGTTTTTTATTTGTTTGCAAGAGCCTCGCAGAAATCATGTAAGTCTTGAAAAATTGCAAGACTCGCAAGACAATACATGGCATGATCTTGCAAGATTGAACAAGATCAAGACTTTAAAGAAGCTCTTGTACTGTTATGCAAGAAAAACATGACTTTTTATATATTTGCAAGATTTCTTGTCTCAGCCAACACGTGTGAAATCGGAAGAAAATTGACTAAAACTTTAGTTTTTATCATTGTTTTCTAAATAGAAAGGCAAAAGGATGAGAGGAATAGGTTATTATACAGGGTGTCCGGAAAGTCCGTCTGGAAACTCCGTGGCGTGATTCTACGGGTTAAAATAATAGCAGTTTGTAAGGATTTTTTTTCGAATTCTCAATTGTTTGCAAGTTACAGTTTGTCAAAGTTCAATTTTTTAAATTTTTCTTTCTAAATAACTTAATTAATTCAAATTCGATTAATCTCTCCTTTGGTACACCCACTAAGTACTCAAGCTCTATTGGAACATTGAGAGAAGAGTTTCATTATACGCCGCTAGGGGGTACTTTATCTAGAACTCAAAATTTGTATTATTCATAACTTTTTTTTCTTGCTAGATATCACAAAAATTTAAACATTTCTGGAAAGAGAAACAATTTTATAAAAAATTATGTACTCTTTATTCAAGTCGATAAATGTAACCGTTTAGCAGAAAATCGCTATTAAAGTTTTATTAAAAATCAAATTTTTGATAATTCTTTCTTTAATTAATCAAGATGCTTTGCTTCAAATAAATGTCACTAGTAATTTTATTGTTTGACATTATCACGAAAATTGTTTAAAGCAGGTATAAGTCTGATTTTTCACCATAAAAATCTGAGAAATGGCCCAGCAATACTCAAATATTGAATACCATGACATGGTATTTTCTACGGACAAGCAAATGGTAATGCAGAACAAGCGCGCCGGAATTACATAGACGCATTTCCTGATAGAAGAGTACCACATGCCCAAACATTCGTCAACATTTATAGACGTCTGGGGGAGCAAGGTTCTTTTAAAAATTATAATTATGACACAGGAAGACCAAGAACCACGAGAACTACAGAAAAGGAAGAAAGAGTGCTGGATGCAGTAGAGATAAATTCAGCTATAAGCACAAGAAAAATTGCTGCTCAGGAGGGTATACCTCGTTCTTCAGTTTGGGAGGTTCTGCATGAGCAACTTCTTCATCCATTCCACGTGCAAAAGGTACAAGCTCTTTATGATGAAGATCCAATACGTCGTCTACGGCTCTGTAATAGCATTGTAGAAAGATATGATGAGGATAATGCATATATTAATAAGATTTTATTTACCGACGAAGCTGGTTTTACAAGAGATGGTGTTACAAATTACCATAATACTCATCGGTGGTCCGATGAGAATCCCCATGCATACCAGGAAGCAAGACATCAACGGAGATATTCTCTTAATACTATATGGGCCGGAATCATAGGAGATCAACTACTGGGTCCTCACTTCTTTAATGGAACATTAAATGGTGACAGTTACTTGGAATTTCTTCGAACCGATCTTCCAAATTTGCTTGACGAAGTTCCTTTAAAAACAAGAGCGAATATGTGGCTATTACAAGATGGTGCACCTCCGCATTTTAGTTTGCCTGTTCGTGCGTATTTAAATGAGGTATATCATAATCGTTAGATCGGTAGAGGTGGACCGGTATCTTGGGCACCTCGATCACCCAACCTCAATCCTATGGATTTTTTTCTTTGGGGGCACTTGAAGTCGATAGTTTATGAAACACCTGTAAATGACGTCAACGATCTTCGTCAAAGGATTATCGGTAGATGTGAAGTGATTCGAAACAATATCGGTGTTTTTCATCGTGTCAGACGATCATTTTTAAAACGTGTCAGAAAATGTATCGAAGTGAATGGAGGTCATTACGAACATTTATTATGATAAAAAAGGACTGAAAATCTGTCAAAAATTTGATTTTTGATAAAACTTTAATATCGATTTTCTGCTAAACGGTTACATTTATCGACTTGAATAAAGAGTACATAATTTTTTATAAAATTGTTTCTCTTTCCAGAAATGTTTAAATGTTTGTGATATCTAGCAAGAAAAAAAAGTTATGAATAATACAAATTTTGAGTTCTAGGTAAAGTGCCCCCTAGCGGCGTATAATGAAACTCTTCTCTCAATGTTCCAATAGAGCTTGAGTACTTAGTGGGTGTACCAAAGGAGAGATTAATCGAATTTGAATTAATTAAGTTATTTAGAAAGAAAAATTTAAAAAATTGAACTTTGACAAACTGTAACTAGCAAACAATTGGGAATTCGAAAAAAAATCCTTACAAACTGCTATTATTTTAACCCGCCACGGAGTTTCCTGACGGACTTTCCGGACACCCTGTATAAATAAGCTCTCCTCATTTAAAACCTTCACAAGATGGTGAAGCAATTAAATTATTATAACAATGAAGACCATTATGTATCTTTTCAGGATGTCCGCTAGAGTACTGTGGGCAGAAATTTGCCATACCTCCTCCTCCCCCGCATGGCTACGCCACTGGTCCGGAATGTTTTTATTTTGCTGTATGATAAAGTACCAAACACAATATAACTGACTGCCGTTGCTTTGTTTTGAGGGTGTCTCATTATTATTGCAAAAACATGTACATTCACAAACATCTAGCAAAAACTAGGTACAAATAAACGAAACTCACTAGTCACAATACGGAGAAATTATGTACCATGCACAACTACTTGATGTTAACAATAACAGATTGTAATGTTATCGCATGTTACAGTACATCACAATTTGAAGGATTTTTAGGAAAACTTCTGTTGTTTACTTCATGATTCGTCAAAAGGGCGTTCGCTTAGTCTTAATAATTATACCTCAGTTTTCAATGGGGAAATTGGAAGAATGTATTATTTTAATGGAAACGGTGTTTGTCCTAGAAAATTTCTAGGAAAAATAAGCCTAAAAACGGTATTTAAAAATTTCGTCTGACCACAAAGCGGTTGCCGTCACAGCGTAGACCTGTGACGTAAGACGCCATCGCACGTGTATACCTAAATAAAGTGGTGTGCTTTTAGTTCACATATATATTTAATCTTCATGTTTCGAACAATACAGTGCATACGTTTAGAAGAGTTAATTTGCCATTTGTGATATTATTAGATGTTAGTGTGTTAAATAAATATTGATTGGTATTGAATTAAAGTTGCAAAATAGATTATATACTAAAATGGGCACAGAAAGTGCATCTCACCGGGCAAATGGAAGAAGTATTGCATTATGCATATATGCAGCATACAGCGCTTAATAAAAATATTCACCGCCCAAAAAAAAAATGAAAAAATGAAAATGTGATGTAGGGCGATGAAGCGTGACGAAAGAAAGCATTGCAACATTGTTTGTGAAGACCAATTTAATGTAGGTTTAATTAGAAATATAGGTAGGTTTAAGTTCATCGAAAAAATTAAAATGTAAAATGAGAAGAGAGAAGAGAAATTGGACAAAAGAACAACTATATGAATGTAAGTTTGATAACAATGGTAAAAATAAAAAGAAAAGGAAAATGACTCGTACTTTGTATTTTTATTGGTTACTAAATGTTTTTTTTCCAATTTGTTTTAGTATTGCTCTAGTAGATGAAAAAATACATTTTTCGAAACGTTAGCTTGAAATTCAACATTGTTGTTTTATTATTCTTGACCTAAAAACCCACTAGAGGAACCAACTCTTTTAAAATGTAAATTTATAAAAAATCAATTAAACTCTCGAAATGTTGTCTATTTCAAATAACATGTTCTGTATTTGTTTCTACCATTTACTTACGTGAATGTTATGTGAGGCATTTATAAAATTTTGCTATCTGAGTGTACTACATTAAATTGCTTACCTGTTTTATTCTGAAATAATAATAAACAAAAGTAATAATGATTTTTTTAAAACAATTTAAAGAGAAATTAAATCAGTACTCAATAAAAATGTATTAAATTAATTTTAAAAAATTAATAAATATTAAATATCATTATTCACTAGTTTTATTTATCACTTTTCAAATTAAAACAAGTACATAGTTTAATGTGAAATTAAAGGGTATAATTTTATAAATACCTGAAGAAAATCCATCTATCTTGTACTTACCCAACAGCGTTGTCTCCGCAATTGCCACTAGCGGATATTCTAAATAAAGAAATAAGTTACTTTTAACAATACCGTAAGTTCACCACATCAACACTAATAATTATGGCATTACCTACACAATTTTTACACTATATATCTATGACCCGCAAAAAGAAACAAACGCTTGTTTAGGTACATCACCAACACCGTAATCTGCACCTGTATCCATAGAAACAAACCGCGCTGAACGGTGTGTAACGTCACACAATGATATGTTTTCACGTGGTTTTATTCACATTCTATGGAAATTTATTTTAATTATTATGTAATTATGACAAATGTTCTGACTTTTCAATATATTTGAAAGATTACCAACCAATATAAAATTCATACAACTTCATTTCCTAACACAGTTTTGCATATTTTATTGTAGTGTATCTTCTCTTATGTATTGTAATATTTTTTGTAATGAATTTATAATGTATGTCTAATGAAAAGTGTGTTCTAATTATATAAAATTTAAACCAAGGGGCACTATATTAAGCAAAGTTGTCGAATAATAATACTCATACATGAAACCGTGAGAAATAAACGTAAATAAAATGAATTAATCAATCACCTGGTCATACAACATTTAACTATGATTCTAGAATAATTATACGTGCTTATTTGATGAATGCCTAAACTACAAAACTATCAAAACGCATAAATGGAGCACTTTTGTTGTTTCAGATGTTAGTCTAAATTAGACGCGATGGACTACATATTCTCCTTAATAATTTTGTCAGTAATATATTTTTTATATTATTGTAAAAATTATATCAGAGCAGTGTACCTTGCAATGAATTTACCTGGTCCTCCAGCTTTACCAATTCTAGGAAATGTTCTTTTATTAAACAATTCCAAAAGTAAGTACCTATTCGTATAATTATATAAACTAACTGTAACAATGTAAGTTACTAATTTATCAGACAAATTAATTCAAGCTAATCCTAAAAATAAAAAATGCATACTTGTACCACCATCTACCCATCATTTAAATTATTAAATCATGTGCAGATATTCTTCAAAATTGTTTAGTTTTCGAAATGAAGGGGATTAAAGTTACAATAAAATAGTTCATTATATTCTTATAATTACTTAATGGAACTATTCAAAAGAAATTTGCATAAGCAACCAGTAACGGGAGATATAAGTTCCTGTATTATATAAAAATAATTTACATTTTTCGATAAAATCTTTAAATTAAAATAAAAAATGTCTCGTAAAATGTTTTGATATCAGTCCCTGTTTCACGGCAAATTCTATTTCATTATTTCTCATTAAATTTATCAGATTTAGGTGATACTCAACTGCATTTACAGGTACTTCGATTGTCATTTAATTATTTAATATTGATTATATGTGTTCCATGAATAGATTCAACTCTTGTAAAGCAGAAAACAAGTTAGTAGTCTTCTCGGATTTAGTTCTGCTTATTATTAATTTATAGAACAAGATGTGCTATGATTTCGAATGTGTAGCATCAAGTAAGCCTTGAAAACTCAATATATATAAATGAAACTCTAACATATTTAATTTAATAGTTTTATCGAAAATTGCGAATTATTTTTCCCTAATATAGAGGCACGTCCGTCAGTGATTGTTTAAAGAACAATCTAGGAATACAAAATAACTGATTATATGAACATCCCCTTTATTTTTTAGGTTTTATCACATATTCTTGAGCCCTACGTTAAATCTAACTGACCCTATATATAAAATTAAAATATGGTAGTCTAAATTTGTGAGGGGTAAATTTTTGTAATAAATTTGACTTTTGTTGCCTTTCCTATATTAACGATAATTTGCATAAAAATATACGTTTTGGATTGAAAGAAAAGTTTATGAAAGTCGATTCAAAAATATTATTATTATTTGTTTATTTTACATATAAATCAGCTTAATTTTAATCAACTAAAAGTGAAAACCTAAATTGTAATAAATTTAACTTTTGTTGTCGTTGTTATATTAGCCATAATTTGCAAAAAAGTAGACGTTTTGGATTGAAAGAAAATTTTATGAAAGTCATTGAAAAATAAGTAAAATAACCAATAATTATTTGTTTACAAATTAGTTAATTATTTGATTTAATTTCAATTAACTAAAAGTCAAGATCTAAAGGGAGCGTAAATTTTTGTAATTAATTTGCGTTTTGTTGCCTTTGTTATATTAACCATACTTAATAAAGATTTTATGAAAGTCAAAAAATATGTAAAAAATTTAAACTTGATATTGAAACTAAATGTTTGTTTACTTGCCCTAGAAATTTGCTAATTATTTGGTTTAATTTTAATTAACTGAAAGTCAAGATTGTAATTATTTTTCCTGATAAAATATTGTAAACATATTACAATAATTAACACATTATATTATTATTGTAACATATTATTGGTTGTATTAACAATATTAATTATTGTTTTATATTTACGATCATTGGAACAATCTAAAAAAGGAAGTAGTTACAGTCTAAAAGTATTTACCTCACCTACATATTAATGTAGAATACAAGATACTTTGTATTCTTCAGGCACAAATTTAAACTTGGGACATACGTTACCTTCAAATTTGCATTGAATTGCATTTGTTGAATGCTTTGTTGAATTATATCCGAGATTATCAAAAATACTGTACAAACCATACGATTACGTTTGATACAGAAAAAATATGGACATTTATTTTAAAGTTTTATTTGTTTTCCTCAAATGGTGTACAATAGTTTGCAACAATAATGACAATCTTTAAAATTAATTTTGCGATTTTTTTTTACCTGCTGATGTATTTGTATAGTTGTAATGTATGTCAATTTTTAATTGTTTGATTATTTAATAAAGGTTTTTTTGTGGTACAACAATTTTTAAAATCCGTCAAAAAAGAAAATAATTTCTGCCAGCCGCGGCCTTCCAGTTTCATTTTTAAAACTTAAAAAAAATTACTTAGGTATATCCAGAAAATGTATCAGAAAATTGGTCCCACCATACATAAAATGATCCGCTCATTTCAAAAATGTCAAAAAATACAGGGTGTCCCATTTAAAAATATAAATTTACGGTCATTTGCGGTCAAACCGGAAATGTCATAAAATCCGAAATGACCTCAAATAATTCATGGCACCATCTAGTATAAACCCACTCAATTTAAAAATTTTATCAGCAGTCATAAAAAAGTTACAGCGTGTTCCCACTTTCCGTTATCACCCGGTATAGTGATTTTCCGGGTTGTTATGCCGTGACCTCGGTAGCTGGTCGCTACCAGTAACAGAATTAAAGTGCATTCCTAACTTTAGCTGGTATTCTGCCTTGATTGTTCTCGGGCTAGGCTCTGTGGAGACAGATCCGCTATCGGTACCTCTGGGACCGCCCATATATTGATTTCGGTTCCGATAGTTGGTATTACAACTGCTACCGTTCCTCAGTCAGAACCGCGTCTCTTTGGCGGAGTCACCACTGAAGATGCCGACAGTGAAGAGCGGTGAAACGTTTGGAAGCATGGGATGCCACCAGTTACAGAGGCGGCTACGGGACATGTCGGGAGATCACCATTATCCGAGAAACGTTTCCAACAGTAACAATCGTAATACCAACTACAGCAGCCGAAATCAATATACAGAGGTACCGATAGCGGGTCAATCCCTACATTACCTAGCCCAAGAACAATTAGGGCAGGTCAAAGAATATCAGCTAAAGCTAGGAATACACACTTTAATTCTGTTAGTGGCAGCGACCAGTTACCGAGGTAACGGAAAATCACTATATATCAAATAATAGCATCGGCCGTGAAAGCATAAAAACCACTATAATGTAGCTATTTGCTGTTGAATATTTGAACCTAAACTGTCATTTTGTGACAATCTGTATTCTTATAAATAAATTTGGATTTACCTACTAAGTTACAATAGTGACGTGTAGTAATTTTGTAGTAATTATAATCCATTTCTAATAGCAACTCAGAAGAAGCGTGTAACTACATTAAACGCAAAGATCTATTTTAATTTCTAAATAAATATTTTGTACAATATGATAGGATCTCTTTTATTAAATTGTCATACTTATTACTTACATTTTTAGATAAAGTAGTGGTACTAAAAATTTTATATTATTAAAATTTTTAATATAGGTATTGGTTGGCTATCTAAAAAAATTTTAAAACTGGCAAAACCTTTTAGGGTTGGCGGAATTGGGAACGAAAGCTTCCCAGTTTTACGGCTCATTTTTCAGATGTTGGATATCAGTCATTCCATTTGTCTTTATTTACGAACCTAGGCATCTTAAGATAATCCTAGCGGGGAAGAATTCACAAAAAAATGTTTTGTATAAGCTTTTACATAATTTTGTTGGAAGAGGACTCATAACCAATAACGGTGAGATAGTTTGTAATTGTTGTTGCAACATAAAGAGATAGTTTTCAATTTTAGGTGTAAAATGGAAGACACATCGGAAATTAATTCAGCCTTATTTTCACATTAATGTTTTGGAAAATTACATTAATATTTTCTCAGAGGGCACGGATGAGTTCTTAGATAATTTAGAAGTGGACAATGATGTTAAGATTACACCGTTTATAAACAAATGCATTTTAAGTATACTTCACAGTAAGTAAATGTTTACAAGTATAAGGTTTCATGTTTAGTACCACCTAGATAGCCTTATATCTGATGGTCTGTTGTCAGTGACCTTGCACGTCGCAACGAAAGGTTTAATTAATATTAGCATAACTTAATTATTTAGACAACTACTATACGATTGGCTATATTGTAAAACACGACATTAAATAAAGTTTGTATTGGGATTATATGCAGGGTGATTTTTAACCTATACGTATAAACTTGGGACATTATAGCTGAGGACAAATAATACTGAATACTGAAACGTACGGCCCAAACCAGGCTGTAGTTGAATTGTCTCAGCGGCAGCATGTATGCGATTTCACAACTCTTGTTCAGTGTTAACTTCAGTAACAATACACCATAGTTTTTATGTGACCCCAAAAATAAAAGTAAAGGCATGTAAAATCTCTTTCTCGTGACAATTCATCTAGATCTAATAGTTCTCCCATATCGCCCAGGTCTCGGCCGCAAATTGAAGTTTATCTACCTCGCTGAACTATACGTAAAAAGGACTTACGTTTCGGATAATATTTTTGGGGACACCTTTAGGCATAAAGATGAGCTGCAGCCACTGAATTTTGATGTGATTCCCCGTATGCCAGTATATCCAAGTCCATTAGATCTGCGTTTGAGAAATTATGCTGCATGTTTTTATAATCGCGTGAAGATAAACTTGAATAGGATCACAACTGACAACAACATACTTCTACAAATACCAATACCGTCGTCATCATCGTTTTTTTTTCAATACTCGTCCTCGGCTATAATTTTCCAAGTTTATGCATTATTAGAGGTTATGAGACTTTTGCAACATAGGTCTACTGTTCATTTCTCGGTTTAGCTTCGTAGAAGCATGTGTATCCTCTGGCACCCTGCATACTTTTGGTATCTGCGTGTATGTACATCCACACTTTTTAATTTGTAATTGACTACAATGAAAAAATACAAAAATGGTGAACGACAATTAAAACTTACTGAAGGTCTATTATGTCACGTTATTTTTATCATTTTCATGGTACTTCGTTGCTGCGTACTTTTAAAACCATATATACATACTCTCAGGAATGTGTGACCCTAAGAGTACGCATATTTAAAGTTATACAAAAATGTAATATAAAACTGTAAAAGCTATTGAGGGTTTTAGAACTAAGGTTATTGTCGTGTTAAGCGCAGTCATATAAATAAATAAATGTGGAAGCTGTTTGAAATTAAAAATTAAGTACGCACTCTTAAGTGCTTCTACCTTATTTCTGCTTTACAATGTACGTTGATGTTGGTATCACAATAACTTACTCAATATGTATATGGTTGTGTCTTTGTGTCAGTATGTGAATGGATATCAACTCTAATATATTTGGTACCTCATTTACTTCAGGATCTTTAACAATATATGCTGCAAATTTGTTATCTTCGGCTGTGAAGTCCCTTGTAGAGACTTTAAACCGGTTGTATCGTTGTCTAACAGTCATAATACTTGATAGAGTGGAACATTTAATATATAAACCTGATAGTAGAGTCTTCGTTAAAAATCCATTCATAAAAACTCTACACACTATGCACGAACTACTTACAAATCACGCATAGTCTGTAGCAAGCATAAGAAGATGTTGAAATTTTGTATCAAGAAAGAGCTCAAGCATGCCAAGAGAAGAAAAAGCAAATGCAAATGTTATAGGTAGATATCTAGTTTGTTAATGAAAAGATTAAACGTTAAGATGTAGGTGATTCTAGATTTTTGAAAGTTAAAATTAATAAATAAAATTATAAATATCTACTAAATTAAAAATAAAAAGTAACTGAACATTCCTTAGTAACATGGCTTATCGATATATGTGCTTTATCTTAAATAAATCTTAATGAATATTTTATGCATGATTTTTATCTAAACTAATAATTATTCAGTTGCAGCGTCTGTGTGACGGTTAAGGTCGCCGTATTTCTCGCCATAAAATGGTAAAATGTGTAGTGTTTTTTAGATACAGAGATCTCTAAAAATAAAACATGTAGAGCAGAATACCAAAAATAAAATTATTGATATTTTGTTTATTCACTTACTACTACTATTTAAATTCTCCTAAAATAACTAACCCCACATTTTAACAATTATTTTCACATACTTATAAACAAAAGTCAACAAACTTATATGAAGAAGTATGTAAGTTTATGTTATAACAATATTTATTTCTACAGTTGAATTTAAAAATATACGTATTTTGAAAAATTTCTGTACCTAAAAATTTGTTAGACCGGTGTCTGTATATTATATATTCGTTTTACTTCGGTACCTTTGAATATTCGCAGGTAGCATGAGATAATATTCCTGTTATTTGCTAAACTCTATATTATTCTGTTCATATTTTGATATCCAAATAGTTCAATAGAACAAGTCGGAAGAACGTGGAGAATCACATATCCCAAGCCACACAGGCCGTCTAAATTGCATCGTATAGACGTTAAAAAGCATCTAAAACCGTCTAAAGCTTTTTAAAAATGTAAACTAGATTTATTACACAAGACAGTCTTTAGATTCATCTAAAATAGATGTATTTTAGACTTTATTTTAGACGAAATTAAATTTTAGCCATTTAAGTTAATCTAATAGATATCATATATTAGACTAGTTTTTAAATAAATTATTTAGATGTTGTTAAGATAGATAAAAAATGACAAATATTAGAACAACATTAAATATACATCATTTAGGCCATAAAATATATGTATTAATTTTCCATTTCTACAAGATGTAATTGATAAGGAACCTTATAAATAAATTATTTTACATCTAAAAATAATAATCTAAAATATTACAAATATGATGTGACTGATTTTGTAAAAGTCAGCGATTAGCTCGTCCGCGATGCGCCTAGACCGCTACTTCATAGTGCATTATCTCCTTAACATTTACATCAATAATGATTTCCACGTGAATGTTGTGTATTATATGTATGCAACAAGTAGGCGTATGTTTTTATAAATTTTTTGTTGAAATTATTATTTTTTTTGATCGGTGAAACTAAGTAATAAACTAAAAATAAATAAGTGGGTTTATATACAGTATGCGCCAAAAGTATGGAATAAATTCAATAAAAACGAAACAATTATTTTTTTGGAAAAATCCTCGAATAGGTCGATTTTTAATTTAAAAAATACATATTTTAGCGTAAAATACGATTTTCAAATGTCATTTATTTTCAAGTAATGACGTCATCGATTTTTTTTTAAATGGCAGCACCATATTTTTTTCCTTGATTCTGAAAGATCGTTTAATTCTCTATCAGACAGTACTAAAATTTTGCCCTCTTACATAGGAAAGTTTTCGAGTAAATGACGATTGAATGTTAGAAAACGTAAATCAATTAAAATAAAGCAAAAACGTTATCAAATTTAGTTTTTCGAATTCCATAGTTCTTTTATGGATCACGTAGGTGAAAATCTTTGCAAAGTGTCATTGTCACACCGACTTTCTAATAAGTATTGTAAGCGACATAGAAATTATTATTCAATTTAAAGTATTATGGCACATTTAACTGTTACTCAAAGAATTGAAATTTTAATTCTTATCGGATGCGGGAATATGACTAGAACTCAGCAGGAAGTTTGCGATTTATTTAATGAAAAATATCCAGATCGCCCTATCAGCCAATCAACAGTCAGTAAGGTAGAGTCTAAATTTAGAGAAACTGGCAATGTTGTAAATATTCCAAAACCTGGACGTCCAAGCATTAATGAAAATCAGAAACAGAACATTTTGATAAGTATGGTGGACGGTGCACCTCCGCACTATGCGCGCCCTGTACGAGATTTTTTGAACAACTGTTTTCCTGGGAGGTGGATCGGCAGACGCGGACCGATAGAATGGCCTACAAGATCGCCAGATCTTACACCTCTTGACTATTTTATGAGGATACTTGAAGTCAAAAGTGTACTACGTAATTTAGAAGAACTTCAAAATCGCATTCGGGACGAAATACGCAGAGTTACCCCAGAAATCATTCATAATGTGCAAGAAGAATTTCTTCACAGACTTGCGCATTGTCAAGAAGTTGGTGGATGGCAATTAGAACATTTAATTTAAGTATAAAATTTAATCAATTGTATTTTATTTTACATACCTCGGAATTGTTACTTTGTTATGGATAAAATTTAGGTTTTCTAACATTCAATCGTCATTTACTCGAAAACTTTCCTATGTAAGAGGGCAAAATTTAAATACTGTCTGATAGAGAATTAAACGATCTTTCAGACTCAAGGAAAAAAATATGGTGTTGCCATTAAAAAAAATCGATGACGTCATTACTCGAAAACAAATGACATTTGAAAATCGCATTTTACGCTAAAATATGTATTTTTTAAATTAAAAATCGACCTGTTCGAGGATTTTTCCCAAAAAATAATTGTTTCGTTTTTATTGAATTTATTCCATACTTTTGGCGCATACTGTATATAACTAAAATAAAATAAGTTTTTTTACAGTAATTAATAACTATCAGCAATACATTTCAACAAAAATATTCGTATATTTTATTGTTATTTTTTAATTAGTTAAAGTAGAATTACGTGACATTTTGGTACCAGTGCCACAATCGCTAATTACTGAAGTGCTGTTATCAGCTGTTAGGAAAAGTAATTTGATCTGTAAATTTTAAACATTTGCCAATTTATGAATAAATATATTTTAATTATCAGAATATCGCCGATCTAAATAAGTTTAACTTGGCAATATGTAATAAAATTACCACGGAATTATTAGAAACGTATCAGAAATTGTGAACAATTAGCTGTCATTGCATTTAGTATATTACTAAAACAAACCTGGAAAAAACTTGATAAAAAGCAACAAAACGTATTTACATACATTTTCAAATATATGTTATATTTCAATAAAAATTAGTAAACACAATTAATATATTTCTATTCTTTCGATATTTTATTTTACATTGCTAGTAGGTATTATTTATTAGGGTGTTAATGTAGCCATAAATTGTACTTGTTTTCAAAAACTTTCAATACGAGCTGGCCAAGGCCTCTCTTGACATTAAATCAAATTCAATATCATGTGACTTTAACGACCTTAAAGTCAAATACTATTTTGATCCTTTGAAGGATTTCGAAGATATGGTGAAAAATAGTTATTATTTATGTTTATTTAACACAGTATTTATGTGAATCTCTTGATAAACAAAACCAAGGACATGTTATTTACTTTGATTTCCAGAAGGCATTTGATCAAATCGATTACTACGTACTGTCTAAACTTGATCGTTTGGACTTTCGCAATGTTTGTTACAGTTTTTTAAATCATATTTATCTGGCAGAAAACAATTTGTTGCGTATGACGGGTTTGAATCTACGATTTATAGCGTAAATATAGGAGTTCCGCAGGGGTCTAATTTAGGACCTCCATTTTTTTAAATTTTTATTTTCCACACTAGTGCGATAAAGTGCACTTTTCCGCATGATTTTTGTTACATTATACACTAGGCCTATCGCATGATTGTCGTGTCGTGTTTGTGTCTACCGTAATTCAGCGGATACAGTCAGCATTAAGCGAAAAAGTTTGCACTAGATTTTTTTCAAGATGCTTATGAGTACCGTTCGATGCAGATTACGGCCTACAGTAAATACCTACCAGTAAAGCTGCTACGACGCTGAATTACGCTTGACACAAGTAATCACGGATAAAAATTTCTGTCTTTTCCAAAACTACGTGCAGTTTTGATTGTTCATATTTTTTAACATAAGCTTTAAAATTTTCAATCAGTTCAGTTTGAAGGTTGTTTGATTTATTTTTCATTTCTCTTCGTCGCAAACTATGCATAATGAGTCATAAGGAGTCTCTTAAAGATGTTCCGACAGAGATATTGGAGGTCGGTAATGATGTAAGTAATGAATTAATTTCTGTAAAATCAAGAACTCACTATGAAAAAGAGCTTGTTGCCTTCCACTAATGGCGCTTTTTAAAAAAAGAGGAAACTGCGGGGCCAATATTACAAACATTAAACGGCATGGTGGGTGGAAGTCCACAGCGGTAGCTGAGTCATACATAGAGGATTGTTTGGATAAACAAAAAGAGAATAGCTTACAGCATTCTCAAAGCATCAAATCCCTTATTAGAACTTCAAGAGAACCGTGCTGAAGAAGGTAGTACATCAACAGCAACGGAACTTCCGTGACTGCATAATAATATCTAGCAGCTATTTCCTCATCACTGAAGTTACAAGTTAATCCTGTAGCACATACTTTGCCAACAGTAAATTCCAGGACTGTCACAAATTGTACAATTAATTTGCGTTAACATATTCTATTAGTTTAAATGCGTACTTAATAATTACTTGTTAATGTTATAAATTGGTAATTAAAATAAACTGTTTCACCTGATTAGAATTGTCATGATTGTAGGAAAAATATTGTACCTAACACGTGCGGAAATTGTCGTTTTCGCACTCGATTGCTGACCAAACTCCGCTTCTCATCGTTCCGTCACTTCCCGCACTTGTAATGTAAATAACTATAACTTAACACCCTATAACTAGGCGTGTGCAATAGAAAAATTATTATAGCATTAGTATTATTTCGACCACATCTAAAGGGTGTTGTATATTCACAGGTAGTTTCCTTGGCAAATTTTAAGTGGGTCTTTCATATATTTTTTTTATTTGGAAGATACAGCCGCATAGAGTAGAAAGGGTGGGAGGTGTAAAATCTGTTCCTTTTTTTAAATTTTTTCTTAAAAACAGTTGAATATAAACAAAAGAAATTTTGGCAGAAACGTAATATTTACGAATGACAAAAACTAAGAACAATATGATTTTTTTGTAAGAGATAAAAAACTTAAATTAAAATTTCTCTTCAGACGAAGAAATTTAAAACTATAAGAATCTTAGAAAAATAAGCATGGAAGGAGTGGTTTATTTCACCCCCTTATAGCCAGTAAAATATCATTTTACAAGTAGTACATTCCTGCCAAAATTAGCTTGTTTATATTCAACTGTTTTTAACAAGAATTGTGAAAAACAGATTTTACCCCCTCCTTTAAGGGACTATAACTATTTAGGAAAGGCTTCAATTAGAAAATTTCATATGAGACTCCTCTTATATTTTGCCAAGGAAACTACCTCCGAATTTTCTGTATACACTTATTCTTACAACATCCTCAGCAAATGTTTGAATGTTCACATCGGAACAATCTGTACGAGAGATTAATAATCAAATCTATGTTTTAGAGGCTATATTAGGCGTTAACCTGGAAAATGAAATGAAGTCTCCATACAGAAAGTGAGTTAAATACATTTTGATCTATAGCTAACTTTAATCATAAATTATTTTAGCGGAGAGGTAATGCTGACTCGAAGAATAACTAAACCATGGTTACTTTTAGAAACTATTTTCAAATACACACCCTTTGCCAAAAATGAGGAGGAACAGAAGTTGAGTTTGCAACGTTATACAAAAAATGTAAGTATATTTACATATTATTTTGGATCGGTCAGTGGTCGCGCGGTTTAAGGCGTCAGTACTTGAATCGAGGTGACTAGATCGGTGTTGGTTCGAGCCCAGCTGCCGGTAGACCGTATATAAGCTATATTCGTGGAGAGGTTTGGCGCCCTCTCTGCGGGTATGGTAGGGTGGAAGAATGTTGGCTTGGGTCAATGTGAGAGATTGATACCGGTTGATATTTGACTACCCCCCTAATTAATGAGGTTTTCCAAGTTTCCCTCATTCCTGCACTGAATAGTGGTTAGGGCCTACCAACGTAAGTCGTTCCTGGGCGCAAATGCGGCCTGCTTAATAATAATATGCCGCCCCCTCTCCCGCACAAGTCTCCGACTTCTCGGCTAATCCCTGTGATTAAAATGAGGGGTAGAGATATTATTATTATTATTATTATTTAAGGTATTAAGGTTTATACCATAAATTCACCATACCATTCCATTGTGCAGCATCTATTATATTTGAAATGAGAGTATGACACGTGAAACCATGAAAGTCGGTTGCATAAAACCATTGTCATTATATTATCAAAAAATGAAATCTGAAACATGTTTTTGATAAGTATTAGTATTAAAACTTAAAATTTGTAAAATTATGGTTGTTGCTTATGATTCACAAAATCGATGAATATTTTAAGAAAATCTTTAAGGTAACTTTAAAGAATACAAATATATCTTCTAATTAATTTGTATGCACGTACTTCTTTTTTAGATACCTATTTATTATATTTTGTTGTTTAGATCTTTTGAATCAAAACAAAATCAACAGAAATTAAGGTACAGGGTGTTTCCTAAGTACGGTCAGTCCGTCAAAACACAATTTCTTATGGTATTTAAAGAAAAAATTTTTTCTATAAACATGTGGCCTAAAACGCTTTAGATTCTGAGATCAGGGTATTGGAAATTTTAAAAATATATTAAAATTTGAAACAAATTTAGAATAGTCAATGTCAGGTTCTTATCAGAAGGTGACCATTGTCAACATCAGCTTTGATTTTGTGTCGAAACTGATTATTTCTATGATTGTTGTTTGTATAGTCGCCGGTCATCAATAAACTATATATATGTTTTTTCGAAGAATAGTATTAGGCAAAAAATTCAGAACACCTTTTTTTTGTAAAATATTAGGCAAGTCCGTTCTACATTTTATGACGAAAACGTCGACTTCAACGTCTCCCAAATTTTAAGATTGACTATTTCAAATTTATTTCAAATATTAATATATTTTTTTAAAATTTCAACATCCTGTATTTTGGAATTTAGGCGTTTCCACCTACATGTTTATATGAACTTGTTTTCTTTAAATACCATGATACCATAAGATATTTTGTCTTAGGCCCTGTATTATTCTTGTTATATGTGAACGATCTGGACTCTCAACTTTATCATGATAATTTTACAGTATATGCTGATGACACCTCCATAATAATGTCCGATAGTAATGATAAAAATTTAGAACTGAAGTGTGAAATACTGTTTAATAACCTAACGGATTGGTTTTCTCAGAACACATTATATTTTAACACCGAAAAAACTCAAATTGTAAGATTTCACAGTTCTCAAAAACGATGTAATTTATTGAATTTGGTTGGAAATAATACCACTTTAACATCTAGTATTGAATCGGTAAAATTTTTGGGTCTTCACATAGACAAACACTTGAATTGGAAAATTCATTGTGAAACATTAGTAAGTAAAATTTCCTCTGTCACCTATTTATTTCGTAATTTGAGAGCGGTTCTTAATATGCATCAGCTCCTTTATTTGTACTATGCTCAGGTACATTCTAGGCTTAGGTATGGTGTCTGTTTCTGGAGTAATTCTACGTTTTCTTCACAAGTTTTTGTTGCTCAGAAGAGAGTGTTGAGATGCATTGTAGGCGTTTCTAGTACTCACTCATGTAGAGATATTTTTAAGAATCTAAAAATCCTACCATTACCTTGTCTATTTATATTTGAAATGAGCTTGTATATCTTTCAAAATAAAAAAGAATTTATTGCAAATAGTTCCTTCCATGAATATAACACAAGACAAGGAAATGATTTCTATGTTCCATTTGCCCGGAAAAAAATTACAGCTAATTCACTTAAATGTTTAGGACTTAAAATATTTAATCGATTACCGCAGCAAGTAAAGGCAGTTGATAAAGAACATTTGTTTAAAAATGTTTTAAAAAAATTTTTATTGGATAAATGTTATTATTGTATGACTGATTATTTTATGTAATATGTCTTAGTAAGTTTCTCTGACTATTTATATACATGTATATATATATATATATATATATATATATATATATATATATATATATATATATATATATATATATATATATATATATATATATATATATATATATATATACAGGCTATATCACATAAGAGGGCCACTCCCATGTATCTCGCTTAATATGAGAGACACGTCAAAAATCTTGTTTTTTTGTTGCATTTTTGGAGGCCTTTATGCTCGTGAAAACAAATTTGAGATCCATGGCCAACTTTATCAGTAATAACAAAAAAACCTGTAAAGTGCCCAAACTTTAAGGCTGTCTAACTTTGTTATTTTAAGAGATAGAGAAAACTTATCAGTAATAAATTTTGATTGCAAAATTGATATCTTTCACCTGATATAAACAGATTTTTGAAATATCGTATGTGGTTCGCTGCGTCCTCTAGGCGGATAAAAATTTTTTTATTGAAGCAGGCTATGGCCACAAAAAATTGCCTGTTTTTTCGTCTTTCATGCAATATACTACATGTTGCCCTTATCTTTCGTATTTATTACATTTTTTTCAATTTTAGTTAAAAAAAATGTACCTAAATTCTTTCGTGTTGCTCAAGATAATGTAGAACCTGTTTTAAAGACGCCAATTGCAAAAAAATAATGAACAGAATGTACTTTTTTATGCAAAATACACATTTTCTTATAATATTATTTTATTGGTTTTCACATTAGAAGCAATTGGGTATTTAAAATTATTTTGACACAGACAATGTAATATAATAATATTATAAAACAATGTAATAAATACGAAAGATAAGGGCAACATGTAGTATATTGCATGAAAGACGAAAAAACAGGCAATTTTTTGTGGCCATAGGCTGCTTCAATAAAAAAAAATTATCCGCCTAAAGGGCGCAGCAAACCACATACGATATTTCAAAAATCTGTTTATATCAGGTGGAAGGTATCAATTTTGCAATCAAAATTTATTACTAATAAGTTTTCTCTATCTCTTAAAATAACAAAGTTAGACAGTCTTAAAGTTTGGGCACTTTACAGGTTTTTTTATTATTACTCATAAAGTTGGTCATGGATCTCAAATTTGTATTTACGAGCATAAAAGCCTCTAAAAATGCAAAAAAAAAACAATTAAAGATTTTTGACGTGTCTCTCATATTAAGCGAGATACATGGGAGGGACCCTCTTATGTGATACAGCCTGTATATATATTTTTTTTTGATAAATTCTGAGATTGTATGTTTGGTTAAATTTATTTATTTTTTTATTTAAATAAACTCAGTTCAGTTTTTCTAAATGAAATTTAGTTTCATAAATTTTTATGTTAAAACAAATATGATACCAAGTTCACATAGCCTCGCTGATTATTTGTAATTATTCATAATTTTAAAATAAACTCCTGGACAAAATTAACGCGCCACAATAAATTGGCAATAAGTTCCATGCTGCTGTATTTCTGAACTGATGGTCTGACTTGAATGATTTTTTTTGAATTGTAGGTGAATTCCTTGGGAATTTGACTATTCTCATTATTTTTTTATAACAAGTTGATTTCGGTTTTATGCAGGGTGTAATAACGTTATAGGTTTTCTTTCGAAAATTCGAAACACACTGTGGAGTATACTACCAACCAGAACATACTGCAGATGAAATCAAACTGTAGCATCGTCTTTCCTAAGTATTTTCTTTTTTTGTTCACTTCATTATCTCTGTTATTGGTGGAGATACATTGGTTTTGGCCCATTTCGGTATTTTATAACTTTATTATCGCATACCTCTATTTTTATAGTTTTTAATAACTAGGCTTTTTTCTCTTCTGACATTTCAAACATCAAATGTTTTGTTTTGAGGTTTATAATTGTCAAAGCCAGTTTTGGTCAGTTACAAGTAATGATTAGTGTGTTAAATTTAATTCTAAAATGAATCGACCAAGACATTTATCTGTGGAAGTCAGAAAGAGCATTAACTTTGTTGGATGAGGGTTACTCGATGCGATGTTGCTTATCTGATAGGACGTCATCATTCCAGTACAAGTCGCATAGTTACACGATTTAACGAGACAGGATCTCATTCTCGAAGGGCAGGACAAGGGCGAAAACGATGTACCGATCTAAGGGATGAACGTTTTCTTAGGCAAAGAAGCCATTACTTACCAGGCAGCATAGAGTTCAAAGATTGCGTTTTGCCAGAAATCATCAACACTGGACTGTTAATGATTGGGAGAAGGTTTTATTCTCAGATTAAACGAGAATTAGTCTGAACTGTCCTGATACGTGTAAGGTCTATGAACGCGAATTATTATTTAGAAAACATTGTAGTTGAACATGTGATGCCATTTGTCCCTTTTTTGGAACCCAATTGTTTATTCATGCAAGATAATGCTCATCCCCACGTGGCTAGACAGGTTATAGACTACATAAATGCAGCTGCTATTCCGTTGATGGAATGGCCTGCCCCCAGTCCCGACCTAAATCCCATAGAGCATCTATGGGATGCTCTTAAAAAAAGATTAGATGTCGAACACCTCCACCAATTAACCATCATCAACTGGTGAATGCAGCAATAGCAGAATGGGAGAATATTCCCCAAGATGTAAAATTTAATAGCTAGTATGCCAAGGCGCATGAATGCGGTAATTCAGAGCAGAGGAGGGCATACACGCTATTAAAATTTGTCTATAATTTTTTTCTTAGTTTGTAATATTGTGGTTATAGTAAGTTTAATAAAGTGGTGTTAATTTTGCTTTCATAATTTAATGATAAAATACCGAAGTGAGCTAAAACCGATGTATCTCCACTAATAACAAATATAATGAAATAAACAAAAAAAGACAATGCTCAAGAAAGACGGTGCTACAGTTTGATTTCATCTGCGTTATGTTCTGGTTGGTAGTATGCTGCACAGGGCGTTCCGAATTTTCTAAAGAAAAACCAATAACATTATTTCCCCTGTATAATACCGAAATTGTAAAAAAAATAATAAGAACTGTCAAATTTCCAAGGAACCACCTACAGTTCACAAAAAAATCATTCAAATCAGACCTTCAGTTCAGAATTACAGAAGCAAGGAATTTGTTGCCAATTTATAGTAGTGCGTTAATTTTGTCCAAGAGTTTATTTTCGCCATCATCAATCAAGTAGCATCTATTTGAAGGCTACTTTATTGGCGTTTGTACATATACTCTTGAATGAATAATGGAAATAGGTCAAAAGACAATCAAAAACTAATTAGGCGTTGAGATTAGACGGTACGTTTTCGAGAACAACACTTATAATGATTGGTAACTCTACTCTTAGGAAATTATTACATAATTTCATATGTCGTGATTACATATTCTTCAGTGAAGAGAGGATGTTCATTACCGTGTGAAAGTTAACCTTGAACTATGAAATAATATTCACTTGTGCTCAGCCAGGATAACAACCTCTGAAGGATTAAAATGACATCATATTCATTTCAGTGCAGTTATTATGTACAGGCCACATAGATGTACCTTTTATCTGTATGCTATAGAGTTTATAAAACGTGACAATTTTTTTTCTTGGGTGTATGTATCAAATTGGAAGACAATTCCTAGGCGAAAAGTATTATGATAAACATAAACACAAAATAATTAATTTTAAAGTTTGGTAATTCTGTTCATACATTTTTTATAATTTTCGGACAGCTGCTTGTATTTTGATACCTGTGTTGGAAGTATGACCATATAGATGACATTATTCAAATGAATAAGGGTAGTAGGTTCCTTAAATAAAAAAATACATTCAGATGAACTTGTCTTAGCATAATTATATCTTGATTAGAAAATTCAAATTCATTTTTTTTTCTGCAATGGCTTTTTAGTAAAATGTAAGAAGCTTTCCCAAACTAGTTCAAGCAAATGATTATTTCCGATATTGATTGCAAACGTCTATATTTTTTACAGTAAATAAATATATGTTTTTTTTCGACTACTGCAAAACTGTCATTTTTGTTGAAATATCTTACATAGTAACGGAATTATTTTAAAATCGAAAATAATGTGTTGAATGCCAGAAGCTATTTGAGGAAGCAATATTTTGCTAAGATATTTTAGTCTAAAATGCATCCAGGAAAACTACCTACACGCTTCTGGCACAGAATAGGGACTACCTATGCTGTTGCTCTGGGTATCTTGTATTATGCAGGGTGATTCTGAAATTATCCAAAAAAAAATTGAACGTATAAAATCCACTTAAAAAAAAAATCAAAAAGGTGTCTGGAAATTATTTCAAAATACACATTCGTACGGCACTGGAAACTTCCACTGCAAAACCTGACCTTGCACAAGGCAAAACATGCAGTCGACGATCGATACGGCGGCAAAGTGTAATACAAAATGAACGGATAAAAAATTGAAAACATTTTCCAAGGAAAGCAATAAATACAGTTTTATAACATCTATTTTATATCAGAAAATTCAATTGCTTTTCCCGCTATTGTTATTATTAGTTAATAAAATTAGTTTGTGGTTTTAACTAATAAAATAATTTGACATACCTGTTCATAATTTTGTCCACCGACGTGTAAATATATTTAGGCCCGTTTCACCCAATTTCTACAAACCAATACACATGTTTCTGGTTCTTGTCCGTTTTGAACTCGTTAAGTAATTTACAGCAGCTATGATACGTTTGCGTAAATCATCACTAATGTCCACTTTGGTGCGATACACTTCATTTTTTAAATATCTCCACAAAAAGAAATCCCAAAGATTTAAATCAGGAGATCCTGGCGGTCATAGTATCGATCTACCTCATCCAATTCAAAGTATATCTTGAGCATTAAGGCACTCGTGAATATAAGAGGGAGCACCATAGTGCAAAAACTGCATTTGGGATTGGACAGCTAAAGGCACATTTTCCAGAAGTGCCGGCATATCATTTCGAAGAAACTGGATATACTAAACCTCGTCTATTTGATTTGGTCCAAACATTTAAGGAAAAGCGTTGTTGGAAATGATCCCGTTGAATCGCAAATGTATATAAAAAATCCGAATATGAGTATTATGAATGGTATACATCCCATTCCGTGTAAAAATAACTTCATCTGTAACTACGTCAGCGGTAAATCGGGGATTTTGAGTATTTTGTTACAGCAACCATTCAGAAAATCTAATTCGTATGGCATAATTACTTGGTATTAATGCCACACGCTGTACGCGGTGCGGATATAATTGTGTCTCATGTATGACACGCCATATGTTGATTGGGACATTCCTTGTACTTGTTGAGCAATTTGCTTGGTACTTATTCGGGAATTCTCTTCAACAATGTAACCCCTTGGTGTTCGTTAGCTCCGGCAGTACGCCGTGGGCACTCTGGACCTCCACCACTTTCACGATAAAGTTACAAATTTCCCGTGTCACGTCCGCGTTGAACTACCGCGATAAAAGTAGCATTTGGCACATGTTTACCGGGAAATCGTTCTGCGTACAGACGAAAAGCTGCTAAAGCACTCCTGATATACGTAAGCCATTTTTGACACTTGAAAAACGAATGTAAACACTATCGCAAAAACGTTAATACTAAATTCGGAATTCAATATTTTTCTTGTAAACTATACCTAAGGTATTTACAAAAGTTTTGTTTATGATATTGATACCATTTTTCATGACGCATCAATTCTCAAAATTTCTCCCACTTCAGGATTTTTTAAAAATTAAAAAAATTATAAATACTTAAAATATAGTAAATAGTAGTATAGTAAAAGTAGTATAGTATAGTAAAAAAAGTAGCCCTTGATGTATTATTGATACCTATGGTTTACTTAGTAAATCTTTCATTTTCCACAGGTACATTTCCAGACAAATTAAAAATTGGGAACGTCATTCCGGTACACAAAAAGAATAATGTTACTAATATTGCAAATTACAGGCCAGTCACAATACCATCTGCTTTTGCAAAAATTGTTGAATATTGTTTCTTAAATCGCTTACTTACATTTTTATATAAACATGACTCACAGCCATTAATTCTTTTATGAAAAAATAGTCAATCATGTTGAAGCAGGCGAGTGCCCTGTGGGAGTCTTCTGTGACTTGAGCAGGGCATTTTACTGCGTTAACCATGAATTACTATTACTAAAACTCAATAAATATGGTATAAGAGAACTGCCATGTAATTGGATTGCAAGCTATTTAAAACAACGACAGCAATATGTATCACTACTGGATAATGAAAATAATGGTATCAATAATTATGTCAATTCTGAAATAATTGAAATTAACATAGGCGTACCACAGGGATCAATACTGGGCCCTATTCTTTTTTTATTATATATTAACGACTTAGACCATATAAATGATTTAGTGCAGTTTACATTTTATGCAGATGACACATCTATTATAGTTTCAGATAAAAATATTGACCAAAGAAAAATTAAATGCTGTAAGTTATTGCATGACTTGGGTAACTGGTTTTCCCAAAATCATTTATATTTGAATCCTGGAAAAACTCAAGCAATGACTTTTCATAGTAAATATAAGAATTGTGAATATCCTGAATTAAGTCGAAATAATGTAACTATACCTTGCAATACTTCAAATGTTAGATTTCTGGATATAAATATTGATAATGTGCTGAATTGGAGGAGTCACTGTGAGTTTTTGATATCAAAGCTTCATTCTGTTGTTTATCAATTTAAGAATCTTAGAAATATACTTGAAATCAGTCAGTTAAGAAATCTATATTTTGCTCAGGTTGATTCCAATATAAGGTATGGCATTGGATTTTGGGGTAATTCCACCTTCACTGATAAAGTGTTTCTGGCTCAAAAACGGGTTATACGAAGTATGTTAGGCTTGTCAACGCGAGTGAGCTGCAAAAATATCTTTAAATATTATGAGATATTAACTCTTCCATCTGTGTTAACCTTAGAACTAAGTGTATATGCTTTTAAAAACAGGCATAATTTGTTGCGCAACAAAGATGTCCATAATATAAATACTAGGCATAAAAATTCATTTTTGCTCCCTTTGTATAAAAAGAATGTTTCTGTTAAATCGCCTAACTATTTAGGTTTACGAGTATTTAATACTCTTCCTATAGAAATAAAAAATTGTGAAAGTTTATTCTCATTTAAAAAACAATTGAAACATTTTTTAATAGAAAAGGCTTTTTATAATATGGGCGAATATTTTAATATGTGAATGTCTGACCTAACACTTATGTTTTGTTTTTTTTTTTTTAATGTGTGTACATTGATTCTCCGTCATTTTGACTATTCCTATACAATGTGTATGTTGTCTAAAAGAAAAATAAACATTATTATTATTATTATTAGTACACCATACCTAAAGGAGAAAATATTGGTTTGTTGCCTTCACGTGAAATAAATGCATTTTTAAAATTACTATAATCTATTACAAAAATACATTGACATTGTAACCTACTTTCTTCAAATAACTTATAATTATCCTTACGAAAGATGATATTTAATAATAAGTGTACTTTCCATCTCACTCAAAAGCGTTTATTATATGATTCTTCTGATGAGAAGTATTTAATTATCAAAATATTATTAAATAAAATTTTAATAAAATCAGTAATAGATAAACAGCACACCTTAATTTAAAAAAATGTGATATTTTAATTTATTGGACTGAAAATAAACATAAATAATTTTAGATTCTGGAGAAAAGAAGAAATGAAATTAAGAAGACACCTTCCGAAAGCCTGTTGGATATGTTTATAGAAATTTCTGAGAATAATTACGATTTCACCGACGAAGACATAATTAATGAAGTAGTAACCTTTATGTTAGCAGTAATTCACCTGTAACAAATATTTTGCATTTGTTTCTAATACAAAGCATTTTAGGGACAAGATTCTGTTGGAGGTGCATTAGCTTTCACTCTTTATTACATTGCCACACATGAGAATATTCAGAGCAAGATAGTGGAAGAATTAGATACACTTTTTGAAAATGCCAAACCCAGTGTAGCCACTTTGCATAATTTGAAATATCTAGAACAGTGCATTAAAGAATCATTGAGACTGGCTCCTAGCGTTCCTATTATATCAAGGATTTTAACTGAAGATGTAACATTAGGTTTGTATTTGTTTCCAGAAGTAGTTATCTATACAGGATATTTCTTAAGTAGAGGTCAATAATCCAGGAGCGTATTCTATGGCCAAAAATAAGTTTTTTTTTGTTATATAAATGTGGTCTTAGGACAGCTATTGTCCAGCTACCGTGTCAGAATTAAAAATATCAGTTTTTAATTTCTAAACCGCTTGAGATAATTTAACCAAATTCGTTGCACATAATAATTAGTACGTCAGTAGGAATGTAACAAAAATTACTGGCTTTAGAAACTTACCAGTGGCAGAGATGTGGGTATCATCGATCACTGTTTGCCAAAAAAAATATATCACCCTGTATAATATTATAAAATGGGTCATCATATGCGCTATTGTATTATCTTCACTTTTTGTTTCTTTACATTTTTTTGTATTCCAATCCGATTAAGAACAAAATTGATTTATTTGATCAAGAGCATTTTTACACAGTTACCTAAACATAATATCTTAAGGAGACCATGCAAAACAATAACAAGCCGTCATCTTATTTAATATTGTGTATTGCCAAATTAAGCTATTTTTAAAAAATATTAAGTTTTAATAATGGCTTATGCAGATTCAAATGTTGAAAGGGTCAATATGGTTTACATTTAAGGTCTTGCTGATGGAAATGGTATTTAGGTTATGCGAATTTATATGGAAAGATATATAAATCATCCAACTCCAAATCCATAATGTTCAGAAATATTTTTCAACGTCCTTCGGAGTCAAGCTCATTTTAGAAAGATCCAATTCCTGGAAGACCATTGATGTTAGAATGCTTGAACTGAAGGAAGCTATTCTATACGAAATTTAAGAAGACCCAAATGCTAGTACTAGAAAGATCGCTGCAAATGTTAATGTGAATCATAAATTAGTTTAATCCGTTCTGAAACATCAACAGTTATACCCGTATTACGTACAAAGGATTCAAGCCTTACTGCCGTAAAGTCTTACGGCTCCAGCTCGCCTACAATTTTGCCACTGGATTTTCCAAAAATATCGACAAAATGTTGAATTTACCGCTAGCATATTGTTCACCAACGAAGCTAATTTTTCCAAAGATATATCATCTTTAGAAAAATACGGTTGGTCTGATGAAAACCCTAATTTCATAATGAAATCTCGATTGCAACATCAATTTTTTTATGTATAGGTGGATATTATTGGAAATTTTCTTGTTGGGTCTTATTGTTTACCAAGAACTTTTATCGGTGCTTCCCACAACTACTAGACGATATTTTCTATGCGCTAAGATAACGAATATGGTTTATGCACTCCCCCGCGCCGATATTTTTGGCGGTGTTGGTGGCCTATATGATTTGGGACCGAGGGGTACTATCCCTCTTTGTCCTGCCTCATCGCTGTAGACCTGGACAGCCTCGTGAAGGTGGGCCCCATCCATCGTCTACCCCGACCACAAACGTGGCCGGTGTAGGCGTTTTGTGGGACCTCCTCTTGTCCTGGCATGACCCCCGCCGGCAGGGAGGTCTCTTCTGGCGCTCTTCTGTCATCAGGTTTCTTTCTTCGCCGGCTGAGTCTGACCCTCCGGGGGGTAGTCGTCGTCGCGGGCGCGAGTGGCGAACCATTCGCGCCCTGGGGATAGGTTTTTTTTTTGGGATGCACTCCCCCACATTTTAGTTAGACTGCTCGTGAATTTTAAATGAAAGATTCGGTAATAACGCGATTGAACGAAGCACTCAAGATCACCTGGTCAACTTTGGCCACCCAGATCATCCGATATGAACCCTATCGATTTTTTTTGTTTGGGAACATCTCAAGACATTAGTGTATAAGGTTCGCATTGAATCTGAGGAGCACTTAGATAAACAAATTATAGCTGGTTGTGATCTGATAAGAGAATTCTTGTACGTGTTGCAACTAAAATTTCAAGAAGATCTGAAGCATGCATTTTGGCTGAAGGAGTCCATTTTCAACATTTGTTATACTACATCATAGTAATTTCATTGTTAATTAATTTGGAATACAAAAAAGTGTAAAAAACAAAAAGTGAAAATAATATAAGGGCGTATATGATGACCTATTTTCTTTGCGATATTATAGAGAGTGATATATATTTTTTGGCAAATTATGATCGATGATACACCTCCGCCATTGGTAAGTTTCTGAAAAAAATATGATAGTCTATAAAAATAAGAAAAAGTTCTTATTTTGTAATACTATTTTACACTTGAGATATAGATGAGACTATGTAATACTATCTTGCACTTAACATTTATGGGTCAATTTAGACAATATTTTTCAGATGGACGTACCATTCCAGCTGGTACCAATATATTTATTTCCCCCTTCGTTACACACAGACTACCGCAGCATTATCCAGATCCATTGAAATTTAATCCTGACAGATTTTCGCAGGAAAATGTGGACCAACGCCATCCATTTGCATATATTCCTTTCAGTATGGGACAACGAAACTGTATAGGTAAATTTACAAATATTTTTTAGTATTTTTATATCTATGAATAACTAACTAATCGTTATTAAATTCTACAGTATAGTTTTGGGTCATTTTGAAAAAAAAAACGTGTCAATAGAATTTTTCTGACCATGTAATCAATATTATAGATTCAACATCCGGCAATAGTAGCTCATTTGAGAAAGAAAAACACAACGAAAACTTGAATTTAACGTACGTTTCGAGTTTATTTCATAATACCCATCTTCAGAAAATATTTATATATTCTTATGCTAAAAGAGTAAACAATAAGATGTAAATGACATTTTTTTAAGAAACAACCAAAAAACATAAAGACATTTAGTTTAAACATACATAACATCGTATAAGAAATTTAAATTTTCATAACAATTTTTCCAAAAAAATTATTTTAGATTTATTCAAAACATATATATTTTTATTATAGTATGTATTGCGGTACAAAATGAAATATTAAATATTTGAACGCGATATTTAGAATGAAAGACGAGCTCATATTTAGGAATGACAAAAAAAAATTCTATTTTAACAAAAAAATAAAATGTCGGTGAAAAAAGTAAAAACATACAAGTAAATTTAAAAGTTTTTTTAAAGAGTATATACAGGTAGTGTAAAAATCTGCAATAAAAAGTCTATTGTATATAAAAGTATATTGTTAATCAAGTCATAATATACACATGACAAAATATTAATATCAGTGTTATTGTTAATAGAATTAGTATTTTTCTTAATCTGAATCATTTCAAGAATAGAAGGTTTTTGTAAGTTATTTCATTATTGAGAATTTCAATGTTTTCAAAATCAAAATTATGGTTACTTTCAATTGCACGTGTAGCAAGGGCAGTAGAATTTGTGTTTTTAGTAGAAATATTATATATAAATACATTTATGCAAATATTGTTTTGTTTGGCCAATATAAGTTCCATTACAGTTAATACAGTTTATTTTATAGACAACATTTGACAAGAATTTTTTCAGAATAACCGGTTTAAATTTAGTAAAGAATCTTTTGGTTGTCGTATATGGTTTAAGTGCAATATTTATATCGTATTTTTGAAACATTCTAACAATTTTCTCAGACAAGGCAGATATATAAGGTAATGTAATATATTTTATTTCATGCTGTACTGTAATGAGTTATTTCCCGGACTCATTTAAGTAAAAGATTTTATCTTTAAAACTACAAAATCAAGTCTATAAAAACTAATTATAATTATAATTAACAGTAACTGTGCAATGTGAATTTCCTTGCAGGTTGAATGCAGGAATACCTTTAGGGACAGAATCTTCACTAGACACGGTAGTGGTGGTGGATATAGTTTGTTGCTTGGTTTGAAGAACCTGTATAAAGTTTTCTCCATTTTGAATCATCCTTGCTGCTTTTGTTTTGTTTTCTAAGGAATCTTCAATGTATTGTTCGGCAACAGATGAGCTTTTCCATGCACCATGATGCTTTAGTGTTGATAAATCAGCTCCCACATTCACCAAAAAAGTGGCAGATGTTCTGCGGAAACAATGCCTTGTATATTTTTCTGGGTGTTCCAACTTCAAATATCCCACATTTTTTTGGTGCCCCCCCAATGGTATGTATGCCCGCTCTTTGGGAAACACATGTTCCTCTTTTATAACCTAAAAAAAGAAAATCTTCCTTCATAATTTTAGGTCGGAGCTTAACGTATTCTGTGAATATTTCCAGAAAGTTTATCCCTTCATTGTCGTCACTCAAAACAGTGAATACCCGTTTTGTATTCGTCTTAGAAATGGAAATGGTTATAATTAGTTTGGTCCCACAATCTTCAATGTCTTTTAGGGTCATATGGTATAACTCTTCTCGCCGACAACCACCAGCAATGCCTATCATTGCGATTACCTGTAACAATAGAGAAAATGGTTTAAAACTAATTGTCAAATTGATGAAATTTCAAGTAACGAAATCAAGAAATGTATTTTTTGTAATTAATTGATATTGAGTATCTATATCATTCAAGATGCACATTGTTTAATTCAAAACTAATGAAAAGGTTAAACTTGTTTACCTTCATCAAAAAATACTCTTCTGCTGGGACTTCCTTCATGAACCTATTAACTTCCACCACCAGTTTTAGATATTTTGAAATATCACCTTCTTTTACCATCAGCATAGACTTGAGCATCGAATATTTTGCCCACATTGTCGCAGGATTCATCTTTTGGAGATATCCAAGAAGTACGCCAAAAGAAAGTTCTCATTCAGGGCGTTTTCCACCTTATAGGTTTTTCTCCACACGTTGAAGAGCTGGTATTCCTTCTCATAACGAGCAGAAGACTTCGTAGGCACCAATTTACTGGTTGCTTCAGCACATTTTAGCTCGATTTCTTCCATTTTTTACGAAAATTATTACAAAATACGCACGGGTGATTTTACATCACTAAGCTAAATCAAAAGCTATGCGATAAAGCAAGAATCGAAACCACGCTAACACCTTCATACAGGCAGGTTATGTAAAACAAAACAAAACATTAAAATTTAATTTTTAATACAAGTATGAAATAAAACGTTCTACGATACACGGCCGTGAAATGTCATTAAAGTACTCGCCTAGAAATTCCTGACTCGGCTCCTTCGTCGCCTCGTCCGTAAACATCTAGACTTGTACTTTAATATACCATTTCCCGGCCTTGGAACGTAAATAACTATTTTGTTTTTATTGCTGGGGTTAATATGGTTATTATTATAAATATTGTGGATTCTGTTTCTAATAATAGGTTCATAACATTTTTTAGTATAATCATTCAATTTTAAAACATTCTTTATTTTTTAATATTCTTAGGTCTATTGCAAGGATGGAATAATTTTATAGCATTGTCCGTCAATTATTTATAACATTTTTTTATGATTAATTGGAGAAACGGAATTGAAATTTAAATATATTTTGGACCAAACTTCCTTAACAACAAATTGGTATACTAAGTTATCTACATATCGATTTCCTTTAATTTTTTTGAATTGTTGAAATAATTATGCTCAGATTTTTCCCATTCTGAAATTTGTTATTGTCAGTTTTGAATATTTGTAGTAGATATATGAGTAATATTAAGAGTATTAGATTAAATTAACTTGTTGAGAACCTACTGTTCGGAATTTGAAAAAATAAAAAAAAATAAATGACGGTAGATTATTGTCTATAAACCAAAAAATATAGTAATTCCCTACAATTATTCTAAGTAGAAATGCAATTAAAATGATTTAAATCTATTATTTAAACTTTCTTCGACACATTTAAAATATATTTGCGAAGTAAAAAAATCGTTCGGAAACAATTTTCGATAAATTTAGTCGCGCCTTCGCCATTTCCTAGAATAAAAGATTTCATTTTATTTAACTCGATAATTTATTAACTTACCTACATCTTTTATGATTCTAAACATTTTGTAAATACAAATTGCCATTTGAACTGTGAAATTTTTAACATTTATGGTTTTATAAACACATAGTAAAATTATGTATAACATTGTTGTTGATTCCGTACTGTTTGTTTCCAAATTAATATTTCGTGGTCAAATATTATTATAAAAAAATTGTCACATATATATTACGTCATTTAGCGATATTCTGATGACTAGCGCATTTATGTTTATATTTAATCAGTTGCCATTATATATTAGACAAATCTCAAATTTAATCCTTAAAAAAAAAACAATTAAAATTATTTCTCTTAGATAATTGTTCGTATAATTTAGAAGAATTTTGCGAACTTGGTGTTTCATCTTAATCTATAGATGTGCCTATTCTCGTGTTTTTTTATTTCACTCCTTGTTTTGTTTATTTTATGTATATAGAGTAGTTCTGGACCACTCCTATACATATGTAATTTTGTCAAATGGAAAATAAAGGACAATGTTAAAAATAGCCGATTTTTGGCTTATCCGGAAGAACGCATAAATCATAAAAAAATTAATTGATTATTGTTAATTAACATTAGAAATGGCCCAGAAATGCGTCATATAGCTGGAGAAATGTCGCTACTACCCCTAAACCTGTATAAACTACCCTTAAATAGCTTTAAATGGATAATCATTAATTATTGTTATAAAATTCATGTAAAATGAAAAAAATGCTTGAAAATTATTTGAACAGGCAGTATGTCAATATAAAAAGTGATAAATGACTGTAAAAGTGCCCATTCAATAGCAAAATAGCGCCAATTGTTCTCACTTTGCGAGCGCGTACTGAAAATACGGCAATGTCAATACAAAAAGTGATAAATAACTGTAAAAATGTCCATTCCACCCCTAAAAATTAAAAAATCGACTTTCAAAAGCTAATGGTGAGCATACTTCTACATCAAAAATAGATAATGCTTAAATGTTCAAGGGAACGCCTATTGCTAGAAAAAAATTATAGATTACTATTAAAAAATGCAAAAACTGATACTAGAGTACATTAAGTAAGTGGGGAAATATTAATTGCACCCCTAAATCTATATAAACTGCCTTTAAATAGCTTAAAATAGATAATCATTATTTATTGTTGTAAAATTCGTTTAGAATGAAAAAAATGCTTAAATCACTTTTAAGGTTCATTTATTGCGACCTGAAAAATGGGCGCAAGGATAAATTGCCATATTTTCAGTACGCGCTCGCAAAGTGAGAACAATTGGCGCTATTTCGCCATTGAATGGGCACTTTTACAGTCATTTATCACTTTTTATATTGACATACTGTCTGTTCAAATCATTTTCAAGCATTTTTTTCATTTTACACGAATTTTATAACAATAATTAATGATTATCCATTTAAAGCTATTTAAGGGTAGTTTATATAGGTTTAGGGGTAGTTGCGACATTTCCCCAGCTATCTGACGTATTTCTGGACCATTTCTAATGTTAATTAACAATAATCAATTGATTTTTTTATGATTTATGCGTTCCCCCGGATAAGCCAAAAATCGGCTATTTTTAACATTGTCCTTTATTAATAGTTACTTCAAATCAAGGCATTTTTGTATTTTGATGAATACGCTTAAATGGTTTTCATCCTAATTAATTTTTATTTATTTATCTCCGATCTACTTTGAATTCGATTTCCAAAATCTATATCGACTAAAAATCCTTAAGTCGATTGTGCAATGAAATTTGCAGAATCCTTTTAAATAACTGGAATATTTTCGCACACATCATTGCAGAGTTATATACATTTTAATTGTGCAAATTAATTATATGTATGTAGAGTATAATTTTTACATTTACTTTCACTAGTTTTTTCATAAACGGTTTATAATAATTTTCTAAAGTTCTGTATCAATTTCATATATATTAGTTTCCATATTAATTTATTCGAAGCAATTTTTTTTATTGTTATCTTAATAAAGATACAAATACATATACTCGCGACAAAAATTCAGACGATTTACGTCATACGAACAAATAAATAATTCATTATACTTTCATTAAAATATTTAAGAAACTGTAATTGATAGCAATAAAATTATATGCTACACTAACAGTTCGCATTATATATTGCACTAAATTGCAAAAAATTATTGCTTTTAACGCGACCAAATATCGAAAATTACGTTGACAATAAAAACAAATGTGTAACGTCAGCCGTGATGTAAGACGTCTGAATTCTTGACGTTATACCATTTCGGCTATTCGCCAGTTTCCACACCTATGGGATGGCATGTTGATGATGCCTTGTGGTTATTTGATATAGGTTTTACAAGTATAATTTAATTAGTGATGGGCAAATTTCAGAATCGGATTCTCCAGATTCGATTATTTTAATAATCGGATGGAGAATAGATTCTGCAAGCTTATGCAACCAGTAATACTCAAGTGTGTCGAAGAGTGTACTATACAGGGTGATTCAGAACTTATCTCAAAAAATTTGTTTTAAAACAAATGCAATTTTATAAAAATAAAATCAAAAAGAGCAGTTAAAAAATAATACACTGTGTTAAAAATACACTTCCGCACAGTACTGGAAACTGGTCCACTGTAATACCTGATAGGCTTATAATCAGCAACCGGACAAAAAATTGAAAGGTATTCCCAAGAAAATAAATAAATTACATTTTACCACACCTATTTTTATAAACCAAATGCAAATTTTTTTGCCGGTATTGTTATTAATTATTAATAAAATTAATATGTGCTTTTAATTAAAATGTTGGGCCCGTCTTACCCAGTTTCTACAAACTATCACAAATGTTTCTGTTTCTTGTCCGTTTTGAATTTGTTATTGGCGGCAGCTTTGATACGTTTTCGTAAATCATTAATAGTGTCCACTTCGGTGCAATATACTTATTTTTTTAAATATTAATACAAAAACAAATCCAGACGTTTTAAAGTCAGGAGATCGTGGCGGCCATGGTACCAGTCCACCTTGTCCAATCCCTTGGTATTAATGCTTGTTGGCTGCACATGGTACGAATATAATTGAATTTCATTTATGATACGAAACACACGGTTTAGAATTATTTTAATAAATCAAATAAATAAATTTACTTTAAACATTTAAAGAGAAAAATATTTTATAGTAGTTAGTTGGTTCAAAATTAGCGAATAACATTCTACTATCGAATTCAAGTGAAGAAATTTCTTAAATACTTCTGTTAACAGAGAAATAAATCAAATTCCAATGTCGCTTTTCAGTCAGATGATTTTTACCCTTAATATAGGTTCCATAAGTATCATTCATTATAATATTTAATTGAAATGTAATATCTTAAGGCACAAAGTACTGCGGGTTGTATACTATTGTGGCATGACACAATTCGAATTACGTAAACCAATAATTGGATAATGTTATTTCAATAATAGGATTAAAGTACCATCACTAAATTTAGTGCTGGGCAGGGAGTAATTGTCTCTTGAAATTCCGCTTTCAATAAGTGATAGAATTTTATAAAGACCTTTTTAAGGCACTCTGAATATTTTATAGAGACCTCGAAATAGTTTTAGATGCATATTTTAACCAGACTGATGTTAGTGTTGTTCAATTTTTACACACTGACGAAATTCTCATTAAACTAAAATATAAAAGAAAACTGTAACTGTCGTAGAATTTAATACATTTCATTGTTTTATTTTTCAGGCTACAAATTTGCTTTGCTAGAAATGAAAATTGTCTTAGCTGGCATTTTAAAGCGGTTCGAAATAAGTATAGTTCCTGGACATGAAAATTTAGAATTTATTTATAGGGCAACTCTACGGGCAAGTGGAGGAGTGTGGTTACGTTTGCATTCCAGAAAATAAAGATTTATGTTATAATGTTAAAATTCTAAATACTTTATGTATGTACAATATAGTGATATTTAAATAACAAATATTGTTTACTTTTACTCCTGTTAAAACTTTAAAAGTACAGTCGTGTGCAATAATAATGACACACTCTTAAAACAGTGTTTGAACTTCTGGAAGTTCTGAGTAGAAATTTAATTAAAACTCTATTGCTTAGTGAATCAACTAATAACTAATGTTAAAAATTTCATTACGAATACTTCGGCAGTTCAAAAGAAATCGCAAAATTATTTTTAATGAGTGTCATTATTATTGCAAACGATTGTACCTACGTATATGCCTTTTTGAAAAAACTCAATGTAATGAAAATTGAAACTCAGAAATAGGTAAGATCAATAGACTTGACTAATAAATCTATGGTAAGATATCATCTATCGTGGCCGATTGTTTGCTAATGCCTATACATATGTTCAAAAAATTTATTGCAAATGATTGTACCTACGTATATGCCTTTTTGAAAAAACTCAATGTATTGAAAATTGAAATGCAGAAATAGGTAAGATCGATAGACTTGACTAATAAATCTATGGTAAGATATCATCTATCGTGCCCGATTGTTTGCTAATGCCTATACATATGTTCAAAAAATTTATTTGAATATCATCTAATAATATCAATAACCATGTTCATTTATTATATTAATATTGTGTTAGATTATTTTTAATTTGAATAATTATTGAATCCAATCTTGTCGAAGAGTCTTCATGCGTTCATTGACAAGAATTTTAAGAAAATGTATTTAAATGAGCTTAATACCTTTACAACAAAGTAAAAAACATATCTGCATCATATTTAGCAGCCATCAAATAACTATTAAAATGATTGAATGGTCAGCATCAAAATAGAAGAAATAGTTGCAGTGCTTTCAAAACAATTCTAACTTAGTGTTATAAAATATATAATCATCTAAAATAATTTTTTAAATACAGAAAAGTATATTTTAGTTTAAGAATACATTTATTTATTTATATGTTTATTAGTAAACAATCTACGGATCATACCGATCCAATTATAGACTGCTATTTATTATAAAATAAAAACTTAGCCTAAAATATAGTACATACCTAACCTAAACATAAGAAAAATAAAGTAAGTAGCAAAACAGTAGGAAAACAGAAGAAAGAAAAGAGTACAAGAGACCTACAAATAGGCTAAGTTAACGGGCCAACAACGGCCACAGTATCCAAACAAGATTTTAAATTTTTAATAAAAACTTTAAAAGTATCAACATATATATACTCGCGACAAGAATTCAGACGACTTACGTCATACGAACAAATGAATAATTCATTATAGTTTCATCAAAATATTTAAGAAACTGCAACTGATATTAATAAAACTATATACTACACTAAAAGTTTGCATTATATATTGCACTAAATTGCAAAAAATTATTGTTTTTAACGCGACCAAATATCGAAAATTACGTTGATAATAAAAACAAATGTGTAACGTCAGCCGTGACGTAAGACGTCTGAATTCTTGACGCGAGTATATCACATTTATTTTGTACTAAGTTATAATTTTGACACATATTGATTAAAGGTGACATTAATTGGTGATTTGTTCTAGCAATCTCATAATGAAACGTGCGATATTATCGAGTTTTTTGGTAGGGGATAGATATATTAATTTTACTTAATTATAACACAGTTTAACAAGTTTATACAAATACAGTATTTGTTGAAAGGAACGCCTATTGTATAACGTTAATAAATTGTTATTGATTAAATTTTGGTGATAATTATAACCTCTGCTATAGTGCCCGATAGTTATATATGTGCTTGACAAATCTTTTTTGTACATTTTCAATTAATTGAATATATCTGGCTTAATACAGACGGGTTCCATACTACTGAGCAATATTCTAGTTTTGATCTAACATGACAATTGAAGAGCGATATTAAAGTTTTCATAAATACAAAATTTTTCGAATTTCTTATAATGAATCTTACATCTTTAACTGCTTGATTCGCAATATGAATAACAAGTTTATTTAAGATAATTCAGCATCAAACAGTATCCTTCTGTTCCATCGTCAGCAGATGAACTCGTCAATGCTGTACACAAATTAATAGGATTTTTTTATAACGTGTATGTCATTTGTGTATATACTTTCATATTAAAAGATAATTTATTTTTTACTGACTAGTTAAAAACGTTATTTAAATCTTCATGCAATTGTATACAGTCTGTTAAATTTTCCACTTCTATAAAATATTTTTAACTCATCAGCAAACAAGTAGAGCTCTTATGCATAGCACGAACTATATCATCCACAAAAAGTAAAAATAGCAAGTGTCCCAAATTAGAGCCCTATGGGACTCCTGGCCTGGCAATGTATGTGTCGGATATAAAATTGTTAACATTGAAAACATACTGCTCTCTGTTATCCATATACTATATCATCAGAAAGAGAAGTAAATTTTCAGAAAATGAATACGTTTGTAACTTGTGAAGCAATACTCGATGGTCAACTTTATCAAATGCTTTAGCAACATTTGAATAAATAAATAACATCTAGTTGATGTTTATTAACAAAGGCGTTGTCTACGTTTCCCGCAAAAACTATTAGTTACAATACAAGTCTATCTACCCATTTGAAAATCGTATTGTGAAAGTGAAATGTTGTTTCTAACTATGTAAATATATATAACTGTTAACTGTTTCTAAACCTAGTTATGTCCTACAGACAAGTAAACCACATAGATATAAATATACAGAGTGATTCAGGTTTAATCTTGATAACTTCAGGAATCGATAGAACAGGTTAAAATAATGTTCATTTGTGATATAAACTTATTTCCTAAAACGCATCGTTTCCGAGAAAGAGGGCGTTGAAGTAGGAATTTTTTTTCTCGTTTTTTCCTCATAACTTTTGAACTACTTATCCGATTTAAGTGAAATTCGGAACACAAGTTAAGCAAGTTTTGTTTTCAGGGGTTGCTATAACGTTAAATGAAATTTACGCGGCTGGTGTGCTACACTGTCACCAATTTCTTTGAATATCTCAGAAACAAGACCAAACGTCGAAAAAAAAAGAGACGAAAAAGTTTCGAAATTAATCAGGTCAAAGTGGTGTGTAGATGTTTTATTAAAATTTTTTTTTTTTTGTAGTTTTGGAATAAAGTAAGAGGGGGGTAGCATACAAAATACACTTCTAAATGCGGTATGTAGTTCAAACTTAAGAATCTTATGTAAGATCATAAGGAGTGTTTGTGTTCCGAATTTCTTAAATCGGATAAGTGGTTCAAAAGTTATGAGAGAAAAACGAGAAAAAAATTCCTACTTCAACACCCTCTATCTCGGAAACGATGCGTTTTAGGAAATAAGTTTATATCACAAATGAACATTATTTTAACCTGTTCTATCGATTCCTGAAGTTATAAAGATTAAACCTGAATCACCCTGTATATTATACAGTCAGTGAGTAAACGTTCTATGCATTTTAATCACAAGCGATATTTTTGTAATATATCCGACATATATATTATAGCTCTCCGTCCGTTACTAGCTTAATACTTTGGATATATTAGACAAAATGGCTATAGACCTATAGTTGCGTTTATTATTCTTATCTGTTTTATGTATAGGTACAGTTTTTGTTACTTTTAAGGAATCAGGTAAAGTTTTTGATTTCAAAGCTAAATTACGCTTATTCGAGCAGTCGCAATTATAAATCATGTAACTCGTTATTTAGTCAAGATTTATATATGTCTATGACTGAAATAATTTTACTTAGTTCAAAATTATAATATACGCATGTAAAGCTTAGATTAGAATGTCTGCACAATATCGTTCTTCATATTCCTGAGCCGAAATTGACGTTCTATCCCAATTTATCTTAGATTAAATTTATAGGACTATTGAGTTTTTCTTATATATTAAAGTTTAACAATACTTTTTTGCCAAATACGTAAGAAAGATACTGAATTCCTTACGGTTGGGGCAAACTATTAGGGTATCAATCGTTTTGTTTCCACACAAAGAAGCCGTATTTTAAGTATGATCCACTGTTTTACTGAGCACCCTGCCACAAATATAGAAAACATTATTATGTTCCATTATACAGGATAATCAGAATTACCCATCGGTCAAACATACTTTAGTAAAATATTGCTAGTTTGGGATGTACAGAGCATTAAAATTTGATTTTGAATTTCAAATTTATTCCTCAGTTTAAACACCGTTACTGTAAACAGACCCGCCAGGAGGGAAGCTCAGGGGGCAAATTTCCCAGGGTCACCGGTATTTATTTTAGGAGCCCATGTCCGGGCCGGTTCAAATGTAGTCTCGCACTTACAAATTTTTATTATAATATTTAAATTCACTAGGTTATGTTATTATTTCAAAAATTATATAAAATTTATTCAAAATACACTATCACTGTAGATAAAAACTTACTTTGTAAGCATTACTTGTATTACATAAATTGGTAATTTCAAATGAAAGTGGTGCATAATATACAGGGTGGCCCTTCCAGAACAGCCTAGCAAAGTTTACGGCTTTGTCCGTAAAAATTAAAAAAAGCCTTGGACCCGTAAACTTTTGTTTTAGGGGGACACGTTTCACTATTAATTTCATCCCTGTAACCTCAACTCCCTAGCGGGGGTGGCTACTGCCCTTATTTTTTCAAATGGGAAGGGGTATGTTGTGATACATCTTTATAGAGGGCATTAAATTCTCTTTAAAATGGCGCCTCGTTTTTTAAATTTGAGCTACGTGCCGCCGAGAAATTGCGTTTTAAAAAATGTAATTTTATTGAGTAGTACTTACATGTTATCTTATTAAATGTTGAAAAAGTCCGCCATTCATCTCCATACAATAGTACAACAACTGTTCAAAGTGTTCTCGGATATTGTGAAGAATATCTGGAGTAATTTGTAGGCACTCAATAGTAATGCGGTTCCGTAAATCTTCCGGCTGGGTGGCATAAACTTTGGATTTTAGATGTCCCCATAAAAAGAAATCAAGGGAAAATAAATCGGGCGCTCTCGCCTGTATATGTTTATTAGCTATTGAGATTTAGCTAAAAATTGTGACTTTAGTTTAAAGCCCCATGATATTAAGTAAAGTAAAAACATACTTTGCCAAATAATGTTTAGATGGATGCATACGTCTGATGCATACAGCAGCTGCATGCGTTTATCGCAGAGACCCACGTACTTGTGGTTTTGCTAGTGCATCGACATCTCTCGTCTGAAGGTAAGCTCAACTTGTAAAAATAATTGCAATAATTTTATGTTTTTTTATTTGATTTGTTTGATTTTATTCTGTTACTATTTACTGATAGTTTCGTAAATTAACTCAAGACATACTTAAATAAATAATTAACAATTAAGACGATTAGTGATATTCCTAATTTTTGCTCTAAAGATATGGGTTCTGGATTGGCCCTTTTTTAACATCTGCCGATAATAGTATTCTTTTATTCTGATAAACTAATGTACCTTATAAGATTAAAGCGAAGTGATTTATCTGATAAAATCAATTGTAATCAGTTGAGTGGTGGGGGAGCGATGTAAAGGAACAACATATTTTTGCATTTGACAGCACAAAGAACAAACAAGCTTTGTTCGCTCAGTACACAAATTAGTTTCCAATCGTCCGGAGCGTGCGCATTCCAACTAAAACAATGGATTTTCAACTTTATGGGTTTGAACTAGGTTTAGAACCAATAACGCTCGGTAGATTAGATAGGTTTAGCTTATATGAAGTAGGGAAAGTACAAGACCTGATGGAAAAAGCTTAAGAGAATTATAAAAATAAAAGTAAATATGCTCCTAAAGTAGAAAATGGCTTTAAATGTTTAGCATCGATTGATAATTTTATAATGGAAAACAAGAACACACGTCTAAGTTTTTCTTCATTTCAGGACCATGTAAGCTTTACAGAAAATTCCTGTAGTTTAGATCAAATTGAGGAATTAAAAAATAAAACGCCAAGTAGTAATCAGATTTTAACATTGCTTGCAAAGTTACAAAACAACCTTTTGCTGAATGACTATGATTCAAACATAATAGATCAGCGCAATAACTGGATGATCTCTTTAGGGTTAGGAGTATTGAAACCTTTGGCAATTACAGCAGTTTATGAAGGTAAATGGGATGAAGTTAAAACTCTTCTTGATAAAACTTCTAAAAAAAGTAATGTTAATATTGAACATAAAAATCAGTGTTCACAGAACTGGACGCCTTTGCATTATGCTACTTACAGCGGTAATGTAGAATTAAGCAAGAGTGTATTCAAAGCATTTTTAGAGAAGAAAGGTAATATTAAGCTTCAAAGAGTACTAATTGCAACAGTGATAGTTGGGCGCTCTTGCACTATGCTGTTCATTATGGTTAGCTTTCTTATAGATAAAGGAGCTAATATTTTAATTAGAAGTAAGGAGGGTAAGACACCTCTGTATTTGGCTGTTGAAGAAGCCAAGCAATACATAATTAATCTTCTTCTTGATAGAGGTGCTGATATCGAGACTAAAAACAACGATAGGCGAACACCTCTGTACTTAGCTGCTTACAATAATGACTCAGGTGTAATTGTAACAGAATCAAGACTAAAAGTAATGACGCATTTGAAATGATAAAACAGGTTGAATATTTAAAGAAGTTGTTAACCAAGCAAATATTCCATCTAATGCAAAGAGATCGGTAGAGTCTTGTATAAGTAGTTTAAGAGATTCAATAAAACATGCAGCCAAAAAAGGTGCTAAAGGACGGTATGCTGCATAATCTTAGTGCTTCAACTATTAAACTTGTGGATAGGGTTTATAATTTCGATGAAAGATTGTTTGCCGAAGCAATTAAGGAAGCTGTAAATGACGTATATTGGCAAGTAGATAAAAAAAATATTAAAGTTTATACATAGTCATAATAACCCTGGCCAGAGTATCTCAGGTTATGTGGCTGTGTTTGATAAAATGCCAAAGAACGGTGGTGCATTATTTGAGTTAGTTCGCTGTATTAAAAATACAGTAGACTCTAGTAAATATTCTAGTGTCCGTTCAGAAAAAAGAACTAACCTTGAGAAACTAACCAGAATCAGTGAGGAATGCAGTATTTTCGTCAATAGTATGTATTAAAAATGTTAAGTATGATGAATACTTGTATGCTGCAGATTCCTATAAGTATGACGACTATAGACGGTACACGTATTTACTTGGCATACAAAGAAGCGAGTGGGAGGCCAAAGTCAGTGGAAAATTGAGCTTGATGGTGGTGGCAATTGTCACATAGAGAACGTTCAATATGGTGAATACTTGTATGCTGCAGATTCCTATAAGTATGACAGCTATCTATAGATATTATAGATATTTACTTGGCATACGCAGAATTATAAATAAACTGCGCGTGCGTCGGACAATTTGAAACAGGTTCCAACAGGGCTTATAGGAATTGTAGGAGATTTGATTTATATTAGCTTAAAATACCTTTCTAATACAGTAAAAAAAGGGCTTATATACTTTGTGTTTGACATTTGACTTCTATATTATGTAATCGTATCCTTCCTTATAGTTGAGAATAGTTGAGAAATTGAATGAAATATTTTAGAGGTATTTATGAATGCTCCTATTACGCTGGAAAGCAGTAGCAGCTGAAGTGACACTTTAAGTAGTAGCAGTAGTCTTCAAGAAGACAGTGAATATAAAATACTTAATAGAGAAAAACATGAAAATAACTAAATTATTTTGAGGACAGCGATTTAAAAGTTTAAATTATCTCAGTTCAGTAGTGAAATTGTGCAATATATGACAAAATTGGAAGAAAAATGCGGTGGTGATTTATCATACTATGAACTCTCTCTTTCTCTTTAAGTAATTAATAACGGAATGATGATTTAATCATCTTGCAGTAAAAGGACTAATGCAATATGATGTGACGAATTTTTCTGTCAGTCTCAAACTGATATAAATCAAATCTCCTACAATTCCTATCAATGAAGTCATATGTATGTTTTCTGATACCAAACATCTAGGTATGCTAATGAACAATTCCACAGACAAAGCTCTATAATCAATAATTATCTAAAGAAAATCTAATTTACTAACCTGGTAATGAAACATTCAATAAATATCTAACTTCACTTTTTGGCAGTGGGAACACGACAAATTCAACCAATGTTACAAAAGCTAATAATAAGGAATATATGGGTAGATATTGTGGGTGTAATTCAACGCAGGTTGGGGCTTTTGTCCACTGAGTAGTTAGTTTCACACAATATTATTAATACCTAAAAATATATAAAAACTTTTACATAAAAGGTGAACATTTTTCAAGTAGGTATTGTCATATTTAATTCATTGACAGGATGTCACTTTTTGTCATTGTCGATATTTAACTTCAAATAATTTTAATTTTTATAATAATTTTTATAGTTAGATATTTTATTCAACTTAAAGGAGACCACCTGAAGAAGCAATCCTAAAAATGCAGAAATAGGTCAGATCTCATCTATTGTGGTTGAATTTGTCGTGTTCCCACTGCCAAAAAGTGAAGTTAGATATTTATAGAATGTTTCATTACCAGGTTAGTAAATTAGATTTTCTTTAGATAATTATTGAATAGAGCTTTGTCTGTGGAATTGTTCATTAGCATACCTAGATGTTTGGTATCAGAGAACATACATATGACTTCATTGATAGGAATTGTAGGAGATTTGATTTATATTAGCTTGAAATACCTTTCTAAAACCGTAAAAAAAATGTTACAAAAGCTAATAATAAGGAATATATGGGTAGATATTGTGGGTGTAATTCAACGCAGGTTGGGGCTTTTGTCAACTGAGTGGTTAGTTTCACACAATGTTATTAATACCTAAAAATATATAAGAAGTCTTAAACTGTTTGTGACATAGAACTGTTACAGAAACAAACTTATTAACATTAGTTTCACAATACAAAACCTGCTTAGAATTAGCAATGGTCGGAAAGCACTCGGCAGCATCAAATGATTATGATGATATGTTGAAATCGGAACGGTTTACCGACATCAAATAAGGTATAGCTTTTTCTCTTAAAAATAATCAATTTATAATAATAATAATAATAATAATAATAATATTAGCGCCCAGGAACGACTTACGTTGGTAGGCCCTAGCCACCATTCAGTGCAGGCATGAGGGAAACCTGGAAAACCTCATTAATTAGGGGGGCAGTCAAACGTCAACTGGTATCAATCTCTCACATTGACCCAACTCAATATTTTTCCATCCTACCATACCCGCAGAGAGAGTGCCAATCCTCTCTACAAATATAGTTGATATATGGCCTACCAGCCGCGGGGATCGAGCCTACAGCAGTCTGGCCACATCGATTCAAGTACTGACGCCTTAAATCACTGACCGACTCTATCAAATCAAATTATTTATTCAAAATTCGGGTTTTGCATAAAAATATTACCATGAAATATAATTGTCTACACTGCTTAACTAACACAAGATATCTAAACATTGATTTCAGACTTTTCACTAATAAGAGTATCAAAAAATGACTTGGTTCAAATTTCTGCATCATTCTCAATAAAGGTAGTTATGGAATAAATTTGAAATTTGAAATACAACGTTAACGCATTGTACATCACAAACCAGCAACATTGTTTGGTTAAATTTTATTATTTTGACGTCTACAATTACTCTATAACCCATTAATTATGGATCACTCTGTATAATTGAACATAACATTATGTATCATGAAACATTACTTTTCAATGGTCTAGGAAGAAAAAAGTGCAATGAAAACAGTAATATAACAATAAATAGTATTTATTATACGGATGTTTAACATACACAAAAACTGGAGGGTACAACAGGTCTTGCATAACACAAAATAAAACTTTCAAGAGAGCTAAAACTATGAAAATATATATAATTTAAGGCACTAAACCGGTATATAGATAAAATATAATATGTACACAATATTTTACAATACACAAATTTAAGTATTAATAGTAGGTAATTTAAGTTTTAGGTGAATTCCAAAATGCTGCTGCCTTTTGAAAGCTTTCACTTTTTGGTTTATCTTTCTTATTTACAATTGGCGATTTAGGTTTGGGACAACTAATCTTGCTGTGGTTAAATTTGGGCAGCAATTTAGGGGAGTTTGTAGGACTTTTCAATGCCTGCTTCGCCATATAGAATTCGTTGCATTGTTCTTTTGCAATGACAGCTTGAGTTTTTCGCAACAACGAAGGCGAAGGACATCTATATTTAACAGTTGGAGGAGCGGAAGACAACACATTGTCATTAGACGTTTTGTTCGTGTTTGACAATTTTTCTACTATTTTATCTACTTTGGATGATTGTTGGTTGGGGAGCTTGGTAACTATTTGACCACATATTTTTATTTTGTTAACGTCTTGAACTGGTTCAGATTGTTGGTCGTCGTTGAATTTATTAAATGTGGTTTTTGACTTCAATACATTTTTTTCTATTTTGGGAATATCGTTATTTGTTGGTTTATCGGCAACGTCGGGTGATACGTCGAATTTTTTTATTGTACCGGCGACAGTTCGGGAGGTGTAGATCGGCAGCCGTTTTAGGCTACCTGCCGCACTTGGTGACTTAGCTGAAACATAGGAAAAAAATGTTTATTATTTCATACTGTTCAATAATGATGCATTTTTTGGATCATTTTTAAAACTAATACTACCCTGTTAAGCATAGAAGTCGTAACTGACAAAATCTTCATTCTGAGATACTGCCTGGATTGGGTAATTTTCTGTACCATCAAATTTTATATTTTTAACAAAAATATTATTAAACATATTACTATACATCATAAATGAAGATAATACGACTTTCAGTTACAGATATACATATGCTAATTACCAAGTTCTGGGTGCCATAAACCGAAAATGATACAAAATGTAGATACGATTTCTATTCTTAACAGGGCAGAATATATATTTTATGTATTTAGGACGAAAAGTGAAGCTTTGAGAGAAGTGTCATTAACCACAAGTAAATTATACACTGCTTTAATGTAGTGTATTATGTACATCATTATACTTGATGAAACAAACGAATAATGTAAAGGGCGTTTCGTATAAGAACCGTCACAGAGCAGTGCATGTAGGGGTCCCAAAATATTGGATTTTAACCAAACATACCTACCTACACCTGGAGTTACAGGCCTTCAAAGTGGGACCAAATATTTAAAAAAATAATTGTCTCTGGATTACTTTAACTTGGAATTTAATACATGATTTAGGTTTATTACTGGTCTTCTTTGGCTATGAGTTCAAGTAAATTGAAACATGAAGATGTTTATTGAAGGTAGGAGTCACCCCTAGAATTATACCAAACTTTTTTACCATTGATCGAATTTAAAAAGAATGATAATACCTACGCAGAATTTAATTTAAAACATTTTTTTACTTTTGTTAAATTTTAAAAAGCTAAAGTTTTCAAAAAAATGCATTAATTATTAAGATTTTGATAGTGTTTATTAGAAGAAATCAAAAACTCAGTAGTAGGCTTTAAAATTTGACAGTTAGTAATAAAACTATAAAATAAAATTAAAATTAACTAAATTGTTTAAAATAAGCACCATTTTCTCTGAAACATAAATTTATACTTCGCGGAAAATTGAAATTTACTCTGTCTAATAAATGTCGATCATTGCTCCACAAATGTTCTCGGAATTTATTTCGCGAGGAATAAACAAAATCCTTCAATGTTCTCCAAAGAAAAAAATCATATTTGTTGAGGTCTGGCGATTTTGAGGACAATTATTCCTTTATCTTATTCATTTATTTGAAAAATTCAACGGTAAATCTTCAATTAAATCAGGGGAATATTATGCAGAAATTCCAAATAACTTACGCCATTTAATCGATTTGGCAAAAAGCTAGTTCAGTCAAATTACGATCAATAATACCGGCCTAAACATTTATCTTAAACTCGCGGTGAAAATGCCTATGCCTTATTGCATAGCGGTTTACATCAGAATATTTATGAAAGTTGTGATTATTTGTAATTCCTCTAGGAGTGAAACAAGTATCATCAATAAAAATAAAAATCTTGTAAAAATTAATATTCTGATGCAAGATAAACTCGCAAAATGCCATTCGTCGATCCAAATCTTGAGGCAATAGTTCTTGCACTTTTTTAATGTGATATGGATGTAGTAAATTACGTTTAAGAATTCGGTGTACAGAAGTTTTTGATAATCTAGTTTATCGAGATAAACGTTTAGTACTTATTACTGGTCCATCTTCAACACGTCATCTTGTTCGCTGGATGTAAATATTGCAGCCATTTTCAGCAACAAACAGTAGCAGAAATAAAATAGTTTTATTAGTAACTGTCAAATTTTAAAGACAAAGCCTACTACTGCCGTTTTGATTTCTTCTAATAAACACTATTCAAATCTTGTTTTAAATGAATGCATTCTTTCTTGAACACCCTGAAAGTTATTTAAAATTTAACAAAAATAAAAAAGTGTTTTGAAATTCTGTGTGAAATATTATCATTATTTTTAAATTCAATCAATGGAAAAAAGTTTGATATAATTTTAGAAAACTCATTCCCAATGAATACCTTGTAGTGTTTCAATTTACTTGAACTCATAGTCAAATAAAACCAATAATATACCTAAATTATGTACCAAATTTGGTTAATCCAAGGTAAAGTAATTCAGAGATGTTAATTTTTTCCCAAATTTTTGGCCCCAATTTGAAGGCCTGTAACTCTGCCTGTGTGCAACTTTATATATTTTTATAGGTATGTTTTGTTAAATTGCAATATTTTGGCACCCCCTACATGCACCTGCTCTGTGTCGCTTCTACGATTCAAGTATAGTAATGTACATAATGTACTATAGCAGTGAATAATCATTATTCACTTGTGGTTTATCATAGCTCTCTCAACAAATTTAAATTCTTTAATATGACAGTACCAGGAATGGACTAACATAACAAAAATTCTCCGGTATTAGCAATTAAATCCAAATCTCTTGCGTGAAAGCCAAACATCCAATAATATTTTCCGAATAATAGTGGAAGTTTGCTAATTACAGTTTTATTTGCATAATTTATCAAGTGATCGACGAATGTCAAACTCGCAAGTAAGGTAATTTGACAGTTTTGAATTATTTGTCATGTGTCATGTTCATGTTATGAATGTCAAAATAGAATAATTTTTACAGCAAAAAGTTTGCCAAAATATTGCTAATACTGGTGAACAAAGTATAGTATTCTACTTACATATAATGGCTGTAATTCACTCGGGTAATTTACAACAGCCCCCTACGACTAATGCGGTAACCTTCACTCTCGTGAATTATAGCCGTCATTATATGACCGTTGAATATTATTTATACTGCATTCAAAGTATTCAAATAATCTAATTAATCGTAAATATTTTTGTGGCTTGATAGAAATATGAATCACAAAGTATAGTTTATACTTTGTGACATGAATGGCATATGAGTAGGTTAAATATACTTCATCTCGTAAAATTAGACCAATGTCATGGCCTCTTTTCTTGGATATCTTAAGGATATCTTGAAAAATTACCTCAATTTGAGCCGTAGGCTTTTTCTTTTAGAATGCGAATTATAGTTTTTTGCAAGTATCTTGGCAATTATAAATTTTGTATATTCTGAGAAAAAATGTAGTTTATAAAATTCTTCAGTATTCATTTATGCTTTAAAATAATCTGAAGATATATACCTATACTATAGACTGCAAAATTATTCATCAAAATGTTTAATTAAATTAAAGGATTATGAGCAAATTAATATTAGAAAAATTAATAGTACATATCTTAAGTTTAATCAGTTTTTAATTCAGAAGTAATCTTTTTACAGTTTAAAATGTATTAAATCTTAGTTTCAAAATCCACAAGCCACTGGAAAGAGTCTGCTTTCCTATAGGTTATTTTAATAGTTTCAGGTAAGCAGACTATTACCAGTTATAATATACACATCAGTGTCATTAACTGCCAAATTTTTCATTTTTAAGTATACATTTTTTGTAAATAATATTCAAAAATATATTCTGCATAACAAATTTACGAAATTTGGAATACTGATATGTTAAATAATGCTAAGGCCATGTAACCATACTTTTAATAAAAACCTAAACTATTTTACAAAAATTGCATTAAACAAAAATGCAGCACACCACGGATTATCAAATGAATTTGATCATCGTAATTCTTTCAAATTGTGAGTATACGAAACATGTCCTTATCCTCGATCATAATGAATTACCTTGTACGCCATACCCATACCATATACATTCATAATTTGTCACTTAATAAATATTACATTTCTGACGCCGAACAAATAAATTTAAAATTTTAATTAAGTAATAAGCTCAGGCATATAGTTATAGGTTATTTTTTATTTCTATTAAAAAGAATTTTTAATATTTATTTGAAGTGGAAACTCAACAAAAACCATTCGTTTTCATCTGGACATTAAAAAAAGGTATCCGTGTTGTGCAACTACACAATTAATGTCAATATTTTATGTAAATATTTCTTCACTATGTTATAACCCAACAATAACACAGCTAGCTAATCACGTCAAAAGAAAACACATACAGTAAAATAAATATTAGCAAAATGTACTTACACTTTACAGGAGCATTACCATTAAACGTTTCAATCTTGCTGCTCAACTTTATACTCAAACTGGAGTGTTTAGTTTCGTCGTCGCCGTTTAACAAAGCCTTTTTATCTTCCCGAATAATTTTCATACTTTCATTTTTGGTGGAATCGAACGGACTAGTGCTACGGTTTCTTTCGTTGTTCTTAACTAATCTGTTGCTCAGCACAAGCGTAGTGGACGAGCTAAACCCCTTGTCGTCGGTGTTGTTGTACTCAACTTCCTCGTTTATGCAAAACTTTTTGCCCAACAAGGGGGTTGAAGTACAACTACTTGAGGTGATGTGAGAAGAGCAATCGCTAATTCCACTGTCGCTTCTTTCACTGCACGCTCTCGTTCTGACAGTTTTCGTGTTATTATTTTGTATGATCTTTGGCTGAGATTCACTGATGATATCTTCAGTTTGGTTCGATGTAGGTTCTTCTATTTTAATAATATTCATGTCTACTTTGTCGTTGAATGTGACATCTAAGTCAGTTTTAATAAAGCCGTTAGTAATCTCACAAATGCCGTTAGTGTCGTTAGCAGCCGTTGCTGTATCCTCTTCGTTCAAACTGGACATCTTGGGCACCGAATTCCCTGACAAAGAAGGGCGGGGAGTGTTTGGATTTGAGTTAGAGGAATTCCGTCGGCTTGCTGAAAGCGTCGCCATTCTTCCAAGGGCGCGTATAGCATTACCTGTTTTCTAAGAAAAATAAACAGAACACTCATGCAAACACTATAAAAAGCAAACAGCATGCTCGAACAGCCTAGGCTGACACCTACCTGCCATTTACGTCGAATTATGAATTTTTTTAGCTTGTCCGTGGAAAGGACGACGGTTTCCTGGTGTGTTTCGGGGTCTAACCAGACGTGCTTGAGGCACTGCTCGGCTGACATGCGGTTTCTAAAGGAGAGAACCGTTAGTTAACAGTTTTGATAATTATTCAGAATAAATGATTATGGAAATTGGTTAAACATACATATGATACCTACTAATAAAATTAATTATATTCAGAATATGTATGTAGAAAAAGAAAATTATATTAATTAATTTAATTTCATTATGAAATTATGGACAAAGCGTTTCTTAAGTAGAGGTAAAAAATCCAGGGGCGTATCTTGTGGCCAAAAATAATAGTTTTTTTCTTATGTAAATGTGGGATCTTAGGTCAGTCGTTGTCCAGCTACAGCGTATCAAAATTTATAAACCGCTTAAGATAATTTAACCAAATTCGGTGTGCATATTTAGCATGTGACTTGCCAGCTTAAGACATTTACCATTGGCGGAGGTGTGATTATTAATGATTGATATTATTACTTGCAAAAAAATGTATCACTCTTATAATATTACATATAAAATAGGTCAACATATGCACCACTGTATTATCTTCGCTTATTGTTTCTTCACACTTTTTTGTATTCCAAACCAACTAACTCTTAGCTAGTGCACTTTTACACACTTAAACATATCTTTGGGAGGCCATGCAAAATTATAATAATAAGAAGCCATCATCTCATTTAATATTTTATATCGTCTAATAAAGCTTATTTTTAAAAAAGATTAAGTTTTAATAATGGCTTATGCATATTCAAATGCTGAAATGGCCAATATGGTTTACATTATCGCCTTGCAGATGGAAATGGTACTGAGGTTAGGTGAATTTATACGGAAAAATTTCCAAATCATCTAATTCCAAATTCAAGAATGTTCAGAAATGTTTTTTAACTTCTTTCGAAGTCAGACTCATTTCAAAAAGGTCCAATTCCTGGAAGACCATTGAGTGTTAGAACGCCTGAGTTGGAAGAAACTATGCTACACGAAATTTAACAAGACCCAAATGCTAGTATTAGAAAGATCGCTGCAAGTGTTAATATAAATCATAAATTAGTTTGATCCGTTCTGAAACATCAACAGTTATACCCGTATCACATACAAAGGGTTCAAGCCTTACTGCCGGAAAGTCTTACGGCTCTAGCTCGCCTACAATTTTGCCACTGGATTTTCCAAAATATTCGACAAAATGTTGACTTTACGGCTGTCACATTGTTTACCAACGAAGCTTATTTTTGCCAGAGATGCTGTAATGAACTTAATACGTTTGGTCTGATGAAAACCCTAATGCCATAATGGAATCTCGATTGCAACATCAGTTTTTTATGTATAGGTGGGTATTATTGGAAATTTTCTTGTTGGGTCTTACTTTTAACCAAGAACTTCAACCGGTGCCTCCTACAGACATTTTCTTGAAAACGGTTTACCTGATCTACTTGACTATGTTTCCAATGCGCTAAGCCAAAGAATGTGGTTTATATGCGACAGGGCTCCCCTACATTTTAGTTTGACTGCTCGTGAGTTTTTAAATGAAAAATTTTGTAATAACGTGATTGGACGAGGCACTCAAGAACCAGGTCAACCTTGACCACCCAGATTACCCCATATGAACTCTATTGATTTTTTTGTTTGGGGACATCTCAAGACATTAGTTTACAAGATTCACATTTAATCTGATTACGTCAACAAATTATAGCTGATTGTGATGTGACAAGAGGTACTCCTGGAATTTTTGCACGTGTTCAAGCTGCAATCTCAACATGATCTGAGGCATGTATTTTGGCTGAAGGTGGTCATTTCCAACATTTATGATAATAAATCATAACAAAGTAATTCAATTGTTAATTGATTATTTTGTTAACCGGATTGGAATACAAATAAGTGTAAAGAAGCAAAAAGAGAAGATAGTACCAGGGCGCATATGATTTTATTTGTAATATTATATAGAGTGATATATATTTTTAGGCAAATAATGATGATGATACTCACACCTCCTCCACTGGTAAGTTTCTAAAGATGGTACTTTTTTGTTTCATACAAACTGTCATACTAAATGTGTACATCGAATTTAGTTAAATCATCTCATGCGGTTTAGAAATTAAAAACTGAAATTTTTTAAATCTTGCTGTAGCTGGACAGTAGTTGTCCTAAGACATTTATATAACAAAAACCATTACATTTGGTCATAGATTGGATTTTTGACCTCTACTTAAGAAACACCCTGTATAGTCCATAATTATTAGAGTGAGTGAATAAGAAGGAAGCTATTCCTAATACTAATTAATTTAATTAGATTAGACTACAAAACGGCGATAAAGTCCCTTGCGTTTTGATATTTTTTGTATTACGAATTATTGCATATTGCTGTACTAATGTGGGAATAAACGAATTGAAAAGTCTTAATAATTAATTAAAAGGAAGGTATGATAAATGATAATGAACTACTTACTCTTTTCTTTTTATTAGTAAGGCGGCGATGAAGTCCCTTGCGTTTTGAGAAACGGTATTAAATGCTTCATCTTCAAAATCATAATCGGCTCTTGTTATATTAGCAAATGTTTCAGAATCTGTATCACCCATAAACGGAGATAGGCCGGATAACCTTCAATTAAAAAATATTGGTAATACAACCAATTAGAATATCATGTGCGAAGTGTTCCATGTTCTTAGAATTTCCACAAACTCCCGAAATTATAAAAAAAACGATTATTAGCAACGTCTTGTCGATGTACTTGGTATTTACTGTGCTTTATAGGGTGGTCACATTGGTATCTAGGAAACCGTAAAATATACAGGGTGACTCAAATTTGAAAACAGTTGCACCTTTTCATAACTATTAAGATAAACCAAACAAATCCAAGATATCTCCTGCTGTTGTTGAAATATTGAGACCAAAACCGAAAATAGTGATTTTGGAAAATGTCATTTAGCGTCATTATTATGCGGCGCCTATAATAAAGAAAACAACTGAAACTAGTGGCCGTGTCTTTCAACGAAAATCGATTTCTCGTATATTCTTATCCATCTGAACCAAATTTCAGCTCTCTGTTATGAAATAATCACGCTAGATGGAATTTTGTAAAATCGCTATTTTCAGTTTTTTAATAATTAATAGTCCGTTTTCTAATTTAAGCCACCCTGTATATTTGCTGTTTCCTAGATGCCAACAGTGAACCATGAAAAACGAGTTACCCTGTGTAGTAGATACCTACTTACTTTTTGCAGATAATCTTGTTTGATAACAAGTTTTTCTCTAGTATTTTTTGTATATTTAAATAAAGCTGCATAAGCATAACATAATTATTTTATTAGCAATTTGATTTATCTCTTAATAAAAATGAAATAATGAAAATAGCTGTCTCTTTATTTTGGTCATAAAAATGTCAATATTCTGACCATTGCTAGGCTATGTGCTATGTGATTTCTATATGTTATATTACCTATTTTATTCCCCATTTCATACAATTGTATTTTACACGGAAAACCATTCTTGGATTATTCTGAAGAAAGTTTCTTTAACCCTGACTGCATTCACATCCACAATTTTTGAAGAAATTACCCAAAATAAATAAAATTTGCAAATATATTCAAAGTAACCGCAAATTTAAAATAATTAATAAAATAATGCTTATATGGCTTCAAAAACAATTTCAATGTGCACAAAACAGGGAAGAACTACAAAATGTAACGGAAGAATAAAACATTTGTTTAGCATCGTCTAAGTTCTTCTTCTATAAATCAAAAAATCAACTTGATACCTATTTCCACGAAAAAGTTGGCGGACAATCTCTAGCATAAGTTAATTTTTTATTAATAAATTAATATCACAAAATCTATACTCCTAGGTATAGCAAATGTTATACAAATAAAATTTTCTGTAGAATTCAAAAATGCGATAATATACAGGCTGTTCCATTTAAAATAACAAAGATGGCGTTGATTTCCGGTATAACCGGATGTGTTTGATAATCTTAGATATTTTAATTGTGTTCGCTCCAGCGAATTTTCAAATATTTCGGATCAGTATTACACCCTGTATAACAACCTAAAAACACAAGTTATAAGATGATTTACGAAGCAAATCTGACATTTGCTTAAGGGTGGGAAATATTTTTTTTTAAAAAGGAAAGGAAAGTAAAGTTTGGTTACTATGTCAAAAAATGACATCTATAGGTACACGAGAACCGACATATTAAAGTTAATTTAAATCTCCAAGAATCTGTGGTCGTTCCATGTCCATGAAATATTAGGAAACTCTATAGTAATAGTCACATATACCCAACCGCCAAAAATATAGAGAATAACTCATGTTATAAACCCGCTCGCAATTTATAGCAGTCGACACAAAGAAAAATACATGCATTCCATATATTTTTTCTATAAAATCGTGTGCCGCATATCTCTGAGAGCATACTCGATTACCAGCTTCTGCTGCAGCAAATATGCATGCGCCAGATCTAAAAAGTTAGCCTTCTATTGGTTGTGACGAATTGATGGATCCACCTGTTCCATTTCCAGTTCTATCATGGGCGGGCATATCTTTCTGTCGGGCAAAATTTCGGGTATATCCGCCAATTTCATTATGAATGTAATTAATTTATTGGAGATTTTGTGTTCTTAAATATGGAGAATAACTTTACAGCGTATTCTCAAAATCATAAATACCCATTTAACAAGTGAGGAATATCGGATGATGAAGGACTTAGGGCACGAGGTCAAAATATTAGTGTAAGTAATGTTGAAATGTATATTCATTATAGTTATAGTTCATTATAGTCAGCGGTCGAAATTGTAAACAGTGACTAACGGATAATATAAAAAACACTATTACTATTAAGCATATAATATTTTTATAAGATGAGATTAAACATGATTTACCTCATTATTACTGTGCCGCTTTCTATGCACAACGATACTATACTCACATTTACGGCACCACGATAAAGACTCAGTCAAACTGAAGCCCGATTTATTCTCGATCTCTGTTTATTGCATTGTGGAAAACAATTTGGTGTGCGTAAATCGTGAGCGTTAGTACATGGCTTTGCCGAGGTTAGAACGCCATTAGAATATGTGTACGTTGGGGGATTTGCTGCTATTCGCGAGGTGTTATTTCTATAGTTATATTAAATTATAAAAATAAAATGGATCAAAGTGCCAGTTCTAGTAAAAAGTCTGTTAGTAATCGACATAACCTATGTAACAGACAATTATTGATAATAATAAAAAACGTATACGAAGGAATTCGAGCGCGAAACATAAGTGTTAGTGAAGCTGTTGATATGTGTAGTTCGTTAACACAAGTATCAGTTTCTAGTGTATATCGTGCTATAAAAGAGTGTAGAAGTAAATCCAAAGAAGAAAAAAATAGAAACACGAGGAAGGAAAAAAACGGAAGTCGATGATGACGTAAAATACGCCATTTGCAGGAAAATTCATGGATTCTTCTTCAGAAATGAAATACCGATGATAAAAAAAATTCAAGCTACGAAAGTATTACAGTGAAGATTAAATTGTGATAGTGAAGTGTGATAATGAAATAAAAGTGTTATGTTATAGTGAAGTGGATGTGACACCGAAGTGGACGTGTGGTTATTTTAATAAATAGTAAACATACAGTGATAGTGAAGTTTGTTATGACGTAATGGGTACTAATTTAGTGATAATGATAATATTCGTGTAAAACAATTATCTTATATGAAATGTATAAATAGTCAACATCTAGTGACGGCATGAGCCGGGTGGTGGTGGGTCATCGATGCACAAGAGGGCATCATTTTATAGGATATATTTACAATGTTGGTAAGAATATTTTCAGTTTGTCTTGATAAAGTTTCTAAAATAACTTAGGTACACCGATATACAAGATAAAAATTTTGAAATATTCTTATTATTTTTATTATCTAACGCCTCGAAATTGGTAAAAACCGTTATATCACTGTTTCTACTCTAAAAATAATGGATATTATGTAATGCAATTATTTTTTGTTTTTTTTTATATCTCCTCCTCGCACGCTTCGCCCGCCGCGATTGTCTAGAAGCTAGCGATTAGTCATTGTCCACAATTTCGACCGCTGACTATAACAAGAATGTACGTGAGTAGCATATATGTATAGTAGAAAAAAAATAAAGAAGTACAAGTGCGAAACGGAAAATAGTGGACACTCACGGAAAGAAGATGGTATTTTAAAAATAACATAATCTGAATAATTGTAGGGTTAGCCCCCCCCCCAGAAATCAAATTAACCCCTCCAAAAATATTCGTAAACAACACACACATTTCAGAACCGAAATTAAAACACAGTCCACCTGGGGTTTTAGCCCCCCCCCAGATATAATGACCAAACTACATGAATGTAGTTTGGTCATTATATTAAGTTTTTACTAAATATGGATACATGAAGGTCATACGGAAGAGGTACGGTATGATATAATAAGTGTTAATGTATGACCGTTATAGTGATAGTACTAGTGACCAATAGTGAATTAGTGCAATGTATTTTAAAGCCTTCTGTCCTTATAGATGCGAAATTCGCGAATATTTGCGCGATTTATTTAATGGTGGGAAAGTCTCTACTTCTAACGAATTTTGCCAACTATAAAATTTTCTATCATTTTCACTATCAAAACAAAGTTATTAACACCACATAATAATGAAAGTAGCAATAATATTTGCACTGTTTTGCAAAATTTATCAAAAGTTGTGATTTTCCCGCTATAAATAATTAAATCAACAATTAAAAGTTGCAAAATTTGTGTAAAAATCGGTGGATTTCGCATGAATGAGGATAATACTTATGTCTGATATCCACGGTAGGTGTAAGTAGATGGAGGTGGTGGACCATCGCCGTTCAAAAGGACGGCATTCTAATTTGTAGAGAGGAAACACAGGGGGCACATTTAAAGTAAACTGTTAATGTGCTAGGTTCACTCGACGTCAACTTACTTTTGATAATTTTGTGTCAAGTGGTACGCTAAGATAATCATGTCACTCTCACCTTCGGTACTCATCTCTGTGCTGTGAATTAATCACTCTCTATTATCTTCGACCTTGGGAAATTGATAATACAAAATAGAAACTTTAAATTTGGAAATAACGATAATTTTTATTATGTAACGACTTAAAATTGGCAAAAACTGTTATATCACTATTTCTACTAAAAATAATGGGTGGTATGTAATACAATTATTTTTGTATATTTTTTATATCTGATCGCCTTCAAATTTAGTACGCCTATGAAATGCCGCTCCTCGCACGCTTCGCTCGTCGCGCTTGTCTACAAGCTAGTGATGACTCACTCTCTAGATATTTGGCGGTTGGTTATAAGTGACTGAAGTTTTTTGTTGAAAATTTAACAGCAAACTTACAGTACGTAACAGATGACCCCAAGGGACCACATATCCGATTCTACTCCAATGGGTTCGTAATTGATGATTTCAGGAGGGATGAATTCCGGTGTGCCAAAAAGTACTCGGATAGGATTGTTGGGGTTAAGTCTCTGGGCCAGCCCGAAATCTATAATTTTGATTTCGTGAGACGTCCTCGTGTGGCACATAATGTTTTCAGGTTTCAGGTCCAGGTGCACTACGTTTTGGGAGTGCATGTAGGCTACTCCTTCACAGATTTGTCTCATGAATAAAATACAGTCTTTTTCAGTAAGCGTGAAGTCGTCGGCCACCACTCGTTCGAAGAGTTCGCCTCCAGAAATACTGAAATTGATAAATTAACAATTAGGGTGAAGGTAGACAAAACGTAAAACCGATGTCCGACCGACTCTTATTCAAATGTTCATGCTTTTGCAATAATAATGACACTCCCTTAAAACAATTTCTGAACTTCCTGAGTAGAAATTTCATTAAATCTCTGTTGGTGAGTGAAACAACTAAAAACTAATATTAAAAGTTTAAAGTAGATTTCATTACCAATACGTCAGCAGTTAAAAAAAAAAACGCAAAATTTATTTAAAAGAGTGCCATTATTATTGCAAACGATTGTACGTATAACCGAGACACGGGAAATTTTACTGAATGACGGCGATGTCGTTGCAAAGAACGTATCTCTTTAATAATAATATTTATCATGTCAACTTTTACAGAATATGAAACATCAAAACAAAGAAAACTAACGAAATATATAGTAAAAAATTACAATAATATTATAATAATAAAATTGAATTCAGTTCCCTGTATAAGAATAAAATTCTTGTAAACTATAAAAAAAAATGATTTAGCAGGAATGAGCTAAACTCTACACGCAAATTTCATTGTATTTACCACATACATGTTCAATATGATTGTTCCAGTTGAGATGTTCATCAATAACTAACCCTAACAAATTTTGTAGTGTCAACTTTGTTAATAACAGAATTATTTCATTTTACTATAATATCACGACTTTCGCGCCGGTAGTGTATATACTGCGTCCACGGATAGAGTTGACAGAAGGAGAAACTCTTTTGTTTTTGACTGTACCGAAAAATTGCACTAATTATATGTTTATATTTTGATTAAGAAGAATTAATTATGAGTTTATGATCTCGGAAACCGTTGCTCCAAGCGACTTCAATAAGGTAACCTTTCTTAAATATAAAAGACTGGGAAAAGATTTTTCTAGTCCAAAATACTATACAGGGTGGAATAAAAAAGTTGTAACGGTTTAAATGGTTCAAAATCGTCGCCGTTGGCGCCCTCTAGAAGATATACCAAAATGAACAAAAAAAATTGCCATCCCAAAAAACCCCTGGATACAAAATTTCGTGAAATTAACGTGAAACAGTCGAAAGTTATTAAAGGAAATGCGATTTATTTTTTAACCTTTGACAGCTTGTAGCTCCGTGATTATCAACTTTTGGACTAAGGCAAGTTTAGTTAAATCGACTTATTTTCAGTTATATTTTATGTGGCGATACGCTGTCCCAACCTTTTAGAGACACCCTGTATATAATTTCTCATGTCTTCAATAAATTTTGGCTTTTCTAGATTGGCTACAAATTTTGAGTCACCGGCTTTATTTATACAATAGAACGCAGTTTATATTTCCTCTAAATAAATTTTAATAATTTTTTCCACAGTTGTCAAGATAAAGAATAAATAAGTTAAGCAATGTCTAGCAACACTTACTATTCCATGATCATAACCATATCTCTGGGATTTTCGAAAGCAGCTGCCAATTGCAGGAGCTTCTGATGTCTCAGAAGATTCATGATGTCGATTTCGTCTTGTACCTTATCTCTATCTTTGGAAGTTCTGCATTTAATGAACTTAGCTGCCAATTTTTGGTTCGTGGCTTTGTCAACTACTTTGTGAACGACGCCAAATCGTCCTTTTCCTAATTCTTCTAATACCTCGTAACGATCTTTGAATTCTGGACCCGGTTCTATAGAGACTATTCTTGGTTCAAAGCTACTGGATTCGTCTGGAAAAAATATACACTCACAGTAAATTCAAAATAGATAAATTGTTTTAAAAAACTTCTAAACTGAACTTATTTTATGTAAAAATTTTGCAACGCGCAAGCTAAATCAAGACGGAAAGATGATTTTATAATGACCCATTTGTATCATTTGCAATTTTTTACAAGATGTACTTGTATTAAGAGTTGCCCTAAATTTGAAAATAAATAGGTATTAAATAGTTATTTATGCAACAAGTGCAAAGAGCAAGTGTTTATTGGACAACACGTCGAGTGCAATACTTTTTGTACGAGTTACATCCAATATTTTCTCTACGTGAATGCAAAAATCAAAAAATCTTTTATTTAGGTGGCACTAAGTGTTTGGAAAAAAATGCGTAATTTAATAGCAAAATATTCAAGCAGCTTCAAACTATTGCACGTTAATATTCGTAGTTTGTCGAAGAATAATGATGAATTGCTACTGTTTATAAGTCAATGTGCAATAGATTTCGATATCATAATTCTAACAGAGATATTTCAAATTTATGATTTGAATATCTTCAATATTGAGGGTTATAATATTATACATAATTAGGATGTCAATAAAAATGATGGTGTGATAAGGTCTATTTTTAATTATACATATAAAATAGTGAATTTTGATGAAATAAAAATTTAAAAAATGGACATTAAAGGTAGTGCAAGAATGACAATAACTGCTCTATATAGATCTCTAAGTACATGCCCAAAAACATTTAATTTAAATTTGTTCAATTACTTGGAAGGGAAAAAGAAATTAGATTGTCATATACTAGCAGGCGATATCCATATAGATATTTTAGGTGATCTGGAATACATTGAGGAGTATAAAAATATATTAAATTTTTACGAGTTCACTTCATATATAAATGGTTGTACGCGACCAATAAGTAAAACATGCTTGGATCACATATGGATAAAAAATAATCTACAAAATAGAGTAACTAATATAAAATCATATGTTTTTCATTATAATATAACCGATCATTATCCAGTCGGTGTTGAAATACAAACAGATATAAAAAAACTAGAAAATAGTACTATGATGAATAGAAAAAAATTCAAAACATATATTAACTATGACAATTTAAGAACTGTTCTATTAAACGAATTGTGGGATTGTGTTTATGATAATGTTGTGTAAACAGTATGTCTGAAATATTTACTGATAAATTAAGATATTACATAAACAAAAATTCAAAGCAGATAAAATTAAACAGAAAAAATGCTAATAAAAAACCGTGTATAACAAAAGAACTCCTAAATTCTATAACGGAAAAAATAAACTATAAAAATTTTATGAACAACCCTGATGACCTAATTTTGAAAGAAAGATATAGAACACACAAAAATAAATTAAGTTAATAGCAAAATCTAAAAAGAGTTATATGAACTTCCAGATTATTAAACATACAAATTCCTCAAAATGTCTTTGGGGCTGTGTAAATAATCTTTGCAAGAAAAGTAAAGAAACAACAAAAATCGAAAAACTTAAACTTAGGGATGATGACAGAAATTGCAAATAAGAATTTGCGGAAAAAATTAAAACCGCAAAATTATAACGAAAACATGAACTTTTTAGAAAATTCAATGTTTTCGCATCCTGTCGATGAAATTGAAGTAAGACACGCTATAAAAGAATTGAAGCTAAAAAAGCACCAGGACGTGATAAAATAAGTGCGGTAACGTTAAAAGAAGTCTGTAATGAAATTCTATCTCCATTAACATATATAATTAATGCTGTCTTTGATGCAGGGGCTTTTCCCAAAACATTTAAGGTTGCTATAATTAAACCACTTTATAAAACGTGTAACAAATTGTTAACTGTTAACTACCGACCAGTCTCGTTAATTTCTGTAATTGCCAAAATTTTTGAAAAAATTTTGAAGTCTAGAATCAATTAATTTTTAAATAAGTACAATGTAATATCTGCTTGTCAGTTTGGTTTTCGAGAGAGAAAGTCAATGGAAGACTATTCACTATTTATCACCTATTATATACAATGCTTTAGATAAGAAAATTCCAACTGTCGGTGTTTTTATTGACTTATCTAAGGCGTTCGATACTATATGTCATAACAGACTTTTAGATAAGTTACATCATTATGGTATAAGAGGAAAAGTGCATAATCTCATCAAAAGTTATTTAACGGGTAAACAGCAATATGTTGAGGTGGATGGAATCATAAGCGAGCCCCAAACTGTGACGTATGGAGTTCCGCAAGAAACCGTATTAGATCCATTATTATTCACCATATAGGAAGAGTGATTCTTAGTTTTGCTGACGATACTGCTGTGATCTGCCAAGCAGACTCATGGCTCAATTTAAAATATATAGTCAAAACCGATTTAAGACTAATTAAATCATGGTTCCAAATTAACAAACTAACCTTGAATGTTGAAAAGAGAAAATACCCGTCATTTATATCTTATGCAAATAACCTACCCAATCTAGGAGTTATAGATATTGATGTAGAAATATCTGGGAATTATAATTGATAGGCACTTTAAGTGGAATTTACATATAAAAAAGAATTAAATAAGAAATAGAATTAAGGGTTTAATATCAAGGTTCAAATTTTTGAAAGAATTTTTAAATATAGATCAGCTCAAAATTATGTATTACTCATTAGTACAGTCTCAGTTGCCCTACGGTATATTAGGATGGGGTGTAGTGTTAGAAAGTTTAAATATATCACAAAAATGGATTATCAAAATAATGTACAGGAAACATCGAAGGTACCCCAGTCATCAGATATATAAAGTAAGCAATATATTTGACGTTAGACAACTTTTCTGTTTAAAAATGCTATTAAATGTATATAATAAAAACATTTCTTTGGAGCCAATTAATCACAGACATGACACGAGGGGAAAATAATTTATGTCTTATGTACCTAAATTGGAAAAAAACATAGGCTAATGGAGTTGTAATTATTTGGCTCCAAAGTTATATAATATTGTACCAGAAAACTTAAAAATTCTTACAAAATATAAGACATATAAATATAAAATAAAGGAATGGATTTATGGTAGTGAAAGACAGATATTTCAAAATTTGGTAAACCTAATATAAATAAAATTTAATAATATTGACAATATTACAATTATACTTATTATTTCAAACAATAAGTTGCTTATTGATTAGTTCTTAGTTCTAGGAGGTAGTAATTATTTTCAATGGTTCTAGTATTTAAAGTCGCCGTATTTTTCTCCGTAAATTCTCGCCAAATTTATGGTGTTTTTTAGGTACTGAAATCTCGAAAAATAAAACATGTAGAGCAAAAGTAATATCAAAATTAAAATTACTGATGTTTTGTTTATACATTTTTACTATTTAAACTCTCCTTAAATAATATAGTAACCTTTAAAATGCATTTGTATGACACACACTATTTCGCTATTCTAACCCCACATTTTAACAGTTATTTTCACATAACAATGTTTACATCTATAGTTCAATTTAAAAAACACGTATTTTGAAAGATTTCACTACCTAAAAGTTTGTTGGATAGATCGCTTTCTGACGTTATATCTTGATTTTACGTCGGTACCTTTGAATATTCGCAGGTAGCATGGGATAACATTCTTGTTATTTGCTAAAATCTATATTATTCAGTTCTTAAATGTCTAAAATTACTTGTAATTGTAGAAAACACTATTTCAAGAATACGGTGCTCTTAAGCGCTTCGATTGAAACATACATTGAATATCACTAACAAGCAGTAATAAGATTATTGCTTCTGTGATTAGAGTGATTGTTTACGTTTGCATATTCTTATCACTTATCACTTGTAAGTAAAAATTAGTATGTATTTTACATTGTATTATATTATATTATAGATTTAGTAAATAAACATTATTATTATTATTATTTAATATGTTAGGAATAATTCTCTAGCTAGTAAAATACAAAAATATTTTTTGTAATTCAGTAATGTATTCAAAGGAAACTGATTTTATTTTAAATAAATTACATTTTCTAATAATTTCGTAATCCAGTATGCAATAACTATGATTGAAAATAATATAAAATATGCAATTCCTTAAAATGCAATACAAACACAGAAAATGGACTAAATATGACGTCGATTTGAACGTTTTTGTTTGTCATGATCACAACACGCTGTAGTAGAATGACAGATGAGTGCAATACAAATTTTATTGCACTAGTCCAATAAAGGAGCAATTTTTTCACTAAATATAATTCAATAAAGTATTGTTTTTTGCATGAACGTAGAAAAAATATATTAAATAACTATGTAAATTTCCTTAATAACTCTACTGATATCTCAAAAAAAATTATTCGTACAAATGTAAGTAGGTACCTATAAATCAAATATGTACCAACCATATTTGATTAGGTAGCTAGAATTTGTAAACAACTAGACATATTTATTACCCAACAACGTATCCATTATACTTCAGAATTACAAAAATTACACCCACTGCACGATATAATTAAAAAGTACCACTAAATATAATTCACCGTACTAAAATATATTATCTAAATGTACATATTTACATTCACAGCGAGCATAAATTTGTCAACTATAGCGTTAAGAGCAAGTTAAATACAATAAAATTAAATGTTTTTGTCCTTCTAGTGTTAGATTAACAAAAACATTGGCTTATTTTTTAACAGATAGCGAATGAATGAATTTAATTCTAAAAGAATGAGTTTGCGAAATTGTTCTATAAAATGCAGGTAATTCGAAAATATAATTCACCTGAAGTTTCCTAGACCAATTTCAAATTCCTATTTAATAAAATCGCTAAAGGTAGGTACGTTTTCATCTGACATTTATTTATGTCGGACTTAAATTGTATTTAATCTAAACACCAAAGAATTTCTGCCAGAGCGATATGTTTCAAGTGTCTGCGATATATTTCTGTAAATCTAGGTATACGGTTACATGTAAACACGTATTATTTTCATATTTGGATTTTCCTGACAGAGATTGCTGCAGTTGTCTAATCGTCTATTTTGTGGTAGCAAATTAAAAATTAGTAAGAGAATTTATATTGATTTGGCATTTGGTAGAGTTTTAATTTTTGGGGGCTCTTGAGCTTCTTAAAACCCATACTATGTTTAGCAAATGAACGGATCTTAACAATTTTTGTTTAATTCTTTATGTTATTAAAATTATTAAAATAATTTTTCTTTAGTTTGATTGGGTTGTTGCCACATTTCGGAAAAAATAAAGATTAATTAAATAAGCCCTTGCGCCAGGTAAGTTTGCCTAACCGAAAAATCTCACACTGAAAAAACAGGTAAGTGAAAAATGACAAAAATCACATCACTATCCATATTTTTCACGTTTCGAAAAACTCTCTGTTTTCGTTCTCAAAACAGTAAATGTATTAAAAGTATTTAATTAATCTTTATTTTTTCAGTGTGGCAAAAACTCAAACAAACTAAAGAAAAACTAAAATTATGCCACAAATAAATAGATTCAGACAATATCAAAATAATTATCATGCGACATCAATGAACATTTTTCAATTGTAGAAACAAATTTCTTACATATAAACGATAAATTATTCAAATTGCATGGTAGGTAATCAATAATACAATATGAGTTTTTTAAATAACAATACGCGATACAAAAGAAAGCCGCATGCTATTTACTACAGAAGATTGAACACTATTAATTATCAGTTTTACATTAATTGCTGGATCGGACAATAACATTTTCCCTGAAACTTTCATAGCTTCTAATAATGATTGTAGATTAATTTGAGAAGTGAAACTACCTCATTGTTTATTTAATTAATTATTCTAATAGAACGGATTATGGCGAATGACAAGGCACGCTTGATCAATTATTAACTCATCTTATTTACTTTTCGTTTATAAGAGGCTTATTTACTTTACAAATAATGATATCTACTTTATCTTACCATTAACATTAAATAGTAGCTAAAATAATTTTTGTTATAGTTTAAATTTTTTACTTAGGTATATTTATTCATTTATTATCATCCCAAATTGTTTTTAGCTAATTAAAAATGAGATGAATACAATATGGCCCATTAAAAACCAGAACACTTTTCTAGAATTTTTTTTTGAACATGCATATTTTTACATATACCTATTAGCTTTATAGATTTGTTGAACCTATTATGATGTCAATGCACAGTCTACTACGATTTTTTCCAATAATTTTTTTTTTTCGAAAATTAATTTAGAAATTGTTGCAAGACACAGTTATGTTGCTATTCTAATGCCACATTTTAACAACAATTATTTTCATATACGTAAATAAACAAGTAAACAATTCTGCAGATATGACTAAGAAAGTTTATGTCACAAAGTCAACTTTCGTGTGGTCCTAGGAAGAGACAATTGTATTAAGCTGACCCGGATTTCGGATCACAGTGGTGTGACAGGTAAGGATACGATTTAAAGCGTACGATAAATCGTATCGCTATAGCGTAACGTGTATTTAAGTTTGCGATATCTTTCCTGGGCATTCGAGCAACTCGCATCAAATCTCATTTTCTTGTTAATCCTTCACTATTTCTAATATACAGTATGCGCCAAAAGTATGGAATAAATTCAATAAAAACGAAACAATTATTTTTTGGGAAAAATCCTCGAACAGGTCGATTTTTTATTTAAAAAATACATATTTTAGCGTAAAATGCGATTTTCAAATGTCATTTGTTTTCGAGTAATGACGTCATCGATTTTTTTTTAAACGGCAACACCATATTTTTTTCCTTGATTATGAAAGATCGTTTAATTCTCTATCAGACAGTACTAAAATTTTGCCCTCTTACATAGGAAAGTTTTCGAGTAAATGACGATTGAATGTTAGAAAACGTAAATTTTATCCATAAAAAAGTAACAATTCTGAGGTATATGTAAAATAAAATACAATTGATTAAATTTTATACTTAAATTAAATGTTCGAATTGCCATCCACCATCTTCTTGACAATGCGCAAGTCTGTGAAGAAATTCTTCTTGCACATTATGAATGATTTCTGGGGTAACTCTGCGTATTTCGTCCCGAATGCGATTTTGAAGTTCCTCTAAATTACGTGGTTTATTAATGTACACTTTTGACTTCAAGTATCCCCATAAAAAAATACTCAAGAGGTGTAAGATCTGACGATCTTGCAGGCCATTCTATCGGCCCGCGTCTGCCGATCCACCTCCCAGGAAAACAGTTGTCCAAAAAATCTCGTACAGGGCGCGCATAGTGCGGAGGTGCAGGTCTTGCTGATAGAGAATTAAATGATCTTTCAGAATCAAGGAAAAAAAAATGGTGTTGCCATTTAAAAAAAATCGATGACGTCATTACTCGAAAACAAATGACATTTGAAATTAGCATTTTACGCTAAAATATGTATTTTTTAAATTAAAAATCGGTCTATTCGAGGATTTTTCCCAAAAAATAATTGTTTCGTTTTTATTGAATTTATTCCATACTTTTGGCGCATACTGTAGATATGATTTAAGGTAGTGTTGGGATCACTCGAGTGAAAAATAACTGATTATTCGTTTATGGCAATAACCGAAATCACTCGGTTATCACTTACATGAGTAACGAATTATTTATTTGATTTTTTTACTGTTCACTAAGTATAGGCTTGCCACTTTTTCATATGAGAAAGTAAGAACAATCTTATCTTTTTAAATTCTCAAGTAATGACATTCTTTGCTTTGTCGAATAGTAGGGAGTTGTATGTATCAATTTACGTCGTATTTAAACAATTTTTTTTTTATATATATATTCTCTTTGTGTCCCGATAATTATATTTTAATATGAATTTAATCATTTCCTCAAAGTAGAGATTTCTAGTAAAAGTAAGGACGGACGAAACAGAGGCTGTAGTAAGAACTGTCCTTCTATAGTAAAGGACAGGTGGTAACCCTACTGTTCACTTACAATTTGTATTTGTGTGTTCGAGCTCAAGATTTGTAACAAATGAAAAACCGTCGTAAATATGGGGTAGATTTTTTTTATTAAAATTGGTAAGGTTTTCGCTAATGTAAATAATTACCAACAATTTTTGAAAAAATAAAAGAAATGAATTAACAAATTTTTTGTATACCTAATTCTATTGTGTGATGCAACATATATAGATTATATAAGATTTATATAGTTTTATTTTAAATACATATATATACCTATAAAAAAGTATATACTAATTTAAGGCCACCTTACATTTTCAGTCTTTTCATCCGTTGGACCACGCATAATGTCTTTACACCTACCGTTTTATAATTCAGTTTATCATCAGTGTTTAAATTGTCCAGGAGCGATACGTCTAAAAATGAAGTTTATGCAGCAATAACTGTAGCTGTAGTTACAAAAATGAAAGCTTATAAGAGGAACCGATCTAAATGGTTTTAGCAACTCTTTAAATGTAACAGTTTAACCAGCGTCAAGCTTGTACACGTTGGAAGAATCTGGTTGATCTTACTTAATGACATAACTGTACACGTAAAACGTATGAAAAGACTGAGCATTTGAAGTTCAGCCTTTAGTGGTGTATACTTGCTTGTGGCGAACATCTGTGACAGATGGCAAGTAGGACAGGATCTGCGTCACATTGCCATACACGCAAAATAGGACTGACAATTCTCTACAACACTGAAAATGTGGCACGTTTTGAGCACACATAAAAGTGGATCAATTTAGGAAAATTTGCCAAATTCCACCATACACGAACGGATCTAGACCGCTGGCGGATTTTATAAAGAAAATTTGACAGACGCGACCTGTACGTTGCTGGGCGACAACAGACTGAAAGTCTGTAGTTTTGAGAGAAAAATCCGTGGACTCAATCCGCAACGTTCATCCGTCCGCACGCACAAACATGTCATGTGCGGCAGCCGCGCGAAATGGATATGTAGCTTTAAGGCAATTCACAAACGACTCAACAAGCACATTTATAAAATTGGCCTGAATAACAACGCCAGAGACAGGCTGTGGCAACGCAGATGAGGATTTGGTAGATATCCTCTATGACTGTGTATATCTAATGGTCAAGCGACACAAATATCGTGGCACAGCATATCTTTCTCCTCAGGATGTTAGAGAGATTCAGCTAGAGCTAGTGCTGGCTTTTGCACACAGTACTTATCTATGGATTTGCTTTGAACTCTACAACTAGCGGCATGCACAATGGGTCTTAAGGTCTGAGTGCTACGGGTTAACTTCAGGAGACAACTACTCTGCAGGCTAATGCTTATACCAGCATTGGATTACACCTGAAAAACCTATAACAAACAGCCAAAATCATTAGTGAGACTTGGGCTGTTTGTTGTAGATTTTCCAGGTGTAATCCAATGCTGGTCTGATTTTCAATGGTACGTCCAGCATTGAAGAACGCTCTGTGTTTTGTGACAGCTCAGGTCCAATATGGTGCTAGTAACCACTAGATGTAGTGGCTATGTAGATCACTTATTAAATTTTTAAAATCATTTGTCTTCGTAGAAAATACTTTGAGAGAATTCAAGAATACGGGGCTCTTAAGGCACTTTTGTTTCAGTCAACCTTAGAAATGTTGCATTATTTGCAAAACATACGGAATAATTAAATTATGACATAGCAAAACGGTTCTGCAAAAACGTAAGGTACTTACTGTGTTCCTCTAATTGAACTCTATCAGACTCAAGACTAGGTTTGCTGTAGCCGTGTATGTTAAGGGCTCGAACTCTGAAGACGTATCGTCCACCAGGTTGCAGCCCTCTTACTACATAGCTCAAGGAGTGGCACTCCTCCACATCTGTGGTCCAAATATCGCTTCCGACCAAGGAGTACTCGACGGCATAACCGTTGACAATTTTGCCTCCATCGTAGGGGGAACTGCTCCAGGCAACAGTGACGCTGTCCGAATCGGCTGTGATGCATGGGGTCCCACTAGGGGGATCTGGTGGGCCTGAAAAGGAATATAGAATTTGATAATGGGTGGTTAATTTTCTGTGTTAAGGAATTTCTATAGATAATGGATGTTAAAATTCAGTTAAAACTTGCTAACTACAAGGAATACTCGTATATCAAGAAATGTCTCCTCTAGTAACATAAGATTCACTGTCACTGCAAGATCATGCGTGATCACTTTCATAATCAATTTTCGACACTTAGTAGGTATATGTATAAAATTAGGAGAAATGTTTATAATGTACCAACCTACAGGGTGTCACCTAACGAATGTTACATACTTCAAGAGTATAATCTAAAACCCAAATGGTGTCGATTTAACAAAACTTGCTTAAACAGAAAATATTGCAAAAATGTTACAGGGTGTTAAAGTTTCTTTTTAGTTAACGGATTTTAGCAAAATTTGCTGTTGCTTAGTTTCTCATGAGGTATGCAGTGATTATGTTAATATTAGGTTAAATCATACAGGGCGTTCATTTTACTACAACCCTTTGTGAATGTCGCAATATACCACGATTGAGTCTAAATCTAACATTGCTGCTCCCCGTGAATAAAAAACAATATAAAATTAATTTGAATACAAACCGAATAACGAAATTAAGTAATATTAAGAAATTTATAGAGCTGAAGTTGAATGATGTAAACCGGGTAAGTCCAGGATAGATGGTCATATTTAATATTTCATTTATTTAATATCCGTACCATAATATGTACATATACACTCAGTTCCAAAAAAAGTGACGCACTTGATTTTTGACCTAACTTTGTTTTCTTTTTACTTATAAACCAGTCGGCCGATTTTTAATTTTTTTATGTGTTGGTAGGTAATTCCTTTGCCTTTCAAAGAAAATTAAAGACGTCGAATTTTTTTCAAAGCCTCCTGGATGGTAGTGGAAAAACTTGAGTCATGTTATTTTACTCATTTTTGACTCACCCTGTGTGTTAATCAAGTAATGTTATAGTAGGTGATTACACTCTATATGAAAGATGCTTCTCTTGCGAGCATATTGTTTTTTTATTCATTGATTTATCTCTAAAATTGTCCAAACTACGGCTTAAGTTTTGTATATACCAACTTTCTTAATTTATCATTTACGTTTATCCCATATTTCTTTGTAGGATCATATTGCCTTTGAAAAACAACTGCCACTTGCAATTTGACGTTGTGTCATTTAACGCACTTGACGTTTTGTCATTAATTAAGTAGCATTAAACAAGTTTTAGTGACAAAAATTATATAAAATGCTTCAAATAATGGACAGGATAAGAAATCTAATTTCCAGTATGTCGCGTAGAGTTGCTAGGGGAGGAAATACACGGTATTAATCAGTTACCCCAGGTTATAATATTACGTTTAATAAAAGTGTTTCGTGAAAATCGTATGTTTGTTTCACTAGAAAATTTTCTCGATAAATTAAGAAAGTTGCAAAACTTGACAATTTGGACAATTTTAGAGATAAATCAATGAATAAAAAAACAAAATGCTCTCATAAGACGCATCTTTCATATAGAGTGCAAGCACCTACTATACCATTACTTGATTAACACACAGGATGAGTCAAAAATTAGTAAAAAATGACTCGAGTTTTTCCACTACAATCCAGGAGGCTTTGAAAAAATTTCGGTGTCTTTAATTTTTTTGGAAAGGCAAGGGAATTACCTACCAACAAATAAAAAAAAATTAAAAATTGGCCGACTGGTTTAGAAGTAAAAAGAAAACAAAGTTAGGTCAAAAACCAAGTGCGTCACTTTTTTTGGAACTGAGTGTACATATACATCCACACCTGTGGTGTAATAACACAAAAACAATGGTATTGCTTTTTACTACAATGCCGTGTGAAAAGTAAAGTAGTTTTAAGATGTTACATGATCAATCTGTATTTTGCTTTTTTGCATCAGCTCTTTGGCTGAAATTAAATATACAAGTAAAACACAATATGAAGTTTTGCCTAAACTTTAAATAGTCCCGTTTATCTATTTTTTCTACGAACTAACGGAATGGCCATCTCTCCCTGGCAAACGAGGTGAAATGGTCACCTCAATTTTGGGTAATTTTCAATGTTCATGGACGCAAGAAAATTTTCTCCATACTTTCAAGGCTGTTAAAAATGGTTCATTTATTAGAAATGGCTCTACGATTATCTATGCCATTCCATAAGAAAAACCTTAGAAAGATTAAAAACTGAATTAAATATTGAGACATAACACAATAAATGTTAGTTTGCAAAGCATTATTTAATTTATTTGTTGTTCGATTAAATAAAAAAAACACATTTCTTACTATGGCCTATCCCATAGGGATATGGTTATCTTTCCCACGGTATGTGGGAGAAATGGCCAATAAACAATGTACCAAAACATTTTTCTCATTATGATATTTAAACTCGAACTACCGTCAAAAATATTTGTTCATGGCCATCTATCCCGGACTCAAACAAAGTTGTCATATCTGGTTATGAAATGTTTTGTTAATTAGAAAATTCTTTATTTTTATTGTGTTTATCTAAATAAGAGATCTTAAAAAACAATTGTTTACTACAACTGTTCGGTTTTATTCTTGTCTTACAATTGCATCTATTACTTTATTCTGGCAAGGTACATCTACATTTAAGTACACTGGCGGTGTGATTTATCTACGGGCGCTATTTCTTAGGGCCGGTTGCATAAAAAGTATCTGAACTGCCGTTCAATAGAACTTAGTTCAAATTCTGAACCTGGTTTATTTACATGTGTGCTGTATAAACGAAACTAATGTGTAGTTCAGCTGAACTATGAATTACCGAGGTTGGTAGAAGTGCGGCTTGATGAATTTTGATTTTTAACTTACAGTGATAGTAGTAGTGGGTATTTATCTCCCATCTATTTTAATTAATTGCTATTGCAGAACAAATAAAGACAAAGTAATGATACGTGTGGAGTTTTTTTAATAATATTTTTCTTTAATATCTTATAATTAACTGTTATAATAAATAATTAAATACAAAATGGTTTACATTCTCAGTTTCTGCTTCAAGTGGAGTCAACTAAAAGTTCTTGGATTTTTTAGGATTCTTCCATAAATAAACTACAGATATAGGTAATAACTCTTTATAATAAACGCAATCGCTGCAAAAAATCAATTTCCCTTCACAAAATGATTTGATAATTGTTCTCTAAATTGACACTTCTAGGATGTAAGACAGCATTTACTAAAACCCTTGATCATCTGTTATGGGTTAGTCTAGTTCATCGTAACAAAACGCAGACAAATACTCAAAAATGTATAATTCAATATTCGAGTTTATAATCACTCGTCAAGTGTCAAACCGTTGAACTGCAGTTCACTTGGTTAAACGGCCGAAATCGGTCAGTCAGTTTAAACTACAATTTGATCGACGTTTAACATTTATACAACCTGATTTTACCTTTAATTTACAGTTTAACATTAAACTTGAGTTCAAAATCTTTATACAACCGGCCCCTAATCTCAGACGATCGGTAGTGCATTAATTTATATAAAACAAGTGATTGTTGATTGAGAATTAATGAATTACTCGCGTCAAGAATTCAGAGGTCTTACGTCACAGCTGATGTTACACATTTGTTTTAATTGTCAACGTAATTTTAGATATTTGGTCGCGTTAAAAACAATAATTTTTTGCAATTTAGTGCAATATATAATGCAAAATTTTAGTGTAGTATATAGTTTTATTATTGTCAGTTGCAGTTTCTTAAATGTTATGATGAACTATTCATTTGTTCGTATGACGTAAGTCGTCTGAATTCTTGTCGCAGTTATTGAAAACGTTATTAAAACAAAAAGTTTCCATGAATATACTAATATCTGCAACCATAGTCAAAAAATAATGCACATAGAATAAAACTTGCAAGCCAAGGACAATCACTTATTTCAGAAACGTATAACATACAAAAAAGAATATGTTGAGAATAATAAAGTATATTTTGATGACAAACTATATTGAAGTATATATAAATAGGTATAAGATGTAAGAAGTAGGTTAAATAACTTAAAAGGTTCAATTAATTTTAAGATCAAAGTTCAGCGTCAGTGGCAAATATATTTTCGAGATACAAGATGTTAACATTTCTACACAGATATAAAAAAAACATTAACACCCTGTAGAAAATTCAAAACTAGCACCCGTTTTATTGGACATTGAAACTGACTGCAGATTTATTATTGTTAAATAATTTGACTTATATTGCCTTATTACCATTATTAGCCATAAACTTAAACTTTTTTCAAGTTAACAGTTTAACTAATTACCGAAACCGAAGAGCAGCACCTTGTTAAAGAAGGATTGCGTGACTGATTCAGATAATCACTTTCTTCTGATTTAAATACTACTACATTTTGCAATTAGGTATTATTTTATACGGCACGGCAAAATTAATGAATGTTCTATGTGGATAATTTTCATAACACTAATTGCTTTCACAATACAATGGAAAACAAGGTCAAATGGTAACCTAAATAATTTATTTTCTGATATTACCATATTATTATTCAAAAAGGCAAAGTTATTCCAATAATCTATATGACTAATTAATTAATGAATATCAATAATCTATTTTAATGCAACTAAAATGTTGCAATATTTATGTTTATTAAAATACCTATTGTCAATAACAAACACAAATATGACAATTGTCGTTATACTATTTAGTAAAGGTAGGTATTATTAAATAGTATAACGACAATCGTCATATTAAAAGTATCGGATATATTTCAATGTTCTCAACTTTTATTTCTCCGGGGCAGCAAGTAATTATCAGAGTGTCCGGAAATAATGAGCAAAAAATTCAAAGGATAATTCTAGACCGAAAATAAATGCTACCTCTTTCTATAATATTTTTTCCAAAACTGATTATTAACGGAGTTACAGGGTGTTAAAGTTAAAATTTTATTTTCGATACTTTTAAATTTAAGAAATCCAAATATTTACATAAAATTTCTAAATCGGGGGTTTTTGCGGACAAGAAATTCAAATATGTTTCTAATTTTGACGTCACTAGTAGAGGGCGCCACTTGTGGCACACCATGTTTCTTTTAAATGGCAGAACTTTTTTGCATCTTAATGTATCCATCTGACTATCGAACCAATCGATTCTCCTACCTGTTTTATTTGAAAAAGGTATACCTTGCTGAAGTCGGTAGGCGTAACCATTTTTGAAAAAATCCTATTTGAAACACTCAGTGCACCGAGTAAAAACTGTTTTGGTTTCAGGTAAAGTGCCTTTTCTGTTGAAAATACAGCAAAATGTTACTTGAAAAAGTTGTTCAGAATCATAAATTATGGAGACGTACAACATTTCAAGAAGATCGGCTAGGTTTGATGAAACCATTTTTCAACAGCACAAAGATTTTATATAAAGCAGGCCGAGCATTTCAAATAGAATTGTTACCTTTTGATAGTTACCATTCTTGATTCAAAGACAAGAAGAAATCGAACTTTTACTGTGACAAATAACATTCAAGATAATTCTATCAACTTTTTATCATTTTATAGAAAGTATGTAGCCTTGAGACATAGAAACAAAAACACACCAGCATGATTATTCTAAAAATTTAATAAAGGTAAATGTTTTAATTAAGTGGTAGGAATGAATGTCATCGCTAAAATGCGACGATATTGTTAATTATCTATTATCTTAACCTACCAGTGTGATTTATACACAAGGTATTACTTTCGCAACATTGGCTACTTTATTGGTTCATGACGGAAGTGATATTATACAATTGAGACGACACGGAGGATGGAAGAGTTCTGCAGTTGCAGAAGGGTACATAGATAATAGCATCAATAAAAAACTTAAGAAAATTTTAACTAGGCCATCGCAGTGATGAAAATTTTGCCATATCAGAATATAGCCCTAATATGCCTTCTGGAGCAAGAATTATTATCAAATATTGTAAAAACTGTTCCTTCAGCATCCAAATTACGAATGCTAACAAATAAATTTCTTACCTTTATTCTATTTGTTGTAATAAATGTTCCTGTTGTAATAAAGTTAGTAATTGAAAAGTTTAATTTTATTGAGTGATTGTAGAATAACCTCACTTTTTGCTCTTAATACATAACTAGTTTAAAATTTAATGCTTGTACTTGTGTCCGTGCGTGCGCTGCTAAACAAAAAAAATGGTTTAAGATAGTTAAGTAGTTGCATTTACTTATAACACCTTGCAAATAATTGGGAAACTAAAACAAGAAATATTGATTACAAAAACACAAATTTTGTAACAACAACTAAACAATTTTCACATCTCTTATACCTGAGTAACTAAAACACATTTTGTTCAAATAACTATATTTTATTATATCCAAACAAAATAATTAATCGTCACCCCAGAATTATATTGGTCTATACATATCCATTTTTGGCCAAAATGACATAATGTAATCCCTGAAAACTAGATTATTAGCTTGAACTATATCCATAAAAATTACGTATTAACAAAGCTATACAAGAAAGTTTTTGGTAAATTAATGTACTATATCCACATTTTTTCCCAAACATAATATTATTATCTTGTCCCTCGAAATCTATGAGAATTATATTGTTCCATAGCCTCTAAGAAAATTATACTGTGCTATATCCCCTCTCAATGTCACTTCCATCATCCAGAACTATTTTGTTCTATGTCCGATTAGACATAATATAGGAAAGCTTTGCTTGATTTGCAAAATACATTTTCATTACCAAAGTCCAATGTATCAAAGAATTTTTATAAAATGAAACTGTCCTGTTATAATTTTACAGCTCACCTCAATGTGAATAATACTATTTACAACGCAGTGTGGCACGAACTTCTCTGTGGACGAGCCGGTGTTCACATTGCTAGTGCCCTGATTAGAATACTAAAGGAAATATTTGGACAATCCTCAACTTAATATACTTATTTCATGGTCAGATAGTTGTGTGCCACAAAATAAAAGTTCGATAATGTCCTTTGCTTTACAGAAATTTATTTAATTATGGCAAGCAAAGAACATAAAAGTGAGATCAAAAGTTCGGGGAGCCAGCCAGTGTATACGCAATTAAGAAGTTTGGTCCCCTTTAACTTTAATTCGTCTCCTCCTGTCAATGCCAAAATCGTGGAAACTTAAATTTAGAATAATCCAGATGACTTCTAGAGATTATTTTGACTATCAATCAATATATTCTTGTAATTTAATTCCTTACACGAAAGCGAAACATTTAATATATGAAAAGGACACATTACGGAGAAATAAAGACTGCTAAAATATACAAGAATAAATCTTAAGACGGAGGTATCACTTCCGGATAACATCCCCTTAAGAAGAATGTTAATATACCCGAACAGAAAAAGAAGCTATTGGTTGAGATGCTTCCTCAAATGCCAGAAAAGGAAAGACAGTTCTACAAGGCTTTATTAGGGTTGCATAAAAAACTTATTTTTGTTCGACATTAAAATATCTTTTTTATATATTTTTAGGTATTAACAATATTGTGTGAAACTAACTACTCTGTGGACTAAAGCATACCTAGATGTTTGGTATCAGTGAGCATACATATGACTTCATTGATAAGAATTGTAGGAGATTTGATTTATTTTAAAATACCTACAGTAAAAAAATCAAAATATCTTGTTCTATATCCCCATATTTCTGTACCAAATCTGAAAATAAGGCATTTTGTTCTATATCTATTTATAAAAACCCGTTTTTATGATTTCTTATAGCTCTCTTCTAGACTAAAATAACTAAAAATAATTACTTCATATTTTGAGACACTGATCTTAATTCCACATCTCTTTATAATATATGTCAATGTATGATCACCGTACAATATTTAGACACGATTTCCCAAAAGTAGCAGTTTGGAGTATAGAACATTATAATTCTGGGGTGACGTAATATTAATTATAATATAGATACCAAATACTACCTCCGTTTTCTCAATTCATGAATGTAAAAACAGTTAATCGAACTTTCTACGTTGAGAGAATTGGATTGTGAGATTTAAGTATGTAAATAGTATCTGTACATTTACATACATATGTTCGTGTAACTTTGTCAATGTCAAATAAACATTAACTGTATGACTAATATAGCAACAATTCGCCAGCGGATCAGAGTTAATGATGAGATTGATGAGAGATGAGAGTCATAGCAGGAGAAAGTTTGTTTTTACGGAAACATCAGAATTCCTAAATACTTACTATCTTATCCAGTATCATTTCTTTTTTAATCAGATCGCGTCATATTAGGAAATTTCCATTTATTTATTTAACAACAGTTTACTTTATTTTAAAAATTTAACCTTTTTGTGGTCAACTTTAGATATCTACTCATATCATTGTTTATATTACACATATTAAACGGAAATCTTAATTTGGTCTTAATACTGTGAACTAATTGATAACCTAACCCAGATTTCAAATAAGATTGACTTTAATACGATTTAATAAATTTTGAATTATGTGCGCCTATGTTACACACATTTATTTCATTTTCATTCATTTCATAACTAAGAACAATTCTCATGACGAAAGGAGATAATATTTTTTCTTTTTTTAACCGGTAACTGTGAACATATTTTTTTTACTGTATTGTAAAGGTATCTTAGCTAATATAAATCTATAAGTTGCGTCATAAAAACTACTTTTGTAGTTGCACTTTTTAGTCTATAACTACAAAATGGTGCGTTTAAGAGGTTATGTTTATTAGAGTTTTTAGTTATATCTTTTTATGTATTTTTCACCCAAAATTTTAAAACCTGAAAGATATTTGCTTAATTTGAAAACAGTAATTTAAGTATAGTACATATTTTCAATTTACTATATTATTATTATAGCTGTATGTAGTCAAGTTTAGATTGTTTATATAAACAATACCAATACAAACAAGTTCAATTACAAGGTCAAAACTTCAAGAACACTAACCATCTAAATAATCGTCTGATATTTCCTGGACATTTTTATCATCTTTATCATAAAAAGAAGAAAAGTAGGAACATGAAATAATTAGATTGAATAATGGTACTGTAACTAATTTTATCACAATAATCTACAAGTATACCACATTTTTCATGGCTCTTTTCTCTTGATGGCAATGGTTTCATGAAAAATAATAGGTTTAAAAAATATGACAAATGAATAAAAAAAATAATCGAAAAGTATGTAAATGCTTATACATATTCATATTTGTAAATTATTATTTTATTTTGCAAAAATGCTCTTTTAGCCAAATGAATTATACAGGGCAGTGTTCTTCGTACATATCACTTAAAAGTTTGTTATTGTCCCAGGTATCAGTTTATAATCAAAAAATGTACTGGGTGTCCAGTTTTATTGTTTACGACTCTCTATTGTAATGTGAATATAGGTCCTAAAATTCTTCGATTTCGAGATGCAAGGCATTGAAATAAAATACATAAGAAAATTTGATTTTCCTCTTTAATAATTTTGTTATTATATTATTTTTTATAAATATTTTGCCTGAAATCTATGTTGGCTGTGAGATACATTACAGTTCAATATCTATCAATATTGAAAATATTAAACTATATTATTACTCAAGGCACGACAGGGATTCTGACTAAATAATTTGCAAAAATTGTATGCTATATATTAGCATACAATTTTTAAATCGGAAAAATAAAGTTGACATAAAATATTTAAAAACTGTCTCTAAGTAGTGTTGTGTTTTACTACCCATATACAATGCATAAAACTGAAACATGGAATTTAACTACTAATTTATGTCCAATTAGCTTAAATTCAAGTTTCCATCATAAAACAATTATAAATCACTATATAGGTGGGTAGAGCATAGGAGGATTTAAGTAGTTATATGCCCACACAGGTCTACCATCTCTCTAATTGATATTCCAAATTTGTCTACATTTGTATATAAATAAATTTTATTATTACGTTTTAAATCTATTTGTTAACTAATAAATATAGAGGAATTTTTTAATTTGAAATGCAACTAAAAAGAGTGCATCAAAAGTCATAATAGTTATTTATGTATCTAGGACGAAATGTGAAGCATTTCGTCCGTGGTACATACAATATTTTATTTCATACTGCTTTCAAAGTATTCAAATAATCTAATTAATGGTAAATATTTTTTTCTAATTTTGACATATAAAGTGATACTTTTTAAAACTGATTGGCATTATGAAACGTCTTACTTTTTGTAACTAGTTGCATAGAGTAAAATTTTATGCAATTGGTGACGAAAAACGTATTTCAAAATTAGTGACAAAAAGAATTATTCTATTTATTAAACTGTTATAATACAAGTTAAAAACATAAATTATAAATTAATTAATTATTATAAATATTGATAACACAATTATTGCAATTATTCAAATTAATTCCCGACGACATATTTTTTTCATTGCTCGAACTTGCTGTTACTTGGGAAGTGGCGCACATTGCATTAGATGTTTCACCAAATATTTCTTGCGCTATAAGTTTTTTATTATTCATGGAATTTTCAACATATCCCTACTCAACAGAGCTAGATTTCCAACCTCCGTGCCTCTTTAATTTTAAAATATCAGCGCCACTGTCTACTAGGAAAGTGGCAGAGCTTCTTCTGAAGCAGTGGCCAGTATATAGAACAGGATTTGAAAGACCAAGAAATTGTGCAATAAGTTTTGGCAGACTGCTAAATGTGTTAATTCCCACAGGATTTCTGGTACATTTTCCATTCGCATATTTTACAAAAAATCTGTTGTGTTTAAGAACCTGGGGACGCAACTTAATATATTTTCTTAATATTTCAACAAGATTCGTATTTTCAATGTCTCCAGTGGTAATTGCAAACTGCCGTATAACTTTTGTTTTTGAAGGTGGGATATCAACACGAAAATGGCTTCCTTCGTCTATAACATTTTCAACTGGAAGAAATGTTAATTCTGCTTTTCTGCATGCTTCTTCCATTCCAATTATCATTGCAACCTTAGCCATTAAGTATTCTTTGTCATCAGCTTCCACTAAAAATTTGGCAAAATCTTCTTTAATAAAAACTTTTGACTTTTTAGCACTGTACCCGTCCGCTTGCCTTTTAATATATGCTACCAAATTTGTATATTTTTTAATATCAATACTCCTTTTCAGATTTAGTTCAGACCTTAACATTGTTAAGTGTCCATAATGTGGAAACTTTTAGATCTTTCTTACCCTCAAAATATGCAAGTAAAACTTTCTCATTAACATGTTTAATTTTCTTCTCATCACACCACGTAACAGATTTTTCGTATGCCAAATCATAAACTGCCTTTGACTTTTTGGGAATTACTGATAATAGAGCATTACCTGCTGCCTCTTCAATATCGCTTGGTAGCTCTTCAGAACTTGAATCACTCATTTTTTTTAAATAAAACTAAAAATATATCAATCTCGCTAAAAACCTTCCGTCTAGACTTTTTTACAAAATGTCAAACTGACAACTAACATGAAGTAACAGCAACAAACTAAATTTATGTTTTCCAAATTTTTGTCAATTATATTAAATTTTATTTTTTTATTACTTTCTTCAAAATTAGAAAAAATCTTGTATGCAATACGTTACGAAATGAAATTTTTTTACTGATGGCATAAATAGCTATTGTGACTTTTCGTTAATTAATAGAAATGACATTTCTGAAATGTCAAAAAAATATCCCCAGTTACCATGCAAATTTCTTTAAAGGCATAGTAGACTTTTACTGTATGATCTTAATACACAAAATTAGGCATTTCGTAACTGATGGCATAAATAGCTATTGTGACTTTTAGTTAATTAATAGAAATGACATTTCTGAAATGTCAAAAAAATATCCCCAGTTACCATGCAAATTTCTTTAAAGGCATAGTAGACTTTTACTTTATCATCTTAATACTTTAAAGCTCAATTTTTCGTCTTAAATTCACTAAATGCATCATTTTTGAACAGTACGAAATAAAAATTATTATTCTTTAATTATTTTAAGACTAATAGTGCAATACCTAAGCCTATTTTAAATTTGGTCAAATAATTAGTCGAAAATGAATTATTCCTTAGACATCGCATCATAAATTTAATAATCTTATTTAATTTTCTAAATACTCAATGGCGTAGAATTTCTCATTGAGTCACAAGAATGTTTTATACAGGACGATATTATCGGTATCGGTATCTGATGCACTGCTCACACATACCGACGTTGACTAAGTTTTTAATCAATCCTGTAGATACACATACGCTGAAGATTACTCAGTGGTGTACCTACCTAGCCAGCGGAAGCTAGAAATTGTATTATTTGGCTTGATTACAATTTGGTTACGATTTAAATTTGCTTGAATTTTAACGGGTTTGGTGTGGTCTTGAATGTTGTTGATAGTTTTAAGTTTAATTGACATATATCAGAAAACTTACTGAAGGAGTAGTAACGTATCTGGTACTGTATGATTCAACATGGACGTTACATAAATATTAATATAATAATAATAATAATAATATCTCTACCTCTCATTCTAATCACAAGGATTAGCCCAGAAGTCAGGATTAGCCCAAAATATTTAAAAAAAGTGATAGCCTGGCATGTCTGTGACGGAATTAAGGCCAAATATCGACTAACAGACTTTTAGACAAACGAAAAATATTCAATGGGAAGCACAATTACCGGTGTTAAGGTACGGATTCGCTGGTGCGTCTGCGACTGTGAATGCGACTGCGACTCGTCGCCGACCAATAGACAGTCTGAGTGTTCTCATCAACTCCAGCATTTAGACTGCCTATTGGCCGGCAACGAGTCGCAGTCGCAGTCGCAGCCGCAGTCGCACCAGCGAATCCGTACCTTAACAGGACTTTTTGAACCAGAAACACCGATATTTATATCGGATCGGAGACTGTGTGAACATCTCTATTTGAATACATGTATGTATTTCTAACTCAATCCGACACTAGTACCGACACTGATAATATCGTTCTGTGTGAAACCGCGCTTCGGTAAAGCTTTGGTAACATAATTTTTTGTCATCAAACTGATATATTAACCTTGCATTTCTGAAGAACGTGATTTTCTTACATTATGAAACCATTTGGTCTAACGTAAAGCATAAAAAATGCATGCTATTTAAACACATTTCTTGTGTAAAATTAGATAAATTTGAAGGAAACTAACGCATTTTCTTGAAGATATCAAAAACACATTCAAGAGAAATTTAAATTATTTACAGGGCCAGTTTTCAGATGAAATTTGATGACGATTTGACTCAAAAGTCCGTTCTCTGTATACTCTTCAGGTAGCACTCCGGGGTCGGGTGCACGGGCGTTACGGCTGGAGGCGGAGATTATCGCTTTCCCACTACAATTACTTTACGGTGAACGTATTTAGAATATTTAGATTTAGTAGTCCATCTTGTAGAAGGATATTTTTAGTATCCAAAATGGACTTGTACAACTTTTTTTAGTAGGGCCGCATTTTATAAAAATAAAATCAAATTATCGATGCTTGGGACATTATTTGACAATTATTACGTTTTTCGTTACATCGCGCTTGTAAATAAACGATTTTACTTATGTTCGTAGTTTTTTTACAGCTTATATAAAAAACTACAGTACTTCTCACGGTACACACCAATTTTTAATAACTTAACGCCTTTTCGAAAAAAAAAGTTCCAAAGTCGGTCCAGCAAATTTGTGCATTATAAACTTATATTAATTATTTACTATTGATATGTAGTTATATCGAGCAAATATAGTCAAAACTATAAAAAAGTTCGTGTTACACTTTTCAAGAAATTAATTTTGTGCGACGTGTGCATATTTGTGATGCAGAATTTGTTTTCATAAATAGTACAGCGCATTAATTCGACGAGTTAAAAATATCTATATTTTCCATAATGAGAAAAACATGTTTATTGTACATATTATGATTGTGTTTAATATATTTATATTAAAGTAAAGGTAAATTTTTATATAAAATAAATATAGTGACTACATTTATTTCAGTATTTTATGTTCTTTATTATTTTAATAATGAAAATACGTATTTAATTTGCGAAGAATTTTGTTCAATTTGAAACTTACGAAAAAATGACATTGTTTTAATAAGCAATGTAAAAATTGCATACCTAAGGAATTCTAGTAGAACTTCTTATATTTCCGGAACTGTTGGTCTAAACGAAAAAATGTATTCTACAAGAAAGGTTTAGACACCACCGCCAACAAATGAATCAGCATCGAACTCCATAAGATCGATTAATTCAATATTGTCTCAACTGAGAACGTATAGATTATAAGTGACTATGTATTTCTTTAAACTCCGGTCCTGCCCGCATTTACCAATCCCTAAGCCCATCCCACTGAGAGAAACACACGTGGTTGCAGCATTTAAAATATATTCGTTGTAGACGATCGGCATTTAGCACAGAATTTTGAGTAATTTTTATCAATTGGATATAATTTTGGTAAGCTAAAAAACAGACTTACTTCCCTCTGTAACCAATTTTCAATTTAAGCCTTTATTTTTAAGTAAATAAATTGTAAATATGACGATTTCTTGCACAGTTTACTCATTAAATTTAAATATTTAAAAACTAATTTTGAAAAAAATATTACACAGCAGCCTTAGGAAACAACTTCGTCGATTGTTTTTTTATTTGGACCGCTATGTTTATTCGTGGTCTAAATAAGTGTTATGGGCCAAGCGTAAAAAATCAGTATATTTCAAGCGCGCGACGGAGTTAAATCCAGAATATCTACTACTGACCAAACATGTTTTCATGCAGTGTACAGGGTGTGACAATTTCATTATATATGCAGAATATTTCGGAAACTACGAGAGATAAAAGGATGCGGTTTTCACAACACTGATGATGGGCCACTTTTTCAAAAAAAAAACTTGCAATAATCAGGATATTCATGGATCTCTTAGTCTCTGAGACAGAGTGAAAAAATACTTTTAAGAGATTCGGATATCGGAATGATGGAAATTGCTTCTGATAGAAAGATATATGCAGAGTTTAGTGGAACAGTAGCTACTTTATATTTTAGAAATTGGCAAAAAATGTTACGTGGTGCATAGTTGGCCATACCGATATCTCAACTATTCTCTGATATGCGAAAAATCTTTTAAAAGCTGTTGTTTAAAATATCATCCTGTATCTCAAAAACAAAAAGGTCTATGAAAATTGTAATTGCGCTTCTAAAGTTTCTGGAGCCCAGTGTAGTGGAAATCGTATTCTTCTATCTCTTGTAGTTTCCGATATACATACCTTGTAATTACAACGAAATTGGAACACCCTGTAATAGTACAATAGACATATTTACACATGCATGCATATTCCAAGACGTAGTTTGTTAAGCAGTCTGGAACCAAAGTAACATAAAAGTCTGTTGAAGGTTATGACAGTAGCGAAATAATGAATATATTTACCTTCTACGGACACAGAAGCGTAATTACAGTCTGCTCCATGGATGTTCTCTACGCAAATGTCGTATTTTCCGCTGTCATCAGCAGTGATGTTTTGGAGAAGAAGGCAAGAGACTCCGTCTCCAGAGGTGATGCTCGTTCGTTCGTCATTTTTCAGCGATCGACCCTAAAATAGACAAAATTGTATTTACGCAAATCTTTTACAAATTTGGATAAGTTATAAATATTTAGTACCGTGTTATACCTTATCGGGGCCGTAGATCAGAGGTTTCCTACTTTATATCTCGTTCAAGTATTTAGTGAAGGACCGCATAGTATTTGTTTTCATATTTATATTTTATTCATTGATCTAAAATTCTTATTTGTTTGAAGATCTATTTTGATATTAGAGCTTCAATAACTCTACTCTTGTGACAAATTTCAGAATGAAAATTAAAGTTACAAGACCTACTTCGAATTTTTTTCAAGCGTCAAATTAAAAAAAAAGTTAAGCAATTTTTCTTTATTTCTAATATGAATACACCATTAGATTTAGAATAGTTTTAAATGGGTGTGATCGAAATTTAAAAAAAAAATGTATTAGTTTGTAATATAATTAATTACATTATCAAACGAATAGTCATCATCTAAATCGGAACTTTGTAAATAATATTTTGTATTTAAAAGGACAAATATAACCAAATAATTTGAAAAGAAAATAATAAATTGAGATCTAATAAATAAACTGCACACTTTTATTATATCAAATAACAAATAATTACTACATTACAAAAATATAATAATGTACCCATTTTACAACGACAATTCCAAAAATGACTACTTTTATAATAAGATAACATAACCCGAATTATACTAATATATCATTAAAAGATTATGTACCTATTGTATTAAAAGAAGATTTAAAAATACAAAATTTAAGGTGTACAGACAGTACTATAGCAAAAAAAATTAATTATCATTATTATATTTCTTAGATTAATGTAAAGTGTGTTATTTTTCAAAATTCTGTACAAGGTGTAGTACAGAGATAGTACGTAGTTGGACGCGGCGGTCTTAGCGTGCGCGTTTTCTAACAATATAATAGTGGTATTTTTAAAGTTCGCATTGAAAGGAATATATTCATTGGTTAAAATTCTAGAATATTTATAATTACATAAATATTGAAAAAGATGAGGCTTTCAGTATCAAATACTAAATAAACTATAATTAAGCTATCATTTTTACGTACAGAGTAAATTAAGTATGGCTTATTTTTATGCATGTCAAAATATATCACCGCTACCGCCACTGTCTTTGTGTCTCTTTGCATATACGTCAGTATACTCTGTCCTTATCAAATTGGCAATATTAGTAGTTGTTTACCTAGTTGTTGGCTACAGCTAAAAGTAATATTATATTCTCAAATTTCCTTCTAGATGTTAGAATTCGTTGATAATAGTGATGTAGACCATTAAAATATGATGTATTGAATTAAATGGAGATTTAATTGAGAAATACAAAATTTAAGGTGTATAGTACTGTTGCAAAGAAGTTTAAGTACCATTATTATTTTTCTTAGATTAATACAAACCAGGAAGTGTGTTATTCTTTAAAATGCTGTACAGGGCGTAATAGTGACAATGTAGACAATATTTCAGGATAAGCGCCAAAATAAATAGATAAAAAATAAAGTAACTTTCTTTCTCAAACAACTTGAAAAAGTTGAATGTGAAACAGAATTTTACAATCATAAATAACTTACATTTTAGATACGGGTGTGCCTTTTCGAAGTTATTAGAAATTTTTAAAAAATAACAGTTGACGAGGTGTTAGATTTAAGTATCTAATTTTTGATATACTATAAAATTTTAAGATGCAAAACCAAATATTTTATATATTTAATAACAATTCTAAAATACTACACTCAATGCTTAATTTTTCCCGTTACATTTTACCAGTGTCAATAGATGAAAACATTCTTATTTCAAATAGAACAGTCGGTATTATTATGCTACAAGTTATGCAAAATTTATTTCTTCTTTTCCTGTTATAGACTTTGTGGAAGATAAATCTATTATTTTTTCAAATTTTTGCGATTTTTTCCGATTTTCAATAGTTTTCGGTCACTATTAAATTAGCCATGATTTAGAAATTAGGAAGATTAATTAATATAAATAACAAAATTCAACTTAATGAAAGTATCATAATCTAGTATTATTAAACGTGTGTTAGTATTTTTTATTTCACTACGTTCATGATTAATATGATACAACCTTCACGTGAAAAAAAATCACAAAAATTAAAAAAAAATAATTCCAACAAAATCTGTCAGGGAAAAAATAATTTAATTTTGTAAAAATTGAAGCAAAAATTCAAGGTGGTCCATTTAGAATAAAAAAAGTTTTCGCTTATTGAAATGGTAAAATGCAACAGAACAAAAGGTGCAACAGTTTAAGATTTCGTGGTATACCGAAAATTAGATGCTTAAATTGTTAATGGTTGAGATTAGCTATAAGGTATGCTACAAGTTTTAACCTCAAAATTATATGCCCCTTCCAAAACTTCAACAATATCCAGAGTACCCTATTTGAAATACGCAAAGTTTAAAAAATATCAACGTCACAAACACCAAATGTCAGAAAATAATTCCAATTTACGAGTAATATAAAAGTAATACCTATTGGTACTACACCACCAAATTATAATTTTCGTTAATTTTAAATTAAATTCCATCACGTTACAAAGACACAAAAATTAAAAATAATTAAAAAAATTAACAAGCTTACTTTAGACAGTAAGTCACTCATTGTGCTGCTTTATGTGCTGAACAAAACTACATACGTTGCGTTTGACTAAACAGTGAAAAGTAAATACTGTAGATCTTGTTCTATATTTTGAAACAATCAAAACAGAAGATGTAAACTTTAACCTTGACCGAAACAACCAATCATTAGGCCGAACACTAAAGTTGGAAAATAGAACCATATTAAGAACCTGTTTTGGCGTTCAGGAAGCACTGTCTAAATCTAAATATTTATTACTTCCTGTTTAAATTTAGAGATTTGAAAGTAGCAATAAAGTATCTCTTCCCAGTTATTTATGGAAAAGGACCAAATTGAACAGCAATAAATTAATATTATAGATATTGTTAAAATTTGATTAAAGCATACGAAATTGAGGTTCTGCAAAATGTAAAATACTGGGTATAAATAGTTCCGAAAAAGTATTGTGTATAAACAAATTTAGAAATTATATTACTGTAGATATTCATGGATAGATATGTCTAAAATATACAATCAAATGATAGCAAAACCAAATTTACCTGATTTTCTACACCATTTATCATATTATTTACACAGCTCATTAGTGAAGCCAACTAGATTTTTACTTTATCACGTAGGTACTATAAGTGTCTACCTGGTTCCATAATGTAAAACAATGTAAATATTAAACTCGACTCATAAAAATTAGTTTCAGACAATATTGTCATGTTTCGATCCAACTACCACAGATACTAGGTAAAAATAGAATAATTAAAACCATTCAAAATTCTTCATTTATCCACTGGAGGGCAGTTGACAATGAAACTGGCAACACAATTTTACTTCAACTCAGTTTTAAATAAATTTTAGATAGGAATAAAAGTTGCATCTACAGAAATGGGAAAACATATTCATATCGAAGCACATATTTATACATTAAACTTTTTTCTTATTTTTATTAAAATTTTAAAAGTTTTCAAGTAATTCATTATTTTAGTAATCATCACCAACACATTTGTGATACCTATTTACCTGATTTATTTAACATTTTTGCCGGTGTAACATTAGTAGTTGCAACTTGCAGGTTATATTCGTATAAAAGAAAGTAGTAGATAGGCATAGGTATAATTTAGACCGATCAATTTTGCTTCTTCTCCGAGTATCTTAGTAATTTTAAAATTTCTATGTTTGATACATCGATAAGAATTTTGTCGTTAACACACCAAAAGATAATCCATTTTCTGTGTTAAGGGCGACGTATTCTTGAAATAGTATTTTGTACAAATACAAGTAATTTTAGATATTTAAGCACTGAATATAGAGTTATAGTTTAGCAAGTAACAGAAATGTTATCTTATGCCACCTATGAATATTCAAAGGTACCGAAGTAAAACGAATATAAAACGACAGAGAGCGGTATAACCGCGTTCAAATTTTTAGATACAGAAATCTTTCAAAATACGTATTTTTTTAAATTCATCTGTTGATGTAAATATTGTTGTAACATAAATTTACATAGTTCTGCATATAAAATTGTTCACTTTTATTTATAATTATGTGAAAATAATTGTTAAAATGTGGGGTCAGAATAGCAAGTGGATAAACAAGACATCAATAATTTTATTTTATATATTACTTTTGCTCTAAGTGTTTACTCTTTCGAGATTTCTGAACCTTAAATAAGTACAAATATTTTAACTGCAGGTGTAGTTCGTCATATAGATAAGTCTAGTGAAAGTCATTTTTAAAAATTTGAAATATTTACGGAGATATTATTTTTTTTTTTAAATACCCACATTTTGAGGACCGCTGGCCAGATAGGCCACTGACTTAACCTAATAAAATAAACCATATGATTTACTGAAGGCGAGGTTGCCATATCTTCTGAAAGATAAATAATTTTTTAAAGTCAATTCAATTTTTACCATTGTTTCTAATTCAAAAACAGTCGTTTTTAGCAATAAGTAAAGTAAAATTATCATAACCGAATAAAATATGAATTTTCTGAAGTTCGATACTGTCAGTTAAAGAGTTTAAGAAGTTACTTAAATTATTTCAAAAAAATATCTCACATACTTACTGAAAACCCAACTATTTAAACAGTTATTCATATTTCAGTTAATACCATTGTACACTGTTAGAAAGATTATCACAAAATATCCCCTTAAATTATTTTAGAATAACAAAAAACTATAACTTTCACACAACATCTTAGAGTTAATTTCCCCCACATAACCTCAAACAACGTATCAGTGCTAACCATTTCGTACTTCGCAGTTTCGTAGTGGGTGAAACAGATTTTAAAAATAAACACAAAACATGAAATAACAAAATAACTATCTTGATGTATACGTTCAATATCAAGACTCAAAGTAAAATATTTAAAAGCAACGTCAATCGCATGCACAAAGAAACTGATGTAGGCACAGACAACAGGTAGGTTTCAGGAGCAGTAGGCGAATTGTCCCCGGTGAATAAGCTGTGGCACAGGCAAGTGCAATCAAAACATATTATTTGTGGAAACGGATTTGATAATTTCAATACACGTAAATTGAAAGTTAATATGAGATACTTTTGCACCTTCTGAAACCGAACTAAGCTAATAGCTTCTTTAAGTAATGCACCGTTTGACGCATCTGTTTTAAGATTTACCGTACTAACGTATTTAAATCGTCATATTATTTTCACGGACAGTGTTTTTCTCTTAAGTGTCTTGTGTATTTAATTAATATTTTTCGTGAAATAGGTACAGTGTGATTAAATAAAATATGGCGCATTATTCAAACAGTGAAAAAGTTGACATGCTAAAAGCATATCTGTTAAGTAAGTAGTGTTCAGTGATAGTGATAAAAATAACGTATTGTGATAAATCAGTCGGAGTGTAGTAAAAATGGATAATGAACAAATTCGGGATAATATGATTGTGAGTAGATAATCTGGTTTATATTTTCAATCATTCTTTGACATCTCTAAAAATTCTAGTGTAACACTGGCAACACTGTGGAATGCACATCCACCATGACTCCAGAACCAGCGGTCCTCAACAAGTTTTCTATTGAAAAATCACGAAATTTATTTAAAATTTGACTTTTTTATTCCTGATTTTTATACTATTAATACTATTAATTATGTGTTCTATACAGTGAACTGTACTGCTGGTTAAAATGTTTGTACTTATTTAAGGTTCACCCTGTATAGAACACCACAAATCTTTTTACCACCACATTTTACGGCGAGAAATACCACGGTATCAAAAATTTTCATATTTGATCTAAACTATTGAAATCAAAAACAATTCAGACACTTTAGTGTTCTCGTTTGTGTACAATAATACAAATCTGGTTCACGTTTTATAAAATTTTGTAATAAACATGTATGAGTATTTTAAAAAGAGCTTTTCATACTAGCTCGATACAAAACACATTCAATTGTCATGGATTTAAAATCCACACAGAACGACAAATATAATGCAGGTAAAACTGATTATTTAAAATAAACAAATTATATAAATTCTGATCAGATATGGGAAATGGAAGTTTAAAGTGAACACCTGTGACTATATTCCTATTTACAATTTAAATATATATCTACATAGGTAGATACACATAAGAAATGCAAGAATATTATACATATACTGTTATCTACTTATGTATACTCGTACAAGGTGGTTCAGTTTTAAATGAACAACTTTTGAAGATCAGTAGAAAAATTGTGCCAGTTTGTTATATAATTTTTATATTTTGGGGCTTTATAACAAGGATACAGAGTAGTTGTCAAAAAATTATAGACATTTTTGTATAGTTAGTTAGTTTGTATAGTTATAGTTTGTATATTTGATATATAGTGAAATTAGTTTAACGTGTCATAAAATATGTTAGTATCGAGTACTTCCAATAACTAGTGATGGAGGTAGATGACCAATTATTAATTTATATGAAAAGGTTATAGGTACCACCCTGCAATGTATTCAAATTTATGACATTTTTGAACTTAGAGATTAATTTCAACCAAACATTGTATTTCGATATATTTTCGTATCTGTTATGATCACATGGCAAATTTGAGTATTTCCGTTTGTTTTAATGTTTACATTAAACAACAGTTTTAACTAACATCTACATACTCTTTATCTGAAATCTTTCTAAAGATAGATATTATATTTCTACCGCACAAAACAATGCATTATGATTTAAAGAACTGCCAAATCACTACTTTCTGTCGTTTGCAGCATAATTTAGTTATTTTAGTAATTAATCTCAAGGAAATCATTATTTTGTCTTAATTATAGCTCATAGATTGTTTTACCAAAGGTTTAACGTTTACTAAACTTATATAAAAAACTCTGGTAAAGTAGTATAATGTTCAATACATCGGTCTTTTCAATAACAAAAAAATATACAAGGTGTTCCGATTAAAAATCAAACGTTAGGCCTATATCTCGGAATGTAATAGTCACACCCTCTGTAACTTTTTTTCTTAGTTAATGGACCCACTAAAAAGCCGCCATTGATTAACAGTACTTGATACCATATTTTACGACACATCAACTAGTTACTCTGTATAAAATTTCGCTTAAATATCCACTACTTTGGTAACTATACTATATCCATATTTTTCTGAAAACTTCAACACCCTGTATCCCAATTATAAAGTCACAAGTGACCCTTCAAGTTTAATTTGAAACTGAATCACCTCGTATAATTGATAATATCATTGATATGAAAATTCATGAAAATTAAAAATAAACTACCGACAGTAGCAAACGGTAATAAAATAAAACAGAAATATACAGGGTGATTCAGGTTCAATATTGATAACTTCAGGAATCGATTGAACAGGTTAAAATAATGTTCATTTGTGATATAAACTTATTTATGACAAAAGAGGGGGGTAGCATACAAAATACACTTCTAAGAGGGGTAGGTAGTTCAAACTTATGAAGCTTATGTAAGATCATAAGGAGTGTTTGTGTTCCGAATTTCACTTAAATCGGATAAGTGGTTCAAAAGTTATGAGGGAAAAACGTAAAAAAAAATTCCTACTTCAACGCCCTCTTTCTCGGAAAGGATGCGTCTTGGAAAATAAGTTTTTGGGAAATAATTTTTATTATAGATGTGACGAGAATTTTTGAAGTGAGAAGGTCTTAGTTTTGACTGGCAATGCAAAATTGGATTTCTTTCTATTTACTATTGTTATTGTGATATAAAATAGGTACCTAATGCAATATAAAAATTAAACCATATTTAGATATTTACATAAATTAAAATAAGTATATCTGTTTTCTATTATATTCTATCTATTCTATTTTTATATTCTATCATAAAAAACTTAGACTTTTGTATCTTTCCCGTTTATTATTTCTCAAAACAAAGCAGGCGCAAAAAGTCCGATCACTTTTTAATAGTAAAACAATTGCCTAAAAACGCTTGCATTGCAACTCTTGCTACCTTTCTTTCTCTGCAATTAGTTCATCTTGAGGTTCGAACGGGCGTCGACTGTGAGATTTTGTTTTAACGGAGTGTTTAAATATTAATTTCGCAGTAAAATCGTAAACTTTTTAATTAGACTATAGTGGATTTATAAATAATAAGTGAGTGACGATGTGATCATAGTGATAGGTTATGGACATATCTCTTGCAGTATTTCATTTATCAGTGAGTATATACGTATTTATTTAGAGCTATATTAGATGTAGGCGTAAGCAATAGTTACAACTTTTATGTAGTATTTTATGAAGTACGTAAATCATAAATCAAAAAACAAGTACCTATTATTTTCTGTGTATAAATCAGTGAATAGTAAATACTAATAAAATTTAAAACGATATAATAACTACCATTAATTATCTAGAACGCAACAGAAAGAACATGAGTATTGTTGCTGTTCAGTTGTTTAGCCAACATTATGGTTTTATCTAATAGCAGATTATGTCTAGTGAAAAAAGTTTGACATTAGACGGTTGATCATGATTATGATGTAACGGCCACCTTACTAAAGGGGTGGGATTTGGAATTGTAATCTATAAAGAATTTTTGTCATTTTTGACCTCCTCGCTTAACCGAAGAAGGTGGCTTTTAATCGGCGAATTTTTTTCAGCTTCAGTTCTGGTTACAGTTGACATAAAATTGACAGATTTTTTGACAGTGGTTTTACTTTGGTTCTAAATTCATAACGTCATCATTATTGCCAGTTGAATGCATTGGTTCTGTGGGGTTGTGCTTTACACACGTTTAAAAATATTTGTTAATAATTGTAAAGTAAATAAACCAAAAATTTGAACTAGAATGCGGTTGGTATCATTTTGGTTGACCTTCAAGTAAATCGATGCTGAATAAAATTCTCCAAATGTGTTTGCGGGTCTATTATGAATCACAAGGTATCGGCACATCATAAAATGATCGCGCTCTTGCAAAATACTTAGATATTTATTGTTTGCATACAGTGGCGTAGCCACGAGGGGAGGTTTTGGGGGTCAGAACCACCCCCATGGGTGGGGTTGGTTGGGTCATATAGGTAATGTCTCACTATAAACCTGCAATTACTCTATTCGCCAAGATTTAGCAACGCGGTCAGTGAACTAGATCTCCTACGGCAACCTTACAATAGGGTTCACCTGCAACTAAGTTCTAATTTTATTTTTGTCATTTTTGTAACAAATATTGTTCGTACCTGTTTATTATTTACATGTTTATGATGAGATTGTTTTTTTATTTACTTTTTATTGTTTCAATTTATTAAAAATTATTTATTTTTTTTATTAAAAAAATCTAGTTTGAAATACTTTGTTCACTTAAACCTCCCCCCTCATGTCAAATTTCTGGCTACGCCACTGTTTGCATATATTGAGGTTTTACACATGCGCATAAGCTTAATAGGGTTTCAAAATCAATGGCTGACATTCTACAAAATTTCTTATATTTGCCTGAATTTTGTGCCCGTATCCCCTTAATAAATTGTTGCCACTATGAAAATGTCGATTTTTAAAGTGTTGTTCCACTATCTTCTTTGCTGTAATTTGATTATGTGCTTTATTTATAATAAAATAGTAGGTACTTTCTTTCGCTCGCTCTTCTCACTTATTTGGTCTAGACGTAACTGTAGGTACATAAACAAATAAATATCTTATATCTTACAAATTCTATATATTCATATTTACTCAAAGTAATAATCTTTGAATCAATTTAATAAAATAGTTTAAAGGTCAGGAAAAAATTCTCATATATTTCTATTTGTGGAAAACACGATTAGACACAAATAGAATTGCATTTATAATATTGTAGACTATATTTCCTGAATGGGCTTCTTAATAAAAATAGATCACATTCTCTATATTAGTGTCAGAAGCATTTCCATTAACCTTGGTATTAATTATAAAATTTGATGACGCTGTTTATTACAATCATAAACTTAAGTCATATAAGGAACAATATTGTCGGCTATTGTTAAATGAATAACACATAGAACTTATGCGCATAATTTAAATTCTTCGCGACGACTAAGTGTACAGGATTTCAAATCCAATCTGTCAAACAAACTAAAACAGGTGATGGAGAATTTCTATTTAAAAGACGTCCATCTCCTCCGGAAAGTTTTATGGCAGAAATACAGGGCGGATAAATTGAACAGTATTTCAGAAATACAAATGATATCGAATTGAAATCTGATACAAACTGCAAGATAATAGGTCTGTTCTCACAAGCGTCAGGTACTGGTTTCAAACTGTTAGAAATTTTCGACCAGTTATGTGTGAATGTGTTTTCGGTGTAACCTAACTCAAGAAGTAGTTTGGGGAACATTTCTGATAGTTTTAAACTAGTCCCTGACTCTTGTGGGAGCAGACCTTATACGATTTTATAAAAAATACTTGTAGTGATTTTTTGGCTTTCACGGCCGGTGCTATTATTTTATATAATTGTTAAAGTCCATCTACCTAGCTTTAGTTGGGATTCTTTGACCTGACCCTGTTGTTCTTGAACTAAGCATCTTTGCGACAAAGATTCTGTGGAGTCACCACTGAAAATGCCAACAGTTTAGAGCGGCGAAATGTTTGGAACCACCATTATCCAAGAAACGGGATGCCAACAGTAGGAGCCGAAATCAATATATAACAATCCGGAAGATCAAGGGCAGGTCAAAGGATATTCCAGCTAAAGCTAGGGATGTGCACTTTAATTCTGTTACTGGCAGCAACCAGTTACCGAGTTCACTATATAACAAATATAAAGTACTTAACATTTGATTCAATACACCAGTGTAGTGTAGAAGGATAAAAAGGATGTCTCTGATCTATTAATAGTTAATTTTTCTACGTTTATGCAAAAACTAAAAAATGTTTTATTTAGATGACACTAAGTGCAGGAAAATATGACGTCTATTTGAACGTTTATGTTTGTCATGATGACAAACGCGATGAACGCTATAGTAGAATGACAGATGAATGCAATAAACATTTTATTGCACTAGTGCAATAAAGAACCACTTTTTCCACTAAATACAGTTCAATAAAGTTTTGTTTTTTGCATGAACGTAGAAAAAAGTATTAAATGGCGACTCTATTCATAAAGTCAATTTTTTCACTTAATGTTTTGGTTTGTATTTGCTATAATTTTTACTTATATAAGGGCATTTTGCCCTTTTGGTTGAACTTCCGTGGTTCAGTCACAAGTCTTTATAAGGCTTAATACTACTGCTTAAATTTTTTGAAAAAAAAAAAATGCAAATAAAAAAGTTATGATACAATGTTTAACCAATAAGGGCAATTCAAGCTGATTGAGGCTTTATGATATGTTTTTTGTATAAGATTAGTTTGTTATAGTAATAAAGTAAGTAAGTAAGTAAAATCTTTATTAGTTCATCTTGTATCAATTACAAAAATACCCTTAGGGTGTAGAACTCGTCAATAAAAATAGGTCCCAAATTAGAAAAAAATCAGTTAGATAAATGAAAAAATATAATAAAAATATTAAAATAAATAACTTCATACATTTTTTGAAAATATTTTCTATGTCCATGGACATCGTCAAATTGAGTTTGAATTTAAAATACAGCAGAAAACGGAGATGCATTTTTGACTGTTTCTTAACCTTATTAATTTTGTCTTTTCCACAAATCTATTGGAACACTAACCTCGAAAATTGGTAGTTACTTAAATCAAAATGATTAATTATTCCAAACATTAGGCACACTGTGATTAAAAAATGTTGAGCAACAATAACTAATCTCAAAAAACATAAAAGCATATACTAGTATACTCAAACTGGGTCATATTAATTTATTTGGTTATCGTGGTTAAATTCAAATTAAACATCAATGGAGTAAAATAGTAGAAAGTAGTTGCAGAGAAGGTAATGGGTTAGATTATTTTTATCAACTAAATAAAAGAAGTGGGTAGGTCAAGGATAGTTGAAGTATTTCAGATGATTCCTCCGTTCATATTAGACGGAGAGTTGGTTCTAGAAAAATTCTGGTGTTACCGACAAAATATACAATCTCGTGATAATTTTGAAATTGTGCCATCAAATTATTAAAAGTACACTTGATTGTATAGAATGCGAACATTCAAAGAAATACAGTATGCGCCAAAAGTATGGAATAAATTCAATAAAAACGAAACAATTATTTTTTGGGAAAAATCCTCGAACAGGTCGATTTTTAATTTAAAAAATACATATTTTAGCGTAAAATGCAATTTTCAAATGTCATTTGTTTTCGAGTATGACGTCATCGATTTTTTTTAATGGCAACGCCATATTTTTTTCCTTGATTCTGAAAGATCGTTTAATTCTCTATCAGACAGTACTAAAATTTTGCCCTCTTACATAGGAAAGTTTTCGAGTAAATGACGATTGAATGTTAGAAAACGTAAATCAATTAAAATAAAGCAAAAACGTTATCAAGTTGCTGCCATCCAATGAGGATTTTCCCGACTCCAATATCTACAAGTTTGACGGTTTACTGTACCATTCAGACAAAATGTGGCCTCATCTGAAAAAAGTATTTGCCGGTGTAAATTTCTATTTCCTTGACATAAATCCAGTAGAATTTCGCAAAAGTGTAAGCGGCGATCGGGATCATCTTCATTGAGTTCTTGCACAAGTTGAATTTTGTAGGGATGATATTTTTCCTTCCTCAAGATACGTAGCACTGTGCTCTGACTAGTGTCATTGTTTAATGCAACCAATCGTGAAGAATTATGAGAATTATCCACCATACTTATCAACATGTTATGTTTCTGATTTTCATTAATGCTTGGACGTCCAGGTTTTGGAATATTTACAACATTGCCAGTTTCTCTAAATTAGGCTCTACCTTACTGACTGTTGATTGGCTGATAGGGCGATCTGGATATTTTTCATTAAATAAATCGTAAACTTCCTGCTGAGTTCTAGTCATATTCCCGCATCCGATAACAATTAAAATTTCAATTCTTTGAGTAACAGTTAAATGTGCCATAATACTTTAAATTGAATAATAATTTATATGTCGCTTACAATACTTATTAGAAAGTCGGTGTGACAATGACACTTTGCAAAGATTTTCACCTACGTGATCCATAAAAGAACTATGGAATTCGAAAAACTAAACTTGATAACGTTTTTGCTTTATTTTAATTGATTTACGTTTTCTAACATTTATTCGTCATTTACTCGAAAACTTTCCTATGTAATAGGGCAAAATTTTAGTACTGTCTGATAGAGAATTAATCGATCTTTCAGAATCAAGGAAAAAAATATGATGTTGCCATTTAAAAAAAAATTGATGACGTCATTACTCGAAAACAAATGACATTTGAAAATCGCATTTTACGCTAAAATATGTATTTTTTAAATTAAAAATCGACCAGTTCGAGGATTTTTTCCAAAAAATAATTGTTTCGTTTTTATTGAATTTATTCCATACTTTTGGCGCATACTGTATATGCAATACTGCAGATATTGTAGTACTTCAGCTCTTAAACTCTATAAATAAAAATGTATTACTTCTGGGACACAAGGAAGATGAATATTTTTTTCCCAGACTCCTTGGATCAAGGACGATTTGGACCAAGTCTTTCTTAACTCAAAATACTATTTTCTGCTAATGGATGTACAACTTCTTAACATTCGAAAATTTCTGCCCGTTGGAGAGGGTTGAAATACTTATTTGTTTGATAAAAATTGAATATTCAAAAATACGTGTCACAAAGCCTAATTTAAAGCCTTTATCTCTCTTGCTTCTTTCCTTTAAAAATAACCATTTAATAACATCATTCGCATTACTCGCACGATTGTAATTAGGAAATATTTAAGTAGGCGGCTGTCATGCTAATTTCATTAGATCTTGACATTAGTTAGACATTTGTGAGTGTTTCTTAGATTTTTGCTACTTAAATAATTCTTAGTTGCAGCAGTGTGAGATGCAATAATGCGAACGATAATTGATTTTATTTTTTATTAATAAACGGTTTGTTTTAAAGAAAAAAGAAGGAGTGATAAAGGTTTTATAATAAATCAGGCTATCTGATAGATACGTATTTTCGTATATTCAATTTTTTCCAAACAAATAAGTAGTAACAAAAAAATAATTTAGCGGATGATTATTTCAATCTCCTTCAAGGAGCAGAAATTTTCTAAAAATTGTTGAGAAGGTAATTTTTATGCACAACGTATTATTTTTAGCTTAGATTGGCCGGTACCATTTGTGCTACCTCTTTTGTAAACACCCTGTGTAGTAAATGATGCGTGTAGGAGTCAGGGTTCATTGCACTCGTTAAAGAATGCATAACATTTTCATATCTGTTTGAAAGAGTAACATTTCAAAAACGTGACCTGACGTACTTCTCTCAATGCGATGAGACCATCAAAATTTTAATTTATAATTATATTATTACCATAACAGTAAAGTTTATATATTGAAAAATGTCATTTACAATTTACATACAAGAAATATCCTCAAAAGGACAATGAAAGCGTTAAGTTAACATTACAGTGACTCAGATGCTCTTAATATTTTAGGATAATTTCATTTTCAATCATTTTCTTTTTAAAATTAAAAAGTATTCTCTATAGGTGTAGTAAGTATTACAAATAGCGATTAATTGTAAACAAATGGCACTGACAATTTGAAAAGAACGTTATGTTCCTAATAATAATTTTATTAATAAACATTTTAAATGAATATATATATATACAGGCTGTATCATATAAGAGGGCCACTCCCATGTATCTCGCTTAATATGCGAGACACGTCAAAAATCTTTAATTGTTTTTTGTTGCATTTTTGGAGGCCTTGGAAAATCATAGTTTTTCGTTATTCTTCATAAAATAACTTAAGGAAATTGTGTTTTGTGTTCCTTTCTAACAGTGTACAATAACATTTAACTTGTGAAATGTGGATTACTGATTAAATAGTTAATTTTTTAACAAACAGGTAAGCTTGTGTGCACGTTTATGTATAATTTTTGAACATTGGACATAGTAATATCACGTAATATCTTCCTAAATATTTTACGGTAGTATTGAACTTGCGGAAATTCATTTTTAGTCGTTGAAGTATAGTAAGGTTAGTTCAGATGTTAAAATTTATGTTAATATTGCTGCGTATCATACTACATACCCAATTTTACTGTACTTATGCTTAAAACAAGTATTTTTAAAATAGAACTATTACGTTAAAGGAAACGCAATATTTATATTGGAGGAGATATGGCAACCTCGCAACAAATCATATGTTTCATTACGTTGTTGGATGAAAAATCAGTCAGCGGTCCTCAAAATGTGGGTATTTTTTTAAAAAATTAATATCTCCGTAAATATTAGAAATTTTTAAAAATGGCTTTCACTAGACTGATTTAAATGACGAACTACACCAGCAGTTAAAATATTTGTACTTATTTAAGATTCACCCTGTATATATTCAAATTAATAGCAGATAAATTATAGTTCTGTTAGCTGACAAGTTAACTAAAGAGAAAACAGAAAAATTTCAAATTTTTCTCTATTTTATATGTAAATTGTAGGTATTTAAGGTGGCCATATTTGTGGCTCAAAATAGTGGAAAGTCGATGTAATTTTAAAGTTAGGAATTTTAAACCCTGTGAAAGTTACCAAAAAGACTCATGCATTATTGGATAATAGAAAGTTCAACTGAGGTAGTGGTAGTATTTATATTACCAAAATGTAGCGATTTTGTACTTAAAATATTTATTGAATGTGACTCTTTTATAGTATTTTTACATAAACTTCAAAAATAAATTTTTCATATTTAAAAGCCAAAGTAAGAAAAATGAAAACAAACCTTTCCTAAGTTTATCCTTTATGTCTATTTTGCTGCAGTATATTTAATCACAGTAAGATCACGTAATATACAGTTATCAGTATTTTTTTAACCATAAATAGTTTAGCTAGATATTACGAGATAGCAGTATCTGCCAAGGGTTTAAAATATTACCGTCCTATATAGGCTACTCTGATGATACACAGTGACGGCGCCCTTAAGTAATATACATAAAATAGTGAGGATTTTTTTCAAACGGAAAAATCTCAGCATCCTTTAAAATGTTCTTTTCTTTCACATAAAAATGGAAAATTTTCAGTTGTCTCTATTTTGTATGTAAGTGTGTGACCCTATTTAAAAAAAGTGCATGGAATACTAAGTAATAATTAAAAAATAATAGTTTATATCAGACACAATATGATAAATTTCAGCAAATTTTTAATTATTACAGTTTGAAAGAAACTTTCATTTAGCATAATGTAATCAAGAAAAAATTGTTTTTGCTACAATTAGCAATACATTCATTGTTTACATTGATTGTGAGGATCTGCCGAAACAATATTTTTGACAATAGAATGTAATTTTGACTAGAAAATTTTAAAATTTTAACAGAGCTACCTATATTCATACACGGTATCCATTTTTTTGTTCATAACACTGGTGAGAGATGCCGAGAGCATGAAAACACAGTAGTACTATTATGTGTTTATGCCTCTATAACATTCTTTTATATTACCCGTACGTTCGTAAATTAAACAATTTGGTAAAGTGTCATCTTCATCACATATATCAAATGATGAATTTTAAAACATCTAACTAACCATATACTTTTGGATGATTTACATACATATTTCTTTCACCGATTGGGATTGATGCATCATTTTGATAAATTTACGAACGCACTGTACGTTTTTGTGATACACAGTGTTTTGTTTATTCATAGCATTATGAAATATGGATAGAGCATGAAAATATAATACTACATATTTCCTACAAACAGTTTATTAATATATTTTCATGATACAGACCTCTAAATTTAAAATAAAATAAAATCATTTTAAGTAATAATATTTTATTAGATTATTGTGTACCAAGTTTGAATAAAAATATAGGTACAAGTATGTACCTAATTCCATTAAAAAGGCCTCGTAACGATCTGACAAAAAATACACACATCACCTTTTTTAAGAAAATATATCAAAATTTAAATATATGCATTGAAAATATACATTTCACCATTACGAAATTTAGGAGGTTCAAAGGCGATCAAAATCCTCTAATTAAAATGACTTAAAAAAGAAAGATTAGGAAGAATCGGTAATAAATTTAATATTCGATCAGTTTTTCAGACAATTAATACTTTACGACCATTTTTGTCTAAAACACGTCCAAAAAATGATATACAAAATTGAAAAAATTGCTTCTACAGCATACCTTGTGAATGCAATAAACATTATGTTGGAGAAACATCACAGCCTATGAATGTTAAGAGTTGAGGAACATAAAAATTATATATAAAAACGGGAATTTGAAAAATCAAAAATTTGCGATTACGCTTGGGAAAACAGTCATTTGATTCAATGGGGTTCGGCAAAAATTTTAGAGAAGGAAGTGCAACAAAAAGAAAATTAAAAGAGACCGCGATTATTTTGTTGAACGGAGATAAGTGTGTGTCAAACTGTTCAGTAAACATTGATCATTGTTGGCTACAGTTGTATCAAGAAGAAGTAATAATATAAAAATTATTTAACATCTTTATAGAAGCAGATAAACAAACTTTAAACATTAACTTTGGGGTCTATTGCATCGTCATTTAGACAGTGCTACGGAACACAAATATCGCTTTTGGTTTTGGAGATAAACGGCTTCCTTATATGGAAGACCCTGTACATTTTGCCACTCCCGTACGAAATCGGACTCAATACTAAAGTAAATTCAAAATAAAAGCAGACTTTTTTTGTTTATAAATCATTTGCGAAATATTACTGATTCTCGAGATATTTGAACCTAAACGTATTTTTGAAACAAAAATTTCTTCAAAACTAAATTTGGGTTTTGTGTCATCGCTATTTAATAAAAAGTAAAAAAATGCAAAAAAAAACCTAACCCAAAATAATTTATAGATACTAAACATATATACTGCAGAACAAGACATCTCTTTTGGTTTTCGAGATAACTAACTGGGAAGTTTTACAATATACATTTCGCCAATGCCATTTATTTACAAAATCCGGCTGAACGTCAACAAATCCAAAATATAAGCAGAAATATTTTGAAATATAAATGTTTCAAAATATTGCTGATTACCGAGATTTAAACCTAAAAGTATTTTTTAAGAAAAACAGTTTCTTTAAAATTAATTTTGGAGTCTATTTCATCGCTATTTAAACCCATTTATTGACACTAAACACATATGCTGCGGAACACAGATATCGCTTTTGGTTTTCGAGATAAACGGCTTCCATATACGGAAGACCCTGTACATTTCGCCACTGCCAAATATCTCGTTTATGTACGAAATCTGACTCAACGCTAAGACATCCTCGCACACATGTCCTTAACGTAGCGAGAAGTAAACAAAATTTGAATAACAATATCCGAAGAAAGTGACAAAGCATTCCGACACACTTACCGCTCTGGTCCACCTCACGGTCGGTTCCGGATGACCCATATAGGTGGCCTTGAGCAGCACTCGGTCCCCTACCAGGGCGGTGGTGTCCTGGGGACCCCTCAGGAGCATCGCGGGCTCCTCGACGCCGGGCACAAGCGCATCGGCCGGCTGCGACTCCTCACCGAGTACGTCCATGGAGGTTCCACTGTCACTGTTGCCGTCAATCGCGTCGAAATCTCTAACGACCGTCAGCTCCGTGCTGCAGCTAGCGACTGGCACTTCTTCGGAGTGCTGAGTCGCGGTGCACTTCACCTGGCCGGCATCTGCCCATGTCACGCCGGTAATGTGGAGAATGTTGACGTCACCGTCTTCCTCTACCTGCAACAGACGTGCATTGTCTTTTATTATTGTTGTACTAATCAGTCTAGGTATACGGCGTGTATCAGCAGTAACTGGTCAAATGTAAAATTTTAATTCGAATGGTAATTGGTACACAGGGTGACATTGAAAAAACTACAATGCATAGTACTACGCGATAGAGGACTAAAAATAATGAAAAAAGTTGTATACGCCGTGTTTCGTTTTCAGTTTTAGCAAATTTGGTTTGAAATGTTTTTATCATGAAAGTTCTCTTTGTAAGCCTAGAAATCGTCCTGGCATGCCCGCTCTTCCCTCTCATTACCAAAAAATTACCAATTTTTTATTTATATGTATAGAGTGACATTGAAAAAACTACAATGCATAGTACCATGCGATAGAGGACCAAATAATAAAAAAGTTATATACACTAATGTCAAATCGCCTTTTGTTTTCAAGATAGAGCTTTTCAAAAGTTTTTGTAAATTTTTTTTTAATTTCTCCCGATTGAACGGAAATGTTTGAACCAAAATTGGTGCATACTGTGACCTTGCATGTGGCTATTATGTGTCACAATATTCAGTTCATTTAGCATTCAGTAGCGGAGTTATAGGAGTTTTCTATCTTTAAATAGAATAAATAACATTGTTTCACACTAAGAAAAATTGTTATCCTATTTCCCGAAGGGCAATTTAATTTTTTACAAAAAATTACTTTTGAATTACAGTCGTATTCCTTACCGATTTTCTGCAAAAAAATATTTTCTGTCTGCTTGACTTAAGAAGGTAGTTTGAAGTACATGAATCTATTAGAATATTATCATACTTTTAACGTGTTGAAAAAAGATTTTTTAAAATGACTATTAGAAAATGTATTTATCTACAGTATCTCAACAGAAAAAATTGCAACTTGGTCGACATGATCTTATAAAATAATAACAAAAAACATTTATTAAATTTTAGAAGTTATAAAGTATTTATAAGGTATTCAAATTGTTGTTGACATCTTTGAAATATGCCTAGATCATTACAGAATCTCTCAGCAGACTCCAGAATTCTATTCCATAATTATTGGTTTTCATTATGTATTTACACGACATACACCTCATTTTTTATGAAGCCCCAAAATGAAAAATCTAGGGTGACAAGTGTGATAGATTTCATTTGTTTCATAATTTCATAGACTACTAGTGATAGGGTTAATCAGTCAGTCACTTCAAACTACTTTCTTAAATCAAGCAAACAGAAAATATTTTTTTGCAGAAAATCTGTAAAGAATACGACTAAAACCCGAAAGCAATTTTTTGTGTAAAATTAAATTGCCTTTCGAAAAACATTTTTTCTTAAAGGGTGAAACAATGTTATTTATTCTGTTTAAAAATAGAACTCCTATAACTCCGCCACTGGATGCTAAATTAACTCAATATTGTGATACGTAATTCCAGTGTGCACCAATTTTGGTACAAATATTTCCGTACAATCGGGATATATTAAAAAAATCCAAATTTTACAAAAATGTTTGAAACACCGTATCTCGAAAACAAAAAGCGATCGGAGATTAGTTAACTTTTTTATAATTTTTGACCCCATATCGCGTGGTACTATGCATTGTAGTTTTTTAATGTCACCCTATAAATACAAATACAAAAAATGCCAGAATGATTTCTAGGCTCACAAAGAGAACTTTCATGATAAAAACATTTGAAACCAAATTTTCTAAAATTGAAAACAAAAAACTCACTCTTATTCGAAACTTGATTTTGCATCTCTAATAATAACGATAATAAAGACTGTCCCAAATATAATGAAACACTCTGTACAAGCAGAAGTTTTTTTTTAGATTTCACGAAATTATCTCTTATTTGAAGTTGTATATATTCAAATTTTAATTTGATACCATTTATTATATTCAATGTGATACCATTTTTCAAATTTTAATTTAATACCATTTTTCAATAATTTTAATTTGATACCATTTTTCAATAATTTTAATTTGATACCATTTTTCCATACTTACTACTAATTACATACTCGGCTTCAATTAGGTACGTACTTTATTTATTTTACCTCTATTTATTCGAATAAAATACCCACAAATGAATGTTCTTTCAGATTCTTCAAATTCTTGTACATAATGCCAAATTGAACAAGATTCTTAGCGCATTCTTGTAGTCTTTATTTTAGTTTCACTTTATCCTCTATGGCAAATAATGCTCTCACCAAATTCTGACAGAATTTAGACATATGTAGTAAATATAAACTTTAATTTTTATAGTACATTTATTATTTGATTATTTTACTTTACATTAAATAAAATATTTAAAACATTGCGCATTTATAATTAATTTGTTTTCATTAAATACATTATTTATTATTTATAGCAATGACTAGCCTGGAGTGAATTAACAGTATTTTAACATTGTGCAATAAGTCCTTTTAAATAGAAAAACACTTTCTTGCGCAAACATATTAGGAAAAACTAATTATTTGAGTATGATTTTTCTGAATTGGCCTTCGATATAATCCATTTGTATGATTCATTAGTTCATTACATCATTTGTTGCAATAGTCTTCTGGTTGATACTTTTTCTATACTTTACTTTTTAATATATGTTTTTAACAAGATCAATTTAGTGCTTAAAAAAAATTTCTAAATTCATTAGGATGAAATTCATAAATTTTAAGATAATTTAAAGATGCACCATTCGGTTTGACATTTTGAATTATGAAATTTGAATAGACAAGCTTAAAGTAAAGAAAGTTACTCCCCAGAACGATTGTTAATAGCCCTAAAAATTAAATTATTTTCATAAATAGACGCCAGTACTTCAGACAGGAATTTGGGAAATCTACAACAGTCGTTGAGGTGCAGGCTCGGCGCATGTGTTAACTGCCAATGCTAGACATTTTCAGCATCTTTTGTAAACATTTTTTTTTGTACTATTACTGATAGGTATTTTTAGGATATATTAGTTTAGTTTTAAAATTACTATCAAATAAAATAATATTTCAGAAACACTACACATTAGAGCGAAAATTCAAACTAACTTTTTGTTAGAAATAGGTATGGCAGGGAATTAAATCTGCTTATTAATTTTCATTAAAAAATCCAGTAACGAAATTGTGACAGGGGGGATTAAAATGACAAGATTTGGGTAATCCCAAATAATGTGCAAAATAATTGAAGGTAGATTGTACGACCGATTTTAATGGGGTCCAATATAGACACTTTTTGATCTAAGCCATCCTGTGTGTTATTTAGCTCCAAATGTTTAATACACAGCAATATTTGATATCAAAAAACCATGAACTGTCATCAAATACGAAATGATGGAAACCTACTAGATATCGATGTGTAAATTAGATATTGAAAATAAAACTATGTGCGTGTAGGGTCATGAACTTATTTTTTACCTAAAAACTGTATTACTTATCAAAAAATTGCAAAAGACAAAAAACATTCTAAATTCAACAGGCATTCGAAAAGACTTTTTTTAATCGAAACAGTTAACCCCAAAAAAAATGTAATGAATAGTATACAAGGGGTACTTTATTTCAACGCCTTATGACAGGACGAAGAGAATAAAAAATACTTGGCCAGAAGAAGTTTCATCAGCCTAAATATCTTGCCAAATTTTATTTCTTAATTTCAAAGTGCTTGAAAGACATTAATTCTCTAAATTTATCACATCCTGTTAAGGGGTTGTAACTCCTTAAGGGCGGCTTATATTAAAATATTTAACATGAAGAACCGTTATTAAAATCAATCGTACAATATCAATTTTTTTGCGCATTATTCGGGATCATACTGTAGATTTATATAGAAATATATCTATGTAGTTATTCTCATTAATTAGTTACATCATTTTCTCATATTTCACCCCTTTAATTTCTAACATGGACTAAAGTACACCCTATATAAATAAAATGAATTTCTTACAAATTATAGTTTATAGTTTTTTGAGTTCGTATTGTATACATAAAGGAAACGACACAAATGAAAGTCTCCTCCAGTAGAAAGGAACTCAAAGCGTAAGAAATACAGTCGACACAAAGGCGACAATTCTTAATTAAAGAAGCAATAAAATCACCCTCCAATAAGCTCCATTGAAAAATTTTATGCATTATTTTATTATTGTGGCCTCTCGATTTCCTCGTCATAAAACGGCAGACAGAAGGTTACGGGGTGACGTAAAACACAATTAAACGGGAAGACAAAGTAATCTAACAGTCGGTCTGTTGAATTAATCAGTCAAGCCAATTTAGTAGAAAAATGGGTTTACTACTATTAAAGGATTATATGAATTCAATATTTCACTAAACTGGCATTACATAAAATTTTATTGAGGTTGAGAAATTTACACACAACTGTTTACATAAAGAAACTTTTCCTTGATTTATTAAAGTTTGTAGTGTCAAAAAAGTTGCAATGTGTTTTATTTATAAGTAATTACACTAGAATAAAAAATATATACAGGGTGTTACAAATTAGTAGGTCAAGCCGTCAACGACACATTCTTTGGACCAAAATAATGGGACTCTTCTCATGCCACTTTTCATTTTGGAGCTTCATTTTCAAAATACAAGATGCCATAAAAACTGATTTTTATTGGTATTGGTTTTAGAGATATTTGTTTGAAATTTGGCACATATTTTTATCTTAAGTCGGCACACTTTGCGTGTCATTTTGGTGTAAAATATGAAAGTATGAACGGAGAAAAGAGGATTGTATTACTCACGAACCTCCCCATTTTTTTTTAGTAAGCCTATAGTTTCAGAATATTTTTTTAGATAGAGAATGTTTTTATTTTTTATTGTAAATTATTTTCTGCTTAAAGAAGTTTTAATCTGGCAAATTTAATTTATAGAAAATAATTCTAATTTTATAACTGAAGTTTTTCTCGTTACCTATTTTGTATCTACAAAAATATGGATTTATATATTGATACAATATTTGAAACTAACATTTTATTATTCCCATTTGAAAAGAGAAAATGGTACGTTATCTGCCTAGAGCCAGGTAAAATACTTTACCTGATTTCTAAATTAAAGAAGCACAAATGCTTTCAAACATTATCTGCATGAAATGGAAAATAAGTAATAGTGAGTGTTTTATTTAAAAATTCCGAGGTGGACATTTAAGAAATTCTGGAAAAAAGTGTGTTGTTCATATAAATAACTTCAATTGATGGTGTAACATACCATAGACAATTTTTGATGACAGAAATTTTAAAAATAGTTCACGTAAAGACCCATTGATTTCTAAAAAAATATTGAACAGAAGCATTAACTAAACTTAAAGTATTTGTTTAAGAACAAAAGTTATTGTTACTTTAAAATTTATTTTAGGACACAGGCACTGTAAAACATTTTCAAATTAAATTAAAAAATCATTATTTACAGAACTAGGACTTTAATAGGGAACATCCAGCTGATTTGCTGTAATTTTTTCTTTTTTCATTAATTTTCTTTCGTTTCTTTATTAGATAGTACATATTTTAGTTTTAATTGTTAAAAAAAATGTCAACCGTAGATAATGTTGCAGCCTTGATAACAACAACAAAAACATTTTTAACAACAAGTTTCTTTTAACATTCCTAGACATATACAAATGACGAGTAGTAAGTACTTAATAAGATTTTCCTCAGACCAGAGCAAGAGAAAAAGGGACATATAACTGCAAATATTTTACTTCCACGAGTGTTAAAAGTTATAGGAAAATCACATTAATGCAAATATGTCAAAAACTATTTTGCATAAAAAATTCTTTAACTGAAATCAACTAGATCAACCAGTGACCGACGTACTGGGAGGTGCCGTCATTAGAAACCCTGGAACTTCGACGCCACTGGGTGAATTGTATCTATACGAGTATAGCTACAATTAGAAATTAAATAGATTGATTGAATTTCTAAAATACTTAGTGCTGAAATTTTCGGTGTCTCTCAGTACCTTCGATAATGGTTGATATCGAGAGGCAAACCTTGGCCCGGAATCTTGTACACTAATTCTAACTATTTCCAAGTAATGCCACTAATTACTCTACTAATTCTAATACTGTTATCACTAATTTCAAGTTAATTCAGCTAATTCCATAACTAATTTCGCTAATTCCATCACTAATTCACTAATATTTCTACCACAAATTTAAGTACTCCCAAAGACTTCTCCTTCAAAAATAATGTACAGAACCTTGAACAAATTATAAGTAATATATCTGGATTATTACTTACACTTACACAACTTACAATTATCGCTAGAAATATTCCCTTGCAAGTTTATCCAAAACCGAGCTGGTCTCTTTTATTTTTTGATGGACAACTAACGTTTAGTAACTAACGTATTTTCATTACATTGAGGATAACCCTTATATAAATATAAGTAAACAAAAAATAATTTTTTAAAATATATATAAAACAAACAATTTTTTTTTTTCAGGCTGGATTTAAAATTTAATTAAAAAAACAGAAAGTAGAACACACTGCTGTAGTCAGTAACTAAATAAAAAGAAGCGAGAGCAATTATCTGTCAAAACTAGAGATAGGTAAATTATTCTACCGATTTTACTGGCATACCAACTGAACCAATAAAGAACTTACCAGTAAATATTACGAAATAAATCAACAAATAATTTAAAACTCAATTTAATCAGAAAAAAACTAAACACTAGATCACAAGGAAGTTATACTGTTACTTTTAACCAGAATATCAACAAATTTTCTAAATAATAAAAATACGAAACTATCTAAACTAAACTAAAAAAAACCGATAATATACTAGTAAATACATATCAGCAAATCAGGATAACCTCCAGGATAATAATATTAAGTATTAGAATAATAAAAAAACACGTTTCTACTTCTTAGTCAGCTCATATTTTTTAACTATGTTGAGATAATCTTGTCGTTTTACTTCAAATGGTTCACATAAAAAATATACTCTTTACTTACAATATCTGTGTCATATTGACGTGGCCATGCAAATGTGGTTGTAAGTGTGGCTGATTTTTTCTTTAAAAAATTTATTCTATACTGTTCGGAGTCAATCCGTTCCATTAGTTTTCCTATATAGGTACCATTGTTTTGAATAACTGACTGCGTAAAAATATTATCTAATAATATTTGGATTTCGGATATGTTGGTGTCATGTGTAGGCTCATCATGGTCGCTGGTGCATGGTTTGGTGCTGGTGTTTCGAATTCCTGTTTTTTTAGGATTCGGTTGTTCTCGACTTTTAGTCCGCATGATAATAGAATAACCCTTTGATGAACTACTTGTAATAAATCGTCTAAGGCGATCATTGCTCACACGACCATTCGAGTCGTTCAATAACCAGCATAGAGACGACTTTTTAATTACAGCATTCTTGTCTTTTATGTTAATATATTACATAAACCTCGACGTAAACTAAATTGTGGGCGAACACCCCAGTCAAAACATCATAAATATGCGCTATTGCCGCTTGCGCCGTATTGCGCACAATGTTTTTAGATTTTTGGATAAATATTGTTGCCAGAATGTGCACGAATTCCACTAATTCCAGGACTAATTCCAGACTAATTCCGCTAATTCCAGACCAATTCCACGGCTAATTCTACAAATTCCACGACTGATTTCACTAATTCCAGGACTAATTCTCCTAATTCCAGAGATAATTCCACTATAGTCTGTTTAGAAATTAAAGAGAGTAATAAAAGCTTATTATGTATGCAAATCGTAAATAAACGTAGTATTGGTGCTTATATTTTTATATTATGTATTATCGGTATAGATGAGGTGTACTTTTAAAAAAACTTTGTGTGATCGTACTAAATTGTAGCAGGTAGCTAAAATTGAATCCTCGACAATCCGTCTTTGTCTATGCCGCTTCTATTTCTCGGTCCATTTCTCTTATACAATATATATATATATATATATATATATATATATATATATATATATATATATATACAACACTACATTGACTCACCATAATTTGAATTTTCAAAATACATATATTTTAGTGTGGAATAAAAGTCTATTCATTAAATTTAAATAAATATTTTGATAATAATATTGAATAATTTTATTATATATATATATATATATATATATATATATATATATATATATATATAAATTTTATTTGAATTACTAAAAACCCTCTTAAATATATATATATAAAGCTGTTTACAGGCCTTCTCTTATAAGTAAACAATATAAAAACAGCATTTCAAAACATGAACATCATAACCGAGTTAAGAGGGTTTTTAGTAATTCAAATAAAATTATTCAATATTATTATCAAAATATTTATTTAAATTTAATGAATAGACTTTTATTCCACACTAAAATATATGTATTTTGAAAATTCAAATTATGGTGAGTCAATGTAGTGTTGTATAAATGTACAATAAAGAAAATAAAAAAGGTATATTAAAATTCAGCCTCTGAATATTCTGATAAATTATCTTCGTCTCCTAGATTGATAACGATAGGTTCCACAGTAACGTCAATTAAATTGTCGAGTTCCCACATTTTCTCCTCTTCTTTTTGTACATGATGTATACATCTTTGCCAGTTATCTGCAGTTACTCGTTCCAAGGATTTTTAAACAAAATTTCACGTTACTTAATTTAAACGTCGTATTATTTCGCGCTACATCTCCTTTTACCTGCGCCCAGACTAATTCGATTGGATTATGTTCACAGTGATAAGGTAGTAACCGTAGTACCGTTATTTTGCGATTTGTTGCCATTTCATCGATATTTTTTCTGATCTTTATTAAGATTGACAAGTGTCAAAAATTCCTTTTTCACCATATTTGTTTCAAAAGAAATATTTTTTCCGGATAACCATTGAATTATATCGGCTTTCCTCTAAGAAGTCGTAGGCGTCCACTAGGTCTGCCGTGAATGGTAACTTGCATTATCCATGATAATTACAGACCCCGGAGGAATAAGATCCAACATCTGTGTAAAATACTCTTCGAAAACATCTACGTTCATGTCTTCGTGATAGTCACCTGTATTTTTAGATTCAAATAAAAGTAAACCGCCATCTACAAAACCACTGGCATTACCTATATGTGTCACTATTAATCTTCGCCCTTTACCTGAAGGTGCCTTGAACCCTGTTGAAAGTCTATCCAAAAATGCTTGTCGAAAACTTTTTACATTTTTATCTTGCCATATTTTTGTTACAGTATATCCCTCGTTGACCCAAGTTTCGTCTAAATGATAAATATGCCTCCCTTCGCCACGGAATTTTCTAATTAATCTTAAATAGGATCTTCGCCAACAAATAATTTCATTTTTTTACTGTTTTAGAAAGGTATTTTAAGCTAATATAAATCAAATCTCCTACAATTCCTATCAATGAAGTCATATGTATGTTCTCTGATACCAAACATCTAGGTATGCTAATGAACAATTCCACAGACAAAGCTCTATTCAATAATTATCTAAAGAAAATAATCTAATTTACTCACTCTATAAAAATCTAACTTCACTTTTTTGGCAGTGGGAACACGACAAATTCAACCACAATAGATGAGATCTGACCTATTTCTGCATTTTTAGGATTGCTTCTTCAGGTGGTCTCCTTTAAGTTGAATCAAATATCTAACTATAAAAATTATTATAAACATTAAAATTATTAGAAGTTAAATATCGACAATGACAAAAAAGTGACATCCTGTCAATGAATTAAATATGACAATACCTACTTGAAAAATGTTCACCTTTTATCTAAAAGTTTTTATATATTTTTAGGTATTAATAATATTGTGTGAAACTAACTACATCTAGGTATGCTAATGAACAATTCCACAGACAAAGCTCTATTCAATAATTATCTAAAGAAAATAATCTAATTTACTCACTCTATAAAAATCTAACTTCACTTTTTTGGCAGTGGGAACACGACAAATTCAACCACAATAGATGAGATCTGACCTATTTCTGCATTTTTAGGATTGCTTCTTCAGGTGGTCTCCTTTAAGTTGAATCAAATATCTAACTATAAAAATTATTATAAACATTAAAATTATTAGAAGTTAAATATCGACAATGACAAAAAAGTGACATCCTGTCAATGAATTAAATATGACAATACCTACTTGAAAAATGTTCACCTTTTATCTAAAAGTTTTTATTGTGGTTGAATTTGTCGTGTTCCCACTGCCAAAAAAGTGAAGTTAGATTTTTATAGAGTGAGTAAATTAGATTATTTTCTTTAGATAATTATTGAATAGAGCTTTGTCTGTGGAATTGTTCATTAGCATACCTAGATGTTTGGTATCAGAGAACATACATATGACTTCATTGATAGGAATTGTAGGAGATTTGATTTATATTAGCTTAAAATACCTTTCTAAAACAGTAAAAAAATGTTACAAAAGCTAATAATAAGGAATATATGGGTAGATATTGTGGGTGTAATTCAACGCAGGTTGGGGCTTTTGTCCACTGAGTAGTTAGTTTCACACAATATTATTAATACCTAAAAATATATAAAAATAATTTCATCTTTAACGATAAGAACTGACTTCCTATTCTACTTTTCCCAGCAAAAATTCAACTCTCGTAAGACGGCCCATAATTTGCTTCTACTGATTTTTGGCAAATCGTTGTCCTCTGAAAGTTCACTTAAAATTTTCTTTAGCGTTGGTATTTCTTTTTTAAAATAAAATGAGTGTACTTTTCTGCGAATTACATTTTTGAAGAAATCATCTATAACGGCTTTTGACCTCCCTGTAGATGATTTTGGGGGATTTACAGTATCTTGTTCATTTTTTGTTTCCTTTAAAAGTCTGTAGATAGTCGATTTTCCAATCCCTATCATTTTGGAATACTTTTCCACGATGTCGTCAACACTGTTGGTAGGATTTTGGTGTTTCAATACATTAAATACATTTAATATAATAATCTTCTCACTCTGAGACAGCACACATCTTTTCACGCGTTTAGCAGGTACGTAATCTGATAAGCTCGACATTTTACCGAAACAATATTATATCCACTGGCACAATAGTCACTAAACACAAGTCCAATTTTACTCCGATAATTACCTGAAACGAAATATTACCACGCCCATGGCCAGTTCTTATCTCGGGGTTTTATTACTCATTTCCAAACAGACTATAATTCCAAGTGAGTGTACACCAAAATTCCCTCGCGGTTGATATAGTAATTGTAAATCAGGTAAATGTATACTGTTCCTTATTTAAATTAACAGCGGAAGTGAGATTTTCGAGTTAATGTGACATTTTTCGAAAACTTCAGCCTATATTTTGTCGAAGTGTTTACGGAAATATTATATTCATAGTCACTTTAATGGAAATTTTGTGGGATAATTACTTTTCCCCTCACATGACGAAAAACTGCCGCTCACGTACTTAAAGGGAAACCGTAAAATCTGCTATAAATGCTTCTTTTTAATAGTATGTTTATTATGTTTGCATAAATAGTACGTGGGTTCTAACATAAATATACATTATTACTATTTTCGCGACAACCTTGGTTACCATTTATGGCAAAACGCATGCCAAAGACGACAGCAGTCCATATAAATTTAATGGAATTGTAGAAAAATTTACTCCACTCTTTAAACTTGGTTTGTGTATGTATCTACATCCGCTCAGATATTGTCCTTCGAATGTTTTGAGAGTTCAGTAATGGATGTTATACAGACTACGCGAGGCGTAGGACGTGCCAATATTCTAGTGGCTGCAACAGAAAGCGACTAAGTATACTATGGATATTATTGTAAACTGTATCTGTATCCCTATCGGCGCTTACAGTATTTGTAAATGTGGAATTTCAAAAAAACGACTACCTACTCCACAGGCTAATGTCTCGATCAACATTGACTTATTATAGCAAACATCCACGGTTAGCCATCAGCGGCGCCAGCAGACATATTCCGGTTTCGAGCTTGTTAGCTCTCATTAGTATGTCATGTGTGAGACAAATTACACCGAAAAAAAACTTGGTGTCTGTAACAAAAATTTTTTGGAAAAAGCAAAAATACAGTTATTTTGTGTAAAGAAAGTATTTGTTTCCATTAAAAAACTTTATTTCCTTTTCAATGATGCATTTTTGGTGTTGATTCAATTGTAATCTATAGAAAACAATATTTGTATTTGTATATTTCAAAGAATTGCTTTCCAGTTAAACAACTGCTTATTTAGATCAACAGCTTATTGCTCAGGAATTTCAGAAACAATGCGGGCTACTGTCCCGACCAGCATTGAATTACGCCTGAAAAATATATAACAAGTAGTCAATATATTACTGATTTCAAGTTTATTAGCTATCATCAGTGCGCCACAGGCGAGTTGACTGACGAACAGCCCCGTCTATTGATATCATACCTGAGTACACAAAATATAGCACAGCTACATCGAAAGGCTACCTATTGATAATTATTTTTTTGTTTATAGGAAACAATTAGAATTTTTCCTTTCAAACAAATACTTTTTTCAATGATACGACTATATTAGAAAATTGAGTTTTTTTTTTAATTTCCAAAAGAATATAACATAATAAAACTTTATTTAAAAATTTTACAAAAAGAATTGAAATATATTTTCTTTCTCTACGTCCCTCAATTAGAAATATGAATTTTTTAATTTCAAAACATTATATTTTATACAGATTTAAACAAAGTCATCCCAAGTATGTATCTCATGTTGGTCATAATAGTATTTAATATTTATTTCTTAACAGATACAAGGTGATAGATACTACAAAAAATTAAGGTGATGAAATATAACATTTAACCATGAAATAACGTACCTAAATATATTTAAATACTCGTAAATTGAATTATTTGCTGAAAACATTTTTATTTCGGTGTATTTAGATTTAAGCATCTAAAAAAGTGTTTTCTGAAACATAATTTTTTCCATAAATTTTTCATTGTATTTAACTAAAAATGTGCACTAAAGATCACATTTTAATTCATTATTAAAAAAAAACTAGTTACTGACTTTTATCTCCTACCTCCTTTTTTATCCATATATTTCGTCCTAAAATAGATTCCTCTTTAGTAGAAAATTAACAGCAATTTTGTATTTTCTTAAGTTAAGAATTATTAAATTATGAAACGAAACTTCTACACTACCCGCTTTCGTACTAACGCCGTTTCCTTGACATATTTACACTACGTCATTGTAAGGAATTTCATAAATATTTGTGTTATCTAACGTTATTTTTTCAGATTAGATCTGATGGTAGCAACTTGTGTTCAAACTACTGACAAAGCAACAAATCATGTTTTAAATTTTCTCAGTTTTGAAACCATACCAAAATGATTTCATATCATAAACAGTACATTGTCATAAAAGAAAAACATTGTAAGAACTATGCTACGCTGTGATTTCTCCCTGAAAATCATCAGATGTCCTTAATTTCAAGGCGGTGTACTTGCACAAAAATATTTTAAAACCATCCCATAATAAAATCATCTCGTTGCTTACATAACCGAGGTGAGCATTGCTTTTATGACAAATATTAAGTTCGCATTTTCTTTAAGTTTCACTTTTATTTTGAAATCACGCGTTAAATATTTTGTGCAATGTTAATTCACTTTCTATATATGCACAAGGAAATAAATCGAACAAATATGTGAAATTTGGAAACGTATCAGGAATTTATTTTGCGTAAAATGTACAATATCTGTCAGATCTGATATGCAAAATTAACGTAAAAAGAAAGTGTGTTAATATTCTTTGAATGTAAAAATTAGGCAGTGGAAAATTTAAATTCTGACTGTGTGAAAACCACAAGAAGACCGTGAATAATTACCCACTGGAAATTATTTATTTTCTCCGAAGTGATTTAAATATGCTACTACTAAAATACTACCAACTTTACATATAAATCGTTTTTATATTTAAAAAATATATAATTTTTTACATACAAATGTGACCCATTTTCTTGTCACCCTGTACATTCTTTATTGTGCGATTTTAACCGCATTTTTTTCAAAATGTAGAGCTTGATGACGTGTGCTTTCTGAAGAAAAATAAGTGTGATCCCACAAAAACCAAGGCCTACTACGTCCGTTTTCAGAAATAAAATTGTATGTATTTCATATTAAAGATATTTTTAGAGAAAATGTATTTACACCACTAGATTCACGAACCGCCAAAATGAGCCAATACCAAGTTTTATCTAAATTTTTTAAACAATAATGATTTTGTAGTCAAATAAAAAATTCACAAGTCTGTACTTTTTTTTCATTAATTTACTGTTGATATCAAGTTATCCATCTAGTAAAGTAAAAATTATAATAATTATTAATAATCTTATTTTTGAAAAATTTCAAAATAAAATAATGAAATTGAATCCAACAAAAGTTGACTAATAATTATATTTTTGTCACTTCTATCAATCCATCATTTCTTAATTCTTTTGAATACGTTCGTAATTACTTTTTGTATTTGGTTTGGGGTTTCTGCACAGGCTTGCACGTAGTTCGTGTACAGTTGTGGCCTTGATTTATAAACTTTTTGTTTCAATAAAGTCCAAAGAAAAAAATCTAATGGCGTCAAGTCCGGGGATCTCGGCGGCCATTAAATTAATGGACTATTTCGTGATATCCAACAATTCTCAATATGTTTGTTTAACCATTCTCTCACCGCAGCAGCGTTATGAATAGGGCTACCATGTAATTGAAAGTTCAAGTAATGGAGATTTCTTATTGGAAAATCATCTAATGCGTTCCGAAATTCATTATATAAGGAAACTTATCTTATCTTAATTATTCTATTGTTTAGTATTTACCAAACCAAACTTTTTGTAAATGCTGCTTTTTTGCGTTTATAATGAATTCTGGATTCTCAGGTGATCAATGACGACAATTTTGGAACTATCCCATTTTTAGTAAATGTGGCCTCATCACTAAATAAAACTTCACTTCAAAAATTAGGATTGTTTAAATATTCTCCCTGTAGCCAATAGCAAAAATTCAAACGTTTTTCTTCACCTTCCAAAGTATGGACAAATTTTGGTTCAAAAGCTTTTAATTTTTTCCAGGCACCTTCTGATACTTTCACTAGGGATATAAAGATTTAAACAAACCACTGTAATACTAGCCTGGGGATTATTATTAAAATATTGTAAAATTTGATTATTTCGCAAAATACAACGACATTCATTATGTCTAGTTTTAAATAATTTTATTGAACAGTCCGACTTAGTCGTCTGTCTGGGTATTAAATTATATTGCAGCATTTCTTGCCGAACACACACTATCGCCAACAATTTGTTCAATTTCTATTTTGTTTCATAATGGTAAGTATATTTTCCATGGCTATTAACTCAAGATAAACTTCACTACACACTATTTTGTCACATCTAACAATTAGCTAACTACCTCATATTTTGTTTTGGCGTAAAGTGGAAGCGGCGTAAATTTATTTTTTCTAAAAAAATTAATAATATGAAATATTAGAATTTTACTCGCAAAAACGGACGTAGTAGGCCTTGGATTTTGTGGATTCACGCTCATTTTCCTCCACAAAGCACACTTCATCAAGCTTTACATCTTAAAAAAAATCGGGTTAAAATCGCACAATAAAAAAAAATGTTTATAGGGTGGTTTAAAAACAAATGGGTCACACTACATTGAAATTATAATAACAATTTTATATGTCGACTTTAAAATATTTTTCCTTTTTCTACGTTACACTGCTTTGAAATTTAAAGAAAAGTGAAAAATATTTAGTATAGTATAAATTCGAAAATTGAGACAAAAGAAATTTAAATTGAAAATCCACAAGATAATTTTGGAAATAGCTAAATTAAATTGTTTACCACTGCCACATGCAACAGGTACTTTTACATATACAAGATGTCCCTTGATTCGACTGTCAAACTTCGACAGAGTGTTATAAGTTACGAAACCATGAAAGTAATCGAATCATCAATGCGGCCTTTTTTGTAATGAATAAATTACTCAAAATTTTATATTTATAACCATTTTCGCAGATTGGAGTAGTAATTTGTAATAATTTATTACAAAATATATCAGCCTTTAACGCATATTTGTCATAGTTCCATGCGATTTTTTTTCCATAAAGCTTTTAACATAACAAATTTTAGTCGTTTTAAATTTATAACAAAAAAACTACATGTTAACACTTCGATGTCATCCAGCCCGCAAACCAAGCGCATTTATACTAAAGTAATTTTATTAAAATTGGAACATGTGACAGAATTTTCTAAAGATTTTCAATGCTTCATTTAGCTATCTTTTTATTTTCATGTAATGTCATATAAATTAAGTCAACATCGCAAAGCATCTCTATTTATACTTACGCTAAATTTAGCAGAAGGAGTGACAACCTTTCCTGCTACTTCCCATTGAATTTTTGGCCATTCGCTGCTTGTAGAAGAGACTCGAACACAAAAAGACGCATTTCCACCTTCCGTAGTAATCACCGGCGATGGAGGTTTGGAAAATTCAATTTTTCCAGAACCACTGGTCCTCTCTGAAAAAAGTAATAGGTGGTTTATAGTGGATATATAATTAAAGTAAAGATTTGTTTCATTTTTTTAAATTTAGAAAAAAAAACTAACAAAAAAATACATACTCAAAAAAATGATTTAGGAACATATATTATTATTAGTAAGTATGTTAATTTTAACAATATATCAGTATAATTTTAAAGAAATCTGAGGCACTTTTGATATTTAGAATTTGTGTAAAAGAAAGAAACAAACTAGGCGATCGCGGTCTAGGCACATCGAGGACTATGCTAGTCTTACTCTCGGTTTGTGAAGTATTTTCTAATGATTTAAATGTTCACGTTTGCACTAGTAGATCGGAAGCTGGACTCGCTCGCATCGGAGTCTCGCCCAAAACTTCTTAGAGAATTTCGGCCAGTCACGTCAAATAACATATTTTGACATCTAAATAGTACAGTATAACAAGTCGGAAACTCATAGAGAACAACATATGCGACTGATTTTGTAAAAGTCCGTGAACAGTTCGCCACAGAGCAGTCCGCGATGCTTCTAGACTGCGACCTCATAGCGCGGTCTCTCCTTAAGAGTCTCGTTAGCTGTTTCATTCAAATTGAACAACTTCCAAATAACGAGAATTGTGATTAAGACTTTAGAATGCGCGGAACCTTACTACTTCTACTATAAAACAAACAATAGACAGGCCAAGCTGTAGAGGTGGGAGTGTATGCGTCAGTACCGAGATCAAACGCGAGGCTCCGCCCACTATCTAACTGCGGAAATATTGACGTACGCGCAGCAGCACGACGTTTTACGATCGAAGTCGATGGGTTCGATCAGCACCAGATTGGAAAGCGAGAGTCCGCCCATTATCCAACTGCGCAGATCTGCAGAGGTGCACAGTATCTCTAATACCAACAACATAAACTTATATCTGACAGAAGGCCTGCTCCAGCAGCGTCTACCTGAGAGCAACAGGTAGGTTTAAGATTCCCAGTTAAGGCTAAGGAAGTTAGCATTAACGGCCATAGATTTAGAGAGATGGAGATAAGTCAAATACTATTGCGCATCCTGCCAATTTCCCACTTGTCTCATCCACCAATCATGGACATCAATTTGAATGAAGACATATTGCCGCTTGTTTGATCATTGTTGGTTGATGTGGTTTGAAATTATTACTTACGTGTCCATACCAGGTTCATTATAATTTCATGTTTACTACTACTTTTTATACAAATAAAAATTTAATAATTATTAATTTCTGAGTAACAAAGTAATATTATTATTGGGAATAAAATAAAATGTGAAATTATTTACAAGAACTTTTGCTGCTTGTGCGCTGAAGTTTTATTTAGAATTATAATTTTAGATTGCCTAAAGATGAAAAAAGAAAGGAGTCTTGGATAACTGCTGTATATTTAAGAAAGAAGTATATCTTCTAACACATACTTATTCTCACGTGTGCCACTATCATATAGACGCAATAAATATAAAAATACCTTCATTAAACTTTGTGTCAACTTTTACATATTTGTTTTAGAGAACAAAATGTATTGTACTTGTTACTATTCAAATCTAATTATGCTTAAGAATAATATATTTTACTATTTTTCTTTTTTAGTACCCTATTCTGCCGTGCTTTAAGGCTTAGCGTTTTTAAATCCAACTTTTAAAAACGCGCGCCTTTTAAAGTTACCATGACAAAATCAACTACCCGAGAAACGTGAAATGTCTAAACGTGTTTTAATTATTGATCTGACAGGACCATCTTGTAGCAAAAAATGAAATATTACTAACAAATGTTTCAAAAGCGTTATTCAAATATTCAAAAATCTTAATTTTTTAAACGAATGTGAAAAGTACAGGTGCTATTGTTTGCAATATTAATACTTCGGCTTTTTAAGTCAGAGAAAATGCTATTCAAATTAATACTGCTAACATTCTCGAAGTCAATGAGGTTGCACTTCCATTGATGGCACTTCCAATAATGTTTGAAACATTTTTCTTATTGTTAATACTCTCTTCAATGTAACCAGTCGCCACAGCTGCCTATTTCCATACTGTCGTTGGGTTTGATCGATTGTCATGCCACTATTCGCCTATTTCTCAAGATTGTCCAATTTGTAGGGGACATGATCCAAATGTATTAGTGATTGGAGCACTTTCCCTTTTCAAAGCGTAAGAAAACTCGGCCTGTACTTACATTTTGGGGACGCAATAATAAATACTGCTTCACCAAACGCACATAACTAATTCCATCACTGTCGGCAACAGTAAAACGTCTTAGAGTTTTTACTATCTTAGATCGTCGGATAGTAATAAGCAACACGCTTCCTTCTTCCTTGATGTCATGTAAACGTAAGTTGCACAATTCACATTATCTACAAGATACCGCAAACAGCTGCCAGCTTTAAAAATAATCCTCAAATCGACTTCTTTGAATACATATGCCTTCTTGGCTACATCATTGTTGCTAATTGCCTTCATGAATGCATGCACTTTCACAAATGATTTTAAATCAACCCCTTTGTTTATCCTAAACATACTTTGCAATTTCGAATGGATAGCCCACATAGTCGACGCCTTGTACTGCTCCGGCATTTTCTGAAGGTAAGCAAGTACAACTGATTCATCTATATCTGTTACCTTTTGCTCTTTCATCCATTTAATGAACTTGTTGCTTTTTGCGGTATTAATCGCGATTCTGCTTTACTATTCAAGTAATCAATGTTAGAACTCATTTTTAAACAATGTACAACCAGTAACAACTGTCGTGACAAGAATTAACCTTATGTGACAGATTACAAATTAATTTTTGTTTTTCTCATTTTCATGACAACGAAACATACTGATGCCACATCACGAATTCAACCGTTTTACATTATTAGTTCTTATTTCCATTTTTTGTAGTGTTAATACTAGTATTTATGATTTCCAATTGTATCAATAAAAAAAATAGTGTAACGCATTCGTAGTTAACTGGACGACTATTCTCTAACTATCATTCGCTAAGTGTTTTCAAACGCATAGCGCCTATGACATCAATTCACGTGTAGTCTCTAACTGCTTTGTGATTCGGTTTCGTAAAAACGCTCGCCGTTTTCAAAGCAGTTACCATGGTAGCTCTTTGCTTATATCGTTTTTATGACGCCAGCGTGTTGACATCTCGACTTCTCTACTGTCCAGATAATTATTCCGCAATCTGTGGTTACCACAAACGAAGTTCCACAAATGAAAAGTATAATGTTGAGGTTTGAGGTTATTTGATAAAATTCTCAAAAAATCATTAGCTTATAAACTTATTAATGTGAAAAATATAAACTTAAAATGGAAATTGAGGACATGTTATTGATAAATTTGATAGAGGAGATCGAAAATGAGGAAAATATGCGTCAGCGGTATATTGCTGATGATCCATTAGATTTAAGTATCAGATTTCAGTTTCATAAAATTATTCAGGTTAAGAAAACAGGATGTTGATATGAATTATGTTCTTAATTTCCCATTATTTTGTTTGTAAACACGTCATTGGCGTAGAGTGTGGTTAACCAGTACATTCTTTTATCTTGTATCTCGTTAGTGTTATTCTTTGAGTATTTTTGTGGGTGTTATTGTTGGAGCATGTCATGTTTTATAATGGACTGGAAAATTAACTAGCATATAGCACCAAATAATTCTTTATATCCAGAATTCAATTTCATTTCAATTCATAATCAACTAAATCTTTATTGCACCGCCATTGCTAGGAGGCACAAAACAAATATGGTGCTGACCACAAGTAATTAATTCGCGCATGTTGATAAACATTCCCGTCATCATAATATAAAATTTCATTTCAGTGAATTATGTGCAGTGACAACCTGGATTTTAACCTTACAAAGTAAAAAGTAGCTAGTAGTATGCGACATTGCCAATATGTGCTAGTCGAAAACATGAAAATGAAGTCGTCTAGTTACAGAATACCATAACAGTGAGTAAGAGAATACCCGTCCTGGTCTCTAAAACACTTGCTAAAATCGCGCCTGTTTTAAAGACCTTAATATTCATTTTTACTTTAATATACTATTATTTAAAGATCACTGACTTTCTTGTTTTATTATGTTTTAAATATATGATAAAAATATGTAATCAGTGCCTACTGTTATCTTAATGTAATTTTATACACATACAATACTATATATGAGAAAATAAGTTTGATATTCAACAAATAATTTATTACCAATTAATACAAATCAGTAATCATAATGAAATTTTGATTTAAAGTCATCCAGTCGCGGAAAACAAGCAGCCTTTGCGCAAGTAAAATTTAGTATTCACTACCTCTACATCTTCCAATCTCTTTAGTCATGGCATAACAACCCTAATCAGGAGGAGTAGGAAGCGTTATTAAAATATTTTAGAACATTCTAAACATATTTTCAAATAACATTTTCTATACCTACTTAATTTGTAAAACAGTGATAACCTTTATTATTTACATTTGCACACAATACTTCAGCAGCTTCAAAAAATATTATATCCCACTCCTTATTAATACATCTGACCGTGTGCAAATTAAAATCAACCGCTTGTGTACGTCGTCTTGCTGCAACTGTAAATTGATACAGCCATTAATTCAAATAAACCAGAACACCATGAAGCCATAACTTGGTCGCACCCACAGATGGCGAGGCGCCAGTTGATAAACTGGCACTTTTGAGGATCGTAACGATATTGCGCGGTTGAAAGTTGAAATGTAAGCGAATGGGTTTGGCTTTTTACTTTGCGGTTTTACACTAGGAACAGTAATTGGTGTAGGTTAGTTCACATTCCTTCAGTTAATTATATAAGTAGCTTTTCAGTATGTAATGAAATACTTTTTGTTCTTTAGTATAAAATCAATCCCTATTACAGATGGCAGAGTTTCTATTTGGATCCTCACATTTTTCTAAACAAGTCATCTGGCAGAGAATAGGTCATACTTGGATGAAAATAAATCAATTTAATCAAGTAAAATTTTATCTGTTTAAAAAATTGCGGGAAACAATTTTTTGTATTTATTTTTTTACTACTATTCCATTACCATTTTATTACTACTTCACTGTAGCCTGGTATAAAATAATTTTAGAAGTGAGTAAATATAAATTTTATTATTTTTCATGTCAAACGTAGACATCACTATGAGCATCATTTTGTTACGGAAGCTCACCTACCTTTTAGTTTGTTAATTATGTTCCTGTGTACGTTATAATTTATAATTCTTGTGATGCCTCTATTTTGACGTTTTCTGGAATAGTCTATATTCTATTTAATTCTTGACACATTCTCGATGTCGAGAATCCTAAAAAGATATATAAGCGGTTCGGTATCGCCGCTGGAGTTCAGTTTATATTGAGCAGCTAAAGGCGAGTGACAGAAACGTCAAAGTAAAGCGTTGACAGTTGTGAAATTGGTATGAAGAATATTTCTTGTGTAATCAAGAGTGACAATAAAGTTTGTTTGTCTACGTGACGTGTTTCCACGGTAACCCAATTAAGAGGTTACAATAAGAAGGATGATCCATTTGTTTGTGAATCATCCTATAAATCTTTGTTAATTGTAATGATACTGATAAATTGCATTTTTCAAGCAAAAAACGATCACTTAATACTTAAAATTTTAGAAATTGATTTTGGCAATTTTCTAAAATAAGCTGTGTGCGTCATTGAATGGGCATGTACAAAATTGTATCAAAAGCTTTACTTAAAACGATTTTTTTTCTAAAGACTGACAAAATGCAGATGCTTTTTAAAACACCACTTCATTTATGTCGTTCAAGAAGAGGACACTTTAGAACAGCTTCTTTTACGTTTACTTTAAGCATTGTATAAAAACAAAGATTTGTAAAGTGTAGGCTTGTTACATATTATGCATGCATAGAAAAATGTTTTTTCTACTAGTTAAGAGTTATTATTAAACCCACACTTCAGTCGCAGATCTCAGGTTCGGACTTGGTGACGACCTTAATATTTAAATAGGTATATTTTATTTATATTAAAATAAATTTAATCTTATTCATGCCAACTAATCGACAGAAACATGCCATTTATACCGGGTGGTCCACTTTCGAAAGCGGAAACTTTAGAGGCAGACAGAGTTTGTATTATGAAATATATTCGAAAAATGCTTCGTTACAAAGATACAGGGTGTCAAAATTTGTTTCAACAGTTCCAAATTTATTAATATTTTTAAAACTACTTTAGATATTTAAATGAAATTTGGAACTTTTGAATAGGTAATCTAGATACATATTTTTACGCAAAAAATATTATTTTTCTTCCATCAGTGGCGTGCGTACGAACAGATCTTCGGGAAATTTTAATGAAAAAAACTGACACGCCAATGTTTTTTTAGAAACAAAACCTATTTCTAGAATCCTTGTTCAATTTACAACAGAAAAAGGCTCCTTACTTTTTTCGTTTGAGACACCGTTTGTTAGTAAAAAATTAAATTACCTAATGATTTCTGAAAAACAAATTAAGTAAACAAAAGTGACAACGACAAAAACGTTAGTTAGTGTTACTTGAAAAAGTTATTCAAAATAATAAATTATGACGACGTGCAAAATTACAAGAAGATCAACAAGGTTTGATGAAATCAAATTTTCAGCAATGGTCTCATCGAAGCACAAAGATTTCACCCTGTATTGTATGAGTTCAATTAAAAGCCTTATTTCTCGAAAACCGTCTACATTAGTTCTAACAAGGATACATTGTTTTTAGAAAATAACATACAATAAAAATAGAGCCCAAATGGTAAAAAACCTAACCTTAAAAAAATTATAACTTAAAATGTAATTGCAAAAAATAACCACATTTCATAAAAATATTAAGCACTGCCTGAAAATTTTCGTAAAAATTCTATTTTAAAACTTTTATTTTAGTAGTCTGTATCTCGAAAACTAGAAGAGATAGGTATATAGTTCATAAGACAAAAAATTCTTATTTTTTGACTTCCTACCGTCTCAATTTACATGAGGTCTTTAAGTAACAGGGTGTAGCTCTGTTACTTAAATAACAATGCATTATTAAAATTTACTTAAATCGATTTTCTATATCTGCCAAAATTTTTTGTAGTGTTTTAATTTCCATAAAACACTGTAAATTCCTCATTCTAAAGAACACCACGTATCTACCTACTATGTGAATAACGAAAATTTCTATTGAAATTAGTTTCAGATTTATATGTGAACCTGTTCCAGAATACATGCTTAGAGAAGACACTTAGTGACTATAAATTGCTTAATTTTCTTAGTTCCTTAACTTTTAGAACGATACCTATCAAAATTTTTACCGCTAAAAATTTTTCAAAAATATTATCTAAAACACAGTATACGGATTTGTTCATTACCACACTTAGATATTTGACATTAAAGAACATACATATGACTTCATTAATAGAAATTATAGGAAAATTCATTTAAATTAACTTAGTGCTATATGATGCCACTCATTTGAAGTGAGATTGCATTAGTAATTAAATTATATAGATTTCTATCTGATTTATCTCATATAATTCCGTAAATTGATGTTTAAATACATAAAAAATTATTCTGCGAATGGTATTTACAAACCTGCAGCGGGCAAATATCCAGGCAGTTAGAGTGGATTTTACGATTATTAAATTGCAATAATTGGCGTGGGATGTTGGATTACTTGAAGATAAACATAACTTTCAATTAAATACTGACATATTTATCAGTTAATCTTATTTCACATGTGGCGAACAATAATAAAGGTTTCGCTGTTGAAAGTAATAATAACCCGAAAAGATAAAATGACAATTAATTTCTGCAGCTGCATTACATGGCTACACAGAAAACAAATATGTTTTGAACAAACAGGCTTAAACTTATATTAATTAGTTTCAAGCCATTTTTAAGAATGGTCTGACAGAAAAAAATATTTTAGGAAGACTATTAGTTGTAGAGCAGAATGGAAGTTTAATTACTGGTTGAAAAGCAGGTTTTGTTTTCTGAATGTTTCGTATCTATTAACTTTAATGAGAATTATATAACAATTTGTTAGCGATTCAGTACGATGAACTAAAGTTAAGTTACCTACTTAACAATATTTTGTCAGTGATACTCATTTCTTTAATAACACTTCAGTGAATGTTTTAAAATACTGCTTATGATATATTTTATTCCTTTAAGTCGAAGGAATTTCTAAATTCACAAGTTATAACATTTGAAACTGTAAAGAACAAAATACGAAGCAATAGTTGAATTTTAAAAGGGGTTGTTTGCGACCACCTCTGAGAATTAAGTGTAAACATTGACTAGTATTTAACCGAAATTGTTTGTTTGGAATTTGAAATTATAAAGGGCGTTTCAGTAAGAGTGTTCCGTTTTTCAACAAATAAAACAAAATATTTATGTAAATGATATATTGTAAAATATTTTTTATTTGTCACCATCGATACCATTACGTATGAAAAAGAATGTGGGACAAATAATGTAAAGTTGAGATGTCCAGTTCTCTAACATTAATTATTAAACTTGAAGTTGTTTGAGGTGCACTGGCGTATAGACCCTGGCTTTCACATAACTATAAAAAATATAACTCCATCATCAGGAGAAATTACAAAACCTCTAAATCTTTCTCTTCGTAAAGTTATTTATAGAAAATGATGGAAGAATACATTTAGTGCACACCGCCAGAAATTTGGGAAAAGTGGTCGAAAAATCCAATTGCCAATATCACATAGTATTCATGAAATGATACAAGAAACACAGAATTAAAAAATATAGTGAAAATGTTTTACTGACATATTTTTCCGAATTTTCTAAAGAGTTTTCTTCTTTTTCAATGTGGTCTTATTATTCCATGGTGAAAGCAACCCAAATGTAGTAATTGTTTCAGATTTGTGTTGTATTTGGCATTGCTGAGGCTTTACATAAGGAAAAATTTTGAATTAAGTATGTGGCATAGGGCACAAAGAACCATTTCTGGTTGTTCATGTATCTAAAGCAAAGACCAGCAGATCTCGAATATTTGTGATCACTTTTCAGAGTTTGAAGGAAAAGTAAAATCTGTAGAATTATTTAACAAATATTTTGCTTTGCGTCCTACGATCGATTTTTCTTAACTTGTAGATATGGTAAATGAACAGTCCAGCCAGTTGGACTCCATACTTTTGGAAGTGAACCAACCAAAATTGGCAAATATCTGTATTTACCAGAACCATCACATTATGCGTCTTCGCACGTCAGTCATTCTCTTTGACAACGCAGGTCGCAGTAAGGGAAATTAAAATTATATTATACCTGAAAACCCACTAGAGGAGCCAACTCTTTACAAATAATATCTCCATTTCTTTAAATTATAAAATTTTACCGTTGGCGATACAATTTTGTATGCACCACGTCAGTAAAGTGTCTTTATCGAACTGACCTGTTACTCTAAGGTTTGTTCAATAAAGAATCACTTTTCTGACTTGATACGTAAATAACTATTAACAACCTGTACGCGATAAGGAATCATGTAATATTCGTTGCAAAATCATATACAAAAGTAATGTATCTAGTCGTATTAGGTACTTACCATGAACTACAAGATGGCACGTAGAAAAGGCATCTCCGTACACATTGTATATTTCACATCTATAATTTCCAGTGTCTTCGGGATAAGCGTCAGTCAAATGCAGACTGATGGTTCCATCTTCATCGTGAACCTGACGAAAATCTGCACAGTCGGGCAAGATGCAACCATCTTTCATCCACACCACATCGAACGGTTGTGACCCTATTGCTTTGATTTTCATCGTAACCGGAGTGCCTTCCATCCCGTTCAACCTCTTGGGTAATCCCTCTATAATTTCCGGAGGCAGATTTTCCTCCCTGAACACTTCAAGTTGCGCACACGTTTCCGCAGACCCGTGCTTATTTTTGGCCACACAAGTGTACAGCCCAGCGTCATCATATGTTACTTGATCAATCTCTAATGAAGCAACCTTTCCGTCATACGAACTCTTATATTTTTCAGAGTCATCTAAAGGTACTCCATCTCTGTACCATCTAAGGAAAGGTGTAGGTACGGCGCGGATGTCGCAGAAAAGACGCGCTCTGCTCCCGTATCTGGCAGATGCCCCTATAAGGCCTCTTGAGTACGTTGGGGTGCTCCTCGGTGACAAACTACGTGCTCTAATTCCTCTGGATGAAACCTGCCTGTGAGCAATCACGTCTAATTTCGCTGAAGCTTCCACTCTACCAACGTCGTTTTCTAAGATTATTTTGTAAACACCAGAGTCACTAGGGGTCACTACCCTTATTTCTAATGTTCTGAGGTCCTCGTTTTCTGTTATTTTTAACCTAGCAGAAGGTGTCACGATTTCACCATCCTTTTCCCAAGTTACCCAAGGGTCTGGGTGGCCAGCAACAGCACATTGGAAACGGACGGTTTCTCCTTCTTCTGCTACTCGGTTGTGGGGGTAGGCGTAGAATTTTGGAGCCGCTGCTCGCATTCTACGCGTTCTGGTCTCTGTGGAGATGATCTCCCTGTAGCGGGGACGAGGAGACACGCTTCTGTTTGGCGTAGTGCGTGGCGTGGAGATCGGAGTTGATCCATCTAAGAAGCCGGACGGTCGTCTAAGCTGCTGATTGAGGAGGCTTTCTTTTTCCTCTGGAACTGGAAATAAAAAAGTAGTAATCAGTTACACTCTAGGTGCGTAGTAAAATCTTGTTTCATTTTAATTAGCGCTGATTAAACTGAAAAGGATACAAGACATTTAAACTTTTATGCTAGAATGGTGTACCGATATCTAAATGTCCTTAAAACATACTCTAAATCAGTGTTATTACTATTAGTATTATTACTGATTTATAAGTAAAAAATTCTGGGGACCCCCACAGTCTACTCTCATCAAACTAATGGAGTAGCAGAGAACGTAACTGCAATGATAAATATTTTATAAAATTTATTTATTTTTCAATGACTTAACGGCATGCTATTATAAAGTTTGTAATAATAACTTGTCATTTTTCTCATTTAGGTGACCATCTGCTATGATGTCCGGTAAGCTGTTTTGAGAAAATAAACTTGTGATATATGTTTCTGTAGGTCATAGGTAGCTCGTAGCGTGATGTGACTCCCATTCAAAGTATACCTAAATTGTTTTTTGCATTAATAAAATTAGGGATGTAAATTTTATGTAATCGAGACAATAATATAAGGCAATTTTAATTAATGACGATTAATAAGTAAATAATTTGTATTTGGTATACTTATGTAAGCATTTTCTTAACGGTTTTAAATTTTAAAATATAATTAATTATACTGAACATATATTAGCTATTTCTAAAATGGAAATATTTTAAGATGAACTGAAATATCCTGTATAGAAAGCTATTGACAATAACTGTGTGTGTGTGTGAGTAATGCCGTTAAATTAGGAAATAGTAATGCTTCACTCAACGGTAATACACATATTTTAGCTTAATGTGTTGAGTTTTTACAAATGTATTGATGATAAACACCATTTATTATTATTATTGTTTTAACTTTACTGACTGACTCGTTCTTAAATTTAAATATTACGAATGAATATTCTCATTTTTATGTTATTTAAAACTTCATAATGGATGTAAATAAGCTAAAATCAACATGTGTTTGCTTACTTAAGCACTAGTCAGAGGTATAAAAGCCAAACCCAAATCCTAAATAAACAGAAAAGTTAATATATGAAAACTAGGGTCTTTCAAGTGTGAACAAAGTACCTAATTTTGTATACCCAATACGTTTCATACAGAGCGAAACAAAAATACCTACTCATCTAAAACTGTAATGGTGAATTTTACATCATCGGTTTATTAAAAATCTTCCTCGATGTTATGTTTCCGATGTACAGGGTGTTACAAATTATAGTACAAACCGTTAACCACATATTCTTTGGGCTAAAATAATTGGATTTTTCTTGTGCCACTTTTCATTTCAGAACTCCATTTTCAAAATTCAGGGTGTCAAAATAAAAATTGTTAAAATGATCTTTATTGACAACTTCGGCGAATTTAGAGATATTTGGTTTGAAACTTGGCACTTATTATTAGCGTAAGTCCTCCGTTCGTGTATTGATACTTTATACCAAAATTACACAGGTATTAACAATATTGTGTGAAACTAACTACTCTGCGGACTAAAGCCTCCACCAGCATTGAATTACACCAACAATATCTACCCATATATTCTTTATTATTAGCTTTTGTATCATTTTTTACTGTATTAGAAAGGTATTTTAAGCTAATATAAATCAAATCTCCTACAATTCCTATCAATGAAGTCATATGTATGCTCTCTGATACCAAACATCTAGGTATGCTAATGAACAATTCCACAGACAAAGCTCTATTCAACAATTATTAAAAAAAATTTATTCCGCTGGAAAATTCAACCACAATAGATGAGATCTAACCTATTTCTGCATTATAGAGTGTTTTCATTAAACCAGGTTAGTAAATTTAGCATTAATTAATTTCTTTAGATAATAATTATTGAATAGAGATTTGTCTGTGGAATTGTTCATTAGCATACCTAGATGTTTGGTATCAGAGAGCATACATATGACTTCATTTATAGGAACTGTAGGAGATTTGATTTATATTGGTTTAAAATACCTTTCTAATACAGTAAAAATTAAAATCATTTTAAAATTTTTTATTTTGACGCCTTATATTTTGAAAATGGACTTTCAACCTACTAATATGTAAAAAGATCAAAATTAATAAATAAACGTGATGTATTTGAAATTGCAAAAAATAGTTTTGGAAAATTTTATTTTAATATACCTATGCATAATATATGATGCATTTCAAATAACAAAAAATAATTTAGGAAACCAAGTAGAAAAATAATATTTTATTATAATTTATACGTTATTTTAGAATTAAGTGGGACACATTTTGTAAAGCCTATAGTGACGTATCGTAATAGTGATTTAGTTAGACGCCAATTTCAAATATTGAAAAACATTGCGAGCGAAAATTATCAATAACTAAAGCTACATACTAGTTAAAATAAAATCATTTCAGCTATTTTATTGCATTAAATCAGTGAAGTACCCAGAATTTTTATTTGTTTATATTATAAAATGTAAACTAAATTTTCTATACTTCGTTTCTAATCATTGAGAACAGTAGAATTTTATTATAAAAAATGAAAATTCTTACATACAGAAAACTGTATTGTGAAAATATCTAGGTATAAAAAAAAATAATATAAAAGAAGAGGAGGTTTTATTTATCACCCCCATCACCCCCTTGCATATGTCACTACTCGATTTGCGACTTGTCGTGAATTGGAATATTTTATTTCATCATATAGGTACACCCTATAGAACATCTAATATAAATTTGCCTTTAAAGTATTTGTTGGATTTGTAGATAAATATTTATGTTTGATGATTCATTATAAAATAAAAGTACATCATGATTTCGAGGGTACTTGAATTTTTAAAAGTTTTGTATTTTCCTAGTCCTAAATTTGTAGCAGAAGACAGTTTATCATATATATACTGAAAATTTTACTTTTTTACTTACTATCCACTATGAGGCAGGCGGATGTGATTGCCTTTCCTAGTTCATTATACGCTACACATGTGTATTCTCCTTCATCCTCAGGGTAAACTTGATTTATAGACAACCTGGCCGTTTCGCCATCGAACTCGGCATTGAAATCTCCTCCTAAGTGGATCAACTGCAAATAAACGAATAAATTATTATGTAACCTGCTTGCTTCCACGTGTTACTGCTACTGGCTATGAAGTTACTCGTTTCCTTATTTCTTTACGTGGTACGTTAAGAAAAGTCATAGTTTTTTGCTCTGGCGCAGAAATATGTAGATATAAGGTGACACCGTTAAAGGATACAGTTTGTTCACGTTTAAACATAAATAATTTTCAACATAGGCAAATTTCCAGTTTCGTAAAATTTCCTAGAAATATATATTCAACTATTTGTCATAAAGTTTCATAAAGTAATGAAACTATATATAAAATTATTATTATTAATCATTGAGAGCGTATACAGTGGTCCGTGTTTCATGGCTCACCATCAGCATCTCGGAAACCGTAAAATATACGGGGTGGCTCAAAGAAGAAAGAAAGAAGTTGCGCCATTAAGATAAACCATACTGCTCCAAGATATCTGCTGCTGCTGTTGAAATATTGTGAAAAACTAAAAACAGCGATTTTAGAGATTGCCATCTAGCGTCATTATTTCTCAAAAGAGAGCTGAAACTTGGCATAGAGGGATAAAAATATTTGAGAAATCCATTTTCGTGAGTTGTAGAATAAAGTTACGAAGACGTCAGTATGTAACACTACTATTTTATTTAAAGAACTGATAATCTTCCATTGAATTATAAGTATTAGAAATGGTTCCGCAATATGGCGCAGTGTCTTCTAATTGTACCATGGTATTCCCAATATGAACTGAATTTGCATTCATGGACCTGTTGCTTAGCCTCCACGGTGCCCATATCTCAATACATTAAGTTTCTTTCTTTGAGATAGTCCGAAAGATAAAATGCAATCCCTGTGAAGATATACCGGATAGTCCATTTAACTTGTGAAAGCTATACAGGGCGACCAAATGAAAACGAAATAGAGCCAAGATTGTAGAAAAACGCTGAGACCCGTCAATTTTAAATTAAAGGGGGACATTCTTTGCTAGTATTTTTGACTCTGCCATTTTCACCCCCAAGTAAGGGTAAGCATCATCCCAAAATATTTAAATGGCATTGGGGGTTGAGTAATATTTATTTTAAAACCTCTTACATTTCTCTTTATAACGGACTTTAAATTTTATAATTCCACCGAATACTTTGACAAAAAAATACATTTTAGAATTTAAATTATGTTTAATTGCTTACTTAATACTTAGTTGATTACCATACAAGAATAAAAAATTTGTTCGCAACGTTCGTGCACATTTTGAAGGATTTCCGGAGCATTTGCCGACGATTCTTTGACAAATCTTGCGGCGACGCTGGTTATGTTTTATAGATTTTACCTTTTAGGTATCCCCACAAAAAAAATCAAGGGGCGATAAATCCAGTGATCGTGGAGGCCACTCAATGCTGCCTCTTCTCCCAATCCAATTCCGTGGAAAACTTTGTTCCAAATACTGACGGACAACTAACGCATTATGCGGAGGAGTACCGTCCTGTTGAAAAATCAAATGAACTTCATCATACTCTGGAACATTTTTAATAATATTAGTGAAGACCGTGACAATAGCGTCTTCCAGTAATTGCAAATACATTTGGCCAGTCAAATTATCAGGTGGAAAAAAGGACCCACTAGTCGGTCACCGAAAATTCTAGCCCATACATTTAATTTTTCCGGTTGCTGTGAATGCACTTCGTGAAACACTCTTGGGTTTAAATTGTGCCGATTTACCGTCCCGTTCAAGAAAAAACTTCATTCAACAGAAAAACAGATGTTAAAAAGGAACTGTGGATCGTTCCCACTGAAATGTACGATGTGGAATGCTCTTAGTTCCATTGCGCATCCAAATAAAGGTACCACACCTAGGAGCAGACAAAAGGAAGCACATGAAACTCAACAAAAAAATACTTCATTGGTTATGTATGTGGGTGCGAGAGAGACAATCATCTGCACGTACGATATAAATTGTATTCTTAATTTCCCATTATTTTGTTTGTAAACATGTCATTGGCGTACATTATTTTATCTTGTATCTCGTTAGTGTTATTCTTTGTGTATTTTTGTGAGTGTTATTGTTGGAACATATCATGTTTTATAAGGGACTGTAAAATTAACCAGCATATAGCCATAATTTTGATATCCAAAATTCAATTTCATTTCAATTCACAATCAGCTAAATCTTTATTGCTCCGCCATTGCTAGGGGGAACAAAACAAATATGGAACTGATTATGAGTTATCCCATTCGCACAGCTTTTAACGCATTACAGTCATCATAATATAAAATAAATTATAGTTTAAAAAAACTAAAAAAACACGCTTTAATAGTAAACCGAACTAAAAAGTAGAAAATAATTTTGAAGTATCAAGAGTTTGTTACAGCAATAGAAAATTTCGACAATCAATTACGACTAATTAATTGGGAATAAGATTAAATTAGAAATTAAATTATTAATAAAATAATTCAATTATAGTAAAAAAAAGCGTGGGGTGCAATTTACTATATTTTCATAATGACTTTATTTTTATAAATAGCTGCACTACTGAAATAATGGTAACATTTAATATCAAGCACCCCACGCTTTTTTTTACTATAATTGAATTATTTTATTAATAATTTAATTTCTAATTTAATCTTATTCCCAATTAATTAGTCGTAATTGATTGTCGGAATTTTCTATTGCTGTAACAAACTCTTGATACTTCAAAATTATTTTCTACTTTTTAGTTCGGTTTACTATTAAAGCGTGTTTTTTTAGTTTTTTTAAACTATAATTTATTTTCTTAATTTTTAGTCTCAAAATAATAACAAAAGTAATTATAATTAAGAGCCTTAATTTTTAAAATATCTTATATTTGACAATAAATCTAAATTCATTTCATTCATGTTTACGTAACCTTTCCATTTCATATAGTTTTTCTATACATTTTTTTTTCTCCAGTCTCCTCTTTCTTTGTGTTATAGTTTCATTTTTCATTTTTGTTTGTTTCTATAAAATATGCAAATTAAAATTTTTGTCAACGTTCTCGTATCAAAATCTTTTTTTTTTTCTTTCTAATTTTACAAAATTTTAGATTCAAAACTTTCTTCAAAATTCTTGCCAAAATTTTCAAATCAAAATTTCTTTGAATTTGAAAATTTACGCTCTTCAAAATTTTAAAATTCAATGTCTTTTTCGAAATTTTTTCTAAATTTCTGGATTTTAAAATTTTTCAATTGAAAATTTTTTCCAAAAATTTTTATTTGAATTTTTTTATAAATTATCAAATTTTTATTTATTTCTAAAATTTTTTAAATTTGATTTTATCATGTAATTCCACAATCCAAAATTATTTACAAAATTTTGTATTTCAAAACTTTTTTAAACTCCAAAATTTTATATTTAGAATTTTTTTTTAATTTTAAATTCTGTATTTTTTCGAAATTTTTTAAATCAAAATGTTTATTTGAATTTTGTTATAAATTATCAAATTTTTATTTATTTATAAAAATTTTTAATTTAAAATTAGGCGAAAACCGAAAACTAATTCTGTCAGGTCGCCATCTATACGTGAAAAGCAAGAGCACGAATCTATTACAGTCCCCTGCCCCTGCCTTGCCTGCTTGGAAACAACACTGATGGATTGTATACACTTAACCTGCAAAGTAATCTAAATAGTTTTTATTCTGATGATCCTAGTCAGGATATTAGAACAAAGTTATTAAATAATTGTATTGTCATCAGTCCTTGACCCCTGTGCAAATTTTCAAGCTGATCAGACTTCTTGAAATTGGTGAAAATTACGCTGAAAGATTCCGTTACATACATACATACATACATACATACATACAGGTGAAGCTAATATAAGCGTGTTAATTAGTGATCGTTCCCTGCTCGCTCAGTCCTCCTCATAAAGTTCCTGCACTAAATGTATTTTGTATGGATAGAATTTATTCTTCTTCAAAATGGTTTGTATGTTAGTTCGATTGATTCCAGATACAGATGCCAGCCTCGTACTTAATGTAGGATCAAGATGAACTTGTCCCAAAACTGCAACTCCACTAGCTTCATTAACTATAGGGTTTTCAATTTCTCATTTTTTATTGGCTACGTTCCCTGTCTATTAAAATTTTTTTACTAACTCTAGAACATACTTCCTCCTGACATGTCGATCTTGATGTTGTTCATTAAATAGCTGAGCTGTTCTATTTGCACATTTATTGTTCATAAAGTACAGCGAAGTGATATCTACCCTTTCCGCAATGGAATAAACCATAGTGTTTAATTTTCAAAAACACAATTAAATAAACTATCAATCAACACTTCCACTAATTTTACGTTCGTTCTGTATGTATAGTATTCATTTCTGTTTTTTACATTTGTGTGTTTTTTACAAAAGTGATAACAAATCGCCAAAAACCAATGTAACGCAAGAAATGCTAAATTTATACCATTGGCGTACTTAAAACCGGTTACGGACGGCGAGCGATAATATATCTACAGTATGCGCCAAAAGTATGGAATAAATTCAATAAAAACGAAACAATTATTTTTTTGGGAAAAATCCTCGAACAGGTCGATTTTTAATTTAAAAAATACATAGTTTAGCGTAAAATGCGATTTTCAAATGTCATTTGTTTTCGAGTGATGACGTCATCGATTTTTTTTTAAATGGCAACACCATATTTTTTTCCTTGATTCTGAAAGATCGTTTAATTCTCTATCAGACAGTACTAAAATTTTTCCCTCTTACATAGGAAAGTTTTCGAGTAAATGACGATTGAATGTTAGAAAACATAAATCAATTAAAATAAAGCAAAAATGTTATCAAGTTTAGTTTTTCAAATTCCATAGTTCTTTTATGGATCATGTAGGTGAAAATCTTTGCAAAGTGTCATTGTCACACCGACTTTCTAATAAGTATTGTAAGCGACATAGAAATTATTATTCAATTTAAAGTATTATGGCACATTTAACTGTTACTCAAAGAATTGAGATTTTAATTCTTATCGGATGCGGGAATATGACTAGAACTCAGCAAGAAGTTTGCGATTTATTTAATGAAAAAATCCAGATCGCCCTATCAGCCAATCAACAGTCAGTAAGGTAGAGTCTAAATTTAGAGAAACTGGCAATGTTGTAAATATTCCAAAACCTGGAGGTCCAAGCATTAATGAAAATCAGAAACAGAACATTTTGATAAGTATGGTGGATAATCCTCATAATTCTTCACGATTGGTTGCATTAAACAATGACACTAGTCAGAGCACAGTGCTACGTATCTTGAGGAAGGAAAAATATCATCCCTACAAAATTCAACTTGTGCAGGAACTCAATGAAGATGATCCCGATCGCCGCTTACACTTTTGCGAAATTCTAATGGATTTATGTCAAGGAAATAGAAATTTACACCGGCAAATACTTTTTTCAGATGAGGCCACATTTTATCTGAATGGTACAGTAAACCGCCAAACTTGCAGATATTGGAGTCGGGAAAATCCTCATAGGATGGCAGAGGCACATACCCAACACCCTCAGAAATTAAATGTGTGGGCTGGAATAGTTGACGACAGAATAGTAGGGCCTTTCTTCTTTGAAGGAACCCTTACAGGACAAAGATATTTAGAGTTTCTAGAAAATGACCTTGTTCCAGCCCTTGCAGTAATTTTTCCTAACGATAATGACCCTGAGATTCCTGACGATACCACATGGTTTCAGCAAGACGGTGCACCTCCGCACTATGCGCGCCCTGTACGAGATTTTTTGGACAACTGTTTTCCTGGGAGGTGGATCGGCAGACGCGGACCGATAGAATGGACTGCAAGATCGCCAGATCTTACACCTCTTGACTATTTTTTATGGGGATACTTGAAGTCAAAAGTGTACATTAATAAAACACGTAATTTAGAAGAACTTCAAAATCGCATTCGGGACGAAATACGCAGAGTTACCCCAGAAATCATTCATAATGTGCAAGAAGAATTCCTTCACAGACTTGCGCATTGTCAAGAAGTTGGTGGATGGCAATTCGAACATTTAATGTAAGTATAAAATTTAATCAATTGTATTTTATTTTACATACCTCAGAATTGTTACATTTTTATGGATAAAATTTACGTTTTCTAACATTCAATCGTCATTTACTCGAAAACTTTCCTATGTAAGAGGGCAAAATTTTAGTACTGTCTGATAAAGAATTAAACGATCTTTCAGAATCAAGGAAAAAATATGGTGTTGCCATTTAAAAAAAAATCGATGACGTCATTACTCGAAAACAAATGACATTTGAAAATCGCATTTTACGCTAAAATATGTATTTTTTAAATTAAAAATCGACCTGTTCGAGGATTTTTTCCAAAAAATAATTGTTTAGTTTTTATTGAATTTATTCCATACTTTTGGCGCATACTGTATATCTATTTCTTTGTAATGGGATATATTCCTACAGACAAGTAAACCGCATAGATATAAATATATATTATAGCGTCAGTGCGTAGCGTTCTATGCATTTTAATCACGAGCGACATTTTTGCAATGTCTTATCCGAATGTTGCTGGTTTCAAAAATACAGAGCATTCAATGCTAGAATTTTATTTTGAAATAACTTTGGAACCTGTCGGGGTATTAAAAAAAATTGGCACAACAAAGTTTTTTGCCACGGCAAAACTAATTTTGACGTCACTAGTAGAGGGCGCCACTTATGGCACATCACATTTCTTTTAAATGGCAGAACTTGTTTGCAGCTTTGTGTATCCATCTAACTATAGAAACAATCGATTATCCTACCTGTTGTATCTGAAAAAGGTATACCCTGTTGAAGTCGTTATGAGTAACAATTTTCGAAATAACTCTATTTGAAATATTCCGATTGGAAACTGTTATCGTTTCAGGTAAAGTTCCTTTTCTACTGAAACTATAGCAAAATGTTACTTGAAAAAGTTGTTCAGAACAGTAAATTATGGGGGCGTGCAAAAATTCAAGAATTATGCAACAGAATTTCTGTTGCCTTTAGGTCTATTTCACAAATAGACCTAAAGGCGTCTCTTGAAAGTATTATGCAGGATTTTTATAATATTTATGTATTTTGTTTAAGTATTCAATTTTGTTTTACCTAACTCAAGGACAGCTAGATTTTTTATTTGAATTATTGTATTTTATGGGTTACTCTTCAAATAAAATAGTAGTATTATATATTGACATGTTTTTAATTTTATTCTGAATTTATTAATGTCAAGATTCAATACGGCCCCTATAAGAAAAAAAAGCATGAATATAGCATATCTGAAACTAGTGAACGTAAAAATTTTTTTTCGACAAAAATAAATTTATCATAGGTATATTCTTATCGCTCTGTATCAAATTTCAATATTGACGGTAGATGGCATTTTCTAGAATTGCTATTTTCACAATATTTCAGTAACGGTAACAGATATCTTGGATCTGTTTGGTTTATTTTAGTGGCTATCAAAATGTGCAACATTTTTCTAATTTAAGCCACCCTGTGCGTTTTACAGTTTCCGGATTGCCAATAGCTCACACGTCACACGTATCATAAATGATTTGTATAGAAGAAACGTTTAAATTTTTCAGTTTCAAATTTCATATCGGAAAAGAAATTTGTTAAACAAATATTTTTTAATTTTTTGAACGATTAATTTTATGTTACAAAAGTAAGACGTATTATTACATTATTACTTATGTTCAAACTACCTAATTGTATCTACTTATTTGCTTATCCAATTTTTTTATTTATCAAATCAGTTTTTCATATTTCATTAATTCGTACTTATTCTAATACACAATACTGTGATAATTCACCTCACTTAAATAACATTAATACGATTAGAATCTTTAGACATTGGGTTTTGCTCTACGCAAATGGGTACAGGTGTCCAGCGTAACGCTCTCACTCGATTTGTGGCTTTAATGTCATAGTTACAAAAAAATGTAAAATACAAAAATTGTGTCATTTTTATAGATGATTCGATGTGCCTGAGAAAAAACAATTGAACATCGAATTAAAACAATTATTTACCGAATTTTTTTTAAATGCAACACCCTATGTATTTTTTTAAATTCTGAAAAAGCATACAATTCTGATGTAAATATGATATACTTATATATTTGTCCCAGTAGTTACTGAGATATAAAGGAAAATGTCGAATATATCTGATATATCAATACATTTTCCTTTATATCTCAGTAACCACTGGAACAAATGTATAAGTATATAATATGGATGTAATCAGAATTATATGCTTTTTCAGAATTTTAAAAAATACATAAGGTGTTGCATTTAAAAAAAACTAACTTCGGTAAATAACTTTTTTAATTCGATGTTCTATTGTTTTTTTTTTCTAAGGCACGTCGAATCATCTATAAAAATGACACAATTTTTGTATTTGACATTTTTTTGTAACTATGACATTAAAACCACAAATCGAGTGAGAGCGTTACGCTGGACACCCTGCACAAATAAACTTGTTGCAGAAACTATTTACCTTCCCTTCCTTTTCCCATCTTATATTTGGAGGAGGAGTTGCCTCAACTTTGCATTCCAATGTAGCAGCATCTCCATCGCAACAGCGTATATCGCGCAGGTCCATTAATATTTTTGGTATGGTTTGTACATCACTGAAATATAATTAACAATAGTAACTACTTCATTCTAATCACACTGAAATATATTTACCTAATTTTCTTTTTCTCCATACCTCTAGTTGGTACGTTAGGATCTGAAACATAAATAAATAATTCAGAAATAGTGGAAGATTTACCTACGTCTGACGTTTCTTTTGTAGCTGTTGAGATCATTTTATTTCACAACTTCTGCAGGAATTATTATACAGTGCTTTCGAAAAGTAACGAATAAATTCATTATTTCTGAAATTGAGAAGTTTTCGAAAAAATGCCTTTGCACATCGATTTTGTTTTTAAAAAAGGCACTTTTTGACATACGACCCATATTTGTGACGTCATCGTTGTTCGAGATATGACGTCATCGACAATTTTTTTAAATAGCAACCCCCAATTTTGACCATGCCATTTGAAAGAACGTCTCATTCTACATACATACATCATGAAAAATTATGGTGTTACATAACAAAATTTTCAAGAAAATAATATTTGAAGATTTTAATTTTCACAATACTCCCCACCTCCCCATTATGCAACACCTGTCCGTGCTTATTTAGATGAGCTGTTCCCGAATCGTCTTGGCTACTGTCAGGCAGCCAACGGTGCACAATTTGAACATTTAATTTAGTCGATTTTTTACATAATCATTATCATTTTCAGGATCGTGAAAATTAAATTTTAAAATCTTCAAACATTATTTTCTTGAAATTTTTGTTTATGTAACACCATAATTTTTCTTGATGTATGTATGTAGAATGACACGCTCTATCAAATGGCATGATTAAAATTGGGGGATGTTATTTAAAAAAATTGTCGATAACGTCATATCTCCAACAACGATGACGTCACAAATGTGGGTCGTATGTCAAAAAGTGCCTTTTTTAAAAACAAAATCGACGTGACAGGGGATTTTTTTCGAAAGCTTCTCAATTTATAAAATAATTAATTTATTCGTTACTTTTCGAAAGAACTGTAGCTTGCGATCGGCTTCATCATTTTTTTACAGGTAGGTATGTATTGTTCCACAACATTTCACAGTACAGACATTATCATGGCAGTGTATTTTTAGTGCACTTTGAACTATATTATGGCCATAAAAAAACAAAGAAAATTCCACTAATTGCACGAAACAATTTTACTATGAATGAGTAAAATGAATGACAATGTAAACTATAGACAAATATATACGGAAACACGTTTTTCATCAGTTTCTTATATGGTAATTAATCAATTTGAGATCAGAAAAAACAGAAGTAACTTAAGAACTTGTAGCAGGACATAGACAACTTAAGCTAACAATTTCATTATAAAAATCATAGCACCCAGAGATATAGAACACCATGCATAATTTTACGTTCTTTTATTTTAGATAATTTTATATGTATACGACTACAATTGTTTCAGAAACGTATTAACCCACTTGATTTTTTAAGACCTATTTTTATTTCTACATCTAAATTGCCGTCAATGTGCTAACATTAATGGCCTGGATCTAGATAATTCAAGAAACCTATTTTGGGACTGCTACTACAACTCTTCAGATGTAATGCTTAAATCATTCATTTGCATTTTTTACATCCATTTTCTTAAGTGGCAACATTCTTTAAACACCCATTACTGAAATAGTACTGTTCATGACAAATCCAATCATACAATCAAATATAAAAGCAGTTTAATACAAACCTAATTATGAATTATTAAAACATTTTATTAAATTAAGATGCAGAAATAAAAATGGTTCTGAAAAAAGTCAAGTGAGCTAAAACATTTCTCAAAAAATGCAGTCGCATCTTAAATAGTCTCTAGATTATAAAATTGTCAAAATATACAAGGCTTGATATATACCTAGTGATTTTCTGGGTTATTATGCCGTGATCTCGGTAACTGGCCGCTGCCAGTAACAAAATGAAAGTGCACATCCCTAGAGCCCAGAGATACCAACGGTGGGTCTGCCCCCCACAAAGCTTAGCCCGAGAACAACAAGAGAAGGCTAAAGAATTCCAACCGAAAACGACAGAAATGTGACAAATGTCGCAAGAATTGCATTTTGTTCTATATATGTATTATGTCGTCTATATTTCAATTCTATATCTAGAAAGATCTGGGTACTGTGACTAAATTTTTCAGACATGTAAACAATTGTTTCATTCACATTATCTGTCATTTTTCTTGTTTAATAATGACAATAAAAAATATCTTAGCAGCATTTCTGTCAGCTATCAATATCAAAGAGAATTCTATAGAGCTAATACTTCGTACGTAGCACGAATCTGTTTTAAGCTCTATTAGTAGCGACATACACAATGGATCATAAGACCTGAGTGCTGCAGAACACCACACTACCTTTGCAATAACAATAGCAACAGAAAAAAGGCAACACTGAACGGAAATATTTTGCGTTTTGCCTCACCTCTGACTTTTATCTGCAGAGATATGATCGCCTTGGTATCCCCATTACAGTTCTTCGCATACACGGTATATGTGCCAGTATAATCTAATTTTGCATTGGGAATCTCCAAACGGTATTCGGGTCCATCTCCAACACGATGGAAGTGTGCTGCATCTCTGTAGTAATCCGGCTAGAACAAAAAAATAAATTACATTAAAATCAATATGTCACACAAAAAATTTACGTTATGCTCTGTAGGTAACCCGACATCAATATCAGGCCAGTGAGATAGTGATCTAACTGCCCCAATTAATTTATTTGACTACACAGTTGTCGCTGAAACAGATTTAGCACACGCTCGTTAGTTGAATTACATACGTAATTTACCTTTTATAAAATTTTCCGTGTAAGTTACTGTGAATTGTATATAAATGTATATCAGAAAATAACTATACGTCAAAATATTAGGTCTATATTATGGCATCAGTCCGTTAATTCTTTAAGGTCGCTGTGTTTTTCGCCATAAAATTCTTGATGTTTTATTTATCCACTTTGAGTATTTAAATACTTCTCAAATAAAATAATCTTTAGAATCATGTCCCCTAAAAACTCACTAGATTTAAACCCTTAACCACTAAACTTAATGAAATTATGACATGGACATAACACATTTTATGCAAGTATAGGTATCTTCGTAAAATAGTATTTAGGTTCGAGTAAGGACTAAATATTTATCTTTGGGTAGAAAAATATGCATTTTTCAATTTTTCTAAAATATACTTTCTTTCGCGTAATACTAGTTTAAAATTACTCAAATCCAATGAAATGAGCTTTAAACCTCTAATAAACTTTATTCGGATCATCGCACTTTCTATGAGCTATACATGACTAATCAACCTGTAGTAAATTTCACTTAATTAATACAATACTTCTGAATTTAGTGACGCCCGTTTTATTTTCCGGTTGACGTCAGTAGCTTAGAAAAATATTACTGTTTATACACATATGGTATCAGATGAATAATGTGACAAATTAAAAATGTACCTAACAAACTAAATACAATATTTGAAAGCACAGACTATACTAAAGTGGTATTTATTTGAATGTCTGAAATTAATCTGAAAATGTATTATAAATTAATTAGTTTCAACAGAATCATTATCAAGAAACACTTAAAAATGGATGAAATTTTAATATTTTAAAGTTTAAATAAAAACATCTGATAAATAGACGCGAAATAGTGTTTGTAACATTCAATACTGTTAATACATAATAATATATGAACCGAAAGAATTCAGATCACTTGAAACAGAATAAATAAATAAAACATTTGTGTTACAATAGTAGATATAAATACCTGGTCCTCATATTCTTTTTGTATGATTAAATATTTCTTCTTTAGGTATTTATCATAAAATGTTAAAACTAGTTAGGGACGGTGAGCTATAATATGCAGGGTGGCCAAATGAAAACGAAACAAAGCCATATTTAGGAACTGCGTCAAGATTATAGAAAAATGCTCAGCGTCGATTTTAGATTAAAAGGGACATTCTTTGCTGGTATTTTTGACTTCGCCACTTTCGCCACCCCCAAGCAAGAGTAAGCATCATCCCAAAATATTTAAATGACATTGGGGGTTGAGTAATATTTATTTTGAAAGCTCTTCAAATTTTCTTTACGAAAGTAATAACAAATCGCCAAAAACCAATGTAATGCAAGAAATACTAAATTGGCGTACCATTGGCGTACTTAACTCGAATGAGTGACATTTTTACCGTTACTAATTGTTTGTACATAAGATTCTACTTTAATATCAAAATTCTTAATAAGTGTTGGGCGGAATTATAAAATTTAAAGTCTGTAAGAGCTTTCAAAATAAATATTACTCAACCCCCAATGCTATTTAAATATTTTGAGGTGATTGCTTACCCTTGCTTGGGGGTGAAAATGGCGGAGTAAAAAATACCAGCAAAGAATGTCCCCCTTTAAACTAAAATCGACGGGTCTGAGTGTTTTTCTACAATCTTGACGCAGTTCCTGCAAATGGCTCTGCTTCGTTTTCATTTGGCCACCCTGTATATCTGATATATTACAAAAATATCGCTTGTGACTAAAATGCATAGAACGTTACGCACTGACGCTATAATATATATTTATATCGATGCTGTTTACTTGTCTGTAGGAATATATCTCACTACAAAAAATAGATATATATTATATTATCGTTCACCGTCCGTGAGTAACTTAAAAATCCATATTGCCATTAAATTACATATTATATCTTGTAATATGTCATGCATCGCATTTCGTATTGTCAGGTACATTACCTATAGAGATAATGCTAAATTAATAAATAAGTAATCATTTTAGGTTCAATGTCTTATTTCTTCTTATTTAATTTATTCAAATGACTAGCAGCCTGTTAACTGTCAGCTTCCATTAAATTTAAATAATCTGTTGTTAATGTTAATGAAGGGTTTTTATACATATGTGCAAAATATTCATTATTGCTTTTTGATGACATTAAATATATTCATTCACTGTTAGTTTGCATTTAATATTATTCTAGTATCGAAAATCAAAGACCATATTCAGACCAAAAGAAAAAGAGGCCGTTGACACTAACTTTTAGACAAATTTCTATATTTTATTATATTATTATTGTACTGTAGAAAAATATCTCCGTTCGCCATTTTTTTTAATGCACATATAAAAGTAGACACAGTATGGCTTCTTTTTAGTGCTTAGAAAAAGTTATTTTGAAACTAAAAATAGGCAATATCTATCTATCTACAAAATAATTCATCTGTAAACTAGTTTCTATTCATTTATCTGCATGACGTTTCATTTAAATTTTGGCATCTCGCACTACACTACATTGGTTTACTACACTTGTTTCGATATTTATTGCCTTAAAACGAATTTATATTTTATCTTAATAGTGACTAATGCCAATACTTATTGCTTCTCTCCAAGCTTCAGTGTGCCTCGTAAACCTGTTTCACAGACATATTAACGAGGAAAGCTACATAATTGATATTGTTGCATTTATGGATTCGTAATACTTAATACTATAATAAGATGTTTTATTTCTCCGCAGATTTGTCTGTGCTGCAAAAAAAATTAATACTTATACAGGGTGTTCCCAAATAAGTGTCGCAACGGAAAACTGTAAATTCCTTTTGAAAAAAGAAACATTTTTTTCCTCTTCCATTTTTCTCTCCGAGCTTTCGTTTTCGAGACGGTGTCAAAACTTTATTTTTTTTTCTCCCAATATCTTAGCCGTTTGAACTACAGGACAGAGCTTTTGTAAACACATTACCACTATTAATAGCTACTTTTTCGCATCATTCTCGAATTCATGGGACGTGCCAGTGGTAGAGATTTTTAGGTATCGGAAGGGTTTTTTCCCCCATAACTTTTACGCCACTCGAAAAATTGACATTTGACAGAAAATTCTGAAGCGCCAATGAATTTTACACAAAAATAGTTCTCTTGGTTCATTGCTCTAAAGTCAACCGTTTTCAATAAAAATGACTTTCTATGAACAAAAACAAACATTTTGCTAACGTTTTGAAAATCTTTTGTAATTCAAAAAATAGATAGTAATAATTAACAATATGATGAGACACCCTCACATTTTGCAAGTGCAAGGCCTCAAGAGAACCTCTGGAGAACGACGAATCGAACCGCCGGATGGGGACATCTGAAATGCATCGTTTATGAAATCCATGTCAATAATATCGAAGAGTTGACCGATAGGGGTGAAGCCGCAGCGGCAGAAAGAAACATGATTCGAAGATGTAATGCATGCATTGAAGTCCGCGAACGTAATTTTGAACAGTTTTTGTAAATTTTACTAATCCTATCTGTTGTTAAATCTCGTTAAAATTGTTAATTATTACTACCTATTTTTTTGAATTACAAAAGATTTTCGAAACGTTAGCAAAATGTTTGTTTTTGTTCATAGAAAGTCATTTTTATTTAAAACGGTTGACTTTAGAGCAATGAACCAAGAGAACTATTTTTGTGTAAAATTCATTGGCGATTCAGAATTTGCTGTCAAATGACAATTTTTCCAGTGGCGTAAAAGTTATGTTGGAAAAAACCCTTCCGATACCTAAAAATCTCCACCACTGGCACGTTCCATGAATTCGGGAAGGGTGCGAAAAAGTAGTTATTAGTAGTGGTTATATGTTTACAAAAGCTCAGTTCTGTAGTTCAAACGGTTCCTAAGATATTGAAAAAAAACTAAAAAGAAAAATAAAGTTTTGACACCGTGTATCTCGAAAACGAAAGCCCGGGAGAAAAATGGAAGAGGAAAAAAATGTTTCTTTTTTCAAGAGCAATTCACAATTTTCCGTTGCGACGCTTATTGGGGAACACCCTGTATATAGCTACTATGTTTATGTATTTCGGAAACTATCAGTTGTATTTTAGAAAGCGTATAATTTCACATGGATTTCAGAAAATAACAAACGTAACGTATCAAATTCGTCGACAGGATAAAGTTAAAAAAGTAAATAATTTATGCAACATTATATTATGTTTAGGACAAAAATTATATTTATTATCTATTTTAGTTCGGTTTTTTTTTTCAAAAAGATATTGCAGCAAAATATTAAAATTTGTTTTCCATTTTCAAGGACTACGAATCTTTTTTCACTGTCAAATTTTACAAAAACTGGTTATAAATATTTTCGTGAAATCTAACTGCAGTACTTGATTCAGCATCCCTTAATTATCAATTTTGGTAAATAAAATATTAATGATTTATTTAAATACCTAATTATTACTAACCGTTAATTATAAATTTTAACATAATGTGATTAAATACAAGCGTAAAATGAATTTGTCACTTTTTTAATTTATTTTCACAGCCAACATTTATTTTAGAAAATTATTATAAATATATTTAATAAAATGAAGCCTACATTAGAATTGTTATAAATCGATTATTATTAATATCCATTTACAAAATTTTACATACAACCATTTAAGGGGATGCTGAATCCAATGCCGTAGTTAGATTTGAAAAAATCGCTCAAAAGTTTTTGTAAATTTTGGCCGTGAAAGAAATTTTGGGTTTTGAAAATAGAAAACAAATTTTAATATTTAAGAACACCGCATTATTCTTGAAATTATGTTTCCTACAAATACAAATAATTTTAAACAGTTAAGAACTGAATAATACAGAACTTAGCAAATAACAGTAATGTTATCTCATGCTACCAGTGAATATTGAAAGATACCGAAGTAAAATGAATATATAACGACAGAAAGCTGTCTAACCGACAAATTTTTAGGTACAAAAATCTTTCAAAATATATTTTTTTTAAATGCAGATGCAAATAAATATTATTGTAACATAAGCGTACATAGTTCAGCATATAAGATTGTTCACTTTTGTTTATAAATATGTAAAAATGATTATTAAAATGTAGGGTTAGAATAGTAATATAATGTGTATCTTATAAACGCTTTCTAAAAGTTATGATTTTATTTGAGAAGAATTTAAATAGTAAAAGTAGATAAACAAAATATCAAGAATTTTAGTTTTGATATTACTTTTGTTCTACGTGTTTTATTTTCGAGATTTCTCTATCTAAAAACGACAACAATATAGCAGTTGTGAGTTAGAATTTTTTAATCTTCTCCCTCAACAATGGAAAGTAAATTCAAAAATTATTTCAAATATGATTGGTCGCACTATTAAATAACACAAACAGCATAACTGAAGCTTTATAACACTTAAAAAATACGTTTAAAATAGAACAGATTAATTTGAATTACAAATAATATTTTAAAAAATTTACAAGATGAAATTGAAATGGCGTTTCCTAAATTCAATTTCTAAATAAACTGAAAGTATCAATGGTATACAAATTTTAGATGTTCATGTGCCTTAGTAAAAGAGATGTTCATGTGCTAAACTGTACTGTCAAAAATACATTTATTAAAAAATGGATTGATTGATATCTTGGTCTTCGATAATCTAAAGACCTGTGTCTAAAATATTACTTGTATAGAAAAATGTCCATGGTATTTTTGATAAAATATATTTTACTGGTTCTTACTACCTATTTAAGTTTGACGGTTTTTGAGAATTTACTGAATAAAATTCTATACAGGGTGTTAAAAAAAGAGTGTAAAATATTTGAGGAGGTAATAGTATGCACCAAAATTAGCAGAAAAGTCTCAATAAACATTAACATAAACATGGGTCCGCAAAGTAACGGTTGCGGAGATATGGAATGTTTTATGTTTTTTATTTTCTTATAATAGTTGGTTGATGTTTAGTGAAATAAACAGTAAGTATTTGACAGTTGTTCTCAGTGCACAAGTTTTCTTTCGCTATGGCTGGTTACTCTAACGCAGAATTAACAGACATGCATTTCATGTAGCAGAAGAAGAAATTGAGAAAGAAATGATCATCAAGCACGTTTGGTTTTTTGCCGCTGATGCTGAAGACCCTCGTTTTCTTGCAAACATTCTTTTTACTGATGAGACCGGGTTCACAAGACATGGAGTGTTTAATTTTCACAATACGCATATTTGGGGCCGACGAAAATTCTCATGCTCTAATATAATCTGGACATCAGGGACGTTTTTCATTAAACATTTGGATGGATATGTGACAGGTTTCTAGGTCCTGTTGTTTTACCAAACCGATTAACAGGCGCTGCTTACCTCAACTTTCTGCAGAACACACTGTATGAGTTTTTGGAAGACATTCCTTAGAATCAGAGGCAACAAATGTGGTTCCAGCATGATGGTGCTCCAGCTCATTTTTCCATGGCCGTTAGAGAGCATTTATACCAAACTTTTCCACATATATGGGTAGGAAGGGCCCGACCTGTTTTATGGCCTCCGAGATCGCCTGATCTGAACCCTCTAGATTTCTTTGTTTGGGGATATTTGAAGACATTAGTGTATGGTACCCCTGTAAACAGCCTGGAAGAGCTGCAGCTACGGACTAATCAAAAGTGTCAAGAAATCCAAACCAAGGAGGGTAATTTCGAGAGTTCGAATATCGTTGAGACGAAGATGTCGTGCATGCTTGGAAATGGACGGAGGGCACTTTGAACATCTCCTGTAACTTTGTTTTTTGTTTGTTAAAAACTTTCTTTGTCGGTTTATTCCTAATAAAATAAAATGTTTGAAAAACGAATAGTGGCCCATATCTCCGCAACCGTTACTTTGCGGACCCATATTTATTAAGGCTTTTCTGCTTATTTTGATTCATACTATTACCTCCTGAAATATTTACACTCTTTTTTTAACACCCTGTATAAGCACAAAAACCTCTATACCAAAGTTTACAGAATAACTATATTATTGAAGACAATTTTACTAGACACTGAAAAAAAAATGGTAACCATTGTAGGAGGACATTTTCATTTAACATATGCCATTTTGGTGTAGGTTATTTACAGATACTTCTTAGCCACATATGTTCCATAGTGCATTCATTTATATAAAACAAATGTTTTGATGGTTGGATAATAATTCGTATTTAATACGAATTATTATTTATACAAAATATTTATTCACTATGTGCTGATTATTTGTAACTTTTGTAGCTTTTGCATAAGGATACATTTCCGCCTTTCAGAGATCATTCAACTTTTCATAATTTATAGATGTAGTTGATTGCTGCAACTTTCTTGTTTAATATTTATACGTTTATAAGAACAACCCTGTACGTACTTATATAAATAATTTTTTAGTGATTCTTTAGGATCAGTATGATATTGCATAAAAACAGTTTGCTGTTTATTACTAATTATACCTTAAAGAACATGAATATGGAATTTAGTAGCTTGTTAATCCAGAACAGCACATGTTCGGTGTTTGCAATTTGAATTCTCTTATCAAAGAAGAAATAAACGGCCGCACCAAAATGGAAAGTATACCATATTCTTGAGCCATTAAGACATGGCGATTCGCTACGAATTTCATATAATTTTCAAATAAACATTCTGCAAAACCGTTTAAGCAGCAGGGAGTATTATTTACAACATTCTTCCGATGACAACTGCACTGAACTGTTATTTAATGGACAGATTTAAGATATCTTCGGTTGGCTTTCACGGTTAACGATCGTTTAATTTAAGTGCTGATAATTAGTGAATTAAAATCAACTCAAAAAGCTGGAGTTTCGTTTGCTTGTTAAGGCTAACGGTGAAACACGTGATCAAGTTTTGTTAAAACCAGATATATCGCTGCGTAGAGTAAGACTATGTTGACGTGTTGTGACAAAACGCTGAAATATGTGCTGCCTAGAGGCTAATGCATTTGGGATGGAGACAAAACGAAAGATACACTGAAATAAAGGTATCACAACTCTATTAGTGGAGTAAAATCGGTTCTCAATTATGCCGTTTTTTTAATAAAGAAATAACTAAATTAAACATTTACCATCTTATAGAGGGATAATTTCGGCATCTGAAATGGACTTTTACAACTTTTTTCAGTAGGGTCTAACTTTATAAATTGAAATTGTCGGTGCTGCGGACGTTATTTGTCAATTATGTTTTACGAAACATATATCGCGTTTGTAAATCAACGATTCAAGTTATGTTGATAATTTTTTCACAACATATATAAAAAACTACAGCGCTTCTAATGGTACATACCAATTTTTAATAACTTAAAGCCTTTTCGAAAAAAATTGTTCCAAAGTCAATACCAGTAAATTTGTGCATTAAAAACTTTACTATGCGGAGAGCTACATTAATTATTGAAAATAGAACTATAGTTATATCGAGACAAATGTAGTCGATAGTATGAAAAAGTTTTTTAAAAAAGGTTTACTTCGCTACGTGTTACGGTTTTCAAGAAATTGAATTTTACATGCTCGTGTTTCGCGTGTAAGCTAAGTTTATACTTGCGGTGCAGTATACGTTTTCAGAATAGGACAATGCATTCATTCGGAAAGTCAGAAACATCTATATTTTCCATAATTTTTATGTCGAATAACATTAAATTTTAGTTTTTTATGCTCGTATTTTTTTAATAAAGAAAACTTATCGTAGATCATAGAAAATACATAACAGATATTAACATAAATGTATATTTATGTATGTCCAAAATATAAAGACTATGTATGGATTATTGAAGAGAAATATGAGAAATTAAAGTGTAAACAGGCCAATTAGATTAGATCAAATATTGAAATCATATACCTTTGTTTTGTTAACATTTGTGCGTTCCAAAATACATATGTGTCGTACAATGTTCTTAATTATAAAGATATAACACTGGCTTAAAATTGACGTATTCTTGAAACAATGTCTTCTACAGACATACAATTTTAAATATTCAATAATTGGATAATGTAGGTGTTAGCAAATAATAGGAATGACACCTGGGTATTTTCAAAGACACCGAAGTAAAACAAACAAACAGCTGCAAAAAGCTGTCTAAAATTTAAGATGCATAGATCTACCAATATACTTACTTATTTTAATTATGTCTGTTATTCTTATAATAAAAATTTACTTGATAATAAAAATTGTTCAATATTTATAATTAAGTGTACGAAAATAATGGTTAAATGTGAGGTTAGGATAGCTACAAAAGCGTGTCTTACAGACGCTTTTCAAAATTATTATTTTATTTGAGTAAAATTTAAACAGTAACTGTGAATAAACACAACGTCAATAAGTTACCTTTGTTGTATATGTTATATTTCTTGAGATTTCAATAGTTAAAAACACAATTTTCACTGCGAGAAATACGGCGATGTAAGTAAGCGGTTCTTAAATTTGAACATTGTTTACTTGCGAACACCATATTTTATCATAAGTTGGACTACAGTTTGTAATATCTCAAGACAAGCAACATTTTTTTTAAATCAAGAATGATCGTTTATTAAATAATCGACATTAAAATAGTTGATCAGAATGCGTTACCCCATCTGGAATGGCACTTTCTAACAAAAAAATATCACTTTTAACGGTAGGATCCAAAATAGTTCCACTAATTGCGATGCTTAATTTTTTGTTTGTCCCTTTAATACTAACATATAAATACTTTCACTTGACATAGGGCTCATCTTAAATCAGAAAATATGGAATAAAGAGATAATTTCATTTGTAGAATAAAATGCTTTTGAAGTTTGGATTTGCAACAAATAGTATATTATTATTTACTGAAGTGCTGAGAAGCAAACCATCGATGCCATGTAAAAAAATACTATGCGACAAAAATAAAATTAGATAAACAAAACCATATTTCAATAACATTTTTATATATTCCATAAATCTCAACTACCCATTTGCATTCCCCATTTTTTTAATATTTCTTAAAAATATTAATTATATTTTAATGAATACGTCTATTTAGCAATGTCTTAGCTGGTGTCTATTATTCAGTAGGCAGACACAGAATATTATATTAAAAATAATCTATATTTCTGTATTTGAAAAACATTATATTTTTAGTTTCAAGATTTAACAAATTCGTAATTATAATAAAGCTATTAAACTACAATACGTAATCATTTCTCTTAGTCTTTTATAAAATCCGTCGCGTATCAGTCCTTTTATTTTAGTTTTTCAGTTTTCGTTCGGTAACTATATATTTACATCGAGTGAAAAATTTTAAATAAAAAAAAATTTTTACATTACTCAACATTTTAAAAAACAGCATTGATGTAAAATAATATTTGTAGTCTATTAAAAAAAACCGCTTATTTTTATCATTTTCCGTTGAGCAGTTATTGAGCGAAAACCTGGCGAAAACTATATTCCGTATGAAGCATTTACCGTTAGCCTGGATCACTTCTCTCAGTGTTGGACATTTAGAATCTAATGTGATCGTCTCTTTTATCAATGCCACCGCAAGGTGGCAGCATTTTATTGCTAAGAAATATTTTTTTAGTTTTCGCTCAGTAGCTTCTCAAGGGATAAAGATAAAAATATGCGGTTTTTTTTAAGAGACAACAAATATTAATTTACATCGACGCTGTGTTTTGAAATTTCGGAAAAGAGCAAAATTCATTTAAAAAAAATAATTTTACAGTTTTTCAAAATTTCAAAACACAGCGTCGATGTAAAATAATATTTGTAGTCTATTAAAAAAAACCGCAAATTTTTATCTTTATCCCTTGAGGAGTTATTGAGCGAAAACTTTATATCGTCTTATAGAGCGCTCACCGTAAGCCTTAACGAAGGACGGCATTTTAACCTACATGATGTCGGAAGAAATGCGTTTGTTTGCAATACCTTCAATCAGAGGGAAGCTGAAGGAGAATGAATCTTGGAAGAAATGTACCTACTGTGCAGTGTTGTTGGATGTTTCAATTCTAAATCTCCGCATGCGTTCTGAAAGTGGTCCGATTTCACCCAATATTATCCTCTCATTGAAATTAAGTGAAAATGCTTCTAGCATTACAAATTTTATATATGTAGGTATATGTTAGAGCTGTAAACAGGTATAGCCACAACAATACTCACACACGCCAAAACTCGCTTAGTTATATTCTTCCATGCCATTCAAAAATGACTATAGTGACGTTATCATTTCATTCTGATATAATTTAGAGGGAGATATAGAGCATCTAAACTGTTGCTAGTTTGTATTGAAGTTAGAAAATAGCACTACTGTTTCCAATTTACAAATTTTTGTTTTAGCTAAATTTCAATTTTGTTAAATAATCTTAACTGGACTAAATTAACAAAAAGAACAAAAGCTTTTTTGTATGTTCATGCAAAAACAAAATTTTATTGAACTATATTTAATGAAGAAACTGGTTCTTTATTACAGTAGTGCAATAACATTTTTAATGCACTGATCTGTTATTCTACTACAGCGTTTTGCGATCATGACAAACATAAACGTTCAAATCGACGGCATATTTAGTCCATTTGAGCTTATATTAAGTTTTAAACAATTGCATATTTTATATTATTTTCAATCATACTGGATTAGGAAATTATTAAAATATGCAATTTATTAAAAATAAGATTAGTTTCCTTTGAATATCAACTGAAAAAATATTTTTTAATTATTTTTAGGAGCTAGAGAATTGTTCCTAACATATTAGTTCCTAACTTTCTCAATGCAAATCGATAATGCTAGTTAATTATTATTAAATATTTTGCTATAAAATTAAGGTTTTTATTTTCTTACACTTAGTGCCACCTAAATAAAACATTTTTTTGGTTTTTTGCATGAACGTAGAAAATAGTTATTTATGCAACATGTGCAAAAAGTTATGCAACAAGTGCAAACGTAAATGTGGACAATTTCACGTCACGTGCAATAAACACTTTTTGTACAAGCTGGATACAATATATTTTCTACGTTCATTCAAAAACCAATAAATGTTTTGTAATTCAGTTAAAGAAATTAATTTTATTTTTAATAAATTCCATGTTCTAGTAATTTCGTAATCCAGTATATAATAAATATGATTGAAAATAATGTAAAATATGCAATTGCTTAAAACCTATTACAATCTCACAGAAAATAGATTAAATATGACGTCGATTTAAACGTTTATGTTTGTCCTAATCACAAAACGCTGCAGTAGAATGATAGATGAGTGCAATCAAATTTTATTACACTAGTGCAATATAAAACCACTTTTTCCATTAAATATAGTTCAATAAAGTGTTGTTTTTTGCTGAACGTAGAAGAAATATTGTATGCAACTCATACAAAAAGTGTTTATTGCACTCGACATGTTGTCCATAAATACTTGTTGCACTTGTTGCATAAATAACTATTAAATAAGTTTTTTTTACTCTTGTCCTATGTCTATACTTAATATTTGTTGTGAAAATATAATACATATTTTTAGCCAGAACTAAGTAACAAACATTTTTTTGTTTTTGGTCATAACAGAATTCAAAAGTATTAAAAAATTAAACATTTTCTAGTTTCTAGTTTCAGTGAACTTATAAAGAAATAAGTAAATCTAGTCTGCTACAGGAAACAGGGAAACTAACTTACAAAAAAGTAGACACCTCCACGTACACTTTACCAAAATAATAATAATTTAAAATATCTATTTATGATCATCCAAAACAAATAATTAAATTATTTGAAGCAATACACAATAAGTTTTGACCCAATCTCTAGCATATTTATATCAGAATCTTTCTCGACTTCAACACATTAAGTCCTCATCTAAGTCACAGTTGACTTTAAATACGAGCAAATTTAAAGAAGACAAGTCTAGAATATGACTGCTTTACCTTATACAAAACAACCTCAACGCTTCTAACTGATCGGTGGAAAATGTTAATCATAAATAAAAGCCTTCAGATAATTCAGTTAGGCCTGAACTTGGAACTAAAATTGCTATTCAGCCTACTGCAGTTTAGTTTTTAGAAGTAATTTATTATGAAATGGTTACGATTATAAAACAACTTTTCAAAAATGTATTGTATCGAAAATGTAATAGTTATCAATAAAATTATATTTACCTAGTTTTTCGTGTTCACACGTACTCATATCCTTATCGTCGTCAGTTGTCTAAGTTATGGCATTGATGAGACCGATCTAGTTGCACCGGGTGGCTGTTTACTATAGATCTTTCAGGTGTAATTCAATGCTATTTGGGGCATTAGCCCGCAGTAATTGTTTCCTTAAATTCCTCTTTTGTAAAACGAATTATTTTGCCATAGCATGTTTTAGAATTCATAATCCGGAAAAAATCACTAATATAAAAGTGGCAAAATAGAAATTAGAAATTTGTATTATTATAAATAATAGACAGCAGTAAAATTGTATTTGGAGTGCCTCATGGCAGCTTGCTGGGCCCTATTCTTTTCCTAATATGTATCAACGATTTATACAAATGCATTACGCTCTAATTTTTATTTTTTAAACTCATCATCCTACAACACCTAAACTGTTAACGGACACGGGTTTATAAGACAATCTTTGAATATTGTATGCTATCAATCTGTAGTTTCAATAAAATAAAACAGTTTACAACTTCAATTGTAAAATAGTGTAGTAAAAAATTGTAAATGTTTATTGATTTTGGTATATTGTGAAAAAATTATTTTAAATTTTCAAAAACTTTTTCAGTTTTTGGAGGGAAATACCCTTTGTCTTTTATTATGCTGGGCAAATCAAAATGTTTTTGTCAAGCTCTCTTATACCCTTATACTCTACCACAGACATCTCAAATAGAAAAAGTGTTCAAAACTATTGTCTACAATACTATTTAACAAAAATATTTCACAACCATAGTAGTTTTATCGAAATAAAACGATAGGTATCTGGTTTTACTGCAATAAAAATTTAAACGACACGAGTTTTGTCAGTTTAATTATAATACGACTGGTTCAATATTAATCAAAACATGACATTTGATTGGCTATAAATTAAAGCGTACATTGAAATAGTCATGTTATCAATCTATAGATATTAATATTCTATAGACTAAGAGACGAATGTAATAAATTTTCTTCCATTGTATTAAAAAATATTATATCTTTTCCGAATTGTTTTGCAACACTTATAACTATGCACATATATAGAAGTAGGCACTTTGCACAACATATATTTTCGTAATTGCTTTTGATGAACATCTGAATAGAACCTTTACAGCAAAGTTGTACAAATAAATTTTCATTCCATTGAAGGTCAGTACAAGCAAAAACAGTTTCGAAATTTAAATATTCAACTATTATTAGTAAGAAGACATCAATACGATATAAATTATTTGATAAATACTCGTATAATGATTTCGAAGATGAATTGAAGTTTAAATAATTTTGTAAAATGCATACCCAGTATCCACCACTCTTTAATAATAATATTAGTAATAGTGTTATCTAAGGTGAAACCATTAACTGCAGGTTCTTTGTACACCAATAGTAGTTTCTTTATGCCATATATCATGAACGAGTGGGTGCTCTATTTCTCAATAACAAAGTGATAAAGTTTTAAACAATAATTTTATTTATAATTTTATCAATTATACTTAGTTAAACGATTCCACATATATTTTTTATACAGGATGAACCTTATATAAGTACAAATATTTTAACTGCTGGTGTAGTTCGTCATATAGATCAGTCTAGTGAAAGCCATTTTTAAGTTAAATACATACTACCATAAAATATTTAGGAAGATATTACGTGATATTACTATGTTCAATGTTCAAAAATTATACATAAACGTGCACACAAGCCTGTTTGTTAAAAAATTAACTTTTTAATCATTAATCCACATTTCACAAGTTAAATGTCATTGTACACTGTTAGAAAGAGACACAAGACACAATTTCCTTAAGTTATTTTATGTAGAATAACGAACTATGATTTTTACGCATCATCCACATAACCAAATAATCCAAATGAGACAGTATTAACCATTTCGAATACAGAACCATACAGTGACCTTGTATTTTAATCAGTAAAACAAATTTTAAAAATAAAGGTACATACAATATTAAATAATAAAGCTTGACGTATGCGCTTAATATCAAGAAAAGCAAAGACATTTGTATAACACTGGCAACACTGTGAATCACACGTTCAATCTGCAGTGCTATGACTCATAAATGTATGAAAGTCAGCGATCCTCAACAACTTTTCTACAGAAAAATTACAAAATTTATTTAAAATTTCACTTTTTTATTTCTTTTGTAAAAAAACTATTAATTATGTGTTCTACACAGTGAATTATACTGCTGGTTAAAATATTTGTACTTATTTAAGGTTCACCCTGTATAATTATGGTTAAATAAATTTAAGAGAAGAAAAGGAATTGATCAACATTTTTCTATTCATGTCTATTATTCAAAAGTAATACCTAACAGTAATCTGTAGAATTTAGATCCTCTCCCTTGGCCACGTGTACGTGTGGAAAGCTTCCATGATCTCTCAAATTTTTCTGATTAGATACCTTATGCTGAGAAAAAATCTACAACATTGTTGTATCGCACCTAACGTATTTCCATTGCAAATATCATAAATGTAGTGAATATCTACTAACTCTACATTAGTCAAATGTTATAATTTTGATTGATAATAATTCGCAAAAGTCAATAACTAAACTGTTATAACGCAAATAACGCCAAACGCTTTTTTCTTTTTTATAACCTGCTTGATAGAAAGTATTAAGTAGTAAGTTTCTATTCCATGTGTGTACATATGTAACATTATTTTTAATCAGATTTTCCTGAAAAAGGAAGCATTCTATCAATAGAAACCTCATTTTACAAAAACTGTGAAATTTCACATTTTTCATTGTCTAAAGTCGCAAAAATTATTGCAAAGAAATTGCAATTATTGCAAATTTTACCCCTCTCCTTTCTAAATTGTAACGTATGTGATAAACATTTGTAAGTTTTATTTACAAACTTAGCGCATAAGAGTTAAGTCAATTACCAAATTTCATGAATTTATCTCAACTGGCTTCGGAGTTATTTAAAAAAAACATCAGAATGATCCGTTTAAGTGAATATAACTTCTTTAGGAAAAATGTTTGAACCCATAAGAAAAAGTAATCTTTTTCGACATAGAACACTCTGGAAAACTATTGCCATCTAATTTTGGGACACTCTGTATGTCAGAAAATTTGTAATTCTAGTTTCCTTGCGATTTTTTCGCAATGTATCAACTGAAATCGCATATTTAGAGTTTTAATGATTTCTAAGGTACTATCCACAGACGGGTTTCGTTTAAATTAGGTCAATAACTAACTTTACTTCGTTCAGTATCTATATACCAATCTGCGAATTAGACGCCGTATTTTTTAAGTAATAAATTAGGTTACCAGTCAACGTCGATCTGTGCAATAGGTACCAGTAGAACTACTAAACAAAATCAGTTGTGCAATCCTAACATTAATATGAATCTTAGAATCTATCTCCCCTTAGCACATGTACATTTGTCAATAAACTGACTGATATATAACATATTGTACGTGTACCAAACACCAATTTTTTTGCCGATCTGCAGACTAGCCTAGAATCATATTTGAAAGTAACACTACTACTTAATTCAAGGCTAACAAAATCTAGTATTAGCATAGGGGATATTGGGCAATGTTGATTACCCTAAATATTGGTGTGAACTGCACAGCATCTCCACAAAAAAAACTTACAGCAGGCGCCAGTCGCAGAAAATGAAAGTTTATTTACTTATGATCACGGACGTTTTAAGTAGATTAAAGGCTAACAGCCACCGTACGATATTTTCTTTCTTGGATGACATATTGTAGGTATAATGCAAAAACTAACAAAGTTAAAAATGATAGTTCTCAGCAAATGATCAATAAAGATTATTATTATTATTATATTATAATAAATCATACAATATTGTTTTGTAATATTTTTTCTTTTTGTATAATTTTTATTATGATGAGACATGGAATTAAAAACAAAAAAATAATTGATATTATATTCAACAGGTTTTTTATAAGAAATTCTAGAGTTGGTCACACTTGACATAGAAAAATGTGACTATAGTGACTTGATCAAAATAACTTTTATTAAACTTAGGCTTATGCTAATTCAGCCTCCGAGGCGAAATCAGAGAGCGTTGGTTCTAGGGCATTGTTATTCTTTTTTTTATCTACAGAACTAACAAGACTGATCGTCAATGGATTCGTCAAATGCAATTCGCAAGTACTACCACAAAAAGTCACCAAGTCAAGATGATCACGTTTACGTGATATCTTTTATAAAGTGTGGGTGATCAAGTCAAGTTGGTCACTTTCTCCTGTAATGTTGTCAATTCTATAATCTTGGTTATAATCTGCAATGTGGAACTAACCTAAAAATATTTAAGTAAACAAAAAAATTGGCGATTTTTGACTTCACGCGATCACTTTTTGCAGTATACCCACGATATACGTATAGTATTAGACACAAATAGCAAAATAAACACGTAACTTCAAAATTGCTAGATGTATGGAAATAAAATTTGTGTATACATTGTACCAATAACGTTGAATCCAATAAAGTATTGGCTAAGTTGAAATATTACAGTTTTCTCCCTAAAAGTATTAAAAAATAATTTAATTATTTTAGCTGTATGTATAATAATATAATATGATTTTTACCTACCTATAGGCATAAACTTGGAAAATTATAGCTAAGAACAAATAATGACGAATAGTGAAAAAAATATATCCTTCTGTTACGGAGATACCAATTTATTTCAAATAAGAATAACATAACGTGGATTTTATAAAATTGAAAATCCATTCAATTTATCAGAGTAACTATTATTTCTGTGATTTTCAATACACAGTTGAGCTCGTGAATCCATGAATCTTCACATGCACGGCCCAAACCAGGCTGTAGTCGAATTGCCTACGCTACTTCGCAGAATTTGTCCAGTGTTATCTTCGGTAACATACACCATAGCTTTTATGTGACCCCAAAATTAAAAATCAAGTGGATGTAGTTCGGTGATTGAGAGAGCCATTCAATTGGACCACCTAGACTACCTTATTTGGAAAACACATGATCCAAATGTTGCCTCACTAGTCGCGCAAAATGTAGTGGAGCACCATCGTGAAGAAACCACATATGCTGTCTAACGTTAAGATTAACTTCGAAGAGTACTGGCAAATTATTACGCAAAAATTGTAAATAAAGAGCACCAGTTAACCGATTTTCCAGAATTAAAAGATCAATAAGTATTCCGTTCACAATTCCAGTTCACACATTTACTGAAAATTAATGACATACGGATTTTCCAATGCCCAACAATGTGTGTTGTGAAAATTGTGAATACCATTACATGTAAAAATTGCCTCATCCGTAACTAAAATGTTCATGGTAAAGTTTGAGTTTATGTGCTGCTGATGAACAACCACTCGCAAAAGTTCACTGGAAGCGGAATATCCCTTGGAAGTAAGGCTTGTAACTGCTGCATGTGAAATGGGTAGAATAAGTTATGCCTTGACGTTCGGCAAACTGTGGATTGAGATATGCCTCACTGCACAGCATTTAAAATATCTTCCTCGTGATTCACAATTTGCCTAGGTCTAACAGTTCCCTTATGTTGTCCAAAGTGCCCAGGCCTTGACCGCAAATTGCCAATTTCTCTAACCCGCTAAACCGCACGTAAAAATGTTCAGATATATTTGGGAAAACCTTTAGGTATAAATATAAGCTGCAGCCACTGTATTTTGATGTGATTCCCCGTATGCCGGTGTCATGTCCATACGTTTTTTGATTGAGAAGTTATGACTTTTATAATAGCGTGAAAATAAACTCGAATAGGACCAAAAGTGCTGACAAAGTACTGCTACAAATACTAAACATATCGTTCAACTTAGTTATAAACAAACAATTTGTTTCACTGATAAATTTTTGTAAACCTCCGAAATTAAAAATATTTTACTACTTTTATCTCACTATTCATCATTATTTGTCTTCAGCTATAATATCATAAGTTTATGCGTATAAGTTAAGAATCACTTATATATGTGGATAGAACACCCTTTTACGAGCACATTCATATAACGTTGAGAGATGTAATCGACAGCTAAATTTCTCATAAGAATAACATGGAATGGTAGCTTGGTACATACAAGTTTATGTATATTTTCATTTAAAATAGGTATATGTTTTACATAATATTTGTGTATAGAAATTAAACATTTGACTAAGGAGGTCAGAATACAAAAATGTATATGAAGTGCTGATATTATTTGGACTCCCTCTGTATGCCCTATTATTGTTGACCACTAATTTCTTTACACCTTAAGATCTCATGATATACCAGATTTAGATGCCTAAAGATAGTGCAAGATATAGATATTCTTACAAACCTCATTTACTATATATGTATTTTTCTAATATGTGAATTACCACTGAAACGGCATACTACATGTTTTCGACTGAAAATTGCATCCCCTTTCCAAAAATATAGTAATATATAATGTTCCATTTGAATTAAGGACGTTTATTATTACTTTCGGTATTACTGGAAGTAGGCAAAATTTCAAAATCTCTTCTATAAAACAATTGCATCTGAAATAGCGTGTATATCAATGTTCAAATCTATGTCACTGAATTGTCTATATACCTTTAGCCTAAATTAATTGTGAATGCCACTGTATATAAAACGTATTTTCGCAATATTTTCCCTTCATAGGAACAAATTGATGCTTTCCTTCTCAACGAGTCGTTTCTCGCCAATAGACAAGCACCTTAAATCATTATACAAATTACATTGAAATAAAAAATCATTCGTATATTATAATCTTCAGACTTTCACAGTCATTTGAGCAAGTTATAACTGAAACTATCTTTAAATTGTCTACACAAAATAGTTTGCAGACATTAATAACTACTAAGATCGTTAATAAATAAAATAAACAGTAAAGAGCCAAGTGTTGAACTTTGGGGTACTCTAGAAGTCGCAACATAAATAGCAGAATCAAAATATGTAACTGCAGCTAACATATTATTGCGTACTACTATGTAACGAGGATTTAAAGACATTTACAAAATCATTACAGAAGTCAAAGTTCATCAATTTATGAAGTAAAATGATGTGGTCGATTCTATCAAAACCCTTTTAAAAATATATGCACACCACAGTAATTATAATTGTAATTGTTTTATTTGCATTAACCAAAATGAAATATAATAATATATCCAATGGGACAGCTTCATTAATTTATCTTATATATTTCACTTAATGCATATAAGCATCCAGTGTCTGAAAGGTAATATGTCTTCGACAGACTGCAAAGAGAGATCTCGGCAACATACAAGCTACTGTATTAATATTCCAGATATAATATATTCACTACAATCAATTGTGGCAAACCTTGCAAGGCCAGTTGAATGTAACGGTTACTCAGACCATTTCTTGTGAGGATTCCCTCTTGAAAATATCGTGGGTTCCAAATGAAACACGTAGGTGATGTAAATAGTGGAGTAAAATCGCTTCGCTGTCTCGTTTATTTCAGGTAGATTTTTTTTAAGGTATAACCAAATGAAACGTTACCATCTTGTAGAGCATAATTTGTCCATCTGAAATGGATTTATACAACTTTTTTCAATAGAGATGAAGTTTTTAAAATCACATTTTCGATGCTTCAGACGTTATTTGACAGTTATGTTTTTGGTGACATAAAACGCGTTTGTAAATTAACGATTTTACTTATGTTCATAATGTTTTAATAATTTACATAAAAATGTACAGAATCGACTTATTTTGAGCCGCACTGTATCTGGTGGAGCGTTGTAAAGACCTTTTAGGGACACCCTATATATTAAAAATCATGTGATAAATCATAGTTACATATTTAGTCACAAAAAATACGACGCGTTTAAGAAAACTACATTTAACCGACATTTTTTTAAAATTTCCTTTATAGAATATATCTCGTTCTGTAAGTTAGTCACGCTTTCAGTGGATATCTATAAAGCAACGTTATTTATACGAGTATATGACACTAATGTTATAATATATTAGTTTTTGATATTAGTTACGCTAAGAAATTATATCAGCCACATTGAAGTGAATATTTCACGCGCTGCAGGGGACCTTCATTAATGACTAAAAACTTCAAATAGACTACGTTGTTGTAAATAACAAATGGGAAGTACAAATAAATTAATTTAAAGTAATTATCGATCGCTAAAAGTTAATTGTTTTAAAATAGGTTACAACATACAAAGATTTCAATGTAATAATATAGATACTGGTATGAAAATTGAAACTTTCACACTTTGACAATTTACAAAACTTTATCATTTTCAGCCTCACAAGCCTGCAAATCAATTGGAGAATTGCAAGTTTGCTGATGTTGATATTTTAAATTGGAAATCAGAACTATTTGTTGTAATGTTTGGTGACATTATACTGTTATACTTATTGGAAAAATACTGAAGGTAGTTTATATATGGTTTTTGTCATTATCTTTGCGTTTTTAGATACAAGAAAGTTGTTACTTTCAAGATCATGAGAGTTTTTCTCAGTCTCCCATACATTTTCAACTCGTATAATTTTATTTATGTTATGCTATGGGATTTGCAAAGCCAATATGATATTTCGTATATGTATATGATGACATACTGATTTTACGTGAAAAAGCGTAAAAATTTTCATTAGGCATCGCCCTATCTTCTACAAAGGTCTTGAATTTAGATTTATACTTTTTTAATGAAACGCTAATTTTTCCAAAAATTTTGTAATGCAACCCTATACACATTTTTTTATATGGGCGTAAGGGTGGGTGATAACGGTTTGGAACTGTTGATTATTATCGATAAATAATATAAACCGATATTATCGAATTATATAAATTCAATAATATTGATATTATCGATATTATAATAAACTGACAGATGCATCCACTCCACATCCAGCTTTAGGGTAAAATTTGCCATATTTCAAAGAGCCTCAGACTCGTTGCCGAGGTTTGTAAACTATAGGGAACATTACCAGTAGATGGCGCGAATTGGGTGTGAAAAACAATGTTTTGAAGTATACTTAACGTCTACTTGACAATTATCACATGTTTGACACATCTGATAGTAGCGTTTTTTTTTGTTTTGTTTTAAGTGCAGTTATTTGTCAGTTCTTATGGAAAATATCGATATATCGATAAATATTCCCAACCCTACATGGGCTTATGCAAAACAAAGATTTGATTCCAAAAGAATAGCAAATAGTTATTACAGTTAGTAATGTCTAGTAAGTTGTTTGACGGATATTTCAAAAATAAATGTAAAATAAAGATTTTGCGGCATTGCGTTTAGGCTTAAGTGGTTATTTTTTCCCCTTTAAATATTGTCTTTCATGATGTCATATGCGTCTGTGTTATGTTTCACAATGCTTTATAAGAATGATAATAGTAACTGTAATAACTTTTTGAATTAATAATTTGTTAGAATTTATGTATTCATTTTTAAATATTCCCAACCCTACATGGGCTTATGCAAAACAAAGATTTGATTCCAAAAGAATAGCAAATAGTTATTACAGTTAGTAATGTCTAGTAAGTTGTTTGACGGATATTTCAAAAATAAATGTAAAATAAAGATTTTGCGGCATTGCGTTTAGGCTTAAGTGGTTATTTTTTCCCCTTTAAATATTGTCTTTCATGATGTCATATGCGTCTGTGTTATGTTTCACAATGCTTTATAAGAATGATAATAGTAACTGTAATAACTTTTTGAATTAATAATTTGTTAGAATTTATGTATTCATTTTTAAGTTTAACAATCTACCAATTAACCAGTCTGTGTTCCGTAAAGGTTACAGTACCACAAGCACTCTATTAGGAGTAACCGATGATATTGTCACTTCATCAAATAATAATAAGCTTACAGTATTAGTTTTGTTGGATTATAGTAAGGCTTTTGACAGAATAAACCATCGACTTCTCTTAGCTATTTTACATTATTTTGGTTTTCAAGAAAATTCAATCAAGTTAATGGAACAGTACGTCACTGAAAGGTATCAAAGAGTTATTCTTAATGGTAAACATTCCGATGTATTAGCAACTAATATGGGTGTTCCTCAAGGTTCGATTTTAGGTCTGCTTTTATTTACTTTATATACAGCTGAATTTCGTTATGTTTTAAAATCTTGCAACGCTCATTTCTATGCTGATGATACCCAACTGTATTATTCCTTCGAGGAAAATAATATTTTTCATGCTTGCCGTCTTATTAATGATGACATTACATCTCTCATTGATATATCTAATAAATTTGGATTGTCTATAAATTCCGCTAAATCCAAGGTTATGCTTTTTGGCAAAAAATCTTCACGTAATAGGTGCACTGATAAAGTAAATATTGAAATTAATGGCGATCATCTTGATTTAACTACCGTATCAAAAAACTTGGGGCTAATTATTGATATAGATCTTCATTTTACAGAACAATTTTATTGTAAAAAAAGCTTTCTCTAACTTAAAATTGATTTATTCCAGTAAGTGTATGTTAAGTAAACAAACAAAGAAATATTTATGCGAAGCATTAGTTTTATCACATATCAATTATGCAATTGTTGTTTATTATCCTTTTTAAGACGGTCTGATGCTAAGCGTTTGCAAATTATACAAAATAGCTGTGTTCGTTTAATTTGTGGACTACATAAGTATGACTCGGTGTCTTCGTCTTTGAGGGAAATTTCAATATCAAAAATAGACATTATCTACATAGCTGTTGTTTTTGTCATAAAATTATTTCTTCTCAAACCCCACCTTATCTATATAACAAAATTACTTATAGAACGGATGTCCATCATTTAAATATCAGGTACAAATTTACAATAACCATCCCTAAACACAAAACTACAAGTTTTCGCTCAGGATTTTCATATCAAATTGCAACTCTATGGAATAAAATACCGTTTTCTTTTATACAGTTTTCTTATAAAAAATTTAGAACTGAACTGATTAAATCAATTATGAACACGTGCATTTAACTTGATAACTTTTTCTTTATTGTGTTAACTCTTTTTTCGCTGTGGCTTTTCACGGATGTGTATAATAATAATCACTTCATATTTCTCTCTCTCATTATAGGTTGAGTGGAAGAGCAGAGGTTCTAGACCTCTGAACTCTGCCTTTTACTAAAATATTAATTTCTTATTATTTGTATTTCGTGCAATATCTAATAGTAATAAAATCATTATTATTATTATTATTAAATACGTTGAACGCAGTGTTCTGTAAAATGGTGCATTTTGGCGAATTATAACAAGTATACTTCTCTTAAAACTAATCAAAGGCTGTTTCAAAATAACTAATAATTTTCAAAAAATCTCTATCCTTAAAAAATCTGAAAGAATAATATGCTGGCACAGGCACTCAGAACGCCCTGTACATTTAACTCAAAAATAAATTCTCAATTCTTTTCCAAAATTTAAGTAGGTACTATTATCCAACAAATTAGAAAATGATCTTAAAAATTAAATAAAAAAGTAGATACTTTCTTAGCCCTATAACTTATCAAGAAAACAAAAGTTAAACATTATTTTTTGTTCAGTAAATAGTCTTAAAGTATGGGTCCTTCTGTACTGCACTTTGTATACGTATTCATTGGGAAAATGTTAAGTGCCGTCACATAGCCAGATTTTAAACAAAAAAAATTGTTCACCACTTTCGTTTAAATTTGGCAAAAGAAAGTCTTGGATATTTCAAACGTTCTGAATAGTGCTTATTAATCGTACCTTTTTTAAATGTTTGTTTTCATCTTAAATAGAGTACACTAAACTATACAGAGGGATTCAGAATTTATGTAAAAAAATTTGGGAATGAAAAAGTCATGAAAAGTGGAGTCAATATCGTGAACAAAATTTTTGTAAAATCGTTATAGTTTCCCAGAATTATTGAAGTTCTTGTAGTTTCAACCTTTACATCGGTGGGCTACTGTAGTATTTAACCAGACGATTTCTAATATTCAATTACTTATCGTATTAACTTTTTTGTGATGCAGGTATTTACATTAATATTTCAAAATGGCTTACGTGTAGCAACTCGCCGTTGATGGGTATCGTTTTAATTTATGGTGAAGTGAAAATGTTTTAGCCGAATGATTTCCCGTGCGAAATGCAGCTACCTTTACAACGGTGTACAGTGAGTGCAAGTGTAATGCAAACGTAGGCGTGATGTAGGAAATTTGCAATCGAATCATGGAAGATATGGAGGTCCAGGGCATCCACGGCGTATTGCAGCAGTGTGACATATCAAACACGAGGTTCAATTATATCCGTACCATGTACAGCATTAATGCCAGAGGATTGAACGAGGAGGCCGGTACCATGACCGTCACAATCTCCTGACTTCATTGATCATTTAGACTTATTTTTGTGGGTATATTTAAAAAATGAAGTATATTGCGCCAAAGTAGACACTATTGATGATTTACGCATACGTATCATAGCTGCTGCTTTCGGTGCTTTCATATTAGTTTTTCTCCAGTGCTGCTATTAGCTTTAAACAATGTTTTATGTCCGTTTACAATATTGTTTGTATTTGTTTTATATTTAAATACATTACATTTTATACTTGATAATAATTATTAATAACTAGCTTGAGTACGGTGCTATTTCTTTAACATACCTGGATATTTGTTATGAAAGAGTATATATGTCTATATTTAACGAGAATTTAGGAAAAATGTTAAAATTAATTTGATTTAACGCATAATTTGAAACTGTAAAGTAACATATGTTTGTTCTAAGTCTGAATGGAGAATTTTAAGAATGCCAGAGAAAGTTTAAAGAGTTTATTTTGTTTGCCATACTAAGTGAATATTAAAGCATTATCGGATAAAACCCACATTTATTTTAATAACTCCACATTTACGGTATAATAATATGTACCTATATGTAGATAACTACTATTAAATAATAACTTTAGGTAGAAATAAATAATTAGTGAAATAATTTATACTGTCTGGATTATAATTACGCCAGAGAATGCCTATGAAGTGTAATTTACTGCAAATTCTTGCATACGTTATACAATTTTTTTAACATATGCAATGCATACAGGGTAAGTCATTAATAATGGTACATAGTTTAAAGGCAGATTATTAATGTCAAAATAAAGCGATTGACATACGTGCATGCCGTATTTTTGCTATATTTTAAGAATGTATGAACCGATTGTTTTGAAAGTTTGTAGTTTCATGTTTTTTGAGGTGGCATATATGCAAACAGTGTTGAGGTCACGACTAGGGGGCGCTAGTTATACTGTTCTGTCGATGTAAAAATATGTCTTTTTGTATTTTACACTTTTAAATTTTAAGAAACTATTGAACTACCTTCAATTTGAAATAGAAAAGGTAGTCCTGTTACAAATCGATAAACTCAACAGTTTAACATTACATTAGAGAATTATTTTTCCAAAGTAGTAGCCGTGGAAATAATAAGTAGATAGCTGTCACTACAATACCATATTGTCTCTGTCAATGCCACTCAATTCATAGATTAAGCAGTAGTGTTTTTATTGTTATAGGCAGCTACTCGCATCAATCAGTCTTCCGTTAGCAGAATGCTCCACAAAGAAAAATTGTATCCCTATCATTTTACTCTAATTCTACATTTAACGCCACAAAACCCTCTAGCTAGGTCATCTGCCAAGAGAAGTACATCTTCAACATGAGTTCTCTATTAATATTTGGTGTGGAATTCTCTCCGATAATATTGTGGGGCCGTTTGTACTACCACGTCCACTTAGCGAAGAGAATTATTGAATTTTTTTAATTTAATGACTTGCCACTGCTTCTTACAGATATTCCCTTAAATTTACAACGATTTACGATTACCATCGACGAGTAAGAGAATATTTTAATACAAATTTTCCGCGCCGTTGGATTGTACGCGGCAGCGAAGTTCCTTGGTCTGCACGTAGCCCTGATTTAAGTCCGCTGGATTTTTACTTTTGAGGCTATATTAAATCTTTAATTACAGAGACATTTTTAATAGTCAAGAACAACTGTGGGAAAAGATTTAAGAATCGGTTAATATTACCAAGCAACATAGAACTTTATTCAACGTCAGACAAAATAAGAGGCTAAGAAAGTGCATTGAAGGAGCTGGTGGTCACTTCGAGAATCTTTTATGATTAATAATTTGTTAAGATATGCATAATAAAATTTTCAGTTGTTGTAGCGTTCGTCTTATTGTTAATCAGTTTTGATATCTTACGATTCCTTAATTTTCTAATTTGATTCCCGCCGAATCTCAAAAACGGCTGAGTTTTCTATTTAGAATGGAAGGTAGTTCAATAGTTTCTTATTAAAAACATCAAAAGTGTAAAATACAAAAGTACAGTGTAACTAGTGTCCCCTAGTCATCGTTACTATATTCGTAATTGCCACCACAAAAAACATAATAATACATATTTTCAAAACAATTGGTTCATACGTTTTTAAAATATAGCAAAAAATCGAAAACATTTGTTCAACTTCAACACCCTGTAGAAGGAGCAACTATTAAATAAGGAATGTTGGACTCAATTGCTTTATTTTGACGTTAACAATCTGTCCTTAAGCTATGAACCATTATTAATGACATCCTGTATAGATCTTTTTCTCATTTCACTTAATCTTTGTACATATCTGTTATTCGTTTGAATCATTTTTATAGTTTTCTTCCGTTTTCACTTATAATTAAGTTTCAATAATAAACCTGTAAGTGAATATGGAAGCAAACATTTTTTTGAGTAAACTCAAGTTCCACCATTCAGCTTTAAATTATCTTGTCTCAGTATTTTAATGACATCGATTCATACATGACACATTTTTAAATTGGAATAAATCAAGATGCAGTTATCTAGATCACAGCCAATAATAAAAAGGCGTAAATATCGGCGAACAAAATTTTGGAAAAGTTCGTTGTGGTATGTACAACAAAAAGTAGTTGGCAAGCCGGGACAACCAATTTACTTTGTTAACTTTTAACAAGAATTTTTATTGCCAAATCGGTGGAATATAAATTCATTTTTACGACCATAATTTTGTGAGAAAATAATGAGACAAGGATAATTACATGTCTTTTTGCTTATGGGCAGAACAGCAATTCATCCTCTTTTTACGTAGTATACCTATGCGCTTATATTGTATCTTATTTTATGTCGAAAATAATATTGCAATTTTTCAAGATGTTTCTAAATTATTATGTAAAATTGAGACAGGAAGAAGGATCCTGTAAAAATGTGTAAAAGGATTAATAAATAAATTACAGAATGATAAAGATGCATTACCACAAACACATTTGCTCTTTTATATAACGGTAAAGATATAAAAGGTTCTGAAAACCAATTCAAATTTTACTGAAACATTGTACAGAGTGTTCCGCATAAGAACACAAAGTAGGTGCAAAATATTGCAATTTAACCAAATATTGTATCTATATACAAAATTAGACATAGGCGTAGTTACAGACCTTCAAAATGGGAACAAATATTTCGAAAAAAAGGATATCTTTGAATTATTTTAAATTATAGAAAAACAAATTTGGTACATAATTAAGGTTTATTATTGGTCTTCTTTGACTATGAATTCAAGTACATTGACACAATACATCTAAGGTGTGAATTTAATTTAAAACACTTGGCGAGGAATAAACAAAATCCTTCAACGTTCCTTAAAGAAAATAATCACATTTGTTAAGGTCTGGCGATCGTGGTGGCCAATTTTGAGGCCAATTATTTCCTCGTCCTAACTACTTGGAAATTTAAAATTCAAAAAGGCTCTAACAGTACCACTAAAATAAGACGGTGCCCCATCATGCATAAACTAAAACTCTAGTCTTAGTTGTAACGGTAAATCTTCGATTAAATCAGGAACAGTATTTTTCAGAAATTTCAAATAACTTTCGCCATTTAATCGATTCGTTAAAATAACTGGTCCAATCAAATAATGATCAATAATACCAACCGAAACATTTAACTTAAACTCGCGTTGAAAATGTCTATGAGTTATTGCATAGGGGTTATATGTTATTATAATATTTGTAACTATTGTACGAGTGAAACAACCTCATCAGTGAAAATAATTTTCTTGTAAAATGCAAAATAAATTCGCAAAATGTGACTCGTCGATCCAAATCTTGAGACAATAGCTCTTGCACTTTTTGAATGTGATATGCATGTAGTAGATTACATTTAAGAATTCGGTATATAGAAGTTCTTGATAGTTCAGTGTCTCGAGATAAACGTTTAATACTTATTTGCGGTTCATCTTCAACTGTTTGCAAAATATTTTCGTCATCTTATACCCTTATTACACTAGGACATTCTCGCATATTAATGAAAAACTTTCCTGTCTTTTGAGCTCGTCTTTCAACATCAGAAAGTATTTCTCTATGAGGAATCACTCGATTTGGAAATCTCCTACGATATTCTTCCACACTTCTACAGTTTCCTTCACATAAACCTAGCACAAGTAACATGTCAACTTGTTCGCTGAATGTAAATTTTCCAGCGATTTTCAACAACAAACAGTAGCAGAAATAAAATAGTTTTATCTACTTCTATTAATTTATATATTAATTATTCAACTGCTTTTGAGCAATTAATAGTATCAATAAACAAATAGCGTGAGTTTTTATAGTGAGTTATTATAACTCACGCTGGGCTTCTACAATGATAATTCGGTATGTAAATAGTGTACGCAGTAAATTCTTGGAAATTTTTAAGCCGATAAATAAGTTCCATTGGTGTAAAATGGAAAGAATTTTTAACAAGTGCAAAGGAATGAATAATTAAAAAAAATTAAAATTATTAAGTTGCCAACGCCTCTCAGTAGGCGGAACTGTCAATTATTATCATTGAGGGGACTAATGTCATTTGATATTTTGGATCGGTCGGTGGTCGCGCGGTTTAAGGCGTCAGTACTTGAATCGAGGTGACTAGATCGGAGTTGGTTCGAGCCCAGCTGCCGGTAGACCGTATATAAGCTATATTCGTGGAGAGGATTGGCACCCTCTCTGCGGGTATGGTAGGGTGGAATAATGTTAGCTTGGGTCAATGTGAGAGATTGATACCGGTTGATATTTGACTACCCCCCTAATTAATGAGGTTTTCCAGGTTTCCCTCATTCCTGCACTGAATAGTGGTTAGGGCCTACCAACGTAAGTCGTTTCTGGGCGGAAATGCGGCCTGCTTAATAATAATATGCCGCCCCCTCTCCCGCACAAGTCTCCGACTTCTGGGCTAATCCCTGTGATTAGAATGAGGGGTAGAGATATTATTATTTTAACAAAATAATTTTGACGTTTTCAAATCAATTTCTAATAATAGTCCTAAAAAAGATGAATTTAGATAGCGAAGATGAGTTATTATGTACACCTCCAGAAATAAGAGAAGTAGCTAATAATGCAATAAAGAATTTATTACCAGAAAAATCAAAAACCAAGTATAAAGGTGTATATAAAAATTTTCAAGATTGGTGTAGCAATAAAATGGTTAACTCGTTTACAGAAAATGTCATTGTGCTTTTGGCATATTTTAATGAACTTAGCAATAAATATAAAGCATCGTCTCTATGGACTTTCTACTCCATGCTAAGAAGCACAATCAACATAAATAATAGAATTAATATAGAGAATTATTCAAAATTACGTGCGTTTCTTAAGCGTCAATCAGAGAAACATATAGCTAAAAAGGCAAAAATATTTACGCCAGAACAGCTTAATAATTTCATAAATGAAGCTCCTGATGAGAAATATCTAGCGACAAAGGTAATAGCTTTTACAAAAATTCAAACGTTTTTATCATCTAGTCAATAATATCATTTATTTTAGGTTGCTTTAATAATGGGCATTATGGGTGCTTGTCGCGCAGCATAATTGCACTCTATGCAATTTACAGATTTATAAGATCATGGATCTATTTTTATGGTCAGTGTACCAAATACAAAAACAAAAATTGCCAGAAAATTCACTGTTATGGGAAATTTTTATACTATAATTAAGAAATATTTAAATCTTCGTCCTACCGATATATCGCAAACAATATTATTCTTTAAATTTCAAAATGGAAAATATCCCAAACAAAGAATTGGCATTAATAAATTTGGAGCAATGAAGAAAAACGTTGCTACATTTTTAAAATTACCAGTTAGTAATTTATATACCGGGCATTGGTTTCGTCGCTTGTTAGCAACTTTATTAGTAGATGCTGGAGGGGATATAACGGCACTGAAACGCCATGACGGTGGGCGATCAACTACTGTTGCTGAGGGGTACATTGATGATTCAGAAAACGATAAGAAAGATACTGCAAATAAAATATACAGTTCTGTAACGCCTCAACCAGTTAGTACATCTACAACATATATACAACAAACAAAAAAAGAAACAATATACTTGCATAATACAGTCCCCATATTCAGTTTACTGGTTGTTTAAACTTTACAGTTAATATCATTAATAAACAAAATGAGTAATTACACCTAAAACTTTTATTTAATTGTTATAACTATTAAGATTTGTGAATAAAGTTCTTTCTCGATACTTGTATCTTAATATTTATTGTTATAGTCGTAGATAAAGTATAGTATTCAACTTGCGGTAATGGTCATAACTCACTTGATGAATTACAGCACTCGCATGCGGCTCGTGCTGCAAACTTCATCTGCGTGAGTTATGACCCGCATTACCGCTCGTTAAGTAATATGCTATTATTACTGTCAAATTTTAAAGACAAATTTTGATTTCTTCTAATACATTTTAATAAAATCTTGTTTTAATTAATACATTTTTTACTGAAAACCTTAAAGTTTTTTAACAAGTGTAAAAAATGTTTTAATTAAATTCTGCGCGATATTATCATTCTATTTAAATTCGGTCAATGGAAAGAGATTTGGTATAATTTTAGGGGTGACTCACCCTCAATGAACACCTTGTAGTGTTTAAATTTACTTGAACTTGAAAAAAATGTATACCTACAAAACTATTACATAAAGAGCAAATATTTGAATGAAGTGGGTGAATGTTTTTAATGTATATTAATCTAGACGGATCAAGACTTTTGACATGGTTTCAGAATTGAATATTTTAAATTATAATTTTATCTTAATTTTTTATAGTTAGATATTTGATTCGATTTCAAATAAGAGTCCACCTGAAGAAGCAATCCGAGAAATGCAGGAATAGGTTAAATCTCTTCTATTGTAACTGATTTTGCGTCATCCTGTTCAAAAGTGAATTTCGATTTGTGGGTCACATAATGATTTCATTATCATTTCATTAGTAAATTTAGTTAGATTTATTTTTATTTTAGACATTTATTGAATCTTACTTAAAGAACGTACTTACGTACGACTTTATTATTATTTATTTCAGTCGCGGCGAAGCTTTTGCAGAGTCAGCACTGAAGATGCCGACAGTGAAGAGCGGCGAAACGTTTGGAAGCATGGGATGCGACCAGTTACAGCGGCGGCTACGGAACGCCTCGGAGGACCACCATTATCCGAGGAAAGGTTCCGACCGTAGTAGTCGTAATACCAACAATAGTAACCGGAATCGGGCCCAGAGACACCGATGGCGGGTCTGTCCCCTCAGAGCCTAGCCCGAGAACAACCAGGGCAGGTAAAAGAATCCCGGCTAATGTTAGAGATGTACATTTTAACTCTGTTTATGGCAGCTACCAGTTACCGAAGTCACGGCACAAAACCCGAAAAATCACTATGTATCAAATTACAGTACTGGCCGTGAAAGCCTAAAAACCATTATTAATAGAAACTGTAGGAAAATTGAATTAGCTTAGATACTATTACAATGCAGTAAAAACTATCTTTGGACATTGCCTCTACATGCTCTGTGTCGGTTCTTATGCAAAATACCCTGTATAACACTTATCTATGAATAAATAGCAAAATTAGAATCACTTTATTCTTTATTAGCAACTAATCACGCTGAGCTCGCTTTTTAGCTGTTTTTACCTTTTGCTGCAAAAGGTATTCATTTTAACAAATCGTTCCTAGGGATCGGTTTTAAATATACGGTAATAAAAATACAGTTGTAGGAGATTAAGCGATTAACGATCGTAGCGCCTTCCGTTAAGTGCAAAATAAATTTAAAGCTACCGAGCGTGTTGTATAATTTATACAAATTGCCGGACCACCTGAGACAAACGGCAATATCTTTAATTCAGCTGTCAAAAAACAACCACATTTTAGCCTCTGAGTGCGCTTCGGCAGAGTAAATCACACGTTAGTGTCTCGATGCGATCGGCATCTTAAATATTTTATTATGAGCCGAGCGCAAACCGTAACCGATGAATCACCATCAGATTTTATCCATTGACCCAAATGTCCAACATAAGGTTAAAAATTACCGCGGGATAATTTCTATTTGTTACTTACCTTTCACATAATATATTCAAAACAAATAAATAATCTAGGAACAATGTTATAACAACTTAGAAATCAGTTCTCGTAAAATCGTGAGAAGAAATAATTGATTACAGTTTACTTTATTATTCCAGCACCTTAAGAAGGTCAGTAATATGGTTTTCAAGAAAACAGGCCCACATTTAGGATTTTACCGTTCCTATGTAATGTATAATCTATACTTATTTATATTGATTATTGATTGAGTTAGAACTGAACCAAATGAATTAATGTTCTATATTAAATAGATCATCATCATTCATTATTAATGCCTAGAGTCAATGGGCAATGACGTAATATAAAAGCATGATCATTAGATACAAGCAAACAGCTTTTAACAATGTTTATACACGGTAGGTGTTAAATTGCATTTTAAAGTAAATCATTCAGGCGATAAATGTTACTTTAACGCCAGAGGGCCTTATTAACGCTCGAGGGCGTAAGTTTCCATTTAGCATCTATCGCACATAATACCATAACGATATTTAAATCAAACATATTACAACAAATTCACCAGAATAGCAACTGTTCCACTAAATTGATAGTCCGGGTCATAGAGCCTATTCTTAAATTTAGCAGTTTGGTGTGGTGGATTTGATCTGACCAATCAGAAATCAGAACTCTTTACACAAACCAATAAGAGTTCACTTGTAAATTCCACAGCACCAAACTACTGAATTTAAAAACATACCTAAATTTCATATTTTGCAAAAACGGCATATGTCCAGAACTTGTGTAATTTTTGCTGACTATCAATTAAATATCCCATCGTCTGCAGCTAAAGTGAATAGGAAACATATGCTGTTTGTTCATAGTATGATGCGATATCCTACTTAAATATATGTACAGGCGGAACTTGGATGAGGGTATTAGTTTGCTTTATTTTTGGTTTTAAATGTGACAAATTAATCGTTGTTTTTGTTGACATAAACAGGCAGGTCATAAAGTCTCTATTATTGAAATTACATTTTGCGTCGCTAATGCATTTACTTTCAATTTTACAGTGAAAAATTACTTTATTTACTTATTTATTTTATTTTTAGCGTAATAGGTTGTCAAAGATTGGTTAACATTCAAAATCACAGAACCAGCAATATTATTATAACATTCGTATTATTTATTAATTATGTAAGTTCTATAACATGGTACCTAAACATAGTTGGAATAATGTTTCTTTATTTGAAGATTATTTCTTAAGTGATAACTTTAAACACTCAGGAATTATACCACATTACACACAACATTGATTTTTTATTTCTTTGTATGACAGAATGACTGGTCTATACATAATGCATTTTATCAAATACTTATCTCTGACGCATTTCGAAATACCTATGTGAAATTTTTAATTGCTGCATAATTTATATGTTTATGCAATTTTGAACGAGTCAACTGTCAGCATATCTACCTTTACCTGCATGATTTTGACGTAAAATACCACAACTGGTCATTTAATATCTTTAAAGTATTCTGCAAAATAGCAATTCATTCAAGACAATAATTTGTTATTCCAGCACTTTATCTAAATCTATCTCAATTCTTCGTTCTTTCATTCTTAGTTTGAGCCAATTTTAAAGTGATGCAGAAATGTCTTACTTGTTTATACCTATTTTCCAATATTTCATTTGATACTCTTAAAGTATTTCGTTTTTACTATTTAATGTATGCTTATTATTGTGTAATGGCCTCCTTTACAGTAAACGCATTAATTATGGTAGATAAAATCGAGAGTAAGCTGGATATCACATCTTCTTTGACATGAAACCATTTTTCTATTTCCATAGTTATTCTGGAAATTATTGTTTATCTATTATTATTCTATTCCTATTTTGTTCGAAAATATTTATAAGACACATGCACATGCATTATTTTTTTAAATTGATTATTGTATGTTTGTCTAATGTATTTTTTTATTTTTGTTTTTTCTTCACTAGATTGGTGTTATGTAGGTATAGAGGGTGTCCCACAACGGGCTTACATTAGACGGATTTAGGAAACCGGAGATTATAGAAATCTGAATTTTCGTTGTTAGGGATTTCCAGCACTGCTGGAATTGAAGCAAAATATTTACAGTAACGTGACACTTCCGGTTATACCGGAAGTAGATGTCAACTCGTATATTTTAAATTGAACATGATATTTTTTTTATTTTCAGATTCTACGTGTAATTTTAAGTCAACTTTGTCATTTTTATTTATTTATTTTTTTTCATCATGACTATGAAGCATTCTGTTTAACTTAGGCAACTGGGGAATTAATAATAATCCAGAATAGGCCCGTGTTATTCTAGATTGCACAGGGTGCTGAAAAGTGATAAATTAAAATCTCAGCAACTCGCTTATTTGAAATGAAAAAATTGTATTTTATTTAAAATAAAATGTGATGGTCAAATAAAACATATGGTGTTCCATTTAAAATAAACGAGTTATTGAGGTTTCCGCACATTTTTCCACTGTGTAATCTAGAGAAACTTGTATCTATTCTGGATATCGTGTGTTATCTCAGTATTAATCCCGCAAAATTATTATTTTTTAAATCACTAATTACCTTAGTAAACTGAATTACTAGTCATGATAAAACAAAAAAATTGTATTAAGCGAAATAACTCAAAATCTAGGTTTTGATATATGGAATATTTAACAAAGTTGACTTAAAATTACATTCATAATCTGAAAATTAAATAAAAAATATCATATGCCATCTAAAATAAATAAGTTGACTGCTGGTAAAATCGGAAGTACCACGTCATTGTGAATATTTGGCTTCAACTCAGCAGTGTTGGAAACTTTTAGAAACGAAAATGCAAATTTCTAACATTTCCGGTTTCCTAAATAATTCTTTTGAACATATTAAAGAAATTCTCTCGAATTGTGTTTAATAAAACCCATATTTTTAAGGCGTGTGCGTAGAATGAATATAATGATCAAAAGTAACTCCTAGATCTCTAACCGTGGTTGGTTCTAAGAGGAATAGCATTATTGTTATGATATATATATATATATATATATATATATATATATATATATATATATATATATATATATATATATATATATATATATATATAAGGTACTTGTACCAAATAAGGCCAAGCTCCTAATAAGGCCACTGTCACTTTTTGACAAACCAATGTATTTAACCAAAAAAAAGTTTACAGTAATTATACAGGTTTCATAATATGTCTAAATTTGCATAGTTTCTAGTTTCTAAATTATATCATGGGTGGCGCCATTACCATCATCAGTTTACCGGCTGTGTGATGGTATTTTTGACGTGAATACAAGTTTATATTTTTGTTTGAAGAAGGCTTTTTTTAAAGATATGTATTGACATTAGGAACAATTGAGTATCTGGCAAAGAGTGACGGTATATATGCACATGCCTAGTTTTCGTTGTTGGTCTATAATACAATTTTTATAATTTGGGATAGGTGTGCCTAATAAAGCCACATGTCAGCAGGACAAAGTTCAAGATTATGTGACTGTGTATTATTTGTCTAAAATACGTTCACGAAGAATACGCAGGGTTGTGTAAAAGCGACAAAGCTAAATTTGTTTGCCCAGAATATCAAAACTGAAATTTATTTTGCGATTTTGTTTTAGTTTCACATTAAATGTCAAGTTAGTGTCATATTAAGTTTTATATTTGATTTTAGAATTTGTATTATTGTTTTTAGTGAACAAAGTTATATTTTTCAATGAAATATATGTTATTAAAAACAGTCTAATAATAATTATTGATGTTTATTTGCAATATTTGTCAACTGGCTTTATTAGGAGCAAGTGTTCCTGACAAAGCCATTTGTCACTTTTTTTTTAAATTAGAATTAAAAATAATCTAACTCGACTTTTTTAAATTTACAAGTATAAAACCGTTTTAAATAAAGTGAATTTAATATACTCTAAGTTTTATATATTTTTGTCAAATATTAACAAAAATATAGGGGTTTAATGCTTAACATGGCCTTATTTGGTACTGGTACCTTATATATACTTTACTAAATAGGAAAGAACACAATGTTGCACTTTTTAATGTTTAGGTAAGTTGAGATGCACGCTCATTGTGGAACACTCTATATACATTTTTCTATTTTGCTCTGCATTTTTATACCAAAAATTTGCATTAGGTAAGTATGTCTCTTAGCTTTATTTTTCATTATGCTGTTAGTTTTTTATCGTTGAAATAAATTCGATTTATATAAATCCATAAAACAATTTAATTGCTGGTTAATTGTCTGTCAGAAGTTTAACTGGTACTATATATTTTTTATGTACTTAATTAAATAATTGTTAACAATTATCTTGTGAGATATATATCAGTATTGACTACTTAAAAGCGTTAAATTAATCTTTTATCCACAAAAATAAGTGCCGTTTTGATATACTTAATTGGGAACAAATTTAACAAAATGGAAAATATTTTGTTTGCTACGTTATATAGTCAAACTATAATTTGTAATTAATCCTCTAGAGAATGTTAACGTCTAAACAGAACGCATTCAGATAAAAATATTACCTCGTTTAACCGATAGTCTGAATTAATTACTTAATTTAAAACTAGTACGGTTTACTGTTAGTAAAATTAATTGGCGTGAATGTAATGTTTGTAAACCGTAACCAATTTTTATTATATATTTATAACACATCGATTAATTATACTGTCTTTTCTGTGCGTGTAATATTGCTCTTATTTGCTATAATCGCGCATTTTTAGAAATAATTAAGATTGTATAATTATTTATACAGTGTCATTTGCTATCTATTTCTGTTTTATATACCCATTATATATATTCACGGCTAGAATGAACAAGAGGCAAAAATATTTCTGTTCTAAATTTTTCTAAAGGAAGTTGTTCTTAATAAATTATGTTGCTTGATTGTACTTATTTTTGACAGCATTTTTGTATTATGATTTAGAATTAAAGATATCACAGTTTCAACTTGTCGTCCTCTTAAATGAAAACACTTTTTTGTTAAAATGTAATAAATAATACATCATTATTTGCTTTGTGTGAATATTTGGAGATGCTATCCACTTGACAAATATCTGGAAATCCCATTGATTTTCGCTGACTTCAAGCGAAAATAAATAAAGTCTTCATCAATAATTGTTGAACGGAGATAAGTGTGTGTCAAACTGTTCAGTAAACATCGATAATTGTTGGCTACAGTTGTATCAAGAAGAAGTATGTAACAATAAAATAAAAATCATTTAACATCTCTATGGAAGCAGATAAACAAATTTTAAACTGTCAAACTTGACATACGTTTAATATTTTTACTACGATTTTGAGAACGAAAACAAAGAGTTTTTCGAAACGTCAATAATACGGAAGTGCGCGATAGTGATGTGATTTTTGTTATTTTTTACTTATCTGCTTTTCTCAGTGTGAGATTTTTTGGTTAGGCAAACGTAGTTTCAAAAATAACCCTTGACTGTTCCGTTTGGCGCAAGAGCTTATTTAATTAATCTTTATTATTTTTTCAGAAGTGTGGCAAAAACCCAATAAAACTAAAAAAAAAAAATAATTGTCTAATTTTGACTTCACATGCCACGTGATTTCATGAGTGGTTTCTTCTGACTACAGCTGGGCTACAGCACTTCACTAGCAGTGTGATTTTAAGTGATTTCGCGTGGCGTCAGTAACGACTCAAAACGAATTTATTAAATCAGTAACCACTGACTTTATGATTGGCTTCAGTGACTACCAAAAAACTTTCTTCGACATTTCTTACAATTTTATAGTTATTTCAAAACGCCTTTCGCAATATTAAGATAATTAGATACCCTACCTACCATATAAGATGGATATAATAATGAATCGAATGGTGAAAATCACGCCTTTACTTAGTTCAAATCACTGTCTCACACAAGCCAACCTTTCAGTTTAATGATTTTCCCAGAAACAATTATCATTTTATCCAATGATTTTTTTCTTATTCCGTAACAATCGAAATACGTCGATTTGTTTACAAATTGAAATTGTGGCATAATTATTTTTTCGAAAATTTTCATAAAAGCGTTTCCCGTGTCATAAAAAATAAATGCAGTTTACTGCCCATATTAAGATTTTGTGACATTCAAAAAATCCTATAGTTGCCAACTTAAAATTGTCCATTCTATCTTGTTTTCTAAAGGCAAAATTTGGCAACGATGGCTTTTCGGTAATTATTTATCTTAACGTGCCAATAACTGTTTCGAACTAAAGCCAGTGGCGCAGATATGGGGTCTTCATTTTTGAACCCCTTAAACTTCTACGCCAATGGTGAAACATATTTTTTGAGTCCAAAAATTTATATTCTATTCTGAAAATTATGCTCTTGAAGAAATTCACTAAGAAGCTTTGTTTTCCAGATATTTTGACATTTTCTAATCAGGGTTATATAATGGGACTTCAAAGATCCTACTAAAATTAAAGGGTTTAAATACGCATTGTAAGTTGTGATAACTGTAATGACAGATGTCATGTGAAATCAGTTTGTTTGTTGTGCTATTAGAGCATGATGAAATTATAACTTGATTCAAATGATCCACCATAAATGATGGATTGGTTGAGGTGGTCCCGTTGCTTGACCAGCTGGATCACCAGACCTCAGTCCACTAAATTTATTCCAAATAAAAGTTAATAACAAAAAAAACGAAGACACTGTATATTTTTTAATTTCAAATCGAAGTAAGCCAGTTTGTGTAAATTTTTCTTTACAATCACCTTATTTTAAAAACAAACAACATTTCTATCAACAATGTAATTTTGTCTAAAAATTAGAAATAAAAATGTTTTTCTTTTTGTTCACTGTAACTATAAACATAGGTAGTCCATTTATATGTATAACGTTTTCCACCTACTTAACCATAATTTAAAAAAATTGTAAGCGAAATCTGAGAGGAAATATTTGTGTATGTTGAAACATAGAAACACTTTCTGAAGTTTATATTTTGAAATGTCTATAAATCCTATTTTAAATAGGAGGAGCGATATTAATATAATAAAATATTGAAACAGTAAATCTGCTGACAGGTTAGAATATACTTTGTATTTTTATGATGACATGCCAAGCTTCCGACTTTTTGCCCATTGTTATATATTTTGCCAGATTTATGAAATTAATGGTATAAGTATTCACTTTTAATTTAGTTTTCAAGAGCTGTATATCTGTCGTGAGAACGATTTTATTGTTATTTACGTTTTACCGACAACATATTAAGGAATATTACCAAATTACTGTAACAGATTGATTTAAATCCATTACAAAGGATTATGGGCATATATTTTTCAAATAGTCAATCACTTGACACAAATAAGTAAGACAAATTAATTATTTATTGCCAAAAGCTTAACGGACTCTGATTACTCGTTAATGTTAACTGCTGATAATTTGGTTTCTATAAAAAACTAAGGAATGTGTGTTGTTCACAATATGTCACGAATATAATGCAAATAAAACTATTGTATATCCAAGAAAGTATGTAGGTATTTGTTTTACTTATTAATAGTTACCTGCAGGTCACGATATTTAAAATAGTTAGGTACGGTTTATCTGCTGTTTTATTACTTCATGCATGATAAAATACGGTAACAGTAAGGCTCGCGTAATTAATTTGAATTACCATCACGTTAATTATATTTGTTGATTCTGAATTCAAACTAATATAAACACCATTCAGCTGGTGGAAAATAAATCGTAACAACATTACAATGGAGAATAAATAAATAATAAACAATTTTTCTTGCCAAAAAGCAATACATTATTTAATTTTTAATTATGTCACTACATTTTATTTTATTTTTTATGGAAGAGATTGTTTTGGGGTAGATGAGTATTAATAAAGTATACTAAGTAGCTTTGATATGAATATGAATATATTTTAAATGGAATATAGAAGGCTCTAAAACTACTACACAGAATATTTTGCTTTCTGACATGTTTTCTATTGGAAACGATTTTGGGAAAATTCAAATATTATTTCATATACCACATTATTTATTGTAAAGACGGTATTTGATTCATGAGAAAACTGGATTACTATTATCTACTACAGTTGTTATTGGCGATATTTAATGATATTTTAATCAAATTGAATTTTATCTAGACGCTAAATATATAACTTTATAAGTTTTAAACCGTTTTCAACTGCTGCAGGAACAGACTCATTATTAGGTGTTTTTGTGTTAAATAGACACTAGGGTGTTATTGGGTTGGTATTGATAAAATTGCAAAATAGACTCGTAAAATGAGCACAGAAAGTGCATCTCACCGGGAAAATAGAAGAAGTATTGCATTATGCTAAAAATTGAAAAGAAAAATGTGTAGATAAATAAAGCCAGACGAAAGGAAGCATTGCAACATTGTTTACAATACAGGTAGGTTTAAATTTATCGAAAAAATTAAAATGTAATCAATTAAACTTTTGTATTAAGCTACTAGAATGTATACAGGACGTTTAAAACATCAACAGTAAAGCAAACTTAATTTTTTTCTCATTTATCGTATTGCGCACTTCATTCCGATTCCAAATAACATGTTCTGTATTTGCTACTACCATTTAGGTAATGTAGAATGGTATTTGAGACATTTATAACATTTTGCTATATGACCAGTACATTAAATTTGGCTGTTCTATTCTGAAATCATAATAAACAAAAGTAATAAATAAGAATTTTTAAAAATATTTAAGGAGAAATGAAATCATTAGTAAATAGCAATAAAAATGTATTCAATTAATTAAAAATAAAAGTTAAATAGCATTATTCATTACTTTTACTTATTATTTTTCAAATTAAAACAATCCATCTGCTACTTAGTCAACAGAATTCTCGCCTTAATGGTCACGAGCTGATCTATATTGTAAAGGAATACATTACATTTAACAATACCGTAAGTTCACCACATCATTCCTAATAATTATCGCATTATATCTATGACCCAAAAATGCCACAAAAATACAAAAAACAAACGTCTGTTTACATCAGTAATACCGTAATCTGCATCTGCATCCACGCAAACAAACCGCGCTGAACGGCGTGTAATGTCACAACAATGATATCGCGATTTCGGGCACATGGTTTTGCTTACATTTTATGGCAATTTATTAATGTTAATATTTTAATTGTTATGTGATTACTGCCACCAGATACATGTTCTAGCCTTTCAGTATGTTTGAAAGATTGTCCCGTAATACATTTCAAGCCAATATAAAATTCATGCAACTTCCCTATTCTATAGGCAAAGTTGGACTCAATAAATATCTAAAATTAATTTAGTTAAATCTACTAACGGAAAAATAAAAGTCACAGATTCACTGTGTTTTGAAAATGATTATTACCTCATTCTACTAGTTATGTTATTTTAGATATTTAGTGAATTCAATTTTGTCTATGGAATTGTTGCTTAAGATATTTGTTAGCAATGAACATACAAATGACTTTATTAATAAGAATTGTAGGCAAATTGATTTGAATTTGCTAAAATACCTTTATAATACAGTAGAAAATCTGCAAAAGCTAAATAATAATAAAGAATATATGGGTAATTATTATGGTTGTAATTCAACGCTGGTCAGGGCATTAGTCCATAGATTAATTATTAGTTTCACACAATATTATTAATGCCAAATAAAAAAATGTTTAAAAACCTTTAACCTTGCACTTTGTTCTTTTAACACCGCATGGATGAGTTCAGGTAGGTATATTATAGATATCCCAAATTAATTAGAAATTAAATCCACGTTTATATTATTTTAATTTAAGTACATACATTTTAGCTAAATAGTTTTGTCTAAAATAATTTTGTCTCATTACATTTTCAATAAGACATAAAGTATATTGACAGCTATGTTTCCAGACACTTGTTATACCAAACAAATGTTAATAGAAATATTTAAATAATGATTATAAGACATTTTCTCATTTCTCTACTCCATAATCATCTAGAAATCAATATGTGGGATATTTTATATTACTATTTGACAATTAAAAAAATATTCATTTAAAAATATAAATAGATATATCAACTCGCACAAAATTCATGTAGATAGCAATTTCGCCAGTTAACTTTCACGATTGTCAGAAATAGAATAATACACACACACATCAAAAATACAACACACAAATAGAAAATTCTATTATAGTTGTAATCTAGGCCAGTTATATATATGGTATTGCTTAATTAAGTATAAAGCAATATTTGAATTCTTTTACGGTTCTTTTTACGGTTTAAAAAATGTATTTCGATTAATTCATTCCTTTATAATTACTACTCTCGTTTTGAGCACGTCGACATTAATTATTAATAAAAAACGGTACAATCTCGTAATTAATTGAGGGAAATGTCGAGCCACTGCACCTTACCCGAAAGTTTGCCGTGTTCTTCCCAGCATTCAATTTGCAGCCACCTGTTTCACTTGTTATCAACTAATACTGATATGAAATCAAACACGACGATCTTTGCGAGCAAACGCAATCGAAGTTGGATCAATACTGATTATGTGGAGGTCGAACCCTCTTCCACAGAACTTAGTCTTAAGACCTCGATGTAACGAGCATATGGTCTCTTTCAAACACATGTGTATGAAATTGCAACGTATTTGATGTGTTAGCACAATATGTAGGAGAAATTACTTTCTGTTTTATTCTGAACCTCGAGAGACACACTGTCAGTTTTTTGTCGGGATTTCTTAAGTGCCGTATAGCCCCTTTTAAAAATTACTATTATTTCTTGACAATTATAACTGCTTTACTTAAAACTTATATGCATAATTTTCACCAAAACTGTGTCACCTAAAATGTGACGTAATGTATCTTTCCTTCTTTCCATCCTTAGTGACGAAATTGGGAGTAGGTTTATCCTAACTATTTATCTATTTTATACAGGGTGAATCAGAAACATTGGGTCAACACTAAGTTGGAGATGCTAGACACTAAAATATTATGTTTGAGCTCATCATGCCTTATACAAATGTCGTTGATTTAAGAAATATAGGGTTTATTTTATTCGGAATAGTTGCACGAATAATAAATCACACGCACACAAAATACGCTAATAATTGACATAAAAATTTGACACAAGCCTACTAAGAAAAGAAATAGCAATATAGCCTGAAAGAAAATCACCACAAAATACATTCAAACTTTTAGTACATAACTCCAGAAACCGATAAAGTTAAGCGATCTAAACAAAAGTACATTTTTTATGTAGAATTGAATGTTTTTTTAGAGTTTTAAAGCATAGCTCAACAGATTAAAAAATATGCTTAGATTTACCTAAATAATACAGTGAAGCTAGTACCCTCTAGGAACAAAGTCAAAATAAGCTTCAAATTCGTAATTTTCACACCAAAAAAACCAGTAATACCAATTTTCAGAATCATGCTATCAAAACTTCTCAATATTATTTGAGAATAAAATTGAAATCTTGAACACCCTGTATTTCTTAAACCAGTAATATTTGTATAAGGCATAATGAGCTCAAATATAATATATTTTGGTGTCTAGTATCTCCAGCTTTGTGCTGACTCATTCTTTCTAACTCACCTTATATAATAATGAGTATAATTTTTAATTACAAAATGTGTATTAAAACTAAACAAATTTAGTTAAATAAAATTAGTGTGAAGTGCAAATTTTCTAACGAAATATACTACGTACTATACATTTGAAATGTACGAGCACATTACTCAACAAACTTTTGTGATACGTAGTTTTCTATAATACATTATAAAATCATACTATACCATATTGTAAATACTTGCGCAGTGCGCTGTACAGTTAATTTTTTTTATTATTTTACTGATTCTAATACAGAGTGTAAAGTTTAACTGGAACAAATTCTGTAACTTAATAAATAAAGGTTTGCAAGAAATCTCCTGAGGCAAGTCAATTTTTAATTAAGTTACAGAATTTGTTTCAATTCTTTCCACTCTGTATATTTCTTGCAATTAATTGTTTTAGGCAAAAGTCTCATGGCCCATCTCCAATTTTTTTTTCTCCAACGAAATGTGAATAATATACCATTAAATTCCAAAGCTATGAAATTTTATGTAACAGAGGTGAATTAAGTGAGGGATATCCAAATTTCGCGATGTTTTATGTTTATGTTTTTTACTTACAGTCACCTTATAACTTATCAGAAAATTAAACTTAAATTTATTACTTTTGTTATATCGTGTCATTATTTAATCATTTCAACTGTTTTCACGCTGCAAGATAAATTGTGATGTAAGTCAGGTTTTCCATTGTGTAATTCAAGATGTGTTAATAGTTTAACACACTCTCAATATAATAAAATATAATGTATCTGTGTATCGATAATATGTTAGGAGTGCCCATTCCGTGTTAAGTTGAAATACTTCTGTGTTTTACATTTCTAATTCTGCAGTACGACAGCAATGCCAATACACAGCATGCATTTTTTGCTCTGTCCGTTCGCGGTGTTCAAATGGAGAATATTTAAATTTAAAGTCAAGTCTGATCCAAGAAAATGGTAAGGAAACAAAATATAGAGGTTAGATTAATATAATAATACAATGATACCTTTACTATTTATAAAAAAGAAGGTTAATAATATAATATTATTAGATAAAAGTGGCGAAGTTCAAGATCATTGCTCTTCCACTCAACCACTCAAATATTAATACTCAAAGAACAAACACACATACACTTAAACAGCACTATAATCTATTACTCTCCGAATACAGTAAGGTTTTGAGTTGTTCCCTGAAAGAGTAAATGGTTGGAGAATTTTTAATTCTTGATTGATTTGATACCTATTAAACAGATATCTCTATCTTTTGCTTTTCTTGCGACTTTGACTAGGAGTTAATTTTGAAAATTACTATTAAGTAACACGTAAATATATATTTGTTTAATGTTTTTTTCGTTTTGTTGTTTTTGATATTCTGGACCTTGTGTGAACCTCGGTTAACACAGAATTTTATCTTTTACAGTGTACAGTGTAATTTGGAAAAAAAAACAAGATATTTGAAAATGCGGCTCTAGATTGAAAATTTTATTGTATATAGTTTATACAAATAATAATATACAATATAAATGAAAATGTAAAGCCCGTTTTTCTTTTATTTTCAGGTTGAGAACTCTGTCACATACGGATGATATAAAATAAATAAAACGTTTTTAAGATAATGTCCTTTTGTTGAACCAGGAATACAGTTTTAGCACGACGTTAATACAAAACATCCTTTCTCAACCATTCTTCAACCTGTAATCCAGAGTAGTAAATTTTGCTGTATTGATCATGTTAACTTTCCAACTATTGACCAGAATCGAATACCGTGATGATTTATTAGCGTCATCAATTTTGTATTCTGCGTACATGTGTAATTAATTCTTTAACCGGCCGGTATAGTGATTAACTCGTTTTTAAGATGCAATTTTGAAGTACATTGTAGCACTTTGCGTTGATAGTCCATCATATTACCATATACGAGGCGCATTGCAAAAGTAAGGACCGATCAGTGGCGGCTGATGAAATTTCAGGTATATCATATCTTAATAACCAGACATGGGACCCAAACCAAACTTTAGTATATATGTACTGTGGCTATATAGAGAACTTCAGTAGAAGGAGAACGATTTTGCAGTTTGCGAAAAAAGTTTAAAAAACGTGGGCCTCTCCTAAGATTTCCAAATTGGCTTGTTTATATTTCAAGAAACGTTTTTTTCATAAACTAGACAGAATTCTATGGATAGATTTCAGATGTTATTAACAAATTTTAATTTTTGTTAAAGTTACAGCAATTTGAAAATTAATATTGCATTTGTGATACATTATAAAAATTTCAAAATGCTATAAATTCTACAAATATAGTTATTTTTTAATAAAACTTGAAATCTGTCCGTAAAATTACATCTAGTTTATGGAAAAAAATGTTTCTTGAAATTTAGAGAAGCCATTTTGAAAATTTGAGGTGAGGCCCACGTTTTTTTTTTTCAAATTTTTTTCGCAAACTGTAAAATCGTTCTTCTTTTACCAAAGTTTTCTATATGGCCACAGTACATATACGCTAAAATTTGGTTTGAGTCCCTGGTCTGGCTATTGAGATATGGCATACCTGAAATCTCACCAGCCGCCACTGGGACCGATCGGTTATGAAATAAAAATAAATGAGAAAATTTATTAGAAAAATGGTTCTAAATTCATATATATCATTTCAAACGCTTTCGATAGAAACTTTTTGCATATTATCACAGAGAGAAATGTATGTATAATTTTTAAACTCCAAATATGCATAACGTCACTGCTCCTAAAATCGTGACAGAAACAATTTGTGTAAGTAATTACTACATATTTGGCATAACAGCATTGTACATTTTGTATCATAATATTGTGTGATTATTTCTTACACATTTAAACATTACCTAAATTGAATTATGGTGATATTATTTCACAAAAATGAATATTTTTACATAATTCATTGAATGATTACAAAACCCTCCAAAACAATTTCAATAATTTCTGTTTAAGTATAACATTGTCTTATCAAATTACATCATTTTTTTAACAAGAAACTTCCAAACTATGTGAGATGTAGTATCTATATCTAGTGATTACTGGCTACTCAATGCTGGGCCACAAGCAGAAAGTGACCCATTATACTGTGGGTACTATAAATAAAAGCCCCGGGACCTGATCCGATTCCAATTACTATATTTGTAGAAGGGGAATTTCAGGTCACAATATCTGACCCTTCCCAATGACACACGTACGTTTATATAACGTTTTTAAAACGTAGTTGATTAAACGTTTCGTATTAACGTTTGTAGGTAAACACTTAAACATATAAAATATATCGTTTAAAATACGTTAATAATATTTGCATTTCATCCAAAGGTGAACATTACGTTTTCTATAACGTTTATTCAACTTACATATACACAAGTATAAGTTTATATTTTAATAATATTTAACTACACGTTAAGTGCAACGTTTGTAAAACATCGAATAAAACGTTTTAAATTTATATATAAATTTAATATATTAAACATGTTGTCCAAATGTTAATAACACGTTTTCTACACAATGTTTTAATAACATAAAAATAAAGCTTATAAAATGCATTGGTACTACTTTATCTAATTTATTTGTGGTATTACATATGTTTTCAATTGAAGTTAGACATGAACACCGACATAATATGTTTTCTAGTAACATTTATTTTAAGGTGTATTTAAATGTTAAGTATAATATAGATTTATATTTTAATAATATTAAACTACACGTTGACGTCTGTAGAACGACGAATCAAACGTTTTAAATGCATATATGAATTTCATATATTAAACGTGTTTTCCAAATGTTAATATGTTTTCTAGACAACGTTTTAGTAACATACAAATAAAACGTGTAAAATGCATTGATACTGTTCCCTGGTAAATTTTATTTCACGGTGTATGTAAATGTATAATACAGATTTATATTTTAATAATATTTAATTTACTAGAATCAATTTATAAAATATTAACATAGTAATATAGTATATTATTTATTTTCATAGTATAGAATATGCCCAATGGGCACACATACGTTTATATAACTTTTTTTAAATATTGTACTGGTTGATTAAACATTTTGCATTGAAAATTTAACGTTTATTTTTAGTTAATAACTTAAACGTATAAATGAGATTGAAATGAACAGTAGAATATTACGTTTATTGTGTATTTATCTTCAATGCACATACTCAGTAACATTAGATGCTATTTTATTTTATTAATTCTATGAAAGTAAGTATTGTACAAATTTAAATATTGTTACGGAAGCTCACCTACCTTTTTAGTTTGTTAATTATGTTCCAGTTTACGTTAGAATTTATAATTTTTGTGATGCCTCTATTTTGACGTTTTCTGCCGCATTCTCATTCATTCATTTGTTTTTTGAGACCGCTGAAAATTTCTAAAACCCTAAAAACATATATAAGCGGATCGGTTTCGCCGCTGGAGTCAGTTTATATTGAGCAGCCAAACGCGAGTGTTAGAAACGTCAAAGTAAAGCGTTGACATTTGTGAAATTGGATTGAAGAATATTTCTTGTGTAATCAAGAGTGGCAATAAAATTTATTTGTCTACGTGACGTGTTTCCCCGCTGACCCAATTTAGAGGTTACAATATATAAATTATTTTAATTTGTTACTAAGTTTGAAACTTCTTAAATATTTCTAATATTGCCCGAATATCGCAATATTTAAGGTCATGTCAAAGTAAACATTTTTTGGCATTTATGTCCATATACATAAGGTTGAAAATCGATATAGTAAAAATTGAGTAATTCTATGGGGTTGTGTATTTCTTGGCTTATGTAATGTCACTATTAAACCGTATTGGCCTGGTAAACGGCAAAGATGCAAGGTACGGTACGATTTTTCTAGGTACCGTTTTTTTTTCACTTAGAGGTACTCCAGTTTAGGATACAATACGATTCGGTACATTTTCTTCCAATACCTGTCAGTAGCAAAGTAAACCTAAAGCTTGGATAGAAGTTCGCCGATTATATCCGCAATAACTTTTTAAAAAATTTACCAGGATAGTTTTATGATGAAAATTATAGAAAATGTTACAGTTACAGCGAAATTTACTAAAAGCTAAGACTCTTTCTGTCATTACAAATTTCGAGCGCATGTTAACCAATTTCGCGTCTATGAGAATAAGGCCTTAGAGTGAGATATTTGTGATTAAGAAAAATGCTTCGTTTCTTCAAAATGTAAAAAATTTGCCTACGCCACTGCAACTTACGCGTTCTAAGATAAAAGCTGATCTATATACTACATTCAATTCAATACATATACATATTTAAGTATATAAATTACCATTCATAGTTTTAGTAGTTTACATACTATTAATTGATTTCTAACATGATTTATGACTGTATAATTATCGTGTAAAGCAGTCAATAATTATGTACCTATTATTCTACCGTATCAAAAGTATCTGTAGGCGTTTAATGTTACAATACCGACTTCAGGAGTCACCATATTTAAATTCATATTATATGTAAATGACATTGTTACTATCTTTGTAATCCTATCTCATTCAATTGATCCACTTAACCCTGTCATTCAGTTTTCTCTCAACGCGCCGGCAGCGTACACATTTGTTCCAAATGTCTAACATGAACAGCGTTATGTAATTATGAATGACATCTAGGAATTTCCCACAACACGAATCTTTGAACAATGAGAATAATATGTAGGTCATCTTGCCTAAAAAAATATTCTGTAATAATCAAAATGCGTTAAAGAAATTTCAAGGGATGTTTCAGTTAATAGTTATTTATGTATCAAGGGAGTTATGAGGATGTTAATTATCGAAGGCAACAGAATGTTAATTTGCCCGAGATTATTAACATCCAATAATTCACACTCAGATTTTTATTTCATAGTAATGAAATATGAACATCAAATATGACGAACGTTGTTTAATAATTAAGTAGGCATGATTACTATGGATATATCAACTGACAAGTTTGTGAATAAAAGTTTTATCAAATTTATTAATTTGTGAAAATGAATGACAACCTGGAGAGAAGTGAGATTTCAGGCGATTTGTTACAAAAGGCTAAGAAAGCTCGTACCGCACTACTACCAACAAAGTCGGAACCAAAGAAGCCGACAAAAAAGAATATGACAAATTCCTGCAGTGGCTGAAAGTTAACTGTATTGAAAACAAAAATATAAGTGAAACTATAATGTTGGTTTATTTTCAAAACATGGTATGTATTTAGTCTTCTACGTTCTAGCATAAGTGATATTGATTTATTTTTCTTACAGTCTGAATCGTACAGTCCTAATTCCCTGTGGACTAAATGGTCAATGTTAAAATCAATGATGACAGTTTATAATGATACATATAGGAGAAAGTTTCATGAATTGAAAGCGTTTCTCAAACGAAAAAGTAAAAGCTATGAGCCAAAAAAGTCTAGTGTTTAGTCTGGATGACATTGCCTAATTTTTGCTTGCGATGAAGAACATTTACTACATAAGGTAATGCATTAAACTAGAAGAATTATTGTTCTATTGTACAGGTGGTTCTGATTACGGGTTATTTCGGGGCTGTAGAGGCCAAGAACTTTTGAATATGAAGATTAATCATATTGAAGATAGGGGTTCGATTATGGTGATTGACATTCCAGAAAATAAAACAGATATCCGTAAGAAATTTGCAATTGTCGAAGAAAAGGAGTTCTCTGCATTGGGTCTAGTAAGGAAGTATATATATTTACGTCAGTCGGGTTCAGAAAGATTTGTTTTAACGTATCCTGAAAAGCATTGTACAGTTCAACCCGTTGGGAAAAATATATTTGGAAAAATGTCAAGCAAAATTGTTAGATTTTTGGCCTTGCCAGATCCAGAAACTTTCACAGGACATTGTCTGCGGAAGACTTCCGCGACTGCCTTGGTCACTGCAGGAGCAAATATGACGGCATTGAAGAGACATGGTGGATGGCGAAGTTCAACGGTAGCAGAAGGGTTTATGTTCGACAGCACGGAATTAAAAAATAAAACTGAAAGAATGTTGGCTGGCATGTCACATAAAATAAGTGGAACATCAACTTCATGTTTGACTACAATCAATGGCCACTCACTTTCAGTGGAAAATTCGACAATTGTTGGTTTATTTTTGTAAATACATTAGAGGGAGTTAAGGATTTATAACTACTTAATATAACTGTCAAGGGCGTAATGAACATGTTTATAGTTACGATAACTAAGGGATTATTTGTTTATAATGTATTTGTATCAAAGTAAAAAAATATTGAATGTTAAGTAAAAAAATTGTATGTTATTTGTTTCTGTCAAATTATGTGACATTTATTATACAAAGTGTTTGTATAGAATCGATCATACTTTAACGCTAACTTCCTTAGACAAAAATGTGATTTAAATCAACTTACCTTAGTACAATTGTGTTTCCTAAAGAAGTTATATGGAGAAAGTACTTTTTTATTTCACTTGCTTTACATTTTACAGAAAACTGCGTTTAGCATATTTGTGGAGCTTGGAAATCAGTACCTACAATAATTCTAACAAATTTTTAATTCATAAATGTGTCATAGTAAATGACGTTGTTCTTATATTATTAAACAGCATGAAACATAACACGACGATGAAAACAAAGACAACATTTAAAAAATAAAAAAACCACTTAAACCAAAACGCGATAGCAAAAACTAAACCTTTTTTTATTTTGAAATATACAGCTATTTACTGACTATAATAACTTTCTGAATTAATACGTTATCAGAATTTATGTACCTATTGATTTCCAAGCTTAACAAATACGTTAACCGTAACTTTCTCTAAAATAGTGCATTTTGGCAGTATGCAACAAGTTATCTTTTTAAAAGCTAACCGAAGCTTGTTTCAAAAGAACTAATCATTTTCCAAAAATTGCTATCCTTACAAAAATCTTGAATGAATACACTTTGTACATTTTAACCAAAAAATCAGATATTCGTATTTATTTCACAAAAAAAAACTTTTTTTCCGTAATTTGAGTACAACTATTACCCAACTAATAAGGAAACTATCTTAAAAAACTCAGGCCTCTAACTTTTTAAGGTCAGTTGATTTAAATCACATTATTATTTGTCCAAGGAAGCAAGCCTTAAAATATGTCACATTATTTACTGAACATCCTGTATAAATAAAATAAATTTTATCTGAAACTGATGAAGAAAATATAATAGTTTTCGAAACGTTAACTACATGTTCTTTAATGTTAGTGGAACTATCTACTTTCTCACTGTGAGGTATTTTGTTTTTTTAGGCAAAACAAGATTTATAAAATCAGCCTTGACTGATCCAATAGACGCAAGGCGCAAAAAATGCCTCAAATAAATAATCAGACGATTTAAGAATATGCTTTCATAATACTAATTACATGTATTACTTTCTTGTGTCAATGTTCTGTGTTAACCACGATATAGTACTAAAATTATAAGAATGATCAATTGTACAAATTGCAGTTGTGAAAATTATGCGTACTAACTACAGAAAAAACCGAATTAACAAATCGTCAACAAGCAAAAGACACCGCAAATTAATTAAAAACAAAATTAATTCCTACAACCACTCGATGACAGTTTTGCACTTTTTAGTACACACAAACCGAAAAGCCACAACAACATTTAAATGACCCATGATTTCGCAACGGCAATTTACGAATACCGGCCATTGGCGAACCAATGATAACATCTTCAAGTATTTACAATATAATCTAAATATAGATCTTTGTTATATTGTGGGAGTGTGTTTTCTTCCATCGGCAAAGACATCGACTGAATAATGAGTCACGTCAAGTCGTATTGTGTAAACTGCATTTCAGTCATATATGGAAATTCATGTACGTACTTATAATGATGAAATATTCGAATTACAGCATTCCCACATACATCTAGATAAAATTATCAGTAAATGCTTAAAATATTCAGAAATTTGCAACTGGGGCATGCAGTCGAACTCCTTTACTTATTTTTTAATCATTGTTATCTAGAACAACAATTTGCAGACTCCAAAAATACCAAACAATTTGCTGTTAAAAACATATTACTTCAAAATAAATTAAATTTATTGAACCTAATTGAGTTATAATCTATTGTACAAGTAATGTTGGGTACTGATTTTATTTAATTTAATTTAAGAATGTAATGGCTAATATTAGCATTATATGTATTTGTATATAATACGAATCAATATGTACAGATTTGGAGAATACAAACTTTCTATTTGGTCTACAAAAAGATAAATACAATTAAATTCTTCGTCGCCATATTGTTGTTGGAAAATGATCAATTTAGGTACAGAAATCTTGAAAAATTAAATACTTGACGTTTTGTTTATCCATCTTTACTATTTAAATTCTTCTCAAATAGAATAACACCTTTTAAAATGCGTTTATAAGATTATTCTACCCACACTTTAAAAATTATTTGCTCATATTTATAAACAAAAGTGAACAATTTTATAAACAGAACAATATAGGTTTATGTTATAACAATAAAAATTTGTTGGTTAGACCGCTATAAAATTATTTGTATTTGTCGAAAACACTATTTCAAGAATACGGCGTCCTTAAAGCAGTAGAGCAGAGAAATTGACATTTCCATGGTTGCCAGAGTTTGGAAATATAGACTGAAATGTCTCTATTACAACCGTCGCAAGAAAACACATAAAAAACATAAACTTTCCGATAATGTATATTTTTGTTCTTAAACTCACGTCAAGAATTCAGACGTTTTACGTCATGGTTGACATTAGGTAATTGTCTTTATTGTCAACGTAATTTTCGATATTTGGTCGTGTTAAAAACAACATTTTTTTGCACTTTAATGTAATATATAATGCAAACATTTAGTGTAGTATACAGTTTTATTACTTTCAGTTGCAGTTTGTTAAATATTTTGATAAAAATATAATGTATGACGTAAGTCGTCTGAATTCTTGACGCGAGTATATATGAAACAGTATTTAGATTTTTCTATTTATTTTTGAAGAAACTGTTAAACTGGACAACTAGTATAGAATACGGGTTGATGTTATGTAATTTTGTAAGTAATTAGCAAAATGTACTTACCTTTAGGAAATCTCGAAGCCAAACAACTTCTGGTTTAGGATCTCCAATAACTTCACACAAAATAACAATATTGTCACCTTCATAGGCTTCTGTAGATCTTGGTTTCTTCAAAAATTTTGGTTCTTTGGAATATCTAAAATTAATATCATAACTGTAATATTGATGAAAATGATAAAATTATATTTGATAAAAAATGTAGGTATAATTAAGAATTAAATTAAACAATTAGCAACTATAATCTTTAAAATAATTATCCAATTTTTTGAGAGTTTTCAAAATTGTGTAGCTACTATAATGGAACTGTACAAAATTTGTTTCTCAGAAGTATACCATTTTTTACGGATATTGAAGAAACTGTTAATTTAAAGTTCTTCTAAATATTTATTTCTTGCGTTTAAAACGATTCAAAAGATACAGAACCACTTATTGTGTCACTAAATTTTTTTGATTACCACATCAATCGTCAATTTAGATCAGCCTTGCAAAAACGCTAAGTAGTGTATTAAGTTTGTTTTATTTTCATTTCAATTATACATTTCGTATAAAGTAGCCTTTGACGAAGTAAGTGAAGTAACTTGCAGCAGTATAAATATAATTTTATTATTGACTTACTAAAAAATATTCTATAAACGAGCAATAATAATGAATGGTATAAAAAATAAACTATATCAATTAAGAAAAAATTAAAAATTTACTTTATTAGATGTTTGATATAAGGATCATTAGTACCTACACATAGGTGGTAGCGTTTCCTTATTTGGGATGAAATTATTTTTTTAAAATATAGGTTCATATTTAATTTGTTTCAAAAGCAACTTCTTTTTCCACTTGAACTGCAGATACCTGTAACAGAATATCGCCCTATAATTTAAAAAAGTAACTCATCAAAATTAAGATAGCGGTAAAATCTATGTGTAGATATTAGTGGTGCATATATCGAGCATCTATAGAAGCAAATGCTTCTGTTTTAGTTAAGTTTTCTTCATTGATATAATAGTAGTAGTAGTAGTAGATACACAATGTTTATTATTGCTTTATTATTAAGTCAATAATTACACTTACACTGTTGCAAGCTACCGCATTTGTTTTCTTGAAAGGCTATTTTATATATAATAAGATTAAAATAAAACAAATTTAAATCACTGCTTACTGTTTCTGCAAGGTCCGTTTAATCTAAATTGACGATTGGTGTGGCAACCGAAAAATTTCAGTTATATATATAATTAGTACCTTTTAAACCGTTATAAACACAAGAAAATGTTATTTGGAGAAAAGCTTGAACTGAAAAGTTCTTTCAATATCCATAAAAAATACTTTAGAGCGTCACGACGCTCCATATCATTTGGTTCTGATTTTGTTATTTACCTTAACTTCAAGTCTTAGTCAACCCAAACAAACTCTGACAACGTTCACTTTGCTTCAGTCGGTTACAATAAAAACTCATTTCTTCAGTTAAATCGATCCCCTGTACTATATTAAGTTTAAAGCCTGCATAGTTTTTGAGTATGTTTACTTTTGTTTGATTATAGAGATATCAGTAGCAACGTACTAGTATCTATTATACCCTGTATACGCTCATCTCGTTAATTTAAAAAAAGAACATAACATATTGAATGTGTTTCTTTTCACATTATTATTAGTTGACCTATATTACACGCTTCATCGAGAACGTAGGATTTGTTAATGAAATTAATCATTAATCTAGTTAATTTTTTTTATTCCGTGTTAGAGCTAGGTCTGGAATATACATACATTTATTTCAATACAGTAATATCTATTCTATGTATCATTCCGTCATAAAACGAGAAATGTAAACTTACGGAGTGTCTACGTCTCTCTTGGAGGGTTGTTCCTGTGGCACTGCAAGAGTTTTTCCATCTATCACATCCACTTTGGCACTACTTTCAGCTCTTCCGACTTCATTGGTGGCAACGCAGGTATAGACTCCAGCATCTTTCTTCGTAACACTACCAATAGACAGCTCGACACGACCGTCATAAGATAATGTCATCACCGATCGCCTTGAGGGACGAAGTTTCAGCTAAGGAAAGATATGCATAAAATTTATAATTCGAGTTAGTACACACATCAAAATGGTCTAGGGGACGAGATTAAAAACACGCGTTGTAGTGCAGATATTACAACATAACAATGAAATATAATGAAAATTTGAACAAAATAGTTTTATTTTTAACACAAACCGAAATTAAATCGCCAAAGTTTTGTTATACAGGTTGTTCAAACAGTTAAGTAGGTCCGTTCTTAGAAATTACATTGAAATTAGCCCAAAATTATAGTATAGTGTAGTAGCCCCTCTAGCATTAATCACAACACGGTATATATTGGACATACTTGTTTATTGCATTTCGATCAATGATGCCATTGGTTTCGTAAGCAATTTGAGAACTCCCTCTTTCTTTGGAATATCATGCCATGATCTAGTACACGTCTTTGTAGCATATCGTACAAGTGTTTAATTGAATTCAAGTCGGTAATACATACTATTATATTGTGGTCATCCGAAAAATGTCTAATAGTTCTCGAAACATGCGAGCATTGTCATGCTTAAGTATTATACAACAGGTTGTAGAATTGTGTCCTGATATACAGTGGCAGTCAAAAAGTCACCCACAAAAACGAAATCAGTCCTACAATTAATTCCAACTCCAGCCCAAACCATCACAGTCCGCCCTTTGTATCGATCCACTTCCTGAATAGTTGCCAAACGATTTTCATTTCCAGGTTTTCTCCACATGAACCCAATCTTCATCTTGCCAGTTGACGTGTTCTTCTGCCTATTCTATTCTCCACGCGTGATTGCCACGTGATAGTGCGGAAACCCTGGGAATCTATTTCTTACAATTGACACTTACTTGATGGATATTTAGAAGTTCAATTTTCAGTTGATTGGCTGTAAGATTTTGATTGCGAAGAACTTGCATGCAAAGAAATCTGTTCTGTATAGTATTTGTTTTTCTGGAGGGGCAAGAGGGTCCCTTTTTTACTTCGCTAGTTTCTTGATAACACTGTCAGAAGCGCACAATGGTACTTTTTGTAAAATTTGCAGCCTCCGCTACATCTCGAATAGTCATACCACCTTGTATTATACCCACAGATGTCAAATAAACCTCACGACTAAGATGACGCCTTTCCATTTTTATTCGTTCCAAAACTCTATACAACTACCTATAAAACACAGCATGTATCCTTTTCAAACTAACAATAACTTATTATAAAACGTATTGGGAGTATAGCCAACAATGTGACACAAATATTATTAACTAAATTTCGTTTGTTCACGGACACAAAGATAAACATCGCGAACTCGATCCGAAGATTTCCACAATAAAACTCTACTACATGTTGTATTCACATAAAATTTTGAATAACGTACTCGAACATACTTTTTTACATTTGTTTTCTAGACTATTTTGATGCGTGTAATAAAGTATTTAATAAAATTAAGGCACTTATAAATGCTGTTATTTGAGCATGATAATGGAAATAACTGCAACAAATATTTTTGTCAGTTTTTTATACATCTTAAAAATAACATCAGGTACTATTAATGAAGATACAGAGTAATTCCTAACCTATACGCGTAAATGTGGCAAATTATAGATGAGGACAAATAATAACGAATAGTGAAAATAAATCTTTTTTAGTTATGGAGATACCAATTTATTTTAAAATATATATAAGAACGTTAATTTAATAAAATTGAAAATGCATTTAATTTATTATAGTAACTGTACGAAGTAATTTCCGTGATTTTCAAGACACAGTTCAGTTCGCCGAATCCTGAGTCCCCACATGCACGGCTTAAACCAGGCTGTAGTTAAATTGTCTCAGCGCCAGCATGTATGCGAGTACGTAACTCTTGTTCAGTGTTAGCTTCGGTAACATATATCACAGTTTTATGTGATCCCAAAAATAAAAGTTAAGCGGATTTAGGTCGGACGATTGAGCGGACCACCCAATTGGACCACCTCGGCCTATTCATCATTCGGGATGATGAAAATGTTGCCACACTAGTCGCGCAAAATGTGGTGAAGCACCATCGTGAAGAAACCACATATGCATCTCACATTGAAATTAACTTCTTCGACGAGTACTAGTAAATTATTACTTAAAAATTGTAAATAAAGAGCTCTAATTAACCGACTTTCCATAATGAAAGGGTCGGTAAGTACTCCGTTCACAATTCCAGCCCAAACATTTACTGAAAATCGTTCTTGAAAGTGTGTTCGCCTAGTAATATGCGGATTTTCCAATGCCCAGTAGTGCAAGTTGTGAAAATTATGAACACCACTATGTGTTAAAATTGCCTCATCCGTAACTAAAATGTTCATGGTTCACGCCTCGGATAATATTTTTGGGAAAACCTTCGAGCATAAAAATGAGTTGCAGCCACTGAATTTTGATGTGATTTCTCGTATGCCAGTATCATATCCATAAGTTATTCGTTTGAGAAATTATGTACCATATTTTTATAATCCACAACTGACTTGTTTATTTCTTAATTTTTATAAACAAAAAATTTCACCTGATACACCGAAATTAAAAATATTTTACTACATTTGTTTTTCATTATTCGTTGTCCTCGGTTATAATTTCATAAGTTTATGCGTATAGGTTCAGAATCACGCTGTATAAATAAATTGCGTATAGAAAGTATTCTTACAAAAATATTATTGAATCAAACTGATGCCAAAAGACGACTTTCCAAAGGTACTTTACTTTTAAAGTTATCATTTGTGTATATTGACATGAAATGCATCGTAAGCATTAGACCAATGCAGGTGAAATGAAATAATTAAGCAAATTAATTTTACTTACCCCATTCCTGTACCACATTACCCCAACTGTCGGGTAAGCTTCAACAATACCAGATAGTCTCAGTTCACTTCCCTCCCTTACTCCCGAAGATGACAGTTCCAGATGGCTGGAAAATTCTGGCGAAATATAGGCTTTAATACCCTTGTCGACGACAAGATTGCATCGGCAGGATACGGATCCGAAGGTATTTTGAGCCGTCGCACTATAAACACCAGAGTCCTCCAGATGAGTCTTGTCTATTTCTAATGTATGGAAGTTATCTTCAGTCGAGAATACATGCCGAGCTGTAAAAATAGAAACCGCTTAGTAAATGAAAATACAGCTATTGTTATCCCAATCGTATCGTTTGATATTTACCATCTTTTTGAATTTCCTGACCGTCTTTAAACCATTTCACGGTAGGTTCAGGACATCCTGCGACTTGGCAAGTTAACCGAACGGGATAGGACATTTGAACTCTTCTGTCTCTGAGCCGCATGGTGAATTGGGGTGGCAGTTCTGTTGCTTTGTCAAAATCTCTGATCGATCTAATATTTAAAAGAGTATATTAGTACAGATTATAGCATAATTCACATTAATAATTAACGTTTAACGAAATTTGAAAATTTAAAAATAGGTCAGATCTCATCTATTGTGGTTGAATTTTCGAGTTCCAACAGTTTCTAAAGTGAACTTAGATAGAATGTTTTCATTAAACCAGGTCAATAAATTTAGCTAGATTATTTTTTTTTATACAGGGTGAGTCAGTCATAATATCATTAATTTTAAGAGGAGGTAGGTAATAATGAGTATAATGCAAATACGCGATTAAAAAAAATCTAAATGCATATTTACGCCGAAAAAAAATATTTTCAAATCATTATTTAAACCCTCTTTTCAGACTGTCAGTGACCGCTCACAGCCTTGGTCGTTTACACCTCACAGTTCAACTCGATGTCGACCTGATGCAATGTTGCCAAGATGACATATTTTTCTAGTACCTACCTATCATCATATCATTTTTTCTTGCTCAGTTCAACTTCAGCCAATAATAATTTAAAATGTTAATATCCAATGAAATCAAATAATAATAATCAAATAATTCTATTAAAAATTGCAAGTAACGCGGTTCACTCAGGTTTTCCGGTAGAAAATACGGTCCAATCAAACGATACTCGTACACTCCTGCCCATACGTTTACAACAAATCGCCTCTGAAAGCTAAACCGACAAGTAGCGTGTGGATTTTCATCTGAGCAAATGTAGCTGTTATGACTGAAATTAGCTTAGTTACATTGAAATCACAAAACTCCAACGTATCTAATAATAAACCGAGTAATAAACAATTTACGTACATTACATAAAAAACCTATACTCAATGGGTATATTATTAAGAAAAGCTTAAAAGTATTTCGTGTTTAAATACTAAGTAATAAAAAACCATCGTGTTGTCGACAGAAAACTGTCCAAAACCGAAATGGCACGCCTCTGATCTGATGCTCAAAAAAGTTATCGAGAGTGACGTAGTTATCTAGTTTTTGTACTGTTATTTAACGACAAGGAGTAAAACTATTTTTTTAAATCTAGATACATAAATGAATTTTCCTTAAATATTGATTTATTTGTTAATAAAAACAAATGTAGATAATAAATAAATGTGTTCGAATGTTAGGTTATTACAGTTCAATAATTTTGATATTACGTTTTCACTACGTTTTACAAATAAATATGAATTTTTAGTATTACTCGTAAGTACAATTAATTATTCAGTTTGTAGTTACGTACATCTAGTCTAGAAATTTATTGGTTTCAAGTAGTATGGTACTAACCTGTTTAAAATGCCAGTTCGAGTAAAACTGCACTCATCCGTCTTTATTAATAAAATTAGTGTCACCCAACGAAGTTTCACAGAACTTGTATCGCGAAGGCACTTATACAAAGTTTGCGCACATTCTCCGTATAACACTACCATTTCCGCATATTCGGAATTTGTAAAATTATGCATTGTTTATTTACGACGAATACACGAGACCGAAATAAACAAACTACTGCTTACTGCTTGTATTCTCTCCATCCCGCCTCCAAATGTGTGGCGTAATCTACAAATTTGGGGGGAAATAAATGCGGGAAATGCAGAAAGTGCTAAATGGGGGTAAATTTGAATATCACGCTGAAGTGTTAGACGATATTATCTATGTAAACATGATGTGGCAACGATGTTTAATCCGGCATTCGAATGTCGTATGGGTGCGTCATCAGAAAGTTCGTAGGGTACCAGGAGCGTCGTGTTACCGATTTTTATAGGGTGATTTGTTTATTTTTTTAAAGGTTGAGTAAAAAAATTGTTTTCGATTTTCTGCTTTTATTAGGCCTCCAGAATACGTGGTTAAAATTAATGACATGACTGACTCACTCTGGAGATAATTATTGAATTGAATGAAATTGGTATCAGAGAACATACTACTTAATTGATAGGAATTATAGGAGATTTGATTTATATTAGCTTAAAATACCTTTCTAATGTTTAAGAAAAAAATTTACAAAACACAAATTTTCTTATAAAAATAACATTTGAAAGATATAAATCTCACTTTTTTTTCGCAATCACTTTGTATATTTTACGTACTTCGACAAAATGTGTTCTAAAAATTATATTCAAGATACAATTTTATAGATTTTCCTGCTCAGTAGGAGAAATATGATTAAAAGCATACTATAGCCTAATGCTTCAAAAGCTATTTAAGCAATTAAGTTTTTATACAGGGTATTTCAAAAAGACATGGCAATATTGCTAGAGCTGACAAAACATTGATAAATAAGTACGGTTTGTTTAATAAGCGTATGTCCTAGAGTCATTCATTTTTGAGATATAGGGCGTATAAAATAATTTTAGAAAATCAAATTTTGGAAGTACATTTTTTAAAGCTCAACATATTTTATTAAAATTTGACAGGTATCTTTTTGGTGATGCTGAAGGCATTTTGTACAAAGTTGAGGGCGCTAGTTGCTAGCACTTTCGCTGACATTTTATTCTATATCATTTTTCTAAATTAGATGTTCCCATTCTAAATGACATGATTTTATGTAACACTTTATTTTACACAAAAAAGGTTCCCTTAATAAATTTGTTAATGTATTGCTTTCGAGGAAAATGTAAAAAACAAGTCAACCAACCGATCTCAGTAATTAATAATACTTATTTATCAAATGCGCAAACCTTAAATTCTACCACAACGAAAAGATATAGAGGGAAATGCTTGGAACAATTTTTGACTTCGTAACTTTGTTAGGAGGTGAATATATCAAAAAACCCCTCTCATAGCCCTTAAGTCTGGGGGAGGGGGGTCTTTGAAAGTCTCATGTTTCGGGTTTTTTGCTTATATCTCGGAAACTATGCGTCCTACCGACATGACCATGAATGCTGATTAAATTTGCTACAAGTTTTATTCAGTCAAGTTTTTCGATATCTTGTATAGTTTTTGAGATATCCGCTTTTGAAAGTATGTAATTTTGGAAAATTAATTTTTCTTCACATTTTTGCTCATTCTGACCAAATAACTCTTCAACGATGCACCGAAAAACTAAATGCTTTATTAAGAGTACATTTTTGTGTACAATAAATTTTTATGTGACCTATAATGACAAGAACTTCTTAAAATGTCAGTGACAGTGTTAGCAACTAGTGTCCTCTTAATTGTACAGAAAAACTAATAATACCAGCGTGTTCAGCACCACCAAAAACGTACCTGTGTGGAATTTTGACGAAATATATCGTGCTTTAAAAAAGTTACATCCAAAATTTGGTTTTTTTAAAATTATCTTACACTGCCTTGTCTGGTCTTGTCTTGCCTTGCCTCTTTTTGAAACACCCTGTATATTTGTATCATCTGCGTCGCATAAATAAAGCACGATATGGTACGATTTAACGGACTATGTTTGTATTATTTATTTTTTAATAAAAAATAGGTCGGTTAGTAACTTTATGCTTACAGTTTCAAATTTTTATCGGCAGTGAGAATTTTGGGATCCTTAACGACACACAATCTCGCGAATGTGGAAACTCTTCCAATTTTGTTAACGGCCTCGCACATAAATCTTCCCGAATCGACTTCTTGCAGATTGGAAATTGTCAGCGAGCACATACCACCTTTTTGTGTGATGGTATAACGGTCATCGTCTTCCGCAAATATTTCGATGGAATCTCTTGACCAGGTGATGGCAGGAGCTGGATCTCCACGAACCTAAAATAATATTTATCATTATATCTAGTAATTCATTATTTCAACGATAAAAAATGTAATTAAATAAATTTTTAAAGAAATATAAAATTTGTTTTTATAAAATTAATATAGTTACATTTGTTCAAATTTTGCTAATTCGGGGAAATTATAAAATTTTATCCACGATCACTATATTTAGAAGATTTAATACATATATTTTCCGTAGATTAAAGGCCTTTCAACACACTAGTAGCTTAGAATTCATAATACCAAGCTTCGTTTTTGTAGCATGTTATTTAGAATTATTATTATTAACATTAATAGTCTAAGATCCGAACTAAGGTCGTCCAAAAAACCAAACCAAAACAGTTTTTACACGGTGCACTGAGCGTTTCAAATAGGATTATTTCAAAAATGGTTGCCCCTACCGACTTCAGCAAAGTATACCTTTTTCAAATAAAACAGGTAGGAGAATCGATTGTTTGGATGGATACACTAAGCTGCAAAAAAGTTACACACGCAAAATACCAAGGCCCCCCCGTACCCACCCCAATGGACCTTGTGGAAATAAATGGATTAGTCCATCAAATTGCTCATCAAAATTTAGCTGTATATATCAAATTTCATTCATTTATCACAACGCGATTGAGAGATATTGCAAAAAAATGATTTCCATTCCTCCCTCTTCAATGGGTGCCCTTAGGATGGATTTCCGGATCCATGTTCCTATGAACTTTCTTACTTAGTTTTGATCATAGAATCGGCCTGTTCAGGGTTGGCAGCTAATTATGAGACACCCTGTATATTTATATCGTGGAGGAAGATACTAAATTCAGGAAAACTGTTAGCGTAGCAGAAAAAGATTAGCTGTATCTACCTATACTTAAAAATACTGATAATATAGATATATATAGGGTATCTCACAATAAGCGTACATTAGATATATTTAGGAAACGATAGAAATCTGAATTTTCGTTTCTAGGAGTTTTCAATACTGTTAAGTTGAAATATAATATTTTCAGTAACGTGGCGGTAGTACCGGAAGTAGACGTCAATTCGTTAAGCTTAAACAAAAAATAGTATTTTTTTCATTTTCAGATTCTATTCTATAAGAATTTTTCCTTGGATCTCACTTTATCTTTATTTGATTTTTTTTAACATCCCAGAGTTCAGGTTCGTGGTATACATTAATTAGTTCATCAATATCGCGTTTTACCGACTCTTTTTTATCATTGTTTTTGAATTGCTGCCGACACTATCACAAAAGTAGACGACTAGTCAACTAGAGCAATTTCTGTCAGGCGAGTGCGAATATGAAAATAATATTTTTTTACATCTAATCGCATAGGTGTGTCGATACATATCGTAGTGGCTTGATACATATAACTCTGAAAGAAATGTTGGCGCTATTTAGATTAAATGCGATTTCTGTCAGACAGAGAATGAAAAATCGTTCAATATGGATTTGAGAGTTGATTTTGAGACGAAAAAAATGACTTGCTTATGGTCAATTAATACGCCAACTCAGTGTGGAAGATCCAGTGTAATTTAATAGCTATTTATGATATACGTGTTAAAAGTAAGATTTTATTTTGTGAGTGAAGATGATTAAAAAACGAGCGTAACGAGTTTTTTAACTTCACGAACAATATGAAATCACTTTTAACACGTATATCATACACTATTTTTTTCTACAAAACAATCGGAAGAACTTTAAACTCAATAAAAAATAAGAAATCAAAAAATACCACACAGATCGCAATGTTTATAAACCAAAATTTTCGTAGTAACCAGTGCTGTTGTTAGTTACGGAAAAAACGCAAAAATATTGACAGCATTTTCTAGTAATATTATAAGTATAATGAATAATCTCGATAATGAGCGTAACGAATCCATCCCTGCTGAAGTCGAAGAAGCCGCCAGTCGAGCAACATTGGAATTACTGCCGGCGAAATCAAAGGAACAGTACGAAATCGCTTATAGACGCTTTTGGGAATGGTGCAACCATTAAAAAGGTCCCTGGGAAATGTAACGAAAGTGTTTTACTGGCATATTTTGAGGAAAAAGCCAAGATATGGAAATCGTCAACGCTGTGGTCAAATTATTCCATGATCAAAACATGTTAAAAATAAAGCAAAATCAAGATATAAGCAAACATTATAAACTTATTGTTTTTTTAAAACGGAAGGGTGAAGGATATCAAGCAAAAAAGTCAAAAGTTTTGACGATAACGCATATCGACAAATTTCTCACAGAAGCAGAAGACGAAAAGTATCTGATGATGAAAGTTACAGCAATAGTGGGTGTCTTCGGGGCGTGTCGCCGGGAGGAATTGTGTCAGATGACCATCGACAATATCGAATATTTGGGCACTTCGGTTGTTGTGACCATACCAGATACTAAAACGAAAGTGCCTCGGACTTTCAGTGTTGTTGGTGAATTCTATTTAAACTTTTTTAGAAAGTATATGGCACTCCGGCCACCCAACGCTGACCATAGACGACTTTTTCTTAAATATATGAAGAATAAATGTGTGAAGAATCCAGTCGGAATTAACATGTTTGGTAAAATGCCTGCCGACATTGCAGAGTTCTTGAATCTACCAAATCCTCAACTCTACACCGGACACTGTTTTCGTCGTTCATCGGCGACATTGTTAGCAGATTCTGGTGCAAATCTTACTACCATCAAGAGACATGGAGGCTGGAAATCTTCAACGGTAGCTGAAGGCTACATTGAAAATTCACTGGAACAGAAGAAGGAAATTGTGTGCCAAATACTTCCTACTGCTGCAACTACTAGCAAGACCACCAGTACTACCAGTAGTATTTCTACAGAAAATAGATGTGTCACACATGTTGACGGTAAAACCAACTTAAGTATGATGACTCCGCAGGGAATTACAATTTCAAATTGTTCTAATTTTACTTTAAATGTTAATAGTAATAACTAGTTAAAATGTTGGTTTGTACTTATTTAAAATAAAAAGTTGTTAATGTGTTTGTTAAAACGTTTTATTAATTTTAAAAACAAAATTTAAATAAACTTTGATTTACTTTTAACACTAGTGTTAAAAGTAACTTACTTTTAACACGCGTGTCAAAAAATGACATTTTTAACATCAAAAATGACATTTAAAAAGCCCACTTTTAACAGTTTTGTAGAAAAAAAAAATTTTGGAGATGTAATCAGATTAGTTTGAAAGGCTTATTTGTAAAATAGTCATATAGTTAATGTTTACTGTGATATAAATTAATCTTTTCATCAATATCGCCTTTTATCCATTATTTTTTCACTCAATATTAATAATTTGCTGCCGACACTACCACAAAAGTCGACGTATAGATGTGTCGATACATATCGTCTCTGACAGAAATTCTGCATTGTTTACATTAGGTATAATTTCCATCCGACATAAATATCGAGCAATTAATGTCAGATGTAAACGTACCCTAACATCAACATTTATCTCAATAACGATCTTGTCATTTTGACCAGGATTATTTAAATTCACTCGATAAGGAGTTTCTAAGGACTAGAGCCCACAACTTTGCCAGGCAGGATCTGAATTTTTTTCAACAATTGCCATCTAATTAAAATAAATTTGGCAAATATGACGTGTTACAAAACCATAACCTTCTTAATGTGTACAGTATGCGCCAAAAGTATGGAATAAATTCAATAAAAACGAAACAATTATTTTTTGGGAAAAATCCTCGAACAGGTTGATTTTTAATTTAAAAAAAAACATATTTTAGCGTAAAATGCGATTTTCAAATGTCATTGATTTCGAGTAATATTTTTTTCCTTGATTCTGAAAGATCATTTAATTCTCTATCAGACAGTACTAAAATTTTGCCTTCTTACATAGGAAAGTTTTCGAGTAAATGACGATTGAATGTTAGAAAACGTAAATCAATTAAAATAATGCAAAAACGTTATCAAGTTTAGTTTTTCAAATTCCATAGTTCTTTTATGGATCACGTAGGTGAAAATCTTTGCAAAGTGTCATTGTCACACCGACTTTCTAATAAGTATTGTAAGCGACATAGAAATTATTATTCAATTTAAAGTATTATGACACATTTAACTGTTACTCAAAGAATTGAAATTTTAATTCTTACCGGATGCAGGAATATGACTAGAACTCAGCAGGAAGTTTGCGATTTATTTAATAAAAAATATCCACATCGCCTTATCAGCCAATCAACAGTCAGTAAGGTAGAGTCTAAATATATAGAAACTGGCAATGTTGTAAATATTCGAAAACCTGGACGTCCAAGCATTAATGAAAATCAGAAACAGAACATTTTGATAAGTATGGTGGATAATCCTCATAATTCTTCACGATTGGTTGCATTAAACAATGACACTAGTCAGAGCATCTTGAGGAAGGAAAAATATCTTCCCTACAAAATTCAACTTGTGAAGAAACTCAATGAAGATGATCTCGATCGCCGCTTACACTTTTGCGAAATTCTAACGGATTTATGTCAAGGAAATAGAAATTTACACCGGCAAATACTTTTTTCAGATGAGGCCACATTTTGTCTGAATGGTACAGTAAACCGTCAAACTTGCAGATATTGGAGTCGGGAAAATCCTCATTAGATGGCAGAGGCACATACCCAACACCCTCAGAAATTAAATGTGTGGGCTGGAATAGTTGACGACAGAATAGTAGGGCCTTTCTTCTTTGAAGGGATCCTTACAGGACAAAGATATTTAAAGTTTCTAGAAAATGACCTTGCTGTGTGATAATGACCCTGACATTCCTGACGATACCATATGGTTTCAGCAAGACGGTGCACCTCCGCACTATGCGCGAACTGTACGAGATTTTTTGGACAATTGTTTTCCTGGGAGGTGGATCGGCAGACGCGGACCGATAGAATGGCCTGCAAGATCGCCAGATCTTACACCTCTTGACTATTTTTTATGGGGATATTTGAAGTCAAAAGTGTACACTAATAAACCATGTAATTTAGAAGAACTTCAAAATCGCATTAGGGACGAAATACGCAGAATTACTCCAGAAATCATTCGTAATGTGCAAGAAGAATTTCTTCACAGACTTGCGCATTGTCAAGAAGTTGGTGGATGGCAATTCGAACATTTAATTTAAGTATAAAATTTAATCAATTGTATTTTATTTTACATATTTCAGAATTGTTACTTTTTTATGGATAAAATTTACGTTTTCTAACATTCAATCGTCATTTACTCGAAAACTTTCCTATGTAAGAGGGCAAAATTTTAGTACTGTCTGATAGAGAATTAAACGATCTTTCAGAATCAAGGAAAAAATATGGTGTTGCAATTTAAAAAAAAAATCGATGACGTCATTACTCGAAAACAAATGACATTTGAAAATCGTATATTACGCTAAAATATGTATTTTTTAAATTAAAAATCGACCTGTTCGAGGATTTTTCCCAAAAAATAATTGTTTCGTTTTTATTGAATTTATTCCATACTTTTGGCGCATACTGTATAATGGTCGTGGATAAATATAATGTTATCTACGTTCGTTACATAATGACAATAATATGACATTTCAATATCATAATTATTTATCGCACGCATTTAAAAAAAACACGCAGTTGTATACTTCAATAAAACTTAATCCACACAAAGTCAAAAAACTTTGGAATCAATACCTACAAGGTAAACTTCATGTAAGCAAGCTAATTAGACTTCCACGGTAATTATTCTAATAATAATTCTATAAAAATGAGTGTATCTGAAACAATTTTAGGCCTTGTCTCACAAAAATCTCGCGTACAGTATACCTTAATATTTGAGAGATATGAGAAATGGTGCCATAAAAATAAAATTAAGGACAAAACTAGTCAAAAAACATATTTCAACAAACTAAATAAAAATCGTAAATCTACTTCATTATGACATACCTCGCACTCGAAAGCAATATCGGCTCCAAGCAGTGCCTTAAGCTGTCCTGGCAAGATCTTGGTAAATTCGGGTAAAGCACTGTGCTTGCCAATGATGATGGTACCGCTCTGCACGCTCTCTCCCCATCCATATCTGTTCCTCGGAGTGATCCTGAACTGATATTCACCCCCTGGTTTCAAATTGAAGGCGTCGAAGGTATTCAGAGGGGACATGCCTAATTCTACCCATCTAGCACCTTCTCCACCTCTTAACCACGCGTCGACACGGTACGCCACGATGGGAGACGCACCCCTGTGTTCTGGTTTACCCCAGGAGAGGCTCACCCAGTTGCGGCCTGTGTCGACCACCACCGGCTCACCGGGAATTGGTCCAGGTACATCTGCAAATCGATTAAGAGTTCAATGAATATTTAAAATTAACGATAACATTGTGACAAATGTTCAGGACTAATCAAAACATGAAAAATAAGAGTTACATTTTTTTGAACGACTCCTAGAGTTTCTGCAACATTTTATTGGAAGCTAAATTGTGGTTTTACTTTGATGCCACATTCAAAACCTTTGGAACTATACTCGTAAGTTATATTAATAATGTAAACTCTACGTTGACTTAGCTTTGAAAAACAAAACTTTATAGCTACAATTTGATTCACAACAAATACTTCAAACTGTCAAATCTTTACTTTGACGTATCTGTCTTTCGCGTTGACTTCGGAACATAAACTGAAACTGTGGAGGTGAAACCGATTCGCTTATATATGTTTTTAAGGTTCTCGAAGTTTCCTAGGTCTTTGAGAACGCGTCTAGAACCAAATAGAATATAACGAAAATGTCAAAATAAAGGTATTACAAAAAATTAAAAATTTAAAAGCAAATAGGGACATAATTAACAAACTAAACAGGTAGGTGAGGTTCCGTAACAATAAGACGTTTGCTAATACTTAAAATTAAGTGGATATTTGATATATCTATGATTTAAACAGTTGTTGGATCAAATGAAATTACTTCTAAATATAAGCGTTATTTTGATTCACTATTCATTCACAAAGTTCTAAACTTGGTAACCAAACACAGTTAGTTTAAGATTCAAATTTTTTATCAATCGAGAATCAACCTTACACTACTTGATATAGCGTAGAGTTCCTTTATAGTAGCTTTCTACAATTTAAATATGGATAAATAAAATCGCACAGAGATTTAAGGGATTTCCATTAAAAAAAAGTTATTTATCAGGCAAAGTTTGTTTGAGAATCTTTATGTGAAGTTTTTTATCTATGTACCGTTTTTATTTTTTATTAATACAAGGTGTTTCAGGAAGATATGTACATACTTGTAGTACATGTACATGTAGTATATTATTTTACGTTCAATTTTAAGCAAAAAAAATCCTATGAACTTAGGTCTGGAAACGCTTCGTTTAGAATATACAGAATATCAAATTTAAAAATATTAATTACATTTTCTTTAATAACTCTCTGCTTTGCAAAGCTAACTGCTTTGATTTAAATTCAGCAAATTTTGTATGCGGTGGTTTCCTAGGGCGGGAAATTCAAATTTTATGCACAAATGGCTGTATCTCTAAAAGGACGGCACAAGCGACCATTAGGATCCCTTTAAATCGCTTCAACTTTTTTGTGCCACGGTGTATTGCCATTTTGGACTAAAAACACATTTTTCCTTACCTTTTCTAATTCAGAAGTGTACACCTTATTGAAGTCTCTAGGAGCAGCCGTTTCCGTTAAAAACTATCTAAAGACGGTGACACATGAAAATTATGTATGTCTTAAATTATGACGGATTTTTTATCACAAACAAGCAAAGCTGAGTCTTAGATGCTCATTATTTAACATAGATGCTCATTATTTAACAGCAGCCTTTTTCTCTATTAGAAAATAAATTTCACCTTATGGGGACGCGTTTTATATTTCAATGATCGTGTTTCATGTCCCGTCGTGAACACCTTTAAGAAACTTGTTTGTTTTTCTATTTGTTTTATTGGAAGAAAGTTGATCTCAATAGCCGTATTGAGATCAACTTGTAAATCAAATGCAAGGATTCAATGCTCTCCCCTTCACATTATTTTTTTATACGAAGGAAAAACATCGCTAATTTTATTTTTAATTTGAACATGTGACAGCATCATCTTAACTTTTTTTAATAGCAAGAGAATTTAAAATTGTATATTCAATTATGGTCGTATGGAACCCTGTATTTATAGCTTTTGAAAGTTTTTTCCTTCTTTAAAACTATTTACTTTAATAATGGCTTTCTTTCAATTATAGCAACATATTAATCTCATAAAAATATTGATATTGGTGACTACTATTTAAAAATCGAAAGAATTGGTTATTTAATGTTTTCACGACAAAATCAGTATAGTCTTAAGAGAAAATAAATAGTATTTTGAGTTGCTAAGTGATATGGTGTAGTGTTTCTTTTACATACTTTTTTAGTGTGTGTGGTCAAGCATATAAATAATTCCACAAAAGCAAGTCTTCAATTTATTTATTTCTTAGGGGTGGACTCCAACTGTTGGCTTATTGGTTTTAATGTTGTTAGGATTTTGCATATTCACATCAAGATTTATCGTAGGTACCTATTTCTAATTTTAAGACATCATTTGAACTTAAAACTAATGACCTGAATGCTAAATTTACAATTAGTTTTAAAATATGGCTTTGAATTAATCTAACTTATACTTCCTTCATATAAAATATTATTTGTTTAACGACTTAAATTAGAAGATAACGACTTGTACTGTTCCCATGATATACCTATTTCATTTATTTTAACTAAGTACACATACCAAAGTAAGAAACTAAGCTAAGTTAGTGTACAAATAAATATGTATGATAATTTTAGACAATGTTCAGTGCCGACATAATTTTAAGGGTGCCAAATACCTGTAATGCATAATTAGTACCCGTAAAATAGAAATAAATTAAATTGTAAATAGCTACTGTTCAAGTTTGGGTACAAGCATAATTAAAAATTGACTTAAAAAAATTACAAATATGAATTAATTAAATTGTGAAACAATTTTCGTGAATGTAAGTAGTTGGGCAAAAGTTTTAACAATTTAAATTATACTATTGGGGCAAATGCCCAAAGTTCATCAATCATGTCTCTCATCTGGAAGAACATAGTTAACAACTCAAAAATGTTGGAAAATTGAAAGTTGCCGTGTTTGTTGGTAGGTATAACTAACTTTTTAATAACCTGGCTGGTATTGTTTATTGTAAAATATAGATAGTTATTTCAGTTTAGAGCGGCAACAGACACAGCGGCAGCTGACACAGATCTTCATCACTAAACGCTAGATAGACCTAAACACACACACAGCGGTTTTCGCGCCTCGTTTTTTTGAAAACTTCTTGAGTAGTAACATGAACTACGCGCCACTAGCTGTAAAAACCGTTGTGTGTGCCATAGCCCATAAATTGTGTCGATTCGGCTGCTGAAACTGCACAAACTGCTGTGAATGCATTTTTGTTAATAATGAAAACTTTTAAAAAATCTATAAATGTGTCACTTTTCTACTAAATATTGTAATATATTTTTATTATCATTAATTAAATAAATTATTAAAAATTGGTTTAATTTTCATTACAATTATCCAATATTCGAACATGAATATTTATTGTAAAATTATCAATAATTTTTCGTGAAATTATTTTATTAACAAATACGTAAAATAGCATTTCTCTTATTATCCTACAAGTTTTCCACTGCATATAGGGTGTGTCACGAAAAGAGCCCGTTTTTATATGCGCGTTCCTCGCGATCTATCCGATGGAAATAGTGACATGGATATGACACTATTGGTTATTCCAAAATTGATGTCAACATTACTATTTTTAATAGAACGTCCTGTGTATTATAGCATTTTTAAAAGAACATAACATTTGAGTCAAAATTATTCAATCTACTTCCTGCCTAAACCTTTCCGTTTTCGAGATAATGTTCTTATTCAAATAATATTTTTTTTACCATTGCCAGAAAATATGAATTTACATTGGTTTTCGTGATACGACTAAGGGACCCTCGTTGTGACATCCTCTAGGGATAAGTAAGTTGTCTGTTATCATATGTTGGGATCAAAACTCAATTTTATTGAAACTGAGTATTGCTAATTTTTTTCCAGATGAGCAATTCAAGGTGTTCCGTATGTAATGTTCCATGAGGACATGCATAAGAGTATTGCGATTGGAGTCAACATGCGTTAATAAAATTTTGATAATAAAAAGATACAGCGTGTTAAAGTTATCGTAATAATTATGATTGGAACGTATGATCGTAAAAATTTGGGAGTAGATATTTTTGGATACGGGAATTCATAATCTGTTATTTATTTCAGCCTGATAACCTATTACCTGAAAATTATAAACCTATTGCCCTTCTATGAACAATATCTAAAATCTTAGAAAGAATTGTATTTAATCGTATAATTGAATTTGCCAATATACATAGTATTTTATCAGAGGCTTAGCATAGATTTCGTGAGAATAGATCAACTACAAGTGCAATAATGCTATTTTAAATAACAGTAATCTTGATAAAAAAAGCAAATGTGTTGGCTTATTTATAAGTAAAGCTTTTGATCTAGTGAATCATGAACTATTGATTAAGAAATTACACAAATATGGTCTGAGAGAAAAGGTAAATGACTGGAAATTATCTTACGTAACTAAACGAACCCAAACAGCTGAGGTAAATGGTGTTAAATCGGATGAATTGTTGATAGAATTTGATGTTCCGCAAGGATCTGTACTCGGACCATTGCTGTTTTTTTTGTATAAATGATATGCCTGGCTTCTTTGATGAATATTTGATTTGCAGATGACAATTCGTATCTATGTTGCGGAAAAACTGTTGATGAAGTAATATCACAAACTCAGTTACAAGTAAGGAAATTTAACAATCACTTTAAATCGAATCGTCTTCTTTTAAACCTCACTAAATGTGTTTTGTATTTTCTCACCTAGTTTTTCTTCACTACTAGTCACTATTATCACAGTTATTTGGTAAAATTGAATGGTATGTCTATGGAGCAAGTTAGTAGTACTAAATTTTTAGGTATATTCATAGACAATGCACTAAATTGGAAGACTCATATGAACAGATTGATAAAAAATTATCCTGTTATGCATTATATAGGTTGTCAAAAATTACAAGTAGATCAACAGTGTTGGCTTATTACCAAGCAAATTTTGTTACAAAGGCATATTATGGTATTATGTTTTGGGGTTCTTCAAGTATTTTGAAAGGGTTTTTAAACTAAAAAAAAGCCATTCGTTACATTAGGGGTAAATCTCCAAGTATATCTTGTAGAGACTTGTTTAAAAACTGGAATGTGTTAACACTCGCCAGTATTTATATTCTAGAACTAGTAATGTATGTAAAAAATAATATTAGTGTTTTTTTAACAAATAACTTTATATCACCAGAACAGGTGATAATTTAACTATTCCTTTGCATAAGTTGTCTAAGTATGAAGAATGTCCAAATTATACAGGGTGATTCATTAATAATGGAACAGAGCTTAAGGGCATCTTGCTAACCTCTAAATAGAGCGCTTTAGCCAAATATTCCTTATCCTTTTCGATCGTATATATCGTATTTTATGAAATTTGGTATAGGGGGGTTTCTTGGTAATAGAAATTCGAATATGTCGGCGAATTTGATGTATCTGCTAGAGAGCGCCACCAACGATGGTTTGAACCCCTTTAAATCGCTACGACTTTTTTGTGCTACACTGTATCTCATTTTGGATTGGAAAAATTGTCTTCTATATCTTTTCTAGTTAAAGAAGATACACCTTGTCGATATCGAAGCAATGGTTTCTGAGAAAGACGCATCTAAATCTCATGATGCATGCAATTTATCTAAAAGTAAGGTCAAATTGTTGCGTAAGTAATGGGCTATACTGTAACTGCTTAATACTGCAACGATAAGTCAATTTACTTTAGCTTATCCTAAAAGAATCCAAAAATCCATCAAAATCAATAATAACAAAGTTATAGGGTGTCAAAATTGAAGAAATAAATCACATTATATTTTTTATCTTTCGATCGCTTGAAGTAAATTTCACGATCGCTTACTTTGATCACAGATTATGCTGTTACAGTATGGCCGATTACTTACACAACAATTTGACTTTACTTTTAGATAAATTGCATGCATCATGAGATTTTAATGCGTTTTTCTCAAAAACCATTGCTTCTAGCGACATCAACAAGGTGTACTTTTTTTAATTAGAAAAGATAGGGAAGAAAATTTTTCCAGTCCAAAATGAGATACAGTGTAGCACAAAAAAGTCGTAGCGATTTAAAGGGGTTCAAACCATCGTTGGTGGCGCCCTCTAGCAGATACACCAAAATTGTCGACATATTCGAATTTCTAGTACCAAGAAACCCCTCCATACCAAATTTCATAAAATACGGTCTATGCGATCGAAAAATAATAAAGAAAATGTGATTTATTTTTTAAATTTGACACCCTGTAGATCGAAAAGGAGCAACATTCGGATAAGGCATATTTGCCTTAATCGCTCTATTTTTATTGAAAACAAAAATAAATTTAAAAGAGAAATAAAAAAACATCTTCCATTAAAATGTTAATGCGACATCTGAAGTTTTAAATAACTAAATTGTTATCGACATTTTTCATCACATCACATAATGTATATGTTTCTATTGTTAAAATTTATTATTTTACATGGTTTGTTCATTTTTTTAAATTTTCTAATTGTAATTCTACTGATCTGTTATATATTTTATTTGTTTATTATATTGTGCTAATTGTGACTAGTCCTATACTATAATTGCTATAGTCTTTGGGATAATAAATTTGGGATAATATTATTGTTAAAAAACATTATAATTATTAATAAAACTCAATTTTTGAATTCCAATTTTAACACATTTTATTATCAATATTTAATTAGGCCATGTTGACTTCATTTGCAATATTTTGATGTAAAGAATCTAGTATGTTCATTGACCATTCATTACATACGGAACACCGTGTGTATAGTTATGACACTTTTTCTGTATTGTTATTTCAAACAATTAATATTCATATGTGTTATTTAAAAAGTTATTCAGTTGTGTATTAGCCTAAATATTATTTTTCAATTTCCAGTAAAAAAATAATTTGTCCTAGTGAAAGGTTTTTACGTATATCATACCACATAACTATAAAAAATAGCAAACATATGTCCCGTTTTCATTACATAAGACTGCGCCGTTAATTAATCCACCACCTGTCACATAATATTTATATCACAACGGTAAACCATGCCGTCATATTGTTTATGTGCCAATTTTTTTTATTTATGCGTCATACCTTGATATTTTACTAGATACTCAAGGAATTCCGAAATGGGACATTCTCTGGTACACCACTTGTTTCGCAATTGAGTGAGAGCTAGTTCGTGGACATGATATGACCCGTCATCTTCCAAATCAATCACCCGCATGATAAATATGTTAGACCAATCTCGCTGAATTAAATATCGACATCTATCTTTAGCCCAGTGAGAAATTAGATTTTTTTCGGTATATTTAGCCGACGCGATCAAGCTTTCGACGGAATGTGCCGCTGCAGCAAATATTAGTATACTGAACTAAATATACCCGAGAATGTTGTAGGTGAATTTTGGCAGAGACACAGAAACTTAAAGTTTATATTTAAGATAATGATGGTTAAGGTTTTACTCTTCTTGCAAGACGATACATTTAGTCACATTTTTTTTGAAGAAGATATGATTCATAAAGAGATGTACCTCGCCCCCTTTTTATTAAAATTTTAGGTTATGGTTATATCATGCAAAACTAAAACAAATGATTTATTACATTTTTTCATTTAAATACAAGGTGCCCGGAAACTTTGTGCAGAAAATTCAGGGGGTGATACTACTGTATGTTTCTCGAAAAGTCAAATTTAATCTAGCTACCTCACATAAATTTTGTGGACATACTAATGAATCTCATTTCTTTTACGATTAAGTAAAGTATACTTTGAACACAATGAATGATAGCTGTCATATTGCTTTTACGGCAATTTCAAACCTTATACAGTATGCGCCAGAAGTATGGAATAAATTCAATAAAAACGAAACAATTATTTTTTGGGAAAAATACTCGAACAGGTCGATTTTTAATTTAAAAAATACATATTTTAGCGTAAAATGCGATTTTCAAATGTCATTTGTTTTCGAGTAATGACGTCATCAATTTTTTTTTAAATGGCAACACCATATTTTTTCCTTAATTCTGAAAGATCGTTTAATTCTCTATCAGACAGTACTAAAATTCTGCCCTCTTACATAGGAAACTTTTCGAGTAAATGACGATTGAATGTTAGAAAACGTAAATCAATTAAAATAAAGCAAAAACGTTATCAAGTTTAGTTTTTCGAATTCCATAGTTCTTTTATGTATCACGTAGGTGAAAATCTTTGCAAAATGTCATTGTCACACTGACTTTCTAATAAGTATTGTAAGCGACATAGAAATTATTATTCAATTTAAAGTATTATGGCACATTTAACTGTTACTCAAAGAATTGAAATTTTAATTCTTATCGGATGCGGGAATATGACTAGAACTCAGCAGGAAGTTTGCGATTTGTTTAATAAAAAATATCCAGATCGCCCTATTAGCCAATTAACAGTCAGTAAGGTAGAGTCTAAATTTAGAGAAACTGGCAATGTTGTAAATATTCCAAAACCTGGACGTCTAAGCATTAATGAAAATCAGAAACAGAACATTTTGATAAGTATGGCGGATAATCCTCATAATTCTTCACGATTGGTTGCATTAAACAATGACACTAGTCAAAGCACAGTGCTACGTATCTTGAGGAAGGAAAAATATCATCCCTACAAAATTCAACTTGTGCAGGAACTCAATGAAGATGATCCCGATAGCCGCTCACACTTTTGCGAAATTCTAATGGATTTATGTCAAGGAAATAGAAATTTACACCGGCAAATACTTTTTTCAGATGAGGCCGCATTTTGCCTGAATGGTACAGTAAACCGTCAAACTTGCAGATATTGGAGTCGGGAAAATCCTCATTGGATGGCAGAGGCACATACCCAACACCCTCAGAAATTAAATGTGTGGGCTGGAATAGTTGACGACAGAATAGTAGGGCCTTTCTTCTTTGAAGAAACCCTTACAGGACAAAGATATTCAGAGTTTCTAGAAAATGACCTTGTTCCAGCCCTTGCAGTAATTTTTCCTAACGATAATGACCCTGACATTCCTGACGATACCATATGGTTTCAGCAAGACGGTGCACCTCCGCACTATGCGCGCCCTGTACGAGATTTTTTGGACAACTGTTTTCCTGGGAGGTGGATCGGCAGACGCGGACCGATAGAATTGCCTACAAGATCGGCCATCTTACACCTCTTGACTATTTTTTATGGGGATACTTGAAGTCAAAAGTGTACATTAATAAACCACGTAAGTTAGAAGAACTTCAAAATCGCATTCGGGATGAAATACGCAGAGTTACCCCAGAAATCATTCATAATGTGCAAGAAGAATTTCTTCACAGACTTGGGCATTGTCAAGAAGTTGGTGGATGGCAATGCGAACATTTAATTTAAGTATAAAATTTAATCAATTGTATTTTATTTTACATACCTCAGAATTGTTACTTTTTTATGGATAAAATTTACGTTTTCTAACATTCAATCGTCATTTACTCGAAAACTTTCCTATGTAAGAGGGCAAAATTTTAGTACTGTCTGATAGAGAATTAAACGATCTTTCAGAATCAAGGAAAAAAATATGGTGTTGCCATTTAAAAAAAATCGATGACGTCATTACTCGAAAACAAATGAATTTGAAAATCGCATTTTACGCTAAAATATGTATTTTGTAAATTAAAAATCGACCTGTTCGAGGATTTTTCCCAAAAAATAATTGTTTCGTTTTTATTGAATTTATTCCATACTTTTGGAGCATACTGTATGTATAAGGGTGTTTTTAAATAAACTAACAAAAGTGAGACCACAAATTCCTTAGGTGAAAATAAATCGATTTAATCTAACATATCTATATGACAAGTCGCATAATACAAAGGATGCAAATTTACCACGTCACCATATTTACCGTTTTGAACAACTTTTTCAAGTAGGGGAGAGTGGGGGAATATCGCACACAGGGTAATACCGCGCAGTGACATGTTGCCCGTGTGACAAATAATTGTTCAAAGTAAATATTGCTGACATCTAGCGGTCGATCACCTAAGAATTGTAGAACAGTGAATGATTCGTTAAATATTTATAGGTGACGTCAGTTAAGTTTTGTTTGCAGTGCTTGTATATCTTACAATATTTGTATTATCTTTAATAAAGCAAGGTAAGTCCTAATTCAATCACGAAGATATGAACGCAGATGTTTTCGAAGAGTATTTTACACAGATATTGGATCTTATTCCTCCGGGGTCTGTAATTGTCATGGATAATGCCAGTTACCATTCACGGCAGACCGAGCGGACGCCTACGACTGCTTGAAGGAAAGCCGATATAATTCAATGGTTATCCGGAAAAACATTTCTTTTAAAACAAATTTGGTGAAAAAGGAACTTTTGACACTTGTCAGTCTTAATAAAGATCAGAAAAAATTTGTTATAGATGAAATGGCAACAAATCGCCAAATAACGGTACTACGGTTACCACCTTATCACTGTGAACTTAACCCAATCGAATTAGTCTGGGCGCAGGTAAAAGGAGATGTAGCACGAAATAATACGACGTTTAAGTTAAGTGACGTGAAAGTTTTGTTAAAAAATTCCTTGGAGCGAGTAACTGCAGATAACTGACAAACATGTATACATCATGTACAAAAAGAAGAGGAGAAAATGTGGGAACTCGACAATTTAATTGACGTTACTGTGGAACCTATCATTATCAATCTAGGAGACGAAGATAATTTATCAGAATATTCAGAGGATGAATTTTAATATATCTACTTTTTTTATTTTCTTTATTGTACATTTATACAACATTACATTTACTCATCATAATTTGAATTTTGAAATACATATATTTTTGTGTGAAATAAAAGTCTATTTATTAAATTTAAATAAATATTTTGAAAATAATATTGAATAATTTTATTTGAATTACTAAAAACCCTCTTAACCCGATTATGATGCTTAAAGTAGCCTCATGTTTTGAAATGCTGTTTTTATATTGTTTACTTGTTGTATTGTTTAAGTGAAATGGACCGAGAAATTGAAGCGGCATTGACAAAGACGGATTCTCGGGGATTAAATTTTAGCTACCTGCTACACTTTAGTACAACCCGGTCACGCAAAGTTTTTTTAAAAGTACACATCTTTACACCAATATTACATAATATAAAAATATTGAAAATAAGCACCAGTACTACATTTATTTACGATTTGCATACATAATAAGCTTCTATTACTCTCTTTCGTTCCTAAACAGACTATAATAATTAACTAATCTATTCTGACCTTGGTAGAACCATTTCCGGTGCTAAACCGATTACGTGGCGACCAGTTCCAAATTTTTTTTAAGGAAAAAAAAAAGTTGGAATATACAATTTGTAAGCACTAATTTTAGTACATAAATTAAAAAATTTAGTTTGCTAAATACTTCTTAAAAGTTTGTGTAATCATGAAGTTATTAAAGGGGTAACTATTTAACTGTTTCGGTAGTGTATTCTTAATTTTAGTTAAATGGTTAGTCTGTACCCACTATTGTTGTAAGTTCATTAATGAACAGTTACCTACATATTTAAAAAGTTTGATATGATTTTACCTTTTCTTGAATTTGGGCCAAGTAGGTCGACCTTGGCAATAGTCGTGTTTTAAAAATATAAAAAGTTTATATTTTAAAAGCATTTTTTATTATTAACACAATGGGATAAAAAGCAAGATTTTTCCAAATACGTGCAGAAAGATCTACTATTTTAATCGAAATGGCGTTTATCCTAGACCATTTCGTGCAAACATAAGCCTAAAACGATATTTCAACTTTTAGAAGACCTGTGACGTCATATGACGTTTGTGCGACATACATATAATGCTGCATTGTGCTTTATATCTGTATGCGACTTCCATGTTTTTTGACAACGCAGTAGATACATACTTTTAGAAGAGTTTATGATATTATTAAGTGTTATTGTGTCAAATAGACATTGGTGTTGAATAAAGTAGACTCGTAAAATGAGGAGAGAAAGTGCATCATCACCATGCAAATGGAGAAAGTATTGCATTGTTTCTATAGGATTATGCCGATTCTAAATAACATGTTCAGTATTTGCTTATTGTGCCATTTATGAGATGTAAAATGTTACTTAAGCATTTTGAGCCAATTATACATAGAATTATGCTAGCTAACTTCACAAAATAATAAATTGCCTGTTTTAATTGTAATAAACAAACATAAGGATTTATTTTAAATGTTTATGAGAAATGAAATCAGTAAAAAATAGCAATAAAAAATTAATTTAAAAAAATTAATACATGTTAAATATCATTAGATACTTTTATTTATTATTTTTCTAATTAAAACAATCAGTTTAATGTGAAATCAAATGGCATAATTTTATAAATACCTTACTTAAACCCTCTGTAAATATGGAATATGTTATATAGTTGGAATCGGAAAGAAGAATACCCGCACAGTATTTACACTATCTATGATTCAAAAATGAACCGAAAACGCAAAATCAGAAGAAACAAACGCCCGTTTACATCATGGACGCCGTAACACAGCATGTATATCTACGGAAACATAAACAGAATAACTGCGCTGAATGTCATGTGACGTTACATTAATGATATCGCGTATTTGGCGACGAATGATTATTGCCGCCAGACACATGTTCTGACCTCTCAATATGTTTGAAAGGTTATCTTGTAATACATTTCAAGCCAATATAAAAGTCATGCAACTTCCTCATTGTTTGAGAGTACTGAATCAATTGAACTCTTATGCCCGTTTGTACCGACATTTTACTAAGAACAACTTAATACAGTTGTTCTTAAAGTTAAATTATACTTATTTTTTTAGAGTATTGCACCGACGTTTTATAAACCATACTTAGCAAAGTACGTCTTTGTATTGGCAACAACGCACAAATCTAGTAACTTTCGTTACTTTATGTTAGGAATTTTAGTTCTTTGTGTTTTTCTTCAGTTTGTTACATGGAAGTAAGGTTAGATTTCGGTGTAATGTCATGTCTGTGGTGTTTGTTGTCATTTGTAATATAGGTATGGTTGTTGTTGATGTTTACCAAGTCTAATATCAGAGACAAACTAATAATAATAATAATTTACTTTACTTTCTCTGTGGTTAGTATTAGTGGCCAAATCATCTTCATTCTATTCATCCATTGTATGGAAACGATCAGATTTCGTATAATTTAATTTGAGAAATGCAAAATCTATCATTTCCAAAGTATCCAAATCATCAAATATAATCTAATATCCATTATAACATATCTTAAGTATTCTGGTGATGAAACTGTCCATAAAATCGCTACAATGGAGGATATTCATGGTATCTAACTATTGGGTTTCATAATGCTTGAAGATTTAATTTTTAATTTTTACGATGATTTATCCATTTTGTACTTTGATATTTTTATTTGCTTTTTCTTTCAAGGAATGTGTGTAAACATAATATCACTTTATTTTGTGTTAATTTTAATAGTTGTTTCATGATAATGTTAAAATTGTAGTAGTACACAGTGGGTGCAATTAATGCGTACCCAAGTTTATCTTTTTTTTTCTTACACTCTGTTTCTTTAGTATCAACATTTCTTTGTTTCGGTTTTTATTTTGACCTTTCTCGGCTATATCTAAAATAAAAATGTGTGATTGTTTATATATAGGATGTCTTAATGCCCGATCTCTTTTGGCACACTTACACAATATAAGGACTATATGTCTACAACATAACTTTGATATTTTATTTGTTTGTGAAACTTGGCTAAATGAAAATGTAACAAATGATATGGTATCTTTTGAAGGGTATAATTTATATAGGAGGGATCGTGGAGCATTGGGGGGAGGAGTATGCATTTATATATCTAATAAAATACACTGTGAGCAAACTAATAATTATGGAACAATATCAGAACAACTCTGGGTGAATATAAAAATTAAGAGTAATTTCATTGCTATTGGCGTAATATACAGGCCTCCTCACACAAATGTAAATGCCTTTGTTAATGAGTTTGAGGATACTTTGAGTTTAATATATCCTACTGTTGATGGAATCCTATGCGGTGGAGATTTTAATATAGATGTTTTGAATATTAATAATATTACAGTAGAAAAAATGGTATCAGTTCTTCAATGTTTTGATATAACGCAGATTATCGATACTCCTACAAGAATTACTGCCACTACTGCCACTTTGTTAAATGGTATTGTCACATCTCCTGATTGGGTAATTAATAAGGGCGTTATTAGTGTAACGGGTGTTATAGCCGATCATGATATAGCTGTTTGTAAAATAAAGGTGAGTGTGGAAAAGCAGGGACCCAGAAGTATCACCTACAGGTCTTTTAAATATTTCAATGAGGAAAATTTTAGAGCCGATTTGTTTAATATTCCATTTTTTACAATTTTTGACAAGGACGAAGCAGATGAAAAAATTTCAATTTTAGTTAATTCACTCACTGCTTTATTTGATAGACATATGCCTTTAGTAACATCACGAGTAACTAAACCTAAGGCCCCCTGGTTGACTTATACAATTAAGGAAATGATGAAATTACGTGACAAAGCTTTAATTAGATATAAGAGAACTCAATCGGATATTCATTTTCAATTTTATAAAGATATGAGAAACTATACTAACTCTGCAATAAAGCGAGAGAAAAAGGCATATTTTGCAAGCCAATTAAAAGACACTAATTCTAAATCTCTCTGGAATACTTTAAAAACCTATAATGTGATCTCTAATAAATCTACTCCAATACCCGAGAATTTAAAAAATCCTAATGAAATTGATACCTATTTTATATCTTCGTGTTCTTCTAAAGATCCCCAGAGCCGCTGTTATCTTTTTATAAAAACTCAAAAGCCGTAAATACTAATTTTAAGTTTCATGAAGTAAATGATTTATTTGTTTATCAAACAATTGCTCAAATAAAAACAAATGCCCTTGGTGAAGATCGATTGAGTTCTAGATTGATAAAGTTGTGTTGCCCTCATATTATTCCTTATATAACCCATATTGTTAATTATTGTTTAAATAATAATACTTTCCCAAGTTTATGGAGAATTGCTGTAGTAAAGCCGTTGCCTAAAAAACCTAATCCACTTGAATATAAAGATTTACGGCCAATTAGTATTTTGCCAGTTTTATCGAAAATTTTGGAAAGAGCTATGGAGGTACAATTAAAAGAACATTTGGACTCAAATTATTTACTACCTGAAACTCAATCCGGATTTCGCAAAGGCCATAGTTGCACGACTGCTCTTCTTCATATTATTGATAATATCGTAAGATCCATAGATAACGGAAAATGTACTGTGCTAGTGTTGTTAGATTTTAGTCGCGCTTTTGATACCCTCAATTATAATTTATTGACTGCAGTATTACATTATATAGGTCTCTCAAACGATGCTATCGCCTTATTGAAATCTTTTTTAACTAATCGTTCACAAATAGTTATGATTGATGGTGAAACATCCGATTGCTTAGAACTAAAGAGTGGAGTTCCTCAGGGGTCAATTTTGGGTCCCTTGCTTTTTGCTGTGTATACGTCTAATCTTATTAAAACTCTTCAATATTGCAACATTCACCTTTACGCCGATGACACCCAGCTTTATTATAGTTTTGACCCCGAGGAAGTGGTAAATGCTTGTACTGTTATAAATAGAGATCTAAATAATTTTATTAAAGCGGCATCCAATCACTGTTTAAATATTAATTGTGATAAATCTAATGGTTTAATGTTTGGTAATAGATTAAAGATAGATGAAATATGTGATAGCATAAACATATCTATTGAGAATGAACGTATTCAAATTGTTCATGAAGCTAAAAGTTTGGGTGTCATACTTGATTCTGGTTTAAAATTTGAGAAATATATAAATCATTTGTTAAAACGGGCATACTGTACATTAAAAGTATTATATGGAAGTAGACACTTTTTACCTTTACATGTAAAATTTACATTATGTGAAACATTGATTTTGTCTGTCTTTAATTATGCCGATGTACTTTATGGTCCGTTTTTAACTGTGCAATACAAAAACAAAATTCAGAAGGTACAAAATTCTTGTCTCCGTCTCATATATGGTATTCGTAGGAGGGAACATATTACCCATAAAATAAAAGATAATAATTGGTTAGATATGTCTAAAAGGAGGACTTTGCATGCAGCAATATTATTCCATAAAATTGTAGTTAACAAGACTCCTACATATCTGCATAGGAAAATTACCTACCGCTCAGACGTTCACAACATAAATGTAAGATATAGAGGCATCCTCTCTCCTCCATCCTTCAAGTTAGAAATTTTTAGACGAGCCTATACCTATCAAATATGCTTAATTTATAATGATATTCCTTCATCTTTCAAAAGTTACTCTTTTCAAAAATTTAAGACATCCTATAGGCAAATATTATTTGAACAGCAATAGTTAGTTTGTGTCAATACCTGTTGTGCAAGGGCAAGGTTGAATAAAATCAAAATAAGAACTGTTAGGAGTTATGCATAGTAATGATTAAGGTTAAGTGGAAGAACAATTTATTCTAGAATAAATTGAACTTCGCCTTTTGCTTTACGTTTTTTTTTACTGTTATGTCGATATATGTAACTGTATAACTGTATAAGCAATAAAGTCGATTATTATTATTATTATTATTATTATTATTATTATTATTATTATTATTATTATTATTATTATTATTATTATTATAAGTACTTTTTTACTACTTTAATGCCCGTTTGCACCGAAGTTAATAAGCATTACTTAAAAATAAGACATGCTTAAGTATGCTTTTCCTTTTGCACCATACGTTAAGATCTTCTTAAGTATGAAAACATATACTTAAATTTAAGCCCCTGTTTGACAGTGACTTATGAAATTCTTTAATTCAAACAGAGTTAGAATGTGCGAAAAACAAGCATAAAAATTTAAAAAACGCGGAAAGTGCAAATATAGTTGTCAATGCTAATGAGTGTAGTATTAAAGTAAAAAACGTACCTATAATGGAAATTGGATTATATTTGATGATTTGGATACTTTGGAAATTATAGATTTTGCATTTCTCAAATTAAATCATACGAGATCTGATCATTTCCATGCAATGGATGAATTGAATGAAGATGATTTGGCCACTAATACTAACCAAAGAGAAAATAAACTAAATTATTATTATTATTAGTTTGTCTCTGATATTAACTAGTCTTGATGAACATCAACAACAACCATACCTATATTAGAAATGACAACAACAAAAACAAACACCACAGACATGACATTACACCGAAATCTTACCTTACTTCCATGTAACAAACTGAAGAAAAACACAAAGAACTAAAATACCTAACATAAAGTAACAAAAGTTACTAGATGTGTGCGTTGTTGCCAATACAAAAACGTACTTTGCTAAGTATGGTTTATAATACGTTGGTACAATACTCTAAAAAAATAAGCATAACTTAACTTTAACAACAACTTTATTAAGTTGTTTTTAGTAAAATGTCGGTGCAAACGGGCATAAATAAATCCTGTTTTCGATTCCAAAGCACGCTTTGTATTTATTATTACTGAGGACTGATGATCGTGATCTCATGTAAACTTTAATGGCATTTTTCTCGAAAACGGTTACTTTTAGTGAATTGAAACAAGTGTACCTTTTTTATAGGATATTTAATGGGATTTTATTTTGCCATATCAAAATTAGAAAATAATTATAAATAAAAAAAATTTGACCAGATTTCTTACATGGATTGGAGGTTTAACGGTGTTATGTTTTTTTATTTTGAGTTCTTTTTCATGTTTATGGTCCACCTGAATGCGTATAACAACTGTACCGAATTTGAAGAAAATCGGTTTACTACAAAAAAAGTTATGTCAAAAATAATTTTTGACAGGCCATAACTTCGTTATTATTCAGAAATTTGAAAAAGTGTTACATAAGCTTATACGACTATTTTTAACAGTAGATTAGGCTCCCGAAGTTTGTGCGCATATTTTCCGGACACCCTGTATGTATATTTTATTTTATTTTAAATTAGATATTATTGGCGAAATTGGGTGAATGCTAGTATCTGACGTAAATACGATTCCATCGACGGCTCACAAGGGTAGAAACGAAAGCCTTTGATATTTTTATAGTATTTCTTATGCTGTTTTTTTTATTCGCATATATCAATGAAATAAACATAAAAAATATTCGTAATTCCTTTCTCAATTTGGACAATTATGGTAATTACAATGCACCATTGGGGAAAGCTTAATACAGAATGGAAGATCATTTAACGCTTTAATTTATAATGGTAAATATCAATCAACCTTGGCATTGACCACCACATCTGGATATTAACCATAGCTCAACATTTGTATTACATAGACAAAAATTATGTGTATATGTGTCCCAGAAAAAGTGCCAAATCCTAAACAGTAAAGAATGTATTCTTGATTAGTTCATGTATGTTGTTTATTAAAAACAAATAAATTTTAAATTCAGCCTAATGTTGACTGAATCTCGTAAATTTGAAAGTAATGCGAAATATTGGGCAAAACAAAAAAAAAAATTATAAAAATGTTTGTGTAATTTAATTGTAATCAAATATAGAAGTAAGTAATTTGTTTTTTGCAATTTAAAAAATTTGTTGACTTACCAGTCATTGAGCGTCTCTCGCGGTACGATGGAATGTCTGATAAAATTTTTTGTGTTTCTTCTCTTGAGGGGGTCACAGAGCGTGCTCTGTATCTTAAGCGGACAGTAAAGAACGCTCGATCACAGCCATATCGGTTTTTAGCAAGAATGCAGTAGGTGCCAACATCATCATTAGTTGCTCTTTTCAGAGTAAATCTAACATAATCGTCCGATGTTTCTTTTAACGATCTCAAACTATCCGTTATATCTCTTAAACCCTTCATCCAAGTAACTAGAAGAAAACAGTTAAGGAATACCGTCTATAATTTCTAACATTTAACTTACCCCTTGGTTTTGGATCTCCAGTTACTCTGAACGAGACAACTATGTCTTCTCCAGTAGCAACGTTCAGAATTTTTTCAGGCCTGGACAAAAACATTGCCGGCTTACCTTCTCGAACCAATGACGGGTGCACTACTTGGACATACGCTGAGGTTTCTATACGTCCGTATGAGTTAGATGCTCTGCAAGTATATTTCCCTGCTTCGTATTCGTTTATATTTGGTATAACTAATGTGTGAACTCCATGTTCCTCAAATGTTCTGTGTCTCGGAGACGCTTTGGGTAATTTAGCACTTTCTTTGAACCATGTAACCTCAGCGGGACTTCCTTTTACTTGTACCTGTAGAGCCATTACACCACCTGAAGGGACGAAATTGTCCGTCAAAACTCCAGAAAAGTAAGGTCTTCTTGATTCCGACGTAGTAGATTTAGAAATTGATCTGTGTTCCGATTTCTCTTTTATGTAATCTTCTTTTGAAGTAAATTGGACTTCGTGAGAAATTTGATCAGCCCATGATTTATTTTCTGCCCTACATGTATACCTTCCACTGTCAGTCTTATCAGGATTTGATATGGATAATTTACATATACCATCTGCCAAATAACTTTGCGCAACTCTCATACTTAAGCTCAGTTCTTCTCCATTTTTGTACCATTTTATAGACGGAGCAGGTTGACTTCTAATTCTGCATTCTAGGGTCAATTCATTTTGTTTAATTCTGTAATAATCTCGTATAGGCCTTGTAAATGTTGGTGGCAGAGGCGAAGGATCAAATCCGTCTATAATTTTTAGTTCAGCTGATGTTGAACTCATTCCATGTTCATTTTTAGCTGCACAAGAATATTCTGCAGAGTCGTCAAGAGACGTGTTCAGAATTTCTAAGGTGGCTACGTTGTTTGAATATTCGACATAGTAGTTCGTTTCGGAAGAAACAGGTTTGCCATTTTTTAACCAATTTATTTCAATTCCTTCCCCAATAACACTACACGTCATTTTAACCCTACACCCAATGGTGGCAGTACGACTGGTTAAGTTGGTAGTAAATGTTGGTTTTCTTTCTGAAAATCTAGGTCCATGATAAGATGTGGGCTTGTATATATCTAAGCCAATATCTGGTCTTATTTGTTTACTTTCTAAAATTGCATGTCTATCTAAATTTTGCCACTCAGTGTCTTCAGAACTCGTAAAATTATAGGGACTAATAGAAGTGCCATTTACTGTATCTTCACATTTGTCATTCCTTTTTTCATCTTTCTCCATTTTATCGTGCTGTTTAATTATTTCACCATTGTCTTTTACATCAGATCTTAAATCTTTACGTGCTCTACGAATAGGTTTCTTACTTTTCTTAACTTCGTCATGTGATGTTTTTACTTCTTCTTGTTGTCTTTCATCCACTACTATTTCTTGTTTGTTTAACGTCTGCACGTCTCCGTTAACATTAATGGCAGATTCAACTGTTGTGACTAAATATCTTTTTGTTTCTGGTATTATTTCTTGTTCTTTATCTTTCAGCTCTGATAATGTAGTTTTTGCCTTATCTTTTTCTTTGTGCTTAACGTCTATTTCACTTTTCTCTTTTTTCTTAAATTTCTTTTGAGGAAGTATTTCACAATCTACTTTATTTTCTTCTATGTCTTTATGTCCATGATTTTCTGCATCATCCTTACCTACTTTTTGTTTTTGTGTGTCAGTTTCTTCCACTTTAGTTTTTGAACTTATTTCGCTGATCAAATCATCTTGTTTATTATTTTCCTTTTTATCAGTAACTTTATTCTCGTCTTTAATTACCACAGTGGATATTTTCTGATCTTCACTGCTTTTATCTATATCATTTATTTTTTCTTTTTGCTTTGTCTTCTGTTCTTTAGATTTATTTTCTGCCGCTTTATCTTTTTTCATTTTCACATCTTTTGTTCCTTCTTCCATGAATTTTTCATCTTTAATTTCTTTTTCACTTTCATCTTTTTGTGTAGTATCTGTAGATTTTGTTTCACCTTCACCTGTGCTGCCTTTCTGTTTTTTATCTTTTCCTTCGGCAATCTTAGAAGATTGTATATCTCCTTCAGTACTAATTATCTTTTCTTCTTCCTTTACATCTATTTTCTTAGGTTCCTTTTCTATTTCTAATATTTTATGCTGCTCTGTAGATTCTATTTCTTTGTCTTTTAATTCCGTGGATTGTACAGATTCTTCAACTGCTTTTATGTCTTTGGGCTCTTGTTGCTTTTCTTTTCGATGTTTCTTAGGTTTTTCCATCTTTTCATCTTTAGACTCTTTTCCTTCAGATGTAGTATCTTTCTCTTTTATTGTTTCTTCTACCTTTTCATCTTTTTGCTCACCTTTTTCCTTTTCTACTTTCGGTGCCAAGTCTTTTATTTCAGGTTTGGCTTTGATTTTCTGCTTTCTACTCTCATTACTGACGTCTTTTTGTTTAATTTCAGTTTCTTCCTTAATATCTGCCGGCTTTTTATTCTCAGATTTTTTTTCAGTTTCAATATTTGAATCTTGTTTATTATTTTCCGTTTCAATATTTTTTTCGTCAATTTCTCTTTTAGCCTTAACTTTTTCTTCATCTGTCTTAACCTCTTTGTTGTCTTTATTAACATCTATTTTTCTAATTTTCTCCTCCGATTTATTTTTTTCTTCAGATTTAGCTTTTTCTTCCCTATCTAATTCTTTTTGCTTTGTATCATCGATTATTTTTGATGGCTTTTCATTTTCTGTCACGTCTACTTTAGGTTTTACTATTTCATCTTTCTTCTCATTCTGATGTTTCATTTCAGTGTCACTCTTTTCAGTTTCACGCTGCTTACTGTCATTTGTAATATCTTTATCTTTAATTTTTTCATCAGGTTTTACTTCCGTTTTTGCACTCACTTCCACTTTTTTTGCTTCAATGTTTTCTTCATACTTCTTTTCTTCTTTTTTATTTTTCAAATCTTTTTCTAAGCTTTTTTCTTTCTCACTGGATTTTTTTCTTTTACTTTCTGTTTTCTTTTTAATTCCATCTTCTACCGCTTTCTTCTTACCTATCTTTGAATCTTCTTTAACTTTATCTGTAGCTTTAAGATCTTTTTTCTTTGATTCATCCTGTTCAGTTTGGATTGTTTCTTTTATTTTTTTATTGATGTCTTGTTGGACATCTTTATCCTTTGTCGTATCTTGAGATGTATCGTTTTTATCAACTAAACTCGTTTTATTGATTGCATCCTTATCTGTGGGGCAAATTTCTATTTGCTTTTTATTTTCCTTTTCTTTAACTTCTATTACTTTTCCTGGTTCACTTGGTTCCTCCTCTTCTCTTTGTAACTCTTTTTCACCTTCATCCTCTTGTTTCTGTTCATTTTCTTTTTCTTCTATAATTTTCTTTTCTAATGACGTTTTCAGTTCAACTATAGGTTCATCTTTAGTTTTGTTTTTCAAGTCTTGCATTTCCGCTGCAGATTTCACTTCCTCTTTCTCATTTAGATCTTTCGTTTTGATTTTAGTTTCGCTTTTTGTTTCTTTGTTAATCTCTTCGATGGCACTGTTTTCTTTAATTTTGTCTGCAATGACTTTTTCCGTTTTAGTTTCAGATTTTTCTCTACTTTCATCTTTCGTTTTCCCCTTACTTAACTTTCCGATATCGCTTTCTTTATCTTTTTCCTCTATTGGTTTCGATTCAATTGCAAATTCCTTGTCTTTTAAGTTTTGTTTTGTTCCTTCTTCTGCAGGTTTGAGTTCCTCTTTCTCACTTAATTCCTTCTTTTTAGTTTCAGACTTCTGATCAGTTTCGCGTTGTACGTCTTTGTCTTTCATTGCGCTTTCTTTAACTTCTTCTGTAATCAGTTCCTCCTTTTTACTATCAGATTTGTCTTTAGTTTCATCTTTTCTTTTTCCTTTGCTTGCTTTTTTGATACTCTTCTGTTTATCTTTTTCTACTACTGCTTTAACGTCGATACCACACTCATCTTCAGTTTTATCTTGTACCTCTGGTTTACTTGTTTTATCTACAGGTTTCACTTCCTTTTTGTCATCTTCTATTTCTCTTTTTACTTGTTTGTCATCCTTATCTTTTATAACAATTTCATCAACTTTTGTAATCAGTTCTTCCTTTTTGTTATCAGACATTTCTGTAACTTCTTTTTTATCGCTCTCTTTGTCTCTTTCTTTTCCTGCTTTAGCTTCCATACGCTCCTTCTCAGTTTTGTCTTTTGAGTCTAATTTATTTCTTTCAGATTTATATTTCTCTTCATCTTTCTCCTTTTCAGGTACACATTTCTCTTCAGTATCACTTATTGTTGCTTGTTTAGCTTCGTCGTTTTCGATAACCTTCTCTTTGACTTTACCTGTAACCGGTTCTTCGTTTTTGTTTTCAGATTTTTCTTTAGTTTCACCTTTCTCTTTACTTTCTTTTCTGGCATCGTTGTCTTTACCTTTTCCTTCTTCTTCCGTACCACGCTCTTTCTTAGTTTTGTCTTTTAAGTCTAATTTATTCCCTTCATCTTTAGATTCCACTTTATCTTTCTCCTTTTCAATCAGAGTTCTCTCTTCAGCTTCGCTTTTTATTTCCTGTTTAGCATCATCATCTTTAACTTTATCTGTAATCTGTTCTTCCTTTTTACTGTCAGACTTTTCTTTACTTTTTATTTTATCTTTACTTGCTTTTTCGGTCTTCTTCTCCTTACCTTTTTCTAACGCTACTTCAGCATCGACTGCAATCTCTTCCTTAGTTTTATCTTTTAAAATTTGCTTATTTTCTTCTTTTTCAGATTTTACTTTTTCACTTAGTTTTCCTTCAAATTCTATTTTTTTCTTAGAGCTACTTTCTACTTCCTCTTTATTTTCTTCTACCTTTCCTTTAATTTCGTCTGCTGATTTTAATTTTTTATTTTCAATTTCTGTAGTAATATCCTTTTTCTCTTCCACAATGCTGTTCTTGGTTTCTTCTTCTGGATCTTTTCCTGTTTGATCTGAAGGTTTAACTTCAGGCGCATCTTTTTTAACTTCGTTATCCCTTTCTTTCTCAGTTTTCTTAATTTTCTTTTTATCTTTGTCTCCTTTTTGTGATTCTTCTTGGATTTCCGTTGAAACCTTTTCTTTTTCACTCTTCTCTTCAGTTTCTGTTTCGCTTTTCGGTTCATTTTTATCATTTACTTCTTGCTTTGGTTTATTTGCATCAAGTAGTTTTTTTTCTTCATTTAGCTCTTCTTTTGTTCTAATTTCCTCCTCTTCTTTATTTCCTTCTTCCACATTTTCATCTAATAACTCATTTTCTTTTATTTCTTTAATTAAATTAAATATTGTATCTTTTAAGACGGAAAGAGGATTGTTGATAGGTCTCAAAATTTTATTTTTATTTAAAGTATCAATTGTTTCCGGAAGTTTGCTCTGTAACAATTCTAGATGTTTCAAAATCACCTTCGAATCACTCGCAGAACCTTGCAAAGCAATATTACATTCTGATATGTTTTCAGATAATTTTAATTTATTTGATGTATTTTCAGTGATGTCATTTTTTCCCTTGGAAGTTATATTTTGTTCAGTTTCAGATAAAGTAGAATGTAGCAGATCGAGTGGTGGCACTAATTTATGGATTGTTAAATGTTTGTTTTTATCTAAACTACTTTTAAGGTGATTTACAGCGTTTTTCAAATCGAGAATAAATTTCATATCCTTTCTTTTAGCTAATATTGTTTTCTTAAACTGGTTAATAGGTGAAGATAAGCTATCTGCAAATAACAAAAGTGACTGTGACATTATCTCCATTTTTTCATTCAATGACACAATTCGAGAGGTTTCTGAAAAGTCATTCCTTAGGTCTTCCAAAATGGAACACATATCTTCTGCCAAAGTATTAGTATCTCCAAGTATATCTTCCAAGAATAATGCAAGTCCAGTTATCTTATCACCTGCATTGTATATTTTCGTAGCATATTCAAGAGAAAAGTCATTTAAGTTGTCACCTATGTCCTTGGCAAACCTGATGTTATCCTGAAACTGTTTTATTGGTTCTGACAAATTTTCCAAAACCAAAATGTTTTGCTCTGCTATTGATACTAGAGCATTTTCATTCGTTTTAAGACCCTTGACTATATTCATTAAGTTTTCTAACGCCTGATCCAGATTTGTTAAAGTTTTAAAATCATATCTCTGTTTGATACTTTCTTCTATAATGTCCATTATAATCTTGTTTAAGCTGGCTATTGGTTTATTAACTTTAACCTCATCGAATTTTGGGTCTGATGCAATTAAATCAGTGCTCGACTTTACCGATTTCAGCGCTTTACTCAATATCGGCAATTCTAAGACGGTAAGTTCAGGACTGGTCATGACAGACTTTACTGTAACCAGCGCTCTGAGTAGTTCATCGAAAGGAGTTGCTACAAGGTTATTAATTTGTTCCAATTTAGGTATTACTTTAGAGTCTAAATTTATACATGCCTCGATGATATCTTGGATAGGAAGTTCCAATTCAGCTATGGATAAAACCGCATTTATAGGTGGTGTTTGCAATATTTTTATATCCGTTTTTAAAGCTTGTAATTCCTCTTTTACAGACAAAAGCGGTTGTAACAGACGTGTACTGTGTTCAACCTTTTCAGATTCTATTTTAGATGTGAGTTTGTTTTGAATATCAGAAATTCTTTGGGCCAAAGCTTGTAAGGGTATGAATAGAATTTCCACTGTCTTTGTTTCCACGGGTGTTAGCAAAAGAGAATCAATACACTCCTTGAGTCTATTTAGTGATTTAATTAAATTATTGTACTGATCTCGTATGGTGTTTGTTTTTTCAAGCGTAGAATTTATTTTAACAAATTCAATTAATAAATCTTCGAACGGTGGAATAATGTTTTCGAAAGCTGCAAGAGCACTTGATGTTATGTCTTCTGTTTTGCGATCTTTAGCCGATTTTTCTGTTACATTTAGAGCCTCTGATAAATCACTTATAGGAGTTGTTATGTCACAGGCAAATCTTTCGTCTTCTGATAATTTTTCAAAATTAGTAGTTAATATCAGCATTTCTTCTTGAAGCTGACCGACAGGTAATTTCAGATGTTTAATAGCAGTTAGGTCATTTCTTTCTACTTCTTCCTGCCCAAACTTTTCCAATATAGTTTCCAGTTTTTTTGATAGATTCATTAAAGTTTGCTGAATGCGTGCATTTTCCTTTGTACTTACAAATTTAGCAGTTGTGCTATCGATACTATTTTTTAAATTTAATAGGGCTTTAATCATATCGAATTTTACGCTTTGTAATTTGTTTTTACTTGCAACATTTCCAACACTGTTGACAGCAGTCGAAAACTTTTTAACAGATTCGTGTATATTCTTCAAATTATTGATACTATTTCCATCAACTTCTCCTCTGCTCAAAACGTCAATAACCTCAAATAATGGTTCATGTAACAGGCAGAATTCATCAAAGCTCTGGTCTTTTTCGCATGTTGTTTCGAACTGGAGAACTTTAATTCCTTCATATAAAGCACAGAGAGGTGATTTAATTGTGTTTAAATCTAATACTGTATTTTTAAGTTCACCGAATCGTTTCAGCATTTCTTTACATTGAGACAAAATTCCTTCGAGTGGTAAGGCAAAGTCGGTAAAACATTTTATAGATCCAAAATATCCAGCTAACTTTTCAAGTATAGGAATTGCATTTGTTAAATCATTTACTATACTGTCATTTTGGAAAATTATTTTAGATTCAGCTAACTGGGATATCATAGCATTAAACATATTCAAAATTAATTCGAATTTCTTTAAATTATCAGATAAATCGGATGGTATTGCATCTAAGTCAATTTTATTCTTAGCACTAGTTATTATTTGACAAGCAGAAATAATAAATTCATTTGTGTCAAGAGCAGCTGCTACAATGGGTTTACTCAACAGAGGTACGTGGTCATACTTTTTCTCTAAATGTTCTAAACTTTGCTTAAGGTTCTTCAGAGAAGAATGAACACCATCGAGGTTAGAAAATAAGTCAATCTTAATTTTGCCCAACTTTTCTTCATCTGCTTCTAAAATGCCTTTAATTCGTTCCATAGCTACAGAGAGAGCAATAAGAGGTGTATCTAACATCTTGACTGATACGGTTTTTGGTGACTCCTGTAAAACTTTTTCAATACATTGTTTTATTGCAGAAACAGCAGTCCTCAATTCGGGTTCCTGAAGTTTTATTACTTCTGGTTTTCTTAATTTCTCTTTGGTATTCACGACAACAGCGGATAGTTTCTCTAATGAATTAGATAAATCCAGTAATAAGTTTGTTTGTTCTATAGATATATCTTGAAGAACAGGTTCTTTAAGATCTGCTTTCTCCAGTTCCGAGATCGAAGCACTGAGCAATGATAAAGGCTTGCCAATTTCTGTAATTGATAACACTGCTTTAGATGCAGACGGACTCACATCTTTTATTTCCACTTCTAATTGTACCACCTCGTTCTGTAGATGTGTCACTGTGTTCGCCATTTTTTTTATAGCTCTATTATCTTGCTTTTTAAATGACTGCATAGATTTTTCGACAGACGACACTGCTGCCAAAAAGCCTTGTAGAGATGGCAAAAGTTTTTCAACTGATTTGACATCGACAGCTTTTTGCATAACATTTTCTATTTGCTGCTTCAATAATGATATAGCAAGTTTCATATCTGGTTCTTGTTTCTCTAGTGATTCTACAGATGCTAGTATTGTTTGCGTGACAGCAACTGCTTCACTTACTTTATTAAGTGGTTCTATCAGTGAAGTAAATGTTTCTGCTTGATCTACAGTAATATCATCAACAGGTTTTTCAGTAATAATGAATTCTATATCTGAAATTGAGGCATATAATAAATTCAGTGGTTCATTTAATTCTATAACAGTTAACACCTCCCTTTGTGGCAAAGTTTTAATGTCTACGACTTTAGTCGAAAGTTGTTGCACATGTTCTTTTAAATTTAGTATTGGTTTAGTTAGCTCTTTTATTGCAAGAATATTTAAGCTCTTCTTTTGAATAATTTCCTCGTAAATTTCTTCTATATTGTCTACTTTGGCTGAAAGTGCCTGAAGTGATTCCGTCAATATTTTTACAGATTTTGATTCGGGAGTGGTTTGAATAATTTTATGTATTTCTTGCTTTATTGCAGTAACAGCCTCTTTTATTTCTGGCTTCTGTTGTTCTAATATTTGTGGTTTTAGTAACACCTCATTACTATCAACTACAACTTTTGCCAATTTTTGTAGAGGGCTTATCAATTTGGCTATAGCTTCAGACTGTATAGGAGGTAAATCTTGTGCTGCTAATTCGGTAACAACATTCTCAACATTTGAAACCGATGCAGAAAGTTCAGATAAGGATTTGTTTGCCTTAGTAACTGACAAAATTCCCTTTTGTGCAGAAGGCGTATCTTGAATTTTTACTTGTAACTGTTGTAATCCCGTTTTCAAATTTGTTACGGATTCAGCTATTTGCTTTATACCATGTTCTGGTTTTGTAAATTTCTTCGATGCAACTAAACATTTTAATGTGTTTTCTAGTGTCACTGAAAACGTCTGAAGAGGGTTACTTAGTATCATGACAAACTCAGTATCATGTATCTTTTGCGTTATTGTGTCAATATGTTGTTTTAAGTCACTTAGAGATTGCATCATCTTAGGTTGTTGTTCTAATAAAATTTCTGGCTTAGAAAGGTTTTCTGTAATAATGATAATATTTTCCGCAAGTTCTTTTATTGGTTGAGTTACTTCAACTAGCTTTTGCGTTTCTTTTGCTTTTTCTTCTTTTGCAGTGTTTTCATATGTTGAAAAGGAATCGTTTAATGACAATAATGATTTATTTATTTGAATAATAGATAATATTTTTTCTTCTTTAGGTGTGACATGCAGTTGTTGTGATACATTTTGAAGTTTATTTATTTCGTTTGATAAATTCGAAATAGATTTTGCTATCGCTTTAATACCTGAATCCTCTAAATGTTCTTGCTTCTCCTCCAAAGATTTTTCAAACTGATCAATACGTGCTGAGAGAGTAGCTAAAGGATTTGTTAATATCTGAAAAGTTTTAGTTTCCGGTAACATTACTGTAACTTGCTCAATTTGTGTTTTCAATGAAGATGCTGCGCGTTTTGCGTCAGGTTTATTGCTTTCAAATACTTCAGGCTTAGTTATAGTATTTTTAATTGTTACTATTACCTCTGATAACTTTTGCAATGGTTCGGCTATAGCAATAAATGTCTCTTCTTGTGTTGGTGATATATCCTGTACGCTCTCTGTAGAAATTTTATTTTGTACGTCTAAAACTGCAGTTTGAAGTTCTGATACAGGTTGAACAATTTCACTTAAAGATATTATTGCTTTATTTGGTGCAACTGCTAGATTCGTTATTTTTTCTTTCAAATCAGTTAATTCGCCTTTTAAGATAGTAACTGGCATTTCAATCTTCTTTATAGCGCTGACGTCTAGACGTTCTTTTGTTATCTCTTCGCTATCTAAATTTTTCTCAGCTACTAAAATTGCTCCAGATAATACTCCAAGAGACATTACCACTGGTTTTATAGAAGTGGCATCTGCACATGTGTTAGTAATCTTTTCTATATTTTGTTTTAAAGCAGAAATGGCTTTCTTTATTTTTGGCTTTTGTTTTATCGATAATTCCGGCTTTGATATAATTTCTTTATTATCAACCAAAATTTTTAACATACTTTGTGCAGGTTTAACTAATGCATTTAATACTTCTGCCTGTTGAAGTGTGATATCTTCGGTTTTGTCTTCTGTAATTATTTTTTCTGTATCTACTAGTGCTTTGCAAACCAGCAATAGTGGTTCTTTTATTTCAGTTACAGATAGTACTCCTTTTTGTGGAGATGAATGCGACGCTTCAGTTTTGATGAAAATTTGATTAACCTCATCCCTTAAATGCGTAAATGGTTTTTCTAGTGCCTTCACAGTCGAAAGGTCTAATCGCTCTGATTTTTTTCCTGCTTTTTCTAGCGATGTCTCTAAATGTTCTATAGACGATGAAAGAGCCTGAAGTGGAGATTCAAGTAAATATATGGATTTATTTTGAGGGCAAATTTCTAAAACTTTTTTGACTTGCTCTTTCAAAGCATGTGTTACATCTTTTGCTGGTGGTATTTGTTGCTCTAAAAGTTTTGCTTCTGATATAAGTTCTTTGCTATCGGAAAGTAACTTTATAAATTGCTTTAACGGTTCTTCTAGACCTGTTAATGTTTCTGCATGAATCAATGATAAATCCGGAATTCCTTCAGATGTAGAATTTTCAATGATAAATATCGACGACTGTAATATTTCCAAAGGTTCACAGATTTCTGTGATGTCTAGCAATCCCTTTTGTTCCAGTTTTAGCTCTTGTGATTTTACTTTAATTTGTGAAACTTCATCTTTCAGTTTTATGATTGGCTCTTTTATTTTTTTTATGGCAGTTATATCTAGACGTTGAGGTTTTTCTTTTATGATATTTAAGAATGCTTCCAAGTGTGTGATTGCTGTTGACAGTGATTGCAACGAAGGTGTTACAGATTTTACATGTTTAGATTCGGATTTCATTTGTTTAATATTTTCAATTTGGTCTTTTAAATTAACAATAGTTTCAGTCATTTGCGGTTCCTGTAGTATCAATTGATTTGATTGTGTTGCAAGTGTACTGTCGCCAACAATATTTGACAATTTAGTCAAAGGTGTAACTAACTTAAGGATTTCTTTGGCTTGATCAGGTAATATATCTTCTATAGTTTCATCAAAAGGTATATTTTGAATTTCAGAAACAGCGATGTTAAGTGAAGATAAACATTCATCTACTTTAATGGCAGATAAACTTTCAGGGGATCCACCTATTTCTTTAATTTTAATTTGATTTAACGAATTTTTTAATGTAGAAATTGAGTTTTCTATTTCTTTAACAGTGGAAATATCTAATCTATCAAGTTTTTGTTCAGCCGTATCAAAATTGTTTTCAATATCAGAAATTGTCTTCAGAAGCTTATCTAAGGGATTTATTATGGATTGAATTGTTGGTGCTTCGACTACAGCTGGCGGTATTTTCTCCAAAATTTGTTTTAAATCATGTATAGCTTTTTTCATTTTAGCCCGTTGCTTAACTAATTTATCTGGAACTTCTAGACTTTTGCTGCAGCTTTCCACTACCTTAGTAAGGTTTTTAAATGGCTTGATTAATTCAATGAATAATTCGGACTGATAAAGTGATATATCTAGAGTATTTTCTTCATAAACTTTATCTATAATTTGTGAAATTGAAGATGTTACTAAAGAAAGAGGTTCACTTATTTGAGTTATAGATAAAATACCCTTATCTAAAGACACAGATATACTTTGCGCTTTTATTTTAAGTTGATTTAAAGCATCGCCTAAAGTAACTAATGGTGATGATAATTCTTTCATAGACGAAACATCTAGTCGAATTAACTCCTTTCTATCACCAGGGGCGACTTCATCTTTTGCTGCCGATACTTCAGTTTCTTTGAAAGGTTCTTCTATTTGCGCGATACTTGCTGAGAGTGACTGAAGAGGAGGTTTAAGTACTTCTACAACTTTATCATTAGTGATTTTTTGCAATAGTTCTTCTGTTTGTTGTTTCAAATCCACAAATGCTCTTTGCAGTTCAGGTTGTTGCAAGCTCAATATTTCAGGTTCAGACAATGCATTACAACTCGTGGTGACAACTAGTAATGCTTTCGATAACGGTTCTGTTAATCCAAGTATAGATTCAGTATCAGTTGAAGATATTTCTGTAACTGTTTCTTCTACTTTCAACAGTGCATTTTCTAGCAGAAGTAATGGTTCTTTAATTTCTATAATAGATAAAACGCCTTTTTGTGGTACTGCAAGTTTCTGAGTTATTAAATGGAGTTCATTTAACTCTTTTCTTAAGTTTGAGACTAGATCTACTGGTTGTGCGAAAATGTGTTCTCGAATTTTTAACTTATCCTTTTGAGAAAGATCTTCTATTAGAGAAATTACTGCAGAAAGTGTTTTGATAGGTGTAGTCAGTAATTGTAACGATTGAACTTTTGGCGTGGAATATATAATCTTCTCTATCTGCTCTTTTAACGCGAGAACTGCTTTCTGAATTTCTGGTGTTTGCTGTTCCACTACTTGAGATGTCAAAATGCCTTCTTTTATAGTAACAATAACTTTTGATAACTTTTTAATGGGTTCTAAAAGAACTGTTACCGTTTCCTGTTGTTCTGTTGATATATTTTGAATCTCTGCTTCGTTAACAGCCTTTTCTATTTCTAAAATAGAAGCGGAAAGTAACGATACTGGTTCTGTAATTTCAATGGTACCTGCTATACCCTGTTGTGGAGACAACTGCAATGTTACTTGAAGATTTTGAATTTCTTGTTTTAGGTTCATTATTGGTTCTGCAATTTCTTTTAATGCAGATGTTTTTTGACTCGTCTTTTCCTCAACAGTCTGGTCCAACTTTTGTTCTACATGTGTAAGTGACGCTGCGAGAGGTGTAAGAGTACGTTTTAAAATTTCTATACATTTGGTTTCAGGAGTTACTTGTATGACTTTTTCTATATACTGCTTTAGTAGAGAAATAGATTTTTTCATTTCCGGTCTTTGCTCTTCTAACAATTCTGGATTATTAATGACTTCCTTAATAAGCACTGTAACACTAAGTAATTTCTTAAGTGGTTCAACTAATGTATTTGCCAGTTCTGCTTCATTAACTGACACATCTTCAAGTTCCTCTTTGCAGATATTTTCCGCATTCATAAGTGAAGTTTTAAGTAATAATAACGGCTCCTTTATTTCAGTGACCGATAAGACTCCTTGTTGAGGTATGTCTTGTACTTTTGTACAAAGAAGCTTTATCTCTTCTGATAGAGCAGTTATTGGTTTAGATATTTCTTTAATCAATAATATATCTCGTCGATCTTTACTTTTATCAGGCTTAGGTTCTTCTTTTGACACTGAAACTGCTGCTGAAAGAGCTTGGAGTGGTGCAGTTAATGCTTGTATAGACTTCGCTTCTGAAGTACATTGTATAATTTTTTCTACATGCTGCTTTAATGCTAGAACAGCTTTTTTCATATCCGGTTTATTTTCGGATACTACCGCTGGAGCTAAAATAGCTTCTTTAATATCTATAATCAACTTAGACATTACTTCAACTGGTTCTTTAAAATCTGCTAGGATTTGGGCCTGCTCTGTAGATATATCCTGGACTGATTCATCTATACTGCTTTGTATTTCCGAAATGGAAGTAGAAAGTAAAGATAGAGGTTCACTTATTTCAATAACGCTTAAATCCCCTTGTTGTGGTATTCTGGTCTCTTCCGAAATAACTTTCAAACTTTGTATTTCTTCTTTCAATATCAAAATTGGCTTCGCCATTTCCTGTAATGCGGATATATCCAAACGTTTTAGTTTTTCAACTCTTTGTTCTAATGATTGTTCTACTTGTAATAATTTCGCGGAAAGTGACGTGAAAGCAGGTTTTAAAATTTCAATCGCTTTACATTCAAGAACTTCTTGGAAAATTGTCTCGATTTGTTTCTTCAAAGCAGAAACAGATGTTTTCATTTCATTTTTCTCTTTCTCCAACAAATCCGGATTTGTTATGATTTTGTTACTAGACGTAATCACACTCTGTAATTTTTGTAATGGTTCTATTAAAGTTATTACTACGTCTCTCTGGATCGGCGAAATATCTTCGCTTTCTTCTTCAGAAATAAATTCTATACTTGAAAGTGATGCTTTTAGCAACTGTAAAGGTTCACTAATTGCAACTATAGTTAATACTCCAGTTTGAGGTACAGCTAATTCTTGCATCTTTTTTTGTAACTGACTGACTTCATCTGTTAATTTTAAGACCGGACCTGAGATTTGTTTTATAGCAGATATATCTTTTCGGGTTTCCTTTTCCTTTACTTTTTCTTCTATTAGTGCAATTGTTGCTGAAAGAGCCTTAAGAGGAACTTCCAGTAACTTTACAAATTTTGCTTCGGGAGCTAACTGAGCAATCTCTTCTATTTGTTGTTGTACCGCAAGAGTAGCTTGTTGTAATGAAGGTTGTTGTTGTTGAAGAACTTCTGGATTTAAAATACTTTCTTTTATACTAACAACTATTTTCGATAATTTTTCAATTGGTTGTACAATCATTGCTGCGGATTCTGCTTGTTCTGTCGTTGCAGGTTCTGACTGTGCCTCGTATATTGCGTTTTCTATCTCCGAAACGGAAGAAGAGAGTAAAGATAAAGGTTCGCTAATTTCAACTGCGCTTAATACTCCTTGTTGTGGTGATGGTGGAAGGCAGTGAGAAATTTCTTTAAGACTATCTATCTCCAATTTCAAATTTGTTATTGGTAGACCCAGTTCCTTCTTAATATCTGGTACCCTTTGCTCTTCTGTTTGTAAATCGTTTTCAAAATCTAAGAGAACTACCAAAAGAGAAGTAAATGCATCTTTTAATTGCTCTAAAGATTTTATGGTACCTATTTCGTCAATGACTTTTTGCACCAGTTGTTTCAACTGGACCACGTATGGCTTTAACTTTAATTTGTGGGTTTTCAATTCTTCTGGTTCTATAACACCCTCTTTCAAATCATTGACAACACTAGATACTACTTGGAAAGGTTCTTTTAAGGTGTTGAGTGTTTCATTTAATGCAGTAGAAATATCAGTAATACCACAAAGCGATTCTTTCAGCAAAAGAAGGGGTTGGCTGAGTTTCGTAATATTTAAAACACCTTCATGGAGTAGTCCAAGTTTGTTTATCTTTAGTTCGAGCTGGTTTAAATCGGCACCTAACTTTAGAACTGGTTCTAATATTTCAAAAGTAGGAGGAGTGCTTTCCTTCAACTTTTTACTATCAATTTTGGTCTGAGTCTCAATTAGCGTCAGCGCTGCACAAAGAGATTGAAGTGGTATCATCAAAAATTGCATAGACTTTGTTTCAGGAATTAATTGCACAATTCTCTGTATTTTCTCTTTTACCGCAAGAGCAGCCCTTTGTACCTCTGGTTTTTTATCTTCTGCTATTTTTGACGTTGAAATGGCTTCTCTATATTCTACAATAAGCTTTGACATTTTTTCAATTGGTTCAGTGAGATCTGTTATGACTTTTGCCTGTTGTGCAGTTATGTCATGAATAGTTTCATCAAATAAAACGTCCTGTATTTGCGAAATTGAAGCCGAAACTAAAGACAGAGAATCATTAACATCGATAATTCCTAAAACGCCTTGTTGTGGTAATATGTTCATTTCTTGTGATGTAATTTTCAGGTTTTGTACTTCGTTTTGTAAATTTGAAATGGGTTTAGCTATTTCCTTTAAAGCGGCAATATCTAACCGTTTCGGTTTCTCCGCAGTGTCTTCTAGCAAATGATCTATATTTGATAATTCTGCTGATAGAGCCGTTAAAGAAAGTTTTAATGTTTCTGTACTTTTCTTTTCTGGAAGTTTTTGTAATACAATTTCAATTTGTTGTTTAAAGGCAGATACTGATTGTCTCATTTCTGGTTTTATATTTTTTAGCAAGTCTGGACTAGTAACAGTTTTATTGGTAGTCACGACAACATCTAATAGTTGCTGCAATGGCTCTACTAAGACATTTGCTATTTCTTCATGAACACTTACTATATCCGCAAAGTCTTCATTGGATATATTTAAAAATGATTCTTGGAGCAATAACAACGGCTTATGGATTTCTACGATAGACAAAACTCCTTGTTTGGGTAAAGCTAGTTGTTGTACCTTTATTTGAAGCTGATTTATTTCTTCATTTAATTGTATGAGCGGTGATTCTATTACAGATGGAGTATCCAGAGAAATTTCTTTTTTTGAAAGCTCTTCCCATTGTTTTTCTACTACAGAAATTGTTGCCGATAGAGCTTGCAGCGGTGGAACTAATAATTGTACATATTTTGTTTCTGGTATAATTTTTACAATATTTTCTATTTGTTGCTTCATAGCTAAAGTGGCTTTTTGTAATTCTGGTTTCTTCTTTTCTGCTACTTCTAAATCTGAAACGGTTTGTTTAATGTCAACAACAAGTTTTGATATTTCTTCAATGGGTTTAGTGAGATCTTTTATGATTTGTGCTTGTTGAACAGATATATCACCGTCCACCACTTCTTCATTTATGTTCTTCTCAATTTCTAAAACGGAAGCTGATAGTGAAGACAATGATTCAGTGATTTCAGTAATCCCTAAGACACCTTGTTGAGATGATATTTTAAGATCTTGTGAAATTATTTTCAAGTTTTGTAATTCCTGTTTTAAATGTAATATTGGCTTTACTATTTCTCTTAAAGTTTCGATATCTAAACGTTTTGATTTGGCAGGACTTTCTTCTAAAATTTGTTCTATTTCAGCTAATTCCGTTGATAGTAATGTAAGAACAGGTTTTAGGTTTTCTGCAAATTTACTTTCCGAAATGTGTTTTGTAACATGTTCAACCTGTTGCTTTAAAGTAGATACAGAAGTTCTCATTTCTAATTTTTTTTTTTCGAGTAATCCTGGACTTGTAATACTCTCTATACTAACAGTAACAACATTTAATAATTGTTTCAGCGGTTCTGTTAAAGTGGTTAATAACTCCATTTGAGCGGAAGGTATTTCTTCAAAGCTTTCTTTCGGAATATTTTCTATTGAGTCTTTAAGTAGCGATAAAGGTTCTTTTGTTTTAATTATAGACAAAACCCCTTGTTGCGGTAAAGAAAATTGTACTGATATTTTATGAAGCAGACTTATCTCTTCTGTTAATTCATTAACTGGTTTTAGTAATTTATTTATTAACAACGGTGAAGTCAGAATGTCTGTATTTTCCTCAGCTGGTTTTTCTTCTGTTAATGTCATTGCTGCCGAAAGAGCTTGGAGAGGCATTTTCAACAACCGAATAGAATGTGTTTCAGGGATAAGTTGAATAATTTTGTCTACATTTTCCTTTAATGCGAGTGTGGCACTGCACAGCTCAGGTGTTTTTTCTTCTACTAGTTTTGGAACCGAAATGACTCCTTTAATTTCAACAACAAGTTTTAACATCCTTTCTACTGGTTGTGTTAGACTTGTTAGGATTTCTGCTTGTTGTGTGGATATATCACTGACTTCATTTGATACAGCTTTTTGTATTTCTGAGATAGACTCGGAGAGTGAGATCAATGGATTATTTATTTCTATTATTCCTAACACGCCTTGTTGTGGAGTTAGTGCTTGTTCTTTTGAAATGATTTGCAAATGTTGTATTTCGTCTTTTAATTTAGAAATAGGTTTTTCTATTTGTTGTAAGGCAGAAATATCTAAGCGATGCAACTGTTTAACGCTATCTTCCAAACTGCTTTCTATACTTGTCAATTCTGCAGAAAGAGTTGTTAAAGCAGGTTTTACAATTTCCAAAGTTTTACACGTTGGAATGTTTAACACAACTGTTTCTATTCGTTGCTTCAAAGCAGATATAACTTGTTTCATGTCAGGTTTTAGCTTTTCTAATAACTCTGGACCTTCTACAGCTTCCTTAGTAATTGCAACAACATGTGTTAATTGTTCAAATGATTCTACCAAAGCATTTCCTACTTCTTCTTGAATAGACGGAATTTCACCAAAATTTTCTTTCGGCATATTTTCAATAGTTAAAAGTGAATCTTTTAGTAACATCAGTGATTCGTTTATTATAATAACAGATAAAACTCCTTGTTGAGGAAGAGCGAGGGCTTGAATTTTAGTTTGAAGCAGATTTACCTCTTCTGTCAAGGTAGTCACTGGTTTGACCAATTTCTTAATGGTGGAAATACATTTCTGAATTTCCGTTTCATCTCCTTTGGATACTTCAAGTGACGAAATTGCAGCTGAAAGAATTTGAAGTGGTGTTGTTAGTGACTGTATAGATTGAGCGACAGAGGCAATTTGTTCAATTTTCTGTAGTTGTTCCTTCAGAGCAGTGGCAGCGTTTTGAATCTCAGGTTTTTTAATTTCAGTGATTTCTGGAACTAAAGAAGCTCTCTTAATATTCACCATAAGCTTTGACATTTTTTCAATCGGTTCTTTTAAATCAGTTATAATTTGTGCTTGTTCTGTGGTTAAATCCTGAATTTCTTCACCATTTAAGTTATTTTGAATCTCCTCTACAGAAGATGAAAGCAAAGCTAAAGGTTCCATAATTTCAATTACCCCCAAAATACCTTGTTGAGAGGATGTTAAATCTTGGGAAAGGTGAAGATTTTGTATTTCGTTCTTCAAATTTATAATTGGATGTGCTATTTCTTTCAATGCGGAAACGTCCAAGCGTTTCTTCTCGAAAACCTTTTCAATATGTGATAATGTCGCTGAAAGTGAAACAAGAGGAATCTTTAAAATGTCTATATATTTTCCTGGGGGTGTCACTTGTAATAATTGGTCTATTTCTTGTTTCAAATGAGATACAGATTTCTTCATTTCAGGTTTTTGTTTTTCCAATAATTCTGGAGCAGTTGAGACTTCCTTACAAAGTACAACGACATTTAACATTTCTTGCAACGGTTCTATCAAAGCAATAACTATCTTTGACTCAGTAGGTGATATATCTTTAAGCTCTTCTTTAGGAATATTTTCAATATTTAATAGTGACTGTTGAAGTGACAACAACGGTTCATTTATTTCAGTAATTGCTAAAACTCCTTGCTGTGGTTTACCAATATCCTGTATTATTGTTTGAAGTTGTTTTACTTCTTCCAAGAGAACGGCAACAGGCTTAGCTATTTCTTTTAGTAAAGAAACATCACATCGAGTTTCTTTTTTGTGGACTTCAGACTTTTCTTCAATGATTGAAATTGCCGCTGACAGTGCTTGAAGTGGTACGATTAGTAATTGTAAAGATTCTGCTTCTGGAATACATTGTACAATTCTCTCTATACTCTGTTTCAGTGCAAATACTGCTTTTAGTACTTCGGGCGCCTTTATCTCGATTACTTCCGGCACTGAAATGACTTCTTTAATGTCTACAACAAGTTTTGAAATTTTCTCAATAGGTTCCTTGATATCCGTCACAATTTGCGCTTGTTGTGTTGATATGTCTTCTACTTCTCGTTCACTTATACTTTGTTCAATCTCCAAAATGGAAGCAGAAAGTAACGTTACAGGTTCACTAATTTCGATAATTCCTAAAATGCCTTGTTGTGGTAACGCTGATAATTCTTGGGAGACTACTTGTAAATTTTGAATTTCATCTTTTAAATTCAAAATTGGTTTTGCTATTTCCTTTAAGGCGGCAATATCTAGACGTTTAGACTTGCCATCTTCCTCTAAATTTTGTTTGCTTGTTTGTTTCAGTTGCTTATCTAATTCTAAAAGCGCTGCCGAAAGTGACTGAAGTGGAATTGCTATTTCTTGTATAGATTTAGCTTCTGGTATTTCGATTATAACCCTATCCAAGCGTTCTTTCAAAGCAAGTGATGCCTTATGTATTTCTATGCTTTGCTTTTCTACCACTTCTGGAGTCAATGCTGCTTCTTTCGTGCCAACAATAACTTTTGAAAGTTTTTCAATGGGTTCGATTAAAGCTGTGATGCTCTCCGACTGTTGCTCTGAAATGTCACTAATTTCTTCTTTATTTATATTTTCTTCTATTTCTGATATTTTAGCAGTGAGTTTTGATAAAAGTTCGTTGATTGCGATCACATTTAGCACACCCTGTTGAGGAGTTTCCGCAAGTTGTTCTGTAATTTGCTTAATCTCAGACTGCAAATTTATGAGTGGACTAATAATTTCTTTCAATACTTTAACATCCCGTCGTTCTGGTTCAACCTTTTTTGTTTGCTCCATACTTTGAGAAATTACTGTTGCGACATGTTCCAAAGAATTTATTAAAAGCTGCAGGCTTTTACTTTCCGCTATTGCTTGTACAACAATTTCGATTTGTTGCTTTAATACAACTGCAGCTTTATTAATTTCATCATCATGTTTCTTTAATATTTCTGCATTTTCCATATTTTCCTTAACTAACTTTGCTAACTTTTGCAAAGGTTCTATCAAACTTCTTACTGCATGTGCCTGTTCCGGTAATATTTCTTGTGCACTTTCTTCAGTAAGCGATTGTTCTGTATCTATAATTGTCGCAGAGAGTAGACTTAAGGAATTACTTATGTTGACAATTGAGAGTATTCCAGGTTGATCAAGCTGTTCCGACTCCTGAATTTTAGTATTCAAGTTTTGAATTTCATCCTTAAACATCCTTAACGAACTAATTAACTCTGATACAGAAGTTATATCTAGCCGATTTCCTATGTCTTCTGTGCTAATCAGAGATTTTTCAATATCTAAAACACATTCGGAAAATGCTTGGATAGGTTTTAATAATAGTTCCAGCGATTTTGCTTTTGAAACCGTAAGCGTAATTTTTTCAAGAGGTTGTTTCAGGGCAATTATAGATTTCTTCATTTCAGACTGTTGTTGCTGTAAAATCTCGGGTTGTGTAATAGCAACTCTGCAGTCAATAACAATTTTTGATAAGTTTTCCAATGGTTCAGACAAAGCGGTCAACTCTTTTGCTTGTTCTTCTGATATATCTTGAACTGCTTCGTCAAACACAGTGTTCTCAATACTTGAAATCGCATCAGAAAGTACTGTCAAAGTATTACACATTTTATTTACAGAGGTAACTCCTATTTGAGGTGAGGTAGTTTGTTCATCAATTTTAAATTGTTGGATTGCATTGGCTAATTTTGAGATAGGAACAGCTAATTCCTTAACTGCAGAAACGTCTAAACGTTTAGGTTTTCCATCCGGTTTTGTTAAGGAATTTACTACTTGGGATACAGTTATAGCAAAGTCATTTAAAGAAGTTTTTAAAGACTGTAGAGAACCGAGATCGGTTTGAGTTATTTTTTCGAGTTGTTCTTTCAGATCGGAGAGACTAGCTATCATCTCAGATTTCAAATTGCTTACTAACTCTTGATCACTAATAACGTCATTGCCCTTCTTTACAACGTCAGATAATTTTTGTAATGACTTTTCCAGAGATATTAATGTTTCTATTTGATTTGGTGATAAGTTATGTTTTATCTCATCTGATATCTCTAATATTGAAGATAAGAGACACTCTAAGGGTTCATTAATTTGAATTATAGATAATAATTTTGCTTCTGACGGTAAATGTTGTTTTTGCATTTCAGATCGCAGTCTATTTAAGTCATATTTTATAAGAGAAATCTGTTTAGTTATGTCAGTTATTACTGGAACATCTTGTGCTTCTTCGCATTGCAAAATTTGTTGTATTTCTTCTACCGTTCCAGAAAGAATTTGAAGCGGAGTCATGAAAGAAGGTAATGCTTTTGTATCAATGCATTGTTTAATACATTTTTCTAAAAGGTGTTTTAAAGACGAAACTGATTCTCTCATTTCTGGCTTAAGCTTTTCTAATAATTCCGGTTTCATATTGATACCTTCAATAGTTTCAACAAAAGTTAAGTACTGTTGCAATAGTTCTTGTAATGGGTATAATATTTCTCTATCAGTAGGCGACAAATTTAAAGTTGTTTCTGTCAGTAAACGGTTTTCTAAATTTTGAACGTCATTTGTTAGCTCAACTATTGGCCTTGTGTCTTGAATTACAGAGACTAATTGCTGTTGCTGGATTGGCAGCGGCTTTTCTGTCTTAACTTTAACACTTTGTAACTCCTCCTTTAATTTTAATAGAGCCTCAGTAACTCTCTTAAGAATAATAACGTCTTCGTTATTCTGTTTTAAAATTTCGTCGTTCTTGATGAGTTCTTTATTTATATAATCTAAAGTCATTAATAAAAATTTTAATGGTTCGCATATGCATTCCAGAAGTTTATCGCTCTTCGATTTTTCGATAATTATTTCGGTACTCTTAATAAGTTCTTTAATGGCCTCTATTAAAGATCTTTTTTCTAATTTTACGACCTCTATTTCATGTACTCCCTTTAACTTTGTTAAGATTGTTGTCATATTGTTGAAATGTTTCGTTTCTGTAGTCATATCTTCATAAGTTTTTCGTTGGAAATCGCTTTCTGCAGATTTCGTAACAATTTGTATCAAATTCTTCAAGGATTCATATAAAAATTTTAATGGGTCAATGGCATCGGCTACTGTTGCCATATTTCTTATTTCTTCATTTGTATTCTCTCTGACAATGGTATAAAAATCATCTAATTCGATAAGTAATTTTTCTATTTCAAGTACCTGTTTTTCTAGGAAAGCTACATCAGTTGTTTTTACTTCCTGTGTAGTACTTTCTGCAGGCTTTAGTTCCCCTTGAGTTTCTCCTTCAAGTTCTTCTATTTTAGAAATTAAACAATTTAATGGTTCTTCTATGGATAATTTTGACGCAGGTTTAGTTTGAATTATTTCTATAGCTTGTTTTAAAATTAGTTTAGCTTCAGAAGCAGACTTTTTTTCTATTTCTCCCAGTACTGGTTTTTGAATAGTTGTTTGAATAGATACTATTATCCCTTTAATCTTCTTTAGAGAAGTTTCTATAGCGTTTAGGCACTTAACTTCTGGAATATTTTCATGGAACTCTAATAACTCTTCTTGAAGCAGTGGTTCAGATAAAATTAATCCTTGATACAAATCACTTAACGTTGCATGCATGTCAAGTATAGAAATTAAACATGTATCTGCTTTTGGTTGGTCATTTATAATTGCCTTTTGTAAACTGCTTATCTCTAATTTTAATTCAAGTAATGGTTGCTGTGCTACTTCCGTAATTTTCTTTTCTCTTACTTGTTCTTCAGCTGGGAAAACTTTAGCAACTGACGCAATACAGTCAGCCAGATCATAGAAGATATTCATATTAATAACCTCTTTGTCACTGTTTAATATATTTGCACATACTGCTGCAAGTTTCTTTAGAGATTCATCTAGAGGTAAGATTGAATCATCATTTAACTTCTGTTTGATTTCATCAGCAAGAGTTTTCACTTCACTGTTAACTGATTCCAGAACACCTCTTGGCGATTCTAAATTTATTGATCCGCTCAACACATTTACTATATTTGAAAAAGGTTTTTCCAAATATTTATAGTTGATAGTTTCTGGTGCTGATTTTTCTAACTGTTTATTAACAAAAGTGCATTCTTTCACAATTTTTTGTACTGTATTAGATACAGCAATTCTCCTAGACAATTCATTCTGCATTTTAATTATGGATTTGGATATTACTTCTAGAGGTTTCAGTAATTGTTGAATAATAGACTTTCCTTCTTCAAAGTGTTGCGACAAGACAGCCCTCATTGAAACGCTTATTAATTTATTTTGCAACCGATCTAATGATTCCAAAAAGTTTTCAATTTTGATGTCTTTGAAATCATCAGCATTTACATATTTGGTACCGATTTCTGTAAAACAGTTTTCAATTTCTTTTAGTAATTTAACTTCGTCATCTACAACTTTTGCTTCAATACAATCGTAAAGTTGAATCTGTAAGTTTTCTAAAGGTTGTACTAAATGTGAAAGTAGATTCAGATTACCTTCTGATATATGTTTCGCTTTTACTACAAATGCAAGGAAATCAGTTAAAGCCAAATTTAGAGTACGCAACGGAGTAACATCTTCAACAGTTTTCGGTTGCTCCAGAATTATATGGGTAACTTCAATAGATTTACTCAATTCTTCTAAGTGGTCTTTAATCGATTCGATGAATCCAGATTCTGGTTGTAGCGTCCCCACTTCTTTGACTTCTTCGGTTACTAGCATCGTAGACAAATCTGTTCGCAAATTATGTAAATTTTTACTAAGAGCCTCGGACTCACTCTTTTCAACTTTTTCTAATGATTGAATAAATTTATTGATATTATCAATTTCTTCGGGCGCCATACTTGCGCTGGAAGCTTCAGATATAACACTCTGTATAGCTTGTAAAGGTTTCTGCAGTTCGTTGAGAATTATTTTTTGTATTTCTGATTCTTTTTGCGAAGATAAAGTAGCTACGGATATTTCAAACTGGGATAATGATTTTTTCAGCCGTACCAACGTTTCCTTTGTATATGCAGTTTCTTCCTGTTCTGCGATAATAGCCTTTTCCAGTAATTTTCCAATAGTTCTCGATATGTCTTGTATAGGTTCTATAAAATCCTTTGTATGCGACTCTTGATTTATACTGGCTAGTAATATTTTTAAATTTTCAGCGGTTGGCTGAAGCTTTTGCATTTGTTTTGAAGCAGACTTGCAGTTTAATTCTTCAACTAAATTGTTCATTTCAGCCACTACATTATTCGTCATATCTAAAAGATGTATGTCGTCTTGTGACAATTTACCTTTCTTTTCTTCTAAAATTGTTCCAGAAATAAATTGTAAAGTCGTAACAGGTCTCTGAAGTTCTGTTACTAATACTTTTTGAGCTTTAGTTTCTGGTTTTGCTTCGAGAGTAGATAGAGATTCCTGTAAATTTTGTAAAGAGTGCTGTACCGCTTGTAGAGATTTGCAGATAGCTTGCGATGGCTTGGGTTCTGAAACAAAAACATTTTCCACTCCTTCCACCAGGGCTCTGAGCTCTTCCGCTAGGCGTATCATGGAAGATTCTTTGGGAAGAGTGGATATGGAAGTATTTAACTGTTGATATTTGTCTTTAACTCTTTCTATCGATTTTTTATCCTTACTCTCCATATTTTTATTTAATTGTTCTAGAGTAGTTTTTAGTTCATCTAAGCAAATATTAACTAGTTCAAGAATCTTATATTCCATTTCACTGTCTGGTCTTATATTGTGTATCAGTTTTTCAATACTAGTACTGGCTTTTTGAATAGTATTAACTGTAGTTCTTTTTTCTTTGGGTACTTTCGTTTTTAAAGCGTCGTTGATTTCAGAGATGCATTTTAAAACAGTTTTTATTTTATTTATACATTCTGTCTGCAATGGAACATTTTCCATTAAGTTCACCACATTTTTTACGGTTTCTTCCAGTGGTTCCATTACCTTTTTAATTGTTGATTCTTTGGGAACAGCGACAACGGCCAGCCTTAATTCTTCAATCATGGCTTTTACCGTTTCTACAGGAGGCTGATGAGCTTCTGAAATTTCTTCTGCTTGCATCTTTCTAGACTGTATAAAATTATTTATTTCAGTTAACGTATTATTTGCGGCGTCCACAGCCGATTTTTCTTCAGCGCTAAAACCAGTTGCAGCAGTATCTTGTACAGTACAGTACTTGTTTATAGTGTTTTCTATAATTTTCTCAACTGCCGAAATTGATTTTTCTAGTTCACTAAAAGCTGCCTTCTTTTCCTCTGGAAGGTGTTGCTTTTCAATCGAACATACGGATGCCTGTAATGTTTTTAATGATTCTAAAATTGTTGCCTCTTTTAAACTTGATTCTTCTTCTAAAGTTACTTTTTCTGTTTCTAGTTGTTTTTCACCCTTTTCTAAATGTAGTTGTTTTTCATCAGTTTTCTGAGTTATTTCTTCTATTATCTCTTCTTCCGATCTTACCGTTTCAATCTTCTGCGGAGTTTCTTTTATTTTCTCTTCGTTTCCTACTTTCTCTTCGGGGGTTTTTTGAGTATCTCTGGATTTGGCAATTCGTTTACAAATTTCATATATATTTCTGGATATTTTAGTTACAGGTGATGTTTCGTCTTGCATCTGATTCTCTAACAATTTTTCTTTATTTGTTAAATCAGAATAATCTTTCTCGTTAACGGACTTTACGTAAGATTTTATAGTCTCTATTAAGTTGACTTCGTCATTATTTAGGTAAGCTTTGCAAACAGTAATATAATTGTCCATATTATTAGTTAGTACTGATAATGACTTATCTAATTTTGCTTCACCTTCTGTTTCAGTGCCTTTGTTAATATCTTCTTGAATGTCGTTTAATACCGTATCAAAAATTGCTGTAGCCATCTCTGTCTTGACCTCTTCTGAGTGAGCTGTTTCCAATTGTTCCGCAATATCAGGTAGTATTTCAACAAGTGTATTCAATAAGCTAGTTATATTCTTTATAGGAGATTTTTCGTCAACGGTTTTTAAAGCTTTATTTAATATATCTAAAAATATCAAAATTTGTTCTTTCTGCATGGGCGCAACATTTTCTTTTACTACTAACTGAGAACTTACAAAACTATCAATATCATCAAATATTTTACTAATATTTTCTAGAAATTTGAAGTCACATTCAGTTAAGTCATGCTCAATTAAATCGTTGACTGCTATTTGTAAAGGATATAACGATTTCTGTAACTTAAGGATTTGCTCTTTATTAACATTTTTGTACTTAATTGCTGCAACAGTTTTAGCTAGATTTTGCACAGATTCTGATATTAACTGAATATTTTGAGATTTAACGTTTTGATCTTCAACCTCGCACTTTTTTATCTCTTTCAGAGAGTACAAACTTTTGTTTAGAAGAAGCTGAACATGTTTTATCAAATCATATTGACTTGTTACTCTATTTGATTCCAGAAATTCTGAATTAAATTTAATCATTTCATCGGTACCTTTTGATTTATCTTCAGTTACATAATCATTTATAGCATTTATTGCTCGAGGAGCATTGGAAATAAATGTTCTTTCATTTTCATTCATCTTCTTCGATTTACTGTCCTTCATGTCCATTTCAATTACTGGTAGAGTGTATTTTAGATCTTCAATCAATATTTTCTTGTGGTTATTAATTTTTAAGTTTTTACACGTGTCTGCAAATTTATTCAAACTGTTTTGTAACAATGTAATTACAAAAGTTTGTCTTATATTCTCCATAGTATTGCACAATTTATTCACAGGTTCAATCAGTTCATGTAAATTTGGAGATTCAATAAATGATTTTGATATAACGTTTAGATTTTCAATTAACGAGTCTAGTTTTTCTGGTGGTTCATTTTGGTCAATTAATTCAATTATAGTTCCAATACAAGAATTAACCGTATCTAAAGCTGTTTCAATTTGTTCTTTTTCTGATAAATTTGTGGTAGTAGTAATATTCTGAACAAAATTAGTAATTTTATTTAAATCCTCTAAGAGTGTTTCTTGTAAAACCACCTTAGGTGCAATCTTTAAAGAAGCTATATTTTTTTCTAAATTTTCCAAATTTTTAATAACCACTTTTTCATCTTGAACGCTTAGCTCAGATTTTTGTTGTAATATTTGCTGTATTTCTTCAAAAGTCTTCAACGACTTATCTTGTACAGACTGCGGTAGTTTCAAAGCTTTTATCATTGAGGTAAAATTTTCAATAGTCGATTTGCATTCTACGATATGCTCTTTTGATTTGCAATTTTCCACAACATTTGGTAAAGTGGAATTTAATGCACCGAGAGTTTTTTCAAATTGTTCCATTAGTTGCAAATTTTCGTCATTCAATTGTGGTAATAAATTTACGAAATCCATACCAATTTCTTGCAACTCGTTTAAGATAGGTTGATCGGGATTTAATGAAATTATTCTTCTTTCTAGATCTTCTAAATGGGTTTTAAATGTTGTTGCTTCTTCTTTTTCATGTATCATTTGACCTAATACTGCAGTAGTCTTATGTATGTTTTCACAAAGTTTGTATTTCAAATTCGGAGATAATGTTACTGACTGAACTGATAATTCAAGTTTCTCTAAAGCTGCTTTATCAACACCCTTTCCTTGCGTTTCCGATGTATGTTCAATTACCATTTCTTTTATAATTTCGTTTAAAGTTTCTAAAATATCATCTACTCTAATTACGTCAGCTTCATTTTGTTTTGGTAATTCCGGCACAATTTCTGATATAATATTGGCGGTTTCTTGGAGTTCAGTGATTAATGCTTGGTGAGTTTCAGGAGTACTTTGTAAAGCTGTTAATGTTTCTTCTAAATTCTTAACATTTTTAATAGTTGGTTTTTGTGATGGTTTCTCGCACATTTCTATTAATGCTGCATTTGCTCTTTCTAATATAGTTACCAAAGTAACTTTCGTATTTGGTGACAAATTTGCAGAATGTACTTTGATATCTAGCTTTTCAACATCTGGTTTTATAGCTTCTACTGGCAATCCTGTTTCAGATGTTTTAATAATACTTTGTACAATCTGGTTGTAGTTTTCCAGTATGGCACAAATTTGTGTAGTCTCTTCTAAGTTCTGTTGTATTTCAGGAAAATTTTCGGAAATAGAAGTAGTGACTTCCTGCATTTCTGTGATGAGTTTCTGCTGAGCCTCCGATTTGGGATCTAACTCCTTTAACGTTTTTATAGTTTCTGCAAAACTTTCCAAATCTTTTTTCAATATTGTTCCTTCTTTCTCCACCTCTACAATTTTACTTAGCACTGTATATGTTTTCTGCATGTTTTCTGAAAGTTTGTATTTCATATTCGGCGATAATTTTAATGACTGAATTGATAAAGTCAGTTTTTCTAAAGCTGCTTTATCAACACTATTTCCTTGCGTTTCGGATTTATGTTCAATTATCGTTTCTTTCACAACTTCGTTTAAGGTTTCTAAAATATTATCTACAGTAATAACGTCAACTTCATTTTCCTCCTTTAATTCCGGCACAATTTCTGATATAATATTAACGGTTTCTTGGAGTTCAATTATTAATGCTTGCTGGGTATCGGGAATGTTCTGTAAAGCTGTTACTGTATCTTCTAAATTCTTTACATTTTTAATAGTTAGTTTCTGTGACGGTTTGTTGTACATTTCTATTAATGCTGCATTTGCTCTTTCTAATATGGTTACCAAAGTAACTTTCGTATTTGGTGACAAATTTGCAGAATGTACTTTGATATCTAGCTTTTCAACATCTGGTTTTATAGCTTCTACTGGTAATCCTGCTTCAGATGTTTTGATAATACTTTCAACAACTTGATTGTAGTTTTCCAAGATGTCACAAATTTGAATGGTTTCTTCTAGATTCTGTTGTATTTCAGGTAATCTCTCGGAAATAGAAGCAACAACTTCTTGCATTTCTGAGACAAATTTCTCTGATTTGAGATCTAACTGCTTTAAGGTATCAATGCTTTCCTTAAAACTTTCCAAATCTTTTTTCAGCATTGCCCCTTCTTTCTTTTTATCTATAATTTGACTCAACACTGCACATGTTTTTTGTATGTTTTCGGAAAGTTTATATTTCACCTCAGGAGACAATTTTAGTGACTGAACTGTTATTTCAAGTTTTTCTAAAGCTGCTTTATCAACAATCATTTGCGTTTCAGTTTCAGGAGCAATTACTGTTTCCTTTACAACCTTATTTAAGGTTTCCAAAATATTCTCTACAGTATTTGCATCAACCATGTACTGCTCTGTTAATTGTGGCATAATTTCTGATATAATATTAGCAGTTTCTTGTAGTTCATTGATTAAAGTTTGATGGGGTTCTGGAATGCTTTGTAGTACCTTTAATGTTTCTTCGAAATCTTCTATATTTTTGATAGGTAATGTATGTGACGGTTTCTCGCACATTTCAAACAATGCTGAATTTGCCTTTTCTAATATTGTCACTATCTTGCCTTTAATATTTGGTGATAAATTTAAGGAATGTGTACTTAGATCTAACTTTTCAATTTCAGGTTTTGAAATCTGTAGTGGTAATCCCGCTTCACATGTCTTGGTAATATTTTCCATAATTTGATTATAACTTTCTAGAACAGAACAAATTTGAGAAGCGTCTTCCAAATTTTGCTGTATTTCGGATAAATTATCAGAAATAGAATCAGTAACTTCCTTTATTTGGCTCACAAAGTTCTGCTGAGCTTGTGATTGGTTATGCAGCTGTTTTATGGTCTTTATATTTTTAACAGTATCTTCCAAATCCTTTTTCAATGCTATTTCTATTTGTTTTTCTTCTACTACTTTAGCTAATACTGCATTTGTTTTATGCACATTTTCTGAAAGTTTATGTTTCAAATTATGTGATAATGTTAACGATTCAATTGTTATGTCAAGTTTTGGTAGAGTTGGTTTATCAACAGATTTTTCTTGTGCTGATTGTTTAGGGGTTATTATTGTTTTCTTTACAAATTCATTTAAGGTTTCTAAAATATTTTCTACGATATCTACGTCAGCTGTATTTTGTTCAGTTAACTCCGGTGCGATTTCTAATATGATATTCACAGTTTCTTGAAGTTCTTTGACCAATGCTTGGTGAGGTCCTGGAATGTTCTGCAGAACACTCAACGTTTCTTCTAAATTCTCGATATTTTTTATAGCAATTTTTTGTGGTGGTTCCACACACATCTCAAGTAATGCTGTATTCGCTTTTTCTAATGGCGTCACCAGCTTACTTTTAATTTCTGGTGACAAATTTAAAGAATGGATGCTAATATCTAGCTTTTCAACTTCCAGTTTTGTAATATGTGGTGGTAATTTTGATTCTAATGTATTAATAATGGTTTCCACAATATTGTTATAATTTTCTAAAACGGAAGAGACTTGGGCAGCATCTTCCAAATTGTGTTGTATATCAAATAAATTTTCAGAAATTAAAGTTGTAACTTCCTGTATTTCTGTTACAAAATTCTGCTGCGCTGGTAATTGATTATCGAACTGTTTTAGAGTTTTTATATTTGTATCAAGACTTTCCAAATCTCTTTTCAAAATTGTTTCTTCTTTTTTCTCCTCTACAACTTTACTTAACACTGCATTTGTATTCTGTATGTTTTCAGAAAGTTTGTATTTCAAATTTGGTGATAGAGTTAGTAACTGAACAGTGGCCTCAAGTTTTTCGAAAGCTGGTTTATCAACAGATTTTCCTTTTGTTTCTGTTTTAGGAATAATTACGGTTTCCTTTACAATGTCATTTAATGTTTCTAAAATATTTTCCACTATATTTACATCTGCTATATTTTGTTCTGTTAGTTCCGGCACAATTTCCGCTATGATATTGGCAGTTTCTTGAAGTTCTTTAATTAATGCTTGTTGAGGTCCTGGAATGTTCTGCAGGGCTTTTAACGTTTCTTCTAAATTTTCGATATTCTTAATAGATATTTTCTCTGGTGGTTTCTCACACATTTCAATTATTGCTGAATTTGCTTTTTCTAATATTGTCATCAACTTTACTTTAGTGTTTGATGACAAATTTGATGCGTGTATACTCCTATCTAATTTTTCAATTTCTGGTTTTACAACATTTAATGGTAATCTTGCTTCAGATGTTTGAATTATTTCTTTCACAATCTGGTTGTAACTTTCTAGAACATCACAAACTTGAATAGCGTCATCCGTGTTCCGTTGTATTTCAGGTAAACTATCAGAAATATAAGCAGTAACTTCCTCCATTTCTGTGACAACTCTTTGCTGAGCTGTTGATTCCATTTTTCTCAAAGCGTCAATATTTTGTTTAAGAGTTTCCAAATTTTCACTAATAAATTTCTGTTTAGGTGTCATTATTTCCCGCAAAGCCAAAGAGGTATTCTGTAAAACATTTGTCAATTTTTCAGATAAATTAGGTATTGTATTAGTAGTCTTAATAGCAATATTGAAATTGGCAATATTTTTATCTAATTCTTCTTTCGCTAGTATGCCCTCTGTGAATTCTTTAGTTATGCTAGAAAGAACCGTACTAAAATTATGGAGAAGTTGTTCAATGAGTGGGGAATCAGTTAAATAAGACATTTGCGCGTCATCGATCATTTTTTGGACTGTTTCTACTAAATCATTAGCTGTTACAATTAGGGGTTGTGTATGATGGTGTGATTCTAACTTTTCTATATCTTTTCTTATTACATTTAGAATCTCAGTACATTTTTCTTTTGGAATTTTAGCTAAATTGTCACAAACTGATGACTTTAAACCTTTAAATGGTTCACTCAGTTTTTCATTCAGATTTGGTGACAGTTTTAAATTTTCCTCAGCAGATCTCAGTCTTTGTACAAATCCAATTATTTCTTGAATACCAAGTTGGTTACTAGGATGTGACATTGCTACAGAAACCATGTCATTAAATATCTGCAAGAATACTTCGATTTGTTCCAGATCTTTTTCATTTATAATGTCAGTTTGCGCATCTTCCACTTCTTGCGTAAAATGCTGAATTGCGGAGACTAAAAACAATGATAATGATTCTTGTACAGTACTTGAAATAGTTGTCAAATTGTCTTGTAATACTTTTAGATTTTTAACATTAAATTTTTTAGTTTCCTGTTTTGGTAGAGTACTTGTATTTATTATTTGCAATATTGTATTGGTAAACTGGGTCAATGAAAATTGTATGTGTCTTAAATTTTCTGAGCTAATACTTTCCAATAAATTTTTAAGGGCAGTAGTTCGAGGAAGTAACTGAGTAGTAATTTGTGGAAACTCATCGGCGGTACATCTTAATGGAATGGATGACTTCAACTCGTTTAATGACTCTCCAATAGAGCTTAAAATAGTAAAATCATTCGGCGTTATTTCGTTGTTAAGTGTCTCTAAAGAAACGATTTCTATTGCGTTATGTAATGGTTCATATAATGTAAATAATATTATTTTCAGATCCTCTGGAATTTCTTCAAGTACTTCAGCTATCTGTATCAATGGTTCCTTCACTGAAGTAAATGCTGTTTTTCTGTTTTCTTCCATTCTTTGAATATCCGTTATCGTATCACTAAGTTTTTGAAGTGGTGCTGACAATTGCCTTAATTCTTTGATATTTTCTATTGTAAACACTGGTTCATCTCTTTCTTCGAGAAGAGTAGCGTATTTAACTTTTTCTATACATTGCACAACTTCTGAAGCAACACTAAGCAGTTCGTGGGGAACTGGTTCAGCATCTTCAGTAATAGCGGCTTCGTAAAATGTAGCAAGACACCTTTCCAGTTCCGCAATGTGTTCAACCACCGCACGATTAGTTGCAGATGAAGCAACAAATTCTTCGTCTTCATCAGATTCCGTTATAATCGGTAACGTTTGTACATTTGAGATGCACTGTTTTAAGTCGTCGAAACTGGGTCTGCGATAATGTTCCATTATTTCCAAGAACTGTGTTTCATCTAAAATTTGTTGGTGCATCACTGCAACATTGTACTGTAAGTGTTCCAATAACTGACCAGTTTCATTTATATCGTCACTAAGAGGTTGTATACTTAAAAAATCCAATGCTTCGATAATCAAATCCTCCGTCATTTCTAAAGGAAATACATGTTTTTGTAATGAAAGCCTATCATTTAATGTTAATTCTTCTTTAGGTTTGTTTAACAAATCGTCTGTTATTAATTCTGAAAGGGGTTGCAATTTTGGTACGAGAGGTTCCAACACAAGTTTTGAAGCAGGTTTTTGTAATTGTTCTTCAAGAAGAGATACTATTTTCTTGGTGTCATCTAAAAGTGCTTCTGGAACTGCACTTATAGAAGATTCTTCTACTATCACTACAACATTTTCATCTTGACTGGGCTCACCTATTAAGGGTTCAGGAATTATGCCGTGTTCATTCAAACTAGCAATATTTTCCTTTACTTCAAACGTCCTTCCTTTCAATATAGAGAACAATACGCATAAATCCATGGTTCCCAAAAGTCTCTCGTCTACAACAATACTATCCTCGAGAATGTTTAATAATGAAGTGAGGTCTTCCAAAATATATTTATCTGTTGGCTCACTAGAATTCATCAATACATTGTTCAACAGTTGAATAGGTTCACTCAAACTTTCTAGAGCTGTTACCGTAGCTTCCGATTTCACATTCGTCGCTTTTGATATCGTTGTTGCTAAATCCTTTTGCAAAGAAGAGAGCTGTCTCAGTGCCTCTAAAATGATTGTATCTGTAACGTGTTTTTGAGCAGTTTCTATATTTAAAAGCAGTTCGTCCACTGATTGAGCTATATTATTAAATACAATGTTACTGACTTGTTCAAGAACATCATCAACAACTTCTTGGGAAGATAAAGTTAGGTCGGCTTTAGATTCTGGTTGAGTTGGGATTATATTCTGTTCAATTCTTTTAATGGCATTTATAATGTCTTCTGTGTTATTTGCGAAAGACTCTAACATATTGAGATTGACAACTCCTGAATGCCTGTCATCACTTTCTTGATTTCTTACTACTTCTAAACCTGTTGATAATTCAATAATAGGGTTATAAATTTGATCTAGTATTGCTAATCGGAGTTCTTGCTTGATAGATTTTTCGCCAGCGTATCTAACAGTTTGTTTCTCTAAAACCCTAATTTCTTTATGTAAGGAATTTATTGGATCTGTTAGTCTTTCCAATATCTTCTCACGTAAATCACTATACATTTGATCGCTGTCTCCATATGCAATTGTTTTTTCTAAACTGGTAAGAGCTATCTGCAAATCTTTAGTTGGCTCAAAGAATTTGTCTAATATTTCAGTATCCTTCACTTTAGATGTTTCTGAGGAAATGTCAGAAGAAGCTGATGCCTGACTTTCGCTCTGTATTGATTCTTTTAAGATTAAATTAGCCTTGGACAGTTCGCTTTGCATTTCTTTAATAGTTATGCACACCTCTTGGATAATTTTCGATGGAGTCATTCTCCCCGATGCTTTTGTAGTATCTAACTCTTTTTCTAATAATGTTATTTTTTCAACCAAGTCTAATCCTTTATTAATTTGTGGACCAGTAGTACTTAAGATATTTGTACATGTTCTCTGAATTAACGTATGTCCTTTGCCCTTTACCGCAAGACACTTTTCTACTACAGAGAGACTTTTCTGTAATTCAAAAATTGGTGGAGCGATTAACTCGATGGTTGACAACTCCGGAGAAGCCTGTTTTTCCCCTAGAGTTTCAAAAACCACTTGCATATCTTTAAAAGGTTGTGAAATGCTATTGAGTACTTCCAAACTTCTGTTTGCTGCGGCAGATGTAGATTTAAGTGTTGATTGAACGAACAATTCCTCCTCTACTGAGAGAAGCCCTTTTTGAATTTCCTGCAAATTTTCTTTTAAATCTTCTATTATTTTTGACTGATCTTGCTGCAATTGTATTTGTTTAGCTGCATTTACTTCTGGATCAGTTACCAATCCATCACCTTCTTCTCCTTGTATGTCTCGCTGGAATGTAGTTTCTGGCATGTCTAAACTAATAGTTTTCTTAATTGTGCCTCTTTTAAAACCGTCTTTCGACATTTCATCAGAACTTTGCGAAGAACGTCTTCTAGGTCTTTTCAGTTCTTGACTCTCACTTCTGTTAACTCTAAGATCCGAACCTATTTCGTGTGTAGTGTGGGGAGTCAACGGTCGTCTGTCATCATCGTCGCCTGGCAAACTCGTTGTTTCTGTAATGGCGGCTACTTGGAAAGCTCTTTCTTGTTCTCGAATGTTGTTCTTTTCCGAACTTAGAGCACTCTCATAGTCTCCATATGATTCGGTATCTAGCTCAGCCGCGCCTGCTAAACTTTCATCCCCTCTTTCAGAATCAAGTGAAAGATTTTTTGATAAACTGTAGTAGGAGTTATCACTTTTCGTCGAATCCGATTTTCTAGGAGGTCTTTTGGGCCCCTCACTGCTAGATGTAACATCAATTTTTAGTTTCTCTGAAGTAACAGATGTTTCATTTGTTATTGAATAAATTTCTTCGATATCTGCCTCTGTCCGCAAATCCTCTTCCGCGGATTGGAAATACTCATCGGACACGTCCACTACGACTGCTTCCACAAGTAAATTTCCTGAAGTAGAGGTTTCCTTTACAAATCGTAGAGGTGGTAATTCCACAACATTGTGTTCTGGAAAAAAGCGAGGTTAAACTATATTAAAAACGACCATATTATGGATTTTGTACCAGAAACGTGTTCCGATAGCTGATCTGCATACATTTCTACGATTTGTATGGCTTCTTCTTCAGTGAGATCTGGTGTTTCATACAGTGAAACAGATACTTCTTTTCCGTCAAATGAGAAGGATACTTCCCCATGATCTGCAAGAGTTAATGACTGATCTCCCGCTGTATCGTATAATTGCGAGGTCCGTTCCTCGTGTATTGTGGACAATGATGGCTGTCGGGCTAATTCCATCCTCTGTTGATTTCTCGTCTTTTGATCTTCGAAACCAAGAAGTGAAGCTGAACTAGCCACAGTACCCATACAATTTCTAGCTTCGCACGTATAAGTTCCCAAGCAACAAGTGCCATCCTGAATTTAAAATACTAAAAAATTACACACACACACACAAAACCATCACTTACCTCTCCGGATGTGATTCTGTGAATATCACCGGGTTTCAATTCAACTCCATCTTTGTACCACTTTAGAATTGGTTGAGGTACTCCTATAACTTTACACTCCAAATTTACCGCACCTTCTTCCGAAAGCACTGCTCGCAAACATTCTAAAAATTTGGGTTTCTTGAAATGCTTTGGTATATTAATTTTGAGGAAACAGGAAGTCACGGAATGACCAAATTCGTTGGTGGCAACACATTTCCATTCAGCTTGGTCGTTGAATTCCACAGGTCGAATGTCTAAATGACAAACTCCTAGATTTTCTCGATACACGACGTATTTCTCAGGTTCATTATCAATAGGTTGGTCATCCCTGAACCACGATAAAGTTGGTAAGGGAGTAGTTACGCTAACTGAAATTGATAATTATAATATGTTAGATTTAAGTACCAGTTAACTTACCTTGAACAGAAAACCTGAAATTTTCGTTAATTCTTGCCTCACAGCTCTTAAGCCCGTGAATGAATTTTGGAGCTTTACTCCTTGAAATGAGTTGTTCGCGTTCTTCATCGTTTAACTGACTTTGTATATCTTCTACTGTTAACTCAGCAGAACTCCTGGCCTCGCCCATGCAATTTCTTGCTATGCAGCAATAAGAGCCTAAAGAATTTGTGCCAGTCAATTGATAAACATCTCCTGGTTTTAATTCTTGACCATCTTTAAACCACCTAAGCAGCGGCGTAGGGGATCCCACTACTTTACATTCAAAAGATACCAATCCTTCTTCTGTTAATACTGCTTTTAAGGTATCCATAAAGCGAGGTTTTCTAAAATGTTTGGGGACTGAAAAAGGTAAGTATTTCAAGAGTAATATAGACAAATATCATATCTGACTGCTTACTAGTCATTTTTACATCACACGTGGAAATAGCGACAACTCCATCTAGACTCGTGGCTACACACTTCCACTCGCCTTGATCGGCTGCCTCTGTAGGTTTAACTTCTAACATGTACCCTCCAATTCCATCTGCCATCTGTTTGTACCTGTTACCCTGAGCTTGGTCATCGATGCGACCTTCAGAATTGTACCAGCATATAGATTTGGGCCAGGGAGGTACAGACACTAGAAGAAGTAAAATTTAGTTTATAAGTTGCTAATGTAGAAATAAAACAAATAATTATAAGAATGATGTAAAATTTAGCGATTTAATATTCGTGATACTTAAAATTCTTTGTAAAATTACAGTTTTTGTGAAATAAAAACATTTCATCAAAGTGTAAAAATAAACGATTTTACAGTTGTGGTCTAAAGTGTCATGAGTTTAAGTTATGTTATTAAGAATGCGAAACTTAGGTCATACTTATTCAACTGTTTACCAAGCATTATGTAAGTCAAGTTCACTGGTTTAGTATGGTTAACTTCGCAGGCGCGGATATTTCTGGTCGATTGTAAATTGATTTATCTTGGTTTATGCAAATATACATACACATACAGCAGGTATTGTGTGTGTATACCGATCATTGTCTACGCCACAGATCTTTAACAACCGCTTAAAAAAGTCGCGCACATTATATCTGCATTGACCAACACGGCACAGACCAGAATAACTCGTTCATGAAGGTACCTACCCATGTTAGTTAATGGAGTAGACCTGCATCAACATGTACCGTCCGCATTGACCGTCAGAGCAGGTCATGTCAGTCGTGGTACAATCATGGCCTGTAACTCATACAATTTATTTTTTTGACATTCGAAAGTATTGAAAGAATTTTATTGATCTCTCTGAGGTTCAGGAAATAAATAATTAAATCATTTTCCTCTTTTCATTCATAGAGTAACCCAAAACCTCTTCTCCTGGTTTTTCCTCTTTCTGTTCTTCACATAACATTTATAAAATAAAAAAATCTTCTTCTGAACTACACAGTTGTTGTTGAACACTCAATTACTACTTAAAGACTTCAAAGTGTCAGCCACATCCAGAACATTCACTAATAGTTGCTGGTCCTTGTTGGACAAGTAAGCGAAATCGTGTAGGTTGTATAACCGCACTGTGTTGGATCGTACTGGTTCATGCATGTATAATGTGCGCGATCTTTTTATTAGCTGGTAGAAATAATTAACATTTTTTGTAGAATTATTACCTAATGTCGATTACAGTAAGTAGTTTATTTATATTATGCTACTGCGAGCTCTCCATTACCGCTATTTACTATAAAGTGCCATGGCTTGGTTTACAGAGAAATTAATCTACTTAATTATAAATTTTCCAGTTTTATAAAACGTTAATACATTGTGTTTCAGAAGTAATGGGTCACAGACCCATTGGTAATAGTTTATCATAATATTAAGAAAACCCTTATACATGTATGTTGGGGTTGGAGTTATATTAACTGACATAGAGTGACAGAGAGACTGTTGAAGTAATATGTTTGGTGTTGATGGGTTTTTGGGTGATGCCAATTTAAATATCACATCACTTTTAAGCTGTTTTATTGAGGCACCACACAATTAATCTATGATGAATAAACTGTCTATGACATTTTTTTTATCTAACAGTAGAGCAAAGATTTTTTAAAGATATAATATTTTGGACTTTTTCAGTGAAAAATATCAGACTTTGTGGAACCTCCTACTATTAATCATTTTCGAAACGTTTCAATCAAGTGGGCTAGTCCACTTTTGACCAATATATTATATAACTATTTAGACACTTTATTAATTATTAGAGATTTGAAAATTTGGATTAATGTACAATTTAATTTTAGACTTACTAATAAGAAACATGCACTCAACATTATAGTGTAGTAAGTTATACAAAAATGATATGGCATTACAATTTCTCCTTTAATTTAATGAAATTAAATTAAACATATTCAGCAAGATTGCGTTATCAATGCCTCTTTAATGGTAAAACCCCTGTGTTTTAAAACAGAGAAATTTCAAAAAGTTTCGTTGAATTGCCTCAATTGAATGTTGTTTTGGTAAATAGGAAACCATATTAAAGATGCGTATTCTAAGTTAGATCTAATGTATGAAAAATATAACGTTTTTAAACTTTTAGCATTTGAAAAATTGTTCCAGTTACGCATAAAAAAGCCAAGTAATTTGTTCGCTGATTTAGTAATTTGATTAACATGACTAGTAAAACAAGTAGTAGTTTAGAATCAAATACGACACCAAAGTCCTTAAACTCAGAACATATTTCAAATGTATAGCTGTTGCTATTATAATCAAACTGAATATAATTCTGTTTTAGAGTAAATGTTATAGCTTTACATTTTGCCATATTTAATTTTAGAAAGTTATTATCACACCACCAGAGGACTGCATTGATTTGATCTTGTAAGAAAGATGATATTGTTTACGCTATTATAAATGTTTAAGTCATCTGCAAATAAGAGATGACACTTAATTACAAACGTGATATCGTTAATAAACATCAAGAACAGTAACGGGCCTAAGTTGGAACCCTGCGGGACACCTAAAGGCTATATAACTTTTATATTTGTAGCCTCTATACTCAACAAATTGTTTTCTTGAAAATAGGTAGGATATGGATAGCAATATCAAGTTTTGAGACAAACCAAAACCTATTAACTTGGATAACAATAAATAATAATCTTTTGTATATCTGTATAAATGATGTCCACTTGCCCTCCTATATCCAAATTATCACATATATATTGAGTAACACATGCTAAATTCGTAAGTGTCGACCTTTTCAACATAAAACCATGTTGATTCGGTGACAGTGCTATATTAAAAAAAGTATAAATATTATTATATAAAATTATCTCTAATACTTAGTGAAGTAGTGAAGTAGGAATTACTAATTTTCAAATATAAAATTAAATCCCATCTTAAAATCACTATAAATGAAATGTAATTTTATTCCATAGTTGTAGTTATGTCTAAACTTGTAAATATTATTGTTATTGACCAACCAGACGTTAAAAAAGTACAATTTTGGACCTTTTTGAAAATATCTTTGATTATTATCAAATAAGTGACTTCTTAAAGTTTGTTACTGAACTTACCTTGGCAGGACAATAGTAAAGGATCTCCAATTTTAATGGATTCGTCTTGTAAATCTCGAACAAATGTCGGTGGAGGACCGGTAGGAACAGGACTGCAACACAATGATTTATAAATAATTGTGCTAATAACTTGCTAAATATAATTTTCATAATCGTTATAAAACTGCATACACAGGGCGATTCAAAACGAGGGTAAAAAAATAGAGGAGAGTCTCAAAATATGTACAAATCGTCACGATCACAAACGAACTTCAATATATCGTAAACGACGCGAATGATTCAGTGGTGTACATTTTTTTTATATAGAAAGAGGGTACACTATCTAGTTCCACAGAAATAATTTAATATAATTACAATTATTAAAATAACTGAAAGATTTTCATTTATGTGCACGTGGGTCCCAATTTTAATTAAAGTCTGTTAAGGGTTCATAAAATATAACAGAAAATGTATTTTTTTTCTAAACTTTAATGTACGGTATCTCGAAAATATCCCCTTGAAACAAAACGTTATACATGGTATTACAGATTTGAGTGCCATTAATTTAACAGGCGATAGCATACATCAAAATGAATAAAAACACCTTATTTGACATGAGTCCTAAACCTAACTATTTTTGAGAAAAAAATTAATAAATCTCCAATTTCATGTGTAAAGATTCGGTTAATAAAAGGTTTTTACCATAATTTGCAGCATTAAATGACCATAAAATTCAATGTTTACCCCTTCTGGTTTGTTTGTGTTTAGTTTCTATAAAGCAATTTTTTCGTTAATCAATAAAATTCGACAAAGTCGATATCGCGGAATGTGGCAACAGCGTGAGAAGTACAATGACTACAGATCAGTTGGAATATGAACTACGAAGTGTCGTGTCGTTTGTCGCAAATTCTTTTACGTACGAAATGTTTAGCATACGTGAGTATTACGATATGTTATTAATTTATGGAGAAGCTAGCCACAATTTTGCAAGAGCACGACTTAATTATTTAGAACGTTTCCTCCAACGGCTGCTGTCTAATAGGAACATTCGTTGAAGTATCTTAACGTCTTCTGGATACTGGTAGTGTCCAAGAATTTTATAATTATAAAATGTATGTGTGGAAAATAATGATGGACATTTTGAACATACGTTGTAATCATGGGTTATGTTAATTAAGTATTTAAAAATGGTATTGTATTTTGATCGACTTTCGGTAAGGAGGTACTTAAATTATTTTTTTATTTTTATACATAATTTACGATTATCTCTGCGACGTGAGCCTTTAATACTTATTTTTTACATTCCTATTTGGAATATAAACATTTAATATTAAAAATTTATTAATTCTGCTCTTCTGTTCAAAAATAAAATTGCAAAACAGTTAGCTAAACTAAATTCATTAAACAACTACTCTACGGGCTAATACCCCGGCCAGCAGTGAAATACACTTGAAAAACCTAGTAACAAACAACTAATGTCAGTCGTCAGCAGCCCAACAAACATATAACAGTTGTGAGCTTATTAGCTCTCATCAGTATACCATAGCATTGAAGGCTAGCGACCTCTTTCGCGATTCGGCGATAACAATATGTGGCAAATACGGAATTCCAGGTAACAACTACTACGCGGGTTAAGCGGAGTCTCGACCAGCATTGAATTCACTCATGGTACTGTTGGGTTAGGCAGACTTAAAACAGTTAAGGTTATTCTTCGGTTACCTATGGCATACTGATGAGAGGAGATAAGCTCGAATCCGGTATATGTCTAGTGGGCTGCTGACGAGTGACTTCAGATGTTTGTTATAGGTTTTCCACTGTTTCCGACTGTTGTCACGATGTCATAAAATTCCTTGATATATTAACTCGACTTAATTTAAAAACTGCTTGAGTTATGTCCTTGTACTATGTAACTTTTTTGTTCATTTATATTTTATCTTATATTGAAATTCTGGCAGTCAAACCTCTAACACCCTGTCGAACAGAGGGCTCTTATTTCTCAATAAGGAATCAGTGCAATGTCAAAAATAGTATAAGAATGCCTGCAATTTGTATTTGTCATCTCATCGCATATCGCAATAATAAAATGGAAAATGAGACTATTCTATTCTTAAACTTGTATTTAGGAAGGAATAATCGGAAAACAGGACAATATAGTTAATGGTCTAGATTTTCTAAGTAAGCCAACGTTTCGATTAATTTTAAATCTTCTTCAGGGCTACAATAGGAAGCAAGAGATAAGAATTATAAAACAATATTGACAATTTTAAATTTAAAACAAAACAAAAGAAAATAGTTATACATACATATGAATAATTTGAAAAAACATATTAGAATACTATTAATTAAACAACAAAACATTAGATTAAATATAATTTAAAAATTTTATTTTTTTTTTTAATTAGTAGCAACCTTACCTAGTGAGATAAAGCCAGAGTCAAAAACGATAAAATTATTATTCATCATATAATGAACAAGTCAATAGGAAATGCTTTTACTAAACGATATAAATGTATAGTGGTAAACTGTAATGTTTCGACTAGTCTTCTAAATTAAATATAAATATCAGACAACGAGGTACTAATTAATGAAAAGTAAAAAAACGCTGAACATACTTGTTTGGGAGATAGTTTAAATAATAAATTTTTTGTTAATTTAACTCATACACAAGTTCCAAATAACGTTCAACATGTTTTAAGTTTAAGTCCTAAATTTAGTATACCTCTCGAGAAACATAGACTTCCAGTGCTAGACTTACTTAGATATAGAATTCTGTATTCAAAACAGTGATTCTTCCGATAAAGATTTCTTGAGATACAGAACTACTAACATACTGACTAATCATTTACAAAATCCTAGTAATTTAGATTATAAAGAAAATATATTAATTAGAAGATTTAAGGAAACACAAATGTTCCTACGTGAACATAATGAGGTATTTGTAACCAGATCTGATAAAGGTAACATCACAGTTTTAATGACGAAGAGTGATTATTCAACAAAAATGAATGCCCTTGTTAATGATAATAACATACAGGGTGAATCTTAAATAAGTACAAATATTTGAACTGCTGGTGTAGTTCGTCATTTAAATCAGTCTAGTGAAAGCCATTTTTAAAAATTTCTAATATTTACGGAGATATTAATTTTTTAAAAAAATACCCACATTTTGAGGACCGCTGGCTGATTTTTCATCCAACAACGTAATGAAACATATGATTTGTTGCGAGGTTGCCATATCTCCTCCAATATAAATATTACGTTTCCTTTAACGTAATAGTTCTATTTTAAAAATACTTGTTTTAAGCATAAGTACAGTAAAATTGGGTATGTAGTATGATACGCAGCAATATTAACATAAATTTTAACATCTGAACTAACCTTACTATACTTCAACGATTAAAAATGAATTTCCGCAAGTTCAATACTACCGTAAAATATTTAGGAAGATATTACGTGATATTACTATGTCCAATGTTCAAAAATTATACATAAACGTGCACACAAGCTTACCTGTTTGTTAAAAACTTAACTATTTAATCAGTAATCCACATTTCACAAGTTAAATGTCATTGTACACTATTAGAAAGGGACACAAAACACAATTTCCGTAAGTTATTTTATGAAGAATAACGAAAAACTATGCACGCGTTTTTTATTTAAAATGGAAAAAATGTCAACTTTTAGCAAATTTTATTGCTATTTTCATGCATTATGTGGGGTTAACAAGTTTGACTTGGGCTTCCGATAATCTGTCATGACAGTCAATGACAGTTTGATAATAAAAAATAATATAAAATGTTACACTTGACAAAATTCGCTAAAAGTTGAGATTTTTTCTTCCTTGAAGCAAAGACATTTGTATAATACTGGCAACACTGTGAACCACACGTTCAGTCTGCAGCACTATGACTCATAAAAGTATGAAGGGTCTGTCTAGGCCAGCGGTCCTCAACAAGTTTTCTGCTGAAAAATTACGAAATTTATTTAAAATTTCACTTTTTTATTTCTGATTTTTTTGTAAAAAAACTGTTAATTATGTGTTCTACACACAAAACTATACTGCTGGTTAAAATATTTGTACTTATTTAAGATTCACCCTGTATATGAACTCCTTCGTAGCGACGCTACTAATAGGTTTCAAGCTAAATGTAATAATATGGTTAATCGATTATTTGATCCTAATATGATTTTTGAAGAACAGCATAAAAAACTCAAAACGTATAACTCCCTGCTACCCAGAATTTTTGGATCAGTTAAAATTCACAAACATAATAAATTACGTCCAATTGTTCCATGCATTCAATCTCCATCCTATAATTTACCTAAATTTGATACAGGAATTTTGTCCAACATGTCCTCTTTTTTAAGTTTTCCATTAAAAATTCTACACAGATAACTATGTTACTAAATGATTTGATATTACCTTCGGACTACATTCTAGTTAGCTTAGATGTTGTGAGCTTATTTACTAACATACCAAAGTCATTGGTTATTGAATGCATTGTTAAAAAGTGGAATCTTATAGATCAACACACAAGTATTACTAAAGACATTTTCATTGAGTTAATTAATTTATTTTTTGACACTAGCTACTTTAGATATAACAGCAAATATTATAAACAGAAAGATGGTACAGCTATGGGTAGTCCTTCTAGACCTATTTTTGATAATCTCGTGATGGAATATTTATTGCAAGTTGTATTGTCCAGATGACCTTTTGATGTTCCATGAGTTATTTAATTCAGTTCACCCTAATATTCAGTTTACCATTGAATTATAAAAAGACAATAAGATTCCATTTTTTGACATTTTGTTAATAAGAAATCCAGACCAAACCATTTTTACTAATTGGTATGAAAAACCTATTAGTTCTGGAAGACTTTTAAATTATCATTCTTCCCACCCATTACAGCAAAAATTAGCAATTATGAAAGCTATGTACAATAAAATCATGTTACTTAGTAATATTTGTTTTCACGATCAAAATATTCGTAATTTCAAACAGAAACTTAAATGTAATGATTATCCCACTTCCCTTTTTAACGTCATCTTGAATAATAATCGTAATTATAATAAACATAATAACAACAATGGCTCAGGTGTGAATTCAGAAATAAATAATCTAAATAATAATATTAGATATGTTAAGATACCCTATGTTAAAGGTTTATCTGAAAATGTTAAAACAATTCTTAATAGTGAAAATATGAACGTTATTTTTTGCCATAGCAAGACAATATCTATGAAACACAAACTAGAATAATCGTATCTGTCGCACGTAGTTTATGGTATTCAATGTAATGATTGTTTAGGAATGTATATTGGACAGACAAAGCAAAATATCAAACAGAATGAGCTCTCATAAATCGTCATGTAACCCCAAATATATTAACAAAAAAGAACATACAGCATTGGCTCTTCATTTTCTTTTGTTGTCAACGTCTTATTTGTATTGCTTTTTCTTACTGTTTTTTTTTACTTTTCATTAATTAGTACCTCGTTGTCTGATATTTATATTTAATTTAGAAGACTATTCGAAACATTACAGTTTACCACTACACATTTATATCGTTTAGTAAAAGCATTTCCTATTGACTTGTTCATTATATGATGAATAATAATTTTATCGTTTTTGACTATAGTTTTGTCTCACTAGGTAAGGTTGCTACTAATTTAAAAAAAAAATTAATTTTTAAATTAATGTTTTAATCTAATGTTTTGGTGTTTAAATAATAGTATTCTAATATGTTTTTAAATTATTTATATGTATGTATAACTATTTTCTTTTGTTTTGTTTTAAATTTTAAATTGTCAATATTGTTTTATAATTCTTATCTCTTGCTTCGTATTGTAGCCCTGAAGAAGATTTAAAATAAATCGAAACGTTGGCTTAGTTAGAGAATCTAGACCATTAACTATATTGTCCTGTTTTCCGATTATTCCTTCCTAAATAAAATTATATTTTTAAGAACATTTTTTGAAAATAATTTCTCAATACCGTGCACTAGAGGTAGAGACATTCTACAACTGGCTGGTTGGCATTAGTGTCAAACAGGCATACCTGTCAGCTGGTTTAAGTGATCCTTCTCTGCTTCCTTTGCCTACAACGTGCACCTTGGAGCTGGAGATGGCCTTGCCCATACAGTTTACAGCCTCGCAGACATAGATACCTAAAGATGTGGGGTCGTCCGGGTTTGCCGTAAGGGCAAAGACGTCACCAGCCCGAATTTCCTTACCATCCTTGAACCAGCGAAGCAGGGGAGTCGGGACTCCAACTACCTTGCACTCCAACGAAACGGTTCCCTGTTCGGTGAGAAGAGCACGTAGCTCTTCCAGGAACTCGGGCGCTTTGTAGGTCTTTGGCACTGAAAATAATAGCACCTACTCAAAAGAAGGTTCAAGGAAATTACAGTAAATAGAGCAGTGTGATAGAATAGAAATATTTGGAGCGCTATTTTAATATCTCAAAATATATTACTGTGAAAATTGATTAATAAGCAATGAGCATATAATTATGGCTGCAATTCACGAGGGTGAAGGTCGTAAATAACCCGAGTGAATTACAGTCATTATATGCAAGTAGAATAGTACACTGTATCCACAATTATTAACAAACTTTTTACTGAAAAAATTACACAATATTTTGCCACTCATAACATGAACGTAACACATGAGATAGAATTCCCAACTGTTAAAACACTATGTTCAGGATTAGCATTCATCGATCACTTAATAAATTTAAAAAAGCAAATAAGACTTTAATTTCGGAAAAATGTTAATATTGCCGTAAATGGTATAGTGGGTAGAGTGTTTGTCTTTCATACAGGAGGTTCAGGTTCAGTTACTAACACAGGAGATTGATTATCTGTTTAGTTAGTGGCAGTGGTAGTGACAGAAATGTGATTAATCATTAATCACAAGTAAATAATGATTAATCAATCCTATAGTACATTATGAACATCATAGTACTTGAAACAAACCAATAATGCATCTATTATAATACAGTCGTTGACAAATCTTTTCATACGAGATCCAGTTAGAAAGTACTAACGACCTGTTTCCATTTTTCTAAAATATAAAGAATCTGTTTAGCATAAAGTCAGTCGTGAAGAAAGAAAGAACTTGGCAGATTTTCTTTATTATCAGCTATCACAAACATTCTGTCAAAAACTATTGCCAGATGCCAGATCAAATTGGCGTCGGAAAGTGCCGGCAGATGGTTTTGAAGTGCTGACAAAATGCAGTAGTTGTATTTAAGGTATAGTAAGCAAGCTTAAATTTTTATGTGACACAAATGGCAGCCAACTCAAATTGGGAAACCGACAACAATCGTCCATGCCATATCTCTTCTCAACTCAGCCCTACCATCCTATCAAAATCAGTGCTACCGACGTAGCAGAATGATATAAAGAATAAGGATATGTTAAGTAAGCATTTATCTCATCCTTTATAAAAAAAATGCATCTAACATAGTGTAAAATTGAATATGCTTCCTTATTTTATATACATGTTGTCGTTGATAGATAGGTAAATAAATGATAATCTATAGATTATCTTCATCCCTCCTTGCATAAAGGATACACACAATTGGAGGTCTGCCGGTATGTTAACGATGGAATTTAAGTCTGGCATTTTAAATAAATAATCTCTTATATGCCAATTGTTATCATCTAAAAATATCAACTTGTTTACCTTAAATGCAGCTAATAAATGTACTTTGTCAGCATTTCATGGCCATCTGCCGCCATATTTTCCTCCGTCAATTTGGTCTGGCAATATTTCTTTTGTTATATATGACAAATGCAACGTTAATATATTAAAAACCACCAAATATCAAAAAGGTAGCCTGCTTGAAACACCTTAAGTAAATTTTTCTTTAACCCCTTGTAACGGTAATTCTGTACATTTTTAGAGGATATCCAGTATATACACAAGTACCTAATAATATTTACATAATTTTGTCAAGCCATTTGTTTTAATGAACGTATATAAAACTGATTCATAATTGTTATATTTCTAAAATAACATTGTAGCATGAAAGGGAGTTTACTCTGGAGGGTGGTGCATTATTTTGCATAATGCCTACCCGAATATTATTTCCTTCTTATTTTCGACTTATCGTGCGCGGACAGGGTGACGTCGTGCGCCAAGTACTAATTGTAATTGCCAATAGTTTTTCTAAAAGGATTTTCGGGAAAGTGGATTCGATTCCAAAAGAGCACGACTGACCGCAGGTTCCGTAAAGACGGTGTCGCCATTATTCTTTCTATGTATGTACAATTATAAATTTGTTGAGTGCCAAACAAATAGGAAAAGGCCATTCTAATTAGAAGGTACGTTTCTTTATATTGTGTTCAGTTTTTTGCAGTCCCTAGCAGTAAAATATATGTTAAAATACATTAATTCTCTTATAGATTTGTCGGCCTTATTTTTATTGGTTACCTTACTTTGCTGAATAATTCAGAACCACTTGTGAAAATCGAATCTCACGAAGCTGTTTCACTTACAATATGATGTCATACTCTGTACCGATGCACCTCTAATAATATTTGCTTGCGTTGCATTGTTCTGCTGCACCGTAAGAGGCAGACCGTTTCCAAGGCAGTTAGGCACACACCCTATCCAGAGTGGCGTAAATTACAGGTCCCAAAAACCGTTTTATGTTGCGATATTTAAGGATATCACCAGGTCAGATCTACCCTTTATTTTTATGCTAGTGTTTCAAAGTTATGAAATTCCAAAAGAAGTGCAGGGCTGCTATAATTAGAGTTTCCAGAAACTTAATGGCATAATCAACATTTGTTATAAAAACTTTAGATATCTACCTTCCATTTTATTACTTTTTAATTTTGCCTAAAATGTGAACCTGAAGTAGTACTATTTACAGGGTGATCCAAATTCAAGAGTTAACTAAACTATACATAAACAATAATTTATTATTGGACTATTCTCACATCAAAAATCACTTCCTTTTTATTAAATATTACTGTAATTAAATATTTATCAAATTAAAATCCTATTGAATCGCATCTGTGTATTTGTGTAATTTCTTAGTATGAATATCAAAGACCTAATTATAAACTAATTGGCGCCCTTATATAACCATCAGGAAGTAGGTAATATATATACAGTGATTTTTGATACACAAATTTGCAATCCTTACTCACACCCATTGTTCACCGACCGAGAGCTGCCGCCCCGCATGTGTAATTTTCCCTAAGAGAGTCACACCCTTTGAACAACCAGGGATCAAGCACAACTGCCTGTTTGAAACTCTTTAAATAAAATCGTCATTGGCTCTTAAACTATAAAGCAACTTTCAACAGCAATTAACTTTCATATGAGGCTTCTAGTAGAAATTTTCTGTATCATTTATACTAAAAATCTTTTTTACTTTGTATCGATCACACTTGCACTTTAAAAAATTAGTCATTTTAAGAAACTTCGATCAAACGATGTTGCAGAATGATTTTTAGAGACCGTTATTTTAATTATTATGAAGTTTCCTTCATCTTCAATGTTATCAACAGTTATTTGTGGAAGTTCCGTCCGACGACAAGCTCCGGTCAAACCGAAAATGGTATATATCTTCTTTTGTAAATACTTCAGCCCTTTATGGCCCGCATCCAATATTTTTCTTTTTTAAGAAAGCCATCATCTTATAAAATTTATTTATGTCAATGTTTTGCTTTATTTTTACTTCACTTTTTATCTGGCGTAACGTGACCCTAGGGTGTTGGCTTTAAGAACCTTGCTGATGTCGGCAAAATAGGCAAAAAAATTCTTTTCATGTATTTCTTTTGATTTATTGGATAATTCAAATTTGTCTTACCAGCAGCTTCTAACATTGGCTCTGGAGGTTTTCGTTAGAATAGTTTTTTTTCTTTAACATATAAATTAACTTTATTAACTCGTAACGTAAAAAATTAGTTATTATGACAAGAACCTAATTGTTAGCGTTATGTAATTTTTACAGGTGGCATAAAAAATAAATTTTATATAATGAACTGAATAAAAAAATGCATAATAATTGCGTAAAATAGATAAAAATGTTTGACACAGCTTTAATGCAGATGTACCTATCGATACAACCATATTTTAGAGACTAAATTATAAATTACGCATTTTTCCAAATATTTACTATCCCGCACGCTTTTAGGGAAGTATATAGTTTTATTACTATTAGTTGCAGTTTCTTTAATATTTTGATAAAAATATTATGAATTATTCATTTGTTCGTATGACGTAAGTCGTCTGAATTCTTGTCGCGAGTATACACTGTTCAGTATTTTTCAGTTGTAGATATGCAGTTATTCCCGATAAAATTTTACCGAATGAATTTATTCCAACACATTGAGTACTTCATGATCTTTGTCTATACTGCACAAGAAGCGCCTGTACGGAGTTGTAAATAGTCGCTTATTTATTTCATTGGACACTACAAAGATTCTTGAAGTATTGTTTTTAATGCCAGGGATTTTGACGGCTATTAAATTAAATAATCAACCATTATTTTCAAAAATTCATCACGCCTGCAAGCACCGGCCAACCCGAAAATAATAGCGACTTTTATTTGAAGGTAAATTTGACCAGGAGCTTCTTCCATAAATCTGGAAGTTTCACTTTTGGCCTTTTTCGGATGATATCCCACATTTTGTTTTTTTAAAAACGATGTTAGCTTGAAATATTGACTTAAATCCAAGATTTTTTTTTACTTTAAGGACATTTTAACACGTTAACAACAACTTACTCCATAAAGTATTTGGCTGAAATGTTTTAGCCTGCAAAATAGCCTAGGAACACCTCCTTCTTGACACTATTTGTCCATTTGTTGCGGCACCAGCATTCAAAATGTTTATATTTTTCTCATATTTTTGTTAAGATTTAGGGGGCAATATAATCTAAACTTGCAGAGTTTGCGGCCTCTATGATGGAATTTGGTAGCTCCTTGCCAGAACTGCTCATTTTAACAACGTTTAAACCTTGTAGATTTTTGCTTACATAGAAACGGAGGGAAAAAAATCTTCTTCTTTGAAACTTTTCACTCCTTTTTCGTTACACCAACTTAAGAAATGTGTATAGTGATTTTCATGCATTTCTTTTGATTTATTGGATAATTTATTGGTTAATCCAAATTCGCCTTACCATAAGTTTCTAATATTGCCTCTGGAAGTTCTTCGTCAGAAGTTTTTTTTAGCACATAAATTAACTTTTTTTTCTACACCCGTATTATAACAATGCACTTATATGCCCATAATCCGTTTCATAATGATACCCATTACGATACAGATTTTTCATTACGATACAGATTTTATAATCCGTTTCATAATGATACCCATTACGATACAGATTTTTAATCAATAGAAACCCATAATTTTTCAATCAAGCATGCTGTGCATTTGACGTTTATCCTAGGTTCCTATGTAATTATTTTACATGTCAAAATCAGTACGTATTAAATTTTCGTAGATACCTAGCTAAACTTCGATAATTTATCAAAATGTCTGATATCAACGACATAGAAGAATTACCATCGACTCCTCCACACATATCGGAGAAAGCAGAAAATGCAGTTCATACGAATAATTACTGTTACCTATTGTGTTCAATAAAAATAAAAAAATTTATGATTTTTGATTATTTATCGGGTGTAGAAAAAATAGCGTATGCAACTCTCATGTAATGGTTATTAATACACTCGCATAAACCATACGAAACTCGCCTTCGGCTCGTTTCGTATCCCGGTTAATGCTCGTGTATTAATAACCATCATTACATGATCGTTGCATAATATACTATTTTCTACACCCGTATTATAACAATGCACTTATATGCCCATAATCCGTTTCATAATGATACCCATTACGATACAGATTTTATAATCCGTTTCATAATGATACCCATTACGATACAGATTTTTAATCAATAGAAACCCATAATTTTTCAATCAAGCAGGCTGTGCATTTGACGTTTATCCTAGGTTCCTATGTAATTATTTTACATGTCAAAATCAGTACGTATTAAATTTTCGTAGATACCTAGCTAAACTTCGATAATTTATCAAAATGTCTGATATCAACGATATAGAAGAATTACCATCGACTCCTCCACACATATCGGAAAAAGCAGAAAATGCAGTTCATACGAATAATTACTGTTACCTATTGTGTTCAATAAAAATATAAAATTTATGGTTTTTGATTATTTATCGGGTGTAGAAAAAATAGCGTATGCAACTCTCATGTAATGGTTATTACATCATCATTGCATAATATACTATTAACTATTCGCACTGTATCTTTGTTAAATGTATGGGAGTATGTTGTCAAGAAGAAAAGTGTCGGTGTTTGTAGATTTTTGCTGATATAGAAATGGAGGAAAATCTGACATCATGTGTCGAAGTCAACAGGTGAACTTATTATTGCTTGACAATATTATAATCATTTATCATTATATAAGGGACTAATGAGATTCTTTAGTAGTTTCATTTTTCTACACTCAGTACAGAAAAGTGTAACTATTCGCACGAAAATGCAGCGTGCGCAAAGTACTACTTTGCACACGTTCGTAGGAAAAAGTGTTTTATTAGTTAAATTAAAAGATACAATGATCAAAAAGTAGGTACCTACTTAAACAAAAACACAAAAAACTTAAAATAAATGTGAACTAAATGCCTAATTTTTATACGGCACAATATTTATTTCTCTTACCGAGTACGTTGAGATGGCACGAGCTAGATGCTTGACCTGAAGCGTTTCGAGCGGTGCAGGTCCATCTTCCCGTATCGTGAGCAGTCACGGGAGCCACATCGACACAATGGAATCCTCCCTCATTTACAAATCTATATCTCTCTCCTTCATTCACCCTCTCCTCGTTTCTATACCATTCAATCTAGAAAAATATACTCGTAATGAAATAAATAACATAGTATAAGTGAAGTAATTGCTTGAGACAGAAATTTGTCCCGTAAAGATAAATGTATTCATATTATCCCATTTTTTTATTTTAATTAACACAAAAACCCTCCAGTAATAAATTTTTATGTAATCTTCACTTGTCACTCAACAACTTTCCTGATAATTTGGAATAAATAAATGTTTGTAGATAATATCAAAATTGTTTTTGGAACAACTAATTACTTATTAGCCACTTAATATTTAGTTATTGTTAATGTTAGAGATAACTAACCGTGTAAAAGTAAGAGTTGTCAAATAGAACATTATTTGTATCTAGGTATGTAGTTTTCAGATAAATTTTCATTCAGTAGGTACTGCTATAGTAATTTACCTATTATTCTTTAGCATTATTTTGTTTGCAATCTACTTTATCGTATACTTTTGCTAATTAACGTGTGTCCTTAATAAAGTTTATAATTTTTATTATTCGAAGATTTATGTGTATTTTAGTAAAAAGTGACCACGATTCCAACATTCTGAAATATTATAACCATCAACATACAGCCAAAATAAACATTTCAGTAAAAGCGTATTTATTTTTATTAGAATAGTGTATTATACAGGGCGTCGGGAAAATACGTGTACAACGGAAGATCACAGACTCCTTGGTTCAAAATAAGTCGACTTAGCCTAATTTACTTATTTCCGAAATTGCTTCATTTAGCTGCTAGAGAACGCCAAAGTTCGCGAAAAATTTTTGTTTATTCCGAATATCTCGAAAAGAACTTGATCGATTTTAACCATTCTTGGGCTACGCAGTTATAAGTCTAACCGACACTTTTTGACATTATTAATAATCTTTTGCATCTTTAGAAATATAAGAAAAATCATGTATCATGCAAATATAAGCACAATTTTTTTTAACTCCCTGTACAATTACTCTCAGTTGTTTTCTATTTAGTAGTTGACTTTATTTAGAAACTTTTTTTATACTTTTTTATACTAATTTTGAGTAGATGAGTAGTTTAGGCAGAAAAACTATTTTTCGTATGTCAACAATATCAGCATTCGTTCTGCAACAAATAACGAAGTACCAGAAGTTGGCTCTGATATTTTAAGTGTGAAATTAGTTTCTCTTTATTCTTCTTGCTCAATTACTTAGTTACTTTAGATGGTAAAAATCGATCAAGTCGTTTTCGAGATATAATAATAGAATAAACAAAAATTTTGCGCGTACTATGGCGCTCTCTAGCGGCTGAACGAAGCAATTTTGGAAATAAGTACGTAGTTTCGGCTAAATATGCTTATTTTGAACCCAGGAGTATGTGATCTTCCGTTGTACACGTCTTTTCCGGACACCCTGTAAATGATTTACTTCCAAATCAAATTTGTCAATATTTTTATGGTTTAAAATCAAAAATAATAATACATTGCATGCAAAAATAAAAATAATTTTGATCAAAAAAAAAGAACTAGCATGATTTTATGTTTTCATCATAAAAATAAAAATATAATTTATAGTCTAATAATACAAGGTATTTTGTCAATAATAAAGCAATTAAATATATTTAAGTCTGTTATAAACAAAACTATATTGACTCTCTTTTTTCAACGCCAATTTTGTTTCAGTATATTATTTTAATAGAATCAATGATACATACAGTATGTTCTGTTTTTCAGGTTAACACCTTCGGAAATATGAGAAGGCTGTCCTCAAGTCAATTTTTTTATTATATAAATATTTGTTTAATTTTGAGTTATATTCTCTAAAAATGACATACCCCACAATTGGTTTTCATAAATAAACCCTATTAGAAAAACAGCTTCGTTCCAAAATTTGGTATAAGCACGATTTTTTTATTAATTTTGTTAACACAATATCAAATAAATCATCATCAAATACAGTACAGTGCTTCAAAATTATCCATGTTTATATTCATTATATTATTGCAATTATTTATGAAAAACACCAAACAAATTTGAAAATATAATTATTAGTAATATATCACTGACAAGAAATGTCAATTTTTATTCGAATTGTATACGAGGTGTGGCAATTAAGTTCCGAGAATTTAGTTATAACTCGGAAACTGGCAACACTGCATCGTTCATCAACGTTTTACTAGAGAGGGTGGACCTTCCTTTTAGTTTCAGTCCAAGGTTGAAGTCGATGGCACGTTTGGTTTTTGTTTTATGTGTATTTTTTGGAAGTAACTTTTTTAGTGGCGACGTAAAAATGACAAGCAACGTGTTGTGATTCAATTTTTAGTGAAATCTAGCGAAATACCCTCGGAAATCCTTCGAAAATTGCAGATGGTGTATGGAGACGAATGTATGTCGAGAACACGCGTGTTTGAATGGGCAAAACGCTTCAAGGAAGGGCGTGAATCGGTAGAAGACGATCCACGTGAAGGAGCTCCAGTCACCTCTCCTACTGACGCGAATGTTGACCGTTTGCATGCACTGATCACGTCTGACCGGCGCCTAAGCATTCGTGTGTTGTCTGACGAATTAAACGGCAATAAAGAAACCGTTCGCAAGATGTTACACGAAAACTTGAATATGCGAAAGATTTGCGCAAAGATGGTGCCAAAGTTCTCAGTCGTGAACAGAAAGACATGCGAAAATCGATCTGCGGGGATTTGTTGTCTCGCATTCGGAGCGGCGGTAGACACTGGATGAGTCGGGTAGTGATTGGAGATAAGACCTGGATATTTGAGTATGACCCGGAAACCCGCAAAGAAAGTCAGCAGTGGCTGGAAAAGGGCGGAGAGCGGCCAACGAAAGCGAGGAAGTCACGACTGATGTTGATCGTTTTTTTCGATATCTACGGCATCATTCATCGTGAATATGTTCCTGCCGGCCAGACAGTGATTGGATAGTTCTATATTGGCGTTCTGGAACGGCTGCGGACCCACGTTTTCCGTGTGCGACCCGAACTCGCCGAGAACGGCTGGATCTTGCACCACAACAACGCACCAACTCATCCCTCGTTCATTGTGCAAGAGTTTTTTTAAAGGCATTCCAACGATGTCGCAACCACCCTATAGCCCCGATATTGCCCCCTGCGATTTTTTTTATTCCCCAAGATGAAGTCGCACGTTTAGGGAACTCATCATAGCGGCGTACAGGAGGCCAAAGAAGCTGTAACCGTGGTGCTGAACGGGTTAACTGCGAAGGATTACTAAGGGTGCTTCCAATCGTGGGAGCAACGTTGGAATCGTTGTGTAGAGTTAGAGGGAGACTATTGTGAAGGTCTATAATAAAATTTTGGCGAAACACTAGGTTAAACCTCTCGATAAGTAGTTGTCTTCACCTAAAAGCACCAGATAACTTAAGCTCCATATAACATTTGTATCTTTTTGCTGTCAACATAATTTTCGCTAGTTTGTCTTTTTTTTTTATTTAATGTAATATACAGTGACGTAAATTCTCATAAGAAAATGCAAAATTGTATCCTTGGTCATTCTCATTGTAGTTATTTCCCACAAAAAATAGGGGAATTATTTCGTATGGCTTTTGCTAAAGGAATATAAAGCTTCTAGAATTGTAAATATCAGTTTAAATAATTTTATTTGTGAATGAAGTCTTAATAATTATTGTCAGTGTTGCTTAAATATCCTAAACATGACAAAAATAAGTTGAAATTTCAATTAAATTATTTGAAAGGAGCCTACGCCTTTCCCAGTTTGTCATAGTAATCCTACTTCCGTGACAAAGGAAAAATATCGTCGTAATGTACATTGCTCTGTTTAAAAAAATAATAATGGCCTGCTATCAAGGTAAACTTGACATGATACTAAATGTCAGTTTGTCAATCTTTTGTTTTAAAATCGGATCAAGAACTACAAAGTTATAACATAATAATATCTAACACGCACGGTATTCTGAAATTGCTAAATTTATTGTAGATTCTATTACCCATATTATTAACACGTCCTTCCAGAAAGGAGTTTTCCTCTCCATATTAAAATCTTATCTCCTATTCTAAAGCAAGGCAGTTCTGAAATGACGTCAAACTAGTGACCTATTTCTGTGCCTTCGTATATCTTAATCTTTTTAAAACGCCATCTTAAAATAAATTTAATATTTTTTAATATTTTACCATTTGATTTTAATGTTTCACGAGCGCATTATGTGATCCAAAATAGGTGAAAGAAAACATTTATGAGAAGTCTTCCCTCAAAGGACTTCAGACTTTAAAGGTGAGCCTCCGAAACGTTACATTCATGATAAAAAAATAATTTTCAGTTTTGGTAAGAGATATCCTAGATTGAGGGAGTTGTGGAATGTGGAATTCTTTTCACTGTAAAGTCTAAAATTTCATTTATACCGACATGTGCATATTATGTACAGTAATTTCTTAATAATAATATATTAAACAACAAGCTTAGAAAACCAAAATTTTACTAAACGAATATAGCTTTTGACTAACTTAAAAGCTATACAGGGTGTTAAAAAAAGAGTGTAAAATATTTCAGGAGGTAATAATAGGAACCAAAATAAGCAAAAAAGTCTTAATAAACATGGGTCCGCAAAGTAACGGTTGTGGAGATATTGAGCACTATTCGTTTTTCAAATATTTTATTTTATTAAGCATAAACCGACAAAGGAAGCTTTTAACAAACAAAAAACCAAGTTACAGAAGATGTTCAAAGTTTCCTCCGTCCATTTCCAAGCAGTCACAACATCTTCGTCTCAACGATATTCGAACTATTTCGAAAACACCCTCCTTTGTTTGGATTTCTTGACACTTTTGATTAATCCGTAGCTGCAGCTCTTCCAGGCTATTTACAGGAGTACCATACACTAATGTCTTCAAATATCCCCAAACAAAGAAATCTAGAGGGTTCAGATCAGGCGATCTTGGAGGCCATAAAACAGGTCCGGCCCTTCCTACCCATCTATGTGGAAAAGGTTGGTGTAAATGCTCTCTAACGGCCATGGAAAAATGAGCTGGAGCACCATCATCCTGGAACCACATTTGTTGCCTCTGATTTAAAGGAATGTCTTCCAAAAACTCATACAGTGTGTTTTGCAGAAAGTTGAGGTAAGCAGCGCTTATTAATCGGTTTGGTAAAACAACAGGACCTAGAAACCTGTCACATATCCATCCAAATGTTTAATGAAAAACGTGTCTGATGTCCAGATTCTATTAGAGCATGAGGATTTTCGTCGGCCCAAATATGCGTATTGTGAAAATTAAACACTCCATTTCTTGTGAACCCGGACTTATCAGTAAAAAGAATGTTTGCAAGAAAACGAGAGTCTTCAGCATCATGAGGTAGAAACCAGTGGCAAAAAACCAAACGTGCTTGATGACCATTGGATTTAAGGCCTGTACTCGTTGCACATGGTATGGATAAAGCAGTTGCTCGTGAAGGACTCTCCAAACAAGAGGACCACTAATTCCTACCTGGGCTGATATTCTCCGCACACTCGTACCTGGATTCTGCTCTACCAGTGCTAGAATTTCTTCTTCTGCTCTAGGATACCGACCTTGGTCTTCCAGATAAATGGCACTGTTTGCTCAAGGAACCGGTATCACGCAATCTTTGGTGAATTCTTCCAAACATGCATTGTGAAGGAATCTGGCGATTTGGATAAGCGTCAATATAAAGACGTCGCGCTTCGAAGGCATTAGCACGACCATACATGAAATGCATGTCTGTTAATTCTGCGTTAGAGTAACCAGCCATAGCAAAAGAAAACTTGTGCACTGAGAACAACTGTCAAATACGTACTGTTTATTTCACTAAACATCAACCAACTATTATAAGAAAATACACAACGTTTTTGCAAAATAAAAAAGGGGCCAAAAAACATAAAACATTCCATATCTCCGCAACCGTTACTTTGCGGACTCATGTTTATTGAGACTTTTCTGCTTATTTTGGTTTATACTATTACCTCCTTAAATATTTTACATTCTTTTTTTAACACCCTCAATGTATAAGTTTAGGACAACTGCGTATGCATTTTCTGTTTAGAAAATTATTTTGAAGACATTTTAAATGCCTCTCTAGAAGCATTTTCGAGCTTACATCCGAACATCCAAGATAAAATCCTAAAAGGTTTATGAAATATTTTGTTTGTGTAGGATAACAAAACACGTACTATGAACTGATGAAAGTGTAATGCTAGCATATTTTTTTGAGAAGGTAAGATATTTTCTATACATATATTAGTATTTTTCATACAATGTCTTTCGTTATTTTAGGCAAAATCTGTTTAGGTGTCCCGTTTATGGTCTACATATTCCATACTGAAAACTACTATACAAGTACATGAAAGTATGGATATATCACAATATAGAAAGCTACTTGTCTTTTTAGAACTTCAAAAAGATACATACGAAGCAAAGAAATCAAAAATTATGAAATATGGAAAACGTTATTATATTTTTAAAGGATACTGCAGACGATAAGTTATTATTAATGAAAGTGGTACTAATGTTTGATTTAAATGGGGCATGTCGGCATGCAGAATTGTGCAGCTTAACTATAAAAGATATAGAAGAGACGAAGAAAATTTGGTTACAACTTTACATGATACCAAAACCAGGAAGAAACGTGTATTTACCGTAGGATCAGAGTGCAACGGATAGGAAAAAACTAGTGGCACCTCAAGATCATTCAGGAATGCAGATAGAAAGTCATAATGGTTTTTAGAGAGAACAAGTAGAATTGAATAAATTTCGTGTTGTTAACTTTTCAAATTTGAAGAATTGTACTTTTAATATATACAGAGTATTTCACATAGGAACTGACAAAGAATAGGTGCATATAAGAGCTCCCAACATATTTCAAATCAATTTCAATTTCTCAGAATTAGTTTAACTTGGAAATAGGTTTATTATTGGTCTCCTTTGACTATGAGTTCAAGTAAATTGAAACACTACATGGTGTTCATTGAGGGTGAATCACTCCTAAAATATTACCAAACTATTGTTTCCATTGATTGATTTTAAAAATAATTATATCACACGCAGAATTTAATTTAAAATACTTTTTACTTTACATTAAAGTTCTCAAGAAAAAATGCATTAATTAAAATAAGATTTTAATAGTGTTTATTAGAAGGTATCAAAAACCCAGTAGTGGGCTTTCTCTTTAAAATTTGACAGTAATAAAATTGTTTTATTTCTGCAGGTTGGTGTTGAAAATGGGTGGAATATTTACATTCAGCGAAGTTGATATTTACTTGTTCTAAGTTTCTGTGAAGGAAACTAGAAGAAGTGTGGAAGAATATCCTAGGAGATATGTATGTAGGTATGTATATGTTTGGTTAAATTGCAATATTCTGGGACTGCGTACATGCATCTGCTCTGTGTCTTATGCGGAACACCATGTATAACAATATTTCCATTATTTAAATAAACAGTTTTCTGTCAAACTATTTTCTATTAATAGCGGCATTACTATATAGTAAAGTGTCATTTCAATGTGGTAAAGTGCCACTTTAATAGAAGATTTTGAATTTAAATTAGCATATTATTAGTCAAAATGTAAAAAATGTTTTTATGTAACTTTCGCCACTTTTTATTTCAAGTATTGATTTATTTCATAAATTAATTTTTCTTAACCTGAAATACAGAATCATTAATAAAAAAGATACAAAAGTGAACCACACTTTATATTAGGTAAGTCAACCTTTCTGAAATTTAAATGAGAAAATATAATTCCCAATTAAAAACAAAATATCACTTTTTTATTTGATTTAAAATTAAAATTAATTATCGATTACCTTTTTAAGACCGACTTCTAATCAGTGGAGAAAGTTAAAACAGATATCGACTTGACTGTGATTTATTTATTACATTGGTAATGCAATTTATGTCAGTTTTTAATAATTTCTTGTTTCATCACATCATTTTAAATAAATAAAACTTTTAATCTACTCGAGCCTTTTAGGCAATTACCATTAAGATGTCTTAAATAATTTTAAACAAGCAGAGGACAGTACAAATTACTTTCACTGCTGCTGAAGTTATTTATACGAGCAGGTCATTTGTATTGTGCAGGATGTTACTGAATCACCTTGCAAAAGAACGTAGTTGTGTTTCGGTATTTTGTTTTATCTGCCGAAGCATGTGCCAGCAGTATTTTAAATAGTGACATAATTTCTCCTAAATTTAGGACCCCTCTCTAGTGGAAATAGTCTTTGTGCTCTTGTGATTATTATTAATTAGAACCAGCGAATCAACGTTCTGGCTCTAAATTTAATTTTCTTTAGTTGAGATAAATTAAACGTAAGCTCAGAGCAAAATAGATCGTAGTGTCAGGAATTAGATAAAAGGAATACGCATTTCAGTAGGTCATATTTAAATATTGCATTATTTCTGATCTTTCTGATAAATTAATTGATATTTGTACTTATGAATAAGCAAAGCATTAAAATTCTTCTATTTTGAGTTTCTTAATTCTTTTGACCTGTTATGCAAGATCAGTAAGAACATTTATAAAAAAATCATTCAAGTAATTAATATTCAAGTCAGTCCTTCAGTCTTTAGAATAGTTTTATTATTACTCAAATAATACGAATAATTAGATTATATATCCCTGAATTTTCTTCCGAAAAGAAAAACAACTTTTAATTTAGATTTTTGTTTTTTATAAAAAAAATCTCGGCAAATGAATCATATTATCATTACCTCATAAACTTACTATTTCATGTATTATCGTAAAAAAATCCATAATATTTAAATGTGACTCTGAGGTGACCAAGGTCCATGTCTAATTTTTGACAGACGTCACTGGTGAAAGGATACAAGGGTATGTACCAAGGGAGATTCAAGGATGATTATGCCTGCAGACGGCAGGTTGGCAAGTCGCTTAAGGGCATAATCATCCTAGTATCTCTTATGGTGCATACAACGTTTTCTATTTTACTTCACTGAAATAAAAACTATAACAGGTCATAGATTTAATGTTTCTTGATTTGTGATTATAACTGATGCTAGATATTTTCAAAACATATCCATAACAATCCAAGCGTCATTATTTTCGGGTTCGCGTGGTAGCGGGTGTGGAAAGATGTATTTCTCCTGCTGTTATGACAGTGGGCATTATGAATGTCCGGGATGATATGGGTATGTTCATATATCTCGTATCCTAGGTATTATAGCTAAATAATAAGGAATTGAAATATAAAATATGGATCTTTTCACGCCCGCTCCTATGATGACCCGAAAATAATGACGCTTAAGTTGTTATATATATATTTGCAAATATCTAGCATCAGTCATAACCACAAATCAAGAAACGTTGATGTTATGAACTTTTATAGTTTTTATTTCGTATGAAGTGAAATATAAAACATTTTATACACCACGGGGCATAATCATCTCTATATTTGCCTTGATATATAAACAACTATTTCTGAAATCCCGAAATCGTTCGGAAATATGTACCATGTACCTACTTATTTGTTCTAATTTCAGACCTTAAAATACAGTATTCTAGTTTGCACTTCTTTGCTAAGCAACCATAACCAAACAGTACGTAAAAGTTATTTTTCCGATCTAGCCCGGGATAGTACCGTACCGTTTTTTTGTTTATATTTTATACAATAATACCTGTTAATGCTTGCAGTCAAACCAATCAAAAAACACTTTATTTAGTAAATATACAATTTATTTAACGTATTCCACATATTAAACATTTATTATTAACTATTTGTTTATATTTATAATTATGTTGTTTGTACAACTATTAAACACTGACTGATTTTCATCTCTAAAAGTTGACGACATTATTGCTGTTAATTATAATGGCCTTCCAAATTGTAGAGAGTGACTAATGTTATAAACCTGCTCACAATTTATAGCAGTAAACACAAAGAAATATACATGCAGCCCTTATATTTTTCCTACAAAATTGTGTGCCGCATATTTCTGAGGGCATACCCGATTACACAGCTTCTGCTACGCATGCGCTGCAGTTAGTACACGTTAGTATGCAGGTGCTGCTGGCTTTTGATTGGCTGCGACGAATTGTCAGATCCAACTGTTTCCAGCGCTATCATGGGCGGGTATATCGTTCGGGCGGACAAAATTTCGAGTATATCTTTTCGCTAATTTAATTATGAATGTAATTAATTTTATTAGTGATTCGATCGAAGTGAAGAATATCGGATGATGACATGTATGAAGAGTTTAAGGCGCGAGATCAAAATATGAGTGTAAGTGATGTTGAAATATGTATTTCATTAACAAAATTGTACGTGAATAGCACATGTGTGCAATAAGATTGTATTTTTAAAATGAGTTTTCAATAAAAAAAAACCTATTGCTATATCTTACAAGATGAAACTTAGTCCGTATAAAATGAAATCGAAAGGAGTATACTGATAGAAAGGACAAAATAGTGATATGGCGAAGAATATATTAAATTTTGACGAAACATGGACGTATGAAAGTCATACGGAAAGCGGTAGGATATGATATAATAAGTGTTAATGTGTGACCGTTGTAGTGACAGTGCTAGTAACCAATAGTAAATAATGTGTATGTATTCTTTTTGTCCTTTTTGCTTTTTGTCCAGTTACAAAATTCGTGCAAAAATCCGTGAATTTCGCGTCCATGAGGACAAGGCGTAAGTGTAATATCTGCGGAGTGCGCATCAGGTAGGTGTAAGTGGGTGGTAGTGGGCAATCGCCGTCCAAAAGGACAGGGGCACATTTAAAGTAAATTGTTAATGTGCTAGGTTCAGCCGACGTCAACTTATTTTTGATAATTTTTGTGTGCTTTAACTCTTCTCAAGTGGCACATTTTGGTAATTATACCACACGTATCTTCCATACTCATCTCTTCCGTGTTGTGAATTAGTCACTCTCTATTATTTGCGACTTTGGGTAATTGACAAAACAAGATAAAAACTTTAAATTTTGAAATATTCTTATTATTTTTATTATCTAACGCCTCGAAATTGGTAAAAACTGTTATATCACTGTTTCTACTCTAAAAATAATGATGTTATGTAATGCAATTATTTTTGTCATTTTTATTTTTTTTTATATCTGATCGCATTTAAATTTAGTACGCCTATGAAATGTTACTCCCCGCAAGCTAGCGATTAATCACTGTCCACAATTTCGACCGCTGATTATAAGTATTTTTTCGGCAATATTATTACTATTAGCAAATTTCTACTTTGTCTCTACCCCTTCTAAATATTTTGTCTGTTTTGTCTAATTTATTTATAAATGATTACTCTCTTCGGCAATGTTTCAAGATATTCATTTTCCATATCTATTTAATGCAATTAAATCTGCACCAGCGTTAACCAAAATGGTCGCAGAGGATCGATAGAAACAATATCCTGTGTACCTGTATTTATCTGGATTTGGCAAATTTAAAAATTTTGCGACAGTTTGAGGCATTTTACCAAATTGATCTATCCCCATTACTTGCCTGCAATCTTTCCCATTTGAATATTTAAAGAAAAAGCGGAACCAATAACAATTTTCTGGGTGGTATGCAACATATTTTCTATTTAGTGATAATCACTTATCACAAACATAGACCTTAATAAGGTCTATGATCACAAATGATCTTGGTTTTTTCGTTTTATTATCTGGAATTTTAATCAAAAGCTTTGATTCCAAATCATTTATATCATCTAAATTTAATTGATACAGTTCATCCTGGCCACATGCATAAGCAACACCAAACATTAAGACAATCTTAAAAGGGAAAACTACTTTTATGTAGATATTTTAAAATTTTCACGTCTAAACGTACTTTATTCATTAAGTAAAGATTTATAGGAATGCTTATAAAACCAATGGTATATATTATTTGCTGCTTGCTTGAGTAATAAAGGTTTAAAGTTGTTTATTTGACAAAACTTTTGACTTCTTTGGTTCATAGTTGTTACCACAGTATACTAAGCAATCAGTAGGGAAACTCAGCTTTCCCGCGTCTTCCAAAAATCCGCCATCTTGTTGGCGACTGACAGTTATTACTATAATTTCTGTGTGTCAGTTAGGTTTTTTGAATTTTTGACATTATTACATGGTTATCCACTCGTTGTTATTGTACTTATATTCCTGCTTTGCATGTCGCGTTGAGTGTTTAGTTTTGTGTTTTTATTTGTGTTTTTATATTACTGATTATTTATTAGTGGAACTATACCCAGTAAATAATAAATAAACTATGGGAGGAAATAAATGTGTTGTAAAAAACGAACGCATAACGCAGCTTTGGGCGTAAAAGGCCTGTAAACAGTTTTATATATGGCAGACCAAGTTAGACGTGATAGCATAATTGAGAAAATCCTAAAGAAGAATTAAAACATGAAAGGGGGCAAAGGATTTAACTCGAAATAGGAAAGAGACTGATTTCATACATAAATGAAAGAAACCACTCCATACACCTAATTGAGCAACGGGGGTTTTTGATTATGTTACCTATATATATATTTTGTAAACCTCAAAATAAATTCTACCTAATATTCACGTTTTAATTTCATTTCGTACTTTCCTAAAAAAAAAAATGAGTAAAAATATAAAAATTACACTGGGCTTAAATTTGATAATCTGCTAACAAAATAAGGTAAACATATACATCTTGACATAAAGGCAAAACTACTACAAAATATAAAATAAAACTACACTACTAGTTGACCTAGTTTCCATGTTTTCGCAAATTTTTTAAATAAATTTAAATTCATACTGGTTTTATAATCAAATTCAAATTATATCTGCTAGAAACCTAAATTAAGACAAAATGTGACCAAAACCTCAATTTACATGAAACTATATTGGATTACAACAGTTAATTAAGAATTAATGCAAAAGTATTAAAACTACGAACAACTTTGGTTATGTTTACGCCAAATTATTAGCTATTTTTTCGTATGTTCTCTGGGATCCGCTATATTCTTGGCGACTTTTTCTAGAGTGGAGGTATTTAAAAACTGCCAGACGTATTTCATTCATAAATTGTCTAAGATTCCGTATTGATTGCTTAGTATACTGTGGTTGTTACATTGACGTTTCAGGAAAACACGTCATTTTAAATATTTTGACCTATATCAATGTATTTCTTTGTACTTAGTGTCGCTCTCAACATGGAGTAATTTGACCATATCGTAAATGCCTTCAATTGTAGGTAAATCAGAAAATATGGTAACATAATAAATCATAACATTTTCGGATCGGGAAGTGGAAATATTTCAAGGAAATAAGTCTTGAAACGTTTATAAGCAAATTCGTACTTTTACTTGCATTTATTTCGCAATGAATTTAAATTCACAGCTGCTACTAACTCTAGTGGTGTCCTGGATACCTAAACATCATCCATTTTAAATAGTTTTTAATATATTTTAGTACTTATAGGTATTAAAACGAATTGTACTTTTATCAAAACAATGTATAAGCAGTGATTCGAAGAAAACGACTCAATGCTTGTTGGTCAATTTGCGTTGTTGTCCGGGAATGTATTGCTTTTACTACCAGGTATACGATATAGTAGTTTAACACGATGTTACCCTTGTCATCGACTCCTTTCAATGGTAATTGGTTACATCATTTGTTGACAATAAGCAGATAGAAAGAAGAAGATTTTTAATTGTGGGGGTAGATATAGAGATAGTATTAGCAAAATTTCATTAGATAAGATACAAAACTGTTATGAAGGATTTAAAAAACCATTGAAAATATTCATAGGCTACGCTAGAATGACGTTTTAATATTCTTTTAGTTTTGTTTGTCAGGAAAAATTTTGAAATTGGAAGTTATATGAAAGCAACCGGCTCTTTAAAGAAAAAATCAGTTATACTGCTAAACAATCAAGAACGTTCAATGAACAAGATATAATTACATTTTTAATGGAAGCTCCGGATGAAATATACTTAATGGCAATATATATCTATAGTATTAAAATCTTATTCTTTATAATATAAGACAATGTAATTATTGTAGGTGGTTCTATAGTCTGTTTGGAAATGAAAGAGAGTAATAAAACCCCGAGATAAGAACCGGCCATGGGCGTGGTAATATTTCGTTTCAGTTAATTATTGGGTAACGCTAATGCTAGCAGGTAATGGGTGTACATTAGTATATTTTACTGGATACATCTTAGGGCAGGAGCCAGTGTATTGTGACAGATCAATCCAATCTTAGAGCTGAGTATACGAAAACGTTTAGTGACTATTGTGCCAGTGGATATAATATTGTTTGGGTAAAATGTCGAACTTATCAGATTACGTACCTGCTAAACGCGTGAAAAGATGTGCGCTGTCTCAGAATGAGAAGATTATTATATTAAATGTATTTAATGCATTGAAACACCAAAATCCTACCAACAGTGTTGACGACATCGTGGAAAAGTGTTCCAAAAAGACAGGGATTGGAAAATCGACTATCTACAGACTTTTAAAGGAAACAAACAATGAACAAGATACTGTAAATCCTCCAAAATCATCTACAGGGAGGTCAAAAGTCGTTATAGATGATTTCTTCAAAAATGTCATTCGCAGAAAAGTACACTCATTTTATTTTAAAAAAGAACCAACACTACTCAAAATTTTAAGTGAACTTTCGGAGGACAACGATTTGCCAAAAATCAGTAGAAGCAAATTCCGTCTTACAAGGCCGTCTTACGACAGTTGAATTTTTGCTGGGAAAAGCAGAACAGGAAGTCAGTTCTTATCGATAAAGATAAGAAATTATTTGTTGGCGAAGATCCTACTTAAGATCAATTAGAAAATTCCGTGACGAAGGGAGGAATATTTATTATCTAGACGAAACTTGGGTCAACGAGGGATATACTGTAACAAAAGTATGGCAAGATAAAAATATAAAAAGTTTTCGACCAGCATTTTTGGATGGACTTTCAACAGGGTTCAAGACACCTTCTGGTAAAGGGCGAAGATTAATAGTGACACGTATAGGTAGTACCAGTGGTTTTGTAGATGGCGGTTTACTTTTATTTGAATCTAAAAATACAGGTGACTATCACGAATACATGAACGCAGATGTTTTCGAAGAGTATTTTACACAGATGTTGGATCTTATTCCTCCGAGGTATGTAATTGTCATGGGTAATGCCAGTTACCATTCACGGCAGACCGAGCGGACGCCTACGACTGCTTGGAAGAAAGCCGATATAATTCAATGGTTATTCGGAAAAAACAAATATGATGACACTTGTCAAAATCAGAAAAAATATGTTATCGATGAAATGACAACAAATCGCCAAATAACGGTACTACGGTTACCACCTTATCACTGTGAACTTAACCCAATCCAAATAGTCTGGGCGCAGATAAAAGGAGATGTAGTGCAAAATAATACGACTTTGAAATTAAGTGACGTGAAAATTTTATTAAAAAATTCCTTGGAACGAGTAACTGTAGATAACTGGCAAAGATGTATACATCATGTACAAAAAGAAGAGGAGAAAATGTGGGAACTCGATAATTTAATTGACGTTACTGTGGAACCTATGGTTATCAATCTAGGAGACGAAGATAATTCATCAGAATATTCAGAGGATGAATTTTAATATACCTACTTTTTTATTTTCTTTATTGTACATTTATACAATACTACATTTACTCACCATAATTTGATTTTTCAAAATACATATATTTTTGTGTGAAATAAAAGTCTATTCATTAAATTTAAATAAATATTTTGATAATAACATTGAATAATTTTATTTGAATTACTAAAAACCCTCTAAACCCGGTTATGATGCTTAAAGTAGCCTCATGTTTGAAATGCTGTTTTTATATTGTTTACTTATAAGAGAAATGGACCGAGAAATTGAAGCGGCATAGACAAAGACGGATTGTCGGGGATTAAATTTTAGCTACCTGCTACAATTTAGTACAACCCGGTCACATAAAGTTTTTTTTAAGTACACCTCATCTATACTGATAATACATAACATGAAAATATTGAATATAAGCACCAGTACTACATTTATTTACGATTTGCATACATAATAAGCTTTTACTACTCTCTTTCATTTAAAAACAGACTATAGTAATTGGAATTGCCGGTGCGTGTAGAACTGACTAACTAACGAAAATGACGTATTTCCTGCACTAGAGAACGATGGCTAACAAGATGTACTTCTTATCAAAAACAGACGGTTGAACAGAACCGAAGTTGAATAGTTGGCACACATTCCAACTATTCATTCTATTGCGTTGTGTTGATTCTTCTGTTGTGGTGTGTTTGTGATACACTTTTAATGAAATATGAAAATGATTTGTAGTATTTTCAAAATTTTTACTATTATTTATTATGTCGACCCTGGCAATTTACATCTAGATATAATTGAGTACCGACATACTACTCTAATCTTTCCACCGCACATGCATTCCTAAAGACGTCTTTCCTAGCATAATATGGGCTGGCCCGCCAGCTACCACCCAGTTATATCTATCATAAGTAAATATAAGTTGAAATGAAATAAATGTATACGTTTCGTCTCACCAACGTTTTATTGCCCACTTAAAAAAACACACAAAACAATTGTATTTACAAATAAACCGGAGGATGAAAGCACCTCTATGGAAGCTTCACTTATCAGAGAACCTGCAGAAAGTCACAAATCATGATTTATTTTCAACTAGTGTTTCAGAACAAATTTAGCTATCGGGTTTATCTAAACAAGGTATTTGCTTTGATAATTATTGTACTATTCATAACTCTGTATTCAATATTAATTTTATCAAAGAACTAACTTCTTTCTGCAAAATAATTACTGTTATATAAAAAATTTTGAAGTTTATTATTTTTTCTTATGTAGAATAAAAAATGTTGTATGCACCACGGCGAGAAAGTGATTTTCCGGTCTTCCGGTCAAGCTCAAATTTGCCTCAGCTGTCTATTTCTTTTGTCAGTTCGGAAAACGTTCATTTTCCCGCCTAGGTATACAAACTACTATTACTTGGTCTGAGTCACTCACCGTCAACTCGGAACTGCTATTAATCTCGACAAGAAATCTAGTTCGCGTGCCAACTTTGACGGATAAGTCGTTCAGTCGTCTGAGGAATGCCGGAGGTTCGTCTTCATCGCCGGAAGCCGTGAGGCGACCTCCCACCCGCAACTCCACGTCTCTGGACACGGTGCCAGTGGGAGACTTTGCGGTGACGGTGTACAATCCGGCGTCCTCCTTCTGGACATTGTCTAAAGCTAACTGGATCGTATTTCCAGTTACTTTCAGTCTTCGTCTTTTGTCCGGAACAATAGGCGCTCCTCCATCTTTGGACCTGAAACCAAAACAATAGTTTATTTTGGGATTGAGTAATAATATAAATATCAATCGTTGTTGATTGGACGGGCCTTTAACCTTACATTAAATAATATATTGCTTCTTTCCTGTTCTAAATAAAGCCCTTATTTTTCTTATTAATACAATTTTATGATTCGAAAGAAACCCTGATTTGACTCTAATGAACTTCTTTCTATGTTAATTCTGCATGACAAAGTGCCTAATGATTGAAATGACCTGAGAGAGAAAATGTTGATCACAATTAGAAATCTTCAATAGTATGCTATATTTCAGCATTTCTATAGTATAATATGTTTTGCTAATAGTATTCGAAGGTGTTTTTTAGGTTCCTTGACTTTGTCTTTTTGACAGGAAGAGAATTAAAATAAAGAATGGATATACTGATTAAAGTAGAACTAATCTATAGATTCAACAAATCATGGTAGATTATCCATTAATTTAGTTAAAATCGTTGCTTCAATTCTTTAAACATGCTTAAACAACAAACAATTTAGATCTTAATATGTGCCTATTATTACTTATGATAGATACAATACAATTACACTAAAAAAAAGTAACTGCAACAGTTGCAATGCAGTTGTTTCTCAGACTAGCTTAGGGGAGACGCTGGCATTCAGAACCACTTTATTTTAACCCTAGATTTTAAATTTATTTACCATGCAATTGCAACTGTTTCTAAGTCACTGTTATATCAGTAAGGATTGTTCTTAATTCATTAAAGTAATAATATTTTTAATAACAAATATTAAAAATAATTAGAATTTAAAGAATTTATCACCTTGGACGAAAGGAATCGACCTGTGCAAAGTGAACCAAGTCAATGAAAACTTGAAATATATATTTGAAACATTTTAAAATACAACAATTTTTAAAACTCAAATCAAAATTAACATTTAATATTTATTAAAACCGTCTAGTACCAAGTAATATAAGCTTTGGTCGCGCTAACAAAAAAGAGGTTAAGGTTATTAAGGTTAAGAGGAGCAGGAACGCCATTAAAAATGATGAGTTTCTAATAACAAATCCCAATGTTTTGTAAGCAGTAGGTATTAGACATATGATTGATTTTTCATCCTAATAACTCTAACACTATTGCAATGCTTCAGAGGTATGGCGTGGAGGTTATAGTTACATAAAACAGGGCGAGTTTTCAGAGAAAATGAACAAATTTTGTACTCATCAACATTAACTGTTAATTGGTTCTTTGATCACCAGTCCTCAAGTAAAGCTTTACATTTCTGTAATCTTAAGCAATCATCAATGGAATTTACCTATATGTATTTCAAAAAAGTTTTAAATCGCCGGCAAAAAACATGTGATTATAGATTTTATTAATATAGGTAAATAGTTAACACACTAAACGAAAAGAAGTGGTCTAAGGTTGATCTTTGGGGTATATCAAGTAACTAAGAAAATATTTGATTTAAAACCATTGTATGAAACATACACTGCCTTGTTAAGAATAGAAATCGTATTATCTTCTTTTATGAAGTTATTTAAATTTGAATTTTATTTATATGATAAAATAAGGTTCTGGTCTAATAGAACCTAATGTGAAACATATAGTAATATGTTTATTAATATCTTTATTAAAAATTTATAATTTGACGACACAGCAAATTACCATCTAGGCAGTATCTCAGAATGAAGATTTTGTCAGTTATGACTTCTATACTTAACAGGGCAGTACAGTTTACGTTACGAAAAATAAGGTCGAAAACGACTAAGTAAGCTTTAACTAAAACCCAAATGGTGCAATTTATACTTATATTAATAATTCATTATACGTTTATCTTAATTGTTTCGCTACGCGGGAATATAAAAAATTAGTATATATTAGTTTGATATATTTAGTTTTGGTAAATAACAATAATTTTATTTAATCGATTCGCTAGGGATAACACAAATTCTATGTATTAATATTGCAGGTTTACTTTCAAATCCGTTTACTATAGTCTGTTTAGAAATGAAAGAGAGTAATAAAAGCTTATTATGTATGCAAATTGTAAATAAATGTAGTACTGGTGCTTATATTCAATATTTTTTTATTATGTATTATCGGTATAGATGAAGTGTACTTTTGAAAAAACTTTGTGTCACCGGGTTGTAGTAAATTGTAACAGGTAGCTAAATTTTAATCCCCAACAATCAGTGTTTGTCTATGCCGCTTCAATTTCTCGGTCCATTTCTCTTATAAGTAAACAATACAAAAACAGCATTTCAAAACATGAGACTACTTTAAGCATCATAACCGGGTTAAGAGGGTTTTTAGTAATTCAAATAAAATTATTCAATATTATTATCAAAATATTTATTAAAATTTAATGAATAGACTTTTATTCCACACAAAAATATATGTATTTTGAAAATTCAAATTATGGTGAGTAAATGTAGTGTTGTATAAATGTACAATAAAGAAAATAAGAAAGTAGGTATATTAAAATTCATCCTCTGAATATTCTGATGAATTATCTTCGTCTCCTAGATTGATTACGATAGGTTTCACAGTAAAATCAATTAAATTATCGAGTTCCCACATTTTCTCCTCTTCTTTTTGTACATGATGTATACATCTTTGCCAGTTATCTGCAGTTACTCGTTCCAAGGAATTTTTTAACAAAATTTTTACGTAACTTAATTTAAACGTCGTATTATTTTGTGCCTTTTCACCATATTTGTTTCAAGAGAAATGTTTTTTCCAGATAAACATTGAATTATATCGGCTTTCCTCCAAGCAGTCGTAGGCGTCCACTCGGTCTGCCGTGAATGGTAACTGGCATTATCCATGACAATTACAGACCCCGGAGGAATAAGATCCAACATCTGTGTAAAATACTCTTCGAAAACATCTGCGTTCATGTCTTCGTGATAGTCACCTGTATTTCTAGATTCAAATAAAAGTAATCCGCCATCTACAAAACCACTGGCACTACCTATATGTGTCACTATTAATCTTCGCCCTTTACCTGAAGGCGCCTTGAACCCTGTTGAAAGTCCATCCAAAAATGCTTGTCGAAAACTTTTTACATTTTTATCTTGCCATACTTTTGTTATAGTATATCCCTCGTTGACCCAAATTTAGTCTAGATAATAAATATTCCTCCCTTCGTCACGGAATTTTCTAATTGATCTTAAGTAGGATCTTTGCCAACAAATAATTTCATCTTTATCGATAAGAACTGACTTCCTGTTCTGCTTTTCCCAGCAAAAATCCAACTCTCGTAAGACGGCCAATAATTTGCTTCTACTGGTTTTTGGGCAAATCGTTGTCCTCTGAAAGTTCACTTAAAATTTTGTTTGGCGTTGGTATTTCTTTTTTAAAATAAAATGAGTGTACTTTTCTGCGAATAACATTTTTGAAGAAATAACGACTTTTGACCTCTCTGTAGATGATTTTGGGGGATTTACAGTATCTTGTTCATTTTTTGTTTCCTTTAAAAGTCTGTAGATAGTCGATTTTCCAATCCCTGTCATTTTGGAACACTTTTCCATGATAAACGTTAAACACTGTTGGTAGGATTTTGGTGTTTCAATGCATTAAATACATTTAATATAATAATTTTCTCATTCTGAGACAGCGCACATCTCTTCACGCTTTTAGCAGGTACGTAATCTAATAAGCTCGACATTTTACCCAAACAATATTATATCCACTAGCACAATAATCACTAAACACAAGTCGAATTTTACTCTACTGCATTAGCACGTCTTCGTATATTCAGCTCTAAGACTAGATTGATCTGTCAATCCACTGGTTCCTGCCCTATGATGTATCAAGTAAAATATACTAATGTACAGCCATTGCCTGTTAGCATTAGTGTTACCCGATAATTACCTGAAACGAAATATTACCACGCCCATGATCGGTTCCTGTCTCGGGGTTTTATTACTCTCTTTCATTTCCAGACTATAGATAGTTGATAAACATCATCAGATCAGAATCTCCAAATGTAATTTACCGGTCCTCGTAACTGATTCGACATATTCAGTTCTCAGGCTTAGTTTGGTTTCGAATTTGAATGATTCTAGTCAGTCAGAATAATTCGAAATAGTCATCCAATTACATTCTCAAATTGTCATCGCGCTCAGTTATTTTGATTCATTCTGGAACAATTTGCAATCGGAACCATAACAAGCCTCTCTACAAACACATGTGTTTACCTACGTATGACACTTTTTCGTATACAATATAAAATGATTTTATGGTATAATACTGTACTTTGAGAACAGATGATTAGAGATTAAAACTAAAAGGATAAGTTTATTTTTAGATCAGTTTATGAAAGAAGCATTTACATACAGTACTGTATAATAAAGATTCAGTAAAGAAATATAAATAATTTTCATTAAGCAATAAGCCAAGTGTCCTCCAGATAATAAATTAAGACATTTTACATGATTTATGTTAAGGCTGAGGCTCCTGTGTAGTTTTCTCTTTTCGAGCTAGTTGCTACTAGCCATATCCATAATAAAACCTACTGTTGCACTAACTAATTTTGTTTAGGTAAACACTGAGTTACACAAATTGAACTTGTATGCTAATGTTTATGGTTACTTGATGTTAATATATTTTGTATTGATAACTGTCTACGACTGGCTATATGCTGGGGTTGAGACCTACTTAAAGACAAAATTTACAAAAATGTTAAAGTAATACTAGGGCACCCTTCCCTAGAAATGGAACAAGAGGGTAGGGAGCCACTTGACTTAAAATTACCTTATTCAAATCAAGAATTAGCAGATATCGTGTGAATGTGTATGTGTATCATACATGTCAATATCTAGAAATTGCACGTCATGAATGCCAATGAAATTGAACAGATGTCATGTAGCTTATTTTATATTGTTTCGTTAGTCTCAAGCTCAGCAGAGCTTCAAAAGACATGGCGGTGACATCTTTGATAGAGCTGTTGTTCCTTCACAATAGAGTCAGTTCCAAAATTTTCTGTTTTTTTTTTTTTTTTGTAGACATTAGATCTGATGAAATCAGTCGTGATACCACATGACATATGAGGAAAAATTATGTTTGCAAACCTATACAGGGTGACCAGTATATGAGTGCCGTAATTTTAAGAACTTATTTATCTGACCAAAAGCAAAAAAAAAACTGTTGCAAAAAAAATATCTGAAACGAGTTTGCCTACAAGTATATTTCAAAAATAAAAATACAACAATAATATGCAAAACTATGTTACGAAATAACAAACTAAGGTACAATTCAGGTTAAGTAAAAGCTCCTTTTAACGTAACATATGAAAATTATTTTTTCTCAGTATTATGCCCGTTTGCTTCGAAGTTAATAAGAATTACATAAAAATAAGACATGCTTAAGTAGGCTTTTCCTATTGCACCATACGTTAAGATCTTCTTAAGTATGAAAACAGATGCTTTAATTTAAGCCTCTGTTTGACAGTGACTGTACGTAAAACAAACACAAAAATTAAAAAAAAACGCGAAAAGTGCAAATATATTGGAAAGTATTATAGTGGTTTGTAAAAAGTATAATGGATATTCGATTGAATGATATATTTGAAGATGATTTGGATATTTTTGGAAATTATATTTTTTGGAATTAAATTATATGAGATCTAATCATTTCCGTTCAATGGACCAATTGAATGAAGATGGTTTGGCCACTAATACCAACCACAGAGAAAATAAAATAAATTATTATTATCTTTAGTTTGGCTCTCATGTTAATTAGTCTTGATCAACAAGAGCCATATCGGTATTATATATGACAACATTGACAACAATAAAAACAAACACCATAGACATGACATCACGAAATCTAACCTTATTTCCATATAACAAACTAAAGAAAAACATAAAGAACTAAAATACCTAACATAAAATAATTAAAGTTACTAGATTTGTGCGTTGTTGCCAATACAAAGACTTACTTTGCTAAGTATGGTTTATGATACGTCGGTGCAATACTCTAAAAAAATAAGCATAACTTAACTTTAAGAACAACTTTATTAAGTTGTTCTTAATATAATGTTGGTGCAAACGGACATTAACAAAGTAAACAATTTCCGAGAAACTCGTTAAAACTGTAACGTACTGCAACGATCGACAATGTTATAATGTGTCAGGCTGCTGCTGATAACCTAAAATCAATATAAATCACAGGAGTACTGAAGTGCGGTTCATTATTCTCTAGTTTTTCTTTGATCTATGTAAGTGTACATATACAAAAATGGAATAATTTATAATAACCATGACCAACTACATGTTAATTTATGGCGATTCTAGGCAAAACTCGGGCTACGAGACGTTTGTATGGTGTGGCTTCTTGCAAGCAACAGAAATCATTTTGAACACTTTTGTTGTGAAAAGAGCTCTATGGAATCTGTTTACAGTAAGCACCTATGTTTCGGTGCACCTATTTGTAATTAGTACGTACAAATACGTAACAATCCTAATATCGTATGCGAGTAACATTGTCACATATTCAAAGTCTGTCTGCTGACATAACTCTGCTGCCGTTGGTTAGAGAAAAAAATTGTTAAGTCAAATCTTTTTGGTACAATTTATCATACACTAAATTTAAGGCACTCATATTCCGGACACATTGTATAAGCTCCACTGCTTTAACATTTAATTTTTTATGATATTTCAGATTGGATCTAATTTATTCTAGACATACGTTATACAACATGTTTTCTATTTAAAATTGTATGCTCTTCGCTGAGTTGAAGTTTAGTTTCCAAGACCTAATAATTTTTAACTTCTACACATTTGGTCGTCTTAATAATTCTAAACAAAATTTTCGCATCGCACACGATAATGCATACCCGTACTTACAATCTAACTTGAAGTGTATGTATCCCTTTAACTTGTATAAACTAGTCTACTATGTTATTATACCATTAAAATCGTGATGTATTTGAATATGGAATGAGCATTTGTATAGACTTTTCAGCAATTTATTAACACATTTATATAGTTTGTTTGTTTACCCTGTGTTAGGCTACCTTGATATTGGGCCAGTCAAAATTAAAGAGCGTAATTTTAGATATCCGGATAACCTACATTTTCTAAGAGTAAAAAACAGGTGTCGATATTTTTATCGATGATGTTAGCGTAATGTTTCAGCGTTAAAAGGCACGTCAGTTTCTAGTGAGCGTTGACGTTGACGTTGACGTTAGAAGTTAATTATTATTTCATAATAACCGGAGTAGTCAAGTGAAACATATTGGTTTAAGTGGAATAACAACATAATGTAATGTTTTATATTTTCACGCTTTTCTCACTCATAATTAACCCTTATGGTTTTATCTTGATCTATATTATAGAAAACTTTAGTATAACATATATCATACTTATTAATTATACAGGGTGTCTCATAATTAGCTGCCAACCCTGAACAGGCCGATTCTATGATCAAAACTAAGTAAAAAAGTTCATATGAACATGGGTCCGGAAATGCTTCCTAAGGACACAGGGACCCATTGAAGAGGGAGGAATGGAAATCATTTTTTTGCAATATCTCTCAATCGCGTTGTGGTAAATGAATGAAATTTGGTATACACAGCTACATTTTGATGAGCAATTGCCCTTGGGGCCCTTGGTATTTTGCGTGCTTTTTCATCTTTGACTTTTGAACAAATTGGACAGCAAATTCCGTTTTCCCGAACTGTTTTACGTTGAAAAGGTACTCTTGTTTCAAATCGTTATCTTTAACGGTTTCTGAGAAAATCGCTCTTGAATTAATCCCACTTTGGTCAATTTCATAGTAATTTAAACAAAATTATCAAGGTATTCTTATGTCAAGTATTGTCAACCCGATTGCCAATTTAATAGTTCTAAGCGAAAAATATGGAAGAGTTTACGGGACAGGAGTTAGTTGATATGATATTTATTTATGGCTTTTGCGATGGTAATGCTGCAGCGGCAGAACGCGAGTACGGGAGCAAATTCCGTTTTCCCAAACTGTTTTACGTTAAAAAGGTACTCTTGTTTTAAATTGTTATCTTCAACGGTTTCTGAGAATATCGATTGATGTAGAACAATTATGATATGATGATTTGTTTATGGCTTTTGCGATGGTAATGCTGCGCGGCAGAACCCGAGTACGGCAGAAGGTTTCCAAACAAAAGGCTGACATCAAGGAGGACATTATTCACTGCATTCCGCAATTTAGCTGCAACCGTCACTTTTCGAAGGAATCATAAGATGGAAACTTAATTTTGATAACAGACAACATTTTAAAAACTGTTCAAAAAACCCTCCACCTTCTCTGATACAAAGTCTTGCCCTACGTGTAACACTTTCGAAGCTATTAAGATGCTAAAACGATTTTGACGAATTTCATTGACTGCATAATTGATACGCTACAGCAATTCCTCACAGGTATCGACTTCGGTGGCGTAAACTTTTTGATTTAGATATCCCCAGAAAAAGAAGTCCAGTGGGGTTAGGTCGGGAGAACGCGGCTGCCAAGCTACCGGTCCGTGCCTCCCTATCTACCGTCCAGCGAAATTTTCGTTTAGGAAATTTAGAACATTGCGACCACTATGTGCCGGGACTCCATCGTGTTGAAAAAACATATCACATCGTAAATTTAGAGGCAGATCATCGAGAATTTGGGGAAGATTTTCTTGAAGTAAGTTTAAATAAAGATTTGAATTGAGACGTTGTGGAATTTCAATAGGTCCAATCAGAGTGTCGTGAATTATTCCCGCCCATAAATTTATGGAAAACCGTTGCTGGAAGTTTGTTCTCTGAACAACATGCGGGTTCTCTTCTTCCCAATAATGAGAATTATAAAAATTTAATTTTCAATTTCGGATAAAAGTAGTTTCGTCACACCACAAAATTTTGGAAGCTTGCTCGTTGACAAGCGACAAAATCCAGCGACAAAATTGCATACATGGCGCAAAATCTTCTGGTATCAAGCCATGTACACGTCGATAGTGATAGGCATGTAGACCTTGTCGCTTTAATATTCTTCCAACCTGAAATGTTAGTAGCACATCTAATCAATTCTGTTAAGGAAATCTTTAAGATATGTAGTACCGTTGGCCGAGGAACATTTATTTGCCTGGAAATGTTCCGTATGCTAGTCGTAGCATCTTGTTCAATAGCGTTAAGGACTTCCGGTTCCCTATTAATCCTGGGACGTCCTTGACCCGGTATCTTTCGAAAAGTGGCGGTTGCAGCTAAGTTGCGGAATACCGTAGGGAATGTCCTCCTTGATGGCAGCCTTCGGTTTGGAAACCTTCTTCCGTACTTGCGTTCTGCCGCTACAGCATTACTATCGCAAAAGCCATAAATAAATATCATATCAACTAACTCTTGCCCCGTAAACTCTTTTTTTCGCTTAGAACTATTAAATTGGCAATCGGGTTGACAATACTTTGACATAAGAATGCCTTGATAATGTTGTTTAAATTACTATGAAATTGACCAAAGTGGGATTAATTCAAGAGCAATTTTCTTAGAAGCCGTTAAAGACAACGATTTAAAACAAGAGTACCTTTTTAACGTAAAACAGTTCGGGAAAACGGAATTTGCTGTCAAAGATGAAAAAGTTACATACGCAAAATACCAAGAGCTCCCCCATACCCACCTGAATGGACCTTGTGGAAATAAATGGATTAGTCCATCAAATTGCTCATCAAAATTTAGCTGTGTATGTCAAACTTCACTCATTTATCACAACGCGATTGAGAGATATTGCAAAAAATGATTTCCATTCCTCCCTCTTCAATCGGTCCCTGTGCCCTTAGGAAGCATTTCCGGACCCATATTCATGTGAACTTTTTTACTTAGTTTTGATTATATTTATGTTTTTTAGCCCCTTTTTTTATTTTGCAAAAACGTTGTGTATTTTCTTATAATAGTTGGTTGATGTTTAGTGAAACTCTATGTTATATTGTTAATATCCTTAAACTTGTATTTAGGAAGGAATAATCGGAAACAGGATACTATAATTAATGGTCTAGATTTTCTAACTAAGCCAACGTTTCGATTTATTTTAAATCTTCTTCAGGGCTACAATAGAAAGCAAGAGATAAGAATTATAAAAACAATATTGACTATGTAAAATTTAAAAACAAAACAAAAGACAAAAGAATAGTTATACATACATATGAATAATATGAAAAAACATATTAAAATACTATTCATTAAACAACAAAACATTAGATTAAAACATTAATTTAAAGAAGATTTAAAATAAATCGAAACGTTGGCTTAGAAAATCTAGACCATTAATTATAGTGTCCTGTTTCCGATTATTCCTTCCTAAAGTTTAGTGAAATAAACAGTACGTATTTGACAGTTGTTCTCAGTGCACAAGTTTTCTTTTGCTATGGCTGGTTACTCTAACGCAGAATTAACAGACATGCATTTCATGGTCGTGCTAATGGGAACGCCACCGAAGCGCGACGTCTTTATGTTGACGTTTATCCAAATCTCCAGATTCCTTCACAACGCATGTTGTGCAGAATTCACCAAAGATTGCGTGATACCGGTTTCTTGAGCAAACAGTGCCATTTATCCGGAAGACCAAGATCGGTATCCACTCCTAGAGCAGAACAAGAAATTCTAGCACTGGTAGAGCAGAATCCAGGTATGAGTGTGCGGAGAATATCAGCCGAGGTAGGAATTAGTGGTCCGCTTGTTTGGAGAATCCTTCACGAGCAACTGTTTTATCCATACCATGTGAAACGAGTACAGGCCTTAAATCCAATAAATTATCATCAAGCCCGTTTGGTTTTTTGCCGTTGATTTCTACGTCATGATGCTGAAGACCCTCGTTTTCTTGCAAACATTCTTTTTACTGATGAGGCCGGATTCACAAGAAATGGAGTGTTTAATTTTCACAATACGCATATTTGGGTCGACGAAAATCCTCATGCTCTAATAGAATCTGGACATCAGGCACGTTTTTCATTAAACATTTGAATGGATATTGTAGGTGACAGGTTTCTAGGTCCTGTTGTTTTCCCAAACCGATTAACAGGCGCTGCTTACCTCAACTTTCTGCAGAACACACTGTATGAGTTTTTGAATCAGAGTCAACAAATGTGGTTCCAGCATGATAGTGCTCCAGTTCATTTTTCCATGGCCGTTAGAAAGCATTAACACCAAACTTTTCCACATAGATGGGTAGGAAGGGCCGGACCTATTTTATGGCCTCCAAGATCGCCTGATCTGAACCCTCTAGATTTCTTTGTTTGGGGATATTTGAAGGCATTAGTGTATGGTACTCCTGTAAATAGCCTGAAAGAGCTGCAGCTACGGATCAATCAAAAGTGTCAAGAAATCCAAACCAAGAAGTGTGTTTTCGAAAGAGTTCAAATATCGTTGAGACGAAAATGTCGTGCCTGCTTGGAAATGGGCGTATGGCACTTTGAACATCTTCTGTACCTTTGTTTTTTGTTTGTTAAAAGCTTCCTTTGTCGGTTTATTCCTAATAAAATAAAATGTTTGAAAAATGAATAGTGGTCTATATCTCCGCAACCGTTACTTTGCGGACCCATGTTTATTAAGACTTTCCTGCTTATTTTGGTTCATACTATTACCTCCTGAAATATTTTACACTCTTTTTTTAACACCCTGTAGAAGAGGGGCTATTATCCTACTTTTTCAATGTGGAGAAATGGTTTGCTGCCTCTCCCATGCGAACAAAATATTCCCTGCTAAAATCAATGTTGAAAGTGCACAAAGGTATTGATATTTCGAAGTATGGTAAACTTACTTCATATTTGAAAATAGTATCAAGAAATTATAAACCAAAGACGGCACAGATACTGGAGAGAAACCAAATCGAAGAATTTCTGAAAAAACACTAGATGAAGAATATTTACAAGTCCCGGTCAAAATGACAAGATCGTTCTTGAGATATATGTTAATGTTAATAATGATAATTCTACATAAAATGCTATAATATCTAAGCGTGATATTATGAATTCTAATTCGCTAGTGGATAATATATAGTGGTTGTGAATAAAAAAAAATAAATAATAGTTCTGTAGGAAGTGAGGGTCGACTAGTTAATTTTACCCTACCTTTTATTTTGCCAATTCTGATCTTAAAATAAATTTATAAGTCAAGGATATATAAAAGTAAATAGTTATATTGTAATTGTCATTACTAATTATAGACTGGAAAACCGCCAATCGGGAACTTGTTTAGACAACAAAACCTCGAACGTTTCCATCTATGTTTATTTGACAAAAGTGAAATAATTCTAGAATCTTTTAACTAGTGTAATTTATTACAGCGAATATATTTCATTATCCCTTTGAGACTCTTCGTCCATTGCAATGGAAAATGTTGTAGGCTATAGTACTTAATACTAACAATATACATTCCAATTAGTGTTCAAGCATATAACGCCATCTACAAATATGCTTCTGAATTATACGTAGGTATATATAGACAGTTGAGTGTAGGGGCAGCAAAATCGTACTTCACCAAAAGTAAAAAATTTATTTTTTTAGAAGTTTTATGTGGATAAAATATAGCCCAAGTAAAAAATAATGTTTATAAAAGAGGTATTAGTCATTTTTTAGCTTGTATACATAAAACAATCAATCATGTGTAGAAATAAAAGCAGAAATTTAGAAATGGAAACAAGAAAGAGGACGGAAGTTAAATGGAAGAATGGATCATTTCTAAAGTATATTTTTTGGCTGTATTAGTGGAGATTTCTATTGCCAATCTCCACTACTATGAGATGCATTGCACGTTACTTTAGAAGTGAATAATAAAACAATGTGGAAAATTTGGAAAGACCATTACTGTATCCTTAACATTTCCAACGTGTACAAATAGTTCATTTTTATGCAGATGGATATTTAAAGTAGTAACCGGTATTAGTTTTTGGTAATTGTCTGAGTATTATGGGTGATTTCATCGTTGGTCTCGCTTTTCTACCATTGAGAACTTAATGGAGATTCTTATAAAGGAGTATTTAAAATCAGATGAATAAACTCATGGAAGATGTTTCAGTTACAGCTAGGTAGAGAATGTTTTTTAATGCACAACAGAGCACCAGCATGTTTCAAAAAAGCCGTCAATAATTAGTTGAAGGAAAATTCATTCAATCTATGTATTGAGCGAAATGGAGCCTACTTTTGGTCTGCTCGATCTCCTCACTTAAATCCGTTTAATTTTTGAAAATGTGCGACAGTCGTTGAGGTTAAGGTTTGCTGTATGCGTTACCACCATTGGGGGACATGTTCTATAGAGATATTTTTTGTTTTTTTCAGAAACTAAAGTATAGTTAACTTATATTGTTAAGTCAATTTTAAAATTAGTTTGGAATAAGAAATAAATATTAATTCAAAAACACTTTACATTTGAAAGAAAATGCAAGACACCATTTTTATAAGAAATTAGTCTATTAATTTTTCTGAAAAACCAAAGACGTAGTTTCTCTTAATAACAAGACAGCTCGAGTCCCCACTACTGATTGACAGATTTACATGTACCGAATTATTTGTTTTAATTAGTTACATCATTTCTCTAAGATGCGTCAATCTATGTAAATCACGTCAAAAATAATTGAAAATAATTTATATTTTCCCAAAATTGAATACCATTTCTTTTGTAAACCAGTAATTTGAGGCCTCTGGTTTATTAAGGCTTTTAGACCAATAGTGACCAAAGAAGTCACCTCTTTAATTTATAACCTGGACTTACTATTCATCCTGTATATTTTATTATTTTTCTCTCGTTGAAAGCCATTTTCGAGAAAAATATAATGAAGAAATTAAAAATTAAAGTTTAGATTTTGCTACATATTTAAATTAAAGGATTTTTACGATAAACTTGAATAGCATTTAAGTGAAAATAATAAAAGTAATTCTAATAAACAGTAGATAGAACAATAGATATTAACTATAAAAGAGAATCTATCAAAGTACTGTTTTATATATTACTGTTCTTAGATGAAAAAAAAAACAGATTGATTTATGAGTTGCTTCAAGTTTTTTTATAATATTTGAAAAAGCAGAAATAAAATAATCAACAAATAAAATAGGAAAATGTCGGTTCATTATTATTGCATCACAAAAAATATTATCTTTACAACCCCAAACAACTTCTGTCGAACGAACATGCATTTAGGTTAACGTTAGAACTCTATTTATAGAAACTATAAACCGTTTGCTTCACACTTCCTCAAATATTTTAGAATCAGTGAAATTAATGGAAGTAAAATTGATTAAAACATATATATGCCAACAGTAGACCATTTAACTATAAAAAAATATATTCACTGATAAAACAAAATTATAATTTCTTATTCATTTGATTTTAAGAATGACATTTGAATGAATTATTTGCCTCATTCAAATTTATTTCTGTAGTTGATGTTGGATGACATCCAAGTTATGGCATATTTCTCTTATTTCTTAGGAAATTAAAGTTATCTATGAATATACTGCGTCGTACTTCTAATAAATTAAGCTGAAGTATTAAAAAGTTACGTATGCATGTCAATGGATTGGTAATGGCTTCCTACAGCTTTTGCAACTATTTATTCAAGTCGCTCAACACCAAAAATTTAAAAAGTATGAATAATAAAATTAGGTAAAAACGAACAGATGAATCAATGAGCGAAAAAATACTTACGCGCACAAACTGCTTACGGATATATTTGTAGGATTTGTTTCTTCAAATCAACTCTTCAACTCCTTAATGCATTGTTTACATAAGTTTAATGCTAATCATTACCACTTATACTTACACCGTGACGTGTAAACACTTAGTAACACGTTAGTCAAAATGCAAGTGAAACTGAATAGAAGAAGATCCTATTTAATAACGACTACCTACCTACTCCACTTCTTACCACCTTATGTACTTTTTGAATATGTTGTCTTTTAAATAGAAATTAATTGATATCATACTAATACTAACCACTAACTGTACCGTGTTCACACTCAATAGCTGTATTCTTTTTACCAGAAATCTTAGTTTATCTCAGTTAATCTTAGTTATTCTCAATGATGATTGGTCAATTTAGTGAGATTAACTCAGATTAGCTAAGATTTCTGGTAAAAAGAATATGGCAAATTTCACACCAACTAGTGTGAACCTCTACTCCCACCATAAAGGTGCTTACTGCGAGTGCTAAGCACTAACGATTAGCACTAAGCTCCTGTAAACAATGCATTAGTTTGCTGACAAAATTTAAAATTTGAAAATAGTGGTCACAGTCTTTCATGTCGTAAAAAGTTACTATTCGTTCAATGTTTTCAAACACTGTGTAAGATACATGCATTGTTTTCACGAGCTTAGTGATAATCATTAGTACTAACTACTCGCCCTTATATCGTGACGTTTAAACCCAAAATATTAGTACTAATCGTTAGTAAAAATACGAGTGAGAGTGAATAGAAGTGGATCCTATTTTACTAATGATAAATAGGTATCTCAATTCTTCCGGCGTTAATGGTTTACACTCCCAACTAGTATAACCTTATACTCTCACCTAAAAACTTACCTATAAGTACTAATGATCAACACTAAGCTCATGCTATTTTTACTCGTAGAGTGTTTATATTAGGTACCTATTATTAGATGTTAATGATATTGTGTGAAAAATTTACAATAAACTAATAATCCGACTAATATTAAATTTAACCTACAATGTCTTACACACAAAATTTTTATTATTAGTTTTTTGCTTTTTACTTTATTGTAAAGGCGTGCAACTAATTCAAATCAATTTTCCTAACAGTTTCTCTCATATGACTTATTTATTTTTTGATACCAAACATCTATAGGATTGCAATAACTACATATCTAATATACAGGGTGATTCAGAACTTATCTAAATAAAATGTACAGGGGACTCTTACAAATACAGTTTTGTAAAAATAAAATCGAAAAGAGCAGTTGAAAAATGATTTAAAATATCCACAAGTGATGGAAATACTGCGAACCTTAATGCGAACACGTTATGTTCACTGTGAAGTAACGCGACAGGGTTGCAGGGTCCTGTCCACACAGTCGTTTTGAAGCCACGCGACGAGGTTCGTTGCGTGGCTCTGTTACAAGTGTGTACGGAATAAAACGCTGCGAACCTCAATGCCAACACCCATGTTCACTATAAAGTTACGCGACGGGGTTACAGGGTCCTGTCCACACAGTCGTTTTCAAGCCACGCGACGAGGTTCGTTGCGTGGTTCTGTTACAAGTGTGTACGGAGTAGAACGCTGCGAACCTCAATGCTAACACCCATGTTCACTATAAAGTTACGCGACGGGGTTACAGGGTCCTGTCCACACAGTCGTTTTCAAGCCACGCGACGAGGTTCGTTGCGTGGTTCTGTTACAAGTGTGTACGGAGTAGAACGCTGCGAACCTCAATGCTAACACCCATGTTCACTGTGAAGTTACGCGACGGGGTTACAAGGTCCTGTCCACACAGTCGTTTTGAAGCCACGCGACAAGGTTCGTTGCGTGGTTCTGTTACAAGTGTGTACGGAGTAGAACGCTGCGAATCTCAATGCCAACACCCATATTCGCTGTGATGTGTGCGACGGGGTTACAGGGTTCCGTCCACACGGTCGTTTTGAACCCACGCGACGAGTTTCTGTTACAAGTGAGTACGCGGCTTCAGGCTTACGGTGAGCGCTCTATCAAACGATATATAATGTCTGTTCCAACAACCGTCGAGAACTGGTTCAGAACCGTGAAAAATGTTTGACCAACACCGTCTTAAGTTGCATTCGCCGAGAGTACATTAACAACTAAACTGACTGACTAATTCTGGACGGTTCGGAATCGATTCTTGCTGTGTTGGAACAAACCCATAGTTTTCGCTCAGTAACTCCTTAACGGATAATGATAAAAATATGCAGTTTTTTTTAATAGACTATAAATATTATTTTACGTCGACGCTGTGTTTTGAAATTTTGAAAAAGTGTAAAATTAATTTTTTTTAAATGAATTTTGCATATTTCCAAATTTTCAAAACACAGCGTCGACGTAAAATAATATTTGTAGTCTATTAAAGAAAACCGCATATTTTTATCATTTTTCGTTGAGGACTTACTGAGCGAAAACTATATCCCTTTGGATCGAGCACTCACCGTAAGCCTTAAGAGCATTCACAATATTCCGTGTGGCATTGCAGGTTTATTTTCTTGACGCAGACCTGCCGTACTGCGCCATTACCACAGCACATCTTAAATAACAATCAGCTCACAGACTCGTATAGCGAGAATGTTTCACGCAGATCCTTTGCGCATGCCGCCATTTGAGGATAGAACTTTGAAATAGCGGCAGGGACGTGTGGTTGTAAAATATACACTTAGCAATACCGTTCGACGACTGCGTCATTGGCGTAAGAGTGCTGTGTTTTGTGGTTTGTTGATTTTCTTGTATTTTATACTGTTATGTTATTTTATTTTTAAACAATTTCAAGTAAAACAAATTTATATTTCGTATGTTAGAAAAATTGAGGTGTTCCATTTTAAAAAAATAAACTTTTATCAGTCTTGTAACACCATGTAGGTACATAAAATTTATTCAGCATTTTGTAATTTATATCTGCACCTACAATTTTTATATATAAAAACCTTTTTTATATCTGACACAGTTCTCGAGATTAATACTGGTCAACTCTATCTTGGACATTCAGTATATGTAAAAAAAAAATAATGAAAAAATTTGGACCTAACCAATTACAATTTATTCTTGTTATTTAGGTAGGTGTACCGCTGTAATACATATGTCTTCTGTACTTTTTTGTTTCTGTATAATGTAATATTTTGAAAACAAAAGTGGCTTAATAAATTTCACTTTTGTTTTGTTTTCTTTTTTAGTCATTAGCAACGTAATATTAATAAATTACCTATACGTACTTTGAAAAGTAATTGTACATTTTATGTTAATAATGGATCCACGTAGGTGTGGTATTTGTATTAATCAAACTCCCAAAATTAGGTAACATTTTTTATATCCATATTTTAGGAAAACAAAAAAAAAACTATTTTGAAATTCAAGTAGGTACACATTGCAGTTAAAACACTATAAATTGGGACAACTATTTTTAATCCAGTCCTGACCTCTATCCTGAGCGAGAGAGAGACAACAAGCTTCAAGGACAAATTTTCTGTGTTTAATACTTCAAAGGTGCCTTCAAAGGAGTCTGTAAGCTGATTGTTGTTTAAGCTGTGACCACAGTTTACAGCACAGTGCCATACATTTTTTGGAGAAAACTTATAACTTTTACAGTTATGATCGTATCGATTTCAAATTTGGTGCCGATGGGTTTTTGAAGTGCCAAATTTGAATATCATCACTTTTGAACTGTTTTATTGGGGCACCGCATAATGTATCTATGATAAATAGACTTTCTATAACTCATTTTTATCTAACAGTGAACACAATTTTGACTTTTTCAGTGAAACATGTAATAATTTATGTAAACCCTTACTTTTAACCATTTTTGAGATGTTTGCAATACACTAACTACTTTTATTTTCCTATACAATTTTTATCAATTATGCTACGAAACCGATGAACTAAATATTTATTTGAATATGAATTAAAATAATATTAATGAAATAAAATATGTCAGTTTGTGTAAAGTTATTGCAGTTTTGGAATTAATTTTGTATTAGGCCTCACAAGAACTTTTTTTTCTGTTTTTGAAAATAAGGATATGGTAACGTTATCTGTACTAAATTATGTCAACAATTAAATTTTCGCAAAGTCGTGTAAGCTGTTTTAAATTCATAATATAAAAAATCTTATAATTCGATACTTCAGTGTCAAAGACCTTTTAGACTGCACTAGCAGGTCGTAAGCTAGACTCGTTCGAGTTACACTCTTTCCGTAAACGTTTTGGAGTATTTAGACCAGTCGCGTCAAATAATAGAGATAATAAAATTACATCCTACACAGAATATATTTCGACATCTAAGTAGTACAGTAGAACAAGTCAGAAGCGCATAGAGAATGACATATGCTACTGATTTTGTAAATTTCTGTGATCAGCTCGATACAGAGCGGTCCGCGATGCATCTAGACCGCGACCTCATAGTGCATTCTTTCCTTTAAGGAGGAAATACACTAGGCGGTCGCGGACTAAGCATGTCGCGGACCAGGCTAGTCTCTCGTACTCGTCTAGTGATGTATCTTCTAATGTTTTTAAATGTACACGTTTGCACTAGCAGGTTGGGAGCTAGACTTTCTCGCGCCACGGTCTCTCGGAAAACTTTTTGGAGAATTTTGGTCAGTCGCGTCAAATAATAGAGTTAATCAAATTACATCCTACACAGAACATATGTTAACATCTAAATAGTAGAGTAGAACAAGTCGGAAGCACATAGAGAATGACATATGCGACTAATTTTGTAAAAGTCTGTAATCACATCGGCACAGAATGGTCGGCGATGAGTTTAGATCGCGACCTCATAGCGCGTTTTCTCCTTTAAGGAGAGAATACACTAGGCGGTCGGGGTCCTGTTGCATCGCGAATCAGGCTATTATCGTACTCGTCTAGTAAAAAATCTTATAATGTACGCGGTTTAGAACAAGCTACATCTATCGGCCATTCACTACTTCATGCCGGACTGAAAAGCCAGAGATACGAAGCGTTCTACATGCAGTAGACACTATTGAACGCTGTCCACCTTTATCGCATTCGGCGAAAAACGATATTTTGCAAACAGAATTCCAGAAAACAACTACTCTGCGGGCTAATACCCCGACCAGCATTGAATTACACTTGAAAAACCTATAGCAAACATCTGGAGTCACTCGTCAGTAGTCCACCAGACATATAGCGGTTTCGAGCTTATTAGCTCGCATCTGTATGCTATAGGTGAGGTATCTGACAAATAATCCTAGCTGTTTTAGTCTGTCTAATCCGGCAGAAGGGACCATAAGCACGCGGTGTAGAACAAGCAAGTGCCTGTAACCGTTTGCTATTCCAGGTGTAATTCAATGCTGGTCGGGGCATTAACCCGCAAAAGTAGTTGTTTTCTGGAATTCCGTGTTTGCAAAATATTGTTTCTCACCGAACGCGATAAAAGTCAACAGCTTTCAATGGTGTCTACTGCATGTAGAACGCTGGTCAGGGCATTAGCCCGTAGAGTAGTTATGTGGTGGAATTCCGTGTTTATAATCTTGTTATGATTTTAAAGAAGGAACACACTAGGCGGTCGCAGACTAGGGGCACTGCGGACCAGGTTAGGTTTGTACTCGTCTAGTGAAGATTCTTCTAATGTTTTTAAATGTACACGTTTGCGCTAGCAGGTCGGGAGCTCAACTTGCTCGCGTCGCGGTTTCTCCGAAAATTTTTTGGAGAATTTCGACCAGTCTCGTAAAATAAAAGAGCTAATAAAAATACATCTTACACAGAACATATTTTGACATCTAAATAGTACAGTAGAACAAGTCGGAAGCGCATAAAGAATGACATATGCAACTAATTTTGTAAAAGTCTGTGATCAGCTCGGCACAGAACGGTTCTCTCCTTTAAGGAGAAAATACACTAAGCGGTCGCGATTCCGTCGTTCCGCAAACCACCGATGATGTCGTACTCGTCTGGTGAAGTATCTTCTAATGTTTCTAAATATACACGTTTGCGCTAGTAAGCATGTCGCGTCTCTCCGAAAACTTTTTGGAGAATTTCGATCACTCGCATCAAATAATAGACCTAATATAAATACATCCTACACACAACATATTTTGCCATCTAAATAGTACAGTAGAAGTGGGACGCGCTTAGAGAATGATATATGCAACAGATTTTATAAAAATTTGTGATTTGTTCAGAACAGCGGTGCGCGATGCATCTAAACCGCGACCTCACAGTGCGTTGTCTCCTTTAAAAGCATTAGAAGATTCTTTAATAGACGAGTGCGAGATTAGCGGGATCCGCGACGCGACGGGACCGTGAGCACCTAGTGCAGTTTCTCCTTTAATCTCATTTACCGTGGCTAATTGCGTATTAATATACAGGGTGTCTCTAGAAGTCTTTGCATAGTTCTACCAGATGTTTTTAAGTTAAAATGAGTTGATTTAAATAAGCCTACTTTAGTATAGATATATTTGGACGCTAGACGGCACTGCAAGTTTGTGAAAATTTAGTTGTTGACATAATTTATTAGAAAAAAAGTCCCATATCAAAACCATAATATAAATATCAACCATATGCGTAGAGCGGTGATATTTATGTAATTGTGTATCAAAAGTTTCTACGATAAAAGAGCTTAGAAAAAATTTTTACGCAATTTAATGACTGTATCGTAAGTGACGCTTACCGTATTAAACTAATTATAAACAATTTGAAATCTACTATAGGTATAATATTTACATAGGTAAATCGCTTAGAGACCATACACAAGAACTTCATTTCGGAATTGATAATAGTAATTGCACTGCAAGAATATATAATAAATTATATTGACTACAGAACGATTTCTTAATTTAAGTTTGTATATACTTATACAGATATCCCAAATAAATGTTATTCTCGAATCAAAATAATCATTTTGTTCTGTGTATAACAGTAATTAAGACTAATAGTTATTTCATGTCTTATTATTAAGTTATAAATAATTTCTGAATAAGTTAAATATTCAATTTAAAATTGAATATATATATTTTTTCAAAAAGGTCCAAGGGTGCTACATCACACACAAACACCAGTTTCAATGATATCTTGAATTGATATAGTAGAATTTCTCAAAAAATTGTAATTTATATTTTACTCTAACCAAACATAACATAAGAAAGTCAGAAACTGTTTAGTTATTTTAAATGTATAATTAGTTACAACTCAAAGAAGGAGGAGAACTTATTAAGCACCTAAAATAACACATTAAAATATGAGAATGACATGTCATTTATCAAAGTAGTTTAAAAATATTATATCGTTAGCTGTAACGTTAGGGTACCGTAAATATAATTTTTATGATCTCATCAGACAGCACTATTAAAAAATAATGTCCACAGCTTTATCAAAAATAGATCATTTTTACACAAAGACTGTTTACAAAGATCAAAATACAGTGGAAATCATTAAATTGTAAACGAATTGTAATTTCTAAAATATCGAAGATGTCAATAGCGTATCGTAATTGAAATACATTTACACTTGAATTAGAAATATATAAAATAAAAAGTATTACTAAATATACAGAATATCTCTAAAAAGTTTTTACAAAATTCTACCACATGTTCTTTTCATCAAATTAAATATATTATGTGTTCAAATTTTACCTGGAACACCCCTCTAAAATTTGACTGGATTGTGCGATTTGCGTGAACATTTTTAGCGGGTAGAAGCCTCCTAGATGTACTTAGCAAATATATTACGCTCACCATATTCAATGGCATGCTATGATTTTTTTGTAATTAATTTTTATAAAAATCATATTAGCAATTTTTCCTAATTCCTATTTTGATTGATAACTTTTCTGCTAAACATTGAGGTTGCTGAAATAGAAAAAAATACTTTGGTTCGGTTATGTAGGCGACTATAAAGAAACCAAAAGAAAAGCTATTAACAGAACGTCAATAGCAACATATTCAGGTTTTGAAGCATTTCCTCCATATTGAGTTTGAATCATTTTTGGTAATATTTTTTTTAAATAAAATTAACTAACAATGAAAAAGTAACAATTAAGTAATCGTTTAACTGGCAAAAGTGATATTTGGTGGAACAGGTATTATTCTTTATTGCAATTATTTACAACTGATTGTTGCTACTTTTAGCAGGTAGTTTTTCATCAGTCAATAACAGAGATGTATATTACCAAAAATAATATTCAAACTCAATATGAAGAAATGTTACAAAATCTGAATATGTTACTATTGACGTTTGTTTGTTGTTGTTTCGTTTCTTCATAGCCGCCTACATGAAACCACAGCATTTTTTTTCTATTTCAGCAACTTCAATGTTTGGCAGAAAAGTTATTAGTGAACATAATTTTATAAAATTTCGGCTTTTGGAGATTTGTAATAAAAAAATCGGTAATATGATTTTTGTAAAAATTAATTACAAAAAAAAATCATAGCACGCCATTGACTTGGAATATGGTGAGCGTAATATGTTTGCTAAGTACATCTAGGAGGCTCCTACTTGCAAAAAAGATTTCAAGCAAATGGCACAATTCAATCAGATGTTACATAATGTGTTCCAGATCAAATTTGAACACATTGTATATTAGTAAACCTAAAAACGCATTTTTACATTTCTCTTTGCGGAAAAATGAGAGGGTTAATAAATAATATAATTTTCAATTATTCCATATATTTTGAATTCACATTGAAAATGATGAGGCTTAATTGCGGTAAACAAAATATTGATGTCCAAAGTTTTACATCTACTTCACTTTATCTGATAATTAACAAAACCATAAAAAATCAGACACAGTTTCCAAAACATGGAATGAAAAGCATCTGGATATATCATTTATTCTTTAAGTACTCTACGACATGAGATCCAACTTAGTGCTTAATTCCGGATATTCTCCAATGGGTTCTAAAATCTCTTCTTCAACTCTTCTTTTTGCAAAACGCTGCCCAATTTAGAGAAATTAGCAGTTTTTAAAGCTCCCAAAGACATCCTTCATTAACTGCAAACTTATGTTGGCTTGGTGGAAATTTTTTACTTACAACCATTTTAGTCTGCTGTCGCAGAAATTTGAAATATTTAGTTACAAAAATACCCCTATTCCACGCGATAATAGCTTTGATATGGCATTTTTTGTCCCAGAAACGCATAATCATTTAAAGTTTATAACAACTTTAGAGCCATCTATTGCCCAAGATAACCACGACATTCATACTAATAATTATTCAAATTGATTTAATTTCCATATTTTGTTATGGTCTTTTTACGTAATAATCACCGGAAAATTTTAATTTACATTATATATTAAGGAATAATGTATGTGTTTTTACCTAATAAAATTATGAAATGAAAGTTTTCATGTGATTTCTGTTGTACATGCGCAGAGGCACATCAACTTAACCTCTAAACTTAATACCGAGACTAATGCGTTTTAAGGTTGTTCACACAGCAGTGAGGGACTAGTTTGCATCACCACTTTATTGGTCGAATATTTGTAACAGTTTGAAACCAATCCCTCTTGTGAGAACAGACCTTTAGTTGTATTGTTAACATGTAGTAGACAAACATATACGATTAATTAATAAGAATTTTGTGAGATATTCGTAAAACAGTAAGTATAAGAAAATATTTTGTTACATGTGCACTTGCAGCTTGTGCCAATCTAAATATTATATATATATTTATCTTAATAAATTATTAGTTATAAATTTACTGTAACTAAAATTCGAGCTTAAAATATTTATAATATTCAACATATTTTCTAATACGAATGAAATACCTACATTGCAATACATTTTTAGATAATGGGTGAATAGTACACTTTTACAGAGAAGAAACCACTAAAAAAATTTTCCTACGCAGAAGTTATTTCTGCTACTGACAAGGCCTTTTTAACCATTTAGAAATAATAATGTGAATCGCGTAGTGTATTTATTATTGAATTCTAATAATAAAATCTACTGTATTTCTAATAATTTGTTAGTAAGAGATATCCTGCATATTATATTGCCTAGCTTAAACCTGTACCTACTTTTGTACATTTTAACAAGTAGAAACTTTATTTCCACGACATTAAAAGTAAAAACTTTTCCCTCTTTTCAACTTTATCTGTCAATACACTCTCCATATGGCAACAAAAATAATATAATAAATTTTTAAATTGGCTTATGTTATACTATTCAGGTTAAACATAATGTAAATATTTGAACTGATTGATGAACTCTTTGGTATATAGGTACATTTTTTTAACATGTGCATTTTGTTCAATTTTCTACACTGATATTCAGTCATATACAGGGTGATTCATTAAGAATGGGCAATCTCTGAACTGGAGATACTAAACACCAAAATATGGCGATTGAGCCAAATATGCCTTATCCGAATGTTGCTGGTTTAAAAAAGACAGGGTGTTCAACGCTAGAATTTTATTTTGAAATATCTCAATAACTTTGAAACCTGTTGGAGTATTAAAAAAAAATGCTGCTTTGATAAAATCTTTGTGCTTTGTTGAAAAATGGTTTCAAAATCAAACCTCGCCGATCTTCTTGAAATTTTGCACATTCCCATAATTTACCGTTCTGAACAACTTTTTCAAGTAAAATTTTGCTGTATTTTCAGTAGAAAAGGCACTTTACCTGAAACGATAACAGTTTTCAATCGGTGCACTGAATATTTCAAATAGGATTATTTCGAAAACTCTTACTCCTAACGACTTCAACAAGGTATACCTTTTTTAGAAACAACAGGTAGGAGAATCGATTGTTTCAATAGTCAGATGGATACACTAAACAGCAAAAAAGTTCTGCCATTTAAAAGAAACATGCTGTGTGGCACCCTCTACTAGTGACGTCAAAATTAGTTAAAAATTCTTATTTGCCGTGCCAAAAAACATAATTGTGCTATTTTTTTTAATACTCAGACAGGTTTCAAAGTTATTGAAATATTTCAAAATAAAATTCTAGCATTGAACACCCTGTATTTTTTAAACCAGCAACATTCGTATAAGGCATATTTGGCTCATTCGCCATATTTTGGTGTGTAGTATCTCCAGTTCAGAGAATGCCAATTCTTAATGAATCACCCTGTATGTAAAATATTATTAGTTATTGAAATTGTTTTCTTTATTCATATTTTTCAATGTTAGTTATAAAGGCAAGTATATGAAAGAAAAAAATAAAATAAATTTTCTACTCAGTAAAATTACATATCAATATTTTACAATTCCATGCTAATAATTACAATACAAATACAAATTATACAATTTTGCAATACAAATTATAGTGACGGAAATTTACGATGGAAATTAGCATACCTAATAGTTGTAAAATTACATAACATAATAAAGAATTTCATCCATGTATAAAATTATTATGTAATTTACGCTGGTCACAAATTGCCAACGTAAAATTATGTGAAATTACAGGCAAGTTTTTATCAGTGAAGTATTTGAAAGAGTAAGTAAAATAAAGAAAGCAGAACGGAATCTCTAAAATGAATAAAATGTTAGTAGGTGCAAATCACATGATTGCACTATCTAAATAAACACAAAACTTATGAATAACAGGTGTTTGGTACATATTTAAAGTTCAAGTATCTACTCTTACAATGCTCTAAATTACAAACCATCTTTTTACAGCAGTGATTTTCAGTCAGTTTGATAAAACAGTCGAATTGCTCCAACAATATATTGAAACTGAAGTTAGCACATTATATATAATTAATTTATAGAGAACTGTTGGATGTAATTAAGTATTTTAATTAACGAAAACATAATAGCAGATTTCAAATTAGAGCCAACAAAAATTATAACGTCATCGGTAAAGTAGAATTTTATGCCAAATAGTTTTTCTAAAACAACATGATTTCGCTCTTAAATAATAACTGAGACTAATTATTTAAAAACATATTTAACAATTTTCTATAATTACTAAAATAATGATTTTAATATAACTTTAATTAAATACCAATACCTACAAAATTAAAACAATTCACGTCAAAGAATGTTTACCTTTTTTTATATGAAGTTATTATTAGTTCAATAAAACTTTTTTATATTTAGTTCCGTACATGTTTTCTGACTTTTTCACAAAGTTATTTTGTACGTGGGTGTTCAGATATTGACAAACAGTTCAATACATTTCTCAATGAACCGATCCAGTTATAGATTTTGAGGTAAAACATTTATTTTTAGATAACAGTCCACATGTACGTACTTTTTGTACACATAAACACCGCAATTTTGTTTCGGTCTGCGTAGTTTAATTCGGAATAATTTTATCTTACCCATCAGAAGATGAATCGCTGCATCCAATCATATGCTTCCCATTTTTCGAGGAACACCGACAGCAACTGCTGACTTTTTGACCCATGTCACAACACACTAATTATTGATAAAAACTGAAAACTGTTCGTACAATATTTAAGTTTTTTCATTATACTCACTACAGCTGTAAGAAACCAAAGATATTTAGATATTTTACTCTATAAATATATTAAAACGCGTATGTGGCGACCTATTTTTAAGAACAAAGTTAGAAGTGAGAAGTGTTATTAAAAATAGAACGAAATTAGAAAATACCAAATAATAGTTAAACACGGCAACATACGTAGAACGATAAATGTTACATAAAGAGTTATAAAGCCTCATAAATCTCAAATTTAGTATCTACAATTATATCAAAGTAATAGAGAGGAGATTAAAAAAGCAAATATAAATGCAAACAAGGGTCCAGGCACAAATATTTGAAAATTCCACCGTATAATGAGGATAAAAACACTCGAATCGCGCGCGGCCACCTCAACGACTGGTTGAAAAGCGTCAAAAGCGTCGTCGACGTCCAGACGCTGTAGGATACCCTGTCCTTAAAGTATTTTTACCAACTACAGCGAACAGTCAGCTTGATCTCCATATTTTGTAAACTAACACCGAAAATATCTCCCCAAATTAGTAATAAAAGCAACAACCGCAACTATCGTAAGTGCAAGGTACTTTTTTCAAAATAATTTTACACGTTTTATGTAATGTTGCCGTGTTTTACAAATTTGACGCATCAGATGTTTATTTTTAAAAACCCATACTAGCTGTAGCGATTTATATACGTCCACTGGTCTTGGCTGTGATACAAAATTTGTTTAAACTATATTCTGTTTTTTTGAGGAAAATTACAATTATAAATGTGTACAGAGAACGGAAATACTGTTAGGAAAAGTTTATTAATTTAAAAAGTTAAATTTTAAGGATTATTTAGCTAAAATTGTGCGCTGAATCTATAAATTCTGCGTGATTATTTAACTTAGATACAATCTTGGCACCTTTATTTTAGTCCTAAAAATACACTTGCGTATATTGCATATTGATTAATATAGGAACACAAATTATTGAATTTTGTACATGTTGGCATTTTCTCATCTTATAAAATATATGACTCAGTATAAGTATAAAATATATAATTAAAGGGATATTTGTTTATGCGACAAAAAAATAAAATCACTTCTAAAGTTGGCATATATTTTTTTATTTAACTGATTCGCAGAATAACATACAGGTGGACATTCCCATTTTCGTTAATTACATAAAACATAACTAAATTACAATTTGACAACCTTGACAATGATAAAAATAATATGCCAGCTAATGAAATTCCTGATGCATTTCGTAAATACTTTTTATAGATTTATTTCGAAACTTCTGCATTTTATAATAAATAATTCAGTCGTATTCGTCCAACTATTTCTTGAGTTATATGCATTAAAAACACATTCGAAAATTAACTGGTCGAATATTTCTAGCAGTTTGAAGCCAATCTCTGACTATTGTGAGAACAGACCTAATACTAGATTATACATATCCTATGGTTTTGAAGATATTATTGATTGCTTCTATTTATAAATTTATCAATAAAAAGTTCATACAGAATTATAGACCGATTTTAATACTTATAATATAGGTGTAAAATATAATTAACATATTTTTTGCTGTATTAGAAAGGTATTTTAAGCTAATATAAATCAAATCTCCTACAATTCATATCAATGAAGTCGTATGTATGCTCTCAACACTGGTTGGGCCTTTAGCCCACAGAGTAGTTTTTTCTTTATACATACATCGAGGAAAGGTATGTTGGTCCTTTTCCAGTTCCATAGTGAACTTGATTTTTGGATGTCTGCTGTTCAGATGAATTAATCAGTGATCAAAACACTAATGACAAGGTCAGAACGACTCTCTGACGACAACCACAAAGAAGAGGAAATTAAAAACGTTAAATTAGCCTTACAACAAAATGGTTTCTCCGGTAACAACATCAAGAGGGCTTTAAGACCTAGGCGAAACAAAGAACAGAAGGAAGAAGATAAACCAATAGGCAAAACTCTCCTGCCATATGTCAAGGGAACTACCGACAAAATAAGCAGGGTTTTAAAGAAATATAAAATAGAAACCGTCTTCAACACGGACAGGAAGATTGGTAATATGCTACCATCAGCCAAAACAAACATTCCTCTAGAAGACCAAGGAGTATATGAAGTTCCTTGCGGAGACTGTGAGAAGACGTACATTGGACAAACTAACAGAAGAATTCAAACCCGGAAAGAAGAACATCGGAATGCTGTCCAGAAAAATTAAAAAAATTCGTCATTAGCTCAACATGTAAAAGACACCGGCCACCAGATTGATTTCGATAATACCAAGATACTAGCAAGAATGGAGCATAAGGCAAAAAGAATAATTAGAGAAGCCATCGAAATTGAAAAACTTCCCTAAAATCTCAATACACGTGACGATACCCAAAGATTACCAACAGCTTGGAAACCTGTCCTGGAAACCAAGAAGATCAATAAACCAGTGATACCCAACGCTGAGAGTAGACCAAGCAGAACACAAGAACCCACAGCACCGTTAAACGCAAGACCCGTGACGCGCAGCCATGCGAAGAAAACCACACACCGGAACGAAAGCACAGTATATAAGTTACCAAGTGAACAAACATCTTCCAGTAAGCCGAACGTAGTAACGCGAAGCAGAAGTAAGAAGACCTGAAGATGGTAAATGAGATTTTACCGAAACGTTGTCAAACAAATGGTTCTTTTGAAGACCATGCAGATTTATCGCGGAAAGGAACCCGGAGAAATTTTACAACCATATATATACAGGGTGTCTCGCTTAAAAGTGGAACAAGCCTGTAACATGTCTACCGTGTGACCGATTTCAATAAACTTTTTTTTGTTGGATACACCTTCAAAAAGTCTATCTTCGACATACTTGGTGTTCTCTAAAATTCGAAACCGTGGCCGACTACGATACAATTTATGTGGCCTAAAAACGGAAAATCATATTAGGGATTTTTTTATTCGAAAAATTTTTACGAATTCTTGATCAGCACCCCAGAAAACCTTCCCAACCAAATTTTCGTTGCCATAGTATACAGGGTGCTCAGGATAGCTAGGGTGTCTCGCTTAAAAGTGGAACAAGCCTGTAACATGCCTACCGTTCGACCGATTTCAATAAACTTTTTTTTGTTGGATACATCTTCAAAAAGTCTACGTTGGACATACCTGGTGTTCTCTAAAATTCGAAACCGTGGCCGACTACGATACAATTTATGTGACCTAAAAACGGAAAATCATATTAGGGATTATTTGATTCAAATAATTCTTACGAATTCTTGATCAGCACCCCAGAAAACCCTACCAACCAAATTTTCGTTGCCACATTATACAGGGTGCTCAAGATAACTTGGGTGTCTCGCTTAAAAGTGGAACAAGCCTGTAACATGTCTACCGTGCGACCGATTTCAATAAACTTTTTTTTGTTGGATACACTTTCAAAAAGTCTATCTTCGACATACCTGGTGTTCTCTAAAATTCGAAACCGTGGCCGACTACGATACAATTTATGTGGCCTAAAAACGGAAAATAATATTAGGAATTTTTTTATTCGAAAAATTTTCACGAATTCTTGATCATCACCCCAGAAAACCTTAGCAACCAAATTTTCATAGCCACATTATACAGGGTGCTCAAGATAACTTGGGTGTCTCGCTTAAAAGTGGAACAAGCCTGTAACATGTCTACCGTGCGACCGATTCCAATAATTTTTCTTTTGTTGGATACACCTTCAAAAAGTCTATCTTCGACATACTTGGTGTTCTCTAAAATTCGAAACCGTGGCCGACTACGATACAATTTATGTGGCCTAAAAACGGAAAATAATATTAGGGACTTTTTTATTCGAAAAATTTTTACGAATTCTTGATCAGCACCCCAGAAAACCTTAGCAACCAAATTTTCATAGCCACATTATACAGGGTGCTCAAGATAACTTGGGTGTCTCGCTTAAAAGTGCAACAAGCCTGTAACATGCCTACCGTGAGACCGATTTCAATAAACTTTTTTTTGTTGGATACACCTTCAAAAAGTCTATCTTCGACATACCTGGTGTTCTCTAAAATTCGAAACCGTGGCCGACTACGACACAATTTATGTGACCTAAAAACGGAAAATCATATTAGGGATTATTTGATTCAAATAATTCTTACGAATTCTTGATCAGCACCCCAGAAAACCCTACCAACCAAATTTTTTTCGTTGCCACATTATACAGCGTGCTCAAGATAACTTGGGCGTCTCGCTTAAAAGTGGAACAAGCCTGTAACATGTCTACCGTGTGACCGATTTCAATAAACTTTTTTTTGTTGGATACACCTTCAAAAAGTTTATCTTCGACATACCTGGTGTTCTCTAAAATTCGAAACCGTGGCCGACTACGATACAATTTATGTGGCCTAAAAACGGAAAATAATATTAGGGATTTTTTTATTCGAAAAATTTTTACGAATTCTTGATCAGCACCCCAGAAAACCTTAGCAACCAAATTTTCATAGCCACATTATACAGGGTGCTCAGGATAACTTGGGTGTCTCGCTTAAAAGTGGAACAAGCCTGTAACATGCCTACCGTGCGACCGATTTCAATAAACTTTTTTTTTTTGGATACACCTTCAAAAAGTCTATCTTCGACATACCTGGTGTTCTCTAAAATTCGAAACCGTGGCCGACTACGACACAATTTATGTGACCTAAAAACGGAAAATCATATTAGGGATTATTTGATTCAAATAATTCTTACGAATTCTTGATCAGCACCCCAGAAAACCCTACCAACCAAATTTTTTTCGTTGCCACATTATACAGGGTGCTCAGGATAACTTGGGTGTCTCGCTTAAAAGTGGAACAAGCCTGTAACATGCCTACCGTGCTACTGATTTCAATAAACTTTTTTTTGTTGGATACATCTTCAAAAAGTCTACCTTGGACATACCTGGTGTTCTCTAAAATTCGAAACCGTGGCCGACTACGACACAATTTATGTGACTTAAAATCGGAAAATCATATTAGGAATTATTTGATTCAAATAATTCTCACGAATTCTTGATCAGCACCCCAGAAAACCCTACCAACCAAATTTTTTTCGTTGCCACATTATACAGCGTGCTCAAGATAACTTGGGTGTCTCGCTTAAAAGTGGAACAAGCCTGTAACATATCTACCGTGCGACCGATTTCAATAAACTTTTTTTTGATGGATACACCTTCAAAAAGTCTATCTTCGACATACCTGGTGTTCTCTAAAATTCGAAACCGTGGCCGACTACGATACAATTTATGTGGCCTAAAAACGGAAAATAATATTAGGGATTTTTTTATTCGAAAAATTTTTACGAATTCTTGATCAGCACCCCAGAAAATCTTAGCAACCAAATTTTCATAGCCACATTATACAGGGTGCTCAGGATAACTTGGTGTCTCGCTTAAAAGTGGAACAAGCCTGTAACATGCCTACCGTGCGACCGATTTCAATAAACTTTTTTTTGTTGGATACACCTTCAAAAAGGCTATCTTCGACATACTTGGTGTTCTCTAAAATTCGAAACCGTGGCCGACTACGATACAATTTATGTGGCCTAAAAACGGAAAATAATATTAGGGATATTTTTATTCGAAAAATTTTTACGAATTCTTGATCAGCAGCCCAGAAAACCTTAGCAACCAAATTTTCATAGCCACATTATACAGGGTGCTCAGGATAACTTAGGTGTCTCGCTTAAAAGTGGAACAAGCCTGTAACATGTCTACCGTGCGACCGATTTCAATAAACTTTTTTTTGTTGGATACATCTTCAAAAAGTCTACCTTGAACATACCTGGTGTTCTCTAAAATTCGAAACCGTGGCCGACTAGGACACAATTTATGTGACTTAAAATTGGAAAATCATATTAGGAATTATTTGATTCAAATAATTCTTACGAATTCTTGATCAGCACCCCAGAAAACCCTACCAACCATTTTTTCTTTGCCACATTATACAGGGTGCTTAGGAATTAAAAACTGCCATATGATATTAAAAAAGAATTAAAATTAAATTGTCTATTTCGATATATTCTAAACTTCCATTTATGAATATTTACGTTTATGTTTAGAGCACGAGGGACTTCATTCTTAGATACAATATTAATTATTGTTTTATGCAAATAGACAAGGGCAAATTTATAGTAACGTAAAAATAATGTTTTTTTAATATAATGTATTAAGTACATCAACTCTTTAGGTGGGTAGGTAACATGAGTTTAGAATATTATGTGGAATAAACCAAGAATAAAACAAGAAAATGAAACGTTGTATGGGTAAAGCTGAGTACGTACGCCATTTTAAAGGTAATCAAAAGTTGGTACGAAGAAGCCTCATTTTCTTGTCAATATTATTATTAACATTTCTCAGTTGCTATTAAAAAACCTCTGAAATTGTGTAATTCACAGTAGTGGCGATTTTTTTCAACTTTTTTTTTAATGCTCCCTACAGAAAGCAACATAAAGGCTGTCGGGTGACCGACCAACTATCCGCTTATGAGTGTCAAATTCTCACAGCAAATGTATTGTTGTGTACGCATTGCGGACCATGCTAGGTCTTGTTCTCGTTTAGTGAAGTATCTTTTAATTATTTTAAATCTACAAGTTTGCGCTAACAGGTGGAGAACTGGACTCGCTCGCGTCGCGGTCTTCCTGAAAACTTTTTAAAGAATTTCGGCCAGTCGCTTTAAATAAAAGAGCTAACAGAAAACAAATTTCTACAGAACATATTTTGACATAAAAAATCAGCTAGGCACTGAACGGTCCGCGATGCGCCTAGATTACGACCTCTTAGTACGCTGTCTACTTAACTGAAATACATATTTTGTCTTTGATTTAAAATAGAAAAATAATTGCCATATCAACATTTTTCATAAAATGCATCATTTTTAAGATATATAATGGTGAAGCTGTTAATTTACAGATATATTTTTCTCAATAAGAAAAATTATTATTACATTACTACAAATTTGAGAGGCACTGTAATATACTGTAATATCTGAAACTCTAACAACTTAAATTTCTTGTATTTCCAAGATAATGCAGTTAGAAAAAACTATTAAAATTTCGATATCCCATCGGCTTTTCATTTTTTGCCTTATTTATGAATTATACTGTAGACATAAGATAAACTAGTTTTTACTAGCTGCAGTTTATTAATACTGGTTGAAAGCTAAGTACCTACCTTATTTTGCTTCCACCACTTCTTTTTTTATAGTTTTATGTATAATTTATTTATGAGTTTATAAAAAATTAAAAATAGTATTTATTGTCTTTTATTTCGGGTCTATTCAATATAATACTGTAACTGTAACTGTAACCTTATAATGGTTTACAATACATTAAAATAGAAAAGTCAAAATTAATTATGACCATCTACATCCCTATCTATACAGTGTTCGCCTTCTGAAAATAATAATTAATATTGTACTTAGGAATTGAGTCACATGCTCCATACAAAAACCTAAACTTTGATAAATAGGAAATAGATCAATTACCCAAATCATTTTGAAAAAATAAACGAATTATATTCAAAAGCGACAATTTCTTAATTTCAAAATGTAGTTTTTATTTCAATACCAAGAACAACTACCTATCCTGTATACTATGGCAACGAAAATTTGGTTGGTAGGGTTTGATGGGGTTCTGATTAAGAATTCGTGGAAATTTTTTGAACAAAAAAATCCCTAATATGATTTTCCGTTTTTAGGCCACATAAATTGTATCGTAGTCGGCCACGGTTTCGAATTTTAGAGAACACCAGGTATGTCCAAGGTAGACTTTTTGAAGATGTATCCAATAAAATAAAGTTTATTGAACCGGTAGGCATGTTACAGGCTTGTTCCACTTTTAAGCGAGACACCCAAGTTATCCTGAGTACCCTGTATAATGTGGCAACAAAAATTTGGTAGAAAGGGTTTTCTGAGGTGCTGATCAAGAATTCGTGAGAATTATTTGAATCAAATAATTCCTAATATGATTTTACGATTTTAAGCCACATAAATTGTGTGGTAGTCGGCCACGGTTTCGAATTTTAGAGAACACCAGGTATGTCCAAGGTAGACTTTTTGAAGATGTATCCAATAAAATAAAGTTTATTGAAATCGGTCGAACGGTAGGCATGTTACAGGTTTGTTCCACTTTTAAGCGAGACACCCAAGTTATCCTGAGCACCCTGTATAATGTGGCTATGAAAATATGGTTGCTAAGGTTTTCTGGGGTGCTGATCAAGAATTCGTAAAAATTTTTCGAATAAAAAAATCCCTAATATGATTTTCCGTTTTTAGGCCACATAAATTGTATCGTAGTCGGCCACGGTTTCGAATTTTAGAGGACACCAAGTATGTCGAAGATAGACTTTTTGAAGGTGTATCCAACAAAAAAAAGTTTATTGAAATCAGAGTCACGGTAGACATGTTACAGGCTTGTTCCACTTTTAAGCGAGACACCCAAGTTATCCTGAGCACCCTGTATAATGTGGCAACGAAAATTTGGTAGGAAGGGTTTTCTGCGGTGCTGATCAAGAATTCATGAGAATTATTTGAATCAAATAATTTCTAATATGATTTTACGATTTTAAGTCACATAAATTGTGTCGTAGTCGGCCACGGTTTCGAATTTTAGAGAACACCAGGTATGTCCAAGGTAGATTTTTTGAAGGTGTATCCAACAAAAAAAGTTTATTGAAATCGGTCCCACGGTAGACATGTTACAGGTTTCTTCCACTTTTAAGCGAGACACCCAAGTTATCCTGAGAACCCTGTATAATGTGGCAACGAAAATTTGGTTGGTAGGGTTTACTGGGGTGCTGATCAAGAATTCGTAAGAATTATTTGAATCAAATAATTCCTAATATGATTTTCCAATTTTAAGTCACATAAATTGTGTCGTAGTCGGCCACGGTTTCGAATTTTAGAGAACACCAGGTATGTCCAAGGTAGACTTTTTGAAGATGTATCCAACAAAAAAAAGTTTATTGAAATCGGTAGAACGGTAGGCATGTTACAGGCTTGTTCCACTTTTAAGCGAGACACCCTAGCTATTCTGAGCACCCTGTATACTATGGCAACGAAAATTTGGTTGGTAAGGTTTTCTGGGGTGCTCATCAAGAATTCGTAAAAAAATTTCGAATAAAAAAATCCCTAATATGATTTTCCGATTTTAAGTCACATAAATTGTATCGTAGTCGGCCACGGTTTCGAATTCTAGAGAACACCAAGTATGTCGAAGATAGACTTTTTGAAGGTGTATCCAACAAAAAAAAGTTTATTGAAATCAGTCTCACGGTAGACATGTTACAGGTTTGTTCCACTTTTAAGCGAGACACCCAAGTTATCCTGAGCACCCTGTATAATGTGGCAACGAAAATTTGGTAGGAAGGGTTTTCTGGGGTGCTGATCAAGAATTCATGAGAATTATTTGATTCAAATAATTTCTAATACGATTTTACGATTTTAAGTCACATAAATTGTGTCGTAGTCGGCCACGGTTTCGAATTTTAGAGAACACCAGGAATGTCCAAGGTAGACTTTTTGAAGATGTATCCAACAAAAAAAAGTTTATTGAAATCGGTCTCACGGTAGGCATGTTACAGGCTTGTTCCACTTTTAAGCGAGACACCCAAGTTATCCTGAGCACCCTGTATAATGTGGCTATGAAAATTTGGTTGCTAAAGTTTTCTGGGGTGCTGATCAAGAATTCGTAAATAGTTTTCTAATAAAAAAATTTCTAATATTATTTTCCGTTGTTAGGCCACATAAATTGTGTCGTAGTCGGCCACGGTTTCGAATTTTAGAGAACACCAGGAATGTCGAAGATAGACTTTTTCAAGGTGTATCCAACGAAAAAAAGTTTATAAAATCGGTCGAACGGTAGGCATGTTACAGGTTTGTTCCACTTTTAAGCGAGACACCCAAGTTATCCTGAGCACCCTGTATAATGTGGCTATGAAAATATGGTTGCTAAGGTTTTCTGGGGTGCTGATCAAGAATTCGTAAAAATTTTTCCAATAAAAAAATCCCTAATATGATTTTCCGTTTTTAGGCCACATAAATTGTATCGTAGTCGGCCACGGTTTCGAATTTTAAAGGACACCAAGTATGTCGAAGATAGACTTTTTGAAGGTATATCCAACAAAAAAAAGTTTATTGAAATCAGAGTAACGGTAGACATGTTACAGGCTTGTTCCACTTTTAAACGAGACACCCAAGTTATCCTGAGCACCCTGTATAATGTGGCAACGAAAATTTGGTAGGAAGGGTTTTCTGGGGTGCTGATCATGAATTCATGAGAATTATTTGAATCAAATAATTTCTAATATGATTTTACGATTTTAAGTCACATAAATTGTGTCGTAGTCGGCCACGGTTTCGAATTTTAGAGAACACCAGGTATGTCCAAGGTAGACTTTTTGAAGATGTATCCAACAAAAAAAAGTTTATTGAAATCGGTCTCACGGTAGGCATGTTACAGGCTTGTTCCACTTTTAAGCGAGACACCCAAGTTATCCTGAGCACCCTGTATAATGTGGCTATGAAAATATGGTTGCTAAGGTTTTCTGGGGTGCTGATCAAGAATTCGTAAAAAATTTTCGAATAAAAAAATCCCTAATATGATTTTCCGTTTTTAGGCCACATAAATTGTATCGTAGTCGGCCACGGTTTCGAATTTTAGAGAACACCAAGTATGTCGAAGATAGACTTTTTGAAGGTGTATCCAACAAAAAAAAGTTTATTGAAATCAATCACACGGTAGACATGTTACAGGCTTGTTCCACTTTTAAGCGAGACACCCTGTATATATATATATATATATATATATATATATATATATATATATATATATATATATATGGGGAGTACCTAACCTGGGAGCTTCATTCTTAATGACTTACCAGAAACTACAGAATTTAAAATGTATTCTGTTCACTGATAAATAAATTTTATAGACATATTAAATTATATGAGGATTATAATCTCTTACCAATAGTGCTTTTAAATCGAGTTTATCAGAAATACTGTTCCATAACTTTTCACGTGCAAACAATCAATAGTGAATTATTATCCATAGTATCGAAAGAGTTCAGAAAGGGTTCTTAAGTGTTTTAGAAAGTATAACACACTCTAACTGTAATATTGATCTATCTAGAGAATTAAATATCAATAAATTAAAAAAGAAATGAATTGTCGCCATTCTGTTGTTTGGCAACAAAATATTAACTTACATTTTTGATCCCTATCTGTTTCATTGATCTACTGTAACATCTCTAGAAATACCACATTAAGATAACTCTTACAAATACCTAAACACATAATTTCATAATTATGCTTAATTTATTATGATTTACTCTAATAATGAAAGACATATTTTCATCCATATTTATTAAATCTGTAAAGGGGTAGGCAATTTATTTCGGTTATTGTGTTTGTTATGCAGTATAACTTTATTATTGCGAATGCTTTAATTAGTTCTGCTACATTTTATGTTCATATTTTTTTTTTTTGATATTTTGTTGTGAACGTATTTAACAACTTTTTCAAAGTGTATAGGTATTGTTTTCTAATACCAATACTTTGCTAGAAATTGGTTGCGAACCATAAACTGGAAAAGAAATTTTAGAAACTGGAAAGAAATGGATGAATAAATTTATTTAGACTAGAAGCAACGGTTTCCGAGAAAAACATATCTAAATCTATTGGCTGCGTAGTATGTTTTCATTGGTAACGATATCTTGAGCAGCGGCACGAATTCGTCCTCTTAGCTCATTTTCGTTTTTTATAACGACTGAATAGACCTTGTTCTTAAGTGTTATCCACAAAAATGAATCACATATGTTCAAGTCTGGTGATCGGGTAGGTCATTTCTCCGGTGCGTTCACTCCTCTGCCAATCTATCGGTTTGAAAATTGGATATGAAGGTAGTTCTTAACATTTAATCCAAAGTAGAGAGGAGCACCGTCATGAAGAAACCTCATTCTACATCTGAAATCCAAGGGTAAGTCCTCAAGCAACTCTGGTAATGTTCCTTGAAGAATGTGCAAATTATTTGGTAGAAAAACAGGGCTTATTAGATTTGATCCTATTATACCGACCCAAATATTTATTCTAATTTCATGTTGAATGTGTCTTGGTCTTACAGCGTGTGTCAGTCAGTAAATAGAATTTTATTTTGAAAGTGAAGATCAGTGTTTCTTCTTTCACGAATAAAATGACAAAACCTCAATCGTGCATCAAAATCAAGTGGCAATAGTTCTTGAACTAGTTATACATGAAAGGGATGCAGTAACTGTCCTTTCAACACTTTATGTGGTATATTTTTGGAAACCCCCAGCTGACGTCCAAGATTACGTATACATTCTCCGGGATATTCTGCAATAATATCTTCTACTTGTGGTTTGCAAATTTGTCTAGGACGTTCCCAATTTACCATAATTAACTTTAAACTACCCGTTTCTCGACGCCTTCTCTCAATCCTACCAAAAGTTTTAAAATTTGGTACCCGTCAATTTAAGAATCTTTATTGGTGAACTGTAACACTTCTACAATTTCCTTCGCAGAATCCTAGTACTAGCAACATATATGTTTGTTCTTCAAATGTGTATATTCCAGCCATTCTTGTATTTACCAAATATAAGAGAAAAACAACAAAACAATACACAACTTTCTATCATATTGTAAAATGTCATAACAAACAATAACAGAATTAATGTTGTTATGACATCAAATGTTCAACAGACAGATATTGCCACTTGATTTTGAATCGCGATTGAGATTTTGTCATTTTATTTGCGAAAGAAGAAACATTGATATTCATTTTCAAAATAAAAACCTTTTTACTAACGAAGCGTGTTTCAGAAGATGAGACACAACTAACTTCCATAACGAACATATCAACGCTGAAGGAAATCCACCCGCTATAAGACCATGACACTTTCAACTGTGCTTTCAACATGAAATTAGAATAAATGTTTGGGCCGGTATAATAGGATCAAATCTAATAGATCTTATTTTTCTACCAAATAATTTAATTACAGAGAGCTATTTGCACTTTCTTCAAGAAGTGTTGCTTGAGGACTTACCCTTGGATAAATGAATAATTTTGAATTTTGTAGATAAATTATAAGTCATCAGCTTTAGATGTGTTTTTCTCGAAAACCGTTACTCCATGCGACTTCAATAAGGTATATCTTTCTTAAAAAAAAAAAAAAACATTGAAAGAGATTTCTCTAGTTCAAAATAACGTACAGGGTGGAACAAAAAAGTTGTCATGGTTTAAAGGCTTCGAAATCGTCGCCGGTGGCGTCCTCTAGAAGATACACCGAAATGGACAATACAATTGAATTTACCATTCCAACAAACCTCCGGATACAAAATTTCGTGAAATTAACGTGAAACAGTCAAAAGTTATTAAAGAAAACGCGATTTATTTTTTAACTTTTGACACTCTGTAGCTCCGTGATTGTCAACTTATGGACTAAGGCAAGTTTAGTTAAATCGACTTATTTTCAGCTGTACTCTACGTGGCAAAACGTCCCAACCTTTTAGGGACACCCTGTATATTGCATATATTCTCATATTAGTAAGCAGTTAAACAGTGAGGGTTCTACACATTGGTACGAGATGATAAAAGCCAAGCGTGGTACCCCCCATTACCGCAAAAGGTTTATCCTTTTTTCAGAGTGCTTTTCTATTTAGCCATCATCTGACATAACCTAATAAAGTGTTCTGAAATATCAAATACAGAGTTACATTCAGCGTTCTTAAGTTTTATGACATGACTATTATTTGCTTGCCTAAAAGTATTTAGCAAGCAATTCATGCTTAACAGATATATTCAAGAAATTCATAATTTACCTACAAGTGCCGTTTCCTACGATAAGTCTAAATGGAAATACAAATGTATGGAATCAAACTGTAACACGTCTTATCAACAAAATAAAAATGTAATGAATCACCTCAAACAAGTTCATAATAAAAATTTTGAAATAGAAGAAATAGTTTTTCAAACATACTTGGTAAGTTATGAAGGTAACATTTTATTTCATTCATGTTTAGAGGCACTTAATCACATTCTCAGAACAATTATTCACTACTACTATTCATTTTTAGAATTTAAGAATTGGAAATTTGTAATAGAAAACAAATTAAAATCTAACTATGTTATTGCATCATGATCGAGTAGTACTAAAGGAGAAATTACCTACTACAACTGCAATAGAATAACTATTACACTATTAAAAAGCGAAGGTTCGTGCAAATTGAACTATAGCTGCACAGCTTTTACTATCGTCTTGGAGAATGCCAAATAGTGAATGGAGAACATTTCAGCATTTGCTGCATTGAGTTTATTTTTGTACATTTTCTAGTTGTTTCAGTTTCTAAATGAAAAAAAAACTTGGTATTTAAAACATAAAACTTGTTTATTTGATATGGCTGGATTCGGTTTTCTATAAGATTTTCATGCCTTATGTTTCCATTTGAAAAAAAGTAGGGGTAGATGGGGGTCAGCGGATTGAAGAAAAATTAATTATTATATAACCGAGAGATGGGAAAAAATCAAGATCAGTTAACGTGTTTTGGCGTTTAAAAAAAAAAATTGATTCATTCAAAAGATATGAATTTTATTCCGTACTTCTGGCCATCCCTGTATAGAGTCTTCTGCATATTTCCAGGCCTAAAATGAGACAACTCTTCCGGCAAAGTTTAAGTTTTGGGTGCACGAAATAAAATAAAGGGTTGTCACACTTTAGACCCGAAAATATACAGACAACTCTATACATTCTTAAAACTTTCTATTGGTATATATTTTGTTGCATTAAACTAATTTGTAGTTCATCTCCATAATTAATATTTTTAATGCTTAATTAATGCGTCTACATGAAACACATTTTCAAATGCAATTCTTTCTATTAATATTTGGGTAAAGATACTTTACAGTGGGATCTTGGACTAATTACTTACTAATTAGATTAGGCAAACATATATACCTAATAAGTACCGTAAACAATTCTTTTGACTGTCAACTTAAGGAATATTGAAAAATCGGCATAGACTGCGTAAGGCTTGTCATTACGTAACTGTGGAGTTTTTAGTAATATTTCTGGTTGACGTTGTGTTATATTTGTTATAATCAAATTCAAATGCTTTCTCTATATGGGGTTTTATTTATTTTTATCGAATCTCAATAACACCATTGTGCATACGTAAATTGCATCAAATCCATTATTTAGCGTTATTTATGTAAAATAAAATACTTTATGCCATTAATATTTGACAATTCAATGACAATTCATAGTTTTGACGTTCACCGATGTTAGTTTCTTCTGTGTAAGTCTGGCTCAAGGCTATACACATTTTACATGACAAAACAATGAAATTTGGGTACTTTTTGGAGGCGTTTTTTTATGTTAAATTTTGAAAATTTTGAATGTTTATTTATCAGAATGTGTTCATACTTAAGTATATTTCAATTTAAACATAAGTTTTAGCAGGGCTGACAACCAAAAAATCAAAATTAAATCGATTTCTTGGAAAATGGAACACCCTCTATAAAAATTGATGTTATCATCAGATTCTACGCCCCATCTAGTGTCTGTATACCAAATTTCGTCACACTGGCTATGATGGTTTCTGACATATTCGCACTGAAAATCTTAGAGGGAAAACCCGGTATACAACCAATATTCAAATAATGTTAAAAATTTTAAATTTTTAAGTTATGAAATCTATGGTGTATGCCCTCCAAGTGGTTGTAATTATACAGGGGTGTCCAGAAATTATACCGATAAATAAAGACAGCAAATTGTAGGGGTGATTTCATTTCGATGCTTTCCTAGGAATGCAAAGCTGTTTGAAGATGGCTATTTCAATTAGATTTTTCTTTCATATGGTACACCCTAGTAACTCAAGACAAGAGTACTTTTTTAATCCAAAAATATCGAAGATAACGTGGTTACAATTAAAAGATAATTGTTACATCAAAAAGCTGTCGGTATAAGAGTTAACACATAACCTAAGTTAAATCCTTCTAGATAAGCAGCGATCTGAACAATTAAAAAATCAAAGAACCATCTTCAAAGAGATCTACCTCTCTTAGGAAGCATTTTTAGATGGGACGATTTACGTCAAAAATGATATAAAACCATTCCTAGAATTTGCTATGTTCGTTTGTCGGCTTAGCTCTTTATAGAATGAATTATACAGTGCGTCCATAAAGTAACGCATACATTTATTATTAGCTAAATAAACAATATTATTAAAAATTCCCAAAACAGGTCGATTTTTGATTTTAATTTACTATTTTTTCAAATAATTATTTGATATACGGGAAGACCTACATTCGAGTAATGACGTCATTATAGAATTTTTTAAATGGAACATCCCATTTTTTCCCATTTTCGAATTTCTCTTGCTGAGATTATTCCAAAAATGTATCACAAATTGCTTCAAATTGGTACAGGGTGGGCAACAATTAAGCAGACGTTACTAAATTCAGATACAATGCTCCTCAAATTTTCATCAAAAAAATATGGACCAGCAATTGTATATCTCGCAATACCAGCCCATTGACCGTTTGTAGTCGTTGCGTATGGTATTCTTACATCCAATGTAGATTTTCTTGAGACCAATAACGGGTGTTTTGCCGATTAACATGCCCTTTTAAACAAAACGCCTCGTCGGAAAGTAAAACGTTAGCAATGAAATTGTTATTTCGATTATTTTGGTGCATCATATACGCGTAGATTTCAGTTCTTAAGAAACCTAAGAAACGTGCTTGAGGTGTTTTTAATAGTTTTTCAAAGTAATTGTAATAACAATACATAATTTAATTAGTACATTCATCGTTTGTAATTTTGGTATTGTTGCCCACCCTGTACCAATTTTAAATAAATTGTGATATATTTTTGGAATCAACTTAGCAAGTGAAATCCTGTAATGGGAGAAAAATGGGGTGTTCTATTTAAAAAACCGGTGATCACGATTACTCGAAGGAAGATTTGAAAAAACAGTATATTACAATTAAAAATCTACCTGTTTCGGGAATTTTTAATAATATTGTTTATTTAGCTAATAATAAATTTATGCGTTACTTTATGGACGCCCTGTAGTTATTTTTATAATCTTGGAGAAATTTAAAAAATACTCACCTATTACAATCTCTTTCATAGTGAAGTTAGCTACCCTTAATTATTTATTCTTAAATTTAAATCTTTGTTTCTGACGTACCTCTCGACATAGCACATTTTATTTGTAAAAGAGCTCAAAGTAATTTCTTATTAAAAATCTCTCTAAATTCAATGTGTACTAAAGCAAATAAGATGATATTTCTAATATTAATATTTTGATGTAAAAAAAAATTTGGAAGCAACTTTAATTTAAGTGCAAATATTTAACGATAATATTGTTTTTTTAGAGCTAAATATAACACCCTGTTTAATTTATATTTATTATTTCAAAATTATTAACTGAAATAATAAAATCTTTATGGCAATTATGCCTTTTGGCAATCATTCCGTTTCATATTTGCGATTTTATGCTGCTGAATTGTATCCACCAGTTAGTTAAAGATTGAGATATGGAACCTATTTTACTCGTACTACTTAAAAATCGCTGCCAATATTTATTTATCAGAATGTTTTTACACTTCTTTCCTTGCATGTTTCACCCACGAGCGAATATAAATAGAGTAAATAACATGTGCTTTTTCTTATTTTTAAATTAAATCGCCCAAATTCCAGTTGGCCTCAAAATTCATGTTAGCAGATATAAATCAGCTAGTGTGTACGTTAAATAATAAACTGTCTTATTTACTGAAGTATTGAGGACATTATTAATAAACGTTTCAAGATATTACATTTTATCTAAATTTACTGAAAAATATTGTGTTCAATAACATAAAATAATAATTATGGTTTATAAAAAGTTTTCAATTACCGGATTTTCTAAATGCCTGATATTTTAAACAATGTAAGAAATAAATTGGGCAACATAAATAACTCGTTGGTGAACAACACTTCATAGGCGCCGATTTAACGGGGCAAGGAGGGCGTTGCCCCAGTAAATCTGCAAGGGAGGCAAAGCCCCCCCCCCCAAGCATTTTTTACTAACTACAGCAAATCACAGCTACTTGAAAACTCAATTCATCATAATCATACTTCATACAAAATGAACAAAACAGTACAGTTTACAAATAAATACACACATATACAAACACACACATACATACAAATATATACGTATGCGCCAAAAGTATGGAAGAAATTCAATAAAAACGAAACAATTATTTTATGGGAAAAATCCTCGAACGGGTCGATTTTTAATTTAAAAAATACATATTTTAGCGTAAAATGCGATTTTCAAATGTCATTTGTTTTCGAGTAATGACGTCATCGAGTTTTTTTTAAATGGCAACACCATATTTTTTCTGAAAGATCGTTTAATTCTCTATCAGACAGTACTAAAATTTTGCCCTCTTACATAGGAAAGTTTTCGAGTAAATGACGATTGAATGTTAGAAAACGTAAATCAATTAAAATAAAGCAAAAACGTTATCAAGTTTAGTTTTTCGAATTCCATAGTTCTTTTATGGATCACGTAGGTGAAAATCTTTGCAAAGTGTCATTGTCACACCGACTTTCTAATAAGTATTGTAAGCGACATAAAAATTATTATTCAATTTAAAATCGATGACGTCATTACTCGAAAAGTATTATGGTACATTTAACTGTTACTCAAAGAATTGAAATTTTAATTCTTATCGGATGCGGGAATATGACTAGAACTCAGCAGGAAGTTTGCGATTTATTTAATGAAAAATATCCAGATTGCCCTATCAGCCAATCAACAGTCAGTAAGGTACAGTCTAAATTTAGAGAAAAATATGTTGTACATATTCCAAAACCTGGACGTCCAAGTATTAATAAAAATCAGAAACAGAACATTTTGATAAGTATGGCGGATAATCCTCATAATTCTTCACGATTGGTTGCATTAAACAATGACACTAGTCAGAGCACAGTGCTACGTATCTTGAGGAAGGAAAAATATCATCCCTACAAAATTCAACTTGTGCAGGAACTCAATGAAGATGATCCCGATTGCCGCTTACACTTTTGCGAAATTCTAATGGATTTATGTCAAGGAAATAGAAATTTACACCGGCAAATACTTTTTTCAGATGATGCCACATTTTGTCTGAATGGTGCAGTAAACCGTCAAACTTGCAGATATTGGAGTCGGGAAAATCCTCATTGGATGGCAGAGGCACATACCCAACGCCCTCAGAAATTAAATGTGTGGGCTGGAATAATTGACGACAGAATAGTAGGGCCTTTCTTCTTTGAAGGAACCCTTACAGAACAAAGATATTTAGAGTTTCTAGAAAATGACCTTGTTCCAGCTCTTGCAGTAATTTTTCCTAACGATAATGACCCTGACATTGCTGACGGTACCATATGGTTTCAGCAAGACGGTGCACCTCCGCACTATGCGCGCCCGGTACGAGATTTTTTGGACAACTGTTTTCCTGAGAGATGGATCGGCAGACGCGGACCGATAGAATTGCCTGCAAGATCGCCAGATCTTACATCTCTTGACTATTTTTTATGGGGATACTTGAAGTCAAAAGTGTACATTAATAAACCACGTAATTTAGAGTTACCCCAGAAATAATTCATAATGTGCAAGAAGAATTTCTTCACAGACTTGCGCATTGTCAAGAAGTTGGTGGATGGCAATTCAAACATTTAATTTAAGTATAAAATTTAATCAATTGTATTTTATTTTACATACCTCAGAATTGTTACTTTTTTATGGATAAAATTTACGTTTTCTAACATTCAATCGTCATTTACTCGAAAACTTTCCTATGTAAGAGGGCAAAATTTTAGTACTGTCTGATAGAGAATTAAACGATCTTTCAGAAAAAATATGGTGTTGCCATTTAAAAAAAAATCGATGACGTCATTACTCGAAAACAAATGATATTTGAAAATCGCATTTTACGCTAAAATATGTATTTTCTAAATTAAAAATCGACCTGTTCGAGGATTTTTCCCAAAAAATAATTGTTTCGTTTTTATTGCATTTATTCCATACTTTTGGTGCATACTGTATACACATATACATACACACAAATCAAATAAATAAATTAATATAATAGAATAAATAACAGAACAGCTACTTGACAAACTCGTCTACACTATAAAAACACTTCCCAATTAGGAAACTCTTTAGTTTACTTTTAAAAAGTTTAAAATTTATTTCAGATCTAATATTTAATGGCAGTTTGTTCATAAATTTGATACCCATGTGATGGTGATGTGATGGAGCTTTTTCATACAAAGATGTTCTGTGGTGGGGTATTCTTAGTAAATTACCGTATCTAGTTTCGTAGCTATGAAGGTCAGCATTCTTTACAAAGCAGCCATGCATTTTAGCAACATGCAATGTACACTTGTAAATATAAGTACACGGAAAAGTTAATATATTTCCTTCAATAAAGTAAGATTTACAAGAAGTTAAGGGTGCAATTCCAAATATTAATCGGGTAATTCTTTTTTGGGAAATAAGAAGTCTATTAACGTTGGCACCACTCGCACCATCCCAAATAATAACATTAAAGGACAAATGGCAGTAAATCAATGAATAATAAATATCAATCATCTGTTTCTTTACTGTTTTAGAAAGGTATTTTAAGCTAATATAAATCAAATCTCCTACAATTCCTATCAATGAAGTCATATGTACGTTCTCTGATACCAAACATCTAGGTATGCTAATGAACAATTCCACAGACAAAGCTCTATTCAATAATTATCTAATAATAAGGAATATATGGGTAGATAATATTGTGGGTGTAATTCAACGCAGGTTGGGGCTTTTGTCCACTGAGTAGTTGGTTTCACACAATATTATTAATACCTAAAAATATATGAAAACTTTTACATAAAAGGTGAACATTTTTCAAGTAGGTATTGTCATATTTAATTCATTGACAGGATGTCACTTTTTGTCATTGTCGATATTTAACTTCAAATAATTTTAATTTTTATAATAATTTTTATAGTTAGATATTTGATTCAACTTAAAGGAGACCATCTGAAGAAGCAATCCTAAAAATGGAAAAATAGGTCAGATCTCATCTATTGTGATTGAATTTGTCGTGTTCCCACTGCCAAAAAGTGAAGTTAGATATTTATAGAGTGAGTAAATTAGATTATTTTCTTTAGATAATTATTGAATACAGCTTTGTCTGTGGAATTGTTCATTAGCATACCTAGATGTTTGGTATCAGAGAACATACATATGACTTCATTGATAGGAATTGTAGGAGATTTGATTTATATTAGCTTAAAATACCTTTCTAAAACAGTAAAAAAATGTTACAAAAGCTAATAATAAGGAATATATGAGTAGATATTGTGGGTGTAATTCAACGCAGGTTGGGGCTTTTGTCCACTTAGTAGTTAGTTTCACACAATATTATTAATACCTAAAAATATATAAAAACATCTGTTTCTTGTTAAGTATAGATTTTAGTTGGAGCAAAACGTAGTAGCTGCTATTTAACTCTACAAATGTTTTCTATATTACTGCTCCAGCTCATGTCACAATCGATAAGGCAACCTAAGAACTTCCGTAGTATCCGACAGTTTGATTATTTTATCATTAACCGAAACATCGAAAGAAAAGATACGCCTATGATGAGAGCCAAACTGCATGCATATTGACTTCTCAGCATTTAATACTAATACATTTTTGTAACACCAAGTTGTAAATTCTTCCGATAAGGTATTCAGATAACTTTGGAGCTCAATAGGACTATTTGCAGCAGCTGCAGTGTAACATCATCTGCATATAATGCAGTACAATCAGTACTAACATAAGTTGGAAGGTCACTTATAAATATCAAATAAATTAGTGGACCAAGTATTGAGCCCTGAGGAACTCCTAGTTCAATGCTGTGTGTATTTGAATAAGTATTATTGAGTCTTACACATATGTTTCTATGTTTTAAATATGATAAAAGCCAAGATATAAAGTTACCTCGAAAACCAACTGCATACAGCTTCTTTCACAGGAAAGCATGACCCAAACAGTCAAATGTCATTGTCAAATCAAAGAAAAGCGCCCCTACATATCTGCCTTTATCAAGATTTGAATAAACATACTCCACAAAAGCATAAGCAGCAGTTTCTGTAGATTTCTTCGAACAGAATCCATTCTGACAGTTAGTTAATATGTTATATTTATTTAGATATGCAACCATTTTATTGTATAATATTCTTTCTACTATTTTAGATAAGACTGTGTTAACGGTAATTCGCCTATAGTTTTCAATATATAATGGGTCATTTTTTTTAGTATAAGTGTAACTACACCAGTCTTCAAAATATTAGAAAAATTTTTAACATCAGGTAAATGTAAAAGGGTGGTGGTGGGCCATCGCCGTCCAAAAGGACGGCATTCTTATTTGTAGAAAGGATGCATGGGGGAGATATTTAAAGTAAAGTGTTACGTCACTCGACGTCAATTTATTTTTGATAATTATGTGTGCTTTGAACCCTTCTCAAGTGGCACGCCTAAGTAATCATGCAATTCTAATCTCACGTACTCATATGTCTGCTGTGAATTAGTCACACTCTATAATTTTCGTCCTTGGGTAAGTGATAATACAAGATAAAAACTTTAAATTTGGAAAGAACTCTATAATTCTACTAAAATAATTTATATTATATTATATATTACAATCATTTTTGTATATTTTTTATATCTGATCGCTTTCAAATTTAGTACGCCTATGAATGTTGCTCCTCACACGCTTCGCCCATCGCTCTAACCCATAAGCTAGCGATGAGTCACTCTAGGTTTGCGGCGGTTGGGTAGTTACAAACTCCGTGGGGATAAATTAATGAAATTTAGCATAATCTCTTTTTATACTCTTTTTGAAAATCTATAAAGAAATGAACACAGTTTATCCAGGGATGGGTAAAACAAGGGGGTGCTTCAAAAATACCCGACCTTGTTTGTGTAATTTTTTTGATAATTTCATAGCAAGAACGAAATCTTTAAAGAATTTTACATAAAAATTGTACTACTGTTAAAATACTAATTAAAAACAGTCATCAGGAATGAACATTTCACAACCTGTATGCCGACAACTAAGCAAAAATATTTTCAAATCATTATTTAAACCCTCTTTTCAGACTGTCAGTGACCGCTCGCAGTCTTGGTCGTTTACAGCTCACAGTTCAACTCGATGTCGATCTGATGCAATGTTGTCAAGCTGAAATATTTTTCTCGTACCTACCTACCTAGATTTTAGCCATCATAAATAAACGGTTGTACTGACTATTTTAGAATATCATTTTTTCTTGCTCAGTTCAACTTCAGGCAATAATAATTTAAAATGTTAATATCCAATGAAATCAAATAATAATAATCAAATAATTCTATTAAAAATTGCAAGTAACGCAGTCCACTCAGGTTTTCCGGTAGAAAATACGGCCCAATCAAACGATACCCATACACTCCTGTCCATACGTTGACAACAAATCGCCTCTGAAAGCTAAACCGACAAGTAGCATGTGGATTTTTCTCTAAGCAAATGTAGCTGTTATGAGTGCAACAAAACTCCAACGTGTCTAATAATAAACCGAGTAATAAACTATTTACGTACATTACATAAAAAACCTATACCCAATGAGTAAATTATTAAGAGAAGCTGAAAAGTGTTTCGTGTTTAAATACTAAATAATAAAAAACCATCATGTGGTCGACAGAAAACTGTCCAACCTTGACCTACTGTATTATTAGGTTAATAACCTAGTTACCTAGTTTTTGTACAGTTATTTAAGGACATGTTGTCATATTGTCGACAGAAAACTGTCCAACCTTGACCTATTGTATTATTAGGTCAATAACCTAGTTACCTAGTTTTTGTACTGTTATTTAAGGACAAAGAGTAAAACTATTTTTTTAATCTAGGTACATGAATGAATTTTCCTTAAATATTGATTTATTTGTTAATAAAAACAAATGCAGATAATAAATAAATGTTTTCGAATGTTAGGTTATTACTGTTTAATAATTTTGATATTACGTTTTTACTAAGTATTACAAATAAATATGAATTTTTAGTATTACTCGTAAGTACAATTAATTATTCAGTTTGTAGTTACGTACATCTAGCCTAGAAATGTATTGTTTTTTAAGTAGTATGGTACTAACCTGTTAACTGTACTCATCCGTCCATAGCAATAATAAAATTAGGGTCAGTCGCATTTCGTAAATATTCTCCATATAACACTACCATTTCCGCATATTCGAAATTTGTTAAATTATGCATTTACAACGAATATGAGAGACCGAAATAAACAAACTACTGCTTACTGCTTCTATTCTCACTATTCTCTCCATCCCCCCTCCAAATGTGTGGCGTGATCTACAAATTTGGAGGGAAAAAAATGTGGGGAATGCGGGTAAATTTGAATAACACGCTGAAGTGTTAGACGATATTATGCATGTAAACATGATGTGGCATTTTAAGCACGTATTTTAAAGTCGAGTAAAAATACGTGGTTAAAATTAATGACATTATGACTGACTCACTCTGTATAGGCTTTTCGTCTTATTTTGGGATTTTGAAAACGCTAAATTTATGATACTACTTTACAACTACTTTAGAATCACTTGTACAATAATTAATGTTGTTCCATTATAGTGCTACGTACATATTTGATCGACGCGACACGACCCCACATCATGCCATGTCACCCTATGTGAGACTATGCCAAATTCCTAGAGTTGAATCTCATTCTAACCTTCTGTGCCCCCCGATAGTCTAGTTTATATATTTTGAACGGGCATAGTTATTAAAATTAAATAAAAAAAAAATCAAGAAAAGTTACCACATAAGTTTTCCTATAATATATACTCGCTGCAACATAAAAGTTACCAGCATGCATCAGTATCATATTTTGTTTAAATTATGAGGCTCCACTTGCTTAGATAAAAACAATCATTGACACGTATTGACACAATCTAATCATTGGCGCCTTCCAAAATTTATATTAATAGCCCACCAGGGAACGTTTAGAAATATAGTATACATGTTAGGTTGAAAACCTTGTTGCAGCCACTGTACATTTAAAACAACATTGAGAACAAAATGTCTCACGAAATTTGGAAAGAAAAAAAAACAAATTGAAAATTGAAGGGAAATTGCTATAATTTTTAGAATACTACACAATAAAAAATACACAACTCATAATAATTAGTATGATCCTATGAAGTAGTTCTTCCTTCAACAGTTTCTAGTTGCTAAGAAACATTACTATGGGTTGAAATAATACAAATTGTTCTTCCGCATCCCCCATAGTATTTTCCAATAATTTCAACCTAAATTAGAACGTGTTGTCATATGTTGTGTTACAACTGAATCCATGTGGGCTGTAAGTTCACATAGCGTGGCAACTCATGACGTGGCGTGTCGCTAGTGGGTTTCATCTTTAATGCTCGGTCTACACGAGGCTAGTTTTACTAGGATACCAAGCTAGCATTCTGATATCCTATTCTGGTTTACTACACTGGCTTGGTACAATGCTAGAGCGGTACACACTATGTTAGAAATTTTAAGTCAAAGCCAGTATTATTGTAGTATACCGTGGAGAAAAATGAGCAAAAGACGCACAATTTTAGATTGAAATATTTATTTGGGAAATTGTGTTACATTAGATCATCTATTACAAAAGTTGCTAGAAAAACTTATTCCTTTGTAAGAATGAATCACGCATGTTTGTCTATATAGGGTGATTTATTAATAATTGGGCATACGCTATGTCGATAACCCTTGGCTGAATATATGAAGAATTGACACATAACGTTTAGATAAAATATAGCTCCTTACAGAGTTACAGGGTGTTTTATTTAAAACATTTTAAATGACTTTTGCCCATTACTTTAGCCCTGTTTGATATAGCTCTATCATACTTGGAATAAAGTTTAGATACTTTAGAACATATTAAAAATTGCCACATGAGTAGAGGGGCAGTTTCCCATTCCTAACTTCTACATCAATATTTCTTCAATATTCCTTCATAGCGGTAAAGTCATTTTCGAGATTTTTAAAGTTAACCATAGGGCTGCACAACTATTTTTATTTTATTATGTAATTTATTTGTCATATTATTATTATTCAAGTCAAGTAGTTGAATTAGGTTTTACACACCGATTAGGACACACCGATTTGAATAATAATAATAATAATAATAATAATAATAATAATAATAATAATAATAATATGACAAGTAAATAACATAATAAAATAAAAATTATTGTGCAGCCTTATGTTTAACTTTAAAATTTTCAAGGAATAACGACTTTATGCTATGAACGAATAGTAGCTTAACTGAAAGACAATATTGAAGAATTGAAAAATTGTACCAAAATAAAAATTCCGCCAGTGGCGTAGAAGTTAGGAATGGGAAACTGCCCCTCTACTCCTGTCCTACGCCTCTGGTAGCAGCCATGAATGATTTTGTGGCATTTACTAATATGTTCTAAAGTATTTAAACTTTATGCCAAGTATGATATGCATATATTAAACAGGGTTAAAGTAATGGGCAAAAGTCATTTTTTTTAAATAAAACACCCTATAATTTCGTAAGGAGCCATGAACGTTATATGTCGATTATTCATATCTTCATCCCAGGATTATTCAGTTAGCGTATGTACAATTATTAATGAATCATCCTGTATAAGAGAGAATAGTGACATTTTACTTAAAATTAATTTCATTATTTAATTTAGACATTTCTGAAGCGTGTATACAGGGTGTCCGGAAATTATGCGTCAAGACTTCAGGAGGTGATTCCTCACAAGAAATTAGGGTCACGAAGTCCTATAACAATTTTTCGAAAACTCAATATTAACGGAGATACAGGGGGTACATTTTTTTTTTTAGTTTTTCTTAGATAACTTTTTTATTTATGATTTGATTTTTTCCAAGTTTTTCCTATGTGTTACTAGTGCCCTTGTAGATTTATGTTCCAAATATGATGCAAATATTCCAGTGCCAAAGAGCCTGATCTTAATCTTCGATCCATGGCCCACAACTTTTTTGTTTTCACCGGTTTATAAATTTGAACGCACCATGTTAAAGAGTATAAATAATTATTTAAAAAAGTATCTCTTGTTGCGATACAATAAAATGAACCGTTTCTGAGAAAAACGAATTCAAACATTTTCATGCGTTAACACTGCTTTAAACTGATTTTTAAGATTTACAAAGGAGGCTTTGAAAACAATAACTTAATGTTGCCTTAACTACAATTGACAGATACTATTTATGTGAATTATTCTGTTGTGATCATTTGTGTGTAATAAATATCGTGATTAAAACTGATAAAATGAATAATAATATTAATAATAACAATAATAATTATAATAAATATTCGAATGAGGAGCTGCGCAACATGCATTATTATTATGGTTTAGCTGCGGGAAATGCATCAAGAGCAAAACGTTTGTATCGAGATGCATTTCCAAATAGAAGAATTCCACGACCGTAGTTGTTCAGTACTGTCCATCAGAGATTAGGTGAGTTTGGATCTTTTAAGACGAGGCGGTTTGATGTCGGTCGCCCACGGCGAACTCGAACTCCTGGGGCTGAAGCTTGGATGTGGTTGATAATAATCCTGATATAAGCGTCAGATTAATTGCATCGCAGGAAAATATTCCCAAAAGCTCAATCCATGAAATTTTGCAGGAACAACTCCTGCATCCATTCCACTATCAAAAGATCCAAGCCCTACTCCCTAGAGATCCGATTGCAACACTGAATTTTTGCACAACAATTATAAATCTCCATGATGGCAACAGAAATTTCATCAATTCAATTCTTTTCATGGATGGTGTAATAAATCTGCATAATAAACATTATTGGTGTGACGAGAATCTTCATTTAGTGGTGGAACGTGGGTTCCAGAATAAAAAAGTGCTGAAGCAACGAATTATTGACAGTGTTGCAATAGTAAGAGCAAAAGAGGGCATCTTTAGGGTTCATCGCAACTTTCTGAGAAGAATGAATTTGTGTGTCGAAATGGAAGGACAACATTTCGAGAACTTATTATAAGAGCATAGACTAAATAAAAATGTTACTTAAGAATGTAGTTAGTGATTAAATTTTGTATTGATGAGTTGAAACTGTTAATATCAGTTTAAAACAGTGTTAACACATGAAAATGTTTGAAGTCGTTTTTCTCAGAAACGGTTCATTTTATTGTATCGCAACAAGAGATACTTTTTTAAATGATATTTGATACTCTTTAACATGGCGCTGTTCAAATTTATAAAGCGGTGTCATAGGTCGAAGATTAAGGTCAGATTAGGCTCTTTGGCACTGGAGTATTTGCATCATATTTGGAACATAAGTCTACAAGGGTACTAGTAATACATAGGAATGACTTGGAAAAAAATCATATCACAAATAAAAAAGTTATCTAAGAAAAACTAAAAAAGATATTTCTTTTGACACCCTGTATCTCCGTTAATATTGAGTTTTCGAAAAATTGTTATAGGACTTTGTGACCCTAATTTTTTGTAAGGAATGACCTCCTGAAGTCTTGACGCATAGTTTCCGGACACCCTGTATATGCAGAAAATACAAAACGGTGCGTTTTCACCATATAGCCAATACACAAACCCAGGATAGTAAATTTGGTGGTGGGAGGCGCTAGTAGCACAAATAATAAAACCCGATCCTATTGAAACTGTCCTGGCTTAGATGATAGCTTACTTTCTTCTTCATTAGATTATTAACTGAAAAACTAAACTACTTCCGTTTACATGCTTCCGAGTCTACACGAGGCTAGGATGGCCAGCCAGTGCTAGTAAGCTAGAAACTCGTGCTCCATGTAAACGGAATAGCTTGGCTTTTAAGATAGTAAGCTAGTGAAGACGCAAGTAAGCTACCTTCTAGGCCAGGATACTTTCAATAGGATGGGGTTCTATTATTTGAGCTAGTAGCGCCTTCCACTACTGAATTTACGAAGCTAGAACATGATTAGTATATACAAGCTGGTTCTTAACCTAAACACATAAACTTAGGAAATTATAGCTGAGGACAAATAATGACAAATAGTGAAAAAAAAATTTTTTCATTTATGGAGATACCAATTTATTTCAAATAAAAATAAAATAACGTGAATTTCCTAAAATTAAAAATACATTTAATTTACCACAGTAACTGTTAAAGTTATTTCATTGATTTTCAATACACAGTTGAGCTCGTCGAATCCATGAGTCTACACAAGCACGGCCCAAACCAATCTGTAGTCGAACTGTCTCAGTGGCAGCACGTATGCGATTTCGCAACTCCTGTTAAGTGTAACTTCGGTAAGATACACTATAGTATTTATGTGGCTTGAAAAATAAAAGCCAAACAGATTTAAGTAGGGTGATCAAGGGCGCCACTCAAATGAACCACCTCAGCCTATCCATCATTCGAGAAACACATGACTCAAATGTTGTTGCATTAGTCGTGCAAAATGTGGTGGAGCATCATGGTGAAGAAACCACATACGCTGTTTGACTTTGAGATTAACTTCTTCGACGAATACCGGCAAATTATTACGCAAGAAGTGTAAACAAAGAGCACCAGGTAACCGATTTTCCAGAATAAAAGGGCCAATAAGTACTCCGTTCACAATTCTAGCCCAAACATTTACTGAAAATCGTTGTTGAAAGTGTGTTTTCCAATGGCAAATAATGCGTGTTGTGAAAATTGTGAATACCATTACGTGTAAAAATTGTCTCATCAGTAAATAAAATGTGTATGGTAAAGTTTAGGTTTATGTGCTGATCATATAAAAACGATTAACAAAAGTCCACTCGAAGTGGAAGATCCCTTGGAAGTATGGTTCCACTGAACATTAATTTGATAGAGTAAGTCGTGCCGTGACGTTTGCCAAATTGTAGATTGTGATATCTCAAAGTGCAATGCAATTGTCCTAGTTCCTGTTCCAGGCTGCTCTTCGACGGCATTTAAATCTCTTCTTCAAGATTCACAATTTGCCTACGTCTAATGGCTCTCCCATGTTCCCAGGCCTTTCTCCACCTCGCTGAACTACACGTAAAAGGCTTCACGTCTCAGATGATATTTTTGGAGAAATCTTTGGACATAGATAAGCTGCACTCCACTCAATTTTGATGTAACTCCCTGTATGCCAGTATCATATTTCTTCGTTTGAGAAATTATGTGCCATATTTTTATAATCGCGTGAAAATAAACTCGAATAGGACCACAACTGATAACAGAGTATTGCTACAAATACCAAACATGTCGCCCTGACTTGTTTACTTCTTAGTTATTATAAACAAAAAATTTGATCTGATTTTTGTAAACTTTTACTACATTTTTTTACTATTCGCCCTCAGCTCACAAGTTTATGCGTATAGGTTAAAAATAACCCTATATAGTCGAGGCAATAAACTAGTAAAAATTCCAAAAGTTCTAAAGCTAGTTGTGGTGGACGGATCGGAATGCGGTTTTCTGCATTCTCTTCCAAGAATTATTTGTAAAAAATGTGGCGACATGGAATTTCTGACAAATCGGAAATTGCATTGCTGCAGCCAAAAATGCATTCAAAAAATGCATTATTTGAAAGGCCTCTTGAAAGATGTCAAAACTTAGTAAATAAGTGTCAGAACTGGCCCAGATCGAGTACTCGGAGGTTTTCGAGGTCGCTGATCACGAATATGATGTTCAAATTGACCCCCCGAACACCTGGAGCTTAGGACCGCCGATGAACGTCATCTCCGTGGGACTCTCCCACAAATCACGCGGGAAAGAAGAAAAACTCGGCGCCCGGAGTTTTTTCGGGTCGCTGAATTCAAATCTGGCATCGATGAACACCCCACGGGCACCTGGTGCGCCGGAACCTGGACGCGGACGTCATCCTCGAAAATGTTCCTGACAAGATTGCCAAAAAAACCCGAAAATCATTGTAGGGGTGTTTTTTGGGGCGCTTAACCCAAATATCACGTCAAAAACGTACCTCCGGACACCTGGTGCAGCGGAACCTGGGCCTGAACGTCGTCTCCGAGGGTTTTCCAGACACGATCGCTAAACACAAACCGAAAATCGTTATGGGTTTTTGATGGGGTGCTGAATCGAAATTTCACCCCAAAAACATACCTCCGGACACCTGGTGTACCGAAACCTGGGCCTAAACGTCGTCTCCGAGGGTTTTCCAGACACGATCGCTAAAGAGAAACCGAAAATCGTTATGGTTTTTTTTTTGGGGCGCTGAATCCAAATTTCACGCCGAAAACCTGGTGCACCGGAACATCGTCTGCGAGGGTTTTCCAGGCACGAAAAAACGCCCCCACAATGATTTTCGGGTTGGTTTTGGCAATCTTGTCAGGAAAACTCTCGGAGATGATGTCCACGTCCAGGTTCCGGTGCACCAGGTGTTTGCCGATGCCATATTTGAATTCAGCGACCCAAAAAATCCGCAGTACACCAGGTGTCTGAATTAAGCGGCCCAAAAACGCGCCTGTAATGATTTTTTGGGTCGTTTTTAGCGATCTTGGTGGGCAAATTCTCGACGTCCGCGTCCAGGTTCCGGCGCACGAGGTGCCCGTGGGGTGTTCGCCGATGTCATATTTGGATTCAGCGACACAAAAAAAAAACCATAACGATTTTCTGTTCGTCTTTTTCGATCGTGTATGGAAACCCCTCGGAGAAGATGTTCCGGGTGAGGTTCCGGTGCACCAGGGGTTCGGGGGGTCGTTATCGACGTGAAATTCGGATTCAGCGTCCCAAAAAACCCCATAACAATTTTCGGTTCGCCTTTTTTGATTGTGTCAGGAAAAGCCACGGAGATGATGTTTAGGGTCAGGTTCTGGTGCACTAGGTGTTCGGGGGGTCGTTTCCAACGTGAAATTCGAATTCAACGCCCCACAAAACGCCCCTATTATGATTTTCGGGTGGTTTTTGGCACTCTTCTCAGGAAAATTCTCGGAGATGACATCCGCGTCCAGGTTCCGGCGCACCAGGTGCCCGTGGAGTGTTCGCCGATGCCAGATTTGGATTCACCGACCCAAAAAAAAAACCGGACGCCGAGTTTCTCTTCTTTTCCGTGTGATTTGTGGGAGTCCCACGGAGATGACGTTCATCGGCGATCCTGAGCTCCAGGTGTTCGGAGGGTGAATTTGAACATCATATTCGTGATCAGCAACCTCGAAAACCCCCGAGTACCCGATCTGGGCCAGTTCTAACACTTATTTACCAAGTTTTGACATCTTCCAAGAGGCCTCTCAAATAATGCATTTTTGGCTGCAGCAATTTAATTTCCGATTTGTCAGAAATTCCATGTCGCCACATTTTTTACAAATAAGTTTTGGAAGAGAATGCAGAGAACCGCATTCGGATCCGTCCACCACAACTAGTTTTAGAACTTTTTTAGTTCATTGCCTCGACAAATATAAATGCTTCAGAAATGACTAAAATTAAATTTAATTTAATTTCTTCTAAGTATATTGGATATCTCTGGAATGCCATTATTTGCTGTTATACTGACAAACAGATGCATTATTCATCGTTAAAAAGAAATGATGTTCTAGCAACTCTTCTAATAATTGATCCCATGCATCTTGACACAATTTCCCAAGCAAATATGTCAGTCTAATAATTGTTCTTTTGTGTAAGTTGTTCATTTTACTCCACGGTAGACTACGAGTACAATGACACTGGCTTTGATTTACCTGCATTGTGTGTATTGTTCTAGCATTGTGTCAAGCCCATGCCAGAATAGGACGCTGGAATACGAGCTTGCTATTCTAGCTTGAAAAAATATTACCCATACGTGGACAATTCTATAAAATACAGGAATAATAAAAGTAATGCATATTTAACTCATCTCACACCGAATTACCCTCTAATCAATCTTCAGGTGGATCGAATTGTGCTAGGAACGCATGGGTCGTTTGTCGCATGAAAAAATAATTATGGATGAATGTGCAGTATCTTTAAAAGTCGCATACACAGATTATGTGTCCGCAGGTCATGTGGTTGGGCTAGGCTTAATTTGCTGCTTTCCTGTTACTACGAACGCTAGTGTTAAAAAATAAAATATAAATCAATATGGGAGAACAAGGGGTTAAAGAAATGACCTCTTTTTAACCACACAAGACTTCACCATTAGATTATAAAATTAAATACAAGTTCGCCAGAGTTGACAAGTTTAGTTGATGCGAATACACAGTCTGGGGGTTGTTTCTAAATTCAGCAGTTTGGTGTGGTTGGTTCCATCTAACCAATCAGAATTCTTTAAACTAATAAGAATGCATTAGTGGATCCCACCACACCAAACTGCTGAATTTAAAACAGGCATATGAAAATTGGGTATTTTTCATATTTCCCAAAAATAGCATATGTCCTGGATTTATGTTATTTTTACTGATTAGATATCTGGTATCTATTAAACAGCTCATCGTCTGCAGCTGAAGTGAATGCAATGACTTATGTGAACTTAATTTATGCAATACGATTTTAAGTAAAAATGGACATGTGTCATTTTTGCTTATACTAATTAAAATTTCCTTATATTTACTCACCATAAGATTTCAGTGGCTTCGGTAAGTTCGTATAACTCTGCTGTGAGCGTTGCAGTAGTATTTTCTGGGACGGATACGCATTGCGACCCTTCGTCTCGAAATCGTGGGGGAAATTTCTCAGGTGGAGGTACTCCTACAAAAAATACAATTTTGTAATAGATATGGATAATAAGATTCTAGGTTATATTTAAGGTCTATGTAGTTTAATATTGTATCAATAAGATAACATTTTAGATGTGCAGAAGTGCTTGTATTGCTGCCACTGTTAGCTATAAATCTGTTTGTTTGCATTAACATTACTTGAGTAATTTCTCAAGAGGAAGTCGCTATAAGACTGAATGTGTCGTAAGTTGAGCAGTGGATAGGTATATACGTAGTGACTGGGTCTTCAGCATACACCCATGGGGGAGGACGAAAACGAGTCACAACTCAATGCTCAAGACCGTTACATTGCCCTGACTTCAAGAAGAAGTTGATGGCACTGTAAAATTCAAGATGTCGAATGTAAGAGTATGTTTACAATTGCCGCTAAAATTATAACGCTTTTAATTGCAAGGAATGTTGTCTTTTATGGTGTAATTCTTTGTATTTATGTAATTTTTTAGGTGAAAGTGTATTTTAGGACTTATCAAAAGGTTTACTTTAACTTTAATGTAAGACAAATTCCTTGTACATATTTACCGTGAATTCCTAGTATGCTCGAGACCTTTCAGATTCAGATATAATGGTTCGATTAGAGATATTTTGAACTACTTGGGGGGCCGTCTGCGACCTCTAAAAGAAGTTGAGACACATTTGTCTTTGGTAGAACGTGAGAAGCCCCATGTTGTCAAAATCCTGTGCTTACAGGGTCCGCTTTAGTGCAGCCACCCCATAACATATACGTGGAGAAAATTATCAATGTAATGTGAAATACAGATTTAAAAATATCTTTAAATAATTCATAACATAACCTTATTATAATTACCTGGCAAAAAATCCTCTATAAGAAAAAGTTTACTACATACTTTCATGTGTATAGTTATCAATTTTCCGATTCGTAATTTAATCTTCCGCTGCTTACGGGAAGTTTATGCAGGGAAATATCAAAAGTAGGTACAATAAGAGAAGCACTGGGGAACATTGCAGATTTACCTAGATTTTGTGCAATCTTGCATATGTTTTGCATTTCTGTACACTTTTTATAACTAAATATTGTACGATTTCAATAAAGTTTGCAAAATTACTAAAAAATACAGAAAATTTCCACTACACCTAGGTACTCATATAAAACATATTTGTTGGATTGTTGTTCACTGCCATACTCGATTTATTAAAAATTGTCTTATGCAGGTTCTGTACTTCTTCAATCAAGATAAAATTATACAATTTTCAAACTGTTCTGTTACTATTTATACAGAAAAAATGTATAAAAACACAAAACTTCTCATTCCTATTATCCAAGTGATTTGTTGGTCACCCCTACAGCAGTTACGAAATCTATCAACAGATATCAGCCTGATTTTCGCCAATAGCCTCTTCAGACATCTACTGAAAGAGTGGTTTCTAGTCAAACTGTTAGAAGAAAGTTACATGTTTCTAACTCGAGGGTTAAAAGATGTGCTACACACCCATAGTTAACGGGAGAACAACGTGCATGCAGATACCGGTTGATGGGAGAACACAGTCTGCCGAATTTTTAAAATTGGAGACATTGTCTTTTTACTGATGAATCCAGATTTCGTTTGTATACTCTGATGATCAAACATTAGTATAGAGGGAAGGAAGACACCGAATGCAATAAACATGAGCATTAGTTAATAAAACTATGTCAGCTGTGAGATATTAGGATAGAGCCGGTAATTGTGCCATTCTTTGGTACAATAAGTGAAAGATTTGTTTTGATCTATGGTAATGTAAATCCTGACCGTTCGAGAATTGTAAATGATCGGATCTGACCAACCTGTTTGCTAGACATGAATTGTATTGTGCTTGTTTGGGCAGAAACATCTTGGCAACTAAACCGAATACAAACTGCTTCCCCAACTATTACAGCAACTAGCCAATGGGGAATTGTATGTGCATGTGTTTTATATTGGTTTGAAATGTATCAAACACATTGGAAATATCAGAACATGTGTCTGGCGGCAATAATCACAAAATAAACTATTAACATTAATAAATTGCTATAGAATATAAACAAAATCACGTTGCCAAAAACGTGATATCTGGTATGACGTCACACGCCGTTCAGCGCAGTTTATACTTCTGTAGATATAGGTGCGGGTTACGGTATTGGTGATATAAACAGGCGTTTGGTTCTTTTGTTTTTGCGTTTCTTTGGCATTTTTGGGTGATAAATTGTATAAATACTGTGCAAGTCATGCCACAATTATTATTGGTGAGGTGATGAGCTACGATATTGTAAAACATAACATATTTCTTTGTTTACAATAACAATAAAGGTAATGATATTTAACATTCATTAATTTTTTAAATAAATAATTTTTTTATTGGTACAACCTACCTACTTATGTATTTCCAATAAAAATTACATTAAAATGATCTTCACAAGCAAAAATACCACATTTTTCTTTTCTTTTTTTTGGCACGGTGAAATATTTTTTATTAGGTACTGTATGATGTATTCGTACATAAAGGCATAATGCAATACTTCTTCCACTTGCCCGGTGAGGTGCCCATTTTTCGAGTCTATTTTGCAGCTTTATTCAATATCAATGTCTATTTAACACAGTAACACCTAAAAATGTGCATGTACGTATTATGCGCGCCCTGTACGAGATTTTTTGGACAACTGTTTTCCTGGGAGGTGGATCGGCAGACGCGGACCGATAAAATGGCCTGCAAGATCGTCAGATCTTACACCTCTTGTCTATTTTTTATGGAGATACTTTGTCAAAAGTGTACATTAATAAACCACGTAATTTAAAAGAACTTCAAAATCGCATTCGGGACGAAATACGCAGAGTTACCCCAGAAATCATTCATAATGTGCAAGAAGAATTTCTTCACAGACTTGCGCATTGTCAAGAAGTTGGTGGATGGCAATTCGAACATTTAATTTAAGTATAAAATTTAATCAATTGTATTTTATTTTACATACCTCAAAATTGTTACTTTTTTATGGATAAAATTTACGTTTTCTAACATTCAATCGTCATTTACTCGAAAACTTTCCTATGTAAGAGGGCAAAATTTTAGTACTGTCTGATAGAGAATTAAACGATCTTTCAGAATCAAGGAAAAAAATATGGTGTTGTTATTTAAAAAAAAATCGATGACGTCATTACTCGAAAACAAATGACATTTGAAAATCACATTTTACGCAAAAATATGTATTTTTTAAATTAAAAATCGACCTGTTCGAGGATTTTTCCCAAAAAATAATTGTTTCGTTTTTATTGAATTTATTCCATACTTTTGGCGCATACTGTATATCTAATATAGATTTATAGTAATTTCTATTATTGTGTTAATTTCAGTTCCAAATCTATCAATATACAAAGTATTCTACAAGTTCTATGACAAACTCTGGTAGATGGTAGCTGGGTTAAAATCAAACATTTTTTCTTATATGAACATAGATCCGATTCGTTTTTGTTTAGAAGTTACAAGCATTTTAAAAAATATAATTTTGTATTTCAAATTAGCCTGATAAATAAAAATGATGATATAGCAATAATTATTATTTGTGTTTGAAGATTAGTTAACTTTTATTAACCAAATTAACAAATCTTAAATTAACCAGGCTAGTAAAACAGTGCTTCATCAGACCACATGACAAGCGAAATGATTCTATCATACAATTCAATGTAATTTTATATTTTTATAGTTAAATTATTCTTCTAAATTACGTAGACCCTAATTGTCATGCTGATTTACTATTTTCTTTTCTTTTTATTACTAATCAATTACTGGTAATGCGCCTTTAATAAAATTGTTGCACCGACTAAAAGCATAAATATTTATAGCTTTAGAGAAATAGCACAGCATAAAGTAATTTAAATCTAACATGTAAATATTGCAGTGATAATGTTTATCTGCTACATAGACCCATTTAAATAAGTTATTTGCGGCTATGCTCCAAAAATAAATACACATCAGCCACTATACAATGCAAGCAATGCCGTATGTATAATGCGCACATTCAACAAAAAAAAAACAGAAATCGTTGGATTTCTAATAAATCCCATATTGTTTAAAAACCAATAAGAGATTAATGTATAGGACTGTCTACACAACATTGTCCTGCTTTTTCCATACCATCCACCATATCAAAGAAATAAGGTCAACCTACCAGTTTAGACTTTAAGAAAAATTTCATGTAAATATGGTTAGTATTGTATTTCTAAAACAATTTTAAAAACTTCATGGTGTCAATGAGGCAACTAAAAATGTTTTATTTCACAAAAAAAAAAACATTAGTTTGCCAAAGTGATATTGATATGAGGAATATAATCGTAATTTTGTAAGTTAATCTGTAAATCATATGTAAATATATGTATGACAGCATTTATGTAGTCTAATACCTACATAAAATTGCAATTATCTATTTTCCTCATATCGGTAGAATGAAATTTCGCTTAATTTGGTTTGGCAAACTATTCAATAGATTTGAGTCCAAATTTTTTACTGTGTACCTACTTAAAAATCAAACATAGTTAAAAATTTTCAAACATAGATGGATAAAAATAGTCATAGAACATTTATTTATCATTTTACCCATATATGCTGTGCCACTGAAAACTTGCCATCAAAGTTTTCTTCGTGTAAAACCTAAAAGACACACTTCAACTTTTCTTTTGAAGGGTGCTCATTTCCCAAATTTCTACCTCTAAGCGCTTCACCCTTCAAATCTTTAATGGAAAGTGATACCTATTCAGTTTTCTTTTCAATACCATCTAATTTTTTAGTTTATGTAGGTAATCAGTTCTCGACAATTTATTGGAGAAAAAGTTCAAATTTTCAAATTCATTTACCACAATTTAACTTTATTAAATGTTTAAAATGACTACCACCTACCTACATCCATTGCTCAAAATGTTGTCATGGAGCATATATGGAGTAATAAGGTTCATACCCTGGTGTACGACGCATTATCACATGTATTGTAATGATTACACTATGTAGCATAAATGTTTGTGTTTAAGTGTTTTATACCAATGATGCAGGCTACATGCGACTTGCTACCTGAAAGCAGGAAGCAAAGTTGTGTGGCATGGATGTGACACAGCAACGTGCCTCCAAATGTATCGTAAGCTCTAAATTGGGTTAGTGTGGAAACACGTCACGTAGACAAACAAACTTTCTTGTCACAACTGTCAACGCTTTACTTTGACGTTTCTGTCACTCGCGTCTGGCTGCTCAATATAAACTGACTCTGTCGGCGAAACCGATCCGTTTATATAGGTTTTTAGGGTTCTAGAAGTTTTCGGTGGTCTGGAGAATCTAATAGAATGTGGCCCAGAATATTCCAGAAAACGTCAAATTAAAGGCATCACACAAATTATAAATTCTAACATAAACAGAAACATAATTAACAAACTAAAAGGGTAGATGAGCTTCCGTAACAGTACATAGGATCAGTAGGCCATGAACAATTTAAATGACTTTATTCTAAATTCGTCTAGTGGAATGTTTATCAACGAAAGTACTTGTAATTCATTATTTGCCTAATATATACCTATTAGCATAAATTAAAATATACTTTTCTGCTACAGATCATGTCTATTTAGATTTTAGATCAATCTTACGCAATTGATTTTTTTCCAAACTATTACATATTTTGTGAATGATTGAAATAAATGAATTTCTTTATGCAACAAAAAATAAAATAATAACTAACTATAATCTATAAAGGAGAAAACGCATTATACGGTCGCGGTCTAGGCACATCGCGTACTATGCTAGTCTCGTTCCTGTCTAGTGAAAAATCTTCTAACGATTTTAAATGTACCTAGCGTTTGCGCCGAAAACTTTTAGGAGAATTTCGAATAAAAGAGCAAATAAAAATACGTCTTCCACAGAACATAGTTTAACACCTAAATAGTACAGTAGAACAAGTCGTAAGCGTATAGAGAACAACATATGCGACCTCATAGTGCGTTCCCTCCTTAAGAGGTAATTAGGTTATATAACATAGAGCATCAACAACATCCTTAACATCAACATAATGTTACTTAATAAATCTTTGAAAAAAGAACAATAAAAAATATTTATGAAAATTTTGTTACAATAGTATAGTATTATTAGTATAAATCACCAGACTTCTGTGTAGATACAATGTACTCCAAAATAATGACAAAAGTCATATTTTCTTTCTAGTTCATAGTAATATTGCTGAATTTTAAAGAAAGAAAATGTCGCTTTTCTGCCTGTTGAACTCACAAGACAAGACAGAACAAGATTTAACAGCTAGAATCGCAAAACAGGGTAAGATTTAAAAAAAAGTCTTGCGAGAGAAGACAAAAAGTATTGCTACGGCAAGAAGTCTTGCAAATATAAGAATAGGTAATATTTAAGTTAACATTAGCTGAAAAAATAAATATTGCATTTTTATTGTACGTATATGCTTTATTTAGAAGATATCCAGCACATAAAATTATTTTTGAAAGTTTATTGGATCTAGGTCCAGCTCTGGTGGACTGAAGTAATTATTATAAATTCACTGCCACTTGCTGAAAGAGCGCCGATTCTGTTGCACATATTTTGTCCATTATTTATTATATACATACATACAGTTTTACATAACTTATTATGTAAAACTTTCCGCTTCTATACTTTATAACTTCTACCAATCGACCATATCGATGATCGACCATATAGATAGTTATGTGTGAGCTCCGAGCGGGACAGTAGCTGACACAACTGTTACCAAACTCGTAATAAAATTCCATGTTTCTCATTTGTATGCGAACAAAACTTTTTCAAATTTTGCAAGATTTCTTGTCAGCCGACACTAAACATTACCGACATCTTTTTTTAAATAGAACGCTCTATATATCACAGTATAAATTGATAGCCTTTGTAAAAAGATAATACCAAAGTTTACATAATAAATATATGTTATTTCACTCTCGAACACGGCCCGCCCTACCAATTCCACTCTCCTCATCTGTCTCGAGGACCGTTCGGTACCCAGGATCCTACCACAGTCTATTATACAGTCACGCCGTCTTCACGTCGGCTCCTTTGATGTTGAGGTTCCAGATTTCGTTTTTTTAGACGACCAAAAGACGACTGCGCATTTAGCCGCGCACATTCGCGTGCTCAAGGGGCACAGTGATTTGTCAAGAAATAGATTTTCTCCCACTTCGTCGTGTACAAATGAATTTCATTGGTGTTCATTGCGCATTTAGCCGCGATTTAGCCACACCCTCTGGAACCTTCACTCGACGAACTGTATAAACTGTGATACTACACGGGGGTCGACGCTAGAACTATAACGTGTTGAGTGCGAGCGATATAGTGTGAGACAAAAAACTTTGAATATCTATTAGTGTTTATTTTATTTTTCTTCTAAAAATGTCCGTGATACTGTGAATAATCATCTTGGCTACTGTCAGGCAGTCAACGGTGCACAATTTGAACATTTAATTTAGTCGATTTTTTACATAATCATTATCATTTTCAGCATTGTGAAAATTAAATTTTAAAATCTTCAAACATTATTTTCTTGAAATTTTTGTTATGTAACACCATAATTGTTCATGATATATGTATGTAGAATGACACGCTCTTTCAAATGGCATGGTCAAAATTGGGGGTTGCTATTTAAAAAAGTTGTCGATGACGTCAAAAATGTGGGTCGTATGTAAAAAGTGTCTTTTTTAAAACAAAATCGACATGCTAGAGTATTTTTCGAAAACTTCTCAATTTCAAAAATAATGAATTTATTCCTTACTTTTTGAAAGCACTGTATATTTTATTTTAAAATTTACGAATGAATATATACGACTTCCAAGATTAACTAACAAAACTTTATACATTTATAATATTTATATTTATTACATTACAAATATTTTATTTATTCAATAAGCAACTTTACATCACACTTTTGGAATATCCCTTGTATATAAATATTTTCCAATCGGAAAGAAACTACTTTTATAAGTCCCCCGTAATTGGCCATTTTTTACGACAGTGTTTACGTGCGGTGGTACGGCTTTGATCTCAAACATCAAAGTGCCGACAGAGAGTGGTATAACTTATTTTTATTCAGTAAACTTTGGTAATACCTATTTTTTATCTTAGTTGTCAAAAAATGTTGCCTTTTATGTCTCATTGATTATTTCAATTGGTCCTTTGTACTTTCAAAATGTACCTACTTACCTACTCTAGTGTATTAGTCTTAGTGTTTATCGTCAATCAGAAATTGAATTAATTATGATTGCGGAGACAAAATCCATAGTTGGCAGGAGGTATATGATTTATTTTGCCATAGATAACAAGACCAAAGAATTAGTCGAGTCAATAACTAAAATATCAAAAAAATTTGAAGAAACCGAAAATATAAGATATACTTGGATCAGGAAGGAGAAGAGCGGTAAACCGAAATGGTCCTATTTAAAGAAATTGTCAGAAATATCATATTTTTGTCAAATATGATAGAAAAATATAGCACAAATGTGGCAATATACTAATTGAGCTATTTCAGCGAACTATAAAAATAAATTCATTTTGGGACACATTGTATAAATATAAATTACTGCTTTATTGATGATAGATACCTCTTAAAATAGCTATCTATATTTGGCTATTGCATATGCGAAATATTTAATTTAATGGTGGTTCATTTAAAAGATATACTTCACTGAATTTGTAATTGAAAATATTTTCTGAAAGCAAATAAGTACTTAAAAGTTAATCAAGAATTTACGAAGCATGCCAGTTCAGTTTATAGATTATTAAGGAAACTTGTTTTATAATGAAGCTTTTTGAATAATCTAAAAATATGTAGAAATAATAGAAATTTTGATTTTTATGAAATATACCTACCTATTGTATGTAATGCAAGCTAACTAAGCATGCATAAGTTTATAAATAAATTTTTCTGATCTTAAAGATATTGATATCAAATAAATAAATGTAGACGCTATGCATGCCAATTTTGACCTATTTTTACCTTTTTTTACTTTAAGGTACTGGCGCATTCGCCATTTTATTCAGTCAAAATTTGCAACAAACATTCAGCCCAAGTAGATATCCCATTTTGGTCATAATTACATTTACGTTATGTCAAGATTAAATGTTATATTAAATTTATATTTAATTCGTAGTTTTATAAATTCACATGTAAGTTGTAATATTTAAATCCAACGAAGAAGGATAAAAGATTTTGAGATTTGTGCAAGTCCATTTGATTTGCCTGATGAAAAACTAAAAAAATTATTTAGATTTAATAAAAGCACTACGGCAATTTATTAACGAATTAAGACCATTTTTGCAGTTTCTCATAAACAAAAAGTATTCTGGCAGAGGAAAAGGTAAAATTACTACTTTTAAATTTGTTTTTATTTTTAACATAAGGTAGTTATAGACATGTATTGGGATCATTTTAATTTAGGACTGTCAAAAATCAGTTAGTAACTGTAATACATAGGTCATAGGTAACTAATGCTGTTCCATAACATTTATTAGAGAGATATATGATATTTCTACAAACTTAGTAAACAAGGAACCACATAAGAACTGAGTAAGCTGTATCAAGAACAGTTTAGTTTAAACAACTTTAGTTTTATCCGAATTAAATTAATTATTATATTTATATTATATTAAAATTTAAAAAACAATAATAGAATCATCAACAATCATTTAAGCAGGGAATACATTTGCCTGTTACCTGGATAATGACATTCAAGGAACTTGCAGAAAGCAGCTGTGTTCCTCAATTGCCGTATTGAATCATTACTGAATCTACATATATTTTTTTTAACTATTCATTAGATAAATTAAATGGATTACTTAAATTTTTTATCCTTCTTCATTAGGTGTTTTAATTTAAATTTTTGATGCGCATTTATAAAACCGCGAATTAAATGTAAACTTAATAAGCTGTCCATTTTCACAATTCAAATAACTGTAGTGAGTCCTAATTTCTTGTCTTTAAGAAACTCTGTTAAAATTCTACATAATAATAATAATAATAATAATAATGGTCTTTATTATCTCATAATCACAACAAACAAAGAACAAAGAAAAATGAACAAATATAGGATAAGGGCGAGTTTCAGGTTAACTAACGAATTAGCTACCTGTTCTACCAACTAACCCACTACATTCGCAGATGTTAAAGATAATTATCAACAAAGATAATCAGAAAGATAGGAGTATAAGTATCCCATAATATAATCATTATAACTCATACCTTGAATATGACTAACCATAAATAACACTATGTTGTATATAAAGGCCCTATTAGGCAAAAGCCATGGTGGCATCAAAAATGTATTTTTTAAATTTATTCAAAGGCATAGACTTAGTAAAATTAGGTAAACTATTTGTAATTTTAGAAATATTATATAAACACGATCGCTTGTAGAACTGTGTGCGATGTATAGGAGGTGTGATGATGTCTTTGCGGCGGATATTTACGTTATGAACATCAGTCCTATAGCGTATCTTGTTATACAAATAGGGCGGCGTTTTTGTTAAAAGAAGTTTATGGAAAAAACATGCTGAATGAACAAACCTTCTATTTTTCATATCTAGCCAACGAATTATTCTAAAAGTATGGCTTATATGACCATATTTACGAATACCAAATATTAAGCAACAAGCAACAAGAATTTTGGTAACTTTTGGATTCGACTGGTATCAAATGCCGACAAACAGGTGTTATACACGACATCACAATAATTCATGTGACTTAACACTAATGAATCACAAAGTACAGCTTTCATATCACGATTTAAAAAATATCGATTAGCATAAATAGCTTTAAGAGCCACGTAGCCCTTTTGCAAACATTTGTTAACATGTACTGAAAAACTCAAGTCCTGATCAATTGTTAATCCTAAGTTTTTAACCGAATTAGTAAAGTTAATATTAATATCATTTATACAAATTGAATTACCAAACTGTTCCACAAAATTCACTCTTTCTTTTTTATTGCCGAAAATAATTACCATAGATTTACCACCATTAATTTGTAAAGAATGCCCTCGAACCAATTTTGCAAAATTGTTTAAATCATAATTAACTGCTGATACAGCTTGTTACTTTCATCAGGATTGAATGACAATAAAATTTGAGTATCATCTGCAAAGTAATACTGCATGCATGACATAAAGGCAGACGGAAAGTTCGACGTATAAACAATAAATAGCAGTGGACCTAGGATTGATCCCTTTATCAACATGTAAAAACTGAGATAAATTGTTTTTGTAGAGTACAGCTTGCTCTCTATTTGCGAGATAATTGGAAAGGAATTGGACCGCGGCCGGACAAAGTCCTATATACTTTAATATTGCAAATAAAAGCTTATGATTTAAGGTATTAAATGCCTTAGTAAAATCTAACAGTACTAACAGCAATAATTTCCTTTCATCTAATGCAGAAAATATATCATTCGTTAAACTTAATAAAGTAGAAGAGCAGCTGTGATTCTTTTTAAAACCAGATTGATGAACAGGGATTATATTATTTACAACTAAATGGTTACGTAATTGTAGCTCCATTACTTTTTCAAGAATTTTTGAAAATGTCGGAAGTAAGCTGATGGGTCTAATATTATTTAAATTTGTTGGATTTTTAACTTTAGGTAAGGGAACAATAAGAGCCTTTTTCCAAGAAGATGGGAAGACAGAATTTAATAAGCAAAAATTAATAATATGTGTGACATATGGAAGTAGAAAAGGCATGCATAATCTAATAGTTAATATATTAATACCGTCGTAACCTACAGCAAAACTTTTGATATTGGAAATTATCTGTAAGACTTCAGTTTCAGTAACAGTTTGAAATTTAAAAATATTGGTACTTATGTCTTTAATACAGGATTCATAATAAGATATAACATTATTATCAGGAGGTAAAGCAGGAACTGCATTAATGAAGTGATTGTTAATAGCATTCACATTAGATAAATGAATCGGTAATTCAGAGTGTTGTTTATGACATCCTATATTTAACAAGTTTACAGATGACCATAATTCTTTTCCTTTTTTATGTTTAAAAAATTCATTAAAATAGGCTTTCTTTTCGTCACGAATTGCTTTTGTTACCATATTTCTCAATTTTTTATAATTACTCCAGTTGTCTTCAGATTTAAATCGGTTATGTTTTAATTTGGCTTTATCTCTTAGAGACATTAATAAACGAACGTTATCCGTAAGCCAAGGAGCATAAGATTTCGTAATACGAATTGTCTTAATAGGAGCATGAATATCTAGAAGAGTGGTTATAGCTTCAGTTACATAATTTACTTTACTATCTACATCTTGAAAATCATATATGACTATCCAAGGAATTGATTTAAGCTCAGAGTTAAAATTGTCAAAATTTAAATTTTTAAAATCCCTCACTGTTTTATATATAGGTTGATTTTTTTGAGTGAGTAAGTTAAGAGTACAGGAAACTAATTCATGATCACTTATTTGTGAAACACTCTTAACTTCTAGATCAGTGACAAGTTCATCTGATGTTACCAATATGTAATCAAGTAAAGTAGCTGTATTTTGTGTAATTCTAGTAGGTACATAACATGTAAGAAATAACATCTTCGTTATCTCTTAACTGTTACAGGGGGATACATGCTACACAAATTTAAAGTGACGAAATATAACATTTAACCTTGAAATAACATAAATGTGTGTTATTATGACCAAAATGGAATACATACTTGGACTGATTCTCAATTTTATCTGTAGAAATATTCATATACAAGGCATATCAAAAAGATATGACAGTATTGCAACAGCCGACAAAACATTGAAAAATAAGTGAGGTTTGCTTAATATAGGTACACCCTAGAGCCAGTCATTTCTAAGATACAGGGTGTGTGTGTAAGATAATTTTAGAAAATCATATTTTAGATGTAATTCAATATTCGATCCAAATTTGACACAGATAAGCATATTATGCCGCGCACACTGGGGTAATTAGTTTTCTTTGTACAAAATAGAGGGCGCTAGTTGCTAACATTTCTGCTGACATTTTACTTTCTTTTTTAAGTTGGGTTTTCCCATTCTAAGTCTCGTGATATTATGTAAAATTCCATTTTACATAAAAAAGTACTCTTATCAAATTTAGTGATAGTGACTAGCGCCCTCTACATTGAATAAGAAACTAATAGCACAAGCGTGTTCGACACCAGTGTCATATTTATTATTTAAAATAAAACAAATTGCTAAAAACTTAAGAGAAGATATTATTCCATTCGCATAGAAACTAGTTCTACAGAGCGTAATAAAAATCAACGGACAAACTTCAGGTGCATACGCCAAATTAATTAGTTTTTCCTGCTTTTTTCCCTGAATTTATTCCATGAGAATAAATAAGTTGTTACAGTTTCAAAAAAAACATAGATATTTTATAACTATTTCCAATACCACTCTTGATAATAGTTAAAACATTGTGTGTACATTATGCTAAATACATGTAATGAAGCTTTCAGTGACATTGTTTTGGTTGGTTCATAGTTAAAATTTTATTTCTCAACAAATTTTTGTACAAACGTATTTAGCCTCAGCTTCTGTTTTTTTGTACTATAGCTATGTATTTTTTATATTGGTATATAAATAAAACAATATTTTATATAACATTGGCACATTAAATAATAACTAATAGCTAAACAGACATATTGTGCAGCAAGTAAGAGAAAATCTCCCTAGTCCGTCGAAATCTAATTTTTAATAAAATTGCCTTTAATTTTTTTTACACTCTATATATTTTGCTTCTGTGCGGCTTCTGTACTTATACCAATCTCAGTTACTACAGAAACAGTGCCTCTGAGATATGGGAAATTTCCTGATATCCACAAAAATGTTTGCCAAATGTGTTCTAGTTCTAAGCTGTAACGCTACAAGAACAGTTTTATTTTTCCTCATGTTTTGGCGTAAATCCCATAGAAATGAAGCCAATTTTAAAATATATTTCGATGTGATGTTTCAGCAGTCAATTTTAGTAGAATAGATAATAGTAATTATCTTTTCATGCAATTTAATGTAATACAACATTTTCCTTTGCCACGTTGAGTTGTCTTGATCAGGTGAAAATAAATATTAATATTTAAAAGTGAATCATCTCTGATCGCAATAATTTTTTTATTTGTTCAACTTATGACTTACTAGTGACTAGTGCATACAAATTAGTATCTTAGATGTGTCAGTCGTCAAAATGTTCAGGCAATTTGGCAACAAACTCGCAACAAAACCGGATCCAGAAAGAATATTTTCCAATTCAAAAACAAAAACAGTAGGTGTGCGTATACAGTTGAATCATCGGTGTATTAAAATATATATTACTTAATAAATACAAATAGATCGTATTTCGCGTAAGATAAACCTCGGCATCGTAGAAATTTTACGACCTACCCACACAACCACTCTAATACATTCTTAATTTTTAATTGGGAGAAAACAAGCGCGGCGTTCAGCGGGAAAACAATTTAATTTGGCACCTCGTCGAAGTGCTTGAATTCGACCTTTAGAAATTCGATTAAAAAACTCCAGCGTCGTAGTCCGCGCCCTGTAGGGAAGGTTTTTATTTCTGCGGTATATATCCTTAACACTGACCTTTAACGAATTTCATGTTGCGTCTGCTGTCGGATGCTACAGGCTCCCGAAGTTTGGGTTTCCATGAGATCCACACCTGCACCGCACAGACTGGTTAGCGCGTACAACTGGAGGCGTCCGCACCGTCGGCGTCGAGCTTGTGCTAAAACAGGACCGACGTCAGCGGACCAAAGCGTCCCAGTCGCTGTCGCGTCGTGGGTTATGAATATGGGACGCGTTTATCATTCCGGCTAATCTCTACGAGAAACAGAAAGCTTATACTTTGGATCTACAGGGTGATTGATTAAACAGAGAAAAGAGTTTTTCTGGAAAATCGCTGAGCAATAGTTATTTATGCAACAAGTACAAAAAGTAAGTGATTATTGCACGCGACGTGAAATTGTCCAACGAGGCCGTCAGGCCGAGTAGGACAACACTTTTTGTACGAATTGCATACAATATTTTTTCTACGTTCATGCAAAAACCAAAAAATGTTTTATTTAGATGACAGTAAATCTAGGAAAATATAAAGCTGATTTAAACGTTTGTTTGTCATGCTGACAAAACGCTGTAGTAGAATAACAGATGAATGCAATAAACATTTTATTGCACTAGTGCAAGAAAGAACCACTTTTTCCACTAAATATAGTTCAAGAAAGTTTTGTTTTTTGCATGAACGTAGAAAAAATGTTTTATTTAGGAAGCACTAAGTGTAGGAAAATAAAACAATTTAACTCAAACTTTATTTTTACCATTCTCACAAAAAATAAACTAAATATGGCGTCGATTTGAACGTTTATGTTTGTCAAGATCACAAAACGCTGTAGTAGAATGACAGATGAGTGCAATACAAATTTTATTGCACTAGAGCAATAAAGAAGAGTTTTTTCAATAAATTTAGTTTAATAGTTTTGTTTTTTGCATGAGCGTAGAAAATTTATCTACAACTGTTTTATAAGAGTATCATTACAGCATTTATTTGGCACTGTTTCAGTTGAATAATGAAGGTCATTCCGCCACTAGTAGATTAACTTAAATTAAATTGAATTACTTGCTATAAATATTAACAACACAACTTTGGCAATTCGTAAGATTAATGCCAGTTGGTCTGTATTTGTATTAACAATGTTTAAATTTTCTTTGTGAGCACTTGAACTAGCTTCAATAACGGCAGTCTCTCCTCTGTCGATTTTTTTCTTGTTTTCAAGAGACGTATTAATATAGCCTTCACAACGGTGTTGGACCAACAACCATGCTGTTTTATAATTGGAAGGTCTGCTCCTGTGTTGGCTCGAAGTGAAGTAGAAAATCGTCAAAAACAGTGCCCTGTATATTGTTGAGGCTGTGAGAAATTGAGAAAAAAAGCAATATTCTTTGACATTGCACTAAAAGTATTTATACGAATAGGAAGTTTTATACATTTACCACCTCTGTAACAAACAAAAAATATTCCATGACTAGGACGCAGGGCGAGGTATTTTCGTATTATTTGGACCATGGCAGTGATAAAGAATTCTCGGAAAACTTTGGTTTTCCTATCCGGTATGAAGAAATGAAAAATGTTTCTTTCATTTTTTACATTTTCTAACAGCAAATTAGTTAACTCGTCGACTCTGCATGCACCTCCAAGTCCAATAATTAAGGCAACCTAAAATTATGCATTTATGAATTTCAAATAGCAAACATTTTCTTGTTCTTACCTATGTAAGCAAGAATTTTGTGTCATCAGGATCTTGTAAAAATTTTGAAACATCCTTTTGAAAAACAATTAAATTGTTGAGTTTATTGATGTCAACATTTTGCCGCATGCAGGTTGTAGACCGCAGCATGATTTGTAAAAAATGCTAATAATACCTTTTCTTTTGCTTCATATTTCATATTCTTAGATGCACGTCAATCAGCGAATCGTAAAAGAGAAGCTACTACAGTTGTAGCAACTTTTTCACTTTCAAGAGGCAAATTTTCTGTTTCTGATTCATTTTATCAATCAACACCACTATTTTCACAAGAAAATGTAAAAACGAAAACTCAATTTTGTTTAAGTTTGGCAGGTTACCTAACAATGCCTTTGCTTCTTGATTTTGAATCAAAAGTTCTATACAAAATTTTGTATAGTACGCATGGGATAGCGGCATTTGTTATTACATTCGTGAAATTAAAATATCTAATATCTAATATCATATACTGGGTATCCCATAATTATTGCTACAAAATTGTAGGGGTGGTTGTAGAGGGCATGAGAATAAGAAATTTTGTTTTATAAACCCCTGTCCGGAAATATGTCATTTTGCCGCTACAGCGCAGGTGCCCCCCCTGACTCATTAGCTTGCTGTGTTTACTTTTTTGTCGGCCTAAAATCGCGAGTTCTCCGGAATCAACAACTACATCCGTACCGCCTGTTACAAGTCCAAGCCATTGGTCTAGATATGACCATCTGTCGTATCACCGTTTTTGTCATTGATGATTGCAGCAGGAGTTGAGACAATCACACTTTCGTCGCTACGTTTTGTTTACTGACGAGGCCTGTTTTACAAGAGATGGTTATTTTAATAACCGTAATAGTCACATTTGGAATGAAAATAACTCCCATGTCATAGCCCTCCGTAGAGACCAACATCAGTTTGTAATTAACATCTAGGCCGGCATTGTGGGCGAGCAGATAATCGGGCCATATTTGCTCCCACCACATTTGAATGGACACGTTTATTTTCAATTCCAACATGTACTTCCAGAACTATTAGAGGATGTGCCACTGGACATAAGAGCTAACATGTGGTTTCAACACGATGGCGCCCCAGCCCACTTTGCTTTGCCAGTGCGGCACTATTTGAATGAAATATTTCCTAACAGGTGGATAGGCCGGGGTGGCCCTGTGCATTGGCCTGCGCGGTCACCCGACTTAACCCCCTTGGATTATTTTCTCTGGGGCCATCTAAAAGCTTTAGTGTATGAAACTTCTGTTCCCAACCAACAAGAACTACTAGGAAGAGTGATGGCCGCGTCCGCTCATGTTCAGGACATACCGGGGATATTCAAATTTCGCCAATCAATGAAGCATCGTGCCCAGCTGTACACTGAGCAACGTGAAGGACACTTTGAGCAATTACTCTAAGCTCTTTCAATAAACTGGCACTTTTTCAATTTTTTTTTTTTGCTGTAGCGGCGAAACGGCATATTTCCGGACAGGGGTTTATAAGGCAAAATTGCTTATTTTCATGCCCTGTACAACCCCTATCATTGTGTCGCAATAATTAAGAGACACCCTGTATAATAATGCCTATATCCCACTTGTACTATAAATAACTATTAAGAAGTATTGCATCTATACTCACTTTAATTAGAAGGTAGCGTAGAAATACAGAAATTATCTTTCCGTAAAATCGTTGCATAATAAAGACATTTCGATTGTCATTTCATTATTGAAATGGCAGTCTTTTAGGCACATGTGCTTAAAACAATCTTTTTCACGCACATGTGCGTAAAAGTAATATAAAATGCCTGAAATTTAAATTATTTATTTATTATACATATTAATCGCACAATATTTCAAATCAGATAATAATTGGACATTAGGTAAACATATTTTTTTTTTTCACTTCCTATAAACTTCAATACGAATACGAGCGAATTTCTTTTTTCCCCGAGAATTTTTCTTACTATCGCCTATTTATTTTATATGGAATTTTCTATGTACCCATCTGCCACAGAAGTCGAACGTTAACCTTCGTGTCTCTTGAGCATCGATATGATGGTTCCTGCATCTACAAGGAAGGTTGCAGGACATCTTCTAAAGCAGTGTCCAGTATATTCAGTAACATAGGATAACGTAAGAAATTCAGCAATCTTTTTAGGAATTGAACCTATGTTATTTATACCCACTGCTTGTGTGTAGTACATTTTGAATTCTTGTACGTGATAAAAAAAAACGATTGTGAACAATGGTGGATGGACGTAGCCTTGCATTTTGTGGAAAGTTTCCAAAAATTTGACTCTTTCTATATCTCCCTCTGGTATTGTAAATAATCTAGCAACATTAGTTTTGGTATTGGGAATAGTTACTTTAATGAACGACTTAGCATCTTCAATGTTCTGTACGTAAATAAGTTCTTTCTTCTCCCCTACAGGCTTCAAAAATACCAACAATCAAGAAAATTTTTTGGAATAAGTACTTTTCATCCATTGTCTCTTTAATAAATCTTTCAACCTGTTCCTTGGAAAATATTCTGGATTTTCTGGGTCTATAACCACTTGATTTCCTTTTGAAAAAAAAACAACATTGGTATATTTACTAATATCCATATTTTTATTCAAATAAATTGTGCAGCATGGAATAATTACTCCATAATGTAGCAGGTGCACATTTTAAAGATAACTAGTACAAGTACGCTAGAATAACTTTCTCCGAAATATTACATATTTCGGCACACCAAATATATAAATTTTTTGATACCGAGTTTAATTATAGGGATTTAATGTTTACAAAAGTTCACAGATTTCAGAATTTTTTATAATGTTTTTATAGTTCATCGTACCATAGCAACTGCTCCATAGCAACTGCTCCATAGCAACAACTCTACTATAGGCAACTTAGTTGAAGATGTTGAAATAAAATAGTCTAGCGATCATATTAGCAAATGCCATGGAAGATTATGTCGAAACTATTTTGAATATTTACTTGCGATTTTACAAAAAATGTTGTTCAATACGATACATGTTGCGAAATAGGTGTTTTAGACACTTAACTTCACGTCCCGTGCCTAAAAAACCTTATTTAACAACTTGTATCGAAAATAGCTACTACACTAGCGCCGCAACAATAGGGTCATTTGGTCGAACATCATATATACACTATTTGCCTATTTTTTATGAAGCATTTATGACGTATGGTCAACTCCGAAAATTCGTTGATGTCGATCTGATAAATAATTTTCGAAATATACGAGAATATCCCGGATCGCTAGTGTGACGTCATTGCCTCCTGTAGCTTCTTTTGGTACTCGTCCGCCACGAACTCGGGTAAGGGCATTTATGTGTTACATTAAAACAGATTAGCAAAAGCTCACTACTTTTGAAATTCACAACATGGTATTTTAAAGCATATTAGTCTAATCTAGCCATGGTAGTGCTGAAATGAGAGGCGTAAAAATAGATTGACAGGCATTGTACCATATCATCTGTAAGAGTAAGAGAAATGACATCATTTCCGGGAAAACCGGAAGTACCTCATAAATGTTGATAACTTAAAAGGAGGATATTTCTAAAACAAAAATCGACCTGTTTTTTCCTAATGACATCCTACCAACCGTTTACCAGTTTCAAGGGGAAGAGACAAGACTTTATCGCTGCATTGTATAAACCTATTAAGTGACACATCCCGGTAAACCGCCATACGTTAATCATGAACTCTACATTGAAAAATAACCCTAGTTTGCTATATAAACTATAGTCTAAAAAGACTTCGTACAGATATACAGGGTGTTAAAGGTTAATTAAAAAAAACTTCAATTCAACTTCAAAATAACAATTTCTTCAGTCTCTAAATATTTTTGAAGAATAAAATGGTCCGCCGCTGGTTTCTTTTAAAATATTCATATTTTTTTAAATTCACTGTTCAGTGCTGTAGAAAAGAGCCTCATCAACATTTTATCGTATAAACTGTACATTCATAAGGTCATCAAGATGATGCATCACTCCCAATTTGTGAAAAACGTCTGTATGTAAATCCAGCAAAAGTATACGTGACAGAAGTTATCGGTGTTTTTAAATTAATCATAAAACAAATTTGATGTACCTATGTGGTTAGATAGTTGGGATGATTATGACAGTTGACACTAAAAGGAAATCTTTTTTATTCTTGAGTAAAAAAAGAACACAATGTTACATTTAGAATATTTTATTGGGATAAAGGAAGCATGATATTATTTCGCTTCAATTGACCTACTTTTCTTAAAAAACTATACATACCACTAACAGTATGCTGTTAATCGTATTAACATTATCTCAAACTCAAAAGTTAAAACAAATGTGGTGTTTCTGGCTGTATGTAAATTCACTACATTTTTATGTCACCACTTTCCACCAATCCAATCATCACAGCAGTCCCCAGAATGATGGCGCCTCATCAAATTGTTTAATTTACAAAGACACGGAAAGCACTGTGTTCGGGTAAAAAAATCAAATCTGTTTTAATACACAGCAGCATAATATTATCAATAAGACAATCTGCTGTTTTGTACAAATTAGCCGTGATAAAACAAAAATTATGTATCGTTACAAAACGAATTAAATACAATACTTGAAGATGTTCCACTAAATATAAGGCAAAATATGGTTGTGCAAATGGACGAAGCACCAGCGCACTATGGAAGAAACGTACGCAACTGGCTTAATGTGAATTATCCAGGATTATCATATGTACTGAACGGTTGGTGGATCTGTTGTATGACCATTTCGCTCATCAGATCTGTCGTATCTGGATTTTTATCTTTGTAGTTTGTGGTTACATGAAATAAAACTGATTTACCTCGACGATACTAATGATAGAGAAAGTTTGGTGAAAAGAATTGATGTGGCAACACTTAAAATAAAATTCTCGGCAGGGTATGATGTAAAGAGTTGTGTTTCTGCTCTAAATAGAGTCAATTTGAATAGAAAAACATGCGCGCAACATACTACATTGAGAACGGCTCGAGGTTATGAAGCTTATTATGTCTGCAATCTGCAGACTTGTATTTAGCATTTTTTGAGCTCTCGGTGCTCTCTCATAATGCGTATTTCGATTATATATTAGAATAAAAAAATAGAACGCACAGCGCATTGTGTACCTAAGCTATAAGTCTGAAAATTAGTTAATTTTATTTTTTTTGATAAGACAGGCTTTTTTGCAAGTTGCCCCCTCTTGCCCTTACCCCCAAACGACGCCCTTGTATGCATGTCTTATTTTGTTCAATTAATCTGTCTATCTATAAATAACGTCGTTAACTATATTAATAAAAACCCTATATTTTTTTTTAAATTTCAACACTTTGTATCTCCGAAACGAAACATTTGCGGATACAGATTCATAGGAACAGTAACCCTAACCTAAAAGATGAAAGATCACATCACAAAACATATATGTACATCTTAAAATGCTACTATGGAAGAAATATGACAGCCAGCGCGCCTAGAATTAAAGAGCCAAATTTATAACAATACCACAGTTTATTATACAGTTCGTCGAGTGAAGGTTCCAGAGGGTGTGGCTAAATCGCGGCTAAATGTGCAATGAACACCAATGAAATTCATATGTACACGAAGATGTGGGAGAAATTCTATTCCTTGACAAATCACCGTGCCCCTTGAGCGCGCAAATGTGTGCAGCTAAATGAGCAGTCGTCTTTTGGTCGTCTGAAAAAACGAAATCTGGGACCTCGACATCAAAAGAGCCGACGTGAAGACGCCGGACTGTATAATAGACTGTGACAATACCATAGCTGTCCAATTGTAGTATATACCCATGCTATTTTCGTAAGTGACACGAGTTAGTAGATGAAAACTAGTTTAAAAAATTATTTGCATGAAGCTCACAACACTTTAACTGTTTTGTGTCTTTTTAGTTTACACAATAAATATATCAGAATAATCTTTTTCATGGTTATTTATTGTCTAGTATATTTGTTACTTGAAAATTATTTAATTTGGGGGTCCCACCTCCTAACTAAATAAGTTGGACAATTCGTATAAAAAATTGATCATTTCCATTAATTATAACAATTAAGTTGCCATTACAAAATGTTAATGTGACAGCCACTACTAGGTGAATTACAGTTCAATTAAATTTCTACCTTATGCCAATCATGCCATGTAAATAATTTTAAATATATTTTTTTGTAATATGAAAGGAATTTTTAAATGATAAAGGAGCAATAAGGAAAAATGTTATGTATGAGACAAGTCTTAGAGGTGCCTTTTTCTATCCCTTACAATCATAGAGGAGGAATCAACAAATTACTTACCGAGTGCTTTCTGGATAGCAGAAAATGTCTACTTAATTTCATTCGTCACTTTTTGGTATTTCAGAAAAAAATGCTTTTTTGGTGCTATCTTTAGGAGTTGTTTCTACATAGATGGTCAAATCAGAATTTTTTATATGAAAGACCCACCTTATTTTTTCATAGGTAATCATAGGACTATTCCAACTACAAATTTTTAAAGGTAATTCTTTCAAGAAAACAGGTTCTTTATTTTATAAAACACCTTATTCAAAGCTCCCTGTAGAGATTTAACAATTTCTAAGTTTAGATTTGCAAAATATTAATTTTATTCGACTTGGTTTTATTCAAATTTTACTGAATGAAATATAGCATAATTAGATTTTTTTTTAATTCTTTATCTACTAAATTAATTTGATTTATTATATTATTAATAATTTTAAAACCATTTCAAGATATTCAAAAGGTTTTATAGGCATAAACTATTCTCGAAAGAAAAAGAAATTAAAGCTCTCAGCGAAAATTATCTTTTATTTTTAAAAAACGTATCTTACACATAATTTGTTATTTAAATCATTTAATACATCTAGAAACAACTTGTATGTATATTTACAACTGACTGATAAAAAAACATGCTATTTATAAAAATGGAATAGTAAAAGTGCACCATTATGTACAAAAATTTACATGCTTATGAGAGAAACAACAATCGTTGAAAATTTAACATAAAATTCTATTAAAACAAGAAGTATCATAAAAAGTTTACTTAAAAATAAGTAAAAAATTACAACAATACTAGCTCAAATTGTTTCATTTCATTAAAAAGTAATTCAGTCAATACCACCTAGAAGCGTAATAGTTTCCTTTCCCGTCCTCACACCATCCTCATCGTCCTCTTCATCATCCTGCAACAAAATTTACTAATACATTTTACATTCCCTTATTAAATAGTATGGGAACAGGTAGGGCCATATTCCTTCAATATTTAGATGCCGGAAGATAATGCAATAAATGAAAACTCAAAATATAAAAATCAGAAGAGCAACTGTCTCTCGTCTTACTTCGGTAACCAATGAAATAGAAGACATCCGAAAACTCTAGATGGGCATTGCCTTCTTGGTATGCGCTAAAAGGGTCAAGTTCATTCAGTGTGGTTAAAGACGCAGGCATCGATGTGTCTTGTCAACAATAAATTGATTTACTTTGTTTTAATCAAAAATATCTTATTCAAATCAAGAATTAGCATACAAGAAATATTTTTATTAAAATGTGGAAGTTGTGTGGTATTGCCTTTGGGCATATAGTGAGTTGCAGCCACTCAATTTTAATACAATTCTCCGTAAGCCATTTTAGAAATTATGCGTCAAACTTTTATAATTGGGTGAAAATAAACTCAAATACGACTACAACTGATAACATAGTATTGCTCCAAATATCAAACATATCGTTTTGACTTGTTTGCTTCTTAGTTTTTATAAACAAAGAATTTCACCTGATAACTAACAGAATATCATAAGACAGATGACTGAGTAACAGATAAGTAAGCAGAGCATATATTATTTGAGAAGATATTGTACAGCATATGTCATGAACGTCAAGAGTGATACCAAGTAATTTGAGTGGGTCGGAGTTAGTGGCTCACATATCTAAGCCAATGTTCAAGTTTTGGATTGATTTAATTTCAATTTATTAGATGAGAATCATGCTTCAATTTTAATCAGGTCACGTGTTTTAAAATTATTAATGCCTCGAGTCAATAATGTAGTATTGTCACCACAGAAGATACCTGTGCTATAAGTTACAAAGTAGGAAAAGTCATTAATATACAGGAGAAATGGAACAGACCCCAGTACAGATCCTTCCGGAACTTCATTTGTGATTGGAATAACATCAGACTACATTCTCTACAGCAGGGGTCACCAAATGGCAAACCATTTTTTGCGTACCCAGAAGAATCTAAGAATATCAATATAAAAATTTATGATAATTCAATTTAGACCATCTCCAGGATTTAATGGCAATAGCTCACACCAACTTAACTCCAGACTTCAGACAGATTGTTCAGAGTAAAAATTGTCATTTTTCACATTAATATTAGGTACTTAGTTTGTTGTTTTTTAATTAGATGTAAATATCCTTAATAAAAAAAAAATCAGATTTCTTTTCGTTTTATTTTTTAATTGATATTATAAAATTTTGGTTGCTAATCATCATTTACCAAACGGACCGCAACAGATGTATAGTTTTTTAAACGGACCTGCAATGAAACTAATTGGTGATCTCTGCTCTACAGTCACAAATTCTTTTCTGATACATAGATGAGAAAAGCTTAAACTCGCCATTAAAATAATTAATAAATTCTAAGCATTTCCAAAATTCGGTACTTATATTAATACAAAGAAATTAAATTTAGGCTAGTATACCTCTTCATTTAATTATATTTTTTTCAATGATTAACTTACATCAAATCCGAAGCAGTTTTGCATATCACTTGCAGTCGTAGCTATTTTCTTTTCTTCTGGCTCATCATCTTCTAGTTCTTCTTTGGTAACTCTCCTAGCTGACTGTAATGCCTTAAGGACATCCTCGTCATTTAGATCTGAAAAATTATTCAAACATCAAAAATTTAAAAAAACAATAAATGAGATATAAAATTAACAAAAAAAATTACGAGAAAAAAATTACTAAATATACACGTTACCAACCATTATCAGGCAAAATATTTTCTCCTAACAATTCGCCAGAACTGTCTCCTACCACCATGGCTTGTTCCTCTCCGTCGGCCAGTTGGATAACCTCGAGAACAACATACTGCTGACCATCGGACCCTTCCACAGCCATCATATCAATTTCCTCCTCCTCGTCAGATCCAATTCCGGGCATGACTTCCACTTGTTGACCATCTATCATTTGGATCTTCTTCTGCCTACCTAATCTTAATTCCAATTGCTTTCTTTGGATACTGGGGTCGGGATCGTGAGCGGCCATGTGTCGGATGAGGTTGCCTTTATGCCTGAAGGCACGGGAGCACTCTGGACATTCGTGAGTTTTCTCTCTGGGGGGCGGGGGAACATACTCGGGATTATGGTAGAGGTTCTGGTGTCTCTTGAGAAGTTGTTTCTGACGGAAAGCTTGATCACAGCTGTCGCACTGGTAGGGTTTTTGGTCTGTGTGAATTAACATGTGGGATTCTAAATGACGGGCTGATATGGAAGCGTAAGGGCACAGATCACATTTGTAACATTTTTCACCTTCATGTGATTTATTGTGGAGCTGTAAAATGTTTTATTTTAAATTTCTTGTGATATACAGGGTAGTGACAAAGTTTCGCAACATATTCATAATGTCCTTAAATTATAAAATACATGGACCTGTTCTTTTAAAATATCATTGCTTGCCATAAAAAATGAATTTTTACCAGATTCTATATTTGTGACATCACAGACTTTTTAAACTGCATCTTTTTTTTCAACAATAAATGCCTTCTACACAATTTAACAAAAACTTTTTATGAGTCTCAGATCAATAATTCAATGATTAATTTATTCTATTTTACTTTATCAAGCAGTTGTAAAAAATTGGCATCTTTAACTGAAATGAAGAGAATTGAAATATTAAAGATAGCTGGATATGGTGTGTAAGATGAGGAGACTTGTCAGTTGTTTAATGAAAATCATCTTGAGAGGCGGCCTGTTTCATGATCAACAGTAAGTTGAGTAGTTAAAAAATTTTCAGAAACTGGTAGTGTAAAATATTTACCTCAATAGGGCAGCAAATTGATAAAAACATATTGTTTGACGTTCAAGAAAATCCTCACATCCAGTCAGCTTTGAATACACAACAATCAGGAAGTATTTTTTTATACAAAACAGAAGACAACACAGATTAACACAAGTTTTAAGGGTATATTTGTATGTAATGTCAAAAAATTTGCGGAGCTGCCGATTGTCATTAGAACGTTTCCTTAAAAAATACACAATTCCAGTGTTGCACATCATGAAAGAACTTACTATAAATATACTGATGATCCACGTTGTTATATATAGTTTTGCAACTAAATCATATTACATTGTGATGACACCAGTTTTTCCTTGAATGGAACTGTAAATCGTCATAACTGTAGGTACTTATCTCAAAATAATCCCCATTCGATTCAAGAATCACATAACCAGCAGTATTGTAAATGTATAGGATGGAATGATGTCGCATCATGCTACTAGATATTTGGATTTTCTATTTTACTAGCTCCCCTCCAACAATATGGTTTCAACAAGACAATGTTCTCCTCGCTTTCATATTAAATTCCATCACGTTCACCTGATTTTACCCCCTTGGATTTTTTATTGTCAGGTGTCATGTTATCTATTTTAATAAACCAAATAATTTAGAACATTTACAGATACGAATTAGAACTGAAATACAAAATATCACCCTGAAAATTACTAATGGTTTAATATATGCTTACACTAGTGCTGACCTATGTCAGAATCTTAATGGAGAACATCTTAAATACCTTTAAAATTTATCATTTCTTACATCAAGTAATCTCTTTTTTTAAAAAAAGATAAGTTGACATATTTCATAAATAAAAAAAAATACAAAAAAATTAAGAATATTGTGCGGAACTTTATCACCATCCAGTATCATTAATTTAAATGCTTTGTAAAACACTGCATGTTTGTTTAAAGTACCTCCACATACATTGCTCATATTTCAGTAAAAAAAGAAACATCTATAATAGGGTTCAAAATCGTAGACAGTGATTCATTTTATAAAACAATTTACAATTTATAGAAGTGAACATAAAGAGTGCCATCCGTAAATTCTTCGTATAAAATTGTTTGTTCCGCAAACCTTACAGAGCATACCCGATTATACAGTTTTGGTTTCATTTGTCGGGTACTGACTATTCCTACTGCTGTAGCAAATACGCATGCGCACATCAGAATGCTTGACTTCCACTGGTAACAACGCTATTCCCTAAATTAGGTGCGTTAAGTTGAATCCGCTAATTCTATAAGCACAGTTAACAGTAACCAGTGATATAAAACCATACATTTAGGGATTAGGGGACGAGACCAAAATATGAGAGTAAGTGATGCGATTGAAATATGTTCATTGCCAAGAGTGTCCGTGAGTAGTGTATAAAGTATGACAAATATAAATTGTGAAAAGAAAAATAATGCAAACTCGCAAAAGGTAGAGAAGATAGAGGTTCATGATGATACAAAATACATTATTCTTAGAACAGTTCATGAATGGCATTTGCATAGTGAAAAAAATTCAAGTTGCTATTTCATAGGATGAAACTTTACCGAGAATATCTATAAGGATGCTTTTGGAAATTATGTATAACATGAATATTCATTTTATAAAATAAAAATAAAAGAAAAAGCTGATAGAAAAAGGTGAAATAGTGATAAGTGAAGAAACTATTTAAAACGAACTTTAGAAGGTTGAAATTTTAATTGAAGGATATATTATACCTACATACAAAACATGGATAACTGAAGGGCATATGACGAAAAATGTGTGGCACGATTGCAATATTCAAACCAGGTAGGCATTTCTTGAAGGATTTTCTACTGGATTAAAGTCACCTTCTGGAAAAGGATAGTACCTAATAATGTTTACATGTTTTTGAACCATGACGAATAGGAGACTATCACTAAGATATGGATGGTGAAGTATTTGGAAAATGAAATGAATAGATAGTCGTAACGGATAATGCATCCTGTCATAACCAACGATAAGTATTAATGTGTGACCGTTAGTAAACAGTAGTGTATAGTATGTATGTATAGTGCAGTATATTATTAAGTCTTAAAGTGTGATATCCACAGAGTGTACATTAGGTAGGTATAAGTGAATGGCCATCGCCGTTCAAGAGAAAGGTATTCTACAATTATGAAGTATGTGACAGAAGTGAGTTTACAAACCGTTTAAAGTAAACCACTAAAGTGCTAGATTCACTTTCCGTCAACTTATTTTTCGTAATTTTGTGTTCTTTAAACCTTTCTCAAGTGGTACGCCTATGGAATTAGTCACTCTACTATTTCAGAACTTAGATATAGATGTAAGTAAATTATTGATAACTACAGACACATAGGTTAGATTCAAAGAATTACCAAAATGGTGCCTAAAGTTGCTCAAATATTTGATGATCATTTTTTAATATAACTGGTCATTTATGGTCACTAACTCTGGTTGCTTTCACTAGTTTTGGGAGATAACCACCGTCATTAACATTTTTTTTATTATTAGTTCTTTTACTTTACTCTAAAATTTTAATTAATTCCAAAAAATTTCCTAAATTCATATCAAATGACGTCATATTCAGAATGTCTCAATTTATATAGGCCACTGCAAGTAAGCTCAGTAAGTAATAAATAAAACTCAAATATTTTTTATTAGATAGAGGACAAACCCTAACAATGTGTATACTTGGAAAATGTAACTTCATCAGCCTCTTTTGTATTTTAGACTTTTTCTTACAAAAAAAAAACTGATTCTCGGTCATAAGATATATTTCATAATCTGAAATAAAAAATAATTATTGATGAAATCTCATGTATAACGACACAACTTCTCACGCATTTGTTAATGTTATTAAATGGGTAAGATGCTATCTTATGATAACCACGTACTCCAGATTTTAATTCAGTGGATTTTTTTTAGGGCTACAAAAATAGGTGCGATTTGTGCTTCCGAAAGTGAATATGTATCAAAATTCTTTTTTATTCAATATTATTATTCTTAACCAGATTACAAAAAAAAAATCTAACTATTTTTGTTGAGTGTCCTATTAAATTTTTACACAATATACAATATTTATCTTAATTTATTAACACCATTCTGTAATGAAGTAAAATGGCAGCAGCTAGCATAAAAAACAGGTAATATTTTGCCTAAAAATGTCCAAAAATTCATTAAATTAGAAAGTTAACTAAATTATTTCATAATCATAAACTTTCATTCAAAAATATATTTAATGATCTTTTTACCAAAAATTGGAAAAAAATAATATTCTTTTTAATTTCAACACCCTGTAACGTCTACACTGTTAATAATTGGATATGAGCAGACTTGCAACACTTTTACTGCTCTGTCTTGAAAACATCCTGAATTTCATATTGATCTTTGTTTAAAACGACGTTAAACTATTAAAACAACAGAATATGATTTTTTTTTTAAATTTGCAACATTACTTCATGATTTTAATAAGACAATAGGTCTGTTTACAAAATTTTGATATTAGTTGAACAACGTAGGCTTATAGGTACTATAAACAACTGTGATTTAAAAAAATTTAAAGTATTTTTCTTCCCTTAGTTATTCGTAGTAGAAATACCCTTAAATACGGAATAAGCAATATTTCAGGTGCAAATTGACTTTGTTCCCAAATAAACTGTATATTTTGTTTATAAATAATTTTGACCAATTTTAATAATATATAATTTTTTATGAACATACCCATTATTGCTTTCTCTTTATCGTAATCAGGTTTTGAACAAGATTATAATACCTTTTAGCAATGTTAAAATCAATACACTTATACCCATCCGCCAAAAATCTAGTAACTCATCGCTAGCTTATAGACAAGCGCAACGGGCGAAGCGTGCGGGGAGCAACATTTCATAGGCCTACTAAATTTGAATGCAATCAGATATAAAAAATATACAAAAATAATTGCATTACATAACATCTATTATTTTTAGCAGAAAGGGATATAACAGTTTTTGCCAATTTCGAGGCGTTAGATAATAAAAATGATAAGTTATTTCCAAATTTAAAGTTTCTTTTATGTTGTATTATTAATTACCCAAGGTCGAAAATAATAAAGAGTGACTAATCACAGCACAGAGATGAGTACGGAAGGTGAGGGTTGCACGATTACCTAAGTGTGCCACTTGTGAAGTGTTCAAAGCACACAAAATTATCAAAAATAAGTTGACGTGGAATGAACCTAGTACATTACCAATTTACTTTAAATGTCCCCCTGTACTATCTCTCCTCAAATTAGAATGCTACCCTTTTGAACGGATCTGATTCACCACTACCCACTTACACCTACCTGATGCGCACTCGGCAGATATCACACTTAAGCCTTGTTCTCGTAGATCTAAAATTCATGGATTTTTGCAGGAACTTTGCAACTACTGTTTTAATTATTTATGACAGGAAAATATCAACTTTTGATAAATTTTGCAAACAGTACAAATATTATTGCTACTTTCATTATTATGTGGTGTTAATAAGTTTGTTTTGAGCTTCTGACAATCTACCATGACAGTTTCATGATGAAAATGGTAGAAAATGTTACAGTTGACAAAATTCGTTACAAGTAGAGATTTTCCCACCATTAAATAAATCGTAAATATTTGTAAAATTATTTAAATTAGGAGAAAGATATACCCGCCCATGATAGTGCTGGAAATGGAACAGGTGGATCTGTCAATTCATCACAACCAATAGAAGGCTATCTTCTTCAAGCTCACGCATGCGTATTTGCTGCAGCAGAAGCTGTGTAATCGGGTATGCTCTTAGAAATATGCGGCACACGATTTTATAGGAAAAATATACGGACTGCATGTATATTTCTTTGTTTCGACTGCTACAAATTGTGAGCAGGTTTATAACATGAGTCACTCTCCAGATTTTTGGCGGTTGGGTATAATTTTAAAAGCATAAAAACAATTTTTTTAACGACTATGAGACCTGCAGTACTCACTTTGTAACTATATCTATCTGGAAACGATTTTCCACACCTTTTGCACTTGAGGGGTTTGTCGGAAGTATGCAATTTTTGGACGTGTATCCTCAAATCAGTTTTACGGCCACACGTCGTTGGGCATAGTTCGCACTGGAACACAGGCTTGTCTCCAACTGAAAAATGTCTCATTTAAAATATTCTATCAACTGGTAAACTCCAATACTTACTGTTGTGTGTTAGTTTATGCGCCTTCAAACTATTGGACTGCGTAAATCTAGTTTGGCAGATATCACACTGGTACGGTTTTTCCCCGGTATGTATTCTCAAATGACGTTTTAGCTTGAATGTGTCAGGGCTAGCATATGTGCAGTGAGGGCACTGGTAAGGCCGTTCTCCCGTGTGACAACGAATGTGTCTCTTCAGTTTCGATAATTCTACACTTGCGTAATCACACTCTGTACATTTATGGGGTTTCTCGTGTGTGTGGCGGTACCTCACATGCCGGACTAGTTCACCTAAAGAAAATTGCACCAACTAATGACTAAAACCCGGAGATCAAGACACAGTAATTCATCATTGGCGTTAGTACCATAGCGAAGAATTTAATTTTTACATTTCTTTAGATAATTTTCATAATCTACCTCTTTGTATGCTTTAAATAATATACATTAAAACAGTAAAAGAAAATTGATTTTATATGACCCCTTATATCCACGTTAGACATTATACAAAATTTTGTCAGTTAATAATTTAAATATTATCAATACTGGGAATGTAATTCAATTTATATATTACCCATATGACTAAGCAATACAAATTATGTATAAAAATCTTTAACGATATATTTATTTCAGTATCAGTTCACTTACCCTATGGAATGGTATACGTATCGATTATATAGCTGTATGATACAATATAAATGGTGTATAATAACGATTAACTACTGTTGCAGTATTGATCGTGTAAAATTGTGCTTCAGTAATAAAGTGTTATCTACGGAGCTTATATATTATTGCTAAAGATTTCTATAAAATTTGTTAAGATTTTATAATCCCATAAGATAACCCTGATTAGAAAGTCAAAATATCTGAAAAAAAATTTTAGTGAATTTCCTCAATGGAACTTTTATCAGAAAAAAAAGTAGAATTTTATAATTTGTATTGAAAAAACATTTCACCACTGGCATTAAAGTGTAAGGGCGAATAGTGAACAAAGCCTAGGCCACTAGGTTTATTTTTATTCACCGCAAAATATTAACACTTTAATATGATTACTGCATATAAAAAAATACTTATTTGTTTAGTAGAAGAAAATAAAATATATTTTTTTTTAAGTTGGAGTAGGAAAACGGACAGCCATAGAAACAAATGTCACACTTTTCCCAAAATTAAGAACAAGAAATCGGGGACACCCTGTATATATATCCAAATAAATTGAAATATATAATTTCTATATTTTACCAATATAAGAAAATATATATAGCACAGAGATGAATCTGTACAGTACATGTTCCATAGATTACTAATCTGAAATAAAATTATTTTTATCAAATAAATAATCGAGTTATAATTAATTTTTAAACTAAACTTAAATCGTTATCTACTTGTTTACAGTGATGCTAGTTATTGCCACATATATATGTAATGGAGCTAAAACTGCAATTAATCTTGCTACTCATCCTACTTTTTATGCCAATATGGATGAAGCATGAATCGTAAAAAAATTATGTTGAAAAAATTGTAAAAAATATAAATTTTAACTTATGCATTAACTAATTATTATTATTAAGTAATTTTTAACTATTTTTTTAAGCACTGGTCAATGTCTCTTGAGTAACCCTGACATTGACTTATAGTTTCTAAAATACCCTATAAAAACTGCACACATGAAATGTGCCAAAATGTGCTGGCAATGCTGACGTGACAGACAAGGAAGAACAATAGTGGTGTACTAAAGGGCCCCACAGACGGCTTTTGTATTCAATCAATGCCTCTCCTTTTAAAACTGTGTGTTGTTAATTCCTTCTACAAAAATTGTGCCAGACAATGTCAAAATCAAATTTGCAGTCATGTCTCCCATTCTATTCCGCAGAGTTATTTCCTTCCAATTCATCCATCCGATTTTGTGTATAGTTAAAGAATATGTTGTGCGAATTTTAAACAAAATATGAGTTTTGTGTAAAAAAGATAGATATGAGAGAGAGATATACCTAAGCTAAAAGTTGAGGTATAACTTCCAATGTTCACAAATGTGAACTTACCGTCTATGGAGCCCTTAACACATACTTTCTAGAATATGATGGTACCGTCAATAGACAAAAGTAAAGCGACAAAAGAACAAATGGCCAGTGAGCCGAATATGCCACAACTTCTATTTGATTTTAATTTAGTTTCCTTTTTGTTGGATTTCACGAGTTTTCTGCGTAAGTTTTTAGTGGAATCAAAATAGAATTTGTTTAGTGCAGTATTGTGTCTCATCAAGTTTAATTTCGTATTAATTTAAAGTGGTATTTTGTGCACTGTAAGTGTAAAGATGTGTTTTCATTGCCGACTGTGTGTGATATTATGAAAAAAAAACAGGTATACGAATCAAGAAAGAGTTGATATGGCCAGAGGCTATTTTTTGTCAAAAGAAGACAGTGCAACTGCAAGAAGACGATATCAGATAGATTATCCTGATCCTAAGAATGTTGGACGAGAAAACAAGAAGAGTAAGAAACATATAATCAAACATTTTAAATGCCATAGAAGAACACCATAAGTAAAAAAGATTATGTATCCATTTTTATGTATTTATTAATGTTTTTAATGAGTTTTTGGTGGTTGACTTGCTGTTTTATAACTTATTTTGTGTAAAAAAATACATTTTTTTTATAGTGAACACCCGCTCGATAAAAATAATACGTCAAGCGTGGTGCGATAATTTGCTTTCTAATAGTAGTTCCTCATCTTTCCCAGTGGTGCGCTATGAAAATTTCAAAAGTAACAAAAAAAAATTACACCCTGTATATGCCAATTTCATTACACACTACTGGTCCATCAACGGGTCTTAATAATTATCTGTAATTTGATTAAAAATTTCAAATTTGTCACATATCTATTATTTATGGAAAACGGCACATTTTAAGAGGTTTTAGTCTATTGAAAGTACATTGAATTTTAACTGAATCATCTGCTACATTGATTCCATATGTATATTTTTAATTCTTCTTCTTCTTACTTTATTAAAAATGATTAAACTGTTTTAATTCATTACCTGATGTTGTGAAAGCAGCTTCACAATACTTGCAGGCATGCGGCTTGGTCCCCGTATGGGTGTTCACGTGATTCTGCAGAGACGCCAGCGTTTTAAAACCCCTTTCACAGACGCTGCACTTGTGAGGGCGTTCTTCTGAATGAGATTTCATGTGTCTCGAAAGGAGATACCTCTTGGGGCTGGTATAATTGCAATAATTACACATATGTGCTTGCGTGACGACTTGGGATTTACGTGGTAAAATTTTAACTATTTTAGATTTATCGTCTTCTGCGTCCGAGTCCACCATACCTCCTTCTTCGGCTTCATCAAAATCGTACACTAAAACAAAAATTCATTCAATCTCAAGTATTTTTAAACAACAATAATTTCAACATTACTAAAAATATGCAAATCCTCAAATATTTGTGAAATAAATTTGACAACCTTTAATTTACATCGTTGCATCGAGGTTTTTGCATTTTTCTTAAATATCTCCGAAAATATTTATTTTACGAAACCGCGTTGTCACTAACACTGATTAATGCATATTACAATTTCTGTGTTTCAAAAAGGCAGTAGTCAAAAATGTGTGTAAACTTCGTTCCATGCCACCTACTCGAACAGCCGCACTACAGAGTGCATATAGAGTTTATCACCAAATAGAGCTGGAAAGTCATTTGGAAGCAACATAATAGAGTTGGAAACGCATTTTCAATGGTTTACTGCAAGCAAGCACTGAAAAAAGCAGCACCGCCAACATTATTCAAGATAATCTCCTGTAATTGTTGAAGTGGGTTCAGGGGAAATTGCGGCTGTCCTAAGCTTAGGCTGAGCTGTTCCATCATTTGTACCACTTGTGAAGGTCGAACTTGAAACGTTTGATGAACATTGACATCAATTTAGATAATTTCCTGACAGTTGAACTATCAGACGAGGGGAATGAAGAAGCAAAAGAAACCGAAGACATTGAGGAGACTGAAGAAAATAAATAAAGTACTGACTGTAAGCAGCCCAAAAGAAAAAAAAACGGAGATTAATTGAATAAACAAAACAGCTTATGTAATATAAATTTGAATAAACAATGATATTCCACAGGAGTTATAATTTCTTTCCATAATCTATTCTATGACATCTCTTTATATATTCAAATGGTACAATCCTTTCTTCTTCAATCGTAAAAGAAATCATCCATTAGTGTTGATATACGAAAAATTAAGATTTCTCCATCTATAAAAATTTTTTCACAATAAACATTGTCTGGAGATTATATCTAGACTCACCGAATCCAAACGATCGAGGAAGTTTCTTGTACTGGTGTGACATATGAGATGAAGTGTTGGAGCTCACTGGTTCACGCAGTTATAGCTTGGAAATTATTGCCGCAATTACAAAACTGTACAGACACTTTTTATGCAGAATTTCGTGAGAGAGTGTATTCAATATTTTTTCGAAAAATTGCCTATTCCAAAAAACCACCACTGAATAGTTACCTAATTAAATTTAATGAATGTAATCTAAAAGAAAAATTTAACATTACCTGCCATATCCTGCTCCCCATCTGTTTGTTCTCCATCCTTTAAATCAGGATCTTGAACAATTAGCACATAACTCAATTCACCCGAGTTGGTATCAGCCGGTACGACCGTGACCCGCTGGTAGGCATTTCCCGAATTTATAAGTATCTGATTATTCTCTCCTTGAATCTGCATTGGCTACAAAATTATATTATTAAACAGTATTCTTGAAATGATTGTTTTATGGGAAATATATTAAACAGAATATTTATATTACCTCATCGCCATCTTCACCATCTTCAGCGTCATTCTCATGATTGATTATAAACTCTTCTCCATCTCCTCCAGATGACTCGCCAATGCCTGACATAACAGTCATAACAGGCTGTGTTTCTCCTTTTGCCTGAAAATAATAATGCCCAGCTTGATCCACAAAATACGTGCCCTCTTCAGCTTCTCCATCGTCGTCTCCTAAATAAAACAAAGTGATAAATAGAATACATTTTAAGTGTAAAACTGGTTTGAAAAAAATATTGTTATGGAAAAACGTGTCTTCCTGCAAATGGAATTTGAAATAATAACCTTATGTGCATGTGTGTATTATACTCCATGCAGTAACATTTTTTCTTAGCTCTGACATGACATACTATTACAAACCCTATACCAATGACATCAAGGCAATATCTATCTCAAAAATTATACATTTTTTAGTAAGCGTGTGAACTTCTTCAATCATTACCATTTGTTACATGTTATAATATTTACGCAGTAATGTTAATTTATCACAAATTTTAACGAATACTAAAGTAAAGACTTTATTATCATACATTATAATATTTTGGTCAGTGTTTTTTGTCAATTATCTGTAAATACCTGATACGTCTGTATTAGGTTTGTCAATTATTAGTACTGCATTAAAAACAATAATTAAACTTAATTCACACAAACTTTTAGATGTAAAAAAATTGCAATTAGAATTGCAGTTTTTTGGTTACATTTTGCATTATACAATTATTTGAAATAAAACAAATTTTAAAAATTGAAAATACTATTGGAGAAAGTACCTGATTTGAAATTAATGAAGATACTATGTATAGGACTACAAAGCTAAAATGGCAGATATATTACCATATATAATTGCACTGACAAACTGATATATTAAAAAAAATAATAATAAAAATGAAAGAGCTAATAGTTCTTAGTCTTTAAAGTGTTATGCCTTGTTTTTAGATAAAAGTAAGGTAGCACTCTAATATATAATTTGCATGCATCATCATCTTTACATGAGTTTTTAACGGAAACGGCTGCTCCTAGGGACTTCAATAAGGTGTACATTTCTTAAGTAGGAAAGGTAGGGGAAAATGTTTTTCTATTCCGAAATGGCATACCGTGGCATAAAAAAGTTAAAGCAATTTAAAAGGATCTTAATGACCGCTTGTGGCGCCCTCTGGGTGATACAGCGAATCGTCCATAAAATTTGAATTTCCCGTCCCAAGAAACCTCCGCATAGAAAATTTCATGAATTCAACTCAAAGTAATTGAGAGTTATCAAAGAAAGTTTAAGTAATTTTTTTAAATTTGACATCCTGTATATCCTAAACAAAGCATTTCCAAACATAAGTTCATAGGAAATTTTTTTCTTAAAATTGAACGTTGAATAACATACTGTAGAATGTACATCTCCTGAAACACCCTTTATAACCAATGCTGTTAAAATAATAAAAAAAATAAATCTTTTTCTCCCTATCAATTTTATTTAAGTAAAATTGTTTTTTTAAATGTTACTAAAATTGAAATTGATACAAGTCTTTTAAGATATGATATCTACAAATTAACGGTATTTTCTTGGTATAAAATGTTTCTTAAGCTGAACATATTCCATAATAATTACTGACATATTAATAAATCAGTGTTAGACATTGTAAATGGAAACATATAAGTTAAATTTGAAAAAAAGGTGACATTCTGCTTAAGAAATAAAATGTCAAAATTTAAAAATGAGTGACAAATCATTTTCATTAATATCATTAGATGGATTTTCTACAAGTTCGGAAACAGATACTAGCGAAGAAGAGAAACCTAAATTGTAAGTAAAAGAATACAGCTTCCGATAACAAAATATATGTAAATAAGTTGTATTTAAATTGATTTGTATTTACAATTGCCAACAATAATATTAGTTATGAACCTTTTCAGCTTGTATTTGCGAGAAAGAAAAAAGGGTACATGTGGCCAGCACTAAATTTGGGTGATTCATGTTATGTAGAAGATGGATTTAGGGTTTACTTTTTTCGAGGAAAAGCAGTTGTTGATATGAAGCCCCATAATATTATTAGTGATTTTGCAGTATTAGCAGAAAAGGAAGTCAGTTTTCGACACATTGGATTTAAGAAAGGAATTGTAGATTATATAGAGCTTTCAAAGAACACAGTTATTCCATATTTTCATATATTATGTAAAGGGATTACATATGAAATATCATTTTTTAACGTTTTTCTTAACAGGAAACAAGCTGAAAAAGCTCTCAAAAAGTAGAATGTTAACAAATGTCATGTAAATTATATTTTGGAACTACATTTTCATGTAATTAATTTCTTATACCTATTATTATAATGACTTTTTGAATGTGTTTTCCTGATTGTAAACATCCTAGGTACCTTAAAATTTAAGCAGCAGAGCATTTTATTTCGGTCACTTTACAAAAAAAAAAAACAAATAAATAAAATAAAAACAAAGGCACCTATTTAGGTATAATTTGAAGCAAATCTTTTAAGGTCGCTGTATTTCTCGCCATAAAATGATCAAATTTGTGGTGTTTTTTAGGTACTGAAATATCGAAAAATAAAGCACGTAGAGCAAAAGTTATATAAAAAATAAAATTACCGATGTTTTGTTTATCCACTTTTACTATTTAAACTCTCCTCAATTAATATAAAAACTTTTAAAATGCATTTGTATGACACATTATTTCGCTATTCTAACCCCACATTTTAACAATTATTTTCATATACGTACTTGTAAACAAAAGTGAAAAATCTTATATGCAGAACTATGTAAGTTTATGTTATAACAATGTTTACATCTATAGTTGAATTTTAAAAAATACGTATTTTGAAAGATTTCAGTACCTAAAAATTTGCTAGATGAATTTTGATAGATCGCTTTCTGACGTTATATATTGATTTTACTTCAGTACCTTTGAATATTCGCAGGTGGCATGAGATAACATTTTTATTATTTGCTAAACTCTATATTATTCAGTTCTTAAATGTCTAAAATTACTTGTATTTGTAGTAAACACTATTTCAAGAATACGGCACCCTTAACAGTAACTTGTTTCATGTAATGACAACTATTGTAATACAGGTAACTACAGAATTGTTTTTGAAATTTACACCACGCTACCTACATAGAAAAAATATAATATACCTGATACTTGCTGAATTGCTGAATCACTTCCTATTTCCTTTTGAAAACCTGCCAAATAGGACTGTATTTCTGTGACATTTTCACCAGAATCTTCCAGTTTAATTGTACTTTCAGTAAACGGTGCAGCCATTCTGCACTCTTCTTATTTTGGGCAAAACTCTCAAGAATGCTGCTGTTTAAACCTAAAATAATACTTTTTATTAATGATACAATTTTCATAAAAGCGAAACGGATATCATAGAGGCACATTTTTCTTGTAATATCAAATATACAAACTAAGCAGAAAAAGTAAACACTTTGAATTTCTCCCTCCAAAATTAATGGGAACAAAATCACACATTTACGTGGGTTACACAAGAAGGATAGGGCTGACGCCATTTTACGATTTATCTGCAGCTGCGTTAAAAACAGGGCAACACGCCAATTTTATTAATTCATCTATTAATGAAAATTAAACTAAATTGCACATCAAGAAAATTCATATGTATTCATACTTATCCGAGTTAGATGTAGGGGGCATTTCAACAAAAATTTCGAGAAATTAGCACCGTTGGCGCTGTCATCAATGAAATGGATAACGGGTGAAGTGTCGTTTTGTTAACGAAATATCAATTTTTGTTAGGAGTGCTACGTATTATGTGCCAATAGGTATCATTTTATGATCAAAAACTTACCTGGCTTTATTTTAAACATATTAGGGAAACCATAAATATCACGGCCAGAAATATTTTATAAAATAAAACTTACCTTTGTAACTCCAAAATTGTCCTGTGAGGGCGTATCGTAATGGCAGCGTCTTTGTAGAAATAATCAGAGATGGCGAGGCCAGCGAGGCACCGAAGCCGTAATGGAGACTTACTACGCATGCGCCTTCTTTTATTACCTTCTCATTAAAATGTAATTTCTGCGCACCAATAGCAGGTCGCGAATCAGTGTAACGAAATTTAAATTTAAAAGTCTGTGATATGATAATTATTATTGTCAGAAGAATATGAGAACATATATTTATTTCAAAATAGGTATATACTGTACAATGCTAACTTCAAACACTATTAAAACCTAGGTTTGCAATTGAAACACGTTTGCAGTAAGTTGAACATATAAGATAATAATTTATTTTAGTAACCTATTAATTTTATCAAAAATCAACATTCGATTTATAATAAAAACGTTGTAATTATCTAAAAAAAATATTTGGCTGTACTTACAAATACAATTCTGTAAAAATAAAATGAGAAAGGGCAGGTCGAAAATTATTTAAAAATACAGTCCTGCACGGGACTATAGAAACTAGTCCACTGTAAAACCTGAGGCGGCAAAGCATGAAATCTGCGACCGGATAAAAAATGTAAAAATCTGCTAAAGGAAAGAAATAAATAACATTTTATAACGCCGATTTTATACAGCAAATTTAACTGCTTTTACCGCTACTGTTATTAAAATAGTTTGACATACTTACAACATTTTGGGCTGCTTGTTGTCCGTTTTGAACTCGTAAGTTATTGGCAGCAACTATGATACGTTTGCATAAATTATCAATAGTAGGTTATCCACTTCGGTGTGATACACTTCATATTTTAAATATCCTCACCAAAAGAAGTCCACATGATTTAAAGTCAGGATATCGTGGCGGTCCTCCTCATCTAATCCCTCAATATTAACGCCAAATTGAGCCAAGTGTATGATATGCCATACTGCGGCAATATGCCTTGGACATCCTGGACCTCTATCTCTTCTACGATTCGGTTCCAAATTTCCTTCACGTTGCACTACACTTGCACTCACTGCACGCTGCGGTAAAAGTAGCTGCATTTGGCACATGTTTACCGTGAAATCGTTCTGCTAAAGCATTTGCACGTCACAAATTAAAACGATATCCATCAACCCCTAGTTGCTATACACATAAGTCCTTTTTGACACTTGAAAAATTAATGTAAAGTTTCATATCGCAAAAACGTTTCCTACCTACAAAAAGTAATTGGATTTCAATATTCGGAATTGCCTGGCTAGAGGTTACAGTAACCCAGCGATGTAAAGGTTGAAAATACTACAATTTCAATAATTTTTTACTCGGAAACTAAGGATTTTTTTTACGATATTGACCCCATTTTTCAACACGCATCTATTCAAAAATTCTATTAGATAAGTTCTGAGTCACCCTGTATAACCATCGTTTTGCTATTTATATTTTACAATTTAATAATATTTTACACATTTATTGCGAAAGTGCAGCTCGTAATATAGGTACATACAATTGACTGTCTGTCTATTAAAATAATATACTTCTTTATTAAATTAAAACAAAAATGTTTTCTATCAAGTTCATCGAGAAAGAGAATGCCTCATATATATTCTTTACTAGACCAACAAGATATCTCATCACTTTATAGTTATTCTCCTTATAGTGGGCAATAGTTGCAGTCGGTTTAAATTTTGACGTTTTGGTCAAAATGCTGAGGCTACATACAAATTCTGAATTGGACTCCTTGGTACATTTAAAAACAAAAAAATTATATACACAGTAATCAGTATAATCTAATTTAAAAAGTATCTATTATTATTTTTTCAACTTGAAATTCATGGCGATCGATACTTTTTTGTGATTATTCATTAGGCGCTTGTCACTAGGGCAGGAGCTGCAAATGCTTCGTCCAGTACAGGTATCACTCATTTAATATCGATATTCCAAAAATATTTTTTTGCATCAGAATATTTTTTCATTGAATAGCATAATATTCTAAGTTACATTATACAATCCTAAAATTTTCATTTAAATAAATTTTATTTGATTTCAGCAATGTATTTATATAAAAACAGAATATATCACGTAGCTATATATTATGTGATAAAAATTAAAGTGATTAATTTTTTATGAAACATGGGGTCCAACATGTATGTATATATGGTTATTTAGGAAATAATTGATATGCTTACTTTCACAATTCATTACAAATGAAATTTGAAAGTTAAAAGTTTGCAAAATATCTCTTCTATAGTCAGCTATTAGATACGGAGGTTTTTTTAATTTTTCACGAAATTGCTTTTTTCAAAGTTGCAGGATTGTAAAGTTTGAAAAATAGAATACTATGAACAAATCAAAATATGGAGACTGCTTTAAAAATAATTTACGCATATATAGGATGTCCAATATATATGGATTAATGTTTATCTTTTTAAAAACACTGTATAAATAAATTGTTCAAACATACATTTTTTTGTAACCTTCAGTAATTTCGTTGGTATAGCCATAACCAATTTTCGTTTTTTAAATAATAATAATAATAATTATATCTCTACCCCTCATTCTAATCACAGGGATTAGCCCAGAAGTCGGAGACTTGTGCGGGAGTGGTGGCGGCATATTATTATTAAGCAGGCTGCATTTGCGCCCAGGAACGACTTACGTTGGTAGGCCCTAACTACTATTCAGTGCAGGAATGAGGGAAACCTAGAAAACCTCATTAATTAGGGAATTAGGGATCATCATATTCTCTGTCATTTGCAATCGACTTATGTATTTGCAGTACAAAATTTTTGAAAAGATCTAGAACTTCAGTAAGAATGCAAGGATCTAAAGAGCTTTGTCAAAGAGAGGGTGATACCTAGTAAAAATTTGGATACTTTTGCATGTAAAGTCACCTTGTCGATATAAATCATAACAGATAAATGGCAATATACCTAATATAACTGTTGAGTGAGTGCCCTCTCAAAAATAATTCATAGTTCAGTTGAGATAGAGTTTGTTGAAAAGATTGCAGGCTTCGATTGTGTCCTAATTTATTAAATTAACAAACATTTGGATTCTTTCCGGATCTGTTAAAGAACCATTTTTCACAGTGAGAGCACTCAAGAGTCATTGATTTTTTCTAATATGACATGTCCGTTGACAAAGTTGCTGACATGTAAAAAGTGTCAAAATATTTACTAGGTATCGCCTTCGCTTCAACAAAACTCTTCCCGGATGTTTCCATTCTTACTGAAATGCTAAATTTTTTTCAAAAAATTTGTAATGCAACTCCAAACACATTTTCCGCATTGGTATACAAAAAAAAGAGACGATCCCAAATAAAAACAGAAAATATTATGGTCATTAAAAAAAACAAAATTGGTTGCCATATAATGAAAGTACAGGCTCCAAAACAAACTCAAGGTTATTAACCAAAAGGTGCTAAAATATTTACTAAAAAAACTTTTGCCTAAACAATTTTTTATACAGGGTGTTTTAAAAACTTGTTAAAATATTGTTCCATACTTACTGAGCAACTTGTATTCTGTGTGTAGATGTTGAGGGATGTTAGTAAAACTAATAACAGTTTTGTTTTTAGTAACCACAAGCTTCAGTTTTTTGCATAACTCAAGGTTGCTTACCAAAGAGTGCAGAAATATTTACTAAAAAACTTTTGCCTACATAATTGATGCAAATTTTTTTTTACCCCTCTACCACTATTTTATTTTGCAAATTTCGATTCAAATATTTTCACAATGTTCTCTTTGTAAGCATAGAAATTATTTCATAAATGGTAGTATGAGTCCCATGATATATTATCAAAAAATGACAATTTAAAATTTCACTAACAACCACTGATATTCTACGATTATGGTATGGTATGGTATTAAATAAAATTATTGTAATTATATAGGAATTTATTAAATACTAATGGAATTAGGCCTAAGCTATCTGTATCACCTTTTACTAAAAATTATAGTAAATAATGGAAACTTAATGATACTTACGCTACTATATAAAAATAATTTTCATAAAAGATATAAATAAAAACAGATTTGGCAAGTCTGAAGTGTATATACAGCTCAGTTCGTACATATATGATTGTATATATTCCTAAATGTACTACAATTACACCATGAACAGAATTTATAAATATTTATACAATAAATACAAATCAACAATATTAAAACGGGAATAAAATGTAAAAATACAACATAATTTGATATTATTTAACGAGTTAACAAAGCTTCTACACAAAATATTATTTTATGTTTTTAGGTATGCAGAGCCTAAACTAATATAAAAAATCTTTCAAGATACAAAATAAATACAAAAACTGATATATCAACATCTGAAACACTCTATAACATAAATGAATGTCTGTTGGCCCTGCAATCAACAGTTATTGCTATGGATGATACTCACTGTTACAATGACCGGAAGAAGATATTTCCTTAAGATTACTGCGTAGTATATAACTTATAAAAATACCTAACAATATAACCAAAAAAATAGTAACAATTTGATAATACTGAGTTATTTTCACGGCCCTGTGTAGTTCTACCTGGCAAGAATTCAACTGTGCTACAGAGGCAGACAATTTATTGTAATTATTATGATCACCTTCTTGCACGCTCGTAACTGTTACAGGATTTCCATTTTTAAGAATGTCTCCGCTTTGGATGCATTTTAAACGATGTTGGTTTACTTTTCTGCCTGATGTATTCTGAAAAAAGTAGATTTATCAAAATTAACTGTAAATAAATAATTAGAAAGGGAAAATGGATAAAATACTATAATGTGTAATACTTCTAGCAATACATTATATAGTTAAATACTAATAAAAATTACATTTAACCCTAAAGGTACACTTTTGAGTAACACGATAGACAGTAATGACAGACGGCAACAGCACTCGTCGTAATGGCAGACCACAATATTTCGCAGTTCACACTATTATTTCATAACTACTATGATAAATGAATTATATAACACCATAGCAAATGGTGTCATATTAAATAATAGTGCAAACTGCGAAATATTGCAATCTGCCATCTGCAGTATAATACCGTTCCTCACACAGCCAATGTAAATACCGCATGGCCCCCCAAACCAATCTGTATAATAAAACAACATTTTGTTTTAGAGCCCTACCAAAATTTCACTTAGCCCCCTTGACAAAATTGGCTGATTACTATTCTGTATCAGCAGTCTGTAGATCAACTAATCGTTTGATATGTTAAAGGTAACAGATATAAAGGATGTCTCACAACAATGAAGAAATTACAAATATTATATTTTATTTAACAAAGTTGTTGGAAAACAACAGGAGTTCAATTTATTAAAAAAAAAATTATCAAAAATAATTTTTAATTAAAAACATTATTAAACAAATTTATACTTTCACTAAGTATTTTTGTTGTTATTTAAGCAAACTCTATACTCAGTATCTTATTGATTCTTGAATAACTTGTTTTGACAAATAAACAATAAAAGTACTGTGTTTTCGATGACTGGCATTTTGTAATTTTTTTAATACTCTGTCCAGTTTATAACAAATTAAACCACTGCTTTTAGCATCCAAAGATATGTAAATTTTTTATCAAAAATGTAGAAAGCTTACAAGAGTATTTATTTTTTTTTATATTATTATTCTTGATAAAAAATATATTTGTCTTGTAAGTTCATGAGTGGGCAGAGTGAAAAAATTATACAGGATTGTGATAAAAAAAAAACTGTCAAATTTACCTATGACACTTATTTTACTTCTATTGAAAAACTTTATTTAATGTTGTTTGAACACCAATGAGATTCTTGAACATGAAGTTCAATTCATATTTTGTAAAAATCACTGTACCTACGTATGAACTAAATTAAATATTATTTCTGTTATTGTCAAAGAACCAATTTATATTTATATCAGTACATTGTTTTCTCTAAAATTGAATAAAATAATGTCATATTTGTTAGTCATAAGTATATCTTTGGGTTGCTGCTAAATCGCGTCGCCATTGCAATACTTGTCTGTCGAATCACCTAAATTTCAATCAAGAATTCTGTAACATACACATCATACCATAAATGTCACTGTAATAGCTGTGGTAATAGCTTATCTTTTAATAGAACCATAGACTAAATGTATAGACCGCTTTTTCAAATAGGCCAAAATATTAATAGAATTTCAGTTTGATTAAATGCCGCCAGATGTCGATAGAATTCAGTTTTTACTCAAACCCAGCGTATCTGCGGCACACACAGTTAAATCGCTTTAACGTGTCGTCGGAGAATTTCAGCACTGTTGCCACGCATCGAATTTGAACAGGGGATATTAGGTGATGGCAAATTCGAATACTGTATTGAGTATTGATTATTCCAGTTTAAAAACGATGAACTATATTTATTAAATATTTTATTTTAAACACAGGCATGAAATTTTTTCAAATTTTTTTTAACATTTAACCTGTCATGCTTTCATTGGGGGCATCTTAGAGATTATATGTGCTTATTCAAATTAAATTAATGGCAGGTCAAAGACCAGATGCGCACTCGTACATCTTTTGAAATTATTTTCAAAATATCAATCTACAAATAATATATGTAGCATATCTATATTTGAATTCAACCGGAGATATTTTCGACATTTTATAAACATTTTCACAGATGCATGGATTTACAAAATTCTCTACAGCGATATCATAATAAGATATTTTTATTTGATTTCTGACACTTGCCAATAAAATGAGATAAATTAATTATTTTCAAACAAAATTTCTTTTGTAGTATACAAAGTGTCGCAAATTTTCTGTTACATTCTGTCTATATGACATAAAAACCTTTCACATTTTAAATGTTAAAAAAACTGTTTTTATTCTCACACAATTCTAGAGAAATTTTCCTACAATATGAAACCTACTGGGGAGTATACTATATAGCAGATAAAAATAATTAATAATTTTTGAGCATATTCAGTTACAAAAACCAACTTTTGCTTGTTTGGCAATATATTTACCAAATACCGATATCAGTGGAAGGAAAAGACAACATTTGACATATTATGTAATTTTTTAAATTGCCGTTCAAAAGAGTGATCAAACATTTAAAAATATATAGAATGTCCTGTTTAGGAAATTGGTACTGACACCGCTACATGATAATGTAAATATTTTTAAAAATTTTAAACGGCCTATTCAAGCATTTGTTTAATTGTGTTACCCATGAAAAAACAAATCATTAATTTTATTTCAGTGTGTATAGTCTTTTACTGTATATACAGTATGTCCACGGTTAGAGAGGAAAAATATTTTTAATTTTTCATTTTACGGAAAATTGATTCTTGATTAAAGTTGGCATATAAGACTTTCATCTAACATGTACAAGGTGATCAGAAAATCGGCAAATATAAAAATCGTTCAAGAATAAACTGCCTTTGTTTTTAACAATACGAATATGCTATGTTTCTTTATTTATGAAAGATGTTTATGTAAAATGCATTTCTAGATATATGAAGAATTAAATTTTACATACTGTAAACTAAATAATTTACGAAACATGTAACTTTGCTTCTTTTAGTTCATAATTTTTTATTGCAGTAAATATATGTATAAATTCTTCAAGTAGTATTTACACATCTAGGAGATATCTACATATTTTACTGGCCCTGTATATTTCTCGATCATTAAATGCGTTAGTCGGTCGTATATGAAAATTTGTAAATTTGCACGTGAAAGAAAGGGTGTATAACAATCACAACTGTTCTTCGCAGTTGATCAGTTCTGGAAGTCGACACTTGTTTGCTATGTATATTAGACGTAAATCTTTTATATTTTATTATGAGCTACACAAGTTTGGTGAGTAAGAAATTACAAAAACTATGAGAAATTCGTCAAAATCTGCGTGAAAATGTAAAAACAACAATTTTAGAAACTGAAAATAAAACTGCTATTGCATCATTGAAACAAATTTTAAGTTATTTAAGGGTTCAAATAGAGTATAAATAAAGGGTTAACATGATTGCCTATATATTTGTCTGTATAATGTATGCACAGCATAATTATTATATAAATTACAATTCGCTCTTAAAAATATTTTTTGCAAACATCATATTTCAAATTCTATAAAATAATACACTATGCGCTTAACTAACAATCAATGGTAAATGTGACGCGAGGCTGGAAATCAACAAAAAAAGAAGCACTGCATCGGAATTCGGATTGGTTTTTTGTTATGATTTATGATAGAGCACTGTTTCTGGATAAGTCGATGCTGAAGACCGACCGAATGCAAAAGCATGCGACAGTACGCTCTAAGTAGGCGTTCCAATGTTTTACATGCGCCGTATTCATGAAATAGTGTTTTCTACAAACTTAAATAATTTAGTTTAGCAAATAACAGGAATGATGCTTCCTGCGAATATTCAAAGGTACCGAAGTAAAACGAATATATAACAAGTCTTTAGGTTAAGTACATACATAAATCTTTCAAAATATTTATGTATTTTTTTTTTTAATTTAACTGTAGATGTAAATATTGTTATAACATAAACTTACATAGTTCTGCATATAAGATCGTTCACTTTTATCTATAAGTATGTGAGAATAATTGTAAAAATATGGGGTTAAAATAGCAAAATAATATGTGTCTTACAAATGCTTTTTAAATAATAAAAGTGGATAAACAAAACATCCAGAATTTTATTTTTGATAGTACTTTTGTTCTACGTGTTAAATATTTCGAGATTTCTATACCTAAATCCACCACAAATAATTTTTCAGGGAGAAATACGATGACCTTACATTTTGTGCAACACAAATTGAAACCATCAGTTTATCGATTTTTTTTTATATTGCATCAATTGTTATTTTAATCTATTAGGATATTACAATTTATTAATACATTAGTTTAAACCTCAACAACCACTGGGTATGGTAAACGTTATTTAAATTTTATTGGAAAAAAGTGTACATAATGATATTATAGATTTTATAATTTTGTAATTGTCTGCCTGTATTCACTATTCATTGTGTTGAAACATTTGGTCCCTTAATAGGGAAGGAAAATAGTTTTAAATTAAGATTATTTTTCGATAATCGTCGGCAATTAATGTATTCGCAGTAGCGAGACATTTTTATTTAAATGGATTAAAAAGCAGACACGGTCTATTATGCTACAAACGATTTGTTGGTTCGCTGAAATGTTCAGCACAACGTGACAACGTCAGAGGTATCAAAAATTTACTTTTCGAGCGCCATCTCATTTTAACTGGTATATACTAATGTTTTACCGAGTTTGACTGGGTTTTTGGTTGTTAATAAAAGTAAGCATAAGATGGAGCAGTCTATACATTTAGTCTATGATAGAACCTACTTTATTTAATTTTGTCTGAATGTTTGAATGTACGTATTTATTTTATCAACCATTTTAAAACATTAAAATATGCGGCATTGATACCGTTCCAATACTTCACACAGCTTTTATGTCTAAATATTGTACATTTTTCATAAAATTAGTACCTACCTCGTCCTACGAGGACATCTTATATAAAACATGCAAACTCAAATAACTAATTTTGATGTATAGGAAGGATATTAACATTATTGTAGTAATGGAAAATAGCTTACCTTCCATAATTCCGACAGATCAAGATTGTTAACATCAGAAGCATCAATTTGAGTGCTCATAACAAGGAATTTGTCACGAGACAAACCGCCTAACTGAAATCCTTGTAATAAAGTCACTGTAACTGTAGCAGTCTCTCCTGGTGCCAAACAACCGGTGCTAGGTTTAACTCGGAATTTTTCTGGAGACGTGGTTTTCAGCTGTGTATGAATACAGTTCACTATTAGTCCTGTTATAATTCTAATTGAATTAATTTAGGAATGAAGATATATGTATATGAATTTAGAAACAAAATTTATATATTTTTATCTAATAATTAAAATTAGAGAGTATATTTAGATTTACTTTAGTACAACTTTTGGCAAATAAATAATTACCTACACATTATGCACAGTGACTTTCGTCAAAATATAATTTTCCATTATTTTTAAAAATGTGGTCAATTAACTATACTTGACAGCCAAAAATCTAGAGAGTGACTCATAAGCCTGCTCACAATTTATAACAGTCGACATAAAGAGATATACAAACAGCTCATATATTTTTCCTACTAAATCGTGTGCCACATAACTCTGAGAGCATACCCGGCTATATAGCCTCCGCTGCAGTAAGTATGCATGCGCTGCAGCTTTTGATTAGCTGCTATGAAATGACGGATCCATCTGTTCCATTTCCAGCACTATCATGGACGGGTATATCGTTCGGGCTAATTTAATTATGAATGTAATTAAATTTATTAGTGATTTTGTGTTCTTAAGAATGGACAATAATTCAAGCTCTACAGTGTATTCTCAAAATCATCCTAATTTAACAAGTGAGGAATATCGGATGATGACATATATGAAGAGTTTAGAGTGCAAGGTCAAAATATGAGTGTAAGTGATGTTCAAATATGTATTTCATTAACAAAATTGTACGTGAGTAGCATATGTATGTATAGTGCAAATAAAAAAGTGGAAAAAACTACAACTGTGAAACGGAAAATGATGGAAACTCAAGGAAGGAAGATGGTATTTTTAAAATGAGTTTTCGACAAAAAAAAAATCGATTGCTTACAAGATGAAACTTTGTCCATATAAATGAAATCGAAAAGAGTGTACTGATAGAAAAAGACAAAATAGTGATATGGTGAAGAAACTATTTAACATAAATATTAAAAAATCAGAATCTGGATCAAAGAAGGAATATATTAAATTTTGACGAAACATGGATGTATGAAGATCATAAGGAAAGCGGTACAATATGATATGATATGTTGACCGTTATAGTCACAGTGCTAGTAACCAATAGTAAATAGTGTGTATAAAGCCTTTTGTCCTTCTGAATGCGGAATTTGCAAATATTTGCACTATTTATTTAATGGTGGGAAAATATCTCTTTGTAACAAATTTTGTCAACTATAACATTTTCAATCATTTTCATCATGAAACTGCCATGGTAGATTGTCAGAAGCTCAAAACAAATCTATTAACACCACATAATAATAAAACGAGCAATAATTTTGTAGTTTTACAATTTTGCAAATTTTGTCAAAAGTTGAAATTCGTGAATTTCGCGTCCATAAGAAGAAGGCTTAAGTGTGATATCCGTGGAGGGCACATCAAGTAGGTGTAAGTGAGTGGTAGTGGGCAATCGCTGTCCAACAGGATGGCATTCTAATTCGTAGAGAAGATGGCACAGGTGGCACATTTAAAGTAAATTGTTAATGTGCTAGGTTCAGTCGACGTCAACTTATTTTTTATAATTTTGTGTGCTCAATCTCTGTGTTGTGAATTAGTCACTCTCAATTATTTTCGACCTTGAGTAGTTGATAATACAAGATAAAAACTTTAAATTTTGAAATAATTCTTATCATTTTTATTATCTAACACCTCGAAATTTACAAAAACTGTTATATCACTGTTTCTATTAAAAATAATGAATGTTATGTAATGCAATTATGTTTGTTATATATATTTTTTATATCTCATTGCATTCAAATTTAGTACACCTATGAAATATTGCTACTCACGCTTCACCCGTCGCGCTTGTCTACAAGCTAGCGATTAGTCACTCTCTAGATTTTTGGCTGTCAAGTATATATGAATACACACATGCAACTTACCTTATAAGATATGTGACTGTCAGAATCGCTGTTGTGCAACTCCAAGGTACTGACCAGTTCAGTACCATCTTTGACAAATGTAATGATTCCTGATGGTGTAACTTTAAGTGCACCACCATCTTAACAAAAAATAAATGATTGTATAATAATGTAAATGTTCTAAAGTTGCCTATTTTTTGCAAAAATGAAATTCTTTAACAATAGAACACTATTTGTCCAATTCAGATTGAGATTATATTTGCATTACTTTGAACATAACTGATTTTGATAAAAAAATATTTTAAAATGTATTTTTTCATGTAATTGGAATTGAATATATATTTAAATTGTATAAATGAAACCGCATAAATTTGCTATATGAAAATTTTTCACAATTAGTATTGAAGAACTAACTCTATATCTTAATATTGATACAAGTGTAAAAATATGAAAATCTGATATTCTTTCCAACATTTTCTGATTATCATGAAATATAGTGACAAATTAACTAAATTAACTCATCCTGTGTAAATAAAATAATAACTTACCAACATCTTTTTCAACACTACTTGCAGATACTTCTGACATTGAACCATCCACAAAGTGAACCTGCCATCAGATTATTGATTAGTTTTGCAGGGATCTCAACTCCCACACAGTTATTTGGAACAGAACCAACAAAACAAAAAATATTTTTGTTATGTTCAATCATTATTTAAGCAATGTTACTTTATGATTTTGAGAAAAGTGTAGAATTTTATTTTATTTATCATTGCATAATACAATTTTGAAATTTTTACAACAAAAACTAAGAAACATGTATGGATATACTAAATGTAAAGATATAGGCAATTTAATTAAATTAGCAGCATCAGTAACAGTAGTGTCCAATGCTAATATATGTAAATGACAATTTAAACTATAATTATACTTCTTTATTCTAAAAAAAAAATATTTTTTTTATGTGGAACTTCAATGAAACAAAATATAAATAATTAATTTAATAAGTTTAATTCAATGCTTTGTGCAAATAATGATAAAAATAAATATATAATTCAAACAAACTTATAAAAATTTAATCTGAATTGAAATTTTATTTTACGGAACTGAGATAATCATCGATAATTTTGAAAATTAAAATATTAAAGTTACTTTCTGCAACATAATTTATCAAAACCAATTTCTAAAGTTACAGGTCAAGAGATGATAATTATTACAAAAAATATTAGTTGTTAAAATTGATTGGAAAATTTAGCCTCAATTATCTACATTGCAGTACCAATTTGATTATCTTACACTTGACAATTCCCCCCTATTTGTTATAGATAAAATGTTAGAATTTGTAAACACCATATTTAATTTAAACAATTATTTCTTTATCCAATAAATGTAGGTAAACGTATTTATGACCTTTTATTTAATTTTTTTTTTCACAATTATGTCCTTTGGTAAATGCTTTGTATATTTTAAATAATCTGTAAAAATTTGTCTTCTGTTAACTAGAATAAAAAATAAAAAAGATAAATATACTTACTTTCTTGTTATTATTTGAAGGCATGGTTCCACCAACTTTTCCATTTTCAGATATTATTTCCGATACAAAGCTAAACGAATAATCATTTTCGCCGCCCCAGCATTTTAAGGCTTGATCAGGAGGCACATAAGTTGTAACATCTTTTTTACTAACAAATTTAATTTTTTCAATGGCTTTTTCGGGTAACCATGATTTTACTATTTTGAAGGCAGCTACAAGACAACAGTTTTCATGTAATCATCGAATAATCATTCTAGTTGATAACATTTAAAATGGTATGGTTTTTTAACAAGATAAAGTACACAAAGCTCAAACATAGGTGTACCTATCATCTCATATTTGGGGGTGCCAAAGGTGTCTTTTTTTTTCTATTGGGCAGCTTGAGACTTTTAATAAGATACCTACCTTTTTACGGTATTATATTTATTTTAACTTTTACTATTTTGTCTTTTTTAATTTTTACAATAAAAGTATCAGAATATGTTTCTCATAGTTACTTTTCAATGGTGTTAGACAAAAATTTCTTCATTTGGTAATGCCAATTTGAAGTATGGTAAATAAATTATATACAACATTTTACAATTATCAAAACCTATGTTGCAAAAATTAATCTCACATGTAATATACCTACTTAATATAAGAAGAAATATAATACATCAGACTGCAGAAATAAATTTTTAATATATAACTTTTAAATCATGAGATATATTTAAATTAGTAACAGTATAATTTATATTTATTAAATGAGAAAGAAATACTCAAATACATTGTTCAATAACGAAGGTCAAATTTTGCATATTTTAATAGCAGTTGCCTTGTATTTTATACCTTCACTATTACCTATTACATCATGCAAATGCATAAGTTGATATGAAAAAAGTGAACCGATAAAATCATTATTTAAAAATAGGAATATTTTTAAAGAATGCATGATGACATTGCAATCTTACGTTACATAGACTATTAAAGAAAACTTTGATTAGAGATTTTATATCGTTAGTGAATCAAATTTCTGAAAGAATTTCATTAGACAGTGCAATTTTAAATAAGGTACATAACATAAAAAAAAAGAATGTGACTGTACTACACCACACAGAATCTTAAAATTTTACACCTATTTGAAATTATAATATTACCTGATAAGACCCAAGGCATTTCAAAAATGATTATGTAATTCAAAAAATACGGATAATATTCTTTAAAAAGGCCAATAAGGTACTTAATAAAGTCCATATCCATATTACTTAGGCCACAACCTTCCATATCAAAAAATATCGTTATTTGTTTCCCTTTAGTTTGTCTAAAAAAATACAGTATTCAGTATTCTTCTTAAACAGAATAAATAGTTTACCTTTCAAGTCGTTCAAACCAGTAAATTACGCATCGTCTTATTTCATTTTGGTCAACTACTCCTTTCATATTACGTTTACACTTGAATATGAGTATTGCACAGCCATCTATATCAGTTCCATGTGGGAAAAAGGCTCCGGAACAAAGAATGTCCATTTTAACAGTGTTCTCATTTATATCTAAAACGCAATATGGTCAGTCTTCTATAAACTAACACGTGCAAATTGATTATAATTATTGGAAAGTATACCATTAACATTGTTTTCTTTTCTCCAATTTAATGATCCCCATATCATATTCACAGCATTTTGTATATTACTTTCCTGATGTAACAAAAATCTTCGTAACCAATCATCATCTGATTTTAAACGTTCCAAATCCTTTGGGTGAATACCTATGGAATTTAAATATATTAATTGAAATAATGGTAATTATTTACATTAGCGAAAATCTCTAATTTTAATTAAAACATGTCTACCCCATTTTCGAGGGTGCTGAACATGAATCTACAATTAGTTTTGTGCGGTCGGATCTACATTAGTACTTACTGTCGTTTTCCTTCTTTGACAAATCATTTAGAAAAGCTTTTCTAAGTTCTTCAATTTCATTGTTAGACATTTTTGCAATTTATCTGTTCTTATTTTTCCCTATATAATACACTGAATATAAAAAACAATATATGGACTCAAACCTCAGAACAAAGTTCAGTTGTAATTTGTACTACTTCAATTTGTCAGATAAAAATTATAAACATGTTATCCATAAAAAATGACGGACATATCCTACTCTAATTATAAAAAAATTTAAATGTCAAACGTGCATAAAGCGAGTGTCGTATGGTGTCGTCTGTCATCAGTCACGTCAAATTAAAACGACAACAACGAAAACCCATCGAAAACTACTGAAATGATAATTCGAAAACCGATGTCAATTTTGGGACTGAACGACAACAATCAAACAACCGAAACAAAAGAAGAAGAAGAAAGGCCAAGAACTAAGAACGATAACTAGACATGATTCTCAACCAGCAAAACTTTCCGCGCGATGCTGTTTTGTTGTGACGTTGCCAAGATGCTCAACCAATCCGAATAGTAAGAGGATATAATTAAAATATAATAATATAATGAATACGGGATTCAACAACATGTGATAAATTTGGAAGAAAACTTCGTACAAATATGTCTGTAAACGCTTCATTTTTAAGATACGAGCTGTTAAATGTAAATGAAACATTTATTTGAAACAACAAAAAAAAACAACAAAACGACTTTATTCAAATTTAATATTGGGATATATAGTTTGAGTTTTTATTTACAAACTTTACTGTGTGTGTGTGTATGTACTTTTTGACACGGTTTTTGGACTGTATGGACATATTTTTGTTCGTGCCGTCATCCTCTGCTGGAATTTGGTCAAATATGTTTACTGCCATATAACATATTTAAACTTCGGGACAAAATTAACGCGCCACTAACATTTTTTAAAAGCGTTCAGAGATAATGATACATTTTTATCTAGTGTTTTGCAAAAAATATGATTTAACTGATTTATTTTTGAAGTGATTTTATAAATAATTTGTAAGTTAAGTTTTTTTTTAATGTACCTGCATATCGTATCGAAACGTATGGCAAACAATGTTATTGGTTATTATTTATATAAAAATATCAATACCAAAATATACAAATATTAAAAAAAAATCTCTGCACCTAGTTGACTACTACTAAAATAACAAGTAATCGAAATTGATGAAAATGTGCATTACAAAAAATGTCAATATTCCTGTGAGGTATCTTCGTGACGACAAGCTAACGTTGAAGCATCCTTACTGGATCTACGGTTCAATCACGCTTGTCCATACGCAGCTGTGACGTCACCATGTTGTTACCCCAGTAGAATTTTTACATTTGCTGTGGTTTGAACATAGACCTTATAAATCATGGACCGGCCCTAGAAAGAGAGGTCTGCTGCCCTGATGTGTGCAAGAGGGATGACGCTAGTCCGGGCAAAAACAGATGTTCTATGGCAGAAAAATATATAAACATAACCTGACAAAACTTTTCCTGTTACTATTGCTAATGACTTGTGTGCCTTTTGTGATTTAGTTGTATTTAGTGTGTTTATTAGCAATAGTTTTTAAAGACTCATTAACTATGGTGGAGTCGGTCTGTCACCGTAAATGTCATATACGTCTGTCATTTACGGTTTTTCTTTTTTTTTCAGCCAATGATCTGTGGGATTTTGCCCGGACTAGCTCTATCTCTGTCACACACATCTGAGCATCAACGATTTGTATAGGCAGAAAACAGTTTTGGGCGCGTCCATGATTTATAACGTCTATGGGTTTGAATGACTTATACAGTGTGAATCCTGTCTTATCTAAAAAATTATAAGCGTTCAGGGGACTCTTACAAATACAATTTTGTAAGGAAAGAACAAAAATGGGCAGTTCGAAAATGATTCAAAAATACACTTCTGCACGGCACTAAAAACTGATCCATTGTAAAATCTGATAAGGCGGCAATCTGCGATCGGACAAAAAATGGAAAGAAGTGCTCAAGGAAACAAAAAAATAACCTTTTATAATGCCGATTTTATGCAGCAAATTTAACTACTTTTGTCGCTAATGTTATTTATTAATTATTAATAGATTTAATTTGTGGATTTACTTAATTAATAAAATAGTTTGACATACCTGATGTTACAACAACATTTTGAGCCCGCACTCATAATATTGGCGGCAACTATTATACGTTTCCGTAATTCATCAATAGTATGTATCCATTTCGGTGCGATACATTTCATTATTTAAATATCCCCACAAAAAGAAGTCCAAATGATTTAAAGTCAGGAGATTGTGGTGGCCATGGCACCGGTCCTCCTCGTCCGACTCATTGGTGTTAATGCTTGGACATGCTGTACATACGTGGTACGGCGATATAATTGAGCCTCGTATATGATACGTCGCACTGCTGCAATAGGCCGTGAAAGTCCTGGACCTCCATCTCTACCACGATTCGGTTTCAAATTTTCCTCGCGTTGCACTGCACTGATAATTGATAGTGACATAAATACAAGCGTGCATAATATTACAATTAAAAATTTTAAGAAGTGATAAATAAAAGAACAGATTATACTGATGATCTGCACCTACGATGATTGATAATGATAAAAATACATGCATGCCTAATATTATAAACAAAAATTTTAAGAAGTGTTAAATAAAAGAACAGATCATACTGCTGATCTGCACCTACGATAATTGACAGTGATAAAAATACAAGCGTGCATAATATTATAACCAAAAAGTTTAAGAAGTGTTCAATAATAGAACAGATTATACTGCTGATCTGCACCTACGATAATTGATAGTGATAAAAATACAAGCGTGCATAATATAATAACCAAAAATTTTAAGAAGTGTTAAATAAAGGAACAGATCATACTGCTGATCTGCACCTACGTTAATTGACAGTGATAAAAATACAAGCGTGGATAATATTATAACCAAAAAGTTTAAGAAGTGTTCAATAATAGAACAGATTATACTGCTGATCTGCACCTACGATAATTGATAGTGATAAAAATACAAGCGTGCATAATATAATAACCAAAAATTTTAAGAAGTGTTAAATAAAGGAACAGATCATACTGCTGATCTGCACCTATGATAATTGATAAAAAACAGACAAAAGATAACTAATATAGTTAACAATTTTGAGAAGTGTTAAATAAAAGAACAACTCATACTGCTAATCTGCAACTACGATAATTGATAAAAAACAGGCAAAAGGTAACTAATATACTTAACAATTTTGAGAAATGTTACATATAAGAACAGATCATACTGCTGATCTGCACCTACGATAATTGATAGTGATAAAAATGCAAGCGTGCAGAATATTATAACATAAAAAATTTTTAAGAAGTATTAAATAAAAGAACAGATCATACTGCTGATCTGCACCTACGATAATTGATAACTAATAAAGTAGTGAAACCAAACATAGAGTAATTTCAAAAATATGAAAGTGGATTAGTCCTACTGGGGAAACCACAATAAAAAAACGCGACAGTTACTCTACCGCCAGGTGGAGTGGAAATGAGTATAAAATAGTTTATACTTTCCGATGTTGACGAATTGAAGCGGAAATAATTGGATTTAATTAATGGTTCAATTAAATAGAACATTTAAATTGTATTTATTCTACGTTCTTGGGCAAAATTTAAACTGCTTATTTAAATTTTTGTATGACTGAACACACTATTAACTATCACAATGAATTTTTTCAGAAAATAGAAATAATAATATTTTTTGTATTGGCTATTTAGACACGGGTAGTCAAGTACTATATTAATACCCTCTCGTATATTTGTCAAAGCATGTGATACCGACACTATGCCTTCTATAGGCTCTGGCTGGGTGATATATGTCTTTTACAAGTTTTCAGTTAAATCGGAGTTATATTTTATCGGTATTGACTTAGAGGGTATCGACGTTATAATTAGTCAACCTATTCCAAACAATAAAAGTCTTGTAATGATAATTCAAGGTGAAACTGTATCATTAAAAAAACTATCTGTTAATAGTTCTAAAGTAACCGTTGCACAATCATTTTAAATTAAGATATTACTATTAATCTCATAGACACTAATATTGTACAGTAATTTCCAACAAAAATGAAAATCCATTATTTATATTGCCTCTAAAATGTATCATTTTAACAACAAACATTGCCACATAATGTTTTCTATTTTATATAACAAAACAGATCCTCTTTGTGGTACTAATTTAAGATCAAAACTTTTAAAATTGCAAAAGGGGAAAATTTTAGTTAGAGCAATATAATTAAATATTCCAAACAATATTTATAACAGTAATAAATGTACCCCTGAAAATATAAAAGATGTTCGTGCTTGAAGTATTGAGGAAATTAAAGTAAATAAAAAGATAATGACTGAATCATTATTCTATAATCTATTATCCGAGTACAAAGACCGGTTTGCTAATCATACTTCCGAATTAGGGGTAACAAGTGTAACCGAATTAAAAATAAATTTGGAAAATCAGAACAAATATTTTATAGGCCGTATAGGTATTCCGAATATGGAAACGGTACCATACACGATAAAATTAAGGACTTATTTTAAAATTAATCGAATTCTCAGCATAATGAAAATCGATGTTAATGATTTGGTTCCTCTGTATCCAAATGCAAGATGACAAAATTAGATCAATTTTACCAAAACTAACAGAGAACTACTATTCTAAAGATATTACCTACGTACTTCGAAAGGAATGGACGACTATATAGAAAAACCCTAGACGGAAAATTAAAATTAGTTATTCCAAAATCACCCCGGTTTAATATTCTGAGAAAGCATCACGATGAAGTTGGTCACATTGGACATAAGAAATGTGAAACACTAATTAAAGAAAATTTTTGGTTTGATGGTATTAGTCACATTATTTCTATTTTAATTGAAAATTTCTGTTCTCTGTTGCTTGTTTAAATATTACAGGTAATGATAGTACACAATGTAAATGTATTATATTTTGTTACATTTAATTTCTTTGTAAAATAAAAAGTATGTTATGTAACTTGTACATTTGATATTTTCCGTTAATTTAAAGGACATGATTATTATATATTCTGCTGCTGTGAGAGTAAAGGTCCATTTACACACATCAGTGACGTATCAGTTCAGTATCAGTGTTATTTGTGGTCGATCACTGATGCTAGTTTACACATATCCGTTCGTAGTCCGTAAAAAGGAGTTAGTAAACGATCAAATAAAGTGATCTGAATATATTTATCATGCAATTGATCAAAATTTCGTACCAGCTTGATAAGGTTTTCATCCATTCCAAACAATAAAAAAATCATCAGATGAATTACAAAAATATCGTGGCCGGCGTATTTAAAAGCCACTGAACGGACACTGAAGCAGCACTGACAGCACTGATACGGCACTGTGACGGATGTGTATAAACACGCTAATTTAAAATCTAAGCAACGATTTTTTATGTTTCACTGATACTGATACGGAACTGATACGGCACTGATGTGTGTAAATAGACCTTAACACGTGTGTCTAAATTAATTGTTGTTCTGTGAAAAATGTGTAATAATAATAATAATAATAATAATAATAATAATAATAATAATAATAATAAAAGCCCAAATTAAAGCTGCAGAGACGCGTCACCTTCTGCAGCTACATAAGGATAAGCCAATGCATGGTCTCTTCTACCGTCATCTAGAGGGGCTTGGCTTATCTGAAAAGCTGACCTTCGCTTTTTTGAGGTCAGCGGGGCTGAACTCTGAGACCGAGGGGTTCATAATGGCTTGCCAAGATGGTGTAATTAATACTCTCGTCTATCGTAGTCGTGTCTTGGGTATCGAGGTTCCTGATACCAGATGCAGGGCCTGCCGCCAGGCGCCGGAGACGCTTATGCATCTCCTGTCGGCCTGTCCGGTATATGCGGCCACAGCGTATATCCAAAGACACGATTCAGCCTTACGGGTGTTGTATTATCATTTACGACACTCGTATGAGATAGACGAGACGCCAGTGCTGCCTTATGCTCCGGGGGATATAGAATCCGTTGTGGGGAATGAGAAGTGCCGAATTTATTGGAACTATTCATTCCCCACCCTCAGGCAAATTCAAGCCAATAAGCCTGATGTAGTCCTCCTCGACCACCAACTTAGGACGATGTTTGTGATTGAGTTCTCGGCTCCCGCAGAGAACAACATCGTCCTAAAAGAGGAGGAAAAACGGAGGAAGTATCGAGATCTTCTCTCCGAGCTCCGCAGGCTGTATTCAGACCACTCTGTTAAGATTGTGGTGCTCATTATAGGCGTCCTGGGTGGAATGAGACATACGTTGCTTTCTGACTTAAAGATCATACCGGCTTGCCGAAATTCGGCAGAGATCTTAGCCGGCAGAATGCAGAAGGCAATCGTCCTTGGTTCGCTACGTCTACTCAGAACGCACGATTTACGGGCGCAATGATTACTGACTCCACGGAGTGGAGAGTGGTCATTGCTTGACTCTTCAGAACATCTCCGAATGTGTCGGAGCTTCGGAAGGTGTTACTGGAAAAAAAAAAAAAAAAAAAAAAAAAAAAATAATAATAATAATAATAATAATAATAATAATAATAATAATAATAATAATAATAATAATAATAATAATAATAATAATACACATTTATTTACCAAAAAATTATAAAATCATGTTGTAGTAGGTACATACATATAATAATGTGAGTATTTACAATAATTGGTAAAAAGGAACCATAAATTCACCTAATGGTGCTCTTCCTATGGACCCTTAACTAAACTAAGTAAAACTAAAAAAGAACAATTTTGGGCAAAGATAGCTAATATGTGAAGATAAAAAAAAAGAAAGACTGGAATTGATATTATAACTTTATTAAAAAATTCGCGATTAACGATGTAGACACGACGGAGAGGGCAATGAGGAAGAATAGGTGGTATGCTTACAGAATATATAAGGATAAAAAAAGAAAAAAAAATACAACAGGCAGGCGGAAAATCACACATCCTAAGCAAGCGAAATCTGATTTTCTAAAAGCATTTTTTTACATGAACACTGAAAGTCTGTCTGCTCATTTTTTTAATATTGTCATTAAGTTTATTCCATAAATGAATTGCATTGAATGAAAAATACTTTTGAAAGGCTGCAGTTCTGTGCTGTAGAACTCTAAAAGTATAAAGCTGCCGAGTGTTACGGTGGTGCGGAGCTAATACAAAATATTGTTTAATGTAATGAGGTTCACCGGTTTCAAAAATTTTATATAGTAGATTATATGTATGAAGTAAGCGGCTATTATTCATATTTAAAATGGAATGTTGATTTAGATGTGGTGTAATATGATGTCGGAATGGAATATTGTAGGAAAACCGCATACAGGCATTCTGCACTTTTTGAATGAGACGCGAAGATTTTGAGTTGATGTAGTTGTTATATACCACGTCTCCATAAAATAAAATTGATAATACCAAACTTTGGCATAGATTATATTTAGTATCCGGTGACATACAATGTTTATAACTGTATAAAACTTTGAGATGACCAAAAGCAATTTTTATTTTATTTGCTATGTGAGCCTGAAACGTTAAATCCGAATCAATCGTGACGCCCAAATTTTTTACCTCGTTAACTATAGGAATTATTTCATCATTTATACTAATAGAAAAATTTTGTAATTTGTACCTATTTTTTTTTGTACCAACAAGAAGTGCAAAAGACTTTGAAGCATTTATTTTTAAACCGTGATCTAGAGAATATTTATATAAACTTTGTAAATCTGAAATAATATTTTGTTTGGCAGCATCTAAATTATTTGGAGGAACCGCTATAGATAACTGAGAGTCATCAGTATACTGTTGTAAGTTACAAAATTTAATATCTGTACTCATATCTGCAACATAAATAGAGAATAGTAAGGGTCCAAGAATGGAGCCTTGGGGAACAACATTATTTATTGGAATATACTGTATAAGCTATGTTATCATGTGTCATGAATAATATAGTGGAATAAAACAAAAGATATATAGGTATACTTATATGTGTACTTTTTTTTTGTAATATGTGTTATTATTTTTATATAACAGCATTTGTTAATATTTAATTGAAATGTTACCTGAGCAGACTGTAATGTATGTCGCACTGCATACATTCAAAGCAGACATGCAAAAATAAGGAGCTCCTGCAAATTTAGCCAAAAACTTATATTTTTCAGGCTGTTTATACAGGGTGATTCAGGTTTAATCTTGATAACTTCAGGAATCGATAGAACAGGTTAAAATAATGTTCATTTGTGATATAAACTTATTTCCTAAAACGCATTGTTTCCGAGATAGAGGGCGTTGAAGAAGGAATTTTTTTCTCGTTTTTCTCTCAGGTACCAAACCTAGGAGCAGACAAAATTAGGCACATGAAACCAGCAAAGACATACTTCATTGGTTATGTATGTGACAACCATCTGCACGTACGATATGAATTGTGTTCTTAATTTCCCATTATTTTGTTTGTAAACACGTCATTGGCGTACAGTGTGGTTTCTTCTTTTATCTTATTATTGTATCTCGTTAGTGTTATTCTTTGTGTATTTTTGTGGGTGTTATTGTTGGAACTTGTCATGTTTTATAAGGGACTGTAAAATTAACTAGCATATAGCACGAAATAGTTCTTCATATCCAGAATTCAATTTCATTTTAATTTCAGAATCAACTAAGCCCCTACTGCTCCGCCATTGCTAGAGGCACAAAACAAAATATGGCGCTGATCATGAATAATCCATTCCCGCAGCTTTTAGCGCATTCCAGTCATCATAATATAAAATTACATTTCAGTGAATCGAAATCGTCATTAGTTGTTCTCTGCCATGGAATTAAAATTTCGATGACAGGAGAAGAAAGCAGTCGATTTTCATCAATGATCTCCTCCTATAGGCGAATTTTATTCAGCATCGGTTTACTTGAAGGTCAACCAAACTGATACCAACCGCTTTCTATTGGAAGCTCATGATGTCAAGGCAACAATTCGGTCTGTCAATTTTAGAACCTCATATCGGGGAGGTTCTAATTTTTGGTTTAAAACATAACTTGACTTAATTGCGATGAAAATATACGTTCCAAATTCGAATGAAAATGTCGGAAAGGGAATCAAATCATTCATTGGAGCGAGAAAAGGTATAAATTACTTACAATGGAGAAAAATTTACAGTTTTTCTGACCCTACGAAATTGCTAAAATTGAAAATGGTGAGTAAAAGTATGCAAGAAAACTAGTACTACTAGTCCCAACACAGTAACATATCAAGTTTAATTTTTTTTACTAGAGGAACCATCATTAGCAATTAACAAATAAACGTAAAACGTCTATTATATTTATGTATTTTGTGGTATATAGTGTGTGTAAAAAGCACAGACATAGAACCATTGCATTCAATTGGCAACAATGATGACGTCATGAAGTTAATATCAGAGTAAAACCACTGTCAATTTTATGTCAACCGAAACCAGAACCGGAGTTGAATAAAATTTGCCTTATGTTTGTCATGCCTGAAAAAATTAAATTAACCCTAACCTTATTTTAATTAGTTAAAATGATAGTTTCTTTAAAATTTATTAGAAATATTTCAATATTATCAACCAATATAAAAACTCTTTCAACAGGTTTGCCTCGATCAGATAATCACTTAGCAGAAGCTAATCGAGGTAACGATGTTTTATATATATTTTTCTACGTTTATGCAAAAAACAAAACTTTATTGAACTATATTTAGTGGATGTGGTTCTTTATTGCTCTAGTGCAATTAAATTTTTATTGCATTCATCTGTCATTCTACTACAGCGTTTTGTGATCATGACAAACATAAACCTTCAAATCGACATCATATTTTCCTACTTCTTAGTGTCATCTAAATAAAACATTTTTTGGTTTTTGCATGAACATAGAATAAAATATTGTATGCAACTCGTACAAAAAGTGCTCATTGCACTCCACGTGTTGTCCTACTCGGCCTACGGCCTCGGATAATTTCACGTCACGTGCAATAAACAGTTACTTTTTGTGCTTGTTGCATAAATAACTATTTTAATTTCTGTTAATATTAATTGTATTCCAGAATTTGAACAAATTTCAAAGCAAGATGAAATTTTACAACATCCAGATTATTTCAGTGTACACGATTTATTTACTGTAAAAGACTTATTTGATGCAAGAGTCCATTACGGACATAAAGAAGGGTCTCTAGATGAAAGAATGCTGCCTTACATTTATGGAAGTCGTTTAGGTCACCTTATTTTTGATTTAGACAAAACTGCAACTTACTTACGTAGAGCCTTAAATATAGCCGCTCATATTGCATACAGAGATGGAATAATCTTATTCTTTCTGCGAGGAGCACAAAATTCACATCTTGTAGAACGCACAGCTAAAGAATGTGGCGAATATGCACACACAAGATTTTGGAGAGGTGGTATATTTACTAATGCAAATAAACAGTTTGGTGCAGTGACCAGATTACCAGATCTGTGCATTTTTATGAATACACTAAATAATGTTTTAATGCAGCATACTGCCGTACGTGATTCTGCAAAAATGTCAATTTGCACCATTGGAATTGTTGACACTAATTGTAATCCAAATCTTATTACTTACCCTGTACCTGGAAATGATGATTCACCTGCCGCTATAGAACTATATTGCAAATTGTTTAAGAAAGCAATTTTGAGAGGGAAAGAAAAGAGAAAAGAACATCTTCAACAGTAATTTTATTTATAGATGGTAATATTTATATAAAATAAATGTGTAGATACAGTCTCACAATTTTCTTTTTGGTAAGAATGATTGACACCAGTTGTATATACTTATATTAATTTCATGTTTGCAGTAAAAAAAAATCATTTTTCAATGCCATGTATATTTTATTTGTGCTAATAGGTTGCCCTGCAGATACTATAAAAAAAATTGTAGAGGGAATTAAGTTTCTTTTGCAAAAATAGATGTTTGTTATTAACGTTGCATTTCCTAGATGCAGGGTACTTATTAGAGTTGTTACTTTGAGGAAAGTTTTTCTTTATTATCTTAAGGTTAACTAAAGATAAAGATGTAAAAATAATTTTATTCCCAACAGCAGTGGTGTGAATACGAGTTAAACTTGTCCTCATGGAAGTGAAATTCGCGCGAATTATTTAAGCTGAACCTTAAACTTACTAACTCCACAAACTGATAAAATTAGCGATAATATTCCTGTTTTGCGAATTCGTTAAAAGTTGAGACTTTCCCGCCATTAATAATTTAAATCAAAAACTGTTTGTGAGATATTTACCAGCTGAATTTTAGCGAAATCTGATTTATCATTTCATAACTAAAAACAATTTGAGATTATCTGCAAACAGTAAGAATTATTAATAAGAGAATTTGATTGAAAAAAAGTTAAATAACAAATTAAACTCTCAAAAGTTTTGGGATACCTAACATTGATAATATTAATGGGAGAATAATTATTAATAACAGATATATTGCCTACCTTAAAAATTTTAAAAAATAGTTCATAAGACTGGGTTACCGGGAGATATGTTACTGTTATATTGTATTACAATTTTTTTAATTTGGTAAGGAGGACAGCACTCTAGAACCCACCTGCACCAGCTGCCATTGCTCAGAAGTTTAATAAAAACCATCCAAAAATATTTGTAAAACAACAGAACAGTTACCCACTTTAGTTATACTTTTGATAAATAGTTATTACTAACTCTGATACAGAAAAGAATGTAATGCAATTAGTATAAAATATAAAAGAGATGTTTGAAAAGAGGCAATAAAATTTAATGGTGAATAAGGTGTTATTGAAATTAATATCTGGAAAAAAATATAGGCTTGATAAAAGAAGTTTGATGTACATATCATGCTAATTTTTATAACAATTTGGAACTTGATCTAAAATGAAAAAATTAGTGAAAGATAATTAGATAAAAATGATATTTTTTTCATATTAATAACCAATGCATGCAACACTACTACAATTACTATTATGAAAAGCAAATGAAAGGGAATTATAACTATATAGGATAGATATCTAAGACAATAGAAATAAAGAAAAAACCATGTCCAAATGCCAAATAGTGAAAGTAAGTAAACCATACTAATAAACCCAAGTCAACCATCACCATATCAACCATTTCAATCTTTCCTTTTTATCTAAAAATTGTGTCATTATAGTACCATATAAATACTATAAATAAGTAATGTAAAAATACTGAGTTAAATAATTATTACATATAAAAAGATAAACATTTATCACTAATATAATCAAATCTAAACAAGTGATACCTCATCAACACTTTTGGAATCTCGCAGCTTAAAAAGGAACTCTGGCCCTAAAACCTTCAAACCCCTGAAATGTAAATAACATTTTTTTTTGACAAATTCTAAAATATATTAGAAATCTTACATGGAGAAAATTGTGGGGCAATAGACTGCTACATACGTAAAAAATATAATTGGGGATATTGCCATCCATGATTCCTTTGTTTTGTTGACTAGAGCTACTGCAATTAAATCTCCGCAACGTGCTGCAGTCATTCGTTTATCTGTAGGTTGCACATCAATATTGTATTTCTAAAATAATAAAGATTGTATTATCTTTAAAATTTTATATTGCTTCTATGAAATTTATTTCATACACAACACATTCAATTACTTACAGTTTGTTATAAAAATGAAGTTTTAAGAGTAAATTCAACAGACATAATTAAAAAATTACCTCTCCATCTTTTTCTGTAAAACTTTCACCTAAGAAATTTGTAAATGTTGGTCCTGGACATAAAGTGGTAACATGGATATTTGTTCTTGTTTTTTCAATATCAAGACTTTTGAAATAACCCTACAAAAATGTAGGTATTATTTTATTAACATTTAGGTATACACATTTTTAATACGCTGGAATGTTTTAAAAAATTATAGAGATCAAGCGGCATAAAGGTTTAATATTAATATATCAGCAAGTATCATGAATTATACTTATTATTTTCTAACAACTTATCTAACATTAATAGTATGAAAAATACTTATTAAAATCATTTATTTCAAGTCGGTTATACATTTGATGAGTTTTGAAATGTTTGCCTAGCTGAATCTTTGTTAGATGTCGAATATTATTCCTGGTAATCTCAAAACAAATTTATTCATAACAAAAGCAAGTGAACGAGCACTTTCTACAGAATTGTTGATAAATTAAAAAAAAATCCAATGCAAATTCTAAGCTGCAAACTAATGCAAATATTTAAATCTAGGCAACAAATTAACAGTAATAGCGGCATTGCTTAGTTTTAATCAGTTGCTGATTGTTTTTGTTATTATGAATAAAAATAATTACAATCAGTACAGTGAATTATAGGTTTGTATTCCAATTGGCTGGAGCAATGCACATGAGGAAATTACTCTGATTGAGAATTTGGTGTTTGTGCAGGGTTTTCAAACTATTATCAAAGGATTTGCTGATAGTTGGACTGATCGGCGATATATTTGTGGACAATATTGGGTATATAATCCAAAAAATTATTTGTTCCGTTTTTTGTTTTCTTGAATTCGAAATTTTGGAAGCTTTGGAGCCTCCTTGAAATTGGATACAAAATTTTGTTTTTTGTAAGTATTTCCTTTAATTGGATTTGATTTTAGTATGGAATTGTAGATAAGTCTGTCTGAACTGATGTATTATTAAAGTAATTTTGTCAAGAATATAAGAGTCCGCTAGTTATAAATATGTAATATTAATTAAAAACCATTTTTTGTTTCCATTTTTTCTATTTTATTATTCGGTGCTTGAGAAACATCGTGTCATTCTGTACTAAAAAATATACATGGAAGTAACGTTTACTTTTTTGTGCAGGATGAAATAGTATTTTGAATACATAAAAAAAATGACATTGCACATAATTAACGCCCTGGTTTAGGGTTTCTGGAAATATTTGCAAAAAATACAAATTTTGAGCCCAATTTCAAGGAACTTCAGCTCCCAAAATTAAGATCAGGAATACAAAAAAAATACAGATCAATAATTTCTGACATAGGTATATATTCAATTTTTTCTTAGTATTTCTGAATTACCCTGTATTAAAGGATTGACTTTTTTTAAGGCAGTTATTTTATTATCAACTATTTAAGTATTCTAAACCTGTACGACACTTGTGTTTTTGTCTATTAATTTATAAATTTCAGATTTTTTAAACTACTAAAATATATATATAAAATTTTTTTTTATTTTGTACATCTTGGTTAACTTTGATAGACAGGCAGCTTTTGTGTTTGATATGAATATTAAAATTTTTAGTTTGAAGATTATGGTACCAAATAATACATATAAATCAAACATTAAACCAAACATCTATTTTCGCAGTGCAAAATCCACAATGGTACCTATATATATAGGTACCTATATATATAGGTACCATTACTTATAAGTAAATAGTCCACTTTCCACAATCCCACATGCATAATAAGAATGGTATGTAAACTATCAGAAGTTTACTACAGAAACAAACCTTATATTTTACTTTGTAGTAGATTTAAATGGGAATAAGTGATTTCAATTTCGCTCAAATTTTATAATGAAAATTTGAAAATATAACTGAAAACGACTGATAAACACATGGAAAGTGTACATTAATAAATATAGAAATGTATTTACTTGTGTTTATATATCTAGGGATGTCTTAAGACATGTTTGTTCTCTTATTAAGCAAGACTGCAAAAGATAGTAACTGCTAGCAACTTATATAAATGATTGGAAACTAAAGACAAATGTATGACTGACTTGAAATAAAAATTACATTCACTTACTTGAATTGCGTGTTTCGAACCAGTATAGCTACCTGAATAAGGCACTCCCATGACTCCAGCTAAACTCGAAACTACAGCAATGTGACCACTTCCCTTTTTGTTAAAATGTTCTAAGGCAACTCTACTTAAATTAATAACTCCAAAGACATTCAAATCAAATAACTGCTTGTCAACAGCTAATTCAATATTATCCCAGATTGCTCTCTGTGATCTTCCAGCATTATTTAATAAAATGTCAACATACCCAAAATGTAATACGGCATGTTGAAAATGTTTCTTATGTGATTCAAAATTGGTTATATCCATTGGAATAACGAGTACATCTTTGTCATCGAGTTGACCCTTGGATATGTCTGTAATTATAATGTCAATAAGTTACAAATTAATAATAAGCACCTAAGCGGAAAAGTATTTTTTCTTGAGAAACAAAAAAAAACCTGTCTACGCTAGGTAGGTACATTGTTATACCTCATTTTACTAACAGTATTATACAAAGTAATTGTATTAAATTTATTTATTCATACCAATACAGCGTCTTTTAACTTTTTGTAATTCATCATTTCGTCTTGCAGCAAGAACTAATTTCACACCATATTTAGCTAAGGCATAAGCCGTATATTCCCCAATGCCACTGGAAGCTCCGGTTATAAAGATAACTTTTCCTTTTAGTCTTCCTTGAAAAATATATAAGAATAAGTAAGTATTTACTTATTGAAGATAAGTTATTTACTTACTTGGAGATTTTCCAAACTTGTCATAAAACAAAAGTTGTAGATCACAATCAGAAAACAATGTTAAAAGTGTATACGTGACGCTGTAAATACAAAAACCGACACCAACAATAGTGAAAAACATTTTGTTTCAATTGGTCTCAACTATAATTTTCCATAAAAACTGCTGTTGCTCCCATTCAATTCACAGTTCAATACAATTATTACTTCTTATCAGTTGCCATTAAGCACAATTGCATTCCAAATCCAAGCTGAAAGCTTGGCTAAATTAAGCATAATGTTGTTATTGTTACTCCTAATGACAATTCACAACCACAATCACATATAACATAAATTATAAAACATTTAGTTTAATTGGTTTGGTGATTTTTGAAGTAGTTTGGTTTTTAAATCGTATAAAATCAGTGTTGCCAGGTGGTATCCGGAAAAATAAATAAATCCATATGCAGTTAAAAAAACCATTTTATTCTAGAAAGTAAGGAAAGAACAAAAGTAATAGTCGTGTTATGTTGCTTTTCTTTTTGGTAATTCATTATTTGTTTTTTTCTGGACATTTCCGAAGTTCTAAAAATCGGCGGTAAATTCTTGATTTTTGTCTTATTAAATTTTTGCTACCATTCATAGCACCTACATATAACCCGAGAATAGCAACCATGCTATTTTCGGATATAAGATAGAAGAATAAAGGGATTTTAATTGAGAAATGTACATATACCTATATTAAAAATTTAATATAATCTTATAAATGTACAGAAAGCAGTACATGTAGATAATAATAAGTAAATAACAAAATAAATATAAAATTAAATAGAATATAGGTATTTGCATTTTAAAATTTTTATTCTTTTTATTGCATGTAAAAGTCTAATCATTATTTTTAAGATGACTTGAGATCCAAAAGTTTGTTACCGTTGTTAATGGATAAATGGTTTTTCTGTTTATTAAATTAATTTGTGAAAGCATCACATATGAAGGACTTCAATGAAACAACAATGCAGCATATACATCCAACAGGTTTTTGAATAACATAGTACAAATTAACTATCTAAATATTTAATATTTATAAGTTCTAAGACTTTAAAAATAAAAAGTAGATCGTAACAAATATCTGTAGTCTACGGATTAATCCGTAGATTCGGCAACACTGAAAATAATAGTAAATGAGAGCAATGGAGCAGACTTGCACACAGATTCACAAACCTAGATTTGTGATAGATTTCCTTGACAACAGTATTATTATTTTCCATGGTTAATGAAAGGTGCAAATGTCATTAAAAAATATGACCAATCACAAGGTTTGTGTCAAATGCATAGAAAAGCGTACAATGTACGGTTTCGAGTCTGCGCAATAGCAAAAAACTGTTCCAAATTAAAAATTATCATTCATTGTACGAGTTCCTTAGCGTTCCAAATAGGTATCTTAGGGACGAGCATTGAACCGTACCACGGCGATAATATCGGTATGTACATGGTCATGTGTAGGAACTACTTGTGAACTGTTTGTATAGATATGCGCACAAAGTAAACTCATTTAGATTTGACATTAAAGCTGTTCAATTTAGTCGTTTTTTGATTGATAAATAGTAAATTGAATTTTAAAATGTCCATCGATGACTAATTTTTAATTTTAAATAATGACTTGTAAACGAGGTTGTTTACAACTTCAAAATTAAATTCAGAGATTATATTATGTTTGTCCCACTCATTTTTCGGTCAAGAAAACGTTCCAAACATTCGCGATTTCATGTACGGTCACGGTACGCATGCGCCTATTATCAGTGCATATAAGCTCGTAACGGTATCGTGGCTGTACAAAAGTATTTATTTGAAATAAACCTACAGTAAACAAATGAGCTTCACGCTACAATACCAATGTAAACCAAGTTTTAGCGATTCTGGACCTTTTAATTTATCATTAAATTTTGTTAACGAGTTTTAGTTTTACCACATATCACCACTGAAATGTAATTTTAATTTTATATTATGATGAATGGAATGCGCTGAAAGCTGCGCGAATGGATTATTCATGATCAGCGCCATATTTTGTTTTGTGCCTCTAGCAATGGCGGAGCAGTAGGGGCTTAGCTGATTCTGAAATTAAAATGAAATTGAATTCTGAATATCAAGAATTATTTCGTGCTATATGCTGGTTAATTTTACAGTCTTTTATAAAACATATGACATGTTCCAACAATAACACCCACAAAAATACACAAAGAACACTAAGGAGATACAAGATAAAAGAAGAAAATAACACTTTACGTCAATGGCGTGTTTACAAACAAAATAATGGGAAATTAAGAACACAATTCATATCGTACGTGCAGATGGTTGTCTCTCTCGCACCCACATACATTATCAATGAAGTATATTTTTGCTGAGTTTCATGTGCCTCCTTTTGTCTGCTCCTAGGTTTGGTACCTTTATTTATATGCGCAATGGACTTTACGCATTTCATATCGTACATTTCAGTGCATATCACCAGGGAGTGGTGATAACTGTTTGCCCTTTTTTATTATTCCTTATATTTTTGTTCTATTGTCTGACGCGAAATTTTCTGTGCGATTTTAGTGTTTTCTAATGTGCTTTTCTTATTTGAGAGGATAAGAACTCAGCAATTCATCGATATCCTAATCCTGATAAGGATAAAGATCGATAAATACTACTTGGGTCTCTTTATGACTTTAAATTGTAATTGATTGACATGGACCTTAAATGAGTATGCAAACCATCGCTTAAATTATTAAAACCAACACCTCTTTTAAAGAATTTACTTAAACTATAGGTATGTATTCTTAAATTGAAGTCCATACAACATGCATTATTTAATATTGTCCAGATCTATACATATTCCATAAAATTCTTTCGTCTAACATTGAAAGATGAGTCTGGCCTATGATTGAATATCCAGGTTAGCGTAACCGATGGCAGTTAAGTTACGATAACTGGGTGGGCATAACTGAGCTCTTAACCAAAATGGAAAGATCGCTATGATCGAACAACCAGTTATCTGTGCTTGTTATTATGGCCAGATAACCTTGTCATGGTAGTTAATTCTTTACCATATGTCATTTGTTATCACTCATATGTCAAAAATTGCCAATTAACGCAATTAAAATTTCATAGATACTTAAGAGTAGATACAAATGACAAGAAGATTAGGGCACATGACCCAACGCCAATATGAAGATATGCTAAATTTCATTAAATGTAAGAAAATATTGTTGGGAGGCAGAGTAAACCCAATGCATATTAAATATAGGTACTTTGGCAAAATTTTGAAGTACATATAAATTCTTTAGTGTATGGCCCGCAAATATATCCCCAACAGTGGTGGCAGGTACGTAAAATATTTCATATTAACTTATTGATACAATTATTTAAATTATTTTAGATTTACATAGAATGTAAAAAGGAATAGCAGAAAACTTCATCAGGATCAAAAACTAGCAGAAACTGGATGCACATATTCAATATTTGTACACAGTTTACGTAGGTAATCAAAAATGTACCTTTAGGCATGTTGTCTGTGCTACTGTGCTAATTACAATTTACTACGCCTTGGTGGAGTCAATGTTGCAATATATTATAATGTCACGGAATTTGCACCAATCAGACCCAAATCCACGACTGTGGTACCGCGAAATGCTAAGATTGCCCCGATCGCCCCTACACGATTCTGTTAAACAAACAAAATGCCGTGGATCAAGACGGGACTGGAAATTTGGGGAATCGACGAGAAGCATTCGAGTCGTTCGGGAAGATGAATCTAGAGATACTAGAATATACCTGGAATATTCGTTGGGTCTATAAAAGAAGAATAAACGGCCGAGTTAGTTAGTCTTGTATTACAGTCTGAATTGAAGTGTTTAGTTGGAGAGATCAAAGTGATTTAGATAGCGATTAATTAAATAAGTGTTTAGTTGAGTTGTAATTAGTGTTCAGTAGTGTACTGAGTAGTTAATAAAGATAAGTAATTAATTAACGGATTGTTTTTCTGGCAATAGAAAAATTCGGATTAGGAAATCCGTGACATTAATTATAGGATGCCGCCTATCAGTGTTACCGCAATCCATTAGAAATTATTGTCAAAAACACATACCTACCCAATAAAAATAATATTTAAAAAAGATAAAATGTATTATTCATTCTTTATAGAATCTAAATTATTAGCAATAATTAAAAACTAGGTAACAATTATCATTGTGCCTTTCACCTATTTATAAATTAATTATTAATAATATTAGTTAATAAAATACATTTCTTTTTGTTTGTTAATATTCATTTAGGTATCACTATCATACTCAGAATAGCAATCTTAATTGTATAAAATTGTAATCCCGCTTAGAACAAATTTTAGTTTCTTTTAAGCTGTATTTACTGTTAAACTAGTAATACCATACTTTACTTATTGTGTAAAACTATGATATGTCCATAAATTGAAACTGAATTGTGCTATAGAAAAATAATAATACAATTATTATATGTCAAATGTCATACCTCAATTACCAGAAATTAAATTTCTGGCCAATAGAAAGCCTCTGTTACATTTAACGGTAGGTTATTCCAAGCAGTTTCATAACTGGGTCACGTGATCGTTTTTAAGTTAAGTAACTGGGAGAAATAAACTTGACATAAGTGTCAATCATACGAATTTCTGATTAACCCACCCGTTACCTTTAACAGGCCTGTTAGTGATAACTGGTTGTGATCAATCATAGGACCGTATAACTTCTTCAGACTTACAATGCCTGTTCTACGGACACTAAAACATTTTTTTTGCGCTAAATTTTATTAAAAACAAATTCAGTAAATGATAATTTTTTAACAAATTTTGAGTTTCTTAATAACCAATACAATTATTTTGTTACAGATGGTCCGACATCTATAATAGCCTCAAGGTCGTTTTTGGAAAGGTAAGAGTATGTAGGATCATATAATCAGTGGCGTAGCCAGAAATTTGACTAGGGGGGCGGGGGGTTTCAGTGAACGAAGTATTTCAAACTAGATTTTTTCAATAATAAAAATAATAAAATTACCGACGGGAAAAATATGAGGAAGCTTAGAAACGAGAGATGTTGAACCGAAGCTGAGTCGATGGTAATTCTTCTATATCGCTGATATCAGACATTTTGATAAATTATCGAAGTTTAGCTAGGTATCTACGAAAATTTAATACGTACTGATTTTGACATCTAAAATAATGGGAACCTAGGATCACAGTATACTAAGCAATCAGTACGGAATCTTAGACAATTTATGAATGAAATACGTCTGGCAGTCGCCAAGAATATGGCGTATCCCAGAGAACATACGAAAAAATAGCTAATAATTTGGCGTAAACATAACCAAAGTTGTTCGTAGTTTTAATACTTTTGCATTAATTCTTAATTAACTGTTGTAATCCAGTGTAGTTTCATGTAAATTGAGGTTTTGGTCACATTTTGTCTTAATTTAGGTTTCTAGCAGATATAATTTGAATGGAAACTAGGTCGACTAGTAGTGTAGTTTTATTTTATATTTTGTAGTACTTTTGCCTTTATTTATTTATTTATTTATTTAATACAACTACCAAGACAGGCAAACGCCCAATTACATGGTAGGTACAGTACAAAAAAACAATATACAGATGAATAATAAAATAACAACATGTATAGTTAGTACAGGGTAATAGAAAAATAACAGGAGTAAGCAAACAAAGGAAAAATAACTAATACATATGACACACGTATACACACCAATCAACCCAGACAAATGATTCAATCCGCGTCGAGAATGCATCGCTTAATATTCCGTACAGTAGAACAAAAAATGTCGAAAGAGTTCTGATAATGATGATAATTTGAACACATTACATTAATCGGTGCAAATCGAAGAACATTTGTCCTGGGTGTTTTTAGATAAAATAAATAATTATATCGAGTTCTTCTCTCTAAAATATTGAACTTTAAATAGCGCAATAATTCTTCACAAACTATTATGGCATTAACAAGTTTAAACAGAAATAAAACAGAAAAATATATCCTTCTCTGGGTTAACGCGTTGAGATGAAACCTGGCTAATAGTTCACATTGTGGGTGATCTCGAGGTGGATAAACGTTGTCAGATTTAAACGAAAGATATTTAAGTAATTGCCTTTGAATTCTTTCAATGCTATGTATATGAACAACGTATCCTGGATTCCATACTGTACTAGCATATTCTAGTTTAGAGCGAACGAGAGAGAAATAAAGTAATTTGATAGTATGAACCGAAAACTGCCTTGAATTACGAATAATAAAACCCAGAGATTTGTAAGCACTTTTAGTAATAGTATTAATATGGTTAATAAAAGTTAATTTGGAATCAAATACTACCCCAAGGTCTCTGAAATTGTCACATTTTGCCAGAGATACAGCATCAATTTGGTATAGATAATTTATGGAGTTATGATCAGTCCTTTTAGTATATGACATTGTAATACATTTATTGATATTCAGTGGTAAAAGATTAAGCTTACACCATTGGTTAATTGTAGTTAGATCAGATTGTAATTCCAGGCAATCCTCAATACCGTTAATACATCTGAACAATTTTAAGTCATCAGCATACAGCAACGCATCACTAGAGATGTTCAGAGTTATGTCATTTATAAATAAATTGAAAAGAAGTGGCCCCAAGACTGAACCCTGGGGAACGCCCGACGCATGGACCATGACAGACCTGAAACCATACATTTCAACTTGCAATGTTCTGTTGGACAGGTAAGATTCAAAAAATGTAACAAAGTTCAAAGTTAGCCCATAACCGAATAATTTTTCCAAAACCAATCCATGATCAAGTCTGTCAAATGCCTTTGATAGATCCGTATATATGACATCTACCTGACCACCTCTGTCTAATACTTCTGAGATATACTGATTAATAAATACCAGATTAGTCTCTGTTGATCTACCCGACATGAAACCATGCTGTTTAGGAGAAATTAAGGTTTTTAAATTGAATGACATATATTCGCTCAAAACGATTTCAAATAATTTTCCAAAATTATATATATATATATATATATATATATATATATATATATATATATATATATATATATATATATATATATATATATATATATATATATATAGGTAACATAATCAAAAACCCTCGTTGCTCTATTAGGTGTATGGAGTGGTTTCTTTCATCCATGTACGAAAGCAGTCTCTTTCCTATTTGGAGTTAAATCCTTTGCCTCCTTTCATGTTTTAATTCTTCTTTAGGATTTTCTCAATTAAGCTATCACGTCTAACTTGGTCTCACATATATAACACTTTTTACAGGCCATTTACGCCTAGAGCTGCGTTATGCGTTAGTTTTTTAAAACACATTTATTTCCTCCCATAGTTTATTTATTATTTACTGGGTACAGTTCCACTAATAAATAATCACTAATATAAAAACACAAATAACTAAACACTTAACACGACATACAAAGCAGGAATATAAGTACAATAACGATAACGAGTGGATAACCATGTAATAATGTCAAAAATTAAAAAAACCTAACTGACACAGAAATTATAGCAATAACTGACAGTCGCCAACAAGATGGCGGATTTTTGAGACGCGGGAAAGCTGAGTTTCCCTACTGATTGCTTAGTATACTGTGACGTAGAATAACAATGAATAAATATTTGTACCAAATTATAAAACTAAAACAAATTTATTTAAAAAAAAAACATTAATTTAAAATGATTAGATTTAGATCTCGATATATTAGCATTTGTTTATTGTACCTCTAAAGACGTACAAAGTCTTCTCGATTTAAATAAGTTTTTACTTACGGTTTTCATGTTTACACAAAACAAACTGCTACAGTACTTTAATCATAAATTACCAATACGCTAGTAGCTAACACAATCACAAAACATCAAATGATGCCAAAGAACTTCCAGGATTCTTTCTAACCGCCAACACCAACCGCCTAAAAATATAACCTAACCACAGATCACAGTATACTAAGCAATCAGTAGGGAAACTCAGCTTTCCCGCGTCTTCCAAAAATCCGCCCTCTTGTTGGCGACTGACAGTTATTACTATAATTTCTGTGTGTCAGTTAGGTTTTTTGAATTTTTGACATTATTACATGGTTATCCACTCGTTATCGTTATTGTACTTATATTCCTGATTTGTATGTCGTGTTGAGGGTTTATTTATTTGTGTTTTTATAATAGTGATTATTTATTAGTGGAACTATAACCCAGTAAATAATAAACTATGGGAGGAAATAAGTGTGTTGTAAAAAACTAACGCATAACACAGCTCTGGGCGTAAAAGGCCTGTAAACAGTTTTATATATGGGAGACCAAGTTAGACGTGATAGCTTAATTGAGAAAATCCTAAAGAAGAATTAAAACATGAAAGGAGGCAAAGGATTTAACTCCAAATAGGAAAGAGACAGCTTTCATACATGAATGAATAAAAAACCACTCCATACACCTAATAGAGCAACGGGGTTTTTTGTTTATGTTACCTCAAAATAAATACCTAATATTCACGTTTTAATTTCATTTCGTACTTTCCTAAAAAAAAAATGAGTAAAAATAAAAAAATTACACTGGGCTTAAATTTGATAATCTGCTAACAAAATAAGGTAAACGTATACATCTTGACATAAAGGCAAAAGTACTACAAAATATAAAATAAAACTACACTACTAGTCGACCTACTTTCCATGTTTTCGCAAATTTTTTAAATAAATTTAAATTCATACCGGTTTTATAATCAAATTCAAATTATATCTGTTACAAACCTAAATTAAGACAAAATGTGACCAAAACCTCAATTTACATGAATCTACACTGGATTACAACAGTTAATTAAGAATTAATGCAAAAGTATTAAAACTACGAACAACTTTGGTTATGTTTACGCCAAATTATTAACTATTTTTTCGTATGTTCTCTGGGATCCGCCATATTCTTGGCGACTTTTTCTAGAGTGGGGGTATTTAAAAATTGCCAGACGTATTTCATTCATAAATTGTCTAAGATTCCGTACTGATTGCTTAGTATACTGTGCCACAGATTTTACGTTATTAATCAACAGAAACGGAAACTATGACACAGTGCGTGGCAATCCACCAACGCCCTGCCATGGCAATACTACAGCTTAAATAACAATCAGCTCACAGACTCTATGGCGGCACCTTTGAAGTATTAAAACCTGGAAATTTGTCCTTGAAGCTTGTTGTCTCTCTCTCGCTCGGGATACATGTCAGAACCGGATTAAAAATAGTTATCCCAATTTAGAAAGTGTTTTAACTGCAATTTTTTTAACATACGAAATATAAATTTGTATTACTTGAAATTGTTTAAAAATAAAATAACATAACAGTATAAAATACAAGAAAATCAACAAATCACAAAATACAGCACACGTGCGCCAATAACGCAGTCGTCGAACGGTATGGCTATAAGGGCATAATTTACAACCACACACCCCTGCAATGTTGTATCCCCAAATGGCGGCATGCGCGAAGATCTGCGCGAGACGTTCCCGCTCATACGAGTCTGTGAGCTGATTGTTATTTAAGCTGTGGCAATACTCTTAGCACACATTCTTTGTGCGCATGCGTGTAAAAAATAATATTTAGTAAATCACTTTCAAAACGTATTTGACATGTTTACTGGATATAAATACATGTACTGGGTTTCTGAAACGTTTTATATTTGTTTCATATGTGATGGTATGAAAAATATATGTTTCTGAAATATATCGTGAAATGTTTCAAATTTTCATTAAAATGTACTAATTGAAACGTTTCATGAATGTTACATGTTTACTGGGATATCACCTTTCTCTATTTTCCACAATGTTATTTTTTCTAACTAATCCTTGATATCCATTCAGTCCATCTGGGGGTGCCCCCAAAAATTGATTAAATATATGATAGGAACCTAGAATAAACGTCAAATGCACAGCATGCTTGATTGAAAAATTATGGGTTTCTATTGATTAAAAATCTATATCGTAATGAAAAATCTGTTTCGTAATGGGTATCATTATGAAACGGATTATGGACATATAAGTGCATTGTTATAATACGGGTGTAGAAAAAAGAAATTAGTAAGTTGGGCAGGCAGCGTAGGGAATTTCATACTTCGTCGTAGGGAACAAATTTTAAAAGGTTAACATCACTGGGCACGGTCTATATTTTTTCTAGGTTTGTACTTTGTGGGGCATCCACAGATTACTGAACTACTAGTACTAGATGCAACGTCATCTCTGTTGCACACTGACGAGTTAATCAAATTTAATAGAAGCAGAAGCAAATTTTTAATATTCCTGATATTTTAATTTGCAACAGATAAAGTATATGTATTTGGTAATTGTTTACAACAGCGGAAACTTCTCCAATCTTAGTTAAAAAATTCCTACCCCCCTATTTTCGAGGGCTGAACACGAATATAAAATTAATTTTATTCGGTCGTTTTCGAAAAAAAAAAATGTTTTCAAAATTGTAACCTCTACATACATACATTAGGTTGAAGTTGTTTTAATTTGACAACAGTGTGACGTCATGAAATAACGATGGCAGCCCTTGTCCTCATAGACGCGAAATTTCTTGTGAATTTCGTAATTTAAATTTTTAATGGCGGGAAAAGTGTCTTTCCGCGAATTTTGCAAAGCAAGAATATTATCACTAATTTTTTAATTAAGATTGGAGAGATTTCCGTTGTTGTAAATATTTACAGTATATTTTATAATTAAGTAGGTAATCCAAAATCTTTGACATATTTATTATTTTATATCTACAGAAATCAATGCAATCTTATCTACAAACTCTATTCTTTCAATCACATACCGCAAATATCCATTTTTTGCAAAAATCATCAAACTTCTTTATGAAACTAAAATAAAAGATATTAATCAAAATAGAAATAGCCAATGAATTTGCAAAACTAATTAAATATTAAAAGGGAGGAGTGAGAACACATTTGATACGTCATCTACTTGAAAATCTATGTAACATATCAGTAAGTAATAATACATAATGTATATTAATGTGTATATTTATAAAATCAGATAGGTAAAATTAACAATAAAATAAAACCAATACATTTTTATTCGTAAAACCACATAAAATTGCTATAGCTGATGCAAAAAATCATGCAAACGCGCTGCTACGTCACGGTTGACGTTATGCAATATTGTTTTTATTGTCAACATAATTTTCGATAGTCTGTCGTGTTAATTTTTTTTTTGTAATTTAGTCCAAATATTTAGTGTAGTACCTATATAGTTTTATTATTCTCAGTTGCAGTTTCCTAAGGACGCCCTAATCTTGAAATAGTGTTTTCAATAAATACAAACAATTTTATTTAAGAACTGAATAATATAAAGCTTAGCAAATAATAAGAATGTTATCTTATGTCACCTGCGAATATTCAAAGGAACCGAAGTAAAACGAATATATGCCGAAAGCGGCCTAACCAACAAATTTATACGTACAGAAATCTTTCAAAATACGTATTTTTTAAAATTTAATTTTAAATATAAATATTGTTATAACATAGTTCTGCATATAAGATTGTTTACTTTTGTTTATAAGTATGTGAAAATAATTGTTAAAATGTGGGCAAAACTAGTTCTGACTGCCGAAAAATTCCCATTCCCGAAATTATACATTTAAGCGGTTACTGTTTATTACAAAATACAGAGAACATTTTGACGTGCCCAGAACTAGTTCTCCTCATTTTCTCAAGTTTATGATGCATACGATACTCGAAAAAGTATGCAAAACTTGTTCTGACCTCTGAAAAATTCACATACCCAAATGTATACATTTAATTTAAACGTAACCGCTTATTACAAAATACAGTGAACTAGTTCTGGGCGTTACAAATTGTTCAAAACTAGTTTTGTGCATTTTGAAATGACCAGAATTAGTTCTATACATTTTCTGAAAGTTACATGAAAAAATTAAAAGTAGAGTTATGCCTTTATTTTCATCACATTTTCTGAACTCAGAACTAGTTTTGCATACTTTTTCGAGTATCGTGTATATCATAACCTTCAGATAATGAATGGAACTAGTTTTGGGAATTTAAAAATGCGCAAAACTAGTTTTGAACAATTTATAATGCCTAGAATTAGTTTTCCATATTTTGCAATAGTCGAAAGTCGTTTAAACGTAAAATTTCGGGTACGGGAATTTTTCTGAGCTCAGAACACTGAAATGTAATTTTATATTATGATGACTGGAATGCGCTAAAAGCTGCGCGAATAGATTATTCATGATCAGCGCCATATTTTGTTTTGTGCCTCTAGCAATGGCAAAGCAGTAGGGGCTTAGCTGATTGTGAATTGAAATGAAATTGAATTCTGGATATGGAGAATTATTTCGTGCTATATGCTGGTTAATTTCACAGTCCCTTATAAAACATGGCATGTTCCAACAATAACACCCACAAAAATACAAAAAGAATAACACTAACGAGATACAAGATAAAAGAAGAAACCACACTACACAAACAAAATAATGGGAAATTAAGAACACAATTCATATCGTACGATGGTTGTCTATCTCGCACCTACGTACATAACCAATAAGTATGTCTTTGATGAGTTTCATGTGCCTCCTTTTATTTGCTCCTAGGGTTGGTACCTTTATTTGGATACGCAAATGGACTAAACGCATTCTATATCGTACATTTCAGTGGCTCAGAACTAGTTTGCATACTTTTTTCAGAATTCGAGTATCGTGTGAATAAACATTGGATTATTCCTGATATTACTTTTATTCTACGTGTTTTATTTTTCGAGATTTATATACTAGACCACAAATTTGATCATTTTAGGGTGAGAAATACGGCCATCTTAAATATTTTTATGAAAATATAATTAATATTAGTTTATTCGTATGATGTAAGTCACCAGAATTCTTGCCGCAACTGTAGATGAAAATTGAATGTCATATTTTATTTTTGGTATAAACCAATCAAGATTCAAAGCTGGTAGTCTACAGGCCATCACATTTTTATTGAGGAATTTGAAATTTTTATAAGCTTCACATAGATTCTATAACTTTTCATTTTTGAGATAAAACAGAAGGGAATTATTTGAGATAAAAAGCGCTAAAGCAAATTAAGTACCTATTGGCGATTTAAGCGAAGTACTATGCCTTCGCGAGGCAAAAATTTAAACTATATCTAGACAGAACAGAAGGCGGTTTAATTATAATATATTGTTCTAAACAGTACATCGATCTTTTATTTTTTTAAGTAAAATTGAATAAGCTCAAACACAGCGACCGTTGACTGCCTCTCCTTGAGAAGAACATCTGACTGGAACAACGCGCAAAAATGAATTTGAATCACCAATTGATAAAAGTATCACAGTCATTTGCCATTTTAGGGTGTTGGTCAGTAAACTCAGTGTGTTAGGGCACAATATTTGCTGACAATATTTGAAAGATAAGTTTTAAGCGACAGAATTTTCAAATACTTTGTTGTGTAGTCACACTGAAGTAAGAATTTGCTAACTATATATAAATTTCAAATTGAAGTGTCACACGTTGTCAGCTTATAATAGATAAAGAGAAGATATAGGTTGTGTTGGTTTATATTTATCGGTTAGTCGTAGCTGTATTCATTGAAAATGTTTTGAGTTAACTCTGATTATGTAAAATTTATCTATGATAGTTGTTAAAATTAAAAATAAAGTATCTAAATACACAGGGCATCTCGGACACTACTGGCATCCTTGGAAGGAGTAATTGTACAGTCAAAATAAATGATACTGTTCACCCGGGATACACAGGTTTCTACGCCACTGGTTATAGTCAGAAGATTTAAACATAGGTACTGAAAAATTAAACAAAAAATATCCCATTGCAACCTAGAAATAATGTCGTTTAATCACAAAGGGTTTCCAAGCAAATACAATATATTTATATATATAAACATTTCAAAAAAATTTGATACCCAGTATCTTAGAAACGGTGATCTTTTAGTTATAGATATATTTGGGTAAATCTCTATTATCTTGTACAATTCCCCTTCCAAGGATGCTAATAATATCTGAGATACAACCTGAGAAATTTTACTTGTCTCAATGTTTAATATTTACTAATTGTCAATAAATACCACAAAATTTACCAATCAAATACTTGTAGCAGCGAAACCACAACGTAACCACAACTACATGGCGCCTTTTTTAATGTAAAGGGAAGAGGAAGTGTCACCAGCGACAGTCATTGTTCTATGAAGCCGGCTTTATTCACTTATATTGTATCAAATTTGATGACAATTTTTGACAGTTTAGAAAATAATAGTGCATTAAGGCAGAGAAATGCATGATTTCTCCAAAGATGTAAATTTAAGCCAAATGACTAAAAAAACTCACCGAGGGTTAAAACTTCCCTTTATCTAATATATTTGGACCTTATAAATTAGCAGGTTTTGAAACTGGCAACCTGACAACACAACTTGCTTTATAAATGTGGATTTAGATTTACCCAACCCATTAACATACCCCCCTGTTTGCACAGGAGCTCAGCCATTTTGCTTGTAGCCTCAGGGGCTGACATTGCAACTATAAAAAGGCACGGGGAGTGAAGATAAACAGCAGTAGCAGAATATTATTTAGAAGAATTCTTGCAGAACAAAAAACAAATATTGCAAATCAGGTTCTACAATTAAGGTGGAAGTTCAACTAAGTATAATATAAACCATAAAATTGTAAACTTCTGTTTGGACCAGGTTTTGTGCGACTTACATGTTATAATTAAACTCTCTATTATTATTATTATTGAAATTGATTTCCACTCGTAGTTGTGAAAACATTTTTTTAGAGAAACTAATTCCCTCTATCTCAGAAACAAAGAACTAGAATATATGCTTATATAAACTTATTCTCTTTAGAATTAGATTCTCTATAAAACGCTAAATCCTTAAAAACAAAATTACTACAAATAAAATTTCGTTTTCCTTTGGATTTTTAAATATTTGTCATAATCGTAACAACAAAATTCTACAAAGCAAAAGAATAAGCTTACAACTATTCTAGCAGAAAATACTGCACTAGCCTTAAAATAAAGTAAATTAAATAGAAAAATTACTAAACATAAGACAAAATAAATTAAAAATATAACCTAACATAAATAACACCTATGTCATATATCCTTTTTCTGGAATGTGTGTGATGTGTCGTGCTCAGCAGTGTTCACCACATCGTCTCGGGCAATACTGTCAGCATCATGAAATTTCTTAAAAAATCTACCACCAGTGTAACCAGCTATTGCGCACCCTAGGGCTGCAATTCCCCCTACTTTTAATCCTGCGACTAGGCCAATAGGACCACCAATTATTCCACCTAGGAAGGCTCCTGTAACTGGATATGCAACTGCCTTTAATCTAGAATAGAAATCACTTATGTACAGGGCAACTAGGAAATTAGTACCCTCACATTAGCAATATTAATATTTATAATTAAAGCATACATCACATGGTTTTATGATTTGGTTAGTTCTTCTACATATTTCCAAAATATCTTGTTCTAAACTGACATTACGACCAACAATATACAGGGTGTTCAGCCAAGAATGTGCCATACTTTAAACCTATATCTTTCTTAGATGAAAATAATGTGATTTAAATCAATTTATCTAACTACAATTTTGTTTCTTTAAGAAGTTATAAGAATGAGAAAGTTCTTTTATTTCATTTTTTTACAATTTCTTTATTTGTTGGAGAATTGTACTCAAATTCTGAAAAATAAGGTTTCTTGCGAGATAAATACAAATATCTAATTGATTTTTGAGTTAAATGTAGAGGGCAGTCTGAGTGCTCTTAAAGCCATATGACACGGCAAAAATTCTCTAGATAATTTTTACAATAATACTATTGTACGCAATTTTTGTAGTTGCATACAGAAAACAAATTAAATAATTTTGAAAAGAATTTTGTCCTAAATTTTAATGACAATCTGCGGGAGAAAGTGTGGAGTGTACAAATTAGACTAATTACTATAGTTGTGATAATTATTCTATGCTGTGTAAACATAATATATTCATGTTATAATAACGATATTTTGATATAATTGTCATTGATATTTTGTTATAATCGTCATTTGACAATAATTATTATAGGTCCCTTTCCTTCAATATTTTACAAAATATAATCACTCTCAATGGATCGAATTAACTAAAATTCACATTTTTGTAAGGAAAATTACCAATAAATTTTATAAAATATTTAAAAAATAATTGCAGTGGAATTCTTAAATTGTCCAAGGGCTTGTTGCTAAAAAATGAAAATTTGTATACCAATGATTTTCAGGACTTTAGATGTACATGTTTTATTTGAAATCACGATTTCACCAAAAAAATTCCAAGGCTTTTTTATTTTTTAAAGTAGATACTCATTCAACATATTCAACGATGCAGTAAGATTACTTAAAATGCAAATCATCGCTCAAAAATAGTTTTTTTGTTTGATAAAATAGAAGAAGTCTCATTTCTTAGAAGTATGACTGAAAATTAAAATTGCAAAAATCAATGGCAATCAGTTGTACTTGCTAACAGCAAAATTCTGAACCAGTAAAAACTGTTACATATAAGGTTACTAAAATATCTTACATATTATAGTGCCAGTTTTTCTTAATTTATGCAGTTTGTATTTCAAAAAAAAAAAAAAAAAACAAAACTAGAAACTTGAAAAAATAGTGTGAATAGTTCATATACCTTTATTTTCGTCAATGTAGTGTTTCCAAGATACAGGATGCTAAAGTTGTTACTCTGAAGGCTCTATTTTTCTTATGTTTAAATCAGCTGGATATCAAAGTGTACACAAATTAATATCAACTGTGTCTTGAGAAACATGTGTAAACTGTGAGCAAATTTTGGTATCTTTTACCAGTGGCGGCAGTTGCGGGAGGGTACTGCCCTCCCTGTTAAATCAAGAAAATTATAATAGCAATATAACAATAATATATCTCCCGATAACCTAGCTTTTTGGATATGACAACTCATAATCTGTTGTCTATTTTGATGTATTCCCTAGAGGGCGCCACATCTATCATATTTGTAACATAAATGTGAGCGTAACTCTTTTGACCCTACATTATCACGTTTTTTATTAAAAAATTTTAAACCAACATTGTTTTTGAGGAAAAAAAGGTATACTTGTCATTAGTCTTAGAAATTGACCATTTTCAAAATAATAGCTTTTCTACAGTCAGCTACATAGTTCCTTGTACAATATTTTAACGTAGTAGGTAAGCACCGATAGTAAGTTAAATTTTAACAAATATTAGACAAAATTTATGTTAAAGTTAATAAATATCTCTAAATGTATTTATCCAGTTTTGGTTTATAAAATCGAACCATTCTGAGACAATAATTTTTCATATTTAGATATGAGAGGAGTTATTTGTTGGCAATTAAATTTCAATGGACATGTTGAGCAACAAGAATATTTCAAAGTAGATTACAACCTGATAATCAACAATTTAAAAAAATCTGAAGGAATTTTGAGAAAAAAAGATGAAAAATTTGTTCACATTGCAGATTATCCGCAAACTAATTCAGAACAACTATTTGGAGCTGTAAGTATCAGTATGACTTGCATTTAAAAAAACTTTGCATTTTGAAAAATACTATCCGTATCATTTTACACAAGTGCAAATTGTATTGTTTGTCAATCTACTTTCAACATATCCAAATTGCAAAGGAATTTTGGTGCCTACTACATTAAAATATTGTACAATGAACTATGCAGCTGATTGTTGAAAGGTATTTTTTCAAAAATGGCCAATTTCTGAGACCATACCTTTTTTTTCCCTAAAAAACACAGTAGATTTAAGATTTTTTAATAAAAAACGTGATAACGTTAAGGCCAAAAGAGTTACACTCACATTTACGTCACAAATATGGCATATGTGGCACCCTCTACCAAATACGTCGAAATAGACAACAGATTATCATTTCTCATATCCAAAAACATCTATTCTCAAATTTTTAAGTTGATACATTCAAAGACAGTGTAATTATTACAAAAAATCACTTTTTAAATTCCAACTTTGACACCCTGTATCTTTATTATCTATGTTTTATTAAGGTAAGTTGGCTTAAATCGTAATATTTTGAAGTGAAAAATATAGTATGTCTCCATGGGCCATTACTTACAGACCACCTGTAGATATTGAATAAACAACATTAATAAAAAGAAAAAAATAAGCAAACATTTTTTGTGTTTATTTATGCAAGCATTTAATTTAAAACATACAATTTGTATTATGGCACTTACTTGTGAGCTTTTATAATATCCTTCACTCCACTTTCAACATTTTCCTGTGCACTTTCAACCGACTGTTCTACATTATCGACATGTTCTCCCTGATCCACAACCATTTCATTTAAGTCCTTGTACATTTCATGTAATTCTCTTACATCTTTGTTAATATTTTCTACCTTACACAACTGATCTTGATGCTGTGCAAGTTTTAAATCTTCAATATTTCCATGAATTTGTATTTGAGTAGCTCCGTGAAAAGGATTGCGATTTTCTTTCCCAGTGTCTTCAGTTTCATCTTTAGTTGAAGTTACTCGGTCTGCAGTCTTTTCTAATTCTGAAATATGTATGCAGCATAATTTATATGATCAAAAGCAGTTCATTTAATGAAATTAATACAGTCTTAGAGGTATGATTCTAACCTGTGTATCCATTCACTAAATTTAAAATAATTTTTCTTAGCGAAAGTGTTTTAATATCAAATTTATCCAGATCTTCATCTTCAACTTGAGCACGTAGTGTATCGAGTTCATACATTAAATCTCTTAATTGTTTTATAGTACGTTTCTTGTCCTTAATTTCTCGTTTAAGCTGATCTGCATTATTGACCAAAACTAACTAAAATTGATAATAAAATATAATTATAATAAAATGAAATAGGTAAAATAAATACCTTATGTATAGTAGTTTTATATTGTTCATAAACTTTTTGATGATGAGGAATTACTTCATCAGTAAATTTACTTAAAGGTACTTCAAGATATTTTAACGATTGCTTTTGAATTCCTGGATTAAATGAGGATGCCATTTTAAAATGTTCATTTACAATTACTATAATTTTTATGTATAATTCATACAAGCAAGACGTAATAACTTTCTGTTATTTGTAAACAAAGAAATAAAATGTCCTACTTCGCTTTAAATTTGACTTTTGACAAAGGCTGTTGACTGAAATATTGTAATAAGATGTCAAAATGTACGGGCAAAAACGTATACGGACGATTGAATTAACGCTAGATGTGCTACTGTCGGCCACCTGTAGTTAAGTCAAGAAAGCTGCGACGCGATTCTCTACATATTTTGGTTTGCAAATTGGCTAGGTTTGCTGTGTTACAGTGGCGTCTCATTAGACTGTGTTTAAAAGAGAAAAATAAGTTTAAAAACCATAATTTTTTATAAACTAAGGATTTTTACTACTCTGTCTATATATAATAGCCAGAAAAATATATGTATTTGCAGAAACTCCTTATTTTTGCATGTCTGATTTGAATGTATTTAGTGCGACATACATTACAGTCTGCTCAGGTTACATTTCAATTAAATATTAACAAATGCTGTTATATAAAAATAATAACACATATTACAAAAAAAAGTACACATATAAGTATATATATATATCTTTTGTCTTGTTCCACTATATTATTCATGACACATGATAACATAGCTTATATAACCAATGATACATTTTGGGATGATCCCGTTGAATCCCAAAATTCCCCATTTATCACATTTTTCACAGAATAACAATTAGTTTTGACACACGTGTTACTCTCACAGCAGTAGAAAATATAATAATCATGTCCATTAAATTAACGGACAATATCAAATGTACAAATCACATAACATATTTTTTATTTTACAAAGAAATTAAATGTAACAAAATATAATACATTTTCATTGTGTACTATCATTACCTGAAATATTTAAACAAGCAACAGAGAACAGAAAGGACCCCGCAGGGTCCTTATGGAAATTGGGTTTCGGTCAAATTTGATGAAACTCTGGACTCTGTTAGTTCTAGACGAGTAGAACAAAAGTTCTCATGGCCACTGAGTCCAAAAGTCTCATGGTTTTGAGATATAGCTCTCTGAAGTTTGACTTTGGGTGCATTTTGCAGTATTACTAGTTTCACACTTACAATAGTATATACTTGTTTGTTCAAGCACTTATGCATTTTCACGTGTATTCAAACACATATAAATTTCAAACACGTATAAACATACAACTACACACACACACACACACACACACACACACACACACATACAGGGTGTTAGGTAAACATGTGGCAAAAATTCAAGGGGTTATTCCTTGGCCTATTCTAAGAATATTTTGTCCTATGATGATTTCTGAAAAACTCCTTTGTTTCGAAGATACAGGGTAAACAAAATTTGCTACAGTAACAACATTTTATTATCAAAAAAAGTACATGTAAAGTTGCTCAATTTGCAATAAATGTTCGAAATTACTTCCTCCAGCCTGGATACAAGCATTCAATCTTCTCGTCATTGAGTGCCGAACTCTTTTAAACACACCAGGGTTGTTTCTAATTGAGTTACACCCAGCAATTATCCGATTTCGCAATTCATCCAAATTCTCCACTGGAGTAGCGTAAACGAATGACTTCAGATGGCCCCATAAGAAATAATCCAGAGGGTTTAAGTCTGGGGATCGAGTAGACCATGCGTGTGGCGCACCTCGACCAATCCAGCGATCTCCGTATGTTGCTGTTAAAAAATCACGAGGAAACTCATTAATTTTTATACTTGATAAACTCATTGGCGTACGCCATACTTTTATTTACATTAATGATTTCAACAAATATCGAATATGGTTGTCGCAAATATTGTTCACCCTGTATCTTCGAAACAAAGGGGTTTTTCACAAATCATTATCATACAAAATATTCTTAGAATAGGCCAAGGCGTAACCCCTTGAATTTTTGCCGCATGTTTACCTAACACCCTGTATATGTGTGTGTGTGTGTAGTTGTATGTTTGTTTATACGTGTTTGAAGTTTTTATGTGTTTGAATACACGTGTACATGCATACGTGCTTGAACAAACAAGTATATACTATTGTAAGTGTGAAACTAGTAATACTGCAAAATGCACCCAAAGTCGAACTTCAGAGAGCTATATCTCAAAACCATGAGACTTTTGGGCTCAGTGGCCATGAGAACTTTTGTTCTACTCGTCGAGAACTAACAGAGTCCAGAGTTTCATCAAATTGGACTGAAACCTAATTTCCATAAGGACCCTGCGGGGTCCTTTACAATTAAAATAGAAATAATGTGACTAATACCATCAAACCAAAAATTTTCTTTAATTAGTGTTTCACATTTTTTATGTCTATAGTGATGCTTTCTCAGAATATTAAACCGGGGTGATTTTGGAATAACTAATTTTAATTTTCCGACTAGGGTTTTTCTATATAGTCGTCCATTCCTTTCGAAGGACGTAGGTACTTTTAATATCTTTAGAACAGTAGTTCTCTGTTAGTTTTGGTGAAATTGATGTAATTTTGGCATCTTGCATTTGGATACAGAAGAACCACATCATAACATCAATTTTCTTTATACTGAGAATTCGATTCTCTTATAATCTCATTTTAAAATAAGTCCCTGATTTTATCACGTATGATACCCTTTCCGTATTCAGAATACCTATACGGCCTATAAAATATTGGTTCTGATTTTTCCAAATTTACTTGTTACTCCTAATTCGGAAGGATGATTAGCAAAATGGTCTTTGTACTCGGATAATGGATTATAGAATAATGATTCAGACATTGCGTTTTTATTTACTTTAATTTCCTCAATACTTCAAGCACGAACATCTTTTATATTTTCAGGGGTACATTTATTACTGTTATAAATATTGCTTGGAACATTTAATTCTATTGCTCTAACTAAAATTTTACCCTTTTGCAATTTTCAAAAAAGTTTTGAACTTAAATTAATAACACGAAGAGGATCTGTTTTGTTATATCAAATAGAAAACATTAAGTGGCAATGTTTGTTAAAATGATACATTTTAGAGGCAATATAAATAATGGATTTTCATTTTTATTGGAAATTACTGTAACAATATTAGTGTCCATGAGATTAATAGTAATATCTTCATTTAAAATGATTGTGCAACGGTTATTAGAACTATTAACAGGTTTTAGTTTTTTTAATGATACAGTTTCGCCTTGAATTATCATTACAAGACTTTTATTACTAATTATAACGTCGATACCCTCTAAGTCAGTATCGATAAAATGTAACTCCGATTTAACTGAAAACGTGTTAAAGACAAATTCCACCTATAAGAGCCTATAGAAGACATAATGTACCAACACCTTTGACAAATACCAGAGAGTTTTAATATAGTAGGAAATTTATTTAATAAAGCGGAGTGTGCTACATTTACTTGACTACCCGTGTATAAATAGCCATTACAAAAAATATTATAATTTTTATTTTCTTTTAACTTTTAATTAACTGTGGAAAAATTCATTGTGATAGTTAACAGTGTGTTCAGTCATACAAAAATTTAATTAAGCAGTTTAAATTTTGCCCAAGAACGTAAAATAAATATAATTTAAATGTTCTATTTAATTGAATCATTAATTAAATCGAATTATTTCCGCTTCGATTCGTCAGCATCGGAAAATATAAACTATTTTATACGCATTTCCACACCACCTGGCGGTAGAGTACGTGGCGTGTTTTTTTTATTGCGGTATCTCCAGTAGGCCTAATCCACTTTCATCTTTTTGAAATTACTCTATGTTTGGTTTCACTATTTTATCAGTTATCAATTATCGTAGGTACAGATCAGCAGTATGATCTGTTCTTTTATTTAACACTTCTTAAAATTTTTGGTTATAATATTATGCACTCTTGTAATTTTATCACTATCAACTATCGTAGGTGCAGATCAGCAGTATGACCTGTTCTTTTATTTAACTCTTCTTAAAAAATTTTGTTATAATCTTATGTACGATCTGTTCTTTTATTTAACACCTCTTAAAATTTTTGTTTATAATATTAGGCACGCTTGTAATTTTATTACTATCAATTATCGTAGGTGCAGATCAGCAGTATGATCTGTTCTTCTACTTAACACTTCTCAAAATTTTTAACTATATTAGTTATGTTTTTCTGTTTTTTATCAATTATCGTAGATGCAAATCAGCGGTATGAACTGTTCTTTTATTTAACACTTCTTAAAATTTTTGGTTACAATTTTATGCACTCTGGCATTTTTAATACTATCAATTATCGTAGGTGCAGATCAGCAGTATGATCTGTTCTTTTATTTAACACTTCTCAAAATTGTTAACTGTATTAGTTATGCTTTTCTGTTTTTTGGTTGTTGGACGAGGGTGTTAATACGCGTGTGCGGTACGTCAAGTAAAGGTCGATTTAGTAGGAGTGTGTTGTGATTGTTCGCTGCATTACGTTTCACCTGGTTCACCGGCAACACCTAACTACGGCAGCTGACCGCTATAGTCAGGATCGCCAACCGATCTCCTGCCGGTGCAGGCGAAGCTACAAACACGGTGAACGACTGAAACAGTTCCGCAAGTGTTTTGTGGTTGTTGGACGAGGGTGTTAATTCGCGTGTGCGGTTCGTCAAGTCAAGGTCGATTTAGTAGGAGTGTGTTGTGATTGGTTGCTGCGTTACGTTTCACCCGGTTCACCGGCAACACCTAACTACGGCAGCTGACCGCCATAACCAGGACCGCCAACCTATTTCCTGCCGGTACAGGCAAAGCTGCAAACACGGTGAACGACTGAAACAATTACGCAAGTGTATTGTAGTTGGATGAAGGTATTAATTCGCGTGTGTATTATGGTTAAGTCAAGGTCAACTTCGTAGGAGTATGTGTATGTTTTGTGAATGTGAAATGCAATTAAAATTGAATGTCTTAATATTGAGGAATCAAAATATTAAATATGCTTATGTTCTGTATGCCATATATATAGCTGTCGTAAAATTTAATTGTGAAATAAAAACTACTATTTTAATAATAGGAAACTACAAAGGATATGAAATATATACAAAATATTCAGAGCAGCTTACTATATAAAGCAAAGATGAGGCTGCAATGTATGAAAATAATTTAATAATTCATGTGAAAGAAACATTGTGTATAAACCTCTTGAAGTATACTTTCAGAAATCCTTCATGGATACCTAGAAAAATTATGAGAAATATTACTCTTAAACATTCCAGCAATGTTTTTAAATTATTCCCTTTGAATGTTTCAAAAAATATATTTATCCTTGAAGACAAATTTATAAAAACTTTATCTTCAACCTGATTTATGAGAGTTTCGAAACATTAAATTATTAATTAGTCGAGTTATAATAAGTAAAGTTATCCAAAAGGTTTGAAGAAACCGGAAATATAAAATATATACCTGAATCAGGAAGGTGAAGAACTGTAAGAAAATATGATCGTCGAAATATGTGTTATGCTTGCGGGTCTGAAATTTGAAGTTGTCGAAGCCTAGTTCAAATACATAACTACTACTATTACTACTACTAGTCTCAAAAATGGCATCCGTATAACATCTTGTAACAGTTATGAGCAGATCACGTAGACAAAATATAAGAATTTTACGAGGAAATTAAAAATTTACAAAATGTTCAATGACGAAGCAACTAATTACTTAAACGGAATCGAGAACAGGCCAAATAATCAAGAAAATGTAATACTAACCATTTAAAAATGTTCTGTTAATTGCCAATTCTCCTCCTATTATATACAGGATGTACCATTGAAAACTTTGCACCCCGGTTATTTTGAACTACGTTCCAAAATATCAAAATTGCCGTGACACGTCCATTTTGTATTCGAGTAGGACACATTTTAGCGTTAAATACAGACTCGCCAGAACAACCCCCTTCGCGGGGGCGCATTCAACTTTACAATTTTAAATGGCACTCTAGGTCGAGTTACACCTCATTCGAAAGTGTTTTTAATTCTGGTTGTCATCATGTAATTTTTTTTCAATTTTAGTTCATCCTTTGTTGAAAAAAAATTGATCAGTTTTGCATTTATTTAGAGCAGTTTACTGATAGTTTTGATTGTATTGTTGTTAGTGAAACTGGAAAATTCATGATATATCTTATTTTCAAATACAAGGTTATGCATGATTTGCTACACAATTGTGGTAATTACAATAAAAATTCAACATTCCTATAGATATGATGTTGTAAATATCGGCGATATAACTGTCATACCTACATGTTACAATAGAAATTGATAATAAAAATATTATATTAATTGGCCTCTATAAATCACCTAGAATAAAAATAGAAATTTCAATAAAGAATTATTTAGAGCATTTAAATAAATCTGATTATGCTGTTTTTTGGGTGACATTAAAGCTGATTTGTTATCTCATATTATTCATTCGGGAGAATATTTAAATCTACTTAATAAATATGGTTTTGTTTCCTAAATTAATAAATTTATTAGACTTCAAGGCAATTCTAGATCATGTATAAATCATATATTTATTTATAAGAAGTAGCATTCAGTTGGAAAAAGTTGCAGCTATAATCCAGACAAATGTCACTGATCATTTTAGTACAGTACTAGATATTTTAATCCCAATAATATACGTGGAAAATAAATTTATGGATAACTATGTAGAAATAAGTAATGATAAATTCTTAATTTCATAAAATATGAGCCTTGGGATAGAGTATATAACTGTAATGATCCTGAACTCTGTATTAACATATTTCTACAAATTATAAAATATTTATTACAAAAATCATCGGTAATAAAAAAAAATTACAGTAAAAATAAAAAAAGAAAATCATGGATTACAAGCGGCATTATCAAATCTATAATTAGAAGGGATGAATTACATCAGTTGTGTTTAAAGAATTGGCATGATGAGGGAATAAAAAAACAGTTCTCTATATATAGAAATAAAATAAACTGTCTTGTAAAAAAGGCAAAAACAAACTATGTAAAAAACATTATCTACAGTTCTAGTAAAATTGATAGTGAAAGGGTGGAAAATGGTTACTTTCCACCCAGACAAATGCAACTTTCAACCAGTCGAGAGACAGGAAAGCTTTTTAATAATATCCGAGAACATCTTAGTATAATAAGGAAACAAGATCTAGAACATATTTTCCAAACTGCCGCAAATATGTACTACCGTTTATCTTAGACAAACTGAGTGCAGAGTGCACCACGAGGAGGCGAGCTAACTTTGCACCACATTGTTTTTTAACTGCATGTTTTGTAAATTTGAAATTCAATTTAAGGTGGCCATATTTGTGGCCCAAAATAGTGGAATGTCGAAGTAATTTTAAAGTTAGGAATTTTAAATATTGTTAAAGTTACCAAAAAGAATTATACATTATTGGATACTAGAAAGTTCAACTTAGGTAATGTTAGTATTTATATTGCCAAAATATAGCGATTTTATACTTGAAATTATTATTGAATGTGGCTCTTTTAATGGAATTTTTACATAAACTTCAACAATTAATTTTTAACATTTTAAAGCCAAAGTGAGAAAAATGAACACAAACCTTCCCTAAGTTCATCCGTTATGAGTGTTTTGCTGTAGTCAAAAAAACTGTTAACGTTTTTGTAGAACAGAATAGGTAAACTTAAAATTATCTATGTCGACATGCACATTGTTTTGATTATCGCCATATTTAACGATGTATGATCACGTAATATACAGTTATCGGTATTTTTTGAGCCATAAATAGTTTAACTATTACTAGATAGCATCTGTCAAGGGTTTAAAATCTTCAGTCTTGAAGACTACTTATTAAAAATGCTTATTTTCTGTACGCCATATATACATAGCTGTCGGAAAATTTACATCTGTTTGAAAATAAAAATTACTACTTTAATAATAAGAAAATATAAAGGATATTAAATACATACACATTATTATTCAAAGGAGTTTATTATTTAAAGCAAGAATGAGATTGTAATGTATGACAATAATTTAATAATTCATGTAAAAATGTATACAATTTTGTATATTGCTGATTTAAACAAATTTCAAATTAAAAGTGGCACCTCTTATACCTTCAAAAACCCTTCACGATATCTTGGATAATTATGAGAAATATTACTCTTAAACATTCCCTCAATATTTTTAAATTAATCAGTTTAAAAGTTTCTAAAATTATCTTTATATTTGAAGAAAAATTTATAAAAAAACTTCAACCTGATTTTTGAGTTTTGAAACATTAAATTATTAATCAGTCGAGCTATAATAAGAAAAGTTATCCAAAAGGTTGAAGAAATCGGAAATATAAAAGATTTACCTGAAGGCGAAAAAGGGAAAACCGTAAAGAAAAAAAAAGTTGATCCTAGAAAATAGTACGGTGCTATTTAAAAAATAAAAACAATATTTTGAGATAAACTCAGGTGCAAATAACTTCTCATCTCAACAACTTTTTACGCAGGGTTTTTTTGAAACCTATATACATTCTTCCGAACATATTGGACACCCTGTGTTGTTATTTAAATAATCACTGTTGGTTAACAAAACATTTCTAAAAATAAGAATATTTCAATTTTTTTCTCAATTTTAAAATATAAATGTGTGTGTAGACATTACGGATGATTTCATTTAAATAATTTTGGATTTATCTAAACATCCTCTTTACTGATTGTTAAATTGAGCACAAAATCTAAAAGTCAAAGATACAAAGAAATATTTAATTTTACATTGAAAATATAATTTACATTTCAAAAATAACAAAGCAATATTGTTCTTGGAGAAAATATAGCCACTAACTACGTCACTCTTCGAGTTGAGACTTTTCACGTCGAATGTAATTTTGTTCATATATTCTCCTTACATATTATAAAAATTTGTTACAATATTTCAATTCTTTTAAGAATGTTTTGATATCTATACAGGGCAATTCTTTATTGACGTCACGTCACGAACATCCAAATGCACGTCAAACAAAATTTTTTTATTTGTAACCATATATGTAATGTTGATATTTCAAAGTTACAGCAAGCAGCTTGAAAAAAACATATTTCTGACTTTGACATATGGAAAGTGACATTTACCAGGGTAGAAAATGATTACTTTCAACCTAGTCGAGATACGGGAAAGTTTTTCAATAAAATCCGAGAACATCTTAGTGTAATAAGGATACAAGATGTAGGAAATATTTTTCAAACAGTTGAAGATTATCAACAAATAACTAAACGTTTATCTCGAAAAATTGAATTATCAAAAAATTCTGTACACCTAATTCTACTACATCCATATCACATTCAAAAAGTGCAAGAGCTATTGTCTCAGTGTTTGGATCGACGAATGACTTTTTGCGAATTGATCTTGCATCAGAATATTAATTTTCACAAGAAAATCCTTTTCACTGTTGACGAAGCTTGTTTCACTCGTAGAGCAATTATAAATGATCATAACTTTAATGAATTTTCCGATATAAACCCCTATGCAATAACTCCTAAATTCTTTCAACGCGAGTTTAAGATAAATGTTTGGGCCGGTATTATATCCGGTAAATCTATTAAATAGCAAAAGTTGTTTTTCTGCAAAATACTTTCACTCTTAAAATCTTGTTTTAAATAACGCACTTTTTCTTGAAAATCTTAAAGTTTTTAATTTAACAAGAGTAGAAAAACCTTTTAAATTAAATTCTGCGCGGGATATTATCATTCTTTTTAAATTCCATCAATGGAAAAGAAAGATTGGTATACTTTTAGAGGCGACTCACCCTCAATAAAAACCTTGCAGTGTTTCAATTTACTTGAACTCATAGTCAAAGAAAACTAATAATAAATCTAAATAATCATGTACCAAATTTGGTTATTCCATGTTAAAGTAATTCTAAAATTATCTTTATACTTGCAGACAAATTTATAAGAAAACTTTATCTTCAACTCGATTTATGAGTTTTGAAACATTAAATTATTAATTAGTCCAGTCATAATAAGAAAAGTTATCCAAAAAGTTGAAGAAATCGGAAATATAAAAGATTTATCGGGATCAGGAAGGCGAAAAAAGGAAAACCGTTCACAAAAAAAGTGAATCCAGAAAATAGTACGGTACTATTTAAAAAATAAATACAATATTTTGAGATAAATTCAGGTGCAAAAAACTTTTATCTGAACAACTTTTTACGCATTGTTTTTTTTAAACGTGTATTCTAACATATTGGACACCCTGTGTTGTTAACTAAGCGGTTGTAAAAAAAGAACATTTCAATTTTTTTTACTCAATTTTAAAATCCAAAAGTGTGTTTAGACATTATGGATGCTTTCATTTAAATGATTTTAGAATTATCCACTTTACCGATTGTTCATTTGAGCATAAAATCTAAAATACAAAGATACAAAGAAATATTTAATTTTACATTGAAAATATAATTTATATTTCATAAATAACAAAGCAATATTGTTTTTGGAGAAAATATAGCCATTAACTACGCCACTGCTTCGAGTTGAGGCTTTTTTCACGTCGAATGTAATTTTGTTCATCTATTGTCCATACACATAAAAATTCGTTTCAATTTTTTTAAGAATGTTTTGATATCTATACAGGGTAATTCTTTATTGACTGAACAAACAACAAGGTAGTATATAAGAAGGTTAAAAATATGATGATGACCTTTAAACAAAGTTGTACTTCTCAGAATACATGCATGTCTACAATAGTCAACATTTCGAAAAATCTGAATATTTTTAAAACGTTACAAAAGGAAATGAGTAGAATTTAGTTGACTATTTAGGTATGTTACTATTGTTATTTGTCTTTAATTGATAAGTAAATTGGAACTACGGCAGAGATGAAATAGAAGTGCCAATTTTTACACCATTTTATACGACGTTTTTTCCTTTCCTTTTTTACTACCGCCACTGCTAGGAGACACTTGCGAGGTATCATTGTTCGTACGTTTAACTGAACTGAACTGAACTGAACTTAACTGAACGGACTGTGGTAATGGTAATAGCTCGTAGTGTGTGAGGAAAAAAACCGTAAAATCCTGGTTCGCGCGATTTGGTCCGTACGGCACGAATGGTACGAAGTCTGTGGGGCCCGTTAGGTACATAAATAGATAAATAACTGAAAAATATCATTGATCTCAAATCATTAACACAAATCTGGCAGAATTGTATAAGCTCTATCGCTTTTGAGGGTTATAAATTATTTAATTGTCAGGTAATTATTGGTTTTGATAATATAATTGTATTGATCTAGGTATATTTTAAGAGCGCGATAACCGAAAAAAGGATTCATTCAGTAAGCGCTTATTAACGTGAGTACCTATACCTATAATAGATATTTATTATTCATTAATTTATATTGTACCAAATATGTGTGTATCTATTTTCAGTACAACAAAAAGGTTTTATACTGTTTTTTACATATTACGACTTAAATTTCATATACTAATATTATGACATATATGTATTTTATATACCTATGTATATAATATATGCATAGATACATATATAATGAAATTTTAAAAGAGTTTTTAATAATAGGATAGGAATAAATACCAGTATTATACTCGTACTATACCATTTTCGATGACAAAATCGATAACTTCCAGTTTAATATATTATTATTTAATAAAGCAAATAAATTTCAAACCTTTTAAACTAATTTTTAACTAAACGTTAATATTAATTTGTGTATATGATAACAATTTTTATGTACATTTTTGTGTATATGCATATTTTCAAACGTATGAAAATGTTGAGGTACGCCCATGGTAGCAACGGTATTTATTGCGATTTTATTTAGCTCAGCCATAAACCTTTCCACGAGAAATGCACTAGTTTCGTTCACTGCCAACGATGGCGCCATATTACAGAGGCCACGTTTAAGGGCGAGGGGTTGGAGACGTGTCGCGGGGTGGATATAACAGTATTATACATACGGTTACTATCTTATAGAATACCTCAAACAACGCGCAAAGGCCAAGCTGTAGATAGTAGAGACAAGAAGAAAACAAAATGAAACTGTCAGTGGCATTCATAAATTACTAATTCCGTAACTAAAAAATAGGTGGCAGGGCATGTACAATTTCCACCATTCTCCATTAGCAAAGTATCGCACAACCTGCCATTTTTTTTTGCAAAATTCCTATTGCCAACATTGAATATATTTAGATATATTTTTAAAAATATTTTTGACTAATGTTCCAAAAAAATTTATATACAGTAAGCGATTCGCATTTCTAAATCAATGTCATGGTTTTCATGTGAAGCACAAAAATTATGATGTCATGGTCGATTTTTTTATTCGATTTGTCATGAAATATCTAAGTATATTTTATGTAACATACCCATACATATCTTTAACCGTTTTCGAATGAATAGCGTCTAAAAATCGAATATGACAATTTTTCAAAAATTACCTACTTTAAAATGTACACTGTCAAACTTAAAACAAAACCACGTTAAATTATGCGTGAATAAACTTATAATGTAAAATTATATAAGTTGTTGTTATAGCAACATACTTATACATTTACTGTTAAGTTTAAAAAAATATGTATACAGGGTGATTCATGACATATCTCTTACAAATACAATTTTGTAAAGAAAAAATCAAAAAGGGCAGTTCGAAAATGATTTAAAAATACACTTCTGCACGGCACTGCAAACTGGTCCACTGTAAAACCTCATAAAGCGGTAATCTGCGACCGGACAAAACATTTAAAGAAATGCTCAGAGAAAGAAATAAATAACAATTTACAACGCCGATTTTATACAGCAAATTTAACTGCTTTTGCCTGCTATTGTTATTAATTATTAATAGATTTATTTGTGGTTTTAATTAATAAAATAGATTGACATACCTGATTTAATTTCAGTTTTTACAAACTAACACAAATGTTTCTACTTCTTGTTCGTTTTGAACTCGTTATTGTCGGCAACTATGATACGTTTCCGTAAATCACCAATAGTATGTATCCACCTTGGTGCTTACACCGGCACTTAATTTTTTAAATATCCCCACAAAAAGAAATTCAAATGATTTAAAGCCAAGAGATCGTGGTGGCCATGGTATCGGTCCTCCTCTCCTCGTCCAATCCCTTGGTGTTAATGCTGAGACATGCTGTACATGGTATGGATATAAATGAGCCTTGTATATGAGACGTCACACTAGTGATGGATATCGATGCGGAACATCGATGTTGTCCATCGATATTACCATCGAACGCAACATCGATGTTAATAAAACAGAGATGTTTGATAACATCGATGGTTGATAAATAAATTTTATTAGAAAGACCTAGATAATTATATTTAAGATACTGGCACAGAATAGAAAATATATTCTGTGATACTGCTGGTTTATATGTTATCAACTATATGTGAACCACCACTGAACGCTAACGTATCAACATCTGAAGAATTTACACCGACGCCGCAAAATAATCCAATGGAGAATCGTTAATATTAATTTTAATTTGCTTGTTGAGGCAAAAAATCAAAATGGCCGTTTAAAACTAGTGTAGCAAGTAGTAGCAAACCTCCTGGATGATCCCTACACTTGCAGTTGCAGGTGAATGTTCATTTGTTCGGGACCACCGATGATATCGATCACCATTGATTGGTAGTAATATGGTTGATATTTGCCAAACACCGATGTTAACATCGATATTCAGAATATTCACCATCGATGCTGAAAATATCGAACATCGAACTGTGACATCGATGTTTTGAAAACATCGAAAAAAATCGCCCATCACTACGTCACACTACTGCAATAGGAAGCCGTGGAAGTCTTGGACCTATATCTCTTCCACGATGTGGTTTCAAATTTCACGTGTTTACCGGGAAATCGTTCTGCTAAAGCATTTTCACAGCGTAATAAATTAAAACGATATCCATTAACTTCGAGTTGCTACTATACACGTAAGCCATTTTTGGCACCTGAAAAGTTAATGTAAAGACTGGCATCACAAAAACTTTAGTGCGTACAAAAAGTAATCGGGTTTCAATATTCAGAATTGCCTGCCTAGAGACTACAGTGGCCCAGCGATATAAATATTGAAAATACTACAACTTCAATAATGTTTTACTCGGAAACTATAAGGGTTTTATACAATTTTTTTTACTATGTCGACTCCATTTTTCATGACGCATCTATTCCTAAATTCTTTTAGATAAGTTCTGAATCACCCTGTATATTTGTGTTACTTTTTACTTTTGAAAATTCTCAGGCGGCATGAGATAACATTGTTATTTGCTAATTTCTATATTATGCAGTTCATGCCTACAATTATTACATTGTATATACTCGCGTCAAGAATTCAGACGTCTTACGTCACGGCTGACGTTACACATTTGTTTTTATTGTCAACGCAATTTTCGATATTTGGTCGAGTTAAAAACAATAATTTTTTGTAATTTAGTGCAATATATAATGCAAACTTTTAGTGTAGTATATAGTTTTATTACTATCAGTTGCAGTTTCTTAAATATTTTAATAAAAATATAATGAATTATTCATTTGTTCGTATGACGTAAGTCGTCTGAATTCTTGTCGCGAGTATAGTAATATTAAGAATTGTGTAATTAGTAAAAATATATGATTATTTTCAGAGCGACGGACAATTGAAAGTCATGAGTCCTACATTGTTTACTGTGTTCATTCCTGACATAACAAAGAAATGCAATCAGAAGGGTAGAAACTTGTGTGCAGAATACATGAATTTAGGAAAAATAGAGATACACGAATGTGGTTCTGCAGGTGATATGGTAATCATGACGGTTAGTGAACGAGACTTGCAAACAAATTAATGATTTAGAACAAGGAAATAAAAAACGCAGAAATGCAACTGAATAAGAAAAAAACAAAAGTGATGGGTAACAAAAATAACAAAGATGAAGACGTATAGAGCAATTTACAGGCCGATACTGATATATGACTGTGAGTCATGGGTATTAACCAGAAATAAAAAATGTAAGTTACAAACAATGAAACTATATCTATATTTATATAAATATATAAATAGTATTAAAGAAGGATCAAATGGATAACTAGGCATAGCTAGTAAGAGAATAATTTGAAATGATAACCAATGTAAGAATATAAAATAAAATATGACTATTTATTTTATATTTTTAAATTAGTTAACATTGATTTGAAGTGTATGTGTGTGTTTATTTGTGTGTATATGTATGTGTGTTTATGTTGCACATACATAACTTATTTCGAGGTTAGATGGAATCTCGCCGTATTTTGTTTATTATAATATTTTTACATTTGTACCTGAGATAATAAAAGACACTGTTATTAATATTATTATTATTAAATCGATATTATAGTTCATAGAAAAAATGCAATTGAGCTAGTGGCATTTAAACAGAATAAGCATTAACAGATTGACGAGGAGAATTTGGGAGTCAAGAGTATTGGCCAACAAGAAAAGAGGGATACGAAAGGAGACGTGGGAAGATCCTGAATGAGAAGGAGGCAAACGATCTAACTCAAAATAGGAATATATGGAGTGCATTTATGCATAGATGAAAGAAACACCACGCTACACCTAGCGGTATAACTGAGGTTTTTGATTATATATCACAGATAAATTTATAGCTAATTTATCTGTGTTATATATAAATACTAGGTGACCCGGCAAACGTTGTTTTGCCATATGAATTATTTCTAGTGAATATTTTGGTATACTCGCGTCAAGAATTCAGACGTCTTACGTCACGGCTGACGTTACACATTTGTTTTTATTGTCAACGTAATTTTCGATATTTGGTCGCGTTGAAAACAATAATTTTTTGCAATTTAGTGCAATATATAATGTAAACTTTTAGTGTAGCATATAGTTTTATTACTATCAGTTGCAGTTTCTTAAATATTTTGATGGAAATATAATGAATTATTCATTTGTTCGCATGACGTAAGTCGTCTGAATTCTTGTCGCGAGTATAGTCGGCTTCGTTCTCATCCCTGCTGTGCTGTTTACTGGGCGAGAAGCACAAACCTAGAAAAAACATAGACTGTGCCAGTGTCATATTGCCGGCGACCGCTAATTCATGGCTGCCCTAAAAGGTTTAGAATCACTAAAATTTGGTTTTTATGCCAATTTTCTTGGTTGTATTGTAGCGTGAATCTCATTTGTTTACTGTGATTGGTCACATTCATGTCACATTCTTTAATGACATTTAAAATGACAGCAAGTTAGTTAATTTCATATTGCAATGCAGCCACCATATTTGCACTGCCAACATAAAGCAAATAAAATATCAATTTACCCTTATGTCCCTAGAAAACGCGGCACCTGTCTCGTGACCTATATCATAAACCGACGTTGTCTATATTTTTTCTAGGTTTGTGGTGAGATGTGACACCGGTAGACGCCTGGCGGATAACTGATCTAGTGATAATCGATCAGTTATCGACCAGGGTTAAAAAGGATTAAATTACTAAAATGGCTATTAAAAAATAGGGGTTTGTGATAGAAGGGTGAAAATTAAGGGTTGTTTGTATTTTTTAATGCCACATCATAAAAAAATTAAAATAAAAAATTTTGTTCAAAAAATAAAAAAATATATTTGGGGTGGACCACCCTTATCACTTAGGGGTATGAAATATAGATTACGACCGATTCTCAGGCCTACCGGATATACATATAAAATTTCATAAAAATCGGTCAAGCCGTTTCCGAGGAGTATGGTGTCTAAAACTGTGACACGAGCATTTTATATGTGTGTATTATCAAAAAATGGGAAAAGAAAATTGTGTGTCAACTGATATTTATTGATTTTATTTTCAAAACATTTCTATTTATTAGCATTGTTTGTGCGTCAAATTTGAAAATGTTTTCAGATGTTTAGGATTTTTACTTTTTCTTTTTTTTTTTATTTTAACTCGATGGTACTCGTTACTGATGCATTTTGGTATTTAGGTATATTAGGTTCAAACATTCTGTTTTGACTCCTAGTTTCCGCTGTGTAAGTTTGGCTACATATTTCGAATCACCATGTATACGACTGACAAAAAGGAAAGTTGCTATATTCCAAGAAGTTAATAATAATAATCGCCAATAGATCACATCGAAATATCCTACTAAATAAGAATAAACGGTGCGGCTTCTTTGTGATACCGAAGTTGGTTATTCTCCTTTAGTAAAAACTGAAATAGGAGTAGGGAAGTTATAAATTACGCCGTTCTTGTAGAATGTCAGTAATTCGACTGTTACGGTTGAACAGATTGCTTTCGTGGAGATGGGATAATCGCTATTAACTACTGTTGTGCAAACGCACATTTACCGGAATATAAAAAAGAGGATGCACTAAAAGAGAAAAGCTTATCTACGAAGACGAAAACAACACAAACGAGAAAGCGTAAATTACGTGTTCTTCATATTTTAAATATACCTAGCTAATAGGAATTAGGTATAATGACATGTCGTGGTCTATACGGAATACATCAAACATTACAAATTGCTTTAGAGACATGTATGTACGTGTCTATACAGAATGATTCACAACTTACCTAAAAAAATTTGGGAAATGAAAAAAAATTTTTGTAAAATCCTCATAATTTTCGAGGAAAAAATTTCAACCGTTACATCGCTGGACTATTCTAGTCTCTAGCCAGGCGATTCCGAATATTAATATCCGATTTTTACAGCAGGTTTTCAAATGTCAAAAATGGCTTACGTGTATAACAACTCGGAGTTAATGGATACCGTTTTAATTTAAGGTGAAGTGAAAATGTTTTAGCAAAACGATTTCTCAATAAACATGTGCCTAATGCAGCTATTTTTACCGCGGTCTGAAGAGAGTGTAAGTGTAGTACAACGCGGGCATGACATGGGAAGTTTGCAATCAAATCGTGGAAGAGATGGAGGTCCAGAGTATCCACGGCGAATTGGAGCAGTGTGGCGTATCATACACGATCTCAATTATATCCGTACCATGTACAGCGTGTCCAAGCATCAATGCCAAGGGATTGGACGAGCAGAACCGGTACCATGACCACAATGATCTCCTGATTTTAAATCCTTTGTGGAAATATTTAAAAAATGAACTGTGTCGGGCCGATGAAGTGGGCACTATTGATGATGTACGCAAACGTATCATAAAAACTGCCAATAACTAACGAGTTCAAAAACAGACAAGAAACAGAAACGTGTTAGTTTGTAGAAACTGGGTAAGACGGCCCCAACATTTTGTTGTTGTTACATCAGGTATGTCAAACTTTTTTATTAATTAGAACCACAAATTAATTCTTAATACCAATAGTGGCAAAAACTAGTTACTGTATAAAATAGGTGTTATAAAATGTTATTTATATCATTCCTTGGGAATTTCTTTAAATTTTTTTGATATTTTTTACAAAATTGTATTTGTAAGACACGTACATACACTAAAAAAAATTTAAAAGAAAAGTTCTGAATCACCCTGGATATCTATTTTACAAAATATGCAATTCAAAATGCGACTAATGAATGAATAGAACAAGAAAATATTATTTTTGTTTAATAAGTTTATTTGTATTATTGGATGTACGGGACTGATTATAAAATTAATGTTTATGCTACACACTGCAAAAAAATAATTACACATTTTAACACAAAGGAACACAATACTGTGTTAATCGAGGTCCACACGGAATTCTGTACATTTTTACACATTTTTCTGTATTTAGCAGTCTGTTAAAGGCTTAATACAATGCACTGTGTTAATATAACAAATATCATGTGTAACTTTTGTATAATTGAAGGTGTATTTCCAAAATATCCGAAAAGATCCGAAATATGTTAGGGTCCGAAAAACGTCAGATGTATACAAAGTAGTCCAAAAATTGGACTTTTATCCACCAATTAACAACACTGGCAAAATGCACATTCAAGTATTTGCTGACTAGAGCAAATGCTCGCGCAAGCGCATTCTCAGCACACGTTTACACATTCTTCAATAAATATATGAAAACAACTCTTTCAAGCTTTACTTGCAGATGTCCACGGCTACAGCCCTTTATATTAGCAACACAATGTAGTACAACGGTGTTTCATTCTCGTATCGGTTAAATAATAATATTTATTTAAAATATAATTATGCATGTATTAATTTTTATAATGAACTTTTAAAAAATAAATCAATTTTGAAACAAACTCATCAAAAAGAAAATATTTTTCTTAATAGATTGCTTAATGTAATAGTTGCTTAGCTGTTTATAACCGACATAGTTATGTTGATAAATGTTTATTTTCAAATGATATACAGAATGTCCCGTTAATATTGCGAAAAATCAGGGGGAGTTTCCTTAAACAAAAATAAGAACAAAAGTTCCTATGAACCTGTGTCCACAATTGCTTCGTTTCGGGGATAGATAGGTGTTGAAATTAAAAATATATATATAGGGTTTTTATTAATATCTTAAGAACCCTAAGCCCGACTTTTTTGAAATTCCGTATGTTTTTTTTTTATAAAAACCACAAACATCTTCTGACTTAATTTGATTTATTTTTTCTACTCCAGTGACAATACGTAAAAATATCAGACGCCACTGTTTTTTTTTAGGTTTCATATTTTTTCTAATTATGCGATTAAAAATACTCTCTGTTTTTTTCTTCAATGAAGAACTGAAGCTTTTGTTCCTATCCCACTGCAAGCTTTGCGAAATATGGTCACACAGAGCAGGTGCATGTAGGAGGTCCCAAAATATTGAAATTTAACCAAACATGTACAAAGTTGCACACAGGCGGAGTTATAAGTCTTTAAAGAGGGGCCAAATATTTCGAGAAAAATTAATATCTCTAAATTACTTTAACTTACAATGACCAAATTTGGTACACGATTTAGGTTTATTATTGGTCTTCTTTGACAATGAGTTCAAGCAAATTGAAACACTAAAAAGTATTCATTGAGAGGGGGAGTTACCCCTAAAATTATACCACACTCTCATTTAACTTAAAAAACTTCTTTACTCTTGTTAAATTTTTAAAAACTTTTAAGGTTTTCAAGAAAAAATTCATTAATTAAAACAAGACTTTCATAGTGTTTATTAGAGGAAATAAAAAAGTAGTAGGCTTTGTCTTTAAAAGTTAACAGTGAGTAACTAATAAAACTATTTTCTCTAACACGATTTTAGAAAGTACACGTTCCACAACTAAAAATTAGAATGTAATAGATGTCATTCCAGCATACTGTGTGATAGAATGTTATTCTATGTCATTCCAGCATACTGTGTTAGAATGACATTCTATCACACTGTGTTGGAATGTTATTCTAACACTCTTTTGTATGATTTCTAAAACCTTGTTAGAGAAAGTATAGTCTAAAACACGTTTAGAATGGCATATTCCACATATGCCATTCTACAACTTGTAGAATATACTATGTTTAGAATGGCATATTCCACATATGCCAATCTACAACTTGTAGAATATACTATTATTTCTGCTAGTTTGTTGTTGAAAATAGCTGGAAAATTAGCGAACAAGATGACATCTTGTTACTTGTGCTATAGGTTTTTCTGAAGGAAACTGTAGAAGAAGTGTGGAAGAATATTGTAGAAAATTTCCAAATCGAATGATTCCCATAGAAAAACATTTTGTAGTTTCATTACTAACTGTCAAATTTTTAAGATAAAACCTAATACTGACTTTTTGAATTATTCTAATACTATTAAAATCCTGTTTTAATTAATGAATGAAAACGTTTTTTTTTTAAATTTAACAAAAGTGGGATATTACCTATTATTCCTTTTAAATTCGATCAATGGAAAAAAGTTTGGTATAATTTTAGGGCTGACTTACCTTCAATGAACACCTGCTTGTAGTGTTCCAATTTAATTAAACTCATAGTCAAAGAAGACCAATAATAAACTCACCTTTCCGGAATATTCATTCCTCCCTACTAGTATGATTTGTAGCTTTTGTACTCGTGCGAAATGAGTATTATTCCGTGATCGTTGCACAATTACACATTCCACATGCTGGATATTTAAATCAAATCCAACTTTTTAATTTGTCTACTAATGGGAATCCACTGCAATACCAATTACAGCTTTCCTGTTTTTTTAATGTGGGGGATGAATATTGTCTTTTAGATTTGAAATGTACTCTTCAAAGTTAATGTGTTAGATTTTGCTGAAAAGCAAACCTTAAGTTTTTAGTCAGATACTCATTCTGACAACTAACTGAGAGTCTAGAATTCTAAAAAGTACTTAAATTCAATTACTTACTCCAATAATAACATTTTAATATTTATTAGAACATAACCTAATTACATATACCTAATTTAGCCGAAAATCTCCAAAAATTCCTGCCCAAATACTGAGTGTTTCTGAATGCTGAAATGTTTACAAAATATTCCTATTACCCAACCAATAGCTGCAACGGTTAATTTACGCTGAAGATCTGGTAGATATAGCATTAAAAATATCAATTATTTGTCATATAACTTAATGGTTTAAAGAACTGTTTATTTTGTATAAGTCTACGCATTACTCAAGGTCTCTGCTGTCGGGTTAGACAGACTTAAAACAGTTAAAGTTGTTCGTCGGTCACCTCACCTATGACATACTGATGAGACCTAATAAGCTCGAAACCAGCATATGTCTGGTGGGCTGCTTACGAGTGCATATGCGAAAACATATCGTTATAGCCGTTTCACGATAGAGCTTCCTTTTTCTACGGCGATATAGAACCCTCCCTGTCTGTGGCTTTTAGTCCGGCATGGAGTAGCGGATGGCCGCTAGAGGTAGCTCTGTTACTGCGCGTTAATTATAATATGATTTCTACTTAATGTGATATAAGCTACTGTAGCCTCAATAGTATGTTGACTGTAGCAAATGAATATTTTACGAACTTAGGATTATTTTTTATATTAATTATTTTTATTTATTTTATCATTATATATTGTATATTATATGTATTTTATTATACTATATGTATACTACTACTATTAACTTGTACTTGTTTTGTCTTGTAACTGGAAAATCGGTTTTGTTGGAGGAAAAATTAAATCGGGACGCCCTGTACATGTAAATATTGTAAATTAATTAAATTTTGGTGTAACAATAAACTACTACTATTACTCCCAACTACTGTTTGAACTTATTTAATATCTACAGAATGCAACGTCTCCACCACAGTAATTTTTATTGAATGCTGCTAGACTGCCGTGAGTGGGAGTAATATGCAGATCGAGATCATAAATAACATTTCGGCAGCAATATACCCTGTCACCATCACCTGGTGCGCCGTCAGCGCCGACTCTTAGCCCCCTGACCCCCTATAATTTAGCAACAATTTGTTAACCAAAGACATGCAACATGCAAATCTCCCGTCCTGACGTCGCATGCTAAACCTTTGCATATTTCTTATAAGCTACAGACCATTTAAGTAACGTTCAGATAAACATTAGTGCAATGACACTGCAGTTGTACTGTTGTATTGTAATTGTATGGTGTTAAATATTATTTACTCTGTTTACATAAAATTACTGTAGACTTAAGAAGTTCGGGAATTTATTCGCTGTAAGTTGGCGACATGCAAAAACTCAAAATTCTTGACCTTCAGAGAGGTTATGTTTATGTTTTGTCAACTACGGAAATTGTTGGTTTTTATCATTTGTCGAATAGTAATTAAAAGCCTATCCTAGATAAAATATAAGCCTACAATCTGCAGGAATAGATGGTCTATTTGAATGTTTGGTTAAATCACAGTATACTGGTATACTGTGGGTTAAATGAGGCCCCACTAAGTTCAGCAAGTCATCAAACACTGCCACTGTCATACGGGTGAAATGAAAAAATAATCGGCATTCTCATTTCGCATTTCTTTATAAAAATTATAGAAATCACCTTGCATGTGCTACTGCGGTTAATAGGTCGCACCCACCATCTCCGAGTTCTTCTTTCCATTTTTTTTTGCATGTATAGTTTTTATACATATTGACGTCGATGCGAATAAGAGCAGCAAAAGTAACTGTTTCTAAACCAAACAGTCCTCTTCATCCATTATTTTAGAAACAAATCAATTCTAAACTAAATATCTAAATTAGATTCTATTTAAAAACTTAACCTGCAAAAATGTGAATCTTCTGTTTATTGTCAAAAAAGCAGTTTTTTGATTGGTCCTTGTATGATTGTTGGAAAAGAATTGGTAAAAGCTAAAATGCTTTTAGCTTCTGCCATACAACTGCAGTACAAAGGCGTTACTGTTAAGTTTATCTAAACGTTACAAAAGTCACCCGTATTTCTCGCCGTTTACTTCAGTACTTTGAATATTTGCAGGTGGGATGACTTAACATTCCTATTATTTGCTAAACCCTAGATTATTCAGTTATTAAATGTGTAAAATTATTTGTATTTTGTAGAAAACACTATTTCAAGAATACGGCGCCCTTTTTTAATAACTTTTTTGTAGTACCAATGCAACCGCACTAAACTTATGTGAATGAAGCTTTAGATTGAAAATAGAGTAGATGAAAATATAATACTTAAATGCAAAGATGTAATCATCTACGCATGTACACCTTATCAATTGTTACAAAGTGACCAGACAATGACAAATCAAATAAATAATCTAGTTTTGATAATTGCGATCTTCTCTTAATAGCAACTCCTTCCAAGCTAACTAACTTCTAATATTTCCAATTTGCCTGAAACTATGCATTAGAACATTTGCTACAATAATCCGCAAAATATTTTGAAACAACAAATATTGGATCATCAGAATTTAATATTAACTTAGTTCCTTTTATGAAAAATTTGTCACTTTCTCTTCCTCTTTGTACTGAAAATCAAATTTTAAAAGCCTTAAAAATTTTAAACATAAATATACCACCGGTCATCCAGTATGGCGTTCACTTTATACAATATATGCAATATTTAATTCGATATTAGAAATGGCTACCTTTCCTAGTGCATGGAAAATTTCCAAGATTGTTTCTATTTTTAAAAAGGACGAAAAAACTTGTTGAGAAGTATATATTAATATCAATAATATTTTTTCCAAATTGTTGGAGATAGTGCTATATGAGATTTTATATAGTCATGTGAAACATCATTATTTGTCAGCGGATCACCATGGATTTGTTTCAGAAAGATCTACAGTGATTATATGTAAAGGTGTTTACAGGCCTTTTAGGCTCAGAGCTGCGTTATTCTCCTTCACTCAATTCTGTTTTTCGCCTTTCTTTTCCAATCCGTTACATTTTTCTCCCTTAGATCTATTGCCACTGCCTCTCTCTATCGCTTCCTCAGTCTCCCTCTTTTTTCTTGTAGTTAGGTTTACTCCCTACAATTTTCTTATTTGTCCTTTCATCTTCCATACGTTCTAGACGCCCTAGCCACTGCACTCTTCTGGCTTTTACAACTTCGTATATTGTTGATGCCTGGTACATTGCATATATTTCCTCATTGTTTCTCCTTGCATAACCTTCCTCCGTCTTCTTACCCTCTAGAATTCTTCTTAATATCTTCCTTTCCCACCTTAAAAGGTTTTCTCTTGACTTCTTATTGAGAACCCAGGTTTCACTACCATACAGCGCTGTCGGTCTCAAAATTGTTTTATACATTCTGAATTTTACTTCTCTGGAAAATTTTTTGATTTCATTAAGTGGTTGACTGCTGTCGAACTTATGTTTGCTTTTATTATTCTCATATTAATTTCTTGCAGGAGCAAGAACACAGTTAGCTGTTATTAGCGCCCCCAAATACACATATTCTTGAATTTCTTTAAACTCCATCTCTCCATGTTCTCAATTTGAAATTGGTATCTTTTTTTTTTGTTTTCCTATTCTCAAAAGCTTGCTTTTCTCTTGATTTATCTGCAATTCGACTTAACGTGCTTCCTCCACAAGTTTTCTCGTTACTTCTTCTAATTCCCTACTATCTCTAGCAATAATGGCCACGTCATCTACATAACTTAAAATTTGGTGACTTTTAAACATGTGTCCTTCTCTGTTCTTATGACCTTTTCTAGTACCAAATTAAAAAGAAGCGTTGAGAGTGGGGAGTGGGTTTATCTCAGTGTCAATAGTAAAACCTTCCGAACATTCACCTTTTATTCGTACTTTGGATTTAGTATTTTCTAAGGTCATTTTCAATAGCCTAATCAGTTTGGTTGGTATCCCAAATTGTTTCAATATTTTACTTAGTTTATTCCTTTTGACCGAATCATATGCTTTTCTGAAGTCCACAAATAAAGCCATTGCTTTAATCCCATATTCATAGCATGTAGTCAGTATTTCCTTCACCATGAACATTTGGTTCATTTTTGACCTCCCCTTTCTAAAACCTTCTTGATACTCCCCTATCTGTAGTTCTGGTATAGGTTCTATTCTCTGTTTCTACAGTGATTAACTAGTATATATTCCGCAATATACTTAGTCGGAATATGGATCAGGCTCGCCAGGTTGATGTTATCAACAATTTTTCTAAAGCCTTTGACAGACTGGGCTTTGATATTGTTTTACAAAAGTTATCTGTTTTGGACCATACTGAACTGAAACAAGAAAGACAGCATGTGCAAAATGGTGGATTCAGGGTCTCTGCCACATCAGGTGTCCCACAGGGCTCTGCTCTGGGAATATTATTGTTCCTCATTTTTATTAATGATTACTTTTCTAATAGCAGTTCAAAACTCTCATATTATGCCGATGATCTAAAGTCATACCTCTTTGTAAATTCCATTCAGGATTGTCATTTACTTCCGAATGGTGTAATATTTTTAAACATATGGTGTGTTTAAAATGCAACATTGTCACATTTTTCCGTATGAAAGATCAGTTAATCTATATGTAGAATATTGATAATACAAGGTTAACTCCATGTAATACCTTTAGAGATTTAGGAACTACCTTTCATTCAGAACTGACTTTCATCATATAAATAATAACAGTTTTATGGTACTGAAACACTAATTCTTTCGTTTAATGTTTATGTAAGATCTAAACTCAAATATACATCAGTAGTATGGAATCCCGGATATGAGACACAGGACTACAATCTGTTCAGAGATATTTCGTCAAGTTTTTATGGTTCAAAGGCGATGGTAGGTATTTACCTTAAGAGGATTTTTCTATTAATGCATTACTATCCAGATTTAATTTTATCCAACTCAGCTGCAGAAAAAAATATCATTCGGTTGCGTTTTAATATAAACTTATTCACAGTATTATTGATTGCCCTTAGTTCTTGCTGCTCTTCGTTTTTTAGTTAGTAATTTAACAACCCGCCACTTAATTGTACTATAAGTGAACTTCTTAAAAAGTTAATTAATGTTAACATTAGATAATTATTAACACTAATTACTAAGAAATCAATTTTTTTTGTTTGTTTAGTTTGTCATTTAGAGTTTATGTTTAGTTTTAGTTACTTTATTACTTTTTTACAACTTTATATTTTAAGTTAATATATAATGTCACCAGTATTAACTACTACTCCTACCCGGTCATTATAGTATTTTCTCTGTTTGGGTAGTTATTTATTAAAGCATCAGTGATTATCAAAAATGTGAGAGAATCTTGAACTACTTTGAATTTCATCAAGCAGGAAACAATTTTTAAAAGACTCATTCCACGAGGTACATAGAATTTCGATATGCCCCAACTCAACACATTTTACTTTCACTTTGTTTGGGAGCATTTTAGTAGTACTAATTATTGCAACCAACAATGATATTGCCAATCTCAAAATGAAACAAATAATTTGTAATAGGTGTAAGTAATGAAATATTTAAATAAGGTACATGTGGCGAAATTGTTAGTTAATTATTGCTGTAATTTATAATACAGGATGTCGCTGAAATTCATGTACCAGCGAGGAACCCTAGATTATTGAGGGCAAAATACGATGATTTATGCTAATTTACCTATATGCAAAAAGCACTGTTAGGAGGCGCCAAATTTTTTGAAAAAATTTCAATAATTGTTTATAAAATGGAAAAGCTTTGAAGGATTAAAATGACCTTTGTTATAAAAAAATATATTGGTTAAAGTATCGCGGAGTATCATAGCTACCTCTAGCGGCCATTCGTCATTAGGACGAACAACCGCAGACACAAAGCGTTCTATCACAGTAGAAAGCTATTTAAAGATTTGGCGATATCTTGCAAATACGGAGTTCCAGGAAATAACTACTCTGCGAGCTAATGCCCCGACCAATATTAAATTACACCTGGAAAACCTATAGCAAACAGCTATCACTCGTTAACAGCCCACTAGACATATACTGGTTTTTAGCTTATTTGTTCTAGCCTACAAACTCGAAACCGGCACATCAGACACCAGACATATGTCTGGTGTCTGATGTGCTGCTGACGAATGACTTTGCCTGCTTGCTATAGGTCTTTCAGGTCTAATTCAGTGCTGGTTGGAGCAACAGAATAGTGATTTTTTTATGTAACTCATTGACAATTATTAATATATTTAACAAACATTTTTATAAAATAAATAGGTATGATGATAAATTGTTAACAAATTGTAAGCATACTAGAATGTGAAATAATACTACAAATTGTGTTTGGAGCTATCATAATAAATTGTGGCATAAGATCTATAACTGTATAAGTGATTAGGTACTATTCTTTTTTCCCAGTGTATCTACTAATCAATACGCTTTACTATATTATTTCCGTTAAATGTGATAACATTGTTAATTCGGTCACGTAAAAAATAGAGACGTAATTGAATTGCAGCAAAGTTGCAAGTTTTATTATTATTTTCTTAAACATATATTTATCATACATCAACTGTTTGACAAGAATTTTTATTAATTTCATAGTAAACAATTATTTTATTAACTACACTCAATTTAATATTCAATATTAGAAAGGTGGGGGTCCACCCAAATAAAATTTGGCATGTGGTTTACGAGACAAAAAAGTTTGGAGATCAATGTTATAAATGAATAAATCTTCTAAAAATTAAATGAAATTATGTATTGTTATTACAACAATTTTAATAAATTATGGAAAATCTCCCCAAACACGTTTATTAGTGATCTAGCGAGCCCAAACAGACTATCTTACGTCTCATCCATGATTTGGCTGAAGACGATATTGACCGAAGAACTGAATTCTGCCCGTATATGATGCACCAAAATAATCGAAATAATTTTATTGCTTTATTTTCCGACGAGGCAATCTTCTATTTGAACAGGCATGTTAATTGGAAAAACACCCGTTATTGTTCTCAGGAAATTCCACATTGGATGCAATACTATAAGTAACAACAGCAGAAGGTCAATGTGTGGGCTGGTATTGTGAGAAATATAATTGTTGGTCTACATTTTTTTTGATGAAAATTTGACAGGAGCATTGTATCTGAATTTAGTAACGCATAACTTTCTATGAAATTTGTATATACCTTTGGTATTGTTTCCAACCCTGTAACATGGTGTCATTACTCAAAGGTAGGTCACCGTGTATATTAAATTATTATTCGAAAAAACAATAAATTAAAATAAAAAATCGACCTGTTCCGGCCATATTTAATTTATTTACCTAATAATGAATTTATGTCTTACTTTATGGACGGACTGTATTAATAGGTAATAGGTTTAAATCAATTTAAAAAACACTGTACAGTTATAGAAAACGTTTTGTTAAAATTGCCTACCTACATCCATCGTTACCTTGATTTCCCTAAATACCAAGCATGAATAAATAATTAAATCAAATAACAGCTCTTTTTAGATAAATTTTGCAACACGAAATTCTCACGCTAACTGCAGTCCCTGATTAGTAGCTTAAAATGGCAAATGGCATTCATGAAGACATATCGCCAGCAAATAAATAGCTAGTGTAAATATTACCTAACATATTGAGCGAGGGCGTTCGGTATATTTAAATGTAAATACAATATTGATAAATATATATTGATAAAAATATCTTCGGTGCGTGGGACTTCGTCGTGGGAACGTAAACACGGTATTATCTTTTCGCTTGTTACAATTTTTTATTCAGGTCATGTCTTTGGCGAAATTAATAACTGCGCGGGTGGGAACAAGACACTTTTCGCTACGCTAAAATATAACTGACATGCAGCATAATCTGTCTAAGTTTTTATAAAATATAATGTATAATAAAGAAAAACAATATTTTCTTGTTTTTGATAACATTATTATTTTTTATATATTTTTAGGTATTAATAATATTATGTGAAACTAACTTCTCTGTGGACAAAAGCCCCAACCAGCGTTGAATTACACCCACAATATCTACCCATATATTCTTTATTATTAGCTTTTGTAACATTTTTTACTGTATTAGAAAGGTATTTTAAACTAATATAAATCAAATCTACTACAATTCCTATCAATGAAGTCATATGTATGTAAAAATGCAGAAATAGATCAGATCTCATCTATTGTGGTTGAATCATAAACCTAGAACATTTTTTTTTTAGGTTTGTTTGTTTGTTTGATATATCAGATCTCATCTATTGTGGTTGAATCATAAACTTAGAAAATTTTTTTTCTAGGTTTGTGGGTTGAATTTTCGAGTTCCCACTGTCAAAAGTGAAATTAGATATTTATAGAGTGTTTTTATTAAAGCAGGTTAGTAAATTTATATAGATTAATTTCTTTAGATAATTATTGAATAGAGCTTTATCTGTGGAATTGTTCATTAGCATACCTAGATGTTTGGTATCAGAGAACATATATATGACTTCATTGATAAGAATTGTAGTAGATTTGATTTATATTAGCTTAATATACCTTTCTTATACAGTAAAAAAATATTACAAAAGCTAATAATAAAGAATATATGGGTAGATATTGTGGGTGTAATTCAACGCTGGTTGGGGCATTTGTCCACAGAGTAGTTACACACAATATTATTAATACCTAAAAATATATAAAAACTTTTACATAAAGGGTAAACATTATTTAAGTAGGTTTTCTCATATTTAATTCATTAACAGGATAATGTCACTTTTGTCATTATCGATATTTAATTTAAAATAATTTGAATTTATATAATAATTTTTATAGTTTGATATTTGACTCAACTTAAAAGAGGCCAACTGAAGAAGCAATCCTAAAAATGCAGAAATAGGTCAGATCTCATCTATTGTGGTTGAATTTTCGAGTTCCCACTGTCAAAAGTGAAATCAGATATTTATAGAGTGTTTTCATTAAAGCAGGTTAGTAAATTTAGATAGATTAATTACTTTAGATAATTATTGAATAGAGCTTTGTCTGTGGAATTGTTCATTAGCATACCTAGATGTTTGGTATCAGAGAACATACATAACAATACACAAGGTGTCCCATATAAAACTTTCCATTTGAATATTTCACTTAATATGACGTTTTGAAAAAAATCCAACAAAACATATCTTGTAGCTGTCCCGTCGTAGATCGAAGTATCAATTTTACAATTTCAAATGGCACTATAGAGCGTGCGATACATCGTTTGAATGCTCTTTTGATACTGGCTCTGAATTCGTAAAAAATATATAAAATCCATTATTCGTTTTCAAGGAAAAAGCATTGAAATATACATTTTTGATATGTTGTATTTTTAGAAAATTGTTTATAATAGATGCTTTAATTGTGCACTCAGTTGTTCTTGGCAAATATGAAGCCTGTCTACGAAGAGTCTTTCGGGTTAACTTGCAAAAACCACAGATTTGAGATGTTCTCAGAGAAAAAGTCGTTTGGACTAAAATCGGGAGACCGAGCTGGCCATTCTATAGCTCCACATCTACCTATCCACCGTCCTAGAAAATTCTGATCGAAATAAGTCCGCACTTGTCGCTTAAAATGAGGTGGAGCTCCGTCTTGTTGTAACGTCACAAGATTTTCATCCAGCTGATCATCATTCTTCAGAATTTCTGCGATGGTGAGATCAATATGACCTTCCAACAGACGTAAATAGCTGGTTCCAGTCAAAGTGTTATCTGCGATTTCCTAACACAATGAGGGTCTTCACCCGACCAATAACTAATATTATACCTATTCACTGTACCATTGAGAAAAAACGTACACTCATCACTGAAGCAGATATTGTAAAGTATATTTTGATTTTCTGTAATTCCGATCCGGATCATAGTCGTTCAAACAATGCACAAAACGTATTTTGTACGGATGCCGTTTATGTTTTTGCAAAACCCTCTAACGATCGCATAAATTGGTGTGGATTCATTGTCAGTTCGCCCAAAATTCCTACTTCCATTAATTTGTTAGGAAAATTGTTCTTCTTAAGATTTGTTACGGACTCAGTTTCTCGAAATTTCTTAACAGTTTGGCTCACGTACGCATGACTGGTTTGGTGATCAGGATGCAAATCATTGAAAATTGGAGCAGTTGCTCTAGCGCATTCATTATGTTTTCCATAAAGAAAAATTATTTCAACTTTTTCAGCTAACGAATAAACCATAATGAAAAATTGATAAATGTAAAAGTTACACTTTGATTGTAAACAGCAGATGAGATTTGATGCAACTGAAAACAATACAACAGCAATAACACATTTCCGATAAAATGATATCAAACAAAAAGGCAAAATGGAATGGAATGCAATGGAATTCATAAAAAAATATGAAAAGAACCTCAACCTTCCATATGTTTCGTTTATTATTATTTTTACCATCTGACGTAGAAACTCTTTTGCAGTTTAATAATTATGTTTTGATGTACGAAAATCTTTTCAGTGGTTAACATATGTAATCAATTAAAATTAATCAATTCTAAATGTAATAATTTCAATGTTTTTTTTTTTTTTGAAAACGAATAATGATTTGTTTATTTTTTATGGATTTAGACGCAGTATCAAAACAGCTTTCAAACGATGTATCACACGTCTTATAGTGCCATGTGAAATTTCAAATTTGATACCACAATCTACAAAGGGGTGGCAACTACAAAATAAGTAATGATGTAAGTCGATGACCCCCTTAAATTAAAAATCGACGGGTTTTTGGATTTTTTTCAAAACTTCATATTAAACGAAATATTCAGGTGGAAAGTTTTATATGGGACACCCTGTATGTTTAAATTAGGCATAAATAATCTCTCATCCTCTCATTTTTCTATTTTTTATGAGCGATTTACCAGCATATCTCAACACAGAATGCTGACGACGTCACTCTTGCATCGTATGAAAATAGCCTAGAGAAATTGCAAGATTCTTTGAATTCCTTAGCTTGTTAATTTACAGAATGATGTAATCAAAATTTATTAATTGTAAATGCAGGAAAATCTGTATGACCGTGATTTTTTTAGCGTAAAAATTTTAAAGCTGTTCTTCAAGTTGAAGTGAATGACACAATAATAGAGGATTCTGTTGAAGCTAAGTTTTTGGGAACGTTTATTTACTGTGATATGAGCTGGAACAGTCAAATTAACAATGTATGTACAAAAATAAACTACGGTTACTCGTAATATATTAATACAGTTAAGAACAATGTTTGATACTGGCAAGCTTCTTAACATATATTATTCCGTAATCTATTGTCATTTGTTCTATAATATTATACTTTGGAGCAATGTAAATGGTCATAATGCTAACCGAGTTTTAATATTACAAAAAATACTTATTCGATTATTTTTCGTATTCCTCAAGAATTTTGTAGACCATATTTTGTTCAAAATAACATATTGACTTTTTTTAGCATATATACGTACAAATATGTATTATATGCTGCCAAAAACATAAGATCTTATTAATGTAATTCTGATACACATGAATATAAAACTCAATATGGTAATTTAATTAAACTTCCACATCATGCTACAAGTTAGCGTAAAAAGTCGCCTTCTTATATGGGTATTAAACTTATGAATGCATTGCTGGTTGACATAAAATATGAAAAAAATTAATTTCAGCTTCACGTTTTCCTTTCATCGCGCTTCAAGCTGCATTTTTTTTTTCATTTGTTGGCACAAATAATGGTGAACATTTTGTATGTTCAGTTATTATTTATAAATTTTAAAAAAAACGTCAACAGAAGCTAAATATATGGGTAGATATTGTAGGTGTAATTCAACGCAGGTTGGGGCTTTTGTCCACTGAGTAGTTAGTCTGACACAATATTATTAATACCTAAAAATATATAAAAACTTTTACATAAAAGGTGAACATTTTTCAAGTAGGTATTGTCATATTTAATTCATTGACAGGATGTCACTTTTTGTCATTGTCAATATTTAACTTCAAATAATTTTAATTTTTATAATAATTTTTATAGTTAGATATTTGATTCAACTTAAAGGAGACCACCTGAAGAAGCAATCCTAAAAATGCAGAAATAGGTCAGATTTCATCTATTGTGGTTGAATTTGTCGTGTTCCCACTGCCAAAAAGTGAAGTTAGATATTTATAGAGTGTTTCATTAGCAGGTCAGTAAATTATTTTCTTTAGATAATTATTGAATAGAGCTTTGTCTGTGGAATTGTTCATTAGCATACCTAGATGTTTGGTATCAGAGAACATACATATGACTTCATTGTTGGAATTGTAGGATATTTGATTTATATTACCTTAAAATACCTTTCTAAAACAGTAAAAAAATTCGGAATTATTGTTGGATCTTGTTTCAGCAAATATGTTTGAACAGGACTTGAGGACTTCAAATATCTATTGCAAAAAATCGAAACACCTAAAATTATTGAAAAAAAAGTACACATTGCCGTATTTTGTCCGTAACGATATATTTCATGTGTCAGGGTTTTCAAAATAAAAAAATATATATACAGGGTTCGCCAGAAGGCCAGAAATTTCGTTATTTTTTAAGATACCTTAGCGAACAAGGTATCATTTTGTAGGTCTGTTTACGGCCTTATAAATTAACTACTTAATTATAAAAAACAAATTATTTTCACAAAATGGCCGGCTAGGAAAATTTATTTTCCCGGGTAGACTTTTTCCTAAATGCATTTTATAAAAAAATATTATGCCACCAAATAGGCCATGAAAAGAGCTTTAATTTGATATATGGGATGTCGGGAAATAATAGGGGTTTTTGAGTCTATTAATTAAAGTTATAAAATACATTGCTACCTATATGGAAATTATCAGTTTTATTTTAAAAATAGATATAAACAGCATAAAACATAACCTATTTTTTTTTAAATTATAAGTTATCTTCGAAGTTTTCCCCATTATGCTCCCAATGCAAAATATATAACGTTTTATTAATAATTCTGTCTTCTACATTTTCCAGAACGTTTCCACGAATAGCAGCATATCCTGCTCTATTCTTCAAATATCCAGCATATCTTGGCTTTGGCTAGAGAAGCTGGTATTCCTGGAAGTGCTCTGGAAAATGTAGTAATACAGAATTATTAATAAAACGTTATAAATGTCGAAGAGAACTTAAAATACAATGGATTATGCTTCATGATGTTTATATCTATTTTTAAAATAAAACTGATAGTTTCCATATAACAATGTAATTTTTAACTTTATTTAGAAGACTCAGAAGTAAATTTATCCTGAATGCTTTATTTTCATGCCATTGCACTTTCAAAGCCAAACATGATTTGAACATATTTAAGAAAATTACAGTAACAGAAGCTACAGAAGTCATAGCATAACAATTTTGTATACAGTGTGTTAAAGAAAAAATCCGCCTGGTATTTTTTTTTAATTAGAGACCTACAAAAAGATACCTCGTTTGCTAAGGTATCTTTAAAAATGACGGAGATATGGGCCTGAGGAGTTTTATGTTTTGGACCCTCTAAACGTAGCATAATGCTACGTATCGTAGTAGAGGAATTTTTGGGGCCAAACATGAATATAAATTTATTTTTAATCTAAAACATAAGCAAGTACAGCGTTTGCAAGGCACGTTTCTGTTATTATCCTAATGCCACATAACAATAACTTTCACATATCTACAAATAATTGTAAACTATGTTATACTAAATTTATGTTACGAGTATAAGAATATTTACGTCCATAGTTAAATTTTTAAAAATATGTATTATTATAGATTTCGGTATCTAAAACATTGTTGGGTATACCCTCTTTGTTGCCATTTGATAATGTCTGCTTAGTATCGTTGAAAATACAGATGCCATGATATAACTATTATTATTATTATTATTATTATTTTATTATTTATTTATTCCTTCTAAAAATATAACAATTTTACAGGAAGGGTTCTGTAATATACAACAGAAAAAAAAAAGAATCTTATATTTAAATAACCATACAAATTTTGAAAAAATCAAAACTTCAATATTACAATTAAATAATGTAAAAAAAGAAAATTATGAACAAAAACAAAATTGAGAAAAAAAAACCACTAGTTTAAAATAAAGACACAAAGTTTAAGAATACCCGTTACACATGCACATCAGCAGTTTTGGAACTAAAGTTATCAAGTAACTCAATTAAAGCATCACGAGAAGTTAAGTGTCTTAGATCAGGTGTTCTACGATGTTCATATATAGGACATTTAATAAAAATATGTTCAAGTGTTTCCAACTCAAATGTATTACAAATAGTACATACTTCAGTAGGGTTAATAGAATAGGAAATACCATGAAATGCAAACTTTAAAAAATGCTTGTTCAAAAGTTGAATTTGAGCTATAATCCTTATAATATATATCGGTAAATGGAAAGTTAAATAATTTTTCAGACATCTATTTATACTAAAATACCTATACAATATGGAGGATGTAGAATTTGTAAGCGATGATAAGTTGTTATGGTAAAGTAAATTCTCGTATATGTCCTATTAATCCGTTGTTTGAGATTTTTCGCGGTTAGGTTAGCCATGATATAACTATTATGTTATTTGCTAAGTTTTCTATAGTTCTGTTATTAAATGTTTAAAATTATTTGTTTCGGTAGAAGACTATTTCAAGAATATGGCGCCTTCAGACTTTTTTTCTAAAATTCATATAAATTCATATAATTTGTTTACATTATAGAACAATTTTATTTCTATTAAAAATGTGAAGATTGATAGGTCAGAAAAAGATAGTCAACTATCCGTAGCAATACAGCAGTACAATATTGGAACTGTACAATCTGAAAATAAATACTAGTTAAGGAGTTGCTAACAAAATCCAAATTTTAGATAGAAAATAACTGGCTACCTTTTCCTTATCCCTTAGACATATAAAAATAACGGAAGTTAACATAAAATAAATAAAACGTTGTGCATACAGGATATACCAAAACATTTTCCATCGTGGTGGGTATCGCGCTACAAAAAATGTAGAGAAAATAATGAAAAATATCTCTTAAGAAAGTTATGAGCATAATATGACCAATCAAAAATAATTTTCAAGGTTGATTTACTATTAGATTACTACTACTGTCTAATAAAATGTTACTAATTCAAATAGCACTGATTTAAAATGAAACATTAAAGCCTAGTAATTGATGAAAGTAAATTTGTTACTGGTTTTATTTGGCAATCCTATTTCAAACTTTGATATGATGTTGGTTTGAATACGTATCAATAGAAAAAATATTGAATTATGATTTCATCAGTGATCGATATCTTAAACTCAAAGTACTTGAGTAAAAAAAGAAAAATTATAAATCAATCCATGTTTTTCCAATAAATTTATCCCTTCGTCTCATCATTATGTATGCTAAATATACAAGGTGTCCGGAATATAAGTGTTGATATTAAAGAGGCTTGTATGTCTGACAAGAAGCAACAAAAAACTAGATTTTCTACAAATACATTTCAAAAATATATCTGCAATAAAATGCAAAATTGTGTTATGAAATTACAAATTCAGGTGTAACTTAAGTAAAAGTAATTATTATGTACAAAACCTGAAAATTTTGACATGGTGTGTGAGAGACGTTGTCATATATCCAAGACCTGTTTGCTGTCAACAATTAGCTTACCGTTGGTTAGAGAGAGAAAAATATTAAGTAAAATATATTTTGCTTGGACAATTTATCATACAGCAAAATAAAAACACTCATATTCCGTAATAAGATCGTGGAATATGTTTTGTCCCCATTTGTCTTGCCATCAGTCACGATAGATTTGGAATTATTATAAAATAAATGAAATAGCTGATAATATGAGAAATATCTTAAAAAACCAAAAATTTTAATTTTTTAACAGATTTCTTACGACCTCAATAAATAACTTCTTCTTAGTGGACAATGAAAGTAGCCATATAGACTAAGACTTAAACTGTATAAACCTGTCAGTCAAAGCCAATGTGCAAAATTATATATTGTTTTCGATATACCTAATTTTTTATTGAATTATTTTGTAGGACATTTGTGTTCTGGAAGATTACATTCTATTCTGCGTTGTTATAGATGATGAGCAATTAATTTCCTTTTTAATTTCGTTAAAATGAAATCCTTTTAAAAATTACAAAACACCTGCTCCCGCTGCTAAACCGCATGTAATGTCACGGACAATCCACTCAACATTGCGAAACCATTTAAATATATCCAGTTTCAATTAGACGAAGTTTACATCACTCCGATTGAATTTGCCCATGGTGGATTAATCCATCAGAGTTTGTCAACCTGCAAACATTATTTGGTTTGCAGCAAATTGAAGTTGTCCGCATGTAAATGCTGTAACCCTAACGCTCACCGCATATCGTCGGCTGAATTAAATTACTTGGACGATGGGTGTCACAACACCCAGCTCATGTAAATACTCACTACCAGCAATTTCATTAAGACTGTAATTCGTAATGAAAGCCGTTTCCGTTACAAAGTCCACAGCTTGAATATACAGAGCTCTTATAAATACAATTTTCTGAAGAAAAAAAAATCAAAAAGAGGCGGTTCCAAAACGATTTAAAATACACTTCTGCAACGCACTGGAAACTGGTCCCCTGTAAAACCTGATAAGGCGACAATCTGTAACCGGACAAAAAATGAAAAGAAATGATCAAGGAAAGAAATAAATAACATTTTATAACGCCGATTTTATACAACAAATTTAACTGCTTTTGTCGCTATTGTTATTAATTATTAATATATTTAATTTGTGGTTTCGATTAATACAACAGTTTGACATACCTGACGTTACATTTCGGACCTGCAAATGTTTCTGCTTCTTGTTCGTTTTGAACTCGTAAGTTATTGGCACGTTTCCGTAAATCGTCAATAGTATGTATCCACTTCTGTGCGATATACTTCATTTTTCTTCATGGTACAGGTCCTCTTCGTCCAATCCCTTGGCATTAATGCTTGGGCACGCTGTACATGGTATAGATATAATTGAGTCTCTTGTATGATAAGCCACACTGCAATATGCCGTTAACATCCTGGACCTCCACCTCTTCCACAATTCGGTTTCAAATTTTCCTTACGTTGCACTACACTTGCACTCACTTAACACCGCGGTTTGGTGTTTGGGTTGGTGGTTTGGAGGTAATGTCAGACTACAAATCTACAATCACTCTATTCGCCAAGATTTGGCAACGCGGTCAGTGATCTAGATCTCCTACGGCAACCCTACATTAGGGTTCACCTGCAACAAAGTTCTAATTTTATTTTTGTCATTTTTGTAACAAATATTGTTCGGACCTGTTTATTATTTACATGTTTATGATCAGATCGTTTTTTATTTACTTTTTATTGTTTTAATTTATTAAAAATTATTGTATTGTAAGTATTGAAATACTTAACTTTTTTCACTTAACCCCTCTTATATCAAATTCCTGGCTACGCCACTGGTCGCCATCTAAAGTTTCTTGAGGTTCTTAAGGTTTCAGCTTTTATTTTATTGAAAATTTTACATTATATTTTCAGCAATCAGAATGAATCAGTTACAATTATTAGTCAGTTGACTTTTTAATTTCAGAATTATTATTTCAAATCAATAACTCTTTCTTCATAATTTTTTTAGCAATATTGTAATCCTGATTTTTGATCATTACTATTCACATTTTTTATTTACTTTAATTAATATGTAAGTATCATAATTATTAAATATTACACCTTGATATAATTCAGAATAAGTTTGTTAAGTTTTCTCAGTTATAGAATTCATGATATCTCGTTCGATATAATTATTTGTGTTAACACCTTTAGAACTTTGTACATTTTTTCTTATATGAATATAGATCAGATTCGTTTTTGTTCAGAAGTAACAAGCACTTTAGAAACTATAATTTCGTAATTCAGTTAAAGTAGCTTCAACAATAATTATTAATTGTATCATTTTGTTTATTCATTTCACACTAGCGTTAAAGTAAATAAATGAAAAATGCATTTATTTATATGTGAAGAGTATACTGTTTGTTTGTACAATACAAGATCTGCATACTCTTTGTAGATCAATGCATTTTTTATTTAGCACTTTGACGCTAGGTGTCAAATGAATAAACAAAATGACACAAATAATAGGTACTTATGGTCATAATTTTTATTTAAGTCTGTCACAGAGCTTGTAGTATTCAATATACAGTATGCGCCAAAAGTATGGAATAAATTCAATAAAAACGGAACAATTATTTTTTGGGAAAAATCCTCGAACAGATAGGTCGATTCTTAATTTAAAAAATACATATTTTAGCGTAAAATGCGATTTTCATGTCATTTGTTTTCGAGTAGTGACGTCATAGATTTTTTTAAATGGCAACACCATATTTTTTTCCTTGATTCTGAAAGATCGTTTAATTCTCTATCAGACAGTATTAAAATTTTGCCCTCTTACATAGGAAAGCCTTCGAGTAAATGACGATTGAATGTTAGAAAACGTAAATCAATTAAAATAAAGCAAAAACGTTATCAAGTTTAATTTTTCGAATTCCATAGTTCTTTTATGGATCACGTAGGTGAAAATCTTTGCAAAGTGTCATTGTCACACCGACTTTCTATTTTATTTAAAGTATTATGGCGCATTTAACTGTTACAGAATATTTTGATAAGTATGGTGGATAATCCTCATAATTTTTCACGATTGGTTGCATTAAACAATGACACTAGTCAGAGCATAGTGCTACGTATCTTGAGGAAGGAAAAATATCATCCCTACAAAATTCAACTTGTGCAGGAACTCAATGAAGATGATCCCGATCGCCGCTTACACTTTTGCGAAATTCTAATGGATTTATGTCAAGGAAATAGAAATTTACACCGGCAAATACTTTTTTCAGATGAGGCCTCATTTTGTCTGAATGGTACAGTAAACCGTCAAACTTGCAGATATTGGAGTCGGGAAAATCCTCATTGGATGGCAGAGGCACATACCCAACACCCTCAGAAATTAAATGTGTGGGCTGGAATAGTTGACGACAGAATAGTAGGGTTCTTTGAAAAAACCCTTACGTGACAAAGATATTTAGAGTTTCTAGAAAATGACTTTGTTCCAGCCCTTGCAGTTTTTCCTAACGATAATGACCCTGACATTCCTGACGATACCATATGGTTTCAGCAACACGGTGCACCTCCGCACTATGCGCGCCCTGTACGAGATTTTTTGGACAACTGTTTTCCTGGGACGTGGATCGGCAGACGCGGACCGATAGAATGGCCTGCAAGATCGCCAGATCTTACACCTCTTGACTATTTTTTATGGGCATACTTGAATTCAAAAGTGTACATTAATAAACCACGTAATTTAGAAGAACTTCAAAATCGCATTCGGGACGAAATACGCAGAGTTACCCCAGAAATCATTCATAATGTGCAAGAAGAATTTCTTCACAGACTTGCGCATTGTCAAGAAGTTGGTGGATGGCAATTCGAACATTTAATTTAAGTATAAAATTTAACCAATTGTATTTTATTTTACATACCTCAGAATTGTTACTTTTTTATGGATGAAATTTACGTTTTCTAACATTCAATCGTCATTTACTCGAAAACTTTCCTATGTAAGAGGGCAAAATTTTAGTACTGTCTGATAGAGAATTAAACGATCTTTCAGAATCAAGGAAAAAATATGGTGTTGCCATTTAAAAAAATCGATGACGTCATTACTCGAAAACAAATGACATTTGAAAATCGCATTTTACGCTATAATATGTATTTTTTAAATTAAAAATCGACCTGTTCGAGGATTTTTCCCAAAAAATAATTGTTTCGTTTTTATTGAATTTATTCCATACTTTTGGCGCATACTGTATTATACTTATAGGTTAACAGTAAGATTGTATGCTATAGTTTACTTAAACCAAATAAATTACAATCGGAAAATACATTTTAAGGGATTCCTTTTAATGAGTTTGAACTTGAAAGTTAAGCTCAGCTATGAACGAATAAAAATTGATATAAACAAAAATTTATTTTTTATTTCTCATAACATAAATTTTCTTTCCAAAGTTCTTGCAGAGAAACATTTAGCTTAACTCTAGAGCCATTAAATCACCTTGTAATGCAGTATTATTCTATGCTTTGAGTGTCTCGAACCGGAATCGTTACAACCAATAAACGTTTATTTGCAAGTTGTAAAATTTTGCATGTTCTCAAGATATTTTCGTATTTGCCGTATTAATCATTTCCTCTTATAAAGTCCGTTAATCGACATTATAAAATTTTTATCTTCCCCTAACCCGCAATAAAACCCCCAGAAAAGCTTTGTGACCCTCTCGAGAGTCAGTGAGAAAATATTAAAAATCAAGTATAACAGTGCATATATTTGGCGTAAGCACAAACAACATTATTGTGTAAAATTTATCGAACAAACAACTCTATCGCAGTTTCGTTAACCCCTTGAAAGATGTTCGGTACGCAATAAACACCTGTTGAGCGTAGCCGTGAGAAAAATATTTTAAAGTAAAGGGGTGATATCATTTGATAAACACAACTATGCAAACAGTAGGCTTTTTAAAAGACATCATTATCTTCGTTCTGTGAAAAGATCATTGATACCGACAATGGTATTTAATCTTTAACTAAATATTTTTCTGATATGAATACCAAGTTTGTTAATAACTATATCGCATAGAGTCAGCTACTGTAGGTGGACTTAATTTTTATTACACTTTGAAGACATTTACCCAGTACATCAGTCTGGGTTTCGAAAGAGCCATAGTACAGCAACCGCCTTGGCAAATGTAACTGATGATATACTACGAGCATTCGATAGTGGGCAAGCTTCGGCATTGGTGCTTTTAAATTTTACAAAAGCATTCGATACAATTAATCATAGGTTGCTTATTGCTAAGTGCAATTTCTTAGGCTTTAATGGCATATCGTTGAACTCCTTAAGTAATTATTTAAACAACAGATACCAACTGTAATATTAAATAATAGTATTTCTAGTGCTCAACAAATTGTGTCTGGTGTGCCACAGGGTTCAGTTCTTGGGCCTTTATTATTTTTACTTTATATGTTTGACTTAACAAATGTAGTTACAAAATGTAATGTTCAGTTTTTTGCAGATGATACTCAGCTTTATCATCACTTTGCAGCTGACAAATCTGATCAGGCTATGGAAATTATGAACGATGATTTATTCGACAAATCATAATATACGGCTAAATTCTAATAAATCTAAAGTGCCTTTATTTTGCACAAAGAAAAGATGTGAGCATTTAAAGGCAAACATGCATATTAATATCGATGGTCAAGCAGTTCCGTTTGTTACTACTGCAAAAAATTTAGGCGTATATTTTGACGAAAATTTAAAATTTATAGACCATGTCACAAATGTTACTAGGGAGTGTTACATGAGATTAAAATTGTTATATGCTAATAAAAATCTGTTGATATATAAGATGAAGAAATGGTCGTGCGAGAGTTTAGTATTGCCCAAAATATCTCACTGCAATATAGTATTTTATCCATGCTTAGATAAAGTGACCTGCAATAGGTTACAAAAAATTCAAAACTGTTGTAAATTAATTAAGAATCTAAGAAAGTATGATCATATATCTGCCGCTTTTTCAAATTTAAATTGGTTGAAAATCAACAACACATTTAAATATAATTTCCTTTCCTTTGTATTTCGTATATTGAGCTCTTCATCTCCCGAATACTTAAAGGAGAAGCTAATATGTGGGAACACAGTACATAATCTGAATTTACGAAACCAAACATCACTAAGTATACCTTATTACAAGACAGCTATGTTTCAGCGTTCATTTACATTTAACGCAATTAAATTATATAATTCCTTAAATTTCAATATTAAAGGCACCGTGTCTGAAAAATCTTTTAAAAGACATTTAAAACAGTATTTGTTATTTTTGCAATAATAAATATAATCGTTTTTTTTTTTTATATATTTTTAGGTATTAATAATAGTGAAACTAACTACTCTGTGAACTAAAGCTCCAACCAACGTTGAATTACTCCCACAATATCTACCCATATATTCTTTATTATTAGCTTTTGTAACATTTGTTACTGTATTAGAAAGGTATTTTAAGCTAATATAAATCAAATCTCCTACAATTCCTATCAATGAAGTCATATGTATGATCTCTGATATCAAACATCTAGGTATGCTAATGAACAATTCCACAGACAAAGCTCTATTCAATAATTATCTAATGAAATTAATCTAGCTAAATTTACTAACCTGGTTTAATGAAAACAATCTATAAATATCTAACTTCACTTTGAAACAGTGGGAACTCGAAAATTCAACCACAATAGATGAGATCTGACCTATTTCTGCATTTTTAGGATTGCTTCTTCAGGTGGCCTCCTTTAGTTGAGTCAAATACCTAACTATAAAAATTATTATATAAATTAAAATTATTTGAAATTAAATATCGACAATGTCAAAGTGATTTTAGCCTGTTAATGAATTTTAAATTAAATATGACAAATACCTACTTAAATAATGTTTACTCTTTATGTCATCTTTTTTTAAATATATTTTTAGGTATTAATAATATTGTGTGACTAAAGCCACAATCAGCGTTGAATTACACCCACAATATTTACTTTTATTTTACTTTTTTATTTATTTTATTTGTGTATCTGTAAATACGATTCATTATCCTTGAAACGCCAGCCTTAATAAGTTGTGATCAATTTTAACAAATGCCTTACTGAAGTAAGTGTACACGGCATACACCTGTATCGATGGTTCATGGATTTTGTTATGAAACTGCTGTATGCTAACAAATTTGTATCTATGGAACGATTAGCAAAGAAACCATATTGTTCTAGAATGATATACTGTTTACATCTTGAAATAACGGGTCATATATAAGAGTTTCTAGAAGTTTACTAAATATACAAAGTTTATTAATGCCTCGATAATTTGACACATCATTTTTATCACCAATATTTTTATAAACAGGTATAAGGTAAGATAACTTCCAAAGATCAGGTATATTATATGTTCTGAGAGATTTTTTAAACAAAATACAAAGTGGAATATATAATGCCCTAGCACATCTTTCCCCAAATATCGGAAAAATATTATCGGGTTCAGCTCCCTTTGTTTCGGCTAAATCAAAAAGCTTTTTCGCACTTTGCCGTTTTTAGCACTTATTCTTCAATCTTTTACTTAGGTTTTATATCTTTTGTATAGACCTCAAGACCTACACAAATAGTAACAGATTTTTTAAAAATATTCATATGGTGAAGCATATAACCAATTAATAGGAATTCATACATTTCGGAAAATCCCAAAGCAGTTGCTGCGTTTCTAAAATTGCAGGTTGCTCACGAATATACCGGACATTAAACGTAAACCGTAAACCTCAGCTCCAGTATAACAAATTCAAGAGCTGATATCTCAACTTTAAAACGGTAGCTGAAGGCTACATTGAGGAGTTCATAACTTGTATATCAATTGTTAGCAAAAAAGTGTTTCCTACTGCAAGTACGTCAAGAAATGGATGCAATTTTTTAAATAATTCAACCACTTTGGAGGATTCAGTAGTTCATAAACCATCTACTAGTAAAAACACTTCAACCTACATAAACGAAGTAAATGTTTCAAAACAAACAGGACAAGAAATATTTAATTTTTAATTTAGCGGCAGAAAAAATAATACTGCTTAGGTAGTAAATGTGACACTTTAGTGCCTGACAGCTGTCACTAAATCTACGCCTTTAATGCCCATCGCAAAAAAAAATTCATTACTACAATTGGCAAGACATTATAACATTGTTGTGTTGGTGGTTGCACATCTAAGAATTTAAATGCGTGTCTGGTGAACGGCCATGTACGTTAATAAACAGGGGTTTAATATAATTATTTATTATTTAATTTATTATTATAATATAATTATATACATACAACACATACTGCATTATTAGATTTTTTACATTATGTTTATGGTAACTTGGATAAGGGAAATAAGGTGTTAGTTGTGTTCCAGGATTTGTCAAAAGTTTTTGACTGCGTGGATCATCACATTCTACTAAAAAGAGTGGAGTGTTATGATCTTCGTAGTCAATGTAATAAGTTATTGAGATGCTACTTGACAAGTAGAAAACAGTTCGTTGAATTTTATGGCACAAAATCTCTAGACTTAAATGTTAATATGGGCGTGCCTCCCTCAGGGTAGCATTCTTGGACCCTTGTTGTTTTTGCTATATATTAATAATGCGAATAGTTATATATCTACTTATTTTTGTGCATTTGCTGACGATATTACAATTGCATCAACTGGAAAATCTATCGAATAAGTAATTTGTGACTTGAATTCAAACTTAAAGTGTTTGAGCCAGTATTTTACAGAATCTAGGTTAGTCTTGAATTGTGAAAAGATATTTAGATGAAAAACCAATTCAACATGTATCAAATTTTAAGCTTTTAGGTATTAATATAGATATGTCACTAAATGAACTTAGTAAGAAGTGTGCCACTTGTTGCTTTGCTATACATCGATTATCAAAAATATGTAGTGAGAATGTTGAATGTTTCAGGATTCAGGATTTTTTATTTTGCAAAATTTGAATCTCGGCTTAGGTATGGCGTGATCTTTTGGGCAGGTGAAAGTACTTCTGTAAACCCTATATTTATATTGCAAAAAAGGGCTTTTCGTTCGATATATCATCTCAACTATCGTGCATCTTGTAGGCAAATATTTAAAGAAAAACATATCTTAAATTTGCATTGCATTTATATTTTAGAATTACTGTGTTTTGTAAAAAAAGAAAATATTTCAAGTTTTACATATCAAAATGCCGACCACAACTATTTGACGCTAAATGGACTTGATTTGCAATATAATGATCATCGTTTGTAGTTGTATAGAGCCGATCCATATTATATTGGTGCTGTAGTTTATAATAAATTAGAAACTAATATAAAATCACTAACAAGTATTAGTAAATATGTAAGGAATTTTCTTTTAGACAACAGTTTCTATACGGTAAGAGAATATTTGGAATTTAAGGTGTCGTTTCGTACACGTGTATGTGGGTGGGTGCGTGTGCGTGTGGCGATCTTGGAGGCCATAAAACAGGTCCGGCATTTCCTACCCATCTATGTGGAAAAGTTTGGGGTAAATGCTCTCTAACGGCCATGGAAAAATGAGTTGGAGCACCATCATGCTGGAATCACATTTGTTGCCTCTGATTCAAAGGAGTATCTTCCAAAAACTCATACAGTGTGTTCTGCAGAAACTTGAGGTAAGCAGCGCCTGTTAATCGGTTTGGTAAAACAACAGGACCTAGAAACCTGTCACCTACAATACCCATCCAAATGTTTAATGAAAAACTTGCCTGATGTCCAGATTCTATGAGAGCATGAGGATTTTCGTCGGCCCAAATATGTGTATTGTGAAAATTAAACACTCCATTTATTATGAACCCGACCTCATCAGTGAAAAGAATGTTTGCAAGAAAACGAGGATCTTCAGCATTATGACGTAGAAACTAGCGGCAAAAAACTAAACGTGCTTGATGATCATTTATTGGATTTAAGGACTGTACTCGTTGCACATGGTATGGATAAAGCAGTTGCTCGTGAATAATTCTCCAAACAAGAGGATCACTAATTCCTACCTCGGCTGATATTCTCCGCACACTCTTACCTGGATTCTGACCTGGATTCTGCTCTACCAGTGCTAGAATTTCTTCTTATGCTCTAGGAGTGGATACCAACCTTGGTCTTCCGGATAAATGGCACTGTTTGCTCAAGGAACCGGTATCACGCAATCTTTGGTGAATTCTTACAAACATGCGTTGTGCAGGAATCTGGCGATTTGGATAAGCGTCAACATAAAGACGTCGCGCTTCGGTGGCGTTCCTATTAGCACGACCATATATGAAATGCATGTCTGTTAATTCTGCGTTAGAGTGCACTGAGAACAACTGTCAAATACGTACTGTTTAGCTCACTAAACATCAACCAAGTATTATAAGAAAATACACAACGTTTTTTCAAAATAAAAAAAGGGGCTAAAAAACATAACCATTCCATATCTCCGCAACCGTTACTTTGCGGACCCATGTTTATTGAGACTTTTCTGCTTATTTTGGTTCATACTATTACCTTCTTAAATATTTTACACTCTTTTTTTAACACCGTGTACATATGCATATCTATATATGTGTATATGTTGTTATATTATTATATACCTGTGTGTGTTTTTGATTTTTAATTTGAATTTTATTATTTATTGTTTATTTCAATTTTTAATATTTTATTGTGTATTTGATGTTAAAGTTAAATATTAAATTTTTGGTGGGCGCCACTGATCCTTTTATGTATTATGTTTTGTGAGTGTATGTTGTGTTTCAATTATATTTCGTTCAATACAAACCTTTTATATAATACATTTTTTTTTATCTTTATCTTACTTTATTTATACCAAATTTTGTTTATCCCTTGCTAGACACAGTTTTATAAATCAAAAGAGCAAAAGAAACTTAAATCAGGAGTCGGTTCAAAATATACAGGTTTTAATTTTATATTGTAATAACTAGTAACATAATATTTTTGTGCTATAATCAATTGTAAAACAATAAAGAATATTTTCTTTTTAATATTACCTTTCTGATAATGAATTTTACCAAACCAATGTAGATTAAAACTTGGATATTGAATTTAATTGAAGTTTATAAATTATACTCAAATATCCTTTATTTTTGTAATGTTGGTTGCATTCCTACGGAAACATAATATATTCTAAAGTAAAATGGCTTCTCTTTGGATGACAGATATTGTTTGCTCCAGTGAAATGATTGAATGTGGATGTTATATTTGTTGAGTTCGACTCGGTTTTATACAGGTAAGTCCTGTAGTTTTATTTTATACTTTGCAAAGATTGATATTGTTAAAATCGATTTTAATTTACTATACTATACTATACTATATTTATAGTGCACTTTATTTTTTTTTTAAGGTACCTGAGGTTAGGAATGTTTTATTTTCCTTCCTGGAAACTGCAAACTGCCTGGAAACTGGAAACTATCCTGTGGGATTCTATGGAACTGCACAATTTCCCTGGATACGGATGATATCTTCAGTTGTGGCAATAAAAACTATACTGGATGATGTACAAATGGTAAATTATAACTGGTAGGACGATATTTTTTTATTTTTCTTGTTATTTTTAATCAATTTTTTATAATTTCGGGAGCTCTCTTGCAATGCTGCTGCTCTTCTCTCAACCCAAGCCGTAACTAACAACAAATTCATTGTTTTTTCCTTGCTGCAGATTGCCATGTTATAAAAGTCCATTCACATGATTTTCTTGCAGTCTTTGTATGTCTTTTTTATGCACAATTCACAACACAACTTATAACTAATACAAATTTAAAATGTCCTTTTATCTTAATTATACAATTTTTAATTATTTTGTTTAGGAAAATAGTCTTTATTTTGTGTTTTTGTTCATGTTCAAAAGATTCTTGTAAAGTCGCCTTTACTTTTGACATTTCTAGAATTGATTATTTTAATTTGACATTTCAATTTAAATTTTAGGACATGATTTATTTGTAATTGGAATATCTTTCATTATGTTACTCGTTTGCATACCATATGTATATCAGATTTTTCTGTAGACTTTCTTCTTTTATTTTCTATATGGTGCTCTGAGTTTAATTTCTTTTTTTTATGTTCTGAATGATAATAATAGTCGTCGTCATGCAAATTTTTGAAATTGATTTTTAAAATTAGTATTTTATGTTATGTAATATTATTTATTCTATGTAAAATTCATATCCAAGGATATCTATATTAACAATTCTTTATATATTTTATAAATTGATACTAATAATTATTAATTTTTATTTAACTTTAGGTTTGGTCAGGTGTTATTTTCATTTGATTTTCTGTGTATATTTCAAATTGTTACAATGTATATATATTTTTCTATTTTACTATATATTCTTTTTTTTTAATGTCTCTTGTGAAGTTTTGACATATCCTATATTACTGTATGATCAGTTAGAAAAATAAAGTTTGATTTTATTTAATTTAGGTTTTATAAATAATCTTGAAAATTTTTTGAAGGACGATTCCGTTAATTCGTTCTTCAACCTCTCTGAAAATAATATTTGTACTTAGTCATAGCTAATCCTGTATACCTCCAGGCTTTCTTGAGTTATCTCTTAAATTGCTATGATCGATGTTAGAAGGCCTAAACTGAATCAGATTCAGTAATAGTTCCAAAGGAATTTATTATGATAAGCAAGTGCTACTGGTTTTCCAGCTTAAGAACCTTAACGTTCATGGTCTTCAGCCGCGAACGGTGCTGCAGACAGGCACTCGCATTTGCGAACCAGCGGGAGGTGGAGACACACTACACGCTCTTTAGCTATAATTATTGGATATTTTTCCAGTTTTCATATCTTATTTCATACTACGGTCTGCGTTCCGTATGTAAAGTACTCCTTGTTAATTAGCATTAAGTGGCGTCACGAAATGCCGTTTAAAACGAAGGTAAATAATCAACGTATATTAAAAAAAATGTCAAATTGTTCACTGAACTACTTTTACAGTTTTAAAGTATTATTTATTTATTTGCTAGTAGGAGGAGCCAATTCGCAATTCGATGAGTTGTTGAAACACATAATACTTATAAAATAAAATTATGAAATAAAAATTATAAAGAATAAAATGCAATAAATAACAATTAAAGTCTCATAATTAAAAATTACGTAAGAATAACAAACGTAGAAAAGGAAACAAAAAACTTAAATGATCAGAGGGTTGTTAACCATTGATGAGTATAATAATTACATCCATAATTAGTTCTATACACATACCTTTACATGCCATTTGCTCTAATGTAAATAACTTAAAAGGTTTATGTGCACAGAAAATGCACTGAATTATAATAAATTTACACCTTTACACATTCGTTTTTATTAGATATACAGGGTTAATTATGACTAAGTACAAATATTTTAAGAGGGGAGAGAAAATTAAGAATTAATGGAATCGCCCTTCAAAAAAATTTCAAATTTATTTATAAAGCAACACAACAAAAAGAATTGTAGTTTTGTGTTCTTCAGTTTTTAGTGCCTTATTTTAATTTTAAACGTTTCATAGTTATTAAATAAAGGAATATATGTCGGCGGTTTGTTTTTGCAGGTTATGGTACAAGACTACGGGTGTGTTTTAGCGGTAGTGAGTGGTTGTAATGAGTGAAAATGTAATTTTGCCAGTGTAACGAAATAATGAAAAACTAATGCAAAACACTGTAGCTAACTGGATTAACTGGTACTTATCTATCAGGTATTATTACTAATAAGAATGCTAATTTTTGTTGTTTCTGCATTTAATAACGCTGAAAAAAGACGACCGCAGGGTGACATGGTTGACAGATCCATGGATCTAAGCCATTTCAGTCGATGCTTATCAAAGGCGCCGACTTTCCGTAGGAAAAAAGGGTTTTGCTCCATTTTTTAAACATCGAGCTAAAATTGTGGAATAATTTTTTTTGTTGTCTTTTAGGTCTCCCTAAGCACATAGTTATAATTTTTATACTTACTCATCTAGATATTTGCAAATCTAATAGTAATTTGATATATAGTGAGTATATTTTTTGAGTCTTTATGTCGTAACCTCTATAATTAGTCGCTGCCAGTAGCAGAATTAAAGTGCACATCCCTAGAATTTTAGGTTTGGCCCTTTCGACACTAAATAAGTAGGCGAGATACTACAAACAAACTTTATTATATGTTATAAATGCTTCGTACAAATAGACTGGAGAACGTGGAGCACGCACTTAGTTTTATACTAATGGTGTGCTTCCGTTGCATTTTTCTTAGATAAGATTATAAAAATATATATAACATATATTACATAATACATATTTAAAATAAGCAAAAATAATATAAAGATACTATTATAGAGTTCATATAATTCCTCCCCTCTTAGACGGAAAATCAGAGTTTACGGGAGTTGGCTCCTGGAAAGTCTGAGGTGTAGTAGTTGGCGTCATTGTCCTCTTTGGGCATACCAGCCATGAGTTTATACTTTTCCTGAAGGTGAAGAGAAGAAATAAGATTGTAAATCCAATGAGAGACCATGTTAACCAGGTCGTCCAAGAGATTGATGTAGGTTCAATTGATGCAGGGTCAATCAACTGAATGTCTTTCGTTTCTTTTACTTTGTTCTTAAGGAACTCCAATTCATTTATGGTATTGTCCAATGTAAAATTTGATATTCGGGGTTTTCTTATTTCTGGCAAAAGAAATGTAGAGGCTTGTAAGTTCGTGGTAGGAAGGAAATAGTCTTCTTCATTAATTCGTAAAGTGCATCCTTCTTGGTTGGATATTAAAGAATCTTCTGAGAGAAAATGGTGGATGACGCTAGAACATTGTTCTTCTATATGCACCGTTTTGCTTGGTAGGACAAGCAACTGTCCGGAAGGTAACATGGTAATGCTGTCCTTAGGGTTTTTCAAATAGTAAAATGTACAATTTGGTTCGTCATGATCAATCATCATTTTTGGAATGCATGATGGTGGTTTTTCATATATCATTTCTTTAAGTTGGTAGTATTTGCCGACTTTTGGGGGTTTTTCTTCTAGCCAGGAATAAACGCTAGCAGAAGTACCAAGTGCCAAGTAACTTTCGGGGGGAATAATGGATATATTTGAGGAAGACATAAATATTTGGAATAGGTTATATTCATTGACATGGTAGATCGGAATTAAAATTTCCATATATATTACTGAACTTGATACGTAATGTTTCATATGAAATAAAGAAAATATTGAATTTTGATCTAAAGAAGGTAATTCCGCGGGTTCATATAAAGTGTATAGAATTTTAAAAATTTCGGTAATAGTTGTAGTTGAAATTACATCGGAATGTATGATACTCATATGACTAAATAACAAGCCATCTTCAATTTGGTCTAAAATCTCTAAAGTGATTAAACAATCGTTAATTAAAGTTTGAGTTTCAAAAAAATCGTTTGCAGTTTTCCAAAAGTTGTTAATCTTTTTCATAGCACTTTGTATTTCACTTGTAAATTATTCCAGAACGGAAAGCTTCGTGTTTAGCTGATCATTTATATTTTTCTGATTACGAAATACAATTTCTAGTTTTTGTTCCAAAAGCTCCTTATCATCGGCACTCATTAAACCAAATAACTCTGAATAGATATTCCCGATAAAATTAAAAATACCGCGTTTCTCGCGTTTTACAGTGGCAGAAGAAATGATTTCGAATTTTTGTTTAATACGCTCTGTGAGATAATGTAACTGAATATGCCAGAATTGTTTTTCTTTAGTTGTATTTTCAGAAGATACGAGAAGTCTATTTACATGTTCTCCTATTTCCGTTAAGTTAAGGATGTGTACAAAAGAATGGTAAAAGGATATAGTTTTAAGGGAGCCCAAATTTACAGGGAGGATAGGGTTAGTCAGTCTCTCTATTTTTATTGTCATAGTCATGTTCTTCGTCAATATTGTCATCACCGTTATCATTGTCAGAAATGGAAGCAGGGTCTTCATTATTCTGTAACAAAGGAGAACCTTTAGCCTGTCTTTTCTTTTTAACTTTGCGTTTATGGTATTTTCCTTTTTTAGTTTTTACAGTTATGTCTAAATCTTGTAGGACTTTAACTTTTTCAAAAGGATTTTGAATTTTACGAGACCAGGGGGTTTTTGTTTTTAAATAAATTTCATCATTAGGTTGTAGGACTTCAGGTTCATTACGATTTTGATATAACTTTTCATTGCGCGTCTGCTTACTCTGATTCAGTTTAGTTTTAATTTGTTCATTAAGTTTTTCTGATAATTTCCGAGTATTTTCTACAAAGTCTTGGGTAGTTTCAACTTCATTAAGAATAGGTGAAGTATCGTTATAGATCGATGGGAACAGTATCGAAAAAGGGGTTTGCTGAGTAGCAGAATGGATAGAATTATTATAAGAAGTTATTGCTAACCTCATCAAGTAGTCTAGAGGCTTATGGGGATCTTCCGTTTTTAATATATTCTAGCAATGTCGAGTGGAACCTTTCTACAGGGCTATTACTTTGGGAATTTTGTGTTGAGGTCACATGAATTTTGATATTATGTAATTGACAGAATTGTTTAAAAAGGGTATTAACAAATTCCTTGCCAGGATCATGAATTATATACCTGGGGGTTCCAAAGAAAGACGTAAAAGTAGTTAATCCTTGAATGGTATCAAGAGCATTTTTAGATTCAATTTTGATCACTTGTCCGAATTTTGAAAATGGGTCAAATAAGGTTAGAAAAATATTTTTATCGATAAAGAAAAGATCTATGTGAAGAGTCTCGAGTGGTTTAGATGGAGTTGGCGTATTTTGAATTTTGACTTTTTGTGGATTTCTATCGTATTTGGCTAAATTACATGGTTCACATTTAGTCATATAATCATGAATATGAGTTGATAAATTCGGCCAATAAAATTTTTTAGAAAGTCGTTTGATAGTTTCATTAATTCCTCTGTGTGTGGTTTTTGTTTCATGAAAGAATTTAATTTGATCCATTTGTTCATCTTTTGAAATTAGATCTTTCAGCAATATGTTAGAAATAATTATCTTAGTTTCAGGGACAAAATTATTAGCCAATACTCTCAATACTTTTTCTTTAATTTTGTCTGAATGAAAATAAAGACAGGTTGTTTCATTTATGTTTAAATACCTTTTTAGTATATTAGTAAGTTCATCGTCAGATATAGAAGTATGACAAACTAGAGTGGTCCTTAGTTTATCAGGAAATGGTTTTGATGTATGAATTCCAAAACGACTAGGCATATTTTGTGTTTCGTGTATAAATAATTGTCTTTTGTACCCATTAATACTTTTTTCTGTAATTGGTGGAGAACAGATAGGATTTTCTTGAGCGGTATGTTGAGTCTGGGTGTCGGATAGGTTATCTAAACGATCTAAAAGTCCTCTTTGTTCTTCGGGAATTTCAGTACCTTCAGGTATATGTAAGGTACTGGCTAGTTCTTTATTAAGGGAATCAATAAGTTGATTTATATTTTCGTCAGGAGGGTTATTAAGGATAGAGTCTAGGTCGTCAATTTCGTTTGCGTTAAGTTCGTCTATTTTTATTCGGGATAGTGCATCTGCAACTCTATTTTCCGTTCCCTTTTTATATTGTACTGTGTAATCATATTCTTCTAATTTAATACGCCATCTCATTAATTTAGAAGAAGGGTCTTTAAGATTAAAGAGCCATTGAAGTGGGCGATGGTCCGTAAATATTTTAAACTTCCGACCAAATAGGTATGGTCTAAATGTTTGTGTGGCCCATACTATGGCAAGTAGTTCTTTTTCAATGGTAGAGTATTGTATCTCTGAAGTGTTTAGAGTTCGAGAAGCGTAAGAAATAGGTCTACCGTTTTGAGACAGGACGGCGCCTAGTGCGAAATTGGAGGCGTCTGTAGTAACTTCGAATGGAATTTCAAAATTTGGGAAAGCTAAAATAGGACTATTAGTGATTAGGGTTTTACATTTTTCAATTGCTTCTAAAAATTCTTGATCGTGAATAATCTTTTTGCCTTTTTTCAAACATGAAGTCAGAGGTTTTGTAATTTTTGCAAAGTTATCTATAAAACGTCGATAGTAACCGACAAGGCCTAAAAATGATTTGATTTCTCGAGCCGTCTTGGGTATAGGGAACTTCTGTATAGCTCGTATTTTGTCAGGATTTGGTCTAAGTCCGTTAGGTGTTATAACATGTCCGAGAAATTTTGTTTCTTTTCTTAAAAATTCCGATTTGTCCAGTTGTATTTTTAAATTTGCCTTTTCGAGAGCTTTGAAAACTAGTGTTAAATTTTGAATGTGTTCGTTTAAAGAACTTGAAAAAACAATTATGTCATCCATATAGACTAAGCAAACTCGATTTTGAAGATCTTTCAAAACGTTATCCATTACACGCTGGAACGTGGCAGGAGCATTCTTAAGCCCAAATGGCATCCTGAGATACTCAAAATGGCCGTTTTCAGTTGAGAAAGCAGTTTTTGCTATACTGCCAGGTTCCATTTCTATCTGGTGAAATCCAGATGTAAGGTCAATAGTCGAGAAATAATTACATCTCCCGAGCTTATCTAATATATCTGAAATATTCGGAATTGGGTATCGATCGTCTATAGTAAGGTTATTTAAATTTCTGTAGTCAACACACATGCGATATTTACGTTTTCCAGATGCGTCTGCCTTTTTCTCAACAATGAGAACAAGGCTCGACCAAGGACTTTGAGATGGCCTAATTATTTCATTATCTAAAAGATCTTGTATCTGATTTTGTACTTCTTGTCGTTGGGTATAAGGTAGTCGGTATTGTTTAGTATAGATCGGGTCTTCTGTTTTAGTTTTAATTTCATGTTTTACCTCATTTGTAAAGGATAAAGGTTGTTCTTCTGAATAAAAAATATTTTTAAAATTTGAAATTAACTGGAAAATTTCTTTTTTTTCTTTATTGTTCATATGTTCAGTTCGTATGAGTTGTTTTATGTCTGTCTTCAAGGTTTTATTGTCAGATGGTTGGATAATAGGTTTAACAGGATCGTAGTTATCTAAGGATGTCACTCGGATAGGATAATCGAAATATTCAGTGGATGGTTCATTAGTGTAGTTATGGATTTCTACAAAGGCTAATTCGTTTTCTGCGTAAGATATTGATTCTGGTATGATCGTATGATCACTCTCGATTTTAGGAATTAAAATTTCTCCATTCTCTACTGAAACTGGAATTTGTGTTCTGAAAATTTCAGAGGCATTGACAGTAATTCTCTTGGAAATTTCTAATGGGTTTCGAACATATAAAGGAATTGAAATATTTTCATTAAAAACTGTTGCGTTTTTGTAATAAAAAAGTAATCCAAATTGGGTTATTACATCTAAGCCTATTAGTCCATCATAAAAATCGTGAAAGTCATATAATAAAATATCAATGTTATCATTACTGTAAAATTCATTAAAAGCGGGAATGATTGCACAGAATTTTGTTTTCTTTTGGCCCATGCGACCCCTATCTTACATCAATGTTGATGTAAGATAGGGGTGCAGCTAAAATGGAATTATTTTCAAAGATCATTTCCCTAGGTTTTGGTTCGAGGCTGTTTTCTGAAAATTTTCGAATTCAGTATCAGGAATAGGTTGCTGAAAATATTCGGGTTGTTCGGGTTGTTCAAGGTAATCAGGATCTACTGAGTGATTTGGATATTCATATTCTTGGTAATCATAATCTTCAGTTTGTAATTCATACTCATGACAATGATGTGAAAAATTACGAGGGACATTCTGAAATTTAGTTAGTGTAGTGCTGGAGGTATCCATCGGTTCAGGTTCAAACTGTTTTCTATTATTTGAGTAAGTATTTGTAGAACGGGGTTGTTGATTTATAGTCTGTCTGGGGGGTAAGACGGGTTTAGGTTGATTATAAGGAGGCCTTATTGGTGGTTGAGTTTGTCTTGGAGCAGGATAAGATGATGGGAATTGTCTTGGTAGAAAGTTAGGTTGCTGATTTGTATTATATTGGGGTTTATAATTATAGCTTGGTTTAGGAGGTAAGTTTTGTCTAGTAGGTAACATAGGAGGTCTTTGTGGTTGAGTTTGAGGTAAACGGCGACTCATATTTTTGTATTCAAAATAAGTTTCAAGTTCAAGTATTGCCTGAACTACTGATTCTATGTCGTTTAAATCAGGTCTAGATAAAATTATAGTTTCGAAATTTTGTGGGAGATTACTTTTTAATTTGTTCAAAAGCAAAGAAGTATATACTAATTGAAGAGAAGTTCTTTCTTGCGGATCGGTATATAGTAATTGTATTTTCTGAACAATTTTTGAGCGCATGCATAGAATTTTATTACAAAACGTACGTAAAGGTTCACGAATATCGCGTTGTAATAGGCAAATTTCGTTCTGCCATGTTTGAAGCGATTTATGATCACTATAATTTTGGATTAAAAGATTCCTAATTTCTTGCCAGGTAGTTATTTCAGGTCTACCTAAAATAAGCGTTTTTGCTTGTCCTCTCAATTTGCTTTTTATTATATTTATAAACAAATGTGACTGTATATCAGTTGGATGTGGCAGATCTAGAGAGATTATAAATGTTTCCACTGATTCTAAAAATTGGGTCACTTCGATTTCCGAACCATCAAAAGGTTGGAACATAAAAAGTTTAATTTTTGCGCGTCTAATTCTTTTCGCTGTGAAGCAGCTGGGTTCGTGCTTACGTTTGATTGCGGATTTGACATTGTATTATTCTTAAGTTTCTTTATATAGATAAGTTAAGAGTTAAGTAGGTCGAAAACGACTCAGCTAAACACGGCTCACTATCAGTTTCCGGTAGACTATGCGTCCTTGCAAGTCCAGCGAGAATTTGATATGGCACAACAGATATACGACTTATGCGTATGTCGAGATCAACAAATTTTCAAGGTAAATTAATTATCTCGTTAATAAAACAATAAAAAGGTTTTTATTGTTAAAATGATTCTAATTCTAACCTACCACTGTCAATATGCGTTTGAAAGGATAGGGAGTCAAGTACTAGCACTTTGGTACTCACCAGGTAATTCCGGTTCCAGGAAATTTCCCTAAGGATGCAGCGGAAAAAGATTTGGTGGTAAACCAAAACACAATAATATAAACACAGGTGACGGGACGGACCTACTCAATTCAGCCCTTTACTATGCGATTTGCACACGAACGAGCTTACTCAGTTCAGCCCTTCACTATTTTCCCGACACGGTTATAGTCGTCTGCAGTTCTGCCTTCCTTTTAGGTCAAAATTACCAACGTAAAGTTCGAGGATTCAGTATCTCTGACCAGAAGGTCTCCTACCTTCACTGTGATTTACAATTGAAGGAGTTAACTGATATCCTACTGACTGCGCCAATTTTAGGTTTGGCCCTTTCGACACTAAATAAGTAGGCGAGATACTACAAACAAACTTTATTATATGTTATAAATGCTTCGTACAAATAGACTGGAGAACGTGGAGCACGCACTTAGTTTTATACTAATGGTGTGCTTCCGTTGCATTTTTCTTAGATAAGATTATAAAAATATATATAACATATATAACATAATACATATTTAAAATAAGCAAAAATAATATAAAGATACTATTATAGAGTTCATATAATTCTAGCTTAGCTTTGACCTGTCCTTGTTATTGTCGGGCCAGATTCTGCGGGGGAAGACTCGCTACTGGCATTCCTGGGCCCGCCCATATATTGATTTCGGCTTCTGTTGTTGGTACTTCAATTGCTTTGGTCGGACCTTTTCCTCAGATAATGGTGGTCTTCCCAGACGTCCCGTCCATGCTTCCAAATGTTTCGTCACTCTTCACTGTAGGCATATTTAGTGATGACTCCGCAAAAGCTGAGCTGCGACTGAGCCATATAGCTTAGCCTTAACAACAAGGGAAAGTCAAGAATCTCAGTTAAGACGAGGGATGTGCACTTTAATTTTGTTACTGGCCAGCAAATAGTTACCGAGGTCACGGCAGAACAACCCGGAAAATCACTATATCAAATAAAATAACACCGGCCGTAAAAGCCTAAAAACCTTTAGTCACTTTTAAATTTTATTGTTAAGTAATCTTCAAAATGAAATAAGAAGTAATTTTCTTATGTGAAAATAACATTGCCTAAAAAATATTAGATGAATGTACCTTACCCTAGTGATACTACACATTTACATACAAGAAAAATTAAGGAGAATTAAGGCCTAATAATAATAATAATATCTCTACCTCTCATTCTAATGCTGAGGATTAATCCAGAGGCGGAAATTTGTGCGGCAGAGAGGGCGGTATATTATTAATAAGCTGGCCATATTTGCGCCTAGGAGTTCTATTCTTGAATGTCCACAGAGAAATATATATGCGAATTAGATAATTCTATCCTTCTTCTTACAACAGTAATTAAGAGAAACAAACATAGTTATAATTCCCAGTCGAATTTATTTCACTGCATTCGAGAATCAAGACTCGGGGACGACTTACGTTGATAGGCCCTAACCACCATTCTGTGCATTCTTCCACTCTACCATACCCGCAGAGAGGGTTTCATTCTTCTCCTCAAATATAGCTGATCTATAGTCTACTGTAGTAGACTGAAGATCAGCTGAAGTATTGATGTCTTACCTGTACCTACTAATTGTACTATGAAATTGGAAAACTGCATTTAATTATTGCATGAAAATTAGTAAAACCCAGGGTAATAATAATAACAAATTTACATAGAATTAGTAACAGTACTTTATAACTTCAAGTAGTATTTTTCCATTAGAGTTGTAACATTACATTCTAGTGTTGACTAGGCAATAACCTACCATCGACAGTGTAATATTACAAATACTTGTTGTCAGTGTGACTAAACATCAAATAGTTTACGTTAATAACACAGTTTTCTTATATCTTAAGAACATTTACTGTACGTGCTATACAATTAGAAAATATGAGGTAATTTATACAGTAAATGAAAAGCTGTAGATAATATGCTGCCGGAAAAAAGATGAAAATAAGTAGGTATATTATTTATTTAAAATAAATACAAAAAGATGAGAACGTAATCAACAATTATTAAATTAGTATATTTGGGAAATTATTAAACAAGTCTGGCATAATTGTGCCACGCAAGGATGCAGGAGACCAAGAAGACTAATGTAAGTTTTTGCATATGCAAATGCAGTTACGTGTTCTTGAATTTGTAATTGCTCCTCGTCATGTATGCACATAAATCTACTATTTTTACCCAATACGCGTTTTGCGATAATCGTCGAATTTAAAAATATAGGAATTAAGATTATTATTGCTAAGCGATGTGTTTCGTATATTTTATAACTAGAACACTGAATGAATTTTACCACACATGCAGCTAACTTATTGTGAATGAACTTCAGTTTAACAAAAACCACAGATTCTTTTTTAGTCAACTGTAAAGCAGATCTTTTGAGTATAATAAGACATGGTGGCTGGAAGTCTAATTCTGTCGCTCAAGGCTACATCGAAACTTCCACTGAAAACAAGAAATAAGCGGCTATGAAAATTCTAGGCGAAAGTGAGAATATTCCCTAAGAAGCCAAAAATATTCCTTCAACATCCAAAGTTATTTTATCGTCTAAAAATTATGTTCACACTCAAAATATTTCCACCTATTCAAGAAAATCGTTAGGCGTGTCGGCATCTTGTATTAATGTATCCAACTGTAAAGATTTTATTATCAATTTATTTAATAATTGATGATTTTATTTAATAAATGATGATTTTATGCCATTTGTTTTCGAGTAATGAGTCATCGATTTTTTTTAAATGGCAACACCATATTTTTTTCCTTGATTCTGAAAGATCGTTTAATTCTCTATCAGACAGTACTAAAATTTTGCCTTCTTACATAGGAAAGTTTTCGAGTAAATGACGATTGAATTTAACTATTACTCAAAGAATTTAAATTTTAATTCTTATCGGATGCGGGAATATGACTAGAACTCAGCAGGAAGTTTGCGATTTATTTAATGAAAAATATCCAGATCCTCCTATCAGCCAGTCAGTAAGGTAGAATCTAAATTTAGAGAAACTGGCAATGTTGTAAATATTCCAAAATATGCACGTCCAAGCATTAATGAAAATCAGAAACAGAACATTTTGATATGTATGGTGGATAATCCTCATAATTCTTCACGATTGGTTGCATTAAACAATGACACTAGTCAGAGCACAGTGCTACGTATCTCTTGAGGAAGGAAAAATATCATCCCTACAAAATTCAACTTGTGCAGGAACTCAATGAAGATGATCCCGATCGCCGCTTATACTTTTGCGAAATTCTAATGGATTTATGTCAAGGAAATAGAAATTTACACCGGCAAATACTTTTTTCAGATGAGGCCACATTTTGTCTGAATGGTACAGTAAACCGTCAAACTTGCAGATATTGGAGTCGGGAAAATCCTCATTGGATGGCAGGGGCACATACCCAACACCCTCAGAAATTAAATGTGTGGGCTGGAATAGTTGACGACAGAATAGTAGGGCCTTTCTTCTTTGAAGGAACCCTTACAGGACAAAGATATTTAGAGTTTCTAGAAAATGATTTTTTGGACAACTGTTTTCCTGGGAGGTGGATCGGCAGACACGGACCGATAGAATGGCCTGCAAGATCGCCAGATCTTACACCCCTTGACTATTTTTTATGGGGATACTTGAAGTCAAAAGTGTACATTAATAAACCACGTAATTTAGAAGAACTTCAAAATCGCATTCGGGACGAAATACGAGTTACCCCAGAAATCATTCATAATGTGCAAGAAGAATTTCTTCACAGACTTGCGCATTATCAACAAGTTGGTGGATGGCAATTCCAACATTTAATTTAAGTATAAAATTTAATCAATTGTATTTTATTTTACATACCTCAGAATTGTTACTTTTTATGGATAAAATTTACGTTTTCTAACATTCAATCGTCATTTACTCGAAAACTTTCCTATGTAAGAAGGCAAAATTTTAGTACTGTCTGATAGAGAATTAAACGATCTTTCAGATTCAAGGAAAAAAAATATGGTGTTGCCATTTAAAAAAAATCGATGACGTCATTACTCGAAAACAAATGACATTTGAAAATCGCATTTTACGCTAAAATATGTATTTTTTTAAATTAAAATTCGACCTGTTCGAGGATTTTTCCCAAAAAATAATTGTTTCGTTTTTATTGAATTTATTCCATACTTTTGGCTGTATTATATACTGTATTTTTAATAAATATCTTGTTTGTTAATTTAAATTACAATATGTTATTAAATTAAAATTAAATTTAAAAAGTACACGTGGTATAATGTAAGTGATGGTAGTCATTATGTGACAGTTGTTAATAAAAAAAATTGATTTCGGATTATTAATGTACACGGAAAGACTAATACACTAACTATACTACACTACTACTAAAACACTAATATCAAGATTAATACACTTATCCCAACGCTAGCTTAGTTTCACTATTCCTCAAGTATAGTAATACTTTATTGAAAGATTAACTTATTCTTGTATAATAAAACTATGTACAGTGCTTTCGGGAAGTAACGAATAAATTCATTATTTTTGAAATTGAGAAGTTTTCGAAAAATCCCCTGGCACGTAGATTTTGTTTTTAAAAAAGGCCCTTTTTGACATGTGACCCATATTGACGTCATCGACAATTTTTTTAAATAGCAACCCCCAATTTTGCCCATGCCATTTGAAAGAGCGTGCCATTCTACATATATACATCAAGAAAAATTATGGTGTTACATAAGAAAAATTTCAAGAAAATAATGTTTGAAGATTTTAAAATTTAATTTTCACAATACTGTGCACCTCCCCATTATGTAACACCTGTCCGTGCTTATTTAGATGAGCTGTTCCTGAATCGTTGGATAGGGAGAAGACCGATTGAGTGGCCAGCCAGATCGCCTGAATTGACACCCCTAATGGTGGTGTTAATAAGTTTGTTTTCAGCTTCTGACAATGTGTCATGACAGTCAATGAAAGTTTCGTGATGGTCTAAGCAACGAAGTGGTTGTAGCGTGCATTGAGGTAGCGGAAATAATTCTCTGGGGGAATGTGTCTGGGGTAGTTAGGACGTAAACATAGTAAAAGTCGCCGCCCGTCAGCTTCAGAAGAGGAGAGGGGTTGAAAGGTTCCTTTTTTTGTTTTCCCCTTATAACTCGAAAACGATGCGCGTCGTAGCGAAAAATTATTTACATACAATTAAGAGCATATAATATATGCTATATATTTTCTACAAGATTGCTTCTATCCATTTTTTCGATATGACGCACCGTTTTCGAGATATCTGCTTTCTAAAGTCAGTAATTAAAAAAAAATTGTTAACAAACATTTTTTGTCATAATTCTCCTGGTATCTCCTCGGCCGTCTGTTTTACACAAAAGAGAATGTTTTAGAGCTATAAAATTTATTCAAGAATATAAATTCATAGGCTAATTTATCTCCAATGGGTCAGAAGTTACAGTATTTGCAGTTTGAATTGGCTCCATTTCTCTTGGCTTCATTGAATGAGGATGGTTTGAGGAATATCCGTACTTTACAAGCTGTTTAAATCAATCAGGATATCTACCAAACCTTAACTTGATGGAGACATGCATAAGGTCATCTAGTTTCCCAGTTTCAACAATTTGTGATACGTACTTGGATTTCGTCAAGATCCACTATCTAGGCAGAAGGTGTACTATTGTTTTTAATATAACAGAAAAGGCGCTATTGGATAGAAAAGTGTGTCGATACCAACTTCAATCTGGAAACTGAAATTTTAGAGTCTCACTGATTTCAATGAATTATTTCTCTTCAACCACCTGAACAAAAATAGGCTGATCAAACTATTGAGCGCTCCAGTAAAACGGCATCACAACATATCAATCATCACATGATGCTGACGCGTGGATTGTAAGCACATGTATTGACCAGTCCGTAAGTGGTGATTAAGCGAAGATGCCGACCTCGATCTGCTACTTATAGCAAAAACGCCACGTGACCACATCTAGTTCATAAAACCTGATAGAGGAAAAGGACAAACCAACATTTACTCCACACATTAAATGCCACAGTTGGGACATTTTATTCTTACACACATTCGCTAGCTGTGATTCTACTAGCGCGCCATTCCAGAAAGGTAAACTTGTTTTCGTAAAAATTTACCAAAACATGCTAATGTTGAGAAAGCTGAGTGAATATGCATGCTGAAATGGTACGATGCCCTTGCAAAAATTAGCTCTCTGAACACCTTCAGGTACGATTCATTTTTAAAATCGGCACTGAATATAAAACGAGATTTCGCGTTACTTCCGCCCAACGAGGGGCAGCTTAAGGGAGCACTCACTCACATTCCACCCAGCTCTGGCTGGGAAACCAACTATCTCTAGACGAACGAAGCAGTATCCATAGACTCCATATTTTGTAGATACAAGAAAAGTTTTAGCAGTAGAAGTTGCAGCTGCAAAAGGCAGCGGTTGGTCTCGATTATGCCAAAACTGCCTAGATCATTGCTTAAACAGCGTCCCTATTTTAAAAGAAGATGACGAAGAACACTTGCAGGCCATTCCTACATCTCTTACGAACAATGATGACGAAGGTGACGCTGATTCGCAATTCGTGCTGCGATAGGTATCAATGGTGGAGCCTCCCGACCCAAGAGGTCCAGTTAAGATTTTACATTTGTTACATTTTCCCCTTATTAAATTTTTCTAAAATAAAACACAAACTTATGCATTTGTTATAAAATCGCCTTTTCCTTAGGTTTTCAATTTTTTACAATTAAAATTGATAAACTTTTACTTATGTATGCTTGATACTGCACGTCATGTACGCTAAGTATACAATATTTATGTATAAATGCACAGTATATTAGCCTATAAACTCTGTAATAACGAAGATAATGAATTCTCTTGAATTTTAGGGAATTCTCTTGAAAAGTCAGTACTATTAACCAAAAAATTCAAATTAATGTAACATTTGACCCATTGGAGATACATTAATTCTTTAATTGCTAACTTTTCAGAGCAAATATTTTGCAAATTTTATAAGCTCTCAATTGTTTGTAAAGAATTTTTCGCCTCGACACACTGTTTTAGAGTTGTAAGGGGAAAAACAAAAAAAGGGGACCTTTCTACCCCCCCTCCCCTCTGAAGCGGACGGGCTAGGAGCGGGGACTTTTACAGTGGTATTCATAGTCTGTCTCCGATCGCTAGAGAACGATCTCCTTCCCGAAATTATATGAATTTCGTTATGATATTCACATAATTTCGTACTGACTATCAATACAGTGTACTGTAATAGTGATGTCCTATATCTCCTCCCCAAAATTATGCGAGTTTCATAATAAAATTCATATAATTTCGGGAAGGAGACTGCTCTCCGGCGACCGGAGACAGACTATGAATACCACTGTTGATATTGTCACGGAATTTGCCCCACTCACACCCAAACCGACGACTGTGGTATCGCGATTACCCCGATCGCCCCTACACGATTCTGTTAAATAAACAAAAAACCGTGGATCGATACGGGACTGGAAAATGGGGAATCGACGAGAAGCATTCGAGTCGTACTGGAAAATGGATCTAGAGATACTAGAAAATACCTGGAATATTCGTTGGGCCTATAAAAGAAAATAAACGGCCGAGTTAGTTAGTCTTGTATTACAGTGTTGAATTCAAGTGTTTAGTTAGAGAGATCAAAGCGATTTAGATAGCGATTAATTAAATAAGTGTTTAGTTGAGTTGTAATTAGTGTACTGAGTAGTTAATAAAGATAAGTAATTAATTAACGGATTGTTTTTCTGGCAACAGTAAAAGTTGTTTGGGAAATCCGTGACAATATGTTTACGTCCTAACTACGTCCAACATATTTCTGCATCAAAAAATTTTCCTCCCTTCAAAGCACGCTACATTCTCTTTTCGGTCATTCATTGACTAGCCTATATAGGTCACAAAATTCGTTAAAAGTAGATATTTTTCCATCATTAAATAAATCGCGCAAATATTCGGGACATTCATAAAGACGAAAAGCTGTTGAATATAATTCACTATACATATACACTATTCACTATTGGTTACTATCACTGTCACTATAACTGTCACACATTAACACTTATTATATCGTGTCGTACCGCCTTCCGTATGACCTTCACTTATCCATGTTTCGTTAAAGTTCTATTCTTTGATTTACATTCCGACCTTTTAATATTTATTTTAAATAGTTGCTTGGCCATATCACTATTTTGTCTTTTACTATCAGTATATTTTTTTCGAGCAAACCCATTTTTTTGTCGGAAGTTCATTTTTAAAATACCACCTTCCTTCCGCGAGTTTCCACTAATTTTCCGCTTCGCAGTAGCACTTCTTTGTCACTCTTTATTGCACTATACCCACGTACATTCTTGATAATGAACTACTACATATTTCAATATCAATTACACTCATATTTTGACCTCGCGCCCTAAACCTTTCATTCATGTCATCATCCGATATTCCTCACGTTTTATATTCACATTGTTTCGAATGATCTCAATCGTTCGTATTTATTATAGGTGGGTATTAATTAAGCGGTAAAATAGTGAGCTGGGAAGGCCGCATTAGAAGCACAGTATTAATTTACAGCAATTAAAAGTCCGCTAAGCAGCGAATAAATTTCAGAGACGCCGCCGCAGCGCCACGATGAAGTAAGTGCTCCGCATACGGCCTGGACACCGAATAAATTATCATTAACAAGTGAGAGATGGCGCGGTCTCGTTTTATTTCTGGACTCATGTTAGATTATTTAAAAAATGAAACCAACAATCTCTGCTGCCTTGATTTATGCGACTGCTTGGAGATTTTTTACGCTGCCGGGAATAAATTATCCGTACTATCACCGATATCGTAGTTAATATTAAACTTTAATGTTGCAATTGATTTATCGAGGTAATGCATATTCATTGTGTGAGTCCGTTTCGAGTTTTTTAGCTCTTGATTGTTTTATTCCCTCACAGTAAGACGAAGTATTTGATATGATGGATGTACGCGCTGAGTAATAAAAAATGTACCCACCTACACCGAAAAAAAATTTCGTGCCTGTAAAAGAATATTGTTTCGTGGAAATAAATAATTTTTTTGTCTAGGGCCAAATAAATATTTATTTCCAGGTACCAAATCATTTTTTTTTAAATACAGTTAAAGCATTTGTTTAAATTAAAAAACACTATTTCTTTTTCAATGACACACTTCTGGTGTTGATTTAATTATATTCTATGATAAAACAATATTTGTATATTTCAAAGAATTTTTTGCAATTAAATATTTGCTTATTTAAGTCAACAACTTATAGCTCAGGCATCTCAGGAAACAACTGCGGGCTAATGCCCCGACCATCACTGCATTACACCTGAAAAAGCTATAGCAAATAGTCAACATATACCTTTTGTTCATGTTTCTCAAACCCGACATACAAGAGTACCTGAAATATAGTACAGCTACATCTAGCGATCGCCCATTGATAATTATTTTTTGTTTATAGGAAACAATTCGAGTTTTTCCTTTGAACCAAATACTTTTTTTGATGATATGACTACACATATATAAATATTTATATTAAATATACATTGTTACATACAGATAGGGAAAATATTTAACCGATCATATGAAATGCTAAGAATAATCCCTTCCACTGCTCGTCGTCCAAGCTTGACGCGTCTTCCCCTATTTTGGCGGACTAAACCAGTATTTGTATAGCACACTATTCATTTGGCGTTCGGCCGTGGGCGTAGGAGAGTAGGGGAGTACTGACTAAGCCCGCCCTGCCGTGCGTCATCTTCCCACCAATACCCCATGCATTTGAAATGTATGTAATAGAATCTCCCCATGATCGGTTAAATATTTTCTCTATCTGTATACACTTGAATGAAGTATATTATTACTCACTCACATACAAATTAGATGTTTCTCCGTCATTTTTAAAATTCTGAAATTTCATATTTTTCTGTTAAAAGTCAAAAAATGTGATAAAAATTTTGAAGTTTTGTTTATATTGGTAGACTGAGTACGTAAGAATTAACTGATTTCGGAGATATTTAGAAAAAATCATTATCAGAGTATCTCCTTTGACATTTGTATAAATTAAAAAACATTGTTTTCTTTTCGATGATACACTTCTGGTATTGATTTAATTATATGCTATGACAAAACAGTATTTCAAATATTGTTTTCCATTAAACATCTGCTTATTTAAGTCAAGAACTTGTTATTCAGAAATTTCAAGAAGAACTGCCGGCTAATGCCCCGACCAGCACTGAACTACACCTGAAAGAGCTGTAGCAAATAGTCAACATATACCGGTTTCAGACTTATTAGCTCTCATCAGTACTGTGATGCTCGTCGACTGTTGCTCTGAAATGTCACTAATTTCACACGTGCGTGGTCAGCTAACTGACGATTAACCTTGACTGTACATGTCTCTCAAACCGGACATACCTGAGTACACAAAATATAGCACAGTTGCATCTAGTGGCCACCTGTTGGCAATTGTTTTTTGTTTATATATGGAATTTTTCTTTTCAACCAAATAATTTTTTCGACGATGCGACCATATTATGGCAGATTTATTTTTAATTTACAGGTTTCAAAAAAATTATATAACCTAATAAAACTTAATTTAACTACAAACACGAATTATAAGATTACATAGTTTCTTTTTACACAACTCTCAAAAATATACATTTTTGAATTAAATAAACGCATTTAGTTCGAAATGCACATTCATTTCAAATATCATTTCTATTGATTTGAACAAATACTTTAGGGCAATGAAAAAAACGTATTTATTTAAAACTCATTTTTTAAAACTAAGCGTTCGTAATAGGTTCAAATGGAATAACTATTTGTTTCATTTAAACCAATATGCGTCAAAAAAATTTAATTTTCTTACCAAACAAATTGATTTATTTTTGACAAAAAAGTGAGCATTACATTGAAATAATAACAATTTATTGAGTAATGTTCCCTCAGTTATTTGTTAGATAAATAAATCTTTTAAGGGCAATACGCAACAATTTTTGAATTGAGCTTTCTAAATTATGTGTAATTGCAAACACAAAATTGAATTATATTATCAATCTATTTCGTTATTTTTTTCACAATATGTATACAATTTAAATCAGTAATGCGTTATCTACTTTACATAATTTTAGTGTTGTATACCAAACTCATTATACCGTGTTGGTTCTTAGGTATACAGTTTTTATGAACATTAGACCTATTGTGTACATATTAAACGTGTTTAATTTTTTACATAAAATTATAATTTATAAATATTTCTAATAATTATTACCCCGACGGATTTTCTTTGGTTTTTTACTAAGTTCATAGAGAGTTGAATACGTTGTGGCCATATACCTACATCTTCGAGAACCAATTAGGTACATAGGGAAGTGCTATGAAAACTGATGCTCGTCTCTGCGAGAGATCAAATCTACTTATAAAACCTTTTTACGTTTATTATCTCTAGCTACATAAATTCTTTAAGTCGGAGTTTTTAAAATTATTTTATCCTTTTTCACTTACATTTTAACCGTCGTGGGTTTTTGTCAAATTTTTTAATTTTGCTTTAATTTCAAACTTTTTAAAGAGCATAGGTACATACATTATACAAAATCGATACAGTTTATTTTAAAATATTAATATATAGCTATAATAAGTATTTACAACTAAACTTTGCCGGTAGTTTTGTTTCAACTCAACTTGATATCATTACGTATAATGAAAGTAATAAGTTGATAGGTATGATGTAGAAAATATTGAGCCGCAACTCTAGAATATTCGTTAAAGAGAAGAGAAGATAAACATGACTGTAGAAAATACATTTTCAACTAATGCTTGATGACGTGATGAATTTTTTGTTTTTAAGGTTTTTCTAAAATTTTTAGAGTTTCTGTACCACGACGCTCATCAGAAATACTTACATATCGAGTTCTATTGATTTTTTTTTAAATATGTAGTAGCTATAAAAAATATATTACTGCAGCGCCTCCTAGTGATTTACCACCGTAACACCTGTGAAATAACCTTCACTAATCAATCACAAACCCTATACTGAATACCGCATCAAAATCGGACTAGATATTAATGCAGCGCCACCTAGTGAGTTACTACCGTAAAAACTATTCAAGAATCCTCACTAATCAACCACAAACCCATTATTGAAAACCGCATCCAAAACGGACTAGTTGTTTTGGTTTTGCACAAACAAATAAATGTTTCCTGCAGCGCCCCCTGGTGAGTTTTCATCGTAACACATATATAAGAACATACACCAATCAAACCAAAACCCATCACTAAAAACCGCATCAAAATTGGACTAGTAGTTTTGGAGATAAATGGCAACATTGGTTTGTACAAAAAAATGTTAACTGCAGCGCCCCCTGGTGAGTTGTCACCGTAACACCTATCTAAGAACATGCGCCAATCAAATCCAAACCCATCACTGAAAAATGCATCAAAATCAGGCTAGTAGTTTTGGAGATAAGTGGCAACATTGGTTTGCACACACATTTTCTCACCCCAAACTATATGCGTTTGGGGTGAGCGTTTCCGTTCCGTCGTGGGTACCTAAAAATATTTATTATTACTATATAAACAAAAGTTTGCTATAACAAGATAAATAAGGTAAAGGTTGAGATTATATTTGTAGATAATAACATGGTGCAGTATGTAAAGATGTTCTACTTTATATTGTTAATACGTTTTTTTCTTAATTTAACAAAATAATGTATTTTGGTGTCACAAAATACTCAGTGGTGTTGTATGTCTGATGAAGTTCAAAAGTCTTTTTACTGAATAAACTATTTAAATCAATAATTTCCAGGTTTGATGTATTTTTAAAAATTGTATAGGTTGTAGTTGATGATCAAGTTAAATTCTAATCATGGAATGACACACAATAACAATATACCTAGGCTTTCTGAAATAAGAAGCAAATCAACAATTCTTTTGTATCGAATGAAGATGGTCATTGTTACTTACCTGTTATTAATTCTATCACAACGTCATGACACAAATTCTCACTTTACGGTTTACACCATACTTTTGTATGCAAATTGTAATTTGAAAATGTATTTACACTGTAAAAAAATAATTACACATTTTAAGACAAAACAACACAATACTGTGTTAATCGAGATCCACACGAAATTCTGTATATTTTTACACATGTATGTAGCAGTGTGTTAAATGTTTAACACAATCCTCTGTGTTAATATAACAAATGTTATGTGTAACTTTAACACATTTCTGTGTTATTTGTATCACTGAAGGTAGGCTTTACACATTAACATGTTAATTTTATTGTATAATAGATATTGATATGGAAGACTCACCTATCTTTTTAATTTGTTAATTATGTTCCTGTTTACTTTCGAAATAATTTATATACTATATACTGTCGATAATGCATTGAATATAGCCTGAAATGTTCTATTAAACGGCAGAATATATGTATTAAAAATTATAATTTCAAAAGCAAACAGAAACATAATTAACAAGGTAGGTGAGCTTTCGTATCAATATAAAGAATTTTCCGAATTATGGTGTAATTATAAAATAAAAGATATTTTATTTTTATGATTTTATTAAAAAAATAAAATTCTGTTCAAATGAACAATAACCAAGTCTGCTAACAAAATATGTATGTATTAAAATTAACAGTATAATAGTACATATTCTAATAAGGAACTAATAATGTTCTAGTAAGTCATGCATAAACAATGAAACAACAAATAAATATATATTTAGGCACTACGTAATAGGAGTTTACAAAAATTAACTGGTAGTGATCTGAACATATAATTTTCTTTCTCTAACGTTACAAAAAAGTTAGATTACAGAGTAATCTAAAACGTCAGAGTAAACTCCTAATATTTTTAATAGTTATATTCAAATTAGTTTTTAGATTACAATTATCAGAAATATTTGTTATAGTTAGGTAAGTACTTACCATTTTCCTTGATTAAACCTCAATTTAAATTTTCTCCATTTGAACACAGTGAACGAGAGGTAACTGTACACAACACCGATACATGATCAATATGGCGTAGTGACGTGTGTTGGATCAGCTGATATACTGCAGCTGCGCAGTTGTGCTCAACCAGTCAGGAGTAGGGATATAGAACACAATTAAGTTGTGTACGTGTTAAGTTTACACAAAATGGTGTACTTTTAACACACAATTGGTAAATATTACACAAATTCAGTATATTTTATTATAATACTAGTAATTTTAACACATTTTGTGTAAAACGTACAAAAAAGCCATAGTGTGTAAAACTATTAATACGGAATTTTTACACATTGGAAAATTTCGCTTACACAGCAACTTTTTTACAGTGTACAATTGCGATCCATGGTCCATCATCCACCGGTTAGAACAATACACTTGTGATTTGCGTCCACAGACAGCAGTGGTTTGTAGATATCATACATAGCAAAATTACAACTGTGCGTTGATACCTGCTGGTACCAAACACAATATGTTCATTCACACATATTTTGATTTCTCTAACCAAATATACTGTGGATAAGCGTATTTCTTTGCTAAAATACCATATTTACTCAAAATTCAACACCGAATTAATTCACTCATAAGTGAGTTTGAATTTAGGTACTCAATGGTATTTTTTGCTGTGTATTTATTTCATTTTATTTTATTATTTATTAATTTCATCCTTTTTAGATTTATTCATGAGATAACAGGTTATAAGTAGGTATAAATGACTTCAAAAGTTTTTTTTTAATTGAAATAACGAAAGAGGTCAAATGCATTAATAGTAAATAGTCATATTATCCTTGAATGCGTCTGACAGACGTTCGTTTTCTACGCATGCATTGAACTCTAACAGTCGGACACTTGTTACACGCCGCTAGAGACGGCGCACGAGTCAGATATTATCGCTTGCCACAGTGGCAATTTCTAAAAGCATCGCAGCATTAATATTTATGGCCGTGATATTTTAATGTTCCACGCTTTTTATCGGACACGTTAGAAAAACAGACTTATTACATTATAAATACATGGAAACATGTTTAAGATTGCACTATTAATTATTAAAATCGTCATTAAGCGCTAAGCGATGCGAAACACATATCGAGTTACAAGTTTACTGGTATAGCGATGTGTGAGAATTGCTAAATCATACTAACGTTTAGGTAGGTATTTACTTATACTTACTGAAATTCAAACTAAAGTGATAATAATATTTTTGTTAGGTAGTATGTCTAAGTCATCTTATTTTCACAAATGTACGAAAAAAGCTATACTAGTATCAAGATTAAGACACTTATACAACACTAGTTTGTTTTCATTATTCAAGTAGCTACAGTAATACTTTATAGACATAATGATTTAATTTTTCACTGTAAAAAGGGAAGGTAATTTCTCAGAATAAAGTTTCTAAAAATTAGATACAACACATAAATTGGTTGATAGGTGAGATATAACTAGACTAGCAGTAAGCGACCTAAATTGCAGTAGGTACACTGTAAAAAAAGTTGCTGTGTAAGCGAGAATTTCCAGTGTGTAATTTAGAATGTGTAAAAATTCCGTGTTAATAGTTTTAAACACTATGGCTTTTTTGTACGTTTTACACAAAATGTGTTAATATTACTAATATTATAATAAAATATACTGAATTTGTGTAATATTTACTATTTGTATGTTAAAAGTACACCATTTTGTGTAAACTTAACACGCACACAACTTAATTGTATTCTATATCCCTACTCCTGACTTGTTGAGCACAACTGCGCAGCTGCAGTATATCAGCTGATCCAACACACGTCACCACGCAATATTGGTTATGTAGCGGTGTTGTGTACAGTTACCTCTCGTTCACTGTGTTCAAATGGAGAATATTTAAATTTAAATTGAGGTTTAATCAAATAAAATAACTGATATAAATGATACTGCAGGAAACAACAACTCCGCGGGCTAATATCTCGACCGGCATTGAATTACACCTACAATATCTGTGTGAACAGCGAAGAACCCTTGTCGGCCACCCCACCATTTATATGAAATTTGTTACATGAAGGTAAAGTTCCATTAAAATTATTAAATATTTCCTATAAAATATAGGGAATTTTAGGTTTTCCTTATAAACATTATTTAATTTTGGGAATATTGCTGTATGGAAGTAGAAAATATATTTCCACCTCGATCTTCGATACTTTTATTTTGACATTTTCCATAGGTTCTGCCTATCGTCGAGAATGCATTGAATATAGCCTGGAATGTTCTATTAAACGGTAGAATACATGTATTAAAAATTATAATTTCAAAAGCAAACAGGAACATAATTAACAAGGTAGGTGAGCTTCCGTATCAATATAAAGAATTTTCTGAATTATGGTGTAATTATAAAATAAAAGATATTTCACTTTTTATGATTTTATTAAAAAAATAAAATTCTGTTCAAATGAACAACAACCAAGTCTGCTAACAAAATATGTATGTATTAAAATTAACAGTATAATAGTACATATTCTAATAAGGGACTAATAATGTTCTAGTAAATCATAAAGAATGAAATGATGAAAATTAACGAGTAGTGATCTGTACATATAATTTTCTTTCTCTAAAGTTACAAAAAAGTTAGATTACAGAATAATCCAAAACGTCAGAGTAAATTCCTAATATCTTTAATAGTTATATTCTAATTAGTTTTAGCTTTATTACAATTATCAGTAATATTTGTTATAGTTAGTTAAGTACTTATCATTTTCCTTGATTAAACCTCAATTTAAATTTAAATATTCTCTATTTGAACACAGCGAACGAGAGGTAACTGTACACAACACCGCTACATGACCAATATGGCGTAGTGACGTGTGTTAGATCAGCTGATATACTGCAGCTGCGTAGTTGTGCTCAACCAGTCAGGAGTAGGGATATAGAACACAATTAAGTTGTGTGCTTGTTAAGTTTACACAAAATGGTGTACTTTTAACACACAACTGGTAAATATTACACAAATTCAGTATATTTTATTCGAGGGGTGTTTCGCGATCAGCAGTGGTGTACAAAATAGCAGCAGTGAATACGGCAGTTAAGGCAATGCTGTGAGCAATGTTTGCATTGATTAGGTAGTTGAAGATATTGAATAGGTAGTGAACGGCAGTGGACGGTATTGTCGACAGTGCTTTAGGCAGTTACAGCAGTGGCACCGTAATTTTTGGAAATGATCGCAATTTTGCAGCATTAAACTAGTAAATAATGGCAGTGATATACAGTGCTTTCGAAAAGTAACAAATAAATTCATTATTTTTGAAATTGAGAAGTATTCTAAAAAATCCTCTGGCACGCCAATTTTGTGTTTAAAACGGCACATACGACCTACACTCGGACCCACATTTGTGACGTCATCGTTGTTCGAGATATGACGTCATTAACAATTTTTTAAAATAGCAACCTCCAATTTTGATTATGTTATTTGAAAGAGCGTGTCATTCTACACACATACATCATGAAAAATTATGGTGTTACATAACAAAAATTTCAAGAAAATAATACTTGTAGATTTTAAAATTTAATTTTCACAATACTGTGCACCTCCCTATTATGCAACACCTGCCCGTGCTTATTTGGATGAGCTGTTCTCGAATCGTTGGATAGGGAGAAGGGGACCGATTGAGTGATCAGCCAGATCGCCTGATTTGACACGCCTAGATTATTTCTTGTGGGGATACTTAAAAAGCAAAGTATACGTTACTAGACCGGTTAATTTAGAATATTTAAAAGCAAGAGAGATACATCGTATATCTCCTAAAGTTATTGATAATGTCTAAAAAGAATTTATTAATCGTCTTGGCTACTGTTAGGCAGATGCAGATGTTGTCGGTAATGTGCAATAAATTCTTAAAGCTATACTAACATTGGGAAACGCTTCTTGCAAGTCATGCTTGTACAGATGTTGTAACAGGTCGAAGGCACTTGAATTTTCATTAATTTCATGTACTAGCTCTTTAAATACGGCAAGTTCCTGGCAAAAACCGACTGCATTAAAGTTTTTTGAATATTTTAAAGCTAGATCGGCTCCATTTTTTTGCAGATCTTCTGTCGACATATTTAAAAAGGCTTGGCCACTGAGGTAGGCAAATTTTTCATGTAGACTCTGTGATGCTAAGATGCGTTCATCGAGACATGCGTCATGCGGCAGACTCTGATTTGTTAAGATGCATTGATAAATCACTTAGTATGTGTTCAATAACTAACTGGGCGTATGGAAATAGAAAAGTTTGTTTTTGAAACATATTTAAGATTCGATTATTTGATAAAAACCTATGAGATTGTTGGAAAAGAGGTTTCATTTGTTCGATATTTTGAATGCTTTTCTCAAGAATTTGGCGCCCCCATGAAACTGCCGCCCGGGGCAAATGCCCCGGTTTGCCCCCCCTTAGATCCGGGGCTGTTCGTAGCTAGTAATAATATTTCGACAGTTCGCCAGCAGATACATGGCTGTCTGTTTCCCAAGTGCATAAGTCGGGTAAGCATGGGCTGGCCAACGAACTGTAGGTACAGTATCTTGCATATTTGGCACATAAAAATTACAAAGCATGTCGACCCAAACCTTTAGGGGTGAGTGGGGTGTAATTAAGTATTATACATTATACATAATAATATCAAATGTTCAATATTATCTCGCGCCAAAATTACCATTACATTAAATTTAGATAAAATATGTTACGTAAGGCACACGATAAAGTAAAAAAATCGATGTGACTAAAATGTCATAGTATTTAAAAGCATTCTGGATAATTATTTACATTAGCGCAAACCTCCCCAATCTTAATAAAAATATTCCTACCCCCCACATTTTCGAGGGTGCTGAACACGAATATAAAATTAATTTTGTGCGGTCTACTCTAGTTTAGTAGTCAGTAAAACGCCCGAGTCAGAAGATGGCCAAGTCAATTATATGTGAGAACAAAGTGAGAATCATCAAACTCAAGTCATTAAAATTAATAATTAAGTAAGTAGCTGTTATGCATACATAGTTTTAATCAGTTAATATTTTTTTTATTGACAGTATAGCATATTAGCCAATGCATATCTAATTAATAATTTTGTACATTATTTTTTTGTTAAAAAGTTTTGTAAAAAATATGCATATAATTATTACACACATTACCAGTGGTGACCAACATTAACAGAATTGTGGTCGACACTGCCGGCATTGAGGTAGTATCGCCGGGCATTTAGGCAGTACCTAGGGCATTGGTGAAATGACGGTAATTTTTAAAGAGCACTGCCTAAAACTGGCAGTGATGTACAAATTTTTAACACGTGAAACACCCCTCGATTTTATTATAATATTAGTAATATAGACACTGATATCGATGTTAGCGAGTGAGTAGTCGCTTGTCGTGAGCTCCTACCAATTTTGTTAATTTTGCTTATTTAAATTTATTATTTTTCTTGTCGTTTTGTATGTGCAGTGCTTATTGATCCTGAAGATAGGTGTACTGATATCTGGTTCTGGTCTTGAGATATCGATTTAAATTACTTAACTGAGTTGCACTCTGTTTAGTGTTCTACCAGCTTGATCAAATAGTCATGCCGCAAACAAGAGGCGATACCAAATCGGAGAAACCTAGTGAATGTGCTATGGAGGACTTAATCAACAAGGTTTGTTCTACATTTGCTTCTAAATTAACTTCTAAAATTAATGACGTTGAGGCCAAAATGGGACAAATGAATAAACATTTAAATGAAAAGTTAAGCAAATTGGACAAACTTGATGATATTAATGCTGAGCTTATTCGTCTCAATGATTCCTTTTCAAGTTTAAGCAACACAGTTTCTTCCAATACCAATGAAATCAAAGAATTGGATATGAAATTGAATTTGTTTGAACGGTCAAATAAAAGTAATTCACTAAGAATTTATGGCCTAAATGAAACTACCGGTGAAAATATTTCTGAACTTGTGTCTGCATTTATTAGTGAAAATTTACTTATACCGTATTCTGCTACCGACATTAATTGTGCCTTCCGTATGGGGAAGAAAATTTCAAATTCTGCACGGCCTCGCCCCATATTAGTTTCCTTTGTTAATAATTGGAAGCGATCGGATGTCTATGGTGCTAGAAGAAGATTGAAGATGTTGAACTTAAATGTTTCGATTTTTGAGGATCTGACCAAAGAAAGATATAATGCCCTAAAATCTGTTAAAGAAAAGTATGGTAGAGATAAGGTCTGGACATCGGGTGGTAGAATTTATTTCTTAAAAGACGGCAATAAAACATTGTATGAGAGTTAGGAATTTGTCTGAAACATGGTTAGATAATAAGACTTGCAGTAATGACTTTGAAATTGTTGGTTATAATATTTTAAGGAAGGATCGTGAGGGGAGAGGTGGGGGTGTTGCCTTTTTTGTGGATGAAGCAATTAATTTTAAAGTTATTGATATTCCTAGTGTTGATGTTCTTGAGCAGCTGTGGATTTCAGTTAAAATTGGTAGTGTTAAGCTTTGTTTTGGTAGTTTATATAGACCGCCCCGTTATAATCTTTCAGACGGTCTTGTACAGCTGGAAAATACTTTAGTTACATTGCTACCTGATTTTGATGTGCTACTTTTTGGAGGGGATTTTAATGTAGATTTTTTAGACAAACTTAATTATGATTACAAAATTTTATTTAATTTTTTCAACAAATATGGTTTACGTCAACTTATTACTTCCCCGACCAGAGTTACGGCAACAAGTAATACACTAATTGATATCATTGTATCTTCTAATTCTGATTTGCCAGTTAGTGTTGACGTAATAAATATGCAAGGTATTTCCGATCATCGTCTTATTAGTTGTAATTTAAATTTAAAAATATCGCGTCAACCTCAACTATGTAAAACTTTTAGAGATTTTTCTAATTTTGATTATTTTGCATTTGTCCACGACTTACATTTAATTGATTTTAATTATATTTATTATTTGAATAATGTTGATGAAATGGTTATCTACTTTAATGACAAAATTAAGTTTTTATTTGATATTCATGCTCCTTGTAAAACTGTTAGAATTTCTAAACCTCCTGCTCCCTGGCTCACGCCTAACCTTAAACTAATGATGCGTTTAAGGGATAAGGCTTATCTTAAATATAAAAAATTAAAAACTGATCGCAACTGGCAGGAGTATAAGGAATTGAGAAATTTTGTTAATACTGCCATCAAGTCTGAAAAAAGAGGGTACCTGCAACATAAATTTTTAACTGATCAGAAAAGTTTTTGGAGGACTTTAAAGTTTCTTAATGTACAAAATAGTGCTTCTAAAAGTTCACATTTGATTGCTACTGCTCATGATTTTAACGATTTTTTTATTAACAAGTTACCATCAGTAAATGTAGACAATGAGTTCATTACTAATTCATATAGTGGTAAAACTTTGCCAGGCGTTGACGAATTATTTAAATTTAAAGCCGTTCGTTCAGAAAAAGTAATGGAGGTTTTTCACACTATAAAATCTAATGCTACAGGTGCAGATGGTATTAACTGTAAGATGTTAGGTTTGCTCATACCTCATGTGCTTGACCACATCACATTTATTATCAATGAATGTTTGACTAAAGCAACATTTCCAACATGTTGGAAAGAGGCAATAGTTGTCCCTATTCCTAAAAACGCTAATCCGACTGATATTTCTCACTTCCGTCCTATTAGCTTACTTTCCACCTTTTCAAAAATTTTAGAAAAAATTGTTCATGAACAGCTTACTATCTTTTCAGAAAAAAATACTATTATGTCTCCAACTCAGTCCGGATTTCGATCAAATTATAGTACTTGTACTGCCTTGTTACATGTAAGCGATGAATTGTATAGAGCTTGTGATAACGGTGAAACGGCATGTCTTATTTTACTTGATTACAGCAAAGCCTTCGATACAATTCATCATGCTACTCTATGTACTAAACTCAAATATCTTGGCCTGGATACTGATGCTGTTAATTTCTTTAGGAGTTACTTGTCCGATAGGTGTCAAAAAGTTGTCATTAATGGAACATCTTCATCTTTGATAAACACCGCCATGGGAGTGCCGCAAGGTAGCATATTAGGTCCATTGCTTTTTTCGCTCTATACTTCAGATTTATCTAATGCAGTTAAGCATGTCCGCATCCACCAATATGCTGATGATTGTCAGTTGTATTTTCATTTTCCACTGAATGAATTGAACCCTTCTGTTCATAAAATTAATGATGATTTAAAAAAAATTGTTTTAGTATCTAGGGCTCATGGGTTGATATTAAATGGTGCAAAAACTGAATTACTTGTAGTGGGTAGGCATAAAAATTTGGTTAAATCAAATCCACGATTTGAAATTATTGTTGATGGAGAAATTGTGCAACCTACTGACAGCTGTAAAAATCTAGGAGTTTATTTTGATGATGAGCTCAGGTTCACTAAACATGTGCATTTGCTTATCCAAAAATCTTACATTAAGCTGCGTTCACTTTATTTACATAAAGATTATTTAACTTCAGAGGTTAAATTAAAGCTATGTGATTCTTTAATCTTATGTAACATTGCTTATTGTGATACCGTATATTGGCCTGCCATTTTAAATAAAGACAAAGAGAGTTTACAAAGAGTGCAAAATGCATGTGTTAGGTTTTCCTTTAATTTACGTAAATATGATCATGTTAGCTCTAAATTCAAACAATCCAAGTGGCTTAATTTAAACCAACGTTTTCAACTGCATATGGCATGTTTAGTACATAAAGTTATTAATACTAAAACACCCAGTTATTTATTCGATAAATTTGTTAAGGGCAGTGATATCCATAGCTGTGCAACGCGTCATAAAGATCTTTTTGTTGTACCTAGACATGTCTCCTCTTTCGTAGATCGTAGATCCTTCACTTATAATGCTGTAGTTATTTATAATAATATACCTCATGCTTTCAGGAGACAGGTCAAGGCTAGTATAGGTGCAAATAATTGAATTTATTACTTTATTCAATTTCCTATTATATTTTTATTGCTAGCATCAAGTTAATTTCTTAATTGATTTAACTTTGAGACGGTTAGGTGGAAGAGCAACATTGTTGAATCTCGCCGTCTTTCATAAATATGTATTTGTTACTATGTTCTGTTAATAAAGACACTTTATTATTATTATTATTATTATTATTATTATTATTATTATTATTAATATTAACACATTTTGTGTAAAACGTACAAAAAAGCCATAGTGTTTAAAACTATTAACACGGAATTTTTACACATCCTAAATTACACACTGGAAATTCTCGCTTACACAGAAACTTTTTTTAAAGTGTAGGTATGTGCGCAGTGTGTAGTGCTCTGTGTTGTGGAATAAGTTATAACAGTAAATAAAAACAATAATGGTAAGAGATGATAACATTTATTATGTTATTGCCACCCAATTTAAAATTTCATCTTTAGACTACATGTTTATTATTTATTTGTAAGACGCGACAAGCAGTGCAATTGCAAATGGCTAACACTGGAAACTGGTAGTACCTACCCTGTCCTCTCGGTTTTGTTTTCCGCCCACTAATATAGTAAAATTTATTCTTTGTTGGCAGTTTTTATTTATTGTATTTCTTTCAGTAAAAAATAAAAAATAGCAATATTTTAATTATATATTAAAATTTATTTAAGCAATTCTATTAATTGGTGACCATTAATTCTACTAAAAGGAAACAGAGTTCATCCAGATCAGGAAACAAAAGTGCCGCCTTTTCGGTATCAGAAAATAAAGTTATTAATCTAATAAATAAAAAAATTTAGTAATGAGCTTACATTATTCATTTCATTTTTGCCCCACCTAGGTAAGATATATACAGGGTGGCTAGATGAAAACGAAACAGAGCCTTTTTCAGGAACTGCGTCAAGATTGTAGAAAAACGCTCAGACTCGTCGATTTTAGATTAAAGGGCAACATTCTTTGCTGGTATTTTTGACTCCGCCACTTTCACCCCCAAGCAAAGGTAAGCATCACCCCAAAATATTTTAATGGCATTGGGGGATGAGTAATATTTATTTTGAAAGCTCTTACAATTCTCTTTACAACAGACTTTAAATTTTATAATTTCGCCCAATACTTAATAAAAATTTTGATTTTGAATTTTGATTTGAGAAGTGAATGAAAAAGTTACACACGCAAAATACTAAGGGCCCCGCCGTACCCACCCCAATGGACCTTGTGGAAATAAATGGATTAGTCCATTAAATTGATCATCAAAATTTAGTTGTGTATACCAAATTTTATTCATTTACCACAACGCGATTGAGAGGTATTGCAAAAAATGATTTCCATTCCTCCTTCTTCAATGGGTCCCTGTGCCCTACCGGTGTGAAAACAGCAGCCAAAGATGGCAGCCCAAATGCACGGAAACACCCGAGCGGCCATAGACGTACGTTGCCGTTGCATGAAAGATCAAAAGTTCGGACTGAGAGCTAATCTCCTCAATAGACTAGTGTGACGTCATGCATTTAGGCTACCCCTAAATTGTCGTAATTGAAATTGAATGTACTATGTATTTATATAGATACTATAAAAAAATTAACTAATTAATTATTTTTTCAAGGGCATAGAAGTATTTATGAACAACCAACATCTGTGTAGTAAAAGCCATATACTAATGCACTTAAAACAATATTTTATTATTAATAATTATTACAAAAGTCAATATTGGTCAAAAATTTATAAATATATTTATATAATTCCATTAGTTTATCACAAAAAATGTCCTTTAGTGAAATATTATGGTGGGGTCGCAGGTTACCTTGATATAAAATTTCATGAACTCGCAAACATGGAACCCAAAACAGACAAATACAGTAAATTAGAAAAAAATTCTAACGTTAACACAACTTTCGGAAAAAAATTTCCGTCGGTAGGATTATCAACGGGGATACAGGCTGTCCTCATATCAAATTTTACGGACTGACAGAGGGTACCTGGGGTCCAAAGGGGGTAAAAACTGTAAATTTAAATGAAAAAATAAATCTAACTTTTACACGCTCGTCGGGAAACAATTTTCCTTTGGTAGGATTATTAATTGGGATAAAGGTTGTCCTCATGTAAAATTTCAAGGACTGACAGAGGGTCCCTGGGGTCCAAAACGGGTAAAAACTGAAAATTTAAATGGAAAAATAAATCTAACTTTTACACGCTTGTCGGGAAACAAATTTCCTTCTGTAGGATTATCAATTGGGATAAAGGCTGTCCTCATGTAAAATTTCAAGGACTGACAGAGGGTGCCTGGGGTCCAAAGGGGGTAAAAACTGTAAATTTAAATGAAAAAATAATTCTAACATTTACACGCTCGTCGGGAAACAATTTTCCTTTGGTAGGATTATTAATTGGGATAAAGGTTGTCCTCATGTAAAATTTCAAGGACTGACAGAGGGTCCCTGGGGTCCAAAACGGGTAAAAACTGAAAATTTAAATGGAAAAATAAATCTAACTTTTACACGCTTGTCGGGAAACAAATTTCCTTCTGTAGGATTATCAATTGGAATAAAGGCTGTCCTCATGTAAAATTTCAAGGACTGACAGAGGGTGCCTGGGGTCCAAAGGGGGTAAAAACTGTAAATTTAAATGGAAAAATAATTCTAACATTTACACGCTCTTCGGGAAACAAATTTCCTTCTGTAGGATAATCAATTGAGATAAAGGCTGTCCTCATGTAAAATTTCAAGGACTGACAGAGGGTCCCTGGGGTCCAAAGGGGGTAAAAATTGTAAATTTTAATGGAAAAATAAATCTAACTTTTACACGCTCTTCGGGAAACAAATTTCCTTCTGTAGGATAATCAATTGAGATAAAGGCTGTCCTCATGTAAAATTTCAAGGACTGACAGAGGGTCCCTGGGGTCCAAAGGGGGTAAAAATTGTAAATTTTAATGGAAAAATAAATCTAACTTTTACACGCTTGTCGGGAAACAAATTTCCTTCTGTAGGATTATCAATTGGGATAAAGGCTGTCCTCATGTAAAATTTCACGGACTGACAGAGGGTCCCTGGGGTCCAAAGGGCGTAAAAACTGTAAATTTAAATGGAAAAATAATTCTAACTTTTTCACGCTTGTCGGGAAAGAATTTTCCTTTGGTAGGATTATCAATTGGGATAAAGGCTGTCCTCATGTAAAATTTCACGGACTGACAGAGGGTCCCTGGGGTCCAAAGGGAGTAAAACCTGTAAATATAAATGGAAAAATGATTCTAACTTTTACACGCTTGTCGGGAAACAATTATCCTTTTGGTAGGATTATCAATTGGGATACAGACTGTCATTTATATTTACAGTTTTTACCCCCTTTGAACCCCAGGGACCCTCTGTCAGTCCGTGATATTTTACATGAGGACAGCCTGTATCCTAATTGATAATCCTACCAAAGGAAAATTGTTTCCCGAAAAGCCTGTCAAAATTAGAATTATTTTTCCATTAAAATTTACAGTTTTTACCCCCTTTGGACCTCAGGGACCCTCTGTCAGTCCTTAAAATTTTACATGAGGACAGCCTTTATCCCAATTGATAATCCTACCTAAGGAAAATTGTTTCCCGACAAGCGTGTAAAAGTTAGAATTATTTTTCCATTAAAATTTACAATTTTTACCCCCTTTGGACCCCAGGGACCCTCTGTCAGTCCGTGAAATGTTACATGAGGACAGCCTGTATCCCAATTGATAATCCTACCAAAGGAAAATTGTTTCCCGACAAGCGTGTAAAAGTTAGAATTATTTTTCCATTAAAATTTACAATTTTTACCCCCTTTGGACCCCAGGAACCCTCTATCAGTCCGTGAAATTTTACATGAGGACAGCCTGTATCCCAATTAATAATCCTACCGACGGAAAATTGTTTCCAGAAAAGCGTGTAAAAGTTAGAATTATTTTTCCATTTAAATTTACAGTTTTTACCCCCTTTGGACCCCAGGGATCCTCTCTCACTCCGTGAAATTTTACATGAGGACAGCCTGTATCCCAATTAATAATCCTACCGACGGAAAATTGTTTCCAGAAAAGTGTGTAGAAGTTAGAATTATTTTTCTATTTAAATTTACAGTTTTTACCCCCTTTGGACCCCAGGGACCCTCTGTCAGTCCTTGAAATTTTACATGAGGACAGCCTTTATTCCAATTGATAATCCTACCAAAGGAAAATTGTTTCCCGACAAGCGTGTAAAAGTTAGATTTGTTTTTCCATTTAAATTTTCAGTTTTTACCCCTTTTGGACCCCAGGGACCCTCTGTCAGTCCTTGAAATTTTACATGAGGACAGCCTGTATCCCAATTGATAATCCTACCAAAGGAAAATTGTTTCCCGACAAGCGTGTAAAAGTTAGAATTATTTTTCCATTTAAATTTACAGTTTTTACCCCCTTTGGACCCCAGGGACTCTCTGTCACTCCTTGAAATTTTACATGAGGACAGCCTGTATCCCAATTGATAATCCTACCAAACGAAAATTGTTTCCCGACAAGCGTGTAAAAGTTAGAATTATTTTTTCATTAAAATTTACAATTTCACCCCCTTTGGACCCCAGGGACCCTCTGTCAGTCCGTGAAATTTTACATGAGGACAGCCTGTATCCCAATTAATAATCCTACCGACGGAAAATTGTTTCCAGAAAAGCGTGTAGAAGTTAGAATTATTTTTCCATTTAAATTTACAGTTTTTATGCCCTTTGGACCCCAGGGACCCTCTGTCAGTCCTTGAAATTTTACATGAGGACAGCCTGTATCCCAATTAATAATCCTACCGACGGAAAATTGTTTCCCGAAAAGCGTGTAGAAGTTAGAATTATTTTTCCATTAAAATTTACAAATTTTACCCCCTTTGGACCCCAGGGACCCTCTGTCCGTAAAATTTGATATGAGGACAGCCTGTATCCCCGTTGATAATCCTACCGACGGAAATTTTTTTCCGAAAGTTGTGTTAACGTTAGAATTTTTTTCTAATTTACTGTATTTGTCTGTTTTGGGTTCCACGGACCCTTTGCGATTTCATGAAATTTTATATCAAGGTAACCTACGACCCCACCATAGTATTTCACAAAAGGACATTTTTTGTGGCAAATTAAAGGAATTATATAATTATATATTTATAAAATTTTGACCAATGTTGACTTTTGTAATAATTATTAATAATAAAATATTGTTTTAAGTGCATTAGTATATGGCTTTTACTAAGCAGATGCTGGTTGTTCATAAATACTTCTATGCCCTTGAAAAAATAATTAATTAGTTAATTTTGTTATAGTATCTATGTAAATACATAGTACATTACAATTTCAATTACGACAATTTAGGGGTAGCCTAAATGCATGACGTCACACTAGTCTATTGAGGAGATTTTTGATCTTTCATGCAACGGCAACGTACATCTATGGCCGCTCGAGCGTTTCCGTGCATTTGGGCTGCCATCTTTGGCTGCTGTTTTCACACCGGTCTGTGCATTTAGGAAGCATTTCCGGACCTACGTTCATATGAACTTTTTTTACTTAGGTTTGATTATAGAATCGGCCTGTTCAGGGTTGGCAGCTAATTATGAGGCACCTTGTATACCTAAACGTTACACGTAAATAGTGGAAAAGTAAACTGGTTTTATTTTTAATTTTTAACAGATAGAAACAGACATTTGTTTACTTTTCATTAATCAAAATTTCTTAAAATTGCAGTTTTACACCTAAATTATTTATAATTTTCAGGTGGTATTTGTAGGTAGAGGTATTAGTAATTTTGATAATTTAGGTATTTACTAATAGTGAAATAAAACATGAAATAGTAGTATTGTACCAATAAATAAGTTTAAATTCAGATGCACATTTTGTTTGAGTGCAACTATACCTTTTACATATATTTTCAAGAGATAATATCGCGGATTACTTCAATTTATTTCAGAATATAAAAATAATCAGTAGTCTGAAAGAAAATTATGTTTATGCACAATCTGCTTAAAAGAAATGCAGGTGCGAAATTAACCATTTATTTTAACACGCAGTTTCTCTATATTAAATTGCATTTATATATTAGCAATTATAATTTAATCCATTACGGTTTAGATGTACAGAATGCATGGCCAACTGATTTCTACTTAACAATATATGTTTTTCGGGCAGTTTATCGAAGGTGACGATCTTATCTGATTTGAGACACGTGCCCTTTAGAATAAATCTACTGAACTCGATTTTAAATCATTTTTAAAGCTGTATACATAAAATTTACATTTATATTAAATTAGAGTTTGCGTTATGATACCTGCCGTATTATCACGATTATTTATATACAGGGTGTACGGAAAAGACGTATACAACGGAAGATCACAGGCTACTGGGTTCAAAATAATCCGATTTAGCCCAATTTACTTATTTCCAAAATTGCTTCGTTTAGCCGCTAGAGAGCGCCAAAGTTCGCGAAAATTTTTTGTTTAATCCGAATATCTCCAAAACTTGATCGATTTTAACCATTTTTGAGCTACGCAGTTATAAATCTAACCGTCACTTTTTGACATTATTTAAAATCTTTTGCAGTCATTAGAAATATAAGAAAAATCATGTATCATGCAAATATTAGCACATGTTTTTCTAACCCCCTGTATAATTACTCTCAGTTTTTTTATATTAGTAGCTGACTTTATTTAGAACCTTTTTTTATACTTTCAGAATTTTGAATAGATGAGCAGTTTAGGCAAAAAAAATATTTTTCGTATGTCAACAATATCAACATTCGTTCTTCAACAACTAACGAAGTACCAGAAGTTTCTTTACGAAGATGTTCTTTCACAACATGTTACATATATCACAACGTATCTTCTTCTTTGAATAATGTCTAATCTTCAGTGCTTCTTGTATCTTGAGCCACGGCGAAATGGTTACAGCCGTGTCTAAGCCGAACTTTTATACTAGCTGGTGCATCAAGGTTAGTTAGTTAAGTGTTCAGGTTAAGTGGTTCAGGCATGTTACGGATGGCTGGTTCAGGTACAGGCTGGTTCACTTGTTTGTTCTTAAGCTAAGGTATCCAAATGTGACTAATCTTCAATCTTTAGTCCCTGTTCATGTTCGGATATTGTAGAATCTCCAGAGCCTCCTTCCGCGCTAGATTGTGGTACGATTCATCACTCTAGTGTCTTCTAGTGAGGTTCTATGTCCCTCCAAGCATGTTCAGCAGCGGGGGATTTTTCAGGCTGGTATAACAGTGTGTGCCCTCTGTGTTCATTTTCCTGGTTGCTACAGTTCGTTTGGACATTTCCAGGTATTCTTTATCACAGTTACTGCATGGCACCAAGTACACTCCTGGAGTTTGTGATGGACTCAATTGATCTTTTGGGTTGCGGTAAGCAATTCTATCTGTCACATTGAGGATGTTTAGTAAAGTGGCGGTTGCTGTTTGCTCTCGCCGAGGTCTAATAGCTATATCGATGTATTCGTTTGCTAGGAACACATATCGGAAGGCATCTATTTCTTCCTGTCTATAGTCATCATAAGTCAACTAGGGTCTTCATGACCGAGCGTTATTGTGCTGGATGATGCTTAGACTTTCCATGGAGGTATTTATTAACATGTATCTTAATATGGAGCATCATCCTGTTCACTATGCAGTTATGCGTCGAGGTCCTGTTACAAGTGTGTACGCAGCTTTAATGAGAACTCCAGCACTTGTATGGGTCAAACAAATAGCTCAACAGATATATTCAAATAAGAAGAAAGTTTCGAGTTATTATTTTTTAACTTTTCAATAAATCGAAATATTTCTAAAACTATCACTTGAACAAAGAAGATATTTTTTTATTACAAATGCTAATTTAAATATACGGCATTAATCTCAAAACAATACAGGGTTAACTAAGACTAAGTACAAAAATTTTAACCACGTGCTCATGGAGCCGTAAAAGACAATAAAAAAGTTATTCCAGAATTTTATCTCGATATTTAAAAAATAGGGAAAAACCCTTTTTTCCTACGGAAAGTCGGCGCGTATCATGAGTATAGACTGAGATGGTTTATGGCTTAGATACATAGTTGGCATTACATCTGTCAACAACTACCATGCGGTCGTTTGCAGTATTTTTAAATGCAGAAACGACAAAAATTAACATTCTTATTAGTAATAATACCTGATAGGTAGGTAACAGTTAATCCAGTTAGCTCCAGTATTTTGCATTCGTTTTTCATTATTTGGTTACAAACTGATAAAACTACATTTTCACTCACTACCGATAAACACACTTCCTGTAGGTACAGTTGTTAGATACAATGCCTGTATTATAACAAAATCGAAGAAAGGGGTGGTAGATAGGTTCTAATAGATAACAGAAAACGTTTGACACCCGCGGTAGTCTTGTCCCATAACCTAGAAAAACAAACCGGCGAACTATATTGTGAGAAACTATCTGTACCCGACACATATTCCTTTATTTATTAACTATAAAACGTTTTAAATTAAAATAAGGCTCTAAAAACTGAAAAAGAACACGAAGCTACAACGTAAACACAGGAATTAAATTATAGCATGACAGCGAACCGACTCGACTGGACCGACTGCCGACTGTGGCCGACTGTTGCATGACGGTAGCTTGCTGGTTGCATACTCTGATTCTCGCATTGGCGGCGTTAAATAAGGACTAAATATAATATCGAAAAAAATTTTTTTTCACTTTATAAATAAATTTGGAAATTTTTTGAAACGAAATTCTGGTAATTCTTATTTTTTTCTATCCCCTCTTAAAATATTTGTACTAAGTCATAGTTAACCCTGTATAATAACGTTAATGTAGAAATTTCCATTTCCTTAAAACATGTCAAACGGCGTAGATTTCGAAACTGACATATTTCAAAAACTTTTTCGAAAATTAAATGCTGTATAACCTATAACAGCCTGCAAATTGGACTGGTAAAACGTACAGGGTGGTTTCTAATTCCATGTTATAAGTTTAGAAGATTTTTTCTTAGATCAAAAAGTCTTTCTGTACCATCAGTATAAAGTCATTAATTTAAATTTTGTGTAGTGGAGGCTCGTGACTTTTTAAACTAGTGGACTGTTCCAAATACGAACTATAGAATTAACATATTTTGAAAACTTTTATCTTAATATTATATTTAGATAAATTAGGAAATACAAATACCTATAGATTATTTGAAATTGCTCTACTTTGTTAGGCGAATAAATTCATGTAAGTAAGAATTTTTTAAGTATTTCACGATTTTCCCAAACTTTCAAATTAATTAATTTTATATTTCTGTTTTATGCGCATCGTCCAATGCCGTTGTAAAATTTTATTTACTTCCACGTATCAATGTTAATTTGTAGTTTGAAAAAATAGAATGAGTAATTTTATTATGAAATATTAATAAATCTCCCAACAACTTTTTAAATCGGAATATCCATTTTTGCCAATGAAAAACTGCGCTTATTTATTGAATAATTAATAACATCGTTAGCATATTCTGCAGATGGTACTTGAGCCCTAGGCGTCACCATTAAACATTACACAGTTACAGTACACACATATGCAACTTAACAAAAAATAATCAGAGACGACAATAAAATTTTAATTACAGTGCACTGAAGTTTTAAATGTAACATATAAAATAGTGGAAAAGGAACCACGAAACGACCGTACGATATAACAAACTATTAGACTGTCTTTGTTGTATTCTCAGACGAGGCATGCCTCTGAAGGACTTTTTTCCCGCAATAGGCAGGTTCGGCAATTTTTGTATTTTATTGAAATCAATGAATATGCAAAAATAATCTTCCCAAATTTTAAATCAAAATTTAAAAAAATAAGGCAGCATTTGAAAATCTCCAACCGATGCGAGGCTACGAAATGTACCTGCATGCGAGGTTAGAACGTGTGACGTCAGCTACCTACCTACCTCGCGTCGCCTGATGTGGACAATTGGACATTTATTCAGATTACGCGGCCGATTTGGATAGTTTCTCGAAGCAATATATGCCAGTAAGAAAGTGGCGTTTAATATCTAAAAGTGCTGTATATCTATTAAATCAAAATGATATAAGTATATTGTTTATTATTTTATAGGTAGGTGATGATTAAAGAACTTAGAATGTCTAATTTATATTTAATATTAAAAAATGTGAGTATTCTTCTTACATAACACGAATATACTACTATAATAGTAGCAAAGTAGATGTTCTGTAAGTTCAACATAGTATTCTACACACTTTAGTAATTTTTTTAGAAGATCCGAAATCGGAATGAGACAAAATATATTCCAGTTCTGGAAAATTTCTGAAGCATTTGTAAATTTATTTGTGTAAGACATTTTAAAAAAAATCTCAGGTAAAATTAATGTATACAGAAAAAGTGTACCAAAGAACCCAGTTTTACAAACACGTTTCACAAAATTATGATGTCATACGAAAGTTTAAACCACAATGAATTTACCACAAAAAGACAAAACTATTTGCAGTTTGATTGTAATCAGTAACTATAGAATCAATCATTGTTCCATGAACTGATAATTTCCATACAGTTGTGCTTTTTTAACATCCGAACTACTCACTTCTTCTAAAAAACTGGTAGTGGCGGGAAAGTCAATAGAAGATTTTTCAGGTCAAAAAATTTGACTTCTATAAATCAGTTTAACCAACTTGCACAAAATATCAAATTTTATCAAATTGCAGTTTTTTGACATTGCCTGTTTCAAGTGACACTTTTCAAGTATACCTATCTATAGGTATGTAGGTATATCTTTGTACCTACTTAATATCTGGACTTATTTTTTGTGTCGTAATAATTTTTCTTATAATAATAATTATAAAAAGGAATGTTGAACTATCTCTCGACGTTAGAGATGTGATACTTCGTTTATACATTTTGCCAAACTTTACATGAGAAGCATAAAACTGCTTTAGTAGAATATTAAACTGTTTGTATTAATTTTTATTTATTGAAGTATGAATTTAATTTCATCATTGAATATATGTTTATGTTATTTTGAGCTAATAATAAAATTCCTAAACTTTTTTACTGTACATACGAGAAATATCGTTTTCATGCACAATAAAAGTGGTAGCTATGTGATATCACATAGTCTAGGTTCCAGGAAAAAGTGAAAACAAGTTTAAGAAAAAAAAATCTATTTAATAAAAAAAATTTTCGGCAAATCCTGTTGGGCATAACTTATTTTACCCGAGAAATGTAGATACGAGGTATCACATCTTAATCGTCGTCTTATTTAACGTTGGACAAGACTATGATGAGTAGGTGATACGTTGCGTTGAATACTGTTCGCGTTGGTCACTAAAGTTAAACACCATTTGTACATATACTACTGGTAAATTATGCGAATTGGCTTTCTGATATCCTTTCTACATTATATTAACAGTTAGTTCATTATATTTAACCCTGCTTGCTTCCCGCTTTAACAGATAAACGCGGTTACCGAGTCAGGGCGGAGCTTGTAGTAGGCTTGTGACGTCACATCAATTAGAAACCATTTTGTGGATCTCCCTACAGGGCGAATTTATTTTGGTAATTACAGGCGTTACATATTTTTGTTTTAAAAAAATCGTTTACAAATAGGTTGTATGAATCCAGAAGTTACAATTTTACAATGAAAATTAATATTAATATTGGCTACCAATGGATTCCATGTTCTCCATCTCTTTACTTTTTACCTATTTATTTAATGGTATGAAGCATGCTTCAAATGCATTCTTATTTATCTTATTATGCTTAAGAACGTATTGAAGATTGCCTGTACACATTATTACATATTATCGTTATTACGATACACAAAGGCAAATTCAAAAATACCCCAAAGTCGCTGTTTATAAATTCTGTCGTTGGTGTAACATTTGTGTGCTTACAGTAATTTATAGATAGATATACATAGTCAATATATTCTAAAGCCGCGTACTCAATTGCAAACCTCGTCGCGAACTACATCGCGTCACATCACAGCGAACCTCGATGTGTCACTTCACTGCGAACAGGATGATTAATTGCGTTTTGAACAGCTGCAGATCAGTTGTATTTGGAAAAGAGATTAAAAAATACATTTTCGAAATTATGGAGAATTGTAATAAAGTATAAATTGCGTCTGCGGCATATATTCATATCCATTATGCAACAAAAAAGGCAAAAAGATGGTGACAGACATGTTTGTATAGAAGAATGAAGTACAGTGACTGATTTAAAATTCCAACATATCAGTGGTCTTTACAAAAAAATTACAAGGATGTCTTCAATTGAGTTGCTGATTATTTTGATTGGACCAAAAGTATCAAAAAGGATACAAACATGAAAAAATGCAATCTATATATAAAATTCTCGTGTCACAGTGTTAGTCACCATACTCCTTGGAATCGGCTTGACCGATTTTTATGAAATTTTATATGTATATTGGATAGGTCTGAGAATCGGTCGTAATCTATTTTTCATACCCCTAAGTGATAAGGGTGGTCTACCCTAAACATTGTTTTTATTTTTTGAACAAAATTTTTTATTTTTATTTTTTTATGATGTGACATTAAAAAATACATACAACCCTTAATTTTCACCCTTCTATCACAAACTCCTATTTTTTAATAGCCATTTTAGTAATTTAATCATTTTTAACCCTGGTCGATAACTGATCGATTATCACTAGATCAATTATCCCCGCCAGGCGTCTACCGGTGTCACTTCTCACCACAAACCTAGAAAAAAGATAGACAGCGTCGGTTCATGATATAAGTCACGTGACAGGTGCCGCGTTTTCTAGGGACCTAAGGTCCAGAAAATTGATATTTTATTTGCTTTATGATGGCGGTTGTGCAAATATGATGGCTGCATTGCAATATGAAATTAACTAACTTGCTCTCATTTTAAATGTTATTAAAGAATGTGTCAATCAGAGTAAACAAATGAGATTCACGCTACAATATAACCAATTGGCATAAAAACCAAATTTTAGTGATTCTGGACCTTTTAGGGCAGCCATGAATTAGCGGTCGCCAGGAATATGACACTAGCATAGTCTATATTTTTTTTAGGTTTGTGCTTCTCACCCAGTAAACAGCACGGAGTAGGGATGAGAACGAAACCGATTACCAAAATATTCACTAGAAATAATTCATATGGCAAAACAACGTTTACTAAGTCACCTAGAATGTTTATAATATGCCATGTTATTTTTACTGAAATTTTCCGGACTTTTTTTAAATAAATTCATACAGACCCCGGCGGAAGGAAATTCATTATCATCTATTTGTATACCCTCATCATTAATAATTTGGAAATCCTTATTACCTATATTACATACTCCACTTTTCTTATGCAACATCAAATTTTGGACCGTATGTACATTGATTTCACTTTGTTCATTAAATAACTCTCGGATAGTAATTACTTATGTTGAGATTTTCTTGTAAATCACTATTTGAATACTTAGGATGCGGATTAATTTCTGATAATGATTCAGTAATGTCCACGCGGTCTTTATTATCATCGGGTAGCTCTCTTTTCTCCGTAGTCATACTCTCTTAGTCCGTATACCGCATAAATTTAAGTGATACTTGATTACCAGTCCCTCTGTAAAATTTTATTTTAGGTTGGTCAGTCTCATTTCCTTGTACTTGACCGAAATGTGATGACGATTTAGAAGGTTTTTTTTATATTCACTATTTTTCCAAATATCGAAAAGGATCGGATATAGGCCTATATATCGGTCGGTCAGTGGTCGCGCGGTTTAAGGCGTCAGTACTTGAATCGAGGTGACTATATCGGAGTTGGTTCGAGCCCAGCTGCCGGTAGACAGTATATAAGCTATATTCGTGGAGAGGTTTGGCGCTCTCTCTGCGAGTATGGTAGGGTGGAAGAATGTTGGCTTGGGTCAATGTGAGAAATTGATACCGGTTGATATTTAACTACCTCCCTAATTAATGAGGTTTTCCAGGTTTCCCTCATTCCTGCACTGAATAGTGGTTAGGGCCTACCAACGTAAGTCGTTCCTGGGCGCAAATGCGGCCTGCTTAATAATAATATGCCGCCCCCTCTCCCGCACAAGTCTCCGACTTCTGGGCTAATCCTTGTGATTAGAATGAGGAGTAGAGATATTATTATTATAGGCCTAATAATTGCTTGTTATTCATTAGCTGAACCTTATTTTATCAATTTATACTTTTTTCTAACACTGTTAGCAGTTTCAATTAATTTCCTCTTCACGTCTAATGAATGATGTGACATGAGAAAAGTTTTTTTTAAGAAGAAACTAAAAATTTGATAGAGAAACATTGTTTTAATGCCAATATAACGTTAGATATGAACTTCGAAGCTTGCATATGAAAATTTTTATTTTTAGTTTTATTAAGATTGAATGATTGCGTTTTAGCTTCTTGATATTTTTTCCATCTTCTGTGTTATTAAACTTCCTCATTAATTCTCGAACACAATTTATTAAGACGTAAAGTTCTGCATATTTTTTATTGAGCAGTTGAATTGCATGTGGATAAGATATTTCACCTATACCGTGGCATTTATCTAAATAAATTCGTTGCCGTAAGGTCAACATTATGGAAGAATTTTGTCTACGAGATTTGAAGTTTCGTTGTTGTGCAACTGTCATGTTTAATTATTAAATAAAACTTTGGACAAACACAGGTATCTAAATATTTAAAACAGTAAAAAAGTTCATATTTGAGGTTATTATTGGACGAAAATGTGATGACGACAACTTTATTTATAACATTTTTAAATTATTCTTAAATAGCGGCGCTATTGAAACAATTTTACATTTTGATCTGTTTTTAACACCCTGCATTTTTCAACGCCATTTTTACAGTTGCTATGTACATTTCAAGATAAACAAAAATGTGAAATAAAAAAATCACAGGTATAGTTAGGTTATAGAACACAACTGTCTGTTCTACACTGAAAAAGTATAAAAAGATATACCCCATGATAAGACGAAACACAAAAACTAAACTCAAATATCTCATATACAGGGTGTCTCAAAATAGAAGGCCATACCATTAACCACATATTATTTGGACAAAAATAATGCGACTTTCTTTATGCCATTTCTTATTTGGACGTCTCTGTTTCAATATACAGAGTGTTAAAGTTACATTTTAAAAAACTATTTTTGTTAATAATCCCATTGTTTACTAAGATACACACTTGAAATTTTGCACGTACTTTTACCTTATTGCGGCATACTTATCATGTAATTTTGGTAAAAAAAATTGAAGGACGAATGGAGGTAACTGAGAGATGCAGTACCCTTTATCCCCTCCAATTATTTATAAGTACGCCTATACAACTTTTTCTTGAAATATCAAACGTAGAATTTTCTTCTGATTAATCGGCCTTTTTTGTAATTTTTTGTTTAAATACCTTGTTTTGGAGGAAAACGGCAATTTGTAGTGCCCATAAATCTATCATTCCCTACTATTTTCAAGTGAAACTGAAATTTTGTGGATATACCTGTTATTACAATACCTTGGCAACTTAGCAAATTGTAATACTTACTGAATGAATATTTGCTAATTAAAACAAAAAGAGAATATATTTCAAAATATAAGGTTTTCGCTACTTAAAAGGTCACGTACATGTGTTAATGAGGAGGGTGAGCAAGTAGAACGTTTGTTAAATTAGTAGTAATTAATAAATTATTTTATTTAATGTTATTTAGGTAAAAAGTTATTATGTTGATCGTTCATTATTACTATTACTAAACAAGACTATTATTTTTTGGTTGATAAGAGAACTGTATTACAGATTTTAATGCCATATTATTTTTTCAATTTATAAGTATTCCTCATTTTATAGAATTTAAAATTATCCATTCTGTTTTAATTATCAATTATTCACTCAGTAAGTATTACGATTTGCTAAGTTGCCAAGGTAATGTAATAATAAGTATATCCACAAAATTTCAGTTTCACTTGAAAATGATAGTGAATGATAGATTTAGGTATGTAAATTACAAAAGAGATAAAATGATCACAAAAAAATTCTACGTCTGATATTTAAAGAAAAAGCTCTCTCAGTTACCTCCATTCACCCTTCGCCAAAAGTCGCATTATTTTTGTCCAAAGAATATGTGGTTAATGGTATGGTTTTTTATTTTGGGACACCCTGTATAGTACATATACTTGATGCGACGCAGAAATATCCACAAGTGATGGAAATGCTGGGAACCTCAATGCGAATACCCATGTTCGCTGTGAAGCAACGCGACGGGGTACTGTTACAAGTGAGTACGCGGCTTAATGTTACTAGATGTAATAAATTAATTAGATAATTAAAGTAAGCAGTTAGTTATTCTTATTTGTTACTTATTACTTTCAAATATTTATTGAGGTACTGCCTCACCTGGCAGCCACGGGTTTTGTGGAAATGAAAAAGAATATTTATTTAAAGAAATTTTATGAATATATTTAACGTAAGTTGACGAAACTTAATTAACTAATTAAAAATATAGATTTATTTAATTGGTTTAGAAATACAGCAACCAGTGGCAGAAATTGTCATTAATTTTCAGAATTTTAATGCAGAACACTGTAGACATCGGTCGTTATTATCAGTTTTTCTATATTTTGGAATAAATTGACCACATATTTAAAATAAAATTCATGTAATATTCATTTTTCTTTTTTAAAGCACAAGTAACGACTCCTTATTAAAATAATAGTGTTACATTCATTAGGTAATTATCTACCTGTACCAAAAAGTTGCAGTATATATAAAATGGTTATATTTATCTACTTCTATTATGGACATATATCTTAATGAAGGAATTGCTACTTGAAGATCATTAGAATCATTTTAATTACCGTTAAATCATTTTAACTATCCTTGATATAGATAGCAGCTATTTTCATTTGTGTTTTTGCTCATTAGTTTAAATTATCCACTTGTTCTACAGCACTCGCAGATAAGATGCTATCGGGACAAGGCACACTAAATGAAGTCATTTTATATTTTTATCATTAATTTATTACATCTGCGTCTATGGTTGATTATTGATATTATTGCATTATGTCACTGGAGTGCTAAATGGTATAAGAAAAATTTTTAAGCTCAGTCATGTCATTCAGTCTACAACTATACTCCATCTAAAAACTATAGACAGTGGAATGATCGGGTAAACCCGTAATTAGTGGTGTCCCGTCTAGTTTGAAAATTTATTAATAATTAGATTTTGTGTACATTTTATCGTCTATTTCATGTTTTACCTAATAAATTTAATATTGCCAAATCAAAGTTTAGTTCACTTTTTATTGTTTTGTTGTTTTACTAGATAACATTAACTAATGGAGATTGTTTACTGTTAAAGGAAAAATGGCAACGCATGAAAGAGATGTGCAGCTAATATATGAAGATACATTGTTCTCTTTATTTTACAAATGCGTATGTATAAGTCTATCTCTTTCGCACGTGGGCTCGCCTCAGCGAAGTATATCCTGATATTCCATAACATTAACGCCGGTATAGGATTTTCGCGTTGTTTCTATTATTTTATAACCGACTTAAAGTGAGTTTAAATATATATGAAGTAAGTGTTTTTTTAATCATGAAAAGTGAATTTGTGAATAAGAATTAGTAATAAGTGATAATTTCATAAGCTGTATTATAACAGGGTATAGCCTACTTATGTTAGGAGTAGGTAATTATAGCCGGAACTGAGACTCCCCCCACCACTTTTGACCTTGGGTCGACCTTGGGTGATGTCATTCGTGACCTCGTTGACATTGAGAGGTCATGTCATTGGCTGACATTCATTTGACCTCCACATATGGGAGGAGCCATTTGACATTGAATATCTTGATGTATATGTTTGAAAGTTAGAGGGGATCATTTCTATATAATCCAAGGGACCGTGGGCTAAAATCATATACTAGTTTAACCACCGGCCTTACCGTTGCAGTATGTACAATGCTTTGACATGATCGTTAATTGCACTAAATTATAACTATTACATCGATTTCCTTCATGTACATATGTAATTGTTATAATAATTGAAGTATGTACAGAGTTTTGACATGTTCGTAAATTACAGTAAATTATGCTTATTAACTAGATTACATTCATGTACCTCTGTAATTATTATTGTAATTGAAGTATGTACAGTGCTTTGACATGATCATTAATTGCAAATTACTTTCATGTATATCTGTAATTATTATAGTAATTGAAGTAAGTACAGTGCTTTGACATGCTCGTTAATTACAGTAAATTATATTACATAGACAAGCAAATTAGCTTCATGTATGTCCGTAATTATTATAGTAATTGAAGTATGTACAATACAGATCATCGTTATTTACAATACATTATATTACAATGACATACACATCAGTAATTGTTATTGTAATTGAAGTATGTACAGTGCCTTGATATGATCGTTAATTGCAATAAATTTTATTACACAGATTACCCTCATGTGCATCTATAATTATTATTGTAATTGAAGTACGTACAATGCTTTGACATACTCGTTAATTACAGTAAATTATATTATGTATGTATGTATCTTTGTAATTGTTATAATAATTGAAGTATGTACATAGTTTTGACGTGCTCCTAAATTAAAGTAAATTATTCTTATTAAATAGATTATCTTCATGTATCTTTGTAATTGTTATTGCAATTGAAATATGTACAGTGCGTTAACATGTTCGTTAATTGCAGTAAATTAAATTACACAGATTACCTTCATGTATATCTGTAATTATTATAGTAATTGAAGTATGTACAATGCTTTGACACGCTCGTTATTTACAGTAACTTATATTACATAGATAAGTAAATTAGCTTCATGTATGTCTGTAATTGTTATAGTAATTGATGTATGTACAATGCTTTGACGTGATCCTTAATTACAGTAAATTATATCTATTACATATATTACAATCATGCATATCTGTAATTGTTATAGTAATTGTAGTATGTACAGTGTTTTGATATGTTCGTTACTTACAACAAGTTATATTACATTGACATCAGTACACATCAGTAATTATCATAGTAATTGGTGTGGCTAGGGTGCTCTAACGTAGCATGGATGATAATAAATATTATATGAATTGTCTTCATGTACCTGTATAATTGTTAATCATTATATTTATTTATGAATAATATAGATTTTCTATGTCACATGTATTGAAGAATTACCTTGGTTCATCTATGTAGTTATCATATATGCAAGTAATTGCTATATGTGTACAGTGGATTTGATAATTGTGTGACATGTTCAATTATTTATGAATGGTGTAGATATTCTATACCACATGTAATGAACAGTCACCCTGCTTGATATATGTAATTATCATATACGAAAGTAATTACTGTATATGTACAGTGGATTTAATAATTGTGTGACATATTCAGTTATTTATGAATGGTGTAGATATTCTATACCACATGTAATGAAGAGTCACCCTGCTTGATATATGTAATTACCATATACGAAAGTAATTACTGTATATGTACAGTGGATTTAATAATTGTGTGACATATTCAATTATTTATGAACGGTATAGAGTTTCTATGTCACATGTATTGAAGAATTACCCTGGTTCATTTATGTAGTTATCATATACGAAAGTAATTGCTATATGTGTACAGTGGATTTGATCACAATATGTTTCATATTACCATGTAAATTGAGAGAGATAATCTTCATTCTACAAATAACGATATGAATTATTGTTTCTGCGAAGAAAAATTGTAATTTTGAAGAAAAAATTGAAGTATTGAAGATAATTCTGACATGTATTCAGCTGGCGCATCATTATAGTGAAGAACAAGAAGTTAGATAGCCCGAAGAATAAGCTACAATGCACAAAAATTGTTGGAAATTATATATAGGTTATTCCCAGTAAATTATCAATTTTATGTGCTTAATTTATACTTACATTATACTTTATTTTAAGATTATTATACAAATTGTATATTACATTAATAAATTGTATTGTAACAATTGCATCTTATTTGTTTAAAGATCAATTACTTCGTTGGAAATTGATACATCATGTTTGGTTTAATTTTTTCTTTTTATCAATACCCGATACGTAAAATGTTTTTTTTGCTGTAGTGGTTGTGGAAAGGATAATTTGAACTTAGTATCTTTTACCACAAAGGGTTATATACAGTATACATAACAGAAGATATTTTGAATAAAATGAATTCTTGTCAGAAAATATACTGTAACGTGAACCATAAACAATGTAATGTGGATCAAAACAACTCGATCTTTAAAGATGTCAAATGTAGTAAAGCGTTAATCAAATTTTAAATTATCAGTAACATTTATCAATTAAAAATTATATTGTAATAATAAATACATAAAGTATGTTTTTGAGTTGCTATAAGTATATAAACAGAGTACGCTTACATAGTTTGATCAATATCAAATAAGTTTATCTATGTTGTAACAATAAACCCAAGTATTTAATAATTGGTTATAATTTTACAATACGTGTTTTGCTCGCAATGTTTTTAGCATTATTATATCAAATATATATTATACTAATAAAATGTATTACATTAAATATTTTGATCATTTTGGTCTTATGTGATATATTATGAACAAAATAAATACATGTTATTTCAACTTTTATTGTGTATTTAATAGATGACGACAAAGAAATGTAAAATGTAAAATAAAATTCAAAATTTGTTGGGAAAGGTTAGTTATGTTTAAGATTCTGCATTCTTCCAGCGGGATATATCCACAGACTTCTTTTGTATTTATGACCGTGACTGTTCAACGGACCTAAGCCTACGAAGGGAATGCATATAAAAGGGATTTATAGGTATTCTTTTGTATGGTTCCACCAAAAAAAAAAAACAATAAACTAAGAACTAAATGTTACCCAAAAATGTTAAACTTGGAAATATTATTTTCTATTCAAAGATTCACTGAAACTAAGTAAATGGGACACAAAGCTCTGAAAATATAGGTGACGATGCCATAATTTTGCAAGAATCAGTTGATCTTTAGGTCTTGGTACAGACCATGTTCGCGAGATATCTAGTTATTGTTCTTTGTTTTCGAGTTGCTGTGTTTTCTTTTATTGAAAGAAGAGTGTATCTATAATGGATTACATAAAAACAATTCGACAAGGTAAAATGCATAATCTTATATTATAAATTAACCTATAAAATATTTAAAAAATTACAAGCATCATTAAAAAAAACGACTTTGCGTACTTAATACAAAAATGACTATTTTTTTATTAAAGATAACATAAACTATTTACTATTTTCGTAGGTACACTATTACGTTACTATTTAAGTAAAATTTACATCAATAATTCACATAAAAATCTTTATAATATTGAAGCATTACAGTTGTATCATTTTTATTGGTAAATAGTGATGTTGGATTTAATATTTTTTTTGTCAGTAAATTTTGAAAAAGAAAACTTCTTTCCAGGACTTGGAGAATATTTTTTTAAATTCCCAGAGTTTTCACTGTTTTCAATACAGAATTAACATTTTGACTGACTATATTCAATTTCATAGTAAATGTTATCATGATTTTTGAGAGAAATAATGGTAAAAACTGTAAAATATTAAAGCTGCAGTTTTTTTTGTTGTTAATAAGGAAATACACGTAACACGTCAACTAATATATATATTTTTCTACAATTATTTTATTTGCATGCAAATTTGTTCCTTCTCCCTCTACCAAATATTTCTTGATTGAACAAGGATATGCGACCGATTTTTTTTTTAACAGTTATATATGTATATTTCTTTAGAAAATATACAAGGTAATAACTAAATATATATAGAAAGTTTTAAAAATGCCTGATTTTAAGACAAAAAAAAAGTTGTTTTTTTTTAGATATGTATAAAGATTTAAAATCTTAAAAAAATACAAATTTGTATGTAATAATACCCAACTAGCAAAATGGAACTTTAAAAGAAGCAAATTATTTTATAACTACCGAATTGCGTTGTTTAACGAACAGTTTGATTTTATGGAGCAAATAATTGCCATAATTTTGTTCCTTAAGATAGTAATTGTGCAAAATTGTTTTATAATAGTTTTTACAACGTGTTTTATAGAAAACATAATTTTCAGTTTTTTAAAATTTTTGTAAAAGTATTATAATACGTTATATAACATTTAAAAAAAGTGTATATAACGGCTGTTTCATAATTGAATGTCAATATTGCAGAAGGTTAATCTACGCATGATTTTAAGACAAAAGTTTCATATAAACATCAGTCCGTTTCCGGTTTATTTTTGATTTACAGGGTGATAAAGATTTTTTAAAAAATTTATATTTTTTTAAATATCTCCTAAACTGCATTAGATATTTTTGTGGAACTTGGTGGGTGTAAACTAGACGCAAAGACAATCGCTATTAATTTCACTTTCACCATTTTCAATGAAAAAAAAAAATGATGACATATTGTGACAGAGTGGTATACTTAGGCAAATGACTTTTAATTATAATCTTATAAAATAGTTGTATAAACGTGTTTTATTAAGGAAATTAATAAAAATATTCCCTATGTGATAAATATGTTATAGAACAAAATTGTGATTTAAGAAAATAAAATTATTGTATATATCGCGTAATAAAATTCCAAACCTAACCTTAATTTTTGGACTCCTAAGGTGTAGTGTATTACCAAGCACTAAACAGGAAAGAATACAAACAAATTCTTGAAAGTAACGTTTCTAGTCAAACGTACCGACATTCAATTTTACTTATAGGTTTTATTATATAACTTACTTTGATTTAATTTTTTGGTAATGCAATAATTAGGTAAGTCTTAAATTAAATACCTATTATTATAATTAACTAATAATACTTAGCTAATAACATATATATAGGTAATGATAGTACATAATATTTGAAATTTCTAATTTTTTTATAAAACTTGGCAACTTCTTTCGATGCAAACATTATCTACTTGCGCACACACATTTTTAAATATATTTAAGACTATAAAAACATTTTATTTAAAGTTCTAATTTACACTAAAATATTTTGTTATGCTTCTATGTGGAATAAAATAATTGTATCGCCATTTTTAAATGAATATTTGTTGTATCAGCGACTGCCGCCATTATGGAAAATTAGTTGAAAGCATTATTATAATTATATTTAAAACATAATTTTGCTATTTTTGGAAGACTATTTTATAACAAGATCCTTAAATATAATTATTACACGATATTATAAATTAAAGAAAGCATAATTTTAATATTTTTTAATTTATTTTTTATAATTTTATAGCAAATGTAGTCTAAACTAGAGCGCTTAATTTTTTTTGTCTGTATATATATAGTTTATCAATAAAATTTGCAGCGTAATAAAATTTTCGTTGTTGAAACACTGATTGTTGACATGATAATATTGTAAGTATTATACCTATCTACCATTTGCAAAAATGATCGCCATTGAGTGACCCCGTTTTTAAATATAAGTATACATAATTATGAATCTGTGTCATACACCAACCTTAGAATGATTTGGTTCTAATATTCTTCACTAAATAATATAATGTTTCTTTAAATAATGCCAAAATACAGACTACAAAACGTTTTTATAGTTGCTGTATAAAATTGTTTTAAAAGTGTTGTAGACATTTTTTATAGCACATTAGTTATAAGTATTATTATTAATTAAACTACCGCATGCCAACAATTCATCCTATTATATTCGTATACAATGCGACTGTATCCCTACCACAGCTTACCCAATAGTAGGTCAGCTGCCCTACCACCCCCCCCTCCTTCTTTTCATTCTACCGCGAAGAATTCATATACTCCATAACATACCTTCTAATGTTTAGTGTGTCTGAGGCATGCTAAGTGTGGTTGAGGTGGTATGAATGATATGTTACGAATGAAAGCTAGTTGTTTAAGTATTATTTTACTTTAATACTCTTGTTACATGGTATTGCGGTATTAGATTCATCATTACTATACATCACGCTCATTACATCGTTACTTACGTTACACATACTTTAATTGCACTCATTGTATCACCTAATTACTATATGTAAGTACTACTTATTAAATATTTAGCTACTTTTCAATTATGGTAATATATGACACGTAAATACATTTTTTTCAATTACGTTGATTGCACTACATATAATTATATTTTTCAATTGCATACATTATTACGATACATTACGTTCATTATCTTCTTACTTAGGTTACACATACTTTAATTACTATGTCTAAGTACTACTTTTTAAATATGTAGCTACTGTTCAATTATGTTAATATATGACATATGATTACATTTTTCAATTACATTGATTGCATTGCATATAATTATAATTTTTCAATTACACGCATTATTACGATACATTACGTTCATTACATTGTTACTTACATTACACATGCTTCAATTACATTCATTGTATTACCTAATTACTATATGTAAGTACTACTTTTTAAATATGTAGCCACTGTTCAATTATGTTAATATATGACATATAATTACATTTTTCAATTACATTGATTGCAATGCATATAATTATAATTTTTCAATTACACGCATTATTACGATACATTACGTTCATTACATTGTTACTTACATTACATTGTTACTTACATTACACATGCTTTAATTACATTCATTGTATTACCTAATTACTATATGTAAGTACTACTTTTTAAATATGTAGCCACTGTTCAATTATGTTAATATATGTCATATGATTACATTTTTCATTACATTGATTGCAATGCATATAATTATAATTTTTCAATTACACGCATTATTACCATACATTACGTTCATTACATTGTTACTTACATTACACATGCTTTAATTACATTCATTGTATTACCTAATTACTATATGTAAGTACTACTTTTTAAATATGTAGCCACTGTTCAATTATGTTAATATATGTCATATGATTACATTTTTCATTACATTGATTGCAATGCATATAATTATAATTTTTCAATTACACGCATTATTACGATACATTACGTTCATTACATTGTTACTTACATTCATTGTATTACCTAATTACTATATGTAAGTACTACTTTTTAAATATGTAGCCACTGTTCAATTATGTTAATATATGTCATATGATTACATTTTTCATTACATTGATTGCAATGCATATAATTATAATTTTTCAATTACACACATTATTACGATACATTACGTTCATTACCGTGTTACTTACATTAGTTACATTACACATACTTTAATTACATTCATTATATTACCTAATTACTATATGTAAGTACTACTTTCTAAATATGTAGCTACTGTTCAATTATGTTAATATATGACATATCACATTTTTCGATTGCGTTCATTGCATTACATATAATTATATTTTTTCAATTGCATACATTATTGCGATACATTACGTTCATTACCTTGTTACTTACATTACACATACTTTAATTACATTCATTATATTACCTAATTACTATATATAAGTACTACTTTCTAAATATGTAGCTACTGTTCAATTATGTTAATATATGACATATGATTACATTTTTTTCAATTACGTTCATTGTACTACATATAATTATATTTTTCAATTGCATACATTATTGCGATACAATACGTTCATTACCTTGTTACTTACGTTACACATACTTTAATTATATTCATTATATTAACTAATTACTATATGTAAGTACTACTTTCTAAATATGTAGCTACTGTTCAATTATGTTAATATATGGCATATCATTACATTTTTCGATTGCGTTCATTGAATTACATATAATTATATTTTTTCAATTACATGCATTATTGCAATACATTACACTCATTACCTTGTTACTTACATTACACATACTTTAATTACATTCATTGTAAGTAATACTTTTTAAATATTTAGCTACTTTTCAATTATGTTAATATATAAGCATATTTTTTTCAATTGCATACATTATTACGATACAATACTCTACGATACTTTACGTTTATTATCTTGTTACGTACCTTAATTACATTCTTTTTTTTTATTTCATAATTATTATGTGTTAGTACTTTAAATATGTAACTACTTTCCAATTATGTTAATATATGATACATAATTACATGCAGTGTACCTACATTTCGCAGTTAGGTCCGCTGCATATAATGTATATGTAACTACATTTTCCAACTACGTTTATTACATACAATATACATTTTATAATGCATGTAATTACATTCTATAATTACATTTATTACAACATTATATATTCATACGTATTTACATTACATTTAATGAATTATTACTTATTACTTATTTTCTATATTATGGTTATTTATTTATCTCTACTCAGAGAAATACCCACCACCAAAATAATATGTAAGGTTCAAACCTCTCCTCTCCACTGCTAAGTAGGAGGGATGAGTGGGTGATTTAAGATTCTACCATAAGTGAGTAGAAGGAAGATTTTGAATATCCCTCCCACTCAAATGTAAGAGGAGGGATGGCTGAGTGCCTATATATACTCGCAACATGCATCAGTTTGGTAGTTCAACCGAACATCTCCTTCCAATAGTAATATTAGTATCACTGCAGCAGCATCCAGCATTCAACAGCATGAAAATGGCGTACAGACAATGGTAAGTAGAAGAAAAGTTTTGGTTATTATAAATTCCTTGATGAATGTGTGTTTACTTACATCTTGTATTTGTTTGATAGTTCAAGTGTATATTCCACGACTAGCCAGCCGTCTAACAATATATTGGAGTCGGAAAACTGGGATGATGAATATGTGGCTCCGTACAACAGCAATTCCATGACTAGCCAGCCGTCTAACAATATATTGGAGTCGGAAAACTGGGATGATGAATATGTGGCCCCGTACAACAGCAATTCCATGACTAACCAGCCGTCTAACAATATATTGGAGTCGGAAAACTGGGATGATGATTATGTGGCCCCGTCCAACAGCATTTCCATGACTAGCCAGCCGTCTAACAATATATTGGAGTCGGAAAACTGGGACCTGGATGAATATGTGGGGACCTACAAGCCTATAGAAGCCACAAATAATAGGATGGTTATAAGAACGAGTTATGCTGTAACAAATAAGTCGAAAGCAGAAAAAAAGGCTTATAGGATGGCTGAGAGGGCCAGGTTGTATGGCCTTCTCAGCCAGCAGTACAATGAGAAAAGTGTAATGTTGAAAAATAAATTTTAGGTTATATTAATATAAAGTTATTTTAGTGTCATTTATATATAAAATATAAAAAATAAAAATATATAATAAACATATATATGTTTCATTGCTTCCTTTTTCTTTGACTTGTGTAAACATTTTAATGTCTGAACACCAATAAATAAAATTTCTTTTCCAAAGATTCTTTTTTTATTTCAACTTCCTTTCTATTTCTAATACAAACAAAAAATAAATAAATAAAACAACAGTGCTATACTTGAAGTGTAATTTTATTATATTAAAATAATAATAAAAAAAATATGTGTCAAATACATTGTATATATATAAAACTACGGCTGTATTGTTGATCCACTCATTCTGATCTGAAGGCCATTTGACAAATAATTTATTATCCTTTTCTTTCAAAACTTTTTCCACTAAGTAAACATCAGAGTATTTAGTCCTCTGAAGTTCGTACTCATAAAAGCATCCTTTAATAGGTTGACCGTACACATCTTCTATCATATATGTTATGGGATTTGTTATATTTACTTTAACAATTTAAAAAGTTCCGTTGAATAATTAGCAGTATATCCCTTTTCAAATACACCTTTAAATTTGCTAATTCGAACCATGTCACCAACACGGAATTTTGCTTTTTATTGCTACTTTGAGACGATTATATACGCTTAACTTTGTTGTATGTTTTACATCAATGGGTTTCATCCCTGTTGTACAATGAACTCTATTATTGTAGAAGTTTATAATGTTAGGAAGAATATCGAACCATTTGAAATTGCCTCTGATCGAAAATTCTTTGTATAAACAATTCCAACGAATTTAACATACTTATTCTATGACAAAGTACACAGTTCATCGACTTCGAACAGGAAAAGTTTAATGTACATATTATACTTGGTGATATGTAACCTTTTAGTATCTTCATAGACCAATTGGGTAACTGTAGCGTCGTAATCCCCACAGCCATGAGTCACAGATTCATACTCATCTGACCAACCTTGTATGGGTGCTTGGAAGAAATCTGTTTTCAAACATTGCAGTAGGTCCAGGAGACTGTGCCATTCATAGGTAGAAAACAATATTTGGGATGTCCTGGAACGCCTTTGTCACCTCATCGCCAATCTTTCCTTTTACAGGTCTGGTCTACATGAATTTCGAGAAGCAGTCGATAACTACTAAAATATACTTAAAATTTCTATTCATTTTAGCGTAATTCCCCATTTACTTATGAAGCTCATTTACCACTTGAATTTTTTCCTTGGAATGTTTGATTCGCATCACAGACATTTTGAACTAATGTTTAACCACCAATTCCCGATGTTAAATGGAATTATTTGTTAATAGTTTTGAGTATGTGCTGCTCTAGAGTGTCAACCATTTTTTTAATATCTTCGACACCCTCCTTGCTTTTTATCAAGTTGGTTAATAGCATCTGTAAGCCGTTTGACTTCCACATTAAGTACATTGACTATATCTGTAGCCATACTAAGTACGCTATGTTTTACCACTTTGACAATATTTTTCAAATCTTTGTGTAACTTAGAAATTTCATTTGTAATTCTTTTAATATCACTTTTTTGACGATTTTTTCCAAGTTTCTTACGGATTCGAGTAGGCTGGTTGAATCATTGTGTTGGAGCTGCTTTAAAGTATCATGTATTGCATCCACATATTCTTTATTGGTGACATCAGTAGATTCAATGGACTGTTTCACGTAACATATCAAATTACCAATATTAACGTTTCCTTCGGGAGTAAATGAAAATCAAATTGTATGAGGTATGTAAGATTAGTTAAAATCATGATGATGACGATGAGAGCTACGTCCGAATCTATCGAGACTCATCGTGTAGAATGACTGGAAATCGTTTAATATGCAGCTTTATAGTATTCGATCTAAGGAGGATATGTATGACGTAAAACTTGACATAAATGTGACATAAAAACGGATAATGGTGACGTAAGAACGGATAACGGTGACGTAAAAATGGATAACAACGTCTTAAAAACGGATAACAACGTCTTAAAAACGGATAACAACGTCTTAAAAACGGATAACGGTGACGTAAAAACGGATAACAACGTCTTAAAAACGGATAACAACGTCTTAAAACGGATAACAACGTCTTAAAAACGGATAACAACGTCTTAAAACGGATAACGGTGACTTAAAAGCGGATAACAACGTCTTAAAAACGGATAACAACGTCTTAAAAACGGATAACAACGTCTTAAAAACGGATAACGGTGACGTAAAAACGGATAACAACGTCTTAAAAACGGATAACAACGTCTTAAAAACGGATAACAACGTCTTAAAAACGGATAACGGTGACGTAAAAACGGATAACAACGTCTTAAAAACGGATAACAACGTCTTAAAAACGGATAACAACGTCTTAAAAACGGATAACGGTGACGTAAAAACGGATAACAACGTCTTAAAAACGGATAACAACGTCTTAAAAACGGATAACAACGTCTTAAAAACGGATAACGGTGACGTAAAAACGGATAACAACGTCTTAAAAACGGATAACAACGTCTTAAAAACGGATAACAACGTCTTAAAAACGGATAACAACGTCTTAAAAACGGATAACGGTGACGTAACAACGGATAACGTCTTAAAAACGGATAACAACGTCTTAAAAACGGATAACGGTGACGTAACAACGGATAACGTCTTAAAAACGGATAACAACGTCTTAAAAACGGATAACAACGTCTTAAAAACGGATAACAACGTCTTAAAAACGGATAACGGTGACGTAAAAACGGATAACAACGTCTTAAAAACGGATAACAACGTCTTAAAAACGGATAACAACGTCTTAAAAACGGATAACAACGTCTTAAAAACGGATAACAACGTCTTAAAAACGGATAACGGTGACGTAACAACGGATAACGTCTTAAAAACGGATAACAACGTCTTAAAAACGGATAACAACGTCTTAAAAACGGATAACAACGTCTTAAAAACGGATAACAACGTCTTAAAAACGGATAACAACGTCTTAAAAACGGATAACAACGTCTTAAAAACGGATAACAACGTCTTAAAAACGGATAACAACGTCTTAAAAACGGATAACAACGTCTTAAAAACGGATAACAACGTCTTAAAAACGGATAACAACGTCTTAAAAACGGATAACGGTGACGTAAAAAACGGATAACCGTGACGTAAAAACGGATAACGACATCGTAAAAACGGATAACTGTGACAGAAAAACGGATAACGGTGACATAAAAACGGATAACCGTGACATAAAAACTGATAACAGTGACATAAATGTGACGTAAATAATGGTAATTGTCACATAAATAAGGGTAACTGCGACAACCTAAGATATTATTTTAGCCACTTTTAGCTTCTCGATAATTGCTGCAATTTCGTTATCGTGAGATGTATTTCCAGAGTTCTGAGAGGTTATCAACAATCTTAGATGATCGACAAGTTCGTTGGGATCATCCCAGTAAATATATTCCATCGGTTTTGTATTGTAAGTTAACTTGTTAGATACTAAGTCTCTGCCAGTAGTTTTACGCGGTCCTTTAATGAATAGCGGTCTAATAATTTCTTTATACTTGAACGAACTGGAGCTCTTTAAGCGTCCTGCTTTGGTGCGCCGGTCATTTGAAGGATATTTTTATAAGATTTCTTATCCTCTTCATTGAAAGACGGATTGTCATAGAAAATCAATTGCTACAAGTGTTCTTTTGAATTGCTCTCCGTCGATTATTATATTACCAGTACAAATGTTAAAATCGATACGTTTGCTATCGAGTAACCACTATGAGGTTGAGGAATCGTATATTGGTCCATAATTCTTATCAATTACATCGCTGTTAGCCCAATGCTCTGTTACGTACTTTTGGAAATTGCGGGATATTGATCTAAATATTCTTCCAATGCTTCTTGAGTTATATCTTCTGGTTGAGTTTCTGGTTCCTCTTTCAAATGCCCCATCCTCTTCATCATCATCACTTCTAGATGGCGAAGACGACGCTACGTCTTCCTATGGTAAAAAGGCTATCTGGTATGTATACGGTTTTTCTTCTACCTTCAATTCCTTCTCCTCTTTCTTAATGAAGGGAACGTTTTTAAACTTGTCAATTGTTTCATTTAACTTGAGTGATGTGCTGGCTATTTCCTATAATGTTGTTACAATGAGGTTAAATAGTTTCTAAAGTGCATCATATTCCTCGGTTTTACCTAGTTTTAGAGCCAAGTACTTTCGCTTAATCGACTTTGCCAGTTCGTTGATTTTTATCTTTCGCGCTGTCTTGATGACAACGTCTTCATCCGTTGGATTCATTGTGATTAATGTTAGCGTTCACCATAGTTACATCTTTATATACTACCGTCTTCATTAGGAACAAAACTTCGTAAAAGGTTGGTCAAAGCTCAAAAGGGATCCTTTGGATTCGGGTTTGTCGGGAGCACGATATAGCGAAAATAAATCTGTGGAAGATATGCATAAGGCCGATCTGGTGTTGGAGCTTGGGAACGCGTTAAATGTAAAGAAGCGAAACTAGGAGAAAAAAGCAGCCGCTTGGTTCGTAACTGCAACCATGAAGGCAAAACGTAATCTCGGAATGGGCTTGAAAAAGATTGGAAAATGACAACGACCACGACGTCAACTCGCATCGTTCCGCAGAGATGTAGTAACAAAAATTGCACAGTTTAAAAAAAAAGCAGCAACCCAGTATTTCGTTGAGAGAAAAAGCTTTGTCGACTTCAAAGCAGTTAAAAGGATCGGTGGTAAGAGAAGTAGATAAAGATAACGGTGACGTAAAGCGGATAACCGTGACATAAATAACGGTAACTGTTACGTAAATAAGGATAACAAAAGGGTATTTAATAGTGCAAGCATATTGTCATTATATCGTTGCTATTCAATGTATGTATGCGATGTATGCCCCAAGGAGTTTGCAAATAGAAGTGGACTTAGCCGTCACGCTAACAAACATAAATCTATAACATTTCCCTGTAACACATGTGGAAAGAAATTTACGAGACGCGACAGTTTAATCGAACATAACAAGCGCCATCAGAGTAGCGTAGCTAATAGTGTTGTAGTAGGTGACGGTATCTACAAATCAGCTCAGCCTATTAGAAAATATGTGTACAGGCCTATCGACTACAATGAAACAGACGAAAACATGAGTTGTGTGAGCTATGAAGATAAAATGATTGGGTATGAGGGTAAAAATGAATTATACACTAACGCTGATGAAGGCGTCGGTAACAGCGAACATCCTAATACGATGAAAGGCATTAGCACAGAATATCCGTTAGGAATAGAAGATAGTGTCCATTGTGAGAATAAAGAAAATGATGATGACTTTGAAGATCCTAATATACTGGTAAACGAACTACGATATTACATCGAAGAATGTGGTTTGAGCATAGAACATCGTCTATGTAGGAATATTATTATCAATTTACAAAATATGGGAATAATTCAGTAACTTATCAACACATCCTCCTACACCCAATCTCGTTCCAGTCGTTGTCTATCCTTAAGATGTATAATATCCAGGTGTATCGACTTCAAACATCATCATCATCACTTGACCCGTTCATCTGATACTCAAAGCATTCAAACGTGACCCTTAACAGCTGTTTACATAACCTCAAAACGACAAGTCTATGATATGTATGCATCGAGCAGGCCCAGGACCAGTATTCTTATGGAAAATAAGCACAAATCGCTAATCTCGAGGTCATTTAGTGTCGTAGTTGTCGTTATGGACTAGGTTTCGAGGCTATTGGAAGTCTGTTGGAACTGTGGAAAGTTTATAAATTCTGTACTTTATGTCATGCAAAACTTGATGCTACTATAATATTGTAACTGTATAATTTTATCAATAAAAAGAAGAAATCTTTATATCTTGTTTCATTTCTTTAAACTCTATTAAAAAAAAATAAGTCGTTCCCACACAACACATGCGGATTTGAATCTGGACCTCATAGAGTATTCGATATTAATAGACAATTTGAATCTTAGGTTGGTGCAAACGCACTGAGCTAATTCGACTTTTAAAAATGACTAACTAAACTGATATATAAAACACTGTATGCATTTCAATAAGAACATTTACTATAAAGATGAAAATAAAACATTACTATATTTTACTACAAAATAATTTATTTTTAATATGTATTATTATTATAACATAAAAGATAATTAACTATGCTGATACGGGCTGTTCCGATTGATGTAGCTCTACTATCACTAAATTGACAGCAGGCCGGGGCGTTGACAGTCCGCCAGTCCTTTGAATACGAGACCGTATCTCTTAGGCTTGAAGTTAACCAAACTAACCTTTCCCAACAAATTTTGAATTTTATTGTTTTTTTTTTACATTTCTTTGTCGTCATCTATTAAATACACAATAAAAGTTGAAATAACATGTATTTATTTTGTTCATAATATATCACATAAGACCAAAATGATCAAAATATTTAATGTAATACATTTTATTAGTATAATATATATTTGATATAATAATGCTAAAAACATTGCGAGCAAAACACGTATTGTAAAATTATAACCAATTATTAAATACTTGGGTTTATTGTTACAACATAGATAAACTTATTTGATATTGATCAAACTATGTAAGCGTACTCTGTTTATATACTTATAGCAACTCAAAAACATACTTTATGTATTTATTATTACAAAATAATTTTTAATTGATAAATGTTACCGATAATTTAAAATTTGATTAACGCTTTACTACATTTGACATCTTTAAAGATCGAGTTGTTTTGATCCACATTATATTGTTTTTGGTTCACATTACAGTATATTTTCTGACAAGAATTCATTTTATTCAAAATATCTTCTGTTATGTAAACTGTATATAACCCTTTGTGGTAAAACATACTAAGTTCAAATTATCCTTTCCACAACCACTACAGCAAAAAACATTTTACGTATCGGGTATTGATAAAAAGAAAAAATTAAACCAAACATGATGTATCAATTTCCAACGAAGTAATTGATCTTTAAACAAATAAGATGCAATTGTTACAATACAATTTATTAATGTAATATACAATTTGTATAATAATCTTAAAATAAAGTATAATGTAAGTATAAATTAAGCACATAAAATTGATAATTTACTGGGAATAACCTATATATAATTTACAACAATTTTTGTGCATTGTAGCTTGTTCTTCGGGCTATCTAACTTCTTGTTCTTCACTATAATGATGCGCCAGCTGAATACATGTCAGAATTATCTTCAATACTTCAATTTTTTCTTCAAATTACAATTTTTCTTCGCAGAAACAATAATTCTTATCGTTATTTGTAGAATGAAGATTATCTCTCTCAATTTACATGGTAATATGAAACATATTGTGATCAAATCCACTGTACACATATAGCAATTACTTTCGCATATGATAACTACATAAATCAACCAGGGTAATTCTTCAATACATGTGACATAGAAACTCTATACCGTTAATAAATAATTGAATATGTCACACAATTATCAAATCCACTGTACACATATAGCAATTACTTGCATATATGATAACTACATAGATGAACCAAGGTAATTCTTCAATACATGTGACATAGAAAATCTATATTATTCATAAATAAATGATATAATGATTAACAATTATACAGGTACATGAAGACAATTCATATAATATTTATTATCATCCATGCTACGTTAGAGCACCCTAGCCACACCAATTACTATGATAATTACTGATGTGTACTGATGTCAATGTAATATAACTTGTTGTAAGTAACGAACATATCAAAACACTGTACATACTACAATTACTATAACAATTACAGATATGCATGATTGTAATATATGTAATAGATATAATTTACTGTAATTAAGGATCACGTCAAAGCATTGTACATACATCAATTACTATAACAATTACAGACATACATGAAGCTAATTTACTTATCTATGTAATATAAGTTACTGTAAATAACGAGCGTGTCAAAGCATTGTACATACTTCAATTACTATAATAATTACAGATATACATGAAGGTAATCTGTGTAATTTAATTTACTGCAATTAACGAACATGTTAACGCACTGTACATATTTCAATTGCAATAACAATTACAAAGGTACATGAAGGTAATCTATTTAATAAGAATAATTTACTTTAATTTACGAGCATGTCAAAACTATGTACATACTTCAATTATTATAACAATTACATAGATACATACATACATACATAATATAATTTACTGTAATTAACGAGTATGACAAAGCATTGTACATACTTCAATTACAATAATAATTATAGATACACATGAGGGTAATCTGTGTAATAAAATTTACTGCAAATAACGATCATATCAAGGCACTGTACATACTTCAATTACAATAACAATTACTGATGTGTATGTCATTGTAATATAATGTATTGTAAATAACGATGATGTGTATTGTACATACTTCAATTACTATAATAATTACGGACATACATGAAGCTACTTTGCTTGTCTATGTAATATAATTTACTGTAATTAACGAGCATGTCAAAGCACTGTACTTACTTCAATTACTATAATAATTACAGATATACATGAAAGTAATCTGCAATTAATGATCATGTCAAAGCACTGTACATACTTCAATTACAATAATAATTACAGAGGTACATGAATGTAATCTAGTTAATAAGCATAATTTACTGTAATTTACGAACATGTCAAAACTCTGTACATACTTCAATTATTATAACAATTACAGATATACATGAAGGAAATCGATGTAATAGTTATAATTTAGTGCAATTAACGATCATGTCAAAGCATTGTACATACTGCAACGGTAAGGCCGGTGGTTAAACTAGTATATGATTTTAGCCCACGGACCCTTGGATTATATAGAAATGATCCCCTCTAACTTTCAAACATATACATCAAGATATTCAATGTCAAATGGCTCCTCCCATATGTGGAGGTCAAATGAATGTCAGCCAATGATATGACCTCTCAATGTCAACGAGGTCACGAATGACGTCACCCAAGGTCGACCCAAGGTCAAAAGTGGTGGGGGGAGTCTCAGTTCCGGCTATAATTACCTACTGTTAGGTGGTAGTGATATAAATACAGAGTGTCTTGCATGTCGTTACAATAATTTTAGGAGGTGATAGAATACTTGATTTTGAGTCGATTGAAACAAACACCTATATACCAAGTGTTACAATATTTGTGAGAATTAATTATTTTAAGTTAACCGTGCTTTTCTACAATTATTGAAGTGTAGAAGAAAAACAAATGTTTCTATACTTTTTTTATTAGGAATGAATGAAATAATTAAATTATTTAACCAATAAAATCCATAGTGGCTTCGTTACTTACCTAGAACTTCATAAACATGAGTTTTCTACTTTGTAAAAGCGAAGAGTCTCAAGCATACCATACATCTTACTTTAACTTTATACCCAACCGCCGAAGATCTAGAGAGTGACTTATCGCTAGCCAATAAAATCCAAAGTGGCTTCGTTACTTACCTAGAACTTCATAAACATGAGTTTTCTACTTTGTAAAAGCGAAGAGTGTCAAGCATACCATACATCTTACTTTAACTTTATACCCAACCGCCGAAGATCTAGAGAGTGACTTATCGCTAGCCAATAAAATCCAAAGTGGCTTCGTTACTTACCTAGAACTTCATAAACATGAGTTTTCTACTTTGTAAAAGCGAAGAGTCTCAAGCATACCATACATCTTACTTTAACTTTATACCCAACCGCCGAAGATCTAGAGAGTGACTTATCGCTAGCCTGTAGACTAGCGCAACGGACGAAGCGTGCGAGGAACAACATTTCATAGGCGTACTAAATTTGAAGCAGATCAGATATAAAAGATATACAAAAATTACAAAAACAATTGCATTACATAACATCCATTATTTTTAGTTGAAACAGTTTTTGCCAATTTCGAGGCGTTAGATAATAAAAATGATAAAGTTAATTTAAAGCTTTTACCTTGTATTATCAATTACTCAAGGACGAAAATAACAAAGAGTGACTAATTCACAGCACAGAGATGAGTCCGGAAGGATGGGGTTGCATGACCCAAGTGTGCCACTTGAGAAGGGTTCAAAGCACACAAAATGATCAAAAATAAGATGACGTCTAATGAATCTGGTACATTAACAGTTTACTTTAAATGTCTCCTCCCGGTGCCTTCCTCACCACAAATTAGAATGCCGTCCTTTTGTACGGCGATGGCCCACCACCACCCACTTACACTTACCTGATGCGCATTCCGCGGATATCACACTTAAGTCTTGTTCTCATGAACGTGAAATTCATGGATTTTTGCACGGGTTTTGCAATTTCTGTTTTACTTGTTTATGGCAGGAAAATATCAACTTTGGACAAATTTTGCAAAACAGTAAAACAGTACAAATATATTTGTTACTTTTATTATGTGGTGTTAATCAGTTTGTTTTGAGATTCTGATCATCTGTCATGACAGTTTCATAATGAAAATGATAGAAACTGTTATAGTTGACAATATTCTTTCCATCCAAAAGGAGAAAAAGCTTCAGAATACATTGCACTATATAGACACACTACTCACTATTGGTTATTAAAACTATCACTATAACGGTCACACACATTAACACTTATTATATCACATCGTACTGCCTTCCGTATAACCTTCATATATCCATATTTCGTCAAAATTTAATATATTCTTGGATCAGATTCTGAACTATTAATATTTATTTTAAATAGTTTCTCTGCTATATCACTATTTCGTCTTTTTCTATCAGTATACTCTTTTCAATTTTATTATACGGAAATTCACATACTATAATCGGTATGTCACGCATAATTCGCAAAAGCACCCTTCTATATATTCTAGGCAAAGTTTCATCTTGTAAGATATAGCAACCCATTTTCTTTCACCTAAAGCTCATTTTTAAAATACCATCTTCCTTCCACAAGTTTCCACTATTTTCTGTTTCGAGGTTGTACTTCTTTGCCACTCTTTATTTCATTATACATATATGCTACTCACGTACATTCTTGTTAATGACCTACATATTTCAACAACACTTACACAAGGTTTGCACTCATATTTTGACCTCGCATCCTAAACCCTTCATACCTACAAGTCATTATCCGATATCCCTCACTTTTTAAATTAGGGTGTTTATGGTTTTGAGAATACGCTGTAGAGCTTGAACTATTCTCCAGTCTTAAGAACACAAAATCAGTAATAATTTAATTGCATTCATAATTAAATTAGCGGAAAGATATACAGGTCGATCCATCAATTCGTCACAACGAATAGAAGTCTAACGTTTCGATCTGACGCATGCGTATTTGCTGTAACAGAAGCTGTGTAATCGGGTATACTCTCAGATATGCGGTACACGATTTTATAGGAAAATTATACGGGCTGCATGTATGTTTCTTTGTGTTGACTACTATAAATTGTGAGCGGGCTTATAAGACGAGTCACTTTCTAGATTTTCGACGGTTTGAAACCTCTTGGCTATGTAAAATGTTTAATAGTTTAGCCGCTACGGCTATATTATTAACCGCTAAAGTTTAACGTTGGTGTGAATAGAATAATTTTGCCGCTGCTGCACACTTGACGCGTCATTGTTGCTGCCGCGATGTTGCTGCCTTTGCCGCTTTGGCTTGAGAGGTCATTAAGGAGGTGAATCACTTATTTCTTTTTAGCTGTGGCTTAAAAAAAAGTAAATAAATAATCCAAGTACTAAAGACACGGATGCATAATTATTGTACCTATTTATTGTAAGTATTCTACAAGTACATAAATAATACCTGCGGTGAAATGTAATTTTAATTAAAAAATATATCTGACCGAATATAAAACGAAATATACGGGGACGGGTGCTCGCGCATTATCATAATTTGTCACGGGATTACAAACACAATTTTCAAAAGACTTATTTCGTTATGCCTTTTACAGCAAGTGAATCCGCATCCATTCATTAAGCCCGTTATTAATTAATTTGGGTGCCATCAGTTATTAATTCCTATATGTTTTAATGCCGTAACTTACTCGAACTCGGGTGGTCCCGAAATATCTCTCGTGAATCGCCTGGCCGGTGATCTCGAATTCTTACCTTTTCTGTTGGTCTTGTTTTAAAATATTTTAAATTAGCGGCGGTTATTACTTGCATTTAAAAGTCAGCTACACAGTTCTTTTGTAACTGTACATGAGAAGCATTGAAAAAGGAATATTTTAATCAGGTCCGCCCATTGTGAGCCAGGCGACGTTCTTATCAGTTTTTGTTTGCAAAAAGTAGTCATAAGATGGTAATTAAACTGTCGCATCTCATCTCGTGAGCCCTTCTGTGTGTGCACGTGAAATTAGTTCTGTTATGTTGGGCTCGTACAAGGCGGAAACCGCCCAACGCAATTTAAGAGGTCGAAAATGGGGTCGTTTCCCAATTTTTAAGTAATTTAAATTTATGATTTTCGATACTTTTTTTTGTGGAAGAAGGGCTACAATTATTTCATGTCAAATTATCGCATAATTAGTAAGTATGTCAAACAGGGCTAATTCTACAACAGGATATGTTTATCCATTTAGAAGTTGCAGTTTATTTAAAAGATTCCATTATAGTCGCAGAAATGATACGTGTGGAACATGTCAGTCTTAGCTACTGTATTCGACAGTAAAAGCAACAACTCTTAGAGCCCTTTCACATTATCCGGTTTCACCGGCCCGGTTTCGGATCGCATGGAAACCATAACAAATCCGCCGTATTGTATTCCGTCGGTCCGGTTTTCCACTGTAAATAGACATACTAATTTTGTGCATATACAGGGTCGATGAAAATAAAAGGTAGTTTGTTATATAAACATTGGGTCACAAGTCAACCAAGTTTCTATTGTTTTTCTCGGAAACGAAAATCGTGGGAATGGTAAAATTTTGTGGAAGTGTTACCATCATCAAAAGAAACTTGTGACATATTTTTTCACTTTTTGGAAATACTTGGAAAGTGTTAAAATAAACTACCCCTTTCAGTTTTTTAACTATACTTTCAAAAAACTTCCTTAACGACGTAGAAAAAAATAAATTAGGTTAAGCCGATTCATTTAGAAACTTTTTTCTCTGTTATATTTTGTTGATAAAAGTAACTGTTTTGACGTTAAAAAATAAAATATAAAGTATTGCACGTCGGGAAGAGGCAGTTTTACTACACCCATTATTAGGAAAAACTAGTTGGCTGCTGTCAATTTCCAGATGTTTCCATTGTTGCTTTGACAGATAGCAAATGGTTTGTACTTCCCGATGTCGGCCTGTATCTAAACTTCTTTTTTTGAATTTTCCGGATTCACATAGCCTTCGATGAAGCTTAGCAAATATACTGTGATGAGGAATTCTACGATTAGGATATGCTTCTACATAAAGGCGACAAGCATGTAAGGAATTTACATTTGCCCGGCCGTATAAAGTGCATGTCTGCCATTTCTGCATTTGTGAAAATAACAATTTTTGTTGTATTAACTTAGTATTGAATCCCAACGTACTCCGCAATCAAACACATCACACAACGAAAGGCAAATTATCCCGTAAACCACTCTCAAAATATTAAAATAGTACAAACCATTTGCCATCTGTCAAAGCAATAATGGAAACATCCTGAAATTGACAGCAGCTAACTAGTTTTTCGTAATAATGGGTGTAGTAAAACTGCCTCTTCCCGACGTGCAATACTTTAAATTTTATTTTTTAACGTCGAAACAGTTAATTTTATCAAAAAAATATAAGAGAGAAAAAAGTTTCTAAATGAATCGGCTTAACGTAATTTATTTTTTTCTACGTCGTTAAGGAAGTTTTTTGAAAGTATAGTTAAAAAAAAATTGAAAGGGGTAGTTAATTTCAACCCTTTCCAATTATTTTCAAAAAGTGAAAAAATATGTCACAAGTGTATTTTGATGATGGTAACACTTACACAAAATTTTACCATTCCCACGCTTTTTGTTTTCGAGAAAAACAATAAAAACAGTCTTTCTTCCGCCATCTTTGCAACGCGATATATCTCTAATGGTTGACTTGTGACCCAACGTTTATATACTACCTTTTATTTTCAACAAGGAATCACCTCCTGAAATTTTTCGCCTTTGTTTTGAAACACCCTGTATAATGGCACCATTTTTGTGTAGAAATTTTAAAGAAAGTTTATGAAAAACTCAAGAATGCTGATTTAACTATTAATTATGATAAGTGTACATTTTTAGGAGATACCTAAAATATTTAAGTTATGTTATAAATACTGAAGGGGGGTTTCGTACCAGTCCAGATAAGGTAGATGCGATGATAAATTATCAACGTCCTTGTAATACTACACAAATTAAACGTTTCATTAATATGTGTTCATATTATCGCAGGTTTCTTCGCAATTTTTATTTTTCTCATTAAATGAATTATTAAGAAGTAAAAAGGGGAAAAGGCAACCTATTAAATGGAATGATAAAAACGAAGAGGAATTTTTAGAACTTAAACAAGTTTTGGTAACTAGCCCAATATTAACAAGCCCTGATTTTAAACTTATGTAATTCATGCAGATCCTTCAACTACTTGTGCAAGGGGTGTATATAAAATGGGGAAGAACAAGTAATTGCCTTTGCTAGTCGTTCCGTTAATAAGCTGAAGGAAATTATAGTGCTTACGAATTAGAAATTTTGGCATTATTATTTTGGTTAGAAAAATTTAGACCTTATGTAGAAGGGAAGAAATTTAAAGTCATTACAGATAATTTGGTAGTTTCTTGGTCACAGAAATTAACTTCTCGTAGGGGCAAATTAGCTCCTTGGTCCATCGTAAGGGTAGTTTAAATGTAGTTCCAGATGCTCTGTCAAGAGCTTTTGCAGAAGGTTCAGAAAACATTGTAGTTCAAAATTTAACAATACCATTGTTTTCTTCGGATGATAGTAAATTAGATAATTGGTATATTCAATTGAGAGATAAAATTTTAGCAAATCCAAATTTATATCCACAGTTTAAGGCAGAAAATAATTTAATTTTTAAACATGTTGTTAATAAATTACCTGTAAAAAGTAATATTGGTGAGTTGTTACTTTTGGTACCTAAAGGTCAAACGTCAGAGGTACTTAAAGAAAGTCATGATATTAGTTTAGCTTCACATTTTGTATATTTTAAAACTTTGAAAAGGGTTAGTGAAGATTATTATTGGCCTAAAATGCGTAAAGATATATTACGATATGTAAAATTTTCTAAAATTTGCAGTTCTCAGAAGGTAGGATTTTCTCTGGAGGGATTTATGGGTAAAGAAAAAAATGTAGAATTTCCTTGGCAGGTTATTAGTGTAGATATTTTCGGTCGTTACAAGAAGTAAACGAGGGTTTTCGTATTTACCAGTAATTTCCGATTGGTTCACTAAATATGTATTAGTACATCCTATGCGTAAGGCAACAGCTTCTGCGGTGTCTACGTTCATTAAAAATGAAGTATTTTTAGTTTTTGGTGTTCCTCAATTCATAATTGTTGACAATGGCAAACAATTTGCAGTGTAAAAATTTAGGAGATTAGCTGAGAGATACAATGTTTAAAAAATTTGGTTTAACGCTAGATATCACCCACAAGTAAATCCAGTAGAATGATCAAATGCGGTAACAGGTATAGCTATACGTAGTTACATTAGAGATAATCAACAAGATTGGGATTTGGAAATATACAAGGTAGCACACGCAATAAGAACAGCTGTCCATGAGGTGACCGGTTTCACTCCAACTTTTTTAAATTTTGGTCGTACAGCTCCAGTTAGTGGATGGGAAAATAGAATGCAGGATATCAATTAACACTAAGTGATCGAGACGCTTATGCTGAAGATATATCCAAACTTCCAGAACTCTATAAAACTATTAGAGAAAGTTTACATAAAGCGTATAAGAAAAATCAAAAAACCTATAACCTTCACAGACGTGAAATAAAGTACGAAGTACGAAGTTCTCGGCTAAATTAGTGTTTAAATATGTACAGGGTGTAGCAGAATAACGAACAATTTTAAAAAGGCTGCTAAAAACAAGAAAATTAATATTTAGGAATAAATTTAATATTTCCTTAAAGAATATAAAAAAGCATTAATTATTTTATTTTTTAAAAATAACTGCGGAAAGATGACGTCCGTCCAGGCGTACACATTTTTCCAATCGTGTTTTGAAACTATTCATTACATTTTGCAGCATTGCTAGGGGAATGTTTTCCACTTCCTGTCGGATCCGTTCTTTCAAGGCTTGAATTGTTTGTGGTGGGTTATCTTGAAACACTTTACTTTTTAAGTACCCCCACAAGAAAAAGTCGCACGGTGTGAGGTCCGGTGAACGGGAAGGCCAGGTGATATCCCCATTTCGAGAAATCACATGATTTGGATATAATCTGTTAACAATATTCATGCTTATTCTCGCTGTATGGGAGGTTGCTCCGTCTTGTTGAAAAAATGTTTCTTCTTTAACTTCGTAGCGTGCAAGCTATGGTTCAAAAAAGTTTTCCAACATGTCGGCGTATCTTTGTGAGGTTACTGTCACAGCATTGCCACGAGCATCTTCAAAAAAGTAAGGCCCTATGATCCCGGATGAAGATATAGCGCACCACAGAGTAACTTTTGTGGAGTGAAGGAGCTCTTGATGCATTTGTCTAGGATTTACGTCACTCCAGTATCTAAAGTTCTGCTTGTTGACGTAACCGGACAAATGGAAATGGGCTTCGTCACTCATCCATAAGTTGTTTACAATATCCTCATCTTGATTGATTAAATGTAAAAACTTTTCACAGAATCGTTGTCGACTCACATAATCCGTGCCTTTAAGAGCCTGTACGATTTGGATTTTGTATGGATGAAGGTGGAGATCCTTGTGCAATATTCGTCTGACGGTTCGGTTTGAAATCCCAAGTGTAGTGCTATGCCGGCGAGCTGAAAGACGCGGGCTTCGCTCGATAGCAGTCCTTACACGCTCGATATTCTGGAGCGTACGCACCGATTTTGGTCGACCGGGCTTCTTTTTTGTCGTTGACAAAGTTTCCTCAAAGTTCCTAACCCATTTTTTAATGGCAGAGGCGGATGGCACTGGTTGATTGCGATTAATGTTAAAATGATTTCGAAAGGCACGACGCGCGGGTATGTAAGAATTACCATTTTGATAAAACGCCTTAACAGCGTACGCGCGCTGCTGAGGGGTCCAACGCTCCATTGTTACTAAATGCTAATGTCAAGGAAATATGGCCGATAGCGTCCCTACAACCTCCGAATGACACGGCGCGAATCACGGGCTGTTTAAAATCGCTCGTTATTCTGCCCCACCCTGTACTATGCACAATTCGTGAAAGACTGTCAAAATTAGTATATGCTTTGAATTATGAAAACGGATCCAATGCAGGCTGTTGGCAGACGTAAAACCGTATTAAGGATCAGTTGGATAATTTTTATGAAGTAATACGACAAAGACACGCAAAATTAGAGAGATTTTTGAAGTACCTCTAATTGAGATAATTAGGCAGGCAATTACGGTTTAGTTATAGTTACAGTTAGTAACTAGTTATTAGCAGTGACTGATTTCAACAGTTTTGAGTAGTTTTTGAACTTTCTATTTGTCTTTAGAACTGAATCGTCATTTTGCTATTAGAGATACGTTTGGTTGTAGGTACCGTTATTGAATCGTAGAGATTCAAGTTATTTGATATCTGTACATAGTTGATTGTGACATAGTTCATAGATAGTCTGGTTTAAGTATAGGTTAAGTATGGATTAGTTAGTTATAAATTAGATTATAAAGAAATAGAATAAAATCTTAATGATATATGAACTTGATATGAAAAATCTTAATTATCTTTTACCTAATACAGTCTTTACCAATTATGACCCTAAATTTACACGTAGTTGCTGAGTCAAGTGCTATGTTCGTTAAGTATTGAAGTCTTATTAAATTTAAGTAATTTAGTAATGGTCAGGGTCTTGGAGTATAGTGAATTTGCTTGAGAACAGATAGTAAAGCAAACATTAATAGTATTAGTATGGGTTTGGGGTTTTAGACCAGAGGAGCCTTAGGTGTGTTGGGAATGACCTAACTAATGTTGACTACTTTAAATGGTAGACGTATTTGGGGAAGGGTGATTAATGGTTTCTTGTCCAGTGCTATACTCTCGAGAGGGTATATGCGAGGGCGGGTCTCTATTGTCACTTTGATCTTATTGAAGTCATTGGCAGTAGGATTGGTCGTTCCCAAATGTGACACAATAATGATATATCTGAAACATTGCAAATTTCCTGATAAAATTAATAATTAGCCATCCGTATAACATACAACAAATTCTTTTATTTTCTTTTTAAAATTGTAAATAAAATAATGTCTAAAATGTGGTGGCAATTTATTATATCCCTTACTAGACATGTAAGAGAAACTTCGTTTCATGGTGGCAGTAGAGTGGACAGGTGTAAGCTTACTGAATAAATATTGAGGTGCACGCGTGACCAAAAGACTGTGGATAGTACGCATTTTATCAAATTTTATCCACTGGACTTCAGCGAATTTCTGACTAACATGATCGAATTTATGCAATCCTGTAGCAAACCGAAGGCATGCATTTTGCAGTAATTGTAATCTGTTGACGTCACGCTCCAATAATGCAGGACCATAAACGCAGTCAGCATACAACAGCTTTGAAAATATAAGCGCCTCGCAAAGCTGCAGCCTTATTTTAGTGTCTAATATGTGTCTTTGAGAAAAAGTTTTTAAGGATGCTATATAGCCTGTTTTCGAAAGATAATTAACATGTTTAACAAATCTCAGATCAGAGTCTATCCATACACCTAAATTTTTACAGTAATCAACTACTGGCAATGTCTCACCACTTAAATTAATATTAATATTATTGCGAATTATATCCCGTTTTGGTTTGAATTTGGTTGTTCAGCAGTATTATATTGAACGAAAGGAAAAGAATAATACACTTGTGTATCATCTGCATATTGATGTATATTGCAACTGTTTATGAATGTATGAAAATCAAAAATATAAATAGAAAACAACAACGGCCCTAATATGGAACCTTGAGGTATGCCTAATCTAAGTGGCAACGGATTCGAAATCTCAGAATTCAGAAAAACACTATGAACACGATTGCTTAAATAATTACGTACAAAAGATACGGCACTTGGGTCAAATCCAAAGTAACTAAGTTTAATACAAAGCACGGTGTCAAATGCTTTACTATAATCTAATAGAATGAGACACGTAATATTTTTAGCATCAGTAGCATGAAAAATATCATCCGTAATATTTAAAAGAGCGGTGATAGTGCTATGTTTAGCGCGGAATCCTGACTGTACTATGGGTGTAATTTAATTGTCACATACAAACGAACAACATGACACACTATTGGAAAAATTATATAATCATGGTGTACTTGGTCAGCCGTTAAATTGGATATCTACTTTTCTCAAAAGTCGTAATCTGTACGTCTCTATACAGACAATTCAGGACAAATGTATTCGTAGAATAATTTCTGACAATTTAACAGTCGACATGGGTGTCCCACAGGGTTCCGTGACGGGCCCTACAGGCGGTTTTGAGTAATGTATTTTTCTACAATGTATGCTGATGATTTGGCTCTGATTATTTCCGATAAAGATGACAGGGAACTTAATAGAAAATGCTATGAAACTTTAGAGCAGCTTTGCTACTGGCTTAATGGAAACAGTTTATTTTTCAATGTTGAAAAGACTCAGATACTTAGATTTCATACTCAACAAAGAAAATGTAACGACTTATCAGTTTCGGTGAACGGTGCTAGTATACGAAGCGTGGGAGACTGTGTAAACTTTTTGGGTATCAGAATAGACGAATGCCTTACATGGGAGCCACACTGTAAGCAGTCAACCTTGGCATCTAAATATTATTTATTTAATAACTTAAAGGAGATTTTGACGACAGAACAATTGATGAATCTGTATTATGACCAGGTCGAAAGTAGGCTCCGTTATGGCATAATTGTGAAATAAATAAATAAATAAACAGATTTGATCTTTTATTATAGATTCTAAAATTTTCGACATTATAGGTAATATACTGATGGGTCTGAGGTGTGAATATTCAGTTGGGTTCGAAACTTTTGCCAAAGGAATAATAAATGCATGCTTTCAATTAGATGGGAAACAATTAGTTGTTATAGCTGTATTTAAGATGTAAGTTATATGATGAAGTAAATGAAATGAAATAATTCTGACTATTCTTAGCGATATCTGATCTGAACCAACGGTATTGCTTTTTAGTTAATTACTTTGATAACTTCCTAGGGCTGAACTACGGAGAACTTAAAAGCATTTCCTGTAATTAAATGACGATCATATTTTGATAACATATTTGTGCAGGTTTTAGTTTTATTGACACTAGGGACATTATTAAAAAATAAATTTACTGAATTCACATCAGTAAATTTAGATGCAAGATTCGACGATCGCTTATTATTAACGATACTTAGTTCCCTAAAAGTATTCCATACCGTGTTACTGTTTCCAAGGTGCATAGAAAATTGTGTATAAGCTTTTTTTCGTCTTTAATTGCACCAGTGACATACTTGAGGTGCATGATTGTTTAATACAGCAAGCAAATTAGAATTAAAAAAATCAATCTGTGAGTCTACGTCAACTAATGAGTAAATATGATCCCAGTTGATTGTACCTAGGTCATTATAAAACAGTTGGTCATTGAAATGATTAAAATCTCTATAAGTCACATACTTAGTTCTTAGTTCTTAGTTCTTAGTTCTTAGTTCTTAGTTCTTAGTTCTACGTGAGTGGGCCAAAAACTAGCCCTCCACTGCGACCCTGTGGTCTATTGTGGCTCACATACTTATTATATTTCACCCACCAGGTTTAGCCAATAACCTTGTTGGGTGAGATTCTATCCAGATCTTCTGGCAAGAGATGCACTTTGCCAAATATAGAAGATCTGGTCCGTTCTCCAGCCGGACAGTGACATAAAATATGTTCTGCCGATTCGTCACTTTCTAAACACAATCGGCACTCGGCCTCCTCAGCCAGCCCCAACTTGTGCATGTGACTCCTTAACCGGCAGTGCCCAGTATATAGGCCAACCAGAGTTTTCAGGTCAAGCCTATTTAGCTCTAGCAAGTTTTTAGCTCTCTTTGTCGAAGTGCCCCCTATGAACGCCTTCGAATGAGCTAATCTTGGCAGATCTCGCCAGTACTCCCTTATCTTTTCCTCCGCCCAAGTCGCGATGACTGCTTTGGCAGTAGCCGAAGCTAAGCCAAGAGCCGGTTCCGGACCTATAAAGCTGGAAGAGGCACCCTGCCTTGCTAACGAGTCCGCTGCCTCGTTTCCTTGGATACCTGCATGACCAGGTATCCAAACCAGGGTTACTCTGTTGCTTGTACCTAACCGCTCCAGAGCCTTTTGACAGTTCCATACCGTTCTTGAGTTACACCGGTAGGATCCAATTGCTTTTAAAGCTGCTTGGCTATCAGAGAAGATTTTTATCGATCTGCGTTTGAGTCTAAGCTTTTCCAGCTTCCACACACACAGTTCGATGGCATGAATTTCAGCCTGAAATATAGTCGCATATTTTCCCAGGCTTACGGATAGCCTGGTGTTTGGGTTGCAACTATACACTCCAGCTCCAACCCCCTCTGAGGTCTTAGAGCCATCAGTGTACCAGCAACTATCCGCCTTCAGGAGGTCAGTTTCACCTCGCTCCCACTCCTCCCTCCGAGGAAAGAGGGTCTCGAAAGGCAGTTTATAGTTGATTTTGGTAGGCATAACATCCGAGACCATCGATAGAGTGCTGTGTCCTTCTATGTCCTCCAGCACTCCACTACGCTCTATTATGTTAGCCTTCGGCATGCAAATAGCCGCTTGCTTTAGTCTGTATACTGCCCACCTGGCTTCTCTCTCCAAAAGTATATGGAGAGGTGGTAAGTCCAGGAGGACTTCCAGAGCAGCTGACGGTGTGGTACTGATTGCACCAGTTATCGCCAGACTAGCTTGTCTCTGTAAACCTGAGAGTTTTATTTTGGCTGTCCTTTGAAGACCTTTAGCCTATTGAGCCGTATGTGATCATGGGTCTAATGACCATCACATACAGCCAGTATAGTTGTTTAGGACCTATGCCCCAGGACTTTCCACAAATTCGTCGACACGTCCATAAGGACATTCTGGCCTTGTGGATGTCTTTATCCATATGAGAGTTCCAGTTGAGCGTTTTATCTAGAACAACTCCCAGATATTTTGCCTCCTCTGCAAATGGTATTGTCTCTCCCCGTAAAATGGGGGGTCTTAAGTCGACCAGTTTGCGTTTCTTTGTGAAGGGAACAATCACTGTTTTGTGGGGATTCACAGACATCTGCTCCCTCTCACACCAGTCAAGTACCCCACTTAAAATTTCCTGAAGGATAGATGATATACTATCTTCATTTGTGCCTCTTACCAGTATGACCAGATCGTCAGCATATGCCTGGACCTCGACCTCCCATGCAGAGAGCATGGCGAGCAGGTCGTCCACAAGAAGTGACCATAGCAGGGGAGAAAGAACCCCACCCTGCGGACAGCCCCTTGCAGCCCTAAACCTGACCTCCTCCCCCTGCAGGGTTGTCGTTACGGTCCTGTTCGCCAGCATTGCCCGTATCCAGCCACATATGGTAGATTCGATTCCCCTAGCAGATGCTGCTGCATAGAGGGACTCTGGTAGTGCATTGTTAAATGCTCCTTCAATGTCTAGGAATGCAGCCACCGCAATTCCCTTCTCCTGAAAGGATTGGGTGATTTTCCCGACAAGGTTATGTAGTGCAAGTTCTGTCGATTTCCCGGTCTGATAGGCATACTGATGAACACTAAGCGGGTTCACACTAAGTGTCCCCCCCCTAACATACCCATCCAACGCCTTTTCCAGACTTTTCAACAGAAAAGATGTCAGACTAATTGGCCTGAATGCTTTAGGGCTTAAATCTTTCCTACCTATCTTAGGTATATAGACCACCCTAGTAACTGACCAGCTGGATGGAATGTAGTTCCATGCCAAGCTGGCTCTGAATAGCTTGACGAGGTGCACCTTTATAATTTCCAGTCCATGTTGCATTAGAGCTGGAAAGATGCCATCTTCGCCAGAGGATTTAAATGGTTCAAATGACTTGATCGCCCATTCAACAATTGGTACTGTGATAACTTTTTTAGCTACCAACCAGTCATCTCTAGTAGGTCGTCTAAACCTACCTTGTGATGTTGTTGGGGGATCACTACTGTTGTCACCCAGAATCAGACTGTTGGGAAAATGGTTTAGAATTAATAGCTCCAAGGTTTCTCTACTGGAATCTGTAAAGGTTCCATCGGGTCGTTTTATCGACCCAAGTTCCCTCACAGGTTCCCTAGATAGAATCTTGTGGATTCTGGAACTGCTAGGTAAATCTGAAATACTCTCGCAGAACCTCCTCCAAGATTCCCTTTTTGCCCTTCTAATTTCTTTATTATAGTCCGTTAAAGCAGATCTATATTGGTCCCAACAACCTGAAGCCTTAGCCCGATTAAAGAGGCGCCGGACTTCTTTTCTCATTTCACTTAATTTCCTAGTCCACCAAGATGTGCCTCTATTATCTTTCTTTGTTTTCAGTGGACAGTTTTCGTGATATGCTGTGATGAGTGCACTTCGGATTTGCTCCGTGGCTACCTCTATCTCTTCACGATTCTTTATTGCGGTAATTGGAGCCCGAAAGTGCTCCTGGAGTGACTGTTTATATCCCCTCCAGTCTGTACTTTTCGGGTCCCTATATGTTACCACAGACCTAGTGTCAGTTTCTATATTAAATAGAATATGTGCGTGATCTGAACATGATGGTTCAGAGGAAACATTCCAATTAACAATTTTATTACTCAGAAAAACCGAACTGATTGTTAAGTCTAGTACCTCTTTCCTATTTCTAGTAATGAAGGTTGGTTTGGTGCCAATGTTGTTCACAATTAGCCCTTCCTCTAAGATATAATCAAATAATATCTCACCTCTCCGGTTAATTCCGGTTAATATTGGTGCTTCCCCAAGCTGTGTGATGGGAGTTTGCGTCGCATCCAATGACCAAATGGCAGTTGTGCCTCTTACTGTATGCGATTAGATCGCGCAGACCAGTTGGAGGCAGTTGGGTGTTGTCCACATCACCCGGTAGGTAGGCTGAGCAGGCAATTATGTTCGTCCTAGCGCCTCCCTCCATGGTTGATATCTGGATGGCTACCAAGTCTGGGCTGCAGTAACCTGAAAGAACAAAATAGTTAATGTTGTTCCTGATAAGTATACAAGCTCTGGGTCGTATTTCGGATTCCAGAGCTATTACTTTACCAGAAAGATTTCCCAGGCCGGTCACCCGTCCTGAGTTACTGGTCCAGGGTTCTTGAATAAACGCAATATCAAGCCGGTCTTCCTGGAATCTTCTCCCAAGAACATATGTTGCTGCCTTGGCATGTTGTATATTGGCCTGAAGGCATCTTATACTGTTAGACACCATCAGGGAAGTATTATTGTTGTTTTTTTTTTTTTTTTTTTTTAATCTTCGGTTACGAAAGGCGGTTACTTTGTTCCGCTCTTCCGTAGGGGCGCCTTGTTGGGGATAGTTTTACCCCCCCCGCCCGAGGTTGATGGGGCGTCTTCCTTCCCCACCCTAGCTTCTTGGGGAGCAGACTCTCTCCTTCCCCATTTCTTTAGGGGAGGCGGTATTCCTTTCTTTCCCCCTCTCCCCTCTTTACCTCCCCTCACCGCGGAGGAAGCGTGACCTCCTCTCCCCGAGGAGGAAGCGTGACCTCCTCTCCCCGAGGAGGAAGCGTGACCTCTCCCCGAGGAGGAAGCGTGACCTCCTCTCCCCGAGGAGGTGGCGTTGGGAGGTTTCCTCCTCTCCTGTTCAGCAGAGGGAGGGTTTGTCCTCTCTCCTCTGTTCCTTGGGCGGAATGTCACCTGCCCAAAGCCAAAGAAGGGCCGATTATTCAGCCCTTCCAGAGCAACTTTGGACTTCTCACCCACAGAGAAAGTCCATGTCTGGCCTGGGCCACTTTCTTCTCGGTGGAGAACTTTCCACTCCCGAGTATTGAGGCCATGGTTCATTTTCCTTAGCCTCAATAGTACCTTCTCAGATGATAGTCGATTTGAGCCATCATCTGGAATGAATGCCACATAAATATGAGGCTTAGGTATGTCCTCGCCCTGCACTGCCTTCAGACGAGCCCCGTCCCACGGCTGAAGGTGCGTTGTCACCTCCTCCAGCCACGTAACGCTAGCTCCGTCGGCGCAGGTGATGAGAAGCCACCCGGGCCGATAAGCACAGCCCAGGAATCTCACCTGAGGTCCATCTTCCGGGATATCCTCCACAGCAGCCATTATCGACCCCTGCAGAGCACCCAGCTGATCATCCGTTAGGGACACCTCTGGATGGTCAGGGTGTATAATTCCCACCCTAACACCCTCCATAACGGCCATAAAGGACGGTTTGGCAGTCTCGCCTGACCGAGGCTTTTTTGCCCTCTGGTCCTGGCTGCTGCCATCAGAACGTAGGCGTTTGCCTGCACCCACAGCGTCGGAGGAGGATATTTGTGCCCCTCTCTCCTGCTGCGGAACAGACGTTTGCGGCGCAATGGCCATACTGTAGGCGGTTTCATAGGGAATCCCGCTTACCAGTAGGCGATGCAGTCGCTTTTTAGCAGCTCCTGACATGTGCCTTCTCTTAAGGGTTAGGCTCTCCAATGACTTGGAGGTCTGTTCCCCTAAGACTTCATCCACGGTTTCAGGAGTTGGAGTCTCTAGCAGCCTCCGTTCCTGTTCCGGGCTTATTGGAGTTGGATTAACAACCTCCATAGGTTCCTCAGTTGCCTGAGGATCGAGGGATTGACCCCCCTCGTTGGGCAAAGTTTTGCTTGTTTGGTCCATAAAAGTCCCACGATTAGCAAGGGAACTAAAGAGTCCGCCACCGCAGAGCCCCGCATGCGGTGGTAAGGCGAAATTACTCCCAAAGGTTGCCTAGTTTTTGGGAGGCTACCGTTAACGACACCCTCACCCCGGTGCCATTCAGCCCTCGACACGGTTCGCATAACATCGTCGGCTTGGGGGATTTTTTCGACTTTCCTTGTCTAGATCCGCCGTGTTTAGTTTAAGCAGGGTCACCTCGAGCAGGCTGTGGTTCTTCACCACGCACGGACGGTCTTGAAAGTAGCTTCCTCATGAGGTTGCAACACCTCACTCAGCTGCTCTCCTGGTGTTAGTGCTCAGTAGCTAACACCTTGACCCCAAGTCACATACTTGTTAGTAGGATTGAATTTCACTTTAGGCAGCTGGCATACGGTAAGAAAGTGATCAGAAATCCCTGGCAAATCTACTACTAAACAATTCGAGACAATATCTGGATCAGATACGCAGATTATATCAATAAGCGTTTGTGATGTATCAGTGACTCTCGTAGGTTCGTTAACAATTTGAGTTAAATTGAAGCATTCTAAAACATCACAGAGTAACTCCATCGGACTATTAAACGTGAGCATATCAGCATTACAACCTGCAACACAAACATAGTCATATGTAGGTATAATAAAAGACAAGCTGTTTTCCAACTTTTTTAAGGCCTGCAAAATATTTAAGCGAGGGGGCGGTACAAAATGCCAAATGCATAAGATTTACCCAATAAATGCGTACCAATCTCAAGTTGCTCCAAGGAGTCATTAAAATCATTTAAAATAAACGTATGCTGTTATGTATGAAAAATGCTAGACCACCTCCCCTACCCTCCCTGTCAGCATAAACTAAATTGTAAAAATAAGCTGCGGGTTAAAATCAGCATTAAACCAGGTTTCAGACACAGCAAAAATTTTAATATTTTCTCTAGATGTATAATCTTGTAGTATATCAAAACCTACCAGTAAGGAACGAACATTCATATGACCAAACCGCAAAGATTGACACATCTCAAATATATTATGTACCTATGTAAAATGAAATAATCAACTATAAGATTTAGAACATTATGTTATAAAAAACAGTGTAATAAAAAAACTAATACACGATAAAATTACTGCAAATATTAAAACTGATTATGTTGCCGCAAATATTAATTAAATTAATTATGGCGACCTCTTCGATCGTGCGACCTAAAATTTGGCTTCGTAGATGTCCCAGCAAAAAACTTCGGAATAGCACCTAAACATTCCAAGCAACTATCTTCCTTACGAGATGCTATGTCGTCGATTCCAAGGTTACTATTTACAAGCACTGAAGTAGAAGATGCAGGAGTAGAGGGAGCACTAGAAGATTTACGACTATTATCTACCAATTTAGTATCTAAAACTTCCAAGTCATTAATAGTAAATCTTTCATTTTCAACGTATAGCTTATCTCCCTTTATGTACGATTGTTTTTTCTCTTGTTTAGCACGACGCAGAAATTTCCTAAGCAGCTTTTGATCATTTAATTGTTGTTGGGTTAAATCATTAACGATACTAATATTAGAACCATTTAACTTGTTCTTCATTTTCAGGATTTCCAATTTACTAATAAATCGTACAAACTCGATTTTGAGCGGACTATTTTCATTCTTACCAAGGAAGAAGAAATTACGAATATCCACTCCTTTTATATAGGTCAAATATCAGAACATTATTTTTCTTTTCAAACTTTTCAATTTTATCGATCTCTGTCTTTAGAACGTGATATTCAGCTTCAAGTTTAACAACTGTACCCTATATCTTCTTTATGTGTAAGTAATTCTTCTAGTCTCTATTTCTTCTTATCTTCTTTAGTTGTGCTAGACTGTTTCCACATAATTAATAAGTTTCAATTATGTGAAAAAATATGTAAAGTATTTTTTTTGTCGGGAAAGGGTTGTGCGTAACGTAACATTTTTACATGGAACGTTCTCCTGTATAATAATCTGCAGGGTAAAATATTGTTTATGATAATTACTGTAAATTATAGATATTATCTTGAGAATTTTATTTAAAAATATTTATTGTCTCTATCAGCGATTATGTCAGTTTCAGAAATATAAGTTAAGAATAATTAATTAATATCAAATCTTATTGGCTCATTCATGATTTTTTTTTTGAATTTTTGACACGCTGTAGCTGGACAATGGCTGTCCTAAGACCCCTTATTTATATATACTCGCGGTAAGAATTCAGACGTCTTACGTCACGACTGACGTTACGCAATTATTTTTTCTACTCTCTACATGGAAAATACTATTTCAATACCTCATTTCAGGGCGGTTATTCTTGAGATCAAGAGAACTGAGCTCTTCTCATGAAAAAATATAAAATCACTTCCCCCAAAGTTCACTTCATTTCAACACAGTTATAAAACAGCTATTCTTGAACGTATGTGATTAGGAACGTAATAGGAACTTGTCCCCACCAATTTTGCAGTGTTGCCGGTGCTGCGTTCAGATTATCACCAATCAAAATCAAGAATTATCAGCTGATTATTTTCTGTGGTTGTTATGTTATTAGTATTTATCTATGGATTTTACGTCAGATACCGGAAATGGATTGAAGTACTTGACATTCTCCCTCAGCTTGCTCTTCAACATCCTGCAGATCACCCGATACAACAAATGTTTCCAAAATTTCATCAATATCCATAGTGTTCAAAGAATATATCTGTCGTAATATTATAAATTAAAATTTTTATTATGATTATTATATACCTATAAATTGAATATGGGTATATAAATTTTACAATTTACTTACTTCAACTTATTATGACTTCTTACTTAATACTTATTAAGGTTCATGTTCACAATATCACATTATCTAAAAGTTGGGTTAGAAGCGCAATTTTCTTAGGAGACTTAAACTTCTCCTATAACATACCATGAGAAACAAGTTCTCCTACTATTCTGGGAAGTGAGTACTCCGAGGTTGTCAAGAATAGCATAGTTTTCAATTGCGGAGACTCCGCCCCTTTCTCAAGAGAAAACCTACTCCCAGATTTCAAGAATAGCCGTCCAGGAAGGAAAGTAGTACTTTTCCTACCTTGGGAGAGAAATACTTTGGCTCCCTCGGGAGGCAAACAAGTAGAAACTTCAAATAGTTGTAATAGTAGTGTATAGACTTTATTGATACACAAACTTTCTAAAAATGTATAATAATGATTTTGTTTCAAACAGATTTTTTATTACTTATTTTATTTATAAAAATTGAAAACAGTTTAAATTGAGGTTTAAATTAACATCAATAACTAAATATTGTTAAAATTTATGGTACAATTGGTTAAATTACTAATGGAAATTCCCACTGAAGAAATTATTTGGGTGGCTACCTCATATTTTTTAGAAATACAATCATCTAAATACCTTTCTGGTACTGCGTTTGTTCATCATCCCTCACGTCTTTTTAGAGTGAGAATATCACTTCCAGCATTGACTAATAACGTAGCTGAAGTACGGCGGAAATTGTGTCCAGTATAGCCTTTTGAATCATCCAAATTTAAAAATATTGTTATTCTGTATGAAATTATGGTAATTGTGTTTTTGTCATTTACCTGGTTTGTACATTTTCCTTTAGCATAAGTTACAAAAATCTAGAATGACATGTTTTAGGGGACCTACAGTCCATATATTTTCTATACATATCCAAGATAGATACTCCGCTTAAAATCTCATTTGTTATTGTAAATGTTCTTTTGATATCAGTTTTTAAGTCAGGTATTTGCACTACCAAAATATCGCCTTTATCACTGATATCCTCAAGTACCATATTAACTAATTCATCACTACGGCATACCTCAGCAATTCCAAATATAAGCATGACCTGAGAAAGGAAAAATGCACTTATGACAACAGCCTAAAATATCACTTAATTGACATTTTTTATATACTTTCTAATAAAAAATTCTGCGTTGCGTTTTTATTTATTATTCAACAATTTTATCTTCATATGTAGTAGTTTCATCTGGAGCTTCTGCAATAAAAATGTTGATATCCTTCCTTGAAAAAGTATTGGCTTTCTTGGCTTTATATCCAGCAAATTTCCTTTTAAAAAAGCTACTAATATAGGAAACTTAATGTCGATATTGTCTTTAATTTGGAGTGTAAATTGCAACATGCTGTATTTGCTCCATAATGTTGAAGGTTTCAAATAGGCGCATTTTTTGGAAAAGTAAAATAAGACCACTTCTTCACATACTGTTCATCTTATTTACCTAGTCTCCATCCAAAATTTAAATAGCTGGTACTCTTTTTCATATTTTTCATGAGATTTTAACGGTAATAGATTTAACGAAACTACGTTTGCTTCTTCCAGAATATCTTGAGGAACTTCATCTTCACATTCGAAATACATTATTATAAACTTTTGGGAAGTTTGTTTATTTTGTTAACAAGAAGCAACCTTAGCAACGTTCCATGTACTTTGATTTTTAACAATATTTCCTTATTCAACTACCTATTATGACATTTTGACATATTTGGTTGTTTGATTGTCATGGATAAGAAAATATAATAAAATATACAGATAGGGAAAATATTTAACCGATCATATGAAATGCTAACAATAATCCCTTACACTGCTCGCCATCCAAGCTTGCCTGTAGTTACGTAAACAAACGCGTCCTCCCCTATTTTGGCGGACTAAACCAGTATTCGTATTCGTACACGACGTTGCGTAGGAGAGTAGGGGAGTACTGGGAGTACTGACTAAGCCCACCCTGCCGTGCGTCATCTTCTCACCAATACTCCATGCATTTGAAATGTATGTAATAGAATCTCCCCATGATCGGTTAAATATTTTCTCTATCTGTATGTAAAACTAATGTAAAACACTGTGAATGGTCGTAGAAAAAACATATGTATTACCCTTGAGTATTACGCAGGAGCTAAGTGCCATTTCCTCTCATAGATATTGACTTTCCGCGGGAGGAAATTATGCACTTTGCTCTCTTGTTATACACATAGCTTTATTCTCAACATAATTTTCACGTTAAAAACAATAATTTTTACAATTTAGTGCAATATACTGCAACATGAGTGATGTTATTTAATTGCGGGCAGTACCGTAACGACCAAAGGGAGCAAAATATTTGCAATTAATTTGATTTTATTACCTGTGAGATCTTTGAAATGTTGTAGTAGTCTCGTGGTCACTCCTTTAAGACACTTCTCAGACTTATTAAAAGAAAACGTCATATTTCCACATAAAGGATTTTAATAATAACAAAAAAGATAAATAAAGTGTTAACAGAAAATGAAGAAAACAACTGTTACAATAAATAATATTACATGAACCACTTTATCAACCTCCAATTGACATGCGACACTCTAAAATACGAAGAGTAGCCTTAAGAACGGTATTTATGAATTTACTCTGATTCTCAGCAATTACAATTTATTTAGCGCGGTAGAAGTATACTGTCTGGTTACGAGAACAAAAACTGCCTATCCCGATGTACCTACAAGCTTGATTCAGTTCCACCCTTGAAAAAAGTAGTGGTCATTGGCTAATAACTGTATTTTAGAGTCTCATCCTTGATTCTATACAAATCTAAGACATTTTACACTATCAAACCTTGTTTTTCAGAATTCCTACGCCTCTTACCGAATATTATCTTTCTTGGATGGTGCCATAAGAGGACCACATGGCCGGAGTGGCCTTTAGTTCTATTTCTCTGTAACCGAGCGGAAACAATAAACTATTTGTTTCTCAACATTTGGCGCTATCCATTCGATAACTATCGAGTACATAAATTTATCAGACCGATAACTTTATATTGGTTTCTGAACGCATCCCTTCCAAATTTTGTTGAATACATAACAGTTGAATGGATATTTTAATATCTGCAATAATCATAGAGGGAGCTAGCAAATGCACAACTGTTTGCAGATGCCATTTATGGAAGTAAGACACTTTCAAGAAATAATTGTAGATGGCGCCACTATCGGCTACCTAATGATATCACATCACATTAACTAAATAAAAATATATATAAAACCAGCTGCATAAAAACGAAGTTATTAAAACCTTTTCTAATACTGTTAGTAAATTTGTTCTAGTACTAGAGACTTGAATACTATCTCCTATTAAATCTATCAGTAAATTTACAGTTTCTTTCGTTAAGGTCGCCGTATTTCTCGCCGTAAAATGATCAAATTTGTGGTTTTTTAGGTACTGAAATTTTTAAAAATAAAACGCGTAGAACAAAAGTAATATCAAAAATAAAATTACTGATGTTTTGTTTATACACTTTTACTATTTAAACTCTCTTCAAATAATATAATAACTTTTGACATGCATTTGTATGACACACATTATTTCGCTATTATAACTCCACATTTTAACAATTATTTTCACATACTTATAAACAAAAGTGAACAATGTTATATGCAGAAATATGTAAGTTTATGTTATAACAATGTTTACTGAATTTAAAAAAAATACGTATTTTGAAAGTTTTCAGTGCCTAAAAATTTGCTGGATAAATCGCTTTCTGACGTTATACATTGATTTTATTTCGGTACCTTTGAATATTCGCTGGTGGCATGAGATAACATTGTTGTTATTTGCTAAACTTTATATTATTCAGTTCTTAAATGTCTAAAATTACTTGTATTTGTAGAAAACACTATTTCAAGAATACGGCGCCCGTAAACCTCTCTCGAAATTCTGTCGCTGTATTTTTCATACTGGTTTTCTCTTTCACGATAACGTCTTGGCCGTTCAAGATATCTGACTATATTTAAATATTCTTCATCTGAAGAGGCAGACGAATCAGAATTTTCCATTGCACAAAGTAATCGTCACGAAAATATCAAAAAAAGTTGGGTTAAGCCTTACAATAAAGATGTAAACAAGCAACAGCTAAATCGCTGCGCGTGCGTTAATGTTTATTGGGCAGATATCTTACCATTTTTCTTTGGATATCTGTTCGATAACTTATGCAATAGATAAGCATTATCGAATGGTTCAGAAGCCGAATTCATGGGATATCTCCAGTTTATGGAATCGATAAGTTTATTTAATAGATATCTACTAGTTGAGAAACCGGCCATGAGTGATTTTAGCGAGAAACTAGCCTTTTAAATTGACAGCTTTTACTTACATCTTATTCATTTTAAATTTTGGACCCCCTGTTGAACCCACAACTCGCTTTGACTGTGTTACAATATAATGCAAACATTTAGTATATATAGTAGTATATTTCTTAAATATTTTGATGAAAATATAATGAATTATTCATTTGTTCGTATGACTTAGGCGTCTGAATTCATGCCGCGAGTATAGCAAAAAAGCTTTTATTTTTGGCCACAGAATACGCCTCTGGATTTTTGAGGTCTACTTAGAAAACACCCTGTATATCCACCATATCGACTCACTTTTTGTGTCACTCTCGAATATGTTTCACGTGATACTTGTACTTGTCACGTAGCCATATTTCATATTACTTGGAACACATACAACAAACATTTTCAGATTCTACGACCGTCAGAAGAGAAAGGGCTAGGAATGGCTCAATTGATTCATTACATGCCCGTGGAATTCAATATATAAATTTTTGAGATAAATAGCCGGCGACGCCCTGCAGAAACCTCTCCATACATGAATGGAGCAGCGAGTTGCAAATCTCGGCTTCCTGCATAATCCATCATTTAAGAATAACCGTTCGCAATCACGTTGAAATTGACTATTTTGTTTAACCTACAGCCACTGTTAGCAGTAACATTCATAAGACTGATCCGGCAATGAACACTTCACGATGCGATTTCAATAAGAGATAGCCGGTCGCGGCATCGTGAACGGCATCAGTCTGGCTCTCTCGGAGACGTGAACAAATAGAAATTTATATGAAGGCGGCGGAATAGAATGACCGCTGGCGTGGGTGATTCGTATACTTAATTGGTTCCCACAGTCTCGCGATTATTGTTGTCACAGTGGCGAGCGTTAAGCTCGACCTCTACCAAAACGACGCGATGTTTGTTGAGAACGTCGGCGGCAATGTCGACAACTTTTACTAATGTTTGTAATTTGTCGAGAAACATTTACCTGGCGCCATGAAAGCGTATATCTCTTTTCATGTTCAATAAAGGAAAACTATTTTACTCAGTCGACATCATTTCGTCCGAATTGAATTTTAATAGCTGGCCATAGAAGAGATTTTTTACAGAGTTATTCCTCTTTTCAGATATGTCAAACTTTTCCTATTTTTGAACATAGATCCTTCTGTTGGCGTTTGGCAGGCTGATTTTGAGACACCCTGTATATATACAATAATTATTTATATAATTCTGTAAGAAGGAATATGGCATAACCCTTTCTGTTAGTAAAATGAAGCTGCTTAAGCTGCTTTCAAAGAAAATTATGTGTTTTCTGTCCGTAGAACCTTTGCTTAGCATAAGAATATTATGTTTTTTATATAAAAAGATTCCGAATCCGAAGAACATCACAACGTTAAGAACTCAATACTGTAGCATAAAACCTTAAAATAGTCCACAAAATTTTGATTTTTGTTGAAAAAGGTATGCTTATAAATGCTATAAACAATTGCAAAGTGAAAAAGTATATAGCATTTTTCTTGTTTTAGTTATGCGTAGTAGAAATACCCTTAAAAGAGCGAGGTTAGAAAACGTTCCCCTGTTAGAGGTAAGTTATGTGACGTCACATGCTTGATGAGGTGGCTGCGGGCGCTACCTTGTTGTTTACAAAATTGCAGTGAACACGTTAACTTTGTAGCCGATCTGGCGTATGACGCGTCAGATCGTTCAGTTGCCACTAACATAAATATCTACACTAGATATACAGTATGCGCCAAAAGTATGGAATAAATTCAATAAAAACGAAACAATTATTTTTTGGGAAAAATCCTCGAACAGATCGATTTTTAATTTAAAAAAAATACATATTTTAGCGTAAAATGCGATTTTCAAATGTCATTTATTTTCGAGTAATGACGTCATCGAACATTTGAATGTTCGAATTGCCATCCACCAACTTCTTGACAATGCGGAAGTCTGTGAAGAAATTCTTCTTGCACATTATGAATGATTTCTGGGGTAACTCTGCGTATTTCGTCCCGAATGCGATTTTGAAGTTCTTCTAAATTACGTGGTTTATTAACGTACACTTTTGACTTCAAGTATCCCCATAAAAATAGTCAAGAGGTGTAAGATCTGGCGATCTTGCAGGCCATTCTATCGGTCCGCTTCTGCCGTTCCACCTCCCAGGAAAACAGTTGTCCAATAAATCTCGTACAGAGCGCTCATAGTGCGGAGGTGCACCGTCTTGCTAAAACCATATGGTATTGTCAGGAATGTCAGCGTTATTATCGTTAGTAAAAATTACTGAAAGGGCTGGAACAAGGTCATTTTCTAGAAACTCTAAATATCTTTGTCCTGTAAGGGTTCCTTCAAAGAAGAAAGGCCCTACTATTCTGTCGTCAACTATTCCAGCCCACACATTCAATTTCTGAGTGTGTTGGGTATGTGCCTCTGCCATCCAATGAGGATTTTCCCGACTCCAATATCTGCAAGTTTGACGATTTACTGTACCATTCAGACAAAATTTGACCTCATCTGAAAAAAGTATTTGCCGGTGTAAATTTCTATTTCTTTGACATAAATCCATTAGAATTTCGCAAAAGTGTAAGCTGTGATCGGGAATATCTTCATTGAGTTCCTCCACAAGTTGAATTTTGTAGGTATGATATTTTTCCTTCCTCAAGATACGTAGCACTGTGCTCTGACTAGTGTCATTGTTTAATGCAACCAATCGTGAAAAATTATGAGGATTATCCACCATACTTATCAAAATGTTCTGTTTCTGATTTTCATTAATGCTTGCACGTTCAGGTTTTGGAATATTTACAACATTGCCAGTTTCTCTAAATTTAGACTCTACCTTACTGACTGTTGATTGGCTGATAGTGCGATCTGGATATTTTTCATTAAATAAATCGCAAACTTCCTGCTGACTTCTGGTCATATTCCCGCATCCGATAAGAATTAAAATTTCAATTCTTTGAGTAACAGTTAAATGTGCCATAATACTTTAAATTGAATAATAATTTCTATGTCGTTTACAATACTTATTAGAAAGTCGGTGTGACAATGACACTTTGCAAAGATTTTCACCTACGTGATCCATAAAAGAACTATGGAATTCGAAAAACTAAACTTGATAACGTTTTTGCTTTATTTTAATTGATTTACGTTTTCTAACATTCAATCGTCATTTACTCGAAAACTTTCCTATGTAAGAGGGCAAAATTTTAGTAGTGTCTGATAAAAAAATATGGTGTTGCCATTTAAAAAAAAATCGATGACGTCATTACTCGAAAACAAATGACATTTGAAAATCGCATTTTACGCTAAAATATGTATTTTTTTAATTAAAAATCGACCTGTTCAAGGATTTTTCCCAAAAAATAATTGTTTCGTTTTTATTGAATTTATTCCATACTTTTGGCGCATACTGTATACAATATGGATTTTTAAAAGTTTTGAATTGTTTTTTTTGTGTATGTGTTAGTGGCCGACGACCGAAGGTCAGTGGAAAGATCAAGTTTATAGCAGTCACCACCTGCCAAACTTTTTTCTTACAGTAAAAATCAGCTTACTAATATCAACGTCAATACACTTATTTCAACGCTAGCTAAGTTTCACTATTTCTCTAGGACAGTAACACTTTACTAAAAGATAAATTTGTTCACGTATAATAAAATTATATATTTTTAATTTAAGTCTAGAAATTACTTGAAATCAAGAAAACTACTATACTTAATACAAGATAAAGTTATGTTTGTTTAAAGAATTGTTTTGTTTTATTTAGATAATATAATATGAAATCACAATAATTGACTCAACAATTATTGTGATTTTAAACCCTAAAAAATTTTGAGTAAAATTTCACTCAAAATCAACACAAATGGACCAGCCTGAGCCTCAGCCGCGGAGAAGCTTTCGCGGAGAAGCGGAGTCACCACTGATGATGCCAACAGTGAAGAGCGGCGAAACGTTTGAAAGCATGGGATGCAACCATATACAGCGGCGACTACAGGACGCCTCGGAGCACCACCATTACACGAGGAGCAGTTCCGACTGTAGGCGTCATATTATCAACAATAGGAGTCAAAATCAATATACACTGTAAAAAATAATTACAGTTAAAATAGATGGCAATTTATTTACCACTCATTATTGCTGTAATTTTCTTATCGATTGTGATTTTACAAATGAAATGTAAAATTACGTTGTAAATTTATTTTGTGGTGTAATTTTAAGTTTTGCAATTGTAATATTACTTTGTGATTTTACAATACAAAATGTATTTTTACAATGTAACTTCCACAATTACTTGTAAAATTGCAAAGTAACTTTACAGGCAGTTCTATAGTTACATTGTAATAATACATTTTATACTATGACTACAATGTAACTTTTTTTATTTATTGTACAGAATGGTCCAATTTGGGCACTTAGGTATAGAAGATTTCTTCTATTTTCCGAAAAGACAGAAAAAAGTAGTCAAGATATTTGGAGCTTAATTTTTGAGAAAAGTTGATGATATTTTAAAATTTTGTTGTATTTCTGTGGCAACTTTTCTACTTATCATATTAATAGTTATACATTGTAAAGACATTTTTTCTCTAGTGTAACATCTAGTGGCTTGAGGAATATTTTTTTATAACTTCCAGTTTTTCGTTGCTATAACAAACATACATATGTTTTAATGAAACATCATACGTATGTAATATGGGGCATCATAGAAAAGGAAAGAAAAATTAAAAAAAAATGCTATATCAAAACTAATCAAGATATCGAAATGAAAATTTCGTTATTCAATTAGAATAGAATAAAAGAAACCTGCTAAAAGTGTCGAAACTGACCTAACCCGTACACAAGACATCTTGTTTACAACATTCGAATTCACACTAACAGTGCTTTGACATAAATACCTAAAAAAAATCTGAATATTAATTCATTTATACTTAATAGATTAAGTATATAGGCATACTACATGAGAAAAATTGAAATATCGTAAGGAATTAACGATTGTTACTTACCTTAAGTAACATATCAGGGTTTTCCGTGAGTTTCTCAATAGCATCACTGCATCAGAATGTTATTTCAAAAGAAAAATGTACTAATATTAAGTAACCTAATTAACATGAATGCCAATTGCTTCTAATGTTAACAAACACCCTTAATAGTAATACTAGATTTTTGATATGATATTCCCAGAAAAGTCATTTTCGAAGCAATAGATTCGTTTTCTATATGCTTTTCAGATTTATATACAAAAAATTAAGTATTTTGGAATTTATGACTCATTTAGTTGAAAATAATACTTATTTCTATTATGAGGTTATGTTTAAACAAGCACTAGACAAAACTATTTATAGTACTAAAAACGCTCACTTGTCACTCTAGATATGTTTATATTGTTAGCCACTACTCACTAAATTAATTATGTAAGTACCTAGGTCCTAGGTACACGCTGCATTCATCGAAATGAAGCAAGAAATAATGAAGGCGCCAACGCTCTCAACGGTTAGTGGTCTAGTGTGTTTTGAAATTAGTAGTACCTTCAGACACACACATTAGGCATATTTTTACAATTATATAGTAAATTTGGTATGTTCAGTAATTTTACAATGTATAAATGGATTTCACATTGTTAATTGTAAATGTATTACAATATATTCTATAAATGTACAAATTATATTATAATTACAAGGCAGTTTACGGTTTTATTGTATATTGACAGTTTTCTTGTAAAATTACAAGTGCCAGTGTATTATCATCATTATTTTTAGAATTATTTTAAGAGAATTATAAGGATATTCTTACAAAGTAAATTTGTAAAGTTACTGGCCCTTTTTTCAGTGTATGGTCGGGCCCAGAGACACCTATAGCGAGTCTGTCCCTACAGAGTCTAGCCCGAGAACGACCAGATAAGGTAAAAGAATCCCTGCTAATGCCAGTGATGTGCACTTAATTGTGTTTCTGGCAGTGACCAGTTATCGAGGTCACGGCATAACAACCCGGAAAATCACTATGTATCAACAATTATTGTTATTCTTAAAATAAACTTATTTATAAAGCGGAAAAAAAAATTTGTTCAGTATTATATTAAATCCTTATTTTACGCCGCCTAGGCGACCCATCCGCCGCACGTTTAATGTTTGGAGAGTCAGAGTAGGAACCAGCAAGACAGCGGTAAAATTCGATGTCATGTTATAATTAAATTCCTGTGTTTACATTGTAGTTTTATGTTCTTCAGTTTTTAGTGACTTATATAATTTTAAACAGATAATTTCCCACAATATAGTTCGTCGGTTTGCGATTTGTTTTTCTAGGTTATGGGTCAAAGGTCACTATCAGGTATTATTACTAATACTCAAATCATATTTGACTGACAGGTATCAATGTGTGAAAATAAATAACTGTACATCAAATTATATAAATGTTACATCAGGCATTCCACAGGGATCCCATTTTGGACCCTTGTTGTTCTCATTGTTATAAATGATATTTATACCTGTTTTTCAAGTACAAAATTTTCCCTTTACGCCGTCAAAATAATAGATTATTTTTAAATGTTAACAAATGTTATTACATCACCTTCTCACGTTTGTTTAATAATGTAAACTTTGCATATACTATTGATAGCAATGTTCTTGAAATTGTAGATTCTATTAAAGGTCTTGGTGTAATTATAGACAAAAAGTTGACCTTTGAGTTACATATTGATAGTATTGTTAAAAAAGCGTATTGTTACGTTTCATTGTACGTTCTACAGTGTCATTTAAAAACCCTTATTCAATTATTACATTGTACAATCCATTAGTCAGAAGTCATTTAGAGTTTGCAAATATAGTTTGGAATCCTATGTACTACGTTTATATAAACAGGTTAGACAAAATTTAGATTAAACTTATACGTCACCTTAATTATCGTTTTAATAGACATTTGCAGTTCAAAACCTATGATTTTTGTCTTCACCATTATAAAATGATAAAACTTTGTTCACGAAGGTACATAGGCTATGTTATATTCTTACATAAATTACTGAATAATAATACGATTGTAATGTCATATTAGAAAAATTACAATTTAATGCTAGGCATTACTATGCTAGATCAAAGTCGTTGTTTTATATCAATGCCTATAACACAAATTATGCAAATAATTCACCTATATGTCAACTTCAAAAAGTATACAATTCATTATTTTCTACCATTGATATATTCCATTTGCCACTGTCTTCTGTTAAGCGTTTAGCAACTTATACATTTTTATAATTTTGCACTTTATTTTTAGGTTAAGATTGACTTAGTTTTAAGATTTTTTCTCTTTTATATTATTTTCTTTGTATACATTAATTTGTGCTGATTATCTGAGGAACCCTGTAATTGGAATGTTAATCCATTCTGATGCGATGCCTTGTTCTTTACAATAAATACATAAATAAATATGAATGTTAATTTTTGTCGTTTCTGCATTTAAAAACGATGCAAAGAACGACCGCATGGTAGTTGACATTATTGAAAGATGTAAGCTTTATCTAAGCCATCTAAGTCGATGCTTATCATAGGCGCCGACTTTCCACAGGAAAAGAGGATTCTGCCCCATATTTTAAATATCGAGATAAAGTTCTGGAATATTTTATTTTGTCTTTTAGGCCTCCCTGAGCACGTGGTTAAAATTTTTATACTTAGTCATAGTTAAACCTGTATAAGGAAAGAAAGACTTATAGCTAAATGTCAGTCATTAGCACATCAGACATATACCGCTTTTGACCTTGTTAGCTCTCCTCAGTATGCCATTGGAGGCAAGCTAACTGACTATTTGTCCGACAGAAGGAAACCTGCAACATGTGTCTTCCAGTCACATGCTGAACCTGGCGGTCCACTTGCACACAAAACTTTAATACAATTTGTAGTAAATAATACTGCAACTGTGTCTTTATAGTTATAGTAATGATCACCACAAGTATTGTAGGTATTAATAGGTTTGTTCACACAGCAGTCAGGGACTAGTTTGAAACTGTCAGAAACATTCAGCCATCTACTTCTTGAGTTACATACACCGAAAATACAATCACCACTTTATTGGTCGAATATTTGTAACAGTTTGGTTTCAAACCCTGACTCTTGTGAGAACAGACCTAATAGCATCTATAAATATTATTATTGTTTGATTATGATAACTATGAACTGTATACAACTTGTTTTGCATACAACTTTCGCAAAGTATATCACTTTCAGTCGCTATTAGAAAGGTGCTAATCTTTTATTATCACACAAAAACTTATCTTCCTTTCATGTTATTTTTTCTTTAGTTTAATTGGGTATCTGCCACACTTCTGAAAAAATAAAGATTAACTGAATATGCCTTGCTTATAATAACAATTAATCTTTATTTTTTCAGAAATGTGGCAAAATACCCAATTACACTAAAGAAAAACTAGAATTAATTATGCCACAAATAAACAGCTTCAGAGAATATTTTATCTTTCATATTCCAAAAACAAAAACTTTATTTATATAATTCAATCATTTTAGATACAACTTCTTTCGTTCACTCCATTATTTACTTGTTTAAAGTGCAAAACTCTCGGTAAAAACCTATCTAGTCACGCTAGTCCATTTTTAAAAGGGAGGAGACGGTAGCGGACTGCCGAAGACCTGCTATTTCCATCAACTTTAATCGTCGTATTACATTAATGCACAGATAAACAGAAGAAGTTGATTTACGCCAGGTCAAATCTTTTAAAAATCCCTCTGGTGGCAACTGAATGATCCCTTATACGGAGTAATAAATCGGTCAATGATTCATTTCATGTTTGCTCAGCTATTGTTACAGTGACGAGCGTTAAGCTCGACCTCCACCAAAACGACGCGGCGTTTGTTAAAACCATCGTCAACAACTTTTTCTGATTGCACGTTGTGAACAAGATACATATATCGGTCATTCGATAATCAACTTTCAACTTTCGGCATTAGTTCTCAGCTCGCCCACTCACCAACAGAGATCTAATGAAATTTCTGCTCAAAAATTCCAGTAGCTCAAAAACTATTTTGAGGGAGTGCCATTATTATTGCAATAAATTGTACCGAATCGTCATGTGCGTTACCGCTTAACCTGCACCTTGCATTATAGCTCAGGCAATTCTATAAAGATGCTCACTAAGATCTCCGTGTCTCGTAAGGAAACCAGTGACAATATTGTCTCCGCTATGCATGATAAAGTTCTGATTTGCGTTGGTTCATGGACCGTCTAATAGAAGATGGCCTTGTTGCAAACCAGATCCATCCGACCATCCGATCATTTTTCCTTTTATTGCTTTTTGATCCATTTGCTAATGGATCCTGCAAGATAACACTGTGGTAGCACCAAAACAGGTCCACGTCCAACAAATTGAATGAGCCTTGTCTGGTGAACATGTCAGCCCTATCGTTACAAATCACAACACTATGACGTGGAACCTAGGTCAGCTTAATATGAATATCCCTTTTCGGAAGGGAAGCAACCTTGCCATAATTTAGGCCCACACGGGAGATAACCTGTGGGACAAGAGCGCGCAAGGTCGCGTAGGTATTTGAGCATATTTGAAAATACTGGTTGATTGAGCTTGAACTGAGATTTTTTTGAATGGATGCAGAGATAGCGAATATTTCAGCCTGGAATATCATATGTTTTCACTCTCAGTGCACCATTCCTGAGCCCTGTTCCGTCTTGGACACATCCGTGAATCAGACGAGTCCTTTCGAGACTTGCATCAGAGTTGGTGACGTAGGCGTCCCTAGCCGGTATCTCCTCTCATTATGTAATATTTACTATTTACGCAATGCTTTGATTCTCTTGACTGATACATGTAATTTACAGTCCAACCTTTTCATTCAGTTATCGCTATTAGCTTGCCCTTTTGATTTGGTCCTTTTTTTTGCCATAATTTTTAACCTTTACATCGCTAGGCCACTGTAGTCTCTAGCCAAGCAATTTCAAATATCTGACTTATTGTATTAATTTCTTTGTGATGCAAGTATTTACATTAGTTTTTTAAATATCAAAAATGGCTTACGCATAACAACTTGCAGTTGATGGGTATTGCTTTAATTTATTGTGAAGTTAAAATACTTTAGCAGAACGATCTCCCGGCAAACATGTGCCAAATGCAGCTACTTTTAAAAAATGTGCAGTGAGTGCATGTGTAGTGCAAACGCAGGCGTGACGTGGGAAATTTGCAACCGAATCGGGGAAGAGATGGAAGTCCAGGGCGTCCACAACGTATTGCAGTAGAGATGGGTAGTTCGCGAACGAGCTACTACAAACGAACTATTCACTTCACTGAATGAAATGAATCATTCCTTCTTGTCGGACTGAATCATTCTCTGTCAACTAAAAGCAACGTTGATTCTAAAAAATTTAACAATGTAATTCAGGCAAGTCAAATTCAGTCCTTCTATACTTATTCAGTAGTTCACTGAATTAAATGAAAAATTGCAGCTGACGATTAGACGTAGACGGTATCGGATATGTGACTCAATGACCGGTTTCAGTCGGATCACCTATATAGAATGGCTAGTTTGGTGTCTTGCCACAGAATATTTTCTAAAGCAGAGTAACAGAAAAACGAGCTCCATTAAAATTAGACAAAATTTCTAAAATTTTGTTTTTAAACGCGAATTTTTTAATGTTTAGAATTTATTTATGAAATTAGTTTTTTTTTTATTTTAAATATTACTTCTTTTGTTAATTTAATACAATATTTTCACACCTAAAATTATATTTTATTGCCTATATTTAAATGCTTACCTATAAATGTTTTAATCTAAAATCTAGATTTGTCTGTAATCTCGAAAGCATTGTACCTACCTTTGCCTCTAAATTACGATACCACGCGAGTCATGAAACAGTGCCGTTGTAAGCAAACTCCGATATTGAACGTCGAGACTGAACGATCGGTGGTCGAATTACAAAAATACAATTCTCGACCGTACTGAATCAAATGAATTACTCAAGTGAATGATTCTCTTAGGTGAATGAGACTGATAGAATGAATTCACCAAAATGAACTAAAAGTCCCATCTCTATATTGCAGAGTGTGGCGTATGATACATGAGGCTCAATTATATCCGTACCATGTACAGTGTGTCCCAGCATTAACACTAGAGGACTGGACGAGGAAGACCGGTACCATGGCCGCCACGTTCTCCTTACTTTAAATCATTTGGACTTAGTTTTGTGGGGATATTGAAAAAATTAAGTATATTGCACCGCAGTGGACATTATTGATGATTTACGCTGCTGCCAATAACTTACAAGTTCAAAACGGACAAGAACCAGAAAGGTAGGTATGTCAAACTATTTTACTAATTAAAATCACAAATTAATTCTATTAATAATTAATAACAATAGCGGCAAAAGCAGTAGCTGTATAAAACAGGTGCTATAAAATGTTATTTCTTTCCTTGAAAATTTCTTTCAATTTTTTGACCGGTCGCCTTGTCAGGTTTTAGAGTGGACCAGTTTCCAGTGCCGTGCGGAAGTGTATTTTCAAATCATTTTTGAACTGCTCTTTTTGATTTTATTTTTACAAAATTCTATTTGCAAGAGTCTCCTGTATATTAATTTTTTTTAGATAAGTTCTGATCACCCTGTATGTTATGCAAACGAAATATTTTCTTTTAGTGAAAGCTTTCATTAGATCCAAAATTTCTGCTACTGCATAAAATGTATTAAATTCAAATTATCATAAATTATCATGGAGCACAAATACCTATTATTAAGGTATTATTAAGTATTAAGGACATTTTCATTTAATAATAATAATAATTATTCAAAAATACTTTATAAAATTTATTGAGTCGCAAAGCCATCTAAGCAATGTAGAAAAAACAGAGTACGCCACTGTATATGAAACATTCGATATTTTTCAGATCAAGATACCTCCCGCAATTATAATTCTCCTGGTGAAGTTATACTAGACATAAATGATTCTGGTATTGGTTATGGTTTTAAATAAGCACATTATCGGCCACTTAGACGTTTGCGTAGGTGTTCGTCCTCCCTCACGGTGACACAAACAAATTAAAGGGTAACCCGGTGGTGGGTGTCTGTCTGCGCCACCCCCATTTTGGTCATGGCGTGGGAGATAACGTAAGACACTTCTTTATACGACAAGCTTACTCATAGGATTTGCTTTTTGTGTGCCTTGTTTATACTGCTTCACGCAGAACATGGTAAGCGTAAACAGATATTTTTCCATATTTTTTTTTACAATAATCAGAATATTTAAGTAGGTACCTGAAGCTTAAAATAAGCGAAGGCAAACAATGGCTTGAGGTCATAAGGACCCTTTTAAAATTGGTATTATTTAAAAAAACAATAAATTAATACATTTATCTTGATAATACATCCAGAAAAATGTTGTAGAAGTTCGTGTAATTGCAATAAGAAAACAAGTATAAGCAGGTGCATAGTAGTACTTTCACTTTTCTTTTGGTAGAAATTTTCTTGTAGGAACAACTTTAAGTTTTTTAAAAGATTTACATGTGCAAATATGAAATATCATTACATACAAGAATGTTAAAAAATATGCTGCACTTTATTATCGATATACAAATCTGTCACCAAAAAAATAGGTCTTGCCAAATAATATTTGGGTGAAAATATAGGTCTTGATTGGCAATAAATTTGTTAAATCGATTTATCAAATAAATAAATATTGGTTGTTTGGTGGTTGGTAAAGACAGACATTACACTTATTTTACATAATTATTTTTTACACCAGTGTTTTCTTTATTAGGAAAGAAAAGATAAAGCAATTGTAATTTAAAGTTGTAAAAAATAATTTCAATTTTTTATATAATAGCACACACCCACAAAGGGAGGGGTGTGAGCTGGTGGTCCGATATTTCATTCATGTTTCGTAATTTTTCTTATTAAATACGAATCTAAAGTTAAGATCTGCAGTTCTCATGGGTCTGTTAAAATAATTATTTCACTCCGATGGAAAAATTAGGTTCAAAACTCGCTCCATTTAGGAGAGTCTAGGAAACAAAACTACAAGTACAGAATCTACAAAACCTAAACTTATTACTCCATAGCCAGTGTAGAAGCCTCTATAAACACATCTGCTCTAGATTGCAGAACGCCATAGGGAACCGTCTTGGAGCCGATATTATTTAATTTATATATAAATGACTTATTTCATATCGAGTCTAAGAGGAGTGTACAATTTTTTTGGCATGGTTATAAGACCTTACGCTCCTTCTAGTGTATACTCGTATGTACAAACTTACCCGATATTAACTTGTTGGCAGTAAATATTTTCAGTAAAATTGTTTACATGAAATCAAGTGTAAGATTTGCATCTAAAATGGGGCGTGCATATAAATTATTAAATAATTATTACGAACTGTTCTATATAAAATAAAACTTTTAATAAAATTCTATACTAGTGAACAATTTCAAACAAAAACTATATATCACCCCTTATTGGAAAGTCATTTACTTTTAATGTGTTATGATATGGAGTGTTGCATATAACAGTATTATTCATAACTTAGAAATTATAGAAAAACTTAATTTAGAAACTATATTTAAAAAAGAAAATATATTCTAATCGTAAAATTTATGAAGAGGCTTAGCTTTTTGACATCAAGCAACTATATTTTTACAAAACTACCATTTATCAGCATTAATGTGAATTACTTAACTTATTGATCTGATCATGCGTACTGTATACAAGGCATAACATTAATCATATAATCAGAGCTGAAAAAATACGATTCAGAGAACTGAAGCAAATCTCTTTGATATCTTTTAAGAGAAAATTAAAATAATGGATTAAAAACACTTCTAGAACAGACATACAAAATTTTATAAATAACGTTGATTTATATTCAACACTTGCCTTGTTACAATATAGTGCTATACCTAAAAAAGATTTACTTTTTTTTTAGTTTGTGGTTGATTGCTATTCACTTTGAGTTCTCGTGTTAAAATGTTTATTTTTTATGTGTTCATTTATTTGTAAAAATTAATTTATTTGTTTGTGATTTTTTACCAACTTTAAGAATTTCAATTTGTAAGTTTTCCTATTAATTGAAAAAAAAAAATATTCATGCACAGGTTTACGCCTCTGTGGGATTTCTCTATATTTGTTTGCCTTCTTTCAATTATTGCTTTATAGTAGTGTATATTCTTGTATGTAAGTATGGTAAAGGTAAATAAATAAATAAACAATTATTATTATAACTTCTACCAAGCAGAAAATTTACATAGTACAGATCTAATATCATAAAACCAGAGGTGAAACGCTATTAACTTAAAATAACTCCAAAACCAAGGATGTTTCTATAACTTCATAATTTTTCGAAAACATGGTCATACTTTCTGAAAATGAAATTGTTAAATTTTGTGCTCTCAAAGAACTATGAACCATAAAACCAGAGGTGAAACGCTATCAACTTAAAATAACTCCAAAACCAAGGTGTGGATGTTTCTATAACTTTATAATTTTTCGAAAACATGCTCATACTTTCTGAAAATGAAATTGTTAAATTTTGTGCTCTCAAAGAACTATGTGGTTAAAGACGCACATGCTGGTTGTGAGGTTCTGAGGTTTTGGATTTATGGGGTTTCAGAAGCTCGGTATATTTGGTTTTGGATAGCTACTATGTAAACTTTCTGCCTTCCAAAAATTATGCAGTAATGGAAGCCTTCACGTTCTGATTATGAAGCAACAGGTTTCGCTTTTGTAGTTTCTCTAGAAGTGATTTTGTCTTTTATAATTACATAAAAATCTGGTGAAATGAGTTTTGAAAATATTTCTCATTTCTCAGATATCCGAGTGAAAGAATGACTTTACTAGGTATTAGAATTATTGCAATAGGTAGAATTTCTTGGAACTTAGACTTGTAATCACTGTTTCTAATATCAGATTTGTGTCCAACACGGAAAAAACTTTTTGTGCATAAGAAATGTATAATTCATATCATTGTTCTAAAAGAAACTGCCTGTGAATTCATTAACCAGATGCAGACATAAATAATATAAGAATATCATAAATTAACTTCATCTGTACTGTTAGAATATCAAAGGCTTATATCAACATACATATTGACCTAAATTATTTTCTATTTATTATTGGACGACGGACATCGCACTTTCACTGTTCGTCCAGTGTATGCGCATTGTCTATACAGTCATTGACACGGCTGCTGCATAAGCTCGGTTCGTTTATTTGTTGGAAATTAAAGAGGGATTAGTCACGAAATGGGGGAGTGACATTTTAAAATGTGAGGTTTCTAGTAATTTGGTATTCATGTGTTGGAGAGCCACTTCCTCGTTCATGCAACCACTATGAATTTAAATCTGCTTGTATACCTAGTTCAACGCATTTACGGAGGTATGGTAATAGATAAGCATAAGTAGGTACGTGATATTGAAAATTTAAGTTTTGAGGATACATTGTGTCGAAGGATAATCTATAAAAGTAAAATTGTCGACCTTGACGTAGACAAAATATGTTTTTTCTTCAACCGCCACAAAACTATGACATTTTTTACTATCAGGAGTCTACCTTTCTTACTGAGAAAAAAAATGGTATCTTAGTAACAAAAGTATTCACTTTTAATCTTAAGAGCTAAACTTGATACTTCTAATCCTTAGATTAGAAGTATTAAAATTAAATAAATCACTTAAACTGCCAATACCCTCATTCTTGGAGCAATTCTTAAAACAGAAAAACATAAATATTAATAGTTATATTATTTTCAAATGTTGTGAAATCAGAAATAATAACGATGCTTGGTTTATCATTAGCACTATCAACTTTCAGTAATCTTTTCGCAACATTTTCTTTATTCAAATGTTAGTCTTCAATGTAGCCTTCCGCCACAGTGCTGGATCTCCTTCCTCCGTGTTTTTTCAGACATGTGAGGTCACCACCGCCGCCAACTAAAAGGGTAATAGAAATTCGTCGTAAAATTTTGCCATTCCTTGCGAGATGGCACTAATTTTATGAATACCGATCATAATTCCATGACACTTTCCAATAAAATCTGAGAAATAATCGACGTTCTACCAATCCGACTGCAAGGTAGAACTACATGTATTTCGATAAAAAGTAAAACAATTGTCTCCCAGCACAGTAAAAGAACGTGGTCTCTTGGTTTCGGCATTGAGAATTTTTATAATTAAGGAGGATCTCACATCTTCAACATTATAAATTGTTAAATTAATTAATTTGTCAGAACGGCACGTGCCTGCAACTCCTAATATTAGGACGACCTATAAAAAAGCTCTTTAAACATTCTGTTCTATTATTTTTAAAGCGTTTACCTAATTTATTACCTTATTTACCTTCTGTTCTATTTGACATAATTTGTTATATCCTGAAATAATAATAAGTTATACAGGGTGAACCTCAAATAAGTACAAATATTTTAACTGCAGGTGTAGTTCGTCATATAGATAAGTCTAGTGAAAATCATTTTTAAAAATTTCAAATATTTACGGATATTATTTTTTTTAAATACCCATATTTTGAGGATCGCTGACCAGATAGACCACTTACGTAACCTAATAAATTAAACCATATGATTTACTGAAGGCGAGGTTGCCATATCGACTGTAAGATAAATAATTGTTTAAAAGTAAATTCAATTTTTGCGGTTGTTTCTAATTTATAAACAGTTCATTTTAACAGTAAGTAAAGTAAAATTATCATAAACTATTAAAATATGAATTTCTGCAAACTACTATCAATTAAAGTGTTTACGAAGTTACTTTGTTCATTGATTCTAAAATTATCCATAAACGTGCATAAGAGCTCACCTACTTACTAAAAAACAGTTATCCACATTTCAGGGTATCATAATGAAGTTTTTACTGCATTTATTATTTACTAAGAGTTCATTATAGTTTTTACTGCATTTATCATTTACTAAGAGTTTATTATATATAATATAATAAACGGATATTTAGTAATTAAGCATCATTTTTTTGCTAAATTTGTAAATAAATAAATATTTTTGTAAAGCCCTCTGGGCAGCAGTTTGTAGAATTTATTGCAATAATAATGGCACTCCCTCAGAACAATTTCTGGAGTTACTGAAAGGTCGGAATTGATGAGTGGAACAACTAAGAACTAATGTTACAAGTACATTTATTATTTTCATTTCATTTTGTAGTATTACGTTAAGTGTTCATAACGACATATAGTCGGTAAAAAACAAGCTTATATTCATTTTTTCCTATTCCACAGTTCATTGAAAAAATAGAATAGAATTAAAAAGTGAAAGAGCTATCTTTAAGTTGCTAAACAATAGTAAATTATACTATAAAGGAGAGAAATGCGTTATTTTGGCAGAGGTGCAATTTGAAGCCCGAGGGCTACAATGCACCGAGGACAAAATAGCATCTCCCCCGAATGGTATATACTATTTTTTCCACGGTCTTATTAACTTAAAAACACATATTTTGTCATTATGAAGTCAGTAGCACCAGAATTATTGTATTCGGATTTGAGCATTTATTTAGTAGTCGTTGAGTTATTGTCATAACTACAAAATAAACAAACAAAAAGAATTGTCAAATTAAGGTGCTAGTTGGGTTTAGTTTAAAGTTTGTTTAGTGCACAATGAATAATTGTGAATCGGAAGAGATTGTGGAGGCTGCAAATATTGCAATAAGCAATTTGCTGCCTATGAAGTCAAGATCTTTATACGATATAGCCTACAATCGGTTCAAAAAGTGGTGCGCCGAGAAAAATATTCAAGTATACAGCGAGAATGTTTTGTTGGCATATTTCAGTGAAAATGCAAAGAATTATTAGTCTTCCACATTATGGTCGCAATATTCTATGGTTAAGCCATGCTTGACAATTTACGACAACATAGATATAAGCAAATTCCCCAAGCTGATCGCATTTTTGAAAAGAACCGGTGATGGATATCAAGCGAAAAAATCGAAAATATTGAAGGATGAAATCGACCGTTTTCTATTAAGTGCAGATGACAAAGAATTCTTAATGATTAAGGTAAGATTACTTTTGTTGTTAGGTATTTCAATTATTAAGTATTTTGATTTTTTATAGCTTGGATTAATTCTGGGAATTGCCGGAACTTGTCGAACTGATGAACTAGTCAATTTAACTGTAGATGATATTGAGGATGTAGGCCCTTCCTTGATTGTAAAAATTCCAAACACTAAGACAAAGATTCCACGAACCTTTCTGGTTACCGATGTGGTAAATATGCTTGAATTGTTTTGAAAATACCTGTCCTTCCTTTCTCCCCACGTCAAGCATAAGCGCCTTTTTTTGTACTACAAAGCCGGAAAATGTAGTTCGCAGCCAGTTGGCAAGAATACCAAGGGAAAAATTCCGAGTGTAGTAGCTTCGTATTTAAAATTACCTGATGCTGCATGTTATACTGGTCACTGCTTACGAAGATCTTCAGCGACATTACTGGCAGATGCTGATGTGGATATCACGACAATAAAGCGTCATGCTGGTTGGGAATCGACGACAGTCGCTGAGGGTTATGTCGATAACTCCATTGAAAATAAGACCAAAATTGCTAATCAGGTTTTAGTAGGTACCACTACTAGCGCAATCACAAAAACTGTAAATGTAAGCGAAAGTAATATTCCTTCTAATATTAATTTTGAAAATTGTACAAATGTAACATTTAATTTAAATGTCAATAAATAATTTCAATGTTATCTTTTTTTGCATGAAAAACGTTCTCTATAATGTAAACTCCCTTGGGAGCAATATACTCCCTTGGGAATAATCGACTACTTCTGTTTTCATTTTGATGTCATAGAAACTGATTTCTACTCCCGACCGTGGAAAAAAATGTTTTTCTTCAACCATTACAAAACTATGACATATTTTGACTTTCAGGAGTCTCTAAGGTTGACATTTTCCTGACTTAACAAGGAATGGTATCTTAGCAACAAAAGTTTTCACTTTTAATCCTAGTAGTTAAAGTTGACACTTTTAATTTTTAGATTAAAAGTGTTTTCAAGTTTTAATTTATAAAAGTTTATTCAACAATATTTACAATAATTTTATCCACATTGATATTAAATACATAGTTTGAACAAGTATTAAAATTAAATAAACCACTGAAACTGCCACTACTCTCATCCTTGGAACACTCTCAAAGCAGTCCAACACGTTTTCATTAATGCTTGGTGCTTGGTTTATCATTACCGCTATCAACTTTCAGTACTCTTTTCGCAATATTTTCTTTATTCAAAAGTTTTCAATGCAGCTTTCAGCTACACTGCTCGGTTTCCATCTTCCGTGTCTTTTAGGACAAGTGAGGTTACCACCGCCGTCAATCAAAAGGGTAACGTTTTTCCTAATACTCTGTGTGTCCACTGTACTATTTCCAGTTGTATAGCTGCAAAAATTTTGCCACTTTGTGCGAGAGGGCAATAATTTTATGAATATCGACCTCCATTCAATTCCAATCCGGTGGACGTAAAGAAATATATTCTCGATAAAAACTTAAAATAATTGTTTCACAGTAAAAGAACGTGGTCTCTTGGTTTTGATATTGGGAATTTTTATAATTAAGGCGGATTTCATATCTTCAACACTATCAATTGTCAAATTGACTAATTCATCAGAACGGTATGCGCCTTCAACCCCCAATATTAGAACGACCTATAAAGAAGCTTTTTAAAACTTTTCTTCTTTTATGGTCAAAGCGTTTAGCTTCATCATCAAATATAAATTATTATAATATATACTCGCGATTTTTTGAGTATATCCCTCATTTTGTGTTTTGAGATAAGCACGTAACTTTGAATATTTGCTTTTATAAATTTCCCCAGATTTATTTAGGAGAGGATTGGAAGAAATCTCTTTCAATACTCCAGTATCTCCTTAGGAACACTGTTAGAAAGATAATCACAAATTATACTCTTAAATTATTTTATGAAGAATAACAAAAAAAAAACAACTATGATTTTCAAATAGCACTTCAGAGTTAATTAATTTTGGCCACATAACCTCAAACAACGTCAGTGCTAACCATTTCATACTTCGTAGAGAGTGAAACATATTTTAAAAATAAACACAAAACATGAAATAACAAAATAACTAGCTTGATGTATGCGTTCAATATCAAGAGAAGGTAAAGTAAAATATTTAAAAGCAGTGTCAATCAAATGCAAAAAAGAAACTAGTGCCGTAGGCACAGGTAACTGGTATATGACACAAGCAGTAGCTGAAATGTTCCGTACCAGCCCCACTCTCTAGGATGCATAGTTGATGTCGACAAAGAGGTTATGTTGATGCTGATATCGGTGCATAAGTATGGTCCAGCGCAAAGGAATAAGCCGTGTGCAAGCATTGAGTAATACGAGTTATTTATTATTCAATGGTGCAAATTGCAAGTGGAAACAAAGCTTGTAATATTTGTAGAAACGGATTTGATAATTTCAACACAACGTAAATTTAAAGTTAATATGAGATACTTTTGCATCATCTGAAACCCAACTAAACTAATAGCTTCTTTAATACAGTTCTTGACGCATTTGTTGCAGCACTAACGTATAAAACATATTTAAATCGTCTTATTATTTTCATGGGCAGTGTTTTTCTCTTGTGTATTCAATTAATATTTTTCGTGAAATACAGTGTGATTAAATAAAATATGGCTTATTATTCAAAAAGTGGAAAGGTTGGCATGTTAAAAGCATATTTGTCAAGTAGTGATAATCAGTGATAGTGATAACGATAACGTATTGTGATAAATCAGGTGGAGTGTAGTAAAAATGGATAATGAACAAATTCTGGATAACTATGATTGTGAGTAGAGAATCTAGTTTATATTTTCCGTTTATTGGTTAGGCATAGGAACGACAAAGGGGAGGAGATGGTCATTAATATTTTCATAAATAAACATATTTCAATCATTCTTTGACATGTCTAAAAATTCAAATTTTTTGGAGCCTATTAGAAGACGTTAGTATAACACTGGCAACGTTGTGGAATTCACATTCACCATGACTTCCGGATCAGCGGTCCTCAACAAGTTTTCTATTGAAAAATCACGAAATTTATTTAAAATTTTACTTTTTTATTCCTGATTTTTTATTGTAAAAAAACTATTAATTATGTGCTCTACACAGTGAACTGTACTGCTGAGCAACTGAGCAATAGTTTATCACAATTAATTTGCAGTTAATAGTAATGAACATTCATTGTATTTAAAGTATAAGACAACAACACTGTAATACAATTAAGATTCTTGAGTTTGGGGTTTCAACTGAAGATAATTTTCTAAGGTTAAGAAAATTAAACCCATAACAGAATTACAATAGCTACTGAAATCGGCGAATTACAGTACATGGTCTGAGTGCAAAGTTCCTGTAATTTTACCATCTGCAAACCTATACAATTTTCTATATATTACTCTACTTTTGAAATGTTCTACATTTACTGTAAGATTAACCTAACAATTTACCAAAACTCCTTCACAGTTCGGCTGAAAATTTTTATCTGTATTTTAGAAAAGGGAGGGGAGTCTAAATAAAAAGAAATGAATAAGGAAAGACTAAAGACTAAAAAATTTGTTAGCCGCTTAAACCTACTTTCTTGTAACACCCTATATATACATATAGAGGCTTTTTCTTGAGATGGTGGAAATTAATAAGGAACAGTACTGTATGAATAAAAAACAAGATATTCGTGGTATTAGCTCTATATATACTTATGTATTAAATTGGAAAATGAAAAATAATATTGTTGATGATTCCCAGAGTGATTAATAATATAATTACTAAAATTGATTTAGTTTTTTTTGCTGATAAGGACAAAAACTTTTTTTCACTTTGGTGACTCTTTCTCTGCTAGATATTTCGAACAGTGTAGTGTAATTGTTGCTGAATATTTTTAATTTTGCTAAAATTAAAAATTTTATAAAAATTTTTTTTTAATGTTCTTTATATTTGTGTTGAGAAAGTTGTTATTAATAATTGCTATTAGAACAGAGGAATGTATCTTTGCTGGTGGTTTTCAGTATAGTAAAGTTTTTTGATTAGTTGCAAAAAGTTGAAAAAATTGACTGGGGTAGATAACATTTCGTATTATTTTAAAACGTAGTTCATTCCTGTCATTATTTTAAATCAATAAACATCATGTGAATTCTAATTAGTACAGTACCTACAATATATGTATATAATGCATTTTTCTTCACGAAGCCAGTTTATGAATTAACCTCAACTTACCTGTAAGTAGACTTATTAATTGTTAGAATTTTAATTGTTGTAATATTTAATTGATTATAATAGTTTTTGAAATTAATTGAAATTTTGATATTGAAATGAGTTCTATGAAACTAATTACATTGTATCTTATTGTAGCCCTGATGATGACAATAAACATTGTCGAAAGCTCGGCAGAGTAAAATAGAATTTTACATAATTTAGCCTTCCTTGACCGTAGCTCTATTAATTTTGTATATTTTGGTTTTCAACAAGTCGGTCGTGACTACCCTTGGATTTATTTATATATATATATATATATATATATATATATAGACACTATTTCTTGCACTCCATAGTCTAACTTAACCAAAATTAATTATTAATTAAAATTATTTTATATACCTACTTGTTTGGCATATGTCAGAAACATCAAATCAAATTAGCATATTTACATTTGGAACTTATTAAATAATAATTAATTGTTAAATATATAATTGGTATCACTGATGTTAATATGCATAATAAACGAACTGATAATTTTTTTGTATTTCTGGCTTTCTCTTTAACGGTTTAACGGTTGTACGATATAAAACACTATGTGCTGGATACAAACGCTTACGTTTTGTTCAAAAAAATATTCGTTTAACAGATGCCATGTAAAAGTCCAGAAATTATCTTCATGAAGTACATACTGTTAATTAGCATTAGTTTTTTTTACATATCATTATATAACATATTTTGTATATGTCATATGTATGCAGATATGTATGTATGGATATGTTTATTCTACCTATCAGAAATCAACGTTTCATTTTACACATTTTTTAACACTCGTACATTAAACACAATTACAAAATTGTTAAATTTGATACTGTATATCTGTTTATTTATACAGACGAGTGCAAAAAATACATTATGTATTGCCACTGGTGGCGCACTTTCTAAACGTATTATCATGAGGGTACCTCGAAATTGCATTAACGTCAACCAAGACCACGAGCATAAGGGAAGTTTTTACTCAGACATAAATTAAAATTCTTTTGTAAATCAAATGTGGAAGCAGTGTCTCAATAATCGATGCGATATGTGTATAAACGTGTCAGCTGAGCCACGACCCACCAGGCTCGACAGACCATTGATTTTGACATTGTATATTTATTTCGATCTACGCCACCACCCCCGCTAAGAACACAAATTGCTGTGTAGTTGAGGAGCGTTAATTCAAAAAGGGACATGTCCACTTAAAATGAATTTGAGAAAAACGTAAAAAACGTTTGGCGTGGAGACCAACGTAAGTATATTTTTAAAATTGTAATATCATATCTGTTTTACACTTACAAATATATCGCCAAAATCAGTTTTTTGGAATAGTTTATATTTTGGGAAAATTTGGAAAAAACGTTATGGACATGTCTGGTTTTGCTTGAACTGAAAGAATATGTCTTGTTTTGTCTGAACAGATACTAGACATGTCCTATTTTGTTTAAGCTAGTTACGCTTAGGTAAAATTTTAAACACTTTTATTAGGACAAGTTTTTATTGTAGTCAGCCAGAACATAAAAACAAATAAAAAAATATGAACATTTTTAAATATGAATTTGCTGATCATTTTCCAAGCAGTCGCATTCTATTTCCTGTTCTGTGCTTTTTTCCGTCCCATTGACATCTTCTATTACATTATCTTCCAAAATATTTTTATAAAACTCCAATTCTGGAAGATTCTGCCACATGATTTCTTCTTTGTTGTATTGTTTCTCCAACAGGGTCCTCACATTTTATTTTTTCTCATTAGAAATGGGATTTTTCATTAATGTTTCCTCAAGTTGAAAACGTTTGCCCATCTGTCCCTTTTTTATTAAGGATGTGTAAGTGTTTGATATCTCTTCAAAGCCGAAAAATGCCGATCCTTTAAATTTAACTGTTAAGTTATTTTTTGATTCAAATTTCTTAATCCAAATGTTTTTTAATTCCTGTATCCCAGTTACTTTGATGTGTCTGTTGAAGTTTTTTTATATCGTATAAGCGCCAATCGACTCCAAGCCTTTTAACTTCACCTACTTCTGAATATATTGAGTTAACTTCTTCAGGACTGGCAATAACACTCTTCACTTTGAGTTTCTTTTCGACACGGCCAAACACTCTATCAGCCGGCAAGTACGAATGCCCTCTCACTGGAAAATGCATTACCACCTCCTTAACGCCATTTGGGGATTCATTTTGGAGCCAATATGGGACAATGTGCATTTTCTGTATTTGGACATGTCTTGTTTTGCATGAACAGCTTACTTTTATATATAAATTTTAACGGGATGTGCCGTCTTTTGAGAACATTTAAATGGATATATCGGTAGAAATGATAGAATTTAGTCGAAGACTGCAAAATCATTTATTTTGACAAATTGTGGACATGTCCCTTTTTGAATGAACGCTCTTCAGTTGTTAAGACATCTTTCTGTATTTTTTGCTTTATTAATTTCTAATAAAAATTATAATAATTTAGAACAGATGTCCGAGCAGATGGGTCTCTTCTCCTTCATTTCTGTAGTGGTGCGAAGGACTCTGCCTAAGTACATTGCATCTTTTCTCGCTCTAATGCTTGCCTTTTCATTGTAGTTTGTCAGCTAAGCAGTTCGTTGCCGGTCTTCAGCCTTCAGCGTTAACAGGGCAGGGCAGGGCACTCTGTCCGGCACTCTGGTATCTTACCTTAAGGGCCCCACAGACTTCGTACCATTCGTGCGAACAGGACCGTACGGACCAAATCGCGCGAACCAGGATTGTATTGTTTTTTTCCTCACACACTACGAGCTAATAGCTCACAAGTGTCTCCTAGCAGTGGCGGCAGTAATAGAAGTAAATTAGAGAAAAAGGAAACAGAAAAATGTCGTACATAGGTACGTAAAGTAGTGTAAAATTGGCTTTTGAATAGAAATATGTTTTCTCATGTCAATTTATTAAATGAATTAAAATTAGAACTAGGAGACTGGCACAACGAAAATTCCCTTGTAGAGTCTATTTTTTTAATAACCATATCTCTTGACGCATTTTCATCTACTTCCTTTAGTTTATTTATTTTTTATTTATTTCGACATGGGTAATCTAACAGGTAATTCAATGCCCAATAACAGGATTACACAAAAAAATACAAATTCGTGGTAAGTACTTACATTAAACCTAAAGAAACAGTGAGTACAATTAACACTAATGTAGTAAAGAATTAACATATTAACATAATTAAGTAATCGTTATAATTTTTCTGTAACATACGTATTGGAGAATTACTTGCATAACTAGTCCGACACGATGAAATATAAAAAAGATTAGCATATCTAGAAAAATGTGAATTGTGACTAAAAGAAATTTGACTGAAAATATAAGAAGAATCAACAATATTGGTAAATAATTTGTACAAAAATATAAAGAAAAAATTATTCTCCTAGAGAATAATTCTTTTAAGCGGTAGTGCGACAGTCTGACATCATATAGTTCATAATATAAATTTCTCTTAAATCTATAATTGAGCACATCGATAAATCTTTTCTGAACATTTCCAACTACTACAATATTCCAATTTACTTCTAACTAATGGTTTATACGAAATAATAATTGAAGAAGGATTAGTGGAATACTTTGTATTGCGTAATATAAAACCTAGAGTTCTCATAGTTTTTTGTGCTGTTGAGTCAACATGTGTCTCAACAGATAATTGCCTATCTAAAATTATACCTAGGTCTTTAACTTCACGAACGACTCTCAAAGTATGACCGCCAATGTTGTAATTGTAAGCAATATTAAGTTTTTTTCTGGAAAATGTTATACTATGGCATTTACTAATACATATTAAGGAAATGTTTATGAGATTTGCAATATTCATTTAATTTGGACAGATCTTCCTCGAGTTTAATGCAGACATCCAGAGATTGAACAGTTATTGATAATTTAAAGTCATTGGTAAATAAATTATAATTTGAATAATTAAAGCAGGGACCAATGTCGTTTATAAAAAGACAAAAAAAGAAGAGGTCCCATATGTCGGTCATGGTAATCTTTTGATTTTCCTACAGACATGGAAAATTTTTATATAAATTAATAAAATCAGACAAAAATTCTTTAGAATTCATTGCACTAGTTTCAGTTAGTACGTCTCTGTGGTACGTATTAAATGGAACGAACAACACACACACTGCAATCCAGGAACGTACACTCCTATCCGTACGTTGCAAGAATCAAACCGAAACAGATTTTAATAATAATAATAAACTTTATTTCTCATATATATAGTTACACAGAAAAATACGTCAAAATAGTACAAACCAAAATAAATACCACAATAATACATATATAAACACACAAGTACAAAATTCAAAATACTGGTTGGATAAAAAATTTATTAGAAGGCACAAACATCATTATAAACTACTGAACAACATTGTTCTGAAAATATTCATCAGTATTATACGGGCAAATTTCAATAAGATATTTTTTAACTTTTTTCTTAAATGTATACTTTAAATTTCTAAACTCGATTGGTAAAGGGTTGTATATACGGCAACCATTATAATAAGCCCCTTTTTGATATAAGGATGAATAATGTCGTTCAGAACACAGGATATGTTTATTTCGTGTATAATATAAATGATTGAGATTTTTTTTGTGAATAATTCTAAATGACGAAAAACAAAACACACTATTTCCAATATACACACCAGTTACGGTCAAAATTTTACAATTTTTAAATGTTTCCCTCCAAGATTCTCTAAACCCTAAAATGCCAATAATACGAGCGGCATATTTCTGTATCACAAATACTCTATTAATATCTCTACACAAACCCCAGTGAATAATCCCATACCGCAGATGCGAATAAAAACTTGCATAATACAGAGATAAGAGAACATATTGACTACACTGTGTTGATAACCATTTAAGACCATAACAAGAAGATGTTAATTTATGACATAAATGATTAATATGACAAGACCAGTCGACCATCTACATACATGCCAAGGAGTTTTGCTGATCGAGAGCATCGCAAATAATTACCCGCCACTATAAGTCCCTCATCAAAAGTTATTTTACAGTGTAGTGATTTAAAAACCATAATAGTGGTTTTATCTGCATTTAAAATAAGTTTATTTTTTTCTAGCCACAATGCTAGGTTTTTAAATATAGAGTTGGCAGCCACTTCAACATCCATAATATTATTTGATTTAAAAAGCACATTTGTATCGTCAGCGCAAGTCACTAATAAGTTAGGACAATCATAAATTGCTTTATGCAAATCGTTGGCAAATAACAAAAATAATTGTGGCCCCAGAACTGATCCTTGAGGCACACCCATCATCATTAGTGATTCCTCCCACCGAACAACAGAGTTATTAGATTGAATTGCTACTATTTGACTTCGCCGATAAAGATATGATCGAAACCATCTATGTATATTTCCACGTATACCATATCTAAATAATTTTTCTAATAAAATCTGATGATTTACACAATCGAAGACCTTACTTAGGTCAAGATATAGTCCGTAAGCCAACGATTTTTTGTCGATGGAGTCAATTATTTCATTGACAAAAGAAAATAACGCCGTTTCTACACTCTTAAGAAAACCATGTTGACATCCACATATAATATTTTCGGAGTATAAAAAGTTATACAATTTGTCACACATAAGTGATTCATAAATTTTAGAAAATGTTGACAACAAACTGATAAGTCGATAGCTACTGATCTCATATTCATTACCTTTTTTAAAAACTTGCATTATTGTAGCAAATTTTAATCTATTAGGAAAGACTCCCATATCAAATGATAAGTTAATAAGGTATGTTAAGTATTTTACACGATTGTTAAACCGTGCCGCTTTTTTCTCCACACGTGCGTGCCAGGCACGTTCGTGCATGACTGTGCGGACCAATTCGCGCGAATTGAACGAGGTCTGTGGGGCCCTTTATTTTTTATATTATTTTTTGCTTCGGTCAGTCCCACGCCGAGCCTGTTCCATATAATTTGTTATTGCTCATCACTTCATATATGTTAAATGCCGGGCACCATTCGCACATTTCTTCGACTCAGGATTTGCAAACGCACTTATCCTGGCTAGTTCAAAAATCAGGGCTGCAGCTTTTGAATGCTCATCCAAGCACTCCACGCAGTGGAAACCAATATTGGAGCCCCACGTTAGGCGCCATGTCACCGACGCCGCACTTTCTAAACGTACTATCACGCGGCTACCTGGAAATTACATTTACTCAAAACCATGAGCATAAGGAAACTTTTGTTCACACATAAAATAAAATGTAATAAAATTTTGCGAACGAACTGGCTGAAGACCTTAGCTCAACTGATCATTGATTTTGAAATATTTTTACGAAAATGCAACGACGATGTGATCCTTTATTTATTTACGACAATTACATTATTTTGTGTGTATTTATGATCTTGATGTATTATACATCCATTTTTTAATTTTAGATTTAAACATACTATATGAGTTAATAATTTTTATTTCGGTAGGTAAGATATTAAAAATTTTGGGTCCTAAATATAGAAAAGATCTTTGCATTTTTGTTTTTTCAGGTTTAATAATTTTATACATGCCTTCTTTATTTATATATTTTTAGGTATTAATAATATTATGTGAAACTAACTAAGCCCAACCAGCGTTGAATTACACCCACAATATCTACCCATATATTCCTTATTATTAGCTTTTGTAACATTTTTACTGTATTAGAAAGGTATTGTAAGCTAATATAAATCAAATTTCCTACAATTCCTATCAATGAAGTCATATGTATGTTCTCTGATACCAAACATCTAGGTATGCTAATGAACAATTCCACAGACAAAGCTCTATTCAATAATTATCTAAAGAAATTAATCTAAATTTACTAACCTGCTTTAATTAAAACACTATAAATATCTAACTTCACTTTTGACAGTAGGAACTCGGAAATTCAACCACAATAGATGAGATCTGACCTATTTCTGAATTTTTAGAATTGCTTCTTCAGCTGGCCTCCTTTAAGTTGCAGAACATTAACATTTAAATTGAAAGATAAACAATTATAATATGGCAAATTAATAGCATAAGAAGTAAAGGGAACATAAGAAGTCTTTTCAAAATGTATTGTTAATAAACAACTATTAAACCAATTTATAATGTTTGTAAAATCATTTTCACACATTAATTTTAAATTTTCCTAGGTACCACTACGATAAAAAACTGCGGTGTCATCTGCAAAACTTATTATGTTACCTTCTGTAGGCAGTTTAAAGAGGTCATTAAATATATAATAAAAAGTAAGGGTCCGAGAACAGTACCTTGAGGTACTCCATATTCTATACTTTTGAAATTACTTAATGCGCTATTAATTATAACGCATTGCTCCCTTTTAGTTAAATAACTTTTTAGTAATGAATATGGACTGCCTCTTACACCTATTCCCTCCAAAATTTCTAACAGTTGGATATAGCTAACAGTATCGAACGCTTTGGCCAAATCCATAAAGGCACAAATTACAGATACTGTTTCATCTAGTGCCTTGTAGATTTGAGCCGTTAATGCAGTAATTGCATCCTGCGTCGATTTTCCCCCTCTAAAGCTGTATTGCTTTCCAGATAATATATTATACTTATTTAAGTAATCAACAAGCCTTCTTTACAATATTTCTCATAGATTTTTGCAAGATATGATATCAAACTTATAGGTCTATAATTAGACACATCCGTTTTGTCTCCTTTTTTATATATTGGCGAAATTACTGCAATTTTAAATGAAGATGGAAATATTCCACTTTCAAATGACCTATTAATGATGTAAGTTAAAGGAGATGAAATTTCTTTTGCAATAAATTTTAAAGTTTCAGATTTTAGACCATCTAATCCTGGAGATTTTTTATTTTTTAATGTTTCTATTGTTTCTAAAACTTCTACCTCGTTTGTATTATATAAATTCATTAGAAATTTCATCTTCTCTCACTAATTTATTTCCTAGATTAGTTCTTATTTCATATATGTTTTGTTCTTTCATCTTACACATTCCCATAAATCATTATTTATATTAATTTGATCTTGATAATATTTTTTTTCGCATTTTTAATTAAATCATTTAGTTTATTTCTATACATTTTGAATTCACTTATATTTTGAAATGAAGCATTAATTTTCATTCTTATGAACAGTTCAAGTTTTTTTTAATAGATTTTAATAAATCTTTAGTTATCCACACTTTTCTTTTTTCATTTAGACGATTAATTCTAATCCTAAATGTACTTATATCGATATTTCTTTTTATTATATATCTAAATTCATCACAAGCTCTATCTACGTCACTGTTTGCATAAACTTCCTCCCAACTTTCCCTCCTTATGTGTTCTAATAATTTGTGTTTATTAAGTATTTAAACCTAGTATGATTATTGACGTTCGTATTTTTCTTTTCAGGAAATACAGCTTGTAAAATTGTTTAATATATATATATATATATATATAAATATATAAATATATAAATTTTAAAGTTTCAGATTTTAGACCATCTAATCCTGGAGATTTTTTATTTTTTAATGTTTCTATTGTTTCTAAAACTTCTACCTCGTTTGTATTATATAAATTCATTAGAAATTTCATCTTCTCTCACTAATTTATTTCCTAGATTAGTTCTTATTTCATATATGTTTTGTTCTTTCATCTTACACATTCCCATAAATCATTATTTATATTAATTTGATCTTGATAATATTTTTTTTCGCATTTTTAATTAAATCATTTAGTTTATTTCTATACATTTTGAATTCACTTATATTTTGAAATGAAGCATTAATTTTCATTCTTATGAACAGTTCAAGTTTTTTTTAATAGATTTTAATAAATCTTTAGTTATCCACACTTTTCTTTTTTCATTTAGACGATTAATTCTAATCCTAAATGTACTTATATCGATATTTCTTTTTATTATATATCTAAATTCATCACAAGCTCTATCTACGTCACTGTTTGCATAAACTTCCTCCCAACTTTCCCTCCTTATGTGTTCTAATAATTTGTGTTTATTAAGTATTTAAACCTAGTATGATTATTGACGTTCGTATTTTTCTTTTCAGGAAATACAGCTTGTAAAATTGTTTAATATATATATATATATATATATATATATATATATATATATATATATATATATATATATATATATATATATATATATATATATATATATCTACGTCACTGTTTGCATAAACTTCCTCCCAACTTTCCCTCCTTATGTGTTCTAATAATTTGTGTTTATTAAGTATTTAAACCTAGTATGATTATTGACGTTCGTATTTTTCTTTTCAGGAAATACAGCTTGTAAAATTGTTTAATATATATATATATATATATATATATATATATATATATATATATATATATATATATATATATTGTGAAGAACCAGTTTAAACAATTTGCCAGTTACAAAGAATAACGATTGACACGGAGATGGCGGTGGCAGATATAAGAAGAGAAGAATAAAGTCGTATCCATTACGAAAGTCTATCTATTGGTTTGATTTGTGAAAGTGTTGCTGAAGACCCAGAAATTCACAATACGCTAACTCTAACTAAATATAGAGTATTTTACACAAGAGTTTAACTCTGAAGGCATATTAAATTCAAATAACACAAAAACTAAAGTCACTGGATAATTCAAAACGACGTTAATTGAATCAACAGATAATTTTCTTCAATATATGATCTCTGAACGAAGCATATTTTGAAATTGGTGACTGTATCTATAAATATAGTTGTCCCATTTCCAATGAAGATCTATGATTGATTCATGAGAAATCTGTACATCCAAAAGACATCACTGTAACTGTAAAACGTCTTTGATATCATGAGAGTGACTGAGTAAACTGATGACAATTAGTTTCAATGAACGGGCTTCCAACTCATTTTGTTAATAAAAGATACAGGTTATGGCGCAGAAGAAAAATTGTGCTGTTATGTGACCAACTTAGTCCAATTTTATCTATAAACGATTAGGTGCGTTATATGATACTGAAGACTGAACAAATAACGAACAAACCAAAATCATGGTATATCCAATATATTTGGTCGTGTTCTGATACGTGTTCTACGTTGTCATAACTACTCAATGATGGAACAATATTTTCTTCATAGTTCTCTATTTACAATCACAACTATTTTTAAATCTATTACTTTATTTTGACTTGTAGCTTGAGTACTATCGACACTTCCTTGGGTAAACAGAAGTGCATCTTCTAAAACTTTCTGTTAATGCAATATAATACTGTCAATATTTTTGGAAAGTAATAAAGAAAATAAGTGGATAACAGGGGAAACAATAGAGAAAATGAAAACCAGAGATGAAAAATATAAAGTGGGTACCATATTGAATGCGGATGATGACTGGAATCGATATAAACATGCCAGAAATGAGGTAACTAAACAAATTAGAATTGATAAACAAAATTATTCTAAATATATATTAGATGGATATAAAAACAATTCAAAAGAATTATGGAAACATTTAAAGACTTTATTACCAAGCAAGAAAAACAGTGACATTCAAGATAAAATTAAATTTAACGTATAAAGGAAATAGTACATGCAATAAGTAAACGGGGAAATAATGAAGGCATCATCAAGGCAATTAACCAATGTAGTATTTTTTATATATTTAAAAAAATTGATATGAACATATTCAAAGGATATTTAAGTACACTAAAATACTCAATAAATGAGGAAACAGGAATGTCAACAAATATTCTACGTGACTGTTGTGAATGTGTTTGTAATCAAATGTTGGATATAATAAATGAATCGTTAAGTACTGGTAAATTTCCTGAATTATTGAAGACATCTATAGTAATACCTGTCCCATTAATACTCTTCCACCTTATGAGAAATTAATAGAATTAGCAGTCAAAGATCAATTCATTAAATATTGTGATAGAAACTGTATAATAGTACCTAATCAATCTGGATTTAGGTCCAGACATTCATGTGAGTCAGTTATAATTAGTGTTTGTGACAATTGGGTCAAATCGTTGGACAAAAGTGAAATTGTAGTAGCAGTATTTTTGGATTTTCGAAGAGCTTTTGAGACAATAAATAGGGATCTATTATTAAAAAAATGTATAAAATAGGTGTTCGGGGACAGGTGTTGGAATGGTTTAAATCATATTTATTTAATAGGAAACAACAAGTAAAATATAAAAATGTCATATCTGAAGATATTATAAATAATTATGGAATACCACAAGGGACGGTACTCGGACCTCTCCTTTTTATTTTGTACGTAAATGATGTTGTGAATGTTATTAAAAAATGCAGTATACATATGTTTGCCGATGACACAATGTTATTTATTTCTGGAACAAATATTACGGATATATTAGATGAGTTAAATAATGATCTGGTAAATATTTATAACTGGTTATGTGATAATGATGTATCCATTAAAGAAAAGCAAATTTATTGTTTTTGGATCAAGATATCAATTAAATTTGTTAAATGAGTCGATTGATGTAAAAATAACATATTTAGGAGACTATCTTGATGAAAATCTGAATTTAAAAAAACACGTAAATTATATATTAGGTAAAATGTCAAAAAAAGTAGGATTTTTTAATCGTATAGGTAAACATCTAAGCATGGATATTAAAATATTATTATATCACTCAATCGTATCACCACATTTAGAATATTGCTCAACTCTTCTTTTTAATATTAACCAAAATAAAATGCAAATGATACAGAAAATACAGAATCGTGCCATGAGTTGCCTGTTAAGGTGCAATAGATATACACCTATTTTAACAATGCTTCATGTATTAAATTTTATGTCCGTTAAACAAAGGATTATTTATAAAACTTTTGAATTTATATATAGAACAAAATATAATCTACAACCTGAATATTTATTACAAAATGTTACATATGTATCAGAAATATGAGTATAATACAAGAAATCAAGCAAATTTTTATGTTGCAACTTGTCAAAAAACTAAAATATATAATAGTATCTTTTATAAAGGTTTAATTTATTTCAATGAATTACCGTTAGATATAAAAAACTGTGAAAATTTTAATAAGTTTAAGGCACTGTGTGAAAGTTATGTTAAAAATAGATATTAAGTAGATTATAAGAAACACTATACCCATATATTGTTACTAATGAGTAGTTATGTATTGTTGAATAGCTTTATTGCTAAATAAACGTCTACCTACCTACCTAACTCTCTTAACTGAAAGTATTTAATTTATTATATAAATTATGTAGTCCAAATATTTATCAGCTACCAATAACCACAAAATAAATGGTCCACGTACACCCTCGTCATCATTTTCATACATCTATTCAGAAAGTTTATTAGAATCAGAATAAAAAGACACAATGTCGTCCAAACAAGCAAGTTTTCCTTACTGCATATATATTTTGTACGTAAATGATGTTGTGAATGTTATTAAAAAATGCAGTATACATATGTTTGCCGATGACACAATGTTATTTATTTCTGGAACAAATATTACGGATATATTAGATGAGTTAAATAATGATCTGGTAAATATTTATAACTGGTTATGTGATAATGATGTATCCATTAAAGAAAAGCAAATTTATTGTTTTTGGATCAAGATATCAATTAAATTTGTTAAATGAGTCGATTGATGTAAAAATAACATATTTAGGAGACTATCTTGATGAAAATCTGAATTTAAAAAAACACGTAAATTATATATTAGGTAAAATGTCAAAAAAAGTAGGATTTTTTAATCGTATAGGTAAACATCTAAGCATGGATATTAAAATATTATTATATCACTCAATCGTATCACCACATTTAGAATATTGCTCAACTCTTCTTTTTAATATTAACCAAAATAAAATGCAAATGATACAGAAAATACAGAATCGTGCCATGAGTTGCCTGTTAAGGTGCAATAGATATACACCTATTTTAACAATGCTTCATGTATTAAATTTTATGTCCGTTAAACAAAGGATTATTTATAAAACTTTTGAATTTATATATAGAACAAAATATAATCTACAACCTGAATATTTATTACAAAATGTTACATATGTATCAGAAATATGAGTATAATACAAGAAATCAAGCAAATTTTTATGTTGCAACTTGTCAAAAAACTAAAATATATAATAGTATCTTTTATAAAGGTTTAATTTATTTCAATGAATTACCGTTAGATATAAAAAACTGTGAAAATTTTAATAAGTTTAAGGCACTGTGTGAAAGTTATGTTAAAAATAGATATTAAGTAGATTATAAGAAACACTATACCCATATATTGTTACTAATGAGTAGTTATGTATTGTTGAATAGCTTTATTGCTAAATAAACGTCTACCTACCTACCTAACTCTCTTAACTGAAAGTATTTAATTTATTATATAAATTATGTAGTCCAAATATTTATCAGCTACCAATAACCACAAAATAAATGGTCCACGTACACCCTCGTCATCATTTTCATACATCTATTCAGAAAGTTTATTAGAATCAGAATAAAAAGACACAATGTCGTCCAAACAAGCAAGTTTTCCTTACTGCATATATATTTTCCCTCTTTGTTTGTCTCTAAACTGTCTTTAACTGCTACTTTGTTTGAGTCCTATCATTGTTTTTGAGCTATCTGACTTAGTACTTAAATACCTTGGAAGATTTTCAAAAATTTTTTTTAAACTCCTTGGCCACTACACACTTGTCTACTTTAAAAATGTTACTATGTTTTACAGACACACAATTTTTAATTACAGTTACATTTATTCTGATCTTATTCGTCCATTCCTGTCGCTAATCGGGCATATTAGGCAAAGTTAAAGTTGTACATTCTCTGTCTGATTTTTGTAGTTTGTTTACAACCAGCTAGATCACAATGTCGAGCCATTTTTTTTCTTTTTCAAGATGAAAAAAAGAATAATACATATCATCATATCATAATCACAAGCTATTATTGAATTTCTTACACGAACAAAGTATTTGCATATTATATGTATACCATTCCGTGTTTAACTTATACGTAGAGGGACTTTTACAAAAACAAGAAAAAGGATAGTCTGAAAATGATTTAAAAATACACTTCTGCACGGCACTGGAAACTGGTCCATTGTATACCTAACCTTGCGCAAGACAAAGCATGCAGTCGGCGGCTGGTACGGCGGCAAAGTGTAATAAAAAATGACGTATAAAAAAATTAAAAGAATTTTTCATGGAAAGAAATAAATAAAATTTTATAACATCTATTTTATATCACCAAATTCAACTGCTTTTGCTGCTATTGTTATTATTAATAATTAATTAAATTAATTTGTAGTTTTAATTAATAAAATAATTTGACATACCTAATATTATAACAACTGATACAATTTTGTTCACTGATGAGTAAACACATTTGGGCACGTCTTGCCCAGTTTCTACGAACTAATGTAAATATTTCTAGTTCTTGTTCGTTTAGAATGCGTAAGTTATTGACAGCAGCAGTAATACGTCAGCGTAAATCATAAATAATTATCACTTTGGTGCGATATACTTTATTTTTTAAATATCCCCATAAAAAGAAGTCCAAAGGATTTAAGTCAAGAGATCATGGCAGCCATGGTACCGGTCCTCTTCAACTAATCCGTCGTAAGATATGAAATTTATTAAGGTACTCACGAACACACTGTTGATTGGGACATTCATTGTACTTGTTGAACGATTTGCCTGGGGGGATTGGGGGATTTTCCTCAACAATTTCTAAAAGGTGTTTCTCGGCTGCAGCAATACGTCATGGACGTCCTGGACCCCCATCTTTTCCACGATTTGGTTGTAAATTTTTCATGTCATGTTTGCGTTGCACTACCGCAGTAAAAGTAGCTGCATTTGGCACATGACTACCGGGAAATCGTTCTGCGTACAGACGAGAAGCTGCTAAAGCATTTTGTCTTCCTTCACCACAAATTAAAACGATATGCATCAACTCCGAGTTGCTATACACGTAAATCATTTCTGGCACTAATGTAAACACTATCGCAAAAACATTAATACTAAAATCGGATTTCAGTATTCGGAATCGCCTGTATTCCGATGACGCTAGAGACTACAGTAGTCCAGCGATGTGAAGGTTGAGAAATAATTTTTTTCTTGGAAACTGTAAGGATTTTACAAAAATTTGTTTTACGGTATTGACTCCATTTTTCATGAAATATCTACTGCCAAATTACTTGATATTAGTTTCAAATTATGTGATAGACGTGTTCGGTTGTATTTTAAAGAGTTATGTCTATTTCTACAGCTTATAACAGATTAGCATCGGATCAGCAGTGTGGAAGTAACGCTTATATTTCAAGAAACTGTCCGGCGATAACGCGTACCTAATAACACGACATTAGTGTAAATTGTTATTCCGCAAACGAGATCACATCGTAAAGCTAATCCATCAGCAGTCGGTGTGGGAACCGCCATGCCAACCACACGCCCGCCGTCTAATGAGGAAATAAGACTAAGTTTAATTAGACGTAGCTTGTAGTGATGCTGTTAGCTAATTAGATGTAGTGCGATTATCTGCTTAGAGTGCAACAATAATGCCCGCAAACATTTACATCGTTAAGCGACTTCCTTGCAACGTTAAATATTAGATAAATATTAATAGGCGCGCATGCATCGATATAGATAATGTAAGGTGTGGAGAAAATAAACAAACAAACACTTCATACTGCATTTTTATTATCAGCTATGTGCGTGACATCAGTGCCGCGTAGCGTGCACAACTTTGTAGGCTGTCAGAGCTGTGATGTGTTTGTCAAAAATTCTGATAAAGTGGATAATATTAAATTTGCACGTGAATCGCATTAAATTTAAGTCAGTCAGTCGGATAACATGCAATTATGTAGTGAAAGATTTAATTTTAGACATTCAGTCCAAGTATGTACCCATTCTGGTCATATTAACATTTACCTTATTTCAAGGTTAAATGTCATGTTTCATCATATTAAATTTTTGTAAAATGTATCACCCTGTAAGTGTTAAGAAAAACGGAGATGGTATTTCTAACACGTCATGTAGAATTTTAACAGAATTTATTAAACACAAGTAATTAAATGTCGCTATAGTTTAACGCATGTGTTATTTTATTTGTGAAAATGGACGGCTTACATTTAAATCGTCGTTTTATAAAAATTCACATCTAAAGTATAAATTAAAAAAATATACAGGGTGACTGTAAAAGGTTGGTAAATATACCGGTGACCAAAACAAGTCGATGAGCCAAATATGCCTTATCCGAATGTTGCTGGTTTCAAAAATACAGGGCGTTCAATGCTAGAATTTTATTTTGAAATATCTCAATAACTTTGAAATCTGTCGCAGTATAAAAAAAATTGGCACAATTATGTTTTTTGGTACCGTAAATAAGAATTTTTAACTAATTTTGACGTTACTAGTAGAGGGCGCCACTTATGGCACATCACATTTCTTTTAAATGGCAGAACTTTTTTGCAGCTTAGTGTTTCCATGTGAGACTATAGAAACAATCGATTCTCCTGTTATATCTGAAAAAGGTATACCCCGTTAAAGTCGTTAGGAGTAACAGTTTTCGAAATATTCCTATTTGAAATATTCAGTGGACCGATTGAAAACTGTTATCAGGTTAAGTGCCTTTTCTACTGAAAATACAGCAAAATGATACTTAAAAAACGGTAAATTACGGGGACGTGCAAAATTTCAGGAAGATCGGCGAGGTTTGATTTTGAAACCATTTTTCAACAAAGCACAAAGATTTTATCAAGGCAGGCCGATCTTTTTCAAATTTTGCACCTCTCCATAATTTACCGTTCTGAACAACTTTTTCAAGTAACATTTGGCTGTATTTTCAGTAGAAAAGGCACTTTAACTGAAACCAAAACAGTTTTCAATCGCTGCACTGAATATTTCAAATACGATTATTTCAAAAATGGTTACTCCTAACGACTTTAACAAGGTATACCTTTGTTAGATATAACAGGAAGGAGAATCGATTGTTTCAATAGACAGATGGATACACTAAACAGCAAAAAAGTTCTGCCATTTAAAAGAAACATGCTGTGCTATAAGTGGCGCCCTCTACTAGTGACGTCAAAATTAGTTAAAAATTCTTATTTGCCGTGCACATTGTGCCAATTTTTTTTTAATACTCCGACAGGTTTCAAAGTTATTGAGATATTTCAAAAGAAAATGCTAGCATTGAACGCCCTGTATTTTTAAAATCACCAATATTCGGATAAGACATATTTGGCTCAATCGACTTATTTTGGCCACTAGTATCTCCAGCTCCGAGATTTACCAACGTTTCACAGACATCCTGTATTTTTTTAAATTCTTACTTTCGATGTGAATTTTTATAAAACGACGATTTAAATGTAAGCCGTCCATTTTCACTAATAAAATAATACATACGTTAAACTATAGCGACATTTAATTACTTGTGTTTAATAAATTCTGTTAAAATTCTACATAACGTGTTAGAAATACCATCTCCGATTTTCTTAACACTTACAGGGCGATACATACTACAAAAATTAAGGTGATGAAATATAATATTTAACCTTGAAATGTTATTATAACCAAAATGGGATACATACCTGGGCGGGCTGATTATTTACAATTATTGTATTTGGAAAATACTACTGCTGGTACTAATAAAAAAAATGTGACACATGGAAAACGAAGTTTTACTGGAAAAGATGTAGGCAATTTATTATAGATTTTATGTAACGCTAAATGAATAAATATAAATAAATAAAAAAAATATGAAAGAACAATGTTTACTTTTAATAGTAAAATGATTTATTTGTTTAATGAGAATCCTACTAATATTATAAATGCAAAAGTTTGTGAATTTGGATGTTTGTTACTGAATTACGCACAAACGGCTGAACGGATTTGGATGAAATTTGGCAAACAGATAGATCATGATCTGGATTAACACAAAAGATGCTTTTTACCCTAGGAAGATTCCCATATTAAATCCCGCAGGTCGAAAGCTACTAAATAAATATTTATAATTATGTTCTTTATTAAAATATTGGGGGCTGTAACACAACAAATATGTACAGTGGCATCAACGTGGTTAAATAGATAAGTCGCAATATTATTAAAAATCTGTTCTTAGTCTTTATGAATTCTGACTAGGGTTGTCACCTTACCGGTTTTCCACCGGCGTGACCTTATATTTTGCATATATGCAATATCCCCGGAATCACGCTCCGTCACGCTTCCTAGGAAAATGCGGCTTAACAAGGACGGTCAGCATCTCCTATAGTTAACGAGATGCACTGCCTGTATATATACATTGAGTTTTAAAATAGTGTCTACAAAAGAGAAAAAAGATATTTGTTTCTGTGTCGTTCCATACCAGTGGGAAAATGACTGAACATTATTCTGGCTAGAACATTTAAACTATTCTCAAAAAAAATTCAATGCAACAAGTGCTCCCGAAGACACTTGGTTTTCGCTTAGGTGCATTTTAAAATTCTAAGAATTAGGAAGATGCTCTTTAACTCGAAAAACAATAATATTTAAGCTTTCTGCTTGTTGTTTTAGTTTTCTGTAAAACGTAGTCGACAGCCGAAAAGTCTTCTTTCTGCTTGTTTTTTTATTGCTGCTCATCTTACACGAATACAAAGGATAAAGCTAGTAATAAACTAATGTATTTTCTCTAGCGTTAGAAGGTCATGTAGGAAGCAGGTCACTGTTGAGTAAAGGTTACTCCATAGCGGATTTTAAAGGTAGTAACCACGTTGTAGTAATTTTAATCCCATGTGAAATGTGGATGTCACTCATGGATGAAACAGTAACGTGGCGACAACAATTGTATAATCAAGTGCCGTCACATTAAAGGTTTGTCAAAGGTTTCCAATACGTCGCCAAAGCTATTACAAACACTTTTAAGCTGTAACTTCTAAGTAATATGTAAGTGGTTTGGTTGCCGTTACCTTTAATATCCACTTTAAAGTTTGGGCAGCTTTAAGATGCTTCTGATTAGTTTTCATAACGCTCACCAAATTACAAAACCATGAAGTAATTTTCAATAGTAAGGATTACGTACTTACAACTATGCTAACATAGATTGAAGTTATTTTTGATACATGGTGATAGATTTAATGATTACTACGTAATAGCCACATCATTGAAGTTGCGGTATCAGTTTTCGTAACTATAATGCTACTTGGGCCTGTAGGCCGAAGAATACAGCCCTGAAGTTTGGATCACTCTTTACTGAACACCCTGTATAAATATTTAATTTTCTAAAACCATTCTTGTTAAGTAATAATTGGCAGACAAGCGGTGAAGTTTTCTATACTGAATATTATTATTTATTTACTCATATTGTTTATACAAAATAACTTCGGGCCTGTCAGTTTAGAAACGGAAACAAGCCTTCTGTGTAATTTTCAGTTATGGTTCGTTTAGCACATGCTGTTAATGCCTAAAGAAATATTGCTCTACATGCGTTTTAAAACAATAATGATTGACGCACTGCAACATAATAATAAGACTACACAGAGTAAAAAACTTCAAAGTATAGTAATTGCAGAGAAAATGGATATTTATATTTGGCATAAAAACTGTGAAGTAGGTAGCTTTGTAACTAACTAGACACTTGTTATTAACAATTGTGATAGTGACTGATTAATTTAGTTGTATGTAATTTTCAGTTTTACGTTTCAATGAAAAGTATGAAGTAAGGTAGACAAGGCATAATGCTATGTAGTTAAACTAAAAAACAATATTTTTGTGTAAGTGGTTCAGTGCAGTTAGGTCGTTGGCGAAGTATAATAATAATTATATGGTAATCTGGAACAGAATGTTACAGTTCACAATTTCAAATAGCTCTACTCTTACATTCCCTTTTCAAATGTTATAGTTTTTCTAGATTGTGACAAGACCATGGAAAGGAAATGTTGCGGGTTAGCGAATTTTAGTGAAGCTCATCAAATACTTATTTAGTTATTTGCGCAGTAGATGGGAGAAATTAGGGATATTAGTGCCGTACGTATGTGAAGTTTGTGTAGTATTATCACATAAATGCATGGATTTATATCCGGTAGATCTACAACATCCAACTTGTTGAATGTTACTCATTTCATTGCTAATGTGTTGGACCGGGGTGGTCAGGCTGATGTAGTCTATACGGACCTTTCAAAGGCTTTCGATAGATTGGATCATGGTCTGCTATTGAGCAAGTTGTCATGTTTTGGTTTAACTTCAAATTTTTTAGCTTTCTTTGAGTCATACTTAGCAAATAGAGTCCTAAATGTTAATTACTTTGGTTACGAATCCACAGATATATACGCTACATCTGGTGTCCCACAAGGATCAGTTTTGGGACCCTTGTTATTTATTATGTTTATAAATGATGTATGTACATCTCTTAATGTGAATGTTCTGTTGTATGCTGACGATTTAAAGATATTTGCACAGATTAACTCACTCGATGATTGTTACCTTTTACAAGAAGATCTCACAAAGGTTGATTTATGGTGCCAAGAGAACAAATTGCCGCTGAATATTGCAAAATGTAGTGTTATGACATTTACAAAGAAAATAAATTCAATAGATTTTGCCTATACCATTAATAATAGTGCATTAAACAGGTGTGGTGAATTTAAGGACCTTGGAGTTATCTTCGATTCTAAATTGAATTTTGATGCACATATAAATCATATATTATCGAATGCCTATAAAAATTTGGGGTTTATATTTAGAAATGCTAAATTTTTTAAGAATACATCTACGTTGATCACCCTGTTTAGTGCATTTGTCAGACCAAAACTAGAGTTTGCTACAGTTATTTGGAGTCCTCATGCTGATATTCACGTTAATAATTTGGAGCGAGTACAAAGAAAATTCGTTAAATATTTAAGTTTTAAAGTCGATGGTGTCTACCCGCCACAAGGAACTCCACGGTTGGACTTATTGAACAAATTCCATTTGAATGATCTAGCCTCGCGTCGTACTTACTTTTTTCTATTGTTTTTACACAAACTATTGATAAATAAAATTGATTGTCCGAGTATTCTTAGTTATTTTAATTTTAATGTTCCGTCAGTTCATACTCGTTCATCTTCATTGTTTAGGTTTGCTACTCCTAGAACAAATGTATTAAAGTATTCTCCTATTTATACTGTATGTACCAACTATAGGTGCTATGAATTGAATCTAGATATTTTTTCTTGTTCTGTTAATGACATAAGACGTTGTGTTTTAAATTCGTTTGCAGTCTAATTAATCTGTTGTGATTTGGATTGCAATATTTGGTTTTGTTAACTATATGTTGGCTTGTATGTTTTGTTATGACATAATGTATTACTTGTTGTGTTTACTTGTTGCTTGTTTGTTTAGTTGTTTAAGTATACATTATTGTATTTTTCCCCTGCCCTATAATTGGATTTAGTCTGTCTGGGCAGTGTATCCTTAAAATAAAATAAAATAAAATAATGTATTATTCTACGTATTGCGTACAACGTTTTATCTACAACTGTCGAGGCTATTAACAGTAAGTATTGTTATCAATTTCAATTATTAACTATTATTATACATAATTTATATTCTAGTACTGCAGCAACAGGCGTAAACATAGTTGTCGTTGAATTATTTCTCGTAGTTATTCTGAAATTGCAAATATGAGTTCAAGCGATGATTTGCCATCAGATATTGAGAGTGAAGCTTTCAGTGTTGCTTCAAATTTCATGCCAGAGAAATGCGAACAAGCAGTTGGTCGCCATGAAAAGTGGTGTAGAGAAAATAGTATATTATGATGTTAGGAAAATAAGTGATACTTTATGTGATATACGTGAACAGTCCAAAGACGATCCATGCGAAACACATTTGATTCTCCAAACATCATATACAATTTTTTCTTCAAACGTTATAAATTCTTGGTAAACTGATTAATATAACTAAGAAAAAAAAGAATTTTAAAGAGAGATTATAGGATTGAATCTTTAACTTATTTCACTGTATACACCTTTATTTAAGTAATTAGTAAGTTTATTTGTTTCATATTGTGCTGACCAACTATTATTTTTTCAGGTTCATAGTGGTTTTGATACTTGGAATATCTGGAGTGTGTCGTTGCGACGAATTAGTGGATATTATATTTGATGATATTGAAAACATGGAATCTTTGTTGCTATTTAAAATTCCCAGCACTAAAAATAATAAGAATAGAACTTCACCGTCGGATGCATTTTTGAGTAAATATAGAAAATACATACGTCCATATTACTACTAAAGGCACGGGGGTTGGCAATCGGAGGCGGTTGCTGACGAACCAAACTTACTAAAAGAATTCTTCAACCTAGCTCTGCGGAGAATATCGAAGACACCATTCATCATCATTTAACGAACCCTCTACAAGTAATCATAATATTTAGAAGTAGTTAACCCTAGAAATATTGTCATGAGTACTGATATTGCAAAAACTGGAGGATTTTTAAATGATGCAAATCTTCACAACTGTACTTTTACAATAAATATTAATAATAAATATTTATAATAAACGTTGGGGAAACAATTTTAAATTTCAATTTCCAAAGGAGAATTTGTAAGGTTTTAAATATCCTAACTGATTTTAAACAGAGTATATCTGAACATAGAGTTAACCAGATTTACAGATTTACCATTTATTCTTACGCAAACACATTTATTTTCATATGTAATTTCATTTACTAGGAAAAATAAGAACAGGAACATTGGTTAAATATATATATATATATATATATATATATATATATATATATATATATATATATATATATATATATATATATATATAGATATATATATACAGGGTGTCCCGACACAGAGCATGAGTAGATTCCTTACATAAAAATAATGCGATTAAGCTAAACTTACCTTGGTCCATTTATGGTTAATAAAAATGTTACAGGGCGTTAAAGTTCAAATTTTGAATTCGAAATTCTTAAAATTCTTAGAAAGTTTTCAAAGGATTCTTTTGAAAATTTGGATTAGGGTGTTTTCTGGCACAAGAAAAACGAAAAAACTGGTTATAACTTGTTTATTAGTGTGTGCACGAAAGTTTTAATAGAAAAATATTGTTCTCCTGTCTATTTTTCACAAATAAGGTATATGTTTATGAACTTTTAAATTCAAAGATTAGTTCTAAGCTGTGGCGCTGTAGTCACGTTATTCGATTGTGAAGGCATCGCGGTCAGTTGATCTCTAGCAAGCAAAAAATATACATGCACTTTTTGTGAAGAATAAACATCAGCAAAAGTAACAATACACTCCGCTCTATCGTTAACAGTATACTTGTTTTATGTCGTTAAATTTAACCGTTTTCGATTTATTTCTTGTTTTTCTATTGGATAATGAAATAAAATAAAATAAAAAAAAAGCTTGTAGTTACTTACGTAAAACTGTTATGGTAAGCTTTGGTTATTTGAAAACAAATTGTACTATTGAGAATTAGCTGACCGACAAGTAACTTATGTTAAATAGTCCTTTCCTTTAAGTTTTTGTATACAATTAATAATATCGCGTGAGATATGCGAGATATGGTATGTATTTATGCAAAAGAAAATTTTAATGGACGTCGTGCAGGTATTTAAAAAGTTACCCAAATAGACCAACCAAATCACAAATTATATAAATATCTTTATGACCGGTTAGGAGATACTGGATTGTTTCGCCCTAAAAGAAGAGATGCTGGCCGTCCAGCAACTGTTATTCCAGAACAAGAGGAGGATGTTTTGCTTCATGTAACAGAAAATCCTGAAATATGTATACGACGAATGTCTGCGGTTATAGTGGTACCTAAATCATCTATTCATAGATTATTTCATAATGAAAAATTGTACCCGTATCACTTTAGCCCAGTGCAGAATTTACTACCTGCAGATTTTGCAGATAGGGAACAATTTTGTCTTCGATTCTTAGACCGGCACAATGATGATTCACACTTTTTAAGCAAGATGCTGTTTACAGACGAAGCCACATTTACTCGTCGGGGCGTTTTCAGCTTCAGAAATAAACATGTTTGGGATATTGAAAACCCGCATGTATTAAGACAACGTCATTTCCAACATAAATTTAAGATAAATATTTGATGTGGTATTGTTGGAAATCATGTGTTGGGCCCTGTTGAATTGCTATATAATTTGAATGGTTGTTCTTACTTACATTAGAACATGATTTTGAGGAACTTATGTGTCTTAAATGTGACACAATCTGTTTTTTATGCAAGACGGTGTCCCTGCCCATTTTTCTGTACAGGTGCGAAACTATCTTAACGCCCAATTTCCCCAACGGTGGATAGGTCGCGGCAGCACATTTTAATGGCCTGCACGAATCCCAGATTTAAACCCCATGGATTTTAGTATTTGAGGTATTTTGAAATAAAAAGTTTACAGTGAAACTATTAATACACGGGATGAGCCGTGGAAAGCAATTTTAAATGCTAAGAATTTATTAAGAAATGAAGAAACACTATTTAATATTAGACAAACATTTATCAAACGAATAAGATTGTGTATTAATGTAAACGGGGCTCATATTGAGAATTTAATGTAGCCACCTGAATGTAGTTAAATTATTATTAAAAATAATCTTTACAACTACAACTTTTATTTTATTTTATTGCATCCAATAGAAAAACAAGAAATAAATCGAAAATGGTTCAATTTATCGACATAAAACAAGTATACCTTATCTGTGAAAAATAGGTAGGAGAATAATATTCTTCTATTAAAACATTCGTACACACACTGATAAATAAGTTATAATCAGTTTTTATCAACCAAGTGTACATTTCGTAGCTCCCTCTAGCATCTAAAGCAAAATTAAGTACGGATTCGTTTTTCTTCTCCCAGAAAACCCCCTAATCCAAATTTTCAAAAGAATTCTTTGAAAACTTTTTAAGAATTTAAGAATATCGAAATCAAAATTTGAACTTTAACGTCCTGTAACTTTTTTATTAGCCACAAATGGCCAAGGTAAGTTTGGCGTAATTTACTCTTGCTCTGTGTCCCATTAATTTCGGGACAGCCTGCATATATACACTAAAATTCAATTTAAAAATAAAATTTTTATCATTTTAATTCACACACTTCATATTTTAGTTTACTAATTGCTTCATATGTCCGCCTGTCTAAAAAATGTATTAACAGTCTTCTCTAATTACTAAAAATCTAATATTTTTAAAAACCTGTAGGTAGTTTTTTCCAAAACTATTCAGTCATGTTGTATATAAGTCGCTCTTTTCAATTGATTAATATTGTACATAGATTCAGAATAAACATGGTCTTACGTAAACCCACAAACTGAACTGATGTACTAAAATTAGGGCAGTGTGGTGGCCACTAGTTATCTTCCTTCGATCTATTGATTTGGACTTTTTTTTGTTAAAAAGTGTTTGAAATAATGTAAAATAGTCATTTAACCCTCTGAGTGGTAATATACAAATTATATTAAAAAATTTAGGGAAAAACAGTAGATTTTGTTTAATTATAAAAAGCTGTTTATGTTTTGCCAAGGTAGACAAATACAGTATGCGCCAAAAGTATGGAATAAATTCAATAAAAACGAAACAATTATTTTTTGGGAAAAATCCTCGAACAGGTCGATTTTTAATTTAAAAAACACATATTTTAGCTTAAAATGCGATTTTCAAATGTTATTTGTTTTCGAGTAATGACGTCATCGATTTTTTTTAATGGCAACACCATATTTTTTCCTTGTTTCTGAAAGATCGTTTAATTCTCTATCAGCCAGTACTAAAATTTTGCTCTCTTACATAGGAAAGTTTTCGAGTAAATCACGATTGAATGTAAACGTAAATTTTATCCATAAAAAAGTAACAATTCTGAGGTATGTAAAATAAAATATAATTGATTAAATTTTATACTTAAATTAAACGTTAGAATTGCCATCCACCAATTTCTTGACAATGCGCAAGTCTGTGAAGAAATTCTTCTTGCACATTATGAATGATTTCTGGGGTAACTATGCGTATTTCGTCCCGAATGCAATTTTCAAGTTCTTCTAAATTACGTGGTTTATTAATGTACACTTTTGACTCAAAGTATCCCCATAAAAAATAGTCAAGAGGTGTAAAATCTGGCGATCTTGCAGGCCATTCTATCGATCCGCGTCTGCCGATCCACCTTCCAGGAAAACAGTTGTCCAAAAAATCTCGTACAGGGCACGCATAGTGCGGAGGTGCACCGTCTTGCTGAAGCCATATGGTATCGTCAGGAATGTCAGGGTCATTATCGTTTGGAAAAATTACTACAAGGGCTGGAACAAGGTCATTTTCTAGAAACTCTAAATATCTTTGTCCTGTAAGGGTTCCTTCAAAGAAGAAAGGTCCTACTATTCTGTCGTCAACTATTCCAGCCCACACATTTAATTTCTGAGGGTGTTGGGTATGTGCCTCTGCCATCCAATGAGGATTTTCCCGACTCCAATATCTGCAAGTTTGACGGTTTACTGTACCATTCAGACAAAATGTGGCTTCATCTGAAAAAAGTATTTGCCGGTGTAAATTTCTATTTCCTTGACATAAATCCATTAGAATTTCGCAAAAGTGTAAGCGACGATCGTGATCATCTTCATTGAGTTCCTGCACAAGTTGAATTTTGTAAGGATGATATTTTTCCTTCCTCAAGATACGTAGCACTGTGCTCTGACTAGTGTAATTGTTTAATGCAACCAATCGTGAAGAATATGAGGATTATCCACCATACTTATCAAAATGTTCTGCTTCTGATTTTCATTAATGCTTGGACGTCCATGTTTTGGAATATTTACAACATTGCCAGTTTCTCTAAATTTAGACTCTACCTTACTGACTGTTGTTTGGCTGATATGGCGATCTGGATATTTTTCATTAAATAAATCGCAAACTTCCTGCTGAGTTCTAGTCATATTCCCTCATCCGATAAGAATTAAAATTTCAATTCTTTGAGTAACAGTTAAATGTGCCATAATACTTTAAATTGTATAATAATTTCTATGTCGCTTACAATACTTATTAGAAAGTCGGTATGACAATAACACTTTGAAAAGATTTTCACCTACGTCATCCATAAAAGAACTATGGAATTCGAAAAACTAAACTTGATAACGTTTTTGCTTTATTTTAATTGATTTTCGTTTTCTAACATTCAATCGTCATTTACTCGAAAAATTTCCTATGTAAGAGGGCAAAATTTTAGTACTGTCTGATAGAGAATTAAACGATCTTTCAGAATCAAGGAAAAAAATATGGTGTTGCCATTTAAAAAAAATCGATGACGTCATTACTCGAAAACAAATGACATTTGACAATCGCATTTTACGCTAAAATATGTATTTTTTAAATAATTAAAAATCGACATGTTGGAGGATTTTCCCAAAAAATAATTGTTTCGTTTTTATTGAATTTATTCCATACTTTTGGGGCATACTGTATACATCGAAGTATTAAGTGTATTTAATTAACTAATCTGTTTCTTAAATACTGTTTTAGTATATTTAAAACTTCAGTAAATTATCCACAAATTGTTCTTTCGCTGTTTCTTTAGAATTTGAAATTTAAAAATGTTACAAAGTCCAATATAATATTCTGTTCTCTAACGTTGAAGTTATCTTGGAAAAAAAAAAACGAAAAATTATTAACAGTGATGATATTCCAAGTAAAATATTATTCTACGATGTGAGTATACATCAAAAACAAATGGAAGAGGCAAAGCACTTTCTCTCCAGTTTCTATATTTGTTTTTTAGGAGTCATTTACAATAATACCCTTGAGGATTTGGTTAGCCATAAGGAGTGCCTCACAGTTATTGCAAAAAAACAATTTCAGTTCAAATTCAACACCCTATATCTTAAAAGGGAGGCACTTTTGTTTTTTTTTTTCCTGTATTGTAAAGGTATTATAAACTAAAATAAAATAATTCTCCTATAACTCCTATCAATAAAGTCATATGTATGCTTTCTGATACTAAATATCTAGAATGAACAGTTCCATAGACAAAGCTGAATTTAATAATTATGTAAAATAAAAAAATAATCTAGCTAAATTTACTAACCTGGTTTAATGAAAACAATCTATAACTATTTAAGTTCACGTTTGACACTATGTAAACTCGAAAATTCAACCACAATAGATGAAATCTGATCTATTTCTGCTTAAAATACCTTTAAAATATAGTAACAAAAATTTGAAAAACTAATAATAAACAGTATATCAGTAGATATTGTGGGTGTAATTCAACGCTGGTCGGGGCTTTAGTCTGCAGAGTAGCTAAAAATATACTTACAAAAAAAACGGTTACATAAAGAGTAAACAATTTTTTGGACAAATGAGTAAACGTCATGTCTATTTAATTCAACATAAGTTTAATTTATAGGTATAATAATTTTTATAGTTAGATATTTGACTCAACTTAAAGGAGGCCAACTGAAAAAACAACTAAAAATGCAGAAATAGATGATCTCATCTATTATGGTTGAATTCTCGAGTTCCCACAAAAAGCAATTTTCTATATTAGGTAAGTAGGGTTAAATTATCATATTTTATTGTCAAAAAATGCAGTTAATGCAGGAGGATCTATTTTTTTGTTACACCCTGTATAAGTAGTTATACTGAGTATCTTAGGAAGGTATAAGGTATGACAATTACCCAATAGCATTAATTAATGAAGGCCGAAAACAAAAGATATTGCAGGAATTGTCGGAATGCAATAATGGTCGTAGAGACTAATACAGAGTACTAGGACAAGGTTGTGTGAGTAGTTGATGACACATATGTTGGTGTTCAGTTACGCACCATAATTAGAAAAATATTATGCTCTTTAGTGAACAAACGCAGATAAAAATGATTTTCAATTTTTTAAAACCATTTAATACCCGAAATAAAGTTAAATAGCTTTATTTTACTTTTATTAGGTATTAAATTTGTTTTGAATACATTAAAATACAGGCTATTTAATTATACTTTATTTATATATTTACCCGTATTTATTATACATTTTATTACAAACCCTGCAAAAGCATAATTGCAGGGTAGGTTACCCAAAAAATCTCTAATATGATTTTCCGATTTTAGGCCACATAAATTGTATTGTGGTCGGCCACGGTTTCGAATTTTAGAGAACACCTAGTATGTCGAAGATAGACTTTTTTAAGGTGTTTCCAACAAAAAAAAGTTTATTGAAATTGGTCGAACGGTAGGCATGTGACAGGCTTGTTCCACTTTTAAGCGAGACACCCAAATTATCCTGAGTACCCAGTATACTGTGTCAATTAAAATTTGGTTGGTAGGGTTTTGTAGAGTCCTGATCAAGAATTCGTCAGAATTTTTGAAATAAAAAAAATCCCTAATATGACTTTCCGATTTTAAGCCACATAAATTGTATCGTAGTCGGCCACGGTTTCGAATTTTAGAGAACACCAGGTATTTCGAAGATAGACTTTTTGAAGATGTATCCAACAGAAAAAAGCTTATTGAAATCGGTCGAACGGTAGGCATGTGACAGGCTTGTTCCACTTTTAAGCGAGACACTCAAATTTTCCTGAGCTCCCTGTGTACTATGGCAACGAAAATTTGACTGGTAAGGTTTTCTGGGGTCCTGAAGATACACAAAATAATTACAAGCGAAGAAAACCCTATTAGTTAATATATTGCGATTTAATTTGCGAAATATAGTGCAGCAAAACCGTGTTCTCAATTTTACAATAATTATGGATCATCTGCTAAACTGGGAAAGTTCTGAATAAGTTGGATTGCGTAGGAATTTTAAAAGTATTAGAAGAACGGGAAACAAATTTTGTTACTCTATGTATAATTTGATTATAAAGTGTACTACTGTCTATTTTATTGTTTACTAGTTTGTGCAAAATTATAAGTAAATGAATGTAGTTAAATTGAAGATTGACAAAGAAAAGAGTTCTCGCAACAGTTTATGTGAAAACTGTTCCTTCTATAATAAATAAAACCAACTTCAAAAAACTTCAATAGCTGTTATATGTTTTTAGTCTTTAATTGTGCTTGGACGGTGCAACATTGAATGTTCAGTTTTACATTTATCTCGATATAAAAGCAGACTTATATGTACACCGGGTATTTATTTATTGCAAAGCTCTTTGAAGAAACTATCAGTTCTCAATAGACTTCATTTTCATAATTAGATTTACATCATCCGTATACATAAGAACATTGACAGGTATAGGTATATCTGAAACAATGTCATTAATACATAAGTTAAAGAAAAGTAGCCCCAGAACTGAGTCATGTGGGATACCTGACTTCTACAATAGTTCACCAGGTCTACAACCTTGAATATTAACAAATTTATATCTATGCTCTAAATAAGAACAAAATAATAATATTAATTTACTGGGCAATCCAAAATTGGCTAACTTCTTTAGTATTGTATTATGATCTAATCTATCCAACGCATTGGAGAAGTATAAGTGACATTAACTTGGCTGGTGTAATTTTTGACAATTTCCATGTACTGAGAAAGTTTTAAGTATCAGATTCAAGATCAAAATTAATGAATTAGCAAAGACAGCAGCACAGTCTAATTAAAAAAGCTGGAATATTATCAGGTTCGATAGTCGAAGTTTCCCTAGCGCAGCTAATACTTCATTTTCGATTATGTTGACTATGTCAAAGTTTAAATTATCATTATATTCAGTCACTGAAAGATACAAAGCATTTTATAATGTTTTGATGATTTTTATTATTTCGTTAGCATAATACATTATGATAGGCATAGATGGCTTATTCTATTTACTTTGAATATATTTCCAAAACTTCTTTGGATTATCCCTCAATTGATATTTAATAGAAATCACTTAATATGAGATTTTAAAATCTATCCAAGTCATCCTGACTGCCAGATGCTTTGTACCTTTGAAGTCTTTCTGACGTATTTTACTTAAAATTGGATATTAAATCACGGCGGGTATGAACTGTGAAATATAATTCTCTTCAAAATACTTAAATCAAAAATAGATTAAGTTTAGAATGAAATGCTTCCATGCCATTTTCGGTTATGTTGACTATGCCAAAGTTTAAATTATCATTGTATTCAGTCATTGAAAGATACAAACAAATATTGGGCAAAGCATTTTACAATGTTCTAAGGATTCCTTATTGTTTCGTTAGCGTAACACATTATGCCTGGAATAGATAAGTTCTTCTTTTTACTATGAATATATTCCCAAAACTTCTTTTGATTATCCTTCAATTTATATTCAACAGAAATGAATAATTTGAAGGCAATTATATATTTTTGACTTAATTTGAGATTTTAACAACTTAAATCTGTCAAGTCAAGTGGTTCTTACCACATGCTTTGTGCCTTTAAAGTTTTTCTGACGTATTTTACGTATAATTAGATTATTAAACCACGGCGGGTATGAGCTATGAAATAAAATTATCTGCAAAATACTCATCATACATATCATACATAGACTAAGCTTAGAATGGAATGCATCCACGGCATAATCAGAATTACTATGCTGATTCAAAGATGTCCATCAAACTTTAACATTATCATATAAGCAAACTGTAAGGGACTTACTCTGTATAACAGCAAAGCATACAAGTATCATTTTGTTTGCATAAATAATGCGTAATTAACATATCTGTGCCTTATCAGCGGCTTTTGCTTTTAATGAACTTGTCCATAAACGAATGCCACCCACGCCTCGGATAACGAGTTGAAATTTTTCGTCAATAAAGGGCGTCTAAACCCACGGGGCGTATTGTCCTAATGGAACAATGACACTAATATGAATTTATAAAGAGAGAGAAACAGCCTTTAGATAATTATATGGAAATGTGAGTTTACACGCACTATCTTGGGCTACCCACGAAGAGTATTGTATTAACGTCATAATTATTTTGTAAACTCGTGCATACTTATGTCTGTTTAGCGTTGGTATTTGGGTTAGATTCGAGTTACGCCTGCGATCGAAGATATCCCAGCTACTGATACAGCTTTATGACAAATCCTATTCAGGCTAAGGATGCTAATGTGGCTTTTAATAAATTTTGAAATATCGTGCTGGCATTTAGATAACGAAGCGATTTATTGATATAGGTTAATGATAATTGATTGCTGACAGTCCTTATATGAGAAGTAAATGGAAATGGACTCGCACCTTTTTATGCAAACTTCGGAAATAACAAATGTTTATAATAGAAGCTAAGCGTATTTTACAAGATGTAGCAATGACGATTAATATAGGGTAATTCATAAATAACTGGATTCTTTCAAAGAGGTGGAATATGCGAATATAGTGCAAAACGACACTTTGCAACGTTTTCTGCTAGTACAAATGTTTGCATTTAAACATTTGCTTAGTTTAAAAAGTATTAAAATATCACTGAGACTGAGATTAATTTAAAAATAATAGAAGTAAATTATACTAAGAACAATTATTATTATTGGCACAAGTTGTACATAATAAGACTGCAGTAAGTGAATGTCCTTCCAGACTTACCCATCCATATTTGACAACTAAGTAGAGAACTTAAACATATCTTCCACCAGTTTCGACCTTGGGCTGACTTTGAGTGACGTCATCCGTGACCTGGATGACACTGAGAGGTCAAGTAGGTAACATTCATTTAACCTCTGCATCATCTGGGAGGAGGCATTTGACATTAAGTGACATGACATATATGTACAGTGAGTGTGACCCATTTCAAATGGAAACAAGCCTGTAAAAATGGTAATTATTATTCGATTTATTTCGAGCTTTTTCCAAAAGATGGAGCAGTAAAAACTCTATTCTGGCACAAAATATTAAAATTAATTTTTTGTTTTCAAGGCCTACTTCGAATTTTTTTCACGCTAAAAGTTTTATGCCATGTTTCGTAAATAAATATTTAATATTGAGAGATTTATAACAATTTTAATGCAGGCTTTATTTTATTAAATACTTTAGAGTAATTTTCAAAAAATACAAGTTGGCTATAACAAATGAATTAAAAAAGTAAGTTATTAGTTTTATGCTTTCAATTATTCAAATTAAATGTAAAGACTTATAATTAACGGTTAACAATAATTAGGTATTTTAATAAATAACTAAAATAACAAAGGACACTAAAACTACGATACAAAAATACAATAAATTTAACGTCACAATAAATTTTAAAGTTTTGTAGTCTCTACGAGGCCACCGTTGATTTGGATGCACTTTTCGAATTGCTTGTGAATATTTTTTTGAACATTTTATAGTTGTGGTGGGGTAATTTCGTTACAAGCTTGCCTTATTCTTGCACACAACTCTTCTCTTTTGTCTGGACGTGACTTATAAACATTAGATTTTATGACACCCCATAGAAAGAAGTCCAACGGCGTTAATTCCGAAGACCTCGGCGGCCATTTAATTAGCGGGCTATTTCTACCTATCCACCGGTTGGGAAAGTTAGCATTAATCCAATCGGTAATCATTCTGGCATTATGGACATCCATCCAACTGAAAATGAAGATTTACTTTTTACTGAAATTTTGCTTACGGGCTCAAGGAGATTATCTTAATAATAGCAACTTTATAAAAACTATTTGGTGTGGAATACTTATATCATTGGCCTATTATTTTTTGAGGGAAATATGAATAGCATACATGAACTTCCGTACAAGAAAGAGTTAATCTTCATTATCAGTTAAATTTGTGCTACTTTCCAAACAATTTGACATTTTATGTGGTATCATAACATTCATTGTTTATAAGTAAAGAGTTGTGTGCAAGAATAAGACAAGTTTGTGAAGAACAACGACAGAATGTTCAAAAAAATATTTGTAAGCGATTAGAAAAAAACGAAATCAACGGTGGCCTCGTAGATGCTACAAAAAAGTAAAATTTCATTGTATTGTGACGTTAAATTTATTGTATATATTTGTATCCTAGTTTTAATGTAACGCGGTAATTTTCCGTTTTTATTTTAGATATTTTAAAAAATACTTAATTATTGCTAACTGTTAATTATACGTTTTTATATTTAATGCAATTAATTAAAAGCGTAAAATTAATAATAATTAATTACAATTTTTTTATTCATTCTTCATAGCCAACTTGTATATTTTGAAAATTACTATAAAAGTATTTAATAAAATGAATCCCACATTAAAATTGTCATAAATCTCTCAATATTAAATATTTATTAGGTAGGCCTTGAAAACAAAAAACAAATTTTAATATTTTGTGCCAAAATATAGTTTTTACTGCTCCATCTTTTGGAAAAAACCTGAAATAAATCGGATAATATTTACCATTTTTACAAGCCTGTTTCCATTTGAAATGGGTCACACTGTATATTTTTTAAAGTTAGAAGGGTTAAAATCATTTCTATATAGGGTGATTCAGAAGGCAAAGCAATCCGTTGGCGACCGGCATGACGGCAAAGTGTAATAAAAAATTAACAAAAAAAAATTGAAAGAATTTCGTAAGAAAAGAAATAAATAAAATTTTATTGAACCTACCTTATTGCAGCAAATTAAACTGCTTTTGCCGTTCTACGTTCATACAAAAAACAAAACTTTATTGAACTATATTTAGTGGAAAAAGTTGTTCTTTATTGCACTAGTGCAATAAAATGTTTATTGCATTCATCTGTCTTCTACTACAGTGTTTTGTCATCATGACAAACATAAACGTCATATTTTCCTACACTTAGTGCCATCTAAATAAAACATTTTTTAGTTTTTGCATGAACGTAGAAAAAATATTGTATGCAACTCGTACAAAAAGTGTTTATTGCACTCAACGTGTGACAATTTCACGTCCCGTGCAAGAAACACTTACTTTTTGTACTTGTTGCATAAATAACTATTGTAGTTTTAATTAATAAAATAATTTGACATACCTGATTACATCAACTGTTCAAAATTTTATCCACCGACGTGTAAACACATTTGGGCCCATCTTACGCTTTTCCTACGAACTAGCACAAATGTTTCTGGTTCTAGTCTGTTTCGAACTCGCAATACTCTTCATTTTCTAAATTTATCTACAAAAAGAAGTCCAAAGGATTTAAATTAGGAGATCGCGGCGACCATGGTACCGGTCCCCCCTCTTCCAATCCATCGTACCCCTTGAACTTCATTAAGGTACTCCAGAACATTTTGTCGAAGATTAGGAGTAACACCATCGTGCAAAGTCGGACAGCTAAGGGCACATCTTCCAGAACTCCAGGCAGATCATTTCGAAGGAACTCGAGATACCGAACCCCATTATTTCGATATGGTAATATAAATGATCAAATCAAGCGATTATCGATAATACCCATCCAAACATTTAAAGAAAAGCATGTTGAAAATGATCCCGTTGAATCGCGCGTGAATTTTCAAAATCCCAAAAATGAGTATTATTTATTCACAAAATATGATTCGTAATGAATAATTCCTTGGTATTAATATTTGAATATGATGTACATGGTTACGGAAATAAATGAGCCTTGCGTATGGTACGCCACACTATTGACTGAGACATGTCTTGTACTTGTTGAGCGATTGCTCAGTACTTATTCGAGGATTCTCTTCAACAATCTCTAAAATGTGCTCCTCAGCTGCTGCAACACGCTGTGGACGCCCCGGATCTCCATCTCTTCCACGATTCGGTTGCAAATTTCCCGTGCCACGTCCGCGCTGCACTACCGCGGTAAAAGTAGCTGCATTTGGCACATGTCTACGGAGAAGTTGCTATGCATTTGAAAAACTAATGTAAAATCTACTAAAAACGTTAATACTATAATCGAATTACAACTAGAACTTCAACAATTTATTTCTAGGAAACTATAAGGATCACACAATTTTTTTTTCGATATTGACTCCATTTTTCATGACGCATCTATTCCCAAATTGATTTGGATAAGTTGTGATTCACCCTGTATAACCTAAGATTCTGCCAATTATAACCATATATGGTACTGTTTAAACACCGACCATACAGATAATAAGCGCGATAAAATTGGTGATGTGATTACAGTTGTTTTAAGTGAGCTAAATCATTATATTTATTACTAACTAGATAAAAAAAGAATTACATTTAACAATCGCTCTATCAAGTGAAGATTTAAATAAGGTTATTTAACTTTATTAAAATATGGAATCTTGAATAATTATATTAGTATTAAATATCTAGTAGTAGTAAATACAGTATGCGCCAAAAGTATGGAATAAATTCTATAAAAACGAAACAATTATTTTTTAGGAAAAATCCTCGAACAGGTCGATTTTTAATTTAAAAAATACATATTTTAGCGTAAAATGCGATTTTCAAATATCATTTTTTTTCGAGTAATGACGTCATCGATTTTTTTTAAATGGCAACACCATATTTTTTCTTTGATTCTGAAAGATCGCTTAATTCTCTATCAGATAGTACTAAAATTTTGCCCTCTTACATAGGAAAGTTTTCAAGTAAATGACGATTGAATGTTAGAAAACGTAAATTGTATCCATAAAAAAGTAACAATTCTGAGGTATGTAAAATAAAATACAATTGATTAAATTTTAAACTTAAATGAAATGTTCGAATTGCCATCCACCAACTTCTTGACAATACACAAATCTGTGAAGAAATTCTTCTTGCACATTATGAATGATTTCTGGGGTAACTCTGCGTATTTCGACCCGAATGCGATTTTGAAGTTCTTCTAAATTACGTGGTTTATTAATGTACACTTTTGACTTCAAGTATCCCTATAAAAAATAGTCAAGACGTGTAAGATTTGGCGATTTTGCAGGCCATTCTATCGGTCCGCGTCTGCCGATCCACCTCCCAGGAAAACAGTTGTCCAAAAAATCTCGTACAGGGCGCGCATAGTGCGGAGGTGCACCGTCTTGCTGAAACCATATGGTATCGTCAGGAATGTCAGGGTCATTATCGTTAGGAAAAATTACTGCAAGGGCTGGAACAAAGTCATTTTCTAGAAACTCTAAATATCTTTGTCCTGTAAGGGTTCCTTCAAAGAAGAAAGGCCCTGCCGTTTGACGACATTTTTATGTAAAACAATGTAAATTAGAAAATGTATATTTGATCGATTTTATGCATTGTTCCACATAATAATTCTTGATAATTTTTGTAAATTTTTTATATTAAAATTATTTAGTGGTAGATACAAAGAAATCAGTTTATAAGCGTAGATATTTTACTTTTTAAAATGATTTGATTTCGTACGTTTTTTAATCAAATCCAATGTTTTCAGTCAGTCATTAGGTTAAATATGTATTGTTTTGTTATTATATGATTATTATATACTCATTTATCAATTATTGACTCTGAAATATATAGCGACATTCTGCAAACAAAGTGTGCCGTAAGGTATCTATTTAATTGAAAATTAAAATATATTTTTATTTACCACCGTCTTTAAAAAATTGCTCGTTATTCAAGTTTTACGCTCATTGTTTGTATAACAGGAGGTAATTATGTTGCAGTTAACATAATAAATAAATGAATAGCGGCAATTCGTTCGTATTTCACGTTATCGTGGTTTTAAAAAATACATATATCGCTCCATTCTCAATAAATATCTTAGCACATATGACTCGAAAACAAATGACATTTGAAAATCGCATTTAACGCTAAAATATGTATTTTTTAAATTAAAAATCGACCTGTTCGAGGATTTTTCCCAAAAAATAATTGTTTCGTTTTTATTGAATTTATTCTATACTTTTGGCGCATACTGTATAACTTGTGTACTTTAATATTTGTAGTGTAACATAATAAATATGTGATTGTAATTGAGATTATCAAACATAACAATATAATTTTATGTAATTTATTTTATTGTATTAAATATTGTTTTATTTTTATTGTGGTGTATTATTATATAAATAAAACAAATATATCATTTTAAACTTTTATTATTCATTTTATTTGGTACATGACTTCAGAACACATTCTGATCTAGATTTTTATTTGATATCATAAGTTTACTATATTTTAATATCGTTGAAAATGAAAAAGTCAAAATGAATTTGAAAAGCCCATGCAATATGAGTCGGTGAAGATTTGTCTCAGTGGATAGAAATAATTAGATTTTTTCCAGTCGATACAACCATTTCGAAACAATGTTACATCTAAGAGTAAATAGCAATATTATACACTATAATATAGTTATTATTGCTACCAGACATACTAAAATAGAGCCCTCATAAAATTGTCGTTGAGTTGATTTGTTGCTATTATATAACTATTTTTAATAGTTTCCAACAGGCCTTACAAAACATCAACGGAGACTAAAGTATTTTATAATGTAATGGCCATTTTTGTTGTATATTTGCTGTATAAACATTCTTACTTATGTCGTTTTATAAGACTTGTCTTTGAAACATTTCTGTAGCTTGTTTAATATACCACTTTGCTAGTTGGGTCACTATGTGAAGCTCTCTCGCAACACTCTGGTCTTGTAAGATATTGTGCATGCCGCTAGCAGTGCATAGTCTGTAATTCTAGATGATACGATGGTAGTAGAGTTTAAATAATCCTTTGCTATGTGCGGAGACAACTACTAGCTCTGCTGTAGTATTTCTAATGTCTTCAGATAACAGAAATATTCAAGCATTTATGCATTTTCACCATCAAACAAGTATATGTAAATTCTTGCCTACTCGTTCGCATAACATGGCGAAAGATATATTTTTTAATTCAAATAATAAATTTAAAGAACACTATAGTAGTTCACTGGTATTGCTTCAAATAGATAATTGTGTGCAGTAACAGGGAGAATAATTCGCTTAAAATCCTTATAGCAAGTTTTATGTTCACACTTCACACGAGCACAGCGTATTAATTTTAATTTAGAAAGTGTTCGGAGTTGGTTGTCCACCTACGATGTGTTTATGAAATAATTAGTGTGTTTTAATGCATTAGTGCTCGATCAAGGAAGTTATTCTACTCCCACAGTCATGTTTAATTCATTTCCATTATTTTATGCTAAAAGACCTTAACATATTAATTAATTATACACTTATTTTGTACATTTGTCCGATGGATGATAAATGGTAATTTGAAACTAATTGTTGCATGTAATTATATTTTATATGAAGGAAACAGGAGTGTATCAAGGGAGCTACATGAAAAATATGCCTTAACAAACAATAATATATGTGTAAGTGGGAACTGGTAGCTGACAACAGAAATGTACACATTTGAACGGTCAATTATCAGTTTCTTTCATTTGTCTGTATTACAAAAACCTGTTCTTATATCGCTACTTATTAAACTAAATACGCTAAAATATTTCTTCTTTTGTATTTTTATAATACGATTATCGATATTTCTTAATGTTTATCAAAATCTATAAAAAATCGTATAACTTTATGCTTACAGTTTCTATTTATTTGTTAAGTATTGGTTACAATAAAACTGAGCCATCGGAATTAGTTTGATTAAAGGTCCATTTACACACATCAGTGACGTATCAGTTCAGTGTCAGTTCAGTATCAGTGTTATTTATGGTCGATCACTGATGCCAGTTTACACATATCCGTCCGTAGTCCGTAAAAAGGAGTTAGTAGACGATCAAACAAAGTGACCTGAATATATTTACATGCAGTTGACCAAAATTTCGTACTAGCTCGATAAGCTTTTCGTCCATTCTAAGTAATACAAAAATCTGGTCAGTTCGTCAGTAGAATTACAAAAATATCGTCGCCGGCGTATTTAAAAGCCACTGAACGGACACGGAAGCAGCACTGACAGCACTGATACGGCACTGTGACGGGTGTGTATAAACACGCCCATTTAAAATCTAAGCAACAATTTTTTAGGTTTTACTTATACTGATACGGAACTGACACGGCACTGTTGTGTGTAAATAGACCTTTAATTGGCTACTGCAGCTAGGTAAATTATCAGCTATAATATAATAATAATAATAATGATTTATTTGCAGTTACAAGCATTAACAAATGAACTAATTACTTATCCTATAGCCTGCAAAAAGGACTGAAAACAACATGGTAAACAAAATTTACCTGGTGAACAAGTTTCAGCCTTCACATCAATAACAACTGTAAAAAAAAAAAATTACATTAAATAAAAAAGATAACAAAAATTTTAGGCAATAAATTTTAGACAATATGAGGGGATAAAATAAAACGAAATATATAATTGTGTCTAATTTGTAGCAGGATTTAAAAGAATTTCTTTGAGTTTCTGATAAGCCATTATATAAGCGGTAAATGTTATATGAAAAAGATCTACGAAAAATGGCTGTTTTGTGAGGCGGTGGTGAAATCAATCCTTTAAATCTGAGGTTTAAGGTGTGAACATCAGTACGAAATTTTATATTATTATTAAGATATGGAGGGCATTTTGTTATTATAATTCTGTGAAAAAGTACTAACGAGTGAAGTTTACGTCTTGTTTCCATATTTCCGAACACCATAACAAAATCTTAAACATGATGAACTTTATCAATGCGAGTTTTGTCCATGTTATCTAAACATGAATTTTATAATACGTCACAGCAATTCAAATGACTCAAAACTAACGAATCAGTTAACATCAATTTTAAAGAAGTAGACAGTAAATGACGATGAGGGTACAGCATTTTTAAATTTATATAAGCTTTTTGTAGGCATTTTGAAATATGATTTTTAAAACGTAAATTTGTGTCAATATAAACTCCAAGACTCTTTGCAACACTAGAACAAAGTAATTTCATAGTACCTATAGTTATATTTTGTCTTCTATAACAGTACGACACTTACCAAATACCAAAACCGACGACTTGTCTGAATTTAACTTTAAGTTATGTTTTTCAGATAATTCAATAAGTTTTTTCATTTCCCTATTTATGACTGAAGTAATATCGTTCAATTCCGAAGCAATGAAAGATACGTATTCTTGGGTATCATCAGCATATAAATAGTATTTAACCCGCTCTAAACAAAAGACAATGTGACACGTATATATGCTAAAAAGCAATGGGCCCAATATGGAACCCTGGGGTACCCCACAGGTTATAAATGCTATATCAGACTTACCACTCGATGTTTCTACAAATTGAGTCTAGGACATTGATAATGTACGAAAAAATGTTATGGTTAGGTAAACCTAGCTTCAAAAATAATCCTTGACTGATCCTTGAGGCGCAAGGATGTATTCAGTTAATTTTTATTTTTCCAGAAGTGTGGCAAAATGTCCAATTACATTAAAGACAAACTAGAACTATGCGACAAATAAATAGCTTCAGAGAATATAATTTTATTGCAACCGAAAGTATGGCAATGACAATCGGAGGGTTGTTACCAAGCAACGTGCTTGAGAAATTTGACATAAAATTATGAGGCATTTGTCAATGTCAGAGGGATATTGGATCAGAAAATTTGTTTACAAAAAAAAAAATCAAATAAGTCGCAACACAACAAAATAACTACTTATTTATTAAAACTACAGCTGGTAAAGGTATAGTAATTAATTTAACGCAACAATAGATAGACTATTTGGATAATTTATTTCACTGAAATTAGACTGGTGGTGGGGATGTTGCCAGCAACACTACATTGTTCTCTGAAGCCGGCTTTATAATTGGCCGATTTGTGTCACATGACAAAAAATAACAAAATTTAAATGGCTGTTAGAACTATAAAAAAATATACAGCTGAATGAAATTATAGTCTGAAATTTTATAGTAGGTAAACGATTATATTTGGCGTTTAAAAATAAAAATGCATTATTGTTAACTTCATTATTATTAAATAGTTTAATATTTTCAGTTATGAAACAAGTAGCAACATAATAAATATTGAATGATATCTTATGATTCTATGGAAGATAAATAAGCAACGAAAAATTCTGTCCCATCCGACATTCGGTAATTTTAATTAATTAAATAATAATAATAATAATAATAATAATAATAATAATAATAATTAGTATTATTATTATTATTATTATTATTATTATTATTATTATTATTATTATTATTATTATTATTATTATTAAGTAGGCCGCATTTGCGCTCAGGAACGACTTACGTTGGTAGGCCCTAACCACTATTCAGTGCAGGAATGAGGGAAACCTGGAAAACCTCATTAATTAGGGGGTAGTCAAATATCAACCGGCATCAATCTCTCACATTGACCCAAACCAACATTCTTCCACCCTACCATACCCGCAGAGAGGGCGCCAAACCTCTCCACAAATATAGCTCATATACGGTCTAGCGGCAGCTGGGCTCCAACCAACACCGATCTAGTCACCTCGATTCAAGTACTGACGCGCGACCACTGACCGACCCATCATAATCTTGAGCTATTTTCGAACTTGTCATTAGGTGAAACTAAATTTATAAAATTATTTAAAATAGGCATAGGAAGTTCTTCTTTTTCGTTATAAGAGAAATACACAAGCAAATCAACAAAGATAATACTCAATAATAAATAATACTTAAAAATAAATTAAAGTAATTTTGACAAATATTGTTCATGTTTTTCATTAGTCCATTTTAATTAATAAGTAGGGAAAGAAATTAAGTACTAGAATTTTAAAATTTTATACAACTCTGTTTCACAAATAGTAAAGAAATAAGATAGTAATAACTAAGTTAGGTGACTACTGATGTTTTAATATTATTATAATAAATAACAATTTTCTTCAAGTAATTATTACCCATATATTACCAGCACATAGTATTATTTTATTAAGTAATTATTATAATATAAATATTTCATAATGTAATGTTACTTATAGAAATTGTATTTGATTTTAATCGTTTATTTCTGAGAAAATAACTTTTGAACATCACATGAAATGAAAATTTTGGAGTAAATGTTGACTGCATTCATGATCAAAATTTCTGTCCATAAAAATAAATTTAAAGCTTCAAATGCGTAAACATTTCAAACACTATAATTTTAAATATTTTCTAACGACGCAGATTCCTTTATTAAGTAGGTAATAATAGCATTTTTTAACAATCAATTAGCAAAATGACAAATGACATAGAGTTATCTTAAACATGACAAGATAATTTTTTATTCTGATGATTCGGAATTAATATCAGTTGTCCGAAGCATGTCAGAAACAAACAAGTTCATCATTATATCGCTGGAACAAATGAGTATATGTTAATTTCAGTGGATAGTACCTTTGTTTTAATTTGTCCATCCAACAGAATCAATTATTTTATCTTGTTAATATCAAGATATTTAAAATATGAACAGTGTCCGTCATTTTCTTTAAAATAGTTGTGATCAGCTGTTTGAGTTAAAAAAAAAAATAACTTGACCGGTTGAACGCATCGTTAGTCTAAGGCCATCGCTCATTTAACAGAATTCTAAACTAAATCTAAAAAAAAAAATGTAAGAAATTTGTAGGTTTCCTTACGTTTCGGAAAATATATCGCCATCTTCTTCAGAAGGAACTGAAATAGGAGATGCATAGATCCATAACGTTCAGGTTTGATTTGCTCTCGTCTTATCAAGTCTTGAAGTGTACCGCTCTTGTAGCTGGTTTTAGGAAAGGTTACTTCCATTTTTCTTGAAATGTTGTGTAGCTCTAGTTCTAAAAACGTTGGCTGAACAAATAGTCAGTGCTCCATGCAGTAAAGCATTGACGATGTCATGTCACTGGGTTCAATGTAGATTAGACTGAACATTCAAATCAGTGTGCGTAGGTTTCCTGCAAATGTAAACAATGACCCAATGTACTATTTGATTCTATCTGTACAAGGATATCTTGCACAAGCAGCAAGGAATACAATGGGCAAACAGAAAGACACAGGACCATTTAATGGGTATGGATACAACCAACATTCTGGTGAGAGTGACAAAATTTTGACCAAGGATTTACAGAGAGGAAATAGAAATCCAAATTAGTAATTTCAGCTGAACATGAACAAGTATTTGGAATATGTGTAACGTTCATCTTTACATGGAACGTTGCCCTATTTAGTAATCTGCAGTGTAATAAATATTGTTTATAATAATTGCTGTAAATTATAGATATTTTTTTGAGAATTTTATTTAAAAATATTTATTTCATGTTACAGATCACCTTAAGCAGCAGACATTTTGACTCTCTCAACGTTTATATCAGTTTAAAAAATATAGATTGAGAATAATTAATTAATATCAGATCTTATTGGCTCATTCAGGTAGTTGATTATAATTTATTTCACATGTGTCAAGTTAATTATCTAGCCGTTTATATTTACAATCACTTCAGTACGGATCACTTATAAATATTTAAATTTCTAAGGTTGGTAATAATGGTTTCATTTAAGTACGATAGTACACCTGTTGATGGAAGACGAAATTTTAAGCCCTTTCTTCTGCAAGGAGCGTGATTTTCTAACCTCTGATAGCTCGATTTGAGAACTCCAAAATCTCGAGGTAAAAATTTGTAATCATATTTTATTAGTCTAAATCTAATATAATATATTTTCTTGATTATTTAATTCATAGAATAATACATACTTTCAGATTTCAAGCATATTTTTAGGAATTTTTAATTGAAATACAGAATTTGATGTGTTATAGGTTACATGGTGGAAAACACATTCATGTATTAAATTGCATTAGTACAGACATATTTTACAGTTATTTATATTCATAGTCAATTGTCAATTTAAGGAGATTGAATTATTGCGTTTATCCAACAAGTGTGAGATAAATTGTAAGGGGGTTATAATTTTAGATTTTTGGAGTTTTAATGCTGGGCATAAATTTGTCATTGATGGTTCGAATTGGACTTTAGGTCTAAGTTGATGAACAACTGTGAAGAACCAATAAGACGTCTGACAGTGGAGGTTTCTTCCGAAGACTATGGAAGGAATTTATGGTCGCCTATTCAGAAGGCTGATAACATTCAAGGAGTAGGGACAAGGTGGCTTCTGTCTTGGTGAGATCGACATAGTTTGTCATTTCGATAAGGACATACTAAAATTTTCCTTGATTTTGAGCCATATTGTAAATCTGCAACCATTATTACGTTTTTGGTCAATACGATTAAGATATTATTGTTTTTTTGAGGTTTAGAGCGTATGTAAAAATATTAATGTAACATATTAATATTTAATTTTATTATTTTAAAAAATGTAAAGGACAAAATAGCTATTTTTTTCTCTAAATATTGGATGCTTGTTCAAATTAATTCTTAAATTTGTTAAGTTTGAATATTAATGTCTGAGTGCTAGTTATTTTTTTGACCAACCACAATTTAATAATTCAGACATTATTTTAACGGTTGGTGGCGCTCAACAATTAACATCTAAATAAAAATTATAAAATTTGTTCATACATTTATTCCGAACCACGATCTACCCAACAAACAAGTTAAAATTACGTTAACTTGACCTCTGAATTGGTCAAAAACTTTTCATGACCAATTCCGTATAAGGAAAGTTTACCTATATTCGTTGACCTTTTTCCTTATGTGGGGAAAAAAACTAAAGTAATATGGAAGTTAATAATTGGTCGGCAAGAATTTTATTCCAATAAGATAATTGGACCTAAAAGAAATACGGACCAATTTTATGTTAAAATTTCAAAATATAAAAGACATTATTACCAAAATATACTCTAATTATGCCCTTTATATGACATACTTTTGCCTGAGAGAGACAACATTATATGTTTTATTTTATACATTGTAATAGCGAACAGGGATAGGAAGAAAAAGAAAGACTATAAGTCAGGCTACTAAAGTACAGCAGGAGTTAGTATATTTATAGATATTTAGATTTTAATATAATAAAGTCTGTATTTTTGGTTTCTATTCATCAAATTATACAACCCAGGAAATTTTTTCGTATAATGTCATGACCAAACTTTCATAAAAATAACGCGCCTTATAAATATACATTTTTACTATTGCTTTTTAATAATATTACTATACTGAAAAATAACCTAAAATAAAAACTAAATGTACTTCGTGATAAAATGTGTTTAATAATCTTTCGTCATCAATGTATTAACTAATATTATCTGTATTAACATAATTTTAATGAGTAATCAATTAGAAATAATGAACAAAACATTTAGTGTTTATTACAACATGGCCGCTCAAATAAAATCAACTTTGAAGTCAATTTGTCTGCAAGTTTTAACCTATAGGGCAGATTGCCTATGCCAATGTTGACGTCACAGGAAAATATTAACTTTGTGGTTGAGATTTCCTCCAAATGAAGATATTTTATGGTAATTTATTACCAATTAAATTATTACTAGGTACCTACATATAATATTCTGCTCTTGGATTTATTTGTGATTGAAAATTCAAATTAAAGCCAATAATATTATGTATACGTAATAACAAAAACAAGACAAATATTTTCGAACGGAATTCAATTCGAATTTGAATTCACGTGCACTACTGAATTCATCTGACACGATAACAGTCATAAGAATACTTATATATGAAGTAGTTACCGATATATTACCATTAGATTGATTTACATAATACGCAGTGTTGGCTTAAATTCGTTATTTACAACTCTGTAATACTGTGTAGGGCTTGGTTTTCACTGCAGATCGCCAAAACACAAAACAATTTCTACGCGCTATTACATGAAGATCTGTCGGAATACATATAACAAGAAGCTTGTTTCCTAAAAACCCTTTATAAGACACACTTACGTCGAAGTATTATTAACAAGTAAATTTGTACCATAATATAGAACAATATTTCTATTGAAATGGTTAAATATTCTTTAGAAATTATCAACAATGTTGAAAATAGGTTGATATTGTAATAAAAATAGAACTTAACCAATCGAAGGATTTGATAGGGCAAAATTACTAGTTATTACCTTATTTTTAACTACTAGTTGAAGACAAAATAAGTTTTACAATTTCGTAATAAATATGTAAATATTTACCTATCGTAATAATTTAAAAAATCCTTGGATATTGAAGACAGATTTCAAGGCGAAATTAAGTAAATTATAACTTCGTCTTACACGTTATTGGTATGTTAGCATTTGAAAACATAGAATAGGTAAACAATATGTAATTTCGAACTGTATAAATTGACATATATTTCATTTTACTTGGAAGTCATTATATTACTCTTAATTAACAAATTTTTGACTAAAATTTTGGTATTATAAGATTTTGTAACAGTGAAGACTATTTTTATGGAGGAAAGTAGTAAATCTTCCATCTCGAAAAGGTGTGATATATGAAAAGTTAAGGAGTGGAATGACGACTTCTAATCATGCACTGGAACTTACATTTCATGTTTCTTTTGAAGAAAAGGGCAATATGTTTCATGAAACTGAGTCATTTTTAATAGTGAATTCATTAATTTTTGATGGTTAATACAGTAATTTTTGTAGCTTTGGCTTTTTTGTTTAATTGGTAAAAGTGCAGTTGTAATAAAGAAAATTGTAGAGCTGCGGGCATTTAAACTAACTGGATGGTGTTTGGAGAAGTTTCAATCCAACAATCCTTTTCATCCTAATTATCTTCTCTTATCTTCTCTCCCAGAACTCACTAGGAAAACATCATCTGTTGGTAAGTTATTTATAGTAGTTTTGTTTTTAATATACTTATTTATTATACAGTCCATTATAGTGACATAATTAGTAGCATGGCGTTATCAACGAGAATTTCCCAGCACTGCTGGTAATCGGCAGTCAGATTACCATAAGATACAAAGTGTTACAGTGTTAAGAAAATCTAGAGGCAGGTTTAAAAATACGAAAAAAAGTTTATAATAAAATGGGTTCGGAAATGCGTCATTTTCGAGATGCAGATTTTTAAAAAGCTTCTGCCTTAAATACTATAGTCTTCATTTCTCAAAAACTGATCGAGATATTGAGATTAAATTTGGTACGCAATAGTGTATAGTGATGCATAAATTCTTGTAATAACTAGCATCAGTGGCTTCCGTACCGTCAAATACTCATTTTTAGCAAAAAAAAAAGTACGCCCCTGATTTTTGGACAAATTGGTACCACTCTCTAAAAGTCAAGTTAATTCTGCTTAAAAAGTGTGTCTTGGACTTTTTCCCCCTAACACACCGTTTTTGAGATAAAAATTAATAGATGGCATGGTAAACGTATGTTGGTCAATTCTTTTGCTACAAATGATTATCTAATGGCATGAACGCCACTGATGCTGGTATATTACAAGAGATTTATACACGTAAAAGTAGCCCTTCACTATTCACTGTTGTGTACCAATATCTCTATCGGTTTTCGAGAAATGTAGACTATAGTATTTAAGACAGAATCCGCTCTTTCAATTCTAAGGGACAGAACACTTTAATACAACTAAATGACTATTAACATTTTTGAAGCGTAATTGGTATCCTCATTCTGCAGAATAGCTTTGACATATTTTCTTGTACTGGAAAATATATTAGAAAAATATTGTTTTAGTCATTATGTAATTTATTAGGTTTAAGTTCTATCCAAAACTAATATTTTTCTAAATATGTGCTTTAGTGACCAAATATTTTAATTTATTCATGATAATTACATTCGTTTTTATCAGAAGTCCCCTTGGTGGCGAATTCTGTAAATTTCTTAAAAATGCAGTAACGAAATCAGGCAGATTTTGCAACTTCTTTTTAATATTGTCGAAGCGAAATGGATCGGATAACCCTGCACCCACATTTGGCAACATTCAAATGGCAGATTTATATCACTGATTTGAAATAGAGAGCGGTGTCAAATTGAACAAGTTAATCCAGACTTATCAATAGACCAATATCTCTCCTTCAGCATCTCGCAAGGTTTCTAATACGGAATTAGTATATGTATCTGTTTGATATATATAATATATACGGGTAATTACAGACCGCCAATGATTTCAAATCAGCAGAGGTAATGGATAATGTACGTAGTAAATATCCAGTAACATTTGAGATGTGCACTGCAGATGTTCTTTTGTCGAACATCCATCACCCATGTTGACTTTGTTAATGTTTTATTTAACATAATGTTATTCTGATCGTGTTTCCTACATTTAATCGATCTCATTCGAGCTCGTCGCGTCGCACCCAAGTTATATTGATACTACCGGATTAGAGCACTGAATAAGGCACGGTAGAAATCATAATTAAATGTATGAGTATTAATGAATTTATGTTCTAGATTAGAACAAGTCTGGGATAATTCATAAAATGTCTCTTATTGCAATTCAAGCAATTAAAATATGTGATTGGTTAAGATGATAATATGTTTAATTAAGCTTTTAACCTCAAACGTAGAGTGTGAAGTTTAAAAAAAAAACATTTTTTCCGAGAATGAACTTGGGCTAACCACTGAATAATTAAAACTAAAAATTTATAAACGTATTAAAACATGAGTGGCAGAGATATTGCGAGACATTATTTGGATTCTTACTGTAAATACATTTTATGTCTTGAATGTTCTGACATTATTAAAACAGTCTCTTCTCAGCCCCCATTACATGTATATATCATTTTCGCTTTCTTTTTCTTTTACTTGTGGGCAGTATCCAAAAATTGTAAGAAAAGTTCCCATAGTTTCCCTGCCATCTGGGCCTCACTCCTACTACTTCGGCTCCAATTCCATTTCCAGTGCATTATAATTTAACTCCCATTCGTCTCGATTCCCTATTCAAGTCTCGAACAATCTATGAAAGTTAAATTTTATGATCATTCTAGCAGATATCATCTCTAGGATATGATTTGACAGTACCCAACTTCTTCATGTCTTAGAGTGACGCTTATTACAAGGTGTTATCCTGCACTCGTATTGTGCCTGATTCGGTCGATACGGTTTCCAGCACAACATGTAGTGGTAGTAGATTTAACAAGACTTTCAAGGCAGCCGCAGAAGTTGACGCCTTAACTCCTGTTACACATACTTTAGCAGCTCAACTTCTGAAATTTATTTAGTTTCTGCCTTGTAGTGCTCTGTTTGACATTAGGCCACCATACCACCGCACCATACAGAATTCTAGTTCTTACTATTGAGATATACATTCAATGTATTGTACCTACGGTCGCAATCCCCAGGATTTGCCTATTAGGCATTGATTATCACACATTGGTCGTCTTGACTGTTCTAGGATATTTTCTAAATGTACATTCCAGTTATTCCTTGTACTTGGTACTAACCCCAGATACTTAACCTCGCTGGAAAGCTTGATGGGCTTCCCGCCTATTGTGGAATCTCAAATCCTATCTAAATGTCTTCTGTTGGTGAAGGGTATCACAACTGTCTTATCGGGATTGACAGACAGCATTTGACCTGGCATCAGTTATTTACCACATTATGATCTCCGACAATTAGAACAAGTAAAATCCTGCTTTATTCAGAATTTCCACTGTATACGACCGGCCCCCTCAGAAGGGGTGACAAGACTCCTCCCCTGTGGACAGCCCCAATCTACTATGCACTGTGCTGTCTCACCTGTAGTGTTTCTTTCACAACTCAGCTCAGCATAGTATATATCCACCGGCACAGGGTGTCATTTAGGTTATTGCTACGAACCGCATTATTTATGGATTCGAATGGGGTAAATGCCTCTTTTATATCCAGGAATGTCGTCATTTTGCTACCCGTTCAGTGTTTGTTCCATCGTAACTAGATTATGAAGCGCTGTATTGACTGATTTCTCAGGTTGGTAGGCATACTGGTGTCAATGCAGAGGATTTAGCCTCATAATTTCTTTCTTTTCAACGTTGTCAGAGGAAAGGATGTTAAACTTATAGGACGACATTTGCTTAAGCATAACATGATTGCTTTGCCTTAGAAATGAATGTCATGTGAACCTATCTCAATGATAAAGGTATGTAAACACAGAGCAATACTCTTAACCTATAACCTATCTTCTTGATAGGTTGTTCGATATTCCTGTTGGTGTATCCATTTCCTCTATGAACAGATCATAAGTGATGCAGTTCTTTATCCAAATGTTCTGTTCAAAGATGTTGACGATATCATGTATCTGGACTAGATAGTGATGAGATTCGGCCAAATACCTCTGAGGATGTGTGTGGGTTTCCTGTAGACGTTTTGTCCTGTACAATAAGTTTTTCTTTTTAACTGCATTTACGGAGGAAGGCAACTGTTGTCTTCCATCTCTGTAGTGAAGCTGATGTCCACAAATGTTATATCCTTAAGACCATATGAAGAATGTATTGTTAATGAACTAATACTTTAGGACTGCTTCATGAAAGTAAAGTCAATATCTGCCAAAAATGTAAACAAGGGTGAACCCATAACTGCATTTCCAGTTCATCCCTGAAGTAGAAGTAGAGCCACTTGGTGTACAAATCGAGTAAATCCTCATCCTTGCTTGACAATGATGTCACATTAAAACTCAGTAGGATATCATCTGGTTGAATTTAAAATATTCAGAATTCTTAACATGGTGTTCTGTTTCCCTCATTAGATCTATAACTTGGTGGTTGATCCTAAGCTCAAACTTCAGACGCATCTTCCTTTTCGAATTCGGATTGTTTTTGATCTTTTTCTCTTTATTATCATTGTAACCTCTACGTTAACATAGCCTTGAAATACGCCACGTAGAAAAACAAACTTAATTCTCACCACTTAATTACACAGTAAATAACCTTCAAATAAATTCACAACTGTCAAATCTTTACTTTGACGTTTGACGTTTCTCACTCACCTTCGATTATTCAATATAACTGTGCAGGTAAAGTCGATCCGCTTATACATACTTCTAGGGTTCTGAAAGTTTCCTAAATTCTCGAGTATCTACTTATCATACCTACCTACACCATGATCTGAGTTGACACTGCCCTTATCTCTCCTCTTTGGATTTATTTATATTTATTTTTAAATTTAAGCGCGTTATATTCATATCGGTAGATATTTCAATAGAAAATTCTCATAGTTAATTATTTTGGTCACTTTGAGACTTTTGTACTAATTTTCTTTCTAACACGTTCGCTGTAATTATTAATGAGAAAATTATAGAACACTTTTTATAGATTAAACGTTTCAAACAACTTAATTCATAGATCAACAGTTAACTCTTGTTATTAAGTGCCACTAGATGACAAAAGCGTACGCGTTTAAGTACGTTTGAAAGAATAATGGATATAAATAGCCATCGTACCATGATATATTTGTGTTATTGACGTTCTTCATCTAGCCGATTAGATTGACTTATTATGATAATTTAAGAATTAATGTGGACATGTTGTGATAATGTTCCTTTCATTTGTCATTTTGATGTTTTAATTATGTTAATGTATTTTCCATAATCCTTATCTCCTAAATTGATTAGGTGTAGCATTTTGTATAAAAGGTAATTAGTGTCTTCTATTGTTTACGCGACAAAGCTTTAAAAAATCCTCTGTTTTGGTTATTACAATAAAATAAGATGAATGTTTTAAGATTTATTTATAGTTATGAAACAGATTGCACCTTTTTACTTAATGTCTAGACACCCCCGTATCTTTTTTAATTTATTGGCCGATTTAATGGACTTTTTTATAAGGTATACTTATATAGACCTCGAGAAAGTGTGGTGGAGAAATATGTCATTCACTTGATAATTTTAAATTACGTCCACTTGCGAGAATTTTTTTGGTGGAGATAATATTAAGATTAAAAAATTCAACAGAACCCGCTAAGAAAACTGCAAATATAACTTAACTGTACTTTAAATATTTTGTGTTGGCTAGTTTACATTTTTATTTAAATGAATCTAAAAATTTTAAATAATAATAAATTTACTCCTACCTAAGTATTGTTCCAGATATAACTAGATAACATTACACAAACCACAATTATATCAAAAACATTCAAGAACTGTGTTTGTTGTTACATCTGTATCTCTTAAACCACCTTGAGTAAATCCTGTTAGTGTTTTTCCAATTTTTGCATAAAAAGTTATTATTGCCTGTAGCTTGATTATAAAATGACTAGGACATGCTTCCAATACTGTGTAAAATACTTAATAATTTACAATAAAAAAATCTACAAGGTGTGATCATGTTTATAATGCCCTACATATTTCAGTGTGTTGACGTGTAAAATTCAAGAAACTTCAGTGGCGGCTCGTGATGTTTTCAGTAGAGGAGGCTTGACGTGAAGTGAAGTTAAGTCAGAAAATCTAATTTCAATTTGAACTATTATTATAGTAGGTATCTAAAATTTCAAAAAAAATTGTTTATAATGAATATCAGTTCTTTCAAAATTATATGATGTTTTTTTTTTCATTGATGGAGGGGTCATCGTTAATATTTTCTATAATGGCATCTAAGAAAATACTATACAAAGTGTTGAAATCCCTGCCCCAAACTGATAAATTATTATTAGTAAATAACAAACATTGCCAGCAGTATAAGTTATTTCTAATAGTTGATGCGTTTAACCAGTCGTTTTTTTTATAATTATTATTGTTAAATCCTCTATTTTGTTTTTCACCTACTACAACTAAAGACGGCAAAGAAGGTGTTGGTCTAGATTTTTGTTTAATTATCAGTTTTTCATCGTAACTGAGAGTCTGAAATCCTTTTAATATCAAATAATCTACAATGTCCATCCAACTAGAGAAGCTGTTGACGTTATTGTCACTTTGAACCCTCATTTTTTAAATAAAGTTTTAAATACGTACCAGTAAAATGTAAAAGATTGCTTGTCAAACACAAATTCTTAAAAAATCACTTTTAAATTACGCAAAAACACCCATTAATCATAGAAACCCGCGAAATTACAGATCATAGATTACAAATGATAAATGGCAATGTTTTTGTTTTGTTCGAATTGCTCTATTTCCGATTACTGCCGAGAGTGTCGAGACTTCATGACGGGCGACCGCGTGGTGGTATAAGAAGGATGGCTATATTAAAAAACTTGCATGTTAAAAAGAGATAGTTGATGGCAACTAGTTGCCTGTGCTGAGATTTATTTGCCGGTGTAATGACGCTATCCCTATCGTTTAAGGTCACGCACTATTAGATACATATGTGAATGCCCTGGAGGCTTACCGCGCTTAGTTACCAGCAGTTCCGTTGGCATGGGCTACGTATTCGGAGAGCGCGAAATTTCAAGCACATTAAAAAATCACGTATTTATTTGCTCACTCGAGATCTCAATTAATAATTAGTTGCATGTGAAAACAGACTTATAACAAAACAAATATAAAAATATGATATAGGTAGGTACATATGTAATGTAAAATAAAAATAAATAATAGACATTTTTTTAGCAATGCTACAAACACCGCAGAGGAGGATTAGCCCCTCCTGCCTCCTCTAACAAGCGGCCACTGGAAAACTTAATGAAATATGACGGTGGGTATTGAACGGTGAAGAAATATTTAGTACAGTTTTACTTTGAAAACAAAAATAATATCAAGTTTTATTAGTTTAAAAACACTGCTGTGGCAATTGCTTGTGACAATAACAGTATTCGAGTTATTTACGTTTTTCACTCACACTTTTTATAATAGGCTTGTTCAGCCACTTTTCATATTTCATAACTTAAGTATAACTGAAAAATAATGGATCTGCAAAATATTAGAATGGGGCGTGGTCAGGAGCTACGTCACTATACGCATATGCCCAACACTTGTGCTCCATTCGATGTTTGTTGCACGTATTTTCTTGTATGCCTTTGAAATGCTTTGGAAAAATTATTCATTTGTTTGCCAATTGGACAAAAGCAAAGAAGAGAATGGCAACGTACAATGCGGAGATCTGATCAGTTTAATGTGAGATTATTCAGTAGTATAAATATTACTTTTTTACAATGTTTTTGTTAAAATATAGGTTGAAGAGGACGTAGAAAATTATCTTTATTTAAAACCCATAAATTGTAGGAGAATATAATTGGTATTCATCTCAATTATTAACACAGAGAGGAAAATAAAAAGGCGTTATAGAAGAATTTTTGCGTGAAATTTTGGCACGTTCACTTAGAATAGTGGTTTTGAGACTTTCACGGTCGGTGCTGTTGTTTGATCTGTAGTGATTCGGGTTTGTGGGTTATTAAGCTATGACCTAGGTAACTGGTCGCTGCCAGTAACAGAATTAACTTGCACTCTTACTTCAGATTTTTTTACCTGCCCTTGTTGTTCTCGGACTAGGCTTTGTGGCGGGTGGAACCATTATCAGTACCCTTGGGCCTGCTCATATATTGATTTGGGTTCATACCTACTAGTATTGTTATATATGTATGTATGTATACATGTATTGTTGTTGTATATTGTTATTGTTACGATATTTGATAACGGTGGTGTCCCGAAACGTCACTTAGCAGCCTTCTTATTTTGATAATTTAAATGTTTTGGAAAAAATTGTAAAAACAGGTAAAAAATAAAATAACTCATTTTACATTTGATATTTTTTATATCTATTCCCCGTAAATACATATTGATCAAAGATCGAAATTATTATCTAAAAATAAACAGTACATATTTTTTTATTTTGGGAAAAAACGAGGAAACTTTGCACCATTACTTTTTTGAGTAATTAGTAAGAATTAAAATATAGAGTAATAACTTGTATAATTAAATAACAGCAACGAAATAAAAAATAATTTGGTTATAGCTTCATATTATTAGTAACTAACCAAAATGTTACTAAATTGAACAAATGTATCTACTCTTTACCGCCATTAAAATTGGTTCGTTCATTTCATAATCGTGAACATATCAATTTCTGATAGATTATTAGAATCAGCTTTACTAAATCCAACTTCAACTAAATATATTATAATAAATTATTAACAACACAACAAATTATAGTACATTGTAATCTGAACGGGTGTTAATTTGATAGTTCAGCCTAGGAATTTTTGCGTATGGTGGGAACCATACAAACCACTAAATTATTCTCTAGAATTACAGAAAATCTGTAATAAAAATCGAACAAAATCTATATTTTGATAGTGCAGTTATTGCTCAGAGCGTATGCCTACGTGCAAAAATCTTGCAAACTGTAAATAGACTTTTATCGTGTTAGCGGTAGATCTCTCAGTCTAGAGTTGTGTATAATGACGTCATAAGTATAAATACAATTTTAGGAAACAATATAGAGGGATAGCACACAGGGGTTTTGTCACCTCGGCAGCCGAGTCGCTAGATAGACCAAGACATACCACTGTTAGTCGTCATGTCGTCTCGACCAATGCAGTGATATAAATCATGCCCCGCTATAGTCTGTTTGGAAATGAAAGAAAGTAATTAAACCCCGAGATAAGAACCGACCATGAGCGTGGTAATATTTCGTTTCAGGTAATTATCGGGTAACACTAATGCTAACAGGTAATTAGTATATTTTAATGGATACATCATAGGGCAGGAGCCAGTGTATTGTGATAGATCAATCCAGTCTTAGGGCTGAATATACGAAGACGTGCTAGTGCAGTAGAGTAAAATTCGACTTGTGTTTAGTGACTATTGTGCCAGTGGATATAATATTGTTTGGGTAAAATGTCGAGCTTATCAGATTATGTACCTGCTAAACGCGTGAAAAGATGTGCGCTGTCTCAGAATGAGAAGATTATTATATTAATTATATTTAATGCATTGAAACACCAACATCCTACCAACAGTGTTGACGACATCGTGGAAAAGTGTTCCAAAATGACAGGGATTGGAAAATCTACTATCTACAGACTTTTAAAGGAAACAAAAAAATGAACAAGATACTGTAAATCCCCCAAAATCATCTACAGGGAGGTCAAAAGTCGTTATAGATGATTTCTTCAAAAATGTCATTCGCAGGAAAGTACACTCATTTTATTTTAAAAAGAAATACCAACGCTAAATAAAATTTTAAATGAACTTTCAGAGGACAACAATTTGCCAAAAATCAGTAGAAGCAAATTATGGGCCGTCTTACGAGAGTTGAATTTTTGCTGGGAAAAGCAAAACAGGAAGTCAGCTCTTATCGATAAAGATGAAATTATTTGTTGGCGAAAATTCCGTGACGAAGGGAGGAATATTTATTATCTAGACGAAACTTGGGTCAACGAGGGATATACTGTAACAAAAGTATGGCAAGATAAAAATGTAAAAAGTTTTCGACAAGCATTTTTAGATGGACTTTCAACAGGGTTTAAGGCACCTTTAGGTAAAGGACGAAGATTAATAGTGACACATATAGGTAGTGCCAGTAGTTTTGTAGATGGCGGTTTACTTTTATTTGAATCTAAAAATGCAGGTGACTATCACAAAGACATGAACGCATATGTTTTCGAAGAGTATTTTACACAGATGTTGGATTTTATTCCTCCGGGGGTCTGTAATTGTAATGGATAATGCCAGTTACCATTCACGGCAGACCGAGCGGACGCCTACGACTGCTTGGAGGAAAGTCGATATAATTCAATCGTTATCCGGAAAAAACATTTGTTTTGAAACCAATATGGTGAAAAAGAACACAAGGAAAGGAAGACACTTGCCAATCTTAATAAAGATCAGAAAAAAATATGTTATCGATGAAATGGCAACAAGTCGCCAAATAACGGTACTACGGTTACCACATTATCACTGTGAACTTAACCCAATCGAATTAGTCTGGGCGTAGGTAAAAAGAGATGTAGCGCGAAATGATACGATGTTTAAATTAAGTGACATGAAAATTTTGTTAAAAAATTCCTTGGAACGAGTAACTGTAGATAACTGGCAAAGATGTATACATCATGTACGAAAAGAAGAGGAGAAAATGTGGGAACTCGATAATTTAATTGACGTTACTGTAGAACCTATCGTTATCAATCTAGGAGACGAAGATAATTCATCAGAATATTCAGAGGATGAATTTTAATATACCTACTTTTTTATTTTCTTTATTGTACATTTATACAACACTACATTTACTCACCATAATTTGAATGTTCAAAATACATATATTTTTGTGTGGAATAAAAGTCTATTCATTAAGTTTAAAAAAATATTTTGATAATAATATTGAATAATTTTATTTGAATTACTAAAAACCCTCTTAACCCGGTTATGATGCTTAAAGTAGCCTCTAGTTTTGAAATGCTGTTTTTATATTGTTTACTTATAAGAGAAATGACCGAGAAATTGAAGCGGCATGGACAAAGAGGGACTGTCGGGAATTAAATTTTAGCTACCTGCTACAATTTAGTACGGTTCGATCACACAAAGTTTTTTTAAAATTACACCTCATCTATACCGATAATACATAATATAAAAATATTGAATATAAGCACCAGTACTACATTTATTTACGATTTGCATACATAATAAGCTTTTATTACTCTCTTTCATTTCTAAACAGACCATATCTGTGAAAACAGCTGTGTGTGTCATCGCACTAAATCTGAAATCTGGTACCACCTTAGAAAATATCAAAAATCTTTTACAAATCATGAATACAAAAGTATTATCGCAAAGGAGATCATTATGGAAAATGTATATTCTTTTTTTAAGTTTTATTAAAAAAAGAATTTATAGTACCTAATACAATTCATAGTAGCAATTAATACAAATTATTGTGTAAAATATTTGTAATAAATGTAAAAAAGGTGCTAAAAATTTAAATATTTTCTGAAGTTAAAACGAATGACCTCTATTAACTTCATAATAAAAGTGCAGAATCTGCGTAAGACAAAGTCAAATGTGGTGGTGAATGAACAAATCGGTGTTGTATGTGTAGGTGTAGTGAATATTTTCTGTATTTTTTAGTAATTTTGCAAATTTTATTCATATTTAGTTATAAAAAGTGTACAAAAAATGCAAAACATATGCAAGAATATTTGCAAAAAATCTCGTTGCTATTACCCAGTGCTCCTTTTACTGTACTACTGTATGGTATTTCCCTGCATAAATTTGGCGTAGACCCGAAACTCAGCAGTGGAACAGTAAGCAGTGGAACATTAAATTAAGAAACGGAAAACCCACAGCTAAACTCATTAAAGTATGTAGCAAACATTTTCTTATAAAGAATTTTATGTCAGGTAATTTTAACAAGTTTATTAAATTAGTTAAGGATGTTTTTAAATCTGTATTATACATTACACTGCTAATTTTGTCTGTAAATACAGATTTTTGACAACTTGGGCATTCTCACGTTCTACCCCAGATAGCACATGTGTGGCTCGCCTCACCTTCTTTTAAAGGTCACTCACGATCCGCCAAGTACTCCAAGATATCTTGAACCGAGCCATTATATCTGAATCTGAAAGATTAAAGTTACGAACATACAAGGAACTCGCAATACCTTGGGGGCCTTAGGAATTTGTCTTACATTAAAGTTTGATAACTGCTAAAATACATTTTCACCTAAAAAATACAAAAAATTACACCATTAACTAACTTCCCTGATAATTCAAAGCTTTATAATCTTTAGAGGAACCGTAAACAAATTGTTTACAGCGCCATCTAGTGGTTCGTGAATTTCGCGAATATTTAAAAATCAACTCCAAATATAATTACAATTAGATAAGCATCTAAGCAGTTTATGTCTGTATAAGAAGTATACAATTGGATTTTGAGTTTCTCTTATTGACGTGCCTTTGAGATACAGCTGGATGAATTGAGTTTACAGCCTGGAATTGTCCAGAAAATTTGGGGCGTTCTCGACGTTCTGAATTTAGTTTAGTTTATTTTAGTATAAAAAGTTAGGTGCTGCTTAAGGTAAGATTTGAATAGCGACAGTTTATTAATAGCCTGTATCAATATTTCTGTAGTTTGCATGTTTTGTGTGTGCGAAGTAGAAATAGCTTAAAGAGAACTCGTAACAATAACAAAAAATGTAATAACAGAGCGGGTTATATTCTGTTGGCTATGTAACAAATTATAAAGTAAAACAGAGAAGCGCAACCAACCAAGATTAATAGACGTCTTAATGCATTTATATAAATACAGAAGTGCATTATTTTACCACAAACGAACATAGGTCTCTGTGCATGAAATAATTCCTAGTAAGTAATTACATTAATAATTTCAATATCATCGCAGTCGCGTATAATTATTCACGCTGCAAGCTTCTTTTTAATAACTTAATATGGCAAATTAAAGAAATAATTGAAATTAGTATCCTTCCAGTAAACCTGTTTCCTGTCGTCATCTACAATTATGCATTAATATCGGAGAATTACATCGATTTGTTTTCTTTAAACTGTTTTAAGTGTATTACTAGGTGGGTTCGACTTGGAGATATCAGGCTCCGGGGCGGGCACTCCTACTACTAGTTCTTGCAACTATCTGGTGCGCCGATATAAAAGTTGCTTCTGATTAACTGCACCATCTGATTTATATGTACATGAAATCTTAGAAAATTGTCGAAGACGGATATAAGTGTTTACTCATTCTGGAACAGAGACGCTAAATACAGAGTGTGTCACAATGGGAAAAGGCTTAAGTGAGACAGTAGTTACAAATAAGGCTATTGCGCCAAAAACTTTAATAACATAGAATATTTGTTAAAGTGGTTGGTAATATTCCAAAAACTTTTCCATCAATCAATGAGCAAGAGTTCAAAAATATTATACATATTTAATTTTACGGAATCTTCTTCTCCTTATCCCTTCATTTGTGAATCAGTTCTCCAAAGAGTTCTAAAGTGCCGTGGTCAATCTCAAACTGTTGTGCTTTCCATAGTTTATTAATTTGTCATATGAACGAAATCCAAAACTCATTTTAAATTGCATTTTTGATTGCTCAAAATTTGTGTTATACCATAAACTTATATAAACAATGGTTGTACAGTAGCGAATGTATAACCAATTGTACCATTACATATAAATGATAGCAAATCTTATATAGCCAATGGCTGAATTATGACAAGGCTTGAAAATGCAACGATTGTAAATGGTGTTGGCTAGTAAAAACGCGAATACAACTAATTTGGAGGTGGGAGGTGGGAATATGACTATTTTTAGGCTTTGAGCTAAAAACATTACTTTTGGAACTCTTGGAAATACTTGTTACAACGTCGTGAAATATATTTTTATCGGAAACATACCTATTCTATTCCATATTAGGTTTCAAAGTTCATCTGGTAAATTTTCACTAATCAATTTTTTATTATATTCCCTTTCCTTTGAAAGTTGCAAGCAGAAATGTGGAGACGCGCTTATTTTAAATATTTCGATCAAAATCGAAATGGCCAGTGAAAACAATAGACAGATTGACTGTTGAAGGACTATTACGTTTGTGATAATATTATAAAATAAATAGATATCGAATCATAAAATGACAACACTAAGTAAGTAATTACTAAGAATTAACACAATTACATAAACTACAAAAATATTTCAAATTACTTTAACAACAACAACAACAAATAAACAACTATAAATTATTTTCTATGTGACCCCCTTCTTCATATCCATTCGTCACCGGATTTAAGTGACTCTTTTTTAAATGTCTGAAGAAATTTATGGGCATGCAATAATAATTTTTTCTTTCAAATGGGCAATATTTTTTGAGAGGGTCTTATGCACATTGTTTTTGCGAAGTCCCCATAAACAAATATCTAAAAGTGTCAAGTTAGAAACTGTCCTGTCCATTTTATGGAACCATTAATCCCTATCCATACAGGGCGAATCAAAACTTATCCTTATCATAAAGAATTTGGAAATGTTCGACATACACAAATATGATAATGCAAAAAAATTAATATACGCATTCTGAAAACTATTTAAAAAAATGTTATTGCACGTCGGTGGAATATGGTCTACTGTAATGGAGTAACAATGCAAACTGGCGATGTCACATATTGCACGAAAGAAAACCTACGAGGTTTTGTGATTAAACCTGCACCCGTACAAAAAAAGATTTGCAGCGTTTTTACTTTAAAATAAACTTAAAGATAGATAGATCTGACCAAAGTGTGTCTTTAAAATGGATAAAACTTTGTTACACTAATTTCGAAGAAGAAATGCGGTACTTGCTCACTATTAGAAGCATGAAATTTATAAAAAATCAGGTACACACATCTTATTACAAAAATTGTTTTAAATTTTGTCCCTCGATTTGTACACACATTTGGGCACGTCTTATCCATTTTTGGCGGGCAGGTCATATTGAAGAAATTCGAGATATTGTAAACCATTCATATGATTGGGCAATATGATATTCAATTGTGTGCGGATTTTCGAATTCCCAAATGTGTGTATTGTGAATGTTCTGTATTACGAATTGAGGATTTTAAGCATTTTCTGTAACAACCACTTACAAAAACTAGTGACGTATAATCCGCTAGTAACAGTGCTTGACCACGCTGGTATGGGTATAACTGAGCTTCATGTAGTAAGCGCCACACCGTTGATTGTGATACTCCAGGCATTTGTCTAGCAATCTGCGTGGTACTTATTCGCAGATTTTCACAGACCACATTCAACCCTTTTTCCTCATCTGCAAAAATACGGTGCGGAGCCACCATCTCGTCCACAATTAGCACATAAATTACCAGTATTACGTCCACGTTGCACCACTGCCGTAAAAGTTTCATGATTTGGTCTGCATCGATCAGGAAATCGATCCGCATGCAAGCGGGAAGCAATGTAATGTAATGTTTATTCATTCATTTTTTAGGAATACAATAAATTTTTTAAATAGATATACCACATCGGTGTAAACAACACAATAAACAAGAAAGACTCACATAAGTTAATACTTGTACGTGAGTTAGTAGCAAACAATAAACTTAATTTAAAAATACAATTTAAAAGCTAGTTGGACTAATATAAAAATTGATAAGAAACAAACAAAACAATTAGGTAACACAATCTGAAATTCAGGTAATCCAATATAAAACTGCAAGTAAAAGATAATAATAAAAATAGATAGACAGATAGGTACACAGTTAAGGTAAGCAAAATACAATATATATTATTATAAGTTAGGACATTTTTTAAATCAATCATTTTATGTATTTCAAGTCTGTTGTGCTTCTTCAGAGAAAATTTTAACTTATTTTTAAAAACGTTTAACTTTAATTCATTTTTTATGCTTGCAGGTAATGAAGAGAACAGCCTGGGAGCCAAATACAAATATCCACGCTGGAAAAAGCTGTATACGGGAAAGGTATTATATATAAATAATATTTGTTATGTCTATTATCTGGTAATTGTTGCAGCTGATCTTGATTTCTATATTGTTGTATGCATACATGTAGAAAATACAACTGTTTTAAGTCAAATACCGAAGCCTCCATATACAAATTATTTGTAGGGTAAAATTTATCTTTTCTTAAAATTATTTTTAGAAAACATTTCTGTATGATTACTGCTAATCCATATGTTAAATGCGATTGAACTAATGCAAAATATTACTTTAATTCACCAATAAGTAAAAAATCACGTATATATTTAATTTCTATTTTCGAGTCAACTGAATGGGTGAAATGATCATTATGAATTTCAATGGAATCAAAATTTGGTGCAGACTGTCTGTCAGAGTAAAAAGGTATGTAACTAGTTTTTTTATAATTAACAGTTAGAAGCATGCTATCAATACAACAATTTTGTTAAATCTCTTTCGACGTTACTTTTTAGTAGATCCCAAGAACATGACTTGTAGAAAATAGCTGCGTCATCTGCATAACTAATGATCTTCCCACTGCTCTGAATGGAGAACAATTCATTCACATATATTGTAAATAGCATGGGTCCTAGAACTGTACCCTGCGGTACTCCATATTCAACTACTTCAGAAACACTAGTGCAATCATTTATTTTCACACATTGTTTTCGGTCGCTGGAAAAGCCGCACTGCATCACCTCTTACACCGATATCTTCAAGTCCATCAAACAATATTTGACTCACGGTTCACGGTGTCAAAGGCTTTTACCAGATCTACGAAAGCACATAGTGACTTATTACTCTCATCCATATTGTAAATCTAGTTAGTTAATGGCAAAACAGCATCTTGGGTGAATTTACCTTCATGAAAACCATATTGAGATGTCGATAAGAGATTGTATTTATCTATGAATTTTACCAACCTTTTTTTTTTACTATTTTCTCAAACACCTTTCCAAAATTTGTAATAACTGAAATTGGTCTGTAATTTGTCGCATCCGTTTTATCACCGTTTTTTTGTAAATTGGTGTTATTATTGACGTTGACACTCGCCACTATATAAAATTTGGTTAATAATATAACAGAGTGGATAACTTATGTTATCTGCAATTTCCTTCAAATCTTCTGCCTTCAAGCCATCAATTCCAACTGATTTCGGTTTTTTAAATTCAATATTTCTTTTTTAAATTCATCGACAATAGCAGGAAGCAAAAATAAAGAGTTCAATTGTCTTGTCCGGTTTCGCTCATAGTTTTTATTGACTGGAATTTTTTGTGCAAGATTATAACCCATTTTAGCAAAACTTGTATTAAAAATTGAAGTAATATCCTTATTGTCGTGAATAAGTGTCATATTTTACCGATGTTATGTTACTTTTGTCATTGTTCTTATTTGTAAATTTATTAACAATCTGCCATAAATTTTTAGAATCATTCGTAGCCCTTCAATTTTTTTTCTGTAAAAATTTATCTTTGTTTCACGAATTAATGTTGATAGTTTATTTTTATATTTTTTATATTTTTTCGCAATTCGTTATTGTACAGATATTTTTTACGCTGTAACAGGAGTCGTTTTTTTTTTCATTTATAGAATTTCTTACTTCACCTGTGATCCATTCTGATCTTTCATCTTATTTCTTTTTATTTTGATATGCACCGTACATTTTTTTATTGTATCAGATACCAACGACACAAATGTATTTCTTGCAGATTCAATGTCCACCCTCGAGTACACCGAGTCCCTAGGCAAATTACTGAAAGCTGTGTGAAGCTTCTTGTGATTTAAAAAGGTTCTATAATTATTATGTTTTTTATTCATAGCACAACTTTCAGCCAAGCTGCCAATGCATTTTGCCTAACTTCACCATAAATAAGTATCATGTCCATTAACTCAGCATTACTATACACATGAACCATTTTGAAAATTTTATTAAGATTGACACTCCCACGTTAAATAAAGTCCTTTATCATAAATTTGTTTGATGATATCGACTTCTTATTTAAGGGTGCACATACCCTCAAAAGTTTTTCGGAAAACTTCTGAATCACCCTGTATATCATGGTATATTTGATATAAATAATCACAGACAATATTTGTTCTGTGAGTTACAGCTCCATTATGTTAAAACCATATCTATCTTCTTAGTTTCAGAAGCACATTTTCAAGAATGGAGATTCTTTTTGAATAAAAGTGATATCTTCTACCATTTAATATTCTTGCATAATGGTCCAATTAGATGGCGGCCAATGATGACACACCAGATGTTGACACCAAAATGACTTTGATTGGGGTTAATAAAATGAGGGTTTTCAGTTGACCAATAATGTTCGTTTCTTCTGCTAGGCAGGTCATTGCTTACAAAAAGGATTTCGTTCAAAGACTTTAAAAACTCGCCTATTAGCAACTTCTGTGACTGCCATAATATGGGTAACACAATTTATCCATTTCTCTATATTTAGTTCGCCTAATTGTTCTAAAATGTGTAACTTGTAGTCATGATATCTACTACTACTCATAATTATTTGAATTGAGCACTTATCCAATTTTAATTTCTTGCTAGCATGCCTAATTGAATGTCTTGGATTGTCTTCAAAGTATTGTAATACCTGGGTTGTTGCATTATTACTGCGAGGTCTTTTCCGAACTGATTTTCCTTTTCGGTTATAAAATGCACTCCAGAGTCCTTTCCAATCTTATTCTTATTCGAATTTTTGTGATCTTTCCTGATATATTTTTTTGGGCTCGGTAAATTAAAATCAAAGTTTTTCATCGTGCGTAGTCGTATTAATGCAAATAAATTGTTCAAAAAAAGAACAAAATATTTCATTATTAGACAAATTGCTTCACAATATTCAAACTGTCTATTAGTTTCCATGGAGACCAAATTAAGTCATGGCTAATTCGAGATATTCGTCTTCACATTTCTGCTTGTAACTTTTAAATGAAAAGAAATATCAAAAATTTTTATTAAAGAACCTCTGTCCTTCCTAATATGAAATCTAATATGTGTGATTCTGGAAAAAAATTATTTCATGACGTCATAACAAATATTTCTAAAAATAATTTTGGCTCAACGGCAAGCGGTTCTATTTCAAACCTCAAGTGAAATTTTTATTCGCGTTTTTTATTAGCCAATAGCAGCCCTGGGGAATCGAGTTTAAGGTACTCTGTACATTTGAGTATTCTTATCAACAGAAATAATATAGTTGGGTACACTCATAAAAGAAATGAAAACTGACTTAACTAAGTTCAAACCTTTTGTAAGCATTTAAATTTAAAAAAATTAAGTTTACATTTTTTGCAGCTTTAATTGTAACAGTTAGTTCCTGAGTCTTGAAAATATTGCAATCTTTAATATTTTTAACTCGATTTTGTGTATTTACAGAATCTATAAAATTTCCGTAATTTAATTTGGTTACTATTAAATAGTGATGGAGAAATATTTTTCAAAACACAACTCATCTTCAAATAATAATAATAATATCTCTACCTCTCATTCTAATCACAAGGATTATCCTAGAAGTCGGGGACTTGTGGGTGAGAGGGAACAGAATATTATTATTAAGCAGGCCGCATTTGCGCCTAGGAACGACTTACGTTGGCAGATCCTAACCATTATTCAGTGCAGGAATGAAGGAAATTTCCTGGTTTCCTTCATCTCATAAATATATGGTCGAGTATCAACGGTTACTGAGATAGCAATGAAAATATGTTCACCCGAGTTAATTATTGTAATACATCTCTAGAGAAATGTTTATTTTGTAGGTATTATAAATTATAACACTGATTAATGACCTAATAAACCGAAATTAATGAATTCAATTTTCAAATATACCTGCCACCGTCCGCCTCGATGCATGGCAGCTTGTTTGTGGAATGCACGAGTAGTTAGTTGAAGTGCACGGTGATTTTCTGTTATGAGTGCTGCACAATTGACAATCCGATCGAATAGTGCCTCACTTGTGTTCATTTTTGTTGCTTATACTAATGATTTAAACCTTCTTCAAAGGCAGTAATCAAGGGAAAACCACCTCGGCCAATCCAGCGTTGTGGAAAGTCATTGTTTAGATGATTGATAACAACACGACTAAAATGGGTAGTCCAGTGATCTGTCAAATTATTTTCTAAAGAATCTACATATCGAGCTCCAATAAGATGACCATATTTAGAATTTCTTCTTCCACTGCTAGACCAGAACCAGCTTGCATCTTAGATGTAATTCTCACACTGGGAAATATTACAGTTTCACATGCATTGCTGAAGACTGGAATACATTTCTATCTGGCACTCTTTTGTTCGGGAAGCGACGTCGATATTCAGCAACTGCACGATTAGCGCTACCGTTGCAATGCCCATAAATAAAAAAAATATCACCATATTCTCGATGACTAAATGTTGTAGGTATTACGAATTTATGTGTGTACAATACCGACTAAACAAATGCACATGTAAAAATAAATGCGACAGTTATAAAATAAGCATTTAAATTACAAACGTCAAAATAAATGTGACAATTACCAATCACTTATGTGAGTTTGGTTTAGAATGCATGGCCTATTCAAAATAAAATATCAAATGATAGCTTTCGCAAAAATAGCAATATAAATATTTTCATTGTTATCTCAGTGATAATCGACAATATGTTTATTATGATTTTTTGTTAACATTTGCCCCCTAAATACGTCTTTCAAATATTGCCCCATCACCCTGTATATGCTTTCATTGTAATGCAGAAGCCACTTAGCCAGATTTTCAAGATGTGGACCTTATTAGGTACTGGGCCTAACTTGATTTCATCTTTCTCCAATTTTATTGTTTCCATCAAGTTGTAAACGGTATGAACGAGTAAAAAACAACATTAAATTAAATATAGGTAATAGAATAGCATATCACCAAATATAACTGTTAATTAGCCACCCCCATAAGAAAGTGTTGGTGGGCCCAATTAACTTTGAAAATAAGTAATTTGTTTTTTAAATTAATTTCAGCGACGAAAGAAATTAAATTTATTTTCCTGGTCTCAGTTTTACGACATACGGACCGAATATGGTGAAAATGCACGCGCACCCGTAGAATTCATATTAGGCTGCTTCTGGTAAAGAACAAGCAGATGAGACACAGGGAAAAAGTATTGCCATCACATACCAACAGAGCACACACAATCTGTCACTGACCTGAAAGGAATACGTGTGCTGAATAGAAAGAAATGCTCATGCGGATGCTGACGCTCGACGGGTACTCGTATTAAAATTGCTGATTGTATGTAAAGGAAGCTGTTATTACGAAAAAAGATCTCAAATAGAGTTATGCGATTACTTCCCACAACTTTTCTTCTGGAATAGTTCCTTTCTAATTGAAGTCTTCGGATAAAATATGAAACTGCAGCGTGGATGTATGAATTATTTTGTTGATAAATAGATGTTTCTGATAATTAGTAGAGTGGCGGTTCTAGTACTCGTATTGTAATTTGCAACACATACATTTTCTACTGACAATACACATGCTATGGTAAAATGTGTAATACAGGGTATAGATATCAAAAATCCAGGGGTGTATTGTGTGGCCAAAAGTAAAAGTTTTTTGTTATATAAATGTGGAGTTTTAGGGCAACCATTATCCAGCTACAATGTGTCAAAAATAAAAATCAGTTTTTATTTTTAATTTCAAAACCGCATGAGATAATTTAACCAAATTCGGTGTGCATATTTAGTATGACAATAGGTATGAAATAAAAAATTACAAGCTTTAAAAACTTACCAGTGGTGGAGGTGTGAGTATTGTTGGTCATTATTTGCCAAGAAAAAGTATCACCCTGTATTACAAATAAAATAGGTCAACATATGCGCCATTTTCACTTTTTGTTTCCAAACCGAAACAAAATTGATTTATTTGATCAAGTGCATATTTACTTAAATTACCTACTTAAACATATCTTATGGAGGCCATGCAAAACAATAACAGTAAGAAGCCGCCATTTTATTTGATATTGTGCATTGTCAAATCAAGTTTATTTTTTTTAAAGTTATAATAATGGCTTATGCTTATTCAAACGCTGAAATGGCCAATGTGGTGTACATTTATGGCCTTGCAGATGGTACTGAGACTGAGGTCTGTTTGGAAATGAAAGAGAGTAATAAAACCTCGACATAAGAACCGGCCATGGGCGTGGTAATATTTCGTTTCAGGTCATTATCGGGTAACACTAATGCTAACAGGTAATTAGTATATTTTACTGGATACATCATAGGGCAGGAGCCAGTGTATTGTGACATATCAATCCAGTCTTAGAGCTGAATATACGTGAAGACGTGCTAGTCCAGTAGAGTAAAATTCGACTTGTGTTTAGTGACTATTGTGCCAGTGGATATAATATTGTTTGGGTAAAATGTCGAGCTTATCAGATTACGTACCTGCTAAACGCGTGAAAAGATGTGCGCTGTCTCAGAATGAGATTATTATATTAAATGTACGTAATGCATTGAAACATCAAAATCCTACCAACAGTGTTGACGACATCGTGAAAAAGTGTTCCAAAATGACAGAGATTGGAAAATCGACTATCTACAGACTTTTAAAGGGAACAAAAAATGAACAAGATACTGTAAATCCCCCAATATCATCTACAGGGAGGTCAAAAGTCGTTATAGATAATTTCTTCAAAAATGTCATTCGCAGAAAAGTACACTCATTTTATTTTAAAAAATAAATACCAACATTAAACAAAATTTTAAGTGAACTTTCAGAGGACAACGATTTGCCAAAAATCAGTAGAAGCAAATTATGGGCCGTCTTACGAGAGTTGAATTTTTGCTGGGAAAAAGCAGAACAGGAAGTCAGTTCTTATTGATAAAGATGAATTTATTTGTTGGCGAAAATCCTACTTAAGATCAATTAGAAAATTCCGTGACGAAGGGAGGAATATTTATTATCTAGACGAAACTTGGGTCAACAAGGGATATACTGTAACAAAAGTATGGCAAGATAAAAATGTAAAAAGTTTTCGACAAGCATTTTTGGATGGACTTTCAACAGGGTTCAAGGCATCTTCAGGTAAAGGGCGAAGATTAATAGTGACACATAAAGGTAGTGCCAGTGGTTTTGTAGATGGCGGTTTACTTTTATTTGAATCTAAAAATATAGGTGACTATTACGAAGACATGGTGAATATGGTGAAAATAGAACTTTTGACACTTGTCAATCTTAATAAAGATCAGAAAAATATGTTATCGATGAAATGGCAACAAATCGCCAAATAACGGTATTACGGATACCACCTTATCACTGTGAACTTAGCCCAATCGAATTAGTCTGGGCGCAGGTAAAAGAAGATGTAGCGCGAAATAATACGACGTTTAAATTAAGTGACGTGAAAATTTTGTTAAAAAATTCCTTGTTACGAGTAACGGCAGATAACTGACAAAGATGTATACATCATGTACAAAAAGAAGAGGAGAAAATGTGGGAACTCGATAATTTAATTGACGTTACTGTGGAACCTATCGCTATCAATCTAGGAGACGAAGATAATTCATCAGAATATTCAGAGGATGAATTTTAATATACCTACTTTTTTATTTTCTTTATTGTACATTTATACAACACTACATTTACTCACCATAATTTGAATTTTCAAAATACATATATTTTTGTGTAGAATAAAAGTCTATTCATTAAATTTAAATAAATATTTTGATAATAATATTCAATAACTTTATTTGAACCCGGTTATAATGCTTAAAGTAGCCTCTTGTATTGAAATGCTGTTTTTATATTGTTTACTTATAAGAAAAATGGGCCGAGAAATTAAAGCGGCATAGAGAAAGACGGATTGTCGGGGATTAAATTTTAGCTACCTGCTACAATTTAGGTTTGATCACACAAAGTTTTTTTAAAAGTACACCTCATCTATACCGATAATACATAATATAAAAATATTGAATATAAGCACCACAGTACTACATTTATTTACGATTTGCGTACATAATAAGCTTTTATTACTGTCTCATTTCTAAACACACTATAGGCGAATTTATGGAAAGATCTCCAAATCATGCAACTCCAAATCCAAGAATATTTTTCAACGTCTTTCGGAGTCAGGCTCATTTCAGAAAGGTTCAATTCCTGGAAGACCTTTCAATATTGGAACACCTGAGTTGGAATAAGCTATTCTACACGAAATAGAAGAAGACCTAAATACTAGTACTAAGAAGATCGTAACAAATCTTAATGTGAATCATAAATTAGTTTAGTCCGTTCTGAAGCATCAACCTGTATCACATACAAAGAGTTCCAGCCTTACTGCCACAAAACTATCCTGCTCGCCTATAATTTTGCCATTGAATTTTGCAAACAAATTAACAAAATGTTGACTTTACCGCTGACTTATTAACATACCGACAAAGCTAATTCTTCCTGATGATGCTATAATAAACTTCCACAATAATCTTTGGTCTAATGAAAACCCTAATACCATAATGGATTCTCGATATCAACATCAGTTTTCTTTGAATGTATAGGTGGGTATTATTGGAAATTCTCTTGTTGGGCTTTTACCAAGAACTTTAACCGATGCCTCCTATAGACATTATCTTGAAAACGTTTTACCTGAACTACTTGATGATATTCCCTATGCGTTAAGACAAAGAATGTGGTTTATGCATTATGGGGCTCCCCTACATTTTAGTTTGACTGCTCTTGAATCTTTAAATGAAATATTAGGTAATAATGTGATTGGACGAAGCACAAGAGCCATATTTGAAATATTAACTTGACAAATGATTTTGTTTCGAATAAGTTGTTCTGTACAGATTCCACTTTAGAGAAGATTTTTTGGAAAGTGTATGTTGTTTCCAAAGTCGTACGTACTGGGTTAAGGGTTACTTTAAAGAATGCTTCAAGGTTCTATTTTAAGACATCTATTTGTTATAATCGGAATGATTTTCCCCTATATTTGTTTCCAGAGAAATGTATTCTTTACCTGGATGATATATTTGTAATTTGCACCAATAAAAATGTAACTACTTTGTAACTTACTGTAAAAATGCGGAAAGTAAAGTTAATGATTTGTAAGTTAAAATGTCACAAAATTGAATATAATAAATTAAAATTCTTTTTTAGAATTTTTTTAAGTAAAAAACATTCAATTTGTAAAATTTGGCCTTAAAACGGTTGTCACTAATGAATAAAGAATTGTGAGTTGATAGGACTTTTCTTCTTCCTTTAGAATTTTACAATGGACTCACATTTATCAATTTTGAATTTAATTGAAGATTGGTCTACTGGTTTAAGAATATTATCTGGAAAGGGTCGTCGGTTGATAGTGACATTCATAGGAACGGAGAACTGATATTTCAGTCAAAAAGACCGGAGATTACCACGAAGTGATGAATGCAGAAGTTTTTAAAAAATAGTTTGAACGTATTCATGAAAATTTAGAACCCCAGTCTATCGTCGTTATGGACAATGTTCTCTATACCACAATCGAAGATGTGAAGAAATGCCACGTCAATCATGGAGGAAAGCAGAATGATTACATGAAAATAGGATCCTATTAGATGAAAACGAAGTAAAACCCTTATCGAAAAACTGCAGAGAAATGCCAGGCAATATAAAAAATTTGCTACTACCTCATTATCATTCTGAACTAAATCCAATAGAATTGATATGGGCGCTAGTACATAGCCAAATAGAATAGGCCATTTAACTTGCCCGATCTAGAAGTAATGATTAAAAGATCAATTGCAAAAGTATTCACGTACCATACGCAATACTTCAACCCACAAAGCTTTGTAGAACATTGTAAACATGCTAAGTTTATTTACATTACAAAAAATTTAAATATATATAGTAATGCTATTTAATCTTTATAAAAATATCTTAATTCATACTTTTACCTATATTTATTGACCATTTGTTACCTTTACAGAAAAGTAACACGTATGCCTATGCTTTACATACATACATACATGACTTGCAAATATAACATACGTTATATAACATACGTTATATTTGCAAGTCATTTCACTGTCTATAAATTTTAGATGGAGTTACTATTTGAGGTCCTGTGCTATATATCTATTTAGAATGCAAAGAGGTGATTAGTTTATTCCTTGGCAGTTATCAAATTAGAACCATTTCTGTAGAACTATGAAATCTTATCCTATATAACAAATTTACTATCACTGACCATATTATTGTATGGATATGGAATGGATGTAGTGACCAGTTACAGTCTACTTGTAATAAGGCATATAATGAGACAGATATTCTAGAAAATGTGCATTTCGAACACTTACTACATATATACAATTTTCAACCTGCTTGATAGTGTTTAAACACAGTGTCCCTGGATTAGCTGGCGAGTCGCACAATACTGTCATAACGCAAGATTTACGAAGAGAAATATTACCCATCATAACCTTCCCCATTTATTACTGTAATTAACATTCACCCTGTAGATAAAGAAAGTACGCGGTGCGGCTTAGTTGCATTTTACTAGACTATAAATCCATCACAGAGATTTCTAAGTATAGACGAGTACCGTCATTTTTAGCCAGATGCCTGCTGAAGTGAGATGCTGCGAATTCTTCTCCTACAGACTAACAATGAGTTGCCTCGTATTTTAAACATTCGATTCACGTCTATTCTTTCTCTTTTGCTCGTGTCGGTTTACTATTTAAACACATCATTTATCGAAAACGAATGACTCTGTAATAAAAACAATTTTTCATAGATAATTAAACATGTAGTGTACTGATCAAATTTATAACCGAACTATTTTCATATGAAATGCGACTTATTAATTAATGTGTCGATTTAACTGAAGAAATCTTGTAAACGGTTGAAGCAAAGTGAGCGTTGCTAAATAAGGTTTGGTTGGGTTAAGTAAGGCTTTAAATTAAGGTAGATAACGAAATCATAATTAAATGCCAAAGGACGTTCTAAAAATTTTTTTTTTAGACGCGTACCAATTTTTTACGAATATTGAAACAACTTTTTATTTCAAGCTTTTTCTCTAAATAACTTTTTCTTGTCTTTATAATAGGCCTTGCAAAACAGTAGGTAGTATTTTAATTTTGTTTTATTTTAATCCTAATTATGTATAAAGTAGCCTATGAAGAAAACAAGTGCAGTAACTTGCAACAGTATAAATGTAATTATTAACTCAATAACACTACCTACTGTTTTTGCAAGACCCATCTGATCTAAATTGATGTGATAAACGAAAAATTCAAGTTACAAAATAAGTAATCGGTATCTGTTGAACTGTTATGAACTCAAGAAAAAGTTATTTGGAAGAAAGCTTCAACCGAAAACTTGTTTTAATAGCCATAAAAAATTGATAAGCTTCTGAGAACAACATTTTTGAAGCGTCATGACACTCAGCGTCATTTAGTTATGGTTTCGTTATCTATCTTATTTTCGGGTTATAGTTAGCCCAAACAAATTTTGCTTGACACGTTCGCTTCGCTTCAGCCGTTTACAAGACAAACCTATTTCTTCAGTTAAATCGATCACCCTGTACAGTATACTTTTGCTACAATCCACTAAAAACAAAAATAAGATTTAAATAGTCATATTTACCCTTTGTTTTCTGGGGTAATAAAAATAAAATGTCTGGTAGGTATGTTTCATTTCCCGTTTCTCGAATGTTAGATTGACTCCTTTTAAATATTTTTTTGTTCAGTAAATTGTAAAGTGTAAGGAGGCACGGTGCACTAATTTGACAACTTATGCTTTAATTTCAAATTTACAAATGACATTTAATTGTTTCCTTAACACGCACTGTGATTATACAGTATGCGCCAAAAGTATGGAATAAATTCAATAAAAACGAAAAAATGATTTTTTGGGAAAAATCCTCGAACAGGTCGATTTTTAATTTAAAAAATACATATTTTAGCGTAAAATGCGATTTTCAAATGTCATTTGTTTTCGAGTAATGACGTCATCGATTTTTTTTTAAATGGCAACACCATATTTTTTTCCTTGATTCTGAAAGATCGTTTAATTCTCTATCCTAAAATTTTGCCCTCTTAGATAGGAAAGTTTTCGAGTAAATGACGATTGAATGTTAGAAAACGTAAATTTTATCCATAAAAAAAGTTACAATTCTGAGGTATGGAAAATAAAATACAATTGATTAAATTTTATACTTAAATTAAATGTTCGAATTGCCATCCACCAACTTCTTGACAATGCGCAAGTCTGTGAAGAAATTCTTCTTGCACATTATGAATGATTTCTGGGGTAACTCTGCGTATTTCGTCCCGAATGCGATTTTGAAGTTCTTCTAAATTACGTGGTTTATTAATGTACACTTTTGACTTCAAGTATCCCCATAAAAAATAGTTAAGAGGCAATCTTCCAGGCCATTCTATCGGTCCTCGTCTGCCGAACCTCCCAGGAAAACAGTTGTCCAAAAAATCTCGTACAGGGCGCGCATAGTGCGGAGGTGCACCGTCTTGCTGAAACCATATGACGTCAGGAATGTCAGGGTCATTATCGTTAGGAAAAATTATTGCAAGAGCTGGAACAAGGTCATTTTCTAGAAACTGTAAATATCTTTGTCCTGCAAGGGTTCCTTCAAAGAAGAAAGGCCCTACTATTCTGTCGTCAACTATTCCAGCCCACACATTTAATTTCTGAGAGTGTTGGGTATGTGCCTCTGCCATCCAATGAGGATTTTCCCGACTCCAATATCTGCAAGTTTGACGGTTTACTGTACCATTCAGACAAAATGTGGCTTCATCTGAAAAAAGTATTTGCCGGAGTAAATTTCTATTTCCTTAACATAAATCCATTAGAATTTCGCAAAAGTGTAAGCGGCGATCGGGATCATCTTCATTGAGTTCCTGCAAAAGTTGAATTTTGTAGGGATGATATTTTTCCTTCCTCAAGATACGTAGCACTGTGCTCTGACTAGTGTCATTGTTTAATGCAACCAATCGTGAAGAATTATGAGGATTATCCACCATACTTATCAAAATGTTCTGTTTCTGATTTTCATTAATGCTTAGACGTCCAGGTTTTGGAATATTTACAACATTGCCAGTTTCTCTAAATTTAGACTCTACCTTACTGACTGTTGATTGGCTGATAGGGCGATTTGGATATTTTTCATTAAATAAATCGCAAACTTCCTGCTGAGTTCTAGTCATATTCCCGCATCCGATAAGAATTAAAATTTCAATTCTTTTGAGTAACAGTTAAATGTGCCATAATACTTTAAATTGAATAATAATTTCTATGTCGCTTACAATACTTATCAGAAAGTCGGTGTGACAATGACACTTTGCAAAGATTTTCACCTACGTGATCCATAAAAGAACTATGGAATTCGAAAAACTAAACTTGATAACGTTTTTGCTTTATTTTAATTGATTTACGTTTTCTAACATTCAATCGTCATTTACTCGAAAACTTTCCTATATAAGAGGGAAAAATTTTAGTACTGTCTCATAGAGAATTAAACGATCTTTCAGAATCAAGGAAAAAAATATGGTGTTGCCATTTAAAAAAAAATCGATGGCGTCATTACTCGAAAACAAATGACAAATAATTGTTTCGTTTTTATTGAATTTATTCCATACTTTTGGCGCATACTGTATGGTGGTATCTACACTAGCATGTATATGATTTATATCAGTTTAGTAGGCTGATTCGCCTACCTATTCTTTTAGCAAGTTGTAAATAAAATAGTGAATATATATGTGAAAGTAGGAAAAACTATTTAATACTGTTTATGGCAAAACTAGTGAAATTAAATGAATCGTTTATTTCAGAAAGGTATTAACTAACATTTTGTTACTTTTGAGAAAATAAGTAAAAACTTATTTGTAGTTTAATAAAATGTGATAATGTTATTTTTTGACATAATTAGTTCAAGACAGATGTTTTTTATGTTAAAACAGGTATTTTTTTATAATGACGGAAAAAATTAGATTACAAAAAATGTAGTTAATACCTTTCTCAAATAAATGGAAAATATATTTTTTTAAAGTAATCAACTTGGCGTTATCACTGAAATATTAAACAGTGAGTTGTTTTTTAAAGAATTACCCCAATAAAAATAATAATAATGTTTAAACATTAAAGATTTATTGAAAACTGTAACATAATTTTTATTAAGCTTGTAATGCAATCACTTTCTTTGTGGAAACTTTTGTAGGCCATTCCAAAATTTCTTGATAGAATGGGTGACATTCCTCTGGAACGTATGACATCGCTTTACCGATATCCTTTAATTTTCTTTCCAATATTGGAACTTTCTCTTAATCAACTATGTACTTGGTACCTTTCTCAAATAAATGCTAAAAACTAGGTCGAATTTACGGGCACTGTATTTACGGAAGATGGTCTCTTTCTGCACTAAAAGATGCATTTACCTTAAAATAATGCAACGAGCTGAAAATGCCGAAAATGTTAGTTAGTCACATTCTGAAATAAACGATTCAAATAATGTACAAATTATACTAGTATACTCGTATAAGTAATTTGCACAATTAACTTGTATACAGGCTAATTCAGAACTTATCTAAAAGAAATTGGGAAGAGAGTCATGAAAAATGGAGTTAATATTATAAAAAACAATTTTGTAAAATCCTAAACATTAACTTTATTGAAGTTGTAGTATTTTCAATCGCTGGGCTGCTGTAGTCTCTAGCCAGGCAGTTCCGAATATTGAAATCCGATTACTCTTTGTAGGCGCTAAAGTTTTTGTGACGCCAGTCTTTACATTAGTTTTCCAAGTGTCAAAAATGGCTTTTGTATATAGTAGCAACTCGGAGTTGCTGAATATCGTTTTAACTTATGACTATCTGAAAATGCTTTAGCAGAACAATTTCCCGGTAAACATGTGCCAAATAATAATAATAATAATAATAATAATAATAATAATAATAATAATAATAATGTTTATTTATAATATTTGTTGCACAATAACAATAAAGACAAACTAAATAAACAATCTACTCGATAAGTGAGAACACTTGTTTTGAGAAAAAGGTAAATACAAAAATATAATGGGAATGGGAGATGCATAGTAGACGTAGAACCCATTATACAGCACATAAACATTCAAAAGATTAATTAGAATATAGGTACTACGTTTTTAACTAAATAACGTGACATTAGAACAGTGAAATAGAATCAACCAAGTAAAATAATTTGACAGAGAATAAGAATAAAAACATATTCCGTATATAAACAACATTCACACACACACACATATATATATATATATATATATATATATATATATATATATATATATATATATATATATATATATATATATATATATATATATATATATATATATATCAAATATTAAAACAGGACGAACAACAATTAAGGCTTACAAACTACATGAAAATGAAAATACGGAATAAGTAGCTAGATGAATTGATGAATATTACATTTTAGAATAGTACTCAATTTTAGGAAACAATATGAAAATTTTGTAACTGCATGGCAAATAAATTGCTTCGACATTAGGAGGTAAGTAGAATATTATATTTTATGCAATATAATTATCAAATGTTTCTAGTGGATTAGACAATATGAATAATTTTAACTTCTTTTTAAATATATAACTGATTTTAATATTACGAATTTCTTTTGGCAGAGAATTATACGCTCTTGGTGCTAGAAAGAAGATTGACCGTTGTCCAATACTTTTTGTCATAAAAGGAATCCTATGCCTATCCTTCTGCCTTGTAGTATATTGATACGCTGGTAATGTGGATTCAGATTTGGTGCAATGATATCTTAGGTTTAAGTTATAAAAGTACAATTCTCTCGCACTGAAGACCTGGGCTTCTGAATATAGGAGTTCCGATGCGTATGTTGGCTCTTTAGATAGAATTATTTTTAAAAACCTTTTTTGCAGGATATTTAATGGATTCAAATTGGTCTTCGATACTCCTCCCCACCCGAGTAATCCATAGCTTATATGGCTTTCCACTAGTGCATGGTAAAGTACTTTGAGTTGAGGAACGCTGAGAATTTTTTTCAAGTATCGGAATTTACATAACACATACTGCAGTTTTTTGATAATATAATTTATGTGAGAATCCATTTTAGGTGCGAGTCTATATAGATTCCTAAGTATTTAATTTCTTTTACAGGTAAAATTGTACACAACATAGTTCCAGTATTTATCTCAATATTAACAAAAGGTGGCAAACTGGCATTTGTGCAACTGAGTGGTAAGTAGTGCGTTTTGTCAAAGTTAATTGTCAACAATTTATAGTCAAACCATTTTTTTACTAAGATCACATCAGTTTCAATTAGTATTTTAAGGTCTTCCCAAGTGTCTGCTTTATAGAAAATTGCAGTATGATCTGCATATCCAATTATTTCCACTCTGGTCCGAATAGAGAACAAACCATCAACATATATAGAAAATAACAGGGGACCCAAGACAGTACCTTGTGGAACTCCATAATCCATCGACATTTGATCGTTCAGTACATCGTTAACTCTCTCAAAATGCAGCTACTTTTACCGGTGGTGTGCAGTGAATGCAAGTGTAGTGCAACGCGAGGGTAAGTTGAAACCGAATCGTAAAAGAGATGGAGATCCAGGACTTCCACGGCGTATTTCAGCATTATGGCGTATCATAAAGGAGGCTCAATTATATCACTACCGCTGTAGCGTGTCCAAGCATTAATACCAAGCGATTGGACGAGCAGAACCGGTACTATGGTCGCCACGATCTCCTGACTTTAAATCATTTGAACTTCTTTTTTGTGGAGATATTTAAAAAATGAAGTGTATCGCACTGAAGCGGATACATACTATTGATGATTTACGGAAACTTATCATAGTTGCTGCCAATAACTTACGAGTTCAAAATGTCCGTTTTGAAGAAGCAATAGTTAGTGTGTAGAAACTGGGTAAGACGGGTCCAAAATGTTATTGTAGGATCAGGTATGTCAAACTATTTTAATAATTAAAACTATTAATAAAGCAAAAGCAGTTAAATTTCCTGTATAAAATCGGCGTATAAATTTTTATTTCTTTCCTTGGGCATTTCGTTCCATTTTACAGTGGACGAGTTTCCAGTGCCGTGCAGAAGTGTATTTTTAAATCATTTTCGAACTGCTCTTTTTGATTTTTCTTTACAAAATTGTATTTGTAGGAGTCCTCTGTACACGCTAAAATGTTTTTTAAGATAAGTACTGAATCACCCTGTATAACTTCGCAATGATGTGTTTAAACACAGTGCAATTGTTTAAAAAGATGCTACAAATCTACAAATTTCTTTGCACAACGTTGTGTGAATATCAATTTAAAGGATTTCTCTGAACCAGATCGGCTCGATCATTGTTTCGTTAATAGTGCTTTGATCTGTAAAAAAACCGCGTTGCTAATTTCAAAGCATTTTGGGCGGTCGCATTCTAAGAAGGCTTCAATATCAATAAGATCTGTTAAAGAATAGTTAAAAAAAACTGAATAAGGTTTATTTAAGAAAAACTTCTATGGGGGTAAATCCTCAATTATTAGTAAATGATACAATAATTATCATTTGGATCGGTCGGTGGTCAAGTGGTTTATGATGCCAGTGCGAGACCACCCTGGATTAGCTATACTTATAGATAGGGTTGAGAATAAGCACCGTATCTACAGATATAGTAGAATGGAAGAACGTTCACTTGAGTTAATGTGCGAGATTGATACCGGTTAGCATTTGACCAGTTCCCAAATTAATAAGATTCGTCAGGTGTCCTTCATTCCTATATTGAAGTCCGGTTAGGGCCTACCAACGTAAATCGTTCATGGCTACAAAAGCGGCCTACTGAATAATAATAAGCCTCTTATCTCCTTCAAAAGACTCCCGACTTCTAGGCTAATTTTATTAATACTTTCCAACATCAGTAAAGATAGAAAATAAGAGCTATCTAAATAATAATGTAAATATTCTGTTAAATAAGTCCTATATGAACAGAAAAAATATACAACTCCATTTTAAACGCATCTTTTTATATAACAATGTCTTATGTGACATAGAACGTCATAGTGTTAAGCTATATAGCTTAAACTAATAGTGTTGAATATTTTTTAAATAAATTTGTAAAAAGTAAAATGTGATACACAATTAATTAACACTGTGTAACACTTTAGTTCTGTAATTGCTATATACCTATCTAACAGAAAATCAAACCACTATAATGTGTAAACTCTCCATTTATGATATAACTAACAATAAAACACATAAAAGTTACCCATAACATTTATTACATTAACAAAGTGAATTATGTTAAATGTGCAAAAATAGATTGCTCAACAATTAAATTATATACTACTAATAAGAACAATATTTTTTGCATTTTTTGTTTCTCTGTGTTGTTATCTCTTGCTAAAAACATATTGATACGTGATTTCAAAAGATAACATTTTAGTTGTACAGATGTGCTTGTATTGCCTTTCCTCCTGCCGCTGTTAGCTATAAATTTTACTGTATATTTACTTCTTAAGAGAAGTTCAAATTTGTTTCTAATTTTGACGTCACTAGCAGAGGGCGCCACTTGTGGCACACCACGTTTTTTTTAAATAGCAGAACTTTTTTGCATTTTAGTTATCCATCTAAGTATTGAAACAATCGATTCTCCTATCTGTTTTATTTGAAAAAGTATGCTTTGCTGAAGTCGGTAGGAGGAACGATTTTTGGGATAATCCTATTTGAAATGCCCAGTGCACCGAGTAAAAACTGTTTTGGTCTCAGGTAAAGTGCTTTTTCTGCTGAAAATACAGCAAAATGTTACTTGATAATGTTATTCAGAATGGTAAATCATGGAGACATGCAAAATTTCAAGAAAATCTGCTATGTTTGATGAAATCATTTTTCAACAAAGCACAAAATTTCATTAAAGCAGACCGATCGTTTTGAAATTTTGACGTCCCATAATTTATCGTTCTGAACAATTTTTCCGAGTAACATTTTGCTGTATTTTCAGTAGAAAAGGCACTTTACCTGAGACGATAACAGTTTTCAATCGATGCACTGAATATTACAAATAGGATTATTTCGAAAACTGTTACTCTTAACGACTTCAACAAGGTACACCTTTTTCAGATATAACAGGTAGGAGAATCGATTGTTTCAATACTATATGTATGTATATATTTTATGTAAATATTTGAATTTTTTAAGAAGTTATCTACAAATATCGAAAATAAAATTTTAAATTTGACAGCCTGTATCTTTTTTATTATGCGGCTTGGGATATGGATATGCTAGACTAAATCGATTTATTTTCACCTAATGAATCTGTGGTTTCATTTTTGCTACTTCATTTAAAAACACTGCAATATTTTCTTGAAATAAAATATTTCTAAAATTGCGGTGCTCTAAATGGCAGAAAAGGCACGTGCTAAGTGAAGAAATGATGATGATGTTTTGTCTGGCTTTTTGATGGCATTTCTTTAAAGAATGAAAGTTTATCTAAAAATTTGAAGTAAAAAAAAACAACCATTTGCAAGAAATTCGACATTTAAATTTTTTAAACATACCGATGAATCTCATTTCTTACGATTTAGATGTAATACTTACAAAGTAAGTTTTTACTGGCTCTGATAGGTCTCACCGGCAAAAAAAAACCGGCCACTAAAAACTAGTCCCAATTTTCAAGTTGGTTTCCTCGCGAACCGCTCATTTGATTTTGATGATCTTTTTTTAAATTGTACATTGATTTCTCTGAAACGGATGCTATGTCGGAAATTTTTATTCGGAATTTAATTTGAGCATAGACAGGGCGCAACAAGAAGACGAAGTTTTTTTCCCGAAATTTGTAACACCCTGTGGGTTGCAGCGGCTACAGTCGCTGTTGCTAACTGGAGTCACACTGTAGCCTCATCTTTTGTGAACATTTTGTTTTTGAGTTTGTCAACGGATGTCAAATTAAAAAAATGCCGTTATCTGCGTCGGATGTTGCTCGTATTGTGGCCTTAATTGAGGACGGCCGAAGTCAACGTTATGTGTCCTCTATATTTGGCATACCTCGAACAATAGTCCAGGATGCCTGGAATCAGTATATGGAAACGGGAAATTTTACCAGGCGAGTGGGTTCCGGAAGAAAACGGAAGACAAATGAAATTGACGACCGCTTTATTGCCTTAAATACTTTACGAAATCGTAGAACTACAGCGATTCAGAATCAACATCTGCTACAAGCCATGCGTAGAAATGAAGTCAGTGAGAGCACACTCCGAAGACTTAAAGAAAATGGCTTGCCATTAAGGAGGCCTGCCACAGGACAGTTCTTTTCACGGATGAATCGCGGTTTTGCCTGCGATTGCCTGATGGTCGGGAGCAAGTCTAGAGACGTCGAAATGAAAGATATGTGGACTGTAGAATTTCGTAACCCGTAAGTTTTCATGGGGGATCTGTGATGTTGTGGGCGGGAATTTCCAGGGACGCCCCTACAGATTTAATCTTTGTTGAAAACGGCGCCTTAAATGCGCATCGATATATCGAGGATATTCTTCAGAACGATGTTGTTCCTTATTCTCATTTTATCGGAGATGGATTTGTGTTAATGCAAGATAATGCGCGACCACACGTGGCATTAGTAGTTAACGAATATTTGAACGAAATAGGTATTGAACGAATGGTTTGGCCAGCTTGTAGACCTGACTTCAACCCTATTGAGTATCTGTGGGACTAACTTTGTCACACCTCAGTTTAGGGTTCAGGGGGTGATATATTCCCTAACTAAACAGAAAGAAAATACCGAATTTACAATAAATTTAATTTGTTATGGGTTCCCCGGCTACAAGTGAACACGATTTTGTGTGGGTGAAAGTGAATGGAAACCGAACTCCAGTGTGTGGTGTTCTGTATACCTGTGTTCCGTTACCCAGACCAGAGAACACAAAACAACAAACTCTGTTCTCTGACAGAACGAGCTGATCCTTGGTTCTCCGAATCTGTGGTTTCCTAGTTCAGTTGTTCAATGCCAAGTAAACAAATCATATACTGGTTATTAGACAAATATTGTGTTATGAGGAATTTTGAGAATTCCGGTGGATTATTTCCAATAAAAAGAATTACAAGTGATCCTTTCAATTACTTTAAGTCATGCAAAGCAGGTGAACTAAAGTTAACTAATTTTACAGATAAGTAAGGTGCAGCAAGCAATTTATGACAATACTAAAGTCTATATGGCCTACAGCAAAGAAGCCATACAAAACAAGAAAGCTAAAGTGAAATAATTTACAAACAAGTAAAAAAAGTAAACAGGTCGTAGTATTACAATCTACGTTGCCTGGTAGTCTTACTCGGAAGACTGACTATGCAAGAATTCCTACGATGTCCTGTCCCCAGGGTGAAAGCAGCCAACAGGAAAAACCTGATGGAAGTGAACTGTCTGGATAGGTACTTTGATGTATAACCAAAGAATCAGAGGAGCTGGGTAACCATGTACGTGCTTTGGTTACATATAACAGGTTTCCCAATGCAGGTGTTACGTGCTACCTCTACGTTACGTAGAGCTTCTACTAAATACGTAAAAGTTGTTACGTCGAAGGTTTTTGGTCAAGTGATGGTGTGTGGCCAAAGGGACGATCTCCTCGTGAAAGTTGACGAAACGATACTTACACACTATAACTTTGTAAAATCCAATAATTACTGAATGCAATCCTTGATCCTATTTAAAAGTTTAAATGTTGATATCGTTAGCATAAATCAGCAAAATAGCTTTTCCATACGGCTTCAAACTGCACAAAATGGTGCTTTTTCAACTGGAAGTCACAAAAAACTCTCAAATTCCTAAAAATCCGCGATTTTTAAATAAGTAGAGGGGAGATTTAATATTTGCTTAATGTTTAGGGATTTTAAGTATATAAATCATTAAATTGTCTATCTCTCTTTGGTACACATAAGGGTAGAAAGACCTAGTCACAGACAAGTGTCTGGGCAGAATACAAGTGTTTGTTAACAGAATTATTCTTGAGGGTTATGTGTACATGTGAAAACAAGGGAAGATTGTTGTAAAAATGATTAAGTTGCAAATGAATCAAGTGCTGTTACCTAAAGATGCATTTCTCCTCTGTAGAGCATAAACGGGATTACTTCCTAAGGATACAAAGGTAAGTTTCTGGGTAATTACTTGGCATTAAATTTATATTTCCTTTTTGTTTTCAGGCTGGGGGAGCATCAACTAGACCATGCATCGTCGATCAGGGTTAGCAGCAATAAGATTTCTATTAACACTGCGAAACTAGATAAATAAAATAATAATACCTCACTGTTGTTTTATTATTTATATCTATATTTTAAAATGTTTAGAGCATAAGGGACCATAATAAATTCATACATAAGATAAGCATGTAACAACTTTAAAGACGCATTCGTCCTCTACCTGCTTTATCCGAGAATTTGATGCAATTCCACACGGATTTGTTACCCAATCTTATAGATTCGATGCCACGTTGATTGAATGAAGCCGTTTCGAAGCGAGGAGACCACACTAGATATTAGTTCCTTAAAATTTGATTATCTTTTTTTTTAAATTTCAATTGTTTTCACATTAGATCTACGTTTTCACGCTTATTTTACTTGTTTTCTGAGTCTTTGGCGTGGCGTTCGTTTTAAAACAGTGTATCTCCAATAAAAACAGAGATAACGTCGTGATTAAAAAAACAAAATGTTCACAAAAGAAGAGGCTACAGTATGACTCTAGTTAGCAACACCAACTGTAGCTGCTGCATCCCACAGGGTGTTACAAATTTCGGTCTTTTTGTTGCGCTCCGTATATGCTCAAATTAAATTCTGAATAAAAATTTACAACACAGCATCCGTTCCTGAGAAATCAATGTACAATTAAAAATCATCAAAATCAAATGAGCAGTTCGCGAGGAAGCCAACTTTAAAATTGGGGTTAGTTTTCAGTGGCCGGGTTTTCTTTGCCGGTGAGTGTAATTTGTATGAATTTTATACATATAATTTACGAAATAATAAGAAAAATTAGTAGATCTGAAAATTATCATAAAACTACGTTAAAAAAATGGTAAGTGCAAAATAATATACCTATTTGAGCAGGCCCGGGCACGGGCATTTAAACCAGACGTGAGCCCGGAAAATTTGGCCCTCTCCAACGGGCCTGATTATAAATTACTATTTTTTACGTCTCTACCTGCAGATATGTATATCTAGAAACAGTAAACGTACGTGGTGACAGGTCTCAGTTGATAAAAGTAGAAAACTGACTCGGCAACCCGTGCGTAACATCTGACTAGCGATATTAATGATATTGTCTCACGCGGCAACTGGGATTAAGACTAAGCTAAATTATGGATGACGGCGGATACTTTTTAAATATGGCGATTTGAGTATTGATATACGACTTGTTCACGAAGCGGAACTATGCTCTATGTTAATGTGAAATGTCAATTTTCTATTTTATGAGGGAATTATCTTGTCATGTGTGGAGAACATAATATTATCAGGAAATCATAGAAACGTGGAATATTTAGCGGAAATCTGAGTTTCCTTCGTAAAATACTTTCCTGGGGATTGTAGTGGCAATAACATGTTTAGTTAATGTTTATGGTACGGCTTAGGCATTCAAAGGTAAGTAACGTCTATGAATTGCTAAAGTGGTTAGAAATGGTTACGTTTTGGAGGAAGAAATATCTTAGTTGAATAAGTACTTAACGCGGTAATCGCGTTTAATGTTGTTACCAGATTACTCACATGTTTTTAATTATGAAACATATTTGCTAGTCTTTAAAAAATATACAGGGTGATCGTAAATAAGTGGGAAATATTTTAGGGGGTGGTTGCCGAAGTTATTTTATGAAAAGAAGTTAATATAAACGTAGGTCGCAATGCTTCGTTTTCGAGATTTTTTATTTATTTTATTAATTAGTTCAAACGGTTTTAACAATATTGACCCGAAATTTGAAACACGCTTTGGAGAGATAAATGTGCATTTTTTGGGATGATCCGAATATTTCTACTTGCACCAGTGACGTTCGTGCGAGAATGCCACAAATTTTTTAATAAAAAAATGATACACCACTGACTTTTTCTAGTTTTCCAATTTTTTTTAGAAATCCGCCATCAATTCTGAATGAAATTGGCCTGTTCAATTTTTTTATGGGGTGCACCGTTTTTGAGGAAAAAATAAAAAATAGTTTAGGTTTTGTTAATCTTTTATTTAAAGGTCTCTTTTACTAAAGTATTATTATGGTCAAAATAAAAATGCAATTAAACATTGATATAAATGTGGGTAAAAAAATTCTTCAATTTCGAGATACAGGATGTTCAACAGATGTCGAAAATGACCTCCCTCGCGAATGATACAAGAGTCAAAACTCTCCACTTTATTAACTGTCGTATTCGCTGAAATAGTCCTACTGTATTTCTTATTGTCTCACAGCCGGCTGTAATTCGATTCCTTAGGTCTTCAATATTTTTGACAAGATTGGAGCAAACTAATGACTTGAAAAAACCTCAAATGCAAAAATCTAAGGGATTTAAATCCGGAGATCAAGCTAACCATTGCTGCGTATCTCTCCTGCCTATCTAAAGATTTATATCAAAGTGACGACGTACATTAAAGCTAAAATGGGCTGGAGCACCATCGTGCATGAACCATAAATTTTGTTTGAGCAGAAGAGGAATTTCTGCAAGAAGAACAGGTAACTCTTCCTGTAAGAAGTGATGATAATATTCGCCATTTAATCGTAATGGGAGGAAATATAGACCAATTAAATAATCATTAAGTACTCTAAGCCATACGCTGACTGAAAATTGATGTTGAAAATGACCTTGAAAAAATCCATGTGTATTTTCATCAGTCTATAAGTGATTGTTCTGAAAATTTCGTATAGAATCTCTTGAAAAACTTCTCTCGTCAGTAAACAAAATGCCATTTAAAAAATTAGGATTTTGAGCGGTTACATGAAGAATCTATTGGCAAAAAACTAGACGCAGTAAAAAGTTTCCAGGTAGTAGCGCCTGTACACGTTGAATACGAAACGGATACAACTGCTGCAATTTTAGAAGTTTAAATACGGTTGCTTACATTCAATATGTTGGCAATTTTTCGAGTGCTAGTTTTAGATGACTCCGAAACTATATCGAGAACTGCTTCTTATAGTTCTACAGTCAGCGGTTCGTTTCATAAATGTACCATTTTTGCGCAAACGTTGGTGAAGGCGAGCAAATCCTACGTTCTTTCCATTACTTCGACCATAAGCAAAAGGCATATCTGCCATTTCGGCAGATTCCATTTTTTTTTTTTTTTTTGTAGACACAACATTTATTCAATTTTGTAGCGAACAAATAATGGCAAAATGCTAATTTGACATTTTGACGAGATGGTTGTATTTTATTTAAAAATATTAATAACAACCTATTAGATAACGTATCAAAACGGTACATCCTACGAAAAAAATTAAAGAAACAAATTTAATTCAGAATTGATGGCAAATTTCTGAAAAAATTTCAAATCAGGAAAAAGTCAGTGGCGTGCCATTTTTTTTATTAAAAAAGTTGTGGCATTCTCGCACGAACGCTACTATTGCAAGTAGAAATATTCGAATCACTCCAACAAATGCACATTTATCCCTCCAATGTGTGCTTCAAATTTCGAGTCAATATCTTTAAAATTCTTTGAAATAATTAATAATTAATTAATTACTTGGGCAACCACCCTCTAAAATATTTCGCACTTATTTACGAACACTCTGTATAAACGATGTATATATTTAGATATAATACCTGATCACCATGAATTTTGTTGCAAATCGTCATATACAAGTTTATGGTGTGTGTGTTTGTGTGTGGGGATTCGGTCTATACAGATTTCTAAAAAGCCTTGAATCTAGTGAATCATTATATATTTCTTTTGAAATTAGAGTACTATGGAATTTTTACCACACTGGTTTAGAAAATATTTGTTAAATTTATTAAAAACTAAAGTCACTTCAGGAGTCCCTCTAGGTTCTCTCTTATATGGGAACTATTTTATTCTTATTGTTTATCAACGACATAAATAGTGTAGTAAATTTCAGTAATGTGCTATTTTACTCTGACAGTTTAACTGTTAATAAGTAAGATATATATATTACCATATGCATGTTTCTATAGCCTACGCAAGTTTATATAATCACACAAGTGCGGTTATAACGTAATATCCCACGTATTGCGTACAACGTTTTATCAACAACTGTCGAGATTATTAATGTTATTATACATTAATTAGTGTTATTATATACAATTTATATTCTAGTACGACGTAATGTAAAAATCGTCTATTAAGAAAAGTTAACGTAGCAACGGGCATACACATTGCTGTCATTGAATTATTTCTCGTAATTGTTATGAAAGTATATTATTTCAAGCCTTGATTTTCCATCAGATCAGAGAAATCACGAAAGAAATATGAACGAGAAAGGATAAGAACAGAAATTTAACTCAAGAAGAATATTGATAACAAAAAAAAATACCTACTTAAATTTTATTGCATTCCTGAAGTGAAAATCAGTGATTTTTAATTAATACGGACAAAGATGAATTTCTGCTCATTAAGGTAGCTATATTTCAAATATGTTTTTAGTAAACATATTTACGATCAATATTGCTCTATGTTGGGTTAACGTGGAAACAAGTCACGTAGACAAACAAACTTTATTGTCACAAGAAATATCCTTCAACAAAACTGTCAAATGAGTTCCTTTGACGTTTCAGTCAGTCGCGTTTGATTTGTGACTATAAACTGACTGTGACGGCGAAACCGATCCCCTTATATTAGGATCCTCGAAGTTTCCACGGCATCGAGATAGGGTTCCCAACTTGGGTAACGGCCATTCCAGGACAATTGTTTTTATGTTTTCAAATAATTGAAACAAAACATCAAACATCAGAAATTAACATAACTTTGGTTACTAAGACTGGGAAGTAGATAAATTGTAAGTAAGTACCTACTTAACAAAACTAATAAATATTATTGACAAAAATAAACATTAAAATAAACTACAAAATAAACCCTTTTTACTTTCCGTTGCTACTTAAATCTAAATTGTTGTTGAGATCGAGCAGCCTGAAGCAGTTTTTGGTCTGATTTAACTAGAACTAAAAAGTCCTCACATTTTAAATTAAAAAATTTAGTCTCACTTGTATTTCCGATTTTCTTTCCTTGGATGTCATGACAAGGTCAACCAATCACAACTAAAAGCTTTGAATCATCTTATACGCACGAAAATATACCTCCGACTACCAAGATACGGCGCGGCGGTTGGTCGTCAAAGTTCGCAGCGACGCAGCGTTGCCGTGTACACGAAAATATCTGAATATTGTTCAAATATTAGTTAAGAATTTCCGGGATTTTTTATGTCCTGGCCAAGGCAAAACTTTTTCCGGGACAAACTTTCTCATTTCTGGTTAATTCCAGCCAAACCGGGATGGTTAGGAACCTTACATCGAGAACGTGTCGAGAATAAAATAGAATATAGCCTGTACTATTCTAGATAACGTCATAATAAAGGTATTACAAAAATTATCATTTGTAACAAACAGGAACATAATTAACAAACTAATAACTAGTAACAATATTTATTGTAGGTTATTTTGATTATTGGTTTGGCGAGCGTATATTGAATGGAAGAATTCACATATTTGCTTGTAGAAAGATGAAGGACTATGCTTCCAAGTCAGTGTCGAATATTAAAACAAAAGTGTCTAGAGAGTATTTTGTACCATCTGGAAATATAGATGACTTGAAGTGGTAAGAAAATACGTCAAATGAAGAAATGAAAACTGTGATCATATTCGCTTCTTTATAAGATATAAAGCTGGTAAATGTACTAAACAACCTATTAATATAAATACTAATCCATCCCAATGTTTTTATTGTTTTACCATCTGAGATAAAATGTGAGATGTCTTGTCTAGTTTCAATATCCTGTAAAACCCGTTGTTTGTTTGATGCCCATTTCCTAAGAAGAAATCCATAATCTCCCAAAATCGAATTAATATCCTGTCTAAGTTTTATATCATCTATTGTGTTTGCATCACATAACAAATCATCAACATAAAAACTGCTAAGAATTACGTCACGTCCAGTGTGCCAAAATTCATTACACGATTTCTTAAACTGTCTAATCCAAATGCTTCTTTTGACACTGTTCTCAGCGATCTTCAACATCCCTTATAGCCGATTGTAAGGCAGATAAAAGTATATTGTGTGTGGAAGTCTTAATTCTGTCGCTGAAGGCTACATCAAAACTTCTACTGAAAAGAAGCGAACGGTTATGAAAATTGTAGGCGAAAGCGAGAATATTCCCTTGGAAGTCGAAAATATTCCCTCAACATCCAAAGTTATTTTATCAACATCTAAAAATGTTCGGGCACGTCACGTATTAATTTATTCTATTGTACAGATTTTACTGTCAATGTATTTAATAAAGGAATTTTTATATAATCTTACATAATTTGTTTATTTAATAAATTTGTAATTTGAGTCAAATTTAAAATTCTAAGGCATTGTAGCACTGAGTGCATTAATAAATTTAAAAAAGCACATGTGGGATAAACATTCGAAACGGTGTCTAATTATGGTCATTATGTTGTAGACAAAAGTACTTAGAACTGTATATATAACAAATGACTATTTCTAAAAACATGCAATTTTAGAACTTAATTACAGCATTAAAAATAGCGTGCTGGAAAAATATCTAGTATCTCAGACTTAGGACTTCTGTTGGATAATGAAACTACATTTGTTGCATACGTCTGTTTGGTTGATAATAAAGCTCTAAAAATCTCTTGTTTTCTGGTTAGGCAATAAGTTTTTTGGAGCATGGAAATATTGTTTGAACTGCCTTATAAGTATCAAAAAAATCTTTGAAAGAGTGTAAAAAAAATATTGTGAACTTTTCCATGTATAAACTTAATATAAACTACGATAATGTATCCTATATTACGAAACTTAACTTATAGGTTTAGAATCTTCAAAATAATATAGATACAATATTTATGTTCAAATTTATTAATAGTATGACAGATTATCCATATTTATTAAACTTATATATATAAAGCTGTTTACAGGCCTTTTAGGCCCAGAACTGTGTTATTCTCCTTCACTCCATTCTGTTCTTCGCCTTACTTTTCCAATCCGTTACATTTTTCTCCCTTAAATCTATTGCCACCACCTCCCTCCATCGCTTCCTCGGCCTACCTCTTTTTTTCTTGTAGTTAGGTTTTCCTAACTCCTCCCTACTATTTTCTTAACTGTCTTTCCATACGTTCTAGGTGCCCTAGCCACTGCACTCATCTGGCCTTTACAACTTCGTCTATTGTTGGTGCCTGGTACATTGCATATGTTTCCTCATTATTTCTCTTTACATAGCCTTCCTCCGTTTTCTTACTCCCTTAAAAGGTTTTCTCTTGACTTCTTATTGAGTACCCAGGTTTCACTACCATACAGCGCTGTCGGTCTCAAAATTGTTTTATACATTCTAAATTTTACTCCTCTGGTCAAATTTTTTGATTTCATTAAGTGGTTGACTGCGGCCGAACTTCTGTTTGCTTTTGGTATTCTCCTATTAGTTGCTTGCTCCTCATCACAATTAACTATTATTAGCGCTCCCAAATACACATATTCTTGAACTTCTTCAAACTCCATCTTTCCATGGCGTGTGTTCTCAATTTAAAATTGGTATATTTTTTTGTTCTCCTCTTCTCAAAAGCTTACTTTTCTCTTGATTTATCTTCAATCCCACTTTACGAGATTCCTCCACAAGTTTTCTCGTTACTTCTTCTAATTCCTTCTGTATAACTTACTATTTGATGACTTTTAAATAATATGTGTCTAGTACTAAATTAAAAAGAAGCGTTGAGAGTGGGTCTCCTTGTCTCAGTCCTATGTCAATAGTAAAACCTTCCGAACATTCACCTTTTATTCGTACTTTGGATTTAGTATTTTCTAAGGTCATTTTCAATAGCCTAATTAGTTTGGTTGGTATTCCAAATTGTTTCAAAATTTTACTGTTTATTTCTTTCGACCGAATCATATGCTTCCTGAAGTCCACAAAAAAAAACATTGCTTTAATCCCATACTCATAGTATGTAGTCAGGATTTCCTTCACCATGAAGATTTGGATCGTTGTTGACCTCCCCTTTCTAAAACCTGCTTGATACTCCCCTATTTAACGTTGCTATAATTATATACCCTATATCTAACAATGATATACCTCTATAGTTTCTTCTGTTTGTTGCATCTCCCTCTTTTAAGATTGGTATAATCATAGTATCTCTCCAGTCTTCAGGCATCTTCTCCAGATCCTTCGGATCATTTCGTATATTCTTTGTCTTAAATCCTCTCCTGCGTACTTAATGTTCTCTGCTGTTATTCCATTTTCTCTGGAAATGTAATTATTATAAAAAAATCACTTTTTAAATTCCAAATTTGACACCCTATATCTTTTTCATTATCAACATTTTATTAAGGCAAGTTGGTTTAAATCTTAATATTTTGAAGTGAAAAATCTAGTCTCCATGGACTATTATTTACGGAACAGCTTGTATTTAAATATGTAGCAAATTAGATTTTAGAATTCATTTGTAATATGTACCGGGTGTTCCCTCTAAGACTTTCAGTGCGAATATCTCAGAAATCATCATAGCTAGTGCGACAAAATTTGGTATACAGACACTAGATGGCGCGTAGAATCTGATGATAACATCAATTCTTATACAGGGTGTTCCATTTTCCAAGACATCGATTTAATTTTGTTTTTTTGCTTGTCAGTCCTGCTAAAACTTATGTTTAAATTGAAATATACTTAATTATGAACACATTCTGATAAATAAACATTCAAAAATTTCAAAATTTAACATAAAAAAATGCCTCCGAAAAGTACCCAAATTTCATTGTTTTGTCATGTAAAATGTGTATAGCCTTGAGCCAGACTTACACAGAAGAAACTAACATCGGTAAACGTCAAAACTATGAATTGTCAAATATTAATGGCATAAAGTATTTTATTTTACATAAATAACACTAAATAATGGATTTAATGCAATTTACGTATGCACAATGGTGTTATTGAGACTTGTCGATAAAAATTTAGACTTGAGTTGAGGCTTTTGGAGCATTGGGGTCGCCGTGCCGGCGCAGTCTACCGCTGCAGCTAAAGTTACAGTGTGAATATTGTGTAAAGAATCTGTGGATATTTTTAAATTATTCCATTATAATGTAATAAAACTTCAGTAAATTGTTTTTTTTATGTTACTACAGTGTACAATAATAATTAGATACACGTATTTTTTATGACAAAATAATTTGCAAAATTGTGTATGTACCTAAAGAATATCCCTGTTTTCCAACTGCTGTAATAATTATTGATTACTTATTTAGCAACAAATAAATTCAAACAAAACCATTTCAAAAACTTTTAATTATAATGTGAACGTGTTTGTCGTTGAAAGTCAGATCTGAACCTACCCTAGCCCCACAAAAGGATATATTATGAAAGCATAACCTAGAAATGATTGATTCTTGTATCCACATATTTCAGCACTTTACTTATGTACTTATGTTTAAGAAGAACTCTACATCTGTAAAATAGTAAACAATGAACTACAATTTATGTATTTCGTGATACAGAACTAAAATAAAGCAACTGGTTTTTGCTAGGAAGAATCACCTGCAAATGTACTATACCCAGTAGGTAGGTACCTATCAAATAGTCATTTAAAGCTAGATAATAATTTGTAATTATTGTTTTTATCTTTCAGTTATATGTGTGCAGTGCCACAAATTACATTAAAACAGACACCAGAAATAATAAGCGAAAATATTACGAATATTTTCTTGGAAATAATTCTAAACATGGAATGATGGATAATATTATAAAGAAGTCTGTAACTCACATTCTTTGAAGAGTGTTCTATAAGACATTAAATTCAGTTGTCTGCCGTGGATTTTAAAATTTCTAAACGAATAAAATTAAGAAAAATAAACCAATTTCATTATTCTATGTACAGTATGAAAACATCTCGTTAGAATATCTTTAAAATGTTGAAAGCTAACAACTTAACGTAATAAGGTAGGTATCGAACAATGAAATGGCAAGATTTGTTTCTAATCGTACATACATGACCATCCCTCAGATTGAACATTGCTCTGTAAAAGAATTAGAACACAGAATAAGTGTTTAATATAAAATCAGATGTAATAATGTAAATTTATTTTATTGTTAATTAATCAAGAATCGCATATTCATTTAAAGCTAGACAGTAATTTATAATTATTGTTTTTATCTTTTAGGTATGTGTGTAGCGCCACAAATTACATTGAAACAAAACGATTCATAAAATAGGACACCAAACAGAATGAACGAAAAATATCGCACCGATATTTTGTTAGAATTAATTTTATACATGGAATGATGGATAATATAAAGAAGTCCCCTAACTCACATTGGAGAGTATTTTACAAAAGAACAAAATTTTCAAAAAAGACTAAACGAGTGATTTTTTATATTTTATTATAGCTAGCTATGATTCAGTTGTAACCAGCATAATTTTAAATAAAAAGTAATACGTACCTACATTGTGGCTTATTTTTTAATTAGTAACTAAATTGAATAACGATCCTTCATCTTTAATTATTAATTAATTTTATATTATTTTTGAAAAATTTCTGTTTAATAATTTGGGTAGAATAAAAAACAACAAATACAGATTTTAATTTATTAACAATAAAATAAAATTACATTAAGTATCTACATTAATACATCTGATTTTATATTAAACACTTGTTCTGTATTCTAATTTATTTTACAGAGCAACGTTCAATCTGAGGGAGGTTCATGCACGTACGATTAGAAACAAATGTTGCCGTTTCATTGTTCAATACCTACCTTATTACGTTATGTTGTGTATATTGTAACAACAGTTAGCTTTTAACATTTTAAAGATATTCTAACGAGATGTTTTCATACTGTACATAGAATTATGAAATTGGTTTATTTTTCTTAATTTTATTCGTTTAGAAATTTTAAAATCCACGGCAGACAACTGAATTTAATGACTTCTTTATAATATTATCCATCATTCCATGTTTAGAATTATTTTCAAGAAAATGTCCGTAATATTTTTCGCTTATTCTTTCTGGTGTCTGTTTTAATGTAATTTGTGGCACTGCACACACATAACTGAAAGATAAAAACAATAATTACAAATTATTATCTAGCTTAAATGACTATTTGATAGGTACCTACCTACTGGGTATAGTACATTTGCAGGTGATTCTTCCTAGCAAAAACCAGGTGCTTTATTTTAGTTCTGTATCACGAAATACAGAAATTGTAGTTCATTGTTTACTATTTTACAGATGTAGAGTTCTTCTTAAACATAAGTACATAAGTGAAGTGCTGAAATATGTGGATACAAGAATCAATCATTTCTAGGTTATGCTTTCATAATATTTCCTTTTGTGGGGCTAGGGTAGGTTCAGATCTGACTTTCAACGACAAACACGTTAACATTATAATTAAAAGTTTTTGAAATGGTTTCATTTGAATTTATTTGTTGCTAAATAAGTAATCAATAATTATTACAGCAGTTGGAAAACAGGGATATTCTTTAGGTACATACACAATTTTGCAAATTATTTTGTCATAAAAAATACGTGTATCTAATTATTGTTGTACACTGTAGTAACATAAAAAACAATTTACTGAAGTTGCTCCAAAAGCCTCAACTCAAGTCTAAATTTTTATCGACAAGTCCCAATAACACCATTGTGCATACGTAAATTGCATTAAATCCATTAATTAGTGTTATTTATGTAAAATAAAATACTTTATGCCATTAATATTTGAAAATTCAATGATAATTCATAGTTTTGACGTTTACCGATGTTAGTTTCTTCTGTGTAAGTCTGGCTCAAGGCTATACACATTCTACATGACAAAACAATGAAATTTGGGTACTTTTTGAAGGCGTTTTTTTATGTTAAATTTTGACATTTTTTAATGTTTATTTATCAGAATATGTTCATAATTAAGTATATTTCAATTTAAACTTAAGTTTTAGCAGGGCTGACAACCAAAAAATCAAAATTAAATCGATTTCTTGGAAAATGGAATACCCTGTATAAAAATTGATGTTATCATCAGATTTTACGCGCCATCTAGTGTTTGTATAGCAAATTTCGTCGCACTGGCTATGATGGTTTCTGAGATATTCGCACTGAAAATCTTAGAGGGAACACCCGGTATACACAACAACATTCATCAACATATATTCAATATACAATCAAGGGCCCGGCAGGGGCGGCAAGGGTAGGAATTTTAAATTTTTTATAGTTATTTCATGTTACTTTTTTTTGTTTCTATATTTTTTACATGTGCAGGTGTAATATTTTTAATTTATTTAGGAGTGTACACTATCTGCTACAGCACCAAAGATTTTACCAAGTTATTTTTCATTAAAATTTAGAAAAACTACCTATACGTTATTTTTGTTGCTCCCCTGAAATTTTTTCTGTCGGTTCCTCTGTATGCAATTCATTAAAAACTTTATTTTGGAAATCATCAATAGCAAAAGTAGGCGAACTCACTAAAAAATAAAAAATTAAATATATATAATCTTTTAGTTCAAAGTGAAAATTGCTGAATATTTGAAATTTTTAAAGTACTGATAATATAATTTTGATCTATTGAGAGATTTAGGAAGAACAAATTAATAAAAATCACAAACATTACTTTACTTATTAACATCCCTTTTAGGAAATACTGGATCCAGTGATGTAACAGAATAAAAATCATTTTGTCCAAATGTAATAGCAAAAAAAAATATTAAGTAGTCATTGATGATAAATAATTCAAATTTCTGCCATGCAATAGAGTTTTTAATTTCTATTGTATCTCCAAATAACCCGAAAGAAATTTTATCATAATCATTTTCGTACAATATTCCGTTTTATAAGACACACACTGTATATTTACCTGTCATATGGCTACAACTGTTATGAAAGCCGTGAAAGGTGTAGTGGTAAATTTGTTACATTGTTCTACTATTCCACAATTATAATATCGTTGTAAATCATTACATTGCTTTGTTATGGAAGCCGTTATCTTTTCATTTACCTACTGTAATCCACTAACGACATTGGAAACTTAACTTTGTGAGAGGTTTTGTACACCTGCAATTCATATATTATAATGGTTGTATATGTTTTTGTTATTATTAAAAGTATGTATTATTATTTTTAATACAACGAACTTATAAATGAAATTTGTGTTACTTAGAAAATATTATTTTTAACTGAGACCTAAACGGTGACACCGTTTAGAAACTGTGAAGTAATTTTTTCCAAAAACTTTCTATTTTTAAGATTCAAATTTTTGAAAAACATCATGCAGTTTATTTGAAAAAAAAAAAATATTACAAACATTTCAAATTAACTGACAGAAATAGTTGCAATAAATTCATATTCAACTTTATTTACTGTTAGACTAAATCTGGTAATCTACTATCTAAATCATTTTCTACATTTTTTATTGTTCCTGGAGAAATATTTGCCTCAACCAGCCCTGTAGATATTTTTTAAATCTTTTACGACTTCATTACCGGCCGGACGGAACTATGTGAACTACGTCCACCATAGCAATGGAGGTAATGCTATGTCTGCCATCTTTGGATATTTATCTAAAGAAAGTGACTGTGACAACTATGCTTCGCCTCAAGTATATTGGTATTATACCAGATGTAGAGTGTGGAGACGTTAGAAGTCGCCTGTGGAATGAAATTGTCAGAAGGAAGCCCTTTCTGCAGGTAGATGCTGACAGTATTTTTCCCAACTTTGTTTTTCACAGCGCCTACACGATATTTATTAGGAATGAGGAACCGTCAGCGAAAATGTATTCAACATCTTTACAGACGAATCAAAAATGACGAAAGGTGCAGGATGTGGGATTTTTTTACAGATCCTTACTTAATCGATATCAGTGGGCAATGGATAGCTGGATGTTATCAATGAATGCTACCGTGTAACCATAGCCGCCTAGGAAATTGTTCGTAGACATATAATGATCAAATCATCAGAATCTGCACAGATAGCAGACAATCACTACTGATCTTATGTAATCATAAGATAATTAGATCAGCATGGGACTGCCAGCAAGCACTGGAAGTGGTCTCAACCGACAACAGCATATCTGTATGCTGGGTAAAGGGACACGAGCGGTGTTATGGTAATAAAACAGCTGATAAGGTGGCTATGAATGCATTGGGTCTCAGTATTTTTGGACCTGGTAACTCCAGTATGCTTCCGCTATCAGCTTCCGTTGAAATTATTAAGTGGAGCATCCAAAAAATATCTGGCTATGAGCAGCATGTATCTTCATCTAGTTGACAGGTGTTCAAACCAGACACTGTTGGTTAAGGAAGCACCTATATTATATGAGGTGTGAAACATCTCTTTGTACCGGTTGCAAACAGAAAGACGATATCGTGCTTCATGCACTTTGTGAGTACACAACAGTCTCATCAACAAGAGAATCCGTGTTGGGAGAGCGATGGCCTTCTATGGCCTACACTAGATAGACCTCTCTGAGCTACGCCACCTCTCCTTTATTAGGTTGATTAGCGACTCAAGTGGATTGATCTTTTAATGGGAGGAAGGACATGGACCCAATAAGGCCTAAGTGCTGTGGCTTTTTTAAGGCTACCCTCTCACTATTCCAGAATTCCAGAAAGATATTTGCTAGTTGTTTGAAATAACTAAGATACATACAGTGCTTCCTAAAATTATGAGACAATTCATATTCTTTTCTAGTTGTAATTAAAAAAAAATTAACATACAGAAATTGCTCTTTTAATATTTAATATATTGATATATTTTAATGTTTATTATTATAATTGTTCTAAAAATGTGAGTGTTTGTTTGTGTTCCTATGTTTATTTCTGTGAGTTAGTTCAGTTTCGTACTTATCAAATGTTTCTTATAGTTTGCTGACAGAAAATTTGAGTGTCAGTTCCTGTAGATCTTTTTTTAAAGTTGATACATGTTAGCCTTCCAAGAAATGTTCTATCACTTAACCATGACTCTCTGGCTAGGAGACGTTTGTACGGTAAACGCTTTTCGCAAACAACATAAGTGATTTGGAAGACTTACTATTTATACTATTTAACAATTTATTCTGGGTTGTGAAAATAGTTCTAAGAAAACTATTCACAGTATGTTGAGGTGTATTTGCAATTTATGTACAAACACCTGACATGGTATGTGCAACGTTCTTCCAAAGCAAGTGTTGGAATTATGTGATGCGACCAGTTACAGAGGCGGCTACGGGACATCTTGGAAGACCACCACTATGCAAGGAACGGTTCCAACCACGGCAGTCGTAATACCTAACAATAGGAGCTGAAATCAATATATGGGCGGGCCCAGAGATATATCTATAGCAAGTATGTCTCCACAGAGCCTATCCAGAGAACAGCCAGGGCAGGTCAAAGAATCTCGGTTAATGCTAGGGATGTACCGAGGTCACGTCAAACAACCCGCAAAATCAGTATCCATCAAATGATAGCACAGGCTGTGAAAGTCTTAAAACCACTACAAATATGTTTTGTTTGGTGCATTTTATCAATTAAAGGCACTCATAGTCCAAATATTCTTTATTTATTGTACGCAGATGTGCAGCAGAAATCAAAGGATGCGGATAATCAGTCTGGGTTACCAGTTACAAATAATTGTTTAAATATTTTATATAAGGAGAGATTGCTTTTTGCGACTTTTTACCGAATTCACGAATATTCGTCTACGCAGTGTTAAACCGGTGTTATCTTACCATATTGTTATGGTTCACTGAAAAACTGCAAGTTCAGTTCATCATTTTTCTCATGGTTCAGCCGTACAGATCAGTACCAAACATTACATAATATCAAGTATATTAATGCAACAGCTGCCTGAATTGTATAATAATTACGCTTATAATTAATAAACGCAAACATGCTCCGAATTAAATAAGCCATTAATCTGCATAATTATAACTTATCGGCAAATATCTTATTATATTCCATATAAAGATCGTATTGTGATTACATGTCAAATAACTATACACTTAAATAACGCAAAGAATGTCTAGCTCCTGATTCCGCCAATTATGAGAATGTAAATGATTTGCAAGGGCAGACAGTGAAAGTGGAATTTCTTATGGTTATGATGCAAAGAAAATGCGGTATTTGATTTTATAAATTTATATAAAGATTATGATAAAGGATTAAGTTTTACTTTGAAACATAGGTTGACAACTTATTAGGCTCAGTCTAGCAGTTGGAAATACCAACACGACATTCTTGGCACATTAACAGGAGGATATAGGAGCGCTTAAGAGTACCCAGTAAATTTTTAATTTCTAATAATACCATATATATATATATATATATATATATATGGTATTATACCAACACGACATTCTTGGCACATTAACAGGAGGATATAGGAGCGCTTAAGAGTACCCAGTAAATTTTTAATTTCTAATAATACCATATATATATATATATATATATATATATATATATATATATATAATATGCCAGCAATAATAATAATAATAATAATAATAATTTTATTGTCCAAATTACAGAAAAATACCACTCTTATGGTGGTATAGGACTAGTCACAAATTAGAACACATAATTTTAGAGGCTTGTGCTCTGCTATACAGGGTGTTAAAAAAAGAGTGTAAAATATTTAGTGTGAACCAAAATAAACAGAAAAGTCTTAATAAACATGGGTCCGCAAAGTAACGGTTGTGGAGATATGGACCACTATTCGTTTTTCAAACATTCTATTTTATTAGGAATATACCGACAAAGGAAGCTTTTAACAAACAAAAAACAAAGTTACAAAAGATGTTCAAAGTGCCCTCCGTCCATTTCCAAGCAGGCACGACATCTTTGTCTCTTCGGGTTCAGATCAGGCGATCTTGGAGGCCATAAAACAGGTCCGGCCCTTCCTACCCATCTATGTGGAAAAGTTTGGTGTAAATGCTCTCTAACGGCCATGGAAAAATGAGCTGGAGCATCATCATGCTGGAACCACATTTGTTGCTTCTGATTCAGAGCAATGTCTTCCAAAAACTCATGTGTGTTCTGCAGAAAGTTGAGGTAAGCAGCGCCTGTTAATCGGTTTGGTAAAACAACAGGACCTAGAAACCTGTCACCTACAATACCCATCCAAATGTTTAATAAAAAGCGTGCCTGATGTCCAGATTCTATTAGAGCATGAGGATTTTCGTCGGCCCAAATATCCGTATTGTGAAAATTAAACACTCCATTTCTTGTGAACCCGGCCTCATCAGTAAAAAGAATGTTTGCAAGAAAACGAGGGTCTTCAGCATCATGACGTAGAAACCAGCGGCAAAAAAACCAAACGTGCTTGATGATCATTTATTGGATTTAAGGCATGTACTCCTAATTCCTACCTCGGCTGATATTCTCCGCACACTCGTACCTGGATTCTGCTCTACCAGTGCTAGAATTTCTTCTTCCGCTCTAGGAGTGGATACTGACCTTGGTCTGCCGGATAAATGGCACTGTTTGCTCAAGGAACCGGTATCACGTAATGAAATGCATGCCTGTTAATTCTGCGTTAGAGTATCCAACCATAGCGAAAGAAAACTCGTGCACTGAGGACAACTATCAAATACGTACTGTTTATTTCACTAAACATCAACCAACTATTATAAGAAAATACACAACGTTTTTGCAAAATAAAAAAAGGGGCTAAAAAACACAACATTCCATATCTTCGCAACCGTTACTTTGCGGACCATGTTCATTGAGACTTTTCTGCTTATTTTGGTTCAAACTATTACCTCCTTAAATATTTTACACTCTTTTTTTAACACCCCGTATAACATAGATCACACAAATACATTTCACATTAAAAATGTTAAAAACATTGGTCATTAAAAAATTCATTTACACCACAATAACTCTTCCGCAAAATAAACTCTGACACAGACATTTTAAATCTTTTTAAATCTGATTCTGTGTTAAATATAGCAGAAAACTTATTATATAATTGTGTTCCCGTATATCTAGGACACTCCTTATATTCTGTTTTACTATGTATTGGTATACACAAATGTTGCCTTCTCGAGAAATATAATTGTGATTAAAGTTATTTAGTTTGAACGTGCCTATGTTAGATTCAACATAACATAATATTTCTATTATATAAGAGCGGCCAAATGAAAACGAAACAGAGCCATTTTCAGGAAGTGCATCAAGATTGGAGAAAAACGCTCAGACTTAGATTAAAGTGGGACATTCTTTGCCGGTATTTTTGGCCACTTTGGCATGGGTAAGCATCACCTCAAAATACTTAAATTGCACTAATACTTATTTTGAAAGCTCTTACAATTCTCTTTACAATAGACTTTAAATGTTATAATTACAGTTGACATATTTGAAACAATTTTTAACAAAACAGATCGACAACAATTTTTTTGCCAACATGGTCACATGCTCAGTCCAAATTAGCCCAGTATCAATATGTAACGCCAAGAATTTTGTATTTTTAACTTGCGCAATAGACATATTTTGTACTTTTATCAGACTCTACTGTTTACTGTACTTAACAAGACAATTACATTAGATCATTGATAAGTAACTAAAACCCTCAATAACTTTTATAGTTTTATCATAAGAAAAATATTACGTTTTTTATAACTTTAAATATGCACGCTTCGAATTACAGATTGAGAGTACGCATTATTTTAAAAGTAGGCAGAAATTAATAATTAATTACTATGAGAAGTAATAAAAGTGACGTGACAATAGATATTCAGTAAATTTTAGTTGTCTTTCTTTTATATTTTTCCTTTGTAATGGGATCATTTAGCATTTTTTTATTACATGTTCTGAATGATTGTGTAATTTTAATGCGAACTGAAAAAACATAAATTTTCTGGCGCCTCTAAAGCCTTTAAAATAATTTGAGAACTCCTGTAAACCGCTGTGTGACGTCACAGTCTCCTCCTAGAGTACGAAGCGTAGGAAAGCAGTCGGTGTCGTTAAAATAAGAGTGTTTATTTCAATTGTGGAAAATTCAAACATTTACGGCGTTATTAAAGACAATAAAAGAAAACAATCAAAATTTAGATATTCTATTGTATCCAAATGTCCTAGTATAAGAGGAAAATACCCAGACAAATTATTTTTTAGTTAACCGGGAATTTTTATACGAGAAACTTATGCAAAAAGTAATTTCTTAAGCATAAAACAAATAAATATATATTGTATAATTTATATAAAATCAGTAATTTATAATACTCGTAAACTTATCTAGAATTTATTCTTGATTTAAATTTAAATTCTTAGGTACATATACCTACGTGGTATCTATATTTCACGTATTAAATGTTTGAAAAACTTCGATTTGATATGTTTTTACTTAATATAATACAGTACATGTTTAGGGTGTTATTTTATTAGGCAATATTTTGACAAATTGTTACTACTTCCTCAAATATTCAATAAAATTTGAGAGTTTATCTATAAACTTTTTATCTCTACCTATACAGAATGTTTATAAAATTTGTCATAAAATTTAAGGAGCTGATTCACAATAATAAAGTCTAAGTATATTTTTTAAATTGTTTTCTTTACCTAATAAATCGTCTATAAACTTTAACAATATTCACTAAGACAAACAATTTTTGGCAGATTCGATTGCAGGTAAACTACCCTCTAGCGGCGCCTAATAAAGTTTTTCTCTAATTAGCACAGTATAATTTAATTTCAGAAAAAACGGCATGGTATTTTTTTAATAATATATGCAGACTTCTTTTGTTTGACGTTGAATGTTTTATCATTTTTAACCCTCTATTCCTTTTCTAAATTAGAATAACGATGGCTCTTGTTTTCACTTGTATGCGATATAAAATTCACTGCCATTATTATTTTTACATCTTTAAAACTAAAAATAAAATTTTACTTGTTCTCCGAGACCTATGTGCATGCTTTATGAAAATCTATTTTTATTTTATGAAGAATAAGAAGATAATAGTTTGTAAAGTAATTTTTCACCGCCCCGTATGAGACATCGAAAGCCGGCCGACGCTCGAACTGCAGCGAGCGCGAGGGAATCCGCGAGAACAGAACGCGCATCGAACCGTGCACCAGAGACTCTACCACGGCGGAGATATGACATAGGATGCGCGCTCGATCCAGCGCGTCCGATTTCGAGTCAAGAGTGATGTTTCGTACCTGTCCTGGTCCACACCGAGTAACTGCGTCGTATCCAGTAGTCGGCCCAGTAGATCTTTCACCAGGAAAGGCCTGCTATACACCATGATTAGTACCTGCGACACCGCCAGACGACGTAGTCGTGTCTCCAGTGTTCCTCAGTAAGTTAACTGCCTGAAAATTATTGTAAGTCGCTAAGTGGACGAACCGTGAATTTTACAAGGCCACAAAAAAAGCGAGGTGAGCACTGCAGAATCAGTACCAGCCGACCGCTCCCGCCAGCTAGACATGACCAACAGAGGAAGCGAGTAAGAGATTGTCAGGGAAAACTTGGCCGCTGTTAGTTGTGTACTAATCATATTTTGTTTTCCAGCTTGTGTATTATACCACGGCGTGGGGGAGTCGCTGTTGCATTATCCAGTGACTTTTACTTCACCACGCGTTCAGGTTATAGGAGTATACCCTATAAATTTAAACGTGGGCCATAAGTTACGATTGCTACCTGTACCACAACGTGGGTGAAGTCGCTGTCGCATTATCCGGTGACTTTTACTTCACCACGCGTTCAGGTTATAGGAGTATACCCTATAAATTTAAACGTGGGCCATAAGTTACGATTGGTACCTGTACCACAACGTGGGTGAAGTCGCTGTCGCATTATCCGGTGACTTTTACTTCACCACGCGTTCAGGTTATAGGAGTATACCCTATAAATTGAAACGTGGGCCATAAGTTACGATTGCTACCTGTACCACAACGTGGGTGAAGTCGCTGTCGCATTATCCGGTGACTTTTGCCTCACCACGCGTTCAGGTCATAGGAGAACATCCTATGAGGTGAAACGTGGGTCGCAACTAATAAGTACTTGTTTCTTTTCAGCTGTCCGGCCGTGCATTCCGAGAGAGGAGCGGTATCACAATATTTTGTTTTTTTTATATGTATATATTTTAGCTAGTGGCCAAGTCTTTAATTTTATAATTTAGTTTTTTTTGCTTTGTTCGCTAGATCGCTTCCTCTTACTTGGTTTCGCATTTAGCATGGATTAACCGCTTGTATTCCTTGCTTGTGACCATTCAGCTGACTTTGTAGTTGCTTATTCCGCTTCCGACCGTATTAGTTTTGTAAACTAGGTGTATTATAATATATGTGTATTACTTTGTTGTGATTTTTATTCCTGAATAACTATAACTCCTCCCTAACGACCCTCTAGACATACCGTGTCTTCACTGCAGCCGCCCGAGTAGTGGTGTTCTGCACTGTAAACAGAAACTGGCGCTCGAGGTTACCGCCACCGTAGCTTAGGCGTCATAGTGACACCGCGTAGCACCGCTGAGGCGATGTAGGAACGTCATAAGCCTATAATAACATCCTTGCTAAGATCTTGTACAACTATAAAAGGAATTTCCAACATAACGTCTTTTCAAAACTGAATAATATAAGTTGCTTCTTAATTTTGCGAGCTATAAATATATTGCTAACAGATAACGTCGGTGAAATAAAACTCTACTCTACCAACTGTTTGACTACTCTCGACTACCCAAAACTATTAACATTATAACTTCCGTTTCACAGGCTTTAATAGTCAAAAATTGTTCATTGACCGTCTAGCCAGTCGGTAGAGCATGAATCTTAATCTCAGCCGTGGATTCGAACCCCACGTTGGGCGCCAATTATTTAACTAGGCTGAACAAGACTAAATGAATAATACTCAAGACTACGTTTTATTATAGTTTACTGTAATTTTCAGATAAATTTTTAGGGAGTAGGTTGACAGTTGAGTTATATTTGAGCCTAACACTAGCAACAAGAAAGTTATTATCAAAAATCGGTGAAGTAGAACGTTAAAAATCACTCAAGTGGTAGTATGTATATATGATATTACTAGCCCAGACCTAGTTCTCGGTGTCTTGTCCACTGAGAGGAAGATAAGAAGGTGGCCGACAACAATAGGTTTAACTTTCCTACCTTGGATCGTACTGCTCATGTTTTCACTGAGAATAAAGACACTATGGTAGATAACTGCTGCAGAAATAGGTGGTAGTTTTACAGACTTTTACAGCTATTGTAGGTAAACCTCATTCTCTTGGCCTACGGTAGCTAGTATTTCTTCCTCGCCTACCTGTTCTAGAGCTCTCTGCCCGACTGATTTTCCCTTCGATGTTCCCTTCCTCTCTTCTTGGATGGTCTCTAAAGATCACCACCATAACACCTATTGTTGAAGAGTTGCCGCATTACAGCTGCAACTCGAAAACAATTGACATTTCGAAAAGAAATTATTTACTACACTATTACTGTGTCATGCTGAATCGTCGCCTTAAGTTGTATGATGCATTTTAGAAACACCTGCTGGTACACTATAAATTTTCTGGCGACGCGTCAGATTATTGAAGCTATATCGATGCGAAACAGCGTTGCCATTCAGGATCACATATATAAAATAATTCGAGGTTCATTCAAAAATCGCTGCATTTTAAAGTACGTGTATTTATTAAGCGTTTTGTCAAGTTATGACATAAAATTCACTGATACACAAAAAATTCCTGGACTTTTGGATTCATCATGCTCTCGTAATGCAAGTTCAGTAAATGATTTCGAATAAAATATATCTTTTTTGTCGTCTTTTCGTTATGTTCTTGAAAGCAGAATCAAGTTGAGATTATACTTTGATATTCCCAAATTATGTAAATTACATTTGATTATAAATATGAATCAGAATTGAATCCCTTTCCTCCTATTTCTTTCTAGTCTTTTTCGTCGTTATCAGTACATAACAACAACGCATACGGAAAACAAAAAAAAAAAAACAAAAATATTTTTCTTGAAACAGTCTCAAATCCAATGGTTCTTAAAATTTGTCTTTATCAAACTGTTTTATAAATATTATCACTGTTCTGTTCAGCAGGGGACGACAGCGGTCTTTCACTATTAATTGTTTGTAGAATTTAGTTTCACGCGGCATAGGAAAATAGACTGAAACGAGCGTCGGCTTATGCCGAAGTTAACGTATCAAATGGGAATTTATACTGCCAACTCTTTAGCTGTGCAGATTATAGCCATTCCGTCGATTTAGGCGCGTGATTTCTGCGGTTGAGCATTTATTGTTTCATGGGACTAATTTGTTAAAAACTCATGACTTTATAGTTGTTACACCGGTTGTTTATAAAAATGTGAATTTAAATTGTTCATTTCTGTTATTACTTGGAGGTTGGATGATTTACTGTTGTCGGATTATTATTACTGCATATGCTTCGGACTGTTTTCTGTTGACAACACGAGGATTTTTTGTATTCCTGTCAGTATTACATGAAAAACTTTTCTAACCTACTGATTATTGTTTTTTATCTCACTATTTACGTAATGAAATGCAAATGGTTTAATATTAGATCCGTGGGAGCTTTGTAACTTCAATATTAAATATTTTTTAAACCAAATCTTATTGTTAATTGCATACTTTTTAAAAATAATATATATCATTTATTGCATATTTTAACATTATCATAACTATAAGGAAAATCTTTGACAACATCGCCTCAGGCCGACACCGAGTTGAACTGCCGCCAGCGGTCTGTGAGAGGGTTTAAATAATGATTTGAAAATATATTTTCGGCATAAATATCCATTTAATTCTATTTTAATCGTCTATTCGCATTATACTACTCATTCTTCCTTATCTTCTCTTAAAAATAATGACCCCATGACTGCAAACCCCTGTATAAGTTTATGATTTATTCATTATACTATAAAAAATATTATAAATGTTTCTAACAAATTTAGCAATTCTTGATCAATTTGAGGAATACCATTAAAGTTTGATAGTAGTTGATTATTAACCTAAAAATAGGCTGCAGTGGTAATTTAGACCTCAGATGGTCTCATACATTCGGAATGTAAATTAAATTCTTCAAACCTTCCATGGATAACAAAAAAAACCCTTGTTTTGATCTTGGTCGTGATGTATTTCTTAGCTTAATTGATTTATTGTGAACAGTAAGCAGCAGACGTAATTAGAGTTAGTTATATACTTTACAGAATACTAGAGAATTTATTGCTATCTTCATCAGCAGTTACCAGCCATAATAAACTATAAATAGGGCATTACGCTTTACTTATTGGATAAATCGTTAGTTGTAGAGCAGTTTTTCGATCACTATTTATTGGAATTATTTGTTATCTGGAATTCTCCGCTGTGCCACACGAGGCATACCCTGTGCCTTCCTTATTTTGTCGCGGTTATAATTTACTTGTTGTTGTTTATTAACCATGTCAGATTACAATGAAAGTGCATGGCAAGTTAATGACAAAAAAAGTGTAAACACATACAAATAAAATATGAACGGTGTTCCTAAATGATATGCGAATATTTAAAGGGGTGATTTTACATTGAAAATTAATGATAATTTGCTTTATAAACTATGGTCCAAAAATGTTCCGTTACAAAATATTTTCGAAACCACTTTAGATATTTTCAAAAAATTTGGTATGTGGTCACTATTAATAAAGGCGTATATTTTGCAATATAAACATCATTTCTATCTTTAACAGTGGTGCGCGCACATCCACTGACCTTAATATTTTTAAAGAAAAAAATGGTACGCCAAAATGGTTTTCTCTCAGATAAAAATTATTTTTAAATTTCCCGTTCAATTTGAAAAATAATATCCCTCCTGGGTTTTGGACTGCAATGCGCTGTTTTTGAGAAAAAAATGATAAAAACCGTTGGATTGCCTGACAGAATTCATGTAATTATTAAAGGATGCAATTTTGATAGAAAACAACAACAACTAACAACATAACACATTAACATAATATTACAACAACCTAAATTAAAACTAATAATAACAGCAATTTCTGTAATAATGATTTGTTATCATCCAGAAATTATTGAAAATGGCCCCTATTTCTTAATATGCATGCTTCCGTTCTCCTTTGCATGGAATTGCGCACTCGTTCAAATATTTCCGGAGATGTCGTATTCATACACATGCTGCAACTATTCTTTCTCTTAATTCCTCTTCAGTGTTAATGGGATTTGTGTACACGAGCGTCTTAAGGTGGCCCCACAAAGAAAATCTAAACTATTGAGGTCGGGGAACCTTGGTGGCCATTCCTGTGACCCACCGTGCCCAATCCAATGATTTGGATAAATTGTTTGTAAATAATTGCGTACTGTTATACTGAAATGTTCTGATGCACCATCGTGCATGTAGCACATTTCTTATTCCTAAAGGAACATTCTCAAGTAAGAAAGGCAACTGTTGTTGAAGGAAATTCAGGTAAGATTGTCCGTCAAGTCGTCCCGGTAGGAAGAATGGTCCAATAAAGTAATCACCAATACCCCCATACGTTAACCGAAAATTGTTGTTGGAAGTGGGTTTCAGTTATAGCATGAGGATTTTTATCCGCCCAAATATGATTGTTATGGAAATTTTAAATGAAATTTCGTGAAAAATTAGTGTCACTTCACAGCGCTGTAAAACTCAAACTAATGAATATAATAAAAAAAGTATGTAATAAAAATTCTGCGTTGAAAATCACTCTACAGAAATGCTCTGATGTCATTTTTTTTAAATAAGAAAATAAATAAATTATGGCGTCCAAAAGAAAATTTGTACAAAAATTTTGATGGTTTTTCTTTAATATCTTTGTTATTTTACAACAAAAATTTACTGAACTAAAATTGTCGAGGATTCAATTTGCAATAAAAAATGTTTTTACAAAACCAATAGTTTACCTGATAAATGCTAAAGACAATTTCACACCCTTTTCCAAGATGGCGGCTAAACCTCGAGAGTTGTGACCCCACAAACTTCAAGATAAGCTTTTTTTGACCCCCCCCCCTCACATCTAAACAATAAAATTGCGTCCTCTAAAAAATGCAACCCCAAATGTAACTTTTCAATGGACTAACAATTGATTGAAATGTCAAATCACAAAGCAAGTGACATATTCCAGGCCAACTAGATTTATTGCAAAATTATATCATTTAATAATTACATCTTATTTTTGTTTAATCAAAAACGGCGCATTGCAGTCCAAAAACTCAAGAGGACTATTTTTCAAATTGAATGGAAAATTCAAAAATAATTTTTATCTGGAATCATATCATTGGCGTACCATTTTTTTCCTTTAAAAATATTAAAGTCAGTGTTCGTGCGCACGTCAATGTTGAATATAGAAATGATGTTGATATTGCAAAATATGCACCGTTATTATTTAGTCACCGCATACTTACAAAGTCCCAATTTTATGAAGACATTATAAATAAATTTGCGAATTTAAAAGATCGACGAATAGACTTGTTTTATAAGAAGTGAAAGTATTAAAATATTTTTGGTGATGGCTTTGTTTTGTATGTAAATAGATAAGTAGTTGCAAATTGGTTTTAATACTTTTTATATTTTTTAGTGTTTGAAACACGTAAACAGTTTTTTAAATTATTAGATGCTGAAACATATTTTTTTTTCTATTATTGATATTGCAAATAAAAATTGGAGTTCTGATGTTATCTAGTTTTTTTAATTTAAGTATGGTTATAGTAGGGCCATTGGCGAAGACCTCCATAATAAAAAATGGTCAACGCGTCAAGGAATATTACCTCAGGGGAGACGTGTAAATTTATTCCTATTTAGGTATTATTTGCGCCTCACCTTTTGCAGCTACCAAGAGCCGCCACTGATAAAATGAAGCATTTATATAGGTATAGTTCTTATACTCGCTAAGATGGGTAACTCTAATACCTTAATCACTTAATTAAGGATAAGATTTAAACAATCAGCTTTATAGTTTAGCAAGAATTAATTTTAATAGGCAAACTTTAGGAATGCTGATAACTATCAGCATAGTAAATGGCATCTGTAATTAATGTTAAATACAAAAATTTAACGACTTTATTGTAAGTACCTCTCTAAATAGATTTCATTTCCTTCTTAATAAGAAATTGTCTATATCGGTTTATGATAACAACTTGCTTATCGACTCTATTAAATCTATAGAGTTGGTAGAATGGATATACCTATCTAATTACGTTTAGTTTGAATATAACATTAGCTGTTTGTTTATAAATAATTATGAATGACATTTGCTTGATTATAAATGTCTATATAAAGGTGTCATCGTACCGAACTCTACAAATGAAAGGAAATACTTGTACAAATTAGTCTGTGAAAAAATGAAAGTACACGGAAATAACAATTTTATTATTAACGCTTCGAACATATCTTTTGTTATTAATTTCAAATTATCAAAAGCAACGGGTCCTAAAATTTTGTAGATGGAGGATAATAGCTAACAGCAATAACCGAATATGAATCTTGACTATATTATGATGTTATTTAGAAAGTAGTAAACCTCAATAAAAATTTTCATTGTGAATATGTTTTGTATTTTATGATGCTAAGCCTGATTGTGGCAATAATTTCCAGAGCTCATCGGTAATATTTTGTAGCAACAGTAACAAACAGTTTAGCAAACAATGCTTAGTGGCCCCTCAGGTCAAACATGGAGTAGCTAATGGGCATTAGATATAGCTTTGCTACATTTCGCGCATTTCTAATTATAATAAGTTATACACATAAAATTTATAGGAAAATTAGTTAGTTTCCGCTATTATGAGATGGAATTTTCCCATAAAACAGATAAATTCAGGCGACGCAGAACAATCAGGGCAGGTCAAAGAATCCCGTCTAATGTTAGATGTGCATTTTAATTATGTTACTGGCAGCGACCAGTTACCGAGGTCACGACATAACAATCCGGAAAATCAATATATATCAAATTATTTCAGACGCTTTGAAATTAAGAAGGGAAATTTGGAAAGATATTTAGTTAAAACGAGTATTTTTTATTCACATTGTTCTGTTATTAGGCGGTGAAATAAAGTTGTCAATTTTTTTAGGGTTGTTTTTTTGATCGAGAAATATATTTTTTTAATACCTGTTGAATTTAGAATGTTTTTTTTTTTTGCTTATTGTGTGTTTGATAAGTAGAACAGGCTTTAAGGAAAAATAAAGTTTATAACTCTACACGCACGTAGTTTTCTTTTCAATATCTGATTTACACTTCGATATTTATTAGGTTCATAGTTTTTTATGTTAGTGATATCAAATAATACCTATGGTAACCTACTACATATCGATCTAAGTCTAAAAAAAATGATAAAAAATATACTGGCAGTACCTACTTAATTTCTACGCTTTATAATAGGACAAAGCGAATAAAAAAAAACTCGTCCAGAAAAAAATTCATCAGCCTAAATACTTTGCCAAATTTCAGTTCTTAATTATAAAGTGTTTGGAAGAAACTAAATAAAACTTAAAATATATCATCCTTTTATTAATGTGTCGTAAATCTTCCAGGGGTGGGGGGGCTTGAAAATATTACATATAAAGGACCCTACAATTTACCCTAAAATCTTTTGTACTGTATTGAGAATCTCCTGTATAATTAGGGTAAAATTAGTTTAATTATGCATATATTTTTAATTTAAATAACATACATAGAATTTTTGCTTAGCTAGATCCTTGTGGTCGCTGGTGTAGCAAGATAGTCCAAATATCTAAATATTCTGGTTATCCTTAGGGCTTCTAATTACCTGCACAACTTGTCGATTGGACAAAACGATATACAAGACATTCTACAAGTTTCAGTTTATAAATCATTAAAAATAGAAAAAAGAAAAGAAATAGAAAAATATCTGTACATAAATAGATTATTATAATTAACTGATTGAACTGAGTTTCAGGTTTACCTAAATTGCTGCCTGACTACATGTAAAAATGCAAATTATTAGCAAATTAAGAGGCATCAACAAATGATATATGCAACATTTTTCAACCCGTATTATTGATATTGTTATTATTATTATATATTGCTATTTCCTTTTCCTCAAGTTTTCTCTAAATATCTGTATCCAAATTCAATTTTGTAATTAGTCTACCATTGTTCTCGAATAAAAATACATTATCTTAATTCCTCCCACATCTGTAACAATGTAGAGTATACATGGCGGCGCCACCAAACGTATGTGAATGTGCGAATCCGAAATGTCTTCAACAAATAAAGACAAATTCATATAAAATTCAATGTGTTACATGAGAAAACTGGTTTCATCGCGATTGTGTCACTATTTTTATTGAGCAGTTACAAGAGGACTAATTTGGGCTTGTCAATAACCAATATGCAGTCTCCAACTGTAAGTCAAACAATCGAATCACTATCACCAGAAAATAATTATTGGAAACAAATTATTATAGATCTTAGAGAGGACAATTCTTTGCTTAAAGAAAATAAACAACTTTTGGAGGAAAAACGGAATCAAATGAGCAAAAAAACAATCACACCCAAATAAAGGTTAACGATAAAAATAATCTACAATTACAAAAAGTCAAATTGAATATTACTCATCAAAAGGCGACGCCACGTATCGTCCCTGTCGAGGACACCGGTAAATCACTCACCGATTTCTTACGCTCAAGCGGCTAAACCAGGAGCTTCGTCCGAATATAATAATAATTCCAATAAAACTAAAAGAAGAACTATTTTTATAGAAACCGCTGACGGCGATAATGAAGAGAATTTTACAGGAAGGATGAAAGAACCAAGAAAATATGGATATTTGTTTCAAGAATAACAGATAAGGTTACTTATGTTACAGAAGATGACACAGGAAAATATATAGTTAAGAAAACTAACATAGCAAGCTCAGATGAACTTGTAGTTGAACATTTACAAACTAAAATTGAAAAAGAGGGAAATAATAGTAAATGATTTAAAGTAGGCATAAGATTTGATCTTGTGGATAAAGTTTATGATAAAAGCTTCTGGCCAGCTAACGTAGAATTTGAACGTTTTAAGTTTAGAAATAAAAGAAAAGAGTAGTGGATGATGCTTTGGCGGTGTCTAATTCTAATCCTGATCCTTTTTTAGAGTTACAGAATATTCCCCCAAAATAAATAAATGTAATAAAACTAATAACGATATCCATATTCTAAATATTTTACACTTAAATTTGCAAAGATTTTGTTCTAAAGTCCTTGAAATCGAGTATTTTCTTAAAGTTAGTTCAGTTTATTATCATTATTTACTATTTAATGAACACTGGTGTACCAGTGAAAAATTAAAATTGTTAACCATTGGCAACTACTTTCTAGTCTCAGAATTTTGTAGGTCTCGATATGCCCACGGTGGTGTGGCTATTTATGCTTTGAATAACAGCAGAATTTCTAATATAACCGAAATTAATAGTACATCTGATAAATTAAACTATGAGGTAACTGCTATAGATGTTGATAATTGTAGGCTGATGACTGTATACAGATCTCCTGATGGCGACTTTAACATATTCTTGGAATTACTATCACTGGCTTTGCAGAAGTTGATTTTCGTTGATAAATCAATTTTTGTATCTGGTGATTTTAACGCGCATTTTCAAGATGAAAAAGATAAAAAAGCCAATATGTCAGTGAATGATTTCGAATCTTTTGGATTGTCTCTTACAACTTTAACTAATACAAGAAATAATAATTGCTTAGATAATATTTTTACTAATATTCCTTCTTAAAATTACAAAATAAATATCGTCGATTCCTTATTATCAGACGATTTAGGTATTCATCTACAAACAAGTATTAACAAAAGGAAAGACAAAAAAAGAATACTATATAGACCAATAAATAATTGTGGTCTAAATAACTATTTGTCGACAAAAAATTGGATGTTTATATATAACTCAAAAATTGATATTAACAAGAGATTTGAGAATTTTATTAACATTATATCACATGCCATTAATAAATTTTTTCTTATAAGGTCGAAACTAGTTTGTTTCACTGACCGTCATAAAGTTCATTGGTTTACCAGTGAACTTCGAAATATACGAGAACATTTAAGGTTTCTTCAGGAGTATGTGAAAGTTAACCAACCCATCACCTAATAACACCTTTATCATGAAAGCTCATGATAACTTTATAAAATCTCACAGCAACCCAACTCAAGCAATGTGGAAGCTTATTAACATCAGAAATCCTAAAAGCAACGAAACTGATAGCTCAATATTAGCAAATGAATTTAATACTTATTTTTCAGATATCGCTGCTAACATTGTTAAAGATCTAAACTGCACCAATTCATTATACAGTATGCGCCAAAAGTATGGAATAAATTCAATAAAAACGAAACAATTATTTTTTGGGAAAAATCCTCGAACAGGTCGATTTTTAATTTAAAAAATACATATTTTACCGTAACATGCGATTTTCAAATGTCATTTGTTTTCGAGTAATGACGTCATCGATTTTTTTTTAAATGGCAACACCATATTTTTGTCCTTGATTCTGAAAGATCGTTTAATTCTCTATCAGACAGTACTAAAATTTTGCCTTCTTACATAGGAAAGTTTTCGAGTAAATGAAGATTGAATGTTAGAAAATAAATTAATTAAAAATCGACCGGTTCGAGGATTTTTCCAAAAAAATAATTGTTTCGTTTTTATTGAATTCATTCCATACTTTTGGCGCATACTGTATATTATCATATATTATTTTAATTTGGGGTCACTCTGCTTCTTTTGCTGATGTATTTGCTGGGCAGAGAAAAGCGATAAGAATTATAGCCAGTTTTAAATATAGAGACGACTGCATGCAAAAATGTATTGAATTAACACTGCCTTGTGTATATATTCTGCATTGCTTACTTCACATAAGATACAATATTGGAAGTTATACTATGAGGAATGAGATTTATGCACAGCATACAAGAAATAGTACGATCTTACAAGTGGGTTTTTCGAGGCTTGCAAAAACTAGAAATGGTATGTGTTATTGGGGAATAAAATTTTATAACGCCCTACCTAAAGAAATTACAGACTTGATTTTTCGAGCTTTAAGTATAAGTTAAAGAATTATCTGTTACTCAATGCGTTTTATAGTCCTCCGAATTTTTAAACATCAATTTGCTAGCAATGATGTCATAGAATTTTCTTTTTCTTGCCTTAGTTTTATCTTTGCTTTAACTGAATATGTTTGTCTTTTATTTTATTTTGTATCTTGTTTTCATATTATCTACTACAAAATTGTCTCAGTGTTATATTACTGTGTGTACTGTTCTTCCTTTTTTTTTTGACTTGTGCAAATACTTTGTATATTTGGGCACTAATAAACGAACTAAACTAAACAAATGCTTGGCGAAGGAAATCAGAAATAAGTTGAAAAAATGTGTCCGTTGGTACAGCAGTACCGTAACGGGTGATTCAGTCATAATGTCATTCATTTTGAGGGTAAAGAGACAAACAAGAGTATAATACCAATACAAGCTGAAAAAAAATCATATTATTATTTAAACCTTATTTAAAACTGTTACTGACTGCTGGCGGCCTCCATTCAATTACAACTCCCAAATCAACACTTTGTCGGATTACATAAATGCTCGAACATACCAGGAGCGTCATAGTTATTTGTTTCTCTTTTAAGCTCGAGTAAACAAAAAAATCTTTATTAAGCCTTCCAAATATGTGATTAAAATTAATGACATCATGACTGAATCACTCTGTAAATGCAGTGAAAAGCCATAAACTGTCCAAGACTGCATTGCTATAGTCAATGTCGATAATCCTCCAGCAGAGTCAGTATTGTACAGCCTGTAATAACCAAACTGCCCCAAATCAAATACTTGTAATTCTTCAAACATATATCAATATCAGATTTCAATCTGATACTAATGGAACTGAGAACTGATAGAAGAAGTTCCCTAACGCTAATCACCTCAGTAGTATATGCCAAATTTGGATTAATGAGAAATTGTTTCTGTTTCCTGGTGATACACCAGGAAACCTTTGCCTAATAAAATTGATAACTTAAACAAAACATCACGGACTATAATTGAATGCGATCCAGATGTAAATAGAATTATCGAATTCACCCTTCATACCAATATAATCATCAATCAACTATATTGATCCACTTCCTGATCATCAGTCTAGTTAATTATGGATCAAAGGATCATTATCTGTCTTCTGTCCATCTGTACATGTTGCCGGAAAGATCCATACCATAATGTTGACAAAGGAATTCCCAGAATCCTGTTCAAGTTCTAAAGGGGAAGGAGTGATGTTCCCCGCATATTTATAGATTAGAGATAAAATAATCATCCGAGTAGCACTATATATTTTATGGCAGTGGTTAAGAATGTTCCTATAACTAATTTTTGGAGAGTTGAAGTTGCAAGGTTTAGTCGCATAAACATCTTATTGGCATCAACACAGCAGCTAATACCATGAAATAGGCACATTTTTATAAAACATAGGTAGTTGCTCTATAAAAATTATATAATTGTGTTTAAGAGTTCTATATAAAAACAAGTTATGTTTTAGCAATAAGCTTACAGTATTGATACAACAATCTATACAATTCCAATAAAGCATGTCATGACAATGTCTTATAAAAACGTTACATAATTATTCTGCTTTATTCACAATTATAAAGCTAATATTCGAGTTTCTTTAAATTTTACGACATATGTCTATTTTAAGTATCTTTATTTTAGGTATAGGATGTTATACTTATAAACTCAAAAATATCTAATTCAAAGTTGAATTTCAGGTACAAATAAAATTTTACTGTGATAAATTAATTTAAATACATGCACATTTGCTGCTAAAAAGGATCCCCAGTTATTTCCATGAAAAATTTCACGTAAAAGTTGTGGTTTGAATTTTTTTCAAGATGAACACAGAAACGCAATCGGAATTAAGTGAATAAATATGGCGCTAAAATAATAAAACAGTTTAGTCACTTCAGAAACATTTAAAATAATTTAATGTTATGTAAAAGGGAAACATAAGAGCATTATGTTTGTAGAAAATCGTTTGCTCGTGTTAACTACCTTTAAGAAGCAGTTTTACTTTATTGTCGCGCAAAACTATTTTAGTATGCCATTTATAAAGCAAATGATGTAATTTCTCAGACCAAGGTGCTGCATAAATGGCGTTAGAACTTTCTTAAAGTAATTTAAATAACTTTTATATATAGTTAGTTATGCAACCAGTACAAAAGTAATTGTTTATTCGAGTGCAATAAGCATTTTTTGTACGGGTTGCATACAATACTTTTTCTACGTTCATGCAAAAACCATAAAATGTTTTATTTAAATGACACTAAGTGTAGGAAAATATGACGTCGATTTGAACGTTTATGTTAGTCATGATGACAAAACGCTGTAGTAGAATGACAGATGAATGCAATAAACATTTTATTGCACTAGTGCAATAAAGAACCACTTTTTCCACTAAATATAGTTCAATAAAGTTTTGTTTTTTGCATGAACGTACAAAAATACTTTTATTTTAGCTATATGAATCTTCTCAAATATTTCTCTTGCGACCACTACAAAATTGATTTATAACGCTTTATAGTAAGTCGTGTAGATTGGTACTATATACATTATACAGTAAAATGATCTCCAGAAGCAAAAGTACTGTATAAGTGCAGACACAAGAACGTTCTGAAAATAGTTTAAATAATTTCTATAAAACGTTTTTCTTGTTGGGATTACATTACTCTCACAGGTACTTTAAACGGCAAAATAGCGGCTGTTAACAAAAAAATCTATGGAACAATACAATGAAATTGCTGGCATGTAACTGCTACATATCTTTTATATAAATTTCTGGTTTTATAATTTTGAATTATAAGATTAGTGTGCTACTTGGGCAGCCTTTATCATATAAATAATCAGATGTAATATTGTTAGTTATAATATCGTTACATAGCTTTCTTCTTGTAACATACTTCCAATAAATTAATTGTGTGATTAATTCAACTATTTATTTCGTAAATTAAACTATTGATTTGTTTTATAAGTGAAACCAGAAATATAAATTTTAAGCACAAAATAAGCACACTGAAAGGACATACCTGTCCTTAGTTCGTAAATAAATAATTATACACAATAATCTGATTCTGTCTATAAGCATATTTTATTAATCACTTTTAAATCCTATTACATAGTACATACATGCATTTCAAATACCACATATGTGTTTATGAAACTTTTGATTTTTTTGAATAAATTTAATATATAGCATAGATTAAGTGGTACTTATGAAACAATATGCTACCTGTTTATTTGTAAGGAATGCAGTTAATTTATTTGTGTTACATTTTTATACAGGTGGTTGTTTATAACAAATAATAGTAAACTGTAAAACTGTATTAAAATCCAAATGACCGGTTAAATGCCTGTTTATCTACATGTGGCATATGGCCGCATAGACAAAGGAATAACGGCTTAAGTGTTAAGGCATATCTTGCTTATAAAAATTATTATTAAGTGTGGCATAAATCAATGTTTGAGATACAGGTAAAGGACTTTATTAAAGTAAGCTCGCAATACTGGTTTAACAAAAATGTATATAGATTGAACTCCATGGAATTTCAAATGATCCTTAGTTATTCTGTTTGTTTGTCTATTTAGTCACCTGTGAAATAAATAAATGAAATAAGAATATGTAAAGCGCATATTACGAGGAATAAAAGGTGTATCAAACACTGTTAGTTGTAAGAATATATTTAAACAATTCAAAATTTTGACTTTTCCATCTTTGTTTTTATTTGAAGCGAGTGTATAGTATACATTTTTAATAATAGGGACAGCTTTTTAAGGCACAATCATATACATAACATAAACACAAGAAATAATGACAAATTCTATTTTCCTCGTTGTAGGTATTGGCTGCGTATAAGTCCCCTTCAGTTTTTGGCTTGAAGGTTTATAATCGTCTTCCGGAACATGTTAAAACTGTTTTAACAGTTAAATATTTTAAACATAGATTAAAGGAATATTTATTAGATCATGTTTTTATAGTGTAAACGAGTTTTTTATCAATTAATTGTTATTTAGTGAATTTATGTTCATATTTGTATTTTGTTTATATACTGGTTACTTCAGTTTATTGACTGAACTTGACTGAGTACCACTGTTATAGGTGCTTACTATTTATCTACTTGTATATTTTGTTTGGACATTTTCTATACGGTTGTTAAGTGTCGTCAGAAATAAATTTTATTATTATTATTACTAGTGGAGTATTTGGTTTGATACGGCTGGTGAGTACATTGCGACTGCCAGATTAATTAAAATCAATTTAAAATCTGCTCGATAAACCAAAATATAATTTCAAATTCGAAGCAAATTTTGGAATTAGTCTAAAATTGATAAACCGGCCCTATATGGCTTTACTTTAAAATAGTAGTAGTATGTGAAAAATTAATCTGCATTGCCAAATGTATAGGGCATATAAATTTTCAAAATTCAATAAATGTTCAGGTGCGTCCACTAGGCGTAGAGGTGGTCAAATCGGAGTTAATTATGAGGGGGTGGCAAATGGTAAACTACATTTTGATTATTTTTGTTAGACTCTGTCGGTGTCGTTTTACAGGACACATAGGGTAGGAGGTGAATTTGTGCAAAGGGTAGTAAATTGATTTATGATGATGTGATGTGATTTTAATTTGCCGGATTATATACAAGACTCTTCAGACTTTTGCTGAATTTTTTAACTTAGTGCAATAAAATTCTATAACTAATATCCACAATAGATTACTCCACCTTGTCGTTGGCAACTACTTTTGTAGTGTTGAATTTACACTCGAATATTTAGTCTATACTGATGATTTCCACGCATCATTATGCATACAATTAGGCATTAGTCATAGTCGAGGAAAAAAATAATAAACGGGGAATCTGTTTTCATGAAAGCCATCTTCTTCACAAACAACTAGGTTTAGTTGATTGGTATGTTTTGTATGAATGTTACAATCCAATTGAAGCTTGTAAGTGTATCAAATCATATTTTCTATTTTTTGAAGTGAGCGTGTTGAAAGTTATACCAAAATCTTGGAAATTTACTCCTTGGTTTACACGACAAGTAATCTTTAACATTTGGGCAAAGAACAAACTACATAAACTATATATAAGATAAGAATTCTGAAGACTACCATGCATTTGGTCAGCTGCGTGCTAGAATCAAACAGGATATTAGAGCTCCCCATAATAAATTCTTGAGTGATGCGCAAGCTGATATTCTATATGATGCAAATAAATTCTGGCCCTTTGTTAATGGAAAAAAGGTCATCCGTCTGTGCGAAATACGGTTCTTTATAAGTATACTGAATTCGACAACTCCCATGAAATTGTTAACTCATTTGCCGACTTTTTCAAATTTACATTTCTACAGCCTAAACCTGCGAATAAAACTTTTAATCGTCAGTCTGTCAAAGAGTTTTTTAATTTGTCAGAAAAAGTCATCCGCAATGAAAAGGTTAAAGCCTTAACTAACATCTGGTCCTGACTGTATTCCTTCTTTTATTATACGTGATTGCGCACATATTCTAACCTCTCCTTTACTATACATTTTTAATTTGTGTTTGATTATCTGTACTTTTCCTGATATATGGAAAACGTCAAACATCACTCCCATACATAAAAAAGGTAATAAAAATATAATTGAAAATTATAGAGCGATAACTGTGCAATTTTCCAATGGTCTTTGAAATTATATTACAAGACATGATACGAGTATATAATAGCACTCAAAGAAAAATTACTACGGTATATCACGGTTTTATGAAAGGCAGGTCTACCACAACAAATCTTTGTTTGATTCAGTTTCTTTGTACTGTTTTGGATACTGGCAATCAAGTCGACGTTATCTATACTGATTTCGGTAAAGCATTTGATAGACTGAACTAAAATATTTTGCTTGTGTCTGACCAGTTGACAAATTTATTAAATTTCAATCTATGTGAGCGGTTACAATTTGTTGAGATCCGTAGTTTCACGTCTGTAGAATATGTTGCTACTTCCGGAGTTCCTCACGGTTTGTGTCTTGGATCTTTTAGACTGTAATTACCTACTTCGTGCGGTAATCTAAAGCTTTATTCAGAAATGAATTCTCCTCAAAACACCATTAATTTGGAAATGTCCTTTGACAGAGTTGCTAATTTTCTTCCTTTAAACAAAAGCAAATGCCAATTTATGAGCTACTAAAGTAAAAGATTTGGGAGTTTTATTTGATGCCAAATTAAGATTTTCAAATCATATTAACAATGAATTCGCTGAATGTTCAAAATGCTTGGGTTTCGTAATCAGAACTTCACGTCTATTTAGTGACCCACGTATTTTCTTTCTTTTATATTGTTCGTCTATCCTTCCTAAACTTGAATATGCTAGGTTGGTTTGCAGTCCGTGTTACTCTACATCGATTAACAGATTTGAATGCATTCAGATGAAGTTTCTCAAATATGTAACTTTTAAATTAGATGAGGTATATTTCGAGATAGGAATGACCATTCTGAACTGCTTAATCGTCATAATGTACAGAGCCTTGCAAACAAATTTATCATATATGCTTAATGCTAATGCTTTATAAATTAATTAACAATTTGATTGACTGCAGCATTGTTAAATTTTAATATTCCAAACATTGTAACACGTAACAATGACATTGTTGTATCTCCCAGTGCCTAGAACTAACTTACGGTTCGTACACATATAGCGACGAGAAGTGTCATACACATCTCCATGATATAAATGTATAGTAACTCCTATCATAATGTAAACAGTCACTAGCGATATACATCTGATGCTTGACACATATATCGTGACACAAGTGTCAGATGTAAACGTACCCTTACTCTAACATTCTCCTATTTATCTAATGTATTCTACCTATAACAATGTAATGAAAGAATAAATTTGATTTGTTTACCTCTTCAGTCTCTAATATCAAATCATTGTGTAAAAATGATAATTTTCTTACTATTTTTAGTTTTTGTTTATTCTTCTTCTTTTTTGTTTTTTTTATAATACTTTTGTTATTATTATCCTTGTGTCTGTCCCACCTGTAAAGAAATAAATTTATATTTTAATAAATATTTAAGATAATAACGGATGATGGATATCAAAACTTATAGGTACATAAAAGGATAATAAATATCCTAATGTATCCCTTATACGTCATCTAAAATAATCTTTGCCCAACTCTGGATGCCGGATATCAGCCTGTCGGCAATAATAAACATGATAACATAACACCTGATACGATTTAACATTTCAAACAATGTAATAATCATTGAGCAAATAAATATTTTTTCAGAATTTATAAAATATACACAGCTGTGAAGGAAATGGGAAATAAATGCTTAGTTATCAATGCTCTTAATAAATGATACCTATTAACTTAAAATATTTAGGTGGTACTTATACAAAAATCACTGCGATCTCACAAATACACAATTTATTGAACTATATTGAATTACTTTATCTGGTTCGTCACCATTTTCTCTGCATGATATATTTAATTTTCTAAACGTTTAGTAGATCTGGCAGATTTGCATTATAATTGCTACTACCAACACTGACACACATATTATGACGTTATAGTTCCAAAATATTTTTCGATTCTAACCTTTAGAAACTAGTTCATTTGATTTTTGACCAATGCCATCAACACCCCTAATTAATGAGGTTTTCCAGGTTTCCCTCATTCCTGCACTGAATAGTGGTTAGGGCCTACCAACGTAAGTCGTTCCTGGGCACAAATGCGGCCTGCTTAATAATAATATGCCGCCCCCTCTCTCGCACAAGTCTCCGACTTCTGGGCTAATCCCTGTGATTAGAATGAGGGGTAGAGATATTATTATTATTATTAACACAGTCGTCTAAAAAAGTACTCCGACTTTGATAAAATCTAATCGAATTTGAAATGAATACAGATACATTTGTAAACAACTTTCAAAATTAGTCTTAAGTTTCACGTATTTTAATGAAATGCCATTTTATTGTTCCATTAATAAAACCTGTTTGACTATCTGAAAGATACATTGAATTTATCTATTTATAATAATAACAATTTTTATTAATAACAGTACCTGAGAGATAACAGTTAATCCGGTTAGCTGCAGTATTTTTGCATTCGTTCTTCGTTCCTTCATTGCAAACTGTCCAAACAACATTTTCACTCAATACAGGTCCGTCAGAATTATCGACTAACAGAATACGCAGACCGTGTTAAATAAACACCCTTTTATTCAAATAAAATTTAAATTTAATGTATAGAATACCTACATAGAAAACTCAGAAGGTACACGCGGCAGTCCAGTACCTGTATAAAATCTAAAATCGTGTACGATAAGATTGCCGTTGCTCCACTGTATTTGCCCTTTACTCTAATAAAAAATATACAGTACATATCATAGGGGAACTATGTTACAGGGCAATATCTGTAGAAGAAATAAATTCCTTTATTTAATTGCTATATATATATATATATATATATATATATATATATATATATATATATATATATATATATATATATATATATATATATATATATATATATATATATATAAAGCTGTTTACAGGCCTTTTAGGTCCAGAGCTGTGTTATTCTCCTCCATTCCATTCTGTCCTTCGCCTTTCTTTTCCAATCCGTTACATTTTTCTCCCTTAGATCTATTGCCACTATCTCTCTCCATCGCTTCCTCGGTCTACCTCTTTTTTTCTTATAGTTAGACTTGCTCCCTACTATTTTTTAACTGCCCTTTCATCTTCCATACTATCTAGATGCCCTAGCCACTGCACTCTTCTGGCTTTTACAATTTCGTCTATTGTTGGTGCCTGGTACATGGCATATATTTCCTCATTATTTCTCCTTACATAGCCTTCCTCCGTCCTCTTACCCCCTAGAATTCTCCTTAAGATCTTCCTTTCCCACCTTAAAAGGTTTTCTCTTGACTTCTTATTGAGAACCCAGGTTTCACTACCATACAGTGCTGTCGGTCTCAAAATTGTTTTATACATTCTAAATTTTACTCCTCTGGACAATTTTTTTGATTTCAATAAGTGGTTGACTGCTGCCGAACTTCTGTTTGCTTTTATTATTCTCCTATTTATTTCTTGTTCCTTATCACAGTTAGCTGTTATTAGCGCCCCCAAATACACATATTCTTGAACTTCCTCAAGCTCCATCTCTCCATGCTCTGTTCTCAATTTTAAATTGGTATCCTTTTTTTGTTCTCCTATTCTCAAAAGCTTACTTTTTTCTTGATTTATCTGCAATCCCACTTTACGTGCTTCCTCCACAAGTTTTCTCGTTACTTCTTCTAATTCCCTACTATCTCTAGCAATAATAGCCACGTCATCTGCATAACTTACAATTTGATGACTTTTAAACAATATGTGTCCTTCTCTGTTCAACTGACTATCTTTTATGACCTTTTCTAGTACTAAATTAAAAAGAAGCGTTGAGAGTGGGTCTCCTTGTCTCAGTCCTGTATCAATAGTAAAGCCTTCCGAACATTCATCTTTTATTCGTACTTTGGATTTAGTATTTTCTAGGCATTTTCAATAGCCTAATCAGTTTGGTTGGTATCCCAAATTGTTTCAAAATTTTACTTAGTTTATTCCTTTTGATCGAATCATATGCTTTCGTGAAGTCCACAAATAAAACTATTGCTTTGATCCCATACTCATAGCATGTAGTCAGAATTTCCTTCACCATGAAGATTTGGTCCGTTGTTGACCTTCCTTTTCTAAAACCTGCTTGATACTCCCCTATTTGTAGTTCTGCTATAGGTTCTATTCTCTGTTTAAATTACTATAAAACTTTTAAAAATTAGTCATCGATACTGAACCACGTTTTGATTATAACTACTGACATTTTGTATTGCTGGTTGTATATTCCCCAAACACCAAAGAATCAAAGAAGAGAAGATCAAAACTTAGATTGAATGATCTAAGGGATTTTTACAGAACACTCTAAATATCTCAGGATGTTATAGTTTAAAATAGTACTATGTGTGGCAGTGATTTATGTATTTTGTGTAGATACGGTCGAGGGAAGGAAAGCTCTCCAAAAAACAAGATGTATCAAGTAAAAAAAATCTTTACAACGACAAGTTTTAATGAAACAAGAAAACAGAAAATGATTCAACATTCTTGAAATCTCTCCACATATCAATCAGTGAGGTAGGTGCTAGCTCCTTGTGCTACCATATCGTATTTTTCATTAAATCACTAAATAATTATCTACATTTTGCAAATATTTTTTTTTTAAAAGCGTCGGAAATCGATATACGTGACAACGCAGTGAGTTGTCACTACTTTTGATCCCTTTGACTTATGGCATATATCTAACCTCAAGGTGACAAGGTCAGAGTCAATGATAAATAAGGATTTAATATCCGGAAAAAATTTTTTTTCCGTTTTATAAATAAGTTTGGAAATTTATTGATGATAGATTCCGTTAATTCTTATTTTTCTCTATTCTCTCTTGAAATATTTGTACTTAGTCATTGTAAATCCTGTATAAATTTAACTAACTAATAAAATTATTAAGAGATGAAAAAACTGTAACTTAAATTTATTATAAACAGTAAAAAGACCTATAGTATCGTATCATTTGTTATGTTAGAAAAGCTTTTGCGTTTAAATATAGAACTTTGTATTAAAATATAAATAAGTTGTTTCTCTTACATAAAAAATTGGAAAAACTCAAACTGTTACTTATTCAATAATAAGACATGTAATTAGCGTAGCGTAACTTTTCGCTTCATAGAGGGGCCTGACTAAATAATTTAAAACCCGTAAGTTTTCTAAGAACTAATCGGCGCTAGAAAAAAATTGCGCAAATTGGCGAGGTACGGCATCTCTCTAATTAAATGCCATTAGAATTCTATTGTGGAACTGATTGAATACTTTGTCCAGCCCACAATGTAAATTTTGTGCTCCTTATTCGTTTACAATATAAATATGCAAAAAAATTAACATATCGGGTTATTGCAACCGAGTGATTAATTATCTGGAAATGATTAACTGTTCGCTGCGGAAACAATGTGTTGGTTTACATTTTATGCCTTTCAAATCGTTAATTGTCCAACATTAATATTAACATCTATATCTGCAGTATACTGCGCATATGGTTACTTCGCAACTTCTGTAGTGATACTATTTTAATTAACATAATAGAACAACTTCTCGCTTCACTTTAAATGACCTTTTTATTAACGGCTTGCTTTTACGGGCCCATGATATAAGTTTTTATAAGTAAATAATTAATTATCTAGCTGCGGTGCGGTTATGATCGGTAAGCTGCTTCTTAACTGCCAAAGAGATTATTATCTAGATTGCGATATGTCGATTGTAGTTCCATGACCTTCTTTCGTTAATCTGAAACTGACATTATAACATAAGCTCGTTTTATTACATTATAAATTTATCAGCGTCTTGAATGTGTTTGATGGAAATGTATACAGGGTTAACTATGACTAAGTACCAATATTTTAAGAGGGAGATAATTAAGAATTAACTAAACCGACCTTCAAAAAGTTCCGAACTTATTTATAAAGTGAAAAAATAGATATATTTTACAAGTTTACAGTCAAAGTAGACAATCAACAAGCAACGCTAAAATTCGCTATCATGTTATAATTCAATTTTTTTTACTGTTTTAGAAAGGTATTTTAAGCTAAAATAAATCAAATCTCCTACAATTCCTATCAATGAAGTCATATGTATATTCTCTGATACCAAACATCTAGGTATGCTAATGAACAATTTCATAGACAAAGCTCTAATCAATAATTATCTAAAGAAAATAATTTAATTTGCTGACCTAATGAAACACTCTATAAATATCTAACTTCACTTTTTGGCAGTGGGAACACGACAAATTCAACCACAATAGATGAGATCTGACCTATTTCTGCATTTTTAGGATTGCTTCTTCAGTGTTTCATTAGAAGGTCAGTAAATTAAATTATTTTCTTTAGATAATTATTGATTAGAGCTTTGTCTGTGGAATTGTTCATTAGCCTAGATGTTTGGTATCAGAGAACATTCATATGACTTCATTGATAGGAATTTTAGGAGATTTCATTTATATTAGCTTAAAATACCTTTTTAAAACAGTAAAAAAATGTTACAAAAGCTAATAATAAGGAATATATGGGTAGATATTGTGGGTGTAATTCAACGCAGGTTGGGACTTTTGTCCACTGAGTAGTTAGTTTCACACAATATTATTAATACCTAAAAATATATAAACACTTTTATAATTCAATGTCTGTGATTACGTTGTAGTTTTCTGTTCTCCTTCAGTTTTTAGTGCCTTATTTTAATTTTAAACGTTTTATAGTTATTAAATAAAGGAATAGATGTCGGGTACAGATATTTTCCCACAATATAGGTAGTTCGGCGATTTGTTTTTCTAGGTTATAGTACAAGACTGCCGCAAGTGCATTTAAAAGTTTTCTATTATCTATTAGAATCTACGCATTCATTTCGTTCGGTTTTCTTATAATAAATAGGCATTTTATCTATCTATACCTACGGGAAGTGTCGGTAGTGGGTGGTTGTAATGAGTGAAAATGTAGTTTTGCCAATTTGCAACGAAATAACGAAAAACGATTGCAAAATACCGAAGCTAACTGGATTACCTATCTATCAGGTATTATTACTAATAGGAATGTTAATATTTGTCGTTTCTGCATTTAGAAGCGCTGCAAAAAGACGACCGCATGGTAGTTGACATTGTTGACAGATGCAAGCTGTATCTATGGATCTAGGCCATCTCAGTCGATGCTTATCATAGGCGCCGACTTTCCATTTTTTAAATATCTAGTTAAAATTCTGGAATAATTTTCTTATTGTCTTTTAGGTCTCTCTGACCACGTGGTTAAAATTTTTGTACTTAGTCATAGTTAACCCTTTATATTATTATGAAAATTTCACACCAACGTTTTCTAACCAATTATAAACTTGTATTTTGTTACTATGGTCATTCAAGTATTAACAATATTGTGTGAAACTAACTACTCTGCGGACTAAATCCCCGGCCAGCGTTGAATTACACCTACAATATCTACCAATATATTCTTTACTATTAGCCTTTGTAACATTTTTAACTATATTAGAAAGGTATTTTAAGCTAATACAAATCAAATTTCCTACAATTCCTCTCAATGAAGTCATATGTATGCTCTCTGATACCATACATCTAGGTATGCTAAAGAACAATTTCACATAAAAAGCTGTATTCAATAATTAATTATAATTAATAATTATTTTCGAGTTTCCACAGTTTTAAAAGTGAACTTAGATATTTATAGAATGTTTTTATTAAACCAGGTTAGTAAATTTAGCTAGATTTATTTTTTTAGATAATTATTGAATAGAGCTTTAGCTTTAGAGCATAGTTAACACTGTATATTTTTATGAAAATTTCAAACCAACGTTTTCTAACCAATTATAAACATGTATTTTGTTACTATGTTACAGTTACAGTTAGACATCACTACATTTTGTGTAGTTATGATGTATTTCGAGGTGGTATAGTGTATGCGCTTTGTGTAATTTTAATAACTATGGGATACCATCAATGTGATTCAACCCTAAGCAGTTAAAGTTCTGAAAATACTACGTTTTTATTTGATAGCTAATATTGCACTATATTTTCACAATTAAGTCATCTACCTGACTCTGTTCTTGCTACACCATCAATTCGTGCAAGAATGGTTATGATCGTCACCATGCTAGTTTGAGTGCGTGAGTTTATTTGTTATTTTGTGTGCGGATATAGTCTTTTTCGATTTCTTTTTTATTAAATTTTTCAGTTTACTTTTAATCTTTCAGTGTTTTTAATTATTTATGGATTTTATTTGCCTGTCTTGTTTTCACATTAGCAATTAAGTTATTTTTGAATTTACCTATTGTGCATAATAAACTGTGTCTGTATGTTATAATTTTTAGTAAATCCTTTCATTTTCAATATTCTTTCAACACAATTCAAGATTACATTGAATACTAGAAAGTAGGTACAAAAAACAATTACATTTTCATAAATTTTCAAGGCTGTAAGTAACAAGAAGGCAACTTAAATTATGACTAGTTAAATAAATATACCTAGGCAATTTCAAAACGAATTTGAAAAAATAAAACTAATTATTTTTAATTGCGAAGTGAAATTTTATCACATAATTATATTTTCGCAACTATTTGGAATGCAGCTCCTATAAATGAAACCAGTTTAACGTTCCAATACGTTGAATGTATCAATAAATATTTTTTTTTGTATATATATTTACAGCTGTGATTTAGGAATTCAGTTAATATGAATTAAATTACTATATTATTTTACAGCAGAGAGTGTGTGTATGGTAGCGAAATAATTAGAAAATCAGTGTCATGTTTGCTGTTAATAGTAATTTATTTATTATGTATCAAGGAAGTTATGACTCATGTGATAGATAAAGATTTTTTTTTACATTAATAAAATAGGAAAACCAAATTTTGTTGGTTGTCAAAATTAAACCAACGTTGTTTAATAATTAAGTAGGCATGATTACCATAGATATATCAACTGAGTTTTTAAATAAAAGTTTATCAAATTTATTTTGTGAAAATTATTGAAAACCTGAAGAGAGGCGAGATTTCAGGCGAGAAAGCTCGTGCTACACTACTACTATCAATGTCTGGCTGTCAGTGGCTGAAAGTTAACTGTATTGAAAACAAAAATATAAGTGAAACTATAATGTTGGTTTCCTTTCAAGACATGGTATGTATTTATTCTTCCACGTTCTAGTATGAGTGATATTAATTTATTTTTCTTACAGTCTGAATCTTTCAGTCCTAATTCCCTGTGGACTAAGTGGTCAATGCTTTGTTTTGCTCTGTAAGGATTGGCTTCATTTGTTGTTTTGTCTTTCGCTTTTATCAGTTTGATTATTTTCTGGCTGTAATGCTTTAAGTTCGGACGATGTAAATGCACTATCAGGAATTACATTAGGGTCAAATTGATAAATTCCTGTTGTGAAATCCAGAGGAATCATTTACTGCTATTACAGCTCTGGGTCATACTTTACTAAAGAGAGTCAAAAAATTTAACTTGGTTATTCTATGATTTGGTCTGTTCGCCCAGAAAAGTAAAACCTCGTCAATAACTCTCAAGTAACCTACTTGTCCGTCCATTGGCTGCAATTGATGCGTCGTGTTTCTGGGAAGACGTTAAAGGATTATTTTATATTTTCCTGCATATTCGACAATAGATTAATCTAAATGGGAGGTCGCTCCGTCGAATATTAGTAAAACTTCTTCTGCTGGTTTATACTGGGAAAAATGTTCTAACCATTTAACAAAGGTTTCGGTAGTCATGCCACCTTCGCCCGTCATTAATTACCTAACCAGGTGGTAAGTTCTCAGACTTTATCTTTTGCCTTTCATCAACATCATAGCAGGGATAACTTGTCCTATAGCATTACCACATGCTACAATGGAGACATTTTCTGCATGTTCCTTAGCTACAATATGAACATTTGAAGATCCTCTTCCTGAGGCTGTTTGTGTAGGGTAAGCCTACAACCCTTCCATATTATAAATAAGATGAGGTTTACTCATCAAATTAATTTCTTCAAGAAGATGGCGAAGCTTTTGGAAATGGTCATTCACAATATATCTGTTAAGCATCGCTGCCCTTGCAGCATGCATGTGTTGTGCTCTTTTTTAGCCACTTCTGGATGTCGGTTTTAAAACAGAAGAAATCATTTTCTTTCTGCCATACCATTTTTTTTTTTGTAACTGAAAATGGATTGTTCCAAATTCATTACAATAATTAAACAAATACATCTTTAAATTTTTTGTAGGTAGACGTATACCCATTTTCAGACAATCTAAAATATTCTCTGATGAAGATCATTTTCCAGGGCCTTTGTCAGTACAGCAGCGCGACCCATTTTTTTAGTAATACCAGATGCAACATGGTACTCAATGTGCTACTGGGAATTCCATAGGTTAGACTAGCAGTTTTACAGCAGTTCCTTGTCTTACTGCTGCCATCTCTTGCTGCAACTGTTCTTGGGATCAGAGCCCTCTTCTTTTTGGATGCATTATTTCGACCTAAATTTAAAAATGATATTTAAAACAAATAAATAATAATAACTATTTCCCAAATAAGGCCCACCCATAAAATAGGACTTATTAGGTGTCACCTATATGAGCCTTAATAGGACCCCTTTATTATGTTTTCGATGTTATGAAAGGCTATAATTTTAGTAATAAAATATGTACAAATCCGTAGCAAAAATTGCAATATTTACCTTGATACTAAAGTATAAATTTAAATACTTGCCTCTAATAGATTAAAGTAAAAAAATTATATATTAACTTTTTACACAGAGGGAAAATGTGGGAAATCTCTCGGGAGCAGATAAAACATGAAAAAATAAGATGAGAAGTTTCTATTTTTTTTTCATTTTATCGACAATATACAAAGGTACCTTTATTTTAGTCTAAGGTTCAAGATATCGAGATTTATTATTTTAAAGTCTTTATTATACAGGGCTAAAACATTGAAATTAACTTGTAAAGACGAAACGAAAAAAGCTAAATGTATTTTAAGGACACTATTTTAAGAGTACTCATTACATTAAATTATATTAAGTACTTTCCCACATTTTCCCAGACACTCGGTATAATGTTGTGCTGTGACAGACCGAATCACACACGTACCCGCGCAGATGTTGATCTTGCGTAATTCTCGAGATATTATTGGTTGACGAATGAAGTAAATATTTTACATCTCTCTCCTAAGAGTTTACAGATTTTAAATTTGGGCCTTATTAAAACTCCTGGCCTTATATGGCTCACCTACGTTACACCAAACGGAAATAATGCAAAATTCCTAAAAAAAAACGAATGGGAATTACCAAATTGGTGACAGGAAACCAATTAACAAATTTAAATTTCTTTAAAGTAGGTCTTCTTGTTTTTTTATCAGTTTATTTAAAGTTGAACTAAATTAGGTGCAGTTAATAACCATTTTTAAGATAGTTACATTAAGAATCTAAGATCTAGATCGCTTAGTACTTAGTACAACTAGAAGAAAATCATTCCAAAACGTATAATTATATTCTGCCGGTTTCTACGACGTTCAAATTCTTCGTGAAATGATATACATGCATCTTTTAAACGAAAAGAGATAAATAGCTTCTTTTAATTAAGTCCTCATACCTATAGTTAAAATTAAATTGCAGATTATTATAGTAATCAGTTATTCCACAACCATTTCAGAAAATATTAATCCAAGATGGTAAATTATCTTGTGACCAGTGTACAGTTAACCCAAATTCAATTCGGTTTTAAATAATAATAATAATCAATAATCATCAGAACCTCTTATTAAAAACAGTTACCTTTTTTTTTGCAAAACCAAAATGAGCAATTGACGGACGGAAAGTTGTGAATTGTACAGCCAATTTACGATCATCAGATTTTGCGCAATTATCAAAAAATTTCAGGCACCTTAATGGTTTTTCCTTGCTGAGTAATTATGTATAATAATTTTGCTTGGAGGAAAATTGAGATATAAGAAAGGTATCATGTCGGTAGTTATGTTAATTTTAAATTGACGGAATTGGCTCGGCATGCAGGTTCCAATATACGACTAGAGGGCGAAATTTGTACAAAAGTCTACGCCTACACATATTATTATACGAAAAGGCTGTATATTAAGAAGACGAATTAACTAGCTATTTGGCTTGTACAAATATATTGGGTTCGCTAGCTTAGTACCCACTATTATTTATTAATGAAAAAACATATTTTTTAAACACTTACATAAAAAAAATGTGTCAATTTTGATGAGTTTTAAATGTCAAATGTAGAGTATTTTTGGACAGAATGTAAAAATAGCTATTTATGATATACGTGTTAAAAGTAAGATTTTATTTTGTGAGTGAAGATGATTAAAAAACGAGCGTAGCGAGTTTTTTAACTTCACGAACAAAATAAAATCACTTTTAACACGTATATCATACACTATTTTTTCTACAAAACAATCGGAAGAACTTTAAACTCAATAAAAATAAGAAATCAAAAAATACCACACAGATCGCAATGTTTATGAACCAAATTTTCGTAGCAACCAGTGCTGTTGTTAGTTACGGAAAAAACGCAAAAATATTGACAGCATTTTCTAGTAATATTATTTATATAGATTAGTCTAGTATAATGAATAATCTCGATAATGAGCGTAACGAATCCATCCCTGCTGAAATCGAAGAAACCGCCAGTCGAGCAATATTGGAATTATTGCCGGCGAAATCAAAGGAACAGTACGAAATCGCTTATAGACGCTTTTCGAAATGGTGCAACATTAAAAGGAATGTAACGAAAGTGTTTTACTGGGATATTTTGAGGAAAAAGCCAAGATATGGAAATCGTCAATGCTGTGGTCAAATTATTCCATGATCAAAACTATGTTAAAAATAAAGCAAAATCAAGATATTAGCAAACATTATAAACTTTTTAAAACGGAAGGGTGAAGGATATCAAGCAAAAAAGTCAAAAGTTTTGACGAAGACGCATATCGACAAATTTCTCACAGAAGCAGAAGACGAAAAGTATCTGATGATGAAAGTCGCAGCAATAGTGGGTGTCTTCGGGGCGTGTCGCTGGGAGGAATTGTGTCAGATGACCATCAACAATATCGAATATTTGGGCACTTCGGTTGTTGTGACCATACCAGATACTAAAACGAAAGTGCCTCGGACTTTCAGTGTTGTTGGTGAATTCTATTTAAACTTTTTTAGAAAGTATATGGCACTCCGGCCACCCAACGCTGACCATAGACGACTTTTTCTTAAATATATGAAGAATAAATGTGTGAAGAATCCAGTCGGAATTAACATGTTTGATAAAATGCCTGCCGACATTGCAGAGTTCTTGAATCTACCAAATCCTCAACTCTACACTGGACACTGTTTTCGTCGTTCATCGGCGACATTGTTAGCAGATTCTGGTGCAAATCTTACTACCATCAAGAGACATGGAGGATGGAAATCTTCGACGGTAGCTGAAGGCTATATTGAAAATTCACTGGAGCAGAAGAAGGAAATTGCGTGCCAAATACTTCCTACTGCTGCAACTACTAGCAAAACCACCAGTATTACCAATAGTATTTCTACAGAAAATAGATGTGTCACACATGTTGACAGTAAAACCAACTTAAGTATGATGACTCCGCAGGGAATTACAATTATTCTAATTTTACTATAAATGTTAATAGTAATAACTAGTTAAAATGTTGGTTTGCACTTATTTAAAATAAAAAGTTGTTCATGTGTTTGTTAAAACGTTTTATTAATTTTCAAAACAAAATTTAAATAACACTAGTGTTAAAAGTAACTTACTTTTAACACGCGTGTCAAAAAATGACATTTTTAACATCAAAAATGACAATTAAAAAGCCCACTTTTAACAGTTTTGTAGAAAATTGTTATTTTTGATACAAGTTGCAAAATAACGTTGTTTTAGGTACGCGACATTACACCTATTTCTCAAGATGTATCTAACAAGATTTTTCGTAAAACTGTCAAATAAATATTAAAAATAGTTCTGATATAATTTTCGATTGCATTTGCTAATATGATCGCTATACTATTTTATTTAAACAACTTGTTATGGTACGATATTTACAAATATTTGGAAAAAATCTGAAATCTGTGAACGTTTGTGATCATTAAACCCCAATAATTAAACTCGGTATTAATTCTTAATAAAACTTCAGTATATGTGACGCAGATTCTATTGATACTGACAATTCTGAAATTATTTTTCTGGACGTACCCAACAGCATTATCGCCGTAATTTTCACGAGCGGATATATATTGTAAACAACAATAACGTAAATTTGCCACATCACCACTAATAATTTTGACCTTACCTACATAGTGTTTACACTATATATGACGCAAAAATGCGACAAAAACGCAAAAAACAAACGCCTGTTTACATCACCAACACCGTATCCTGCCCCTGCACCTACGGAAACAAACAGCGCTGGATGGCGTGTAACATCAACCAATGATTTAGCGTTATCAGTCACGTGGTTTTATTTACATTCTATGGCAATTTGTTAATGTTAATATTTTAATTATTATGTGGTTATTGCCACCAGACACATGTTCTGACCTTTCAATATGATTCATGCAACTTCATTGTGGAAGCTAAGTCTCTTTAACTCACTACAATTTCTATTTTTTATATAAGAGCCAAGCCACTACTCACCAGGTTGAAGGCTTAAGCTGAATTGACTGTTTTGTTTAACACCGATATTTTTTATTATAAAAAATAGAAATGCGGCCATACGTAGTCCACAAGATCCACAGCAATGACATTGCAACATGAGCAAAACTATACGATTAAAACCTTTAGAAGGGTAAAAGCAATAATGTTAAAAATTGTCACATTCCATACTGATTACTACATACACCATCAAAAGTCTTGGACCCACTGTATATAAAATGATTCGATTAAACTTAGTGATTTTTCTTAATGTGGTACAAAAATACATGTACTTAGGGAACAAAAAAGACAATAAAAAATTGCAGACCATGAACCTTTACTTTATATCCAATGTTTTTACAAATCTGGTCACGTAGTGGACCCCTCGAGTATATAATGAAAGATATCGCACATCTTCAGCTTCAGCTCTCAGGGCCCACTTTCAAGGTCCGTTTCGCCGTGTTATATCGACACACTATTCGAAGACGACTCCACAACGCAAATTTACGTACTAGAAGACAATTACCCACTCTACTTCCAAGGCATTATTCTGACCGTCTCCAGTGGGCGCGAGAGCATAGGGGTTGTCTTTTACGCCAGTGGCGGTAGGTCTTATTTACATACGAAACCAGAAATGGGGTTCTTACTGATGACAGTCGACAAAGAATCTGGAAAGAACCAGGTTGTCAACAGCGTCTTCATTTCCCCCGTGAAGTTGCTCCGTATGAAGGGGATACCGTAATGTTTTGGGGTGGAATAATATTCAACCGCCGCACCTCATTAATTCGCATACCATAGAATATAACCAGTAAAATTTGCATCAAATCAGTTATTACGCCCATTATCTACCTCCTACGTAATGATTTAGGTGAAAATTTTGTGTTTATGGACGACAACGCTCGACCACATCGCGCAAGAAGGGTTCAAGAGACACTCGAAGTAGGACATATCAATAGATTAGATTGGCCAGTCTCTCCTGACATGAATCCTATCGAAAACATGTGGGATTTCGTTGCTAGAGCCATACCTAATCATATTCCTCCACCTTAGACTGCAGATGAGTTCGTCTTGGCGGCAGAAAAATATTCCGTAAGAGATCGTTAACCGCTTGATTATTTCAATGCACAGACCTGTCAAAATGCTATTGGAACATGGTGGAGAACTTGCGCTGTTACTTTTTGATTTAATGATTGAGTGATTGCAATCTTGTCGAGTTTTTATACTGTCTATGTAAACTTGAAGATGAAAAAATTAGTCAGAGAGTTTACTGCAAAACGTAACTTTTGGGCATCTACGAACATAAAATCTCTACATCAAAAAATAACCGAGGTATCATTATCATTAGTAAAAAGTAAAAACAAAGCTGTTTTTAGATTAAAGCCTCTCGGCACCTCCGAAGGAGCGCGATGAAAGAAGGTAAAATTTAAATACCTGACCTTGCATTGTCTATTAAGTATGATTCAAAGAGTTCAACTAACAAATTGGATTGAATCTGTGCAAGAGTAAAATATACCTATTTAATCAAATGCTTTTTGGAAATAAAATAAAAGAAATAATAGTTAGGTATACGTACGTGCTTGTTCAATGAGTTTAGGTGGCCATGGAAAATATATCGTCATATTCTTTAATTGTCCTGCAAGTTTCAGTGTACCTCTCTACTCGTTAAAAAGCACCTATATCAATTATGTTATGACCAACTGTCCAACAATCACTTTTGACACCCCACTGTTAGATGCCATTTCGATAAATTTGAGTTTAAACAATAAATGACCCCCACATACCTGTATATGTTTTCATAATTAAAATAATGGCAATGGCGGTTACCTACGGCGTTATTATTATCTCTATATGTTTATCTGATAAGCATGTTTCACTGGTTTAAAAAAAAAACTATATCCCACGTTGAACTTAAATTCATCATTTATATGCAGTTATTTTTTTTTAAATAGTCACTAGCTGTAGATCATTAGGGACCCGACATGCAGGATTATTAATTGATAATAAGATATTTAAAAATGTATTAGGATAAATATGGATAATGTGTATAATTTATTTAAATTACAGGAACTTGGCACCTACTCTTGAATTTATATTAGCTTTAATTCCATTTAAATAGATTATAATCAATGGTTTCTCGATAACAGATAATTAATTGATTTAACGTACTAACTCAGCGTGAACACTATGAATTACGTAATTAGGAATTTGTAAATATATATGTAAATAAGTATCTAAATTAGGATAATTTACCATACTCTTATCAGAAGATGATGCGCTACTGATATTGGGTATGCCTAATGAATGTACATTAAGTATACAAAAATGTTTAAACTGTTAACTATTTAATTAGATAGGACCATGCTAATGCATCACTAACGAACAAATGAAAATGGGAAGTAATAGTAGCTCAGGAAATTTTTCTTTGAGATTAATGCATTTATAATAAAAAAATCATTGAGTACATTTAATGTTAACAGTTGGAAACAATGCTTTACACAGTCTTTGTAGAAAAATAGTTCCAAGTAACGCATTTTTCGAGAAATATGCGGTAGGAAGAAATATATTATAAAAATTGTGACAAGGGTAGTTTGCATAAACAAGTAACATATATTTAGAGGAAAAACTTTGTAGAGTTAGTGGATTGACATCAAAGACATCTATAAGTTTTATAACAATATATTTTTTAACTAATTACTTACTTTACCATGGTAATTCAGAAAATATTCGGAAATTTTCATGGTTCTTGAGGATTACTCTGACAAGTTTTTAATATTTGCGTACAGATAGACGTTTTGTTTGACAGAACTTGACATTTTAATTATTTTGTCCACGACTATCCTATAAATGTGTTTCCTCAATAACAGTAATATCCATTACTCAGTAGTGAATAACGAAATTATTATTCACTGATTTCAAAGAATCGGGAATTAACTAATAAAACAAAAATTCTCCGGCATCAGCAATTGAACCTGAACCTTCTGTGTGAAAGCCAAACGCTACCGTTGTACCAGTTATGGCAATATTAAAATTTTTCCGAATGATGGTAACAGTTTACTAATTAAAGTTTTATTTACTATTTTAAATTTATCAAGTAAACCACAAATGTCAATCTTGAAAGTGAGATTCTGACAGTCATATTCATGTTATAAGTTATGTTTTCAGTAAAAAGTTTGCAAAAATAATAATATAATAATCGTGGGCAAAGCACATCTACTTGCATATAATGGTTGAAATTCATTCAGATGATTTACAGCCACCAAATAAATCAAATATGTAAGATCATTATTAACTTTCATTTATTATATACACTGACAGTAAGATCTTTACAACTGGATACATGAATACCAGATGTTGGCATGCCTAATGATTTGCTTAATTAGGTGGAAATATTTTGAGTGTGAACATAATTTTTAGATGTTGTTGAAGTAACTTTGGATGTTGAGGGAATATTTTCGGCTTCCAAGGGAACATTCTCGTCTTCACCTAGAATTTTCATAGCCGTTCAGTTTTGACACATTGCCAATTTCTTTGGTACATTTACCCGGTCATGATTTGGAAGCATAGAGGTTCATCTTTCGCATATTCTACAAGCAGATTTGTGAGTTCCTTCTGCTGACATGTGCCCACCAAGCCAATAATCAAAATAACCTAAAATAAATATAAAACTTTTTTACTAAAAATCGTATTTATAATATAGTTCCGCATTCATTAAAAATCTGGATATTTTCTTCTTTGCCAATACCTTACGCTTCTGATATTCGCTTCAGGAATGAAATTTAAATATTTTTCGATATTGGTATTATTATTGAGTTAAATTTCTGTTCCTGTCATTGAGTAATACGAGCACCAAAGAGATGAAGGTTTATGTGTTTTACATAGTTCGTTGAAATATACTAATAATCTTTTGTAGTTAGTTATGTTAAATATATTTTTTCTCTACGCCATTTTTCATAGCGGCCAAATGCTTGGTACTGGTACAAGATTGAAAACAACACTGAAAGCTTCATTCTTAATATCTGATGGCAAATCATCGCTTGAACTTATATTTGCACTTTCACAATAATTATTAAAGAGTTATTGGAAATTCCTTTAATAGTGCTGAACAGTATTTAGTATGACATTATTTAAATACTTCTTGCCCTTATTTTGTCCACAAAAATATAGTAAGAAGCATGTCAATATTTTGAGAAAATAAGGATAAGTTTATTTATCTTCATTTCATTTTACTTTAAACATGCAACGGAACTAATTAAAATAGCATTTTATTTTTATTTTAGGTTAGAGAGACGGTTATGACCGATTACAGCCGAACGTAACCAAATAAGGACTTGTCATTAATTATACACAAATAATATAGTCGAACACTATCCTTATTATTGAACGTAAGGGAAACTCATATACAGGGTGGTTCACTTTCGAAAGCGGAAACTTTAGAGGCAGACAGAGAACCACAAAATAATATCAGTATGTGTTATAAACTATATTCGAAAAATGCTTCGTTACAACGATACAGGGTGTCAAAATTTTTATGTTCCAAATTTATTAATATCTTTAAACTCTTTAGATATTTAAATAAAATTTGGAAACTTTGAATAAGTAATCTAGATACATATTTTTACGTAAAAAATATTATTTTTCTTCCACCAGTGGCGTGCGTACGGACAGATCATCAGGAAATTTTAATGAAAAAAATGGTACGCCAATGTATTTTTAGAAACAAACTATTTCTAGAATCCTTGTTCAATTTACAACAGAAAAAGGCTTATTTTTTTCGTTTGACTCACCGTTTGCCAGTAAAAAATTAAATTTCTTTAAGAAACTGGAATTCAAACAAATTTTAATCTGTCGTAGTAGGCCATGAAACAAAAAAGACTGCTATTGTCAGTGTTTTTGCAATTTATAATGACTGAATTGAATAATTGAATTGTATCAGGTAATTTAATTTCGAGTTATTGTTAACATTGTTATTAGAGTGTTGTGTAAGTATTAATCTGAAAAATGCTTTTTTCTAACAACGAATATGCAGATATTCATTTTTGCTAAGGATTTTGTGATGGAAATGCAGAAGCGGCAATTCGTGAATACCATAGACGCTATCCAAATAGAAGAGTTCCAGATGCTCGCGTTTTCATCAGAACACATCAGAATTTTCGTAACTTTGGCCTGCGTGTTAGTAACGAACGGAACAGAATCCGTCGATATAATATTCAGAATAATAGTATCCTACGTACTTTTGATAACAATCCGAGGCTGAGCTATCGGAAGGCAGCTCAGCACCTTCACATTCCTAATTCTAAAATATTACGAACACAATAAGATGACCACAGACATGCATATCACCTACAGCCTGTTCAGAATTTTCACCCTGGTGATGCTGAAAAAAGAATAAGATTTTGCTAGTGGCTTTTAAACTCTACGGAAGAAAATCCTGACTTTTTACATATAATTATTTGGACGGACGAGTTCTCTTTTACCAGACATGGGATAACAAATTACCATAATATCCATATTTGGGCATATTAGAATCCTGGAGAAATTCGGCCAAAATCATTTCAAAATGAATTTTCCGTAAATGTTTGGTTGGGCGTTATTGATGGTAATGTTTGTGGTCCACATTTCCTACCCCAAGGTTGATCTGGGAACTGTTTATGTGTTCTAACTATAATCTGCAGGACTACGTAGAGGATTTCCCCATTAATTTAAGGTATGAGAGTTGGATACAATTGAATGGGGCTCACCCGCATTTTGGAATAGCTGTAAGAGAATGGCTCAATACCAATTATTCTCAACGATGGATTGGTCGGCTAGGGAGGCATGATATGAATAAGGACGTGGTTAATGCTATTGGACCAGTGGCCTGGCCACCGGATCTTAGTCCGCTCGACCTTTACGTTTGGGGCACTATTAAAGATAAAGTCTACGCTAATCCCGTATTAACAAGGGAATATTTAATTTTAAGAATTCAGCAAACCTGCAATGATATGTGGCGAAATCCGCATGAAGTATCTGCTGCAATAAATGCGTTAGTGAGAAGATGTCGAAAATGTATTGAGGTGGGTGGACTACATTTCGAGCAATTTTTGTGATTTTACTCTTAATTTTCTTTCTTTTTGTTATTGTTGTTGAAAGCCACTAATTAAATTTCTCATTTTCGTTTTTGTTTACTTCATTGTTTTTCAGAAATCATCAGGTAATTTAATTTTTTACTGGCAAACGGTGTGTCAGACGAAAAAAAGTAAGGAGCCTTTTTCTGTTGTAAATTGAACAAAGATTCTAGAAATAGTTATTGTTTCTAAATATATATTGGTGTTCCATTTTTTTCATTAAAATTTCCTGATGATCTGTCCGTACGCACGCCACTGGTGGAAGAAAAATAATATTATTTACGTAAAAATATGTATCTAGGTTACCTATTCAAAGGTTCCAAATTTCATTTAAATATCTAAAGTAGTTTTAAAAATATTAATAAATTTGGAACTTTTGATAAAAATTTTGACACCCAGTATCATTGTAACAAAGCATTTTTCGAATATAGTTTATAATACAAACTGATATTATTTTGTGGTTTTCTGTCTGCCTCTAAAGTTTCCGCTTTCGAAAGTGGACCACCCTGTATATATGTACTTAGTATTATTCAGTGTGGCCCACTTAAGATAAAAACCTATGAAAAAATTGCATTTATTATCAGATTTGGTTCGTTTTTTTTTAAAAAAAAGATAGAGAATTTAAAATTCTATTTTGGCTCAGAATATGAATTTCCATTGTCTATAATCAAGGCTTGCTTTGTTTTTTCGATGTCAAAATTGGCAAAAACTATTTAACAATTTTTTTAATCTAAAATCTGACCACACCACTGGGATTCAGCATCCCCTAAAATAGGATTGTACCAAATTTCATACATGGATGGCTATATGGATGATTTTGAGGCTATATAATTAGTTATGTCAATATATTTAAATAAGTGTGATTTTAAGATAACGCTAATAATACGAAATAATGCTGATACATTCAAGTAATTTGTATTCGATTGATTCATCGGTAAATAAAAAAGTTATTATGATTAATGAGTGCCGAGCAAGTCAGCAAATTTTAAATTTAATTAAGCACACTGATTAGCTTTGTGAAAGAGCAATGCAGTATTTATTATTATTTTAATGGTAAATCTAACAAGGATGTTCCGGTTAAGATTTAAATTTAACATTTACGCAGTGAATTATGCGTGTGTATCAAAATGTTAATAAAATTGCACTTGGCAAAAATGTTTTACATTTAGGTCGGCTAGAAATCTGTACTTGTTATTTCTTTGGACTAGTGAAACCAAATTTGGAGTTGCAGCATTTTCTCAACAGATATTCCATAATACAATACGAAATACTAATGTCCATAATATACTGAGATAAATGTGGGATTAGCAACTGCCTAAGTGACCGTTTGAATAAGTAGCTCAAGGAATCTAATTTGTTTCAAACGCGGGATTAGAATTCACATGGATCTCTAAAAATTTCCTTTAATTTTCTTCGAAATTTAGCATATTGATATTTATCTGAAGCTTGTTGGCCATGCTTAATCATAAAAGCTTCGTTCGCAGATGACGTTATTATCAGGGGCGTACTTAGGACGTATACTAACTATATAAAATTTTAAAATTAACATTTTACCTTATACTGGTAATTATATATCCAACATTACGCATATTAAGATTATTGGTTTACAAAACACTCTACATAACTAAGCATACTGGAATAAAATTGAATATCCAGCAATTGCTGTAAATGTTCAGATGTTAGGCTGTGGCGTTTGTCGCTAATAATCCATTTCGATTTCGAAAACGTCCACAGAGATCACTGGGCATATTTAAAGTATATATATTTTTTCATGGATGGCACAATTACTACATCTATCCATCAGAAACATTTATTGTACGGCATAGAGTCAAGTAATCCCGAATTGTTCTGTAAAACGGTATCAATTTTTTCCTTCACACGTTCAGCACTTATAACCGGGAATTAACTGTTACAAATAAAAAATATTATTTAATGTTTTATTTACTGAATATCCTGATGTTGTCACATTTCCTTCAAGACGACGAATAACTGAAGGTATCCGTGAATAATTAAAATGTATGCTGGTATGCTAAATCTTCGCGAATTCTAAGATAGTTAAATATTCGTTGAGCATATAAAATAGAAGTAGTATCACTTGAGTGTACTCGCTGTAGAATACTTTTTATGCCGTCAAAATTAACGTATATATGACGCTGCTTTTAACTAGGTATTCCAACGTACTGTTCCATTACAACTGCCTAAATAAAAACAACACTCCTGGGTCTCGATTCTCAAATGTAGTAGAAAGAAATTCGAGTGGAAATTCCACTTAAAAAAATTGTGGGTATATTATTAAATATGTGTATATTTACAATTTTTAAAACTTTATATTCCTTTAGCAAAAACCATGTGAAATAATTTCTCATTTTTTATGGGAAATAACTACAATGAGAATGGTCAAGAATACATAAAGAATTTGCGTCACTTTCTGAGGAAATATTTATTTATTTATAAAGTTCGGAATGCAATCCAAAACTGCATCCACTAGTACATTGTGAACATAATATAAAAAGTGAGAAATTAACAATAAAATAGATATATCAGTGAAACAATACATATCAAAAATTAATTATGTGAACTGGATATTTCTAATAAATCTTTTGAAATTACTAATAGCAGTATTGATAATATCAAAATTTAAATCGGTAATGTAACTATTAAAATTGATAGTCATTCTATACAATGGATTATTTAAACCGAGATTGGTATGTTAGGTGGTTGATATATTAAATAAATTAGCCGTTTTAGTATCTCTAGAAAATACTAAAACATGAACATTTAACAAAGAAATTAAGTAGGGGCAATCTAATAGACTATTTAATAACTTAAATAAATTCTACGTGAATCCTCTTATGTTTTAATGGGATGATACTAAATTGTTGTTTTGCGATGGATATGTCATCAACATTATAAGTACCATTGACTTTGAGGTTAAGATAACGAATATATCTGTTCTGACCCCTCTCCAATTTTAATTTGTAGATATTATAATTAGGATTCCAAATGACACAGGCAAAGTTGAGTCTGCTATAAATGTATGCATAATAAAAATATTTAAGAGACTTTTCATTTCTAAATTCCCTGCAAGTCCTAAATATAAAACCCAAAATTCCATTATCCTTTCTAGAAACATAGTCAATATGATGACCAAAACTCAACCTACTGTCGAAGATAACGCCGAAATCTTTTATTTCCGAGACGCGCTCAATCTCCTCATTGTTGATCAGATAATTAAAGATGTAATGACTAATATTTTTGGTAAAGGTGATTGAATGACATTTATTGATGTTTAAAAATAATTTAAAATTACTGCAATACTGGTCAATGCGGTGGCTGAATACCCTCGCAGTCATTTAGACATGAAACCGTACGAAAAATTTTCAGATCGTCTGCATGAAGAAGAAACTTATATATTTGATACAATCAGCTCTATCGTTTATATAAATCAGAAATAAGAGGGGTCCAAGATGGGTTCCCTGAGGAACACCAGATGTAATGTGGACTGAATGTGAAAAATGACTATAATTTATTGCTACCATCTGAGATCTGTTATATATATAAGCTGTAAACCAACGTAAAAGTTCACTGTGCACACTGATTCCAGCCAACTTAATAATGAATATATTATGATAAATTTTGTCAAAAGCCTTACAGAAATCGGTATACACGGTCGACTAAATCTACGACTATCGACTAAAATTACAGAAATCGGTATATATGTTCAACTAAACTCGAAAACCTAGCCCCTGCAGGTAAAAAAATGAAATGTATCTGTTGATTAGCTGGAATGAATAAGATTAAATTTATTTTAATATAAATAAAGTATAAATATTAAGTTCGTCGCCAAGTCTGGACATAAGATCTGCGAACCAAGTGTGAGCTTTACTTATCATCACTATTTTGTGAAAATAATGAAATGAACACGTTTTCTAATCAAATATTTCATAAAGTTTATATTTATTTACATAACAAAAGCGATCAGAAAATAAAAAATATTGTTTCAATGATTCTGTAAAAAAATAGAGAAAAGATCTTAACAAACAATTTGTTTTCAATATTAAAACCGTCATATATAAGCAAATTAAGTATTCTCATGGCATTCTAATGGTCTCTTCTATATCCTTGCTATTTATTTCTAAGAACTTTAAACACACACACCGTGCGAGTTTCTGAACATAATCGTTGTAAAAATAAACATGTGTAAATTGCTTCCTTCAAGACATGCATTGACACCATAAATCATTTACTTCTATAAGGAGTCTTGGTAATTTTTACGCATTTCTGTCTGCACCCAATTCCATGAAATATATTATTAATTGTACCGTTATCGTTCGGAAGATGAAAAACGTAACAGAGGGGGACTATAATATAGAGTAACAGTAATTTTTTCAGGGTTTAAAAATACGATGACAAACGTCAAGATAGTTATCTGTCAGATAATATGGTCTTTGTATTATTAAAATTTGCGTTAGATGTCCTTGAAATTTAAAGTGGTTCAATTAATAGCAGGGTTTTGTTTAGTTAATCTTAAATATGCAAGATACTAATTAATACGAATAGTGCAGCGCGGAGTTTAACAGAACCGTAGTCAGTTTATGAATGAACATATTAGTATGTTCATAGCAAATATGTCGCAACATAGTACTACTACCTAATAGTAAGGTTAAGTCGAGGATAAAATACCTATATAAATTAATACGTAAAAAAAGCAATAGTTGCCCGACAAACCTTAGCGATGAGACAAGGTTTCCGTGGTATACTGGAAGTGTGTAATAGTTATTTATAGTACAAGTGGGATATAGGCATTATTATACATGAGTGAGATATTTAAATTTCACGAATGTAATAAAATCTGCCGTTATCCCACGTGTAATATATACAATTTTATCTAAAACTGCAAAAAATTGTATCTACAACTACCTTAAATTGAGAAAAATCCAAAATCAGATCCAGTTTGTAAGTTTTGACTCAAAATCAAGAAGCAAAGACATTGTTATGGTATCCTGTCAAACTTTCTGTCAAACTTTCTGTCAAACTTGTTATAAACAAAATTGAGTTTTCGTTTTTACATTTTCTTATGAAAATAGTGGTGTTGATTGAAATAATGAGTAATTGAGAAATATACAACTTGCCTCTTGAAATTGAAAAAGCTGCTGCAACTGCAGTGGCTTCACTTTTACCAAATAAATCGTGAAGTATGAACAATTTTATAAACGATTCACTGTTTGGTGTACATCTAAGAATATAAAATATGGAACAAAAGAAAAGATATTATTAGCATTTTTTGTAGAATTATCCAAGAAGTACAAATCATCTAGTCTTTGGGAATTCTATTCTATGCTGCGGTCTACAATCTGTATGCGGCAAAATGTTGGCATCAGTAAATTCAACCATTTAATTGCTTTCTCAATAAGCAATCGGTGGGATACAAACCAAAAAAGTCAAAAATATTAACGAAAAAGGATGTTTTAAAATTTTTACAAGAAGCCGATGATATAAAATTCTTGCTAACAAAGGTAAGAACAAGAAAATGTTTGATATTTGAAATTCATAAATGCATAATTTAAGGTTGCCTTAATTATTGGACTTGGAGGTGCGTGCAAAGTGGACGAGTTAACTAATTTGTTGTTGGAAAACGTAAAAAGTGAAGGAAATATTTTTCATATCTTTATACCGGATACGAAAACCAAAGTTTCCCGATAATTCTGTATCACTATTCTGTATCAATATGGTTCAAGTAATACGAAAATACCTCGTTCTGCGTCCTAGTTATGCCAATTATGGAAATTTTTTTGTTGGTTACAGAGGTGATAAATGCATGAAACTTCCTGTTGGTATAAATGTTGCACACAATACCGGAATTTGGACAATGTCCGAAAAAAGTATGCAAAACTAGTTCTGACCTCCAAAAGATTCCCATACTCGAAATTATACATTTAAACGGTTACTGTATATTACAAAATATAGAGAACTAGTTTTGGGCATTATAAATTGTTCAAAACTAGTTTTGTGCATTTTAAAATGACCAGAATTAGTTCTATTCATTTTCTGATAGTTACATTAATTAAAAGTAGAATTTTGCCATTTTTGTCATTATATTTTCTGAACTCAAAACTAGCTTTGCATACTTTTTCGAGTATTGTGTGTACCATAACCTTCAGAAAATGAAGGAAACTAGTTTTGGTCATTTAAAAATACACAAAATAGTTTATAATGCCCAGAACTAGTTCTACTATTTTACAATAGTCAAAAGTCGTTTAAACGTAAAATTTCGGGTATGGGAATTTTTCTGGGCTCAGAACTAGTTTTGCATACTTTTTTCGGACATTGTCCGAATTCGAGTATTGTGTGTAACATAAATACTTTTGGTGTAATGCTAAAAAAGATTGCCTTTTTTTCTCAATTTATCACAGCCTCAACAGTATACAGGGCACTGTTTTCGATGATCATCTACTTCATTTCTAACCAACACAGGAGCAGACCTTCTAACTATAAAACGACATGGTAGTTGGAAGTCCTACACCGTGTGCGAAGGCTATATTGATACGTCTCCTGAAAACAAGAACAAAATCGCCACAAAAGTTCTTTGAGGAGAGATTGCCGTCATTGAAGCTACTACAAGTGCTTACAAAGAAAATGTAAGCATTGTTAATACAAATACAGATCAGCTGTATTCATCTGGTATTAATCTTACGAATTGCCAAACTTGTGTTTTTAATATTCATAATAAATAATTTAATTTAATTTGAGTTAAATTATCTATTAATTGTCAAATTGATAAACCTGTTGCTCCTTAATAAAAATAACCATTAAGCAGTGATCTCTTTTTTTTAATATTTCACTGGTGGGGTAATATGTCACATTATTCCACTAGTGGTCTAATAGCTTTCATTATTGAACTGAAACAGTGCCAAATAAATGCTGTAATGAGGCTCTTATAGAGAAGTTGTAGATATTATTATGTACTTTTCTCAGTTTTTTTGTAGTTAAACGGCGACAGTTATCACTTAATATTAACATGTGTAGGGAAATTACCGTTCAACGTCTACTGTTGACAACAGACAGTATCAGAAATGGTTGAGGCATGAACTATAATTAATATATTTGCTGGCAACTCCTGATATGTGCCAGCTAAAACTTTACATATGTTTTCCAAAATGATGTACCCTGGATGTTTTTATACACACTTTGCATTTTTTCTTTTATCGTACTACTGAATGGGCGTATTTTATTGGCATCGTATATATTTTTTGTATATCATCCATTATGCCAAGATGTTCTTTTAGGGATATTCCATGTGATTACAATTTCCTTATTGCACTAAGAAACTATTGTATCTATTAATGAAACGTATGTCATCGCGAATGTTTTGGTTCTTCCTGCAGTGTGTGTATGGCGCTGCTATCATTATGATTAAATCTACAAATAACATTGTTTATTAGTCGAGGCAATGAACTAAAAAAGTTCTAAAACTAGTTGTGGTGGACGGATCGGAATGCGGTTTTTTTCATTCTCTTCCAAAAATTATTTGAAAAAAATGTGGCGACATGGAATTTCTGACAAATCGGAAATTGAATTGCTGCAGCCAAAAATGCATTATTTGAGAGGCCTCTTGGAAGCTGTCAAAACTTGGTGAATAAGTGTCAGAACTGGCCCAGATCGGATACTCGGGGGTTTTCGAGGTCGCTGATCACGAATATGATGTTCAAATTGACCCCCCGAACACCTGGAGCTCAGGACCGCCAATGAATGTCATCTCCGTGGGACTCTATCACAAATCACGCGGGAAAGAAGAGAAACTCGGCGCTCGTAGTTTTTTGGGTCGCTGAATCCAAATCTGGCATTGGCGAACACCCCACGGGCACCTGGTGCGCCGGAACCTGGACGCGGACGTCATCTCTGAGAAATTTCCTGAGAAGAGTGCCAAAAACCACCCGAAAATCATAATAGGGGCGTTTCGTGGGGCGTTGAATCCGAATTTCACGTCTGAAACGACCCCCCGAACACCTAGTGCACCAGAACCTGACCCTAAACGTCATCTCCGTGGCTTTTCCTGACACAATCAAAAAAGGCGAACCGAAAATCATTATGGGGTTTTTTTGGGGCGCTGAATCCAAATTTCACGTCGATAACGACCCCACGAACCCTTGGTGCACCGGAACCTCACCCGGAACATCATCTCCAAGGATTTTCCATACACGATCGAAAAAAACGAACCGAAAATCGTTATGGGGGTTTTTTGGGTCGCTGAATCCAAATATGACATCGGCGAACACAGAAAAGCCACGGAGAAGATGTTCAGGATGAGGTTCCGGTGCACCAGGGGTTCGGGGGGTCGTTATCGACGTGAAATTCGGATTCAGCGCCCCAAAAAAAAAACCATAACGATTTTCGGTTCGCCTTTTTTGATTGTGTCAAGAAAAGCCACGGAGATGACGTTTCGGGTCAGGTTCCGGTGCACCAGGGGCTTGGAGGGTCGTTATCGACGTGAAGTTCGGATTCAGCACCCCAAAAAACCCCCTATAACGATTTTCGGTTCGCCTTTTTTGATTGTGTCAGGAAGAGCCACGGAGATGACGTTTAGGGTCATGTTCTGGTGCACTAGGTCTTCGGGGGGTCGTTTCACACGTGAAATTCGGATTCAACGCCCCAAAAACGCCTCTATTATGATTTTCGGGTGATTTTTGACACTCCTCTCAGGAAAATTCTCGGAGATGACGTCCGCGCCCAGGTGGCGGTGCACCAGGTGCCCGTGGGGTGTTTGTCGATGCCAGATTTGGATTCAGCGATCCAAAAAAAATCCGGGCGCCGAGTTTCTCTTCTTTCCCGCGTGATTTGTGGGAGAGTCCCACGGAGATGACGTTCATCAGTGGACATCATATCCGTGATCGGCGACCTCAAAAACCCCCGAGTACCCAATCTGGGCCAGTTCTGACACTTTTTTACCAAGTTTTGACATCTTCCAAGAGGCCTCTCAAATAATGCATTTTTATAATGCATTTTTGGCTGCAGCAATGCAATTTCCGATTTGTCAGAAATTCCATGTCGCCACATTTTTTACAAATAATTTTTGGAAGAGACTACAGAAAACCGCATTTCGATCCGTCCACCACAACTAGTTTTAGAACTTTTGGACTTTTTACTAGTTTATTGCCTCGACTATATGCGATATGTTTAGCATAATATGATACGGCTTCTAACCAAGTACCCAATCTAGTTATAGTTTGTTCGGAAGGCAGAGATAAAGACTTCCTAAAAACGCCCCTTCTTGTAGGAGCCTCGTCTTAATGAAAAGTGTTTACTAAAGGGAAACTTTCCCTTATTTTTTCTGCTATCCGATTAAGTGCGTGAGCATCACATGTGAAATGTATCATTTTTGTATAATTTTAAGATAAAATCTGTCCTGATTGTTACATGTACGCGGCTGCATTACAAGAACTTTATCTGATGTATCTCGATCGGGTCATATACTTAATGAAAACAGTCAATAACAAAATTTATGTTTCGTGATTGATTTTGTTCAGCACCTTAGAAGCCAGTAGGTGGCTGTCACTATCACTGTCACTTTTTAACGCACCAATTAAAAAATTGGCTACTGAACGCCCACAAGCATAACTAGCTTCATCTGTAATGAAATAAACGAAATTATCCACAATGTCCTTGCATACTGATGGGAATACATTGTTGTAAACCCTATCGACAAATCTTAGTCTTCAAGTACTTCCATGAGGTATTTTTCGGTCAATATATTTTTCTAAAAATATATACGTAATTTGGATTCTCTAGTTTATTTAATGGAATGTTCCTTGTAAGAAAGGCGTATGCAAATTCATAGAAAAATACAGTCTTCATACCTGGACTAGCCATAGTTCTTCAAATGTCTTGTCACTTTATAATGCGTTCACATATAGTACAGAATAGGTCATTTCCTTTAATACGTGTCCCTATAACCTTCGGGTTCACTGTCAAACCTTATTTTAAATAATTCCCGTCTATTTATTCTCTGCTTTGGCATGTTACTACACTTCATTCACCTCTCCCCTTAACTAATACTTATTAAAGTAAATTATGTTACATTTATAAAGAGTTATTTAAATACACCCAGCGAATATACTGTACAGCAGATGTAAAAAAGAAACGTATCAACGCGACACCGACTATTACAGCGTTCCATAAATAACTAAAAGCGCGTTCGACCCCGTTAGACTCCGCACTGACACTAATTCTGCTATTAGTCAATTAAATTAGGTTAGTTGAGAGTCTAGGTAAATAAAATGCAACTAATGTGTGTGTAATAAAATTATAAGTTTATGCGTTTATGAACAGGGTGACAGTTTTAATAAAATACAATGGGAGAATGATTATAAGAAACCGTGTAACTTCTCTTAACTAGGCATCGAATTAAGCCTTGGATGCGAGAATTTGGCGAATTTCGCACATTTTGATTTAAATTATTAATGACAGGAAAGTGTGAATTTCGTAAAACAGGATTCTACCAAGGCAGTTTTACGATGAAAATGATAGAAAATATTGTAGTCGGCAAAATTGCCTTTCCCGTCATTAAATAATTCGCGAATTTTGCGTCCATGGGGACAAGGCTTTGTATTTACCCCTTATATTGCCGCCATTAGGCATTGTTAACTTGAAGAGTAATATGATTTTCACTGATTTTTCATTTTGGGTTAAGATAATATCAAATACTTTGAAATTACCTTGAAGCGCAACCGGATGAGATAGAATCGGACATGCCCCTCCAACAGTGTATTGCTTGTAATAAAATATATTTTAATTGATTTTTATACTCTACTCATGTATTTCTTTTGGCTCCTGATTGAAGAATTCTTTCACAGCGCTTTGCATTTCTGCTTCCGACTTAAAGAAGGTAGGTGCTTCTTGAAATAGGAGTTGTTTTTCTACAAAACCAAATGATTTTAAATTAATTTAGTACTCTAATTATATGACTTAACAAATAGCTGGAATGTTAAGTTCATACTATCTGAGTATTTTTATGGATGTTACAGAACCAAAACAAACAACAACGAAATTCTAAAAACGATTTAAAAATATTTATTTGCACGCTGCTGTAATGTGGTCTACTGTCTAATGGAGTGACAATGCAAACTGGCGATGTCACATATCTCACGGAAAAAACCTCCGAAGTTCTGTGATTAAACCGATACCGGCGCAAAAAGATTTGCAGTGTTTTTACTTTAAAATAAACTTAAAAATAGATAGATCTGACCAAAGTAACGTGTATTTAAAGTGAATAACACTATATTACACTAATTTTGAAGAATTGCGGCATTTGATCACTAACAGAAACATGAAATTCATAAAAAGTTAGCACATATCTTATGACAAAAAAATATTCGGAATGTTGTCTCTCGAATTGCACACACATTTGGGCACGTCTTATCCAATTTTGCCGTACTAAATCGAATGTTCGTCCTGGTTGCTATTCTTGTTTCTACTTCAGTACAGTACACCTCAATTTTTAAATGGCCTCACAAAAATAAATTAAGTGGGTTTAAATCAGGAGACCGCGAAGGCCATGCTACCACTGCACATCGTGTATTTGATGGAGATAATCTGGAACAGCTAGTCGAAAGTGAAGAAGTTTAATTTTTTTGTGTATCAGATGCTGTTTAAGTACAGTTGCCCAGTTACGTACTCCATTATAATGTTAGAACTTTAAACATTTTTTTATGCGAAATCTATGAGACTTATCATAATTTTATTGGTGATATCGACTACTTCAAAATATTTACAATATTATGCAGTGATTTGATTAGTGGTGAAATGATGTTCCAATAACAAATAGATTTTATTAAATATTTAATAACAATTCGAATTTCAATTTTCATTTGTTATTTTACACCGGTCAGCGAGTCATTTCTTTTATATACAAGAAATGTAGGTTCTTTTTGTCGACCGCTAAAAATTAGGAAGCGAACGCGAGAGTCGAGAAATTTGCCTGTTAAAAATCACGCTCTGTGCGAAATATAGTGGCCTTATAATATTCTGAGGTAAATATTAATGATTAAATAATTTTTGTTTTGTTAAATAGAGTTAAATGTGTGATGCTTAGACGTAATCATATTTTAGGCTTTTTACTTTACGGTAACGTACTTCCTGAAGTAGTAGATAACCATTGGTAACATCATTGAATCAGCCATATACTGCTGACGTTTTGAAGTATGTCCATTACGACAAAGTTTGTTGGTGAATCCAGGAGGCTGGCATAACTATCTACCTTTGGAAGAGCCCCAGAGACTGATGTACTCACTTTCTGTAAAACTATGACCAGGACCATTTAGGAGCACATTGTACCTACTTTCAATAATATTGTAAGTTCTGGTCGGGGTATTAGCCCGCAGAGAAATTATTATTTCCTGAAATTCTGCTTTTGATTGGAATTAGCTTAATTTATAATGAAGTAAACAATAGTAAAAAGGCATTAGTCCGTAACGTAGGTAGTTAGTTTACACAATAGGTTTGTTCCTGCAGCACTTGGAAACGGTTTAAAACAGTCTGAAATATTCGACCAGGTAAGTTGAGAACGCAAGAAGTAGTTTCAAACCGTTTCCAACTGCTGCAGGCATAAACCTAATGTCATAAAAGCAAAACTATTAAACATGATGCAGGAAAAATGACGTGGGATAAAAGAGTAATAATAATTTCTCTTATTCACCTATTTATTCTCTAAATGTGTTGCAGAATGAACTGCATTATGTACGATTTGCTTTTAAAGACTTTGCATCAACAAGATCATGCAGATACAATTAGATCCAGGTGATATCCTAGTATGTTTTGATGTAACGTCATTGTTCAAAAACTTGCCAATCAAAGAAGCTTTGTCGAAGATCACAGACGGTAAAAATGAGAATCTAGTACACTTAACTTGATGTGCACAAGATGTACTTTCTTTTCATTTAAGAATCAGTTATACGATCAAACAAATGAAATAGCTTAGGGTGATTTTTTATTTAATTCTATTTATTCATCAATACTCTTTTTGTATGGTCAACGAAACAGCATATCAAATTCATGACATAACCTTAAAAAATATCCTGTACGTATTCTCATTGAATATTTCTAATTCTATTCCAATTTTATGGTTCAGTACCCTCTAAGTTTAAGATAGTTTAACTATTGCTGTATATGTGATAGCTATAGATTTTCTTATAAATATGAAATACTTTATTATTTTGCACATCCGCGCCGCGTACACCGGATACTATTATGTATATTCTCGCCTACAATTTATTGCTGTAGTTAAAGTGTAATTTTTCCTCTTCGGTAAACGATCACGATTATAATAACAACTATGTGTTTTACTATATACATACAGGATGGGAAGTGTTTAAATACTCACCGCTAGGATCTAGGAAATGATACGAAATTGTTTCTTATGAAAATGACGATTGCTAAGGAGGATTTATTGCGTATTCATAATGAATTGCATTTATAGAAAGCATATATTTTTTAACAGTTGTAGAATATGCATTCAAATGAAACAAAACGAAAAAGACTTCAAGCACAGACAGTTATTTGAATCAAAGGAAAGTGGGGAGAAAAGTGTACCACTTGAGCAAAAACTAATCAGTGGGAGTTCGATTCTATTTTCCTAGATCAGTTGGAAGCTATCGACTACTTGTGCTTTTCCACAATGTTGTATCCAGGGATGACCAGAAGTACTGAATAAAATCCATATCTTTTGAATGAGTAAATTTTTTTTAAACGCCGAACACGTTAACTTGTCTTTTCTTTTCCCATCTTTCGGTTATATAATAATAAATTTTTCTTCAACCCCCTAACCACCAGCTACCCCTTCTTTTTTTCAAATGGAAATATAAAGCATGAGGGGGTTCGTTAAAAAGTTTATAGAAAACCGAATCCAGCCATACCAAATAAACAAGTTTTATGTTTTCAATAACAAGTTTTTTTTCATTTAGAAATTGAAACAACTAGATAATTTACAAAAATATACTCAATGCCGCAAATGCTGATAATGTCCTCCATTCACTATTTGGCATTCTCCAAGATGTCTACAGCCGAGTCTACAGTATTCCGAATGATTTCAGCTGGTAAATTATGCATCTCCGCCCTAACCTTGTTCTTTAAATTCTCAATATTATCCGGTCTGTCCTGGTAGACTCTTTCTTTCAAATATCCCCAAAGAAAAGGAGGGAGGTTCATCTGATCTTCGGCCATTTCTCGAACTAATATATATATTTTTTTTTATTGTTATATATATTTTTTTTGTAACTATTTGTGTAAAGAAATAAATTATTATTATTATTATTATTATTATTATTATTATTATTATTATTATTATTATTATTATTATTATTATTATTATTATTATTATTATTATTATTATTATTATTATTATTATTATTATTATTATTATTATTATTATTATTATTATTATTAATTAATTAAAATAATCCAGGGGCGTTAAGTCGGGGGACTTGGCGGCCATTCAACTGTACCTCGTCTACCAATCCAACGATTTAAAGAAGCAATACAGGTCAATGAAACAGTATGAGGATTTTCAACAAGTTCTAATGCAATGTCTAATTTCTTTTCTTTATTCAAAGCACGTGTCCGTCCAGTTTTGGACAAACTATGAACTGTACCGTGCTCCTCAAATTTGTGAAATAATTAACTGTCCGTTGCGAGATTTGGTTTTCGGGATATTTCGCATTAAATAAATCGTGCACTTCAGTCTGACTTCTTATTTTATCTCCACATCCAAGCAATAATAAGATTTAGATGCGTTGCCTTTCCGACAATACCATTGCGATTCAGTAAATAACTTGATTTTGACACAATAGTAAAGTTTGGAACTTAAATTTACAACTAAAGTGAAAAATTAACCAGAAAGCCTGGCAAGTAAGTGGTACCAAAAAAAAACGGCACAATTTTTTATAAATTGATGATGTCAAAAAATCAATCCCGTATTTATTCGAATTACACAGCTGAAAAATATGAACACCAAAGGACCCCGCAGGATTTCAGTCAAATTTGATGAAACCCTGGACTCTGTTAGTTCTCGACGAGTAGAACAAAGGTTCTCATGGCCACTGAGTCTAAAAGTCTCATGGTTTTGAGATATAACTCTCTGAAGTTCGACTTTGGGTGCATTTTGCAGTATTACTAGTTTCACACTTACAATAGTATATACTTGTTTGTTCAAGCACGTATGCATGTACACGTGTATTCAAACACATATAAACTTCAAACACGTATAAATATACAACTACACACACACACACACACATACAGGGTGTTAGGTAAACATGCGGCAAAAATTCAAGGGGTTATTCCTTGGCCTATTCTAAGAATATTTTGTATGATGATGATTTGTGAAAAACCCCTTTGTTTCGAAGAACTAGTAATACTGCAAAATGCACCCAAAGTCGAACTTCAGAGAGCTATTTCTCAAAACCATGAGACTTTTGGACTCAGTGGCCATGAGAACTTTTGTTCTACTCGTCAAGAACTAACAGAGTCCAGAGTTTCATCAAATTTGACCGAAACCCAATTTCCATAAGGACCCTGCGGGGTCCTTTGTTTAATAACGGTTCCAAATTAGAACTACCTTAGTAAAAATATTAAAAGTGAAAAGTTAGAAATAAGACCTCCTCTGAGATCTAATTGGTGGTATTCACCCTTTCTTCAAGGATTCTAAAGTTATTGCAAGTTATTGCCTAAAATAGTTTTTATTGTTTTATTTAAATACTCTGTAACTCAAAGAACGTGCTAAATGAAAATATATGTTAATAGATTTTTTTTTTCAAAAAATTTTTTAACTAGTATTCTATAGTTTTTCTAATTCTTTATTTTTCTACATCCATTTCAATTTCTTGGTTCTTTAAATAATCTTAAGGGCGCCGTATTCTTGAAATCGTGTTTTCTACAAATACAAATAATTCTACATTAATACATTTAAGAATTGAATAATATAGAGCAAATAACAGGAATGTTATCTCATGACACCTGCTATCATTCAAAGGGACTGAAGTAAAACGATTATATAACGACAGAAAGCGATTTAACCAACAAATTTTTAGGTAGGTACCTACATAAATCATTTAAAATATGTATATATTTTGTTAAAAATTAACTGTATATGTAAATATTGTTATAACATAAAATTATATAGTTCTGCATATAAGATGGTTCACTTTGGTTTAGTAGTATATGAAAATAATTTTTAAAATGTAAGGTTAGAATAGTGCCTATGTGTGTCTTACAAACGCTTTTTAAAAGTTATTATTTTATTTGAGATATGTTTTATTTTTCGAGATTTCTATACCTAAAAATACCACAAATTTGATCAGTTTACGGCGAAAAATACGGCAACCTTAATAGTATTGCACTTAGTGATTCTGTTTAAGGATTGAAGAAATTATAAAATAATAATAATAATGCCTTTATTAATGTCGTGAAAAAATATATTATTATTATTTTACATCAATTGGAAAACGAATCTTAATTTAAGCAATAATAAAATATGTTTCAGTTGACAATATTAGTTCTCTATCTATAAGAGTAAGATATCTGAAACGGATAAGTAGGTACTAATCAATCAGTAATCTTAATATTGAAAGTGGAATGAATTTTTTATTTGAAGTTTTTTATGCCTGCAAATATTGCAAATCACAGATTGAAATTAAACTCAGTAGCAAATATATCGATAAAATGTTTTAAATACCTATATCCACTCACTTAATTTTGATACATCAAGATAAAAATGTTGTAATAGATGTTTATCTTGAATATTGGTAATAAGGTAATTAAACTACAAATGAATAATTCTACTACTTGTCGCAGAAAAAAGATCATATTGAAACCTGTTCTTTAACAATTAGAAATGGAGGTTGCCGCAATTTTTTTACAAACTTAGTACATGATATACTTGTTTCTTATTGATTATTATTATTATTGTTGTTATTATATTTTTTTATTAGTATTCTAAAGTTTCTCTATTAAAAACGTATAAGATTTCACTTTATGTTTAATATGTAAAGCTGGTAATCTCTTTAATATCTATATCTCAATATAAAAATATATATGTATATAAAATTAGTATTAACCACAGACCATAGTATTAACATTTGAGGGTAATAGAGTAAAGTAGGTACATAGTAAAAAAAATAATTATAATATCTCTACCCCTCATTCTAATTACGAGAATTAGCCCAGAAATCAACAGACTTGTGCGAGCGAGAGGACGGTATATTATTATTAAGCAGGTCATATTTGCGCCCAGAAACGACTTACGTTGGTAGGCCTTAACCATCATTCAGGGCAGAAATGAGGGAAAACCTCATTAATTAGTGGATGGTCAAACGGCAACCGGTATCAATCTCTCACATTGATACAATCCAACTTTATTCTACCCTACTATAGTAGCAGAAAGGATGCCAATCCTCTCCACAAATATAACTAATTTACAGTTTACCGGTCGCAGGATTCGAACCAGCGGCGGGTGGTAAACACGCCTTAAACCGCTCGTCCACCGACAAATTCAATGGCTCAACTGATTTAAACAAACAATATTTTAAACGTATATTTTTATTTTACGACAAAATATATAGTTTAGTTACAGTATGTATCTTTCTGATCACTATACATGGTATCCCAAAATAGAAGGCCATACCATTAACCACATATTCTTTCGATAAAAATAATGCGACTTTCCTCATGCCATTTTTAATTTGGACGTCCCTGTTTCAATATACAGGGTGTTAAAGTTGCATTTTAAAAAACTATTTTTATTAATAATTCCATTGTTTTATAAGATACAGACTTGAACGTACGTACTTTTATCTTATTCCGGCATATTTATCATGTAATTTTGGTGAAAAAAATCGAACGGCGAATGGAGGTAACTGAGGGATGCAGTACCCTTTATCCCCTACAATTATTTCTTAGTACACCTATGCAGCTTTTTCTTGAAATATCGCAGAATTTTTTTCTGATCATTTTATCTCTTTTGCATTTTTTATTTAAATGCTTCGTTCTGGAGAAGAACGGCAATTTGTAGTGCCCATAAATCTATAATTCACTATCATTTTCAAATGAAACTGAAATTTTGTGGATATACTTATTATTACAATACCTTGGCAACTTAGCAAATCGTAATACTGAATGAATATTTGCTATTTAAAACAAAATGGATAATTCTAAATGTTATAAAATGAGGAATACGTATGAATTGAAAAAATAATATGGCATTAAAATCTGTAATACAGTTCTCTTATCAACCAAAAAATAATAGTCTCATTTAGTAATAGTAATAGTGAACGATCAACATAATAACTTTTTACCTAAAATAACATTAAATAAAATAATTAATAATTAATTACTACTAATTTAACAAACGTTCTACTTGCTCACTCTCCTCATTAACACATGTACGTACCCTTTTAAGTAGTGAAAACCTTATCTTTTAAAAGATATTCTCTTTTTGCATAAGTTTACCAGCTGCCATTACTATTCTCTCTCTGAGATGGTTAATGTCGTTTATTTCTGCAGCATAAACAATATCTTTCATATAACCCCACAAAAAAAACAATGGATTAAAGTCAGGAGATCGTGGTGGCCATTGAATAAGTGCGTCTTGTCCTCGACCAATCCAACGATTGAGAAATAAATGGGTATTTAAATACTGCCGGACTTTTCTGCCATAATGGGGCGGAGCACCGTCAAGCTGCATCCACATCCCGTCACGTACGATAACAGGTAAAACATCTCGAAATTTATTTTGCAGAAAATTTAAAAATGATGCATCCTAGAAGCAAAATCTTGGGGAAGAATATTTTGTACGGGTTGGATGTGATACAGGTGCAGAAGTTGAGTTTTTAAAGTCTGATGAACATCCATTTTTATACAATTTTCTATTTGTCGAGAAACAATCTTTGTACTTGGGCTTGGTTCTTCTTCTACCTAAGATTTGTTCCTTTTGTTAAGGGCTTAATTTTCTATGTAGGCCGCAAAGTCTGAACTTCTGATCCATAAACTTTCCGGTTTCACGAAGATGTCGATCCAAATTTTAAAAAACCTTCCTTTTAGGATGTGATCTGTTGGGATAGGGAAGCTCATTATTTTTTCCTGACATTCATTGGCTGCTAAGGCATTTGTAACCCATCAGTACATGTTTTTCTCCAAAACGGAGTATTTAAACAAAAAATTATAAAAGAGATAAAATGATCAGAAGAAAATTCTACGTTTGACATTTCAAGAAAAAACTGCATAGGCGTACTTAAAAATAATTGGAGGGAATAAAGGGTACTGCATCCCTCAGTTATCACCATTCGCCCTTCGATTTTTATCACCAAAATTACATGATAAGTATGCCGAAATAAGATAAAAGTATGTGCAAAATTTCAAGTGTGTATTTTACAAAACATTGGAATTATTAACAAAAATAGATTTTTAAAATGTAACTTTAACACCCTGTATATTGAAGCAGGGACGCCCAAATAAAAAATGGCATAAGAAAGGTCGCTTTATTTTTGTCTAAAGAATATATGGTTAAAGATATGGCCTTCTATTTTGGGACACCCTGTATATAGAGAAAAAAACTTTTTACTTTCAATATTTTTGAAAATAGTCATTATTCACAAGAAATTTTGTTTCAAATCAATAGCATTACTACAGATTAATTTAGGTTTTGATGTACAGTGTTCAAAATAACATTAAATTTTGTAAAAAATGTTATATTAAAAACATTTTATTTTTAAATGATTAATATTAAACGTGGAACTGAAAGACTAATTAAGCGTGTTTTTTATTAAATCAATTATTATCTACAATTAACGAAATTGTCACTTATAATATCGCAAGAGCTTTAAAAATTTACAGGAATAATTTACGTTCGTGTGGTATTCGGTAAGAAAATTTCACACCCCAAATATAAATCAAACCTGACACACAAGTGTATACTGAAATGTCGCGATTTGATAAAGAAAATCAACAAGTTATTACACAACACAAAGTCAAAACCTAATACCAGATAATACTAGAAAATCAAAAGCAAGTCTATGGAAACAATTTGTTGATTTTGCAGGTATATCCACCATATTAATTTAATAAAAAAAATACCAATTTTAGTTACAACAAATGCTAAAACTCAGATGGGTAATAGTCAATCTATCGTTCTTTGCCAATTTTAGGTTACTAAACGTGGAAGAAATATATTTTTTATAAGAAATTCATATGTAGGTATATCCACCATATTTCGTATACAGATAATATGCCAATGTGTAGATCATATATGCTTACCTTCTCAACTGCCAAAAAATGTCCACTAAATTATCGCCTCGCCACGAAAAAATTTCCGGAAATTTTTCTGGATGCCATGGTAACGAGTAAAAATAAAGGCATCTTATTGGTTTGAAAGTAGAGGTGTGAAATTTTCCACAAAAATTTAGGTAGGTATCTGAATAAAAACAGTCGAAATTTTCATATCCCTACGAAAAGACAATACACGAAGAAAGTGTGTGTGTTTTGAAGGCAATTTAAGTTAAAATTCTTCTGAAAAAGAATTCTGAAAAATATTATTGACCTTTAACCACTTTAGCGCCAATTTGATCATTATGAACATTTATGGAGACATTTATGAAAATATTGATTTTGGAAACGGTGACTCACTGAAATATGTAGATAATTAAAAACAGTACTGCAAACATTTAGCTAGATGGAATACAACATTGTTACATGATTTTCATGGAAAGAATGCAACTGTGTGCATACTTGTGTCAAAAATTCAGGCGACTCACAAATGAATAATTCAATATATTCTCATCAAAATATTTAAGAAACTGCAACTGAAAATAATAAAACTATAAACTACACTAAATGTTTGCGGTATATATTACCCTAAATTACAAAAAATGATTGTTTTTAACGTGATAAACTATTGGAAATTATGTTGACAACAAAAGCAATTGCGTAACGTCAGCCGTGACGTAAGTCGTCTGAATTTTTGCCACAACTATAGGTTCGGTAGCATGAGTTAGAATTTAAAAGTATAATTATTATACAGGGCGATTCAGAACGACAATTGAGAATAGATGTGTAATGAAAAAAAGAAGTTAATATCGTAAAAATTTGTTTGTAAAATCCTTATAGTTTCCGTGTAAAACATTTTGAAGTTGTAGTATTTTCAACCTTTATATCGCTGGGTTACCCCAATCTCTAAACAAGCGATTCCGAATATTAAAATCCGATTACTCTTTGTAGACATTAACATTTTTGTGAGTGAGTCTTTACATTAGTTTTTCAAGTGTCAAATATGGCTTACGTGTATAGTAACTCGGAGTTAATGGATATCGTTTAATTTATGGCAATGTGAAAATGCTTTAGCAGAACGATTTCCCGTTAAGTATGTGCCATATGCAGCTACTTTTACCGTGCTATGCAGTGAGTGCTAGTGTAGTGCAACGCGAGGGAAATTTGAAACCAAATCGTGGAAGGGATGGAGGTTAAGGAAGTCCACGGCGTATTACAGCAGTGTGGCGTATCATACACGAAGCTGGATTATACCCATACCATGTACAGCGTGTCCAGTGACTAATACCAAGAGGACCGGTACTTTGGCCGCCACTATCTCCTGAGTTTAAATCATTTGAACTTCTTTATGTGGGGCTATCTAAAAAATGAAGTGTATACTTACTATTGATGACGCAAACATATCATAATTGCTGCCAATAAGTTACGAGTTCAAAACAAACAAGAAGCAGGTTTGTAGTAACTGGAAAAGACGGGTCCAAAATTTTGTTGTGATATGTCACACATTTTATTAATTAAAACAACAAATTAATAACAATAGCGGCAAAAGCAGTTGAATTTGCTATATAAAATAGGTTTTATAAAATGTTATTTATTCCTTTGCTTGGGAATTTCTTTTAATTTTTTGGCGGGTCGCCGATTATATGCTTTGCCGCCTTATTTTTAAATCAATTTCAAACTGCCCTTTTTGATTGATTTTCACAAAATCGTACTTAAAGATTAAAATTTTTATGAATCACCTTGTACATACATCGAATTATAAATTTTATTTTTTAATTAAAATCAACTTTTTAATATGATTTTTCTTTTACATAATTAATAACAAAGGCTATTCAACTATTCCTCATTTGCTTATATCTTTTTGGCACCCTGTATATAAAAATTATTTTGAGTGCAAATATTTTTTTATTAAACAAAAAAGTTTTTCCTCTTACGCCAGTAATCCATGAACGCATTATATAAATCAATGTAAATTTATTATTTCTAAGAATAAATTTAATGAAACTATAATGAATTCCCTCAGAAAGTTATGTTTGGTCAGCCCACCGCCTACTAATGGGATGTACCTTTCACCTTTTATATTTGCCTATCAAATACACAAATTTAATGTATCTTCCATTTGTATTATCCGTCCATGATTGTAGATTAGTGATTTAGCTAATCCGACTGGCTTGTATTAAAATAATGAATAACCAGTTTCTTGGCTGGCTTTTATGAGAATAACTTTTAGCATCATAATTTAAATTTTGAAATAATTTTACATATTAAAGATATTTTCAGACTTAATTTATTTAAATAGAGCACCTCAATGTATGTACTTAGAACACCTATTATATTTATCATTAAGTTTGTTTTATTTTATTTACTAAAATATACAGGGTGTCCCGAAATAAATGCAACAAAATTTGGTCAGAAATTCTTAAGAGAAATTTAAGGGACCCGTATTTTTTACTTTTGATAAGTGCGGCCCCCTTTCGGAGATATAGCCCCCTGAAACAAGCCCCTAAAAATTTAATTTTTTTTATATCTCAGAGCTATATCGCAGAAGAACCACCAAATTTGGTACACAGGGATTTTATGACATGTAGAATGCGATGCTGATAAGTTTTTTGGCAAGGGGCCCCCACAAAACACTTTTTCGGGGGCCCCCTTGCCTTTGGGGCCACCGAACATTAGTTGCATATTTAATTTTTTAAAAAATAAGTAGCCTCTTAGAAACTCCAGGGAATTTAAAAACTTCTTTGTCTCTTAAAATTTTTTCGAAAAACGCAGCGTTTTTCGAAAAAATGGCAAAATGTGATTGGATGCATATCGAGGTTCATATGAAATTTTAGTGTTAATCGTAGGTGGCTGGCATTCGCAATAAACAATCAATTTTATTCTGTGACAGTTGTCATTAACCAGTGTCAAATTGTTACCATTAATAGTTGTCAGTAATCATTGTTCCCGAAAAAATGGTGAGATTTTCTGTCCAAGAAAGGGTACAAATGCACCTAATTTACGGGGAGGCTAGTGGAAATTCACGCCTCGCACGCAGATTGTACGCCGAGCGATTTCCTGCACGCATACTCCCATACCATTCAATGTTTGCACGAGTACATCGGCAGCTAATGGAGACAGGATCCGTAGTTGTGAAAAAACCTAACTCAGGGAGAAGTTATTTATTAACTCCCGAACAGGAAGAAATTATCTTAAATTTAATTGAAGAAAATCCCGAAATAAGCATAAGACGCGCGTCATCTCAACTTGAGATTCCCAGAACAAGAATACACCGCTTTATCAAACGACAACTGTTGAAACCTTTTCACTTTCAAAAGGCCCAGGAACTTAAAGTAGAAGATTTGCCACGAAGAAGACATTTTAGCTTATGGGCTCTTCAACGTTACAACTTAAATCCGGGATTTATACGAAATTTTTTCTTTACCGATGAGGCGTGCTTTACAAAAGATGGCCTAATAAATTTGTACAATCTTCATTATTGGGCTATGGCAAATCCATTTGTCTTAAGGCAGACTCATTCGCAAGAAAAATTTTCAATTAATTGCTGGGCTGGAATTGTCGGAGATTGCATCATCGGTCCATATTTATTGCCTCCACGATTAAATGCTGAAAGTTAACTTAATTTTTTGGAGCATGAACTACCGCCTCTTATGGAAGATGTTCCTCTCGGTATTAGACGCAATTTGTTCTTTATGCACGATGGTGCCCCACCACATCGGGGGCACTTCGTAACTGAGTGGCTGAATGAAAATTTCCAAGGGCGATGGATAGGTAACAATTCTCCTCATGTAACATGCCCCCCCCGTTCTCCCGATCTAAATGCCATGGACTTTTTTTTCTGGGGGGCCATGAAGGATCGCGTCTATGCCGTACCAATTAGAACCCGGGAACAATTACATGAACGAATCCTTGCTGCGGCTGAAGAAATTAGACAGATTCCCAACATTCACACGAAAATACGTCAAAATTTCGTGTCACGTTTGCAGGCTTGTGTAGAACTAAACGGTTCTCACTTTGAACACGTTTTACGGAACTGACCAGTGTGATTTTAACAACTTTTTGGAATTAAATTATTTAATCATGAAGTACCATTAATTTTGTTATTAATTTCCAAGTTTATTGTACCTTATTTTGATATTCACATTTTCTTATTAATTGTTAATGTTTAACTTGTGATTTCTTTAAATTAAAATTAAATTTCTTTAAATTGTGATTTTTTTACAACTACTGATCCTGTCTCTATGAGCTCCCGATGATGGTTAATGACAACTGTCACAGAATAAAATTGATTGTTTATTGCGAATGCCAGCCACCTACGATTAACACTTTAAAATTTCATATGAACCTCGATATGCATCCAATCACATTTTGCCATTTTTTCGAAAAACGCTGCGTTTTTCGAAAAAATTTTAAGAGACAAAAAAGTTTTTAAATTCCCTGGAGTTTGTAAGAGGCTACTAATTTTTAAAAAAATTAAATATGCAACTAAAGTTCGGTGGACCCAAAGGCAAGGGGGCCCCCGAAAGTGTCATGTCATAAAATCCCTGTGTACCAAATTTGGTGGTTCTTGTGCGATATAGCTCTGAGATATAAAAAAAATTAAATTTTTAGGGGCTTGTTTCAGGGGGCTATATCTCCGAAAGGGGGCCGCACTTATCAAAAGTAAAAAATACGGGTCCCTTAAATTTCTCTTAAGAATTTCTGACCAAATTTTGTTGCATTTATTTCGGGACACCCGGTATATAATTTGTATTATAACAGGTGAGTGTATGATTTCAGTAGCTACTGACTCATTAATAATTAATTTATAGCAATAATAGAAGTCCTTAGTTATACATATATCTTAATATTGTAGAAAGAAATGTAAAAAAGCTACACTTATCTCTCGGGCCTTTTAATTCTACTCCACACTTGTATTCACAAATAACGAATCTTACAACTATTTTTTAATTAACTATTATATTTGGTTTTGCAACTTATTCAGCACATTGCCTATTTGGAACTTGTTTTATAATGGTATGGAGTATTAAAATCGCATTATACAGGTTTGTATAAATATCATAGAAATCATAAAATATATAGAACACAAAAAGAGGTACTGGAAATAGAAAACCTATGAAGAAAACGCGAGTCTGGTAATATTGCAGTAAATTAGTTTTTATGAGTTGATTAAATTAACTGGGTAACTTCACATTAATGAGCGGGAATTTGAAAATATTAACATTTTACGTCCAATTGTACGCTGGGATTAAATAAAGTATTACCAACAGCGTACATTAAGTTTTCCCTAAATAGCTGGTTTCTAATCTCCTACCTGACGATTTTTGAGTATCTAATGTAAAGGCTTCTGGTATTCCATATATTTTATAATTTCTATGATAAATATGTACTGATAATGCTGATATTTCATTTCTTAAATTATTTTATATGGCTTACTTCAAGCTTAATAAAAATATTCTATAAGGGCAGTTATAAAGTAATGTGTTTGTTTGGGTTTATAATAATTTGTAAACAACTACTTCTAAGAATTATACAGTGTGATGTAAAAGACGTAAAGATTAAAGTTTTTCATATAGGTAAGGATTAATATTCTAAATATACAGGGTGTCTCTAAACTACTTAGATCAGATTGACTATAGTATTTCAATTTGATCTTATGGTCAAATAAGATTAATGATAAACTTAAATCATGTACCAAATCTGATTATTTCAAGTTAAAGTAATTTAGAGATATTTTTTTAAACATTTGACCCCACTTTGAAGGCTCGTAACTCCACCTGTGTGCATCTTTGTAGCTATGCATGATTAAATTGCAATATTTTGGGACCCTCTACATGCACCTGCATTGTGTCAGTTCTTATGCGGAACACTCTGTATAACCACTTTACAATAACCGATTGCATAGACGATGTTCAAGTTTTATTCAGATTTCAGTTATTAAAATCTATACCAACAACAACATTAGTTAGTAATTTAAGTATATCGAAAATCCAACATTAATATACATAATTAAGTAGATTTTTAGAAAAATACGCAGAAAAATTTAATTATACATATACTGTGTTATGTGGAGATCTAAATATTGATTACTTGGCTAATTCCACATTTAGAGACAAAATTCATGATATTATCAATTTATATGGCTTTAGTAATCACATAAATAAGATAACTAGATGCACTCTGAATTCGTCTACTGCGGTGGACTATATCTGTACTAATTTTGATCAAGATGTATTTGATATATCTTCTGATGTTATATTTAATTGTATCTCTGATCACTCTGCCCAAATTATTAACTTAGGATGTAATTGGGAGCCTCATACTGATAAAATAATTAATAAGAGAGTTTTCAGTAACTGTAATTACTATACTTTCTTTGATGATTTATGTAAGGAACCCTGGTATGATATATATCGGTGTAATGATATTGATGAAGGTTTTTGTAGTTTTATTAATATATTGAAGTATTACATTGATATATCTTTTCCCGTAACCAAAATTGATCTGATAAAATGTCGCGGTAAAATGTGGCTAACAACTGGTATTAAAATATCTGCCGAAAAGTTAAAGATGCTTTACAGGAATATGTGTGCTACTGAAGATTCACGTGATATTGAGTGCTATAAAAAATACAAAAAAATGTATAAAAAGGTTATTACAGCCGCAAAAAAATTACACAATGATAGAATTTATCAACTTTCAAATAATAAATGTAAAGCTGCCTGGTCCATAATAAATAGTTGCTTAAATAATACAGCGAAAAGTAATGGTTTATGCCAAATATTACTTAATGATACTATGGTAACCGACAACAAAATTATTGCCGATTCATTTAATGACTATTTTACTGAAATTCCGTCAAAAACAATTGCAAATTCGCAAATTGATAACATACAGTTCGATGTATTTGCTTCTATAAGGCAGACATGTGGTACAATGTTTCTACATCCTGTATCGGAAAATTTAGTTTATAATATCATTATGGATTTAAAAAAATCTAATTCTACGGGTATAGACTTCATCTCTTATAATTTACTAAAGAATTCTGTTAATTATATTTTATCTCCTTTAACATTTTTAATTAATTTGTCATTAGAAACAGGCATATTTCCTGACATATTCAAAACAGCACGAATAGTTCCCCTGTATAAAAAAGAAGCAAAGGATAATATAGAAAATTATCGTCCTATAGCGCTACTTAGTTCTGTTTCCAAAATACTTGAGAAGGTGGTATTTGATCAGATCATGCATTTTCTAAACACCCATAATATTTTGCATACTTGTCAACATGGATTTAGGAAAAATAAAAATACGCTTTCAGCTATACTTTCTTTTATAAATAATTTACATAAATCTTTAGACGAAAATAAAAAGTGTATTGGTTTATTTATGGACCTCAGCAAGGCTTTTGATTTAGTTAGTCATGATCTATTGAAAGAGAAACTTTTGCGTTATGGATAGGGGTAGAGTTTGCGAATGGATATCTTCATATTTGTCGGGCAGGAGACAGATTGTTGACATAAACGGTTATTACTCTAAAGAAACATCTATAAATATTGGTGTACCTCAGGGATCCATCTTAGGACCCTTAGCTTTCTTATTATTTGTCAATGATCTTCCGAATATAGTTTCATGTACAGACAATTTAATTATGTTTGCTGATGACAATACTTATTTAACTAACAAAGCTTGTATAAAAGATAGTGTCGCGGTAATGCAGGAAATGATTATTTATTTTATGAACTGGTTCTCAGCAAAAAAATTGTGCCTTGTTCTCAGCAAACAAATCAAAGACGGTTTTCATAAACTTTGTGATGGGTTTAAATGTGCCGCGAAAGTGTGTGGAGGGAGCGAGTGCGAGAGGGCAGCGAGGAGTGTAATGTGCATACTGAGAGGGAGACGGAGTTAGGACGAGCTACAGAGCGCATGTGTATGCTAGCCTTCCCTAGCCCGTTAGACTTTAAACTTTGTTTTATAATTATATCTAATATTTGTAGAATACTAAACGGCAATATAATAGTATATATCATCTGCTGTTGTTTATTTCTAACTTGCAAAGTAAACGAGAAGAGGCAAGAAGGGATTACCAGCACATTTTTGGCGCCCAACTAGTGGCAATCAAACCCACGACTGCGATTATAGTGTACCCATGCTCTACAGACAGAGTAATTATTGAGCAAGTGAAGTGAAAGTAAGTGAAGTACTTAGTACCAGAGTAATAACTAGAGAAGAGGTGAGGAGTAAGGAGTTGAAGCAGAGAAGCAGCTGCGGAGACAAAAAGTTGACCTTGGTGGCGCATTCCATCGTACTGGCGAACACCGAATAGACGACAACGTGCAGCTGGTAGAGAGAGAGACAGCGAATACATCGGCAGCACTAGCAGTGAGGCAGAGCAGGATAGCGACAGGGTAAACAAGCCAGTACTTGGTGAGCAAATTCCATGTTACTTTTTACTTCTGTTTGCGATTTGTGAAGACTAGACAATTTTTGAACATTTCGAAATATACCGCCAATATTATTGTTTACTACAGATTATTTTGAATGTAAACTGTAAATTTTGTAATAATAGTTGTAAGATTTTTTAAACGGCAGGGTAAAAATATTGTCAAAATGCCCAGATCAAAGGAAAGTAAAGAAACAAAAGATAGTACAGAATACAGTACTAATTTAGAAAAAATGTTAGAGCAGATTGCAGAGGGCATGTTGAATTTGCAAGCAACGGTAGGAGTGTTAGCCTCTAACTTACAAAAGTCAGATTCAGTTAGTACTGACAAAAATCAGGCTAATGTAAATAGTTCTACAGGTATTTTGCATGATAGATCATACTTAGTTAATTGGCGGGAACTAGGGGGTAGTAGTTTAACTTTTTACCCTAATAGTAAATGTCATCCAATGCAGTTTTTGAAAAAATTGAATAAGATTTTTGAGGAAGCCGGTGTGCCGGAAGAACGTAAAATGGGCTTAGCCACAGGATGTTTAAAAGGTACCGCGGGGGATTGGGTAGCTGTGAAGGAACCCAGTTTTAAAACGTACGAAGATTTTGTACATTCCTTTAAAAGTAGATTTTGGGGCCTTGATAAACAGCGTGAATTGTTTTTAGAGATACAGTACGGGCGTTTTGAGTCGGGCAACCGATCAGATTACTTTTTGAATTTAATTAATCAGGCTAGTTTTTTAGAAGAAAAAATTTCCGACAAAGATTTAATAGAAAAAATTTCTAAACATTTTCCTACAGAAGTACGCAGGGGAATTATTACACAGGGTTTACATACGATCGACAGTGTCGAAGAATATCTGCGGAAAATCGATGACACTTATGATGAAAAATCAAACGACAATAGTAGGGCAGTAAATAGGAATAATTTCCCACCTAATAATAGTGGTAATAATAGGAGATACGCTCCAAATAATAATAATCAGAATAGAGATAGTAATGTACAAAACGAGCCTGCAAATCAGAGACGTCAAGTTAACTTAATTACGCAATTTAATAAGAGTACTGAAAATTTATTATGTGTTGAAGATGAACAAATAAATAAAAATGATGTTGTTATGCCAATAATACAGGGAAAAATCGGGAACAATGAAATTGGTATATTAATAGATAGCGGTAGCGAGATATCAGCAATAGCTGAGGATCACTTTAATAACATTAAGGATGATATTAGGGCACCAGTACTACCAGTAGCAGGCATTAGTATTTCGCTAGCGGTAGGAGGTAAAATGCAAAGGGTAAAACATCAAGTTTTATTACCTATAAGAATTGATGATATCAGATTTGAAGTTGTTTGTCTCATTGTACCGAAATTAAATAGAGAAGTATTGTTAGGTTCCGATTTCTTGTCTAAACACAAAGCTCAGCTTAATTTTAACGACTTAACTTTAAAAATGTCACTTGATAATAAAATTTATAATTTAAATTTCGATTACAATATTAATAATGGGAAATCATTATTTATTAATTTGTGTAAAGAGGAGCAAATTTGTGCGAAAAGCCCAAGTATAATAGAAAAACACCAATATAATGATAGCGATTTTCAATCAGTGGTTGAAAAATCGAACTTAAATAATGAAAATGATAAAGACAAATTAAAGTCTCTTTTAAATAATCATCGCAAATTATTTTCAGAATGTCCTGGGTTAACAAATGTATATGAACATGAAATCTTTTTACACGATGACGAACCCTTTTATGTACGCTCGTATCCAATACCAATTGTTCATCGCAAAGACGTGAATTCACAAATTAAAGAGATGCTAGATTGGGGTATTATAAGTGCTGAACATACTGAGTACGTATGTCCACTTGTTACAGTCACTAAAAAGGATAAGTCGGTAAGGGTGTGTTTGGACGCACGTGCATTAAATAATCGCATGAATAAAGACTATATTCCACCGCCAAATGCAAACGAGTTGCTATTAAGTTTTAAGCAAGGTCAAATATTAAGTAGTATCGATTTGACAGCTTCCTACTGGCAAATCCCTATAAAGAAAAGTCACCGTAAATATGTCGGATTTTTATATGAAGATCAAACGTACGTTTTCAACGTATTACCCTTCGGTCTATCCACGTCAATGGCGAGCCTTATCCGATGCTTAACTAAGGTGTTAGGAGGAGAATGTTCAAATTTCACTTTTTGTTATGTGGACGACTTGTTAATCTTTTCGGATAATATTGAAAAACATTTTATTCACTTAAACATTATTTTTAATAAGTTAAGAGATGCCGGATTTACGATTAAATTAAGAAAGTCACAATTCTTTCGCGAAACAGTTTTATTTTTAGGACATATTATTTCATCTAAAGGTATATCTATGGATACTAATAGAATTTCAGCGATTGAAAAATTTTGTGTTCCTCGGAATTTAAAAGAGTTGAGAGGGTTTTTAGGTCTTGTTAATTATGAACAGCGTTTCTGTCAAAATTATGCCGATTTAACAATTCCTTTGTTGAAGTTATTAAAAAAGGGGGTTAAATGGAACTGGGGGGTTGAGCAACAAGAGGCTTTTATTGCTATAAAACAAGCTTTCCTTCAAACAACATTATTAGTTCATCCAAATTTAGAAGATACTTTCTTTGTACAATGTGACAGTTCGAACTACGGAGTGGGGGGTTGTTTATATCAAATTGATGCGAAATCAGGAGAAAAAGGCATAATAGCATTTACTAGTAGAACATTGAAAGGCAGCGAGTTAAACTATACAGTGTCCGAAAAAGAAACGGTAGCAATAGTGCATTGCTTGCGCCAGTGGCGTACCTTTGTCTTGGGTCGAAGACTTGTTGTCATAACAGATCATAAATCTTTAACATTTTTATTGAAAAGTAAATTGCATAACGCTCGGTTGGCTCGTTGGGCATTATTTTTGCAAGAGTTTGATTTTGAAATATTACACTGTAGCGGTAAAGAAAATACATTGGCCGATGTTTTGTCACGCTATCCTTTAAAAGAGAGCAATGAATTAAAACCGGATAACGAAGATAACGTTGAAATTTTTCTGATAAATTTATCTCCAAATTATAAACAATTAAGGCAAAATTTTAAAAATATTAGAGAAGATCAGTTAAACGATGAAAATTTTGGAAGTAAAATGATTTTTTTAGAAAGGTATCCGAAAGAAGTGAAAATAATTACAGAGAAAGAATTGAAATTGTTAGAGTGGTACGTAGTACATGAAGGGATTTTATTTAAGCGGGGAAATAATTTGAACAGGGGTTATAAACTTTGCGTTCCTAAAAATCAGAGAGTCGAGTTAGTCAAGGCTCAACATGCAGAAATCGGACATTTTGGTAAAAGTAAAACATACGACCATATGAAAACCAAATTTTATTGGCAAAAAATGCAAAAAAATATTAGAAAAATTGTGGCCTCATGTGATTTGTGTCAAAAATCTAAGTGTAGTCAAACAAGTTCTAAATTATTAAATCCTATTATCGTGAAAGAGCCGGCAGAATTAGTTTGCGCGGATTTGATGGGTCCATTACCTGTTTCAAGGGGGGGTGCAACAATGTTACTAGTCTTAGTCGACGCTTTTACCAAATATGTTAAATTATACTCTTTGAAACGTGCAACCACCGTAACCATTTTAAATAAAATTATTAAACATTATATACCGAGTGTTCAAAAACCACGATGTATCTTAACGGACAACGGGACGCAATTCACGTCAAAATTGTGGAAAAATACGTTTGAAAATGCTCTCATAAAAGTTAAAACGACATCAGTATATTTTCCGCAAGGAAACATAACGGAGCGGTATAATAAAGAAGTGGGTCGATTGTTAAGGATGTTTTGCCATGAAAAGCACACAAAATGGGCGTGTTGTCTTGAAACAGTCGAGCATTGTTTAAATAATGTAGTGAATGATAGTACGGGGTATACTGCTACGTTTCTACAGACCGGGAAGGTAACCACTAATTCGATCGAAAAAATTGTAAATTTTCCTAAATGTGAACATGAAATGGAGGGAATTATATTGGAACATTTTTGGATATTAGCACGTGACAGATTGCGTTCAAAAGCAGAACGTCGGGCTGACAAAGCTAATCGCGGATGTAAACCAACTATTTTTAAAGAAGGTGACGCGGTGCTCGTCAGGGTACATGCCCAATCCTCAGCCGAAAACCGTACCATCCGGAAATTATTTTTATTATATGAAGGTCCCTTTTACATTCTTCGTCAGGCTGGTCCGAATTCCTATGTCATTGCTGATGAAATGGGACGAGAAATAGCGAAACATAATGTTATCAATCTGAAACCTTATAAAACTCCTACGGTTGAGTGTGACTAGTAAACTAGCGTTCCTCAGGTTTCTGTAATGTTTTATTAATCTTCTAATGCTTTATTTAAAAAAAAATATATCTACTGTGTTTTCTTTTAGTTTCGATACTTAAATGCCGTTATTTGTAAACTTTATTTAAGTAGGGGGGTGATGTGATGGGTTTAAATGTGCCGCGAAAGTGTGTGGAGGGAGCGAGTGCGAGAGGGCAGCGAGGAGTGTAATGTGCATACTGAGAGGGAGACGGAGTTAGGACGAGCTACAGAGCGCATGTGTATGCTAGCCTTCCCTAGCCCGTTAGACTTTAAACTTTGTTTTATAATTATATCTAATATTTGTAGAATACTAAACGGCAATATAATAGTATATATCATCTGCTGTTGTTTATTTCTAACTTGCAAAGTAAACGAGAAGAGGCAAGAAGGGATTACCAGCACAACTTTACTCCGAGAACTTCTTTAATAAACAAGTCGCTTCTTTTAAAAATTGATCATAAGTCCTTAATGCAGGTTGAATACACTAAGTTCCTTGGTTTATACTTAGACAATAAATTAAATTGGAAAATACACATAAATAATCTTTGCAACAAGCTTACACCAATGTTTTATGCATTATTAAGACTAAAATCAATCACTAACATGTCTTCTCTTTTATCTTTCTATCATTCTCAATTTGTTTCCCGTATGCGATATGGTATTATATTCTGGGGTTCTTCTAATTATATGGAGAGAATATTTATAATTCAAAAAAAAGCTATTAGACTTATAGCTGGAGTATCCCAACGAACATCATGTAGAACATACTTTAAAAAATTAAAACTATTAACCCTGCCGTGTATCTTTATCTATGATATATTAATGTACGTTAGGAATAATTTAGAACAGTTTTCCACTAATGGAGATTTTCATAATTATAGCACACGAGTGAGATCATCGCTAATTATCCCGGGGCACAATTTATCACTGTATGAGAAGAATCCAATGTATGTTGGTATCCTATTTTATAACAAGCTTCCTCCGGATATAAAAAATATACCGAATTTGCAGTTGTTCAGGAAAAAATTAAAACAATATTTATTGGATAATGTTTTTTATAGCACTCATGAATTTCTTGGACATATTATGTGAATTTTTATAACTACACCTGTGATCTCTGTATTATGTTATTTTCTTTGTTCGTTTGTTTTATGTACTGCTCTTGTTGAATTGTCTTTTGTGATTTATTATCAAATTTTGCTTAATTTTACCTTTTGCAAACCTGTATCTTACTTTATTGATGCCTTTGTATTTGTGTCTTATTGACTTTTCCTATGCTATGTTACATGGTCTACTGGAATAAAATTATTATGATTATTATTATAATTTCAGAAATATGTTTTAACATGCATGTTAAATCATATTTATTTCTGACCGTATGATTTTGATTAAGTATATTAATAGCGAATCATCATCCAGAAAAGTGATAAAAAACAATTAATTCTACTCATTGGCTATAAACATACCAAATTCAAATTAAATCTACTTACTATAACCATATCGGTCAGTGGTCGCGCGGTTTAAGGCGTCAGTACTTGAATCGAGGTGACTAGATCGGTGTGGGTTCGCGTCCGGGTGCCGGTAGACCGTATATAAGCTACATTCATAGAGAGGATTGGCACCCTCTCTGTGGGTATATTAGGGTGGAAGAATGTTAGCTTGCGTCAATGTGAGAGACTGATGCCGGTTGATATTTGACTACACCCCTAATTAATAAGGTTTTCCAGGTTTCCCTCATTCCTGCACTGAATAGTGGTTAGGGCCTACCAACGTAAGTCGTTCCTGGGCGCAAATGCGGCCTGCTTAATAATAATATGCTGCCCCCTCTCCCGCACAAGTCTCTGACTTCTGGGCTAATCCTGTGATTAGAGATATTATTATAATTATTTTTATAGATACAACGTTTTAAAATTTGACTTTGCTCTCTTCTATACAGCTTATGTGAATTCATTATTTCTTATCTTATAAAACTACATAAAGATAGAAGTTCTTTCTTATCTCAGTTATATGATCTTGCAAACTTCGACAGTTCGTTAGCTACTAGTATTTCATGTGATTGCCATTTTAATTAAACGAAACGGCAATGCTTACTACCACATGGTTTTACTACGACTCGAGATGAAATTTCCAACATGTGGTCAGCGTAATGGTACTGCGACCGCTCATCAACTGGCGTTAAAAGAGATTCATGTTCTGATGTGTCGCATCTACAATCAGCGATCTAAACTCGGTCTTCTGATAGCCTATCGGTACCAATCGTGTCGCCGGTATAATGGTTGGAGATGACTTTAAAGATAAAGTTATGTTTTAATACTTTCCGTTACAGCTTCAATGAGTAGTGCCCTAGCTTATTGAGTTTATCGTGGTTCATGTAATAATAATAGATTTTTCCCAACAGAACATTCCAGTTACAGAACAATACACAAAATCTGAGTATATACAAATACCCGATAATTCAGGGTGTCCCGAAATTAATGGGAGCAAGAGTAGATTCCTTACATCAAAATACATAATGCGATTAAGCCAAACTTACCTTAGGCCATTTGTGGCTAATAAAAAAGTTACAGAGCATTAAAGATCAAATTTTGAATTCGAAATTTTTAAAATTCTTAGAAAGTTTTCAAAGGAATCTTTTGAAAATTTGGATTAGGGGGTTTTCTGGAACAAGAAAAACAAATCCGTACTTAATTTTGCTGTAGACGCTAGAGGGTGCTACGAAATGTACTCTTGGTTGATAAAAACTGGTTATAACTTTTTTTATCATTGTGTACGAAAGTTTTAATAGAAAAATATTGTTCTTTTTTCTATTTTTATGTCGATAAATTTAACCGTTTTCAATTTGCCGGGAAGAATCGAAAGCAAAATTGTTCCCTATCTGGAGAATCTGCAGGTAGTAAATTCTGTAGTGGGCTAAAGTGATACGGGTACAGTTTTTCATTATGAAATAATTTATCAATAGATGATTTAAATGCCACTACAGCCGCAAACATTACACAAAGCAAAATATCCTCCTCTTATTCTGGAGTAACAGTTGTTGGACGGCCAGCATCTCGTTTTTTAGGACGAAACGATCCAGTATCTCCTAACCGGTCATAAAGATTTTTAAATAATTTGGGATTTGGTTGTAATCTATTTGGGTAACTTTCTAAATACCTGAGACATGCACGACGTCCATTAATTATGGCGAGGCATATTTCACGCGATATTATTAATTGCAAACAAAAACTTAAAGGAATACACTATTTAACATAAGTTACTTGTCAATCAACTAATTGTAAATAGTACAATTTGTTTTCAAATAACCAAAGCTTAATATGACAGTTTTACATAAGTAACTGCAAACTTTTATTTTATTTTATTGCATCCAATAGAAAAACAAGAAAGAAATCGAAAACGGTTAAATTTATCGACATAAAACAAGTACCTATACCTTATTTGTGAAAAATAGATAGGAGAATAATATTTTTCTATTAAAACTTTAGTACACACACGGATATTAAAGGTATAACCAGTTTTTATCAACCAAAAGTAAATTTCGTAGGGCCCTCTACCGTCTACATCAAAATTAAGTACGGATTCGTTTTTCTCGCCCCAGAAAATCCCCTAATCCAAATTTTCAAAACAATCTTTTAAAAACTTTCTAAGAATTTTAAGATTTTCGAATTCAAAATTTGAACTTTAACGCCATGTAACTTTTTTATTAGTCACAAATGGACTAAGGTAAGTTTGGCTTAATCGCATTATTTTGATGTAGGGAATCTACTCTTGCTCTCATTAATTTCGAGACACCCTGTATATCTCTAAAAAAAGTAATACAATACCGTTAAGGAAATTTGAACTAATAATAAAAAATAATATCAAAAAAAAATTTACTGCAAATTACGTAAAAAAAACTTCTAACTGGCTTAATAAAGCTTTTTAAATGCATACTGTAAATATCACAATGATTACTAATTATAATATAAATATTCATCATCAAATGAAGTGGATAATTATTGAGTTTTTCGCCGATAGACATTAAAAGAGTAGTTTTAGTGATAGCTGCCAGCCACTAAAGTGTCATATTTACTGTTTAGGCATTATAATCATTTTTGCCGCTAAATTAAAAATTGTTGTTGTAATTTTATTTATTGTAAACATTTTATAGTGAAATTGGAACAGCCTGTAAGGGCTTGTCCTTTTTGTTTTGAAATATTTACTTCGTCTATGTAGAATCGTTTGTAATAGTAACGACATTTATTAAAATGAATTTCGCGATTTCATTTTTGAACTGCTGACGTTTTTGTAATAAAATCTACTTTCAACTTTTAATATTAGTTAGTACTTATTTCATTCCTCAATGTAGCCTTCAGGTACCGTTGAAGATTTCTATCCACTATACATTTTTAAACCTGTTATATCCCTGAATTCATTAATAGTGTAACTGAAGTTCTATGAAAACAATGTCCAGTATATTCATCCTTCAATTTGAGAAACGCACCAACTTGTTTTGGTATATTTCCAAATGTATGAAATCATATTAATTGGTTATAGGTATCCTTTACCATTTGAATATTTAAAAAAAAATCTGTTAAAATCTATTTGTGTAGATCTATGGTTCGGTACCATGTTTCAGATATAGTAGTTAGCAGAGTGATTAGTAAACTGTTTCCAATATCACCAATTTTTATACGAATTACTTTAAATTCATCACGTCGCTACGCCTCAAATATGGCAAAGATCTTTTGTCATCTCAAATAATAATAGTCAGTATTCTTCGTTTATAAAAATATTTTATATAACTATAAAAAGTTAAAAGGTTTATTTTCTAAAACAAATATTTTTTTAGCACGATATCCATCCGATTGCCGTTTCAAGAATGCTTTTAATTATATCAGAATGTTGCCGGTATAATGGTTGAAGATGTTTTTAAATATAGTTATGTTTTAATACTTTGCGTTACAGCTCCAATGAGCAGTGCTCCTAGCTTGTTGAGTTTATCGTGGTTCATATAATAATAATAATAATAATACAGATAGGGAAAATATTTAACCGATCATATGAAATGCTAAGAATAATCCCTTCCACTGCTCGCCGTCCAAGCTTGACGCATCCTCCCCTATTTTGGCGGACTAAACCAGTATTCGTATAGCACACTATTCGTTTGGCGTTCGGCCGTGGGCGTTGGAGAGTAGGGGAGTACTAACCTGCCGTGCGTCATCTTCCCACCAATACCCCATGCATTTGAAATGTATGTAATAGAATGTCCCCATGATCGGTTAAATATTTTCTCTATCTGTATATTTTTTGCCCAACAGAACATTCCAAAATATACAAAATATGTTTATATACAAGTACATATAATATATCTGTAAAAAAATAAAGTAAACAATATCGTTTAGAAAATTTTAACTCTTAATAATATAACAAAATCACATGCTGAAATTTAAATAAAAAGACTTCTATAAAGCTTTTTAAAGGGGTACTGTAAATATCGCAATAATTATACAATGATTATGTTATAAGTATTCATCATCAAATGAACTCGTAAATTGTTAAGTTTTTCGCCAATTATCATTAAAGGCGTTGTTTTAGTAACAGCTGTCAGGCACTAAAGTGTCACATTTACTGCCTATGCATTAGAATCATTTTTACTGCCACTAAATTAAAACTTGTTCTTTAACGACGGTAATTTTATTTATTTTACACATTTATAGTGAAATTGGAACAGCCTGTAAGGGATATCCCCCTTGTCCTATTTGTTTTGAAATATTGAATCCTCCAATGTTGTTGAATTAATCAAAAAATCGTTTCCAGAACTTGATGTACTTGCAGGAAGGAAATTTTGTTTTCCTATTCCTATTCCTATTCTTATTCGTATTAATTGGTTATATGCTTTACCATTTGAATATTAAAAAAAAATCTGTTACTATCTATTTGTGTAGGTCTCGCGGTACTATATTTCCGATATACAGTGTTTTTAAAAAGTAACAAATAAATTCATTATTTTTGAAATTGAGAAGTTTTAAAAAAAATCCCCTGGCACGATTTTGCTTTTAAAAAAGGCACTTTTTGACGTACGACCTATATTTGTGATGTCATCGTTGTTCGAGATATGACGTCGTCGACAATTTTTTTAAATAGCAACCCCTAATTTTGACCATGCCATTTGAAAAAGCGTGTCATTCTACGTACACATCATGAAAACTTATGGTGTTACACAACAAAAATTTCAAGAAAATTATATTTGAAGATTTTTAAAATTTAATTTTCACCGAAATGTATCACCCGGGAAGGGGGCCGATTGAGTGGCCAGCCAGATCGCTTGATTTGACACCCCTAGATTATTTCTTGTGGGGATACTTAAAAAGCATAGCATACGTTACTAGACCGGTTAATTTAGAAGATTTAAAAGCAAGAATTCGTTACGAGATACATCGTATACCTCCTGAAGTTATTGATAATGTTCAAAAAGAATTTATTAATCGTCTTGGCTACTGTCAGGTAGGCAACGCACAATTTGAACATTTAACTCGGTCGAATCTTTACATAATCATTATCATTTTCAGTATTGTGAAAATTAAATTTTAAAATTTTAAAACATTATTTTCTTGAAATTTTTGTTATGTAACACCATAATTTTTCATGATGTGTATGTATGTAGAACGACACGCTCTCTCAAATGGCATGGTCAAAATTGGGCGTTGCCATTTAAAAAAATTGACGATGACCTCATATCTCAAACAACGATGACGTCGCAAATGTGGGTCGTATGTCAAAAAGTGCCTTTTTTAAAAGCAAAATCGACATGCCAAGGAATTTTTTCAGAAACTTCTCGATTTCAAAAATAATGAATTTATTCGTTACTTTTCGAAAGCACTGTATGTTTAAATATTCGCTTATAATAAACGATTTTTTTTATGTTTTTGTATTTGGCGGAGTAATCAGCATTCTATATCCAATATCTCCAATTTTTATACGAATTATTTAAAATTCGTCACATCGACATACCCCAGATATGGCAAAAATCTTTGCTACCTAAAATAATAATACTCAGTGTTCTTCGTTTACAAAAATCTTTTATTTATAATTACCTTTGTACCTAAATCGTATCATCAGATTTTTTTTAAATTGTTCATTTTCTTAAACGCGTGATTTTTTAGCATGATATCCATTCGATTACCGTTTCAAGAATGCTTTTAATTTTAGATACTTTCCAATATCGATGTAGTAGGCATTTAAAGTGGCTCCGAGTATCGCATATATTGACCATAATGAAGAAGATTTTATAATTTTGCTTAATTCAGAAAAATATATCAATGGTACATTTTCTGGAAAAGACATAATGTTATTCTCAGCCCGATAAGATACTTTCCAATATCGATGTAGTAGACATTCAAAGTCGCTCTGCTCTGAGTATCGCATATACTGATCATAATGAAGAAGATGTTATACTTTTGCTTAATTCAGAAAAATATATCAATAGTACATTTTCTGGAAAAGACATAATGTTATTCTCAGCTGAATCAATATTTTTTTATATGTTAGCTAATATATCTTCTTTGATTTTTCTGGTAATAAATTACACTCTACTTACTTCGTTATTCAATAATTTCTGGCGGAGTCACATATAATATTTATTTTTATGGATTTAAAAAGGAACAATATGGCAGTTACTGTGTAGGTACGTTACTTACTTAATAACGCTAGTCTCATAGCAATCACAGAAGACCTGATGAAACAACTATTATTCATGAAAGAAGTAGCATACAATTTTAATAATATAAAATAAATTGTTTGTTTGTTATTCGCCGAAAAAATTATCTGTTTAACATGGCAGTAAAGCAGATTTAATGCCTTGACTGCTTTAAATAGTGTACTTTACTGCCTAGTTAAAAAAATAATTAATATTTGTACGATGAAAAACAATTCCAATCTAGGTATTCTAAAATTAATTTTTGGCAGTAACAATGGACAGTCTAACAAATTATAAATAAATTTATACAAAAATACTACGGAAGCAATTGATGTCTTGGTTCCAAGGACTGCATAGAAAATTTCTTCAATAGCAGCTAATTAGAATATTTATTCTGATTATATTATAAGTATTTCATAAATTTTCTTTAAACATTTTCAATAATAAGTTTATTATTTTCATAAGTATGATTCCATTATTATGTGGCATATTCAATTTTCGACCGAACCAAAGAAAAGTAAAGGATTTTTAAGCTGTCGATGTTTGAAATTTCTATAATTCTAGTATATAAATCCTAGTATTTAATCTAGAATTAGCTGTGATGATTCGCTGATGATCATTGAAAATTAATTTAGAATCGAATAAAACACCCAAGTCTTCAACCACCTGATTTCTTGTAAGCTCAGAATGACTAAGTGCATATGAGAATTGTATATAATTTATTTCCCATGTGAATGAAACTACTTTGCACGTAGAAACCTTTACGTTCAACTTATGGACATAATACCAGTTTATGAGTTTGTCCAGTTCACTTTTAATAATTGACAACTGTCTAAGTAAGTTATTTCATTAAACAATTTAATATCATCCGCATAAAACAATTTATTACAAATAAGAATATCACTGAGATCTTTTATAAATATAATAAATAATAGCGGTCTTAAATTTGATTCTTGGGGTACCCTTTATATTTATGACCGTTGTACTGAACATATTGTATTATCCTAGTCAAATATGAAATGAAAAAATCCAAAATCAGATCACTAAAGCCAATAACACTTAAAATCTTTATTAAAACGCTGTGGTCTGTACAATCAAAAGCTTCTGATAAATCAGTATATATTGTATCTAATTGTCCTTTCCTATATAAAGCTTCTGATATTATTTGAGTAAAACATGCAAAGTTTGTTCCTGAAGAACGTTTCTCTATGAAGTCATGTTGCCAAGGTGAAATCAAACTCCTTATCGATGAATATAGAGAGTGTCCGGAAAAGACTTGTACAACGGAAGGCCACAGACTCCTGGGTTCAAAATAAGCCGATTTAGCCCAATTTACTTATTTCCAAAATTGTTCGTTTAGCCGCTAGAGATCGCCAAAGTGTGCGAAAAATTTTTGTTTATTCCGAATATTTCGAAAACGACTTGATCGATTTTAACCATTTTTGGGCTACGCAGTTATAAGTCTAACCGACACTTTTTGACATTATTTAGAATCTTTTGCAGTTATTAGAAATATAAGAAAAATCAAGTATCATGCAAAATATAAGCACATATTTTTTTAACCTCCTGTACAATTACTATCAATTTTTTTCTATTAGTAGCTGACTTTATTTAGAAACTTTTTTTATACTTACAGAATTTTGAATAGATGAGTAGGCAGAAAAAATATTTTCATATGTCAACAATATCAGCATTCGTTCTGCAACAAATAACGAAAATTCCAAAACTCTCATTTATATTTTATTTAATAAATACAAGATAATAATATATAACAAAAAAGAGTTATGATCACTTTACAATAAATGCTTAAAGTGATCACCGTTTTCTCTTATGCAGCAAGTAATCCGTTTTATAAAGTTGTAGTGCAGCCTCCATGATTCCTGGATTACCTCGTAAAATGTTAACTGCGTCTTGGATTCGCCTAAACAATTCCTCTTCATTATTAACTGCAGAGGCATATACTTTAATTTTTACTGCACCCCACAAAAAATAATCGCAAGGGGTTAAGGCTGGTGCTCGAGGTGGCCATTTTATAGCTGCATCTTTCCTCTTCCGGTCCACCTGTTGGGATACAAAATATGTAAATATTGACGAACGGGTATTGTAAAATGGGGGGGTGCACCATCGTGCATAAACCACATATTACGACGAAGTAATAACGGCAAATCGTTCAATAAAATGGTGTCACGGAATTTGCCCCACTCACACCCAAACCGACGACTGTGGTATCGCAAAATGCAAAGATTGCCTCGATCGCCCCTACACGATTCTGTTAAACAAACAAAAGGCCGTGGATCGAGACAGAACTGGAAAAGTGGGGAATCGACGAGAAGCATTCGAGTCGTACGGGAAAATGGATCTAGAGATACTAGAAAATACCTGTAATATTCGTTGGGTCTATAAAAAAAGAATAAACGGCCGAGCAAGTAAGTCTTGTATAACAGTCTGAATTGAAGTGTTTAGTTGGAGATTCAAAGTGATTTAGATAGCGATTAATTAAATAAGTGTTTAGTTGAGTTGTAATTAATGTTCAGTAGTGTACTGAGTAGTGAGAAAATGTTTTTGCTGAAGTTGATATCATGAGCTCTTTGATCTTGTACAAAATTACAAAATGTTAAACGTTTTTCAGGGTCAATGGGTAGCAATTGATGTACCGATTGAATGTGATACGGATGTAGTAACTGCTCCTTCAAAACATCATGAACTATGGTTTTTGGTATCCCTATTTCATGTCCAATGCGTCTTGCACTCATTTTTCGTTTCTCTTCTATCTTATCTAGGATTTGTTCCTCCACCTCTATAGTTTTTATAGTACGTTGACTCCCTTGAGCTGCATTCATTTGGTGGAAGGAACCAAATTCGCTAAGTCGCCTTTCGATGTTGACAAAATTTTGGTGATTTGGCACCTCGTCGATGGGGAAATCTGTCCATGTAGACCCTAACACTTTTGCGACCGTTACCTTGACAAAATCCATAAACCAAAAGCATATCTACTTGTTCGGAATATGTATACGTATCCATGACAAAATAATGAAAAATGAGAAACATAAACAAACACAACAATAACGACAACAAATAAAGTAAGATCTAAAGTAACTAAGTAATTGAGCAAGAAGAATAAACCGAGAGATTAATTTCAGTAGCTGATTAGATTTGACACACAACACTGAAAATATCAGGACCAACTTCTGGTACTTCATTATTTGTTGCAGAACGAATGCTGATATTGTTGACATACGAAAAATATTTTTTCTGCCTAAACTATTCATCTATTCAAAATTCTGAAAATATAAAATAAAGTTAGCTACTACTAGAAAAAGAACTGAGAGAAATTGTACAGGTAATGACTGAAAAAGGTTTTAAATAATGTCAAAAAGTGTCTGTTAGACTTATAACTGCGTAGCCTACAAAAATGATAAAAATCGATCAAGTCATTTTCGAGATATTCGGAATAAACAAACTTTTTTCGCAAACTTTGGCGCTCTCTAGCGGCTAAACGAAGCAATTTTAGAAATAAGTAAATAGGGCTAAATCGGCTTATTTTGAACCCAGGAGTCTGTGGTCTTCCGTTGTACATGTCCTTTCCGGACACCCTGTATAATATACAATGAACCCTTTAGAGTAAAAGTATCGATATGCAACGATAATTGTCAATATTTGCTATGTTACTGCTCTTGTGAATAGGATGAACATTAGTTAATTTTCAATAATCTGATAAAGTTAATTAAACATCATTTTATTTAGATTTTTTTTAATGTTTACTTCTCTGGGTTAAAGTAAAAAAAGTTAAATTTTCAGGTTTATGAGTTTTTTCCTGAGAGTTTATATAGGTCTTACTTTGATAACGTACCATTCTGTTTTAAAAATTTCTCCTCACATTTGCTGGCATTTCCTCTACGATGACCGGTGCCTCTCGCTCTGTGTTGAAGGCCTTCTCGAGTTCATGATTGGTAGCACCGATCTATGGTATGTAAAGATCTGTTAGTCCTTCTAGAAATTTCTCTCACCAACAAACCTGCTTCGTGCAACCCAACAATCCGTCCCCTCTATAAGTGACTAATTTTGGAAATCTGCCGAAATCTACGTACTCTCGGCATAATCTGGTGTAAAAAAATATTTTTTGCAACAACCTTCACATTTAAAAGACAAATGTGAGCCGAAATGTTTAAAACACATTGATACATTATACGAGTATATGCATACTCCAAAAAACTTAACAGATAAACGTGAATCAAATTATCAAATTAAAATTATATTTAATGGGTGTTACCTTTATTCGTCACGTAGATTATAATAAATATAAACTAAAATATGTACTTTCAAAAACCGTATTAAACATGATGCGCCAAAAGTATGGAATAAATTCAATAAAAGCGAAACAATTATTTTTTGGGAAAAATCCTCGAATAGGTCGATTTTTAATTTAAAAAATACATATTTTAGAGTAAAATGCGATTTTCAAATGTCATTTGTTTTCGAGTAATGACGTCATCGATTTTTTTTTATATGGCAACACCATATTTTTTTATGTTAGAAAACGTAAATCAATTAAAATAAAGCAAACACGTTATCAAGTTTAGTTTTTCGAATTCCATAGTTCTTTTATGGATCACGTAGGTGAAAATCTTTGCAAACTGTCATTGTCACACCGACTTTCTAATAAGTGTTGTAAGCGACATAGAAATTATTATTCAATTTAAAGTATTATGGCACATTTAACTGTTACTCAAAGAATTGAAATTTTAATTCTTATCGAATGCGGGAATATGACTAGAACTCAGCAGGAAGTTTGCGATTTATTTAATGAAAAATATCCAGATCGCCTTATCACCCAATCAACAGTCAGTAAGGTAGAGTCTAAATTTAGAGAAATTGGCAATGTTGTAAATATTCCAAAATCTGGACGTCCAAGCATTAATGAAGATCAGAAACAGAACATTTTGATAAGTACGGTGGATAATTCTCATAATTCTTCACGATTGGTTGCATTAAACAATGACACTAGTCAGAGCACAGTGCTACGTATCTTGAGGAAGGAAAAATATCATCCCTACAAAATTCAACTTGTGCAGGAACTCAATGAAGATGCTTACACTTTTGCGAAATTCTAATGGATTTATGTCAAGGAAATAGAAATTTACACCGGCAAATACTTTTTTCAGATGAGGCCACATTTTGTCTGAATAGTACTGTAAACCGTCAAAATTGCAGATATTGGAATTGGGAAAATCCTTATTGGATGGCAGAGGCACATACCCAACACACTCAGAAATTAAATGTGTGGGCTGGAATAGTTGACGACAGAATAGTAGGGCCTTTCTTCTTTGAAGGAACCCTTACAGAACAAAGATATTTAGAGTTTCTAGAAAATGACCTTGTTCCAGCCCTTGCAGCAATTTTTCCTAACGATAATGACCATGACATTCCTGATGATACCATATGGTTTCAGCAAGACGGTGCACCTCCGCACCATGCGCGCCCTGTACGAGATTTTTTGGACAACTGTTTTCCTGGGAGGTGGATCGGCAGACGCGGACCGATAGAATGGCCTGCAAGATCGCCAGATCTTACACCTCTTGACTATTTTTTATGGGGATACTTGAAGTCAAAAGTGTACATAATAAACCACGTAATTTAGAAGAACTTCAAAATCGCATTCGGGACGAAATACGCAGAGTTACCTCAGAAATCATTCATGATGTGCAAGAAGAATTTCTTCACAGACTTGCGCACTGTCAAGAAGTTGGTGGATGGCAATTCTAACATTTAATTTAAGTATAAAATTTCATCAATTGTATTTTATTTTACATACCTCAGAATTGTTACTTTTTTATGGATAAAATTTACGTTTTCTAACATTCAATCGTCATTTACTCGAAAACTTTCCTATGTAAGAGGGCCAAATTTTAGTACTGTCTGATAGAGAATTAAACGATCTTTCAGAATCAAGGAAAAAATATAGTGTTGCCATTAAAAAAAAATCGATGACGTCATTACTCGAAAACAAATGACATTTGAAAATCGCATTTTACGCTAAAATATGTATTTTTTAAATTAAAAATCGACCTGTTCGAGGATTTTTCCCAAAAAATAATTGTTTCGTTTTTATTGAATTTATTCCATACTTTTGGCGCATTATAATGGTTTTGAGTCGACTCATATTGCTACCTCAGGGGGTCCTCAGGGTTCCATACTTGGACCCCTTTTTTTTCTTTTATATATTAATGATTTAAACGATGCAATTAGTTCTTGTAGACTCTTTTATGCTGATGATTTGAAATTGTATTCTGTTATAAATAGTTTAGAGGATTGCTTGAAGTTACAAATTGATCTTGATCATATAAATTCTTGGTGCTTAAAAAACACATTGTATCTTAATCCTTCTAAATGTAAAAATCTTAGTTTCTCAAGAAAACAATCGCTTTATGAATTTGTATACAGCATTGACAATAATAATTTATTCCGTTGTAATTCTTATTTAGATCTTGGAGTTTTGTTTGATGCTAAATTAACATTTAATGATCATATTATTGAAAAGACGAAAGAGGCATTGAGATTTTATGGTTTTATAGTTCGCAATTGTAAGCAATTCTCAAATATTGAAGCTATTAAAACATTGTATTTTGCTTATGTTCGCTCTAGGCTTGAATATGGTGCTCTGGTATGGTATCCTTATTACAATATTCAAAAGTGGCAAATTGAAAGAGTCCAAAAAAAGTTCTTAAAATATTTAGCCTACAGAGTTGATGGGATTTATCTTGAAATTGGACTTAATTACGACATTTTAGTCAGTTGATGTTGAAACTCTGGATTCTCGTAGAATTTGTATGTCACTCACATTTTTATATTAAGTTATTGCACAGCACCATTGACTGTGCTGATTTGCTTGCTGCTATAAACTTTTTAGTGCCTAGGATAAATTCAAGAAGTACTAACACCTTTAGACTTGCAACGCCAAATACTAATATTTTATGTAAATCACCGGTTTATATCATGTGTGACAATTTTAACACATTGTGTAACTCGTGTGATATATTTTTTTGTTCTTTACATACCTTATTGAACGCTGTAAGGCAATGATTATTTTTTATTTGAATGTTTCACTTTTGCATTAAATTTATGTAATTGTAATATTAACACACTTGTATAAGTATATTGAGGTATATCTGCTTATATATTCTGTAATTTTAATTTTTTTCTCTATTTTCTATTTTTCTTGGTTTATGTTTCTTAAGTTGCAATATTTTGTAAATTGTCCTGTAAATGGGAATCTGTTGGGCAATAAAGCATTATTATTATTATTATTATTATTATTATTATTATTATTATTATACTGTATAACTAATATATCAAAAAAAGTAACTAGTTAAATTACAGGGATAGTGGAAGGAGTGAATGTAAACAGTGTTCTCTAACCATTTCATATCATAGTATTAGTTATACTTTCACATTATTTTATGCAGATCTTTGTAATTCAGTGTTTTATGTTGTTTATGCGTTATTTCTGTATAATTTTAATATGCGGCAACATTAGCTATAATGAGTTATAAGTTGCATGTTCTTTCTTAATTAATTGTGTTCACAACAAAATCTTAACTAATTAATTGGTATTTAGTTGATTATAATTGTTAATTTATTAATATTTTACAAGGAATTTTAATTTAGCTATTAGGTATAATCTATAATATTTGAATTATAACTCCTACATCAATTATTGTGTCAAAGGTCACATTCATCTATTTTTCAATCGTTCTAAAACTCGTACTTAATCATATGGAACTAAGAAAAAATGTATTTTAACAGTTTCTTTCCACATGTAAAATATATCAGCATTTAGCACCGAAATTCCTTTGCATTATTCACACATTAATTTTATAGTACGTGAATAAACTAACAAATGAGTAAAGTTAATATGAAAACATAATTAAATTAAAATAAATATGAACTTTGATACTAAAATATATAAATTATTATCATCCTTTGAAGTTTTAACGTTTCCCACAAAAATGAATGTATTGCCGGACGCTATCATAAATTATAATAAGCAGGTGAAATAGTCGCAGCTCGTTATTTTAGGAACCATGGGGTGTTATAAACAATTTTAATAATGCAACTAGTATCTGTCGTTGTATGAGAGACATGGCGTAAATATTAATTTATTTCATCGACAATTATACACCCCTGCGTACATAATTTTGTGTGAAAGAGGAAACATTTTTAATTTGGATACTTAAAAGTGGATAATAAGTTTTTCTTGGAAATACAATGATTAGAAATTGGAACTGGTTGTATTTCGTGGTTACGAAATTTCAGTATATCTGCAGTTAGTTGAATATATTACGGATAAAGTGTAAACTTGGTTAGTTTGTGTAAACAAGTTGACTTGCATACAAAGTATCTGAACCATTGGTTATTTTCAAAGAAAATGCATATTCCACAATATTAGCGGATATTTTATAAACTATCAACTGTCTCAACTCGATAATATGGGCTTTCTGTGAGGACACAACAAATTTAAATAAAATTTGGAACGTATGGTATTAAATGGGATGATGTAAGCTCCATCTTCAAACGAAAATATTATTTATGGGATTTGACAGAAACGACTAATAACGTCATCAATTATATTTTTTCCAGAAACATACCCAATTTTTTTCCTGTTAAATGATTTTTTTTATTTTACTTTTACGTTCCGTTTAACAGTTATGATCAATATCGTTCTAAAGAGTTTCAAAGGATATACCACCTAAAAATCACATTAGCGATGGAAGGATCAAGTAGTTGTTCTTAAATATTTACAAATACAATTAAACGCTAAATTATCAATAAAATCTCTTGTGCCGTATGTAGAAACAGTTTGTATATTGTGAACAATATAATTTTCTCTACAATATTAATTTTATAGGTATGAGAAAGTTTCGAAGTTTTACAATGTACCACTAACATAAATATAGAAATTATTCGAGATATATTTTTTATTCTAAATAATTTATACAGATGATGATATACCTAAAAAAGACATCTAAGTATGCCGGCCCTTTTTGATTTTGTGCTATGAGTGGATATAAAAAAATACATATAAACAGGTCATACAATTATATCATAATCAGTTAGGACCTGTCACTAGCGCACGGCAGCTTTTCGTCGGAGAGCAATAGGTCTGTGGATTATTATTTACGTATGTAACTTAATATTAAGATTCCTAAATGCTCTGATTTTGCTAAGTTACGGAAATCAAAATCATCAATAAAAAAAAATGTATGAAGTATATACTGTAGAGTGAATGAATATGTATATTCGGTAGATCTGAGAATCGGTCGTAATCTATTTTTCATACCCCTAAGTGATAAGCGTGGTTCACCCCAAACATTTTTTTTTATTTTTTGAACAAAATTTTTTATTTTTATTTTTTTATGATGTGGCATTAAAAAATACGTACAACCCTTAATTTTCACCATTATATCACAAATCCATTTTAGTAATTTAATAATTTTTAACCCTGGTCGATAACTGATCGATTATCACTAGATCAGTTACTCCTGCCAGACGTCTACCGGTGTCACTTCTCACCCAGTAAACAGCACAGAGTAGGGATGAGAACGAAGCCGGTCTCCTGCCTCTCTCACACAATAAGTCTTCTCTCACTCCCTACACAGTTTTCGGCCATTATTATTGTGTATGTATCGAGAGTAGTAGTGACGTTTTCAATTATCATTTTACCTTCTAAGTGTAATTATCAAGTAAATTTATTATTAATTTTCTGGGCCATAATTATTTATTTCCTATTTTATCAATAATTAATAAAATTATTAATTTTAAGTGTAGTTTTCCTTATTAGTTAATTAAGTGATCTACATATCCTCAAAAGTACTCAACATGTGTCACAAGCTCCTGCCAACAACCGCTATTATTTTACTATATGGCTATTGTTTTGTACAGTGAACAATGGCAACAAAACGTAAAAGGGCTAGTTTCGGTTGTCAAACAAGTAAAATTGCAGGTACGCAAAATAGAAGAGCCCAAAGAACAGAAGAACAAATCCAGCAAGGAAATACTGACGCGTGTGTGAGCATGGCGCAATTGCATCAAGAAGAATCAGAAGATGCACGAGCTAAACGAAATGAGTTTAGAAGATTAGAACAAAGACAATCACACCGTTTCACAGTCAACAGACGTAGAACAAATGACCAACAACGCCAACAGGTACATCGATTATTTACATCTGATTCATGTGAAACGGCTTTTAGAGCCTTTTCACGGGTCACCGTGCAGCGTTTCTCAGAAGCGCCGTTGAGTGATCCGTTTTGATGAAACATTATTTTACGTAGACTTATTCACAGGGGCGCGCCACAGAATTAGCAGCGCCACGGTGGCGCGTAGTCGCCAACTCCGACCGAAACGTCAACCATAAGTTATTGGCTCCACTCAGCAGCGTTGCACAGTGGCCCGTGTGAAAAGACTCTTGGTTACTTATTTTTTATTTGACTACCAAAATATTCATTAGAAATAATTCATATGGCAAAACAACGTTTGCTGGGTTACCTAGTTTTACTATAAAAGTTTGATTTATAGCGTCGCATGTTCATAGTTAAGATATAATTTTATTTTAAAGACCACTTTCAAAGCATTAATATGTGTAAGTAGCAATAATTAATCTTATCTGGTTAATCCTGGGAGTGAAATAATATGTTTCTGCAAAGGTTGCAAACAAGAAATTTTTGTAATCAAAATGGATGTGATCCAGTTGAAAGTTTTGTCGGCGAGTGTATGTCCGTTACTCTCACTCAGGATATTTTGGCTTGAACATTTCGTAACTGATGACGTGGTGTACTGATTCCAGTCCACAAGAAGACCAATGACAAGGGTGAAATTGAGGGATACTTCGCGGAAATAACATCCACAGGACAAAATGAAAGATTTTTAAATTTACGGCTTATAATTAAACATTATCTTAAAACTGATCCTAAAACCTTAGTATAAAGAGATAAAAGCAATTAGGTACCACTTACATGTATAGTGTTAGTTTTTTGTACACTCATCTTTTGTTGAAAGGTTTAGATTACCGGAAAAAATAGCATAACTCAAAATTGTTGGTAATAACAAATCTAGCATATAGGCTTTGTTAAGTGTAGGTGGCTTCCTTAGATCCCATGAAAATGGTAAAACGGAAAATTAATTACACCACACTTTTACTTTTTATAAAGCCACAACCAACTCCTCGAGCACTAGGTTCTTTGTTCTACTCAAGGAGAAGTAGAGGCCATTTTTTGTGGTTTTAATTTCGATGATTTTTAAAAATGAGATGTTGGTTGTCTATACTATGAAATATTTAGGGCCATCTGATTAAAAGTAGCAACCAGGAAAACACGATTTTGGGAAAACAGAAAACTATGTATCTGCATTCAGAAAAAGAAAAGTAAATTGTGACGAAAGAGACTAGTGACACGAAATAGAAAATATCTGGAAATGTGGTAACATTAATAATATTAAGTATATAAATGCTAAGCATGTAAACCAAAATCGTAGTATTTTAACATGCTACAAATTTTAAAAAATAGCGCAACTAATATCAAACAATTGGCTTTATGCTGGCGTTTCCCCAAATTTATCACAGTTTGACAATTTTGGGTTATATACTTTGCTTTACTCGGTTTGTCTCCAAATGCAACTCAGGATGTCTTTCCATAACGGTGAACTTAAGAACCTCTTAAGTTTTCTCAAATCATTTGTTTAGTAGAAAGCGTCTTTAATACTTCTTAAAAAATAAGGAAATCCACTAAAACTATCTTTTAAACACTACTGTACATTACTAATGAAATCTAACAACCTCAAAGCTAGTATATATCTGGCAGTGGCGACTCGTGGTAGCTGCTATAGGTGATTCCCAACCCATTTTCAAATAAATAATAAATAGAAATAATTTTTTTTTATAAATATCTTTGCCAAATTTTACAGTGACTGACGCTGCTTCATACGACGAGCCGCCACTGATATTTGGTGACGCTGCTGATGACTGACCTTGGCTGTTTGCTATAGATTTTTCAGATGTCATTCAATGCTGGTCAGGGCATTAGCGTACAAAGTGATTGTTTCTTGAAATTTTGCTTTTGGAAAGTGTTGCTCCTGACATCGAATTATTGGTACCACCCAAATCTCGTAAGTAATCGGGTATCGACAAATTTAAAGAAAATACGTGGTATATCGTACATTTCCATGTAAGCAAATATACCAAACTGTTAGATTTTTAAGAAGGGAAAAGTGTTATAAGTCATTAAAATCCAATAAGTTTTCCGAAAGAAGATATACACAGAATTCTGAAAAAAGCTAATGATGGTCGTTATTTGATGATAAAGGTAACATTCTTGTCGATTTTGATTGTCTACATGTGTCAAGAAATATTTTTATTTTCATCCAGAAACTACAACGCCTGATTATTCCTTCATATTTTACGAAAACGGAAAATGTATTTCTCAATAAATTGATATAAACACATTTGGTCGTATAAGAAAGGTAATTGCATCATTTCTTGGATTGGTCAAATCCGGAGAGATAGATATACGGAACATTGATTCCGAAAATCTTCTGCTTTTCTGTTTGCTGACTCTGGTGCTGACGCATATACTATAAAGAGATGGAGGATGGAAGTCAAGTAGTGTTGTTGAGGATTATGTCGAAGATAATTTTTATTATTTTCAGTTAATAAATATTTACAATGTGATTGATGATTGTAATGTAAATGATTTTAATAATTGAATTTTAATTTTAAGGTTGAACTGTTTCTGGGCTGGTTGCCACGTCATCGCGTTTGGTTTTTTGTCTTGAAGTTTGATAAGTTGGGTTGCAAATACGTAAACCAATAACTGGGCGATAGGGATCAGTAGATCCCAGAAGAAGCATCAAAATTTTGAAGTTACTTTTGTAAATTCCATTAGTGCTTTCACCTTCCTGTAGTATTCCTAAAGAAAATAAATCTTTCATTTTATCTAAAGAATCAGTTTTTTAGTGATACGTTATTTAATATTAAAATGGTTAAAGGTATGTCAAAGTGTATAAATATTTCTAAGCTACAAACAGTTCCATTTTTGTATTTACTGGGCGATTCAGATCTTATCCGAAAAAATTTTGGGAAAGTTCAACATACATGTACAAATATGGCAAAGCAAAAAAATTAATATGCGCATTCTGATAACTATTTATAAATATTCAATTACACGCCACTGAAATATGGTCTATTGTTATGGAGTGACAATGCATACGGACATTGTCACAAATCACACGGAAAAAACCTCCGAAGCTCTGTGATTAAACCGACACCAGCGCAAAATTTTTTTTGCAGCGTTTTAACTTCAAAATAAACTTAAAAATCGATAGATCTGATCAAATTATACATTTTGATACACTCATTTTGAAGAAGAATTACGGGATTTGATCACTATTAGAAACATGAAATTTATAAAAAAATTAATACATGCCTTATTACAAAAACTGTTAGAAATTTTATCTCTCGACTTGTACACACATTTGGGCTCTAATTTTGCCGTACTAATGCCAATGTTTCTCTTGGTTGCTATTTTTGTAATTGCAAATTACTCACGGCAGCTGTGATACGCTTGCACAAATCCTCGATGGTTTCCACTTCGGTACGGTACACTTCATTTTTTTAATGACCCCGTAAAAAGAAGTCAAGAGGGTTTAAATCTGGAAACCGCAGAAGTTGTCGGACAGCTAGGAGTACATTTTGAAGAATAACGAACTAGTCCATGCGAAGAAATTCGAGATAATGTAAACCATTCATATGAATGGGTAATATGAACGTATTGAGATACTACAGGTCCCTGTCTAGCAATTTATCTTGTACTTATTCGTGGATTTTCACAGACGACATTCAACACTTGTTCTTCAGCTGCTAAAATAAGTTGTGGTCGCCCAGAGCTACCATCTCGTTGATGATTTGCACGTAAATTACCAGTATCACGTCCACGTTGCATACTGCCGTAAAAGGTTCATGATTTGGCATGTGTCGATCGGGAAATCGATCCACATACAAGGGCGAACAAAGGGATCAATATACATTTCTGTTTTTCAGTCAATTTAGGGTCATGATCGAACCAAACTTTTGTCTGCCGAAGAAACGAATTTTATTCCTATAATTTAAGCTGATCTTTCCAAACAATTATGATATCTACTTTCTTTGCGAAATATATTACACTGCAACCACTTAATCTCAAAAAGGTAATTTAAAAGAGTGACTGGTAGTTAATATATCTAATACATATGTTATCTAAAACTGAAGAAATGAATTCGACATGTCTATCTTATCCACATGTGTATAAATCTGTATAATATCATATGGTCAGACAAATTGTAACACTTTATCATTGCATAATATTTTTAAATATTTTAGTGATATGATAATTATTGTTACCTGAAGTTGACGTTGAGTTTTTTGGTTTAATGAGTTTAAGTATAGTTACAGAAAAAATTGTGAAAACTTACTTCCTGCCTTTTAAAATTATTTTTTGACACCACACCAGTACTTATAAAATAAATTTACATAAAATTTTGGTTATAAATTATAGCTTACCATATAAATTCAAAATTTATTATACCATCCCCTATATTCACGACTATTATTACTGATGTGCGCGATACGCAACTGATTATTTCAAAATTTAAATAACAAGTAGGTACCATCGTGTTGGCTATTTGAGAGTACCTTAAAACAAAATAATAACCATGATCGCCTTTCAAGCGGCCACTAATAAAACCATTTGTAATTATCGAACATTTGCATTATTATCGCAAGGCGGAACCTGTAAATTAGTAAGTGGTGTCAACCTGAGGTGTTCTATAAATAATATTCCTTCATATGTTGTTTCACCTGGTGCCTTTTTAAATCAAAAAGTGCATGAAAACGGATGACTTTAATGACATCTTCGCTTCCGTTCAATAACAGTTCCAATTAAGCAACAACTCTAGTTTACATTTTATTCATGAATAATCAATTTTAAATATAACCTGAATATGCTTCAAATTCGTTATAGTTATTTATGCAACAAGTACAAAAAGTAAGTGTTTATTGCACGCGACGTGAAATTGTCCAACGAAGCCGTCAGGCCGGGTAGGACAATACATCGAGTGCAATAAACACTTTTTGTACGAGTTGCATACAATATTTTTTCTACGTTCATGCAAAAACCAAAAAATGTTTTATATAGATGACACTAAGTGTATGAAAATATGTTTATGTTTGCCATGATGACAAAACGCTGTAGTAGAATGACAGATAAATGCAATAAACATTGTATTGCACTAGTGCAATAAAGAACCACTTTTTCCACTAAATATAGTTCAATAAAGTTTTATTTTTTGCATGAACGTATAAAAAATATAAAAGTAGGCACTTGAAGTAAATCAAATAAACTGAGTGTTTTTATATAGCATATTAGGACATGAATTATTTGTTATGCCAACGTGTATCAATATTTGGAAGTTGACATTGAAGATGATGAAGAACAATGTGGATTGCCCACATATCTAGTTGTACAAGAAATTTGGCACTGAATATTTTCTAATCAAATTTAAGTACATATTTTTGAATCGTCGGTCAACAACATTTGGAGGAAGATAAACTAAAAGAAACATTAAATACAAGAAACAAGTAAGGTTACTAAGAAAAGTAAAGAAAAATTGAAGAAGTGATTAGTGTAGAAGGGCTGAACAGATATAGGAAAAGTAACTGGGAAAAGAGAAAAATTTGAATAGAAATGGAAATAAATAAAGTTAATAACGAAAATAAGAATACGAACTAAGTCAGGTTATTTGTTCATAAAGTTAGAAAATTTGTTTGATATTATCCACTAATTTGCATTTACAAATAAAATATATATTAGAAATATTTTATTATGAAGAACTCTCATATACATTAATAATTGTTGCTGTAGTAATAATAACATTTGGTTCTGACTGTTTATGTGACAGACGTTGCTTAACATATCAATCTACAGTAAATTATCTGTGGTTTCAATTTCAATGAAATCGACAATGAATTCATCAGATGAAGAACTTCCTGAAGAAATTTTACCAGCAGCTAAAGAAACAAGTTTGGATTTGTAACCCGTGAAGTAAAAAAAAAAGATATAAGAAGCAATACTTCCATTTTATTGATTGGTGTAATAGTAAAAAAGTAAAATCAACACAAGAGGAAGTATTTTTAATATATTTTTTGGAAATGCCCAAATCCTGGAAAGCAAACACATTATGGTCCAGATATTCAATGATAAAAAGTATTTGTAAAGTTAAACAAGATTTGGATATTGGTAAATTTCACAAAATGACTACCTTTATTAAAATACAAAATGTTGGAATTCGTCCAGAACATGTAAAAAAATGGTGAGTTAGGCACCCGATGAAACTTACCTGATGATTATGATGGTAACGATTTTTGGATTGGCTGCTGATGAAAGGGAATAACGAAAATCACCATCGACGATAGAGAACATAAAGAGAACGTGATATTGTCAATATCAAGGACTCCAAAAACTATTCCGCCATATCCTTTGTGATATATAAAGAAACAAATAATGGATATTTTTCGAATGTATACAGAAAAGATACAAGCTTACGGCGAAAGAAAACTCTATACCGCCGATTATTTATACAGTACAAACATGGAAAATGTACTGTCCAAGCTGTAGCTATCAATAGAAAAAATTCCCTACAAAATCGCAGTCTACACCTTCAAAGTCAGTCAGTCAGTCCTCGATCACTTTTCTTGCCGATTGTGGATAATGTATCGCAAATATGAAACGTTTAGAAGGGTAGAAATCAACTTCTGTTGCAGAGGGGTACTTAGAAGACTAATCGGAAAAAAGGAATGTCCACAAAAATTCTTCATTTGCTGCAATTTAGTCATTAACGTCTTGCCCAGATGTGCCATCAGTAATCAACAACCACGATTTGACACCCGTTTCTGAAAAAACTTCTTCACAATACTTGTTCCCCGTACTAGAGCAACCTTCTTCCAAGAAGAAGCTAACTTCAACCCACATGCTGACTTCCACAATTCACTTACATAATGCGTCTAACTGTACGTTATATAATAATAATAATAATTCTCTTATTCCAATGTATTTGTATTCACTTCTGTTATGTTACATTTGTTTCAGTTTGTAATAACACAGATTCAAGAACGTTAAACTTTCCATTTATTTTGATGAGCTTGTAGAAAAAAAAATTGTCCCTAACTCATACGGAAAGTCTCTTTTCCGCACTTGTTAGGAAAATAACTAGGTATTTTTGATTTGTTGTTACATGAGATTAGTTTAGATTTTTTTGTACGGAGCTAAAAGGGCACAAATTTTACTTAATAAGTAACAATGACGAAAATTTGATAGACCATTCAATAGACTTAAGTAGTACCAAACATTCTAATAACACAGAATAAAGGAACTACCAGAAGCGAAAGCTAAGGCGACGCCTTTGATCTTGGATGGGCACAAAAATTTAACCTTGAATTTGAAACTTGACGTATATAATACTTGCTACACTGAAAGAAAGTTGTATATAATATCTAGTCTACACAAAGAAACAAGTTGACACTATCTTTATTTAGTCATATTAAGCAGTATAAAATACCTACTATGTATAAAATTATTAAAATCTATAAAATACATTTATAAATTGTATTTATTCGTGTTTATTTTTTTTTATTGTCGTGAAAATTATATGTTTTATTTAACGTGGGAGAGCTTTTTCAGATACATTTGCTATGCAGAAAATTTGATACTGCAATAGATGTTTTAAATAGTATAGTCACTAATATTTACTTTGTTTTAATTATGGAAGCTATTTTCATTTCAAGTAATTAATAGATTTCAGTTATGAGTACTTAATGGGCTACGCTAGATGCAAGTCAACTTAATCATTTCGCAAAGCACACAACAACCATCCGACTTCTCTTACATCTTTTGTCTCTACCTGCCTCGTATCTCATCGCCACCTCATCGCTTAAGACTGGGGATATACTTGCGACTCTGTCGTGTCACATGTAAAACAATGTGTTTCCATTTCTGCGACACGACCGCAACGACAGAGTCGCAACGGCAGAGTCGCAAGTATAGCCCCAGTCTAATACTATTTGAACGGAAGCGGCACCTTAAGCAGGCTTTGACTTAAAATGCTCTTTCTTAGTTCCAAATTTACAAAGTTATTTTTAATTATTTTCAGAAACAAAGTGTATATAAATAAAAAAAATAAATTTTTCCCTTCTAGGATGCCTATTTATTTTATTCACTTTACGTTTTAAACCTTAGTTTACTTGTGTCAAATAATATGATTTAGGGCATCCTCGACACTAGATTCTTAGAAAACTGGTGTAAGCCTCAAATCGGATCAATATTGCTGGAGTTATTTTGAAACTATTTTCAAGACACCTAAAGTTTTAATTTTGAATAAAAGTAATTTATTTTTCAATGTTTATAGGATAATAACGGAGATGGTATTAAAGAAAATACAAATATGGTTTATGAAATATATATATATATATATATACAATACCTATTTTATACTCGAGTCAAGAATTCAGACGTCTTACGTCACGGCTGACGTTACACATTTGTTTTTATTGTCAACGTAATTTTTGATATTTGGTGGCTTTAAAAACAATCATTTTTTGCAATTTAGGGCAATATATAATGTAAACTTTTAGTGTAGTATATAGTTTTATTAATATCAGTTGCAGTTTCTTAAATATTTTGATGAAAATGTAATGAATTATTAATTTGTTCGTATGACGTAAGTCGTCTGAATTCTTGTCGCGAGTATACATAACTATTTAAAAGAATCTATCACCTTCCAAAACACACCAAACCGACACAGCGACATACATAAACAAGAAGTGAGATTGATTAATAAAGCATTTGTAAAATGGCGGCGCCACACATGCGCACTAGCATTGTGTTTTGGCGGCAACTCTCTTTTTCGCTTCTGGTAGCTCCTTTATTCTGTGCTAATAGATTTTCACTACGTTCTGAAAACAGAGTTTTCGAAAGAACGTGCGTCGGAAAAGTCACTGGGGTAACCATATTATTTAAAAACACGGGACACAATGTAAATAACATGATATATATATATATATATATATATATATATATATATATATATATATATATATATATATATATATATATATATATTTAATTTTCCACTGTTGATGGAACTGCAATGCTGATTTGGAAGCTCGTACTGATGTCGAGGCACTACACTGGTTTTTATTTTACCCCCTTGGCACACGTTGGCTATTGAGGTTAGGTTACTTTTTTATTTTTTTTATAAGAATTTGTTTTATTACTGTGAACTTTTTTCAATTAACACTATGGCTTTATTTGCCTTCTTGCACTTTATACTTTTACTATAAAATTATACTTTTGACTTTTATAAGATTCACTAATTACTTTGTTGTGGAAACGAGTTATTCAATTGTTTTGATATTGACAGGAGATGTTACCTGTTTGGCTTTATAAATTGAACAGAGCTCATGTCAGATCTGGGTCTGACTATTTATAGCATTTCCCAAAACAATTGAAAGCTCGACATGTTTTCCTAACAACAGAATTTTTGATTTTAATTTTTGAAATTTGTGTCCTTATACTAAAACTTAAATCTAACACTGTAGTCTTTTTTATCATGTCTTTCTGATTATTTTGATATGTGGCCATATCGTTTACTTTTTAACTATGTGTCCGTTTTACACATTTTTGTCCTTAATTCTAAATAGTTCACTTTTTATGTCCTAAAACTACACTAAAATTGTTCTTTTCACACTTATACAAGTCTCTGCTATATTCTTATCACTATTTTCATAGGTTTTTAGCTTAAATTCTTACATTTAAATTCACACGTCAAACATTTTTTTAACATTTTATGTTTTTCAGATATTAAACTTACAAATTGAACCAATCTATTGAAAAGGATAAACTAGAACTTAAATGAGTCTTCCTGAGCATATTTAAAAGAGTATTACCTTTTTTGGAAAACGAAATTTGAAAAATGTTTTCGAGCTGTCAAATTCAGAAAATTATTTCAACGATTTGTCCCACAAATCACTATCAAACTTGAAACTGTTGATGTGAGAGAACTCAGCCTAGAGTCTACTTACGAGAAATAAATTTGCTTTATACAAATATCCTTTTTATATTCAAGTAAGTAATTTCATTACGTTACGTTCAAAATTTTGACATTTTAGATTTTTATTTACGTTTTGCATGTTTATATATTACATTTCCATAACAAATTAGCTTAGTACATCTCTATTGTACATTTTTTTTAAAGCCTTTCTGTGTAGAGAATTTCTTTATTTAAAATTATTTTTGACATTTGTCATCGTATCGCTACGATGCTGGTTCCATGTAGGTTTTTCTTAGATGTACCATTTTTATTTTAATTTGGGTGGCTTGTAAGTACATTCCAGAACAATATATATATATATATATATATATATATATATATATATATATATATATATATATATATATATATATATATATATATATACTCAAATTCTTAAATACATTAACTCTGTTAATAGTAATATTCTCAATGGAATCATTATATAAAGTAAAATTAATTTTGCGGGTATAAGTCAGTAGATACCTTAAATACTTATATTGATTTTTAGACATTTATCAGACATTTGATTGATTCATTCTTGGAAATGGATGGAGTTTACTGGATACTTAATTTCAAAATAAAATTTAAATACCTTACGAATAACAATGGATCTCAAGTAATTATAAGGAAACCATTATCAATAAAAAACATAATATGGGACTCAAATTATAACCTTGTGGAACGCCTGACCTAGGAGAATACTCGAAATAAAATTTTGATATCTGACCAGAAATTTTTTTTTTTTAAGTAAGAAGTGAATATAAAGTACCAACATTTTATAATTTCAGAAACAGAATATTAAGACCAATCTGAACGAATGCTTTTTTAAAAGTCTGTATAGATAACGTCAACCTAACCTTTATTGTCCAATATCTTAGTAACATACTGCGAAAAAACAGCAAAATTAGAAATTGTTGACTTTATTTGAATGAATTCATGTGGATGTGACGAAATAAGCTGTCTCGAGGAATAATAAATACGTTTTGCTGAATAGTAAAGTTTTAAAATTTTAGAAAAATTGGGCAATTAAGAAATGTCTATATACAGTGTGTCCACGGATGGGGTTGACAGGAGGAGAAAGTTTTTTATTTTTGACTTTATCGAAAAATGTTACTCTTTATAAAAAGTTCTGCTTTTCGAAAAAATGAGACTATCATAGAAACGTCTTAGATCAGATATACAGGGTGTTCATAAATTAAAAAAACATAAAAACACTCAAAAGAGAAATATCATTATTTATTTTTTTACACGACAGTTTTATAAAACAAATCTGTTTATAACCTGAAATAGAGTCCTAATCCAAATTTTAAAATAAAAATTTCAATTTTGACTTACTCTACACACTACGAATAGTTTATTATTTCTCGTATGCGCTCTTTAAATATCATGTGGTAGATCATTTGAATAAACCTTTTGTTTTAGGAAAAAAGTCAAGGGGCATAAGGTCAGGTGCTCAAGCAGGATAATGGGCCAAATTTTCCTATCCACCTTTCACCATTGTCTGTTGCCAAAACAGGTTATTGCGTACTTCTGGCTCTGGAAGTATTTAAAAATGTTTCCAAAATAACCCAATCCGAACCATACACCCCTTCTTCAGAACATTTATTTAAATGGTTTGCCACATGATAGGGAAGTATTAAAAAAGCACATACGCCAAGGAATGAGACATGAACTGAATGAGCCGCTAACTATTTGGAAAAATTACTATTAAGTTAGCGGAAAAATGTGTTGAGGTGGGAGGTAGACGTAGAGTAAATGCTAAAAATTAAATATTGATTTTAAAATTTGTATTAGGACTCTATTTGAAGTTAGAAGCAGATTTGTTTTATAAAAATGTTGTATACAATAATAAATTATGGTACTTTTCTCTTGAGTATTTTTTAGTTTTCTTAATTTATGAGCACCCTGTATATCTGATCTAAGACGTTGCTATGACAGTCTCATTTTTTCGAGAAGCAGAACTTTTTATAAAGAGTAACATTTTTTGATAAAGTCAAAAACAAAAGAGTTTCTCCTTCTGGCAACTCCATCCGTGGACACACTGTATAATTTGACAACTTCATTGTGCAAACATTGAATTTCAGGAAACAGCTACTCTGCGGGCTAATGCCCCGACCAGCATTGAATTACATTTGGAAAACCTATAGCAAACATGTGCCGGTTCCCAACTTATTAGCTCTCATCAGTCTGCAATAGCTATAGATATAGGAATTGTGTATGCAATATATCATTACCGTCGAATCACGCTGGCTTTCAATGGTTTATCCTGAGATGTAAAACGCTTTGTGTCTGTGGCTTGTCAGTCCGGCATGGAGTAGCAAATAACCGCTAAATGTAGCTTTGCTACTCCGCGTAACTTCATTGTTACCTTTCTTCGATATTGGAGAAATGTATGTCTTCCCCTCTTTGAACTGAGGAAGCAAAATATTTTCTGCTGACATTTAATTTCCTAGTTCGAAGACAATTCAGTTAAACAGCGCAATTGCAGTTGTCCTGGAAAAGAAAAATGCCACGAATGCACACATTGTAGAAAACAATTAGCGTAATTTTGAAACTCGTATTGCAGCTGGTGCCCCACAGACTTCTAATACACGTTCGGTGTACCACACCCTGTGCATATAATCGGTGGTTAAGATAAACCCATATGGTATGCAAATTGCTAGTATTAGCAGAGATAACGCCAGTAAACAAAGGTCGCATACCTACGAGCTCGATAAGCCTTCATAAGGCATCAATAAAATCGAGTAGCTTGTGATAATATAATCGTTAAGATTCTTGACCTTGCGTGGGCGGGGCGTGAGAGCGGCGTCCGTCGAACAAGTGCGCGAATTGAGCTTGACGTGAGGTTCGAAGTCGCTGACCCGCGTCACAGGCAGTGTTGCCAACAGAAGTACAATATCACTTAATCAATTTACGTCATTTGGAACCATAGTAATATAACATGAAATCTTGCAATGCTATTGGACTACGGATTACGAATTCAAGGAAATTTGTCTATACAGTTAATCAGTCTAATCTCATAAATTTTAATAGAATCAGAAGTCAGTTCTAGTACAGGGGGTTTAACATCCAAATTAATTTATTGTCTCTAGTTAATTATTCATATATCCATATATCGCTATATAGGATAAGAGTGAAGCTTTATTCAAATACTTTTTTCTTATTCTAGAATTATCGTTATATCTTTTATATCTACTTCTATAACTTGATGGCAAACTTTGTACATCTGTTAACAAATAGAATTAAAATAATATTCTTCAAAATAAAATACATGTATAATACTTTATTTTACATGCGTTAAATTACGTACATGCATTTTTCCTGACTTATGGAAAATATCTAGAATATGTCCAATCTATAAAAAGGGGTCAAAAAATGATATAACTAATTACAGACCAAATGCCATTCTGAATAATTTTTCAAAGGACTTTGAAATATTAATCTACAGTTTCTTATCTCCACATGTTAGTAACGTTATTATACCTGAACAACATGGTTTTGTGACTGGTCGTTCTACTGTATGTAAGACCCAGTTCATCTGTGAAGCTCTTGATCGTAGACATCAGGTAGACGTCATCTATACTGATTTTTCTAAGGCTTTCGACAGGTTTGACCATGGTCGACTACTCCGCAAGCTGGATAGTGTGGGTTTGAGTAACAATTTGATCTCTCTATTTCAGTCGTACTTGTCTGACAGAACACAGTTTGTTCAAATCAACGGTCACAAGTCTAAATGTTTTTCTCAAACCTCTGAAGTGTCTCCAGGCTCAATTCTCGGACCACTTTTGTTTATTATTTTCATTAACGATATTGCTGATAAACTGGATATTAAAGTTCTCTTATACGCTGATGACTTGAAAATATTTTGTATAGTTGACTCTCTTCGGGATTGTGCAAAGCTTCAAGATAATCTTGAGTCGGTTAACACATGGTGTACTCTTAACCAACTGCCCCTTAATATTGGTAAATGTAATGTGATGTCTTATAGTCGTAGGATTGATACTATTATATATGATTATGTTATGCAAGGTGTTACTTTAGCAAGGCCACCTTTAATAAATAACCTTGGAATCACTTTTGATCGCAAACTTTCTTTTAATGGTCATATTCAAAATGTTGCGAATACTTACAAGAGTCTGGGTTCCATAACTCGCAATGCGCGGCATTTCAAGTCATTTGACACTTTTAATATGTATGTGACGTCCAGGCTTGAGTATGCATCGACAGTCTGGAATCCAATTTATTCCACACATATTACTTCTCTTGAAAAGGTTTAACGTAGATTTTTTAAATCCGCTGCATTCATGCTTGATGACGTCTATCCTGCTAGAGGTGTACCGCAAGAAATTTTTTATGAGCGTTTCAATATGAAGAGTCTAGTTAGAAGACGTGTCTTGCACTCTATTATTTTTCTACATAAAGTTATTATTAATAAAATTAAGTGTGAGTATCTGACTTCCTTATTGAATTTTCACATTCCTAGGCTCAATGCTAGAAACAATAACCTGCTCTGGATAGACAACCATAATACGAATATTTATAAAAGTTCCCCTTTGTATCAAATGATTGTTAACTATGACAGTATTGAATCACAGCTTGATATTTTATATTGCTTAATTTGTGACATATAAAAATTGTTTTTATAATTTTGTCATTTGAGTTTTGATGTTTGTGTGTCTTTTAATATTTTATTGTTTAATTTTTAACTAATTATTTTTTTTATCTATTTTTGTATTTGTAGATTAGTTATTTTTAGTCTGTTTATTTGATGTGTATTTGCGTTTTTGTCATTTTAAATTGTAATACGTGTATATGTATGTAACGTTTTCTGTTTGTCTGTTAATGTAAGTCATTTGTTTTTTACTATGTAAACTTGTCCTGTAATTGGGTGTATACCCGTTGAACATTTTATTCTATATAAATAAATAAATTTTCCACATACTACTACTTTGTGCATTATACCCACTTTCGAAAGAAATAACAGAAACAAATTCCTTGTACACCACTTTCTCTTGTTACTATTATCATCAAACATTATTTTTCTGATTGATATCTTTATGTTTGCGTCCTTTTCAATCATCTTCTACAGCAATTAGATCCCATTGGGCTTCTTGATGGTTCTTCCTCCTGGGATTGACGGACGGAACATGGTCCTCACACCACGCTTCAACAGTTCTTAGATTGTTCGCACCTCTTCGAATCTTCCACAAGGAGCATGGTAAGATCTTCTGCATAAAGATAGTGTAGTGTAGTGTCAATTTTCAAAGTGGCTCAAGAGACTGTGTAGAACCAAGTTCCATAGTCATGATAGAACACCTCCCTGCGGGTAACCTCTTGCAACAATTTCTGTCATATAGGCATCCACTACAATAATTTATATAGCTCTTTTGGTGATCATGTTTGCTACAGATGGTCGAATAAACTACTCTCTTGACAAGAGCTGAATTAGATATATTTAAAAAGTATAGAAAGAGTGAACAAACAATATTATAACGCATCAAGAATACGGGACCCTTTAATGAATTCACAGATTGAGCATTTATAATTCTATTTGGGAAAGTGTTTAATTTTTTAACACTAGATTACGAACAAAACATTGCTTAGTTCTGGTATGCAAGTTTTTCTGTTTTAATTTAAAGCCATGACCATTTAAACGCAAGTCAGAGTTTATAGTAAAAAAGGCAAGGCTAAGAGTCTCCCTGTAGGCATCTAATCCTACTGTAGGTCGAACTGAGATCTCCACGGATTCGCCTAGTTTCAAGTGTTTGTAGATTAAATCGAGCAAGTTTTTCTTATATGATAATCTTGAAATCTCCTTTGAGATTTTGTCTGCTCGTCTCTATAAGACTTGCAATTGAAGTGAGAACCAATGTAGGAGTTATATTACATTATAGGACTTTTAAACTATATAAATGTTTTAACTGAACTTTTTAACTGCCTTGGTAATAGAAATACTTTTAAACTGAAATTATCACCAAAATCATACTACCATTCATACTATGATTTAATCTGGTGTTATCTTTACTTGTTTTTGTGATAAGTACCTAATTAAAATGAAAATTTCTTGCGAGGATGGCTGTGAAATTGCATGGTATGACTTTAACACCCAGTACATCGGTAAATAACAATATTTTTTTTAAGCAAAAAATGAATATTTCCGCTATATAATTACTCAATCGCCCTGTAAAATTTTACAATACATTTATATTCATATTTAAAGAATTATGTAATGAAAAAGTAGAAGTACTCCTTGTAAATATCTATTTTTTTAATAACAGAATATATGATATGAAAATATATAAACAATTCAGCAAATAAATAATTCTATATAATTACAGACTGATTTTTTATGAATTGGAACTTATTGATCTTGTATTAATAAATATAAAAAATAAATTAACTAATAACCAATTATTAAATTCTACATGCAATAAACAATGTTCTTAGGCGACAAAAGCAATTATGTATTTAAATAGCATATGTCACCTTAAATTATAATTATTGTTATGAATTTATTAAATATTGAATACTGAGAAAATTTAAATAAATACGATAAAACTCAATACAAATCTAACCTTCAGGCACTAGCAAGAAAATGTAGGCGTTTATGTATAATACAATTTTTTCAATTCTTCGAATTTAGTTATTCAATTGATTTTAATACCTACATGTGTTGAAATAGCGTATGTTAATAAACTTGATAATTAAATAAATTTCGAGTCAATGTTTTGACGTGTTATTCAAAAAGTTTTGTTTCCAAAAACGGTCAATTTTATCGTAACAAATGTAAAGTACCTTTTTTAAAGAGGAATGGCGAAAGTATTAAAAAAATCAGTTTTCACCTCTATAAAATGACACCTGTCAAAATTTTGGCCCAGCGACTATGGTGGAAAGTCTGTTCCTGACTTCCCTGTCAGTGTAAAACATCTACTGTAGTATGGTTTTATGAGGCTTTATGACCTACATAAAATATTAAAACTTCATTAAATTATACAGGTCGACTCAAAAGTTAGAGCCGAAAAGGTAAGTCGCTGGGTACCCCTTAGGAGCTCAGTATCTCCGTTAAGGGGCATTTTAGGAAGAAAAAATGACAAACTAGTGTTATTTTGACCTCCCCTATGCACTCACGAAAGTATGCCATATACTTACCGGACACTCTGTATACATTTATTTTAATAGTATATTTATATAAAAACCATAGGAAAATGGCATTATTTAGCAATTCGTTGTTTAATAGTTGATCGAGCTCTTAAATGCCTATTTCGTTGTTACTTTTAGAAAAATTGAGTTTCATTGATTTCTAAATTATTAAATTGGTTAGTCATATTTGTTCTCTAAGCTTTTATACTATAAGTGCAATATAGAAAATACAATTAAAAAATTTTAAGGGTACCGCATTGGAATAGTGTTTTCTACAAATACAAATAATTTTAGATATTTAAGGACTGAATAATATAGAGCTTAGCAAATAACAGCAAATATTATTCCATACGACCTCAAAGGAAGTAAATCGAATATATAACGACGGAAAGCGGTTTAACCAACAAATTTTTGGGTACAGAAATCTCAATTTAAAAAAAAATTTAACTGTAGATGTAAATATTGTTATCACATCAACTTACATAGTTCTGCATGTGAGATTGTTGACTTTCGTTTATAAGTACGTGAAAATAATTGTTAAAATGTATGGTTATAATAGCAAAACAATGTGTTTCTTACAAACGCTCTTTAAAAGTTATTATTTTATTTCAGAATAATTTAAATAGTAAAAGTGGATAAAGAAAACATTAATAATTTTATTTTTGATATTGTTTTATTTTTCGAGATTTCTATACCTGTAAAAAACACCATAAATTTCTTAAAAATAGTTCGCGAATATAAAAATGTTGATCAAAATTGAATCAGCAATTAAAATTAAAAAAAAAAAAATTGTCAAAGTGAAGATTTATAAATATTTTAATTGTATTTTTTTCCAGTATCAAACATATTAGGTACCTATCAGGTAAATACATTTTTTCAATCGTATTTAAAAGCACAAAAACACAAAACCACAGTTTTATGTATGTCTAGACAGGTAAAATAATAGCTTGACAGTGATATTTTTTTATTGTTGATTTGCTGGTTATCACAAAGCAAAAAAACTTGTGACCGATTGTTATTTAACAATATTCTCTGTTTTTATACTAAGAGCAGTTTCACACAGAACGATATTATCAGTGTCGGTACTGCTACCAAATTGATTTAGAAATACATGGTTTCAAATGAAGATGTTCACACAGTTTCTGATCTGATGGATCGGAGGCCGCCATCGACATTGCTGTGCCTGTTGGTTGGTTCTGTAGAACAGGACGTTAATTTATCGTTCCGTTTTAGACGGCAATTCAAAATACATTCAAGTGTTTCCACAGATCGATAACGAAATGTCGGTAACGGTCAGTGCAGTAACCAAATTGTACTCAAGCCAAACTGTATAATTTCCAGCGTCGTAAACTTTAGCAAATGTGTCACATCTGTAGGATCGACTAAAGGGCGATGGCCCAGCGGTTTGTGCCGCCTCGGCGACTGAATCGGTACAATTTATAGGGGATGGCAGCGGTTTCCACAGCTAACGTCGCGTGGTTGATATTATCATATCATTTTACATAGCAACAACAACCGCCTCGTCATCGCTTTATACAGATCCGTTGTTGGTATGTACGAGCACTATATCCGATACTGATACCCACACCAATAATATCCTTCTATGTGAAACCACGTTAAGAGAAATGATTTGGATATTATGCACTTCATCATTGGTATATCATTGGTTAATCTGGGGTCTAATTTACTGCACAGTGTATAATTTTGAAGTTATTTAAAAATATATTTTGAAGTGCAGAAACATTTAAGTAAAAACATATTTAGTTTTTTACTCAAAGTAAAGTATGAACTTATGCTATATCTTTAATGAACGCTGAAAGCTAGCAAAAAATCAAATTTATCTTCAAAATTATCTAGTGTATTTTTCTTGTTACATTTTCAGTGTAAATGTTTCTTTGTTAATCACTCCTCTTAGTTTAAAAACAATTTATTTAACTAATAAAAATGTTCCTATACCCAAGGTACAAAATAAGAGAGTGATTCATTTACAGTTCTTAGATGAGTACGGAAGGTGAGGGTTGCAAGGGACAAGTTTCCATAGACGCGCCACTTGGGAAGAGTTCAAAGAACATAAAATTACCAAAAATAAGTTGAGTGAATCTAGTATTTTAATAGTTTACTTTAAAAAGTTTATGTTCACCCATATAATGCCGTCCTTTTAGACGGCAGTGGCTAGCCACCACCCACTTACACTTATCTGACACGCACTCCGCAGATACCACACTTTAACACGTAATACACTGCATTATTTACATACACACTATACTCTACCGATTACTAGCACGGTCCCCAGAACGGTCACACGTTAACACTTATTTTTGGCTATTAAGGCCTGCTCGTAGAACAGTGTCCCACCGTCATGTCAGACGCACGCGCATTGCGCTTATAATGCTCACATAAGATTGAAAATGCTTTGTTTTAGATGCAGTGCGCTGCTTTAGATGGTTGGAAACTGATTCTGGTGTACTACGAACAAATTTGTGATAAGGTGCATTATCTGTACCACTACGACAGCACCAGGTTTCATATGCGTGGCAAATCAATGCTACACTTGTGTCATCATATAACTTTGCCATGGATAAATAAATCCATGGCAAAGTTTCATTCTGTGAGTAACCTATTTTTTTTTTTTGTAGGATGATAATTTTTAAAATCTTCGTTCCATGAGTTTCCAGTATTTTCCGTTTTGCAGTTGTATATTGCTCTTTAACATTCTTTATTGCGAGGGCGATTTGTTATCTGGAACATTATGAAAATTAAGCACATTATGAAACTCAAGGTGAATATTAAAGCTAACGGCAACCAAGCAATATCACTTACATATTACATAGAAGTGACAGTAGTTTTAAGATGTCTGTTTTGGCGACGTATTGGAAATCTTTAGCAAACCTTTAATGGGGCTGCAATTGATTATAAAATTGTGGCAGCTGTCACCGCCACGTTATTGCGTCATCCATAAGTGATTTCCACATTTTACAAAATCCACTATGGAGTAACCTTTACCCAATAGTGACCTGGTTCTTACTTGACGTTCTAACGCTAGAGAAAATATATTAGTTTATTACTACCTTTATCCTGTGTCTAACTGTAACATGGGTAGCAACAAAAAAACCTCGCAGAAAGAAGACTTTTCAGCATTCGACTACCTTTTATAGAAAACTAAAACAACAAACAGAGAGTGCTATAACTCTTAAATATTAATTCTAAGAATTTTAAAATGCACCTAAATGAAGACCAAATGTATATGGGAGCACTTATCGGATTGCGACTTGAAGTTTTTCTTTGAGAGTAGCTTCAATGTTTTGTCCAGAATAATGTTCCGTCATTTTCCCGTTGGTATGGTACGACACAGAACCAAATAAAATTATAAAAAACACAATTTTTGATGTTCTGTTCATTCATTGTTAGGTACTGTCTAAATTTTCCTCAAATAAAATAATAACTTTTAAAAAGCGTTTGTAAGACACACATTATTTTTTTATTCTAACCTCTTATATTCTCCTAACCATTTTATTGATGTGGCAAAAGGCTGACCTACTACGATTTTTTAAAAGGGTCGTTTTTCCAGAAAGTGGTATTAGGTATTTTATTTATCAAAAAGATAATATTAACAGGCTATTCAGCACCTATCAAAATTCACATACACAAAATTCAATTATTAATACTGTTAAGTTGTTAGCTACGTAAAATAATTTTAAATTTAACAAGACGATTGAAAAAATGTGTTCGACTGGAAGGAGGTATGGTAGCGAAAACTAAAATTTAATTGAGACAAACCTTTTGTATTTTTTTTAACTATTTAGGATTCATAATTGATTACCTACATTTTTTGTACAGTAATAATTTTTAATGCGACCACAATTTAAACTTAAACTTGTAGGTATGTTCTTTGTCCGATTACTATTTATTTTAACTTCCGTAGCAATCTTTGACCTGCTTATTATAATTTTTAGTTGTCTGGTGCTGAATAGCGTGGTAATATTGTCTCTTCGATAAAAAATGTCTAATATAACTTTTTAGAAAACCGACCCTTTTAAAAAATCCATAGTAGGGCAGACTTTTGTCACATCAATAAAATTGTTAGTAGAATATAACCTCCCTTCAGGGTATTACCTGTAAAAAAATTGGCTTGCCGAAATTCCACAGTTTTCTTACATTTCCAGAGGTGTTAACCTGAAAAACAGGACACTCTGTAGATACATGTATTTTTGAGTTAAGTAACTTGTGTATTCAAAATGTATTTGAATCAAATTTATGAAGCTCCTCTCTTTGTTTTCTCTTTCGTTCGCAAATGCAGACCTGCACACTTTGTCGCGTTGTGGTAAACTAGCAGATTACGAATTTTGTTTGTCTAATATTTCGATTTTTATTGGCTTTGTTGATCGCGACATTAGAAATGGGAATACAGTAAAAACTATCAAAACATTGACTAGTAACTTGGCAACACCGTACGTTGCCAGTAACGGGGGTGGCCCCGGGTTACAGCCGTGATTTCTTCCAACGCCGGCGGAGAAGCTGCAGGTGCTCATCAAGTTCCCCGCTGGCCACCGTGTAATGATAACTATGAAACTTAAGTGCATCCACGGCAGCCAACACAGGCCTCTAATAATATACCTTACGAAAATAAAGCGGAGGAAATTACTTATTGATGGTTTAGTCTCCTTCGGTGTCTGTGCGACCAGCTTCGTTGGCGCGCCTTACGTAGGTGGTGGGAGGCCGTACGAATGGAGTAAAACTTTAATCGCCCTCTTCGTTGGCTTTGTCTAGTAGGTATAAAAATGAAATTGCTTTCTACATAGAATGCATCTTTCAGTACACACAACGTAAAAAGCCTTGGACCCTCCCTCATTTTTGTTAAAGAAGTATTTTTGTCACATTTATAAAAGTATATTGTTTTCTGAATATCTTTTTTTGTGAAAAATGTTCGATAAACTGAGTACCGAGTAGAAAATTAAAAACCAGTAAATGTGTGACATTTTTGACAAAATTTATTAAATCAAAAAGAAGTACCAAAGCAAGTTCTCTACTTGACTAATAGTCGGTATAACCTCCACCACGTTCCAATAGCATATTGACACGTCTGTGCATTGAGATAATCAAGCGGTTAATGATCTCTTGCGGAATATTGTTCCATTTCTCTTCTGCCGCCACGATTAACTCATCTGCAGTCTGAGGTGGAGGAATATGATTATGAATGGTTCTAGCAACAAAATCCCACATGTTTTCAATAGGATTCATGTCAGGAGAGTTGACTAACCAATCTAATCTATTGATATATCCTGCTTGGAGTGTCTCTTGAATCCTTCTTGCGCGATGTAGTCGAGCGTTGTCATCCATAAACACAAAATGTTCACCTAATTCATTACGTAGGAGGTAGAAAATGGGCGTAATAACTTGTTCGATGTAAATTTGACTGGACATATTCTGTGGTATCCGAATTAATGGGATGCGGCGGTTGATCATTACCACCCCAAAACGTTACGGAGCAACTTCACGGGAAAAATGAAATCGCTGTTGACGACCTGGTTCTCGACCAGACTCTTTGTTGATTTTCATCAGAAACCAGTCCAATTCTGGTTTCGTCTGCCTACCGCCACTGGCGTAAAAGCCAACCCCTATGCTCTCGCGCCCATTGGAGACGAGCAGCACGATGCTTTGGAAGTAGAGTGGAGACCCGTAGTGGTCTTCTATCACGTAAATTTGCATTGTGGAGTCGTCTTCGAATAGTAGGTGTCGATATAACACGGCGAAACGTACCTTGAAAGTGGGCCCTGAGAGCTGAAACTGAAGATGTGCGGTGTCTAAGGTCATATTGCCCCAAATACCGATTCTCCCTTTCATTAGATACTCAAAAGGACGTCCACTACGTGGTCTGTTTTCCACTGTATCAAATTCTTCATATCTGTGTACTATTCATACAGCAGATGATCTAGGAATGCCCAACATGTTCGATATCTGATGATTAGAATGTCCTGCATCATGTAAAGCAGTCATTCTTGCTCAGGTAAACGTAGTTTCATGTTCTGGCATTATAATGTACGAAAATTCAAAGGAACACTTGGCTGATTTGTAAAAACATTGGTAAAGGTTCATAGTCTGCAATTTGTTATTGTCTTTTTTGTTTCCTAAGTACATGTACTTTTTTACCACATTAAGAAAAACCACTAGGTTTAATCGAATCATTTTATATACAGAGGGTCTAAGACTTTTGACGTTGTGTGTAGTATGATGGAAACAACAGGTTCAAGGCATACTATTCTGGGATGTACCGTTGAAGATATATTGTCCTCTAAAATGAGTTAAATTTTGAAAAACAGTAATATTTCAACAATGCTTTAACATAGAGTAACCAAATTGGTGCATAATATACGTTTATTGTTATCTTTAAGTAGTGAAAATGTAAATTTGTTGCAAGTTCAAATAAGGACCGATGGAGCCCTTAAAATGATATCGTATATACCAATTATTAAAGAGTTTTACAACGGACAAAAAGTAAACTAAGCAGTTTTACGACTAGTACTCGTATATGCTATCATTTCATATTTCATTTTTGACGTTTACAAAAAAGTTTCAAGAAAAAGCAATTTCATTAAATTAGATTCTTTATTTTGTTTCTAACATATTAAAAAAAGGGAAACTTTACAAACAAAACATTAACAAATTAATTTTTGAGGAAAATATAAATAGTGACAGTGAATATACATGCAGAACATCAAGAATTTTATTTTTTTTATTACTTTTGTTCTACATGTTATACTTTTCGCGATTACTGTAGCGAAAACAGCTGCAAATTTGATGGTTTACGGCGAGAAATATGGTAACCTTTAAGACAAATTAATGTATGGGGCATAAATGTATACAGGCATAAACAAAGAGAAACATACAGCAGTTGTATCCATCATAATACAAGTAAATTGTCATCGAAATATTTTTGTTTAAGCTTTGTTTGATATACTATTTCCTTAATATTTTTTAAAATTTATCCTTATCTTTTAATTTAAAGCGAGGTGATTATTTTTTATATTTATAACTTAATTCTCTGATGCAAAGTATACATAATTTTATTTCATTTTTGCATAAAGTATCCATGACAATGAGAGTTCTTGGTAAAGTGGTAAACATTTTCGCTGATATACAAGATTATTCAGAAATACTAGGAAAAAATTAATCTGAACATTATTTAAAAAGTAGTTTTATCAAGTATCACAGAGGGTACTAGTTATGCGTAGTGCCACTCAATTTTTTTTTCAAAAACTTTTGTTTCCATTTTTTCCCTACATTATTTGCCATTGCATTCAAAATAGCGTTTCATTGTACACAAAAATATACTGTTTACTTTTTTCATTTGAAGTTTAATTTTAAATTTAAAAGTTGCTAAAATACAGAAAAATATTATTTTGAAGAATTATATTTATTTACTACTCCCATTCCACACTTCTACATATAATTCAGCCAAGATTTATTTATTTATGTAGGTATTTCCACGATTAAAGTGATCAAGAAGTAAAACATTGTTATTCTTCATTATTTGAGTAGTCTCTTATGATAAAAGAATTAGCTTGTATCTAAAATAAGATTGCTGGGAATTTTATTTTTGCAGATACAGAAAATCTGCAAGAGAACTGTATTTATTTCTGACAACACAAAATCTATTAAAAAGTTATTTAGTTGTATCAATTTCAATCTATGTATAAATCGGCCTACATCAATCTAAAAAAAATTTTAAACAAATCTGAAAATCGTCAAGAGAAAACTGCACCTTTTTAACGACACGAGAAAATACTAATGATCAAAAACAGGTAACAAAATTATTTCAAACTTTCAAGACACATCCAAGATGAAAATCGCGTCTAATTTCTTTAGACGTGTGCCTGCATTAAATTCATAAACAAAACTCTCAGGTATGTTTATTTTCTTTGAAAAATGTTAAAATTTCAGATATTTGATAATACGATTGAACAACTTCAATAATTATATATTTTAAGATATAAATTTTGTCAACAGATACATTAGAATTTGTCGTGGAACTGTATGCCCTTGTTACTCATTCTACAAACAAAAATTCAATCATTTTACATCGCCATCTACTCCAAAAATTGGATTATAAAAACATATTTTTATTTTTAACAGTATTTAAAGTGATTACTTTATAACCTGTAGATTCTAATTACCCCCTATAATTTGAGTTCTTCTTCTATGGATTGTAGTATAGTATTGGTACTTTATCATATTCCTTTCTTGGTTTTACGTATTGTTATTGTGTTATATTGTGAAATGATGAATCAAGGAAAACTGTCGAATTGTCCACAAACTGAAATTCTAAATTTTGATTCTGAATAAATTTCCTTAATAGCATGTTTCGCGTGGTCAAAGATAAGTAACTTGTCGATATTGATATATATTTTCATTTTTTGACCAATTTAAAATTCTGTTATACCTTCTTTAAATAGAATTGTCTTTATTCGGGAATTTGTCAATAAATTTAAATTTCATAATAAGTAGATTACCTCTGTAAGCTTCAGTAATTTTCTTTCTGTTCAACACCCGAGGTATTCTTTAAAGAAATTACAAGCACGGCACTGGAATCTACGTAAAAAACTAAATATTCCGATATTTCAGCTATTCTCTGAGATACGAAGAATCTGTTAAAAACAGTTTCTTAAAATTTAGCCGTATGTTTCAAAAACGGAGAGGTCTATGAAAATTCTGATTGCGGCATTTTAAGTTTTTCCAAAAAGTAGTTCAGTTTTCGAAAATAGCATTCTTCTATCTTTTGTAGTTTTCGAGATACTCTGCAATTACGAAATTGGGACACTCTGTACAGTTAGAGAAACTTTAATTAGAATAAGTAATTCCATGGTCAATCTCATTAATAACTGTCGTATAGTCTGTTTAGAAATGAAAGAGAGTAATAAAAGCTTATTATGAATGCAAATCGTAAATAAATGTAGTACTGGTGCTTATATTCAATATTTTTATATTACGTATTATCGGTATAGATGAGGTGTACTTTTAAAAAAACTATGTGTGACCGGGTTGTACTAAATTGTAGGAGGTAGCTAAAATTTAATCCCCGACAATACCTCTTTGTCTATGCCGCTTCAATTTCTCGGTCCATTTGGGTCGGTCAGTGGTCGCGCGGTTTATGGCGTCAGTACTTGAATCGAGGTGACTAGATCGGAGTTGGTTCACGTCCAGCTGCCGGTAGACCGTATATAAGCTATATTCGTGGAGAGGATTGGCACTCTCTCTGCGGGTATGGTAGGGTGGAATAATGTTGGCTTGGGTCAATGTGAGAGAATTGATACCGGTTGATATTTGACTACCCCCCTAATTAATGAGGTTTTCCAGGTTTCCCTCATTCCTGCACTGAATAGTGGTTAGGGCCTACCAACGTAAGTCGTTCCTGGGCGCAAATGCGGCCTGCTTAATAATAATATGCCGCCCCCTCTCCCGCACAAGTCGACTTCTGGGCTAATCCCTGTGATTAGAATGAGAGGTAGAGATATTATTATTATTTCTCTTATAAGTAAACAATATAAAAACAGCATTTCAAAACATGAGGCTACTTCAAGCATCATAACCGGGTTAAGAGGGTTTTTAGTAATTCAAATAAAATTATTCAATATTATTATCAAAATATATATTTAAATTTAATGAATAGCCTTTTATTCCACACAAAAATATATATATTTTGAAAATTCAAATTATAATGAGTGAGTAAATGTAGTGTTGTATAAATGTACAATAAAGAAAATAAAAAAGTAGGTATTAAAATTCATCCTCTAAATATTCTGATGAATTATCTTCGTCTCCTAGATTGATAACGATAGATCCACAGTAACGTCAATTAAATTATCGAGTTTCCACATTTTCTCCTCTTCTTTTTGTACATGATGTATACATCTTTGCCAGTTATCTGCAGTTACTCGTTCCAAGGAATTTTTTAACAAAATTTTCACGTCACTTAATTTAAACGTCTTATTATTTCGCGCTACATCTTCTTTTACCTGCGCCCAGACTAATTTAATTGGGTTAAGTTCACATTGATAAGGTGGTAACCGTAGTACCGTTATATGGCGATTTGTTGCCATTTCATCGATGGCATCGATGGATATTTTTTCTGATCTTTATTAAGATTGACAAGTGTCAAAAGTTCCTGTTTCACCATATTTGTTTCAAAAGAAATGTTTTTTCCGGATAACCATTGAATTATATCGGCTTTCTTCCAAGCAGTCGTAGGCGTCCGCTCGGTCTGCCGTGAATAGTAACTGGCATTATCCATGACAATTACAGACCCCGAAGGAATAAGATCCAACATCTGTATTAAATACACTTCGAAAACATCTGCGTTCATGTCTTCGTGATAGTCACCTGTATTTTTAGATTCAAATAAAAGTAAGCCGCCATCTACAAAACCACTGGCACTATCTATATGTGTCACTATTAATCTATGCCCTTTACCTGAAGGTGCCTGAACCCTGTTGAATGTCCATCCAAAAATGCTTGTCGAAAACTTTTTACATTTTTATCTTGCCATACTTTTGTTACAGTATATCCCTTGTTGACCCAAGTTTCGTCTAGATAATAAATATTCCTCACTTCGTCATGGAATTTTCTAATTGATCTTAAATAGGACCTTCGCCAACAAATAATTTCATCTTTATCGATAAGAACTGACTTCCTGATCTGCTTTTCCCAGCAAAAATTCAACTCTCGTAAGACGGACCATAATTTGCTTCTACTGATTTTTGGCAAATCGTTGTCCTCTGAAAGTTCACTTAAAATTTTGTTTAGCGTTGGTATTTCTATTTTAAAATAAAATGAGTGTACTTTTCTGCGAATGACATTTTTGAAGAAATCATCTATAACGACTTTTGACCTCCCTGTAGATGATTTTGGGGGATTTACAGTATCTTGTTAATTTTTTGTTTCCTTTAAAAGTCTGTCGATAGTCGATTTTTCAATCCCTGTCATTTTGGAACACTTTCCACGATGTCGTTAACAATGTTGGTAGGATTTTGGTGTTTCAATGCATTAAATACATTTAATATAATAATCTCATTCTGAGACAACGCACATCTTTTCACGCGTTTAGCAGGTACGTAATCTGATAAGCCCGACATTTTACCCAAACAATATTATATCCAATGGCACAATAGTCACTAAACACAAGTCGAATTTTACTCTACTGCACTAGCACATCTACGTATATTCTGCTCTAAGACTGGACTGATCTGTCACAATACACTGGCTCCTGCCCTATGATGTATCCAGTAAAATATACTAATGTACACCCATTACCTGTTAGCATTAGTGTTACCCGATAATTACCTGAAACGCAATATTACCACGCCCATGGCCGGTTCTTATCTCGGAGTTTTATTACTCTCTTTTGTATATTCTTCCGTTACTGTACTGGACTCCACCGTATCCCTTAATTATAGTCAGATTAGCACCAGAGTCTACCAACAAACTAGCCGAAGATCGTCAGAAACAACGTCCAGTATAGAAAAAAGAATCAGGCAAATTTAGAAACTCAGCAATATTGGCACATATCTTACCAAATATGTTGATTTCAATTGGAGTTGTGGCACATTTATTCTTAATGTATTTATGAAAATTCTTGAACAATTAGTGTTCGCTGGACAAAGGCCTACTCTCTCTTAATGGACCGCTGGTAGGACAGTTTTTAAAGCTCAACCCGATATTATTGGCCTTCCTTTACATTTAAATCTCCTTTCAGCGGACATTCTAAACAACGGACACGGACAGTATATAATTTTCAGATAATAATACAATAATTCCTTTTTATGGACAAATGCTTAATACATTTTTAAATTTTATTACATGGTTACTTGAATACTGAAAATCCCTATTTTTATAATGTAGGCCTTGATACCTGCAACACCCTATTATACATTTGAGAACCTGGGCAATACCCGACCTTATTGTAATTGAAAAGAAGGGCATCCAAATTTGGTACAAATATAATACAAATTAGATAAATTTAGCTTTGTTATGACCAGATAGTCCTAGATATTTACAGAGTTATGGAAACGCGTCAAATGGATGGCTGGAAAAGTTTTGCAAACGACATAACATTGCTTCGAATCAATTTGCTGGAAAGCTGTTATTGCAAATATGGATCAAGTGGCTGACTGGAAAGAAAAACTCTACAATTACAAAAGGATACGTACTCCAAAAAATATTTTCCTTTCATAAGAAGATGCAGTGACAAAAGCGAAAGGTGCTCTTGTTTTTGACAATGCTGCATCTCATCCGCAATGTGACCTGCAAAATGTGAAAATTGTTTCTTTACCTCCAAATATGACCTCACACTGTCAACCACTGGATCAGGGTTTATAAAAAAATTGAAAGGTCACTACAGGAAACTTCTAATTAAAAGGCTGGATTGTTCTGAATCAATAGACCATCTCGAAAAAGACATTAATGTTGTAAGTGCATTCATTTCGATAGCAACCTCTTGGAAAAAAGTTAAGCCTCAGTCTATCAATAATTGCTTTCAGGAGGCTGGATTTGGGGAATTTAATAATGAAATTACTAATAGTGACTCTGAAGATTACTTGCTATTATCAGAAATAAAAAAAAATATATATTTTCTACCGACATATCATCTTACACGGCGATTGAAGAAAGTTTACTTACCGAAAATCCCAACATAAACATTTTTGAGTGCGAACGTGAATTTCAAGATAAATAAAATATCGAAGAGTTACCTGACAGTGATGAAGAGCTATTTATTGCATCAGACATTGAAAACATTAAAGAGGCCTACAAAAAGCTGCGACATATTGAATTTTTTTTTGTTTTATCAGGAGTCTGCTTTAACACAACAGTTATCAGAAGTTGTTGGTAGGTTAAAGTAGAAACACAAATTATTACATTTTCAAAAAATAATTTTTTTCATATGTCATTGTAAGCTTAAAAAATTGCCGAGTTTTTTGTTAATCTTGTAAAAATAACTTGGTATAATAAAAAAAAGAAAAGAAAATTTAAGTTAATAAAGCATATTTAAAATATATTTTGTTTTATTTTAGATATATTTCTCCTAACAACGGACACTTCTTCTCAACGGACACTTTCCATTGCACAGTTGCTGTCCATTTTAAGGAGAACGCACTGTATATGCTTTAAATAATAGATCGAATATAATGTACCAGTAATAATGAAAGTTCGTTGCATATTAGTTTTTGTGTCTGATATATTACCAACTAGTGAAGTTCCCAAATCTTCGATATTGTTGAATGTCAAGTTGCACAGTTCTTCGTAGCGACAGGCTCCAAACACCGCGCTTCTGCAAGAAATTTGTCGATTTGTTCCCTGGTCAATACTTTCAACTTTTTCAGTCGATAGCCGTCACCTTCCCGCTTCAAGAAATGCTTGTTGGTTTAACATGAAGTTGACATTTGACAAATTGTTGACAATTTCCATATTTTGGACTTTTCTTCAAAGTATGCCAAAAGCAGTTTTTTACTGAACTTACTACTAAAATTTTTCAGATCATACCATCTCAAGAAACAATTGTACAAAAACCCGTACTGTTGCGTTGACTTACTAGGCAATAATTCTAATATGGTTTTATTAGCGGCTTCTTCAATTTCCGCCAGGAGAAATTAATTTTCTTGGTCACTCTTCGTGTCACGAGATTTGAAGGTACTTGTCAACAAAGAACTTTTAGAACTTTCATTTGTATTTTTAATGGTGTTTGTACAAAAAATTGTGTATGGTGTATGTACTAAAATTAATTTTATTTTTTTTTCGAAGCGATAACTCTAACTTTCTTTCTCATAAAATAAAATGCCACTTGTCGCAGTAAATAAATATTTTCTTTTAGTTCATCTTCACTGTATAACGTCAAAAACTTCTATACTTACACAGAAATAAAGTAAACAGTGTTCAAAATAATCATACCTATCAATATTTATTTTGCATATTAAATATTGGTAGGTGATATTATTAAATATAAATATTTAAAAAAATGATGGTGAAGAATAATTTTGTATGTGATACAAACGTTTTTCTTATAACAAAAATAAAACAAAGGAAAGGTAAAAATATACAATGAAATAATAATTTCGCGTGACAACAATAATCATTTTAGAGGCTCAAATGAATAGCGTTACACCTACCCCTTAAAAACTAAATTGTAAACAATTTGAAAAAGCCTTTATTCATTTTAAACTGCTTTCAAAATTACACGCCCCGAACGTTTAAATTTGAAGAATTCCGTTGTAGTAAAAGATAATAGCTTGTGGGCTTTCGTGACCATCAATATTTGTCTGTTTCGTACCTTATACCCTTTTGTGCTGTTTATAAAATAAGATGCGTATGCAATATACTATTAACCGAACATATTCTGTTTAGAAAAGTTGCACAACCGGATTATTTTCGGTAATTTATACATTTTGCCGATGGCATGTGCAATACTGAATTCTGTCAGTGAAAAGCAATAGGATGTACGAAAAACAAAACTCGCTAATAATATGATTATATAGGTAAAAATCCTTCGGGTAAAAATATGCCTTACTCATTTTTATGTTCACAAGACGTATAATTTGTTTTATTGCCTGGCACTGATCTAATTTTGAAGGTGAACTGAGCAAAATGATTCGCCTTTAGGGGTGTCTTGTCTAACATAAAATGCATTTTTTCTATCATAAATATTTATGATTCTACGAAATTTTGCTAGATGTTCCACATTATTAAACGTCTGTCTTTTAATGACAAAATTGACAGCTATTTAAAAATAGCAGACTTACACAAGACAACTATTATAAACTGGAATCTCAACAAGTGGGAGAAGATACATTTAATACGCATGTGAAGTTATTATTTTATTATTATTACAAATGAAGCTCCGGGCTAAGGAAATTCCAGTACATCCCTGACAATAATATAATTAAATAAAGTGAAGAAAAAAATAAAACAGATCAAAAATAAAAAAATCAGCAAAAAGACAAAAATAAATAATAGAATGTTCATCAATAATATCAGGTGCTCCGTCAAGCATCCAGGCGATTCTTGAAAGCATTGATGGAGGGTGCAGTAAGTACGGAAGGAGGAAGAGAATTCCATACTGAACACACGCGGTTTGGTAGAAACGATTGGCGAACAGATGTCTTGAAGCTCTCCTTTCTCAGTTTCAGGTGATGTCCTCTCAAGCGACCATCCGGACTCAGGGTATAAGACGTGGAAGCAACAGAAGTATTGTTATATAAACCATGAAGCGCTTTAAATTTAAGTATTAAATCGCCGTGAAGCATCCTTTCGGCGAACGAAGACAGATGGACAAGACCTTGTGTCTCCTCATAGGATGGTCGAATACGTCCATAAGCGAGACGAGTAACAAGACATTGCACAGATTCCAACAATTTCTGATCCCTTACTAGATCAGCACTCCACACTGGACCAGTGAATTCAAGCAACGATCGACATAATACGTATATAGTCTCACGAAAGTTTCCAGACTTGCTTCAGTAAACGACTTCCTCAAAAAGGTACACCAATGCATTTGCCTTTTTGCACCTGGATTGTATGTGTTCAGACCACGACAAGTTCTGCCAAATTAATACTCCAAGGTCGTTCTGTGAGGTAACGGATTTTAATGTCGTATTTAATAGTGAGTACTGAAGCAAGAGGTTATACCTGCTAAGACGGAGAAGCATTCAGAGGTATCATCCAGTCCTGGCACCATTTCGAAATGTTCATATGATCACGCTGAAGGATGCTATGGTTTGTCAAGGGATTGACATAGAACTTGGTATAGTCCGCAAAAAATGCAGATTTGGAATGTATGCGATAAGGAAAGTTAGAAGTATTATACTAAGAAGAGCAGACCCAACACAGATCCTTGGGGTACACCACTTAGGACAGGACGTGCTGATGACTGGTAGTCACTCACACTAAAGGTTCTATCACTGAGGATAGCCCCAAGACACAGAAGAAGATCACCACGAATGCCACAGTAGTTCAGTTTGTGATGGAGTCGCTTGTGGGGCACCCGGTCAGACGCCTTGACGAAGTCCAAATATATTACGTCAATAGCGTCGAGGGACATGGACCAATCATTCGTGCACTGCAGCAGATTCGTAGTTACCGAGCGTCTAGGAACAAAACCATGCTGTGACTCAGGAATTAATTTATTGGATAAGAGAAAAGAAAACATTTCTTGCCATATTATTGATTCCATAATTTTACTTACTATAGGCACCAGGCTAATTAGGCGGTAGTTTTCACTACTCAACTTGTCACCCTTTTTAAATATCGGTGTTACTGAGGCACGTTTGCAAATCGTAGGTAGAGTGTATTTAACGTCCATAATCATTGACAACAGAGAAATAATTTGGAAACAACAGTTCTTCAGCAGTTTTACGTCGACTTCGTCGACTCCAGGAGAAGAATCATTTTTTTTTTAGTTTTGTTATACATTGGGCGATTTTAGAAGGTGGAAAATCGATACGGGTTTAATATAATTGGGAGGTTGGCACAAGTAGGTTCCTGTGCGAAAAATTCAGATAAAACTTCGGTCGACTCAGGCTCATTTCTACATAGTTCACAATCGGGTTTCTTTAACAAGGGTGTCGTGTTTAGAGCTAAGAGATGACTTAATGTATTTCAAAAATTTCTTTGGGGATCGACTTTGGGCCAAGGATGCTTCGTAATTATATCGTAAATTTGTTATTTCGACAGATAGTATGGAGAAGATTTTATGATTGGTGAAGACAGTGAACGTTATTCAAGATTTCAATTTGTTGAAATACGTTATCTTGGTTCTAGTATGTGCTGCAACACTTCTGGAGATGATACTGTGAATTTTGCACCACATATTAGTAAGGTGCTCAACATTGCAAAAAACACATTCCAGTTTATAGCCTGTAAGTTACGAGCCACCTTTTTGTAGTCTGTTATTCTGAAAATAATAACGTTTTCCAGGATCATCCACGTAAACTTGAATAGCAGTGGTGATAACATCATGATCAGATTTACCCACTGGTGAATTAACAGATAATTAAGAAAGGAAATTTTTATCAGTAGTCAAAACTAGATCTAACGTGCATGGCGCCTGGTTTAATCGAAATCTAGTAGGTTGGTTTATTAGTTGTGTAAGGTTTGAACTCTGGAGTAGGTCAATAAAAGAAGTCGCAGAATCACGAGGCTCCGGGGAGATGGAAATAGGCCAGGAGATCTCTGGGAAGTCTTGAAGTCACCTATTACAATAAAATTACTATGCGAAAGAAGAGACAATGATGATATTTCATGAAATAATGTTAAGTCATCTTCGTAGCATGTGATAAGAAGTGGTCTGTAAATACACATAATTGTTAGAGAAAAGCTCGCAGGCGTAAGTTGCAAAATAAGAGTGCCACAGATTACAGATTACGGAATGAGTTCGCTAACCGACTTAACTAAACCTACGTCGATTTGACAATTTTACATGTACCACCATGGACGTTTCCATATACTGTGACGTGAACCAATCCGAATCCGTGACTATATTTGAATAAATTGCTATATAAAATAATTCATTATGAAAAATATAAGAACAATTTTACAGAATTAGCTAGATATTCTTGTTAAGTCCTTAATATATAATAAAGTAACAATATTTTTAAGCATTTAAACATTTCATGTAAATTGTCTATTAATTGTAAAAAAGCAAATAAAATCTATCAGTACTTGCACTGGATATTTAAATAAACATGATGTTCGTTTTATACATGTACAGTAGTCATCACAAAGTAAACACAAGTAAGTGGAAAGAACAATAAAAATTATGCTACAAATAAATTATATAATGTGAACCATTTGAGAATATATAGGGTTACGAGTGAAATAGAGATTTACAAATAGATATTGTGGTTTCATCTTAATCTACATTGACAACGGTGGATGAAAATTTCACAAGTTATAGAGGTCTATTGTTTTAAAGTTTGGAAAAATATTGGAATATTCTTAAGTGCAAATTAAGAATGTTACTATAATAATAATCAGTAATTTATATTCTAGTATGACATAATGTAAAAATCATCTATTAAGAAGAAGTTACCGTAGCAACGAACATAAACATAGCTGTCACTGAATTATTTCTCGTAATTATTGTGAAAGTGTAAATATGGGTTCAAGAGATGATTTACCATCATATATTGAGAATGAAGCTTCTAGTGTTGTTTTCAATTTGGTGCCAGAGAAATCACGGAATAAATTCGAACAAGCATTTGGTCACTATGAAAAATGGTGAAAAGAAAAAAAGATATTTAATATAACTGACGAGAAAGGACCATTAGTATACAGGGTGTTTCAGTTTGAGTGAATCAAATTTTAACCACAGATAGAACTCGATAAGTAATTAAGAATTGCCTTATAAATCAAGGTTCTATGTCTCACTGTTTTCGCTCTACAGGGCCGTATTGGTCGGTTTTTTACATCATATTATTTATATCTCTGGAATGGTTGTAACAATTTGATTCAAATCTGGTATGATGTTAATACTTACGAATGTCTATAATCTACTGCAAAATTTACAAATTTTTTGTAGGTCAGTGGCGTAGAAACGGGTAGGGTAGCGGGATTTTTTTGCCCCAACTTCTACGCCAATGACCTAATACTTATTTGGGGTAAATTTTTAGATTCCTTGGACAATTTGGCATAATACTTGTTTGAAATCGGTAAAGTGTCTCGTTCTGCCGAAAATCTCAATAATGTGGGAGGCCGTTCTTCTGATAAGGAATCAAGTTTAGTTCAGTTTAGCAGTTATCAAATTACGGTTGAAAATAATATTAAACAATACGTCTCTACACTTCGTGTATTATTTTTATAGCATTTATAGTGTGGTGAGTTTCCTTTCTGAGCTCTGTTTTATGTTGCACTACAGTCCTGTACACATTCAATGATACCTCCTTTACATTTCATTTATGCTATTCTGAAACTATTATAAGTATTTTTGTTAATTTAACGTTTCATTTATGTCAATTGATGTGAGGCTCATATTGTAAGTCTGCGCTTTGAGAGTATGTATTCACAAAGATTGCTATGCAAAACATAACACTAACGACATTATCTGTCATCAGGAATTGTTATTTAATTATAAAGATTTGCAACAGTACTTACCATTTGTCAAAATATGGATGAATATTCAAGTGAAGAATACGCTGATATGATTTTTGTGTACGGATATTGTCATGGTCGTGCTCGAGAAGCAGAAAGAGAATATCGGAGAATGTTTCCAAATCGGCGTCATCCCTCTATTGGCGTATTTATAAAAACCTTTAGAAGACTGCGACAAACAGGTTCTGCGCAAGTAAGAAAAAATCGAGAAGGTAGAGGATATCGTAATATTCAACAGTACGAGGAAAATATTATCGAATGGGTAGTTGATACTCCTGAATTGAGTGTGAGACAAATCGGACGCGAATTACAGATACCCCACATATCTGTATGGAGGGTCCTTCATCAAGAGCTGCTACATCCATATCATTACCAGCAAGTACAACATTTAGAAGAAGGTGACAACCTTCAACGATTACAATTTTGCAACTGGATCCTCCAAAATTTGACGGAAGATCCACTTTTTTTACAAAATATTATTTGGAGCGATGAAAGCCTTTTTCCTAAAAATGGATTGAATAATTTTAGAAATTTACATCAATGGTTATTACAAAATCCCCATTTAACAAGAAGAAGGGCCTTTCAGCGCAGATTTAAGACTAATATGTGGGGAGTAATTTTTCGAAACAAATTATTTCTTTTTGAAATAAATGGTATACTGAATGGGCAAAGATATTTAGAATTGCTACAGAATTCCACACATGAAATTCTAGACGAGGTGCCATTAAATGAAAGACAATACGTTTATTTCCAACAGGATGGTGCACCTCCGCACAATGCAAGAGATGTTAGTGCATGGTTAACGGAAAACTATGGACATAGGTGGATAGGAAATAGAGGACCAATACATTGGCCACCGCAATCCCCAGACCTTAATCCAATTGATTTTTTTGTATGGGGTCATATAAAACAGTTTGTTTACCGCACTGTCGCGCAAGATGAAAATGATCTCAGAGAAAGAATCCACGATGCTGCAGATGCAATAAATAATACAGAAGGGATTATGTTTGATGTCTATCAGTCGCTGGTTCGGCGATGCAGAGCATGTATAAGAGCCAATGGGGGTCATTTTGAACATGTTATTAAATATTGTTTTATGTTAGTGTTATTTGTTATGTTGTTATTTACCGTTTTGTATTATTACTTAAAATTGTAAAAACCGTACCTACAAACTATTACCTATTATTAACATTTAAGATACAGCAATAAGAAAAAGAATATTTGATTGTTTGCTGTTAACATTTTTACATGAAACGTTCCATTTTAATTTAATACATAATATTAAAGTAATATTACTTTGAAATGTATTTGCTATCATTACGAAACTATATGCTTTATCAGAAGAACGGCCTCCCACATTATTGAGATTTTGGGCAGAACGAGACACTTTACCGATTTCAAACAAGTATTATGCCAAATTGTACAAGGAATCTAAAAATTTACCTCAAATAAGTAATAGGTCATTGGCGTAGAAGTTGGAGCAAAAAAATCCCGCTACCCTACCCGCTTCTACGCCACTGACCTCCAAAAAATTTGTAAATTTTGCAGTAAATTATAGACATTCGTAAGTATTAACATCATACCAGATTTGAATCAAATTGTTACAACCATACCAGGTATCATTGAATGTGTACAGGACTGTAGTGCAACATAAAACAGAGCTCAGAAAGGAAACTCACCACACTATAAATGCTATAAAAATAATACACGAAGTGTAGAGACGTATTGTTTAATATTATTTTCAACCGTAATTTGATAACTGCTAAACTGAACTAAACTTGATTCCTTATCAGAAGAACGGCCTCCCACATTATTGAGATTTTCGGCAGAACGAGACACTTTACCGATTTCAAACAAGTATTATGCCAAATTGTCCAAGGAATCTAAAAATTTACCCCAAATAAGTATTAGGTCATTGGCGTAGAAGTTGGGGCAAAAAAATCCCGCTACCCTACCCGTTTCTACGCCACTGACCTACAAAAAATTTGTAAATTTTGCAGTAGATTATAGACATTCGTAAGTATTAACATCATACCAGATTTGAATCAAATTGTTACAACCATTCCAGAGATATAAATAATATGATGTAAAAAACCGACCAATACGGCCCTGTAGAGCGAAAACAGTGAGACATAGAACCTTGATTTATAAGGCAATTCTTAATTACTTATCGAGTTCTATCTGTGGTTAAAATTTGATTCACTCGAACTGAAACACCCTGTATTTCAACGAATTAAGCAAAACATAAGCCTTCAATATACAGGGTGTCTCATAATTAGCTGCCAACCCTGAACAGGCCGATTCTATGATCAAAACTAAGTAAAAATTTCATATGAACATGGGTCCGGAAATGCTTCCTAAGGGCAGGGACCCATTGAAGAGGGAGGAATGGAAATAATTTTTTGCAATAGCTCTCAATCGCGTTTTGATAAATAAGTTAAATTTGGTATACACAGCTAAATTTTGATGAGCATTTTGATGGACTAATCCATTTATTTCCACAAGGTCCATTGGGGTTAACTTACAAATATGCTTGTGGAACATGTGAAAGACGAAGGACTATGCTTCCAAGTCATGATATCCAATACCAAAGTGCCTAGAGAGTTTTTTTGCAACATCTGGAAATATCGATGGCTTCAATTTAGTAGTTAGAACTGATAAGAAAACACTTCAAATTAAGAAATGAAAGCTATGATCATGTTCGCTTCCTTCTTTGATATAAAGCTGGTATGTGTACCGAACAACATACTGGTAAAAATGCTATTGGCAACGTGATAAAACTGGTTGCGCGATTTTTTAAACTGCCTAATCCAAATGCGTATAATACTGGGCACTGTTTTCGCCGATCTTCAATCTTAGTCGATTGTGAGGCAGATCTTCTGAGTATAAAAGACATGGTGGCTAGAAGTCTAATTCTGTCGCTGAAGGCTACATGGAAACTTCTACTGAAAGCAAGAAACAAACGGCTATAGAAATTCCAGGCGAAAGCGAGGGTATCTTTTGGCAGCCTAAAATATTTCCTCAACAGCCAAAGTTACTTCATTTAGGTTGCCGTATTTATCGCTATAAAATGATCATATTTGTGGTGTTTTTTTTAGGTACAGAAATCTCAAGATCCGAAATACGATTCGATACTCGATCGTACGCTTATTTACCAAATCGTATATCGAGTATTAAGCGTCCGACATTCCACGTTTGGGTAACCTGCTTGTGTGACATCACACGCAGCGTCGTCATACGAAATGCGGGTAATGATACTTTCGCGGAAGTGACGATTTGGTATGCCGCATCTTATCAAATACCCATTACTTAGTTTACTACAGCTCTACGATCCATTGTCCTGTCTCGTGCACTGTCGAGTATAATTTTGGTGTCTCAACATGTCAATACACACGAGGACAGTGGTGGCCTGACGTACTGTCCTGGATCGGCCTGGTTCCTTGTGTAATCAGCATTAGTGACTACAACAATATTATAATTGATTGATTGATTAGAGTTATGCCTGATTAAATTCATCTCAATTTTTTAAATTTCCAGTAGCTCTAAAACTCGTAAACAAAATATCATTAAAGTAAAATATCCACACAAGGCGAGTAACGAAAGTAAGGCACTACATAATTTACAATCGCACACCGATGATTATAGACGGTTTTATAGGCCTACTTCTGGCATCCATCCCAAAGTGGGGTAATCTTATTCGTCTGCAATTATGGCCCACAAAAAGTGGAGAATGAAAACGCTGAGTACATTCGGTACGTATGGTAACCTCTTTTCATTGTTTTTGTGCCCGAGGTAAGAAAGGAGGCAGTTTATCTCGCTAAACGCTTCTATTAGAGAGGAGCTGGTTGCGTGACGGTCTCTTATTACCTCGGGAGGATCGTGAGGGCCAAACCTCCTCGCCACCGGCTCGGAAGCATCTTACAATCACCCGTTTTGGATTCACGCGGTGCCGTCCGGGTAAACCTCTCCAGTAATTATTTAGACAACTGTGCATGTATTCGGAGTTGGCTTCATTCATGCACAAAAACACCCATTCATGACTTTCGTTATTTGACATAAAATAGTAATGATCTATCTTATATCAACGAGGTTCTCATCACGTTTATTTAGCCCTCCAGCTCTTGTAGTTACGATTGTGATTGAAGTATTTTCTTTGCATTATTGTAGAGGTGTATCTTAAATTTTCATAATTCTCAATAACTTATATCAAATATTTAGGTCACCTTTTAAAGTACCAGATAAAAATTACCTGATCTACGTATGTGTAATGTATGTATATCAAGTGTTAAGGTCTTTTATTGTTTTACTAATAATAAGGTTTTTTAAACTACACATTTTTATAAATGATATCTATTACATCTTAGATTAGAGTCTTAGATTTTATATCTCATCTACACTTTTTCTATTTTGAACACTACAGTTTAACATCATAGAATACAATAATATTCGATAATGACATAATACCATATTCTGTAGACCAGTTGCCTATTGATCATATAATTCACATAAGACAGGGATTGTAACACAAGTTAACCATATTTTCGGTTTATCAACTAATATTTTCTACACAAAATCATAACACTCGTGAATTAGTAAGAAACAGTAACAATAAATGACATTGACTTTTGTTTCTATGGATTCCATTGCAAAAAACAGGTCAAAAAAATACACTCGCGTTAAACAACTTGTCTTTTTAAAAATGCATTTCAATAAAGGCATTTTTTTTCATAAATCCTTAACCTTTCGAAGAAACTTGAAGAGACCAAGATGTTAGTAAAAAAATGTACTTTTATTGACAGATAATGTTGACCAAGATTGGTTTCTTTAGCTTGATACATATGGAAGATACTAAAGAAAAACATTTTTTTTTTAATTTTTGGAGGGGCTTTTCAAGGAAGAAGTGTGAAGAAGAAGAAGTTAAGAAGAAATTTTATATCAAAGACCTTTATTAATTTTCATGAGACAATCGCCCATTACATTGTTTCGATGTTATTCAGGTACACCCTGTATATTTTTCCAAAAACATACGTAACTTGAGATTCTTTAATTGAAATAAGGGATTAGCGTCGTTTTCGTAAGTTGACAGGAAAATAAAGTATTTGACGCCAAAAGAACAAATTTACTCAAACGCATTCTATCAATATGAACAAAGAATATTTTTATTTATTAATAAATAACAGTTCATGTTTTTTAGTCGAAAAAAATTAAAGCAGAAAGAAGTTATGGTAAATTTGCAAAGTGTGCAATTGGCAAAAAATTGGAAAAAGAAATTCACAAGGAAGGAAATAAATAACATTAATATGGATTAATAAAATATGGAGTTAGGGTGGCAAAACAATGTGTGTCTTACTAATGTTTTTTAAGAGTTATTATTTTATGTTAGGAAAATTTAAATAGTAACAGGGAATTAACATTATGTTCTGAATTTTCCTCTTTACTGTGCAAAGCTTGCCACCTCTTTTAGCCTGAACGTAACCGAAAGAACTGTCGCTGTAATGTTCATGAGCGGATGTAGTTTATAAACAAAATAATAAGTTACATTAGACAATAACTAACCGTAAGTCTATCGCACTAATAATTAGTGTATTGTCCGAAGCTATTTATTTGTGGCATAATTTTAGTTTTTCTTTAGTTTTATTGGGTTTTTGCCACACTTTTGAAAAAATAAATATTAATTAAATAAGCTCTTGCGCCGAACGGATCAGTCAAGGGTTATTTTTGAAACTAAGTTTGCCTAACCAAAATTAATAATTAATGTAATATTAAAAACGGAAGTTAGACACATCTACTTGACTGCCCATATTTCTGCAGTAATGCAGTTGGAATTCGCAACAATTTTATACCTAAGCATAAATGAGTTAACTCGTGGCAAATTGTCCGATTGTGCCACGTGGTTTTGTTTACATTACCTGGGAATTTATTAATGTTATTATTTTAATTATTATGTGATTACTGCCGCCAGACATGTTCTCACCTTTCAATATGTTTGAAAGGTTACTCTGTAAATGTTACGTACGGTCATCAGAGAAAACATATTTTTAATTAAAACAATACAAAGTTTTATAAATATCTAATTATATGTTAAATAATTTTCCACAACAATTAATCAATAAAAATAAAAATTTTGTTTCAAACCAGATTTTTTATATAGTCAGGAAGATACTAGATATAAAGGAATTCTGCGGGGTCTAACAATGTTTATAATGTCGTATACAATTTGGTCAATGTGCATAACAGAAAATGGATGATTCTTATTCTAAATGACTTGTCAGCTTGGAACACGCCCTGGATAAAACTTGTATAATTGATACAGTGAAGAGACATTCTTCACTTACTCAGATTTTTTTCTTAACAAACAACTATGAATTTGTTGTAAATTTGCGTATAAGAACGGTGTCGTTAAGTCAGAATAAGCCACTTTTAACATTCATATTTTGTGTCTTCAAATAAACATTGTTTAAATTAAAATTTCCGATTATCAAGTATATATATATATATATATATATATATAGTATGTGCCAAAAGTATGGAATAAATTCAATAAAAACGAAACAATTATTTTTTGGGAAAAATCCTCGAACAGATCGATTTTTAATTTAAAAAATACATATTTTAGCGTAAAATGCGATTTTCAAATGTCATTTGTTTTCGAGTAATGACGTCATCGATTTTTTTTTAAATGGCAACACCATATTTTTTTCCTTGATTCTGAAAGATCGTTTAATTCTCTATCAGACAGTACTAAAATTTTGCACTCTTACATAGGAAAGTTTTCAAATAAATGACGATTGAATGTTAGAAAACGTAAATCAATTAAGATAAAGCAAAAACGTTATCAAGTTTAGTTTTTCGAATTCCATAGTTCTTTTATGGATCACGTAGGTGAAAATCTTTGCAAAGCGTCATTGTCACACCGACTTTGTAATAAGTATTGTAAGCGACATAGAAATTATTATTCAATTTAAAGTATTATGGCACATTTAACTGTTACTCAAAGAATTGAAATTTTAATTCTTATCGGATGCGGGAATATGACTAGAACTCAGCAGGAAGCTTGCGATTTATTTAATGAAAAATATCCAGATCGCCCTATCAGCCAATCAACAGTCAGTAAGGTAGAGTCTAAATTTAGAGAAACTGGCAATGTTGTAAATATTCCAAAACCTGGACGTCCAAGCATTAATAAAAATCAGAAACAGAACATTTTGATAAGTATGGTGGATAATTCTCACAATTCTTCACGATTGGTTGCATTAAACAATGACACTAGTCAGAGCACAGTGCTGCGTATCTTGAGGAAGGAAAAATATCATCCCTACAAAATTCAACTTGTGCAGGAACTCAATGAAGATGATCCCGATCGCCGCTTACACTTTTGCGAAATTCTAATGGATTTATGTCAAGGAAATAGAAATTTACACCGGCAAATACTTTTTTCAGATGAGGCCACATTTTGTCTGAATGGTACAGTAAACCGTCAAACTTGCGGATATTGGAGTCGGGAAAATCCTCATTGGATGGCAGAGGCACATACCCAACACCCTCAGAAATTAAATGTGTGGGCTGGAATAGTTGACGACAGAATAGTAGGGCCTTTCTTCTTTGAAGGAACCCTTACAGGACAAAGATATTTAGAGTTTCTAGAAAATGATCTTGTTCCAGCCCTTTCAGTAATTTTTCCTAACGGTAATGACCCTGACATTCCTGACGATACCATATGGTTTCAGCAACACGGTGCACCTCCGCACTATGCGCGCCTTGTACGAGATTTTTTCGACAACTGTTTTCCTGGGAGGTAAATCGGCAAACGCGGACCGATAGAATGGCCTGCAGGATCGCCAGATCTTACACCTCTTGTCTATTTTTTTATGGAGATACTTGAAGTCAAAAGTGTACATTAATAAACCACGTAATTTAGTAGAATTTCAAAATCGCATTCGGGACGAAATACGAAGTTACCCCAGAAATCATTCATAATGTGCAAGAAGAATTTCTTCACAGACTTGCGCATTGTCAAGAAGTTGGTGGATGGCAATTCGAACATTTAATTTAAGTATAAAATTTAATCAATTTTATTTTACATACCTCAGAATTGGATTTTTATGGATAAAATTTACGTTTTCTAACATTCAATCGTTATTTACTCGAAAACTTTCCTATGTAAGAGGGCAGAATTTTAGTACTGTCTGATAGAGAATTAAACGATCTTTCAGAATCAAGGAAAAAAATATGGTGTTGCCATTTAAAAAAAAATCGATAACGTCATTACTCGAAAACAAATGACATTTGAAAATCGCATTTTACGCTAAAATATGTATTTTTTAAATTAAAAATCGATCTGTTCGAGGATTTTTCCCAAAAAATGATTGTTTCGTTTTTATTGAATTTATTCCATACTTTTGGCGCATACTGTATATATATATATATATATATATATATATATATATATATATATATATATATATATATATATATATATATATATATATATATATATATATATATATATATATATATATATATATATATATATATATATATATATATATTACTCATTTTTCAGGTAAACATATCTTTTAAAATAATAAGTATAGTATGTATAGATAAATAATTTCTGAACGTAAATAAATCTCTCTTCTTTGTTTTCGAACCATTCCTAAAGAAACTTATTTTCTGTCTGGATTAGAGAAATTATGTTTTTTGGCGCACAGTTATTGCCACCAAGTTGAGTTACTTCCTTAACAGGCACCATTAGTACCATAAAAATATATGAAATTTTTCTCGAAGATCATAGTTAGTTAGAACATTTCTCCGCATCTAACATCATTAAATTACTATTTCAGTAATATCTGACATACAATAATGTCTACCGAGAAATGTACGAACACGGCAGCAGGAGTACAAATATGGCGCAGATCAGGCGGACTTTTTATTCTCTAGAACATCTCAGTAAAGAGTTTGTCAACCCGGCAATGAGATAGCGACGTCAATCAGCGATCATTGGGACTCGTCTTCTTCAATTTATAATGCCAATTGCCCCGCTCTAATCGAGATATTCCCTCTTACGTCCTGTTTAAATCTTTACTTTAATGCTTTGTTAATTAACCGGTACCGTTTGTGAATTACCTGCGCAGCCACTTGCCGGCTGATATATGTGAATTTGTTAACAATATCGACTTGATGTTGCCCTCTGCGTTTATTCGCCGTTTAAGTTGCCGATGGGTGCATTATTTAATTTTTTGATATGCTCTGGCGATACCTTATCTTAGCTTAATGGTTATGACTGTCCTTTTCAGGACCGTTTTTCTCCAATGCGCCATTTCGCTTTCAAATTAGTGAATAGTTTTCAGCTGAACAACTTTTTATCTTGTGCAATTATAATTATAAATACTCAACCGATAAGTGTGAGTCCATTATGCAAAATGTTGTATAAAAAAGTTTCCATTTCTCACATTCCTTTATTAATTATTGAATTTAATAGTTATCTATTGTATAAGTGTTCTAAGTAGCATTTCATTCATGCAAAAATGTTTAAAACAAGAATGCAATACAACGTTTTATCCATAATTACATCACAATCATATTCGTGGTCAGAATTATTAGAATTTAATAAAAAAATATTAGCACGACTTGATATTTCTTAATACTCAATGAAACGTGGAAGGTTTTGTTATACCTACTGGTTGCCATGGTCGTTGTTTATTATCAATTATTGAATAAACAGGTCTACCTGAATTTGGTAAAAATGCAATAAAGTAATTGTGTTCCTGTGTCTGTTTTTGAAGAAGATCAAGAAGCTATTTTCCGTCAGAGAAATTCAAGGAACATTACGAAAAAATGTTCGCCGAATTTAACGAATGGTGGAAAAAACGTAGAGTAATGACAATAAACGAAGAAGTTATGCTATCGTATTTCTTAAATTTGAAAAGAAAATGCAATTTCATCTATGTGGTGGAAATATTCGATGGTGAAGGCTACTATATAGGTCTACAAACATATAGATATTGGAAAACATAACATGCTTACTGTTTATTTGAAGAATGATCGAGAGGATACGAAGCAAAGAAACTGCAGTATTGAAAAGAGCACATTTTTGACTGGGGCTTCCGATAAAGAATATTTCATGATTAAGATAATATCACTTTACCTTTTACATGTTGCTAAGTATATACCTAAAACTTCACTATATAGTGAATATTTTCTAAAGGTTGCATTCTTGTTAGCAAATATCTTCATTTCTTAAACCATGTTTATTACATACTAAACGGCTGTCCTCTGTTTTGGCGAATACGCTCCCTGCGTACTTAAAAGTGGTAAGATTAATTTCCCTAATTTTTAGAATGTTTATCAAGAAACTTCTACTAATAACTGAAAGAGCATTGCTTAGGTAAGTTTTTAATAATATCTGAATAAACCTACACACACAAGTTTAAATAAAATCCACGTTTAAATTTGATTCTTCGCTTTTACAAAGTAGAAAAACCACGTTTATGAAGTTCTAGGTAAGTAACAAAACCACTTTGGATTTTATTAGTTAAATCATTTAAATAATCCATTCATTCCTAGTAAAAAAGTATAGAAATATTTTTTATAAAAACTACGTTGAAAAATAGCTAAAAGTCCAAGCTTTCAGAGTATGTACTTGAAAAAACATTGGAGACTTTAAATTACGGACAACCCTCGTATTATTACTTAGATTCACAAAAACTCGCCGTGACTCACGCTGCGTCACCTCACCAAGCTGCGTCTCATTTTGCGCCGGGCCTAACTGTCTTTGAGACGCAGTTACATATCGAGGTTCTGTTACAAACGTGTATCGGCTGTACTTTGTCTTACCACGTGTCAACGGGTGTCTTGGTATTCGCATTATTTTTGCGTGCCACTTTAAGAAGCTCTGCGTATCACAGGCAGTACGCGTAGCATAGTATGAGAACCGGTGCTTTAGACAAAATTTAAATAAAGTTTTTGAAGTTTATATTATTTGAGACATAGGGGTATCTACAAATTTTATTGTGTTATATTGCTTTAACATTTTTGTAAAGCGCACGTGGCAATGTCAAGTTCGTTGTCTCGCAACGGTTTTTTTTCTGATCGTAGTTATTTAGTTTTTAAACGTTTTTACAGACGAAGTCTATTAGACAATATTAAAAATAAACTGCTTATCATTAATCGACATTAGCTACAAAATTTGTTCAAAATTGTTTCCACAAGTAAGCATGCTTTTAAACGACGGTGGAAATACATGTATGCCATTACTTCAGATTATATAATTTCATCGACTGCAGGAAAAATACACTTAAATCAAGCCTAATACGTGCTTAATTCAGTGAACACTTGTTGCAATTGCTTACTACACTTCATACGAAAACGGGTCGTAATTCACGTTCACAGTGTTAACGATTAAAACAAATTATATAATTTATTATGCAATAGTATGTGTATGCTTGCGCCTTTTGTGTATTTCCCTGTAGTAGAAAAGGGTCCCATTAAAACAATTTTCTTTGACACATAAGTTCTTAAATATATTCTATACTGTTGTCTATGATAAATTTTCCTGATGTACCATTCTGGAAAATACTAGTTTGATTAAATGTAGCTATATTTATAGAAACATTTTTTTTGTATTTTATACTAATAATGTATTTGAAATTGCCCCTAATTTCCAGCAAATTCTTGACATGGTTTTAATAGATGGTTTTATTTCTTTATTGCAAACTGCTGGAAAACAATTACAATAAAACATGGCGATGACCTTAAATCTTAATGTCATTGATTTAGCAATCTTGGTAAATAGCCATATTAATTTGACATAATTCTAATTGTATACAGGGTGAGTCAGTCATAATGTCATAAATTTATCCACGTATTCGGGAGGCCTAATAAAGGCAGAAAATTGAAAAAAATTGTTTACTCGACCTTTAAAAAAATAAAGAAATCACCCTATAAAAATCAGCAACACGACGCTCCTGGTGCGCTACGAACTTTCTGAGGAAGCACCCATACGACCAGATTAAACATCGTTGCCACATCATGTTTACATAAATAATATCGTCTAACACATCAGCGTGTTATTCAAATTTACCCGCATTTCCCGCATTTCTTTCCCCCCAAATTTGTAGATCACGCCACACATTTAGAGGGAGAATGGAGAGAATAGTGAGAATACAAGCAGTAAGCAGTAGTTTGTTTATTTCGGTCTCGCGTATTCGTCGTAAATGCATAATTTTACAAATTCCGAATATGCGGAAATGGTAGTGTTATATGGAGAATGTTTACGAAATGCGACTGACCCTAATTTTATTAATAAAGTGCTATGGACGGATGAATGAAAACGTAATATCAAAATTATTAAACTGTAATAACCTAACATTCGAAAACATTTATTTATTATCTACATTTGTTTTTATTAACAAATAAATCAATATTTAAGGAAAATTCATTCATGTATCTAGATTAAAAAAAAATTGTTTTACTCCTTGTCATTAAATAACAGTACAAAAACTAGGTAACTAGGTTATTGACCTTATAATACGGTAGCTCAAGGTTCACTCTCGATAACTTAGATTAGCGACGTGCCATTTCGGTCTTGGACAGTTTTCTGTCGACAACACGATGGTTTTTTATTATTTAGTATTTCAATACGAAACACTTTTCAGCTTCTGTTAATAATTTACCCATTGGGTATAGGTTTTTTATGTAATGTACGTAAATAGTTCATTACTCGGATTATTATTAAACACGTTGGAGTTTTGTTGCAGTCACAACAGCTATATTTGCTCAGAGAAAAATTCACACGCTACTTGTATGTTTAACTTTCAGAGGCTATTTGTTGTCAACGTATGGGCAGGAGTGTATGGGTATTATTTGATTGGGCCGTATTTTTTACCGGAAAACCTGAGTGGGCCGCGTTACTTGCAATTTTTAATAGAATTATTTGATTATTATTATTTGATTTCACTGGATATTAACATTTTAAATTATTATTGGCTGAAGTTGAACTGAGCAAGAAAAAATGATATTCTAAAATAGTCAGTACCACCGTTTATTTGTGATGTCTAAAACCTAGGTAGGTAGGTACGAGAAAAATATTTCAACATTGCATAAGATCGATATCGAGTTGAACTGTGAGCTGTAAACGACCAAGGTTGTGAGCTGTCAGTGACAGTCTGAAAAGGGGGTTTAAATAATAAAAATATTTATGCATATAACAGAAATTACAGTTGAAATAGAAAGTATTTTAATATAAAACTTACCATTATATGAGAATGCATCCATATATGGAAAAGATGTCAGATAATATTTTAATTCACAAACAAGAGCGACTAATTGATACTTACAAAAAATGCAAATTCGGTTACTTCTTAATTAATTGGCATGCCACTTCGTTTGAAAAGTGTAAATTAGTCCAGATCTTGTTTATGGGCTGGGTTTGATTTATAAAAAGATAAAACGGTTCGAGTGGGTGTTCAATAGTTCATGCCGCTAGTTTTGTAAATGTTTAAACTAACGTATTTAATGGACGGATATTAAAATCCCATGAACGAACGGATAATGTGAAATCATGCATTTATAATAAAGTAATAGTAACCTTGTTTAGTACATATTTACCAGTACCTACGTACTACCAATGGTAGTTTGTAGTTTGTCAGTTTTGAATATGATAATAATAATCTAAATATAAAAATAGTTAACAGCTATAATATCCGTAGGACATGTACATGATAATGTACGAGATAATTTTATGGGAATCAAGGCGGAGGGCTATTACCAAGCAACGTGCTTGAAAAATTTGACATAACATTATGATGGCATTTGTCAATGTCAGACGGATATTCGTTCAGAATTTTTTTTAGAAAAGAATCAAATAAGTCGCAGCACAACAAAACAACTATTTATTTATTTTTCTATGTTCATGCAAAAAATTAAACTTTATTGAACTATATTTAGTGGAAAAAGTTATTTGGTTTTTGCATGAACGTAGAAAAAATATTGTATGCAACTCTTACAAAAAGTGCTTATTGAACTCGACGTGTAGTCCTACTCGGTCTGACGGCCTCGTTGGATAATTTCACGTCGCGTGCAATAAACAATTACTTTTTGTACTTGTTGCATAAATAACTATTAAAAGTACTGGAGGTAAAGGTACAGTTATTAAAATTTAACGCTGCATTAGATTGACTGTATTTTCCACTATAGAAGATCTACTAGCATGCAGAGTATTTAAAATCTTATTGTGGTGTTCTTGATCGATGTTTAAGTATCGTTTTATAGAATTTGGATTGTTATGACCACTAATTGTTATTTTTGCACGCCATTTTTTGCCAATTTTCTAGCGGCAGTTGATGTGTTCGAATGGTTTGTTATCTATTTGTTTTTTACATTCCTGAGGCCAAGAGCCTCAGCAGACGATTTAATCTATCCATTAATAGTATTTTTCCAATTTCCGATTAGGTTTTAAAAATTGACGTGGTGAGGTAATATGTTTGCCTCTTTTTAATTCGAGTCTGTGAAAAAGGCGTACAGGGCAGTTTTGACTTTCACTATTGGCAATCAACCACTTACTATTTGTACAGCTTTTTGAACCGCTTTGGCAAATTGGCTAGTACTGAACACCGGATTATAATCAATGCGAATTGGTGGAGAGCCATCGCTATTTTTGTCGATGTGCAAAAAATCTAAGGCACAGGCAACTGCCTCGCCTTCTCTCCACACTAATCCTGCAGTAGCAATATGGTAGAATTTTCGCATACCTTCAGGGGTATTTTCATCCCAGAACAATATCATTCGGTTTACTTCTGCCAAACTTAAAAAAACTGAACTGGTCTTACGTTTACATGCAACTGTTTGCAGTTTATTCCTGGTTGCATCGCGAGCATCTCAGGTAGCATTAAATACTATGCTGTTAAACAGGTCAATCAACTGTATAGTCATTATAGTACTTCTAATACTAGTACTCCTTCCTATAAAAGGTTGCACAAAACGTTCCACATACTGTTGCTTCTTTGAATTATGTCCCATCTTTCTTCCTCATATTGATCGGCTTTAGTATCAATGCCAGTTCTTCTACGCTTTCATGATCAATTAGATAACTAGTATTTTCATTCACAAACTACATCCCCACGTGTATTTGTGACTGATTGTAGTATTTTTGGATTTTTCTTTAATTAGCTCATTAATAGATAGAAAATTCGTACTACCAAAACGTGACATTTTCAAAGATAAAACTGTCAAACTTAAACAATCTGTTTTTGTCATAGTGATAGAAAATAGCCCTAAATTCTGTTATCAGTTAAATGTTTAAATGATTGGGTGATTTGTGTAACAAGACAAAAATTAACGAAATTTAAATGGTTGTTAGAGCTGTTACAGACGTCTGCTTTAGTTCAGCCGCCCTATGAAATATCTATGTTATTAAATGAAGAAGATTGGCAGTGTAATTCACAACATAACCTAGTTATAATTACCTGGCATAAGAACATGGTTGCTACATAATTTCATGTGTTTTGTTACCTGTTTTCTGATTTTCAATTTAATTTTCCACTACTTTTTCCACAGAGTTTCGGGTCTATGGGAAGTTTATGCAGGAAAATATCAGAAGTACAGTAAGAGGAGCATGGGGAACAGCGCACATTTTCCAAGATTTTGTGTAAATATTCTTGGGTATGTTTTGCATTTTTGTACACTATTTAATAACTAAATATCATGCGATCTCAACAAAATTTGCAAATTTATTAAAAAATACAGAAAATTTTCGCTGCATCTACACATACAAAGCCGATTGGTTGGAATGCTGTTGTTCAAATTATCTTATGCAGATTATGCACTTTCCTTCATTTAAGATCTATCAACAGATGTCAGTCACTTTGTGATTTTCACCAATTGACGTAATATTAATTTTATTTCTGTAAATATTACTCTTTTCGACAATTCTTTTTAAAATCTATGAAAAACCATCATTACTGTTCAATAAAATTAACTTCACTTTAAATTTATCGGGTGTACCTATTTCAAGAGTTACGCGGGACACTGTGCATCAAACGGGTATTATCTACCTACCAGAGATAATATACTATTGCCCATAGATGTTAGAATATCTATACACTGTGGTATAACCAGAGTGAATAAAAAATCACCAAAATTGTCGACTCATCCGTTTGTCCAACTAAAAGAAGTAAATATGTTTGAATGAATTACGTAAGGTTTTAAAGAATTTTTCAATTTGATGCTAATGAGTTAAAACGCTTTTGCCTATTTATTACGGTTGATAAATGGAAACATAGAAAAATAAAGCACCACCTATAAGGCGACTGTAACACCTGCCGAGAGTTTATTAATTACTGTCAGTTAAATGCATTAGAACGTAGGTTTTTGTAGGAATGGTGGAAGATAAATAATATTACTTGAATTATGAGTATATTTATTTTTACAGTTAGTATTACAGTTTTATTTTTTGTACATTATTGTATTATAGCGGTATTATTGTATTCTTTATATGTTATAGTTTTGAAAAGGAGTAGAAATAAATAGAAACGTTGACATCGCAAAATACGTATTTTCTAAAAAATGGACATTACTTACATGTTCTTTCTAATCAAATTAAAATTAGCTAATGTTTATTATGATAAAAAGTAACAATAATGTTAAGTGTTATTTTGATCAACTCAATTAACTTTTCATCGTCTCACATTTCATGAAACTGCTCGAAATAAAATTATTTAAACACTTTGTTTTATATATTTTTATTAAACTATCAGATGCTTTAACATGTCTTTAAATACATGATAAAAATTAGCTTAACAATCTAACGGTAATATTTACTTTTACATTCATAAAAAATATTTTATACTGTTACCTTACAATATAAGATTATTTGGTACAATTTTGACACTATGTATGTTGCGAGGATATTTGCTGGTCGACTGGATTTCCTATCTACATATTGTAATATTTCGATGTCATTTAAAAGTTCTATGTACAGAAAACAGCTAGAACTTTGCTTGAAATCATAATTTTACTAACACAAAGGATTATATCATACCCCTTCCAACTGAATTTTAGAAATGATTATTGTATATGAGGATCTATGTTATACATAGACCATCGTGTTATTTTGCATTAAATAATTTGCCTCCGTCCTTGGTCTCCCTCTCTTGTTTTAGGCCATTAAACTTGACTTTCAAATTCTCCTCGCCCGTCTGCTAGTGCTTATTCTGTTCAAATATGCTCACCAGCTCAGTTGTCTTTCCTCTATGAATTGTAGTATTCAGTCAATTTGAAATTCTTCTCTTACTAACTCATTTCTAACTCTGTCTCGTCTAGTTATCGTTGTAACTCTTCTTAAATACTTGTTTTCCACTGCTTATACCCTACTTTTTTATTTCTAGTTAATTCCCATGATTCCCATCCATATGTCAGTATCGGTCTGTAAATTGTTCTATACATCTTCATCTTTGCTGATTTTGTTACTTCCCTTTTATTTATAAAATATTATTCATTTCATAATACATCCTTAAAGTGTTCTCTATTCTTTCGTCAATTTCCAAATCATGTTTTCCTCACTCATCAGTTATTGCACCTAGGTACTTGAACTGACTCACTTTTTCAATTTTTGTGGTATCTTTTCTATAAATTCCTAGATACGCATAGATACGCCTACCCTTCTAATTACATTTCTTTATTATGTCATCCATGAACACAGTGTAGAACTCATGACTCCCCCTGGTCTTAAAGCTTCTCTCGTTTTGAACATATTCGTCCTCATATTTTTTACTAATTACACAATTCTTACTATTACTGTACAAACTGTTAATCGATTTTTTCAGCTTCGATTTAACACCTCTTTTCTAAACTTTTTCATATTTTCCCTATTCTTCCGTCTTGTTTTATTACTTTTTCTACTATCTGTTTAATGATAATTATATGGTCCTGTGTACTTCTGACAATCACTTTGAGATTCGTCCAGTGTAAGTTCATTGCTTTGCCTCAATCGCCTCCAATATTTCAACCTTGTATTAAGTAACGTAATACCACTATAATCATTACAGTCTTTAATAATAATAATAATAATAATAATAATAATAATAATAATAATATGTCTACCCATTCATTCGAATTACGAGGATTAGCCCAGAAGTCGGAGACTTGTGCAGGAGAGGGTGCGGCATATTATTATTAAGCAATCTGCATTTGTGCCCAGGAATGACTTACGTTGGTAGGCCCTAGCCACCCCTTTAATTCCTCTTAGTGCAGGAATGAGAAAAACCTGGAAAACCTCATTAATTAGGGAGGTGGTCAAATGGCGACCGGCATCAATATCTTACATTGATCCAAGGCAATGTTTTTCCACCCTACCATATCCGAAGAGAGAATGCCAATCCTCTCCACAAATACAACTGATTTGACGCCTTAAACCGCTCGATTACTGACCGATAATGCTACCTTTTTTGTAAATTGGGAGTATTACTCCTATTTTCCAATTCTCTACCAATCTCTCCTCATAGATTTTATTAAATAATTTTAAAAGCTTATTTATTACACTCTGCCCCGTGTACTTTAGCATCTTTGCTGTGAGTCTGTCGGGTCCTGGGGCTTTTTCATTTTCCAATTTTTTCATAACTTCTTTGAGTTCTTCTTTGGTGGTCTGTTGATATTTAATATTGCTTATTTCACTTCTATTATCATTTGCTTCGCATTTGTTTTCAGTTCTGTGTTCACAGTTCAGCAGTGAGTGAAAGTATCGTTTTTATCTCTACATTACATCTCTCTATTATTATTTTCCCATCTACTTTTTATTGCTACCGTTTGGTATTTCTTTCATTTCCTTAATAATTTTAAAACCTTATAAAATAGTTTTTGGCTTCCTTTATCAATATTTTCTATTCCGTTTTCAAAATCTGCTCAAGATTTCTTCTTCACCTACTTTATTTTGTCCTTGACTACTGTTCTCTGCAATTTATATACATTGTAATTTTCTTCTGCTCTATTTCCAATATAATTTTTCCACGCATTTTTTCTCTATTTCTGCGTTCACAACTTATATAGTAAATTACTGTTATACAGGCTGAATCATATTCATCTGGGTTCAGTGCATATACCTACTTTACCAAATGAATACAGCTTTTCATGTTTTCCAAATTTGTCTTTGAAAAACAACAAACATTTTTTACCGAACTTATTGTTACTTGCCTACGCCTCACACAACTATTGTTTTTATAGGCTAAACATAAATGTTTTGTAGATAATTTAATAAAAATCAAAAAGAAAATACTTGGCTAATTTTTTATGGTTTTTAAGTTACGTGCAGCTTAAAAAAACAATATTTTGGAACGGACGTCTATAACAAAATATTTCTAGCAACTTTAGATTTTCACTGTGTCCCAAAATCTACCAGTTCTTTGGCAAATTGGTAACAAGTAATTCTTATACCCCTCATGTTCTGATAATTTGTACTAAGTCCAAAGGACAATGTTAAAAATAGCCGATTTTTGGCTATCCGGAGGAACGCATAAATCATAAAAAAATCAATTGATTGTTAATTAACATTAGAAATGGCCCAGAAATACGTCAGATAGCTGGGGAAATGTCGCTACTACCCCTAAACCCATATAAACTACCCTTAAATAGCTTTAAATGGATAATCATTAATTATTGTTATAAAATTCGTGTAAAATGAAAAAAATGCTTGAAAATTATTTGAACAGACAGTATGTTAATATAAAAAGTGATAAATGACTGTAAAAGTGCCCATTCAATGGCGAAATAGCGCCAATTGTTCTCACTTTGCGAGCGCGTACTGAAAAAATGGCAATTTATCCTTGCGCCCATTTTTCAGGTCGCAATAGTATAAATGAACCTTAAAAGTGATTTAAGCATTGTTTTCATTCTAAACGAATTTTACAACAATAAATAATGATTATCTATTTTAAGCTATTTAAAGGCAGTTTATATAGATTTACGGGTGCAATTAATATTTCCCCACTTACTTAATGTACTCCAGTATCAGTTTTTGCATTTTTTGACAGTAATCTATAATTTTTTTCTAGCAATAGGCGTTCCCTTGAACATTTAAGCATTATCTATTTTTGATGTCGAAGTAAGCTCACCATTAGCTTTTGAAAGTCGTTTTTTTAATTTTTAGGGGTGGAATGGACATTTTATTTTATTTATCACTTTTAATATTGACATATTGTCTGTTCAAATCATTTTCAAGCATTTTTTCATTTTACACGAATTTTATAACAATAATTAATGATTATCCATTTAAAGCTATTTAAGGGTAGTTTATATAGGTTTAGGGGTAGAAGCGACATTTCCCCAGCTATCTGACGTATTCCAGGGGCATTTCTAATGTTAATTAACAATAATCAATTGATTTTTTTATGATTTATGTGTTTCTCCGGATAAGCCAAAAATCGGCTATTTTTAACATTGTCCTTTGATCTTATTTTTTATTTCTAGGAAGCGGCTGAAAAATAAAGAAAGTGGATTTGCATAACCTATTTAATTTTTACTACGTTGGGACTATTTTAATTGACTTAATTATTTTCAATAGTACTGATAACTAGGCTAATTAAGTTAAATCGTTCACAATTACAATTAATAGGTATGTCTTTCCCTGTAGCTTAATTTAAGTTGTCTCAATAAAATATAAGTTCTACATAAAATGAAAGCTTTTTAATTGTCAATCAAATTTGTACACAAAGTTTCCACATGATTGAGTCAGGTGTGAATACCCGTACCAATTTATAAAAACGTCAATTAAATGAATATTTATCAGCCTAATAAGTGCTTGATTAAAATACGCACATTTATTACCTACTTAACGTCTTCATTTCCACTCACCTTCTGTCGCAAATGAACTAATGAACTCAATGAGTTATTTCATAAGCTTTAATTTTACACTTGAAATCACCTGGTGTTCTCTCACTTTGTTTTTTTTTTAAGATTCAACCGACCTGTTGTAATGACTTACGATGCCAACGTTCGAGGAAAATGATTTGTAGAATAGAATGGAATTCAGATTTTTGGACAATAGGGTTGGCTTGAGACAGTGCAAGTGTGTAATTAAAAAAAAACGAGTTCTACATGAAAAGATCGTATTTTAATTAGATTTAGACTTGGATAATTCAATCAATTTTTATGTAAGTTTAATGTGCCAAAATTTCGAAATTATAAAAGTAAGTCTCTCAAGCTAATGAAACATTTGAATTATATAAAATGAATGGTTCCGGATAAATTCATTATTATACTGGGTGTTCAGTAAAGAATGGACCAAACTTCAGATGTAGATAGTTTGGATAAAAATAAGCTGAATTCACTCAACTTATCTTAATCCAAAAGTTGATACTAACTACAGGGTGTCAAAGTTAAAATAATAAATCATATTTGCTTTATTATTTTTCGATCGCATCGACTGTATTTTATGAAATTTGGTATAGGGGGTTTCTTGGGACTAGAAATTCGAATATATCGACGATTTTGGTGTATCTGGTAGAGGGCGCCACCAACAATGGTTTGGACTGCTTTAAATCGCTAGGACTTTTTTGTGTTACACTGTATCTCATTTTGGACTGGAAAAATTTTCTTTCCTGTCTTTTCTAGTTAAAAAGGTACACCTTGTTGATGTCGCTAGAAGAAATGGTTTCTGAGAAAAACGCATCTAAGTCTCATGATGCATGCATGGGCCATACTGTAACAGCATAATACTGCGACCAAAATAAGTCGATTTGCTTTAGCTTACCCTAAAAAATCCAAAAGTCCACCAAAATCAATAATTAACAAAGATACAGGGCGTCAAAATTGAAGAAATAATCACATTTTCTTTCTTATCCTTAGATCGCTTGAAGCCAATTTCACGAAATTTCGCTTCTGAGCGTTTCTTAGAATGATAAATTCAAATTTATCGACGGTTTCATGGTCTTCTAGACGGAACAATTTATCTAAAAGTAATAGACTTTATACTTTTTCCAAAAATTTAAAAAATTAAAAGTGGAAAAATAATTTGCAAATCCATCAAAAAAATCTGGTAGGTAGTATGTAAGTACAGTAACATGAGTGAGAGATGAAAGCTACAAATAACAAATTGAACTTAACAACTTAAACCTAAAACGGTAGCAAAAGCAAAAGCTTCATTTCAAATTTGATGTTCAAAATGTCCGCCATTTGCAGCAATACACTTTCTACATCTTTTCAATAAATTTCTTCGAATTGCGAAGAATGAATCGTTCCGTCTAATAGCATTTGCGGCTCTTATTTTTCTTTGCTATAATTCATTTCTGGTATCAACAGTAGGACCAGTATAAACAAGTGATTTAATATGTCCCCGGAAATAAAAATCCAAAGGATTCAAGTCTGGACTCCGTGGAGACCATGGATGTTTACTTCCTATACCGATCCACCGATGGGGGAATACGTTATTTAAATGATTTCGTACAGCTATGGTATAATGGGCAGGAGCGTCGTTCTGTAAATACCACATATCAGCCCTAATATTTAAAGGAACGTCATCTAACAGATCAAATAAATTATTCTGGAGAAAATGTAAGTAATCACGTCCATTCAGTGTAACTGAAAGTTCGATAGGTCCTATATGGTTATTTTCGATTGCAGCAAACCGAACGTTTAATTTAAATTTGTGCTGAAAGCGGTGCACCGTTGTGCTGTTGGGATTTTCTTCAGCTCATATGTGACTATTTTTTTAATTGAACATTCTTCTTCTTGTAAAAGTGACTTCACTGCCTCATCAGTGAAGAGGATTTTACTTACAAAAAGTGAATCTTCCCTAGACAAATTGGCAGGGGTATAATTGTTGTTCGTGTAAGATGTTACACAGTACCCTGACTTAATCCAACCTTGGCTGATATATATTATACTTGTTGTTAGGTCATCTTCAACAATGTTTTATACCTCCTCCTCTTGCTGAACATTGCGAACCATAGGTTGTCTATAGACCTTATGTGGGCGAAAACATCTGGTTTCCTAATCTGGTAAACAGGCATGAAAATAGTTTTCGGTTAGGTTGTCTTCGATTTGGGTAAATGTCTGCCTAACTTCTTGCCGCAGCGGTTGCATTAAAGCATTGTTGGGCGTAAACTGAGATGATGTCAGTCATTTCACCGTTTGTGAAATAGTTATGTTGTGGAATTATACAAAAATGGCGAATTTTATTGCATTAAAAGCTGATGCCTATAGCACATATGTAATATGTATGTAAAACTAATGTTGACAGTACAAATGCATTTGACAATTACCTACTCGATTACAACATTTGTCTTTTCATTGTTGTATGGTGTTATTTGTTTATGTTTGTGAATAGCAAGAAGCGAAATTTCGTGAAATTTGTTTCAAGCGATCGAAAGATAAGGAAGAAATTGTGATTTATTTCTTTAATTTTGACACCCTGTATCTTTGTTATTATTGATTTTGGTGGAATATTAGATTTTTTAGGATAAGCTAAAGTAAATCGACTAATTTTGGTCGCAGTATTATGCTGTTACAGTGTGGCCTATTACTTATGCAACAATTTGACTTTACTTTTAGATAAATTGCATGCATCATAAGATTTAGATGCGTTTTTATCAGAAACCATTGCTTTTAGCGACATCAACAAGGTATATATTTTTTAACTAGAAAAGATAGGGAAGAAAATTTTTCCAGTCCAAAATGAGAGGGGTGCAAACCATCGTTGGTGGCGCCCTCTAGCAGATACACCAATATCGTCGATATATTCGAATTTCTAGCCCTAAGAAACCCCCTTATACCAAATTTCATAAAATAGAATCGATGCGATCGAAAAATAATAAAGAAAATGTGATTTATTTTTTCAACTTTGGCACCCTGTAGCTCCGTTAGTATCAACTTTTTGATTAAGGTAAGTTGAGTTAATTCAGCTTATTTTTATCCAAACTATCTACATCTGAAGTTTGGTCTATTCTTTACTGATCACTCTGTATGTCCACATAAGATGTAGTCTGAGGATAATTTTGCTAATATTTTAGCTAGCCCAACCAAAAAATGTTGGCAAAATAAGCGCCATTCAAGGATTTTACTGTCTTATTTTACTAGTAGATCTGTTGTGACAGAGCTTATTAAGGCTATTAGTATACATCTCTAAAGATACGGTTCATTTAATCGTCGCTAATGCCCGATTTGCACGAGGCTAAACTAGTATTTCGGCGTCATATTCTGGTTTATGCCAAGCCAGTATGGCTTGGCATAATGCTGGAGCTGTACATACGATACTGGAAATTTTAAGTCAAAGCCAGTGTCTCTGTAGTCTGCCGTGGAGAAAAATGAACAACTTACGCAGAAGAAATACAATTATTAGATTGAAACATTTACTTTAATGTCAAACTGCATTGGTTAAATTATAGGAAGAGTGGATGGTTGCAACAGTATAGATAAATATAATTATTTATAAGAAAAGTTCGTTCAATATCCGTAAAAAATTGGTATGCTTTTGAGAAAAAAAAAATGGAAAGTCATGACATCCAGCGTCGTTTAGTCATGGTATCGTAATTAATAGAATCTTAATTTCAAGCCTTAGTCAGTCTAAACAAACTTTGGTTTGCAACGTTGACTGCTTCAGCCGTTTATAAGAAAAACTAATTTCTTCAGTTAAATCGATCACTCTGTACATCTGTATATTAGTTAATAAATAAATTATTAAACTATAAACGGTACATTGTTCTAACGAAGACGGGTTTATAGAAAACAATTATTAACTTCGTTAATCGTTATTGATTCGATGACATTTGTTCATTATTTCAATGATCTTGTATATTAATGTAATAATCATCAGTTATCGATTCATCGAGATCAATATATTACTTCAATTATATTGTTTGTTCATAATATAACTATGAGTTATTGATTCTATGATAACTGTATATTATTTCAATTATCTTTTTACCAATACAATAACCGTCAGTTATTTGTAATAACAAATTATATTTAATAATCTTCTTTATTAATATAATAAACAGTTATTGATCTAGTGATTTTAATAAAGAAGAGTAATACATTTATTTGTTAATGGAGAAATCAATTATAATTATAATTTTTACTAATTTCATTGCAAAACTAAAACAGTTGTAAATAATACTATTTATAAAACAAGTGACATATCTATATCATATCTTTTATTATTTAAATACTTACAAAATAAATGTTTCGATTTTCTCAATATTCTGATAAATTCCTGTGAATAGAAAACTTTGTTGTTATCCTCATACTTATCCTAAGACCACTTTTAGCTTGTTGAAATAATTTTGCTAGTTGTTTAAACAAGCATTTCTATTATCATATACCACATTGAAATCCATGTCGATATGTAAATCTAAAATAATTAATGTGAATATAAGGAAGTAGTCAAATAGGTAGGTATACATAGATACGAATTTAAAAAATAAAATGATTTTTACCTGTACATATAAACAGCATTTTATAAATTAGCTTGGATTAAACTTATTTAAAATAGTATTTAGTCGTGAGTCTTACAAGTAACTACAAATAATAATTGAAATTAATTATTATACTGACACAAAATACATAATCTAACCTCTCTTCTACAAAGCCAAAAACTATGAACATTTGCAAACACTTTAAGTATTTTGGATTGTTCTAGATTAGGGCTCAAACGTAGAATTTTCTTCTGATCATTTTATCTCTTTTGTAATTTTTTGTTTAAATGCTCCGTTTTGAAGAAAAAAGGCAATTTGTATTGCCCATAAATCTATCATTCACTATCATTTGCAAGTGAAACTGAAATTTTGTGGATATAGCTATTATTACAATACCTTGGCAAATCGTAATACTTACTGAATGAATAATAATGGCTGGTATAAAGAAAAGGTGTAATATTGAAAATAAAATAAGTAGTATATACAAGAATTAAATATAACAGAAGAATCACATAATTAAAATTTAATAATTTCAATTTTTAAAAGTTAATACCAAATAAATTTGTAAAGATATCTGTACTTTGACTAATAGAAAAAACAAGTACATAGTTAAAATCAAAAATTAACCCAGAGCTAGGCATATCAACTGATAGCTAATAAAATAAGGATGACACTAATGTACATATCGTTAGCATCTGAGTCAAATATAAAAAGAAATTGATCAAATAAATAAAATTAAAAAAAAAAAATAAATAAAGAAGAAATAAAAGGAAGTTTTCTCTCTATAAAGAACCGACTACTGAGTAGAGTCCAAGCTAGCCAGGGTAGAAGATTAAAAAAAAATTAAAGGTAAGAAAAGAATCTGAAAGTGCCATAAATTTACTTCATAGAGACTCACACACATTCACACATATTACACACAATAAAGATCACATATTTACATACTTAAATACACACACAAAGAAAAATCATAACAATATATTATCAAGCTTGATAGCTGAAAATTGTTAAAAGTGTTCATGTACTGAATTAAAACATTTATTGAATATATGTAAAATTCGTTACTTTAATAAATATTTACATGGGATAATAGCTATTCACAATATAAGTGAACTAATATGAAATTAAAGCAAGAATTTTTTTACTATTTTAGAAAGGTATTTTAAGGTAATATAAATCAAATCTCCTACAATTCCTATCAATGAAGTCATATGTATGTTATCTAATACCAAACATCTAGGTATGCTAATGAACAATTCCACAGACAAAGCTGTATTAAATAATTATCTAAAGAAAATAATCTAATTTACTAACCTGCTAATGAAACACTCTATAAATATCTAACTTCACTTTTTGGCAGTAGGAACACGACAAATTCAACCACAATAGATGAGATCTGACCTATCTCTGCATTTTTAGGGTTGCTTCTTCAGGTGGTTTCCTTTAAGTTGAATCAAATATCTAACTATAAAAATTATTATAAAAATTAAAATTATTTGTAGTTAAATATCGACAAAGATAAAAGTGACATCCTGTCAATGAATTAAATATGACAATACCTACTTGAAAAATGTTCACCTTTTATGTAAAAGTGTTTATATATTTTTAGGTATTAATAATATTGTGTGAAACTAACTACTCAGTGGACAAAAGCCCCAACCTGCGTTGAATTACACCCACAATATCTACCCATATATTCCTTATTGTTATCTTTTGTAACATTTTTTTACTGTTTTAGAAATATATTTTAAACTAATTTGGCAGTGGGAACACGACAAATTCAACCACAATAGATGAGATCTGACCTATTTCTGCCAAAAAGTGAAGTTAGATATTTATAGAGTGTTTCATTAGCAGGTTAGTAAATTAGATTATTTTCTTTAGATAATTATTGAATAGAGCTTTGTCTGTGGAATTGTTCATTAGCATACCTAGATGTTTGGTATCAGAGAACATACATATGACTTCATTGATAGGAATTGGAGGAGATTTGATTTATATTAGCTTAAAATACCTTTCTAAAACAGTAAAAAAATGTTACAAAAGCTAATAATAAGGAATATATGGGTAGATATTGTGGGTGTAATTCAACGCAGGTTGGGGCTTTTGTCCACTGAGTAGTTAGTTTCACACAATATTATTAATACCTAGAAATATATTAAAGCAAGAATATTGTACAAAATTTTATTTATTTTCATTTAATAATATATTTGCCAAAAAGTATCAAATGACTATAATGTGCACGAATTAAATTTTCTTATGTTAGCTTTCTCATGGATAGTTCAAAACTTTGTCAAAAAAGTCCATAAATATAAAAACCAGTGATGAAAGTTTGTCTATGATATAAGAGCAGCGGCAAACGGAGCAATCTCAAGTCTAGTTCCGATATAATCCAAGGCGCTGAGTTAGAGTAACAAAAGTTTGAAGATTGGTGCAAAACTAACAACATAAAAGAGGTGTCTGAGAAAATCCTTTTGGCTTATTTTTCCGGAAAAAAACGCTCTCAGAATCCATCTGCACTATGGACTCACTACTCAATGTTGGGAACTATGATTTTAGTTAAGAAAAATCAAGATATAAACAGATTTTCTTAACTAATTGCATTTTTGAAAAGAAATTCAGAGGGTTACAGGGCCAGATAGTCCAGCATTTTTACAAAGTAAGGACTATATAAGCTTCCAAGTACTGCAGATGATGAAGCATATTTACTCGTGAAGGTTGCTATGAGGACACTACCGTCGCGAGGAAATAACTAAGCTAATGTTGGATCATATTCAATACAATGACCTTTATATAAAAACTCTCATTTCATACACCGAAACAAACTTGTCCGAGAATTTGTTGTAATAGAAGAATATATAGCAAGTGTCAACTGTTTAAATATTTTTCGAAAATATGCTGAACATCGTCCTGCTAATGCAACCCACAGGCTGTTTTATGCATTCTACAGCCTGAAGAAGTTAATGCTTTTGGAAGCATTCCCAAAATGATTGCAACAAAGTTAGGATTGAAGTATCCCAAAGATTACACTCGACATTGCTTTAAAAGGTCCTCAGTCACCATTCTGGTTGAAGGCGGTGCAGATAGGTAGATATTAAAGCGTCATGAGAGCTGGAAATCTCTGTTAAGAAACAGAAAGTAAAGAAGATCATGTTAAACACGGATTTAACGATTGGAAATTGTAACTTAAACAGTTCCTTCTTACTTTTGGTATACAAATTTCTAATTGTAAAAAGGATATTATTAATGTTTATAATAAACTTTATGTTTTATAATAACTCTTTTAATAATAATAAAAAAATCATTCTTCTAAAAGCAGGTTTGTATTTATATTTAACAGAAAAATATTAATAAAAACGATTTTCTTTCATTACAGTGCTGTAATATATGCCCTTACGAAACTATTTATAGAATTATAAAATTTAGAATACCAAATGAAAGTAGATAAACATATTTATTACTAAAATACATGCCAATACACCGATTCAACGAACAAGTGTACGTTATATTAGCAAGCAATATAATTATTTATTTAATCCAAGTTTAATAAACGGCATTCATTAATATTATGAACCATTTTTTTCACAATACTAATGAGAAATAGCGGAATTCAAGTGAATTAAAAAACTTGTTAATATTTGTTTTAAAATTACTTATTTAAAAAAAAACACCTATTCAGAAAATTTTGAGTTATTCCATCTTTTCAGAATAAAAGAAACTAATAGTTTTTACCTGGCCACTTATAACTACTACACAATTAACGATAATTTTATCTCTTGGGAACACTATTCAATATTTTATTTAGAGGTGAGACCTTACTGTGAAATACTTGGGTTGCGTGCAGTGTTTAAGCGACATACATTAAATGCCATTTAGGTATAATAATAGTAATGGACTTAATGACCTTTAAATGGTTTAAATTCTTACGTCTAATAAGTTAGGTACAAAGATAACTAATATCTGATATATAATTTTGTTCCCTTTTAACAAAACGTAAAATGTGAGGGTTGCATCAAAATCATATTATACCTACCTAACCCACATAAGTGTATCATGGTCGTGATATGGATATGATCTCTGCAATATTTGTTCGAACTAAAAAAAAATAATTTTAAAGTAAAAATCATATACGTGTATGTACATGTATGTAGAAGAAATCATATAAAATGAAAATAATAAAAATTCATTAAGAATTTAATGAGTGCAAACAAATCTGATATTGTCAAGGTATCAAGGACTCATTCCAGTTGTCAAGGTTATCCCAGAAGGCGGTAAAATTAAATTACATTGGCTCATTTAATGCTTAAAATGCAGAAGTAAATTTCCTAGCTTCAATAAATGGTAAAAAAATCGAATAGATTAGAAACGGTTCTAACTTATTGACTAATTTTGATACTCGCCTACTAGTAATTGAGCTACTAATGGAATAGATAAATCCACGTTCTCTTTGATTTATACCTGGTCTATATGAGGCTAGTTTTCTAAGTTAGGCAAGCTACGAGTAGTAATCCGGCGTTCTATTTGGGCTTACTACAGGGTGATTCAGTACTTATCTAAAAAAATAGGAATAGATGCGTAATGAAAAATGGAGTCAATATCGTAAAAAAATTTGTAAAATCCTTATAATTTCCGAGTAAAAAGTTATTGTAGTTGTAGTATCTTCAACCTTTACATCGCTGGGCTACTGTAGTCTCTAGCCAGGCGACTATGAATATTGAAATCCGATTATTTTTTGTAGGTATTAAGTTTTTGTGATACCAGTCTTTATATTAGTTTTTCAAATGCATAGCAACTCTGAGTTGATGGAAATCGTTTTAATTTATGCCAGTGTGAAAATGCTTTAGCAGAACGATTTCCTAATAAGCATGTGCCAAATGCAGCTACTTTTACCGTGGTATGTAGTGAATGCAAGTGTATCACACAACAGGCTCAATTATATCGGTACCATGTACAGCGCGTCCAAGCATTAATACCAAGGGATTGGACGAGAAGGACCAGTGCCATGACCGCCCCGCTGAGTTTAAATCATTATGATACTATTGATGATTTACGCAAACGTATCATAGTTGCTGTCAATAACATACGAGTTCAAAACGGACAAGAAGCAGAAACATTTGTGTTAGTTTGTAGAAACTGGGTAAGACGGGCCCAAAATTTTGTTTTAATATCAGATATATTAAACTATTTTATTAATTAAAATCACACATTAATTCTATTAATAATTATTAACAGTTGCAGCAAAAGTAGTTGAATTCGCTGTATAAAATAGGTGTTATACTCGCGACAAGAATTCAGACGACCTACGTCATACGAACAAATGAATAATTCATTATATTTTCATCAAAATATTTAAGAAACTGCAACTGATAGTAATAAAACTATATACTACACTAACAATTTGCATTATATGTTGTACTAAATTACAAAAAATGATTGTTTTTAACGCAACCAAATGTCGAAAATTACGTTGACAATAAAAACAAATGTGTAACGTCAGCCGTGACGTAAGACGTCTGAATTCTTGACGCGAGTATATAAAATGTTATATATTTCTTTGGGAATTTCTTAACATTTTTTGTCCGGTCGTCGATTGCATGCTTTGCTGCCTTTTCAAGTTTTCCAGTGCCATGCAGAAATGTATTTTTTAATCATTTTTGAACTACCTCCCATTTTCGATTTTTTTACAAAATTGTGTTTGTAAAACTCTCCTGTAGATTCAATTTTTTTTAAAAAGTTCGAAATCACCCTGTATACTGGCTTGGCACAATGCTAAAACGGTAAACACAATACTGGAAATTTTAATTAGGTAAACACTATCGCAAAAACGTTAATACTACAATCGGATTTCAGTATTCGAAAACGTCTGCATTCGGATAAATACAATACAACTTTAATACTTTTTTTTCGGAAACTAGGATTTTACAAACATTTCTTTTATGATACTGACCTCATTTCTGCTTACGCATCTATTCCCATTTTTCTGCATAAGTTGTGATTGACCCTGTACAGGGATGGCCAGAAGAATGGAATAAAATTCTTATCTTTTGAATGAGTGAATTTTTTTAAAAACGCCGAAACACGTTAACTGATCTTGATTTTTTCCCATATATCGGTTATATAATAATTAATTTTTCTTCAACCCCCCCTAACCTTCAGCTACTTTTTTTCAAATGGAAACATAAGGCATGACGGGGCTTGTTGAAAAGCTTCTAGAAAACCGAACCCATCCATACCAAATAAACAAGTTTTATGTTTTCAATAGCAATGTTTTTAGGGTTTTATAAAACACCTACTTAACAAGTGAAATAAAATATAATTATCTTCAGTGTTATCCTCCATGAACTTGCACATAATAAAATAAAGAATTTGAAACTGATAAGTGATAAGGAATCACTGCTAATGCAAAAAAAGGTATATTTTTTATGTTGCGTTTTTTTGGTACCACTTACGTGCCAGGTTTTCTGGTAAATTTTTCGCTTTAGTTGTAAACTGGAGTTCGAAAAGTTACTATTATGTCAAAATCAAATTATTTACTGAATCGCAATGGTATTGTGGGAAAGGCAACGCATCGAAATTCTTGATTTTGCTTGGATGTGAAGATAAAATAAGAAGTCAGGCTGAAGTGCGCGATTTATTTAATGCGAAATATCCCGAAATCTAAATCTCGCAAGGAACAGTTAGTAAAATATTTAATTTCACGAATTTGAGGAACACGGTACAGTACAGACTTTACCCAAAACTGGACGGGCACGTGCTTTGAATGAAGAAAAGAAATTAGACATTGCATTAGAACTTGTTGAAAATCCGGCCCGCAACCACGATGCTTCTCTAACTGCAATTCGAATGTGTATGAAACAAGAGAAATACCATCCCTATAAGGTATGTCTCGTCCAAGAGCTTTTGGAAGACGATTATGATAGGCGATTACAATTTTGTAAGGAAATGATGAGACGGTGTGATGACAATAATGGTTTTCAACGAGACGTACTTTTTCGGATGAAGTTACGTTTTATTTAAATGGAATAAGCACAACTATCGCTTTTATTCCCAGGATAAGCCACACTGGACATGCAAATCGCATACGCAGCACTCACAGAAAGTTATACATTAACTATCAGGTATTATCAACAACAGAATCTTGAGCCCATTCTTTTCTAAATAAAATCTTACTGCCGCACGCTACCTGGATTTCCTCAAATTTGATCTGATACCTGCTCTAGTTGTGATTTTTCCTCATGAAATTGATCCACATAATCCTATGGTTTAGATGACAGCTTACTGGCTTGCTCACTAGCTTACTAGAACTGACTTGCTATCCTAGCTTGAAAAACTAGCCTCATGTATACTGTTATCAATATTTATCAAATGCAATAATGACAAATAGCTCTGAAGGCAGAACACTTTTTGACCGACAAAACTGTAAAATTCGTTAATAATTTTTAATATACGTAAATTCAGTTTATAATATTTATTTAGACGTAAATTAAATTTTTGCATTACTTATTTTGCAGCTTGAGAAAAATACGAAAAAACATAATTTAAAATTATGTCGAATGTTCCAATAATTTTAAAACAAAGAACTATGTCACAGTACATCAAATTTGGTTGCCAATGATAGGACATACATTTCGAACCACCAAGAACTGCTAATTAAAAAAGAAAATATGTCTTAGGTATGATACATACATAAAGTTCCAAAGAAAATATGTTTATTTATCTGTGGGAAACAAGGTGGATGCAAGAGGAAGATTCTGCAATAACAACTGGAACAAGCAAATAATCATAAATATGTATAATGCAATATTAAACCTATTTTTCTTCCTAAAAGTGTTTACTGTGTACGAGTATAATAAATGATTTGGGTATAGTATCTTCATCACGTTTACTTTCATCAAGCGTCAGTAGCAGCAAATTTATCTTTAAATGGAACGTATCGGAGTGCTTTTTACTTCATATTTATAAGTACACTAATTTATAAAAGGAGCCCAAGACTTAATATAGGAATATTGCCGCAGTATCATTTTATTACAGGTAAACATGAAAGACCAATGTAAGTTGACTAAAACACTTGACTAAATACTCTAAGACGAGTCAATCTAATGGGAGATCTTGTTGGTCTGAATGAGAAACCAGCTCTCGTGTAATAGGAGACGAACTCTGAGAGCACGTTTAAGCTTGGACTATTTGTTAATAGATGGCGCAATATTAGATACTAAAATGACAGTTTGGATATATAAATTTGAGACCACCAATCGATTGGTTCATACATATATGTTATGTATATGCTTATATAGTTAAAATAAATTCACAACTTTAATAACATTTAATAGAATTACTGTTTAATTTATTATTAAATGAATTTATTGTTCTTGTGTTACTTATTTGTAATATTTTCCTTATTAGTTTATAAAGAGTTAAATATTAATACTTAGTATATTAGTCTGTTGTAAAAGCATTGAATAATAAATTAAAGTTATTACTCAATGGTAGAAACCAGACGGATATACTCAAGTATATAGAAGGTCTAAGGGGCGTTTTGCAGAATGTAATCTTCCACAAAACGTTAGCTTTGGTGGCTCTTCTGTTATGCCATGAGGTGGCATTAGTTGGGACAGAGCTTATTGAGACAAAATTAGGAATGAATCTTAACTGGTAAACACGCAATATTCTTAAAGAGCATGTTTTACCTTATGCCGGAATCATTGGTTACGATACCTTTATGCCGTTGCATGATAATGCCCGTGCACATGCCGCAGGAACAATTATCCAAAATCTTTAGGACGTCGGTATTAAGGCACTAGAGTCCCGATGTAAATCAACATAGAACGTATGGGACATCGTAAAGTGAAATAACAAGCGCAAAATCCAGCTAGCTCGAATTGGTATAAGTAGAAATGACACACACATCCATTTTTGCTCAAAATCAAGTTAATGTAGAAAACGAAGAAACAACATATGGTTCCTTATTCACACACAATGCTGTGTTTGCGAAATATCAACTGAGCTTCTTCTCAGCAGACTGGTGTAGTAGAACTCACTAATGAGCTCTTATTAGTTTGTTGGTTAGAAGGAATTGATCAGACCAAACGCATCAAATTGATGGTACACTTGCTATTCTGGCCAACTTGTAATGTGTTTCGTTTCAATATTGTTCTGTGTGGTAGTTCGTGTGATAGGTGCAAAATGGAAACTATTTTCAGAACGGCAGTTTCCGAAAATTGCACATACATACATTGAGAAAATTTCCCATTAAATCGACAAAATTTGCAGATACTTATCAAGAATATTACAATTCAATAAAGTTTTGGCCAATAGCTGATGATTAAATGTTAAGAATTTTTTTGTAACATTTCTGAAATACAAACTTGTTTATACAGAGTGTTTCAGAACTTATCTAAAATAATTGGGGATCGGTGGTCGCGCGGTTAAAGGCGTCAGTACTTCAATCGAGGTGACTATATCGCTATGGGTTCGACCCTCGCAGCCGGTAGACCGTATATAAGCTATATTCGTGGAGATTGGCACCTTGTATGCGGGTATGGTAAGGTGGAAAGAATATTGGCTTGGGTCAATGTGAGAGATTGATACCGGTTGACATTTGACTACTCCCCTAATTGATGAGGTTTTCCAGGTTTCCCTCATTTCTGCACTGAATGGTGGGTAGGGCCTACTAACGTAAGTCGTTCTTGGGCGCAAATGCGGCCTGCTTAATATGCCGCCCCTTCTCCCGCACATGTCTTCGACTTCTGGGCTAATTCTCGTGATTAGAATGAGGGGTAGAGATATTGTTATTATTAATAGATAAAATTTTTGTAAAATCTTTATAGTTTCCGGAAAAAAATTATTGAAGTTCTAGTAGTTTCAGCCTTTACATATGTAGTCTCTAACCAGGTAAATATACGATTACTTATCGTATTAACTTTTTTGTAATGCAAGTGTTTACATTAGTTTGTGAAATATGAAAAATGGCTTACGTGTAGAGCAACTCGCAGTTAATGGATATCGTTATAATTTATGGTGAAGTTAAAATGCTTTAGCAGAACGATTTCCCGGTAAAAATGTGCCAAATGCAGGTACCTTTACAGTGAGTGCAAGTGTAGTGCAAGCGTTGGCGTAACACGGGAAACTTACAACCGAATCGTGGAGGATATGGAGGTCTAAGGCGTACACGGCGTATTGCAGCAATGTGGCGTATCATACACGAGGCTCAATTGTATCCATACCATGTACAGTGGGTCCAAGCATTAATACCAAAGGATTGGAAGAGGAGGACCGCTATCATGGCCGCCAAAATGAAGTATATTGCACCGAAGTGGATACTACTGATGAATTACGCAAACGTATCATAGCTGCTGCCAATAACTTACGGCTCAAAACGGAGAGGAAGCAGAAACATTTGTGTTAGTTTGTAGAAACTGGGTAAGACGGGCCTAAAATTTTGTTGTAACATCAAGTATTTCAAACTGTTTTATTAATTAAAACCACAAATTAATTCTATTAATAATTAATAACAATGCGGCAAAAGCAGTTGAATTTCTTGTATTCTTTCCTTGGGAATTTCCTTCAATTTTTAGTCCGGTCGTCGATTATACGCCTTATCAGGTTTTACAATGAACCAATTTCCAATGCCGTGCAGAAGTGTATTTTTAAATCATTTTTGAACTGTTCTTTTTGACTTTATTTTTACAAAATTGTATTTGTAAGAGTCCGCTGTACATTTACATTTTTTTTATTTAGTTAAGTTCTGAATCGCTCTGTATAAAAATAGTTATTACACATTCACCTTAGAGTATGCAGTTCATTATTACAAAACATAAAAAGTATATTTTTTATTTATAACATAGAATCAATATTTATATTAGAAATGTCTCACACGATCATTTTTAATGGTTAAAATTAAGGAAAATGTATTCTAAATAATAGTAAAATGTTTTTTACATTTCCTCATAATGTGCTTTTGTGGATATGTGAAATTTCATTGCAAAATTAAGAATTGCTGCCAAATACCTTCTGCGTAACATCCCTAGGAGGATGCAGGCTATCGCTAGAGTTAGAGGAGGAAATACTAATACATAATATTTTTCTCTGTACAAAAATACAATGTGGGAATCGAAGATAACTGTTCTTTATATAATTTACTGTGGACGATCAAAATCATTTACAGTAGGTGTTAGTAAAAAATACTGTTTGTTAAAAAATCTATTTGCTACCTACTAAATGCAAAATAAAATGCAAAAAGTGCCAAAATAAAGTTTTTTACAACTAAATGTAATTTAACCTTTTATATTCAGAAAGCATGCGATAATATTATAAATTTCTCAGCATGGCATATGTTTGTCCAGTAATGCATCCATAAACCGCCTGAGAACGAGCCTGATGTCCTGCGAGTAACATTTGACCGAACCAAAAGTGTCTATCGGCTATTTGCATGGACAGTTTATTAGACACTATGTCGTTCTCTGTATTGGTATACAGGTATCATAAATATTTTAAATACAGCGACTGCTTATTTCTATGTCCATTATACATTATTATGTCAGGATACTCCTACACGACGTATTTTATTTAATTTTATGTGCCCAGTAATTTAAGTTTGCAAAGTGCAACGGGGCAATAAAGTTACATTTATGTGATTAGTGGTACGTATAGAGCTCTAAGTGGATAGCATTAATTTGCGTGTTATGCAACCAACAAATGTGTGAATTATTTCATACGAGAGTGCAAATTGGGCACATTACTTAAGACTAATAGCGTTGTACAGAGTGACCCATTTTCAAATAATCGCTGTTTATTTCTTTATATCTAATAAAATGCTCTTTTACACCAAATATTTCCAACACCACCATCACCATTTTCTTTTATAATTTTATATAACAACTAGAAAGGTAGCTAGTCGGCTATCGCCGACTTGGCCTTTCTTCGGGCTAAAGCCATCTGGCCGCGCTGCGCGCGGCTTGACCGCCGCTGCGTAGTGCCTTTTACTTAATTGTCATCAGTGTTGCCACCCTGAAAAATTTTTCGGTAATAGATCTTCATAAAAATTGTAATAGATTTGGCACTAATAGTAATAGATGTAGTAACAGACGATAAAACACAATAAAAAAATATTAAAATTATTATGTGAACTACCGTTCCGTTTTTACAGTCAAATTTGATAATGGTTAGCATGTATCTGTAGATTAGTTTAAAGAAGGCACATTAATTTTCGTTAAAAAAAATATTTAGGGACTTTTTTTTCAGAAAAAATATGAAAAGTGCAAAATAACATATATAACAGATATTGCTTTGGAATTTATCAAAAGTTTTCAATAAAATTTGTGTTTGTGTCGACTGTTACAGTAACAGTACTAATACATAACAGTAGTTTTGTTTTAACCACAAAATATAAAGGTTTTGACAGACAACAATCCAAATTAGAATCGTACCAACGTAGCGTACCACTGCACTTAAAACACGAAAAAGAAGAACATATAACACATAATTAAAAGAGTGTCGACCACACAACATACAATACAGTGTCGTGTCGACCAAGACCATAGAACAGACAGATCATAGATTATTTATTTGTCAGCGGAGAACAACAGAATACAAATCCGTAAGTGTCGGCATTATGGCGGTAACATTTGATTTCAATAATTACGATGACATTCAAATTGTAAAATTGTAATAGATATTATGGCCTGGGCAATAGAGTAATAAAAATTATCAAATTGTAATAGATTTAGTACAATTGTAATAGGGGTGGCAACACTGATTGTCATTACTGTGCACGGCTCCACGCCTGTGAATAATAAAATATAAACGTGACTTTGGCTGAACTCTCTATGGTGGGGAAAATCCGGCGCTTTATAATTCAGAAGAGTGGTTGGCATATTTTGGGTAATTTTTAGTGTTTTCTCGAGTTTGGTTAATTTTTTTCAACATCCTGTATTTTAAATATTGATGTCTTTATGTGATGCTAAAAGTTTCATCAAAAATTTTTGTTTAATTCCATGATGATTTTTAGAGTTTTTAAACACTCTGTATTAGCTCCGTTAGTTAATGTCATAATAGATCCTTGATGGAAGTTTCATTAACAATTTTTTAATTCCCTTAATTTTGAGTTTTTTTAACGGTAACATTTTTTTCAACACTTTGTATACGAAACAGACTTTCGCACGTTCGACAACCGTTCCGAAGCGAAAAAAATTAAATTTTCTTGAATTTGGAATTTTAGGTTTTTTGTCAATTTTTATTTTTTAACACTGTCTATCAAACCTTTTGAATCACCCTATAAATTGAAGCGACACGGCAATAAAATGACTACCGCCATATTGTCTAGCTCATTTTTACCACGTTTTCACTCGTATTTATGCAAAGTTCAATTTTTATTCCGAGATGTCACCGCCGGAGCATACGTTTGACGTTTCGGTGATTTTGGTCGGCGGTGCACCTCGTAGTTGACTGAAACTTAAGCAATTTTCTTTATAAAATCGAATTATAAACCCAGATCTAAGGCATGCCGTACATTTTAGAAGGTTCAAATTTAATGTTTCTATATAATATTTTATAGAAATAGATGTAGGAATACATAAAAATATCGAATGTCTATTGCTTGTCATTCTCACATCGCATCTGTCACCTCGTCTGACGTTTTTCGATTTTCCTTCAAGGGTAGCCATCTTGTCTTACGTCTCGCTCCTACACAGAAAATCGTAGATTAGGCGCTAGGACCCACCAGAAAGACGGAAATTTAGCTAGGAAAATGCGAAAAAATCGGCATCAAAATACGCCGTAGGCAATATAGAAAGACGGCGAAAGGCGAAGTGTTTAGCCGTTCGGCACTGCACGGCTAGCAAAAAAGCGTTTGTGGAGGTAAAATAGGCAATTTTCGAGTCAAGTGTGCGAGTGAGAGTTACCTACAGCTTTTAATATACAGGGTGATTCAGGTTTAATCTTGATAACTTCAAGAATCGATAGAACAGGTTAAAATAATGTTTTTGAACCACTTATCTGATTTAAATGAAATTCGGAACACAAACACTCCCTATGATCTTACATAAGCTTCTTAAGTTTGAACTACCTACCCCTCTTACTTTATTTCAAAACTACAAAAAAAAAAATAATTTCAATTAAACATCTACACACGACTTTGACCTGATTAATTTTGAAACTTTTTCGTCTGCTGTTTTTTTTTGACGTTTGGTCTTGTTTCTGAGATATTTAAAGAAATTGGTGACAGTGTAGCGCACCAGCCGCGTAAATTTTATTTAACGTTATGGCAACCCATGAAAACAAAACTCAGTGATTTGTGTAAACTGACGTTTTGGACGCCGCTATAGCTGAGGTGGCTGGGAGACAACCGTTCGTGGAACCAGTCTGGATCAACTATGTCGGTGTGGGTTCAAATCCCACTGTAGTACCATAAATGTTTGTGCTCGTCGTGCACAATAAGTCTTAGGCTGCGGTGCTTCCGGGAACACTCGGACGGCTCTCAAAAATAAAAAAACTGACATTTGTGAAAATCATTGTCAAAAGTATTATTTAAAGAGTGTTCTTAGTGTTAAGAAAAAAATCCAATAACCTTATTCATAAATTTAGTAACAACTACTTATGACAAGATTTACAACAAACTTATCAACTACTAAAAAAATTACAATAATTGTTCAAAGTGCATTCCTCCAGCCTCACTACATTTTTGGCATCGACGAACTAGTGTATTAACCGCAGCTGCTATTTGAACAGAATTGTTTATGTCATCACAAACATGTATTATCCTTTGGATCAATTTCTCACGGGTATGTACTGGCGTATCATACACAATTGCTTTTAGATGGCCCCAAACGAAGGAATCCAGAGGATTCAGATCTGCGAGTGCGGAGGCCATGCCACTGGTCCTTCGCAAGAAATCCACATATTTGGGTGGTTGTTGGGTTGCCGTCCAATCCATCGACGAGGATAATTCTCATCCAACCACTGCCGTACTTGCCTTCCCTAATGTGCAGGGGCACCATCCAACTGCATCCAGTTCCCTTGGCGTAAATTTAAGGGGACATCGTCAAGCACGACGAGGAGAGAGTTTTGCAGAATCTCATTAAATAAATCCCCATTTAAATGAGGAGGCAAAATATGCGGCCCGCAGAGGTTATTACTTAAAACACCTATCCACACATTTACACTAAACTGTTGCTGAAATGAAGATTGGCTGACACATCGAGGATTGACTTCACTCCAAACGTGAATGTTGTGGTAATTCACAATTCCGCTTTTGTGAAATTAGATTCGTCGGTCCATAAAACCTTATGCAGAAATTGTGGATTAATTTCTGTTGAATCTAAAACCCATCTACAAAATCTACAAAAATTTAAACGTTGTTCTGCATTTCCTAGCAACAAACCTTGAACTGGTTAGAGATGGAAAGCCCTTCAATAATCTTGTTTGAGTGCTCTCAGTACTTTTGATTGAGATAAATGGAGTTGCCGAGCTGGTTGGCGTGTGCTTAAAGTTCTATCGATATTAAAAAGATTAAGAATTCGCTGATTATTTCTTGGTGGTACATTACGATTATGATTATTGTAGCGGCGCAATCCATATTCCGAAAATCGACGATGTACATCTACAAAAACTTGTGCATTTGGAATTCTTCTATTAACGAAGCATGTTCGGTACTCTCGAACTGACGCGTTGAAATTTCCGTCACAGAAACCATAAACAAAATGTATATCGGCATATTCAGCATTTGTAAACGTTCTTGGCATTTTTTCTTAGCACTAAAGATGCTTTTTAAATAATACTTTTGACAATGATTTTCACAAACGTCAGTTTACACAAATCACTGAGTTTTGTTTTCATGGGTTGCTATAACATTAAATGAAATTTACGCGGCAGGTGCGCTACATTGTCACCAATTTCTTTGAATATCTCAGAAACAAGACCAAACGTCGAAAAAAAAAACAGGAGGCGAAAAAGTTTCGAAATTAATCAGGTCAAAGTGGTGTGTAGATGTTTTATTGCAATTATTATTTTTTTTTTTGTAGTTTTGAAATAAAGTAAGAGAGGTGTAACATACAAAATACCCTTATAAGAGGGGTAGTTGGTTCAAACTTAAGAAGCTTATGTAAGATCATAAGGAGTGTTTGTGTTCCGAATTTCACTTAAATCGGATAAGTGGTTCAAAAGTTATGAGGGAAAAACGAGAAAAAAATTCCTAATTCAACGCCCTCTATCTCGGAAACGATGCGTTTTAGGAAATAAGTATATACCACAAATGAACATTATTTTAACCTGTTCTATCGATTACTGAAGTTATCAAGATTAAACCTGAATCACCCTGTATAAGGACCCTTTGAGCGCAAATAGCAAATTTAGGTAGTTTTAGTGTAATCTCTGTTTTTCTTTTTTGAAAAAAAAAACCCTGTCAACTACAGTTTGTCTCATCGATATAAGACAATAAAGAGCGACATAAGAATTATCAAAACATCAAAGCCTTCCACGTGTGCCCTGTGAGCCGTAGACAGGACCATATTTATATTAGATTCCAGTATTTGCTCAATTTTGCCAATAATAATTTAAATACATATTTTGTTTAAATTTACTATATTATGATGCAATTTTAAATTATTGTTGCCAAGAAAGGACCACGAGGAGGTACGAGCGTTCTCTGCTAGGAGGGTGAGATTAGGATTGGGTAGGGTAAGGGTACACAAACAGAACAAAAAAAAATAGAGGGGAAAAAATAATAAGTTAAAATACACCTATTTAAAACGAAAACATGTTAAAAAAATAATAACAGGAAACCGTTATATAAAAATTTATTTAGGATGTGTCTATACCCTAAAAAAAATTAAAACCAAAAAAAGTTTTTTCCCCAAGTTTATTGAGACTCCTTTTGATATTTTGTTGTCATTTTGTAGACACCCAACATGCGTGGAAACACTTTTTGTGGGGCAAAAATTTATGTTCTACTTTCACAAATGACGTTCACGTAGGCATGATATTGAATATTTGAATAGAAAAAACGGTAAGCTCATTAATGCCCCCTTAAAGCAAATGAAATAAAAATTAGTAGGCTGGGTAGTGTCATAATTTTTGCCGCTTATTTTCGCAATAAAGTTGACATAGATTTTTCATTATTAAAAAATTATTATTAGAGTAGGAGGTTTCATAAAAAATGGTAAATTTTACAATCGGTAGCTGACATGTATTTTACTTGTGGGGTTGCCGACGGAAATGCATACAAAGCCAAGGAGAATATACCAAGAGCGGTATTCAAATCGCGTACTACCCGATCCGAGAACATTTTCTGGGATTCACAGACGTCTTCACGAAACCGAAAATTTAAAAGTAGACCACAGTGCTAAAGAAGTCCCTGAAACAGTAAGAACACCGAAACTTGAAGAAGGAATTTTACATTAAATTGAGGAGAGCCCCGAAACTAGCACGAGGAAAATCGCGGCAACATTTAATGTTTCACACGTACTTGTTTAGAAAACTCTTATCGAAAATTTGTTATATCCATATCACTTTCAAAGAGTCCACAGGCATTACTCCCTAGAGATTTCCCGTTGCGCATTAATTTCTGTTAGTGGTTTCTTCAAAAGCTGCTGGAAAATCTGTTATTTGACAAGTACATTTTTTTTACCGATGAAGCTAGTTTCTCTCAAAATTCAATACGAAATTTCCATAATAACCATTTGTGGGCGGATGAAAACCCTTTTGCAATTGTTGAATCAAATCATCAAGAATAGTTTTCATTGGGCTGGTATTATTGACGATTATTTGATAGGCCCATTTTTTCTCCCAAGAAGCTTAGAGGGACAATCATATTTATACTTTCTTGAAGAAGATCTGCCGCCAATGCTTGAAGACCTTCCTCTTTTATGAAGAAACCAGATGTGGCTAATGCACGATGGTGTGCCTCCACATTTTAGCTTACAGGTGCGTGAATTTTTAAATCACAACTATCGCGATCGGTGGATAGGCCGCGGAGGAACGCAGTCATGGCCGCCCAGATCTCCCGACCTTAATAGTTTAAACTACCTTTTCTGGGGTCATCTGAAAAGCACGCAGTGCTGATTAAAGCCGAAGAAGAGTTACGAAATCGTATAATAGTATGCTGCCAAACCATAAGAAACACCCCAGGAATTTTTGAAAATGTACGTCAGTCTAAGCGAAGAAGAGTAGATGCTTGGGTTCTTTATTTTATTTGTATTTTCTTGTCTTGTCGTTTTGTTTTAGAATTAATCGTTTTACTAAATAAATCGCGATTTTTAAAATAAAATATAAAAAAATCAGAGGCGTACCGTTTTTTTCTATCCAAACATTAATATTATGCCTCCGTGGAGGTCACTGGTTAAAGTAGAAAATTAATTTTTGTCCTAAAAAAAGTGTTTCCACGCATGGTGAGTGTCTACAAAATGGCAACAAAATATCAAAAGCAGTCTTAATGAACTTGGGAAAAAAACTTTTTTGGATTTAATTTTTTTACGTGAAAATGGTGTGTCGTACGAGAGTAAGTCTAGGAACCGAATTTGCTGTAAAATAAATGTATATCTTAAAAATAATTTTAGGTTTTAAAAAAAGCAGTGGCGTACCATTTTTTCTTCAAAAATGTTTAAGTTGAAACTTCGTACGGACGTCATTGGCAAAGATTTTAAAACATTTTTTACATCAAACAATACTCCTTAATGATTAATAGGTGTGTACAAAATTTCATAAAAATATCTGAAGTGATAAGAAAATTATAATAAAAAAGTAATTTTTTTCTTAAAACTATAACACCCTGTAGCTGAAAAATTAAGATGTTTAGGACATATGTTGATATTAAGTTTTCTTCTTAAAATGACCGAAGGATTTACACCCTTAAGTATTGCATTCAATTAATAAACACCCTGTATAAATACAATAAATAAATATCAAAAATAATGTATTTCCGATATATTTCATATACTAAATAATAATGGCACCATAAAAAAACTTATACGTATATGTTATACAAAGAAAAATATTAGGATTAGCATTTGTCAGAGTCACTATTAACGTCGCTTGTATCCGATTCTTCGGAAGTTATGATTCAGCGACTTTTATTTGGTCCAATCAATTGGTCCAATTTTATATAGTCTCCCTCAATTTTTATGACATGTTCGATGCATATTTTCCAATTAGCTAATTAATAATTTTATTCTTTCGTTTCTTATAACATTTATAACGGTTTTGTCAAATTTTGGACAAGTATTATATTTGAATGCCTCTTTTTAGTTGGGTCCATATTATTTCAATGGGTTTAAAAACACAGTAGTATGGAGACAAACGTAGAACGCTATCTCTGAGCCACAGCCATCTCATCAATAACGTATTTCTTTGCAAAATTATTGCTCTTGACTATATGCAGCAACTAATCTTGCATCAAACTAGCATCGTACCCAATATTATGGATTTTAATAAATTTCTGAATACCATTTACTTTGTGCTAGTATATGAAATCCTTTATGAAAATTTTAAATAGTATGGAGCGTTGTCTTAATGACATTATTATTAAATAAAAAGTTTTTCCTAATATCTTATGTTCTTCCTCACTGTGTTTTATATTTTTATATACAAATTATAATACGCTCGAGCCTGCGATCACCTAGCACTGGAAAAGTACTGACCTGTACTGCAACCAAATAAACAAGACATAATCTAAGTTGCATGGTTAACTACTCTCTTTGTCTTCCTTACGGTATTCAAGTACGTCGGCGAATTGGTAGACGAGAGACTGCATAGTTGCCAAGTTTGTTACTTACGATTTATAAAATGAAATGATTACTTAAAAATGTTATTGCGAAATGCTAATAATTCGAAATGTCGTAAATACATATTTGATACCTGTAAAAGGAATAAATTTTATAAAGACAAAGACTTATTTCTCTGATGTTCAGGAAGCTGTTACCTTGTTTTTGTGAGATTTTACAACGTTACATTCAAATAACGGCATGTAGTCGATATGCCGATATAAGTTTTTATATTCGAGCAGTGAGTTCGACTGGGGTAAAATAATAAAATCTCTTGATACCCATCCCGCTTTGAATAAAATCGTTTTAATGTTCTTTAATTTGAAAAAGGCAATCATGTCGGTCAATGGTCGCGCGGTTTAAAGCGTCAGTACTTGAATCGATGTGACTAGACAGTTATGGGTTCGGTCCCCGCAGCCGGTAGACCGTATATCAGCTATATTCGTGGAGAAGATTGGCACCCTCTCTACGGGTATGGTAGGGTGAAAGAATGTTGGCTTGGGTCAATGTGAGAGATTGATACTGGTCGGCATTTGACTACTCCTTTAATTAATGAGGCTTTCCAGGTTTCCTTCATTCCTGCATTGAATGGTGGTTAGAGCCTACCAACGTAAGTCATTCCTGGGCGCAAATGCGGCCTGCTTAATAATAACATGCCGCCTCCTTTCCCGCACAAGTCTTCTACTGGGTTAATCCTCGTGATTAGAATAAGGAGTAGTGATATTATTATTATTATTATATTATGTTTAAATGAAGAAGTGGGCAAATCTCTTCTAGCCTAAGCAGATCTTTCTCTGTCTGTTTTTTTTTTATTGTATTCTGTTAAAACAACTTGCAAAATAGAAATAGCGCCATTTTATATGTCAACTTGCTTCTCAAACTTGAACCAATAAAACTTTAAAAACTTTGCCATTTTACCGGTGTTCACTAGATGACTCCACTGAAATATTCCAATTCTTTAAGGTTGCACTGACGATTTCTTAAATATGTCTTGTGTTAAAAATAACAGTTCTAAAATCAAATAAAAAGCAAACCATATAAACTAAGATATAAACTGCAAGAACGTGTCAATACAATTCTTAAGCGTGGCTTAAGGGGCACTAACCTCGTCATTGTAGTTGAAGAAAAAATTAGCCATAACCCCAATTACAGTCAATTAGTGGGTGGGTTTTAGATCTCCTTAAATGACACTTAATACTGCGTTTAATAGTAATTGCGCCATTAAAATGGAAAACATCACTACAGCATTCTATTTAACATTCATTAAAATGTGGCAAGTTTGATCGCAACGTATTTTGCTTTTTTCAGCTTGATCGGGTTTCTTATTAATGTTTATTGTTCGCTTAATTATAATACTTAAAGGTAATGTGTTTGTGTGGTGAGAATTATTATAACCATTTATCTGGTAAATTGATACCAAACGCAATGCCATAAATATTTATAATGTTACTCGAAGTGCTATTTAACGTTGCATGCAAATACCTACTTCGCTTCTACACTGTCAAATTATTCTTATCTAAATCAGCTAATTGATATCAACTTCACATCTAATAATCATTATGTCAAGGTGGTTGAACGAACGGATATTATTTTAAATAGTTAATGTTATTAGATGTATGTAATACTGTTCTGTTGTTTCTATTTAAAACATCATAAATGATATAAATTATTTTGAGAAAAATGCCCCAACATACATTGAAATGGTGTAGAAACTTCCGGAGAAAGGGGGTAGAGTGAGGTTAATTTGATAGTACTCAAAAAAATAGAAAAAAGTTCATATGGGTATAGGTTTACTACGTTTTTTTAAATAGCAACTTTTAAGTAAAAAAAAATAAGAAAATTGTCACACCTGTAGAAATTTTACTGCTAAATCGGAGAGGGTAGCATTTGTAAAAGGTGGGGGTTGTTTTCCAATAATTGCTTTAGGGATATTTTTTAAGTTTATGATAATAATTCTTTTAATAATTATTACATTTGATAATTTAGAAAATAAATTAGTATATAAACATACTTCCCGATTGAAATTAGAAAAAAAAAAATTAATTAATTTTAATTCTTTACATTAAATTCCATATTGATTATTTTGTGTATCATATTTGTGTATGGTAAAGAAATTAACGTTTTTGTGACAGTTTTAAAAAAGGTTTTATCAGTTGCCGTCCCTTTACATGTTTCATTTTCCTTGCACAATACTGTTTAAAAATGTATTCCTCCATTTTAAAAAAATAATTACACAATACTGTGTTAATCAACGTCCACTCGGAATTGTGTCTATTTTTACACATTTCTCTGTATGTAGTAGTGTGTTAAAGGTTTAACACAATACACTGGTTAATATAACAACTGTCATGTGTAAATTTTACACATTTCAGTGTTATTTGTATCGTTAAAGGTGTAAGCTTTACACATTAACATGTTGATTTTATAGCATAATAGGTATAGATATGAAAGACTCACCTACCTTTTTAGTTTGTTAATTATATTCCTGTATGTTTTCGAAATAATTTTTAATAAATATAATTTATAATATCTTTATTTTGACGTTTTATAGAAGTTTTGACAGTCGTCGAGAATGCATTGAATATAGCCTGGAATGTTCTAGAAAATATCAGAATAAATGTATTACAAAAATTATAATTTCAAAAGCAAACAGGAACATGATTAACAAGATAGGTGAGCTTCTGTATCAATACAGTGCTTTCGAAAAGTAACGAATAAATTATTATTTTTGAAATTAAGAAGTTTTTGAAAAAATCCTCTGGCACGTCGATTTTGTTTTTAAAAAAGGCACTTTTTGGCATACGACCCACATTTGTGACGTCATCGTTGTTCGAGATATGACGTCATCGATAATTTTTTAAATAGCAACCGCCAATTTTGACCATGTCATTTGAAAGAGCGTGTCAATCTACATACATACGTCATGAAAAATTATGGTGTTACATAACAAAAATTTCAAGAAAATAATATTTGAAGATTTTAAAATTTAATTTTCACAATACTGAAAATGATAAAGATTATGTAAAAAATAGACTAAATTAAATGTTCAAATTGTGCACAGTTGGCTGCCTGACAGTAGCCAAGACGATTAATAAATTATTTTTGGACATTATCAATAACTTCAGGAGGTATATCTAATTAGTTTTAGCTTTAATTATCATTAATATTTGTTATAGTTAAGTTAGCACTTACCATTTTCCTTGATTAAAACTCAATATAAATTTAAATATTACCCATTTGAACACAGTGAACGAGAGGTAACTGTACACAACAATACTACATGACCAATATGGCGAAGTGACGTGTGTTGGATCAGTTGTGCTCAACCAATCAGGAGTAGGAATATAGACCACAATTAAGTTGTGTTCGTGTTAAGTTTATACAAAATTGTGTACTTTTAACACATCACTGGTAAATATTACACAACACACATTCAGTATATTTTATTATAATACTAGTAATTTCGACCTAAAGTACACACTGGTAAATCTCACTTAGAGAGTAACTTTTTTTCAGTGTAGTTGTTCATAAACATTAAAATTCTTCAATAATGGCACAGCATAGCAAGACCAGCAATTTCACTACGCTGTCGACACTTTGACCTTGAAATGCGTGTGACGGGGTTTACAGAATAGGCGATTCCGAGGAGGACCGAAATAAGAATTTTTTATTTTCGCGTAAAAGCGTATTCACTCATTCCACATAAAAATTTACGTTATATTTATCCACATTATATAACATTTAATTATACAGTTATAGATAGGTATTTCATTATGTATTACTACCATTTACTGTTACTAACATAGGATGATTTTTTTTTCCAATTTGCGTCATTGTTCAGTTGATATAATTTCATCTAAAAGCAGGAAAGTACAAATTTTTAAAATTCGGAAAGTAGCATGAAAGTACATTCCACAACAGAAAAATTTTATAAGTATACTTAACTTTGAAAAATGTTAAAATGGAGATAAAAGTGGGTAGTATTTAATAGTTTTATTTTATTTATTTTTTATTTTCACGCTAATACACCGGAGTGTTTGCACACGTCAACAAAGTAATATAAAAGTATTTCCAATAACATACAAAGCAATAATACACTACAAAACTAATAAAAAATATAAAAATGTAAAACATACGAAACACAAAATTATATAGATACAGATTAAAATTACACAATAAAATATTACCAACTACTCTCACGAATTAATTAAAATTACTATTCAAATACTCACAGAAACTATAAAAAGCCCTGTTAATTAAGTATGTTTTTACTTTTCGTTTAGATACTACTAGCGGCAGTACTTTGAAGTTATTGGGGAGAGCGTTAAAAAACTGATAGGCCAAGGTAGTCCGTAGCATTTCTGGTTTTGTTAAGTCTCCAGAATTCAATGTTTATATCTTGTGTTATACACATGAATGCAACTCCTGCTTCCAAGCTGGTGTAAATTATTTTTAACATATAACTTAATGTAGTATACTTTACAGTTTACAATCGTCCCGAAACTCTGGACCTGCCATAATCCTTATTGCTTTCCGTTGATGCGAGAATACCCTTGATAACCCGGTTGCATGACCCCAAGTTAATATGCCATATGATATAATTGACTGTACGAGTCCATGAAAAGCGGTTTTTATTGTGGGTAATGATACAATTTTACTTAGACTCCTAAGAAGAAATAAATGTTTAGATAACTTATTATATAAATAATCAATATGACATGAATATCATTGCAACTATTTTTTAACGTTAGATTTACTACTGACCTACACTTGTATATTTTCTGTTCTATTGCATTCACTTGTTTCATCTTTTGTTAATGATAATATATTATTAAATATTAAAATATTTCCATATGAGCATACATAAAACTAATTTAAACTTACTCTCATTACAATAACTAAAAGCAATATGGTCAGCTCCATAATTTAAAGATGAGCACGTTTGCGCAGGAAATATTGTCGTGAATCATTAGAAAACATATTACTTTCAAAATGTATTTGACACAATTTGTACGAACTGTTAGTAATTCGGTGTAGCTTTTCCAATAAATCTTCTCTAGTAGAAACCACTGACCAACTCTTCGCTTTAAAATAAAAAATTGTATTTTTCAAAAATATGAAAATGTACATTTTAAACTTAGGTATGGAATAGCAGTAAAATATCACTTACGATGTTTACAATATGTTTATACATTACTTTCCTATTTATATCCTTAGGAAATTTAAAAAAGAAACTTAAATTGCTATTATAGGATGACTTGTTTAAACATTTAGTAGCTGCGCGGCGATTAATTCCTAGATTCAGACTTTTTGCATTAATCCGTCTCTGTATAATCGACGTGGGCCAAAGTTCTAGACAAACTGGACTGGATAGCGGAGATCTCTGCAGCCTAAAATGGATATATTTTATGTATGGAAGGGCAATGGATTTTTGGATAAACGTATGTACGTTCAAAAATATGCTAATCGCAGAGCATTCTCTCATAAGATATTTGCTAGAATCTTCCAACGTCTAAGAGAGTAGACCATTACGTACGTAAACCTGAAGTTGGGGAACAAATTTTAGCACGAGTGGAACAAAATCCAGGGACTTCTGTAAGAATAATTGGAACATAAAAAAATGTGAGTTGTCACACTGTTTGGCTTGCTCTTCATATGCAATCCCTGTATCCAATATATCATATTAAAAGGGTATAATCTCTTCATTCAGTAGACTCTCCTGCACGAGTTAATTTATGTCGTTCGCTATTAAGAAAACTGGCAGATAATCCTTTCCCTTTGGCTAACTTTTTATGTACTGATTATGTTCGATTTTCCAAAAATGGAGTTTTCAAGTATATACATCATTGGTCGGATGAAAATCCTCATATAATATAAAATGGGCAAGTTTGGTTCTCGGTAAATGTTTGGGCGGAAATACTTGGAAATCGACTTATTAGTTCATTCTTTATACCCAATAGGTAGGTAAACAATATTTAGGACTTCACAAAACATGCGAATTATTCTTTTAGACTGAACGCTGAAGGATATCTTAATTTTGTGGTACATGATTTACCAATTCTTTTAGACGAAATTCCAGTAACTCAGCGGCAAATTATATATTTCATGCAGGATGACGCACCATCTCTTGCACCAACAGTAAGGCTATTCCACTGCCTCCAGCGATTTGCAACAAGAGAGATTTTTTTGTGTAAAGAAGTACGTAGTTTTTAAAAATTATATTCCCGCTTTAAAAAAATATCTATAAAGCAATTATTGAAAAAACAACCCCCAACCCGTATTACCCTCTCCTCCAATTCGAATATTAATATTATGAATGAATATATTAAAATGTATTGTATCATTAAAACTATGAAGATTATTTTATGTTTACTTATTCCGAGTACGAGCCTGTCTGCCACATCATCTTCATTCAAATTTTCTTTTGCTCTTAAAGGGCAAATATTTCTTATTACAGTTTTTTTTTGTTCAAGTTGCTATTTTTGTTTTGGAGAAGATATAAATACGTCTTTTATTCCTTCATCTGCTATTCTAAGAAAATCTGATTCTATTGTATCTTCAATACCTTTCGTCCAATATTTCAGAATATATTTAGATTTGCATACTTGAATTCGTTTTCCGATCGACATTTTTTAAATAGTACATGAAAGTATTAGATTTTGCAGGTCACAATTTTGTTGAATACTCTAGGATACTTTATGCATGTTTCTAAAATATATGTTAACATTCCTTAGAAAATATACATAATAATTTTACGTTACTTGAAGTACTGAAACAAAAAAATGCCACTGATATTCCAACATTTTTACGGTACGATGAATTTTTGAAATTAAATACGAAGTTACATTTTAAAAACTTGTAGCGAACTACTGCATATTTTCAAACTTGATTTTCTACATTTTCAACCTGCACACCTGAGATTTATTAGGAATCTTAATTAATTAATTCATTAATTACTACTTATTTTAACATCGACATATTTTTAAAATTTTTCAGAATGCAGTTATCTTTACCAACGCAGTAGCTATATTAAATTATAAGTAGGTATCATGCAATGCATTCTTTAAGTAAATTATGTGTCACATAAATCATGGTATCTCGCAATGCATTTCCTCATTAAATCCTTAAATAATCATTCTATTTAATTAATATACATGCAAGCAATTGCAAACAACCACTTTGATTTGTAGGCATTAACAATTACAATGGTTAATTGTAAACCACATTCTGGAGTACAGAAGAAGTTTCACTTATATAGGAACGTCGACCATATAGACATATTAACATCAAGTACATATTAAAAAATGCTTGATACTGAGCATGATCTTGTGATTATGAGTACTTTGGAGGTAAGCAAGGTTTAGTAGTAATGTAGTGTGTCGGACGGCGACACCTGATAATTAGTCCATATATGGGCCCTTTTTACCTTGCCTATCACCTCTCCACTATCTGCCCTCCGCCCTCCTCGAACCTAACCGACGCCTTTATGAACACCAGGATCTTGGTCCATGGTAGGCTCCTCATCTCTTCCCTTACAGCTCCTCGGCGCCAAAGATCTTATATCTTAGTCTCAAAAGCCGCACAATGTCCCAGAAAATAGATAGAGGTCTTCTCCGCTACACATTTTGGCCATAAGGGTTCCTTCTCTATTCCTAGGTTTAGAAAATTATGAAACGAATTAATTTTATAATTAACAAATTGTTTTTAGTTCTTAAAAATTATATTTTTTTTTATAAAACTCTTCAAAAATAATTGATGTCCTCTTAATTTACTGCCAATAGTCTATTAAACATCTTGAAATTATTCCTGCATATTTTTAGACATGAACTCGATGACGTAAAATGGGAAAATACAAACAAAAATGTTATCGATAAGGCATTCTTGCATTTTTATCGGATTTCTTTCTCTTCCTCTTCCACTTAGCCTTCCGGTGCATTGCATATGTTTTTCTTGAAACAATCAATATTGAGTACGTAAATTAACAGAAGTGCACCTTGTCATGAAAATTTCTTGGATTTTTTTGTGATTTTGGCACTTTCTTTTGACCTTCGAATTTTCACTCACTTTTTGTTTAAATGCTCCGTTTTGGAGAAAAACTACATGTATTAATGGGTTACAAATGTCTTAGCGGCCTATAAATGTTGTGAGCTTTGAAAGCAAATGTCCGTCTTGTCAACATAATGACATTAGTTACTATTAATTCTTTGATTCGACAAATCGAAAACTAGTAAGTGGTTATTAAGTTTATAATTTAAGACAATATGGCTAATAGGATAATTGCAGTTAATTTGAATTTTGCAGATATGGCAGATATGCATTTAATGTTTGGTAAGTTCTGCACTAACGATCGTTTTAACTCATCATCAATTACTTTTACGAAAAAGTATTGCCACATTGTAAGAAAATACTTTTGTGTAACATTTTGACAGTACAAAAAAGTCATAAAAACACTGTTTTACGTTTTGCTATAATTAGAAAAAATTAATTAAAAATATATTTTTTTTAATTATAATTTATTAAGTTTATTAGGAAAAAGCAATGGAAATGTAAGCCTAACAGAGCGACGTTGGCCACAAACTTATCACAACAGACTACATCCTAAAAGGACGTTTTTCTTAAATTTGGATCGACATCTTCGTGAAATCGGAAAGGTTATGGATCCGAAGTCCGAAATTTACGGTCGACATAGAAATTTAAGCCCTGAACAAGAACAAAAAATTTTAGCACTGGTAGAAGAAGAATCAAGCTCAAGTAAAAGGGTTGTTTGTCGACAAATAGAAAATTGTACAAAAATGAATGTTCATCGGACTTTAAAAATCCAACTTCTGCACCCGTATCATATCCAACGCGTGCAAAATATGCTTCCCCAAAATTTTGCTTCTAGGATACAATTTAGTCATTGCTTGTTAACACAGCATGATGCAGATAGCGACTTCGTAAGAAAAATTCTATTCACGGATGAGGCAAGCTTTACTAGAAATGGATTGACAAAAATGCATAACAGCCACGTATGGGCGGATTTGAATCCTCATGCAACCATTGTAGCCATTAACACAATTTTCATTCAGGGTTAATGTCTGGGCGGGAATAGAGGATAATTTTCTATTGGGTCCCCTTTTTCATACCAAATAATTTAAATTCAGCATCATTTTTAATTTTTCTACAAAATGAATTCCGAGATGTTTTACATGATTTACCTGTTACCGTACGTGACGGTATGTGCTTGACGGTGGTCCACCCCACTATGGTAGAAACGTCCGGCAGTATTTAAATACCCATCTATTTCCCAATCGTTGGATTGGTCGACGACAAGATGCACCTATTCAATGGCCACCACGATGTCCTGACCTTAATCCGTTGGATTTTTTTTCTGGAGTTCTATGATATGGTTTATATTTAGGTAAAAAAATATTATGTTGATCACGCATTATTACTATTACTAAAGGAGACTATTATTTTTTGGCTGATAAGAGAACTGTATTACAGATTTTAATGCCATATTATTTTCATAAGTATTCCTCATTTTATAAAACTTAGAATTATCTATTTTGTTTTAATTCGCAAATATTCATTCAGTAAGTATTACGATTTGCTAAGTTGCCAAGGTATTGTAATAATAGGTATATTCACAAAATTTCAGTTTCACTTGAAAATGGTAGTGAATGGTAGATTTATGGGCACTACAAATTGCCGTTTTTCTCCAAAATGGAGCGTTTAAACAAAAAATTACAAGAGAGATAAAATGATCAGAAGAAAATTCTACGTTCGATATTTAAAGAAAAAGCTACATAGGCGTACTTAGAAATAATTGGAGGGGATAAAAGGTACTGCATCCCTCAGTTACCTCCATTCGCTCTTAGATTTTTTTCACCAAAATTAAATGATAAGTATGCCGGAATAAGATAAAAGTACGGGAAAAATTTCAAGTGTGTATCTTACAAAACAATGGGATTATTAACAAAAATAGTTTTTTAAAATGTAACTAACACCTTGCATACTGAAACAGAGACGCCCAAATAAAAAATTATTTTTGTCCAAAGAATATGTGGTTAATGGTGTGGCCTTCTATTTTGAGACACCCTGTATAAATGTGGCGTCTTAGGAGGAGCCATCGTCCAGATACAGCATGTCAAAAATTAAAAAAACAATCATTTTTAATTTCTAAACCGCTTGAGATAATTTAACCAAATTCAGTGTGCGTATTTAGTAGAGAGTATATATGAAAGAAAAAATTACCAGCTTTAGAAACGCACCAGTGGCGGAGGTATGGGTATGGGTATAATAAGGAGCCGTCACCTTATTTAATATTGTGTATTGTTTCTTTTAAGATTAAGTTTTAATAATGACTCATGCATGCTAAAAAATGCTAAATGGCTACTATGATTTACATTTACGGCCTTGTAGATGGAAATATGGTACTGAGAATTTATATGAAAAAGTTTTCAAATCATCCAACGCCAAGAATTCAGATATATTTTTCAACATCTTTCGGAGTTAGACTCATTTCAGAAAAATCCAATTCGTGGAAGACCTTTGAGTGTTAAGAAGGCCTAAGTTGGAAGAAAGCTACATGGAATTGAAGAAGACCCAAATACTAGTATTAGGAAGATCGCTGCAAATTTTAATGTGAATGATAAAAAAGTTCGGTCAGTTTTAAAGCATCAACAGTTATAATCCGTATCACATGGAAGCGGTTCAAATCTTACTGCCGCAAGACTATTTTGCTCGCCTAAAATTTTGCCACTGGATTTTGTAATTGAATATAATGTTGACGAGGCTTCCTCATATTTTAGATTGACTGCTCGTGAATGTTTAAATTAAAGATTCGGTAATAACGTGATTGGACTCAGGAACTAGGTCAACTTTAGCCACCCAGATCACCCGTTATGAACCATATTGATTTTTTTGTTTGAAGGCATTAGATTAGAGGTTCACATTGAATCTGAGGAGCACTTACGTCAACAAATTATAGACTGGTTGTGATGTGATAAGAGCCTCTCGAGGAATTTCTGTACGTGTTCGAGCTGCAATTTCAAGAGGATTTGAAGCTTGTATATTGACTGAAGATGAACTTTTCTAATATTTTACATAATAAAGCATAATAAGTAATTCCATTGTTAATTAAATATTTTATTATTTTAAGTAATGTAATGAGTATCGTAAAAATGTACTTGCTCAAATAAACCAGTTCGTTGTTAATCTGTTTGGAGTATAAAAAACTGTAAAGAAACAAAACAATGAAGATAATACAATTGCACATGTGATTACCTATTCCATTTGTAATATTATATAGGGTGATATATATTTTTTTGGCAAATAATTATCGATTATATCCACACCTCCGTCACTGGCAAGTTTCTAAAGTTGATGATTTTTTGTTGCATACCTACTATCATATCTAAGAGGGTTTAGAAATTAAAAACTGATTTTCCTTTTAATTTTTGACACGTTGTAACTGGACAATGGCTTATTTTTGGCCACAAAATATGCCTCTGGATTTTTGACCTCTAAATAAATACCCTGTAAAACAAATTGCTCTTATTTTCCAATAAAGAATCAATTTTTGCAGTTTTCGTATTTAAAGTGAAGTAACCCTGTATAATAAGTAACTAAGCAACCTCAACATTCCGCGCTCATTAAGGCAAATCCACCGAAGATATTTGTGCGTGGTGTTGGCCAGATCGGGGTATTTGCATAACAAACAATGAAGTGGAATTCGCATGTGCTGCGTCGGATAAAAATATCAAATAAATACAGGTGTGGTATCGAAACGTCCTTGCATGGTCGCCTAACTTTTACGAGAACAAGAGGCTTACATTTACACACATGACCGATATGATATCTTATAGTGCGGAAGCAAATCCATAATTTGCAAATGAAAACATTTATAGTGACAAACAAAAATTATCAGAAAATTGTAAATAAATGCAGGAGATTTTACTAAGAACCGGACATACTAAAATGAAAGATTCCGTAGGGACGAAACAACCATACAATTCGACCCAGAATCAATGCATAAGACTGTTCCTACACCAGTTGGAAACTGTTTGAAACTGCTAGAAATATTCGACTACTTATATTGAGAACGCACCAATTAATTTGGTGCAAGTAGTGCCTAATTGGGCAGGTATTTCTGACAGTTTCAAACTAATCCCTGACTTACTTATCTGGAACAAAATCCTTAAGTGTTTTAGAGAATACTTCACCTATGAGACAAAATAACAAAGATAAGGAGCACATCACTTAAGTTTTCAGAAAAAAATTGTTTTCAGAATGTTTTTATCACCACCAAAAAAAAAAAAGTGGTTAAGGACTTTGTGACTGTTGTTGTATTTCAATGAATGCCTACGTGAAAGATAAAAGATTATCTGGTTGGACTGAAACTTTCCCTTAAGCGGTGACTGTACCTTAAATAAGATGTTTAAAATTACTCCTGACTGTCTCAATACCCAGTCAGAAAGCCACGAAGTAGTACAAGGTACAACAGAAGACACTTGTAGTTTTTACATTAATATTGCTAATTAGTCATAAAAGCTTGTCGTTCATGTTTACTTCATCGGTACATATTAATAACTTCATGATAGAAATCCAAAGGATTTTAATTCGAACTTGAACATCATGATCCATTGTGCCCGTTAAAAAGTGACCCTCGTCTTCGACTTGGGATACTTTTCAAAACATTTGTGACCTATAAGAAATTTCCAGAAATAATTTGAGCGCTAAATATATTACAGGTGAATGTTTGTTAGAATTTAACACAAGGCCTACGTCTGAAAATAGATTACAAATAATTTATATTTTTTTTATAAAATACTTCTCGCAACTGTTATTGTGGAGCTCCACTACTCTGCGGACTAAAGCCCCGATCAGCGTTGAATTACACCCACAATATCTACCCATATATTCTTTATTAATAGCTTTTGTTATTACCTAAAGGTATACAAAAAATCGATTATATGAAGAGTACATTTTTTTGGGTAAAGTAAATGTCTAATTTAAAATTGATTGACAGGTTAACGTCACTTTTGACATTGTCGATATTTAATTTAGATATTTGACACACCTCAAAGGAGGCCACCTGAAGAAGCAATCCTAAAAATGCAGAAATAGGTCAGATCTCATCTATTGTGGTTGAATTTTCGTGTTACCACAGTTTCAAAAGTAGAAGTAGGAGGAGGAGGAGGAGGAACTAGAAGTTAGGTATTTATAGAATGTTTTTATTAAACCAGGTTAATAAATTTAGCTAGATTAATTTTTATTTTAGATAATTATTAAATAGAGCTTTGTCTATGGAATTGTTCATTAGCATCATGTTTGGTATCAGAGAGCATACATCCATATGTATGCTTCATTGATATGAAATCTAGGATAATTGATTTATATTAGCTTCAAATACCTTTCTAATACAGTACAGTTATACAGTAAAAAATGAATTCAGTACTTCATAAATTGTTTAACTATTCTGAACTTTTTTTATATTCTTAGAAACTAAATGCTGAACTTATTCTGTAATGACATTGATTTTATTTATCAAAACCAAACATTGTATCCAAACCATCCAAGGTTCCTATTAGTATAATTCCAAACTAGTTTAGATATGCTTGAAATTCCAGTTACCAATGTAATTTTAAATTATTTTTCGCACAATCGTTCTGAAATATGCCCTTACTGTCATCGTTGCCACATTCTGTAAATTGAATATACAACACTGTGGTTTGTTTCCATAGAAATCAAAAAAATAATATTGTTGTTTGAGTTCATAACAGCATTAATGCGGTAAGTAAAAATCAGTAATTCCTTTCACCAACAAATGCTGAGCTCATTTATTATAAAAATTAAAGGTACAATTCTTAAACGTAATAGTTTTTCCCTCGTTTTTATCTATTGCTTTTACAGTAATTCAATTTTCTGTATTATTTATTGAGTTAGACATGTTAGGATTATAATAAACTTCAGTCTGTTGGTATGTAAAATCTTATCAGCAAACTCTATTTTTTTTTGTTAAAGACTCTGCAACATATCCTTCAGCGACACCAGAAGACCTAAAATTACATTTTCTGTTAGTCAAATAATACATTAATGTTATCACTAAAACCTCCAGCCCCCATGACGTTTTAGTGCCATAACATCAACTCCAGTATTTGCTAACAAAGTCGCCGACGTCCTTCTAAAATCATGTCCAGTACAGGATTTTGGATTTTGCAGTTTTAAATATTCGGCAATTTGTTGTGGTATTTGTCCCAATGTATTTATATCCACAAGTTGATTTACACATTTTCCCTGACGAACTGAATACAAAAATCGACGAGAGTTAGTCTCCTTAGGTCTTAAGCCTGTATATTTTCGCAAAATCTTCAAAAAAGTGCCTTGTCAGTGGTTGTGAAAATTCGACTAATATGTGTTTTGGTATTAGGCACTTTAACAATGACAATTGAACCTTCATCCATAATGTCATCAACTGCCATCTTCATAAGTTCATCACGCTTAAGAGCCTCATCATTGCTTTCATCATAACATAGGTTTTATCGGGGGCTTCCAGCAGGAATATTCATCTCTTCTCTGGTATATACCTTTCATTGTTTCGCATGATGTCCAATATTTTTCTTCTTTAGAAATACTACTAACTTCTTAAATTGCGATATATCGACACCATTATTTAAGTTGATCGTACTTTTAAGGATAGAGTACTCTGCCCATAAGCTTCCTGGAGACTTCAATCCTAAATATCTCCGCTTTCTTCTCATTCAACCATTTCCTGAAGGCATCATAGACTTTTTCATACCTCACCTTTGATTTTGTGGGAATAAATAATCCACAACCTATTTGATACGATTCTTCAATGTCCGAATCTACCTCTGAATCGTCTTTATCAGTCATTATAAGCACAGTTTTGATAACAAAACACAAAATTGTTCAAATTTCAAATTGTTTTTTTGGTTTCCAACAAAATAAATTCAAAGCACGCTAGATAGACCTCGCCATTTCAGCAATCAAAATATTTTTTTATTATTTTATTTGATAAATGCGATTGTGCGAATTGATTGTCAAGAAAATTGTAATGTTGTATCGTTTCAAATTGGTGCAACTTTCCTTTGTTTTTTGAATAAGTACTGGTGAGGTCTACGAAAGTTCTTATTATGGAGTAAATATTTATTTAAATACGTTTCCAAAAGTCTTGAACATTTAATTTTCAAAATCAAGTATAATGTAGATGTATAAATTTGTTACTGGGTAGTTATTTTTAATATTTTTTAAAAATATTTAAAATTTCGATCTAGATAAAAATAAAATTGGCAGAGGCATGCTACTAATATTTTAAAGATCAAGAAATTTAATTTTTTCATGGTATTTTATCACTTAAAGGGTAAAAATTATATGGTATTTTACTATATCTGCTGAGTTATGTACCATATTTCAGGTATACATACTTGCATATATAGGTAACGTTAATTGTGCTGCTTCATATACACCGATGAACTTGTGATTTTTTATAGGTACAAAATATGTTGTAGTTCTAAGCTATTAATAAAATTGTAACAGTACTTTGTAGCCACATATACCCACACAGAAGGTATTAAAACGACTGAAAATTCAAATATAACTAACACAGTGAGATGGCGAAAATCAAATTAAATACCATCGACGTCATCATGTCTCAAAAAATCTGCAATGCCGTTGGACGAAAGGCAACTTCCTCTGTCTAGGGTAATACTTAGGTATCTAGCAAGAAACACACTTTAAAAATGAATTTACGAGATTCAAAATGGTTATGCATTATTTTGAATAAATAAATAATATTCATACCGTAAATTTGACACATATTAATTGTAGTCGCAACTATCTGCTCGCAACTGCTTGGGAATTAAACATACTGCCATCCTCAACAATTTATCGAGTCATATTTAATGCGCCTAGACTAATAACAAGAATTTAATTGACACTTACAGGCTTATGTAAATGGGATTGTCCTTTCTACTAGCATAGAGTTTTATTGTCTGTCAGACGTCGCTTTATTAAAACTAAACAATTATATTAAGACGACGAAAGCATTTGCTTGAATCTGATAATGGTGATATATTATTGTTGTGTTACGGCATAATACATAATTCCATCAAGCCTCTTCTGTCACACTTGAATTACTTTTAAGTTTCGTAATTTTAATAGAAGTAAAATGATTTCATTTCTTTTCTATTTAACTTGTTTGCAAACATTATTGGTTGAGGAATTTCAAGGTATTTGTTACAAGTTTAAGTAATAATGCATATATGGCATTCGTGTAGTCTAGTGTGGATGGTCTTTTTAAAATTTTGTGTTTCATTACTTGCTCCAATTTTTCGTAAAATTATTCGAAACTAAAAATATACTAATAAGCAAATTAAGCAACAATATGCTGAGGTTCTTAGTGGTGCTGACTCCATTTTTTTCGCAGCCTTAGGGTTGCTACAGACTATATGTGAATTCGCAATTCGTGATGTGCGATGCGTGATTTGTATGGAATTCGTGCATAACATGTAGGGTTTTTATGAATAGATTTTTAAAGTCCCTACACACTATTCGCAAATTTCGCACATATCACGAATCGCTCATAACGAATCGCGAATACACGCATAGTCTGTAGCAAGCTTTACAATTGATGGCGTTTACATAAGGTTTGTTCCTACATAGCAATGACTGATAGTTTACAGCACTGTTTTAATGCGCAAGTGTAATTCATGTACTAGTTTGAAATCAGTTTCTAATTCCTTTGTTGGAACGACACGTTTAGTTCAAGCAGTAAGCGTTAGGGGTATAGTTTGAAGTAATTTTCATTTATGTATAAGGAAGTGATAAATCTCATCATCACTAGAATCCGAGGTACTGCTGTAATTGCTAACCTGCTCTTCTTCACTAAAGTCACTCATTTTGAAAAACTACAAAATTACGTACTTAAAAATCTACAAATTAATTGTGCAACTATAATAACTTTTTTATATATTTTTAGGTATTAATAATATTGTGTGTGAGGTTGGGGCTTTTGTCCACTGAGTAACTACTTAGTGGATAAAAGCCCCAACCTGCGTTGAATTACACCCGCAATATCTACCCATATATTCCTTACTATTAGCTGCTGTAACATTTTTTTACTGTTTTAGAAAGGTATTTTAAGCTAATATAAATCTCCTACAATTCCTATCAATGAAGTCATATGTATATTCTCTGATACCAAACATCTATGTGGGTGTAATTCAACGCAGGTTGGGGCTTTTGTCCATTGAGTAGTTAGTTTCACACAATATTATTAATACCTAAAAATATATAAAAACTTTTACATAAAAGGTGAACATTTTTCAAGTAGGTATTGTCATATTTAATTCATTGACAGGATGTCACTGTTTGTCGTTGTCGATATTTAACTTCAAATAATTTTAATTTTTATAAAAAATTTTATAGTTAGATATTTTATTCAACTTAAAGGAGATCACCTGAAGAAGCAATCCTAAAAATGTAGAAATAGGTCAGATCTCATCTATTGTGGTTGAATTTGTCGTGTTCCCACTGCCAAATAGTGAAGTTAGATATTTATAGAGTATTTTATAAGCAGTAAATTAGATTATTTTATTTAGATAATTATTGAATAGAGCTTTGTCTGTGGAATTGTTTATTAGTATACCTAGATGTTTGGTATCAGAGAATATACATATGACATCATTGATAGGAATTGTAGGAGATTTGATTTATATTAGCTTAAAATACCTTTCTAAAACAGTAAAAAAATATAATAACTTTCTCAAATAGCATTATTACATACAATTTTAGTTACGTTCATTACCTAGCCTACCAAAAGTTGACTTCTGTTAGCGATTATATTCTATCTGCGCATGCGTCTGACTAGTGGTTTCCTAATAATCGTCAAACCGATTTGGCTGTCAACAAGCAGTTTCCAAACCATCCACTTTTGTGTTGGAACAAAAAATCTTACAACTAGTTCCCGGATCGATTGTGTAGGAACGGTTAAATTCGTACTGCGCAAACTCGCGACAGTTTGCTGCTAGTTTGATGCTGTGTAGGAACAAAACTATAGCCAGTCACTTCGTACTGTATTTCTTCTCATTCCTGTAACGAACCACCCTATAAGTTGTAAATTTTCGTTAGAAATTAGATTTGAGAGGTGGTTTGTCGATGTCAAGATTTTGATTATAATTTATTAATAGATATATTTCTATTGTACTTGCTATTTTTAAGTTATACAACCAATTATAGACTAAAAAATTGTATTAATAATTTTGCTAAAATATTAGAAAAATGTTTAAAAGAGCGTCTCAATAACTACTTGGGGAAAAACAACATTTTATCTAATTGTCAATTTGGTGTAATAAATCGTAGTACTGAAAATGCAGCAATTAAACTTTTACAACGGATTGTAAGTTGTTTAGACTCTGATACAAATTGTCTGGCTGTATTCCGTGCTAAAGCGTTCGATACTGTTAAACGTGATATATTATTAAATTGTTTAGAAATTATTAGAATTAGAGGAGTTGTACTTAATATATTTAAAGATAACAGAGTGTTAAGATTAATAATGAAATTAGTGAACCTTTATTAGTTACTATGGGCGTTCCACAAGGAACGGTTATTAGTCCTATCTTATTTTTAGTGTATATAAATATTATTAGTGAGCTTAATATCGTAAAAGGCACTATGCTTTCATATGCAGATGATACAGCTATTGTATACACAGGGAATTCTTGGGAAAATCTATACAACGATGCCGTTGTTAAAATAAAAATGAATGTTCGGTATGTAATTTAAAATAACTAATATGCACCAAATATCTGAATGTTATGATTAATTGTCACCTGATATTGTCAGAGCATGTTTCTTTCATTTCAAATAGACTGAGAAGATTGATACACAAATTGTATTAAATTCGGGATATTTTGAACAAAAAAAATTTTAACTATTATTTATAGGGCGTTGGCTGGGGCAGCATTAAGATATTGTATAGTTGTTTGTGCTTTTCAATCTACTTTTAAGAAAAGTTGAAGTTTTGTAAAATACTTAGAATATTATTTAAAAAGAATAAGCGACTCTCAACAAACCAATTGTATACGGAACTGTCATTATTTTCCATTAGAATGTTATACAGTTATCACTACTTACAGTGGATATAAATTATTCTGGTACTGCTGTAAGTAATGGTTATTTATTTCACAATACATATGCAGCAGGAATATATATTGTTATGCCATTGTTTCATAAATCACATAGCTATAGGTCCATTATTCTATTATCAGCCAAAACTTTATAACATGTTACCAATTGTTATAACAAAATTGAAAAATGGAAAGAATGCAAAATCAACCTCCATATTTTTAGGGTATTCTCGCAGTGTTGATCTCTTCTATTTCTATATTAACCTGCTTTACTTTACGTCTTGCCACTAATAGATAAGCTTCGATTGCGGGAAACTGAGTACTTCCAGCAAATGGGGGTCTCCGTCCTCCACCAAGATACCTACCTATATCATCCACATATCCAACCAGAGGCACTTCATTAGGACTTCGTTATCGTATAGGTATATTTTACAGGGTTGGTCCGAGGACAGATCCCTGTGGACTACCACAAGAAGCTTGTAGTACTTGCTATGTTTTTCCTACCAATAGAGGTCTCTTTTTAAAATAACTACCTATCATCATGTTATAAAGGTAGGGAAACAGGTTACGTCTTCTTATTGAGGAAATTGCATGATTAATGTGTTAAATAGAATACAGCATATAGCGCCTAATAACAAATATTTTACCGTGCCAAAAAATCAAAATGTAAAGTTATAAAGAATCAATTAAACTTTTATATTATACTACCAGAATGTATGCAGGGCGTTTAGAAAATCAATGGTGAAGCAAACTTAATTTTTTTCTTATTTATTGTATTCAGCGCTTCATTCCGATTCCAAATAACATGTTCTATATTTGTTCCTACCATTTACATGATGTAGAATATGTTACTTGAAGCATTTACAAAATGTTTCTATCTGACTTCACTACATTAAATTACCTGATTTATTATGAAAATATAATAAATAAAAGTAATACATAAGAATTTTTTTAAAATGCTTAGGGATAAATAAAATCAGATGTAAATAGCAATAAAAATGTATTAAATTAATTTTAAAAAATGAATAAATATTAAATATCATTATTAATTACTTTTATTTATTATTTTTAAAATTAGAACAAGTAGTTTAATGTGAAATCAGACGGTATAATTTTCTAAATACCTCGAGTAAAACCATATATGTGGTATCTACCCAACATTATTGTCGCCGTAATTGTCACGAGCGAATCTATATTGTAAACAAAAGAATAAGTTACATTTTACAATACCGTATCACATCGTCACTAATAATTATGACATTACCTATACATTATTTACACTATGTATCAATACCACAAAATGCAAGAAACAAACGCTTGTTTACATCAACAACATCCTAACCTGCACCTGTATCAACGGACACAAACCGCGCTGAACGGCGTGTAACGTCACTCCAATAATATCGCGTTTTCGGCCACATTGCTTTATTTACATTGTATGGCAATTTATTAATGGTAATATTTTAATTATTATGTGATTATTACCGCCAGACACGTATTATGACCTTTCAATATGTTTGAAGGTAATACATTTCGAACTAATATAAAATTCATGCAGCCTCTTAATTCCCATACGTATTGCTCTGCGGACATTCGAAAATAGACCTCCAGATGAGTATAAATTGCTATTATCAAGTCATTTGTTTCTACATGGCAACTCGGTAATAGGGACCAAAAAAAAGTAAGCAAGTTAGTGTGCGCAATATTAAAAAAATAATAATAAGTTAAAGGTAGAACATATTTTATTAGGTAACTTATTTGCGATATATTTGTTTGTTAAAAATACTTTTGATCCGACAAGCAGATGGCCGAAGAACGACCTTAGTTAAACATCTATTGAATACGTTACCCAATTCAAAACTATAGAGGCTTTATAAAGATAACGTAAAGAGCAACAAAAAAAAAACGAGTATCTTTATGGAGAGTACATACACGGAACAATTAAACGGTTATTTCGTTAACAGTGAATATGTCACAATAGGTAAGATAGCCCATTAAGGAAAAAGTATACTACTTAAATGTTGTATAGGCTTAAATACCATTCTAACAATGGCAGGATTGTAAAACAATGTAAGCGCAGACAGTTCCTTATTTATCGAAATTGAGCATGTAATTTTCACTTAATTAAAATAAACTAACTGAAAAACCTGCATAAATTGCAGCGGGCACAATGCCTGACGCTGCGTTATCTGCTAACGCAGCATGTAATTATACATAGCTACTGCACGTGCGACGTTATTTCGCTAAATTTGTACTACCTGTTGTGCAGTTTGTAACGTTTATTAAACCCTACCTGGTATTGCCATAAAAATAGGTAACGAACGACACATAGGCGTTTAAAAATCGATCACTTGAAACTTGCGTCCATATTCTTCCCATATAAAATTGCCAGCTGTGAGGAATGCAATCATTACTGAGAATAAAATATAGAGAATTTTTCTCGGTTACTACAGAATGTATGTTTGCCGGCATTTATATAGCCCTAGCACGAGTTTTTCAGGAAATAATTATTATGCGGAATTTCAGGTTACAAATGTGTTTACGTCCTGGGTAAGCTACAATATGATTTTATTTTACCGCAACGTACCAGATGAGGTGATAATAGAGTTGCACAATTTAATCGATATCGTTAGATAACATGCGGTTTATATATTGTTGTTTAAACCGGCTTTTTAAGGTTTATATGACTGGATGAATAATTTAATAGAATCAGTTACTGATTTTAATGCACACATTTCGTGTTATAAGAATACAAGAAACAAACAGTATTTTCTTTTACAACATTCTTCAAAATAATTCTTAACTTATTCTTCATCTTCTTTAACTACTATAGAAATAAATGAAATAAACCCCAGAGTTTGAAAACTGATATTAAGAAAACGTAGGGAAAAATTTGTACCATATATGTCCTCACTATTATTCTATTGTGTGCTAAAATTTCAGTAAATTTCGTTATTCCATTATTTAGTTAGTAATGAAAATGTTGCAAAAAACATGGTTTTTTGGATACAAAATTGATACCTCTCACATTAACTCGTAATTTTTTTGTTCATTGATAAAAAAATACAAATTTTTGCTGACGATAAGTCTATCTATTGTCTTTAGTACTGTGGAAGTCATTTGTTTCAAAAGTTTTTCTTTGTTAATTTAAAAAAAAACAGATGAGAGTGCTAGCTCCGTCAATATTACGTTATTTAAAAAAAGAACAAACTGACACAGGTAGTAAACAACAATCTGAAAGGAATGGAAGGTTTGTTTTTTCTATACACGATTTTTCATTCTTAACTTTGGGAAATGAGCATGCAAAAATAATAGGGATCTTTCCTATAATATTTTTATCTATCACACACTCCGGTCTCCTGATACAGGGCGCACAACTTTAAAAAAATATTTTTTTTTTATCTAGGTACTATACATTAATATACAATATGTAAACTATGACTAAGTACAACTATTTTAAGAGAGGATAGAGAAAATTAAGAATTAATGAAATTCCAAAATTATTTATAACGCGAAACAATTTTTTTTTCGAAATTATATTAAATCCTTATTTAACGCCGCACAGTGGCTCAAAACGCCACTGTGCCACCCAAATTACTGTACACCCCTTAGGGTTGGACCGTTTGAGTTGATTTTTTTTAAATGTTTGTCATAAAATTGCGTATCGATCCCTCTTTCTAAATTTTCGCTTTGGGTCTTCATTTTCGCGGAATTTGACTCCAAAAATGGGTTTGCATGGAAAAAACTAGATTTTTCGCACAAAAATTACCCTACAGAACACGAGATTGAGATTTTGCCGGACTTTTTTATGGGGAAATGCTCGTCTTGGAAAGCCTTACAAGACTGTCCACTTAGATTTCGGGGAGAAATTTTCACTATCATACATTTCCATCCGAACAGTTCCAGGAAAAATCAATCATATCTCATTAACAAAGAACTATTGTATCTAAAATGGCCACTTTTGTCAAAAAAATTGAATTCCCAAAATCATTTCTGACCTCTGAAATTTTTGCGGATTCCTTGAATGTGTACAAATAATTTTTGTGACATGAGATTTTTTCCAATACCTTCCCAGTTTTTAGTAGAACGATTGGTGATATGGGAAAATTTTTGGATAATTGTGGCCATTTTAAGAGCAACGGAAAATTTCTTCCCGAAATCTAAGTGGACAGTCTAGGACTTTCCAAGACGAGCATTCCCCTATAAAAAAAGTCCGGCAAAATCTCAATCTCGTGTTCCGTAGGGTCATTTCTGTGCGAAAAATCTAGTTTTTTCCGCGAGAAAGAAGAGCCAAAGCGAAAATTGAGAAAGAGGGATCGATAGGGATCTGTCCGCCGACGGAAAATTCCCAGTCAATCCCGTCATGTCATAATTTAATTCATGTGTTTACGATGTGTTTGCGTTGTAGTTTTGTGTTCTGCTTTAGTTTTTAGTGCATAATTTTTAAACGTTTTATAGTTATTAAATAATGAAATTTGTGTCGGGCGCAGATATTTTCCCACAGTATAGTTCGCCGGTTTGTTTTTCTAGGTTATGGGATAAGACTACCGCGGGTACATTAAAAGTTTTCTGTTATCTATTCCTTTCATTCAATTTTGTTATAATAAATAGGCATGTTATCTAACTGTGCCTACGGGAAGTGTGTTTTATCGGTAGTGAGCAGTTGCAATAAATGAAAATGTTGTAGTTTTGCCAGTTTGTAATGAAATGAAAAACGTATCCAAAATAGTGGAGCTAACTGGATTAACTGTTACTTATCTATCAGGTATTATTACTAATAAGAATGTTAATTTTTGTCATTTCTGCATTTAGAAATGCTGCAAAAAACGACCGAATGGTAATAGATATTGTTGACAGATGTAAGCTTTATCTATGGATCTAAGCCATCTCAGTCGATGCTTATCATAGGCGCCGATTTTGGAATAATTTTTTTTTTGTCTTAAAATTTTTGTACTTATTCATAGTTAACCCTGTATATGCAATACATATTTTTGCAATAGAATTGCATCATAATAAAAAGTTCATATTTTGACGTCAATAACGTTTTTCAACTATCTTGTTTCAGATACTTTGACTTTTTACAATCAGAGAGATCAAACGTCTTGTCCGAATTAGCATGTCATTATTTATTTCGAATACAATGTAGGTGAAAGAATTTTTTTGTTACATTGCAGTTACATAAACTTTTTCCTTTAAAAAGCCTCAAGAAACAAATCTAGTGGATTGAGATGCGGTGATCGAACTGGTCAAGCAACCTCATACCGTATTTAAGCAATTTATAATTTCAACATGCTATAACCGCAGAACCAGCAAACTGATTTGAAATAACATCTGTCAATACTATTGTTACAAACTTAAAGACACTCAATGCTTACTTAATCGTATAATATTTTTTGTAAAATCTTTGTAATCCTAAAGAAATCTAATCTATAAAAAGTCAAAACATCTGCAAAAGAAAGCATCTTAGTGAATACTTTCAATAGCACTTTTTTCAGAAACTAGAATAGAATTTTAATATGTGCACTGAAAAAATTCTCTTCACCACTGGCGCAAAAATGTTTAGGGGTTCAAGGGTCGTCAAAATATTAACATTTTATTATGATTATTCTATACCAAATTTGAACAGAAATATGTATTTGTTTAGTAGATAATAAAGAAGTCAGTTTATACTGTCCCTGATAATAAACCTCCTGCATTTATTAGTAATCTTAAAGAAAGTTTTAATATGGACTCAGATGGAATTCTACCGTACTTTTTAAAACTTTGTAGTCCACGTATAGTTTGGTCATTATCAATACTTTTCCAAATTTCAATTAATATGAGCTATTTTCCAGAAGTATGGGAATCTAGTTATGGATTTCCGTCGTTTAAATCTGGCGATAAATCTGATATTGGTAATTATAGGCCAATTTTTGTCTTAGTTCAGCGGGAAAAGTATTTGAATCCATAGTGGCTGATTGTCTACATTTAAATTTTAATAGCTTAATTTCACCATATCAACTTGGTTTTTACCCCAGTCGAAGCACAGAAACTAATTTATTACTTTTTAGTAACTACATTCTGGAAAGTATTGAAGATGGTTACCAAGCTGATGCAATAAACTGATTTTCGTAAAGCGTTCGATCGAGTTAACCATAAATTATTGTTAAGTATATTAGAATCTTACGGGGTAATCGGGAATTTGTTATTGTAGATGAAATCTTACACTCTTTAATAATAAAATAAATTGTAGTAAATTACTTTCATTATTTAAGAGTTTCGAACTATACCACCAGAATAGATGAATTTTTCTATCTACGTCAATGTTGGATTATATTCTTCTATAAATTAAGTTAGTAAGGCGGTTAATGCGCTACTGCTTACTAAATTTATGAAACAAATAAATTAGCACTTACGTATGTGGAATTTATGTTTAAGTTATTTATACTGATTACAATATTATTTAATTTATTGTAAATGTTAAATTTATTTTTTAGGATAACCGTAATCATTATTTTCGATTGTATCATTTGGGTTAATCCTGTAGATACAAAATAAGAATTAAATAAATAAATAAATAAATAAAATAAAATGTTTTTTTTTAGTTGAAGTAGGTATCAGGAAAACGAAGTATCATAGAGAAACATGTTATAGGAAAGAGTCCTATTATTTTTTCATGCTCTATAGTTTTCTAAAGTTAAGAACAAACGAACGGGAACATTCGGTATGGTCCAAGTTTTTTGTTGGAAGAGAGAAATTGTTTGCAACAACGATTAAGTTGCGGGATGACGGCGACGTACTAAATTATGTAGATCAAAGTGAAAGTTTTGTTATAAATTCAGTACTTATAATAATATATTATTTATCGTCTCGCCTAGCCGTGATCGTCTAGTGGTTAGGACCCTACGTTGTGGCCGTAGTAACCCAGGTTCGAATCCTGGTCACGGCATGAGACTTTTTTTTGGTAAGGATAATTTTTAATATTGGGAATGTTTAAAGAACGTTAAAGACATCGGGGGTAAAAAACGTAACAAATATTCTGTCGTGACCGCTCGTCGCAGGAAGCTAATCTAATTAAAGCGAATTGGGGCTTGCTGTGTAGGGTAGATCTTTTTGTGTTGAATACAAGTGAAGAAATAGAAGTCTAGGCATTCCACCATTGCGAAGGTGGCATGAGGATACTACCGAATTAAGTTTTCGAAGGCGAACAGAATGGGTGAATTTGTGTGTTGGGGCGACAAATCAATATATGATTTAACAAATAAAACAAATCGAAAATATGTACCTAATAATGTATAATATATAATGTAATAATAATAATATATAATGTATCTAAAATTGATAATATTAAATTTACACGTGAATCGCATTAAATTTAAGTCGGTCAATCAGATAACATGCAATTATGTAGTAAAAGATTTTACTTTGGACGTTACTTGCAAGTTTTATATTTGGAAAACACTACTGCTGGTGCTGGTACCAATAAAAATAATGTGTCACATGAAAAACGAAGTTTCACTGGAAAAGATGTAGGCAATTTAATATAGATTTTATGTAAGAATAAATATAAATAAATAAAATGTTTTAAAGAACGAATGTTGATTATTAATAATAAATGTTTATTTTTAATACACTGTAAAAAAAGTTGCTGTGTAAGCGAGAATTTCCAGTGTATAATTTAGGATGTGTAAAAATTCCGTGTTAATAGTTTTACACACTATGACTTTTTTGTACGTTTTACACAAAATGTGTTAAAATTACTAGTATTATAATAAAATATACTGAATTTGTGTAATATTTACCAGTTGTGTGTTAAAAGTAAACCATTTTGTGAAAACTTAACACGCACACAACTTAATTGTGTTCTATATTCCTACTCCTGACTGGTTGAGCACAACTACGCAGCTGCAGTATATCAGCTGATCCAACACACGTCATATTGGGTATGTAGCGGTGTTGTGTACAGTTACCTCTCGTTCACTGTATTCAAATGGAGAATATTTAAATTTTGAATTGAGGTTTAATCAAGGAAAATGATAAGCACTTACCTAACTATAACAAATATTACTGATAATTGTAATTAAGCTAAAACTAATTAGAATATTAGATATCAGGAATTTACTCCGATGTTTTAGATTACTCTGTAATCTAACTTTTTTGTAACTTTAGAGAAAGAAAATTATATGTACAGATCACTACCAATTCGTAAACTCCTATTATATTAAGAATGTTGTGCCTAAATACATCTTTGTTTGTTGTTTCATTCTTTATGATTTACTAGAACATTATTAGTCCTTTATTAGAATATGTACTATTATACTGTTAATTTTAGTACATACATATTTTGTTAGCAGACTTGGTTGTTGTTCATTTGAACAGAATTTTATTTATTTAATAAAGTCATAAAAAGTGAAATATCTTTTATTTTATAATTACACCATAATTCAGAAAATTCTTTATATTGATACGGAAGCTCGCCTACCTTGTTAATTATGTTCCTGTTTGCTTTTGGAATTATAATTTTTAATATATATATATATATATATATATACCTTGTTAATTATGTTCCTGTTTGCTTTTGGAATTATAATTTTTAATATATATATATATATTCTGCTGTTTAATAGAACAATAGCTATATTCAATGCATTCTCGACGATAGACAGAATCTCTAGAAAATGTTAAAATAAAAGTATTTCAAAAATTATGTTTATTAAAAATTATTTCTCTGAGCCTAAATAACCTGTAAACAGCTTTATATATATAAAAATTATTTCGAAAGTAAACAGGAATATAATTAACAAATTAAAAAGATAGGTGAGTCTTCCATATCAATACCTATTATACAATAAAATTAACATGTTAATGTGTAAAGCCTACACCTTCAATGATACAAATAACACAGAAATGTGTAAGTTACACATGATATTTGTTATATTAACACAGTGGATTGTGTTAAGCCTTTAACACACTGCTAAATACAGAGAAATGTGAAAAAATATACAGAATTCCGTGTGGACCTCGATTAACACAGTATCGTGTTCTTTTGTGTTAAAATGTGTAAATATTTTTTTGCAGTGTAGTAAAATAATTTATTTGTTTAATGATAATCATATTAATATTCGAGGAGTTTGTGTGGTGTTTGTTACTTAATCACGCATAAATGACAGCGGATTTTGATGATCTGAATTATCACATAGGATGCTGTTTACCTCAGGAAGGCAAAGGATTTCTGTGTTAAATCCCGCGGGTGGAAAGCAAGCAAACTGTTCTTTCTTTTAATATTGGGGGTTGGAATTTTACATAATACACAACAAATATGTACATCAACGTGGGTAAATAAATAAGTCGCAATATTATTAAAAATCTGGTGAGTTCTTAGTCTCTATGAATTCTGACTAGGGTTGCTAGCTCGTCAGTTTTCCACCGACCTGATATTTTTTATCTGTGCAACATACCCGGAATCCACCCTAATTCTGACACGGGTAGTATTGTGTCTTTCCTTTCTGGAAACTTAATTTTTGTCCTGTAGAAAAGATGGAATAACTATCCTCACTTGCTTTTTCATTTCGAAATGAAAACACACATCACAAAGTATAATCTAGTTTATAGTTTGTGACACACATATGGTCTGATCTGACATCCCACTACTGACAGCCTACTTTAATGCAATTTATTGCCCGCTTGATCGCTTCCTTTTCTTGCCGTTCTCTGTACTGTATTGTATTAATTTACTTTGTATGGTTTACCTTATACCAACACAATTAATAGAGCTAGATAATAATTTTTAGTAGGTGCGTTTAATATGAACAAAGCAATTATTCAATGGTAACAAAATATCTGTATAGGTACGAAACATATTTTTACATATATTAAATATCAATAACTTCAACACACTCGGTTACCTTTTTTGCTTGCGAGAGCACATATTGTTTTAATTTGTTCTTATACTGATAGATATTGTTAATACATTGTATATTTTTTGGTACTGTATTATATAATCTTGGAACCAAAAATATAAAGGATCTCTGACCAACAGCTTTTGTCATCATGCAGAGACACTACACAGTCTTGTTTTTTACGCGTATCATAACTATGGATAGAACGAGTTGAAGTACGATCCTTAATTATATTTTGTTTCACCATTATATTAAAATCTTACCAGAAATCAATTTTAGAAATCGTTTTTGTAGGATTTGAAGTGGTTCTATGTGCGTTTTTCGTGCTGATTCCCAAATAGAAATGCTATATCTCTAGTGACTTTCAATCAATGCGTAATATAACATTAATTGTTGTTGATGCGAAATATTCTTTAAATATTTAAAACGATACAAAATAACTTAACTTCTTAATAACATAATTTATATGTAAATTCCATCTTAAATCAGAATCAAAACTAATATCCAAATACTTTATTTTGGAGTTTAGATTTATCGCGAACTGTTCATCTTTGTTTTTAATTACTATACTTTGAAAATATGGAAGTTTTGATTGGTAACAAGAAAAATGCATGTAATATGTTTTATCAAAATTTACCGTTAGTAAGTTATAACTGAACCAATCTTGAATTTTACAAAAATCAGTTTCGACCATTAATTTAAGTTCTTCCCAACTACTTTATAAAAAATAGCCTTATCATTAGCAAAACCATATATTTTACCACTAGTTTCTAAAGAAAACAGTTCATTTATGTATATATTAAAAAAACAGGACCAAGAACAGTGCCCTGGGGTGCACCACGCTTTATAGACTGAAATTAATTTAACGCACTGCCTTAATTCTCTGATGCCTACTTGACAGATAGCTTTCAAACAACCGCAAACAATTTTCCCTAATACCCACATTTTCTAGTGATTGCAAAAGAAGATCATGCCTGATGGTATCAAATGCCTTAGATCAACGAACACACACAAACAAGGATTGCGTTCATCTAACACCCCGTATATTTTTGACGTCAAAGGTTGAATTGGATCTTCGGTAGAGATATGTGATTTAAATGCGAACTGTATAATATAGATAGATAGCAAAGGCACATTTAATAAAAGTCAATATAGACCAAATGTAAGTATTATTCCTAGATGCCGAAAGCCTAACTCCTCCCTATGATTGAATTGCCCGAGAAGTGGTGTTTCTGCACTTTAAATAGAAACTGGCGACCGAAGTAAGCGCCGCCGCAGATCAGGCGCCATAGTGACACCCGCATCATCGCCGACGGGAAAAATGGCCTAAAGGTGTGATTTTCTAGCGACGTCCAGCGTTCGCGGCCCGCCGTAGCGTCCAGCCGTGCGGCACTCGAACAATGGATTTCAATGGCAATGATTTATTAGACGCGGCACGTCTCGACTATGCAGCGACCGATCGTCGACAGCTACGGCTCGACTGCTCAAAAACATGTCGGGACACGGACGCCAACCATAGTATTATTTAATGTAAGCGCAATAATATAAAAGTAACCTTATTTGTGCATATATTTTTTAAATTAATATCTAGAGTAATGCCACCGAAATGGAAATAAAAAATAAATGGTTTGAATTGGTATTTTGTAATATTTTTCTCGGCTCCTAGATTGAAATACTAAGTGAATTTCGTTTTATATGAACAGCAAGGTCATCTTCTATCAAAAGCAATGTTGGATCCATTTTTATAAGTAATTTTGACTTTAGAATTTTGAAAACGGCTGTTAAAACGCAGGCGCCAGACGCTTCTAGCAAATCATGCGAACGTAACTGCTAGTCGTTACTGCCAGACGTCGCGGCGGGTCGCGAACGCTGACGTCGCTAGGACATCGCGCCTTTTCACCCACAAATATGACATAATGGCTTAACCCATATGGAATGAACCGCATTAATGTAATGTCACAGTAGTATGCAACCCGCGGTACTTTGTGTCATAAGAAATTTAATTTCAATCAAGCGTTATTATGACCCTTATGAAACCTATATTTAAGGGTTCAATTTGCTGACTGAAAACGAAACATTGGAATTTGATTTATTTCTCTGTTAATAAAAGTATTTAAGAAATTTGTTCACTTGAATTCAACAGAAGAATGTTATTTGTTAATTTTGAACCAAACATTCTAAAATATTTCTCTCTTTAAATGTTTTAAATATATTTTTTAAATGTGTTCTTTCTTCACCAAAAGTAAAACAGAATTAAACTCAATTGAGTAACTCATTTCATTTGGTTTATCAATCATCTGTCAGAAAACTTGAAAATTTGTATATTGACATTATATTGATTTTGTGTGTTTTTTAATATATAATTGTATAAGTGAGTTTATGCTTTTAAATGCTTTATGGTATTAAATATATGATTGCAATCATATAAGTATTATCCAATTTAATTAAACTTATAATCCAGACTGGTCAAAATTGAACATAATGTTCTATATAGGGTGTTGCTTAATGATATGTGAATATTTAAGGGGTGATTATACATAGAAAATTAATGATAGTTTTATAAACTATGGTCCAAAAATGTTCCGTTACAAAAATTCGGGGTGTGTAAGTTATAGGAAAATAAAAAGAAACATAATTAATATTTTCGAAACCGTTTTAGATATTTTCATGAAATTTAGTATGTGGTGACTATTAATATATGTGCATATTTTGCAATATAAACCAATTTCTATCTTTAACAGTGGCGTGCGCACGAGCACTGACTTTAATATTTTTAAAGAAAAAAATGGTACGCCAATGGTTTTCTTCCAGATAAAAATTATTTTTAAATTTCCTGTTCAATTTGAAAAATAAACGCCCTCTTGAGTTTTTGGACTGCAATGCGCTATTTTTGATAAAAAAAAATAGAAACCGTTGGATTGTCCTGGAAAATTCAAGTAATTATTGAAGGGTACAATCATGATTACAGAAACTAATGAAAATGGCCCCCATTACTTAATATGCATGCTTCCGCTCTCCTTTTCATGGAATTGAGCACTCGTTCAAATATTCCCGGAGTATGTCGTATTCTATCACATGCTGCAACTATTCTTTCTCTTAATTTCTTTTCAGTGTTAATGGGACTTGTGTACACGAGCGTCTTAAATTAAACTACTGAGGTCGGGGGAACCTTGGTGGCCATTCCTAAGTCTACCGCGCCCAATTCAATGATTTGGATAAATTGTTTGTAAATAACTGGGTACTGTTATACTGAAATGTGCTGTTGCACTATCGTGCATGTACCACATTTGATTTTTTATTCCTTAAGGAACATCCTCAAGCAACAAAGGCAACTGTTGTTGAAGGAAATTCAGACAAGATTGTCCGTCAAGTCGTCTCGGCAGGAAGAATTTTCCAATGGTAATCGCCAATGATACCTGCTCATACGTTAACCCAATATTGTTGTTGGAAATGGGTTTCAGTTATACCACGACGATTTTCATCCACCCAAATATGATTGCTATGGAAATTTTGAATGAAATTTCTTGAAAAATTAGCTTCGGCAGTGAACAGAATATGCGATCTAAATTGCGGATTTTAGGCAAAATTATGAAAATACCACTAACAAAAGGTCATACGCTTTGGAAAATCTGTGTGAAGTAACACCTGCACTCTTAAAATATGGTAAGGATATAACAAAAAATCCACTAAAATTCTCCAAACAATTTGGTGGTAACTGATAAGTTGAAGTAGATCAGCATGTTTTACCTTCAGAAATATGTAGTACCATTTTGTAAACAGTCTGTATATTTTTATCTCTATCTCAACATAAACAATATTTCCAACTTGTGGACCATAACGTAACAATGTATAAAATATTTCCTGGGAATTGGTCAAAATAATAAAACCATAGTTTAAAATACTATGCAATCATAATTTATTATTACGATCGTTTCGGGATAGCACCCATCATCACATAAAAAAAATTGTTTACATATTTGTTTCTATCTATAAAGAATTTTTTACAAATTTATGCATTTTTGCATTTATTAATTTGTAAAAAATTCTTTTTAGATAGAAATACATATGTAAACAAAATTGTTTTAAAAATGTCTTTTATCTGAAGATACTTTGACTAATTCCCAGGAAATATTGTATACATTTATCTCAACATAGTTGTAGAGTAAACTTAATTCTGGATTTATCCAACCCCAGTTTCAAAGTCCTGTTAAAAATATAAAATATTTACGATATGACATGACATATTACAACTGATAACTTGAAATAGCTATATATTATTAAACAATGGAATCTCGTAGTCGTTAATTTTTAATATTTTAGAAGGTAGTAGCGGTCACCTGCTCTTTCAAGCTCGGATTGTTCCACTTGGTCAATTTTGCATACAATATAATTTACATACATTTCTGAATGCTATTATAAGTTATTTAGCGTTTCGAAATTTAGTTCACATCGATTTATAGGCATATCAGTTTGTGGGCTTATCGTTCGCCTCATTAATTGTATGGCATAATCCTCAACATGTTTCTTATTGTTACTTTTCAACACCATTGCTGGAGAGATTAATTTATATTGATTGATTTTACCATTAGTTTCGCTAGAAATTACCAACGATAAATATACGCTTCCTGGATTGAAAGTAAATTGAGTTCGAAGCTGACCGGAAATGGCTGAAAATAAACGCTGGCCATATTACCTTTCGCAAACAGTAGAAATTATGTACTTCAGGACTAATTGGAGAAGTTCAAGAGTACTAGACTTTATGTAATAAAAAAATAATAATTAGAAACAATTCTTACAAGTAGAGCTTGTCATTTTGATGTAAATAAGGCAGAGGTTGGTGGGGGTTCCGTAGTTTAGCAGAATATTAATTCTGTAAACTTTGGCAGAACTGTCGTCGGCTGTAGTTTCAATAATTTTTGTTTCCATAGATAAAGACAAACATAGAATGTGCTTGGAGGATGCGCGAACTAGCGTCTTATAATGGCTGCCATTTTGAGGCACCTCACTATGGCAACTGTTGTCAAACATAGTCATGAAAATCGGTATGTACGCAAGTCTTCGTTGATTTTCGTCCTATCTGTTCACAAATTGTACCGTTGAATGAATTTCATTCAGCTCCTTATGTAATTACTTCTGGAGTGCCCCAAGGTTCACACTTGGGGCCACTGCTTTTTCTTATCTACTTTAATGTTTTTATTATAGAAAGTTTTTAATGTACGCTGATGACATAAAGATATTCTCTGAAATAAATAGTTTAGTTGATTGTTTACTTGTCCAAACTGATCTTGATAGATTTTTTGCATATTGTAATGTGAATAAACTGTGTCTTAATATAGAAAAATACTTGTTTATTACTTTTACTAGGAACATTAATACATACTCAAATGCCTATAATTTTAATCAAATTAATTTGAAACAAGTTTATGTAACCAAAGATTTAGGTATAATGTTTGATAGTAAAATGTTATTTAAGACACACATTGATTATGTCGTTGCAAAAGGCAGTAAAATATTGGGTTTTATTATAAGAAATATCAGATATTTGAAATCACCTGAGGAATTGAAAACATTGTATTTCGCATAGATGCAAAGTAAGTTCAGGTTTGCTTATGTAATTTGGTCCCCTCAGTATAACATTTACATTTCTAGAATTGAATCAGTTCAATATTCCCTTATTGATATATAAATAAATAAATAATAAAACATAAACACAAATTAGGACAGAATAAACAATGAAAAATTATTAAATGTAGAATATAAATAAATACACTAGACACACAACGTAAGCATTGAAACGTGGCTGAAAATGGCAGCCACCAAAACATATATGGCGGCGCCTATGAAATTGCTGAAAATATGGATGCGCTCTAATCCAAACGTGTTCTATATCTGTCTTTGCCTATGTTTGTTTCACACGTTGATATGCGATGCTACATCTAAATAAATTTTAAAAAGATTTACGCTATGATGTACCTGTAATTTGTTTGTCTTTTATTTTAACAAGTACACTACCCTACAGCACACAACCAATCACAGAGTAAGAAGTACAGTTTACAATTAACAGAAAGCTGGACATATATGGCAAACAAAATACATACACATGAGAGGATTAAAATAACATTTAAAAGTATTTATGATAGACACGCACCATCAAAATCATGAGATTTTATTGAAGCCACAGTGCAGGTAAATATATCAAAGCAACTTTCCAATTTATTATAGTTTTCACAAATCTGGTGAATGTGTGAACATTTTGTTGTATTAATTTTAAGTATAGTAGTGTAAAACAACATATTAAGCCTAGAACCAGGTCTATACAGGGTGGGCCAACAGTGCGTGGACGGAAGATTGTGGTTATACTGATATATATTTTTAAAATCTGCTGTTGGTGGGGGGTGGGGGATAGTAAGAGCTACAAACTAAAAATATTTTTACTGAAATTCCTAGACATATACAGGGTGATTCATATTAAAGTTGCATTTTTTTAAATGGAACTCCCTGTATATTATTGCATATTTTAATTCCTCGGTCAATTCTAGTGTGACTTTATGTACCATACTTGGTGCCTAAAACGTACCGTTTGGACGTTATTCGATATTTTGTCAAAAAGTTGATGTCTAGAAACAACTGAATATCAGAGGTGGGCGACAACATAGGAGGCTGTCATTTTGGGAAATTATTGATCACCCTTCATACTACCAAGAGCTAGAAAGTCAATTATGAACTCTGTTTGTTATGGCTGATATCGTCGCTCTAATTTTGAAAACTTCAATCATGGATAACTTAATTTTTTTAAATGGAACCCACATATTTTTTTCACGTCACCAGATAACACATTTCATTACCTTTCACCCGATATAAAGTTATCTGTATTTATCTCTAATACTTTTCTTCTAATCCACAATTACTTTTTACTATGATGGATTTATGCGAACCAATTAATTTAAACTAAATTGAAAAATAAATAAATAAATATGATGGCAGCATTTATTCATACAAATTAATAATTAAAGTGATTTTTTATTAAAAATGACTTATGTTTATTTACAGTAAATAACAATACAACTTCAAAGTAAATGTTCAAAGTGACGACCTTCTTGTTGAATACAAATGTGAATTCTTCGGCGAAAAGAATCTTGAACTTTCATTAACATTTCTGGTATGATAGTTGTAAGAACATTTCTAATCCTGATTTTCATATTTTCAGCTGTCGTTGGTTGTTCAACATACACTTTTTCCTTTTTCCACTTTAATTATTAATTCGTATGAATAAATGCTGCCATCATATTTATTTATTTATTTATTTTTCACTTGGTTTCAATTGGTTTGCATAAATCCATCATAGTAAAAAGTAATTGTGGATTAGAAGAAAATTATTAGAGATAAATACAGATAACTTTATGAAAGGGAATGAAATGTGTTATCTGGTGACGTGAAAAAAATATGTAGGTTCCATTTAAAAAATCAAGTTATCCATGATTAGATATTAATTTGTATGAAAAAATGCTGCCATCATATTTATTTATTTATTTATTTTTCAATTTAGTTTAAATTAATTGGTTTGCCTAAATCCATCATAGCAAAAAGTAATTGTGGAATAGAAGTATTAGAGATAAATACAGATAATTTTATGTCGGGTGAAAGGTAATGAAATTTGTTATCTGGTAACGTGAAAAAAATATGTGGGTTCCATTTAAAAAAATTAAGTTATCCATGATTGAAGTTTTCAAAATTAGAGCGACGATATCAGCCATAAAAAACAGAGTTCATAATTGACTTTCTAGTCCTATGGTGCCGCCCATCTCTGATATGCAACTGTTTCTAGACATCAACTTTTTGACAAAATATTGAATAACGTAAAATGTAACTTTTATATGAATCACCCTGTATATGTCTAAGAATGTCAGAAATAATATTTTTAGTTTGTAGCTCTTACTACCTCCCACTCCCCACCAATAGCATATTTTAAAAATATATATCAGTATAACCACAATTTTCCGTCCACACACTATTGACCCACCCTGTATATTCTGGAGTTAAATAAGTTAAGTATATGAGTACAATCTATTAAATTATGCAGCATTTTATACAGAAATATTTATTGAGCCATTACACGGTGCTCTACCAGACTAGTGATACCAAATCTGTGCAGAAAACCCTCATAAGAATATCCAATATAAACCCCACCCTCCTTAAAACATATAAGAACTTTAGGAAGTATCTTTGAACGCATTCTAAACAATCTATATGTATATTATAATAAGGGGACCATATTATAGACCAATATTCAAGTTTAGATCTGACAATAGACTGATATAATAACTTTTTAACATCGTTCATATTACGAATTACAAATCCTACTTTTTTAAATCTATCAGAAGTAAATATTCTGAATATGAGGCGTAAAGTATAATTTACCATGGAAATGTTATCCTCAGGTCGCAAAATGTAAGTGATCTGGAAACAATAACATCGTCCAATTTATAATGATATGACGCTATTTTTCTGTGTAAACATTGCATTATTTTCACATTTAATTCTTAGTTGTAAACGGGGATCTGTATATAACCATGTATTCAAATTATTAAGAGAATATTGCAATCAATACAATCGTTAAAGCAGTCAATCCCATTATATATTACCATGTCATATAAAAGATACTTAACATTTATATCAGTAACTATGTCATTTATAAAAAGCAATGGTTCAATAACCGAACCCTGTGGTACTCGTGATAGTGATATAAACTTTGATTGTTGATTAGAAACTTCTACATGTTGTTGACGATTTTCTAGGTAAGATATGTAAAATGTTATCATATTATGAGCAAAAACCAATATTGTTTAATTTAGATAGTATACTGTATGATTTCATATATCAAAACCTTTGCTGAAATTAGCATAAATGACATCTACCTGCGATTTCGGGTCAAATGCATTAGCTATAAACTCCGTTAAACAGAATAGATTGGTCGATGTTGACCTGTCTCTCCGTGTTAATATTCAGTAAATCTGTTCTTTACATATGCAAACGTGGGTTCATGTAAAAACATATCAAAAACATTCTAATAAAATGTGTAGCAAAATTTAATATTTTTAAAAGTTTTGCGATTTTTTCTGGTTTTATGGAAAAAGTAAGAATTAAATTATCCATGTACTGATACACAGAGTAAAACAAAGAGAGCCTATTCCTACACAATCTCGGTACCGCCAATTGATTTTATTGATATTTACTTTAAAATAGGTCGTAATTGTGGTGTACTAAATTTAAAAAAATATGTTTAGATGTTTAATAGAAATATCTTTACTTTTTTACTTCAATTGTAAAGAGCTGTAACTTGTTAGGGATATCTAGATAAGTTAATTTCAAACAATCTATGTTTATTTTTATTTTCCGTCTTATATATTTTAGAATCACCTGATCTGATCTACATTAACATTTAATAAAGTGATTAAAAAAATTCCCAAAATCAGTTCTTCTATAATTATTTATTTGAGCTAGGAAATTAACTAACTTATCTAAAAAATTTTGGGAATAAAATGAAAAATGGAATCACAAAAAAATGTAAAATCCTTATCTATAGTTTCCTAGTAAAAAATTATTGAAGTTGTAATATTTTCAATCTTTACATCGCTGGGCTACTGTAGTGTCTAGCCAGGTGATACCAAATATTGAAATCGGATTATTTTTTGTAGATATTAACGTTTTTGTGATGCAAGTCTTTACATTAGTTTTTCAAGTGTCAAAAATGGTTTACGTGTATAGCAACTTGGAGTTGATAGATATTGTTTTAATTTATGGCAATGTGAAAATGTTCTGTAGTAGAAGGATTTTCCGGTAAACATGTGCCAAATGCAGCTACATTTACCGCATTGCGCAGTGAGTGCAAGTGTGGTGCAACGCAACGGAAATTTAAAACCGAATCGTAGAAGACATGTAGATCCAGGAAGTCAATGGTGTATTGCAGCAGTGTGACGTATACACGAGATTCAATTATATAGGGGAGAATCAGGGAATACCAACCACTTAAGATATATTATTGTTTCTGTCTCTTAATTTCATTCATTTTTATTGTCGGTCTTCAATGGTACCAAAGTGTGTTATCTTTTAGAAAAAAAATAGTTTATATGAAAATATTTTTATTTTCTCTTCAATAATAACAATTTATATAATAAAAACATTATTCAGTATTAACAGATTAGGCCTATAATACCAACCAATATTTGTATTTAAATAAGGAATTATTCAGTTTATCATAAATTTAACGTGAAAAAGGTACTTAATGGGTAATAATAAGTATCATTTCATTATTTACATAAATGACATATATAATTTTCCTTCTTTCCAAAAACTGTTATATTACTATTTCTACTAAAAATAATGGATGTTACGTAATGCAATTATTTTTGTTATGTTTGTATATTTTTTATATCTGATCGATCGCCTTCAAATTTAGTACGCCTATGAAATGTTGCTCCTGAGACGCTTCGCCTGTCGCGCTTGTCTACAAGCTAGCGATGAGTCACTCTCTAGATTTTCGGCTGTTGGGTGTAGTTATCGAATATAATTATGATGCAGTGACGGTTCGTGACTTTTTAAACAGATGCGGAATGGATGTTTAATATCTTCTTCCTCTTAACCATTTTTTAGTAACAAATCCGTTATTAATCCGGGTTCATACAGGATTGTGTATATTTTTACACATTTTCTGTATATAGCAGTGTGTTAAAGATTAAACACAATCGACTATGTTAACAAATCGTCACCTGACAACCAAACTGCATGAGACGATTTTCCACAACCACACGTCACCCATCATTCGTTGTATTTGCCAAATTCTTCACAAAGTATGCAGGGTACGTCGGCAACTTGTAGAGCTTCCTTTTTGTTGGTACTTAAAATGTTTCTTTTTATCTGCTTAGCTTGATTTATGCCGGTTTTTTTTTTTGGCGGACTCAATTGATCGGAATTACCCGAATTAACACCGCCATATTATTTAGTTGAAAAAGCGATATTCAAACAATTAATCAACAAACCATCTATGACTTAAGTAATAAGTAACATATAACGTAAATTACGTTTACCTAAAGTTATACAGTGTCATGTACTTACCATTTGTTTCAAATGTATGTCTTATAAGAACAATACAATCACGTTTCCATACTAAAACTGGTACGGCATCTGTTTACATTCAGAAAGTTTCGACATCTATGTTTTACAGTCGTAACTAAGTTTGGAGACGTAAAGCAGTGTAATACAATGTGAAATAATTAAAACGGTATTACCCTTCTCTATCGGTATTCCCCGACTCTCCCCTACGTATCATGTACAGCGTGCTCAAGCATTAATATGGAATTGGACGAAGAAGACCAGTACCATGATCGCCACGATCTCCTATTTTAAATCATTTGACTTCTTTTTGTGGGAATACTGTTGATGATTTACGCAAATGTATCATAGTTGTCAATAGCTTACGAGTTCAGGACGAACAAGAAGCAGAAACATTTGTAATAGTTTGTATAAACTGGGTAAGACGGGCCCAAAATATTATTGTAACATCAGGTATGTCAAATTATTTTATTAATTAAAGCCAAGTCGTTGGAATTCTACGGAGAAAAAATTGACGATTTCAATACTAAAATTATTCAGTTTGAGGAGCGGTGGAAATTGGTTACGTTGTTGAATTCTGATGTGAAAGAGATTAAGGAGAATTTTAGCGGTTTGCAGAGAGAGTTAGATTATTTACAACGACAGCTTCATCTAAATAACATGGACACGCGATTGTAAAATTTTCTTGCAAGATGCATCTGGGAAATCTAAATTAATCTCAACTGAGTAGGATTTGAATAACATATAAATACTCGTTGGCGTATTATTGTGTGGCGCTTTTTAAAATTTACCAATGGATCTCCTTATTTATTATCAGAACACTAATGGTTTAAGAACAAAACTTAATGAGTTTTACTTTGCTAGTTCTGTAACAGAAGCAGACATAATATGTGGTACTGAATCGTTCTTGAATAATCAAATAGACAGTTCCGAAGTTATTGATTTGAACATTTTTGATATTCACAGAAAGGACAGTAATTTATTAAATAATTTAAGATCTATTTTTAGTGCTAGGTGATTACAATATTCCTACTCTGGAATGGTCTCTAGATCATGTTTATAATTATTCCATCTAATGTAAATACTGCTTTTGGAAAGGCTCTTGTTGAGACTTTTAATTTCTTAGATTAAGAAATCAATTTAATGGTGTTACCAATATATACGGTAGGTTGCTTGACTTGGTATTTTCTTCACTTTCGTGCAATGTTCAGATTAGAGACTGTAGTAGTCGTTTAGTATATAAGAATCGTTATCATAAGGCACTGAATATTTATTTAAATTTGAGTAATAACATCAAAATCAAAATTAAAAATGATTTTTCTAAATATGACTTCAATTAACAAAAATTTGTCAAATGTGGACTGGGTAAATACCTTGGAAGAGCTGTCAGTAAAAGAAGCAGTCCTTTCTCTTATTATATTTGATAATCATATTAGGCACAAATATGTAAAGGAAAATTTTCCTCCATGGTTCTCTAAACGTACAAAAAATATTATTAAATCAAAAGAAAAAATGCATACACGATGGACGAAATATAATAATGCAGCTGCGTACGAATCATTCTCATATCTCAGGAGAGATGTTAAAAATTCTGCCAGAACTGATTATAAAAATTATGTGTCAGGTATTGAGGGAAATATTAAGAATAATATAAAGCATTTTTGGTCATTCATTTCTAATAAATCTAGTAATAAACGTTTTCCAAGTGTTATCAATTATAACGGTCAAGGGTTCTCTAATGATCAGAATATCTGTGATGCCTATTGTCAATACTTTTCTTCAGTATTTGAGTCAAATGACACCTCTTCTAACGTAAGTAATATATCTACCTTAACTGGCAGTCAAAATTTTTGGTGTAAACATTAAACATATATCTGTTGAAGAAATCGAGCAGGAATTTGACCGACTTGACATTAATAAAAGTGCTAGTCCGGATGACATTCCTCCTATATTTGTAAAATCTTGTAAACAGTCTCTAATTTTGTTCATTATATTCAACAAATCCTTAGCGTCTGGTTGGTTTCCTAACTTTTGGAAAAGAGCAAAGTGGTTCTAAGGATGAAGTCAGTAACTATCGCCCCATTTCTTTACTTTGTGTATTTGATAACATTTTTGAATCAATAGTTACTAAGGAACTTTTTTTTAAATTAAGCATTTAATAAATGATAATCAACATGGCTTTTTTCGGGGCAGATCTATTATTACTAATTTAATGCCTTCTTTTACAAACGACACTTGAAGCTATGGACAATAAAATGCAGGTGGATGCTGTGTATACCGACTTCTCAAAACCATTTGACAAAGTACATCATCCGACATTATTAATTAAACTTGAAAATTTCGGTATTTATGGGGAACTGCTTCGTTGACTGAAGTCTTATATCAGTAACAGAAACCAATGTGTCAGATTGAACAATTATTTTTCTGAGTACCATAGTATTACCTCTGGAATACCACAAGGTTCTCACATGGGACATCTTCTTTTTTGTCATTGTCTTTTGTAAATGACATTGGTTCCTGCTTCAATTACTCAAATTATAATTTATTTGACGATGACCTTAAATTGTCAATGACTGTTCAATCTGTGGATGACTGCATTAAACTCGAGGAAGATCTGTCCAGATTAAATGATTATTGCAAATCTCATAAACTTTTCCTTAATATTAATAAATGCCATAGTATTTTCCAGAAAAGAACTTAATATGACTTACAATTACACGGCGGTCATACTTTGAGAGTCGTTCGTGAAGTTAAGGACCTAGCTATAATTTTAGATAGTCAATTATCTTTTGAGACACATGTTGACTCAATAGCACAAAAAGCTATGAAAACTCTAGGTTTTATATTACGCAATACAAAGCATTTCACTAACCCTTCTTTAATTATTATTCTGTATAATGCATTAGTTAGAAGTAAATTGGAATATGGTAGTCTTTTATGGAGCCCGTTGTATTATAAATACATAGATCGCTCAATTATAGACTTAACAGAAATTTATATTATGAACCATATGATGTCAGATTGTCGCACTACCGTTTAAAAAAATTAGTCTCTAGGAGAATAATTTCTTTTGTTATATTTTTGTACAAATTACTTACCAATATTGTTGATTCTACTTATATTCTCAGTCAAATTTCTTTTAATCACAATTCACATTTTTCTAGATATGTTAATCTTTATATCGTGTCGGACTAATTATGCAAGTAATTCTCCAATACGTTACAGAAGAATTATAATGACTTTATTCATGTAGATCTTTTTAATTCATCATTATCAAGTTTAAAATCATATGTTAATTCTTTACTACATTAAATTTAATTATACTCACTGTTTCTTTAAGTTTAATTAAGTTACTTACCACGAATTTGTATTTTTTTTTCTTTTGTGTAATCCTGTTATTGGGCATTGAATTGACTGCCTGTTGGATTACCTATGTCGAAATAAACAAATAAATAAATAAATAAAACCACAAATTAATTCTATTAATAGTTAATAATAGCAGCAAAAGTAGTTGAATTTGCTGTATAAAATAAGTGTTATAAAATATTATTTATTTTTTTCCTTGGGAATTTCTTTCCATTTTTTGTCCGGTCGGCGATTGCATGCTTTGCCGCCTTATCACGTTTTACAGTGGACCAGTTTCCAGTGACGTGCAGATGTGTATTTTAAACCATTTTCAAACTTTAGATTTTTTTACAAAATTATATGTCCCCTGTACTTAATTTTTTTGATAAGTTCTCAATCGCCCTGTATAACTTGGCCAATTTGTTGATTAATTTATTGAGTGAAAATTAAGTAAATGTAAAATGGGTTCAACACAAGCTCAGCCATTTACTTTTTATTATTTCCTATAACAGTACTTCTAAATTTGAGCGTAGACTTTTAAACACTTGCCGTTAATTAACTAATAAAGCAATATAGACTATTAACCTGTCAGAAGAAAATTGTACGGCAGTGTATGCAAGTAAGTTCAGCTCCACACAATTAACCTCCTATTCATAAAGTAAATAACGAACATTTATAAGCGTTTCCAATTTGTATAAGCTAACAAACGACAATTGATTTCATATCAGGCATCTAATTAACTCGAGTAATAGCAACATTCAATTAATTTGCATTGAATTGAATGCAACACAAACGCACTCCAACTTACAATGCCGGTGATTGTGTGCAATTGAGCGTAAGTATATAATAAATACGTGCAAGCCTGTTATCATAAGTGTCAGCCACATCGTAACGACTATTTTATTAAGTCGAGCCGGGGCAGATTAACTGTCACTGTCCGTCTGTCTGGGCGGTTTGTTAGATTCTGATCGCGTTTGTTATGTAATATTTATTTGAGCATTCAAAAGGAAACGGTCGAAAATACTCTTCAGATCGCTCTACCATTAGGAGATAGAAAAAGCAGCACATAAAATTACTATAGAATAGTAAATAGCAATAACGTAAGCTCGAATTTCCCGGAAGGTTATGTTAAGTTATTTATTGTATAAGTGTTTTAAGTAGCATTTTAAAGAATATTCTTAATATTCTCAATCATATTTGTCAAGTCAGAATTATTGGAATTTAATAAAAAAAACATTCGCACTACTTGATATTTCTTAGTATTCAATGAAACACAAACTTGATATTGCAAGGAAAATCCGAGGAAAATATAGCTGTTCCTTATAAGAAGAGACATGCGTAACTTGTGCAATTTCTTCACAAACTGCACTAGATGTTATGTGTTCCGAAAATGGTGGCAACAATGCTACAAGGGTTTTTATTAATGGAAAGGAAGTTAAATGATAAAACAAAAAACGAAATGTGTATTATTATAAATATAAATCTTAATAAGTAAATAAATTGAATTTGATTTATTATAGGTTTATTATTTTTCATTATTCTAAAGTATCACTTTAGACGGTTTATAAGGTGATTGTGGATAAAAGATAGTTTCAGAATTTCTTTTAGCATTCTTCTAGTATAAGGTGCAAAATTGTCAAACTGGTTGAAAGGGTATTCATAGTTTGTTATATATGAATTGAAGAGCAAATACAGGGTGTCCCCGGTTTGCCATTCTTAACATTGGGAATAGGTAAAACATCAAAAAGTAATTGTCTTTCCTGTTATTTTCTATGACACACCGTTTTCTTTATACAGAGAGCGTTTAACTTTTAAAAATTTATTTAATTTTATTTTTTATCTACTAAACAAATACATATTTTTATTAAAATTTGGTATGAAGTAATTACAATAATATTTTGACGCGAATAACTTTATTGAACTACCACCAGCGGCGTAGGTATGAAGTTTCCTCCACCCTTGAACCCCCTAAACTTATACGCCAATGGTGAAAAGTATTTTTTCAGTACAAATATAAAAGTTTTATTCTATATTTTAAAGAAGTGCTCTGGAGGAAATTCACTAAGAACCTTTATTTTTCAGATATTTTGACTTTTTCTAATATGTTATGGGAATACAGATACTTCTTCTGATCGTTTAGATGAGCTGTATTCCCTCCATATTAAAAACCTCATTAGTATCTCCTATTTTTAAGAAAAATTTGGAAAAATATGCTGATGATACCCCGCTTTTTTTCATATAGATGCGAGGCTTTCCTTCAAAACAAAATAAACGTAGGTATTTCAGATTTATGTAAATGGTTTAGTGAAAACTCTTTATTTTTTAATAGTGCTAAAACAAACTATGTAATGGGTCATACATCGCATCTCATCTTCCCTAAATATGAAACAATATCAATATTGAAAAAAGTAATAGTGTTTCGTTTTTAGGCATCATTCTGGATGGCACTTTAACTTTTGGGAGTCACTGTCATAAATTTACCAGTACATTAAATTCAAAATGCTACCAAACTAGAATTTTGAGGGGTATGTTGGACATGCCCCAGTTAATATCTTCTTATTTTCCACAAGCATATTGGATTATGATATGGGGGCAAATAACGTTTTCATTGCCCAGAAACGTATTATCAGATGTACCTATAGCTGGTGTAGCTCTATACAAACACCGTCCTTTATTCACAAAATTTGAATTCTTTTGTGGAAAAGTTTATACATCCTTAAAATACTTCAATATATTTATATATATAAAGAACGTTTTATTACTAATGTATCTGTCCATTGCCATGATACTCGTAACAAACACAATTTTTGTGTCCCTTTTATGCCGGGTTTCCACCGAACGGACAGGTCAAAAACAAAACACGAACTCGGTCCGTTTGTGACAGTCCGCAAGCTGTTTGCGAACTGTTCTAGAACTTTTAGGATGTTTTCAAACTTATTTAGTCCGTAAATAGAGTTTTTACGAACACAAAGGGTCCGTGTGTTCTAGAAATGTTTGTCTGCTTGTTGTAAACGTCCTTCAAATTCGAACCAGTTTGTTTTTATTTTCGTTGTTGTGACTTTGGTGGTAGTCTGATTTCGTGCGTGAAAGGAACAAGTCGCAATGTCTGATGTAAGTATTTTATTTTATGATATCAAAATAATGGCCCCTACAATCAGTTATATGCACTTCTAGAATTCTTCTAAAAAAGTGTGGACAGCGGAAGAAACCTCCAACCTAATTGAGGGCTACAGGAATTTTAAATGCTTGTGGGATGCGAAACACGCGGACTACAAAAACCGAATTAACAAAAAGGATGCTTTGATAGAACTAGGGAAAATGTGTCACGTGTCCACCGCTGAAGTTGAACGAAAGTTGGCAAATGTTAACTCACAGTACCGAAGAGAGAGGCGCAATTACAAAAAATTTAAAAAGTCTGGAGCAGCTTCTTCCTTTCGTCCTAAATGGTTTGGGTATAATTTGATGACTTTCCTCCGAGACAAAAACAAACCCAGAAGAACAGAAGAAATTGGACTTGATGAAAGTTCATTAATGGAAGTAAGTACCTATTCCTAATCGACAATCACCCGTCTACAATGAGCCGTTTTAGTTTTAGGAATAAAGCATTCTTCAACAAAATATGAACTCTTAATATTATTATATGATTACCTTAACCGTGTACTTTAAAACTTCGATCAGAGCGTTACATACTTCTGGCACAATTCTTGATATAGATGGTACGGAAACTTTAAATAAATACATTAAGTACGAATCTCCTGTTGCTAGGAACCTCAATGTGATGGCAAAACGTTCCTGTGCTGGGATGGAGTCTCTGTAGTTGATGTTCTTGCAAATAATAGGACCAATTAAACACAATAGATTTTCAAAATCTGTGCTTGAAATTTTTAAAAAGTTCTTAAAACTTGATCGAAGTTCACCTTCTATACTTATATCTCTCTGAGATCTTGCAAAAGTTTAGAAGTCACACTATCTTCTTTTTTTCTTAAAGATGGTCTAATCCAAAATCGACGTTTACTTTTGTTCTTTTTAAGCATAAAATATGCAACTCCTAACAAAAATAAATCGTCATCTTGATTCCTCAAAGTAGCTGCGCACCACATTTTCACAACTACACGTCCGGTGTCTCTATGTAAACTGAATAAAACTTAAACAAAACATAAACAGTTTTTATTGATTTCTGTCCGTGGCTGGTGTAAACACAAAGTCCGTTGGGGTACCCAACAGTTTTGAAACACTTTGAAAACAAAACTGTTTGAATTTTCTGTTTAAACGGACAGTTCGTGTTTTGTTTTTGTCCTGTCCGTTCGGTGGAGACGCCTTAATATGTCTTTGAGGACTCACAATGTTTCGGAACTGAGGTTGTTTAACCATGTACCTCGAAATTTAAAAACCATAGATATATTTCTTCTGTTTGAAAAAAATTTAGAAATTTATTTATTAAAATTTTATGCGCATTTCGTTCAGGAGTATTTTCACTATAGCTGTTAGTTCTATACGTACATCTACAAATATTTGCAAAAACCAAGGATATATACTGATGTTTCAAGAATAATTATGTAGTATTTTCAGCGAAAATATCAACATATTTTCTAGCGCCAATGAAATACCTCATTGCAATACATTTTCAGATGATGGATGAACAGTACACTTTTACAGAAAAGGATAGATAATTCATATTAATAGGATGGATGAACAAATTTCACTAAATAAATCTTCCTATACAGAAGTTCTTCTTGACAAGGTCTTCTTAACTATTTAGTAATAAAAATGTGACTCAATATTGAATTCCAATAATAAAATCTACTGTATTTTTAATACTTTGTTAGTAAGAGGCATTTAGCATATTATAATGACTAGATTAAACTTGTACTTTTGTACAACAAGCAAACATGACATTTTCCTTCATTCAACTTAGTCTGTCAACACACTTTTCATATGAATACAAAAATAATATAGTACATTTTTAAATAGGCTTCTCTACTATTAAGTTCTCTTACACTATTAAGGTTGAATGAGAATATTTGAACTGATTGATGAACTCATTTTGGTATATACATTTTTTTAACATGTGCATATTGTTCAACTTTTTACACATTGATATTCAGTCATATGTGTGAAATAATGTTAGTTAAGGAAAAAAATCTCTATACCTACATCTTTTTCAATTGTAGTTATAAAGGCAAGTATATAAAATATTATAGAATTTAAATTATCTACTGAGTAAAATTACATAGATATCTTTATTATACATTTAATTACGATTATAAATCAATACAAATTAAAGTGTAGGAAATTTACGTTGGAATTTAGCAGTGATTGTGAAATTACGTAATATGGAATTTTATCCATGTTCATTTTTGTAATATTAGTGTACTCGTTTCATTTACATAATTGCTATGTAATTTTACATAACTTTACGCTGGTCACAAATTGTCAGAGTAAAGTTATGTGAAATTATTGACAAATTTTTATACACCCTTCTCCCCAGTTTATACGTTTATTGTTTACGCTTTATTTAAAATAATACCCTTAAGAATTTAGTCAACCACGAGAAATATCCCTATAAATTTCAAACTGATGCGTAAAAAATTGACAAAGTTATTGCGGAAAAATGATTTTAAAAGTTCTAGTTCGACACCCATCTTTTAAGGGAGAAATTTTTGTATTTAGGTAAGTAGAGCTACCAACTAATTTCCAATATGTAATACCTGATATAATAAAATTTCAGTTGCAATAAGAGATCATTAAATACATATTCAAATGTGTAGCAGAAACTGCGTTGCATAAACAAGTTAAGTAAATCATTGCAATATATTTCCTTTGTATTTAGCATAAGGAGATATTCTAAAACATGCAGATATATGTAGATCAGGATATTAACATATATTACTGCGCATGTGTAAAATACAAGCAGCAGAACAGTGTAGTTAAAAATCCAACAAACACTAATAAACCTAACGACCCTGTTTGTATCCAACTGTGCTGAAAGTCGCTTTCATAAATCAGATTCCAAGACTACCATCTCTTAACATAATGTCATCTTCACCGTTAGCCATATAACTTCTACGCCTCTACTTTTATAACTTCATAATTTACATCATCGCATTTTTGACTCTTTAGCCTGTACTTTTATATCTCCGGAATGAATTGATTACCTCTACTTGACCGTATTAAAATAAGAGAGGCTATTAATTAAATTTGTTGTTGAAATTAAATTTACTTTTATTTATGGGCTTTGTCCTTTCACTAAATTATTTAAAATAAAACGTGTTGTGGATTTTTTAAATACTTATTGACCAATTAAGAAATATAAATTTCGGCGTTTTCTTTTTAAATGCCTCGTAAATATGATTTTTCTGTCTTCATTGTAATATTTCCCAAAATATTTTAACATAAATGATGTTTATTAGATACGGGTTATTTTAAAATGCCTCAAGTAGTAACAGCATAGTTCGGAGAATACCAAGGAAATTGTCAGTAATGTCTTATGAGATTATCCTGAAATACGTGAATAATTCATGGGCTATACAATATACAAGATGATTTTACCTTAAATATTGAAAAATAAGTGCATTTTGTTAAATAACGTTTATATTTTTAAGATGCCAAAGCATCAAAGTTTAGATAAAGAAACATTTTCTGTCTTATCTCACGAACTTTTAACTGGACCCTACAAGAATAAATGTCTTTCAATTGCTGTAATTGTTACAGGAAAAGCGCCAAATATGGAATATCATTTTGTATATTTTTTCATACCTAGATGTTTGGTATCAGAGAACATACATATGACTTCATTGGTAGGAATTGTAGGATATTTGAATTATATTAGCTTAAAATACCTTTCTAATACAGTAAAAAATGTTACAAAACACACAATACTATTAATACCTAAAAATACCTAAAAATATATAAAAAAAACTTTTACATAAAAGGTGAACATTATTCAAGTAGGTATTGTCATATTTAATTCATTGACAGGCTATCACTTTTTGTCATTGTCGATATTTAACTTCAAATAATTTTAATTTTTGTAATAATTTTTATAGTTAGATATTTGATTCAATTTAAAGGAGGTCACCTGAAGAAGCAATCCTAAAAATGCAGAAATATGTCAGATCTCATCTATTGTGGTTGAATTGTCGTGTTCCCACTGCCAAAAAGTGAAGTTAGATATTTATAGAGTGTTTCATTAAAGCAGGTTAGTAAATTAGACTAATTTCTTTAGATAATTATTGAATAGAGCTTTGTCTGTGGAATTGTTCATTAGCATACCTAGATGTTTGGTATCAGAGAACATACTATACTATATTTTAAGAGATACTATTTTCTTTATTAAGTCCTTGTAATGTAATGTGTCAGGTATTAAGTTAACCTTTTTAAAGAAAATTTTCAATGTGTAAAATGTTTCTAATATGGGACACAACAACGGCAAAATAGATGAGGTAAGTAATCCAAAAACTGATTAAAATAAAATTATTCGTGATAATGTGACCACGTGTAGGTTCTGAACAGTTTACGTGGCACCAATACTGATAAGGATTGCATTGTATAAAAAAATAGTGCGAGACACTTGGAAAACATTTGCACGGTTTCACATAGGACGATATTATCGGTGTCGGTATCACAAGTAGCAGTAACTGGAAAGTAGTAGCTACGACACTGAAACAAGTGTATTGCCAAAATCACTACAACATGATAGAAATGGTTCTATTACCTGGAAGTGACTAAAATGGAGAACACTTTTTTGGAGGCAGCTACCTTCCATCGACCTTTTTGCATCTTATACAAATATATTTAAGCCATGTTGTAATTTGGGGCAAAAACGGGAGATGTAGTTGCCGCCTCTAAAAGAGAAACTAGAGAAATAGAGAAAGTTTACTAGATATACTTGTCTTGGTTGGTTAAATATTCTTATGTAGCTTGTTCTCTTTCCTACATATGTCTGCCTTTATCTCTGCTTCTCCTGTTATATTTAGGAAAATAATAGTTATTATAATAGTGTAATATATAAACATGTTATATAAAATTTGAATAATCTCAAGATACAAAATCAGAACGATTGAAGGTTTACTCCCAGCCCGAAATATAAACAAACACCGGTGAAAAATTCTATATTAAAAATAGTTAAAATAATTCTGTAAATTTCGCGAACTAAAATAGCTATTTATGATATACGTGTTAAAAGTAAGATTTTATTTTGTGAGTGAAGATGATTAAAAAACAAGCGTAGCGAGTTTTTTAACATCACGTTTTTTCTACAAAACAATCGGAAGAACTTTAAACTCAATAAAAATAAGAAATCAAAAAACATCACACAGATCGCAATGTTTATGAACCAAAATTTTCGTAGCAACCAGTGCTTTTGATTTACTTTTAATACGCGTGTTAAAAGTAACCTACTTTTAACACGCATGTCAAAAAATGACATTTTTTACATCAAAAATGACAATTAAAAAGCCCACTTTTAACAGTTTTGTAGAAAAAAATATGTATGTAGGTATGCCTCAAAAAGGACAATGTTAAAAATAGCCGATTTTTGGCTTATCCGGGGGAACGCATAAATCATAAAAAAATCAATTGATTATTGTTAATTAACATTAGAAATGGCCCAGAAATACGTCAGATCGCTGGGGAAATGTCGCTACTACCCCTAAACCTATATAAACTACCCTTAAACAGCTTTAAATGGATAATCATTAATTATTGTTATAAAATTCGTGTAAAATGAAAAAAATGATTGAAAATGATTTAAACAGACAGTATGTCAATATAAAAAGTTATAAATAACTGTAAAAATGTCCATTCCACCCCTAAAAATAAATAAAACGGCTTTCAAAAGCTAATGGTGAGCTTACTTCGACATCAAAAATAGATAATGCTTTAATGTTCAAGGGAACGCCTATTGCTAGAAAAAAATTATAGATTACTGTCAAAAAATGCAAAAACTGATACTAGAGTACATTAAGTAAGTGAGGAAATATTAATTGCACCCCTAAATCTATATAAACTGACTTTAAATAGCTTAAAATAGATAATCATTATTTATTGTTGTAAAATTCGTTTAGAATGAAAAAAAATGCTTAAATCACTTTTAAGGTTCATTTATACTATTGCGACCTGAAAAATGGGCGCAAGGATAAATTGCCATTATTTCAATACGCGCTCGCAAAGTGAGAACAATTGGTGCTATTTCGCCATTGAATGGGCACTTTTACAGTCACTTATCACTTTTTATATTGACATACTGTCTGTTCAAATCATTTTCAAGTATTTTTTTCATTTTACACGAATTTTATAACAATAATTAATGATTATCCATTTAAAGCTATTTAAGGGTAGTTTATATAGGTTTAGGGGTAGTAGCGATATTTCCCCAGCTATCTGACGTATTTCTGGGCCATTTCTAATGTTAATTAACAATAATCAATTGATTTTTTTATGATTTATGCATTTCCCCGGATAAGCCAAAAATCGGCTATTTTTAACATTGTCCTTTTTTTAATCAATTTTGTTTTACTTGAAATCAATAATTAAATATAGACCTACGAAATTTCATGCAGTACTGACGAGTAATAAAATTTTTTAATTTCTATTATAAAATGGCGACCTGGACATACATCTATAAACATCTGCTTCTTCAACTTTCCGGCTACTTAAAGGTGGTAGCAACACGACATTAACGTTGTTTTACTACGTTATTTTAAATCGACATAACCTTAAAATTGCAATATATGCAGTTCAGGTTAACATCTCTCATTTCGCATATTTTTATATGTAGCGTACATGGATAATGAGTTTTAATAGTGCCAACAAAAGAGAAAAAAGGTATTTGTTTGTGTCGTTCCATACCAATGGGAAAATGACGGAACATTATTCTGGCCAGAACATTTAAACTATTCTTAAAGAGAACGCAATCCAACAAATGCTCCCGAACACACTTGGTCTTCAGGTGCATGAAATTCTCAGAATTAGGAAATTTTAAAGATGCTCTTCAACTCTAAAAACAATAATGTCTAAGAGCTGTAGTATGTTCTGTTTGTTGTTTTGTTTTTTTAAACGTAGTTCAACGCCAAAAAGACTATTTTCTGCGAGTTTTTTTTGTTGCTACACACAGACACAAGATAAACTAATATATTTCTCTAGCGTTAGAAGGTCATGTAGGGAGCACTAGATAAATATTACTCCATAGTACTCCACTTATGGATGAAGCAATAACGTGGCGACAACTGCCACAATTGTATAATCAAGTGACGACACATTAAGGTTTGTTAAAGATTCCCAATATGTCAACAAAACATTACAAATACTTTGAAGCCACTGTCACTTCTAAGTAATATGTAAGTGCTCGATTGTCATTACCTTTAATATGCACTTTAAAGTTTGAACAACCTTAATGTGATTTGCTTAGTTTTCATAACGTTCCAGACACTGAACCTCTCCTCAGAAAATTACAAAACCATGAAGTGATTTTCAATTATGAGTTAGTAAGTAAGATTTTTGGCATATGGTGGCATTATTATTATTATTATCATTATTATTATTATTAACATTACGACTATTACAAATAATTATAACTAAATTAATAGTGAATAATAATAAATTTATTATAAATAATTATATCATAAAAATTACAGTCTATAAAAAGAAAACCTGTTAAGTTGGTACACAATATAGGTTTAATGGAATTGTGGAAGCAGCCACATCAACAATAATACTGATAATCATAATTATTGGTATTATTATATTATAATATATAATATTACTACTAACACACTATTTGAAACAAAGATTTGCTATAACAAGTTGAATAAATTAAAAGTTGAGGTTATATTTGTAGATACATAATAACATGATACAGCGCGTAATGAATAGAATTTATTTTATTATCTTATTAAACAATACACTCTTTCGAAATTGAACAAAAAATGTACTTTAGTGTCACAAAATACTGGTGTTGTATGACTAATGAACTTCAAACAGCTCTTTATTCAATAAACTGTCAAATCAATAATTTCCAGGTTTTATCGATTTTCCAAAATTTTATAGCTGTGTAGTTGGGGATCAACTGCAATGGTAATTATGTAATGACACACACAAGATAGGTTTTCTGAAATAAGAAGCAAATCAATAATATTTTTGTATCGAATGAAGACCTACTTCTACCTTAACTTCATGACACAAATCCTCACTTTGCAGTTTACGCCATACTTTTTTATGCAAATTGTAATTTAAAAACGTATTAATAATTGCAGTTCATGGTTCATGATCTTGTTGAAACAATACACTTATAATTATCATTCACAGGCAGCAGTGACTTGTATCACACACAGCCAAACTACATCTGCGGGGTTACGTAGCTCTTATTGACTTTTCAAAAAAATGTTACATCAACATGATACATTATTTTTTATTTTATAGTAGTATTAAATTTTCTGCGCGGATTTTCAAGACACTCTGTATGTATTTGCGAATATCGGTAAGAGCATTATCTTAGCAACATTGAGGTTTTTAGAGTAAAGAAACTTATTGTTAAGTGTGTCTGCAGATAAAAGACTTTGACACATATTTGCTACACCTTGTACATTTTACTCTTTTAATTTTAGTACCCCCACTTTATTCTATACCGGAAAGCTTGATCATTTAGAAATTTATATTTGCCGATACAAAAATTGTTTTAAGCAATGAAAATCATTGTACCATTTTGAAGTCTCATTCTCTAAAATATCCAAGAAGTTTGCGGTACTGATGACAGTTAAGATTACATTGCAAGTCCAGGTTCACTTTGTCCAAGAGCAGAACTTTGCTATAAAAAACGATTCTTAATCACATCTGCTTTTATAATGGTTTACATTAAATGAAACCTGTTATATACTCGGTTATCATGAAATGTTTTGTTTTAATGGTCAATTTAATTGCTGAAACTGTACACCATACATGATTTTTGTCAAGCTTTAATGTTTTCATAGAATTTATTAAGCCACAAGATCCGCTAGGTTCGTAGCTTTCGAGGTGGGTCCGACTAAAAAGTTATTTAATGCTTCGTGCACAAGTGCATCGCAAAAAAGGGAAAGTAAAGGCAGTTGTAACATACCATCACTATTAATTCTTTTAATATAAGACAAATGAAACCAAAGATTGTAGCACATATTTTTTGGTTCATATTTATTTATTTATTACAATAAAATATCCAATGGGTAAAACCCAATTGCAGGATAAGGTACAGTCGGAATTTACAGTTAAAAGTAATAAAATGAGAACAATTAAAAATAAACAATATATAAACAATTTAAAAAAAGAGAAAAATAATAGAACAATAAAAGGCATCATAAAATGCTGCTTAATATCACGAAGTGAATACGATAATATATCTAGAGTTTCTTCAATATTATGATAACTGCTTTGCTTTTGGAATAATGGTGATTTAACCAAAATATTAGTACGGACTTGTGGTAGCAGAAATAAACTGTTAAGCCGGCTAGGCACTTAAAAATTCAAATAATTTAGTAATGTAATGAGTTGATTTAAAAACGAACATCACGGAACGCATTTGTCGACTAGAAATAAGATTTTGTACTTTTAAACCACTGTAAAATATGTCCCGTGATGTACCTCTAGCAGGATAATAATCATCTAGGATAAATGTTGCGGATTTAAAGATTCTCCTCTGAACCTTTTCAAACATAGGAATCTGAGTCTCATACAGTGTTAAAAAAGAGTGTAAAATATTTAAGGAGGTAATAGTATGAACCAAAATAAGCAGAAAACTCTCAATAAACATGGGTCCGCAAAGTAACAGTTGCGAAGATATGGAATGTTTTATGTTTTTAGCCCCTTTTTTTATTTTGCAAAAAACGTTGTGTATTTTCTTATAGTAGTTGGTTGATGTTTAAACAGTACCTATTTGACAGTTGTTCTCGGTGCACAAGTTTTCTTTCGCTATGGCTGGTTACTCTAACGCAGAATTCATGCATTTCATGTATGGTCGTGCTAATGGGAACGCCACCGAAGCGCGACGTCTTTATGTTGACGCTTATCCAAATCGCCAGATTCCTTCACAATGCATGTTTGGAAGAATTCACCAAAGATTGCGTGATACCGGTTCCTTGAGCAAACAGTACCATTTATCCGAAAGACCAAGATCGGTATCCACTCCTAGAGCAGAAGTAGAAATTCTAGCACTGGTAGAGCAAAATCCAGGTACGAGTATGCGGAGAATATCAGCCGAGGTAGGAATTAGTGGTCCTCTTGTTTGGAGAATCCTTCACGAGCAACTGCTTTATACATACCATGTGCAACGAGTACAGGCCTTAAATCCAATAAATGATCATTAAGCACGTTTGGTTTTTTGCCGCTGGTTTCTACGTCGTGATACTGAAGACCCTCGTTTTCTTGCAAACATTTTTTTTACTGATGAGGCCGGGTTCACATGAAATGGAGTGTTTAATTTTCACAATACGCATATTTGGGCCGACGAAAATCCTCATGCTCTAATAGAATCTGGACATCAAGCACGTTTTTCATTAAACATTTGGATGGGTATTGTAGGTGACAGGTTTCTAGGTCCTGTTGTTTTACCAAACCGATTAACAGGCGCTGCTCACCTCAACTTTCTGCAGAACATACTGTATGAGTTTTTGGAAGACATTCCTTTGAGTCAGAAGCAACAAATGTGGTTCCAGCATGATGGTGCTCCAGCTTATTTTTCCATGGCCGTTAGAGAGCATTTACACCAAACTTTTCCACATAGATGGGTAGGAAGGGCCGGACCTGTTTTATGGCCTCAAAGATCGCCTGATCTGAACCCTCTAGATTTCTTTGTTTGGGGATATTTGAAGACATTAGTGTATGGTATTCCTGTAAATAGACAGAGCTGCAGACTGACAATTTGACAGTACAATTTTACATCGTCCGCATACAGGAGGTAATGAACATTAAGATCTCAGCTTGAGGAAGCCATCACATAATCCAAAATTATTAAGTTTCTGTAATAGTATTATATAGTCATTTTAACGAATGTCTTAGAGAAATCTGTGTAGATAACACCTATCTGACCCCCTGATATCACATTAGATATAAATTGCATCTTGCATACAAAATTTGTAGTGGAACGTCCCGGTATGAAGCCATGTTGCTCAGAACTAATCATAGGGAAAACATTCTTACAGAGGTTTTTTTATAACCGTGAGTATATCTATACCAGACTTCCAAAATTGTAGCGAGTGACTAATGTTATAAACCTGCTCACAAATTATAGCAGTCAACACAAAGAAATATACATGCAGCCCTTATATTTTTCCTACAAAATCGTGTGCCGCATATCTCTGAGAGCATACCCGATTACACAGCTTCTGCTACGCATGCGCTGGGTTAGTATACGTTAGTACGCATGCGCTGCTATCATTTCATTGGCTGCAACGAATTGTAGGATCCAGCTGTTTCATTTCCAAGGTTATCATGGGCGGGTATATCGTTCGGGCGGGCAAAATTTCGGGTATATATTTTCGTTAATTTAATTATGAATGTAATTAATTTTATTAGTGATTTGATCGAAATGAGGAATATCGGATGATGACATGTATGAAGAGTTTAGTACGCGACGTCAAAATATGAGTGTAAGTGATGTTGAAATATATATTTCATTAACAAAATTGTACGTGAATAGCGTGCAAACAAAAAAGTGGTAAAAAAGTACAACTGTGAAACGGAAAGTGATAGAAACTCGCGGAAGGAAGATTGTATTTTTAAAATGAGTTTTCCAAAAAAAAATTCTATTGCTATATCTTACAAGATGAAACTTAGTCCGAATAAATGATATCGAAAAGAGTATACTGATAGAAAGGACGAAATAGTGATATGGTGAAGAAACTATTTAGAATAAATATTAAAAAATAAGAATCTGGATGGAAGGATATACTAAATTTTGACGAAACATGGACGTATGAATGCCATACGGAAAGCGATACGATATGATTATAATAGGTGTTAATGTGTGACCGTAATAGTGACAGTGCTAGTAACTAATAGTAAATAGTGTGTATGTATTCTAAAGTCTTTTGTCCTTTTGAATGCGGAATTCGCAAATATTTACATCATTTATTTAATGGTGAAAAAACAAAATTTTTCAGCTACCTATAACATTTTCTATCATTTCCATCGTAAAACTGCCATGGTAGATTATCAGAAGCTCAAAACAAATTTATTAATACCAAATAATAAAAAGAGGCAATAATATTTGTAGTGTTTGACAGTTCCGCAAATTGCAATTGTCAAAAGCTGAGATTTTCCCGCCATAAATAATTAAAACAGAAGTTGTAAATTTGTGCAAAAATCCGTGAATTTCGCGTCCATGAGGACAAGGCTTAAGTGTGATATTTGCGAAGGGCGCATCAGGTAGGTGTAAGTGGGTGGTAGTGGGCAATCGCCGTCCGTAAGGACGGCATTCTAATTTGTATAGACGATTACACAGGTGACATATTTAAAGTAAATTGTTAATGTGCGAGGTTCAGTCGACGTCAACTTATTTTTGATAATTTTCTGTGCTTTAACTCTTCTCAAATGGCACGCTTAGGTAATCATACTACCCGTATCTTCCGTACTCATATCTGTGTTGTGAATTAGTCACTCTCTATTATTTTCGACCTTGGGCAATTAAAAATATAAGATAAAAACTTCGCGCCTCGAAATTGGTAAAAACTGTTATATCACTGTTTCTACTCTAAAAATAATGGATGTCATGTAATGCCATTATTTTTGTCATTTTTGTATATTTTTTATATCTGATCGCATTCAAATTTAGTACGCCTATGAAATGTTGCTCCCCGCACGCTTCGCCCGTCGTGCTTGTCAACAAGCTAGCGATTAGTCATTGTCTACAATTTCGTCCGCTCACTATAACTCAAACATATGTAACCTACCCAAAGCATTTATATTTACCCAATCAGACTGTCTTACACAATTATACGTTGCAAAAATATTTGCAATATGTTGCGGATCATCTATACTAACGTTGTTAAGCACCATGGTAGATGGAATGGATATAGTACCACGCTTTATATATATTTATGTAGGATCAGAAATTATTAGGATTGCTCGTGACAGAATTCTCACTGTCTAAAATAAACGAGAATAAGTATTATTCCCTTTAGTGTTAAGGGAAGACCTAAAGTTATTGAATTCATCATAGACATAGCGAGATTTCATAGATTTATATTTCTTACAAGCTTTGTTTTTTGATTTCCATTGAGAGATGATATTTTTTGAGAACCATTTAGGAAATTTTCTAGTGTAATTTATTTTTAAGGACATATTTTATCAAAACACCATTCAAAATATTGTAATACGTGTCAACAGCGCTATCAACATCATTCAAAGAAGATAAAATGAACCAATCAATTAAGGATAGATAATAATTCATGTTAATACAAGATGTTTCTGACATATGTCCGTTTCTTTGGAGGGGGTTGTAGACGACGGCAAAATAAATAATTTTCATTCATCAACCTGTCCACATATTTCATAAAATAAATCAAGAATCATTACAATACCTATTTATGTAACAAATTGTGATTTTGCAAAGAATTTCATGAAGAAGAAAGATTTTTTTGTGAAACCGGAGAATTTGATATGTTCATGCTTTCGTTTGTATTTTGCTTATAAAGCATTGTTTATGCATTGTTTAATGTCAAGGTTCTGTCAAGTTCAAACAGCGTTACAGAGCTTTGTGCAAAATCGCCAAAAATAAGTGATAATGTTTTTACGACACATCAGCGATTTTTCTTGACATATCGAAGTAATAACTGCTGTATCCCAGTTGGAATCAATACAATTTGAGGTATGCCAAAAAAGGTAACTGAATTCCTTGATGCCATTGCTTATGGTGCAACTCTACAAAAATGTTGGCATTCTGGCATAAGAAATTAAAATAAGTTCATGCAGAAGCAGAAACTACCAGTATTATTGCCAGGTTATGAAATATTCCTCAACTGCAACGATTTAATATCGAATCTCTGCAACAGGAGGCCATGATCAAATCCTCTAGCAGGATAAATATTATCAACGCGATATGTCATGAATTTTAAAAAGCGACGTTGAACACCTTCAAGATGATGAATATTAACTTGATAACATGGGTACCAAACAAGGCTAGCATATTCTAATCCAGAACGGACTAAAGAATAGTATAAACATTTCAAAGCACTAATATTGTTCAACGATGTGGAATTACGGACAATAAAGCCCAAAGTTTTAAAGGCGGTGCTTGAGATTGTATTAATATGTTCAGAAAATGAGAGTTTAGCATCAAATATTACCCCTAAGTCTTTAATATTACTGCTGCGTGTCAATGGTTTTGAATCAAGATTGTAATCAAATAAAATTATAATTTTCTTTAAACTGAAAGAGCAAACTTTATATTTTTCAATATTTACGGAAACCATGTTTTTTATACACCACACCTGTATTGCATTCAAAAGTTCTTGCAATGCTCGACAATCATCATAACAGTTAATGTTATGATAAAGCTTTAGATCATCTGCAAAAAAAGGTGATTACACTGCAAAAATGACGATAAATCATTTATATAAAGAATAAACAGAAGTGGTCCCAAGTTAGACCCTTGAGGTACTCCAGAAGGAGCTAAAAAAAATATGAGAACGGTATCCATTATATGACACATACAACTCACGACGATCAAGATAAGATTTTGTGAGTAGTAGCAAAGAATCATCAAAACCAAATGATTTTAATTTCTGTATTAATATAGAGTGATTTACCTTGTCAAAAGCCTTCTCAAAATCTGTATATATTACATCTACTTGGCCTTTTCTATCAATATGGTCTGACACAAACTGAGTAAATTCAACTAGATTAGTCACAGTAGAACGCCGTGCAATGAACCCATGTTGATTAGAAGAAATGCAGGTGCTAACATTGTTATAGATATATGCATATAATGACATTTCAAAAACCTTAGCAAAATTTGACAAAATGGCTATAGGTCGATAGTTCTTGATGTTAGAAGGGTTACCACTTTTTAAAACAGGGCAAACCCTTGTCACTTTCCACATGGCAGGAAAAGTGGCTGTTGACAACATGAGATTAAATAAAATAAGAAGTGGAGTACAAAATACGCCAAAACAGTCCTTAATTAAAAAACTAGGGATTAGATCATTGCCGCAAGTCATTTTATTTTTCAATCTCTTAATAGAATTTGGAATATCCATGTCAGTAAATTTTTCCACATTAAAAAGTTGAATGTTATTATACGGTACATCAAAGTCATTAGCTAGATCAGTAGAGTATACACTAGAAAAATAAGTAGCAAAATTATTTACTATTTGAATAGGATTATCAAAATTCTGATCATCTAGGAACATGTTAGATGGTATACGTGTAGTACGTTTTTTATTCTGAATAAAAGACCAGAAACTCTTTGGGTTAATTACAAAATTGTTTTGTATCGAATTCAAATAATTTTTATATGCATTAGATAATTGATTTTTGATATAAGATCTTAGTCTCTTGTATTCTTGAAAAAATAAATTATTCTGCGATTTTTTATATTTATTATAATAATAAGCTTTTAGTTTAATGTTATTAATGATATCAGCAGGGTACCAAGATGGATATCTACGTTTATATATTTTATATACAGGAGTACATCCTCTAAGAATTTACATAATTGTACTTTTAAAATTTATAATAATTATTTTTACTTTAAGGCACTAGGGTCTAAAATACTGTCATTTTAAAATTGTAATCAATATCAAACTTTGTCAATTTCGATCAATTTTTAGCCCTATTCAGTGGACGCCGCGGTCCAGGACTGTTAATAGAAATAGTATTAAATTCGTTAAGGATACCAAGTTTACACAAATCAGTAGGATCAGTATAAGGAACATATATTCAAATATTTGTGTTATTTAGAATTCTTTAGGATTCATTTTAAAGTTGTAATATAAATATGTTCTTTTTCCAGGTTCTACAGTCATATTGATTAAATTTCTAATATTTTTATAATCACTCCATGATTCATTTGTTTTTAATAATTTGTACTTGGTTAAGGTTTTTCTTCAATTTAGTTATTAGTTTTAAGTTATCAATAAGCCACAGCGCAGGAGGTTTAATTATTTTTGAAGGTTTGAAAGGACCAAGATCAGACAAATACGTAACGTTTTCGTTGAAAAAAGTTCCGTTTTTGCAACTGTGAGAAGGCTGTGCAATTTTCGCAATTCTATTTTTTACAATTAGTAGGACCCTGAAGAGAGATTATATTCTACTAACCATTTTATTGATGTGACAAAATACTGGAAATTATGATTCTTTAAGAGATTCGTTTTTTACATAAAGTGATGTTAGGCATTCTTTTTATAAAAAAAATAATATTACCAAGTTATTCAATACCAATCAAAATACCCATATACCAAATTTGATCAACAAATGTCTATTGAGTGTTTTGTTTACGGATGCCAAACTTCAAAAAATCTGAACTGAAAATTATAATAAGCAGCTTTAAGATTGCCATGTGAAAACAATTTCCAATCAGACAAAGACGTCTTAAACCGGTCGACCACCATATATTATTTATTATTAGTTTAAAATATATTCACTTCTGTCATTCCAAACTCTGCAGAACTGCAAATGGAAATAATGATAGAGTAAACACTTTAACTTTATCGGAATGTGTTAAGAGTGCCAGCAGCAGCAGGTAGACGCTATTCAAAAAAAAAAAAAAAATCCTAAGTGGTAGATGTCAAATAGAAACATATTTTTGGCAATAGAAAAACCTTGAAAAAAAAATGAGTGTTAAACTGCTCAAAACAAACAAACAACATATTTTAGATTTAGTTTCCGAATATACTCCTTACGTAATAGTCGATGCAATAAACTAGTAAAAAGTCCATGATAGAATGCGGTTTTGTGCATTCTCTTCCAAAAATTATTTGTAAAAAATGTGGTGACATGGAATTTCTGACAAATCGGAAATTGCATCGATGCAGCGAAAAATGCATTAAAAAAATGCATTATTTGAGAGGCCTCTTGGAAGATGTCAAAACTTGGTAAATAAGTGTCAGAACTGGCCCAGATCGGGTACTCGGGGGTTTTCGAGGTCGCTGATCACGAATATGATGTTCAAATTGACCCTCCGAACACCTGGAGCTCAGGAACGCCGATGAGCGTCATCTCCGTGGGATTCTCCCACAAATCACGCGGGAAAGAAGAAAAACTCGGCGCCCGGGGTTTTTTTTGGGTCGCTGAATCCAAATCTGGCATCGGAGAACACCCCACGGTGTGCCGGAACCTGGACGCGGATGTCATCTCCGAGAATTTTCCTGAGAAGAGTGCCAAAAACCAACCGAAAATCATAATAGGGGCGTTTTGTGGGGAATTGAATCCGAATTTCACGTCTGAAGCGACCCCCCGAAGACCTAGTGCACCAGAACCTGACCCTAAACGTTATCTCCGTGGTTTTTCCTGACACAAAAAAGGCGAACCGAAAATCGTTATGGGTATTTTTTTGGGGCGCCGAATCCGAATTTCATGTCGATAACGACCCCCCGAACCCCTGGTGTACCGGAACCTCACTCTGAACATCTTCTCCGTGGCTTTTTTAGACACAATCGAAAAAAACGGACCGAAAATCGTTATGGGGGTTTTTTTGGATCGCTAAATCCAAATATGACATCGGCGAACACCCCATCGGCACCTGGTGGCCCCGAACCCGGACTTGCACATCATCTTCGAGAATTTTCATGAGAAGAGTGCCAAAAACAAACGAAAAATCATTGTAGGGGCGTTTTTGGGCCGCTTAATCCAAATTTCACGCCCAAAACTACCTTCCCAACGCCTGGAACTGGAACAACTTTTTCGAAGGCCCTAGGCGAGAGTTACACATTAATGATTGTGTCAAATTATGAGACGGTTTTTGGTGAGTTTGTTGCGGTCGTGTCTGTAAAACCCTCCGAGACGTCGTTCAGGTCCAGGTCCCACGGTACACCAGGTGTCTGAATCAAGCGGCCCAAAAATGCGCCTAAATAATTTTTTGGGTAGTTTTTAGCGATTATGGTGGGCAAATTCTCGGAGATGACGTGCACGTCCGGGTTCGGGGGCACCAGGTGCCCGTGGGGTGTTCGCCGATGTCATATTTGGATTCAGCGACCAAAAAAAACCCATAACGATTTTCGGATCGCCTTTTTTGATTGTGTCAGGAAAATCCAGGGAGATGACGTTTAGGGTCAGGTTCTGGTGCATTCCCAACTAACATTTAAGCCTAATAGACTACTACACAAGAAAAATAATTCTAAATTGATCAAGATTTACTACTTTCCTCCATAAAAATAGTCTTCAAAGTTACGAAATCTTATAATACCAAAATTTTTGTCAAAAATTTGTTAAATAAAAGTAATATAATGACTTCTAAGTAAAATGGAATATATGTCAATTTATACAGTTCGAAATTACATATTGTTTACCTATTCTTTGTTTTCAAATGCTAACATTCCAATAACGTGTAAGACGAAGTTATAATTTACTTAATTTCGCCTTGAAATCTGTCTTCAATATCCAAGGATTTTTTACAATAGGTAAATATTTACATATTTATTACGAAATTGTAAAACTTATTTTGTCTTCAACTAGTAGTTAAAAATAAGGTAATAACTAGTTATTTTGCCCTATTAAATCCTTCAATTGGTTAAGTTCTATTTTTATTACAATATTTTTTGTTGATAATTTCTAAAAAATATTTAACCATTTCAATTAACCTAATATTGTTCTATATATGGTATAAATTTACTTGTTAATAATACTTCGACATAAGTCTGTCTTATAAAGATTTTTTAGGAAACAAGCTTCTTGTTATATGTATTCCGACAGATCTTCAAGTAATAGCGCGTAGAAATTGTTTTGGCGATCTGCAGTGAAAACCAAGCCCTACACAATATTACAGAGTTGTAAAAAACGAATTTAAGCCAATACTGCATATTACGTAAATCAATCTAATGATAATATATCGATAAACACTTCATATATAAATATTCTTATAACTGTTATCGTGTCAGATGAATTCAGTAGTGCACGTGAATTGAAATTCTAATTCAATTCCGTTCGAAAATATTTATTTTGTTTTTGTTATTACGCATACATAATATTATTGGCTTTAATTTGAATTTTCAATCACAAATAACTCCAGGAGTAGAATTTTATATGTAGGTACCTAGTAATAATTTAATTGGTAATAAATTACCATAAAATATCTTAATTTGGAGGAAATCTCAACCACAAAGTTAATATTTTCCTGTGACGTCAACATTGGCCTATAGGTTAAAATTTACAGATAAATTGACTTCAAAGTTGATTTTATTTGAGCGGCCATGTTGTAATAAACACTAAATGTTTTTTTCATTATTTCTAATTGATTACTCATTAAAATTATGTTAATACAGATAATATTAGTTAATAAATTTATGACGAAAGATTATTAAACACATTTTATCACGAAGTACATTCAGTTTTTATTTTAGGTTATTTTTCAGTATAATAATATTATTAAAAAGCAATAGTAAAAATGTATATTTGTAAGGCGCGTTATTTTTATGAGTTTGGTCATGACATTATACGAAAAAATTTTCTGGGTTGTACAATTTGATGAATGGAAACCAAAAATACAGACTTTATTATATTAAAATCTAAATATCTATAAATATACTAACTCCTATTATACTTGTAGTTTAGTAGCCTGACTTATAGTCTTTCCTTTTCTTCCTATCCCTGTTCGCTATTAGAATGTATAAAATCAAACATATAATGTTATCTCTCTCTGGCAAAAGTATGTCATATAAAGGGCATAATTAGGGTATATTTTGGTAATAATGTCTTTTATATTTTGAAATTTTAACATAAAATTGGTCCGTATTTCTTTTAGGTCCAATTATCTTATTGGAATAAAAATCTTGCCGACCAATTATTAACTTCCATATTACTTTAGTTTTTTTCTCCACATAAGGAAAAAGACCAACGGATATAGGTAAACTTTCCTTATACGGAATTGGCCATGAAAAGTTTTTGACCAATTCAGAGGTCAAGTTAACGTAATTTTAACTTTAATTGTTTGTTGGGTTAGGTGTTCGGTGTCGTTTCCGACGTGAAATTCGGATTAAACGCCCCACAAAATGTCCCTATTATGATTTTCGGGTGGTTTTTGGCACTCTTCTCAGGAAAATTCTCGGAGATGACGTCTGCGTCCAGGTTCCGGCGCACCAGGTGCCCGTGGGGTGTTCGCCGATGCCAGATTTGGATTCAGCGACCCAAAAAAACCTCGGGCGCTGAGTTTCTCCTCTTTCCCACGTAATTTGTGGGAGAGTCCCACGGAGATGACGTTCATCGGCGTTCCTGAGCTTCAGGTGTTCGGGGGGTGAATTTGAACTTATTTAACAAGTTTTGACATCTTCCAAAAGGCCTCTCAAATAATGCATTTTTTGAATGCATTTTTGGCTGCAGCAATTCAATTTCCGATTTGTCAGAAATTCCATGTCACCACATTTTTTACAAATAATTTTTAGAAGAGAATGCAGAAAACCGCATTCCGACCCGTCCACCACAACTAGTTTTAGAACTTTTTTAGTTCATTGCCTCGACTATAAGAGAACTTTCTCCGTACAGATAAATGCGACATCTTCTAATATGTACCTCTACACGGAGCATTGTTTAACATTTTCTAATGTAAAAAATCTTCGATTTCTTACATACGTACTTTTCAAAGTTTTTATTTTTTGCATCTTAAAATATCGATATCGTGTTTCACATTTATTGTTGTTTTTAGGATTGAATATATTTTCTATAGAGACGAAGATTAAAACATTTTCGGGAAAGTCGTACTTTTTTTTCTTCTTGCCAATCCTGCCGATTTTTGCGGCAGCAGGTTCTCGCTTATATTTGCATAATTTGTATTTTCAGGTGGAGTATTATCAAATTCTATATCTGATTTACTTGTTTTTTCACTCATTCTTTTATTTAAATTCAAACTTGTCTGAAATAGTATATTAAACAACAAGGTTCGCTCGACTTGTGGACCTCGCCTTCGGCTCGGTCCACCAATATGTCTCGCTCGTGTGCAAAAAGGTTTTCAAACGAGTTTTTTACGATACTTTTACGACTACAAACAGAGACCACAAAAATCAAATTTTAATTTAAATCGTTTTTATTACTAAAATTGCCAAAGCATTAACAAAATAAATTAAATACAACTTTTAATTTAACTCGTTTTTATTAAGAAAATGCTAACGCATTAACAAAACAAACTAATATTTAATATTAATGGTAACATTTGAAATTTCCTTCAAGGTTACGCTGGGAAAAGCAGTATTATTGTGCACCTTGTTTTCGGTAATAAAAAATATTTTTGGTGTCGTGTTTTTAGTGCAGTTTTTCAGCATGCGGTCGTCGTTTTGTTGTTGTATTCCAGTAGACGATTGTTGTTCTGGTTCTGTGGCAGCAGAAGGCACTGAAGACTCTATCTTTTTCGAAACTTCCATTTTATTTCTCAAACAGTCATCAACGTAGCCTTCGGCTACAGTACTGGATTTCCACTCTCCATGGCGTTTGAGGGCAAGCAGATTTGAGCCAGAATTGACTAAAATTGTGGCCGGCATAATTTGGGTGACAACATCAAACAAAAATCATAATCTGGAGAGGCATGTGCAAAGTTGACATAACCGTGTGCAAAATGTTTAGCACACGGCGTGTGCAAAATACCGTTTTCAGAGCGTGTTTTCCATGTGCAAAACCCCCTTTCGCAAGGCAGTCGTATAAAAATAATATTACGCCACCATCTACACTTGACATTGACAGTTTTTAAATCCATGGCAATCTAGCCGTTTAGCTTGATTACCTGCGGAATATTAATTATGTTGTTATAGAATGGAAATGCATGCAAAACACAAGAAGCAAATGTTTCAGAATAAATATTCTCTCAAGAGTGAGAATTTTTACATTCTATTATTAAAAATGATTTCGGAATTATTGCATTCACTAATGGTCGTAGAGAAAAGATTTATACGTGAAAATCACAGGAAATCATTCGACCCGCAGATGTAAATATTGTTATAACACAAACATAGTTCTGCATATAAAACTGTTAATTTTTTTATCGTTATGTGAAAGTAATTATTAAAATGTGGGGTTATAAGAGCAAAATAATGTGTGTAATGTTATTATATTCTCAATATAATCGGATTTTTATCCACACATATGAACCGTCTAAAGCGATATTTTATCCACTAGTGGATTAAAGTAACTTTATGTCACCAGAAAAAGCACCAGAAACCCCCATTATTAGGGCAACCTAAAATAATTCTAAGTTCACTATATACCCAACAGCATGAAAAAAGATAATGAGATATTACCTTAATCATTAAATATTCTTTATCGGAAGTCCCAGTAAAAAATTCTGTAATATGTGCTCTTTCCAAAATTGCAGCTTTTTTGCTTCGTATCCTCTCGATTCATTCTTCAATAAGCAGTAAGCTTGTTATATTTTTCAATATCTATATTTTTGTCGAGGGGTGTTTCGCAGAGGCATTTTGGTGTACACAATGCAGGTATTTTGAGACATTTCCTTGAATCCTGAGGTATTTTAGGGCATTTTGAGGAATTTTCTAGTATTTAGGGGCATTTAAGTGCATTTCGAGGTATTTTCTGGAATTTCGAGGCATTTTTGGGGTGTTTTAGAGCCATTTAAGAGCATTTTTGAAAGAATTGTTGTATTGTGTGTGTACGCGTAATAGTCTGTCCACGAGGTGCTCGTTGAGATGGATTGTATAATTCGATATCAAGGCGTCAGGCTGACCAACTAGGCTTATGGATGTTGAAAATTGTACCTTAGTGTCATTTCTTTGGTTCTAAATAAAAAAACATGTAAGTAAGTAACCACTTATTTAATTATAATAGGTAACTATTTTTGTTTTTTGTAAACTTTCAACCGGCTTTGAGTTTAATCTAACCCGAGACCTAACCTAATTCACTTCGACTCACGACTTCTATAGTTGTACACATTATATAAGAGTTAAAAACGGATGTAAATAGGCAAAGCGGGTCCAGTGTATGTTTGTATAGGGTGAGTCGATAACTTGACAAAGGAGATTTATTGCAAACCAGAAGACTTTTCAAAATATCTAGGTGCATACATGCATATTATATGTGTGTCCGGAAATTGTGAGCAAATATTTCAGGCGATTCAGACAAGAAATATGAAGAAAACTTATATAAACATAGATCGACAAACGGACTCTCAGAGAGCTAGAGCCTTCTAGGGTTAGTCCTGAAAGTGGTTTATATTCAATGGCAGCGATTCGAGATAATGTAACGAAATTTTGAACAGTGACTAAATTTTTATGCCGAATTCGAAAATTTACACTAAATTGAAGTATATAATTCAGATATGTATTTAACAGCGCCGGCTTAGAATATATAAAGAATGGGCCAAATCCACTAGATTCTACGACAAAAATTAATGGGTAAAAGTCATATACCTACAATGTTGTTCATAAACGCTTAGTTTTCAAGATGTTGAAGTTGAAAAAATAAAAACGATTACCAGACATATCTCGGAGATATGTTAAGGGATTTTTTTCATATATGAGACGAAAAAATCCAAATGAAAGCATTGTACGACACTTTCAGCATGAGTTTAAGTTCAATATCAGGTTAGGAATATTTGACGATCAGATTCTTGGGAAATATGAACTTCGGGCATCTATCTTTAAACGGCCAACATTATCTGCACTTTTTACAATCTAATTTAATTGAACTACTAGAAGAAATTCCTTTGAACATTAGTGCTCATGTGGCATTTACATGATGGTGCCCCTGCTAATTATCTTATAATAGTAAGAAAGCATTTAGATAACATATTTCGTCATCGATGGATAGAAAAAGAAAATGAACATCCATGGCCACCACGTTGTTCGGATCTAAATCCGATTGATTTTTTTTTCTATATTAAGGCCATGGTTTATAGTGCTGCCTCTACCAGCAATAGAAATGAACTATGGCAAAGAATAGTTTCAGCTGCAAATGCTATGAGAAACATGAACCCATCATTTTTCACTGTTTGGAGAAATTTCTTAGAAAGATATCGAACATGTCTTTAGTCAAATAATCGAAAATAATCTTAAACATTATTAATGTTTAATTAATGTTTTTTCATAGTTTTTCTTGTTATATTTTATTATTTACTTATGCCATACAAAAAATATTTATATTTTTATTTTAGTTTTCTTAATTATGTGATATATTTTACAACTGTAATGCTTGAAATATATTATGTAAACAGTATAATGTTTGTTAATGCTATTTAATTATCAAAAAATTATGTTTCTATAACACAAGTTGCAAGTTAATGGAGTTACGTAATCCACGAACTGCACATCCTTGCCTACTTTAAACGCAGTTTATTTTTTCAGAAGCAGTGTCTCTCAGCGATATTCAACAAATATACCTTTTTTGTTGAAAAATCTTTGAAAATTTTAAAAACATTATTTATTTCCGCTTTATGCAGTGGCGCATTTATTTTTTAGAAAAGAATCTCGAAAATATAGTTTGCACGCCATTGTTTTCTTCATATTGACGTGAAGTCGCAGCAAATGAAGTTGCCATTAGAACTCCTCATACCCAATTAGACAAAAATACCTTAATGCATCTCCGAGATAGATATACCAAAAAATCGTTTTTATTTTTCAAGTTCAACACCCTGTATCTGGAAAACTAAGCTTTAATGAGCAACATTGTATAACTTTTCCCAATTAATTTTTGTTGTAGAATCTAATGGTAAGGTTTGGCCTATTTTTTAACCCTGTATAAAAATGATAAATAATACAATTAGGACAGAAAATGGTAACTAAAAACATAAAGCTTTTCGAGGTATTTCCTGACATTTAGAGGCATTTTGTGGTATTTCTGGTATTCCGGTAACATTTCGGTGGCATTTCGAACATTTTTTAGCATATTGATGTAATTTGTGGCATTTCGGAGGCATTTTGGTGCATTTTCCGCAAGGAAGGAAATTTGATGTACAAAATCTGGACAGCAAAACGCCCCTCGATTTTTGTAGACCTTTATAGTAGCCTTCAACATCGAATACTTCGATCACATAATTGAATTTGCTTATATTCTCTTCAAATTTAAAACATACGATAGCCTGACTTGTCTGATTTATTGTCATTACTCTCTGTTTTTTCTTCCCCATTCGTTAAATTTGGCAAAAACTTTTTCCTAATGTTTCCTGGATTTCGCTGGCAATGGAAAATTGCTTCTTGAGTTTTTTTGAAAACAGCCCAAGGAACACAATTACTTGAATTTGTACCAAATTCAGACAGATATGTTTATTAAATAATTGATAATAAACAACGTACCATAGCAATCAGCAGGTATAACAATACCTACCACGTTTCATTGAGTACTAAAAAATATCATGTCCTGCGAATTTTATTAAATTCTAAAAATTCTTACTCCACAAATATGATTGTGATGTGAGTATGGACAAAACGTTGTATTGCATTCGTGTCTTAATTGCCTTTTATCAACTTGCAACTTAAAATACTTATACAATAAATAATTATTATTTGAGGAGAATTAAACAATAAAGGTGGAGAAACAAAACAAGAATTTCATTTTTGATATTACTTCTGTTCTACGTGTTTTATTTTTAAGATTTCTGGTTTCAAATACACCACAAATTTGATCATTTTACGATGAGAAATACGACGACTTTAAAGCGTAAATACAAACAATACCGACTCCTTAGAATCAAATTCGTAAGACCGGGTGCCTGCAAAACCTGATTGCAATAATGAGTCTGTATGTAATTCACCCCAATTTGAATATGCAAAACATCGAGTTCCAGTCGAACCAGTTCATCGCAAATGATCTGCAATATACTTTCATAAAGGAAGCTGTGTAAGGGTGGACAGATTTTTTTATTCTACTTTTAACACCTGAAGCCTATTAGGTACTATTTACGCCTTTGCAGGAGAATACCGTTCTATATTAATTTAAAAGACATTAAAACTGGATTGAATTTAGTGTTTCTTGTTAAATGATTTTCATAAATGTTTTATTAATTAATATTCATTCAGGGGAAGAAGTAGACTCTATCTCATTGATATGAGGAAATAAAAGAAATTCAAAATACATCGACCATAAGCAGCGGGATGGAGTGATGCAATATAATTTCAACCAAGTGACATAAAAATTATTAGAATATGTGTATACATATATGCATAGTATATTAACATAATTCTATATACACACAACATCAAAAGTATTGGACCCCCCTCATTCTTGTCAAAAAAATCTTTTTGTCAGAAAAATCAAATACATTTATAAAAGTTTATTGTTTTCTGAATCTTTTTTTTTGTGAAAAGAATATGTTCGATAAACTGAGTACTTAAAAAATTAAAAACCAGTAAATGGTTGACAAAAATTGTTAAATCAAAAAGAAGTAACAAAGCAAGTGCTCTACTTTACTAATAGTCGGTATAACCTCCACCACGTTCCAATAGTATATTGACACGTCTGTGCATTGAGATAATCAAGCGGTTAACGATCTCTTGCGGAATATTGTTCCATTTCTCTTCCGCCGCCATGACTAACTCATCTGCAGTCTGAGGTGGAGGAATATGAATGGCTCTAGCAACTAAATCTCACATGTTTTCAATAGGATTCATGTCAGGAGAGTTGGCTGGCCAATCTAATCTATTGATGTCCTGTTTCGAGTGTCTCTTGAACTCTTCTTGCGCGATGTGGTCGAGCATTGTCGTCCACACAAAATTTTTACCTAAATAATTACGTAGGGGGTAGATAATGGGCGTAATAACTTGTTCGACGTAAATTTTACTGGTCAAATTCTGTGGTATACGAGTTAATGGTGTGCGGCGGTTGAACATTATTCCACCCCAAAAAATTACAGTACCCTATTCATATGAAGCAACTTCAGGGGGAAAATGAAGTCGCTGTTGACGACCTGGTTCTCTCCAGACTCTTGTCGATTGTCATCAGTAATCAGCCCAATTCTGGTTTCGGCTGAAAATAATACCCTCCGCCACTGGCGTAAAAGCCAACCCCTATGCTCTCGCACCCACTGGAGACAAGCAGCACAATGCCTTGGAAGTAGAGTAGGGACCCGTAACGGCCTTCTTGCACGTAAATTTGCGTTGTGGAGTCGTATTCGATTAGTAGGTGTCGATATAACACGGCGACACGTACCTTGAAAGTGGGCCCTGAGAACTGAAGCTGAAGATGTGTGGTGTCTACGGGCATATTGCACCAAATATCGATCGTCCCTTTCATTAGATATTTGAGGACGTCCATTACATAGTCTATTTTCTACTGTATCAAATTATTCATACCTGTGTACTATTCGTACACCAATCCAGGAATGCCCAACATGTTCAATATCTGATGATTAAAATACCCTGCATCATGTAAAGCAGTCATTCTTGCTCGGGTAAACGCAGAAATTTCAGTTGCATTATTATGTACACAAATTCAAAGGAACACTTGGCTAAATACATTACCAAACTCACCAGATTTGTAAAAACATTGGTAAAGGTTCATGGTCTGCAATTTTTTATTGTCTTTTTTGTTCCCTGTGTACATGTACTTTTTTTACCACAATAAGAAAAACCACTAGGTTTAATCGAATCCTTTTATACACAGGGGGTCCAAGACTTTTGACGTGTGTATGATGTCTATTTAAGTCTTCTAACTCAATATTAATCAAAGCAGGGTGGTTATTAAGGTTACTATTTTATCTCGTCATCAATCAGTATTTATTTTACCCAAATCGAGCAGCTATTTGTAATGCGTCGTTGTAACACTTCACAAAAATAAGGTAATCGCTTTCTGTATATCACGGAAATGGGTCTTTGATTTTATACAATTTAGTTCTATGACAGGTGTTAAATATGTATACACTCGCGTCAAGAAGACAGACGTCCTACGTCATGGTTGACATTAACAACAATTTTTTGCAATTTAGGGCAATATATAATACAAACATTTAGTGTAGTATATAGTTTTATTACTCTCAGTTGTAGTTTCTTAAATATTTTGATAAAAATATAATGAATTATTCATTTGTTCATATGGCGTAAATCGTCTGAATTCTTGACGCGAGTATATATGATATTTCGAATATTTAACACTTTGCAAACTCGTAATAACATTTTTAGGAAGTTGTTTAATTTTATGCATCGTAGACAACAAACTTGGCAACTATGCAGTCTCTCGTCTACCAACTCGGCGACATACGTCGTTCCTGAATACTATAAGAAAGACAAAGAGGGCAGTTAACGATGCAACTTAGATTTTTACTTGTTTACTTTGCTGACAAGACAGTACTTTTCAGTGCTAGGTGACTTCGCAGGCTCGAGCGTATTATAATTTGTGCGCTCGTGATATACTAAGTGTTTTTTAAATACTGTTAGCTCATTATACATTATTTTAGTGAATACAAAATTGTTCAGTGTTGTGAGTACTACTCAGTATTGTGTTGTTATGTGTACACAAACGAGTGTTTGTTTTAATTAATATAGCACTTAGTTCATATATCTATTTGTTTTCTCATCTTAAAAATATTGTGGTGTTAGATCCTGTATATATAATAAGCTATGGAGAGAATATTCAGACCTTGGTAGAATTTCTCAGAAGAACTTCGACCTGGTACAAGTACAAATTAAACGAATAGTGATATGGAAAATGCAGAGACTAGGACGGACGATATAGAAAATAGAAATTCTCGATATGAACAAACTCATTTAATTAGATATAATGTATATAAAAATATAAAATACAGTAGGGAGAACAGAGGGCATTAGAAAAAACTGGTTATTTAATAATAGTATCATTATATTAAAAAACGCTCTATACCATTCAAGACTTTTTGGAAAGGATTCCAGATAATAGAACAAAGAAAAGAATATTCAAGATTTTGTCCATAATATTGCATACGATGCTAGTTTGAAGAAGGATGAGTTGCTGCATAAAGTCAAGAACAATAATTTTACAAAGAAATACGTTATTTATGACATCGCTGCGGTTCATGCGTACCATTCTACGATTGCCTTCATACTACTGTTTTTAATCGTATTATCGGCCCAATTAAAAAAAGTAATTCAAATAAAAAATACCTTTCCAAATTTTGATGCAAGCAAGGTGGATAATATTACGTCAGCTAATTGCAAATAAATACGCCGAACATGTCATGAAGAATTGAGGGAGACTATAATATGTATAAAGCTGCACCAATTGATTGGGCCAAAAAGTGGCTTTATTATAACTGTCGATGAAGAATCCAATACAAGTGACGTTAATAGTGACTCTGATGAAAGTGCGTGTGAAGTGTATTTCTTAGATATCATAAAATATTTTTTTAATTGTTTTTTTATGGTGTCGTTATGTAGTATATGAAATATATAAAATATATTATCTCTGGAATAGAATTATTTCCAAAATATTTTTGTACAAATATTTTCTGTTATTATTTTTTTAAATGTTTCTTTTGTTCCCCTTATGCACCCTTACCCAAACCTTTTTTTTTAAACATAATCACAGTGACAATTACATTCTTTATTATATACTTATACCAGATTAAAAAACCGGAAAAGATAGAAATCTGAATTTTCGTATCTAGGGGTCAAAACAAAATATTTTCAGTAACGTGGCATCGGTTATACTGGAAGTAGACAACTCACTTATTTTAAACGAAACATGTTTTCTGATTTTACGTGTAATTTACCCTTATTCCGGAATACTGTATACGGAATCAGAAATATTATTAGGTTCCAAGTATCAAAAAATAGTGTTCCATTACAAAATAATAATAATAAATTTAGACTATATTTTTTAAATCGATATTCCACTATTTTTTTTTTTTTTTCGTTTGGAATATCTACACTATCTGGATTCAAACAGAAATAGACGATACTGACTGTCCAGGATATAACACGCGGGTAAATAATGAAATAGTAATCTCTGACTATTAAATTATTTTAAATTCAATTAATAGTGTATTAGCTTTGCAACAAATGAGATAATGTATCTTTTCACTGAAATATAAAATCCTGTTAAAGCATGAAATAGTTTTAAAATTTTCAAGGAATTTATAGGCGCAGATATCCATAATTAATAGCTGCGTAAAGTAGCTTTCTGTAAATGTATTAATGTCGTGGAAAATTTATAGCGTTTAAATTACGAATTTGTAAATATAATTAGGGAACAAGTCTTCATCCAGCATTTCATGTTTTTAGCCGTAAATTACCAACCTGGACAGTCAACAGGTTTGCTTCCTATGGTGGAGAAACGTTGACGTTATAACCAGTTGAGTAACCTCCCACATGTATATAGAACCATAAAAACAGAAAATGTTTCAATCAAGTGCTGAACTTCAAATACGCGGACTAGCATTAATCACGTACGAATAATAATAATGATCTACACTCTTAATTTTATGTAAGTACTTACAGAGCGGAAACAGTAAAATAAAATAAAATCGGAAGATATCTATTAATGAACAACATTCAGATTCCATACAAGATCTAAACAGCATTTTTCGAGATAAATCGAGTGTTTCATTGTGCATTAAAATCACGAAATGATAAAATTTCTGGTGTCTTGACCAAAACCTCGAAAATAAGACATGTAAAAAAGCACAAAAATAAAATTCCTGTTAACTTTATTATTTTTTTTTATTTCAAATAAAATAATATTATTCGACCAAATTCCATTAGAATTCCGAACAGTTTCTATAGAAGGCTTGCAACTCGGCTTGCAATTAGTCTTTTAAGTTCAGTATAGCAACATTTTTAATATCTATTTCAGCGACTTTCGGCTTATTTCAGTCATCTTCAGGAAATTTTAAGAATTAAAAAATAATAGGATTCTATAGGTGACACAGCAAAGCCTCAAATAACAACAAATTGTACAACAGTCTTGTCAAAATTTCAGTAGAACCATAGCAAGGGTTAGTAAAGGAGAATACTAAGAGTTCAAAGAGAAGAAAAAATAGAATATATTCAGATTAATAAGAGTAATTTTCGTTAATCGCTATTATCTAGTAACTGAATACATATATTAATGCTATTTTTTTTATTTTGCCAATGATTTACTAGAATGCTATTCAATAAAAAAATACCTACTTTGCTAAAAATTTTGTTAGAAAATTAAATTCATTTGCATTTGAGTTTTTTAATTATGCACCGAAAAAAAAATCGGTGCCTGTAAAAAAATTTTGTTTCATTGAAATATTTATTTCCTGATACCAAACAATTTTTTTTGAAAAAGCAAGAATACAATTATTTTATGTAAAGAAAGCATTTGTTTAAATTTAAAAATATTTTTTTCTTTCAAAAGGTACGTTCTTGCAGCAGGAACTTGATTTTTTTTAATTTGCAGTTTTTAAAAAGATTATATAACCTGATAAAACTTCACTAAAAAACTTTACAAAAAAAAAAACAAAAGTTTACATATTTTTCTTTCCTACATCCCTTAATTAAAAATATGCATTTTTGAATTAAATAAACGCATTATTTGATTCGAAATGCAAATTCAGTTAAATTCAAACATCGTTTTTATATTACAAAACGTTATTTTTATATAGATTTGAATAAATTATTTAGGACAATGAAAAAAAATATATATTTATTTGAAAATAATTTCTTAAAGTAAATTTCATTATAGTAAAATTTATTTAATTTTTTTAACATTATAATTTTGTAAATACTATATATCATACGATAAAATTAACATTTTAATGTGTAAAAGTTCCACATGAATTATTTATTATATTAACGCAGTGGATTATCTTACACATTTTATACACTGCCACATATAGAAAAATTTGTAAAAATATACAAAATCCCGTGTGGACTTCGATTAACAAAATATCTGTTAGATCAATAGTCAATTGCATATTTGAATAGGTCTGCAAAAAATCTCTGATTTCTTGCTTTACTAATTACAGTCAGAAGTGAAATTCATATAATTCGTTCACAAAAAAAAACGCTAATTAATTACGATTGATTTATCAATACAAAGTGATGTGATAACATCAAACTTTTGATTGATTAATTTACAAGATAGCATTAATTGAGTTGATGTAATTGTATACAAATTTGTAGTTGCAGGAAAATGTTTTATGAATTTGTAGCCTCAAGATATGCTGTAGTATTTAATGGATTATCTAATGCATAATTAATTTGCATAATATAATTACACCGTTAATACAAAAATTTTATTTTCTGTTAGATACAAATTAATCTAGTTAATGCAATGACTTGACTTGATCACGTTAAAGAAGAAGAAAAAACTCGGTATTTCAGCAATGCCTTAATACAGAACAACCAAATTTTATAAATATATTTATATTATTGACGTTTTTAGCTGGTAGAGACTTGAAGTGACCGGCATCTCAAGAAAGGGTGGTTTAGGGGTGGGTCACCCTTAACATTTTATGAATTTCTTCAATTAATTTACAATTAAGTTCTTCCAGATTAATATAAAATTCAATTTTACACTCTTTTTATTCTTGCTAATTATTGCGAGGAACTAACCGTTTTTGAGAACATTGCGATATTGTGATATGGGTCAAGACCGATTAAATCGACAAAAATATGTGGTTTTATAATTGCGGGTAGGCTATGCTTATTACTGCTGTTCAATTGTTCTGTTGCTAAGATGTTATTGTTGTCAAATCCAACGTTACATAAATGTATTTATCCATGAACATTTTTTTGTACATCTTGTACCAGTAGCAGAAGAATATCCCGGTATTAACTACTGTATAGGGTAATTCTTAGCCTACACTCATACATTTGAGAAATTATAGTTGAGGATAAATAATAATAAATAGTAAAAAAACTGTATCAAAGTATTTTTAGCTTCTGAAGTTTACAAAAATTTATTAGGTGAAACTAAAAAGTAAAGTAATTTCCATACATAGTATTGGTTGATGACAGAATTTTCTTTTTTTCTTTAATTTAAAAGCCAACTACGTTTCAAGTTATTATCTATTTTTCTCGAAAACTGTTGCCGACATCTTTTTTTAGGTGAAAATTCTTAGAGTTTTTATTTTTGCTATTAATTATGAAAAAATATACACAAAAAGCTTTTGGTATTTTTGAAGCTCTCCTCACTTGTTTTACCCACACCTGGACAAACTGTATTGATTTTTATCTATAAATGATACTGCAGTAAACAACTACTTCGTATCTGTGTGAACAACCAAGAACCCATGTAGGCCACCCCACCAGACATAGACCTGTTTCAGGCTTGTTAGCCCTCATTAGTATGCCATAGGTAAGATGACCGACAATTGAACTGGCTGTTCCTTTTTATGTACGTACACATATAAATCGAGTGCAGATGAGATATAAGTAGTATATCTACTACTTCCTGCTCGGTCTAAGCGGCTCGACTCGCAGGAAGCGATTGCAGTAGGTACTTAATCTCAGACCTCTCGCCCTGGGCGACGCGCCATTAAATCTATAAATGATACTGCAGGAAACAACTACTTGGCGGACTAATGCCCCAACCTGCGTTGAATTACACCCACAATATCTACCCATATATTCCTTATTATTAGCTTTTGTGACATTTTTTTACTGTTTTAGAAAGGTATTTTAAGCTAATATAAATCAAATCTTCTTCAATTCCTATCAATGAAGTCATATGCATGTTCTCTGATACCAAACATCTAGGTATGCTAATGAACAATTCCACAGACAAAGCTCTATTCAATAATTATCTAAAGAAAATAATCTAATTTACTAACCTGCTAATGAAACACTCTATAAATATTTAACTTCACTTTTTGGCAGTGGGAACACGACACATTCAACCACAATAGATGAGATCTGACTTATTTCTGCATTTTTCGGATTGCTTCTTCAGGTGGTCTCCTTTAAGTTGAATCAAATATCTAACTATAAAAATTATTATAAAAATTAAAATTATTTGAAGTTAAATATCGACAATGACAAAAAGTGACATCCTGTCAATGAATTAAATATGACAATACCTACTTGAAAAATGTTCACCTTTTATGTAAAAGTTTTTATATATTTTTAGGTATTAATAATATTGTGTAAAACTAACTACTCAGTGGACAAAAGCCCCAACCTGCGTTGAATTACACCCACAATATCTACCCATATATTCCTTATTATTAGCTTTTGTAACATTTTTTTACTGTTTTAGAAAGGTATTTTAAGCTAATATAAATAAAATCTCCTACAATTCCTATCAATGAAGTCATATGTATGTTCTGTGATCCCAAACATCTAGGTATGCTAATGAACAATTCCACAGACAAAGCTCTATTCAATAATTATCTAAAGAAAATAATCTAATTTACTAACTTGCTAATGAAACACTCTATAAATATCTAACTTCACTTTTTGGCAGTGGGAACACGACAAATTCAACCACAATAGATGAGATCTGACCTATTTCTGCATTTTTAGGATTGCTTCTTCAGGTGGTGGTCTCCTTTAAGTTGAATAAAATATCTAACTATAAAAATTATTATAAAAATTAAAATTATTTGAAGTTAAATATCGACAATGACAAAAAGTGACATCCTGTCAATGAATTAAATATGAAAAATGTTCACCTTTTATGTAAATGTTTTTATATATTTTTAGGTATTAATAATATTGTATGAAACTAACTACTCAGTGGACAAAAGCCCCAACCTGCGTTGAATTACACCCACAATATCTACCCATATATTTCTTATTATTAGCTTTAAACTAATATAAATCAAATCTCCTTCATTTCCTATCAATGAAGTCATATGCCGTTTGTCGTGTTCCCACTGTTAAAAAGTGAAGTTAGATATTTATCATATATGTAATACTACTATATTGCGGGTTTCGGCCTACGAATTCAGCCGAGAACTTTGTGCCCTCTTTGTTCGTCTGATGCACTTGTGAGAAATGCGCATGCGCGGAATCGATTCACACATCCAATGAAATTAAACTTCTAAAATGACAGCCCACCTACCATCCACTTCGTCAACGGCTTGTTTTGAATTTTTAACCTAGAAAAACACTAACCTATTTCTAACAGTGACAGTAAATAGTTATTTGATTTAGTAAAACATCTTTTGAAATGAAAAGAAATATAAAACAAGGAAGTAAATGTGTTTTAATTAGAATCTGGTTACACAAACAGTGAGAGAGTGTTAAATATACCTATAAAAAAATTAATTAAGAGTTGAATATGAAAACACAACTATAAGAATGGTGTTCGATATGAATATTTACAGAAATAACTTTATTTTTAATAAAATAGGCTCAACAGTGCAAGAATTCCTAGAAATAGATGAAATAGTACATATTTATATGTATTATGATACATGACATGTCGAAGCGTATTTATTAAATGTTTCAGGATGCAATTAATTTAAACAATCTTGAAATTTTCACCTTGTTAGGAGCATAATCATTCGATTTGTAGGAATAAGAAGGTCCGTTTAATTTTTTATATTGGCCACAAATTTTGACGTTTGCAAAATGTCAGAAATGTCGGGCATTGAAATAGACATCGCCAGGTCTCAGAACCTATGCCAGTAAAAGAGGTAATTTGTAACTTATACTATTATAATAGAGTAACAAAGATACTAAATATAATAAATAATTTTAATAAATACTTAATTTGTTAGATCTGGGGATGTCGATAGCAATGACCTCTGGATTTGGAGGGGCTTATAACTTTGGACGGAATAATATTTGTGTGAATCCCTACATTGACTTATCTGGTAGCGAAGTTTATAAAACCAATGATATTAATATCTTACTTATTGTTAAAAATGATGACGGATGCTGGAACTCTTACTTGGTGGCACCTCGAGAGCCAGGACGAGAGACGAAAGGGGAAATACAATAGCCCCTTGATCGGGAGGAATAGCGGAATCAATGATCAAGACACGGCATTCGATATATAGATCCTAACATAGTAGCACATTCGATTATTGTTAGCTTATTTACTGCCCAACTTTAAGTAATATACAGCTTGTAATTTTTCTTTTAAAATCTGTTTTATTTCAAGTTTCTAACATTATCTTCAGTTATTTTCAAATATTCATATTAGTTTGTAATAAATTAAATACGGTTCCAAAGCACTACAAATTTAAAATACAATTCATGAAAATAAATCGGCTCAAAACCAAAAATTTTATTTTAAATAAATACTACACTTACCATTTTAAAACAAGGAAAGTGGTTGGCTTGAAAATGTCAGATTTATAAACCACAAGTAAGTGCCTCTTTAACAACTCTTTCAATAACTACTAACAATTTCACTACAACACCAAACAATTTGGAGAATGAAATCGTCTTGATCATAAACTGAAAATTCATCAGTTAATCCCAAAACATATTGCAATTAAATAATAAACTAGAAAGATATTTAACATTAAAGGCACCACAAGTGTTATAGAATGACCCATTCAGGTCAGAGGACTGTAAACTCAGTAAAAATATTTTTTTGAATTCTGAAAATTGATCATCTCTATTATTGGTAACAGTATACAATTATTATAAAATAAAAATTACTCCTAATAAATAAATTATCTTACTACAACAGTTTTCTAAGATTATGTCTACTTTTTCAATTTCTACTTGATTGTATTGCTAAAACATATCTGTTTTCGTGCTATGCCTTTGTGACTTTTAAGAAATAGAACAAATTTGCTATATCCTGCCTGGTGTATATGATTACCATTGTTGAATGAATTATTATTCAATCAACATTATATAATATACTTTGCATAATATATTATTTACTGTTCCTCTTAAAAACGAACACAAACATCATATCCATAAAGGTAAGTTTTCATCTGATATTAATTGCACAATTTATGTCGGACAGAAATTGCAATTAATGGAAACAGCGAAAAATTTGTCAGAGAGATACATTTTAAGTGTCCACGATGCGTGTCGACATCTATACGATTAGACATATTATTTGCATGTTCAGATCTGCAAGACAGAAATTGCTGTAATTGACTAGTTGTCTACTTTTGTGGTAGTGTCGATAGCAAATTAAAAACAATGACTATAAAATTTATATTGCTTTGGTAAATTTTTATCACAAAGCCAGGTTTACTTCTATTTCATTTTTTTGTTTTTACTCATACTTTCAAAACAGTTTTCAAATATAAATACAAGGTGTTGCATGACGTACTGCGCAAACTGAGTAAAAATTTTTAAAATATATGTGCATGGGGTCAATTCTCCATGGTTACCAAGCTATAGACCTATAAGACCGATTCTCACTTGACGTGCTGGGCACAGTTTAGTCACTGTCAAATCATGACCCAGGCTCAACAAAAGTTTTGTAGTAAATAAAGAGATCCCAGTGGTGATGATTTGGCTGTGACTGGACCATGCCTGGCATATCTAATGAGAATTGGCCTTCAAAGTTTAGAAATAAGTACTTACATGTACACAAATTTTATTTAAACTTTTAGTATGTTTGATTGTCAGGAATAATAATAACAAAATGACAATACAAATAGAAACAAAAATATTTGAAAACAGCACAAACACGTTGACACGTAACCATGTTTATTATAACTTGTTTTTACTCAGAATGACCTTTGGAACCTTATATTTTTCCAATATGTCATACAACGCCCTGTATATGTTGATTTAGAAATTAAATATAATTATTAGGTACATAATCAACTTGACAAATAATTTGACACAAATTTTAATTCTTGGGAGCTCCAGAGCCCCTTACAATCCATACTATCTTTAGCAAATAAATATATAAAGTTATTAAAATTTTTAACATAACATCACTTGACATCTTTCACTGAATTTGTTTGGATTACTTTCACACCCCTTTTATATTTTATTAATTATCAAGCTTGTCAATCGTACTACAACTAACCCTTAAATGAAAAAAGATACATAGTAAAACTGTGCCTTGTATTCACTTTGAAAAAGATTTGAGAAATCTTAACAAACTAAATGGTATAGTGCCCTCTGCGTCATTTGGTGGCATACCAAATTATATTAAAACTGGTTTGATAGCTTGCTTGTTAGACCAATTTTACAAACAAGTTTCTCAAACTGAGTTGGCTTCATCCGCAAAAAATATAACATTAATTGACTATAAACACCTAATTCTTCGTATCCCAAAATTCACTCTTGAATCCACAGTGAACGCTTTATTCTATTTTTCTGTATCTTCACAATAATCGCACAAGGAACATTTTTTTGTTTCAATATTCTCATCGTTTCACAACTGAACATTGTCTTCCTACAATGAATGAATGTGTATGACACAAGTGTATTTAAGAAATATGTAAACGATTCAATATTTATTGTAAATTTAGAACTTCTAGACACAAATTTATAGCAATTTCTATCAGAATGTAAACAGTCACTAGCGATATACCTATATCTGATACTTGACATATATGTACGGATACAAATGTCAGATGTAAATGTACCTTAAGCTTTTTATCAGAAATGTTTATCTATCTGCTAAAAATTTACAACAAATATATATTTAAACAAAAATAATTTTCAGTTATAAACATACCTATCTAATATATTACCTAAATTGATCTAAATTCTTAGTTATTGTACATCACATTAAGAATTTAGTAGATATTATAGTTGTTTCAAGGGCTCCTGATGGCAAGAACGATTTTATCAGAAAAATGGAATTTGAACTGGGATATGCAAATTCAAAATCAGCGACATATAAAACATTACCTAAATTAAATAGATTATATTTTGTATGAAAATCCATTAAAATAAGGTTATAAAACAAATGTTTTGTGACTTTGACAGTTTTGTAATTAAAATAAAAATACGAAGGGGAATGGGGGCGTGGCCACATTTAATCGGCGCATGCGCAGAAGCAACAAGTGCACTAGAAATAAGAAATAGAGATATAGGATGTCAGCTAACGCTTTCCCAAGAGGGAACCCGCAATATAGTAGTATTAAATATATGATATTTATAGAGTGTTTCAATAGCAGGTTAGTAAATTAGATTATTTTCTTTAGATAATTATTGAATAGAGCTTTGTCTGTGGAATTGTTCGTTAGCATACCTAGATGTTTGGTATCAGGGAACATGCAGTAGTAGTAGTATGCCATAGGTCAGATGACCGACAATTGAACTGGCTGTTCCTTCATATGTATGTTCACATATAAATCGAGTGCAGGTGAGATATAAGTAGTCTACCTACTACTTCCTGCTCGGTCTAAGCGGCTCGACTTGCAGGAAGCGGCCTACATTGCAGTAGGTACTTAATCGCAGACCTCTCACCTTGGGTGACGCGCCATTAAATCTATAAATGATACTGCAGGAAACAACTACTTCGCGGACTAACGCCCCGACCGGCATTGAATTACACCAACAGTATCTGTGTGAACAGCCAACAACCCTTGTCGACCACCCCACCAGACATAGACCGGTTTCGGGCTTGTTAGCCCTCATCAGTATGCCATAGGTGAGATGACCGACAACCAGCCAGCCAGCCAGTTCAATTGTGATATAATGCGATATACTCCGGAAATATTTGAACGAGTGCGCGTAATGGGGGCCATTTTCATACAGAAATTATTAGTTTTAATTTAGGTAGTTGTAATATTATGCTAATGTCGTATGTTGTTAGTTGTTGTTATTTTCTATCAAAATTGTATCCTTTAATAATTATTACAGAAATTTTTATTGTTTTTTCTCAAAAACAGCGTATTGCAGGCAAAACACTTAAGAGGGCTTTTATTTTTCAAATTGAACGGGGAATTCAAAAATAATTTTTATCTGGGAGAAAACCATTGGCATACCATTTTTTTCTTTAAAAATATTAAAATCAGTGCTCGTGAGCATGCCACTGTTCAAGATAGAAATTATGATTATATTGCAAAATGTGCACCTTTGTTAATAGTCACTACATGTCAAATTTCATAGAAATATCTAAAGCTGTTTCGAAAATATTATTTTCCTTTTTTTCTTAAAACTTTAGCACCTCGTATTTTTCTAACGGAACATTTTTGGACCATAAAGCAAACTCTCATTTAGGAACACTGTATGTATTTTCTAAATATCTAAGCGCTACACTAGTGATTTCTTAAACATTTCCATCTTTTAGAGTACTGTATTCTTGTGTTACCATTACTTTAAATTTAAAAATGCTTACAGTAAAAAACATAGTGATTACATTTTCGCATTACTTTTTGTTCTTTCAGCTGCAAAATACATCATTGGATTTACCGCCTTTAGTTGCCCCGGCATATTTTAATTAAGACGTAATTTCTGAAATTTAAAATTAAAATTTTCTGCAAACACGTTTTCCAAACACCCATAAACTTAAGCGCTTTAACACTTGAACGACATGGGAGTACAGCGGTTGCTGCTGCATGGTGGAAATAATACGTTCATTTTATACACACTTATAATCTGTAGTTTATGATTCATAATCCAATCTAATAAATAGCCAATCACAATATTGAATATTACATATTACCGGCAGAACACATAAACACAGCAATGAAACGGCAAAACAGTAACAGCTTGAATACATGCTGTTCCAATTAAATAAAATCTACGATCCTCGTATTTCTCAACCCTGTAAGCTGCTCAGGCCAGCGGTTGAATTGCATTTACACACATTTCGCAGTGTCCGATTATAATGTTATCACACCTCGAAAGTCATCGTATGTAATCCAGATCAGTCGAAGTGTATTACGCGAGTTATAAATTTAGCAGATAATGTGCACAAGCAGTAAAAAAATAGAAAAGCCTCTATCTTATCTACACTGATAATAATTTGTCTGTAATTTCACATAAGTTTACGTTGGCAATTTGTGACTAGTGTAATGTTATGTAAAATTACTTAATACATACAATGTAATATTACAGAAATAAACTTGAATAAAATTCCGTCGATCGTTCATTTCCAACACTATAATTTGTATTAATTTACACACTGCAATTGTTAGGATGGAATTGTAAAATATATGTAATTTTACTGAGCAGATAATTTAAATTTTCTTATATTTTATATATATATTTTCAATAACCAACATTATTTCACATATTTGATTGAATATCAGTGCGTAAAAAATTTAAATAATGAACAATATGCAGATGCACGATAAAAAATATATACTTATACCAAAGAGTTCATCGATCAGTTCAAATATTGTCATTTTGTTTAACCTGAATAGTGTGACAGAAGCCAATTTAAAAATGTATTAACATTATTTTTGTAAAGTGTATAAAGTTGTCTGTGGAATTGTTCATTAGCGTACCTAGATGTTTGGTATCAGAGAGCATACATAAGACTTCATTGACAGGACTTGTAGGAGATTTGATATATATTAGCTTAAAATACCTTTCTAATATAGTAAAAAATGTTACAAAAGCTAATAATATAAAATATATGGGTAGATATTGTGGGGGTAATTCAACGCTGGCCGCTGACCTAATAATAATACCTAAAAATATATAAAAAACATTTTTAATATCGTAATCAGCGTTTCTCAACATTTTAGTGTTTGCGACCTAATTTTCATTCACAGTATTCATCGTTTAGGAGTATCACTTTTTGCTCATAAATCTTTTCCAATTTTATTATTATTACAGATATTATATTATTTAGGGCTAAATTTGGATTTTACATGAATTAACTTTAGATATATCTTGCAATGTACTGTTATGTTTTTTCATTGTGATTATATGTTTATTTTGTGAAAAAATTTCATATATCCCAAGAAATAATTAAATTACTCTCTTTTTTGTTATTTTTAGAAAACTTATTTTATTTTTATTAAAAGATATTTATCAATTTTTTTATATATATATTGCAAATAATGATTTTATTAATTTTTTTATTATTGACTAATAACAACAATTTTAGTTCTCAAAAATTCTATTTTATTATTATTTAAACTTTTGTAATTTAAAATTATATTAGCATGATCATCCTGGTGTATTATACCATGAAAAATCTTAATTCAAAGTAGGGTCTTAGACGATTATATAGATACCTAATGGAAAATATGGATTACAGTAAGAACAACTTTCAATTTACAATTGTTAATAATAATAAAAATAGGTTTTCTTTTTTTAACAAATTTACCTTTTTTATTATATGAACACAATTAGAAATCTTCAAATTATTCAAAAATTTTTTACCTCTTTCAGGTATTTCGTCGTCCTTTATTTCTTATTTCTCTTCGCTTCCTATTTTCCTTGTTCTGGTGGCTCTGACCTTATGATAATATAAAAGTCATGTTAATTTATGCAACTTCAAATTTTTCTAATTTTCTCCAGTTTCTGGTATTCTTATCTTGTTTCTCCTGTCGTTGTCAATTTTCTCCAATTATTATATATCACGTAGGTATTATCTTCTCTTCTTGCACTTTATTATTCTTCAGCTTTGTATTATATTACCTATTTTGATTTTACTTTTTTTTGCTATTATGTATTTCTCTTCAAGAAACAGATTTAAAACTCCTATTTTTCTTGTTCTCATCCAAATTCTCTATTCTAATCAGCAACTTTCTATTTTCCCATCACCAGAATACCGTGACACCAGTCATTGAATTTTTATCACTGCACACTTTTTTAAACTTATTTCGTATTTTACAATTATATTCACGAAATTCCACTTTTAGCTTTTCTGTTAACAAACAATTTTTAAAATTTGTTCTATTTAATTTCCATTTTATTTTCTGCCTCGATAATCGTATCTTCTCATTTAAATAACATTTTCCACATTTTCATATTTAAAGCTACTTGTTACTGTTAAAATTCTATTTAATTATGTAATTCAAATTCTGATTTCAATTTTGAAATTTTTATCTTTCAGCTAATTTTCGTATTTATACAATACAATTTTTTAAATTTAATTTTGAACATTACACTATACGAGATATAAATATTAACGAGTTATTTATTTTTTTATTTGCATTCAAATATGGTTTATTATGAAAACAACAGTCAAGGTAAAAAGAAATTAAACATTTTATTTTATCACTTTCATGTTTCGTTTTTTTATTATATAAAACCATCTTCAGATAAAATTTATTACGAATGCAATAAATAAGCAAAATCTATAGAGTAATCTGTAGTTTTCTAACCGATATACTAAGAAAATTGTACAAATAAAAGTAACAGAAATGTTTTAGTAGTTAAAACGTTCATGTCCTTGTCTTTTTCACAAAACGAGGCAGCGAAAATCTCTGTATGTGTCTTGGTCTATTTTAGTAATCAACAAAAAGTTTTGATAGCTACAAACAGTCAACATTTTGGAAGAATTTTATTTGCATTTTAAATTATTATTATTATTATTATTATTATTATTATTATTATTATTATTATTATTATTATTATTATTATTATTATTATTATTATTATTATTATTATTATTATTATTATTATTATTATTATTATTATTATTATTATTATTATTATTATTATTATTATTATTATTATTATTATTATTATTATTATTATTATTATTATTATTATTATTATTATTATTATTATTATTATTATTATTATTATTATTATTATTATTATTATTATTATTATTATTATTATTATTATTATTATTATTATTATTATTATTATTATTATTATTATTATTATTATTATTATTATTATTATTATTATTATTATTATTATTATTATTATTATTATTATTATTATTATTATTATTATTATTATTATTATTATTATTATTATTATTATTATTATTATTATTATTATTATTATTATTATTATTATTATTATTATTATTATTATTATTATTATTATTATTATTATTATTATTATTATTATTATTATTATTATTATTATTATTATTATTATTATTATTATTATTATTATTATTATTATTATTATTATTATTATTATTATTATTATTATTATTATTATTATTATTATTATTATTATTATTATTATTATTATTATTATTATTATTATTATTATTATTATTATTATTATTATTATTATTATTATTATTATTATTATTATTATTATTATTATTATTATTATTATTATTATTATTATTATTATTATTATTATTATTATTATTATTATTATTATTATTATTATTATTATTATTATTATTATTATTATTATTATTATTATTATTATTATTATTATTATTATTATTATTATTATTATTATTATTATTATTATTATTATTATTATTATTATTATTATTATTATTATTATTATTATTATTATTATTATTATTATTATTATTATTATTATTATTATTATTATTATTATTATTATTATTATTATTATTATTATTATTATTATTATTATTATTATTATTATTATTATTATTATTATTATTATTATTATTATTATTATTATTATTATTATTATTATTATTATTATTATTATTATTATTATTATTATTATTATTATTATTATTATTATTATTATTATTATTATTATTATTATTATTATTATTATTATTATTATTATTATTATTATTATTATTATTATTATTATTATTATTATTATTATTATTATTATTATTATTATTATTATTATTATTATTATTATTATTATTATTATTATTATTATTATTATTATTATTATTATTATTATTATTATTATTATTATTATTATTATTATTATTATTATTATTATTATTATTATTATTATTATTATTATTATTATTATTATTATTATTATTATTATTATTATTATTATTATTATTATTATTATTATTATTATTATTATTATTATTATTATTATTATTATTATTATTATTATTATTATTATTATTATTATTATTATTATTATTATTATTATTATTATTATTATTATTATTATTATTATTATTATTATTATTATTATTATTATTATTATTATTATTATTATTATTATTATTATTATTATTATTATTATTATTATTATTATTATTATTATTATTATTATTATTATTATTATTATTATTATTATTATTATTATTATTATTATTATTATTATTATACTCAGTATGCAACACTTATGTCACAATGAATTGGAAAACATTAACTTCGAACTTCGTATACATTACCTTGTACTTGGTGAATTTTTAAATTGGTTATACAGTATGCGCCAAAAGTATGGAATAAATTCAATAAAAACAAAACTATTATTTTTTGGGAAAAATCCTCAAACAGGTCGATTTTTAATTTAAAAAATACATATTTTAGCGTAAAATACGATTTTCAAATGTCATTTGTTTTCGAGTAATGACGTCATCGATTTTTTTTTAAATTTCAACACCATATTTTTTTCCTTGATTCTGAAAGATCGTTTAATTCTCTATCAGACAGTACTAAAATTTTGCCCTCTTACATAGGAAAGTTTTCGAGTAAATAACGATTGAATGTTAGAAAACGTAAATTTTATCGATAAAAAAGTAACAATTCTGAGGTATGTAAAATAAAATACAATTGATTAAATTATATACTTAAATTAAATGTTCGAATTGCCATCCACCAACTTCTTGACATTGCGCAAGTCTGTGAAGAAATTCTTCTTGCACATTATGAATGATTTCTGGGGTAACTCTGCGTATTTCGTCCCAAATGCGATTTTGAAGTTCTTCTAAATTACGTGGTTTATTAATCTTGCAGGCCATTCTATCGGTCCGCGTCTGCTGATCCACCTCCCAGGAAAACAGTTGTCCAAAAAATCTCGTACAGGGCGCGCATAGTGCGGAGGTGCACCGTCTTGCTGAAACCATATGGTATCGTCAGGAATCTCAGGGTCATTATCGTTAGGAAAAATTACTGCAAGGGCTGGAACAAGGTCATTTTCTAGAAACTCTAAATATCTTTGTCCTGTAAGGGTTCCTTCAAAGAAGAAAGGCCCTACTATTCTGTCGTCAACTATTCCAGCCCACACATTTAATTTCTGAGGGTGTTGGGTATGTGCCTTTGCCTTCCAATGCGGATTTTCCCGACTCCAATATCTACAAGTTTGACGGTTTACTGTACTATTCAGACAAAATGTGGCCTGATTTGAAAAAAGTATTTGCCGGTGTAAATTTCTATTTCCTTGACATAAATCCATTAGAATTTCGCAAAAGGGTAAGCGGCGATCGGGATCATCTTCATTGAGTTGCTACACAAGTTGAATTTTGTAGGGATGATATTTTTCCTTCCTCAAGATACGTAGCACTGTGCTCTGACTAGTGTCATTGTTTAATGCAACTAATAGTGAAGAATTATGAAGATTATCAACCATACTTATCAAAATGTTCTGTTTCTGATTTTCATTAATGCTTGGACGTTCAGGTTTTGGAATATTTACAACATTGCCAGTTTCTCTAAATTTAGACTCTACCTACTGACTGTTGATTGGCTGATAGGGCGATCTGGATATTTTTCATTAAATAAATCGCAAACTTCTTGCTGAGTTCTAGTTGTATTCCCGCATCCGATAAGAATTAAAATTTCAATTCTTTGAGTAACAGTTAAATGTGCCATAATACTTTAAATTGAATAATAATTTCTATGTCGCTTACAATACATATTAGAAAGTCGGTGTGACAATGACACTTTTCAAAGATTTTCACCTACGTGATCCATAAAAGAACTATGGAATTCGAAAAGCTAAACTTGATAAAGTTTTTGCTTTATTTTAATTGATTTACGTTTTCTAACAATCAATCGCCATTTACTCGAAAACTTTCCTGTGTAAGAGGGCAAAATTTTAGTACTGTCTGATAGAGAATTAAACGATCTTTCAGAATCAATGAAAAAAATATGGTGTTGCTATTTAAAAAAAATCGATGACGTCATTACTCGAAAACAAATGACAATTGAAAATCGCATTTTACACTAAAATATGTATTTTTTTAAATTAAAAATCGACCTGTTCGAGGATTTTTCCCAAAAAACAATTGTTTCGTTTTTATTGAATTTATTCCATACTTTTGGCGCATACTGTATATTCCTAGATTTTAATCACCTATCTACTTAGGATATTAATTTGCTTAGTTTTATTAATTAACCAGAATTAATAAAAATAATTCTGTATGCAAGAAAATTAAAGCATTCGCATGTGACGTATTTAATTTCCAGTATGCTAAAATTTTGCCTTATCTGATGTATTCCAGACTTCACTAATTGCTAAAAAATATACCAAACACCAAACCAGACAAACCGACATAAAGAATCGTCAAGCTACGAGACCATAAATTCTTCTCGTCGAAATAAATACCGGCATGAAATTAATTCTCATAATTTTACATACGTAAACGGTAGATTTCGCACTTTATTTAGATGCCTTGAAAGTATAAGCCGCTTTAAATTAGGATTTAAATGTTGGTTGTCATTTTTGAAAAGTATAAATCACAAGCAAATATGCAAATTAATTTCACAATTTCATTACCGTACCGAATTATAATATACGGGAATAGAAATGAATAAGTCCCAGAATTTCATTTTTATTTCATATTTTATAACATATTTAAGCGGAGAACCACGTTTTCATTTAATTTATACATTCCATATTATTAATTAAATGAGCAGAATGTTCAGTAAATTGTTTTTACTTTTTGCGAAGGTAATGCAATATTTTTTAAATAAGTATTAGCTATGTAACAAATATGTAGGATGTCCGGAAATTCCGCGCAGAAAATTTATGGGGTGATACGAAAAAATAATGGGTCAAGCTAATGTAACATACTCTCGAAAAGTTAATAATAATGAAAGTCAAAGTTATTTTTTTAATTTGTTTTTGGCAATAGTTATTAAGTATTTGATCATATTTTTAGTTTGGTAAGAAATCTCATAACAGCATGGTTTTTTAAGGGAAGATCATCCAAAACAAATCTTATTACTTACTGTGAATATGAATGGATAAACAAGAAGTTGATGCTGTTTATACAGACTTCAGTAAGGTATTTGACAAAATAAGTCATAACATTTACATAAGAGAAAGGTCGCAGTTTGTTACAGTTGGGGGCTATAAATGTTTCATTATTACTTCTGGGATACCTCAAGGATCATATCATAGTCCGTTATTTTTCATAATTTATATATGTTTTATATATAGTAAAATTTTACTATATGCAGATGATTTAAAAGTATAAATTAAAGTAAATAATCCATCTGACTGTGATAAATGTGTAAACAAAATGATTTATTTTTATTTATCTTATTGTAAGTGTCAAAAAATAACATATACTAGAAATGTTAATAAAATTACTTGCCAATAGTTTATTAAGGATCAAATACTAAATAGAGTGTCACATTTTAAGGATTTATGGGTAATTCTGGATTCAAAAGTGTTGTTTAATACTCATAATATACGGACCTTAGTAAAATGTTAGATTATCTTAAAAGACAATGTAGACCATTTAGAAATATTAATTCTATTGTGTCCGTTTATAATTCCTATGTATTAAGTAGGCTGCACTACGCATCTGCTATTTCGTCCTCTCAATATAATATTTATAAAGCCCGTATAGAATGCATTCAAATTAAATTAATAATATATAAAATAATTTATTTTAAAAGGCAGCTTTTAAAATAAATTATATTATTGAAAACGAATATTGTCAAGCCCGTCAACATTTCAAATTGATTTGTTTGGAAGGTCGTGGAATATTTAGTGACTTTAGTGATTTAGTGAGTTCTGTTATTTAAGTTAATGAATAATATAGTAAATGTTCCTGGTGTTCTTCAAGACTCATTTGTTTAGAGGTCGATCTGTAAAAAGTTTATTAATTGTGCGATTTTGCCCGGATTTTTTTTTTAATTATAGAGCTTATAAACTGCACATTTGCAGCAAAAATCAACTGGTTGATATAAAATCCAAGGCCTACTATGACAGTTTCTAGAAGCAAATTTTTAATAATCATATTAGCAGTTTTTTAGAAAAAACCGGTGCACGCTAAAGGATTGAGTGCCCCAAAAGTATTTATATTAACTGTCAAACAAACAAAGTCTAAATCGATATTAGCACTTGTTTGCACTTAATACAAATTAAATTATTAATCATTATAATTATAGAAAATTTAAGTCTAAGAGAAAAAATATAAATTGTTCGTCTTGTTGGCGACAACGAGCGCTCGGCAGCAGACGCTGCGACAAGTAAGTCTAAGTACTGTGCAGGACATAAATAATATTTTCGATAAAACTGGATCGGTTTCCAAAAATTTTTCAAAATAACAACTAAATTTTGCAATATTTTAACGACAATCTCTGAAATAACATTAGAACGGTTAGTTTGGACCTTAATATACCAAGAAAAAGTATAAGGAGATGCCTGAGACAAAACAAAATAAAAGCTTTTAAGCCATACCCACGTTGGAATCAGGAGATGAAGAAACAAGATTAGAAATTTGCTATTGGCTGCAAGGAGAATATCTAAACAATGGTAACTTTTTAAACGAAATTTTATTCACCGAGGAAGCCAACTTTACCACAAATGGGGTGGTTTCGAATCAAAATTGTCGTCACTGGTCAACTCAAAATCGAAAATTCGTCATAAATGCAAGGAGACAATATTTTCAAATAATTAACATTTGGTGTGGAATACTATGCGACAGAATAATTGGTTCCTGCGGTTGGGTTTTTTAATTTTCTTGAAAATGAGTTGAGATTGTTGGATAGGGGGGAACAGTTCTTTCTGTGAGTGGCCACCGAGATCCACGGACTCCGATCCCCCTTAGATTTTTTTCTTTGGGGTTTACTTAAAGAAAAATAAGCCAAGACTCCAAAGTAGACAAGAACTACAAGCTAGAATAATCCGTACTTGTATGAACATTTCTACACAGCAAATACGAATTGTAATTAAGAACATACGCAAAAGGAATGACAAGTCCATTGGAGAAAATGGTGGCTTGGTAGAAGTTACAAAAATTTAGTTGTTTCTTGTGATGTAATTTTCATTTTTTATGTTTTATTTGTTCTGTATAAGCCTAAGACCATAACTAAGTTGTTATAAAATAGAATTTTTGAAAATAAATAAGTACCTAGCATGCATTTTAATTCTTCCACAAAATCGTTATTACTTAAAATTTTTCGATAAAATTTTGTACAGACCCATTTTGGGAGGCGCTCAATCCAGTGGCGTGGACAGATTTTTTCTATAAAAATCGCTAATATGATTTGTTAAAATTTTTCTTCTAGAAACTGTCATAGCAGGTCTTGGATTTTATATCAACTAGGCCATTTTTTGTTAAAAATGTGCAGTTTATCAAGTTCTATAATTTAAAAGAAATCTGGGCTAAATCGCACAATTAACAAACTTTTTACATACTGACCCCAAAACAAATGGGTCACACTGTATATTTTAACGTACCTTGCAGAAACCTTTGAAATCATGAACTTTTTTATATACCGTTTAAACGGACAAGCTACTGCCAGAATTCTCCACTTTGTAGAATGTTTTTTGAGTGCAACATATATTGTATTAATATTGTAATTGTAATCTATCATAATCTATAACTCATTAATGTAACTTTGACCAAATTTAAAAAACACTTGAAATATGTATATACCTGTTTAACGTGTTACGCTTATTTATGTATATTGGTATTTCTTTGTTTTTTATGTGTGAATAAATAAATAAACAATTAATTTTAATACTGGATAAAATATATCTAAAATTGCAGTACCCTAAAGAGCAGAAATGGTACATTGGTACGCGACGAAATGATCATAACTTTTTTATCTTTAATTTTCTTAAGATTTTGATGGCATTCCTTTAGAGAAAGTTTATCTAAAACTTTGATATTGATTGCTGGGTTGCGCAAAGCAGGTTTGTCGGTAATAGAAATTTCTAGAGAGACTAACAGATCCTTACGGACTATCAGGTGTGGACTCAGGAAGGCCGGGAACATAGAACGAGAGACACAGAAGGTAGCAGCAGCCGGACTATTGCAAATTTGTGGTTTGAAGAACATGGGGGGATGGTAGATACGTATACAGTATATCAGTGAATACAAAGTTTAGGCCTCTTGTGTTACCGTTCACATTGGGAGCTGCCTCTCACTCGTCAATATCGAGATTTATAATGGCGTAGGTGGGACGAAAAATAGAGTCAGATGATCTTTAGCGAAAAATCCCGTTTCTGCTTGGGAATACATGATGGTTGTGCAAAGGTGAAAAGGCGACGTAACAAAAGACTCGTTCCACAATTTCACAGATAGCGTCATGCCCATCATACAGTAAGTATTATGGTATGGGTTGCTATCGCGTATGGTAGCATATCACCATTAGTTTTTCTTAGAGTCAACACGACAGCCCGAAGCTACATCCAGGAAGTGGTGGAATCATATGTCATTCCATATATTTACACCATCCAAAACGTCATTTTCTAGTAAAACCATTTTTCCAGACAAAGAACAGCTTTTATGTATCAACACCGTTTACCCTGGCCACCAAGATCACCAGATCTGTCACTTACTAAATATATCTGGGACATGATTGACCGCAGACTGCTGTATTTACAACTCCTCCTCCCACAAACTTTAGCAGTTCTTCCTCATAAAATTCAGATAGCTTGGAATAAGACACCCCAAGGACTTATCGACAACCTTATTAGATCCGAGCCCAGGCGTATCAATAAGTGTATTAGGAATTGTGGGTTTTCAGCATGCCGTTGAACCAATTTATGCAGATATTAACCGGTCAATAAGTAAGTGGCGCTGAACCTGTGCACCAAAAATTATTAAAATCTAATGAACATTGTATAGGTGTTTACCTTTCTTTGTCATGTAGTATATTATTTGAAATATTAACAATAAAAAACAGCTAATTACAGAAATGTTCAAACAAAGATAAATTAAAACAATTAATTATTAAATATTAAATAGTTTAAATAGGTTTGAGAAAGCAAAGAGGGTAATTTGGAAAAAAAACATTTTTGAAATTCAACACACTGTATTTTCAGAAGGAAGTCATTAGAGGCATGCATAACTTCATATATATGATTAATGGCGATACATAACGACGTTGAAGCTTAAAAATCAGTTTTTGATCAACTATTTATGGCCTAAGGCAGTGCGCAATGGTAGTAATCGTGGTAGGTAGTAGTTTAGTAAAATTGTTTGAACCCACTCCATCGCTACTATCCTCAGACAAGTTAAGCCTTGAATGGCATGTGCTAATTCTTGGCTATTCTCATTAATTATTATTTGTTAACTACCGCCATATACAGAAGTTTACATAAATAATTGTCAATAACATCTGCAAAATCAATATTTTTTTGACAGATATGTAAGTAACTATCACGTAATTATTGTCCAAAAGGAATAATTCATGTATCTCAATCTACATCAGGTATACATACACATAGCTAATATTAGAATTTTTGGATTTTGAAAGCATAAGGGATATACAGGGTGTTCCCTACTTAATGTGCAATACTTTAGCAGTAAATTCTACGATCAAAAATAAGATTTTTTTTATAAATAGAGGTCGAAAAATGCTTCCTAAGGGCCTCTCCCGAAAGAGGTCTCAAGAAACCATATTTTTCAAAATATTTACAAAACGAGTTAACGCATAATAACTACATCAATATTGTTTAAACATTTTGATCTGGGAGGTCTCAAGCAGGTAAAATGCGCTCTCAATTTTTTGCACGTCAATATTTTCAAATTTAAATATTAAATTATGATAGAGGTGATTCTTTTATAAAAAAATGTACTTTTGAATAACTTCGATAAAATGCTTCGTTTTCAAGAAAAATAGATTTTAAGGTTTTGTTGCATAATCTAAGGAATGGAAAAAGATTACATGAATAGGTAGGCAGGCCATGAAAACAAACGTTTATTGAATTAATTTGACAGTGCTCTCCCATTACAACATCCACACACAAGATGAATGCCAGCTATTTCGCGATTATTAAAATTCTATTTTTTTTTAGATTTTACTTAATATCCAATATAACAACAAAGTGAATGCAAACATTTGAGTTTAATAAACTTTCAAATTAATTAAAGTAAACACACGTTTGTTTATTGTGATCAACTTTTGGACTAAATTAAGGTAAGCTAAATTTACCCACGAATTTAGGCCTATTAAATAAAAACCGCCCAGAGTGTAATTTTAAGTGGGGGGTCCCCTTGTGAGTATGCGTTTCGTATCATTTGAATCTGAAATTAGTTTTTTCTTTAATCAAATAAATGGTCGAGTTGTAATAAATTTTTTAAACTGCACCCAAATTGTCATATACACCCTGAACAGTGTCCGAGTTTCACTGCAGAACCAGTGTTGCCAGTTGTTACTACGTATGAAAGTAACGGAATTACAAAAAAGGAAAAGTTGCAATGAGTAATATTCTAAATACACTGCTTTTTATGACATTGTGACTCATTATACTTTTTTATGCCTATCCTGACGAGGGATGGATCGTAAAAATAATTTTCGAGTGTTGTAAAAATGTACCGTAAAAGTACGTAAAATATACAAATTTTTGAGCGATGTTAATAATAATTATTATTATTAAATAATAATAATGGTAGATGGATTTTCATACGTTACCTAGATATACTCGCGGCAAGAATCCAGAGGTCTTACGTCATGGCTGACGTTACGCAATTATTTTTATTGTCATCGTAATTTTCGATAGTTGGTTGCGTCAAAAACAATATTTTTTTGTAATTTAGTGCAATATATAATGCAAACTTTTAGTGTAGTATATAGTTTTATAACATTTAATGAATTATTCATTTGTTCGTATGACGTCTGAATTCTTGCCGCGAGTATACAAGTTATTGCCAGTAGACCTAAATGCTTTAAAATATTTTTTATTTTTTACTGTATTAGAAAGGTAATTCAAGCTAATATAAATCAAATCACCTACAATTCTATACTGATAAACAATTCCAGAGACAAAGATCTATTCAATAATTATCTAAAAAAAATAATCTACTTAAATTTACTAACCTAATGAAAACACATATCTAAGTTCACTTTTGAAACTGTGGAAACTTGAAAATTCAACCAATAGATGAGATCTGATCTATTTCTGCATTTTTAGTATTGCTTCTTCAGGTGGCCTCCTTTGAGTCAAATATCTAACTATAAAAATTATTATACTAATAAGTCAAAATTATTTTGAAATTAAATATCGACAATGCCAAAAGTGACTTTAACCTGTCAATGAATTCAATGAAGTCATATGTATCCTCTCTGATACCAAACATCTAGATATGCTAATGAACAATTCCACAAAGTTCTATTCAATAATTATCTAAAAAAAATTGTTATTGTACAAAATGTGCATAAATAAATATAAGTAAATTATTAATCTGATATCTTTAAAATAACAATGTTTGATACAAAGTATTTGTTACTATTAGGGTTACGTTCGATTAAAATGCGCCTTGCTGCAATTTTTGTGTTATTACTTTTAAAACTCTGTGTTGTTGATTTCTTCTATGTAAATGGTGCCCGACAGTGGTCAAAATCAAATTTGCATTTCTGTTTCCAATTCTATTGTGCAGAATCATTTGTATCCAATTTTGCGTATAGTGCATGAACATGTGTGCCATTATATTAAACAAAATGTTTTATATAAAACAGATGCATATATATGTGTGTGTGTGAGAGAGAGAGACATGTAAGTTAAAAGTGGGAGTATTACTTGAGATGTTCCCCTTATTTAATTTCGTAATAATTTAAAGTAGTCATTTGTGAAAAGTGTTATTTTGTATAAGTATAGGAATATAGAATAATCGTTTTCGGAAGGCGAAGTGAACAAAAAAACGTTGGTGAGACGAGATGTATACATTTATTTCATTTCAACTTATACCTGCTTATGACAGGTATAACTGAGTGATAGCTGGCGGGCGAGCAAAAACTATCATAGGAAGGACGTCTTCAGGAATGCATGTGCGGTAGAATGATTAGAGTAGTGCAGTGTCGGTACTCAATTATATACCTATAGATGTAAATTGCAAGGGTCGGCTGGAAAATTTTCCCATAATCAATGATAGTAAAAGCTCTAAAACATTTAACATAAGTTACCTACTTTGCTCGCCACAACTTCACGGTGTGCCATTTTTAAATTTTGTTAAAATTGTATCAGGAACACACCACAATAGAAGAATCAACACAACGCAATAGAATGATCAACACATTCCAACTATTCCAAGTTCGACTCTGTTCAACCATCTGTTTTTGACAAGAAGTACATGTTACTGGCCATTCTTCTCTAATACAGGTAATTTCTCCATAACGTTAGTCGTACCTTATTAAGGGACGTACTTGAGTATGACTTAGGTATATTACAAACGAGATTACAAACAAGTGGAAAGAGCTCTATATCGGGGTTCACCAACGTTTTATTGCCTACTTCGCCTTCCTAAAATGATTCTATTGTAATAATCTTAATGGTATGTTTTCGTTACCAAGTGTGTATATGATATTTTGAAGAAAACATGTATATAAATTAAGAAAGAGGGCGGCTGCAAGAAGGCGGTATCAGATAGATTATCCCGATAGACACCGAATAAGAAAATGTTTGTAAGATTGGTTCAACATTTAAGAGGTTATAAGAGTTTTGAACGCCAATATGCTAATGTTGAATGAGAACAAACTAAAAAAGTAAGAATCTTGAACCAGGCAGTTCAAACGCTATAGAAGAGGACTCTAGTCACGTAAGTAAAAAGCATTAAGTATCTATATTTATTTGTTTATTTATTATTGAGTTTTCTGAGACTTACTGCTGTTTTTATAGTAGTATACTCTAGTATACGTAAAGTAATACATTTTCTGTTTATGTGGGATAATAGCGCTTCTGGTGAACATCCACTCAAAAAAATTATATGTCAAAGACGGGTGGCGTGACCATTTGCTTTCTGATAGAACGTCTTTCCTTGTTTTCCACGTCAATAATGAAATATGACAACAATGCTGGGAATGCTGCGACTATATAGATATGTTTAGTACTGGTCTGCCCAGTGATGTACTAAGAAAATTGCAAAAAAAAATCAGTTTTTGTAACAGGATTTAAGAAAACAAACGATATGATATGTGTTTGTAAATGTCACAGACATCCGCTCTCCAATCTAGACCCCCATTTAAAGTTACAACCTGTATAGAAAGTTAATTAATTAGAAAAAATATATATTTAATATATTTCTATTATTATTTTTCTTTATTTGTTTGCGTTCAATAAAGAAAATATCTCCCATCTTTTGAAAAGTGGATGAATGTTCTTTGACTCACTCTATATGAAGTCAAAACTTGTCGGTCTTACATTAAGGGTCAATTTAAGAAGTCGAGAAATACGATTTGCTCCAACAACATTAAACAAATGAATACTAAAGGCAACCCAGACAACACCATCAGGCGCAACCTACATCACTGTTATTCTTATTAGAGTTATTCTTGCACAATAATTTAAACATTACACCTGTACCTGCAGCCACAGAACGAGCAAGTGTTACGAGTTACCTTTCAGTGAGTATCTAACTGTACACACATAAATGATTATTGATAAGTATTAAAATGAATAATTCACTCTATACACCATGGACGTGTTATATTTTATGGTCGGTCTCTGCCAGTACGCGGTTATTATTCACGTATCAGCTCCAGTTCACTCCCACACTGGCTGGCAGAGATAATGTATCGGGCCGGCTTGATAGATATGAATTCCAAGCTAGAGCGCGCACGGCGAGGCGTGGCCCTATTCCCGTACCCTGAGGCATCCCATTTATAAAATTTTGACGCCTAACTTGGCTACCACACTCTGAATATAAATTAATGAATTAATACAGTTCCTTAAAGTACTTCTTTAATTATGATTGAAACGGTAAAATATCGCCTAGCCATGCAGCACTATTTTTCCAAGTCAAATTTAATTTATTATTTTCAGAGATATTACCACGTAACTTGGTTTATAAATACTCTACAGTTAATGTAATTAGAGAGATGTCTGTAAAGTATAAAATGTTTTACATATTTTCGTCAGTACCAACAGCCAGTAATTGTATGTACAGAAGTAGTGAAATTTAGGAACAGCTAATTTAAATGATTCAATATCTTAAACTTTCGCATAACATCCTATGGATCATTTTAAGGCTGGTTTTAAAAATTACAGTGTAGAAATCGTGATAGATTCAATGGTAATATAAATTTTATTTAAAAGTACTACTGTGTAATATTTTATGTAACATGTAGTGTTGGCTGAGACAAGAAATGTTACAAAATTTGAAAAAGTTCTGTCTTGTCTTGCAAAATAAAACAATAGTTTCTTTAAAGTCCTGGTCTTGCTCGATCTTGCAAGATCATGCATAGTCTTGCAGGATCGAGCAAATTTCTTACGAAACTCTTATATATACAAATAAGGAACATGAAATTTTGTTACGAATTTACTAACAGTGGTGGTTACTCTCGGTCGACTACAGTCGATCATTGAATCAAGTAGGGGAAAAGCGCCAAATACGAAATATGTTCTTATTACAGAATACATCAGAATAGAGAAGCTGATTATTGGTTTAAAATGTATTACAGAGTAATCTTTCAAACACATTGAAAGGTCAGAACATGTGTCTGGCGGCAATAATAATCACATGAATATTAACAGTAATAACCATTGGCGTGACGTTACACGCCGTTAAGCGCGATTTATTTCCGTGGTGTAGGTTACGGTGTTGGTGATGTAAACAGGCATTTGTTTCTTGTATTTTTGCGTTTTTGTGGCATTTGTGAGTCATAAATACAAAGTGTAAATAATGTGTAGGTAATACCATAATTATTAGCGGTGATGTGGTGAACTTACGGTACTGTTAAACGTAACTTATTAGAATATAGATCCACTCATGACAATTACGGCGACAATGCTGTTGGGTAAGTACCAGATAGATGGTTTTGCTTGAGGTATTTATAAAATTATGCCATCTAATTTCACATCAATCTACTTGTTTTAATTTGAAAAATGTAATGAATAATGATATTTAACATTTGCAGTCTTTTAAAATCAATTTAATAATATTTTTATCCTTAAACATTTTGAAAAAATCCTTATTTATTACTTTTGTTTATTATGTTTTCAGAATAAAACAGAATTTAATGTAGTGAAGTCAGGCAGCAAAATTTTATAAATGCATCAAATAACACTATATATCACGTAAATTGTAAGGGGAAATACAAAACACGTTATATGCAATCGGGATGAAGCGCTGAATACAATAAATGAGAAAACATGTAAATATGTTTAACCTTTGATTTTCTAAAGGCCCTATATACACTCTGGTAGCTTAATAGAAAAGTTAAATTAATTCTTTATAACTCTACTTAAATTTACCTGTATTTCCAATTAAACTTACATTAAAGTAGTCTTATATACAGACAAACAATCTTGCAATGCTTCCTTTCGTCGTGCTTCATCGCTCTGCACTACATTTTTCTTTTCAATTTTAAGTGCAATGAAATATTTGTTATTAGGCACTGTATGCCGTATTCGTGCATAATAGTATAATGCAATACTACTTCCATTTGCCCGATGAGATTCACTTGCTGTCTGCTTTTTACTAGCATATTTTACAACTCTATTCAATATCAGTGTCTATTTAACATAATAACACCTAATAATACCATACATGGAAAATTAACGTTTTCTAAACGTATATACTGCGTGGTCCAAAAGCATGAAAATGATATACAGATATGACCTAAAGCACATTGCTATTTAGGACAAACGCCATTTCGTTTAAAATAGTACATTCGTTCTTCTTCCACTGATAAATCTATTATCTGGAACATTGCAACGCCAACTAGCATTCGTAGCCTAAATCACGTACGGATCTCTATAGTGTGTTTTTCCCCTAACATCTCTCTAATTTGTTTTATTATTTTTTTTATGATAGAATAGATATTTTTTCTTTAAATTTGGTCCACTACCACTAACTATTTTGGGTGAAGTAAAAAAAAATAATATGGTGTTATTTTTAATTATAAAATTCCTAACATGGTTTTTTTAAAATTGACCCTATATAGAAAATCGTAGCAGGCCAAGCGTTTGCGAAGCCCTACCCATAAAAAATAGTACCGTTTGATTCCATCAGCCGACTTGGATTTAAGGAGGTGTTTTCACGAAAGTCCAGACAGAGTATATGTCAGCTAAAACATTTAAAAAAAGTTGTGGTTTGTTTTTATTAATATAATCAGTTAATTTTCACTCACTCACTTATTTCTTCCATGTTCCATGGTATGGAATATAATATGGAATATTAGGTATTTATTCCAAATCTGGTGCAAAATGTAAACTTTTTATAAAAAAAAAGATTAATTTCATGTCTGATTAATTTTTAATGTAATGCCTCAATAGAAGAATAGTCTATTTATTAAAAAATATTAATAAATTTTGTTATTATACGGGAAAAAACAAAATGATATTCCATGTTTGGCTCTTCTCGTCTCCTTTACAACACGTGCTACCGCTAACTTGTTACAGCGGTCGATTGGTAGATATAAAGTATAGGAACAGCTAGTTTCATATAATACGTAATGGACAAAATAGGCGAAACAGAATCAGAGCACTTTCTGTCAAATGGCAGTGAATGTATTACATTCAAGAAATAAAATCGAAATAAGGGAATAAAATGTGAAAAAAACAACCACTAAAAGAAAAGAAAGAAAAGACTAAATTTTTTTAATTCTAATTCTTCAATAAGGTAAGCAGTACGTAATTAATAACTCACGGATAACATTAAAGTTCCTAAATAAAATAATTTATAGGCAGTGGCGGCTGGTGTATTGTTATCATGAAAGGGCATATATATATATTTAATGCTGTTTCAAGATTTTTTTAAGTCTTGCCTTGCAATTCGAGCTGTCAAGTTTGTCACATATTGCTACTAAAAAAAACGGTGAGACTACCTGTAATGTAATTAAATTACATCATAATAAAAAAAATGGTGTGTCCGGCGGATTACACTTATACTTTATATATTTTTACCAACTGAGTCCGAATATGACTCCATTTAACCCCACCAAGTTAGCTACAAGATCATTCCAAAGTCAAATCGAAAGATAGATACACAAATAAACAAAACCATCTTACATTAATGTTAAGTTTGAAAGTCTGAAGACTTATGTGTGGATATCCTGTGTAATTAATTATCTTTTTTTACTATGTCTCAACCATGGAGTGAATTTTAAGTTGACCTGATGGAGTTAAATAAATCTCAAACTCGGATCTAGTGACTTCAAAATACTGAGTGCAGGTGAGATATAAGTGTTGTTTCCTGCATTATCATTTACAGATTTAATGGCTCGTCGCCCAGGGCGAGAGGTCTACGTTAAGAACCCGCTGCAATGTAGGTCACTTTCTGTAAGTTGAGCCGCTTAGGCCGAGCAGGAAGTAAGCAGACCACTTATACCTTACCTGCACTCAGTTTATATGTGAACATACATATGAAAGAACAGCCAATTCAATTGTCGGTCATCTCACCTATGGCATACTGATGAGGGTTAACAAGCCCGAAACCGGTCTATGTCTGGTGGTGTGTCCGACAAGGGTTCTTGGCTGTTCACGCAGATACTGCAGGAGTAATTCAATACCGGTCGGGGCATTAGTCCGCGGAGTAGTTAAGTACCTGCTGCAATGTAGGTCACTTCCTGTAAGTCGAGCCGCTTAGACCGAGCAGGAAGTAAGCAGACCACTTATATCTCACATGTAAAGAAACATCTATTATCCATTTTAGCGCTAAAACAAATTGTGTACTGTTTACAAGCATCAAAATATTTATATACCCCTTTAGATTTGTTATCTAAAACTGTCAATAATATCAAAAGTAGAAACAGTCCCAAGTTTGAACCTCGAGAAACCCTTAATCTGGCAATATGCATTACTGACTTATAGTCCCCATATTCTACAAACTGATATCTCTGTTAAGTAAATGCGTTTTCAATAAGTTTACCAACAAAAGTAAATTTGAGATTAAAAAGTTATTGAATTGTTTCTTGTCTTCTTTTGTTAGTAAATTTTGCTACATTAATTTTTATTTTAGATAATGTTGAATCCAACCATGGAATGCTACCTTAGAATACATCATTATTTGGTATCAATGAACATACATATAACTTCATTAATAAGAATTGTAGGAAAATTGATTTAGATTACTTGTGATTTTACAATACAATACATATTATAGTTGTTGCCTAAATAACAATAATATTTACACTATTATAATTAGAAAATATAGCTACTTATTTAATTTTAATTTAGTTGATGGAAAATGTTTCTAAGAAAATTTAAATATAAAATCTCAGTATGATTTTTCAAGTCATCTATAAGATAGTTTTATTATTGTTTGTTCTGACACCTTTAAAGTTCTGTTTGAATAGAAAATAATAATTTTATATTTATAGAAGTCTGAATATCCAGACCACATAATTTAGCTTCACAATTTCAACATTGTATTTTCTTTGAAACAGTTGTGTATCACCCTAAAAATATAAGCATTCAATAATAAATATAAGAACCAACACAAACTTACCTAAAATTTAACAGAATAACAGACTAAGTTGGTGAACAAGTAACTGCAGTCGTCTTTTATGAAAGTAATGCTTGAGGACAAACATGCTTAGTGAGTAATGAAAAAGTAATACCGACAAAATTAATGAAGCATTTAATTAAAAACTACATAAAAAGGTAGGTAATTATGTAAATGAATAATAATATAATAATTTGTTACATTAAACGACCATACATTAGAGAGTACGGTACTTAATTATATTTTATACTGTGATAACCTTCCGTATTTATTGATGACTCCTTGGATTAGGAAGCATAATGTAGGACAAATGTGCTGTAAACCTTTGCTTTGCAGGAAACTTGTTTATAAGATAAGATGCTAATTATCATTATTATACTGTAGACAAATTAAAATATACAGGATGATTTAAGTGAATGTGACGAAAATAAAATATGAAAATAAATGCGACAATTAAGCAAAAATAAGCCTTTACGGGTTATTTTTATTTTTTTGATGCAAGAAATATGTAACATTTAAAAAATCTGTCATTGACGATCTTCAGTGGGCGATGAGACAGGTAAATATTGTTACATGTTTATCAATGAAATTTAGAAGCAGTTTTGGTCTCTAATCTTTTTAAAACTTTTTCAAATGGTCGTCGTTTTTAGTCGGTTCCACGTTCAGGGTATCTACAGAAGGGCTAAACACTTTAGAAATGTTATCTGTACAAAGCCAATTTCATTTATGTAAACGTACAAAACAACCCAAACCAATGAACATAACTCAAGTTTAAAATGAACATTTGTGTTAAATAATTTAAGTAGCACAGCATTATTACGAAAATCACGACCTTGTCTTATCACAAAGCCAAATGTTCTGAAACTTGAAGAAACCAAATGCTGAATATGACTACTGAAAGTTAATTCGTTGGCAAAGTAAACCCCACCCCAAATACTTTAAAGTGTCCGTGCGTGTCAACATATCCAAATCAATTTCATAGTTAAATAGAGTTGGATACATTTTACTGGTAAAGGAGACTACTTAACATTTAACTATATTTAGATTTAAATTATTGAAATTACACCATTCTACTATCCCATTCAACTGATACTGAAGTTGAATGCAATCATTAATGTTTGACACGAGGGAAAATATTTTAAAATTATTTGCATATAATAATTTGTGGTAATATCGTTAACAAAAAGACGAAAAAATAAGAGAACCCAGATTAAAACACTGGGGTACCCAAGAAGTAATAAGATAACGATTAGAAGTAAATCCATTGTAACATATTGCAGACCATTGGATAGATATGATTTATATAAGAATTCAAATGGTAACATTATGGGTACGTAGATAATGTTCGTATAAATTATATGAATTTTCTAAAGCTTAGTTTTGCTTATTCATATAACAACCACATCTAGGTGGAGATGACTTTATCTGTAAAGGTAAATACACTTAAACGTTAAAGATTTTTCAAAATAGAATATACCTTTTCTAAACCTGGCATTTGTATAAATGGTAGTGCAGATCACGTTTTAAAATTGCCGAAGAAATGTATTCAAAATGTTTAAAGTTTAAGAATGCTTTTCGGCTGAACGTATTAGACTCTGATGAACAGTCGCTTCTATAAGTTCAATGTTGTCAGCAGTACGAATGGAGCGAGTACTTACTTGCCCTTGTTAAAATTACTTGAAAAAGAATACTAGTTAATACTAAAAATAAAAACTATCTAAACGGGTTTTAAAACAATTTACAGTAGGAACGCAAACCACATCTTCAGATAAATTGTTCCACAAAGTTAACATGCACCAGGACAAAAATACTGTCTACTTGTTATTAGGAAGCACCGGGACAGATAATTTATATCTATGACCTCCGAGTCCAGATAAAAAAGTTTAAGTTTGTACCAAATAAGTCATTGAAAGCACTATAGGTTATATTGAAATCACTTCTTTCTTTTTCCTGTGGAGTGTTGTTAAAATCATAATTGAATGTCTTTCTTCATAAGGTAAGTAACGAAGATTGAATTTTGAAGCATGTAAAGTAATGTGAATAGATTGGGGCAGCAAATTCCAAGATTGGATGAATATGTAGTAAATAGTTTGTTCATAGTGGAAGTTACTAGATATAACATATTCTTAGCTTTTTTAATCATAAATGAAATATAAGATCATTTTAAGTCCTCGGAAATAATAACACATAGGTCACATTGACTAGTAACAGAGTTTAGTTGTTGATGATCTGTAACATAGTTAACTTTGTGATTATTTTTGCCGAGATGAAGAATAGAACACTCATTTATGTTTAGTTTTAGCAACCAAATGGAGCACCATTTCTGCAAATTATTCGAATTATCTTGAATTTGCATTTGGGAAGTGAGTGGATTTCCATATAATTCTGCATCATCGTAGAAGGGGACTTTACAATTAAGCAAGATAGGTAAATCACATTTATATACTAAAATCAAAAGAGGGCCCAATATAGAACCTTGCGGAACTCCACTCTCAACAACAGCTGAAGCAAAGAAGGGACTTCCTACTCTAACATAAAATGATCTATTATATATGTAAGCCTTAATCCAATCTACCCAATTTTAAAAGTAAACAACGCAGTGGTAATTTGGCAAAAGATCTAGCAAAATCCAAATAAATGACATCCATGGGAGCGCCACAATCAATTTGTTTAGTGTAGTCATACAAACACGTCAGTAGGTTGGTAAGAACATACTTACCGTGCACAAACCCACGTTGCTCGTGCGGTATCACAGAACATTCCAAGATATATGGTCGCAGTTCTCCAACTATGATAATTTCCATTACTTTGAGACGAACACAGAGAAGGTTAATAGTAATAATTATGTTCGGTATTTTTAATATACTTATTCAGAATGGGACTATTTGATTTCTAATTTTAAATTTGCTGTTAAACTCCCTATAAGAGTTAAAAATAAATCAGAATGACATTTTCCTTATCTAAAATACTTCTTCTGCTTTAATTAACTTTTTATTTCTTTTGTAAACCAAGCCATGTTTTCCTGCATTTATTACATTTCGAAAGGAAATAGCCTACAGTATCATCAACATCAGAAAAATGACTCAACCTGTCCCAATTACAAGTATTAAGTAATTCATATAATAACGTAAAATTAGCCTGTTTAAAATTATATTATTTTTCATTATAGCGATAGGTTATGTGTAATAGATTCATTCTGAATACATAATAGAAAATTATATGAATAGAAGCGTGATTTTATGTACTTAAACAATGCAGATTATTATCATTCAATCCACAATGCAGATTTTAGGATTAGTGTCCGCTTGAAACATTAAAAACGTATAAAATCAGACAGCAACTGATTTCAAGGAAGTCGAGGATAGATTATGTTTTTTACAAAATTCGTATTTATGTGATTAGCGACGGACAAGGCACGAGTCAACCTGTTTCTCTGATTTGAATGCTGGCAGCTGTGACATGGAAATCAATCAGTAATTAATGCGTTCCCTGTAATGGTCACCAGCTAGTAATGGTAACCCGTTGGACACGTGCCTTACCATCATTTCTATTACGCTGCGCGACCTCGGATCTGTTAAGTGCCAACAGATGCAACTAATCTACTACGTGACAAGTATCAACGACCTGTTCGAGAAAAAATATTGCCGTGTGGAGTACATAAATGAAGAACCTGAAAATGATGCGGCTCGACAATCACGGAACCACATTACGTCCTGCTACTTGAATATCAATGAAATGTTAATACCCGAGCTAAGCAGTTCTGTACATTAGGGAACCTGTTTTTAGAATTCTGTAATGTGCGAGATAAGGAACGTTATGATTTAACCTCTCGGGAGCAGTTCTGATTTTGTATATCTTATGCAGAAATCTTGGAAAATCCATTGCCGAAGAACGTTCATAAATATTAAGTTGTGTGTAAACCCATTGTAAACTTATTGGTTAATTAAGTAAAATAACTATAGATCTGGAAACGTGGTACCTAATAAAGTCGTACTCGACCCTCCTTATGATATTTTGTTCCAAATATTTAATACACAGCAATATTTAATATCAAGAGGCCATGAATTGTCATCAAATCCTAATGAAGAGAACCAATAGGGCAATCCAACGAACTGTCACCTTGCTGTCAAATCACTTCAAAAATGGCGGCTGTAGGACAAACAACTCGACATATGACAAGCAGAAATTTGTGCTTTTGTGTAGAACTTTTAGTTATTGGTCTGTGTGTAGAACTGTGTGTTTTGCTCATTATATTTTATACCTATTTCGCAATACCAAGTATAATTCAGACTATCATAATGGTTTTGTTTTGTTGTGTTATGAATTGTTGGAGTAGAGGACAGCGAGAAGATCAAGTTAGATTTTTTAGGATTCCTTCTGCATTGAATTATAGACAGAACTGATCTCAATGAACTCTCATATAAGACGGCAAAAGTGGCTTAGTGCAATAAAACAGCAAGACCTAACTCAAGAAAAAATTAAATACAGTGTACAAGTTTTAAATATATTATTTATAAATAGGTACCTAAGTTCTTTTTTCTCTCCAACTAGTAGCATAATTACACCCCCGCCAGCCCTAGCAATTCAGGGTCCTGGAAAATACTATATATAATATTAATAAAAAAATATATTGATAACAATATTGGCAGTTATATATAATTAATTAGTAAACTATTACAGAGGTACGTAGTTTGATTTTAACAATTATTTATGCATAGATACATGGCAGAATTTATTTTCAGTTGAAGAAAAATTCTGAGGGGGCTTGAAATTCTTAATAATGCCACTGTTTCTAATTCACATATATTTGACAACAATTATAAATAATAAATAAAAGTCCATTTGATAGAAAAAATCTAAAATATATTTAATAAAATGTATTAAAAATAAGTTATATATACAATTCTAAAAAAATTGGGTACATAGATAAATAGTACAAAATGTCAATTGGTTTTTTGATATTTTAAATTGCGGCATTGCAATAATAATTTAAAGTTTGTTACAGCACAATAAAAAACATTAGCAGCAGGGAAAATCAAAATTTAATGCACCAAGTTCATTTTTGATTAGTCAACTATTTCTTGCCTCGCCTCATTTGAAAGAAAAAATTTGTAGATATACCGAAGTGCAGTGATAATAATTTTACGAATATTCAGCAACTAGAACGTTTTACCTAAAATATAAACGCACTTTTTCTTATTATAATGAAAATAGATGAGAAATAGGCTCATATTACACTTCCTAATATGAGATATGAAAGAGTTGCTGATCTGGCAGGAACTAGGGGGCCCCACTAATCGCAGGGCCCTGCCTAGTGCCTAATGGAAAATAGGGGCCTGCATAAGTAGGTATATATTACTTTTACATATAAATATTGCAGATATTTAAAACTTCAGAAAACATTAGCACAACACTACATTTTCGTTTATATCTACCCATCTTGGTGTCTGACAACGTTGCAGTGATAATTTGATAACCCAATCAAGATGTAAGTTATCTGTTAAAGCAGCCGGTTTACCTGAAATATATGCTTTTAAATTGTTGTATATAAATTTTTATTAACTAACCCGATACAAAATGTTTTGAACAAACGACACTGTATTTAATTTTTTCTTGAGTTAGGTCTTGCCGTTATATTGCACCAAGCCACTTTTGCCGTTTTATATGAGAGAGTTCATTGAAATTAGTTCTATATCTATAATTCAATGCAGCAGGAATCCTAAAAAATCTAACTTGATCTTCTCGCTGTCCTCTACTCCAACAATTCATAACACAACAAAACTAAACCATTATGATAGTCTGAATTATCCTTGGTATTCCGAAATAGGTATAAAATATAATGAGCCAAACACACAGTTCTACACAAAAGCACAAATTTCTGCTTGTCATATGTCGAGTTGTTTGTCCTACAGCCGCCATTTTTAAAGTGATTTGACAGTTCGTTGGATTGCCCTATTAGATATGTGTAGGGAAGTGAACTATATATTTTTTTGTTCAAAACCTGTAATTGTTATCAAAAAATTACTAGGGACAAACCACATTATAAATTCAACAGGCATTAAAAAAAATTGATTTGAATTGAAAAAATTAACTTCAAAAAATATAATAAGTAATATACAGAGGATAATTTATTTCAACGCCTTATGACAGAACGAGGAGAATAAAAAATACTCAATCAGAAGAAGTCATACAATCTACCTTAATTTTTTTGAAACATTATTCGGGATAACTCTATATAACTACAAGGTGATTTACAACTTATCCAAAAAAAATGGGAATATATCAACATATCAATAAATCAAGTTGTAGCATTTTCAACCTTTCCCTGGATTACTGTAATGTCCAGCGTCATCAGAATGCAGGCGATTCCAAATATTGAAATCCCATTTTAGAATTGTTTTTGCGATAATGTTTACATTAGTTTTTTAACTGTGAAAAATGGCTTACGTGTACAAATTTGCAGCAAGAATTCAGACGACTTTATGTCATGTGAAGAAATGAATAATCCATTATACTTTTTATCAAAATATTTAAAAAACTTTAACCGAGAATAATAAAACTATAACTACACTAAATGGTTGCACTAAATTCCAAAAAATTACTGTTTTTAATGAAAATTATGTTGGCAATAAAAACAATTGCGTGATGTCAGCCATGACGTGAGTCGTCTGAATTTTTGCTGTTCAACTCAGAGTGGATGGATTCCGTTTTCACTTATGGCGAAGTTCACTTAAAGCAAAATGATTTAGCAGTCATCGATACACATGTGCCAAATGCAGCTAATTTTTCCGCCGTAGTGCAACGCGGACGTGACAAGGACAATTTATATTTATTTCTAATCGTGAAATAAATGGAGGAACATATTGTTGGGTTAGCGTAGAAACACATCACGTAGACAAACAACCTTTATTGTCACTCTTGATTACACAAGAAATATTCTTCAAGAAATTCACAACTGCCAAATTATTTACTGTGACGTTTCAGTCATTCGCGTCTGACTGCTCAATATAAACTGACCCCCAGCGGCGAAACCGAACCGCTTATATATGTTTTTAGGATTCTCGAAATTTCGGCGACATCGAGAACGTGTCGAAAATCAAATAGAATATAGTCTGGGCTATTCTAGAAAACGTCAAAATAAAGGTATTACAAAAATTATCAATTCTAACGCATACAGGAACATAATTAACAAACCAACAACGTAGGTAAATTTCCGTAACAATATTTTAAAGATTATTAAACATAATCCCCACAATTATATCCCGTACGAATTAGATTTTGTGAAAGGTTGCTGCAAGAAAATGCTCAAACTGCCAAGTTTACGGCTGACATGTTATTTTTACACTGTATGGACGTATAACATTCATAATACTCATATTTCGGATTTTGAAAATTCGTACGTGATTCAACAGGATCATTTCCAACCACGTTTGGTCTTAAATGTTAAACGGTACCAAACCCAATGGATGGGATTCAGTATCCCGAGTTTCTTCCCAATGACCTGCCTTGACTTCTGGAAGATGTGTCCTTAGCTCTACGACTCTGAATATAGTTTTTATACGATGACGCTCTCCCTCATTTTCGATAAAATATTGTGGATTATCTTAATGAAGTTGAAGGGGTACGATATATTGGACGATTAGACCGGTACCATGGCAGCCACGATCTTCTTACTTAAATCCTTTGGAGTTCTCTTTGTGGGGATATTTAACACAGTAGACACTGAATTCGAAATGAACAAGAATTAGAAACATTTGTAAAAACTGGATGAAGCGGGTCCAAATTTGTTTACACGTAGGTGGACAATATTTTTGAAGAGGTGTCAGGTCTGTCAAAGCATTTTTTAAAATAAAATCACAAATAAATGTTATTAATTATTTATTTCTTTCCTTGAAAAATTCTTTCAATTTTTTGTCCGTTTATTTTTTATTACACTTTGCCGCCGTGCCGGTCGACGACTACATGCTTTACCTTGTGCAATGTTATGTTTTACAATGAACCAGTTTCCAGTGCCATGAAGAAGTGTATTCTAGAAAATCATTTTGAAAGTGCCCTTTTTGATTTTTTTACAAAATTGTATTTGTAAGTGTAAGAGATATGTATTGATTGAGAATACCAGTGAATTTTAATGACAAGAGACGGAAAGAGGTCCAATAAACGGTAATTATTTCAGACATGGTTTGAAAATAATTCTGCAGATTATAAAGACATACGTATTCAATGAAATAAGTTACTTTATTTTACTATTGGGGATACAAGAAAGTGACACATCTAGAATAGTCCATCCATTAAGTTTGAGGGAAAATACATCAAACAGATACCAATATTGGTATTATTTTAAAAAAACAAACAACTATCGATAGTATGAGGTATGAGAAAAAATACGCCTTAGCAATTTTCTTAAATGAAAACGAGGATGAAAATATATACATTATTACAGACAGTATTGTAAAACGCACCGTTTTGCACATAGAAAAGTTTAGGAAATATCGGTTTGTTGATAAAATAGAGAGCGAACAAACAGATACTTTTTTCATTTTATGAAAATGTTTTAATGATTTTATATAGGTGAGTTATTTGAAAAAATTAAACCAAACAGCTTGTATACTCAATATTCTAAGGTACTCTTAGCAATTTATTCATGACATCGATATAACGGAATATTTCAAATTGAAAGCACTGCTGAAATGCAGTGCAATGCAATGAAAGTTGACGGCTACATGCCAAAAAAGACAAAAACTTTGACCTCTCTGAGCGAGTTAACAAATTTCTTCGTGAAGGTCCTGACGATAAGTTTACTAAATGGTTTTAATTTTATTTTGGGAGCTTATCTGAAGTAAAAATTATCTCAACTAAAAGTACACAATATAGAAAACCAAGAATCGGCAACTCTTATTAAAATACCGGATACTAAAACAAAATAATCAGGAGCATTTACGTCAACGGGCAAATTCCATGAAATTTTGGATAAATATGCTAATCTTAGACTAACTGAAAAGGAAAATGCACTAAGCAATCGGTAGGTGTCAACAAATTTGGGAATATACCAAAAGTAAAAGCCAGTTAATTAAATATACAAGATCCTGAATTATTTATGGGTCATTGCTTTCGGGGATCATCAGCTACAATTCTTGTGGACGAGGTGGTAACATAACAACACTTAAACGATATCGAGGATGTAAATCGACGGCTGTGGCAGAAACCTGCGTTGATGAATCTATAACTAATAAAATTGAAATTTCAAACAAAATTTTGGATGCGATAAATGCACCATTATCTTCTGATACTTCAAAAACAAAGCGTGCATTCCAAGTGAAGCAGAAACTGTACAGTTTGTTCAAGAACAATTGTTATCCCACACATACGTATACAGGGTGTTTATTAATTGAATGCCGATACTTAAGGGTAGTTTAAGAAAAAAATTACTTTTTTCTTATAATTTTCTCATCACTTCAGATATTTTTATGAAATTTTGTACACACCTATTAATCAGTAAGGAGCATTGTTTGATGTAAAAAATGATTTAAAATCTTTGCCAACGACGTCCGTACGAGGTTTGAACTAAACATTTTTGAATAAAAATGGTACGCCACTGCTTTTTCTAAAAACTAAAATTATTTTTAAAATCTCCATTTATTTTACAGTAAATTCGGTCTCTAGACTTACTCTCGTACGAGGCACCATTTTCACGTAAAAAAATTAAGTTTTTTCCCCAAGTGCATTGAGACTACTTTTGATATTTTGTTGCCATTTTGTAGACACCCACTATGCGTGGAAACACTTTTTTAGGACAAAAATTAATTTTCTACTTTAACCAGTGACCTCCACGTATGCATAATATTAAATGTTTGGATAGAAAAAAACGATACGCCTCTGATTTTTTTAAATTTTATTTAAAAAATCGCGATTTATTTAGTAAAACGATAAATTCTAAATCTTAAACCTAAAACGAAACGACAAGACAAGAAAATACAAACAAAACAAAGAATCTAAATTATGTATTTACAGTAGTTGTTGAAAGTGTCCTCCACCCACACGTATGCAAGCATCTACTCTTCTTCACATAGACTGACGTACATGTTCAAAAACCCTTTCTTACCGTTTGGCAGTATACTATTATACGATTTCGTAACTCTTCTTCGTCTTGAATCGGCACTTCGTACACAGCTTTTCAGATGACCCCAGAAAAAGTAGTCTAAACTATTAAGGTCGGGAGATCTGGGCGGCCATGACTGCGTTCCTCCGTGGCGTATCGCTATAGTTATGATTTAAAAATTCACGCACCCGTAAGCTAAAATGTGGAGGCGCACCATCGTGCATTAGCCACATCTGGTTTCTTAATAAAAGAGGAAGGTCTTCAAGCATTGGCGACAGATCTTCTTCAAGAAAGTGTAAATACGATTGTCCATCTAATCTTCTTGGGAGAAAAAATGGGCCTATCAAATAATCGTCAATAATACCAGCCCAAACATTTAATGAAAACTGTTCTTGATGATTTGATTCAACAATTGCAAAAGGGTTTTCATCCGCCCACAAATGGTTATTATGGACATTTCATATTGAGTTTCGAGAGAAACTAGTTTCATCGGTAAAAAGAATGTACTTGTCAAATAACGGATTTTCCAGCAGCTTTTGAAGAAACCACTCACAGAAATTAATGCGTAACGGGAAATCTCTAGGGAGTAATGCCTGGACTCTTTGAATGTGATATGGATATAACAAATTTTAGATAAGGATTTTCTAAACAAGTACGTGTGAAACATTAAATGTTGCCGCGATTTTCCTCGTGCTAGTTTCGGGGTTCTCCTTAATTTCATGTAAAATTCCTTCTTCAAGTTCCGGTGTTCTTACTGTTTCAGGGACTCCTTTAGCACTGTGGTCTACTTTGAAATTTCCGGTTTCATGAAGACGTCTACGAATCCCAGAAAATGTTCTCGGATCGGGTAATACGCGATTTGGATACCGCTATTGGCTTTGTATGCATTTCCGTCGGCAACCCCATACGTAAAATGCATGTCAGCTAATTCACCGATTATAAAATTTACCAATTTTTATGAAATTTTACCTCCTACTCTAATAATAATTTTTTAATAATGAAAAATCAATATCAACTTTATTGCTCAAACAAGCGTCAGAAATTACGACACTTTACCCAGCCTACTAATTTTTATTTCATTTGCTTTAAGGGGGCATTTAGTGAGCTTACCGTTTTTTCTATTCAAATATTCAATATCATACTTACGTGAACGTCATTTGTAAAAGTAGAAAATTAATTTTTGCCTCACAAAAAGTGTTTCCACGTATGGTGGGTGTCTACAAAATATCAAAAGCAGTCTCAATGAACTTGGGGAAAAAACTATTTTTTGGTTTTAATTTTTTTACGTGAAAATGGTGCGTCGTACGAGAGTCTAGGAACCGAATTTGCTGTAAAATAAATGGATGTTTTTAGAAAAGGCAGTGGCGTACCATTTTTTTCTTCAAAAATGTTCAAATCTCGTTCCGACGTCATTGGCAAAGATTTTAAAACATTTTTTACATCAAACAATGCTCCTTAATTATTAATAAGTGTGTACAAAATTTCATAAAAATATCATAAGAAAATTATAATAAAAAAGTATTTTTTTAAACTGTAACACCCTGTAGCTCAAACGTAAGAGGTTTAGAACATGTTCATATTAAGTTTTCTTCTTAAAATGACCGAAGGATTCACACAGTCTCATCGTATACATTTTTCTAATTGCAACAACGATACAACTACTATAAATATTTTTAATAGCAATATTTGAGTTAAATTTATGAAATTTTGTATGGGGAATTTTCTTTAGAACGGAAATTCAAAATTTATGGACGATTGACTATTTCTCCCAAAACTCGCCACAAGCGATGATTAGGATCCTTTTAAACAGCTTTTTTGTGCCACTATGTCATTTCGGGATAGAAAAAAAAGCGACGTCGATGTGCCAACGGCACATTTAGCGCTACCGATACAATAAATAAAAATAATATCAGGATACGACTAAATGTGGCAGGCATTACGAATTACACACAAAATGTGTGTACAATACCGACTAAACGAACGCACATGTAAAATTAAATGCGACAGTTATAAAATAAGCGTTTAAATCACAAACATCAAAATAAATGTGACGATTAGTAATCACTAATGTGAGTTTGGTTTAGAATGCATGACCTACTCAAAATAAAATATCAAATAATAACAGCTTTCGCAAAAATAACAATAAAAATATTTTCATTGATATCGCAGTAACCGTTGATATTCGACCATATGTTTATTAGGCTTTTTTGTTCACGTTTGCCCTCTAAACACCCCTTTCGAATATTGGGGTTCTCCCCCAATCGCCCTGTATATAAATTGCACAATTTCAATATAATCATAATGAGATGCAATATGAGATAAACATTTCCTCTTGACATTTTTTGCTATCTGTCGTCGGGTTTCATGACTGATATCATGTATTTTTTTTTGCATTACAAACTATTTTAAGAACTTATTTCTATCTGTTTTTTCCTTGCAACAGGATCTTTAGTATTAATGAATGGATCTTATTAAATTCCAAAATGCTATTAAATAATACAATGTATTATTTATACCTTGTATGTAATTCATATTATATAAGAATATAAATATAATTAATATATTCATTATCCGTAAGAAAGTATAGGCAAAACTAATCATTTATTTTTTATTATGTCCAAACATAACATATGGTAGAAATTTACAGTGCAATATAATAAAATATAAAATTGATTGTCTCTGATACTTTATACTATAGAAACTTCCTTGTTTTGCAAATAGATAAATATTAACACATTCAATGTATACAGGGTGATTCAGGTTTAATCTTGATAACTTCAGGAATCGATAGAACATGTTAAAATAATGTTCATTTGTGATATGAACTTATTTCCTAAAACGCATCGTTTCCGAGATAGAGGGCGTTGAAGTAGGAATTTTTTTCTCGTTTTTCCCTCATAACTTTTGAACCACTTATCCGATTTAAGTGAAATTCGGAACAGAAACACTCCTTATGATCTTACATAAGCTTGAACTACCTACCACTCTTAGAAGTGTACTTTGTATGCTACTCCCCTTCTCACTTTATTTCAAAACTACAAAAAAAAATAATTAATTTCAATAAAACATCTACACGCCACTTTGACATGATTAATTTCGAAACTTTTTCGTCTCCTGTTTTTTTTTCGAGGTTTAGTCTTGTTTCTATTCAAAGAAATTGGTGACAGTGTAGCGCACCAGCCACGTAAATTTCATTTAACGTTATAGCAACTCATGAAAACAAAACTCAATGATTTGTGTAAACTGACGTTTGTGAAAATTATTGTCAAAAGTATTATTTAAACAGCATTTTTAGTGCTAAGAAATTTACAAATGCTGAATATGGCGATATACATTACGTTTACAGTTTCTGTGACGGAAATTCCAACGCGTCAGTTCGAGAGTACCGAACACGCCTAATAAAAAAATTCCAAATGTGCAAGTTTTTGTAGATGTACATCGTCGATTTTCGGAATATGGTTTACGCGCTACAATGATCATATCGTAATATACCGCCAAGAAATAATCAGCGAATTTTTATTCTTTTTGATATCGATAGAACTTTAAGCACACGACGAGCAGCTTGGCAACTCCATTTATCTCAATCAAAAGTACTGAGAGCACTTAAACAAGATCATCGAAGGGCTGTCTCCAACCAGTTCAAGATTTGTTGCCAGGAGGTGCTGAAAAACGTTTAAATTTTTGTAGATGGGTTTTAGATTCAAAAGAAATTAATCCACAATTTCAGCATAAGGTTTTATGGACCAACGAATCTAATTTCACAAAAGCTGGAATTGTGAATTATCACAACATTCACGTTTAGAGTGAAGTCAACCCTCGATGTGTCAGATAATCTTCATTTCAGCAACTGTTTAGTGTAAATGTGTGGATAGGTGTTTTAAGTAACAACCTCTGTGACCCGCATATTTTGTTTCCTCGTTTAAATGGGGATTTATTTCTTGAGTTTCCGCAAAACTCTCTCCCCGACGTGCTTGACAATGTCCCCTTAAATTTACGCCAAGGGAACTGGATGCAGTTGGATGGTACCCCTGCACATTACGGAAGGCAAGTACGGCAGTGGTTGGATGAGAATTATCCTCGTCGATGGATTGGACGGCAACACAACAACGACCCAAATATGTGGATTCCTTGCGAAGGACCAGTGGCCCCCGCACTCACCAGATCTGAATCCTCTGGATTATTTCGTTTGGGGCCATCTAAAAGCAATTGTGTATGATACGCCAGTACATACCCGTGAGGAATTGATCCAAAGGATAAGACATGCTTGTGATGACATAAGAAACAATCCTGTTCAAATAGCAGCTGCAGTTAATGCACTAGTTCGTCGATGCCAAAAATGTATTGAGGCTGGAGGAATGCACTTTGAACAATTATTGTAATTTTTTTAGTAGTTGATAAGTTTGTTGCAAATCTTGTAATAAGTAGTTGTTACTAAATTTATATTTGAGGCTATTGGCATTTTTTCACACTCTTCAAATAATACTTTTGACATGGTACTACAGTGGTATTCGAACCCACACCGACATAGCCGATCCAGACTGGTTCCACGAGCAGTTGTCTCCCAGCCACCTCGGCTATCGCGGCGCCCAAAGCGTCACTGAGATTTGTTTTCTTGGGTCGCTATAACGTTAAATGAAATTTATGCGGCTGGTGCGCTACACTGTCACCAGTTTCTTTGAATATCTCAGAAACAAGACCAAACCAAAAAAAACAGGAGACGAAAAAGTTTCGAAATTAATCAGGTCAAAGTGGTGTGTAGATGTTTTATTGAAATTAATTATTTTTTTTGTAGTTTTGAAGCATACAAAATACACTTCTAAGAGGGGTAGATAGTTCAAACTTAAGAAGCTTATGTAAGATCATAAGGAGTATTTGTGTTCCGAATTTCACTTAAATCGGATAAGTAAGTGGTTCAAAAGACATGGGGAAAAAATGAGAAAAAAATTCCTACTTCAACGCTCTCTTTCTCGGAAACGATGAACGCATCGGAAATAAGTTTATATCACAAATGAACATTCTTTTAACCTGTTCTATCGATTCCTGAAGTTATCAAGATTAAACCTGAATCACCCTGTATATAGGACGTTACAGATTAGTAGGTCAAGCCATTAACCACACGTTCTTCTGAACTAAAATAATGGTACTTGGATAAAAAAGATAGTGTGTATCTTTTTCTTCATATTAAAATAGATAAATATTTTCTGCTTACTGTAAAAATATATGTAATTAAAATAATTTATTAATTACCATGTCATTTTTAAGTATTTGTGCTGCTACATTTAATTTATGTTTACAACTTTTACTTGAAAACATTTAAGTAATTATTTTAATAGGTCAGTTCATTATTTTGAATTCACCATTCAGTGCGATTAAAACGTGAAAATTTATTGAACTATAACTTTAAACCGACTTCTTAAATTACTTGAAATATGTAATTATTCTTAATATGTGCAGTTTAGTACATTATTGAGACATTGAGGCAATTTTCACAATTACTAAAATAAATCTTTCTACTTTTTTTATTTCAGGCAGTGAAGTCTGCGGATGTCATATTAAATCAGCTTTCAATAATTTGACTAAATTTACTTGTTCATAAAAAAAAACTGAAATTAAAATAATAAGATAATCTACACTTAGTAGATTATCTATGCAAAATTGGGTTTTATCACTTTCTTGCAAAATTGTGCAGAATACGCAATAGTTATGTTTAATTCTTCTAATGTACTATGATAATATTTAATTTTAACGATTTATATTTATGATAGATATATTCTTTTATTGAGTCGCTAATTATAATGACAATTTTAATGAGAATATTTCAAAATAATTTTCAAATTTAAAAACATTAAAAATGTAATCTTTTGAAAATTTAAACTCTCACTTATCTAATGGAAACTTGCCTCACTAATTAAGAATTTTGAATATAAGTAATGTTTAATTAATTTATAGAGAATACTTGAATACAACTATCCTGAAATTATGCTATTAATAGAGTTATTTTTAAAATTTTGTTCATTATTAACGTCCGTACACTATAATTTAAAGTTTATCAAGGTTTATCACATTTCTGTGTTAAAAGTGTGTAATTTTAGCTCAAAATTTTGCCTGTAATTTCACATAACTACGTCAGCAATTTGTGACCAGCGTAAAGTTATGTAATAGCATATTAAACAATAAGGTTTGAAAACGACTCTTTGCACACGAGCGAGACATATTGGTCGAGCACAAGTCGAGCGAGTGTGCAAAGAGGTTTTCAAACGAGTTTTTTACGATACTTTTTATACGACTGCAAACAGAGGCCACAAAAATCAAATTTTAATTTAAATCGTTTTTATTACTAAAATTGCTAACGCTGGATTTTGTGGGCAGCAGTTTCGAACATATTTCGCCTGCTTTCTGTAAAATCTCTTCAGAATCACACATTTTTACACCCAAACTTCGGGAATTCAACTATTTTTGACAATAAAATAAAGGAGCTGTGACGGCTATGAAACTCAGCCAACTTGAAATATTGCATAATTTGAGTGACAACATCAAGCAAAAATCTCAATCTGGAGAGGTGTGTGCAAATATGACATAACCGTGTGCAAAATGTTTAGCACACGGCGTCTGCAAAATACCGTTTTCAGAGCGTGTTTTCCGTGTGCAAAACCCCCTTTTGCAAGGCAGTTGTATAGAAAATTACATAATAATTCTTTACACTGCAATATTACAGAAATAAATCTGGATTTAAATCCATATCATGTTAAATGATTTCATAACTGGTTTGCTAAATTACATCGCAAATTTCCGACACTATAATTTTCATTGATTTATACTGATAAGTGTCAAACGTTTGTGACAGTGTTTGTTATGTGCCCTACGTTTAGTTTACAAATATTGTTGCTTCGGATAGTTCAGAATCAACCAAATATACAATCACTTTAATATTTAATATAATAATGAGTTCTTAAATTATTTTATGTAGCTTCAGACACTACTTAAAATATATAAAACAAGATAAGCACTGTATAATCAATATAATATTAACATAAGAAACCCTTTGCTCAGGGGCGGTTCAGTGAAAAAATTCTGATTTCAAGGTAAGAACAATATTTAACCAACCTTTAATATTCTGATTAGTCAAATTCTTTGTATTCTTTACCTTCCCACTTTTTCTTCTTCTGCGCTCGTCCTTATTTGCTCGCCGTCGGCTGTAAGCACCTTCTACTGCTGCTTCCTACTATTTTGAAATTTAGCGCCTCCATACTCAGTAAACACATATACGTTAGAAAAACGTTTATAATGCCCATACAACGTTTGAAAAAGGCGTGCCTTTTTTATGTACAATCAACTTAAAAATGTCGCGGTTTTACACGTTTCTGGTAACCAAAGTACAAACGTTTAATATTAGTAAATGTGGAACGATCATTTTTAGTACTAATAAGCCTTAAGTTTTACGTTTAATAATGACATTTTATTAAGATTTTTAGCTAACGTAAATTAAACCTTGTTATTTTAATGTCCAAAAAGATGTTTTAGAGAAGTGTTTTTTAACGTGTTTTACAACGTTGTTTTTGGATCCTTCTGGTGGCATTGTACAAGGTGGTCCAGAATTATATACCATAAATGCTAGATTAGATAGTAGGTACGTTAAAAAATAAGGGTATTATATATATATAAAAAAACTAAATAATCAGGTACACTAATCCTCTAAAACCGCAAAATAAAAACCATTTCTTTAAATATCTATAACACTTAACTAACTATAATACTTTTAGGTTTTAATACAATTAATTTTATGTTACCACTTATTCCATCCCTTTAAGATTAAAGCGTTGTTTTGAGTGGTAAGTATTTTTTTGAAATATACAATTTCAAATTTAAAAAAATACTATCTAAAACTACCCCTTAAACATAAATGATTGAATAAGTGGTAACAAAAAATTAATTATCCTAATATCATGTACTCACCCCATGAACCCATTATTCAAAAGTATCTGAGACATTTAAAAAAAATGATTTTTATTTCATCCCTCAGAGGCTCTTATTATTGAGTTTTGAACAAAAATTTATGTAAAATAGTACCCTTATTTTTTAACGTGCCATATGCTCTAGTATTTACGGTACATTCTGGACTACCCTGTATTAAATAAATAATTATCAGGGAATTAATATAATATAAATAAAATAGTTACAAAATCTTCTCTCATATTTAATCTTGTTCCTATTAATAATTATTATCGATATTCCAATAGTGTGGCTCGAATATTGAACTCAGTATACACCTATAAATAAGAGTATTAGAAAATATACCTATACCTATTGTTTAATTTATTTAGGTAGGTAACAATAAATAATTGGTTTTAACATCAGTAATAGTTTATTAAATGAATAATAATATGTACATAAGACAAACAAAATATAAAAATACCAAAATAATATATCTACTGATTGCAACCTAACCTAACCTAAAAACAATGAAATTAGGTCTGAACAAGTTTCATATCAATAACTTCACTTACATTGGATAATATAGATTACTTAAAGAAAGTCTAAACATGTCTAAGTTTAATCTATTATAGTTATAAATATAATAATAATGCTAATAATAATAATAACCTAATATACATTTAATATGACCACGAAGTAGATAGTCAAGAAAGGAAATAAAAAAGTTTAAATCATTCCCAATCATGATTAGAAATATGTCACTGTATCTTAAATTATAGTATAAAGTAAAAAAATTACCAAGTCATAATAATAATTGTTACCCATTTTGCAAAGTACTTTAAAGTAGGTGTGTACGAGTACAAAATTCACACGCCTACTTTTACTAATTTTGTCATCGCCTTTGTAAGTATTTTGAAACATAAGTAGGAAAAGTTATAGTGGAATAAATTTAGATTCTATTATATAATTATTTGTAACATGTAATGTAAAAAAACCTAATATTCTTATATCAATAAAATAAAATAAAATTAAATACTTATAGAAGTAGATGTCCTTACCAAAATAAAATAGGGAAATATTTCACGGATCACAGTAGGTACGTACAGTGATGAATATGCAACTGACAAGCTTTTACAAAAAAGAACTCGAAATGGTATGTGTGTAACACGTGACCTTTATCTACCAATAATATCATTAAATTCGTATAGAGCGTTTAACGGCATTATAATTGACACGTGTAATAAACGGCAATTCGCTTCCTTATTTCAATGAATGATTATAACGTATAATACACGTTTAAATTGTACTGTTTTTTAACACTTGCGAGGTTTATTAAAAAATAATTACTATCTAGTTTTTTGTATATATAAGTACCTATATATTCTTAATGCAATATCTTTTTATTAAATTATATTGTATAAAATTTACTTTGGATTGGTATCGTTCCGAAATATTTATTAATTGCAAAACGTTTATGATACATTTTGTAAGCATTACTTATGCCTGTTACTATAAAACGTTACAAACACGTTTTTGTTCAATGTCAATATATTAATCAGTTGACACAGAAGTTTTATAAAGATTTAAATAAATAAGTTTTATTTAAATATTTTAAATAACGTTCTTTTAACGTTACAAATGATTTGCCAACATTTTTTGTTAAAAAATACGTATTTTAAACTTTATGTTAGACCGTTACTTTTCTAACCATAAAATAATGGTTGTTTTTGTAACGTAACACGAATTATCAACCAATGGTACGTTGACAATACGTTTAAATAACGTATGTGTGTTTACTGGGTATCAGCTGAATTGGCAGATCTCAACCAACTCTCGTAATTGTCAACAAACAGCTTTCATCTGATTTTGGGAGATTAAAGTTTTACCTTTATGTGTGGTGTTCTCGGTGGTGTCGCTCCAGTTATAGGTGAAATAGTGGTTATACCACTTAATTTGCTTATTCCTCGGCTCTGAGATATTAGATTTTACAGGAATAATGTTGATTTGGCTTGGAGGTTATATCACAGGAACTCAGATAGGTTTTTCTTTACATTTGTTTTAAAAATTTTTCAACTTCAAAACAAATTCTGGTGTATCCCCTTATTTTACAAAATCAACACCCTTTTTTCGTTTTTGTCCGCGTTACTACGCAACGTCAACGGTATATCGATGAGAGTTTTAATTCACTTCACACTTAAATTCACATTGCTTAGGTCCATAGGTACTAGATTTTACAATACTTTTTAATTTATTTTATTTTGATATCTATCTATTTATTAACTTATTAAATTATACAATAAAATGCTTATCATTTTGTCCACATAATTTATTATATTACTTTACAATATTATTTTCATGAAAAATCTGTTTATTCAGCTTCCTCAATTTTATTATTCCTTTACTAGGTATTCTAAATATGCCAAACATTTTTAAATTCTTCCCTTTTTTGCAATGACTGAACCTTTTTTTGTTTCCTCTTATTAATTTTGTGTTTATTAGAATACATTGTAATTTTTAGGTTGAAATTGTAAAATATATTTAATTTTACTGAGTAGATTATTTAATTTTCTTATATTTTATAGATTTACCTATAGGTACAACTATAAATGAAAAATGAGCATGGAGGAAACTTTCATTAACTAATATTATTTCACATATCTATATGACCGAATATCAGTGAGTAAAAAAATTAAATAATGAACAACATGCACATTTATGTTTTGTGTTTATGTATGTCTCAAAAAAAAAAAATTGTATTTATTGGACTACAGACCTGTATATTATTTTTTTAGCTTATTCAACTACCCTGGCTGCTTGTAGAACATAGACTCTGGTAGTCGGTTCGCTTGTCAAGTCAAATCTTATTACACCACACTGTACCTTATTTTATCAAATAAATATCATTCCACAATTGACAATGTTTATTTCATAATAGATTGTTGTCTAATAATTATTCAAGAATATTTTAACTTTTATGTACATTTAATTTATAGGTAACAGATATTTTTTTTAATGCAGTTGTGTTTTAAGGGTTGCCTATATTTAGAACTTAAAATTCTAGTACAAAGTTTCTTAAAAATTTTTATTCTATGGCATTCTGACTGATGTTCATTGCTGGTGATATACTCTATTGTAAAATGATTCTTATACTGACAGATGGTCCATAAAATAACAAATTTTTATATAGTAAATGAAAACGTGAATATCATTAACTATATGGTAAGTAACTTTATTGTTATACGAAAATTTTGAGTGTGTGACTGTCTTTTTTGTATAATATGGTTATCTAGCGTTTATTATCTTTTATTAAATTTTGTGCACATAAAATACCTTTATTAATGTTGATCTTTATAGGACTTCTACTGCAGATGTTGGTGAATGCTTTACCCACAATATGTTACTGCCAAATTCCTAGTTTGGACCTGGATCTCTGTTTCTAATGCTGATCAACAATTTTCTTATAACGTTAGTATTAATTTTAACTTTTACTTTAACTTTTTCTTGCTAAATTTCTTATTTTTCGGGAACCTCTCTCAAAACCAACGCTGCACGTTCTTTCTTTTCTTCGTATCTATTCAACAAAAATTTGTTTTTCCTTTATTTTTCTATCAATTTAATTTCTTTATTCCCTGCTTTAAAACTTACATACATATTATGGTTCATACATATGATTTTAATGAGTTTTTCGATGCACTGTTTTTATGTTTTTCACTGCACTGCTTAACCTACTACAATTTTTCATATGTATTTTACTTATAACTAAATATTAAAATATTCTTAAATATATAAAAAAAACTACTTTTTTGTGTGCATTGTGATATATCTTGTGAAGCCAACTTTATGCTTGACATTTGTTCATGGTTATGAAATTTATTTGACATTTCTGTACATTTTATAAAATTTATTTACTTAAATTGTTAATACTTTCATTATTTTTGCTTGACTCCTGTCGATATATTTAGTAAATTAATATATGATATTTACTTGTTTTTCTATATACTTTGCTCTGGGTTTAAATCTGTTTTTGTTTATGTACTCTTCATAAATGTGAGATCATGTCACAATATTAGATAAATTTTAACTTTATTTTATTTTCTAAAATGTTTAATTTATTTAATTTTCACTATAATAAACTACCTATATGCTCTGTATTGTCCAATTTTATATTATTTTGTTCAATTCTATTGTATTTTAATTTAACAACATTAATAATTTCAATAATATTTTATGGTTTTTAAATAAACATGTAAATCTTCATAGGTATTGAATGTCTGATATTTCATTTTGTCTCAATATATATATATATATATATATATATATATATATATATATATATATAAATCTTCATAGGTATTGAATGTCTGATATTTCATTTTGTCTCAATATATATATATATATATATATATATATATATATATATATATATATATATATATATATATATATATACAGGATGTATCACATAAGAGGGCCACTCCCATGTATCTCGCTGCGCCTAGAGGGCGCAGCGAACCACATACGATATTTCAAAAATCTGTTTATATCAGGTGGAAGGTATCAATTTTGCAATAAAAATTTATTACCAATAAGTTTTCTCTATCTCTTAAAATAAAAAAGTTAGACAGCCTTAAAGTTTGGGTACTTTACAGGTTTTCTTGATATTACTCATAAAGTTGGCCATGGATCTCAAATTTGTTTTTACGACCTTCAAAAATGCAACAAAAACCAATTAAAGATTTTTGACGTATCTCGCATATTAAGCGAGATACATGGGAGTGGCCCTCTTATGTGATACATCCTGTATATATATATATATATATATATATATATATATATATATATATATACAGGATGTATCACATAAGAGGGCCACTCCCATGTATCTCTGTGATACATCCTGTATATATATATATATATATATATATATATATATATATATATATATATATATATATATATATATATATATATATATATACAGGATGTATCACATAAGAGGGCCACTCCCATGTATCTCGCTTAATATGCGAGATACGTCAAAAATCTTTAATTGGTTTTTGTTGCATTTTTGAAGGTCGTAAAAACAAATTTGAGATCCATGGCCAACTTTATGAGTAATATCAAGAAAACCTGTAAAGTACCCAAACTTTAAGGCTGTCTAACTTTTTTATTTTAAGAGATAGAGAAAACTTATTGGTAATAAATTTTTATTGCAAAATTGATACCTTCCACCTGATATAAACAGATTTTTGAAATATCGTATGTGGTTCGCTGCGCCCTCTAGGCGGATAAATTTTATTTTTATTGAAGGCCATGGCCAAAAAAAATTGCCTGTTTTTTCGTCTTTCATGCAATATACTAGATGTTGCCCTTATTTTTTGTATTTATTACATTTTTTTCAATTTTAGTTAAAAAAAATGTTCTTAAATATTTTCGTATTGCTCAAGATAATGTAGAACCTGTTTTAAAGACGCCAACTGCAAAAAAATAATAAACAGAATGTACTTTTTTTATGCAAAATACAGATTTTCTTATAATATTATTTTATTGGTTTTCACATTAGAAGCAATTGGGTCTTTAAAATTATTTTGACACAGACAATGTAATAAAATAATATTATAAGAAAAATCTGTATTTTGCATAAATAAAGTACATTCTGTTTATTATTTTTTTTGCAATTGGCATCTTTAAAACAGGTTCTACATTATCTTGAGCAACACGAAAATATTTAGGTACATTTTTTTTAAGTATAATTGAAAAAAAATGTAATAAATACGAAAGATAAGGGCAACATGTAGTATATTGCATGAAAGACGATAAAACAGACAATTTTTGTGGCCATAGCCTGCTTCAATAAAAAATTGTTTTATCCGCCTAGAGGGCACAGCGAATCACATACGATATTTCAAATATCTGTATATATCAGGTGGAGGGTATCAATTTTGCAATAAAATTTATTACCAATAAGTTTTCTCTATCTCTTAAAATAAAAAAAGTTAGACAGCCTTAAAGTTTGAGTACTTTACAGGTTTTTTTGTTATTACTCATTACAATTAAAGATTTTTGACGTGTCTTGCATATTAAGCGAGGTACATGGGAGTGGCCCTCTTATGTGATACAGCCTGTATATATATACCAGAGTTCATCAATCAGTTCACACATTCTGATTTTGTTTAACCCGAATAGTACATCAGAAGCCAATTTAAAAATTTATTAATAATATTTTGTAGCCATATATAGAGTATGTCGACAGATGAAGCTGAAAAAAGGGAAAGCTTTTTACTAAGTGTCATGGAAAAAAGTTGCTCGGGTTAAAATATTCTGCTCGTTAAAATATATAAAAATACAGGTTTAAGTGAGTCAATATGATACCTATGCAGGATGTCACTTACTAACAAATTATTGGAGGTGCAGTATATTTTATTATTATAATTCAATCATACGTAGGAAGATTTGTTTAATAGATTCATCCTCTACACGTAAATTATTTATGCTTCCTCTTTTTCTAAGTATATTGTTGAAATATTTTCACTGAAAATAACGTAGATTTGTAGATTTAACGTATATCTGTGTGAAAATACATATTTTTAGCTCGATTTTCAGTTACAGTAAATTTACAATTAACGTAACTACAACTAATGTTAATATGTGTTTATTTTTATTTTTCAGTTTATTACTATTTTTACTGTCACAAACATAAATATGTTGTTTGAAATGAATGTTGTTGTATGGTTTGGATGTACAGTATGCGCCAAAAGTATGAAATAAATTCAATAAAAACGAAACAATTATTTTTTTGAGAAAAATCCTCGAACAGGTCGATTTTTAATTTAAAAAATACATATTTTAGCGTAAAATGCGATTTTCAAATGTCATTTGTTTTCGAGTAATGACATCATTGATTTTTTTTTAAATGGCAACACCATATTTTTTTCCTTGATTCTGCAAGATAATTCTCTATCAGACAGTACTAAAATTTTGCCCTCTTACATAGGAAAGTTTTCGAGTAAATGAAGATTGAATGTTAGAAAACGTAAATCAATTAAAATAAAGCAGAAACGTTATCAAGTTTGTTGTATTCCATAGTTCTTTTATGGATCACGTAGGTGAAAATCTTTGCAAAGTGTCATTGTCACACCGACTTTCTAATAAGTATTAAGCGACATAGAAATTATTATTCAATTTAAAGTATTATGGCACATTTAACTGTTACTCAAAGAATTGAAATTTTAATTCTTATCGGATGCGGGAATATGACCAGAACTCAGCAGGAAGTTTGCGATTTATTTAATGAAAAATATCCAGATCGCCCTATCAGCCAATCAACAGTCAGTAAGGTAGAGTCTAAATTTAGAGAAACTGGCAATGTTGTAAATATTCCAAAACCTGAACGTACAAGCATTAATGAAAATCAGAAACAGAACATTTTGATAAGTATGGTGGATAATCCTCATAATTCTTCACAATTGGTTGCATTAAACAATGACACTAGTCAGAGCACAGTGCTACGTATCTTGAGGAAGGAAAAATATCATCCCTACAAAATTCAACTTATGCAGGAACTGAATGAAGATGATCCCGATCGCCGTTTAGACTTTTGCGAAATTCTAATGGATTTATGTCAAGGAAATAGAAATTTACATAGGCAAATACTTTTTTCAGATGAGGCCACATTTTGTCTGAATGGTACAGTAAACCGTCAAACTTGCAGATATTGAAGTCGGGAAAATCCTCATTGGATGGCAGAGGCACATACCCAACACCCTCAGAAATTAAATGTGTGGGCTGGAATAGTTGACGACAGAATAGTAGGGCCTTTCTTCTTTGAAGGAACCCCTACAGGACAAAGATATTTAGAGTTTCTAGAAAATGACCTTGTTCCAGCCCTTGTAGTAATTTTTCCTAACGATAATGACCCTGACATTCCTGGCGATACCATATGGTTTCAGCAAGACGGTGCACCTCCACACTATGCGCGCCCTGTACGAGATTTTTTGGAGAACTGTTTTCCTGGGAGGTGGATCGGCAGACGCGGACCGATAGAATGGCCTGCAAGATCGCCAGATCTTACACCTCTTGACTATTTTTTTTGGGGATACTTGAAGTCAAATGTGTACATTAATAAACCACGTAATTTAGAAGAACTTCAAAATCGCATTCGGGACGAAATACGCAGTTACCAGAAATCATTCATAATGTGCAAGAAGAATTTCTTCACAGACTTGTGCATTGTCAAGAAGTTGGTGGATGGCAATTCGAACATTTAATTTAAGTATAAAATTTAATCAATTGTATTTTATTTTACATACCTCAGAATTGTTACTTTTTTATGGATAAAATTTACGTTTTCTAACATTCAATCGTCATTTACTCGAAAACTTCCCTATGTAAGAGAGCAAAATTTTAGTACTGTCTGATAGAGAATTAAACGATCTTTCAGAATCAAGGAAAAAATATGGTGTTGTCATTTAAAAAAAATCGATGACGTCATTACTCGAAAACAAATGACATTTGAAAATCGCATTTTACGCTAAAATATGTATTTTTTAAATTAAAATTCGACCTGAGGATTTTTCCCAAAAAATAATTGTTTCGTTTTTATTGAATTTATTCCATACTTTTGGCGCATACTGTACAGGTAATGACGCATTTTGATGCAAGCATCAACGTACCGTTCAAGTTTCTGTTATATTTATGAATTGTAGAACCTTTAAATTGACATATTTTCTTAAGCAATCTATCGTTAATAATCATTTGCAAGTTGTAAAGGATGTAAAATCAGCAGAAATTATGTATTATTTGCAAACAAAGCCAGATCGATTATTTGGACCCTTTGTTACATTTTGGGGTCTGAGGTGTTCGGAATCGGTTTCGATTTTTCTAAAAAGGATTCTTCTATCCTAGCTCAGGGTTACCTAATTGGATATATAGGAGATAAATAACACTTATATTGTGAAACTTAAATCACTATGCTCTGAGAGTTTTCTTAAAAAATAATGTTCCTTATCTGCGTAAAATTTTACATAAACAAATTTCTATAGACATATTTCTATATTAATAGGGTTACAAAAATTTTAAGAAGGAATAGAAAAAAAAGAAAAATTAACGGAATCGCCATTAAAAAAAATCCAAACTTATTTATGAAGCGAAAAAAAATTTGTTCGATATTAAATCCTTATTTAACGCTGCCAATGCGAAAATCAGAGTAGGCAAGCAACGGTCGCTGTCGCTGTCACGTCATGATTCAATTCCTGTGTTTACGTTGTATTTTTGTGTTCTTCAGTTTTTAGCGCCTTATTTGCCACGTTTTATTTTATGAGTAAAATATACTAATATCCATTGATACTTAAAAAAAAAGAATACTCGATCTTGGGGTGTCCTTAAGGTCTTTGGGCAGAAACGCCAGCTAGCTCTTAGTCGGAGCTGGTCGTGAGTTAAATTTAGAACGACAATAGTTGGACCTTTTGTCATTCAAGGCGCCAGTAACCAAAACAATTGACGCTAGCGTTTCTTAAGTCACTTAAAACCTGGTTACAAGAATTTAAGTACATTTACTTTAAATAATAGCAAGTATGCAACGGGAAAAAAAATATGCATTAAACATACAACAATAAGTATATTATAATTAGCGGCGACAAAAGAGAGAAAATGTATATATATACATATATATATATATATATATATATATATATATATATATATATATATATATATATATCTATTAGTGATATTATTATAGTGAGGAAGAAAATATCGTATAACCGCTCGTGATCACGGGTGGCGCACAAAATTTCTTAAATATATCAAACACCTTGTATTGTACAACCTAAATAACCAGTTAATGATTAGAATTACCCAAGGTTTCTATGAAAACTACATACGGATATAAATATAGAAAAAATACAAAATATTCGTTGTTATTACGTAAGAGGAGGACAAAAGTCTTAAAACTACAGCTTATCTGTTTGTTGATCTCTGTGGACGTCACCAGAAGTTGGACTACAAAATGGCGGCTTGGTATTGAAGGACAGTCGGTATACTACGGACAGCCGGTATACTGCAACTTTCCCAAATATATCCCAAATGCACTGCAGACATCAACAGTATTCGCTTCCGTAATGCAAGAGCTTATTGGTGGAAATAATAGTACTTGCAATAATGCTGCAGCGGATGCACTACGCAATTAAAGCCCTAAAAGTGGGAATTTGCACCGTAATTAATAATAATCGATAACAAGAAACAGTAAAATAACTTACGTCGTTGAAGAGTGGCTTGATAGTGGGCTATTCTTTATGTAATAGCTGATATAGTTGTTAACCACGTGGGTCGAATGCAGATGCAGAAAAATCCAGCAATATAGCCGAAACTATGCACTTTTAACACCGTTCCAAAACGAAATAGGCACAATTAATAATAATACAATTTCCTACTATCCCAAAAGGAAACAATCAAATTGTTTAAAAGGAAAATTTGTAAAAATTACACCTGCTGATTGATTCAACTATTCTCGAAGACCCGAAAACTGATCTTTTTTTTTCGGCTCCGCTCTTTTTGTTCCAACTTGCAAAAACGTTTCGTTGTACACTTCAAATATATACGCCAGAAACTATTATTAAAAGACCATAAAGTATTGAATTAATGGTTGCCTACGGTTGTACTTAATTAAAATAATAAAGATGTTAATTTTTAACAATTCTCCCCTCACTTTAAGATTTTATCCTATAAAATCTTTTATAGCTAAACTATCTAAAACTAATAAGCACTGTTCTTCAGGCGGGTGTGCCTTTAAATCTTTGGCATGCCAAACTCCACAATATTTATTATTGGAATCCTTTAGCTCGTATGTCCATGGCGAAATACGTTTAGCAACGATAAAAGGACCTAAAAATGTAGGAGCGAGTTTTGAAGTATAATACTGAGATTTATCAGAAAGTACATAGTTACGTCTCCAGACTAATTCATTTTCTAAGAATTGAGTGGCTCTACGACGAAGATCATAAAACTTTTTATTGTGCTCATATGCTTTAGCTAATCGACATTTTACATCTGCATAGATACGAGCAAATCCGGTCAAACGTTGATCATTGATCAAAGAACGATCAAATTGGATGGGGACCTCATCATTCAAGGGTTTACCTTTTAAAGAAATTTCTCGACCAAAATTAATAAAGTTGGGCGTAAAACCGGTAACTTCATGTTTCGTTGGCCTAATAGAATAACCAACTTTTGCCAAATGAATATCCCATTCTCGATGATTTTCGGATACTAAAGAACGTAACATAGTTTTTAAGACTTTATTAATTCTCTCGCAAGGATTAGCTTGAGGATGATACAAGGCAGTATATTTAATTGTGACATTATACAACTTCATAAGTTTTACAAATTCTTTTGACCTAAATTGCACCCCATTATCTACTATGATAGCTCTAGGAATTCCAAATAAAAGAAATATTTGTTCTTCTATTAATTTGACGATATTAGGAGATTTTGCTGTTCGCAACGGAAATATTAGAGGAAATTTACTAAAACAGTCGGCCACGACTAAAATATACTGATAGCCCGCCTTAGATTTGGGTAATGGGCCTACCAGATCAGCACAGAGTAATTCAAATGGACGAGAAATACTAGTTTGTGCACTTAACATAAGACCTGCCGGACGTTTTTGTTCAGGCTTAATAGATTGACAGATTCTGCAATGACGAACAAAGGAGGCTACATCGCTGCGCATTTTTAGCCAGTAGTAATCTTCGCTTACCTTGTGGAAAGTCTTATAAACTCCTGGATGGCACATAGTATTATGGATATCATTAATTAATTTCTGACGACTGTTACGCGGAAGTAATACCGCGTAACAGTCATGCTCTCTAGTCAGCTCAGGATATAGAGGATCCACATGCTTATAGAGTTTCTCATTTAATACTCGCCAAGCAGAATACTTTCGAGGATTTTCCGTAACTTTTACTTTCATCTTGCTATACCACTTATCTTCCGTTGATGATTGGAGACTAGAAGATGAATTATCGATTTTTGGAGGGACTGAGTTAGACATGGATATAGTATCAATAATAGGAACTGATCGAGATAACGTGTCAGGAACTACGTGTTCCTTTCCTTTTCGATGTACAATAACATAGTCATATTGTTGTAGGCGTATTGCCCATCGCGCAAGTCGACCGGTAGGGGATTGTAAATTATTTAACCACACCAGGCTATAGCGATCGGTAACCACTGTAAAGCCTTCAATATATGGTCTAAGTTTCTCGATTGCCCACAACACAGCTAAGCACTCGCGTTCCGTAGTACTATAATTGCGCTCCGGATGAGTGAGAGAACGAGAAAGATAACATATAACCTTTTCACCTTCAGGATGTTGTTGTGTTAAAACTGCCCCAATACCGAAACCTGATGCATCTGTTTGTATCGTGAAGGGAAGAGAAAAGTTTGGGCATGACAATACGGGAGCGGTAATTAAATGTTCTTTCAATGCTTTAAAAGAATTATCACATAGTTCGTCCCAAATGAAAGGTTTATTTTTACGGAGTAGATTAGAAATAGGTGCCGTGACGGTAGAAAAATCAGGCACAAATCTACGGTACCAAGAGGCTAATCCAATGATTCTCCTAACTTCTGAAATATTGGTTGGAGGAGGAATATTTATGATGGCTTTAATTTTATCAGGATCCACGTGCAATCCGTTACAGTCAATGACATACCCAAGATACCGTAATTCTGGTCTACAGAAAAAACATTTTTCTTTTGACAATGTCAGATTAGCATTTTTAAGGCGTTTAAAAACTTCCGCGAGAATGGAAAGATGTTTTTCAAAGGTCTGTGTGACAATAATAATGTCATCTAAATAGACGAAGACGTGAGGTTTGAGTTCTGGACCAAGGACGCGATCAATCAATCTTTGGAATGTTGCCGGAGAATTGGCTAAACCCATAGGTAAACGCTTAAATTGAAATAATCCACGATTTGGAATGGTAAATGCGGTTAAAGGACGGGAAGCTTCTGAGAGAGGGACCTGAAAATACGCTGATTTTATATCTAAAGAAGATAGATACCTAGCATCGCGTAATTTGTCCAAAGTTGCAGATACGTAGGGTAACGGGTAAGCATCACGTTCACTTACTCGATTTAATTTCCGATAGTCGACGCAGAATCTATAACTTTGATCTTTCTTTTTAACAAGTATAATAGGTGATGACCAGGGACTACTCGATTTCTCGACAATGCCTTGAGATATTAATTTATCTAATTCTTTGTCAATGTGAGACTGCATGATCAGTGATACCGGATAGTAGTTTTTATCTCGTGCTCAATTAAAGTGGTACATCCTAATTTGTCACCCATTTCAGAAAATGATTTTTCGACTAACTCATGCAATTGTTGCGATTCATACGGTGATAGGGTAGTTTGAGATTGTAAGGCCACGGAATCAACAAAGTTATCGCAACTATCTGAAAATTTCCACGCACCGTGCCGCAAATCAGGAACAATTTCCATTGCTTTCCAGAAATCAGCTCCTAAAATGAGTGTATGAGGAAGCGATGGGATAACTAAAACTTTAATGAGCTTTACTCGATCTTGAAGTTGGAAAGGCAGGATCAAAGAACCTATACTATTACATTTATTACCATTAGCTACTGTACACGAAGTTATATCTTTGGAATTTAACTCGAGGTTTAAGTTACTCAAAATTTTCCAACCTTTACCACCGATAATAGTATTAGTTGCGCCGGAATCTAATAAGCCTAACATTTTACTACCTAAAATTGATATCTCCAAATATGGTCGCTCGTAGCCCTCAGCATGTGCTAAAATGTAATCTAAAATGGCGATTTGAGAGGAATCTGGTTCGAACATAGAATGAGTGTACTGTGTTCCACTGACCGTTTCAACCGACGAGGAGGCCGTTATACGATCATCTAACGTCTCCGGTTTGCGTTTCCCGACTGATTTCTACATTTTGGACAACTTCGCACTGTATAACCAGGATTGTCACACCGAAAACAATGTTTATTTTTAGTGGAACTAGTGCACTGACGTGATCTGTGACCAGATAACTTACAATTCCAACAGACAAGCTCATCAACACCAGCAGATGTCGAAGGTCTCTCGGTATCTGTATACACGTATGCTAAATCAGGCTCCATTAATGAGGACCTATTTCTGGGTGGAGGAACGAAAGATTCGATTGATTCTTTATGTGCTTCTAATTTTCGACCTAAGGTTAATAATTGATTTATAGAGGTAATTTCGATTAAACTTAACTGACTCTGGTAAAATGGTGCGAGATTCGGTAGAATTATTTTTAACCGAACATCTTCAGTAACGGATATAGTTAAACGATATTTTTTGAAAATTTCATGAAATTTTCAAAGGTTATAGTCTTTCGATTTTTACGAAAACTTGAAGGTCTCCAAAAAATCTGAAATAATTCCTGTATACTATAGCCGCCCTGGCCAATCTAAAACAGCAGTCAGTTCCCCTCTAGCCCCGAGGGTTTCCGAGTTATTTAATTTTTTTCCTCAAAGAAGACACGTACACAAGAACCGACCATCCCTGCGTGTTCAGCATCCCTTAATACGTACGGATCCACCCTCAAATCGCAAATATATTTTTTGAAAATTTCATGAAATTTTTCGATTTTTACGAAAACTTGAAGGGCTCCAAAAAATCTGAAATAATTCCTGTATACTATAGCCGCCCTGGCCAATCTAAAACAGCAGTCAGTTCCCCTCTAGCCCCGAGGGTTTCCGAGTTATTTAATTTTTTTTCTCAAAGAAGACACGTACACAAGAACCGACCATCCCTGCGTGTTCAGCATCCCTTAATACGTACGGATCCACCCTCAAATCGCAAATCTATTTTTTGAAAATTTCATGAAATTTTCAAAGGTTATAGTCTTTCGATTTTTACGAAAACTTTAAGGGCTCCAAAAAATCTGAAATAATTCCTGTATACTATAGCCGCCCTGGCCAATCTAAAACATCAGTCAGTTCCCCTCTAGCCCCGAGGGTTTCCGAGTTATTTAATTTTTTTCCTCAAAGAAGACACGTACACAAGAACCGACCATCCCTGCGTGTTCAGCATCCCTTAATACGTACGGATCCACCCTCAAATCGCAAATCTATTTTTTGAAAATTTCATGAAATTTTCAAAGGTTATAGTCTTTCGATTTTTACGAAAACTTGAAGGTCTCCAAAAAATCTGAAATAATTCCTGTATACTATAGCCGCCCTGGCCAATCTAAAACAGCAGTCAGTTATTCATTACTGCAATATAAATACCTATAGATTCTTCAAAACCTTGCGTTCGCTGTTTAATTTCTTTTAATAATTTTTCATTGAACCGAGGCGGCTGAAACTGAATACGTAGTTCATCTACCAATTGAGACCAAGATTGTATCTTACTTCGAATTGAACGAAACCATATCAAAGCTTTTCCCGAAAATAATTCACTGGCAGAATTTAAAAGTTGAGTTTCAGTTACATTCCGAGAAATACGAAGTTCATCTACGTTTTCCAGAAAGGCATTTAAAGATAAGTTAAGGTTTTCACCTGAAAATTTACTCACGTTCCATTTCGAAACCGGTACCGACTTCATTGAATTACTAGAACAAGCTACAATCGGTGCTGCCTTACTGACAACATCGGATTCATCTGAACTGCTACTACTTGAATCAGATGAAAGATTTGTGGAGGACATGATAGTAGTAAGTTCCATTGGTAAATCTAAGTTACGACTCATACGTTTAATTTTTTTCAATTTAGACTTTAACTGACTTTGTAAATTCAAAATTTCTAACATAAAATTCGAACGCTGTGTATGTTCTGCATCCGTTTTAGATTTAGCTCGCTTAGCTCTTCTAAATATATGTACAAGCTTAGATGAAATTTTTGAAAATAAGGCACTATCTTCACTATCAGTAAAACTCTCTATAGATACTAGCAATTCCTGAATTTTAGTTGTTATGCAATTAGCATCTTCCTCAAAAGTAAATGGATACTTGGGATATTTGAGAGAAGAGCCGGTCTTTTCCAAACGTAAAATTGCACGCAAGCATTTCCGCATGTCATCTACAGTTTTCTTATCAGTTATACCACGAAAGGCCAGTTCATATGTTAATTCATCTTTATCTAACCTATTTATTTCATATTTCAAATCCATTTTTGTTTATTTATCTTTATTTAACTCTACAACCAAAATTATAGTATTAGGAAAAAAAAATTTAATCAACCGACAGGGCAATAATAAAGATCTAAAAATAAATGAGTGTTACTCTAAACGCTTTAGGACTACAACTTTAAATGTGCTTAACTATAACCCAAATTTTAACTATAAAATTAAACTTTAGCAAATACTAGCGATTTTATAACAGCAATGCCTAAAAAAAATAAACTTACGACATTATTAAATTATTCAATAAAGCATAAATAATAAAGTCTATGAAATTTTATCAAAATTCCCGAATGTCTTTTTCTTTTTAAGTTGGGCCAAATATTATTAAATGGTACCTAAAAGTTGTATAAATTATAACTAGACTATTAAGAAAATAAAAAAATATCGAAATTCTATCAAATATAAAGATCGACGCTAGGCGTCGGTAGTCGTCGGTAGGCGTCGGTAATGGAAAATCGATAATTTATATCAAATATACCTGAAAATTAATTTAAAAGTAGAAATAAACGTATTTTAAACCAACGACGCTAGGCGTCCAAAGGCGTCGTATAACAGAGGTAATTGTTGCAATATAACGGCTTCTAAAATTATTATCTAAATTAAATCTACATTTAAATATGCTACTTATACCTATTTATCTATACTTAATATCAATAACTATAATATTATTGGCAATATGAGACGTCTATTACGTCGCGACGCCAATGAATACAAAAAAGGACAACTTATACTAAATACTGTTATCGCAACTTCCTGCTAAACAACGGATAAGCTGTATACATAGAAATATATATCTTACAGAAAACTGAAATATAAAAAAAATTGTTTTCTTTTCTATATCTTTTTATTTTTCCTTGGGCCGGCACGTTGGGCGTCAAAATTTCCTGCCACGTTTTATTTTATGAGTAAAATATACTAATATCCATTGATACTTAAAAAAAAAGAATACTCGATCTTGGGGTGTCCTTAAGGTCTTTGGGCAGAAACGCCAGCTAGCTCTTAGTCGGAGCTGGTCGTGAGTTAAATTTAGAACGACAATAGTTGGACCTTTTGTCATTCAGGGCGCCAGTAACCAAAACAATTGACGCTAGCGTTTCTTAAGTCACTTAAAACCTGGTTACAAGAATTTAAGTACATTTACTTTAAATAATAGCAAGTATGCAACGGGAAAAAAAATATGCATTAAACATACAACAATAAGTATATTATAATTAGTGGCGACAAAAGAAAGAAAATGTATATATATATATATATATATATCTATTAGTGATATTATTATAGTGAGGAAGAAAATATCGTATAACCGCTCGTGATCACGGGTGGCGCACAAAATTTCTTAAATATATCAAACACCTTGTATTGTACAACCTAAATAACCAGTTGATTAGAATTACCCAAGGTTTCTATGAAAACTACATACGGATATAAATATAGAAAAAATACAAAATATTCGTTGTTATTACGTAAGAGGAGGACAAAAGTCTTAAAACTACAGCTTATCTGTTTGTTGATCTCTGTGGACGTCACCAGAAGTTGGACTACAAAATGGCGGCTTGGTATTGAAGGACAGCCGGTATACTACGGACAGCCGGTATACTGCAACTTTCCCAAATATATCCCAAATGCACTGTAGACATCAACAGTATTCGCTTCCGTAATGCAAGAGCTTATTGGTGGAAATAATAGTACTTACAATAATGCTGCAGCGGATGCACTACGCAATTAAAGCCCTAAAAGTGGGAATTTGCACCGTAATTAATAATAATCCGATAACAAGAAACAGTAAAATAACTTACGTCGTTGAAGAGTGGCTTAATAGTGGGCTATTCTTTATGTAATAGCTGATATAGTTGTTAACCACGTGGGTCGAATGCAGATGCAGAAAAATCCAGCAATATAGCCGAAACTATGCACTTTTAACACCGTTCCAAAACGAAATAGGCACAATTAATAATAATACAATTTCCTACTATCCCAAAAGGAAACAATCAATTTGTTTAAAAGGAAAATTTGTAAAAATTACACCTGCTGATTGATTCAACTATTCTTGAAGACCCGAAAAGTAATCTTTTTTTTTCGGCTCCGCTCTTTTTGTTCCAACTCGCAAAAACGTTGCGTTGTACACTTCAAATATATACGCCAGAAATTATTATTAAAAGACCATAAAGTATTGAATTAATGGTTGCCTACGGTTGTACTTAATTAAAATAATAAAGATGTTAATTTTTAACGTTACATATTTTAATTTTAAACGTTATATATTTTGCCACAATATAATTTGCCGTTTTGTTTTTCTAGATTATGGGACAAGACTACTGGGGGTGCAAAGTTTTCTAATTATCACATTCATTTTGTTTGATTCTCTCATAATAAACACCTAGTCATTTTATCTAACTGTGCCTACGGGAAATGTGTCTTATAGTGGTTGTAATGAGTGAAAATGTAGTTTGGACAGTTTGTAACGAAATAATGACATACGAATATAAAATACTGGAGCTAACTGGATTAACTGTTACCTATCTATCTATTTTTGCCGATTCTGCATTTAGAAACGCTGCAAAGAGACGACCGCACAGTAGTTGACATTGTTGACAGATGTAAACTTTATCTATGGATCTGAGCCATCTCAGTCCATGTTTATCGTAGGCGCCGACTTTCCGTAGAAAAAAAATGGTTTTACCCCATTTTCTAAATATCGAGCTAAAATTTTGGAATAATTTTTTTATTGTTTTTTAAACCTCCCTTAGCACGTGGTAAAATTTTTTGTATTTAGTCATAGTTAACCCCGTGTATTTATAATCTATTGTTTAATAGAAATTGAATTAAGTGGTGAATAGTGCTTTCTATTTGTAGGAAATTATTTACACGATTTTATGATACTAAAAAGTAGAAGCTCAAGCAAATTGGATGCCAGGCAGGAGTACATCTCATTCTTTAATTATTAACTTTTATTTCATATTTGAATATTCAAAATATTATTTGAGTATAACATCTTTTTATTTATAGTTTATTGCAAATTCACTTTAAAAATCTTGATGCCGCAGGCAGAAATACCTCTCTTTAAAATTAAACCTTAATTATTGCAACTAAAAATGAAAATAAATTATAATAGACGGTTTTTGTCATCTTTGAAATCCTTCAAGGGGTATGAATTGGAACACCAGAAATTTCAGTAGGTCTATGTTCAAACTTTAACAGCCTGTACAATAGAAAGAAGTTTAAATATATGAAAATTTTAGTCCGGTCGAAGGCCTATTATCCAAACTTTATTTTGAAGAAAATATATAGGATACCAATACGCTTTTAAAAATGTTTATGTAATCAAAGTTTGTAGGTACCTACTTATAACCTGAAATATATTATTAATTATCAATATCATCTTTCAACAGTTAACAATGTTTATTTTGTTATTTCAGATAGGTTTATTTTAAAATTGTTCCAAAATGTAGAAATGTACAAATATTTGTTTTGTTCTAACGTTGTGTAAAATATAAAAGCGAAATATAGTGAGTTGCAAGCCTGAGTAATATCACGGGTTTTGGTTTACGGGTTCAACTTTAAATGCAAGTGTCTTGGCAAATATAAGATGAATCATTTTATGCATAGCATATTTTAATTATAAAACTCAACATCTAGTATGCTGATTTCGTTGTTAAGTCAATATGCTTAATGAATGCAAGTTTAGAATCGAATACGATGCCTAAATCTTCAGTGGAAATAACCCGCTGTAGGGTAACGTTAGAAATATTATAATCAGGCGAAATTATATGAAGTTTTTTTGCTTTTTCTAAACACCACTTCTCTAAAACAAGTATTTGCTTCTGCAGAAAAATGCAGTCCTTAATTGTTGATATTCTATGAAAAAGTTTAAAAGTATTTCACATGATATGACAGTGCATAAATCACCAACAAAAAGCAGTAAAAGCACTGGTCCAAAATTGGAACCTTGGGGAACCCCAGATGTGGCCACTATATAGTGAGACTATAACAGTTGTACATGAGAAACTACGTTAGAATACATAAATAAGATGTGAATAAAAAGAGAATTTGTAAATTCAAAATTAAACAATTTTTGAATAATTAAGTCATGGTCGATACGTATTGTTAAACATTTTTATTCAGTCTAACGAGAGGTTTTTCTTGGCTTTTGAACGATCTGTCAAGGTTTGACAGTATTCCTTTTAATCCAACCAGTAAATACGTTAAATTTATGGATCGCGCAAAATAGTTATTTAAGCATCAAAAGCGGCAGGAGCTGTTTCCTGGTGGCCGAAGGTACCGAGGCCTACCAATTTTGACAGGTAGCCCTTAACGCTTGTGATGCTTATTAAGTTGTTTGTACGATCTATGCAATAACTAAATTATATAGTTTAAATTATTTTTATATTTAAATTTGTTTAATGTCAAAGTTACAATTCTGTGACAAACTATCACTTCTGTAGCAATTGGGCCCTGACTGTCAGACTGATAATTCTGAATAGAAATTATCCAGAAATAGATCGTATCTTAATAATGTGGAACCATCTACATCTCAAATTTCAGACGAACAGTTAATTGTCTTTTCAAGAAAGTTTATAAATAATAATATCTTTACCCCTTAATTTTAATCACGAGAATTAGCCCAGAAATCAAAGACTTGTGCAGGAAAGGAGACGGCATATTATTATTAAGCAGGCCGCATTTGCGGCGAATGAGGGAAACCTGGAAAACCTCATTAATTAGGGGAGTAGTCAAATGCCGACCAGTATCAATCTCTCACATTGACCTAAGCCAACATTCCTCCACCCTACCATACCTGCAGAGACGGTGCCAATCCTCTCCACGAATATAGCTTATATACGGTCTATCGGCTGCGGAGACCGAACCCACAGCGATCTAGTCACCTCGATTAAACCTTAAACGCCTTAAACGCGCGACTACTGACCTATTAAATGGCATTTCAAAAATTGATAAATCCAACATAGATCTTTTGGATCAGTTAATTGACAGTCAATTTAAAATTGAAACAAGCATTAACATTAACTACACGAAATGAAGATTACAAAACAATAATTACAACAAATTACACGCATATGGTAACAACTGCTGTGCCTCATCACCAAATTTTATATCAATTTCTATGTTTGATTGTTTTCCCAGAATTTATCTGAAGGTATAGAAGCGACTATGCAGCTTTTATAAAGAATTATTCTTAAAATGTATCCAGACAATGGAAGTAAATCTAAAAAAATGTCAAATACTCAGAAAAAGATTCATAATTTTATAAAGAAATTTGAAAAGCATAGAAGATCAAGTAGGTACCTTGTAATCAAACAACTAGATCATGATTATTATTATTATTAAAAAAATATGTTATCTATAATATTTGAAGAATATTTTAGTTTAATACGCATAATAAAACTTACTGCTTATTTTTTATTTAAATTAAATATATTTTTGATTTTATTCCAAATATTTATATTTTTATTTTATCTTCAACAAATATCATATACCAATAATTTAGGTAATGTACCACTACAGCATTGAAGTAAAATGTACTAGTGATGTTTATGACTGTAAATATTAGTAACTAAAGAGGGTAAGTATTGTTTCCCACCTATTAATAATATATTTATAATGTACCTATAGATATGTAAATTTACAATGTTAATGCAAAGTAACTTTTCCGTACAATTTTATTCCTGCATTTTTGAAAGTTTTTATGAGATTATTTTTGCCAAAATATAATTACCTACGTGCATTTTTAATTGGCTTTAGTTTGAGATTCCTATTTAGACAAAAATAATTTCATAAAAATAATTTTCAACAGGTATGGCAAAATACCTACATAAGTAGGAGAAAAATATACTGCGTAAGGACAGCTTAAAAATGTAAAGAAAAATTACTTTGCAATAATAAATTGTAAATTCACATGACTATCTATACAATATAAGTTCTGTATATTTATATATAGGGTGGCCAAATGAAAACGAAACAGAGCCATTTTCATTAACTGTGTCATAATAGTAGAAAAACGCTTAGACCCGTCGATTATAGATTAAAGGGGGACATTCTTTACTGGTATTTTTGACTCCTCCACTTTCACCCCCAAGCAAGGATAAGCATCACCCCAAAATATTTAATTGACATTGGGAGTTGAGTAATACGTATTTTGAGAGCTCTTACAATTCTCTTTACAACACAATTTAAATTTTAACAAAATTAAGATTTAACTGTTAATATCTGGTGTGGAATGATTGGTCATCAACTAATTGGGCCATTAGTATTACCGCATCATCTAACAGCAGCCCGATATTTAGAATTTTTGTATAATGATTTTCCAGTATTATTGTTGTCTTGAACAAATGACTACTCATCATTTTGAGCATGACGGTGCTCCGTCTCATTGAAACCGACATTACCTAAATTAACAATTTGGCGAGAGATGGATTGGCTATGGAGGACCTATTAATTGACAGCTAGATCTCCAAACCTAACTTCCTTGGATTATGGACTTTGGGGATGGATGAAACAAGAAGTTTATCGTGAAAAAGTAAATACACGTGATGAGTTGATCTCTAAACAAAATGTACAAAACCTGACAACAATAACTTTCGATTCACTCTAATATATAATTTGCATGCATCATCATCTTTAGATGAGTTCTTAATGGAAACGGCTGCTTGTAGAGGCTTCAATAAGGTGTACATTTCTTAAACAGAAAAGGTAGGGGAAAATGTTTTTCTATTCCGAAATGACATACATTGTGGCATAAGTTGAAGCGATTTAAAAGGATCCTAATGGTCGCTTGTAGCGCCCTCTGGGAGATACAGCTAATCATCCAAAAGATTTTTCGTCCCAAGAAACCTCCGCATACAAAATTTCATGATTTTAACTCAAAGTAATCGAGGGTTATTAAAGAGAATGTATTTTTTTTTAATTTGACATCCTGTATATCCTAAACGAAGCGTTTCCAGACCTAAGTTCATAGGAATTTTTTTGCTTAAAATTGAACCTAGAATAATATACTGAAGGATGTACATCTCCTTTTGAAACACCCTGTATATTTTGGTAACAAAATGCCAACGTAAAATAATTTATATGAAGGATTCGTTTTGTCAGTGTGTTCTTATCGATCTGACATTTTCTAAACGCAACTTATATTCCTTTTACTCGTAAATATATTAAATTGACGGATCGTGCAAAAAATACGTATGTGTGTTGACTGGGATAGTTCAAGTGAAGACTGTAATTTATGTATGTAAAAAGACTATCATTTAGTGTCAGCCTTTAAAAATTAAAGTCTTTCTTAGAAGCTGGTAACGAGTTGCGTCTATTCAGCATACAATCACTACATCGTAAACAAGAAACTGGCAATTTTCCTCCTTTTTACCGGGGATCATTAAAAATGAGTGGTGCTGCGCGGCTTGTACAGAAAAATATCCGGTAATGTTCGATGTCCCTAAAAGAAAATTTTAATTAAGTGCCTCAGCTAACTACCAGCAATAAATCGGTACTAGTGCGCAGTTAAATTCGCATATGGTTAAATCGCCTATGAGTTGATGGTCCTATTTCCTTAAGCTCTATTAATATACTATATATATTCACCTTATGATCGCACACACTCCTAGTAAAACGTAGGTTCATTAGCACTTGCTAATACAGCTAGCCATGTTAAGAACCCAGTAAGAATGCAGTTAACTCATAAGTTATCACACAGATTTAAGTTTTTTTCAGCCACTGAAAAGCCTATAACAAAATCACGGCAAAAATAATCATCATAAAAAGCTGTCCTTTACACAATTTACAATTACAATTTTATAAAAATAAAATCAAAAAGAGTAGTTAAAAAATGATTTAAAAATTTACTTCCGCGCGGTATTGGAAATTGGTCTACTGTAAAACCTGATAAGGTGTATATTCGGCGTTCAGGCAAAAAATTGAAAAAAAATCTCAAGGATAGAAACAAATTACATTTTACAACACGTATTTTAATGCAGACAACTCAACTGCTTTTGTCGCTATTGTTATTAATTATTAATATAATTAATTTATGGTATTAATTAGTAAAATAGTTTGACATACTTGATATTACAACAAAATTTTGGGACTGTCTTACCCAGTTTTTTCAAACTAACACAAATATGTTTACGTAAATAATCAATAGTGTCCACTTCTGTGCAATAAACTTCATTTCTTAAATATCCCCACAAAAATAAGGCCAAATGAATCAGGACATCGTGGCGGCCATGGTACCGGTTCTCCTAGTCCAATCATCTGGTATTAATTTTTGGACACACTGCACATGGTACGGATATAATTAAGACTTGTGTATGATACGCCACACTGCTCCAATATGCCGTGGACGCCCTGGGCTTCCACCTCTTCCACAGTTCGAATGCATATTTCCGGCCTACACTTGCACTCACTGCATACAGTTGTAAATATAGCTGCATTTGGCACATTATTACCGGGAAATTATCGTGCTAAAGCATTTTCACTTCATCATAAATTAAAACGATCAACTGCGAGTTACTACAGGTAAACCATTTTTGTTATTTAAAAAACGTAAATACTTGCATCACAAAAGAGTTAATACGACGCCTGGCTAGATAGTACAGTAGCTAAGCGATGTAAAGGTTGAAAAGTACTAGAATCTTTTTCTCTGAAACTGTAAGGATTTTACAATTTTTTTTTACGATATTGACTCCATTTTTTATGTCACATCATTCCTATTTTTTCTTAGATAAGTTCTTAATCTCCCTGTATTTTTTAAAACGTTTTGCAAATTCTGTAACGTCACAGTCGATTAATTTCGGCAACGTTGCATGCAGTTGCTCTTAGTAATTTGTTTTAAATTTTTCTTAAAAAGAACAATAAGTAAAACGTACGAAACATAATAATTATTGATTTTTGTAAGGTATATTTAGTTATTTCATAAGATATTGTTAATAAATAATGAAAAAACAATATATTGGTATATTTTTAACTTAGATATTGACAGCTCTGAGTAATTCTGATCTCTCCTGTTCAATACTTTTGCAGTTTCAGTTTAAAGTGTATGTTATGGTTATTTATTTGACGTTGATGTAGTTAGTATTTCAAATAGCTTCATGTATTTCGTATTCATTTGTTAACTGTGCTTATAATTGACGTAAATATAGTTGCGGCAAGAATTCAGACGACTTACGTCATACGAAGAAATGAATAATTCATTATATTTTGATCAAAATATTTAAGAAACTGCAACTGAAAATAATAAAACTATACACTACACTAAATAATTGCACTATATATTGCACTAAATTACAAAAACGATTGTTTTTTACACGATGAAATATCGAAAATTTTATTGTAAAAACAATTGCACAATGTCAGCTGTGACGTAAGTCGTCTGAATTCTTGCTACGACTATACTGTGTGGATACAAATTGTGTAATATTGCGTATATTTCTTAAAATATTCGTCATATCAAAAACATGTTTTAATGAAAGTGTTATGGGAAATTATTTCCCGTTTAGAGATATCATCCAATCTTTCGTAGCACAAAAAATGTGGTTGCCAAGGTAAACGACTTATTTTTTTTAAACGGCCCCATATACTTTTTTTGGTGAAAATTAATACATAAATACGATACATTTCACTTTTAATGGGGTCACATAAGAAAAAAACACAGTAAATTCAATTTTTATAATTTTATTTTATGTTTAAAGTAAGGAGTCAAAAAATCAAAAGATCAACGTTTTAAGCTAATTTTAATAGGATATATGAAAAAATGGAAAGTATGTTAACTAATTCATTAAATGTTCAAAATGAGAGTCATTATTGTTCAGGCACATTCTTAGTCTCTTTAAAAATGAATCGCTCAAGTTTGCCAACGTGGGGTGTAGAATTTGCCGTAGCTCAATTCTAATCCTCCCTTTAAGATCTTCCAGATCTACTGGTCTTTCTTTGCAGACTATACTTTTTAAGTAACCCCACAAAAAATAATCACACGGATTGAAATCAGTTAACATTGCTGGTAATTTAATGGCACCTCCGCGACCTATTCACCTTGCAGGAAACATTTCATGCCCTTACTGCCCTTCCATAGTGTGGAGGGGCTCCATCTTGCTGAAACCACATTTAATGAATTGGATCTCCAAAGCGGGTACAATTTGTTATTTCATCATATTTGTCGGCAGTTAGGTTCCCATCAATAAAAAATGGTCCAATAATACTATTTCCTAGTATACCTGTCCAGACATTAATTTTTTCTTGTCGCTGGGTTTCAGTTTATCGTATCCAGTGAGGATTTTCTTGACACCAATATCGATAATTTTGTTTATTATAAAATCCATGAAGCATAAAAGTGGTTTCATCGGTGAACACAATCTATTTACCAAATTCCAAATCCATGTTAAATTTATCTAACATAGTGTTACAAAATTCAACACATTTTGCAAAATCATTTTACACAACATCTTGAACGAACTGCATCTTGTATGGATAAAACTTTTTCTTGTGGAATTGCTTTAACACAGAACGGTGTGAAATGGCATACGCCCAACCAATTTCCCGACTGGACAAATGTGGGTTTTCTTGTATTGACAAAAGCACATTTAAAGTAGTATCGCCATCAGTAGCTGTTTTTGGCCGCCCTGTATTAAGTTTGTCTTTAACGCTTCCCGTCTCGTTAATTTTTTTAAACAATTTGGATACAAAAGATTGTGTTATTTGAGGTCTGTTTGGATGAAGTTCGTTAAACAACTCGTATACTTTCTGCTGTGACCTTTTCCTGTAACCATATCCCACCATCATTAAAACTTGTATTCTTTCCGTTTCACTTAATTCAAGCGCCATTATAACTAACTAAGTACTTAAGTAGTGATAGTTTTGCATTGTTTTGATTTTGGCATGGCTAACTTGATAATAATTATTTTGATAAACAGTGTCAAAAGTATAATAGAAAACTACAGTATTTTTTTCTTATGTGACCCCATTAAAATTGTATTGTATCGTATTTAGAAAGGTCCAATGTATTAATTTTCACGAAAAAGGTATATGGTGACGTTTAAAAAAATTAAGTCCGTTACCTTGGCAATCACATTTATTGTGCTATGAGAGATTGCTTGAAATCACTAAACGGGAAATAATTTCCCCTAACACTTTTATTAAAACATGTTTTTGATATGACGAATATTTTAAGCAATAAGCAATATTCCACAATTTGTATCTACACGGTATAACAGTTTGTTAGTGTTTATTACTTTAGTTCAAACTGGTTCTCACAATAGGTAAATGTGTTTACTAAAGGTTTGCCGACTGCTTTAAAATCGCAATATTTCTCTGCATAAAAAGATCAAATTTGTGGTGTTTTTAAGTATTGCAAATAACACACATAGAACAAAATTAATATCAAAAAAAAATCTTGATGTTTTGTTTACCTATCGACTTTCACTTCACTTTTATTTAAATTTTCTTAAATAAAATAATAACTTTTAAAAAGCGTTTAGACACACATTATTTTTCTATTCTAACCCCACATTTTAACAATAATTTTCACAGAGTTATAAACAAAAGTGAACAATTTTATATGCAGAACTATGTAAATTTATTATAACAATATTTACATCTACAGTAAAATCTAAAAAAAATCCGTATTGTTGAAAGATTTTTGTACCTAAACATTCGTTAGTTAGACTGCTTGTATCTTTGAATATTCATATGTGGCATGAGATAACATTCCTGTTATTTATAGAACTTTATTTATTAAAAATCAAGTTATTTACTGAATCGCAATGGTATTGTCGGAAAAGCAACGCATCAAAATCTTGATATTGCTTAGATATGGAGACAAAATAAGTCAGGCTAAAGTGCGCTATTTATTTAATGAGAATTATCCCGAAAACCAAATCTCGCAAGGGACAGTTAGCAAAATATTTCAGAAACTTGAGGAACACGGCACAGTACAGACTTTGCTCAAAACTGGACGGGCACGTGCTTTGAATGAAGAAAAGAAATTAGACATTGCATTAGAATTAACTGAAATTCCTCATACTTCAACTGTTTCATTGGCCCGCAATAACGATACTTCTCGAGCTGCAATTAAAATGTATTTGAAACAAGAGAAATGCCATCCCTATAAGGCATGTCTTGTCCAAGAGTTTTTGGAAGACGATTATGAAAGGCAATTGCAATTTTGTGAGCAATTGATGAGACGGTGTGATGACAATAATGATTTTCAACGAGACGTACTTTTTTCGGATGATGTAACGGCCCCGTTTTTATGCAATCCGTTTATGTTATATTATACCCAGTATAATCGTTCGATAATTAAAAAACCATTTATTTTATGTAATATTATTGTCTTGTGACAATTACAACCCTTTGTATAAGTGCAGTGAATGCGTACGTTCTAATAAAGCGTGCGGTAGAAGTGTGGGGTGTGCGTAGCAAGAGGTCTCTGATGTGGCATCTTGCATTTTTTAAGGAGAACAGCGATCCGTTTTAAGAAGTTCAGAGGTAGAGCGGGAACCGAGACTACAAAAAAAAAAAAAAGATACGTGACTACGGACTTGAAGAAAGGGGAAGGATAACGAGGACTTGACGCTACAAGTGAGTTGGGCGATTGCTGAAAAGTTTACCAGAATTTGGGGGCCCAGTGATGCTAACTAGGGATAAAGGGCCTGGACGAGCCTGCAACAATTATCTCCTAGCTTGGGATGAAAAGCCAACTGAGTTTTTTGTGTGAGTAACGTAGTACCGGGGTACTTTCGTCTGGTATACGTTTGGCCTGACCGGACTATCTATGTAAGTTGAATTTTTGTCTAGTACAGCATAAACACTCCGTTTCTTTTGTGATTACGACCTTGAAAACCACCTCCGTCTATACGGCAAAGAGTTTTTGTTTGGTGACTAAATTAAGAATAACTCTGCCTAATCTGGTGAACTACGAACGTCTTTTGGATGTTGTGTGGATATTTATGATTAATTGTAGAAACTCATGATTTCTATTTCATTTATGTAATAAACCTGTTTATTCAAATTTCTGATTTTATTTGAAAATAGGTATCTTTTATTAGTCTTTAGTTAAATAAATTTAAAATCAGTGGTGCCCAAAAAAATAAAATCACAAATTCACAATAAGAGAGATTGGAAGGTCCCACAGCCCATGCCCTGGAGATGTAAGTAATAAGCACTAATAAGTAAGTATTGGTTCTTTTTTTAAGTAAATGCTTTTGCCCTCGAATAAGGGGCGTTATAATGAAGCTACGTTTCATTTAAATGGAATGGTTAACAGGCACAACTATCGCTTTTGATGCCAGGAAAATCCACACTGGACATGCCAATCGCATACGCAGCACCCACAGAAAGTTAATGTATGGACAGGTATCATCAACAACATAATCTTGGGCCCATTCTTTTTTAAGACAATCTTACTGCCGCACTCTACCTGGATTTCCTAACATTTGACCTGATACCTGCTCTAGCTGTGATTTTTCCTCATGAAATTGATCCAGATATACTGAATGAAAAAGATATTTGAAAGAAAGAGTCTACCAGGACAGACTGGATAATACTGAGAATTTAAAGAACAATATTAGGATGGAGATGCATGATTTACCAGCTGACATCATTCGGAGCTTTTACTATCTATCGTCTTGGAGAATGCCAAATAGTGAATGGAGGACATTTTCAGCATTTGCGGCATTGAGTTTATTTTTGTAAATTATCTAGTTGTTTTGATTTGTAAATGAGAAAAAAAACTTGTTATTGAAAACGTAAAACTTGTTTATGTGGTATGGCTGGATTCGTTTTTCTATAAGGTTTTCAATGAGCCCCCTCATGCCTTATGTTTCCATTTGAAAAAAAATAGGGGTAGCTGGGGGTTAGGGGGTTGAAGACAAATTAATTATTATATAACCGAAAGATGGGAAAAAATCAAAATCAGTTAACGTGTTTCGGCCTTTTAAAAAAATTAACTCATGCAAGAGATATGAAATTTATTCTATACTTCTGGCCATCCCTGTATACGTTACTAACTGAACTGATACTTAAAACTTGTCCTCGCTGAGATAACACAGAGAAACTTTTAGTTTACGTGCCACGTTTGGTGATGTAATTGGTAAAGCGGCAAATTGTTCCACAACTCACTGTAAAATTACCATAGTATTACGAAATAACTGGCATAATTTATGTAATTTACAGTTAATACATTCTATTAAAAAAGGCCTATGTTCGAGAAAAACAAGTATTATTTTAAATACAATACAGACCTTACTATTTATCTTTGAAGTTGTACTTATATTAATTACATGTTAAACAGTGTTACACTTACATGAATAAATATTTTCATTTTTCTCATCAAAATCAACAAAGATTCATATTTTTAATCATTCAAATACAGGACTAGTTTTGTAGATTACACTTAAAATTTCGTCAAATTTCATAAATTACAACCTAATTTGTAATTTACATGAAATATTTAGCTGTAAAATTACAATTACATAAATTACAAGTAATTTGATATCAATATCCGCTATTAAAAATGTTAACAGTTGGTATTGAATGTTTCCTATTGTTTCCAACTGTTTTTGCCACTACCAACAAAAGTTACTCATTTCTTGGTATTACGTGCTTTCGCAGAGACAAATTCGAATACAATCAGAACAGAAATTGAGTATATTAAGAATTTTATCAATGGACAAGGGCGTTTTTTGAATTAGTTTAAGATATTTTAACTTCGTGATGTACCTATGGACGTTTCTTTATGTTTCGCTTCGTAAAAAAATTAAGTTCTATATCTCATTGTATTTTTTGATAGGTTAGAAATACTTTCAAATCTTCGCCACTTGAATTTTGAAAATGCATCATCTAAAAGTATTTAAACTTGGGTATTTTGAATATTTTTATTGCTATACAGACAATTTTACTACCTACTTACTAATTACTATTCTTTCTTCCTTAGCTCTATCAATCCCACCTTTTGAAATTTGAAATAATTACATTTAATTTAGGATTAAGATTAGGTTAAGACTCGTTTTGAACTAGATATCCGGGTTCATATCCGAGAATCTGTCGAACGTGTTATGAACAAGTTCAAAAGTAAACAGATGTGTTCCACGAACACAGAATTTTTGATCCAGAATCCAGAAGTTTAGAGCAATAAAAACAACAGCAAAGAAGTTATTCCTCTATGCTACCTGAGCGTGAACGAGGATAAGACTATAGTATTCAGTTTGTTTTATTTTAGCAATGATTAAAGTAAACATGACAATACAGATCATTTTTATACTTACATCCAAAACTTAACTTACTTACAAAAAAAATTGCGGGATATTTGAAGTTGGAACACCCAGAAAAATATACGGGACATTGTTTCCGCAGAACATTTGCCACTTTTTTAGCGAATGCAGGAGTTGATTTATCAACACTGAAGCGTTATGGTGCATGGAAAACCTCATCTGTTGCGTAACAATACATTGAAGATTCCTTAGAAAACAAAACAAAAGCAGCAAGTATGATTCAAAATGGAGAAAACTTTATATAGGTTCTTCAGACCAAGCAACAAACTATATCCACCACCATTATCGTGTCTAGTGAAGAGTCTGTCCCTAAAGGTATTCCCGCATTCAGTCTGCAAGGAAATTCACATTGCACAGTTACTGTTAATTATAATTAGTTTTTATAGGCTTGATTTTGTAGTTTTAAAGATAAAATCGTTTAAAAATGTGAATATTGTGTTTTTTGAAAGCAGTTCGCGAAGTAAATATTTTCCGGACTCAGTACTGTAATGAGTTATTTCCCGGACTTAAATGAGTCCGGTAAAAAACTTATTACAAAACAGTATGAAATAAAATATATTTAGCTCGAATGTTAGTTACAGTAAATTTATAATTAACGTAACTATAACTAGTGCCTATGTCTGTTTAGGTAATGGGGTAATTGTGTTGTAAACATCTAAACAACTTACCGTTTCAGTTTCTACGATATTTATGAATTGTATAATATTTAAATTGACACAAGCACACGTAAATATAATCTTACACTTACTGTCTTATGAATATCTCACAAAAAGTTCTTGTTATTGAACCGTATATGTTTGTTTACTACACATTAATACAAAAACTAAAACCTAGTAGGTTAGGTTGATGTGCCTCTGCGCATGTGTAACAGAAATCACTTAAAACTTTTGTAAAATTGCATAATAAATTGAGTAAAAGTAAATAGTTCCATTGTAGTGCATTGTATTACCACACTATTTCTGAAATTTCCTTATTACTTAAAAACACATACACTTGATTATTCCTTAATAGGTATATAATGTAAATTAAAATGTTCCACTAAGTATTATGAAAGAAGATCATAACTAAACATGGACATTTTCACCATTTTTTTTTCAATGTAGATAGATTATAAATAGATTTTATTGACCACTATATGAATACAATTTTTGCATAATGTGGTAAGTCAGTTTCTAGAAATCTGACAAGGGAAGACTACACATAAAAAAATAAAAAAAATAACATATATAAACAATATACACAATACTAAAGTATAAAGTACAAAAACTTAAAAACAACATTAAAAATTCAAAACCAGCAATTTAAAGCCGGTGATACATACATGCAGCGCATGTTGTTAATACACAAACACATAGTATATAACAATAACAGGCAATTAAAGAACATTAGCATCATCAAGATACTCCTTGGAGTAATAAGATTTATTTACTATGAATTTTTTTATTGTATTTTTAAATTTATTAAAATGTAAACCACGAGTTTTTTTGCTCAACTTATTATAAAGATTCAAATCCAAGGAATTCTTCTTGGACTTCGTTAATCTAAGTTTAGGAGGTCTCAAATAGCTTGCAACTCTTGTGCTGTAGTTAGGTATGTAAGTCCATTTGCGTATTAAAATCTCTTATTTTTATGTGTGGCTAAGAAGGTATGATACATAAATAACGAGGGTAAGGGCATTATTCCAAAGCTTATAAAGAATGGACGACAATGGTCATGGAAATCGCCATTAGCACCACTTTTTTTGTAATCGAAAAACTCTTACGGTAGCACTGGCATTTCCCCACAAAGTCACAACATATAACATGAGGGAATGAAATAAACTAAAATATACACCGCGCAATGTATCATCAGTCAAAAATCCACGCAACCGTATTTAATAAAGTGGTATCATCAGCAAAGAGAATGCATCTCCTAGGTGACATAAAATCGATAAAGTCATTGACATAAATTAGAAACAAAAATGGCCCCAATAGTGGCCCCTGAGGTACTCCGTAACGAATGCATTGAATGCTGGAATTAATTTCATTAAATGACAAACATTGTTTACGATTTTTCAGGTATGACTCTAGGAGTCTAGCTGGTAGGCCTCTTACACCATAATTTTCTAATTTCTGGATTAATATGTCATGAGACACACAGTCGAAGGCCTTAGTTAGGTCACAGGCTATAGCAGCACAGTGTAAACCCTTCTCAAGACCCTCGACAATAAGTTTTATTAATTGAGAGAGAATCACTAGTAAAATAGTCGCTTCTGAAACCAAACTGACACATTTAACAAATTAAAATTTTTAAAAAATCGTGAAAGCCATTTTTCCAAAATAATTTCTATTATATTTCCAAAAATAGGGATAATGAAAATGGGCCGATAATTATTCACCTTATTGTTGTCACCTTTCTTATATAATGGCACCCACTCGTGCAATTTTAAAAATGTCGGGGTTATGTCCGGTCCGGAAACATAAGTTAATTAAACATGTTAAAGGCTGCAATAATATATCAGTTGTATTCTTAATAATTCTGCTAATTATATCAAAGATATCCAAGGCGTAAGAATTTTTCAACATAAAAATAGCGTCATTTATTTCAAAGGGAACAACGGGATGTAAGTAAAAACCATTATTTCAGGCAGGAGTGTTCCCGAGGGATCCTCCAGTATCATCAATTGCACAATTGAATTTACCAAAATCTCGGCAATACCGCAGAAGTATTTGTTAAAATCCTCAGCTGATTATGATTATTGATATTATAATCTGTATTTCATTCGAAAATTATCAATCTCCAACTATCTCTATTTTTATTAGTTGATGTAGTGATGAATTTTTTTGTAATCTTTAGTAAAATTTCTATATATTAACGAATCAGCTGGATTTTTAGTGATATTACAAATGAGTTTTATAGACATAAGAGTATCACTCATACCCCTTAAACGATTATTAAACCAGACAACTGGCAGCTTACCGAAACTATTTTCAAACTTACGCAAAGGAAAATGGTAATCTATAAAAATTTTGTAATTACTAACTTAATAATTTGCCAAAAAATCTACCTGCAGTGTAGGATCCTCGAAGACACTCCAGTCTACTTCCAACAAAGATCTTCTAAAATCTCTCAAACCTGCCTCGGTTATTAGATCAGTAACTTTACAAATTTACTTTGTAAGAATATCCTTATAATTGTTTTAAAATAATTCTAAAAATATGATATTGCACTGACACTTGTAATTTTACAATATACAATTAAATCTGAAAACTTCCTACGTAATTATAAAATAATTTGTACATTTATAGAATATATTGTATTACATTTACAATTAATAATGTGATATCCATTTTTACATTGTAAAATTACTGAACATACCATATTTACTATATAATTGACTGTAAAAATATGCCTAATGTGTGTGTGAAAATACTACTAATTTTAAAACGCACTATACCACTGTTGGGTGGGGATGCCTTCATTATTTCTTGCTTCATTTCGATGAATGCAGCGTGTACCTAGGACCTAGGTACTTACATTAATTTAGTGAGCAGTGACTAGCAATATAAACATATCTAGAGTAACAAGTGAGTGTTTTTAGTACTATAAATAGTTTTGTCTAGTGCTTGTTTAAACATAACCTCAATGAGATTAAGAAGTAATAGGTATTAGGTATGTAAGTTATACATAATTATTGAAACAAAGAAACATTGCATCTACAAAAATCGGGTACCCCACTGTTGTTTTGTTCATCTTACATAATATATAAAAATATATTATTTTCCATTAGAATTATATTTTATTCATAATTGAAGAACAATGGCTTCTGAAGGATTAGCATGATTTAAGTTCTGGGTACCTACTTATCTATTTATATAATTAATATTACTTTGTAATAGTTAGTATAAGATCATAGATTTCGTTTGAATATTAACTTTAGTTCTATGAATATATTTTTACATTGTTTTGTATAACGTTAAGTGTTCTATTTTGTACAAATAACCTAAATGTGCAGGTACCAAATTTTAATAAAAAAATTGCCGTTAAACCATAATATTTTATTACTTCAGTACCTGTATGTACATGTATTTCTAAGCTAAAAAATAAGCAAAGGGCAGTTAATATATTGAAGATATAATAAAGCTGTAACTACTAATTAGCTAACTAAGCCGTAATCGGAGTACAAAATAGCTATTTATATAATCAGTTAGGAAAAGTATAGTTTTGTATAACAAATGTTTTTCACACAATTTGTCCAAAAATTTTATTTATAAATTTACAAAGGATTATTTTGCTGATTTTAAGGTATACATGAGGGCTATAATAGAAATAAGTATTATTTTCAACTAAATGAGTCATAAATTCCAAAGTACTTAATTTTTTGTATATAAATCTGAAAAGCATATAGAAAACGATTCTATTGCTTCGGAAATGTTTGACTTCACTGGGGATATCATATCAACAATTCAATATTACTATTAAGGGTATTTGTTAACATTAGAAGCAAGTGACATTCATGTTAATTAGGTTACTTAATATGAGTATATTTTTCTTTTGAAATAACATTCTGATGCAGTGATGCTATTAAGAAACTCACAGAAAAGCCTGATATCTTACTTAAGGTAAGTAATAATCATTAATTCCTTACGATATTTCAATTTTTCTCATGTAAGCATATTAATCTATTAGGTATCTATTAGGATCTATTAGGTATAAATAAATTACTATTCAGATTTTTTTTAGGTATCTATGTCAAAGCACTGTTAGTGAATTTGAATGTTGTAAACAGTCTTGTGTACGGGTTAGGTCAGTTTCGACACTTTTAGGAGGTTTCTTTTATTTGCCGAAAAGATAGTCCAAATGTCACGGGAACATTTTTGAGAAAAATTGAATAACAAAAATTTCACTTCGATATCTTGATTAGTTTTGACATAGCATTTTTTTAAATTTTAGGCCTTTTCTATGATGCTCCATATTATGTTTCATTAAAACATATATATGTTTGTTATAGCAGCAAAAAACTAGAAATTATAAAAAAATATTAATCAAGCCACTAGATATTACACATAGAGAAAAAATGTCTTTACAATGTATCAATATTAATATAATAAGTAGAAAAGTTACCACAGAAAATGACCAAAATTTAAAAACATCACGTAGGTATCTCTTAAACAAATCAAAATATCGAAATGTGATTCTCGCTATTCAACTTTTCTCAAAAATTAAGCTCCAAATATCTTGGTTACTTTTTTCCGTCTTTTCGGAAAATAGAAGAAACCTTCTATACCTAAGTGCCCAAATTGGACCATCCTGTACAATAAATAAAAAAATTACATTGTAGTCATAATATAAAATATATTATTACAATGTAACTAAACTGCCTGTAAAGTTACTTTGCAAATTTACAAGTAATTGTGGAAGGTTACGTTGTAAAAATACTTTCTGTATTGTAGTCACAAAGTAATATTACAATTGCAAAACCTAAAATTACACCACAAAATAAATTTACAACGTAATTTTACATTTTATTTGTAAAGTGGTAAATAAATTGCCATCTATTTTTTCTGTAATTCGTTTTTACAGTGTTGGAGATGCATCTCTTTCACTATCAAATCTTAAAAACTGACCTGAGTGGTCAGAAAGACAACGGTCATATACACCAGCCACAATACTTTGACAACTTAAGTTGGTAATGATGTTATCATGTATCATCATGTATAGGAACTTATTTGCCTTTATTTGATTGACGTACGTACATTTCACTAGTTAATTACATTTATCATTATAAATAAGATTACTAAACAGCTTTATTGACTGACTAAGGCAAATTCGGGAAAATAAAACCCGTGCACAATACTGGACATATGATAGCTTAAAACGTGGGTTTCTTTCATAATCCAACGTTTGCATTACCACACAGTTCGTACCACACAATGTCTGAAACATAATATCTAATGCACTACAGGCGATCCTTTTCTGTTTGAATACCAATATCAAATATTTTGCTTAGGTTATAAGATGTTATCGTTATAAAATACATCCTTAACGAATTTACTGTCACCGACCAGCACCGAGTTCATGAAATAGGGAATGTTATAATTTACGAAACTTGATACGATCTATTCTCCTCGAGACCTTTCTGAATCAACTTTTTTGTAGTTTATTAATCTGTTGCTATTAATGTAAAATATGGTAGAACTGTTAACTTTGTCTACAAGTTTTTACAATTTACGTAATTTGATAGCATCTATACCTATACCTAATATATAAGAATAAGTGTCTGAACTTTTATCGAGATATACTAATGTCTAATACATTTTCAAGTTTATTTTAAAATATACCTGTCAGTTTAATGCTGTTAATGAATACCGGGTGTTTCATAATTAAATGTCAATATTGTAGGACGTTAATCTACGCATGATTTTAAGACAAAAGTTTCATATAAACATAGGTCCGTTTCCGCTTTAATTTTGATTTACAGGGTGATAAAATTTTTTTAAAAATTTATATTTTTTAAAATAACTCCTAAACTGCTTTAGATATTTTTGTGGAACTTGATGGATGTAAACTAGACGCAAAGACACATGTTTTATTAAAGAAAAAAATTTTCAGTTTTTACCAGCGGCGTCGCTATTAATTTCACTTTCACTATTTTCACTAAAAATAAAAAATATTTTCTGAAAGGCTCATAATTTTGCAATAAAAAAGATCTCTTGATATTTTTCATATCTTGAACGTTACCTATTTTTTTTTTAAATATTGGTATTGGTTGTGAAGAATTTTTCAATAAAATGTATACAGTGCGTATGTTAAACTGAAAAAATATGTAGTTTTCAGTTGCAAATAAATCGTTCTTTATTTTGTTACTGCAAAACCGTTCAAGATACGAAAAAATGTCAAGAGATCTTTTTTACTGCAAAATGAGTAAACACACATACGTTATTTAAACGTATTGTCAACGTACCATTGGTTGATAATTCGTGTTACGTTACAAAATCAACCATTATTTTATGGTTAGAAAAGTAACAGTCTAACATAACGTTTAAAATACGTACTTTTTTAACAAAAAATGTTGGCAAAGTTTTTGTAACGTTAAATGAACGTTATTTAAAATATTTAAATAAAACTTATTTATTTAAACCTTTATAAAACGTCTGTGTCAACTGATTAATATATTGACATTGAAGAACGTGTTTGTAACGTTTTAGAGTAACAGGCATAAGTAATGCTTACAAGACCTATCATAAACGTTTTGCAATTAATAAATATTTCGGAACGACACCAATCCAAAGTAAATTTTATATAATATAATTTAATAAAAAGATATTGCATTAAGAATATATAGGTACTTTTATATACAAATAACTAGATAGTAATTATTTTTTAATAAACCTCACAAGTCAAAAACAGTACAATTTAAACGTGTATTATACGTTATAATCATCCATTGAAATAAGGAAGCGAATTGCCGTTTATTACACGTGTCAATTATAATGCCGTTAAACGTTCTATACGAATTTAATGATCTTATTGGTAGATAAAGATCACGTGTTACACACATACCCTATCGAGTTCTTTTTTGTAAAAGCTTGTCAGTTGCATATTCATCACGTACATACCTACTGTAATCCGTGAAATATTTCCCTATTTTATTTTGGTAAGTATACCTACTTCTATAAGTATTTAATTTTATTTTATTAATATAAGAATATTAGGTTTTTTTTACATTACATGTTACAAATAATTATATAATGGAATCTAAATTTATTCCACTATAACTTTTCCTACTTATGTTTAAAAATACTTACAAAGGCGATGGCAAAATTAGTAAAAGTAGGCGTGTGAATTTTGTACTCGTACATGCCTACGTTAAATTACTTTGTAAAATGGGTAACAATTATTATGACTTGGTAATATTTTACTTTATACTAAAATTTAAGATACAGTGACATATTTCTAATCATGATTGGGAATGATTTAAACTTTTTTATTTCCTTTCTTGACTATCTACTTCGTGGTCATATTAAATGTATATTAGGTTATTATTATTGTTATTATTATTGTTATTATTATTAGCATTATTATTATATTTATAACTATACTAGATTAAACTTAGACATGTTTAAAGTTTAGACTTTTTTTTAAATAATCTATATTATCCAATGTAAGTGAAGATATTGATATGAAACTTGTTCAGACCTAATTTCATTGTTTTTAGGTTAGGTTAGGTTGCAATCAGTAGCATAAATAAGATATATTATTTTGGTATTTTTATATTTTGTTTGTATTATGTACGTATTGTTATTTATTTAATAAACTATTACTGATATTAAAACCAATTATTTATTGTTACCTACCTAAATTTGAAATTAAACAATAGGTACTGATATTTTCTAATACTCTTATTTGTAAGCGTATAGTATAGTGAGTTCAACATTCGAGCCACACTATTGGAATATCGATAATAATTATTAATAGGAACAAGATTAAATGAGAGAAGATTTTGTAATTATTTTATTTATATTATATCAATTCCCTGATAATTATTTATTTAATACAGGGTGGTCCAGAATGTACCGTAAATACTAGAGCATATGGCACATTAAGAAATGAGGGTACTATTTTACATATTTTTTTTTGTTAAAAACTCAATAATAAGAGAGATAACCTTCTCAGGGATGAAATAAAAATCATTTTTTCTTTAATGTCTTTGATACTTTTAAATAATGGGTTCAGGGGTTGAGTATATGATATTAGGATAATTAATTGTTTGTTATCACTTATTCAATCATGTTTAAGGGATAGTTTTGGATAGTATTTTTTTAAATTGAAATTATGTATTTCAAAAAAAATACTTATCACTCAAAACAACGCTTTAATCTTAAAGGGATGGAATACGTGGTAACATAAAATTAATTGTACTAAAACCTAAAAAAAGTAAATTCATCATAAAAGTATTATTAAGTGTACCTGATTATTTAGTTTTTAAATATATATATATATAATACCCTTATTTTTTAACGTACTATCTAATCTAGCATTTATGGTACATAATTCTGGACTACCCTGTACAATGCCGCCAGAAGGATCCAAAAACAACGTTGTAAAACACGTTCAAAAACACGTCTCTAAAACATCTTTTTGGACATTAAAATAACAAGGTTTAATTTACGTTAGTTAAAAACCTTAATAAAATGTCATTATTAAACGTAAAACTTAAAGCTTATTAATACTAAAAATAATCGTTCCACATTTACTAATATTAAACGTTTGTACTTTGGTTACCAGAAACGTGTAAAACCGCGACATTTTTAAGTTGATTGTACGTAAAATAGCCACGCCTTTTTCAAACGTTGTATGGGCATTATAAACGTTTTTCTAACGTATATATGTTTACTAGGATGAGCCTTTCAGAACATATTTTTTATTTTTGAAAAAGGTAGTGGTGTATCATTTTTTTCATTGAAAATGTTGAAAGTGAAATTAATAGCGACGCCGCTGGTTAAAACTAAAAATTCATTTCTTTAACAAAACATGTGTCTTTGCATCTAGTTTACAAGCACCAAATTTCACAAAAATATCTAATGCAGTTTAGGATTTCAAAGGAATTTAAAAAAAAAGTTTTTAATTTTTTTCTACCTATAAATCAAAAATAAAGCGGGAACGGACCTATGTTTATACGAAACTTTTGTCTTAAAATCATTCGTAGATTAACCTTTTTCAATATTGGCATTCAATTATAAAACACCCTGTATACAAAAGGTAATTTTCTAAATAATTGTTTTCCTTTTAAGTTGAAAAAATATTACATTACATTAAGTATTTTTTGCAAATAATCATCAAATGTACAGGATGTCCCAATTTCGTTGTAATTGTAAGGTATCTCAGAAACTAGAAGAGATAGAAGGATGCGATATTCGCAACACTGGACCACTTTTTCGATAAATTTATGATGTCGTAATTAGAACTTTCATAGATCTTTTGTTTTTGAGATACAGGACGAATTAAAAAAAAAACTTTAAGGGTTTGCTCAGAGAATAGCTGAGACACCGGAATGGTAAAAATTGCTTCTGATTTTTTTTAAGTAAAGTTCAGTTGGGTACTTGTAATTTCTCTATAGAGTGTTTCTATTAAAATATGATACATTTTTTTTAATGGAACACCATGTATATTTTTTTACCATTCAATTACATAAATTTTGTCCTTCATATGTAATGATAAACAGGATGATTTTGATAGTGAAGTAGAAATTTTAGTAAGTATACGTATCGTTATGTGTATGCTTCCTGGAACAAGTGATACCTACACTGCAAAAACAGTTGCTGTGTAAGTGAGATTTTTTATTGTGTAATTTAGATTGTGCACAATTTTCGTGTTAATAGTTTTACACACTATTGCTTTTTATACGTTTTACACAAAATATGTTAAAAATATTAGTGTTATAATAAAATATAATAAATATTTATCAGTGATGTGTTAAAAGTACACCATTTTGTGTAAACTTAACACACCGCTGTGTTCTATATCATTACTCCAAACTGGTTGAGCACAAATGCGCAGCTGCAGTATATAAGTTGTTCTAACACACGTCACTTTATCATGTTGGTCTCGTAGCGTTGTTGTGTTACCTGTCGTGCGCTGCGGTCAAATGGAGAATATTTGGATTTAAAGTAACAACAACAAGTGCTGCTGCTAATTAGGTACTCTTAAAAATATTGAGTGTGCACCCTGACGTTTTGTATTACTCTGAATTCTGTTTTTCGTGTAACTTTAGAGAATGATATGTTCAGTTCACTACCAGTTAATTTTCGTAAACTCCTATTATGTATCATATTTATTTTATTTTATTATTACTGTAACACCATAATCCTGAAAATACTATATATTGATACAGAAGCTCACCGTCCTTTTTAGTTTATTAATTACGTCCCTGTTAACTTTTGAAATTATAATTTTTGTGTAACACAGGTTTATTTTGATGTTTTCTAGAATATTTCAGGCTATATTCGGTGCATTCTCGACGACTGCGAAAACTTCCAGAAAATGTAAATATAAAGGTATTAAAAAAATTGTAATTTCGAAAGCAAACAGGGACAGAAGTTAAAAAGGTAGACGACCTTCCATATCAATACCTATTATACAATAAAACTGACATGTTAATGATACAAATAACACTGAAATGTGTAAAAGTTACACTAACGTTTGTTATATTAACGCTGTGGATTGTGTGAAACCTTTAACGCACTGTTACATACAGAGAAATGTGTAAAAATATTCACAATCCTGTGTGGACCTCGACTAACACTGTATCACGTTAAAATGTGTAATTATTTGTTTACAGTGTACGCAAAAAATAGACCAAAAAAATGTTAATAAAAAATGTTAATACAAAAAAATCATAAATAATCTATTTTGGAATTTTTAAATTATGTAGGCCGGTTTCGTTATGTTAAATAAACAAATCGTTGTGTAGAGTCTATAAGGAAATATTCTATGCATTTTATCAAGCAGTGTCAGTCTTTTTTGATTACACTATCCGTACACTAATAACACATCCACAGGTCATTATAATCAATACATTTGGGTCATGATTATATCATTGTGTCAGCAAATTACGTTTAATATAAAATGATACAGCGCACATATAAAATACCAAAAATAATGACAATATGATTCGTTTGTTTGTGTACGTGTTACGTTGTTATCTAATGGAGCTTTAAGGTTAAGGTTATAGAGGAAGCGTGACATTCAACAAAGACTACTGATACAACTTATCTCATGTCGATATAATGAACATTTTAAGAAATTTACGAAAATTGCTCAAAATGAATTTTTATGTGGAAGGTAACGGAAAAGTTTTCGATTAAAATTAACATTATACCTGTGTATACAGGGTGTCCTAATGTCATTAATTAAGATAAGGGAAAATTAGAATAATATGAATACTTACGTGATTAAAAAAGTGTCTAAATGCACATTTACGGCGAAAAGAATTCATAGCCCCAAATTTGTGTCGTTTTCATACGACGTTGCGAAATTAAAATATTTTCCTAATATTGTAACTGGGGGTAAAAGCAGACATAGTACGAGCAATGACAATGGGAAGAAGTTGATCGAATTTGCACTTGAAAATAACATGAAATTGTAAGTACATACATTTGATCATAAGAATATATATAAAGAAACATGGGTATCCCCCGATGGTAAAACAAACATCAACCGGTATCAATCTCTCACATTGACCCAAGCCAACACTCTTCCACCCTACCATACCCGCACCCGAGAGGGTGCCAATCCTCTCCACGATTATAGCTTATACTACCGGCTGCGGGGGTCCAACCCACAGCGATCTAGTTATCTCTGTTCAAGTACTGACGCCTTAAACCGCGCGACCACTGACCGATCATAATTATTTGTAAGTCTTTGAAATTGTTCCTCACAATTTACTTTATCCACATGTACATGGAATTGTTAGTCCTTATCAGCATAGGTTCATGAAAAATAGATTCACTGTGTCTAATTTGGTATGTGTCATTCAATACATCATTCAACATTTGGATACAAATACTCAAGTTGATGTTTTATATACTGTTTTTTCGAAGGCTTCGATAAGTTAGATCATTCAAAAGTTCCAATATGTTCAGTATGATAGTTACATATCTGAGTCAGTGCTAGTTACATCGGGTGTACCTCAGGGGTCCATTTCAGTACCTTTATTGTTTGATATTTATATTAACGATATAGCTCAAAATCATGATTGCAGTTATATCTTCTATGCGGATGATTTAAACAGTTTTCTGATGATGATGTTAAGTTACAGAATCCCTAAGCCGTATTCGTGATTGGTGTATAATTAACAATCTTTGTCTAAATGCTAGCAATGCCCTCTGATGACTTTCTCTGTGAAACGCTATCCCATACTATATAATTATAATGTGAATGACATTATCCTGAATAAAATAAGTTTCAATATTGATATTGATAAAATTATGCAGTAAGCTATAAAAGTTTAGGATTTCTAATTAGAATGTACTATGGCTTTTCGGATTTTTAAGTAACACTTTTGAATCCTCTTGTTAGGTTTAAACTCGAGTACGCTAGCGTTATGTGGGATCCTGATTATGAGAGGTGTCTAAGTCTAAAATTGAAGATGTTGATAGGATATTTTTAAAGTCATTTTCATTTTATCAGGATAGATTTAAAATGTGTAGTGGGTAAAATTTTCACCTTTATTTAGAATGTGTTTAACTTGTCACGATCTGTTAAATTAAATTGATATACTTACCTGTAGTTTTGATGCAATTAAGAATATTTTTCAAATTTATACTTTCTCTTTTTGTTTTTTTTTCTTTTCTTTTACTTATGTATCTGATGTAATTTGTTTATTACTTATATATCATAGTTTTAGTTTAATAATGAATTTGTTACTTTTCTGTTATTTATTAATTTACTCACTCTATAATTGGATTTTATGTTAGGTGATATAGTAAATAAAATAAAAGGGCAGTTTAAATGCTACTAATTAATTAATGGGAATACTAGCTTCTCATACTCTGACATCCTGCGGTGACACGCTGCCTCCAGGTATCTGTGCCTTTTAACCATCAGACAAGCCCAAGGACAGAGGATGTGTATCATATAACTTTCCCAAGTAACAATTCCGACTCATTTTGGGAAAAGTGTCGACGCTGTGTCGACACTGTAATTTGGACACGACACATTTTTAAGGCAGATTGTCCACTGTTAGACCATTATAAGCGGGAAATGTAACCAAAATGGTGATTAAAATGTGTACTAAATATGGTCTAAAATTTGTCCAATAGCGAGTCTGAAATATACCTAAAATTTTTCAAAAATATGTCTAGATTGTGCCTTTCGTTTCCAATATGTATCTAAAATTAAACCTTGAAGTGGCCACAATATATCCATTTTGTTCCTAACTTGGCCAAAATATGTGTCGATAATGTGTCCAAAAGTTATTTTACATGTGCCTTGTATGTGGTCATGTTGTTTCCAAAATGTGTTCGTTATTGTACTTTAATGAGAGCCACAAATTTGACACATGGTGTTCTCAATTTTACCGAAATTATTATTTTCTGTTCATTGTGCACCAAAATAAATCCTAATAGACACAAATCATATTTCTTCCCGATACATTATGGATAATCATGAGCACAGACTTGAAGGCATACATCTCCTAGAAAACAATGGGATTTTAATTTATCGTGAGCATTTTTCTATTTCTCGCGTAGGTACACTTGCAAATTAAAGTTTACCGATAATAATTGACATGGTACTTCTCAAAACTAAACAGGCCTTAAAAGTACCAAGTAATTATAATTAGTCGATGTTTTTTTCATTTTTCGATAACAAATATATTTTTGTAATTCTCAAAAAACCAAAAACCAATGATATTTTATTATTTAAGACATCATATTTAGTACAGTTGTAGCTTAAATAGTTCTTAAAAGCTTTAATTTAAAATAATATTTTATAGGCCGCCATTTTTGCCAAGTGCATTCACGTTGAAGTACTAGTTGAAATATGGCGTACTTATAGGTGGTGTCCAAATAGGACCATGTTTCCGTAATGTGAATAAAATTTGCCCCCAAATTGTTCATCCCAACACATTTGAAAATAGAAGAAACAATTTAGAGTAATGTTTCTACAGATAGACCAAAAATTCACTGAAATATCGCCAACTACAATGTTTTTCTTTTTATTGTTTAATAGAAATAGTGCTTTCTCTTGCTTTCATAAATTCACTCAAAGTTCTCTGAGTAATGTCTATTTCTTTTTTCACACGTCGCTAGTAAGTGCTAGTGTCCTTTTTTATTTTAATCATATTGTAACTGTAAAACTAACACTATCACAGACCAACGTTTATCATAATAATATGCGCCATGTCAAGTACACAAACACTTTAACCGGATGAACTAAACACATTATAGAAACAAAATGAAAATTATGTGTGCAAAATGTTTTTACATAGATACATGTGTGCCTGTACGACACATGGTAGAAACAATAAAGAAACTTTAAGTATAAAATGTACCCAAATGGAAATTATTGTGTCTACTCAACTATTTCAGTAACAAAATAGAAACATCTTGTTAAAAAACAAATCAGACAAACTTGAGTCTATTTAGTGTCGACCTGTCTGTGTCTAAATATATTTGAAGAGTACAAACTGACACAAAATAGATACATTTTAAATACATGTGTTTAAAATGTTGCTATTTAGACACGCATATCCTTTTGACACAATACGTTCGAAATGTGTCGACACAAACTTGAAAATTTTGGACCCAATTTGAACGGCGGCAGAAGTGCTCCAAAAAGAGTCGACACGATTCAGGCACAAGAAAATTGTGCCCGAGTTTTGCCATAAATTGCTACTTGGGTTTAACATATACCTAGTTTTTAATTACTTTTTTTATAAACGTAAATACACTGTTGTAGAAAATAATAACAATTAATTTTGTGTTAAATGTAAATGCCACTTTCATCATTTTATCGGTGTGTTTTAAGTAGTACGTTACATGAGCCATTAAAATTTAATATTTTATTTACTGTACACATTAAGTTTTTTTGGTCATAAACAACACACAGACACTCAAAAGCTCTCGCTGCTAATTAGAAATATATACAATTAACCATTTTAAATATCATTATTAATCGGATTTATGAACAATCAGCACACCTGCCAAACAACCAATTAAGAATTTCATGCATACATTAGACCAACAAACCTCTAGAGATGTAAGAAAAAGCCCACAAAATACACCTGTTTGTTTATGATTGTGTAACCTATTAATTCGGGATAATTCATTTTAATTTATGGATTTATGGATTCCATAATTTGAATTAAAATAAGGCTGCTGTAATTATTAGGGACGAAACTTGTCCTACGTAATTTATCTACTGGAAAAGGTAAGTTTATGACCTGTCAAGTAAACCAGTGAGTTTTACATACATGCGGAAATGTTTCGGAAATATAGGGGTATCAAATGTCTGTAATGTTAAACCCCATTTACTGCTCATTAACGCCGTTCCTACCTGAATTATGTTTCTCCTTCACACGGGTGTGTAATTTTATTCAGGCAGCAATCTGATGAATGACATTTCAGAAATTTTTTAATAAGTATCTCATATTAAGTACATAGGTATAGTACCTAATTTTCTTGATTTTACTTAACTTTTATCCTTAAATGAAGAATATACAGGGTGTCCGGAAATTATGCGTCACGACTTCAGGAGGTGATTTCTCACAAGAAATTATGGTCACGAAGTCCTATAACAATTTTTCGAAAACTCAGTACCTAATATTTTGCTGTATTTTCAGCAGAAAAGGCACTTTACCTGAAACCAAAACAGTTTTTACTCTGAGCATTTCAAATAAGAATATTTTAAAAATGGTTACGCCTACCGACTTCAACAAGGTATATACTGAAAAAAAGACCAGTAACTTTACAAATTTACTTTATAAGAATATCCTTATAATTGTCTTAACATAATTCTAAAGATGATGATATTACACTGACACTTGTAATTTTACAAGAAAACTGCCATTATACAAATGTTAATTAGGTTACTTAATATGAGTATATTTTTCTTTTGAAATAACATTCTGATGCAGTGATGCTATTGAGAAACTCACGGAAAAGCCTGATATGTTACTTAAGGTAAGTAACAATCGTTAATTCCTTATGATATTTCAATTTTTCGCATGTAGGCATATTAATCTATTAGTTACAAATGATACAACTGCCTGTAAAGCTACTTTGTAATTTTACAAGTAATTGTGGAAGTTACATTGTAAGAATACTTTTTATATTGTAAAATCACAAAGTAATATTACAATTACAAAACCTAAAATTACACCACAAAATAAATTTACAACGTAATTTGTAAAGTCACAATCGGTAAAAGAATTACAGCAGTGGTAAATAAATTGCCATCTATTTTAACTGTAATTATTTTATACAGTGTACCTTTTTCAAATAAAACAGGTAGGAGAATCGATTGTTTCGATAGTCAGATGGATACATTAAGATGCAAATAAGTTCTGTCATTTAAAAGAAACATGATGTGCCACAAGTGACGCTGAGTTTTCGAAAAATTGTTATAGGACTTTGTGACCCTAATTTTTTGTGAGGAATCACCTCCTAAAGTCTTGACGCATAATTTCAGGACACTCTGTATAATCTAATTATACGAGAATAAGTTAATACTTTAGTAAAGTATTACTATAGGTACTTGAGGCATAGTGAAACTAAGCTAGCATTGGAATAAGTGTAGGTATTATTTTTAATATTGGTAGGTATAGGTTTCTTTCAGTGTACATTGCATTTTCAGGAAAATATTTAAAAATATAAGAATTTTGCAATGCAAATTAGAAGAGATATTGTGAAAGTATAAAAACCCATAAATTTACAAAGTCACATCACATTTACACATTTACAAAATCACATCAATTTACAAAAATATATCGAAATATTTAGAAAAAAATTGTAAAACTACAAGATTTTTGTGAAATTGCTGATTGAATAATCTAATAAATATTTTTGATTCAAAATAATCTCGTTTATTGAATACTTAACACCAGCTGTCAAATTTAGAGAGCCATCCTTTCTCGCTCAAATAATCTCAAAACATGAGTAGGTACTTATTCACCAAAAGTGAAATGTTAAGAATGCATTTCAATGACCTACGCAGTTTCTCAGTACCAAGGGTATATATAAATTATCTTTCATTTCATTTGCAGTTTTAAATAGCACGGTTCAAATTTAATACCCCCGGAGGCACAAAGAGCGTTCCGTACAGCTCCGTACACATTTCACGCAATCAATCTCCATATCAATCAGAGGTTTTTATTCTTATCCACCATTGAAGTCTCCTTGCTTGGCTTTTCACGTGCAATCGCAATAAAGGATCTCTAAAATCTCCCCTCGTGACGACACATCTTGCAACTTGCTTTGTATGGGCGGCTTGGGAGTGCTTTGTTTCTGCTCCCCTGCCGATGGCAAGTTCTTCCTTCCTTCCTAAATGGTCCTCGGCACCAGTTCCAACGGTGCGCGCAGGATCAGCTGCTGACGGCTATTTAACAGTGGCTGTCTGCCCCGCAGAGAGAGATTCCTCGTTTCTCACAAACAGGTGCCCCCTGGGGAAGTCGTAATTTTTTCCTAATAGACTGATTATTATTTATAAAATATAATTTTTGAATCTCTCTGGTTCGGTTATGGCGTTTTGGAATTTTAATTAGACGAATATTGACGTTCTCCGGTAGTTGATTTATTTTATTATGTGCCAAGAATGTTTTCTTTGTAAGATCGATGCATTTTTTCAACACATTTCTACTACATATTTGCATATTACAGTAATTATCTGGTTTATCTTTCGCAATAAACGTCAAATTGTGTCACTGGTTCAATAATATTTATAAACAAATTATGCCTACTATAATATTTAATAATGCTAATTATTAACTATTAATAGCACACATTTAACGTAAATGTAAGCAATATCAACAGTTATGTTCATGTTACATTCCTATTTTTTTAAATTATCCATTAGGTACCTATCAAAGTTTTCTCATGCATAGTCTCAAAACTAAAACTAATTATTGTGTTAATAAATATATATATTGTAACAATTTGAAATATGCATGTAGAAAATCACATGAAAGTAATACCTGGTCGAACTTAATGTTGAATAAAATTAATAATTATTAGTGTAGATTTATAAAAAATATAAAGAATTGTTAATATGGATATGCTGGATATAAATTGAGTAATAGTAAATAATATTACATAGCATAAAAAGAATAATTTAATAATTTTATTATCAAGGATAAAATAAAATTTCATAAAACTGCCTGACGTTGACAATTGTTATCACTCAGTACATAGAGAAAAAGAAATTTAAACCCAGAGCAACTTATAATGAATGAAAAGTAAAAGTTTGTAGATTAATCTAATATACATATTGTAGGCAGACGAGTAACATTATTGAAGATATATCCATTCAAATTAAACCATATCATGAAAAATAATAATAAATATCAAATTTTACAATTAATTCCAGAACTGACAAAACTAAACATGACTTTGCAAGAATCCCTTGTAAGTGACCTAAAATAAAAAATAAAGAATATTTTCATTAATGAAATAAATAAAATTGTATAAAAAAGCAAAAAGACAATTATAAAAATGTATTAGTTATAAGAAGTTTTGTGATAAAGTGTATAAAAAGGACATCCAAAGACTGTGGAAACTCATGTGAAAGGACCTTTAATATGGCAATCTACAGAAAGGAAGAAAAACAAAGATATTGGCGATAGTTACGGCTTGGGTCTTGAAAAAGGTGCAGCATCGCGAGATAGCTCCCGAAAATTTGCAAATTAGTCCAGAACAAACAAGTTTAATTAAGAAAATACCTACTCATCAGCGAAATTTACAAATCTCCATACTTCAGAAAAGTTATTTTGCCAATACATGAAAATTTCAACCATCTCCAGGGAAATTGCAGTTCCAAAGAACCCTACAGGACGGTTACCAGTTTCCAATATTATAAGAAAATCTGAATTTTACATAAAAAAGTACATTCTGTTTATTATTTTTTGCAATTGGCGTCTTTAAAACAGGTTCTACATTATCTTGAGCAACACGAAAATATTTAGGTACATTTTTTTTAACTAAAATTAAAAAAAAATGTAATAAATCCGAAAGATAAGGGCAACATGTAGTATATTGCATGAAAGGCGAAAAAACAGGCAATTTTTTGTGACCATAGCCTGCTTCAATAAAAAAAAATTGTATCCGCCTAGAGGGCGCAGCGAACCACATACGATATTTCAAAAATCTGTTTATATCAGGTGGAAGGTATCAATTTTGCAATAAAAATTTATTACCAATAAGTTTTCTCTATCTCTTAAAATAAAAAAGTTAGACAGCCTTAAAGTTTGGGCACTTTACAGTTTTTTTTTGTTATTACTCATAAAGTTAGCCATGGATCTGAAATTTGTTTTTACGGGCATAAAGGCCTCCAAAAATGAAACAAAAAATAATGAAAGATTTTTGACGTGTCTCGCATATTAAGCGAGATACATGGGAGTGGCCCTCTTATTAGACACAGTAAAAATTGTAGATAAGTAAATTCAAACTCATTTTTGAGTAAAATCATTTTAGTGCTGAATTTTGAGAGAATTTAAACCAACAATAATGTAAAATTGCTCCTACTTAATAGGAATTGTAGGAAACGTGATCAAAATGATCAAATTTCTGATGTCTGAAACCTCATAAAGTAAAACATATCTACTGACCAAAAGCAAACACAAAAATAAAATTATTAATATTTTGTTTATTTGTGATACAAAAGCTTTGCTGAAATTAGTATAAAAGCGATTTCTGCGATTTCAATTTAATTACATCTATCTAAAACCGCCTAACTAAACCTTAGTTGGCTAGATCGTTTTGTTATTTGTTAAGCCTTAGGTATATAATTTACATATTAAATATTTATCTTTGTAGCAAACATCTTTAAGTAAAAAAAATATTTTTTAGTTAATGTTAATGAAATATATTCATAATATAATTCAATTTTATTTTGTAGTGACACGTAATTACAAGCTAAGTCAAAAGTTATTGAGTGTTATTCATAGAATTGTATATAACAAGCAAATAACTGTGTGAACATTGCTCAATCAACTGTGATAGTATTTCAACACAATCGGGCAAGAACTTAACAACCAATTATGTTGATTTTTCTTTAAGATAATAAAATATTAGTAAATTAGAAAACTTTTTCTTAAAATTTGTCATAAATTTTTGTTTGTTGTATACTTCAGTTTCGTTCACAAAAAATAATCTGTCAAAAATTGGTTTATTTTAGTTCATGAAAAAAAACTAAATTGTATTTTAATTCATTAATTGTAACAGTATGACATTTATTTAGATGTATCGTCCGGTTCAACAAGTTGAACACCCGTTAAGTTGAAATATTAAATTTTAATATAATATGCAAGCCATTCCTGAAATAAATGGCTTCCTTTCTTAATTTAAAAAATTTTCAAACTTATGAAACAATCTGTGAGGAACAGATGGAAGATGTTGCCTCGTAACATTTGTTGATCATCGAAATGTTTACTTTTAAACACTTTTTTAAGTGAAAATGCTGACATCGCTGAGACTGAAACTGATAAAATAATAGAGATAAAATACTTACTTACGCCTGTAGTAAAATACAACATATACAGGTTCACATACATACACCATATTTATCAATTCTTGATTTGTATAAAGTATATCTAGATAAATAAAAGATAAAGAACGTAAAATAATCTGCAGTTGTCTGAATAAATAATAACCTAGGTTAGATAATTGAAGAGTCATTCAAAATGTTTTATAATTATTCTTGATTTATTTTCTGGCATACAATACACATACAGATCACCTTTACTCAATGAAATTTTTTATTTTCTCTGGTAGTTTACTAGTATTGCGGTTCATCCGTTTTTGAGATATTTCGAAAACTGCATTGAATCAACTCGATGCTGCTACGCATAAGCAGATAAGTACGTATAACTTAAAAAAAAAAAGAAAGCTATTTCTATGTTGCGCTCATTTTGTGCTACGTCCGGTTTTGATATATTTTGCATATGTCTATAAAATAAGTTCCATTATGCGATACATTCAACTTAAACTTTTTAAATGTTCAAGAATTTTATGCTAATTTATCATTTACATTTTTTAATACATGTTATATAAAATATTAGTGTATTCATGGAGCAATATAACTATGATAGTCTTCATTTGTTATTAATTTCTTGTATTATATTTAAAAACATAACAGAAAAAAGTAAGGAATGATACATTTTAATCAAATTATAAGGCTTGTTTTTATAGAAGTAAATTATTTTAACATAATGTTCAAGTTTAAGAACAAAATTGATAATTTAACCAAGCTCACAAGAACATATTTGGTGATTATTACCAGATATATTTTATTTTATTTTAGATATATATAACTGTTTTTTTACTGTTTTAGAAAGGTATTTTAAGCTAATATAAATCAAATTTCCTACAATTCCTATCAATGAAGTCATATGTATGTTCTCTGATACCAAACATCTAGGTATGCTAATGAACAATTCCACAGACAAAGCTCTATTCAATAATTATCTAAAGAAAATAATATAATTTACTCACTCTATAAAATATAATTTAGGTTTCTCTTAAAAATGACTCCTAGATCTTTCTTACTAAATAGTTTTTCTAAAGGTTGACCATTTATGCTGTAAGCGAATTCCTGAAAATGTGATCTTAAAGTATATACCATAGAAGTACATTTTTTTATATTTAAAAATAATTTATTAGCAATGGTCCACTCATATACACGATCTAGATCTTGTTGCAGCAACATAGTATCGTCAGTATTCTGAATTTCTCTATATATTTTTATATCATATGCATATAATAGACAATTAGAGTTTTTAATACATGTTGTTATATCATCAATAAAATTTAAAAAGAATGGAGGACTCAAATTACTTCCTTGAGGTATATCTGATTTTACCAAATATGATTCGGAAATAACACCAGCATACTTTACTTGTTGAAACCAATTAGAAAGATATGAGACACAAAAAGTTATCAAATCTGACGAAAATCCCATTCCAGCTAATTTAAGTAAAAGAACGTCATGATTGATTCGATCGAATGCTTTTTCAAAATCAGTATATAATACATCGACCTGCCCTACCTTATCTAGAGTATCATTTACAAAGTCTGAAAAAACTATCAAATTAGTTAATATAGATTTCTCTGCCACGAATCCATGCTGAAATTCTGATATCTTATTAATTACATGATAATTAATATAATAATAATTTTATTGTAAATTATTTGCTCAAAAACTTTTGCAACTGCTGATAACACTGAGATAGGTCTATAATTTTTAACGTCGCCTAATGAACCATTTTTATGAATAGGAGTAACAATAGATTTTTTCCATAATGATGGGAACATTTTATTTGATAACGACAAATTATAAATAATCAGTAATGGATACTCCAACAAAGTACCAAAGTACCTTTTATTATGTATGCTGGGATAGCGTCTGGCCCTGCTGACTTTTTGGATTTTAATTTTTTTATGGATTGTTTAATATCTTCGAGTGAAATCTTACCAATATTTAAAATGTCACCCATATTACTAGAACTAACTCTGTGTATATCATTTAAATTATACGTTGATTCTTCTCCAAATACAGAATGAAAGTACTCTGAGAAACCCTAACTAATATCTTTGTTACTGTTAAAGATTGTACCTTCATTATGAAAATCAATTTTATGAGGTTTTTGAGTTCTTTGCGTAGCTCTTTAAATTTTTCTAAATGGTAAGGTGATTTATTTTTATATTTATAATGTACATTTTTGTTTAGTACAACTTATGGAAAAATTAAAGCAGTCACATTGCGGACACTCTGTATACAAATTGACTCCTATTACACTATCCAAGTTACATAAAATGAGAATATTTGAACTGTTTGATAAAGTCTTTGTTATAATCATTTTTTTAACACGTGCATATTGTTCATTATTTAATTTTTTTGCACACTGATATTCAGTTAAACATATGTGTATAATAATTTTAGTTATTGAAAAAGTTTTCTCTTTATGTTTTTCAATTTTATTTATAAAAATAAATATATAAAAAATATAAGAAAATTAGAATTACACAACAAAATTTCATATATTTTAAAATTTTAACCTAAAAATTACAATTAAATTATAGTGTTAGAAATTTACAATGTAATTTAGCATAATAGTTGTAAAATCACATAATATAATATGGAATTTTATCCATGTTTATTTCTGTACTATTACAGTGTCCTTTCATTTACAAAATTATTATGTAATTTTACATAACTTTACGCTGGTCACAAATTGCTAACGTAAAGTTATTTGAAATTACAGACAAATTTTTATCAGTGTGGAACCTTTCTAGTGTCTATTTAATGCAAATATTTTAATTTGTTAAATACTTAAATGACAAAAATATTTCCCTCAATAGTCGTTTAATGAAATTTATCTTTATTACTTTATAGTTAAAAAAATGATAAATCTGAAAAAAATTTGGTTTTTTAAAAAGTATATTCTTGTAAAGATAGGGAGCTTACTTTGTAAACGATCCCCATTACTAGTTGGAAGTTTTGAAGTTTTGACATAACAATTTTTGCATTCTGCTGCATATTACCGAGGTATTAAATTGAAAAATATTTTAAAATAGGCGACGACAAGGAAATATAATTCTATTAAATTTAGTGTTTTAGAAAATTAACCATAATATTCAACAAAAAAAAGTCTACATATTTTGACAAATTAGATAAAGCTTTGAACTTGAATATAACAAGGCAAAACAACGAGTATGTATATTTCATATAAAATAAATTTAAGAGGAAACTGAGGTTCATAAAAAAATTATAAAAAAAATCACAATTATAAAAAAGGAAATACATTATTAATGGGATAAACGGTCACTTAAATGATTCTTTCATAATTTGTGGACCAAAGAAAAAACAAAATACCTCAAATCGCAGTGGAAAAACATTATGTCTGTCGCGTGTAAAATATCACTCTGGAACAAAATTCCCACATATGAAAAATTCTTTATTTTTTCAACTTGATTATACCGGAAATGCATAAAAATTATATCGTGATATCTACAGTGTTATTCAATTATGCAATTATATCACTCTTTACATGATAACATTTAATATTATATTAATTTAATATAGGCCATATCTATGCGAAAAAAAGGTTCAGCTATTGCTGGATACAAGCTCAATATTTGCTAATTGTAACGATGACCTTTTTCTATGACACGAACTACTTTTGCATATGTTTTGGCACAAATACTACAAACGTAAACATATTGACACTTCTAGTACTCCCCGCTGCGCGATAAAAAAATACGCAACACCTATAACTAAAGCAAACCCGTTGGGTTGCAACTCCCAAGCGTGTCCTAGAGGGGACAATACCCCGTCGGAGGGGTCAGACTTACTTGCATTCCCACGGTTCCAGGCGCTCCCTTATATTTTACTTTAAAGTCCCCTTGCACAATTTCAAGAACAAGTAACCCCCTTCTTGCAGATTGCGAGTAATATTTACCTTTAGATATGCAACTAATCGCTGGATTCCCACATGATCCCAGCGTGGGACCGTTGAGGTGGTGACGCAACCACCCTCTTTCACGTCGACTCTCCTGCGACCTGACTTTGACTAAGTACTCTCTTCAATTAAGACGAAAGAAGGCCTTTGTTGTCCGTACACAAATAATTATAGGTCGTATTTGAGTTCCTGAGGACTGCGTACTTGTATGAAGGTGCGCAAAGGGTTGATCAATAGGGGAAATCATTAAGTAGTCTTTTTTAATACCCCTACATAAATAGCGCGTAGAGAAAAAGAGATCTCAGTTGGTGATACAAGGATCAATTATGAAAGGAATTAGAGAAGAAATTTTATTTAAGTAACATACATTTCACAGATTAAAACCCCCCAAGTGTTATGTAATGTCATTTACTCATAAATTATCCTCTATTACTTTTAATTATAATCTCAGAGGCATAAACTTGCAGTGCCTAGCCACGTTTCGTAATCTCAGTGTTATCTTTGATCCAAAACTAACCTTTTCTACGCATATTGATACTATTACTGAAGAAGCACTTGGAACACTTGGTTTCATTATACGTAGTAGTCGTTTATTAATATAAGTACTTTGAGAGATCTTTACTTAGCCTTTGTTAGAAGTAAATTGGAATATGCGTCACTTGTTTGGTGTCCCAATTATGAGACTCTTATCAATATGCTGGAGAATGTTTGGAGAAATTTTTTAAAACTGTTACATTTTAAAACTCATGGTGTTTATCCATCTATGGGATATCATCAGTTTAATTTACTTAGATCATTGTCTATATCTCCTCTCACCCAAATACGTTAATACTTTTCACAGATTTTTCTTTATAAAGTTATACACAACATTGTTGGTTATCATCCATACTGCTGATTGAAGTTCTCAGTTCGCCGGTAAATTTAGCGACAAATAAGAACGTTTCATCTAGAAGTAGCGCGCACGAACCTGTTGCAGAGTTCCCCTGTACATTTTATGTGTAGAAATTATAACAATAGCTGTAATAATATTGATATTTTCAGTTACAGCCTTATCAGTCTTAAGTGTAATAAATAAAATGAAATAAATAAATCCATATATCAGTACTTAGTAGGTTATAGCTAAATCAATTTATGATTTATCAACATCAGGGGTTCCGCAGAGAACAGCACACGGATCTTCTATTTGTTATATCTAGGAAATATATTTCAGATGACATTAAAATAGATGCTCTCCTAAATACACATGGAACAAAATTATTTGCATATGTTGACTGCATTGTAAACCGTTATACACGATGTCCGAAAATAATGCTCCAATATTGTGGAGAATGATTCTACACGGAAAATTAATGCCATAATGATCTGTTAAATTTTTACGAAAACTCAAAATTAAGGGGGTTACAGAACGTCAAATTTCTTTAGGTTTCTTCTAATAACTTATTTGTAAATCTTCCGATTATTTTCTAATTTTGTACACTAGTGTTCCTTTGACGTTCTTAATTTAACGCATATCCTCCAACGTTATAGGACTCAAACTGTCTTTAGTCTTCAAATAATGACTTAGAACTTTTTTTGTTTGAACATTTTCATAAATTTAGATAGATCGTAATTCAAGATCGTCAAAAAAATCTTTAAAAAAGGTCCTCTTGCTGTATCCTAAAATTAGCCGTTTTCTACTCGAAACTCATCGAAATGACAATTTTTCAAAATTAACAAAGCACGCCTTGAAATCAAGAACGTGGATGCAAAGTAACATTAGTGATACGTATATAAAATTAGAAAAAAATCAGTACTCACAAAAAGATAGTAGAAATTATTAAAAAAAAATTATGATAATTTTTTGAGGGTGTAAAAACACCCTCCGAAATATTGACGTATCATTTCCGGACACCCTGTAGTATGCAGCAGATTTATCAAAAATTTTCTTATAGTGTCAAAATTATAATATATTGTCCAATACAATCAATAAAATAAAATGCTCATATTCAGTACAGTTATGGTATAAATGAAATCTTTGATTCAAAACTGATCTTTATTCCTCACATAGCATTGAGTAGGTAATATTAAACCCCCATACAAATTTAAGATTATTATGAGAAATTTTCTATACTTTACTGTTCAAAGCATTTGTCAGGAGAAAATTGCAACGCGCGGATATTATTTGGAATTTTCAGTATAAAAATCATATTACCAACTTCGAAGGAATTGAAAGGAATACACGTAGTTAAATCGTTCTCTATTTATAAAATATGCGTTATCAATAACAGTTTTACGCTTTATGTTTTAAAGGCTATGTAAGATAAGTAGAGTTTTTTATAAGCTTATTGATGTGCATATTTTTTAAATAATGACCAATATTTATTTAAATAAAGCTTTCCTAAAACATTCAACTAACTGTTATAAACAAAAAAAAGTCCCAAATTTTTAACCTGGAAGATTTAATAAAATTCCTACAACTATTCATCATTTGTAACAAAAATATAAAGATCTTTATCTATCTTTGCGATTAAAGTACTGAGAAACTGAATTTAGATGAGGCTTACTTATTAATAGTCCTACACAATTTACCTATGGTCGAAAGGATTAAAACTGCACTAAGTACAAATTACAACAGTAGCTAGATAATTGCTAACGCGTACTACGTAGAGGCATGACATAACTATTTTGTGTGCAATATTACAACAGGAAGTCCAATGTTTGGTCATTTTGAGTTTTTTTGCGGATACAATTAAATAAATTTGTTTCGACATACTCATGAATCGCTTCTATGTCTCCACCAAATATCTATGTCTTATTTTTGCCCGAATAAATCAATGAAAAACTAAGACGTGTAATAATACAAACATATTTAAAAATTGTATTGCTCGTTTAACTGAAATTACAAGTGCTATTTTATGAAAAATTCATAATAATTGTGGGAGTTTTCTGCTTCTCCTGAAAAGTTGTGCTTCTCAGACTTAGAAGGTTTTACAAGTAAGCCGATGATATTATATATGTATAAAGGATTGTAATAATACCTATACCTATCAATATCTAATTCAGGTATTAATAAATAACTAACACCTTCTTATGATATGTATACCTACACTGAAAACAACAGTAAAAAAATGTTATGTAAAATATTGGCAAAATAATAAACACATGATTTTTTATTCTATATTCAAAAAGTTAAATCTGAAAAGTCTTGTATTTTACTGTAATTTTTTCCAATATAAAATGAAAGTTTAAAGACAAAATTGAAAATTAAACCAATCTAGGCTCACCTAGTAATGGCAAAGAAATCATTTAACAGTGGCTAATATTTACTAGTGGCTAACATGTTTCCCTCAGCACAAACGTAGAATATATCGGCTGAGTAAATTCTAGTTGAATTATTATTTACAATTTTTACTTTAGGCCTAAATCCTGCACGCATTTTCTTTGAATGGATGAATAATGTAAATATTATAATAAAGTTAAAAATGTATCATCATTCGTTGTAGACCGACTATGTAAATTAGCATCTGTTTATATTTAATTTTATTCTCAATCAGACTGGATCACACATTGCACACCAAATATGTAACTGATTTTTTTATACGGATTTTACAAATAGCTCAGAGAAAATATTCAAAGTTCTTACTTAAAATGTATGCATTTTAAAGCTTTTTGCCTTTGTTCATAGCTATACTTTCGTTAAGTATCATTAACCATTTTCATTTGTGAGTTATTTTAACTGTGGTGGTAATTTTATTATATAAATTAAGTAACTTCAATATTCGATTACCTACTAAATATTTCAGCAGACAAAAACCGATCCATATTGTAACTGTGGAGATGAAGAGAATCTTAAAATCGATTTTGTAAGAACATCACTATAGTCACGACCGTAGAAACGTCAACTAAGCAGCTCTGGGGGGCTCACGCAGTCTAGGTGCTACCAAGCCCCACGTTGGGCGCCAAATGTAACCTCTACGTTGACTTATCCTTCAAATAATTCACGTAGAAAAATAAAATTTATTGTTATTACTTAATTACACGAAACAAATATACTTTATTTCTTACCGTTCGTTAAATCACCATTTCACAGAATTATTTGCTGCCGAGAAATGGAACGTTAGAGAATCTGATACCGTAATGTGTGTTGCCTAGCAACTATATTTAATATTTTTTTATTAAAGTTGGAATAATACTAATACCTTATAAGAACGTATGTGTATATATATTTTTAGGATACTCGAAGATTACACGGTGGAGAGCATGAGAGAGCATAGTTTGGTTTGATAGTAACCTTTGCAACTGGACACTTAAAATTGTTTTGAATTTCACTTGTGTGGCATTGACACATTGTAAATATGTTAATGAATTTGGTTCAATAAAATAATTTAATATTCGTATATACGCCAAAAGGTTTTTAATTTAAAATAATTTATCAAAATGTCCAGCTGTAACCATTGTTGACAATATTCTCTAGATAGGTATGTACCGTAGCTTGTTTGTCAGTAATTATTGACAAGTAAATAACAAACGAAAGACAAAGTAATTTTGTCTCTAGTTAACTCGCAATGGACTGTTTTTGTTTTTAAAATTGAAAATTCAAGTTCAGTTCAATAGTATCCGCACGCTTACCGTTTGCAGTAACTAAATAGACACTCACCACATGCATCGAATAACTTTTACTGCAAATTGAAAAAATATATTAATACGATGAATCGAATAGATGTTCTTAAAAACTGGTATTTCGGCCTTCTAATTTTTTATTTACAGTTACAGATCGATCACTTTTATCTGTCCATTACACCTGTTTTAAGTTGTCTCTTGCCTATATTTTAGAACTAAATTACTAAAATGAAAAATTAACATATTTTAGTACATTTTGTTGTGTATCACATTTATAATAACATCTACTATGATGCGACACCTGAATACACCTGGAGATTTTATCAATTATGTTTATATTACTCAAGATTGTGGCTAAATTTTAAAACCCTTCAACAATTCCTGGTCTCGGTCTATAAAAACGGTACCATATAATTTTATATTTACAATTTAGATAATATTTTTTTACGTTTTGAACTGAACTAGGAGAAGTTGCAAAATTAAATTTCTTGACTAGAATATTAAATAAATGAAAAGAAGTACTACATATTTTAATTCAATTTTCAACTTAAATTCAAATAATTACGCTACTACCAACCATATATTTCAATTAATCTAAATAAATATATTATTGCAGTTTGATTCCTACAGTGTATCTTAAAATCAAATAAATTTATAAAAATCAATGTTTATTTTTTTTTTAATCAAAACATTAAATTAAAAACCTGATATTGTCATTTTATATAAATGTAATTTGTTTTAAAAAGTGTCATCTTTAAATAAATTCAACAAATTATGGTCGATAAGTCTTTACCTGAATCGATGTGGCCAGTCTTTGCGGGTATGGTAGGGTGGATGACTGTTGGCTTGGGTCAATATGAGAGATTGATACCGGTCGACGTTTGACCATCCCCCTAATTAATGAGGTTTTCCTTATTCCAGTACTAAATGGTGATTAGGGCCTACTAACGTAAATTGCTCCTGGACGCAAATGCGGCCTGCTTAATAATAATATGCCGCCCCCTCTCTCGCACAAGTCTCTAACTTCTAGGTTAATCCTCGTGATTAGATTGAGGGATAGATATATTATTATTATAAACAGTAAAAACCAATTTTTAAAATTAAGTTTTTCCATATATTTTCAGGAATATCTTCAATTTTAATATTATCAATTTTTATCCCCCCCTTTATTTTTTGAATATTGTTTTCTGCAAATTACTTTAAACATTTAATAACTCAACTATCTACGACAAAGGAAATCACTTGCAAGTTATCTCATACCACCTCGATATTTTCAAAGATATCCAAGAAACATGAATAAATAGCAACAGAAAGCTTTCTAACTAACAAGATTTTAGCTTAGTACCGAAATCAATGAAAAAAACTTTTAAAAACTTTTTTAAATTTAATGGTGTATGTAAATGATCTTGTAACATACACATACATAGTACCAGAGATAAAACTGTTTACTTTTATTTATACAGAGTGTCCGGAAATGATGCATGTTCTGTGGGTTGATTCTACACGAAAAATTAATGCATACAATTTTTTCGAATACTCAAAATTAGCGGAATTACAGTGTCAAAAACATTTTTTTAATGAATTTCTTCTAATAACTTTTTTCTGAGTAAGTTTTTTATAATTTTGTACACGTATAGTTAGTATTCCTTTGTATCCAAGCTCTTAATTTGACGCATATCGCCAAAAGGCCCAAAACTGTCCTTGGCCTTCAAATAATGACTTAGAACTTGTTCAAACATTTTTCATAAATTTAGATAAAACGTAATTAAAAAATCAGGTGATACCTTCACAAAAAATGTTCGAAATGCTGTCCTACCACTTCAATACAAAAATTAATTCTTCTCTGGAATTCCGACGAACTCTAGTGAATATGCCATTCTTCAAATTTGAAAATGAGTTCAATAGAGCGGCTGTTCATTTAACGCACGTTTAAAGCCGTTTTTCTCGACATCGCCTAATTTTAACGTGATATAACAAGAGATTTAATTTAATTACATTCTATCAAAATTTATAAAAATGTTCAAACAAAAGAGTTCTAACAATTATTTGAAGGCCAAGGGCAGTTAAGCTGTTTAGCGTTGGAGTATATGCCTCAAATTAATAACTTGCGGATATTAAGGAACACTAATAATACGTACACAAAATTAGAAAAAAAATCAGACTCACAAAAAAGTTAATAGAAGAAATTCATAAAAAAATTGGCACCCTGTAAGTATGCTAATTTTGAGTTTTAGAAAAAATGTTAGAAAAAGTTGGGCCATTAATTTTTCGCCTAGAATAACCCTTGGAATATTGCTGCATCATTTCCAGACATTCTGAAGGCATGAAAAAATAATTGTTAAAATGTGGCTTTAGGATAGCAACAAAGGAGTAGCCTACTGTTTAAAAGTCATTATTTGAACAAAACTTAACTAATAACAATGAAGAATTTTATTTGCCTTATTTATGTTCTGTACCAGAAATTTGATAATTTTTTGTCAGAGATATAACAATCTTAAACAGCATTTGATTGAACATCAAATGAACACAACTTTGCCCCAATTTAAGTTCTGTTGTATCTGTTATTCTCTTCGAGATTCCAAAGGCCGCCTTTCGAATTTGGAATTCCTGTATAATAAATAATCCACAAAACATCTTAAGCTGTTTGCTAAGGGCGCCGTATTCTTGAAATAGTGTTTTTTACAAATACAAATCATTTTAAACATTTAATAACCGAACGATCTAGGGCTTAGCAAATAACAGTAATGTTATTTCATGCCCCTGCAAATATTCAAAGATACCGAAGTACAACGAATACATAACGATAGAAAGCGGTCTAACCAACAAATTTTTAGGTACAGAAATCTTTCAAAATACGTATTATTCTCAACTGAACTGTAAATGTAAATATTGCTATAACATAAACTTACATGGTTCTGCACATTATTTACTTTTATTTATAAGTACGTGAAAATTAATGTAAAATAATGTGTGTCATATAAATGCATTTTAAAAGTTATTAGGTTATTTAAGGAGATTTTAAATATTAAAAGTGTATAAACAGAATATCAAGAATTTCATTTTTGATAATACTTTTATTCTACGAGTTTTATTTTTCGAGATTTCTATATCTAAAAACATATTAGATCACTTTAGGTACAGAAATCTCGAAAAATAAAAAACATAGAAGAAAAGTTTTATCAACGATAAAATCCTTGATGATTTATTTGTCCACTTTTACTATTTAAATTCTTCTCAAATAATATAATAACTTTTAAAAAGTGTTTGTAAGACATGCATTATTTTGCTATTTTATCTCTATATTTTAACAATTATTTTCACATACAAACAAAACTAAACGATTTTATATGCAGAACTATGTAAGTTTATGTTATAACAATATTTAAATCTACAGTTAAATTTAAAAAAGACTTATTTTGAATGATTTGTGTACCTAAAAATTTATTGGTTAAATCGCTTTCTGTCGTTTTATATTCATTTTACTTTGGTAGCTTCGAATATTCGCAGGTGGCATGAGATAACATTCCTGTTATTAGATAAACTCTATATTATTCAGTTCTTAATTGTCTAAAATAATTTGTATTTGTGGAAAACACTATTTCAAAAATGCAGCATCCTTAAGATAACAAATTTCGACGCAAATTTGTTATAATAATTATGAGGCGCAGCGCTAATTTACATTAAAACAAGCATTTTGGCTTCACGTAGATTATTAAAGCGGTTGACAAATAGGACAGGTTTTAACAGCAAAACAGTACCTAACAACTTGATGTACTTACTCGTAGATCTGGGATATACCATAGCGCCATAAATTTTGTCTCCTCAGGTTCCCACGACAGAATGACAGAAAACTTGAATTAATTAGAAATAAACCTTTCAAAAATCTGATATGCGTAATTAATTAACAGAATTTTATACGCGATGAAACAAAATTTATTAAACTTATAGATTTGCGAAAGCCAAGGATATTATGAATCGTTCTGTTTTAATGTAATTTATGGCACTACACACACGTAACTGAAAGAAACAAACAATAATAACAAATTACTATCTAGCTTTAAATGATTGTGACAGGTACCTTCTGCTTCTGGATATAGCAAGTTTACAGGTGATTCTTCCTAGCAAAAACCAGTACCACATACTTTATCCATCAGAAACATAAATAAAGTGCTGAAATATGTGAACAAAACAAACATCAATCATTTCTAGGTTATGCTTTAGTAATATTTCTTTTGTGGGGCTGGGGTAGGTTCAGTGGTCAGTTCTGACTTTCAACGAACTCGAATTTATTTGTTGCTAAATAAATAATCAATAATTACAGCAGTTGGAAAAAAGGGATATTCTTTAGGTACTTACACACTTTTGTAAATTATTTTGTGATAAAAAATACGGGTACCTAATTATTATGTACACTGTAGTAACATAAAAAAAAAACAATTTACTGAAGTTTTATTACATTATAATGGAACAATTTAACGCTAGCTGTAACACAAGACTGCGCCGGCGCAGCGACCTCAATGCTCCAAAAGCCTCAAATCTAAATTTTTATCGATAAATCTCAATAACATCAGTATGCATATTTAAATTGCATTAAATACATTAATTAGCGTTATTTATGTCTAATAAAATACTTTATGCCATTAATGTTTGACAATTCAATGACAATCCACAGTTTTGACGTTTAGCGATGTTAGTTTCTTCTGTGTAAGTCTGGCTCAAGGCTCTACACGTTTTACATGACAAAACAATTAAATTTGGGTACTCTTTGGAGGCGTTTTTCTATGTTAAATTTTAAAATTTTTGAATGTTTATTTATCAGAATGTGTTCATAATTAGGTATATTTCAATTTAAACATAAGTTTTAGTCGGGTTGACTACCAAAAAATCAAAATTAAATCGATTTTCTGAAAAGTGGAACACCCTGTATAAGAATCTCTGAAACGACAATTTCTAGCGGCAATAAGAAGTTATATCTCTTTGACATAAAAAGAGAAAGCGATGTGGCTATCAGAAAATAAAATACAGTGTGTATAAAAAAAATTGTGAAATATAATATTTCAGTGAGGATGCATACGTAGTGCCCTCTTCAACGTCTGCCAAAATTATGAGAAAATTTGCATTTTTTATCTCAACAAAAACCGCTCTGCCAAATTTCAGTTAAAAATTTAGAATAAAATTTTAATTTTGATACTCTGTAACTCGATTACTATCTTTTGAACTAGATCACATTACTTCGACGTCAAAAATCACCTCTTACTCGATATACAATTCATTATAGGTCACACTGTAGATATAAATATAAAGTGATGTTGTGGGTATACATAATTATACTTAAATTTCATAAAATAGTTCCGGAATTTTATTTTGCTATATTGAAGATCCTTGTTAATTATATATAAATAAATCAATATCTGATAATAATCTCAAAGCATAGGTTTCTTCTATTATATATTTTTCTTGTAGCAATAAAAACACAATTAAATAAAAGAGCTGTGTATGAAATAAAAAATCTATATCCAAGTGTTCTGACTTCACCCTGTAGATATATAGTTAATAATTTTCTGTTAATTAATTTCGTATTGTCTATTAAAGCAATAATTGTCAATAACGTTAAATATATTATTTTTATTTTCTTCTCATTTTCTTAATATTATCGCGATCTCTTTTGGAAATAGAAAAACGGACATTCGTGTGAACCGTGTATACGTTATAAAAAGCTACTCATTCTTGTGCTTAGAAAATCCCCTCATCTCTCATTTTCTGGTCAGAAAAATCGCACAAGATCGTTACATTCATCAGTGAAGGTAAGGTGCAAACAATAAACCATTTTCAAAATTGTTTCGTTACTGTCCACTGCATTATTTTTCATAAGTATCGATTTTTCTCAATTAATTTCAAATACCATGAATCAAGAAATGTACATCACTTAGTTATCTTTATAATAAATCCGTAATTTGGAAGTTGTATGTTATAGGTTTTGTAAATATAATAATTATTAAATTATTGCAGAAAGGTGTGAACTATAATTCAGTAAAAATTTCCAAACAGTAGTTATACTTAAAAAATTGCTCAAAATGTTATTTTTAACATTTTTAAGTGTTTCTTATACATTTTTTTATTGGGTATTAATAGTATTATGTGAAACTAACTACTCTGCGAACTAAACACCTGAATTACACCCACAACCCATAAATTGTTTATTATTACCTATTATAGATTACTTATTGTAAATATATTTAAGCTAATACAATCAATGTTCCCATAATTATTACTAACGAAGTCATATGTATGTTCTTTCATACCAAATATCTAGGTACGCTAAGGAACAATTCCTTAAACAAGGTTGGATTCAATAAATATCTAAAATAAAAATTAGTCCAACTAAATTTACTAACAAACCTGGCATAATGACATCATTCAATAATTTTCAAAACTCAAATTCACTTGCGAACATATACGAACACGTAGAATCAACCACAGTGGAAGTATTTATTAAAATAAATTCAAAAATCATTAACAATAGGAACTGGACAAGACATATTAACAAAGTTTATTACTACTAGCACTCCGTATCAAAATATGTCTGGTAATTGCAGATAATTAGTTCTTGTTAAAAAAGGCCTTGCGCTTTGCATTTTAAAGTTATTGAAAATTATAAAAATTTTCATTTTTCATATTCATTTCTAAATAATATTTTTCGTAAAATCGAACATTATTTCGAAACTATTTTGAATATTTATTTGACGATTTTACGAAAAATCTTGTTCGATACATATTGCGAAATAGGTGATTTAGGCACTTCACGTCGCCTGCCTAAAACGCCATTATTACGCAACTTGTGTCGAAAATAGCTATTTGTTTACCACAGTATTTTTAATAAGATATGCCCTGCACTTTTGAATATGCTGTTATGTTGTTATTTTATATTAAAAGTTTACTGATTTAAAATGCAATTGATAAATCATTAAAGGTCCTTAAATCAACTTTTTCATAAAGAAATGTGGCTTCAATACTAACAATGAAACTCAATACATAAATTAAAAGTCTACTTGGGTATAGATACTTAGTACAGAGTTTATTAAAAACAGACACATATTTCAATAAATTAAACTCGTGGGTAATAAGCATAATCGCTCACAAGTAAATCCTTGTCGAGCGCAGGGTGCCATAAATCTTGACTAGATTCCCACGTGGGAATTACAGCCGATTTTCAATTTCATACGTGGCCGTACAAAAATCAGATAAATGGCATAATTAATTTATTGTACTTCATGTTTAAGGCAACTTTACAACTCTATCGAGGTTAATTAAAGCAACTTCTGTCAAAGTGGTGATATATTGCCCTGTTTATTATTCTAATTATCCGCATAAAACATCACCCAGCTATAAGCTTTACTTGTACTTATGGTATATTAAGACAAATTGCTGTCAGATTTTTTTAGTCATATCTGTTTGATTTTAACCTTTACATCATTATTATTCAAAACATTTTGCAGGAAAATATTCGCTTTAAGCAAAGTAATTTGTAGAAAAAGTAAATATACAGGGTGTTGCAAATTAGTAGGTCAAAGCGTTAAGCACATATTCTTTGGATCAAAATAATTGAACTTTTTTATGCCACTTTTAATTTAGGACAGGGTGTCAAAATTAAAATCTTAAAAATAATTTTTATTGATAGTTCCGGTGATTTTAGATATATTTGTTTAAAATTTGGCACATTTTTCTCTTAAGTCTGCACACTTCCTGTGTTTAAAATATCAAAGCATAAGGTACCTACGGAACCCTCTTTTTTTGACCTATGGTTTCAGAATATTTTTTTATACAGGATGGTTCACTTTCGAAAACGGAAACTTTAGAGGCAGACAGAGAATCACAAAATAATATCCGTTTGTATTATCCTCAACAATGGATTGACTGGCTAGGGAGGAATGACATGAGTAATGACGTGGTTAATGATATTGGACCAGTGGCCTGGCCACCCAGGTCACCGGATCTTAATCCGCTAGACTTTTACGTTTGGGGCACTATTAAAGATAAAGTCTACGCTACCCTTAGTAACAAGAGAAGATTTAATTGTAAGAATTCAGCAAGCTTGCAATGATATGCGGCGAAATCCGCATGAAGTATCTGCTGCAATAAATGCGTTAGTGAGAAGATGTCGAAAATGTATTCTAATTAGATTCTGCACAAAAAAGTTTATTCGGTGTTTTTTTGGTATTTAAAATATCGTTGTGCAAGTGTGCACACCGCACTGTCACTAGCACTGGTTAATGCATAATACAATGTCAGTGTTTCAAAAAGGTAGTGGCCAAAAGTTTGGTAACTTTCGTTCCCTACCACCTACTCGAGCAGCCGCAAAGCAAGCGCACATACAGAGTTTATCACCAAATACAGAGCTGGACATAAATTAACACAGAACCGACGGAATGGTGTTGGAAACGCACTATCGCCGGTTTCTGCCATTAACTACTGAAAAAGCAAAAGCAGCGTCACCAGGATTGCTCAACCTGCTCACCTGTAATTCCAGAACATCGCTGGGCATGTTTTTCTATGATACTACAAGTACAGGGTGTCCGGAAAGTCAGCGCAGAAAATTTAGGAGGTGATAGTATTCGAAAAAATAATGCCATGTTCATGTAACATTTTCTCGAAAAATCAATATTAAGGGAACTACGTAACCTAAAAGTTATTTTATTGTAATTTGCTTTTTGGTTATAACTTTTTTAATACTGGAACGATTTTTTTCAAATTTGGCGCACTTGTTACTTTTATAGAGACGCAGTTTCAGGTAAAATATTTCTGAATTTACAGTGGCCTAAAGGACAGTAAGGCAGGTGTTAGGTGAAGAAATAAATATAACTTTTTTGTCTTTAATTTTATTAAGATTTTTATAGCATTCCTTTAAAAAATAAAAGTTTACCTAAAAATTTAGTACTTTTTTGAAGTCAAAAAAATCAACGACGTTTAAATATATTGGATATACTGATAAATTTCATTTACTTTTCGATTAAACAAAGTATACTTTGAAAATAATTGAATGATAGCTGTCATATTTGATGGCTTCGTTGATACAAGACAAAAACATAAACGCAACCTTTTATTATAAGAAAATAGGCATTTAACTAATTTATTCTAATCTAGGTAGAACAATTTCCGGACTGGTCGCCACGTCATCGGTTTAGCTTCCTTGACACGTCGATTTTGTAATGTAACATGGTTTAAAAACCAACAACATGATGATAACACGTTTGAAATACGTAATACGTGTTTACCTTGAAACTCAATGGGTGGTTATTTGGTTAACTAGTGTCATAAAATAGACAAATACATTTTGAGACCTCATGAATCCTTTCTATATATTATTGCAGTAATATTAATAGTATTAATTATTGCACGCTCATTATACAACTAACGCTAGCTTATATTATTTATGATGTCGCTGTCCATAAGGTTAGTTACTTTCTTTAGCAGATGACAGCATAAAAATTGCTGCTGCAGTGCAATAAATATATTCTCTGCAACTGAACTTATAATCTTTATCGTGTCGCTTTTCACAAAGTTAGTTACTTCCTTTTTCAAATGACAGCATAAAAATTGCTGCTGTAACGCAATAAAAATACATCGGGCCCAATTCTCTGCAACTGAAGTAAACATTGGAATACAGCTGATTCAAAAGCTGCCACTGTGTATAGATATCGTAAAAATTGTAATAATTTTTATTGCAAGCAATTAAATATAGGGTGTCCCAAAATAGAAGGCCATACCATTAACCACATATTCTTTGGATAAAAATAATGCGACTTTCCTTATACCATTTTTTATTTGGAGGTACCTGTTTCAATATACAGGGTGTTAAAGTTGCATTTTAAAAAACTATTTATGTTAATAATTCCATTGTTTTGTAAGATACAGACTTAAAATTTTGCACGTACTTTTATCTTATTCCGGCATACTTATCATGTAATTTTGGTGAAAAAAATAGAACGGCGAATGAAGGTAACTGAAGGATGCAGTACCCTTTATCCCCTACAATTATTTCTTAGTACGTCTATGTAGCTTTTTCTTGAAATATCAAACGTTGAATTTTCTTCTGATCATTTTATCTCTTTTGTATTTTTTGTTTATATTCTCCGTTCTGGAGAAAAACGGCAATTTGTAGTGCCCATAAATCTATAGCTCACTATCATTTTCAAGTGAAACTGAAATTTTGTGGATATACCTATCATTACAATACCTTGGCAACTTAGCAAATCTTAATACTTACTGAATGAATATTTGCTATTTAAAACAAAATGGATAATTCTAAATGTTATAAAATGAGGAATATGTATGAATTGAAAAAACAATATGGCATTAAAATCTGTAATACAGTTCTTTTATCAAACAAAAAAATAATAGTCTTATTTAGTAATGCTAATAATGAACGATCAACATAATAACTTTTTACCTAAATAACATTTAATAAAATAATTAATTAATTACTACTAATTTAACAAACGTTCTATTTGCCCTCCTCATTAACACATGTACGTACCCTTTTAAGTAGTGAAAACCTTATCTTTTGAAAGATATTCTCCTTTTGCGTAAGTTTACCAGCTGCCATTACTATTCTATCTCTGAGATGGTTAATGTCGTTTATTTCTGAAGCATAAACAATATCTTTCATATAACCCCACAAAAAAAAACAATGGATTAAGGTCAGGAGATCGTGGTGGCCATTGAATAAGTGCGTCTTGTCCTCGACCAGTCCAACGATTGAGAAATAAATGGGTATTTAAATACTGCCGGACTTTTCTACCATAACAGGGTGGAGCACCGTCAAACTGCATCCACATATCGTCACGTACGATAACAGGTAAATCATGCAAAACATCTCGAAATTCATTTTGCAGAAAATTTAAAAATGATGATTGATGGTGTGCTACAATGGCATGGGGATCCAAATCAGTCCATACATGGCTGTTATGCCAATCCATTTCTTGTAAAGCTTGCCTCATCCGTGAACAGAATTTTTCTTACGAAGTCCCTATCTCTATCATTCTGTGTTAACAACCAACAACTAAATTGCATCCTAGAAGCAAAATCTTGGGGAAGAATATTTTGTACGGGTTGGATGTGATACGGGTGCAGAAGTTGGTTTTTACAGTCCAATGAACATCCATTTTTGTACAATTTTCTAATTGTCGAGAAACAATCTTTGTACTTCTGCTTGGTTCTGCGCCTACTAGTGCTAAGATTTGTTCCTTTTGTTAAGGGCTTAATTTTCTATGTAGGTCGCAAAGTCCGAACTTCAGATCCATAAACTTTCCGGTTTCACGAAGATGTCGATCCAAATTTTAAAAAACTTTCCTTTTAGGATGTGATCTGTTGGGATAAGGGATCTCACTATTTTTTCCTGGCATTCATCGGCTGCTAAGACATTTGTAACTCATCAATACATGTCGTTTTCTCCAAAACGGAGCATTTAAACAAAAAATTACAAAAGAGATAAAACGATCAGAAAAAAATTCTACGTTTGACATTTCAAGAAAAAGCTGCATAGGCGTACTTAGAAATAATTGGAGTGGATAAAGGGTACTGCATCCCTCAGTTACCACCATTCGCCCTCACCAAAATTACAATAATAAGTATGCCGAAATAAGATAAAAGTATGTGCAAAATTTAAAGTGTGTATCTTACAAAACAATGGAATTATTAACAAAAATAGTTTTTTTAAATGTAACTTTAACATTCTGTATATTGAAACAGGGACGCCCAAATAAAAAATGACATAAGAAATGTCCCATTATTTTTGTCCAAAGAATATGTGGTTAATCGTATGGCCTTCTATTTTGGGACACCCTGTATAACTGCCAACTGTAAAATAGCAATTATTGATAATATATAAAATAGCAAACTGTATTTCAGAAGAAATTCATTGTTGGGTTCTTGGTAATTAGATTTCCTAATAGCTTCAAAACAAAGTAGAAACTGGACCTATGACGTAATAAGCAATTAACAGTTATTGCAGTTCCATTATATCGTTACTTACCAATATTTAATTCTATCCGTCATATTTAATAGTACGCTACTTATATTTCATATTGAGAAGCGATTTGTTAACATAATAAATTACTTCTGTTTTAGTCGAATGGGGCGTTGGAAAATACCGGGAACGTGTTCCAGAGAAACTTGCGACTCCTACCAAACCATAAACCACGCGACGTGTGTACATATTGGCATCCAACATATACATCTCAATGTAGCGATCGAATCAAGGAGGACTAGGCGTCGCGTTTCTCTATGAGCCAGGGGTGTCACACCTTCCCACACTGCGATTTCCATAAGAGATGTATGGACGTCCGTTTTACGGGAAGTGATAAGTTTGTGTAACCAGACTCGGGCAACCACGGACATTATAGCTCTGCAGCTGGCACGCAGTCTGCCACAGGTATAATATTAAGGGCAGGATTTTAGCGAGGACAAAATGCAACTCGTTTGGGTTGATACATAACAAATAAATTAATAAATCAAAAGAGCCAATTTCAAGAACCAATCGGTATAAAAGTAAGTGATCTATATTATTGAAGACTTAAACGGTGTCAAACCAACAAAGAGGTACAAATGATGAAAAACTGATATTCTTGTTTTTTATTCTAAACACTATTTTTGACATTATCTATGCAATAGAAATATTAGACTACATTCAACTGGTCACAATTATTCATATTGGCCAATTCGCAGACTGATTAATATGGATTATTATGAAATAAATTGTTCAAACGATCTTCAAAAGGATCGTTATGAACGGGAGAATCGTTCATGTAAAAATTACTTTTTTAAAACTACATGATTATTTTCCTGCCGTACTTTCCTCAAGTTTATATCAGTCCAACAGTTTTCAGAGATAGAATCACCATAATAGTTTTAATATATAATTAACAATACTAATTTTATAAAATTATAGAAATTTAGATTTTCTTATATAAACTAAACCTGCTTTCTAAGTATTTCATTAATTGAACTTCTGCAGTGAATCTTGTTCGAATATATATTTATAATAAACTTCTTAGATATTATTATACCAGTTATGATTTTGGTAGCATTCCCATAGTGACATGCTTATTCTTTTAAATTATAGGAATAGAATCTATTATACAGGTTTACAAAATTTAGACTATTTTATATAGCACAAAAACTAATTTATGGTTTCAAAGGATTTTAGTTTACTGAATCCGAATATGATCTCAGAACTGCTCCATCACGTCAAGATTTCAAGATGTTCTAACCTAAAGGAGCCAAAAAAAAACTCTTCGCTGTATTTGAGCTTATTTTATACCAAAAGATAAAATTCCATGACAAAATTAAAGTACCAGTTTTCCACTTTAACATTAAATTGAGTTTGATCGAATATCGTTTTTCCTCTTCGAGCTAACGTACATTGACATTTATTAGATCAAACCCATAACTCTCTTGATTCTCCGTGAATCCTCACATCCCATTCTGTCGCGTTGTGATCAAAATGTAAATTACATCCCCCATGGCCCATAATCCGTAACCACTTATTTGCTATTTCAGTTGAACTGTACTTCAATTCAATACATTACATCCACCATCGTTATGATACATCAAAAATATTTTACAAAATTATCATCATTGATACCAGTGGCATCCACTCGCAAGCCGTCAGAGAGGTGAAAATTGGGCTAATCTGAATATTCAATATTTCTAAAATGAAAACCCGTCATTTTAACAGGCTAAAACTCGGTAGATAAATATTATATAAAATTATCAATTTTCTTATCCCAGTGTCATCTACTTACAAGCCGTCAGAGGGGTGGAAATTAGGATAAGTTAAAATTTCGATATTTCTAAAATGGAACCCAGTAATTTTAACATGCTGAAACTCGGTATATAAATATTTTATAAAATTATCAATTTTTTGATACCAGTGGCATCCACTCAAAAGCCGTCAGAGGGGTGGAAATTGAGGTAATCTGAATATTCAATATTTCTAAAATGGGAACCCGTCATTTTAAAAGGCTGAAACTCGGTAGATAACTATTTTATGAAATTGTCAATTTTCTAATACCAGCGGCATGGACTTGCAAGCCGTCAGAGGGGTGGAAATTGGGGTAATCTGAATATTCAATATTTATAAAATGGAACCCTTCATTTTAACAGGCTGAAACTTGGTAGGTAAATATTTTATAAAATTATCAATTTTCTGATACAAGGGGCATCCACTCGCAAGCCGTCAGAGAGGTAGAAATTGGGGTAACTTGAATATTCAATATTTTAAAAATGGTACCCGACATTTTAACAGGCTGAAACTTGGGAGATAAATATTTTATAAAATTATCAATTTTCTGATACCAGTGGCATGCAAGCAGTCAGAGAGGTGGAAATTGAGGTAATCTGAATATTCAATATTTCTAAAATGGAAACCCGTCATTTTAACAGGCTGAAACTCGATAGATAAATATTTTATAAAATTATCAATTTAATGACAGTGGCATCCACTAGCAAGTCGGGTGGAAATTGAGGTAAACTGAATATTCAATATGTCTAAAATAATAATAATAATAATAGCTTTATTTGCCCAACTGTGTACAATCACCATTTACAGAGCAATACTTAATACATTAAATTTGAAATAATAGTGTAAACAAAATGCATAATTTCTCTGTTATACAATATAAATAGAAACCATCAAGAAAATAATAACAAGAAAAAAATATATATTCAAAATGAATTACAATACATAATACTTACATAACTAATTTGATAATGTCATTCAGCTTACAATTGTGAATATCACATAAATGAGCACACAAAGCTATGTAGATATTCTGAAATGTGATGACGTACTAAAGGATAAATTCTATTGTATAGTATTATTTCAAAAAGTTTAGCAAAATTTGATAAGATGGAACTTGATCGGTAATTAATTACTTCAATTTTATCACCGCTTTTAAGCACAGGAACTACTTTGGCTTCCTTCCATCTAGTTAGAAATGTTTTGGCTTTCAGAGCTAGATTGTACAATTCAAATAAAGGTTTAACCAACGCACCAATACAGTCTTACTAAGAATGATGGTAGCATTTAATATTTCATTCATAGGCTCCAAAAAGTTACGTTGTTGTCATAATAAAAATAATTTTGAATGAGGTAGTCACTGGCACTGCGCACGCTCTCATGCATTATGTACTTATTATTATTTTTTATATAATGTTTTTACTTCATATAATGAAGATCCAGATCACAAGATCTTGCTGGTTATTATTGCCAATACTATGTGGGTACTAATAGGTATACATTCCTTGTGTATATGTTAATGAATATGAAAGACGGTCAGTCCATCCTTCTTGTTGTAATGTTGGGCATAAAATGGCAATGAATTCATGCGTTTGCGTATATTAGCGACAATTACTACGCGCTAGCGAAATATTATCCGGCTACAATTATACAATTTTTATTTGGCGCAGTTTAAGCTTCCTAGGTATAGATAAATTATTTTCAATAGCTAATAAATTGGCCTTAACTAGAGTCAGTTATCTACTGCAATAAATAGATACATACACCTTTAGTGGAGGAAGTGGTAGCAAGTATGTACCTATTGAACGTAAGAAGGTGCTCTATTGTTTTAGCAAAACGCCGACTGATGGTAGTAAAATCATGTTAATAAAATAATTTGTATTATGCTTGGTACATGATATTGCAATACTAATAAGAGATATTCCAACGCGGAGGAAATGTTTTACAAAACAACCCTAAAATGTTCCGTTGAATCCAAAAATGCGGTAATATACAGGGTCGTCCATTTAAAATAACGAAGTTGGTGTCGACATCTCGTATAACCAGAAGTGCGGAAGATATTAGGAAGGTATTGGTCCACGAGAGTAAGCGACTAATTTGAAACAGTTTGAAACCAATCTTGTGGGAACAGACCTATTTTAGTTGGGTTCGTTCCAGAAACTGTCACTTTACTCCCACACAACGATGGACGCAGTTCCCGATGGGACACCCTATATACAGGGTTAACTATGACAGTACAAATATTTTAAGGGGTGATAGGGAAACATAAGAATTAACGGATTCATCTGTTAAAAAATTTACAAACTTATTTATAAAGCAAAAAAATATTTTTCAAAACTATATTAAATCCTTATTTATCGCCGTCACTGACCTTCTGTCAGCCGCGAAGTTAGGTATATTCTTCCAAAATCAAAGGTGTCAAACGTAGTGACAAGTCATCGCGTTGACACGTGTATAAGTTTACGCAGCTTTGAAAGAAAAAAATTATTTACAAAATGTAGATTATTATTTAATGAGAAACACGATATGGTAGCACAGGGAGGCAGCACCTACCTTACTAATATTTATTTCCAGGATTGATATTTGGAGAGATTTTAAGAATGTTATATCATTTTCTGTTGTTTTACTTGTTTAAATTAAAATTTGTCATTGCAAAGATTTTTGTATTTGCTGCGGACCTCTCCTTCCCTCGATCGTTCTTTTTGTTTAAAGGGAAGTACCTACTTGGTCCGGCGGTCATGACCAGATCGATTACTTACGTCCGGAAAAACCACAAAAGATAACAAAAAAATACGCGCAAATGTACCTACACAAATACATAAAAAACACACGTTTACCGCCAAGGCATTATAACAGTTGTTCAATGTGGTTCAAAAAGTATTCAGCATAATATTTTGTGTACTCGGAAAATGTCTTTGGTATTACGTTGCCACAATACATAATAATATGTACTTATCACACTCCCATAAATCATCACCTTTTCCGTCGTCTAGGTATTTGAATACGACATGTTTGTAAATACGGGAAAAATAAAATTTGCGAAAAACAAGTACGTAAACATCTAGACTTTTACTTTAATATACCATTTTCCGGCCTTGTAACGTACGACGTTTTATTTCATGTGTATTAAAAATTAAATTTTAATGTTTTATTTTACATAACCTGCCTGTATTTAGGTGTTAGCGTGGTTTCGATTCTTGTTTTATCGCATAGCTTTTGATTTAGCTTAGTGATGTAAAAACAAAAATAACAAATTTGACAGTTTGTCATCCCGTGCGTATTTTGTGATAATTTTCGTAAAAAAAATGGAAGAAATTGAGCTAAAATGTGCTGAAGCAACCAGTAAATTGATGCCTACGAAGTCTTCTACTCGTTATGAGAAGGAATACCCGCTCTTCAACGTGTAGAGAAAAACCTATAAGGTGGAAAACGGCCTGAATGAGAATATCCTTTTAGCGTACTTCTTGGATATCTCCAAAAAGATTAATCCTGCGACAATGTGGGCAAAATATTCGATGCTCAAGTCTATGCTGATGGTTTTTATAGGCTTGACTTTGTAGTTTTAAAGATAAAATCTTTTAAAAATGTGAATATTGTGTTTTTTTAAAGCAGTCCGGGAAGTAAACATTTTCCGGACTCAGTACTGTAATGAGTTATTTCCCGGACTTAAATAAATCGTTACAGTACAGTATGAAATAAAATTATTTCAAACTAATCATAGTACCGTAACCGTATGCATAAACAAAGGTAATAGTTTTCTTGTCTGTGATCGTATGTAATATTTTTTGACATCTGCAAACGCCATCTGTAGGCCACTAATGCAAGGTGCACTTCACGGAGATAAATTTATAAACTTCTTGTGTTGTTGAGGAATTAAATTCTGTTAATACTAATAATAGTAACAATATTAACAGTAGTCGACGATGTTTGCATAACATAATTAGTAATTTTTTAAACTATAACATCCCAAGATGTTTACAGTGTTCTGTAAAAATATTTCTTAAACCCTTAGAATATAACTAAGCTTCGCATGTTCTTTGAGATTTGGAGAGTATGCAACTACCAATGCAATATTCTAGGTTATGTTATTTTAGAACAGTTAGTGACTAATTTTAAACGTTTTATAGTAATTAAATAAAGTATTTTATGGTGGATATGTTAGTGAATAATTATGACTGATCTGCAAGGAGTGAAAATGTAGTTTTGGCAGTGTGCAACGGAAAAACTAAGAACGAATACAAAATACTGCGTCTAACCGGATTAACTGTTATCTATCAGGTACTTAGGCATTATCATTATTAATAAAAATTTTAATTTTCGTCGTTTCTACACTTCACAACGCTGCACAAAACTACCACTTGGTAGTTGACATATCTAGCCATCTCGAACGATGATTGATTGCCATACGCCGTAGGAAAAGAGGGTTTTGCCCCATTTTTTAAATATTGAGCTAGAATTCCGAAATAAATCTTATATTGTTTTGTAGACCTCCCTGAGCATGTAACATTATTGTTCTTAGTCATAGTTACCCTATATAATGTTATAGCAGGCACTTTTACTACTGAATGAAAAGTGGTAACCACTGCAAGAGAGATGCAGTGTTCATCCTTATTTTACAAATAATAATTTTTAAATTTTACCTATAAGCCTATCTTTCTCAAATTTCACATTTTGGTACACTGGCGTCGGTAAAAGTTATTTACAGGAGCCTTTTCTTTAGAACAGACGTTTGGTAGTGTTAGTCGCGTCAAATTAGCATGAAAAAGGTGAAAATGGACAACTTTTTGCGGAGAAGTCCAGTTGAGATGCGGTTTTCTGCAAAATGTTCAGGGAAATGTTTATAACAAAAGGTACATCTAACCTCTGTACGCTCGCAAATTTTTAATTGTTTATTTAACAAATGACCCATTTTTTTTTTTTTTTTTTTTTTTTTTTTTTTTTTTTTCTTAAGTTTTGTTGGGTTTTTGCCACACTTCTGAAAAATAATAAAAAATAATTAAATAAGCCCTTGCGCCAAACGGAACAGTCAAGGGTTATTTTTGAAACTAAGTTTGCCTAACCAAAAAATCTCACACTGAAAAAAGCAGATAAGTAAAAAATAACAAAAATCACATCACTATCGCGCACTTCCGTAATATTGACGTTTCGAAAAACTCTCTGTTTTCGTTTTCAAAATAGTAGTAAAATATTAAACCGTTTGTCAAGTTTGACAGTTTAAAATTTGTTTATCTGCTTCCATAGAGATGTTAAATGATTTTTATTTTATTTTTACTTACTTCTTCTTGATACAACTGTAGCCAACAATGATCGATGTTTACTGAACAGTTTGACACACACTTATCTCCGTTCAACAAAATAATCGCGGTCTCTTTTAATTTTCTTTTTGTCGCGTTATCTTCCTTCTCTAAAATTTTTGCCGAATCCCATTGAATCACATGACCGTTTTCCCAAGCGTGTTCGCAAATTTTGGATTTTTCAAATTCCCGTCTTTTTATATAATTTTTATGTTCCTCAACTCTAACACTCATAGGCCGAGACGTTTCTCCGACATAATGTTTATTGCATTCACAAGGTTATTAATTTGTTAATTAGCCAGGTTGCAAAAATAGAAAAATAAACAATTTCGTGCAACAACCTTGTGCCGATGGTTCTCTCCATGATCCCATTTTTGTTGAACATATGGCAAATGTAACACACGATTCAACGAAAATGTCTGGAAAATGTTCTCTCGGGTGTTTTCGAAGTCCCTCTTTATCACTTTGGTGTTAGCTTTATTATTTATTTCTAAATTGTTGTAACTGGGCTAATTAACAAATTAATAACTCTACTCCCGCAATCGTTGGAAACCCAGTTTTTGCAATAACTCTGGTATCATGGGGAGAACCATCGGCACAAGGTTGTTGCACGTAATTGTTTATTTTCCAGTTGTTGCGACCTGGCTAATTAACAAATTAATAAGTTAACTCCTGAAATCACTAGAAAAACAGATTTTTTTGCAATAACTCTAGAATGATGAGGAGAAGCATTGCCACAAAGTAATTGCAAATATAATTGTTTATTATATCGATTGTTGCAACCTCGCTAATTAACAAATTAATAACTCTTCTCCCGGAATCGTTAGAAAATCGGATTTTTTTTGCAATAATTCTGGGATCAATTGAACAATAAACAATTATATTTGCAAAAATCTTGTGCCGATGGTTCGCCTTAAAAAGAGAGAAATCCCGGAACAAAATTCGGGTCTCTAGTGATTCCGAGAGTAGAGTTATTAATTTGTTAATTAACCAGGTTGCAAAAATAGAAAAATAAACAATTTCGTGCAACAACCTTGTGCCGATGGTTCTCCCCATGATCCCAGAATTATTGCAAAAAAATCCGATTTTCTAACGATTCCGGGAGAACAGTTATTAATTTGTTAATTAGCGAGGTTGCAACAATCGAACAATAAACAAATATATTTGCAAAAATCTTGTGGCGATGGTTTGCCTTAATAAGCCAGAAATCCTGAAAAAAATCCGGTTCTCTAGTGATTTCGGAGGTGGAGTTTTTAATTTGTTAGTTAGCCCAGTTACAACAATTTAGCAATAAATAATAAAGCTAACACCAAAGTGATAAAGAGGGACCTCGAAAACCCCCGAGAGAACATTTTCCAAATATTTTCGTTGAATCGTGTGTGACATTTGCCATATGTTCAACAAAAATGGGTCATTTGTTAAATAAACAATTAAAAATTTGCGAGCGTACAGAGGTTAGATGTATCTTTTGTTATAAACAATTCCCTGAACATTTTGCAGAAAACCGCATCTCAATCGGACCTCTCCGCAAAAAGTTGCAAGTGAAATGCTAATTTGACGCGACTATGTACTAATTTACATAAAACAATTGTTTAGATTATTCTTAAATGTGAATTAATGCGTTGAATGTTAATAGAACTTTATTAAAACAAAAATTTTCCATTTTTCATTTTCCAAAATTATCACGTACATTTACGCCTACGGACGAATCTCTAACTTTCGAAAGTCATTCAGCTTTTAATAATTTAAAGACAAATAGAGTAGTAGTGCTAAGTTTTTAAATGAACTATAATGTCTACTATTCATGGAGTTACTGCATAACTTTGATTTGGATATTCGGGTGTCAGCTGCTCGACTATTAGGTGTGAGATTGAGCGATTAAACTACGAAATACACATGTTTACCCCGACGTGAATTATCACGGAGACTAGCTTACATCCAATAGACGAGTTATAAATGTGTTAGCGAAGTGCAAACGTGTTAATTAGGGCCTACGCAGGCTATCTTCACGTTTTATGGTTCAACTGGATTATTGAGGAACTAATCCGGGAAAGAGTAAAACTAGATTAGATAGGTATACGAGTATGTGTACGATTCTGCTTAAATATACAGAAATAAACATAATGCACTTGGTATATTTCGTAAAGTAGACTAAACAAAGTTAAATAGAACTAACTATAAATTTTAATAATGTATACGTTATTGTGCCACAATTGCCGACTAAAGGAGTTTTACTCTGTTTAAAGGGGGGGGGACTTTAAATAATGGGATACAGAGCAGTGGCCTGTTCTCTATGTAAAAATAATGCAATTGAGATATATAGGGTGATTATGAACGTATCCAAAAAAGTTGAGAATAGATGCGTCCTGAAAAATGGAGTCAATGTCGTAAAAAAATTGTAATTGTAAAAAGTTGTAATATTTTCTATCATTACATCACTGGGCTGCTGTAGTCTTTAGCCAGACGATTTTTAATATTTAATTACCTATAGGATTAACATTTTTGTAGTGAGTATTATTTACTTAAACCGATTTGTCGAGTTATATTAATACTGATTGTGGAGTGCCTCAAGGATCCGTACTGGGACCTACGCTAAGTTGATGATATACATCATCATTAAATCCCTGTAAAATTAAAATGTATGCGGATGACACTTAATTGTTTTATGCGTTTCATTCCAGTGATCTAAAGAACAGTTGTAATATAATAAACAGTGAACTTGAAACACTTCGCACTGGAGCATAGTTTGTCTTTAAATCGCACAAAGTGTGTTACTATGTTTTCTGTCAATCGTATAAAATATACACAACTGTTACTCGAGGTTAAGATAGGTATTGATAATGTACAGTTAGAAGTAAAAGATGATGTTAAAGTCTTGGATGTAGCTATTGATAAGGAACTTAGGTTTAATAAACATATATCAAAGTGTATAAAATGGTTCATTTTTAATTTAAAAATATTATATCTAAACACATCTTAAGTAAAAAATGAAAAAGTTTACTTTCTCAGTCATTGATTTTATCAGTGTTTAATTATGGGGATACTGTTTACCGTCCATGTTTAACACAAGCGGCGTCTCAACGAATTCAAAAAATTCTTATTCTTATTTATTTATGGCACTAAAAAAAGAAATTCAGTAAAACATACATTTAAGTGGCACAAGGTGGCTAAATATGAAAAACACTCTACATCACAGTGCTACTCTTTTTATGAAAATAATTCTAAATAAATCTCCTCAGTTCCTCTATAATGAAATCATATTTCGTACGGAATTTCACAATTTGAACACCAGATTTAAAGATAATTTAACTCCTCCTTTACATAAAACTACGACATTTGAAAGATTTAGTTACAATATACCGAAAATTTACAAGTCCCTTTCCCGTTGCCTCTCAAATTACTGCCTGTCAGTTGTTTTAAGAAAAAGTATAAAACAATTCTGTTTGATTCTCAGCTGTAGGTACTTAATAATACCCTTATAAATGTTTCGCTTGTTCAAACATACTTTTGATTGATCTCTTGTTATTACTGCTTTACTGTGTAGTTATACAGTGCTTTCGAATAAATTCATTATTTTTGAAATTGAGAAGTTTTCGGAAAAATCCTCTGGCATGTCGATTTTGTTTTTAAAAAATGTACTTTTTGATATACGATCCATATTTGTGACGTCATCTTTATTCGAGATATGACGTCATCGAAAGAACGTGTCATTCTACATACATACATCATAAAAAGTTATGGTGTTACATAACAAAAATTTCAAGAAAATAATGTTTGAATATTTTAAAATTTAATTTTCACAATACTGAAAAATGATTATGTAAAAAATCGACTAAATTAAATTGTACACCGTTGGCTGCCTGACAATAGCCAAGACGATTAATAAATTCTTTTTGGACATTATCAATAACTTCAGGAGGTATACGATGTATCTCGTGACGAATTCTAAAATTCTCTTCTAAATTAACCAGTCTAGTAACGTATACTTTACTATTTAAGTATCCCCACAAGAAATAATCTAGGGGTGTCAAACGATCTGGCTGACCACTCAATCGGCCCCCTTCTCCCTATCCAACGATTCCGGAACAACTCATCTAAATAAGCAGGGACAGGTGTTGCATAATGGGGAGGTGCACCATCTTGTTGAAAGAAAATGTAATTTCTTGGAAGATCATGTCCCTCTATATCTGAATATAAAGTTATTAGTTCAGGAATGAAGAAAATCCAAATATCTTGCACCAGTTAGGTTGACGTCAAAGAAATAGGGACCCAGAATTCTTCCGTCGACTATGCCGCACCACACATTTACTTTCTGGGGACTTTGAGTGTGATACTCCATTATCCATCGGGGATTCTCGGTAGCCCAATAACGGCAGTTTTGCCTATTGACATGGCCGTTCAAAACAAACGTAATCTCGTCAGAAAAAATTACGTTTTTTACGAAATTATTGTCTTTATTGCATAGCTTTTGAATTTGCTCGTAGAATTGATTTCACCGATCAAAGTCGTCTTCAGATAGCTCATGAACAAGGCATACCTTATAAGGATAATACTTTGCTTTTTTCTAAATTTTGTGAACTGTAGACGCTGCTATATTGAAATCAGAAGCCAATTGGTTAAGTGTTGAGTGATGATTTTCTTGTATTGCCAACAAAACAATAAGCTTATCATCTACTGATTTTGACGGTCGACCAGATTTAGGAAGATCACGAACATGTCCAAAGTTACGGTATTTAGATTCAATATTGCTTACCATGCTTTGGCTAATGGGATGTTGATCAGGATGAGTTTCATTGAACAATTCAGCTACTTCTTTTTGGGTGCGCATCTTGTCTCCAAATCCGATCATGCACAGAATTTCAATTCGTTCTCGTTCAGTTAATTGAACCATTTTTTTTTATAAAATAATAAAGTTACTACTCAATAAACACTTTAAACGCACTTCTTTTGCCAAACAAAAGATAGGAACTAAAGAAACAGCTCAAAAAACAAAAAAAACTATTTAATAATGTACGATTTCAAGTTTTTATCTGAAAGCAATAAAAAACATTCTCGGTCGCTAAGGCTACTGTCAGGCAACCATGATTTTTGACGATGCGTATGTAGAATGGTACGCTCTTTCAAATTGCATGGTCAAAATTGGGGGTTGCTATTTAAAAAAATTGTTGATGACGTCACAAATGTGGGTCGTATGTCAAAAAGTGCCTTTTTGCGTGCCAAAATCGACGTGCCAGGGGATTTTTTCGAAAACTTCTCAATTTCAGAAATAATGAATTTATTCGTTACTTTTCGAAAGCACTATATCTATGTATATAATTAATGTGTAATTCAGTTTGTTGTGGCACATCTATTTTTGTGGGTTAAGTGGAAGAACGGCGTGTTGCCTCTTGGAGCTACACAGCTGCAGTTCGCCCTTTCATTATGATATGTATCATTACTTTTTTGCTATATATGAATAAAGCATATTATTATTATTATTTATAGCAAATTTTAAATTATATTTCGGGTCCAGTCCTCCATATTACATAATTGTTTACATTGTAGTACATGCTTCTTCCACTCTCGAGCACAAGTTTCAAAGAATATTTTTTTAAAAATCAACCCTGTCCCGTTGCCTAATCTGTCATCTATCTGTCATCATTGTGTTTCTTGTGCTCCGAGCAGTCGCACGTGTTCGAATACCGTTCAGATTATCCAATCGCCAAAACGCATTTGCTATTACTTATAGCGTCTTATAGTCAAAGGAAAAAGTACCTTCTGTAAGTATATAAATATATTCACATTTATACTTGATATATACTTCTAAATAATCTTAAAAACGCATGCAGAAGCAGTCTCTTGGAAGAGGCAGCTCCTATCATACTAATAATCTTTTCAGTCTCAAAATATGGGTAAATCCAAGAGAAATAAAAGGAGCCGCAGTAGGTCATCTAGTAGTAGTGAGTTTGAAAGTAACAAGAAGTTGGCAAAGCGTCTAAAAAAACTGGAGAAGGAATTACTTAGACGCCATTCTTGTTTATCGTCTCGATCACGCAGTCGCCACGTGAGTCGACAGCGTTCTCCTTCTCGCTCTTACAGCCGTTCCCGCACCCATCGACCGCGCGCGCGGTCGATGTCAGCTGACAGCACTCGATTGGATCGAGCGCATTCTTCTGATGTGGATTTGCCACTTGGAGTGGAAAATCCCTATCCGCAAGAAACCAGAAGCGATGCCTGTAGCATTGTTTTAGAGAAAAATATGGACGCTTGCAGCGTTGCCATAAATGACATTGAAGCTGACGATCTGGTGATTCACAATGATGTGTCTTTGCCAGAAGATGTTCTGGAAATTCTAGGGGAAGATCCAGAAAAAACATCTACTAATGCGATCGCACTACACGACCAGTTAGTCGTTAGATGGAATTCTGTGTTACAAAATGGTCTAAAAAGAGATGACCTCGTAGATATTTTAAACAAGTTCACTATACCTACCAATTTATCCAACTTGGCCCCGCCAAAATTAAATTCAGAAATTTCCGCGGCCTTACAAAAACATAATTTATCAATAGACTCTTCACAGTCTGAAGTTCAGAATCAACTAGGTAAAGGGATATGCGCTTTAGGAAAGGGCATAACCGACATTTTAAATAACATCGATAAAGTTCCTGCAGACTTTAAAAATAATGTTTTATCTAATCTGTTAGATTCTGGCAGAATCTTAACGAATCTTTTCCATCGTATTTCACATACTAGGAAAAACCTTATCATACCTCACGTAAAAAATTTGAAAGTAGTGGCAGATAAATGTATACCATCTGAATATCTGTTTGGCGCGGATTTGATGGATAAGCTAAAATCTCTAAAAACCATTGAAACTGTCAGTAAGGATCTCAAGATAACTGCTAACAGACCAAAGGTTTCGCTATATAAGGGACAAAATAGAGGAGGAGGGGGAGGAGGAGCTCAACCACGGAATTATAATCCGAACCATCCTTCCACTTCTTTCAGTCGTCCTTTAAACTCGCTCAGACCGGTTCGTCGCTCGAGGGACACGGGACCGGTCAGAAGCCAGACCTCGAGGAATTACCATTGGGAAAGCATCAAGGATTCCCAGTGGAGAAATGGAGAGAAGAGGAAACAGAGGGACTAAGTGTAAGTTTTTATGCTGGTCGCTTAAGTAAATTTTACGAACAATGGCTATCAATCACGTCTAGCACCACTGTACTGAATTGGTTGAAGGGATATTCATTACCTTTGGTTAAAGAACCCTTCCAGTTGCAACCCCTTATATCAAATAACTTTGATGCTAACGAGCAAAAAATCATTGAAACTGAAATTTTAAGCTTACTTAAAATGGGTGCCATTCAAAAATGTAACCCGACACAAAAACAATTTGTTTCCAGAATCTTCTTGGTCGATAAACCTAATGGCAAAAAACGATTTATCCTTAATTTAAAAAATTTAAATAAATACGTTTTTGCTCCACATTTTAAAATGGAGGATGCACGCACGGCAAGCAGATTGATCCAATACAAATCTTACGCTACGACTATTGACCTAAAGGACGCATATTATTTACTTCCAGTTAAAAAAGATCACCGAAAATATTTAAGGTTTTGCTATAAAACTGATTTCTATGAATTTGTTTGCTTGCCGTTCGGCTTGGCATCAGCACCTCATGCTTTTACCAAACTTCTGAAGCCCGTAGTCCAGTTCTTACGTGCCAGAGGTGTACTTTGTGTGATTTATCTTGACGATTTTTTAATTTTGGGTTTGTCAAAAGAGGAGTGTTCTAAAAACACCCTTATGGTCACTTCATTGTTAAAATTTCTTGGTTTTTTAATTAATACAGAGAAAAGTGTACTTTCTCCTAGTACAAGATATAAATACCTCGGTTTTATTTTTGATTCCACTGAAATGACAATGGAGTTGCCTCCTGATAAACGAGAAAAAATTCAAATACGGATTCTGAAAATTATCAATTGCAACAGCTGCAAAATTATAAAGTTTGCAAAACTTCTCGGTTTATTAACTTCGGCTTGTCCAGCGGTTAAGTATGGCTGGCTATATACCAAGCTTCTAGAAAGAGCTAAATATCACGCACTGCTTTCAAATAATCAAGATTATAATGCAGAAATGTATATCTCGCAGGAAATAAAAACCGATTTAAAATGGTGGCTTGCAAAAGTTCCTAATTCAAAAAATGACCTCAAAAGGGATGTTTTCAGTTTAGAAATTTTTACTGATGCCAGCTTATCCGGTTGGGGAGTTTTTTGTGAAGGAAAAACTGCATTTGGATGGTGGACAATCCTTGATACAGATAATCACATAAATTATTTGGAGCTGCAAGCAATTTTTTACGGACTGAAATGCTTTGCTAACAGATTGTCAAACTGCAACATTTTAATTCGTACAGACAACACCACGGCTCTGTCATACGTCAATAGAATGGGGAGCATTAAATTTCCAAAATTAAATGCTTTAGCTAGGGAAATTTGGCAATGGTGCGAGAACAAAAATCTTTGGATTTTCGCTTCATATATTCCTTCCAGCGATAACTGGCAGGCTGATGAAGCTTCTCGTACCTTGCAGACTCAAACAGAGTGGTCTCTTAATAGTGACTTTTTCATAAAAATAGTAGATTATTATGGTATGCCCGAAATAGATCTATTCGCTTCCCTACATAATTATAAATGTAAAAGATACATTTCCTGGCTTTTAGATCCAGAAGCTGAAAACATTGATGCATTTACAGTTCATTGGGGTGACCTAAATGTTTATGCCTTTCCCCCATTTTCACTGATTCTTCGCTCTCTGCAAAAGATAGTAATCGATCAAGCATCAGGAATTTTAGTTGTGCCATTTTGGGAATCACAACCCTGGTATCCATTGTTCTTAAAATTGATAGATAGTAATTTAATCTTTCTTGGTCCTTCTGATAATATGTTGGTTTGTCCTTTCAGCAAAAGGAAACATCCCCTCTCCAACGAACTTATCCTGGTTGCCGCGAGGCTATCAGGGAGGCGTTTCGGCGCAGTAATATCCCCGAGAACGCTATAATCACTATGGAAAATTCTTTAAGTGACAACACAATAAAACAATATAATATAACCCTTAAATGCTGGTGGGAATACTGTAACAGTGTTGGGATTTCACCATTTGAAGGGGATACAATACATATAATATCTTTTCTTCAAGATATATTTGACAAAACTCAAAATATATACGGTTCATTTAATTCGCACAGATCGGCCCTTTCCTTAATAACGTCAAAAAATTTAGGAGACGATTTGCGATTGAAACGTTTTTTAAAAGGCATTTTTAGACTTCGGCCTTCTAGACCAAAATATAATTATACGTGGGATCCGCAACTAGTTCTCACATACTTGAAAAATTCGGATGACAGCAACCTAAAAATGTTATCTCAAAAATTAGTTACTCTTATAGCTCTAGCTACAGGGCAGAGAATACAAACTATATCATTAATAACATTTCCAAATATACACTTTTTTAGTACAGGCGCAAGAATTTTTGTGCCGGACTTAGTTAAAACTTCTGGTCCTAAGTCATTACAACCTTGTTTAGATCTCCCGTATTTCGTAGACGATCCTCGGCTATGTGTAGCCTCAATTTTAAAAATATATTTAGATATGACTGGACCCTTAAGACAGCCCCAGTCAAATAAGTTGTTTCTAACCTACAGGAAGCCTTATGTTCCAGTTGGTAAGCAAACCCTCAGTCGTTGGATCAAGGAAATTCTTCAAGCAGCGGGTGTGAAGTCTGATGTTTTTAAACCTCATTCGGTTAGACACGCCTCCACGTCCGCCGCCGTAAGAAAAGGTCTTTCAATGGATGTAGTAAGAAAATCAGCAGGTTGGAGCTCGAAATCCAATACATTTGGAAAATTTTACAACAGGCCTTTAGTGAATGCCGATAGTTTTCTTAATATTGTATTAACGGATAAAGATTAGTTTAGAAAATGTTTCATTTTCATTAGGAATTTTGATTCGTTTGTTCACTTTCTTTTAATACTTACCGGTCGTAATGTTAATAGGTATATTTTAATATGTACCTTAAATATATTATGTCTTTAACCAATTTGTTTTACGGCATTCTTTCTTTGAACATCTACAATGTAAACAATTATGTAATATGGAGGACTGGACCCGAAATATAATTAACCGATCAAATGAACTTACCTGTGAAGTTCGATCGTAATTATATGAGGGTCCAGTCCGAAAATATTACATCCCTCCCCCCCATATCCCAGTCTGCCGTAAAACACATACTTTAAACAAAATGATGACAGATAGATGACAGATTAGGCAACGGGACAGGGTTGATTTTTAAAAAAATATTCTTTGAAACTTGTGCTCGAGAGTGGAAGAAGCATGTACTACAATGTAAACAATTATGTAATATTTTCGGACTGGACCCTCATATAATTACGATCGAACTTCACAGGTAAGTTCATTTGATCGGTTAATTATGGTGAAGTGAAAATGCTTTAACAGAACGATTTCCTGGTAAAAATGTGCCAAATGCAGCTACTTTTACCGCTGTGTGCAGTGAATGCACGTGTAGTGCAACGTGGGCATGCCACGGGAAATTTGCAACCAAATCTTATAAAGCTGTATTTTTCCATATTTAAAAATAAAACATATTTTTTTCGATAAACTTATTTTAAGAAAAAATTCTATCTATTTTCATTAAAAAGCTATGATCAGAAGTAAGAAGAACCGGTGCTTTGATCACCACGATCTCCTGACTTTAAATCTTTAGGACTTTTTTTGTGGAAACATTTAAAAAAATTAAGTGTATCGCACCGAAGTGGACACTATTGATAATTTACGCAAGCGTATTATACTTATTTGGGGCTAGTGACTTACGAGTTCAAAAAGGGACTAGAAGCAGAAACAATTGGGTTAGTTTGTAAAAATGGATAAAACGGTCCCAAAATTTTGTTGTTTGACATGTATGTCAAACTATTTTATTTTAAAACCTCAAATTGATTCTATTAATAATTAATAATAATAGCGGCAAAATCAGCTGAATTTACTGTATAATATAGGCCTTATAAAACGTTATTAAGTTTTTTTATCCAGCTGCCGATTGCATGCTTTGTCTTGTCAAGTTTTACAGGGGACCAGTTTCCAGTGCCTTGCAGAAGTATTTTTAAAACATTTTCGAACTTCCCCTCTTGATTTATTTTTTATAAAATTGTATTTGTAAGTTCTTTTAGATAAGTTTTGAAACACCTTGTATTTATTACTTTTAATGCCTTTTTATATCAGTTTCAGTAACAAAATTACCTCGTTTTTTATCACAAATTATTGATATCTGGTGTGTTGATTGCAATGACTGCTGGTTCCTGACATATCTGATAGTTTACAGACTTCAAAAGTTATGGGCCATATCAACAATTGGGCCTCTTGGTTTATAAATCTAATGAATATATTATTCTTAATTGAATAGCCTTGGAACCTGTATATTTATTATTACATATTATTATCATACCAACGAATTTATGATATCATTTAAACTGCAAAAAAATTCTTAAAAGAATAGTCTACCATTTTTTGTCCCATGGGGGACAGACTATTGTGAGAATACCTGCTCTACAATTCTTATGTCTGACGATCTGGACACTGATGCAATAAAACTAAAGACACCTACAATGCGTCACTGTCAAAAATATCTATTTTTTAACCATGAACCTATTTATATGCGCACAACTTAAATTATGGCATGCAATTTTGACTGAATGCAAAAATAAATGACACAATGTAAGTATTAAATAAAACTTCATGTTTTAATCATAAGCAAAACGCCTGCATATAGCGCTCATGTATATCTTAAGATGCAAATCGGGAATATCAAATACCTAGGTACATCTACCTACGTTAAATAGTTTTATCGTTGCCAAAATTAACCTTCAGATGCTGAAATCACGTGCAAATAGCATTCTGCTATTCAATCCATTGTCCAGTTTTGTGTGCGTCACGTATTTGAATTTAATTTGTGACGATTTTATCTGCATCATTTGCAAGATACAATCGCAAGTTTTAAATTGAATTTTTAATGAGTGAAAAGTGAGTAATAGTTGTTAATTCCCATAATAATAATAAATTCGTTTTTTTTAAATAAATTTTATTTTTTATTTTCATAATAATACCTACAAGATGAAAAATATGAAAAGCAAAATAAGAATCAAAATAATCAATGACAATTTAATTTATATATACAAAAAGCCTACATGCCACAGTGTAATTGTTACTTTGAAAGCAGCAAAAGTTTCCTGCAACACTTACAATGACAAATGCACTAGGAGTTTTAATCAATTATCGTTGTGCCCTTTACCGAAATAAATAGTTTGATATTTTTGTCAACAACTTATGTAATTTTTAAACACTAAGAATGAGTCGATTCGGTGAGTCTACGAACAAAGAAGTGCTTGTTAATACAGCTGATATGCAATCACCAACCTGGCGACAAATTTCTACATTTTGCGATGCGAAAGGATATAAATTTGAGCCAGATACATCGAGAAATTCAATGTAAGATTGAGATTGCGAAAATGTGACGGAAAAGGCTACAAAAAAGCGGTAGTTAAAACAATTTGGAGCACCACCGCTTTGCTAAAATGCTGCAAAGTAAATATTATAAAGATTTCAATATTGTATTTAACAAACCAAATTTACATAGTAAAATACAAACCTCTTGTGCAATTATAAGTAAATAAAAAATGTTGTACATATAGATGAATGATTATTAAATCAAATGAACTTACTTAAGTGATGATCGCTTCTAATTTTATGTATAGGCCTCAAAGAGAATATATGAAATAGATAACAAAATCTAAAAACAATTGAGTGTTTGATATGTTATAGTGGTTTTCCGGGGTTGTTAAGCCGTGACCTTGGTAACTGGTCGCTGCCAATAACAAAATTAAAATATTATTTGATCTATCCTTGTTGTTCTCATGCTACGCTCTATGGGGGAGGCGGATATTGTGGTGCGCCTATATATTCATTTCAGCTCTTGTTGTTGGTATTACGACTGATACGGAACCATTCCTTGGACAATGGTGGTTTTTCAAGACGTCCTGTAGCCGCCTTTGTAACTGGCCGCATTCCTTGCTTCCACTGTTGACTGTAGTCGCGGCGAAGCTTTTGCATCACCACTGAAGATGCCGACAGTAGTAGTACCACTGGAATTGAGTATGTTCAATTACAATAATCATTATTATTAGAGATCATTGCAAGGTGTTAAAATTCCATCAGATGGTTTTCCGTTCAGTTTCATTTTCAGTTCTCTTTCTCGCATATTGTTCTGTTTGACGTTTGACATTTCGATACATTGGCGTCAGTTCTAGATTATTTATGCTAACTTCTTCTTAAGACATTTGGTATATTAATTTACACAGAACAAGTAAGTGTGTGTATAGTATGTTTCATGAGCAAATGTAGGTAATTTAATTAATATAATATCTATATGTTTAAATAATTCAATACTGCTAAGTTCTGCATCTCCATTACTAATTCAAGTATGCAGATATAAATTCTTGGGCTTCTACTTTTAATTAGCTATCTTCAGAGATATTTTTTATCTCGAAAACGAAGCGTGTCCAAACATTCCTTTATAGGATTTTATTTTCTGTATGAGACCATAATCCTGGCACATCCTGTATAATATAATTTATTTATTTTTAATTTTTTTGAAATTTGTCAAAATATTACTTATACAAAATTTTACAAATATTACAAATTTTTACAAATATTTGCAAATTAAAATGTTGAACTGATCTGATAATGACTTCTGATACATTTCTTCTTTATCTCATATATTAGGTATCTATTTGTTTTCAAATGTACAAAATATGTTCTGTGCCTGGACATTTTAACAATTTTCCCGATGAACAAACATTATTTTAAAAATTTAAGCCAGAGTACTATAAAGATATCGCTATTTGAAATATTTGTGACTTTAATATTGCATTTGCATATTTAATGGGTAGAAGTAGTAAAAAAGCCATAAAGTAGATTTTTGCCTCTTCCTTTCAGATTATATTTAATAACTCCAAATCGTATTTAAAAAACGATGTTAGCTAAAATGCTACTTGACATTAAATCTGTTGAACGGTATATGTACAAGGTATACCGTGTACTATGGAAGACCACAGACTCATGGACTCAAAATAAACATATACAGACTGTCTCACATAAGAGGGCCACTCCCATGTATTTCGCTTAATATACGAGACACATAAAAAATCTTTAAATGTTTTTTGTTGTAATTTTGGAGGCTTTTATGCTTGTATAAACAAATTTGAGATCCATGGCCAACTTTATGAGTAATAACAAAAAAACAGATTGCACTTTTTTATGCAAAATACAGATTTTCTTATGTATTGGTTTTCACATTAGAAACAATTGAGACTTTAAAATTGTTCTAACACAGACAATGTATTTTTTTACTGTTTTAAAAAGGTATTTTAAGCTAATATAAATCAAATCTCCTACAATTCCTATCAATGAAGTCATATGTATGTTCTCTGATACCAAACATCTAGGTATGCTAATGAACAATTCCACAGACAAAGCTCTAATCAATAATTATCTAAAGAAAATAATCAAATTTACTAACCTTCTAATGAAATACTCTATAAATATCTAACTTCACTTTTTGGCAGTGGGAACACAAATTCAACTACAATAGATGAGATCTGACCTATTTCTGCATTTTTAGGATTGCTTCTTCAGGTGGTTTCCTTTAAGTTGAATCAAATATCTAACTATAAAAATTATTATAAAAATTAAAATTATTTGAAGTTAAATATCGACAATGACAAAAAGTGACATCCTGTCAATGAATTAAATATGACAATACATGAAGAGGCAATCCTAAAAATGCAGAAATAGGTCAGATCTCATCTATTATGATTGAATTTGTCGTGTTCCCACTGCCAAAAAGTGAAGTTAGATATTTATAGAGTGTTTCATTAGAAAGTTAGTAAGTTTGATTATTTTCCTTAGATAATTATTGATTAGAGCTTTGTCTGTGGAATTGTTCATTAGCATACCTAGACGTTTGATATCAGAGATCATACATATGACTTTATTGATAGGAATTGTAGGAGATTTGATTTATATTAGCTTAAAATACCTTTCTAAAACAGTAAAAAAATGTTACAAAAGCTAATACTAAGGAATATATGGGTAGATATTGTGGGTGTAATTCAACGCAGGTTGGGGCTTTTGTCCACTGAGTAGTTAGTTTCACACAATATTATTAATACCTAAAAATATATAAAAACTTTTACAGACAATGTACTTACGCTAAATGTTGCAAGCTGTGAAAATAAATGTATTACCTCAGTAAAATCACCATTTGACAAATTGTTTGTTCTTGTCATAGTATTTATACTCGATAGTCATAATTTATACATAGCCATTAGTTTGAAAATTGTTAAAGCTTATTGAGGCTTGAGAAACTATCATTTTGAATGTATTATAACTTGAGGGAGAGGATTACACATTAATTAAAATTTTCCATAGCGATTTTACGTTTGAGTTGAGATGCTCTTAATTCTTGAAACATTAATTTAATCTATTCAGTGATTTAGTTGAGTACTAAAATAAGCAGTGCTGAGTTAGAAACAAATTTTTATTTGAATTTAAACAGAAAAGGTAAGCTTAAAACTAGAAAATTTGAAAATATTAATAACATCAGCTAATACTAGTGCTTATAACTAATACAGACAAATAATAATGAATTACGTGAGATGCTCAAATTGAAAGCATTGATTTCTGACGCATAGTCGGACGCTCCTTGGTACAGAATTTATTATATTTCTCAGGGTTTCAGGAGGCACCAAAGTAAGCTTCTCTTATTTTTAACTTTAGATTTTCTACATTTTCTGGTACAGTTTGGAAAACTTTATCTTTTACATAACCCTAAAGGAAAAATCAAGAGGTGACAAATAGGGTGAAGGGGCTGGCCATTCAATGGGACAATGTGTGCCCAACCAGCGATGTGAAAATTGCTGATTAAGGTAATTCTAAACAGTTTCCGAATTGTGTGGGGGTGCTCCATCTTGCTGAAAATAGATGAAGTCCCGCCTATTTTCCAGTGACAAGTCATCTATTAACTTAATTGTTTCTACATTAACTTGAGCAACACGAAAATATTTAGGTACATTTTTTTATACTAGAATTGAAAAAACTGTAATAAATACGAAAGATAAGGGCTACACGTAGTATATTGCATGAAAGACGAAAAACGCGGAATTTTTTGTGACCATAGTCTGCTTCGATAGAATTTTTTTTGGTCGTGTAGTGGGCGCAGTGAATATTTGAATTTTGTAAATAATTCGATTACCAATTAATTGATTTAAATTATTTCTGGAGTGTGGACTTTTTGGAGTTTTACAGAGTGTTTTACTGAAACTTATCTTTTTTAAAAAGTACAATTTGTTAAATTTCAGCAAATCTGAAAAAAAGACGAATACCTTGAAAAACTGCTAAGTCCATTTCAAGACATTATCAATTAATATCAACCTACTGCTAGTTTACACAATAACATTTCCGTTCCAAATTTTCAGTATTTAACATAAACTAGTAAATGACAGACTATAAAATTTATAAAACCATTAAAATTATAATTACTACAACCAGTTATATTTCACATAATATATTTGTATTAGATATTTAATTTGATTTAAATTTCAGTAACAGTACCTACAGCAAATTGGATAAAAAATAAGTCGTTTCTGAAAAAGTCGATTAGTTGTTAATGACTTATTTCAAAAAATAAATTTAAATAAATTCCTTGTACTTCATTTAAAACTAACTTTAATTCAACTGATAATCAATTAAGAAGGAGTATTTTAATTTATCTGCTATTAATATTCAAGAAACACTCCAAGCTATATTCCTGCCTTATTAATTAATAATTATTATCTGATGAATATTCATAATTAAATATTTAAATACAACAACAAATTAATTTAGAATTAAAAAAGCAAAGAATTCAGAATATATTGATTAAAAGTTGGTAATAATTTTGATCCAATATTTAGACAAATTAATTAAAAATTGACTGTTAGAAAGAATTTTACTCGGCACATATAGGTGTATAGGCAAACATTGTTTTTAAGCACAACAGTATATTATTCAACGAGCATATAATGATGGCTGTAATTCACGAGTGAAGAAATCAACCTAGTGAATTATATCCATTAATGCAAGTAGAATACTAACTTTGTCCACGAATATTAACTACTATTATTATATTTTAATAAACTTTTTACGGAAAATCCCAAATAGCAAAACATATTTACAATTTTCAGGATATACGACAATTATGTTTTATTGCTGTATTTTCATTGCTTTCAAAATAAATATTTGTTTTATTATAGCGGCTAGTACCATTATTTTGTTGTCAGTAACTAAAATATTTTATAAATTTATCACAATAATGTTTGGTAGCTAATTTATAAAAGAGTAATTTTACTTTTAAGAGCAAATAACTGTATTATACACTGTAATATAGTTATTATGTAATGATATTATCAGTTGTAAAACCAAAATAGTAATATAACAATTACAACAGAAAAACGTTTGTTTTCACTCAAAACTACATTGAAAAATTATTCAATAAAACAAATTTGAAATAGCAAAAAAGAAGTTAATTTGACATCCTGCTTTAGCTTCCATAGTCATTGTATAATAATAATGTCAAGTGTTGCATTTAGAAGAAAAGTAAAGAAGTATTATCAAAAAAAAAAAAACTATGATATATTGAAATTTAAAAATACTACTTTTTATCTCACCCGTTTCATTAAAATGTTTCGGAAATATAAAAAATCCATGATTTTAAATGTCTCGATATAAAATTTAACAATAAATACGATACGGCCCTGTTATGAACTCTTTATAGAATCATAATTTCCAGTGTTTTATAGAAATCGCTCATTTACCCACAACCACAGTATTTTATAAGCAGCAGCCATTTTGCCATAACGGTGAAAATCATTGTGGTGTATAACTATAAAAAATATCATAAATTCTGATTTCCTAATATTGAATAATAGTCAAAACAAAAACAGACAACTATGAAAAGTTATGATGATTTTAATGCTTTTGGCACAAGATTTTCACGCCAAAAAGCATGAAATTTCAGAAACCCAATTTTCTTTTAATTATCATATAATCGCATAATATGCAGCGCATGTAAAATTCACTATACAATGTGGACTATACAAATCACAATAAAATTTTCTCCGCAATAAAAATTACTTTCACAAAATGCACACGTAAAATAATATTTATTAGAGATAATCGTGATCTTCCGATACTTTTACGATACACTCAATAAATAATTTAGTTTTATTGATAGGTTTTATACTATAAAAATATCGTATTTTGCTACTAAAGATAACAAAATAAAACTCTTATAAAATTGTTATTTAGTTGATTTGTTACTATTATAGTTATACAGGGTGTTCCAGAATGCTGGTCAAATATTTTACCAGTGTATTCCACAAGCCATTTTAGGGGGGGATCTTCATATAAAATTTTTCAATTTGGGTCTCCCTGTTGAGATATTCGAGTCTCAAAATGGAGGAAAAAATAGTTTTTTTATTTTTCTTTAAAAACAGTTACACTTAGAAATTTCAATTTTGGAACACATTATCAACAAGTCTAAAGCTATTTTATGGTGGTATCTATTCCTTGGCTCATGTTTCTGGAGGGCAGGAATAAGCAACCCGTAGACTTATTTCTTTCAGAACTTTTTCCTGCAATGACCGATTTCAACAAACCTTTTTTTTAAATACTACATATAATTTTACTATTTTTTTCCATCTTGTCATTTTTTCATACAACCAACAGTTTGCGCGGAAAAAAATAAAAATAGTTTTCCTTACTCTAAACATCTTTTCGTTACCGGTTACTGATAACCGCAGTAGGCGGTTGATATGTTGATGTTTCTCTGTTGTCTCGTCAAACAAATCAGTTTTGACAGTTTTTGCAAATATTTGTAAACTGAGTCTTCCGTACAAATATTAGCGAATAAATTGACGAAACATACATACGGCACGATTGGTAACAATTATAGGCATTACTTGATTAGAAATATTTGCAAAAACTGTCAATTATAGACCTAATGGCGATTTGTTTCACAAGACAACAGAGCCGCCTACTGCGGTTACCAGTAACCAGTGACGATAAGATGTTTACAGCAAGGAAAACAATGTTTATTTTTTCCACGCAAACTGTTGGTTATATGAAAAAATTACAAGAGGGAAAAAAGTAGTAAAATTAGATGTAATATATTGCTGAAATCGGCCATTGCAGGAAAAAGTTCTAAAAGAAATAAATCTAGGGGTTGCTTATTCCCGAATATCTCAACAGGGAGGACCCAAATTGAAAAATTTCATATAAAGATCCCACCTTGAAATGGTTTGTGGAATACACTGGTAAAATATTTGACCATCATTCTAGAACACCGTGTATAATTCCGCAATTTACATCATTATCTTAAAAACACTTTTAACACAAATATCATACAATATTGTTTCTACAAACGTCATTAAAAAGATTTAATTCGGGTAGAAGTAAGTTAAGTTTTAAATAGTATCGTAGGCACTATATCAAATTTTCGAAGTGGGCATTTGCCAATGATATATAGTAACCAGGGTGGCAACCATTGCTGCATTCATCATTTACGAAAAGTTTGAAAGCTTTGGATTTGTCACTTTTAAACGTTGTGTCTTTTTGCCCTTAAAAAGTATAAAGAAAATATGGAAATATTTAAAGAAATCGATGAAGCGGCCAACCGAGCTACTTTGGACTTATTACCAAGAAAATCCTGGATTCCATATGACATTGCATACAATAAGTTTGTGAAATGGTGTGAAGAAAGAGGCGTTCCTGGAAAATATACTGACAATGTATTCTTGGCCTATTTTGAGGAGCAATCCAAGGTTTGGAAATCTTCATCTCTATGGTATAATAATTGTTCTATGTTACGAATAAGTAGCGACGTACTTAGATATCAGTAAGCATTTTAAGCTCATTGCGTTTCTGAAGCGTCAAGGAGAAGGTTACCAACTCAAAAAAATCAAAGATCTTGCACAGTTTTTGAAGTGTGCACCGAATGATGAGTATCTTATGATGAAAGTAGCTACTATTTTGGGAATATTTGGTGCTTGCCGTAGAGAAGAGCTTTGCCGCAAATGTGGGACATCTGAGGCTTTTCCTAAAATATGTGAAAGGCAAGTGTACGAAAAACCCTGTGGGGATAAATACGTTTGGAAAATTTCCTGCTCCTACTGCAAAATTTCTGCAACTTGCAAATTCTAACCTCTATACTGGACATTGTTTTCGGCGTTCGTCGGTAAGCTTACTAGCTTACTTCGTTAGAAAGTAAAAATTCGATTGCCCGAAAACTGCTTTCAGTGGCATCAATGCCAGCGGATTCTGCTCAAACGTCAACTAAGAATGCAGTAGTTTCAGTTGATAGTGGTAGAATTGTGGAAGGATTTAATTTTTCAAATTGTGTGAATTGTAATATAAGTATCCACAAAATGGCATTTACTTTAAGCCACTAGTGCTTTAAAGTGATATTTTTAAGGCACTGGTGCCTTAAAGCAATATTTTTAATGCTACAAGGGAGTGTTAAAAATTGCATTTTTAACATGTTTGTAGAAAAAGTACTTTATAATATGGTGCAAATTATGGTTGTATATTTGATCTATCATATATACAGAGTGTCTACTTTTATTTGTGTACAAATCCGTAAAATCTTTATTCTTCAAGACAATTAAAAAGAAATTTTTATTTCAAATTACATTGAAACCGTTTTGTCTGACCCTATCACGGCATTTAAGATGGCGATCCAAGACCTGCTATGATTTTTTTTATACCCCCGAAATCCAATAAAAACGTTTAGCGATTTTTTTTATTTCAAATCTGATAAGGTGGCGTTAATCATGATCCCCCAAAACCTTAATATATGAAATTTGAAAAAAGCTATACAGAGCGTTTTCTTCTATACGTTCTTAAAGTTTGAACAAAAACTACACAGAGTGTTTTCTCCTACATGTCCTCAAAGTTTTATTTCTATAAAAATTATTCTTCAAGAACAACATTTTTTTTTGTTTTAAATGGCATCGAAAACCGCTTGATCTGATCCTACTATGGCAATCCAGGGCCTATTATAATTTATATCCTGAAAATTTAATATAAATGTTTAGCGAATTTTTGATTTACAATCTGATAAGGTGGGGTTAATCACAACCCCCCTCTCACAATAAAATACTGAATTTTAAAGGCACTAGACGAATCAAGTATGAAGTCATGGAATTATGTCAAAAGGTTTTCGATGCCATTTAAAACATAAAAATATTTGTTGCGTTATTTTGGAAAATAAAGTTTTTACAAAGTTTTATAAAAAATAAAAATCTGAGAACGTGTAGAAGAAACCAGTCTACATAGTTTTTGTTCAAATTTTACACATAGGGGTTCTGAGATGACCTGAGTAACACCACTTTATTAGATTTTAAATAACATATCGCAAACATTTTTATTGAATTCGAAGAGCATAAGAATAATCGTAGCAGGCCTTGGATCGCCATCTCAAACACCGTGATAGGATTAGAAGTCACGGTTTTCGATAACATTTAAATCACAGAAATATTTGTTGCGCTTTTTTGAGAAATTAAATTTTTACGAATTTTTACAAAAATGAAACTTTAAAAAAGAAAGAAGAAAACGATCTGTATAGTTGTTATTCAAATTTCTCATATAGGGGTTTTGAAAGGTCCTGATTAGCACCAATTTTTTTTTAATTATCTTGAAGAATAAATATTTTACGGATTTGTACACAAATAAAAGTAGACATTCTGTATGTATATGTTGCAATGCTTTTGTGACTTATGTTGACTTATGTAGGTATATGTTTTATAAGGTTTGTTTCGAAAACGATTTTGTAACTGTTATAAAATACCAAATTGCTAATTGAGACACTACACAGTATTTTGACATTCATATCATGAACATGACATAACTATAATTTAAAATTGTCAAAACACCATAGTTTCAAGTTTGACATTTGTCGTACACATGACAAATTTAAAAAGTAAATAAAACTTAATAGTTACTAAACTTCTACCACCACTCGGAAACATGTTAACATTACCATAACTGGTATAGTGGGTAGCATTTGGCTTTTACGCAGTAGGTTCAGGTTCAATTGATGGCACCGGAGAATTATTGTTAGTACATTCCCGATTCTTTGAAGTCAGTCAATAATGATTTCATTATTCGATAGTGTAGTATAGAATAGTTGTGTACAAATTTATTTTTGGTAAAACCATTTACTATTGGAACAAGAAATAAACTGTAAAGAAATAATTGGTTAAATATGGCCAAGTATTTTTTAGGAAAATACAGCTTATTTATAATTTCAATAAGTATACCTTGAAAAAATATTCATTGCCATTATGTAACTACGACGAAAATGGGGAATAAGTTTTTAGTGCCTGCTACGTTCAGCCATGTTTCCGGATTTTGTATGTCCACGTTCCAGCGACATCATGGTTCCGTGACGATGACGTCGCTGAGTGGTAACCGCAACTTTTAAGGAACTTCAACACGCTCCCACCACTCTTTCATATTATTTATTAGTATGTTGATTGCTTTGTCGGGCAGCTAATATTGTTACATTTCATTTCTTTCCACATGTCCATCTCTATTTCCTTAACTCTGAATCAAATAGCTATTGGGCAGACTATAAGTGCAGTATGTACTACTGACGTAAGTAAAACTTTTGGGTACTTCAAAATAAAGATTATTATGGAGTGGTGTAAGCTCCAAAATTATAACGAATGATATAATGACAAAAATAGTGATACAGTTTTCAAATTCAGCACGCACCTATAAAATGTAGATGTTTTAATAAAAATGCTGTCTAAAATATCTAATAACATTATGTGATACTCTAGAAGGTGAAAGCTATTTTTTAATGTTCGTTGGAAATGACATTAATTTGTATGCATCAATTTATTAAATTTAATACAAAAATACCGACATATGCTTTATTTGTGAAGTTAAGATTAATATTTTGCAATAATGGCGACCTAAGTATTGCCTGTCAAAATAACGCATTTTGCAAATCTTACTTTGACGTCGCTTTAAGAAACACAGCTGATGCTTTAGCATCCTTAAAGAGAACTATGTAACTTTCAAGTAATATATACTACAAAATATCAAACAAAGCTGTAGCGTTATTTTAGTAGCACTAAATACCACTTTTCTTTAGTTTTATTGGGTTTTTGCCACACTTCTGAAAAAAATAAAGATAAATTAAATAATCTCTGTTGGTCATCTTCAACGTGGTACGTCCGATGTTTACAATGAACACATTTCTTGAATTTTATCTTCTAGTAGTGGTCAAAACCCCAGCATTATTATTTTTATTGTATTTGTGGCTTTGCTGGTAACTCCTGTTGCATGTTTTGTCCTTTGGATTCTTTGTGGTGTTTTGACCCAGATATTTAATCTAAGTCTAAGTTTATAGTTTACTATAGACATAGTTTTATGTGGAGTTTTGTCCATACTTAGCACTAAAATTCTGCCTTAACGACATCACTAAGGAATTATAATCAATTTTGGTGGTACGTTAATTTAGATGCGATCTATATATTATGTATAGTGTCCGGAAACTGTGAGTAATGCATTTAAAATAATTAATTATTTAATACTCTTTCGAAAACTCTGTATTAAAGGATTTACACAATCTCAAAATTTGTCTGCACTCTGTATAGTTTGGGTATTTCTGGGAACACAATTATAAGTAGGGGAGACCAGGTACGAAAGTAACATATTTTTGTAAAGCCGGATAAATAAAAAATTAACAAAATTATATAAATTTACTTACTATAAGTCGTTTCGTTGGCACTTTATACATAGAAGAAAAATAATATTGAAGTAATTAAAGTTCATATTGACGGACAATTAATAAAAACGTAGAGAGTGTACGTCGGTACAATCTATCCAGTGGGTCAAAAGTAAGTAAGAGAACATGGGGACGTTTGTAACATATGAATAATAGGTAATAACTAGGTATAGAAACTTAGTATTTACAAGGTATTTGTTTATTAATTATACCTATATAAAAGTAAGTTGTAGTGCAGGTACATAATATATTCTTTATTTGAAAAAAATATTTAAGTGAAAAAATAGAATAATGAAACAGAAATATAAAATAATAATATAATTTTTTTGGTAATAACAAACAATCCTTACCCTATCTGCCTTTTGCACGGTTGTTTGTCGCCAGACTCGTCAATATTCCATATTTGGGATGAACCAAGTTTTTCCTAATCAATAACAATATTTCCCACGACCTGTTGTTAGTTGTCTTTTGTTAGGCATTCTAAATAAAGAGAATGAATTTGTATATTCCCACACAGCATAACCAATACTGAAGTAATTATCTGGATATCAACAGAATTATCATTTTAAATATGACAAATACGATCATAGGTATTAAATATGAGGGACGGTTTGTAACATGTTACAATCGTCTTCCTATGGCATTGTTACATTCGTCCCATTGCGCATTTTTCACGCAATTGACAGGAAACTTGCTTAAAACTTTTTTTAACGATTATTTTTAATTAAAATACCATGCTTGGGTTATAGCCAATAGTGGTATTAACTGAACAAGCCAATAAAATAATTCGAAATAACGTTCAGTTCTAGGATTATGATAGATTAAGATAAAGAATGAAAACTTACTTTTCATATCATTTTGCACCGTGCAGGTTTTAACTCTAACTAAAACACACTAGGGATATTGTTGTTCAAATAAGTTGATGTAGATTTCACTACCGACTCTATGATGATATAATATCATAGACAAACCTCTTTAGAAAGACAATAGGCTTACTGTTACAACCAACCCGTGTTACTTTCGTACCCGGTCTCCCCTACTATAACCGCGCTAATATGATAGCGAGTCAAATACCAAATCTTCCAATCACATATTGTGGCATAAACAGGAAAACTTATGGTTTGAGGTTATTTTGGTTAAGTCCGTTCTAATTTTCTACGCTTTATCACGTAAGAAATGATAAAAATTTGTTCCTATTACAATTTGCAATTTATTATTTTAATTTTGTCAAACCTTTTGTAAATAATGATATAATACTACAACCTTCAGATTCACCTCACATTGTTATAATAGATAACTTAGATTTATTAAAATTAACATAAACATACAACAACCTAAACAACATCATACATGCCTACAATTGTTATATTTTTAAGATTTTCTTTTCTATCTATCCTTCGTGAGTTATTATTTGACACTTCTCACTCATACAAATCAAATCAAAATAGATGTTAGATGTTCTGTTATTATTGACTTAAACAATAATTATCATTTTTATTCTGTCATGTATGTCTCTGGACTGAAAATAATAATCACAATCTTATTCAGTGCATTTAATAAGCTCACATGTTAAAACTAATTTTATATAATTATAGTTACCACAAACTGCGAATAATTACGAGAAATTATTTATACCTTGACGTGATGATTTAATTATTATTTACATAAAGTAAATATCTGTGTCTGTCATGTATACACAGAAAATTTTGTCTGCTTCACAGTGATTGAAGTGAGAAACAGTTGCAATGCAAAAAAATACTTTACGAGTAATAACACATTGTGGTCACGTTACTACTCTATCACATGAGCTCACATGACATAAGAAAAATGTAGTCACTTCACATATATGTAAATTACAAAGTGAAGTAAATTATCTGAGCTGCTGTTAATCCATCAATTTTATTTGATATAAAAGTTTTTCAAACGCTGAATGGTCAGGTGGTGTTATCCGTGACTACCACGAAAAGTGTAAAGGAACAATAATATCTTCAAAAAATTTATAATTATTAAATCACGATAACACAATTATTTTGAGATTCTTGTAGTTGCTATACAGGTGAGTCAGAATTAGGTGCAAAAAAGTAACCGAAGATTCTTCTGGCCAAAACAAAGTTTTTATTCAAATAATTTTTTGTTCTAACATGCCTCCTTACGAAGATACAGGATTCTGAAATTAGGAAAAATTTAAACATCACTATAGTGAGCCTTTTATTAAAAAAAACTATATTGGGCCACTGGTAAATATTGAAACTAATCCTTTTTTTTATTCGGGCATCTTTTTTACTACAAAAAAGTATTCTTACATAAATGCAGTAGTAAATAGCTCCCTTTTGGAATTAATAACTTTTTACGAAAACATGACATGCTGTAAGTATGTATTTTCAGTAATTGAATTAAATATCCAACAAATTAAAGCTGATGCTGTCATTCAAAATCGGCATCTGTTGTATCTAGTAAATAATTATTTGAAAATTCATTTCCATCTCTAAATTTTTAAATGGGCGATTTTACTTCACAAGAAGAAGGTGCAGCCGTGACAGAATACCACCGGCAGATTACCTAGAAGAACTCCAAATCATGAGGCATTTGCATCAATCTTGCGAAGATTCAGTGAGCTTGGAATTTCAAAGGCTAAAACGGTTGGTACATTATAAAGGCAGAATGTTGAATCTTACTACAAGTACGTGTCGAGTTTCTGTGCAGTTAGGATTTCCACAAAGTTTTGTATTAAAAGCTAATACGTAGGGAGCTGTTACATCACTATACAGATGGTCAAGATCTTCATCCTGGAGATGCCAAGCAACGTTTACGTTTTTGACAGTGGCTTATTAGAAGAATACATTTTGTTGCGTTTATTTTATGTCAGCCATTTTTGTAATAAACGGTATTACAAGTTTTTAAAACTTATTCATTGAACAATCCACATGTTAAGAGAAGTAGAAGGCTCCAGTGCCATTTTTCTATCTATATTTGGGGAGGATTCTAAAATGGTCATTTATTGTAGTTGCAAGAACATAATAATCGCATAAACGCAAATATTTACGGGGATTCTTTTTCACAATAATTTTCAGGGTAGATGAATTGGCCCGTTTGGTCCTGTGAGATGGCCTTCCAAGAAGTCCCGACTTAAATTTGCTAGATTTCTTCTTATCGGGATTTTTAAAGTAACTAATTTACAGCGACGTAATTAACACTGTACAACAGGAAAGAATTAAAAAAAAATTGGTTGAATGTTTTACACAAACTATGGCTTACGCCGCGCCGGTTACTACTTTTAAAGTAAAAAGTTGATTTACTCCAAAAAGGAGTTTACTGACATTATGTAAGAATATTTGTGTTTTCTGTAAGGAGACAATAATTGTATTTATATAAAAACTTTATTTTAGTCAGAAGAATCTACAGTTGGTTTTCTTAGAGCTCTTTTCACAACACAGAATAATAGTAGTTACAAGTGTTTAAAATGACTTCTGTTTCTTACAAGAAGTGTTTACTATACAAACGCCTCGTAGCCATAGAGTTTTGCTTAGATTCGCCGTAAATTAACATGCGATGCAGCTGGTCATGGTTACTAGAAATTCCATTCCATTTTTGTTTATGTACACTCACAAACATCAAAGAAAAATCAGACAAAAATTAATCTCACTAGTTGTACACATGAAATGACTAATATTACTTTCTAGTAGTTTTTAGGCTTTGACGGCTAGTGCTATCATTTGATACATAGTGATTTTTCGGGTTGTTGTGCCGTGACCTCGGTAACTGGTAGTTACCAGAAACAGATTTAAAATACACATCCCTAGCATTAGTCGGGTTACTTTTACCTGCCTTGGTTGGTCTTGGGCTAGGCTCTGTGGGGATAGACCCGCTATCGGTGTCTCTTTGCCCGTCCATATATTGATTTCGGTTCCTATCGTTGGTATTACGACTGATACGGTCGGAACCGTTCCTCGGATAATGGTGGTTCTCCGAGGCGTTCCGTAACCGCCGCTGTAACTGGTCGCATCCCATGCTTCCCATGCTAATGAACAATTCCACGGAATTAATAGGAATTGTAGGGGATTGGATATATATTAGCTTAAAATGCCTTTCTAATACAGTAAAAAATGTTACAAAAGCTAATAATAAAGAATATATGGGTAGATATTGTGGGTGTAATTCAACGCTGGTTGGGGCTTTAGTCCACAGAGTAGTTAGTTTCACACAATATTGTTAATACCTAAAAATATATAATAAAAACGATACACAAAGGGTATAATTTTGTTATTAACTTAGTAGGTCGTTACGATGTTTAAATTCATTGACAGATTAATCAATTTGACATTATCGACATTTAATTTCAAATAATTTTAATTTATTGGTATAATAATTTTTACAGTTTGAGTCAACTTAAAGGAGGCCACCTGATGAAGCAATTCTAAAAATGCAGAAATATTTCAGATATCTATTGTGATTGAATTTGCGAGTTCCCAATGTCAAAGTGAAGTTAGATATTTATAGTGTTTTCATTAAACCAGGTTAGTAAATTTAGATAGATTAATTTCTTTAGATAATTATTGAATAGGGCTTTGTTTGTGGAATTGTTCGTTAGCATACCTAGATGTTTGGTATCAGAGAACATACATATGACTTTATTGATAGGAATTATAGGAGATTTGATATATATTAACTTAAAATGCCTTTCTAATACAGTAAAAAAAGTTATGGTTGCAGCGTCACATTAAAAATGCTGTATCTTGAACAGTGTATAGTATAAGTATAAATAAAATATTCCACCTGATAAATTTTTGAAACTAAAAATATTTTACTATATTTTTTTTCCCTATTCATCATTATTATTTGTCATCAGCTATTGTTAGGGGACTTGTTGGTGGACTGTATTTTCTTCTTTGAATAAAACGTTTATAATATATATATATATATATATATATATATATATATATATATATATATATATATATATATATATATATATATATATATATATATATATATATATATATATATATATATATTGAATACAAGCTGATACATGAAATTATTTCTTTAGCGCACTTGGTAGCAGGTAGCGTACATGACGAGTAGATTGGAATTATAGGAAACACTAGCTAATAATAAAAACTATACGGGTAAAATATACAGGGTGAGTCATTAATAATGGAACATAGCTTAAGGGCGGATTGTTAACGTCAAAATAAAGCGATTGAGCCCAAATGCCTTATTCAATTGTTGGTCTTTTTCATTCTACAGGGTGTCAAAGTTGAAAAAACGTTTTCCATTTTTTTTTTCTATATTTTAAGAACATTGGACCAATTGTACCAAATTTATAGTCATATGTTTTTTGACGTGGCAATTACGAATGTGCAAACAGTATAAAGATCACGACTAGGGGGCGCTAGTTATACTGTACTGTCGATGTAAAAATATGTATAACTTTTTGAATTTGACACTTTTGAATTTTTCAGTAAAAAAAACTATTGAACTACCTTCCATTCTAAATGGAAAAGTATACCTGTTACAAATCGATAAACTCAACCGTTACCGAGAAACAGATGATTTAAGTTTTTGAGATTCGACAAGAATTAAATTAGAAAATTAGAGAGCCTTAAGATGTTAAAACTGAATTAACAGTAAGACGAACACTAGAACAATTGAAAATTTTATTATGCATATCTTAACAAATTATTAATCATAAAAGATTAGCGCAGTGACCACCAGCGGCTTCAATGCACTTTCTTAGCCTCTTATTAAAATTTTGTCTGACGTTGAATAAACTTCTATGTTGCTTAATAATATTAACTGATTCTTGAATCTTCCCCACAGTTGTTTTTGACTATTAAACTAAACATTTAATATAGCCTCAAAGTAAAAATGTGGAGGATTTAAATCAGGCCTACGTGCGGACCAAGGAACTTTGCTGCCGCGCCCAATCCAACGGTGTGGAAAATTTCCATTAAGATATTCTCTTACTAGTCGGGAGTAATGTGCAGGTGCACCATCATGCAAAAACCAGAAGTTCTGCCGTAAATTTAAGAGAATCTTCGAAAACCAGCGGCAAATCATTAATTATAAAATTTAAATAATTTTCTCCGTTAAGTGTCCACGTGGTAGTATGAATGGCTCCACAATATTATCGGAGAGAATTTCACACTAAATATTTATAGAGAACTCTTTCTGAAATTGTACTTCTCTTGGTAAATGAGGATTTTCTAGTTCCCACGAATTACTATTTCTCCAATTAAAAATACCTCGTCGGGTAAATGTGGCATTAAATGCTGAAATGAAATGATAAGCATATAATTTTTCTTTGTGGAGTATTCTGCTAACGGAACACTGACTGATGCCAGTAGCTGCCGAAATTTGACCTGTGCTTGTACGCGTATTTTCAGCAATTCGCACTACACCATCATCTTCTTGCTCCGCTGTTCGTATTTTTGGCCTTCCAACGTCTCTTTTCAGGCGAAATGATTCTGTTTCACCTAATCTGCCGTACAACCTCTTAAATAGTTTATGATCGGGTTGTGTGTAATCTCGATATAATTACAAGTTCCTCGCTGTTGCACGGCGACCACAAAAATTTTCTTGGGCATATACACATGTCATGTTTCTCATTTCAATGTTCGAAAAATTATTATGACGGGGCATTTTAAGTATAAAAAATAACAATAAAAAACACTATTGCATAATCTATGAATTGAGTGGGACTGACAGAAGTCTACTTATTATTTCCACGCCTACTACTAAAAAAAAATAATTTTCTAATTTACTTCCCGCCGAATCTTAAAAACTTAAATCGTCTGTTTCTCGAAAACGGTTGATTTGTAGCAGGTATACCTTTTCTATTTAAAATTGAAGGCAGTTCAATAGTGCTTTATTAAAAAATTCAACAGTGTATAATACAAAAAGTTAGATAAATTTGTACATCGACAGTACAGTATAACTAGCACCCCGTGACTTTAGCACTGTTAGCATATTCGTAATTGACACCCCAAAAAACATAAGACTACAAATTTTTTAAACAATTGGTTCATACATTCTTAAAATATAGCAAATAAGCGAAAATATTTATTCAACTTTAACACCCTGTAGAATGAAAAGAAGCAACAATTGAATAAGGCATGGTGGGCTCAATCGCTTTATTTTGACGTTAACAATCTGCTCTTAAGCTATGTACCATTATTAACGACTCACACTGTATATTGAATACAAGTTTGTATATGTAGCTATTTCTTTAGCATAGTTCGTAGTATAGATGACTACTTAGAATTGTAGGAAACTAGCTAATAATAAAAACTATAAGTCTGTTTAGAAATGAAAGATAGCAATAAAAGCTTATTATGTATGCAAATCGTAAATAAATGAAGTACTGGTGCTTATATTCAATATTTTTATATTATGTATTATCGGTATAGATGAGCCATACTTTTACAAAAACTTTGTGTTATCGGGTTGTACTAAATTGTAGCAGGTAGCTAAAATTTAATCCCCGACAATCTGTCTTTGTCTAAATTTAAATTTAATGAATAGACTTTTACTCCACACAAAAATATATGTATTTTGAAAATTCAAATTATGGTGAGTAAATGTAGTGTTGTATAAATGTACAATAAAGAAAATAAAAAAGTAGGTATATTAAAATTCATCCTCTGAATATTCTGATGAATTATCTTCGCCTCCTAGATTGATTACGATAAGTTCCACAGCAACGTCAATTAAATTAGCGAGTTCCCACATTTTCTCCTCTTCTTCTTAACGTGTACCGTTATTTGGCGATTTGTTGACATTTCATTGATAACACATTTTTTCTGATCTTTTTTAAGATTGACAAGTATCAAAAGCTTCTTATTCATCATATTTGTTTCAAAAATAATGTTTTTTTCCGGATAACCATTGAATTATATCGGCTTTCCTCCAAGCAGTCGTAAGCGTTCGCTCGGTCTGCCGTGAATGGTAACTGGTATCCATGACAATTACAGACACCGGAGGAATAAGATCCAACATCTGTGTAAAATACTCTTCGAAAACATCTGCGTTCATAGCTTCGTGATAATCACCTGTATTTTTAGATTCAAATAAAAGTAAACCGCCATCTACAAATACCACTGGCACTACCTATATGTGTCACTATTAATTTTCGCCCTTTACCTGAAGGTGCCTTGAACCCTGTTGAAAGTCCATCTAAAAATGCTTGTCGAAAGTTTTTTACATTTTTATCTTGCCATACTTTTGTTACAGTACGAGCCCAGAGTCATATCATTTGGCCCAGCGGCTATTTTAATTCTTCACTTTACTTTAGAAAACACTGGTAGACACAAATGGAAAATTTATTAATTCCAACTATTTTCATTGTAATTTGAGACATATTGGAAACATTTTTTATTAAAATTAATTACTTAAATGCTAGAAATGTGCCCATAATAACAAAGTATATAATTTAACAACAAATCATTTCGTTTGGCCCAACAATCATATCCGCAAATTGGTGATTTCACCATTGTGTAACATCACCCTTTTGCTTCAGAACTGTTTGAATTCGCTTTGGCATAGTGTCTACTAACTTTTTACAATCTTCAGCAGTAAATGAGTTCCAAATGTGAGTTAGTTTCTCTTTTAATTCAGAAACTGTTCTAGCAGGTGAGGCACGCAACTTTTTCTTCATAATGTGCCAAAATGTTTCTATTGGCTTCAGATCGGGACTACTTGATACTCAGTTTAAGGTGGGAATATTATTCTGCAACATCCATTCCTTGACTATTTTGGCAGTGTGACACGCAGCGCCATCTTGTTGGAACACGTACTCATTTTCTATTGTTTTTAATGTTTCAATTGATGGCATTAAGCTGCCCCTAAGGATGTCAATGTATCTAACAACATTAACAGTCCCTTCTACGATGTGCAGTTTTCCAACACCCTGGGCTGACATACATCCCCAAATCATTACAGAAGCCGGAAATTTCACTTTTCGGCGCAAATAGTCTGGATGATATGGCTCATTTTTTGTCCTCAATACTCTACTTCGATAATCTCCGACACATACCTCAAACCTTGATTCGTCACTCCAAATGACGCTATTCCATTGCATTTGTGACCAGTTCTGATGATTTTTTGCCCATACCAACCTATTTTTTTTCTGCTTTCCTGTTAACAGAGGTTTTTCTTTAGCCTACGATTTAAAAATTGTCTGCTGTTAGTGCCTATAAAATGAAATAAAAAATTACTTACTTTGTAAAACTTATAACCCAGTCGTTTGATAGCTCTGAGACAGGTTGATCTTGAAAAATATTTACCCGTCGCCCTATTTCATGCTACACTTAATTCGGCACAATTGGCACGACGGTTTTGTTTCAAAATACGGCGTAAGCCTCTCAAATCGGTCGCGGTTATTTTTGAAGTTCTACCCAAATTTGGTTTTTCTTCCACTGCTCCTGTCGTTTTATATAATTAACCGATCAAACGAACTTACCTGTGAAGTTCGATCGTAATTATATGAGGCGTCCAGTCCGAAGATATCATTAAGAACACCCTGTAGTACGTGCTCGTACTTGCAATCCGTGCACAAGGTTTAAAGAAGAAAGCTCCCGCTCTCACCTATCCCCCCCAGTCTCCCCATCCCAGCCGGTTCCATCGTCCCGGTTACACCGCTCCCCGTCATATCAGTTTAAAGATTCCATGTTTTACGACATAGGTGTGTGGGAGGGCGGGAAATGATATCTTCGGACTGGACGCCTCATATAATTACGATCGAACTTCACAGGTAAGTTCGTTTGATCGGTTAATTATATTTCGGCGTCCAGTCCTCGATATCATTAAGAACACCCTGTAGATGTTGAAAGAAAATATTGTCGTAAAACGTGTATGTTACCGAATTAGATTCAGATAATTGAAAATTACCTGATCTAGTGGGATGAGGACACGTAGATAGTCTCTATTAAATGAGATTATTAGAGTAGTTACATATATAATTGAGTAAACTAAGAAATATTGACATTCATAAGTTCAGTTTACATAAAATAACTTAAAATATGAGTTCTAATACAAGATCATAAAGGTAACAAAAGAAAACATATATAAGTATAAACATACTTATGTACATATTAAGAATCAAAAACAGTTCTTAAGTAATCACCTTTTTCATTAAGAGGTCTATTGTAAAAAACTGCAAATACTGATGAATTCTCACTCCAACCTGCAGTTTTCCTGATAGTATCTACAGACAACCCCTTCCTCAAAGCAGCGGATGTGGAGGCATGTCGGGTTGAATGAGCCGTAAATATAGATACGTCCACACCAGCTGTTTTTAACGAATTTTTGACCCAGCGACTCAAAGTCTGCTTGGAAGCTGGACCATGTGGTTTATTATAGGTAAGGAATAACCAGTCACATTCTGAGGATCTTGTAGATCTGGTTACTTCCAGATATTTTATTATCAAAGAAGCCACACATAATTTTGGTTTTTTCTCGAAAAATGGCAACTCTAAACATGGCTGTTTTTTATTAGGACCCGATGTCTTTATTATGTCGGGAATAAAGATGGTGACAGCAGATTGAGATATTTTTATATTCGAACATTTTATTAAAGAAATAGTTTGCAATCTGTGTCCGGTTGCCAGCGTTAATAAAGTGACTAATTTTTCCGATAAGAATTTCAAATTTTCCTGATCAGAAATGTTTTCGAAATATGATAAAACTTGCTGTGGATCCCAAATGTGATCGTATTTAGGTCGTGGAGGTCGTATCCTAGCTATGCCCTTAAGAAATCGGTGAAGATGAGTGTCACTGCCGATGTTACCTGGCAATATCAAGGATAAAGCCGCTCTGTGAGAATTGAAGGATCCGTAAATATTGGTAGTAGATTCCAATAACTCTTGAAAAAAGGATATAACATGCGATACATCACCTTGATAGAAGGGAATACCTTTATTATTACAAAAGCTCCACCATAGCTTGAACGTAATGTTATATTGTTTAATTGTGGAATCTGCTAGTGAGCTGGTCATTGTTTCTACTGCTGCTTCAGGTATACCTTTTAGTGTAAATGCTTTCCTGATAACTTCGCGGCTACCAGGGTAAGTCGTTCCGAAAGCGGGTGTGAACTGCCGCTGTAAGGAGAAATCAATAAATTAGGAGACGGTTTAAAAATTAGCGGTTCGTTAGAACATAATTTTTGAAAGAGTGGATACCAAGACTGTGATTTCCACAATGGTGCAACCACAATACCTGATGCTTGGTCGTTACATATTTTTTGTACAACTCTAAGCATTAGGGAAAAAAGAGGGAACGCGTAAAAGAAATAGTGCCCCCAATTCATAGTAAAAGCATCCACTTCAACAGCGCCGGGATCTCTTAACCAAGAGACATATTTATCACATTTATGATTCTCCAGGGATGCAAACAAGTCAATCTCTGGTACTCCAAAATGTGAAACAATTAGGTTAAAGGCATTTTGATTTAACGTCCATTCCGTTTCTGGGGCTAAAGTCCGTGACGCTTTGTCGGCCACGGTATTTTCACTTGAACTTATGTAGGACGTAAAAATCCATAGATTTTTCCCTTCGCACCATTGCCAGATTTGCTTAGCTAAGCAATGGGATTTTGGGAATCGAATGCTGCCCATCTTATTTATATACGACAATGCTGTAGTATTGTCAGTTCGGATGAGGATATTAGCATTCTTCAGGTTGCCACAAAAACATTTTAATCCGTAAAATATTGCCAGCAATTCCAAATAATTAATATGATTTTGTTGATCGGCAGTTGTCCACCATCCGCATGTACTATCTCCATTACAGGTCGCTCCCCAGCCCGACAAGCTGGCATCTGTATAGATTTCCAAGTCAAACTTATCAGTTTTCAAATTATTGTAAGATTTGGTAATATTTTTGCGCCACCAATTTAAATCAGGTAAGATATCTGATCGTAATGTCATATAAGTTTCGTAATTATTTGAATTTCGTTGCAGGGCCAGGTATTTTTCCCGTTCCAATAGTTTTGTATATAGCCAGCCGTATTTCACGGCTGGGCATGCAGATGTTAGGACGCCAATAAATTGAGCGAACTCCTTAATTTTGTAGGTACTATGTATTTGGAAATAATCGATCCAATTAACGATATTTTGCCGCTTATTTTCGGGTAGTTCTATACTCATACTTATTGAATTAAATATAAAGCCGACAAATTTACATTTTTGGCTAGGGAAAAGCACACTTTTTTCCAAGTTAATTAGGAAACCCAACGAAGTCAATAGTTTTATGGCAATGTTAATATTTTCAAAACACTCTTGCTTTGAACTACCCAGTAATAAAAAATCATCCAAGTAATTAATGCACAAGATTCCTCTGGAACGTAATTCTTGGACCACCGGTTTCATGATTTTTATAAATGCATATGGACCGGATGATAAGCCAAAAGGAAGACATGTGAATTGATATAAGCACCCCTGGAATGAAAACCTGAGGTATTTCATGTGGTTTTTAAGTATTGGTAGCATATAGTAGGCTTCCTTTAAATCAATAGTTGCTAGGTACGTTCCAGGCTGAATTAACCTCATAACCGTTCGAACGTCCTCCATTTTAAAATGAGGTGCGATCAAATATTCATTCAACTGTTTTAAGTTTAGAATAAAACGTTTTGTGCCATTACTTTTATTAGCAAGGAAAATTCTGGATACAAATTGTCCCACTGTAGGGGTGCACTCCTCTACAGCGCCTATTTCTAGCAGATGTTCAATTTCGGTAGTTATCTGTCGTTTTTCTTCATTAGAGAAATTATTACACAACAAAGGTTGATTTTGAACCGGGATTTGAGAAAACGGTAGTTCATATCCCTGTACCCATTTTAATATAAGTGGATTATCAGTTATCTGTATCCACTCTTTATAACAGTTTTTTAGATTTCCTGCGAATTTGACAGGCTGACTTACCAAATTTATTCCTTCTTCTGCTTCCTCTCTTTGCGGTTGAAATTCTCCTTTCGACTCTCCCAGCGGGCTCGCCGCTCGGACTGACCCTTGGATGGCCTCCCCTCGCCCGTTCGGTAGGCCGGGCGATAATAGTTTAAATTCTTTGACGTCCCCTGCACGGAAGATTTTTGTTGACTACTCGTCCTATTTGTTAGAGGAATGCGAGTCATGTTATAAGCTGGTTTAGATATTTTCAAATCTTTACTAGCACTTTGCAAGGTTTTTGCCAGCTTTATTTTTTCGGCCAAGTCTGACCCAAACAAAAAATCTGAAGGTGGAGATTTCCCTACCTGTTCTCTGATATTATTATTTAAAAGGGGGGTTATCAAATTTTTCCGTATGACAGATACCCGATGAAATAGATTTGTAAATATTTTACTTGAGTCGTACAGGTACTCAAGCATCTCACTTCTAGTTTTGCTCGAACAGTCGGCGATATTTAACATTTTATTGATCCCTTTACCTAATGCAGATAACCCCTTACCTAATTGATTCTGAATCTCAACATAAGATCCATCACGCAGTGAGTTCTGTTTATTTAAAATTGTCAAAATCTCGGGGTTTAACTTTGGCGGTGTTAACTCCAACAAATTCGTTGGTTGTTTATATTTATCTAAGAGGCCTGCAAGTTCCTCTTTTGACAAGCCATTTGTTATAGTATGGCGCCATCTAACTGCCAAGGCATCATGTAATACAAAGTCATTTGCCTTTGCTTTTCCTGGATCATCTCCCAAGATTTTTATTACATCCTCGGGTAGTACCTCGTCATTATTTATAATTAAAACCTCACTGGGCTCATTATTAACGCTGCACGCGTTTATAAGTTCATCTTCGACTGTCACAGGTAAAGGGCTATATTCAATGTTAGCAGTGTCAGCGGGCAACACCGACATACTCCGCGGTGAATGAGAACGGGAACGCGACCGGCTGCACACTCGGTCTCGTCCCGTTGATTGTTTTTCTACCGCTCGCTCTACTGCCGATGCCACTGCACGTGGCCGGCGATACACCGATGGCGATCTAGAGCGGTTCACAGTAACGCTTCGACGTCGAGAATAACTCCGAGAACGGGAACGATAACGTCCCTTTTTAATACATTTTTCTAACTTTCGGAGTCGATGTATGAGGTCCTTAGGATCTGCACGACCCACGGACTCATTACTCGACGAAGAGCTTCTCCTTCTCTTATGTTTCTTAGACTTTCCCATGCTAAAATGAAAGTGCTGAAACAAAAGTGGTAATCTAATATATTCTACCTACCCTGCTGTGTGTTAACAGAAAAGTCTGTTGTGAATTCGTAGAAATCCTAAGCACGATGTATGTGCGGAGTTGCAACAAGGCAGTCCTTACGCACAGAGCACAAAAAGCACTATGACGGGGAGCGGTGTAACCGGGACGATGGAACCGGCTGGGATGGGGAGACTGGGGGGGATAGGTGAGAGCGGGAGCTTTCTTCTTTAAACCTTGTGCACGGATTGCAAGTACGAGCACGTACTACAGGGTGTTCTTAATGATATCGAGGACTGGACGCCGAAATATAATTTGACTATATTTCGCACAGTATAGCGTGAAAGTTGCAGTTGGTTAGCAATTTTACCACAAGAATGACCAGCACTGTATAAATTAACAATAACTTTACGCATCTCGTTTGACAAAGCTTTACCACGCACCATTTTTGAGAGGAAAATACTGTCAACTAATTTCTGACATGCCACTAACAACAATCAACAAATAGGCAAATGTTATGTTTAACTCAAAGCTAATACGACGATAAAAACCTATGTTTATTATATGGGCCAAACGAAATGATTTGTTGTTAAATTATATACTTTGTTATTATGGGCACATTTCTAGCATTTAAGTAATTAATTTTAATAAAAAATGTTTCCAAAATATCTCAAATTACAATGAAAATAGTTGGAATTAATAAATTTTCTATTTGTGTCTACCAGTGTTTTCTAAAGTAAAGTGAAGAATTAAAATACCCGCTGGGCCAAATGATATGACTCTAGGCTCGTATATCCCTCGTTGACCCAAGTTTCGTGTAGATAATAAATATTCCTCCCTTCGTCACGGAATTTTCTAATTGATCTTAAGTAGAATCTTCGCCAACAAATAATTTTATCTTTATCGATAAGAACTGACTTCGTGTTCTGCTTTTCCCAGCAGAATTCAACTCTCGTAAGACGGCCCATAATTTGCTTCTACTGTTTTTTGTCAAATCGTTGTCCTCTGAAAGTTCACTTAAAATTTTGTTTAGCGTAGGTATTTTTTTAAATAAAATGAGTGTACTTTTCTGCGAATTACATTTTTGAAGAAATCATCTATAACGACTTTTGACCTCCCTGTAGATGATTTTGGGGGATTTACAGTATTTTGTTCATTATTTTGTTACCTTTAAAAGTATGTACATAGTCGATTTTCCAATCCCTGTCATTTTGGAACACTTTTCCACGATGTCGTCAACACTGTTGGTAGGATTTTGGTGTTTCAATGCATTAAATACATTTAATATAATAATCTTCTCTCTCATTCTGAGACAGCGCACATCTTTTCACGCGTTTAGCAGGTACGTAATCTGATAAGCTCGACGTTTTACCCAAACAATATTATATCCACGGGCACAATAGTCACTAAACACAAGTCGAATTTTACCCTACTGCACTAGCACGTCTTCGTATATTCAGATCTAAGACTGGATTGATCTGTCACAATACACTGGCTCCTGCCCTATGATGTATCCAGTAAAATATACTAATGTACACCCATTACCTGTTAGCATTAGTGTTACCCGATAATTACCTGAAACGAAATATTACCACGCCCATGGCCGGTTCTTATCTCGGGGTTTTATTACTCTCTTTCATTTTCAAACAGACTATATACGAATAACGATTAACCAATCCAATCCGGATTATCCGAATTATTTATTTGTAGTATTTTGAAAACTACATTAAGATTATATTTTGCAAATTATTACCACCTTAGTTTAAATTTATGGTTAGTAGAGATGCTAGTCAAATGAGATATTTTATATATAATTAAAATTTTTACATATCTATCTGAGCATATTCAGTATATATCCTTACTTCTTGTAAGACATTAACATATTTTAGAGATTAAAAAATGCTTTTCTCCCAATAAATTTGAAATACTTAGCTAAGCCCACCCATATCGGGACACGTTTGATATACTGTCTTAAATTGTTGAAATATGCATATCTACTTAATTTTGTAAATCACAGTAATTATATTTTTATCGTATCTTAGCTTAAAACTACTTTAAACTGTAAGTAAAATAATAATTTTTAAAGCGACTGCAATACTTGAAATAATTATATTATATGGGTAGTAGTATACGAGTACAATGTCAGTAATGTGAGCAAGACTGTTAAATTATGCAAACAATTTTAACCCTATATATAAGTAGGTACTCATTTTAATTAATTTAAAATGTAAGTATCAGTTTATTAAAGAATACATTACATAAGTAACATAATATTTGAAATAAACGTAGTCATGTATAGAAACTGTACAAATTTATTACATAATCCTAAACACGCACTTTTAAATTTTAAAATTATACCACTTAAATGAATAAAATGTAAGATAATCTATAATTAGTATTTTAGAATATTCTTGCTAATTAATTTCCGTTATATATGGGTAATAATTTCGGGAATAATTTATATAATTTTAATACCAGGTGGATGTATAAACTGATAATATCTAAACTTCGTCACTTACTAATAAGGATTTTTTTGTCTGGTTAATAATTGTCTAGTTTTATATACTACTTAACAGGTGAAACATCAAGGGCCAATGGCGCTGTTATCAGATTCTACATACCTAAGTTAGTACATAAAATAAAATCGAATTATAGTTTGGGTGCACATCTAGGTAAATTAAAATGTGCCAAAGTTGTTTGTATCTTATTCGTAGCAATTTATGGTAAACGGTTGGATCCATCTTTATAGATGTGGTTACGTATTAGCAACGTGCTTCAAATAAGCAGTCAATTTTAACCAAACCTGCCAAAGTTATTTTAATACACAGGGTGTTCGGAATATGGCATTTTGCCATATAATAAGTGGTACTAAACTAAACATAATTCAGATTTAGATTTATTTAAACAATATTTAAATATAAATATAACAACATAATAATGAAATAAAGTATATGTTACACAAGTACTGAATTTAATTAATGTAAAAATATCTGTATAACAAACAATTTGTCTAATACAATAACATAAAAATGCAACATGGAGCAAAATGGGAGTGAATATAATTATATTCCAAGTTTGTACCCTAACCTTTGTCAGGTTGTGGTGGCTGGAGATGATGTAAAATATTATTAATAAAATTACATTTGCTTAGCATTACAGGTATTAATTAGTGTACCTATTACTCTGAAACAAAACAAAAAAAAAAAATTATTATTTTTTTTTAAATAAATGCTCTTTATGAGACGATAATTTTCTTTTACATTAAAGGAGATATTTAGCGCATTTCAGTAACTGACGCCCGAGGGCGTTAAAGAGACATTTATCGCCCGAAAAATTATATAGTATACTAATTTATATACAAAGTATTTTGATGGTTGTTAAATGTCATTTTATGAATTCATTCTAATAGAACTTAATTAAAACAAAAAGTTTCCAACCATTTATTCACAATTCTTTGCACTTGTATCCAAAAAATAGCATGCACGCTCCTATCTTTTAGAGGTTTTTATACATAAACCGTAATTAAAACACCCTATATTTTTTTTATATAAAACGAATATTTATTTGTCCTATGTATAGGCATTTTTTTCAACAAATTTTTATAAAGAGTACTCTCAGATTAGTGCTAAATAGACAACACAACTTCAAAATGCAACCTTACAAGACACTATAATTTTTACCAATTGAATTAACTGAAGCAGAAAATCGAATGGAAAATGTGAATATTTTTTGAATTTAATTGTTAAATAGTGACATACATTAACTTATTAACTGATTGCATGGAACAATTGAACTACGCCACTTTCACATTAGTTATATTATATTTAAGTCATACAGAATATGTTACCTGACTAGGCAGATAAAATACTATAATAACTGCGGTAATTCATACTCTCCAGTATCTGTAACAGTAAAATATTTATGAACTTACTCTACGAAAAATATATAAGATTCATATAAGCAGCCAAATGAGTAGTTACGGTCTGACTAAGCTTTATGCCTGCTGTGCCACCTGGAAGTTCCCTTACGCAATACAAAGATCCCGCCAAAACAGGGAAGGAAAAATTAATTGTTGGGGGAGAGTTTTACATTATCTTACGAAGTACAATGTCACCTGTGATTGAAAATATGCACGGTATATCACGGAGCGTGGGAAGCATTTCGAAAAATAAGAAGCTGAGCAGCTGAACATTAGATAAAGCAAAAATTATTATAACCCCTATTAAATAGTATAGTGTGTTATATTTTTAAAACATTTTTCGCAATAGCATGCTACTTCTCAACAAATGTGATATGTAAATTTATATTTCAAAGAAAATGGTATTCATTTTGGAAAAATTCTTTAGTTTTATTTCTTTTTTAATTTTTAATTTATTTTATACTTTTATTACTAACTGCCAAATTTTAAAGAAGCCTAATACTGACTTTTTGATTTCTTCTAATAAACACCACTAAAAACTTGTTTTAATTTATGTATTTTTTGAAATTTAACAAGTATAAAAGTTTTTCTTTAGTTTTATTGGGTTTTTGCCACACTTCTGAAAAATTAATAAAGATTAATTAAATAAGCTCTTGCGCCAAACGTAACAGTCAAGGGTTAATTTTGAAACTACGTTTGCCTAACCAAAAAATCTCACACTGAAAAAAGCAGATAAGTAAAAAATAACAAAAATCACATCACTATCGCGCACTTCCGTATTATTGACGTTTCCAAAAACTCTCTGTTTTCGTTCTCAAAATCGTAGTATGGAATTTTTATTGTATGATTAGTTTCTTTAGTTTAGTAGTATTTGTTTTATCTGTAATATTTTTGAATGTTCTATCAACAAAATTTGGAGGATATTCACTATTTATTAAAACATTTTTAATAAATTTTAGTTCGTTATTAAAAATATCATTGTTTGATGAAATTAATTTTGCTCTATCATATAAATATTTAACAATACCTTTCTTAATATCGATGTGATGGTTAGATCTAAAATTTAAATATCTATTGGTGTGAGTTTGTTTTCTATAAACACTTGTTTCTACAGAATTATCGTGTTTTTTAATTAAAACATCTAAAAATGATAGCATATTATTATTTTCTATTTCCAAAGTTAATTGTATTGTTGGTTCCTTATTGCTAATATCATTTAAAAATTCATTTAATTCTGTAACAGCACAAGGCCAAATTGCAAAAATGTCATCTACATATCTCCACCAGATAGTTGTTTCTTATTCATATTTTAAATATAATTGTCTTCAAAAAAATCCATAAAAATATTACTTAAAATTGGTGATAATGATGAGCCCATTTATTTAAGTGTTTATAGAAAACAAACTCACACCAATAGATATTTAAATTTTAGATCTAACCATCACATCGATATTAAGAAAGGTGTTGTTAAATGTTTATATGATAGAGGAAAATTAATTTTATCAAACAATGATATTTTTAATAACGAACTAAAATTTATTAAAAATGTTTTAATAAATAATGAATACCATCCAAATTTTGTTGATAGAACATTCAAAAATATTACAGATAAAACCAACACTGTAAGACAAATAAAAGAAATTAATCATACAATAAAAATTCCATACATTCCTATATTATCAGAAAAGTTAAGAAGAATCGGTAATAAATTTAATATTCGAACAGTTTTTCAGACAACTAATACTTTACGATCATTTTTGTCTAAAACGCGTCCAAAAAATGATATACAAAATTCAAAAAATTGCATCCTTGTGAATGCAATAAACATTATGTTGGAGAAACGTCTCGGCCTATGAATGTTAGAGTTGAGGAACATAAAAATTACATAAAAAGACGGGAATTTGAAAAATCCAAAATTTGCGAACACGCTTGGGAAAACGATCATTTGATTCAATGAGGTTCGGCAAAAATTTTAGAGAAGAAAGATAACGCAACAAAAAGAAAATTAAAAGAGACCGCGATTATTTAGTTGAACGGAGATAAGTGTGTGTAAAACTGTTCAGTAAACATCGATCATTGTTGGCTACAGTTGTATCAAGAAGAAGTAAGTAACAATGAAATAAAAATCATTTAACATATCTATGGAAGCAGATAAACAAATTTAAAACTGTCAAACTTGACATACGTTTAATATTTTTACTACGATTTTGAGAACGAAAACAGCGAGTTTTTCAAAACGTCAATAATACGGAAGTGCGCGATAGTGATGTGATTTTTGTTATTTTTTACTTATCTGCTTTTTTCAGTGTGAGATTTTTTGGTTAGGCAAACGTAGTTTCAAAAATAACGCTTGACTGTTCCGTTTGGCGCAAGGTCTTTTTTAATTAATCTTTATTATTTTTTCAGAAGTGTGGCAAAAACCCAATAAAACTAAAGAAAAACTAAAATTATACCACAAATAAATAGCTTCAGACAAAGTATAAAAGTGTTTTAAATTAAATTTTGCTCGGGATATTATCATTCTTTTTAAAATCGATCAATGGAAGAAAGTTTGGTATAGTTTTAGGGATTACTCACCTTTAGATTACATCTTGTAGTGTTTCAAATAACTCATAGTCAAAGAAAACTAATAATAAACCTAAATCATCAAGTAATTCAGCTTGTAACTAACAAGTAACTCTGACCGTGTGCAACTTTGTATATAAGTATGTTTTGGTTAAATTGCAATATTTTGGGACCCCCTACATGCACCTGCTCTGTGTTATAAATAAACGCAATAGGCTCATCAAAATTCTTAGTAACTGTCTATTTAAATCAATTTTTTAAATACCTAGAATTGCTTAAACGATTTTTAGCTTCCCACGCCAAGAAAGACATTTCTATTATATTACTTTACAAGTGGGGTATAAGATATGCGCTTCACCCTTCATTTTGACAACTTCTCTTACCCCTTTTTGGCGGGAACTAAAAACTTCTACATTGTTCAGCAGTCAGTAGTGACAAACAACCTGAATAGCGTTACACCCCTTTCGTTGTATGTATTAAGTTGCAAAGGAAATGCCTACCTACTTGGGAACAAAATACTAAAGTTAGCAAAATACTATTACAATTATAATGTATGAAAAAAAATTAATTGCTTCTACGTATATGTGTAGATATACTCGCGTCAAGAATTCAGACGACTTACGTCATACGAACAAATGAATAATTCACTATATTTTCATCAAAATATTTAAGAAACTGCAACTGATAGTAATAAAACTATATACTACACTGAAAGTTTGCATTATATATTGCACTAAATTGTAAAAAATTATTGTTTTTAACGCGACCAAATATCGAAAATTACGATGACAATAAAAACAAATGTGTAACGTCAGCCGTGACGTAAGACGTCTGAATTCTTGACGCGAGTATATTTAAATTTTCAAAACAAAAGAAAAACATTTGAAGCATTTTACTTTCTAAAGCTACTAGCTACTGCTAGGAAAAATATTTGTAAGGGTAACATTGTAAGGTTGCACTTACTTTTTCTATACTCTTTCTGCTCTACGGGATGTTGCATAACATAAGCGTATACAACAAATATAGAGGTATTTTCCTTAGCAAATTTTAAGGTTATTTTTCCTATAAATATTTTTAATTGAAACCTCCTCTAAAAGTCCCTTAAGGGAGGGACATCAATATCTGTTCTTTTTTTAATTTTTGTCAAAAAACAATTTAATATAGAAAATATTTTGTTGCTAGAATATAATACTTTTCCTGGTTTGTTATAAGGGAGTGAAATAAACAGTCCATGTTTATTTTCCAAAATTTCTTTATCAATGTGAGTTTGTAATTTAGCTTGGTTTATTTAAAAACGCTTTTGTCTCTCACATGCTAAGAATAAATTACACAAAGGCTCTGAAATTGATATAGAATTTTGCATAGTTCCAAAACTTTTGGACTAAACTTTTCGCTATTCATTTCTCAAAAACTGATAATCCACAATTAAAAAATCTAAATGCCGTTGAACAGATAATTGTCTCTTGTAAATGTATCACACGTTCTCACTTTCCATTTAATATTTAAAGAGTTAATATCATCCCTGTTTAGGGGTAGAAATTTAAGGAATGAATACCTGCATAAAAAACAAATGTTGACGGATCGAGTTTTTACATAAATGTGAAGAACTTCTCACTCTGCTAGTATATCCCTGATATCCATGAAAAGTACCAATATTTCAAAGATTAGATTAGGATTTGATTCAAAAACAGTATGTATGTACTGTCGTGAAGTAGATGGCGAAACATTTTGTAGATGATTTTAGTTATTAATGAAGAGACAATATTTTTAAAAAAGTTTCCATTGATAACGTGTTTCATGGTATTTATGATCAAATTTAAATTAGATAAATTACTATACATATTATCTAGTTACTTATTTAATAAAGAAAACTGAAAATAAAGGAAAAACGCTAAATATGCTTTTGTAAAAATACTGTAAATATTTTTGCACAAGAATAAAAAAACTTCTAAAGAGTTTTTACTTCCTTCCTTTACTTACCTAAAAATAGTTACTTTAAATGTTTGTATATTTTTATGAGCTACATTTGCATTTTATTTACAAATATTGTCTACTCCTCCTTGCTTTCAGGGCCAATGTCAACATTATTCGAACTTTAGAAAAAGTAATTAGGTTACTAGAGTATCTCCATTTTCTAAATTTGTTTTTGTATCTCTCATAGCGACTATAATTTTAAAGGCATTTTTTTTCACCACATCTTATCTATGTCGTAAAATATTGACGTCTGTTCTTAATATTTGTTACGTCGGATAAGTCTGGTGAGACAAGTTTAGATAGCTCTATCGAAATAACAAACATAACACATTGCATAAGATTGTCGGCTGACTCAAGGCAATCAAAATTAAATAAAAAAAAACTGAAAACATTACTTTTGGCAGATGTAGATTGTATATTAAATGCGACATTTTGAGAGATTAGGTATATCTGCAGAAGCAAACTTAGACGTGGTTGAAAATACATTTGTTGTGTTGTAAATTGTTCTTTCATTTATTTTGAAAACTATAAGTACCATTAAAAATTATTCACTTATAGTTTTTTATACTATTGTTTATTTACAATTGCGGTAGTGAGATTACAATAGGTCTTGTATGTAAAATACATATTGTCGCGAATTTCCCAATCCGACTTTTTCTTGTACCAGAAAAACAAACAGTTATTTTTTATTGATATTTATTAACACTCTGTACACTACCGAATACTAATTACGACTGAACTAAACGCTATTTAATAAATCACTATCTAAATCGCTCTGAATTCTATTTGATCTCTCCGAAATTCTGTGACAATATTGATACATTTTGACACCTGAAATAGGTATAGTAATTTTTAATCGAATACCAAAACATGTATAAGGGCAGCGCAAATTGTTAATATAGAAGGTGTAACAAAAATCTAGCCATTCCATTAACTTTGTGTTTTTGATGGCAAAATATGACATAGACAAACATAGAAACAGGGAGAAGGTAAGGGTTATTTTATCCTCCCCACTTTTGTATAACATACGCCTATGGACAATTTTTTTATAACGTCATAATGCATAATTCTGTATGGAATATTTTATTACTCTTAATAATTTTTCGTAAAACTTTTAAATTTCCAGATAAATTCGATTTTTGCGCATGCAAAATGAGATGCATAACATTTTTAAATTTGAAATTGTAAAAGAATAATTTATAATGTTCTAACTTGCTTTAAAATGTTCTAACTTATTTTATATAGAATTTCTCTGAATATAGGAACAGACAGATGTGCCATTTTTATGCAAATAAATGTTTTTTATCCATGTAAATTCGTTTATTAACAAAAAAAGAATAAGGATTTAAGAAACAGATTAGTTATTAAACCGATTTTAGTCCATTGGACTTCAGTGTTCGGAAATTTATAAAGGACGACGCTTATACTGAATCAATTGAGAATATTCCTGAATTGAAAAAGCAAAATACAAATGCAGCCGAAAAAATTAAGCAATAATCAGGTTTTTCAAAATCAGATTAGACATTATTTATTGCTCGTTAATGCATTTCAGAGGCAGGTGGACATTCGGAGCAATGAAAATATTGAATTAGTGAACTAAAATGTTAAAATTATAGTTTTCAATTCAAATTTAGTATAAAGTACAGTTTAATAATTAATAAGTTTCTAAAATCCCTGTTTCTTTCCTTGAACAAATTTATATCGATAAAAAACATTTATTTCTCTGCACTCTTCATAAAATAAATTTGAACACTTTAGAACATGTTAGAACATTAAAAATTGTTTCTTTGTAATTTCAAATTAATTTAAAAATGTTCATTTTGCTGTGATATATCTAATGGTGCTTGCACAAAAATCGAATTATCTCGAAAATTAAGAGTTTTACGAAAAATTATCCAGAGTAATAAAATACTCTCAACAAAATTCTACAATATGAAGTTATAAACAAATGCTCATAGGTGTACTGCAGGAAAAAATGGAGGGGGGATAAAATAACCTCTTCCTCCTCACGTCTACGTTTGTTTTTTAAGCGTCATTTACAACAATATCTTTGAGGATTTGGTTAATAACAAGAAATATCAATATAAAATTTCAAAGTGGTACATAAAAATCTGAAGAAATTATAGTGAAAAAACAATTTTTCCTATTTTGCCGCAGTTAACGGCAATGAATAAATATTTTAAAGACAGTCCAAACTTTAAAAATATGTCGTATTCTCTTTTTTCCACCATAGTAAGTCTAGAAAATATTTAAAACGCCCGTCCTTCCCACGCTTATTACTGTTAGAAAATTATTCCTCCCTTAGTTCAGGCATGCCTCCCTTGACTTCCGATAATTTCGCATCTTACTCCCTATTTTGGCGGGAAACACTGCCTTTGTACCTTACGGCACCGATCCAGGTGTTACCGAAACAGACCTGTTACCCTTACACCCTAAGAATATAATGAGATCCTGTCTGATGCTTTGTTGATATAATTTTATGGGTCTGACATTATATTGCAGTGATTTTTAAGTCTCCGACGCGTGGTTGGTATTCTGTCATTTATATGGTATGGTATTTCATAAATTTAGTATAAATGATGAATGCTAAATAGAGGAAAATAAGAATGACTTTTCTTCCATAAATGTTTATGTAAGAAAATAAAACACTAAAGTACAGTAGGTACTATTAGTCAAATATTTTACTGATGTAAAATTGGAAATAACTAACTGATCGAAAACACATAAGTGAAAAGTTATAATTGTCAAAAAGCTCACAGTTAGTTATTGTTGTAAAATTTAGATATATAATTTCTCTGTATAAGATTTGAAAGTAATTTTCTGTAATTAAAATATATTAAACTATAATTCAAATTTCCTGTTATACCGGATGTCATCATCGACTTTCTTATTTTAAATTGAATATTCTACATTTTTAGAAAGGGTATGAAATTTTGAGTTGAAAACATGTAGCATAATCTACAGGGTGTCCGGAATATAATACTAATGGGACTTGTATATGTGACCAATAGCAATAAAACAACTGTTATGAAAAAAATGTCTAAAATAGTTTTTCTACAAATACATTTCAGAAATGAAACTACAGCTGCAATAAAATGCAAAACTGTGTTATAAAATTACAAACTAAGGTATAACTAAGGTTAAGTGAAAACTCTAACGTAATTTGTTTGTAACTTGTTTTTTGTATCAGTATTCATGAAGTAAACAATTAAAGTTTCCCATAAAATCCTTAAAACTGTACCGTATGACAACATTGTAATCTATCACCTGCTGTCGCTAACCTAAAAGTATTATTACCCATACTAGTATTGTGGCTAGTGCGTTTCATTTTTTTGTGCTTGCTTGATATTTGTGACTGTACGTAAACAAAAATTATTACATTTTGAGACAAACAATGAGTGGATAAAACGCAGTGTTCAGAACATGTATCTGGCGGTAATAATCACATAATAACTAAAATATTGATATTAATAAATTGCCATATAATGTAAAAAACGTGTGACGTTACTCGCCGTTCAGCGCGGTTTGTTTCCGTGAATACAGGTGTAGGTTACGGTGTTGGTGATGTAAACATACGTTTGTTTATTGTATTTTTGCGTTTTTGTGGCATTTGTGGACCATAGATACATAGTATAAATACTGTGTAAGTAATACCATAATTATTAACAGTGATGTGGTGATGTATTACGGTAATAAATTTTTAAAATTGATTTAATAAATTTTGTATTGCCATTTACTACTAATATTATGATGTGAGCGTAATATTATTTTGTGGTAAACGTCATTTGCTGACAGAGTGATAAAATACTTAACTTCTGTATATCATAAGTATAAAAAAGTGTAGTCAAAATTCGACGAAATGCACAGAAATGTCATTATATTATATATTGTAAATTTCATCTCTCTGCACGATGATTTGCTCATTTAGTACGAGCTCAGGATACAGGAAAACCGTAAAAGGGATTTACTATGAGTGTACACGACATAATTTAAAAATGCGGAAATAGTTATTTATGATCTTTTTATATTAAAATTTTATTGGACAATTTTTTGCATGCGTGTATACTAAAATTTCAAAATCACCCTGTATAAAATGTATTTTTCTAATGAATAGTAACTTCTACCTCTATACGTAACGACTTTATTATCACAATAATTACCTAGACTACTTACTGCGCCCAATTTATTCGATGCTCATGACACTGCAACGCATATACTTACAGCTATATAAAATCTTGTTATCTTAAATTAGCATATTTCGAATAACTTCGCCATTCAGCGGAAACCGTAAACCAGAATCAGTTTCTGCAGCGAATAAGTAATTTAACGCGAAATTTCTTGATAAAGACGAAGGAAATGAGAATAATACATGTTTATATGACACCCATTTTACTTCCATTTTACAACCCAGGAATTGTTTTCATTTTGTGGAACACAAAACTATAACAGTATCCGGGCTATTCAGAATATCTAGAGTGATCTTTTATGAGATTATTACGGTATATTTTGGCGAAATGATAGGACGCTAATTGACCTGGTGGTCAAATTTATAGTAATTTAAAGCTATTCCACCCACCTAAGTGTTCCTCTCTCACGTCGAACGAGGTTCTACAATGTTGCATATTATTATGTATTTAAATAATGGAACGAGTCGGTCGCGACTTTTATTAAATAATTTGGCATCAATAAGAAAGATCATTGACGTCAGATCTTATGACATTTGAACTTAATTTGGTTGCAATTTAATGGGTTTATTATGTCGTCCCAATTTGTTAGGCAGGCAGCTCTCGATTGGATGTTGTAAGAGGCAAATGTAGTGAGTTCGGGATCAGATAACTATTTATCGGCTTATTTTTTGTTTCTACCCATAAAAATGTACATACTATAGTAATAATTAACAGCTCATAGATAGATAGTTTATTTGGCCATGCTACATATATATTTATGGCAAGTCAAATAATAATAATAAAAATAATTTTATTCCAGTAGACCATGTAAACATAATATAGGAAAAGTCAATGTAACATAAAATACAAAGGCATCAATAATAGGTAAGATACAGGTTTGAAAAGGTAAAAAAAGCAAAATTTAATAATAAATTACTAAAGACAATTGAAGAGTGGAAATTAGAAAAGGCCTAAGTGCCAAAAACAAAGTTTTGAGATAATCAAGAAAAACTAAATAAAACTCAAATAACATTCATAAGTAAACGTAACAAACTGAAACAATGAACAATGAAGGTTTATTAACCAAACTCGGCAAACTAAACATTGTACTACAACATATTATACATGTTTAAAAATGTGACATTAGGAAAAGACGGGAAAAGGCCAAGTGCCGCAACTACTGATATTTAATAATGACACATAGATAAAACACATTTTCGTTCGTCTTTTTTGTTATACTAAATCATTGTCTTCAATCTGAAGTAGCTGTTTATACAAGCGTTGATGTTCTGAGTTTTTAAGACAAGGAATCATGTCTCGAAGAGATTTTTTTTTATTTTCCGATACCTTTCTTTCTGACGGCAACTTCATTATATTAGCCTGTCTAATTCCAGCTTTGGTTTTCCCTTTCTTTAAAACATTAACTTGCACCCCTTCTTCAAAATCGGAAAATGCATTTTTTATCCTAATAAGTGTAGGATTCTGATATTTAACTTAGTAATGTTAATATATTCATCTGTTGTTCGTTTTGAGTCCCAAAAGCCAACAACAACATTGAAAGGTGGAGTGTACCTTGCTGATTCCACTCTTCTGTGGAGGTCTGAGGGTACATATGCTTTAGTTACTTTCTACTAAAGCGAAATCTCTATCGCAGGGCATGAATCTATGGCCGCTTACAAGAAATTTCTGTTCAATAGACATGCAAATGTCTAGACATTACTGATGTTATAGCCTATTGGACTTAGAACCTTTCTAAAGATAATGCTTGCTCACATGCAACTATCGACATACACGAGTGATTCCTATAAGGTTAAATTTTATTCTTGGCACTTCATAGGACATAAAGCATGATACATAGAACGTTTCTACGTGAAAAACTTGATTTAGGAAAATATGGCACTTATGTCCTTATTATGCCACTCCTCATTTCATTAAGAGCAGTACAACAAGCGAATAAAGAAGATAACAATACAGAGATCATAGGTACAATTATGAAAATTCACATATGTCCTAGAAATTCATGAGTGCTATAAAAAACATTATTCAATAAATTTTGTCTAAATTTTTTTCTGAACAACTGCAAATTCGGTATATTTTTTATATCAGGAGATAGATTGTTATAAAATAGGATACCAACATGCATTGGATTCTTTTCATACAGTGATAAATTGTGCCCCGGGATAATTAGCGATGATCTCACTCGTGTGCTATAATTATGAAAATCTCCATTGATGGGAAACTGTTCTAAATTATTCCTACCATACAATAATATATCATAGATAAAGAGTTAATAGTTCTAATTTTTAAAGTATGTCCTACATGATGTTCGTTGTGATACTCCAGCTATAAGTCTAATAGCTTTTTTTGAATTATAAATATTCTCTCCATGTAATTAGAAGAACCCCAGAATATAATACCATATAACATACGGGAAGCAAATTGAGAATGGTAGAAGGATATAAGAGTAGACATGTTAGTGATGGATTTTAGTCTTAATAATCCATAAAAAATTGATGCAAGCTTGTTGCTAAGATTATTTATGTGTATTTTCCAATTTAATTTATTGTTTAAGATTTTTAAAAGAAGCGACTTGTTTATTAAAAAAGTTCTCGGAGTAAAGTTTATGAAAACCGTCTTTGATTTGTTAAGGCACAATTTGTTTGCTGAGAACCAGTTCATAAAATAAGTAATCATTTCCTGCATTACCGTGGTACTATCTTTTATACAAGCTTCGTTAGTTAAATAAGTAATCGGCAAAGATAATTAAATTTTCTGTACATGCCACTATATTCGGAAGATCATTGACAAATAATAAGAAAGCTAAGGGTCCTAAGGTACACCAATATTTATAGTTGTTTCTTTAGAATAATAACCGTCTATATCAACAATCTGTCTCCTGTTAGACAAATATGAAGAGATCCATTCATAAACTCTACTCCTAAGTACCTAAAGCAAAAGTTTCTCTTTCAATAGAGAACTAAATCAAAAACCTTGCTGGATTCAATACACCTTTTATTTTCGACTAAAGATATATAAAACTTATTTATAAAAGACAGTATAGCTGAAAGCGTGTTTTTATTTTTCCTAATCCGTTGACAAGTATGCAAAATATTTTGACTTTAGAAAATTCATGATCTGATCAAACCTCAACAACCTCAAGTACTTTGCAAACAGAACTAAGGAGTGCTATATGACGATAATTTTCTACATTATCCTTTTCTCCTTTTTATACAGTAGAACTATTCGTGCTGTTTTGGATATGTCAGGAAATATACCTGCTTCTAACGTCAAATTACTTAAAAATGTTAAAGGAGATATAATATAATTAACTGCATTCTTTAGTAAATTATAAGAGATGAAGTCAATACCCGTAGAATTAGATTTTTAAAACCCATAATGATATTGTAAACTATATTTTCCAATATAGGTTGTAGAAACATTGTACCACATGCCTGCCTTATAGAAGTAAATATATCGAAACGTATGTTATCAATTTGCGAGTTTGCAATTGTTTGTGATGGAATTTCGGCAAAATAGTTATTAAATGAATCGGCGATAATTATGTTGTCGGTTACTATAGTATCATTAAGTAGTATTTGGCATACCTGATCTGTTACTTTTCTCTGTATTATTTAAGCAACTATTTAGTATGGACCAAATAGGTATAGAGATATGTATATAAATATAGTATATTACAAACATAATACATCACAAACAAACCAAAATAATGCTTCACACGGGGCGACATATAAAACAGTAGCAACTTAATTATTTGTAATCTGTGTTAAGAAAATCATGTACTGTATAAAAACAGTATTGGATTAGATGGCTCTTAATTACAATTTTAGGTTTAACGACTTGACAGTAGTTGGCAATTTATTGTAAAGCCCAAGATAATTGGATTGCGACCTTAAAAGTAGGAAGCGATCAGCTGCTCTAATTACATTAGAGTTTCTTGTATTATATATGTGATTGTCTGGCTGAAGGCAAAAATTATTAATATTTTTATGTATTTCAATGAATGTGTAATATATATGAACAAATCAATGTTTCAAGTCTAACTACAGGTTTCAATTGACGTAGTAAAAAAAACAGTACTTGTGAGTGACTTCAAAAGACTGCCGACCTGTCCAGTTTAGACCATCACCCAAAACTATACCTAGCAGCTTTACTCACCATTCACATTTGCTGGGTTTGAAGAAAAGGCAAGCCTCTGGGTTTTTTCAACATTTGCTGTAAGTTTGTTAAACGAAAAACATTGCTGCGCTTGTTTTACTAATTGATATAAAAATATATTTAACTGAAAAATGTCTCTGTGTAATATCAGCAAAGTAGTATCATCAGCAAACAATATACATTTATTAGGTAATAGATATTAATGAAAATCATTAATAAATATTAAAAACAGAATTGGCCCTAAAATAGATCCCTGTGGTACACCACGCCGATTCACTTTAAATTCGGACACGTTATTGTTAATTATGACACATTGACACCTGTCCATTAGGTATGACTTAAAAAAACAGTGGCAAACCCCTCCACCCTAATGCTCCAACTTAGCCAACAATAGTTCATGGGGGACACAGTCGAAAAGTTTTGTGAGATCACATAAAGCAATTGCTGTGTGTTCGTCCTTTTCGAGTCCTCCGACAACGTCTCTCACAACCCCATGCACTGCATTGGTTGTACACTGATTTGGTCTAAAACCGAACTCACACATAAAACGGAATTATTTTGAAGGAAGGTATATAATGTCGCTTTCAATATAGCTTCTATTATTTTTCCAAAAATTTGTATAATTGAGATTGAACGATAATTGTCTTTAAAATTTGGATCTCCTTTTTTAAACAGTGTGGAAAAATTGAAGTATCGTTTCAATAGTTTTCTGAATTATTTTAGAATTAATTTCAAATTTTCATTTCATACATATTGTTATAAAAAGGTATTGGTATACCTAATCATATTTCTTAAACCAGTGGCTGACTAACTGGCCCAATAGATTTTCGAAGGCTTGCTACAGACTATGCGTGTGTTTGCGATTCGTGATGTGCGATGTGTGATTTGTGAGGAATTCGTGAGTAGTGTGTAGGGTCTTGTATGTTAAAAATCCATTAAAAAAGACCTACACACAACGCACGAGCTATATAAGCATTTTAAAATATATAATTTCATATTTTAAAGTAGTCTGAAAATGATGCTTTCTATAATAATAACAATAATTTTTCATTTTGTTTATTCATTTGACATTTACTGTTAAAGTGCTACATCAAATGTATTTACTTACAACTGAAGAGTATGCGGATATTGTCTTTGTATATGGGTATTCCAATGAGAACGCCAGAGAAGCAGCTCTAGAATACCGATGAAGATACTCAAATAGACATCAACCTGCCTACACAGTCTTTAGTGCATCATTTTGTAGGTTTCGAGAAGAAGGTAACGCTGCTCCAAAAAAGGCCATTCGTCCTACTGAAGTGAGTGTATAAAATGAAGAAGATATAATAGATGGTGCCATTGACTACTCTTCAATTAGTGTTCGGTGTAGAGTAAGTAATATTTATTTATCACCGAATTTTATATGGCGTGTATTGAACCGAGAAATGTTATATCCGTTTCATTGCCAAAATGTACAACCGTTACTTGCTGGAGATGCTGCTGAGCGATTAGATGTTTCAACAACATGCACAAAATAGATTCATTTCGCTTGTCATGTGGTCTGATGAAGCGTGTTTTACTAAATGAACATTTTGAAAGGAATTGAATATCGACATATATTTAAAAAAAAGTAACCTTATCCGAAATAAGAAAGCATGGCATACACTAATAATGATAATATCGAACATTTATTAAAGCAGATTTTTTATTTTTTCTTGCTACCTTAATTGATGTATTTAATTATTTTCGTTACTTTTATTATTATTGTCACGGAATTTGCCCCACACACACCCAAATCGACGACTGTGGTACCGCGAATTACTAAGATTGCCCCGATCGCCCCTACACGATTCTGTTAAACAAACTAAATGCTGTGGATCGAGACGGGACTAGAAAATTTGAGAAACGCCGAGAAGCGTTCGAGAGATGCTAGAAAATAGATCTAGAGATGCTAGAATATACCTGGAATATTCGTTGGGTCTATAAAAGAAAAATAAACGGCCGATTAAGTTAGTCTTGTAATAAGTCTTGTATAAGTCTTGTATAAGTCTTGTATTACAGTATTGAATTGAAGTGTTTAGTTAGAGAGATCAAAGCGATTTAGATAGCGATTAATTAAATTAGTGTTTAGTTGAGATTTAATTAGTGTTCAGTAGTGTACTGAGTATAGTTAATAAAGTAGTTGTTAATTAACGGATTGTTTTTCTGGCAATAGTAAAATTCGGATTGGGAAATCCGTGACATTATTATTGCCTGTTTATGGGATATTTGCTATTAGGTCAATAATTACATTTATATTTCTTCAGAGGCTATTTGATATTTACAATGGCATTAAAATAAAACAAAAGTAAAACACTACCTACCATTTTTGCAAGGCTCATCTAATCTAAATTGACAATTGATGTGGAGACAGAAATATTATCTGAAGAAAAAATCTTGATATGAAAAGTTCTTTCAACATCCGTAAAAAATGATATGCTTTTGAGGAAAACAAATTGAAACGTCTTGACGCCCAGCGTTATTTGGTAATGGTTTCAACGAAACTATATCTACCAATCATTATTCAACGAAACCATGTCTTATCTACTTTAATTTCAAGTCTTAGTCAGTCCAAACAAACTTTGCCAACGTTCACTTTTTTCAGCTTCAGATGTTCATAACAAAAAAATCATCCTGTGTATAGTCGATTCTGAACTACTAAAAATCAAATAATTCGTCAACGTTGGATGGCATTCCTGAACGTAGAGAATCTTTTATATCAAAACGGTAGTATTAGAAATGAGAAACATGTGCTACACTTTCCCCATTGATATTCTCTCCCTTAATGGCACAAATAGTTTTAACTAAATCAGTATAAGCCTTAGTTCCTTTATTAAATTCGAACAAAAGAATGTCGGGAATGCTTGTATTTTGTATTTGACACTTTGTTTTGTTTTTTTCTTTGTCTTCATTAGCATATAATTTACACAAGCTCTGTACAAATTTACAAGTCTACTTAATTAAACAATAGTATTACATTAATATCCAATATGCCTAATAATTGATAATCAAAGTCACGTGCCATAAAAACCAAAATTGCTACTAACTTATGCATCATCCGAATGTAATATTAAAAATATCTTTTTCAATTTCCTTCCCGCGCAGTCCTTAAGTATGATAATGGGCGTCAAACTGCGCGCCAGAATTACCAAACTAACCGCTATGAATTTGCATGCACGAATTTGCATACGAATTTCGATCCTGTTCTACTTAACAAATGATTCATTCTTTAGGTAACTGCAGTGTAAACTTTATTCTGTTCAGTAGATATGACTGTTCGGGCATTGGGTATGAAGGATATTCTTTTAGGAATTTGATCCAAATTGAAATTAAAAAAGAATATATATATATATATATATATATATATATATATATATATATATATATCCTCACTAGTTCAATGATGTTTTTCTAAAGTTTCTGTGAAGGACATGGTGTTATAAGGTAACTTACGCGAATGAAATTTCAACATTTTCAACTGTTGTTGACTATGGAAAAGTCAGTCATGGAATGTGAAAAAGTCGCCATGATTAAAGCTGTTCGGCAACATTGGATTCGAGCAGTTGCAAGAGCTACTAGAGAATGTCTCAGAACCACCGTTAACTGAAGAACTTTTCTTAGCGTAGTAGTCTTATTATCAATAATAACAACCGAAAGCAGTATGTATATGTATAGACGGGCCCAGTGGTTCTGATAGGAGATTCGCTTTAACAGAGCAACCCGAGAACAACAAGAGCAAATTGAAGATTTTCTGCTAAGGCTAGGGAAGTTGACATTAATTCTGTAACTGGCACCAACTATTTATCTAAGTAATTATTGTAAATACAAATTTCACTAGTATGGGGTTGAAAATTAACAAGTTCAACAAAACTTTTGTCTGAGATGTATGGAAATTTTGAATAGTAACTTCAAATATGGCAAACCTTCAGAGTGTTAAAAAAAGTTGTAAGCTTTGGGACAGTATGGAGGAGGTTAAGACATGAAAATATAAATAGTAAATGTAATGTTTTGTCATCAGTGTCTTATAAATGCTAAAGTCTTTTGTTCCCAATACTTTTTTTCAAGGACACAGAATCATATCTAAAAATATACATGTGAAAATATAACACAGAAAATGAATCATTTTATATAACTTTTGGAAGACAAATGAGTTAAAGAACATGAAATATGGTGAATTGTATCATACCACACAGTGGTATGGTACAATTCACGATTCAAATAGAACGTGACAGAGGTAAAAATGGTGACGACAATGATTTTTTTCTTATTCTTAATGGCTTGTTATCCTGAAAACTGTTATACATCCTGAAGAAAAATTGATATAATTTACATAGTGAAGAGAAATTTTTCTTACTCAGATTTCTATTAGAGTATTTAAAAAAACAGGTATGAAGTCGTTGAAAATTTGGGTATACCTATATTGCGTAACTTCACCTATGAAGGAAACTATCCAAATTTTCTCACATACTTTGGAATAGCTGTGTATTCTGTTGAATGAAGAGACATAAGGCTTCATCTTCATAAGAGTTTTTAACTTGCAAGCAAAATTGCTTGACGCAAATTTCAGGTATTAGTTTCAAAGCTGTCATTTTGAGTCATTTACTTAACAAATACCTTTATTGGCATTAAGATTCTGTGAGTCAATAGCAATTTACTAACGTTAAAGGACCATGTTAGATGCAACCGTACAAACTTGCGTTCCGCTAAGCGCACTATAAAAGTTGTATCTCTTATCGCATGATTCTATTTGAACGTAAGCAGTTACCCAGCACTTTCTTAATTCCAAATTTAGAGAGTTATTATGAATTATTTTCATAAACAGAGTTATATAAATTAATAAAATTATTACCGCTTCTAGGATCCCATTGTACGTTTTAAACCCTATTTTATTCGTATTAAAATGTAATATAGGGTATCCTAGAAACTAGATTTTTTATACGATACCTACTTCAAACTGCATCAAATCATTATTACGGGAGTTATTTTTCACTACTTTCAAGATACCTAAAGAGGTTCCTTGTAACTTGTTTAAATCCACGTCGTTTTCTTTCGAGTTTTCCACGATTAAGTAATGCGTTGTAAAGCCTTTTAGGGGTGCATAATCAGTTTTGAAAACAAAACATGTATAATTTCATACAACAACTCAATTTTGGACCCATTATACAAGGTGTTCCAGAATGATGGTCAAATATTTTACCAGTGTATTTCACAAGTCATTTCAAGGGGGATCTTCATATGAAATTTTTCAATTTGGTTCCTTGCTGTCGAGATATTCGAGTCTCAAAATGGCGGAAAAAATAGTTGTTTTATTTTTCCTTAAAAATGGTTACACCTAGAAATTTCAATTTTGGAACGCATTATCAGCTTCAGAACTTTTTTTTGCAATAGCCGATTTCAACTAAACTTTTTTTAAATACTTCATCTAATTTTACTACTTTTTTCCTTTTTGTAATTTTTTCATACAACCAACAGTTTGCGCGAAAAAAATAAAAATAGTTTTCCTTACTCTAAACATCTTTTCGTTACCGGTTACTGATAACCGCAGTAGGCGGTTGCTATGTTGATGTTTCTTTGTTGTCTTGTCAAAAAAATCGCCACTACGTCTATAATTGACAGTTTTTGAAAATATTTCTAAACAAAGGTATTCCTATAACCGTTGCCAATCCTGCCGTATGCATATTCCGTCAATTTATTAGCTAATATTTATACAGAAGAGTCAGTTGTCTACAAATATTTGCAAAAAATGTCAAGACTGATATGTTTTAATTTTTATTTTTTACCGCGAAAACTGTTGGTTATGTGAAAAAATTTCAAAAAGAAAAAAGTAGTATAATTAGATGTAGTATTTTAAAAAAAAAGTTTTGTTGAAATCGGCCATTGCAGGAAAAAGTTCTGAAAGGAATAAATCTAGGGGCTGCTTATTCCCATCCTTCAGAAACATGAGCTAAGGAATAGACACCTCCCTACAAAATAGCTTTTGACTAGCTGATAATGTGTACCAAAATTGAAATTTTTAAATGTAACTGTTTTTAAGGAAAAATAAAAAAAACTGTATTTGACCATCATTCTGGAACACTCTGTATATATTTTCATGTCTAGATCTTCTCTATCTTCTCTATAGGTTTGTAACCTTTTTTAACACCCTGTATATTTCAAATCAGTTGATTATTTTTGTATAAGGGAGTTTATATTATTTTAATTGTAAACAATTAATAAAATTGTTCTAAAATAGATCAATAAAAGAAATTTCCGAAATAGGAAGCGTGGGTACTTTATTGTACCTTATATTTCATTTGTGTATTTTAACTGCTTAATTATGAATAATGGTAAATAAATCAAAATAGTTCCTTTTTAGTCATGTGTTTTAATATAATTGCGAACTTGAACACTACAGAAATTAGATCTTCAGATTTGACATACAAGATCAACTTCAAGGAGACACCGCCATATACGTAAAGATTTACTGTTCTGCAACATTAATATTAAAGAATTGGTAGCTCATCTCACTTTCAGTCAAAGGAATCTAAATTTCTAAACGATAAAGTCGAATGCAATTCATGCAGCCCCGAATAAATATAAATATTATTATAAACGTATTATTCTGTCCATTCAACCTGAAATGCTAATTCCCTTGCTTTTAACAACTTTCGTGTTGAGGTACGAATTTGAATGTGTACATGCGTGCATACCACTCTCATGATAATTAATATCTATGTGGACATAATTAAAATGGTTAATATTTTTAATTTGCAGATATTTAATATAGATATTTGCAATCCCTTAGTCTAGTCTAATATTAACATTTTCAGGAATAGACTATTATTCAAGTAGGTAACAAAACCTTCGCTCTAATCTATTGCGTGGTAACAAATAGAGTGCATTAAGTCCTTGCTTATTTTAACTTAACTTTTGTAGTACTTAATTATGAAACCAACTCAAAGTGTATGTTTCAAAAACAAAACTGAAGAGTTGTTTACTCTTGGAAAATTGTAGCGGCTCTTTTTTTCTATAAGAACCTAACTTCTTCAATTTTATCAAAATGGGAGGGATATAAGTAAAAGCGATTTGGTTTTTTTAAAAACTTATTATTATATATAAAAAGTCAACTACACAATTTCCTTGTTCACAAACAATAGTTAACTAGAGATACGGAGGTAGCACAAATTGTATCTGTTCCAAATTCTTTTTGATGTCGATATCTCTTGGACGTTTCCCCGACAGTTCAAGATTATAAGCTTCATACTGGCTCTAGGTATGCTGCTTACCAGTTCCTTCGGGAACGCTTGGAACAGTAAATATGCAAAATATCCTAAAATATCGTGATATCCCACGAGTGAGTTCCTCTTTCTCTGTTCAAAACGTTCTCCAAACGGAAAACAAAATGCCAATAACTTCTACCAAGTGTTTTCACACCACACAATCATCCTTAATAACTATTGTTAAGGATTAAACCATTTTTGCTATTACGTTGCTTTTCCAGATACACGGAGTAGGTACATTTACCTTATGTCTTGTGCTACTAATCAAATATTTTATGCATTATGCTTCACATACTGAAATTAATTTATGGTTATGATTATGTTAAAAGTGAGTGGACCAGAACTAACTAATTGCATCGGTAGGATCCAAGTGCTTTTAAAGATGCCATCGGAAAAGGTTTTTATCGACTTGCGTGTATGAGCCTTTTCAACTTTCATACACATAACTCAATGGCATTGATTGCAACCTGAAATATAGATGTATACTTACCCAGACTTACTGATAGCATGGTCTTTGGGTTGCTACTATACACTCCAGCCTCAACACCTTCCGGAGTCTTGGAGCCATCGGTGTACCAACAACTATTTGCCTTCAGAACGTTGGTTTCACCCCGCTCCCATTCCTATTTCCGAGAAAGGAAAATTTCAAAACGCCATTGATTCTTGTAGCCATAACATTCGACCATAAATAGAGTTGCTGTGACTTTCTATGTCCATTATGCCCCATTATGTTAGCCCTCGGCATACTAATAGCTGCTTATCTCAATCTGTATACTGTCCACCTGGCTTCTCTCTCCAAAAGTATATGAAAAGGTGGTATATCCAGGAGGACTTTCAGAGCAGCTGACGGTGTGGAAGCTGATTACTCCACTTATCGTCAGACAAGCTTGTCTGTAAACCAGAGAGTTTTGCTTTGGTTATCCTTTGAAGATCTTTTGAATTATCGAGACGTATGTGATCATAGGTCTGATAACTCACATACAGCCAGTATAGTTGTTTACGCCACAGGACTTTCACAGATATCTTGTTCTTTCTCACACCAGTCTAGTACCCTATTTAGAACTTCTTGAAGTATAGATAGAATACAATCTTCACCCCCTTGCAGTCTTAAACATGATCTTCTCCCTGCATATTTGTCGTTATTGTCCTATTCGCCAGCACTGCCCGAATCTAGCAGATGTTACTGTATAGGCAGGGCATTTGATATCAAAGAATACTGCCACCGCAATCTCCTTCTACTGAAAGGATTGGGTGACTTTCCCCACAAGGTTATTCAATATCTGATGTCGTAATGTATTGCCTAGCAACACTATCATGTTATTGCACTTATTGATCGGTCAGTGGTGGAGCGGTTTAAGGCATCAGTACCTGAATGTGGCCAGTCCGCCGGAATTAATTTCCGCGACTGCTGGACCGTAGATCAGTTATATTCGTGGAGAGGATTGGCACCCTCTCTGCGGATATGGTAGAGTGGGAGAATATTGGCTTGGGTAAAAAAATAATAATAAAAAAAAACTGACCACCTCCTAAATTAATGAAGTTTTCCAGGTTTCCCTCATTTCCGCATAAATGGTGGTTAGGGTCTACCAATGTAAGTCATTTCTGGGTGCAAACACGGCCTGCTTAATAATAATATGCCGCCTCCTCTCCAGCATAAGTCTCCGACTTCTGGGCTAATCCTCGTGAATAGAATGATTAAAAAAGTTTTCATAATACAAAATATTACAATAATTGTTATTTGGCAGTGACAAGCAAAATCAAAACAAGCAATGGATAAGATTGTAAAGTTGGTGCGATTGTTAGGTGGGCAACTGATATATTTAATTTTAATAATTATTACTTTTTATTAATTTAAAAATTAATTATTGGATACCCGCCCGTTAGGTCATACAGTACATATTCTTTAACGGATATAAACGAATACAATTATTACTATTAAGCAATGAAATAACATTTCTCAGTTGTAAGTAATAAATCGATCAGTGTATCTATTTACAAATTCATTCAATATTTAGTTTCTACTACCTTCCGAAACACAATTATGTGAACATATTATTCTATTACTGATACAATTTCGAACATTATTCGTTTTGCCATTTTAAAATGTTTTGGTTAACACCTAAACAAGCTTTATTTATGTCAAGGAAATTTTCTGTATTTACAATGCTTCAATAATATAAGGCATATTTAAAATCAGAATTATATTACCTGCTGTAACATGAAAAATATGATTTGATAATGATTTTTCATATTTTCAAGGATTTTGAATGACGATAGAATATGGTGACAACATCCAAATCATTGTGTTTTTAATGTAAATATATGTACTATACAGGGTGTTTAAAAATGGATAATCGAGTTATAGCTCGGGGCCTTTATAATCAAACAGGGTGTATATCATTCTGTGTGAAACCGCGCCATCGATGCAGTCGCCTGTAGATGGGGTCTTACCAGTACGGTCAAAACCGTATAGTATGAAAGGAGACTCTCCATTTCGCAGAAATTCAAAGTTCACGGAAATCTTGGGACCAAACAAAATTGACGAGTAAATAATACACAGTATTAGATATTATTATTGAGTATAGTTACATGAGCCAAAAACTATGTGCGTGTTACATCACGCGAGCTCATGTAATGACAAATGATGTAACAACAATGTGTATCTGCCTTAACTGTTTCATGATATAGTTAAACTGTGAAAAATAATTAATATGTTATCCTTTAAAAAAATTATGGATGCCAAAGTATTTCAATGAAAGAATAAATCGACTTATCTAAAAAAATTTGAGAATAAATCATGAAAAATGGAGTCAATATCGTAAACAAAGTATATGAAAAATCCTTATAGGTTCCGAATAAAAAATTATTGAAGTTGTAGTATTTTCAACCTTTACATTGCTGCGCTACTTTTGTCTGTAGACAGGCGTTTCTGAATATTGAAACCCCACTTTTTGTAGCATGTGTCGTTTTTCTGAGTGAGTCTTAGTATTAGTTTTTCAAGTATCAAAAATGGCTTATGTCTATAACAACTCGGGGTTAATGGATATCGTTTTAATTTATGGCGATGTGAAAATGCTATAGCAGAATGATTTCCTGACAAACATGTGTCAATGCAGCTATTCTTACCGCAGTGTGCAGTGAGTGCAAGTGTAGAGTAACGCGAGTGTGAGATGGGAAATTTGAAACTGAATCGTGGAAGAGATGGAGGTGATGGAGGTCCAGGACGTCTACTGCGTATCACTCAATTATTTCCGTATCATGTACAGTGTGTCCAAGGATTAATACCAAAGGATTGGATGAAGAGGACCGCCACGATCTTCTGACTTTAAATCATTTGGACTTCTTTTTGTGGGGATATTTAAAAAATGAAGTGTATTTCACCGAAGTGGACACTATTGATGATTTACGCAAACGTAATGCTGCCAATAACGTACGAATTCAACACAAACAAGAAGCAAAAACATTTGTGTTAGTTTCGAAATTAGATAAGACGGGCCAAATATTTTGTTGTGGCATCAGGTATGTTAAATTATTTTATTAATTAAAACCAAAAATTAATTCTATTAATAATTAATAACAATAGCGGCAATTTGCAGTATAAAATAAATGTTATAAAATGTTATTTATTTCTTTCCATGGGTATTTCTGTCCGATCGCTGAGTGCATGCTTTGCCGCCTTATCAGGTTTTACGGTGGACCAGTTTGCAGTGCCGTGCAGAAATGTATTTTTAAATGATTTTCGAACTGCCCTTCTTGATTTTTTTTTACAAAATTATATTTGCACGAATCCCCTGCACATTCAGAATTATTATTTTAGATAAATAATCGCTCTGTATATTGCCCAGCTTCTGTCATCCATAGTTTTTAGTTTATTTTAATGGGTAAAATAACTAAATATGGTTATTTCACATTTTAGGTAATGTTAGAAATGAAATTCGGAATTATTATGAAACCATACTTAGTTTGGTGCTTGTCATATGTAGTAATGTAACATTTTAGTTTAGCGAAACCGGTAGCATTACAAATCATCTTCTTTTTATTTTCCATTTACTATAAATATCAAATTTTTAGGGATATTTTATTAAACAAAACTCAGTACTTAAAAATGGCATACACAGTTTTTTTCTGACATTTTCGGGAAATAATAATATTTGCTCACCCTGTATAGCTGTTACGTGATAGGCAACTATTTAGCTATAATATTCATTAGTCATCATTATCAATCACCATTGATTTTTTAAATAGTAATAAATTACACATGTGTGTTTTGTAAATAGGTACTCAGTCATAATGATTTGTTGTTTTATAAAGTATAATTGAATAATTGAAGTAGAACTAAAAATGCTTGGCGCGACCGAAGTTTAAGGATGGAATTATATTTGTTAATAATATATATGGATTAAACTTAAAAAAAAAACGCATGAGGTTCAATCTCTCCACAATGGTGCGATAATATTATATACAATGTCTTAAACTACAGGAAGTGGCAGAAGTTAGTTTTCCGTAATATATAAAGTACTTAAGTATTTATCAAAAGCATAATAAAAATTATCTATAGTCTGTTTGGAAATGAAAGAGAGTAATAAAACCCCGAGATAAGAACCGGCCATGCGCGTGGTAATATTTCGTTTCAGGTAATTATCGGGCAACACTAATGCTAACAGGTAATGGGTGTACATTAGTACATTTTACTGGATACATCATAGCGCAGAAGCCAGTGTATTGTGACAGATCAATCCAGTCTTAGAGCTGAATATACGAAGACGTGCTAGTGCAGTAGAGTAAAATTCGACATGTGTTTAGTGACTACTGTGCCAGTGGATATAATATTGTTTGGGTAAAATATCGAGCTTATCAGATTACTTACCTGTTAAACGCGTGAAAAGATGTGGGCTCTCTCAGAATGAGAAGATTGTTATATTAAATGTATTCTATGCATTGAAACACCAAAATCCTACCAACAGTGTTGACGACATCGTGGAAAAGTGTTCCAAAATGACAGGGATTGGAAAATCGACTATCTACAGACTTTTAAAGGAAACAAAAAATGAACAAGATACTGTAAATCCCCCAAAATTATCTACAGGGAGGTTAAAAGTCGTTATAGATGATTTCTTCAAAAATGTCATTCGCAGAAAAGTACACTCATTTTATTTTAAAAAAGAAATACCAACGCTAAACAAAATTTTAAGTGAAATTTCAGAGGACAACGATTTGCCAAAAATCAGTAGAAGCAAATTATGGCCGTCTTACGAGAGGTGGATTTTTGCTGGGAAAAGCAGAACAGGAAGTCAGTTCTTATCGATCAAGATGAAATTATTTGTTGGCGAAGAGCCTACTTAAGATCAATTAGAAAATTCCGTGACGAAGGGAGGAATATTTATTATCTAGACGAAACTTGGGTCAATGAGGGATATACTGTAACAAAAGTATGGCAAGATAAAAATGTAAAAAGTTTTCGACAAGCATTTTTGGATGGACTTTCAACAGGGTTCAAGGCACCTTCAGGTAACGGGCGAAGATTACTAGTGACACATATAGGTAGTGCCAATGGTTTTGTAGATGGCGGTTTACTTTTATTTGATTCTAAAAATACAGGTGACTATCACGAAGACATGAACGCAGATGTTTTCGAAGAGTATTTTACACAGATGTTGGATCTTATTCTTCCGGGGTCTGTAATTGTCATGGATTATGCCAGTTACCATTCACGGTAGACCGAGCGGACATCTACGACTGCTTGGAGGAAAGCCGATATAATTCAATGATTATCCGGAAAAAACATTTCGTTTGAAACAAATATGGTGCAAAAGGAACTTTTGACACTTGTAAATCTTAATAAAGATCAGAAAAAATATGTTATACGGTACTACGATTACCACCTTATCACTGTGAACTTAACCTAATCGAATTAGTCTGGACGCAGGTAAAAGGAGATGTAGCGCGAAATAATACGACGTTTAAATTAAGTGACATGAAAATTTAGTTAAAAAATTCCTTGGAACGAGTAACTGCAGACAACTGGTAAAGATGTATACATCATGTACAAAAAGAAGAAGATAAAATGTGGGAACTTGATAATTTAATTGACGTTACTGTGGAACCTATCTAGTGTGGTCTGTGGAATCTAGGAGACGAAGATAATTCATCAGAATATTCAGAGGTTGAATTTTAATATACCTACTTTTTTATTTTCTTTATTGTACATTTATACAACACTACATTTACTTACCATAATTTGAATTTTCAAAATACATATATTTTTGTGTGTAATAAAAGTCTATTCATTAAATTTAAATAAATATTTTGATAATAATATTGAGTAATTTTATTTGAATTACTAAAAACCCTCTTAACCCGGCTAAGATGCTTAAAGTAGCCTCTAGTTTTGTGTTTTTATATTGTTTACATAAGAGAAATGGACCGAGAAATTGAAGCGGCATAGACAAAGACGGATTGTCGGGGATTCAATTTTAGCTACCTGCTACAATTTAGTACGGTTCGATCACACAAAGTATTTTTTAAAGTAAACCTCATCTATACCGATAATACATAACATAAAAGTATTGAATATGAGCACCAGTACTACATTTATTTACGATTTGCATACATAATAAGCTTTTATTACTCTCTTTCATTTCTAAACAGACTATAACTAACATAACATACACAAATTACTTGTACATAAATAATGTATCGAAAGATTCACTGTCCAGTAACATATAAAACGATTTTCCTTTACATAAGCTAGCACATCCAAAAAAAAAATACATGTACTTTAATAAATAGAATTGTGGAAAAAAAAATTAGTAAGAGCAGTTCCAAAAAGGTTTAAAAAATACATTCTGCACGGCACTGGAAACTGATCCACTGTAAAATCTGACATTGTCCCAGCCAAAGCATGCATAAAAAGAAGCGGACAGAGAACTTCCAAAGAAAGAAACAAATATAATTTTATAACACCCATTTTATATTAGCAAATTTAACTGCATTTGCAGCTATTATTATTATTAATTTGTGGTTTTAATTATTAAAATAATTTGACATACCTGATGTTACGGCAACTGTTCAAAATTTTATTAGCTGACGTGTAAACACACACAACTAATACAAATGTTTCTGGTTTTTGTTCGTTTTGAACTTATAGATAGTATCCACTTCAGTGCGATACACTTATTTTTTTAAAATATCTCCTCAAAAAGAAGTCCAAAGGATTAAAATTATCGTGAGGGCCATGGTACCAATCCTCCGCGTCCAATTCATCGTACCCCTTGAACTTCATTAAGGTGTACTGCCGAATATTTTTTCAACAATGAGGAAGGCACCATCGTGCCATATTTTGTGTTGGACAGCTAAGGGTACATTTTCCAGAAGCCCAGGCAGATCATTTCGAAGGATCTTGAGATACTGAACCACATCCACACGGATGGTAATATGAATGGTCCAATCAAGCAATCAACGACAATTCCTATCCAAACATATAATAAAAAGTATTATTGGAAATTAAATGAGTGTTTTCAAAATCCTAAACATGACTTATTATGAATGTTATACAGTGCTTTCGAAAAGTACCGAATAAAATCATTGTTTTTGAAATTGAGAAGTTTTCGAAAAAATCCCCTGGCACGTCGATTTTATTTTAAAAAACGGCACTTTTTGACATATGACCCATATTTGTGACGTCATCGTTGTTCGAGATATGACGTCATCGACAATTTTTTTAAATAGCAACTCCCAATTTTGACCATGCCATTTGAAAGAGCGTGTCATTCTACATACATACATCATGAAAAATTATGGTGTTACATAAAAAAAATTTCAAGAAAATAATATTTGAAGATTTTAAAATTTAATTTTCACAATACTGTGCTTATTTAGATGAGCTGTTCCCGAATCGTTGGATAGGGGAAAGGGGGCCGATTGAGTGGCCAGCCAAATCGCCTGATTTGACATCTCTAGATTATTTCTCCCGTGTAAAAATAGCTATATCTATAACCAACACATCAGCTGTAAGTCTGGAATTTTGAGCATTATGTTGCAGCAACCATTCACAAAATCGAATTCGTAAGGGATAATACCTTGGTGTTAATCCTTGAACACGCTGTACATGGTACGGATATAATTGAGCCTCGTGTATGCTACGCCATACTGTTGATTGGGACATTTCTTGTACTTGTATCTAGTAGATTCTCTTCAACAATCTCTAATATGTGTTCCTCAGCCACTGTAATACACCGTGGACGTCCTGGATCGTAATCACTTTCACGTTTCAAATTTCCCGTGTCACGCCCGCGTTGCACTAGCGTGGTAAAAATAGTTGCATTTGGCACATATCTACTGGGAAATCATTCTGTATACAGATCAGAAGCTGCTAAAGCTAAAGCTAAATTTAACGATATCCATTAACTCCGAGCTGTTATTCTTAAGCTACTCGTATTCTTGATACTTTAAAAAACTAATGTAAACACTACCGTAAAAACGTTAATACTAAAACTAAAATTGATACCATCCACCTGATATAAACAGATTTTTGAAATATCGTATGTGGTTTTCTGCGCCCTCTAAGCGGATAATTTTTTTTTTATTGAAGCAGGCTATGGCCACAAAAAATTGCCTGTTTTTTCGTCTTTCATGCAATATACTATATGTTGCCCTCATCTTTCATATTTATTACATTTTTTTCAATTTTAGTTAAAAAAAAATATACCTAAATATTTTCGTGTTGCTCAAGATAATGTAGAATGTACTTTTTTATGCAAAATACAGATTTTCTTATAATATTATTTTATTACATTATCTGTGTCAAAATAATTTTAAAGACCCAATTGCTTCTAATGTGAAAACCACCGATATATCAAAAATCTGTTTATATCAGGTGGAAGGCATCAATTTTGCAATAAAAATTTATTACCAATAAGTTTTCTCTATCTCTTAAAATAAAAAGTTAGACAGCCTTAAAGTTTAGGGACTTTACAGGTTTTTTTGTTATTACTCATAAAGTTGGCCATGGATCTCAAATTTGTTTTTACGAGCATATAGGCCTCCAAAAATGCAACAAAAAACAAATAAAGATTTTTGACCTGTCTCGCATATTAAGCGAGATACATGGGAGTGGCTCTCTTATGTGATACAGCCTGTATATTGCCCTCATTTTTCGTATCTATTCCCAAATTTGTTTGGATAAATTATGGAATCACCCTGTATAACAACCTGATGTTTATTTTCAACGAATTTTAGCTTAAAACCTATAACAGATTTATGCTTCTTCAGTTCAGTTTTACCTAATTCTATTTTAAAGCCTAAGAGAACATATTTATTACATAATTTTCAGTTTTAAGTATTTGTATATTTAATATTTACCAAATAGCATATTTCGCTCTTGCCCTATATCAAATTTAAACTCTTTTGCACGTCGTATCGTTTCAAAATATGTTTCATAAAACAGAGACTGCTCATCAAACAAATAATTCATACAGAAAATTAATACAGTATGCGCCAAAAGTATGGAATAAATTCAATAAAAACGAAACAATTATTTTTTGGGAAAAATCCTAGAACAGGTCGATTTTTAATTTAAAAAATACATATTTTTGCGTAAAATGCGATTTTCAAATGTCATTTGTTTTCAAGTAATGACGTCATCGATTTTTTTTTAAATGGCAATACCATATTTTTTTCCTTGATTCTGAAAGATCGTTTAATTCTCTATCAGACAGTACTAAAATTTTGCCCTCTTACATAGGAAAGTTTTTGAGTAAATGACGATTGAATGTTAGAAAACGTAAATTTTAACCATAAAAAAGTAACAATTCTGAGGTATGTAAAATAAAATACAATTGATTAAATTTTATACTTAAATTAAATGTTCGAATTGCCATCCACCAACTTCTTGACAATGCGCAAGTCTGTGAAGAAATTCTTCTTGCACATTATGAATGATTTCTGGGGTAACTCTGCGTATTTCGTCCCGAATGCGATTTTGAATTTCTTCTAAATTACGTGGTTTATTAATGTACACTTTTGACTTCAAGTATCCCCATAAAAAATAGTCAAGAGGTGTCAGATCTGGCGATCTTGCAGGCCATTCTATCGGTCCACGTCTGCCGATCCACCTCCCAGAAAAACAGTTGTCCAAAAAATCTTGTACAGGGCGCGCATAGTGCGGAGGTGCACCGTCGTGCTAAAACCATATGGTATCGTCAGGAATGTCAAGGTCATTATCGTTAGGAAAAATTACTGCAAGGGAACAAGGTCATTTTCTAGAAAGTCTAAATATCTTTGTCCTGTAAGGGTTCCTTCAAAGAAGAAAGGCCCTACTATTCTGTCGTCAACTATTCCAGCCCACACATTTAATTTCTGAGGGTGTTGGGTGTGTGCCTCTGCCATCCAATGAGGATTTTCCCGACTCCAATATCTGCAACTTTGACGGTTTACTGTACCATTCAGACAAAATGTGGCCTCATCTGAAAAAAGTATTTGCCGGTGTAAATTTCTATTTCCTTGACATAAATCCATTAGAATTTCGCAAAAGTGTAAGCGGCGATCGGGATCATCTTCATTGAGTTCCTGCACAAGTTGAATTGTGTAGGGATGATATTTTTCGTTCCTCAAGATACGTAGCACTGTGCTCTGACTAGTGTCATTGTTTAATGCAACCAATCGTGAAGAATTATGAAGATTATCCACCATACTTATCAAAATGTTCTGTTTCTGATTTTCATTAATGCTTGGACGTCTAGGTTTTGGAATATTTACAACATTGCCAGTTTCTCTAAATTTAGACTCTACCTTACTGACTGTTGATTGGCTGATAGGGCGATCTGGATATGTTTCATTAAATAAATCGCAAACTTCCTAGTGAGTTCTAGTCATATTCCCGCATCCGATAAGAATTAAAATTTCAATTCTTTGAGTAACAGTTAAATGTGCCATAATACTATAAATTGAATAATAATTTCTATGTCGCTTACAATACTTATTAGAAAGTCGGTGTGACAATGACACTTTGCAAAGATTTTCACCCACGTGATCCATAGAAGAACTATGGAATTCGAAAAACTAAACTTGATAACGTTTTTGCTTTATTTTAATTGATTTACGGTTTCTAACATTCAATAGTCATTTACTCAAAAACTTTCCTATGTAAGAGGGCAAAATTTTAGTACTGTCTGATAGAGAATTAAACGATCTTTCAGAATCAAGGAAAAAAATATGGTGTTGCCATTTAAAAAAAATCGATGACGTCATTACTCGAAAACAAATGACATTTGAAAATCGCATTTTACGCTAAAATATGTATTTTTTAAATTAAAAATCGACATGTTCGAGGATTTTTCCCAAAAAATAATTGTTTCGTTTTTATTGAATTTATTCCATACTTTTGGCGCATACTGTATAACTGGGCATTAGGTGGCCAATAATCAACAATCAATTATTTATATTTGCGCAAAATTATTGATATGGACGAATTATAGGTTTAAAGATGCATACGGAACGCATCTATTACGTAGGATATATGCAAATGATAAGTAATTAAAAAATATTGCGCACCTACTCGATGCAGATATACATTTGTTTTTAATTCGGGTTAAAGTTGCTGCAATTATTTTTATAGTATTGACGCACATATGTAAAAAATGACCTTACATGTACATAAACTTAACCTTTAAAACTCCATTTCAATAATAACCGAGGTCAGTTTTAGCTCTTCTCTTTCTGTAGTTAAGCAAATTAGTTGCTTATCAATTAAGCTAGACTGTTGAGAACTTGTTGTGTGTAGATTATACAGTGCGACGATAAAGTTCCCCCCCCCCCTGAAATTGGTAAACGGTTGCTAGAATGTCTTTGGGAAAAAACAAGACGATTTTTATTTTTTAAATAACCTCCTTTTAAGTTATCAACATTTATGTGGTAAGTTTGGTTTTCCCGGAAATGACGTCACTTATCACCGTATTTTAAATGGAACACTAATATTTTTGTTGCAGATATCGAATCTAAGGTAAATTCTGAGTTAGATGATATGGCAAAATGCCTGTCAAGCCTTGAGAGCAGGCATTGTGTCTGTTTTTCCCCCAATTTGTAACAAAAATAAGAGAGGTGATATCAATTCCCGGAAAACCGGAAATACCACATAAGTGTTGATAACTTAAAAGGAGGTTATTTAGAAATTAAAAATCAACCTGTTTTTTCCCAACGACATCCTACTAACCGTTTACCAATTTCAGGGAGGAGGGGGGGGGGGGCAGAACTGCCACGTGAAGAGTGCAAAACATTTTATTATTGTCAGGAGGGTCAGGAAGCACATTTCGAACATTTACTTCATTAAATTAATATTATTATTACTAAAGAAAAATTAAATCATACGTATTGTAAAATATTTTTTCTACAAAACTGTTAAAAGTGGGCTTTTTAATTGTCATTTTTGATGTTAAAAATGCCATTTTTAACACTAGTTTTAAAAGTAAATCAAAGTTTATTTAAATTTTGTTTTAAAAATTAGTAAAACGTTTTAACAAACACATGAACAACTTTTTATTTTAAATAAGTACAAACCAACATTTTAACTAGTTATTACTATTAACATTTATAGTAAAATTAGAAAAATTTGAAATTGTAATTCCCTGCGGAGTCATCATACTTAAGTTGGTTTTACTGTCAACATGTGTGACACATCTATTTTCTGTAGAAATATTACTGGTAGTACTGGTGGTCCTGCTAGTAGTTGCAGCAGTCGGAAGTATTTGGCACGCAATTTCCTTCTTCTGTTCCAGTGAATTTTCAATGTAGCCTTCAGCTACCGTCGAAGATTTCCATCCTCCATGTCTCTTGATGGTAGTAAGATTTGCACCAGAATCTGCTAACAATGTCGCCGATGAACGACGAAAACAGTGTCCGGTGTAGAGTTGAGGATTTGGTAGATTCAAGAACTCTGCAATGTCGGCAGACATTTTACCAAACATGTTAATTCCGACTGGATTCTTCACACATTTATTCTTCATATATTTAAGAAAAAGTCGTATACTTTCTAAAAAAGTTTAAATAAAATTCACCAACAACACTGAAAGTTGGTTTAGTATCTGGTATGGTCACAACAACCGAAGTGCCCAAATATTCGATATTGTCGATGGTCATCTGACACAATTCCTCCCGGCGACACGCCCCGAAGACGCAGACTATTGCTGCGACTTTCATCATCAGCTACTTTTCGTCTTCTGCTTCTGTGATAAATTTGTCGATATGCGTCTTAGTCAAAACTTTTGACTTTTTTGCTTGATATCCTTCATCCTTCCGTTTTAAAAAAGCAATAAGTTTATAATGTTTGCTTATATCTTGATCTTGCTTTATTTTTAACATAGTTTTGATCATGGAATAAATTGACCACAGCGTTGACGATTTCCATATCTTGGCTTTTTCCTCAAAATATGCCAGCAAAACACTTTCGTTACATTTCCCAGGGACCTTTTTAATGTTGCACCATTCCGAAAAGCGTCTATAAGCGATTTCGTACTGTTCCTTTGATTTCGCCCGCAATAATTCCAATGTTGCTCGACTGGCGGCTTCTTCGATTTCAGCAGGGATGGATTCGTTACGCTCATTATCGAGATTATTCATTATACTTATAATATTACTAGAAAATGCTGTCAACATTTTTACGTTTTTTCCGTAACTATCAACAGCACTGGTTGCTACGAAAATTTTGGTTCATAAACATTGCTATCTGTGTGGTATTTTTTGATTTCTTATTTTTATTGAGTTTAAAGTTCTTCCGATTGTTTTGTAGAAAAAATAGTGTATGATATACGTGTTAAAAGTGATTTTATTTTGTTCGTGTTCGTTTTGTTCTTCACTCACAAAATAAAATCTCACTTTTAACACGTAAATCATAAATAGCTATTATTAAGTCTAACGAGAGGTTTTTCTTCGTTTTTGACCGATCTGTCATAGTTTGACAGGCATTATGCGATATCATCTCTCAGAATTTACGATATCATATAACAAAAATATTAGCGTTCCATTTAAAATAAGAGAGGTGACATCAATTCCTGGAAAACCGGAAATACCACATAAGTGTTGATAACTTAAAAGGAGGTTATTTCGAAAATAAAAATCGACCTGTTGTTTCCCAAAGACCAACCAGACCAAGATCCTACCAACCGTTTACCAGTTTCAAGGGGGGCAAGACTTTATCGCCACACCATATACAGGGTGTTTATTAATTTAATGCCGATACTTAAGGGTGTGAATCCTTCGGTCATTTTAAGAATAAAACTTAATATCAACATTATGTCTTAATTTTTGAGCTACAGGGTGTTACAATTTTAAGAAAAAATGTACTTTTTTTATAATTTCCTTATCATTCCAGATATTTTTATGAAATTTTGTACACACCTATTAATCATTATTTGATGTAAAAAATAGTTTCAATTCTTTGCCAATGACGTCCGTACGAGGTTTGAACTAAACATTTTTCAAGAAAAAAAATGGTACGCCACTGCCTTTTCTAAAAACTAAAATTAATTTTAAAATCTCTTTTAAATGCTCTCTTAAAATGCTTGAAGACCTTCCTCTTTTATTAAGAAAAAAAAAACTCCTAAAAAAACTGTTTCCACGCATGGTGGATGTCTACAAAATGGCAACAAAACATCAAAATCAGTCTCAATGAACTTGGGGGAAAAACTTTTTTGGTTTTAATTTTTTTCCGTGAAAATTTTGCGTCGTACGAGGGGAAGTCTAGGGACCAAATTTGCTGTAAAATAAATGGAGATTTTAAAAATAATTTTATTTTTTAGAAAAGGCGGTGGCGTACCATTTTTTTCTTCAAAAATGTTTAGTCAAATCTCGTACGAACGTCATTGGCAAAGATTTTAAAAAATTTTTTACATCAAACAATGCTCCTTAATGATTAATAAGTGTGTACAAAATTTCATAAAAATATCTGAAGTGATAAGAAAATTATAATAAAAAAGTACATTTTTTCTTAAAACTGTAACACCCTGTAGCTCAAAAATTAAGAGGTTTAGGACATATGTTGATATTAAGTTTTCTTCTTAAAATGACCGAAGGATTCACACCCTTAAGTATCGGCATTCAATTAATAAACATCCTGTACATGCGCAGATTTTGTACAAACATAGAATGTCAACTTATCTTGAAAATTAGACAAATCAGAGCTGACGTATATAGAAGTATCAACATATTTGTTAAGATATGCTAGTAAATGAATATTGTTTTTCGAGAATGAAATGGCGATATTATTGTTACAAAAAAGTATAATCATTGCTCGCAAAACATACATGTAAAATCCAGTGGTACGTAGAACATTTTGTAATACTAATTTGAATATGCAGATTCAAATTCTTATATAAAAGTATGTATTACATTTACTAGACTAGTTACATACAGGATGAACCTTAAGTAATGGGACACAAAGCAGTGTAAAAATAATACAATAGGCTATATGTATGCTCTTCCAAACATTAAAGGTAATCGAGATGTAAGGTGATAAAGTTGTGGGAACGGGAAAAACATCGATTACTGTTCGAACTTGAGACTACATTAAAGTTTGTTAAACTTGATTAAAGTACACACACGGAAATAAAATCTAATCTGTATTTAGGTATATTAATGTACTTAAAACTTCGCTCAAGTGTATATGTATTAATTCAGTAATAAGATATGCTTGATATAAATGTTTACATACATACACTATTAAACCCATTATGACGTATAAGATCTATACATGGCCGGTATTTAGAACACTTCTTATAGATTATAGTATAGATACGTCATATTTGTGGAAATAAATGTATCTATAGATAAAATCACGTAATCTTTGTTGGAGCCAAATTGACAGTTGCGACGGATGCCTAGCAATAATGTCAACAAACGCGGTTTTTATATACGCCATATTTAGTACGCGAGAAACCTATAGCAAAGAGATAGACTTTTTAGATATGTTATTGGTAAAATATGGATTTCAATAATGATAGTAATACATTCCGAGTACGCCTGCTGAAATTTTTAAAGCGGCGGAGGAATCGAAAGAAAACCGAGGAAAACAAAAAAACTTTACAACAAAATTTATGATGATTTTGTTAAATGATGTTCCTATAAAAACGTGAAACACTGAAAATATACTTAGTTACAACCGAAGAAGTTAAGAATATTGACTAGAGAGGAAATTGACACTTTACTGAGATGCCTCTCGATGATTAGGTAATGATCAAAATAAGTTGTCATCTTCAAATGTAAAATAAAATGTACCTACATTATTTTTTTAATTAGGTGGTACTGATTTTTCGCATATGTGGAACTTATCATAGAGAAGAGTTATGTAACATAACAATACATAATACTCAGGATTTAGATATAATTTCGCTAGTAACTATAAAATAATCCAAAGCTAAAGTACAACGTATATCAAGTATAATTGATAATGAAAACAGGTCACCAAGATATTTGAATATGTACAAAAGATATGCGTCTCCGTCAACAAGATATATTACAACAATAAAAAATGCTCCAAGTTAATGGTTGAGAAAAAGACGTTGGGTCAGATTTCGTACAGAATAGAAAATTATCTTACCAAAACCAAAAAAAAATACCAGTCATTGTATTCAATGTTCCTTGATTACTTTAATAGCCGATACTGGAGCAGGTATAACTAATATTAAGCGCCATGGTGGTTGGAAATCAACCACTGCTGCTGAAGGCTATATTGAAAATTCAGTGTCCATCAAAGTGGAAATAGCAAAAAATATTGACAGTGATAATACTTTTCAGCACAAAAATATAGAATTTTAATCTATTCACCTGCCAACTTAAAAATCATGGTGTTGATTAAATTCGATATTTCGGTTTATCCTATTCAAGGTTATTACCTAAATTTTAAAGCAACTTAATTTAAATAATACCCAAACTGGTGTTCATTACAAGTTCTTTGAGCATTATTTAATAGATTATCGCAGGGATATACTTTTTTTCTTTAAGAAGTACTTACTAAAGTAGAAAATCTATTGGATTGAGGTCAGACGGTCGAGCAGACCGCCATGTTTTGCCTAATGCTACTGTCGCTGTTACATCATAGCTCCATAAAAAAATAAATGATTTATGTAATTGTTTATATGATTTATATCTGATTCAACACCTGGTTTCATAAAATTTCTTATGAATGAAAGAGTTTAAGAAGCGCTGCTCTATATTAAGTAAGTGTATAAGTTGAGAAGTAGAGGATAGTCGTTGACATAGAGTAGGTCAATGTCATAGCTATTGACTTTGAGATTCATAAACATGAAATAGAGTTTCAAAAAAAATAATAATAATTATACTTTGTATTAAAGACTTGAAACTGTTTTCAAACAGAATATTTCAGACTTGTATCTTATAGTATCAAATTTAATATAATCGTTAACCTCCTGCACCTTAGACCATCCATGTACATGCAGAAAATGAAAGCATTATAAATAATTATGCAAAATGTGCCCAGAATAATTTTGGCTAAATTACAAATTATAATTCGACAGCAATAAATGTACTCATTGTAGATGCAGTCTGCCTTTTCAAGTAATTTATTCTGATGCAATTTAAATTGTATTAGACCTTGTTTCCTAAAGCTTCGTCTGTAATAATTTACAATTCATATATTTTTAAAGAAATGGTAATTGCCTTTTATAATTAAACTCTGTTGAAATAGTATTTTATAAAATTACCTTCGCAAAACAATACCATTAACTATTAATAAGCATACATAATAAACACCAATTAGAATATGCGTGAAAGAGTTAACAATTTTGCTTATTTGTATGTATATTATTCAAAGTTTATATGTACTGAAATAAATACAAACTTGCATGAAAAGTATCAGGAAAATGTAGTAGAACATTAATTTAATATAATCAATTTGAAAAAAAATAAGATCAGATTTAGTTTATATGAACATTCAATAAAAGTAAAATAACAATAATAAAAATAGAGCGAAAGAAAATAATGAATGAAAATAATATATAGCAGAAAAGTTCTATAGAATACGGTTAAATTAAATCGAATTAAAATATTTGACAGTTAAAATTGAATAAATGATTAAAAATTAATTATAACATCAAATAAATTTTAATCTTTATATAAGACAGAAAGTAAAAAATATTGTTCATAATAATGCACAAAGCAAATAAAATTAATTAGAAAATAATATTTGAATCCGATATTAGTATTAACGTTTTTACGATAGTGTTTACATTAGTTTTTCAAGTGTAGAAGATGGCTTATGTGCAGGTATAGTAACTCGGAATAGATGGATATCGTTATAATTTATTGACAAGTAAGACAAATTGCTTCAGTACACAGATCGATTTCCCTGTAGACTGTAACACTTTGAATTGTATTACACTGTATATTTCTGTAATGAAATTAAAATAAAATTCACTGGAATTATTTTAATAATAATATTTACAATATGTTGAACTAACGGTAGAGAGGCAGAGTCATAGCGATTAACAAGTTTTTAACAGGCAAAAACGAGGTTCGAAAAGATAAAGACACGGCGAGTAGGCAGTGAAAATTTGTTGAAAGTGCGTATGAGTAACAACTAAGGTAATAATAATAAACTTGCAAACATAAATTATTCGTTTCAGAAAATAAGCTTTTGCCTCTTTATTTGAACCTAAATATTAAAATTATATTGTAGGTCCTTTTTTATTGCACCTAGAAAGGTATTTCACGCACAAACAAATGCCCACTGCATCTGCCATGCTGTATACGTAATGAATAATGATATAAGCTTAAATATTCTTTCCACAAATCTACATGACATAATAGTAACTGAGTAACTGAGTTTCCATATATGGAGAGAGTTCCATGATGTAAGCTGTGGTTTCGTGTTTTTTGCTGTTATCAACTCCATGGCTTCTGTTTCTAAGTACCAATCACCTGGGAGTTACTGTAAGTACTATTCTGCGTAACAAGCAGCATATCTGAAAAGAGAGAACAACAAATATTTTCAGAGTTCATCAAATAAAGAAAAATTTGTGTTACTTACCTACCCTTTCCTATTTTTTATAAACTATTATAGTAAATTTTGTTAATTCGCATATGTGGTGGAGTTTACTAAAGTGTAGAGTTAATATTTTACTAATTTGTTTAATTATTTTCATTACTTACGTGTTTATATATTTTTAATATAGTTATTAATGTGAACCAGATAACAGCTGTTAATTGGTATAAACAAAATAATAATTAACATAAAATTGATACTTACCTAAGCATTGCTTTCTTCTATAAATTTTTATACATAATTTATTTAATATAGTTAAATAAAAATATGCTGTAACTGCTGAAACACTTAAGAGTCTACATATTATTATTTTTTTATTACATTCATATTAGGTAATTTTATACCTTAATTTAACTTACTTTGGTAACTTTATATGTGTGATAATTGTACATTTTACCATTTATATAATTAAATTTCTAGTTAATATTATTACCATATTGCTTATCTTGTCTCCCTTCCTTGTCGATTATATCGACTGGCGCCCATTGGCTTACAAAACAACAGCTTTGTCAATAAAAACAATATATATTGTATATATTTGAGACACATTAATAATTTAACCCAGACCATAAAATAATAAAATAAAAAAAATTTTTTTTTGGAAGTTTGTGCTTCCATAAACAGGAAGATCACAAGACATGTACGAAATGCAGCTATTTTAACCGCAGCGGTGCAACGCGGACGTGACACGGGAAATTTGCAACCGAATTGTGGAAGAGATGGAGGTCCAGGACGTACACGACATATTGCAGTAGCTGAGGAACACATTTAAGATAATATTGAAGAAAGTCCTTAAATAAGTACCAAATCGCTAAAAGTACAACGAATACCAATCAACAGTGTAGCGTATCATACACGAGACTCAATTGTATCCGTCTCATGTACAGCATGTCCAAGCATTCATACCAAGGAATTATTCCCTACGAATAATATTTTGTGAATAGCTGCTGTAACAAAATGCTCAAAATCCCAAATTTACAGCTACGTGTTATTTACAGGTGAAGCTATTTTAACACCGAATGTGATGTATAACATTCATAATACTTATGTTTGGGATTTTCAACAACGCATTTCCTTAATTGTTTGAACAGAGATTCTTGTTGATCGCTTCACTGAACCAATCATATTAGTAAATTGAATGGATGGTGTTCAGTATCTTGAGTTACTTCGAAATAATCTTCCTTAGCTGTTCTACTCCGAATGTGGTTTTTGCACGATGGTGCAAACTATATTTAGTAAGTTGCAAACAATATTTTTTTCTACGTTCATGCAAAAACCAAAAAATATTTTATTTAGTTGGCATTAAGTGTAGGAAAATAAAAACTGTAATTTAATAGCAAAATATTTAATAATTAATTAGCACTATCGATTTACATTGAATAAGTTAGGAACTAATATGTTAGGAACAATTAATAATAATAATAATAATGTTTATTATTCAGTAATATGAAGCAGAACAAAATAAAATTTACAATTTATAACAACAATAAACACAAAGTTTGCTCACTTAAGTTTAAAAAAAACTTGTATGTGAGATAAAAACATAATATGATATAGTAAACTACTACAACAAAAACCAACAACGAACAATACGCCTAATATTACCACATATACTACTAAATACTAACATACTCTTCTACTCAAACATTATTTTTACTATTAATGTTAAAAGTAAATATATAATTTGTGCAATTTTCATTAAAATAATACAATCTCACAGCTGTAGCAGAATGGCAGATGAGTGCAATAAAAATGTTATTGCACTAGTAAAATAAAGAAGCAGTTTTTCCACTAAATGTAGTTCAATAAAGTTTTGCTTTTTTGCATGAACGTAGAAAATTGCTATTTATATCATCAGTTACGAAATGCCTAATTTTGTGTAACGCTTGAGACAAGTTACACAAAGTTTCATTTCGTAACGTATTGCATACAAGATTTTTTATAATTTTGAAGAAAGTAATAAAAAAATAAAATTTAATATAATTGACAAAAATTTGGAAAACATAAATTTAGTTTGTTGCTGTTACTTCATGTTAGTTGTCAGTTTGACATTTTGTAAAAAAGTCTAGACGGAAGGTTTTTAGCGAGATGGATATATTTTTAGTTTTATTTTTAAAAAATGAGTAATTCAAGTTCTGAAGAGCTACCAAGCAATATTGAAGAGGCAGCAGGTAATGCTCTATTATCAGTAATTCCCAAAAAGTCAAAGGCAGTTTATGATTTGGCATACGAAAAATTTGTTACGTGGTGTGATGAGAAGAAAATTAAACATGTTAATGAGAAAGTTTTACTTGCATATTTTGAGGGTAAGAAAGATCTAAAAGTTTCCACATTATGGACACTGGACAATGTTAAGGTCTGAACTAAATCTGAAAAGGAATATTGATATTAAAAAATATACAAATTTGGTAGCATATATTAAAAGGCAAGCGGACGGGTACAGTGCTAAAAAGTCAAAAGTTTTTATTAAAGAAGATTTTGCCAAATTTTTAGTGGAAGCTGATGACAACGAATACTTAATGGCTAAGGTTGCAATGATAATTGGAATGGCAGGAGCATGCAGAAAAGCAGAATTAACATTTCTTCCAGTTGAAAATGTTATAGACGAAGGAAGCCATTTTCGTGTTGATATCCCACCTTCAAAAACAAAAGTTATACGGCAGTTTGCAATTACCACTGGAGACATTGAAAATACGAATCTTGTTGAAATATTAAGAAAATATATTAAGTTGCGTCCCCAGGTTCTTAAACACAACAGATTTTTTGTAAAATATGCGAATGGAAAATGTACCAGAAATCCTGTGGGAATTAACACATTTAGCAGTCTGCACAATTTCTTAGTCTTTCAAATCCTGTTCTATATACTGGCCACTGCTTCAGAAGAAGCTCTGCCACTTTCCTAGCAGACAGTGGCGCTGATATTTTAAAATTAAAGAGGCACGGAGGTTTGAAATCTAGCTCTGTTGCGGAGGGATATGTTGAAAATTCCATGAATAATAAAAAACTTATAGCGCAATAAATATTTGGTGAAACATCTAATGCAATGTGCGCCGCTTCCCAAATAACAGCAAGTTCGAACAATGAAAAAAATATGTCGTCGGGAATTAATTTGAATAATTGCAAAAATTGTGTTATCAATATTTATAATAATTAATTAATTTATAATTTATGTTTTTAACTTGTATTATAACAGTTTAATAAATAGAATAATTCTTTTTGTCACTAATTTTGAAATACATTTTTCGTCACCAATTGCATAAAATTTTACTTTATGCAACTAGTTACAAAAAGTAAGACGTTTCATAATGCCAATCAGTTTTAAAAAGTGTCACTTTATATGTCAAAATTAGAAAAAGTAATTTAGTGACTATTGACTCAAACATTTTTAAAAAAACTATGTACAAAGTAAAGAAAAGTGATCAATCAGGAAATTCAAATAAATCTGCAAGACTGCGACTCATCGAGTGGAAATGTAGGGCTTACTCATTATATTATTATTGTTATACGAAAGGTTCTAGGTCATGTAGTAACGTCACCCACACTGACGTTACAGTAATAACAAGACAGATAATGCGTGTAACTTAAAAATACCTACCAACTATTGACATTATTCTTTATCGCATTTATAAGCCTCTAGCGAATTTAAAAGTAAATTATCAAGTTGTTTTGAAACGATAGCCTTTATCAGAACCAACCCACGCATTATGACTATTTATACCATCTAATGTCGTGAACTATTAATTATTTGCGTAAATGGTCTCGAGTTATTTATACAAATATGTAAACAATGGATAATATTGTGCGACTATTACTGTAGTCGGCGAATGCTACATATATATTACAAAATATAGTTTATTAAATTTCATATCTTAAATTAACTATCTATCCAATTCTGACTTTATAGTTACATGAAAGAAACGCAGCAGAAATGCCATTTGCTATAATAATAATAATAATATCTCTACCCCTCATTCTAATCACAGGGATTAGCCCAGAAGTCGGAGACTTGTGCGGGAGAGGGGGCGGCATATTATTATTAAGCAGGCCGCATTTGCGCCCAGGAACGATTTACGTTGGTAGGCCCTAACCACTATTCAGTGCAGGAATTAGGGAAACCTGGAAAACCCCATTAATTAGGGGGGTAGTCAAATATCAACCGGTATCAATCTCTCACATTGACCCAAGCTAACATTATTCCACCCTACCATACCTGCAGAGAGGGTGCCAATCCTCTCCACGAATATAGCTTATATACGGTCTACCGGCAGCTAGGCTCGAACCAACTCCGATCTAGTCACCTCGATTCAAGTACTGACGCCTTAAATCGCGCGACCACCGACCGATTAAATTAATTAAATGTTGTAAATAACACAATTTAGTTTCGGAGAGCAGAACTGCTATTTTACAAAATAAATCACGAATCGTAGAGCAAAAGAACGCTAATTTTTTATCGGATAACTTTTATAGGCTTTTGTAATAGATCAAATTTGTTCAACAAGATTTTTTGTTTTTTAATTGCCTAGTAGCTTCTTTCTGAAATTTCTTTAAGTGCTACAATATAACCTTTAACCTAATACGTTTTAGTTTTATTGAGCTGTGGTAAATAGACATGTGTGGTTCATTAACAAGGACTTTTCGTGGAATATTCATAAAAATAAATATAAAATTATAGTTTCTTAAGTTTGTTTGACATAAAATTACACCTATATTAAATAAACTGTCATTTCAATGACTTAATGGTGTCAAATTATTAAATTAAATATTTTTATTAATTTCCTCCAACCAAAAAAAACCTTTAAAATCAAAGTGTAAACTATTTTAGTAATCGAGGTGACTAGATCGTTGTGGGTTCGACACCCGCAGCTGGTAGACCGTATATAAGCTATATTCGTGGAGAAGCATCCGTGGCATTCTCTTGCTGCGGGTATGGTAGGATGGAAGAATGTGTTATAAGAATCACAGGTATTGCTTTATAAATGACATAGCCAGATAATAAAATATACCAGAAAGATGTAGTCCGTTACTCCTTATAAAGCCGGTTTATAAAGACTTTATTGGGACTTACTTAGCAATATCTAATAGTATATTGTTATATTTGGATTAAAAGTGTCACTTTTGTGGCGAAGTTTAGCGTAGCCGAGCGAATGCAAAATTGCGAAACAAAAAAGACACTTTTAATCTGAATAAAACATGCTATTTTTTTCTCTTGCCGAAATCCCCCATTTAATTATTAATTTGTGCTTTGAAATTATTCAAACCAAATTTGGATATTAAAGCAAAGTAAGTAAGTAGGATATATCGATCTATTTATATATTTTTAGATATTAATAATATTGTGTGAAACTAACTACTCAGTGGACAAAAGCCCCGACCTGCGTTGAATTACACCCACAATATCTACCCATATATTCCTTATTATTAGCTTTTGTAACATTTTTTTACTGTTTTAGAAAGGTATTTTAAGCTAATATAAATCAAATCTCCTACAATTCCTATCAATGAAGTCATATGTATGTTCTCTGATACCAAACATCTAGGTATGCTAATGAACAATTCCACAGACAAAGCTCTAATCAATAATTATCTAAAGAAAATAATTTAATTTACTGACCTGCTAATGAAACACTCTATAAATATCAAACTTCACTTTTTGGCAGTGGCAACACGACAAGTTCAACCACAATAGATGAGATCTGACCTATTTCTGCATTTTTAGGATTGCTTCTTCAGGTGGTCTCCTTTAAGTTGAATCAAATATCTAACTATAAAAATGAAAATTATTTGAAGTTAAATATCGACAATGATTAAAAGAGACATCTTGTCAATGAATTAAATATGACAATACCTACTTGAAAAATGTTCACCTTTTATGTATAAGTTTTTATATATTTTTAGGTATTAATAATATTGTGTGAAACTAACTACTCAATGGACAAAAGCCCCAACCTGCGTTAAATTACACCCACAATATCTACCCATATATTCCTTATTATTAGCTTTTGTAACATTTTTTTACTGTTTTAGAAACGTATTTTAAGCTAATATAAATTAAATCTCCTACATTTCCTATCAATGAAGTCATATGTATATTAGATATTTGATTCATCTTAAAGGAGACCACCTGAAGAAGCAATCCTAAAAATGCAGAAATAGGTCAGATCTCATCTATTGTGGTTGAATTTGTCGTGTTCCCACTGCCAAAAAGTGAAGTTTGATATTTATAGAGTGTTTCATTAGCAGGTCAGTAAATTAAATTATTTTCTTTAGATAATTATTGATTAGAGCTTTGTCTGTGGAATTGTTCATTAGCATACCTAGATGTTTGGTATCAGAGAACATACATATGACTTCATTGATAGGAATTGTAGGAGATTTGATTTATATTAGCTTAAAATACCTTTCTAAAACAGTAAAAAATTGTTACAAAAGCTAATAATAAGGAATATATGGGTAGATATTGTGGGTGTAATTCAACGCAGGTTGGGGCTTTTGTCCACTGAGTAGTTAGTTTCACACAATATTATTAATACCTAAAAATATATAAATACATCGATATATCCTACTTACTTACTTTGCTTTAATATCCTAATTTGGTTTGAATAATTTCAAAACACAAATTAATAATTAAATGGGGGATTTCGGCTGGAGAAAAAAATAGCATGTTTTATTCAGATTAAAAGGAGATTTAATTTATATTAGCTTAAAATACGTTTCTAAAACATTAAAAAAATGTTACAAAAGCTAATAATAAGGAATATATGGGTAGATATTGTGGGTGTAATTCAACGCAGGTTAGGGCTTTTGTCCACTGAGTAGTTAGTTTCACACAATATTATTAATACCTAAAAGTATATAAAAACTTATACATAAAAGGTGAACATTTTTCAAGTAGGTATTGTCATATTTAATTCATTAACAAGATGTCTCTTTTTGTCATTGTCGATATGTAACTTCAAATAATTTTAATTTTTATAATAATTTTTATAGTTAGATATTTGATTCAACTTAAAGGAGACCACCTGAAGAAGCAACCCTAAAAATGCAGAAATAGGTCAGATCTCATCTATTGTGGTTGAATTTGTCGTGTTCCCACTGCCAAAAAGTGAAGTTTGATATTTATAGAGTGTTTCATTAGCAGGTCAGTAAATTAAATTATTTTCTTTAGATAATTATTGATTAGAGCTTTGTCTGTAGAATTGTTCATTAGCATACCTAGATGTTTGGTATCAGAGAACATACATATGACTTCATTGATAGGAATTGTAGGAGATTTGATTTATATTAGCTTAAAATACCTTTCTAAAACAGTAAAAAAATATATCGATGTAGTCATGAATACTCTGTCAAACATTAGTCGCCATATTGCTAAATGAGTTCATTTGTGTCAAAGTAGGTAAGTAGGATATATCGATGTAGTCATGGATACTTTCTCAAACATTAGTCGTCATATTGCTAAATGAGTTAATTTGTGGTTGTTTGTGGTTCAATTTGCTGCAAACTCTTTAAAAATGGAATCTAATGAAGATTTAGGTGTACCTGAGGAGATCTTCTCCTAAAGAAATTTCGAGAAATTTATGGATGTGTCTACCGACGTTTTATGGATTGGTGTAAAGAAAAAAACATTAAATTGTATATTGTATAACAATTAACTTGATGATTAATATAAACGTTTTAAAAACAAAAGAATACAGTTTTTAAAAAGCTTCTGTATAGATTGTCCTTATATTGGGGTTTGCAGGTGCATGCCGGTTTGCTGAGTTAGTCAATTTCACAATTTTAAGTTTATATAGAAAATATGTTGTTTTACGTCTATCATTTCTCAGATAGATATGTTAGTGGAAAGTGTCATCGAATGGTGTCGGTATTCATAAAATCAGTACCGTCTCGCAAGAAGTGGCAAAGTTTGACAACTGGAAAGAGTACAGTGGACACGCATTACGACGAACGTCTGCTACCCTTTTAGGCGACAGCGGTGGTGACCTCACGCCAGACACGAAGGATGCGGATCGAGCACTATGGCTATATTAAAGATTCACTTTTGAATAAAAAACATATTGCGAAAAGAATACCAAAAGTTGATAGTGGTAATGATAAATCAAGCACAGTTGACATTCATGATTTCACAGCATCTGAAAATAATATAACTATTAATGTAGACGTGTTGGATTGCTTTGAGAATTGCTCCAAGAATGAGGGTGTTGGCAAACTGTGTATTTAATATTAATGTGAATAAACAAAAATTATTATAAATATTGTTGAATTAACTTTTATAAATTAAAACTTGATTAACACTTTCAATCTATGGACTCTAGCTCCTAGGATTAAAAGTGAATACTTTTATCTCAGTAAGCAAAATTAGAAACTTCTGACAGTCAAAAAATATCATAGTTTGGGACGGTTGGAAAAAAAGTATTTAAAAGTCTGAATTACTTTTCTGAACACAAATGTGTATTAATTGCAGCAGTTACAGAACTCCAATTAATACTATTATATGCATTTATAAAACAAAAACAAACGATGTATTTTAGTAGGTCGATCTGTTGTAGGTTCATTTCTTTAATTATTAAAATGTATATTATTTTATTGTATGCTCCTGAATAAAGCAATGAAAATAAATATAAAATGAACTAAACTTGAAACTTATGGATATTATTATACTTGATATCTAACAATAGTTTTATGTCGTACTATAGTACTTATAGGTACTACAGGATGGTAAGTGGTATGTATTTGATATTTTTTCAATATAATCACTAATTTACATGCTCTGAATAGCTTGACTACTCTAATACTTACCTAACATATTGTAATTATTTTTTAATTGTTTTATATCTAACATTTAATACTCCGCAAATTAAAAAAGTATCTATAAACAGAAAAATTGCCATATAGTTACTAATTATAACGCAATTCAGCTATATTAAAGGTCCGTCCATCTTGTGTATTATCGACATGTTTTAGTGTAATAATCATAAAAAATATTATCTTAAGGACGACGTATTCTTGAAATAGTGTTTTCTACAAATACAAGTAATTTTAGATATTTAAGAACTGAATAATATAGAGTTTAACAAATAATAAGAATGTTATCTCATGCCACCTGCGAATATTCAAAGGTACCGAAGTAAAATCAATATATAACGTCAGAAAGCGATCTATCCAACAAACTTTTAGGTACTGAAATCTTTCAAAATACGTGTTTTTTTAAATTCAACTATAGATGTAAACATTGTTATAATATAAGCTTACATAGTTCTGCATATAAGATTGCTCACGTTTGTTTATAAGTATGTGAAAATAATTATTAAAATGTGAGATTAAAATAGCGAAATAATGTGTGTCATACAAATGCATTTTAAAAGTTATTATATTATTTGAGGAGAGTTTAAATAGTAAAAGTGTATAAACTAAACATCAATAATTTTATTTTTGATATTACTTTTGCTCTACGTGTTTTATTTTTCGAGATTTCAGTACCTAAAAAACACCACAAATTTGATTATTTTACGTCAAGAAATACGGCCACCTTAAATCGAAAATATTTTAACAAATATTTTTATACACCCATCATATTTAACAATAAATGTAAAATGGTGTTACTATCCGAAAATGTAGTTATCTTTATGTTCAAAATAAGTTTTTATTACTTTTAAAATAAAAGATAATGGAAGCCCGTGAAAAGCAATACTCAATGAGTTAACGTACAGAAATATATTCGTACACCAAATTCTTATTATTTTCATGGTTATTCCAATTTTGGTAGTAGTTTCACGTGATGTTGGAGAAAACTGAGAACAATTATTATGCTGTTAAGAGATATAATTTATAATAATTTTGTAGTAGTATGTTTTGGTTGCCTTCAGTGGTACCTATTGTTAAATATAGCAATTATAAAACATATTTATTGAAGTGCTTTATAATAGTGTTATAAGTGCTTATACAATACATTTATTAGTGTGCCTGATTAATAAAGCGTTGTTATATGGCAGCAACAACACATTTTTGTTTTATGATATTCAACCAACTTCATATAATTATACAGGGTGTTTTTATAATAGTGTTATAAGTGCTTATACAATACATTTATTAGAGTGCCTCATTAATAAAGCGTTGTTATACGGCAGCAACAACGCATTTTTGTTCTATGATATTCAACCAACTTCATATAATTATACAGGGTGTTTCAAAACAAAGGCGAAAAATTTCAAGGGGTGATTCCTTGTTGAAAATAAAAGGTAGTTTGTTATATAAACGTTGGGTCACAAGTCAACCATTAGGGAGATATCGCGTTGCAGAAATGGCGGAAAAAAGAGTGTTTTTATTGTTTTTCTCCGAAACAAAAAGCGTGGGAATGGTAAAATTTTGTGAAGGTGTTACCATCATCAAAAGACACTTGTGGCATATTTTTTCACTTTTTGAAAATAATTGGAAAGGGTTGAAATAAACTACCTCTTTCAATTGTTTTAACTATACTTTCAAAAAACTTAAAATAAATTAGGTTAAGCCGATTCATTTAGAAACTTTTTTCTTTTTTATATTTTTTTGATAAAATTAACTATTTCGACGTTAAAAAATAAAATGTAAAGTATTGCACGTCGGGAAGAGGCAGTTTTACTACACCCATTATTAGGAAAAACTCTAGTTGGCTGCTGTCAATTTCCGGATGTTTCCATTGTTGCTTTGACAGATAGCAAATGGTTTGTACTATTTTAACATTTTGAGAGTCGTCTACGGGATAATTTGTCTTTCGTTGTGTGATGTGTTTGATTGCGGAGTACGTTGGGATTCAATACTAAGTTAATACAACAAAAATGGTTATTTTCACAAATGCAGAAATGACAGATATGCACTTTATGTACGGCAGGGCAAATGGAAATTTCTTACATGCTTGTCGCCTTTATGCAGAAGCGTATCCTAATCGTAGAATTCCTCATCACAGTATATTTGCTAAGCTTCATCGAAGGCTATGTGAATCCGGAAAATTAAAAAAAAAGTTTTGATACAGGCCGACACCAGGAAGTTCGAACAGCCGAAGTAGAAGTTGCTGCCCTAAATATTATTACAGTGCATCCTGAAATCAGTACAAGGAAAGTTGCACAGGAATTAAATAGGTACTAATGCATCTACTGTATGGAGAATTTTAAAAGAACAATAGTTATACCCTTACCACGTACAGAGGGTTCAAGCTCTCTTATCCACAGATTTCGAGCCAAGAATGGTTTTTGTCACTGTACCGAATGAATACAGAGAACCCTGGGATTTGTTCAAGAATTTTTTTCTCGGGCGAATGTAGTTTTTCAAGAGACGCAATTCAAAACTTTTATAATACACATGTTTTGGCAGAAGACAATCGTCATTCAATAACAGAATCTAGACATCAGTATCAGTTCTCGGTAAATGTGTGAATAGAAATTATTGATGACTATATAATTGGGCCACATTTTCTGCCACGGTTAACTAGTGAGTCCTATTCCCATTTTCTACAAGAAGACTTGCCTCTTTTACTTGACGATGTGCCACTTCAAACAAGAAATGGATGTACTACATGCATGATGGCGCCCCGGCACATTTCAGTTTAAATGTGCGTATTTACTTAAATCGTACGTATAAAAACCGCTGGATAGGAAGAGGCGGACCTCAGTTTTGGCCACCTAGTTCCCCAGATTTAAATCCTCTTTTTGTATCTGGCGATATCTCAAACGACGGATATACACTACCCCAGTGCAGTGCAGGATGTCGAAGACTTGACAAACCGCATAATTGCTTCATGTAATGTTATACGGAATAATCTAGGCATATTTCAGCGCATTAGAGAGTAAATAAATGCATGTATCACATCGCAACGTAGGCATTTTGAACACTTATTATAACAATTCATTTCCTTCTCAGTACGAATTTGTTATGTTGTTGTTTAGTCTAAATAATTAGTTGGCTTCTTAATTACTAACATATTTAAATCACACTTTATTCGATGTAAGGTAGGTTAATGTCAAAAATGTTTGTAAATAAAATATCTACAAAATTAACTATTTTTGTTGTATTAACTTAGTATTGAAATCCAACGTACTCCGCAATCAAACACACAACACAAGGCAAATTATCCCGTAAACGACTCTCAAAATGTTAAAATAGTACAAACCATTTGCTATCTGTCAAATCAACAATGGAAACATCCGGAAATTGACAGCAGCCAACTAGAGTTTTTCCTAATAATGGGTGTAGTAAAACTGCTTCTTGCCGACGTGCAATACTTTACATTTTATTTTTTATCGTCGAAACAGTTAATTTTATCAAAAAAATATGAGAGAGAAAAAAGTTTCTAAATGAATCGGATTAACCTAATTTATTTTTTCTACGTCGTTGAGGAAGTTTTTTGAAAGTATAGTTAAAAAAACTGAAAGGGGTACTTAGTTTATTTCAACCCTTTCCAATTATTTTCAAAAAGTGAAAAAATATATCACAAGTGTCTTTTGATAATGGTAACACTTCGACAAAATTTTACCATTCCCACGTTTTTCGTTTCCGAGAAAAACAATAAAAACACTCTTTTTTCCGCCATCTCTGCAACGCGATATCTCCCTAATGGTTGACTTGTGACCCAACGTTTATATAACAAACTACCTTTTATTTTCAACAAGGAATCACCCCCTGAAATGTTTCGCCTTTGTTTTGAAACACCATGTATAACTAACAATGCATACGCCACGTAACATTAGTTTTATCAGTTTAACGTTTTTTGGCAGTTGACAAAGTGTTCCATTAAAATCATATTTTAAAAGAGACACCCTGTTGAGAAATTACAAGTACGCTACTGAACTCTATGTAAAAAACTCTATTAGAAGCAATTTTGCCATTCTGAGATATTATCTGATATACAAACAATCTCTGAAAAGTGTTTTTTTTTAAATTTCGTCCTGTATCTTAAAAAAGAAGAAGCCCATAAAAGTTCTGTTAAATTACAACGAAATTAAGACCCTGTACATACTTTCCCAAGCTGTCTCCGGATGATTTCACCACATGCTTTCTTATTCGGCCATGTAGATTTTTTACTATTTGGCGACGGCACTTAGACAGTGTTATACTTAAAAAAAACTGGAGTATGAGTTGGCCTTATAAAAAGTAGAGGAGAGGTACTTCATACAACATTTTTCATTTTAAAGCCGCGATTCCGAGGTACAGTGTTAAAGTTGTTACATTTAAGTGTAAGAGTTTGTGTGTATTTAGAGTGAGATGGTACCTAGTTTAAAAAATGTGTAAGTTTAATACTTTTTTTCATCAACGACCTATCCATTGCAAGTTTCCTTAACATGTGATACTATAAATTCTACATGTTATCAATACATTAATTAATAAGTATTTCGAAAAAACTCTTTCAACCGTCATTTGCATCAATGCTTATCGTTTTACTGTTAATACTGATCAAGCAAATGAAAAAGTCAAAACATCACCACGCATTAACATAAATACTACGTAACAGTTACGCTCATCTACATAATTTATTATTACATTAGATAAATCCGCAAAAATAACACTAGATACGTATGTATAAAGAAAAATTTCGAAATAATACAACAATCCCACAAATCCAAACAATTTGATATAATGAAGGGAGTAAAATTGCACTGACAAAACGCAAAATGTTAAATGGTCTTCCATCCACATCACAAACAACAACAAAAAAATAGCAAGAAAAAGATGAACTGCAAAATTTTGAATCTACACGACAAAATACAAGGGAAAGGAAAATAAATAATTATAGAAATATGGATAATAGAAAATAGTACATTATACTATAAGGGAGAGAAATGCGTTATTTTGGCAGAGGTGCAATTTGAAGCCCGAGGGCTACAATGCACTGAGGACAAAATAGCATCTCTCCCGAACGGTATATACTATTTTTCCACGGTTCCATTAACTTAAAAACACATATTTTGTCATTATGAAATAAGTAGCACCAGAATTATTGTATTCGGATTTGAGCATTTATTTAGTAGTCGTTGAGTTATTGTCATAACTACAAAATAAACAAACAAAAAGAACTGTCAAATTAAGGTGCTAGTTTGGTTTAGTTTAAAGTTTGTTTAGTGCACAATGAATAATTGTGAGTCGGAAGAGATTGTGGAAGCTGCAAATAATATTGCAATAAGCAATTTGTTGCCTACGAAGTCAAGATCTTTATACGATATAGCCTACAATCGGTTCAAAAAGTGGTGCGCCGAGAAAAATGTTCAAATATACAGCGAGAATGTTTTGTTGGCATACTTCAGTGAAAATGCAAAGAATTACAAGTCTTCCACATTATGGGCGCAATATTCTATGGTTAAGTCATGCTTGATAATTTACGGCAACATAGATATAAGCAAATTCCCCAAGCTGATCGCATTTTTGAAAAGAACCGGTGACGGATATCAAGCGAAAAAATCTAAAATATTGACAAAGGGTGAAATCGACCGTTTTCTATCAAGTGCAGATGACAAAGAATTCTTAATGATTAAGGTAAGATTACTTTTGTTGTTAGGTATTTCAATTATTAAGTATTTTGATTTTTTATAGGTTGGATTAATTCTGGGGATTGCCGGAGCTTGTCGAACAGATGAACTAGTCAATTTAACTGTAGATGATATTGAGGATGTAGGCTCTTCCTTGATTGTATAAATTCCAAACACTAAGACAAAGATTCCACGAACTTTTCTGGTTATCGATGTGGGAAATATGCTTGAATTGTTTCGAAAATACCTGTCCCTTCGTCCTCCCCACGTCCAGCATAAGCGCCTTTTTTGTACTACAAAGCAGGAAAATGTAGTTCGCAGCCAGTTGGTAAGAATACCATGGGAAACATTCCGAGTGTAGTAGCTTCGTATTTAAAATTACCTGATGCTGCATGTTATACTGGTCACTGCTTACGAAGATCTCCAGCGACATTACTGGCAGATGCTGGTGTGGATATCACGACAATAAAGCGTCATGCTGGTTGGAAATCAACGACAGTCGCTGAGGGTTATGTCTAAAACTCCATTGGAAATAAGACCAAAATTGGTAATCAGGTTTTAGTAGGTACCACTACTAGCGCAATCACAAAAACTGTAAATGTAAGCGAAAGTAATATTCCTTCTAATATTAATTTTGAAAATTGTACAAATGTAACATTTAATTTAAATGTCAATAAATAATTTCAATGTTATCTTTTTTTTGCATGAAAAACGTTCTCCATAATGTAAACTCCTTTGGGAGCATTATACTCCCTTGGGAATAATCGACTACTTCTGTTTTAATTTTGATGTCATAGAAACTGATTTCTACTCCCGACCGTGGAAAAAAGATTTTACACTATTAGGCGAGATTATGAAGAAATGTGTTGAAGTGCCCTATAATGGTGGGCAAACACGATGCGATTTGCCGGAGAGCAAACTGGCCGGCAAATTGTAACATTAATGGTTGTATTGTCCTGAAGGCATAGCGTGAACTCTTGACCTTCTCAAAACATGAAATTTTTCCTGCCAGATCGATTTTTGTTTAAAGGTTGTCACATTTAGAGCTGTCTTTGCATTTTTTGAATTCTTTTTCGATATGAAAACTTATATCTTGCGATCCTTCATTGAAAAGACAATTTCAAGGTGATTACAACGCATCAAATGCATAAATGAAAAAATTGTAAAAAATACAATTTTAAAAAATAACGTTTAATGTAAAAAATGTGCACTATCCAGTTGAATATCCGCCACGATCTCACCCCACTTGACTTTTTCAGACACCTACTAACATTTAGTGAAAAGACCAGGGAACCTGGATGAACTGAAAGAAAGTATTAAGGAAGAAATGAGACAAATATCTCCAGATATTTTACAAAATGTTAAAAATTAATTTTACCATCGGCTTGGACTTGGCCAGCATGTAAATGGTGCACATTTTGAGAAAACGGAAAACGACTGTGACCAGCCTTAGATGAGTATGGAAGATGAGGGATACAAGGAACAAGATTTCGTAGGCGCGCCACTTGAGGAGGATTCAAAGAACACACTTACCCGTAGAATGTCGTACTTTTAGACAGTGGTCTACCACTACACACTTAGAATTTTATACTGCATTATTTACATACACTACTGGTTACTAGCATTATAACATTAATCGTCGTCTATTTTAAGATGCATTATACATTACATCCACAGCACCAGGTTCATATGTGGCAAAACAGTACCAGTCACTGTATGATCCAGATTTATTCATATTTCGTCACTGTAATATATTCTTCGATGCAAATTCTAGCCTTTTAATATTTGTCTTAAATAATGCCTTCTTCATATCCCATTTCGTTCTTTTCTTTCGATTTTGTTTTATAAAAATAAAATTAAAATGTCACATCTTGTATAATATATAAAACTACTTTTATAGATATTCTAGGCAACGTCTCATTCTGTGAGACAGCATAACAACCATTTTTTTTATTGTGCGAAGCTTCCATTATTAAAATACCATCCAGGAATAATAATTCTACGTATATTTGGTATCATCAATCTCCATCTTCTTCCTTCTGCCAGTTTCCATTATTCTCCGTTTTGCAGTTGTATTTCTTTTGTCATTCTTTATTGCACGACATACGATTTAAGTTTTTGTTAAGTTTCATTGCTTTTCAAATTCTTAAAACTGCTTGGTCATTCTAAATAAGAAAACAAAAAGGACTTTTCAGATGTGGTCAATATACTCGACTCTCGTATAAAGAAAGCTGTAAAGACTATTTACAAGGTAATACTACAATTAAATACAACTTTGTAAAAAAAACAAACCTACTCGTACATGCATTAATAACTTCCAATAGTAGTAAGTTTCTACGACGATGGAATTCTTCGATGAAAAATGAATACAGCTTCTACCATCCTACTCATACTATACTGCATTAAAATATCGGTTAAAACCCAATTAAAATTGATGCTACAATGAAATTTTTCTTGCTTGATATATAATTATATATTCTCGTCATCAGTAGTTCTCCTAAAACAACACTGCCACTATAATTACATCGCGTGGGTTTCCTACCTAAACAGAAGAAATTAAGTAGCTTATAATGGCTGAAACCAGAATCTAATTTTACGTGACTAATTTTTGAATTAACGTTCCAGATTAAATTTTTCATCGCTTTACTATTTACAACTATAAAATAACGTTGCGTGGGATATTTCGCGTGGGTTTGACCAGGTATGAAACGCTAAATTTCTAATCAAGACAAATTAACATTATCGCAAGCTCGTAAATTAAATAATGAAGTGACAGACTCGAAACTAGCAAGAGAGAAACTTCTGTTACTCCTGAATGATCAGATAACGCGTATATCGTGCTTAAATGATTAGGTTAACCACAGGTTAGATATGTGTGGGTGTTTGTGTACACCGATTAATACGGAATTCTTATACAGACGGTTAGTAATAAAATGTTTTATCTAGTTTGATCACGAATATATTTGTATAAAAATGCAATATTTCATATACAGGGTGGTACCTGAGGTAGTGGGTTCCTAAAACAGGAGAAATCATCGTTGCAAATTTTGAAGACGTCATGCAAAGATATCCAACGCCAATAGGTGTGCACTTGAATGAAAGGACAATGAGAGGGCACATACTGTATTACTTAATTCCAAGAGTGTATTTAAATTAAAGTGAACTCAAGCTATAAGCTACAAGCCAGCTACAGCTTTTAAAGAAGCAATAATTAAATCGCTGTTTAAAAGTAAATATGAAAACGACGTAAAAAATTACAGGCCAATTTCGCTAATTTCAAATTTTAGGAAATTGTTAGAAAATATAGTGAAAGCTAGAGTAACTATTTAGAAAAACGTAATATAATATGAAATTCTCAGTACGGCTTTCAAACAAATAAATCGATAACTGATGCAATTGCTAAATTAACATGCGGAAGATCAATGAAAACCCTGTGTTTTTTATATCTACAAATGCATTTGATACAGTTTTACACAATCAGTAATTAAATAATTTGAAATCCTTAGGTTTTAGGAAAGTAGTCTTGGAATTATTTCGAAATTATTTGAGAGAAAGAAATCAGTATGTTAGAATTAATGAAAGAATAAGTGAGTGAATTTGCTACGTATGATGTTCCCCCAGGGTACCGTTTGTGAAGATTGGATAGGATAAGTTAATTGAAAAAATTAAAATGTAAAAGTTGTAAAGAATCAATTAAACTTTTCTATTAAACTACCAGAATGTATACAAGGCGTTTAGAAAATCAATGATAAAGTAAACTTACATTTTTTCTCATTTATTATGTTCAGCGCTTCATTCTGAAAACATAATAAACAAAAGTAAATAATAAGTATTTTTTAAAATGTTTATGGAGAAAGGAGTAGGAGTTTAGTAGTAAATAGCCATAAAAATGTATTAAAAAATCGATAAATGTGAAACATCGTTAATCATTTCTTTTTCTTAATATTTTTCAAATTAAGACAAGTAGTCTAAAGTGAAAGTAGTCAAGTGTGACGGCATAATGTTATAAATACCTCAAGTAGAACCATCTATCTGCTACTTACCCAACAGCATTGTCGCCGTAATTGTCACGAGCGGATCTGCATTGTAAACAATAGAATAAGTTACGTTTAATAATACAGTCAAATCATCTATGTATCTATGGTCTACAAATGCCGCAAAATACAAGAAACAAACGCCTGTTTACGTCACCAACACCGTAACCTGCACCTGTATCCACGAAAATAAACCGCGTTGAACGGCGTATGACGTCACATCAATGATATCGCATTTTCGGCCACCTGGTTGTTTACATTCTACAGCAATTTAGTAATGTTGATATTTTAATTATTGCTGCCAGACACATGTTCTGATCTTTCAAAATGTTTAAAAGACTACCTTGTAATACATTTCAAAGTAATATAAAAATCATGCAACTTCCCCATTGTTTTTGTCTAGGCACGTGCGTGGTTAAGCCGTCATAATTTGAATAAAATTATTCAGGTTGGAAACCTTTATGTGATGCAGCGAATATACGATTACCATTTTTCATAGCAAATGACCTAAATTTTATCGATATTAACATACCATATAGCAGATTAATGTCCCTTGATTATTTAATTTTTTCACTCATCATTATTTTAGTACAGTGGCGGTTCGTGATGTTTTCAGTAGAGGAGCTTGAAGTGAAGTGAAGTTTAGTCAGAAAATCAATTTGAACTATTACAGTATCTAAAATCACAAAAAAAAATGTTTCTAATGAATATCAGTTCTTTTAAAATTATATGATGTTTTTTTTTTCTTTGATGGCGGGTCATAGTTAATATTTTCTACAATGTCTCTAACAAAATACTATACAAAGTGTTGAAATGAATCTCATTATCGCGAAAGTCTTTCAATTTTGATAAAAGTGCATTAATTCTCTTTTTAGAATATGTTACGTCTGTTAAATTGCAAAATTTGGAATACAACATCGGTTTGTTCATTTTAAAGGTTTTCAAGAAAAAGATAAAGTATTTATCCAACAACAATTGTTTTAATCCAAACTTTAAACTGGTCATTTAAAAAATCGTCACTATCCGAGATGAAATCAAAAACTTCAATAAATTTTTTTCTATAAGTTTCAACAGTAAAAACAGCTCTCGGAAAATAAGTACAAAGAGTGGGAGCATTACTTGGAATTCTGTGTTGCATTATTCTATTTAATACTTCAGATCTTTTAGTAGATTTGAAAAAAAATTACGAAAATCCAGAGAAAAAAATTCTCACTTTAATTCCATTGCAAGCTTTACTTAACACTAAATTTAATTTATGTGCGTAGCAGTGATTAAAATAAGCTTGAGGAGCAACGTCTTTTATTTTTCTTTGAAACCGACATAACGGCGGCACCCTCAGGTTTGACCGATTCATTTATTTTATAAGTCAAATTTTCCAAATTCTTTAATTAATAATGTAAACAAACTGTCCGCGTCTCTTCAAATGTTACGTCATAAAATCCAACAAATCTTTCAGCAGTTTCTCCATATATTACACGTTTAAAAATTACTGATAGCTGAGACTTAGAGGTAATATCTGTGGTTTCATCTACTTGCCAGGAAAAAAGTCACAATTGTTTAATTCTTCATAAATTTTACCCTCATTAGATCATTTTGATAAGTTTTAGAGGTTCCCGAAAAAACAGTGGCATTATCTAAGAAATTTTGCAAATTAGAATCGTATATTTTTAATAAATTTATTAATTCTTTAATCATCATGACCGCGAAAAGAAATTTCTTGAGACGATAAAAATATTACTGCTAAAAATAATACTACTACTAACTAAATCTATGTAAAATATCTCTATTTTCACGTACCTTCTCACTATAATTTTGTATTTCTATCTTGTGAGCAGAATCTAAAGCATTTACAATAATATATGTTTACCCAGCATTTCAAATTTAATACGCGATGAAATATGTTCCTGAGATTTTTCATGCCTTTCGAGAACTCGCATTATATATTGCAAATTATTAAAACCCACCCTGCCCCACACTGATAAATTATCATCAGTAAGTAAATAACAAACACTGCCAGCAGTGTAATTTATTTCCAATAGTTGATGCGGTTAACCAGTCGGTTTTTTATAATTACTATTGTTAAATCCTCTATTTTGTTTTTTACCTACTACAACTAAAGACGGCAAAGAAGGTGTTGATCTAGATTTTTGTTTAATTATCAACTTTTCATCATAACTGAGAGTATGAAATCCTTTTAATAGCAAATAATCTAGAATGTCTATGCAACTAGAGAAGCTGTTGACGTTATTGCCGCTTTAAGGACTCATTTTTTAAATAAAGTTTTAAATACGTACCAGTAAAATGTAAAAGATTGCTTGTCAAACACAAATTCTTAAAAATTCACTTTTAAATTACACAAACAGACCCGTTAATCACAGAAACCCACGAAATTACAGATCATAGATTACAAATGACAAATGGTCAATGTTTTTGTTTTGTTCGAATTGCTCTATTTCCGATTACTGCCGAGAGTGTCGAGACTTCACGACAGGCGATCGCGTGGTAGTAGAAGAAGGATGGCTATATTAAAAAACTTATATGTTAAAAAGAGATAGTTGATGGCCACTAGTTGCCTGTGCTGATATTTATTTGCGGGTGTAATGGCGCTATTGCTATCGTTTAAGGTCGCGCACTATTAGATACATACAGTATGCGCCAAAAGTATGGAATAAATTCAATAAAAACGAAACAATTATTTTTTGGGAAAAATCCTCGAACAGGTCGATTTTTAATTTAAAAAATACATATTTTAGCGTAAAATGTGATTTTCAAATGTCATTTGTTTTCGAGTAATGACGTCATCGATTTTTTTTAAATGGCAACACCATATTTTTTTCCTTGATTCTGAAAGATCGTTTAATTCTCTATCAGACAGTACTAAAATTTTGCCCTCTTACATAGGAAAGTTTTCGAGTAAATGACGATTGAATGTTAGAAAACGTAAATCAATTAAAATAAAGCAAAAACGTTATCAAGTTTAGTTTTTTGAATTCCATAGTTCTTTTATGGATCGCGTAGGTGAAAATCTTTGCAAAGTGTCATTGTCACACCGACTTTCTAATAAGTATTATAAGCGACATAGAAATTATTATTCAATTTAAAGTATTATGGCACATTTAACTGTTACTCAAAGAATTGAAATTTTAATTCTTATCGGATGCGGGAATATGACTGTAACTCAGCAGGAAGTTTGCGATTTATTTAATGAAAAATATCCAAATCGCCCTATCAGCCAATCGACAGTCAGTAAGGTAGAGTCTAAATTTAGAGAAACTGGCAATGTTGTAAATATTCCAAATCCTGGACGTCCAAGCATTAATGAAAATCAGAAACAGAACATTTTGATAAGTATAGTGGATAATCCTCATAATTCTTCACGATTGGTTGCATTAAACAATGACACTAGTCAAAACACAGTGCTACGTATCTTGAGGAAGGAAAAATATCATCCCTACAAAATTCAACTTGTGCAGGAACTCAATGAAGATGATCCCGATCGCTTACACTTTTGCGAAATTCTAATGGATGTATGTCAAGGAAATAGAAATTTACACCGACAAATACTTTTTTCAGATGAGGCCACATTTTGTCTGAATGGTACAGTAAACCGTCAAACTTGCAGATATTGGAGTCGGGAAAATCCTCATTGGATGGCAGAGGCACATACCCAACACCCTCAGAAATTAAATGTGTGGGCTGGAATAGTTGACGACAGAATAGTAGGGCATTTCTTCTTTTGAAGGAACACTTACAGGACAAAGATATTGAGAGTTTGTAGAAAATGACCTTGTTCCAGCCCTTGCAGTAATTTTTCCTAACGATAATGACCCTGACATTCCTGATGATACCATATGGTTTCAGCAAGACGGTGCACCTCCGCACTATGCGCGCCCTGTACGAGATTTTTTGGACAACTGTTTTCCTGGGAGGTGGATCGGCAGACGCGGACCGATAGAATGGCCTGCAAGATCGCCAGATCTTACACCTTTTGAATATTTTTTATGGGGATACTTGAAGTTAAAAGTGTACATTAATAAACCACGTAATTTAGAAGAACTTCAAAATCGCATTCGGGACAAAATACGCAGAGTTACCCCAGAAATCATTCATAATGTGCAAGAAGAATTTCTTCACAGACTTGCGCATTGTCAAGACGTTGGTGGATGGCAATTCGAACATTTAATTTAAGTATACAATTTAATCAATTGTATTTTATTTTACATACCTCAGAATTGTTACTTTTTTATGGATAAAATTTACGTTTTCTAACATTCAATCGTCATTTACTCGAAAACTTTCCTATGTAAGAGGGCAAAATTTTAGTACTGTCTGATAGAGAATTAAACGATCTTTCAGAATCAAGGAAAAAAATATGGTGTTGTCATTTAAAAAAAAATCGATGACGTCATTACTCGAAAACAAATGACATTTGAAAGTCGCATTTTACGCTAAAAAATGTATTTTTTAAATTAAAAATCGACCTGTTCGAGGATTTTTCCCAAAAAATAATTGTTTCGTTTTTATTGAATTTATTCCATACTTTTGGCGCATACTGTATATGAATGCGCTTGAGGCTTACCGCGCTTAGCTTGCTGCCAGCAGCTCCGTTGGCATGGACTACGTATTCAGAAAGCGCGAAATTTCAAGCACATTCAAAAATCACGTATTTATTTGCTCACTCGAGATCTCAATTAATAATTAGTAGCATGTGAAAATAGATTTATAACAAAATAAATATAAAATTATGATATAGGTAGGTACTTATGTAATGTAAAATAAAAATAAATCAAATACATTATCTTATCAATATTACAAACACCGCAGAGGAGGCTTAGCCTCCCCTGCCTCCTCTAACGAGCCGCCACTGTTTCAGTATGACCTATTTTTTAAGGTACTCATTTAATTGAAGTTGATGATAAAAATTTAATAATATAATTAACATCAAAAGTGAATACGTTATGATTATCCCCAAGGGGGATTCGATAACTGCTCTATAACATGCAGAACCACCCTTGAACAGACTATACAATTAGAGTTGGGGGTGTCGGTCTTGCCGCGTGCAAATATTATGCAGGAGCGCCTCGCCAATATATGTATACTAATGAGAATTACGTCAGTTTGCAACTTCAGTATGACGGCAAATTTCATGATATTTACATTTCTACATGATTGACAATCATTAGAAAAACAATCGTTGTGCTCCGTATGTATTCTACAGTGGTAAGTTTAATTACTTTTTTATTTCAATACATAGCATTCAGTACAGTGAGTAAAAAATTCACTAGTTTAATTACTTGTTTAAAATAGAGGGCAGATAAACAATTCAGTTGTATCAGTTAATCACAACACAACTAGCAATTTGGTATTTTATAACAGCTACAAAAACGTTTTTGAAACAAATCTTACACTGTAAAAAATAACATTGAGTAACTTCAAACTCATTTATGACTGAAATTATTATTATTAAATAACTGGATAAATATTACTCAACGAATTGTGTTATTATCTTAACACAATCGGATGTGGACTCGTTTTAAGAACAAATTTTGTTCATTTTGAGTGAAATTTTTTTTACGGTGTATAAACGGCATGTCACAAAAATATTATAAGAATGTTTATACAGTAATTATACAACCAAAATTAGCACCATATTATAAAACACTGTTGTGTCAAAATGACTACCGCTTGTAAAATAATATGGATGTAAAAACCAGCGTTAAATGACAAGTAAGCTAAATGAGTGATTTTTATAAAACACTGAAGATTGTGATTGTATAAAGAATTTATCATAACAGGGCCGTATCGTAATGGTAAATAATATGAAGACATTTAAAATCATGGATTTTTCGTAGTTCCAAAACATTTCAATGAAAAGACTGAGATAAAAATAATATATTTTTTTTTAAACTGATAATATCATTACAAAACATAAACTATATACCAGTGCATAATACAGCTACACCGTAACAAATTTTGAGTAAAATTTCACTCAAAATCTACACAAATGATTGTCAAAACGAGTCCACGCCCGATTGTGTTGAAATAATAACACAATTCATTGAGTAATATTCGCTCAGTTATTTGTTAGCTAAATAAATCTTTTAAGGGTAACACTCAACAATTTTTGAGTCACCTTTCTAAATTATGTTTTAGTGCAAACACAAAATTGAGTTATAATATCAATCTATTTCGTTATTTTTTCACAATATGTATATAATTTAAATCAGTAATGAGTTACTTTATATAATTTTAGTTTTGTAACAAACTCAAAATAGTGATTTTTCATTATACTGTATTGGTTCCTACACAGTTTTTATGAACATTAGACCTATTATATACCTATTAAACGTGTTTAATTTTTACGGATTGTTAATTATTACTTTATAAATATTTATAACTATTATTATTATTATTAATAACATTATAACTATTACAAATAATTGTAATTAAATTAATAATAATAATACGTAATAATAAAATTATTATAGAGAATTACGTCATAAAAATTACAGTCTGTAAAAAAAACCTGTTTAGTTGGTACACAATATAGGTTTCATGGACTTGTGGAAGCAGTTATAACAACAACAACAATAAAAATAAATCATTTTTATTATATTATAATATTAATTATTACTGCTACTAACCACACACTATCTGAATGAAAAGTTTGTTATAAAAAGTTAAACAAAATAAAGGTTGAGATTATGTTTGTAGATAATAATAGCACGCTGTATATAAAGATGTCTTATTTTATTATACAGTGTGGAAGAAAAGTATGGAATAAATTCATTATTTCTAGAACAACGAAGTTTCATGAAATTTCCTCGGACACGTCGATTTTGCGTTTTAAAAAGACTCTTTTTTCTATACCAACGCATTTCCGACGTTCATTTCTTTTCGCGTGATGACATCATACGGATATTTTCTTAAATAGAACCCCTATATTTTTTTATCGGATTCTTGTAGAGCTTGCTGAATTCAAAAATGTTTAATTTCAACACTTTATTCCTTCAACTTTCCGAGAAAAAAATAATAACCGAAAAAAATGTGAATATTCCCATTTGTCATGGACTGGTTAAGAATAAAATGGATATAGTGAATTCATCGGCAGTATCACAAAATAAGGACTCTATATTTTTAAAACAATTGAACAATAAGCAACAAATTAATTAATAAAAATTAAATTCTGATTGCCTCAATCGTGTTTGACTCCCTAATTTATTATTTTGTTTTATTAGATTGCCTGTGAGAATATTACATCTTTTGATAGCATAAACAACAAATTAAACCAAGTCATCTCAGAAACTGTTTCTGGCAGTTAAACAAAATAGAACTCTTTACTTTGAAACAATTTAACAACAACAAATTATTATTATTATTATTAAATTATTATTATTATTTTTCTCGGAAAGTTGAAGGAATAAAGTGTTTAAATTATACATTATTGAGCAAGTTAAGCTCTACAAGAATCCGATGTAAAAATATAGGGACTCTATTTAAAAAAATATCCGATGACATCATCACGCGCAAACAAATGACCGTCGAAAATGCGTTGGTATAGAAAAAAGAGTCTTTTTAAAAAGCAAAATCGACGTGTCCGAGGAAATTCCATGAAACTTCATTGTTTTAGAAATACTTAATGAAATTATTCCATACTTTTCTTCCACACTGTATTATTAAACAATACATTCTTTCTAAATTTAACAAAATATGTACTTTGTTGTCACAAAATATTCAAACGGCTCTTTGTTGAATAAACTGTTTAAATCAATAATTTCCAGCTTTGATTTATTTTTCAAAATTTTGTAGCTAAGTAGTTGAGGATCAAATGGAATGGTAATCATGGAATGACAGACATGCACAAGGTAGGTTTTCTGAAATAAGAAGCAAATCAATAATTTTTTGTATCGGATGAAGACGGCCATTGTTACTTACCTATTTCTACTACATCTTCATGACATACATTCTCACATTCCAATTTGTACCACACTTTTTTATGCAGATTATAATTTGAAAATGTATTTACAATTGCGGTCCATGGTTCATGATCCAGTTAGAATAATGCACTTAATGATTATAGTCCACAACAGATTTGTATCATACATAGCAAAACTACAAGTGCGCGTCGGTACCTGCTCGTACCCAACTTTGTTTTCCCCCTTCCAGTTACTAAACAATGTGTAATATCTACATCGGTTGGTGCAATTTTTTACACAATATGTTGTAACACACATATTTTGATTTCTCTAACCAATATTGTGTAGATAAGCTCATTTCTGTGTTAAAATGTTAAATCTACTCAAAATGCAACACCAAATTAATTCACTCATAAATGAGTTTGAACTTACTCAATGTTATTTTATACTGTGTATTTGCTCTTAGAAGTAAAATTGTCTCCAAGTACGGAACAATTATACATGTTTTATGATACTGATAGAAATACTGCCAAAACGTTCTTGTGATAAATTTATAAAATATTTCAGTTAGTGACAACAAAATAATGGTACTTGCCGCTATAATAAAACAAATATGTATTTCGAAAGCAATAATAGTATAGCAATAAAACATAATTACATATAACCTGAAAATTATAAAACTGTTTTGCTAGTGACGGCAATTTTTTGCTGGAATAACTGAACCGTGTTACTACAGTAACTAAATGTATTTCTGATACATGTAGAACAAGTGACTTTACATTAAAGGTTAGTTGACTGTAATTCAATATTAACTGAACATGCTATATTACTACAGTAGTACTTTTTAACTTGTAAGTTAGCTGTACTTTAAATAATATATTAAGTATAAATGTTGTAATTGCATACTCATTTAACATAAATAAAAATGATAATTAAGCCACAATTCCAAAAAGCATATTATGGAATATATGTAATGAAAAATACAAGTATGGTATTACTGCAACATTTTTAGATACATATCATATGTTAAAATTACACTTTACTAGTTATATTTTCTTTGAAAACTAGAGAAGCATGCTTTTTTCAGCATGAATCTACTACATTATATAGTTCAGAATCCTGAAATGTCTTTCAACATTTTTTTACATACAAATCACAAGATAAAAAAGGCATATTTACAATAAAGATCCTATAATTACATAACGTTCTTGTTATTATTAAATAAGAAAATTAATTTTTGGTTTTAATTAATGAAATAATTTGAAATATCCTGATGTTCAAAATTTTGTCCACCGACGTGTGAGCATATTTGGACTCATCTTACCCAGTTTCTACAAAATAACACAAATGTTTGTGGTCCTTGTCCGTTTTGAACTCGTAAATATTGGCAGCAGTTATGATATTATGTTCGTATAAATCATCAATAGTATCCATTTCGGTGCAATACACTTCATTTTTCATATTCCTATAAAAAGAAGTTTGAACGATTTATGTCAGAATATCGTGACGAACATGGTACCGGCTCTCCTCGTCCAAACCATCGTACCCCTTGAACTTCATTAATGTAATATTTTGTCAAAATGAGGGAGATCACCATAGTGTAAGACCACATTCACAATCGGACAGCTAAGGCCATATCTTCCAGAAGTCTAAGCAGATTATTTCGAAAACTCGAGATACTAAACACCATCCATTCAATTTAGTAATATGAACGATCCAAGCGATGCCGATCCCTGTCCAAACAATTAAGGAAAAGCATTGGTCCCGCGTGTAAAATTAGCTTCATCTGAAACTGACAGGCCAGCTGCAAACATGGGATTTTGAGCATTTTGTTACAACACCATTCACAAAATCTAATTCGTAAGAGATAATCCCATGGTGTTAATCCTTGAATGCGCTATACATGGTAGTGTTATAATTGAGCCTTATGTATGATACACCATACTGTTGAATGGAACATTCCTTGAGCGATTTGACTGGTACTTATTTGGGGATTCTCTTCAACAACCTCTAAAGTGTGTTCCTCAGCTGCTACAATACTGTGGACGCCCTGGACCTCTATCTATCCTGCAAGACGGGTTACTGATTTTGTGTTGCCATTGGCTAGAACCAATATAATGCTGCGTTCTCCATTGTATGTCATGTGTAGTAATTTAAATAAAATTGGTATGTCTTGTGACATTCATTCTGTAGAAGTTAAACAATTGCGTTTTTTCATTATTGAATACCAATATCTGTTTTGGTATATACATGCTTTTTGTAGTTAGTATTTGCTCTAAATGAGGTGTTTCTATTTTTTTTCTTATATTTTATAGATTTGTAGATTTGTAGAATCTCATTTCATAATTCCGTCTTTTTTTTTGCTACATACAGTATGCGCCAAAAGTATGGAATAAATTCAATAAAAACGAAACAATTATTTTTTGGGAAAAATCCTCCAACAGGTCGATAATTTAAAAAATACATATTTTAGCGTAAAATGCGATTTTCAAATGTCATTTGTTTTCGAGTAATGACGTCATCGATTTTTTTTTAATGGCAACACCATATTTCTTTCCTTGATTCTGAATGATCGTTTAATTCTCTATCAGACAGTACTAAAATTTTGCCCTCTTACATAGGAAAGTTTTCGAGTAAATGACAATTGAATGTTAGAAAACGTAAATCAATTAAAATAAAGCAAAAACGTTATCAAGTTTAGTTTTTCAAATTCCATAGTTCTTTTATGGTTCACGTAGGTGAAAATCTTTGTAAAGTGTCATTGTCACACCGACTTTCTAATAAGTATTGTAAGCGACATAGAAATTATTATTCAATTTAAAGTATTATGGCAACTGTTACTCAAATAATTGAAATTTTAATTTTTATCGGATGCGGGAATATGACTAGAACTCAGCAGGAAGTTTGCGATTTATTTAATGAAAAATATCCAGATCGCCCTATCAGCCAATCAACAGTCATTAAGGTAGAGTCTAAATTTAGAGAAACTAGCAATGTTGTAAATATTCCAGAACCTGGACGTCCAAGCATTAATGAAAATCAGAAACAGAACATTTTGATAAGTATGGTGGATAATCCTCATAATTCTTCACTATTGGTTGCATTAAACAATGACACTAGTCAGAGCACAGTGCTAAGTATCTTGAGGAAGGAAAAATATCATCCCTACAAAATTCAATTTATGCAGGAACTCAATGAAGATGATCCCGATCGCCGCTACACTTTTGCGAAATTCTAATGGATTTATGTCAAGGAAATAGAAATTTACACCGGCAAATACTTTTTTCAGATGAGGCCACATTTTGTCTGAATGGTACAGTAAACCGTCAAACTTGCAGATATTGGAGTCGGAAAAATCCTCATTGGATGGCAGAGGCACATACCCAACACCCTCAGAAATTAAATGTGTGGGCTGGAATAGTTGACGACAGAATAGTAGGGCCTTTCTTCTTTGAAGGAACCCTTACAGGACAAAGATATTTAGAGTTTCTAGAAAATGACCTTGTTCCAGCCCTTGCAGTAATTTTTCCTAACGATAATGACCCTGACATTCCTGACGATACCATATGGTTTCAGCAAGACGGTGCACCTCCGCACTATGCGCGCCCTGTACGAGATTTTTTGGACAACTGTTTTCCTAGGAGGTGGATCGGCAGACGCGGACCGATAGAATGGCCCGCAAGATCGCCAGATCTTACACCTCTTGACTATTTTTTATGGGGATACTTGAAGCCAAAAGTGTACATTAATAAACCACGTAATTTAGAAGAACTTAAAAATCGCATTCGGGACGAAATACGCAGAGTTACCCCAGAAATCATTCATAATGTGCAAGAAGAATTTCTTCACAGACTTGCGCATTGTCAAGAAGTTGGTGGATGGCAATTCGAACATTTAATTTAAGTATAAAATTTAATCAATTGTATTTTATTTTACATACCTCTTGTTACTTTTTTATGGATAAAATTTACGTTTTCTAACATTCAATCGTCATTTACTCGAAAACTTTCCTATGTGAGAAGGCAAAATTTTAGTACTGTCTGATAGAGAATTAAACGATCTTTCAGAATCAAGGAAAAAAATATGGTGTTGCCATTTAAAAAAATCGATGACGTCATTACTCGAAAACAAATGACATTTGAAAATCGCATTTTACGCTAAAATATGCATTTTTAAATTAAAAATCGACCTGTTCGAAGATTTTTCCCAAAAAATAATTGGTTCGTTTTTATTGAATTTATTCCATACTTTTGGCGCATACTGTATAATAGTTTTGTGATTCTTAATGTAAATGCACTGGAAATTGTTTTTTCCTTTGTATTTTGTTAAAAATTCTTGTTGTTATATTATGTATTTGTCCTGTGACTGGATCTTGTATCTGTTGGGCAATTTCCTCCACGATTCGGTTGCAACTTCCACGGTAAAAGTTATTTTTGACACTTGAAAAATTAATGTAAACTCTCGCAATAACGTTAATAATAAAATCGGATTACAGTCTGGAATTGCCCTGGATTACGTGGAGAGAGAGAGAAAGCATTCCGATGACACTAGTGACTCTACTGTAGTCACTAGTGTCATCAAGGTAGAGGTTGAAAATACTACAACATCAATAATTTTTTTCTCGGAAACTGTAAGGATTTTACATTTTTTTATACGATGACTGACTCCATTTTTCATGACCCATCTATTCCCAATTTTTTTTGGATAAATTGTGACTCACCTTGTAACTGTCTACAACTCTGAATGGTCTTGGATGTGAAAATAGATGCCATCAGACATTCCAGTGTGGTAATAGTTCAGTGACAATTAAGCAGAAGACAACAAATATTTTAAACTGACTGCTGAACCGATCAAATTTATCTGATAATATTTAATTACATATTATTTCTCTCACTTTATAATCATAAGGAAACACACAAAAAAAGGAATAATTCACGCATTGCTTGTAATTACCCAATTAACATTCAGAATCGTTATTATACTGACTGCACCTACGTACGTGCTCGCTATCTTTTCAAATGCTCGCAGTTTCTTCCCATAAATCTGATCATATCGTGATGGATAAAGATGAATTAATATACATACACTCTACAGAGGTTCTCTTGTGATGACTATCAACATAACGTCGCACTAGGTAAATCAGCTTGCATAATTAACAACAACGCCTTCTCTGTATTTATGCTTTGTACGTTACACAGCGAAGTAACAAGAAAATAATGTATTAAAGCTTGCTATCTTTGCGCCGAATATTGTTTCAAATAAGAATTGGCCAACGATTTTTTTAATTTTTCATTGCCCTTAAAATTAGTGAATTAAGCAGTTAATACCGGATTCGTAAGTATATTCGGTTAAAAGATTCTTATATAAAGAGTTCTATATTCACGCTTTGCCAAAAAAATTAACTTTACAATTTGATTACAATTTTGTGTGTTGAAAAATAAATCCTACTTCGGCCATGACCAAAATGTTATGGTTTGACAGCTATGAACCTAGCGGTTGCCTATTCAATGGCCGAGTCAGTGTTGCCAGATGATATAATTTTACGGAAATTTGTTAAACATCAAACAAAGAGATAAACGGTTTTCATACACTAATTAATTTTGAACTGGATTTTTTTTATGAAAATTTAGGGTTACTGTTAATAAAAACCTGGTATAACCTAACTAACAGACACCTAGACTAGAATACTTAAAAATTAATTGCGAAAGGTCCTGTAAGAATTGAATTTAAAACTGAGTCATTAGGTTACTTCTCCGTGAGCGATAATATGTGAGATAAAATGTTTGTTGAAGTAAAATTCAAAGTATTACACAAAATACTACCATTATGTTAACAGGTGAAATGTTGTAATTTTACAAACAAAATTATGTGTAAACTTACCGCTTTTATAAAGAATGTGCAGAATGCATCTAATTGAGATAACAAATAGCACCTGACGTTTCTAATTTTTTACGTAATGCAATTTACAATAACATTATTATACACTCTTATATTTTCCCAATCAAAACAGTAAAATAAACAGAACGCAATGCAAATCCATAAATACAATAACATAATACATCGATCATTTTCTCAGAACTTGATTTGATCATTTGAATATTTCTTCACATAACAAAAACCACAATGGAAAAGCAAAAATAAGTGGAATGCTTATTAAACAGCTTTTATATGGATGTTCACAAATTGAGTATATATTACAGTTTGCAAAGGTATATTGTTCAAAATAATGTCAAATATCTATTCTACACTAACTGGTTCTAATAACATTTTATACTTACTCACTACATTGGAACAAAGGGCATGACATCCAACTATATCACATCGAATAAGAAATGTACAGAAAACTTTAAAACTAAAAATATCCACATCTGGCAACATTGATCTCGTAGTCTCCATTGCACTACGATGTCAGCGTTCATGATATGGCCAAGACAGGCGTTAACCTTTTGTCACTTTTAGTAGTTTTTTTATTAAGTATTTTTAATATTTAAATCTCATAATCGACCCGTGATGACCTATATTTTTTACTCCTTTTGCCATCAGTAAGCTAGGTTTTTAATATTTTATTATTCTGCATTAAAGACACAACAATACAGTTTTTTTTATGTAAGAATCAAATTATCTTGAGACATCTTATACGAATCAAGTGTGGGGGTGGATTATTGGGTTGTGCGAAGAAGGTCTATCAGTTAGAGAAATTTCTAGAAGGACTAACAGACCCTTACGTACTAGTGGTTTGAGGACCTGAGGGGATTTTCGGTATGGTTACAGTATATCGCCGAATACGATGTTTTGGCTTCCACATTGAGTGCTGTCTCTCACTCATCAATATCGAACTAACTGCTTACAATGGTGTAGAGAGAGGATTCAGTGGGACCAATCATATTATCTTTAGCGATGAATCCCGTTTTTGCATGATGGTTGTGCAAGAGTGAGAAGGCGACATGGTGAAAGACTCGATCCAATTTGACAGAGAGCGCCATGTCCATAACACAAGTAGGCATTATGATATGAGGTGCTATCGCGTATGGTAGCAGATCATGACAGCCCAACGCTACATGCAGAATGTAGTGGAGCTACCTATATGTCATTCCATATCTTCAGATCATCCAAAACGTCATTTTCCAGCTAGACAATGCTAGACCCCATGTTGCCTGACAAACAATAGCTTTTCTGGGTCAACATCAGATCAGAACTCCTTAATAAAGTGCTGTATGATTGCCTCATGGTCAGTTCATTAGGCACATTAGGGCTTTAGATTGTGAGCAGAATTGAATTTTGCAACTATACTGCTGATGTTTTTGTTATTTTGTTTCAATTGTTTTTTCTTTATTTCTGTTTTTTTTTTGTAGGCCTTGTTGTCTTTTTGTTATTTTATTTCAATTGATTTTTCTTTATTTCTGTTTTTTTTGTAAGCCTTGTTGTCTTAGTAGCATTGAAATTGTATTAACTTTAGAATATTGTGACTGTAAGGATTTGTATGGTAGAATGGAAGAACGGCTTTGCCGATTTCTCTCCTTTTGTGTTAGCACAATAAACATTTATTTATTTATTTTATTTTATTTTATTTAAACGTTCACCCTGGCCACCAAGATAGCGGGATTGTCATCTATTGAACATATCTGGAACATGATTGGCCGCACACTGCTACATTTACACTCCCCACAGACTTTAGCAGCTCTTACCCATGAAGTTCAGATAGTTTGGAATGAGATATCCCAAGAACTTATTGGCAAAATTATTAGATCCGAGCCCAGTCGTATCAATGGGTATAGAACATGTTTTTCACAATCATTTTATACTTCATAGATAAGGATTTCAAAAATATATATATTGTGATAAAATAGAAATTACATAAAAATTAAATGCTATGAAATTCAATTTAAACAACAAATATAGAGAATTATTATTAAAATGTTATTATTATTGGTGTAAAATATAGAGAAATTATTATTGTTGGAATTATATAAACATATTAAAATGACAAAATTTTACAAAATTTATTAAATTTAATTAAAATTTTATCTATCTAATTTGGACATGATAATACAAAAACACACAGTACATAAAGAAAATGAATTCAAAACCTAGACATTGACATATCAAAAGAAAGCTTGAAGAACCAAGATTCATCATATATACATATCGCAATATATAGAGAAAAAAGTTAGACGACTAAGTTGAGAAAAGGGATTTTAATTCGGGTAAATCAGTCACAAAAAATAAAAAGCACTCTTTATCTAGTTCAAGCTTTCGAGTAGTTTATTGTCTCTTCATCAGGAACAAGAAAAGTTACATTATGAAAAATTTTTAAGAAATTTGCAAAATGTAAAAAACTTACAAAATCGAGGTTGTATTACAAAAAATATATGGACCAAATACAGCGCCATCACGTATACTAATCAAACATCAACAACAATATTAAAAGAATCTACATATTTGAAACATTTTGTTAGGAATTTTGAAAAAACTTCTCATAATATCAATAAACCCCAGAACACAGGAGAGAACAGAGGATATATATATATATATATATATATATATCGGTCAGTGGTCGCGCGGTTTAAGGCGTCAGTACTTGGGCCGTATATAAGTTATATTCGTAGAAAGGATGGGCACCCTCTCTGCGGGTATGGTAGGGTAGAAGAATGTTAGCTTGGATCAATGTGAGAGATTGATACCGGTTGATATTTGACTATCCCCCTAATTAATGAGGTTTCCCAGGTTCCCCTCATTCCTGCACTGAATGGTGGTTGTGGCCTACCAACGTAAGTCGTTCCTGGGCGCAAATGCGGCCTGCTTAATAATAATATGCCGCCCCCTCTCCCGCACAAGTTTCCGACTTCTGGACTAATCCCTGAATGAGGGGTAGAGATATTATTATTGTATTACTGTTGATTGCTATGTTGGTGCTCATTTTTCTTAAACAATGAGGTCGTCTAACTCATACTCATAGATACATCCTGCATATGAAAGCGATGAAAATATGTTTTACGTAATAGGGTGTACCATACCGTGGAGAAACGGTTAATTGACGTAACTCACAAAAATAATTTGATATTATGCTATAGGTTCCTGGGTGATAACATCTCACACTTTGCTTAACACGCAAGGAATACATAAAATAAAAATGTATGTTTGTGCAGTGACTGTATTAAAATATTTAAAGCAATAACAAAACCATATACAGAATGTAAATTTCAGAGTTGTAAGAAGAGATTTTTTCATATTCATTCGTAGAACAGATTTTATAAAACTAAAACGGTAAGTTTGTACCTAATTTTGTTTGTAGAAATCCAACCAATCACCTGTTAAAATAATACTTGAATTTTTTTCTATAAACATCTTATATCGGATCATACAACGTTTACAGAGAAGTCTATTAAACTGCCTAAAATTATTAATTAATGTCCACATTTATGTTGATTTTGAAATACATTTCTTAGGGTAAGTATTGTAAGCGACATAGAAATTATTACTCAATTTAAAGTATTATGGCACATTTAACTGTTACTCAAAGAATTGAAATTTTAATTCTTATCGGATGCGGGAATATGACTAGAACTCAGCAGGAAGTTTGCGATTTATTTAATGAAAAATGTCCAGATCGCCCTATCAGCCAATCAACAGTCAGTAAGGTAGAGTCTAAATTTAGAGAAACTGGCAATGTTGTAAATATTCCAAAACCTGGACGTACAAGCATTAATGAAAATCAGAAACAGAACATTTTGATAAGTATGGTGGATAATCCTCATAATTCTTCACAATTGGTTGCATTAAACAATGACACTAGTCAGAGCACAGTGCTACGTATCTTGAGGAAGGAAAAATATCATCCCTACAAAATTCAACTTGTGCAGGAACTCAATGAAGATGATCCCGATCGCCGCTTACACTTTTGCGAAATTCTAATGGATTTATGTCAAGGAAATAGAAATTTACACCGGCAAAATACTTTTTTCAGATGAGGCCACATTTTGTCTGAATGGTACAGTAAACCGTCAAACTTGCAGATATTGGAGTCGGGAAAATCCTCATTGGAATGCAGAGGCACATACCCAACACCCTCAGAAATTAAATGTGTGGGCTGGAATAGTTGACGACAGAATAGTAGGGCCTTTCTTCTTTGAAGGAACCCTTACAGGACAAAGATGTTTAGAGTTTCTAGAAAATTACCTTGTTCCAGCCCTTGCAGTAATTTTTCGTAACGATAATGACCCTGACATTCCTGACAATACCATATGGTTTCAGCAAGTCGGTGCACCTCCGCACTATGCGCGCCCTTTACGAGATTTTTTGGACAACTGTTTTCCTGGGAGGTGGATCGGCAGACGCGGATATGGGAATAGTTGAAGTCAAAAGTGTACATTAATAAACCACGTAATTTAGAAGAACTTCAAAATCGCATTCGGGACGAAATACGCAGAGTTACCACAGAAATCATTCATAATATGCAAGAAGAATTTCTTCACAGACTTGCGCATTGTGAAGAAGTTGGTGGATGGTAATTCGAACATTTAATTTAAGTATAAAATTTAATCAATTGTATTTTATTTTACATACCTCAGAATTGTTACTTTTTTATGGATAAAATTTACGTTTTCTAACATTCAATCGTCATTTACTCGAAAACTTTCCTATGTAAGAGCGCAAATTTTAGTACTGTCTGATAAAGAATTAAACGATCTTTCAGAATCAAGGAAAAAAATATGGTGTTGCCATTTAAAAAAAAATCGATGACGTCATTACTCGAAAACAAATGACATTTGAAAATCACATTTTACGCTAAAATATATATTTTTTAAATTAAAAATAGACCTGTTCGAGGATTTTTCCCAAAAAATAATTGTTTCGTTTTTATTGAATTTATTCCATACTTTTGGTGCATACTGTATAATATAACTTGTCCTAAGATACGAGTAGAATTAGTCAACTTCCTTTCCATTTCGCACCTAAAGTTTTCTTCCTGTTGACGCACTTCTCCTTGCCTGCTAACTTGATATAGATCACTGACTTGGTGATTAACTAACTTGTAGCAGGACACAATAGGCTTGTTTAAGTATCAGTCGACAACTAGTTTTAAACTGTTAGAAATGTTCGCTAAATACTTCTTGCATAATGTTTACTGGAAACAAATTCGTAACAATTCGTACTGGTTAAATAAATTTTAAATAATTTCTGACAGTTTGAAACCAATTTATATTCCTTGCTCGTATAGATATAATGTAGTTTTGCATAAAAGACATTTTGACACATGTCAAAATTGTTTATTTTCTTTCATTTAAAAGCTATCTATGTTTCAAGTTCTATAGATTTGCAATGTGATTAGCAGAAAACTGTAGTCGTTAGATTTTTAAAAAGTTTTAGAATACATGTTTATATAGACATTTTGCCTATTTTAGAGACTAGAAAACGTAGTTAAATCTATGGTACTAAAAGTAGAATCACATATGGAACAAGGATCATACACCTTGTTCCATAAAATACGACTTATTGTCTGTTACTATAATTTTAAATTTTTATAAGTATTCTAATGTATTTTAGTATCGCAGACTGTTAAAATTTTCAACAACACGAATTTTAATACCTACCTAGCACAACTATACTATAAGATAACTCTTGCATATAATCTGCTTTGAGTACATTGGTGTAATATCTTTTGCAATTATAATGGCACTCTTTAAAATGAATTTGTCGATTTATTTCGAACTGCTGACGTATTCGTAATGAAATCAACTTTCAACATTAGTTCTTAATTGTTTCCATTCACCAATATAAATCCACGTAAAACTTCTAGTAATAGATTGTACATACGCATCTTGTTGATAACTGTCGTAATTTGCCTGTCAAGGCAATATAATGGCTTGTTGCAAAAAATGGTCACAGCGTCAAAGAAGTGAGCAAAATTAATAAATAAGAAGTAAGAATTTTTTACTGTATTAGAAAAGTATTTTAAGCTAATATATATCAAATCTTCTACAATTCTTGCCAATGAAGTCATATGAATGCTCTCTGATACCAAATATCTAGGTATTCTAATAAACAATTCCACAGACAAAGCTCTATTCAATAATTATTAAAAAAACAATCTAGCTAAATTTACTATAGAGCTTTGTCTGTGGAATTGTTCATTAGCATACCTAGATGTTTGGTATCAGAGAGCATTCATATGACTTCATTGGCAAGAATTGTAGAAGATTTGATATATATTAGCTTAAAATACTTTTCTAATACAGTAAAAAATGTTACAAAAGCTAATAATAAAGAATATATGGGTAGATGGGTAGATATTGTGGGTGTAATTCAACGCTGGTTGGGGCTTTTGTCCACAGAGTAGTTAGTTTCACACAATATTATTAATACCTACAAATATATAAAAAATTCTACTATTTTACTAAACTGAGAATGAACAAGAAGTAGGAACTCATCATCATTGTGTAATATGGGATTTTGATAAATTAACTTGAAACCATTACTTTATATTTAGTGATAAATGGAGCGCTGCTTTATTAATAAAGAGCTGCCTTGTATACTAAATATTTTTCATTTAATGCGTCAGTATGATATCGACAGATCTATCTCATCGCGGCTGAGATTGATAAAGGTAATTAAAACTGTTGCCCGATATAATTAAATGCCGATAGAAAGGCGCGATAGATGCAAAGTCATTTCAGTTTGTATCGGCGCCAACAGTGCCTTTTCCAAGAGAAAAAGTTCCTTAACAAATTGATCAATGAGCTATTAAAGAGGGAAGAATGTTGTGATACTTTGTGTCTTATAAAAGTAATAGCTAATTATAGTAATACTTTAATATTATTATTTTTTTTTTAACTTTAAAAAAACGTATTTTCATATTGATCTTTGCTGCTAACCTAATGTCACATTTTTATCAATTAATTTATCGTGCATATACATAAACCTAAACAATTTTATATGTAACACTAAGTAAGTTTATGTTATAGGAATATTTAGAACTATATATCAATTTTAAAAAGTTGTTAGTTTGATAAATTTCAGTACCTAAAAATTTATTAGCATTTTTCCATAAAGGTCATTTTCTCAGCAAGTTCAGCCAACTTCATTATCTAGAAGTCTGTTACAAACTATAAAAATTTGACACAATTTAGCAATAAATAGTTGAGCCTCTGACTAAGAGGTGACGGTAAAGTAAATTCTGTTTACAGGGCGACCAAAATTAGGAATTAAGTATTATATTAGACATCGAGAAGAATTAAACATACCACATGCATTTGGTTGCATTGTTATTGATATAAATTTTCGATTTTTCCACTTCGGAACGGTTATTGAACGTGCGAAAGACGTTCTGTATGCAGTTATGAGAAAATTTTGACCTTTAAAAACACCTCAAAATTATGGGAACTAAAAAATCTCTTTAATATTGACTAAGGGCTATTGGAACACTGTTAACGAAAAAATACAGGTGTTTAAAACACCAAACCAAACTCCTGCAAAATCCAGAGAATTAAATCGATCTGATTTAAATTTTAAAATACAGGGTGTAGTCAAAAATCTCAAAATTGACAGAATATGAAAATTTTTAAAGTGAAATGACAACCACTTCAAAATTATAAATTTCAAAAGGAGAATCTTACAGTTAAATTATCTGTCCACTGATACTGCTGGCTATCGTAATATGGAGTATACAGGGATGCAGAAAACAAATGACGCTTACCTGTATATTAGTGTACATTGTTTTCATGCCGTCAGGGGATTTTTTAACATTTACTTTAAAACATTTATTAGCATTCGTCTTGTAAATGACTGTAACTCGTTAGAGGTTGACATTTAGGTAAATTTTGACATCTAATTTTTGCCGTATAAGTTTGCTTACATATTTTAAACCCACCACACAAATAAAGATGTAATAGATATCAGGGTAAGGTTGAAACATGAAACGATTGTTTTTACTATTATCTTTTATTTTGCAGGTACACAAATTTTTCAAAAAGTATATTGCTATTTGTCTTCTGTGAATTGTCTCACTATTTATTATTAAATACCTATTATAAAAGGGATAAATAATGAATTAAAAATATATTTATATTATACAGGGTTGTTCGGATATGATTTCAAGAGTTCAGTTTACATGAAAAATTAATATCACACTGTTCTATAAAATTTTCGTTCGAGTTCCAAGGCGTCTAAGAAATTATTTTTAGTTAATGTTTTTTAATAACTTTATTGCGAGTAAGAATATCGTTTTTCTTTCAATTTTGTTCCCTTCACTAATGTTTCTTTGCATTCACGTTAATTTGACGCTTATCCTGACTTAGAATTTATTTTTTTATAAATTTGGATAATACGTAACTAGACAGCATATACAAAAAAATTGAAAATGGCATTAAAAACTGAAGAAAAACACAAAACAACAACATAAACACGTGTTGTCCACTCGGCCTGACGGCCTCGTAGGACAATTTCACGTCGGGTGCAATAAACACTTACTTTTTGTACTTGTTGCATAAATAACTATTATGTATTCCTAAAATTTGATAAATTAAAAATTCGAATCCCCTCCCCTGTTCCTGTTGCATATAAATATATAATTATTAAGTACCTATTATTTAATTATTACTTTAATTCAATTTACAAATAATGGTATATACCTTTCTAAATCCAACGAACTTTCAATTAATAAAAATGTTCTATAATTTTCACTAGTATTACACACACATAAAGAATACAGAAAACCACTGCTACTGCAAAGCACAGATTTGCAAAAGATAAACTGCATCTGAACGCTGAAATTTAGAATACGGAAAAATCGATATCCCATTTAGATGATAGGGTTGTAAATATTTTGCCGCAGGATCGAACGCATAACCTTCAAACTCAGTTTCGGCCACCCGTTATTTTCTGCACTCCAACTGTGACATTCTTTAAATATTTGCAGTTCAAGTTTTCTCCGCTAGATATCCAGCACTTCCCGGTACACAGTTTTATATCATTGTCTGTCAACGATCGAGGTACTTTCTTATTTAGAATACCGCAACCTTAATGACTACGTGCGTAGAACAATAAGAAACATTGCCATACTTTCTTTACATTTTGTTAGTATCAGAGAAATAAATATATTTAATAAACTATGTATTACCTTTACAAAAAGGAAGTATTACTATAATTATATTTAAATTATATATTACCATATAGTATATATAGTATTTATGTTAGAATTCATTAATTGATTTATGCAAAGCACTTATGTAAATCCGCAAATTGCTGTTTAATTGAATATATGGCAAGTACCGAAACTCTATGTTCTTATACTCGCGTCAAGAATTCAGACGTCTTACGTCACGGCTGATGTTACACATTTGTTTTTATTGTCAAAGTAATTTTCGATATTTGGTCGCGTTAAAAACAATCATATTTTGCAATTTAGTGCAATATATAATGCAAACTTTTAGTGTAGTATATAGTTTTATTACTATCAGTTGCAGTTTCTTAAATATGTTGATGAAAATATAATGAATTATTCATTTGTTCATATGACGTAAGTCGTCTGAATTCTTGTCGCGAGTATATCAAACCTTCTAGTTGCTCAGATTAATCAGTAGAATCTCTGCTTCAAACTGTAAACAATTATATCCCCTTTACTACTATAATAAATATATTAAATTCTCCATAGAAACATTATTTTAAAAACAAGAAGGTATTTTTTTTAACTACTTTTTTTCAAAAAATAATGAAACAAGTTTTTGCCTGATATACAGTAATTTTCCGTGTTGTTATTCCAGTAACAGAATTAAAGTGCACATCCCTAGCCTTAGCTAAGATTCTTTGACCTACCCTTGTTCTAAAGCTATAGACTCTGTGGGGGTAGACCCGCTATCGGTATCTCTGGACCCGCCCGTATATTGATTTCAGCTCCTGTTTAAAATAAAATTTAAAAAAATCAGAGACGTACCGTTTTTTTCTATCCAAACATTTAATATTATGCCTACGTGGAGGTAACTGGTTAAAGTAGAAAATTAATTTTTGTCCTAAAAAAAGTAATTCCACGCATGGTGTGTGTCTACAAAATGGCAACAAAATATCAAAAGCAGTCTCAATGGACTTGGGGAAAAAACTTTTTTGGTTTTAATTTTTTTACGTGAAAATGGTGCGTCGTACGAGAGTAAGTCTAGGGATCGAATTTACTGTAAAATAAATGGAGATTTTAAAAATAATTTTAGTTTTTAGAAAAAGCAGTGGCGTACCATTTTTTTCTTCAAAAATATTTAGTTCAAACCTCGTACGGACGTCATTGGCAAAGATTTTAAAACATTTTTTACATCAAACAATGCCCCTTAATGATTAATAGGTGTGTACAAAATTTCATAAAAATATCTGGAGTGATAAGAAAATTATAATAAAAAAGTAATTTTTTTCTTAAAACTGTAACACCCTGTAGCTCAAAAATTAAGAAGTTTAGGACATATGTTGATATTAAGTTTTTTTCTTAATATGACCGAAGGATTCACACCCTTAAGTATCGGTATTCAGTTAATAAACACCCTGTATATAACTTTTTTCCATTTTAAACAAAACCTGCTCCTAGATTTTCTTAACATCATTCTGTAACACTCTGCATATATACATACATTAAATTTCTTCTAATTGTAGTAAATATGAAATATTTTTTCATAATTAAATTAAACATTCTGTAGTAGAAAAATGTTTGTAATATTAATATTATAGTGTTGCAACATATTTTCGATTTATTATTTACATTAATTTCTATTAAAAGCCGCGTATTCAATTATCAAGAAAATAAACACAGATAAGTACCTACAGCATTTCTTTGAAAATCGAGATTTACTATTATTATTATCATAAGTGCGATGAGGAGTACCGATTACTGTTACGATGCAAGCAGATACTATTACTGTATACCTGCTATATGACAATATTTTTCTGTCGCTGTATGCTAATAGAACTATAGCCGATGATAATGAGGTATAAATAAACAAGTACATTTAATGGCTTTCGCGCCTCGCAAAATTGGTTATTTACAACGTAACAGGTGATGCAGCAAATAAAATATGTATTAATAATTACAATTAGAGAGGTATATAAAGTATAGTTAATAATATAAGAGGAAGTTTAACCGATAAATATGTCTTACTGTCACCTGTCCGTGGCCGTATATGTGGCTAATATTACGTATTAGCATGCACTCCCACATATACGTAATTAACTAAATTTATGGGCTGTTTTGCAATAAAATACCGAACAAAAGCCTTTTACATGAGATAACGTAATATGCTTTTATTTCTGCAACAACACTTCCTTTTTCAACAGTATCATACGCGGTGATTTGTTTACCACGATTTATAGGTAAGTGCCAGTTATTTGCCATTATACAGGTTTAATCTTGATAACTTCAGGAATCGATAGAACAGGTTAAAATAATGTTCATTTGTGATATAAACTTATTTCTTAAAACGCATGGTTTCCGAGATAGAGGGCGTTGAAGTAGGAATTTTTTTCTCGTTTTTCCCTCATAACTTTTGAACCACTTATCCGATTTAAGTGAAATTCGGAACACAAACACTTCTTATGATCTTACATAAGCTTCTTAAGTTTGAACTACCTACCTCTCTTAGTATTTTGTATGCTACCCCCCTCTTACTTTATTTCAAAACTACAAAATAAAATTAACTTCAATAAAACATCTACACACCACTTTGACCTGATTAATTTCGAAACTTTTTCGTCTCCTGTTTTTTTTTTCGACGTTTGGTCTTGTTTCTGAGATATTCAAAGAAATTGGTGACAGTGTAGCGCACCAGCCGCGTAAATTTCATTTAACGTTATAGCAACCCATGAAAACAAAACTCAGTGATTTGTGTAAACTGACGTTTGTGAAAATCATTGTCAAAAGTATTATTTCAAGAGCATTTTTAGTGCTAAGAAAAAATGTCAAGAACGTTACAAATGCTGAATATGCCGTTTATGTTTTTTGTGACGGAAATTCCAACGCGTCAGTTCGACAGTACCGAACACGCTTCCCGAATAGAAGAATTGTAAATGCACAAGTTTTTGTAGATGTACATCGTCGATTTTCGGAATATGGTTTGCACCGCTACAATGATCATAATCGTAATGTACCGACAAGAAATAATCAGCGAATTCTTAATCTGTTTGATATCGATTAAGCACACGCCGAAACTCCATTTATCTTAATCAAAAGTACTGAGAGCACTCAAACAAGATCATCGAAGGGCTTTTATCTCCAACCAGTTCAAGGTTTGTTGCCAGGAGATGCCGAAAAACGTTTTAATTTTTGTAGATGGGTTTTAGATTCAACAGAAATTAATTCACAATTTCTGCATAAGGTTTTATGGACCGACGAATCTAATTTCACAAAAGCTGGAATTGTGAATTACCACTACATTCACGTTTAAAGTGAAGTCAATCCTCGATGTTTCAGACAATCTTCATTTCAGCAACAGTTTAGTGTAAATGTGTGGATAGGTGTTTTAAGTAATAACCTCTGTGGGCCGCATATTTTGCCTCCTCGTTTAAATGGGGATTTATTTAATGAGTTTCTGCAAAACTCTCTTCCCGACGTACTTGACGATGTCCCCTTAAATTTACACCAAGAGAACTGGATGCAGTTGGATGGTGCCCCTGCACATTACGGCAAGTACGGCAGTGGTTGAATGAGAATTATCTTCGTCAATGGATTGGACGGTAACCCAACAACCACCCAAATATGTGGATTCCTTGCGAAGAACCAGTGGATTGGCCTCCGCGCTCGCCAGATCTGAATCCTCTGGAGTATTTCGTTTGGGGCCGTGAGGAATTGATCCAAAGAATAAGACATGTTAATTGTTCAAATAGCAGCTGCGGTTAATACACTAGTTCGTCGATGCCAAAAATGTATTGAGGCTGGAGGAATGCACTTTGAACAATTATTGTAATTTTTTTAGTAGTTGATAAGTTTGTTGTAAATCTTGGAATAAGTAGTTGCTACTAAATTTATGTTTGAGGTTATTGGCATTTTTTCTTAACACTAAGAACACTCTTTAAATAATACTTTTGACAATGATTTTCACAATTGTCAGTTTTTTTTTGAGAGCCGGCCGACAGTGTCCCCGGAAGCACCGCAGCCTATAGACTTATTGTGCATCTCTCGACGAGCACAAACATCCATGGTACTACAGTGGGATTCGAACCCACACCGACATAGCCGATCCAGACTGGCTCCACGAGCACTCGTCTCCCAGCCACCTCGGCTATCGCGGCGCCCAAAACGTCAGTTTTCGCAAATCTCTGAGTTTTGTTTTCACGGGTTGCTATAACGTTAAATGAAATTTACGCTTCTGGTGCGCTACACTGTCACCAATTTTTATGAATATCTCAAAAACAAGACCACACGTCGAAAAAAAAACAGTAGACGAAAAAGTTTCAAAATTAATCAGGTCAAAGTGGTGTGTAGATGTTTTATTGAAATTAATAAAAATTTTTTTGTAGTTTTGAAATAAAGTAAGAGGGGGGTAGCATACAAAATACTTTCTAAGACGGGTAGGTAGTTTAAACTTAAGAAGTTTATGTAAGATCATAAGGAGTGTTTGTGTTCCGAATTTCACTTAAATCGGATAAGTGGTTCAAAAGTTATGAGGGAAAAACGAGAAAAAAATTCCTACTTCAACGCCCTCTATCTCGGAAACGATGCGTTTTAGGAAATAAATAAGTTTATATCACAAATGAACATTATTTTAACCTGTTCTATCGATTCATGAAGTTATCAAGATTAAACCTGAACCACCCTGTATAAGTCAATATGTTGAACTGATTTATAGAAATTAAAAACAAAGTACTACTTTTTACGCTTTCTTTTATTTAATTAACAACAAAAACTTTCAAATAAAAGCTGCATCACATCAATTTGGTTGCATTGTAAAATTGTTTTCAATTTGAATTCCTTGATAATAATTCAGTCAAAATAAGTGACGTTTTTTTGCGTTTTAGGCTGTTCCGCTCATTATTGACATCCATAGACTCCACAGACCATGCGCATCGTGTTCTCCGCGAAAAATTATACTTAGTACCAACATATTGCTGTTCGCAAAGTGGTGTGTTTTCTCAAAAAGAAATTTATCGCATCTATTTTCATTTTTTAGATAAGTTGTGAATCGCCCTATATAGTTTATTGCTTAAATGTTTAAAATCATTTGTATTTGTAGAAAACACTGTTTTAATAATACAAATCTACAATTGCAGCATCTTCCGAAACAAATAAACAGAGAAAGTTTTAAAATAATTTGAGAACCGCGTTGCGCTCGCTGCCATTTACTTGCATTTAGATTACGAAGCGTAGGAGAGTCGTCGCCGTCCTTAGAACTGCAGTTTTTATTTCAATTACGGAAAATTCAAATATTGAAGGTGTTATTAGAGACACTAAAACAAAACAATCAAACTTTATATAGTATATTGTACCGAAACATCGCTGTAACTACAATGATAAAAAGCTCAGATAAATTATTTATGAAATCAATTTAATACTAATTTATAAGATACATATTATGCAGAATTTATTCTTGATTTTTAATTTTAGGTTTTACAATCAAACTACTAAATTTCAATAGAACTACTAAAATTACTATATAATTTAAATTTGAATAATAGAAGTTATAAACTAAATATCAGTCTTCATTATTTTTATAGTGTTGTGTGAAATTGAGTTTTTTTTTGTTAGAAGTCACTTGCAAATTTCTCTTTTATTTTCAACATAAGCCACTGGCATTGTCTCCACAGGCTTCTCATGAGGATCTTAAATAAATATGTAAAAAAATATGGCCAAAATAACTTTCAGTGCAAATTCAAAATTTACATTGTATTTTCACTTTTGAGTTTTTCAAAATGATTTTACAATTTAATATTTAACTCCATCTAAAGGTGAAGGAAATACATATACTATTATAACTGAATAGAGTACCAAAATATGAAAAGTGCATTTTTTGAATATTATGCATGTTATATGCAATTTTTTTAAATATTTGTATATATCCTTAAAAAATAATTGAAAGAATTTAAAATTACATAGATATTTGGCAGCCATTTTTAATTTTAGATTAGATAGGTCTACCCAGAATATATGGTTCATAGATTTTATGGCCAGAGATTATTGTCTGAAGTTTCTTAGCCCTGCTCGCAGAACGGTTGAAAAGGTCAGATGCACACAATTTTAATGCTCGCATAAGGTTGAAAATCTATTTACTTTAGTTGGAATGCGCAAGCACCTGACGAATGAAAACCTGATTCTGGTATTGTGCAAACAAAGCTATTATCTCAAATAATTAAAATCAAATCTTAGGAAATTATAATGTGATAGGTAATTCAACTAGGAAAATAATCCATTTCTAATCCAAAGTACGCAGCTAGGATCCGAGCACTAGTATAATGTAAAGGTGGGTTTAGACCAAAGGAACAAATAGTTAGAGCTAGACAAGAGTTAAAATCTTTGCTCATGGTTTTCATCATTTACACCAAAAGAATATCAATGAGCAAGAATGACAGCAATAAAATCTAGAATTCTTGCACATGTTCTAGAGATGTTTAGATCAGGCGAACGAATGCTTATTGCTCATACAGTATGCGCCAAAAGTATAGAATAAATTCAATAAAAACGAAACAATTATTTTTTGGGAAAAATCCTCGAACAGGTCGATTTTTAATTTAAAAAATACATATTTTAGCGTAAAATGCGATTTTCAAATGTCATTTGTTTTCGAGTAATGACGTCATCGATTTTTTTTTAAATGGTAACACCATATTTTTTTTTCTTGATTATGAAAGATCGTTTAATTCTCTGCCAGACAGTACTAACATTTTGCCCTCTTACATAGGAAAGTTTTCGAGTAAATGACGATTGAATGTTAGAAAACGTAAATTTTATCCATAAAAAAGTAACAATTCTGAGGTATGTAAAATAAAATACAATTGATTAAATTTTATACTTAAATTAAATGTTCGAATTGCCATCCACCAACTTCTTGACAATGCGCAAGTCCGTGAAGAAATTCTTCTTGCACATTATGAATGATTTCTGGGGTAACTCTGCGTATTTCGTCCCGAATGCGATTTTGAAGTTCTTCTAAATTACGCGGTTTATTAATGTACACTTTTGACTCCAAGTATCCCCATAAAAAATAGTCAAGAGGTGTCAGATCTGGCGATCATGCAGGCCATTCTATCGGTCCGCGTCTGCCGATCCACCTCCCAGGAGTTGTCCAAAAAATCTCGTACAGGGCGCGCATAGTGCGGAGGTGCACCGTCTTGCTGAAACCATATGGTATCGTTAGGAATGTCAGGGTCATTATCGTTAGGAAAAATTACTGCAAGGGCTGGAACAAGGTCATTTTCTAGAAACTCTAAATATCTTTGTCCTGTAAGGGTTCCTTCAAAGAAGAAAGGCCCTACTATTCTGTCGTCAACTATTCCAGCCCACATATTTAATTTCTGAGGATGTTGGGTATGTGCCTCTGCCATCCAATGAGGATTTTCCCGACTCCAATATCTGCAAGTTTGATGGTTTACTGTACCATTCAGACAAAATGTGGCCTCATCTGAAAAAAGTATTTGCCAGTGTAAGTTTCTATTTCCTTGACATAAATCCATTCGAATTTTTCAAAAGTGTAGCGTTGAATTTTATAGGGATGATATTTTTCCTTCCTCAAGATACGTAGCACTGTGCTCTGACTGTGCACACTGTGCTCATTGTTTAATGCAACCAATCGTGAAGAATTATCCACCATACTTATCAAAATGTTCTGTTTCTGATTTTCATTAATGCTTGGACGTCCAGGTTTTGGAATCTTTATAACATTGCCAGTTTCTCTAAATTTAGACTCTACCTTACTGACTGTTGATTGGCTGATAGGGCGATCTGGATATTTTTCATTAAATAAATCGTGAACTTCGAGTTCTAGTCATGTTCCCGCATCCGATAAGAATTAAAATTTCAATTCTTTGAGTAACAGTTGAATGTACCATAATACTTTAAATTGAATAATAATTTCTATGTTACAATACTTTTTAGAAATTCGGTGTGACAATGAGACTTTGCAAAGATTTTCACCTACGTGATCCATAAAAGAACTATGGAATTCGAAAAACTAAACTTGATAACGTTTTTGCTTTATTTTAATTGATTTACGTTTTCTAACATTCAATCGTCATTTACTCGAAAACTTTCCTATGTAAGAGGGCAAAATTTTAGTACTGTCTGACAGAGAATTAAACGATCTTTCAGAATCAAGGAAAAAAAATATGGTGTTGCCATTTAAAAAAAAAATCGATGACGTCATTACTCGAAAACAAATGACATTTGGAAATCGCATTTTACGCTAAAATATGTATTTTTTAAATTAAAAATCGACCTATTCGAGGATTTTTCCCAAAAAATAATTGTTTCGTTTTTATTGAATTTATTCCATACTTTTGGCGCATACTGTATATCAAGGGCCTGTGGCCGGTAGTAGGTACACTATGACTGACTCTGACATTGATATTGTGATTGCAAGCTCTGCATTCATGTCTGTCTAAATTACTTAAAAAAAAGAAAAACAAGGAATAGGCGAAAGAGTATGGATAATGTGAGTGACAGAATGGTGGACATAAAAATTTCTGTAGAATGACGTCACAGGAGTTTAACTATTTGTTAGGTTTCTATCATTAGTAGAGATTTTTTTGAGACCAATCCATAATTAAGTATGTATGTATTTATTCGGTCAACTCGTTAGAACACAAGAACGTCTTGAAGAGATTACTTCGAGGAGCGAGAACGTCTGAACACGAAAGAACGCTCTAGGCAACTGTTCCCAGGCTCTTGCGCCGCTTACATCAATCGAGCGAGCATTCTTAGAACATTCCAGAGAATCTCCGCGAACAAAGATAGAGCAGCAAAACAATTCTGTGTCTCTGTTTACACAAAAAGAATTTGATAGAGTGGGGATAGAATGAGCATTTGCTCGTTTGGTCTAAACCCACCTTAAGTGCTGCTTCATATTCTATAAGTAAATATATGTATTTTATAGTTAATTACATACGGCGTATCATTTTAAATATACTTTTTCTAAAAGACATATATTTTCAAACTATAATCTACTCTTTTTATATATTTTTAGGTATTAACAATAGTGTGTGAAACTAACTACTTTGTGGACAAAAGTCCTAACCAGCGTTGAATTGCACCCACAATTTCTTTAGATACTTATTGAATAGAGCTTTGTGTGTAGAATTGTTCATTAGCATACCTAGATGCTTGGTATCAGAGAACATACATATGACTTCATTGATAGGAATTGTAAGAGATTTGGTTTATATTAGCTTAAAATACCTTTCTAATACAGTAAAAAATATAATCTACTCCTCAAAATTGGCAGTTCTCTGCCTGCTACATCATTTTTTATTGGGGTTCAATTTTTGAAGGCGTTCTTTAAATCCGTAATCTATCTATTTCAATGTACAAGTAAAATATCACTATTTCTTATTTTTTACTGAAAGAAATACAAGAGGATGAACTGATATCAACTAATAATATCTATAATAAAAACTGGCGTAAATTTTCTTTAATTTAGCAATATTTCATATTTAATGTCATTTTAAAGTACCAGTTTATGTGGTACTTCTAATTTGAAGAAAATTTATTACGAGAAATCATCTGCACTTTTTACAGTGTATATACTATTTTTTTATCTTGTCGACTGTCATTGTAAATATGGAGTCTTACAATAGAATATTATTTGACAATATAAGTTTTCAAGTAGGTCCATTAGAACAAAAATTTCAAATTGTATTTGATGCTATTAAAACTTATAGAACAAATTAAATCGCAATAATGTAGTAGGTAGTTATTATATATGCCACATGCAAATTAATTTTAAAAAAGATAATGCCAAGCTTCCTTGTACAGTAGGCAGTGTGTATCATCTGTGGCATTTGTGCTTCTCCATATACCGGCATATCTTTTCGGGTAGCTCTCGAGTGTCGGTGGAACCAAATTAAGAATTCCCCCTGAGGCGAAATTTTTATAACTGAACCTGAATTAAGCCAACGGTTCCATGGCACTATGTCAAGTAATAAACACAGTAATCAGTTGTCGGACCAAACGTTATTATAACGCTTGATACTGGAATTCCCTGGACTAATAGAAGAGAAAGGTTCAAAATAAGCAAATCTAGAATTTATTATATCATTAAGTCAGGCCTGAGTGCACGACAAATATTTATAATTTACCGGCTACCACATCAAGCAGACTACGCAAACAAGACAAAATGTGACGGTTTGTTATTTGGACACTGTACGTCGCACTACATATGTGTACAAAACATCTGACGGTCTGTTAACATTTGAGTGCCAATCAAAAGTACACTAGATAGACTAATTAATTGGTATCTGCTTTTCATTAATTGAAGTTCTATATAAATAATGCTCCTGAAAATAGATACAAATTTACTATTACTACTAATTTCAGTAACCACTATACAGGCTGTATCACATAAAACAATTTTTTGTGGCCATAGCCTGCTTCAATAAAAATTTATTTATCCGCCTAGAGGGCGCAGTGAACCACATACGATATTTCAAATATCTGTTTATATCAGGTGGAAGGTATCAATTTTGCAATAAAAATTTATTACCAATAAGTTTTCTCTATCTCTTAAAATAAAAAAGTTTGACAGCCTTAAAGTTTGGGCACTTTACAGGTTTTTTTGTTATTACTCATAAAGTTGGCCATGGATCTCAAATTTGTTTTTGCGAGCATAAAGGTTTCCAAAAATGCAACAAAAAAACAACGCTTAATATGCAAGACACGTCAAAAAGATTTTTGACGTGTCTCGCATATTAAGCGAGATACATGGGAGTGGCCCTCTTATGTGATACAGCCTGTATATTATTTACTATTATTTTAAGATTAAACATATGGTAGATCTAAATATAAAGAAGCTTTTTTTTCTTTTAACTGAAGAAATGATTGTTTCTTGTGAACGGGCGAAGTAATGTGAGCGTTGCCAAACAAAGTTTGTTTGGGTTGACTAAGACTTGAAATTAAGGTAGATAATGAAACCATAACTACACGACGTTGGGCGTCGTGACGCTCTAGAAGTATGCCAATTTTTGAAAGAACTTTTCGTAAGAAGTTTTTTCCCAAATAACCTTTTCTTGTGTTTATAACAGTTCAAAAGATACAGATCTTTTCGTTTACTACATCAAAGGTCAATTTAGATAAGATATGTCTTGCAAAAACCATAGGTAGTGTCATGAAAAATCAAGTCAATATCGTAAACAAAGTTTTTGTAAAGTCCTTATAGTATCCGAGTAAATAATTATTGAAGTTGTAGTATTTTCAACATTTACATCGCTGGGCTACTGTAATCTCTAGACAGGTGATTCCAAATACTGAAATGCGATTACTTTTTGTAGGTAACAAAGTTTTTGTGCCAGTCTTTACATTAGTTTTTCAAATATCATAAATGGCTTATATGTACAACAATTCGAATTAATGGATATCGTTTTAATTTATGGTTATGGTGCTTTAACAGAACAATTTCCCGGTAAATATGTGCCAAATGCAGCTACTTTTACCACCGTGTACAGTGAGTGCAAATGTAGTGTAACGTGGGGGACATTTGAAACCGAATTGTGGAAGAGATGGAGGTCCAGAGCGTTTACGGCGTATTGCAGCAGTGCCATATAATACGTGTCCAAGCATTAATACCAAGGAATTGGACGAGGAGGACCGGTACCATGGCCGCCATGGTCTCCTGACTTTAAATCATTTGGATTTCTATTATAATTTAAAAAATGAAATGTAACACCGAATTGGATACCTACTATTGATGATTTATGCAAACGTATCATAGCTGCTGCCAATAACTTACGAGTTCAAAACGGACAAGAAACTGAGTAAGACGGGTCCAAAATGGTGCATGCATAGTGGACGAACTAATTTGCTGTTAGAAAACGTAAAAAATGAAGGAAACATTTTTCCCAGTAGAAGTAGCACACCATTTGTATCTTTATCTGAAACTGGTCTATGTCTGGTGGTGTGGCCGACAAGGGTTCTTGGCTGTTCACACAGATACTTCAGGTGTAATTCAATGCCGGTCGGGGCATTAGTCCGCGGAGTAGTTCTAACCTGCAATATCATTTATAGATTTAATGACGCGTTGACTAAAGCGAAAGGTATGCCTTTAAGTACCTGCTATAATGTACGTCGCTTCCTGCAAGTCGAGCCGCTTAGGCCAAGCAGGAAGTAGCAGACCACTTATATCTCACCATCAAAATGTTATTTATTTCTTTTCTTGGGAATTTCTTTCCATTTTTTGTCCGCCTTATCAAGTTTTACAGTGGACCAGTTTCCAGTGCCGTGCAGACGTATTCGAACTGCCTTTTTGCCTCTCCCGTAGATATAATATATATATATATATATATATATATATATATATATATATATATATATATATATATATAAGAATGAATCGTGGAAGATATGGAGGTCTGTCTGATGTTTGGGATTTAGAAAATCCGCACGGAATTCAACGGGATCATTTCCAACAACGCTTTTCTTTGAATGATTGAGTAGGGATTGTCGATAATAGCTCGATTGGACCATTAGTATTCTCTGGTTCTTGCACGACGGTGCTCCCTCTCATTTTCAACAAAATATTCGTGAGTATCTTAATGAAATTCAAAAAAAAGGTACGATGGATTGGACGAGCAGGACCGGCACCATGGCCGCCACGATCCTCTGACTTAAATTCTTTGAACCTCTTTTTGTGGAGATATTTAAAAAATGAAAGATATTGCATTGAAGTGAGCATTAGTAATGATTTACGGGAACGTATCATAGCTGCTGCCAATAACTTACGAGTTCAAAACGTACATGAACCAGAAACATTTGTGTTAGTACGTAAAAATTGGGTAAGATGGGCGCAAATGTGTTTATAAGTCGATGGACAAAATTTTAAATAGTTGTAACATCAGGTATGTCAAATTATTTTATTAATTAAAACCGGTAAGAATTTGCTGATATAAAATAGGTATTATAAAATTATATTTTTATACGACTGCCTTGCAAAAGGGGGTTTTGCACACGGAAAACACGCTCTGGAAATGGTATTTTGAACACGCCGTGTGCTAAACATTTTGCACACGGTTATGTCATCTTTGCAAACGCCTTTCCCGATTGTCATTTTTCTTTGATGTTGTCATCCAAATTATGCCGGCCACAATTTTAGTCAATTCTGGCTCAAATCTGCTTGCCCACAAATGCCATTTAGGGTGAAAATCCAGTACAGTTGCCGAAGGCTACGTTGATGACTGTTTCAGAAATAAAATGGTTTTGAAAAAGATAGAGTCTTCAGTGTCTTCTGCTGTCACAGAACCTGAACAACGATCGTCTACTGGAATACAACAAAAAAACAACAACCGCACGCTGAAAAACTGCACTAAAAACACGACACCAAAAATATTCTCTATTACTGAAAACAAGGTGCACAATAATACTGCTTTTCTCAGCGTAACCTTGAAGGAATGTTGAAATGTTACCATAAATATTAAATATTAGTTTCTTTTGTTAATTCGTTAGCAATTTTCTTAATAAAATCGAGTTAAATTAAAAGTTGTATTTAATTTATTTTGTTAATGCGTTGGCAATTTTAGTAACAAAAACGATTTAAATTAAAATTAGATTTTTGTGGTCTCTGTTTGTAGTCGTATAAAAAGTATCGTAAAAAACACGTTTCAAAACCTTGTTGTTTAATATACTATTCTTTCTTTCTTTGAGAAATTCTTTCAATTGCTTTGATTTTTTATTACACTTTTCCGCTTGACCTAGCAAAAGGTCAGGTTTTCCAGTGAATCAGTTTCCAGTGCCGTACGGAAGTGAATTTTTAAATTAGTTTCGAACTGCTCTCTTTGATTTTATTGACAAAATTTTATTTGTAAGAGTCTCCTGCACATTCATTTTTGTTTTAATAAGTTCTAAATCACCCTGTATATTATATCATGTTTAGCAACCATAACTGTAATCAACACTACAACTTTGTAAAGTCTTCGAATTTCTAAAATTGAGATGGATGGGATGTTTAAAGGAAAGGCAAATAGACCATAGATATCAGAAGGTAGAGTGAATCTCAACCCGGTCCTGGTGCCTTGTTCTAATAAACCGAAATAATTCCATCCGACGATATAACTAACGTTTCAACATCAGATCAGCGAAGAAGCAGAGATTAGAAAATGATTTATAAGTGGAAGAATGGTCAGCGGTGAAGCGTACAGTAGGAAACCAACTTGAAAAAAGACGGCTACAGACACAAAGCCACGACGAAGTGTTCCACCTGTTGCATGACTGCGGGGGTCGGGCTAGTTAAGGATGAAGGCATTCGACCTCGGCTTTGGGTCAACAAAATCACGCATAGCTTCCATAGTAGTTAAGTGGATATTAAGCTATATGAATATTTAACACTAATAATCGGAATCGGTTTTCGTGAAAGATAATGGTATTTATGGTGATGTTATGTTTATGAAGTGTAAAAGGATCCAAATTTAGTAGAAAAGTACATTTTTAAATTCAACATATTTGTTTTTATAGATTTTCAGTTTCACTTTGTCTGATTCTCATTAATAAATATTTAACATATTTAAATTAAATAAATTGTAGACGAAATAATAGTGATAATTTAGCACATATCGAAAGAATAAAATAACCATAAAATTGTATTACATTCTGAAGTGCCTTTACTTCTTTTAATATACAGGGTGGTCCCATAGAAACATACTAGAGTTTTCACTTCAACTTGCCAACATGTCTTAATAAAATGTTGATAATAAAAATATAAATTTTATAGTTTCAGGATAGTGACCTTATTCAATTACTTTTTAGGTAAATGTAGTTGGAATGAGGTCATAAATTTACTAAAAGACTTTTTATTTAACCTCATCAACGTTTCGATATGTATGATGTCATCATCAGGATGCTACAAGATTACAAACAAATTAAAAAGTACAATAATACCACAAGGATGATAAAAAAAATATAGTGAGTCAAAGTTGGAATTTAAAAAGTGATTTTTTCTAATAATTACACGTCTTTGATTGTATCAACTTAGGGATAGATGTTTTTGGATATGATCTGGTCATAATCTGTTATCTATTTCGACGTATTCCCTAGAGGTACATGCGCCCTATTTGTGACGTAAATGTGAGCGTAACTTTTTTGGACTTATAGATATATTTGTGATTAAGCCTATAAATAGCTTTTCAACAATCAGCTGCATATTTCCTTGTACAATATTTTAAGGTAGTGGACACCAATAGTAAGTTAAATTTTAACACTTATTACATAAAATGGCTAAAATTCAATTAAATTTCGATGGACGTGCTGGGCAACGAGAATATTTGGGAGGATTTGGAAATAGATTAGAATCTGATAACCAACAATTTAAATAATATGTTTAGGAAACATTGCGTATCCATCCACAAACTAATTCAGGACGCCTATCTGGAGCTGCAAGAATCAGTATGACTTCCATTTTAAAAACGTTGCATGTTGAAAAATACTGTCCGTAGCATTTTGCACCAGTGTGAAATTCTATTGCTTGTCGATCTGCTTTCAACATATCCAATTTTCAAGGGATTTTTGGCGCCTACTACGTTAAAATATTTTATAATGAAGTATGCAGCTGACTGTTCCTCAAAAATGGCCAATTTCTCAGACTAATGACAAGCAGACATTTTTTCCTCAAAAACAATGTTGGTTTTAGATTTAAAAAAAAAAAACAAGAAAAAAATCACCTTTCTAATTCCAACTTTGACTCACTATATTTTTTTTATTATCCACATTTTAGTTGGCTTAAATCGCAATATTTTGAAGTGACAAATCTAGCAGATATGTTTCCATGGGCCATTACTTACAAACCACCCTGTACAGTGCTCGTGCATATTCAATGCTATTCTTTATAAAAATCATCTTTTGTGTTCGTACTATTTTCTTGATTTTATGGTATAAAAGTGTTTAACTTTTAAGATCTCTTTTTTATGTAATTATGAGTTAGAAGTGCAAAAATGAGAAGTTACGGTTATTTTGTAAAAGAAATAATTGATTGTCAACATTAATTGTCTCGAGATACACTTTTAGGGCATGACATTTTTGGATAGGATGTGCAATTTTAAGAAGTACAAAAACTGTAATATAATTCTTAATCTAACATCCCTTATATATATATACGTTCCTACCTAGAACAATGCATTTCAATCAATTACTTCTTACGCTGTTTCTGACATAATTAGAACATGAAGAATGGCTAAGCCATCTAATGTGTCTAATGACAAATTTATTTTTGGAAAATAATTTTAATTTTGTAGTTAAAACTTTGTTAAATTTATAAAGAGTGATAAATTAACAAATAAAAACCTTATTCCCGTTTTACACTCCCAGCGTGAAAGAGCACGACATGTATGCGAATGCTTCCGCGTGGTGTTCACGGCAATTGTGCGGCTTCGCGCGTCATTCCCGCTCGGTGTCGGTAAAAGTAGGGACGTAGTTTTGCGCAAAATTTTGTGAGAAATGGTACGACAAATCTGGGTTATCCATCAGCATCATTATTCCACTTTTTCTCTGATAATATGCTCATAATTATATTGTGATATTGCACATATACAGGGTGGGCCAATAGTGTGTGGACGGAAGATTGTGGTTATACTGATATATATTTTTAAAATCTGCTGTTGGTGGAAGGTGGGGGGTAGTAAGAGCTACGAACTAAAAATATTCTTACTGGAATTCCTAGACATATACAGGGAGATTCATACTAAAGTTAAATTTTTTTAAATGGAACCCCCTGCATATTATTGCATATTTGGATTGCTCGGTAAATTCTAGTGTGACTTCATGTACCATGCTTGGTGCTTTAAACGTACCGTTTGGACGTTATTCGATATTTTGTCAAAAAGTTGATGTCTAGAAACAGTTGAATATCAGAGGTGGGCGCCAATATAGGAGGCTGTGATTGGGGAAAATTATTGACCACCCTCCATACTACCAAGAGCTAGAAAGTCAATTATGAACTCTGTTTGTTTTATGGCTGATATCGTCGCTCTAATTTTGAAAACTTCAATCATGGATAACTTGATTTTTTTAAATGGAACTCACATATTTTTTTCAGTACTTTTTCAAACAATCGGGAGTAAAGTTGGCCATGGAAGACAAACAGTAAAGGTCTGTCACCTTAACTTCACTTTGACAGTAATTATTTCTTCTGTATGATATTTTTTGGTTCTTGTTGTTAAATTAAGTTACAAACAATGGCAAATTTTAATCAAAATGAAATGATCGATATGGTTTTTAATCCTTGAAGAATTCTTAAAAAATCCGTTATTGGCAAGTTCATAGTACAAAGCAAGTGTTTGAAAAACCTAAATGTGAAATTATGGGGACCAATTGAATTAAACTAAATAAACGAAGTCATTTTTAATAAAAAATCACTTTAATTATTAATTCGTATGAATAAATGCTGCCATCATATTTATTTATTTGTTTACTTATTTTTCAATTTAGTTTAAATTAATTGGTTTGCATAAATCCATCATAGTAAAAAGTAATTGTCAATTAGAAGAAAAGTATTAGAGATAAATACCGATAACTTTATATTGGGTCATATTCAACTGTTTCTGGACATCAACTTTTTGACAAAATATCGAATAACGTTCAAACGGTACGTTTTAGGTACTAAGTGTGATATATCAAGTCACACTAGAGTTGGCCGAGGAATCCAAATATGCAATAATATACAGGGGGTTCCATTAAAAAAATGTAACTTTAATATGAATCACCCTGTATATGTCTAGGAATTCCAGTAAAAATATTTTTAGTTTGTAGCTCTTACTACCCTCCACCCCCCACCAACAGCAGATTTTAAAAATATATATCAGTATAACCACAATGTTCCGTCCACACATTATTGGCCCACGCTGTATAGCACACAGCACCTACTACGGCTAATCTCTTTAGAGTACAATAATTAAACTGTGGATATTGTAAATACGCAGAAACATATTTTCGTGCCTAGTTCGTAGTTTCTCTCGGGGAGCACAGTGTCGCAAAACGCCACTGTGCCACTCAAATTACTGTACACCCCTTAGGGTTGGGCCGTTTGAGGTGATTTTTTTTAGAATGTTCGTCATAAAATTCCCTATCGATCCCTCTTTCTCAATTTTTGATTTGGGTCTTCACTTTCGCCGAATTTGACTCCAAAAATGGGTTTGCATGGAAAAAACTAGATTTTTCGCACAAAAATGACCCTACGGAACACGAGATTGAGATTTTGCTGGACTTTTTATGGGGGAATGCTCGTCTTGGAAAGCCCTTCGGAAAATCTGTATGTGGCCATTTTGGTGAATGTCCAAAAATGAGTCCAAAAATTATGGAAAAATTTTTGCGGATTCCTCGAATGTGTACAAATAATTTTTGTGAGATAAGATTTTTTTCCAATATTTTCCCAGTTTTCAGTAGAACGATTTCTGATATGTGAAAACTTTTGGATGATTGTGGCCATTTTAAGGGCAACGGAAAATTTCTCCCCAAAATCTAAGTGGACAGTCTTGTAGGGCTTTCCAAGATGAGCATTCCCCCATAAAAAAGTCCGGAAATGTTTGGAGCCAAATTCCGCGAAAATGAAGACCCAAAGCGAAAATTGAGAAAGAGGGATCGATAGGAAATTTTATGACGAACATTTAAAAAAAAATCACCTCAAACGGCCCAACCCTATGGGGCGTACAGTAATTTGAGTGGCACAGTGGCGTTTTGCGCGTGAATCTTAGAAGTGATTTTTATCTACAACTGCTTTATAAGAGCCTCATTTCAGCATTTATTTCATTTGAATAATGAAGGTCATTACACCACTAGTGGAGTAATGTGACATATTACCCCACTAGTGAAATACTAATCACTGCTTAATGATTATTTTATTAGGAACCAACATGTTTTTCAATTTGACAATTAATAGATAATTTAAATTAAATTGAATTACTTGTTATAAATATTAACAACACAACTTTGGCAATTCGTAAGATTAATACCAGATGAATGCAACTGGCCTGTATTTGTATTAACAATGCTTAAATTTTCTTTGTAAGCACTTGAAGTAGCTTCAAAGAAGGCAATCTCTCCTCCAAGAACTTTTGTGGCAATTTCTTTCTTGTTTTTCAAGAGACGTATCAATATAGCCTTCACACACGGTGTTGGACTTCCAACCACCATGCCGTTTTATAATTAAAAGGTCTGCTCTTGTCCTAGAAGTGAAGTAGATGATTGTCGAAAACAGTACCCTATATATTGTTGAAGCTGTGATAAATTGAGAAAAAAAAACAATCTGCTTTGGCATTACACTAAAAGTATTTATACCAACAGGAAGTTTCATGCATTTATCACCTCTGTAACCAACTAATAATCTTCCATGATCGGCATGACTAGGAAGCAGGGCGAGGTATTTTCGTATTACTTGGACCATATTCGGCCCAACTTTCGTTCAAGGGAAATCGGTTACAAAAGAAATTGTTCTATAGGAAAATTCTACACAAGATTACTAGTATATAACCAATTTTTTTTTCCGCGGAAATGTTTCGTTTTCCGGAAAACTCGAATTTTTCTTATATTAAATTTTAACTCAAAATTGCCTCAAAAGTATCTTTTTTAAATGTCTTTATATTACATGCTGCTCTAAAAATACAAACTTAATAAAATTGCGGCTTTGATTTAATGTAAAAATGTAAAAATTTACGGAAAATTTCCAATTTCCATCGAAAAAGGGAAATCTGTTATAGAAATGATAATTAGATAAATTTGATTTGACTACTAATTTGCGCTTTAATGATATATAATTTTATTTGCGGAAATTTTTTTTAAGGAAAATATCGAGGAAAATTATTTACATATTTATGTTTTTAGGGTTTTGTGAATAATCGACGGTTAATTAGTACTAGTAATCATGTTTTTTGAGTTTTGTGAATAATCGAATGTTATTCAAGTTATAAAAAGTAAGTGGATTTGTAGCATTTTTTTAAAATCGACCAGGCGCGCTTGCTTCGCTCGCGTATATTAATTATATCCACATAGATGTTTGTTATATAAATATAAATGTTAAATAAAAATCATATGACTTTGTAAGAATTCTGTATGTATTTAAAAGTTAAGGTATCCTTTGTGGTAATATTGTGGTGGATAATGATTTTTATGTTGACACTATTTATTTGAAAAATCTCCATATTTTAATTTTATATAGTTAATGAGTTCATCCATCGGATCTAGACTGTTTTTCTTACAATGGCGTCTCCACAAGTACTCACAGAGTCGGTCTGCAAATTCGTCCGCTGGAATATGTCGACCTTTTTAAAAAAAATTTTGCAGCCGACTACGACGACTCGATCCGTTGGGTATGAGTACCGTCTTCAACGAATTTAACACTGGTTAACAGTCTAATGCCATAACTACACTTCCTCTGTTATATTTTCGTTTACCAAATTTAGATTTTTGTGTTCATAAAAATACGTTTACAATTCAAAAATAAAAATTGGTTACATTTTTCCGCTTTTCTACATTTTTTCATATAGGTAATAAAAATCACGCATTTCCGCAGGAAAATTTTGGCGTTTCTGTGTTAAGAAAAAATTCTATAATTCAGAGCAAAAAATATTTTTTATGTAACTGTTTTCCTTTTTTCTAAAGTCCACAAAATTTCCTTATTAATGGAAATGACGCATTTCCGCGAAAAATTTTAATGTTTCTGTGTTGAGAGAGGCCGCTGAACGCTATTTGTTATTTTGACCCCATATTCACATTTTCGATTGCCCCGGTAGTGATAAAGAATTCTTGGGAAACTTTGGTATGAAGATATGAAAAATGTTTCCTTCATTTTTTACGTTTTCTAACAGCAAATTAGTTAACTCGTCCACTCTGCAGTTGCAGCAGCTTTTTCAATTTCAAGACGCAAGTTTTCTGTCGTTTCTGAATCATTATTTCAATCAACTGTAAATGTAAAAACGAAAACTCAATTTTGTTTACTTATAACAAGTTTGACAGACAGTTTGGCAGGTTAATAGAACAATGCCTTTGCTTCTTGATTTTGAATCAAAACGTACAAACTGGATGTAATTTTAGATTTTTCTCAATTTAACTTAGTTGCAGATAATTTTTTTTGTAGTGCTAGATAAAATTTTATATACAAGTCGGATAGCGGTATTTTTTTATAGATTCGTGAAATGTCTCACTCATGTATAATAATGCCTGTATCCCACTAGTACTATTATTCTTAAATAAAGAATTATGGTCTTATACAAGAGTTAATGATTCAATAAAGTGTTACTGTAGGAGGAATAGTAAAACCAAGTTAGTGGTGTTGGAATAGGTGTATTAATCTTGATACTAGTATAGCTTTTTTTCGTGTTCTATAGCAGAACGTTAATTGGGTATTGCTAATTAAAGCTTACGCATCTGATAATCGGTGCAACATACTTGGATAATAAAGGCTTTATGGTGCGTATCTAGAAACGCGTGTTCAAAAGACGTTTTCTCGTGTTATATGTAATATAGTAGGTATATGAAATTATGCTACTTTAATTGCGGCAAAAATTCAGACGACTTACGTCATGGTTGACGTTACGCAAGTGATTTTATTATCAACATAGTTTTCGATAATTTGTCGCGTTAATAAATAACTTTTTGTAATTTAGTATAATATGTAGTGCAAACATTTAGTGTAGTATAAAGTTTTATTATTTTCAGTTGCAGTTTTTTAAATATTTTGAAAAAATATAATGAATAATTCATTTGTTTTTATGACGTAAGTTGTCTAAATTCTTTCCGCAACTATATTCACTACTTATGTTTCTGTAATCTGTATGTACAATATAAGTGTCACTAACTGCAGTCTTATTAAAATTAATCCATTTTATTTCTTTATAATGGTAGCAAAAAGGTTTTGTTAATAAGTGTAAAAAGAACGCAATTTTGGAATTATGCTTTTTCCAACTTTTCGGAACCATGTTATGCAATATAAGAGCAGTTTCTTAAATATCATAGAAATGAAGTCAGGAACGCAAAATTGCCAAAAATATACATATTTCCCTCAAAATTGTTTTCGTCTTTTTTTTCTTGTCCGTTTTTATAGCTATCTGTTATTTAATATTCTGTTTTATATTTTTAAATAAATTTATTAGTCGATTCAATGAAAGTTTTCAATAAAAAAATAAATTTTTATTAGCATTATTATTTCTAGACATAAAATACTTATTAGCTAACACAAGAAATTGATAACTATTTCAAATTTGACAAAAAAGCTTGAATTTGTTGGCATTTCCTGCAGGATTGAATCAATATCCAAAATTTGAACAGAAAATGAAACAGGAATACTTAAATGCACAACTATAGCAAATTTACCGTAAACTCTACTATTTCTACTCTATTCAAATGTCCGAACAGGTTTTCCAAAATCCTGCATGCAGAGTGTTGTTTTTGCAAATAAATAAAACAAAAAAATATGCCACTAGACCCACATTTCTGTTTCGCTTATTACTTTAGTGGGATGGATGAAGTAAAGTATCCCTATCGAATTTCAGTTGATTATACCTAGTGCTTCGCCTTCTATCGCAAGTTAAAGAAATAGCCAAACCAAAATCGGTAAAGGACCCTGCATCTCGGTAATGACCGGTATCAGTGTAACCTATTTGTCAATCTCGCTGACTGTCAATCCTAGGATGAGGCTGCGAGACGTTGTGCCTACCGTCCGCGACACCTACCTGTGCCTATGATACCAGCTTTTTTCCCAAGCGATTTACACTGCTCCTTCAAATGTTTAAAACGGTTTCATTCTCTTCATAAAGTCTGTTTTGAACTGCGCCTTTTGGAAAATCCATAACAAATCGGCCTCTTAGCAATTCGTCCAGCATATTCCCTTTGAATTTGCACTGGCAATCCACAACACATTTCAGATATAGGTCGACAAATATGTTACTTCTTTGATATTGAACGCATACGTTAAGCTGGTTATTTTGTTATTTCACGTTTTGTGTATTTCACCCATTTTTGTTTATTCACCCATTTGAAATGGCATGCTGATTGAGGTTATGTGACGAAAATTATGTATTGTGCGCAAATAATAAATAATTTTTCGTTATTCTTTATAAAATAACTCAAGGGAATCGCTTAAAGCAAGTAGTATTAGAATTAATCGCAAAGATTTAATGTATATTAAAGTAAAAAAAAACGTATGGTTTATTAGGTTAAGTCAGTATCTGGTCAACGGTTTCTAACATGTATTTTTTTATATCTCCATAAATATTTGAAATTATTAGAAATGATTTTTAATAGACTCATCTATATAACAAACTACATTCGCAGTTAAAATATTTGTGTTCACAGTGTATACGCTATACATATATGACATTTAGACGGAGAGGTATGCTATGCACTTAATAATATGGCAATAATAATTGTAATGTGTTATTTTTCACTTTTAAATAGATTTTGTGTTATTACCTAGATATACATATTACCAAATTTTGATCATACTTCAAAGGTTTCGAAACAAACCTTCAAGGACGACTGCTTATCTAATTTGTATTACATAATTAATTATTTGTACAACTACAAGAAATACTCCCCATAGATAAAAAAGTTATTGCTTGTCTGCTGCTCTAATAGAGCATCTGCGGCACGTAATCAAAGTAGGCGTGGCTACTGGCTTGGAGGATAAACAAACAGCGATCATAACCTCAAATGTATTTATTACTATTTATTTATTATATGTTTTCACGTTATCTTAAGTGGTTGTGTTCTGGTTATAGTTTATTGTTGTTATTATTTTTCGTTTTTTTGTGGCTACAATATTCCTTCATTTATATAATTATGTATAGTGAATATTATTATACACTGAAAGTCATAGATGCTGAAAGTGCTGATAGATATAGACATAAAATAAGTGAAATTGGAATAGATCCATACACATTCAATCTGATAATGAAGAAGATTTTCCTAAAACTTTATATCCAAATACTGTAAATTATTTGTTATATAATAAAAGTGCTTATACACATACATCTAATTTGTGGTTTTTTAGGTACTGAAATCTCGAAAAATAAAACAAGTAGAGCAAAAGTAATATCAAAAATAAAATTACTGATGTTTTGTTTATCCACTTTTACTGTTTAAACTCTCCTCAAATAAAATAATAACTTTTAAAAAGCATTTGTATGATACACATTATTTCGCTATTCTAACCCAACATTTTAACAATTATTTTCAGATACTTATCAACCAACGTGAACAATCTTGTATGCAGAACTATGTAAGTTTATGTTATAACAATACTTACATCTATTTAAAAAATACGTATTTTGAAAGATTTCAGTAGGTATCTAAAAATTTGCTGGATAGATCGTTTTCTGACGTTATGTATTGATTTTACTTCGGTACATTTAAATATTCGCAGGTGGCATGAGATTACATTCTTGTTATTTGCTAAATTCTATATTATTTAGTTCTTAAATTACTTGTATTTGTACAAAACACTATTTCAAGAATACGGCGCCCTTAAAGCATATTAAAGGCTTAGAAAGTAATGTTTCTCACCGAAAATGTACGCATATTATGTATATAGGTATGCATATACAACATGCTAAAACAGTTTCATTTCAAATAATCTAAATTACCTACAAAAGAAATATTTATTTATAACTAAAAAATGGTACTCCGATATGGTATTTATTATACGAGATTTTATATAAAATATTAACTTTTCACAAAAAAAAATTACTGAAAACATTTGAATTCATAAATAGCAGAAATATATGCCAGTTTTAAACAAAGTTTTCCAAAAGTACGTATCCACAGAATAAGAATAAATAAAAATTTAGTCCTGAAATAGGTTGCCCCTAAATCCAATCAATACATATGCTGCTGTGGCGTTTGCACAGCCACGGAAAATTGATATGATTTATTTTTTCAAACCTCTTTTTCTCCATTTAATAATTTTCGCCTCACATCTATCTTTTCTTGATTCTTTTGATGAAATACCAGATGTATAACTCATATTCACAGTGGGGATCCAATCCGGATTATTTTGCTCGTGCAAATTTGCAGGTTTCCCTATAGTATAATAAATGTATAATTTTTGCTCTTTTATGTTTTGAACATATTCTTCCAAATTTAATTTTAAACTCTGTAAGGTCAGCTCTTTTTAAACTATTCATCCAAGACTTTCGCCTCTCAGATGCTAACTAGTTAAATTGTTTATGTCTGTCGAATTCAGAACGAATTCTGAAGAAACTAACATTGTCCCTTGCAGAATTACTGCCACAGTTTACTACCATACAATAATTCGGCGTTTTATAATACAAATAACACTCAAATATTTAATAATAAATTGGAATAAATATAAGGTTATACTCTTGTTTATCCTCCAAACAACGACCTTGAAAATCGTGACGTCACGTGCAGATGCCCTATACTGCTTTAGACCGATTTTCTCGAAAATAATAAGTAAATCAATAACATCTTTATTTTATAGTATGGTGTTTAAATTTGCTTTGCAAAAAATTAGAAGCGCATTTTACCAGCTGACTAAAATTTTTAAACAATCTCAGTGTAGTTCGTCAAAACATTAAATGTGTGTCCTAAATAACGAAACTCATAATTTTACGTTTCGAAAATATTTTGAAAAAAAAATTCCTGAGGCCTCCATAGGAAAAAAATATTTGAATGTATAATGTACTGGTAAATTATTGCACTTTAATTATTAGACACGTTGTATAACTTACTAACATAACAAAATAGAGAATCAAGGAAGTGAGACGCTCTGTATTATGACCCATAATTTTATATTCATGAAGGCAACAACATATTTAAAGAAACTATCCTGCGCCTTTTATTAAAAAATAAACGTATTTGTCAACGGGTTTATTTAACATTTACGACAGCGGCACATAGGGCATATTTCTGTCTCCAGTCGTGCCTCTCACAGGCCTGACCCGTTGAGCATTAAGTTTTGGACAACTGCCGCTCGACACCGTAAGTTTACAACGCAAGTGTAATAGAAAACATGTCGGTTCCCACACGGCACTTCACTACGAGGACAATCTATCCAACTTTAATGCGGTTTATGGTCGAGACAACATGTAAATGCATGTTTCTGTGTCAAAAGGAAGACTCCTTGCCGCGAAGGATTGATGTTCGGGTTCTGAGAACCGCGGGAGGCGACCTGGTGGAGGCGGAGGCAGAGGCCTTGAGGGGAATTCGGTGCTAAGGCGGGGGGCCACGTCAACACCCTCACATTCATCACAACAGCTACCTCAGATGTGTTCTGACTCCTACTCATTAATATTTTATTGCTATTTAATGTCCATACATTTTGTTCGGAATTTATTGCAGCCATCGCACGTAAAATAATAAAACTATTATCGTTTATTTAATAACAAGGTATGTGGAAGTTACAAGACGTACCCACACTACAACAATTTATTGTTATTGGCGTTTTTTCTTCTTTCATTTGCATAGCCCGCACTTAACTAGTAGCGAGTGTTGGTAATTATTAGGCATTAGCTTTAATGAATATGTCACTGTCGTGTTGTATCACCAATGAGTAACTGTTTTTATATATTGGTAGTCAACATACCTACCAATTTTCATAGAAGCATGTATTACAACATTATTCATTTATTTAATACAGGGTTTCTTAAGTAAAGGTAAAAGATCCAGGGGCATATTCTGTGGTCAAAAATAAGGTTTTTTGTCTTTTCTTGTTTTTTGACTTAAGACAGCCATTGTCAACTACAATTTGTCAAAAATGAAAAAAAAAAACAGTTCTTAACTTCTAAACCGCTTGAAATAATTTAATAAAATTCGGTGTTCATATTATCTAAAGCCCACTTTACATTAACAATTTCTTTGTCAATTAATTGATCAAGTAGCTTCGTCAAGTTAATTGATTAATGTAATACGAAAACTTCTAGTCAAATTAATTGATGAAGAATTTCGTCAAATTATTGACGACTTAAAACTTGTTCTAATTTTTCGTCAATTTTTACTTCAATTCAGGAATACCAACCTAAAATAAATGCAAAAAGTGAGATTCCGGGATATAATGATTTATATTTAACCAGTAACCGAGCAGCAGTAATAATAAATACAATGGAAGCTTTTTTTTAACAATTTCTCCCTTTTTTGCCGTAACATTTAACAGTTTTTGTTTTGTAAACAAATGGAAATGATATAACGTCAAAAGTTAAAATTACTTTTACATTGGTACGGGTGACATCTTACAGCAAAATTGTTAAGAAACTTGACAAAGCCCTGAACAAGTGTAAAAGCGAAGTGCGACCTTGAAAAAATTGATAAATTAATTCATCAATTTCTTCGTCAATAAATTGTTAGTGTAAAGCCCGCTTGACAGATATGAAACAAATCTTATCAGTGGCGGACGTGTGGCTATCCTCTATCATTATTTTCCAAAAAAAAACACCTTGCATAATATCACAAATAAAATAGATCATCATCTACACTTTTTTGTATTCCAAACCGATTACCAACAAAATCGATTTATTTGATCAAGTACATTTTTACATAGTTAATAATAATAGTAATATCTCTACCTATCATTATAATCACTAGAATTAGCCCAGGAGTCGAAAACTTGTGAGGGAGAGGGGGCGGCATATTATTATTTGTGCCCAGGAACGACTTACGTTGGTAGTCCCTAACCACCATTGAGTGCAGGAATGAGGGAAACCTGAAAAACCTCATTAATTAGGAAGGTAGTCAAACGTCAACCGGTATCAATCTCTCACATTGACCCAAGCCAACATTTTTCCACCCTACCATACCTGCAGAGAGAGTCACTTAAATATATCTTAGGGAGACCATGCAAAATAATAATAATAAGAATCCCTCATCTTTTAATATTGTGTATTATCAAATTAAGCTTTTTTTAAATATTAAATTTTAATACTGACTTATGCATATTCAAATGCTGAAATGGTCAGTATGGTTGAGTTGGAAGAAGCTATTCTACACGAAATTGAAGAAGACCCAATCACTGCAAATCTTAATCTGAATCATAAATTAGTTTTGTCCGTTCTGATGCGTCAACAATTATACCCGTATCACATACAAAAGGTTCAAGCCCTTACTGCCGCAAGACTATCCTATTAGCCAATAATTTTGCCACAAGATTTTGCAAAGAATTGAAAAAATGTTGACTTTACTGCTGGCATATTGTTTACCGACGAAACTAATTGCCCCAGAGATACTAAATTGAACTTCTTCAAAAAGGAGTATTACTGGAAATTTTCTTGTTGGGCCTTACTTTTTACCAAGAACTTTAACCGGTGCCTGCTGCAGACATGAAAACGTTTTACCTGAACTACTGAAGACGTTTCCTAGGCGCTAAGGCAAAAAATGTGGTTTTTGTACGTCTGGGATCCCCCACATTTTAATTTGACTGCTCGCGAATTTTTAAAAGATAGATTCGGTAATCACGTTATTGGTGACGCACTCAAGAACCAGATCAACCTTGGTCACCGAGAAGACCCGATATCAACCCCATTGATATTTTTGTTTAGGTACTTCTCAAAACATTAGTTCACATTGAACCTGAGGAGAACGTTGTTAATAGATTATTTTGTTATTATTTTAAGTAATATAATGGGTATCGTAAAAATGCACTTGATCAAATAAAGTAATTTTATTGTTAATCAGTTTGGAATACATAACACTGTATAGAAACAAAAAGTGAAGATAATCAATGGCACGTATGATGACCTATTTTATTTGTAATATACAAGGTGATATATTTTTTTAACAAATAAGGATCGATAATACCCTCACCTTTGCCACTGGTAAAGTTTCTAAAGCTGGCAATTTTTTGTTTCGTGCCTACTTTCATACTAACTATGCACACCAAATTTGGTTAAATTATCTCAGCGGTTTAAAAATTAAACTTTTTTTTTTGTCTGGTCGCCGATTGCATTCTTTGCCGCCTTATCAGTTTTTACAGTGGACCAGTTTCCACTCCGGTGCGGAAATTATTTTTGAACTGTCTTTTTTGATTTTTTTTACAAAATTATATTTGGAAGAGTTCCCTGTACAGGGTGACCCAGAACTGATGATTGGCCGACATTACGTAAAAACAGAAAGAGCAATCGAAAAAACGTAAACTTGGGTGTTTATGGTAAGATGTAGTGAGTATTTACCATAAAATACCATCTTGGTAAATTTAACACCCAATGGATAGTGACGTCATCGAATTCTCAATTTCATACCTATTTTTTGACATAATATAAAAGTCTTTATTTTTATCAATAACTTCCATTGAAACTTTTTTTTGATATCACCTTTCGTGTAAAAGATATAAGACCATATTTACAGAAAAATTAAACAAAGTCTCTATCACGTATGTTGATGATTTTGACAACGTTACCATGGAAATATCAATACTGTCAATGTTATGTTACTCACAGTTATCGATAAAATTTACCTATCAAATTGTTGTTGTTTTAATTATTTATATGCAGATTTACTGTTTACTAAGATGAATAGTCATAATGAAAAGGTAGATATACTTTTAATTTTTGGAGAAGCTAGAAAAAATTCAAAATTGGCAGTACGGATTTACAGTGAAAAATATCCTGACCGCCCAGTACTAGATTATAGAAGGTTCTTGAGATTGGAACAAGCACTAAGACGGAACACAGACGCTTTTAAAGCCCAAAAAAACATTGAAAAAATAAATCCGTTTGCAATCCGTTAATGTGGTGGCCCAAGTGTAGTATTTCAATAATAATCCTAGAAAATCAATACGAGATGCCAGCCGAGAATTAAATATTTCTTATAGTCCAATTCATAAATTTTAAAGAAAAACAAATATCACACTTATAAAATAAATATAAAAAATATATTTAAAATTTTATTTCGGAGATTGTTGTTGATATCCAGTTAGATGTGCCAAAGATTTATAAATATATGCTATGGACAGACGAGTCCCGCTTTGTCAGCAATGGCGTACCAAATACAAAAAATAAATATGTATGGTATGGTATTATAGGCAGACACCTAATTGGTCCATACTTTTACAATAGTGCACTAATCGGAGAACGTTATTTAACATTTTTAAGGACCAGCTATCAATTTTATTGGAAGAAGTGCTATTACAACTGAGAAGAAATATGTTGATACGACAGGATGGCGCACCAGCACACAATGAGTGACAAGTAAAAAGATACTTCAATGAAAATTGGCCGATGGATTGGTACAGAAGGTTCTATTCATTGGCCTCCGAAATCCCCGGATCTATCCCCAATGGATTTTTATTTATGGAGTACCCTGAACAATGAGGTTATAAGACAGAATGTCAATTTAGAAGAATTAAAAGAAAACATTAGGAACGCATGCTAGGGGATAAGTAGAGATACACATCTAAAAGTTACCCATCTGAAAATCCGACATAGACTAGAAATGTGTTTACAACAATTTGGTGGACATGTAGAAAACTTAACATAAAATTATTTTCCACGATGATACGTATCTAATATTGCCCTTGTTTTGTTCATATTTTAAATTTTATATAATTTTATTATTAAATACCTAATCGTTATAGCTTTGATTGTGTATGATTTGAACCAAAAATACTTACTAAATTTGTTTATTTGTTATACCCTTTTTGGATATAGGTACACATAATAAATAATTTTGTTGGAAAATTTTGTTTTCCATGGCAACGCTGTCAAAATCATCAACATACGTAATCGATACTTTGTTTAATTTTTCTATACATATGGTCTTATATCTTTTACACGAAAGGTGATATCCAAAACAGGTTTTAATAAAAGTTATTGATAAAAATGACTTTTATATTATGTAAGAAAATAGGTATGAAAATGGGAAAAATGATTTCGATGAAATTTACCAAGATAGTATTTTATGGTAAACACTCACTACATAATACCATAAACACCTACGTTTACGGTTTTACGATTGCTCTTTCTGTTTTTACGTAATGGCGACCAACCATCAGTTCTGGGTCACCCTGTACATTCAAAATTTTTTTTTATATAAGTTCCTGTATAAAATAACTGTACGTACAATACTGAATAGAAACAATAAATCATTTTGACTATTTTCTAACACTCTCTTGATTTTACTTAAATAAATGAAATGCACACAGTAATTAAACATTTTAAATAGTACTCACCGAATGTGAACTCCAACTAACAAGCTTAACAAGATTTTTGTCGACTACACTTCACACGTAACATCCAAATTTGCAACCCGAAATGTACCAATTGAGCAAAGTTCACATATTTCGTATTCGATAATTCAATGGTGGCATATCGAAATATATTTTAAATCACAGCCAGACGCGGTGAAGTTCTGACGCGCACTAAATAAACATACTGAACTTTTTCTGTCTTCTTATTTATGAGGACAGTTTTTGCGTCCTCGGCGAAACTGGAATATTTCTTTATACCGCCTTACCCGAATTACTACAAATTTTTATTGCATTTTATAATAACGTATAAATTTTAGTGCCACCAATGGATTTGATAAAGTTGCTTGTATGGTTCACTTTGTATCGGTTGAATTATGAAAAAAGCTATGTTATTGTTGAGATCAGTTGTATCTGGTGAAATAAATTTTGGGAGGAGATTCTTTGAATTGGAATATACAAAACTGTCGTTCGTTCAATCGTAAAATACTGCCCAGTATTAATTATCATTTAATAAATAAAGTGAAAAGAGATAATTTCAGATTATAGTGAAGACTGACGATGGTATTCATAGTGTTCGTTTTATACCCCTGATCAAAAGTCTCAGTGAGGTCGAAGCTCAAAATGCCCATCTTTAGGCTCTACGGCTATTTTTAATGGCCAAAATTATTTTTTTTTAAATATCATGTTTAATGATGGGAAATTGTTCATTTTGTACCCCTGATCAAAAGTCTCAATGGAGTCGAAGCTCGAAATGCCCATCTTTAGGCTCTACGGCTATTTTTTAGTGGCCAAAAAACGGCCAAAATTCTTTTTTTTTAATATCATGTGTAACGCTGGGAAAGTGTTCGTTTTGTCAAAAGTCTCAATGAGACTTATACACATATAATTAGACATGGGCATATTCTTACACAAAAAAAAGAATTTTGGTCGTTTTTGGCCACTAAAAATAGCTGTAGAGCCTAAAGATGGACATTTTAAGCTTCGACCTCACTGAGACTTTTGATCAGGTGTACAAAACGAACACTTTCCCAGCATTAAACATGATATTTTAAAAAAATAATTTTTGTCGTTTTTGGCCACTAAAAATAGCCGTAGAGCCTAAAGATGGGCATTTCGAGCCTCGACCCCATTGAGACTTTTGTTCAAGGGTACAAAACGAACAATTTCCCAAATTTTCAGCGAAATTCACCGGAAGACCATTTTCCACGTAAAATGTGCGGGGTCCTTTGTTTTAAAGAGTGCCATATTATGGCAATAGATGGTACGTAGCTAATCTTATTTATGAGGTCTAATACTAGCGAAAATTTCATAACTTGCCATCTAGCCGGTTAATGGAGCTGAATGAATCGGTCAGTGACAGCCTAAAATGGGATTTTAATAATGATTTGAATTTTTCTTCTGTGTAAATATGCATTTAATATTTTGTTTAATCACGTCATCGTATTCTACTCAATTTTTCCTATCTCCTCTTAAAATTAATGACAATATGATTCAGTCACCCTATACAGGGCAGTCTTCCGAGACGTCCCGTCCTGCAGCGGCAACGGTAATAGAGACATGCTGTTTATGTCATTGTTATTTTCTCGAAAAGAAAACTCTGGACTCGTCTATCAGATTTGCTCCATCTGACAGATTTGCAGTAACCCTTGAAAACCAACCAATGTACGATTTCTTGAAATATCCTATTATCTTTGTAAATCAACCCGTTCAGATTCTTTCGATATTAAGGTTGCTAGACTACGTGGATGACATAATTTAGCCGATAGGGATCAAATTCCGATCCGAGTGTCACACTGTGCGATCCAAATCCATTAACGCCAGACTTATTGTTGGTGGGACATATAAATCCGCGTGTTTATCTGGCGGTGTCCATCTAGCGGGTCGTCATATTCGCGATTCGGCTTCTATATAGAGAAAATCGCGTGCGACGGAGCGAATATTGCGTGCCGAGGCTGCCTCTCGCAGCAGCTTCTTTACGGTCCTACCGAGGGGGCTTTTAATTGTCACCTGTCTGCTGCCCGCCAGCATGTGTGTGCGCTCCGACCTGTGGAACACTTCACTTCTTCCACTGATTTACATCGTGTTTGCGTGAGTTCTTATTAAACGAGTACTATTTTTATATGATTAGCAGTAAATTGCGGCGCTGTATATTCATTTATGCCGAGGCTATGCAGCGGGGTGTGCACCGTGTGCGCAGGTTGTGTTCTTGTTTTAGCCAATGTGGTGCCGTATTACGGTGCAGTAATGGTGTGTTTAATGTTAACTAAAGTTTAAAGGTAATTCATGTCGATTTCTCTTCGATTTTGGGCATGTTTACGATGCCTCGCGTCCGGCGATAAATATATGGCTACATTTTGAGCAGTTCCACTTAAATCTTGATTCATAGTACGAGAAAAAAGATAGCTTTTTTAATCGCTGTAGATACGTAAAATTAACCATTTTTTAACAGCGAAGAACAAAAACACGCGATTGTGAAAAAAGTTTTTTTTCACAGTTCAGGTAGTTTTTTTCACGATCATGTCAGTTTAGACATTGACATCAGTTTCAGATCAAAACATATTGAAAAATAATAAAGCTACAGTGGCAAATACTATGGACAGTTGGGCAAAATAGTTATTTTTCCACAAACGTCAAAAAATGAACAGGTTCGCGCTTTGATAACAATATGCGAAATGACACTTTTTTTTGATTTTCTTACGTTACCATGACACTGTGTGTGAAATAGTGTGCAGAATACATATTTCTCGCACTACATGTATACTATTAGATTTGTGTATTTTAACCTGTGTGATCCTCAATCAAGAAAAAATCCAAGAAATCATTTTCTAAATGTTTAACAATAATTCACACTTTTTTCAAAGTATGACAAAATTTTACACTACCTTATTTTATTTATGATTTACAATTAATGGTACAGCCAGTACACGACCCAATATTTATTCCTAAACCAGATAAGTCACATTCAGCTCGTGATACTGCAGTTTTGGGGGGTTGAAAAACTATCCATTTTTGACGTGGAGGCAATTGCCGTAGAAGTGGTAGCACTTGACCCTGAAATTTCACAGTACAAAATTTTATTTGATATTTGAATTTTATTATTGTTACAATCTTCGACGTATCCTTCGGCCACGGTCGAAGATTTCCTTCCTCCGTGTCGCTTCAAACTACATATATCGCCTCCGCATTAGCAAGAAGTGTAGCTGAAGTTCTCTGAAAACAATGACCAGTATAGGCATCAAAATTTGGTAATTTTAAGTATTTTGCTCTTTCCAATACAATGTATTTCCACAACTTGGTTAAAACATCTTTTATTTTATACTTCAGAAACAATTGGCGACTGGTAGCATAACTTGGACGAAGAGCAGCATATTTTCGGTAAATGTCAATATAATCTAAATTTGAAACTGTAAAAATTCGTTGCATATTCGTTTTTGTATCGGATACTTTAACAATCAAAATGGAATGTTTATCTTGTATGTCATCGACCGTCATTTTAGTAAGTTCATCACGGCGGCAAGCACCCGAAATATCCAGTATTAAAACGACTTAAAAGGAAATCATGGACGATATTTAGTAATTTAAAAAACACATAAAACAATCATTACAAATGTACCTTAACCATCAAATAGATTTCAGCATCTGCCTCTCTTATGAATTCATTAACTTACTTTCGAGTTAATACCTTACATTTCTTAGGATAATTTCTAACTGACAATGTTTGCAAACATGGAACCAACTTGGTTTTCTTTAACATTAAGTGTTCATATATTCAACATAAAATATACTGCCCATAGCGTGGAAGACCTTCTTAGACATTTCTGCAAATTATGCACATTTTCGGATATTTTTCATGCTTTATTTGCTTCACGCCACTCTTTAAATTACTCATATGCATTTTCATACTGCCACCTCGATTTCTCGGATAAAAGATTTGAAATTACCGAATTGGCTGAATCTATCAAATTAGGTGGGGTACTGCTTAGTTCATCGCCGCCCAAAATTTCCATTATTTTACAGTTAAAAATATGAGCTACTGGAAAACTGACACTAGCAAAATGTCACTTTCAATAATTATTATTGTCAACAATTGCCATTTTATTTCCGTAGTTACAGTGATTACTTGATTTTGGAAAACATTTTAAGCCAGTTCAACAATATTTTTTTCTAACTTATAATTTTATTAATTAGGCAATAGAAATTTCAGGTAATATAACATTGCAATGCAAAACAGTAGGCAGAAAAGTGATACTGCAGTGAGTTAAATTTATACCAGATCCAAATACTGTCAGTTATCGTAACTTTTAGTTTTGGGTGTTCAATGAACTGCTGCTTTAATTGTTTACTGCGCACGTTGTATTGTTGGAAAGCTCCGTAGGCTTTGCTGAAGATGGTAACAATTTATTTGCGATTGAAATTTTATTTTGTATAGAATCTTCTTTATATGTCTCCGCTACTACTACGTACTAGAACGCTCCTCCCGTGTCGTTTAATGGTGGTAATATCGGCCACTGCGGCTATCGGTTAACAGAGTGACGGAAGAACATCTAAAGCAGTGCCCTGTGTAGGTTTCCGGATAAATTCAGATAAGTTGTTATTTAACCACTAACCACTTGGTTAACACATTTTTCCTTGACATACTTCACAAAAAATCTTCGACTTGTAGTAACTTCCAAACGTAAAGCACAGTATTTGCGTTATATCTTCATTTGGTCTGGACTTGAATTCATAAAACATCTCGGAACATGAGTTTTAGAATCCGGAATTCTTATAACAATAATTGAATATTTGTCTTCTACATCATTGATCGTTATCTTTAGCTGCTCATCTCTTCTTAAAGCTCCACAAATCAAATATTAAAAATGACCTGAAAAGTTGTCCAAAATTAGTTAAATCGATCGATTTATATTAAATTGAATTATCTTTTTTAGCAGAAATCTATTATCAGGCACTTCTTTTAAAAATCTCTTAATTTTTTTTGGTAGAATTCTGGATTTTTTGGACGGTACCTACCCAAATTTGGCATTAGTTTTAGAAATTGTCTGATATTTATATTTTCTTTCGCATTCAGTGTACTTCTTAACATGAAATATACTGATCATAACGTGGAAGGTTTAATTTTATGCTCGAAATATGCCAGTAGTACTGCTTCGGACAATTTTTTATTTTCTTCGAACTACACTACTCTTTCAATTCGTTGTAGGCAAACTCGTACTGTCGTCTATTTTATTGCAGTTTTCGAAAAAAATATTGTTTGTATTTTGAACGCGAAATAGTACTTTTGCATTCTCGAGTGCATATTTTGCCTCGACAAAATAACTTAATTCATTCTTGAACGCAAAGTACCATTTATATACAAAAATAACTATTTTTTAGAATTGCGTGTTTTTGTTCATCGCTGCTAAAAAATGGCTAATTTTGCGTATATATAACGATTAAAAAAAGTAGATTTTTAACAGTTGGAAAAACAATTATTATTTTAAACTGCATATTGCCACAAAAAATGCAGTAGATAACATGCTTCTAAATATACATGTAGGAAATGAGAAGGAACCTAAAATTTGAGTTACATGTAATCTAAAATTTTCTTGGCCGTATCATAAAACGTATCAACTTTAAAAATGCTCAAAATAGATCAATAACTTTTATTGTATCAAATTCCTTAGCCAGTTCATTGAAACTAGGAAATGTGCAAGAATATACCTACCAATCATTATTATTGGTTACATTATTTATTCCTAACTTCTTTTTGAAATTATTACGTAACTTTTCAGTTCACAGCTGTTTGTAATGAATTTTATCGACAAAAACTAATTCAAGTATTATTAAGAGACCTCTTTAGGTATCTTAAAACTAGTTTAAAAAAATAATGACCCGATTTTGATGTGGCTTGCTTAGAAAAAAATCTAATTTCTTGGATGTCCTGAATCATAGTTTTTGACACGAGTAAACTAGGGTTTGAAATGTAAAGAGAACAAAATAAACGGACCTCCTAGAAGCGGCAAATTATTTTAATTTATATACACTTTGTTTCTGAAAATAATTGATAATAACTTTGTAAATTTGGAACTAAGTAAGTGCGTATTAAATTAAAGCCTGCTAAAGGAGTCGCATATCCTCAAATAGTCTCAGATAATGAGATACGAGGCAAGCAAAGACAGAAGATGCATGGAAAGTCGAACGGGTGCAATGCGCTTAGCGAAACGATCGAGTTAACTTGCATCTAACGTTGCCCCTTAAGTATGATTTTTGCCCTACAATTTCCATTTTTAAGCGTTCAAATTGGATTCTTTGAAACCAAGATACATAAGTCTAAAAGTGATACTGCCAACAAAAAACAAATAAAACGACCATAGAGGTTCACTTCAAATATCTTAAACTATTTGATTTTTATCAGTTCTGGAAATAAAACGTTTGTAATTCAAAGGGTTCCGAAGATCGCTGACCATGAATCTGTAGTCAAATTTCCAAAATTCAAAATAACGGATCCACGCAGTTATCGATCCAAAAAAAATCATAACATAAAAATAGGTAAAATATAATTTGATTTTATGACGCACTACAAACTTTAATTTAGGGTACGATATCTCGATGAAAATTTAATTTGAACGTTAGGAAATGCAAATAGAAAGGCAAGAATTGTACTTTACGATATTATATCCTGTGGCGGTAAAAGTCTCTGAAATCGGCAGTAAATTCCAATAATAACCTAAAACAATCGTCTATGCACTTTAGGTTAGAATGTCTCAAAATCCTGACATGACGCCATTCTGAGGTCAGATTTACACAGGACATCAAATTCCTCATCAATTTAAAGTTCTATGCGATATTTAACACCCTGTCATTTGCAAACCGGCGCAAAGACTTTAATCGATTCATCACTAACATTAAGATTGTGTGTGTCTTATCATAATGGGATGTCTATTCTTTTTGATTCACGTGTTTAGGACTACATGACGATTTATGAGACCCAATCCCAAGTAATAAATTTTATTTATATTTAATATTCTGTTCAATGTAATATTAACAATGAATGCAATTGTCAGTAAAGATTGATTATTGAAATGTTATTTATAAAGCCAGTTAATAATTTCATAAACAACAAAAATTTATTTATTTACGTTACATTATTCAACAGGTACAAGTAACCCAGTTACAGAACAGGAAAGGACATACAAACAATAGAAACTATAATTAGAAAGAAATTGTTTTAAGTAAAAAGTTTTCATGTCATTAAGATTGCAATAAAAAATATTTATATTGTTGATATTACAATTGACAGATTAAAAATTATTTAAGAATATTAGTATGAACTACTGGTAGATAAAAAGTTAAAGATCTAAAAACAAAACAAAAAAAAAATAATAATTTGGATAGGAACTTCTGGCAGTCTGTTCTATTGTGCAGCACTTTATGAAAAATGTAAGAGCAATATTTGCACCTAGTTTCAAGAGAGCAACACAATGAAATAAACTTACATACCTATTGACCAATCGCAAGAAGATAAAATTGCAAATCCTAACATCTGAGCATGCGCAAATCTAGCCAAAACATGAGGTCGCTTTTGTAGATGCTTAATTCTAAAATTACTGCATAAAAGCTCCTATAAAAAAAGCAGCTGCCAGTTTTAATGTTATTACTAAAACAAATTTCTTCTTACACAGTGAGAAATCATGCTACTATTTTGGAAGTAGTAAAATAATATGGTGGAAAATTTTACACGATTTATTTGTAGAAATGTTGAAAATATGAAAATATTTATAGAATCTTAAAGAGTAAAATCTAGAATTTTAATTATTTGGTCATATGTACACCAACATAAGTAATTTACCAAACTGAGTTTATGTTATGATCATGTGACTAGTGAATAGGTTTTTATAGGTCTTATAGGTTTACTAATTTTGATTAATAATAAATTTGGAAATTCACTCTTATACGCTTTTATGACTCTTTATCTCAATGGTAGGTTCAAAACAGGATTAATATTGATTATTCAGATAAACTTTACTAATAATTTTGATAACTTCAAATTATGAATGAGATGTTCAATTTTTAACTAATTTACTTTGTTACCAATTTTTTTATGGATGTCCACTCCTTTTCTAATTCCTTATTATGAAGTTCAGCTTCTAGTGACTGCTCCTCGTAGCGTTCTTGTCAATCCGTCTGGTAACCGCTCCTAGTATCGTTCTTGTGAATCCGTCATCCGTGAAACAAATGCATTCCATTTTAGGTTTATAGGTAACTTTTTTAGGTTTTTTTTTAATAAACCTAATATCTCAATGTCAAAATACCAATCACTAATAATAAACCAGTCACTAATAATTTTAAAAACATTATTACATTTCAATTTTAAAACACCATCACTTATGTCAGAAATTAACTTGTATCGTCTGCATACATAACACAAAATTCATTTTTAATAACCACAATAAGCTCATTTACATACAACAAAAATAGAATAGGCCCAATAACAGATCCCTGAGGAACTCCCGCACTGACATTAGCCTGTTTCGATTTGCATTTTCCTTCGTTTGTAATATTAACATATTGTTTACAAGCTACACCACGGATACCATATTTATCTAGTTTACATAGACATTTTTCGTCTCTTTTGCTGTGTACTATTTTAGCTCTAAAGAAGTTGTTAAATATAAAACGAAACGTTGGCATTATCTATTTTATTAATAATCTCATTAATAGAATAGATTAATAGAAATCTCTTCCCTTTACAATGGATTCGGCGGTACAATATCGGAGGCAAAAATCGCGGCAAAATCATCCGTTAAAAAACCGAAGGACTGAATAAACAACGTCTGGAAAAGATTGAAAGGTCCCGCATAAGAATAGGGCACGTGGATATGGGATACACACATGAGGGAGACGGACAGGCACATGGAAGAGCCCCTCAAGAATATCTTATTATGTTATTGTGCACCTTTTAAGTTATTTGTGCGTATGAAAAACGTTACACTCGGACATCTTCGTTGCGTATCGGCTCATCCGCCAGCCGCCACCCTTGGCCACCCTCACAATTTGACATAATTTTATACCTAGATAAAAATTTTCTTTATATAACACCACTGGCACTCACTTTAAGATTTAATAGAATAATGTGGGTAAGAGATTACCTACTATACTGGTTTATGTGGAAGGTATGCAGCAAAAAAGACGGCTATAATATTACACGAAAGCTACACTATGTTTAGTTCAGGGGAGTCCGCACGGAAAAAAGGTAAATTTAACCCCACCGCGATTTGGTAAATTTTACAAAAATGCTTGAGTAATGTATTTTAACAAATATTTGGTAGAATTTATTAATAGTGTAATCAGTTACTTTATGTGGTGTAAATTTTCAAATTACAGGCAACTACACCGTCTGCGTAAATTTTAATCAAAATGTACAGGGTGTTCTTTCTATCACATTTTGATATCCATATATAACGATATAAAAGTTTTAGGATTTGGAAACAAATGCGAATGTTTTTATGCTTTTTGATTGATTTGCTTGTTTATTTAAACTAATTCAAAAGATCGTATGGGAATAACTTTTGTATTTTTTATATCTAATTCTTGTAATAAACCTTATAAATCATTACACTGTATAACTAGTATCTATAATTACTGTATATAGTATCTACTGTATATAGTATCTATAATTTTATGTAGTTTACAGTCATACTTTGAAACGTGGACCTACATTTGGATTTTATAGGATATAGGATATACCCTTTTATAGTGAAATTTCGAACATATGTACTTATAACTAATTATTTTTATTAATCATCAGAAACAAAAAAGTGTTTTCGTACTTTTCTCATTTTTTTAACTCATAGCAATATACAGTTTACTATAGAGAAAATTTAGTCCTTGAAAAAAATCTGATATGTATCTTTTGATGCTAGTGACAAAAATTAACTCTGCATATTGTTTTATAAAATAATACCACATTTCAGCTTTTGTATGTTAATTTTTGGACTACCTTTTATACTTACCATCACCGAAACTACTGCCTCCTTTGTTTTGATAGGTTTACATTTATTTAAAAAATATATCATTCCAAAGTTAATATACCTATGTGTAAGCAAACAAAAATATAATTTTAACAAAAAATTTGAATATATATTCTTCTATTGAACATAATATGATCATAAGGCTCTTTATATACTATGAATGTTAAATCAATTAAGATCAACGTTAGGTTTTAATTGGTAAGAGTAATAACTATTATAAACTTCTTAATTTGAAGTGTAATACCACTTCGTAAAGTTTGGCATAAGCAACACTGAATTTAGTTTTTTCCTTATTCATATCATCAGAGTTCATATGCGCACAGGCGAATTGACTGATTTCTGAATAATTTTATATTCGGCACAATTATAATTATAATTTTTTTAAATAAGCTCAAAAATAAAATAAGTGGATACTCTATACCTGTAAACACCTGATTTTTATTAGAAATGGTATGGGTAAATTAGGTATATACTAGGGTTACTTAGGGTTATAATGTGATATTGAAAATAAGTAAATTTTTATAAATAAGCTCCAAAATAAAATAAGTGGATACTCTACACCTGATTTTTGTTAAAAATGGTATGGGTAAATTAGGTATAACTGACTACTATTATTTGAAATCACCGTTGAAAATCAAACCAACTACGTTGCAGTTTGTGTATATTTTAATTTTATTCACAATTTTGTTAAAAGTTACTACATGTATTTGTAAGAAAACAACGCTGGTTTATAAGGTATGCCGTACTTAACCTAAAAACATTAAAATTCTTTATAGCTGCACTCGTATATGTACCATATTGACTTGTACAGCTAAGTAAGTTTATGTATTCCTCATAAGTTGTCTTACATTTAACCACATTTTTTTGTTTTGTTTTTTTTTTTCATTTTTATTAATTTCGTGTTACGTGACTTCCTATGACATCATCCTCATAGGGAAATACACCAGAGATACAAAAATTAACTATTAGACAATATATTATACAATTTGATTTACTTTTAACCGTTAACACTATGAACGCGAATTAAGACTCGTCCTCGTATAAACCGTTATAAACAACTGCAATAAGTGTTCACTAGTCACGTGATCATTGGCCAAATAATTAAAATTCTAGATTTTACCCATTAAGATTCTTGTAAATATTTTTACATTCTGAACATGTTTACAAATAAAACGTGTAAAAATTTACACCATATTATTTTACTACTTTCAAAATAATAGCGTTTAAAGTCGATTTCTTGCTGTGTATAAGAATTAACAAATATCAGTTAATCAGTTAATTTTTAATAATTTTATAATTTCTCACATTATTTTATTAATCTTGTCTTGTCCAAAAATGGATACATTTATACAGAATGTCCCACTTTAATTATGAGAAAATTTAGAAACAGGTAGAACTCAAAATATTAATAGGACTTTGCTATATAGTTTGTATGTTGAGAATTAATTGATTCACAGCACACTATCAACAAACAGTATATGTTTCTTATTCACTTTAGCTGCCGTTGAGAACTGCTTAATAGATAATAAGCAAAAATGACACAAGTACTGGACATGTAAAATATGAAATTCAGCAGTTTGATGTGGAGAAAACCCCCAATGCACTCTTACTGATTTGTTTAGATAATTCTGATTTCAGAAGATGGAATCCAGGAAACTAAACTGTTGAATTGAAAAACACCTTACATTACACATTTGAAAAAAAATACCATGCTATTACCAAATCGCCTATCAATTGAGAATAATTTCCATCAAATGGACTAATATTGAACATATACAACTACCAAATGCATGAAGATAGACTTGATATATTTGTTTATTCACTTAAATATTTATTTGTTTAGCCGTCCGTATTTTGTGCAGAACCATGTTTTTATAGTTTATTAGTTATTTATTGTGTTTTAAGCCATGTTTTGTTATTAGTAGTTGGTCTATTTTGCGGATATTTATTCTTATTCTAGTTATTACCTCAATTTGTCTGTTTACATTGTATATTTTGAATAGCCTTTGATGTGCACCTACCACGTATATTGATGATTTTATAAAAGCTATAAATAATTTACATTTGATGCGTATAAAAAAAAACTTTCAAAATCATATAATTCCGAGATGGTAACATTTATCTTAGAACTGTCCTAGTACAGACATACATTAAGTTTTACATTTTGAACTTCTAAGTAACTCATATAAAATATATAGCTACCTCTGTTGCAGAGTAGGATAAAATATATGTTGTATTTTTACATTTTTTTCTTAATATTTCATTAGGGATCTATTCCTGAAGTTTGATTGACTATTTAAACTTAACTCACCCTGTATTATATTGCGAGCTTGATTTATAATAAATAAAAATAAAATAATAGAAACTGTAAAGTTCCTTTGCAATTTATTCCGACAAGTAAGTCGGCACGCACAGTGCGCCCATATAAAATTATATTTTTGTTTGAAGTTCCTTCATTTCCATTTTTCAAATGTCATGCACCTATTAGGTTGTATTTAAAAAAAATATATTACCAGCAATTATTGTGTACTAGATATATAACGAAATTATTTTTACTATTAAATAATTTTAAATTATTAATTTAAAATTGATAAATCTAAAAGGTCCCCATAATTGGAAACTTATCTTATGTTAAAATGAGTATCAAAATGATTACCAAAGCTATTCCTTGTAGGTATGTAAGTTTTCATTATTTAATTGCAGAATCCATTGAGAAACTCTAAGGAAGACCAAGAAGTAAGAGTTTTAATAGCATGTTCGTTAAATTTCCGTATTAGTTTCTCCATACTATAAAATTCTTAATATTTCGTCATTTCTATTTTCCCAGTTTATCATAATATTTATGGGTATACTATTTTATTAGGCCTTATCTAAGAAAATGTACTGTTTGATTTCATAACTAGAAAATTAAAATGTACTCATACGTTAACATTTTATAGACAGTGACTCACACAAGTGATTAGTTAATATATATCTACATTGCTCTGATGCCACGCCACGTGATGCAACGTCAGAAGGATCTGGCACCGTGGATTCTTATGTATTTTTAAACATATAAATAATGACTTTTTGTGGGATTTTCGTAAAACAGTAAGTATATGATTATATTTTGTTACGTTTGCTTACTTGCAGCTTGTGCCAATTTAAGTATTGTATCTCTAAATCATACAACATCTTTCTGACAGTAATCGCTTACAACAGAAATTAAAATTAGTTGTAGTTACATTAATTACAGATTTACTGTAACTTAAATTTGAGCTAAACATATTTCATTCATTTTCAAGAATAATTATGCAGTATTTTCAGAGAAAATATTCAACATATTTTCTAATGCGAATGGGATACCTATATTCCAATATATTCTTAGATGGTGGATGAACACAATACACTTTTACAGAGAAGGACGGATAATTCATATTTAGAAGATGGATGGACAAATTCCACTAAAAAAATCTTTCTACGCAAAAGTTATTTCTGCTCCTAACAAGGCCTTCTTAACTATTTACTAATAAAAATGTGACTCGTATAGTGTATTTATTATTGAATTCTAATAATATAATCTACTGTACTTCTAATAATTTGTTAGTAAGAGCTATCCTGCACATTATATTGACTAGCTTAAACCTGTACTTTTGAACATTTTAATAAGCATGACACTAAAGTAAGAACTTTTCCCTCTTTTCATCTTAATCTGTCAACACACTATCCATAGGGCTACAAAAATAATATAATACATTTTTAAATTGGCTTCTGATACATTATTCAGCTTAAATAAATTCAAGTATTTGAACTGATTAATGAACTCAGTATATACATTTTTTTTGAAATATGCATATTGTTCAATTTTTTACATTCAGTCATATTTGCGAAATAATATTAGTTACTGAATAAGTTTTCACTACGTATATTTTTTAATGTTAGTTATAGAGGTAATAGTATATATAAAATTTAAGAAAATTTAAATTATCTACTCAGTAAAATTACATATCTATATTTTACAATTCCAACCTAAAAATTACAATGTTATAAATCAATACAAATTATAGTGACGGAAAGTTACTACGGAATTTAGCATAATAGTTGTAAAATCACATAAAATAATATGGAATTATATCCATGTTTATTTCTGTAATATTACAGTGTACTTATTTCATTCACAAAATTAGTATGTAATTTTACGTAAATTTACGCTGGTCTCAAATTGTCAACGTAAGTTATGTGAACTTACAGACAAACAGATCTATCAGTGTATTTAAGCGTAAAATTTACCAAATCACGGATGTTACTCTTTTCCCGTGCGGACTTTTGTAGACCAAAAATGATGTGAATATCATGTAAAATTTCATCCGCTTTTTTTTTGTGTGCACTGGGAAAATTAAACCGCGAAACCAAGTCTCACGTGTTATAATAAAATAATTAAATAAAATTAAGTTTTGTTTACTTATTCCGAAACATGTCCATTCTGTTATACAAGAACGAACACCAAACTTAAGCGACAGGAACCTGAAACTATTATACTTTTCCGTTCATTAACTACAATGTTAATGCGGAACTGGCACGTCTTATAACGTCATTAAACTTTTACCAAACTTTTTAAACGGTAAAATCAGTGCAGTCTATCATCTGATAATTACTGAAGAATTTAAAATGAAACTTAATACATCGCATCGAACATAATATCTAATTAAAATCCATTTTGCCTCAACATGTAATATTAATCGCGGTACGGCGTCAACACGAATAGAAAATGCGCAGCAAAAAAAAAAGACGGGTAAAATTTCACACGAAATTTACTCTATTTTTGGTCCAAGGAAGTCCGCACGGAAAAAGGGTAAATTGTACTCCATCGCGGTTTGGTAAATATGGTAAATACAAAAATGCTCTAGTAATGTATTTTAACAAATATTAAGTAGAATTTACATGCAAGTGTAAAACAGTTACTATATGTCGAGTAAATTTTCAAACTACAAACGTTAAAAACTACACCGCTTGGTGCAAATTTTAATCAAAATGTACAGGGTGTTCTTTGTTTATATTTTGACATCCAGGTTGCAGATTTGTTTTAATTAAAAGAAATAAATGATACAAGTTTTAAGGCTCTTCTTTTGGACTCTTCTTAAAATAAATAAATGCGAATGCCCCTGTGCTTTTTGACATTTATTTATTTAAATTAATCCAAAAGATGGTATGGAACTTCAGTATCAAAATATAAATGAACACCCTTTACATTAAATAGTACCTATAATTTTATTTAGTTTAATCATTCATTTGATTATGCTACTGAAAAAATGAATCACTCTGCACATTGTATGAACTCCTATTGATACTTGCGATCACCCAAACTACTTAATCATCTGTGTTGATAGATTCAAATTTATTTAAAAAAGTATTTGTCCTAAGCATGTGTAGCATCTACTATTTAGAGACAATAAAGCAACTCTCGGAGTAACTCTAGGGAATTATGATTGAGTTTAATGAAAAATCGTATATGCTTTCTTATTGTTATCTAAGCAAATAAAAAAATATAATTCTTTCAAAAAAATTGAATGAAGTATATATTTTTGTATTGAATAATTAAGATATAAGGCTCTTTATATAGTACTTTCGAAAGGTAACAAATAAATTCATTATATTTGAAATTGAGAAGTTTTTGAAAACGTCGAATTTGTTTTTAAAAAAGGCTCATTTTGACATACGACTCATATTTGTGACGTCATCGTTATTCGAGATATGACGTCATCGACAATTTTTTTAAATAGCAACCCCCAATTTTGACCATGCCATTTGAAAGGGCGTGTTATTCTACATACATACATCATGAAAAATTATGGTGTTACAAATTTCAGGAAAATAATGTTTGAAGATTTTAAAATTTAATTTTCACAATACTGTACACCTCCCCATTATGCAATACCTGTCCCTGTTTATTTAGATGAGCTGTTCCCGATTCGTTGGATAGGGAGAAGGGGGCCGATTGAGTGGCCAGCCAGATCGCCTGATTTGACACCCCTAGATTATTTCTTGTGGGGATACTTAAAAAGCAAAGTATACGTTCGTAGACCGGTTAATTTAGAAGATTTAAAAGCAAGAATTCGTCACGAGATATATCGTATACCTCCTGAAGTTATTGATAATGTCCAAAAAAAAATTATTAATCGTCTTGGCTACTGTCGGGTAGCTAACGGTGTACAATTTGAACATTTAATTTAGTGGATTTGTTACATAATCATTATCATTTTCAGTATTGTGAAAATTAAATTTTAAAATCTTCAAACATTATTTTCTTGTTATGTAACACCATAATTTTTCATGATGTATGTATGTAGAGTGACACGCTCTTTCAAATGGCATGGTCAAAATTGGGGGTTGTTATTTAAAAAAAATATCGATGACGTCACAAATGTAGGTCTTATGTCAAAAAGTGCCTTTTTTAAAAACAATATCGACGTGCCAGGGGATTTTTTCGAAAACTTCTCAATTTAAAAAATAATGAATTTATTCGTTACTTTTCGAAAGCACTGTATAATACAAATATTGAAACAATGACATTAGGATCAACGCTAAATTTTAATTGCTAAGTGGTAATGACTATAAACTTCTTGTATTGAAATGTCATATTACTAGGTAAAGTTTGATGTATACAATTAGTTACTAAAACTGAATTTAGTTTCTTCTAGAACATTGTATAAATAAGTTCAAAAATAAAATAAGTGGATACTCGTACATATACCTGCAAACACCTAACTTTTATTAGAATTAGGTATGTACTGACTGCCATTATTTCACGTCGCCGTTGAAATTCAAACCAATTATGTTGCGTTTTGTGTACCTATATTTTACTTTTCCTCATAATTTTGCAAAAGTTACTACATGTATTTGTACAACACTGGTTTGTAAAGGTATTCCGTACTTAACCTAAAAAGCATTAAAATTCATCACATTTTTATGACGTCTTTATAGGTGCACTCGTGTTATATCATATTGATTTGTACAACTAAGTAGATATACAGATGCACCAAAAGTATGGAATAAATTCAATAAAAACGAAACAATTATTTTTTGGGAAAAATCCTCGAACAGGTCGATTTTTAATTTAAAAAATACATATTTTAGCGTAAAATGCGATTTTCAAATGTCATTTGTTTTCGAGTAATGACGTCATCGATTTTTTTTTAGATGGCAACACCATATTTTTTTCCTTGATTTTGAAAGATCGTTTAATTCTCTATCAGACAGTACTAAAGTTTTGCCCTTTTACATAGAAAAGTTTTTGAGTTACGTGGTTTATTAATGTACACTTTTGACTTCAAGTATCCGCATAAAAAATAGTCAAGAGGTGTCAGATCTGGCGATCTTGCAGGCCATTCTATCGGTCCGCGTCTGCCGATCCACCTCCCAGGAAAACAGTTGTCCAAAAAATCTCGTACAGGGCGAGCATAGTGCGGAGGTGCACCGTCTTGCTGAAACCATATGATATCGTCAGGAATGTCAGGGTCATTATCGTTAGGAAAAAATACTGCAAGGGCTGGAACGAGGTCATTTTCTAGAAACTCTAAATATATTTGTCCTGTAAGGGTTCCTTCAAAGAAAAAAGGCCCTACTATTCTGTCGTCAACTATTCCAGCCCACACATTTAATTTCTGAAGGTGTTGGGTATGTGCCTCTGCCATCCAATGAGGATTTTCCCGACTCCAATATCTGCAAGTTTGACGGTTTACTGTACCATTCAGACATAATGTGGCCTCATCTGAAAAAAGTATTTGTCGGTGTAAATTTCTATTTCCTTGACATAAATCCATTAGAATTTTGTAAAAGTGTAAGCGGCGATCGGGATCATCTTCATTGAGTTCCTGCACAAGTTGAATTTTGTAGGGATGATATTTTTCCTTCCTCAAGATACGTAGCACTGTGCTCTTAATAGTGTCATTGTTTAATGCAACCAATCGTGAAGAATTATGAGGATTATCCACCATACTTATCAAAATGTTCTGTTTCTGATTTTCATTAATGCTTGGACATCCAGGTTTTGGAATAACCGATATACAGTAGACAATATTTGTCTACTGTATATCGGTTGCTGTGGATTGTAATCGAAAAACTGAAGAGATTACTAGTTGTTGGTATCCGCGCGTACAAATACATTAAATTTGAATTCTGATAAAAGCAGGCTCGCAAGTTTCCGACGCTGACCTGCTGCAACCTGCTCTCACTGTATACGTGTCCATTTAAAATTGTGTTATAATTTTCAAAGCATATAAGCGCGGACCGGCGCAGGATACCAGTAAGCAGAAAACTGCTTCCACTGTGTTCGCTTTAGCCCGCTTTCAACTGCTGATTTTATATCAATTTAAATATACAATTACAAATTTCATAGCTTATAAGTATGCAAGTATGTATTCCGCGCTTGTTATCACTGAGCGGAAAACCTGCTTCCACTCTGTCTGTACCCTAGGACTTGTTCTCGTATGAAGAGTAATAAGCAACTGCAACAAGTATTCACTAGTCAGGTGCTCATAACAGATTTATCCTTTCACATTTAAACTTTAAACTCGATTTGCTAAATTACTTATGTTGGCGTACATTTGACCAAATAATAAAAATTCTAGATTTTACCCTTTAAGATCCTCTTACCATTCATGTAAATATTTTTACACCTTCAACATTTCTACAAATAAATCGTGTAAAATTTTGCACTATATTTTTGTTACTCCAAAATAGTAGCGTGTAGGCAGAGTCGATTTCTTGCTGTGTAGATTGAAAGAAAATGCCAACGCAAACTAAATAAAAACAAATCTGTCTAAGCCAGCCACAACACGTAGATATGGTCAGTTATTAAGAGACTAGTTCAATTATATGGCCTAAAGGTGCTACTGCGTATACGGTGGCAAAAAAGTTTGATTTGTTACCCAAGCACAGGTAATAATTTAGACTCAATGTTTCAGACCTCTACTGCATGGCCTATTACATATTAAAGATTAGATATAATGTATAAATTTATACTATTTAGGCGCGGTTCGGTATTAATGGCAATTATTTTGTCCTGTAAGCTCGAGTAAAGTCAGAAGCTAATTACGCAACTTGATTTTTATCTACTGCATAACTACATTAATATTTTTTAATCGCTGGTTCAATTGTCAATCGATAGATTGATGAATTCATTACGTGAAGGAGACAGTCCGAGATTTTATCGGAGGCTGACTCAGAATAGACAAGGAAATTACGTTTGATGACTGCAGATATACTTGGAACGCATTTATTTAAGAATACGAGACATGTTTTAATATAAGCAGATATATTATTTATTGAAGGGGCAGGTTTTAAATTCAGGGAATTTATTTTTGGTAGTATTCAGACTGTCAAATTTTCCGCATGAATGGTATTATTGAAGCGAAAAAGATTGGAACAATAGGTCTCAAAACGAGAAAAACTATGCAAGAAATGCGACATCCGAGAACTATAAAACATCTGAGAAGAATAAGAAGAAAAATATTTATCAGTAATTCAAATGCAAATGCTAATTGCAATATATTATAATCGAGGAAAGTGTACATGTTAATTATTTATAAGAATATATTTAAAATAACTGATGCTAATATACAATATACAAGGTGATTTAGAACTCATCCAAAAAATTTTGGGAATAGATGCGTCATGAAAAATGGAGTCAATATCGCAAAAAAAATTGTGAAATCAATCTTTACATTTGTTTTTCAAGTGTCTAAAATGGCTTACGTATATAGCAAATCGGAGTTGAAGGATATCGTTTTAATTTATGGCGATATGAAATACTTTAGCAGAAAGATTTCCCGGTAAACATGTGTCAAATTCAGTTACTTATACCGTGGTGGCAGTAAGTGCAAGTGTAGTGCAACGTGGAAGAGATAGAGCCCCAGGGCGTTTACGGCGTATTGCAGCAGTGCGACACATCATACACGAGGCTCAATTATATCACTAATACTAAAGGACCGGTAATACGGCCGCTATGATCTCTTGACTTCAAATCATTTGGACTTCTTTTTGTGGGGATATTTAAAAAAATTAAGTGTATTGCACCGAAGTGGATACCTACTATTGGCGATTAACGCAAACATATCATAGTTCTGAATCACTCTGTATATGGTGACAACAAAGAGACATGGCAATATTGCCAGGGCTGATAGGACATTGAAAAATAAAATGGAATTTTCTTAATAAACGTATGTCCTACAGCCACTCATTTTTGAGATACAGGGCGCGCAAAATAATTTTAGAAAACCAAATTTTAAATGTAATTTTTTTAATGACCAATAGATTTAATTAAAATTCGACACAGGTACGTGATTGGTGGTGACGAACACGATGCTGTTATTGCTTTGTACAACGTAGAGGGCACTAGTTGCTAACAGTCTTGTAATATTATGTAAAATTTTATTTTAGCTTCTAGTAAATTTGTTAATAATGCACCGTTTTCGAGAAAAATGCAAACAACTGTGGTAAAGTCAACAAGAAGATCTCTGTAAAAGTACTTATTTATCAAGTGTATATGTGTGAAATCCCGAACTCTTCCACTGATATATCATACTTAGTATAGATGTTATTCCAAGAGGCAACTGCTAAATAGAAAAACATTTTTGGTAGTAGAAAGGCATTGCCGAGAAAGTGGTGATGTTAAATCTCAACAAAATAATTCCGGTAGCCCTACATCTACTAGAACCGATCAAAAAGATCAACATGTTTTAGACTTGGTCTCCAAAGATCCAACCCTTAATGTAAGAAAAGTTTCTTTACAGATATGAACGACATCTTCTACCAAAACACAAAAATTGCGTCCGTACTATTACAGAAAATTATATGCATTTTTACGAAGCATATCTAACTGCAGTGGCACTACAACATATGGACATCTGCACTGCTCGTATAAGTTTTCATTATTATTAAGTAGTATTTGCAGCGCGAAAGAAACAGGGCGAAATAAAATCTTAACGTGATTACAATATTCATAGAGAACAAATTACTATTCAACTCAGAAAATAAACAATTTACCGAAATATTTTTTGCCTGAGAAATAAGTACTACTACACGGATCACTTGATAGACTTCACCACAGTATTTTGCATTTTATTTTGAGTAAAATTAAGTTTCACATAATATGGAAAAAAAACCAACTTACAAAAGTTAGAGAATAAAATGTCAGTGAAATTGCTTGTAACTAGCGCCCTCTGGTTTGTACTGAAAAACAAATTTTAATCAAATTTTTAAAATTATCTTATACGCCTTGTATAAATCAGGCTATATATATACGTTTATTATGCAAACTCACTTATTTTTCAATGTTCTATCAGTGTAATATTGCCATGTCTTTTTGAAACTTCTTGGATATTCATGTAGAAGCAATTAAAATTTTACTGCCTGGGTTCGAAGATTAATCCGTGAATTACATGGTTATGTCTCTTTCAATTACCGTTTTGAGAAGAAGGATAAAATTACCTAATACGTATTCGCTCTTCGGACATGGCACAATAGACCCCCTGATATATTATTTAATAAGAACAAGAACCTTGATCTGCTTATTTTAAAAACATATTGAAACATACTAAATATTAACAATGTCAGCTAAAAAAAAGATGTAACATAACAGCTGGTGGCACCATAAGTAGGTATATTCATTTCAATTGGCACAATGTCTCAATAAAAAGAGTCTCCCCTTCCTCCTAAATAATGGTATTTAATTTTATTTTTCTTCGGTTTTAGAAGAATGTTATGTTTCAATTAAATTATACTTCCTAAGTAGGCACTATAATAAGCAATAAGCTATCATAGATAATATATTTATATAGGAGAAATTGATACAAAAACATTATTCATGGTAATTTAATACGCATATAAACGAATGGATTCAGCACGATTTAGAATAGTTAATGAGAAGAGATTTCCACTTTTAATGAGTATCAATAAATATTAATTTGTTTACTTAAATATTTGCCACGCCTACGCATTAAAGTGCCTACACCTTTCATTAATGAGTACAATCTGGACGACTTTGCTGCATTCCAGGGATGGATTTAACATGTTAATAAGATAATGTAAACTCTATCCAAACCATTTTGAATGAACTATTTCATATATAACAAGTAAATTGAATTAGGTAGGTATGAAGCCTGAAGTTCAAAGCTTTAAATAACTACAGTGAAAAAACACTATGGGTTGGAATAAATTACCAGCTTTTTTCTTAAAGGATCGACCATTATCTTTGCTTTTTAATTTTTTCTTGATAAATCATATATATCCGTATGTATTGAAATCTATTAAACTTATTCCGATTTTCAAAAGTGGTAACAGGCAAGAGGTTAAAAATTATAGACCTATAACCATAATTAACAACGTTTCAACAGATTTTGAATATTTGCTCTATGAGCCTATTTTTAATCAAGTGAGAAACTGCATCACGGCAATCAATATGGATTTATAAGAAGAAGATCAAAGCCAACAAATCTCTTCCGCTTCACTCAATTTATCTCAAACCCCATGGATGCCCATACTCAAGCTGATGTAATATATACTGACTTCTCCAAGCGTTCGACAAGTTGGATCACAATCTACTTCTTCCAAACCTTATGAAATTCGGTTTCTGAATAGATTTACAGAAATTCTTACTTTCGTATCTTCAAAATAGATTGCTTTTCGTCGAGTGCTTTGGTTGTCAGTCCTCTATATTTACAACTGTCTCCCACAGAGGTCCACAGGGTTCTGTGTTGGACCCTCTGTTCTTCAATATCTGTATAAATGATATTGTAGATAATATTGATGTTGCTTGTCTACCTTAAGCTGCCGACTTAAAAATCTATAAGCGTATCAATTGTTTGAATGATTGTTCAACCCTTCAGTCCGCACTTTATAACATTTGCACTTGGTGTAGCGACAATAATTTGTCACATAATGTAAGTAAACATAACATACAATTTAGATTCTCCTGTGCTAACCAGAAACAACTCTGCTCGTGATCTTGGAGTTATATTTGACTCACAACTTGCTTCTGATATCCATATAACCAAGTTGACTGACGACTATTTTAAAACCTTAGGCCGGGTACAGATTAGGTGCGATACGTCATGCAATGCAACATGACTGAAAATTGGAGGTGCTTGCGAAATGCTCACAAGTATATAACGCACATTCGTATCGTGTTCCAAGCTATCCGAAAATTGCAGTACTTTTAAGCCTGGTACTGATTAAGTGCAACACCATATGCAATATAACATGACTCATCAATTTGGACGTGTTTGCAGATGGTTCGCAAGCATATGCTTCATTTTTTACTGTATTAGAAAGGTATTTTAAGCTAATATAAATCAAATCTCCTACAATTCCTATCAATGAAGTCATATGTAAGCTCTCTGATATCAAACATCTAGGTATGCTAATGAACAATTTCACAGACAAAGTTCTATTCAATAATTATCTAAAGAAATTAATATATCTAAATTTGCTAACCTGGTTTAATGAAAACACTACACACACTATAAATATCTAACTTCACTTTTGACAGTGGGAACTCGAAAATTTACCACAATATATGAGATCTGATCTATATCTTCATTTTTAGGATTGCTTCTTCAGGTGGCCTTCTTTGAGACAAATATCTAACTACAAAAATTATTATACCTATAAATTAAAATTATTTCAAATTAAATATCAACAATGTCAACCGTGATATTGAACTGTCAAGAGATTTTAAATTAGACATGACATTCTACCTACTTATTTGTCCAAAAATTTTTTTACCCCTTATGTAACGCTTTTTTATATATTCTTAGGTATTAACAATATTGTATGAAATTAACTACTCTGCGGACTTCCCCGACTAGTGTTAAATTACACCCACAATATCTACCCATATACTCTTTATTATTAGCTTTTGTAAATTTTTTACTCTATTGTAAAGGTATTTTAAGTTAATACAAATCAATTCTCCTACAATTCCTATCAATAAAGTCATATGTATGCTCTCTGATACCAAACATGAACAATTCCATAGACAAAGCTATATTCAATAATTATATAAAATAAAAATTAATCCAACTAAATTTATTAACCTGGTTTAATAAAAACATTCTATAAATACTTAACACCTATTGTATACAGCAAATTCAACTGCTTTTGCTGCTGTTATTATTAATTATTAATATAATTTATTTGAGGTGAACAACAACATTTTGGGCCCATCTTACCTAGGTTCTACAAACTAACAAATATTTCTGATTTTTATTGGTTTTGGAAGTTATTAGCAGATGCTATGATACGTTTGCGTACATAAATCATCAATAGTGTCCACTTCGGTGTAATACACTTCATTTTTTAAATATCCCCACAAAAAGAAATCCAAATGATTTAAAGTCAGGAGATCGTGGCCGCCATGGTACCTGTCCTCTTCGTCCAATACTGTGGCATTAATTCTTGGACTTTGTACAGTGTACATGGTACTGATATAAATGAGCTTGCTTCGTGTATGAAATGCCACACTGCTGCAATACGTCGTGGATGCCCTGGACCTCCATCTCTTCCACGATTCGTTTTCAAATTTTCCTTGACACGCTCACGTTGCACACTTGTACTCACTGCACACCATGGTAAAAATAGCTGCATTTGGCACATGTTTACCGAACAATCGTTCTGCTAATGCATTTTCACACCACTCTAAATTAAAAGAATATCCATCAATTCCAAGTCGCTATACACGTAAGCCATTTTTGGCACTTGAAAAACTAATGTAAATATTCGCAACACAAAAACGTTAATACTTACTATAGGCAATCGATTTTTAAAATTCGGAAAAACATGGCTAGAGATTACAGTAGTCCAAAGATATAAACTCGGAAACTTCTATAGATTATAAAAATTTTTTGTAGATAAGTTGTGAATGCATATTGTTACGTTCTATTTTTTCTGTTTTGTCCTATCCTATAATTGGATCTGCGATATGTTGGGTAGTGTATGCTAAAATAAAATAATTATTTTTTAATTTCGCAGTATCCATATAAAATTCTTGAAAATTAAACTAATTCACAAGACATTAAGAGTCAATCTGTCAGGCATTCCTATATGGGAGCGTTTCCTTTATCAGCAAAGTTAAACTTGTTAGCAGTCAGAAATAGTAAAGTCAACACAAAACAGAGAACATATGTTCCTCCGGCCCATAAATTATTTTTTACGCAGTTGGCGCGCGTGCCTACAATCTTTAGAAAATTCACAATGGATCCAGATACCCTCGGTCTCTAGGAAAAGAGCAATTGCAAGATGCCAGGACGTTAGTAAGAAATTCAGCGGACCATATAAAATAGAGGCAGGCACGCATCATATACGGACTAAACGACTACCGTGGTCCACAGCAGTTGGCGTATTTCTTTGGTTCAGGCCATGTTTCTTATTTGGTATGAAATTAGAGTCGTTTCTTGCTAGTTTTTCTTTAAATGCCCGCTGACCACCGGTCAGCAAATACGTGCATTTAGCACCCTTGTTTGCAAGCTGCCTTCAAATTATTACCAATGTTTATACGTTTGGCCCCTTTCTATTATACCGCCTACAACCAGAGATATAATCCTACCCATTCATAATTTTGTCACTTCTATACCCTACATAATAGTTAATCTGTTTATACGATTAGACAATAAAACCTGACTTTTATTCGTACTATATCATTAAATTACTTTAAAATATCATATCGTTTACAGCATGTACAGGGTGTCAGAAACTCGATAGCATATGGGCCTACTGTGAGGATACAAACAAATTAAATCAGATTAGGTACAAGTAGTGTTAAATAGGATGAGATAAGCTCCAGGAACATACTAAAATGTTTTTTTTTCTGTTAAAAAGCTTTAATTTTTCTAATAAACTTTTGTTAGAGATTTGTTTCTGTATTTTCATCCCGTTTCAAAGTTATAAACAATATCGTCCTAAAAAGTCTAAAAAGAAATATCACCTAAAAATCACATTAGCCATGGAAGGATCAAAAATCACATTAGCCATGGAAGGATCAGTCGTTGGAAAATAATTGAATGTTCGTTGTTCAAAGGGCATAAATAAAAGGATCAAACACGATAATTCTTTAATACAATTAAAAAAAGGTGATGATAACAATAACTAAACTAAAAAATGAGGTAAACGTCCTAATACCACACACATATTAATGCCCGCTACACACTATGCGTGAATTCGCGATTCGTTATGCATAATTCGTGATATGTTAGGAATTCGCGAATAGTGTGTAGGGTCTTGTTCGTTAAAAATCCATTCATCAAAACCCTACACACGATGCACGAATTCCTTACAAATCACGAATCGCGAATCCACGCATAGTCCGTTGTGGGCCTTACAAACTGTACTCTATACCTCCTCTCATTTCAAGACACATATCCAATCTTCGCCTGACTTCTTTTGAGCTGCGCTTAATATTTCTTTAATAATTTAATTTAATTTTTTACATTTAGCCGTTTAACTTATTACAAGCGTTTGTGATTTTTTCTCTCAAATGATTAATATCTCGTGAAGGTGTTTTGTAAACCTTATTTCTTAAAACCCCCTTAAAGCAATCAAGGGGTGTTAGATCTGGTGACTTTTTGGGCCACTGAATAGGTCCATTAATCCTAATCCGTTTCTCTGGAAAAAATGTTATCTAAATATTGCTGCACAATCCTGGCCTTGCGGGAGCTCCATCGTGCTGAAACCATAGACTTCTCTTTAGCTGCAAGTTCTTCCTGTAGGAGATTTAGGTAACTCACGTTATTCAATGTATGTTAATAAAAATAAGACCCAATTAAATGCTAACTGATGGTGCCGCACTATACATTTATTTCATAATGGCCTTGGATTTGGGCTGGATTCACAATGTGGGAACTTTCAATGGATCAGTAGTGTTCGTTGCGCCTGTTTGCGCCGAAAAAGATTCTGATCAATGTGACGCTCAGGCAAATACTCCAAATTGTGAATTAGTCATCGATCTTTAAAATTCGTTGAATGGTTGATGTATCCAAATTCAACTCCCAGCTAGCCTGCCGTATTGAATTTCGTGGATTTTGTTCGAAATACTGTAACAGTCTAGCTGTATAAACATTGTTTCAATTAAGTATTTGATTTTTCAGAACAGAAAATGTATCTTCATTTCGTCGCAAGTTCGCCTAAAATCTTGTAAAAATTCTATGATCAGGAATGAGGCGCTCTGGATACCTTTCTCGATATAACTCTACAGTTTTTCTTGATTTTTTTTTTGTGACTCGTCGTAAATTAGCATATCAACTTTTTCTGAATGAGAAAACATTTTGTAAGCAGAAAAGTTATACGTTTGACGTTCGTATTGAGTAATGACAAGCATTTTGTAACTTTTATGCACTTTAAACACGAACATTTAATTATTTTCCAACGACTACTTGATGCTTCCACCGCTAATGTAATTTTTATTTGGTGAGACTTGGTTTGAGACTCTTTAGGACGATATTGCTTATAACTTCTAAACGGGAAGCAATACAGAAAAAAATTGAAAAAAAGTTTATTAGAAAAAAGAGAGCCTTTTGAAAGGAAAAAAAAATTGGGCATGTTTCTAGAAAAAATATAATTGATGACGCGATTAGTCGTTTCTGTCAAATCCCAAATTCCTTCGATTGAAAATGGAGCTTACCTTATCTTATTTTATACCACGTGTCCCAAATTATTTTTTTTTTCTCTCGCAGTAGACCCATACTATCGAGTTTGAGGGGTGTTACAATAGAAAATATTTCAAAATTTATACTAGAGGTGTGGGCAAATACCTGATCAAGGTTCACTTTAATCTTTTATACATAAATTTTTCTAATTTCTGAAAAATATTGATGTTTTTTACATTTAAAAGGTTACTCTCATTAAATATGAATAACTTCAAGTTACAACTCCTGGGAACAATAGGTCAAACAACAAATTTTCAAAAAAACTGTTTTACGCACGTTTCGGGTAATTTTTTATACCCATCTTCAGAGACAAAGTTAATCATATTATAATAAAAATAATAAAAACACATTGTAGAAATTTAAATAAACAATTTTAAGAAATAGATACGTACCCATTGAATAAAAGACTAACATTTTGAGAAAAACATTTTTTTTTTATTTTCATAAAAATTCTGAGTAATCATAGTGATTAAGAACCAAATATATGGTTAAAGACAGAAATATTATCAATTAATAATTTTAGAAAATTGTAACATGCTAGGCGACGAGCTCAAAGGATTGTCGCCTACTTTTTTTTTACATATAAAAAATATCGAAACAAACAGGAAATAATATACAAGTAAATATGAAAAGTCAATTTGATACAATTTTATAGGTAATGTTAAAATCTGCAGTAAACAAAGCATATTAATTATTAATTCGAGTTAAAGTACCTATATTATGTCTTTGTTTTTTATTTCCGACCTGGTACCTCTGTGGATCAGTACCAATTGTTTTTTGAAATATTTGAAAGCTTAGAATTTTTGTATGGTAATCAATTATTAATTATGGGAGATTTTAATATCCCAGAGATAATGGCAGGTGAAGTGAACCATCCTAAGGTGTTATCAGTGAATAATTTTCAAGCATTTTTTGATCTGAAACAGTGCAATGTGGTCTACAATTCTCTTTATCGAATGCTCGATTTGGTGTTTTGTAATTTTGATTGCTCTGTGACTCACAATAATGCTCCGTTGGTTGCAGAGCATGATTATCATCCTTCTTTATTTATTATATGTAGATTGAGTGATAGATTGATAAATTTTCCCCAAAATAAAAATCAGAAAAGTTATAATTTTACTAAGGCTAATTATATTGAATTATATAGTGCTATTTCCCATACAGACTGGTCTTTTCTATTACAGTATGATGACATAAATATGGCAGTAGCTGAGTTTTACTCGACCATCTATTCAATTTTTGATCTTCACGTGCCACTTTATAGAAATTCACAATCAAATAAGTTTCCGAAATGGTACACTGCTGAAATGAAACAAAACATTAAACTAAAAAATAAGTTTTATGAGAAATATAGAAAAACAAAGTCTCCATTTCATTTTGCGGAATTTAAGAGACTTAGGGCAGTTATTAAACAGCAAATTAGGGTAGCTTACAACCATTACGTTTTAAGTATTCAAAACGCTCTACCCGAGAATTCCAAATTCTTTTGGTCATATTTAGTGGCAAAAAAAATCCACTAGGATCCCGGGTAACATGAAATACGAAAATCAAACGTTTACTCAGGCCGAGGATATTGTAAATGTTTTTGCTGATTTTTTTAACAGTGTTTATTTGCCTTATGACAATAACTTTGAAAATTATGTACCCAACTTTGATTATAATGAAATAATTTCAATACCTTCTTTCGAAATCCAGGAGATAGAGTTGGCAATTAAGAAACTCAAACCAAAGCTTACATCTGGTCCGGATCAGATCCCCGCTTTCATAATCAGGGACGGTGTCTATACATTTTCTGTACCTCTTCAAATCTTATTTAATCTAGCCCTAAAAATTGGTGTTTTTCCGGATTGTTGGAAATCCGTTAGGGTTTGTCCAATATTTAAGAACGGTGATGTCTCATTAGTTAACAACTACCGCCCTATAGCTTTACTATCAAATTTTGCAAAAATTTTTGAAGTATGTTTATATAATCGTATTTATTCCTCCGTTAAACCTCTTATTTCACCTGCGCAGCATGGATTTTTATCAGGTAGATCTACTCAAAGCAACTTGTTAGTATTTACTCAATATGTTTCTAATATCTTGGATTCGCATGGCAGGGTAGATGTCATATACACAGATATATCAAAGGCCTTTGACCGCATTGACCATTGCATTTTGTTGAAAAAGTTGGAAGCGTTTGGCTTTGGTCCTCTTTTAATGAAGCTATTTTCCTCCTATATAAACAACAGAACCTACTTCGTTGCATTCAATGGATTTAAATCTCAACAGCATTTCGCAAGTTCAGGAGTCCCTCAGGGATCCAATCTGGGACCGCTGTTATTCTTAATGTTTATTAATGACATCTGCTCTGTCTTAAAGTGCGAACATTTAATTTTTGCGGACGATATGAAAATCTTCAAGGAAGTTCACGATACTTTCGACTGTTCTAATTTGCAGGATGATCTTAATGATATTTATAAATGGTCTGAAGAAAATCGGTTGCATTTAAATGTTGCTAAATGTAAAGTGGTCACTTACACTAGGAAGATGCAGTATGTAAAGTATGAGTATAAAATAAGTGACGAAGCTTTGCAATATGAAGAAAAAATTAAAGACCTTGGAGTTCTTTTTGATTGTCAATTGAGTTTTGTTGATCATATTATTCTGATACAAACGCAGGCTAGGAAAATGATGGGTCTTATAGTTCGCAACTGTCAAACATTTACTAATATTCGAGCTTTAAAAACTTTATTCTTTGCATATGTTAGATCTAAGCTTGAGTATTGTTCACTGGTCTGGAACCCTTATTATCAAACTCACTCCGATTGTCTCGAAGGGGTACAAAGAAGGTTTCTAAAATATTTACAATTTAAATCAGTTGGTACTTACCCCGAACAAGGTTTTAATCACAGAATTCTATTGAACATGTGTAACGTTGAGGCATTAGAAACTCGCAGACTATATCAGTCAGTGAAGTTTCTTTACAATTTAGTTGGAAATAGAATAGATTGTTCAAACTTGCTTGCCCAACTTAATTTCCTAATTCCTCGTAATGCAGTGAGAAATCATGTTACTTTTTACTTGCCAAGGGCTAACACTAATTTGTTATTAAAGTCCCCTATATATGTTATGTGTAAGACATTTAATGTAATCTGTGTTGGTTGTGATATAAATGATTGTTCTCTAAAGACGCTGCATACATGTGTTAGTAACCATGTTAACAATTAACTATATTGTTTTACATACTGCATCGTGTTGTTAGTTTATGTCGCTTTAATCTCTTTTGTTTTTATTTGAGGCTATGTTTATTTTTATGGATTTGTACATTTGCCATTAAGTATATGTAAACATTCGTGCATTAAGTTATGGGTCTATGGTATTGTATATACACACTACTATTCTCAGGTGTTATTAATTCAACATATTTATTTATATATATTTTTTTTCTAGATTTATAAATGTGTAATTTAGCTCTGTAATTGGAAATTTGTATTTCTGTTGGGCTAATAAATGATTATTATTATTATTATTATTATTATATGTGCTAAATCTATTGTCTGCTAAATAAATAAATAAGTATTACTTAAGTTTAAGCTTTGCAACAAAAAAGTTACTGATATCAAAGTGTACTGAATAAATATAAGATATACCACTCTCTGTCGGCACTTTGATGTTTTGAGATCAAAGCCGTAACGCCGCACGTAAATACTGTCGCAAAAAATGGCCAAGTACGATGGACTTAAAAAGTAGTTTCTTTCCAATTGAGAAATATTTATATACGAGGGATATTCCAAAAGTGTGATGTAAGGCTTAAAAGCTGTTTAAAATGATTATAGGTAAATGTATAAAGTTTTGTTAGTTAATCTTGGAAGTCGTATATATCCACTTGAGGAAAATTTGTAATAAAATTATTATTTAAATATTAAAAAAAAACAATATACATTATTTTAAAACTAAAATAGCAAATAATATAATCTATTTTGTTTACAAGTTACAAATGCTGCAGTATAGGTTTTTACTTGCTCTTTTAATGCAGTTTTTCTTGGACTCCTACACGAACGTGTTTGTGACGTTTGGCAATCTTGATCTGAAATATAATAAAAATGCATTATATTCTTGTTTTGTAATTTAATAAACTATATATTCTTTTCAGTAAAAAAATTACTCATTTGAAAACTCAATGTATCCAGGTCATTTTTTAGTACTTAATATTATTTTAGTGATTTGGGTATTTATATAATTATATACTTATATTAATTAATTTTAGACAAATTATTTTAATTTATTTAAAGATGTTACTATACATACCATGTTTATTATGTAGTGTTTGTGCACAGATATCACTTAGAATTTTGGCGCTAAAATAGTAGTATTATCAGAAATTCTGCATGAACCTAAAATACTTGAATGTAAAATTTACATGACACCTGACACTTTTTTTTAATAACTTACTTGTTGGTTCATACAAAAACAATGGTTGATGTTTCATTTGACAAATGCTTGCTTCAAATTCTAATTTTTTTATAGCATTGATCAGGACAATCAAAATAAAATAAAATAAACACTAACAGATTATCAAGTTTTTTTGTCTCACACTATATCGATCGCACTATTAAAAGTGGTTAACGATATAACAAAAAAAAAATAGATAAATTTAACCGTACGGTAATGCTTTTTTTAGTTCCAAGTAAAGCTTTTCACTTGGTAAATTTTGACTTGCTTCTGAGTAAATTGATATAGGTTTTGATTGTGGCGCTATTAATTGGTTTTGTAGTTACTTTTTGTGAACGAAGGTAAAGAGTAAGAATTAATGACAACCAGTATTCTCAGTTTAAAACAACTAAGTGTGGTGTTCCCCAAGTAAGTATTCTGGGACCATTACTATTTTCAATCTTTACATTTGAATTGTCACCAATAATAAAACATTGTTAAACATTGTCATTGTTATTGTCATTGTCTTTATGCCGATGATGTTCAATTGCATATGTCCTTCTCTGCATCTCACATTAATGTGTCTACGTCTCTCTTCAATGAGGATACCACAAGCTTCTTTAACTGGTGCAGTGATAATGGCTTGCGAATCAATCAATTGCGAATCAATTCGAATAAAACAGTTGCAATATGCATTGGCAAGAAGCGTCAAAGAGAAGTGATAATTGCCAATTACAATGTTGTGTATATGAGGTCACTATTGACTGGGTAAAGTCAGCCAAAAATTATAATTGACAATAAATTTAAAATTTGACTAACATGTAAATCAAGTTGTTTTTATAGATTAAAGTCGTAAACTATAATATAATAAGCAAAATAAAAGAATGAAAAATACAACCAAAGTATCAAATTTACTTCAAAAAGAAGAAAACAAATTATAAAGAATAAATAAACAACGATATTTGACAATCTTTGGGCTTCTCAAGAAATGGTGTTTGCATCATGGCCACATAGACTCTTACTTCAAAGCGAAGTTAATTAAGAACGCGTAATAATAGTATTGTTTTATTTCTAAAATTAATAAGTACAAATTAAGTTTAGTTTCTGTAATGTTAAATATTTGTGTGTAATATAATAAATATGTACTACTTTATTATATGATCTACAGGGTGTCCCTAAAAGGTCTTTACAACGCTCCACCAGATACAGTGCAGCTCAAAATAAGTTGATTTAGATAAAGTTACCTTATTTCAATGTTGCCCCGTTTAGGTTTTTTTTTATATAAGCGCCTTATGCGATTTTGCTAAAATTTGGTAAGTTGACCAATAGGACAACAAATCCCATATCAACATTATCAGTAATATCAATCCATTGGCGTGGAATTTCTTTTTTTTTAGTAATTACACCTTCGATAATTCTACGCCAATGGAAGAAAAGATTTTTCAGTATAAAATTTAATTAAGTAAATTATTTCCTACAAAAAAAGGTACTCTTGATAAGACTCGATTACTCTCGTGGTTTATTCGAAATTTGTAATTTTAATCATTGCCAGCAATTTTTACATAAAAATTAAATTAGGAAAACATGAATGCAAATAAATAAAGTTGTCACAGTAGTTCTTCTAAGTGGCCACCATTTACACACATACAAAGATTTATACGACGAAGAAAATTGAAATTTACACTTTGCATAATTTTTTCGTTGCCTCTAAGAGTATTTGTTGCATCTTGAAGACGTTGCCATAGTTGCTCTTCGTTTTCTACCGATGTCATATAAACCACGGACTTAAAGATGACCCCATAAAAAATAATCTAATAGATTTAAGTCTGGAGAACGTGATGGCCAATTTACAGGAGCGTCATTACCTCTACTTATCGATTTTACGAGCGATTAGTTACGAACAGGTAATGAAAAATGTGCTGGAGCCCCATCATGCATAAACCACATATCTCTCCGAGTTGTAAAGGTATATCCTCTAACAAGTCTGGCTACGTATTTTGTAGATGTTCCAAATAAATTTGTCCCGTTAATTTCTGTGGTAAAATGACAGGACCAACAATAAAATTTCCAATTATTCCTGCCCACACATTAATTTTAAATTCGTGTTGAAAATGTCTAACTTTCACTGTGTGCGGATTTTAGTCTGCATAAGCGTGTACTGTACTTACCTGGTACCTGTACCTGGAAACTTGTGAAATAACCGTATGTACCATAGGGAATTGCGGAAACGAATAAGCGTGTTTATTAAAAAGTCTCATTTTTATTTCAAAAATATCAGGAACAATTGTAAATAATTTTTTCCTAATTTAATTTTTATGTCAAAATTGCTGCCAATTATTAAAATTATAAATTTCGAATAAACCACGAGAGTAATCGAGTACCTTTTTTGTAGGAAATAATTTACTTAATCTAAATTTTATACTGAAAAATCTTTTCTTCCATGGACGTAGAATTATTAAAGGTGTAATTACTAAAAGAAAAAACAAATTCCACGTCAATGAATTGATATTACTGATAATTTTGATATGGGGTTTTGTCCCATAGAGTAGGGTCAACTTACCAAATTTTAGTAAAATCGCATAAGGCGTTTTAAATTTATATAAAAAAACGATTTCAAAATTGCAACTTTAGGGTCGTATAGGGCCTAAACGGAGAAACTTTGAACTAAGGTAAGTTTAGCTAAATCGACTTTTTTTGAGCCACATTATATCTGGTGGAGCATTGTAAAGACCTTTTAGGGACACCCTGTGTATTCTTAGAGGAATATATGTATACCTTAATAAAAACGAACACATCTGTCAACGTTGGAGGAAATGTTGGCTTTGTTTATTTTTATATATTTTTTATATGTTCTCTCTATTTTCATTATTGCTCTGAGGTCAGATCTTAACATGTTGAAGATGGCGTCAGAACCATTAGTCATTAGTCGTGAGTTCAAGCTCTATCGAATGGGCATCTAATGGGAAATCTGAAGTAGGTCCATTTACCATCTAGTTTGTTTTATTGAGATATCATTTGGACAAATCAATCTGTGTTAGTATTTTAATTCTTGAGTCCCTACGCAGCAGTATTTCGAGATCGCCGTAACAAAAGGCCCGATAATGATCAAGTCGCTTACTCTGCATTAATTAATTGAGTTCACTCTTTTATTTGTCATTATAAACATAAAACAAATCACGATTTTTACTATCAGAAATTAAATCAAGGATAATCGGTGTTGTTTTTATTAAGCTTCTCTTATTAACAGATTTATTATTAAGAGATGTATCACACAATTCTGATGATTCACTGGGATGTCTTACAACGCTGCGGCTACAGAGTATGACTACGAAGTGAGTTTAAGGGGACTTATTTCTGGTTCCCACGAAATACTAATGTATCATGGCGACGAAAAGGAACGGTTGCCTTGCAAACTTGTGTTTGATAATACATGATCATTTACAGAGATATCTCGATATCTATAGTAATGCATTATGAGGTTCGTTAATATAATCTAAATCAAACAATGTAAATGATTTTGAACCTGTCAAATACGTGTCTTAAAGAGAAAACTCACTATGCGGTTGCGGTCTAGGCGCACCACGGACCATGCTCCTTTTCGTCTCCAACCGCTGATAATCTAGACAGTTCATAGACGTACTAAATTTGAAAGCGCTCACAAATAAAGAAAAACAATAAAAATAATTGTATTACATAATATCCATTATTTTTAGTAGACAGTAATACAACACCCAACTAACATTTAAGCATAATAGACTACTGCACAAGAAAAATGAACCTAAATGGATCGAGATTTACTACATTTCGCCATAAAAATAGTCTTCAATGTTACAAAATCTTATAATACCAAAATTTTAGTCAGAAATTTGTTAACTAAGAGTAATATAATGACTCCAAATAAAACGAAGTTACATATTGTTTACCTTTTCTGTGTTTTCAAATGCTAACATTCCAACAACGTGTAAGAAGAAGTTATAATTTACTTAATTTCGCCTTGAAATCTGTCTTCAATATCCAGGAATTTTTTAAATAATTATAATAGGTAAATATTTGCATATTTATTACAAAATTGAAAAACTTATTTTGTCTTCAACTATAGTGGTTAAGAATAAGGTAATAACTAGTTATGTTTGCCATATTAAATCCTTCAATTTAATAAGTTCTATTTTTATTACAATATTAAATATATTCAACTTTGTTGATAACTTCTAAGGAATATTTGATCATTAATAGAAATATTGTTCTATATTATGGTACAAATTTATTTATTAATAATACTTCGACGTAAATGTTTCTTAAAAGGATCTTTTAGGGAGCAAGCTTCTTGTTATATGTATTCAGATAGATATTTTCATGCAATAGGGTGTTAAAGTAGTTTTGTGTTTTGATGATCTGCAATAAAAACCTACTTGTGTCGTACGAGTAAATCAAAAGATAAAGCCCAACAGGCGGCTTACCACACAATATTTCAGAGTTGTAAATAATAATTATTGGGTTCATATTTCGCCTACCAAAATCGAAGCCAACACTGCCGATTATATAAATCAAGCTAATGATAACATATCGATAAACACATCATAAGTATTCCATATGATAACACTGTTATCGTCTCAAATGAATTCAGTAGTGCATGTGAATTGAAATTTGAATTGAATTCCGTTCGAAAATATTTATTTTGTTTTTGTTATTACACAAACATAATATTATTGGCTTAAATTTGAATTTTCAATCACAAATAAATCCAGGGATAGAATTTTATATGTAGGTACCTATAGTAACAATTTAGTTCGTAATAAATTACCATAAAATGTCTTTATTTGAAGGAAATTTAACCACAAAGTTAATATTTTGCTGTGACGTCAACATTGGCATAGGCAATCTGCCCTATAGGTTAAACTTCAGACAAATTGACTTCAAAGTTGATTTTATTTGAGCGGCCATATTGTAACAAACGCTAGATGTTTTGTTTATTATTTCTAATTGATTACTCATTAAAATTACGTTAATAGAGATAATATTATTTAATACATTTATGACGAAAAATTATTAAACACATTTTATCGCGAAATACATCCAGTTTTTATTTTAGGTTATTTTTCAGGATAATAATATTATTAAGAAGCAATAGTAAAAATGTATATTTATAAGGCGCGTTATTTTTATGAAAGTTTGGTCATCACATTATACGTAAAAATTTCCTGGGTTGTACAATTTGTTGAATAGAAACCAAAAATACAGACTTTATATTATATTAAAATCTAAATATCTATAAATACTCATATACTAACTCTTACTCTACTTGTAGCTTTGCAGCCTGACTTATATTCTTTCTTTCTCTTCCTATCCCTGTTCGCTATTATAATGTATATAAGCAAACATATAATGTTGTCTCTCTCTAGCAAAAGTAGGTCATATAAAGGGCATAATTAGAGTATATTTTGGTAATAATGTGTTGAAACTTTAACATAAAATTGGTCCGTATTTCTTTTACGTCCAATTATCTTATTGGAATAAAATCCTTGCCGACCAATTATTAACTTCCATACTACTTTAGTTTTTTCCCCACATAAGGAAAAAGGCCAACGAATATATGTAAACTTTCCTTATGCGGAATTTGTCATGAAAAGTTTATGACCAATTTAGAGGTCAAGTTAACGTAATTTTAACTTTAAATGTTTGTTGGGCAGTTTTTATATGATTATTTCCAATAACCGAATACTGAGTATTTAATTGATTTCTAAAACCGACTGATAACTCGAGTGATGATCACTTGAATTCTCAGCAGCTGACATATTATTATTTTTGCAGTTTGCCTTATATATAAATGTTTTATTTTAAATATATACTTTTTGTATGGGTATATTTTTATATTTAAAATAAAACAATACGAATCTTGGATATATAACAATATATGCTGCATTATACGATGCAGTTAGAGAGTTAGGTATACAAAAAATTTGTTAGTTAATTTTCTTTAATTTTTCAAAAATTGTTTTAAAACTGACCTGCATTCTGTCAACACAAATTTTTTTATGATCTTTGGCTACGACGAGTGCGTCTTTTCTATATGGTTATTCAGTTTCTCGTTGTTTGTTACAAATCGTGAGCTCGAACACATAAATTGTACCTAAGTGAACAGTAAGGTTGCCACAGCCTACTTAGTGAATAGTAAAAAAAATCAAATAAATAATTCGTTGCTCATATAACTGATAATCGAGTCATTTTGGTTATTGCAATAACCGAATAATTAGTTATTTTTCACTCGAGTGATTCCAACACTAGTTTTTATCCTGTATTATCAATTACTCAAGGTTGAAAATAATAGAGAGTGACTAACTCACAGCACAAAGATGAGTACGAGATGTGAAGGTTGGCGTGCTTCTTCAAAAGGGTTCAAAGCACACAAAATTACAAAAAATAAGTTGACGTCGAGTGAACCTGGCACATTATCAGTTTACTTTAAATATCCCTCAATAGCATCCTCTCCACAAATTAGAATGCCGTCCTTTTGAACGGCGATGCCCCACGAGCACTGACTTACACCTAAATGATGCGCACTCCGCGGTTATCACACTTTAACCCTTAAGCCTTGTCCTCATGGCCGCGAAATTCATGGATATTTGCGCGAATTTCACAACTTTTGTTTTAATTATTTAAGAGGAAATTCTCAACTTTTGACAATTTTTGCAAAACAGTAAAACAGTACAGATATTATAATTCGCAAAAGCCTCGTTCTATATAGGGTGTTTGTAAATAAGTGCGAAATATCTTAGAGGGTGATTACCGAAGTTATTTTGTGAAAAAAAGTTCATATAAACGTAGGTCAAAATATGCTTTGTTTCCGAGATATAGTGTTTAAATTTAAATTTTTTATTTTTATTATTTATTTATAGTGAAGAATACGCTAATGATTTTAAATGCACACGTTGGCATTAGTAGGTCGGAAGTTAGACGCGCTCGCATCGCGGTCTTGCCAAAATTTTTTGGAAAGATTCGGCCAGTGCCCAGTGTTTCACTCTAAACTTTGCCACAGATAAAATATTAGCTTTACTTTGCTTGCCCTAGAGCTACGACCAGCATGTCCCTTGTTTGTATTAGTGCCATGTACATTTAGAAAATGGACTTTTAGTCAAGTTATAAAATAACTTGGCTTTCCGTATATTTTGTATACAGGATGTCCGGAAATGATTCATAAATATTTCAAGGTCCATGAAAAATGATAGCAAGTACAAGTAAGCACTGTAACATTTTTTCGAAGATATAAAGTTAGAGACGTCAAAGGTTTTTTTTATTAATCTTTTCTAAAAGGTTTCACAAAAAAAGCTTTCATAAAGTTATTTGATCTATTCTATTTTCATGTCAATTCTTTTAAGGAAATTAAAACGGTTGTTTTCAAATCAAAATAAGTTGAAGTGAGGGTTTGTTTATTTAACGCACGCAGGTATACCTACATGTCTAAAGTCATTTTCCTTGGAAACGGTTTATTTTAACATGTTATATTAAGACCAATTACAGATTATGACAGTAAAGTAAACTTCTGTATGTACAGTGGTCGTAACGTAAAGGTCTCCAAACTAATACTTAGGTACACTTCAGTTCAGTATTGCCAGAATTACAAAACCAAAAATCCCTACGACCTAGTATGAAAAATCGCTATTTTGTCGCTTCTTTCTCCAGAGGCAGACAATGATGTAACATCGTGAAATGAAACACATAACTTATTTTTTTACAATAACAATTTTTTATATTGTTGAATACAATTTAAGAAAAAAAAAATAAATATGTAGGACAAAAGTAATATCACATTAGAAGTGGTTCTAATTCTAAAAAAATCAACTACTTTAGTTAATTACTATCTGATACCATATCCATATCATTCTGTCGAAATGTTTTTATCCAAATACAAAATGATTGTTGTTTGTTAAGTTATTTGTTTGATATCCAGTTTTACCCTTACTATACAGGGTGACTCAAAAAACCGGTGACAGAGTTCTAGGGCAGAAAGTATATCAAAAGTTAAAGCAAAAATTCCTAATAACCATGAGTCGCAGTTGGCTTCTTAACGAGATACAGGGCGTTAAAGTTTCTTTAAATTTTTACGTTATCTTCGATAATTCAGAAACGTCTCAACATTTCAATTTCAAATTTGTCCCATGCCGTTAGCACCTAAAGAGTAATTATTTGATGTACTACTCAATATTTTACGAACAACAGTGGCGTAGAAGCGGTGGCAAATAAAATAGCACCAACAAAATTTTAAACACGTTTTATTTAAAAATGGTTCATTTTATCAAAATTTTCCAAGATATCAATTTTATAGAAAATACTTGTAAAAAAGATATACGTTGCCCTGGCCACTGTTGTTCGTAAAATGTTGAGTAACACATCAAATAATTAGTCTTAAGGTGTTAACTACATGTGGCAAATTTGAGATTGAAATGTTATAGTATTTTGGAATTATTGAAGATAATATATAAATTTAATGAAACTTTAACGCCCTGTATCTTGTTAAGGAACCATCTGCGACTTCATGTTTATTAGGAATTTTTGTTATAACTTTTGATATACTTTCTGCCCTAGAACTCCGTCAGCGGTTTTTTTTAATCACCCTGTAGAAGATAATGTTTCAGAACTCATTCGTTTTGTTTTATATCTAACGTATATGAAAATGTTCTTTGCACAGCATTTTTAGGTTTATTGTATAGACATTTTAGAATTTAAATATTAACTGACACTGAAATCAGTTTATTTGTCCAAAACTTAAAGAGTCGCTACAAATAGACTATTTCTTGCAAATCGCCGTTACGTTTTTATCATGTCAAAAAGTCGCTGCTCTTGTGATTTATCGTTACTAATGGCAACACTGATAACTACTACTTTTAATAAGGTAAGCGTGCGAATTATTAATAAGAATTTTGAGAGCCATCAATGATTAAGTCGTGACTGTGTATATTATTATACATATAACTAAAAACTTATTTAATTTATGTTGACATGTAAAGATGTAACTTATGGACTTTATCCAGTTTAGATCCAGTTACCGAACCATTTATCTATAGGAAACCACAAAAAAAAAAACACCTATTTTATCGGTACATAACCGCAAATGAAAATAAAAAGGTTACATAAATGTGTAAAGTTTCTATCACATAATTTAGCAGATATTCATAAAAGTTATTTTTTGTTGAAAATTTAATCTTACTATATAAAAATATACTAATTGTTTAATATGTCTTAATTTTGAAGTGTTAAACGCTAATTTCTGAAATTATTAGTTTTCTCTTTATATAATTACATTTTCAACTACAATTGTTTATTAATTTTAAAAGTATTCAATAGGCAATTTGACAAATGAAAATTTAAAATGTGTTTCGACTGAACATTTTGAAGCAATTTTTTTCATTGTACCTATACAAAAGTTAGCTGAAACTCTATCAATAATTTTCAGTAATATGTTACAAACAGAGGTAGTTTATACAAAACATCTTTCCATATTCTTATGTATCTATATATCTATCCATATGAATTTTATCATGAATAAATATTAACACTCAGTGGCCATATGTAAAAGCAGATTGAAACTAGGAAGCATGTTTTACTGTGCATACATGAATATGTCGATATATAAATTCTTGAAGGTACTTGTGAATATTACATTTTATATTAACACCCTTCTCATCTGACTGGTATTGCTGCTGTGAAATAAATAGATACCTACTGTTGAGAGTTTTCCAAATTATATCATGCGAGCTGTGCATACGAGTATTCCATAACTAACAACATCAGTATCATTAGGTATACTGCAAAAAATAATTACAGTTAAAATAGAGGGCAATTTATTTACCACTCATTATTACTGTAATTTTCTTACCGATTGTGACTTTACAAACAAAATGTAAAATTACGTTGTAAATTTATTTGGTGGTGTAATTTTAGGTTTTGCAATTGTAATATTACTTTGTGATTTTACAATATAAAAAGTATTGTTACAATGTAACTTTCACAATTACTTGTAAAATTACAAAGTAGCTTTACAGGCAGTTATATAGTTACATTGTAATAATACATTTTGTATTGTGACTACAATGTAATTTTTTTTATTTATTGGATGGTCCAATTTGGGCACTTAGGTAAAGAAGGTTTCTTCTATTTTCCGAAAGGGCAGAAAAAAGTAGCCAAGATATTTAGAGCTTAATTTTTGAGAAAAGTTGAATAGCGAGAATCACATTTCAATTTTTGATTTGTTTAAGAGATACCTACATGATATTTTTAAATTTTGATCGTTTTCTGTGGTAACTTTCCTACTTATTATATTAATATTTATACATTGTAAAGACATTTTTTCTCTATGTGTAGTATCTAGTGGTTTGAGGAATATTTTTTTATAACTTCTAGTTTTCCGCTGCTATAATAAACATATATATGTTTTAATAAAACATCATACGTACGTAATATGGGGCATCATAGAAAAGACCTAAAATTAAAAAATGCTATATAAAAACTAATCAAGACATCGAAATGAAATTTTCGTAATTCAATTTTTCTCAAAAATATTCCCGTGACATTTGGACTATCTTTTCGGAGAATAAAAGAAATCGCGTAAAAGTGTCGAAACTGACCTAACCCTTACACAGGACATCTTGTTTACAACATTCGAATTCACTAACAGTGCTTTGACATACCTAGATACCTAAAAAAAATCTGAATAGCAATTCATTTATAACTAATAGATTAATATGCCTACATGAGAAAAATTGAAATATCATAAGGAATTAACGATTGTTACTTACCTTAAGTAACATATCAGGCTTTTCCGTGAGTTTCTCAATAACATCACTGCATCAGAATGTTATTTCAAAAGAAAAATATATTCATATTAGTAACCTAATTAACATGAATGCCAATTGCTTCTAATGTTAACAAATACCCTTAATAGTAATACTGAATTTTTGATATGATATCCCCAGTGAAGTCAAACATTTTCGAACCAATAGATTCGTTTTCTATATGCTTTTCAGATTTATATACAAAAAATTAAGTACTTTGGAATTTATGACTCATTTAGTTAAATAGAAAATAATACTTATTTCTATTATAGCCTCGATGTATACCTTAAAATCAGCAGAATAATCCTTTTTAAATTTATAATTAAAATTTTTGGACAAATTGTGTAAAAAACATTTGTTACACAAAACCGCACTTTCCCTAACTGATTATATAAATAGCTATTTTGTACTCCGATTACGGATCAGTTAGCTAATTAGTAGTTACAACTTTATTACATCTTCACTATATTAACTGCCCTTTGCTTATTTTTTAGCTTAGAAATACATGTATATACAGGTACTGAAGTAATAAAATATTATGGTTTTACGGCAATGTTTTATTAAAATTTGGTACCTACACATTTAGGTTATTTGTACAAAACAGAACACTTAACTTTATACAAGACATATAACAATGTAAAAAAATATTCGTAGAACTAAAGTTAACATTTTATAATATTCAAACGAAATCTATGATCTTATATTAACTATTACAAAGTAATGTTAATTATATAAAAAATGTGCATAGATTGTAAGTAGATACTCAGAACTTAAATCATGCTAATCCTCCCCTGTTCTTCAAATATGTATAAAATATAATTCTAATAGAAAATAATATATTTTTATATATTATGTAAGATGAACAAAACAACAGTGGGGTACCCGATTTTTGTAGCTGCAATGTTTCTTTGTTTCAATAATTATGTATAACTTACATACCTATTACTTCTTAATTGAGGTTATGTTTAAACAAGCACTAGACAAAACTATTTATAGTACTAAAAACACTCACTTATCACTCTAGATATGTTTATATTGCTAGTCACTACTCACTAAATTAATTATGTAAGTACCTAGGTCCTAGGTACACGCTGCATTCATCGAAATGAAGCAAGAAATAATGAAGGCGTCACCACCCAACGCTCTCAACGGTTAGGTTATGTTAGCGCGTTTTAAAATTAGTAGTACCTTCACATACACATTAGGCATATTTTTACAGTCAATTATATAGTAAATTTGGTATGTTCAGTAATTTTACAATTTAAAAATTGATTTCACATTGTTAATCGTAAATGTACTACAATATATTCTATAAATACAAATTATATTATAATCACATAGGAAATTTACGGTTTTATTGTATATTGGCAGTTTTCTTGTAAAATTACAAGTGTCAGTGTAATATCATTATTAATTTTAGAATTATTTTAAGACAACTATAAGGATATTCTTACAAAGTAATTTTGTAAAGTTACTGGCCTTTTTTATTTCGCTCGTATTATAATACGAGCGAAATAAACTTTTGTATCAAATCAATTAAGTTTAATATTTTTTATAATGTATAAATTAAAATTTAAATAATTATTTAGATTTCACGTAGCTTCTTTCAAATCGTATTTATTGCTTTAATAGTTAAGAACCATATACACTGTAAAAAATAATTACATTAAAAATAAGTGGCAATTTATTTACCACTCATTATTGCTGCAATTTTCTTATCGATTGTGACTTTACAAATAAAATGTAAAACTACGTTGTAAATTTATTTTGCGGTGTAATTTTAGATTTTGCAATTGTAATATTATTTTGTGATTTTACAATACAAAAGTATTTTTACAATGTAACTTGCACAATTACTTGTAAAATTGCAGAGTAAGTTTACAGGCAGTTGTATAGTTACATTGTAATAATACGTTTTATATTATGACTACAATGTAATTTTTTTATTTATTGTACAGGATGGTCGAATTTGGGCACTTAGGTATAGAAGGTTTCTTCTATTTTCCGAAAAGATAGAAAAAAATAGCCAGATATTTGGAGCTTAATATTTGAGAAAAACTGAATAGGGAATCACATTTCGATATTTTTATTTGTTGATATGATGTTTTTAAATTTTGTTCGTTTTCTATCGTAACTTTTCTACTTATTATATTAATATTTATACATTGTAAAGACATTTTTTCTCTATGTGTAGTATCTAGTGGCTTGAGGAATATTTTTTTATAAGTTCTAATTTTCCGTTACTATAACAAACATATGTATTTTTTAATAAAACATCATACGTACCTAATATGGGACATCATAGAAAAGGCCTAAAATTAAAAAAAAAAAATGTCAAAAAATATTCCTGTGACATTTGGACTATCTGTTCGGAGAATAAAAGAAATCTCCTAAAAGTGTCGTGTCGTTTTAGAAAAACTTACTTTAAAGACATCTTGTTTACAACACTCGAATTAACTAACAGTGTTTTGACAGATTCTTAAAAAAAATCTGAATAGTAATTCATTTAATTCATTAATTCACCTAATAGATTAATGTGCCTACATGAGAAAAATTTAAATCTCGTAGGGAATTAACGATTGTTACTTACCTTAAGTAACATATCAGGCTTTTCCGTGAGTTTCTCAATAGAATCACTGCATCAGAATGTTATTTCAAAAGAAAAATGTACCTACTCATATTAAGTAACTTAACATGAATGCGAATTGCTTCTAATGTTAACAAATACCCTTAATAGTAATACTGAATTTTTAATATGATATTCCCAGTAAAGTCAAACATTTCCGAAGCAAAAGATTCGTTTTCTATATGCTTTTCAGATTTATATACAAAAAATTAAGTACTTTGGAATTTATGACTCATTTAAATTGAAAATAATACTTATTTCTATTATAGTCCCCATGTACCTTAAAATCAGCAGAATAATCCTTTTTAAATTTATAATTAAAATTTTTGGACAAATTGTGTGAAAAACATGTTACACAAAACCGTACTTTTCCTAAATGATTATATCAATAACTATTTTGTACTCCGATTACGGCTCAGTTAGCTAATTAGTAGTTACAGCTTTATTATATCTTCAATATGTTAACCGCCCTTTGCTTATTTTTTTTAGCTTAGAAAGCCATGTACATACAGGTATGGAAGTAATAAAATATTATAGTTTTACGACAATTTTTTATTAAAATTTGGTACCTGAACATTTAGGTTATTTGTACAAAACAGGACACTTAACGTTACCTATACAAAACTATATAACAATGTAAAAATATAATATTAGTTATATAAATGTGCATAGATAAGTAAGTACCCAGAACTTAAATCATGCAAATCCTCCAGAAGCCTCTGTTCTTCAAATATGTATAAAATATAATTCTAATAGAAAATAATATATTTTTTATATAATATGTAAGATGAATAAATCAACAGTAGGGTATTAAATTTTTGTAAATGCAAGAATACCAATGTTTCTTTGCTTCAATAATTATGTATAACTTACATACCTATTACTTCTTAATCTCATTTAGGTTATGTTAGAACCTGCACTAGACAAAACTATTTATAGTACTAAAAGCACTCACTTGTCACTCTAGATATGATTATATTGCTAGTCACTATTCACTAAATTAATTATGTAAGTACCTAGGTCCTAGAAACACGCTGCATTCATCGAAATGAAGCAAGAAATAATAAAGGCGTCATCACCCAACGCTCTCAACAGTTAGGTTAGGTTAGCGCGTTTTAAAATTAGTAGTACATTCACATACATATTAGGCATATTTTTACAGTCAATTATATAGAAAATTTAGTATTTTCAGTAATTTTACAATGTAAAAATGAATTTCACATTGTTAATTCTAAATGTATTACAATATATTCTGTAAATGTACACATTATATTATAATTACATAGGAAGTTTACGGTTTTGTTGTATATTGGCAGTTTTCTTGTAAAGTTACTGACCTTTTTTCAGTGTACCTGACGAAGAGTATATAAATTACATTATTGTGCTGAAAGCATACATGATAGAAGTAGATATAAACATCTAAAATCAATATCATAAAAAAATATGTCTATTATATTTGAATTTGATTAACCCTCGACTTTGTTTCTTTCTGTTACATCTGTAATTTATTTAAAGATTGGAAAAATTTAGTGTTAATTTATTTAAGAATTAAGGCATCAGGAGCATATTGCAGCATTATGACAGTAAACAGGTCTTAATATGTAACAAGGTTACAAATTCATCTTATTGGGATATGTTATATAAAAATAACACTATTGTCCGTTACTAATATTGTTTATTTTTAAAGACGGCACTCGGAAGACACGTCGATGCGATGCAAAGAAGAGTTCATTATATATTAATTTTTATACTCCATGCCATACACACACCAAGTACTCTGCTAATTCAACATTTTGTCCCTACTCGGCCGTGTTTATACCTACAGGCCTTGGTTTAAACTTAATAATTAAACATTAACTGTTTCTTAGAATACTAGCCTAATTGATTATTTTTGAAAGAATATTTCTACACATTTAAACATACTTACTGTGAATGGTTTTCACAGAATATTGAATAGTTACAAGTGGTCAAAATATAATCCATTACTACCTTTATACAGGGTATTTGGTGCATCATTTGCCAAATTGAATTGACCAAAAGGAGTGGTAATTTACAATATCTTCAACCTCAATGAACCTCTTGGTCCCATGGATATCCCAAAAGTCAGTTTTTAAACTTAAATTTAAAGAAAAAGTTATTGGTATAGCCTCCAAATTTAATTTAAATTTTTATGTTTACTGTTGTATGTTATATCAAATTCAAAATTATTTTGAAGAAATATCTAATTCTCATTTTATTAACTCACAAAGTTTTTGGAAGAGGTAAAAAGAAATTTAAAGCGCAATTTAACGTTGCAATAAAAAAAATAAAAGCGGTTTATCTTTAAATACTGAATTTAGGATTTTTCAAAATAGCAACAAAAAAGTTGAAATAAAAAATCCATGGGGCCAATAGTGAGTAATTGGGGCTAAAAAAATTGCAAATCACCTATCCTCTCAACCAATTCAATTTGGCTAACGATGCATCATAAGTTAAAATAAATTTGGACTATTAAAATCCTTTTAAAATATTTAAACTACGAATGCTTGTGAAAAGCGTTTAAAAACGTCTCGCAGCCAGTGACTTTTTATTTTCATGCAGCTAGTCATGGTACAGTCACAAATCTCAAACAAGCACTAGAGAAAAATGAAACGCACTAGCCACAATACTACTGTGACTAATATTACTTAACAGCAGTAGCTGACAGATTGCTAAAACTTCAATTATCAAATAATTTGTATATGGAAGCTTCGGTATTTGACTTAAGACAGTTGTATTTTCTACATGTATGCATACAACAATATAGAAATCAAGATCAGCTGCAACAAATACCAAATATTCATAATACTAGATATAGCAACTATTACTTATATAGAATACCTTTCCCGCATACAGTTTTATTACAGCGTGGATATTTGTATTTGGCTCCCGGGCTCTTCTCTTCATTACCTGCAAACATAAAAAATGAATTAAAGGTAAACATTTTTAATAATAATTTTTTTTTGAGAGAACACAACAGACTTGAAATACATAAAATAATTGACTTAAAAAATGTTTAGATGTCCTAACTCTTAATAATATATATTGTATTTTACTTACCTTAACTGTGTACCTATCTATGTCTATCTATTTGTATTGTTATCTTTTACTTGCAATTTTATATTGGATTACCTGAATTTTAGATTGTTACGTAATTGTTTTGTTTGTTTCTTATCAATTTTTATATTAGTATAACTAGCTTTTAAATTGTATTTTTAATTTAAGTTTATTGTTTTCTACTAACTCACGTACAAGTATTATCTTGTGTGAGTCTTTCTTGTTTATTTGTTTATTGTGGTGTTACACCGGTGTGGAAATTTACTGTATTCCTAAAAAATGAATGCATAAACATTATTATTATTATTAATATTATTTAGTTCATTAAAAGATAGTGAAATACAAAATTATTTTACATGAGCACTTACTCAACCCTAGTTGTACTTTAGTTTGTAATCTCGTAACAGTTTTGCATCTTATTGCAGTTGTACCTATTTATATTTTTTAAATGTGTTTATAGAAAAACTATTCGTTTTAGAATTTTGTTTCGTGAGTTTCTTGTTGCTTTTGGTAGGATGTACAAACCTCTTAAGTATCGACACTATTCCGGAAACCCTGTATATTGTGTGCATACTGCTCTGATGCATTGCAAATTCCTGTTTTTTCGTCACGTAGTGTGTCGCGTTGTAGAAGTGTGGAAATAAATGTGATATCACACGCATAAAGTGACAAAAAACTGAAATTTTTTTGTTTGAAAGAGTTTGCGAGCAGCAGTTAGAAACCGTAATAAGAAAGGAGGAGAAAAATGGTATCATCGCGTTTAAATTTATATATCTACATTTTCGAAATATCGTTATAATTTAGTTAATCGTCAGTGAAACAATATGGATTTTGATCACCGCGCTATAGCAAAAATGGATTAAGCAGTTAAATTTGACTTAGTGATAAAATGTAGCTTGCGAAAAATATACCGAAAAAAACGGCGAATTATGTAATCATGAAATTAATTACTATCTACTTGAACTATAATTGTAGAAAGTATTAAAAGTTAAAGAATTCTTCTTCGACTCAGAATTTGAATTTGATTCTCTTCTGAAATTAAATGTTCCTTAAATTCCAGAAATAGCATAAAGGTAAGTTCATACACTAGCGATTTGCGAGTTGCGATTAACGATTTTACGATTTTTGAGATGAAAACTTTACATTCGTCCATGCACACACGCGAAAACAAGTTACTTTAAATTTCTTGAAACCTAGCTACACCCTTGCTAGGTTCAGTAAACAAAATAAAAATAATAAAAAACAGAAATTTATAAATTTTCTCATTTTACTTTTTTTTCATTTAGATGACTGACAAAGCAGCTGGTATAAAATAAAGTACAACTTAAATATAAGTAAAACTTGTAAACACCTAACTTTTGATTTATTTCATACATAACATATATTAAGAATTTTACAAACTAATCACTGCAGTGTTCCTTTGTAGCAAGTTTTCTGTACATACATGTCCTCCCTGTCCCGTTAACTTAAAGCAATTTTCACAAAAATTAAATACCTACAAATTTAAAAAAAAATGTATATAAAGTAGGTATTAAACACACACTTGACTTTGTTCTTCTACGTCATTTTCCATTTTTTAATATTTATGTAATATTGTAAATACTTATAATTGTGAAATAAATAAACGTTTTGCAAGTGACACGAGATTGTGATTGATTTGGATGCTTCATTGGCATTTGGCATTTGTGTTACGAACTGTCAACAGAAAACATATGACGGAATTGTACATGCGTAGTTTATCAAAATTATTGCGATAATCGCTAAAAATTGAACCTATTTCTATTTTCCCGCCTCCTAAATTTAAATTTTGCGATTCTCGCAATAAATTGAAATGCATGAATTGATGTCAAAAATATTTTATGTTAACCAATCAAATTGAAGTCCGCAAATCGCAACTCACAAATTGCAACTCGCAAATCGCTAGTGCATGAACTTACCTTAACGCGTATAATTGGTGATAATAGAAACGCAACGTGATATCACATGGTGTGGGAACAGTGGCACAGAAGTACATTGTTGCATCTGCCGCATCGTCGCATGGCGTGGCAGGGCATAGAATCAAAGTAGTGTGTCCCTTCCTTTAAGATATTTTCTTCAAAAAATGTCTATTTGAAGAATAAGATACTTACATGATTTCTTTTACATTTTTTATTAGTCACAGCTAGCTTAGCTTCATATGCAACTTTGGTCACCTCAGAAAATAAAAAAGAAACTCACTACATATAAAAGTTTAAGTTGACATTTTTATCAATAGCACTTAAATATTGATAAAATTATTATATTATACTTAGGTATATAAAATGTTGTTGCTGATTGCTGCCACTGTCATTAGATACTTTCAATAAATATTGAAACAGTGTATTTTAACTAAATAATTACTCGACTTACAATTAGAGCTTCTTTTAATATGAAATGTTCATTAAAATAATTGTCAAAAGTAACGCAACGTGATATCTCATGGCGTGGGAACAAAACAGAGTACATCTGTCGCATCACATCGTTTGGCGTGGTGTGGCATCAGAGCAGTGTGCCCTTGCTTTTAAGATATTTTCTTTAAAAAAATGTATTTTTGAGAAATAATGTATTGACATGATTTATTTTACATTTTTATTAGTCGCAGTTATAGAATGTGACATATTATCAAAACGTAGTTTAGCGTACATTTATAAAAGTTTTGAGTCGACATTTTTATTAATTGTAGGTACTTGAATACTGATAAAAGAAATATATAAAATGTAAATGTTATACATAGGTATACATACAAAATGTGGTTGTTAATTACTGCCACTGTCATTAGATACTTTCAATAAATATTGACACAGTTTATTTTAACAAAATTATAATAACGACTTTTCTAAGAACTGTATAATTCAATAAAAATATTTTATTAGTTAAATATTACAGAGAAGATTCAATACTTTATTAAATTGTATATTAATCGTGATTTAATAAGTACACTTAGGCATTTTTTTAAATATATTTTTAAGTATTAATAATATTGTGGGAAACTAACTACTCTGTGGACTAAAGCCCCAACCAGCGTTGAATTACACCCACAATATCTACCCATATATTCTTTATTATTAGCTTTTGTAACATTTTTTTACTGTATTGGAAAGGTATTTTAAGTTAATATAAATCAAATATCCTACAATTCCTATCAATGAAGTCATATGCATGCTCTCTGATACCAAACATCTAGATATGCTAATGAACAATTTCACAGACAAAGCTCTATTCAGTAATTATATAAAGAAATTAGTCTAGCCAAATTTACTAACCTGGTTTAATGAAAACACTCTATAAATATCTAACTTCACGTTTGAAACAGTGGGAACTCGAATAATCAACCACAATAGATGAGATCTGACCTATTTCTGCATTTTTAGGATTGCTTCTTCAGGTGGCCTTCTTTAAGTTGATTCAAATATCTAACTATACATATTGTTATATAAATTAAAATTATTTGAAATTAATATCGACAATCTCAAAAGTAATTTTAGCTTTGTCTGTGGAATTGTTCATTAGCATACCTAGATGTTTGGTGTCAGATAATGTACCACTAGTGCGGTACATTATCTGTTAACTGAATTATTTTGTTAAAATACACTGTTTCAATATTTATTGAAAGTATCTAATGACAGTGGCATATGACTTCATTGATAGGAACTGTAGGATATTTGATTTATATTAGCTTAAAATGCCTTTCTAATACAATAAAAAATACACTTAGGTATTCGGTACACTAATAACAATTTAGCTGTAATTTCATATAACTTTACGTTGGCAATTTGTGACTAGCGTAAAGTTATGTAAAATTACATAATAATTTTGTAAATGAAATAAGTAGGTACACCGTAATATTACAGAAATAAACATGGATACAATTCCATATTATGTTATGCGATTTTACAATTATTATGATAAATTCCATGGTAAATTTCCATCACTATACTTTGTATCGATTTATACATTGTAATTTTTAGGTTGGAATTGCAAAATATAGATATGTAATTTTGATGATAATGAGTAGATAATTTAAATTTTCTTATATTTTATATATACCTATATCACTAACATTGAGAAATATGCATAGAGAAACCTTTTTCAATGACTGATATTATTTGACATATATGACTAAATATCAATGTGTAAAAAATTGAACAATATGCATATGTTAAAAAAATGTATATACCAAAGAGTTCATCAATTAGTTCAAATAATATTTTTATTATTTACAATTATATTATTTTTGTAGCCATGTGGAGACTATGTTGACAGAAGAAGTTGCTGGAAGAGGATGTTCCTACTTTTAATATCACCGAAAAAAGTCTCTGCTTGTGAAAATGTACAAAAGTACAGGCTTAAGCTAGTCAATATGATATGAAGGATATCTCTTACTAACAAATTATTAAAAATGCAGTAGGTTTTATTATTACAATTCAATGAAATAAATACACTATGCGAGTCACATTTTTATTTTTAAATAGTTGACAAGGCCTTGTTAGGATGTTTCTACTTTTAATATCATCGAAAAAAGTCTCTGCTTGTGAAAATGTACAAAAGTACAGGCTTAAGCTAGTCAATATGATATGAAGGATATCTCTTACTAACAAATTATTAAAAATGCAGTAGGTTTTATTATTACAATTCAATGAAATAAATACACTATGCGAGTCACATTTTTATTTTTAAATAGTTAACAAGGCCTTGTCAGGACCAGAAGTAAGTTCTGCGTAGCAAGCTTTTTTAGTGGAATTTGTCTATCCATCCTCTAAATGTGAATTATCCATCCATCTCTGTAAAAGTGTATTGTTCATCATCTAAAAATGTATTTCAATGTAGGTATTTCATGCGCATTAGAAAATATGTTGAATATTTTTGCTGAAAGTACTACAAAATTATTCTAGAAACAACAGTATATGCAAATATTTGTAAATATACAGTAAATTTATAATTGATGTAATTACAACTAACGTTAATATCTGTTGTAAGCAATTACTTTTTGTACTGTCAGAAAGATAAATATGTTGTTAAAAATGAATGTTGTTATGGCTTAAAGACACATGCATGCGTAGTTTTAATGCAAACATCTAAACAACGTACCCTTTCAGTTTTTATGATATTTATGATGTGTATAATATTTAAATTGGCACAAGCTGCAAGTGCACACGTAACAAAATATAACCTTATAGTTACCAACTGTTTTACACATATCCCACAAAAATTATTATTAATGAACCGTATATGTTTGTCTACTACACGTTAAGAACACAATTAAAACGTATTAGGCTTAAGGTTATGTTGATGTGCTCTGCGCATATGCAACAGAAATCACATGAAAGACTTCTGTAAACGATTGAGTAAAAGTAAATAGTTCCATTGCAGTATATTTTGTTACCACGCTATTTCTGAAATTTCCTAATTTTATTACATAAATATACATAGACTTAATTATTTAATATATACCTAATAATGAAAATAAAAATTATCCATTAAATATTACGTAAGAGGATACAGAAATTTAATTGTTTGAAAATCAGTTGAGACGTAGTTATATTCAATTTTGAGTTCCTGGAAGTTGTTTTCTAGGTACTTTGTTGTTTCAATTAGACTTAGGTATGTAATTCAAGGTCAAATATAATAATATTTGTTTTTTAAAAGGTGATTGAACTGTGCAGGATTATGTTTACCTTTTAATGTTCTAGTGCAAAAGATAATCCAATTTAAATACCATACAATTTTAGCACTTATGCAATGGTAAATAAGTAAATAAAAGCTTATTCTTCAGCTCATTGCAAGGATAAGGACCAGTACCGTAATATTTACTTATTGTGCAGTATTTCAAAACCTACATATTAGAAATAATAATAATATAAGAAAAATTCTATTGCTATTCTGTAATTATGTTATCTACAATATGTTTAAATTAAACGTCTGTTGCGTCTATAGATGTTTAAGAAACTTACATCTCAAAATTTTATAACAGAAAGGTGCTTAATATTATAATAAATATCATTGAGTATAGCCACAAACTCATTTATGAGTGAAAGTATATTGGTGTTGAATTTTAAGTACTTACTTAATTTTAAATATTTTAATGATAAAATGAGCTTATCAACACAATTTTTGGTCAGAGAGATGATTTCTGGAAAAAACAACGAAATATATTGATAACAGTAAGCTGACTTAAAAATTCTTCAATGTTACTCATAAAAGATTATTTATATAGCTAACAAATAACTGAGTGAATATTACTCAACAAATGTTATTATTGTGTTATTATTTGAACACAATTTGGTGTGGACTTGTTTCAACAGCCAATTGTGTTGATTTTTAGTGAATTTTTTTTCAGGTGTATCAAATTAAATATGTTTCAAGTATTTTCTATTTATGTGTATTGAACCAATTTTTTTTTTGTGGAAAATTTTCTACGTTTGTTTTTAAATATTATTTTCAAAACAGAATATTTTCGCTTTTTCAAAAATTTCTAGTAGTTAGATCTTTAAATGTACAAATATATATATATACATTTTGTACATCTAGCATATGGCATGGCATTCTTCTTCTACAATTCTATATATTCTATATTATATATATATATATATATATATATATATATATATATATATATATATATATATATATATATATATATATATATATATATATATATATATATATATATACATTTTGTACATCTAGCATATGGCATGGCATTCTTCTTCTACAATTCTACGACATTAGAAGATATCAACCGATGATAGTCCATTTCCTTATGATATATAGCGCATCATTTCTATATCTCGTATTGGTTCTTCTGATCCATTTTTTTAGAAAATAACAAATAATTGAGTGAATATTACTTAACAAATTGTGTTATTATTTTAACACAATTTGGGTTGGACTTGTTTCAACAGCCAATTGTGTTGATTTTGAGTGAAATTCTTTTTCGGGTGTATCAAATTAAATATGTTTCAAAGTATTTTCTATTATGTGTATTGAACCAATTTTCTTTTGTGGAAAATTTTCTGCGTTTGTTTTTAAATATTATTTTCAAAACAGAATATTTTCGCTTTTTCAAAAATGTCTACTAGTTAGATCTTTAAATGTACAAATATATATATATATATATACATTTTGTACATCTAGCATATGGCATGGCATTCTTCTTCTACAATTCTACGACATTAGAAGATATGAACCGATGATAGTCCATTTCCTTCTGATATATCGCGCATCATTTTCTATATCTGGTATTGCTTCTTCCTATCCGTATGGAAATTGGGAGATGACTGTTGCAAATCTGTAGTTCCCACAAACAAATCCCAAACGCTGAGGTGCTCAAGCGGTGCCCCAGACTTTCCTGCGCTCACCGACAGAAGTGCAATCGCCTCTTGGTGCAAAGTGGGTGGTGGGGGACACGCAGCCCGTGGAGGCAGAACTGTGAGGAGCGAATCAACAGCGGCGACCCACCACTCCAACAGTGGGTGCTTTAGGTTTCTAAACGTCAGTCCGAACCCAACGTCCGGTGGGTGAAAACGTAAATATTTCCTTTGACGATACGTGTCCGCTATTCGTTAAGACTCGTAGTGAAGAGATATAGTGATGTGACACTTTCCAGTGAGCCCATTTCGTATTTTTGGTTGTTTTTAGTTGTTTATTAACATAGATTACGCTAGTGCTATTGTTTCATGTACACTCGTTCAATTGTTGACAATTTTTATTTGCTATTGGTTAAAGTTTCCCCGACTGTGTTCAATTTTATTGGTGAGTACACCACTTATTTTACGCACGTAATGATAACCGGCCGACAGTTTTACATCGATGCCAGGAAAGTGGCGGCATTATAATTTATAGCGACGCATTAGTGTGTTTTATAATGAACTTGATCTTGCGAAGGAATTTAATTGCGCAAAAAATCGGAATGTTGAAATGAATTATTATTAAAATTGTTTTGCGACTGAAATGTGGGGAAGGATCTAATTAATTAAAAAAATGGCGAAGTCGAAGGTGTTTAAGTGGAATAACCGGTATATTTTTTCAGTGTCATCAAAGTACAACTGCCGACATAGATTAGTGAACGAATTTTTTGGAATTTATATAAACAGTGCATCTCTGGAAGGAAAACAAAAATTAAATCGTAATTATTTTAATATCAGACTATTTGCCGTCATATTCCAACTGACGCCATTTTATTACAGTAAATGATTGTAAAATGTTAGCACAGACATGCAAGCATGTTGTAGATAAAAAATACTTGAAAATGTGTGGACAATTGATCTTATATCAACACCATATTTAAATAAGTTTATCTACCTACTTATTTTGCTTAAACAGTTGTCCTTTTTATAATGTTCCATAATTTACCAGAAAATATATTGTCACTTCTAAAGTAGCTAGTGAACGTGTGACTGTATTTCGGTAGACATCAAGGGAAAAATTCTTTTGTTCATGTTGTTTCTCCGAAAATATTTGTTTTAATATTTTTCTCCCGACAAAAGAAGGGACGTGAGCATTCTTAGGTTCTTGGTGAGTAAACTTCTTGATATTTTGGGGTTTCTTTGGCGAAAATCTGTATTTGTACATGATTGATCGGTGTCAAAGACAGTGGTTGTAAAAGAACAGAGTTGAAGGAAAGTCTCAGACCACATTGAGATATTGGAGAGATTATTTCTATTAAACCGGAACAGCTACCTGAAAGAAATTGAGTATTTTTTGCCGCATAAAATACACCAGGTTAATAGTTTTTATAGTGCCTAGGTATCTAACAGCGTATTGCTTCTTAAAAATAAAAAGGCAATTCGCATATGTACCTATTGTGCTTAGTTTTTACTGTCGATAATTTAATAAAAGAGTTATCTAAATGTTCGATAAACCTTTAAAATTTAAAGAAGCTAAAGTGATTTAAACACTTTATTTTTAAAACTTTTTCTTTAATTTTATAACATCGAATATGACTTTATTATGAAATTGTCTCTCACTTAAATTAAACACTCGTTAGATGAGAATTTGCATTTTATTTTTATTACTTCATGGTTATACCTAATATACATTTTAGATATGTATAAATATACCTATATACCTAAACATTAAGTATTAATAATAGCTACCTACCTAGTTAAGTAAGTATTTAGATATACCCTCGGATAGGTATACCTAAGTACTTAAATATTTTTTCTATGTACTTACAGTCATAGGGATAATTAAGTACTTACTTACATGATTTTAAAAATTAACCATTTTAAAACGTTATCTAGACGAAATTACGCTGGAAATATTTTGAGATTACTTTTTTGCTCTGAAAGTCCAAATTAATGAAATCGTTTTTATTGGAAAAGATAATACTACACTGTTCGCATACAATAACCGCCTGATACATATTTTTATTTTCTTTGGAATACCTAAATGTTTAAAAATACTTCGAGCACAACAAATTTAACAGTGTTTTGCGTCGATTAAACAATTAACGTCAATGTGACAGTAATACAACGACAGTCCTGGTGTTTTATATAATTTTGATTCCAATAATTCGTCTTCAAAATATCTTATTTCATTCATAATTTCGGTGAGAAATTTTGTTACTGAATACTACACATGCTGAAATTATTCCAGAAAGTGTTTCTTGGCTACTAATATTTCTAGAAAAGTATCTCTTATTGCTTAGAACTTGGAATAATTTTTGAAACACTAGTGATATGATACCTAAATGAATAGATATATTTACGAAAACAAAAATGTTTTCGCTTTTAATTTTTTCTATTTGTTTTAAACATTAGGGTAGGAACACCTAATAGTATTTACGTGTTCCTTAAGAATACGCGTTTGTTTTTTTATCAGTGGTTGGCAAAAATTTAAAAAGGAGTAGATGTGATGTTTTGATTATGATTACAGTAGTTATAAATTGGAAGTAGATGCGAGCGCGCTATTCGAAGTGACAGCATAAAACTTATTTATTGTCTAAGTTTTATATTATTTTTGACTTCATTGTTAAGTTGTTACAATTACGTGGTTATTGTTCAATATATACGAGCTCTATATTTAACTTTTCAAATCATGTAGGTATTGGAGGTTATGTAACGGGTACAATATAGGATTGCTATAACGTGGTATTCATTTTATAGTTTAGTTTTGCAAAAGTACCTATGCACTAAAAGAGTAGACATGCCTGCGTACTCTTTGATAACTATTAGAGATGCCACCCGTCTTTATTATGGGAGGGTAAACCTTACTACAGCCTTTGTGACCTTCCGTCCTTTTACTAGAAATGTTCTTACTTGGCAATTAGGTGCATATTAAAATGTAATCATTAGATTGCAAAAAATATATTTATATAAATACAATGAAAAAAATGGCATACCTAATAAATTAAACAGTTGATGTACCTATTCGGCAAATCAACAAAGAATGTCCTTACTTAAATGTGACAACTTTACTTATTACGTTCTCATTTTCGAATTTATAGTTAATTGCAATGGAATACAACTAAAGATTTATTGTATTAAGGGTGATTTTTATCACTTGCGTACTCTTAAAGCCATATATGCATGCATACTCTTTGAGAGCATGTATCATAAATTCAAATATTTTTTCCGATTAGACTATAAAAGCTATTGAGGATTTTAGTTGCTTAAGAAGGATCAAATCTTATTGGCGTGGTGCAGATCGAAATTAATAAATGTGGATGTTTTTTGTAATTAAAAATCAAGTCTTAAGCACTTATACCCAACACATTATTATTATTGATACAGGATTCAGTACTTAGGATTAATACTTTAACTGTCGTTTATCTGTAGGTAGGTACCCGTATATATTTAATAAAATATTTTCTAAGTATATCGAATATTCATATTCTTGTAAATATAAACTGTTGGCATTATTCTATGTACTTATTAGGTAGTTTTGGAAACACTTTTGTAGGTAGATAATAACTTCCTATAGTAAGAAATTGGGACGCTATTAAATGGTAATGGCATTTGAATAGGTATACCTACTAAGTTCACATTGTCTGTTAATAATAATAATAATGTAATTAATTGTCTGGTTTTCTTTGTTATTGTAGCTGGAAATTAATTTACGTTTGCAAGAAAACCATTTGTGCAAAAACAGTAAACCGATTAAACACTCGAGTAATAAGTCAACCGCACGTAGATTAGGTATATATCCGAGAATATAATCAATCATGTATGTGAAATAAACAAGAAAAAAATAACACATCTATAGAGTCTTTTTTGTTGAATAATTAAATTTTTAATTAGGCTCTCCACTTTATTAAAAGCTGAACGTATCTATAATGCTTATGGAATGAATAGGTCTAGTTATTTGAGACCACCTGTGTCTGTGTTTCTTTAATTTTAATTACGGTACCAGCGATTTCACTAATGATAAGTACGTCATCGTTAAACAAAGAGGTTATTAGTATTTAACGAGTTCCAGATAAAGGACCGGTAGCCCGATTGTATCTCTGGTACCATTCTTAAAGATCATTGACATACCATTGGTAGCCGGGAATTCGATTTGTATGACCGACCATACCACGCAGTCAGTTTCTTTTACTCCCACATTCAAAGAACTTGGGTACTTGTTATTAGTTTTTGTGGTACGTTTAGTGGAATGCCGCTTTGTTGCGCCGTTACTTAACATTCCGTAATATCAGAATCTAGTTTACTCGCTCAATCAAGATAGCTAAAATATTTTAATGCCCGAGTTTTCGTTGCAAAAAGTGCATTGTATTCATTCATTTCATTATTTTATTATCTAGGTACCTAACTCTCAATAACTTTGAGGAACAATACATTCGAGACGCAACTAAGAACCTTTTTAAACCTGTTTTTTTTGTCTACCAGTTTGTTACCCAATAACTAAAACTTACTAAAACCAAAATGGGAGTAGTTTTTCTGGATTATAATTAATTACATTTCAAATTTAATATTCAAAGGAACATATGCTTAGTATAGGAATTGTAAATTTTAAATTTACAGAGCAAATTATGTAAGAATTTTTTATGCTACTGCGCAGTGAATTTGAATTCTAGAAATGATTATTTACAGTTGTAGTAAGGGTGTCGTTTGTATATGCAATTTTCAACGAATTCATAGCTGTTTTTTGTCTATAAAACTTGAGTAAATTAGAAAAAATGTCTCTTCGCTGTGTCAATTATAGAAGTTTTCTTCATTTAAAATATGAAAAAAACACATTTTTTATTTTTTCTATTATGTCTTATCATAATATCTCCTGAATTTTACACGTCAACTAGGCATTGAGAAATTTGTATACGGCATTCTTTTAAAAAACTATTAATGCTTAAATTGATGTAAATTATTATTTTTCACGGTGTATGGTACACAGTGATAATGTACAATTCACGGTCTTTCATGTTCTCTAGCGCATTTTCCACCAAAAGTTAAAGAAAATGATCCAATTTTATAGCTTAGCTTATAGCTTACCATTATGTTAATAAGAATCTCAACCTACTTAATTTGAATTTATTTGTGCATCTTTCGATGCGACCATTTGTTCTTGAATCATCAGCCTTTAGATTACATTACCTTTATGCTAAAATTTGTGAGATTTACATCAGTTTACGTGCATTTTCTACGTAAATACAAATGAGAAATGTTTAAAAATTAACAAAATCTTTTCATAGTGTAGGTTAATCTTTACTTGTTATATTCAGAACTTTCTTGACTACATTTAAATATTTTGAAAAAAAAAAACTGGCTTACACAAATTCTCAAACTGACTATGCAACGACACCACATTTTAAAGAGACGCGAATAAATTTATTATTCCTGCCAAGTTTTTTAATAATGAACTACTTGAACGAACAGTTCATTTCTGGTATATGTAGGTAATATAGGTATCTACTTATTATGAACAAGGAGGAGGCATGTCTCATGACTTTTTTACAGCAATAAAATACATGTTCATTTTTTAAATACAGTAATTTCACTGAGTAATTATACAAAACATGTTTTCAACGTCAACTTCTACGTAGTTAAAGGCAATTACAATATACCTACCTAGTTTGCAAATTATTTTTCAAGTAATGACGTTTTATTTAATAGGTCTTAAATATTTTTCTTTATCTAATACGATAGTCTAACAGTGGTATTCATAGTCTGTCTCCATTCGCCGGAGAGCGGTCTCCGTCCCGAAATTATGCGAATTTCTAATGTTAGTTAAACTGGTGCTATTAAACGAATTTTATTTAATATTACATAAGAAATATAATTCTGCTATCTATGTCATAAAATATAGTTGTAGTAGTCTTTTTAATAACATCAAAATTAAAGTTTAGAAATCACTGACCTAACTTGAAACTTTTATGTGAAATTAGCAAAGGTTTCAAACTAGAAGGACCAAAGCTTAAATAAGTACCTAAATATGTTTATAATTTATTAAATTTATCTAATTATATTTCTGTGAAAACTACAAATCATATCTTAAGTTTGACGTTTAAAAATAATGTGCACGGTATTGAGCCGCATTGTTGTTAATAAAACATATCATCCATATTACGTGCCGCTGAAAATAATCTCGCTTTGATGTTATAGATAGTCTGCTACAAAAACCTGTTATACATAGCACGCAATGTCTGCTTCTTGTCCATGTAAAAAATAAAGAACAAACCACAGTAATTTCATCTTTGCGGCCGTGCCTGTCGTTATCAGATCATATCTTTAGCAATAGTAGATACACGTAGCAACATTTTCAATTCTTTAGCCTCTGTCCGTCCTTATCCGATCGACAGGATCGAGCAGGACGGATAGTGAGCTACCGCGCTGCGAGTTCTTGTTCTCGCTAGATTACCTGTTTCGGTTAATGTGTTTATAAACAATATTTGTCTTGATAGATGATTAATAAATCCAGACCTGGCCGTGTAAAAAGGGATTCTCAACGTTATATATCCTTTTGATCTACGATTAGTAACATCAACACCTTCCGTACCTGCAGTAGTGTTATCGGACACGATTTATTGGCAAGTTTTTAATTGATATTTTGAGCATTCAATTAAAAGTAGTAATTATGTTTACATACCGACACAAAATACGTTATTTGACAGATTTTTATTTGATAATTTATTTAAGTCTGCATATCTCCCAAAAAGAAAACTGAATAAGTAGCAGCGTAAGTTATAATTTGTTTTATCCTTGTTTTTACCTTTAACTATTTGCACAGATAAAATTTATCTGTGCTATTTGCCACTCAGTAAACTAATCAAAACTGGCTCAGTTGATCTCAATTTCAAACACATTTATATTACCAAAATAAATGACCAGGAAGTTGGAGATAATAAAACCTCGATGCTAATGCTAATTCAGTGACCACTTTGCAACTTAAATAATTATTTTAAAATTATAATGGTGATATTAAAAATATCCAAAAATAATTAACAAATTAAATTCCTAACAAAATACAGCGAATTATGGAATATTTAAACTTAAACTGGTATGCTCTTTAAACTAAAATAATCTTCCTAGTATTTCTAGAAGTTGTTCAATACCTTAAATAATATCATGCATACGCAGTGCTCCATTGGGATGATGAAAGTGTTGTTTTGGAACTGACATATATCTCGAACATACATCAATCAGTCTAAACCTTAGGCACAACACGTCTACTTTAACCTTATTTTATAGATGGATTCCAAATAAAGTATAGTTAATTCTGATATTACTTAATACAATGGCAAGAGACATTTTTTAAATTTGTTAGCCCTAATAACAAACTCCAAGATTTCATTACACATAGGAAGACTAATATGACGACCCAAACTTAACTTACACAGTAAAAAATAACATTGAGTAACTCCCAACTCATTTTTTATGAGCGAAATTATTTCGGTGTTGAGTTATTAAATATTTCAACAGAGAAATACGCTTATCAACACAATTCTTGACCAGAGAGATGGTTTATGAAGAAAACAACAAAATATATTACTAATATAACCCAATTTTATGTTTCTGGTAACATATAGTTTAGTAAGGTTACTCAAAAGTTCAATGCTACCCATAAAAGATTTATTTAGCTAACATTCTGTGTGAACACTACTCAACGAATTGTGATATTATTTTAACACAATCGGGTGTGAATTCATTTTAACAATGGAGTTGATTTTGAGTGAAATTTTACTTATTTTTTTTGCGGTGTACAATCAAAAATAACAGCCAAATCCTTATTGTAGAAAAGCGTTCTCTCTTCTAGTACTATATGTTAATATTCATTTAATAATATCAATTTTATAGTTAAAATCTAGAATTGCAATACTTCGTTTTTATTTTAAATATTTATAAAATATGAATTCTAACCTGAATATTACCAAGTATATTAAGTTAAAATTGATAGATTTGATGGGTGGCTAGTTGTTATTTTATCGAATTTTTATGTCAAATTGGTTATTGGGATATGTGAAAAGTATCTGGAACAAATTACTGAGGTAGTAAAATATGTCTTAGGACACTGAATCAAACAGAACCAGACTTCGTCTGAAGTACAAGATATATTGTATCTTTTAGCTAGATATCGAGTAACACTTATACTTCCTATATTGTCGGCAATATGATAATAAACTGTGATTAATTAAAAATATAATAATTAATTTTACATGATTTATCATAATATATAAATTTTAGATTAATGCGCAGCATTGTTGCAGATAAATATAAACTTATTGAAGCACAATCGAATTCAACTTGTTTTCGTGTTAGAAACCTATATGAAATTGTCTTAAAGAGTTAAACAGAGAGTAAAAAAAAACAAAAGTAATTTATATAAATGAACTGAAAATGGAAAACAAACAAAAACAATCAGATAATGAAAATCGGTTCTATAATGTAGAAATCTTTGTTTATGTATATCATAGTTAGTCATCCATTCAAATATAGAAATTAAAGTAACAGATGGCAACACTTTTTTAAAATCTGAGTCGCCCTTGTCCATGGAGGATACCTACATGGATTTCATAAGACTATCGACATCTACTATTTTCTCTCTACTATTTGATTGGTTGATTAATTATACATTTATAAGCAAGGATAGAATCATTATAATATACACTATAAATTACAAAATAAATTCATGAATGTTACAGTGTACTAGAAAAATAGTATTTTAATTATTTTAAATGTAAAAATGCAATAGCTTACGTCACAATCGTGCATTTACCACTTTACAAAAACATATATTTAATTATATAACTGTAATGTGCCCTATTTTATTAAAACTCCTTCTGTAATAGACTATAACTTGTCTACTTCTCCATTTTTTCCAAGTGTTTTTTTCTACCGTATTAGTAAATAGCTAAGAACAATGAAAGTTTACAAACAAGGAGACTTTATTCAACATGAAGGATCAAGTAACAATTATGTATTATCTTATAATTAATTCAGTTTTTTTTTTATTATCACGTATAGTGTCAACATTGTATGTATATGACTCATAATCGACTAACTGTATTATTAATGAAAGTATAATATAGTTCAATTTAAAATTGTAATTTGTAACGTATTGATCGCTGACAGGATAAAAATTTTTTCAAATTAATTACGTACCAAGAAAGCATAAGTGGTCTGAGTTTTGCAGCTACTACAATGTTATTAAATGCTAATGGACTTGTTCACCTATACGAAGGGGGATGTATATACTTGGCGTGTCCTTAGTGTAGTCATCATCGTTAATAAAAGTCATGTAGTTACCCACTGAAGGCGACATGAATGAATAAATTATTAAAAATATCTTCAAAGATGTACCGAAACTTCTCGGACACATGTAAATGAAAAATGTACACCATAGTTTTATTTGCTTAGTTACAATTGTGAATTTCTACGTCCAAATGATGTTTTAGTGCAGCTTGTTAAATATTTGATTAACTATATTGCCTACAACTAAATACTTCGCATGTTTCTTCGAAATTTTGCAGACATTATCTAATGTTTGTTATAGTAAAATAAGTTACATAAGTATCTTACGAACATCAGTGGATTTTTAAAAATTAAGTATAAAAGATTATAAATATTTACGTACTTAAAAATCAGCATCTATTTCGGTGGGCCACATATTATACTACCAGCATAGGTGGTAATGGTTTATTTATTTTTTAAATTTTAATCTTAATTCCTATTTTAGAAAATCCGATCTTCATTTTTTTTTGTAAGTGAGATTCCTTCTTATCTTTTTACTGAAACTAAGCAGAAGAGGCAGTGATGATATCTATATTTTAGTTTTTTTTGTTTTTTTCCCAGTATTGCTTATTATCGTAGCAGCGACTAGCTCGTTACTAATATATACTATATGACTTCAAAATTACAATTACTTTCAAGTAGCTGTGAATTGTTTATTTCAAGTCGTGGAACTTAAGTTATCTTTAATTGGCGTAAACACCGTTATCGCTACTTGTATAACTATTAAACATCATTACGCACAGCAAGTAAAAAGTGCGTATCACCTCTTAAATTCACCATTTCATTCAAGTAAAGTTGAAAACTTCCATGCTGTTCGTCATTATGTAATGTCTGTACCTATTCAATCGTGTCATTTGTGGAATGTACTCTTTGTCTTTGTGAATAGTATAAGATCTTTTATAACTATTAACTTAATGCTTTGTATTGGCAAAACCACATATATATATATGTATACTAAATTATAAATTTCAACCCAGATTAAATATTTGGGTCAAAACATTAAAAAAAATCCAAGAGGCGAAACATGCAACATGAATAACCAGAAAAGATTCAAAGAAATATAATAAAAATTATAATGCAGGGATATGTATTCAACTACTACTAGAAGAAAAAATTCAAGGAGTTCAGTGCAAACGTTGAACGTACCGCGTTCAAAATGAACAGAAGAAAAATGTTACTAAGTAGATGCAGTGGAAACAGACAATGTGTGGTAGTCATAACTTGACTGCTACTTTAAAATAACGGTACAGCACCATTCGATACTTTGTAGTAAATATTACTTGAAAGTTACATATTGGCAATTTCTGTTACGGATGCTAGTGTCAAAATTAGTTTCAAGTTTCGTTTCTTAGAGCAAACGACTTCATAGTAAGATTTGCAAAATGCATCATTCTGACAGGCAAGACGTATATCGCCATTATTGTAACATAATCTTACCTTCACAAATAAACCTTTTGTCGTTATTTTTGCATCAAACTTAATAGATGGATGCATGAAGATTAATGTAATTTCCAGGGAACAATAAAAAAAATAGCTTTCACCATCTAATACTATCACACGAACTTGCACTTATAAATATCTATTTGATTCAGAGTTAAAGAAATGGAGATAGAATATGTAGAAAGCAATAAAATGTAACAATATTAGCTGCCAGACAAAGTAATCAACATACTTTTATGAAAGAGTGGTAAGAAGTTCGTTGAAAGTTGCGGTTTTCACGCCGCGAAATCATATTCAGGGAACCACAACGTCGCGGTAACGTAACCCTAAAGTTCTGAAAACGCCACCTTAACATAGCAAGCACCAAAAACTTATTCCCCATTTTTATCGTAGGCACGTAATGGCAACGTTTCTATTATCTGCCCATAGGTAGTGCCAGAACACTTTAAAGTACCCACAGTAGTCGTAGCTACGTTCCAACGACTTGTGTTAGTTGGGTAGTGTGTTACACTGTACACTTATATCTTATTTGATTAGTTAGCTAAAGTGGTAACGACTTTAATTTATCTTTGTATATATTGCTAAAGAAGAAAGAAATGTAGAGGACAAATACAACTTATGCATGTTGAATATAATTTTTACATAAAACTAGGTTATGATATGTACCTGTACTGCCCTTGGCATACAAATCGATATAAACAAAATTATTCACAATTCTATAAAAAAAAATTCAAAAGTATTTCTTATCGTTCACGTAGTTGTTATTGTATGGAGAATGGTCATGGTGGATAAGCACGGCTGCATTTTAAAAGTTCCACTATAATAATAATAATAAGTGTGCAGATGCTAGGTAGGCACTGGCTTGTCTTGAACTTTACGCCGTTAATTAAAATATAATAATCAATTAATTCACTATTATACCTATATCTACGTATGCAATTAAATATTTACGGCAGTAAATAAAAGAGGTTTTTATGGTTGTATATGCATATTTATTTTTTTGTAAAACATCTGTATGGAATTTTTACAGTTATTCATTAAGTGAACTGATTGTACAGCATTTGTGCTTTGCTCGGAATGGAATTCCAATAGAATTTTAACAGTAATTAAACGCACATAGAAGTTTTAATCCGATAATGATCGCCAGACTCTCTTTGAATGCTTGTGATTTGTCTATTGTGCGGTAAATTTCTATTTGATTAATCGCCGTACCTTGTGTGTGTACCGAAAAGCTTTTTTTTGTATCAATTTGTCGATGACGGCACATGCGAAGGATCTTGACACTGGCGAGGAATTTTAGGTTAGCGGTCACGGTATGCGCAGTGACAGATCGGGTGCGTCCCGAATAAAATAATTCAGTCGAAAATATTCTACATATTCGCTACAGGTGATATTTCATAACGAGCGTTCATTTATCAGAACTATCAGAAATGAGGAAAAGTATTCGGGCTTCTTAATGAAACTGACCGCGTTTTAATTAAGAACCACTTTTCATTCCACATCACCTGCTTTTATCTATGTATGTTGTCGGCGTAGGTAGACAAAATTAATTTTAGGTATGGCGCTAGTAACTGCTCTAACTTTATAAAAAGTGTGTAAGAACTGTTATCTGGTTCTTATTTAAGTAAAACCGAGGGTAAAACGATTTTGAAACGCTTTGCAATTACTTCTAGAGAATTTGCTTTAGATATCCATATTGATGAAATTTAATTATAAATGATAAAAATTAATTAAAAAGAGTCTATTCAAACAATAGGTAGTCAAATTTCACAACAAAAAAACAATCAAATGTCACTACTAGTTTAAGATTCCTTACATAAATGGTCTATCAGAAAAAATATCTAAAATTTGGAATATTGATTAAACACAGATTGCTTCTGGTAATGAAAACACAATAAAAATGATATTATCTAAGCTAAAGCAAAAATGTCTAAAGTAATTGAAAAGTTACATTATACACACTGATTAAGAACTTATCTAAAAAAATTTAAATGTACAGAGGACTCCTACAAATACAATTTTGTAAAAAAATGAAAAAGAGCAGCTTAAAAATGATTTAAAAGTACACTTCTGCACGGCACTGGAAACTGGTCCACTGTAAATCATGATAATATATAACATTTTATAACATCTATTTTATAAAGCAAATTCAACTGCTTTTGCCGCTATTGTTATTAATTTTTAAAGAATTAATTTGTGGTTTTAATTAATAAAATAGTTTAACATACCTGATGTCACAACAAAATTTTGGGCCCGTCTTATCCATTTTCTACAAATTGACACAAATATTTCCGCTTCTTGTTTGTTTTGAACGCGTAAGTTATTGGCATCATCTATGATACGTTTGCGTTTCCACTTCGGTGTGATATAGATACTTCATTTTTTAAATATCCCACAAAAATAAGTCAAAGTGATTTGAAGTTGGGAGATCGTGGCGGTCATGATCCTCCTCGTCTAATCCCTTGGTATTAATGCTTGGACGCGCTGTACATGGTATGGATATAATTGAGCCTCGTGTATGATACGCCACACTGCTGCAATACGCTGTGAATGTCCTGGACCTCCATCTCTTCCACGATTCGGTTTCAAATTTCTCTCGCGTTGCACTACACTTGCACTCATTTTACACCGCGGTAAAAGTAGTTGCATTTGGCACGTTTATCGGGAAATCGTAATGCATTTTCACATGGTCATACATTAAAACAATATCCATCAACTCTGAGTTGCTATATACACGTAAGCCATTGAAAAACTAATGTAAACCCACTCACTTACAAAAACATTCATATCTACAAAAGTAATCGGATTTCAATATTGGGAATTGCCTGTCTAGAGACTACAGCCCAGCGCTATAAAGCTTGAAAATACAACTTCAATAATTTTTTACTCGGAAACTGTAAGAATTTAACAAAAAAATTATTTTACGATATTGTCTCCATTTTCCATGACGCATCTGTTCCAAAATTTGTTTAGGTAAGTTCTGAATCACCCTGTTTATAAAATATCTACCACGTTCAGATTGTGATGGGGTGTATATTGGAGAAACCAGTATATATTTGCAAAAATAATACACTAGAAGTGTTAAACCTTTACTATTATTTAATCAACAGAATAAAACAGCTCTTGAAGAACATTATCAAAAACTTTAAATTTGATATATAACTCACAAATTATGGGTAAACAAAGTAACTAGAAAAAATAGGAAATGATTAATATTAAAAATAGTATAAATCAAAAACAAGATATTCAAAATCTAAATGCATGTTATTATAATCTAATATGCAAAATTATAGAAAAATAAAAGCATTGAAACTATACAATTTGAAAATAATAAAATTCTATTAATATATTGGTATACATATTTTAATTTATCTTTGTGTTGTTTCTTTTCTTATCTTTTTATATTGTAAAAATTTTTCACTCGGTTTTTCATTTAAAAAATATAAAGAAAAAATCTAAAAAATTCTGCCCATCAAAAGGTTTCTAATAGTTATATCGTTATTGTTGCTTACGTTCTGAATGAATCTGAATGAATTTACTCGTTATTATAACTGGCAGAACAAAACTTGTCCTCGTATCTAGAACCCTTATATTTCTAAGATTAATATGACTAAAACATCATTATCGTGTATGAACGTTAATATAATACTATTATGTCTCAATTTTGGAATCAATTTTGTTTTGAGTCTGTATTGGTAAGCTTTTTTTATTATATTATAATTATCAATTCGCTCCAGTGTCCTGAAGATGTTGAAATTGGTGGTTTAGTTTTCCAACTGACCTATAACCCAGTTAAAAAAAAACAAATAATTAATTTCGAAAAAACGAACACAACGTTTTTTCATTTTTGTTATATACACAGGGTGTAGCTTTAAATGAAGGGTCAGATTTATTCCGAACCTACTTACTATTATACTCATTTTATAGTAAAACATTTAGTGGCTTTAAAGTAAACATATCGAAAATATAAAATCAATCTGACTTTATAAATGTCTATTGCAGTTTCGTTCTCTGCCACTTGATTAGGTGCATAGCTACAGTTTTGCAGCTAGTTTAAAAAAATAACTTAATTATGTGAAACTTACTATATATTGAAAGCAGTATAAAATCTGTATAATTTTTCATTTGACTCTAATAAGTATCCATTGATTTTTTTCCGAAAATATGCCTAGTAGTTACTACTTACTTCTTCATTTTTTCTACTAAAGATGACGCCGTGGGTTATGGATTGAAACTGAGACAGAGGACTCTGTATAAGACTGTTCCTGTATATTATTTGAAATTTGAAAGTAATTAGAACCGAAAAAACAAAGAAAATAATACCTAAATACTAAATTAGGGCTATCAAAATTTTTCAGATTTACCGGTTTGTTTGTTCTTTCCTCTATAAAACTTTGTATATACTTACTACGTATTTTACATTCCTATTCCGCTTTATTTCTTTTAATAATATTTATTTTGGAATATTTGGTAATTTAATTCAATTTTGTTATAATTTTATAATAGATTTTTTTCTTTACCTCGTATATATTCTCATGAACTGTGGGCTAATAATTCCGGCTGAGTTATCTTGTTAAGACAACGATACAAAAAAAAGTAATTAATTAGTTGACAAGGAACTTTTAATAAAACAAGAGTTTCATAATATCTTATGGGAAACCATGTATATTCATAATAATATAAATAATATATCTTATATACGTGGGCGCCTGTTACAATTTTTAATAATAAGTTTTAAGTTTGTAGTAATTTATATGCGGCTGCCCACACAAACATTTATTACTGTTTTAATGCACTACTTAATTAATTAAAAAAAGAATAAGTTTAACAATCTAGATTTTTTACCGTTAGGACTGAAATATAACCTCATTTATCTAAATCGCTCAACTTTATTACGTAACTTTCCGCATTTTAATTGATTTTTAATACGACTGAAAAGGTAGTAATATTTCATTTTAATTACTCATAAATTTTTATTTAGAAATAAGTATATTTATGAAATAGGCATTGTTGATTGCAGCGTTTGTTATACAGTGTGTCTCAGAAGTCATGCGCATTTCGGAATCTGACAATTTTTCGAAAAATCGCTTGGACAGGTTAACTTTGTTTTTTTTTGGACTTGAACTTTAGTAAAGTTCAATTCTAAAATATGTACCCAATGGAGGCGGGAGGGGGGATAAGATTATTTTTTTAATGGCAACCACTTACGAAAGCTCAGGTTTTTCTGATTGATTTGGCATGAAACAAGTGCAGTGTTAGTATTCCAAAATTGTCTTTTAGTCAATTTTTAATCTGTAGACATGAACAAAGCGCGCTTCCTTTCTTTTGATTTTAATTAATGAGTAATTAAAGTGTTCTTTTCAGTTTATATATTATATATATCGAGTACATCAACACGATTTTAATTTGATTGACACGGCTTTGGATTCGTCAGTTTAATAGTAGCAAACATTACGTAAGATCGATCAAACTTTCTTTATCGGGTTTATTTTGTTTTATACATTTTTATCAAAACAGTCGTGCGTATATTAGCAGAATAAATTCTTCGAAGTTTGGAAATTTTCTAGGTTTTTTCCTTGGACTTTAATTTATGGTTATAAGTTTGTGTTATGTCTATATATACAGTTGAGATACGCATACAGAATGATACGATTTAATCTAAAATAATTTACCAAATTATAGAAATAAGACATAACTGTTATATAAGCATCGCTCTGTAGTTGATAAAAAAATATATTGCAAATTTTGTAATCACGTATAATACATATGTACATACATATTTTATGTACACGTAGAAATGCCATACATTAGGTCAAATATATTATTTCCCATATTATTATTTTTTTTGAGATTCATAGTAAATCCATGGATATATGTGTTTATTCCGAAAGACAATTAATGTATTAAAATTTGGTACAATTTTAAGTTCGCTAAGATATAAGGAAGCTAACTTTGGGATGTATTTATTTAGTTTTTAGTTTTCTATTTTCTATACGTTTTTGATCGTTAAATGACATTTGACATGATTTTGAACAATAAGCCTTCGTATACTATAATATCTGCTCAATTTATGAGCACTTATATCACAGGTGCTTTTTAATAAGTATTGCTATTGTTTTTGCCTTTCCATTGAAGTTTTTGTTATGTGAAGAAATGTTTAATTTGTCCTGTCTAGTTCTGTTAAAAAGATTATGTTATTGTATTTATGGATATGCATTGTGTCTCAGTTGCTGTTGATTTGAATACCTAATATTATTGTAAATTATATAATATAAATAATTATATTCTATAAAAGCGGTAAGTTTGCCTTAATTATGTTTGTAGAAATCCAACCTATCACCTGTTAAAATATTAATAGTCTCTTCGGTAATACTTAATTTTATTCTACATCCAGGATCCAATATGGCGTCCATAAGAAAAAAAAAACATTGAATGTTGCATAATCGAAATTAGTGATCGTAGAAATTTTCTTTCGACGAAGACTGTTTTCGCGAATATTCTTACCCCCTGTATTTAATTTTAGCTCTTTCTGTTGAAGTAATCACACTAGATGGTATTTTTCAAAAATGCAATTTTTATTTTTTCACAATATTTCAGCAACAGCAGCAGATATATTTTTATCTGTTTGGTTTATCTTAATGGCCATGAAAAGGTGCAACTATTGTCTAATTTGGGCTACCCTGTATATTTTACGGTTTCCAAGTTGCCAATAGTAAGCCATGAAAAATGGGCCACCCTGTATATTTGGAATGTTATAATAACAGTCTTATTCCTATGTACTATAAAAATCAAATCGTTATTGAAACTAAAAAAAGGATTTTACTTCAGTGATTCTAATGTAAAATGTAACTTGACCTTTTTTATTACTCTTTGACCTGCCCAAGCCAGTGCATACCATACAAAAAACTGAGATGGTAGCAACAAAAATGTTGAAAGATCGATTGGATTAATAGCTCTGTGTGCGGCGCACATACATCATGTCCTTATCATTAATAAGTTGCGCTCTATTACAATAATTAGTAAATGGATTTAATTAACTGGAAAGTGTAGCTTGGTAGGCCGTTGAATCGTTTCACACGAAATAATGATTTATTGTGACCGCAGCGATCGGAAAACGCTGCGCACGTTATACTATTACAGTCACACACGTACAGTAAAAAGAATTTATGGCTTTATTTAATAGTGAAGATTTATGTGTGTCCGTTCCTGTTATGCAAGTTCTTGTTCTTTTGAAATATTGATTTAATTAGCGGTGCTTATTACATATTTTTCAGAATTTACGCCAAGTCTCGTAACGGAAGAAAGCAGCTAGTGAGCTTATATTGATATAATTATGCTATAGAAATAGATCGACCAGTTTTTACACTGTCTGGTTGCACGACAATAATTTAAAGTGCAGATTACTTGAATGGCAGTCGAAGTAAACAGTAAAACGTCAATAACAGTCGGTGATTGGTTGTGGAAGAAGATTTTGTTGCAGACTTTAGTATTATCTAGATATAGAAGTGTTTATCACATCAGGGATACCGTTCTTATGTGTAGAGTAGATGCTTCATTTTTTCTTAATTTCTTTATAGAAAAAATGTTGCAAAATCATTAACAAATTAATTATATTTTTACGTCTATAATTTTTTATTATAAACATGAAATGACGTCATACAATGAAGGCCCTAAAATTTATGTTTCATGTTTCTTTTTACTGTTACCACAAGCTTAATGAAGGAGATCGACCAATAAAAATTGCAATTTTTAGTAAAATATCAACTAAAGAATTTCTCTGACTTCTAATTTTTATCAATTTTAAATACCCACAAGTTATAATTGTTACGCCAGTTTTGTAGTATTTATCAAATTGCCATTGAAAACTAGCACCTCTATCGCGATTCGGCTATAACGATATGTTGCAAATACGGAATTCCAGGAAACAATTACTCTGCGGGCTAATCCGCCGACCAGTATTAAATTACACCTAGAAAACCTATAGCAAACAGCTAAAGTCACTCGTCAGTAACCCAGCAGATATATACTGGTTTCAAGCTTATTAGCTGTCATGTGTATGCCAGAGGTGAGGTAACCGACGAGTAACCTTAGCTGTTATCGCCGAATTGCAATAGAGGTCACTAGCTTTCAATGGTGTCCCCTGCGATGTAGAACGCTTCGTTTTGTGGCTGTTAGTCCGACATGGAGTAGCGAATGGCCGTTAGAGGTAGCTGTTCTACTCTGCGTTACTCATAGCCCCTACTGAGGGGCGACAGAATTAAACAGCTAAGGTTATTCTATGGTATACTGATGAAAGCTAATAAGCTCGAAACGGATATATGTCTGGTGGGCTCTTGAAGAGTGACTTTAACTGTTTGCTATAGGTTTTCTAGTTGTTTCTTGGAATTCCGTATTTGCATGTACAAAGTTGTTCGGGTTTTTATTTTGTTCTTTATCAAGCCTCCAAAGAATAAACATAAGTTACGACTTGCTAATATTTCAAATGTGGTGGTAGTTAATTTTATTATCAAAACTGTCTGCCAATTTTGCCACTAATAATTTGTAGTTGGAACATCTATATCTGAATACATTTTGATTTATAGGTAAATGTCCCATTAAAGAATATATTATAGTTTATGCTTTCGTACTAAATTAAATGTGGATCATTCTCTCTCTAAAAAAATTCAAAATTTGTATTCTTAACAGGTGCTAAACATCAATTTTGTATATTTGAAATACTTATACCATGTAACTGTCAACATGTTTACCACTAAATTTCATACACTTACATTTTTTCAAAACAAAAATGACAATGAACCTTATACTTACCTACTATTTGGGCTGCTTTCAAATAAATTTATGATTTACAAAATAATTTTCATTGTGTGAACTTGAACTATTTTAGCAAATTTTTAAAGTTATATTATTACAGACAATTTTAGCGAATGCTTAAAATCACATTACAGTAAATTGTCGATTTGAATAGTTTTCCTAGTGTTTTTAAAATAATCTGCTTTTAGGATGGGTATAACCACGCAGCACGTATGTATATACGCACATTAATTAGATAAATGTAAGATATTTTAGGCACAAATATTCTTTGGCTGCCACTCAAAAATTGCTTAGTCTGTGGATAAACGACAAATGAGTTTTCCACAAATCACTAGACTATGTTGCGCTAAAATTTAGGCGTTTAAAAGTGCGACGAATGAAACGGTTTACGAATAAACAATCCAAACATTGATATCGTAATTACTACAGATTCAAATCTCCGTAAATTTAAATATGTCATCATTATTCATTTATTTTTTTTAACATACCTTATATATATATATATATATATATATATATATATATATATATATATATATATATATATATATATATATATATATATATATATATATATATATATTGAGTGATACCAACGAATTTGGTTAATTTACGAATTAGTATTCACTAATGGATAATGCCATTTGTTAAAATGAAAATGTCGAATAAAGTTATTCTGTTGATATTTAGTAGTTTAGCAGTTTAGTTGGAACCACCTGAGTCTGAGGTATACCGGGTGTCCCGAAATAAATGCAACAAAATTTGGTCAGAAATTCTTAAGAGAAATTTAAGGGACCCGTATTTTTTACTTCTGTGACAGTTGCCATTAACCATCATCGGGAGCTCATAGAGACAGGATCAGTAGTTGTAAAAAATCACAATTTAAAGAAATTTAATTTTAATTTAAAGAAATCACAAGTTAAACATTAACAATTAATAAGAAAATGTGAATATCAAAATAAGGTACAATAAACTTGGAAATTAATAACAAAATTAATGGTACTTCATGATTAAATAATTTAATTCTAAAAAGTTTGTTAAAATCACACTGGTCAGTTCCGTAAAACGTGTTCAAAGTGAGAACCGTTTTGTTCAACACAAGCCTGCAAACGTGACACGAAATTTTGACGTATTTTTCGTGTGAATGTTGGGAATCTGTCTAATTTCTTCAGCCGCAGCAAGGATTCGTTCATGTAATTGTTCCCGGGTTCTAATTGGTACGGCATAGACGCGATCCTTCATGGCCCCCCAGAGAAAAAAGTCCATGGCATTTAGATCGGGAGAACGGGAGGGCCATGTTACATGAGGAGAATTGTTACCTATCCATCGCCCTTGGAAATTTTCATTCAGCCACTCAGTTACGAAGTGCCCCCGATGTGGTGGGGCACCATCGTGCATAAAGATCAAATTGCGTCTAATACCGAGAGGAACATCTTTCATAAGAGGCGGTAGTTCATGCTCCAAAAAATTAAGGTAACTTTCAGCATTTAATCGTGGAGGCAATAAATATGGACCGATGATGCAATCTCCGACAATTCCAGCCCAGCAATTAATTGAAAATTTTTCTTGCGACTGAGTCTGCCTTAAGACAAATGGATTTGCCATAGACCAATAATGAAGATTGTGCTAATTTATTAGGCCATCTTTTGTAAAGCACGCCTCATCGGTAAAGAAAAAATTTCGTATAAATCCCGGATTTAAGTTGTAACGTTGAAGAGCCCATAAGCTAAAATGTCTTCTTCGTGGCAAATCTTCTACTTTAAGTACCTGGGCCTTTTGAAAGTGAAAAGGTTTCAACAGTTGTCGTTTGATAAAGCGGTGTATTCTTGTTCTGGGAATCTCAAGTTGAGATGACGCGCGTCTTATACTTATTTCGGGATTTTCTTCAATTAAATATAAGATAATTTCTTCCTGTTCGGGAGTTAATAAATAACTTCTCCCTGAGTTAGGTTTTTTCACAACTACGGATCCTGTCTCCATTAGCTGCCGATGTACTCGTGCAAACATTGAATGGTATGGGAGTATGCGTGCAGGAAATCGCTTGGCGTACAATCTGCGTGCGAGTCGTGAATTTCCACGAGCCTCCCCGTAAATTAGGTGCATTTGTACCCTTTCTTGGACAGAAAATCTCACCATTTTTTCGAGAACAATGATTACTGACAACTATTAATGGTAACAATTTGACACTGGTTAATGACAACTGTCACAGAATAAAATTGATTGTTTATTGCGAATGCCAGCCACCTACGATTAACACTTTAAAATTTCATATGAACCTCGATATGCATCCAATCACATTTTGCCATTTTTTCGAAAAACGCTGCGTTTTTCGAAGAAATTTTAAGAGACAAAAAAGTTTTTAAATTCCCTGAGTTTCTAAGAGGCTACTTATTTTTTTAAAAATAAAATATGCAACTAATGTTCGGTGGCCCCAAAGGCAAGGGGGCCCCCGAAAAAGTGTCTTGTGGGGACCCCTTGCCAAAAAGCTTATCAGCATCGCATTCTACATGTCATAAAATCCCTGTGTACCAAATTTGGTGGTTCTTGTGCGATATAGCTCTGAGATATAAAAAAAATTAAATTTTTAGGGGCTTATTTCAGGGGGCTATATCTCCGAAAGGGGGCCGCACTTATCAAAAGTAAAAAATACGGGTCCCTTAAATTTCTCTTAAGAATTTCTGATCAAATTTTGTTGCATTTATTTCGGGACACCCTGTATACGCCTCAGTTGGAGAGTGGTTTTAATGTAAATTACCTGGTCAAATTTATTTATCTACATTAGCTATATTATAAGATTCACAAGTAAATTTACTTTAAATGTGCGTCATAAGCCATCTGCAAAAAGTACCTATTATAGATGCTGCAATGTAGAAATTGATTGAGTCAAGTTGAAATATTTTTTAAAAAATTCATTTCTTAACTTGATTTCTACCGTCACTCAACAAAGAAAATAAATGATATATATTTTTTTGTTTCGTATTTAGTTGATCAGTCAGTTCAATTCAAGTTGAATATCAATTCAGGCTATTTATTTTATTCACTACGTGCCTATGTGAACAGCCAGTTCTAATGTTATTTAATAAACAATAATGGCAATACTTCCTTTTTTTTATTTGTAAGTATTTATAAGTACTACAACACAAAATTATTGTTTTTGTTTGTCTGAAGTCAGACCAGATTTGGAATAGACACCATGGGATTTAATAGATTTTCTGATTAGCAAAAAATTAATTTAGATTACTTAACATTTGCAGAAATGTGAAATGAATAATTTAATAAAATACCTGTTACTTGGCCTCAATGGAATCCATACATAAAACAACCAGGGATAGTAAATATCGCTAAACGATTGCATTAGTACTATACTGTGGCAAGTGGCGCCTGGAAACTTGACGTTTATGATTGTAAATGTTTAATGCATGTAATCAAGTTTGTACACCGATTTTACCTACATCGGTACCACTTTATGGGCTTTGGTATTATGTTCCTTTGTCATAAACCATAAACGGTGTACGTTACTGATTCCAGTCGGAATTCATATAATATTTTTCAAAGGTCAGAAAATAGATTTTTCTTCGAAAAGTGTGTTTAGATTATGCGATTTGTCACATGATTTATCACGTGATTAATAATATGGTGAATATTTTTGTGTTTACACCATATGATTTTTGGTATTACAGAAAGTTATGATCAAGTCATATGTAAAATAATAAATAAGTAACAGCTAAAATTCAAAATAGAAATGTTGCTAAATTGACAAGATTTTCAAACAGATTTTTTTGAAATTGGCGCTCTCTTATGGGAGTATATAATTTGGGTTAATTACTACATGCTGTTAACACGGTATTAACTTGTCTTAATAAATCGTCAAAGGTTATAATGCTCATTCTGTTAATTCTTTTATCAGAATACAAATGACAAAAAATGACGAAAACTATTAAGCTGCTTTCAAAGAAAGATCTTATGTCACATATATAGAAGGGTACCGAATAACAGAATGTGGCACAGGCGCAGCAATATAGAGCTCTATCGGCTCTATAAGGAACCTGATATCGTCCGGTTCATCAATATAAATAGGTTAAGGTAGTTGGGACATCTACAAAGTATAGGCGACACCCCAAAGAAAATATTCCAGCAAGCACCTGCTGGACATAGGAAGAGAGCCAAACTCAGAGCCAGATTTATAGATTAGGTAGAAGATAATTTAAGAATTATAAATTGGAAAACCAGCCCGAAGAATAGGAAAGAATGGAAATTGCTACTAGAACAGGTCAAAACTCACCCAGGATTATATGTGACAACTTTGACGTGTAGCATACGTCCAAGGTCGAAGCAGTTCTCTATAAACTCCGCTTGAAGTATAGTACCTAACTTTACTTTAGATTTCGAGAAACTAGAAATAAAATGAGATTACTACAAACAATTGTTTATCCTCCGCTTGAAGTATATTGACTGCATTAGATTTCGCGAAACTACAAACGATTTGTAGCCTACCCTTGAAGTATATTTTCTTGACGTTAAATTTAGTCAAAGCCCGGCAAAATTATATATATTTTTTTTTAAATTGTCACCTATGTACCAGTAAGCAAATCAAAGTGATGGACAAAGTTACTGTTTAGTATATTTATTTAAAATAGGAATGGTTTTATATATTTTTCACACGAGAATATATTGAAAATATTAAAAATAGGGTTGCAAGGTCATATAACTTTTTTTAAAATACTACAAACAACTACAAACGATAATCTATAAGAATCACAAAGAAAAAACTGAATATTTAAAAGGCGGGTGCCAGCTTCACATATCCCGTTAATTTTTATTATTGGGAAAAGGAATCAGTGTTTAATGTTGTCGCTATTATTTCCTGCTTCCCTTTATAGTAAGAACAGATAAAAATAGACTATAAGGAAATATAAATTTAAATTTTCAGAGGAAAAAGTGGCGAAAAAGGAAATTAATATTTATTTCGAGAACCAACAGAAAGGTTAAAGTTCAATGCGAGTAGAATATTTAGAACACAATCCCTAAGAATTTTAAAAATACTTTTATGATAGAGATCATAGGAAAAGGAAGTTATAGAAGTCACGACACTGGAAAACATAAAAGGATATTATCAAGTTATGAACCTACCAAATTTGAATATTAAAATGTATGCATTTTTATGTTACTTTAAAAGATAAATGAACGTGTGTTAATTGATATGATTTTAATTAGATTAATATTTTATTAGTAAACATCCCATTCTACGAGGTCTGACCAGAGTTTTAGAAAAATCTTTTAATAAATTTTTGAGAAACAGTTCAACTTATTCAGCAACATTTTAGCTGTTGCTTTAGCAATATTTATTTTATCGCTCCTAGACAGAGTGAATAATAAGTGCAGAAAGAGCATGAGCATTGTGGTCCATTTGTGGCCTCTGAAGCTCAGATCGAGGTTCAAGTTTCTTATGAACATTATTACGTAACTGTCAAAACTTCAAGGTAACAAAAATATTGGTTGTGGTCTTGTGAATGATATTCATAATAAACAATTCCAATGTAATAAAATAGTCAATAACGTCTTGACTTGATATTGGTTGATTCCTGTTTTTCCATTGTGGAGACGGGACGTCATAATCGTAAACTCAAGTTTCGTCACCTATTATGATACTCCTAAGAAATGTGTCGTCATTGTACCTTCTCAAGAAAATACACACTTCAACCCGATGTTGTTTTTAATTCTGTCATGCGCTGGGGAACAAAGTTGGCTGCAATACGACTCATTTCTAAGCTTCGCGCAGCATGATGCTCTATTTAAACCGTAAGTGGCACTTTGACTAACTCATAACTTCATATCCGAGTGCAGTGTATTTGTAAAACTTCTGGGAACGACATATTCAACTACACAGACTTTGCTGCTAACCAGATTGTTTTTCAATAGAAGTCGGCACAAAACTGTCAAAGGACGATGTTGGTAATTCAAGTTAGTTAGTTCTTTATTGTTATTTCGTTAATACATTCATGAAGTTCTGCTGCATACGAGTGTATTTTATAGTTTCAGTTTTTTCTTTTAACATTTAGATGGAAATAACAATTTTATTACTACTGAAACAATCACCTTACATCCTTTTGTCAAAAAATAGTCTCAGTGTACAAAGAAGAAACATTTTGAACTGTAACCAAAGCTAGGTATGCATTTATTTTAACCGCGGCATTTCCTAGCTAGACCGTGGCAGACATATCAATGATCTTAATCCTGAAATATCTAATTAATGACAAGTATCTGAAATAGAACCAGACGTTGCTTTAAATAATTTCATAACGAAAATACCAACCACGTTTACATTTAAATTTAACCGTGGCAAATATTTCAAAAACACATTATATAATTGGCCCGGCCGCAGACAACATGTCGATTGGAAAAACACCGATCGAGATCTGCCTAAGAGGCTTAGCTAGGAACGAACAGAGCGTATTGGAAAAAAATACGTCAGGTGGGTGTAGCGGTACAGGTAATAAACCTGTTGAAATAAAAATATGACCTCCCACATTAAGCACACACACTTGATTTCTACGGTCAGTCATTAACATGCTAAACGTTACCAAGCTCTCACCATAAACGATTATGTTTGCTTAGGTGCTACGGCTTAGCTTCGTCCTTCGAAGGCAATGTTTTGTTAAGCGCATCGCGCTCTCCTGCCAGAACCAGAAACAAATAATGGTGAATGCCGTTCGGTTTATTTTACGTTTACGACCAGATGTATTGTGTAATAATTGCAATTTGTTCACCGCAGTCGATGCAATGTGCAACGAATATTGAAAACAGTAACTACCAAAATTGTTGAGAATTACGTAACCACATCTTACTGCTGTTGCAGTAGTATATTTATGTCACCTAAATGTGGAACGATAAAGTATAAGTAGTAGTAGGGAAGAATTGAACAATGCAAATTGAGTGTGGTTATGACTAAAATATAACATCAGCATACCTTCATCGTTTAATGAATTATAAATCTAAATAGTAGGTCTGTACGATTCGCACATAGCACTACTTGAAATGTAGTAACGGATATGACACTTAAGTGAATTAATAAAACGAAAATATACGTTTTTGTATGAAAAATTCAGTTCTGAAATAAATCACATTGCAAATTTAGTTAACAACAAAAGAATGGGTGTAATATTTAGACATAAGTAAAAAATATAAGTTTTAACAGAATTCCTCTTTGAGATGGTATTTATCGCCGTCAAATAACCAAATTAGGTATGTCAAACTATTTTATTAATTAAATCCATACATTTATTCTATTAATAATTAATAACAATAGCACACTGTAAAAAATAATACAGTTAAAATAGATGGCACTTTATATACCACTCATTATTGCTGTAATTCTCTTACCGATTGTGACTTTACAAATAAAATGTAAAATTACGTTGTAAATTTATTTTGTGGTGTAATTTTAGGTTTTGATATGATATCCCCAGTGAAGTCAAACATTTTTGAACCAATAGATTCGTTTTTTATATGCTTTTCAGATTTATATACAAAAAATTAAGTACGTTGGAATTTATGACTCATTTAGTTGAAAATAATACTTATTTCTATTATAGCCCCGATGTATACCTTAAAATCAGCAGAATAATCCTTTTTAAATTTATAATTAAAATTTTTGGACAAATTGTGTAAAAAACATTTGTTACACAAAACCGCACTTTTCCTAACTGATTATATAAATAGCTATTTTGTACTCCGATTACGGCTCAGTTAGCTAATTAGTAGTTACAGCTTTATTACATCTTCAATATATTAACTGCCCTTTGCTTATTTTTTAGCTTAGAAATACATGTACATACGGCTACTGAAGTAATAAAATATTATGGTTTTACGGCAATTTTTTATTAAAATTTGGTACCTACACATTTAGATTATTTGTACAAAACAGAACACTTAACTTTATACAAGACATATAACAATGTAAAAATATATTCGTAGAACTAAAGTTAACATTTTATAATATTCAAACGAAATCTATGATCTTATACTAACTATTACAAAGTAATATTAATTATATAAATGTGTATAGATAGTAACTAGATACCCAGAACTTTAATCATGCTAATCCTCCCCTTTTCTTCAAATATGTATAAAATATAATTCAATAGAAAATAATATATTTTTATATATTATGTAAGATGAACAAAACAACAGTGCTTTTGTAGATGTAATGTTTCTTTGTTTCAATAATTATATATAACTTACATACCTATTACTTCTTAATTGAGGTTATGTTTAAACAAGCACTAGACAAAACTATTTATAGTACTAAAAACACTCACTTATCACCCTAGATATGTTTATATTGCTAGTCACTACTCACTAAATTAATTATGGACCTAGGTCCTAGGTACACGCTGCATTCATCGAAATAAAGCAAGAAATAATGAGGCGTCATCACCCAACGCTCTCAACGGTTAGTGGCATAGTGCGTTTTAAAATTAGTAGTACCTTCGTACACACAGTAGGCATATTTTTACAGTCAATTATATAGTAAATTTGGTATGTTCAGTAATTTTACAATTTAAAAATGGATTTCACATTGTTAATTGTAAATGTATTACAATATATTCTATAACTGTACAAATTATATTATAATTACATAGGAAGTTTACGGTTTTATTGTATATTGGCAGTTTTCTTGTAAAATTACAAGTGTAATATCATCATTATTTTTAGAATTATTTTAAGACAATTATAAGGATATTCTTACAAAGTAAATTTGTAAAGTTACTGGCCTTTTTTTCTGTATAAAATAAGTGTTATAAAATGTTATTTATTCCTTTCCTTGGGAATTTCGTTCAATGTTTTGCCAGGTCGTCGGTTACATGTTTCCCCTTGTCAGATTTTATAGTCGACCAGTTTCCAGTGCTGTGCAGAAGTGTGAAAATAACCAAAGTTATTCCATTTCATTCAAAACAGAACAGAACAATAGTAGTCACTAATATAAAATTATTGATGTGATTTTTATTTATTGTTACTAATTAAATTCTTCTCAAATAAAATAGTAACTTTTTAAGTGTTCCTCAAGGATCTAATATAGGACCGTTCCTGTTTTTATATTTCTCAGCCAACTTGCTTAATGTAATACATAATTCAAACTGTTTGATGTTTGCAAGTTGTACAGATGTATCGAGGGTCTCAATTACGACATTCAACATTATATTAAACAAGTTATGCTATAACATTTAGCTGGCAATAAATAATATTTTGGCAGTATCAAATAATAATACCACTTTAAATTAGTAAACATCATGTTCATCATTATGGATCTGGATAAAATCACTGATTTCTAAACTGTCTTATAAATTACATGTTGAAAATCTTAACTGCCTCGACGAATAAATAATTTAGTTAATATAATAGTTTGTTTAGACATGAACTTGAACACATTTTACGTGGTTTAATAGAAATACTCGAATGATGATCGATGATTTCTCTATATACCTACTCTATGATTTTGTAGGTATAACAGAGAACAGCTTAATTTGCACTTCACATAGGTATCCATGTTCCTATTATTAAGTTTCTCATAATAACAGTGCATGTGACTTAGATCGTAAATGATTTCTCTTTACAATCTGATTTAAATTACCCAAATTTTGCGAAGTATTCTAACAGATATTTACCTGATAGATTTACAAATACGAAATCAATTTTTGTTAGAGACTGATGACTAACTTTTAGTTACGACTTCATTAAATAATAGAGCATCAGTTAGATTAGTTTCAATTTTAATTGCATTGTAAAAATGCCAAGGAATGTAGACATCTAAAATATTTATTAATGACAATTTTATCGATTTGTTGTCAGCTTGTCTATTAAAATGGTAACATAATCCGCTTTTATAAAAGAATTTATAGATTTTTTAGATTTGTTAGAGATTATGTATAACTATAAGCATTTATCAGTAGGTAGTGTTAAATGAATTTAAAACTTCATCATGTAAGTGTTGTGAGAGTGAGCATATAAAAAAATAGTTGTTTAAGTAACATATAGGTATGTAAAGTAATATCTTTTGTTTTCCTTGTGAACAAGGAAATCATTATTCATTGGTTTCAAAGAATCGGGAATGAACTAACAAAATTTTCCGGTGTCAGCTATTGAACCTCCTATGTGAAAGCCAAACGCTACCCACTATACCAGTAACATTTTTCCGCATGGTGGTAGAAGTTTACTAATTAAAGTTTTTTTTTTTTTGCCTTTTTTATATGAATGAGAAATGTCAAACTAGAAAGTAGGGTGTTTTGACAGTTTTAAATTGTATTTTATGTCATGTTCATGTTATGAAGTGTCAATATATTGTGTAATGTTTTCAGTAAAAAGTTTCATAAAATATTGTTCATAGTCATGGACAAACTATAGTATTCTACTTGCATATGGAGATTATATCACGCCAAAAGGTAGCTTATATATAGAATACGTGTCAATAATCAATTCATACAATTTAGTGTGTAAAAAATTTGCCATAGTACTTAAATAAATGGAGTGTGTCATCATAACTTTAACTAATTTTGTTGATTGCATTACAGTTCATGAATTGAAATAGCTAGGTAATTTCATAATATTAAATGAGTTAGGCACCCCGTGTTTAAATATTCTGACCTGATTACTAACAACTAACTAGATTTGTTGGACAACACACAAGCACGACATAGGCGTTAGAGAATTGTTATACACAATTTTGAAACTGATTTTCACTTTTTAGCCGTGGGTGCTAAACATAACTTGTTCGAGAACATCGAATTAATAATAAATGAAACAACGGTCTGTTTTAAATAAAATTATCATATACTTTGGGCGTTATGCCGCTATTTTCAGTGTCGAAACCTTTTTATCATTAACATTTTACAAAAAATACACAAAAATTAGTGGAAATGTTATTAATTCTATTATTTTTTAACTTGTTAAGAATTACTTAACACATATACATATATTTTAGATACTACATCGTATAAACGAGCAATAGAACGGGAGCAGAATATAAAATAGTAGTAATATTAGGCAGTAAAAGTGGATGTCATTTATAACAAATGAAGGTTGAATTTTGATAACGTTCATAATAATGAACAGTGGTTTTATACTATTTTTGAGGGTGACAGTTTGTTTCACATGTGAGCTTCAAATTATATAATTTTAACGACATTATTTTTATTTTGTCCCCCAAAGTAAGCAGTTATTGGAACGATTTTATTATATTGTCATACCAAAATAATTTTCAAAAACGTTATCTAATATTAACTTAAAAAGCATTTACGATAATAACGCCATTTTAACAATTATAAATAATATGTATTTTGATAGACCTAATACTATGTGTTTTGTTGCTATTTGTTCTTGTTTCTCTGATATCCTTAAAAATACATAAGTGGAATTAGATTACATTCCTGTTATTTGCTAAGCTTTATACAGGGCGATTTACAACTTATCTAAAAAAAATGAGAATAGATGGAAAATGGAGTCAATATTATAAAAAAATTTTTGTAAAATCGTAATGGTGTATGGTTAAAATTATTGTAGCATTTCTAACCTTTACATCGCTGGGCTACTGTAGTTCTCTAGCCAGGCGATTTCAAATATCCGATTACCGTATTAACGTTTTCGTGATGCTACTGATTACATTACTTTTTCAAGTAAGTGTCAAAAACGGCTTACGTGTATAGCAACTCGAAGTTGATGGATATCGTTTTAATTTATGGTGAAATGAAAATGCGTTTGCACAATGATTTCACGGTAAACATGTGCCAAATGCGGTAAAAGTAGTGTGGCCGTGATACGGGCAATTTGCAATCGAATCATGGAAGAGACGAAGATCCAGGGCATTTACGGCGTATTGCAGCAGTGTGGCGAGGTTCAATTATATCCGTACCATGTACAGTAGATCCAAGCATTGATCCCAAGGGACTGGACGAAGAAGACCGGTATCATGACCGTCACGATCTCCTGACTAAATCCTTTGGACTTCTTTTTGCGGGGATATTTAAAAAATGTGTATCGCATTGAAGTAAATACTACCGATGATTTACGCAAACATATCATAACTGCTGCCAATAACTTACGAGTTCAAAACGAAAATCGAAACATTTGTTAGTTTGTAGAAACTGGGTAAGACGAACCCAAAATTTTGTTGTTGCAACATTAGCTATGTCAAATTATTTTATTAATTAAAACCACAAATTCTATAATTAATAAGAATAGCGGCAAAAACAGTTGAATTTGCTGTATAAAATATGTGTTATAAAATGTTATTTATTTCTTTCCGTGGGAACCAGTTTCCAGTGCCGTGCAGAAGTGTATTTTTAAATCATTTTAGAACTGCCCTTTTCGATTTTTTTATTTACAAAATTTTGTAAGAGTAAGAGTACAATCAATTTTTTTAGTTAAGTTTTAGTAGGAACACTATCTTAAGAATCTCGAGTTCCTAAATATACAATTTTTCGCATAAGAACTGGTTAAAATTTATTGGCTAATGTTGATGCTAATTTTTATTCCAAATATTTAACATTATATTACAGTTATGTTTACTTGCTATAAGTTTTGATATATTAATTTGTAATTTACTGATATGTTGAAATTAATTATTTAAAAATTATTTTTTACAAACTGTTAATGCAGATGTGTGAAAGAATATCAGGGGTGCTTTATTCGTTGTACAACGTTACGCACAAAATTAAATATGTACTATTAAATTTCGGTAGATCAGCTGACATGTGATTTTCTCTCCACTTCTGCACGGCACAGGACGCCTCTTCCGGTTTCCGAGCTCTCTCGGTCTAAGCCGACAATACGAGATACCTAAACACCACCTACGCTCGTAGGATGCCCGATTTAGTAACCCACTAACCCCATTTTCACCCTTCGCCGGTTTCAACCCGACCCTGTCGCCGGCGACCCTCAACAGTTGCCAAGTGTGGCCTCGTCCCGAGAGGGAAGTTGTGACGCGGTCGTTACCTTTCCATCGATCCGCCGGCCGGGCCCGAGGACGCCGTATCCGAGGGTCAAGGTCACGGGCGCCGGGACGCTGCACTACTGCGTGTTGCCATCTGCCACCCGGGCGCTGTCACGCGAAAACAGCTTCGCTCTCCGTCAAAGTCCGCTGAGCCGCGCGGCAGATCTTGTATTTTGTCCCGTCCAATCCGTTCAATCGAAACCGTGGATATGACACAAGAGTCAAGTAAGTTTTTCATGTAAAACGAGACCAGTATCTTTGTTATGTAATTGGATACAATTGATGTTCGTAAATGTATAGACTGCACAAATTTGATGTTATGCCCAAGTATGTATCCCATTTTGGCCATAATAACATTTATACCATTTCAAGGTTAAATGTTATATTACATCACCTTAATTTTTTGTAGTATTTATCACCCTGTAACTGTTAAGAAATAACGTTGATGTTATTTCTAACACGGTTTGAAGAATTTTAACAGAGTTTCTTAAATACAAGGAATTAGATCTCGCTATAGTTTAACGTATGTGTTATTTGAATTGTGAAAATGGACGGCTTATCAAACTTTATTTAACATTTAATTTGCGGTTTTATAAATGCACATGGAAAGTTGTAAAATTTAAATCACAACGTTCAACGAAGAAGTATCAAAAATGTAAGTAACCCATTTGATTTGCCTGATGAAGAATTTAAAAAATATATTTAGATTTAGTAAAGGTTCAATACGGCAATTTATTGAGGACCACAAGTCAGTAGCTGCTTTCTGCAAGTTCCTTGAATTATGCAGGTAACAGGCATGTGTATTCCCTGCTTAAATGATTATTGACAATTCGATTATTGGTTTTTAATTTTAATATGATATAAATACGATAACTGATTTAATTATGATAAAACTATAAAGCTGTTTAAACTAAACTGTTATCGATGCAGCTTACTCAGTTTTTAAGTGGTTCTTTGTTTGCTGACTTTATGGAAGCATCATATACTTACCTAGCTCTCTAAATGTTCGATAAGAGCATTGGTTACCTGTGTAATACAGTTACTAACAAAAAATAAAATTAAAAAGCAGTAATTTTACCTCTGCTCTGTCGGAATACTTTTTGTCTCTGAGGAACTGTCAAAAATGGTCTTTTCCGTATTGCGTTTACTAAATCTAAATAATTTTGTTAGTTTTTCATCAGGTAAATCAAATGGATTACTTGAATTTTTTATCCTTCTCCGTTGGATTTAAATATAACTTACTTTCGATGTGCATTTATAAAACCACGATTTAAATGTAAATTTAAAAAGCCCTTCATTTTTACAAATCAAATAACACGTATGCTAACCTATAGCAATATCTAATTCCTTCTCTTTAAGAAATTTTATTAAAATTCTACATAACATGTAAGAAATAACATCGACGTTATTTCTTAGCAGTTACAAGGGGGTATATACTACAAAAGGTGATGAAATAACATTTACCGTTGAAATAACGTAAATGTTATTATGACTAAAATGGGATACATACTTGGGCTGATTATCTGTGTACGAAATGAAAATCATTCAACTGTGTTACACGGAAAAAATTATGCTAGTATCAAGATTAATACGCTTATTCCAACACTAGCTTAGTTTCACTATTCGTCAAGTACAGTAATACTTTATTGAAATATTGACTTATTCTTGTATATAAGAATAGAAATTACTTTTAATCAATAAAACTAATATACTACTAATATGAGATGAAGTTCCGTTTGTAAAAATAATTGTTTTACTTAGACAATAATAATTACCTGAGGTAACAATAATTGTTATTTTTAAAGTAAAATTATGTTTTCTGTGTTTGAACTTTTAGTATAGTAAATAATTTTTAATAAAGCAAATAATAATAACATTGCATTAAGAAAAAATAAAACTGGAGTGCATAATTAATTTATATATATATATATATGTAGTAGTCCTTTCTATATCAGCATCTAACTATTAAAGCATGTATGTATAAAATAAATACGTGTAAACATCTAAAAAACTTATAGCAAACTGCCAAAGTCATTCATTAGCGGCACACTAGACATATAGCGCTTTCGAGCTTGTTAGCTCTTCTCAATATTATCTTACCATAAGTGAGGCAACCGACGACTTCTCCGATAGAAGAAAACCTATGTAGACGTGATGCAGCACATAGCAACATCTTTTTACCACATGCTGAACCTGACGGTCTACAAAACAGTACTTTTTTTTCGTTTTTGCATACAACTTTAATACAATTTGTAATTAATAATACTACAATTGTGTCAATAGTTTTGGTAATGATCACCACAAATGCTGTATTAATACCATCTATAAATATTATTTTACACTATAACCGCATTTTAAATTTTACATGTGACATTTATTACAAAATATTACTTAATTAATAATTTTAATTTGTGCAAATCTATAAATTTATAATTTAAAGAACGTATTCTGTATTTAATAATATTTTATTCATATTTCTGTGTACATACTGTTTACATAAACAATGGGATAACTTGGAATATGGATATATTTCTAAAAATTTCACGGCCAACTCGGGTTTTATTTCAACTGCGTATCTTTTGATTTGGATTTTTTTACTCTGCGTGCATTTTCATACAATGTAATAGTGGTATTTTTAAAGTAAGCATTGAAAGGAATACATTCATTGGGTAGTTACATAAATATACTCGCGACAAGAATTCAGACGACTTACGTCATACGAACAAATGAATAATTCATTATATTTTCATCAAAATATAGCTGATAGTAATACAACTATATGCTACACTAAAAGTTTGCATTGTAAATTGCACTAAATTGCAAAAAATGATTGTTTTTAACGCGACCAAATATCGAACATTACGTTGGCAATAAAAACAAATGTGTAACGTCAGCCGTGACGTAAGACGTCTGAATTCTTGACGCGAGTATATTGAAAAAGGTGAGACTTTCAACATTAACTACTGAGTAAACTATAATAAAGTATCATCACTTTTATGTACAGTGTAAAATATGTGTAATTTGTTTGCATGTAAAAATATATCTCGTACACTATGCCACTGCTATTGTCTCTTTGGGTAGACGTGAGTATACCTCTTCTTATCCAACTATTAGTTATTTATCTAGATATTGGATACAACTGAAAGTAATATTCACAAAGTTCCTTCTTGGGGTTACAATCCGTTGGTTCAAAATAATGCGTTGTTGCAATAATGTGACCTTTTATTTTTTTCTTCAGTTCTTAGTGGTTGATCTAGCAAATTTAGGGTATCTATTTTTTCCTAAACGGTTTCCAGTTTTATTGCTATTTAAGAACAATAGATATTCTTTAAGATCTTAGTAAGATTTTACTACTATTACGGAATGTTCTAAAACATATGGAAATATTATTATTATTTGCCCATTTAAGTTTATTACTTGCCATATGAACCTTTGCTAAAAGTATATCTATCTCTTGATCTTACCTAATCGAAGAATAATGCTTTCATATATTAATGATTATTCCATTAAACAATATTGACATGTGATGGCAATACACTACACGTACAGTACGGATTTACAATTAACGCTTTTTGCTTGCTGCTACGCTTTGTCTTGTCAAAGCGGGACATTTATACGTATTTTGGGGACATCGGGACACATAGCTTTAAAGCGGGACGTATGGTTACGTTATTCATAACCCTCATAATAAATACCCTTTTAATTGATGTTTTCTGAGTGTCTATTGTATTTAATTAAATTAAACACAGTTACACTGTACATTATTTTGAAAGGAATTGGAGCGAATTATGAGAGAATTAGCAATCATGCCATGTATCTAGCCACACCGCAATAAAAAAAACATTCAATTACGTGCGTTATCTGTGGTCTATGATACAGCCGTGTCTCTGGTTTGTTGGTCTTGCACGGACAATAATGCAATTTAATTATTAACGTTGTTTTTCATTCGTAATTAGAATTAGAGCGGCTCACACTAATTACTCAAACGTACAATTAGCATTATGTGGTTGTAATTTATTTCAATTTTTTACATTGTATATAATGCAATTAAATGTGTGGAAGATGGATGCGTTTCGATTAGAATCTTAATCAGTGATTGGAAAATTTATTATTAGCAAATAATATTTAAGATTTGCCTCTTTAATTGGTTTGCGCTGGAATTTTAATCAAACTGTAACAATGATTTACCGCTATCATTTGCTGATATCACTGAATGGTGGCAAACTTATTTAGTTTTTGTCATGGGCATTAATTCTAACTTCCAACTCTACATCCTTGATATAAATGACTAAATACGATAACAGTTTATCATATAAAAATAATCTATCACGTCTAATGTCTATTTAGATTCTAAATATAGGAAAATCCTTTATCTAATTGTTAGAAGTTCCTTTTAAAATAATATGACATGTGATGTGAATGATGTGCTATAATCGAGGCTATAATGTATAGTGACCAGTTCATGTTTTTACATTAACAATAATATGGTTGATAAAACAAATATTAGCTCTAATATCAAATTTCAACATTCAACAAATACAAAAATTCGGAAAATAAAATTAAAATTTGAAGAATAAAACAAATAAATATCTTAGAGGTAATACTGGTAACTATAGGACGTTTTTTTTAATAGGAAGAGTGACAGCAGTGAAAACAGATTATTCTGAAAAAACTTTAAGATAGGCACCTAATTAGTTAAATTAAATACGGCAATTACTACTCATACGTAATAATAATAATAATTATTATTAATAAGTAATACTAATATGGATTTATTGAGATATCGGTAACAATAACAAAAGAACCACATATTTATATAAATTTTAGTTTTTATTTTGACATTTACTTTATTTGCTGTGTAGAAACGGATTGCATTCAGCCAATCAATGCACTGGTTTTTGGCACACAGTTTTTGAATCATTTAAAAACAGAATATACCACCTATATAACATAAAACATATCACACTGATATTATATTAAGTCTAATAATATTTCAATAGTTTACATATCATGTGTAACAAGTAACTGCAAATCGTATAATCGGCATAATGCGGAAGAAATCCGGGACATGTCTCTTTGCAAGACAAATGTTTAAAATCCGGGACTGTCCCGCACAATCCGGGACGTCTGGCTCCTAAATGTTTGACCCATATTCTTGAAGGGAATAACTTTTGCATAAAAGGGGATAAATATTTTCGGTTGTCTTATTGTTCATACATACCAACTGACATTACTTTTAATGTTGGCATCTCGTCATGCTTTTTCTTAATCTTGTATTGATCTGGCAAGACAAGACACAACAAGACGCGACCTTTTGCAATTTGACAGCCCGAATTGCAAGACAAGATTTAAACAAGTCTTGCAAGAAAAGACAAGAAATATTGCTAGAGCAAGAGTAACAGCAAGTATTGCAAATAAAAGGAGTAAGTACTATTTAAGTGAATGGTAGCTGAAATAATAAATATTGCATTTCTGTTGTAGGCATATATTTTATTTAAAGAACATCCATCATGTAAACTTATTTTTATTGAGGGTCCAGTTTTGCTAAACTAGAACCAATTATAAATTTCCGAACATTTGAATGAATGAGCTTCTATTCCGTTTTGCCTATTTCGTCCATTACTTATTACGTACCTATAACTGACTTCAATAGGGACTGTACGCTTAACTGGTGTTTACCCCTTCACCCTCAGCCACCCTAACTAAATAATCTTAAATTGTCAATTGTCACCCCCTACTTGTAATACTTTATTTTAAAAATTGATTTTTGATGGTACCTTACAAAGCTACATTTGATGAAGTGTTTTGAATTTATTAAGTAAAACCTAGAGAATTTATCAGAATTTAATTTTCTTATTATTAATTTAATATGTTGAAAATGATTTCCATTATTTTGCAGACAATAATAAAGCATACCCTCAAATTCTTCACGTACACTTGCAAAAATGTTTCTTTGGAAATATCTTTGGAAATAACAGTAACACTTATAAAACTGTAAAACAATAATAAAAGACATGGAAAAGAAATAATTGGAAACAAAAAACAATATCGACTTGAAAATTTAACAACGTCCAGAAGTTCAATCATAAGCCAGAAAATGCACCACGTTATCATAACCTGATAGATGTAATTCACATAATGTTAGTGAAGAAAGTAACAATCTCCCAATTCTTTATTTGCAGAACGGACAATCCAGTGAATGGTTGCAAAAGTAGTGATTTTTCCCTTCTCCTTTAAGTTTGCTTCCCATGCATATTGCAACCTTTAACTATGCCCCTCATATGTTTCCGTATTTTTCAAATTCAGTTACTCAGTATTATAATCAAGTTAGGCAAACTTGGGTAATACTGTTAATGGCGCCGTATTCTTGAAATAGTGTTTTCTACAAATATAAGTAATTTTAGACATTTAAGAACTGACTAATATAGAGTTTAGCAAACAACAGAAATTTTATTTCATGCCACCTATGAATATACAAAGGTAAAAACGAATATATAATGCTAGAAAGCGGCTTAACCAACACATTTTTAGGTACAGAAATATTTCAAAATACATATTTCTTTAAATACAATTGTAGTTGTAATTATTGTTATAACATAAAACTACCTAATTCTGCATATAAGATTGTTCACTTCTGTTTATAAGTAAGTGAAAATAATTGTTAAAATGTGGGGTTACAATAGCAAAATGATGTGTGTCATACAAATGAATTTTAAAAGTTGTTATATTATTTGAGTAAAAGTGGATCAATAATTGTATTTTTATTACTTTTGCTCTACGTGTTTTATTTTTAGAGATTTCTGTACCGAAATAACACTACAAATTTGATCATTTTACGGCGAGAAATACGGCAACCTTAAGGAATTTATCGGTCGAGATGAAAGTGTACATTTTCAGAAAAGAGGTAATTTTATTTGGCAATAAATCAGCCGATGGGAATGCATTTGGTTAAATTTATTTTCAAACCACTTTACGGTGTAGATATTAAAGCGGAAATTTTTACAGACATCTCCCACGTCAAAATAAAGCATAAATCTCCGGCAATTACGTGGATTTCTGCAAAAGTTGTAATTTATTTGTCGTTGTTTTCGTAAAGTGGGCGCGATCACAGCTGATGCGATATTTTTCACATGGCAGTCGGTCAAAACGCAGAAGCTATTTGCGTCCGTCTGTACTAAATTTACGTCCGTGAGAATGTGTGGCGATTCCTCCATCCAGCCAGGTGTAGTTGTGACATGTTATGTAAAACATTTGCGTCACTGTTATAGTCGATGTTCATCTGTCACATACATCAAACAATAACGCTACAGTTACTCTTCGCTGCATCTCACGCCAACGCTGATTCTACGCGACGTATGTAATTTGTAGGTGTTCCAGACAGTGCTCTTCTAAAAAGCGAAAAATGCCTTGTGGTGTCTGGGGACGGATACTATTTTCACATGGTTTTAAATAAATTACCGCTATTCTGTTAGATTAATGTCTTGGTTTTATTTAATGTTCCAAGTGCCAACATCGGTATTCTGTGGGTTGTATGCTTGATAGTGCACCCGAAATCAACGCGCCACTGCACTGAAGTCATAACGTATATTTATTTTCTTATATGCACTGCAAAAATAATTTATTTTTGTTTTATAGTTATTTCTATATGCAGTGATGTATCAGCATTTGCTAGTAGGTATTTTGATTAAAATGAAGATTTATTTCAGTTAGGAGAGTTTTACGTTAATTTTGAATGTATTTTCAAATTTGCTGTTTCCTGCAGAATTCGAGATATAAAAAATAACAGCTGGAATTTCATATTTTTCCTTTCGTAGCCATCAGTTTTAAACTTTTGAAAACTGTTTTAAAATAATCCATTCGTTTTTCAATTTTTACCGGTTGCTATGACAATAATTATTATTTGTATTTAAAGTTTAAACATCAGTTAATCTTTATTAACCAAATTAATAAATCTCATAAAAATTGTCCAAGATGTCGGCTCAAATGCTAGCCTCACATTGGGCGAAGTATCCAAATCTCATCCGTCACTCGACGGATTTGAATCATCTCTTAGCATCATCATCATTTCTCATTTTTTATCTGGTTAACTGCATCCTGAATTATTTCAAGTAACTCTTGAAAGGTAGTGATTTCAGTAGAGTAGACAAGATGCCTCATATCTGCCCATATATAAAAGTCCAAAGGATTTAGATTTGGGGAGCGCACTAGCCATGGGCCTCTATTTATTCTGGAATTGATTATTTAACCAAACAATTAGGTCTCTCTCTCTATGTGTTGGGACCATTCTGCTGATACCACATATTTTGAACAATACTAGTTTTCCAAGAACGTTCTATACAAGTCTGCAGTTAAACGATCATTTAAAACAAGTACAGGCAGTAAATTGAGAATGCTACCTTGAACGCTGACACTGAAACGTTGCTGAAATCGTCTTGATATAATTGTATGCAGATTTTGTAACACCCAGTGCTGATTACTTCAACAGTAAAATTCTAATCACCAAGGAGCATCTCCCGCATATAAGGCTCCTATATTTTGGTGATGAAACGTATGTAAAATTTCTCTGTTCAATACATGCCATACAAAATTCGGTAATAAATGAAAATTACTTTTTATACATCAACCATTAAAAGAAGTGCCGTTAATGACAGCATCTATTATGTCTTCTTCATTTTGTACATTCACTTCTGTAGGACGAATGCCCTTTTTTCAAGAGGAGTTACCTTCTTCTCGAAGTCTTCGCAATGATGCACTAAAGACTATTTGGGTAGGTTGTTGTCTATTTGGGTATGTTCGTCGGTATTCTCGGACTGCTTATCTGTATACTCATATATAAAGACAATATCTGCATACTCTTCAGTGCATTTCTTATTTAGCACCTTAACGCTACGGGTCAAATGAATAAACAAAATGACGCAAATAATAATGATTGTTATAGCAACCATCATTTTTATTTGTCAGGCTGTTTTGATTGAAATATGAAATTATATTTTTTAAAATGCTTGTAACTTCTAAACAAAAATGAATCGTACCTAGGTTTATATTTGAAAAAATGTTTGACATTAATCCAGCTACCATCTGCCAAAGTTCGTCATAGAGCTTGTATATATTTGATCAAACGCAACAAGCCTTTTATGAGAAAATCGACCGTTTTAGTAATCACGAACTGCATAACATTAATTTATGGTTAGTAATATCATAGTATGGTACAAATTGTATTTGGAGTTATATGAGGTATAGTTGTATGAATTTTCCATATACATTTATATTAATTCCATTATAATATGTTCTTTGGTATTTCAATATAATTCAAGGAAGTACCACAACTACTACATATAATTTTTATCTTTAAATAATCCATATAAACCACTACCCACAATAATTGGGTAATTTAAATAACTGAAGTAAAACAAAACGGTGCTACACAAAAGGCCGACGAAGGTAATCAACTTCTGTGGATAAGAAGTAAGCACCCAAAATGGTTAACAAATGAATGAACGAACAACCGTTCTTCGTCGAGGTGGCCCAATTCGGTTTAAAATTCCTGTTAACATAATGAGTCCGTAAATTACTTGTTTAAATAAACAATTAAATGGAATGCTCCAAAAGGAAGGTAATATTATGTTCTTTTTCGTCTTTGAACGGGAACCTTCTTTTTCTTTCACCGCGTATTGCAATACAGAGTGTTAAAAAAATAGTGTAAAATATTTCAGGAGGTAATAGTATGAACCAAAATAAGCAGAAAAGTCTTAATAAACATGGGTTTGCAAAGTAACGGTTGTGGAGATATGGACCACTATTCGTTTTTCAAACATTTTATTTTATTAGGAACAAACCGACAAAGGAAGCTTTTAAAAAACAAAAAACAAAGTTACGGAAGATGTTCAAAGTGCCCTCCGTCCATTTCCAAGCAGGCACGACATCTTCGTCTCAACGAAAACACCCTCCTTGGTTTGGATTTCTTGACTCTTGATTAATCCGTAGCTGCAGCTCTTCCAGGCTATTTGCAGGAGTACCATACACTAATGTCCTCAAATATCCCCAAACAAAGAAATCTAGAGGGTTCAGATCAGGCGATCTTGGAAGCCATAAAACAGGTCAGACCCTTCCTACCCATCTATGCGGAAAAGTTTGGTGTAAATTCTCTGTAACGGCCATGGAAAAATGAGCTGGAGCACCATCATGCTGGAACCACATTTGTTGCCTCTGTTAATTCTGCGTTAGAGTAACCAGCCATAGCGAAAACAAATTTGGGCACTGAGAACAACTGTCAAATACGTACTGTTTATTTCACTAAACATCAACCAACTATTATAAGAAAATACAGAACGTTTTTATAAAATAAAAAAGGGGCTAAAAAACATAAAACATTCTATATCTCCGCAACCGTTACTTTGTCGACCCATGTTTATTGATACTCCTGTTTATTTTGGTTCATACTATTACCTCCTTAAATATTTTACACTCTTTTTTTAACACCCCGTATAATAAACTGATTTGCAACATGAAACGCAATTTAGCATTTCATGTAACAGTATTTTATTTAATGTTAAACATATTTTCTCCATAGGGTTTGCAAATGGGGATACGAGTTCTAACATAGACAAATTGACATTGTTCAGATTTAGAAGCAAGACTGAAAATGCAACTTTTGCAACAATATATTAAAACACTGGTTTTTTTTTGTATATCGATTATTCGTGAGCTCGTTAGCGGCGAGTATGGCAAGTTTGTGAACAAAAGAAGGTGTTTCTTTGGATATACAAATTTAATGTCACATGATTTTAACGACCTGGAAGTAGTACCTATACATCTCAGCCAAAAATCAGTTTGATCGCTTGAAGGACTTCATAGATATGGCTAAAAACAGTTATTATTATTTTTCAATTTAACTTGCATCTCAGTAGGCGTGCGTCATATGAACAAATATTATTAGTGGTTTTAGTACTTTGTTGGATTTATAACCAGGTAAATTTTTGTATGCTCACTCAGGGACGCCCTGTACAAAAAATTGCTTTCATATGCATATGAATAGTGAGAAAATTATTATTTTTAATTTATGCCTACGAATGGAAAAATAATGTTTAATGACATTAAATATTGATATATAGAGTGATTCAGAAATTATCTAAAAAAATGGCGTGTGCAGGGAACTTACAAATACAATTTTGTAAAAAAACTCAAAAAGGGCACTTCCAAAATGATTTAAAAAAACACTTCTGCACTGACTGGAAACTGGTCCTCTGTAAAACCTGATAAGGCGGTAAAGTATGCAAGTGTAGCCAATTGAACTGCTTTTGCCGCTATTGTTATTAATTATTCATAGAATTAATTTGTGGTTTTAATTAATAAACTAGTTTGACATACCCGGTTACAACAAAATTTTGACTCCGTTTTACCCAGTTTCTACAAACTAACACAAATGTTTCTACTTTTTGCCCATTTTGTACTCGTAAGTTATTGACAGCAACTATGATACGTTTGCGTAAATCATCAATAACAGGTGTCCAAATGATTTAAAGTCAGGAGATCGTGGCGGCCATGGTACCGGTCCTCCTCATCCAATCCCTTGGTATTAATGCTTGGACATGTTGCACATGATATGGATATAATTATTGAGCTTCGTGTATGATACGCCACACTGCTGCAATACACCGTGGACACACTGGACCTCCATCTCTTTCACAATTCGGTTTCAAATTTCCCTCGCGTTGCACTACACTTGCACTCACGGCACACCTCTGTAAAAGGAGCTGCATTTGGCACATGTTTACCGGGAAATCATGCTGCTAAAGCATTTTCACATCACAATAAGTTAAAACGATATCCACGAACACGAGTTGTTATACATAAATCATTTTTGACACTTGAAAAAGTAATGTTAAGAATGGCATCACAAAAACTTCAATACCTACAAGAAGTGAGCGGATTTCAATATTAGGAATCGCCTAGGATATTGACTCCATTTTTCATGACGCATCTATTCCCGATTTTTTGTTTGTATAATTTATATTTCACAGGTATTTGATTTCTGTTCTATAATAAAGCGAAAGTGAAACATCGTATGACGCCCACCCCTCAAGCATTCGCCCCTTCGATGTCGATATCTATATGAGAGTGTTTGTCCTTAGACCCGCGTGCTACGAGCCTTCGAGCGTACGATTTCAGGGTAAAACGTCCCGAATCTGGAGGTCACGGGTCGCGCGCAAGGTCGATAAAGGGCCGTGGCCGCCTCCGACACGTGCCGGCCGTCGGCAGGGCTCGCACTTCACGGAGCAGCGGCGGCCTTGACACTAGAACACGGCCGACCCAGACCTCCAGCCCGATGTGATCGATGCAGCGAGCGACTGCACTACTCACCCGCACTTGCTTTCTTATTTCCAGTCTTTGCAAAGTCAATTGGCGCATTGGAAAACATCATTGCTTTTGGGTAAGAATAAAGTAAGTAAACATGCTATAATGATAGTTATATTGGTAAGGCTTCACGACCTAAATAATACTGTCCATTTATAGTGGAAGGATCTCAAATTCTTACTCCATAAAATCAAATCCGGCCATCGATATTGAGTAGACAGGAAGACGGGCGCGAGCAGAAGGGAAACTGTGGGCGGATAGTGAACCAACTTATTAAAATATTATTGCACAGTGGACGTCATTACTCCCACTCGCTATCCAAAGCTACGTCTTTTTTTTCTATTTTTGTTTATATGAATAAAGGAGATGTAGGGAACAAAATATTAAACAGAGAATTCCACAGATCAGAGGAGGAGTTTGCACTTTCTGAATCTAGGTTAATTCGTGTTAATAGAGAAAAATATATAAAGATGTTTATTTTGTATTATATGCCTTAGCGAGATCACAATCGATCAATAATATTATATCCTTGTTTATGTATAATATAGTTAGTCAACCAGTTAATCTTAAAAGTGAAAATAATAGATGATGATACTCTTTTAAAATTGATATCATCCTTAAAGCTCGCTTTTTCAGAATACATAATTATACCTAAATGTGATATCATTTGAAGTACGGAAGTTGACTTTCAAATGACCTTGATCCTATGATGGAATAATAATACATCTGATCTCTTATAAAATAAAAGCGCTATACAATATAAACAGAAGCAAAATATAAGTAACTGTTAAATCATACTGCATGATCATATTTGCCTTAATAAAATACTCGTAAAATGACAGTTTATTTGTTTGGAATACATGAAAATTAAAGAACAGTAATGAACGAATTTACAAAACATCATTTTTAATTGATAACTAATTAAACTATTTACTAATTACATACGAACGAAACGTCTCGAGGAGGAAAACAAGTAAAGTATCAACTTTGGTGTGAACTATCAGAAAAAAGATGCAAAAATATCGGTTATGGAAAAATGCAAAGGTGGTGCGAGGTCAGCAATATCATCAGCAATCAGATATTGCAGTGCTATCTGTGAAACCTTTACCTCGATCCTCAAAAGGCATTTACAACGGCAACGGTAACGATATTCTCGGTATAACTGTAGCTGACGTGTAACCAAAAACATCGTTTTCAATAAAAAAGTATAAGCAAAATACGCTAATAGCTCTATCAAGCACTACTTTACTTGGTTATATGATAAATGTATGATTGTTTATTTAGCCACAATTGTTCGAAATAACTCATCGTTTGCTATATAAATAAATAAGTAGGTATGCCTCAAATCACGAATTGCTATAGTAGGTAGAAATAACAAATTTACTTTAGAAAATATTTGTATACCCTCATTCCAAATGGAAAGCAATATGTACGTTTGATGTTACAATAAAATAAAATAACACCCAGAACTTCTGGTTGAAAGCATTCTTACATTGTTCTGACGCCTCTGCGTCAGCTCAGTGGATTCATATATATAAAAAAATAAATATGTGACAGCTAAAGAAAATCCAAGACAAACATTGAAACATCTGTTTCATTAGCTACATTGACACGTTGGGACACGTCTTCGTTTCTAATGCTTTAACGATAGTAGCAAAGATTTGGATACACGTGTTTGAAGAGTGTGTATTTAACGGCTTGTGGTTATTAATATTCTATTAAGACAGATATTATGTTTCCATACTAAAATTAACAATTTTTCATATTCGTTGTCGATTATAAAACAGTTATATCGCGTTGTCACAAATTTCTCACAATTTGAGCAAAATTAGCAAGTGTTGGCATTCGTTATCTTAATATAATTAAATCAAAAGCAAACTGAAGGATCTGTTATACAGGGTATTACGGAGTGTATGAAAAAATTTTAATGGTAATGGTTAACATTATACTTATATTAAGGGAAACAATATAGTAATATGTATATATTTCTCTTTTCAAGAACTACAATGTCACTATTTAATGAGAAAATGTTTTTTTTATTTAAAAAATTATCATATTTCTCATAATTTTTACCCACTCTCAAAGTCTTTACAAATTATGTGTATTTTAGATTAATGTTATTGGCTATATATGAAATAGAATATAAGATATCTTCAATTGATTTTACAGTATGAAATATATTTTATGTTACTAATTTCTCAAAAGACCCTATTATACAGGATGGGACCCTAAGGGACATAGAATACTTCTCTGAATTTTCTGCACGCAATTAGGAAACACCCTGTATACCAGTTCGCAGTAAGAATTGCCATTTAGAAACAACCAGAATGAAGCAAGTATACGTTAAACATAATTAATTGCAAAATACAGTGTGAAGTCAGTCGTGCATGTAAGTTTTCTAGCTAGATTAGATTAGCTTAAGTTGAATTAAACTGGTATTAAGTCAGATTAAATAAAAGTATCTACTAATATGCCACCGAAAATTAAAATTAAATAGCTAATAGCTGACAAATAATCCTGAAATCATATTATCTGCACTTAAATCAGCATGTCTGCATAATAAATAAATAAACAAACTCGGTCTTCGTCGCATTTATGGAACTGAACTTTTATACACGCTCAAAGACTTTGGATTAATTTTAGTACAGTGCTACAGTGTATTGTTTTTCTCTAGGTAACACGCTTTTTCGAACAATTTTTATATTTTCTTTATTCCAATGTTGAAAACATTTACATCCATTTTTATATAATTTTAGGTATTAATAATATTGTGTGAAACTAACTACTCAGTGGACAAAAGTTAGATATTTATAGAGTGTTTCATTAGCAGGTTAGTAAATTAGATTATTTTCTTTAGATAATTATTGAATAGAGCTTTGTCTGTGGAATTGTTCATTAGCATATCTAGATGTTTGGTATCAGAGAACATACATATGACTTCATTGATAGGAATTGTAGGAGATTTGATTTATATTAGCTTAAAATACCCTTATAAAACAGTAAAAAATTTACATCCATGGTTCAAATATACCTAAGTATATGGTTGATATGACATACTACTACTTTAAATGATTACTGTGACTAAATGAAACGTTACACTTAAGTGAAGCGCTGGCTATGAATTCCACCCTTAATAGGGCAAAAAGCAACCTGCTAGTTCTGCTGGTACTATGAAGGCAGGATAATTGTCGCACTAAAGCATAACGAAGTTTATAATTATTGATTATATTGTGGGAAATAACTACCCGCGTTCTATTTAGCATTAAATTAGGCTTCCAATAGTGTCCATTTAAAATGTAATATTATTTAAGTCCACACTTAAACCATGTTCTGCCTGTGGCATGCTGATGAGAACTAATAACTTGAAACCCGGTTGTACTGACGAATGATCTTAGCTATTTACTGGATACTTATTTTATATTGTAAGTAGTTTTTTCCAAAAAATCGGTTCTCAAAGGCGACGCGAAGGACGTCGTATTCTTGCAATAATATTCTCTACAAATACAAATAATTTTAGACATTGAATAACTGAATAATATTTAACTTAGCAAATAACACAGGAATTTTATGTTATGTGTTTTGTACATTTAGTAACTAATTTGAGTTAGGAAAAGTTGGATTTTTCCTACTGTACACTACTATAGTAGTGCAGCAAAAATTTTCCCGCACACAAAAAATACATCATAATTCTTGAACTAACTATTCTTTTATTGTCAATTTAAATCATTTCTTCTCATTATTATAAATTTTAAACTGTAACTTTTTTTTACAGTTGGTTATGGAAAGCCCTGCTTATGTATTTGAAGTAGAGGAAGAGTTTGTATTTATATTGATCTCTCTTTGACCCAATATTTTTGAGGCTACTTGAAGTTTTTGTTGAAGGGAATCCTCTTATATTCTTCTGCCACGTTCGTTGTTTAATAGTGGTGATGTCTGCTTTTGCATCAGCCAGTATCGTAGCAGACGTTTTCCGAAAACAGTGGCCGGTGTAATTCTCAGCATTCGACAATTTCAAAAATTCTGCAATTTTTATAGGGAAACCCTCTATAGAATTTATACTAACGCAATGTCTTGTACATTTTCCATTTCTATATCCTAGGAAGAATCTTGAATGCTCAATTGGTGACGAACGAAGAGAGGAATATTTTCAAAACATTTCGACAAGATTGACTCCGTCGATATTCCCGTTAGAAATAGTAAATTCTCATCTCACGTTTGTTGTGAGAATTTCAATCAGTATAGTATATTATCCCCTGTCATTTATGTTCAAGCTGAAGAAATGTTAGTACTTCATGACGGCATGCTCTACTGATACCAGTAAACAGCACTATCTAAAGTACAAAAATAATTTCTCGAGAGAAGTGTGAAAATTACACTTTACCTTCATCATTAAGTAGGTCTTATCTTCTGCTTCTTTCAAATATTTCTCAACTTCTGATTTTCTTAAAACACTAGTCTTCCTGGATCTATGGCCTACCGGTTTAAGGAAAGCAATTATAAACTTGGAAATTTCTTTATGTCAATATTCTTTGTCACTGACAACGTAGTTATCGTCGAGAAAAGACTCCATAGCGTAGAACTTTGGTATCCTCAGTAGAACTGCCTCGGTGATAACAGTTACTTTCTTTTGATGACTTCAATCTTCAAATAAGCGTATCGCTGTATGTATAAACTGCTGTATGTAAAAACGCCACAAATTTGATCAGTTTAAGTTTAAGTCCACTGTCAAAAAGGGAAACTTTCTGCGACAGACTATCTACACGAAGACCCGTTGCCCCTTAGGACGCCTTCAGACGGGGAAATTGTTTGTTAAGTGAGCTACAAGGCTTCAACAACTGTCTACTTCATTTGAACTGTTTCATAAAAGTCAACATATAACGAGTCTCCCCGCAGAAATTCTGCCGCAGACATTCTCCCCATCTGAAAGCGGGATAAGGCTTCGAATTAAGTTTCTAATGAACTCAATTGTCATTTAAAATAATTAGTATCCCTTAACAAAATTGTCGAAATATTGGAAAAATATGTACATTCGCTCACGAGTTCCTACCCACCGATAAATATTCCCACACTATCAACGGATGCTTTCAGATTTTGATGAATAGCTTTGTCTTCCAAGTACCGTACATAAATATTTCACACACAAAGATTGAATTATAAAAGTTGTTAATGGCTTTACTCACGTGATCTTTATTGCTTATTTTCAAATTTATAGCGGCCATTTGTGTCATTAGATACAGAACTTAAGAGTTAAGTTGCGCCTTGTTAAACTTTTTATGAACAGAGAGAGGGCCCAATTAACAAATTCCCTCAACAAATGCGCGATTTTAATTTGGATTTATGTCGAGCACTAAATGTGGTACCTATATAATTGGTTATTAATAAAAACAGATTTAATCGAATCATTCGAATGAGAGAAGTTTGTTTTTATTTCTAATTAATGCTAAGAGGGCGGATATCCAATTATACTCGTGGTAATTAACGACTTCTGCGGTCCATCCTACACTATTCATCACAATACTAGGGAATGCGGAGCGAATAACCTTGTGATAAATCCAAATATCCTTATTTAGTCACCTGTAGTCGATTAGAACGGCAAAGATTATAAATTAATAATTTTTAAATTGCACATTTCTTACCTGCCACTGTGTTTTGTTTGTTTTATACCGATTTATCAGTCTGTTCATTTCCTCCAAATGCTTTGAAAATGTAGTATACATAACCACAAAAAACATAACTGTTCACCACATCCCGTTGCTGTAGCTACAGGGTGACCAAGTTAAGCATGTTCTTTTATTATTTGCTCATTTTACACAGTTAAACAAAAAAAAAACTTAATAATTCAATATTGTAACGCCAATAGCACATTAGTAACCTAATATTCTCTTTATAATTTTACTAATTTTTAATACTTATACATATATAAACATTTTGGTTATGTTGATTGTTTGACAAATGAGTCAATCAATGTTACCTAATACCTATTTTTACATATTTACGGAAAAAAATTGTCACAAATATTCATCCAATTGTAAACGATACAGTGAAATGTGTAGTATAGCGGCCAAATACACGTAATAGTAAAAATCCCTTCATTTTTGTATCAACTGATGCACAGCAGTATTTTATAAAAATATAAAATTATTATTGTGGTTTACTAATTTCCAAACAATAATAGTTACAAGTACAAAAAGTAAGTGTTTATTGCACGCGACGTGAAATTGTCAACAACATGTCGAGCCCAATAAGCACTTTTTGTACGAGTTGCATATAATAATTTTTCTACGTTGTAGTAAAATGACAGATGAATGCAATAAACATTTTATTGCACTAGTGCAATAAAGAACCTCTTTTTCCACTAAATATCGTTCAATAAAGTTTTGTTTTTTGCATAAACGTAGAAAAAATAATGTAGTAAAGATCATATTCGTTTATTACTGGTAGTTGCTATCATTCATCTATAAAATTTAAGACCTGTTGCTTTTGATAGTATAAAATTATGCTTAGAGTCTCAATAATAAAAATATTTAACGCAGTTTTCGAGTTACAATTTTATAACACACACACTTTCTATCCGTGTAACTGTCGAAAATCAAAATATGGAGAGATACATCGTAAAATCCATCATATCTTTTGAAATATTTGCACAAAGCATTAAAGAACATTAAAATTAAAAAGCAAATTGATCTAGGGGTTTCCATTTCTTCATATTTTGATTGATCTAAACATATTTCAAATATCATATACAAACTACCTTCAAATCTACTTTATCTCTATTAGTAGATATATGCAGCTGTAGTTCCCAAATTTAGTAAAAAATCATTCAAATTGAACATTTGGTGAACAAAGGGTAACTAAAATGGTAAAAAATTAATTTGTCTTAATTTGACATGCATGCTTCCGTGGTAGTGACCTGCTGATTTCTGAGCTGATTGTCAACATCGTCGGTTTAGGTTTCTTGAGGATTCCAAAGACATATCAGTCTTCCTTAGCCGTAACTCAGTCAGTTGTATGAAATGCTGGAGACACCAAGATCATTAATGTAGCCTGGAAGTCCTTGCATGTTGCTCCTCTCTTGTTTAATCAGGATCATCTAGGAGTTTGGATTGTATTTTTTTCAATAAACAAGTATTCGAGGATATTTGACAAACACTTACACAAATTTCACACATATGTCATGCTTTTCATAGTTAACTTTGCGTATTATTCATGTTATATGCATATTTTGAAATACTAGCATTGATTCTTAAAAAATAGCATTGTGTACATAAAATCCATCGAATTGAAAGAATTTAGAATTACATAAATTTCATTGTTTTAATTTTGGAATAGATCGGTCTACCTAGAATAGGTATATGGTTCATAAATTTTATGATCGAGTGATAAAGTTGGAAACGTCAGACGTACGTGCAATCATTTTTAATATCTGCATCTGCAAGTACAAAATGCATTGTTTTAAGTGGAAAGCTGATTCTGGTGTTGTGCGAATCAAGCTATTATCTCAGAAAATAAAACAAAATCTTGGTAAATTATAATATGATATGCCAAATAGGCAATCTATTTCAACATTTTATTTCTGATTCTGATTTTGAAATTATCACGTCGATAGTGTTATGTTTATTTGTTTGTTGTTGCTATCTTTTATTGTTTATTTTTAAGTGGTCAATAAATTTGTATTTTTCAAATATTTTTTTATTTTCATATTTTCAATATTTTGTGCATATTTTAACTAAATTCTGTTCATATTTATGCGCATATTTTTAAAATTTCCACTTGCATATTTGGCTATCCCTATTTATATTCATTCTTGTATTTTAAGGTTTTATTTAATCGAATGCAATTTGTACTGAAAAACTCAATTTATTATTTTTTTTAACAAATTATTACTTACGTTATTTATACTTTATTGTGTTGGTAGACATACTTTCATGTACTTGCTTTAAATGATTTATTAAACTTGTTTTTCTTTGCAGATTCGTGGTATCCTGCTCTCCAGTTTAGTTTGAAGAAATTGAGGTAAATATTTTTAACTTTAAAGTAAACGCGTTGAAAAATAATTTACGAGTACGTATTTGTATTACATTTCTCAATTTGTTTGACAATACATCACTTATTTTCTCAAACGATCGTCGTGTCGTAATAAAAGTTGTATTTTGTCATATATATTAGATGGTACATCATTTATATTTCTAAAAATTCCACTTTGTCACGACTTAAATATAGGAGACAATGCTTTGTATGCGCCACAACTATTCCTTCGAAGTGCACTATTTTCGGACATGTTTAATGAACCGTTTCTCTACACCGGCGCTAATTCTTTGAAGTCTGAAATTTTGTTATCAATTATAAGTAACGCTGTTTTTCTTACAATTATTTTTAGCGTAGCACCATTGTCACCGTTTAATTATAACATCATTATTTAATTAATTTTTGTATCGGTCGTAAAAGAACAAATTAGTATTCAGTGCGGAACTGATTAGCATATTTGTTGCAAGTAAAACTGTCATTTACGATGATAACATCGACCATTAAAACTGACATTAATTGTTAATGTTCTCTAATCGAGAAAATTAAATTAAGTTTTAATTATTATAATTACGGTACGTACCTGCTTAAAGGACCCATCAGTTGACCATACATTTTTTCCAGAGCAATAGTGTTTTTTATAGTAATACTAATAATGCAGATTTAAGAATGTACATACTTTGTTGCGTTAACAACTAATTAACATTTCACTTAATTCGCAATTATATATATTTTTAATAGCTAATAAAGCAAACTCACCTTTTCCTGCTTTTTTGGGTACTATCTGAAAACTACTAAACCACTTGAAAAATCCTAAAACAATATCTTGTAACTTTAAAGAAGCTAATAAAGGAGCAGCTATTCTCATTTATTAATTCTAAGATAAATATATAAACAGTGATGTATTTGGAAAATGGTTTGAATCTGTTTTATCTTATTGTCATCTGAAAACCAAACTATTAAATGTTCATGTTATTCTAAAATCGACATTTTTATATGAAATTATTCTATATTCCAAGCGCTATGCGCGAATATATTCGAATGACACATACGATTAGTAGTTTTGTATACTCAAAATGACTATTTTACTTTATGTCCATGTAAACTTTGTTAAAGTTTGAACCATAGTATCCCAAGTCCAAGCGACCAATCAGGTCATAGCATTATAGTCGTATGTGAGGACAATAAATTGTCTCGAGTAATAATACGATACTAGTGAGTCAATAAAATATAGTAATTGGTGAATCAGAAGGATTAGAATATCAACATCAGTGTCATGAAATGTTTATGTTGGTATGATGGTATGTATATATGAACCATAGTATCCCAAGTCCAAGCGACCAATCAGGTCATAGCATTATAGTCGTATGTGAGGACAATAAATTGTCTCGAGTAATAATACGATACTAGTGAGTCAATAAAATACAGTAATTGGTGAATCAGAAGGATTAAAATATCAACATCAGTGTCATGAAATGTTTATGTTGGTATGATGGTATATATATATATATATATATATATATATATATATATATATATATATATATATAATATTAAGTTCAAGTTACAGCTAGTAATGCTCATGTTAATGTTAAAACAAAGAGTTGAAATAAAAAACTATTAAAGACAAAGAATCTGTAGATAGTTTTTGCAAGAAACTTTTATTTTTTTTAAATAAAATTAATCTAGTATCTTTTTTAATATACTCTATGTTGAAATTTTGAACATAGAGATAAGTCGATTGCAAAAGTTTTTAATTTTATTTATTCTATGTCCAAGATTATTCTATGTAATTTATTTTTTATTCTAAGTGTCTTCTGAAAAATATATTTATTATTTTAATACTAAAAGTCACTGAAAGTATAAAAAATGATTCTGTACAAAAAGTATATGTTGTTTCGGAATTCTCATATTCCTAAGTTTTAAATATACTCTCATGTAAAATTTAATAAATTGGACATAGAACAGAGTGGTTGTCAGACGACGATATGTAGAACCAGAAGCACTTATTGTGGTGGATAACGCACCTTTAGAAGAGTCTAAAAGTTACCGATGGAGTGGTTAAATTCAAAGAACATTGAATATACAGAGACTGTGCTAAAATGGCAGTTATTAAAAATTTTCCAAAAAGCAAAATGTCAATACCTACATTAAGTATGTAGTGAATGAGATAGTCAAAGCTCGAGGAATTCAGATACTGCCATATCACTGTGAATGAAATCTAAGATCCACTTTTAAATTAAGCGATTTGAAATTATTATTATATGAGACGGAAACATGGCATGCGCAAAAATATCGATCGGGTCATCGATGTCCAAGACGGTATCGTTGAATAGGAAACATTTTTATAGTTTAGTTATAGTAGCTGTTTTGCATAGCTACTATCACACCACAGCCAGTATTTATGTATGTTATTTTAAAACAGTAATTAGGTAAGCAATAGATTTACGCAGTGACTGACTGAGCATTATTTTTCTCCACGATAATAAATTTCAAAGTACCTATAATCCGTAACCATAGAAACAGCAAATATAAAAATTTAAATAAGGCAGTAAAAAAATATAATTGACAACGGTTGAATGTTACAAGTAGGTATATAAATAATTAGTCACACTAAATTATTCAATCTCCTCGTCTAAGGCATTTAATATTCAGCACTGAACTGTAATTAAATTAAGGTATTAATTAATGACTTATGTGCAGTAATTAACTCCGTTTTAAAAATCCAATGTTCTACCCGACACTTAAATATATATACACTCCATTAAACCTAGCGTTCAATAAAAAATACAAAGCGAGGAATGACTGTGGAAATAGAATAGGGTTAAGTGGGGGAATGTCGACTACAGCTTGAACAAACTCAACTTAGTTGCCAGATACTCGTACATTTTTTAATAGTCCTGATAAGAAAGATCTTAACAATAATTTTTGAGCAATTATTGCTCTTGTACACGGTAAGTCGGTGGGGCGATATATTGAAAATCTATTTTATTGAAGGGGAAACGTCACATAACGTAAAAATATACATGAACATGGGCAATTTCGATTACGTCACAGTCCTTATGACGATAAACTTATCAAGACAATGTTTGCAGTTGAATACTTGCAACATTATTCTGTAAAGACCTCCGCTGGCGTCTATTTGCTCATTCCCTTCCACGTAAAAGCGACTAACGATCAGCTCTGGGTCGCCAAGTGCATGTCACACATATGTTCTGCATGAATTCCAAAAAAAAAAAAAAAACTTATGTAAGTGATAGGGTTGGGACTATTTATCGATATATTGATAATTATCGATAATAATACAGATAAAAAATTATCGAATAATCGATAATTGATCTATATTACCGATAATATCGATATTATCGATAATTTTCAATATTATCTACCCATAGCTTTGATAATATTTTGACTCACGAAGTAGCACGTTTAGCCGTAGCTTGAAGCCAATAATGATTTATAATAATAATAATAATATAATAATATCTCTAAAAACCGCAATTCTAACCACCGACGGCCCACCTACGCATCTTATTCTAAATGCAAGTAAACGGTAGCGAGTGCAACCCGGCATGTTAAAGAAAAAAAAATATTTAAAGGCATTAGAGGCGTTAGAAAATTATATTTTTTCCGATCACATTAAAATTACAAAATCATTCAGAAAATAATAATAATAATAATATCTCTACCCCTCATTCTAATCACAGGGATTAGCCCAGAAGTCGGAAACTTGTGGAGGAGAGGGGGCGGCATATTATTATTAAGCAGGCCGCATTTGTGCCCAGGAACGACTTACGTTGGTAGGCCCTAACCACTATTCAGTGCAGGAATGAGGGAAACCTGGAAAACCTCATTAATTAAGGGGGTAGTCAAATATCAACCGGTATCAATCTCTCACATTGACCCAAGCCAACATTCTTCCACCCTACCATACTCGCAGAGAGTGCGCCAAACCTCTCCACGAATATAGCTTATATACGGTCTACCGGCAGCTGGGCTCGAACCAACACCGATCTAGTCACCTCGATTCAAGTACTGACGCCTTAAACCGCGCGACCACTGACCGCGACTTATATGTAAACATTTTCGTAGGTTTTAGATTTGTTTATACGAAACCTAAAATTTAGGGAACAATCACCAAGTGGGCGACATCTGTTGAGATAGAATGAAATCATAAATCTTATAAAGAGAAGCGACAACTTGTCGGTAGAACACACTGTGATATAAGAATTATTCATTATTTGAAGTTATTACTTCAATATTTTAATTATTTTAACATTTTAAATAGTTATATAACACTTTTCCATAAGGAATGACAAATAACGACAAATTATCTATATATGAGTGACTCATTTAAACCTGCTCACAATTTATAGCAGTCAACACAAAGAAATATACATGCAGCCCATATATTTTTTCTACAAAATCGTGTCCCTGAAAGCATACCCGATTACACAGCTTCTGTTGCAGCAAGTACGCAGGCGCTGTAGCTTTTGATTGGCTACGACGAATTGTTGGATCCAACTGTTTCATTTACAGCTCTATCATGGGCGGGTGTATCGTTCGGGCGGGCAAATTTCTGGTATATCTTTTCGCTAGTTTAATTATGAAATGTGTGTTTCATTAACAAAAATGTACGTGAATAGCATATATGTGCAAATAAAAAAGTGGTAAAGAAGTACAACTGTGAAACGGAAAGTGATGGCAACTCGCGGAAGGAAGGTTGTATTTTAAAAAATAGTTTTCGACAAAATAAAAATCGATTGCTATATCTTACGAGATGAGACTTAGTCGGTATAAATAAAATCGAAAAGAGCATACGGATAGAAAGGACGAGGTAGTGCTATGGCGAAGAATCTGTTTAAAATAAATATTCAAAAATAAGCATCTGGATCGAAGAATATATTAAATTATGACGAAACATGGACGTATGAAGGTCATACGGAAAGTCGCACGATATGATATAATAAGTGTTATTTAATGGTGGAAAAATCTTTATTTGTAACAAATTTTGTCAACCAGCTATTTTCTATCATTTTCATCATGAAACTGCTATGGTAGATTATCAGAAGCTCAAAACGAATTTATTAACACCACATAATAATGAAAGGGGCAATAATATTTGTAGTGTTTGACAGTTTCTCGAATTGCAATTTTCAAAAGTTGAGATTTTCCCGCCATAAATAATTAAAACAGAAGTTGCTAGGTTCAGCCGACGTCAACTTACTAAATTGGTAAAAACTGTTATATCACTGTTTCTGATCTAAAAATAATGGATGTTATGTATTGCAATTATTTTTGTAATTTTTTATATTTTTTATATCTGATCGCATTCAAATTTAGTACGTCTGCGAAATGTTGCTCCTCGCACGCTTCGTCCGTCGAGCTTGTCTACAAGCTAGCGATTAGTCACTCTCTACAATTTTGGCCGTTAACTATAGTTTTTAATAAAATGTTTGCAAAATAAGTAAATATGGTGAATTATTCCTTTGAAGAATGTAGTTTCATTCGAATATTCATTTGCTTTTCCATACATAAAATGTATGCCGGCCAGTGTTTTATACGTAATATGGTACCGACATTGAAATCCATAATGCCTTTCAATTTTGATAAAATGTATTTAATCCGGACTACTGTTTCATATTCTTTAGATTTAAATCACGTCGACAGCAGTGCTTTCTGCCACGAATAGAGGAGTGTGTTTTATTTACGATGATAATGCGGCGTAGAGTTTGGCAAAAAGACACTAGCACGCAAGCGAACTAAAACAATAAGAATTTACTGATCTGGAAACTGGAATGATGACAAGAAGTGGTAATTCTTGTGCCCTGAATGTTATTTTATGTGGCAAAAACCTTCATAACCAACAAGACTCACGCGTCATAAGTCTTCCAGTCCGATCCGCAGGCAACCACTACCGCTGCCGCTGCACTCGGTCAACCTGAAGAAGCATTCCGTAAACTACCTGTTTTTTCAGCATACAGGGTGCGGCCTCAAAAGTATCTCGGCAAATATCCGGTTAATTTATGGCAAGATATGTGACATAGACATCCGCAAAATGGAAGTCTCATGCGTGGCATTTAATTTTCACCTTACAGAAATTATTTCTAATATGTCTAATCTGAATACCTGCGCCAATTAAGGCGATACCAACCTTTCAGTCATTATAGTTACTGCTACATAAATTGCTGATTTGATATGAATCTTTTGTGACGAAAATATTTTGGCAATGGGTTTTACAAAAAAAAAATATGATGAATTAATTAAATTAGTTTTGTTAGGAGCCTTACTTAGCATTTACTTTTTTTTATTAATAACTGCAAATTTGGAGGTAATATGGATAATACAATGTTGTAATAAACACTTAATTTCCACACTGATAACAGACATTTAAAGCAATCTTTCTAATGTAAAACATATTCTTCGTGAGCATATCGTATTCGTATTTAAATACTGGCACTAATACAAAGAAAAAACCTCGTGCTATCAACAGAAAACAGTCCGAGACATATACAGTGATAATAATGCGATAACAGTGAATCTTGAGCTACCGTATTTAGGCAAAAACCTACTTTTTAATGCCTACTCAATGACAAACGTTACAGAGTTACAGAACCGTCAGATAATAGCAGACAGAAATAATTTAAATGCGCATTTTTATAAAAATCTGAGCGCGACTTGACTTCTCTCACTTCTCCCAGCAGTTACAATCTTCACGTTGTTTGCGAGAAGTTGTTTCTTGTTTGTCACTGATGTAGTTTATAAACATTAAATTAACTGTTTACCTAAATAAAAATACCATTCAAGTCTGGTGAAACTAAATTCCATAAACTTTTACTGTATAAAATTGCTCTACGAAGGCATGATAAATCCGAAAATCTAAAAATCCTGGTATTTTCCACGGATTTTACGTCGGAATTTGACAAATTGCTTAATGAATAAAAAAACATTTTTTAAGGGCACTTCAAAAAATGTACAAAATATATACATTTTAGATAGCATTGTTTGCAATCGATTTTCTGTTTTATTAGACCTTTCTAGTACGTGGTTTAAATTAATGACATTACTACTGAATCACCTTGTATAATATATACTAAAATGTAATGTATCCGGGTGTGTAATACCACAGTTTATTATACAGTTCGTCGAGTGAAGGTTCTAGAGGGTGTGGCTAAATCGCGGCTAAATGCGCAATGAACACCAATGAAATTCATATGTACACGACGAAGTGGGAGAAATTCTATTTCTTGACAAATCACCGTGCTCCTCGAGCGCGCGAATGTGCGCAGCTAAATGCGCAGGCGTCTTTTGGTCGTCTAAAAAAAAAAAAAAACGAAATCTGGGACCTCGACATGAAAGGAGCCGACGTGAAGACGCCGGACTGTATAATCAAAGTTTACAGAATAAATATATAAGTTATTTCACTCTTGAACACGCCCCGTCCTACCAATTCCGTTCTCCTCACCCGTCTCGGGGACCATTTGGTACCCAGGATCATGTTTTATAACGGATATGCTTATTTATCTCGAAAACGGTTGTTTTCTCGAACAAAACTGAAAAGCAAAAAAAACCTTTAAATTGAACTAGCCACCCAATTTGCTAACTGGAAGATGTCAGAGGCGTACTACGAAAAAGTTTGAGGGGATAAAGAAGCCTCAACCCCCAAAAACGTATCACCCTGTAGATTTTAAAAATCTCTAAAATGCTTGAAATGATGTCCTTATAGGAAATATTAACCACACCAAATTTTAAATTGATATTTTGAAAAGTGAGCGAGATATTTTAAATAATAGAAAACAATAAATAAACTTTGACCCCCTGTAGCTCCGCTACTGATCGAGATCGGACTCATGTTTATATAAACTTTTTTGCTTAAAATGATAAGATCTATCACCCATTTCAGTTTGTGCCTTAAAACCTAAATCACCCTGTATATTGCTTATTGCCGATTCAGCTAGGACTACTACTACTACTATGAGGCAAAAATTTAAACTATATCTAGGCAGGATGGCAGACGGTTTTGTTATAATATATTGTTTGTTTAGTTCTCCTGTATGAAAGGATAATTATTATTTCATATACCTATTCGACTGAACTTTGTAAACAGTACATTACATTTTATTTATTTATTTTTTAAGCATGTCGAATAACCTCAAACACTGATTGTCATATCGACTGTATATAACTACTTTTAACTGAAAATCTGGAATTTCAAATTTATATCTGATATATTTGAAAAATTACAAATATACCTACAGCATCCAAATATTGTGCAAGTCGAATTCACAAATAGAATTTTTGAAATGAGATTTATTTTTCGCTGTTCACCTTTGCTTTGAAAAATTTCATACTCCAGCTGCAATTTGACATGTGTTCAGCGCACATTATTCCAGATATCAAAACTGTTGGCATGCTATATTCATAAATATAAAAATAATTTATGTCGTTGGCTTGAATAATGTGCTGGTACCGTTTAAACCACTAAACGAACTAACTGTGAACATTAACAGTGGATTTATAATTGTGGGAGAAAGTTGATTATTTTCAAGAAAATATAAATGTTTCCCAGCCGGTGTATATAAATCATACAGGTGCTAAAAGAATTATCAAATAAAGCGTCATTTTCCATCTACCACCTATCAGCTGATTTATTATTTTATCCAATTGCATTTCGTAATTCATATACGTCAGCGCTTTTCACAGGTGGTGAAGTATTTAAAGTTAATGTAAGGTCATAAATGTTAATTTATTCGAAGATATTTAATTAATGAAGCAATTATGCTCTTAAGTAATATTGTTGAGTAACTTACTACTTAAATATACCGTTGCTTATAATTTGTCATTTTTTGATTGACAAATTGCGATGTGCGCAGTTAGTGTAATTTTTAGCATTATAATAAGTGAATATTGTTCATGGTTTCTAAGAAATCCACACTCGTTTAACTGGAAATATTGTAAATTACAATTCACATTTTCCGAAAATATTATTTTATAATAGGAACTTAATAAGAGGTGCATAGTTCAAGTGATTTTATTATAACATCTGAAAAAGTATTTAAGTATATTTAACAGTGCAATACTATATGATTTTTTTTAATTTGTGATAATTTGCACTAATGTAGTTATTAATAAATTCAATTACTTATGTGTTATATAATGTTTCATTGTTTAAATGTCAAATTTAACAACACAGGACAAGTTGTATGCATATTGCCTTCCCAACTAGCACAATAATTAACTGTAGGAACGTAGCTATGACTATTGTAACTACTTTAAAGTCACTATCATTACCTGTCTACTACGAAAATGTGAAAATACGTTTCAGGCAACGTTTCTTGAACTCGTACGTCCACGTTCCTCCGTTTTTCTGTAGAGATGAGGTCGTGCCGTGGAAACCACAACTTTTAAGAAATTTCAAAATCCAGCTGTCCAATCACTTTCATATTAGGTATGTTGCTTGCTTTGTCTGGCAGGTAATATTGTTATATTTAATTTTTTCTACATATTCCATCTCCATGTATGATAAAACTTCCAAATCCAGTCCCAATCACTGCCACTTTTTAGTAAAATTATTCCTGTTATTCATTCCGAACGCGGTACGTCCGACGATTACACTGAACACACTCCTTGAATGTCATTATATTAGACAAATAGGAGTAAGGTTCGGTTCATTTAGGGTATCAGATATACTTAGATACAGGGGTCAAAAATAATTTATTATTACGCATAATGCAATTTTTGTCTTGCTCTGTGGGTTTGTTCTACAAGAAATAACTATTTGGCAATTCCAAATAGTCTAAAATTTTGAACATCGTTCCACCGTTTATTTTGGAGCCGTGCATTGTATGTCGACTCTAATTCTCTTCGGTTCCATATTTGAATCTTGAGAGGTTTATAGAAGTTGAATTTTGCAAATGAGGTGCCAGCGCGCTATTTACCAGGATATATAGCAGACAAGTAAGAGATATTAAATACTCTTGCGAAGTTCTAACTGATTAAACTACTTTTCTGTAATATATTTTTGATAGTTTAATACGCATTTGCTTTTTTGGATTTATCGGCTCTTACACTCTAGTTTCTCAATTATTATAAGTATAGGGTTATCGAGCGGTTTAAGGCATCAATACTTAAATCGACGTTTGCCAACCGGGTTCGAATTTTTTCAGTCTGAAGGCCGTAAATCAATAATTATACTTGTGGAGAGAATTGCCACCCTTTCTGTAGGTATGGTAGCGTGGAAAAACATTGGTTCGGATCAATGTGAGAGATTGATACCGGTCGGCGGTTAACCATCTTCCCAATTAATATTAGGACGAATATTGTTTAATATTTATTTAAATGACCTATTCTCCCTTCGTACTTAAGGTGAAATTATAGCTTATGCACACGGCACTTGTATTTTTTATGAAGAGGCTAATTTGTACACTAAAAACAGACGCTGAAAAGGATCTGTCGGTAATATGTGAGTGATTTAACTCAAAACTACTTATGGTTACGATATGAAAACAATTTTTTACCTACTTACATTGATATAGGTCCCTTTCCTACCTTTCGGTCTTTAACAATTTCTGACAATATTGAAATTAACTCCGTGACGGATTTTAAGTATCTGGGAGTCGTGTTGGACTGTCACCTAAAATGGGATAAACATGTTGAATATATGTATGTAAAAAAATTAGATTCTTATTTCACAAATTCAGAACTTTGAGAGATATATTAGACATTGATATGTTAAAGATAATATACAATATTAAAGAAACTACAACTGAGAATAATAAAACTATACTAAATGTTTGCACTAAATTGCATAAAATGATTGTTTTTAACGCGACCAAATATTGAATAAATAAATTATGTTGACAATTAAAACAATTGCGTAACGTCATCCGTGACGTAAGTCGTCAGAATTCCTGCTGCGACTATAATATCGCTGCCACATAATTGGACTAGCAAACGTCTACTGTAAGATACCGACTCCACCCTGTAGATGTCGGTACAGGGCGGCTCATTTCGGGTTACAAGGAGCCGTCCTCGCTATCGCGTTGTAACGTCGACTAGAATACAAATTTATCGTTCTGTCGATGCATAACTTATCCGTCGGACACTACAGAAGAGGTAGTGTCTCCCACACCACGTAAAAATGTTACAATAACGTCTAGGTCGGCCGGGTCTCATTAGAAGCGCCCCCGCTACCAAGGAATTCCTTTGTGGACGGGAATTCGATAATGCCTGGAAGCGACAGGCCAAGACGGTGCACGGATTTTAATCGTCGGGCATGAAATTAACGTGCTTTAATGGTAGTACAGGGTGTGACAATAAAATGGAAAAAAATTTGTAACGTACACTGATAAAAGTGGGTGAAAATGTCCATGTTTTGGTATGCTCTTTTTACATAATATTTACTGGTAATTTTTAATATACATTATATACTATGGAAAACTCAAGTATACGTATTTTTACGTAATAAAATTAGGACATTTCAGGAATGATGTGATAATTCAGTCTACTACTTTGGAACTATTACTTTTACTCAGTTTATTATGAAAATTTACAATGATTTCTGTTGCACATGCGCAGAGGCACAACAATCTAATCTCTATCCTAATGTATTTAATTGTGTTAAGGTGTGGTAGACAAACATATACAATGTAGTATAGTAATAAGGACTTTTCGTGGGATATTCGTAAAAGAGTAAGATTATATTTTGTAACATATGCACTTGCAGCTTATGTCAATTTAAATGTTATACAATTGATAAATATAATAAAAACTATAACAGTACGTCGTTTAGATGCTTGCATCAAAAACTGCGTCATTATCTGTGTCTTAAACTACACAGCAACATTGATTTCAAACAACATATTTACCGATATTTGTGTGACAGTGAAAATAGTAGTGGTTTACAACAGTTACGTTAATTGTAAATTTACTGTAACTAAAATGCGTACTGAAAATATTTATTTTCACACAGATATGAGTATGTCAATCTACAAAATTTGCAAAAACCAAAGAAATTAATAAGTATTAATGTTTTTAGAATATGATGCCATTTTCAGCGAAAACATTTCAACAATAATTTCTAATTTGTTAGTAAAAGACATCCTGCATATTATATTGACTCACCTAAACTTGTATTTTGTACATTTCTACAAGCAGAATTTTATAACCCGAATAATTTTTACCATCACATTAAAAGTAAAAAGTTTTTCCTCTTTTCAGCTTCATCTGTCAACACACTTTATTTGGCTACAAAAATAATATTAATTCATTTTTAAATTGGCTTCTGCTATACCACATTTTTATTGCATGAATTGTTCTCTAATTTGTATTTAAAAATTGAAAAAAAAAACATTATCGAAGGGACGATAAAGTATGTCAGTTCTTTAATTATCTAAAAAAAATACCTGTACTCATTACCTGAACCTGTATTCATTCTAGTAATTGTTCAAAAAAAAAAATGTATACGTATCTACTAGGTAAGTAGTAATTATTATTACATTATAAGGTTATATGCAATTAAAAACTTCTAAACCATCAATGTTGTGATTTCATTGTTAGCAGATTGATAAGAACGATAATAATATTGTCGCATAAAAAAGACGACCTGATGGATATGACGTTTTGATTGAAAATTTTAGTTATGATTATATCATTTCAGAGAACACTTTCCATATCAAGTATCTTAAAATAATTCACATACAATATTAAAAAGTAGACTTTCAATTAATTGTATTCTGGTGGTTTATGTGATAGTCCATTCTAAATTATCCTAATGTAATTTCTCTCTATTAAGTTTTTTAATCGCGATATAAGAAACTTTTGAAATCGAAAATTATTGCAAGAATATTTAAAAAAAATACATTTAACCACTACAAAGACTGTATCAGGGACACAGAATTTAATTCTGCACAGCAAAAAATACAGGTTATTCTATTGAAGTAAGAAAATTTTCGCCTATTGAAATTGGTAACATGTAACCGGAAAAATAGAACACTTGGTGTAGTATTTTGAAATGATTTGAAACACAAAAGATGCAACACCATGAGATTTTATGGAGTGCCATAAATTAGGTGCTTACATGTAACACGAAAAAAGTTATAGCGATTTTTACAAACCTCGTCAACTGTGATTTTGTTTTTAATGGCAAACTCTACACGTATGCTACATGTTTTCGACTCAAAATTTCATGTCGTTTCAAAAAATGCAATAATGTATAGAATGCTCTATTTAAAACGACTTTTATAACAATCAGATGCTAAAATAATTTACAATACCTACACTATAATAGGTTTTATTTACGTTTACCTTTAAGATTTGTAATACGTTTTGTATTATAAATAAAAGTATGCTGTACGTTTAATTGTATGTCACATGAAACGTAGTTGTGATAATATACATTGTTATCCGCTTCTGTAAAATTACTAAAATGGTATTTACTTCATTTTGTGTTTTTAAGGAGGACATTTAAATTTGGACAGTGAGGTTGATACGAAGTCTTATAAAACTTCTGTTAATAAAAAATCATTTCCATTTTCACATTGCTGCAGGTGAACTTGGTTATGTGAATTTTATAACTTCTTATGCTTAGAAAATTGTAAACACTGGCTTAAAATTTCAGTTTTCCAAAAAATAATTTGTAAGTATTTTTTGTACTTTATTATACAGGTAAATTAATATATACAGATACTTTATGTGCAGACATTGAAGATCTCGTACTTAATGCATAATCTACAATTTCTATGTTCTTCCTCGTTAGCAGAGTCTTTGAAAATACATTTTTGCGTCAGACCGGCCCACTTGATTACGACATAATAAATGCGTCGGTTAGGTTCTATTAACAAGCAAGGTGTCTCGTCCTCTTTATTTCATTAAGTAACGAGTTGACGTCAGTGGCTACCTATTTATTTGAGGCCGTACCCCTCGTACGGTTCTAAAAATATTCCTAATGTTACGGTAACTGAAAGCACTTCTAATAATTACTAATATTTTTCATTGGGGGCTTACGACTGTCCTGTTACTGAAACACGAACGCGTGGATCTCCACTGGTACCTACCAGTAAAGCACGCGTGTGGTAGTAGCTCGATTGCCGATGCAAGTGAAGATAACGTCAGCAACGATTGTACATCGTACCACGTTACATATTGTGTCCCAAATAACATCGTCACCTGCTTTTTGGATGATATACGATGGTGCTTGTGATGGCTTGAGTCTGTATTACAGTAATAAATATGATATTCTCTATACACAATTGAAACGTGACTGCTATTAGTTATTAGTTTATATTTAATTTAATATATTAAAGCCGTATATAAATATTACATACACAAGTTCATAAGCCACAGTCACACCGACATTTGTATGAACGGTGTAAAAATTACTTAATTTGATTTAATTCCTTAAATACATTGGCACCATTTTGAATTAGATTTTTAAATTAACCTGAAAAAAAAAACGGATATGAACTGTGTTTGTAGCTACGCGTATGTTCATGATGAGTGAAAGATTATGTTCTTATCTCTTAAAACATCAGTTATCATCAACTAGATCCTTAATAAATAACATTGATTCAGAATTTATTGTAGATATTGCTGGCACTCCAATTTTGAATATCCATAAATACCGGCGTATATACTGGGAAGTAGTTCCATCCATGTAACACCTCTGGTTAAATTTTGAAGCTGGCACACGATCTGCTTCGCCTTGAAAGTGGCGAAATATTTTAAAAAAATTCAATTTTTATTTTTTTTTGAGGGTGTAATCCCCCAGCCTGGGGGATGTTTTTTTGCATAGGAAGTAGTCATTTATATAAGACACCTTCCCTTAAATTTTGAAACTGAACACGACCTGCTTCGCCTTGAAATTAACGAAATATTTTTAAAATATTCAATTAAAAATTTTTTTTGAAGGTGTAATCCCCTAGCCAGGGGGATGTTTTTTGCATAGGAAGTAGTCATCTATATAAGACACCTTTCCTTAAATTTTGAAGCTGACACACGACTTGCTTCGCCTTGAAGGTAGAAAGAAGTTATTCTATTGAAGTAAGAAAATTTTCGCCTATTGAAATTGGTAACATGTAACCGGAAAAATAGAACACTTGGTGTAGTATTTTGAAATGATTTGAAACACAAAAGATGCAACACCATGAGATGAAAGTAGCGAAATATATAAAAAAATATTCTATTTTTATTTATTTATTATTATTATTTTTTTGAAAGTGCAATCCCCTAGCCAGGGAGGATGATTTTTGCATAGGAAGTAGTCATCTATGTAAGACACCTATCCTTAAATTTTGAAGCTGGCACACGACCTGCTTCACCTTAAAAGTAGTGAAATATTTTTAAAAACTTCAATTTTTATTTTGTTTGAGGGTGTAATCCCCTAGCTAGGAGGATGATTTTTTCATGGGAAGTATTTATCTACAAGGTACACTTTCCTACAAATTTTTTAAGCTAGTACACGACCTACTTCGCCATGAAAGTCCCGAATTATTTTCCTGTAAGTTTCTGGTAAACTGTAATTAGTATTAGTATTAAATTGTTTGTAATTAATTTCCGATTCAAAAGAGAGACTTATGTGCAGTTATATATAGCATTTAGTGCGTTGCATATTATTTCTTAAATGTATCCGTTAATTTACCCAGTTATGTATGTCCATGAACGGTCGGATGTCTTAATTTTGACTGCCAGTTTTGGATGCTATTTTCACACCGGTAAGGATATTATGTGGCACATATTATAATGCAAAAGTACTTACTGTTTATTTGGTTAATTTCTGAGGTGTAGAAACATAGATTTACCGAATGTGATGTACAAAAATTTAGTGAAATTATAATTGTTTTTGGATAAGAATATGTTTGATTATTAGTGTTAGTTTTAGCAGCATACAGGAAAAGTAGTGAGTGTGGTCGCACATAGAAAATGAATACTATGCGTACGATTAGATATCAATTACAACAGTTCACGATCTAAATAATTATGTTATTTGTAGTGGGGACATTTCAGTCTATAATAAAATTAAGACTTTTTCAAAGTCTGATAATCATTCACATGTCAATTTCTCTGTCCCACTTTGTTTCTTATTGTAGACCAAAAGAAACGTTTGTACTTTCCGATAATATATACAGTATCGGAAATTTAACGTTTTTCCATTAATTGCTTTTGTGTAAGAGGAACAATGTCAATATATACGTACGATAGTTATAGTTTTTCGAAATTGCAACGGTTCACAATCTAAATAATTCTGCCCATTTGTGGTGAGGGCATTTTAATTTACACAAAATTAAGCAAACATGCATTTCCAAAGTCTAGTAATCATGGATATGCCAATTTATCTGTTCCACTGCCGTCATTATTATTTCTATGATGTAAATCAAGTGAAACGTTTGTACGTTCTGAACCTGTATATCTAATGCTGAACAAGCTAAAACAAGCAAATGCATATCCTGATTGCTAAAAACGTTCTGCATCTCGTTAACCACGGTAATTATTAGATTAGGCACAATTCGTTAAACCAGACCGATGAAGGAATTGAAAAGTATGGAACTGTCAATAAGACTCCATAACAATTAAAAATTAAAATGTTACACGCTTCCTATGTGTTTTTATTTATTATGATGTCCAGTTTGAAAGGGTGGTAATTGATAAGAAATAATTTTTTTACTGAGAAAGTATTATTTTTTTGGAAAAATTGAAAGAGCAAGAAAAGTTTCAAAATTCATAGGTCCACAAAACCGTAATTTTAATTTTGATGCATAGTCATCTAGAAAAAAGTTCTGGCCAAAACATTAGTAAGCGTTGTTTGTTTCAACCACTTAGAAATGAAGGGTGAAAATAAAAATTTATTGCTGAAACGCAGCTTCATCAGTAGAAGATGCCTACCAAATTTCATAATTTTAGGTTAAGCCGTTTTTTGAAAAAAAAAAAAGAAACCGAATTTTAGGTTCACCCCCAACGCGAATTTCTCTGCAGTGAGGACTCAAATCGAAAAAAAAATGTGCCCCCCCCCTCTAAATTAGGCCATAGAATACCCCCCTCCCCTTCAATATTTACGTGGAATTACGGGACATCCTGTATACTCAATAGGTATTATTGAATGTCAGCAATTAAATGTATGAAGGTTGTAATTAATTTAAACCTAAAGTTTTGAAAAAATAAACAATGTTTAATATTTATTATGGCTCGTTCTAATTTTGTGTGTAGAAATAGGCGTCATGATACCTTTCACATACTTGCAGATTTAATTTTTTTACAAAAAATTAATTGAAATATAGCTATATTAGGAGATAGCGATCGTTGAAATAAGTATTTTTTAGTATCATCCTCCTTTATAAATTAATTTATAGAAAACCATGACTTTTATTGAAAACTGAACATGCTAGTTTGTAAAACCATTAACGACGAATGGAAGATGAATAGGAATTTTATACAATAGACTGGAAGTAGAAATATAAAAACAAATCTTATTTAATTTTAAATTAAAAATCAATTTTTTCCAATAAAGTATTCGTCAGATGGTGTTCTTCAGATACTTAACAGAAATAAGAAATTTATTAGTTTCTTTAGGAACTGATAGATTATGGGTATCTGATATCTAAATATTTAATAACTGGGAAATATACATTTTTTGTATTTCTTTTTTAACACAACCTATTTGCTTATACACTACAGTAAAACTAATTTCATCCTTATTTTAAATTCAAATAAGCCTTGAATTGACACCCTTGAAACGCTGCTAACAATGTTTCCTCTTTGTTATTGCAAAAAATGTGAATTACGTATTTGCAAGATAAACTTAGGTTATCGTTTTTTTGAGAATGTTTTGTCAATAGAGATTATATATCTTTTACTTTAGAATATTTCACTATCAATTTTGCATTAAAATGTGAGTTTCTGTATTAAAAATCTTCATCAAGTGAAGTATACAGGGGTCCCATATAAAACTTTCTACCCGATAATTTAGTTTAATATGAAGTTTTGAAAAAATTCCAAAAACCCGTACATTTTTAATTTAAGGGGGAGGGGACATCGACTTACATCATTACCTATTTTGTAGTTGCAACCTCTTCAACCGTGTGATACATCATTTAAAAGCTCTTTCGATACTCTGAATCCGTATAAAAAATAAAAAAAATCATTATTCGTTTTCGAGAAAAATACATTGAAATATAAATTTTTCGAATTTTTTATTTTAGGGCGTGTGATGATACATCGTTTGAAAGCTCATTTGATACTTACTCTGAATCCGTAAAAAAAAAATAAAAAAATCATTCGTTTTCGAGAAAAAATATAAATATCGAAATATAAATTTTTGGAATTTTGTATTTTCACATTTAAAATTGTTTATAATAGATGGTCAAATTGAACACACAGTTGTTCTTGACAGATATGGAGTATGTCTACGAAACATCTCCTTACATTTGCAAAAATCTCTGGAGTTAAATTCCTTCCGACATTCGTTTACAATACGATCTTAAATCTTAAGATTTTCGGGTTGACTTGCAAAAACCACTGATTTGAGATGTCCCCAGAAATAAAAGTTATGATATCACAAAATTAACATTCAAACAATGCATAAGATGTATTTTGTACGGATGTCATTTATGTTTTTGCAAAATCACCGGATTTCATTCGACTTAGAAATCCTGTAGTACGCTCTAATGATCATACGGATTGGTTGATTCATTGTCAGTTCGCCCAAAATTCCTACTTCCATTAATTCTTTAGGAGAATTGTTTTTCTTAAGATTTGCTACGGACCCAGTTTCTCGAAATTTCTTAATAATCTAGCTCACGTACGTATGACTTGCTTGGTGATCAGAATGCAACTCATTTAAAATTCGAGCAGTTTCTCTAGCACATACATTTTGTTTTCCAAAAAGAACAATTATTTCAACTTTGTAGCTAACAAATAAACCATAATGAAAAATTGATAAATGTAAAAGTTATACTTTGATTGTAAGCATAAGCTGAGATTTAATACAACTGAAAATGGTTTCAACAATAACACATTTCCGATAAAATGGTAAATGGTACGTTTCGTTTGTTATTGTTTTTATCATCTAACGTAGAAACCTTTTTGCAGTTTAATAATTATGTTTCGATGTATGAAAATCTTTTCAGTGGTTAACACATGCTACAAATGAAGATGAAACAATTTTAAATGTAAAAATACAAAATTGAGTAATTTATATTTCAATGTTTTTTTCTTGAATACGAATAATGATTTTCTTATATTTTTTTGCGGATTCAAAGTCAATATCAAAAGAGCTTACAAACGATGTATCACACGCCCTATAGTGCCGTTTTAAATTTCAAAGTTGATACCTCGATCTACAAACGGGTGGCAGCTACAAAATAAATATACATCATTATTTATTTTGTAGCTGCCACCCCTTTGTAGATCGATGTCTCCCCCTCAAATTTCAAATCGACGTGTTTTTTTTCATATTAACCGAAATATTCAGGTGGAAAGTTTTATATGGGGCACCCTGTATAATAACAATGACAATTACAGTGAAAATGATTATGATAATGATAATTATAATGACAATAAGTATAATTATAATAATAATGTAATTTCATTTAGTTTTAAACTAGTATGCACTTAATTTTGACTATAAAATTTACGGATTAAACTTTCTGTCAGTATCATCACAATAATTAATGAAGATGTTATTCGTTTTATGAGTTGACACGCAGCCATAAAGCACTTTTTTATTAACTGTAAAACTGGTAATAACGCACATTTGTTGATGAAGTAAAATCCTAAAGTAAAATATTTATTATTTTTATTATTATACCATAAAAAGCTGTTTTATAAAGGTAGATAGATGTAAGTGGCAAGCCCCAGATATCAAAACATGATATCTAAATTTAATTTAGACACCGAATAGCACCATCTTATCTTCGGAGACTTTATGTGTCCCGCTTTTATATATGCATTACTCAGTATTCTAAATATCTTCTAACAGACAATACTAATAAAGATTTGGAAGCCTTGATTTAGTTTATACCTTTTTAAACCTACCTGTTACTAACCGAAAAGAGAAGCTCTATTTGCTTTTAATGTTATCGAAAAAGTTACAGTTAAAAATAAGTAGTCACCTTAATAATGATATTTCAAATGATTAAGGAATAAGATATTACGAAAGGCAGTGCAGGGAATGAGAAAGGTTAAAAACATTGCATTTTGGTGCGTTTTCCTTGAAGTAGGTACTTTTGAAAAATATATTAGGAGTTTTGTATTTCAATTAATTTAATTAAGTTAATTAGTAAGTTAATATATAGCCTGGTATAGGGAAATAAGAAATATTTCCCTGTACAAGGTGTTTCTAAAATTAGTATTCAAAATTTCAGTGCATGTAGAACAAAAGATGACGAAAGTCTTAGTATATCTTTTTTGTCTCATAAATCTCCTAAGCAGAGTACGCTCATTTTAGCTATATTTGAGCTTTTTTATGCTGAAACTAAAAATTTAATCTTAAAGTACCAATTTTTCCTTCAAACATTAAACTGAGTTTTCTCGAATACCTTTTTTCCTCTTCGAAATATCGTACATTGACATTTATTAGTTCAAACCCATAATTTATAACGATCCCTAAGTGCTGCTAACACTGAATGTCATAATTTTCAACTATCCTGTAAAGATGTGTTGATAAGCGATCTTGGATTCGAAACCAGCGCTATCGATAACAATATACATACATATCTGAAATGCTTTATCCACCGAACAGCCATTTTTTATTATTTTCCGATATATCAATAAAACTAATAAAATTTAATTAACGATATCTCGAAGAGGAAATTTATGAATCAGAATTGTTCCAAGACATCAGGTTTTCGAGATATTCTAATCGAAAAGTGCTATATTAGAGGTTAGTTTTCGACTAAAGGTAGAATTTGGTCTGGAAAGTAAGGATTGCATCTTAAAGTACTGGTCTCCTTCAAAATAAAATTCATTTGGCTGGAATATCTGTTTGCCTCTTCGAGATATATCGTCCATTGAAATTTATTAGTTCTGCACTTTATTGAATAATTTGAGGTTTGTCACACACTTGCTAATAAATATTATTCCAGAAAGTTCCTTGTTGACTTTACCGCAGTTTTTTTAATTTTCCTCGAAAACGGTGCATTTTTAACGAATTTGCTAAGAGCATCTTTTTTGTGCAAAATTAAATTTTATATAATAGAAAAATTCAAACATCCAAAATAGTTGAATAATAAAATGACAGTGGAAATGCTAGTGCCCTCTACTTTGTACAAAAAACGTAATGAAACATATGATTTGTTGCGAGGTTGCCATATCTCCTCCAATATAAATATTACGTTTCCTTTAACGTAATAGTTCTATTTTAAAAATACTTGTTTTAAGCATAAGTACAGTAAAATTGGGTATGTAGTATGATACGCAGCAATATTAACATAAATTTTAACATCTGAACTAACCTTACTATACTTCAACGATTAAAAATGAATTTCCGCAAGTTCAATACTACCGTAAAATATTTAGGAAGATATTACGTGATATTACTATGTCCAATGTTCAAAAATTATACATAAACGTGCACACAAGCTTACCTGTTTGTTAAAAAATTAACTATTTAATCAGTAATCCACATTTCACAAGTTAAATGTCATTGTACACTGTTAGAAAGGGACACAAAACACAATTTCCTTAAGTTATTTTATGAAGAATAACGAAAAACTATGCACGCGTTTTTTATTTAAAATGGAAAAAATGTCAACTTTTAGCAAATTTTATTGCTATTTTCATGCATTATGTGGGGTTAACAAGTTTGACTTGGGCTTCCGATAATCTGTCATGACAGTCAATGACAGTTTGATAATAAAAAATAATATAAAATGTTACACTTGACAAAATTCGCTAAAAGTTGAGATTTTTTCTTCCCTGAAGCAAAGACATGTGTCTAATACTGGCAACACTGTGAACCACACGTTCAGTCTGCAGCACTATGACTCATAAAAGAATGAAGGGTATGTCTAGGCCAGCGGTCCTCAACAAGTTTTCTGCTGAAAAATTACGAAATTTATTTAAAATTTCACTTTTTTATTTCTGATTTTTTTGTAAAAAAACTATTAATTATGTGTTCTACACACAAAACTATACTGCTGGTTAAAATATTTGTACTTATTTAAGATTCACCCTGTATACACATAACACACAACGATCAACAGTAAAGCGATTTAGAACACTAATAAAATAAATATAACCTAATAAAAAAACAACAAAAACAACTAAAGATAGATGAACTTAGCACGTAATCTAGAAAATATTAGATTTATAATACTCATCTACTAAGGAAGTTATAGTGATTATGACCAGTAAATTTTAGAAGATTTCACAAGAATTAATACTTTTTGTCCAAAATTTATCGGAAATTCAAAAAATTCTTGAAATTTTAGAAGTGACAGTGGCATTTTATTAAAAAATATACACCGCCCATTCAGTAACTACGCCACTGTATTTTAAATTCACAACTGCGTAGATAAATAGTTCATGTACAGTTACAGACCAAAAATGAGAAAAATTATATCACTCTATAACTCCCTTTAAGCTTATTAAAATAGTTATACATATAACAAACCTTAATTATTTTTATCAGTGGAGTATATCGATGAAGTTTGACCAACTTATCGTTAACACTCTATATGTATGACTTCACTGGTAGGAATTGTAGGAAAAGTGATTTCAAATTATTTAAATACCTTTACAATAAAGTAAAAAATATGATAAAATACGGGCGTCAGCCCGCAGAGTGGTTAGTTTGTTGAATTATGGAAGCCACCCAATTATCTCACTGTTATGTCAAATTTCGAAAGTACAGTAAAAATGAACTAGATAATTAATAAATAATACATATGGGAATAACCACAACCAATTTGATAATTTTTTTGTAGAGAATTATAGCTTGGTGAGTTTACAGCAGTAACAGATACGTTGAGTGGTTAACTCAATCTTATACAAGATTTTTTTTAAATTCCAATTATTTTACGGTTTCATAACGACGCTGCCCATATGACCTTTAAAAATATTGTTTATGATGTGAATAATAAATGGAAATAAATAATAGTGTTTCTAAAGAAATCATGATCTACCTACACATTCAGTTACCGTTTAGTTTAATTAAAAATAAAAATCCCTGGAGGGTGTGTATATGAGGTTTTTTTAAAGCAGTGTTTCTATACTTTCCTTTCCGAGATATGTACGTTTTATTATGTTATGTTAAAATCGATACTTTTTTCTAATTAAATATTCGACTGTAAAACAACTCGTAAGGAACAAATGCACACAATCACTTTGACGATGTAAAGTTTCTTTTAAGATTCAGGGTGTGTGAAAAATGACATACAGGGTGTTTCTAAAATGAATATTCGAAATTTCAATGCATGTAGAACAAGCTAAGTGATGACGAGAATCTTAGTCCTCTTCCTAAGTGAGCTACCATCCCGGAAAAAGGTGGCCTCGAAAATGCTTTTTGAATTTACTCGCCCTGTACATCAAAAATGAGTGACTCTAAGACATACGTTTAATAAGCAAACCCTACTTATTTTTCAATGTTCTATCAGCCGAAGTATATTGCCATGTCTTTTTTAAACACCCTGTATATCAATATTAAGCAGTTTATGGTCGGTATTAATGAAAAAGGTAATGTTCTCTATAAGTAGGTATTAGAATTTCTCAAGTAGCTAAATTGAAGCAAGATTCGTTGCCGTTAAAACGCATTAAATTTCCGATACCTGTAGAAAAGAAAGGCAAATAAGCAGATTTAAATTTCAGAAAACCATATTTCCACACTAACTGCTTTTGTCTTTTACAAGTGTCGTTTCACCTATCCGGGAACACCTTGTATATTGAATGTCACGTCATTTCACCCTTTAATCGAAACACCCACTCGACAGTCACCTGTTAATTAAAATACTCTCCGTCTCGTTAATTTTCCATTCTTTTAACAATTCTCTATCCCACAAAAAACGATCTGGGTGTAGTCTTTTGTAGGAGCGTATCGCTTCCTTAATCTTCGAAATTATGGAACAGGTGAAACCATTAGAGATCAGTAGCGAAAGCTCCCAATTGGGATAATTACCGAAAACTAATTCGTTCGGGAGATACATTTATCTACGCGGACCGTCATAAATTACCTGAGCCGACTCACAGGTAAAGGTACTTTGTCAACCGCCCACACCACAAATCAGAAGCTTCTTTATGTAGTATAAAACTACAAAGTCCATTATCTGTTGGGTGAAGAAAATACTGCTTTATTTAACAATGGTAGCCTGCTCATTAATAATTAACTAGTCCATTTTAATTTGATTGGGTGAGCTTTGAAGTGATTTTTTTGTGGACTGTATCTTGTAGTTACTATGATCACTAGACATATAATTTGTAGTATTAACGTTACTTTTCTTTCGTAAACTAAATACAATTTTTTTTTTTCATATGATTCTTAAGAATTGTATTCAAAGATTGGATTGATCAGATCTTAGCTTTATAGATTTCATAGCTGTTTTTTTGGGACAGTCTAAGAAATATCTGGGTAAGTTAGAAAGAATATCTCTTCACTATGTCAATTATACAAGTTTTCTTCATGTTGTATAACAGTTTCCAGGCTGGTAAGTCATTTAGAATGAAAAGAGAGACATCATTTTCAATTTCATGTATGTTTTATCATAAAATATCCTGAATTTTACAGATCAACTGCACATTGAAAAAATTCTTTTAAAAAACTAGTAATAATTGATATAAATTATTAAGTATTTTTTACGGTGTCTGGAACATAGTGATAAGGTACATTTCACGGTTCTTCATGTTCTCTACCGCATTTTCCCCCAAAAAATTAAAGGAAATGATTCAATTTCAGCATTATATTTTAGTACTGCTCTAATAACTCTCTTGTGCATCTGTAAATACGATTTATTGTCCTTGAAACTCCAGCCTTAAACAAAATGATTGTGATACAAGTCGGTGCATTAGGTTTGCTATGTTGTGAGTCTTCTCAAATAGTTTATTATTAAACATCTACTAAACGCTATGGTAGTATTTTTTTTCTTTCCTCGAATAAACACTAACTAAGGATGATTTAAATCGTCATTTTAATGAGCGATAGAAATATTTACAGATGTTGGGGATTCATAATTTCATGCTGACAAGCGCCGAGTAATATCGGAATACAGAATGGCGTTTGCAATGTGTTTTAAGTCTCAATACGCCTCTGGAATGTATGACTGATCCATGAAACTGAAAAATATAATCCATGTAAAAAATAAATTAGTACTTTTACTAAGACCTCGTATAGTGCTATTTAGTTACGTTGGACACGTTTTCTATGTATGTTAGACATAGCTTATTATATATTACAATCCCACAAAGTACTGTGTTGGCTGAGCTTGTTATGCTCGCTATGCATACCTAAAAAAATGGACGTAGCCACATAGACAACTTTTTTTTTAAATAAATTGCTTCGATGACAGATCCCACCACGAGCACACAGCTTCCATGGGCGTGTCCATGGAAAAATTTGGGGTATATCTTTCCGCTAATTTAATTGGGAATGTAATTAATTTATTAGTGATTTTGTGCTTGTATTCTTAAGAATGGAGAATAATTCAAGCTCTGCCTAAAATCGTAAACGCCCTAATCTAACAAATGAGCAATAATATTGGATGATAACGTGTATGAAAGCGCGATTAGAGCGTGAGACCAAAATATGAGTGGAAGTGATGCGGTTAAAATATATAGTTCAGTATCAAGAATGTCCGCGAGTAATGTACCTATATCTATAGTGCAAGAAAGAGTGGCAAAGTACATACAACTGCGAAACGGAAAATAGGGGAAACTCGCGGAATGAAGAGATTGATGATATAAAATACGCAATTTGTAGAACAATTCATTGTTGGTGTTTTAAAAAAGAGTTCTGACAATAAAATAATTTAAGTTGCTATCTCACATAATCAGACTTTGCCTAGAATATCTAGAATACGAAACATAAATCGATGACAAAAGTGTGGCACTGTTCTGCCACATATGGAACCTGGTGCTGTAGTATAATAGAATATCTATAATAGCTTTGTTTGTGGTACACCAGAATCAGTTTCCAGCCGTCAGCATGCGCACCGAATCTAAAATAAAGTATTTTCAACTGTATGTGGGCATTATAAACGCATTGCGCGTACGTCTGACGGTTGGAAACTGTTTTTAAGTGTTCTACGAACAGGCCTAATAACCGACTGATAAGTGTTAACGTGTGAGCGCTATATTGACATTGCTAGTAACCAGTCAACAATTTTTGGTAATTTTGTGTTCATTCTCGAGTGGTACGCCTATGGAATCTTGTCCTTTGCAACCCTTAGCTCCTGTGCTCATCTAAGTGTTGTAAATGAATCACTTTATTATTTTGCACCTCGACTATAAGAGCAAATAAAATGTATCAAACGAAAATCTAATTACTCAATGTTGCGTCCTATAGAACGTTTACATTCGTGATTGTCCGATTTTTTCTGGTTTGTCTTCCTAAATGAAGATTAAGGAATGTATACATTATACAGTATATTTATGCGTTTTTAATTTTAACAAATTACGATGACACAACAAGATAGGGCCTTTTGAGTGTCAGACAAGTCATGTTAAGAAAGCGAAGTGACGTTGAATCAGTCAAACATTACATATGTGCAGGTGTAAAGATTTTATCGGTAATATTATATAATGCTCCGCTTTTTTACTCAAAGTTTTTGTTTTCTGACAGGTTAAATTCAAAAGGTAATAATGCGCCACCTCCAAATTACATACTTTCACAAAGGTACTATGTAAAAATATATTATTTTGAAATCCTTTTCTGTTACTGCGCAATATCTTTACCACTTTTTTTTGTAAATTCATTGCCGACTGATTTACACTGTTCAGAAAAAAGGAAGTAAATACGAGTAATTTTAGCTATCCGTGGCGCAGAATTGCAGGTTGTTCTATACGATTTTATAATTGGTTGTTAGCACGCCATAAATTTTAGCAATTTTAAAGAAGCAGTACCTGCAGATACATTCGCGATATTCCAGCAATTTCCAGTAATAAATAACTCCCATCATGCTAAGCAAATGATGTAAGATAGCCGTCTAAAAGCTACTTAGCGCAGGAGTCCACCATTCGATATAAGAATTTACTTATTCAGTACGTTACGTTGTTAAATATTCCAGAAGGCATTAACATTCTTTAAATCATCCTCAAAAGAAAAAAAAATGAACACGTTTGCATTGTCTGTGCTATCATTTGTGCCGTATCAATTGAAATTAATTTCAAATAAAATATTGTAACGGACTATAGACGTACTATTATCGTTTACAATATTTATAAAATAGTTGTTTATGTGCCAATGGAGATACAGGGATGATTATGCCCGCAGGCGACAGATTGGTTCCGAGGACCGTTTAGGCGCGAGGAAAGAAAGTCGCCTAAGGGCATAATCATCCTAGTATCTTCCGTGATGCATAAAACGTTTTATATTTCATTTCAAACGAAATAAAAACTATAAAAGCTATAGCTTTGATGCTTCTTGATTTGTGGTTATGACTGATGCTAGATATTTTCAAACATATCCATAACAACCCCAGCGTCATTCGGGTTCTCATGGCAACAGGTGTGAAAAGATCCATTTTGCCCTGTGCTATGATAGCGGGCATTATGAATGTCCGGAATAATATGGGTATGTTTATACTAAATATAAAAATTTTAGCTACGTGCTCCGGAATGCCTAAAAAACAATAAAAAAAATATTCTAGAATTTTAACTCGATATTTAAAAAATGGGACAAAACTACCATGCGGTCGTTTTTTGCAGCGTTTCTAAATGCGGAAATGACAAAAATTAACATTATTATTAGCAATAATATCCGATAGATAGATAACAGTTAATCCAGTTAGCTGCAGTATTTTACATTCGTTTTTCATTACTTTGTTACAAACTGGCAAAACTATATTTTCACTCATTAAAATCACTCACTACCGATAAAGCACACTTCCCGTAGGTACAATTGCATAAAAAGCCTATTTATTATAAGAAAATTGAACGAACGGAATGGGTACGTACTAATAGATAGTAGAAAAATTTTATTGCACCCGCGGCAGTCTTGTTCCATAACAAAGACAATAGAAAAACAAACCGGCGAACTATATTATGGGAAAATATCTGTACCCGACACATATTCCTTTATTTAATAACTATAAAACATTTAAAACTAAACTAAGGCACTAAAAAATGAAGAATAACACAAAACTACAACGTAAACACAGAAATTGAATTATGACATGACAGAGAATTTTACCGTTGTTTGCTGGTTGCCTAATTTGACTCTGTAAACGTGCGGTGAAATCGAAGAAATTTCTTTCGTTTTGATTTTTTTTCAAAGGGATTCCGTTAATTCTTAATTTTCTTTTTCTTTAATTCCCTCTTAAAATATTTATACTCATAGTTAACCCTAATCAAAAATGACATAACTCTTTCTTTAGAAGTATCAATTATGTATATCTCGTATCCTAGGCACTATAACTAAATTATAAGGAAGTATAATGTAAATAATAATATAATCGTGGCTCACCATTATCATCTACGAAACCGCAAAATATACAGAGTGGCTCAAATTAGAAAAATGTTGATAGCTATTAAAATGCATCAAACTGATCCAAGATAGTAGATGCCGTTGCTGACATATTGTCAAAAAACTGAAAATAGCGATTTTAGAAAATATCATCTAGCGACATTGTTTCACAACAAATAGAGCTAAAAGGTGAAATCGATTTTCGTCGAAAGAAAATTTATCCAGCCAGGAACATCTAGATTTTCTAATTAAATTAGGTAAGTATAGAATTTATTTAATTCCGTAAGTTATTCTTCTAATAAAATAGTAGTGTTGCAGATTGTGTTTACAATTTTATTTTCCATCTGTTACTGTCAAAATCCATTATGGCGTTCACAAGAAAAAATAAACAGTTGAATGTTGCATAACCGAAACTAATGGCCGTATGAATTTTCTTTCGATGCAAATCGATTTCTCGTATATTCTTATCGTTCGACATCGAATTTCATCTCATTCTGTTATGAAATAATGACGCTAGGTGGCGTTTTCTTAAATCGCTATTTTCAGATTTTTCACATTATTTCAGCAACGGCAGCAGATATTTTGCGAAAAAGCGGAACTTTTCTCTAATTTTAGGCACAATTTATATTTTCCGATTCCTTAGATGCTAATGCCACTGTTTTTTGAAAATATTATAACAGAGGTAACTTAAAGTAAAGTTACACTTTTACCATAGAAATCAATAAATTGTATCTACTTATACCTTTCATAAAATATTATGTATTGTACATATAACTAATAAATATGATTTACTTCTAATATCTATAGTTTTTCCGATACCTACTATATTTACGTTATACCTACTTACTTAACTGTGTAAAATCATAATATTTTAAGTAAATAGTTCATTATGTAAAGCAGATCATTTAATCATACTTAATCACTGTTAATTACCTTTAATGTAATGATTATTTATTTTTCTAAACGTCAGTCACACAGGAAAGCTACCCAGTTCACTAGTAATTATTTATGAATGTGGTGCTATAATTAATGAACCAAATGGAAAAATTATTTATAACAAAGGATCATTTGCAATTACAATTGGAACAACTACTCCTTCGGCATATCTACATAAATATATATGCACAGTAAAATGTGTTAAGCCTGGTAGGTGTCAAACACATTTACTTCAAGTAAGAAAGGACTAAGTCTTAATATATGTAAACAGTCTTACATTTTACAGCGTCCAATTGGCCCTCGTCTATACGTATTGCGCATATAAGAACTTCATTTACATACACTTGCTGTGCCACATTTAATGCAATAAAATAAATAATACCAATGGTAGGGACTTGAACCGTTTTATTTTACACTGAGAAACCGTGATTCAAAATTTTAGTGCAGAAATCTGATCCATATTTTGAGGATAAATTTCGTTTTGTATATGTCTTTGTTTTCGTTGTAAACGTTTGATAAAATATTGGTTTATATATACAGAATGATTAAAAAAAAGCTGATGCAGTTCAAGGGTAGAAAGTATATCAAAAGTTAAAGCAAAAATTCCTAATAAATATGAGGTCGCAGACGGCTCCTTAACGAGATACAGATTCTTCCAAATTCCAAAACGACTGAACATTTCTATCTCAAATTTGCCACGTGCTGGCACCTAAATATTAATTGTGTGATGTATTACTCAATATAATAGAACTAACAAAATTATTTTAAACGAGTTTTATTTAAAAATGATTGATTTTATTAAAATTTTCCAAGACATAAATTTGATAAATAATTGAACACTCTATACGAAAATTATATCCATTTGACAAAATTAACAGTGGCGTAAAAATACCTTTAAAAAAGGATTACGCTCCCCCGTCTCTACGCCACTGTTGTTCATAAAATATTGAGTAGTAGGTACTTCAAATAATTTGTCTTTAGGTGCTTGATTTCTTAGCTCCTTGTACAATATTTTAACGTAGTAGGCACCAATAGTAAGTTAAATTTTAAGAATTATTAGACAAAATTTATGTTATAGTATTTCTAAATGTATGGTATTTATCCAGTTTTGGTTAAAATCAATTATTTTTTTCAAAATCGAAAAATGCTGAGACAATAATTTTTCATAGTCAGATGAGATGAGATATATTTTGTGACAATTTGATTTCAATGGACGTGCTGGACAACGAGAATATTTGGGAGGATTTCAAAATAGATTACTATCTGGTATTCAACAATTTAAAAAATTTGTTTAGGAATTTAGGAAAAAAAAGACGAAAATTTTGTCCACTTTGCAGATTATCGACAAACTAATTCAAGACGACTATCTGGAGCTACAAGAATCAGTATAACTTCCATTTTAAAAACGTTGCATGTTAAAAAATACTAAATTTTTGTTGCTAGTCGATCTACCTTCAACATATTCAATTTGTAAGGGCGCCTACAACGTTAAAATATTTTATACAGCTGATTGTTGAAATGCAGTTTTCTGGAAAATGGCCAGTTTCTGACACTAGTCATAGGTGAACATTTTTTTCTAAAAAAACAATGTAGGCTTAAAATTTTTAATAAAAAGCGTAATAAGGTAGGGCCAAAAAAGTTACGCTCACATTTACGTCTAAAAAATGGCGGATGTGACGCCCTCTAGGAAATACGTCGAAATAGAAAACATATTATGATTTCTCATATCTAAAGACATCTATTCCCAAATTTTTATGTTAATACACTCGAAGACATTGTAATTATTACAAAAAAATCACACTTTTTAAATTCCAACTTTCACCCTGTTACTATTTATTCAACATTTTATTAAGGCAAATTTACTTATACAATATGTTGAAGTGGAAAATCTAGTATGTCTAAATGCGCCATTACTTACGAACACCCTGTATACACTAAATTCTGGAGGACCCTCGTAGAATATAAAAATGACCTTTGGTGTACTAAATTTTGAATATTTGTATTAGAACTGGAGAAATTAGACTTGTCAGCTGATCATAATTCGCCAGAAAGACATAAAATGTGAGCCATAAGCTCAAGCTGTCGCAGAACATGTTAACAATAATTTCAGTTGACCGCCTACAGTACATCAACTCAACTCGAAATCACCCGAGGATCGGCGCATCGCCGACGGCTAGTACCTCTGCGGTTTTATGATCTTACCGCGTTGCGCCATTGTGTAGTTTTATTGTTCTCAAATTACAAATGGAAATACCTGCCCAGTTACCGCTGCGGGTATCGAACTGCCGAAGATCGTTCGAAAAATGCAGACACAAGCCGCTTTTTTAGGTCAAATTTTATATAGATGATGATATAGGCGATTACGTATGGCTTCGAGGAGAGAAACTTAATCCTTTGTATGTAATATACACTCTGGTTTCCATATTAAGGGCACAAGTCAAAAATCGTTGCACCGTCAATACCCATCACGTAAAGTGGAGTGGTCTCGTCACTTATTTCTTTTATGTTGGAGGAGGAGTGGGCAACAATCAGGGTACTACTTTTCAGTTTCGCACGCTATCAACCACGTTGTGTGAAGAGCATGCGTGACCTCATTTGCTAAAAATTTTAGGAAAATAGTTAGAATACATTTGTATTAGTTAAATACATTTAAGTAAATAAATTAATGGCACACACAAGAACGGCAAAATTGCATCCTTCTAAGCTTCAAAGACTTGCATGTCTTAGTATAATGGGTACTGTGAAAAGCCCTCCAATTGCAACCATGAAAAACGTCTTGTTTAAATCTTTTCATTAATTGGAAAGCAATTAATAAGTACGACTAAGAACTCGATAACGCAGCAGGAGTAATTAGTTACTGTCTATAATGCATAATGATGATATGCATATAAATAAAGTTAAAAAGTAAGAAAAATATGCAACACTTTCAGCCAAGTTGGGTTTATAACAAAAGGAAGTATAAAACAACACACTGGGACACCTGAAACAGTGAGATGAATCCAAAGCTGTGTAATTTTGGTTTTAGTTTTTTGAAATACGATGCAAGTAATATGTTATCAAATAAAAAAAATAAGATTCTAGAAACAGTTACCCATACATTACATATTACTTTTGCTTCTTCTTAAGGCCTATTTGGATTGCTATAGTTGTCTAGTACACGTTTAGGATTAAGAAATACAAATTCACTCACTCGTTCACTCGTTAAATTATTCAATTGTATTCTATTCTATTACATTTGGTAGGCAATTAATTGGAAATACTGTTGCAATGAGTATTCTGAAATCTCATAAAATTATTCTTGCATGTAATAATTATAGACCATTAGTTGTTTTGATATTAACAAAAAAAAACAATATGATAAAAATTAAGTATTTGTACTAAAATTATTTAAGGAAAAAAATAATTATTAGAAACAAACTGTTAAATTTTCGAGTTCCCACTGTTTCAAAGTGAAGTTAGATATTTATAGAGTGTTTTCATTAAACCATGTTAGTAAATTTAGCTAAATTTCTTTAGATAATTATTGAATAGAGATTTGTCTGTGGAATTGTTCATTAGCATACATAGATGTTTGGTATCAGAGAGCATACATATGACTTCATTAATAGGAATTGTAGATTTGATTTATATTAGCTTAAAATACCTTTTTAATACAGTAAAAAATGTTACAAACGCTAATGATAATGAATATATGGGTAGATATTGTGGGTGTATAAAAAACAAACTGTAGTTAACATTTTTCTTAAGTTCAAAGTTGTCTTCTTTGCCTTTAAAACTCACGTCATTTATTCATCATCACTCATCCTTAAACTACAATTAATTAATGTTTTTTATTTGCCGATAAGACATAAATAGATAACAACTGTTTTAAAAATTACATACCAAAACACATCTTCTAAAATTTATCGGTGGAATTGTTCCAGTGACAAAATCATGGTAACCTTCTAGGTTGGAACGAAGCAACATATTATTACATCGCTGATACAGTCACCCTGTTTTGATCTCAGTCAAGTTAATACTAAAAAATGTCATCGCTATGCTGACCTATTCACACGACCTGAGAAAAAATTATACCCCTCTTAATATTTTATAGCACATTTCGATTATATGATGCGTTAAAATGAATGGTTTACGATAATTAATTTTCTTAAAACATAAAAGATAACAGTATATCCTAGAGTGTAAATGAATGTACCTATTTATAGTTCCTACAGCGTCAACAGTAATATGTCTCATACTATTAGCAAATTTATAGACTTACAAAGATACAAAATAATAGAAACGTTTCCATAAGGTATAAGGATATGGAATAGGAAGTTCAACACACGTCAGTTTTATTTATACTCTGGATCTGTTAACGATCTAACAACATAAGCAGCTGTGTCCCTCAATAAATTGTCGTATTGAATCTTTACTGAACCTAAATAATTTTTTTAAACTTCATCAGGAAAATCAAATGGATTACTTAAATTTTGTACTCTTCTTCAGTAGATGTTTTGATTTTAATTTTACAACTAACTAACTTTCGTGTGCATTTATAAAACCGCGAATTAAATGTAAATTTAATAAGCCGTCCATATTTACAATTGAAATAATATGGTGACACTTAATGCCTTATCTTTAAGAAAATTTGTTAAAATTCTACATAACGTGTAAGAAATAACATCGGCGTTATTACAGGGGGATATATACTACAAAAATTTAAAGTGAAATAAAACATTTAACCTTGAAATAACATGGATGTTATTATAACCAAAATGGAATACATACTTATGTAGGTATCTACGATGTTTCTTTTGTACCACGTTTTTTCGCAAAAACTCGTAAATCAAAATATTGCGAAATACCTATTCGACACTATTCTATTACAGATGTTATTGTTGGCAGGCAGATTTTCGCGGCTGGAAAGCGGATCAGCGAGTGGGTTGGCATGATCAAACTAGAATTAAGATAAGACGGATTGTATAAGCAGCTTTATTATGGACATGTGTGGTTGGTTTACGAATAGGTTTCTGTTATCGAAGATCTCGTTAATGCAACGATGCCATAATAAGTGCAACTTGTAACTCTTCTCGGCCGAAGTTAGTAAATAATACATTACATTACTAATTCATAGGAAGATATCCGTGAGACCAGTTTTTGCGGTATGAAAGCAGTTTTCTAATAGGTGTGCCCAACTGTAAATATTGAATGATAGATCGTTTAGGGCAATAACAATTAACGCATCTACGAAAGACAGGATTTCACTATTAGAACAGATTCCGTCCGACATGGGAAATAACATGGCGGAGATCGCAAAGTTTCATTCCGAGAATTACCGCAATAAAACTACTCGGCCAAGACAATGTCATAAAGATGTCAGGATGTCTTCATCTCGGCCGCACGTTATTTTTCACCTGACCCGAGAATTCAACTAGACGGTGCTACTTTATCCGAAGACGGAGACCAAACATATACCAAAAGATTGCAAGTCAACAATTGTTTGGAAAAAACTATTTAGAAAATATTTTTAAAAACTTGCAACGTCCTCCTTTAGAAGAAATACAGCTTGTTGTAATTGTTCAAATATGTTATTGTGTATTCAAATTTGACGTAGAACATTGTAAAATTTGAGCTGTTCCAATCCAATAATTTTTCTTTTGCTTAGATGTACAGGGTATCCCAATTCGTTGTAACTGCAGGGTATCTCGGAAACTACATGAGATAGAAGGATGCGGTTTTCGCAGCACTAGACTACTTTTTGGAGAAACTTAAGATGACGCAAATAGAACCTTCATATACCTCTTCGTTTTTTAGATGCTCTGCGAAAAAAATTACTTTTAAACGATTGTTTTGTATCTCAGAGAATAGCTAACATATTGGAATGATGAAAATTGTTTTCTACGTAGAATTCAGAGTCTCTTGTAGTATGACCCAAACATATTTTTTTTAAATGGAACATTCTGTATATTTTATGCAGTTTACTTGTATTATTTTTTTTCTTCATAATCATATATAATAGTTAAAAAAAATCATGAAATTGTTGCTGCGTGGTGCACAGTTGTTCATGCATTTTTATACATATAATTATACAAAATTGATTCACGAATTAATTCACTTTAATAATTTTCTCTTAAGGGCGCCATATTCTTGAAAAAATATTTTCTACAAATACAAGTAATTTTAGACATTTAAGAACTGAATAATATAGAGTTTAGCAAAAAACAAGAATGTTATCTGATGCCACCTGCAAATATTCATAGGCACCAAAGTAAAATCAATATATAACGTCAGAAAGCGATCTATCCAGCAAATTTTTAAGAACTGAATCTTTCAAAATACGTATTTTTTTAAATTTAACTATAGATATGAACATTGTTATAAACTTACCTACATAATTCTGCGTATAAGATTCAGTTTTGTTTATAAGTATGCGAAAATAATTGTTAAAATGTGGGGTTAGAATAGCGAAATAATGTGTGTCATACAAATGCATTTTAAAAATTATTATATTATTTGAGAAGAGTTTAAATAGTAAAAGTGGATAAACAAAACATCAGTAATTTTATTTTTGATATTACTTTTGCTGTACGTGCTTTATTTTTCGAGATTTCAATACCTAAAATCCACCACAAATTTGATCAAGACAATAAAATTAAAATATTTTTTTTCCTATTTTAGTAAAAAGCATCTGTAGTAAAGTCTTTCCCTGGATTTCTGTAGAACAATGCGTGTTATCAGATTTTCTCTAATAAAATTTGTAATACAATTTCTGTAAATATCACACCGAAACAGACCAACTAAATGATCCAAAGAGAATCATCGTAATACGCTAAATACAACGAATAGAACCCTGTATGCAAAAGAAAATTAATTGAAATCGCACGGCTAATAGATTGTTTATCGACACACCATAATCTGTTGATTCATTTTTTTACATTATAACTGGAATATATTTGATGAAGTGGAACACGATATTCGGTATATTATTCAACAACTGAAACTCAATTTTATTCTATATTTTCTGTTCTTTTTACTAAGTAGTTAATTATTTACCTATTTGTTGGTAATCGTTTTTATTATCTGTTCATCATTATAGTAGCTAATATATTGTTATATATAAACATATTATTTCTTCGAATATGTTCACTTATAATATCACAAGAGCTTAAAAAATTACCAGGAATAATTTACGCTTGTGTGGAATTCACACAATGAAGAAAATGTCACATCCCAAGTATAAATCAAACCCATCCCCAACATTTTAAATTAATTTGACTCGGCCAAGGTATTGTTGTTGCTGACATATATTGATTTGTAATTTTTATTTAAACGGTTCTGCCGCAGTAGATGTCAATTACTAGTTTGAAGTGTATGTACAATCGTTTGCAATAATAATGATATTCTTTAAAAAGAATTTTGTCATTTCTTTTGAACTGCTGACGTACTTGTAATGAAATTTACTTTCAGCTTTTAATATTAATTCTTAGTTGTTCCACTCACCAATAGAGATATCTACTCAGAACATCCAGAAGTTCAAAAATTGTTTTGAGAGAGTGTTATTATTATTGTAAAAGCATGTACGTTGGGTTTAATAAGCGTATACTGAAATGTTGCGATTTGATAAAGAAAATTAACAAGTTATTAGATAAGAAATTCAAAACCAAATACCAGACAATGCTAGAAAATCAAAAGCAAGTGTATAGCAACAATTTGTTGAATTTTGCAGGTATACACCATATTTCGTTAAATAAAAAAATTACCAATTTTAGTTACATCAAATGCTAAAACTCAGATGGGTAATAGTTCAGTCTACCGTTCCTTGGCAATTTTAGGTCACTAAAGGTAGTAGAAATATATTTTTGACAAGTAACACGATGCAATTTCGAAAAAATTCATATGTAGATATATCTATCATATTTTTATTCTCAACTGTCAAAAAATTTCTAATTAATTATCGCCTTCCGGCATTTTTTCTGGTTGCCATGGTAACAGGTCAAAATGAAGACATCATTGGTTTTAAAGTAGAAGTGTGAAATTTTCAATAAAATACAACGTAACATATCCCTTTATCTGAAATTGTGCTTCATGTAAGATTTATTACAACAACTTATCATTACTTTTAAAATAATTTGAAATTCCACTGTACATTGGAATATTTTTTACAAACCGTGGTTTAAATATTTAATGCTTGTATATGGCTATATACTACACAACTGAATGTCAATTCTGCAGTAATAACAATTGCATTGCATCCACATCATATATTTGTTCCGTAAATAGTTTTCGTAGCTTTGCAAAATTAATAACCCTCATATTTTTGGCGCAGCCACAAGTAAACACCGCGTGTTGATAGCCATCAGGTGCATCTCAGTAGGCCAGGTGTTCTCCTGCTGTGGTACTAGTTCTCTGAAGAGAGTAGGAGCGGCGCATCATTAGATCAAGATATTTGATATATTGTGGGTGTATCGCTAAAGAATGCCTACCTTGTTACCTAAAATAGTCGGAAATGAAGGAATTTCAACTAGAAGAATTGGAATGGGCGGAATGTGAAACCAAATTGGCTAGAACCGTACAACAATCTGATGTATGGATCGCTGCTTGTATCATTATTAAATATTTGAAACTTCAGCGTTGTTGCAGATGGTTCTTTTTTGTTACTTTTTATTTAGTGCCTGCCTCAAATGTAGCAAATATCGTCGGTGAAATTGCAAGATATCTAAAGGTATATAAATTAATGAGGATTAAACATGTTTTTGTAGATTTAAATATTTAATCAGTATCACTATTGTATGTACTGGAAATGTGTTTATATTTTAAAAAATAATGGTATGTTCAAATTAAATGGAGAAATTCATGACAGTAATACTAAATGAAAAGATCTCTCATTTACCACTTACCTTACCAAATTATCAGCAGTAAGTTACTTAATTTTAATGGATTGGTTTATAACATTTTGCCAAGTGATTTAAAATGAACTGATAACTTGCATGTCTTTAAAAATAGACTAAAAAAAATTGTATCGATAAAACCGCGAAGCGACCGTACAATATTGCAACAATATTAGAATGTCTATGTTGCACTCTCTATCTCTTTCTTATGTTAAAATGTCAAAATTACACTGCTGAGGACCATATTAAGCATAAACTATCCAGGAAGCATTGGAAAAGTGGACAAAATTTAATTAAAAACTAATAGATATCTATTTAGTCGAAAACAACTAATGTTGAAAGTTGAATGTCGATTTCATTACGTCAGCTATTCGAAATAAACCGCCAAATTCATTTTAAAGAGTGCTATTATTATTGCAATAGAGTGTATGTTTTTGTATTAAAATAGTCATCTATCTAGCATCTTATTAATGTTTTTACATACTTTTGACTCACATAATCTTAATGCTAATAATGTACTTTGTTAATTAAATGATCGGATACAAAATTTATTCAAAATGACCTTGAATTTTATTATACCTATGAAGGTGAAGAGACTAATTTTCTCGAATTCTTTGAAATAGCTAATTCAACCAATAAGTATCTCTCGGAACTTCATTGGCGTCTCATAGACCATTGACTTCATGTAACCTCAGAAAAATGTCTATTAGTGTCAAATCAAGGCTTTAGGCTGGTTATCTAAGGACTCTTCCTTTCTCTGTCCGTCTATCAGGGTATTCGACGTTTTACCGACCATTGTTGTATTTTCATTTTCATTTACTTCACAGCATTGTCTTGTTAGCATTAAGACTAAGTTAAAAGTAATTTGCTAACATTATGTAACTTGTATGGACCCACATCGTTCTGTTTTTCCATTTTTCCACGAATAAGCATTGTGTCGTAAAGCTTTTTAAACTTTTTAAGTAATGACTGTGGACGCTGTGTACTTCCGTCTCAATTTTTAATTTACTCGCTGTTCGAAATGTTGAATAACGGAGAAGCTAACCAATAACAATCCAACAAAGCCATACTAGTTACTTAAACAGGCCCCAATGGCTTTAGTGTCAGTGTTCATTCTGCATAGGTGTGAATTAAAACACCTCAGGAGCGTTAGTTGCTCAAGCAAATTTATTTGGTGTGATTTAATTGCTTTTCTGTGTTTATTTAATTTTAAGTGGAATTTATGTTTATTTTACAATTAACAGCCATCAACTACCGTTCATGCTCTAATTGATATAAATGTTCTTACACAAATTAATTTAAAGTTTAAGCAGCTGTAATTGGAATTCGTGATCTTGCAGTACGAGTCAATTATTTACCGAAGAAAACATTTCTTTTGTCCTCTTGCCTAGAGCCTCCATAAAAAGTTAAATGCCTGGCAAGTTAACTTTCACTAAACTTAATATCTGAGACACACAAAGGTGGTTAATAAAGACATATTATATTGTTCCTTTGATTGATAGCTTCAATAAAGCCGTGATTTGTAAGTTTCTATCAACGCCTATTTGGCGGTTCACTTCGGTTATTCCGTAGAGAACCCACTTAGTATTTACTTGATGTCCATGTTCTTCAGATTGAAGGCATAGGTTAATTGCAATTAGGATTCGGATTTTATAGCGCATATTTGTTTGAATCAATGCTGCCGAAATGCTCATAATAAATAGCTATTCGAGACTTATTAAAACATCCATATCCGTTAGTTTATTATGACGAATGAATGGGTCTTTCCACTTAATTTTAAAAAGGCTTTTTTGAACAGAGTATACATTTAGTTATTTTTTTTATTCAAATACTCTCTAATTAGATCGAAACAAATATAATACAGTTTGAATATCTACTAAGGGGCTTCGCATGGGTAAAAGCGTAATTTAGTTTTGTCTCAATTATATGAATATTTAGATGTAGTGGTAATGTTCCCAATTTTTCTGCAAATTCAGGAATCCCAAGTACAAATTTTCTAATTAGTTATAATTTAAATTAACATTTTTTATGGAATGTGAATAATAGAACATACAGTTATTAATGCTGTGGTTGTAATTTAAATTAGAATTTTGCTGATATTTATAGAATTATGTCCATCAACTTCATTTGCTAGTTACAATGTGAATAATAGATCTTATAGCAGTAGCTATTTAATAAGTTTAGGTGCAGGTTAAGTTTATACCTAGTTATTACTAACTTTAAACTGTCATGCATACAATTTGTGACTCATGTAATTAATCATGTGTCAATATTCTTTTCTCTAGCAATTTGACTCACATTAACGTAACAAGGATTGTGATGTGCATATACTATGAAATTCCATCAATATCTATGCAGCGAAGCTATTTTAGCTGAGGAATCCGATTGTCACAATCGAATTTTAACAAAATTTTCCTGCAGAGTGAAATTGAAAATTTACCATTTTGAATCAGGTTTTCTATACTCAGTTTACTATTAGAAATGTGGAAAGCAAATACTTATTTGTTTCGAAACACCCTGTGTAGTATTATTATACAGAGTGATTCAGTCATAATGTCATTAATTTTAACCACGTATTCGGAAGGCCTAATAAAGATAGAAAATCGAGAAAGAATTTTTTTACTCGACCTTTCCAATTTTCTGATTACGCGTATGAGTACTGAAGTCCAGCAGCGTTGCCACTCAGGACCACATACATATAATAACATCATTCATGTTCGGTACTGAAGTGATAGATGTTTTCTAATGATAAACTTCTTGTTTGTAATCTAAAATGTATGCATTTTGTAAACTCTTTGAAGTACCTTTAAATATTGTTGCATTTTATTCATTAAGCGCATTGTCAAGTTCTGACGTAAAATTCATTCATCATGCCCTTGTAATGCAAGATCAGTAGCTCCGCAAAATTTTATACAGTAAATAATTTTGGATAAAACATTAAACACATGCCTATTTTGTTCCACCTTTTCGTTATGTTCTTAAAAGCATGATCAAATTGAGCTCATACGTTTATATTCATTCCCAAATAATGCAATTTGTATTTGATTGCGAATATGATTCAGAATCAAATCCATTACTCATTATCAGTAGGTACCAAATAACATAGACACGCACGGAAAACACAGACGCAAATGTCTATTGAAATGTCTTTTATACATTTTTCCACGGTTTTGTTCAGCAGAAGACAACCGCGGTATTTCACTACTTCACTTTACCCACTTTGAATTGCATTTTTATTTAGGCATTTTATAAATAATTATAAACTACATTGGCCACACAAACACACGAAATTCGTCAACCTCTACCACGCGAAAATGATGGACGAAGAAGGGAGAACAGTCGGGCCTCGTGCATCTAATCCAGATTCAGTTTTATGGCGGGCTGACCTGCATGGAAAATGGACTCGATGTTCAACTTATTCTACCGGTAACGTATTTAACGACCATTTGAACTGTCAAGCCAACTTTTTAGCTGTGCTGATTACAGCGTATCCGATGTCAGCGCTGATTACTGAAAGCAGCAAATTTAATTATGATTTATTTCTATTATTATTTAGCGGTTCTGCAGCTTTGCTGCAATTGTCACTGAGTAGACACTAAGAACAAGGTTATTGACCTAAATACGGTAGGTCAAGATTCGGATTGCAGGATGGTTTATCACTGAATGGTTATGTCTCTGGCTGCTGTTTGTTGACAGTTCAAGGGTTTCTTTATTGCTGTCTGTATTTAAATACAAAAAACATTTCAGCCTTTCTTAATAATAATTTAACCTAGTGAGTGTTGGATTATTTCACTATTTATTTAATTTCAATATGAAATATTTTGTATGTTGAAACTTAATATGTGAATTGCATACTTAAAAAATAATTAATATCATTAATTACACACAATAAGTATAGGTATTACAGGAAAATATTTAAATTTGGCAACGTCGTGTCTGGTCGACATCAAGTTAAATTGCCGCCAGCGGTCAGTGACAGTCTGAAAGGGGGTTTAATAATGGTTTGAAAATATTTTTCTTAAATCGCGTATTCGTATTATACTCATTTTTCCTTAACTTTTCTTAAAATTAATGACATTATGACTAAATTATTTTGTATAATTATATTATGTTCTATATATTGAACCTGACAACAAATTTAAATGTTTTTATAAATTGATTATAATTTACAACTGGCATGCTTTTTAAAATGTAGATAATTATCAGTTTTGACATTTTCTACTGGAAAAATGTTTGGTACTTGAAGAAAAATATAGAAATTCACAGTCCGAAGTGGTTGGAATTCAGGTGTATAGGTAATTGAAAACGATTTTAACTCATTGAATAATTAACATCATTTCGTATTCATTATTCTAGTGGCATTCAGAATTAAAATGGAAATGTACCCATTTACCAGTTATTAAAGGTGCCACTGAAGCAAGGAATGATAAGTAACAATGTTCAGCTGTAAAAACCGTAGTTACAACGCTCAGTCATAAATATTGGCCCGTCCCGTACGTATTGGGATGATGAGTAGAGATTTAAAGAAACAATTATAGTAAACCACAGCGAGGTTTTTTGTGAATGACGGACAATGAATAAGGGTATATTGGCGTTATTTGTAATTAACTGCGGTGATAATTATACTGGAATTAAAGGAATTCTAGTCAGGTGGATAGTGTTCGCAGAAATGCTACTAAGTCTCCCCATATGGGCACCGCGCAAGCAACACAAATGGACAAACTGCCTTCCATGCAGTGTTGAATTTAGATACCGAATGCCTATTTTTACAATAAATCAAGGTGAATTATACCGGCTGAAATAGATAAAGATCGTTTCTCTGTACACACTACAAATTGTTTGATTTTTTTCTCCTCGACGTTTATAGCTTCATGAGCCATTTAAATTCATAAGTGTAATCAGCTCACGCAAGAACAAAAACGATGATTTTTCCACGAACCCTGCCAAATTTGGACATTCAGTATTAATGTGCTAAGCTTATACTGGCAATTATTTTTTTTTACACCTGATAAATGTTGACTTAGTCGATCTTCTGCTATATATTTAAGTGAGAAAATAAAATACATCTTCATGCTTTTTCAAGTTTTCTGTTACGTACACGGTGAATTCAACACTGGCTGCACGAATTAAGTATTTAACACATTCAATTTACGTTGTTTAACTGCACGCAAAAAAATATTTCTTCGTTTGTATTTAATGGTTACAAAACATTAAAAGTCAATTGAACATTAAGTATACACCGCGAAAAAAAAATGTAAATCTAATGTTATAGTGCGCGCCAATATTTCTGGCAGGATAAATGACATAGGATATGCGAAGCCGAGAGGGATCAACCTCGAGCACTCTTACGACCAATGTCGATGGCTCTATTAAGAGCTTCCTCCTGTCCTGGCATAAGTAATCGGTAAAGTATCCCTACCCTTAGGCAAATATTCAGGTTATGCACTTCATAACCTGATAATAAATTCAAAGTATTATTTTGAATTTATTGTCAGGTCAAGGGCATCGATAATAAATGAAATAATTTAATTCCAGTTTTTGAAAGCATAATGCTTGACTGTTACCTAAAAGAAACAAGCTTGAGAAATTTGTTTTTAATTTAAGGTCAGAACATTTTTTGAAAGCGATTTATTCAGATGCATTTATTTTCTCTCTCATCATCTGTTAAATCGCTTCGCCTTGTAATCACCCTGTCAAATCAGACGAATTCAATATAGAATTGTATAATGTTTTCTGTACTGTAGCAACTTCAGTGTTACTATTTGGAATCACAGATGTCAGGGTCATAAATGTCAGAATTTGACATTTGATTTTAACGCTGCAATAAGTTACCTTTTAATAAAGAGTACTTTCCAATTTTCATTATAAAAAAAAATTCAATATATTTTGTCTAATATTTTAAGACTAAAATTACGCTACTGATACTATTCTTGATCACACAAAGTGCTTCTGTCTAAATATTTTACATTTTTGTTCTTTGACTTTCACTATGGAAAATACAATATAACATTATTTTAAGATGTAATTAATAAATTAAGACTGATAATGTAAACAGAAACAGACACCTCAAACATATATTTACGTTTCTCACAATTTTTAAGAAACGTCAAATTACTGATACAAACAATTGACAACTACCGTCATTCGTGCTGTAGAGTGCTGCCACCCGCGGTGAGTCACTTCAAACGGGCAATGGAACAGACTAGATAAAGCACGGCTGCTGAGATTTAGCAGAAGAAGGTTATAGTTAGTATACCTAGAAGCTTCTACAGTTATTGTTTACCTTAAATAAACAATTGAAGGAAGTATTTGTTTCTACCAGAGCTTTTAACATTACTTCCTCGCAATTTTATTTTAACTTTTAATAGATTTGAAATTGCCTTTTATTGAAATGCCTTGACAACATACAGCAGTAAAATAATTACACAAAATCGTTAAAAATGCAAAAAGCTTTGAAAAGGGAAACAACTTGAAGAAAGTCTCAATTCTTAGAATCAAAGAGAAAGGTAGTAGTAAGATAACCTGAAGTATACAGGGTGGTTATTAACCTATACACATACTGTTAACTGGCTTTTCTAGACCTCAAAATAAGATGAAAGGTTAGCATATATACTATTCATATAAACATATCGTAAAATGTTTCGTTTTCGACTATAGACAGTCAAATGTTGACGGTTTTATAAATTAATAAAATTTGGCACAATCATAATTTTTATGCTCTTTGAAAATCTGAAAAGGAATCAATACATATTGTTCAAGGGGAGTAATTATTCAAAAATACTCAAATCTTTTTATGTATATTTTTTTTATAATTTCGTAACAAAAATAAAAATAGGGATTTTTACATAAAAAAGGTCGGCAACAGTTTTCGACAAAAATTGATTCAATATCTGGGCGCATTCGAAATTTCATGAAATATATATATGGAACTTGAAACATAGTAGGCTTTTAAATGTAAACAATGTTGACGTCACTCAATAGCTACTTATATGTATTGAACTGTTTATTTCTTAGTTTTTATAAATACAAAATTGGAGCTGATAATTTTTTGTAAACATCTGAAACTACAAATATTTTACTCCATTTTTTCCCTATTCGTCAATATTTGTTCTTAGCTATTATTTTCCAACTATATGCGTATAGGTTAACAATCACTCTTTCCTGGTTGGAGATAATTTTCATCTGTACACAAGTATTAGTACCTACACAGCAAATTCTATTTAAATCGAATAACGTAGTTTAGTTATTTGAAACAAGTAAACACATTTTTTGTAATTTTTTACTCTGTCTGGCGTGAAGCATTTTTGAATATAGCTAAGTTGGGTAAGTTAATTCATACGTAGTACAGGATGGCAGATGCTTTTAAGATCAACCTACAAATGGAATATTTGCTTGATGCTTAAATATTAATAAATGTCTCTTGCAGCTAATGACGCTCCTCAGCTGTAAATATTGGTATTTAGACATTAAGTAGAGAAGTATGCTGAGAATGGCTTAAAAGCAATGGAAAATATTTTAGTGAAGTTAATACTGGAAGCATTAAAAGCGGCTCTGCAATTAACATTGCTAGCTTCGAAAAATTATACTGTGCCGTAAAAGGTGACGTTTCACTTATCTTTGTTAGATACGTTATTACCATTTCACAAGATTATAATTACTTTTGTTGTTTAGCCGCCTCACTAATTGAATTAAGGAGATACTTTATATCCGCTTTTATAGGTATTTAAGATTTTTCAGTACAAGGTGCATGGTGATTTTATGTCTAAATATTATTGCAATAAGAATACTACCGTTTATTGTCAAAAATATCTAATTTATGAATGAGAAATGGATTTCCACATGTATAATGACACAAACTGTGTTTAAAAAGTATATGGCTTATCATATATCAATCTACTTAATTAACTAACACTATTTTAAAAATTGATCAAAGTAGCAACAGTACATGATCTTTTATTATTACAATAAGTAATAACAACTAAACTTAAAATAACTTTTCTGTTATATGGGTAAAGAATAATCAGCACAAAATGTTTGATAGACGTTTTTAAAGCAAACTTTATGTTTTATATTTTCTTTTCCACAATACTATTACAAACTCAATAATGGTTCTAGTAAGAGGGCACCAGGTTATTAGAGAAATGTAGTTGCTGCCATATAACACTATTATAAAGCATTTCAATAAAGATGTATGTTTTATAATTCTTATATTTATGACTACTTACACTGAAAGCAACCAAAAGAGACTGCCACAAAACTATTATAAAAATTCTGTAAAATTAGATCTCAAAAGCAGCAAAATTGTTCTCAGTGTTTCCAACATCACGCGAAACTGCTATGAAATCAGAAAGGCCGTGGAAATAATAAAATTTAGGTTGAGCATAAAAAATAAATTTTTGAATAGTAACACCATTTTACATTTATTGTATAATGGGTACCTACACAGAAATGTTTTGATTAAAATTTACCCAAATTTACAGTAGCTACCAGGCTATTGAAACAATTTAATTGAGTGATTTACCTTACTATTTTGTGTTATCTGACTGTCATTTATAAAATGTTGCTTGGTACAGACTATGCGTGAATTCCCGATGCGCAATGCATGATTTGTGAGGAATTCGTGCATCGTGTGTAGGATTTTTATGAATAGATTTTTAACGAACAAGACCTTACACACTATTCACGAATTCCTTGCATATGACGAATCGCGCATATCTAATCGCGAATACACGCATAGTCTGTAACAAGCCTAATACATGTGATTCTTGTAACACTCTTAAAGAAATCGCAGATATTTGGTAATTGTAAAACAAAAAAGTTTATAGTACAAATTTGTTCTATAGGAAATACCTATAAACGTTCTCCAGAAGAAAAAACCTTTCTTAAATCATTTTTCTAATTTTTCTCTAAGAACATTCTCATGACTGTAATATAACAGTTATCTCGGAGACAAAATTGTGTTATTTACAACAGTTGTAATAGCAAATAGCATTTCTGGTAACCTGTTAAAAAATCTAAAACACTTGTTTTATAGTAAAAAAGTATGCTGGTTGGGGTACATAACATGGTTACTACAAACATATTAGAATACAATGTATCCAAATAACTCAGTAACACTTGACTGGAAACGCATAAGACAATTTATATTAAGAACACATGTTACTAGAAAAATATAAAAGCTTAATTATAATATTATATAAAAATAAAAATGTGTGAACTTTTATAGTGCGTCATTTTGACAAGGCAACTTAACGGCCCCTTTTAATAGGTAGCGCATGAATTATGCTTCGTTTAGTTTATTGTATTTTAAACGTTTGTTCGGGCCGGTATAACTAAAGAAATTTTAAAATGCCTCATCATCCAAGCTATGCCTATCAAATAAATACATTTATTAAACGCTTTCGTGGTTGACGCTGTGATGAAGCAGTCATAAAATGTCATGTTTGTGAAACTGCTTTCTTGGGCTAGACTCCTTCTAAGTCATATTGAAAGTCAAACGCATAAAAGAAACTGACAAGTACCTATCATACTGGGTATTTATGTTATGATGTACAATATTTTGATGCGTGTGGTTGACTGAATAATTTTTACTATTTTGGCAGAAATTAATACCTACATAAATTGACTATATCATCGCATTCATCACGTAAACTATAGATTGAAAAAAATTACAGAAAATATATTGAGAGAAGTTATTTTAATAGTACAAGTGTATGCTAAACTTCACCATCACCTATAATGAAATGCTAGGAAGAGGTTGTACCCAGGTAGCACAAAACAATTACCTAATATTGGCCATATTGGTTGTATCTATGTTAGTGTGATATAGATATATCAACCATTTAAAATATTGGTCCTTCAGTGTTTCACATTATAGGTTAAATATTTTATCATATTCTACTTTCATGATTCGGATGGATTTTTTTTGTAAAACATACTTAAACCTGAATAAGAATCTTAGTATTTAATGTTTCCAATCATTTTCCAACAGCCTGTACCTTGTCAAAATAGTTTTTTTTAATAAGGCATGAAATGTGATAACGTTATTATACTAATAAAGATTTTGAAATTCGCATTATTATTAGACCAAGTTTGTAATTGAAACAAATGTTGAAACAACTTTGTTCACATGGGACAGATGTAAACGTACCTAATAACTAATTCTTTTATATATTTATTTATTTGGAATATATTTACACATTCTCGGTCGGGTAGGTACATCTAGGTATTGGTTTGCAATAATAATGGCACTCTTTAAAATTAGTTCTACGATTTCTTTTGAACTGCTGACGTATTTGTAATGAAATCTACTTTTAAGATTTTAACATTAGTTCTTAGTTGTTTCATTCATCAATAGAGATTTATTGAAATTTCCACTCAGAACATCCGGAAGTTCAAAAACTGTGTTTGAAGGAATGTCATTATTACTACAAAAGCATGTACATCTATAAAGTTTGTATTTGTGTCCAATGATGATTAAGATTAAGCCAATGTTATGCCAACGATGTAACAATAAAATAAATGTTTAAGGGGTCTACATTGGTCTCTTGTGTTTTACATAATGTTGACACATTGATTATATTATGAATGTTATACTAATAATATAACATTCATAATATAATTATGGAATATTGTAATTTAATTAAGGACCTACCTTCAATCTCATACAAAAATATTTTTACGAAGATAAATCCAATGTTATGCCAATATTTTTAAGTAATTAAAACAGTTATCTTTATCAAATTAGCGGTCTAATAACGGAATAATGGTCTCATATATTTTTTATATGATGTACTAAATTAGTTTTGATAGTAATAAGTAGGTAATACCTACCAATTTTTGTTCTTTACCGCCTGTACATTCTCAAACGTCACCATGTAAGATAAAAACTCCCATTTATGAAATAATTATCTCGGGAGGCGGTAAATGAAGATGCGTTTGAAGAATAATATATATTTGCTTTATCTGTACCCTCATACGCAGATGCTTTTAAGATAATTAACAACGCATGCAGGTAGAATAATCCGCGGGCACTGACAGATACTTGATTATCCTCGTCGACCTGCCTATCTATGTTCTTTTGTTTTTGCCAATGTCAGGCAGCCGCCTGCCTTAACTCATAATAACAACATCTCGTTAGACATGCTCACTTACCTTTACCGTTCTGATTTGTCTTAATTATTTAAGGGTTCGCTTCGTAACATTAAACGCTTCCGCAACGTCAAAAAATAAATGTGCGCGAATGTTAACACCGACCCAATGATTCGAAAGGTTGGTAAAAAGCTACATATTGAATTTATTATGAGAGAATGTTTGATGTTAACAGGAAATGAACATACCTAAAGTTTGAATACATATACTTATATTTTAATGTTATTAATTCAATTATACGTTATTTTTATACCGATTCTGTAAAATATGATATTTTGAGACAACTAGTTTATCACATATAATTTAACAATCGAGTTTGATTGTAGGCTTGTGTAGGATTGTGTGGCCAGGATATTTCCTTACCTTAGTTAAAATTTAAAATAACTACAAAACAAAGGACACAAGGGTACGCAAATCTCAGTAAAGGCAGACCTGACGGGCTTATTACATGAAAATCTAACCTAACCACTAATTCTCGCGCGCTGACCTGTTCCGCTATGTGACGTCACAGAGTATTTCTCGTGTTCAGAGGAATGTTGATATTACTTGTGAATTCTGTCCATACAACTATTTTTTTGATTTTTGTAAAAATTTGTATATGTTATAAGGCTATTCCCTATTCACACTCATTTATTTGCTTTTAGATGAGATATTATGAACCAACTTAATTGACACCATCTATTTTGACAACCGCCATTTCAGACGTAGTGACAGCTTATTTTATAGTTCCTACGAATACATTCCGTATAACGTAAAAGCGGCTAAACCAGATAAAATGCGGTTAAATTAGATAAAAAGCTAGAAAACAGGTCTCCAAGACCAGGAAATGCCTCAGATTGGATCAAAAATTAAGATCCATAATCGAACAGATGTTAAGATACAGATATCCCTAATGCGTGTTAATGTTTTATTGAATTGGTCGGTGGGCGTAAAGGAGAAACGTTACAGATAAATTCAAATAAAATGCGGAGATATTTATTGAAACACAAAGTTGGGTGTGGTGTAGCTCCCCGTTTGTCAAGCGTATGGCTGGTCTTTGCAGCAGCAGCAGCAGCGTACGTTGTCACGATCTATTCGATACAGCTTGTCAAAACTGATACATAAATCAACAGTTTTTTTGCTATTGAGATATTTTATCAACGTGCGCTCTGAATTTACATTATTCTCTCATATATCAAACACCGTTTAGCGAAACATTTCCTCCTAACGAATCAAGAATTAGCTACCTCGACGGCAGTACCTTAAATGGAGAATAATTAGTCAGGATTTACTTTGTTCTCTAACAGCTATTAGTGGCCAGTTAAGTTGTTTTATGTACAAATTTTTTACTTCAACAGTAGTCATTAAGCAGTGTTTAGGTACCAATTACACATTTGTTTAAAATACACATAATGGTAGTGGACAAACTAATTTTGTAAAATTAACAGCTGCGCAGAAGTGCGTAGCTTTGGATTGTAATAATTAAGTTGTTAACGAGTCCTATTGTTTCAAATTTAATTGAAAAAAAGGCAATATATTTACCATTTAGTTGACAAGAAAAGAAGAAGAGAAAGAAAGTTCCTCCAAATTTTGTTTCCAAATATGTTTAAGTTCATGAAGAACATATCTATCCATATTCTACCTAAAGCAAACATAAAATATTTAGTACTAAGATTGCCATTTTATGATGCAATGCAAATTATGTTATATAAAGGCTACAGGCGCTTTTATAAAAAATTAGATATTTATGTGACCTAGGTATAACATAAAACTCTGAATTATTGTTTCTGTTCTTGTTTACTTGTCGGTATTTTTTTAGTCCAAATTACCAATTCAATTTAAGAGCAATTTAACAATTGAGTATATATTGTGATAAAACAGAAATTACATAAGAATTAAATACTATGTAATTCATTTTAAGCAACAATAATAGAGAATTATTAGCGAAATGTTAATATTATTGATGTAAAATATAGATAAATTATTATTATTGAAATTATCTTAAATAAACATATCGAAAAAGCCTATTATTATATTAAAATAACAAAATTTTACAAATTTTATTAAATTCAATTTAAAATTTGATCTATCAAATTTGGACATGACGATACAAAAACATACAGTACACAAGGAAAATGAATTCAACACCCAGACATTGACATATCAAAAGAAAGCTTAAGGAAGAAAGATTTAGCATATATGCATATCGCAAAACGAAACCAACAGTCAAATAAAATATTAGTTAAATAAAATGAAAATTCCAATTTTGAAAAATCAAACTTGTTAAACTGTAAAATATATTCTTTAATATTCATAGTGTTTGAATGCTTTCGAGTTTAATTGAGAAATTATCAGTTTGTTATTTCAATAACAGTTAATGTACTATCCTTTAAAATATATTTTTTTGTATGTACTGAGTGGTTAAATTAAATATAAATATTTAAACATTTAGAAATAAAAAAAGGTGTTAGCTACTCTGCTAGAATCCACTCCTGAAGAAAGAGGAAAAACATAGCCAGGGTATAGCAAAGTACAGGAAATAAATTTATTAGCAAAATAAAATCATAAATTAAAATTATAAATCTAAGTTATATTTATTCACTTATATATCTCACATACAACATATAACATAAATACAATCTACACAAATAAAAAAAATAAATAAAACAAAACAAAATAAAATAAAACATTGGCGCCCAATTAAAAATTTTATATACATAACAAAAATCAAATCACATATCATCACAAACACATACACATTTATAAATCACAATAATATATATATATATATATATTAATTCGTAGGCTTCCGCGGGTGTTATATGTGGTTGTAAAATTTCTCCGGGTTCTTCTCCGCGATGAATCTGCATGGTCTTCAAAAGAACCATTTGTTTGACAACGTTTCGGTAAAATCTCATTTACCATCTTCAGGTCTTCTTACTTCTGCTTCGCGTTACTAAGTAAGCCGAACCATATATATATATATATATATATATATATATATATATATATATATATATATATATATATATATATATATATATATGTATATATATATATTAAGCTCCCACACTATGCAAAACTTGCCAACGAAGGACTTGACAAGCAATGAATGTGTGTACCAAAAACATCACATACAAGATGCTAATAAAAAGTAACGGAAATTTTGTAATATCTCGGGTTGTATTAATCCGATTCGCCTGATGTTAATGTTAATATTGTTTTTGGTGAGTCTGCTATAAGCAAAACAAACGTTTACGAGTGGCACAAGCGTTTCCAAAAAGGGGAAACGATGAAGAAGACGAGCTCCCTAAACGACCCAAAATATGAAAATAGTGAAAGGAATAATTATGAACGTAGCCGAAACACAATCACAGTCTCTGATAATGTTGGCATGTCAATTGGTTCATATCATGCATTTTTTTGGGTACAAAACGAGTGGCAACTAAATTTGCGTCAAAATTGTTGAATTTGAAACAAAAACAGCGGCGAATGGAGTCGCTAAATGAAATAAAAAACGATTCTACTGAAACGTGTTAAAACATATGCATAACATATAATACTTATTTTAAAATTTAGTAAAAATTTTCTGATTTTTTCTAAAAAAAAAAAATAAATAATTGCCGACCGTATCAAAACTCATGTAACCTTTGTGACAGCAGACTAAATATCCGATATGGCTAATACTGTATAGATAGTTTTTAGGCATGTTTACCAACACAACAATGAAAGTATCAGGCGAATCGGACCAATACAACCCGAGATATGACAAAATTCCCGTTACTTTTTGATCATACTTCATACATTACACTTTTTTAAAATTCGTACATGTACGCATGTTCTACTCGTATACGATTTCTTATTGGCATTAGAAATTTGTATCTATCAGTAAATACCATTCAGATCCAGTTCCCTGATATAGTGAACATATTCGGCTTTGGAATAAGTGAAATAAGAATAGAATAACACGAATAAAGCAGTAGTAATAGAATAAATATAAATCTATAAAAATAATAAATATTTCAATTTACTGCTTGACAGGTCTTAATAATATGTATAAGTAAATCATTTTTGTGCCGCTAACACCACGCAACATGTGTCACATTTGGATTTTTACGGCTGACTATTTCTATTCTACTTTATCTAGCAAATGACCTTAATAACAGTGGAGTTGAGAATCGTACGAGCAAGAAACACCGTCGAAATGCTTTACTTTCGGTCGAGTGGTGTTATTTAAATAACACCGTAATATAGAGAAAACGTAGACAGTTGTTTTTATGAAAATAAAGTTGAAGGCGATACAGAAACAGGTAGCTTCTGTTGCAGGTGCCTTGACTACCAATAGCGATGTTGACTATAATTACACTTTAATAGGAGGCGGTGTACTGTAATGTATACTTGCACGTACTTCACTCATCTTGTCGAAACAACAAATAAGTAAAAATACAACTATTCAGCTACCTACACATGCAAATGTGTTTCTCGCAATTATTTTTCGTTGGCTCCTTTTTTACTCGCAGTCGACTGATCGTAATAACCTTATAATATTTTTTCCCCCCACCTTGTTTATTCAGGGCACTGAAAATAACAAAACATTTCTCTGTATTTTTTCTAATATCTTTTACAGAAAGTATTGAATATCGTATTATGGATGTACAAAGTGCTTCTTTACACCCTGTATATATTTTATATGTTTGATAGGAAACTTATGTGTGATTGCATCGACGAAGCTTGATGAGTTTATCTGCCTAATAATAAGACGAGTACGGCTGAATATATTTTAAGAAAAAAATTCATCAAACTAGTATAAATACAAAAGATATTTCAATACGGTAATTTGATCAAACCTCAAACTACACTATTTGCTTAATTTTTATGAAGCATTAATGATATGTGGTCAACCTAGAAAATTTGAAGTAAATTTTATTGTAAATGTTATTATACAACACATATTTTTTTATTTCTTCTTGGAGAGGTATGTCTCGTTTCATTGTTTTTTGTCACAAGTTTTGCGTACCTATTGGGATAGAGTAAACTAATAATTAATTTATCTGGGTCATTATTTGAATTTTCCATAATTGAAATAAAAAGAGCAGTCCTAATGATGCCTACGGCCCTCCTACGCTTCATATTCTAAATGCAATTAAACGATAGTGAGCGCACCCCGGTATGCTATAGGAGGTAGTGACGTCACACAGCGGTTTACGCGAGTCTATATGTTGTCAAACTATTAAAGGCTTTAGATACATCAGAAAATTATTTTTTTTCAGATTTCACAAAAATCACAGTGCTATAGGAGGTAGTGAAGTCACATAGTGATTTACGGAGTCTATATCATATTTTAGAGCCGTCAGAATTTTTTTTCAGACCTCACTAAAATTAGAAAATCATTCAAAAAATGTAAAAATATATGAAATTACTTCATTAGCCCTATATTTTTCTAACTTAACACATGGTTGCTATTACAGCATAAAGTACCTAAGGTAGCTTTTGTTCTTACCGCATTTTCAATAAAATTATATAATAATTATATATTATATAGGTATCCTAACATAAATACATATGTAGAAGCTTTGAATGTATAATTTGTAATCACAGAGAATAAGTAATTACGTTTACACCACAGTTGCGGTTTAGGTAATAAGCTTTAAAATGCATAAAACCTAATCTAATTACAAATTATTTATTAGTGAAATGGCGCGTGTAGTATCCAAGGAAAAATACAATTATTATCACATGCATAAAAAAGATGATTGTTTGAAAGCACTCACAAAAAAGTAACTGTTACAGGTAAGTAGATTAAAGTTATCTGACGGTTTTATGGGATAATTTGAAAGTTAAATTAGATCAGAATGGATCATGTTATGGTGTTATTTGAGGTTAAGTTACAGATTAGAATTTAATACTACGAGTTCCCGTTCATAAGATCAGGCAAGCGTAAATTTTTAATACTAAATCCATGATGTGAATGCTCAATTAACGTCTTTAATGGGTAACTTAAGAATTTTGTATCGTTATTTCGTCGGTACGTGCTCCGCAGTGGTATAAATAAAATCAATTACTACACCACTGCAACTTGTTTCAGATCGTTGATCTTGATATAATTCTAAATATTTTGCCTTTAAATGCCGCAGTTATCTGTCAGGCGGAAATCAATCATTTGCCAACAGCAAAAACCTAAACGGGCAGCACTGCTGCACTACCAACCGCTACCTACTTCATCAAGAATGTCCGTATCGGACAGTTGTGCAATGCAGATATTATTTCGACTGCTTCTGTTTAATAAAATATTTGTTTACATACAAGGATACATGATTCCCTGTGATCTGAACATTGTCTCGAAAATCAAAATACAGAAACAATAATCTAAAAAGTAACAGTGGCCTTTCGTAAACCTTCAATATTTTATATTTTTGGGACTATAATTCCTGATCAACGTTATGACAGTCATCAGAAATATTTATTATAGTGCCATTTTATTTGATCAAGCCTCAATTTAAACTTAAATAGTCACCATTTGTGTACCACAAATGAGAATTAACTGAAGACATCACGGATAAGCAACGAAAATGGCGTAATACCATACCGAAAAAACATTATCATGAAAATTTGCACAATTGTAGCACATATTTTGCACAAGCACAAGTTTTGTCGGACCTTGCTAGGATACTACGAAAATGTTTTTACATTCTATACTGAAAACAAAATTTGGTGTATGTAAACAATTTTGTTCAATGGAAATAAATTATTTGATTATACAGAACCAAAATTACAGTAATAAAGAAAGTAAATGTTTCCATTAAAAAACTTTTTTTTTCAATGATACACTTCTGGTGTTGATATTATAATTATATAGTATGATAAAACAATATTTGTATATTTCATATAATTTTTTCCAATTAAACAACTGCTTATTTAGGTTAACAACTTATTGCCCAGGAATTTCAGTATACCACAGTTGAGTGGTGAGTTAACTAACGATCAACCCTGTCATGCCTCTCAAACCCGACATACCTGAGTACGCGAGATATAACACAACTATATCTAGTTGCCACCAACAGTGACATTTATTTATAATTTGAAATGTTGCTTTCAAACAAATACTTTTCTCGACGATACGAATATATTGCGAAATAGTTTTTTTTTTAATTTACGGTTTTTCAAAAGGTTATATAACCTAATAAAACTTCATTTAAGCACGTTACAAAAAGAATTTAAAAGATTTTCTACATATTCTTCTTTTCCACTTCTCAATTAAAAATATGCATTTTTGAATTAAATAAACGCATTATTTTATTCGAAATGCACATTAATTCAATCAAAAAATATTTATTTGAAAATTATTTTTTCAAAATTTTCATTTTAAGATGTTCAAAGGAAATAACCATTTGTTTCATTTAAACAAATACTCGTCACAAAAATGAAATTTTCTTACCAACTAAATCAATTTATTTTTGACAAAAAAGGGATCATTACACCAAAAAAGATTTGTTTTCGGTGTAGCTATATTGTAGCAATGCAATTTGGAGTTATATGAGCTAAAATTGTCTGTGAATTTTAACAATGTTATTAGGAACATGGCCTTATTTGGTACAGGCAACTTCTTTATCCCAATTCATTAAGTATATTTTTCTGGATCATCCTCTGTGCAGTATGTAATAGAGTTATTTAGCTTTTTTATATTACATTTGGGTCGGTTAGTGGTCGCGCGGTTTAAGGCGTCAGTACTTGAATCGAGGTGACCAGATCGGAGTTGGTTCGCGCCCAGCTGCCGGTAGACCGTATATAAGCTATATTCGTGGAGACTCTCTCTGCGGGTATGGTAGGGTGGAATAATGTTGGCTTGGGTGAATGTGAGAGATTGATACCGGTTGATATTTGACTACCCCCCTAATTAATGAGGTTTTCCAGGTTTCCCTCGTTCCTGCACTGAATAGTGGTTAGGGCCTACCAACGTAAATCGTTCCTGGGCGCAAATGCGGCCTGCTTAATAATAATATGCCGCCCCCTCTCCCGCACAAGTCTCCGACTTCTGGGCTAATCCCTGTGATTAGAATGAGGGGTAGAGATATTATTATTATTATTATTATTATTTTCTGAATGATTTTGTAATTTTAATGTGATCGGAAAAAAATATAATTTTCTAACGCCTCTAATGCCTTTAAATATTTTTTTTTCTTTAACATGCCGGGTTGCACTCGCTACCGTTTACTTGCATTTAGAATAAGATGCGTAGGTGGGCCGTCGGTGGTTAGAATTGCGGTTTTTATTTCAATTATGGAAAATTCAAATATTGAAGGTACTGAAACAAAACAATCAAACTTGTATTACTGCATTATCCCAGTACAACGATAAAATGCGTATGTAAATTATTTACTAGTTTATCGCGAACTCCCACACTAAAAAAAATGATTGTACACGATGTTTACTTCATATATTAATGTAAAAAATACTAAATCTATACTATATTACAAGAATATCCGTGTGAATACCGCATATTTACATCTTTCATATAAAATTACATGAAACATTTTTTTCTAAAAATACAAAATAACCTTGTAAAGTTCCCCAAACACAGATTCAGATAGATCATTCTGTATAGTATTTATTATTTTCGATGTATACTTATTTATCTTTATCAAACGGCAGAACTTGATTGGCCTAATTTGTTTTTGTAATCCTTCCTTGTTCTCTCATTAGTAGGGAAGCCGAATCCGACAAATACTCAAGGAAACATCAATTAGAGCAAGCATGTCGGCTGCTTAGTCCCTCGAGGATTGAGATAATATATTGGATAGTGAATCTAATGGTGTATCTCGTTTAAGTAGTTTACCGGCAGAGAGAAATAAATCTATTTTTTTAAAAGAGCCGTAGCTCATAAAATTTTACAGCTCTCTGGGTAACAATTATAAAATACCGTGACGAAGTCCAGGCGCAATTAAGGAGTTTCCAAGAATGTGCCATTTTCAGATCTTAAGTATCCACCTTAGGCTTACAGGGTGTTAATATCCCGCAATTATTCTAATTAGTTGAGAAACCTGGAATATTCTAATTGCAAGTGCATGTCGCATTCATTAAAAATAAATCAACACAAAAGTGACCTACGATTTACGACAAATATTTCAGTTACACGCAATTAAAGGCTTTTAAAATAATTCTTAGGATATTTGGAACCACAGTTGTACATACACTAGAACTTATATTAGAAATGGTGATATACAATGTGATTCTAAAAGTAATACCATAAATTTAACTGCATTTTCTAGACCCCAAAATCACACGAAAAGTGTATATGTACAATCTATTGCAATAATAATGTTCAAAGATCTTGTTTGAACTACTGACGTATTCGTATAATGAAATCTACTTTCAACTTTTAACATTAGATCATAGTTGTTCCATCCACCAATGGAAATCTAATTAATTTCTACTCAGAACTTCTAGAAGTTCAAAAACTGTTTTGAGGGAGTATCATTATTATTTCAAAAGGTTGTACAAACATGTATCGAAAAACGCTTCGTTTTCGACATAAAGGGTTAGTTTTTGCTGACGGTTTTTAATTATTATTTCCCAAAGACATAGAGAATTCAATGAAATTTGGCACAATTTCATAACTTTTTATCTCTCTCTTTTAAAATCTAAAAAGAAATTAATACAGTTTGTCCAAGGGCGGGTAAAACAAGGGGGTAGTGCTTCAAAAATACCCACACTTTTGTGTTTTGTTTTTTTAGATAATTTCACAGCAAAAATGAAAAAAAGATTTTCTAAAAAGGTACTCTTGTTGAAATTCGATATCGGCAATAGTTTTCGAGAACAATGGATGTTAATATCTCAACGTATGCATTCAAACTATCAGACTTGAAATATAGTTGGTAAACAATTCTGGCAATTCCGTACATAGAAACATTGATATGTAGATCGTGTTGTTTTTTTGTCGTTACAATAAAAGTGTTTAGTTACAAACGATAAATCATTGTTGTGAAAAATGAATTTTGGGGTCTAAAAACCGCAGTTAAATTTATGGTACTACATTTAGAATCACCTTGTATAACAATTATGACTTATTTATCAGCAAATACCATTCAAAGACAAGTTAACAAAAAACATTTTCCTAATCCTGACAATTTCTATTACTTTATAATTATAAATTTTAAGGCCGATAAATAACGCACATAATCTTTAATTTCAACAGTTATTTGAACGTCAGCACTTCATATATAGTTAAGGCAAGAATTCAGACGACTTACGTCACACGATCAAATGAATAATTCATTATATTTTAATCAAAATATTTCAACAACTACATCCGAGAATAATAAAACTATATACTAGACTAAATGTTTGCTCTATATATTGCACTGAATTGCAAAAAATAATTATTTTTAATGCGACAAACTATCGAAAATCATGTTGACAATAAAAACAATTGGTAACGTCAGTCGTGACGTAAGTCGTCCAAATTCAAATCCAAATTCGTGCCGCTGCTATACCTACACCGTTAATAGGCAAATGTAAGTCATTGTTTCTAGAAATATACAGAGTGTGGCGCTTGTAATGAGATTTGTAGGCTTCCGTGGCTGTCGTTAATGGTCAGGTGAAGTTGACAATAAAAATAATTGGTAACGTCAGCCGTGACGTAAGTCGTCCAAATTCTTGCCGCTGCTATAACTACACCGTTAATAGACAAATGTAAGTCATTGTTTCTAGAAATATACAGAGTGTGGCGCTTGTAATAAGAACCTAATATTAAGATCCTAGGCTTATTATGGTGGTTAATGAATTATAATATAATACCATTTCAGAGTTATTTTAATATTTTTAAGTCAGTTGTTAAGACGTTCGTCAGTGCTACGGACTGGTTTTAAATTATTAGAAATATTCGACTAGTTATGTTGGACGATTATTTCTGGCAGTTCCAAGAATTTCCCCAACTGCTGCTTGCAGTGTTACCGCACGAAAGAAACGGTTGCTGCTCTTTCCGTTTTGTGCCAACAATTGTATTTGATACTAAAGATTGATGGCCGCAAAATGTGTTTTCGGATTTAGTACAATATATTTACAGTAAGAAATAAGACTTCAAATTTTTCTTAATTAATGGTTTGTTGTCTTGTAACACTGTTTTATAATTTAAAGAAGCGCATAGGCGCTTAACAATTTATTATTCTTCTGTTTTTTATTTATTTATTTTTACTGCAAAATTCTTATCACTCGAGAGAGAGACACGGTCTGTATGATACAAAATGAAGAGCTAGCTGTGAGCAAAATAGTACCTTCAAAATTTTGTAAATCGGAGCTATAGATCTAAGGTTTTCCATGGCTTTTGGACTCAAAACTTTCTCAATGAATTTCATAACGATCAATTTTGATTATCAATATATTATAGCGTCTACTGGTATCATTTTAAAACGGGTAACTTTACGCCGTGCGCCTCTACTGTTAAATCTTGGATGAATGTGCAGACAGGAAGTTAAACATTTACGCAAAATCAACTTTATTTGAGACGGCAATTGAGTGAGTGGGCACTGATTTACTTTAATGTCCCTATCTAATGCATTATGTATCTTCTGATAACGATACTCTTGGGGCGTATCCAGTAATTAGACATTAGTGTCTTTAGTATGCAGTACATTTCATGGTAATTCCTTGGAAAGGATGTATTTTTCGTTGCAAGATACTCCATAAAAATTCTGGAATAGTAAAAATAATTGTAGAATAAAATGTCAAAAATCAATCTTTAGTATTGATAACTTGCTACGATTTTGAAACATAATAAATATTTTATTTCTATTAACACATACGGAATATCAAATCCTAGTGTTAACCTATAAAATTATACACCTCCACCACCACCATCACACAATCTTTATTTGGAAACCAAAAAGGTTGTATTATTAAGTATATATGTCTGAATTGAACTAAAACATAGCTAACTAACTAAAAGTGAAAATTTGTTTGTATTTCAAAACGAATTTAATTTTCTATCAAATACATTAGTTGTCCTATGTAGGTATATGATTAATTTATAAATAAATTTAAATAATTTTGAGGGTATTTTAATGTTAGAATACAAAAAAAAGTATTTCTACACTTTACGCATACCTTTTCGCAATTTAGTCTCGGAAATTGAACAATTAATCATACAATGCTGGCAAACACGTCGACAACTGTCCCTATTTCTATGCAAATCGAGGAACAAATTAACATGGTTGCTAGACAATTATAAATTCTACAAAGCATTAGAATATTTTTCTCTAAAAGTAACATATTCACATTTATTTTAACGAAGGAAAGAGATATGTAATTAAGTTAGTAAAAGTTTTCTACTTTTTTATTATTAACTGTTGTTCAAAGGAAATCCTTCAAAATAGGTCGACAAATTTATGGATTTAACTTTTAAATGTCTTGACTGTCGATTTGTTTCTTCACATTATTTCACTATAAGACAGTTTACATTTCGAAAATTCTATTTTCTTTTTCGTGTTGATATAAATCTAATAGTCTAGATATTTGTATTGTGTTTGTTTATTTATTGGGTTGTTGCATAAGTTCCTAGCGTTTTTAGTTTTCATGGAAATAGTATTTTGGAAAACGGTTATTAGACACAAGCTTAATACAAATTAAAGTTGTTTTAATAACATTACTGTTTACACAATATCTTAAAACTTGAAAATTTGTACAGATAATGTAAATTGTTTACAAAAGAAAATGAAATGCCAAGTAAACAAATACTACATACTCGACACGTTCTTTTGGATTGGATAAAGCAGGTAAGATATCAAATGACACTAGAATTATTTGTACCCTTTACGAAAAGAACGCCGTTAGATAAAGTACCTACAATACGAAAATGACCTTTTGCCTTTTGAGCGAAAACAGCAAAAAAAACAGCATGTATTTATACACTCATTCCCTCATTGCTGATCACCATTTAACTCGTCAACAACGCAGATAGTTTTTTCACACATACACAAAAAGAGTGTTTAAAATAAATATATACGTTAACACATGTTTTTAGGTTCTAAAATATTTAAAAGCCTATGAGACTGAAACTAAAACTAATAGAAAAATATTATTAATTTGAGAAACACTTTAAGTGAACATGGTGTATCTACATCCGAAAAAGGAAACACATAAACTCTAAACAGTCAAATTGTAATACTGAACTGAAGTGAATTTGAATATTGAAGTAGGTATTTGAAAATCAGACCTCCGAAAAAATTATGTTGGAAACTCCAGAAATTATGGTTACTTGTCTGCTATATGCAGTAGCACGCTGCCATTGAAAGAGCTTCGGAGAAGCAAATATGCAAAGTTATGATAAGTACGGCTGTGATTTGTGCGAAAGTCATGTTGCATGATAATTACTGCTATTTGCCAAGTGGCGTATCATATAGCACCGTAATGCTGTAAATTTCTTACACCCACCTTCTTAAACCGATATAATTAACACCGCTAAACATAAGGTGTTCTTGGGAAGACAACATGGAGTAAGTCACATCATGTTAGTACTCCGGAGCCAACTGTTAGCTTATGGTCGAGGCGAAATAAGTTTGTGCTGTAATTAACGTGACTTGTCTACAATGACGTGATGTAGCAAAATTTTGTTTCATGGAAATAAATTATTGGTTTGTATAGGGCCAAACATTTCCTGATACCAAATTATTATTATTATTTTTTTTTTTTGAAAACGCAAAAATACACTTATTTTGTCTAAAGAAAGCATTTGTTTAAATTAAAAATCATTATTTCCGTTTTAGTAATAAACTTCTGGTGTTGATTTAATTATATTCTATGAGAAAACAGTATTTAACAAGAGTTTTTTTCCAATTAAATATCTGCTTATTTAAGTCAACAACTTATTGCTCAGGAATTTCAGGAAACAACTGCATGCTAATGCATCGACCAGCATTGAATTACACCTGAAAAATCTATAGTCAATATATACCGATTTCGCGCTTATTAGCTCTCATCAGGATGTCACAGGTGAGTGGTGAACTAACTGACAGCTAACTGGTTGTTCATGTCTCTCAAACCCGACGCAAAATATAGCACAGCTACATTTAGCGGGCACCTATTGATAATTATTTTTTTAATAGGAAACAATTCGAATTTTTCCTTTCAAACAAATAGGTACTTTTTTCGATGGTATGACTATATTAGGAAATTGAGTTTTTTTTTAAATTACGTTTTTTCAAAAGATTATATAACCAAACAACACTTCTTTTAAAAACTTTACAAAAAGAATTAAAAGATTACATATTTGTCTTTTCCACATCCCTCAATTAAAAATAATATGCATTTTTGAATTGAGTAAATGCATTATTTTGATTCTAAATACACTTTCATTTCAATCAAAAATCATTTTTATTTGAAAACATTATTTTTATACAGATTTGAATAAATTGTTTAGGGAAAGGAAAAAAATATATTTATTCGAAAATTATTTTTAAAAATTAAGTTTTCATAAGATGTTCGAGTGGAATAACTATATGTTTCATTTAAACAAATTAAATTTTCTTACCAAATAAATCAATTCATTAACACAAAGTGAATATTGCACCAAAGAAGATTTATTTCCCGAGAATAATTGGTGTAATCTTTGATTTTAGCAGTCTTTTTTGTGATCTAGGAAACCATGATTCCGATTATTGAAAACACATAACTGAAATGAAATGAATGAAATTTTTTTTCCGTTTTATGAAGAGCGTTTCATACAACATTTTTCCAACCGATTATTCTCTAAAACATTGCATCATTTAGATGGTTATTTTTTAATCTTGTAAAATTTTATTGTTTAAACACTAGTACCAATTTATGTATGCGGTTAAATACTGCTACTATTTATTCTATTCAAAAAGTTAAAATATATCTGCAATGCAATGGGTTTTCCATCTACACATTAGATAATAGTACTTCACATACAAACACTATACAGGGTGATTCAGAATTATTAGAAAAAAAATTGGGTATATAATTTCCAAAAGAAATTATTGGTACCGTATTTTTTGTTTTTCTGATTTTTAATTTTTAGAAGCTCTGAGGCTCCTTGAAATTGGGCGCAAAATTTTCTTTTTTATAAATATCTCTGCAACCCCCAAGCTTCTTTATTAAAGATAGATAGGTTTTTTTGGAATACCAAAGCATAAATGAAGAAAACATTTGTTCTAGCATTTAGAAAAATATTCGTCCTGTGATATCCTTATCAATTATAGGCTCTACATCTTGTTTACGGATTTTTCAGTTAAATTTTGCTTTAACAACTTTTTCTGGAACATCAAATGAAAAAAGTAAAGAGTACTTTTTTGTGTAGTAGGAAACGATGCTTCGAATGTAATGGCAAAGATTAAAAAAAAAATGGAAACAAAATATTTGAAAAAGTACCATAACTAACGTCCTCTGTAGTACATGACAAAACTACTTTCTTAATAATGTTCAGATAGATTATCTACAACTCCGTACACAATTCCATTAAAATCTACTAAGTTGTGAAGATATTTGCAAAAAACAAAATTGTAGGACAAATTTGTATGACCCCCAAAAATGAGAAATCGGAAAAACAATAAAATACGGGTCAAATGATTTCTCACGTAGATTCTGTACTTAATTTTTATCCTAGTGTTTCTGAATTCCGTTATATAATTTTGAAACAAATTTTATTTACATCAAGATGTAAATACATTTATGTAACTTAACGATATGCTTACAGAAATTCAGTCAAATACAAATTATTTACTGATATAGTTTTAAAATAACTCTTGATTAATATTTTGTTCAAATAAAATTCATACCACCTATAATATTATGACAAAATAATTTAAATATCTGTACAGGGTGATTTTCAAAGTGATGTAGTAATTTTAGTAGCTATACTTATGCGAAGAACAAACTGATATGAAAAATGACCAAATAAACTGTTAATATAAAAAATCATAAATAACTCACCTATTTTAGCATTTTTAAATTATGTAAGCCGGTCCTCTACACTCATAGTAAATAATGTTCAAAATTATATCAACCTTTCGCATTTTGCCTGTATCCTGGGCTCATTGTGTTAAAGAAAACTCACCCTAGAATTTAAGAAAACAAACTCCAATTAGGTCAAGTAGGCTTGAAGCCAGTTCAATGTATTATACACGATTGTTAAAATTGTGAATATTTTCGGTTTAGTACCTTCTCATGAGATTAGAAAAGATGTTTGTATATATAACACATTTTTCTAAACTATAACGCTTTGTATTTCAAAAACAAGAAATCCTCGATATAATTTTTTCATATATTTCTTTTGCACCTAAATTTATTTCAAGTAAATACAAATCTATGAAGTAGGTATATCTAAATAATTTAAAACAATGTAGCAGCAAGTACAGGGATATTTGTAATGCTAAATTTTATTCAATTAAAAACATATTAAATAATATTTAGTTTACTTAGAAAATAATCCTGTATTTTTACTTGGAATCCGTCGGTTCAAATTATCTAAAACAGGAAGCTCACACCGCATCCTTTGGCATGCAAAACGAAACAAGCTTATCACTATACCTAACCGCGTTTACCAAACTGATACGTCAGAAATCAACAGACAGCGATTACAACTTTTGTATACGTATAAAAGCAATAACTATACAGTATGCGCCAAAAGTATGGAATAAATTCAATGAAAACGAAACAATTATTTTTTGGGAAAAATCCTCGAACAGGTCGATTTTTAATTTAAAAAATACATATTTTAGCGTAAAATGCGATTTTCAAATGTCATTTGTTTTCGAGTAATGTCATTTGTTTTCGTGTTTGAATCTAAATACACTTTCATTTCAATCAAAAACCTTTTTGTATTTGAAAACATTATTTTTATACAGATTTGAATAAATTGTTTTTAATTTTTAGAAGCTCTGAGGCTCCTTGAAATTGGGCGTAAAATTTTCTTTTTTATAAATATCTCTGCAACCCCTAAGCATAAATGAAGAAAACATTTGTTCTAGCATTTAGAAAAATATTCGTCTTGTGATATCCTTATCAATTATAGGCTCTATATCTTGTTTACGGATTTTTCAGTTAAATTTTGCTTTAACAGCTTTTTCTGGAACATCAAATGATTGTGTGATTAGAAAGTCGGTGTGACAATGACACTTTGCAAAGATTTTCACCTACGTGATCCATAGAAGAACTATGGAATTCGAAAAACTAAACTTGATAACGTTTTTGCTTTATTTTAATTGATTTACGTTTTCTAACATTCAATCGTCATTTACTCGAAAACTTTCCTATGTAAGAGGGCAAAATTTTAGTACTGTCTGATAGAGAATTAAACGATTTTTCAGAATCAAGGAAAAAAATATGGTGTTGCCATTTTAAAAAAATCGATGACGTCATTACTCGAAAACAAATGACATTTGAAAATCACATTTTACGCTAAAATATGTATTTTTTAAATAAAAAATCGACCTGTTCGAGGATTTTTTCCAAAAAATAATTGTTTCGTTTTTATTGAATTTATTCCATACTTTTGGCGCATACTGTAAATCTGCTACATACACGGCGCGCAGCAAGTTCAAATGCAACTTCGTTATAGCCGAATTATATGTTTAAACATCATAAATAATGGAACAACATATTTTCTCCGCAGTCACACCCACCACTAATTAATTCGTTTAATTAACATTTTCCGAGTTTGGCTCGTCCTCTTCCTTTTGTATGGTATTCTCGGCGGATATTTGTTTTCAGTAGATTTAACTTAATATTCTCGTCAAAGCCCCGTTTCAATAAAACAAATAGCGTTTCTTGTTCAGGTTACCTCTCCGCGAGTAACGTGCAATGTAAACGGATATTAATTCAATAGACCACGAATGAATAGGACATAAGAATAAAAATGGTCTACCATATACTTGTAAAATCTGAATGTAAACGGTCGCCGATGTGGATTCCCATAAAAACCACCCACCTTATACGTATGACAAACAGGCCATAGCGTATGTGTTTAAGCCTGGGAGTGCTTGGAATACAAATCCGACGGCGGTTATCTTTACATCTCGATGCGACGGTCCGGCTTTGGAATTATTATTTTATTAGCCGAGAGGGGCATAATTACGTGTAAAAACGAATAAAGTACAGAATATCCGTGTGCTCAGCGTGAACAGTAATCGCGGATCTGGCACTTGCCCTCGCGATAATGCCAGTCACGTTCGGGATATGTGCGATGCCGTCGGCACTAAATAATAGTAATATCTGCAACTCGGGGTCGTAAAACTTATGGTTAAATGGCTTGCAGTGGTTGAACCAGTGGCACCAGGCCGCCGTCTCCGCTGCAGTGCTCCGCAGTCTGTCTGAGTGCACTGCGCCCACCCCCGCCGCAATGCACCACGTGTTCGGCCGCCACTCACTTGCGATAGTTCAGTGCTGCGGCCGGCGACGCGAGATCACCGTCGGCGCGGTCGAGGAGGTGGTGCCTGCGTGCTTTCATTCTTTCACCTCCCATTCATATTTCATAACGAGGTCAACTATCAGGTGCAAGCGAGCGCCCGAGCAGAATATCGAAATTACCTGCAGCTATCGGGTATCGATTCAAGCCCCGACAACTACACACATTCGTGTGCCGCCTTCAATTATACTTTCCGTTCTAGCCCTTCAGCAACGTCAGGGAGTGGCCGGGTTTCTCTGAAATGTAATACAAATACACGGCTAATAACTTGGCGCTTCTAGTATTAAGGCGAACCTGCTTTTCCAGTGCATAACCACGTTTTTCTTTGCTTTCAGGTTGCAGCTGGTGTTAAAGTCAACTATTCACGCTGCATTTCAACGTCCTGCGTTCGTCGGAGCATGCACACGGCTCGAAGGGCCCAGCCACATCGTCCGAAGGATCCGCGGCCCTCTGCCGCCTCGCGCTAATGACTATGGCCGAGACCGCCGTTGAGTCCTCCACCGCAACGCACGACAAAACGAACAACAACCATCCGCTCGTCGTCAACCACAACCATCGTCCAGTCGCCAAACAACGTAAGCGCAAGAGACTCAGTCAAGTTCTCGATAAACTCACCGGTGGAGGCTCCCAGCCCCTGGACGTTGATTCGGTCCAAGAAATTCCAGTCATCAACAATAACGTCCAGAATTTGTATAATAACAACAAAGGTGACAATATAAGTAACGATGTATTGAAGCATCCCAAACAGTACATGTCGGAGGTATTCAAGTTCGATATTCCTGAGAGAGACAGATCCAAGACGGCCAGCAGCGCTGCCGGTGCCAGCGAGGATGAAGATGTATTTAGTCCGGCGAGCTCTAGCAACAAGTCGCCTCACAGTTCAACAGAATCTCCTAGGATAAGCTTTAGTCCTTTACGTCTGAAAGAGGATGACGCGAGTTCAAGTCCTCCTCTACTTCAGAGACCGCCGGTGTGTTCCTGTTATCAGTGCGTCACTGGAGTCGGCCACCATCCGCCTCCACTACATCCGTACGATAGATTTTTCCCTGCTTCTCCCATTTCCCCTTTGACTCCCGCTTCTCCCGCTCCATCCTACAGTTTCGAACGTTACCTTCACTCAAAGTACCTGCCCGATATCTTTCGCCGAAGGAGTCACTCGGATTCCGATCTGCCGCTGTGGTTCGAAACTGCCAAGGCGGAACGAGCTCGCGCTCCACCAGCTTGGCCTCATCCTCTCACATTGTCCACGTTGCCCGGTAAAGGATCCGTCGAATCGGAGACGTCGTCTCCACAGGAATCTCCCTTAGACTTGTCCATGAAGACTTCCAGATCGAAGGAACATTTGACGAGTTTAGAGTGCTTAGTTCCTCCGTTACAATTGTTGCCCCCAGGGTTCTTGCCTCCTCGCGGTCCAGTGTCAGTACCTGTCGTTAAAGGGGACGTCGCGTCTCCCACAACTAAAGAATCGGTGGCCTCGCGATATAATTTGGAAGTTTCGCCCGTGGTCGAAGAAATGCCTCCAGGTTCCGACGTGGCATACGTCTGCCCGGTGTGTGGGCAAATGTTCAGCCTGCACGACCGCTTAGCGAAGCACATGGCTTCTAGGCACAAGAGTAGACAAAATTCTGGTGAATCCACAGCAAAAGCGTATCTGTGCGAGGTTTGCAAAAGGTCTTTCGCTCGTAGTGACATGCTGACTAGACATATGAGACTACACACGGGTGTCAAACCGTACACGTGCCGCGTATGTGGTCAAGTGTTCTCTAGATCTGATCATTTGTCAACGCACCAAAGGACCCACACTGGGGAAAAACCGTACAAGTGTCCGCAGTGTCCCTACGCTGCTTGCAGACGGGATATGATCACCAGACACATGAGGACCCATGCTCGATATGAGCCGGATCCTATTGCGACACAGCCTGTCAAGACTGAGCATCACTGAAATCGGAATTACATCCACGTCATCGCCGTATTTATTTTCGAAAGAATATAGTGTTATTTATTGTGTTAGTTTCGATGTTGACTTTTAAATTCGACTAAGAGTCTTGTATGTGTACCAAAAATACTGAACCGGGACAAAATTAACGTTTTATTTATTTTCCATTAACATAAGGTCAATTATTTGTTAGGTAATCTTGAGACAAACGAATTGTTATCATCTAGTCGTTGCTTATAGCCCGAAAGTATTTTTGGTGTTGCTATGCCATTGTTTGCCCCTTTAAAAAAGATCTCATTCCATTCCACTTTGTGCGCAAATTGCCAGGCCAGTTTTTCTCAAACGACTAACAGCGATCATTATTATTTTCGTGCCAAATGAAATGGCCAGTGGCAATACTTGATGCCAGAAGTCACTCGTTTTTTATACACTTGTTCAGTTTTGTTTGTTAGATATTCTTACGACATTGTACCTCGAATTTATCAGAGGAACTCTAAAACAATCATGTTTGTACTTTAATAAATTGTTACTATAAGGATTAACAATTGAAAAAGACATGAAGTCAGTAACTCATAAAGACATGATATTGGATAAAACGTTTACTATAGCCTTCGTCAAGTTTGTTATACATTGAAAATTATAAATTTGGCGAAATTAAGGAGTAACTTCTGTAGTGAACGATATACGAATACTGTGATATTTGTACATTTCGTTATAACTTACTTCTGTGAGACTAGTTTGTAAATTTATGTTCTCTATTTTTGATATTAAATTTTAGATATATCACGATATTTGACTGTTAAATTGTCTTTAGCTGTACTTCATGATCAGATATTTTTTTCACTGGGCATTATTAAAATAGCTAAAATATTTTTATACGATATGCCGCCAAAATTGTAAAACAATGAATATGTGGCAAGTTTATATTGATAGGCACACACATTTACGTAAATATATGTTTCTAGTTGTGCCACTAAAATTGTTACCTGTTCAAAAATGTTGTGAGATTTACTTAATGTGCCACAGTTTTGTTGTATATGTTAATGTTAAATGTATGTTTAATTTTTTTACTGTACTATTATTTAATTTAATTTATTTAAGTGTTCATTTGTTAACAACAAAAAATAATTGGTTGTAAACCTTTCTTATATTAATTTATGTATATTTATTTTCGTTTTAAAAGTGATGTAACTTATGTTAATGCATGTACAAAGACATAGCTACTTAATTTGTTACTTTTTCTATTTAATTTTTTCTTAATTTAAGATTCTGTGAATCTATTTTTATAATTTTCTGTTATTATCAAAAAATAATAAATTGTCTGAATTTATTTCTTCATTTATTTTTTCTTTCATTTTTATTCGTCCTGTATCCATAAAAAATAAGCGTTATCTTTTATGAATGTTAAATTTGGTGTTATATTGGAACCACTTAAATGTATATAACCTTTAATTTTCTTGAAATATTGTATAGTACAGTTCTATTAACAAAACAACGGTAACCGTCATTATTATGTGCCTTTGTGTAGACAAATGTATACCCGCTTGTAGGCCTAACCTTTGCTGTTAAAATTTTTCACATACCCACATAAATTTTTATACAAGGTTTTCCCAATTTTATTAACTACAATAAAATGTTCTTAAAAATGTCAAGTGTTTTAAGAAAAACCTTATTATATCCAACAATAGTATGTCTATGAAATACATTGTGTATTGTGCAGCAATGGTATTTGTAAAATGAAACCGATAATATTTCCGCAATTTTGTTTCTTCTTATCGTTGCACATTCGAGGTGAAATTGTGATAACGTGAAAAGTCCTTCGAAAGAGTTGTCTACAACAGAATTAATCTAATGTTAACATTGTTAAGAAAGTACTGCTATTTTATTTTATATTCATATGCACCAAGTAAAGAAATTAATAAAAACATATGTGTGAGAGGACTAACATATTAATTAATTTAGTTTAAAAAATTCAATCAAACTGATTCTTGTGCAAAGAGGGGATTCTGACATTTGTTATAACAGCATATATTTAAGAGAATTTCATATAATTCACTATTTTCTTTGACTTAACTTTGCATAAACAGCTAAATAAATGAAATTTAAAAAAAATAATGTAATAACTTCGCAAGAATAAATGGAAACCACAAAATTACAATTCGCTCAAGAAAGCTTTTAAGGGAGATATATTTGTATATGATTGTTGTTTTTTATATGAGATATTTGGAGTGACTGGGATTTAATTAAATCAAGTTCAAACTTTAATAAATCGATATTGATGGCACAAAAATAAAATCCATTGGCAATAATATTATTACTTAAACTGGGACAAGGTTTTGGTAAACTCAAATATGAATATAAGCTTATATTTTAGATACAATAATTTTTACCTAAAACGCAGTTGATTGGTAGAACTCTATATATACCTTATGTTTGTGTAGTAAAGTTTTGACGCCATGTATATGTTTTGAAATGTCACATCATTTACATAAATTAAGTATACTTAATGCGTATTCTAATAATAATAATGAGTTAAATAAATTTTAAATACCTTCTACATCTACATTTAACGAATAGGTAAGTATTTGGAAACGTCTTGTCTCTTTTTTGCTTAAGGGCCATGTATTCTTGAAATAGTGTTTTCTAGAATAACAGATGACTTGAAACATTAAAAACAACGTTAAAACAAACTGTATTATCTAAGATTCAACACATAACGGGAATGTTACGTCATACCACCTGACTATTGTTAAGGATAACGAAGAAACGGCAACAAATAGCAGCATAAAGTGGTCTAATCTACAATATTTTAGGTGCCATGCAATGTCTATAAAAATACCCATTTTTTTTTATTTAACTGTAGATGTAAATATTCCCGTAACATAAACTTAGCGATCGAATGACAAGTTATTTAAAATTTAAATAGTGACTGAAAAAACAGAATATCAAGAATTTCATTTTGTGCTTACTTTTGTTGTACATGGTTTAGTTTTTCAAACAGCATATCTAAAATACCAGAAATCCTACCATTTAGCAATAACTAGATTAAGTTTCCATAATATTTAAACTCAATAATACAGGGTGTCCCGAATATAAATGCAGATATACTAAAGGGGTATATCTTACCAAAAGCAACAAAAAACTCTTTTGTATATTGACTAAAAAGAATATTTTTTCTACAAATACATTTGAAAAATACAACTGCAATAAAATGCAAAACTGTGTTACCAAATTCCTAGAAAATCCTTAAAACTGTAACGTACGACAACATTGTAATCTATCACTTGCTGCTGTTAATCTAAACGTATTAATAGTCATAGTAGTATTGTGGCTAGTGCGTTTCCTTTTTCTGTGCTTGCTTGATATTTTTACGATTTTTAACACTTGTAACTATTTCACATTCTATTCTGTGATGCGAAAAGTGCTCTGAGAAAAGAGAACCAACCACGGTAAGTATGTTTAGGTGTATTTGTAAATATTACTCATATGTACAAAATATATTCATGACTTGGTTGCTCTCATCTCATAATTATGTTATCATTGGTCAGAGAAAAAAAAAGTGAAGTAAAATATATTCTGTTTGGTACAATTACTACAATTTATCATACAACAAAAATAAATGCACTCATATTCGGACACTCCGTCTATTTAAGAAATCTATGTGTTAAATAAGGTTAGGTTGGGCTAAATCTTAAAATCATAAGTACTTAATTTAGTTACGGCAAGTTTCATAATAAACAACTAAAGAGTATTTTAAATTAAGAAAAGTTCCCGAACATTGCCACAACAATATGTTAGGAAGAAAATTAACCAACTTTACTTTAAAGTCGATCTTAATGTGAGTGAGAAGCCGGTGGAGAATTAAGAAAAAGTTTAATAATTAGATTAGAATATCCAGTACAATTTGTAGGAGTTTTAGGCTCGATAAAACAACAGTAAAGTAGAAATTCAAATAATTGTTAAAATTTCATAGGCGGTATTGAAATTAGTATTTGAGTCTGCATTGACTACAATGCTACATCGTATTTTATAACAACATTCACATATCGTACATTGTATTAATAAGTCAAATTGATAAAAAAAATGTCTAAATGTAAGAATCATTTTTAATGAAAATATCAAATATGCATATAGATTATTATTAATGATAAATAAAAATAGTATGGCTATAGGAGCGCTTAAGAGTACGCATTAAATTAAATCCACATTTATTTATTTACGTTTCTTGTTCTTAATAGAACAAAAACATTAGAGTTGTCTTTAGCAACTAAAATCCTCAATAGTTTTTATGGTTTTATCAGAAAAAATATTACATTTTTTATAACTTTAAATATGCGTATTCTTAGGATTACACGTTTTTAAGAGTAACAATATCTGGCTTTAAAAGTACACAGCAATTAATTACTTAGTACCATGTAATGTCATAATAATGACGTGACACAATACAGGGTGTTAAAAAAAGAGTGTAAAATATTTAAGGAGGTAATAGTATGAACCAAAATAAGCTGAAAAGTCTCAATAAACATGGGTCCGCAAAGTAACGGTTGCGGAGATATGGAATGTTTTATGTTTTTTGCCGCTGGTTTCTACGTCATGATGCTGAAGACCCTCGTTTTATTGCAAACAATCTGATGAGGTCGGGTTCACGAGAAATGTAGTGTTTAATTTTCAGAATTCGCATATTTGGGCCGACGAAAATCCTCATGCTTTAATAGAATCGGGACATCAGGCACGTTTTTCATTAAACATTTGGATGGGTATTGTAAGTGACAGATTTCCAGGTGATGCTGTTTTACCAAATCAATTAACAGGCGCTGCTTACCTCAACTTTCTGCAGACCACACTGTATGAATTTTTGGAAGACATTCCTTTGAATCAAAGGCAACAAATGTGGTTCCATCATGATGATGCTCCAGCTCATTTTTCCATGGCCGTTAGAGAGCATTTACACCAACGTTTTCCACATAGATGGGTAGGAAGGGTCGGACCTGTTTTATGGCCTCCAAGATCGCCTGATCTGAACCCTCTAGATGTCATTGTTTGGGGATATTTGAAGACATTAGTGTATGGTACTCTTGTAAATAGCCTGGAAGAGCTGAAGCTACGGATTAATCAAAAGTGTCAAGAAATCCAAACCAAGGAGAGTGTTTTCGAAAGAGTTCGAATATCGTTGAGACGATGTCGTGCCTGCTAGGAAATTGACGGAGGGCACTTTGAACATCTTCTGTAACTTTGTTTTTTGTTTTTTAAAAGCTTCCTTTGTCGGTGTATTCCTAATAAAATAAAATGTTTGAAAAGCGAATAGTGGTCCATATCTCCGCAACCGTTACTTTACGGACTTTTATTAAGACTTTTCTGCTTATTTTGTTCATACTATTACCTCCTGAAATATTTTACACTCTTTTTTTAGCACCCTGTAGATCTTCAGTAAATTTCAGTTGTCTTTCACTATTTCTTTTATATTTTCCCATTGTAAATAACAACAAATTAAAACGTCAGAATGTAGGTACACGCAGTTACCAAAGAATACGCAGGATGCCAAAGGTTACACATGCGTACTCTTTAGGTGTGCACTCTTAGAAGGGAAACGTCACAAAACCTCCAATACATGATTTGAAAGGTTAAATATATGACTCTTAGCTACACATCACATTATTTATTGATCGATTACTAAGTAACAACTTAACTATAAAGTTGAAAATATAATATTTAGATTACAAATAAAGTTTGTGCCGTCACAGTCATAACAACCTAAACACTGCATCCACTCCCTTTGCAATTTTTATCAACTATTGAAACAAAAAAAAAATGCGTATATCTTAAATAATACGTACTCTTAGGCATTCCTACAGTATCCCTTTATTTATTCTCTAAAACACTAATAGCAAAAACTTTTTACGCCTAACACAGTTAATACTTAAACATATAACATTTCATTTCACTCGAGTTTTATCAACTTTCCAAACATTTCTGAAATCACAGTATTCATCGTCACGATGTGCTTCCATTATCTACTTCTCTGCTTTTATAATAACATCTTCTAGACGGAAGCCATAAAACGTAATAGTTTTGCTAAAATAAATACACAGTACATTATAACACGTTCAAGATGCTTTTTCCTATATTTATCTCGTTACAGACCTTAAAGAAATAACTTGTAAAATACCTGTTTACAGATGAAAGCATCAGCACGGTGATTTTATTTAATAAGGGAAACTATAATTCTGCGCGATTTGAGAAAAACTTATCGAACGATATCGACACCTGTTATCCAGGAAATACTTTTTCAGAGTACATTTATTCAAATTACTACTTAACTGTTAGTTGACTTTAACAGACATAGTTATTACATAATATGATACAGATGGATGATAAATAATAATGTATTGTTATATCGATATATAACTTGTAATTAAAAAAAAACATAGGGATAGGTGAAGAATACAATTATTTCATATCGCAGAATTTTTTAATTTATATTCATATAGGAGTTTTATACCTAAAAAGATTATTAAAAAGGTAGTTTTATATGAAATTTTCGTATAAACTCCAACAATTAATATATTTTAAAATAAAAAAACTTATCTAAAAAAAATGATGTACAGGGGACTGTACAGGAGACAACAAAAATAATTTAAAAAACAAATAAAAAAAAAATCAGAAAGGACAGTTGGAAAATGATTTAAAAATACACGTCTGCATGGCACTGCAAACTGGTTCACTCTAAAATCTGACAAAGCTGTTGGCAGTACTGTTGAATTAGTAGGTACGCAGGTATGTTTGAAAAAAAAAAGAAGTTGCAGTTTACAGTTGTTTAATAAATAATAAAAGATCAAGTTCGATCCTCTCTAAAAACCCTGTTTTTATTAAGTAAAGCAAAGCATGCAAATTTCTACAAAATAACACAAATGTTTTTGCTTCTCGTCTGTTTTTAACTCGTAAATTATTGGCAGCAGCTATGATATATTTGCGTAAATCAGCAATAGTGTTCGCTTCGGTGCGATACACTCTTCATTTTTTATAATATTAAAGGAAGTCCAAATGATTGAAAGTCAGGAGATCGTTGCGACCATGGTACAGGTCTTCCTCGTCCAATCTCTTGGTATTAATGTTTGGACACAGTGTGCATGGTACGGATATAATTGAGCCTCGTGTATGTTACTCCACACTGCTGCAATACGCCGTAGACGCACTGGACCTCCAGCCTTCCACGATTCAGGTTCCAATTTCCCGTATCACGCCCAGGTTGCACTACACTTGCACTCACTGCACACGGCGGTAAAAGTAGTTGCGTTTGACACATGTTTAACGGGAAATCGTTCTTCTAAAGTATTTTCACATCACCATAAATTAAAATGATATATATCAACTCCGAGTTGCTATACACGTACGCTATTTTTGACACTTGAATAAATAAATGTAAACACTTGCATCACAAAAACGTTAATACTTACTATAAGTAATCGGATTTCAATATTCAGAATCGCTTGACTAGAGACTACAGTAGCCCAGCGATATAAAGGTTGAAAGTATCACGACTTTAATAATTTTTTATTCGGAAACTATATGGATTTTACATAATTTTTTTCTACGATATTGACTTAAGTTGTCAATTTTAGATAAGTTGTGAATCACACTGCAGAGATAGATTTAGACTTCATTTTTTGTTTTTAGCTCGTTGTTCTCTGTTATCCTTGCAATTAACCATATTTCATAACATGCAGTTGGCTGAATCCATTAAGCTTAAATACCTCAGCTGTTAAATGTTTAAATTCATTTTTTTAGCAGTTTATGAGACTAGCACCCTTAATAATATGTAAATTTTTTACTGCAGTATTACTATATATCATAGTCGTTTGCAAATAAACGATAAATTATTTGGAGAAATAGTGTAAAAAGAACTGAAGCTTTCAGAATATACATACTTTTTAATATATGTATGTTCATTGGAACAAATCCTAAAATTGATAATAGCAAACGTAACAATTACTTCAACAAGCAAATACAACAAATCAATAAAAATCTAATAAAAAAACAGTTTTTCCATAAAGGAGAGAATTACATACCCTACTATATTAAGCATATCGACTATAGGCTACGGTACACGGAAATAAAGATATACTAATATCAAGATTATTACACTTCCAACGCTAACTTAGTTTCACTATTCCTCAGGTATAGTAAATACTATATTGAAAGATTAACTTATTCTTGTATAATAAGATTATATAGTAAAAAGTTTTATAGTTAAAGTAAAATTTACAACAACCCAATTACTATAATACTTATGCATTTACTACAGCAACGAACTTGTATGGTTTAAAACATTTCTTTACAGTTTATGGTACAGCAAAATTTTAAGCACAAAGTAGTATTTCTTTCAGTGTAATTTTTATTCTTAAATTAAGTATAATCTTATTATACAAGAATAAGTTAATCATTCAATAAAGTATTGTTATACTTCACTAAGCTAGCGTTGAAATAAGTGTATATAAAAATTGATATTAGTATAGTTTTCTTTCCGTGTGCACTCTAGAATTTTGTAGTAAATATACTTTGGATATTTTACTAACTATTCAGAAAACAATTCTCACATAAAATTAGTGTTTAAATTTGGAAATCACTTCCATGGGGCCTACCAGAGTTGTAAGGTAATTGCCAAGGAATAACAAGTAGCACAATAGTTGATTATATCTTAACAAATGCAAGTCATTGTACCATAATATATTATCGAATAGATAAAATTGCAATAGTTTAAAAATAATGTATAAACAAAAAATTCAAATAGTTCTTAAATATCTGGAAAAAATGAAACTATGGCATTGATTTTTATTTTTTCATAACTTTATTTCAGGAGATTGTTTAAAACTAATTGCAATTCCTGATTGCTACTTTTTATTTCCTACGATGGCATTATCAGTTTTTCTGTTCGACATTTCAGTTCTTCAGGTCCACCATTTTTTTTTAAATACGGATCTCTATTTTTATTTCAGATTTCACAAGAGCTTGTTTTTATACCAACAGTTATGTTGACAAGTTTGTTGGTTATTGAAGATATGGGTAAGTTTTCCTTTTGTAATTATAAATATCGCACTTGTCCATATCTAAAAAAAGCTTTTCTATTACATTTTCTACGACGTTTTCAGAAACTAATAAAGTTTTGAAACTAATTTATAAAACACTATCTGCTTTAGAACTTATTTATAATATCTAGTCAATTGTATTCCAACATTCATGAGAAAGGAATATTTCCTTTAACATCAGCACTCTCTGTATATTATGCTTTGCTATCTTTCTAAATTTTAAAATTATTTCTTATTTAATGGCATATATAATATATAATTTCCTATTAATATTTATGTGTGAGACTTGAATATTAACATCGTTCTTACTCAGCTTTACTACTCTATACAGTAAAGATAATTTTAATAATCAGTATGGTTTAAATAAATCGGCATTAGTAAATTAGTTGCAGCATATAAGAAACTTTTATTTTTATTTTCACATTTACTTAAAAAATATGCTTTGACCAATCTAATGTTAGTTTAAATTGTTTCTTCTAAAGTAAAGTTACTTGCGAAAATAGTCGAATGAACATCTCTAGTATAAATGGTACCTGTATTGCATGAGGTCATATCAAAACAATTTGTTTCTGCATAAATCTTTCAGAAGTAGGTTAAAATTCAAATTATTTATTTTAACACCGTTTGTTACACATTTCATTATATTTATTAATTTATTTTAGATATTAAACTCTTAATTATAAACTGTGCGTCACTGACCAAAAGTGTATCATGTCATCCACCACTACTTTGTAATTATTTATTGTGAAATAAAAAATAAAGTGCAACTAAGTAATCTTTAAAAATTATACTCTATATATTATACACGGAAAGAAAGCTATACTAATATCAAGATTAATGCACTTATTCCAACGCTAACATATAATAAAATTATATACAGTGTGACCCATTTCAAATGGAAACAAGCCTGTAAAAATGGTAATTATTATCCGATTTATTTCGGGTTTTTCCAAAAGATGGAGCAGCAAAAACTCTATTCTGCCACAAAATACTAAAAATTTTTTCACTGTGAAATTTTACAAAAAATTTATTGACGTTAAACTTATTGTATTTTTATATCTTAGTTTTAGTGTATTGCAATCATTTTCCTTTGTTATTTCAGTTATTTATTAAAATACCTAATTATTATTAACCGTTAATTAAAAGCCTAAAACTAATAACTCACTTTTTAAAATCATTTTTCATAGCCAACTTGTATTTTTAGAAAATTACTATAAAAGTATTTAATAAAATGAAGCCTGCATTAACCGTTAATTAAAAACCTAAAACTAATAACTCACTTTTTAAAATCATTTTTCATAGCCAACTTGTATTTTTAGAAAATTACTATATAAGTATTTAATAAAATGAAGTCTGCATTAAAATTGTTATAAATCTCTCAATATTAAATATTTATCTATAAAACTTGGCATAAACCCGTTTTAAGGGATATTAAATCCAGTGCCGTAGTTAGATTTGAAGTAAAAAAATCGCTAAACAGTTTTTTAAAAATTCACCAAGAAAAAAATGCGAGGTAGGCCTTGAAAACAAAAAATTAATTTCAATATTTTATGCCAGAATTGAGTTTTTACTGTTCCATCCTTTGGAAAAAAACCCGAAACAAATCGAATTATAATAATTATTTTTACAGGCTTGTTTTCATTTGGAATGGGTCACACTGTATATATTCTTCATTTAAGGATAAAAATTACTTGAAATCAAGAAAACTACTCTATTTAATATGGGATACAGCTATGCTTGTTTAAAGAATCGTTTATTTAGATAGTAAGAATTATTTGAGTCAACAATAATTGTTATTCTCAAAATAATAAAGTTATGTTTTCTTTATTTGAAGTTTTAATTGACTTTAAAGAATAGGTGGGTTTGGACATACGAGCAAAAATTAATTTTCATTGTACAAAAATATGTAACACCTGTAATTACCAAACTAAAGTTCTCCCTATAGGAAGATCCACAAAACGGTTTCTAATTGGTCTGACGTCACACGCCTACTACAAACTCTGCCTCGACTTGGTAACCGCGTTTATCTGTCAAAGCTGGAAGCAAACAGGGTTAAATATAATTAACTAACTGTTAATTTAGCTTGTGTTTATTAAAAGTTCATAGTACATATAATGTTGGAAGGATACCAGAATGTTAATTTGCATAATTTACCAATAGTAAAGGTACAAATGGTGATTGATAGTTTCAACGCAACGTATTATCTATTTATCATAGTAATGTGCAACGTAAAACAAGAGTAGATCAACATTCATTTTTATAATTATTATTGTATTATAAGAAAAATCATTACAACATAAAGATAAGCCCAGATAACCGGAAACTATAAGTAGGCATAAAGATTTACCTACATGCCTATAAATAGGTATACTTAAAAAGTGTCACAAAAAACAGACGGTATAAAAAAAACTCAATTTGATAAAATGCTGCATAATAACTGATAGTAATTTAAATCTATTTACAGATCAGGAAGGAAGATTATGAAGATTTGGCAACTTATTTTGAGCAAATTGGTTCTATTAATTTATAAAAGCCGAAATTGTTGACCTTTAAAAAAATCTTCTATTGGCTTGACCGCCACTACCAGTTTTTTAGAAGTAAATAGTTCGAATGTTAAAAAACCACAACTACAATTGCTTGTTTTTAAATCATACCTACGTTACCAAGTGGTGTTCGAAAATTATCAGTTCATGGAACGATGATCGATTCTATTGTTACTGATTACAACCAAACTGCAAAGAGTTTTATGTTTATTTTGTACAGACACTTTCACACAAAAAAAAATATTGAAAATGCAAATTATCTACACCACCCTCAAAATAAAAATTCTTTGTGGTATGGTTTTGGTATGACATCAAAATTTTATGAAACAAGTGTAAAACTGCAACGGGTTCTTTGGTAAACTTTTTCTAGATATATTAATTCCAGTTGAGACAATTTTTTTAAATGTTTTGCAGAAATAAATTTACAAATGCTTCAGAAAATTTTCAAAAATGGAGTATATTTTGTATGGCCAATACCGATTCCGGATCTTCCAAAAAATTTACTAAAGTGCTTGTAGAAAACGATCTTGAATTTACTACGCAGTTGACTTTTGGAAATTTACATATTTCTAAAATTATATAGGTAGTAGTTGTAAAATTTTATTTAGTACTTATCTAAGTTTGTGTTTTTAATGAGTATATTCGTGTTATGTAAGTAATATACTCTTAATTTACTCACATTTTTTAATATGAAATATAAACTAGACGTTCTAACTTCTTTATTCGTCACCTACCTATAGTAGGTAGGTATGTACAGGGTGTTAAAAAAGAATGTAAAATACTTCAGGAGGTAATAGTATGAACCAAAATAAGCAGAAAAGTCTTAATAAACATGGGTCCGCAAAGTAACGGTTGCGGAGATATGGACCACTATTCGTTTTTCAAACATTTTATTTTATTAGGAATAAACTGACAATCGAAGCTTTTAACAAACAAATAATAATGTCTTCAAATATCCCCAAACAAAGAAATCTAGAGGGTTCAGGTCATGTGATCTTGGAGGTCCGGCCCTTCCTACCCATCTATGTCGAAAAGTTTGGTGTAAATGCTCTCTAACGGCCATGGAAAAATGAGCTGGAGCACCATCATGCTGGAACCACATTTGTTGCCTCTGATTCAAAGGAATGTCTTCCAAAAACTCATACAGTGTGTTCTGCAGAAAGTTGAAGTAAGCAGCGCCTCTTAATCGGTTTGGTAAAACAACAGGACCTAGAAACCTGTCACCTACAATACCCATCCAAATGTTTAATGAAAAACGTGCCTGATGTCCAGATTCTATTAGAGCATGAGGACTTTCATCGGCCCAAATATGCGTATTGTGAAAATTAAACACTACATTTCTTGTGAACCCGACCTCATCAGTAAAAAGAATGTTTGCAAGAAAACAAGGGTCTTCAGTATTATGACGTAGAAACCAGCGGCAAAAAACCAAACGTGCTTGATGATCATTTATTGGATTTAAGGCCTGTACTCGTTGCACATTGTATGGATAAAGCAGTTGCTCGTGAAGGATTCTCCAAACAAGAGGACCACTAATTCCCACCTCGGCTGATATTCTCCGCACACTCGTACCTGGATTCTGCTCTATCAGTGCTACAATTTCTTCTTCTGCTCTACGAGTGGATACCGAGCTTGGTCTTCTGGATAAATGGCACTGTTTGCTCAAGGAACCGGTATCACGCAATCGGTGAATTCTTCCAAACATGCGTTGTGAAGGAATCTGGCGATTTGGATAAGCGTCAACATAAAGACGTCGCGCTTCGGTGGCGTTCCCATTAGCATGACCATACATGAAATGCATGTCTGTTAATTCTGCGTTAGAATAACCAGCCATAGCGAAAGAAAACTTGTGCACTGAGAACAACTGTCAAATACGTATTGTTTATTTTATCAACCAACTATTATAAGAAAATACACAACGTTTTTGCAAAATAAAAAAGGGGCTAAAAACATAAAACATTCCATATCTCCGCAATCGTTGCTTTGCGGACCCATGTTTATTGAGACTTTTCTGCTTATTTTGGTTCATACTATTACCTCCTTAAATATTTTACACTCTTTTTTTGGCAGGATTATTTTTTTAGTACATAATCAGTTGATTTCAATAAAAAACAAAAATTGCCAAACCTACCACCCGTGATATAAATAATTAAATACCACTCAGTAATAATAATAGTGATGGGTCTACTCGAATGAAAATAAATGATTAATGTCGTTTATAAAAATGTATCGAGGTATCTCGAGTAGTCAGATAAATTCAATCGAATGATTACAACGAACCAAATCAACACGTTGGAAATCTGAATTGACAAAATACAAATTACTAACGCTACAGAATAAGGTAGTTTTCTATTCTTTGTTACCGCTAACGGGCAGCTCGAGAGCGCACATGTTCTATGCTCTAGCGAACTACAAAATATCGAGATAAGGCGATCAAGCGCATGATGTCGAGATGACGGCCGGCCAGTAATCCAACATATTACAGAATGGAAACACAGATCATTATACAGTGCTTTCGAAAAGTAACGAATACTTAAATTCATTTTTTTAAAATTGAGAAGTTTTCGAAAAAATCCCCTGGCACGTTGATATTGTTTTTAAAAAAGACACTTTTTGACATACGACCCATATTTGTGACGTCATCGTTGTTTGAGATATGACGTCATTGACAATGTTTTTAAATAGCAACCCCCAATTTTGACCATGCCATTTGAAAGAGCGTGTCATTCTACACACATACATCATGAAAAATTATGGTGTTGCATAAAAAAAACTTCAAGAAAATAATGTTTGAAGATTTTAAAATTTAATTTTCACAATACTGTGCACCTGTCTGTGCTTATTTAGATGAGCTGTTCCCGAATCGTTGGATAGGGAAAAGAGGGCCGATTGAGTGGCCAGCCAAATCGCCTGATTTTACATCTCTAGATTATTTCTCCCATCCCGTGTAAAAATAGCTATATCTATAACCAACACATCAGCTGTAAGTCTGGAATTTTGAGCATTATGTTGCAGCAACCATTCACAAAATCGAATTCGTAAGGGATAATACCTTGGTGTTAATCCTTGAACACGCTGTACATGGTACGGATATAATTGAGCCTCGTGTATGCTACGCCATACTGTTGATTGGGACATTTCTTGTACTTGTATCTGGTACATTCTCTTCAACAATCTCTAATATGTATTCCTCAGCCATTGTAATACACCGTGGACGTCCTGGATCTTAATCACTTTCACGTTTCAAATTTTAAAATATTCAAACATTATTTTCTTGAAATTTTTGTTATGTAACACCATAATTTTTAATGATGTATGTATGTAGAATGACATGCTCTTTCAAATGGCATGGTCAAAATTAGGGGTCACAAATGTGGGTCGTATATCACAAAGTGCCTTTTTTAAAAACAAAATCGACGTGCCTGAAGAATTTTTTCAAGAACTTCTCAATTTCAAAAATAATGAATTTATTCGGTACTTTTCGAAAGCACTGTAGAATGGAATGCACGAATTTTATGAGTGGCGAAATGCACACATTTTATGAGTGGTCTCACTGATGTCGCGGTTTTTCACAAACTGACGGACGGAAAATCTCCCACTCAAAATCAACACAAATGGTTGTCAAAACGAGTCCACACCCGATTATGTTGAAATAATAACACAATTCATTGAGCAATGTTTACTCAGTTATTTGTTGGCAAAATAAATCTTTTAAGGGTAACACTGAACAATTTTTGATGTGTTATTTCAAACACAAAATTGAGTTATACGTCAAGACTTCAGGAGGTGATTCCTCACAAAAAATTAGGGTCACAAAGTCCTATAACAATTTTTCGAAAACTCAATATTAACGGAGATACAGGGTGTTAAAGTCAAAATTTTATTTTCGATATTTGTAAATAACTTCTTAAGAAATCCAAATATTTACATAAAATTTGTAAATCTGGAGTTTTTGCGGACGAGAAATTCAAATATGTTTCTAATTTTGACGTCACTAGTAGAGGGTGCCACTTGTGGCACATCATGTTTCTTTTAAATGACAGAACTTTTTTGCATTTTAATGTATTCATCGGACTATCGAAACAATCGATTCTCCTACCTGTTTTAATTGAAAAAGGTGTACCTTGCTGAAGTCGGTAAGTGTAACCATTTTTGAAATAATCCTATTTGAAATGCTCAGTGCACCGAGTAAAAACTGCTTTGGTTTCAGGTAAAGTGCCTTTTCTGCTGAAAATACAACAAAATATTACTTGAAAAAGTTGTTCAGAATCGTAAATTATGAAGACGTGCAAAATTTCAAGAAGATAGGCGAGGTTTGATGAAACCATTTTTCAACAAAGCACGATTTTTTTAAAATTTTGCACCTCTCCATAATTTACCGTTCTGAACAATTTTTTCAAGTAACATTTTGATGTATTTTCAGTAGAAAAGGCACTTTAACCGAAACCAGCAGTTTTTACTCGGTGTACTGAATATTTCAAATAAGATTATTTCGAAAACTGTTACTCGTAACGACTTCAATAAGGTATACCTTTTTCAGATATAACAGGTAGGAGATTCGATTGTTTCAATAGTCAGATGGATACATTAAACAGCAAAAAAGTTCTGTCATTTGAAAGAAATATGATGTACCATAAGTGGCGCCCTCTACTAGTGACGTCAAAATTATAACATAATTATTTCAATTTCTCGTCCGCAAAACCCCCGATTTACAAATTTTATGTAAACATTTGGAAGTTATTTACAAATATCGAAAATAAAATGTTAACTTTAATACCCGGTATCTCCGTTAATATTGAGTTTTCGAAAAATTGTTATAGGACTTCGTGACCCTAATTTCTTGTGAGGAATCGCCTCCTGTGTTGGTTCTTACACAGTTTTTATGATTAGACCTAGTGTACCTATTAAACGTGTATTTTTTTTAGGGATTATTACTTATAAATAGTTATAATAATAGTTATTATTAGTACTAATATCATTATGACTGTTACAAATAATTATAATTGAATTAATAATAATAATAGATAATAATAGAATTATTATAAATAATTATGTCATAAAAATTACAGTCTATAAAAAGAAAACATATTTGGTTGGTACACAACAGGTTTATATATAATAGGTTTAATGGAATTCTGGGAGCAACCATAACAACAATGACAATAAAAATAATAATAATTGTTATTATTATATTATAATATTTATTAGGTAATACTACAAACAAACGTTTGCTATAACAAATTAAATAAGATAAAGGTTGAGATTATATTTGTAGATAATAACATGACGCAGTATGTAAAGATGTTTTATTTTATTATATTATTAAACACTACATTCTTTCTAAATTAAACAAAATATGTACTTTGGTGTCACAAAATACTCAGTGGTGTTCTCTGACCTAAGAAGTTCACATGGCTCTTTATTGAATAAACTGTTTAAATCAATAATGTCCAGGTTTGATCTATTTTTTAAAATTTTATAATTAAGTAGTTGAGGATCAAATGAAATAGTAATCATGGAATGACACACACACAAGATAGTTTTTCTGAAACAAGAAGCAAACCAACAATTCTTTTGTAGCGGATGAAGACGGCCATTGTTACTTACCTATTTCTACCACATTTTCATGTCACAAATTCTCACTTTCCAATATACACCATACATTTTTATGCAAATTGCAATTGTATTTACCATTGCGGTCCATGATCTGGTTAGAACAATACACTAGATACATGATTAGCGTCCACAGACAGCAGTGACTTGTAGCATACAGACAAAAACCACAACTGCTCTCACGGCACAAAACAAAAGTCAAAATTCAACATCAAATTAATTCTCTAATAAATGAGTTTGAACTTACTCAATGTTATTGTTTACTGTGTATGAATATTCTTATTTTGCACTATACTAGCATTTTAAATTTTACAGTATGATATTTGTTACATGATTTTAATAATTTGAATTCGTGCAAATCTACCTAAACCTAATCTAACCTAAAGGACAATGTTAAAAATAGCCGATAGCTTTAAATGAATAATCATTAATTATTGTTATAAAATTCGTGTAAAATGAAAAAAATGCTTGAAAATGATTTGAACACACAGTATGTCAATATAAAAAGTGATAAATGACTGTAAAAGTGCCCATTCAATGGCGAAATAGCGCCAATTGTTCTCACTTTGCGAGCGTGTACTGAAAAAATGGCAATTTATTCTTGCGCCCATTTTTCAGGTCGCAATAGTATAAATGAACCTTAAAAATGATTTAAGCATTTTTTTCATTTTAAACGAATTTTACAACAATAAATAATGATTATCTATTTTAATGCAATTAATATTTCCCCACTTACTTAATGTACTCTAGTATCAGTTTTTGAATTTTTTGACAGTAATCTATAATTTTTTTCTAGCAATAGGCGTTCCCTTGAACATTTAAGCATTATCTATTTTTGATGTCGAAGTAAGCTCACCATTAGCTTTTTGAGTCGTTTTAATTTAATTTTTAGGGGTGGAATGGACATTTTTACAGTTATTTATCACTTTCTATATTGACATACTATCTGTTCAAATCATTTTCAAGCATATTTTTCATTTTACACGAATTTTATAACAATAATTAATGATTATCCATTTAAAGCTATTTAAGGGTAGTTTATATAAGTTTAGGGGTAGTAGCGACATTTCCCCACCTATCTGGCGTATTTCTGGGTCATTTCTAATGTTAATTAACAATAATCAATTGATTTTTTTATGATTTATGCGTTCCCTCGGATAAGCCAAAAATCGGCTATTTTTAACATTGTCCTTTACTCTATAATTAATAATATTTTATCCATATTTTTCAACAAAATATTATTCTGTAAGTTAATCTTAAATTTAGTATTATTTGAAAAAAGATAAGTGTTGAATTAAGTATAAGAATGTTTGAATGCCAAGAATATGTAATTATTAATGTTCAGTCGTTACTTTAAATTTTTATGTTTTTTCACGGTACAACTTTGCCCACTGTAATGCACATGCCTGTGAACAAGTAAGTAAAAAATGGACTAAGAAGTAGTCCATTTTACCACTTTTTTTAAAAAAGACACTACTAAGAACATTTGTAAGGTTCCGTTTATTTTCCGCGCCTGTTAAATCATATTACATATTATTATTTTACGGTGTCCATTTTCCCCGTGATCGCTAAAAAGTGTCTTTGTTAGAAGAAGTGCGAGAAGGCAATATCGTTTACAAGGTCGGCCGGCATAGATTTTCCTCATCCAAGTTCAAAGGTAAGTCGTTTTTCTCGTGGACTTTGTGTCTAATTAACTCAATTATCGAAACAATTAACTTACTTACTTTACTTTATTACTGACTTAAATTAATATACAATAAGGTTTAAAATTTTAGGTATTGTTATTTAACTATACTATCAATATAGATTTTTTTCCGTGTAGTGTAACATAGAGTTAACTTTACTTAACGCCAGAATGATAGCAATTCGTTAATAATATTAGATTACAGATATTTTGTAGGCACTGCAGGCTGCTCGATGTGTTGGATTGTATATAATGGCGAGTGCGCCGAGTATAATAAAATACCAGTCAGATTTTGAATGTTCTTTATATTAACCCCTTCTTTTTAAAATAAATGTTTCCAGATTTTTATTAATCTTCAAAGTGCCTATTATCTTGCGTCCAAAGATATTTTAATAAATAAGTCAAATCACCCCTGATGTAGCGAGTTTTTTGCAGCAAGTTCTAAAAGCACTTTAGCAGGCTACTTACGAAAAGGTTTCCAACTAGCTGGTCATCAATTTTTACTGACTAGCTCTTCTTATACGAGTCATATATTAGTATTGCTGTGCTGGATTCTAAAATAAATAATCTAATATCAATTAAATATTTTGACATGTGCCTCAAATAATATATTTTAAAATAGCTTAGCTTAATATATTAATTTATAAAAATACTAAGTTTATAATATAACGCAGTTGAATTCATATTTTCAGAAATTAATCTTTTACACGGTGTTTCTAAAGTTCAAAATTTTAGTGCATGTGCAACGAAATGGAGAAATGAAGAAGCTAAGCCATGCCAACCTTTTAGGTTCGCGAACTATATTATGCAAGGTGTCATTAATAATGGTACATAGCTTAAGGAAAGATTGTTAACGTCAAAATAATGCAATGCCTTATTTTCATTCTACAGGGTGTTAAAATTGAAAAAATACTTTCGATTTTTTGCTATATTTTAAGAACATATGGACCGATTATTATGAAAATTTGTAGTATTATGAGGTGGCAATTACAAATATCCAAACAGTGTTGAAGTCACTACTAGGGGGCGCTAGTTATTTCTGTATTGTCGATGTAAATATAATATTTGTATTTTACATTTTTGAATTTTTTAATAAGAAACTTTTGAAATACCTACAATTCTAAATAGAAAAGCTGTTATTACCTATTAGAAATCGATAAACTCAACCGTTTTCGAGAAACAGACGATTTAAGTTTAGTTTCTTAATAAAAAATTGAAAAGTTTAAGTGTAAAACACAAAAAGTTTATATTTTTACATCGACAGTATATACAGTATAAATACCCCCTAGTCGTGACCTCAACACTGTTCGTAATTGCCACCTCAAAAAACATAAGACTACAAATATTCAAAGCAATCGGTTCATACGTTCTTAAAATATAGCAAAAAATCGAAAACATATTTTATACTTTAACACCCTGTAGAATGAAAAGGAGCAACAATTGAAAAAGGCACGTTGGGCTCAATCGCTTTATTTTGACGTTAACAATTTGCCCTTAAGTTATGTACCATTATTAATAACTCACTCTGTATAGCTGCATATACATAATATATAAAACGAGCTAAAAACGACGAAAATATGTTGTAAACTATTTTTACTGTCACGGAGATAAATATGTTGCCTGAAATAAATGTTGTATGCACCGAGAACAGAATGATGTCAAATTTTTTCAAAAACTAACTATCAATTTTTCACGTTATACTTACACGGTGAACCGAAAAACTACTTCACTTAAGCTTTTAAAAATGTCAACAAGTATTTGCTAATTCAATATTCCATGGAATATTGATTTCAAACAATTACAAAACTGTTCTATATAAACATTATAATATTATTCTGACATTAAAAAAAGATAAATATTTTATTTGTCTTAACAGTAGTTAACAGTTTTTAAATGTTATCCCAACAAACATTTAATGTTAAAATTACGTTAACTTGACCTCTGAATTGGTCATAAACTTTTCATGACCAATTCCGCATAAGGAAAGTTTACCTATATTTGTTGGCCTTTTTCCTTTTTGTTGTGGGGAAAAAAACTAAAGTATTTCGTGTCTGTGCTTCCGCTTGACCCATCTGAGATTACCCTCCAGCTATTTCCAGTGAAACGGTGTGTCTCTACGTGCTTTACGTCTCTTATCGGAGCTACGCTGCTATTTTTCCCTACCACTCAGCTCCCCTCTCTATGGCTTCGGCCGGCTAGTGTGCTAACGTCTTACCTTCAGCCTTCAGTACGCTTTAGTTATTAAAGGAGAAAAGGTGTGTAAGTGCTGGTGAAAAAAAGTGTAGGAAAAATCAAATTTATACAAGGTAGGTGATAATATGTAGGTGTACTGTGTAGTTTAATTTTAGAAAGGATTTGAAATACCGGTCGGATGATACCGACCGTGTGAAGATTGAGTCGACGGCCTAATTGGTGAGCCGACGGACCGATTCAAACCGACGGGCCAATTCGAGACGACGGCCAGTTTGAGCCGATGGGCCGATTTGTACCGGCGAGCCGATTTGAGCCGACGGGCAGATTTGGGCCGACGGGCCCAATTGAGCCGATGGATTGATTTGAACAGACGGTATATCTGGGAGCCGAAAACTGAATGTGACCCGGCGGCTGGAGGAGGTGACGGCTCGCTAAACAGGTCGAAGTCAATACTGCTTCGCAGTCAAAAGGCAGGTCCGTCCTTGACGACCTCTTGATGTAATTAGGTACGCCTATGACTACCTAAAAGCCTTATAAGCAAATATGAATATCTGTAAGGTAATTTTATATTGCTTATAGATGGCAGTGCCGGCAGAATATGTGAAGATGGGAGACCTGGCGAAGTTGGAGGGAAATACTACGTTAGAAAAAATTAAAAGACTAGCAATTCAATATCTGCCAAAAGGTTGGGAAGAATGGCAGGTGGCTAAATCATATGCTACAGATGACATTAAATTGGAGGCGAAAACAATGAATAAATTAAGATATGCCATACCTACACTAGGGTTGGCTAGAGCATTTGACCCGAATTCGAAGGTTTTGTCCGAGAAATCTTATAGACGATATAAAGGAGAAATGTTATGTTGGCCTTTTTGCAGGGGTTTGATAATTGGACCACCCGAGTTATCAATGAAAATTAGAGGATCTTCTCTTCAGCATGAGTTGATCGTGCAAGATGTCTTATCTTTAAAACCGCTGCTTGTGTCAAGGAAAGAAGCATCGATGCAATTAAGTAAGGAATGAGCAGAAGAAGAGGAAGAAGTTACCTCAGCCTCATCTATGGAAGATGAGGAAAATGATCGATTCTATGAAGCAGAAAAAGAGAATGGAAGCAGCAGAAAAAGGAAACGCGCGTCTGTAAGCTATAGTAAGCCTTTACCGGAAAAGAGAGCCAGATTGGAGGATTTAGAACAACGTCAAGTAAAAATAGAGTCCCTGCTGGAAAGTCTGGTGGAGCAGAGAGAGATGGGAGGACACGGCAGTGATGATAACTGTTCGGTAGGGGATAGTTTTACTCCTTCTGAAAGAAGTGCTTCTCCAATTCCAGAATGGAAAGCTCCTTTGTTGGCATTGGGAAACAGTTTTTCTTTTGAACCACAGACCAAGGAACAAGAACCTGCTGTACCGGATCCATTACCTGATATAAAAGAACAAGGTTTAAAATGTCAAAAATTTGGGAAGGTAACGTGGAATAAAATCAGATATGCAGATGTGCAAAAGAAATTACAAGCAGGAAGTATTTTTGGACACTTGCAAGTAAACCCTCTTCTAGCTCATATGACTCCTAGAGGTAGTACACCAGGTACGTTGATCAAAATGGATTCCACATTTAGAGTTTTATGCCATAGTTTTCTGATGCAGAGGAAAGCGTTTCAAGAGGCCTTATCAGATATTGCCAGCAAACATCCAAATGTAGCAGAAGATTTGAGGAAAATATTTATGGATAATAATTCTAAGTAAATCAGTATCAGATGATCTTCTACAGTACGTCTGTGGAAAAAGGGCAGAGGTCATAGAAGCTAGAAGACTGTATGAGCCGGCAGATGCGGTAGCTGCGCAGATACTTAAAGATATGCCACCATCAGGAATACATTTGTTTGAGGATAAGCTTATTAAAGAGCTTTACTCTAATCAAGACAATAATGGCCGAACGGTTTTTAGACATAAGAGACCATTTGATGATTCTAAAGCGTCGGGATATAAGGCATCTCCTAGACAAGGTAATGTACCTCAGGCAAAACAGCAGAAGATACATAAGCAAAGGAGGGTTGCATATAGGTCAGATCGTAGAGGAGAAAGACAACGAAGCGGCGTCAATTATAGAAAGGGGAGATCTGCTATGGACGAAGAAAAAGGTAAAAGACGTCGGTTTTGACCACTATCCACACGCGACAGTTTTCCGAGGAGGTCAGTTAGTGAAATATGTTCAGCAGTGGAGATCACTGGGGGCTCCAGATACCTTAATAAACAAATTAAAAATCCCTTTCGGAGAGAAACCTCCTCTAGTTCCGTTTACCGACCAAATTATTTCTCAGTTCAGTACGAAAATAAATCCTCATCTGAAGAGAGAACTGGATGCCATGATAAAACAGGACATCCAGAGAAACAAAAGTAGGATCTGGTTTTCTGTCCTCAATGTTTGCAATACTAAAACCAGATGGATTATGTCGCCCAATTCTCAACCTGAAAAAGCTGAACGCGTTCACAATTGTAAAGAAATTCAGACTATTAAGCCATTACACAGTACCGAACTTTCTTCAAAAGGACGATTTCCTCATAAAAATCGACTTATCGCAGGCATACTTCCACATTCCAATAAAAGAAAAGCATCAGCGATTCCTAGCTATAGCATACGAAGGCGAAGTTTACACTATGACATGCCTGCCATTTGGACTATCGACAGCTCCAAAAACTTTTGCCAGTCTGACGAACTGGGTCGCAAGTTATTTACGAGGACAAGGAATTCGAGTGTTAGTGTACCTAGACGATTTTTTAATAGCAAACCAAGACCCTCAAGAACTGTATCGCCAAGGAGAAGAAATAGTGAAAATTATGCAGTGTTTAGGTTGGAAGATAAACTTCAAAAAATCGCAGCTGTCTTCAAGCCGCCAAATAGAATTTTTGGGAATAACCTGGAATCCAACTCAAGACAAAAAGTTCATTTTAAATATAAAAAGAAAGAGGCTGAGGAGCGCCATAGAAGTGATTCTAAAATCAAAAGAATGGAGTTGGGAGAAGGCAAAATCGATTTTGGGAGAACTAAACATTCATGGTTCCATTGGGAAGACTACACTGTCGAAGAATGCAGAAAGAGAGTCAACGTTTGCCAGAGCATCTGCCTCAGAATATCTTCAAAGTAAAGGAGCAAGTTCTTTTAGACTTAATATGGTGGAGAAGCGCAATTTCCTTAAAAACACCCATATTCCTTCGAAACCCAAAAATTTTTATAACAGATGCATCAGACGAGGGATGGGGGGCACAAATAAACAATATATACCAAAAAGGGTTCTGGTCAAGCGTTCAAAGGAAATGGCATATAAACCGAAAAGAGATGTTTGCGGTACAAAAGGCAATAGAAACCAACATCGACATGTTGGAAAACAACAATATTTTAGTGCAGTCCGACAACAAAAGTGTGGTATCTTACATAAACAAGGAAGGTGGAATGAGATCTCTGACCTTACTGCAGCAAACGGAGAAATTACTAGAAATATGTCAATGAAGGAATATGACCTTAAAGGCCGGGTTTATCCCTGGCAGATACAATCTGATAGCAGACAGCCTCTCAAGAAACAGTGCACTACCAGATTGGCATCTTCAAGAAGGAGAGAGAAAGAAGATTTTCAAAAGGTGGGGTACTCCAACCATAGACCTCTTTGCAACCAATCAATCGGCTGTGGTTCCAATCTATGCAGCACATTCAAGTCTAGATACGCAAGCCTTATTTGTAGATGCATTCAGCCGGCGATGGAATTACAAGCTGGCGTGGGTATTTCCACCGCCGCCCTTGATACCTCGAGTACTACAGCATTTAAATACAGCGAGAGGGACATATATAATAATAGCACCCAGGTGGCCCAAAGTATTTTGGCGTCCAGACTTGAAAGCTCGGGCAATGAATCCATCATATCGCATTCAGAACCTGGAAGAAAATTTGTTAGACACGAGAACGGGTCAACCTCCGCCTCAGGTGAAACAGCTTCATTTGGAGGCTTGGAGGATTCGGGGTGGCTGTCACAGATTATAAACTGGAATACAGAAGATAAAATGTTGTTGCAATCTTCTTGGAGAGCATGCATCTACGTTAAAAACTTACCAAGCTCCATGGAAACAGTGGGTAAAATGGGCAAAAGACAAAGGATTATCAGTGCAGGATCCGGACCCTCAGGATGTATTTAGGTTATTTGTAAGAAATTTTCATACAATACAATCTTAGTGCATAAGTCTGTAATAGCAACATTTGCAAACCCCTTAAAAGGTCAGTACTTAAGCTCACACCCGGTAGTTAGACAAATGCTAAAAGCTATCAGCATTCAAAGACCAGTCCAAAATAAATGTATTTGGGATATAGAGGTGTTAATAGAGTGGTTAAAAAGTAATGGTCCAAGTCCGGGCAGCATATTTCAAGTGTCGAGGCTTTTATTAATATATTCAGGTAGAAGAGTACATGATCTCACATTATTAGATTTAGGGGAAGATTACTTCCAAAGTAAGACTGATCAGGTAATTTTCTGGCCAAGATTTGGTTCGAAGACTGATAGGCATAATTATCATCAATCTGGTTGGAAGATTACTAGTCATCCAGAGGAAAGCTTAAACATTCTTTTTTGGATAAATAAACTTAGGGAGCTTAATAAGGTTAGGATAGGTTCCATTAAGAAAATTACCTCCTTATTCATTACTACAAGAGGTAAAGTGAAATCTGCCTCAAGATCTGTGATAGCAGGTTGGGTTAGATCTAGTTTAAATTCAGCAGGTTTAAAAGTTTCAGCAGGTAGTTGTAGATCGGCAGTAGTATCCTTTAGGGTTGCTAATAACACCCCCATTGATATGATTTTGAAACAGGCTAACTGGGCAAATTCTAAAACATTATTTAAGCATTATTGTAGAGAAATAAATAAAAGTAGTTTAGGTAATCAAAAGAATAATGCAAATTGTTTCGAGTATTTTGAGGTCATAAACTGATGTTAGACCAAATAGAAGTTAGTTGTTATTTTATTAAAATAGGGCCAAAGAATTGTCCCAAAGAGTGAAATATTTATGTTAGTTAATAAGACAAATTGGGTTATTTATATGGGTTGTTAACCTTGATTAGTGGAATACATATTAGAGGCCAACTTCATTGATTATAGATAGTTGTACTTCTAGAGATCACAGTTATGAATAAAATGTTAAGTATGCAGTAACTGAATATTATTATAAATTCCTATCTTTATCACAGTACTCTTACATACTAGCCGGCAGAAAACAAACACTTCTTAGATGGGTCAAGCGAAAGCACAGACACGAAATAGGAATGTTTTTCCCCCGAAGGGATAAAAACTATTATTTCGGGTCTTGCTGAAGCTTGACCCATAGAATGAAGACCTTGCCGGCTTCATCTCTAAAGATACTGAAGGCTGAAGGTAAGACGTTAGCACACTAGCCGGCCGAAGCCATAGAGAGGGGAGCTGAGTGGTAGGAAAAAATAGCAGCGCAGCTCCGATAAAAGACGTAAAGCATGTAGAGACACACCGTTTCACTGGAAATAGCTGGAGGGGTCAAGCTTCAGCAAGACCCGAAATAATAGTTTGTATCCCTTCGGGGGAAAAACATTCCTAATATGGAAGTTAGCAAGGATTTTATTCCAATAAGATAATTGGACTTAAAAGAAATACGGACCAATTTTATGTTAAAATTTCAACACATTATTACCAAAATATACCCTAATTAGGTCCTTTATATGACCTACTTTTGCTAGAGAGGGACAGCATTATATGTTTGCTTATATACATTCTAATAGCGAATAGAGACAGGAAGAGAAAGAAAGAATATAAGTCAGGCTACAAAGCTACAAGTAGAGTAGGAGTTAGTATATGAGTATTTATTGATACTTAGATTTTAATATAATATAAAGTCTGTATTTGTTGTTTCTATTCAACCAATTGTACAATCCAGGAAATTTTTTCGTATAATGCTTCTTAATAATATTATTATTCTGAAAAATAACCTAAAATAAAAACTGGATGTATTTCGTGATAAAATGTGTTTAATAATTTTTCGCCATAAATGTATTAAATAATATTATCTCTATTAACGTAATTTTAATAAGTAATGAATTAGAAATAATAAACAAAACATCTAGTGTTTGTTCCAACATGGCCGCTCAAATAAAATCAATTTTGAAGTCAATTTGTCTGAAGTTTAACCTATAGGGCAGATTGCCTATGCCAATGTTGACGTCACAGCAAAATGTTGACTTTGTGGTTGAAATTTCCTCCAAATAAAGACATTTTATGGTAATTTATTACCAACTAAATTATTACTAGGTACCTACATATAAAATTCTACTCTTGGATTTATTTGTGATTGAAAATTCAAATTAAAGCCAATAATATTATGTGTGTGTAATAACAAAAACAAAATAAATATTTTCGAACGGAATTGAATTCAAATTTCAATTCACATGCACTACTGAATTCATTTGAGACGATAACAATATTATCATATACTTATGATGTGTTTATCGATATATTATCATTAGCTTGATTTATATATTCTGCAGTATTGGCTTCGGTTGTGGTAGGCGAAATATGACCCCAATAATTATTTTTTACAACTCTGAAATATTGTGTGGTAAGCCGCCTGTTGTGCTTTATCTTTTGATTTACTCGTACGACACAAGTAGGTTTTTATTGCAGATTATCAAAACACCAAACAACTTCAACACCCTATTGCATGAAAATATATATCTAAATACATATAACAAGAAGCTTGCTCCCTAAAAGATTCTTTTAAGAAACATTTACGTCAAAGTATTATTAATAAGTAAATTTGTACCATAATATAGAACAATATTTCTATTAGGTCAATTGAAATGATCAAATATTTCTTAGAAGTTATCAACAAAGTTGAATATATTTAATATTGTAATAAAAATAGAATTTATTAAATTGAAGGATTTAATATGGCAAAAATAACTAGTTATTACCTTATTCTTAACCACTATAGTTGAAGACAAAATAAGTTTTAGAATTTTGTAATAACTATGCAAATATTTACCTATTATAATTATTTAAAAAATCCCTGGATATTGAAGACATATTTCAAGGCGAAATTAAGTAAATTATAACTTCTTCTTACACGTTATTGCAATGTTAGCATTTGAAAACACAGAAAACGTAAACAATATGTAATTTCGAACTGTATAAATTGACATATATTTCATTTTATTTGGAAGTCATTATATTACTCTTAGTTAACAAATTTCTGACTAAAATTTTGGAATTATAAGATTTTGTAACATTGAAGACTATTTTTATGGCGAAATGTAGTAAATCTCGATCAATTTAGGTTCATTTTTCTTGTGCAGTAGTCTATTATGCTTAAATGTTAGTTGGGATACTGCACGTCAATATTGACACGATAAATGACTTCGGATGTGCAGGGCTGAGGGAAATTATCATTCTTCACCTCATTGGTGTAGACCTGCCGATGCCGATGGCTCTCCTTCTATCGTGACAAACCCCGTTGGTTAGGGTTTCTCTTATGACGCGATTGTGGTTTTTTCTTTATTTGCCGACTGTTTATATAATTCATACCATATATTATTAAAGAAGTAAAACTGGCATACTCTTACAAGGTAAGCGAAATGTAACAACTACATCTAATGGTCATTAGCTACTCCATCTCCGACGAAGCACGTGTAGTACAAACAACGGCAATGGAGACATTGGCCCAGCTGTAATTGCTTGTGTGTGTTCGTTCACTTATCGAGAAGGACAGCCCCAACAAAAATTATTTTCAAGAGGCTAGATATTTAATAATAATAATAATAATAATAATAATAATAATAATAATAATAATAATAATAATAATAATAATAATAATAATAATAATAATAATAATAATAATAATAATATAATATAATATAATATCTTTACTCCTCATTCTAATCACGAGGATTAGCCCAGAAGTCGAAGACTTGTGCGGGAGAGGGGGCGGCATATGATTATTAAGCAGGCCACATTTACGCCCAGGAACGACTTACGTTGGTAGGCCCTAACCACCATTCGGTGATGGAATGAGGAAAACCTGGAAAAACTCATTAATTAGGGAGGTAGTCAAATGTCAACCGATATCAATCTCTCACATTGATCCAAGCCAACATTCTTCCATCCTACCATACCCGCAGCAAGAGGGTGCCACGGGTGCTTCTCCACGAATATAGCTTATATACGGTCAACCGGCTGCGGATGTCGAACCCACAACGATCTAGTCACCTCGATTACTAAAATAGTTTACACTTTGATTTTAAAGGTTTTTTTTTGGTTGGAGGAAATTAATAAAAATATTTAATTTAATAATTTGACACCATTAAGTCAATGAAATGACAGTTTATTTGATATAGGTGTAATTTTATGTCAAACAAACTTAAGAAACTATAATTTTATATTTATTTTTATGAATATTCCACGAAAAGTCCTTGTTAATGAACCACACCTCAATACAACTAAAACGTATTAGGTTAAAGGTTATATTGTTGAGCCTTTGCGCATGTGCAATATAAATCTTATAAAAAACAGTAAAAGTAAATAGTTCCCTTGAATTCATTATTCCTGTAATTTCTTAATTTTATTACTTATAAGCACATATTTTTGATTTTTCCACAATATAACTAAAACGTAAATTAAAAATTACCAGTACATATAATGTAAAAATTGCACAACAAAATATGGAATTTTACACCCATGTTTATCATAATATAATATGTGCATAATTTTCAGTTATAAAGGTAAGCAAAGAGGTTAAAAACTATGAGAAAATTAAAATTACTCAGTAAAATATATATATATATTTTAAAATTTCAACCTTAAAATTACATTACAAATTATAGTGTCTGAAATTTATGATGAAATTTATTTAACATAATATTGTTACGGAAGCTCACCTACCTTTTTAGTTTGTTAATTATGTTCCTGTTTGTGTTAGAAATTATAATTTTTGTAATATCTTTATTTTGACGTTATCTAGAATAGTCCAAGCTATATTCTATTTTATTCTCGACACGTTTTCGATGCCGCGGAAACTTCGAGAATCCTAATAACCTGTATAAGCGGATCTGTTTCGCTGACACAGTCAGTTTTATATTGAGCAGTCGAGCGCGAATGACTGAAACGTCAAAGTAAAGAATTTGACAGTTGTAAATCTGTTGAAGGATATTTCTTGTGTAATCAAGAGTGACAATAAAGTTTGTTTGTCTACGTGACGTGTTTCTACGCTAACCCAACTTAGAGGTTACATTGGTGTCAGAAGTGCGACGTTCCACAAAGAAGACGTTTGGAGTAGAATTTGGAGTGAATGCCGGTAACGAGATCTAGAGCAACAGAAATGGAGGAAGCATTCAAACAGTTAATAGAAATGATGAAAAACAAAAAGAAGCTCAGTGGGTTAAAGAAAAAGAGGAACTGTTGAAAAAATTAAAATATAAAGATTAGTTGCTGCGGAAGTTAAATACCAATAAAAAAAGTTAGAAACTCGATTGGAAGAAACAGAAAGATTAAAATCATCAGTGGAAGAGGAAGCACAAAGTAGCATAGTAACTTTAACAATCGGACTGAATGAAGCGGGAGGAAAGGACAAACTTGTGTTCCAAAGAACTAAGTTGCAGAGCCCGAATTAATGGGATAATAGAACTCTTGCTAAAGAACAGAGTGAAGATTCAGACTTCGGAGCTGTATACCAGTGGAAGATTAAAAACTTGGATAGACCTAACTGGTGGGACATTTCCGACAGATCTTCGTCTTTGAAAAATTACTGGACCGTACGGGATTCTTTAGTAATACAGAATGGCGTATTGAAACGAGTACTGGAAAGTTCTAATGGTAAAGACAAGATTTAGCAAACTGTATTACCCCGAAAAAGAGTGCCAGAAGTTCTTAAAGCTCTCTCATAGTGGTATAGGTGACGTGCATTTAGGAAGAAATAAAACTTTGAATAAAGTCAGAGAACGATTTTATTGGCTTGGAAGTCATACCGATGTGGACGAATTTTGTCGACATTGTTGTACTTGCACGTTAAGTAAAGAAACTTATACAGTGGAGTAACTTGATCGGGGCGATCAGTTCTAAGAGGAGGGCAATATTGCAGAAGCTCACCTACCTTTTTAGTTTGTTAATTATGTTCCTGTTTGTGTTAGAAATTATAATTTTTGTAATACCTTTATTTTGACGTTATCTAGAATAGTCCAAGCTATATTCTATTTTATTCTCGACACGTTCTCGATGCCGCGGAAACTTCGAAAATCCTAATAACCTATATAAGCGGATCTGTTTCGCTGATACAGTCAGTTTTATATTGAGCAGTCGAGCGCGAATAACTGAAACGTCAAAGTAAAGAATTTGACAGTTGTAAATCTGTTGAACGATATTTATTGTGTAATCAAGAGTGACAATAAAGTTTGTTTGCCTACGTGACGTGTTTTTACCCTAATCCAACTTAGAGGTTACCATATAGAATTCTGTCCATGTTTGATGTAATATTACAGTGCACATATTTCACTTACAAAATTATTATCTAATTTTACATAACTTAACATAAAAAAAAATTTGCGCACTCTCAATTGCCCCTTAGTTTGCAATTTCGTAACAGTTTTGCATTTTTAACATTTATTTTTTAACATTAATCTTAACAGGAAACTATTACTTTTGTGTTACTTGATTGTATCTCGATTATTACAAACAAATAATTATTACCTATTTTAAAAAATATGTAAGTAGTAATCTTTTTTATACGACATTTCATTTTGATGAATACATATATGAAACTTCATAGGAAAAAAAACAAATGATATTTTGCTTGCTATGTTAAAGCGGTGTATTTTCTGTTTTTATTTCATTTAAGAAAATGAGAACAGAAGATATATTAAATTGTAATAAAGGTTTCATATAATTCCTTATAAGATGCCTTCCCTGCTTTTTATGTAGCATGCCTATCTAAGTAATTTCCGTAGGTACTACTTATATTTTTTTATTTGTTATGTTCTGACGTTCTAAATATACCAAGGCGTAAATGAAATATAAAAAATATTGAAACTAAATAATTAGATATCAGAATCTCAAACGAAATAAATGTAATAACTATATTAGTTATTACTTACAATTTGACTGGTCTGCCACCAGCCTAATAGCAGATTCCATCTAGCTCTTTGAAATAACTAACTGTATTTTTTAAATACTTGTGAAAATAGTATGATATATCTCGTGAGGAATTCCCATCTGCCACAATTTGCATCCCTCATGATGCAAATATGATACTCGTGGAAAGTGGGTATCATTCCATGCAGCTTATAAAATATGTTATTATAAAAACAGGGTGCTTCTAAAATGAATATGTCTATTTAAAGGGGTAATAAGGACGAAGAAATATGCAAATTTCATTAAGCAACATATGGTATAAAATGACATATTTTCAATTAAAGGAACAAACAATTTTGAAACCGGTTTTCTTGTGTTGATTACAGGTGCTAGTGCCAAGGATTTTTCGGGCAAGAAAGTGTTGGAACACCACTGGGACTAAAATTCATTGAAAAATTAAAGGAAATAAATTACTTGTCAAAAATTAATATAAAGTAACAGTACAAAAGACGCTCGAAATTATTCCACGAGTTATTTAATTTCATCGACTGCAGTAAGAAAAAACGTTGTTGAAGATAGGCGGCATCAAAACTGGGCGTTTCGTACACGGTGCTAATTCTAGATTTGAAAAAGACATTTTTTAAATAACGTAAATGAATCTATGGAACCCATCCATAATCAAACTATAGCGATTTAACCCAACCTATCTCAGTTAAAAATTCAAGGTTGCCCACTTACAGTGTCAAGGTGACAAATAAAATTTTGTTTTTTGCTATTTTCTTCAAAATTGCCATTGGGGGTTTTTTGAAATGACAAAAATTATTTTGGCCGAAATTATGTTCTATCTTCTATGGGGCGTTGTGTGCAGTCTTTCATGTGCCAATAATTGTCCCTATTTTTTTGTTAATCGAAATGTGCAAATATTGAACTCGTTCTGATAATCCTAGAAGTATCATTATTGAAAAAGCTATAACACATTCCTTACTCTAAAATCAACCGTTTACGAGAAGCAAGATTAAGAGAAATTGGTAGCTTTTGTCCTAAAAATCGCCACAGTGTCGTTCAGTTAGCTGTACTGTTGAGCAAGAACAACTCTAAATTATCTGAAAATATATCTGAACATTTAGCTTATTTAATTAATCTCTCAATTACTGCTGGTAAGTTTCCTGATCCTTAAAAACGCCAAGAGTAGTACCAATTTATAAAAAAGATTATCCACGTAATAACGCTAACTATCGCCCAATATCCATTTTGAGTGTTTTCTCTAAAATATTTGAAAAGGTGGTATATGGAAAGATGTATACATTCTTAACAGAGTTCGACATTATAACTGACTGTCAACATGGCTTCAGAAGTGGCAGATCAACACAAACAGGCGCATCGACTATGTTGGAACATATTTATAAATGTCTTGACAATGGAAAGCACGTTTCAGGATTCTTTTTCTATTTGACCCTAGCCTTCGATAGCTTAAATTTTAATTTTATTGAAAATAAACAGTATAACTTAGGTTTTCGGGGTATTTTCCTGGAATAGCTGATGTCTTCTCTGAGAAATAGAAATATGGTAGTCAAAATAGAAAATGCTACTTCTGATTGTCAGCCAGTAGAGGTGGGCATACCTCAGGGATCTGTGCTGGGACCACCAATATTTCTGCTCTTCATTAATGACCTCCCCAGCAATTTAAAAACTGATAAAACTTGTCTCTTTGCTGATGACATATCTTTAGTGATATCAGCGCAGACTTATGAGGATCTCATTTTGATTTCTACAGATATAGTCAAGTGTTTTGTCGTGTGGTGCAGCACAAATGGTCTTATAGTTAACATCAATTAAACCCAAAGTATATACTTTCAGAATAATACTATATATAAAAATCTAAATAAAACATTTCAAAATCATAATATCTCTTCAGTTAATACTGCAAAGTTTCTCGGAATTATTGTTGACAAAAAATTGTCATGGGCAGATCACATATATTACTTAAGTAAAAAACTTAATAAATCACTATATGCAATCTCCCGCATCAGGGATTCTGTGTTTAATATATAGCCACATGAGTTATAATGTTGTATTTTTTGAAAGTGCAACTGAAAGTAAGAGAATTTTCACAGTGCAGAAACGTATAATTTGGAAAATATTTAATATTCAGCAGAGAGAATCTTGTAAACCATTGTTTGTAAGACATAGAATTTTTACATTTGTTTGCATATATATTTACAGGACTCTGCTATATATCAATAATAATTCGAAACATTTAACCAAAAATAAATCAGTAGATTTGAGAAATTTCCTCTTTATATGGATAAAAAGCGTTATAATCACCTTCCACTTCGACTTAAAACTCTAAATGAGAAAATGTTTAAAAAATGTATTAAAAAACTACTATTAGAAAAAGCATATTATGATGTGGATGAATATTTCTCTGACGAAATAGAATAACTTGTATTGATCGAGATTTTCTTTTTTTTATTATTGTTCTGTTATTGTTTGTAAGTGCAAAACTGTTTTCTATAAGTGTAGTATTGTGTATATATATATGAATCTGCATGGTCTTCAAAAGAACCATTTGTTTGACAAACAAATGGTTCTTTTGAAGACCATGCAGATTCATCGCGGAAAGGAACCCGGAGAAATTTTACAACCACATATATCACCCGCGGAAGCCTACGAACTAACATATATATAGATATATAGTAAGCCGAACGTAGTAACGCGAAGCAGAAGTAAGAAGACCTGAAGATGGTAAATGAGATTTTTCCGAAACGTTGTCAAACAAATGGTTCTTTTGAAGATTGCAGATTCATCGCGGAGAGGAACCCTGAGAAATTTTACAATCATCTATATATATATATATATGCATTGTGACATGTCCTATACATTTATATGTCTCCAGGATCAATAAAGATTTATTATTATTATTATTATTATTATTATTATTATTATTATTTTTATTATTATTATTATTATTATTATAAATTTGATTGAAAATGATCTCACCCTTAGTATTCGTAGTATATCCAGAATGATTGGATTAACTAGTGGATCCACATCTGCAGTCTTACAAGAACAATGTTTACACCTATTTCAGTAAACGTCCATCATTTGTTGACAATTTTTTATTCACAGACGAAGCAATATTTACTAGAAGCGGAATAATAAAACAGAAGAAACTGTGATATGTGTGGAGAAGAAAATCTATTTGCTACTTGAGAAAGGCATTTCCAACATGAATTTAAGGTAACTATTTGGTTTGGGATCGTAAATGACCTTGTCGGCCTCTTTGAATTGCTACCTAGATTAAATAGAGAACATTTAAATGTTCTCACAAACAGCCTGTTCGGTCTCTTAGAAGATGTTCCCTTTGAATATCCGTCAAAATATGAATTTTTTTTACAAGACAACGCTCCTCTTCATTCTAGTATGGAAAAGCACCGGATATATAAAAATTACTTGCAGGTAGGATTCTTCGTCTGGAACATTTTCCACACTCAAATTGGTCAGTTCATCTGCAAGCTTCTGCAATTCCTATAATTAAAGCTGTTTTCATAAGCAAAAATTCACCATCTGATATTTCTTTCAAAAATTTGTTAATAACATTGCGTTCAAGAGTTTTTGATTTCTTTGGCTTGTGATCTTTTGCCTTGGTCTTCAAAAAGCTTAGAGGTTTCGGAAAATTAGAGATATCAGTGTTTTTGTAAAGCTGGAGAGTTGACTTAAGCATGGAATACTTGATAACGATGATGCAACAGATTTCTTGTGTAGTTTTAGAAAGTAAGCAAACAAAACACTCTATACTAGGTATATCTTTAACGTATTTAACTTCCAATCTTCAAACACCTTGATCTCCTTATCGTTAACGCCACCATATGTTTCCGGTAAAATTTGCAATGTAGCCGGCTCTGCCTCATCAATAATTTCTTGCGGAAGTTCTTTCTGAACCATTTTTATTTAAATAGTGGCTTTTGTTATTAAAAATTCACTATCATCAGCAGAAAGGAAATACATAAATAATGTCTGAATTTTATTATTAAAAAAACGCACATCGGTATTCCATAGTAACATAAAACCACCTTGATAATGTCTGAATTTGCAACAATGACATTCTAAATAATTTATTTGAGGTAACATAGTTTTGATGTTGGATAAAATTTTGTATGGCACTCATGTTGTTGTGTTATGTAAGTCAATTGGAAGAATTAGAAAACATTTTCCAGAGTGAGTGAGTGATGTATGACCTAACACACTTGTACCATCAATAACTATTAAATAGAGTAGCTACTTTTATGTATAGGCAAAATATATGTTCCCATTGCAATTGGAAGGTTTATTAAGAGACTTTAATAGGAGCCGGTTATTTTACTATAACGTCTTACAATTCTTTAATTTCCAAATCTTTTAACTTAATGTTTCTGAAAAATATCAGTTTTCATTATTTTAACTAAGAAAACAGCAATGAATTTGCATACAGAGTGTTAAAAAAAGAGTGTAAAATATTTAAGGAGGTAATAGTATGAACTAAAATAAGCAGAAAAGTCTAAATAAACATGCGTCCGCAAAGTAACGGTTGCCGAGATATGTAATGTTTTGTTTTTTTAGCCCCTTGTTTTATTTGGAAAAAACGTTGTGTATTTTCTTATAATAGTTGGTTGATGTTTAGTGAAATAAACAGTACGTATTTAACAGTTGTTTTCAGTGCACAAGTTTTCTTTCGCTATGGCTGGTTACTCTAACGCAGAATTAACAGACATGCATTTCATGTATGGTTGTGCTAATGGGAACGCCACCGAAGCGCGATGTCTTTAGGTTGACGCTTATCCAAATCGCCAGATTCTTTCACAACGCATATTTGGAAGAATTCACCAAAGATTGCGTGATACCGGTTCCTTGAGTAAGCAGTGTCATATATTAGAAAGACCAAGGTCGGTATCCACTCCTAGAGCAGAAGAAGAAATTCTAGCACTGGTAGAGCATAATCCAGGTACGAGTGTGCGGAGAATATCAGCCGAGGTAGGAATTAGTGGTTCTCTTGTTTTGAGAATCCTTCACGAGCAACTGCTTTATCCATACCATGTGCAACTAGTACAGGCCTTAAATCCAATAAATAATCATCAAGCACGTTTGGTTTTTTGCCGCTGGTTTCTACGTCATGATGCTGAAGACCCTCGTTTTCTTGCAAACATTCTTTTTACTAATGAGACCGGGTTCACAAGAAATGGAGTGTTTAATTTTCACAATACGCATATTTGGGCCGAAGAAAATCCTCATGCTCTAATAGAATCTGGACATCAGGCACGTTTTTCATTAAACATTTGGATGGGTATTGTAGGTGACAGGTTTCTAGGTCCTGTTGTTTTACCAAACAGATTAACAGGCGCTGCTTACCTCAACTTTCTGCAGAACACACTGTATGCGTTTTGGCCTACAAGATCGCCTGATCTGAACCCTCTAGATTTCTTTGTTTAGGTATATTTGAATACATTCATGTGTGGTACTTCTGTAAATAGCCTAGAAGAGCTGCAGCTACGGAAACAAGGAGTGTGTTTTTGAAAAAGTTCGAATATCGTTGAGACGAAGATGTCGTGCCTGCTTGGAAATGGACGGAGGGCACTATGAACATCTTCTGTAACTTTGTTTTTTGTTTGTTAAAAGCTTCCTTTGCCGGTTTATTCCTAATAAAATAAAATGTTTGAAAAACCAATAGTGGTCCATATCTCCGCAACCGTTACTTTGCGGACCCATGTTTATTAAGACTTCTCTGCTTATTTTGGTTCATACTATTACCTCCTGAAATATTTTACACTCTTTTTTTGACACCCTGTATAGTAAATTGTATTAAATAAATTTATTATATACCTAACTGAAGAGGCAAATAGATACGTCTATTGTACAATAAATCTCCATGCTATTTGAGAATATAAAATCAGTCGTGTAGTTTGCTATCAAACGATTTTATGTGCTATTCTATAGAAACATGTTCACTAGTGAGATTTTAACCGGATATTGAGTGTATCGTACGTTACACTGTTATCTCCAATATTGTGGTCAAGATGTGCTTGTCGCCATTGGATTTACGAATTTGCAGAATCTAACGTAAAAACAGAAATCTCTCAGTACTTTTACATGTAAACTAGAAATGCAGACATCTTGCTCTTTAAATATAAACATTATGTATACCATCCGCATACAGATGCAGTTAACATTACACTGTCAAAAAGCAGCTGCGTAAGTGAGATTTTCCAGTGTGTAGTTTAGGATGTATAAAATAGCTTTACACAGTAGGGCTTATATATACACTGTAAAAAATAATTACAGTTAAAATTGATGACAATTTATTTACCACTCATTATTGCTGTAATTTTCTTATCGATTGTGACTTTACGAATAAAATGTAAAATTACGTTGTAAATTTATTTTGCGGTGTAATTTTAGGTTTTGCAATTGTAATATTACATTGTGATTTATAATACAAAAAGTATTTTTACAATGTAACTTGTACAATTACTTGTAAAATTGCATAGTAACTTTACGGGCAGTTATATAGTTACATTGTAATAATACATTTTATAATATTACTACAATGTAATTTTTTTATTTATTGTACAGGATGGTTCAATTTCGGCACTTAGGTATAGAAAGTTTCTTCTATTTTCCGAAAAGACAGAAAAAAGTAGCCAAGATAGTAAGCGTAATTTTTGGGAAAAGTTGAGTAGCGAGAATCACATTTCGATATTTTGATTCGTTTAAGAGATACTTACATGATGTTTTTAAATTTTAGTCGTTTTTTATGCTAACTCCTACTTATTATATTAACATTTATACATTGTAGACATTTTTCCTCTGTGTGTAGTATCTAACACAGAATTGTGTTATAATGGTTGTTTTTGCAGTGTTCATCTAGCCACAGTTAGAATATGAAGCAATTCAGGATCTGGTATTTTACCTACTTTTACATTTTTAAATTGCATGTAACGCAACTGGTGCACTAAAAACTCACACTATTAAAATTGTCATATTTTTAAATTAGCTATGCAAGTGATCGTACACTGTACAGACCATTACGCGAAAAATTCGGCTGTAACTTTGTCATAATATAGGAAAACTGAAACATGCATTCTTTGACAAATATTTCAGAAAGATTACAATTATTCTATCAAAATATAATAATAAGCGAACATCAGTCTACAGAGAAATTGATATTAAGGGCGTATTCTTGAAATAGTGTTTTCTGCAGATACAAATATGACATTAGACATTAAATAACTGAACAATCTAGGGCTTAACAAACAACAGGAATGTTATCTCATGCCACCTGTGAATATTCAAAGGTACCGAAGTAAAACTAATATACAATGACAATAAGCGGTATAACCAACAAATTTTAAGGTACAGAAATCTTTCAAAATACGTATTTTTTAAATTTAGCTAACGATGTAATATAAACTTACATAGTTCTGCGTAAAACATTGTTCACTTTTGTTTGTTTGTTTGTGTGTTAAAATGTGGGGTTAGAATACCAAAATAATATGTGATTTACAAACGCTTTTTAAAGTTATCATTTAATTTGAGGAGAATTTAAATAGTAAAGGTTGATAAACAAAACATCAAGAATTCTATTTCTGATATTTCTTATATTCTTCATGTTTTATTTTTCGAGATTTCTATACCTAGAAACATCACAAATTTGGTCAGTTCTCGCCATAAAATGATTAAATTTGTGTTCTTTTTGGTATAAAACCTCGAAGACTAAAACATGTAGAACAAAAGCAATATGAAAAATAAAATTCTTGATGCTTTGTGTTGTGTATTCATTGTTACTATTTGAATTGTCCTCAAATAAAATAATAACTTCCTTGTATATCTAGTAAAGATATCGAATACTAATAAATATATTCTTAACACCCCAGATTTAAAAGCAGCAGCAACTACATCAAAAATTTATATTTTCCGTTACCTATATTTTACATACCTACATACATAAAAGTCATACACAAAATGTACGACACTGTTTATGTGTTATTATTTCGTGTGTACCTATTTTAAATTCCGTTGTTATCATATATATTTCAGGAATCTAGTGCGGTAAATGAGATTTATGACACACGCTTCCACGAAATGTACTAATAAAAGCAAGAACAGCTACTTGTACGAATCTTCGTTTAAAAATAAATCATAGTAAGCTGCCTTACATCTGTTGAGTATATAATAACTTATGACAACAATATAATTGTGCTCAAGAAGCAAGGAAGATGCAATTAATCATATTATTTAGTCAGCATCTGTTTATGTACGAGACACATGATACAGTTTAATTTAATATATTTGATGAAATAATAAAAAATATATTTGGAATCTAATCTAAGAATTTATAAACTAAGAGAAATCTACTAGTTAATATCCACAGTGTTGTGCACACTGAAAAAAAGGCCAGTAACTTTACAAATTTACTTTGTAAGAATATCCTTATAATTGTCTTAAAATTATTCTAAAAATAATGATGATATTACACTGACACTTACACTGACGTAATTTTACAAGAAAACTGCCAATATACAATAAAACCGTAAACTTCCTATGTAATTATAATATAATTTGTACATTTATAGAATATATTGTAATACATTTACAATTAACAATGTGAAATCCATTTTTACATTGTAAAATTACTGAACATACCAAATTTACTATATAATTGACTGTAAAAATATACCTAATGTGTATGTGAAGATACTACTAATTTTAAAACGCGCTAACATAACCTAACCGTTGAGAGCGTTGGGTGGTGACGCCTTCATTATTTCTTGCTTCATTTCGATGAATGCAGCGTGTACTTAGGACCTAGGTACTTACGTAATTAATTTAGTGAGTAGTGACTAGCAATATAAACATATCTAGAGTGATAAGTGAGTGTTTTTAGTACTATAAATAGTTTTGTCTAGTGCTTGTTTAAACATAACCTCAATTAAGAAGTAATAGGTATGTAAGTTATACATTGAAACAAAGAAACATTGCATCTACAAAAATCGGGGGACCCCACTGTTGTTTTGTTCATCTTACATATTATATAAAAATATATTATTTTCTATTAGAATTATATTTTATACATATTTGAACAACAGGGGAGGATTAGCATGATTTAAGTTCTGGGTATCTACTTACTATCTATGCACATTTATATAATTAATATTACTTTGTAAAAGTTAGCATAAGATCATAGATTTCGTGAATATTATAAAATGTTAACTTTAGTTAAGTGTTCTGTTTTGTACAAATAACCTAAATGTGTAGGTATCAAATTTTAATAAAAAAATTGCTGTAAAACCATAATATTTTATTACTTCAGTACCTGTATATACATGTATTTCTTAGCTAAAAAATAAGCAAAAGGCAGTTAATATATTGAAGATGTAATAAAGCTGTAAAATGAGTAATAAATTCCAAAGTAATTTTTTGTATATAAATCTGAAAAGCATATAGAAAACGAATCTATTGATTCGAAAATGTTTGACATCACTGGGGATATTATATCAAAATTCAATATTACTATTAAGGCTATTTGTTAATATTAGAAGCAATTGGCATTCATGTTAATTAGGTTACTTAATATGAGTATATTTTTCTTTTGAAATAACATTCTGATGCATTGATGCTATTCAGAAACTCACGGAAAAGCCTGATATGTTACTTAAGGTAAGTAACAATCGTTAATTCCTTACGATATTTCAATTTTTCTCAAGTAGGCATATTAATCTATTAGTTATAAATGAATTGCTACTCAGATTTTTTTAGGTATCTAGGTATGTCAAAGCACTGTTAGTAACTTTTAGGCGGTTTCTTTTATTCTTCGAAAAGATAGTTCAAATGTCACGGGAATATTTTTGAGAAAAATTGAATAACGAAAATTTCATTTCGATATCTTGATTAGTTTTTATATAGCATTTTTTTTAATTTTAGGCCTTTTCTATGATGACCCATATTACGTACGTATTCATAAAAACATATATATGTTTATTATAGCAGCGGAAAACTAGAAGTTATAAAAAAATATTCCTCAAGCCACTAGTTACTACACATAGAGAAAAAATCTCTTTACCACGTATAAATATTAATATAATAAGTAGAAAAGTTACCACAGAAAATGACCAAAATTTAAAAATATCATGTAGGTATCTCTAAAACAAATCAAAATTGAAATCTGATTCTCGCTATTCAACTTTTCTCAAAAATTAAGATCTAAATATCTTGGCTACTTTTTTCTGTCCTTTCGGAAAATAGAAGAAACCTTCTATACCTAAGTGCCCAAATTGGACCATCCTATACAATAAAAAAAAATACATTGTAGTCATAATATAAAATGTATTATTACAATGTAACTATACAACTGCCTGTAAAGCTACTTTGTATTTTTACAAGTAATTGTGAAAGTTACATTGTAAAAATACTTTTTGTATTGTAAAATCACAAAGTAATATTACAATTGCAAAACCTAAAATTACACCACAAAATAAATTTACAACTAATTTTACATTTTATTTGTAAAGTCACAATCGGTAAGAGAATTACAGCAATAATGAGTGGTAAATAAATTGCCATCTATTTTAACTGTAATTATTTTTTACAGTGCAATGAAATTTGTAGAATCTTTTTTGAACAATTGGAAAATTTTAAAACCATTGTGGAATTACTTATGAGTATAACAGCTTAATTTGTACATTTAATTTTACTAGTTTTGTCTTAAACTGTTTTTTTTTAAAGATTATATAACCTAATAAAACTTTATTTAATAACTTCACAAAAAGAATTAAAATATTGCATATTTTCTTTTTCCACATCACTTAAAAATATGCATTTTTGAATTAAATAAATGCATTATTTTATTCGAAATGCACATTTATTTCAATCAAAAAACATTTTTTTATTTTTATTGCAAATCGTTATTTTTATACAAATTTGAACAAATTGTTTATGGAAAAAAACATATGTATTTGAAAATCATTTTCTTAAATTAAGCTTTCATGAGATATTCAAATGGATTAACTTAAAAAAAAAATAATTTTCTTACAAAATAAATCAATTTATTTTTGACAAAAAAGTGATCGTTACATAAAAAAAGATTTGTATCTCGAGAATAAATTATGTTTAAATAAATTGAATTCTTTGCTGAAAAAATTTTTTTTTCAGTGTATGTAAAAGTACGAATACCATTTTATTTCTAATCAATTTTTTAGCAACTGTTTAAATGATTTACATAAATTGCAGAAGACACAGACAGCATTGAGCTAGTGACAATTAGATGTAGACACTACATCTAACGTATTATCATATTCCTCTACCAACTGTGAGAGAGGGAGAGAACATCAGCCCCGGTTATTCGTTAGTAGCCTCAACTATGTCATACTGATGAGACCTAACAAACTCTAAACAAATATATGTCTGGATGATATGTCTATAGGTTTTTCAGGTGTAATTGTTGTCTTGCTATTTCTTGAAACTTCACTTTTGCAAATATAGTAATAGCTGATATAATGGATCACTCTTTATTATGAATTAATTTAATATGAACGTATTCATAATACAGTATGCGCCAAAAGTATGGAATAAATTCAATAAAAAAGAAACAATTATTTTTTGGGAAAAATCTTCGAACAGATCGATTTTTAATTTAAAAAATACATATTTTAGAGTAAAATGCGATTTTCAAATATCATTTGTTTTCGAGTAATAACGTCATCGATTTTTTTTTAAATGGCAACACCATATTTTTTTTCTTGATTGTTTAATTCGGTATCAGACAGTACTAAAATTTTGCTTTCTTACATAAGACAGTTTTCGAGTAAATGACGATTGAATGTTAGAAAACGTAAATTTTATCCATAAAAAAGTAACAATTCTAAGGTATGTAAAATAAAATAAATTGATTAAATTTTATACTTAAATTAAATGTACGAATTGCCATCCACCAACTTCTTGACAATGCTCAAGTCTGTGAAGAAATTCTTCTGGCACATTATGAATGATTTCTGGGGTAACTCTGCGTATTTCGTCCCGAATGCGCCGTCTTGCTGAAACCATATGGTATCGTCAAGAATGTCAGGGTCATTATCGTTAGGAAAAATTACTACAAGGACTGGAACAAAGTCATTTTCTAGAAACTCTAAATATCTTTGTCCTGTAAGGGTCCCTTCAAAGAAGAAAGGCCCTACTATTCTGTCGTCAACTATTCCAGCCCACACATTTAATTTCTGAGGGTGTTGGGTATGTGCCACTGCCATCCAATGAGAATTTTCCCGACTCCAATATCTGCAAGTTTGACGGTTTACTGTACCATTCAGACAAAATGTGGCCTCATCTGAAAAAAGTATTTGCCGGTGTAAATTTCTTTCTTTCTTTCCTTGACATACATTCATTAGAATTTCGCAAAAGTGTAAGCGGCGATCGGGATCATCTTCATTGAGTTCCTGCACAAGTTGAATTTTGTAGGGATGATATTTTTCCTTCCACAAGATACGTAGCACTGTGCTCTGACTAGTGCCATTGTTTAATGCAACCAATCGTGAAGAATTATGGGGATTATCCACCATACTTATCAAAATGTTCTGTTTCTGATTTTCATTAATGCTTGGACGTCCAGGTTTTGGAATATTTACAACATTGCCACTTTCTCTAAATTTAGACTCTACCTTACTGACTGTTGATTGGCTGATAGGGCGATCTGGATATTTTTCATTAAATAAATCGTAAACTTCCTACTGAGTTCTAGTTATATCCCCGCATTCGATAAGAATTAAAATTTCAATTCTTTGAGTAACAGTTAAATGTGCCATAATACTTTAAATTGAATAATAATTTCTATGTCGCTTACAATACATATTAGAAAGTCGGTGTGACAATGACACTTTGCAAAGATTTTCACCTACGTCATCCATAAAAGAACTATGGAATTCGAAAAACTAAACTTGAAAACGTTTTTGCTTTATTTTAATTGATTTACGTTTTCTAACATTTAATCGTCATTTACTCGAAAACTTTCCTATGTAAGAGGGCAAAATTTTAGTACTGTCTGATAGAGAATTAAACGATCTTTCAGAATCAAGGAAAAAAATATGGTGTTGCCATTTAAAAAAAATCGATGACGTCATTACTCGAAAACAAATGACATTTGAAAATCGCATTTTACGTTAAAATATGTATTTTTTAAATGAAAAATCGACCTGTTCGAGGATTTTTCCCAGCAAATAATTGTTTCGTTTTTATTGAATTTATTCCATACTTTTGGTGCATACTGTATATTCCTCTAAATATTAATAACTCTTCCAATACTCTTATACTGTGTGTTTCGTAAGTACGGTTCGTAATCTCAAGACACTATTTATTATGATATTTAAAGGAAAACAAACCTAAACATGTGGCCGGAGACACTTAAATTCCGAGATACAGGATGTTGAAAATTTTAAAAAATATTGTAAAAATATTAATATTTGAAATAACATTCAATGTTAGGTTTTAACACATTTTTTCTTTAATACTTTTTTAATAATTTTTTTTTTATGGAAAATGTTATATTTATCAAACAGTTGTCTTATGAGACTTATTATACTTAATGTTTTGCAAAACTAAACCAGGCTTAAATTAAAAAGTTACCGTTTATTATTTATTTACTGAAATATTTTGGAAAAAAAAATGTGTTGGGCAGTGTGACGCGAGTGCCATAGGTACAAGAGAAAGGCCAAGTTGGCGTATACCGACTTGCCTACCTTTCTAGATCTTCATTCCATTCCATTCAAATCTGCAGTTATTTCAGTTGCCTTGGCATATAACCTAGCTTTCAGGTAATTTCACAAAACAAATCTAAGGCTGCTAAATCGTATGATATTGATTATTAACTATCAATACCACCGCGCTAAACTTCCAAATCTTTGCCTAGTTAAATTGTTTCTCGTGCGTAGCGCCATCTACCCATCATCAACTGGATCACAATTACTTGGTTGTCATTGTCAGACATTTGTCATCATTAACAGTTAGAGCATTTTCATAATACACTTTAAAAATTGGTACGTACTGTGCAATTGTGTAATTCTCCATAATAATTGGCTGATAACTAATAGTGTGTGACAAAAATCATACCAATATAACTACAAAAATGCTTACTAGATGCAGGCGAAAATATAACATCTTTATGGGAAGACTGTAGTTATATTTTACAATTTTGAATTTGTCTTGGAAGAACTATAAAAATAATTGTATACTTCAACACAAAATAAAACAGTACTGTGTTAATCGAGGTCTACACGGGAGTGTGTAAATTTTTACACATTTTAGTGTTATTTATATTCTTAAGGTTGTAGATTTTTCATATTGACATGTATTTTTTTTGTATAATTACAAAATTATGCTGTTACATTAATAACAAAATAATTTTTTACTATATACGATTTTATTAAAAATATATATTTCAGTTAAAACGAACAACAACCTAGTTTTCTAACGAAATATTTAACAAAATTAGTAGTGTAACAGTAGCACATATTCTAATAAACGACTTATAAACAAATAAGACTCTAATAAATTATAAACAACGAAACATTAAACAAAGATTTATTTAAGCACTACATAATAGAACTTTACGAAATTAACTTGTGATCTGATGAACATATTCTTTCCTTGATCAAACGTTAGTTTAAATTTGAATGTTTCCCATCTGAACGAAGGAAAGTTAACTGAACACAACAACGCGAACGACTAGCAAGGCGTAGAGTTGTGTACTCGAACATCTGATATACTGCATTAATGGAGTTGTGCTCAAACAGAAATAGAGATATAGACCATAGAGTTTATACAAAATGGCGTATCTTTAACACATCATTGGTAAATATTACACAAATTCAGTATATCTCATTATTAACCTAAAAACCTAAAAAGAGAAATAGAAAATGAGTTTCCAAGGATTGTTGAATGGTTACAGTATAACAAGTTGACCTTAAATTATGCAAAAACAATGTACTTACCTTTTGCGTCTTATAGCACAGGTCTTCCTGCTTTGGGTCCTTTGAATGTAGGTCACAATATGCAAATTTTGGAGTCTTCTACGGTAAAATACCTAGGTGTTTATATTGATAGACATATGAGGTGGGAATTACAAATGAAGCAACTTGTAAAAAAGATAAGGGGTTTGATACCTACATTTAAATACTTGCGAGACTTTTTAAATGTGCAGCAGTTGAAAATGATGTATTTTTCTTTAGTGCAATCATTGTTATCATATGGTATCTTAGGATGGGGAGGTGTGTATGACTGTTATCTATATGATGTTCATGTTGTACAAAAGTGGGTTTTGAGAGTGATGCATAGGAGAAACAAATTATATTCTAGTAATTCATTGTATGAACAATCTAATATATTGGATTTAAGGCAACTATATTTTCTGAAAATGATGCTTTATTTGAAACGAGGCAAGATTAGTTTGATTCCCTATGAACATCCTCATAATACTCGTCGACCTGTAACTATATTATACCCTCGTTGTGATAAAACAATTGGTCAAAGATGTACTAATTATCTGGTATCTAGATTGTATCTTATTATCCCTAGAGAAATACAAGATATACGCTCTTATAATATTTACAAAAAAAAATTGAAAATATGGATAAACCAACAAGACAGGTTGTTATTTAGTAATATAATTAATCAACGCATATTAACATAGTAAATTGTAAATATGATATATATGATTAATATTGTAATGTTTAATAGCTTTTGTTGTAATTATCAAAAAAATTGAACTCTAATCACGATTCTGACTTTTCCCTAGTATGTTTTATTACCTTGGCTGCGACTTTTTTTTTCATGTTGAAACGTAAATTTAAGTATCTTATCTATAAGTTTTATTAATTATATAATTATTATCATGCAAACTGAAGTGCAATTAAGAGCACTGTAGAGCACTGCAAGTATACTTCATGTTATTAATGTTTGATTTTAGTGTAGTAGTGTAGTATATCACGTACAAGTATCTATTGATACTTCTGTGATTAGCTATGTTTATTCCTCGTGTATGATTTGTACCTATTTAAAGATGAATAAACATTATTATTATTATTATTATTATATTATTATTATTATTATTAATACAAGTAATTGTAACATATGCATATATTAACACGGAAATTTTACATATCCTGAATTACATCATGAAACATTTTACTTACACAGCAACTCTTTTTACAGTGTAAGTAATAAGAAAAGACCAAACAAATGCATTATGATGGATGAAGTGGAAGGACTTGCATTGCCTAGTTGACAAAAAACTTCAGATTGAGCGACTTGAAAAAAATATGAGTTAACTATTACCTATATATTATTGTCATTTGTAAAGTGTGTATGTGTGTGATTATGATGTGATATGATTTTTGTTATCTGTGTTAATTTTTATTGGGCACCAATGTTTTATTTATTGAAATAATGTAAAATTGTATTTACGTTAAATTATATATGTGATTTCTAAATATGAATAAATATAATTTTGTTTTATGATTTAAATTTATGATTTTATTTAGATAATATTGTTTTACCTGTATTTTTCTATACCCTGGCTATGTTTTTCTCTTATCTCAGGAGTGGATTCTAGCAGAGTAACACCTTTTTTATAAAATGTTCGAATATCTTTTACCTCATAGTACATAGTAGTACATACAAAAACAATTCTTTTAAAGAACAGTACATTAACTTTTATTAAAAAAAAATGATAAATTCTCAATTGAACTATAACATTCAACACAATGAATATTTAAAGAATATTTCTTACAATTTTGAATTGATCCTTTCTGGATGCTGTTGATACTCCGGACTGGATATCCTGTTGAATTCTGGAATTTTATACCTGTTGATGTCTTGCTGTAGTTTTGGAGGTTATTTCCCTCTGGAGATTTATTTATTGGACCTTTTGCAAACCCCCAGATCTGATTATGGAGATGATTTCCACCAAATTTCTTATATGTTGTTTTGATAGATGTTGACTTGAGTTACTTTACTTTTATAATGATACTGTGAAACTGGTAAGCATGAATTTATATTTTTTTAATCAATTTTTACTAATTTAAATGAAATTTTTTTGCTCCACCAAACTTGTGCCTCTTCTCGTTTCACAATTTTCTTCGTAACTAGTCAATAAACTTTTGTTTCTAGGTAATTTTACCCTCTAGATTCTTAGTAGTTTTTCTTAAGGTCTATACACATGTTACACTTTTAATTTAAATTATCCTTTTCGAAACACTGTTCACTACACTAATTGTCTTTTATAATCTTATAACTACATTTTACAAATATATGACAGTTTTTAATTAGTTTTATAATAAAATATTCTTTAATTTATGTTTTTCTAGCGTCCTGTCAGAGATGTTGAATTTTCATTGTATAGCCATCCTTACATTTGACATTTCTATTTATCATCATGTTCAATATTGGAATTCTCATTTTATTTTACAAATATTTTATTTGACTAATGTTTTCGTCTTACAATATGCATACATGATAAATCTTGGCTCTTTAAGCTTTCTTTTGATATGTCAATGTCTTGGTTTAGAACTCATTTTCTTTATGTACTATGTGTTTCTGTATTGTCATGTCCAATTAAAAGAGATACAAATTTAAATTAATTTTAAATTAATAATAATAATATGTTTATATTATATAATTCCAATAATAACAATTTCTCTATATTTTACACCTATAATAATAACATTTCAATAATAATTCTTTATATTAGTTGTTTAAATTGAATTTCATAGCATTTTATTTTTATGTAATTTCTATTTTATCACAATATATATATATATATATATATATATATATATATATATATATATATATATATATATATATATATATATGTATATATATATATATATATATATATATATATATATATATATATGTATATATATATATAATCGGTAGGTTATTAAAATTATACAGTACAAATATGAAATATGTCAAATTGTGAAAATAAATCAACGGATTCCTCAGTAGCTCTAATTTGGTTTACCAGCGTATCAAACATACGTGATAAATACAACAATATACTCATATATGATTCAATAAGTAAATTTCAAGGAAACCATACTATTATGTAAATTTAACATTATTTAAATTTACCAAAGTATATAAATTTGATTATTAAATTATTATCTGGACAGGAACGTTTTTAATGACTGAAAAATGTAAGAATAATAATAAGCTATCAGAGGCTATGCATAAAAAAGCTAATCGAGAGTATTTTAAATATGACCGTGATATTGCTGCTAACCATAAATTATAATAATACTTACTACTACCTATTTTCAAAATTAGAAGTTTTTGCTGCATGCCTTGCCATTTCATTTACATTTAAAAATATGTTGCCTGTGGTCTAAATCCTGACGACATTTATATGCAGGAAATATGAATATACCCTGCCAATTTTTTTATGTTCATAATAATTTATAACTCTAAAAGTGTCACATAATCACAGAATATTTTAAAATACATAAAAAGGAAGTCATTAGTTCGACATCAATAAGTTAATGTATTTGTTTTATTTAAAAATGACTAATTCATGTTTTGCTTACTTATTTTAATTTATCAGTATTCAGTAACATCTGCACTGCAAGCTTAAAATTAGTAACAAAATTTTGAAGTAACATTTTTTGAAAAAGAACTGAACTGGTTTATTAAATTTTACCGCCATGATATAATAATTTTATTTCTTTGAGATATTTTAATATCCAAGCATTCAATTTTATGTAGTGAGTAAGGAAATAATTTAACAGTTACTACATTTTGTAATTTACTATTAATGGTATCTACACATTACTATTACCGTGTGTGTTTGATCAGTCGCCCAAGAAAAACTGAAAAAAATCCATACACTCGTTCGAGTCCGATATGCCCCACAGCCCAGAGTTTTTACCATGTGACCATCACATATTTGAACTACTTAAGGAAGTACTAGGATGGTCTAGGTGTAGAAGCGTTTGTGCGCAATATTTTTTAATTAGAATAATAAATGATAATACGTACGTGAAATATGTATTAACTATTAAAATGCCAATATTTTTTTTGTTCAAAATAAACTAAAAATAAAAATATCGAATTCCGTCGTGTATATTGTACAATACATCTCATCAATATAAGGGAATATAAACAATTTCAAAAGACGCCGAAACTAAGTAGGACAGAGTTTTGCAAGATAATTTCAACTAAGTGACATAAAAATCATTAGAATATATGGATATACGCATAATATATTGTCATAATTATACAGGGTGTTAAAAAAAGAGTGTAAAATATTTAAGAAGGTAATAGTATGAAACAAAATAAGCAGAAAAGTCTCAATAAACATGGGTTCGCAAAGTAACGGTTGCGGAGATATGGAATGTTTTATGCTTTTTAGCCCCATTTTGATTTTCGGATGGGTATTGTAGGTGACAGGTTTTTAGGTCCTGTTGTTTTACCAAACCAATTAACAGGCGCTGCTTACGTCAACTTTCTGCAGAACACACTCTATGAGTTTTTGGAAGACATTCCTTTGAATTAGAGGCAACAAATGTGTTTCCAGCATCGTGGTGCTCCAGTTCATTTTTCCATGACCGTTAGAGAGTATCTACACCAAACTTTTCCACATAGATGGGTAGGAAGGGCCGGACCTGTTTTATAGCCTCTAAGATCGCCTGTTCTGAACCCTCTAGATTTCTTTGTTTTGAAGACATGAGTGTATGGTACTCCTGTAAATAGCCTGGAAGAGCTGCAGCTATGGATTAACCAAAAGTATCAAGAAATACAAACCAAGGAGGGTGTTTTCGAAAGAGTTCGAATATCGTTGAGACGAAGATGTCGTACCTGCTTGGAAATGGAAGGAGGGCACTTTGAACATCTTCTGTAACTTTGTGTTTTGTTTGTCCTTTGTCAGTTTATTCCTAATAAAATGTTTGAAAAATGAATAGTGGTCCATATCTCCGCAACCGTTACTTTGCGGACCCATGTTTATTAAGACTTTTCTGCTTATTTTGGTTCATACTATTACCTCCTGAAATATTTTATACTTTTTTTTTAACACCCTGTATAGACGATGTCTATTTTAGTCATCTATCTCGATATTATTCAAAACGGGGTTGGGGTCGTCGTCAAATCAGTATTATTTTATCCCAATCGAACCCACTGGTCAAATATAAAATTTTATATCGGAACCACAGCTACGAGCCGTTATTTGATGCTTCGTTACATCTCACAAAATAAGGTAACCGCTTTCTACATCACGGAAATGGATCTTTGTTTTTATAGAATTTAGTCTTAACAGGTATCAAATATACAGGTTTACAAAAAATTCAAAATTCTTGTGTAAAATTAATATGTAATGTTAGAAGGTGTGAGCATATTTCACCAAAAACTGAGGAAATTGCTTGCTTAAAAATTGAACAGAGACATATCCTTCACAGTTGCTGTCTATTCCATAAAATTATAAGTTTTAAAACGCCACCATATCTATATGAAAAAATTAGATACAGAACAGATATTCACAATAAATAGTTTTAGTTCAAAATATTATTTTGGTTGAGTGGAAGAGCAAATTTGACCTGAACTCTGTCATTTTGCAATTTCTTAACTATTATTTGTATTTGGCTATATTACCTATGTGATAAACTATTCTAATTGCAAATAAAATCATTTATTATTATTATATTCTTTATCGGCATTATTATTATTGTTATACTACTCTATTGGTTTATTATTTAGCACTTACTTAAAGTTAGTTAGCTAAAGTTCAGTATGTATGAGAGACCAGGTACGAAAGTAACATATTTTTGTAAAGCCGGATAAATAAAAAATTAACAAAGTTATATAAATTTACTTACTATAAGTCGTTTCCTTGGAACTTTATATATAGAAGAAAAATAATACTGAAGTAATTAAAGTTCATATTGATGTACAATTAATAAAAAAGTGGAGAGTGTACGTCGTTACAACCTACCCAGTGGTATGGGTCAGAAGTAACAGAACACGGGGACGTTTGTAACATATGAATAATAGGTAATAACTAGGTATAGAAAGTTAGTATTTACAAGGTATTTGTTTATTGATTATACCTATATAAAAGTAAGTTGTAGTGTAGGTACATAATATATTTTTTTATTTGAAAAATAAAAAATAATAAAAAATAGAATAATGAAACAAAATTATAAAATAATAATATATTTTTTTTTTTTTTGGTAATAACAAAGAATCCTATCCCTATCTGGCTTTTGCACGGTTGACTGTCGCCAGACTCATCCATATTCCATATTTGGGATGGACTAAGTTTTCCCAATCCATAACAATCTTTCCCACGATCTGTTGTTCGTTGTCTTTTGTTAGACATCCTAATTAGAGAATGAATTTGTATATGCCCACACAGTATAACATACACTGAAGTAATTACCTGGATATCTACAGATCATTTTAAATATGACAAATACGATCATAGGTGTTAAATATGAGGGACGGTTGTAACATGTTACAATCATCCCTCTATGGCATTGTTACAATCGTCCCATTACGCATTTTTCACGCAATTGACAGGATACTTGCTTAAAACTTCTTTTTGCGATTATTTTTAATTAAAATATCATGCTTAGCTTATAGCCAATATTGGTATTAACTGAACAAGCCAATAAAATAATTCAAAATAACGTTCAGTTCTAGGATTATGATAGATTAAGATAGAGAACGAAAACTTACTTTGCATATCATTTTGCACCGTGCAGGTCTTAACTCGAACTAAAACACACTACGTATATTGTTGTTCAAATAAATTAATGTAGACCGACTCTATGATGATATAATATCATAGACAAACCTCTTTAGAAAGACAATAGGCTTACTGTTACAATCAACCCGTGTTACTTTCGTACCCGGTCTCCCCTATATTTTTCCCTTCATTTACTATATTTGTCCTGTAATTGGATTATGTAATCTATTGGGCAATAAATTGATTATTATTATTATTATTATTATTATTATTATTATTATTATTATTATTATTATTATTATTCGTAAAAGTTTATTTAGGCATCTGATAAACTAGTCGGTACCAGCTAAGAATATCCAGGAATGCATGACCCTATTTCATAATAATAATTATTAATAAGGAAAACTTATAACCGACAGCAAAACTTTCTCAACTAATATTCAAGATCAGCAGTATAAATAACCCATATAGTACCAACATTCAATCAATGTATTAATTGGAAAATTTATGAGTGCTGTTAGATAACCTAAAATAATTGCTTAAAAATGTGACAAGATATGTATAGCAATTTCTAATAATTATATAATTTCTTGAATTAGTTTTAAATAATTGCCGCGTGCACTGCAAAGTTTTTATTTTCTCTAATAATTACATCTTGCGGAACAAGCGTAGCTAATAATAATTCCATAACTACTCAATAAATTAAAATACTTTTCACTTCATTTAACACGTAATACGCGCAGAACTGCGGCGGCAGGGTATTACTTTTTATAAATTCTATATAATAGCACGCATTTAATTAAATGGCAAGACAATTATTTAAATAAAAAGTAGACAGGTAAGTGATAACACGTTAAAATTGGTATATAGATACTATGATGAAAACAAATTTCGTCGGAAAGCTTATACAGAATGCAAAACTAAAACGCGTAAAAAAATAATTTTCCTTGTTCAAATTTGTTTCAAACAGTTTCTCATATACATATTTGTTCTTGAAATCCTTGTTGAGGTACGGGATATTGAATACTGATGTTATAATAGTAGAGCGCGGAGTTTAACAGCACCGTATAGTCAGTTTATGAATTAACATATTAATATTTTCACAGAATATACAGGGTTAACGTATGGGCAGGTACATAGTAAAAAATATCATTGAGTAACCTCTCAAACTCATTGATGAGTGAAATTGATTTGGTGTTGAATTTTGAGTAATTAAATATTTTAATGCAGAAATGAGTTTATCGACACAATTTTTCGTCAGAAAGGTGGTTCGTGGAAAAAACAACGAAATATATTGATAATAACACTCAATTTTGGGTTTGTAGTAACACATAGTTCAGTAAACTGATTCAAAAGTTATTCAGAGTTAGTCATAAAAGATTTATTTAGCTAACACATAACTGAGTGAATATTACTCAATGAATTGTGTTATTATTTTATCACAATCAGGTGTGGACTCGTTTTAACAGTCAATTGTGTTGATTTTGAGTAAAATTTTACTCAAAATTTTTTACGATGTATCATTGGTGATTACTTTATTGGACCATTCTTCCTGCTGGGAGGACTTGACGGACAATCTTAACCTGAATTTCCTTCAAAAGCAGTTGCCTTTGTTGCTTGAGGATGTTCCTTTAGGAATAAGAAATTAAATGTGGTACATGCATGATGGTGCAGCAGCACATTTCAGTATAACAGCTTTCAATTATTTACAAACAATTTATCCAAATCATTAGATTGGGCGCGGTGGGCCTCAGGAATGGCCACCAAGATCCCCCGACTTCAATAGTTTAGATTTTTATTTGTGAGGCCACCTTAAGACGCTCGTGTACACAAGTCCCGTTAACACTGAAGAGGAATTAAGAGAAAGAATAGTTGCAGCATGTGACGGAATACGACACACTTCGGGAATATTTGAACAAGTGCGCAATTTCATGCAAAGGGGAGTAGAAGCATGTTTTCATTTCATTCAATTATTTTCATTCAAATATTTAAAGCGGTTTCCAAAATATGAATTATTTTCCTTTTTTTTTCCTAAAACTTTATCACCTCGTATTTTTGTAACGGAACATTTTTGAACCTTAGTTTATAAAACAAACTATCATTAATTTTCGATGCAGAATCACGCCCTTAAATATTCGCATATTATTAAGGAACACTCTGTATTTTTATATAATTTTAGGAATTAACAATATTGTGTGAAAGTAACTATTCTGTGGACTAGGAGATTTGATATATATTAGCTTAAAATACCTTTCTAATACAGTGAAAAAAGAACACTCTGTATGTTGCAACATAGTACGTACTATACCAATTAGTAAGGTTAAATCGAGGATAAAATGCCTGCAAAAATTAAGATAACAAATAAAAATGACACACACAACACTTATCCGACAAACCTTAGTGTTGAGGCAATGTTTCCATGGCATATTGGTTCAAACATATTATTATTAGTACATTTAAAACAACGGTAAAAGGTCGTGAAACGCCGGACTTGACGAGACCACTTGTCCCCTACGTATTTTGGGGCGCTGATTACGAAAATGAGGGTTAAAGCTACCTGTAATTCTTGGAACACCCCTAAAATTGCAAAAAACACCCCTAAATAGGAGTGTTTTTCGACTGTACTTGTTATTTTGCAAATTTAGCCATCTTATATGTTTTTTGGGGCGCTCATTACGAAAATGGAGGTTAAAACTTGCAGCAATGGTTCCAACCACCCCCAAAATTGCAAGAAAACATCCCTAAATAGGAGTGTTTTTCGACTGTACTTGTTGTTTTGCAAATTTAGCCATTTTATATGTTTTTTGGGACGCTGATTACGAAAATGGAGGTTAAAACTTGCAGCAATGGCTCCAACCACCCCCAAAATTGCAATGAAACACCCCTAAATAGGGGTGTTTTTCGACTGTACTTGTTCTTTTGCAAATTTAACCATTTTATATGTTATTTGGGACGCTGTTAGGGGTGTTTTCTTGCAATTTTGGGGGTAGTTGGAACCATTGCTGCAAGTTTTAACCTCCATTTTCGTAATCAGCGCCCCAAAAAGTATATAAGATGGCTAAATTTGCAAAACAACAAGTAGAGTCGAAAAACACTCCTATTTAGGGGTGTTTTTTGCAATTTAAGGGGTGTTCCAAGAATTGCAGGTAGCTTTAACCCTCATTTTCGTAATCAGCGCCCCAAAATACGTAGGGGACAAGTGGTCTCGTCAAGTTCGGCGTTTCCCGACCTTTTACCGCTGTTTTAAATGTACTATATGTGCTATTCAAAGTTTTCTGTAGTGAAACGGCGACGTTTATAACTTAATATTGTTATTGTATTGTTGACAATGAATATGAGAAATGGTTGAGGCATATATAAATATATTTGCTGTTATGTACCAGCTTTAAATATGTTTTCCAAAATGGTGTATCCTGGATTTTTTTCCAACACGCTTTGCATTTTTTCTTTTATAGTGCTACTGACTGGGCGTATATTATTGGCATCGCATATATATTTTTTGTACGTCGTCCAAATTGTCAAATTGTTCATTTAGGGATAGTCCATGTGATTCCAATTTCCTTATTGCACTAATTAAGAAACCATGGTATCTTATAATGTAACGTATCTATTTAAATTACGAGCGCTTATGTCCTTCAGGATCACCTCTCGTGTGGTCCTGGAATATGTCAGAGCTATTTCTCTCTTGGGAAGGGACAATCGTGTTAAGCTGACCTGGGTTCCGGGTCACAGTGGTGTGACAGGCAATGAGAGGGCTAACATGTTAGCTTGACAAGGCTCGAGCAGTCAATTTTTGGAGCCTGAGCAGTTTGGGTTTATCACAATGCCATCTCACAAGGTCCTTTGATAACTGAATTAAAAAGCAATCAACTGAAGATTGGTCGGTTGGATCCGGTCTGCGTCAGACCAAGCTACTTATAGGGGGTCCATGGGCTGACGCAAACCGAAAAACTTCATTTAGCAGAAGCAACATCTGAACAAGCACCTACATGGCTTAAGCAATGTCGCGGTGCAGATTTTGCGACAATGCAGATAAGGATTTGATTCTCATCCTTTCTAACTGTGTCTGTTTAATGGTAAAAGACACAAATATCCTGGGACAGCTTTTCTGTCTCCTCAAGACATTATAGAGGTTCCAGCAGAGCTGGTGCTAGCTTTTGCGCGCAGCATGGGCCTATTTTTGAACTCTTTTGAGTGCTGTGGGCAATCCGGGCCGCTATTAACAACAACAACGTATCTATTTCATCGAAAATATTTTGGTCCTTCAGTAAGTCCTGCAGTGTGTGTATGGCGCTGCTGTCATTTAGATTAAATCTACAATAACATCATTTATGTCATCGAAATGACATCTAGTACTATCAACTGGTTCGGGTGGCAGAGGTATGCCTGTAAAGCCTCCCTAAAAACGTCTCTTCTTGTAGGCGCCTTAATGAAAACTTGACAGTTGATATAAAATTGTTTACTAAAGGAAAACTTTCCCTTATTTTCTCAGTTATTCGATTAAATGCGTGAGCTGCACATGTGAAATGTATCATTTTTGTACATTTTTTAGATAAAATATGTCCTGCTTTTAACATGTACGCGGCTGCATCACTTAGCATTACAAGAAATTTATCTGAAGCATCTTGATCGGGCCATATACATATAATGAAAACAGTCTATTACAAAATTTATAATAGTTTCGTAATTGGTTTTGTCCAGTACCTTAGAAGCCGATAGGTGGCTGTGACTAGCAGTGAAACTTTTTAATTCACCAATTAGAAAATACGTACATACTTGGGACTAATTTGTTTAATAGAATATTGCTTGTAAGAAAGACCTGTAGATTCTTAGAAAAATACAGTCTTTAGAGCTGGACAAAGCAAGGCTGTTTTGTTACTTTACTTTTGTAAGAAGAATTTATAATGCACACAGTACAAAACAGGTCATCTCCTTTAACACGTATATTCCTATAAACTTCTGGATCACTGTCAAACCACTTTTGGAAATAATTTCCGTCTATATCTTCTCTTCTTTGGCATGTTACTTTACTTCATTTATTTATCCCTTCAGCTAATAGTTGTTAATGTAAATTAAGTTACTATTTATAAATAGTTATTTAAATACACACGGTGAATACAACTTACCGCAGACGTAAAAAAGTAACGTAAGGACGCGACAACGACCATTACAGCGTTACGTAAATAAATAAAACTAAGTTTTTAAATATTCTCTATATAGGTATTTTTGGGCCACTTTAAATAAGTACATCGAGTAATACTTTAATTTTGCTTATGAAATCAGAATTCCTTCTAAAATGAAAACTGATTAAGATCAATAAACACCACTTAGTACATCAAAAATATTTACTTTTATCATAGTTTATCTATTTTCTGCCAAAATTTAATACTGGGAGTTTCCAACTTAACTGAAGAAGAATCCGTTAAAAATAAAATCAATTTTTGAAAATCTGGTCCTACGTGAGACGCCTATGACTAAATTAACACTTCACAGAGTTAACATAGTTACTTTGTGAGTCAAAAATAACAATTAAATAACAAGTAGGTATGCGAGTTATGTTAGCTTCTAGGTCTGCCTGCAAATTACACAATTCTAGTTGAAGATTCGTTTTGCTTACGTTCTCAAGAGAAATAGTAAAGCGAGTAAAAACTGAAATTTCTCCTTCGCTTTTCTTTAAGTCGCTAAATCAGTTTTCGAATTTTTTTGCAATTGTTTCAATGTATTTTATACCCGTTAAATATGAAACTTTCTCAAAATCCTTCATTTCTTCAAGGAGAATACTTCCTATGTGGCTATATAAATTGAAGATATTTTCGTGTTTTACCTTGGCTTCAAATTTAATTCGTTAATATGAATTGTCAGGTCTGTTAAAAATGCAATGTGTGATAGAAATTTTCGTTCTACATTTTGATTTTCCAGGCAGGTAGTGTCGAAGTTTCCATTTTTAAGGAAAATGGAATATCATTACGCAGAGCGAAGAAACATTTCAAACAGTATCCGGGGCTTAACCAATGAATATTGGTGTGAAGTAACAAGGTTCCATATATAGCATCTACTTCGGCCAAAAAATCACGAAACTTCCTCTGAGTCAAAGCGCATTTGCTCCGTCTTATAATATTCATTATTTTAACAACCACTTTCATGACGTTTATTGGAATTTCCACACAGGGCCTCTTGTCGAACAATGCAGTGTATCACAGGACAGTTGATATTGTTTTGTTTTAAGAGTCTTGCAAATCCAATACAGTTCCTATCATAGTTCTGGCGTCATGAGTGACAATACATGAACATTTATCGAATCCCCATAGTCTGATACCACCTTATTTGCAGTTAAACATATTCGTACTCTTACTTGTACGATGGAGAGAAATAAGATCTAACCATCACTATTGCTACTCTGAGCTCCTCTTGAATAAATATTTACATTTTTTAATTATGTCGTGTAATTTTTTGGATACATATTAATTAATGTCTTAATTCTTAATAAGCACTCCATCAGCATTTTTCGCTTTGACAACTCCCAGCGCTACTTCGTAAGAAGGGGCAATACTGTATTTGTTATCAGTGTTAGATTTTTTGAAGGAATTTGTTTGTTTTTAGTTTTTTCTTATAATCGGTAATGATAACATTTCTAAACTTCCTTATATATTGAGAAATGTTTTCTTGTGTAACATGTTGTAATGTCGTTTTATATTATATTCTTTAATTAACAATTAACTTTGCGAACTGTATCCAACGTTTTTCTGCATGTAAATCTTTATTCTACACTATTAACTATTAACTTTGGTCGTTCCGCTTGACCCAACCTTCTAATGCAGGGTAATTCAGAATTTATGTAAAAAAATTTTTTTAATGTACAGGGGCCTCTTACAAATACAATTTTATAAAAAAATAATCAAAAATAATTTAAAAATACATTTCTGCACGACACTGGAAACTAGTCCACTGTAAAACCTGATAAAGCGGCAAAGATGCAATAGTCGACCAAACAAAAAATGGAAAAAAATCCCAAGAACAGAAATAAAAATAACATTTTATAGCACCTAATTTATACAGTTAATTCAACTGCTTTTGCGGTTATTGTTATTAATTATTAATAGAATTAATTTGTGGTTTTAATTACTAAAATAATTTGACATACCTGAAGTTACAACAAAATTTTGGATCCGTCTTACCCAGTTTCTACAAACTAACACAAATGTTTCTGCTTCTTGTCCGTTTTGAACTAAAATTGTTGGTAGCAACAAACTATAATACGTTCGCGTAAATCATCAAGATAGATATCCACATGGGTGTGATACATTTAAGTTTTTAAATATCCCCACAAAAAGAATTTCAAATGATTTAAAGTCAAGAGATCGTGGCGGCCATGGTACCGGTCCTCTTCGTCCAACCCCTTGGTATTAGTGCTTGTAGACGCTGTACATGGTATGGATATAATTGAGCCTCATGTATGATACGCCACATTGTTGCAATACGCCATGGACGTATTCTTCTACGATTTGGTTTCAAATTTACCTACACTTGCACTGCACACCGCGATAAAAGTAGCTGCATTTGGCACATGTTTACCAGAAAATGGTTCTGGTAAAGCCTTTTCACATCACCATAAATTAAACAGATATCAATTCTGAATTGTTATACACGTAAATCATTTTTGACGATTGAAAATAGCATCACAAAAAAATTTATACTAACAAAAAATAATCATATCAATAATTCCAATATTTGGAATCGCCTGGCTAAAGGCTACAGTAGCCCAGCGATGTAAAGTTTAAAAATACTACAACTTTAATAATTGAATGAATCACCCTGTATACGTGCGCGTGGCCCCTCGAATGTTCGAAAACAGTCCAGCGAGATATCATTTCATCGTTGGACTAAGAATAACTCACTTATGTATATTTTCGTTTCTAAAATATACAGGTATCTGTACATGTTTGTGATTCTCTCCCAAAAATTGACGTATCAGTCCACAGGCCTTATGATTGACAGCCCTGTTGCTATTTTTCATTGTCTCCCTTAATGAGCTTTACTTGTTAAATAATTATGCAATATAAATATGTCTACGTTTAGTTATTTTGACAACTGCATCATTAATTTTACCAGACAGGGAAATCTCTTAGTCTTCCACGACATGGAGGAGTTGCTTCCAATCAGCAGAAGCCATAGTCTCATTGTTGGTGGTGATAGATGGCAGTGATTATCTCCTAGATGGTACAGCCTAGTTTATCGAGTTGGCTGTGACTGATTTGCAAAAGGTCGGTGTTCCCACGTCTCCAACTTTAAATATATGCCCCGCCGCCAATTGAATTATAAGGAATTTGTAAAATTCAATGACACTGACGCCACAAGAAATATTTGTCAGGGAAGATTTATTTGATGAATATTATTAACATTTACAACAGATTACATGCCTAAAATGCTTGATTAACTAAACTATGTTTTTAAACTAAGGGGAGCGATTGGCAAAGAAACATTTACACTGCAAATGTAACCAAAAAATATACCAGATAATTATGGAGGAAAATTTGAATTTTAATCGGTTTTCATCAAAAGATTTCATAGAAGCTCCTTAATTCTACTATGAGCATAATAAGTTAAGTATATTTTTGCTTAAATTAAATGCTCGCTGGCGTGTAAAATAGACAGATGTGCTGAGGTTCTTACTTTATTTAGTCAGTTTAATATACAGGGTGTTCAGTAAAGAATGGGCTATACTTTAGGGCTAGCTTTTTTGGACAAAAATAATATGATTTATATCAACTTACCTTAAATTAATTTTAATTTCTTAAGAAGTTATAGTGCTTTTCTAATTTAATTTCTTTATGATAATATTCTTATTTGTTGGGTACTAGGGAAAGTTGCATGAATTTTATATTCGTTTGAAATGTATTACAGGGTAATTTTTCAAACATATTGAAAGGTTAGAACAAATATCTGGCGGCAATAATCACGTAATAATTAAAATATGAACAATAATAAATTGCCATAGAATGTAAACAAAACCACGTGATAACATTGGTGTGACGTTACACGAAGTTCAACGCGGATTGTTTCAGTGGATACAGGTGCAGGTTACGGTGTTAATGGTGTAATAGGAGTTTGTTTCTTTTTATTACTAGTATTTTTTCGTTTTGTGGAATTTGTGAGTCATGGATACATAGTGCAAATACTGTGTAGGTAATGTGATAATTATTAGTGGTGATGTGCTGAACAATATAGATCCGCTCGTGACAATTACGGCAACAATATTGTTGTCTAAGTACCAGATAGATGGTTTTCCTTGAGGTATTTATAACATTATGCCATCTGATTTCACATTAAACTGCTTATTTTAATTTGAAAAATAATAAATAAAAGTAATGAATAATAATATTTAATATTTATTTAAAATTTAATTTCTTCCTAAACATTTTTAAAAAATCATTATTCCTATAATCCTTACTTTTGTTTATTATGTTTTCAGAATAAAACAGGCGATTCAATGTTGTGAAATCTAATAGCAAAATTTTATAAATGCCTCAAATAATATTCTACATCACGTAAATGGCTGGAGTAAATACAGAACATGTTATTTGGAATCGGAATGAAGCGCTGAATACAATAAATAAGAAAAACTATAAGTTTTCTTTACCACTTACATTTTAATTTTTTCGATGAACTTAAACCTTCCTGCAATTAAACTTACATTAAAACGGTCTTCACAAGCAAACAATGTTGCAATGCTTCCTTGCTTCGCGTTTCATCGCTCTATACCACATTTTTCTTTTAAATTTTTGGCACGATGAAATATTTTGTATTAGGTGTTGTATGCTGTATTCGAACATAATGGCAATACGTCTTCCATTTGCCCGGTGTGATGCATTTTCTGTGTCCATTTTACAAGTCTATTTTTCAACTTTATTCAATACTAATCTCTAATATCACAAATTACAAATTAACTGTTCTCAACGTATGTATAGCGTTGTCCGAAAGCAAGAAAATCGTATACAGACATAAACTACACTACTACTACAGCACACTACCGTATTTAGGTATATAATTTTAGTTTGAGCGCCAACCTATATAAAATGATAAGAAATTACTATATCCTTCAGTACATTCGTTCCTTATAGGTAGGAAATGGAGCAATTAAATAAAGATATTAACAAAATTAAAATTCACACATTTATTTCTCATCATAGTTCCAGAGGAACTGGTGGAAGTTGACAGAGCTGATTGCAGATCTAGTAATACCTACTTCACATCTGGAGTCTCAGCGAACCTAACTTTCAGTAGTAAGTTGATAGAATTTACTTAAATATTCAATTCAAAAATAATCAATCAATTAAAATAAAACAGTATAACAGTAGTTATCTGTTAAATTATCCTTATTAGGAAATATTCAATAAACGAATGATTAATAAATTATTAGATTTAAGAATTAATAAACTATTATAATCTAAAAATTATTAGATTAAAAAATAAAAATATCAATAAATTATTCTGTAAATTATTATTCTCAAAAAATTATAATTTTTCTGGTTAATAAAAAGAAATAGATTAAAAAAATTGAGAGTTCTTGATTAGCACGTGGTCGACTAATATGCAGGTTATAAAAAGAAATTTAATTTATAACAATAAAATTATTGAATTACCGTTATAGATATTACACATTGTTTAGAGAGTGGAAGAGTTACGAGCAGTTACTAATACGCAGTTATAGTTTTGCCATGTATGATACAAGTCGTTGCTGTCTGTGGACGATAATCATAAGTATATTGTTCTAACTCGATCATGGACCATGGACCATAATTGTAAATACCTTTTCAAAATACAATTAAAAACTGGAAAATTGGAAAGTGGTAGAAATAGGTAAGTAATAATGGCCGATTCATCCGATACAAAATAATTGTTGATTTGCTTCTTGTTTCAGAAAACCTATATTGTATACGTCATTACATGATTACTATTTCATTTGATCCTGAACTACTTAGCTATAAAATTTTGGAAAATAGATCAAACCAGGAAATTATTGATTTAAACAGTTTATTGAATAAAGAGACGTTTGAACTTTATCACTCATACAACACCACTGAGTATTTTGTGACACCAAAGTACTTACATATTTTGTTAAATTTAGAATGTATTGTTTAATAATATAATAAAATGAAACATCTTTACATACTGCGTCATGTCATTTTCTACATATATAATCTCAACTTTTATTATATTCAACTTGTTATAGCAAACTTTTATATCAAATAGTGTGTAGTTAGTACCTAGTGGTAATAAATATATAATAATAACAATAATTATTTTTATTGTTATTGTTGTTATGACTGCTTCCACAATTCTATTAAACCTATATTGTGTACCAACTAAACAGGTTGTCTTTAATAGACTGTAATTTTTATATTATAATCATTTATAATAATTTTATTATTATCTATTATTATTAATAATAGTAATAATAATAGTTATTATAAATATTTATAAAGTCATAATTTACATAATAACTATAAAAAAAATTAAACACTTTTAATAGGTACAGAATAGTTTAATTATCATAAAAACTATGTAAGGATCAACACAGTATAATGAAAAATAATCACTATTTTGAGTTTGTTACAACACTAAAGAGTTTAGAAAGCTACCTCCAAAATTGTTCCGTGTTACAATTAAAAGATTTATTTAGCTAACAAATAACTGAGGTAACATTACACAATCGGGTGTAGACTCGTTTTGACAACCATGTGTTGATTTTGAGTGAAATTTTACTCAAAATTTTTTACGGTATCTCTTCAGGCCTATAACTTCAAAAGGGAGCAAAATTGTGCTAAGTTGATGTAAATAACATAATTTGTATCCAAGGAAGTCTTACTTTAAAGTATGATCCATTTTTAATGACCACCCTGTATATTATTTTAAATAAAAACATTAACTTAAAAATATCCGCTGAAAAATCATGAAAATAATGTATTAAGAAATTTCATTATGTGTTCCAATTTCTGTCTTACTTGTAACCTCACTCATATTCGCGAAATGTCAGAAAAAAATGCACGGAAAATGATACATTTGTTGCTTAGTTCTGACAAATAACTGATTTATTTGCTGTTGACACAATAAACAAAGAAAAAACACAAAAAGATAAATAAATGATGAGATCTGAGGAATTGAATGACAATGGGCCAATGACAAGCCAACAATTAAGCGGGTGAAATTGAAATTACTCCTCCTAGTTTAAAAACAGAGTATAGAAAATGACAAATAGTTGTTGCTTATGTATAAATTACAGATTAGAAGTTCTTATATTAAAATATATTTAAAGCTACTGCATTTTTATTTATGAATAAAAATATTCGGAACAAATATCGCTATATTATATATTTATATATTCATCAGAGGAAGTAAATAATTAATTTTGCATGAAAGAACCAGCTGATAATTGCGGTTAATGTAGGAAAACGGTAAATGATATGAGGGATTTACTTACCACATCCTTTAAATATTTGTTGATATCCATAACAAATTACTACGTTGTTACTTGAAAAGTGAGACACTAATTTTTCTAAATTTATTATTTTAATTATATGAATGACTACGTGTATTTGTGAAATATTTCATACAATCAGTGGCGTACTATTGCAGAAGCTTACAAAGTCCGTACGTCTTAATTTTTAAGGGCAGTAAATTTTCAACTCTAACATCCTGTATATTGAAACAGAGACGCCCAAATAAAAAATGGCATAAGGAAAGTCACATTATTTTTGTCCAAAGAATATGTGGTTAATGACATGGCCTTCTATTTTGGGACACCCTGAATATTTCCAATTAAACTTACATTGAAATGCTCTTCACAAACAAACAATGTTGCAATGTTGAAGAGTTTAACGTTTTCCTTTCGTGGAGCTTCAATATGCCCCAAATGACAAATTACCTCTTCAAAACGCGTACTGCGTTCTCCGAAAATGGAAATCGTATTATACAGATATAAAGCATAATGATGTATTAGGTATGCACGTGCAAACGTCATCTGACGTCACTAGTCATCGCTGTGGAGACGACCGTTTTCTGGGGGCATGGCCAGACAGAAATTTTAAGTACCGTTTTTAGACTTATGTTTCCACGAAATTTCGATTAAAATACGTAATACATTTTTCCTTCTGCAAGTATTCAGAAAAATTATGCAATATCTCCATTAGGCAGATTCCTGGAATCTGGGAAAATATTTGCCAAAATTGGGTGCGTTGGTACTACGACTTTGTCCGCGACAGTGGAAGTGAATTTCAATATTTTCTATAAGAATGATACGTTTCTATATCATTTTTGTCCACTACTTGGTGGTTTAGTTACTATTATTTTTTGTCTGCTGTTTACATAGAATTTGTTTAAGAGCTTAAAATCTTCACACTGAAAATATGTGCGTTATAAAATAATATTTTATTAACGCTCACGGGCCGTTACAAATCACGCGTCTTTGTCTTTTTATTGGGAATAGTTTTTGCGGGCAACATTCAAAAGCTCTGGAGAAATATTTTATATTCAGTAATTGTTCCCTCGCAATTCTTTGTTCCATTCTCCTTTAACAATGGAGTTTTAAGTGGACTTTTTATTAGTCATGTACCTATCGACAGATATTAACAGGTTCCTTTATAGCATTTTTATGTAATATAAATTTCATATACAAGCCATTAAAACGTATTAACAAGCGATAGTTATATTGTGCAAGACGTGGTGATATTTTTTAATGGCTATTTGTCATTATGAGAACAGTTGACGCTATTATAATGCAAATTAAAAATTGGAGCACGCATAATAATTTTCTAAATAATATTTATATGCACTTCTTTTCAAAATTGCACCTTATTTTACATTAAAAGAAGTATTTTTATTAAACTAAATTAAATAAGTGTAACTTTAAAAAGTACTAGCATTTGAACACATTAAATAAATTAATTACCACAAACAATCAGATGAATAAACAGCACTATTGCAAATATCAGAAAGAACTGACGATTCAAGTCAAGGATGCGCCCTCGCTGTGCAAAATTTATCTAGATATCTATATCTAGACAATCGTTGGTTATAGTGGTTTGTAATATAATTCTTGCATGTTGCTTGCTTAGTTTTATAATTATCTGATTATTTATAGTGATCGATTGGACATAAAAATCAGGTAAGTAAAAAATTTTTGAAAATGAACCTACCAATGTTTTTACTGTTATTTTGTGTCTTCGTATGATATCTATCATTATATACAGAGAGTACAGTCATCTATTTCTGAAAATCCTAAGTGTTTTTGGTCTTTTGTACAATCTAAGAGGAGGGGTTCGAGGATACCGGGAGAGGTCTCATATAACAATAAGCACTATGATAAGCAATCTGATATTGTTAATGCTTTTTCTGAGTTTTTTAGTAGTGTCTTTCTAAGTTCTGATGATCATGAAATTTTTAATTACCCTTCTGATTTTTGTTATAATAATATCGTTTTAAATGAATTTACAGAGGCCGAAGTGTTCGCTGCCATCAAAAAGTTAAAAAATAAGATGACATCTGGCCCAGATGATATTCCATCATTTATTGTAAAAGACTGTGCTGCAGTTCTAGCCCACCCTTTATGCAAACTTTTTAATCTTGCTTTAAGAACTAAAACTTTTCCAAGTCGTTGGAAAGAGGCCAGGGTTTGTCCTATATTTAAGAGTGGCGATAAGTCACAAGTGGAGAACTATAGACCAATATCAATAATTTCTAATTTTGCTAAGATTTTTGAGACAGCTCTTTATAATCGTATCTACCTTTCCGTTCGTAACCTAATTTCTCCATACCAACATGGATTTGTTGGCGGCAGGTCAACTGTTACTAACTTAGCTGTTTTTGCTGAATATGTCACACATGTTTTGGATAATAGAGGTCAGGTAGATGTGATATACACGGACTACTCAAAGGCTTTTGATAAGGTTAATCACAAAGTTCTACTTTATAAATTGGCTATGACTTTTGGCTTCTCTGATGACTTGGTCTAGCTTATTAAGTCTTATTTATATAATAGAGTACAGTTTGTTAGTTATAATGGATTTGATTCGGTTAATTACGTTGCAACTTCTGGAGTACCCCAGGGTTCTACCCTGGGACCGTTATTATTCATTTTATTTATTAATGACCTTAGTGAAGTAATTAGTAGTAAAAAGTTATTATATGCAGATGATTTAAAATTTTTTTCGTCTATTGCTAGCTTGGATGATTGTTATAATCTACAGAGACAGCTTGATGAGGTACAGTCTTGGTGTGCTAGAAATAAGTTATATTTAAATACTGCTAAATGTAAGACTGTAAGTTTTTAGAAAACTATCTACTTATGAATTTAATTGCGTAATTGATGAAACTGTACTATCTCGTTATGACTCTTGTAAGGATTTGGGTGTATTGTTTGACAAAAAATTTTCATTTCATGATCATGTAACTATTAAGACAAATGAAGCATTTACATTTTATGGATTTATTCTTAGGAATTGTAAGCAATTTACACACATACAAGCTATTAAAACTTTATATTACGCTTACGTACGTTCGAGGATAGAGTATGCAGTACTTATCTGGTATCCTTTTTATAATATACAAAAGAAAATTGTGGAACGAGTTCAAAGAAAGTATTTAAAATACTTGGTATTTCAGAATGATGGAGTTTATCCTGAGAGAGGTATTGATTACAATATTTTAACTAGTCGTTTTGATGTCACTAGTTTAGAGAGTCGAAGAATATGTATTTCCGTATCTTTTTTATATAAAATCATAAACAACCTCATTGACTGCTCCGAATTGCTTTCTGCTGTTAATTTTTATGTACCTAGGGTAAATTCAAGAACGACGTTAAGTTTTAAATGTGATACCGCTAAAACTAATATTTTATTAAGGTCTCCGATATGTATTATGTGTGATAACTTTAATCTGTTAGAACACCCTTGTGACATGTTTGCCTGTTCATTGAATACTCTTGTTAATCTAGTTAATGAGCAATACAGTTAACTTTCTTTTCATTTTTTTTTATGTACGCAACATTTTTGTATTTTAGGTATGCGAATATTTCATGTATGATTTTTTTTTATTATTTAGTATTTCTTTTTATAGTTAACTTTCTTTTTATTTTATTTTATTTATAATTTTTTTTTTGGATGTACTCAAGATTTGTATATGGTATATGGGAATGTTTCATGTATGAATTTTTAATTTATTCTTATTTAAGTGTTTAATGGTTAATTTAAGATTTTGCCCTGTAAATGGAACTCTGTTGGGCAATAAAGCTTATTATTATTATTATTATTATTATTATTATTATTATTATTATTATTATTATTATTATTATTATTATTATTATTATTATTATTATTATTATTATTATTATTATTATTATTATTATTATTATTATTATTATTATTATTATTATTATTATTATTATTATTATTATTATTATTATTATTATTATTATTATTATTATTATTATTATTATTATTTTTATTATTATTTTTTTTTTTTTTTCCAGTAACACCTTCCGAAGCTCCGACACATTCGGAGATGTTCTGAAGAGTCAAGCAATGACCACTCTCCACTCCGTGGAGTCAGTAATCATTGCGCCCGTAAATCGTGCGTTCTGAGTAGACGTAGCGAACCAAGGACGATTGCCTTCTGCATTCTGCCGGCTAAGATCTCTGCCGAATTTCGGCAAGCCGGTATGATCTTTAACTCAGAAAGCAACGTATGTCTCATTCCACCCAGGACGCCTATAATGAGCACCACAATCTTAACAGAGTGGTCTGGATACAGCCTGCGGAGCTCGGAGAGAAGATCTCGATACTTCCTCCGTTTTTCCTCCTCTTTTAGGACGATGTTGTTCTCTGCGGGAGCCGAGAACTCAATCACAAACATCGTCCTAAGTTGGTGGTCGAGGAGGACTACATCAGGCTTATTGGCTTGAATTTGCCTGAGGGTGGGGAATGAATAGTTCCAATAAATTCGGCACTTCTCATTCCCCACAACGGATTCTATATCCCCCGGAGCATAAAGCAGCACTGGCGTCTCGTCTATCTCATACGAGTGTCGTAAATGATAATACAACACCCGTAAGGCTGAATCGTGTCTTTGGATATACGCTGTGGCCGCATATACCGGACAGGCCGACAGGAGATGCATAAGCGTCTCTGGCGCCTGGCGGCAGGCCCTGCATCTGGTATCAGGAACCTCGATACCCAAGACACGACTACGATAGACGAGAGTATTAATTACACCATCTTGGCAAGCCATTATGAACCCCTCGGTCTCAGAGTTCAGCCCCGCTGACCTCAAAAAAGCGAAGGTCAGCTTTTCAGATAAGCCAAGCCCCTCTAGATGACGGTAGAAGAGACCATGCATTGGCTTATCCTTATGTAGCTGCAGAAGATGACGCGTCTCTGCAGCTTTAATTTGGGCTTTTAACTGAGCAGGGTCCCACTCGGTGACAGAGTCTGGATTTTCTCGCTCAGTATCGAACACGAGACCAAGTTCATTGGCTGCTCTTCTCGCTGCCTTATATACAAATGCTCCTATCCCTGCTGCTTCATGGTCTTGGACCATGCAGAGAAGGGGATCCGAGCTCCTGATGATTTTACAGGCTTCCTCCAAAACCACTCTGCCCTGGAGACACTCCAAACTCAAGAGTCCACGGCCTCCCCGATTTCTTGGGAAGTATAACCGCGAAACGGACGATCTTGGATGCAAACTCTGATGGAGATGCATCATTTTGCGGGTCCCTACATCGAGTTGCCTCAGCTCTTCTTGTGTCCATTTCACTACTCCAAAGGAGTAGAGAAGGATCGGAACGGCAAGCATATTAGTGGCACTCACCTTGTTTTTACCCGACAGCTCCGAAGACCAGATTTGTCGGAGGCGGTGCCGATACCTGCCGCGGAGAGCGTTTTTCACCATTGCCACCTCATGAGTGCCCCGCTGTGGGACACCCAAATAGGTGTACGACTCTCCGGCATCTAGGTGGTGGAAGATGCTTCCGTCTATTAGCTGGGCGTCCTCTCCGTATGCACCGCATCGTCCTCTCTTGAGATGAACCAGTGCACATTTGTCCAGCCCGAACTCCATCCCAACTGCCTGCGTGTACTCCTGTACCACTCTGAGGGACTGATTTAAATCCCTCTCACCGGAGGCATAGAGTTTAAGGTCATCCATGTAGAACAAATGGGTGACCTTATGCCTCCGGTCTCCTGGGGTACCGCAGTTATAACCCCGGGTACGACGAAGTGCAACGGATAATGGCAGCAGTGAGATGCAAAACAAGAGGGGACTCAGGGAATCTCCCTGGAACACTCCCCTTCTGAACAAAACCGGCTCTGTCTGGACCCTAGCATTAGCCGATGTTATGGTAAAGCGGGTCCTCCAGAGCGGCATGAGTTGTTCAATACATCTCACTATGGGGTCGGCCACCGCAAGGCATTGGAGCAAGTGGATTATTAGCTCATGCGATGTCATATCAAATGCCTTGCGGTAATCTATCCAGGCCATTGAGAGATTTCGCTTGTACTGCACGGAGTCCTGCGTAATACATCTGTCGATGAGCAGGTTCTCCTTACAGCCAGCTACACCCCTCTTGGACCCTCGCTGCTCGTACATCCGTTGATAAACCGGGTTCACTGCGTGGAGCACACGCGCGTACAAGATGCGAGTAAACACCTTGTAACACGCATTCAGGCAGGTTATTGGGCGGTAGTTCTTTGGCTGGGACAAATCTCCGCTCTTAGGGATAAGCACGGTTCTCCCCTCGACAAACCACGCCGGAATTTGCTGCTCTCCATTTAGCCAGGACGTGAATATTCTGGCCAAATGACGGTGGACACTGGTGAATTTTTTCCACCAGAAGTTGCTGATCCCATCGGGACCAAGAGCAGCGAAGTTCTTCGATCTAATAAATGATCTCCGAACTTCATCCGGGGTTATCGGTGGGCACACCTCTTGTGGCTCTCGAATCCTTTGACAAAAGGCCTCGAAGTGTGCCAGGGCTGGAGTGTCTCTATCAAGTGGAATCCTGCGGCCATAAAGATCTCTCCAGAAGGCTTCTACCCGATCTACAGTCGGCGGATTGTCCGCAACACGCTGAGGCTGTTCAAAAAGTCGAGAAGGCCTTACACGGAACAAATTATTTTGCTCCAACCTTCTCGACCGCCTCACTAGTGACTTTTTCGCAGCCACTAGCATCCGTATCCTGTCGAGAGAATGCTGCTTGATGGTAAGCAGCACCACCCGATTCAGGGTATGATGGACCCGCCTAAGGGAAGTAGCGATGCGTCTCACCTTAGGTGTGAAAGCCCTATTGGCTTCCACGTAGTCCATCTCACATTGGATACGGGACGCGTGTTGCCTCGCCGACCGGATCTTAGCCTCCATCTTGTGCACTCGCCGCCGTGCTCCCTCTAGTGGAGAAACGGCATTTTCACGCCCTCTCTCCACCCGAGTCAGCAGTTCAGCGGCTTCGTACACAGCGCAATTGACGCGCCAGATGTCAGCCTCTTCTGGGAGATCTTCACGGAGCGCAGTATCCACTCGGGCCAGATCTGCGGGCTTCGGGGGTTTTATGAAAGGCAACCCCCGACGGGTGCTCAGGCCGTCCTGTTCTCGGGGAATGAAGCGCGGCGCCTCTGCGGGATCATTCCGTGGCTCTTCAGCCACTTCGTTCACCCTTAGATGAGGACGCCTCTCATAGCCTCTGCGACGAAGGTAGGATACATAATCCCGCAGATTTTGTGCGGTGAGGGCGCGGCCTTCGGGGTGCATATCACACCACCGAGCATACATCCGCGCCATGTATCCTCTTCGCCCGGGCTCGCTGCTTTCATAACAGACCAGAAGATCGTCCCTTAGTTCATCGGTCCACTCAAAACTTCCATTTTCATGGCCTTGGTCATCAACGGGCAATCCGTCCGGCTGGGCCCCACCACCTTGCCCATGACCCCCATCCGAATGGGGTCGATTGTGGGGGCCCTCTCTCCTGGCATCTGGAACCGGAGGTTTCAGTGTGTCAGGTGGTTGGCCTGACATCGACGATTATTATTATTATTATTATTATTATTATTATTATTATTATTATTATTATTATTATTATTATTATTATTATTATTATTATTATTATTATTATTATTATTATTATTATTATTATTATTATTATTATTATTATTATTATTATTATTATTATTATTATTATTATTATTATTATTATTATTATTATTATTATTATTATTATTATTATTATTATTATTATTATTATTATTATTATTATTATTATTATTATTATTATTATTATTATTATTATTATTATTATTATTATTATTATTATTATTATTATTATTATTATTATTATTATTATTATTATTATTATTATTATTATTATTATTATTATTATTATTATTATTATTATTATTATTATTATTATTATTATTATTATTATTATTATTATTATTATTATTATTATTATTAATATTATTATTATTATTATTATTATTATTAATATTATTATTATTATTATTATTATTATTATTATTATTATTATTATTATTATTATTATTATTATTATTATTATTATTATTATTATTATTATTATTATTATTATTATTATTATTATTATTATTATTATTATTATTATTATTATTATTATTATTATTATTATTATTATTATTATTGTTATTGTTATTATTATTATTATTATTATTATTATTATTATTATTATTATTATTATTATTATTATTGTTATTGTTATTATTATTATTATTATTATTATTATTATTATTATTATTCTTATTCTTATTGTTATTATTATTATTATTATTATTATTATTATTATTATTATTATTATTATTATTATTATTATTATTATTATTATTATTATTATTATTATTATTATTATTATTATTATTATTATTATTATTATTATTGTTATTGTTATTGTTATTGTTATTGTTATTGTTATTGTTATTGTTATTGTTATTGTTATTGTTATTGTTATTGTTATTGTTATTGTTATTGTTATTGTTATTGTTATTGTTATTGTTATTGTTATTGTTATTGTTATTGTTATTGTTATTGTTATTGTTATTGTTATTGTTATTGTTATTGTTATTGTTATTGTTATTGTTATTGTTATTGTTATTGTTATTGTTATTGTTATTGTTATTGTTATTGTTATTGTTATTGTTATTGTTATTGTTATTGTTATTGTTATTGTTATTGTTATTGTTATTGTTATTGTTATTGTTATTGTTATTGTTATTGTTATTGTTATTGTTATTGTTATTGTTATTGTTATTGTTATTGTTATTGTTATTGTTATTGTTATTGTTATTGTTATTGTTATTGTTATTGTTATTGTTATTGTTATTGTTATTGTTATTGTTATTGTTATTGTTATTGTTATTGTTATTGTTATTGTTATTGTTATTGTTATTGTTATTGTTATTGTTATTGTTATTGTTATTGTTATTGTTATTGTTATTGTTATTGTTATTGTTATTGTTATTGTTATTGTTATTGTTATTGTTATTGTTATTGTTATTGTTATTGTTATTGTTATTGTTATTGTTATTGTTATTGTTATTGTTATTGTTATTGTTATTGTTATTGTTATTGTTATTGTTATTGTTATTGTTATTGTTATTGTTATTGTTATTGTTATTGTTATTGTTATTGTTATTGTTATTGTTATTGTTATTGTTATTGTTATTGTTATTGTTATTGTTATTGTTATTGTTATTGTTATTGTTATTGTTATTGTTATTGTTATTGTTATTGTTATTGTTATTGTTATTGTTATTGTTATTGTTATTGTTATTGTTATTGTTATTGTTATTGTTATTGTTATTGTTATTGTTATTGTTATTGTTATTGTTATTGTTATTGTTATTGTTATTGTTATTGTTATTGTTATTGTTATTGTTATTGTTATTGTTATTGTTATTGTTATTGTTATTGTTATTGTTATTGTTATTGTTATTGTTATTGTTATTGTTATTGTTATTGTTATTGTTATTGTTATTGTTATTGTTATTGTTATTGTTATTGTTATTGTTATTGTTATTGTTATTGTTATTGTTATTGTTATTGTTATTGTTATTGTTATTGTTATTGTTATTGTTATTGTTATTGTTATTGTTATTGTTATTGTTATTGTTATTATTATTGTTATTGTTATTGTTATTGTTATTGTTATTGTTATTATTATTATTATTATTATTATTATTATTATTATTATTATTATTATTATTATTATTATTATTATTATTATTATTATTATTATTATTATTATTATTATTATTATTATTATTATTATTATTATTATTATTATTATTATTATTATTATTATTATTATTATTATTATTATTATTATTATTATTATTATTATTATTATTATTATTATTATTATTATTATTATTATTATTATTATTATTATTATTATTATTATTATTATTATTATTATTATTATTATTATTATTATTATTATTATTATTATTATTATTATTATTATTATTATTATTATTATTATTATTATTATTATTATTATTATTATTATTATTATTATTATTATTATTATTATTATTATTATTATTATTATTATTATTATTATTATTATTATTATTATTATTATTATTATTATTATTATTATTATTATTATTATTATTATTATTATTATTATTATTATTATTATTATTATTATTATTATTATTATTATTATTATTATTATTATTATTATTATTATTATTATTATTATTATTATTATTATTATTATTATTATTATTATTATTATTATTATTATTATTATTATTATTATTATTATTATTATTATTATTATTATTATTATTATTATTATTATTATTATTATTATTATTATTATTATTATTATTATTATTATTATTATTATTATTATTATTATTATTATTATTATTATTATTATTATTATTATTATTATTATTATTATTATTATTATTATTATTATTATTATTATTATTATTATTATTATTATTATTATTATTATTATTATTATTATTATTATTATTATTATTATTATTATTATTATTATTATTATTATTATTATTATTATTATTATTATTATTATTATTATTATTATTATTATTATTATTATTATTATTATTATTATTATTATTATTATTATTATTATTATTATTATTATTATTATTATTATTATTATTATTATTATTATTATTATTATTATTATTATTATTATTATTATTATTATTATTATTATTATTATTATTATTATTATTATTATTATTATTATTATTATTATTATTATTATTATTATTATTATTATTATTAATTATTATTATTATTATTATTATTATGGTTGAATAGTGCTACGGCTTGAAATTCAGCTCTTATTTTAAGTCCTACAAATTGTGGTTTTAAAGTGTTTTAATTGTTACTTAGTGAATAACTTTATTTATTAACTATCAGTGTATGTGTGTGATTGTTGGTCCAAGCAAATTTAATCCAAAACATAGTTTCTACGATTGTGGATGTTTATACAGTCATTAATTCAACTGTTTATTTTGGGTTTTTGCTCCTTTTGTCAGCTGGCAGAAGTTTATCCCACCAACGGTCAATTTTATTATTTGATTAATTTGATATTTTAATCTGATATTTTATTTGTTATTATGACGGAGTCTAGTGCCAGTACTAGTGATAACTTAACAAATTGTATACGATGCAGAAATCCCGCACGTACTGGCATTAAATGCACCCGCTGTGGCACAGTCTCACATAAAAGTTGCTTAAAAATGTTAAAGAATGTCAAATTTTTGGACGACGACACAGTAATATGTTGTTCTGATAGTGGCGTTGAACTGCCTCCTGTTCAAAATGCACGAGAGGCTAGTAAGTGTGATGCCCGAAATTTTGAAAATAACGTAGCTACAGCTGAAAATGTTTTTGAAATGAAAATTTCTTATCTAGAGGAGATTATTCGTCAAAAAGACTTAATTATTTCCAACCAGACTATTGCGATCAAGTCTCTTACAGATCAGGTTGCTTTACTCAAAGAAATTAAACCTATTAATAATTGCTCTTCTGAATGTTCAAATAAAGAGCTTCAAAATACAGGCAACCGCAAGAAGAATTTGACTTATAATACTACCTCTGCTTCTTCATCGGCTAGTCCCATTGTTAGTAAACAAGCATTATCTAATGCTCTTCATAGTGCTCACGCTCACAATGTTTGTGATACACTCATCAACTTGGAAAGTGATAAAGTCAGTTATGCAAAGGATAAACCCAGAACCAAGTCAAGAGGTATTCTGGTAGGCAATTGTAAAAACTCTTCACATTGCCCCTTGAAGGCAGCTGCAGTTTCAACATCGATTCGCAAATATCAATATCATGTTACTAATTTGGACATCGATACTGATAGAGATCACTTATGCAATTATTTGAAGACCTTCGCTCCAAATATTGAGGTGGAAAAGTTAAATAGCAAAAACCCTTCAAAATATTCCTCCTTTAAGTTATCGTTACCTGTGGAAGAATCGTCTGCCATTATCGACAGTAACATCTGGCCTAATGGAGTGATTCTAAACCGGTTTTTTCCATCGAAATTCCTCCGAAGCAACGGAAGAAATCAATCTTCAACGTCAGAAAACATCTAACTTAAACTCTTTCTGTAAGTACTCTGTATTGCACGTCAATGTGCAAAGTTTATCTAATAAGGTTAATGAACTTCACTTGTTTTTGTCTAAAAATCATTATGATATTTTATGTGTTTCAGAGCACTGGCTTGAGCATGATTACTTAAAATTGATTTCTATACCTAACTACCAATTAGTTTCGAGTTACTGTCGTGAAGGAAAGAATAAACATGGTGGTGTTGCAATATTCTCCTCTAAGAAAATCCTTTTAAGAAATATTAATGTTTTAAACTTTTGTTATTCCTTTCATGCAGAGTTTTGTGCTACTGAAATAGTTTCTGAAAATTGTTTGTTGATAACTGCTTATAGATCATCCTCTAAGGGTGACCTTTCCATTTTTAAATCTTGCATTAGTAATCTAATTGATCATTTTTCAAGTAAATTTAAATTTTTTATTATTGTTGGAGACATAAATTTGAACCTTGATGGCGGTACAGAGTATGTTAATGATATATGTGATATTTTTGCTATGTATGGTTTGCAACACTTAATACATGAACCTACTAGAATTACGTTACATAGTAAGTCACAGTTAGATAATATTATCACTAATATTAATCCTGCTTTATTATCTGCGGGGGTTTTGGATACTCATATAGCGGATCATCTTTCGTTGTTTCTTCATATAGATGGAAAGCAAAAAGTTTTGTCCAGGGATACGTATCGTACTCGCATGATTAATGCTTTAAATTGTCATAAATTTGTGGAAGATCTAGAAAATTTAAATTGGAATCAATTGCATATTGACAACTTGAATGCTAATAATTCAATGAGTACCTTTTTAGAGAACTATTTGGAAGTGGTCAACAAAAATTTTCCTTATAGGAACAAGCATTTATCGTCCAAAGTTAAATGGTTCAACAAGGACCTTAGAATGCTGAGGAGAATGCTCAATAAAAATAAAAATCAGTACAATATGTCTGGTTCTCAAACTGATTGGATTATTTATTGTGAATGTAAGAAAACCTATAGAAGTGCTTTAAAACAGGCCAAACGTGCATATTACAGTAACACTATCTGTCATGCTGAAAATAGAAGTAAAGCTGTGTGGAAAATTGTTAATTCCGAAAGACCTAATAAAAAACCGGGGAACCCTGATGATTTTAATAATTTCTTTGCTACTGTTTCTGATGTTGTTTCATTGTCAGTTCGGGACCATAATCTGAATCCCATGATGTTTTTGAAAAATATGCCCACACCTTTATCTTCTTTTTTTACAACAGCCATTCTTGAATCAGATGTGCGTCAAGCTATTTTAAAATTAAAGAGAACAAATTGTTTTGACTACTATGGCCTTAATAGCCCTATAATAAAAACCTCTCTAGAGTACCTTGTAATAGCTTTGACTAAACTATTTAATAAATTTCTAAATGAGGCGGTTTGGCCTGATTGTTTTAAAATAACTAAGATCCTTCCAATACATAAAAAGGGGCCCATTGATAATTATGATAATTATAGACCAATTGCTATAGTTCCAATAATCTCAAAAATATTTGAAATATTAATTAAAGAGAAGTTACTCTCATACTTAGAAAGTAAACATATATTATCTCCATCTCAATTTGGGTTTAGAAAAGATTTTTCAGCTATTCGAGCATTACTGGCTATATTAGATGACATTGTCGAGGGCCTGGATAGGGGTACATCTACACATGCCATAATGTGCGACCTCTCAAAGGCTTTCGACTGTGTTAATATAAATATACTTCTCTTAAAACTAGAATATTATGGAATTCGAGGCAAGGAGCTCCAACTTTTCCGTTCCTATCTAACAAACAGACAGCAATATGTAAGTCATAATAATTGTGAATCTGCTTTATCACCTGTTACTGTAGGTGTCCCTCAAGGTTCGGTCCTTGGACCCATCCTTTTTCTTATCTATATCAACGACTTACCGGTTAATATTAATAATGCCTCCTGTTATCTTTACGCTGACGACACAACATTGTTATCTCGTGGCAATGAACAAGGCAGAGACTCTCTCAACCTAGCTAATACGTGGTTCTCAGCTAATAAATTAAAATTAAATTTGTCTAAAACTAACTTTATATCTTTTACTTCCAGTAAAACTTCAGATAAGATGGATCCCGTAAAGATTCTAGGAATTACTCTTGATCCCAGTTTAACGTGGACTGCTCACATAAATAGTCTCTGTTCGAAACTTGCCACGCAGATATTTCTTATGAGGCAATTAAGACCATTTGTCGATAATTATGTCATGAGAATTGTGTATTACTCATTGTTTCATAGTCACTTATCTTATGGGGTACCCCTGTGGGGAAACTCTAGTGGTGCACATAGAGTGTTTATATTGCAGAAGACAGCAATACGTCTTCTTGCGGGTGCTCCGATTGGAGCTCCTTGCAAAGAACTTTTTTTAAAATATCAGATCTTACCCCTGGCATGTTTGTATTTGCTTGATTCTTTCGCACTTATACATCATAATTCACAAAATATTCAATCTTATTCAGACATTCACAAATACGATACTCGCCATGCCAGTAACTTGATTATACCTTTTTCTCGATTGGACCTAACCAAGCGTAATAAGATACCAGTAGACCTCTACAACAAGTTTGTAAATTTTTTTACACAGCAAAATGTTAGAGATATGTCATCCAAGGTCTTCCACAGGTTTACTAAAAATTTTCTAGTATCACATTGTTTTTATAATATTGACGAATTTTTATCTTTTATTAATACTACTCACTCTAGATTATGACTGTAAATGTACTACCTACTGTATATAATGGTCAATAAACATCTATCTATCTATCTATCTATCTATCTATCTATCTATCTATCTATCTATCTATCTATCTATCTATCTATCTATCTATCTATCTATCTATCTATCTATCTATCTATCTATCTATCTATCTATCTATCTATCTATCTATCTATCTATCTATCTATCTATCTATCTATCTATCTATCTATCTATCTATCTATCTATCTATCTATCTATCTATCTATCTATCTATCTATCTATCTATCTATCTATCTATCTATCTATCTATCTATCTATCTATCTATCTATCTATCTATCTATTATTATTATTATTATTATTATTATTATTATTATTATTATTATTATTATTATTATTATTATTATTATTATTATTATTATTATTATTATTATTATTATTATTATTATTATTATTATTATTATTATTATTATTATTATTATTATTATTATTATTATTATTATTATTATTATTATTATTATTATTATTATTATTATTATTATTATTATTATTATTATTATTATTATTATTATTATTATTATTATTATTATTATTATTATTATTATTATTATTATTATTATTATTATTATTATTATTATTATTATTATTATTATTATTATTATTATTATTATTATTATTATTATTATTATTATTATTATTATTATTATTATTATTATTATTATTATTATTATTATTATTATTATTATTATTATTATTATTATTATTATTATTATTATTATTATTATTATTATTATTATTATTATTATTATTATTATTATTATTATTATTATTATTATTATTATTATTATTATTATTATTATTATTATTATTATTATTATTATTATTATTATTATTATTATTATTATTATTATTATTATTATTATTATTATTATTATTATTATTATTATTATTATTATTATTATTATTATTATTATTATTATTATTATTATTATTATTATTATTATTATTATTATTATTATTATTATTATTATTATTATTATTATTATTATTATTATTATTATTATTATTATTATTATTATTATTATTATTATTATTATTATTATTATTATTATTATTATTATTATTATTATTATTATTATTATTATTATTATTATTATTATTATTATTATTATTATTATTATTATTATTATTATTATTATTATTATTATTATTATTATTATTATTATTATTATTATTATTATTATTATTATTATTATTATTATTATTATTATTATTATTATTATTATTATTATTATTATTATTATTATTATTATTATTATTATTATTATTATTATTATTATTATTATTATTATTATTATTATTATTATTATTATTATTATTATTATTATTATTATTATTATTATTATTATTATTATTATTATTATTATTATTATTATTATTATTATTATTATTATTATTATTATTATTATTATTATTATTATTATTATTATTATTATTATTATTATTATTATTATTATTATTATTATTATTATTATTATTATTATTATTATTATTATTATTATTATTATTATTATTATTATTATTATTATTATTATTATTATTATTATTATTATTATTATTATTATTATTATTATTATTATTATTATTATTATTATTATTATTATTATTATTATTATTATTATTATTATTATTATTATTATTATTATATCTACTTTAAAAAGAATATAATTTGTTAACTAGAAAACATCTAATAAAACATCAGAAGTTTGCTTCTCCTGGCCTAGATGAGACCTTCCTTATTTAAACAATATGCCGGCAATTTTACTCTGCCACTATCCATGTCACACTGTTTTTTACAAGATGTGTCCCGCCAGTTTGGAAGTTGACATCCATCACTCCAATTTATAAGAACGGAGATAAGCTACACCCCAATAATTATGGTCTCTTAAGTCTTCTTCCCTTTGCTTGGAATCCGTAATTGCTGAATTTATGTAAGTTTCTTTTACAAGAGTACATTATACACCAACAGCATAGGTTTGTTCCGGGTAGATCAACTCTGTCTAACTTCACTGTGTTATCGACTGGTTCATCTTCAGATATGAAAAATCCAGTCGATATCATTTATCTAGATTTTTCGAAAGCGTTTGACAGAGTACCAGTAAGAAGACTCTTACAAAAACTTGCACACTAAGAAATTCGAGGAGATTTGAGCCGATGATTGAAAACCCCTTATCGTGCATATTTTTTAAGGTCAGAATAGACGATGTATATTGTGGAAGAAAAAACTGTTCCATCAGTAACTGGTACAGTAATTGGTTTTCTCCACTGAATATCTCTAAATGTGTAATGCTTCATCAAAAACAATTCTTTCCAATTGTTTCATTTAAATGGTCAACAGCTTAGCGCAATGTCAACACATAACGACTTAGGTAGTTGAACAATTTCCTGGCTGAATGCCACGTCGTCGGTTCTGGAAGCTTGACGTTTCGAGAGTCATGTTGCTCCCTTCTAACTAAAAATTTGTAAAAAATTTTTAAAGTAATCTTTCCATTTTTAGAATTTGATTAAAAAAACTGAATCACTCTGTAAACTTTTCAATGTAGTTTAACATTTCCGGAGGGACAATCTAATATATTTTCAGGTACCTATGCTGGCTTTGCGGCTATAGATTTCAAAGAAAATAAACAATTTATACCAAATATGAATAAAAGATTTACATTTATGACAATAATCTGGTTTAGTTTGAAGACTTCTGTGGTAGTTGTCAACTTGTCGTCAGCTTTGGAAGCGCTACTGTGACTAAGTATGTTGTTTAACTGTTTATTTATTTTGGCGAAAATAAATGTGACCGAAGCTATTAATAAGGAAGCTACCAGCGTAGCTTCAAGTTTATTGCCTTCAAGGTATGAGCGTAAATATAACAAAAACTGGCAAAACAATTATGTGGTTGCGGTAACAGAATATGTAATGTTGGTATACATGAATCAACTATCTGTTAAATTCAGTTCGAATACATTATGGGCGAAATGGTCTATGCTAAAAACTTGTTTAAGAATGAAGGATAATGTTCAAGTTCGCAGATATTGCTTTTTTAGTTAAAATTATATGGTGAAATGTGACGTTTAGTTGACATTTGTAGTCTAAAGGTAATTGTATTTCCCAAACGAAATAATGAGCGGTATATTCCAAAAAAGGCCAAGGTTTTAACTGAAGAAAAGATTGAACGATATGGAAATGCAACGAAATTTCCTCGAGTTATGTCGATCAATAACAAAGTCGAAATACTGAAAAAATATATTTCCCAAGAGTCTTCAAACGCTATTCCGTTGTCTTCTACTTCAGCAGTCTCTGCACCAGTAGATGGTTCAATTTCTTGCGGCAGGTAGACCGTAGACCAGTTATATTTGCGGAGAGGTTTGTCACCCTCTCTGTGAGTATGGTAGGATGCAGGAATGTTGGTTTAAGTCAATGTGAGAAATTGATACCGGTAGACATTTGACTATCCCCCCAACTACTGAGGTTTTCTAGGTAATGTAAGCCGTTCCTGAACGCAATGCGGCCTTCACGATAATAATAATATGCCGCCCCCTCTCCGGCACAAGTATTCAACTTCTGGGCTAATCCTAGGGATTATAATGAGGGGTGAAGTTATTATATTATTATTATATTTCATTTCCAAAATTTTGTATTACCGGAAATAGTTGTACCACGATTTTCAACATACATGATACAAATAAAACACATTTCTCTAATGTAAATAATGCTACTAACTAAACTGACAGTTAACCAGTTAAAATTTTACAAGTTAGTAGCTTAATTAATACAGTGGTTTGAGAAATTAATGTTTATAAATAAAATAATTTCCTGGATGGTTCTATAAACCTAAACCACATGACAACGTTCCGCTTTATTTCAAGACAACTTTAGCTTTCCTTGTGCGGGAAATTTGATTTAAAAGTAAATATAACTGGCGTCAAGAATTCATTGTCAACGTAATTTTCGATATTTGGTCGCATTAAAAATAATAAATTTTTGCAATTTAGTGCAATATATAATGCAAACTTTTAGTGTAGTATATAGTTTTATTACTAGCAGTTGCAGTTTCTTAAATATTTTGATAAAAATATAATGAATTATTCATTTGTTCGTATCACGTAAGTCGTCTGAATTCTTGTCGCGAGTATAAATTAATAATTAATATGACGGCGCCTTTAGGGTGGTAAAGTTGAAAAAATTTACTGTTTTCTATATTTTTCAAGCTACTGGAGATTCTAATTAAATTCTAATTAAATTTCATACACGTAATACCTGAATAGATTGTGTATTAAAGGTATAGGTATAAAATAAATTAAATGATTAAGTATTACAGCTCTGTCGAAATTAAAAATTCATGCAATTTCTTATGAAATCATCCGATTTAAATCAAAAGTGTAAAAAAATTAAATGAAGATTTTTCTGGCCAAAACAAAATTTTATTCAAATACAATTTCGTTCTAACATGCAGCCTTACAAAGATACAGGGTGCTAAAGTTAGGAAAATAAACTATGGGAAGCTTTAATAAAAAACTGTGCTGCGCCATTGACTAATATTAAAACTAATTAATTTTTAAAATTAAGCCATTTTTGTCTACAAAAAGTATTCTAACATAATTTCAGTAAAAATGAACAAACAACATTATCCAATCAAATAAATTTTAGTTCTGGAATCCATAAACAAACAGAAAATAAACACAGTATTATTAAAGAAATGTCTGTTGTAATTCGTTCTTGCAACACCGTTCTCTAATGTTAATTACTAGATATAGGGACGTAAAAAACATAAATGAATTTTCAAACAATTATTCACTAGATTTAACAAACAATGACTTTTAATAACAGTAACAGTATCGATTTGCTGTGTATTTAATTCAATTACTGAAAATACATACTTATTTGCATATATTGCTAGCTACTCTCATTTACTCCAAAAGGAAGCTATTTATGAAATTATGTAAAAATACTTTTGTTAAAAATGTAATTTCCTTGTAGCATTGAAAATACAACTTTAAGGCCACTGCCTTAAAATGATCACTTTAAAGCACTAGTGCCTTAAAGTAAATGTCAAATTGTGACAGTAAATTTGCAATACATTTAATTTGTATTTTCTCTATTAACATGAACACTTGTAAGCTTGCCGACAAATGCCAAAAACAATGTCCAGTTAAAATTTGGAAGTTGCAGAAATTTAGCAATAGCAGCAGTAAATTTTCCAAACGTATTCCCACAGGGTTTTTCATACACTTGCCTTTCACATACTTCAGGGAAAGCCTCCGATGTCCAAAATTTGCTGGACGAAGAGCCATGTATCTCCGGTAAAAATCCAAATAAAATTCTTCAGATAGTAAAATTTCGTGGAACTTTGGTTTTGATATCTGATATCTTAACCAATACTGAGGAAGTGCCCACAATTTCTAAGTTGTCGAGAGTTAACTGGCAAAGCTCCTCTCTACGACAGGCACCAAATATTCCCAAAATAGTAGCTACTCTCATCATAAGATACTCGTCATCCGGTGAGCACTTCAAAAACCGTTCAATTTGGTCTCTGGTCAAGATCTTTGACTTTTTGGGTTGATAACTTTCTCCATGACGCTTTAGAAAGGCAGTGAGCTTAAAATGCTTGCTGATATCTACATCGCTGTTTATTCGTAAGATAGCTTTAATCATAGAACAATTAGACTATAGAGATGAAGATTTCCAAACCTTGGATTTCTCCTCAAAATAGGCCAAGAATACATTTTCAGTATATTTTCCAGAAACGCCATTTTCTTCACACCAGTTCACAAACTTATTATATGCAATTTCATATTGAATCCGGAATTTTCTTGGTAATAAGTCCAAAGTAGCTCGGTTGGCCGTTTCATAGATTTCTTTAAATGGATTGTTCTTTTCCATATTTTCTTTATACTTAAGGGTAAAAAAACACATCGTTTAAAAGTGATAATTCCAAAGCTTTTAAACTTTTCGTAAATTATGAATACAACAATGGTTGCCACCATGGTTACAATATATCATTGCCCACTTCGAAAATTTGATATAGTGCCTACGATGCTATTTAAAACTTAACTTATTTCTACCCGGGTTCATTCTTTTTAATGCTGTTTGTAAAAAAAATATTGTATGATATTTGTGTTAAAAGTATTTTTAAGGATGCGAATTCTGCAAACGTTTATATGCGTGCCTTAAAAATGCACTTGTAACACATCATAAATAATTATTTTGTAGTAAAATATGGCTTGATCTTAAAAAATTATTAGTTTTTATATTAGTCAGTGGAGCGACATAGTTTTTTTTTTAAAAAAAAAGGTTCACCATAGCGATGACTCCATTTTCCTACATTTCAACACTCTGTATCTTTGTAAGGAGACATATTAGAAAAAAAATGTATTTGAATAAACAGTTTGTTTTGACGAGTTAAATTTTTTACGCCTACTTCTGACTGATCCTGTAAAAGGCACCAGTTTCATAGGAAATCCGATTTTTTTAATTTTTATTACAGGTGTAATGTTGGTGAAATATACCAAATTTGTGATTTAGTTGAATGTACGTTAAATAGATACAAATGTATTTGTTAATTTCTTGTTTGAATAATTTTTTTAAGCAAATAGCGATTACGGCTGATGAAAGGCAAAATAAATTGTTTCTGCAATGCAATACTTTTATGCAAACTTACATAAGAAAAACAATATTATGCACATTAAATATACGGCTGCAGAAATTGAAAAGTATATTATGTATAGGTATATCCATTAATTTCGTAAATAATTTGCGTGGAATTAATAGACACTTGCAATTTTGTTCACTGCTAGGTACATAGTAAAATCTAAGGAATAAATGAACTCTAGACTACGCTCGTTTGATTAATCTATTAACATTTATTTAACCGTGTAATTGTTCGTAATAATAAAATATGTTTCTACCTTCCCTTCCCGCTTTCAATATTTATACTTAAATATTTTATTTAAAGGTGCTAAAGTGCCGTCTTATACAGTTTCTCATAAAATAACATGAGAAATGTGATTTATGATTGACTATTTATCATTTACAGTGTGTCCCGTTTTTTCAAGTTAACACCTCTAAAAATGTAAGAAGGTTGTGGAATTTCGGCAAGTCAATTTTTTGCAATGAGTACCCTGAAGGGAGATTATATTCTATTACCTGGCATACTACGCCTTTTTCAAAGAGTCGTTATTCCAGAAAGTGGTATTCAGCATTTTTTTATCGAAAAGGTAATATTACCAGACTATTCAACACCTATCAAAATACCCATATCGTAATAGGCCAGGTGTCATATCAATAAAATGGTTAGTAGAATATAACCTCCACGGTACTAATCGTAAAAAAATGGCTTGCGGAAATTCCAGTATTGTCACATTTCTAGAGGTGTTAACCTGAAAAACGGGACACGCTGTATATAATATATATATATATATATATACATATATATATGTTTGCAGTTTTTTGTAAACACGCTGGTTTTGTTTAAAAATTTCTTGATCAAAATTTAATCAAATAGTTGAATAATATATGTAGGTATATAATATAAACAATCGAAAATGATTTGGATAGCAAATTAAAAACTAGATAATAATTATAATTCAGTTTATTCGTCATCATCATTGGAATGAATAAAATGGTACACGATGTAGACAAATTACATCTAGCGGTCATTTGCTATGCCGATTTTGAGTAAATTTTCACTCAAAATTAACAGAAATAACTGCTAAAATGAGTCCACACTTGATTGCGTTGTTATTTGTTAGCTAAATAAATATTTTATGGGCAACACAGAATAACTTAGTTAATTTAATAAATTGGATTATATTATCAGTATATTATGTTAATGCTTTTTTCACGATATGTTCTCATTCACACATATTTATGGTTCTCTAACTAAAAACTGTGTTTGCACCCCTTGCAAGCATATGGAATATTTTTCTGTTGGTATTTGCCCCACAGGAAATTTTTCGGAATAGCATCTAACTATTGCTACAACCCTCTCAAAATGTTCTCCTAAAGCCAGCATTAACAGTGTTGGTATAGTTTATAATAGCTCTTTTCCAACACGGCACCCGACTGGTTGGAAACCTGTCCCAAGTGGATAGCCAAATCGTTCACCGACTTACTGCAGCGGAGTTGTATCTAATATTAAACTGACTGACGGCTTCGGACAGGTTTCAAACTAGTCAGATGCCGTGTTGGAAAAGAGCTATTATTACTATGTAGTAGAGCGTAACAAACAGCTAAATACAATCTTAAGAAGTTTACAATGTTCATTAAAATAACAAACTACTACTATGCACCCCAGAAAATAAGCAAAATACCGGAATTTCTCTTATATAAAATACGATGTATTAACGGAAGAGATTTGGCACATACCTACATGTTTTGATAAAAAGTAGTTACAGGGATCACCTGAATGACTTTAGCACAGTTTTTTTCTCATGTTCCTCGAAAACGATACATTATTAACGAAAGTGTTAGTAACTAGCGCCCTCTACGTTTTACAAAAAACTGGTAACACCTGCGTGTAAAAAATGAGTGACTAATACATACATTTATTAAACAAATCCCACTTATTTTTTAATGTTTCATCAGCGTTAATATTGCCATGATTTTGAAACACCCTGTATAACCTCGTTGATGGAACTTATTTTAAAACATCTTATAAAAAAATATTACAAATACAATAACACCAAAGGCTTATTGTTGGCCACTTATATACATATAAAAATTAATTATTATTTAAGAACACTCCCACCATTCTCTGCACACTTTTCAGGGGGATTAACTTTATAATATGATTTCAGACACGATACCAAAAATACTACACAGATTATTAGGCTACTTACATAAATTACGTGTTTTAATATCACCAGCACACAAAAAAATAAACTATTATGTGTAGTGGACAATCACCATACCCACATGTTTTTTGGTTTGCTGAATCGGAATCCGCAGTCGGTTTGACCTCATCACGTCAGCGTTCATCATTAACCACGAAAGATCTAAAATCGTCGATTTTGACTTGATTAAAGATTATAGTATGAAAAAGAGGAATGAAATTGTTATTTTATATTCGAAAAATATAACCTGAGAGTACTGAAAACCTCCCCGATCTCGTAATCGCATAACCTCAAATTTAAAATATTTCTTATAAAGATTTGTAACTTTTTCTGAAATCTGCCTATAGTTTTTGGATGTAATAAATTTGCTGCAAATATAACAAAAAAGATCTGAAAGTTTTGCTGCAACAATGCTGGGAAGTTGGCTACCTGAGTTAGGAAGCTTTTGATGCATGCATGAGAAGATTATTTTGATTTTTTATTTTGAGGTACCATAAATAGTTCTAAAAAAGTCGCACGTTCTTGGTCTGATTGGAAGCGAGTCTGTTGTCCTAGCGGTAATAACCTTCATACCTCCCTAGGACTAAGTATGTGAACTTTCCGAGTTTGATGAGGACAATGTCAACTCATCGTCGGACACACTACAACATCATCCTCACACTCTAAGGCTCCCCTACAGGACAGATCAGTTTCACTGAATTCGTTACCTTAATCACTTGAATGACGAATCATTCTATACATCCCTTTTGGGCAGTTGTCGTCGTATCAGTATATTTAGTATTACTAGTGTAAGACTCACCTGTGATTTGGAATAAGAGTCGATAAACCTACGGTAAAACCAAGTCCAAAATTTCTTGGTTATTTGAATCTGTCAGACTCTTTTCAATAGTCTCCAGGATTTCATAGTTACTAAGACCTTCGACCTGTCTGGGTTTGGGATTTATGGGCCAAAAGCTCTCTACACACGAAAGCTTTTCGGTTAATATAGATGTGGGCCTACATTATTACAGCTTAATCTCTGACAGTAGTTTTCTAGCTTACATGTTTTTTTGGCTCCGCCAGTTTTCTGTTCGTTCTTCGTGATATATGGCTACATGGTCCAACATCTCACTGGAATATTGATTGACTGTTTATTCATGCTAAAAGTACGTTATTTAATATTTTGGAATTTGCATTTAGTTATTTTCAATTCTACATGCAAATATTTCAGCTATTGAGTAACTTTGTTTCTATGTAGAAGGTTATGAGGTTCATCAGTTATCTCAGCGTTTGTCAGTGCTGCTGGATTACATTTGGCTACACATGATACATGACACATTTGGTTATGATTTGGTTACACATGTTTATCATGTCCATGCGTCCTACAACGTTTAGCAACCTTGATCAGGGATCTTCGGGGTTAAACAATTTTATGTTATGCGGTTATAAGATAGGACGGTTATGGGGTTGGAGGATCCTAGAAATTAGTCATATTTACATAACACTTAAACCTTATCAACAGCATGCTGCATATTACAGATTACAATCCAATACAAGTTAAGGGGCTTGACGTTATGGAGTTGAGAGGTTACAAGCTGAAGATGTTTTGGGGTTCAGGTTCATGATAAGCTCATATTCACACCTTGTCAGCTGAGTCTTAAATTTTCCATTCCACCAGATATATGATATTCGGAGTATGTGATTACGGGGTCGGAGAATTTATTAGTACTCTTGAGTTATATTATCGTATATAAAATAACATTTTTATCCCTCTGTAGTAGTATGACTATTATCTTCAAGTAAGTGAAAATCGAAGGTTTCAGATCTTTTTTGAGGTTAGCGATGAATGCTGACGTAATGGAATGAAACCGACTGCGGACGCAGCTTTAGCGACCCAAAAAATATATGGGTATAGTGGTTTAGTCTATCGCACACTATAGTTAATTTTCTTGTGTGGTGGAGTATTTATAGTCCGTTTAGAAATGAAAGAGAGTAAAAGCTTATTATGCATGCAAATCGTACTGTAGTACTGGTGCTTATATTCAATATTTTTTTATTATGGATTATCGGTATAGATGAGGTTGTACTTTTAAAAAAACTTGATCGGACCGGACTAAATTGTAGCAGGTAGCTAAAATTTAATCCCCGACAATCCGTATTTGTCTATGCCGCTTCAATTTCTCGGTCCATTTCTCTTATAAGTAAACAATATAAAAACAGCATTTCAAATCATGAGCATTATAATCGGGTTAAGAGGGTTTTTAGTAATTCAAATAAAATTATTCAATATTATTATCAAAATATGTATTTAAATTTAATGAATAGACTTTTATTCCACACAAAAATATATGTATTTTGAAAATTCAGATTATGGTGAGTAAATGTAGTGTTGTATAAATGTATAATAGAAAAAATAAAAAAGTAGGTATATTAAAATTCATCCTTTAAATATTCTGATGAATTATCTTCGTCCCCTAGATTGATAACGATAGGTTCCACAGTAACGTCAATAAATTATCGAGTTCCCACATTTTCTCCTCTTCTTTTTGTACCTGATGTATACATCTTTGCCAGTTATCTGCAGTTACTCGTTCCAAGGAATTTTTAACAAAATTTTCGCGTCACTTAATTTAAACGTCGTATTATTTCGCGCTACGTCTCCTTTTACCTGCGCCCAGACTAATTCGATTGGGTTAAGTTCACAGTGACCTTTATTAAGATTGACAAGTGTCAAAAGTTCCTTTTTCACCATATTTGTTTCAAAAGAAATGTTTTTTCCGGATAAACACTGAATTATATCGGCTTTCCTCCAGGCAGTCGCAGGCGTTCGCTCGGTCTGCCGTGAATGGTAACTGGCATTATCCATGACAATTACAGACCCCCGAGGAATAAAATCCAATATCTGTGTAAAATACTCTTCGAAAACATCTGAGTTCATGTCTTCGTGATAGTCACTTGTATTTTTAGATTCAAATAAAAGTAAACCGCCATCTACAAAACCACTGGCACTACCTATATGTGTCACTATTAATCTTCGCCCTTTACCTGAAGGTGCCTTGAACCCTGTTGAAAGTCCATCCAAAAATGCTTGTCGAAAACTTTTTACATTTTTATCTTGCCATACTTTTGTTACAGTATATCCGTCGTTGACCCAAGTTTCGTCTAGATAATAAATATTCCTCCCTTCGCCACGGAATTTTCTAATTGGTCATAAGTAGGATCTTCGCCAACAAATAATTTCATCTTTATCGATAAGAACTGACTTCCTGTTCTGCTTTTCCAAGCAAAAATTCAACTCTCGTAAGACGGCCCATAATTTGCTTCTACTGATTTTTGGCAAATCGTTGTCCTCTGCAAGTTCAGTTAAAATTTTGTTTAGCGTTGGTATTTCTTTTTTTTAAATAAAATGAGTGTACTTTTCTGCGAATGACATTTTTGAAGAAATTATCCATAACGACTTTTGACCTCCCTGTAGATGATTTTGGGGGATTTACAGTATCTTGTTCATTTTTTGTTTCCTTGAAAAGTCAGTCGATTTTCCAATCCTGTCATTTTGGAACACTTTTCCACGATGTCGTCAACACTGTTGGTAAGATTTTGGTATTTCAATGCATTAAATACATTTAATATAATCGATCTTCTCATTCTGTGACAGCGCATATCTTTTCACGCGTTTAGCAGGTACGTAATCTGATAAGCTCGACATTTTACCCAAACAATATTATATCCACTGGCACAATAGTCACTAAACACAAGTCGAATTTTACTCTACTGCACTAGCACGTCTTCGTATATTCATCTCTAAGACTGGATTGATCTGTCACAATACCCTGGCCCTATGATGTATCCAGTGAAATATACTAATGTACACCCATTACCTGTTAGCATTAGTGTTACCCGATAATTAACTGAAACGAATTATTACCGCGCCCATGGCGGGTTCTTATCTCGAGGTTTTATTACTCTCTTTCATTTCCAAACAGACTATAATGTAAGTTTTAGACGTTTATAAAAGTATTTCTTCGGAGAGTCATGTAGGATCAAATACTTAAAACTTCATAAATTACAGAAAATACATGTTTCCGACAATTTAGACTTTCTTGTAAACTTACGGTAATTTTACATTAATTTTTAAAATTTACTATTCACAACATAACTAGTAGTAGCACATAACAGAATTGCCTACAACAACAAACTGCTATACAAAAATTATGAAAACAAAACCTGTTCTGCTATATGTCACAGCAGTGACTTTATGATTTCATAGTTAATTAAAATTGATGCTATCTGCTCTGGGAAAGTTGAATCAGAGTCTGTTAACACATAGAGGGTGGTGACTTTTACAACACCCAATACAGGGTTGGGAGACCAAGATTATTAAAAAAATAATAAACAGAGACAATTTACTCAACACAAGGGAAATCAAAGGGATGATATAATGATAATGATTCATAATATGAATAGTAATGGATTATACGGAATAATAATTCTGTAATTAAACACCCAATTGAATAATAATAATAATGACTCGTTCTGATTGACCAATATTGTATTGTGAAATTTAGAAGAGGCACCAGCCTGGATTCGGGAAGAAAAAAAAACGTTGTTGATATTTGGTAGGAAAAGAGAAACCACGTTGACATTTGCTCCCACATAAAAATTGGCTAAAAACCAGTAAAAATAGTGACAGTCAATCAAATGGGAAAAAAACAAAGCCACATCAAATTTTTCTTGTTCACAAAAACATACGTTAAGTTTGAAATAAGTGCTGGAATAAAATTACAAGTTGTGGAAAAATACATTAAAAGGGGATTAAGAAATACAATTAAGGTAAGGCAATAACCGAATGACCCAGATTTGAAGACACTGAAGACGAAGAAATCAACTAGAAACAATGGATAAAGAGAAACAATGGATAAAGAAGCGGCAATGATGGACTGTGCAAGTGGGAAGGATGTACAATAACCGACAGACTACATGGTAAATGCAAATGGTAAAAAAGCGTTTAAAAAACGTATTTCTCTTCTTATGTGTGTTATTATAAGTATGTTTGTATTAATTTAAGTCAATTGAGTAGGCTTGCGCAGGGTAGATGTATGAGAGTAATTTAACTACTCGAACGAAATATTTATTATCTACTCAAAAATGTTCAAAATAATAATTAACTAGTACTGAATAAAACCATCTTTTGATTAAAAAGTAAATAATTTAAAAATAAATATCACAATTAAAATTTATTAATAACTTTCAAACTCCATACCGGGCTTAATAACAATTTTTTTTATTGCATAATACTTTCTCAGAACCACCGTTGAGTAAATAACTCTCATACCAATTGGTTTAATTAAAAAATAATAATAAAACATTTTTTTTGAAAGCTGAGGTTCACAAGAACTGGCACTGAATTTTTGTCAGCCAGCTCTAAGTTAATAGCATCTAAGGCTTGCTACAGACTATGAATTCACAATTCGTGATTTGTAAGGAATTCGTGCATAGTGTGTAGGGTTTTTATGAATGGATTTTTAACAAACAAGACACTATACACTATTCGCGAATTTCGGACACATCACGGATCGCGCATAACGAATCGCAAATACATGCAAAAACAAACACACATTCATAGAATTGTAATAAATAAATATTACAATATATTATCGTTTTCAAGATCCCTTTATTTGTTGTCGTCGAGACCACCCTGTATATTATCGTTACCGAATTCATAGCATCATTTTCAAAAGTCATTATAACTATTTGTCTCATAAATAACTTGGGAGAGGCAAGTTTAAAATGTTTTATGTTAGAAGATTTCATATTACAATTTTAATTTTATGAGTTCCTCATTATTGCTATGGCGGAGATCTGGTAGAGATCAAATCAGTATTTTAGCCCTCAGAAAATATAAAAATATATATTTGTTGTAATAAAACGCTCAAATTAGGCATAATTTATATTACAATATAAGTAATCGGAGCGCCTATCTATTGGTATAACAAGACCAGCATTGCTTTCTTAACATAAGACAGTCGACTCGTTTAATTTCCGTCGATGGTAGTAATTCTTATGAAAGTATCATTAATAATTAATGTCTAAAACAAACTTATCCGCCTCTCAAATAGATCTAACGTTTTAAATTACATTTCAATTAGTTGAGATTTATTAACCACCTCTATGTTAGTCTTCCGTCCTGTCGTGTACGCTTAAAACTTTAATTTAATTTATAACGCCGATTTCGAAATGCCGAATGAACAACTTATCGGGAGGGAATCGGCTACCAGGAATGAACAGACACCATTTCGATAAGATCTTTGTGAAATATTAAATTATTTTAATTAATTTTGATTATTGATTACTACAGCACGTATTTATATAAAATCTGTTCAGCAGCAGTGTATTGTTATAAACCGGTTAAAATAAAATATTAACGGTTTAATTGGCTGTTTCGCCATTATGACGGCAGTATTTTTTTGTCTGTCTAAGTTGCCAATTATTATTTTGCTTTACACATACCATACTGCAAAAATAAATACGGTAGATATAGAATAAATTATTAGTTTCTAGCAATATAGGCTAGTCAATGAATGCCCAAAAAGGGTGTGTAGCGTGCCATGAGGGGGGGGGGGCAATTTTCGGTGTAGAAAAATCTCCTTTTTTTGTTTTTCGCTTATAACTTAAAAACGGTGTGTCGTAGCGAAATATTGGTTACATAAAAATGAAAGCCTATAAAATTATCTACAGGACTATTTCTATCCATTTATTCTCTATGATAAATCTTTTAACAGATATCTCTGCTCTCAAGTGTCGGAAGTTAAAGAGACAACATTTTTTTACACACGCGTTTTGTCATATTTATCCTGGTAACTACTCGGCTGTTTGTCTTATAGAAAAGTTACATATGTATGTGTTAAAACAACAAATTTTGTTCAAGAGTATATACCGGGTAACGACGGAAAGTGGGAACACGCTGTAACTTTTTTATATCTGCTCATAAAAATTTGAAATTGGGTGGGTTTATACTAGATGGGCCATGAATTTTTTGGGGTTATTTCAGATTTCATGACATTTCCGGTTTGACCGGAAATGACGCAAATTTATATTTTTACATGTGACATCCTGTATTTTTGACACTTTTGGAATCAGCGGATCATTTTACGTATGGTAGGACCAATTTTCTGACACATTTTCTGGATGTAAGTATATTTTTTTTAATTTTTAAAAATAAAATTAGAAGGCCGCGACGGGCAGAAATTGTTTTCTTTTTTGTTTGTAATTATGGGAAAATTTCTAAATTTGAATATTTTTGTATATTTTTTTCAAATGTAAAGATGGTGGGTCCTATTAATTTTTTAATAAAAGATTTTTTTCTGAATTTTATGGTACAACAATTTATAAAATTCGTCAAAAAAAACAAAACTGTCCGTCTGTCGCAATCGTCGTCGGATAATTCTTGCACTGAGTGAACTTTATAGGGATGGTACTTGCTTTTGTGAAGAAATCTACCCAATGTGCTTTTACTCACACTTAAATCACCTGCTAAGGCTCTCATAGTGGAATGCGGGTTTTTTCATGATTGGTCAAAAGGGCGTGTAACTGCACATCTTCATTTAGTATACTTTGCTTCAGTTAATTAATTAAAAAATACTTAATACTTTAAGAAAGGACCAGTTAAAAAGGATTCACTCGTACAATCTTAGCAAACTATTTAAAATTGATTGTCCGTAAAAAATGCACGAGCACGTTTTATCAGACCAATAAATTTAAATAAGCATCAAAGAAATTACGACAAATACTATGGTACTTGTAAATAATTTGGATATTGCTGCCCATCCTGTAACAATTAGGAGCAATTTGTGATGCAATATGTCCCCCTTAAAAACAAAATCAACATATCCAAGCATTTTCGTTTCCATTTTCATAAAAAGACGTAACGCCCGGAGCATACCTTTCGTTGGACCACTCTGTATATTGTACCAATAATAATAAAAAATCCAACGATACTATCGATATTATCGTTTTTATTGACCGATTTCCCTCATTGCAATTTGACCTTTGGAGGTTAAATAAATCATTAGATTAGTTTAGTTAAATCAACTTTTCTTTATAATTTGTTTCAGTTCCATATACATTGAATATTAGGACATTCTGTATATCATTACATTACATTACATGCCAAATAATACATCATCGCACACTGTCATTAACAGTCATAGATTTCCTCATTTGCCAGTTTACATGTTTATTTAAATAAGCACCTATAGTCGCGATGCTTAATTTGTCTCAGCTTAACAGCTTTTAATTTCGTTCTGGTTGCAGCTCCACTTAACTAATTAAAATAATTCCACATATTAAATGTGGCAATTTATAATTGCCTCATGGGCGTCCTCATCGCGCATATCATTTCTCGGAGACCCGTGAAGGGTATAAAACGTAAAGATGATAGAGTAGTTGGTAATGAAAGCCAACCATTTAACAAGTACGTGATCACAATAAGAAATCAATCACCGGCTACCGTGCGATGAGTATCTGGTGTCTGCTAGTTATGATTCAATCATCGTATCTAGCTGGACATTGCCTCATTATTTCCACTTGTATCCGCCCCGACAGCAAAATTCCTCCAGAGCTGATAATCGGCACCGCCGGCCTGCTCAGCTCCATATCACAGTAATAATGGACGATATATGGTTTTCTATAGTCATTAATAAATATTTCAACATATACGTATACATATTCTATAACGAACGAATACAACTGATTTATTGCCAGTCTATGGAATTTAACTTGGCTTTTCGTATTTATATGGGAGAGAAGATGGTATGTATAACAGAATACCGTTACTTTTTTTAATAGTTAAAGGCTATGTGTATGCATATCCGTTCGAATTTCTTTTTAGCTGTCTTAGTATCTGTGTAATAAAAGAGCTTTACAAACCCAAAAGAAAGTTACAACCTATTCCAAATTATTATTTAACCATTGGAGTATCAATTTTTACTGGTCGTCAAAAATCGCATTGGGAGGTTTTCTTATAAGAGTTGTTTATAAAAAAATTAATAATTTGTATTTTTTAAGATGTACATTTCTATAGATACCTTTGAAACTATTTTCGCTACTGATCTTACAGGGTTGGTGATCATTTGAGGGATATGTGGGAATACATTAGCTTGTTGAATTATATTTGTAGGAGAGATCCTGGTCTTGTAACTAAAGACACCATTAAATCCTGTAGATATAGACGTGAAATTTCTAAAGCAAAAAAATGCTAATGAAATCTTTGTCAATAATTCGAGTAATCTATAAATAGACCGGTGTGAAGTTAGCAGCTAAAAGTTAGCAGCCAATTTACCGAGAATACCCGAACACCCATAGGCGTACGCACAGAACGCAGCACGCAGCTATGGAAATATTAAATAAGGGAACAGGTAGCAAAACATTTTAGCATTAAAAACGAGACTGGCAATGTAGTGACATAATGCTCATTAACTTACAAGGTGTTTATCTAAGGGAAGCAACACCCACCCTTAAACAGGGAAAAAATTTAAACGATAGAAGGGAATGAATAGCCACCTAGGGAATTATCACAGGGGAAGATAATATGGTTATACAACACATACTAGGAGCAAATTCATTTGGGGGGCATCTAAGGGTAGCAGAAGCCTCCCTTAAACAGGAAAAAAATCGGAAACGTTGGAAGGAAATAAATAGCCGCCCAGCAAATCACACCAGGGGAAGATAATATGGTTATGAAACACATATTAGGAGCACATCCATTTCGGGGCCGTCTAAGGGTAGGAAAGTTCACCCTTGAACATGAAAAAAATTTAAAACGTTAGAAGGAAATGAATAGCCGCCTTGGAAATCGCATCAGGGGGAGATAATATGGTTATGAACCACATATTAGGAGCACATCCATTTCGGGGACGTCTAAGGGTAGCAAAGCCCACCCTTAAACATGACAAAAATCGGAAACGTTGGAAGGAAATGAATAGCCACACTGCAAATCACACCAGGGGAAGATAGTATGGTTATGAAACACATATTAAGAGCACATCCATTTCGGGGCCGTCTAAGGGAAGCCAAGCCCACCCTTAAACATGAAAAAAATCGGAAACGATGGAAGGAAATGAATAGCCACTCTGCAAATCACACCAGGGGAAGATAGTATGGTTATGAAACACATATTAAGAGCACATCCATTTCGGGGACATCTAAGGGTAGCAAAGCCCACCCTTAAACATGAAGAAAATCGGAAACGTTGGAAGGAAATGAATAGCCACCCTGCAAATCACACCAGGGGGCGATAATATGATTATGAAACACATATTAAGAGCACATCCATTTCGGGGCCGTCTAAGGGTAGCAAAGCCCACTTAAACATGAAAAAAATCGGAAACGTTGGAAGGAAATGAATAGCCACCCTGCAAATCACACCAGGGGAAGATAGTATGGTTATGAAACACATATTAAGAGCACATCCATTTCGGGGCCGTCTAAGGGTAGCAAAGCCCACCCTTAAACATGAAAAAAATCGGAAACGTTGGAAGGAAATGAATATCCACCCTGCAAATCACACCAGAGGAAGATAGTATGGTTATGAAACACATATTAAGAGCACATCCATTTCGGGGCCGTCTAAGGGTAGCAAAGCCCACCCTTAAACATGAAAAAAATCGGAAACGTTGGAAGGAAATGAATAGCCACTCTGCAAATCACACCAGGGGAAGATAGTATGGTTATGAAACACATATTAAGAGCACATCCATTTCGGGGACATCTAAGGGTAGCAAAGCCCACCCTTAAACATGAAGAAAATCGGAAACGTTGGAAGGAAATGAATAGCCACCCTGCAAATCACACCAGGGGGCGATAATATGATTATGAAACACATATTAAGAGCACATCCATTTCGGGGCCGTCTAAGGGTAGCAAAGCCCACCCTTAAACATGAAAAAAATCGGAAACGTTGGAAGGAAATGAATAGCCACCCTGCAAATCACACCAGGGGAAGATAGTATGGTTATGAAACACATATTAAGAGCACATCCATTTCGGGGCCGTCTAAGGGTAGCAAAGCCCACCCTTAAACATGAAAAAAATCGGAAACGTTGGAAGGAAATGAATATCCACCCTGCAAATCACACCAGAGGAAGATAGTATGGTTATGAAACACATATTAAGAGCACATCCATTTCGGGGCCGTCTAAGGGTAGCAAAGCCCACCCTTAAACATGAAAAAAATCGGAAACGTTGGAAGGAAATGAACAGCCACCCTGCAAATCACACCAGGGGAAGATAATATGGTTATGAAACACATATTAGGAGAACATCCATTTCGGGGCCGTCTAAGGGTAGCAAAGCCCACCCTTAAACATGAAAAAAATTTGAAACGTTAGAAGGAAATGAATAGCCACATTAGAAATCACATCAGGGGGCGATAATATGATTATGAAACACATATTAAGAGCACATCCATTTCGGGGCCGTCTAAGGGTAGCAAAGCCCACCCTTAAACATGAAAAAAATCGGAAACGTTGGAAGGAAATGAATAGCCACCCTGCAAATCACACCAGGGGAAGTTAGTATGGTTATGAAACATATATTAAGAGCACATCCATTTCGGGGCCGAATAAGGGTAGCAGAAGCCTCCCTTAAACAGGAAAAAAATCGGAAATGTTGGAAGGAAATGAATAGCCGCCCTGCAAATCACACCAGGGGAAGATAATATGGTTATGAAACACATATTAGGAGCACATCCATTTCGGGGCCGTCTAAGGGTAGGAAAGTTCACCCTTGAACATGAAAAAAATTTAAAACGTTAGAAGGAAATGAATAGCCACCTTGGAAATCGCATCAGGGGGAGATAATATGGTTATGAAACACATATCAGGAGCACATCCATTTCGGGGCCGTCTAAGGGTAGCAAAGCCCACCCTTAAACATTAAAAAAATCGGAAACGTTGGAAAGAAATTAATAGCCACCCTGCAAATCACACCAGGGGAAGATAATATGTTTATGAAACACATATTAGGAGCACATCCATTCCGGGGACGTCTAAGGGTAGCAAAGCCCACCCTTAAACATGAAAAAAATCGGAAACGTTGGAAGGAAATGAATAGCCACCCTGCAAATCACACCAAGGGAAGATAGTATGGTTATGAAACACATAATAAGAGCACATCCATTTCGGGGCCGTCTAAGGGTAGCAAAGCCCACCCTTAAACATGGAAAAAATCGGACACGTTGGAAGGAAATGAATAGCCACCCTGCAAATCACACCAGGGGAAGATAATATGGTAATGAAACATATATCAGGAGCACATCCATTTCGGGGCCGTCTAAGGGTAACAAAGCCCACCCTTAAACATGAAAAAAATCGGAAACGTTGGAAGGAAATGAATAGCCACCCTGCAAATCACACCAGGGGAAGATAGTATGGTTATGAAACACATATTAAGAGCACATCCATTTCGGGGCCGTCTAAGGGTAGCAAAGCCCACCCTTAAACATGAAAAATATCGGAAACGTTGGAAGGAAATGAATAGCCACCCTGCAAATCACACCAGGGGAAGATAGTATGGTTATGAAACACATATTAAGAGCACATCCATTTCGGGGCCGTCTAAGGGTAGCAGAAGCCTCCCTTAAACAGGAAAAAAATCGGAAATGTTGGAAGGAAATGAATAGCCACCCTGCAAATCACACCAGGGGAAGATAATATGATTATGAAACACATATTAGGAGCACATCCATTTCGGGGCCGTCTAAGGGTAGGAAAGTTCACTCTTGAACATGAAAACAATTTAAAATGATTTTTTTCATGTTTAAGGGTGGGCTTTGCTACCCTTAGACGGCCCCGAAATGTATGTACTCCTAATATGTGTTTCATAACCATATTATCTTCCCCTGGTGTGATTTGCAGGGTGACTATTCATTTCCTTCCAACGTTTCCAATTTTTTTAATGTTTAAGGGTGGGCTTTGCTACCCTTAGACGGCCCCGAAATGGATGTGCTCTTAATATGTGTTTCTTAACCATATTATCTTCCCCTGGTGTGATTTGCAGGGTGGCTATTCATTTCCTTCCAACGTTTCCGATTTTTTTCATGTTTAAGGGTGGGCTTTGCTACCCTTAGACGGCCCCGAAATAGATGTGCTCTTAATATGTGTTTCATAATCATATTATCGCCCCCTGATGTGATTTCTAAGGTGGCTATTCATTTCCTTCTAACGTTTCAAATTTTTTTCATGTTTAAGGGTGGGCTTTGCTACCCTTAGACGGCCCCGAAATGGATGTGCTCTTAATATGTGTTTCATAATCATATTATCGCCCCCTGATGTGATTTCTAAGGTGGCTATTCATTTCCTTCTAACGTTTCAAATTTTGTTCATGTTTAAGGGTGGGCTTTGCTACCCTTAGACGTCCCCGAAATGGATGTGCTCTTAATATGTGTTTCATAACCATACTATCTTCCCCTGGTGTGATTTGCAGGGTAGCTATTCATTTCCTTCCAACGTTTCCGATTTTTTTCATGTTTAAGGGTGGGTTTTGCTACCCTTAGACGGCCCCGAAATGGATGTGCTCCTAATATGTGTTTCATAACCATATTATCTTCCCCTGGTGGGATTTGCAGGGCGGCTATTCATTTCCTTCCAACATTTCCGATTTTTTTCCTGTTTAAGGGAGGCTTCTGCTACCCTTAGACGGCCCCGAAATGGATGTGCTCTTAATATGTGTTTCATAACCATACTATCTTCCCCTGGTGTGTTTTGCAGGCTGGCTATTCATTTCCTTCCAACGTTTCCGATTTTTTTCATGTTTAAGGGTGGGTTTTGCTACCCTTGGACGGCCCCGAAATGGATGTGCTCCTAATATATGTTTCATAACCATATTATCTTCCCCTGGTGTGATTTGCAGGGCGGCTATTCATTTCCTTCCAACATTTCCGATTTTTTTCCTGTTTAAGGGAGGCTTCTGCTACCCTTAGACGGCCCCGAAATGGATGTGCTCTTAATATGTGTTTCATAACCACACTATCTTCCCCTGGTGTGTTTTGCAGGGTGGCTATTCATTTCCTTCCAACGTTTCCGATTTTTTTCATGTTTAAGGGTGGGTTTTGCTACCCTTGGACGGCCCCGAAATGGATGTGCTCCTAATATATGTTTCATAACCATATTATCTTCCCCTGGTGTGATTTGCAGGGCGGCTATTCATTTCCTTCCAACATTTCCGATTTTTTTCCTGTTTAAGGGAGGCTTCTGCTACCCTTAGACGGCCCCGAAATAGATGTGCTCTTAATATGTGTTTCATAACTATACTATCTTCCCCTGGTGTGATTTGCAGGGTGGCTATTCATTTCCTTCCAACATTTCCGATTTTTTCCTGTTTAAGGGAGGCTTCTGCTACCCTTAGACGGCCCCGAAATGGATGTGCTCTTAATATGTGTTTCTTAACCATATTATCTTCCCCTGGTGTGATTTGCAGGGTGGCTATTCATTTCCTTCCAACGTTTCCGATTTTTTTCATGTTTAAGGGTGGGCTTTGCTACCCTTGGACGGCCCCGAAATGGATGTGCTCCTAATATATGTTTCATAACCATATTATCTTCCTCTGGTGTGATTTGCAGGGCGGCTATTCATTTCCTTCCAACATTTCCGATTTTTTTCCTGTTTAAGGGAGGCTTCTGCTACCCTTAGACGGCCCCGAAATGGATGTGCTCTTAATATGTGTTTCATAACCATACTATCTTCCCCTGGTGTGTTTTGCAGGGTGGCTATTCATTTCCTTCCAACGTTTCCGATTTTTTTCATGTTTAAGGGTAGGTTTTGCTACCCTTGGACGGCCCCGAAATGGATGTGCTCCTAATATATGTTTCATAACCATATTATCTTCCCCTGGTGTGATTTGCAGGGCGGCTATTCATTTCCTTCCAACATTTCCGATTTTTTTCCTGTTTAAGGGAGGCTTCTGCTACCCTTAGACGGCCCCGAAATGGATGTGCTCTTAATATGTGTTTCTTAACCATATTATCTTCCCCTGGTGTGATTTGCAGGGTGGCTATTCATTTCCTTCCAACGTTTCCGATTTTTTTCATGTTTAAGGGTGGGCTTTGCTACCCTTAGACGGCCCCGAAATGGATGTGCTCTTAATAAGTGTTTCATAATCATATTATCGCCCCCTGATGTGATTTCTAAGGTGGCTATTCATTTCCTTCTAACGTTTCCGATTTTTTTCATGTTTAAGGGTGGGCTTTGCTACCCTTAGACGGCCCCGAAATGGATGTGCTCTTAATATGTGTTTCATAACCATACTATCTTCCCCTGGTGTGATTTGCAGGGTGGCTATTCATTTCCTTCCAACGTTTCCGATTTTTTTCATGTTTAAGGGTGGGCTTTGCTTCCCTTAGACGGCCCCGAAATGGATGTGCTCTTAATATGTGTTTCATAACCATACTGTCTTCCCCTGGTGTGATTTGCAGTGTGGCTATTCATTTCCTTCCAACGTTTCCGATTTTTTTCATGTTTAAGGGTGGGCTTTGCTACCCTTAGACGTCCCCGAAATGGATGTGCTCCTAATATGTGTTTCATAACCATATTATCTCCCCCTGATGCGATTTCCAAGGCGGCTATTCTTTTCCTTCTAACGTTTTAAATTTTTTTCATGTTCAAGGGTGAACTTTCCTACCCTTAGACGGCCCCGAAATGGATGTGCTCCTAATATGTGTTTCATAATCATATTATCTTCCCCTGGTGTGATTTGCTGGGCGGCTATTCATTTCCTTCCAACGTTTCCGATTTTTTTCCTGTTTAAGGGAGGCTTCTGCTACCCTTAGATGCCCCCCAAATGAATTCGCTCCTAGTATGTGTTGTATAACCATATTATCTTCCCCTGTGATAATTCCCTAGGTGGCTATTCATTCCCTTCTATCGTTTAAATTTTCCCTGTTTAAGGGTGGGTGTTGCTACCCTTAGATAAACACCTTGTAAGTTAATGAGCATTATGTCACTACATTGCCAGTCTCGTTTTTAATGCTAAAATGTTTTGCTACCTGTTCCCTTATTTAATATTTCCATAGCTGCGTGCTGCGTTCTGTGCGTACGCCTATGGGTGTTCGGGTATTCTCGGTAAATTGGCTGCTAACTTTTAGCTGCTAACTTCACACCGGTTATAAATAGCCATGTGGCAGGTAATTAAAAGAAATAATGTAAGTTATGATATGCCATATTAATGCACATACTTTTAATCCATTCTTTGCCAAAATTGCCCAGAGTATTATTGATAATTTGTCAAGTACTAATATTAACTTTGAGGATAGTATTAATCATATTAATCCACGTATGAATGAGGGAATAGGTCAACTCAAAAATACAAGTATTGATCCATATAATATCAACGTAAAAATAATAAAACCTATTAAACATTTAATTGTTAGTCCCTTACATATTTAACTAATGAATGTGTTAGGAAGCATGTATTTCCTGGCATTTTAAAGCTAGCAAAAATTATCCCTATTCACAAGAAGAAATCTATGAATGACCCATCAAACTATAGGCCTATTTCCTTAACTCCAATCTAAAATTTTGGAATAGATTCAATATTTTGAACAAAACAATCTATTTCACTCCTGTCAATTTGGTTTTCGTAATAAAACATCCACTTCGCTAGCAATATACAATTTAACACACTCAGTTCTAAATGGATTTGAAAATAAAATTATTGTTTCTGGTACTTTTTATTACCTTACTAAGGCTATTGATTAACAACATCTTAATACAAGTGAGTGACAGATCACAGTTTGTTTCTTTTAGTGGGAGTAAATCATCATGCTTAACCATGAACCATGAGTACCGCAGGGGTCGGTACTTGGACCTGTACTGTTCCTTATTTATATTAATGATCTACCAAACAGTGATAACATTTCCACTTTCATCCTCTTTGCAGATGACACTACCATTTTAAACAGTGTGGATCAGGTCAGTGTCCTTCATCAGAATGTACAAACAATACAAAATAACGTAAAGCAGTGGTTTTTGGCAAATAAGGTGTATATCAATCAGGATAAAACTCATTCTATTTTGTTTACATTTTGTCGTATGAATAACGGTGGTGTTTTTTAATTGTACCTCTCAAGTAAAGTTTCTTGGTGTAAATATTGTCTTGGCAGCAACATATTGATGAACTATGTAAAAAAATTTCGAAAACAATGTTCTTGATGAGAAGCCTTGTTAAAACCTAGTACGCACCGTCGGAAGCGCTGTAGTGTTTTGTATGGTGATACAAATCAATAGCAAAAACAGTATAAAAAAAACTCGCCGTGCAATTTTTGTACAACCGGTGGAAATTGATATTCCAATATGGATAAATAACAATTTGGGACAAATCGTAGCTTTTTACCTTAAAAGTGACTTCGAACTGAACGATACACGTCCAAGAGAACTCTATTAACATTATTTCCACCGTATCCGCCCCGACCGTAAAATTCCTCCAGAGCTGATAATCAGCACTGGCGGCCTGCTCAGCTCCATATCACAGCAATAATGGACAATATATGGTTTTCTATGGTCATTAATAAATATTTCAACATATACGTATACATATTCTGTAACGAACGAATACAACTGATTTATTGCCAGCCTATGGAATTTAACTTGGCTTTTCATATTTATATGGGAGAGAAGGTGGTATTTATAACAGAATACCGCTGTTTTTTTTAATAGCCAAAGAGTATGTATGCATATCCGCTTCAAGTTGCTTTTTAGCTGCCTTACTGTAATTGGTCTAAATGTACTTTATCACATAAGTTATTAGTCAGACATTCGATTAGTTTAAATTTGTGGCGTAGGGATAGTAGGAAATTTCTATGTATTGCAGTTAAAGATTAAGGTTGATTCTCATTATATATTCCGTTACCGGTTCCGTTCAGTTTGCGGTTACGTTACATGACGTTTCCAAATAAAATTCCATATTTTTGACGGACAGGCTGAGACGTATTGAAAGTGATTTTAGTAGTAGGAGTATTGTTAAGTTTTATGTCCACATTTTATACGCACACAATTGAATTAAAGAGTACTGTTAGTAAATATTAAAGTAGTTCCTGCAATTTAAATTTTATCATGCGAAAATATTAAAAGAAAAACGTATTTCACCATCTCTCAGTCCTAAGATATATTTTAAATATATATATATATATATATATATATATATATATATATATATATATATATATATATATATATATATATATATATATATATATATATATATAGTGCAAATAACAGATAAAGTTATAAAAATAAAATATGATATGATACAGAGTCTAACAGTATCGATGTGCTTTTCGTTTTTTTTTTTAATGCAAGGTGTTCCGAAAATACATCTCAGACTCCTGAGTTCACAATGGATCGACTAAAACCAACTTGAATATATACGATTTGCAAATGATTTTTAGAGTACAGTCTTACATTATACAATTATGTGTTGTAACCGACCGACTATATAAATGTGCAAGTTTTATAAAAGTGCAATCCCATTTTTTAGTCATCAACCTTATGACATATTCGATAATAGTATATTATTCGACGAGTGAATTACAACCATTATATGCAAGTAGTATATTACTATACCATACTATTATACTACTATACTACTATACTACTATACTACTATACTACTATACTACTATACTACTATACTACTATACTACTATACTACCATACTACTATAATACTATACTTAACAATATTTTAGCAAACTTTTTACTGAAAAAATTATAGACTACCTATTTTGATATTCATAATATAAACATTTAACATATACCATACAATTGAAAACTGTCAAAACAGTTTACCTTCAGATTTGACATTTGCCGTTCACTTGACAATAAAACATTAATTAGTAAACTTCTACCATCACTCGGAACAATGTTAATATTGCCATAACTGCTGTTATAGTGTGATTTACAATTTATAAAAAAAAAAATGGGAATGGATGCGTCATGAAAAATGGAGTCTATATCGTAAGATCCTTAGATTCCGACAATAATATTATTGAAGTTGTAGTATTTTCAACATTTACATCGTTAAGGTAGTGTAGTATCTAGTCATCGTAATGCAGACGATTCCAAATATTGAAATTAAATTAGTTTTTCAGGCGTAAACAATGGTTTACGTGTATAACTTGGAGTTGATGGATATCGTTTTAATTTATGGTGAACTAAGACAAAATGCTTTAGCAGCTTCTAGTCTGCACAAAGAACGAGGTAGTGAATAGAAAAATTTTCAACCAGATCGTAGAAGAAATGGACGTTCAGGGTGTCCATGGCGTATTGCGGCAGCTGAGGAACACATTTTAGATATTGTTGAAGAGAATCCGCAAATAAGTACCAGGCAAATCGCTCAACAAGTACAAGGAATGTCTCAGTCAACAGTGTGGCGTATCATACACGAGGCTTAGTTATATCCTTACCATGTACAGCGTGTCCAAGCATTAATACTAAGGGATTATCCCTTACGAATTAGATTTTGTGATTAGTTAGTAGCTGCAACAAAATGGTCAACATCCCAGATCTACAGGTGACGTGTTAGTTATATATGAAGCTATTCTTACACGGATTGGAATGTACAAAATTCATAATACTCATCTTTGGAGTTATAAAAATCTGCGCCGTATAAAAATCCTTAAGGGCGCCGTATTCTTGAAATAGTGTTTTCTAAAATATAAGTAATTTTGGACAGTTAAGTAAAATCAATATATAACGTCAGAAAGCGATCTATCCATGAACTTTTTAGGTAGGTACTGAAATCTACGTATTTTCTTAAATTCAACTATAGATGTAAATATTGTTATAACATAAACTTAAATGATTCTGCATATAAGATTATTCACTTTTGTTTATAAGTTTGTGAAAATAATTGTTAAAATGTGGGGTTAGAATAGCGAAATAATGTGTCATATAAATGCATTATAAAAGTTATTATATTATTTGAGGAGAGTTTAAATAGTAAATGTGGATAAATAAAATATCAGTAATTTTATTTTTGATATTACTTATTTCAGTACACAGTAAAAACATCACAAATTTGATCATTTTCGGGCGACGGCGACCTTAAATGTTTGGGCAGCAATTGTCGATGGTCGTTTGACTGGATCATTAATATTACCAAATCGAATGGATGGGGTTCAGTATCTGGAATTGCTTCGAAATGATCTGCTTGGACTTCTGCAAGATATGCCTTTAGCTGTCCGACTCCATGTGGTTCTTGCACGATGGTGCTCCTCGTCATTTTCGATAAAATGTTCGGAAGCACCTTAATGAAGTTCAAGAGGATGGATTGGACGAGGAGGACCAGCCACGATCTCCTGCTTTAAATCTTTTGGACTTCTTTTGGATATTTAAAAAATTAAGTATATCGCACCAAAGTGGACACTATTGATGATTTACGCGAAGATATTGTGGAATCAGAAATATTTGTGTTAGTTGTGTGTGTGTTTACACGTCGTGGACAACAATTGTTGTAACATCAGATATGTCAAATTATTTTACTAATTAAAACCACAAATGAATTATATTCATTCGTAATAACAATAATGGCAAAAAAGCGGTTGAATTTGCAAAGAATATGTGCTATAAAATTTTATTTATTTATTTCCTTGTGAAATTCTTTCAATTTTTCCTCGGTCATTTTGATACATGCTTTGATTTGTGCAACATCACGTTTTACAATGGACCAGTTTCTAGTGTCGTGCAGAAGTGCATTTTTAAACCATTTTCGAACTGTCTTTCTTGATTTTATTTTTTATATTGTATGTTTAAGAGTCCCCTGTACATTATTTTTACAATATTTTTTTAATATGTTCTGAATCATCCTGTATAAGGATTTGGATTACATTATTCGTCTGTATCATGAATTTAAAAATAATAATAAAATACGTAATTTTTCGTTTATTAATAAATTTATACAGATCCAGAAATTTTGTCTGATTTTATTTTTCCAAATTTAAAAAAATATAAAAATAATTGCTTGCAACTTTTTTCGGTCTGGTAGGAATAGTAGATAACTAGTTAAAAATTCGGCAAGTTCTGCCTGCAATTTTGAGTTTCTCCATGAATAAAAAAATAATTTAAAACATCATCGTTTGTATAATATACAGTATGCGCCAAAATTATGGAATAAATTCAATAAAAACGAAACAATTATTTTTTGGGAAAAATCCTCGAACAGGTCGATTTTTAATTTAAAAAATACATATTTTAGCGTAAAATGCGATTTTCAAATGTCATTTGTTTTCGGGTAATGACGTCATAGATTTTTTTTAAATGACAACACCATATTTTTTTCCTTGATTCTGAAGGATCGTTTAATTCTCTATCAGACAGTACTAAAATTTTGCCCTCTTACATAGGAAAGTTTTCGAGTAAATGACGATTGAATGTTAGAAAACGTAAATTTTATCCATAAAAAAGTAACAATTCTGAGATATGTAAAATAAAATACAATTGATTAAATTTTATACTTAAATTAAATGTTCGAATTGCCATCCACCAACCTTTTGACAATGCGCAAGTCTGTGAAGAAATTCTTCTTGCACATTACGAATGATTTCTGGGGTAACTCTGCGTATTTCGTCCCGAATGCGATTTTGAAGTTCTTCTAAATTACGTGGTTTATTAATGTACACTTTTGACTTCAAGTATCCCCATAAAAAATAGTCAAGAGGTGTAAGATCTGGCGATCTTGCAGGCCATTCTATCGGTCCGCGTCTGCCGATCCACCTCCCAGGAAAACAGTTGTCCAAAAAATCTCGTACAGGGCGCGCATAGTGCGGAGGTGCACCGTCTTGCTGAAACCATATGGTATCGTCAGGAATGTCAGGGTCATTATCGTTAGGAAAAATTACTGCAAGGGCTGGAACAAGGTCATTTTCTAGAAACTCTAAATATATTTGTCCTGTAAGGGTTCCTTCAAAGAAGAAAGGTCCTACTATTCTGTCGTCAATTATTCCAGCCCACACATTCAATTTCTGAGGGTGTTGGGTATGTGCCTCTGCCATACAATGAGGATTTTTCCGACTCCAATATCTGCAAGTTTGACGGTTTACAGTACCATTCAGACAAAATGTGGCCTCATCTGAAAAAAGTATTTGCCGGTGTAAATTTCTATTTCCTTGACATAAATCCATTAGAATTTCGCAAAAGTGTAAGCGGCGATCGGGATCATCTTCATTGAGTTCCTGCACAAGTTGAATTTTGTAGGGATGATATTTTTCCTTCCTCAAGATACGTAGCACTGTGCTCTGACTAGTGTCATTGTTTAATGCAACCAATCGTAAAGAATTATGAGGATTATCCACCATACTTATCAAAATGTTCTGTTTCTGATTTTCATTAATGCTTGGACATTGCCAGTTTCTCTAAATTTAGACTCTACCTTACTGACTGTTGATTGGCTGATAGGGCGATCTGGACATTTTTCATTAAATAAATCGCAAACTTCCTGCTGAGTTCTAGTCATATTCCCGCATCCGATAAGAATTAAAATTTAAATTCTTTGAATAACAGTTAAATGTGCCATAATACTTTAAATTGAATAATAATTTCTATGTCGCTTACAATACTTATTAGAAAGTCGGTGTGACAATGACACTTTGCAAAGATTTTCACCTACGTGATCCATAAAAGAACTATGGAATTCGAAAAACTAAACTTGAAAACGTTTTGGCTTTATTTTAATTGATTTACGTTTTCTAACATTCAATCGTCATTTACTCGAAAACTTTCCTATGTAAGAGGGCATTTTAGTACTGTCTGATAGAGAATCAAACGATCTTTCTGAATCAAGGAAAAAAATATGGTGTTGCCATTTAAAAAAAAAATCGATGACGTTATTACTCGAAAACAAATGACATTTGAAAATCGCATTTTACGCTAAAATATGTATTTTTTAAATTAAAAATCGACCTGTTCGAGGATTTTTCCCAAAAAATAATTGTTTTGCTTTATTGAATTTATTCCAGACTTTTGGCGCATACTGTATAGGTATATGAAATACAGATCGGCAGAGAATAGAGTTCTGTACATGAAAATTGAAAAATATGCAGGATAATCCATTAAAAAATATAGTTTCGACAGTTTAAGTCAACAAAATTTAACAATTGATAGTTTATTTTTTTAATTTTGTATGAAATTAAGCCGTTTGTAAGATACTGTTAGAAAACATCAAATTCAACTCTTCTTTATACAAAAATTATTTCTTTAACTTGCATTGCATTCGATATAGGCAATTAAAAAAAAACGATGAAAAATGATTATTTTCTGAAATATCTCCAAAACGATAATGATCAGGTATAAGAAAGTCTCATTGAAATAACAGGAGGAATTCAAAACCTGTATAAAAAATTATATCATTCATTTAAAATAATAAAATTGGTGACAACTTTTTGAAAATATTTTCATTGAAAAGGTCATATCAATTGAACGAGAGACACATTTTCAGAAAAAAATAATCGAGAGTAATACCATAAGAGCTCATATTTAGCCGGATATTTTATGTTTCTATTCGAGTACTTACTGTCAAACAGCTAGAGTTAAATTAATTACGAAAATAAGTACGAGAAAATAAACATAAAAAAATATCAGGCTCAAAATCTGAGCTTAAATGGTATTTGGTAAGACAATTTCATGAATGGAATAATGATATCTACAATTTTCACTTATAATACCACTAGAGCTTCAATTATTACTGGAAATTTTTTCGAGCACACGAATTTTCTAAAAAATATTCGTGTGCAAGAAACAATTTCCATTTTTTAATTGAAGCTAGAGTGGTATTCGGTAAGAAAATTTCACAATAAAGTGTTAAAAAATATCGACAAAAATATAAAGATATTAAAATTTTTTGATTGTTTTGAAGAGACAGAAATAATAAAAAATAAGTTGATAGTAGTTGAATCCTTCAGTTTTCTAAAAATTTTGTGTACTAAAGTTGGTAAAAATATATTTTATTGCAAAAAAACTTGAAGCAGTATATATACAGGGTGAATCTTAAATAAGTACAAATATTTTAACTGCTGGTGTAGTTCGTCATTTAAATCAGTCTAGTGAAAGCCATTTTTAAAAATTTCTAATATTTACGGAGATATTAATTTTTTAAAAAAATACCCACATTTTGAGGACCGCTGGCTGATTTTTCATCCAACAACGTAATGAAACATATGATTTGTTGCGAGGTTGCCATATCTCCTCCAATATAAATATTACGTTTCCTTTAACGTAATAGTTCTATTTTAAAAATACTTGTTTTAAGCATAAGTACAGTAAAATTGGGTATGTAGTATGATACGCAGCAATATTAACATAAATTTTAACATCTGAACTAACCTTACTATACTTCAACGATTAAAAATGAATTTCCGCAAGTTCAATACTACCGTAAAATATTTAGGAAGATATTACGTGATATTACTATGTCTAATGTTCAAAAATTATACATAAACGTGCACACAAGCTTACCTGTTTGTTAAAAAATTAACTATTTAATCAGTAATCCACATTTCACAAGTTAAATGTCATTGTACACTGTTAGAAAGGGACACAAAACACAATTTCCTTAAGTTATTTTATGAAGAATAACGAAAAACTATGCACGCGTTTTTTATTTAAAATGGAAAAAATGTCAACTTTTAGCAAATTTTATTGCTATTTTCATGCATTATGTGGGGTTAACAAGTTTGACTTGGGCTTCCGATAATCTGTCATGACAATCAATGACAGTTTGATAATAAAAAATAATATAAAATGTTACACTTGACAAAATTCGCTAAAAGTTGAGATTTTTTCTTCCTTGAAGCAAAGACATTTGTGTAATACTGGCAACACTGTGAACCACACGTTCAGTCTGCAGCACTATGACTCATAAAAGTATGAAGGGTCGGTTTAGGCCAGCGGTCCTCAACAAGTTTTCTACTGAAAAATTACGAAATTTATTTAAAATTTCACTTTTTTATTTCTGATTTTTTTGTAAAAAAACTATTAATTATGTGTTCTACACACAAAACTATACTGCTGGTTAAAATATTTGTACTTATTTAAGATTCACCCTGTATAATCAAAGTAACTTACATACATATAACATTAGGTTAAATAAAATACAACTAACCGACTTTAGTTAAGCAAAATAATAAAAAATAAGTCAATAGTAGATCAATCTCTCAGTTTTCCACATACTCATTTTACTAAAGTTGGTAGAAATATATTTTCTTACAAAGAGCCTTAAGCACTATGTAATATCAATAAAATTCATATGTATATATTATTAAGAAGGCCATGCAATCCATGTCAAACAAGACAATCGTGACTTTTGACGTTATTTGACCATTTTCTTTAAAATCGTTGTGTTGTACAATTGAAAAATGGAGCGGTTTGAGAAATACGTTTTATGCAAGTTTTGCAAAAAAGTTAGTGAAATTAAAATATATCATCGGAACTTAAAATTTTTAATGTATTTATTACAAGAATGCGGGCCAGAAATTTATTCGCCAAACTTGTTTGGGATTATTAAAAATCATTTGCTTCTGGTGTGTAAGAAATATGGAGCTCTTCGTGGATCACAGCAGAATAAGATTGTTTCAAAGTACTACATTTATTTTTTGAAACATAGACATTTTATAAATTTTAGTGAATGTGTGCTTGTTTATTCACCATTAAGAAAAGAAGCCGTGGCTGAGGAATTTCAGCAACATTTGGACGCTTTAATTAAAACTATTAAAAGTACATACTTGGTAAATAATTATTTATAAATGATTTGTACTTATTAAATTATGATAGAATAAATTTGAAGTTAAATATAAATGTCATTTTATTTAAAAATGTCAAAAAATTTCCAGTGTAATTTCATGCTCCTTACCCCAAGGAAGAGAAAAATTTCCGGAAATTTTCTGAGTTGCTATAGTAACGCTACAAAATACAGGCCTTTAATTGGCTGAAAAATACTATTGTGAAATTTTCGATTTTATTTACTATTTCTTTTTCACGCGTATTACCAAATCGAGACATTTGGATAAATTTGTGATTTTGACGTCTAACAATTTTAAACTGACGTTATTTTTAATAAATAAGGTAACATAGCATTGTTATGATAACATAATTTATCTGCTTTTTTATCCAGTTGCATTTTCTATTCCTTCCTATTTAGCCGATAGTAAACCACGATTTTTGCGTTCGTCAATGGGATTTTTTATACATGAGTGGGATTGGCATTTCAATCATGAAAAGTTCTAACGGTCCACCGCTGTGAATCAGCTTTATAACTAAAAATGTATGTCTGGTAATTTGGCACAACCAAAGCCATAACTCACACGTACACACAATAAAAAGTATGTTTGGAATGTTGTATTTAACTTGAACATAATTTTATGAAAAATATCTGTTACTCTGTATTAATTTATATACAGACATACATTTACGTGTAGTTTGTTTTAATTAAGCAACTACATTAATTAAAGTTGAAAATACAAGCATGGAAATAGTGAGCAAACGAAAAACAAACAATATTCAGATTCACGTATGAAACGAATCCAGAAAATGTTAATGTTAATATAGTCTAAGATCCCACTATAAAACGACCTTCACCGAGCTGGTTAATGGATGAAAAGTATTTTATATCCAATTAAATATGTCAATAAATATATTGCAAATGGCTTGTCTAAAAAAATTCAGTTCAGAATATGATTAATTAACAATTAAAAATTATTGTTTTTTTAAACATTTCACCGGTTTGGTTAATAACCAAATTCCAGACCAACCGAAAGCATGAAGCCCATAGAATATGCAAACGTTAGGATGACTATTTTTTTCCCGTCACAGCTCTTGGGTAGGCAGGTATAAACAGGTAAATCGATACTAGTAACTTGCACCGGTGTGGTTAATAAATTAAAGTTAAATTAAAATAAACATTATTTCATTACCAACACGGTGGTATAGGGTTGTCTGCGAAAAATCAGTCCTGAATGCCGGTTGTCGAGTTTTAAAAAGTGAAATATTCCCCAGCGAACCATTCCATGCGATTGCATCTATGTGTAGTTCGTCGAAGAAGACGTTGAAGACGATCCGTTTCTCCAGAAAATCGATTAAAGTTCAGGGGCGGCGATATTATTATTAATCTGCCCCTAGGAACCCCTAACGCGAAGACGGGCAAATTTTTTCGATTCTGCATCTCAAAGAGTACGTGTCTTTAAAATTTCGATTCGATCGGTTGGGGGGCGGCTCCGGGGGCGGCATCCCGTTTTTTAAAAAAAAATTCGGTACATTACCGGATGTGCCCCCGCCTTATCGTGAAGTATACGTACATAAAATTTGAGGTTGATCGGATTCGATTTGTGGCCGTGAGATGTGCGGAATTTTTTTTTGCTCCTAACGACGAACATAAGGCTAGGTAAACGGCGGCTGTGGGACGGGATCGGAGGTTTCCCGAATTCATAACTGAGGGGTGGAGTCTCAAAGTCACGACTTCACGTCGTCGTCGAGAAATCGACCTTTTGTGTTTCATTTCGAATACATATTCGTTTCTTATGAAAATATGAAAAAATGCTTCTATAGAATTTTCTGTACAAACAACGGTTTACGAGTTGGGTGGCAAAATACCACCGCCCCCCGACTTTATTAGATTTTTTGGAGAAACGGATTGTCTTCATTTTCGATATAGATTATTATTTCCTGGTAGTGACTTGAAATGCTATTATGACGTTCCTGCCGCCCCTCCGGGGGCGACCCTTGACGACATGAAATTTGTCTAAAATCATTGAAATTTTTTGTGGTTTCTTCACCTTACCTATCGAAAAGTCTAATAAATTTTTTTGATTATATGTATCGTTTCCTTAAAAAAAATTAAACGTAATTCGGGGCGACAAATGGATATTAGAAAATTTTATTTTTTACGGGTTTTCGATCTCAACATATCATTAGTAGGGTCGAAAATGTTGTTTTATTGTCATTGAAGGGCGTTAGGGGTTTCTAGGGGCAGATTAATAATAATAGGTACCGCCGCCCCTGGACTTTATCCGATTTTATGGAGAAACGGATAAACGGATCGTCTTCGTTTTCGGTATGGACGAACTACACACAGCTGCAATGCTGTGTACTCTTCTATCGCATGGAATAGTTCGCTGGGGAATATTTCACTTTTTAAAACTCAACAACCGGAATTTAGGACTGATTTTTCGCAGACAACCCTATACCACCGTGTTGGTAATAAAATAATCTTTATTTTAATTTAACTTTAATTTATTAACCACACCGGTGCAAGTTACTAGTATCGATTTACCTGTTTATACCTGCCTACCCAAGAGTTGTGACGGGAAAAAAATAGTCAACCTAACGTTTGCATATTCTATGAGCTTCATACTTTCGATTGGTATGGAATTTGTCTATTAACCAAACCAGTGAAATGTTTAAAAAAATAATAATTTTTAATTGTTAATTAATCATATTCTGGACTGAAATTTTTTAGACAACCCATTTACAATGTATTTATTGACATATTTAATTGGAGATAAAATACTTTTCATTCATTAACCAGCTCGGTGAAGGTCGTTTTATAGTGGGATCCTATACTAATAGCTTTGTTCGCGGTAGCAATCCCGAACTAATTCAGACATTAGATTCATGCGCAGCTTGAAGTTGGGCGTTCGCGGTGCACCTAGTGCACGTTCGGAATTATAAATCCTGCGTTCGCGGAATCCAGATTTATAAATGTGAACGTATTCTGAATCCGTCCCATGCATCTCCGGACCTGAGGCAAAATTTTTAATCCCACGCATGTGTATTTTACTATTTTAGTACCTAGTTGTTGCATTGACTGGATCTAGATGTCTTACATATTCGGACTACTTTAAAAAATATTTATATGTAGGAACATTATATTAATCCATTAAAATGATTTCATATAAATGACCCAACTTCATTAAATGCCTCTATACAGAGTGATCCCGAATAATATGCAAAAAATATTGAGGGTAGATTTGTACGACTGATTTTAATAGAGGCCTTGCATACAACATTTTTTAATATGAGGCCCCATTAAGGACTTACGACGCCTTAACAGTGGATTATAAATTTAGAGTTTTATTTACAATCTTCCAAATACTGAAATTAAGAAGTAAAATTTGGAGAGTATTTATGCTGATGAAACTTCTTCTGACCGAGTATTTTTTATTATGTTCGTCCTGTCATCAGGCGTTGAAATAAAGTACCCCATGTATATTATTCATTACACTTTATTGAGTTTAACTGTTCGATTAAAAAAAATCTTATTGAATGCCTGTTGAATTAAGAATGAAATGAAAAAATGAAGTTTATGACCCTACACGCACATTGTTTCCTTTCCAATATCTAATTTACATATGATATCTAGTAGGTTAAAATCATTTTGCATTATCGTCTCTGAATCTCACTTGGTCAATGAGAAAAAAGTTTAGCATAATTTTAAGAGTGAGTTGCCCCCAAATAAACACCTTGTAGTGCTACCTAAATCATGCACCAAATTTGATTCTTCTCCGGTAAAGTATCGTATAGATTTTTTTTTAGAAATTTAAAGCCCCACTTTGGCGACTAATCACTCATCAGGAGTGTAACTTTGTATTAGGTAAGTTCAGTTAAATTACAATATTTTGGACACCTCTACATGCACTGCCTGCTCTGTGTCGGTTTTTATGAGAGACATACTGTATATAATTTATTAAATAATTAAACATCTTGTCATGATAATAATAATAATAATAATAATAATAATAATAATAATAATAATAATAATAATAATAATAATAATAATAGTACCTTTATTTTACATTACAATTAACGCATATACAATGAACTTATAAAGAGGATGGCGAAGTTCACGTGTTACTTGCTCTTCCACTTAACCATCCATAAAAAAATAAACTAACAAAAAAAAACGTATTGAAAACAAAGAAAATACAAACAGATCTACTACAAAATACTTATGCTAATACAGATATAGTACTCGTATAAGTAATTATCATCATTCGAAGGAGAACTACTGACGTTGGGCTCGCAAATATTTTTTATATTGATGTTTAAAGCAACTAACACTGCATGAACATTTGATGCTCTGGGGAATATCATTGAAAATTTTAACTGCAACATATGAAAATGAATGCTGAAATTGACTTGTGGAATGTTTTGGAATAATGTAGAGGGCAGAGTGTCTCGTGGACCGGGTGTGAACATCGCGCATTTTTGTTAATTTTTCATAAAGGTACGATGGTGACTGCGACGCATTTACTTTATATACTAAGGATGCTACATGTAGGCAAAACTCTCGTCCAGATTTAACCACTGACTTTCACGAAATTTGTCAGAAATGTGATCGAATTTCCGCAAATTGTAACAATATCTCAAACAAGAATTCTGAATCTTTTGTAAAGTTTGCTTGTTATTTTTTGTTAAGGCAGGCCAATATATTTCATTACAATAGGTGATATATGGCTGAATTAATGAATTACATAAACGAAGTTTTATGTCACTGTTTAAATAATTTTTATGTAAATACAACTGTTTCAGTTTAGAATAAGAACGTTTCACCAAATAATTAACGTGACTAGAAAACCTCATATCACCATTCAAATAGAGTCCCAAATTCTTACATGTAGTTGTAAGTGTCAATAATTTATTATTAATACGCAAGTCAAAGAACTCACTACTCGCAGCCTCCTTCCGATGTCGACCAAATAACATGACTTGAGTTTTTTGTTCATTAAGATACAGAGAATGAGCACATGAAGTATTGTAAATAATATTTAAATCTTCATTTATTTGTTCCATAGCATGTTCAATGCAATTTAGATTGAAAGAAAAATATAGTTGTGAATCATCCGCATATAAATGTAAATTACAATATTTAAGTTTGTTATGAAAATCCGACGTATACAATATATAAAGTAATGGACCCAATATACTGCCTTGTGGTACACCATTATCTTTTAATCTAAATTGAGAAAAAAATGTATTATTTAAAACAACTCTATGATAACGGTTTTCAAGGTAATTTCTAAAAAAGTTTAAAACAATCTCACTAAAACCAAAATATTTCATTTTTTTATATAATAATTTATGATTAAGCATATCAAATGTTTTACTAAAGTCTAAAAAAATAAGACATGTAACTATTCCATCATCATTTGCATAATATATATCGTCTGTTACCTTTAACAAAGCAGTGGCAGTTCCATGCAACGGTCTAAAACCTGACTGAATAGGTGGTAATATTTGCATTTTATCAACATACTGCCTAAGTTGTTCATCTACAATTTTTTCTAATACCTTAGACAAACTAGGTAAAATGCTTACTGGCCGAAAGTGAGATAAATCTGTAGGGTCGCTAATCTTAGGAATAGGAGTAATATTTTACTGCTTCCATGCATTTGGAAAGACACCCGAAGCGAGACATACATTTATTATATAAGTAAAATACTCCGTTAACTCAGGAGTCAAACAAGTTATCATTTTAAGATTAATTTCATCAACACCAAGAACATTACTTTTAAGAGACTATTATTTTGTTGACCTTATCACCCGAGACCTCTATAAAATCAAAATGGTTATGACGTATCACAGGATCGGCATACGAATTCATCACTTCTTGCTGAAGAGAAGTCTATGGGATACTGTCAACAAAATAATTGTTAAAATCATCAGCGTTATAATCTGTAAGCAACTCCCTGTGTGATGTTTTCTTTCCAATATTAAGAAAATTTATCGTTTTCCAAAAATCTTTAGGACAGGTTTTAAATCTATGAGTTAAATACGCTTTCTTTTCTCGGTGTATGGATTGATTTACAAAATTACGAAGTTGTTTGTAATTGAGTCGTGAATCATCTGATTTAGTTTGTTTATACTTATTAAGAGCCTGATCACGTAATTTCATCATTAACTTTATGTTATCTGTTAACCAAGGAGCTGGCGGTTTAGTTATTCTAACTGTTTTATAAGGTGCATGTATGTCAAAAATTCTATGAATATTGCTATTTAAAAAATTAACCATATCATCAACATTGTTGTATGAATAAATCAGAGACCAATTTGTTAACTGAAGATCCCTCAAAAATAATTCATATTTAAAATTAGAAAAATCGCGATATGTTTTAAAAAATTGTTTCATTTTTACTCTATTAATTTTTACAACACAGCTCACAAGATCATGATTCGAGAAACCGTCCATATCAAAAACGTCAACTCTATCTACAATGTTTTTATTTGTAGTAAGTAGTAAATCTAAAAGTGTGTGAGTATTGCCTGAATGATGAGTAGTTCGATCAACTAACTGATGGATGCTATAGTTATTCATCAAATCTAAAAATAATTTTCTACCTGGGGAGTCTTTCAACATATCAATGTTGAAATCTCCTCCAAAAATTATCATATCATAGAGAGGTAAATTTGTATTTAAAAAATGTTCTAAATCATCAAGGCAATTTTTTAGATTAGCTTTTGGAGGTCTATATAACGATCCTAAACAAAGTGTTTTACCACCAATCTTAATAGATATCCATATACTCTCTAAGGTAGAATTCATGTCATTATCTCTTTTCAAAACTCTAAAATTAATATTATTTTTTACATAGAATGCTACACCGCCACCCCTGCTACCACGATCATTCCTTGCAATCTTATAACCCGTAATATTTATCGCATCATTTGTAAGATAATCATTTAACCATGTTTCAGATAATCCCAGAACATCAAACGATTGTTGTTCAATAAAATCAGAAGAGATATCAAAACCAGTGCCGCATGAGCCAATATTAAAATGTGAAAATGATATATAATTATTCTTAGACATTGATACTCCTTTCGAACGGCTCCAAATTTACAAAAACAAAAACTGATAATAGAATATTATAAATGTTGTAATATTAAGGCATTAATAAGTGCAATAAAACTAAATATAGTACCACATTAATGCTTGTACATGTTGCAATATTGATAAATTAATAATTATACTAAAAATAATATAATGCCGCATTAATGATAACACGGCATGTAAAAAAAGAAACCTTAAAAATTAGTACACTATTATAAAAAGTATAAGTATATATCAGTACACTTTTTATTAACATTCTTACAGAGAAAAAAGAAAATACATGTACCATGCTAATTAACTCATGGCATTAGACAGCGGCAGTGACAATTGTACCTTGGAATTCTGCTTATCGTCCCAGGCAAATATTTTACCTCCAATAGACCATGCATTCTTGTTACCATGCTTCTTTTTGGCTTCTGAAAGTAATTGGTACCGCGTAAGGTCCTCAAATATCAAAATTTTAGAATCCTTTAATATCTTTGCATTAAAAACTTCATCTCTTTTCGAAACGTTAGTAAATTGCACTAGTACTGTATTATTTTTGTTATTTTTATTGATGTAAAAAGCTTGTTGGATGTCATCATTGGAGCAATTAATATTCATTTTTGATTTAATCAATTTAATAATTGTCTTAATCAGATCATCAGTATTAGCAATGTAATTAAGTTCGACAAATCTAAGAGAAAACCTTTTGGATTGTTGTTCCAAAACTTCAACTCTGTCTTCTAAAGTATTAATTTTTTCTTTATTAATACATGCTAATTCTCTAACATCTTTTAAACTGTTTACAATTTTTGATTCTAATTTTTGATCCAGTTGTTCCAATTTAGCTTCAATAGAGGATTCAATTTTTTCACAAAAGGTATAATACACTCGATTTATAAGTTCTTCCATATCTTCTTGTTTTCTCTTATTTGCCATGGTTAACTTATAATATCGACCTGGTAGGACTAGAGCCGAATTAACAATAATGCACTAATTGTATAGCTAATTTTTTAATAGTTATTCACCAACTGAAGTGACCATTGATTAAAACTTCACTACCGAAATATCAATATGATATCAATAAGATATCGAATCTAATACAACGAATAGTTATGACTACCCTATTATAACTTCTATTACAAAATATATTTTATTAAAAAAAGGAAACGATACAAAAAGAAAATGGCAAATAATATTGTTAATTTAAATTAGAAATTGTGAACACAGAACTCCAAACTGAACACAGAATACATTTGAGAAATGTTCGCGGATTAGTAGAAATTCAGAACATATTCAGAATATTGCATGCGCATTTAATATGTGCGGTATAAATTCAGTATAAATTCAGGATAATAATTATGGTTGTACAGGGAGTCCCAAATTCAAGGATGGCCATTGAGATCTCGGAAATACACATACATTATAATAAAGTTGAGCTGTTGGGAACACAATTAAATGTCGATTAAAAATTGAAGACGTATTTAAAATTTATTTATTTTTTTTCATTTTAATTGTCTTCTTCAGACTAATTTCATGTTCTCATTGCTTATGCTCCTATAAGCGTAGAAAATATGTTTTCAAATACAATAGTCATGACAATGGGCTTGTTCAGCATTTTTTATTTCATAAATGGAAAGTACCTATAAGTTAAAAATAATAGATCTGCAAAAATCTTCAGCGTGCGAGAATGGAGCACGGCTAGGTGCTACATCACGTCACGCATAAGCTCAGCGACTGCACTCGATTCAATGCTAGTTACATGTAGTTTTCGGAATATTGTTACTATTACGTATGCTTGTTAGATTCAGCATGAGTACACATTAGAATTTTAAGTATTGCATAGTTACAGAATGTACAAATATAGGTAAAATTTGTTTGCCAATGGGACAAAACAAAAGAAGAGTATGGTAACGTGCAATGCAGAGATTTGATTTTGTATCCGACAAAGGCACGAGATTTTGTTATAAGGATCACTTGTTTAGTAGTTTTTGTTTTAAATATAGATTGAAGAGGTTATAGAAACTTATTATTATAGAATATAATTGAAATCTGAAACGTTTTGTACACTAAACTTACAAGTCTTGATTATTAACACAGAAAAAAAAGAAAAACGTTATAGAAGAATTATTACGTGAAATTTTGGCAAGCTTAGCTGGAATAGTGATTTTCCGCGTTATTAATCTGTGACCTAGGTAGCTGGGCGCTGCCGGTAACAGAATTAATTTGCACATTTCTAATCTTAGCTGAGATTCTTTGATAGACCCTTGTTGTTAAGCTAGGCTTTGTGGAGAGCGGATTCGGTATCTCTGGGCCCTCTTATATAATGGTTTCGATTCCTCTAATTTTATTGTTGTATTACGGCTGCTACGGTCGGCACTACGCCTCCGATAATTGTGGTCTTCCTAGTCGTCATTTAGCAGTCTTCGTATTTTCATAAACTAAATATTTTAGAGAAAACTGTAAATCCAGCTAAAAAATTAAATGATTCATTTAAATATTATATAAATAAAAATAAGAATACTATAACACTCAAACATAAATTAGTTTACAAAAAGAAATGGATAACACCGGACATATTGAAATGTATTAGAGAAAAAGAAAGACTTTATAAATTAACTTTAAATAATCCAGATAATATTGATATCAGGGAGGGATATAAGCATTACAGTAATAAATTAAACAATTCTATAAAAAAGCCAAAAAAGCATACTTTTGTAAGCAAATTGAAAAAAATAAAAACACATCAACGGCTTTTTGGAATTGCGTAAAAAACATTTGCGGTAATACGAAACAGAAAACGGATGTACAAGAAATTGAATTACCAGACGGGTCACGGGTAACCTGCAAAAGAGAAATTGTTAATCATTTCAATGATCATTATTGTATAATTGGAGAGAAATTAGCTGCGAAAATATCAGATATAGATAACTTTAATGATAATTTGGGATGCTTGGAAAATACAATGTTTATGTACCCAACTAACGAATTAGAGGTATTAGATATAATAATTAATCTAAAAGGAAAGGTAACACCAGGACTAGATCAAATTCAATCAGAGACTTTAAAATAAATTAGACATGAAATCGCACAACCATTAACTTACCTAATTAATTGCTGTTTGGAAACGGGTATTTTCCAAAGATTCTAAAGTGTGCTGTGATAAAGCCGTTATACAAAAGTGGCAGTAGGTTGGATGTAGGAAACTATCGCCCGGTTTCTCTTTTGTCAAGTATTTCAAAGATTTTAGAAAAAGCAATAAAAAAAGACTGTAAATTTTTAAATAAATATAAAATATTATCGAATTGTCAGTATGGTTTTAGAGAGGGACGATCGACTGATGATGCGATTCATCAATTAACATCATACATTTATGAGGCATTAGATAAAAAAACTCCTACAATTAGCATATTTCTCGACCTCTCTAAGGCCTTTGACACTGTGTGTCATAAAAGACTGTTAAATAAATTGAACAAATATGGAATTCGTGGTAAATCATATAAAATCCTTGAAAGCTATTTATCACAAAGAGAACAGCTGGTCCAACTGGATGATGTCCGGAGTGATTTGCGGGCAGTTACCGTTGGTATTCCTCAAGGAACGGTATTGGGACCGCTCCGTTTCACTGTTTACATCAACAGTTTATTAAACCTTAAGACATCTGGCAAAATTATTAGCTTTGCTGACGACACAGCTGTTGTGTATAAGTCAACTTCCTGGTCAAACCTAAAAAGAGAAATAGAAAATGAGTTTCCAAGGATTGTTGAATGGTTACAGTATAACAAGTTGACCTTAAATTATGCAAAAATAATGTACTTACCTTTTGCGTCTTATAGCACAGGTCTTCCTCATTTGGGTCCTTTGAATGTAGGTCACAATATGCAAATTTTGCAGTCTTCTACGGTAAAATACCTAGGTGTTTATATTGATAGACATATGAGGTGGGAATTACAAATGAAACAACTTGTAAAAAAGATAAGGGGTTTGATACCTACATTTAAAACAGTTGAAAATGATGTACTTTTCTTTAGTACAATCATTGTTATCATATGGTATCTTAGGATGGGGAGGTGTGTATGACTGTTATCTATATGATGTTCATGTTGTACAAAAGTGGGTTTTGAGAGTGATGCATAGGAGAAACAAATTATATTCTAGTAATTCATTATATAAACAATCTAATATATTGGATTTAAGGCAACTGTATTTTCTGAAAATGATGCTTTATTTGAAGCGAGGCAAGATTAGTTTGATTCCCTACGAACATCCTCATAATACTCGTCGACCTGTAACTATATTATACCCTCGTTGTGATAAAACAATTGGTCAAAGATGTACTAATTATCTGGCATCTAGATTGTATTTTATTATCCCTAGAGAAATACAAGATATACGCTCTTATAATATTTACAAAAAGAAATTGAAAATATGGATAAACCAACAAGACAGGTTGTTATTTAGTAATATAATTAATCAACGCATATTAACATAGTAAATTGTAAGTATGATATATATCATTAATATTGTAATGTTTAATAGCTTTTGTTGTAATTATCAAAAAATTTAACTCTAATCACGATTCTGACTTTTCCCTACTATGTTTTATTACCTTGGCTGCGACTTTTTTTTCATGTTGAAACGTAAATTTAAGTATCTTATCTATAAGTTTTATTAATTATATAATTATTATTATCATGCAAACTGAAGTGCAATTAAGAGCACTGTAGAGCACTGCAAGTATACTTCATGTTATTAATGTTTGATTTTAGTGTAGTAGTGTAGTATATCACGTACAAGTATCTATTGATACTTCTGTGATTAGCTATGTTTATTCCTATGCATACTCGTGCATGATTTGTACCTATTTAAAGATGAATAAACATTATTATTATTATTATTTTGTTTTTAAAATTTTTCATATATTCCCTGTCCCGTATTTGTTTTTTTTGTTTTACTTAGTAAATTAATTCAATATTTGTTATTAAATTTAAAATATTTAACCTAAGAATCTCATCTCCATTTGCTCTTTTTGTTGTTAATTGTTACCGCGAAATTGCTGTGGTTCTCAACGCCGTTACTGGCGAGAAACGAAAAAGAACTCTCGCTTGAACCGTTTACGCGCTCTTGTGCGTTATTATCGCTCTTATTTTTTCCTCTCTAAAACTACTGTTTTGCGATTGCAAGACCTATTGCAATCAATCTACCTCCTTTAGAAACCCTTCTCTGAGTGCAGTGTAAGAAGACGCTGCTTAGGTAAGAAAACCACAGCCCGTTTTTATTTTTTTTATATACGCAAAACGTAAATTATATGAATTTTTAAAGGCGTAATAAGAGTTTTATGTACTATACACAAACGTATAAAAACCATAGAAAAAAAATAACGGAACAAGCCTAACAAAAACTTCAGAATTTCTAATGAATAATATTTGATATACCGAGCGAGCACAAATGCATGTAAAATTATCTGCAAAATTATATAAAAATATATTCATTATAATAAGCGTATAGTACAAGGCATTTTGAAAATGAGACTAAAAATTATGGAGTTGAATTATGATTTTTTAATTGCAATATTGTTTGGGGTAGAACGTGAGAAGTCCAAAGTTGTCAAAAAACTGTGTTTACAGACGTCTGCTTTAGTTCAGCCACCTAATGAATTATCTGTTTAATGAAATGGAGAAAATTGGCAGTGGTAAATACAGATTTAAAAACATCCTTAATTAATTCACAACATAATCTTCTTATAATTACCTGACATAAGATCCTCTAGAAAAAAATATTTGCTATATACTTTAATGTGTTATCGGTTTTTCGATTCTCAATTTAATTTTCCACTGCTTACAAAGTTTCGGATTTACAGGAAATTTATGCAGGGAAATATCAGGCGTAGGTGAAGTAAGAGCACTGGGGAATAGTATCGAGATTTTGTGCAAATATTCTTGCATTTTTTGCATTTTTGTATCCTTTGTAGAACTAAATATCATACCATCTCAATAAAATTTGCAAAATAAAAGATACAAAAAATTTCCACTATCTACATCTACATATACAAAACCGATTTGTTGGATCGTTGTTCACCCCCACACCTGACTTATTACAAATTGTTTTATGCAGATTCTGAACTTTTCTTCATTCAAGGTAAAATTATACTATTTTCAACTATTTGAATATTATGTACTAAATATAAAATTTTATATATTTTTAATTAGTTACTCAATAATATTAATTGGCGCAGTGTATAGTATGTATTAATTAATTTAAGTCTAGAGAGTTAAGATATAAGGACCTTGCAAGCCAATGAACATAACCGCGCCTTTCCATCTATCTCCCATTGAAATTATTGCTGGCAAATAGTAAATAAACTTTTATTTTCATATCTCTCTTTGTTTTACATTTTAAATATATTTCTTAAACTAATTCGAATCTGATCTTTGTTATCTCAGTTAACAATTTCCTGTTCTATAAAAATCGTAAAAACGTTTCCAGAGCAAATTTTATAGAGCAATGTTTGTTCTAAGAACATTCTTGCAACACTTATACCATAAAAATGGACACCATTCTATAGAACTGTTTAGTTCTTTAAGCTATTCTGTAAGGTCTGCAGGAAATACTTATAGAATTGTTGAATAAACGTTAGATATCGCAGGTCTTAAAGAATTTGTATAACACAGTTACAAAGCAATCTCACAAAAATTCTATACCACTTCGTTATACAATTTTTGTGTTGCATGGTGTTCTACTTAGAGAACTTTAAAATCGTTTAATTGTATCTTTTAAAAATAAAATGTTTCTGCCTCGCACATATTCGAAATAATATGGATGAGCCAATAAGAACCAAGATAGAAGATAATCTAATCAGCCTGCATAAGAGTACTCGCATCATTACGAATTGCTTAGTTGGTTTGTCCATCAGGGAAAAGTACATTTTAATGCGGAAAAAGTTTTATCGTGCAATGTGTAGTACATAATGGTAATTTTTTGACGCGCCCTCAGTTAACCTTATATTTCCTATGATGCTGGAAATTTAATAAAAAAAAATGTTTTCTAAATTGATGAATTTAACAACCAACTGTATACAAAATAGTTAGAAAGTAATTATAACCATATTATTAATGTCATTTCACCTATTTATATTGTATATAAAATATGGCGATAGAAAAAAGGCTTTGTCTTGTACTTCCAATGGATTCTCACTAATATGACATTTTTGTGTCGATTGCAATGATTATAGAACAAATATGCTTAGTAAGCAACTACTATAATAGATATATGCCACTTAATATCCACAGTGTTGTTAAATTTTATTGTGGTAATATCAATTATTTCAATCTTATTTAATAAAATTACTAAAATTCTTTAACTTCAACATCTAGAACTGTAAATGATAAGGTTTGGAATGGCCTAAAATAAATATGTTATTAAATTTCTATAAGGAAATCAGTTTCTATTAGTAATCATATCAAATAAATCTTATCTATAGTAATGAAAGTTTCCTTCTGCAAGCAGATAATAATTTCTACAAGTCACGACTATGTTATACAAATTTCCCCAGTATACTTTAATCAAAATATTTCGTATTTGTATAGGCAGGTCTCGTCAGATGGGGGTGTGGGAGACTTATGTATATAAATGCTAGTTCTATAGCGTTTTTACTTTATTTACTCTATAATGATTTTATAACTGTATTATTATTCTCTATAATTACTTTAAAGAGCTTTTTCTCTTAAGTTAGTAGCATCCATATTCGTAATTTGTTTTCCGCAGCAGAATTGTAACTTAACAACGCCTTACACAATAGTTCTATAATTAAACTATAAGCGACATTACAGAATAATTTTATAAGAGTGTCACAGGAGATGGTATAATTCTATAAAGCACTATTTTGCATCGGTTTTACAGCAATTTGATTCTATAAGCACAGTTGCTGTAAAATTGTGTTATTGTACACACTTATAGAACTACATTAGCAGTTATCTTATAAATTTTCTATAAATTATGCTTTAAGAACGTACTTGCAACAAATTTAAAAAAAAAATTAGTTTCTGAAGGCAAAATAGTCTCATGTGCCACAATAATGCAACAATTTAGCATTCTAGATACAACTATTATTAACAGAATATAAAATTCCTATTACTCTAAATTTATAGAACTACTTTTCTAGCTGATGTTTAGAATTCGATTTTATATACAGGAAGTCCGGAATATGGGTGCCGTAATTTTAGGGGCTTATATATCTGACTAAAAATAAAGACATAACTGCAATAATATGCATAATTATGTTACGAAATTACAAGCTAAAGTAAAATTAAGGTTAAGTAAATACGCCTGTAACGTAGTTTGTTCGTAATTTGATTTTTGGATGAGTATTAATGAAGTAAACAATTGAAGTTTCCGAGAAAGTCATTAAAACTGTAACGCTCGACAACGCTGCAGTGTCAGACTGTGCTGATAACCTAAAAGTATACTCATAACGGTGCGTACAGTTAGTGCGATTCATTTTTGTCTAGTTTTCCTTTGACGTTTGTGAGTGTACATAAACAAAAATGGAATAATTTATATTAACCATACCCAGCTGCATGGCATGTTAATTTACGGTGAATCTAGGCAAAACTCTCTGCCGTTTGTACGGTAAACGCTTTTTGCAAGAAACAGAAGTCATTTTAAACACTTATAACTATGATTCTGTGTTGTGAAAGGAGCTCTAAGAAAACCATTTACAGTAACTACCTATGTTTAGACGGTTTACCTATTTGTAATTATTATGTATAAAAGTAAAACTTATCATATGGCAACATTAAGGCACTCAAATTCCGGACACCCTGTATATTTTGCTGAGGTTAACATGGTCCCTGATATTCATAAAGTTTAGACACGTCTTTTTACTCTGTAACTAGTTGTAAAATAAATTACAAAATCTCTTTTACAATAATATTAGTTTATAGCTGCGAAATATTCACATTTCTATTATAAGTATAGGCAACATCGTAACAAATATATCATGCTCGGTTTATAGGCTATTAAAAACACCATTTTTGGATAATTTCGCTAATAAATTACCAACAATGATCCATACAATGTATGTAGAAATATAATTTTATGACTTCTGGAATTTCAGGTAGTTGCCAATAATAATGCAACCTTTCTAAATTTTTCAATATCATATAACATTATATAAACTTTATAGTCGAACTATCCATATATATTTAATGTTTACACCTTTATGCATACACGGTGAGTATCTTTTTACAAAGATTTTTGTTTTGAATTCTCTAGTAAAAAATAACTATTTAACGAATCACAAGGTAATTATATCAATTTGAATAAAGTAATGTATATACAAACACAAATAATGATGTTCATTCTACTATTTAATTAGGTTTTGTAGTTATTATACAAGTTGTCCAGTATTTTTTTGTACGATCCGTCAATTTAACGTATTTACTGATTTGATTAAAAGGAATAGTAAGTTGCTTAAAAAATGTCAGATCGGTAAAAACAGTCACTTACCGATCGGAAGGCAGTAAGTTATAAAAAAATTAATAGGTAATCAGTCAAACGATTCAACTAAATAGTTTTTCAAATATGGCTACTGCTGTTTATAAATCTCCAAGATAATTGCGTCTTTTGTTATTTTTGATAGTGGGATTTTGAGATTTTTTAGTAAGTGATAGTTATAACAGGATTGTCACTTTAACACTAAACAAAATTAAATTTAATAATCATTTAAACTCTATATTTTGGTTATTGCATGGATGGTGCAAAAAATCTTAATAAGCATCACAAGCGATAAGGGCTACCGGTCTAAGATAAAATTCGACCAGGAAACAACCCTTACTGCTTTTGATGCTTAAATAACTATAACCAAAGTTTACAGAATAAATATATAAGTTGTATCACTCCCAAACACGCCCCGCCCTATCAATTCCGTTGTCCTCACCCGTTGTTGTGTGCGATCGATATAGTGTGAGACAAAAAAATATTTATTAGTGTTTATTTTATTTTATTTTTCTTATAAAAATGCTCGTGATATATTGTACTGTAAATAATTATCCCTCAAGACGTGGTTTTTCCTTTTTCTATTGTCCAAAGATTAAAGCAAGGTATGTATTTTATATTTCATCAACTAATATAAAGAAATAGGTCAAGATATAAAATTTTACGCGATACGCCGATAAAAATTAGAATCTTCATTTGAAAGATTGTATTTGGGCGTTATTTTAAATTATAAACAATTTGTCTCAAAGTTTACGAAATTAAATATTTAAAGACTTGGTTTCATGAACATTTTGTTTAAAATAACAGATCATTGTATTTTTTCTTCTTGACGCATATTTACGTGTTCTTGATTTTTTTTACGGGCAATTTGATATGCCCGATTAGTATACATATTAAGTAAAAATCGTCTCTTAGCAGATGCCAGATTTAGAAGATTCAATTAGGATTTAGGAAATCACAGATAAGCAAATTATACTCCCGATCAAAATCCTAAAAAAATTCGAATTTGAAGCAAACATTTGAAAATCAAACATTGTTTTTGTATGAACCAACAAGTAAGTTCTTTTTGATGGTATTTATTAGAACAAGTGTAACGTGCAATAATTATGTAAGTAGGTACTTAATTGTGTCATGTAAATTTTAGACTCAAGCATTTTTGGTTCAAGCAGAATTTCTGATAACAATAATACCAAAACTATGTTGGCGCCAAAATTTCGAGATGCTGAAGTTCAAACTGATACACCGATTCTAAGTGATAATTGTGCACAAACAGTATATAATAAAAATGATATTAACAGTAACATCTTTAAATACTTAAAATAATTTTTCTCAAATTAATTAATATACTTATAGAAATACCCAAACTACTTAAATAATATTATGGACTAAAAATTGACCTGAACATACTTATACATTGGGTTTTCATTACAGAAATTTTTTTACTGAAAATAATATAATTATAGTTTATTAAATTACAAAACAAGAATATAATGCATTTTTATTATATTTCAGATCAAGACTGCCAAACGTCACTAACATTTTTGTGTAACAGTCCAAGAAAAGTTGCATTAAAAGAGCTAGTAAAAATCTATATTGCAGCACTTGTAACTTCTAAACAATATGGATTATATTATTTCCTATTTTAGTTTTGAAATAATGTATATTATTTTTTTAAATATTTAAATAAACGTTTTAGTGCAAATTTTCCTCATGGCTACTTTATTTTTTATATAGTAGAGTACGTATATATTTTATTTTAAAATTTACATGTCAATATATACGTTTTCCAAGATTAACTAATAAAATAGTTATAGATATAATAATGTATAAATATTTTATTTATGCAATAAGTAGCCTTACATAACACTTTTGGAATATCCCTCGTATATACATATTTCCCAATTGCAATGAAACTACTTTTTTAAGTCCCTCCTATTTGGCCATTTTTGCGACAGCATTTACGTGCGGCGGTACGGCTTTGATCTCAAAACATCAAAGTGCCGACAGAGAGTGGTCTATTTATTCAGTAAACTTTGTTATAACGCTAGCTGCCTTGAACAAAAATATTGTGCATTAAATCAACTTACCTACAATTTTATGTTCTTAACAAGTTACAGACCTGAGAAAATAGTTTTTATATCGTTTTTTTCTGATATAAACACGAATATTCGATTGATTTTTGAACGTTAACTACCTATAACGTACTTGTTAAGCTTGAAAATCAATACATAAATTCTAACAGATTATTAATTCAAAAAGTTATTACAACTAGTGATGTCTAGCATGAGTAATAATAAGATTACTTCTAAAAAATGCTTTATAAGTAACGATCGTAAGAGTCTACAATCATATCTTCATTTATATCAACAATAAGAAGCATTTTTTGATCAGATGAAAGTTTATTCGGCCACTTATAATTTATATGGTAGTAGAAATCTTGTTTATAATATTACAAATTTTGGTATACCTATCACGTTGAGGTTGGTTTCGCAGTTGAGTGAAACTGCAATTCTGAAGAAGCGTGCCACTTACTTTACGGTACCTACCTATTTCTATTTATAAAAAAGTAAACAAACAATTATTTGTATATACCAGGAGTAGCTATATTTAAGTACAAATATTTTAACATGAGATAAAGAAAAATATGAATTAACGGAATCGCCCTCCATTAAATTTCCAAATTTATTTATAAACCGAATAATTTATTTATCGAGACCCAACTCCAACTTTTATGAAAACAATTGACGACTATGCCCAACTACATCATTGGTGCTGTAGTGTACTGCCGCGCACGGTGAGTCACTGCAAACGAGCAATGAATCAGACTAGAAAAACCACGGCTGTAAAGTTACTTTATTCTTCTAGTGGATAAGAGTGGCCTTTAGACGGTTCATATGTGTGGATAAAAGTCCGATTATAAGGTGATTGCGGACAATATTTATTGACTATATAAGAAAATTAACAAGCCTTTAATCCACAAGAAAAGATGAGCACCAGAGGCGTAGCCGAGAGTTACATTTTTTTCGAGAGGATTAAAGACTATAAGTTTCCCGACTGTAATTTATGGTTTTATCTACAACCACGGCCAAAACCCGAAAATTAGGAGAGTGAAAGCCATGTGCGAGCATGTGAAAAATTATGGTTTTGAAAAACGTCATATTTGACAAATTCATTTTAATCCGATGGCAATTGTTGAAAATATCCAGGTTCGACCTGGCGAAGTTAAGATCTTCCCCCAGTCCGTCAGAAACTGCTTATCGAGTAAATTTAAATAATTAGGGTCAAAATGACAAAATCGTTCTTGAGATAAATGTAAATATTAATAATAATAATAATTCTAAATTAATAATTCTATAAAATTTAACCTCCTAGTATGTTAAAGCCTTTAGTCCACGTAAAACAGATGTATTAAACCTTCTTCATATAGTGGTCGTGTATAAAAATATTTATGGATGCACGACTTCTTATAAGTTTCGTACAGATTGCATTTCTGCAAATAAAAAAAGAGGTGTATAAATAAGCGAATAAGTTATTAGACTTCTTTTGACATGTATGTATATTCCCTGATATCAAATATCTCCGATATGATATCTATATCTACTATCTAGTATGTCAAATAACTACGTTGGTCAAGGATTCTAAGCTTGTCTATGGAGTTATTACTTCAGAATAATTGATATTAATGTCTTCAGTGTCAGTGGCTGAAAAATCCGTCGGGCTCGCTACCATCTGGTGTCGCCGATGAAATTTCCCGTCGCTTTTCTGCTGCTATTTATAGTTGGGTCATTTATGTTGGTACTGCATGTGACTAACGGTGTTTTGCATAGGCATTATAAAAAGTTGTATGACAGTTTTATGCGCACGATTCATGTTTTTTGTTTGTCTTTTCTAATTAGAATAGTAAAATGATTAGTTGTAATATTAACCCCGTAAATATATCATTATTCAAAAACGTTGGGATGAAACAAATGGCTGTCAGTTTGCTAAGGAGTTCCTAGAGTACCTGGCTATGTCTAGGACAAATCTTCGTCTGGTGACAGGTATTCGAACTGGACATTGCTGGCTATGGAAGCACCTCTCTTACATGAGGAAGTGCCACCTCTTGGAAGGAACACCTCTTTGTAGGGGTTGCGAACAGCAAAACGAGACAGTACTTCATGCACTCTGTGAGTGCACTGCCATCTCGTATCTTCAAGGACTGTCTCCTGAGTTTCCACTCAAAAAAGCACAGGCCAATCCCTTATTTTGCGCAATAAGGATGGTTTCTTATTATTTCATATCTAAATTTTCTTTACATATACTTAAAAAAGTCGCTTTTCTAGAGGATTTATTGTTTTCAAATATTTAAGCATATTGAATAGGAAAATTCAAATTAAATATTCAGGTACGACAGTTGGAACAAATGGGATGTAATATCTAAATCACTTTATGTTTTCAATGATGTTATTAGGTGTAACTGTGAATTGTCAATTGAACTCATTTCTACACCACCACCACCAAGAAAGCACTTTTATTGCGCAAAACACCGAAGGGACTGGCATGCTTTTTTGGGTGGAGACTCAGGAGATAATCCTCGAAGAACCCTGCAAGAACCAGCTCGTCAGCCTTTTATTCTGTATTTTTACTGAACCATAATAAAAAAATATTATAATATGGAATGAGCGGTGGAGCGTCAAATATGAAAGTTACAAAAAAGTTTTATAAAGCAAAGTTTTAGGGAATATTATTATGTAGAAGTGGAAAACAAATTAAAAAAAAAAACAAATAAGAAACTACCTCTATTACAAAACAGAAGGGGGTCGAGCGTAAATTTTTGGTTGAGGACTCAGAAGACAGCCCTCCATATATTTTTCATCTTTTTCTCACTCGATTGCCCTGAACGTTCTGGATATTGCTCGTAATGTTATAATATCTATCATAAATAACATTTTTATGTATTATTATTTGAATTATTGTAGACTTTAGAGAAACATTATTTGTTATATATTTGAATATCTTTATTATTATACCGCAGAAGATATACAGTGTATAACCAACTTACTTTAGTTCAAAAGTTGATTCTTATAAAGACACAGATGTCAAAGTTATAATTTTAAATTCAAAATTATTACAATTTTCAGAATGAATTGCTTGGAAAATTTGAGTCTGGTAGTTTTTGGGGACAAGAAGAACGAACCTATTATTCTAAACGCTAAAAGGCGTTACAAAATGAAAAATTATTCTCTTATCTTTAATGTCGCTAAGTTTAACCGTTTTCTGTTTTTCCATTGTAAGCAATTTAATTTTCATGACATCGTCGGTTTTAATATACCTACTACCTAATACAAAGTTTACTTTTTTTTGCAAAATTTAATAAATAAATCTAAATTTTAAATGTACAATACAGAATTAACATTTAATAATAAATAAAATAATTGTATACATACTCATCTAAAAAAAATAAATTACATCCACTGGAGTAAATAAATAGAGAACGGTTAAATTTAGCGACATGAAATTAGTATATTTTACTTGTGTACAAATATTTTTCAACTTTAATACATAAAGTAAGAAAAATATTATTTTTCTCCACCAATAGTGCCTACATTTTATAGCGCACTCTAGCGTTTAGAACTAGGTTAAGTTCGAATTCGTTTTTATTGTCTCAGAGAATCCCCGAATCCAAATTTTCATTCATTGAAATATTCTAAAATTTTAATCTTGAATTTTAACTTTGACATGCTGTGTCAACTTTTGGATTAAGTAGAGTTTGGCTATATGGCATTATTTCGTTGTCAGCTGTCTATTCTTTAGGACATATTTTTTGTTTGTTATTATTGGATTACACATGTTTATTTGCTCTGTTATTTTATTAGGTCTAATCTATGCACTTCGAAAAACATAACGTTTACATTTACATTTCTATATAAATTTCAGAACATAAAATGTAAGATAAGTAAGTTTTTACATATCGTGACCTTACATTATTGTAAATGTTATTATTACCAATTATTAGACTGATAATAACATTTATAAAATATAAGGCATACATTTACATAACTATAAATTTCAAATTTAGACAGACAAGATTTGGGAGGGAAAATACCGTCACTTGCGTACAGCTTTCAATTTAGACGTGCAGTGCCACTGACGGAAAATGCCGTCGAACTTAAAAGTTACAGTTCAGTTACTAAATTCGCTTTTACAACCCATTTAGAGATGTTTTAGATAGCTTCCAATTATCAAGCCTCACATTTAATTAAAAAAAAAAAATCATCGGCATGGACAGAATGTTATCGAATCTGACAGCAATGAATCTGTTAAAAAACGTATGTCACCTTATGTAAGAAATTTATACAAGAAATGTATTTGAATTACCTCAATACGTTTACATAATTTAAAATATACAGGTTGTAAAAAGTGTAAAATATTTAGGAGGTAATAGTATGAACCAAAATAAGCAGAAAAGTCTCAATAAACATGGGTCCGCAAAGTAACGGTTGCGGAGATATGGAATGTTTTATTTTTTTAGCTCCTTTTTTATTTTGCAAAAACGTTGTGTATTTTCTTATAATAGTTGGTTGATGTATAGTGAAATAAACAGTACGTATTTGACAGTTGTTCTCAGGGTACAAGTTTTCTTTCGCTATGGCTGGTTACTCTAACGCAGAATTAACAGACATGCATTTCATGTATGGTCATGCTAATGGGAACGCCACCGAAGCTCTAAGTCTTTATGTTGACGCTTATCCAAATCGCCAGATTCCTTCACAACGCATGTTTGGAAAAATTCACCAAAATTGGGTGATACCGGTTCCTTGAGCAAACAGTGCCATTTATCCGGAAGACCAAGGTCGGTATCCACTCCTAGAGCAGAAGAAGAAATTCTGTCACTGGTAGAGCAGAGTCCAGGTACGAGTGTGCGGAGAATATCAGCCGAGGTAGGAATTACTGGTCCTCTTGTTTGGAGAATCCTTCACGAGCAACTGCTTTATCCATACCATGTGCAACGAGTACAGGCCTTAAATTCAATAAATGATCATCAAGCACGTTTGGTTTTTTGCCTCTGGTTTCTACGTTATGATGCTAAAGACCCTCGTTTTCATGCAAACATTCTTTTTACTGATGAGGCCGGGTTCTCAAGAAATGGAGTGTTTAATTTTCACAATACGCATATTTGGGCCGACGAAAATCCTCATGCTCTAATATAATCTGGACATCAGGCACGTTTTTCATTAAACATTTGGATGGGTATTGTAGGTGACAGGTTTCTAGGTCCTGTTGTTTTACCAAACCGATTAACAGGCGCTGCTTACCTCAACTTTCTGTAGAACACACTGTGTGAGTTTTTGGAAGACATTCCTTTGAATCAGAGGCAACAAATGTGGTTCCAGCATGATGGTGCTCCAGCTCAATTTTTCATGGCCGTTAGAGAGCATTTACACCAAACTTTTCCACATAGATGGCTACCCAACTAACATTTAAGCATAATAGACTACTGCGCAAGAAAAATGAACCTAAATTGATCGAGATTTACTACATTTCGCCATAAAAATAGTCTTCAATGTTACAAAATCTTATAATACCAAAATTTTAGTCAGAAATTTGTTAACTAAGAGTAATATAATGACTTCCAAGTAAAATGAAATATATGTCAATTTATACAATTTGAAATTACATATTGTTTACCTTTTCTGTGTTTTCAAATGCTAACATTCCAATAACGTGTAAGACGAAGTTATAATTTGCTTAATTTCGCCTTGAAATCTGTCTTCAATATCTAAGGATTTTTTAAATAATTATAATAGGCAAATATTTACATATTTATTACAAAATTGTAAAACTTATTTTATCTTCAACTATAGTGGTTAAGAATAAGGTAATAACTAGTTATTTTTGCCATATTAAATCCTTCAATTTAATAAGTCCTATTTTTATTACAATATAAAATATATTCAACTTTGTTGATAACTTCTAAGAAATATTTGATCATTTCAATTAACCTAATAGAAATATTGTTCTATATTATGGTACAAATTTACTTATTAATAATACTTCGACGTAAATGTTTCTTAAATGTATCTTTTAGGGAGCAAGCTTCTTGTTATATGTATTCAGATAGATATTTTCATGCAATAGGGTGTTGAAGTTGTTTTGTGGTTTGATGATCTGCAATAAAAACCTAATTCTGTCGTACGAGTAAATCAAAAGATAAAGCCCAACAGGCGGCTTACCACACAATTTTTCAGAGTTGTAAAAAATAATTATTGGGTTCATATTTCGCCTACCAAAATCGAAGCCAACATTGCAGATTATATAAATCAAGCTAATGATAATATTATATCGATAAACATATGAATTCAGTAGTGCATATGAATTGAAATTTGAATTGAATTCCGTTCGAAAATGTTTATTTTGTTTTTGTTATTACACACACATAATATTATTGACTTTAATTTGAATTTTCAATCACAAATAAATCCAAGAGTACCTAGTACCTAGTAATAATCTAGTTGGTAATAAATTACCATAAAATGTCTTTATTTGGAGGAAATTTCAACCACAAAGTTAATATTTTGCTGTGACGTCAACATTGGTATAGGCAATCTGTCCTATAGGTTAAACTTCAGACAAATTGACTTCAAAGTTGATTTTATTTGAGCGACCATGTTGTAACAAATGCTAGATGTTTTGTTTATTATTTCTATTTGATTACTCATTAAAATTACGTTAATACAGATAATATTATTTAATACATTTATGACAAAAAATTATTAAACACATTTTATCACGAAATACATCCAGTTTTTATTTTAGGTTATTTTTCATTTCAGGATAATAATATTATTAAGAAGCAATAGTAAAAATGTATATTTATAAGGCGCGTTATTTTTATGAAAGTTTGGTCATCACATTATACGAAAAAATTTCCTGGGTTGTACAATTTGTTGAATAGAAACCAAAAATACAGACTTTATATTATATTAAAATCTAAATATCTATAAATCCTGATATATTAACTCCTAGTCTACTTGTAGGTTTGTAGCCTGACTTATATTCTTTCTTTCTCTTCCTATCCCTGTTCGCTATTAGAATATATAAAATCAAACATATAATGTTGTCTCTCTCTGGCAAAAGTATGTCATATAAAGGGCATAATTAGAGTATATTTTGGTAATAATGTGTTGAAATTTTAACATAAAATTGGTCTGTATTTCTTTTAGGTCCAATTGTCTTATTGGACAAAAATCCTTGCCGACCAATTATTAACTTCCATATTACTTTAGTTTTTTTCCCCACATAAGGAAAAAGACCAACGAATATAGGTAAACTTTCCTTATGCGGAATTGGTCATGAAAAGTTTTTGACCAATTCAGAGGTCAAGTTAACGTAATTTTAACTTTAAATGTTTGTTGGGTAGGAAGGACCGGACCTGTTTTATGGCCGCTCTAGATTTCTTTGTTTGGGGATATTTGAAGACATTAGTGTATGGTACTCTTGTATATAGTCTGGAAGAGCTGCAACTACGGATTAATCAAAAGTGTCAAGAAATCCAAACCAAGGAGGGTGTTTTCAAAAGAGTTCGAATATCGTTGAGACGAAGATGTCGTGCCTGCTTGGAAATGGACGGAGGGCACTTTGAACATCTTCTGTAACTTTGTTCTTTGTTTGTTAAAAGCTTCCTTTGTCGGTTTATTCCTAATAAAATAAAATGTTTGAAAAGAATAGTGGTCCATATCTCCGCAACCGTTACTTTGCGGACCCATGTGTATTAAGACTTTTCTGCTTATTTTGGTTCATACTATTACCTCCTGAAATATTTTACACTCTTTTTTAACACCCTGTATTTATAGATGCACTACTTCTTACAGGAGTTTTGTACAGACACCCTGTATAAATTTCATTTCCACAAACAAAAAAAAAAGGTGTATAAATAAGCGAATAAGTTATTAGACTACCCCATGTGGCTAAATCGTAATTTAAGAGCTCCGCGACTCTATTTGTGAAATGGCAATTCCTCGACAGTATTATTCCATACGGAAGCCAGATATCGTTACCCACGGAGGCCCGGATCAGTAAAAGTCTGGGGTATGCAAACGGCCAATTATAGACCTCCTGTGGAAGTTTATTCAACTCTTGAATATAATAACATTCGTGGCTATCATGCGTATGATTCTCATTCGGCGATAGTCTTCTTTGCATTCTTGCTGAAGTCACGAGAGCTCTGTCGATTTGAGTTGGCTCTTTTAATTTTTAAATTATTAAATTTAATTAGTTTATTAGATCACTTGTCAAATTAATTAAGTCAATCGATCGCTTGTTAGTTAAATATTACGAAGGTTTTCTGTTATTTAAAAATAAAAAATTTTGTTTGGGTAATACTCCACTGCAAAAAAATTACACATTTCACGATAGAACATAATCTTGTGTTGATCGAGGTTTCACACGATAAATATAATAATAATAATAATGAATGAAAGCTAAAGTCGTCTAGGGTAAAATGTTTTCAAACTTAAACTTAATTCTGTTGATGCATTTCATTTTTTATTTTTTTCAATATAGGGTGTTACTAATTAGTAGGTCAAGCCTTTACCACATATTGCTTGTCCTAAAATAATGGAACTTTTCTTATGTCACGGAGGAAAGGGGGGGGGGAGGGTTAAACGACTATGGTTTCAAAATATTTTTAAATAGAGCTGGCACGGTTTTTTAAATTTTGGTACTATTTGTTATTAAATTCATTAAATCCTTATATTTTTCTTAAACTGATATTTTCATTATTAAAATTTAGATGAATAGTTTCAACTTTAATATTCTTATAGAATAAGTTTAAATACAAATTTTCTCCTAGCATCTAGGCTACCCATATACTTACTATTTATGTCTTATTAAGAACTGTGAATTAGCGAAGTTTTTGTGTGATTTACTTTCTTACCGTTTAAATTGAATTTATGGCAATTTAATAAATACGATTGATACCAATATAAATGTACGTAAACATGAATAGAAAAAACCTACTTAACTGTCTTTTTCATACTTAACAATTTAAATATTATTTATACAAAGAAGGCTTAAACTATTTCTAATAAACACAAATAAACGAACAACAAGGTAAAATTAAGAAATTACATTCTTGGTTTAAAAGTAAATTTAATTGATCAAACGACAAAAAATTTATTGCGTTCTTACAATGGAAAGGCGTCTTTTTATATGGTTTCCCAAAACTATAAAAAAGATAGTATTCCTCTTAGGCCTATTGCAAGTACTATTTTGGCTCTCAAAGTTTTTATCTAATATTATTTCAAATGTGTTAGGGAATAACGAGTATCATATAAAAGATTCTTGGCAATTTTGTAATTTTATTCAAAAACAGCGTGTACCTGAAAATCATATTATTATTTCTCTTGATGTTACGTCTCTTTTTAGAAATATTCCGATTGATTTGGCTATTAAGTGTGTTAAAAAAAAATGGAATCAAGTTTGTAATTTTACTTCGCTTAATCAAAAAAGTTTTATTGATGCTAAATATTATTCTCAAATTTTTGACACTGCAATGGGTTCCCCCATTTCTGCAACAATCCCTAATTTGGTTATGGAGGAATTGGAAAGTGTTGTAATATAAAAACTAAATTTCATTCCTGACTTTTATAAAAGGTATGTTGATGATTGCATTTTTTGTATTCCAAAATACAAAATTGAATATGTTAATAGTGAATTTAATAAATTTCATCCTAGATTTCAATTTACCAATGAAGTAGAAAAAAATAAGAGTATAAATTTTGTAGATATAACTATTTCTTACAATAGTAATGGTGAAATCGAAATTAATTGGTTTACAAAAAATGTTTGGTCAAAACGATACTTAAAAAAGAATGAAGCATGTTCTTGATGTTAATAACTATCCAAAGAATTTTTATAATTCGATTATTGCTAAAAGGATTCATGGTATTTATAATAATAGCATAAGTAATCACAATAATATTAATAAAAGTAATAAATATATTTCACTATCTTATTTTCCAATTCCTTCTGAAAAAAAAAATAAAAATTTACTTAATAAATTTAATATTAATATTGCACATAAACCGTTTTTCACTACTAAAAGATTTTTTACTGATTTAAAACCTCGTATTCCTATAGAAAATCAAAGTAATGTTGTTTATAAAATAAATTGTAGTACTTGTAATGGAACAAACAAAACAATATCTCCATAAGAGAATTTATAATTAGGAAAATTATATTAGAAATCAAAATGTAAATGGTAACATGCCTTAGAGAATAATCGTAATTTTGGCTTTAGTAATGTGGAAATTTTAAACTATGAAAATAATTTTCAAAAGAAGTGCATTACAGAAATGATTGAAATTTTAAAAAATCCAAATTCTATTAATAGTAATACAGATATTGACAATCTGTCACGTATTTATTTTGACTTAATTAATAATTAATTGATTGCGATTCTTTGTATAAATAATATTTAAATTGTTAAGTATGAAAAAACAGTAGGTTTTTTCTAATGTTTTTCCATCCAATTTGTTTTCTGCTTACTTGGCTTCTCCTATATTACCATAAATTTAATCCATTTCCAACTTCGGCAGAATGTAGCTGTTTTGAGCTTAAAAAATTTATATACAAAAATTGTTGATAAATGAAGATGATTTGGCTGGAAAATAGTATTTTTAGCAGAAAAAAATGAAAGTTATTATTTAAATTTGACGTAATTTTCTAATATTGTGGTGTTTTTTTACACTTTTCTGTCCTTTTGTTTTATATGTAATTGTTTCTATATTAAGAAATGTTTTAAACTTTGAAGATGAGTATAATCCCGAAACGTACGTAGTTTAATCTGATATTTTTGTGTAATAAATGACCAATTGCCCAGGAAATTTGTTGGTGTTTTTTTATGTTGACTTATGCTCAGAAAAGTTGTGAGAAAAAGAAGCAAAAAAATAAACCTTGTTAATGTGTCACCTCGTGCAATTATAACAAAAAGAATCATTATATTCCTTCCAGTTTTATGTGCAAATATTTTTAAAAAATGTACAGGTATTTTGCATGATTAAATAAAACTTGACTTTCGTCTTTTTAAGTTGTTAAACATGTTACTTTCCTTTTGATGAATAAATAGATATTTGTGTTGTACTTTACCGTTAGCCTACGATTTTTGTGGGGTAACAGTAACTCCCCATAAATTTTAATACATTATAGCGATTTATCCACGATATATTGATACTAATGCCCAAACAGATATCTCGTTTTGGGCTAATAATCCTTATATAGAATCGACCTAAGAAAGGAGAGTCCAGTGTCTATACGTACACGGATAGACCACCAGGTGCGACTGGCATTCTTAATAAACTTAGAATAAAGACTTCCACAGTATTAAGCGAAATAATGTCAAATTACATTGTCATTGTAATCTCACCTCTAAATTTATATAAAGCGTGGGGTTACGTTGGAATACCATTATTTATAGTACAATAGAAGTGAAATTCACAAAACTGTACATACCGCCTTTTTGAATATATCTACAGAAATACATACATTAATTTATTCAGTGAAAAGTATTATTATCTACTTAACGCAATAAGGTTGAATTCATACTATACAAAGTGATTCAGAACTTATCTAAAAAGTTATTTTTGAATGTACAGGGAACTCTTGCAAATACAATTTTGTAAAAAAAATCGAAAAGAGCAATTCGAAAATGATTTAATAATACACTAGTACGGCACTGGACACTAGTCCACTGTAAAACCTGATAAGGCGACAAATCATACAATCGGCGACTGGACAAAAAATGGAAAGAAATTCCCAAAGATAGAAATAAATAACATTTTATAGCACCTATGCAGCAAATTCAATTGATTTTGCGTCTATTGTTATTAACTATTAGCAGAATTAATTTGCAGTTTTAATTAATAAAATAGTTTAACATACCTGAAGTTACAACAAAATTTTGGGCCTATCTTACCCAGTTTCTACAAACTAACACAAATGTTTCTGCTTTTTCGTAAGTTATTGACACCAACTATGATACGTTTGCGTAAATCATAAATAGTAGGTATCCACTTCGGTGTGATACGCTTATTTTTTTAAATATCCCTACAAACAGAAATCCAAATGATTTAAAGTCAGGAGATTGTGGAAGCCATGGTACCGATCCTCCTCGTCCAATCCTCTGGTATTACTGCTTGGACACGTGTACATGGTACAGATATAATTGAGCCGCGTGTATGATACGCCACACTGCTGCAATACGTCATAGACGTCCTGGATCTCCATCTCTTCCACGATTCAGTTTCAAATTTCCCTCGTGTTGCACTACACTTTCACTCCCTGCACACCGCGGTAAAAGTAGCTGCATTTGGCACACGTTTACAGGGAAATCGTTATTCTACAGCATTTTCATATTGCCATAAATAAAAGCGATATCCACCTACTTCAAAAACTAATGTAAAGACTCGCTTCAACAGCAAAAGTTTATACCTACAAAATGTTATCGGATTTTAATATTCGGAATCACCTGGCTAGAGACTACAGTAGCCCAGCGATGTATCGATTGAAAATCCTACCATTTCAATAATATTTTACTCGGGAACTATGAGACTTTAACAATTTTTTTTTTACGATATTGACTTAATTTTTCATAACGTATGTATTCCCAAATTTTTTAGATAAGTTCTGAATCACACTAAATATCTGCTCTTGTTCATTCTCAGTTTAGTAAAATAGTAGAATTTTTTATATATTTTTAGGTATTAATAATATTGTGTGAAACTAACTACTCTGTGGACAAAAGCCCCAACCAGCGTTGAATTACACCCACAATATCTACCCATATATTCCTTATTATTAGCTTTTGTAACATTTTTTACTGTATTAGAAATGTATATGTAGATAATTTAAGCGTGAACCCCTCTTTTTTCCAAAATAAAAAAACAGGATTATGCTGAATTGTGCCAGTTGTCTTGAACATTGTACCGTTTAAAGAAATTCGATATCTATCTCCGTTCTCGAAAAATCCGGAAAAACTGGAAATTTTGACACGACCTTACTGCGCCTTCCATTTTTCCCAAAAATTAGAAAACGTGGTTGAGCTGAATTGTAGTAATTGTGTCGAATGCTGTGCCCTTTAAAGAAATTCGATATCTATCTCAGTTCTCCGGAAAATCCGGATAAACCGGAAATTTAAGCGTAATAATTTATAAAAACTGCTGGACACACACACAATTTGTTGCTCTTATTAGAGTATAGCTAACAGATATCTAATGTAAATTTAAAATATTTTTGTTTTGCTCATAGCTGGAAAAAATGAGAGGTGCAGTAAGGTTTTGCCAAAATTTCCGGTTTTTCCGGAGAACGGAGATAGATATCGAATTTCTTTAAACGGCACAATGTTCAGAACAACTAGCACAATTCAGCACATCGAAAAAAAAATCGGATTATGATAAAATGGGGGGCTAGAAAATTCCGGTATTTCCGTAGAACGGAGGCAGATATTAAATTTGTTTAAACAGAAGAATGTTCAGAACAACTAGCACGATATAGCACATTTAAAAAAAATACGATTTTCGCGAAGTGGAGGTCTACGTGAAAATCACGATTATTTCATTTTCTAGGAAAATGACTATTATTTTTCTTCCAAATTTTACGGCACAATGTAGCACAAATCCGGCACAATCTAGCACAACCTTTATTTTTTAGTTTATCCAAAAATTGGGGCTAAGTTCACGCACATTAATAACTAGTTATTTTGCCCTATCAAATCCTTCAATTTGATAAGTTCTATATTTATTACAATATAATTCTATTTGCAACTTTGCGGATAACTTCGGAATATATGATCATATCAATCAACCTAATAGAAATATTGTTATATTATGTCGTATTTACTCGTTAATAATACTTTGACATAAATGTGTCTTAAAAAGTTCCTTTAGGGAACAATCTTCTTGTTATATGTATTCAGGCCGATAGATCTGTGTTGGAGTTTTGTGTTTTGGCGATCTGCAGTGAAAGCCTACTTGTGTCGTACGGGTAAATAAAAAAATAAAGCCCTACAGGCGGCATACCACACAATATTATATAGTTGTAAAATACGAATTAAAAATAATTATTGTGATCATATTTTACCAATCAAATCGAAGCGAACACTGCAGATTATACATATCAAACTATTGATTATATCGATAAACACATCATAAGTATTCCAAATGATGTCACTATTATCATCTCAGATGAATTCAATAGCGCAAGTGAATTGAAATTTGAATTGAGTCCGACATAGTTATTTTGTTTCTGATTTGATTGGATTATATGTACACATAATGTTGTTGCCTTCAATTTGAATTTTCAGTCACAAAGAAATCCAATAGTAGTATTTTATATGTAGACCTAGTAATAATTTAGTTGGTAATAAATTACCATAAAATATATTGATTTGACGGAAATTTCAAACACAAAGTTAATATTTTGCTGCAACGTCAACATTGGCATAGGCAACCTACCCTATAGGTTAAAACGTACAAATATTTTACTTAAACGTTGATTTTATTTGAGCGTCCATGTTGTTGTCCAACACGATGTTTTGCTTATTATTTCTAATTGATTACTCATCAAAATTACGTTAATACAGATAATATTAGTTAATACATTTATGATGAAAGATTACTACATTTTATCACGAAATATATTCAGCTTTTAGGTTATTTTTTAGAATAGGAATATTAGTAAGAAGTAATACTACAAATCTATATTTATAAGGCGTATTATTTTTATAAAAGTTTGGTCATCACATTATACGACAAAATTTCCTAGGTTATACAATTTGTTGAATGTAAATCCTAAAAAAACAGACATTATATTATATTAAAATCTAAATATCTATAGATACAGGGGTATCTACACTAGCTACTCCTACTCATAGGTTTGTAGCCTGACTCACAGTCTCTATACCTCTCTCTCTTCCTATCTCTGTTCGCTATTAGAATGTATTTAATCAAACATATAATGTTACCTCTCTCGGGCACAAGTAAGTTACTGCTGCGGTCGGTGGTAATCACGCAACAAGCAGAAAAAAAAGGAGACGGGTCAGGTGATATGGTAACCTCCTGTATGACGATCGGGGCTTGAGTCAGGGATTTAGCCGATAGCTCAGTCAGAGATTGGGGGTGGAATGCCAGTCTCGATCCCTGGTTATAAACCACCGAGGTTACGATACCACCTACACAAAACAAGATAGACGATAACAAAAGAAAATAAAGAATTCAGTAGACAAATAGACAATATCTATATTTGTAAATAATATAGTTAAATAGTAAATTTTTACAGTATTACTGCATTGCAGGTAGACCTTGGCAAAAGTTGGATACGGCCCTGTAGCCACCAGTTAGTGAAGCTGACAGATTTTATTAATATAACAGAGTGTTATTATTTCTAACCTAAGGCGATGCTTATTTATTTAGTTCATTTAAATTTGGTATATGATTATAAAATTACCTAAAATACTGAACCCAGTACCATATACAGAGTGGACACGAGCCAGTACAATTTATTTTAGTCCTTTTGGTATATATATGCAAAGGTTACAGAATGAACTGCAGGTAAGTATTAATAAAATAGGCTACTAACCATGCGAGAGGTGAATGGGTAAATGATTCAACCGTACAACTCGTTGAGTACTGTAGGTATAAGTAAGTTAAATAATTTATCAGTATATTTTTAGGAAAGCACTAACTCATGGGTTTTTTATAGGCATGCATCAAGTTGGTTTAGATCATAATAATATATTATACAGCTAAATGTGACCTGAGTCGAATTCTCCGGAGCCGTAACTGGCAGTGAAGGAGGATGACAACGTCCCGTGGGAGACCTGGTGCTCCAAACCACGAGGAGGTTGTCGAGGTGAGGCAGCAGTGAAACTTCTCTAGTAATTCTCTAAGCCACAAGCAGCGGGCATGACAGGAGAAGGCAGTAGATATAGCAATATGGAGTGGGAGACATACAGAACAATTATGCCCATAAACGGAAAAAGGCCTAAAAATGAATGTTTTGCTATAGCTCAGTACGAGTAAGAAGTTACCGCTGGACTATAAAAATGCCAGTACATACCTTTGCGAAATTAGGCGGCTTTAAAGAAGTACTCTGTCGTTCAATCGAGAATTATTAGTTGCTATGAATCCCAAACTGCAGGAAATCCTCCTCGGATATCAATCAGAACAAATAATCTCAATTTTTATTACTTCTTAGATATCAAATCCACAACAGTGTGCAGTCTTTCAAGACTATTAATTCAATGACAAGCAGGACACTTTTTTGTATCCGGAGCAATAACCATAGAAGAAGGACAGAGGTTGGAATGTTTTATTTTGTAAAGATAAAACCAATAACGGATTGTAGATAGGCTGAGGGCCAGAATTTTAAGGAGGAAGAAGAGTTCATGAAAAGAAATAATAATAAAGCAATTTAAAATTCAAATTCATTAGGCAATGGTATGATTTGGCATATGAGAATTAAATGAGCACACATTCATATTTAGTCATTTAGAAGCTCAACTACCTTAGTTTTTATTGGTTCCTCAATATGATATCGCATTTAGTCAATTTTGACCGATAATTATTATTTAGGACGTTCGAGCTTAGTAAATCATAACGGGACCGTAACATTACATAAAGGACATAATTAGGGTATATTTTGGTAATAATGTCTTTAATATTTTGATATTTTAACAAAAAATTGGTCAGTATTTCTTTTAGGTGCAATTATCTTATTGGAATAAAATTCTTGCCGACCAATTATTAATTTCCATATTCCTTTAGTTTTTTTACCGACATAAGGAAAACGGCCAACAAATATAGGTAAACTTTCCCTATACATAATAGGTCATGAAAATTGTTTGACCAATTCAGAGGTCAAATTAACGTAATTTCAACTTTAAATGTTTGTTGGGATGAGGTATTCGAAAGATATGCATAATTTGTATACAGTGCTTTCGAAAAGTAACGAATAAACTCATTATTTTTGAAATTGAGAAGTTTTCGAAAAAATCTCCTGGCACGTCGATTTTGTTTTAAAAAAGGCACTTTTTGACATACGATCCACATTTGTGACGTCATCGTTGTTCGAGATATGACAATTTTTTTAAATAGCAGCCCCAATTTTGACCATGCGATTTGAAAGAGCGTGTCATTCTACATACTTACATCATGAAAAATTATGGTGTTACATAACAAAAATTTCAAGAAAATAATATTTGAAGATTTTAAAATTTAATTTTCACAATATTGAAAATGATAATGATTATGTAAGAAATCGACAAAATTAAATGTTCAAATTGTACACCGTTGGCTGCCTGACAGTAGCCAAGACGATTAATAAATTCTTTTTGTATATTATCAATAACTTCAGAAGGTATACGATATATAGTGACGAATTCTTGCTTTTAAATCTTGAAAATTAACCGGTCTAGTAACGTATACTTTGCTTTTCAAGTATCCCCACAAGAAATAATCTAAGGGTGTCAAATCAGGCGATCTGGCTGGCCACTCAATCGGCCCTCTTCTCCATATCCAATGATTCGGGAACAGCTCATCTAACTAAGCACGGACAGGTGTTGCATAATAGGGAGATGCACAGTACTGTGAAAGTTAAATTTTAAAATTTTCAAACATTATTTTCTTGAAATTTTTGTTATGTAACACCATAATTTTTCATGATGTATGTTTGTAGAATGACACGCTATTTCAAATGGCATGGTCAAAATTGGGGGTTGCTATTTAAAAAAATTATCCATGACGTCATATCTCGAACAACGACGACGTCACAAATATGGGTCGTATGTCAAAAAGTGCCTTTTTTAAAAAACAAAATCGACGTGCCAGGGATTTTTTCTAAAACTTCTCAATTTAAAAAATAATGAATTTATTCGTTACTTTTCGAAAGCACTGTATAGCAACCACAAACTGATTAACATCCAGAAAAATATTTCTTATCTACATTTCAATAAGATATTGATCGTGCATTGAAAAATCTTTGGTATGCACTGAATAAATGGTCACTTTTTCTTATTTCGTTTATTTTTTCTGATGCAACAGCATGTAAAGTATTTTCAAAGCTATTGAAAAAAACATTCGAGTAAAATCACTTATTAAGAAACTAACATTTAACGTAACTGTAGACAGTAAAATTTCTAAGATTTTTGTCGTCTTGATCGACAGATACAGGAGATGAAATGCGCGAACGGATTTCTTAAATAATAATAAATGTAAATTCTTCAAACATTTATTCAGGCAAGATATGATCAAGATATTCCCAGCTAAAGCTTTCGTTTCGTGGCTATGGCTTAAAACCGCAAAGAAAAATGAGCCTTATCTGAATATACAATATGCAAAGCAGAAGCCAGCTGGATTACAACGTCCTCGTTCGGTCTGGGCATCTATCAGAATAAATTTGCAATAAAAGATGTAAATGAAAGTGTTAAATTCTAAATAAATTTATAGCGAGCGGTCTAGTTCTTGATAAAAGTCTAACAGGATATGTTATATTTGGTCGCCTAAGCGGGTTCTGTCGACTATGACAATAAAATTCGAAATCTTGGCTGGCTTGATAATTGCTTACCACAATTAAATAATATTAAATGTAATATACGAATGTCTTTGTAATGCGATAATAATCTTAGATTATAATAATTGATTCCTAGGACATTGTTACTAGAAATAATTAGGAGAGTAATTGCATATCCGCTGTCGTTTACCTTTACAATACACAACGAAATGAACAGATAATACTGCTTAGAACACTTATAGCGATCTAGATTTTTATCCACTATTTTTCATTCTAGATTTCAACAGCAATCAATTGTTTATAATCGGCGTTGGTAGGCATATTAAAATCACATACCTAAAGACCATTTCCTTTTACGTTTCAGCATAAGGAGATATAAATTTATGTGACTGGTTATTTCAAATGATAAAGGTTCCTAACAATTTTCTTTTTGTTTTTCTCACACAAGTTAAAGTTATAAAGACAGTTTTTAGAAGAGACTTATACAGGGTTAACTATGACCCTTGAGTATTTACACCAAGAGAGTCAATCCTTAATAAAGACCTAAATAGTTATCATAATTCCTGTTAGATGTCGTACTGTGTAACAATACACATTTATTCAAACGAAGGAAATAAAGCGCTACTATTTTAATCTGCAAAAAACTGTGAAGGCGTTTCGAGGGCGTGGCTGCGTGACCCTTTTTCATATACCTGCCTAAATAATAAGATTGTGGCAATATATTTATATTCAAACCACAGATCATAAAGTTTGAAACATAAGCAGTTTATTTTATTGCGTTAGAGAAGTAAGAATATGAACTGTAAATTAATTTAAAAAAAAAACAGAAAAATAAGATTGTTAAAAGAGTTTTCAGCGATATACCAAAATTTACATTTTCTGTTTTATTTCCTTTAAACATATTAAGATAATTCAAATGAATTCGACATACCTACTTCTATAAAGAGACATATAGAACTGCAGATTATCGTGTGGGTCTCTCTTACTGCATAAGATGCATTATGATTTTGCGAAAAATTCATTAGTAAAAATTCTAAAACACCAAGTATCTTTTTTCAATGTTTGATCTAAGTATAATTTTGTGATGGTGTGAAATAAGTATTATTTTGTAGTCTTTTTGAAGAGTAATTTTTAAATTAAAATTAAATTTAAGTTAATTTAAAAATTCAAATAATTTAACATTTGCGCATGCAAATTTAAACAAATTTACATGCACTAACGTTTTTAGTAAAAATAATTTTTGAACTTTACAGGCCTCATCAGAAAAGAATGTGTTTCATGTGTAGTTTATTATTGTAAGTATTATATAAGGTGAACCATTAATGATGTGCCAGAGTAGGAATGACAGTTTTGGAGCAAAATGTGAAGATATAGCTAAATATGCCTTACTAAAATGTTGCTGTGGAAAAAGATACAGGTTTACATATTTATTTTCGTTTTTTTTTTTTAATAACTAGGATCGCTCAACCGATTGTCATCAAATTTGGTAGGGAAACATATTTTAAGAAAAGCAATCATAATTTATGTAGTAGGTACCTATTAAAACAGATATTGCCAGATGATGACAATTTCTATCTTATTTTTTGTTAACGAAATTTCTACCGTTTTCCAGAAAACTGATCTAAAACAACCAAATGTATTTTTCGACGTGAGGAAATCTCTTAGGAGCATTAGAAAATTGCCATATTGAAAATTTTCTGTAATTAGCTGTAATAATTAGTTTAATTAATTAAGACATGTAGAAGTAGGGAGAGTTTGCTCAAGGGCTAAGTTGTTTTTACTGCTCTGTTGTTATTTTTGTCCATAAAAGTAAATATGTAGATAATTTTTTTTTCAAATATGAGTTTTTTCCCAAAGTTACTCTGGACATTTAAAAAAAGTAAACGACTCATTGATACCTACTAATTTTTTTTAATTAAATTTCAATCAGTTGAGAGATCCTTGCGTTAATACAAAAGAAGAAAACACAAATAAAAATATTTCAACTTTGACACCTTGTATCTTTTTCCACAGAAATATTTTACGAAGATATATTTAGCTATATCTTCATATTTCGTCCCAATGATGTTACTCCTCTTCTATGCCCCCTTATTGATGGCCCACCCTGTATATTTTTATCGACACGTATTGAATGACTTCTTCACTTGAATTTACCAAAGCTGGAGGAGTATGATAAAAGTGTTATTTGGCGGTTAATATATTTTAAGCTTTGACTTTCATTGATACGCGAAAGTGAATATGAACTGGATAACTGCACTTCTGTATTTCTTTTTATTAAAAATCGTGATGAAATTACTATAATTACTTATCAGAATTCAAAATCTATCATTATAGTCGATTTTCGCCTTGCGCGGAAAAGTTTTATTCCTGGAATGTTTCATCTAGTTTTATTACATTTTAAAAATTAACATTTATTTCCTGCCTGCTTCCTCATGACTAACACATTCACTTAATAATAAAATAAACAGTAATCCTAATCATTAAAGTTAGGAATTTTAAGTACATACAAGCTTTTGAAATAACAATGACACTCTCTCAAAACAGTTTTTGAACTTCTCGAAGTTCTGAGTAGAAACTCATTAAATTTATATTGGTGAAACAACTAATTACTAATGTTAAAAGTTGAAAGCAGATTTCATTACAAATACGTCAGCAGTTCAAAAGAAATCGCAAAATTGAATTTAAAGAGTGTCAATATTATTGCAAACGATTGTACATAACATAATATGTATGAACCAATCATCTTCGATGGGAGGAGCTTTCAAAATTATATATCCAAATTCATGTCATTTTAGTACCTAATATTGCGCCATCTATTAGCAAATAGCCCAAGCGTAAACGTTCTTTTTGAGATCGTTTCCCATTACGCGAGAGTTGGTTTCCCATTCAGGCCAACAAGGTCTCCCATTAGATTGACTAGTCTTAGTGTATATAGTCAAGGCTATGACTTAGTACAAATATTTTAAGAGGGGATAAGGAAAAATAAGAATTAACGAAATCACCATTCAAAAAAATTCTGAACTTATTTATAAAGCCAAACAAAATTTGTTTCGATATTATTTTAATTCCTTATTTAACGCCCCCAACTTGCTTGTTGGTTGCCTACTCTACAAGCATGCAACAGTCGCTCAGTCGGTATCGCTGTCATGTCATAATTCAATTCCTGTGTTGTAATTTTGTGTTCTTCTTCAGTTTTTAGTGCCTTTTTTAATTTTTAAACGTTTTATAGTTATTTAGTAAAGACATTTGTGTTGGGTGCAGATACTTTCCCACAATATAGTTCGCCGGTTTGCTTTTCTAGGTTATGGGACAAGACTGCCGCGGTTATGTACATTAGAACTTGTCTATTATCTATTCCTTTCGTTCGATTTTGTTATAATAAATAGGCATTTTATCTAATGGTACCTACGGGAAGTGTCTTATATCGGTAGTGAGTGGCTGTAATGAGCGAATATGTAGTTTTCCCAGTTTATAACGAAATAATGAAAAACGAATGCAAAATACTGGAGTTAACTGGATTAACTGTTACCTAACTATCAGGTATTATTACTAATAAGAATGTTAATTTTTGTCGTTTCTACATTTAGAAACGCTACAAAAAGACGACCGTATGGTAGTTGACATTGTTGACAGATGTATCATAGGCGCCGACTTTCCGTAGGAAAAAAGGGTTTTGTCCCATTTTTTAAATATCGAGCTAAAATTTTGGAATAATGTTTGTATTGTCTTTTAGGCCTCCCTGAGCACGTGGTTAAATTTTTTGTACTTAGTCATAGTTAACACTGTAATATTAATAGCGAATAGTCTTGATACAAATTTGTATAGGTATAAGGTGCTCCTGTCAACTTCAGTAGGTTATTCATTGGTTCATTTTGTTTTAAAAGGTTTCGCCAAAGGCCTTTCATATATAGGGTGTTTCTTAAGTAGAGGCCAAAAATCTAGGGGCCTATTCTGTAGTCAAAAATAGGAGTTTTTTGTTATATGAAGGTGGGGTCTTAATACAGCTATTGTCCAGTTACAGCGTGTCAAAATAAAAAAAAATCAATTCTTAATTTTTAATTTGAACCGCTTGAGATAATTTAACCAAATTCGGTGAGCATATTTAGTATGACAGTAGGTATGAAACAAATAATGATCAGCTTTAGCCGAGGTGCGAGTATCATCGATCTTTATTTCTAAAAAAAATATATATCACCCTATATAATATTACAAATAAAATAGGTCATCATATGCACCATTGCATTGTCTTCACTTTTTGTTCCTTTACATTTTTTTGTATTCCAAACCGATTAACTACAAAATTGATTTAATTGATCAAGTGTATTTTTACAGTTACTTAAATTACTTAAACATATCTTAGGGAGACCATGCAAAACAATCATAATAAGAAGCCGTCATCTTATTTAATAATGTGTATTGTCAAATTAAGTTTATTTTTTTAAAAAGATTAAGTTTTAATAATGGCCAGTATGGTTTACATTTATGGTCTTCCAGATGGAAATAGTACTGACGCTAGGCGAATGTATATGGAAAGATTTCCAAATCATCCAACTCCAAATTCAAGAATGTCCAGAAATGTGTTTCAACGTCTTCCGGAGTCGGGCTCATTTCAGAAAGGTCCAATTCCTAAAAGATCTTTGACTGTTACAACGCCTGAGTTGAAAGTTATTCTATATGAAATTGAAATACTAGCACTAGGAAGATCGCTGCAAATCTTGATCTGAATCATAAATTAGCATGGTCCATTCTAATCAACAGTTATATTCGTATCACATACAAAGGGTTCAAGCCTGACTGGATTTTGCGAAAAATTGAACAAAATGTTGACTTTACCGCTGGCATATTGTTTACCGACGAAGATAATTTTTCCATAAATGATATAATGATCTTCCATAATAAACACGTTTGGTCTGATGAAAACCTTAATGCCATAATGGAATTTCTATTTCAACATTAGTTTTCTTTGAATGTATGGGCCGGTATTGAAAATTTTCTTGTTGGGCATTACTTTTTACCAAGAACTTTAACCGGTACCTCCTGCAGACATTTTCTTTCCAACATTTTAGCTGAACTACTTGACGTTGTTCTCTATGGGCTAAGACTGATAATGTGGTTTATACACGACGAGGCTCTCGCCACATTTTAGTTTAACTGCTCGTGAATTTTGAAATGACAGATTTGGCAATAACGTAATTGTACGAGGCACTCAAGAACCCGATATGATCGCTATTGACATTTTTGTTTGGGGACATCTCAAAACATTAGTTTACAAGGTTCACATTGAATCTGAGGAGCACTTACGTCAACAAATTATAGTTGGTTGTGATGTAATAAGAGCTACTCCTGGAATTTTTGCACGTGTTCGAGCAAGATCTGAAGTATGTATTTTGGCTGAAGGTGGCAATTTCCAAAATTTGTTATAATAAATCATGGTAAAGTAATTCCATTGATAATTAATTGTTTTATTATTATTTTAAGTAATGTAGTAAGTATCGTAAAAATGCACTTGATCAAATCAATCAATTTTGTTATTAATCGGTTTGAAATAGAAAAAAGTGTAAAGGAAAAAAGATAATACAATGGCGCATATGATCAACTGTTTTATTTGTAATATTATACAGGGTGATATTATTTTTTTTTTGACAAATAATGATCGATTATACTCACATGGTAATTTGGTTGGTACTTTTGTTTCATACCTACCGTAACACTAAATATGCACACCGAATTTTGTTAAATTATCTCCAGCGGTTTAGAAATGAAAACTGATCTTTTTTTAGTTTTTGACACGCTGTAACTAAGACTCCACATTTATAAAAAAAATATATTTATTTTTTGCCAGAATATGCCCCTGGATTTTTGACCTCTACTTAACAAAACACCCTGTATATCAAAAGCCACTGGCTTTAGTTCAATAAAACTTTTTAATATAAAATGGACCAATGAATAACCCCACATTTATATAACAATACAATATATAATAAAGTCAAAGTTCATATCTTGGTATTTGATATTTTTCTCTATAACATTTAAAATTTCTCTTTAAAAAAATGGCACGTTACTATTGACATAACTTTTTATTATATTTTTCACACCCTGTATATGACTCCTGTTTTGTTCCATACAGATGTACATTATTAGCTTATATGGTTGGGCACTAACTAGATTTTGCTTAAAGAGTTGGCACCAGTAACAACTTCGAAAAAAAATTTGTGTGTGGATTAAATATTGACATGCTAATTTTTGTTGATTCAGTTCAATATATGTGGGACCTAATTGATGTGAATCATTATGCTCCTCTTTGATACGAAGAAACCAATTTTGTATTTTTCTTAATGGCGTTTTCTCCGTAAAGCGCACATGCGATTCCTGCCAATTCCGTTTTATTTGCAAATAATTTAAACAATGTCTACACAAATTTGCATATTCGAGGACTATTCAAATAAACACATGTATGACCATTATATTTTGTAGGTGTGTTGGGAGTGTTTTGAGCACACACATTCACTAGAACATATACCTATGTAAGCGTTTGTATTTGTTTTTAAAATTTCACTCAACTTATCTTTGTTTTTCTAACTCCATTGTTTTCGTTCTTTTTAGCAGAAAACACTATCCCAGTAGCGAGTTCAATGAAAAAGAACTGATATTGGTTCTTACTACTCAGTGTTGCCAATCGGTGTATCATTAAAAGATTTTTGTATCTTTTCAACTGACTGCGTATAATTTTCTAACCGTAATAATAATCGTATAATTCGTGTACTTTTCAGTAATAATCGTATAATTGGTGTAACTTTTCATTTTAACAGAAAAGTTATACTTGGGATTCCAAGTTCCCTTTCAGTAATCCATAGTTCATGGTTGCATGTAGTTACATCCATGATACAGTGTAGTTGCTATGATTACATCTGCATTTATATTTGTCTCTTTCTTGTCTTTCTTTTCCTTTCTCTCTTTGTATCATATGATTCACATTCACAAACCTAGAAAAAATATAGACTGTGCCAGTGTCATATTGCCGGCGACCGCTAATTCATGGCTGCCCTAAAAGGTACAGAATCACTAAAACTTGGTTGTTATGCCAATGTACGTTGGTTGTATGGTAGCGTGAAGCTAATTTGTTTACTGTGATTGGTCACATTCTTTAATGACATTTAAAATGACAGGAAGTTAGTTAATTTGATATAGTAATGCAGCCATCATATTTGTACAACCGCCAATATAAAACAAATAAAATAACCGTAAGACCCGAGGAACCGTGGGACCTGTCACGTGACCGACGCTGCCTATATTTTTTCAAGGTTTGTGTTCATAATGGTAGGTCGTAGAAATAGACGTTTACTTTTTCTCTTCCAATACGAACATTTTTAGCATTTGTGTATTGGTGTATAAAAGTGTATATTTTAAATCTAACCAATGTATAATTTAACCATTTGATGTTGGCAACACTGTTACTACTAGTTGTTCTCTTGATATGTGTCTTTAAAATTATGCTTTTATGAAACAAATATGTTTATGAACAATTAACTACTTTTTGTGTTGAAAAATTAAATAAGAAGTTTTAAACAAATGAAATTTTAAAGTTTCTTTAATAATTTTTAACTCTGAATCTATAAGCTCTTTCCAATAGCTACTTTATTGTCCTCTTCTTTAACTGGGTATCCTGCACCTCATACAGTGGGAGTCAGCATAAACTCACCAGTTACATGCTCCATTCTTTTCTAGTGCCATTTGTAAGTGGTGACACCACTGTACGTTGCTTCAATTTTTATACTTCACTCACAATTCATTAACCTACAATTGATTTTGACACTTCTGTAGGTATATTTTTTGTTTCTCATTACACTACTTGTTTATTTCACTTGATTTATTTTTTTCATCTTCCTACTGAAATTATTTTTTTTCTAAACTAGATTTGTTTGACACTTGGTTTAGTCGGATTATTCTAGAAAACAGTATGTCGTAAAGGTAAGTCTACAATGTGCAATTTTAGTCCATCTAATCTATCTGTCACTGTCAAAATCCAATATGGCGCCCATAAGAAAAAAAAACAATTAAATGTCGCATAACTGAAACTAGTAGCTGTACAATTTTATCTCGACAAAAATCTATAATATCTTGGATTTCTTTGGTTTATCTTAATTATCTCACATATTAATAGGCATGAAAAGGCGTAACTTTTTTCTAATTTGAACCACTCTATAAATTTTACCGCTCCGAGATGCCAATGATGCCTCATGAAAAACAGGTTACTCTTTGTACTTGTATACGATACGAGGGACGGACTATTTTGTTCCTATATAAGTCTAATCTTATCCACAACTTTTGGCGTTTGTGGGCCATCAGGAATGTCAGAATCCAGAAAGTACTATCTCTATCTGAAAAACAGACAAAACCTACTTAAAATCTGTTAAAATAAGGTAAAATTAATAAATATTAAAGATAAATAATAACATCTTTACCATCATTCTGCTAGGATTAGCATAGATGTTGTAGGCTTGTGCGTCATGGTCAAACATCGACCTGAATCTATATCTCACATTTACTAAATCCACGTTTTTCTTCCGTATGATCCTCTGTACAAGTCGGTATAACTGATCTATGCTGCATATTGTTCAAGTACTGCCAACTGACCCAAGAGCTTCATTTGCCAGATTTGAGGACGTTGATAATGCCCTCTGAATTTGAAACACTTTTGACTTCTGAATCTGACTTAAACGCTAAAATTACCGCAATTAGGAAAACTTTTACTTCGACCTAATTTAAACTATTTTACAAGTGATAAATCCGAACAATAGTAAAAATTTTTAAAATTTCAAATTAATGCTACATAATATTAATGAAATAATCAAAACAAGTTAAATAGTTATTAACCCAATAAGTGGGATATAGACATTATGACCGTATACAAGTTTGTGCACAGAAGTGCGGTAATAATGTGTACAACGTTTTATTTTCAACTGTCATAAATGACACAATGTAGAAATCGTTTATTCAGAAGAAGTTACCGTAGTGACGGGCATAAACATAGCTGTCATTGAATTATTCTCGTACTTATTGTGAAAGTGTAAGTATAAGTTCAAATGATAATTTGCTTGATCAGATATTGAAAATAAAGCTTCCAGTGTTGTTTCCAATCTCATGTCAGAGAAATCATGGAAGAAATACGAACAAGCGTTTGGTTGCTATGAAGAAAGGTGTAAGGAAGAAATATATTTAACATAATTGACGAGAAGGGAGTATTAGCATATTTGAAAGAACTAAGCAGAACACAGAAGTCTTCATCTATTTAGTGCTATTACTTATCAGAAGGGTACAAACTTAAACAATCTAAGATATTAACAAAGAATGAAATATCCAGATTTTGAATGAATTCGGACGATGAAAAATGTCTGTTCGTGCAGGTATGTTCCAAGACATGGTACCTAATACCAAAACAAAAGTGTCTTAAGAGTTTTTTTGTAACATTTGGAAATATGCTTTAATTCAGTAGAACTGGTAAGAAAGTACGTCAAATTAAAAAATGAAAACTGATCATGTTTGCTTCTTTCTTTGATATAAAGCTGGTAAATGTACCAAACAACATATTGGTATAAATACGTACTATTGGCAATGTGCCAAAACTGAATACGCGATTTCTTAAACTGCCTAATCCAAATTCGTATACTGGGTGATTCCGGCGATCTTCAACCTCCCTTTTAACCGATTGTGGGGCAGATGTTTTGAATATAAAAAGACATGGTGGCTAAAAGTTTAATTCTGTCGCTGAAGGTTACATCGGAACTTCTACTGAAAACCAGAAACGAACGGCTATATAAATTTTAGGCAAAAGTGAGAATATTCCTTTGGAAACTAAAAATATCCCGTCAACATACAAGGTTATTTCATCAACATCTAAAGATTATGTTTACATTCAACATATTCCACCTGTTCAAAGAAATCGTTAAGCATATCAACATCTGGAATTAATTTATTCAATTGTAAAGATTTTACTGTCAATGTATTTCATAAATTAGTTTTCATATGATCTTACATATTTTGTTTATTTAATAAATGTCTAATTTGAGCGTAATTTAATTTACAATATTATATCGCACCGAGTGCGTTAATAAATTTAAAAAAGCACATGTGGGATAATGTAAGTCATTATGACATTGAAAACAGTATCAAATCATAGTCACTATGTGTTAGTTGTAGATAAATACATCAACAATAATCAATAATTAACATTTGACTAAAAATACAGACTGATTAACTCACCAAAACATACAATATGTTTATATACTATAAAAATAGGTACTTCGTATTCATATCACAAACAGTGAAAATATCTTTAATGCACTTACCTCGATACGTTTGCATGTAAATTATTAGTATGTGCGCCGGTACTTGAACGTATGACTATTACACCTAATAAACCATGTCTAAAAAAGGATGTAATTTGTTATTGCTGTGAAAAAATAACTTACCCAGAGAAGCATATAATACAGCAGGAGAATGCGAATGCACCTTCGCAAGTAAGGCAGTGTTATTTATAACTAACTATTTGTCAGAAATGGAATATTCGTTATTTTAAGTTATATTCCTAATACAAATAATTTACAAAGTGTGTTAAGCAGTAACGAAATGAATCGGAATTTGTGAAATTTATACAAGATGGATGAATGAAAACAAATATAAATACGAGGTGTGTCGCATTTAAGATTCTTCCGCTTTGACAATATATCGGCAATATAAAAAATATCCCAAATAAAATTCGTAGCAAATTTCTTCATACCTTTAAATTATTCTCAATTATACAAGAAATCAACTTATGTTAGGTGTTACCTAAATTCATTATTCACACACTGTGTATATTAATGTATTTAAAACTATTTTGAATGTTAAATTTTGATTTAATTTAATATTTTAATAAACCATAGGAGCTTAAATAAACCAAAGAAACCAAAAATATGTGTGAAGAAGAATAATATATTGTATCGGTTGAAGATATTGCACATTTCTTATAGCATGGACACAAAGTTGGGTACCGGTGAAGGAAAATAGAAACAGAAACACATGAAGTTGTGGTAGTAACAAATAAGTAATAATAATGGAGAAGTAGCATGAATGTTATATTGATTTGAAGTGTATTACACAGTAAATATGAGTAAGTTCAAACTCATTTATGAGTGAATTGATTTGGTGTGGAATTTAAGTAAATTTAACATTTTAACAAATAAATGAGCTTATCTACACAATATTCGGTTAAAGAAATCAACATATGTGTGAGTGGGAACATATTGTGTAAAAATAACACAGGTGGCCTCCTTTAATATTATTAATACCTAAAAATATATAAAAACTTTTACATAAAAGGTGAACATTATTCAAGTAGGTATTGTCATATTTAATTCATTGACAGGCTGTCACTTTTTGTCATTGTCGATATTTAACTTCAAATAATTTAATTTTTATAATAATTTTTATAGTTAGATATTTGATTCAATTTAAAGGAGGCTACCTGAAGAAGCAATCCTAAAAATGCAGAAATGGGTCAGATCTCATCTATTGTGGTTGAATTGTCGTGTTCCCACTGCCAAAAAGTGAAGTTAGATATTTACAGAGTGTTTGTTTTATTAAAGCAGGTTAGTAAATTAGATTAATTTCTTTAGATAATTATTGAATAGAGCTTTGTCTGTGGAATTGTTCATTAGCATACCTATGTTTGGTATCAGAGAACATACATATGACTTCATTGATAGGAATTGTAGGATATTTGACTTATATTAGCTTAAAATACCTTTCTAATACAGTAAAAAATGTTACAAAAGCTAATAATTAGGAATATATGGGTAGATATTGTGGGTGTAATTCAACGCAGGTTGGGGCTTTTGTCCACTGAGTAGTTAGTTTCACACAATATTATTAATACCTAAAAATATATAAAAAATTTTTAACGGTGTACAAATAATCTTTCAAATATATTGAAAGATCAAACCATGTATCTAGTGGCAATAATCACATAATAATTAAAATATTGACATTAATAAATTGTCATAGAATGAAAACAAAAACCATGTGGCTGAATTTTTGCGTTTATATCAAATTGGAACGAAGCTCTGAAAAATGGATTTTGTAAATCCCTGTAAACATTCTGGTAGCTTAATAGAAAAGATTAGTTGATGCTTTACAACTTTACATTTTGAATTTGAACTTAAACCTATCTACTTATGTATTTCCAATTGAACTTACATTAAAATGGTCTTCACAAACAAGGTGAGATGCACCTTCTGTACTCAGTTTATTAGTCTATTTTTCAACTTTATTCAATACCAATGTCTAGTTAACACAATAACACCTAAATAATATCAGAAATGACAAATTAAGAATTCTGACCGTATGTACCGCGGATATCGTATGCAGATATAAATGAAAGCACACTGCTGTAGTATAAGTATACACATGTGAACGGCATCTGACGTCACAGGACTACTAGGTGACGCCGACCGTTTTGTGGGGGCGTGGCCAAACTAAATTTTTAAATACCGTTTTTAGGTTTATTTTTCTACGAAATTGTCTAGCACACACGCCATTTCATTAAAATAATACATTCTTCTTCTGCTCGCATTTGGAAAAATCATGCAATCATGCACTGCTGTAGTATAAGTATACACATGTGAACGGCATCTGACGTCACAGAACTACTAGGTGAGGGCGACCGTTTTGTGGGGGCGTGGTCAAACTAAATTTTTCAATACCGTTTTTAGGTTTATTTTTCTACGAAATTGTCTATGACAAACGCCATTTCATTAAAATAAAACATTCTTCTTCTGCTCGTATTTGGAAAAATCATGCAATTTCCATATTATTTATTTATTTATTTAAATTACATATGCTCAACGGGCCAATTAGAGAGCAGGGTAAATCAATAATAGTTAATTACAAAATAATAAAAAAGACACATAAAATACACAAATCAGCAAAATATATTGAATCGTGTCACTAATGAAAAAGTAAAAGGAAGGTTTCCGCAAATTTACTTCGATGCGTTAACTGTTAGGCTGCGTTCATTATTTAAATTGGTCCGTGAACGCATGTCTAGAAACTATTCTAAATATTTTTTTTGTGAACTTAAAAGTGCCTATCAAATTAATATATCTGTTCACGATTATATTATAATGTATACATTATTCGTCTGTTTCTTTAAGTACAATTATTTATATGATGCACTATAACAGTGTTGTTATAATCACTATTTATTTTTGATTAATGATTATCCACACTTCTGTTAACAAATTTAAATTCTTGAATGTGATAGTATTGGGAATGAACAAACAAAACAAAAGTTCTTTGTTGTTAGCAATTGAACCCGAATCTTCCGTGTGAAGTGTGAAAGCCAAACACTCTATCCGCACTACAACTTACGGCAATATTAGTTTTTTTCTGAACGATGGTAGAAGTTTACTAAGTTTTATTTGCTTTTTTAATTTGTTAACTGAACGACGAATGTCAAACCTGAATGTAAGATGTTTTGATATACGTGAACTTAGCCCCCTCCCTTTTTTGATAAATTAAAAATTACATGTTGTGCTAAATTGTCCCGGATTTGTGCTACATTGTGCCGTACAATTTTAAAGAAAAATTATAGCCATTTTCCTAGAAAATTAAAAAATCGTGTTTTTCATGCGAAATTCGTATTTTTTTTAATGTGCTATATAGTGGTAGTGTTGTGGCAGTAAAAAACGAAATTTTCTAGCTCACCATTTTCCGATTTTTTTTCGATCTGCTGAATTATGCTAGATGTTCTGAATATTGTGCCGTTTAAAAAATTTTGATATCTGCCTCCGTTCTCTGGAAAATCCGAAAAACCGGAATTTTCTAACCCACCATTTTACAACAATCCGATTTTTTCGGTGCTTAATTGTGCTAGATGTTCTGAACTTTTTTCCGTTGAAAACCATTTGATATCTGTCTCCGTTTTCCGGAAAATGGAAAATAATTAAAATTTTGAAGCGACCTTTCTGAGCCCTCTATTTTGCGAAAATTGTGTTTTTCTTTAATGTGCTGAATTGTGTTAGTTGTTCCGAATATTGTACAATTTTTACTAAAAATTAAAAAAACGTAGTTGTGTTGAATTGTGTTAGTTGTCCTGAACATTGTGACGTTTAAAGAAATTCTGTATCTATCTCCGTTCTTCGAAAAATCCGGGTAAACCGAAAATTTTTACACGACTTTAATGCGCCTCCTATTTTTCCCAAAAATTGTAAAACGTGGCTGTGCTGTGTTCATAGCTTCGCCGTTTAAAAAAATATCATATCTACCTCTGTTTTCAGGAAAATCCGGAAAATCCGGAAATTTGGTGGTGAACCCCCCCATTTTTCTCAAAAATTATAAAACAGGATTGTGCTAGTTGTCGTGAACATTGTGTCGTTTACAAAATTTTGATATCTGCCTCCGTTCGTCAAAAAAAATAGAAAAAACCGGAAATTTGGGCGTGAACTTAGCCCCCCATTTTTACCGAAAATTAAAAAACGTGGTTGTGCCTAATTGTGCTAGTTGTTCTGAACATTGTGCTGCTTAAAGGAATTTGTTATATGTATATCTCCGTTCTCCGGAAAAACCGGAAATTTAAGCGTGAATTCAGCCCCCTATTTTTCCCAAAATTAAAAAATGGAGTTTACTGGATTGTACTAGTTGTGCCGTTTATAGAAACGGAGAACGGAGGCAGATATCAAATTTCTTTAAACGGCATAGCGTTTGACACAACTACCACAATCAGCACAACCACGTTTTCCAATTTTTGGGTAAAATGGAAGATGCATTAAGGTCGTGTCAAAATTTCCGGTTTTTCCGGGGAACGGGGCCAGATATCAAATTTCTTTAACCGGCACAATATTCGGAACAAATAGCACAATTCAGCACATTAAAAAAAAACACGATTTTCGCAAAGTAGGGGGCACAATAAGGTCATGTCAACATTTTCGATGTTTTCCGTTTTCCGGAAAACGAAAACAGATATCAAATTTTTTTAAACGGCGCAATGTTCAGAACATCTAGCATAATTCAACACATTAAAAAAAATCGGATTGTGGTAAAATGGGGGGCTAGAAAATTCCGGTTTTTCCGGATTTTCTGGAGAACAGAGGTAGATATTAATTCTTTTTAAACGGCACAATGTTCGGAACAACTAGCACAATATAGCACATTAAAGAAAAATACTATTTTCGCGAAGTGGGGCACTACGTCGAAAACACGATTTTTTCATTTTCTAGGAAAATGGCTATTATTTTTCTTTAAAATTTTACAATGTAGCACAAATCCAGCACAACCTTTATTTTTTAATTTATAAAAAAAATGGGGGGGCTAAGTTCACGCACATGTTTTGACAGTTCTGAGTTATATGTTATGTCATGTTCATGTTATGAATGTTAAAATACTATACAATTTTTTCAGTAAAAATTTTCTAAAATTTTATTAATAGTCGTGGACAAAGTATAGTATTATACTTGCATATAATGACTGTAATTCACTGTAGTGTAAAAAACATATTAAAAGTCAAATAAATGCATAAGACCATCTACTGATGCAGCTGCCGAACTAAGTATTTTTATATGATCTAATTTTTATTTAACATTCCGATGCGTGTGGTCTATAATAAACAATTTCAATTAATTTGGCTGAAATACCTAAGTGGTTATTACCTCTACCCCGTCGATTGGACCGTCACATGTGCAAAAGAAGAAACTGAAAAAGCAAGTAGGCATGTTTAAGTGTATATTATTATTGTAACACTTCATAAAGCAAACTGTGTTGCATATTTCCTGATAAATGTATGCATTTTAAGAGGATACTAAGCAGTTTTAATTCCTAAATCACATTTCTGTTGCGACGAAATGAGACGGTAGTGGTAAGTATCCTTTAACGTTAAATTATTTGTAATTTCTTGCTACTGATTTGGCACAAAATGTCGATTTCTACACTGAGAAACATCAGTTAATTAGACGGGTTTGTTATTACTTCTTGTAGCAGATATAAGAAAAACTATAGTCACAATCTCCAGTTACAAATAATTATCTTGCTTTCTTCAATATAATGTTATTACTCCGTGTTGTTATTGTAATATTATGACATAGCCGTTCCTTTCTTAGTAAGGCTGTCACATGTTCTTACTTGTAAATTCATATAAAAAATTTGGACACAAGGCTACGAAATATGAAAAAAATGCGGCGTTTACATTGATGTACACCCAAGAATGTCATTACTTAAGCGTATGAAAAGGTGGCACCTCTACATCTTAATTTTCTACCTCGCTGTATATTCTGAGTCGGGACCACCGCATTGTGGTTTTTACATGTGTTGAGAAAGGGCGAATCTGAATCTATTGTTAAGTGGAATATGTAATGTGTGGAAAATTTATAAATTTTTTGAAGAATCCAGAATCTGATATGTTCAAAGGTAAGTTTTCATTTTTACTTAATTCAATTTTCATTAAACACTTGGGTATATTAATGATTAGGAACATCATATGTATGTTTAAGTAGCTTGTACTTATGCCCGTTTGCACCGATATTTTACTAAGAACAACTTAATAAAGTTGTTCTTAAAGTTAAGTTATGCTTATTTTTTTAGAGTACTGCACCGACGGGTTATAAACCATACGTAGCAAAGTAAGTCTTTGTATTGGCAACAACGCACAAATCTAGTAACTTATGTTAGGTATTTTAGTTTCTGTTTTTCTTCAGTTTGTTACATGGAAGTACGGTTAGATTTCGATGTAATGTCATGTCTGTGGTGTTTGTTTTTGTTGTTGTCATTTGTAATATAGGTATGGTTGTTGTTGATGTTCATCAAGACTAGTTAATATCAGAGACAAACTAATAATAATAATAATTTACTTCATCCATTGTATGGAAATGATCAGATCTCGTTAATTTAATTTGAGATATGCAAAATCTATAATTTCCAAAGTATCCAAATCATCAAATATAATGTAATATCCATTATAGGTACTTATTTTTACTACTTTAATACTACACACTCATTAGCATAGACCACTGTATCTGCACTTTCCGCGTTTTTTAACTTTTTATGCCTGTTTTTGGCACATTGTAACTCTGTTTAAATTAAAGAATCTCATAAGTCACTGTCAAACACGGGCTTAAATTTAAGTATATGTTTTCATACTTAAGAAGATTTTAATGTATGGTGCAATAGAAAAACCATACTTAAGCATGTCTTATTTTTAAGTAATGCTTATTAACTTCGGTGCAAACGGGCATTAGTCTAAGAAAATGAATAATAGTATCGAAATAAATGTTTCGATTAAAAAGGGTATTCTCATTTTGCAACTACTTACTTATTATTAAGCTTTTACGGCACAAAAAAATATAATAGCTTTCCAAATAGACAATAAAAAAACTATTATTTTTGCGAAATTGCGTAATAACTATATTCATTTCATTATTATTTGGCAGGTAGGTATGCTTTATTTTTTGAAATGTTGGTGCATACTATAATTTCTTATTAGATGCGTAATTTATTAGATAGACTTAGTGGCTAGTATTTTTCTTCTTTAATATACTTCAAAATTGATTTATATGTACAAGAAATCGTTAAGAGTCTTTAAAAATTATAAATTAATTAATAAATATAAAATATAAATATATGCACAAATACTTATTGCCACATACAACTTCCTGCATCTACAGAATCACATACTAAATTTAGAAAATTAAATTTAATTACTAAACGAAAGTTTGTTTAAATCGTTATTTTATAATTATCTTTCCTATTAAAAAATATGCCTCCCTTTAAGTTACAAAAACAATATTTTATCACGCCATGGCATATTTTTTTTTATTTTTCAGCTAGAAATATTAAACAGTTTTTCAGTCTCTGAGATGTCGAAACAATAAATTAAAACAATTTAACAACAAACACAGGATCTCGCAGAAATTTAAAAAATGCTTCGAAGTGTACACTGACCAATATGATTGTATATACACGTTGTTCACATCATACATTAATGTAAAAAATAACATAGACCATACTATATTACAAGAATCTACATTCGGCATGTTAATGGCGTACATTTACATCTTTCATGTAAAATTACATCATTCATCAGAATGAAATCTATTACTCATGATCAGTAGGTTAGGTACTGAATAATAGACGCACATGTCTATTAAAATGTCTTTCATAAACGTTTCCACGGCGGTTTTTCATTACTTCACTTTACCTAACTTGAATGGCATTTTTACTTTAGCAAATTTAATTAACAATTATAAACTACACTGGCGACACAAACACACGATATTCACCAACCGCTACCACGCGAAATCGTGATGGATGTGGAATGTGGAAGAGAGAAGTCGGGCTGTGTACATCTGTTCCAGATGCAGTCGACGGCGGGCACGCCTGCATAGGAAAACGAATCGGAGCGATGTTCGAATTATTCCGCCGGTAACGTATTAAATCGGAATTTGAACTGGCGACTGTTTAGCTGTGCCGAGTGTGCCGATTACAGCCTATCCGATGTCGGTGCTGACTACTGCGGTTGTATATTTATTATAAAATTCTCATGGTTTCATATTGATTACACTGGGTGTTTATGAAAATGCAAATTTTATTATTATTTGTTTCTGTCATTATAGCGATTCTGCAGCGTTTGTCATTAAGTAGACATTAAAAACAAAGTTATTGACCTAAATACGGTAGGTCGAGACTCGGATGGCCGGATTGTTTATCACTGAATATGTATGTCTCTGACTGTTTTTGTTAATAGCATGAGGGTTTTTTTTATTACTGTCTATATTTAAATACAAAATACATTTCAACCTCTCTTAATAATTAAGCTAGTGAGTATTGGATGTTATTTCACTATTTATGTAATGAAATGCGAATGGTTTATTTTGATCCTTTGAGTTTTGTAATTTCAATATTAGATATTTTTTATGTTGAAACTTATGTTAATCGCATACTTTAAAAAAATAATTTATAGCATTTATTATACAGGTTGATTCAGGTTTAATCTTGATAACTTCAGGAATCGATAGAACAGGTTAAAATAATGTTCATTTGTGATATAAACTTATTTCCTAAAATGCAGCGTTTCCGAGAAAGAGAGCGTTGAAGTAGGAATTTTCTTCTCGTTTTTCCCTCATAACTTTTGAACCATCCGATTTAAGTGAATTTCGGAACACAAACACTCCATATGATCTTAGATAAGCTTCTTAAATTTGAACTACCTACCCCTCTTAGAAGTGTATTTTGTATGCTACCCTCCTCTTACTTTATTTCAAAACTGACGTTTGTGAAAATCATTGTCAAAAGTATTATTTAAAGAGTGTTCTTAGTGTTAAGAAAAAATGCCAATAACCTCAAACATAAATTTAGTAACAAGTACTTATTACTAGATTTACAACAAACTTATCAACTACTGAAAAAAATTACAATAATTATTCAAAGTGCATTCCTCCAGCCTCAATACATTTTTGACATCGACGAACTACTGTATTAATCGCAGCTGCTATTTGAACAGGATTGTTTTTTATGTCATCACAAGCATATCTTATCCTTTGGATCAATTCCTCACGGGTATGTACTGGCGTATCATACATAATTGCTTTTAGATGGCCCCAAACGAAATAATCCAGAGGATTCAGATCTGGCGAGCGCGGAGGCCAAATCACTGGTCCTTCGCAAGGAATCCACATATTTGGGTGGTTGTTGTAATAAGTAGTGTAACATTTTAATAAATTTATTGAGATTATCATTTAGATATAATTATTGCCACTATGTTCTTAGTTCGTAAATACTCGTATAAATTAAGTGATAGGTTGGTTGCCGTAAATTTGATTTATTGATTTTTGGAATATCGCGAATATCATATAGAATTCTACTCCGGTAGGTCATCGAACGATAACTAGTACTGATAGTTATCGCAGGATGCCGAGAGTAGTCGTGGATCGCAGACGGTCTTGTAGGGTTTTTGGCGCGAGGAATAGGAGGTTAAGGCTGGCGTGTGTTATTCGGGCGGCAGGTGAAAAAGAGATTCCAAAATTTAAGATTTTTCAAGTCATCTCTAATGAGGATTAATGTTTTGGGCTCGAATATTGTTCAGTTGGATTAGTAACGTGTGATACGAGTAGTATTTTGTGAATTATCCAACATATAACTGTGATAGCAGGATTAATTGTTACCAAGCCGTTCGTACACGATTTTCGAACTACCACACGATATACCTATAAGGCTGAACTACAGGAGCCTTCAATAATCGCCAACACGACTCACTTAATTCCGTTGGACGTTAAATTAAAATCAGAACCCCTTTCGTTAGGGTAAGTCATGTTTTATTAAATAATAAATTTATGTCAATGGCAATTATGATTTTAACTACAGGGTTCTTTTGCCGGTACGTTATTTAAACATACAGTACGCTGCAGTAGTCAAAATCAGACATTTTGCCACGGTTTATTGGGAACAACCGAGAGCAGAGTCCTTATCCAGATTCGGGACTGAGACGACGAATTTTCTACCATCCCGTCCACACCGGAATCTAGTTTTGCATCTCCTATTGGAAACCTTCATTGCTGGACTTACCTGAAGACTCCCGGAATCCGCAAGTTTATCTTATATTCTTATTTTTATGCAAATTACGGTTTTCTATAGTATATTTTATTTCTTTATTATTCTACAGGGTGGTACCAAATACCCGTATTATAGCGATAGGTGCGTGTAGTTCTAGTTTAATTATTAATATTATTAGCTTTTTGCAATAGTTGCATGATAGTGCATTTGCTTTATGCCCAATATTAGATTCTATTGAATATATTATAACTAAATCTTATTTTCTAATCTAGATAATATTTTGTTGTTTTCATCTATACATGTGCATATATTATTGCATGCTAGTGCATTTGTTTAATGTGCGGTATTTATGTTATTTCTGCAAGTTTATATTTTGCTTTTTTTTTAGAAATCTTATTGCTTGTGTGCGGAAATTAAGGTTTTGCGTAAACGCGTTGCTACTACCTTCTCTATGAACATGTATACAACTAGCGCCTGCGCTTGAGCTCGAGCGACGCTTTGGGTCATTATTGGCTTATTCTGCTTACATTTCGCATCCGTCTTTTGTTTTCTTTTTGCATTTACAAACGATGACGCATTCATAACCCTCGCTTACTTAATTTCTGTAGTAGGAATAATTATTATTATTATATATTTTAATTCTAATTATATAGTCGTTAGTTATAAGGATATTTGCCTACTTAGTAGTATTTTTTTTATTACTTTTAGTTTGATACAATAGCTAAATTAAAGTTGTTGATTCATATTTATCTATTTTTTTTATTAGGATAAAGTTAAACATAATTCACTCTGCGCAGCCCATACATATTTAGTAATTATTAACTGGCGTTTATATATTATTTTGTTTTGCCTGGATTTGACAAGTTTCGAGGTAAAGTAACCTCTTAGGTGGTGTTCCGTGGTAGAAATTTGTCTGGCGCCCCAGTAATATCGTTATTTTTTTTATTCGAATCACCCCGTCTCCACTGAGAAGCCGAACACCTTTCTTTTTGTCAACGGCCGATTATAGTTAATAATAATATAACAAATTAGGCGCGTTACAAATTTGGCGCCCAACGTGGGGCCCATTAATTTTTTTTTTTTTTTGTACCGACGCTTCCGACGCCTGGCGTCTTATTCCCAATTTTAATATTAAACATTAGCTTGGAGTTCTATTGGTACTACAGAGTGATATAAATTTAATTTTTAGGTGTAGTTATTTTCTAATTTAAGCCAATTAGTATAAAATATTAGCATGGATTTAAAAATAGTTGTTAACCGGTTAGAAAAAGAAGAAATCACGTACGAATTACGTATTAGAGGCATTTCGACCTTAAGTAATGTTAGTGACATGCGTAAAAGTTTAAGAAATTTGTTGAAATTAGAGCATGAAACCAGTCATCAGTCCAGTCCGTTACGATATCCAAAATATCCTTTCTCTTTTAAAGAGGATATGACATATGTCCTAGCAAAAGTAAATGAACTTGAAACTCTAATAAAAGATTTTGCTGACGATGAAAATAGTTCTATGTATGAGAAAATAACCACTAAATTGGCGCATACTTTTCAAAGGGTTAATCGTGCTATTGCTACGGAAGACACTGAGTTTGCCGAACGTCAACAAGTTTTAATTTCTGTAATGAATCTACATTCTGATTTAAAATCGCGTTTGAGGAAAATCAAACGGTTATCGCGGACATCTGAAATGCCAGCTGATTTATCTGTACTTATGTCATCTACCGCATGCGAAACTAGTTCAGATTCTGAGTCATCTGATAATGATAGCAATGTAGCTTCAAATCATCCTTCAGCTAGTTCTCCGGTCGTTACCGCAGTCGTGCCTACCGCAAATCAATATAAATTAGCTAGCGTTCCGGTATATAAATGGAACATCGTTAAATTTGATGGAGAAAAATCAAAAATTTCTTTATGTGCATTTTTGGAACAGGTAGAAGAATTACGTGTATCTAGGAATATTACTACTGATCAATTGTTTAAATCTGCGGGTGACTTGTTCGTGGGTAAAGCTAAAATCTGGTACAATGGTATGAAAAATTCTTTACATTCATGGAATGATCTAGTTCGTGAATTACGAATGCAATATCTAGGTAGTAATACAGAATACAATAAAGAATTACTAAAGGAAATTAGGCGACGATCTCAGCATTCAGATGAGTCTATAGGTATTTACTTAGCTTGTATTAATACTCTTTTTAATAGACTAACTGTGCCAGTAAGCGAAAAAGCCAGATTAGAAATTGTTTTAGATAATTTGGCCCCTTACTATAAACGTGAATTAGGTATGTTAGATATACAGAGTTTAGATCAGTTACTGCATCTGGGTAGAAAGGCGGAAGCTAATAAAAAAAGCTATTGAGGCTTACGTCCCACCCCCAAAGCATAAAAATTTTCTTGAACCCGACTTAGCCTACATATATGCAGAACCAGTATCTTCCGAACCTTCTACTTCCTCGGATATTACGGTTACGCGAAATAAGGTATCCTGCTGGAACTGTAAAGAGTTAGGTCATCGTGCTCGTCAGTGCCCCTCTCAAGTTAAAAATAGATATTGTTTTAAGTGTGGCAATGCCAATTGTACCGTTAAGACTTGTTCAAAATGTAATTCGGGAAACGTAATCCGGAGACATTAAATGACCGACCAATGATCTCCTCTAGTTATTCTTCGGTCAATGATAATTTAAGTCCAACATGTATCGCCGTCTTAGATTTTATTTTGTCTCACGCTGATGGCGATGAGCGCCCATACCTAAACGTGTCTATTTTAGGTATTGCTATGCGAGGTTTATTAGATTCGGGTGCCAGTCACACTATTATAGGTGGTCCTGGCTGGGAAGTTCTTAATAAATTAAATTTACCTTTTAAAGATAAAACGATCCATTGCACGGTAGCAAATGGTCAGAACTGTGTAGGTATAGGTACCGTGGATATACCATTCCGAGTGCAGAATCGAGTTAAAATCATAAATACTCTTGTAATACCGTCCATATCGCATTCATTAGTTTTAGGAGCGAATTTTTGGCGACAGATGGGTATAGTGCCAGATCTACGACACGATAGTTGGACCTTTACTACGAACTCTAGTGTAGAAATTAAGTCTGTTCAGTTGCAATCTCGAACCGAGTTAACACCGGAACAATTAGTTAGGTTAAATCAGTTGGTAGATAACGTTTTTAAAGATATGGGTGAGACTTTAGGATGTACAACTCTGGTCGAGCATGAAATCAAAACGTCTTCGCCTCCTATTAAACAACGATATTACCCGGTATCTCCTGTGATGCAGTCCCATATAAATCATGAATTAGACAAATTGTTAGAGCAAAATATTGTAGAACAATCTAAGAGTCCCTGGTCGTCACCTATTCTCTTAGTCAGAAAAAAAGATAACAGTTACCGTTTTTGCGTAGATTACCGTAAATTGAATAAAGTTACGGAACGTGACGCGTACCCGTTGCCATACGTATCTGCTACGCTAGATAGACTTAGAGATGCACGTTATCTTTCCTCTCTTGATATTAAATCCGCGTATTTTCAAGTGCCTCTAACTGAATCCTCTCGCTCTCTGACTGCATTTACTGTCCCGAATAGAGGATTATATCAATTTCGACGCTTACCGATGGGTCTTGCAAATTCTCCCGCAACATTCCAACGTTTAATTGATAGAGTTTTAGGAGCTGACTTAGAACCTTATGTTTTTTGTTATCTGGATGATATAATAATTATAACTCAAACATTCGATAAACATTTAGAAATATTAAAAGAGGTGTTTCGAAGACTTAAAATTGCTCAGTTGACAGTCGCGAAAGAGAAGTGTTTTTTCTGTAGACCTGAACTTAAATATTTAGGATACATTGTAGATCATAATGGGTTACGCGTTGATCCGGAGAAAATTAGTGCCATTTTGAGTATTCCGCAGCCGACTTGTGTATCGGAAGTACGTAGAATAATCGGTCTTGCGTCTTGGTATAGGCGTTTCGTGCCAGATTTCTCCACTGTGAGTGCTCCTTTATGTAATTTATTGCGAAAGAACAAAAAGTTCATTTGGGATGAGTCTTGTGAAAAATCATTTCGATTGCTGAAAGAACATTTAATTTCTGCTCCCGTATTAAGCTGTCCCGATTTTAGTTTACCATTTACAATACAAACTGATGCATCTGGTTATGGCATAGGCGCTGTCCTAACTCAACACCAAGAGGAAGGTGAAAAAGTTATATGCTACCTCTCCCGGTCACTTACTAGAACCGAACGGAACTTTAGCACAACCGAGCGAGAATGTTTAGCAGTTTTATGGGCTATCGAACGCTTGCGGCCTTATATTGAAGGAACGCATTTCAAAGTAATAACAGACCATCATAGTCTAGTCTGGTTAAATCGGTTACAGTCTCCCAGTGGTCGATTAGCGCGATGGGCTGTAAAACTTCAACAGTACGATTATGAAATCATTCACCGAAAGGGTAAAGACCATGTGGTTCCCGATACTTTATCTCGTTCTGTCCCGGTAGCCGATAGTGCGGCCATGGTTTCTAATAATTTAAATATATTAGGTATAGTTCCTTCCGTTAAAAGTGAGCTTTCTGTTAACTCTGATAGATGGTACGCAAAACTTTTTCGACAAATTCAAAATAAACCATCTAAATTTCCTCAATGGCGTATTACCGATAATAATTTATACAAGAATATAAAAGTGCTATATCCAGAATTAGCACAGAGTAAAGACTATTGGCGTTTAGTTGTACCGCGACCTGGGCGACAGAAACTTATTGGTGAAGCACACGATTTATTATGCCACGCTGGTGGTTATAAAACTTTTCACAAATTAGCCGAAACTTATTACTGGCCAAAAATGCGATATGATGTGTCAGCGTATGTACGTCGTTGTAAAGTATGTCTTTCAGTGAAACCAGAACAAAAGCGTCCTGCAGGTTTAATGCTGAGTGCCCAAACTGTAATTTCGCGACCTTTCGAATTGTTATGTGCTGATCTTGTTGGTCCTCTACCTAAGTCTACTTCCGGATTTCAATATATTCTTGTTGTAGCGGATTGCTTCAGCAAATTTCCACTTTTGTTTCCGTTACGTACTGCTACCGCGATTAGTGTATGTAAAGCTATTGAGGATAATGTATTTTTAATGTTCGGTTGTCCGAATGCCGTGATTGTGGACAACGGGGTCCAGTTTAGATCAAAAGAGTTTATTAACCTTATGGAACGTTACAAAGTTTCAATCAAATATACTGCCTTATATCACCCCCAGGCAAATCCGTGTGAACGAATTAATCGTGTGTTAAAGACAATGTTGCGTTGTTATGTATCGGACAATCATCGACTATGGGACAAACATTTACATCAAGTAGCTTCTGCGATACGATCTTCTAAACATGAAGTTACAGGTATGACTCCAAATTTTATTGTATTTGGTCGTGAGTTATCAAATCGCGGTAATGGAATTAATTCTAGTGAGCCAATTTTATTTGATAGATCTACGGTTGACGACGAACGAGTGAACGGTCTCAATCGCGTATTTGTAGATGTTCAGAAACGACTACGGCGCGCTTATGAACAGAGCAAATCAAATTATGACTTACGACGTAGAGATCAACAATTTTTAATTAATGATCAGGTTTGGCGACGAAATTACATTCAGTCTGACGCTTCCAAGTACTTTGCAGCCAAATTAGCACCTCGGTATTTGGGTCCGTTTCGAATAGCGAAGCGATTGTCCCCTTGGACGTATCAACTTGTTGATGCGGAAAATAAGTATAGTGGGGTTTGGCACGTGAAGGATCTTAAGGCACATCCTCCGGACCATATCAGTGATTCCGAATAATTTATTTTAAATAATCGAAGATTTTTGAGGAAAATCTTTTAAAGTAAGGGGGGAATTGTAACATTTTAATAAATTTATTGAGATTATCATTTAGATATAATTATTGCCACTATGTTCTTAGTTCGTAAATACTCGTATAAATTAAGTGATAGGTTGGTTGCCGTAAATTTGATTTATTGATTTTTGGAATATCGCGAATATCATATAGAATTCTACTCCGGTAGGTCATCGAACGATAACTAGTACTGATAGTTATCGCAGGATGCCGAGAGTAGTCGTGGATCGCAGACGGTCTTGTAGGGTTTTTGGCGCGAGGAATAGGAGGTTAAGGCTGGCGTGTGTTATTCGGGCGGCAGGTGAAAAAGAGATTCCAAAATTTAAGATTTTTCAAGTCATCTCTAATGAGGATTAATGTTTTGGGCTCGAATATTGTTCAGTTGGATTAGTAACGTGTGATACGAGTAGTATTTTGTGAATTATCCAACATATAACTGTGATAGCAGGATTAATTGTTACCAAGCCGTTCGTACACGATTTTCGAACTACCACACGATATACCTATAAGGCTGAACTACAGGAGCCTTCAATAATCGCCAACACGACTCACTTAATTCCGTTGGACGTTAAATTAAAATCAGAACCCCTTTCGTTAGGGTAAGTCATGTTTTATTAAATAATAAATTTATGTCAATGGCAATTATGATTTTAACTACAGGGTTCTTTTGCCGGTACGTTATTTAAACATACAGTACGCTGCAGTAGTCAAAATCAGACATTTTGCCACGGTTTATTGGGAACAACCGAGAGCAGAGTCCTTATCCAGATTCGGGACTGAGACGACGAATTTTCTACCATCCCGTCCACACCGGAATCTAGTTTTGCATCTCCTATTGGAAACCTTCATTGCTGGACTTACCTGAAGACTCCCGGAATCCGCAAGTTTATCTTATATTCTTATTTTTATGCAAATTACGGTTTTCTATAGTATATTTTATTTCTTTATTATTCTACAGGGTGGTACCAAATACCCGTATTATAGCGATAGGTGCGTGTAGTTCTAGTTTAATTATTAATATTATTAGCTTTTTGCAATAGTTGCATGATAGTGCATTTGCTTTATGCCCAATATTAGATTCTATTGAATATATTATAACTAAATCTTATTTTCTAATCTAGATAATATTTTGTTGTTTTCATCTATACATGTGCATATATTATTGCATGCTAGTGCATTTGTTTAATGTGCGGTATTTATGTTATTTCTGCAAGTTTATATTTTGCTTTTTTTTTAGAAATCTTATTGCTTGTGTGCGGAAATTAAGGTTTTGCGTAAACGCGTTGCTACTACCTTCTCTATGAACATGTATACAACTAGCGCCTGCGCTTGAGCTCGAGCGACGCTTTGGGTCATTATTGGCTTATTCTGCTTACATTTCGCATCCGTCTTTTGTTTTCTTTTTGCATTTACAAACGATGACGCATTCATAACCCTCGCTTACTTAATTTCTGTAGTAGGAATAATTATTATTATTATATATTTTAATTCTAATTATATAGTCGTTAGTTATAAGGATATTTGCCTACTTAGTAGTATTTTTTTTATTACTTTTAGTTTGATACAATAGCTAAATTAAAGTTGTTGATTCATATTTATCTATTTTTTTTATTAGGATAAAGTTAAACATAATTCACTCTGCGCAGCCCATACATATTTAGTAATTATTAACTGGCGTTTATATATTATTTTGTTTTGCCTGGATTTGACAAGTTTCGAGGTAAAGTAACCTCTTAGGTGGTGTTCCGTGGTAGAAATTTGTCTGGCGCCCCAGTAATATCGTTATTTTTTTTATTCGAATCACCCCGTCTCCACTGAGAAGCCGAACACCTTTCTTTTTGTCAACGGCCGATTATAGTTAATAATAATATAACAAATTAGGCGCGTTACAGTAGTTGTTACTAAATTTATGTTTGAGGTTATTGGCATTTTTTTTTAACATTAAGAACACTTTTTGAATAAAACTTTTGACAATGATTTTCACAAACGTCAGTTTTTTTTTTTTTTGAGAGCCGTCCGAGAGTGTCCCCGGAAGCACCGCAGCCTATACACTTATTGTGCATCTCTCGACGAGCACAAACATCCATGGTACTACAGTGGGATTCGAACCCACACCGACATAGCGGATCAAGACTGGTTCCACGAGCAGTCGGCTATCGCGGCGCCCAAAACGTCAGTTTACACAAATCACTGAATTTTATTTTCATGGGTTGCTATAACGTTAAATGAAATTTACGCGGCTGGTGCGCTACACTGTCACCAATTTATTTGAATATCTCAGAAACAAGACCAAAGGTCGAAAAAAAACAGGAGACGAATGTTTCGAAATTAATCAGGTCAAAGTGATGTGTAGATGTTTTATTAAAATTAATTATTTTTTTTGTAGTTTTGAAATAAAGTAGGAGGGGGTAGAATACAAAATACACTTCTAAGAGGGGTAGGTAGTTCAGACTTAAGAAGCTTATTTAAGATCATAGGGAGTGTTTGTGTTCCGAATTTCACTTAAATCGGATAAGTGATTCAAAAGTTATAAGGGAAAAACGAGAAAAAAAATCCTACTTCAACGCCCTCTATCTCGGAAACGATGCGTTTTAGGAAATAAGTTTATATCACAAATGAACATTATTTTAACCTGTTCTATCGATTCCTGAAGTTATCAAGATTAAACCTGAATCACCCCGTATATTGCAATAAGCAGATAATATAGGAAAATATTTAAATTTAACAATGCTGCGTTAGGCCGACACCGAGTTGAACTGTCGCCAGCGGTCAGTGACAGTCTGAAAAGGGGATTTAAATAATGATTTACAAAATATTGCTTTTCGGCTTAAATATGCATTTAAAATTCACGTATTCTTATTATACTAATTTTTCCTACCTTCTTTTAAAATTAATGACATTATGACTGAATCACCCTGTATAATTCCACAATAAGCTTTTTATTGCCTTTATAAATTTGTTAAAAATGAATGTTAAATTAATTAATTTAAGCTTAAAATATTTGTACATCATTTTTTGTTAGTTTGTATTACAATTTAGTAATGGCAATATCTTTAATTATTTATTTAATTGGGTGACTAAATAGATAGATCGTAAATAAACAATTTTGCAAATACGCATCTCATACAAATTGGTTAATAAAATAACTAAATTATCGATATGAGCCATAAAAAATATCATATAGATATTCTTAAACAGTGGGTAGTATATTTAAATAGCTTATATGTAAATACGAATAGAAGTTAAATAGATGACACTTCTAACATTCTTATTTTATTCGTTTTGGTTGTAGACAGCGTAAAATTTATGTGTATAAGTCGTCTTCAATCGCTTACAATTTGGCGGGTTATAAATATTTTTATGGTCTCTTAAAATCACCGTAAATTATAACAAAAGAATTGTGTCACTGACTATTGGGATAATCGTTTATCAATATGAGAAGCTTTATGTATTACAACTTATTCCTTTTTAATGTCTTACACCTACGAATTACAGACGGGTAAATAAAGAAATATTAGTTTTATTTGTGAACACGGGTAATGAAACATAATATATGGTAATGTAAAGCTTATTTGAAGAAGAACAGTTATGTGCCGCTAATAAATTATGTTTTATCTATATGGAATTAATCACAGTATAATACTTTTTGCTTATAGAAAATACTGGATAACCATATGGTGCCATATTAAACTAATGAAGTTTTTATACTCATATCAATTAAAACTTAAATTGGACAAGTTAGAGATAATGTTATTTTTTTACAAAATTAATTACCCTATATACAAAAATGCCTCCCTAAAAAGATACAGGGTGTTAAAGTTGAACTTTTAGCTAGCATACGTCGTCTGTGGACGATTATTTACAATGCTATAATGTAAAATTTTGTTTAGAATATTTTATTATTCTTGATCATTTTTCGCAAAAATTCTTAATTTTTGAGATAGTCGCAGTAAAATGAGCTGCACTTAATAAAATTTTTAAATTACAAAGGAATAATTTATAATGGCATAATCTGCTCTAAAGTGTTCTAACTTATTTTATACATAGTGTCTCTGAAAATAAAGCTAACCAACTAAATAGCCCACCAGGAACCATTAATTTGATCTACCGCAATTACATTATTATGGCTACTCTTACCTTGTCGATACCAATTTCGTCATATATGTAACACGGAACGATCGTTAGGTAAAATCTTTTTGACGACCGTAGGTCCGTCAAACCGTGGTCGTAATTTGGAACTGATTCCTTCTCCTTGGATTTCAGTTCGGCGTCTTCTATTAGATATGACAGATCTTGTTGTCTACTACTTTCTGTAATCACTTCATGAATTAAGGCAACATCTGTTCCAATTTTCGGTTTGTACTCCATCAAGAGTTCACTAAGTGTTTTTCGAACGTCTTTATGAATGGTGTTGTTTATTGCGACTAGTTTATTTGAGTAAGCTGTTAGGGAGTCAAGTATTATTCGATTGTATCTTTCCACCTGACCAGTGGCTTGAGGTCTACCGACAACTACCTTTATTTGTTTCATTCCCATCTTACGGTGAATATTCAGAAAATTTTTCGATGTATAGGATGGACCCCTATCAGTGACTATCTATTCTGGAACTCCGTACTTGTATATGACTTCTCCTTCCAGGAATTTAACTAAAAATTTAGTTTTTGTTGATCTACTAGTACGATCAGACGTTGATTTCCTAATCTCGTCTTGTTGAATGGACACAAGTAATCCATGTGCATGGTATGAAAAGGCATCGGATTTGTTGGTATAGGATGTAATATTCTCTCCTTACGTCCTTACTTTATAACCAAGGTATGCAACATTTGCTGTAAGATTGTACATATTCTTTCATGTTAGGGAATCAGCAACTTCCCACTATAGTTCTCGTACGATAATCCTAAATAATCGATTGTTTCGCAATGTCGATAGTACCAAGTTCTCTGGTCCAATTCGTAAAATTACTCGAACTTGATTTGGAGGTTCATTTGTATTTGGGTTCCTCCTCAACATATCGTGTTCGTCTGTTCGTCTATCCGTAGCGCGGATAATTATGGCAATGGCGATATGTAGTGAGTAATTGCAATTTGTAACCTATTTCTGATTTCTGGAGCTACATCACCCACTTGAAGATCAGCTACTAATAATAGAGATAAACTTTTCCCGTCTCGATTTACATATCGAACACTGATCAAATCGTTTTTCTCTGGTTCACATCGCCACGCTCGCATTAAAGCTGTTTTAGGGTCAATAACTAAGTCCTGGTTTCCTAAATTAATTATTGGAATCGCAGTTGTAGACCCTTGTTCAAGTTTCAGTACTATCTCTAGTACGACACACTCTTGTCCTGGTTATTTTGACGGCACTATTGTTTTGTCCCTTTTAAGAAAGTGTAATTGTTGATTGTCTTTGTATACAATTATGTCAGGTAAATCAGTGAGGGTTGTCCAACAGACAGGCGCTGTATGTACGAAATCGGGCACTACATCAGCTTTCCATGTTTTTCAATATTGTCGTACAATTAATGCATTACCAAACCCGCGTAGTGACTTTACATTGGTAAGATCAATGGGCAGCATGAGATCGCCGTAGATCTTTTTAGAAATCGTTGTAACAATAATTCTCTTCTTATAAACGCCAACTGTGACGCTGGAACATTCCCTCCTTATGTGTCTTTGTTTCCTACTAAAAACACCTCATTTGGCGCCTTTCCGCTCGATCATGTCTACGTTCTGTTGGCAGATAACGCAGTACAGGATGTCGTCTGTCGAATCGGGACTTTATGTGTCAAAGAGTTTTTCAAAAACCCTAGTAAGTCTTCCACGTGTGTATAATTTCGAGCTTCTGCGATTCGACGAAACATGATATCGCTTAGACTCTCAATGACACATGGAACTGCATTTTCGCCACCAATTTGACAGCGTTGGAAAAACACTACTGTAAAAATAATATTGCGACATAGTCTCGTCCGGTTTCTGTTTTCTTTCTAGCATTATGGATGTTTGAGAATCCAACCATTTTTGTGTCAACCCTCTCAATCGTCTAGTGGCAAAGAAGGCTGTCATCATTCCAACACTATAAATTGCTTGTATTTGATCTACTTTTTCAATCCATCGCTTCATATCCAGAATTGCCCAAATGTCTTGTTAACAGCATTATTGTTTCTGCAATATGATTTTCCGCTCTCGTGACTGTTGCAGGCATAGAACTGGTGTTGTCGCAATAACCAGGTGAAATAATTAAATTTAATGCAAGACTCTCTTCATCCTCGGAGGATTCATTCATCAACATTTGGAGTGGGCACCCATTTAAAGTACAATTTTGGATTTTTTTAACTTACTGATCTTTTGATGACATAATTTAGTGTATAAACTCACCGGGGGCCCGTCGACCCAAGGCAGTAGACCACATGTCATTCCTCTCCAAAATCTTGGCAAGCTCGATATGCCTTGCGGTACCAAGGCTGCGTACATAGCCAAGATTCAAAGCAGAGAACCGTACACTACAACAATATAATTTCATATAATCATCAGATCATATTGCAAGTAAATCAAGCCTAGGGCTCGCCCAAAAGTCAACGCGTCGAGGTTCAAACACTCGAGAGTGTCAGGCGGAACAGAGATTACAGGATAACCGGAGGAACACCAACTTCAGCTCGGTCTTACATGGCCGGTGGACCAGCAATCACAAGTATTACATATTAACTGGAGGAACCTCAATCTCCAGAACAATACACATAGACGTATTAAAATAGGTCTGTCCAAGCAAGTAATCCAGATTGGTTCCGAACTGTCAAAAGCGTTTATCCAACTACTTACAGAATGTTTATTATTAATTCTAGAATACCAAAGCCTTTGGGTTTTGAATAGGTTATTTAATTATGCTATAATTAACGGTCATAGAAAACTGAATGCACCCGCGGCAGTTTTCTCCGACAACCTAGAAAAACAAAGCGGCGAACTATATTATAGAGAAACATCTGTACCCGGGGCCAGTTCCTTTATTTAATAATTATAAAACGTGTAAAATTAAAAACAGGCACTAAAAACTGAAGAAGAACACAAAATCACAACATAAACACAGGATTTCAATTCTGACAATGAGTTTTACCGTTTAGTGTTGCTGTTGTGATCTTCTTTATAAACGTCAAACGTGCGAAATAAATAACGTTTTATTTTTCTCTATCCCCTCTTAAAATATTTGTACTTAGTCATTTAACCCTGTATATTAAATATCTAATCTACCATTATATAAATATTTCCACAATTTTCCATCCAAGAGGTTCACCATTACTTTCCATGACGTAGACGCCTCAATTTCTTTTAGGTAATGAAACTGCAAAAAACCAAAATACAGACAATGGAGTGGAATTACTGGCTGACAGTCTCATTAAAGAACATTCAGTATAATAAATATATAAAATTGTGTACGCGGTGTAGACAAGCTACATCTAGCAGCCATTCGCCATTTTGATCTTATTAGCTGTCATCAGTATGCCGTAGGTGAGGTGTCTGATGAATAATCCTAGCTGTTTAAGTCTGACAGAGGGACCATGAGTACGTCGTGTATACAAGTTACATCTAGTGGCCATTCGCTACTCCATGTCAGACAGGAAAGCAACAGACACCAAGCGTTCTATATCACGGTAGATACCAATGAAAGCTATCGACCTCTCTCGTGTTCTGCGAGAACGATATTTTACTGACACGAAATTCTAGGAAACAACTAATCTGCGGGTTAATGCCCCAGCCAGCATTGAATTGCACCTGGAAATCTATAGCAAACAGCTAAAATCACTCGTCAGCAGCCCACCAGACATATATCGGTTTCAAGCTTATTAGCTCTCATCAGTATGCCATAGGTGAAGTGGCTGAAGAATGACCCCAGCTGTTTTAAGTCTGTCTAAGCCCGACAGAAGGGACCATGAGTACGCGGTGTAGACAAGCTATATCTAGCGGCCATTCGTTACTCCATGTTAGACAGAAAAACTACAGACACGAAGCGTTCTCTATCGCAGTAGGTTTTTCAGGTGTAATTCAATGCTGGTCGGGGCATTAGCCCGCAGAGTAGTTGTTTCCTGGAATTCCGTGTTTGCAGTTTACATATTTTATACACAAAAAGATATTGTTCAAACACACAACATTTTTAAATTCTAATTTCTAATGCTATCGTAATATCTCCCATATAAATTTAAGCTTCGTGAATTTTTACGGTAAAGACAATAATCCATGCGATTGCAACATATAAAATCACTGGTTCTCTATTAGCGACAGTCAATAATTATCGACGATTTATTGAATTTGTGTCAGCATTGCATTCATCCAGTTTAACAAAACACTGTTGTGCACTGCCTCAAAGTTTAAGTGTTATCTTGATCGGAACGGTGGATCGTCGCAACTTAATGACATGTCAATTTAAAATACAACACGACGGGCAAGCGTAAAACAATAGAACAATATGTGACTATTAAATTATTTATTATATCGCCCACGCGCCACAACCTCATGCATAATACAATGATACCTTGGAATTACACCTCTAATTGTACCCATTGGATAAGTTATTGCAAGATATGACACAGGTGTTAAGTATTTTTAAATAACTATATTATCACACTTGGAGGATTTCTATTTTAATCGTATGTAAATTTGATTATCTCCACAGGATACGTTGACTATAAAATGCTCTTAAATCTCTATTTGACGAATAATGTATTCAGGTGCAAGACGTCAGACACTGTGATATTTCTTAGTCGTACAAAATATAAATCTAAGTGGAGGGTCTGACACGCTAGAAATTTTCAACGGTATACCAACTGAGTCTGAAGATATTTAAATAAAACTTGCAACTGTAAATTTGTTTATTTTTACAGTACATATTTATTTTTTCGACAATGCTTTTCACCTTTCTAAAATGTAAGTGCAATATAATAAGTTAATCAGTAGTGGATTTAGTGGATTTATTAAAGTAAAGGGATATACAATTGTTTACACTTCGAAGGAATCAGAGAACATCACCCAGCTAGCAAAATAGTTCTATAAATTTAGAGTAATAGGAGCTTTATATTCTGCTAATATTTTACAGTTGTACCTAGAATACTAAATTGTTGCATTATTATGGCACATGAGACTATTTTGCCTTCAGAACTAAATTATTTGTTAAATTTGTTGCAAGTACGTTCTTAGAGCATAAATTATAGAACATTTATATGATAACTGCTAATGTAGTCATACAGTATGCGTCAAAAGTACGGAATAAATTCAATAAAAACGAAACAATTATTTTTTGGGAAAAATCCTCGAACAGGCTGATTTTTAATTTAAAAAATACATATTTTAGCGTAAAATGCGATTTTCAAATGTCATTTGTTTTCGAGTAATGACGTCATCGATTTTTTTTTTAAATGGCAACACCATATTTTTTTCCTTGATTCTGAAAGATCGTTTAATTCTCTATCAGACGGTACTAAAATTTTGCTCTCTTACATAGGAAAGTTTTCGAGTAAATGACGATTGAATGTTAGAAAACGTAAATCAATTAAAATAAAGCAAAAACGTTATCAAGTTTAGTTTTTCGAATTCCATAGTTCTTTTATGGATCACGTAGGTGAAAATCTTTGCAAAGTGTCACTGTCACACCGACTTTCTAATAAGTATTGTAAGCGACATAGAAATTATTATTCAATTTAAAGTATTATGGCACATTTAACTGTTACTCAAACAATTGAAATTTTAATTCTTATCGGATGCGGGAATATGACTAGAACTCAGCAGGAAGTTTGCGATTTATTTAATGAAAAATATCTAGATCGCCCTATCAGCCAATCAACAGTCAGTAAGGTAGAGTCTAAATTTAGAGAGACTGGCAATGTTGTAAATATTCCAAAACCTGGAGGTCCAAGCATTAATGAAAATCAGAAACAGAACATTTTGATAAGTATGGTGGATAATCCTCATAATTCTTCACAATTGGTTGCATTAAACAATGACACTAGTCAGAGCACAGTGCTACGTATCTTGAGGAAGGAAAAATATCATCCCTACAAAATTCAACTTGTACAGGAACTCAATGAAGATGATCCCGATCGCCGCTTACACTTTTGCGAAATTCTAATGGATTTATGTCAAGGAAATAGAAATTTACACCGGCAAATACTATTTTCAGATGAGGCCACATTTTGTCTGAATGGTACAGTAAACCGTCAAACTTGCAGATATTGGAGTCGGGAAAAATCCTGATTGGATGGCAGAGGCACATACCCAACACCCTCAGAAATTAAATGTGTGGGCTGGAATAGTTGACGACAGAATAGTAGGGCCTTTCCTCTTTGAAGGAACCCTTACAGGACGAAGATATTTAGAGTTTCTAGAAAATGACATTGTTCCAGCCCTTGCAGTAATTTTTCCTAACGATAATGACCCTGACATTCCTGACGATACCATATGGTTTCAGCAAGACGGTGCACCTCCGCACTATGCGCACCCTGTACGAGATTTTTTGAACAACTGTTTTCCTGGGAGGTGGATCGACAGACGCGGACCGGTAGAATGGCCTGCAAGATCGCCAGATCTTACACCTCTTCACTATTTTTTGTGGGGATACTTGAAGTCAAAAGTGTACATTAATAAACCCGTAATTTAGAAGAACTTCAAAATCGCATTCGGGACGAAATACGCAGAGTTACCCCAAAAATCATTCATAATGTGCAAGAAGAATTTCTTCACAGCCTTGCGCATTGTCAAGAAGTTGGTGGATGGCAATTCGAACATTTAATTTAAGTACAAAATTTAATCAATTGTATTTTATTTTACATACCTCAGAATTGTTACTTTTTTATGGATAAAATTTACGTTTTCTAACATTCAATCGTCATTTACTCGATGTAAGAGGGCAAAATTTTAGTAGTGTCTGATAGAGAATTAAACGATCTTTCAGAATCAAGGAAAAAAAATATGGTGTTGCCATTTAAAAAAAATCGATGACGTTATTACTCGAAAACAAATGGCATTTGAAAATCGCATTTTACGTTAAAATATGTATTTTTTAAATTAAAAATCGACCTGTTCGAGGATTTTTGCCAAAAAATAATTGTTTCGTTTTTATTGAATTTATTCCATACTTTTGGCACATACTATATAAGTGTGTACAAGAATACAGCAACGGTGCTTATAGAATCAAATTGCTGTAAAACCGATGCAAGATAGTGCTTTATAAAATTATACCATCTCCTGTGACACTCTTATAAAATTATTCTGTAATGTCGCTTATAGTTTAATTATAGAAATGTTGTGTAAGGTGTTGTTAAGTCACAAGTCTGCTGCGGAAAACAAATTACAAATATGGATGCTGCTATCGAACTTAAGAGAAAAAGCTCTTTAAAGCAGTTATAGAAAATAATAATACAGCTATGATAGTACGAAATATTTTCTCAGGCTGATTAGGTCATCTTCTATGTTGGTTCTTATTGACTCATCTATATTATGTATAATAAGTGCGATGCAGAAACATTTTATTTTTAAAAGATACAATGAAACGATTTTAAAGTTCTCTAAGTAGAACACCATGCAACACAAAAATTGTATAACGAAGTGGTAGAGAATTTTTATGAGATTGCTTTATAACTGTGTTATAAAATTCTTTAAGACCTGTGAGAACGTTCCTGCAGACCTTACAGAATAGCTTAAAGAACTAAAAAGTTCTATAGAACGGTGCCCATTTTTATGGTATAAGTGTTGAAAGAACGTTTTGAAAATGTTCTTAGAACAAACATTGCTGTATAAAATTTGCTCTGGAAACGTTCTTACGATTTTTATAGAACAGGAAATTGTTAGCTGGGCATGGTTCTACTTAGGTATTAATTTCGGCGACTGTAAGGTTTCATAGCAATGTGTAGATTTACATGAGTTGGCATAAATTAATTCAGGAATACTAGCTAGCATATGATAATATATTGTAATTATAATTGAAACACAATTATACATGATGCGCACTTAAAACCTCCCGTTTTTACAACCTTAAACGACACATTAAAATGTCGGTATTTTTAGATACTTTTATAACATGTGCAGGATGGCCCAAAGAACTTATTTTGAAAAAAAAATACTTCGATATTAAATCCAATTTCTAATCGAAGATATTTTTTGTCTCGCCGTTTTGTATACAGGGTGTTCCAAAACGATGGTCAAATATTTTACCAGTGTATCCCACAAGCCATTTCAGAGGGGGGAGATCTTCATATGAAATTTTTCAATTTGGATCCTTCCTGTTGAGATATTCGAGTCTGAAAATGGCGGAGTTTTTTTATTTTTCTTTAAAAACGGTTACACTTAGAAATGTCAGTTTTGGTACACATTATCAGCTAGTCAAAAGCTATTTTGTGGTGGTGTATATTCCTTGGCTCATGCATCTGGAGGACGGGAATAAGCAACCTTTACATTTATTTCTTTCAGAACTTTTTCCTGCAATAGCCGTTTTGAACAAAACTTTTTTAAATACTACATCTAATTTTACTGTTTTCTTCCCTCTTGTAATTTTTTCATACAACCAACAGTTTAAGCGGAAAAAATAAAATTTATTTTCTTTACTCTAACGCGGTTACTGATAACCGCAGTAGGGGGTTGCTATGTTGATGTTTCTCTGTTGTCTTGTCAAACAAATCACCATTAGGTCTATAACTAACAGTTTTTACAAATATTTCTAAACAAAGGCTTTCTAAACAAAGATATATATATATATAACTATTGCCCATCCTGTCGTACTCATATTCCGTCAATTTATTCGCTAATATTTGTCCGGAAGGGTCAGTTGTTTACCAATACTTGCAAAAACCATCAAAATTCGGTAACCGATAAGGAAAATATGTTTAGAGTAAAGGAAACTATTTTTATTTTTTCCGCACAAACTGTAGGCTGTATGAAAAAATTACAAGAGGGAAAAAAGTAGTATAATTAGGTATAGCATTTAAAAAGTTTTGTTGAAATCGGCCATTGCAGGAAAAAGTTCTGAAAGAAATAAATCTAAGGGTTGTTTATTCCCGGCCTCCAGAAACATGAGCTAAGGAATAGACACCACCACAAAATAGATTTTGACTAGCTGATAATGTGTATCAAAATTGAAATTTCTAAGTGCAACCGTTTTTAAGAAAAAAAAAACAATTTTCGGCCATTTTGAGACTAGAATATCTCAAATTGAAAAATTTCATATAAAGATCAACTGAAAATATCAATAATTTTAATTAAAATTAATATTAAAAAATACAATAAATATTTGTCGAAAACCGAGAGAGATATGAAAAATGTTATAATGATGCAAATTGAATACAATTAGAAACCCTACAAAATGGCTTTATCAAATTTTATATACAGGGCGAGGCAAAAAAGTGTCAAAGGAAATTCGATTTAATATCGAAATAATTTATTTCACAATAATTTTTTTGGATCATCTTGTACATATTTTTAAAGAACTTGAAAATATCTAAGTATTAAGTGGCTCACCCTACTAATATTTGTTTGCACAAGGTAATACACCATTTATTAAATATATTTATTCTATCTACATTTACAGGAAGTATGGCAATGTTAATTATTGTTATAAGCACGTGTTAATTGATGTACCAGTCCTATCACTACACATAGTAAGTTTCGGTGCACAGGGTTACGGTTAGTCGGAATTTGTGTTTTTTTATGATTTATGCTATTTTTTAATAAAACTTGTATTCAAATAGTTAAGAAAATGATACATCAGTGACAAGTGTGTGCAAATCTGAGTTCATTTCATCCTGAATTGTCTTTGCATAAATAAGTTTAATCAACTGGAAAATCTAACACGTGCTCTTGAGCAAAAACGAAAAGTTACCGCAAGTGTAGTTATGATTTTGCACATAGTTATTAGGAATAAACAGATACAAAATTAAAATAATAGGGACATTACACAATGCACATTGTCTGTCAGATTCCATATGGTAGAACCATACAAGAAAACGAAATTTCCGATACTCAGTACATTCTTAAAATTGGAACGACAGTGAGTTTCCTGTCAAAGATAATTTCTAGATCTTTCAGTAATTCAGCAAGGCTAACAACGCTGAGTAGTAAGTTATAAAGTTAAGCAATTAGATATGTTATGGGACAACTGGTTGGATTTCCACCATGATGACACTCAATCAATATTAAGTTGAAGCAGGCAACAAATTGTCAAAAAATTAATTGTAGTATACAGCTTAAAGTCATCAGCGAAGATTAATTTATCACATGATACAACATCAGAAAGATCATTAATAAAGAAAATAAATAGCAGGAGTCCCAGAACCTTGGGGATCCTCTGAGGAGGGATGGAATGAACGAGATGTAAGTTTAAGTATCTGACTTGAACTGTGTCTTTATTAGATATGATTCAAAAAGCGTAATTAATGATTAAAAAAAGCCGAAGCGATGTAATTTTTCTATTGATATGTAGTGGTTAATTTGATCAAAGGCTTTCTGGAAAGATCATATAATACGGTCTACACACGAGCACATCGCGATGAGCGGCCTGTTCCGTGTACCACATCGTCTGCTGAACTGGTTGAATTCAGAACGAAATTTGAGCATCAATATCTTCTTTGTTTTTGTGTCAATTAATTTCGTGTTATTAGATTAGATCTGTAATAATGACAAATTCAGATAAAATTTGGTTATACTAATTGACCCCATTCACGCCATCAAGTCAGATATTCTACTTAACTTATATTACCATTTTCCCAATTTAATATTATTTTGAGAAATTTCAATCAAACATGATAAATAAAGAAGTATTTCCACTTTAATAGAGTTTGTACTAAAATTGAATGATAATCTGCTTCTCAAATAAAACAGTTAATTGGAAATCATCAAAAACAAATAAAGAACGCCCTTATTGGACCTTAACTATTACCAGTAAAATGACTTTGATATGACTTACTGTACTCATAAATACATAAACGTTCATAAATTGTATTGATCTTTTGATGCAGATCAAAAATGTTCATGAATAAATAAATTAAGTTTACTAAATAAGTCATGATAATAACAAACTGAGCTCTTTAATTATATCTCCCGTACGTGTAATTTCAAATATTTAAATACCCACACAGTTCGGTTCTTAATTAACTGATAAAATATCTTTATTATTGCTATAAGTACTAGTTAGAGTATTAGATGTTTGCATACTGGCTACATTACCCGAAGAGAAGTTATTATAATGACGGTACTTAGCGATATAGTGGGCGGGTAGATAAATTATTATTTACCTTACATTACTAAAGTAAACATTTAAAAACTGGTAGCCAGTACTATATTTCTAAGGTATTTTCAACTTTTTACAGATGTTTTCGTCGTAAGACTTCTTATAATCAGCAGTTCTAAAACCTTTTTGCGAAATTGACAAATTTTGATCGGAATTTCGAAATGACACTCATTTAGACACTAGTGCCTAAAAGTAAAAATGAAACATTAAAAATAACGAAAATATTTATTTCTTATAAATGTTAAAGGTACAATTATGTAAATTGTTAAAGTGAATACTAGAGGCATCCAGCTTATCTTCTCTAACAGCAATGCAAGTATTAGTAGCGGCTATACTGCTAGCTTCTGCGTGAACTTCTTTTAATTTCTTATTTGGTGTATCTTTCTGACACATGATTCTTTTTGCTATTTCGTTTTTCTGTTCAATGGAATTTTTGATATAACCCTCGGCAACTGAACTTTACCGCCTACCTCCATGTCATTTTAAAAGTATCATGTCTGTTCCAAAATCTATCAACATTGTTGCAGAGCTGCGCCGGAAGCCATGACAATTGTATTCATTGGCGTTGGTGAGTCCAAGGAATTCCGCTATCTTTTTTGGCATACCTCCAATTGTATTGATTCCAACTGGCAGGGTACAGCATTTATTACTTCGATATGTCAAGAAAAATCACTGATGTATCGTATTAAGTGGACGAAGTTTTGCGTACTTCTTTCCAGCTACATGCTCCAAATACTCCAACGATTAAAACGACTTTGGCTAACAGGAATTCTTTATCTTAACTTCTCTTTTTAAAAATGCAATTAAGTTTGTAAATTTGCCAATAATACTTTTTTGTTCAGGTACAACATGGTGCGGAGCATCGAATATTTACTTCACAAAGTTGACGGCCTTAACGTACTGGATAGCTTCAGGAAATAGCCCAGTAATACTTTTCTATAAAATTCTCAATATGTTTTTCTTTGGCCCAGGTTTCAAAGTTGTTGTAGGAGTTTTTCTATACATTTTTCAGGGCGTAAACGTGGATAGCGCAGCTTCAGCTGCTGGTTCAATATCCAAAGACTCATCATTATCACTCATTTTTGGGACTTTATAGGAAATACGACGACGCGCAACGTTCAAATAAAAATATCAAATTGTCTGCTTTCAGAAAAAATCTTGAAATTCGTTGCGAAATCAATGTGTTTTAAGAGTTCTTAATTTTTAGTCCTACAGAGATTAATTATTAACTAAGCGAAATGGTTGGCTACATAATTTATACGTATACCTAGATTCCTCTCATCAAACAACAATGGTAACGTTGTTTTGCTCAAACGTTCCAAAATGCTTTATGATCTCTCAAAAAATGTTAATTAAATTTGTTTTTTACTCCACTTAAGAACTGTTAACTGTTAAATCACAAGCTTGGTTCAGTGTAGTCTCAAATAGCGGCTTCATGTCAAACTCAACAAGTGGCTTTAGAATTAGAAGAAAACGAAGATTGCAACTGTCAAAATAAAATTGCGTGTCTAAGTTAGGAGCACTCTTAACCACAAACCATGATGAAAAAATGAGCAAATAAAAGATTATCAGAAGAAGATTAGGAACTATAAACCAGATTTTTATTATGAAACCACTTCAACAAGACGTGACAAGACAAATGTTCGTGGCCTAAATACTAAGATTGACATTTTTTCATCAGCAGTATCAAATGAAGAATTTTATGTGATAGCTCTCAGTGAAACTAATTTGCGTGAGGATGTATATAGTTCTGAATTCTTTCCGGATTCTTACAGAGTGTATCGTAAGGATCGTAACCTTAAATTGGTTAATAAATTGGGAGCGGGAGGTGTCTTATTAGCTGTAAAAAATGATATTCGTTGTGATATTATTGATACTAGTTCTTTCAGTAACAGCTTTCCAATAATTGATTTTCTATTATGTAAGTGTTTGTTCTTCTACAAAACGGTTTATATTTCAATTATTTATTGTCCACCTTCTGTACCTATTGACATTTTTTAATCTTTTTGTGAATGTTTGGAACAACTTGATGTTTTTAATGATGGAATAATTATTATCTTAGGTGACTTTAATGTCCCTAATTTTGTAAATGTAGACAATTCGGACAGAAAAACAAATTCTATTAATAATTTAATAAATGTTTTACACCTTTGTCAGTATAGTAATGTATTAAATCACAATCTCTGCTTACTTGATTTAATATTGTACAATTTGGAATGTATAGTTATGCATGATTGTACACCTGTAGTTCCTGAAGACTTACATCATCCTGCTTTAACTATAGATTTTGAAAGTTTGCTTGTCAAAGAAAGTGTATGTCAAACTAATGTGCATCAAATTGTGTATAATTTTAGAAAAGCTAACTTTCCTGGTTATTATAATGATTTATCTACACAGCCCTGAATATTTTTGATGAGCGCTTATATAAAATATGTGACATTCATGTTCCTATATACAAAAACTACAGTCATAAGTATCCACCTTGGTATACCTCAGATATTATAAAGAATATTAAATGTAAGGCAAAACTTTTTAAAAGATATAAAAACTCCCACTGTCCATACATTTTCAATAAATTTAAACAACTAAGAATTACAATTAAAGATCAAATTAAGGAAGCATATAGAGATTATCTAGACACTGTGCAAAATTCAATTACACTCGATCCTCATAAGCTTTGGTCTTTTATTCATGCAAAGAATAGATCATCTAGAATACCTGGCAAAATGAAAGATAAGAGTCGTCATTTTGATAATTCTCAGCATATCGTTAATGGATTTGCAGAATTTTTTGAAAGTGTGTTTATTCCGTCTGATTCTCAATTCCATATTCATGTTTTTAATAATAACACGCCACTTATTAACTTTGAAGCAATAACTGAATCAGAAATACTGCTAGCTTCCAGGAAATTGAAAAATAAAATGACATCGGGACCAGACAAGCTGCCCTCATTTATTATAAAAGATTGTATATCTGTGTTTGTTATTCCATTGAAAATATTATATAATTTATCTTTGAAGACAAATGCATTTCCACTTGATTGGAAGCAAGCTAAAGTATGTACAATTTTTAAAAGCGGGGATAAAGAATATATTGAAAATTATCGGCCAATATCTATTCTTTCCAATTTTTCAAAAATTTTTGAAATTATACTTTCTAATTGTAAATATAACATAGTTAAGGGTCAGTTAGCATTTGAAAAACATGGTTTTATGCTGAAGAGGTCCACTGTAACAAATTTATCAGTGTTTACACAATTTGTCTCTGATATCTTAGATAAGGGTGGTCAAGTGGATACTATTTATACAGATTTTGCCAAAGCATTTGACAGACTTGATCACTATGTCCTTTTGAACAAACTTGCTGAATTTTGTTTTAACAGTAATGCATTATCCCTATTTAAATCTTTCTTAACTGACAGAATTCAATTTGTGTCTTATAATGGTTTTGTAATCTTTTAATTATTCTGCCACCTCGGGCGTCCCTCAGGGGTCAAACCTCGGACCTTTATTATTTCTCCTTTTTATTAACGACATTTGTCAAGTAGCAGATTGCCATAAATTATTGTTTGCTGATGATATGAAAGTTTTTTCTTCAATTTGTTCCATAGATGATTGTTTAATGTTACAGGATTATTTAAATAATTTGCATAGTTGGTGTTTTAAGAACAAATTATATCTTAATGTATCGAAATGTAAAATTGCTTCCTATACCAGAAGAAAGTTACCAATTGGTTTCGATTATGCTATTGATGACAATATACTCGTCCGTTGTGAAACTGTTAAGGATCTTGTTATATTATTTGATTGCGCTTTATCCTTTCGGGACCACATATTTAACAAAGTAAAAGAGGCAGCAAGATCATATGGCTTCATCGTGAGGAACTGTAGAAACTTTGACAACATTGAAACATTGAAAACATTGTACTATTCCTTCGTCAAATCTAAACTGGAATACGGTTCTGTAATATGGAATCCATATTATAAATGTAACAAAATCGCTATGGAAAAAATTCAGAGAAAGTTTTTAAAATTTTTATATTTCAAAGTAACTGGAGTTTATCCAGAATTTAATACAGATTACAACATATTATTAGAGAGATTTAATGTTTCCAGTTTGGATTTGAGAAGAAAGTGTTCTTCGCTATCTTTTTTATATAAAATATTGCATAATGACATTGACGGGCCTGCTTTTTTACCGCAAATTCAATTTAATGTACCTAGATCCAACTTGAGAGTTGTACAAACTTTTTGTCTTAATAAGCCGAATACTAATCTTTGCTTAAAATCCCCTATATATTTAATGTGTTTTAACTTTAATAAATTGTGTTGTGTTTGCGATATATATATATTGATAATTTTAAGCATATAGTGAGTACTGCTACGCAATTGCTGACTGAGGATCATATATTCGGTTAATTTGCTATTTAATTAAATATATCTTCTATTGTTTTATTTTTCGTTATATAACTGTAACTGGCTACTCATATTTTCTGTTACAATACTACTGTTATTATGTATTTAAGAAGATGTCATTGCTCTGTAAATGGGTAACTGTTGAGCAATAAAGCTAGGAAGGGTGGAAACGACTATTTTGGAAACAATAGGCAAAAAGATTTCAAAGGGAGTTTAAAGTAAAAAGTAAATTAAGGTAATATGATCTACTATCTACAATTATATTTAACTTAGTGCAGGAATTAACCTGAGAGAAAACAATATAAGGTCAAGGCACGGAGAGGCAAAAAAATACTAGACCAAATTTTTTTTATGAAACAACTAAATTTTATATCTAAAATGTGTTGTGTATTATAATTAAACAACTTCATTAGGCGGAAGAAACTGTGCAAAGCAATATAATACCAAAGAAGCTGAAGAAGTTAGTGGAAATAATTACTGGGGAAAAACGAACAAAATACCATTGGGAGGAGACCTTTCAAAGGACTAACCTAAACACAATAAATAACATAATATAATTGACTATCTAAAATGTTCTTTCATTTAATATAGAAAGCAATCCTGGGAGAAAGTAATAAGTAAGTAACAAAATAGTTTAGCTGATGCAAACGATGTGTACTTAAGGCTAGGTCAGCAAAAGGACTGCATTTAAGTTGCTAAAAAATAAATCAAAGGATAATGATATAGGTGTGTTAGGTATAACTGTGCTGGAAATTGAAAATAGATAATATATAAGAGTATTGATAACATGCGAAAAAATTGAGAAATAGAAATAGAAAAACGATTGGCAAAAGAAAGTAAAATTACAGGAATGTTATATTATAATTTTAATGATGAAGAATGTATCCGGAACGGTAAAAATAAGATTGCATCAACCAGTAACTGTTGTAATAGGTATATTAGCTAGTTATAAGTTTAGATTCTAAAATTTGGACAGTGACCACTGGAAAATTTTACCTAAGGAATGCATAGAAGCCGTGCTTAAAGAACCAAATATTGGAAATAGTGCAAATTAAATTAACCAAGAGGGATACAAAGCTAAGTACAGGATGTTGAATGACAGATGGGTTAAAGAAATTTTAATGGAAGAAGGAGGAAAGTAAATAGAAGAACAAGAAAAAGATAACTAAAGAAGTTTAATTGAAAATAGAAAGATTTTTAAAAAGTAGGTTACAGACTTAAAAGAAAAACCAAAGAATAGAAGAAAATGGCAAAAAAATAATAAAACTTGTCTATATGTCATTTATAAGTAACTTTGTCATCGGTTTTGGACTTGTACAGGATGTCTCAAACTCGATAGCATGGGCCTACTGTGAGGATACAAAAAATTGAAATAAAATTTGGAACACGTGGTGTTAAATGGGATGAGGTAAGCTCTATTTTCAATCCAAAGGATTATCTTTGGGGTTTGACAGACACGACTTTAGTCTGTTTAGAAATGAAAAAGAGTAATGAAAGCTTATTATGTATGCAAATCGTAAATAAATGTAGTACTAGGGCTTATATTCAATATTTTTATATGTGTGTGATTGAACCGTACTAAATTGTAGCAGGTAGCTAAAATTTAATCCCCAACAATCCGTCTTTGTCTATGCCGCTTCAATTTCTCGATTCATTTCTCTTATAAGTAAACAATATAAAAACAGTATTTCAAAACTAGAGGCTACTTTAAGTGTCATAACCGGGTTAAGAGGGTTTTTAGTAATTCAAATAAAATTATTCAATATTATTATTAAAATATTTATTTAAATTTAATGAATAGACTTTTATTCCACACAAAACTATATGTATTTTGAAAATTCAAATTATGGTGAGTAAATGTAGTGTTGTATAAATGTACAATAAATAAAATAAAAAAAGTAGGTATAATAAAATTCAAACTCTGAATATTCTGATGAATTATCTTCGTCTCCTAGATTGATAACGATAGGTTCCACAGTAACGTCAATTAAATTATAGAGTTCCCACATTTTCTCCTCTTCTTTTTGTGCATGATGTATCTTTGCCAGTTATCTGCAGTTACTCGTTCCAAGGAATTTTTTAACAAAATTTTCACGTCACTTAATTTAAACGTCGTATTATTTCGCGCATCCCCTTTTACCTACGCCCAGACTAATTCGATTGAGTTAAGTTCACAGTGATAAGGTGGTAACCGTAGTAGGTACCGTTATTTGGCGATTTGTTGCCATTTCATCGATTACATATTTTTTATGATCTTTATTAAGATCGACAAGTGTCAATAGTTCCTTTTTCACCATATTTGTTTCAAAAGAAATGTTTTTTCCGGATAACCATTGAATTATGTCGGCTTTCCTCCAAGCAGTCGTAGGAGTACGCTCGGTCTGCCGTGAATGGTAACTGGCATTATCCATGACAATTACAGACCTCAGAGGAATAAGATCCAAGATCTGTGTAAAATACTTTTCGAAGACATCTGCGTTCATGTCTTCGTGATAGTCACTTGCATTTTTAGATTCAAATAAAAGTAAATCACCATCTACAAAACCACTGGCACTACCTATATGTGTCACTATTAATCTTCGCCCTTTACCTGAAGGTGCCTTGAACCCTGTTGAAAGTCTATCCAAAAATGCTTGTCGAAAACTTTTTACATTTTTATCTTGCCATACTTTTGTTACAGTATATCCCTCGTTAACCCAAGTTTCGTCTAGATAATAAATATTCCTCCCTTCGTCACGGAATTTTCTAATTGATCTTAAGTAGGATCTTTGCCAACAAATAATTTCATCTTTATCGATAAGAACTGACTTCCTGTTCTGCTTTTCCCGGAAAAAATTCAACTCTCGTAAGACGGCCCATAATTTGCTTCTACTGATTTTGGCAAATCGTTGTCCTCTGAAAGTTCACTTATAATTTTGTTTAGCGTTGGTATTTCTTTTTTTAAAATAAAATGAGTGTACTTTTCTGCGAATGACATTTTTGAAGAAATCATCTATAACGACTTTTGACCTCCTTGTAGATGATTTTGGGGGATTTACAGTATCTTGTTCATTTTCTGTTTCCTTTAAAAGCCTGTAGATAGTCGATTTTCCAATCCCTGTCATTTTGGAATACTTTTCCACGATGTCGTCGCTACTGTTGGTAGGATTTTGGTGTTTCAATGCATTAAATACATTTAATATAATAATCTTCTCATTCGGAGACAGCGCACATATTTTCACGCGTTTAGCAGATACGTAATCTGATAAGCTCGACATTTTACCCAAACAATATTATATCCAGTGGCACAATAGTCACTAAATACAAGTCGAATTTTACTCTACTGCACTAGCACGTCTTCGTTTGCTCAGCTCTAAGACTGGATTGATCTGTCACAATACACTGGCTCCTGCTCTATGATGTATCCAGTAAAATGTACTAATGTACACCCATTATCTGTTAGCATTAGTGTTACCCGATAATTACCTGAAAGGAATATTACCACGCCCATGGCCGGTTCTTATCTCGGGGTTTTATTACTCTCTTTCATTTCGAAACAAACTATAATCACGTCATGAATTATATTTTTTCCAGAAACATATCCAAATTTTTTGCCTGTTAAAAAAATATCTTTTTTCTAATAAATTTTTATTAGAAACATTTTTCTGTGTTACTGCCCGATTAAATGTTATAAGCAATATCGTCAAAAGAAATGCCACATTAGCGGTTTAAGTATCAAGTAGTCTTTGGAAAATAATTGAATGTTCGTTGTTTGAAATGCATAAATGTCACAAAATCCTTATCATTACAGAATACGAACGTCAAACGTATAACTTTTGTGCTTAGAAAATGTATTTTTTATTCAAAAGTTCATAAGTTGCTAATTTAAGGCGAGTCACAAAAAAATTCAAGAAGAGAGTTATATCGAGATAGGTATCCAGAGCGCCTCATTCCTGATCATAGAACCTTTACAAGATTGGAGGCGACCTTGCGACGAAATAAAGATGCATTTACTGTTCGGTAGAATCGAATAATTGACCGAAAGGTAAGAAACAATGTTAATACAGGTAGACTGTTACAGTATTTCGAACAAAATCCACGAAATTCTATACGGCACACTAGCCGGGAATTGAATTTGGATAAAACAGCCGTTCAACGCATTTTAAAGACCAATGTGTATCATGACAAAAAATTCATAATTTGGAGTATTTGCCTGAGCGTCACATTGAAAACATACTTAATTTTATAGCTCAAATTATATTAAATGTAAAAACTGTTGATTAGAACCTTTTTCGGCATGTTATTTGGACGGGCGAAAGACGGTCTGTCAGTAATGGTTTGCCAAACAGGTGCAACGGACACTACTGGTCCATTGAAATTCCTCATATTATAATCGAGTCCAAAACCAAGGCCATTTTGAAGTAAATGTATATTCCCAGAAAAATAGATTGGGATTAATGGACCTATTCAGTGACTCGGAAAGTCACCAGATCTGACACTCCCTCAATTTTTTTTATGGGGGATTTTAAAAAATAAGGTTTACAAAACGCGAGATATTAATCATTTGAAAGAAAAAATCACAAATGCTTGTAATGAGTTAAGCGGGGAAGTGTTAATAAACACAGCCCACAGAGAAGTCAGGCGAAGTTTGGAAATGTGCCTTGAAATGAGGAATTGAGAGGAGGTCATATAGAGAGTAGATTGCAATATGTACGTTGTGTGAGGGCGTTTGCCTCGTTTTTAAGTTTAGTTATTGTTGACATTATCTTTGGTTTAACTGTATTAAACAATTATTGAGCTTAATCCTTTTATTTATTCTTAATGACATGTATGCACTTTAAACAATGAACATTCAATTATTTTCGACTACTTGATCCTTCCACCGATAATGTAATTTTTTGGTGGTATTATTTTTGAGACTATTTAGGACGAGATTGCTTATCACTTTTAAACTGGAAGTAATATAGGAAAAAATCTCTAATAAAAGTTTATTAGAAAAAAGAAAGCTTTTTAACTAAGAAAAAATAACAGTTTGAGTTTAAGACACCCTACACTTACATTCTACAAAGAAAATCAAAACTAACATACGGATTCATCAACAAGGCGTAACGTTAGTCAGACTAGCGGAGGTTACGCGAAAAATTTACTCATCTGTTGCACCAATTTAAATAAAAGGCATACTCCTATTCACTACGGTGTATAATACTTACTTTATGATATGTTAACTAATCCATAGCACTGAAAAGTACTGTTTTTGAATATAAATACTAAATATACAATGGGAAACGCAAGGAACTAGAAGCCGAAGTTACGCCATTTTTAGACAGGTACAATACTGGGTCTAACTTTTGGCGCAAATATGGACGTAAATAAACAGCCTACCTAGCAACGCATGTTTCGCTACCTAGCAACGCATGTTTCGTGAATGGGCGCAAGGCTCGTTAGTCCGACTAACGCGCTTTACACGGGCGCAAAGCTGGTTAGTCCGACTAACGCTACGCCCGTTTCATGAATCCGGCTGTAAGAGTTTATTGTTTATATTTTAATCATTACCTAACAATAAATTATATATAATAAGTATTTGATTAATATGAGAAATTTATTACCTATTAGGTAACACTTTTTTTGTTTCTCTATCTGATAGAGTCTATCACTTGGATTCCCATAGTAAAAGTTCCTTTCCAAAATGAAAGCCATTCCCCGTATACCAGAACTGAGTTATACAGCCTCGTTTATTATTCGCAAAGTTAAGCCTTTATGCTTGTAAACACACCATGTAGAAAGTCATTCCCGTTCGTTCACTGATAGTATGTTAGAGTTGGCATTAATTGATTTTATACGTAGGTGTGAAGGAAGGTCGTTTACATTAAGCAAAAATTATTGAAATTAAAAGTATGTATTACGTTAATGGAATACTAAACTCCATGTGTGAACGTACCTCATAAATATCCTATGAGTATTTGCATTTTTTATTAACCTTATTCAGCATAACCTCTACTGTCGGCGTTACATTCGTTATTAATGTTATTAATTAGGTATGCGCTTACAGCATGAGATGTACCGTATGAACACGCACTTTCTAAGGTTTTGTTCGCCTTTCTCGACAAACTGCAATTGCACTTTGCGAATACATTTTTATAATTATAATGAGGGTTGTGAAATTGACGATTTAATTTAAATTTTATTTAATGATTTTAAATTGTTATTTCATATTTTTATTTGAGAAATATTATTATAATTTTAGTATTGTTTTGGTCAGTCGAAATATGTGAAATCGTGCTGTGTGCTTACCTTTTATTTCTATCTGTATTGTCTAATTTGAACCCTTGAATAATTTAAATCTTAATTTTATTTAACAACCAACTCAAAGAAATGTATTAACTTCATTTAGTTGGGCGCCAGATATTTCATTTCCATTATAAAATTAGAAATGAATATCGTATTATTTTTTTTCTTTCAAATAAAATAATTATTTTTAGTAATGTTGTTTCTGCAAGGTTTTTGAAATTCTTTCATAATCAGCTATATCATCATGTCAGCAGAATGTTAACTGTACATCAGCATGGGTTTATAAAAGGACGTTCTACCACCGCTAATTTAGTAAATGTCACACAATTAATTTCCAAAACAGTGGGCAAGCAGTCCTGAATCAATTCTTGCGCCAAAAGGACCATTTAAGAGTACATTTTATGAAAAGTTTTTTGCAAATCAAACATTTTGTCCCATAGATAGATATATACAAAATATGCATAACTAGGAAAGTATACAGGATGAACCTTAAATAAGTACAAATATTTTAACTGCAGGTGTAGTTCATCATACAGATAAGTCTAGTAAAAGCCATTTTTAAACATTTCAAATATTTACGGAGATATATTTTTTTTTTAAACTGATGTAATCTGATTAAATAAACCATATGATTTACTGAAGACGAGGTTGCCATATTGTCTATAAGATAAATAATTGTTTAAAATAAATTCAATTTTTGCGGTTGTTTCTAATTTAAAAACACTTGTTTTTAACAATAAGTAAAGTAAAATTATCATAAACGATTAAAAAATTGATTTCCGCAAGATCGATACTATCAATTAAACTATTTAGGAAGTCGCTTTGTTCAATGATTTCAAAAATTATCCATAAACGTGCATAAAAGCTCACCTACTTGCTGAAAAACCAATTATTTAAACAGTTATCCACATTTCACAAGTTAATACCACACTATTAGAAAGATTATCACAAATTATCCCCTTAAATTATTTTATGAAGAATAACAAGAAACTATGATTTTGACACAACACCTTAGAGTTAATTTTTGTCACATAACCTCAAACAAGTCAGTGCTAACCATTTCGTATTTCGTAGTGGGTAGAACAGATTTTAAAAATAAACACAAAACATGGAATAACAAAATAACTAGCTTGACGTATGCGTTCAATATCAAGAGAAGACAAAATAAAATATTCAAAAGCAGTGTTAGCATGTTAAGCATGTTAATATCGTTGCACTGGTCTGGTCCAGGACAAAGGTATAAGCCGTGGCAAAGGCAAGGTACATGCGGGAACAGAACATTTCAATTTACGTGTATTGAAAATATCAATACACGTAAATTGAAAGTTAATATGAGATACTTTGCATCTTCTGAAACCAAACTAAGCTAATGGTTTCTTTAAGTAATGCACTACTTGACGTATCTGCAGCATTAATGTTGGAAATAAGTATATATTTTATGTATTTTGTAAATCTGTTTAATTTCCTTCTAAGTAAGCTAGTAAGAACAAATATATAACGTCGAGAAAAATAAATAATACTGACATGACGTTTTGCATTTTCTAAAAGAATTAAATTGTGTATAGATCATTACGATTATTAGTAAGTCAGTTATTGTGTTCTCATTAATACGGCAACTGAACTAACTTATAAAATGTATTTTTCTACCTTTATGCAAAAACAAAGCTTTATTGAACTATATTTAGTGGAAAAAATGGTTCTTTATTGTTCTAGTGCAATAAAATTTTTATTGTATTCATCTGTCATTCTAGTACAGCGTATTGTGATCATGACAAACATAAACGTTCAAATCGACGTCATATTTTCCTACACTTAGTGTCATCTAAATAAAACATGTTTTGGTTTTTGCATGAACGTAGAAAAAATATTGTATGTGTTATGTAAACTATTATATCGTTTCATTATTTTCACGAGCAGTGGTTTTCTCTTATCTTGTATATTTAACTAATATTTTTGATGAAATACAGCAATTAAGTAAAATATGGCGCATTATTCAAACAGTGAAAATGTTGACCTGTTAAAGCATAGATATTTGTATATTTGTTAAGCAATTTGTTAATCAGTGATAGTGATAACAATAGTATGTATTGTGATAAATCAGATGGAGTGTAGTAAAAATGGATAATGACCAAATTCTAGATAGCTGTGAGTAGAGAGAGAATCTGGATTATGTTTTCATTTTCATGTACTTAGATACATGGACATACTTTATTGGTGAGGTATAGGAATTTCAAAGGGGAGAAGGTGGTCATTAATATTTTTATAAAAATATTTCAATTATTCTTTGACATGTCTAAAAATTCTAGTTATAACTTTTTTGAAGTCTAAGACATTAGTGTAACACTGGCAATGTTGTGGAATCCACATTCACCATTACTCTTAAAAATCTGAACATACGAGTCGGATCAACGATCCTCAAGTTTTCTATTGAAAAATGTATTTAAAATTTGGCTTTTTTTGTTCCTAATTTTTTTTTTGTAATAAAATTATTAGTTATGTGTTCTACTCAGTACACTGCTAGTTAAAATACTTGTGCTTATTTAAGGATCACCCTGTATAGTCTAATATGAGATAAATACTTATTATGAGAACCCCTACTTTCATTTAATATAACCATCTCTGTCGAATGTTGTATACACGAAACAATAGATGGTACGCATAATCGTTAAATAAGTTACAGTGATTTACTTTATTTAAATGTAGTGGTCAGCTTTGTTTGTAGTGTTGCTGCAAATATGCGTACACAAAATTTTTGACAGCATCATTTGTGAGAAAATTTAATAACAAATTAAGTATATAATACATATTTTGGTTTAGTCTATTGTAAAAGAGTCATTTAACAATTCTAGTATATAAAATTTAGTGATGCTCAATGATTTCTAGCAACAAAAAAATGAGGTTATATATTAATAATATATAATATGAGATAGGAAGTGATCGTAATATGAGTCTTATATTGGGGATTCTTACTAATATTACTACGAAATGTTAAAAATGTATCCTGGAATAAAGAAGCCATGGTTACGTCTGTAAACGCAGTCAAAAATAAGGAAATAGCAAATGGAAATGTAAAGCCTACCAAGAGGTCATTGTTCCCAATAGTAAAGCCTCATTAGTTTTCAAATTACCTGTAGGAACTATTGAAAAATATGTTACAGATCATCAAGCCCTGGATGAATTTGTAAAAGTGCATTTAGGAAAACAAAAACAAGCCTTATCGGACACATTAAACAAACAGCAGAATATCACATAGAAATAGAGATGAAGTACTATGGCTTTCAAAGAAGGGTATGAAATACATGACTTTCTAGTCAACTATTATAAATGCTTTACTCCTCCTTTGCATAAAGTCAGGGACTGTAGGCAAAAAATGGTTGAAAAGATTTCTATAAAAACATTCACAACTATCAGGAAAACTGATTACAGTTGTCACACTATGAATACATGTAATACATACGTTCTTCTTCTAATAGTTTTTCTAGTGCTTTAGTAGAAGTATTACAAAACGTACGATATTGTAAAAATGAGATACAGAAATAATACACATAAAGACAAGAATTATTTGAATATGCAGGTATCACACTAACTCATGTTTGATACAACAATATTTGGTCCTGTTGATAGCTGAAATACTCTATTCTTGAAAAATAGTTAAGCACAAACCAATAATTGCTATAATGTATGTATAATATATTTATTAGTATGATTGTATTTAACTTCAAGACTGTTCAAAACTGTGAAAAGGCTTGAGAGGCCTGAGATCATTAGGCAAAGAATTATAATTTTTTACAGCATTGTAAGAAAACAACCGCTGAAACAGAGCAGGGTTATGCTTTGCAACACAAAAATTGTAACGATTACGCGTAGACAAATGGTGTAAATTGCAATTTGTAATAAACTTTGAAGCTAGGTATTCAGATTTATGATTTAAAAATATCTTAAAAGATAAGCAAGATAACTAGATTTGAAATCTAGCACCAATTCAAATTTTTAAATCTAGGAGAAATATGTTCAAACTGGCGAAGATTATAATTTAAACTTATACAAGCATTTTGAATTTTTTGGAGGCACACTTTATTTTTGAGTACCAATGCAGGCCAATACACGATCATGAGGTATGCCAAGGTGAGTCATATCAGCGAATCATAAATTTTTAATTTAATTTCAGTCTTTATGCTTGACATGCTTAGCAAATCTAAGAGAATTGTCATCTACATTTTTATTCTTTTTATTTCTAAAAATTAACAATTGAGTTTCAGAATCTTTTAAAATGATATTGTGAGTCAAATATACAATAGATATAAATGAGGTCTGGATTGATCTGGACCACAGCAGAAGATATGTCAGAAGGACTAAAAGATTAATACATTTGAGTATTATCAGCATATTGATGGGACTGACAATGTTGAAGGTAATTACAAAAGTCCGCAGTATGAATCTAAAAGAGAAAAGGGCCTAGAATATTACCTTGAGGGACTTCAGCAGATATATTATTAAAGCTAGATATATCAGCGTTCAAAATAACCCTATGACATCTACCCAACAGATAATTTATAAAGAATGTGACAATGTCGCTAAATTCGAAGTATTTCAATTTGATACAAAGCGAATGCTTTAGCCGACGCTCAAGCAGTGGGAATCACTGAATATGTTATTTGTTAAGTAAGGCGAAACGTCTGCAGCATCTACCACGCCAAAATAATCCAAAAAGTGTGTAGGGTATAGGCGCACCTATTGTATTGATTTTAACTGGAAATTTACCCAAATTGTGTTTTCGGTAGATACACATACAGGGTGGTCATCGTAAAATATACAGGGCAGCTCAGAAAAAGATACACCTTTTGATGGTCATTTGCTGTCATTGCTGAAATATTGTAAAAAAAAAACTTGAAAAAGCAATGGTATCTAACGTCATTGTTTCTCAACAGAAAGAGCTGAAGTTTTGTGTAGAGAGATAGGAATATACGACAAATCGATTTTCGCCAAAAGAAAATTTATACGGCCACTAGTATCGGTTATGCAATATTTATCTGTTTTTTTTTCTTATGGGCGCCATATATATTGGGTCTTGACAGAACAGATGTAGAATAAAATTTCGAATACATCAGTATGTAACATTACTATTGTATTTGAAGAATAACACATAAAATTACAAAAATAAGTACAATAATCTAAATAAAGAATTTAGTTCTTGACGTAAAACAAAAATCAACAAACATTTTGACAGATTCGACATTTGTTAACTTTGTTTTTATTGTTGGAAGTCTTACTTCTCAAATGTATTTAAATATTTAAAGGATGGAAATGGAGAATGCAGTGAAAATATTTCATTAAATTATAAATATTAGAAATAATTCAGCAAAATAGTACAGGGTTTTACAATTCTGCAATGGTCTTCCAATATTTCGACGTTTTCCGGATGTAAAACTGTATTGGCACTCATGGGCCTGTTGCTTGGCCTCCATGCTGTCCATGTCTCAACCCATTATTTTTTTTTTCATTTGATAGTCCGAAAGATAAAATGTATTACAATTCCTGTGAAAATATAGAAGATTTTACGCGACAAAATGGGCGTCATCTAGTATTTATCTAGGATTTGTAGAATATCTATATATTTTGTTTGGTTAAGTATTGAATTACAACAACTGAAAAACGAATGTATATTTTACACATAATAGAGCGATTTTAAAAAATTTGTTTCTTTATATTGACATTTATTTTATCTCGTATAGATAAGTTTGCTAAACTTGATTGATGTGCTACAAGGAATATATCGTCTTATACTGGCTGTTTATTTTAAAAACATACTGTACCTAAATTTGTTTAATAAATTTTTGTGCTAAAATCGTTATATTTCCTTTCTCGTTTCCCTGCAAACAAAACACGAGCAGATGTTCTGGTTTTATCGAATTTTACTAAAAGGTACCATTTAATTCCATTTATACACCTATAAAAAATAAGTTATTGTTAAAGCGGTTATTACTGTTGCATAATACCTTCCGCAGCTAATTACCATTAAAAACATTAATGATAGAGTCAGGTACAGGTGGGCATGATATCATAAGCAGAGTAAGTACATATTACAAACCCCAAGTATATTGACGTTTCTACATTCATTAAACAATATAAAATGCTGGTACGTATCACGTCAGATTCTAGATTAGTTCTGCAAGTGGTATTTTAAAATACGCTATTATGATATAAAATAAAAATGAGACAGTTTCCAATGTAAATTACTGTATATTATATGTTATATGGAGGACAGTAAAATGTATAATCAACTTGATCAAATGGCTACTAATAATATTATCAAATATTTCTTGTAGCATATTAACTTTTGCAGGTGTATCAATGAAGAATATGATTTATATATATTTAGATTTTATCAATATGGCATCATCACTTTTTCCCTCAATTTTGATGTAGAATACAGGGTGTTAAAAAAAGAGTGTAAAATATTTCAAGAGGTAATAGTATGAACCAAAATAAGCAGAAAAGTCTTAATAAACATCGGTTTGCAAAGTAACGGTTGCGGAGATATGGACTACTATTCGTTTTTCAAATATTTTATTTTATTAGGAATAAATCGACAAAGGAAGCTTTTAACAAACAAAAAACAAAGTTACAGAAGATGTTCAAAGTGCCCTCCGTCCATTTCCAAGCAGGTAAGACATCTTCGTCTCAACAATATTCGAACTCTTTCGAAAACACCCTACTTGGTTTGGATTTATTGGCAGTTTTGATTAATCCGTAGCTGCAGCTCTTCCAGGCTATTTATAGGAGTACCATACACTAATGTCTTCAAATATCCCCAAACAAAGAAATCTAGAGGGTTCAGATCAGGCGATTTTGGAGGTCATAAAACAAGTCCGGTCCTTTCTACCCATCTATGTGGAAAAGTTTGGTGTAAATGCTCTCTAACGGCCATGGAAAAATGAGCTGGAGCACCATCATGCTGGAACCACATTTGTTGCCTCTGATTCAAAGGAATGCCTTCCAAAAACTCATACAGTGTGTTTTGCAGAAAGTTGAGGTAAGCAGCCCCTATTAATCGATTTGGTAAAACAACAGGAGCTAGAAACCTGTCACCTACAATACCCATCCAAATGTTTAATGAAAAACGTGCCTGATGTCCAGATTCTATTAGAGCATGAGGATTTTCGTCGGCCCAAATATGCGTATTGTGAAAATTAACCACTACATTTCTTGTGAACCCGGCCTCATCAGTAAAAAGAATGTTTGCAAGAAAACGAGGGTCTTCAGCATCATGACGTAGGAACCAGCGGCAAAAAACATAAAACATTCCATATCTCTGCAACCGTTGCTTTGCGCACCCATATTTATTGAGACTTTTCTGCTTATTTTGGTTCATACTATTACCTCCTTAAATATTTTACACTCTTTTTTAACATCCTGTATACTAATAAAGTATAAAGTTTTATATTTCAACTTCGTGGATCAAAATTCAAATTATTTACGTTGTAGTATGGATGGCAAGATATATAGACATTTCAAAATTATTTTTTGTACATGATGTCCCAATTTCTTTCTAATTGCAGGGTATCTTGGAAACTACAACAGATTGAAGGATAGGAGATTTTCACAAAACTGGACTACTTTTTCGAGAAACTTAAAATGCTGCAATTAAGTAGAACTTTTACAGACCTATTCGTCTTATAGACAGACAATTATGTATTTTTCAGGAATTAGTTATGATTTTAATATTTTTTTAAATAATTTCTCAAGTTTATGGGTATCGGTGAAGAATTATCCTGTATTTTCCGGTGATAGAGTTTTCCCGTCCCCTGAAGATAAAACGTAGTCCTACTTCAAGGAATTAAATAATTAAAATACTTTTAGTTATCTAGCGGCCAGCTCATCAAAACATGTTTCTCACAATTTTCCCTTTATCGCGCAACAGATTGGACTAAATATGAACTTCCTTAACGTGGTGTTTCTGCGAACTGGATACTACACAGATTGTAACCTTCGTTATCAAAAGCTGTGTTATGTCATCTACCCACAAAGACATGTTTAATATACGCTTTCTTAGTAAAACTAAGCCGTTCTCGCGTTCTGGTTTCGTGTGACATACGGTTTTAATTTTTCAAATTCCTGACATGTTTTTCAAGGCATATCTCTATCTAGGTCGTTTACCAATCCACATGAATGCCTATTTTTTTACACTAATAATAATAGTGTGGTTAATACTGAGACAATAATGCGTTAATTTAAATACCTAGTAGAACAGGATATTGCAGAAATGCTAGAAGGTGTGTAGCTAAAATATGAAGCAGCTGTGTTTGCCCAAAGAAATTATTTTATTTTATAATGTTCTTTATTAATTATTTTTTTAATTTATTATGAAATAAATTTTGGTGTGTAGAAAATATCCCAAGCAACACATGATAGTCTAAAAAACGTTTATTATACGAAATAATGGTTTAAATTTCGTTATCGTTTATTAAATAAACGTTTATGGGTAACATTTATTTTGTAAATGTTTTTTATACGTATGCTTTAAACGTATTTCTTTCAAACTTGTATAAGAAACACATAATATTTGAGTAATATTTAATTAAAACTGTATTTTGGTTATAGATTTATATTGATCTTAACTTAATTAACTGAGAACGGCATTTCCATTTTTACATATCATATTATAGTTTTTTATATATGATTTTTAAACGTATATTCTAAATGTATATATATTGTAGTTTTCATTTATGTTTTTTAAACGTATATACTAACTGTATATATAGGCAACGTTTTTTATAGGTATGTCATAAACATTTGTAAATGCAGAGAATATCTGAGAATTTATTTATTAGTAGCTATTCATTTCCAACCAATGCCAATGTTGTAATGACTACTTCCAGATATAAACATACTGATATATTTGGTGAAAATTCAATATTGACAAATATGTTATGTAAATTTTAATAAAAGTTTATTTATTTATTTGTCATATTTTATTTGCACTCAAATATCTAGTTATACTTTATAACTATTATCATATTTTCTATGACAATAACACGTTACATAATAATTAGTAGGTACAAATGTTTCATTACTTTAGGTACACCAATACGTACACCTAGCGTAAATAAATCAAATACATGTTTATTATTTCTAATTTGAAGATTTGTCTGTTCCAGTTATATCTTAAAAAAAACGTAGCGAGATTTAAGTTTTTAAATTTGTAATAAATAAATCACATGAAATTATTTAAGACTTTGTATTTATCTCTCGAAACGTGTAAAAGGAATGGATATATAAAACCTTATTAGAAAATAAAATATCTATATATTTTGGAAAAATGTTTAAGTATGTAGGTTTACATGATTTATAAAATCTGATACAATTCTAGTAATTTTATTTCTACGGGTTTGTACAATCAGTCTGACCAAAGTTAGCAATACTGGAACTCTGCCGGTTGACATCGCACATCGTTGTTTGAACTTCCTCTGCGCTCCTTCGCAGTGCAACAAAAGCAAAATAATCGCCATTATGTATTTTTATTCCCAATTTGTTTGTAATCTGGAACTAGGTTTCGTTTTAGTTTGTGCTTCCCGTGTAATAAGAATCTACAAGAAATATAGATAGGTAAGATAATAAACGTTAATGTCTGTATTTTATAAACAAGTTAACCTCATTGAATTAATATAAGTTAGGAGTTGTGTGTTGTAGGTAAGTTCCGAATAGAAACAACTTTAGATTTTTCCATACTCATTATATTCATACTTACGAAACGGGAAAAAAAATTGTATTTGTGATGTCACATATCTACTTATGCATTTTTTTAGTTTTGTTCACATAGGTTTATTAACTGATCTACTGTTACAAAATGGCCACCACTCCAACCTGCCTATTTTCATGTACTTTGGTAACAAATGTGGATATATTATATATTTTGCTGCTAAATTAATATGAAACAATAATAAAACCTATTTAGGTTATTTAAACAAAACAGAAAGAAAGACTGAATAGACGCGTGGAAAATTCTAATATCCTAGGCCTACAAAATGTTTTGCTTAATTTTACATTTTTTATAATTAAAATTTTGCACAAATGCTCAGTTTTTCATTCTGATAAATCTCAGTAGTATCTCATACATTTTACTAGTGAATAAAATGAAATTTCTCTTAATTTCACTGAATTTTCCAGATTTGAAATCATGGCAGAGTTTGTTTCATAAAAAGGAAGAGCTAGATCCTAGAAGGCCATATTTCAATGACATGTAAAATCACCTATCTGAGGACACCATATAAAATATTATAATAATTAATAAATCTGTGCAACACACAATCTGGTAGTATTTTCAAGATTTCTCTCACCAAAAATATCCTAAATCTTTATTACCTGTATGCATGTATGTGTGTGTATGTAATTTTTTCTATTTTTTTTTAACTTCAAAGGTTTACCTATAAGAGTCATAAACACAAAAAATATTTTTATATTCTGATTCGTAACAAGGTAAGTTGATTTGTATTTTTTAATGGGCATCTAAAGTCTCAAAAACTAATTGCATTCTTTGTTTTCCAGGACGTGTGTTATTGCCATTAAATCAAGTGTGTTATGTGTTTTTTATATCTTTACTATTTTGAAAGATATACAAAAATGAAAATAATTTTTTAAATTTTTTGAAATTTCAAAACATTTATAAACTCGCGAGGAAAGACTATACTACATAGTATTTTCTCACGAGTTTTCTTAAGTATATTCTCATGTGTTTTCGAACCATATAATTAAGTATATTGAACTTTGAAAAAATCTAAAAATTTGTTCTTTACACCTTCGTATATCTCAAATTGAAAAAGATATGTAGCCTTATTGAATTAAGCAAAAAATTCAAAACCACGCTATATATATATATACATATATATATATATATATATATATATATATATATATATATATATATATATATATATATATATACATATATATATACTAATACTAAAAACGTTTATTTTGGGCTTTTATATAAACGCATATATTTAATATATGATACAACAAATATATACGTTTTCCATAATCGTATATTTCTAATATATAATATATGGATATATATATGTAGAATACTGTATACCATATACATACCATTTTGAAACGTACATATTTTATATATGATACACTAAATATATACGTTTTTCGTAATCGTATATAACTAATTTATAATATACGAAGTATACACGTTTTTTGCGCGGAGATTCGAACGTTAAATATATGTTGCGGTAAACGTTATATATACTACTCGTATAAACGAAATCGAAAGGTTTATTAAACCATTTGGTGTTGCTTGGGATTCTGCAATATTTGATCTATTATTCTACCAGATATTGTCGAATATTCAGAAGTATATTCTTTGGTGCCTATAAAATATGTCCCAAAGTTATCTCTTTCTGGGATAGATGGCACCTGTTTAAAGTTCAGTCATCTTTTGATGTCAACAATAACAGAATTGGAATAAAATAGTATACGTATTTTTCTATATCTATATTCTATAGTTTATAATCCAGAAATTTGTTCCAACAATTTTTTTGCTTACTTATCTATATAAATCACAAGAAAATGGCATATTTTCAATAAAGATACGACAAGTATATAACGGTTTATTTTACAATAAAAACATAACACTTTACATGTGCGGTGAACGTTATTAACGTAATTAGATTTATTCCTTATTAACACTTTCAGGTTTTACCTCGTTGTAAAACAAACTCATTTATGAAATGTTTTTTTGTTTATTATTTTTATTAAAGTATAATATGGGCAGAGACAAAATTTATAACCTATGTCTAATAGGTAAATACAAATAATATTGCTAATGTGAAAACAGAACAGATAAATAAAATCATGCAAAAAAGAATATACCTACCTACGCGCATAAAGAGAAAATTCATAAATAATTCAAAAACAGTAAAATGGTTGACAATACACTGAGGAAATACACTGAACTTTCGCACTTACACTAGCATAGAACATAGAGACGGTCACAACCATTATTGAATAAATTGATGGATGACGCAAGAACAATAGAGTGTAGAATTATTAGTTAATGAATAAGAACACTTCAAAATCTTTATTTAACGCTTACGAGTTGAAAGCCACTGATGCAGTAATAATGTTTAACCAATAAACTCACACACTTATACTAGCATGGAGTGTGAAGACGGTCATAACCATTCTTGAATGAATTGATGGATGATGCAGCAACAATAGAGTAAGGAATTATTAGCTAATGAATAAAATTATTTCAAAATCTCTATTTAAGCGCTGAGAGTTGAATCCCACAAATGCAATAACAATGTTTGGATATTCCATAATTATTAAAATTAGACAAAACACATAATCTATACTGCTTCGAAGTACACGCCATAAACTCACAAAACTTAATAACATCGCTGAATTGAAATGATGCATAATACCCTTTGGTACATTTCACCTTTTTTCGTGACGCATTCGGCGGTAAGAAGTAAACAAGTTCACTTATGGCAGCAACATAATTTCTTGCGCTACCAATTTGTACCGCTGTGATAATAATGGATTCAGTTATGACAATAATTTATGTTTCAGTAATCATATTTACCAACAACAGTTAACTGCAAAATAATTACAAGTAAACTAATGACTTACCGGAAGTGAATTTTAAAAATCAATAAAATACTTTACTGACCGCAAGTGATGTAATCGCTTATCAGTATGGTATATATGTGTAGAAATATTATTTTACGGTAATTATTTTTTTAACAACATAGTATACTTGAAGGGTTTTACTTAGTGTATTTATATTTATGTGCTATCGAATAATATACAGTGCTATCGAAAAGTAACGAATAAATTCATTATTTTTGAAATTCAGAAGTTTTCGCACGTCGATATTGTTTTTAAAAAAGGCACTTTTTGACATACGACCCATATTTGTGACGTCATCGCCAATTTTGACCATGCCATTTGAAAGAGCGTGTCATTCTACATACATACATCATGAAAAATTATGGTGTTACATAACAAAAATTTCAAGAAAATACTGTTTGAAGATTTTAAAATTAAATTTTCACAGTACTGTGCACCTCTCCATTATGCAACACCTGTCCGTGCTTATTTAGATGAGCTGTTCCCAAATCGTTGGATGGGAGAAGGGGGCCGATTGAGTGGCCAGCCAGATAGCCTGATTTGACACCCCTAGATTATTTCTTATGCGGATACTTGAAAAGCAAAGTATACTTTACTACCGGTTAATTTAGAAGATTTAAAAGCAAGAATTCGTCACGAGATACATCGTATACCTCCTGAAGTTATTGACAATGTCCAAAAAGAATTTATTTCGTCTTGGCTACTGTCAGGCAGTCAATGAACATTTAATTTAGTCGGTTTTATTATCATTTTCAGTATTGTGAAAATTAAATTTTAAAATCTTCAAACATTATTTTCTTGAAATTTTTCTTATGTAACGCCATAATTTTTCATGATATATGCATGTAGAATGACACGCTCTTTCAAATGGCATAGCCAAAATCGGGGGTTGCTGTTTAAAGAAATTGCCATTTTTAAAAACAAAATCGACGTGCCAAGGGATTTTTTTGAAAACTTCTCAATTTCAAAATGAATGAATTTATTCGTTACTCTTCGAAAGCACTGTACATAGTTATAAAACCCTTATTTATCGCTATCACTGGCCCTCTGTCAGCCGCGATAATAGGTAAATTCATCCAAATTCAAAGGTATCAAAGGTAGTAACAGGTAACCGCGTTGATACGTGCCGCTTTGAAAGAAAAAAAAAAATACGAAATGTAAATTACCTCTATTATTTAATGATTTAATGATAAACACGATATGGTAGCACAAGGAGGCAGCACCTACCTTACTGATATTTATTTCCAGGATTAATTTTGGATATTTAAGAATTTTGAATCATTTTTTATTTTCTTACTGGTTTAAATTAAAACTTGTTATAGCAAAGATTTTTTGTTGCTGAGGACCTCTCCTTCCCTCGACCGTTTTTGTTTAAAGCGAGACACTCACTTGGCCCGACAGTCACGACCAGATGGATTACCTCAGTCTGGAAAAACCACAAAGGATAAAAAAACACAGGCAAATGTACACAAATACATAAAAACATTCCCACACGTTTACCGCCAACGTATTACAATAGTTGTTCAATGTGGTTCAAAGAGGATTTAGCATAATATTTTGTCTACACGGAAAACGTCTTTGGTATTACGCCGCCACTCAATAGTATGCACTTGTTCTGATGCAGTCGCCATCTGTAGGTCACTACTGCGAGGTGTACTTCACGCCGATAAATTTTTAAACTTCTTGAGTTGTTGGGGTACTAAATTATGTTAATACTAACAGTAGCAACAATATTAACAATAATCGACGATTTTTGCATGAAATAATTAGTATTGTTTTAAACTAGAACATTCCAAGATGTTTACAGTGTTCTGTAAAAGTGTTTCTTGGACCCTTAGAATATTTTGTTATATTCTAAGCTGACTATGTCTTTGATGTTTAAAGAGTGTGTAAATAATATTGCAGGAAACAACTACTCCGCGGACTAATGCCCCGACCGGCATTGAATTGAATTGAATTACTCCTGCAGTATCTGTGTGAACAGCCAAGAACTCTTGTCGGACACACCACCAGACATAGGCCGATTTCGAGCTTGTTGGCCCTCATCAGTATGCCATAGGCAGTATCATTTACAGATTTAATGGCTCGTCGCCCAGGGCGAGAAATCTGCGTTAAGTACCTGCTGCAATGTAGGTCGCTTCCTGTAAGTCGAGCCGCTTAGGCCGAGCAGGAAGTAAGCAGACCACCTGTTTAAAGAGTGTGCAACTAGCTACGCAATATTCTAGGTTATTTTAGAATGTTTAGTGAGTAGGTAATTCTTAATTTTATCTGTTTTATATCTATCTAGTAATTAAATAAAAGAATTTATGTCGGATATGTTAGTGGATAATTATGATGGATCTGCAATGAGTGAATATGTGTTTTTGGAAGTGTGCAACGAAGGAACAAATAACGAATTCTAAATACTACAACACGATTAATTGTTCCTTTTATCTGTCAGGTATTTAGGTATTATTATGCTCCCTAAGCATGTGGTTACAATTTTTGTGATTAGTCATAGCTAACCTTGTATATAGTTTGATACAAAAATGTTGTTCTCACTTAGGCACTAGTAGCATTAAAAAATAATAGTAAGTAGCCGACAACCGACTTTCAAGAAGAGTTATGTTAGTTCTCTGTTTAACGAAATAGGTACCAATAAAGAACAACGATATTATTCAAAAGATTAAGACCGTAAAGTCGACATCTTAATGACGAAGGCTTTACCAAAATGAAGTCGTGGGGCAAGTTCTGTATCAACGAAGCATTAATTGGGTAACTTGATTTAACTAGCAATTAATAACACAGATAAATATCCGGCTGTCCTTTAATTGTATCGTTACTCGGGATATTACGGTCATTACAATTAATGAAAATATAAAACACTGAAAATATTATCGGCAGCTAGTCTGAGGATTGGCCGTCCAGTTGGACAAGAATAAGGTGGAGAGCTTCGTGTTGCTAGCGGCCACTCCGTTTATCCATAAATATAACTTTATTTGCGTGGGAACCGGAGAATTAAAGAAGCACCGACAAACGGCCAGGTTTATGAAATTAGCCTAGTAGAATAAACAAGTTGTACACAAATTAATTAGTTCTCGGTATTCCAACGCTTGAGGTACGCTACGTACGCCGAATTAAAGCAAAAGTAATATATTACCTCACATAAAATGTAAGTTGCGAGATAAAGAGATCTAATTTAAGATAATATGTCCAAGTACTAAGTGCCGTGTGATGTTCAGAATTAATTTTATGGTTGTTTTAGTGACAAAATGTGTTCTAGCCTCCTCGAACAATTTCCATTGGCACCCCGAATATGCATCTACTGCAATTTTTATGGGTTATCTACTGATAGTCATGGAGCAAATATAAGCCTTATTAGCCTAGCCAAGTATAAAATGTCTAACTATGTAGGTGGTATAACTTTCAATGTAAACTTATTTTATTGTTGCTCTGCAAATAAACGGTATAAGTGAATATATTAAAGGTACCGAGTGAGTCTAGCGAGTTAAAATATTGAGACCTCTTGCGCATTTGGACGATGTTACTAAATTATAGTAAAGTTTATTTACCTATTAAGACTACAATATATATAATCCCCTTAAGCAAGCTTAATAATAAAGATACATAAACTAACACTAAGTATATTATAGGTATCTCAATAACAATGATTAAAAAACAAACAAATATAAAACATATAATATAAAATATAAGTGCATAAGTAAATACAAAACAAAACAACAAAGAAATCTAAAAAAGACTATTTATCAAAGCACATTGCAGTATTCAACATATAATATAACTTCATATAAGTATATTTTAAGTTTTAGTAATAACGTTTCCAATATAGACCGAAACGTTGGCAGTATATACAAATTACTGCATAAAATTAGTGGGAGTTAGATTATTGTTCCATCTTCCGTGCTGACGTATTTGGCCGAAAAAGTTTTCAAGTGCGTCTTGATTGATATCTCTAGGTGTGAAATGTCGAACTGTTTTTCAAATTAATATTTTTAGCTCTTCGATGTACTTCTCCACTGTAGCAGAGAAGATGGTGTAAATTTTTGCATTTTCTCTTCTTTAGTGAAATACTTCGATACATTTTTTCGAGAGTTTCTCCAAAATTCTATATGACCAGATTTACGATTGACCAGGCATTTGATTTTTTTCCCGCTTTCGGGATATAATGTTCCATTCACACCAGAGTCATTATTTTTTCATGTGAAACGCGGCCCTTTGGGAGAAACATTAGCCAAATTAATTTGACTTTAACAAAATTTGCCACAGTCTTATCCATATCAGCTGTGACCATGTTCATCATTTCAGGTTTTGATAATGACAACCATTTCTTCAAATCGATATAAGTATCTTTTTTCCAAAAAGATACACTCTTAAAAATCTTTGCACAACCCAGCAATGAAAATTTTTAAGTATTTCTCATATTGTGAGAGTTTATACCATTATATCTGCAGTGACAAATGTAATTGCTTTAAACAGTAGTATTATTTTTATGGTTGGTATTACTTTCTTGAATTATATTTAATTTATTTTCGTTCCATTACTTTGGCTGCCGTTAATTTTAGTAGAATGTCCAGGCAGTGTGAAAATAAGTGAAACAGTTTTTTTGTATGCGGAGAGCTTACACTGAAATCACAAAACCTACTTGTATGAACATATAACGAATACCTAAACATACTGTGCAGTATCCTAATTTACAAATAAATTCGCGGTCCATCGAACATGGTGATGAACTTTTTGTTCTAAACCTACCTGAATCGTGTATATTAGATGAAGAACAACTGGAATGTGCTGATTCTTTAAATAGTCATATAGATGTAGAGGAATTTACACATAATCCCTTATTTGAAGGACCGAGGTGTTCAACAGCGCTACACCTATTTCTACAGAGTTAACTTGATGATCTAATTCGAGATTTAGGTTTATCAAAAACGCAAGTTTAAAATTAATTATACACATATACCGAAAATGTCCTTTTAAAGCAACACTAGGTTATAGCAAAAAAAATGTGGGTAATTGAGAAAAACTGAAGTTCTTTCTGTTGTTTGTCAAATTTTACATATAAGAGATGTTTTATTCTTGTCATGATTTTTATTAACCAATGCAATTAAACAAGATTCTCCTAAATTTTATGTGAAAATAATTATTTCTTGATGATGATGATGAGTTTGTATAAGATGAAACGTTGATGGTGTAGAATAACGAGTCTCTTTAGCAATTGATGACCTCAGTCCAATTATTGTTACCTTTAAAAACTGTATTTAAATAAGGCTACTATTCTTGAACTATAAAATTCTTAATTTAAAATTGTTACTATAATTTATCAAGAGATAATATATACCCAGATGGCGCATATTTGTCACCATATTCTAACAAAAACTTATCTGTAAATATGTTATTTGGAAACTTCTTTCATCGAATCACTAATTAAATATTTAAATTAACTGATTAGAAATTAGGTAGGTTTTTGAATAATAAAAAAAAAACACGAATTGAAATATGATAGTCTTTGTAATTTGATATACTCCTTATTGTTATTTCAAGCGCATAGCTAGCTGTTCTTTAAATCTAGCTACAGGCACTCTGAAGATATGTATGCGCGTACAAGATCATGTGTGCATTCGTTTCGCCTTCACATAAAAAGATTATTTTTACCACTGTTCAACGTATCGACGGTGAGTGACAACGAATCTTTGTTAACAGTTGTGTGCGTGTGCTATCATAATTATTTGTAATGCCTCCAAAGTTTTTCTAATCTTGCTCTATGAGAGCCTCTTCTAGCATGTAAAATCAAACATATGCACTGCACAGCATGATTTTTATCCCGGTCGTTCAACAATTACTAATTTGATGTATCTGACGCAATATATAACAAAATTAGCTGATGGTGGTGAGATGTCATCTATACTGATTTCTCCAAAGCTTTTGATAGGCTGGACCATGGTATTCTACTGTTAAAATTATCAAATATCGGTTTAATTATACCATTTATTAATTTCTTCACCTCATATATCTGTCGAAGATTGACAGTAGAGTATCGTGGTTTCCGATCTATAGAAATAAATGCCACCTCTGTGGTCCCTCAAGGAACAGTTCTCGCTTGTAATTTTTATTGATGACATTGTCCGGAACCTGAATTGCGAAGCTGTTCTTTACACAGATGACCTCAAATTGTATCTGTCTATGTCAAATGTTAATGACTGTGTCGAGCTTCAATCAAACGTGATTAAAATTTTTGATCAACGCATTCGTTTTGCCAAAACTCCAATATGGGTCACTAGTATGGTGTCCTGCCTATCAAATCCATGTTAAAAAGTTAAGAGAACATAAACGTAAATATGGTAGCTGCCTATGGTTTAAACCTGATATTTATCCACCTCAAGGAATACCACAAAGCATTTTACTAAGTCGATTCCATGTTAATGACCTAAGCATGCGACGTATGTGTAACTTGTTGGTCACTTTGGATAAAATTGTAACCGGAAAAATCGATTGTCCAGACTTACTAGCTGCATTATACTATCACACTCCTCATTCTGTCACCCGGTATTTAAGATATTTTTATTGTCCCACATCCCAACTAATTTTTAAGCATAATAGACTACTACACAAGAAAAATAAACCTAAATTGATCGAGATCTACTTCTTTCCGTCATAAAAATAGTCTTCAATGTTACAAAATCTTATAATACCCAAAATTTTAGTCAAACATTTTTTAAGTAATATAATGACTTCTAAGGAAAATGAAATATATGTCAATTTATATAGTTCGAAATTACAATAACACGTGAGACGAAGTTATAATTTACTTAATTTCGTCTAAACATCATAAGTATTCCATATGAAATTTTAATTGAGTGCTGTTCGAAAATATTTATTTTGTTTTTGTTTATTTGATTGATTCATAATATTATTGGCTTCAATTTGAATTTTGAATCAGAAATAAATCCAAGAGTAGAATTTGTAGATACCTAGTAACAATTTAGTTGGTAATAACTTACCATAAATGATCTTCGTTTGGAGGAAATTTCAACCACAAAGTTAATATTTTTCTGTGACGTTAGCGCATTGGTAATCTGTCCCATAGGTTAAAACTTACAGACGAACTGACTTTAAAGTTGATTTTATTTGAGCGACTTTGTTGTAACAAACACTAGATGTTTTGCTTGCTATTTCTAATTGATTATTCATTAAAATTACATTAATGCAGATAATATCAGATAAAACATTATTATGAAAGATTAAACACATTTTATCACAAAGTAGATACATTCAGTTTTTATTTTAGGTTATTTTTCAGGATAGCAATATTATTAGGAAGCAGTAATAAAATAGTTATTTATGCCATCAGTTACGAAATGCCTAATTTTGTGCAACGCGTGAGATTTTTGCGGAACGAACGAAGTGAATTTCGCAAAAACTCACAAGTTACACAAAATTTCATTTCGTAACGTATTGCATACAAGATTTTTTCTAAAGAAAGTAATAAAAAAATAAAATTTAATATAATTGACAAAAATTTGGAAAACATAAATTTAGTTTGTTACTGTTACTTCATGTTAATTGTCAGTTTGACATTTTGTAAAAAAGTCTAGACGGAAGGTTTTTAGCGAGATTGATATATTTTTCGTTTTATTTTTAAAAAATGAGTGATTCAAGTTCTGAAGAGCTACCAAGCGATATTGAAGAGGCAGCAGGTAATGCTCTATTATCAGTAATTCCCAAAAAGTCAAAGGCAGTTTATGATTTGGCATACGAAAAATTTGTTACGTGGTGTGATGAGAAGAAAATTAAACATGTTAATGAGAAAGTTTTACTTGCATATTTTGAGGGTAAGAAAGATCTAAAAGTTTCCACATTATGGACACTTTACTCAATGTTAAGGTCTGAACTAAATCTGAAAATGAATATTGATATTAAAAAATATACAAATTTGGTAGCATATATTAAAAGGCAAGCGGATGGGTACAGTGCTAAAAAGTCAAAAGTTTTTATTAAAGAAGATTTTGCCAAATTTTTAGTGGAAGCTGATGACAAAGAATACTTAATGGCTAAGGTTGCAATGATAATTGGAATGGCAGGAGCATGCAGAAAAGCAGAATTAACATTTCTTCCAGTTGAAAATGTTATAGACGAAGGAAGCCATTTTCGTGTTGATATCCCACCTTCAAAAACAAAAATTATACGGCAGTTTGCAATTACCACTGGAGACATTGAAAATACGAATCTTGTTGAAATATTAAGAAAATATATTAAGTTGCGTCCCCAGGTTCTTAAATACAACAGATTTTTTGTAAAATATGCGAATGGAAAATGTACCAGAAATCCTGTGGGAATTAACACATTTAGCAGTCTGCCAAAAGTTATTGCACAATTTCTTGGTCTTTCAAATCCTGTTCTATATACTGGCCACTGCTTCAGAAGAAGCTCTGCCACTTTCCTAGCAGACAGTGGCGCTAATATTTTAAAATTACAGAGGCACGGAGGCTAGAAATCTAGCTCTGTTGCGGAGGGATATGTTGAAAATTCCATGAATAATAAAAAACTTATAGCGCAAGAAATATTTGGTGAAACATCTAATGCAATGTGCGCCGCTTCCCAAATAACAGCAAGTTCGAGCAATGAAAAAAATATGTCGTCGGGAATTAATTTGAATAATTGCAATAATTGTGTTATCAATATTTATAATAATTAATTAATTTATAATTTATGTTTTTAACTTGTATTATAACAGTTTAATAAATAGAATAATTCTTTTTGTCACTAATTTTGTAATACATTTTTCGTCACGTTATACGAAAAAAATATCTGAGTTGTAAAATTTGTTTAATGGAAACCAAAAATACAGACTATATTATTAAAATCTGATCCATTAATAGGCTTAGACTGTCGGGTGGTGTATGCTAAATAAATAAATAAAGAAAAATTATAAGATAATTTCTATCAGCCATGGTATTACCATGATTGTACTCGCGTACATTTACTTGCGCACATATTTATTCATGGTATTATCAGTTAAATGCAAAAAAACACGAACAACCCTGGAAATATATCTCTGGATATATAAAAACAAAAATCAAAAAATAATTTCTATCGACCATGGTTTTAACATGGTGGCACGCGCGTATATATCTTTAAAAATGTTTAACACAAATTCAAGAAGTGTGTATTCCTATAACTTGATAACAATTTTTCCTAAACGTAATTATGAAGGTTGCAACTAATTTGTACTGAAATAATTGTGTGGGTACATATTATGAATGCTACTCATTAATATTTAATTGATATTAGTTACGAGGAGTATGTGGCAACAGAACAGACAATATTGATTATATGAAACGGTTACTACATCGATACCGCTTGTAACAAATCAATACTTAATAAATACTTCAGGCTAGGACAACTGTTTTAAATACAACAATAAATAACGGTATAATAATTCAGCCACATATTTCTCAAGGTGATAAGGTTGTTTGTAAGTCTTTCCAAGTCACGGTGCCTTGCCACAAGCCATTTTATTATATCAGCTGATATTATTAACGTGAATTGTTTCTAGTTTGAGCAATGTTAATCCATGTAAAGCAGGTCATAATTTGATAATAATAATAATCAACCACTGTATTTTTTAAAGGATAATTTAGTCTTATTGATTTATTCAACATAATCATCTTTTTATAATGATAATAAGTAGTGTAGTATTTAATAATGTGGAATACTAAATTACTATTATACAGGAAATATTTCTAAACGGTAATTTCCGTCTCGCTCAAAAATTACAACATTGTAAAACATACGCCAGGGACCCATAACTATAAAAGCAGCATTGTCAGCGAAATTATATAGCCTTGTGTCTTGAGTCGGTTATAGTCTAATAAACTAATTAATGTATTAAAATTTTCTCCATATATTGAAAAACTATTTTACCTTTTTTACCATTTGTCATCAGCTACCGGCGTGAAATGGGATTTTTATCAGTTTTGGACATAAAAACAAAAGTCAGAAATCGCTTATTATGAACAACAATTAAAAATTCTTATATTATTATATAGGGTAATTCAGTTATAATGTCATTAATTTTAAGGAAATATAGGGAAAAATGAGTATAATACAAACAATTTTATAAGGTCGAGTAATTTTTGCCTTCCGAATATGTGGTTAAAATTAAGGATTTCAGAAATGAATCATTCTGTACGTAAAGGTAGTATATATGTATAAATATACAGCGTGATCACAGAAAAACGTCAGATTAGGCTATAACTTTGCTACCCTAGGATATTGAAAAATTGAAACGTGCATTCATTCACAAGCATTTCAATTCGTTTATCAAAAATCAATAATGTATTGCACTACAGAAATATTGAATTTTTACTGTATTAGAAAGGTATTTTAAGCTAATATATATCAAATCTCCTACAATTCCTATCAATGAAGTCATATGTATGTTAATGAACAATTCCACAGATAAAGCTCTATTCTACTAAAAAAATTAATCTAGTTAAATTTACTAACCTGGTTTAATGAAAAAAATCTATAAATATCTAATTTCACTTTTTGAAAATGTGGGAACTCGAAAATTCAACCACAATAGATGAGACCTGACCTATTTGTGCATATTTAGGATTGCCTCTTCAGGTGGTCTCAGAGAGCATTCATATGACTTCATTGATAGGAATTGTGGGAGATTTGATATATATTAGCTTAAAATACCTTTCTAATACAGTAAAAAATGTTACAAAAGCTAATAACAAAGAATATATGAGTAGATATTGTGAGCGTAATTCAACGCTGGTTGGGGCTTTGGCCCACAGAGTAATTAGTTTCACACAATATTGTTAATACCTAAAAATATATAAAAAAGAAATATTGATATACTCGCGTCAAGAATTCAGACGTCTTACGTCATGGCTGACGATACACTTTTGTTTTTATTGTCAACGTAATTTTCGATATTTGGTCGCGTTAAAAACAATAATTTTTTGCAATTTAGTGCACTATATAATGCAAACTTATAGTGTAGTATATAGTTTTATTACTATCAGTTGCAGTTTCTTAAATATTTTGATGAAAATACAATGAATTATTCATTTGTTCGTATGACGTAAGTCGTCTGAATTCTTGTCGCGAGTATATTAACTTTATTTTGTGTTTTAAGCAACACCCTGTATATTATTAAAGTTTTGGACTTTTTCCTGATTGCATTAATATAAATACGTTATGGGTTATCTTTTACTGCTTCCGAGATATTGGTTATTAAATAATTACTTAAATGAAATTGTATTTTTTTATTATACAGGGTGTCCGGAAAGTAATGGGACCAAGCTTGAACATAGCTTCCTGTGATCAAATAGAACCGATTTAGATAAACTTAGCTTAGTCCAGAAGTGCCTCATTTAGAAGTTACAGAGCTTAAGAAAAAATTGTTTTCTTGTTATGGGTATAATTTAGGAACGAAACGTCCAATCAAGTTGAAATTTGTTACAGTTATGTTTTAGATAAGTACAAGTAAGTAAGTAGTGCTGTATATCTTGGCAGTTGTTTTGTAACTCATTTCTATCGTATCTTTTTTGTTGGTCCTATTCTGATACGCTTGACGGAAAATTATGACAAAGAAATTAATTTTGCGTAGAAAAGCTATACCTATTCCATGTAACTGTACCTCCTTTCTGCAGCTCCTCCATTAAATTGATTTTGACAATAAACAGCGATCATATCTGCCGTTTCTGAGTTGGAAAACTGATTATGTCGAGATATGTTTTCAAAATTTTACAAAATACTACTAATAATTTGAAATTATTTATACATTACATTTACACTTTACACAACTACACTCAGTACAACAATTAATATTAATCTGACAGGCTTTTGATCTAATTTTATCTAATTTAAGCGTATCAACGTCAGTTTGACAAGTGGTAACCTGATCGAATTAGAAAATTTATTTCTATTTTAACGTTCTGAAATTTTCAAACGCGTTTTTACCGAAAACAGTGCATTTTATCGACATAGAACAAGTATAGCTTTTCTACGCAAAATTAATTCCTCCACTATAATTTTCAGTCAAGCGTATCAAAATAGGACCAACAAAAAAGATACAATAAAAATTAATTGTAAAAAAACTGCCACGAGCACCCTCTACGATATGCGGCACTACTTACTACTTCCCAATGCTTGTACTTATCTAAAACGGACGGAATTGGACGTTTCGTTTCTTAGTTATGTCCATAACAAGAAAACAATTTTTTTCTTTGAAGCCCTGTAACTTCTAAACGAAGCACTTTTGGACTCTAAGTTTATCTAAATCGGTTCTATTTAATCACAAGAAGCTGGGTCCCATTACTTTCCCGACACCCTGTAGAGAATACAAATCTGCAAAACTATAGAGCGATGCTCGATTGTTTTCTTTTTTATTTTGATAAAAATTTGATTAATGTGAATGAATTTCTTGTGAAATATAAGTCAAGAAACACACGTTTCAGTTTACGTTTTCCTATATTTCCAGGGTAGCAAACTTACAACAGAATCTAACGTAGGTATTCATGTAATTACCCTGTACTTATGTGTTTGTATTCAGTAAATAAATAATCTTATAATGTATTTCTTAAACCTAACTTTTGAAACACATTTTTCAAAGGGGTGCGAGAATTTATTTTTATATTCAAGGGGTGCCGATCATTAAGAAGGTTTAAGAAACCATTGTTCTAAGCAGCATTTTCTTTATTATCGGAAACTTATTTTTAAAATACCATCCATGCCCTGTTCTAGAAATCGCGTATTTTGTGTCGTCATCACACTTCCTTCCTTCCGCGAGTTTTCACTATTTTCTTTTTTTACAGTTGTATGTTCTCCTTTGTTCTATATATTTCAACCAAATCACTTACACTCATATTTTAGTCTGCATATGTTAGATTAGGATTATGTCATCAATTCCAATCATTAATAAATTAATTACAATCACAATTAAATTAGCGGGAAGATATTTTCCCGGGCATGCGACCAATGATTTTTTTGGCAGTCGTGCTGCTGGAATACCCGGATCAGAATTAACGCAGCCTACTTGACGTCATGTGTCATTACCAAGAGCAGTCGGGCTTTCTGAATGCACATGCATATTTGCTGCAGAAGAAGGCAGACCCAGGCCCCGAAAAATGAAATTGCAGTTGTGTCGGGTATTAACTGCGAAATATGCAGAATATACAAATTGTAAACAAAGAATTTACCGACGGCTCGTCACATTGAAGGAAATGAAATACAAAAACGGTTATACAACGTAGTTTACGAGAAAGTCAAGTGAAAAAAAATGCTAAAAGTACCTAATCTTCTGCTAATCCATTTTAGGAAGCTTTTTGTTGGTGGAGAAGGGCCTACAAGAAGAGTAAGGACTGATGGTTAGATGAGGAAACTATGGATAATATTACTGAAAATCCCTTTAATAGTGTAAGAAAGTTGTCGGTCTAAGTTTATGCGACAAAGTGGGCAGTTCATGAGACCCTTGGCGAATCACTGCTACATCCATATCACGTCCAAAATGTACATGCCATGTGATTTTTCTGCAAGAGTCAAATCGCAAATTGGTTTTTGCAACGTTTTAGGCAAAATCCAAATTTTACTAGTATTGTTTTGTTCACGGACGAAGCCGGTTTGACATGTGACGGAGTAATAAACAGCCATAATTTGCATATCTGGCATGAAGAAAATCTTCATCAAAGGTTTATGGTTAACACATGAGTGGGATTATTGGAAATCACCTCATTGGACCGTTCTTTTTTGAAGACAGATTAAATGGTGCCATGTATTTTCAACCCTTGCAACAAAGCACACACGGTTTATTACAAATTGCACCGCCCCATTTTACCAATTTAGTTCGTCAGCACTTATCGAATACATTTGGTTATCAATAGATAAGTCGAAGTGGACCTATTTTATGGCCACCGAGGTCGCCCGATATGACTTCACTGGATTTTTTTTTACGGGTAAATTTAAAGAGGCTTGTATATTCGACGCCAGTACACACCAGAGAATATCTGATCTGATCTTAGAAAGAATAATACTATTTCAACGAAATTCGAAACAATACTGGAATGTTGTTTTAAGTACAACAGGAAAACATCCGTCGGATAAGAAAATGTCCATTTTGAAAATCTGCTCAAGTAAACAAGAAGAAGCAAAACGAATTTTTAATATTCCTTCGTTTATGTCATTTGCACATGTATCAGAATAAATTCTTCTTATCTCCACATAATTGCCGATTGCTTGTCCAAAAGTTAGATGCATATCAGCATTAATAAGATGTAATAATAATAACAAATTTTATTATTTTAATACGAATTATTAGTTATCATGTTATTCGGTTAGTTATTGTGTTAAATAACTTAGTTTAAAAAAACTTGATAATAAAATAACTCAATGTTTAAACGTGTTATACAAAAATGGCTAATTTTATCGAAACGAAAGTAGAGTAACCTTTTTTAAAGAGAAATGACTAAAGTATTTAAAAATTCAATTTTCAAGGGAAAGGGAGGGTGAGATGATGAGGGTAAGCTTATTTTAGTTTGTCTTGATCTTACATCCTGTTTTTTTAATTTAGAATTATTTTTCTTTTTATATGAAATAATATGGTTTGTTTTAATCATGTCTTCTATAATTTAATAATAGGTATGATAATAGCTCTACTCCTGATTCTCATCGTTAGGATTGGCCCAAAAGTCGGAAAGTTGTGTGGTATATTATTATTTAGTAGGCCCAAGAGCGACTTACGTTGGAGGGGTCTAAAAATCATTCAATGTAGAAGTCAGATCTTACAACCTTAAATTCCCTTTGATTCATCGCAAATAGTCAAATATGGCACCGTTACATTAAACAAATCAAGAAAGTTTTGTGATTTAAAGAAATTTTCGAAAATTTAGCAATTCGTCAACTTAAAGTGGTGATTTAAAAATCCTCTAAATGGAAAAGTAAAATTAAATTTAGCATGTATCCGTTTAAAGAGGATCTAACAAACAGCAAAGTTTAGGGAATAAATATTCAAACTTTGCAAACAGTGACCAGTGTAATAAAAGAAACTCAAATTATGTAGTCAAATTTATTGGTTAATGGAAATACTTCAGTACTACTTATTCACTGCGACTCCTTTGACCGTACATTCTTTGTTTATGAGGTAGAAAAAGCAGATCAAATTAATAATCTGTACAAGGAGAATGAGGCGTTCCTAGAATTACATTGCATCATTAAAAGCGCATACATGCACACTTGAGAGTGTTAATTTTATTTATTCGCCAGTCTATTGGTACAAAAAGAATATAAATTATGTGATTCACATGTGGTAAATGGACAAAGACCACTCTCAACATCTGTTAAAGTCGCTGTGGGTGTAGAATTAACGACAAACAGGGGGCGTTAATCTATGATTCTACAAGAAAAATGAAAAAACGCGTGAATAGATAGGAACACACATTCTGATACCTGAACGCTAATAAATTTACAGGGGAAACAAATTTTACTTACAACTATGACGACAGTTTCTATTTATGAACACTCGCAGTTATCATAAAATCGCAGAAACATCACTAAATTTAATACTTTTAATAAGGCGTAACGTATATTTCTTCACCATAATGAAGCCACGAAAGTAACATAATGTAAATCCATGTAATCTTTCGTATATATTAATAGCTATGTAACTTATTCACTCCTCATAATGGGAACTGTGAATGCCTTGCAGTTATTCCTTTGAACGTTTATTGGATTGGATTTTAAAAGATCGCACATTAGATATTGTATATTTAAAAATTCGTTATATACAGGATGTTCTGAAAAACACTATCATAAATACAGGGCCTGATATATTTTCAAAAAATATTACAATTTGTTCCTGTATGAATCATGGGCGTATCTTTTTCGTTCTCAAGATTTAGGGCTTGAAAATGTTTTTTTACAATCTAGTTTCGGTCCTGTTTTCCACAATATTCGACCAAATGAACTGAAATTTTCGTATGTGGGGTTTCTGGGGTCCTAACTTTTTTGAGATTAGTCTTTTTGCCTCTTTCGTCACTTGTTGTTATGGCAAATTTTATTTTAAACAAATAAGCTGCTCTTGTAAGAAGTGCTAAAATTTGCCCATAATGCGACAAAGTCAAGGAGCTAATATCTCAAATTGTTGTATTCGTGAATGCCTTGCAGTTATTTCTTTGAACGTTTATTGGATTGGATTTTAAAAGAACGCACATTAGATATTGTATATTTAAAAATTCGTTATATACAGGATGTTCTGAAAAACACTATCATAAATACAGGGCCTGATATATTATCAAAAAATATTACAATTTGTTCCGTATCCTTTTCGTTCTCAAGATGTAGGGCTTGAAAATGTTTTTTAACAATCGTCCTGTTTCGGTCCTGTTTTCCACAATATTCGTCCGAATGAACTGAAATTGGGGTCCTAACTTTTTTGAAACTAGGCTTTTTGCATCTTTCGTCACTTGCTGTTATGTCAAATTTTATTCTAAACAAATAAGTTGCTCTTGTAAGAAGTGCTAAAATTTGCCCATAATGCGCCAAAGTCAAGGAGCTAATATTTCAAATTGTTGTGTTCGTGAAAAATTTTCTGTTAATAATAATGAGTTATTCCTGTTGTTTTTCTATCAAACCATTTCTTTTTAGCATTTGCATTCAAAGAATAACTTTGATTTTGAGTTTTATTAATAAGACTAATAGTAATAATAACTAGGTGCCAAAAAACATAATTTGAGATACTGCTTGACTTTGGCGCACTACGCCTGGTTTTTCTCGAAAACGATCAAATTTTAGCACTTCAGCCCCATTTTTGTTTGGAATCAAATTTGCCACAATAGCAAGTGATAAATAAATAAATAAATAAAAATAATTATTGGGGTAACTTGATGGGAACACATTTGATGTCAAATGTTTTTCGAATACATAATTTCTCTTTCAAATACTGTATTTTGAGGATCTCTCTTTTCTTAGCAACAAAAATAATGTAATAATTCTTTAATTGGGTGAAATAACTTTGTTTCAATAAACTAATATGATAATATCACCAATTTAAAAAAAAAATTTACAATCTGTTAATTAAAACCTAAAACTGAATTCTTATAAAGCAAGTTATAGAAGGTGTTGACAATTACAAAGGTCAAAGCTTCTCTATACATGAACCTTGAAAAGATTTTTTTCTGTGTCAACAAATTCAATAGTTTTAGAGATGAGATGTTCAAGTGAAAGAGATTCAAAACTAGTAAAACCTTCAAGGCTTAAAATGAATTGAATTACAACTACAAATAATAAAACTTGAACTAAAATGTTTAATATAATCTCTTAGTAGGTACATTAAGTTAGTTAAAATCACAAAGTTTTTTATTTCATATTTTTTTAGAAAAGTAATTATTTCAAAAATTTTTGCTTGTGAAGAAAAGTACATATATCTATACCAATTGTGAAAATGGAGTTGAACAATACAGGGTAAAATTACACTTTTTAATAAGAAATTTAAAATAATATAGAGAAAAGATGTTTCTGATGCCAATATAACCTCAAATATGAACTTTGAAGATTTTATATAAAAATTTCTATTTTTGGTTTTATTAAAATTAAATACATAATTATTAAGTAATGGAAACACCTAACTACTATTACTACTAACTAATACAGTACATTTATACATGTTGCTCTCCAACCGCTACACATTTTCCTTAATTCTTCATAAACTAAATGAATTGTATTTTGGTTTTTGTGGTGAAGTCTGAAGCTGAAAATCAAGAGTAATATTCTCCTGTACCCTTGATAAAGATCAAAACCGAAACTTCTAATTATTATATGTTATATAAATATTTAATAAATTTATTTGGAGTTTCAATAGTTTGCATGACATTTTTCTTCGGTGGATTCCATATTATGCATATTCAAATCGTGAGCGGATCAGGGTGTTATAAATATTTAATGGTATCGATATTTTGAAATTCCTGAATTGTTCTTTTTACAAACGCTAACATCTTATAAGATTCATTTATAACTATTTAATGTGAGTTAAGAAAGAAATCAAGATTGTGCTGAAAAGTAACACCAAGATCTTTTATCTCTTCACGCCTACGCTAAACTTTATTATTCGTATTGTAATGAAAACTACAAGGGTCTTTATTACACATATAGGAAATTATTTTCCACTTATCTAAGTTGAAAAGTAATGTATTAATTAAAGACTAATAATTGTAAATACTATCTCACTTATCACTTTGCAATAGGAAGCAATCATTCAACTGTTTTAATATATTTAAATAAATATAAAATAAATATATTTAAATCATCTGCGTAAAGCAAACACATCGAAGAATTAATGATGGAAAATCGTTAATGATAATCAAAAACAGTAGAGGGCCAAGATTAGACACTTGTAGCACACCTGATTTTATTAAAAAATAAAATAATTTATGGCCATGAAAGTTTACAAATTGATTTCTGTGACGAAGATATGAAGTAATTATAATGATATCATGATTTATTTTATCGAATGCTTTAGCAATATCAGTGTAAGTATATGGTATGAACCTGGAATCTTTCCCCAAAATATAAATTCACTTTATCAACAAATGTGATAAGATTTGTTTCTACAAACCGCATTTTACAAAAGCCATGTTGTTCTTTATTAATATACAGGGTGATTCAGTCATTAATTTTAACCACGTATTCAGAAGACCTAATGAGAGAAAATAAAAAAAAATGTACTTGGTCTTTCTAAACATAAACAAATCACCCCATAACAATCGGTAACACGACGCTCCTGCTACGCTACAAAAATTCTGATGACGCGTGCGAGTATTGAAGCTATATAAAAGTCCAGCAGCGTTGCCACTCAGGACCACATACATGTCTATAATAACAACATCTTCAGTACTGAAGTGATAGATTTTTTTTCTAATAACAAATTTTTGTTTGAAATCTAAAATGTATGCATTTTGTATATTCTTTGGGGTACCTTCAAAAATAGTTGAATTTTTAAAATTTTTATTAAGCATTTTGTCAAGGCTAACTTAAAATTCATTCATCATGCCCTCGTAATACAAGTTCAAAAGCTCTGCAAAATTTTATACAGTAAATAATTTTGGATAAAACATTAAAAACATACCTATTTTTTGTCTTCTTTCGTTATATTCTTGAAAGAAGAATCAAGTTGAGCTCGTAAGTTGATACTCCCAAATAAAGCAAATCACATTTGATTATAAATATGATTTAGAATCAAATCCATTACTCATGATCAGTAGGTACTGAATAACACAGACGCACACAGAAAACACATACGCAAATATCCATTAAAATGATTTTTATACATTTTCCCACGGCTCTGTTATAAACTACACTGACGACACAAATACATAAAATTCACCATCCTCTACCTCGCAAAAAATAATAACTGATAGATGAAGAAGGGAAAGAAATCGGGCTGCGTGCATCTGATCCAGATGTAGTCGGCGGCGGGCTCGCCTAGCCATAGAAAAAGGGACCCGAACGATGTTCGACTTATTCCGCCGATAAAGTATTAAACGGGAATTTGAACTGCCAACTTTTTAGCTGTGCCTAGGGTACCAATTACAGCTTATCTGATGTCGGCGCTGATTATTGCGGTTGACATTTGTTATAAAATTCACATGATTTAATATTGATTATACCGGGTGTTTATAAAAATGCAAATTTAATTATTGTTTGTTTTTGTTATTATTAACAGTTCTGCAGCGCTTGTCATTGAGTAGCTATTAAAGGTTATTGACCTAAATAAGGTAGGTCAAGACTCGGGTTGCCGGATTGTTGATCACTGAATAGGTTTGTCTCGGACTGCTTTTTGTTGGCAGCACAAGGTTTTTGTTATTACTGTCTGTATTTAAATACAAAAACCATTTCAGCCTCTCTTAATAATTTAACATAGTTAGTATTCGATTTTATTTCACTAATTATGTAATGAAATGTGAATGGTTTATTTTGACGACTTGTAATTTCAATATTAAATATGTTGTAACTTAATGTTAATTGCATACTTTAAAAAATAATTTATAGCGTTAGTTACATATTACAATAAGTAGGTGCTATAGGAACATATTTAAACTTGACAACGTCGGGTCAGGCCGACACCGAGTTGGACTGCCGCCAGCGGTCAGTGACAGTCTGAAAAGGGGGTGTAAATAGTGGTTTGAAAATATTTTTTTCGGTGTAAATATGAATTTAAATTTTTTTAAAATCGCTCATTGGTATTATACTCAGTTTTCCCTATCTTCTCTTAAAATTAATGACATTATGACTGAATCACCCTGTATTTTTTAAATAGAAGTCAATTTTGTTTCTTTGAAATGTGTTGGAAAATGAGAAGAACTATTTGACTTACGAAATATTATTAATTGCAGATATACTAGGTAATCCTTAGATGTGTTAATGCTATAACACGGAATACCATCAGGACCCGCAGAGTATTTAACTCTCTGTATTTATTTCTTTTGTAGTGCTTGCAAGACGTAAAACCAAACCCCTGCTGAACAAAAATGAAACCCAAATAAATTTCCAGTAACAAATGTTTCATTTGGCCGAAAAGAAGCCGTTTGCTTTAGATAGAATTAAGTAAATTTTAGACTTCAAAGGGACAGAAGTCAACACTGGCAATTCGAAGTGACATAAATTACCGGGCGGGAAAAAACTGTTCGCCCGCTAGCAGCCTTATAAATTATACCGGAGAAGGCTGGAATTAATACGCCCGATGAGATGTGCAACAAAGAACACACATTCGTTATGTGCATTATCAACGTACAATGGCGCGGGGTCCTTGCTCGCTCGGTATTTTGGACACCCTATCGCTTACACATCGTACAGTCATTTATTTATTATGGCATGTAATTCTGAACAAGTGCCAACATCAAGCCGAGCATTCTGTGTTCCAAATATATGAACGAGTTTCCACATAATAAAATCGCCGTTAAGTTGTTTGCCCGAAACGGTAACAGAACCGACACAGTTTCTTGAAATTAGGCAAGAAATTTTCTGCCAACTAAACAAGGGATAAATTAATTCACATGTTTACAAACAGCAGGGCAATGTAGCAACATGGAATGACAAACAATGTGGAACAACCCAACAAACATGTAAAGTTAAAAATACGTTAATTTTACCTCTAAATTGATCAAAAAATTTTCATGACCTATTCCGTATAGGGAAAGTTTACCTATGTTTGTTGGCATTTTTCCTTATGTGGGGAATAATTGGTCGGCAAGAATTTTATCCCAAGGCTACAAAGTTACAAGTAGAATAGAAGTAGGTATATGGGTATCTATAGATATTTTGATTTTAATATACTTAACATAAAGTCTCTATTTTTGATTTCCATTCAACAAATTGTACAACCCAGAAATTTTTTTCGTATAATGTGACCAATGACCAATCTTTAATCTTATAAATATACATTTTTATTATTGCTTCTTAATAATATTACTATTTTGAAAAATAACCTAAAATGAAAATTGAATGTATTTCGTGTTTAATAATCTTTTGTCATAACTGTCATAAATGCATAAATTAATATTATTTATATTTATCAATTAGAAATAATAACCACAAAAACAAATATTTTGGAACGGAACTCAATTCAAACTTCAATTCACTACTGAATTCATCTGATACGATAACAATGTTAGCATAATATATGAAATACAACTCTACTCTGGCTTTATCTTTTGATTTACCCGTTCGACACAAGTCGCTGTCACTGCATATCGCCAAAACACAAAATAACTTGAACACCCTATTGCATGAATATCTATCTACATTTAACAACAAGCATGCTTCCTAAAAGACCTTTTTAAGGCACATATATTTCTTAGATGTTATCAACAAAGTTGAAAATAGATTTATGTTGTAATAAAAACAGAAGTTAGCAAATTGAAGGCTTTAATAGGACAAAATAACTAATTATTACCTTATTTTTAACTACTAGTTAAAAAAAAATAAGTTGTACAATTTCGTAATGAATATGTAAACATTTACCTATTGTAATAATTTAATACATCCCTAGAAATTGAACAGATTTGAAGGCTACATTATAACTTCGACGCGTTATTGGAATGTTACCATTTGAAAACACAGAAGACATAAACAATTTGTAATTTCGAACAATATAAATTGACATTTCATTATTATAATATTATATTATTATTATGTTATATTATAAGTTATTATATAAGTCATCAGCTTTTGGAAAACTTTGTTACTAAAATTTTGGTATTACAAGATATTTTTACATTGAAGACTATTTAGTATTCTATTATAATTAAATGTTAGTTGGGAGCAGCGTTACGAAAAACTTTAAAAGCGGATTTACCTATCTTGCCAAAAACAAATAGAAGGACACAAGAGTAAGTAGTTTTTGTAAAATGATCTTAAAGCTTGCATTGATATTTAGAGTACAGTGATATTGTGCTATAGTATATCTAGAACAATGTTATACATTGTAAATCTAGTCTACATTGGTAGGTACTACTGGTAGTGTTGATAATGGGTTCTACAGTATTCAGCAACTTATCTAACAAAATTTAGGAATAGATGCTTCATGAAAAATGGATCAATATCAAAAAAAAATATTGTGAAATACTTGTAGTTCCGAGAAAAAATTATTGATGTAGTATTTTCAACCTTTACATAGTTGGGCTACTGTAATATCTAGCCAGGTGAATATTGAAATTCGATTATTATTTTAACGTTTTTGTGATGCGAGTGCTTACATTAGTTTTTCAAGTGTCTAAAATGGCTTACGTGTATAGCAACTCGGAATTCGATTCGATCGATTTATGGTGAAGTGAAAATGCTTTAGAAGAACGATTTTCCCGGTAAACAATGCAACGCGGACGTAGCACGGGAAATTTGCAACCGAATCGTGGAAGAGATGGAGGTCTAGGGTGTCTACTGTGTATTACAGCAGCATCATACACGAGGTTCAATTATATCCATACCATGTACAACGTGTTCAAGCGTGAATCCAAGGGATTGGACGAGGAGAACCGGTACCACAATCTCCTGGTTTTAAATCTTTTCGACTTCATTTTTGCAGAGATATTTAAAAAATTAAGTGTATCGCACCGAAATGGGCACTATTGGTGATTTACGCAAACGTATCATAGCGCTGCCAATCAATAACTTACGAGATCAAAACGGACAAGAAGCAGAAACATATCTGGTATGTCAAACTATTAATTAAAACCACAAATTAATAATTCTATTAATAATTAATAACAGCAGCAAAAGCAGTTGAATTTGCTGTATATATTCTTGGAAATGTTTTTAATTTTTTTGTTCGGTCTCTGATTGCATTTGTTACCTTGTCAGGTTTTACAGTAGACCGGTTTCCAGTGCCGTGCAAAATTGTATTTCTAAGAGTCCTCTGTACATTATTTTTTTTTGAATGTTCTGAATCACCATGTATAATGTACGATATTTCTTAACTAGTTTACTCAAAACCGTATATTCTCGTAGACATACCATACACATACTTACTGGTATTATACCTGATAGTTTTCTTCAAAGTTTGTGACAATAAACATCGTCTATAAATGATACTGCAGGAAACAACTACTCTGCGAGTTAATGCCCTCACCGGCATTGAATTACACCTGCAGTATCTGTGTGAACAGACAAGAACCCTTGTCGGCCACTCCACTAGACATAGACCGGTTTCGGGCTTGTCTGCCCTCATCACTATGCCATAAGTGATATGACCGACAATTGAACTGGCTGGTGAGATGTAACTGGTCTGCTACTTCCTGCGCGGCCTAAGCGGATCGACTTGCAGGAAGCGATCTACATTGTCGTAGGTACTTAACCGCAGACCTCTCGCCCTGGGCGATGCGCCACTAAATCTATAAATGATACTGCAGGAAACAACTACACCGCGGGCTAATGCCCCGACCGGCATTGAATTACACCTGCAGTATCTGTGTGAACAGCCAAAAACCCTTGTCGACCACTCCACCAGACATAGACCAGTTTCGGGCTTGTTAGCCCTCATCAGTATGCCATAGGTGAGATGACCGACAATTAAACTGGCTGTTCTTTCATATGTAGGTTCACATATAAACATCGTCCTGTGTTTAAAAATTGCCTATTGATATAATACACAGGTAACATCCCAAGACTATGACAAATAGCCGACTATTATTTTCATTATAATTCTATCGAGAGCGCCTTAATAATCAAAGAATAACTCCCTCGAGCTTCGCTCATATTATTAATATCAAATTGTCTCGAAATACAAATGGCTCAAGATAAATTAAAGAAAATAATAGTCGCTTTTTGTCATAGTCGAGTGATATTCAGGAGGATTATTTTGTGAACACCACAAAATCATTCGGTAAGATTCTCGTCATATTTGTCCCTTACGCTAAATTGAAAGCAAGCCAATCATTTATATACGTTTATCAACATTTAATTCAATTTACATTTTACAACCGCGAGTTACTTATAAACAACAAAAACTCAAATATATAATAATTGTTATTTGAAATTGGAAACGCAATTATTATAAGTGATATTTGCAGCAGCACCAGAGATAACTCCTGTTGGTATCTTTTCTTGTATGACCAATACGTGACATTTTTAAATTTGACTGAATCTTACGTCAAATTTTAACACTTATTATAGCACTCATATACAATCGAATTAAATAGCCGCTGATATTTTTATTTACCTAAAAAGTTGATCATATTGCATATCATGTGACTAAATTTATGACATTTTCTAAGTGGAGTCATATGTGAATGAAATAATCGTGGCAAGAATTCAGACGTCTTACGTCACGTTACGCAATTGTTTTTATTGTCAACATAATTTCCGATATTTGGTCGCATTAAAAACAATCATTTTTTGCAATTTCGTGCAATATACAGTATGCGCCAAAAGTATGGAATAAATTCAATAAAAACGAAACAATTATTTTTTGGGAAAAATCCTCGAACAGGTCGATTTTTAATTTAAAAAATACATATTTTAGCGCAAAATGCGATTTTCAAATGTCATTTGTTTTCGAGTAATGACGTCATCGATTTTTTTTTAAATGGCAACACCATATTTTGTTCCTTGATTCTGAAAGATCGTTTAATTCTCTATCAGACAGTACTAAAATTTTGCCCTCTTACATAGGAAAGTTTTCGAGTAAATGACGATTGAATGTTAGAAAACGTAAATTTTATCCATAAAAAAGTAACAATTCTGAGGTATGTAAAATAAAATACAATTGATTAAATTTTATACTTAAATTAAATGTTCGAATTGCCATCCACCAACTTCTTGACAATGCGCAAATCTGTGAAGAAATTCTTCTTGCACATTATGAATGATTTCTGGGGTAATTCTGCGTATTTCGTCCCGAATGCGATTTTGAAGTTCTTCTAAATTACGTGGTTTATTAATGTACACTTTTGACTTCAAGTATCCCCATAAAAAATAGTCAAGAGGTGTAAGATCTGGCGAAAAACTAAACTTGATAACGTTTTTGCTTTATTTTAATTGATTTACGTTTTCTAACATTCAATCGTCATTTACTCGAAAACTTTGCTATGTAAGAGGGCAAAATTTTAGTACTGTCTGATAGAGAATTAAACGATCTTTCAGAATCAAGGAAAAAAATATGGTGTTGCCATTAAAAAAAAATCGATGACGTCATTACTCGAAAACAAATGACATTTCAAAATCGCATTTTACGCTAAGATATGTATTTTTTAAATTAAAAATCGACCTGTTCGAGAATTTTTCCCAAAAAGTAATTGTTTCGTTTTTATTGAATTTATTCCATACTTTTGGCGCATACTGTATAATGCAAAAATTTAGTGTAGAATATAGTTTTATTACTCTCAATTCACTTTCTAAATATTTTAATGAAAATATAATGAATTATTCATTTGGTCCTATGACGTAAGCCATCTGAATTCTTGCCGCGACTACAGCTACAAGTGTGGTACTAAACGAAGTTTCAGAAATTTTAGGAAATAAAACTGCTAGAGAATAAATGAATTGGAGGTATCTGATAATCTTACCTGTTTACACGATGTAGTGATAAAAAACCGATAGAGTACAAATATGCTGGAAAAAAGTTGGTAAATTAAGGTAAGTTTCGTAACAATACTTATTATAAATGTCTCACCATGTTGATCAAAATATTGAAATAACGTTAAAGCAGTTATGTTTTAGTTATATTAAAATTTTAATAAGAATATTGAGTTCACAGTAAAGTTTTTACCCGGTTAGGAAACTGTTATGATACCAGTCTGTGATGTTTAGTTGACAGTACACTGCAAATCATTTAAGTCCAATGAAATTTCACGTGTATTTTGCAAATACTTTCATTTGTTTGGTATATCACATTCTTGATAAGTTCGTAGGGCGTTTTCTCACCTGTAGCCAGCTTTTTTATTTTGTACATAAACAAGCAAGCGCCATAACCTTGCCACCTTTACCCATAATTTAATTGTCCCGCATGCTTAAACTTGACATGGCAGAATGGTAATGGTCACGGGTCAGGGTTCGCGGACACTAACTCGACACCGTGTATTCATAAACCTGCCTTTGTAATTCAATTTCAAAGTTCATTCGACCTTAAAGCATTATCTCATCTAAATATATTTAAATAAAGTTCCATTATCAGGGATCGATGAAGGTATTTTAGAAATTTTGATAATGTAAACTTTTTAAATGTCGTTTGCTCTAAACAATTTTGTGAAAAATATACCTTAAACAATATTTAAGGTTTTAGTCTGGTCACGCCCCCAGAAAACGGTCGTCGCTATAGCGAAGACCTGTAACGTCAGACGCCGTTCACACGGAATTGTGCTGCATAATCTGCATGCAGTTAATATGCTTTCGGACAAACGCAGTACATAGGTATAGAAGAGTTAGTTTGTGATATTTATTAAATATTATTACCTTAATATGAAATTGTGGAGAGGGTAACTTAAGAGGCTACAGCACTTACGCCCCATTGGGACCCTTGTACTTCCTTAACAATAATAATAATAATATCTCTACCCCTCATTTTAATCACGAGGATTAGCCCAGAAGCCGAAGACTTGTGCAGGAGAGGGGGCGGCATATTATTATTAAGCAGGCCGCATTTGCGCCCAGGAACGACTTATGTTGGTAGGCCCCAACCACCATTCAGTGCAGTAATGAGGGAAACCTGGAAAACCTCATTAATTAGGGGGGTAGTCAAATGTCAACCGGTATCAGTCTCTCACATTGACCCAAGCCCAACATTCTATCACCCTACCATACCCACAGGAAGGGTGCCAATCCTCTCCATGCATATAGCTTATATACGGTCTACCGGCTGCGGTGGTCGAACCCACAGCAATCTAGTCACCTCGATTCAACTACTGACGCCTTAAACCGCGCGACCACTGACCGATCCTTCCATTACAAGATCAATCAAAGTACTGTTTCGTTTTCCTGTTGGCAACCCCTACAAAGAGGTGTTTCATACTTTATCATATAATAAAGGTGCTTTCTTAACCAACAGTTTCCATTTTGAATGCCTGTCACCAGGCGAAGATTCATCCTAGACATGATCAGGTACTTTTTCGTTGTATCGTTGCAGGCGCATTATAGGAACTTTTTAGCAAATTGACAGCTATTGTTTTCACCGTTTTTAAAATTCTTTGCAGGCGTCCTGCTTAATAATTCCAACAAAAGTTGGCAACGGAAGCATACTGGAGGGACCAGATCCAAAAATATTAATGACCCGATATCCTCCTAGCTAGCTTGTTGGCTACTTTATTGCCATTGCACTCGTCGCGTTGCACCCAAGCCACTACCAATCTTTAATGGCATTCTCATGCTGATCTAGTTATGATTACGTAAGATCAGTAGTGAGTGTCTGTGTAGATTCTGATGATTTTGTCCATTATCTGTCTACGGACGATTTCTTTGGCAGCTGTGGTTATACCTGCTAATTCCGCTTGTACCACAGTATCATACCTATCCATTGCCCACTGATATTGGATGTGTAGGGATCTGGAATAGACTGCACATCCTGCACCTTCCTTCCTTTTTGATTCGTCTGTGGAGATGTTGATTAGATTCTCACTGGCGGTCTCTTCATTCCTGATCGTGAAGTACCGTGCAGGGTCTGTCAAATGCAAACTTGGGAGAAATGCTGTGAGTGTCTGCCTGCAAAAGGAACTTCTTCATGACGACCCCATTCTACAGGCAATCCCTGATATTCCCAGCACTTTTAAGACGAAGCATGGTTGTCACAGTTACTCCTATTAAATGAATATCTAAAGGTGGCAGACATATCATTACTTCCATTGCTATGATGGGTGTTGTTCGCATAGGTCCTGTTATGCTCAGGCAGGCAATTCTTTGTACCTGACTTTAGTGTGTTAAATAAACATTGGTGTTGAAAAAATTTACAAAACTGGTTTGTGAAATGAGCACAGAAAGTGCATTATCTCCGGGCAAATGGAATAAATATTGCATTGTGCCATTATGTATAAATAATTCGCGTACAGCGCCTAATAAAAATATTTCTCCGTGCCAAAAATTGAAAAGACAAGAAAAATCTGATGTAGACCAATGAAGCGCGGCGAAAGAGAAAACGTAAAGCTCATCAGCTTTTCAACATTTTGTTTGTGAAGACCATTTTAATGTAAGTTCAATTGGAAATACATAAATAGGTAGGTTTCAGTTCACCGAAAAAATTAAAATGTAGAAGTTGTAAAAAATCAAACACTTCTATTAAAGGCGCCGTATTCTTGAAATAGTGTTTTCTACAAATACAAATAATTTTAAACATTTGATAACTGAATAATCTACGACTTAGCAAATAACAGGAATGTTATTCCATGCCACTTGCAAATATACAAAGACACCGAAGTGAAACAAATAAAGAATGGAAAAAAAGCGGTCTATTAAACAAAGTACAGAAATCTTTGAAAATATGAATTGTCTTAAATTTAACTACATATGTAAATATTGTTATAAGATAAACTTACATATAAATATGTGAAAATAATTTTTAAAATACGGGGTAGAATAGAACAAAAAATTGTATCTTACAAAGGGTTTTTAAAAATTTGCTTTTACTCTTCTTAGAAAACGAACTTGCATAGGCAAAAAACAGGTGTTTGTGTAAAAAGCAAAAATCTGGCTAGCCGTATGTTTAGAGATACTCTGTATAAAATCAGTTTTTGGTAAATCTATCAGTTACAACCTTGGTAAATTGCCTACATATTGTTCCTTGGACGTATCTCTATAATTAGAAATTTAAAAATGGTATTAAATGCAAATTATTTCTCCCATTTCGGGAAAAATTATCAGAAGTAATAAACCATTTTAAATCAAATTTTACGCTACTATATTGGGAGAAATCGTCCATGAGCGTACGTCAGAAAATATGGAAGGTATAAAGTAACTCTTTTCACCCATGTTCTACGTTTATTTAGTCCTTTACAATAACAGCTTTAAAGATCTGATTATTCACAATCATGAAAAGTATCATCTAAATTTAAAATTAATACGTAAAACACTGACAAATATTTTTCTAAAAAACTATTTTTAAAGTTCAACCTTAATATTTGATATTTTTTGGGCTTTTTATTCATATCGTAGGGTTAAATCGTAAAATGTTGCCAATGAAACTACACAGTTAATGGGTTGATCTGCTCTTTTATTACACCTTGTATATTTAATTTTATGTTTACATCCCACTGTTATATTTACAGTAAAAAGTGTGGCCGTTACAAATTATGTAATTAGGTCGTTTAGACATATCTTTTATTTCGACGTATACAAGGTAAAACGACGTAAGCGCCACTGGATAAAATTTTGGTGAGAAGGAAAAAACTGAAATTGTCGGAAATATGCGTTCTTATGCACATTTTTTTCTATAACCTTGTCATACATGATGACAAAACGTTTAAATAAAGACTTCGTGAATTTGAGATCCAAGTTAAATTAATAAATCGTTAAAAAGTCAAATTTCGTCGGTTATGTCTTTTAGTTTTGGTATACGGTGATTATGACTGTCATTTATGACAAACTTAAATGTCGGCATGCGTTTAAAACTGTCGCTAATGCGCACTTATGCCTAAGTATTACTTTTTAGTTTACTCGTCCTATTGTCGGTTATATTTTAATATTTTAAAGTAAAGTTGAACTAACGACGCGGATGGAGTTTGATTTACATAATATTCCAATATTGCATTGCTACAAATAATAATTAAAGATAATAAAGACAAATTATAGTTAATAATGATAATTATAGTGAAGCCCTTTAAGCAAAAAATACTGCATTTTAATTAATTTAATTTAATTTTAACGTAGTGATTATACTTAGAAAGCTATTTATGTATTTACTTGAGTATATGGAGCTTCAATTACATATAAAAACAGTTGGTAAAATTTAGCTCTCCTACCTATGACGCACAATGTTACACTGGCGCTTAGGTCACAAACTGACAACACTGAATAGATATGATCGCAGGAAGATGGCGCTTGCGCAATTTCAAATTCAAATATCTCCAGTAACATTATTTTTTGGCGTTTGGGGCGTTTATCAGTTGATTGCTGGTGGTTATGCCTTTCTATTGACATCAAAAACTTAATTTTAACTAAAATGTCGCTTACGTCGTTTTGCCTTGTGTGCGTCGATTTATGAACACATTACACACAAAAAATTATCGAATATGTTATCATAATAATTATAAGACGAATACTCTTTATTTGTTGTTGTTGCAGACAGGTTAAACAACAATTCAAAACAAACTTTTGCAAAATTTGTATAGATTAAAGTAAATATTAACTACTACGCCTCGCAGTCCATAGTCGATATTTCTCCACTCTCCCCTATATTTGTGTTAATTATATAATTGAATTATTCGTATAACGAGCAAGAACAAAGGGGTGATTCTATTCTTGATGTGATTAAGAAAACAAATGTCTTAGACGCCTATACTGAATCATCCTTTATAGAAGGTGTTTTCGAATAAGGGCGTTCCAGAACATGACTTCCAAGATCCATGACATCATTTATTGTTGAATTAATTTCTAAGAACAACCAACATTCATATGTTCAACACCTACAATTGACAAAGCGATAAACAATCGACAAAAGACAAGAAAGTGTGAATAGGTACAAATCTCTGCAGACAGGCAGGAGACAAATGAGAATGAGATCAACAGAGATACAGCGTGTGTCGCCGAGAGGATTTAAGCTGTTACATTATTTTCAAGTGCGGGAAATATATTATGACCTAATAATTGTAGAAAAAATTAAATATTTATATAACAATGCAAATAATAATATAAAAAATACTCGTTTCATCTTATGAATGTGGTTTTCTAAACTTAAGATGTTTTTAAAAATATAAAACTAATAATCTTTGTATATAGATTTCTATCATGCTCAAATATATCAAAAATCAGTTATGTACGTAGCATACTTGATAATCTATAAACTGTTGCAATAGTTTCATAGTTCATTAGTTATAGAGAATTTAATGCCTAATAAGTTCATCTTATATCCTGAACGGTATTAGGCACACCATTTGCAATAATTGCTACTACTTGCCTCTATAGCACGAGGTAAGCGGTCGCTGATATCAGGAAAAGATGGTGTCAATTAGTAAGGACACAGAAATACTTTTTCATCTCAACTTTCTATAGCTGCTACAGATTCATATATTTAAATAGTCTTCATGCATTAATCGATTGACAGGAGGACAGACATCGGCCCAATAGTTTCTCATGCAGTAATATTTATTGTTCCCCAGCTTTAAGACTATTTTCATTATCATTGTGCTGTGCATCTACTTCTACATTACACTTAAGTCAACTATCTTCATGCAGTGTTTTATAGTCCGTTTAATTTAAATGCAAGAGCTCAACTCAAATATCTACACTTACTTTTTCTTTAGCTGGTGCAAAGCCAAGTTTCTGTGACTTTTAAATAATATGTTTCTTTTCCTTTTCTTCCTTCTTCTACTTTCGAGGGTTTTACTAATTCATTTTATTTTTCCTCTTTGTAGATTTATTTTTGTTGTATATTAAGTTCAATTAAAAACTTATCTAGGAAACGAATTATAGATATATATTATTCATCAACTCTCGATATCCCATTCTAGAGGGAATTAGGAATCTGAGAAATAATTACGAATGTAAAAAGTTTAATATTTTATTTACTACACCAGTAGCTTACTCAACGTTTTTTCGTCTGATATTACCTTCTAAAGGATATACAGTATGCGCCAAAAGTATGGAATAAATTCAATAAAAACGAAACAATTATTTTTTGGGAAAAATCCTCGAACAGGTCGATTTTTAATTTAAAAAATACATATTTTAGAGTAAAATGCGATTTTCAAATGTCATTTGTTTTCGAGTAATGACGTCATCGATTTTTTTTAAATGGCAACACCATATTTTTTTCCTTGATTCTGAAAGATCGTTTAATTCTCTATCAGACAGTACTAAAATTTTGCCCTCTTACATAGGAAAGTTTTCGAGTAAATGACGATTGAATGTTAGAAAACGTAAATTTTATCCATAGAAAAGTAACAATTTTGAGGTATGTAAAATAAAATACAATTGATTAAATTTTATACTTAAATTAAATGTTCGAATTGCCATCCACCAACTTCTTGACAATGCGCAAGTCTGTGAAGAAATTCTTCTTGCACATTATGAATAATTTCTGGGGTAACTCTGTGTATTTCTTCCCGAATGCGATTTTGAAGTTTTTCTAAATTACGTGGTTTATTAATGTACACTTTTGACTTCAAGTATCCCCATAAAAAATAGTCAAGAGGTGTAAGATCTGGTGATCTTGCAGGCCATTCTATCGGTCCGCGTCTGCCGATCCACCTCCCAGGAAAACAATTGTCCAAAAAATCTGGTACACCGACGAAGTGGACCGTCTTGCTGAAACCATATGGTATCCTCAGGAATGTCAGGGTCATTATCCTTAGGAAAAATTACTGCAAGGGCTGGAACAAGGTCATTTTCTAGAAACTCTAAATATCTTTGTCCTGTAAGGGTTCCTTCAAAGAAGAAAGGTCCTACTATTCTGTCGTCAACTATTCCAGCCCACACATTTAATTTCTGAGGGTGTTGGGTATGTGCCTCTGCCATCCAATGAGGATTTTTCCCGACTCCAATATCTGCAAGTTTGACGGTTTACTGTACCATTCAGACAAAATGTGGCCTCATCTGAAAAAAGTATTTGCCGGTGTAAATTTCTATTTCCTTGACATAAATCCATTAGAATTTCGCAAAAGTGTAAGCGGCGATCGGAATCATCTTCATTGAGTTCCTGCACAAGTTGAATTTTGTAGGGATGATATTTTTCCTTCCTCAAGATACGTAGTACTGTGCTCTGACTAGTGTCATTGTTTAATGCAACCAATCGTGAAGAATTATGAGGATTATCCACCATACTTATCAAAATGTTCTGTTTCTGATTTTCATTAATGCTTGGACGTCCAGGTTTTGGAATATTTACAACATTGCCAGTTTCCCTAAATTTAGACTCTACCTTACTGACTGTTGATTGACTGATAGGGCGATCTGGATATTTTTCATTAAATAAATCGAAAACTTCCTGCTGAGTTCTAGTCATATTCCCGCATCCGATAAGAATTAAAATTTCAATTCTTTGAGTAACAGTTAAATGTGCCATAATACTTTAAACTGAACTGATTTCTATGTCGCTTACAATACTTATTAGAAAGTCGGTGTGACAATGACACTTTGCAAATATTTTCACCTACGTGATCCATAAATTAACTATGGAATTCGAAAAACTAAACTTGATAACGTTTTTGCTTTATTTTAATTGATTTACGTTTTCTAACATTCAATCGTCATTTACTCGAAAACTTTCCTATGTAAGAGGGTAAAATTTTAGTACTGTCTGATAGAGAATTAAACGATCTTTCAGAATCAAGGAAAAAAAATATGGTGTTGCCATTTAAAAAAAATCGATGACGTCATTACTCGAAAACAAATGAAATTTGAAAATCACATTCTACGCTAAAATATGTATTCTTTAAATTAAAAATCAACCTGTTCGAGGATTTTTCCCAAAAAATAATTGTTTCGTTTTTATTGAATTTATTCCATACTTTTGGCGCATACTGTATAAATTACACTTTCCCACCTAAAAAAATGAAGCTTAATAATTTATAGGTGTTTTCGTAAAATCTATCTCTCTGTCTGTTACCAGAACTACTTATTTGTATATAAAAATTCATATGGAATAAAGATATGAAAAATTAAAAATTAATCCTAGATACTAAATTTAAAAAAACTCTCCCTTTTGTTATAAAACAGTATTTTTACTTGAATTTATGCTTTTTTAAACAGACTTACAAATTCCGTCGTATATACCATTTTTTTCGTCTTATATTGTATACTATGTTGCTGGACAAGCTACAATGAGTCAAACAAATACGCGCAATAGCTTCCGGCGTATGAGTTGGCGTATTGTCGTCAAATCTCAGAAGAGAAAGGCGGGAAATTTTATTATTAGAAAGCAAATAAAACAAAAATTGATATAACAATAAATATTAAAAGAAGAAACTAAGAAAATTGAGTTAAAAAATAATAAAAAAGAAGACAATATAATGTAAACTAATGTAAATTGCTTTATAGCAGTAGTGAAAGAGCTGAAAATGTCAAAGTATGCTTAATAACTCAAATACTTAGTGCGTACCCTATAAATAGGAGAATATTTTTAAGCACGTTAGTTCTTGTAGTTGAAAAATAAAAAGGTACATGGAAACGAATTTGAATACAAGAGATACTGAAATGAAAATTACTCTGGAGAATAAATTACCGCAAACAATAGTTTATATAAAAATAATGCGGAATTGCGGAATCAAGTCAAACTAACATATTTAATCAATTAAAATTGAGGCCTAGATCTTAAACTGAATATATCTATTTAATAAAGTATTATCCACTATGTGTTTATACCGGAGCAATTCTCTTAATAAAACTCATAGCGTTACAGTTGGATAAACTTAACGGTAATTTATTTGGCATCTGTAGTTAATTTTTAACAAATTTTGCTGTAAATAGTAACAGTCTTGAATAAAATCAATAGCTTGTGATCATCGGCACATAAGAGGGCATGTGTTTGAATGCTATTAAATATGTCATTCATAAATATTATAAATAGAAGGGGACCAAGTACAGATCCCAGTGGAAACCCCTAATGTTGCTTATATGGCAATTTAATTATAGGTACGATACTGAACATTTAGTGTACGAAAATAAATAAGAACTAAAAAACTTAAGAAAATCAAAAATGTTGGACACTTTACAATGAACGATGATCAAGCCTATCAAAGGCTTACTGCGGATATATCCGTATATATAATGTCAATTTGACCATCCTTGTCCATAGTATTTGCTATAAATTGTGTGACACTTATAAGGCTAATTGTTGTAGATCGACCAGAAATAAAACCATGTTGTGAAAACAGGATATATGATTTAGTATGGAGGCAGATAATATTGAAATAGTCACTTCCAACAATTTTCGAAAATTGCATAAGAAGACTATAAGTTTGCCGTTAGGCCACACTTCACTAAATAATACTTCTAAGCATTTCTCGTTTTTCCGAATTAACGTTGGCTGTTTGTTTTGCCGTCTGTCACGTGTTCGCATCATAGCAAGTGTAAGCTACGTCAATCTCAGAGGTTATTGACACTAAAACTTTAATATAATGTGTCGTAAAGTTATAGAAAATAGTAAATTAATTTTATAAAATTATTTTCCACTGCAGACATGATCCCTGTCAGTTCGTTAGCTTCATACATATAAAGAGATAATAACATACTCATATGAGCAATAAATGGGGTTATTTCACTGAGATTAGATGCTGTCTAATAATGACACAAGCATTTAACTACAGTTTAAAAATGCAGTATAACAAACGAAGTATCTATTCATTGAAATAAAATGTAATAATTACACAGGGTGCCCGGACTAAGTATCGATACTAAAGGGGCTTGTAATCTAAACAAAAGCAACAAAAAATTTGTAGGAAAAATATCTAAAACTGATCGTTTTTCTACAAATACAGTTCAGAAATAAAAATACAACTGCAATAAAATTCCAAACTGTGTTACGAAATTACAAACTAAGGTACAGCTAACGTTAAGTAGAAGTTCCTGTAACGTAATTTGTTTTTCGTGTCAGTATTAATGAAATAAACAATAGACGTTTCCCAGAAAATCCTTAAAATTGTAATGTATTCTAACGTACGACAATATTGCAATCTATTACCTATTCTGGATTCTGAAAGTGTGAGAAAGTAGCCTTAAAAAGCCACAGCGCTTAGGCCCCATTGGGTCCCGTGTGCTTCTTCCTATTAAGAGATCAATCTACCTGAACGGTGGTGGTGACGTTGCTCGGAGGATCCCTTTAATGTACGCCATAGAAGTTCATCGCTCTCCCAGCATGGATTATCTTGCTAATGACTCACAGAATGCATGAAGCAAGGTCTCGTATTCCTGTTCGCAACCCCTACAAAGAGCTGTTTCACACTTATTCATATAAAAAGGTAGTTCCTTAGCCAACCATGTCCAGTTTGAACACATGTCACTATTTATCCTGGTCATAGCCAGGTATTTTTTGGCTGCATCCTTGCTGGTATACTCTAGGAATTCCTTAGCAAATTGGCAGCTATTTGTTTCATTCCTCCGTCTTCTAGATTCATTGTGGGTGTTCTCCTTGATAATTTCAACGAAAGCTGACAGCGGAAGCATACTGGAGGAACCAGGTCCAAAGATACTGAGACCCGATTCACTCCTAGCCAGCTTATCAGTTGTTTTATTGCTATAGCACGGCTCGTGTCCCTTTACCCAGCATGTACGAAATTTGTTTTTGTCGGTTGAGGCCACTTCCAGTGTTTTATTGTACTCCCATGCTGATCTATTCGTTACCTTATGATTACATAAGATCCGTAGTGGTTGTCTGATGTGATCTGTGTAGATTCTGATGGTTTTGTCCTCTATATCTATTACCTATTGTCGTTAATCTAAAAATACTATTATTAGTCATAGTAGTAGGTACTGTGGATAATGTATTTCGTTTTCTTTTCTTTTCGTTTTGTACTTGCTTGATATTTGCAAGTGTACATAAACAAAAATGGAACAATTTGTAGTAACCATGACCAGTTGCATGACGTTTTAATTTATGACGAATCTGAGCAAAACATAAATCACATTTTATTTCGTGTTGCGAAAAGAATTCTAACAAAACCATTCACAGTTAGGTGCATTTGTAATTATTATGCACAAACACCTGACATGGTATGTGAGAGACGTGGTCAAATATTGAAGACCTGTTTGCTGTATAATTATGTACGTTGGTCAGAGAAAAAGAATTGTTAAGTCAAATATGTTTCGTTCAGTACAATTTATCTTATAGCAAAATAAAGGCACTCATATTCCGGATACCCTGTATTTTGACTAATACTGATTTCTTATATATTCCACCCACTAACCGAGGAATTTCCCAGAAACAAATAGAAAACAAATCTATATTTTATCGTGCTATCCTGTATCGCCGCGCCGGAGGCGGCGTAGGTGTAGGATGTGACAGCTGTCGCGCGCCCCCTGAATGCCTGCTATCCGCCGCTCCTGCCATTGTGTGCCCCCGGTCTCGGCCCTGCCTCACGTGCACGCCCGTGAAGCCATGTGCCTTTCCAGCGCCGAACAATGCCGAAAGTTTTAGATGTTTTCGTAATACAATTATTTTTATTCCGTCACATATTTCAGCATAATTTTGTCATCAACAATCGTACAAAGGTATGAATACAAAGAGGAGAGATAGGTCCAAAATAGTGATGATCGGACATAGTGTTATACCGGCAGTACCATCACAGTTAAAAGCATAGGAATTAAGCAATAATTATTAGTAATAAAAATGAGGTATTTACTGTGGTGAAATTCGCTTTTGGACAAATATCAAAATAATGTTCTCTTTTTCTTAGAAAATAGTTTTTTTTTCTATAGATAATGTTAAAGTTGCCTTTCATCTACCAAAAATTGTAGATAAAGTAGTAATTTAACCGCAAGGATAAATAAAAAGATACTTTAATTGCTTTTTTATAAATAAATGGTGTTTATTGCCACAAGTGAAAAATTTGTGGAAGTGCACTTCCACACTAATTTGCAACGAAATAACTGTCCAGAATTGATATATCTGATCATCAAAACTGAAACTTCTCTTAAATTTGAGTATGTCAACCTAATAGTTTGTATTTGATTTCCTATTTTTATCATCAAAACGTCAATGTTTTGGAGGTTATAATATTATGTTTTCCTCAATAGAGCAATCCAACGAACTGTCAAATCACTTTAAAAATTGCGGCTGTAGGACAAACAACTCGACATATGACAAGCAGAAATTTGTGCTTTTGTGTAGAACTTTAAGTTATTGGTCTGTGTGTAGAACTGTGTGTTTTGTTCATTATATTTTATACCTATTTCGGAATACCAAGTATAATTCAGACATATCATCATCATAATGGTTTTGTTTTGTTGTGTTATGAATTGTTGGAGTAGAGGACAGCGAGAAGATCAAGTTAGATTTTTGAGGATTCCTGCTGCATTGAATTATAGACAGAACTGATCTCAATAAACTTTCATATAAGACGGCAAAAGTGGCTTAGTGCAAAAAAACAGCAAGATCTAACTCAAGAAAAAATTAAATACAGTGTACAAGTTTTAAATATATTATTTATAAATAGGTACCTAAGTTCTGTTTTCTCTCCAACTAGTAGTATAATTACACCCCCGCCAGCCCTAGCAATTCAGGGTCCTGGAGAATACTATATATAATATTAATAAAAAAAATATATTGATAACAATTTGGCAGTTATATATAATTAATTAGTAAACTATTACAGAGGTACGTAATTTGATTTTAACAATTATTTATGCATAGATACATGGCAGACTCGCACAACAAAACAAAACCATTATGATAGTCTGAATTATCCTTGGTATTTCGAAATAGGTATAAAATATAATGAGCCAAACACACATTTCTACACAAAATCACAAATTTCTGCTTGTCATATGTCGAGTTGTTTGTCCTACAGCCGCCATTTTTAAAGTGATATGACAGTTCGTTGGATTGCCCTATTCAGTTACTGTCATTTATATAAAGGGTGTCCGGATTATAATAATTCAAGAAAACTGAGATAACCTTAAAAAATTTGTGGGAATAGTTCATTATCATCTTCCATTTTAAAGCCGGGACTCCGAGATACAGGGTGTTAAAGTTGTTAAGAGAATTTGTCTTAATTATTTTTAAATGGGCTAAAAAATAAAAAAATAATGAACATTGTTTAGTTAAGTTTATAGATACAATGCAATATCAATATTATATAAAAAATTTTTTTTTAATTGTGGTAGATATCGATGAATTAAAAAGTTATTAAATATTACAGCAGGTAATTTTCTTCTATACACAAAACTGTGCAGTGTGCATAGTAGAAAAGATTGCCGTGCTCTGAACAAAACTCCAACATGCATTTAGATACTTCTACGACTCGTGTCCATAGTTACTTCCGAGTTTATACTGGTGTAGCATAAACTGTGCTTTTCATAAATCCTCGAAAATGTGTATGTCGGGCGATCTGACAGGTCAATTTACAGACCAGGACCAATTCATCGTCTAGTATATTCGTTCTTAAGGAATTACCGTATGAGTCGAACGTAATGTAGTGGTGTACCGTCGTGCATAAACCATATTATGTATTTTCTAATATTGACAGGCAAATCTTTTAATAGACGAAGGTATTTTTATAAAAATTTAGATACCTACCATTTACTTGGATGTTTAACCGATTCTGACAGTTCCACCCTACATATTAATAGAAAATTGATATTGAGAATAGCACACAATCGTTCATGACTGTAATGAAATTTCTTTATCCTTATTGATCCTCTCAACTTTGTAAACCTTTTTCGGTTAATACAAAACGTGTTGAGTTCTATATACAGGGTGTCCGGTAACTATCAATAAAAAATAAAAGTAGTAGTACTTCATATAAACTTATTGCCTAGGTATCATTGTTGAGGAGTTATTGTGACTGAAAGTAAGAAGTTGAAAAGTTTATATTGCCCATAATTTCTAAAGGGTTACTTTGATTAACTTTGATCTACCAAGATCAAAGCAACTCATTCAAATGTATTTTTGTACATTTAAAATTGAATCAAATATTTTTTGTAATACAAGGACGGTCGAAATTATGTTCTAAAATTTACGTAACTTTGACAGAGCTGTCAAATTTATCATTTCGCCCTCGCAGGCAGATAGCCCTATTACTTTTGTACAAAAAAGGTATATTTTATGATTTATGAAAAAATGAACGGTTGTTAAGATAATGAAACTTTTGTTGCGTTTTGTCCCACAGCCGGGGACACAACGCAACAGAAAAAAGTTAAGAATGAAACATATGGATTAAAAGAGGTTACTTCAGTAAATGCTATGTCCTCCATCTAGTTCAATGCACTTCCTTATTATTTTAAGATTATTTTGTTGCACTCTAAATATCATTTGTGGATTCTGTTTAATTTCATTACAATGATATTCTGTTCTTGACATCAATTCTTCTCTTGTATAAACCGGAGTTGAATACACCAATTCTTTTAGGTAACCCCACAAGAAGAAGTCAAGGGGGTTAAGATCTGGTGACCTAGGTGCTCATATATGTGATCCGCCTCGCCCAATCCACCTATCACCAAATGTTCCGTTGAGGTAATTTCTAACTTCACGACTGAAGTGGGGCGGTGCTTTTTTAACATAATTTCGACCGTCCTTGTATAATAAAAAATATTTGATTCAATTTTAAATGTACAAAGATACATTTGAATGACTTGCTTTGATCCCCAAAATTTCAAGTTAATTAAAGTAACCCTTTCGAAATTATGAGTAATATTAATTTTTCAACTTCTTTCAATATATTTTTCTGTCAGTGGTGGTGTCAAATTTAGCTATATTTATTTTTTTCATGATATTGAGCTTTACTGGCTACATATGTTTTATTATATATTGTCCGATATACATTATAGATTATCCCCTATTGTGCTAAATTTCGCTATACATAATTTCTCAAATCCTATATATATATAATACCAAATTTCAGTATTTCCATCTTGCCCTTTGCTCTTCAAAACTATCTCTATAGACCACAGAATTAGATTTTGTCTTCATAGAATATTATTTTCCCACTATATTTAAGGCATTTGTTTGTATTATCAGCATTTACGTAGTTATCGTAGCATTCTTTCCAAATCACAGAATCTTGATGCTTTTCTTGATGCTCTTCAATTTTCTTTTCACTTGGTTCAAAATGCTGTTCCACATGCTCAGATAAATCTAATTTTTTAATCTTCTTTTCAACTTTTGTTGACATTTTTCAAGTTTCTTTTGTATGCTCTCTTCTCTTTTAGTTGTTTTCTTCCACCTCCTAGTATATTTGTTCCAATTCTTTTTTAATTATTATTATTTTCTATAATAAACTTAAATCTATCTATTTGTTCGTTACTGTGTGGTATTACTTGTCTCATGTATTGTTTCTGTTTCTTATATTATTATCTTTTTTCACTGAACTCGTCCATAATTCTGCTTTCATTCCCACTATGTTTCAGAATTAATTAATATTCAGGTTTAAAAATATGTTTTCTAATATTAATTATTAGTGTTAGATGCTTTACGTATTTTAATTATATCTGCAGAAATATCGTCTTATATTTCCGGACACAATTTGAAAAATGTTTTATTTCAGTATTTGTTTAGTGTCAAAATCACAGTATCAACAGTTTCCTCTTTCAATAGTAAGAACAAGGCTAAAAAACTAATCCCTGAAAAATGTACTTATGGGTAATTGCTGTCACAATTTGTTTCAGTTGCTCACCATGAATAGCAACACTGTAATCAACAGAAAAAAAATCTTTCACACCTCAATTGTAATACATGATTATGATTGTTGACAAGCTTATATATTAAATTGGGTCCATATTTAGATACCAGTGATGCAATCGTTCATTCAAAGTGGTTAATTAATGTTTTAATAAGCAACTTAGAAGAGAACATTAATACTATCGCTGTTTCTGATCAAGTGATCATAAACCACATATCCAAATTAATTTAGAGATAATTTAAATTACATATTCCTCAAGGCGACATGTTAATTTTGTTAATAATAGTTAGTTAGTAACTCCATTTTCCTCAGGAAACCTTATTATAACAGGCTAAATATACAGGGTGATTCTGTCATAATGCCATTAATTTTGACCACGTATTCAGGAGGCCTAATAAAGACAGAAAATCGAAAACAAATTATTACTACCTTTCAAAAGATAAACAAATCAGTCCATAACACTCGGTAACTTGGATCTCGTGGTATGCTACAAATTTTCTGATGACGTGATCGAATATTGAAGCGAAACCACGTTGTCATGTTGTCAAGACCACATACATAACAGCATATTCATTAAAGTGTACTACTGACGTGATATCTATTTTTTCTAATGACAAACTTCTAGAATACAACTTAAAATGTCATTTAATATATTTTTTGAGGTGCCTTTAAAAATTGTTGCATTTTTAAGGTTTTCATTAAGTGTTTTCTCAAGTTCTGACGTAAAATGCACTAATCCGTGAACAATACCAGGATTTGGAAAATTTTCGAATTCATCATGCCCTCGTAGTGCAAGTTTAAAGGCTCCCCAAAATTTTACACAGTATGTAAATGAGTGTGGATAAAACATACCTATTTTTTTTCTCTTCATTATATTTTCGAAATCGGAATTAAGTTGAGCTTGTACATTGATATTCCCAAATAATGCAAAGCGAATTTGGTTGTGAATATGAGTTTTACTATTTTCATGGTTTTTTATTTTCTCACTTAAGTGCACCAGAATCAGATCCCTTATTCCCGTTTCCATTCAGGCTTTCGTATCGTAATCAGTACCGAATATCACCGGTAGACAAATTTGTGAAATTTAGTTTCACCCAATTTGAATTTTTTTTTAGGTAAATAGTAAATTTAATTAATAACTATAAACTATATTGGCGACACAACAAAAAGCAACAAACACGAAACGCACCATCTTACCCGAACATTGGAAAGAATTGGGAGAACAGACTTGACGAGGTCACGCTGCTTGAGATGCATTTCGACGGTTGCAATAGGAAAACGGACCCGAGCAAGTTCGGCAATTTTCGCCGTGAACGTATTAAACGGAAATTTGAACTTTTTAGCTGAGTATATTATGAGTCTAATGACTAGTCTGTTAAATAGTAAATACTCGTAATTTCATATTCATTACACCGGGTGTTTATATAAATGCGAATTTAATTGTTTGTTTGTGTTAATGTTTGGAGGATCTCCAGCGCTTATCATTGAGTAAGCATTTAAAACAAGATTATTGAGCTAAATACGGTAGGTCAAGATTCGGATTGCTGTATTGTTTATAACTGAATATGTCTCGGATTATTTATTGTTGACAGCATGAAGATTTTTTGTATTACTATGTATGTATCAGCCGGTCAGTGGTCGCGCGGTTTAAGGCGTCAGTACTTGAATCGAGGTGACTGATCGGTGTTGGTTTGAGCCCAGCTGCCGGTAGACCGTACATAAGCTATATTCGTGGAGAGGTTTGGCGCCCTCTCTGCGGGTATGGTAGGGTGGAAGAATGTTGGCTTGAGTCAATGTGAGAGATTGATACCGGTTGATATTTGACTACCCCCTAATTAATGAGGTTTTCCAGGTTTCCCTCATTCCTGCACTGAATAGTGGTTAGGGCCTACCAACGCAAGTCTTTCCTGGGCGCAAATGCGGCCTGCTTAATAATAATATGCCGCTCTCTCTCCCGCACAAGTCTCCGACTTCTGGGCTAATCCCTGTGATTAGAATGAGGGGTAGAGATATTATTATTATTATTATCATATAGATACGAAAAACTTTTCTGCCTCTCTTTATAATTACGTAATGAGTATTGTTCTTTATATCACTATTTTATGTAATGAAACTAAAATTTAATATGTAGCATACTTTTAAAAAATAATTTATAGTATTCATTACATATTTTAACGTTACAATCAGTAGGTGCCAGGAAAATATATAAATTTGGCAACTTCGCGTCAAGTCGACACCTAGATAAACTGGGAGCTAAGTCAGTCATAGTCTGAGAAAGGAGTTTAAATAATGACGAAATATTTTTTAGAGTAACTAAGTATTTTCTCTGAAAATGAATGACGTTATGACAGAATCACGCTGTATACAGTAATAGTAATAAATTTCAGATACATAATTAATAATATGTATTTACCTATTCTTTTATAATATTAATTAACATATCACCACTTCCAAGTCAAAATTATAATTGTAGCCGTCAATCTAGAGTCAATTATAATTAGTTTTGAAGAAATATTATGAAACGTTAATTAATGGCACTAATGCTATTTAGCGGCATGACAATCATTTTTTGGTAACTGCATTAACTAATCGATGTTAATTGGTGGATTGGAACAATTTAGCTACATATAATACCACAATGAGTTGGACCTTCGTAATAAAATCGTATGTTCTGAAATTACAAACAATGATTTGTGCTTTACAGGTATCATAATGTTAATCTGATTAATGGCCAATTATAAATTGAGAAAAATGAAAAGCCTTGATATCAAATTAGTAGTACAAATAATATTGTAATTTATTGCAACAATTTAAAATTATACGAATTAATCTACTACCATTATGTGATATCTATAAATTATCAATATGAAGAATGGTTATATTTATCAATATCTTTTACACTGTTAAATAAAAGTAGGTATGATTGCATTTGTTGAAATTTCTGTCTAAAATGTTTGTTATAACTAGAAGAAATTTGGACAAAAAGGCACTGAATTTATCAGTCAGAGACAGAGATACCGGAAGATACTGTCATTAAGAATCCCAAAATTTCCACGCCACTGTTTCGAAAAATGAAAATTTAATTTTTCCTCGAACACTACCATAACAACGTTTAAAAGGTCTGTTTTCCGTAGATTAATAGTTATTTGTAATTATTTATATTATAAGTGGGATATATGTATTATCATGTAATGTAATTTTACTAATGTAATAAAAAATGCTATATTTGTTTCTATTGTCAACGTAATTTTCGGTATTTGGTCGCGTTAAAAACAAACAAGTTTTGCAATTTAGTTCAATATATAATGCAAACTTTAAGTGTAGTATCTAGTTTTATTACTATCCGTTGCAGTTTCTTAAATATTTTGATGAAAATATAATGAATTATTCATTTGTTCGTATGACGTAAGTCGTCTGAATTCTTGTCGCGAGTATATATAAAATTTTATCTAGAACTGCAAAAAATTTGATCTACAACTACCTCAAATTGAGAAAAATCCAAAATCAGATCCAGTTTGTAAGTTGTTATAAACAAAAATGAGTTTTCGTTTTTACATTTTCTTGTGAAAATAGTGGTGTTGATTGTGAGTTATTCAGAAACAGAAAACTTGCCTCTTGAAATTGAAAAAGCTGTTTCAACTGCAGTAGCTTTACTTTTACCACAATTTTATAAACAATTCACTGATTGGTGTGCATGTAAGAATATAAAATATAAAGCAAAAGAAAAGATATTTTTTCAAGAATTATCCAAGAAGTACAAGTCATCTAGTATTTGGGCGTTCTATTTTATGCTGCGGTCTACAGTCTGTATGCGGTAAAATGTTGACATAAGTAAATTCAACAATTGAATTGCTTTTCTGAAAAAGCAATCAGTGGGACCAAACAAAAAAGTCAAGAATATTAACGAATGAGGATGTTTCAAAATTTATACAAGATGCCATTGACACAAAATTTTTGCTAATAAAGATAAGAACAAGAAAGTGTTTGCTATTTGAAATTCATAAATGCATAATTTAAGGTTGTCTTGATTATTAGACTTAAAAGTGCATGTAGAGTGGACGAGTTAACTAATTTGCTGTTAGAAAACGTAAAAAATTAAGGAAACATTTTTCATATCTTCATACCGGATACGAAAACTAAAACTTTCTCGAGAATTATTTATCATTGCCTGGGGAATCGCAAATGTAATTATAGTTCAAGTAATACGAAAATACCTCGCCATGCCAAGATTTTTTGTTGGTTACAGAGGTATTATTATTATTATTATTATTAATGCTAAAGAAGATTGCTTTTTTTCTCAATTTACTACAGCCTCAACAATATATAATTTTGACGATCATCTACTTCACGTCTAGCCAACACAGGAGCAGATCTTCTAACTATAAAACGACATGGTGGTTGTCTAACATCGTGTGTGAAGGCTGATACGTCTCTTGAAAACAAGAAAAAAGCGCCACAAAAGATCTTGGAGGAGAGATTGCCGTCATTGAAGCCACTTCAAGAGCTTACAAAGAAAATTTTAGCATTTTTAATACAAATATAGACCAGCTGCATTCATCTGGTATTAATCTTACGAATTGCCAAAGTTGTGTTGTTAATATTTATAACAAGTAATTCAATATAACTTAAGTTATCTGTCAAATTGGTAAACCTGTTGGTTTTTAATAAAAATAACCAAGAAGCAGTAATCTCTTTTTTAATATTTTACATTACTCTACGAGTGGTGTAATGACCTTCATTATTCAACTGAAACAAATGTAGATAATTATTTAATGAGAAACACGATGTGGTAGCACAAGGTAGGACCTTACTTACTAATATTTATTTTCATGATTGATATTTGGAGAGATTTCAAGAATGTTGAATCATTTTCTGTTTTCTTACTTGTTTACATTAAAAATTGTCGTAGCAATTTTTTTTTTATTTACTATATCTCGTTTTTTAAGGACCGTCCCTTCCCCCAACCGTATGTACACAATTACATAATAACACTGCCACAAGTTCACCGCGTTACAGCAACAGCAATTGTCCATTGTGGTTCAAAGAGGATTCGGCATAATATTTGGTCTACTCAGAAAACGTCCTTAGTATTACGCTGTCGCATGAACTTGTCACACTTTCCATAAATTATACAAAAAAAGGCGAACAATTAAATTTGCGAAGGCAAATACTGAAAAATTATTTCAAACTAATTACCGTATACGATATCTTATTGTTGTCTACGTTGATGCAGTCTGCAGTTGCCATCTGTAGGCCAGTAGTGCAAAATGTACTTCAAGCCGATATATTTTTAAACTTACTTGTGTTGCTGGTTCAGTAGTTTTAAACGTTTTATAGTAATTAAATAAAGGATTTATGTCGGGTACAGATATTTCTCTACAACATAGTTCGCCCTATGATGTGTACTGTTTGTTTTTCGAGAGTCAAGATTTATCTCACGGAGTTACGGCAATCATAGTAACATGGTTTTATGGTCTGTGTATTCTATTAGTAGATAATTCTGGCGGACCTGTAATGAGTGAAAATATAGTTTTGACAGTGTGCAATGAAGGAACGACGCAAAATACTGCAGCTAACCGGATTAACTATTATCTATCAGATACTATTATTATTAATAAAAATTGTTATTAATAAAAATCTTTATTTTTATCTTTTCCACATTTGACAACGCTGTAAAAAACGACAGGTAGGTAGTTGACATTTCTAGGCCATCTCGGACGATGACTGTCATAGGTGCCGATTTTCCGCGGGAAAATAGGATTTTGCCCCATTTTTTAAACATCAGGTCAGAAATATTTTTTAACTGTCTTTTCAGGCCTCCTTGATCACGTGATCAAAATTTTTGTACGTAGTTGTAGTTCATACTGTTTATGTTTTTAGGGTTTTCGAAGATTCCGCGGTTTCGAGAACATATCGAGAACCAAATCGAATATAGTCTGGAATGTTTTAGAAAACGTCAAAACAAAAGCATTACAAAAATTATAAAATCTAACGCAAACAGGAACATAATTAACAAAAAAAGTAAGTGAACTTCCGTGACATTATATTAAAATAGTGAATTTTGTTAAACCTTTAACACATTGCTACACACAGAAAAAGTTGTAAAAATATATACGATACTGTGTGGATCTCGATTGACAGAGGATTGGTATTTTCTGTTAAAATGTATAATTATTTTTTTTACAATATTTTTACACTTTAGAAAGAAATATAGTGGACTCTCAAGATTGTACACACTGTGTGTTGCAAATACTATAACGGCAACACTTTCAGACAGAGAAAAAGTGTAGTAAAATATTTCTTTACGATTTCGTTTTATGTACTTCCATAAACAGGCGAGACGAGCAGCTCCCACTACAAGTATGTGTCGTTAACATACATGAATATTTTACCGATGAACATATTTGCCGTTGATATTATAAAAAGTGGTCCTACATAAACTTTGGTGTAAATCTGTTAAGTACCGCGAGCGGATAATATTGTACACCTTTTTTATTATCTCAACTGTGAATAGCAGCGGGACCGCGACCGAATGTCAAACACAGAATGCGACATGTGTTTGGTTACAAGTTGCATATTTATTCTGGCTGACCTCTGCAGGCGTATAAAATGTGATTTACGGCCCTTAGAGCGCTGAGTCGCCCAACTCGAACTTGGACTACTACTATCTGTTAGCTATTGTTTGTCTCTGTTCAGTTCGCATTACGTGGCACTTTAATTAACCCCTTCTAATTAGTTTTTGCAGATTTTTCACTGTATTATAAAGGTATTTAAGCTAAAATCAATTTTTTTACAATTCCTACCAATGAAGTCATTATGTATGTTCTCTGATACCAAATATTTAGATATATTAATGAACAATTCTATAGACGAAGTTATATTTAATAATTATCTAAAATAAAAATTAATCTAGCTAAATTTACAAAAAAAGTCATACCTATTTTAATGAAAACTCTTTGACAAGGCGGCAATAAAAGTCTTAGACTCAAAGAAGGTGTAGTTAAGATCATTTGGGATTGTTTACAATTACTAAAATGAACTAGCAACTAACGCGCCAACACAGTTAGGTTGTGCTGGGTGTCTGAACAAGAGGGAATCGAAGGAAATGAAAAAAAAAACAGATAAATTTGTAAAAAAGAGATTTGAAACATCCTTCTTAGGATCAGAGCCAGCCTTTGGCATTCCTTATAGTGTCGCAAAGGGGGCTCTTGGAAGGTGGTTTAAAAAAAAACATTGTGAATATTGGGTTTCAGAACCAGGGCAGACTCAAGTGAAATGCTGAGCATGATCAAGCTCAGGAACATTGCAGGAATTTTAACAGGACACTGTCGATTGAAGACATATCTCTACAAAATGAAATTAGTAGAGAAGTCGATATACCGGGAGTGCAACTGGCCTTGCATATACTTGCGAAGGCCTAGCAAGCCTAAGATTTCGACATCTTGGTAAACCTTTCTTAGATGTGAGGGAAATTTTGACTAATAGACATCGGGAAAAAAAAGTTTTGCTCTGAGGTTTACAATAGTTTCCTCAAATAGCTGAAAGAGTTATCGATATACAGAATCCAATAAGGTCCGCAGTACTATTCACAATCAATGTGTAACCTTAAGTGTCTTCCTCCATCTCAGCAATTGAGAAAATTAAGCAAATTCATTACGCCTCTATAACAGAATTCTTACAACAGAGCAAAAAAATATCACCTCTTGCTACAGAAAAGTTAAAACCTCAGTATACAGCTACCTACAACCGCAAGTGAATGTTATAGTGAGAGTTTGGATGTATATGTATAGAATGATTTATATCTACATTCATGGAAAATAATGCAAATCAATCTAAGGACCTCTGGAATGCTGTTAACGATGTATGTAAACGTAGAAAACCTGAAACAAAAATAGAAAAAATCAGCAGAAGGAGAGGTTTTAATTAACAAATATGATATTTCAGATACATTTAATGAGCATTATATAACTATGTAGAACAATATAATACAACCTGAAAACTATAATAAATTATAAGAATCGTTGAAAGCACTACATAAGTTTATCCTACAAATGAAGACGAACTACATGATGAAACAGGAAAATCAAAAACTAAAAAATGACCAGAACATGATGATATAAGAGCAGAGACGCTAAAAACATTTCAGATGAAATATAAGCACTTCATGCCTATGTAATAAATAAGTGTATTGGTAATTATTGTTTTCTGAAAATATTTAAAGTGGGTATAGTAAAACCTCTCTATAAAAATGATGATAAATTAGAAGTTGTAAGCTATAGACCGGTTTCATTAATATCAAATGTCGCTAAAGTAAATGGAGAGAATATTGAACACACGCATTGTGAAATTTTTAAATAAATACTCTCTTGGTTCTCAACATTAGTACGGCTTTAGAAGAAAGGAGATCAACAGATGATGCTATTTATAAGTTAACATTGTTTATTTACAATAAAATAGATGCAAAGAATACCATCACTATGTATTTTTGTTGATTTCTCCAAAGCATTTGATATTGTGTGCCATACAAGAATTCTTCAAAAAATTAACAATTATGGCTTAAGAAGGACAAGGGTGCTATTTTAAAAAGAGGAAGAAGAAAGAGTGTTGAAAATGACGAAGAAGTCGACCGAGGACTGTTACTTATAGTGTTCCGCAGGGAACAGTGCTCGGACCACTTATGTTTACATTATATATAACTAGTTTACTTCACCTTAATATCGATGGTAAAATCTTGAGCTTTGCTGATGATATAGTAGTTTTATACAAGGGTGATACTTGGAATGGTCTGAAAATAAAGGCAGAATATGACCTAATTATAGAAAAATGGTTTCAATACAATATACTTACTTTAAATATCGAAAAAAAAACAAGATATTTAGCATTCTCATCATGTAACAACAGCTTACCGAATATGGGACCTATTGAAATTAATTCAACATTAATCATACTTGAAACTTGAAATAGGACTTACATACTAACACTGTTGTAAAAAAAATTTGAGACACATTTCCGTTATTTAAACACCTAAAACATTTTCTATATACAAATCATTTAAAAATGATATATTTTTCTTTAGGTTCTTTGGAGTATAAGATATACTTTTAAAAAGTTTCAGTATGGTACAGAAACATATATTAAAAATTATATACGGAAAGCGATTTACTTATTCTATTAACAGCTTATTTTCAGAAGCTAATGTAAGTGATATAGGGCAACTCTACTTTAGAAAAGTTAATTTCACTTATCACACCAGAGGAAACGAGAGTAGAGTTCCTAACCAAAATGTGAAAAATCTATTGGACAACTATTTAGCTCCGAGACTAATTGAGAAATTACCTAGAAATATTAGGAATGTAAATAGTATCCAAATATTCAAAAAACGAATTAAATCTTGAGATTTTTAATTCTTGAAGATATATTTCATGAATTTGTTAACCAAAACTTTTGATAAGGGACTTTAATTGAAATGTGTATAACCTCAAGCAAAGATAGACTCATTTTTGTTATAGATTCATAAAGTTTGTAGTGCCTGAATTAAATCACATACAAGCAATAATTTTAAACTAAAGCTTCTGAGAATGTGCGTCCCATCTTTTTTTATCAAAAATATTTAGGTGTGATGGCAACGTTAAAATTTTGTTAACTATGTATCAAGGTTCAATATGCAGTCAGTAGAGCTCTTCCATTCAAATTGACTAAGCCAATATAATTAATTTTTTAAAACATGAAAAAGAACACGAAACGTATTAATCGTTAAAGTATTTTTTGCCGACGTCAAATAGAGGAAGTGTTAATTAGTAATAGAGAAGCAATCAGCAATCAGTCATGCTTCTTATCCCGTGTTTTCTCCTACTTAATTATCTTACGTGCCAGAAGAAACAGCCATCGACTTACTATGAAAAACTATATTTAAAAAAGCATGTTAAAATTGCAGACGAGGCTGTTATTATTATGGCAGTTACTTCTTGGGATATGTAAATATTTTAATACAGCCACAAAGCGGAATATCTCGATTTGTAAAAACTTGATCTTATCAAAGTTGATTTACTTAGATTAATTTCAGTGTGGACTGTGGAGTTTCCTTCAAATGTATACAGGGTGTCTGGAATTAATGCCAGTACTGAAAGGGAATCTATATCAGTCCAAAAATAACAAAAAAACTTTTATGAAGAAAATTTCACAACAATCAATTAGAAGCTTCTATTTTCTAATTAAGTAAGTAATTTAAAAAAATTCTGGAAATTTGTCATCCTACTAGGAGTAAGCTACAAGTGATTACACTGACAATTTAATTTATACAGTATGCGCCAAAAGTATGGAATAAATTCAATAAAAACGAAACAATTATTTTTTGGGAAAAATCCTAGAACAGGTCGATTTTTAATTTAAAAAATACATATTTTTGCGTAAAATGCGATTTTCAAATGTCATTTGTTTTCGAGTAATGACGTCATCGATTTTTTTTTAAATAGCAACACAATATTTTTTTCCTTGATTCTGAAAGATCGTTTAATTCTCTATCAGACAGTACTAAAATTTTGCCCTCTTACATAGGAAAGTTTTCGAGTAAATGACGATTGAATGTTAGAAAACGTAAATTTTATCCATAAAAAAGTAACAATTCTGAGGTATGTAAAATAAAATACAATTGATTAAATTTTATACTTAAATTAAATGTACGAATTGCCATCCACCAACTTCTTGACAATGCACAAGTCTGTGAAGAAATTCTTCTTGCACATTATGAATGATTTCTGGGGTAACTCTGCGTATTTCGTCCCGAATGCGATTTTGAAGTTCTTCTAAATTACGTGGTTTATTAATGTACACTTTTGACTTCAAGTATCCCCATAAAAAATAGGTAAGAGGTGTAAGATCTGGCGATCTTGCAGGCCATTCTATCGGTTCCAAAAAATCTCGTACAGGGCGCGCATAGTGCGGAGGTGCGCCGTCTTGCTGAAACCATATGGTATCGTCAGGAATGTCAGGGTGATTATCGTTAGGAAAAATTACTGCAAGGGCTGGAACAAGGTCATTTTCTAGAAACTCTAAATATCTTTGTCCTGTAAGGGTTCCTTCAAAGAAGAAAGGCCCTACTATTCTGTCGTCAACTATTCCAGTCCACACATTTAATTTCTGAGGGTGTTGGGTATGTGCCTCTGCCATCCAATGAGGATTTTCCTGACTCCAATAACTGCAAGTTTGACGGTTTACTGTACCATTCAGACAAAATGTGGCCTCATCTGAAAAAAGTATTTGCCGGTGTAAATTTCTATTTCTTTGACATAAATCCATTAGAATTTCGCAAAAGTGTAAGCGGAGCTCGGGATCATCTTCATTGAGTTCCTGCACAAGTTGAATTTTGTAGGGATGATATTTTTCCTTCCTCAAGATACGTAGCACTGTGCTCTGACTAATGTCATTGTTTAATGCAACCAATCGTGAATTAAATTATGAGGATTATCCACCATACTTATCAAAATGTTCTGTTTCTGATTTTCATTAATGCTTGGACGTCCAGGTTTTGGAATATTTACAACATTGCCAGTTTCTCTAAATTTAGGCTGTACCTTTCTGACTGTTGATTGGCTGATAGGGCGATCTGGATATTTTTCATTAAATAAATCGCAAACTTCCTGCTGAGTTCTAGTCATATTCCCGCATCCGATAAGAATTAAAATTTCAATTCTTTGAGTAACAGTTAAATGTGCCATAATACTTTAATTTGAATAATAATTTCTATGTCGCTTACAATACTTATTAGAAAGTCGGTGTGACAATGACACTTTGCAAAGATTTTCACTTACGTGATCTATAAAAGAACTATGGAATTCGAAAAACTAAACTTGATAACGTTTTTGCTTTATTTTAATTGATTTACGTTTTCTAACATTCAATCGTCATTTACTCGAAAACTTTCCTATGTAAGAGGGCAAAATTTTAGTACTGTCTGATAGAGAATTAAATGATCTTTCAGAATGAAGAAAAAAAAGCGTTAACGTCATTACTCGAAAACAAATGACATTTGAAAATCGCATTTTACGCTAAAATATGTATTTTTTAAATTAAAAATCGACCTGTTCGAGGATTTTTCTCAAAAAATAATTGTTTCGTTATTATTGAATTTATTCCATACTTTTGGCGCATACTGTATATATAAAAGCCTACATGCCACTGTGTAATTGTCACTTTGACAGCGGCAAAAGTTACCTGCAACTTTTAAAACGACAAATGCACTAGTGGTTTTTTCACTTATTCATTTTTTAATCAATTATCACGGTGTCCATTGCCAAAATAAATAGTTTGACATTTTTGTCAACAATTTATTGAATTACTAAACAGTAACAATGAGTCGGTGAGTCTACGAACAACGAAATTAGTCAAATTGTTAATACCTGTATGTCTGCTAATACAGTTGCGACTCAATCATCAATCTGGCAACCATTTTCTACTCTTTTCGATGCGAAAGGATATAAATTTGAGCCAAATACTTCCATTGAGAAATTGAATGTAATATTGCAAGATTAGGCTTTTAACATGCGATAATATGACAGAAAAGACTACAAAGAAGCTGTAGTTAAAACAATTTGGAACACTACCGCTAAAATGCTACAAAGTAAATATTATAAAGAATTCAATATTGCATTTAACCCTTTCATTGACGAACATCACGAGCTGCAAGTGATGCTAAACGTAAAATTCACAACCCGATAAGAGAAAATCTAGTGCACAGTATACTAATCAAATCAGTACGGAATCTTAAACAATTTATGAATGAATTACGTCTGGCAGTTTTTAAATACTCCCACTCTAGAAAAAGTCGCCAAGAATATGGCGGATCTAACAGAAGATAAGGATACGGACATATGACACAAAGACGCATGGATGATTTATTTATGAATTACTTTAGGTAATTTTTAAATACCACCCCTCTAGAAAAAAATAGGCAAGAATATGGCCACAGATCATTGGACGAAAAATATGGCGGTCTTATGGCATAAACATAACCAATTGTTTAGTATGTTTTAATATTAATTGTATTAATTCTTAATCAACTGTAATCCAGTGTAGAGTTTCATGTAAATTGAGTTTTTTTTATCACAGAAAGGTTACATTTTTTTTCTCAATTTAGGTTTCTAGCAGATATAAATTGAATTTTATTATAAAGCCGATATGGATTTTATAAATTTATTTAAAAAATTTCGAAAACGTGGAAAAAGGTAAGCAAACGTACCTAGTACTTACTTTATTTTCTAACCAGATTTTATATTGTAGTGTCATTTTTACTAATTAAAATTTTTTAGGATAGTACGCAGTGAAATTAAAACATGCATATTAGGTACGATTTATTTTGAGGTTTACCATATATATATGTAGGTAGGTATACATAATCAAAAACTCCCGTTACTCTATTAGGTGTGTGGGGGATTTCTTTTGTCCTTATCCCTATAATCTTGAAAGCAGTCCATTTTTTCCTATTTTGAGTTAAATCCTTTGCTTCCTTCCTTATTTTAATTCTTCTTTAAATTAAACTATCCCATGTCTAACTTTGTCTTGGAGAGGGACTCTTCTATTTGGCCGCAACTTTCAACTTCCAAATTTTCCTCGTCGGTCTCCTACTGCTCGCGGGTTGTAGAAAGGACAGTTAAGAATTAAACAGTTTTTTACCACACATTTATTTCCTCCCATAGTTTATTTATTGGAGTTTAGTTTCAGTAATAAATAATCATCAATTAAAAAACACGTATAAGACTAAACACTCAACACGACTTACAAAGCTAGATTATAAATACAATACCGATATGATAATATAAAAAAACATAAATGACACACATATCAAAAAGAAATCGTAGTAATAACTGTCAGTCGCCAAAAAATGGCGGATATTTGGAAGACGCGTGAAATCTAAGTTTCCCTACTGTTTTGATTAGTATACTATGATCTAGTGCATCAGCTCTTAATAAATGTGAAATATTTGCAATGGTCAGATTGAAACAAACAATACAAAGTATTATAAAAATATTTCAAACTGTAACATACGATGACATTACAATCCATTAGTAGAGTTGTTATTAACCTCAAACTGGATTAAAATAGTTGTATAAGTAGGTATATTCGAAGCACCTCACGCGTTCGAAATCCTGTGTGTTCGAAGCGCTATGTGACCGAAAGCCTATGAGCCCGAATACCTGCCTGTTCGAATAGAGATGTGCGCGCTCCCGGCTGCCTGGCGGAGAGAGAAGACCACGATGCAATTCGCCTGGATGATTCGTTATCGGAGTAAGAAGATAACGCAACGATGTTCACGGTAATGTATCACTTTCCACAGAATTTTAGAAACATTATTAATTAATTACCATAATGCAGCCTTTTGTTAAGATGTTTAATTATTATTATATGTACTACTTAGTTGTGATTTTATTTCATGTGGTAAATACCATCTACGTATTTACTTCGTATGCATGCAGTATTCGGCTGTAAAAGTACTGTTTTTTCTATGTTTCAACTGTAAAATACAATTGATATACCCATTTATACAGAAGTTATTTCAGCAGTTGTAGGGACAAGATTGTAATATTGCTATTATATTACAATAGTTATGCGCTACTTATTTATATAGATGTCAGTATTTTTAATGATGAGTGTGACAGTAGTCATGGAAATTAATCCACGGTTTTCAAATTAAATTTATATGCATAATCGTTGATTTGAATACATGCATCTATCACATACATAATGTTATAAATCCCACTTGTCTCCAATATTATGAATCGAATAAAACGTAAACTTTACCTAAATACAAACATATATTCACCATAAAATACCTATGACCTTGTAAAGAAATATTTTTTTGTGTAGAATTAGAATGCGCCTAACAACGATAATTACACAGATAAATACCATGAGAGTATTATTTTGCAGACCCCTGTTATTAAAAATACTGACATCTATATAAATAAGTAGCGCATAACTATTGTAATATAATAGCAATATTACAATCTTGTCCCTACAACTGCTGAAATAACATCTGTATAAATGGGTATATCAATTGTATTTTACAGTTGAAACATACAAAAAACAGTACTTTTACAGCCGAATACTGCATGCATACGAAGTAAATACGTAGATGGTATTTACCACATGAAATAAAATCACAAGTAAGTACATACAATAATAATTAAACATCTTAACAAAAGGCTGCATTATGGTAATTAATTAATAATGTTTCTAAAATTCTGTGGAAAGTGATACTTCACTGTGAACACTGTTGCGTTATCTTCTTACCGCGAGAACGAATCATCTAGGCGAATTGCATCGTGGTCTTCTCTCTCCGTCAGTCAGCCGGGAGCGCGCACATCTCTATTCGAACAGGCAGGTATATTCGGGCTCATAGGCTTTCAGTCACGTAGCATTTCGAACACACAGGACTTCGAACGTGTGAGATGCACCCGGTATATTTAGTATTGTGACTATGCGTTTCGTTTTTATATCTTGTGTTTGGTTGATGATTGTAACAGTACAAAATCAAAAATGGAGCACTTTAGTAATCATAACATATGACTACGAGACGTTTGTATGGATAACGTTTTTCGCAAGCATTATTGTGAACACATATTGCAACTATTTCAAACAAAATAATAAAAAGGTATATTAAAATTATTCACGGTAAGCATATTTATGGGTAGAGTTGATATGTTATATATATGCATGTAAACTTTAAAACTTAAACTTATAATATGCATTGAACTAACTATATGGGCCAATGATTTTTAATACCAGTAGCGGCAATTGTATTCCTGAAAATTTAATTTCCTGTATCGAATATAAACTGTTCAATGAAAATATTTTCATATATTGTTGTACTGGAAATTGTTACCAACTTAATTATTTTAAATACAATACCAAAACAGCTTATAACCATCAGTGCATCCAGTGCAGAGTGATTTTTTATAAAGGAATATACGCGTTTTTCTTGTAAACTGACATTCCAGATATAGATAATACAGGATTAATTAAATAGTATACATGGTGTTGAATTCTCACATGAAGAATGGATTAAATTATTGGAACTTATACCTAGTAATTTTGGATTATTTTTATACCCAGGAATTAAAAAAAAATGTTTTTTAATAAAAATAATCATAGAAGGACAGTAACGGTTTTCGATGACATTTAAATAAAAAAAATATTTGTTGCGTTATTTTGAAAAATGAAGTTTCTACTAATTTTTCCAAAAATTAAACTTTAAGAACGTGTGTAGCTTATGTTCAAATTTCACACATAGGAGTTTAAAGGGGCCCTAATTAACACCACCTTATCAGATTTTAAATAAAAAAATTGCTAAATGTTTTTATTAAATTTCGGGGGTATAAAAAAATCATAACAGGTCTTGGATCGTCATCTTAAATGCCGCGGTAAGGTCAGAGGAAGCGGTTTTCGAAGAATAAAGATTTTAGGGATTTGTACACAAATAAAAGTAGACACCCTGTATATTTTAAGTCAAGAAGATAATCTTTAGATACTGACCGTGTATTTGTAGAAAATCAAATCTAAAGGCTTTCATGGCGACTGAAAGTTATTCCATTATTTTCCTAAACAAATTTAGGAAACTGGAAACATTTTACATTGGTCCGTAGATTAAATTTTATATTCTAAATTAAAATGTTCATAACTTTTCGGTTACACCTCTTACAAGTATTCAGAAAATACATAAAGCGTGCTTAAATATTTTTATGGCCGTAAAAAGATGAAAATTAGTAATTTGTAGCAATTACCGGCCACATTTTTTGTCATAAAAATATCTCTGGCAATTTCCGTTCTTTATTGAACATTAAGAGTAATTATAACTTTCATGGCAGATTGTTATTATTTCACCTGGAATTGCAACCAGTTTTTAAGGATGCTCATTTAAGCAAATTATTACTGTATTAATATTGACGCTGTTATTTATTGAAGATTAGTTACGTGTAGTCAATGTAGTCACATTAAAACTCAATTTTAAATGCGATAATATTAAAAAGCGCTCATTAAATGCAACACTTGCGTTAACAGTAGCGACCCACACAGTCATCCAAAGCCCGTCTTGCAGACGAGAATTTATTTTTTTATTCATATTCTGAAAAAAATAAAATAAATATGCAAAAAACTAAATCATCCAGCACATTCGAATTCAAACTTGAACGAATTTTGGTGGACTACGTTCCAACCGTCGAGAAGGCCTTCTCGGATTTTACACTTGTAAGTGAAATTGATAATAAAAAATCGTAGGATACACATTTTTTCATAATTCCGTTTCTTTGGTTTAAAATACAAGATAACGCAACTTTCTTATTTGTACTTGAACCTAGCTGAAATGGCTTCATAGACTCTGTCAGGTTTTATGTACTGAACAAAGCCGTATTAAAAATATCTATTAAATCAGTTATTACTTTGTAAAAATGTGATCAATGTTCAATTCTTTAGATTTGGTGACAAAATTAAATACAATGTCAGTAGCATTAGCATTAATTAATTATTCTCTAGCCTCGTATTTCACATTAGACCGCAATATATCTATAAAATTGACAAGGTCGACCCCGAAAATCTCGGGAACCAGTCTGACGGCATTCCGGGATTTATGGGATTGAAAATTAACAGAATCCCGGATTGACAGTCCGGGATTCTAACACGCTGAGAACTCTATTAGTGTATGCCAAGCAACAGATAAAACAGGTGACAGGCTTTGTCTGTAGGGAAAAGGCGTACCCAGTTATACTCCACACACTGCCAATATTACTGAACGGAAAAGTCTGGCACAGTCAAAAACGGTCGATTAGACTGAAATGTGTGGTCAACTAATGTGGGCCTCTACAGGACGCAGTATTCTTGAAATAGTGTTTTCTACAAATACAAGTAATTTTAGACATTTAAGAACTGAAAAATATAAAGTTTAGTAAATAACAAGAATATTATCTCCTGCTACCTGCGAAAATTCAAAAGGAATCGAAGTAAAATCAATATACAATATGCGCCAAAAGTATAGAATAAATTCAATAAAAACGAAACAATTATTTTTTGTGAAAAATCCTCGAACAGGTCGATTTTTAATTTGAAAAAATACATATTTTAGCGTAAAATGCGATTTTCAAATGTCATTTGTTTTCGAGTAATGACGTCATCGATTTTTTTTTAAATGGCAACACCATATTTTTTTCCTTGATTCTGAAAGATCGTTTAATTCTCTATCCGACAGTACTAAAATTTTGCCCTCTTACATAGGAAAGTTTTCGAGTAAATGACGTAACAATTCTGAGGTATGTAAAATAAAATACAATTGATTAAACTTTATACTTAAATTAAATGTTCGAATTGCCATCCACCAACTTCTTGACAATGTGCAGGTCTGTGAAGAATTTATTCTTGCACATTATGAATGATTTCTGGGATAACTCTGCGTATTTCGTCCCGAATGCGATTTTGAAGTTCTTCTAAATTACGTGGTTTATTAATGTACACTTCTGACTTCAAGTATCCCCATAAAAAATAGTCAAGAGGTGTAAGATCTGGCGATCTTGCAGGCCATTTTATCGGTCCGCGTCTGCCGATCCACCTCCCAGGAACCCTTACAGGACAAAGATCTTTAGAGATTCTAGAAAATGACCTTGTTCCAGCCCTTGCAGTAATTTTTCCTAACGATAATGACCCTGACATTCCTGACGATACCATATGGTTTCAGCAAGACGGTGCACCTCCGCACTATGCGCGCCCTGTACGAGATTTTTTGGACAACTGTTTTCCTGGGAGGTGTATCGGCAGACGCGGACCGATAGAATGGCCTGCAAGATCGCCAGATCTTACACCTCTTGACTATTTTTTATGGGGATACTTGAAGTCAAAAATGTACATTAATAAACCACGTAATTTAGAAGAACTTCAAAATCGCATTCGGGACGAAATACGCAGAGTTACCCCAGAAATCATTCATAATGTGCAAGAAGAATTTCTTCACAGACTTGCGCATTGTCAAGAAGTTGGTGGATGGCAATCCAAACATATAATTTAAGTATAAAATTTAATCAATTGTATTTTATTTTACATACCTCAGAATTGTTACTTTTTTATGGATAAAATTTACGTTTTCTAACATTCAATCGTCATTTACTCGAAAACTTTCCTATGTAAGAGGGCAAAATTTTAGTACTGTCTGATAGAGAATTAAACGATCTTTCAGAATCAAGGAAAAAAATATGGTGTTGCCATTTAAAAAAAAATCGATGACGTCATTACTCGAAAACAAATGACATTTGAAAATCGCATTTTACGCTAAAATATGTATTTTTTAAATTAAAAATCGACCGAGAATTTTTCCCAAAAAATAATTGTTTCGTTTTTATTGAATTTATTCCATACTTTTGGCGCATACTGTATAACGTCAGAAAGCGATGTATTCAACAAATTTTTAGGTACTGAAATCTTTCAAATTACGTGTTTTATAAATTCAACTATAGATGTAAACATTGTTATAACATAAACTTACATAGTTCTGCATATAAGATTGTTCACTTTTGTTTAGAAGTATGCGAAAATAATTGTTAAAATGTGGGATTAGAATAGTGAAATAATGTGTGTCATACAAATGCATTTTAAAAGTTATTATATTATTTGCGTAGAGTTTAAATAGTTAAAGTGTATAAACAAAACATCAATAATTTTATTTTTGATATTACTTTTGATCTACGTGTTTTATTTTTCAAAATTTCAGTACGCAAAAAATACCCCAAATTTGGTCTTTTTACGGCGAGAAATACGGCGACATTAAAAACCGTTGCGGTGATCACAAAATTTACGAACTGCTGGATGGTGCTGTAAAATTCAAGATGTCGGATCAACAATTGTTTATTATGCTGCTAAAGATTATAAAGCTTTTAACTGCCAGGATGGTTGTGTTTTATGGTGTGTTTGTATTTTTTAGGTGAAAGTAAGTTACCAAACTTTAATGTAAGACAAATTCCTAGAGTGCATATATATCGTGAATTCTTAGTATGTTCTTAACCTCAACCTTGCAGATTCAGATATAATGGTTTAGTTCGAGATACCTATAACAGATATCTTGGACTGCTTGGGGGATCTTTTGCGACCTCTAAAAGAAGGTGAGACGAACCATATAGAATTTTGTCTGGAATAAAACGTGAGAAGCCTCAAATGTTGCCCCAGTTGATAAAACCCTGTGTTTACAGATGTTTGTTTTAATTCAGCCATCCCATAAAATATCTATTTTATTAAATGGCGAAAATTGGCAATAATATGTAATATACATTTCAAAACATCCTTAAATAATTCACAACATAACCTTGTTATAATTATCTGACATAAAGTTCTCTACAAGAGGAGGAGAATAAAAAAAATTATTACAGAATTTTAGCCCGATAATTAAAAAATGGGACAAAACCCTTTTTTTCCTACGGAAAGTCGGCGCCTATGATAAGAATCGACTGAGATGGCTTAGATTCATAGATAAAGCTTACATCTGTCAACAATGTCAACTATCATGCGGTCGTCTTTTTGTAGCGTTTCTAAATGTAGAAACTACAAAAATTAACATTCTTATTAGTAATTATACCTGATAGGTAGGTAACAGTTAATCCGGTTAGCTCCAGTATTTTGCATTCGTTTTTCATTATTTCGTTATAAACTGGTAAAACTACATATTCGCTCATTACAGTCACTCACTACCGATAAAAGATACTTCCCGTAGGTACAATTAGATAAAATGCCTATTTATTATAAGAAAATCGGACGAAAGGAATGGGTGGTACTAATAAGTAGGTAACTTTTATTGCACTCGCGGCAGTCTTGCCCCATAACCTAGAAAAACAAACCGACGAACTATATTGTGGGAAAATATCTGTACCCGACACATATTCCTTTACTTAATAACTATATAACGTTTAAAATTAAAGTAAGGCACTATAAACTGAATAAGAAAACAAAATTATAACGTAAATACAGAGATTGAATTATGACAGCTATACCGACTGAGCGACTGTTGCATGACTTGTTGGTTGCCTACTCTACATTGGCGGCGTTTTTTTCCTTTATAAATAAGTTTGGAATTTTTTTTGAAGGGTGATTCCGTTAATTCTTATTTTTCCCTATCCCCTCTTAAAATATTTGTACTAAGTCATAGTTAACCCTGTCATGTGTTTTGTTATCGGTTTCCCGATTCTCAATTTAAGTTTTCACTGTTTACAGAGTTTTGGGTCTACGGGAAATATCAGAAGTAGGTACAGTAAAAGCAGCACTTGGGAACAGCTCAGACTTTTGTGCAAATATTTTTGTGTATGTTTTGCATTTTTATACACATTTTATAACTAAATATCGTACGATTTCAATAAAGTTTACAAAATTACTAAACAATACAAGAAATTTCCACTACACCTACATACAAAATCGCTTTGTTGGATTGTTGTTCACCCCACATCCGATTTATTACAAATTGTCTTATGCAGAGTCTGCAATTTTCTTCATTCAAGATAAAATAATACTATTTTCATACTGTTTAAATATTAAAAAACACACAAAACTTTACATTGTCAACGTGTTAAATTTCCCTGAAGATGGCTGAATTATAATTATAGTTGGACTAAGTATTATAAATTTTACAATAGTGAATTTTAAAGACTAATTGCAACCTGCAATAGAAACCTGCTTATTAAGCAGTTTTACGATATTAAACAATGGATGCGTGGTTGATGCGCAGCATTCTTACCGCATTGGTGTGAATAAACAACTGCTCCTGCTGCTCCCGCACACTTGATGCGTCGTTGCTTTCCGTATTGGGCTAAGGAATCCTTAAGGTTGTGATGTTTTTTAGGTACAGAAATCTCGAAAAATAAAACACGTAGAGGAAAGGTAATATCAAAAATAAAATTATTGATGTTTTGTTTATCCACTTTTGCTATTCAAATCCTCCTCAAATAATATAACTTTTAAAAGGCATATGTAAGACATATATTATTTTGATATTCTAATGGCACATTTTAACAATTATTTTCACATACTTATAAACAAAAGTGAACAATCTTATATGCAGAACTATGTAAGTTTATGTTATAACCATATTTATATCTATGGTTGAATTTAAAAAATACGTATTTTGAAAGATTTCTGTACATAAAAATTTGTTAGATAGCTTTCTGTCGTTATACAGGGTGTCCGGAATATGAGTGCCGTAATTTTAACGTCTTATATATCTGACTAGACGCAATAAAAAACTTTTATGAAAAAAATATCTAAAACAAATAGTTTTTCTACAAATATATTTTGAAAAATAAAAATACAACTACGATAATATGCAAAACTATGTTACGAAATTACAAACTAAGGTACAATTAAGGTTAAGTAAAAGCGCCTCTAATGTAATTTGTTACAGTGAAGTAAAGAATTGAAGCTCCTGAGAAATTCGTTAAAACTGTAACGTACGACAACGTAGCAGTGTCAGGGGGCTGGTGATAACCTAAAAGGAATATTAGTCATATTGTTGCGTATAGCTAGTACGGTTCATTTTTGTCTAATTTTTTGATGTTTGTGAGTGTACATAAACAAAAATGGAACAATTTATAGTAACCATAACCAGCTGCATCGCATGTTAATTTACAGCGAATCTAGGCAAAACTCTCTGACTACGAGACGTTTGTACAGTAAACGCTTCTTCCAAGAAACTGAACTCATTTTAAACACTTGTAACTATTATTCTGTGTTGTGAAAAGAGCTCTAAGAAAACCATTCACAGTAAGTACATACGTTTAGGTGTACCTATTTGTAATAATTATGTATAAAATACAATAATTCAAAGATAGTATGTGAGCGATGTTGTCATATATTCAAGACCTGTTTGCTGTCATACTTCTGTTACCGTTGGTCAGAGAAAAAAAATTATTAAGTCAAATATGTTTTGTTCAGTATAACTTATCATATGGCAAAATTAAGGCAATCATATTCCGAACACCCTTTTACTTCGATACCTTTGGTTATTCGCAGAGGGCATCGGTGAGGTTCAGATAGGAAAAAATCATTCAACTGTCTATTAGATAACAAGTGATAAAATTTATCACTAATATAATTAATGTATTACTCAAACATCTATCAACTGACGATGTAGAAAAGATGTAGAGCTCGTATGCGTTAATTCTTACTAGATATTATTTACAATATATCTATATAATACTTTATATTAATATTACGTATATCGTATGATATTATTTCAAACCACTATAGTCTGTTTGGAAATGAAAGAGAGTAATAAAACCCCGAGATAAGAATCAGCCATGGGCGTGGTAATATTTCGTTTCAGGTAATTATCGGGTAACACTAATGCTAACAGGTAATGGGTGTACATTAGTATATTTTACTGGATACATCATAGGGCAGGAGCCAGTGTATTGTGACAGATCAATCCAGTCTTAGACCTGAATATACGAAGACGTGCTAGTGCAGTAGAGTTAAATTCGACTTGTGTTTAGTGACTATTGTGCCAGTGGATATAATATTGTTTGGGTAAAATGTCGAGCTTATCAGATTGCATACCTGCTAAACGCGTGAAAAGGTGTGCGCTGTCTCAGAATGAGAAGATTGTTATATTAAATGTATTTAATGCATTGACATACCAAAATCCTACCAACAGTGTTGACGACATCGTGGAAAAGTGTTCCAGAATGAAAACGATTGGAAAATCGACTATCTACAGACTTTTAAAGGAAACAAAAAATGAACAAGATACTGTAAATCCCCCAAAATCATCTACAGAGAGGTCAAAAGTCGTTATAGATGATTTCTTCAAAAATGTCATTCACAGAAAAGTAGACTCCTTTTATTTTAAAAAAAGAAATACCAACGCTTAACAAAATTTTAAGTGCACTTTCAGAGGACAACGATTTGCCAAAAATCAGTAGAAGCAAATTATGGGCCCTCTTACGAGAGTTGAATTTTTGCTGGGAAAAGCAGAACAGGAAGTCAGTTCTTATCGAAATTATTTGTTGGCGAAGACCCCGCTTAAGATCAATTAGAAAATTCCGTGACGAAGGGAGGAATATTTATTATCTAGACGAAACTTGGGTCAACCAGGGATATACTGTAACAAAAGTATGGCAAGACAAAAATGTAAAAAGTTTTCGATAAGCATTTTTGGATGGACTTTTAACAGGGTTCAAGGCACCTTCAGGTAAAGGGCGAAGATTAATAGTGACACATATAGGTAGTGCCAGTGGTTTTGCAGATGGCGGTTTACTTTGATTTGAATCTAAAAATATAGGTGACTATCACGAAGACATGAACGCAGATGTTTCCAAGAGTATTTTACACAAATGTCGGATGAGCTAGTTACCATTCACGGCAGACTGAGCGGACGCCTACGTCTGCTTGGATGAAAGCCAATATAATTCAATGGTTATCCGGAAAAAACATTTCTTTTGAAACAAATATGGTGAAAAAGGAACTTTTGACACTTGTCAATCTTAATAAAGGTCAGAAAAAATATGTTATCGATGAAATGGCAACAAATCGCCAAATAACGGTGCTACGGTTACCACCTTATCACTGTAAAGTTAACCCAATCGAATTAGTCTGGGCGCAGGTAAAAGGAGATGTAGTGCGAAATAATACGATGTTTAAATTAAGTGCCGTGAAAATGTTGTTAAAAAATTCCTTGAAACGAGTAACTGCAGATAACTGGCAAAGATGTATACATCATGTACAAAAAGAAGAAGAGAAAATGTGGGAACTCGATAATTTAATTGTTGTTACTGTGGAATCTATCGTTATCAATCTAGGAGACGAGTTCATCAGAATATTAAGAATATGAATTTTAATATACCTACTTTTTTATTTTCTTTATTGTACATTTATACAACACTACATTTATTCACCATAATTTGAATTTTCAAAATACATATATTTTTGTGTGCAACAAAAGTCTATTCATTAAATTTAAATAAATATTTTGATAATAATATTGAAAAATTTTATTTAAATGACTAAAAACCCTCTTAACCCGGTTATGATGCTTAAAGTAGCTTCTAGTTTTGAAATGCTGTTTTTATATTGGACCGAGAAATTGAATCGGCATAGACAAAGACGGATTGTCGGGGATAAAATTTTAGCTACCTGCTACAATTTAGTACATTTCAATCACACAAAGTTTTTTTAAAAGTGCGCCTCATCTATACCGATAATACATAATATAAAAATATTGAATATAAGCACCAGTACTACATTTATTTACGATTTGCATACATAATAAGCTTTTATTACTCTCTTTCATTTCTAAACAGACTATGTCTGATACTGAATTATTACTAAAACAGGCTCATTGTAATCAATTGTCTATCAATTAACATCGACGATAAATATTAATAGCGTAGGCGAGTAAAGAACAAGTGAAACATAATATTTAAATCGATCAATCGCACCTATTCAGCTGGTGCTGGTTTAAGATTATAAAATATCATCATGAGAAATAGAGTGGACGAACACCAAAAAGAGGCCATCTAGGTTTTCTTCGATTTGATGCCAAAGCTAAAAAAAGTTCAGTTCCGTTAACTCTTTTTTTGACATATTAACATATTCTATAGACGTATATTCACCACCTTCGCCCTTTAAAATCTTAAATGGAAAGTAGTATTATGCGATTCATCATGTAAATTTAAAAGCTTTCATTCATTTAGTTTTTCAATTTATACATTATAGTTTGTTATCAATATGACGTTAACTTTTAAAGAAAATGTTGAAATATATAGTTCTTGTTTACAATTCTGGAATAATAATATTGCTAGAGCTGCTGCAAATTTATTTAATGAACAACTTATCGATAAGTTTCCCGTACTTATGTCGGTGACGTCGTGAAATAAATTCGTGGAACTAGATATGTGGCAAACAAAGAAAAACGTAATTCAAAATTTAGTAAGAAATGAAGCAGCTAAAGTGGCAGTTTTGGCCCAGATTCTGATGAGGTCAGTTATTGTAAATTTCATACATTTTTCATGGTAATAAACGTTGCCATTGTGAGACCAATGTTAGCCGATGAGGCTATCGTCTGGTGGTCGAAAGTCCAACAGACGACAGCTAAACAAAAGCTCAATTAGATACAAAAGATTGCTTGCTTGAGCAAAACTGGAGCTATGCGTACTACGTCCACCATAGCCATGTAGGTAATGGTATGTCTGTGACCTTTGGATAGGAAGGAAGTGTCTGCAGGCAGATACTGACAGTATTTCTCCCAAGTTTGCTTTTGACAGAGCTTAAAAGGTAATTATCAGGAATGAGGAGATCGCCCGCAAGGATATAATCAACATTTTCATGAGGGATTAAAAAGAAAGGAAAGTGTATGTGGAATCTATTCCAGATCCCTGCACTTCCGATAGATAAGCATGTTACCGTGGTACAAACAGAACTAGCAGGTATAATCATAGCCGCTAAAAGAAATTGTCCGTAGGTATATAACGGGCAAAACCATCAAAATCGCACATAGACAATCACTACAGGTCTTAGGTAATCATAAGATAACAACTAGATCAGCATGAGTGCCACTCAGCACTTGAAGTGGCCACAACCGACAACAGTATATCTGTAGGTTGGGTAAACCCTTGTCCTCATGGACGCAAAAATTCGCTCAAATTATTTAATGATGGGAAAAAGTCTATAACTTTAAGCCAATTTTGCCAACTGCAATAGTTTCTACCCTTTTCATCATAAAACTGTCATTGGCTCTCATGGTAGATTGTCAGAAGTTCAGGTTAAACTTATTAATGCCATATAATGAAGAAAATAGTGATAATATTTCTGTTTTGCGAAATTCGCGAAAAGTTGATACTTTCCCGCCATTAACAATTCAAAATCTGCGAAATTGGCGAGAATTTTCGCGAATTTAGCGTCCATGAGGACAAGGATTTAAGGGACATGAGCAGTGCTATGGTGGTGTCAGCTGGAAAGCTGGCTAGAAGTTCATCTTGTCTCAGTAGCTTTGATAAGAAGACGGCGAGATAAAATAAATAGCTGTCCATTTACTAAAGAATTCCTAGAGTACCCCAGCAAGGATACAGTCAAAAAAATACCTGGCTATGACTAAGATGAATCTTCGTCTAGTGACAGGTATTCAAACCGAAAACGGTTGGCTAAATAAGCAACTGCATTATAGGAGGAAATGTAAAACAACACTTTGTAGGAGTTGCGAACAGGAAGACGAACAATACTTCACGCTCTCTGTGAGTGCACAGCAGTCTCATCAACAAGAGAATCTGTCTTGAGAGAGCGATGGTCTTCTATAGCCTACATCTGAGCAACGTCACCTCCTTTTTCTGTTTCTTAGGTTTGTTAACGGCTCAGGCAGATTAATCTCTTCATGGGCGGAAACACAAGGGGTTCAATGGCGCCTAAGTGCTGTGACTTTTTAAGACTACCTTCTCCCGCAATTCCAGAATTCCAATACTTGATAATATTGTATAACTAACTACTCTGCTGAACTAATATCTCAACCAGCGTTGAATTACACCCACAATATCTACTTGTACATTTTTTTACAAAATGGACGTAAAAGAAATTCGAAAGAATTGCGATTGTTGATGTTTTGTTTGTACTTTATAATATTTTTAACATATTTTATTTTTTGACTGAAAAGTTTTTTAAATATTTGCTGTAAGACATAACTAGAATATCTGGGCTATTTTCAAAGCATATAGCTGTAATGCCATATGGCAGATTTGTAATTATGTATATTTCGAATTATACGCGCGCATTTCGAATAGACATATTTTGCAGTCAAAACAAGGTGGTTTATTTAATACTAATTCGTTTAAAACGCAATAAATTACCTATAAATAAGAAAAGAGAAAAAATCTGAAATTTATGGGTTCTATTTCGACTTGAGTTAAAATAGTTTTTCGTTTAAATTGCTAGAATTGTTTTTAGCTTAATAATAGCAATTACACCTCGTTGCAGTACAGTTAAAATACTTGGCCACCTCCTCAATAAGACAAATCTAAATCAGCCACCAAAGATTTATCGACTGCATCTGGAGATTTGGATACCAGCTTCAAAGAAATCTGAATTACCAAAGATATATATTCACAATAATTTAATGTTACCCACTACAAAGTGGTTACTATTCGCAATTATTTTAATAAACTGCAATAAAATTAATATTGAAATATTACAAGGTGGTTAACGGGTAATTAAACACACAGGGTTAATTGCCAGGTATTTATCCTATTTATATGCAATTTGTGGCGTTGAGTGTTCATTTTACGTAACGCAAAAATAATCACGCTAATTTACTTTACTAACATGGAATAGTTAACGCATGATTGTTATCTTTCAAAGAATACGAAGACTGAATCTTAGAAAACATTAAACATTATTGGTTCAGTATCGTTACTTTTAAATACAGGGTCATTCACAACTTATCTAAAACAATTTGGGAATAAATGAGCTATGAAAAATTGAGCCAATCTCATAAAAAATTGTAAAATTTTTATAATTTCCGGGGAAAAATATGGTGTGTCCAATTAAGTCGGCATATGGAGAACTTGTTTATTATTGATTTTATGAAAAAATGTTAATCTTGATAAAAAGTTCTGCACAGCCTAAAACCCAAAATGAAGTAATCAGATTTCAATTTCTTGCAGTCGTGTACGAGGTATATCGAAAAATGTAAATTAAGTACCCTTATCTTTTATAATATCGACAGTCGTTATTAAGAAAAGTTGATCCTAATTGAAAACTATGGTCAGATATCCAGTATTATCCATCTACCATTAAAATACAGATTTTGTTATTTTTGCAAACTTCTTTGTATTAGCATTGATAATTTACGTCTAGAGATTGACATTAAATCTAGGATGCACTGACAAACCAATGAACATTGACAGTAAACGTCAAAGCGCTAGTTACAATTTATAAAATACAAGAAACAGCAGCTGTATTATCTTCTGAGGAGAAAATTGAAATAGTTTTCATTGTGGGAGATAATTATAAAACTCATCGAGAAGCGGCAGTGATTTTAAATAACAGACATGCGAATAGAAATATTCAATATTCAACAGTTTTTTTTTTTCAATATACGTTTGCTATCAAAAATTCATTGGTTTATCAGTGCATCCTAGATTTAATATCGAGCTCTAGACGTAAATTATCAATGCTACTACAGAAAAGTTTGTAAAAATAACAAAATCTGTATTTTAATGGTAGATGGATAATATTGAATGTCTTACCGTAGTTTTCAATTAGGATCAACTTTTCTTAATTAAAATCCATTAATCCATTTACTTATAGTATTAACGTTTTTGTGATTATGCGAATATTTACATTAGTTTTTTAAGTGTCAAAAATGGCTTAGATGTACAGCAACTAGGAGTTGATGGATGTAGTTTTAATTTATGGTGAAAAAAAAAAAATGCTTTGGCAGAACGATTTTCTGGTAAATATATGCCAAATGCAGCTACTTTTACCGTGGTGTGCAGTGAGTCCAAGTGTTGTGCAACGTGGGCGTGACACGGGAATTTTGCAACCGAATCGTGAAAGAGATAGAGGTCGAGGGCGTCCATAGTGTATTGTATCAGTGTGGAGTATCATATACGAGGCTCAATTAAATACGTACCATATACAAAGTCATGCATTAATACTAAGACATTGGACCAGGAGGACCGGCCACCAAGATCTCCTGAATTTAAATCGTTTGGATTTCTTCTTGTGGGGATATTTAAAACATGAAGTGTATCGCACCAAAGTGGATATATTAATGATTTATGCAATCGTATAAGAGCTGCTGACAACTACGAGTTCAAAACGGACAGGAAGTAGAATCATTTGTTAGTAGAAACTAGGTGAAACAGACCCAAAATTTTGTTGCTGTAACATCAGGTCAATCTATTTTATTAATAATTAACAGCACAAATAATTAATAATTCTACATATTAATAACAATAGCGGCAAAAGCAGTTTAATTTGCTAAATAAAATTGGCGCCATAAAATGTGATATATTTCTTTCCTTGAAAATTTCTTTCAATTGTTTATCTGGTTGTCGATTGCATGCTTTACCTTGTGAGGTTTTACATTGGACTAGTTTCCAATGCCGTGCCAAAGTCTATTTTTAAATCATTTTCAAACTGCCCTTTTTCATTTTTTTTACAATAGTATATTTGTAAGAGTTCCCTGTAAATTTAAACATTTCTTTTTAGATAAGTTCTGAATCACCCTGTATATTCAGTGAAATTTTCTTGACCATATAGTCATGTATTAACAGCATTTATGTCGTGGGATTATAGGTCAAATTAATAAAACAATTTACGTACATTTTGCGTACGTTTCAGGTTTATTTTTATATAATACCCGTCTTCTTGCAATAGAAAAATGATTTATAATGTAGACAAATTAATATTGACAAAACGTACAAATTTGGAAAAATCTTTAGTCACATTTTCATGTAGGCTGAAGTTCTTAATTAAAAACAATAATTAAGAGCAGTTAAATATATTAACACATATTTTACATTTTGTTGTAACGCTACAGCTGGACAATAAGCTGTCCTAAGACCACACATTTATATAACAAAAAGTCCTAATTGTTGGTCACAAAACATGCCCTTGAATTTTTGACCTGTACTTAGGCAACACGCTGTATAATGGTTGCTACTTTATATTTTGATGCATTTTTATATAATTATACAAAATTGATTCATGAACCTTCACAGTTATTTAAACAATTAAGTTATATAATAAATAGTCAATGTTTTTGTACTATTTCTAGCAGATCTTTAGCACCACAATTAATAACATTTTATCATAATACCATGTGTGTTAAGAATAATTAATATTCATTAATATTGAAAAAAATGGAAACCCAATATACTTTTGTGTGTGCGTATTTTATAATTTGACCATTTTCTCGTTTATATTTAAAATATTCACCAGAGAAAAAATTTAAACAGTTTCTAAATATTTTTTCAATATTAAATAACTATTCACATCACGATTAATTTCATTCTTCTTCATTATGTTTTTTATTTATTTTAAAATATTATTCAATTAAAGATATACATTTTTTAATTGGCTAATATAATTATCCTATTAAAATTATTTTTCAAGTTATTAAAGAGAAAATTATTCCTAGGATTATTAAAGTCAATTAATTCATGCATCAATTTTGTATAATTATATAAAAATGTACGGTCAACTGTGCACCACGCAACATCAGTTTTATAACTTTAAGGTTTTTTGATAATTTCCAAAATATAGTATAGGTAGCAACTATTATACAGGGTGTCTGGGAAAATGTGGGAAATCTCTCGGATGCAGATAGAACATGAAAAAATAAGATGACAAATTCCTATATAAATGTTTCCTACTATCTCTCCCTACGGAGATATGTGTCCTTAAAGGGCATCGCTAGAAGTCCAGCTTCTTGAATAACTTTTAAAGTAAAATATGTTTCAAGGACACTATTTTAAGGAGTCCTTACTAGTGTCCTTCACATTTTTATTAAATTATATTAAGTACTTTAAAAGTTATTCAATAAAAACCGACTTCCAGCAGCGTCCTTCAGGGACACATATCTCCGTAGGAAAAAAAAATTATAGGAACTTTTTATCTTATTTTTTCATGGTCTATCTTCACCCGAGAGATTTCCACATTTTCCCGGACACCCTGCAAATCATTCTGAATAGAAATAATAATGCAATTGAATGGTATAAAAATATACGGGGTGTAAGTACCATTAAAAAAAATGTATGTTTGTATTATATTTTAAAAGAGACACCCTATATATAAATTACAAATACGCCACTGAGCTTTACTAAAAAAACTATATCAGAAGCAATTACGCACAATCCCTTAAAAGTATATTTTTAATTTCACCCTGTATCTCAAAACGAAGAGGCGTATGAAAGTTATAATTGCGGCATTTTAAGTTTCTCAGAAAAGTGTTGCAAAATCCGTATCTTTCCATCTCTTGTAGTTTCCCTGCTGATAACCTGCAATTACAACGATATTGGGAAACGTACGTAAACAATTTTAAAATTCATATTTGCTTTGCACTGCGCAGGTATTTGGAAGATGTGCATTTTGTAGAATATAACATACCACACAATATTATATATAAATATTTTCAAATTTACAATAGATAATGTTCTTCAAGCACATGCGCTGTGGCATTAATATCTCGTGCAGAATAACCCCCCGGAATATTGACACACCCTGTATTAGCTAATTAGGGAAATTTATTGTTTATATGAGTAAAAGTATAACACTAACTAAATGTCTTAAAACTTATATAATTCTTGCTTAATTTAGTAGACAAGTTAAATCTGAAGTCAGGAAAGAAGCATTTTAACGTATGTACAAAAAAATCTGTGTTACAAATGCAATTCCAGCATTTTGATGGAGCTTTCTATGAACTTGATGCCAACTGTTGATTGTGCTTGGGTCATATGTCGCAACAGAATCAGGCACGCGTCAGATGACTCCCGCGAAGGTCGGTGGCCATACTTAAATTTCAGATATTGCTACAGTCGCAAGCTGTTGTCAGCAGGAGTGTATGACTTCCTGCTATCTAAACAAGCATCTGTAAAGTCGCTAATCATCATATCTTTTTTCGCATTGTATCTGTTTTCTCCACGTGAGTATGCAAAAAGTGGTTAAAGCAAGATTGATAATAATCTGCGCCTTTAAGCGCCTTAAAGTTGCTAGATATTGAATAAATTGAAACTCCATTCTGAAATTGGAAATAAAAAAAAATTGTTCCGTATTTGAAAAATTAACGACTTTGAGGCCTTTGTTTCAGTATTCTCAAATTATTTCTAAATTTTTTAGAGTCGAATTTTCCTTGTAAGAAAACACAAGAAAAATACAGTATGCCACCACATCCTACAGTATATCTTTGTATATAAAGTACATGATAAGATCTGCCTTGCCATATGTAATCTTTGTAAGAAAACAAATAAAAAAAAATTACAGTATGCTATTTCATCTTATAGTATATTTTTGTACATGTAGTACATGATAAGGCCTGCCTTAGCTAACGTGACCATGCGTCCCGCTTTTAAGCTATGTGTCCCGCTGTCGCCAAAATACGTAAAAATGTCCCGCTTTGACAAAGATAAAACATAGCAGCAAGCAAAAGTTCTTAATTGTATGTCCGTACTGTGTGTATATTGTCATCACATATCAATATTGCTTAATAAAGTAAATTTTCATTAATATATCAAAGCGTTATTCTTCGAATTATGTAAGAGCAAGAGACAGAATTACTTTTAACAAAGGTTCATATGGTAAGTAATAAATTTAAATGGGCAAATAATAATAATATTTCTATATGTTTTTGAACATTCCGTAATAGTAGTAAAATCTTACAAAGATCTTAAAGAGTATCTATTCTCATTGAATAGCAATAAAATTGGAAACCATTTAGAGAAATACCCTAAATTTTCTAGATCAACCTCTAAGAACTGACCTAAAAACAGTACAAAATATATCTGTAGGTATTTTTAAAACAATATGTAATAATTTTAGGACGTCCCGCTCTGAGGAAAAAAATAAATGGTCACGTTAACTTCACCATCTGTAATTTTTGTTTCTATCTGAATTTTATAGTTTATTCCACTAAAAAAAATAAGGATTATAAAAACGTAAACACTAAAACGTACATATTAATTAATAATTCATCAAATGAACTGTTTTAGATGAGAGTTTATAACAATGATTATCATCTTAGAGAACGATAAAATAATTTTGTCAATTTTAGATGCAATGCAGTAGCGCCACTTCCGTTTATTCAGCAATTTCTAAAACAGTAGCACTAATAAAATCATAAGTAAAGAAAAGAAGAAAACAGAGAGAAAAAAGCGACTGTAATTTGAAAACCAGAAAAGGTATAATAGTAGTAGTAGTAGTAGTAATTTATTTTATTGTCTGAAGCTATTTATTTGTGGCATAATTTTAGTTTTTCTTAAGTTTTATTGGGTTTTTTGCCACACTTCTGAAAAATAATAAAAATTAATTAAATAAGCCCTTGCGCCAAACGGAACAGTCAAGGGTTATTTATTGGTGTTACATATACAAAGTATTTACACAAGTCAAATAGCAAAATAAAAATTGCTTAACAGAAATGTAGTCGTAAATATGTTAAATACAATAACTAAAATATACGTATAACAACACAGATAAGGTAATAAGAACAATTAGAATAACACAACAATTAAATAAAAATGTATCTAAAAAATTAAAAAAGAGAATATAAATTACAAATTAATATTTAAACACAGATATAGATATTAAAACAAAGATATTAAAACACAGATATAAAAGGCCTTTATTAAGTTTATATTGCTGACAAATTACTACCAAGATATTCATCATTGCTATAAAACGCTTTACTCAAAAGAAACTGCTTAACTTTATATTTAAACGAATTAATATTCAAAGCTTTGATGTGCTCTGGTAATGCATTGTAATATTTAATACCCCAATAGTTAGTGCCATTTCTCGTTTTAGTCAGTCGAAGGTAAGTGGCTTGTAAAATATTTCTACCCCTTGTTTGATAAGAATGGGTCTCACTACTTGTGGTATAAGCATCTACATCCTTTCTCACATGTAGTAAACACTGTAAAATATATATACACGGAACGGATAATATTTTTAATTCAATAAATTTACTTTTACAGTCATCTCTGAAACTGAGACCGGATATTATTCTTATTGCCTTTCTCTGTAGAGAGAATACGTTAGCAGCAGTGCTTGCATGCCCCCAGATCAGAATAGCGTAAGATATTACCGAATGGATAAGGCTATGGTAAACTGTAATTAAAATAGGTATTGATACCTTCTGAGCCAGACTGTGCAACAGGAATAAATTTTTGGAGACCTTGTTACAAACAGAATTGGTATGCTGATCCCATGACAATTTAGGGTCCAAATAGACTCCCAGAAACTTGACAGAATTTGGATTTTTAATTTCTTTTATTTCTCGTAAAGTAAATATGACGGTTTCTGTTTTAGAGATATTTAGATTTAATTGATTTGAAAGAAACCAGTCTTTCATTATTAGTTCATTGTATTGAATCCTTTCAAGTAAATCTGCAAGTATCATGTCACGGCCAGTGAGACTAGTATCATCAGAAAACTGTATAGTTAGTAACGAGTTATCAACTGAGAGGGGAAATCATTAACATAAATTAAGAAAAGAAGTGGTCCCAGTACTGATCTCTGAGGGACACCAGCATCAATAGTTAGGCAAATTTTACAAAAATGTTCTACTAATGCATACTGCAACTTCCCAAACATTTTTCGTAAATTTCTGTTTTTGCAATCGTGGTAGTTGTAATACGAATGATAATAAACTTTATTTGTTGGCTAATAATCGGTTAGCTTTAAAGCTCAAAAGTAAAAGAGGTAAAAGTTTTAGAATAAACCAGTCTACCTGATACGTATTTTTGAATACTCGATTTTTGACAAACAAATAAATTGTAGCAAAAAATAACTTGGAAGATGCTTTTTTCAACCCCCAACAAGAGACATGAATTATCGAAAAATTGTGGAGGAGTTTCACATGCATTAAAAACTTGTCTATTATACCTTTTTTGGGTTTCAAATTACAGCCGCTCTTCCATATTTTTTTGGTAACTTTGAAGGGTTGTATGTTCTAAGGGGTGAACATTGTATTAAGATTATTTCTATGTAAAACTTGTTTTTTTTAACTGTTGATTCACTGGTAGTATCTATATTATTTATTTTTAATAAATGTTTATAAGGTTACAGTAACAACACCAAATTAGTCTCGAACCAGAATTTGATCAAGTTACAGATCACATTATAATATTTTGTAAAGTATGTAATAACCAAAAAATATATGTCAACTGAATTAGATTGAAATTGTTGCACATGGCATATACTCGCGTCAATAATTCAGACGTCTTACGTCACGGCTGACGTTACACATTTGTTTTTATTGTCAACGTAATTTTCGATATTTGGTCGCGATAAAAACAATAATTTTTTGCAATTTAGTGCAATATATAATGCAAACTTTTAGTATAGTATATAGTTTTATTACTGTCAGTTGCAGTTTCGTAAATATTTTGAAGAAAATATAATGAATTATTCATTTGTTCGTATGACGTAAGTCGTCTGAATTCTTGTCGCGAGTATATTATAGGTATGATACAATCAGAGTATTCAATACAATATGTATTCAAGTATTGAATATTTTTATCTGGCGGTATTCAGTATTCGTATTCATCACGTTTAGATAGGTATTAAAGATTGATTACTCAAAAATAGTATTGATGAATAGGGAAAGTATTTTATGAATTTATGGTACTCATGAACACTGACAATTCTTAAAACACACAAGAAACAATAAGTAAAAAGATAAAAAGGCTGAGATTTATTTTATATAAACACAATCTACTCTTCGATTACAGACACGGGCAAACTAAACAAAGCTCAAACTGCGTAGTAAATATGCATTAACCCATTGAAGCTTTGCAGGGAGGCGGTGCCCTCCTGCACCAGTCGCCTCTGATACTGTGGCTTGTGTTTTCTAGTTCTATATTTTTACATTTAAATATGTTTAATTAGATTTAAATATTAATACATTGTACATTGCAAATATTCAGCATATTCATATAATATTAATATTTAAATACAAATCAAGTACAAGTTCAGAATTCAAGTAATCATTAATACTGTAACCTCTATGTTAGGTTAGCGTAGAAACACGTCGCGTAGACAAACAAACTTTATTGTCACTCTTGATTACACAAGAAATATCTTCCAAACAAATTTCACAACTGTCAGCGCTTTACTTTGACGTCTGTCACTAGCGTTCGACTTCTCAATAAATACTGACTCCAGCGGCGAAAATGATCCGCTTATATATGTTTTCGGCGGTCTCGAGAATCAAATATAATGTGGCCGAGAATGTTCCAGGAAACGTCAAAATAAAGGCATCACAAAAATTATAAATTCTAACATAAACAGAAACGTAATTTACAAACCACAAAGGTAGATGAGCCTCCGTAACAATACTTTGACATATTGCTCAGCTCTGGATACATCGGTAAAGTTGTTATTATAAATATACTTATTGAAAATTACAAAGTTAGGCAAACTGTTGTTTTATCGTTACTTTATTTTATTGTAATATTAAATAAATGCTACTTAAAATTTCCATCTCCAACATTTATTTATTTGTAGTAAAACCACTGCACTAGTACCTTGCTGGCAAATTGTTTTGATGGCTCTGTACAAACATTCTTTTATTATATAAATGTATTTTTCTAATTTTGACATATAAAGTGACACTTTTTAGAACTGATAGACATTATGAAACATCTTACTTTTTGTAACTAGGTGCATAAAGTAAAATTTTATGCAATTGGTGACGAAAAATGTATTTCAAAATTACTGACAAAAAGAATTATTCTATTTATTAAACTGTTATAATACAAGTTAAAAACATAAATTATAAATTAATTAATTATTATAAATATTGATAACACAATTATTGCAATTATTCAAATTAATTCCCGACGATATATTTTTTTCATTGCTCGAACTTGCTGTTATTTGGGAAGCGGCGCACATTGCATTAGATGTTTCACCAAATATTTCTTACGCTATAAGTTTTTTATTATTCATGGAATTTTCAACATATCCCTCCGCAACAGAGCTAGATTTCCAACCTCCGTGCCTCTTTAATTTTAAAATATCAGCGCCACTGTCTGCTAGGAAAGTGATAGAGCTTCTTCTGAAGCAGTGGCCAGTATATAGAACAGGATTTGAAAGACCAAGAAATTGTGCAATAACTTTTGGCAATGTCTCCAGTGGTAATTGCAAACTGCCGTATAACTTTTGTTTTTGAAGGTGAGATATCAAGACGAAAATGGCTTCCTTCGTCTATAACATTTTCAACTGGAAGAAATGTTAATTCTGCTTTTCTGTATGCTCCTGCCATTCCAATTATCATTGCAACCTTAGCCATTAAGTATTCTTTGTCATCAGCTTCCACTAAAAATTTGGCAAAATCTTCTTTAATAAAAACTTTTTACTTTTTAGCACTGTACCCTTCCGCTTGCCTTTTAATATATGCTACCAAATTTGTATATTTTTTAATATCAATATTCCTTTTCAGATTTAGTTCAGACCTTAAGATTGAGTAAAGTGTCCATAATGTGGAAATTTTTAGATCTTTCTTACCCTCAAAATATGCAAGTAAAACTTTCTCATTAACATATTTAATTTTCTTCTCATCACACCACGTAACAAATTTTTCGTATGCCAAATCATAAACTGCCTTTGACTTTTTGGGAATTACTGATAATAGAGCATTACCTGCTGCCTCTTCAATATCGCTTGGTAGCTCTTCAGAACTTGAATCACTCATTTTTTAAAATAAATAAAACTAAAAATATATCAATCTCGCTAAAAACCTTCCGTATAGACTTTTTTACAAAATGTCAAACTGACAACTAACAGGAAGTAACAGCAACAAACTAAATTTATGTTTTCCAAATTTTTGTCAATTATATTAAATTTTATTTTTTTATTACTCTCTTCAAAATTAGAAAAAATCTTGTATGCAATACGTTACGAAATGAAATTTTGTGTAACTTGTGAGTTTTTGCGAAACTCACTTCGTTCGTTCCGCAAAAATCTCACGCGTTACACAAAATTAGGCATTTCGTAACTGATGACATAAATAGCTATTATATAATATGTATATAATAATATAATATAATATTTATTATTTATATTATAAAAAAAATGAGTATGGTAAAGTAAAGTAGATATCATGCCATTTGTGTTTAACGCTGAAAAAATTGAAAATTAACTCATGAGTTATAATATATTAGGAATGGTAGTGCCAAAAGAAGAATAGTATTAGTTGTCTAAAAATGTTAATAAGTGCTGTACAGCAAATTTGAATTTAATACCATTTGCTGTTGTTTGTTGATCTAACTGGAGATTCTACTGATAAACAGAAAATTAATATTTTGGAGATTGTCATCTAAGATAATATTATTGAAATGTTAAACCTGCTTGCTGAAGTATTACCAAAATTCTTTAAATTTTGACAGTATGTAGATTGAGAACCCTTCAGTCAAACAGTTAATACGCGAGTAGGCGTAAATACATTTTTTCCAAGGTTAAACTTTTGCTTGAGTAACATATTTTCACTAAATCGCATCTACACACACGTTTCTTTATTGAATCATTAAATCATAAAAAATACTAATCTGTTCTTTGGACACAGTTATAACATAATCTTTTAGAAAACGAAATTTATTAGACCCATAACCGTTAGTAAGAATGCTATAAAACGAAAGACTTTGACTGTCGGTGACACTTTTATTGAGGGGCTTATTAACATCTCGTCTCCTAGGCGTTGTAACAATATTATAAATACATTTAACAAACTCAACCGATGTTTTACTTCTGAGGACTAATGGCTCTGTTGAGAAAACGCGACTTATTCATTTGTTGTGTCTCGGTGTTCAAGTTTCACAGTGTTCAAAGAGAGATCTAGTTTTTGGCAAGTCTGAGAATGTATGTCGTCTGGGGTGTAACACTTGTATGTTTGTATTACATGTAACTGACGTAAATTCTACTACCACATTCCGAGGTCCAGATGTATTGCAGCGAAGAAGCACTTAACGATGCTATTTTGTCTTCAGACTTGTATCGTTATCGTTGTTTTTACTCTTATATTGTCCCGCACAAGAATACATTTTAAGTAAAAAGTGACAGCAGTGCAACACATAAATTTTGTGGTGTAGCGAGATAAGACATTTTTTATAGACATTGTACTATTTTCAAAGTTGCAGAACACGAAACCGTAATAACTTTAAAATTAAATTTATTTATTTTTTAAATAATAGATACATTAAGAATACTGCTACTTAACGTATCTATTGATAAAATTTGTCTCTACTTTTAAGGTCGTCGTGTTTCCCGCCGTAAAATTGTCAATGTGGTGTTTTTAGGTACAGAAATCTCAAAAAATATGTAAAAAACATGTATAGACCAGGGTCGATAATTTTTGAAACCAAAAAAAATAATAGTAGGATGAAACCCATTGGAAAAGGAAGAGAATACAACAAAAATTGAAGGAAAAATAATTTACGGACGATCTGAGGTCGAGAAGTGAAAGGGGGTGAGTTTTTAAGGGTAAAAAACGGTTTACTTCGATTTCTGGCAAAACTACAAGTCCTATGGAAAAAAGTCAAATGCCAAAGTTGTAGTTAATAAAAATATCTACAACTTTTGTATTTATATTTTTTTCACATAACCTCAAAATTTGTGTGAAAAATTCAAATAACAAAGTTTTTGGTTTTTTATTTACAAACATTTTTTTTTTCACAAAATTTGGTGAAAACTTTTATGTCCCAAGTACACTGTAATTTTTTTGATTTAAAATATTTATTTTTTCACCTTATTTTGACTTAATATCGAAAAAGCACCTTAATTTTCAATCGAAAATTCTCACGTCAAAATATCTGCTTTTTTAAAAAAGTAGGTAGGCTTTTTGGTCGTTGAAATCTCTAATTTCTGATGGCGTAAAAAAATGTGCATTACTATAATAAACGTTCTCAGAAAATGCAAAGAAACGAAAAAATATTGTAGATGTTTTATTAAATATTAACTTTATAAACTTATTTAGTTGTTAATTATAGTGGTATATTTCGACTTGCAATTTTTTTATCAATGCAATATGGAATCTTACGTTTTTCGAGTAATTAAAGTAAGTTAGGACATTTTAATAAATAGCTCAAAAATGTACATAATGATTAAAAAAATTTTTCGGATTCGAGTTTGTCGCATCATTTCTTTGTATTTTCTGAGAACATTTACCATAGTAATATATATTTTTACACGATAAGATAGTAAAGATTTCAACAAACAAAAAGCCCACTGACTTTTACAAAAAAGCAGATATTTTGACGTGAGAATTTTCGATTGAAAATTAGGGTGCTTTTTCAATATTAAGTCAAAATAAGGTGAAAAAATAAATATTTTAAATAAAAAAAATTACAGTGTGTTTGAGACATAAAAAAGTAAGTTTTCGCCAAATATCGTGAAAAAAAAATTTGTAATAGATAAAAATAAAAAACCAAAAACTTGGTTATTTGAATTTTTCACATAAATTTTGAGGTTATGTGAAAAAAGTGCAAATATAAAAATTGTAGATCTTTTTATTACCTACAACTTTTTTCCATGGGACTTGTAGTTTTGCCGGAAATCAAGATAAACCGTTTTTTACCCTTAAAAACTCACACCCATCCACTTCCCGACCTCAGATCACCCGTAAATTATTTTTCCTTTCATTTTTGTTGTACTCTCTTCCTTTTCCAATGGGTTTCATCCTACTATTATTTTTTTTCACTTTTTACCATTTTCAAAGGCTTCAACACTGGTCTAGTAGGACAAAAGTAATATCAAAAATAAAACGCTTGATATTTTGTTTATTCATAGTTACTAAATTTTCTTCTAATAAAATAATAACTTTTAAAAGGCATCTGACACATTATCTTGTTATTCTAATCCCATATTTTAAAAATTATTTTTACATACTTATACATATAAGTGAACAATCTTATACAGGGTGTTTCAGGAGGAGATGTACATACTTCAGTATGTTATTCTACGCTCAATTTTAAGTAAAAAATTTCCTATGAACTTAGGTCTGGAAACGCTTTGTTTGGGATATACAGGATGTCAAATTAAAAAAAAAAATGTTACATTAAAACACCCCGTATACAATAAAATATTTAACAATGCGTATGATTTAATTTTTCTTTAATAATAATAATATTAATATTAATTTTATGGAATAAATGTTCGCAATGTGCTTTCTGAACCTCCTGACGATAATATAATTTGTTTTTGCACTTTTAACGTCAGATGGTGACACAATGAATGTCAAACCTTCACAGTGATAAAGAAATCTGTAATAGTTGTAAAAATTAAGTAATATGTTGGTAGCACTAGTAAAACAATATGTGAGCATTGTTATGTATAAATAAACATCTTTCAAAGATATAAAAAGTTTTGAGATTTGTCTCCATACTACATAAGTAATAGTAACTTAAAAACCCCTATCCTAAACAGGTTATGGGTCCAGGACATTATGTGTATAAAAAGTAAAGCAAAAAGTAAGAAAAGTAAAATTTGTATAAAAGTAAAAACGATGTTGCAGTGTGCAAAAATTGCAGAATTAAACATAAAGTTACAAAGAAACAGCTAATGTAGAGAAACTGGTGGATGCAGAAACTTTTCAACAGTGGAAATTCCAATTTGAAATTTTGTTAAAGCACATGGATTGTACGAGATTGCAACTAATGAAGTGAAATATGAAGAAAAAGAAACAGCTCAAGAAAAGGCAGAATGGAAGAGAAGACGCCAAAGCTCACAATCTTCTAGTATCATCAATTGACAAGTGCTCATGCATGTGCAAAATTGCAAATCATGTGCAGAAATGTATAAGAAACTATGTTTAAACCGATCAACCAATCAAACCGATGGTGAACAACAGAAATGTACCATTTTACAGGTCTTTTCACATAAGTAAGTTGGAAAACTTAGTATTTTGATTAAAAAGCTTTGATCAAGAAATTAATAATAAAATGTTAATTTCAAAGATATTGAGTACATTGCCGGAAAACTATAAACAACATGGGAATCAACACCAATTGCAAAACGAAGTTTGACAAATTCAACGTCAAGATTGCTGACAGAAGAAGGAATGAAAAAAAAATTCTGAAAGTGAAAATTCGTTAGCATTTAATACATTAGAAAAAGTTTGTTACAAATGCAAAAAACCGGGGCATATTGGACGTTACTGCAAAGGAAAAAGTAGCATAGAAAGCAAGCAAAGTGTTACAGGTGTGGTGAAAGTTTTGTAAAAAAAGAACCCTGCAGAATCTGCAAGAGAGTGAATCATAAAGAAAAAGACTGTTGTTTTAAAAATTAGGTGAGAAATGCAATTGAAAATCGAGAAAACAGAAAAGTGTTATTTTAAGCAGAAGAAACTAATATAATGAAGGAAAACGTGTTCATAGTACATTCAGGATTTTCTCCTCATATGGTAAATAACATGAAACTTTTTCCTAGTTTTAAAAATATTAATACAGAAATTGGAGTAGCAAAAAAGGATGAAGCCATGAAAGCAGAGGGAAAAGGATCTCTATAAAATTTTGTAGGTATTAGAAAAGGTAATGTTTGTGCCAGAACTTAGTTAAAATCTATTATCAGTAAGTGCAATAATTGAGAAAGGTGGTGCAGTCACATTTAAGAAAAACAAAGTGTATATAACAAAGGATAATAAAACTATATTACAAGGTGAAAAAGGGGAACAGTGCTAGACGACTATACACATTATACTGTAGTTTATTTAATGGAAAATAAAAATGAAGTGTGTGAATATCTCAAAGAATATGTTGAAGAAATGAATGCTTGTGTCAAAAGTAAGAGGTGATAATGGAGATGAATATAAAAATAATGAAATGAGAAAAGGGAGCCGAAAAAAAGGAATTATAATGGACGTGGCGATAATAACGTTGATAAAAAATGGACAATTCAATCGTTGTACTAAACACATTGATGTAAGGTATCATTTTATAAACGAACAAATAAAAGAAGAATTGATTAAGATCGAATATCTTTTAACAGAATAAGTGATGGCGGATATTTTTACAAAAGCATAATTTTTATAACTATTAGGAACTATTAGGTATTAAAGAAATCTGTAATAGTTGTTAAAGTTAAGTCATTTGTTGGTAGCATTAGTAAAACAATATGTAAGCGTTGTTATGTATAAAGAGAATAATGTAGTAAAAATAAACATCTTTGAAAGATATAAAAAGTTTCATTGAGATTTGTCTCTATATTACATAAGTAATAGTAACTTAAAAACCTCTGACAGACAAATTATTCAAAGACAAAGAAAAACTTCTAATTAGACTGAATAAAATATTTAACAATATGTATAATTTAATAAGTGCAAAAACAGATTTTATTAGCAAATGCTGTTTGAGATTTCGATTTCCAATATTTATATATTTATTTGTAGTTAAACTTGTAGCTAAAACACTGCACTAGTACCTAATTTTTTAACTATTTGACGATTTTCACGAACTTTCAAATTAATTAATTTTTGATTTCTATTTTACTAGCATCGTACAATGCCGTTTTAATATTTTATTTACTTGTACTTGTCACTGTCAATTTACAGTTTGAAAAAATACAGTGAGTAATTTTATTAGAAAATATTAATAAATTTCGAGACAATTTTCTAAATCGGAATATCCAATTTTACCAATGTTGAAAACTCGCGCTTGTTTACTGAGTAATTAATAATATCGTTAGTATATATTTCACGTTTTTTTCTTGGGTGGTACTTGAGGCCCTGGACATTGCTATTTCACATTACACAGTTACAGTACGCACATCTGAAACTTAACTAAAACGAATCAGAAACTATAGTAAAATTTTAATTACAGGTTTTAAATATAATATAAACGACCGTACAGTATGGCAAACTACACTTAGTCGCGTCAAATTAGCATTTCACTTGTAACTTTTTGCGGAGAGGTCCGATTCTCCAAAAATTCCGAATATACAAAAAATATGCAAAATTGTTTAAATTATCCAAACGTTCCAAACGTTCTTGACAAAAAGTTGGAAAAAATAACTTTACATTTTGTACAGAGACAGACAATTTCGTAATTTAGAAGTTCAAAAAACGGTAAAAATATACAAGGAATTTGAAATAGTGTTTTCGAAAGCATACAAATTATTCTACTTAGTTTTAATAATTCCTGCAACAAGTGTTTCAATTTTATGAAGACATAAATAAATTTGCAAATTTAAAATGCAGTCGAGTAGATCTGTTTTATACAAAGTGAGTAGTGTTTAAAATTATTTTGCTAAAAGTGGAGGCAAACGAAAACGAAAATTTGGCAACTTTGTTTTATATGTGGAAATAGATAAATAGGCTGGCTCCTTTGAAAATTTGTTTAAGGTCTTTCATATTTTTTAGAGTTCTTAAATGAATTACGAACATTTTTTTTTAATTATTGGATAAATATATTTTTTTTCTATCGTAAATAAAATTCTAAGTTCTGATGTCATTTAATTTTTTAATTTATGGTTATAATAGTGGGCGAAAATATGCATAATAAAAAACGATAAACGCGTCAAGGAATATTAATTACCTCAGGGGTAACGTAAAAATTTATTGTTGAATCTCACTTCTAGCAGCTACCACGAGCCGCCACTGTAATTACGTATATGTCTGCTTTATGTTTTCGTATAATAATAATTATTTAATTTGTATAGTGTATATAACACCAGCTTTTATAAATAAAATAATAAAAATACAAATAAATGTATTTTAAATACATACAAATACAAATTCATATAAAATCTAATGTAAACGAAATTTTTCTGATTTTCTATTTCTGCATATATACGTGGCCGTTTAATTTCGTTATGATGGGGTACAAAATCTGCACCATTAGTACATCATTCTCAGAATTTGTGTCTAAATATCGAACGTCATTAAAATAGTTCTGTGGCTTGTTTAAGTTCTGCTGCAATTTGGACTTGGCATAATTGGCTGACATTGATCTAGCGGTCTTGTCGCAATGTCTTGGCGACGAGACTTATAGAGCACATCCGCCTCTCTACGGCGGACTTCTTAATTACATATCTTGTGACTTTGTCTTTCTTCTTACTGTTTCAAATAACTAAAATTCTACCGTCCAAAAATTCCGAATTAATATACACGGGTGACTATTTAAAACAGAAATTGTACAACCTTCTACGATATTTAAAACAAAGTCAAACAACCATTAGAAGTTTATTTTACAAATAATATAAATAATTTACTAAAATTTGAACGAAAGATGTATGTTCGTCTGAGATCAGAGATTTGAGCAATAAAAGGATATAAATTTGTTAGGTGTCCGTTTTTGTGTTTCGTTTATATAATTACTACTTCATTTAATTCGTCAGGGGCGTTTCTACTTATACAGGGCGTGAACCATTGGACGTAACTGATTGTGATTTGTTGCCTTGCAACTAATACTATAGAACTATGTATAAACAATAACTAAAACACTTACTGAGCTTAGGTCAGGATAGAATTGCCGTCGGAATCGCCCACTGGCATACAGCTCTTGCAACAAGCTCAGAACCTTTCAACAAATAAGAGAGAAACACATGAGTACCCAAGCATACCTTCACATTTTCTAAACATCAACATGTACTACTTAGATCAACTAGTAAATATATATTCTCCCTCAGACTGCAGCTGGATATCAACAATACAACAATGTACACTGACCAGACCACCTCTGCAAAGATAGTTCATAGCAAGACTAGGTCTTAAACCAGAACCAGACCGCGTCACCGCAGCTAGCGGCCCCTGAGATATCCCCCGCTCACCGCAGCTAACAGACGGACTGTATCACCGCAGCTAACAGCCCTAGGATACCCCATACCTCAAAATACCGTGTCACACGCAGCTAACGGCCAATAAATAACAAAATAATAATAGGCCGGCCTCGTCAGTAATACACTATTATTCATAATCTCAAATATTTAATTAATCAACTACTAACTTAGCCAATAAACAAATGTTAAGCATGCCAAGTACTCTGTGATGTAACTCACCTAATAATCCAACACAACACTAATACAATTGTCTAGTCCACTATTTAATACTTAATTTAGTATGCACGCACACATTTACCCTCGAACTGTCTTAAAGAAATAAAGCGACTTTAAAAATCATTTAGGGTCCGACTAAACACTTAAGGCCGCCGTATTTCTGGCAAAATATGACCCGTATTTGTAGTGTTTTTAGGTACTGAAATCTCAAAAAATAAAGCTTGAAGAACAAAAATAACCACACAAATAGAATCTTTAAAGTTCTGTCTATTCAATATTACTATTTAAATATAGTTTAAACAAAGTTTTAACTTTTAAAAAACGTATTTTCATATTGGTCTTTGCTGCTAACCTAATGTCACATTTTTATCAATTAATTTATCGTGGTTATACATAAACCTAAACAATTTTATATGTAACACTAAGTAAGTTTATGTTATAGGAATATTTAGAACTATATATCAATTTTAAAAAGTAGTTAGTTTGATAAATTTCAGTACCTAAAAATGTATTAGCATTTTTCCATAAGGGTCATTTTCTCAGCAAATTCGGTCAACTTCATTATCTAGAAGTCTGTTACAAACTATAAAAATTTGACTCAATTTAACAATAAATAGTTCAGCCTCTGACTAAGAGGTGGCGGTAAAGTAAATGCTGTTTACAGGGCGAGCAAAATTTGGAATTAAGTATTATATTAGAAATCAAGACGAATTAAACATACCACATGCATTTGATTGCATTGTTATTGATATAAATTTTCGATTTTACCACTTCGGAACGGTTATTGAACGTGCGAAAGACGTTCTGTATGCAGTTATGAGTAAATTTTGACCTTTAAAAAAACCTCAAAATTAAGGGAACTACAAAAATCTCTGTAATATTAACAAAGGGCTATTGGAACACTGTTAACGATAAAATACAGTTGTTTAAAGCACCAACCCAAACTCCTGAAAAATTCAGAGAATTAAATCGATCTGATCCAAATTTTAAAATACAGAGTGTTGAAAAAAATGTAGTCAAACTTGAAAAAATTTCAAAATTGACAGAATTTGAAAATTTTTAAAGTGAAATGATAACCACTTCAAAATTATAAATTTCAAAAGGAAAATCTTACAGTTAAATCTGTCCACTGATACTGCTGGCTATCGTAATATGATTTAGACAGGGATACAGGAAACAAATGACGCTTACCTGTATATTAGTGTACATTGTCATCATGCCGCCAGTGAATTTTTTAACGTTTACTTTAAAACATTTATTAGCATTCGTCTTGTAAATTACTGTAACTCGTTGGAGGTTGACATTTAGGTAAATTGGATCTCAGTAATATATTTTGACATCTAATTTTCACCGTATAAGTTTGCTTACATATTTTAAAATTACCACACAAATAAAGATGTAATAGATAACAGGGTCAGGTTGAAACATAAAACGATTGTTTTTACTATTATCTTTTATTTTGCAGGTACACAATTTTTTTCAAAAAGTATATTGCTATTTGTCTTCTGTGAATTGTCTCACTATGTATTATTAAATACCTATTACAAAAAAGATAAATAATGAAATAAAAATATATTTACATTATACAGGGTTGTCTGTCCCCCTGTCCCATATTATTTTTTACGCATTGGAGTATCAATTTCCACTTGCTGTAAGAAATCGCACTGGGAGGGGTTTGATTTTTATTATTCAAAACTTTAGTAATAGTCTATGAAATAAATATCTTGTCCAGAAGCGACGGCGACAATTGAATTTCTATGGCGTTTTTTAGAAGATTAAATTTATTGATAAATTTGTAATATTATGGGAAAAATTTGAGTCCTGAATCGTTTTTAATTTTAAAAGTGCTAATTTATTATGGTTTTATGTATAATCGAAATAGCTTGTACATACTAAGATAGGTATTACATATTTAAATATTTATATGGTTAATATTAAATTAAGTATCTTCTGTCATCTTAATCTTTTAAAATAACTGACAATAATGGTCAATTTTTCTTACAACATTCTCCAAGAGCGCTCTTTTATGATAAAGTTTATGATTCCAATCGTAATTTATTCGCAAAATGTCTACAGAGCGTTCAGCAAAGGATGGGCCATATTTTAAGGCTAGCTTCTTTGGACAAAAATTATTTGATTTCAATTAATATTGTACATAAATAACTATTATGTATTCCTAAAATTTGATAAATTAAAGATTCGAATCCCCTCCCCTGTTCCTGTTACATTTAAATATATAATTATTAAGTACCTATTATTTAATTCAATTTACAAATAATGATATACATACCTTTCTATATCCAACGAACTTTCAATGAATAAAAATGTCCTATAATTTTCACTAGTATTACACACACATAAAGAATACAGAAAACCACTGCTACTGCAAAGCACAGATTTGCAAAGGATAAATTGCAACTGAACGCTGAAATTTAGAATACGGAAAAATCGATATCCCATTTAGATACTAGGGTTGTAAACATTTTGCCGCAGATCGAACGCATGACCTTCAAGCTCAGTTTCGGCATGTTTGGGCTACCCGTTATTTTCTGCACTCCAACTGTGACATTCTTTAAATATTTGCAGTTCAAGTTTTCTCCGTTAGATATCCAGCACTTCCCGGTACACAGTTTTATATCATTGTCAGTCAACGATCGAGGTACTTTCTTATTTAGAATACCGCAACCTTAAGACAAAGTTCCTATACATTTTTATCAATGTTTATTTTAACATGATCCCTGCTCAAGTCAGGTAGTCGTCCCATCGGTCAAATTGTCTCGCTTCGTAACTATATGCTCCTAACAAATTTGTGTCACATCGTAATAAAATTTGTTAATTTACCTTGCAAATTTGTCTACCAATTTGATATGTCATAAAATTTTAACTAATTTCTTAAACGAGATGCAGTTGGGATGATGTGCAGTATAACTCATACAAACAAAGCGATTGATAATCAAAAAGAGAAAATACTATCAATTTGCATTTATTTTGATTTCACACAGGGTATGTGAGTATTCTAAACTGATACTTACTTTTTTGTTTAATTGTTACTTGTGAATATTTTTTATATTTCAATGCAGAAAATGACATATAAAATGTCTATAAACAATATTGATAGTACTTCAAATTTATCATAAAACTGATATCGAATAAAGAACGGTTAAAATAGCAAGAAATTCCACGACAACAATTTAATAGTTTGCTTTTTGCCAACCATTACGCAAAAAGCTTATAAAACCTTTGTTTAGATATTTAAAAAAATGGAAACAAAAACGTTATAATCAATTTTCTAATTAAAAGGGCTACTAACTACTACTACTAACAGTAAGTAGTATAATAAATTTAAAAAATAAATCTAAACAAGTTTTTGAGGTTATGTAACTGAGTTTTTGAAAAATTATTATAGAGACACAAACTCATTTATATTTATAACTAGGATGAATGTTAATCAGTTAAATACATTTCCATAGATATTATTATTAATATTATTACTTATTAACAATAAAGGCAGATACAAAGTCTATTACGCACAATAGATAAATAATAAAAGTACATAATTTGTTAAATTTAGAAAGAATATATTGTTTAATAATATAACGAAATAAAACATTTTTACATACTACGTCATGTTATTATCTACAAATATAATCTCAATATTTATCTTATTTAAGTTGTTATAGCAAACTTTTGTTTCAATAATAATATTATTAATAATAATAACGTTTATTTTCCTTTTCTATTAAAGTATAGGAATAGTCGATAAATGTACCTACTGTTACTGCTACTTACTTTCTAAAATAATCCAGTAATATACACTCAATTAAAAAATATTTTAACTGAGATTTAAATTCAGTAAGATTCTCAATGGTAAATTATTAAATACCTTGAATCCAAACACCAAAGAGGACTTTACATAGTTACTGTAAGATACACCAAAAGTATTCCATTGTCTAGTTTTATATGTATGCAAAGTACATATTTTGTGAAAATTATTTTTATTACTAAAAAAGAAAGCACATAATTCAAACGTGTAAACACTGGGAAGCGTTAATATTTGATATTATTGTTATTGTTGTGGTTGTTTCCACAATTCCATTAAACCTATATTGTGTACCTACCAACTAAACGGGTTTTCTTTTTATAGACAGTAATTTTTATGACATAATTATAATAATTTTTATAATTATTAATTTAATTATAATTATTTGAATGTCATAATGCTATTAATAGTAATAATAATTATTATTATAAATATTTATGAAGTAATAATTTACAATACGTAAACAATTAAACACGTTACACAATACTCTAATGTTCATAAAAACTGTGGAAGAACTAACACAGTATAATGAAAAATCACCAATATTTTGAGTTTGTTATAACACTAAAACTATATAAAGTAACTTGTAGGCAAATTTATTTATATTAGGGTAATTACCTTTATAATATAGTAAAAAAAGAAAAGTCTTTATTTTAAAAAAAATCTGTCCGGTTATTTAAATTATAACTGTTGGTTACTGCTAGATACGTAAATTAAGAAATATTAATATACAGTAACGACATTGTCTTTAGCTCATATGCTTATTTTTAGCAGTTTGGAACTAAAATTAAACCCGACTACCTCACTATACGAAAATTTGTAGCGTACTTGGATCTAAAAATTGACCAGGAAACTTACAAAGGAAACATTGTCTCCCAAATGGCAGTAAATTCATGTTGCATACACATAATGTTAGTAACCCAAGGATTTAACCCCAATAAATATGTCATGTGAGTAAAATGTGTCCTTCCGTTACCTCCCTGCGCATCATTTGATATTTTTAATAACAATGTCTATTGTTGGCTTTCGATAAACTAATTCTGCATATCTCACTATACAGTGGAACAATGAAGTTAGCAATATATAATTTTTACAATTACTGTGCTGTTCTTAATATATCATTGCGTGTACTTACGAAGTTAGAAACACGAGCAATGTAGTGAGAGTTTTGTATATTAATAAGGACAAGATAATTGCAAATTTGCTGAATTTTGCTGAATATTTTAATACGGAAATTATTTTTTGAAAAATTTGAGAATCATCGACCTCTTGAATTGAAATGGATTACAAGTAACAGTAATAAACCATAAATCGATATTAAGTAACACAACGCACGTAGTAATTTAATTAATTCTTGAAAATAAAACGCAGAGTGAACTTGACAACATTCTTGCTTATTTTTAGTGTAGGAATTCCTAATATCTCGCGCAGCAATGCGCGTTAGCGTTTTTTGAAAACTAAAATTAACTGATGGGCCTGTAAATATTTTGGAAAAGTGCATTTAATTGTCTCTGTTATTTCTAATAGAAACATTTTATTTCAAAAACTCAGTCATTATGGATTTTTTTTTATAAATTTAAAATATTTGTATTTCCATTTCCCCCCAAGAAAATATATAGGAATTTTTCTTCGAAATTTAATTTTAGTTGCAGTGAACATTATAGCACAAGTTCTAAGTTTTTGAGAGATGCAGATCCCCTCGATATTCATAATAATAAAACTTCTAAAACAATATTTTTTGGATTTGATATAGTTAAATTGCATTTTAATCACCTATTTATTAAAATTTAAAAAATAACTAAAAAATGTTCATCTTTTTAAAATATATCTTACAGCGGTAAAGATATTTATACTTCGAAATTCTCTCAGTAGTGTCAAAATTATGAAATTTTTAAAAGAAGTGTCTCAGTATCTTAAGCACTGGTATTGTATATAGGATGTAGCATTTATTATGTATAAAATTTGCACAATTAGCCGTTAGAGTGTAGCTAGTGTAGAACCATGGGCACGTAACAGAGATGTTATGTTCCCAATACGTGCCTACGACAAAAAAATTTGGATATTAAGTTTCTAGTGCTTGTTACGTTTCGCCGACGCTTTCGGATCTTATATGGCCACATTCCTGCGACGTTGCGATTCGGAGATGACGTTGCGGCATGGAAACCGCAACTTTAATGGAACTTCAACACTGATAGCTAATATTGTTACATTTCATTTATTTCTATACATTCCATCTCTTATCCCTTAGCCAGATGACAAAAGTTACTTTTTGGTGATTTTTAAAGGAAAAGCACAAACTAACTAAAACAGAGATTTTAAATAATGTTAATGTTTAATGAAAAGATTTATATAAAAATATATTTAATGTTACGAATAAACCACACCCATAACGGATAAAATAACACAAAATGAGATAAAAACCTTATCATTCTTAGGGGCACAGATATAGTGGAAGCAGGTTTTCCGCTTACTGGTAGTCAGTGTATATTTAAATTTATATAAAAACAGCAGTTTAAAGCAGACTAAAGCGGACACAGTGGAAGCGGTTTTCCTCTTGCTGGTACCCTGCGCCGAACCGCGCCTATATGCTTTTGAAAATTATAACATACTTTTAAATGGAAACATACACAGTGAAAGCAGGTTGAAGCAGATCGGCGTCGGAAACTTGCGAGCCCGCTTTTATCAGAATTCAAATGTAATTTATTTCTACGCGCAGGTCGTATGCAGAAAAATGGACAAAGAACTAGTAATACCTTCAGTTTTTCTATGACCAATATAGGACAAAATCCACAGCAACCGATAAATAGTAGACAAATATTGGAGAGAGATTAGTAATGAAATTAATGAAGAGGGTAAATATTAAAATATATAGGGTGTCGGAAATATGACTCGGTTTATTTTGCTGTATGATAAATTGTACCAAACAAAACATATTTGATTTAACAACTTTTCTGACCAACAGTATATGAAAGCAAACAGATTTTGAATATGTGACAACGTCGCACACCTACCATAGTCTAAGATCTCACTATAAAAGACCTTCACCGAGCTGGTTAATGGATGAAATGTTTTTTATATCCAATTAAATATGTCAATAAATATATTGCAAATGGGTTGTCTAAAAAATTTCAGTCCAGGATATGATTAATTAACAATTAAAATTTTGTTTTAAACATTTCACTAGTTTGGTTAATAGATAAATTCCATGCCAATCGAAAGTATGAATAGAATATGCAAACGTTAGGTTGACTATTTTTTCCCGTCACAACTCTTGGGTCATCCGAATTACACAAAAAACACTTTTTGGTCATTTTTTTACAACAATAAATACTAGCACGTTTTTTCAATTCTAACTATAGCAACAATATACTCCAAAATGACGCACATCATTCACGAGTCTATCGCTATCCTTTTCATTTTCAAGAACAAATAGCATGCGCACTCTCTTTCTTCCAATGGACGAACTACACACAGCTGCAATGCTGCAATGCTCTTCTATCGCATGGAATGATTCGCTAGGACCTCTCTGTCGCACATAACCACTCGCAGCAATATTTCACTTTTTAAAACTCGACAACTGGAATTCAGGACTGATTTTTCGCAGACAACCCTATACCACCGTGTTCGTAATGAAATAATCTTTATTTTAATTTAACTTTAATTTATTAACCACACCGGTGCAAGTTACTAGTATCGATTTACCTGTTTATACCTGCCTACCCAAGAGATGTGACGGGAAAAAAATAGTCAACCTAACATTTGCATATTCTATGGGCTTCATACTTTCGATTGGTATGGAATTTGTCGCCAGTGAAATGATAAAAAAAAATTAATTGTTAATTAATCATATTCTGGATTGAAATTTTTTAGACAACCCATTTGCAATATATTTTTTGACATATTTCGGTCGGGTCGGTCAGTGGTCGCGCGGTTTAAGGCGTCTGTACTTGAATCGAGGTAGGGTGGAATAATGTTGGCTTGGGTCAATGTGAGAGATTGATACCGGTTGATATTTGACTACTCCCCTAATTAATGTGGTTTTCCAGGTTTCCCTCATTCCTGCACTGAATAATGGTTAGGGCCTACCAACGTAAGTCGTTCCTGGGCGCAAATGCGGCCTACTGAATAATAATATGCCGCCCGCTCTCCCGCACAAGTCTCCGACTTCTGGGCTAATCCCTGTGATTAGATTGAGGGGTAGAGATATTATTATTATTATTATTATTATTTAATTGGATATAAAATACTTTTCATCCATTAACCAGCTCGGTAAAGATCGTTTTATAGTGGGATCCTATACTACCATGTCAGATGTTTGTACATAATAAATACAAATATGTACGCATAATAAACATACTTAGTGTTAACGGTTTTCTTAGAGCTCTTTTCACAGCACATAATAAACTATGAAATAGTTATGTGTTCAAAATTAATTTCGTTGTTTGTGAAAAGCGTTTATCATTCAAATGTTTCGTAACCAGAGAGTTTCACCTAGATTCTCCATAAATTAATTGGTCATGGTTACTATAAATTGTTCCATTTTTGTTTATGTACGCAAATAGCAAAGCAACACTAGATAGAGAAAAACAACTACCACTATTACTTATAATAATTTGAGGTTGACAGCAGCAGGTAATGAATGCAATATTGTCGTATGCTCCAGTACGTTACAGTTTTAAGGATTTTTTAAGGATTAAAAACCTTTATTGTTTACTTCATTAATACTGATAAAAAAATCAAATTACGTTACAAGAATTTTTACTTAATCTTAGTTGTGAATTAATTTGTAATTTCGTAACACAGTTTTGCACAACAACACAAACAAAAAAAAGCGGAAGAAACCAAACAATCTGAAGTAGGACATCAGCCGTCTACTTCTCAAGAAAATACAAACAAAAAATATATAGATAAAAACAATATACAGGAAGACTACGGAAATACAAGAGACATTTGAAAATAGAAGGGAAAATAGCAACGAATGGCAATTCCAAAATAAAAGATATAAGGCAACTAATCGCAAACCTATGTTTTATGGAACATCAACAGATAACGTAGTTAAAGGACTACCAAGATATATATGGTTTTTAGTATCTAGGTTAAATCCTGAGATGACAGAAGATGAGCTTAGATCCATGTTACGAAAAAAATGTCCTAATTTAGAATTGGTGGTAGAGAAACAAGAATTGTATCAAAACAATTATCAGAGTGCCTTTAAAGTAGGAGTAGCAATGGAAATAGAAGAGCAAGCTTACAATGCAAATTTCTGGCCAAGAGACTCAAGAATAAACAAATACAATTCTTTTTAGACAGAAAAAAAAGATTGTTGAAAAAACAATTAATAGAAAAGTAGCAATTATACATCAATACATTCAATCCATAGGGAATAGTATAGATAGTTTAAATTCATTTTTAAGTAATCATCCGGAATGCTATTTTATAGCTCTAACAGAGCATTGGAAAGCCGAGTGGCAATTAAGCTTATATAGTGTAAAAAATTTTACATTAGCAGCACATTTCTGTAGAGCAGAGGGACATCACGGGGGAGCAGCAGTGTATTGTCGGAAGAATATGAAATTCAAAATCAGAAGAGATATAAACAAACTATCAGAGTGCGGTGTGTTTGCATGTACCGCTATCGAGTGTACTGTAAGTAACAAATAATTGATAATAGCTTATATCTATAGACCTCCTAGTAGTGATCCTATGGTATTTTATAATAAACTAGAGCAGCTGCTTTTAATTATCTTTGATGAAAATAAACATGTGTTTATAGCTGGGGCCTTAAATATAGAATTAAAGGACAATGAGAAAAATATAATAGATGTAGATCATGTATTACACTCTTTTTCTTTTTGTAGAACAGTCAAAGACTACACTAGAATATTGGGGAACTCAAAAAGTTGCACAGACAATATTTTCACAAATTGGGATAAAGAATATAAAATACAAGTTTTTCAGTCTTTGAATTCTGATCATACAATACAAAAACACATTTGATTTAGAAAAAAATAACCCAACACAATATCACTACTGTAGATTATATTCAAATGTTAGTAAAACTAATTTTCTTAAGAGAATTCAAGAAGAAACCTGGGATAATATTTCTGATTTTAGTGAAAATGATGTAAATGGACAGTGGAACAGTTTCATGAACACATTTTTAGTCATATTTAATAAACATTTCCCACTTAAATATATATCTATGAATAAAAAATACAATAATTATGTTAACAGTGCACATGTAAAAGAGTGTAAAAATAGATTGGACTTATTATTAGTTTTGTCAAAAAATAATCCTCAATTACATAATACCTATAAGAACACAAAAAAAAGAATATGAAAAACTATTAACAGAAGCAAGAAAAAATAATTATGAGAAACAAATTGAAGAATCAGATAATAAGATGAAAACTATGTGGAGTATTCACAATGAGATCATTGGAAAAGACGAGCAAAACAATAATAATTTAGATATAAAAGGAGATGTCATTGATGTAGCGAACGAGTACAATGATTTGCTTGTGAATATTATCCCTCAGTTATTAAGCAATATACAGCAGATACCATTTAATTATGCAATTAACTCAAATAATCAATCGATGTTTCTTAAACCCATTGTAACAGAAGAGATAGTGAATTTATCTAAAATAATAAAAAATAAACAGTGGAGATGATGATATTCCAATTCCAGTATTGTGAAAATGTGTAGTCCATACATTGCGAATAATGGCTATATATATTTATCAATGTTTAATTTTTTTATTTAAACATAAAAACAAATTCACTGATAACAATATTCCGCATAAGTATATGATATGTAAAAATATATATTTTCCAAAACATAGACTAACAGTAACAGAAAAAAGCCCTCATTATATGTGTATTCGTTTGTATAATAAACTACCAGAAAACATAAAGGAGATTAAGGGACTACGAAAATTTAAAAGAGAAACTAAAAAGATGTTAGTTAAGTTAGAACCATATAAATTAGATGAATATTAAATCATATACCAGTTGTTGACGATATTTCATTTTGGGTGGGTGTATAGTGTCTAAGTGTAAAACACATACATTGTACGCTTACTTTCTTTGAAATAAATGGTTATTATTATTATTATTAATAATGTAGTAGTATCCAAAAACAATTAACTGGATATATGTGGCTGATTATATGTTGGTATAATTTTGTTCAAAAGTGAATTTTGAAAATCATTTAATAATTTCATTATGCCAGGTATGTCTTTTTTCGTTAGAAAATTTAGCTGGATTAATTTATAATTCAGATATTTATTGTATACAAAAAATTGATTCGAATATTCTTAAATAGTTATCTTTACACTAAAGCAAATCAATTACTTACCTCAAAGTAATAACAATTCTTTCTTCTGATAGAATAGCTTGCTTATGTAGATTACACCAATTTTTCATTATACGGCATTTCACTTTATTTAAAATGTAGTGAAAGATTTCTCGTGTCATCCTTGTATTTTGGAAAGAACTTTCCTTGAAATTTTAAATAAATAATGAATTCTGAATATTTTCCTCTATTGCGATTAATAGAGTGTACTCCAAATTGTGTTCTTTTTGACTGTTTTAGTTATTATAGAATCCGAAACGATCAGTTCATGGTCAGATGCTGATATTTTGCAAGGAAATGCCTAAGACGTATCGAATAAATTTTGGTCTCTTTCCGCTTTTAACAGCTTCTACCGTGTGCGGTCCTCCGAATTATCGGTAAGCGAGAAACACGTTTCCACTCTGTCCGTACCCATAGGCATGGCACTGACGCATCCATTTTTGGTGAACATTTTACCAGATTCCAAAAATGTCCTAGTTATATCAACAGTAATTTTATACTTCATGTAATTACTAAATCTCAGAAGATTAGAACTACTACTAATCCATAAACTTATCCCTTAAAAATTCCTAAACATTTTAAAATTAGGAGCCATGTTCAACCTTTGTTGCTTTAGTGATCACTGATTTAATACATTTATTAAAAAAATGCCAATTCAAGTAATATTCCCACAAGTTTTTATGACGATGTGAGCTTAACTAAATTAAATTTAGTTGCAGAAAAAAATGTTCGAATTGTTTTTAAAATTTAGATGGCAGACGGTGACAGCACTGCACAGATGGCCTATGACGAGTTCGAGAGTGATTTATGATTGTTTCTAAGGAATTCTAAACGCAGTACCACATGCTGGTTTACAGGTTTTATAACAACACAAGGCCGGCGTTGATATTTTATTATTTTTTTCGAACTGTGGAAGCTAATTTACAGGAAAACACGTAAAGATCGAACATTTTCATATACGACTTTTTTTGTTCCAAATATTGTCAAGAAGCTGTTCTATTATTTTTAATATAATTCTGAGCCGGTACAGAAAATAATTTACCTTTAATTAGATAACTTATTAATCTATTAATTATCTATTTGTATCAAATTTCTCCACAAACGTAATAAAAATAAATAATCCTAATGAAAAAATACATATTATATGAACAATATTTGTTCTAATGAAAAAGAAACATTCATTACAAAATATTATTTGTTGTAAATAATGTTTATAATAAATGTATAGTTAGAGAGTTTCGCAAGTTAATGGCAGATGCTAGAGGATTACTTTGGTCTACTATGACGGATTAATTGGACGAGAAGGGTATATTTGAACATGTATAGATGCCTAATTCCAACGAATTTGACGAGATGTTCATGGCCATGATTTTATTTGATATGTCCTTTTTATGTTTAGTACTTTGCTTCAAATAACCTTCGGCAACAGATGTTGATTATTTATTTCAATCAGATATTCTAACATTCGATATTAGTACACAGCTAGAAATTGAACACTTTTATCAGCCTTGTATAATATACTCTTGTGACTTATCATCATTCATAAGTAACATCAAATCACCATTATGGACGTATGTATATTAGTTAAGTTGTATTTAGAATTGTATTGTATAGGTATAGGTATTATTGTTGTAATTACAATGTTTTATTTGTTAATTAACCATTGAAAATCAACAAGTGTCAAATATAACCTGACATTGGACAAAACTTAACATTATCGAAGGAAAAGCAGAATTCCTCTGAATATAGGATAAACCAGATATTAATCATTTTTTATGTAACCTAAAATGTTCGAATATTATACCGTCCGTTCCGAAAAAAGGGCCTGCTCCCATATCTCTGGACATTTTTAAGGCATCGAATTGAAATTTACAGGGCTAAAGTAAAGTGTGGTAAAAACTATGTCTTTAATATAAGCCCACAAAAAAAAATCCAAAGGCGTGAGGTCAGGTGACCTCGCAGGCCATCGAATTGGCCCATTAGTACCCATCCAATTCCCTTGGAACTGCTCGTTTAAGTATTCAACATTAATAGTAGCGTTGTGCGCAGGGGCACCGTCTTGCTGAAAAATAATGCTGTGTACCTGAGTCAGAGGGAATTCCTCAATATAATTTTCCATCAAATCTAAAAGCAGGTCTTTATATTTATCTGCGTTAAGTTGTCCATCAATGAAAATAGGGCCAATTATCTTATTGCCAAGAAGCCCGCACCAAACATTCACTTTAAAACGTATTTGTACATTTGTTTCAATTACGTTTCTAGGATTTTCGGAGGCCGAATCAAAGTAATGATTTCGGTTAAACATTCCGTTCTTCGAAAAAGTACATTCATCGGTCCAGAAGATTTTTGTATAAAACAAAGGATCCTGTTGTTGTCTTTGTAAGAAATAGTTGCAGAATTCCAGTCTTCTTGGACCATCTTGCTCTTGCAAATGTTGTACTGGGGAATCCTTATAGGTTTTTTTATCATGTTTTTTTAAAATACGATGAACAGTGGTCGCTGCTATACCCGTATTAAATGAAATTTCTCCCACCGAAGTTCTAGAATTTTCTTCTAGACACAATAGTACATTAAGTTCCAAGTCAGGTTTATTTATTTCATACTCGCGCTTCGTCTTCACAAAGGATCCAGTTCGCCTTAAAGTCTGCTCAAGTTTGCTAAATATTCTTCTATTGGGAAGTCGCCTTGCACCAAATTGATCTCTACACAAACGCAACGCTTGATAGCTATTTCTTCCCGATTGTAAATACACATTATACATGTCAAATTTCTCCTCCAAGATAAACATATTTCATATCATGAAAAATACTATAGTTATCACTATTATAAAACAATTAATCAACAATAATGCGCACACAAGTTAAATATTGGAACTGTCAAATTTAAATCGTACAAATATGTTTTTTGTTTAATTTCCATAGGCGCCTATGTCTAGAAATGTTTTTTCAAATATCTCCGTTGGTGTCGAAGGTGAACCCATGAAACTTGGTATGAGTGTATTTGGGAGGAAACGATGTAATCAAATATGTAAAAATATACAGGATGTTCTATTTAAAATAACTAAGTTGATATGACTTCCGGTTAAACCGGAACCTGACTGGTGTTCCCATTAGCTTTATTGATAGAGCGGAAAACTTTTTTTACCCCTGTAAATTTCAATTCGATACCTCAAAAATGTCCAGAGATATTGGAACAGGCCCTTTTTTCGGAACGGACGGTATATACAGGTTGGCCAGATGAAAACGAAACAGAGCCATGTTCAGGAACCGCGTCAAGATTGTAGAAAAACGCTCAGACCCGTCGATTTTAGATTAAAGGGGGATATTCTTTGCTGGTATATTTGACTCCGCCACTTTCATCCCCAACCAGGGTAAGCATCACCTCAAAATATTTAAATGGCATTGGGAGTTGAGTAATATTAATTTTGAAAGCTCTTACAATTCTCTTTACAACAGACTTACAACAGAATAAGAATTTTGATTTTAAAGTTGAAAGCAGCATTGAGTGGCCTCCAGGATCACCGTATTTATCGCTACTGGATTTTTTTTTTGTGGGGAAACCTAAAAAGTAAAATCTATAAAACACAGCCAGCGTCGCTGCAAGATTTGTGTCAAAGAATCGTCGACGAATGCCGTCAGCTCCGGAAATGCTTCAGAATGTGCACGAAAGTTTCCAACAAAATCTTTATTCTTGTATGGAAGCGGGTGGTCGTCAGTTTGAACATTTAATCAACTATAGTTGACTTCCAAAATTGTAGAGAGTGACTAATCGCTAGATTGCAGACTAGCGCGACGGGCGAAGCGTGCGGGGAGCAACATTTTATAGGCGTACTAAATTTGAATGCGATCAGATATAAAAAATATACAAAACTGACAAAAATTACATTACATCCATTATTTTTAGAGTAGAAATAGTGATATAACAGTTTTTACCAATTTCGAGGCGTTAGATAATAAAAGTAGTAAGAATATTTCAAAATTTAAAGTTTTTATCTTGTATTCTCAATTACCCAAGGTCGAAAATAATAGAGAGTGACTAATTCACAACACAGAGATAAGTACGGAAGATACGTGTGTTATTATTACCTAAGCGCGTCACTTGAGAAGAGTTAAGGCACACAAAATTATCAAAAATATGTTGACGTCGGCTGAACCTAGCACATTAACAATTTAATTTAAATGTGCCACCTGTGTCATCCTCTCTACAAAATAGAGTGCCGTCGTTTTGGACGGCGATTGCCCACCACCACCCACTTACACCTACCTGATGAGCACTACGCGGATATCACACTTAAACCTTGTCCTCATGGACGCGGAATTCACGGATTTTTGCACGAATTTTGAAATTTCTATTTTAATTATTTATGGCGAAAAAATCTCAACTTTTGACAATTGCAATTTGCGATGCAGTCAAACACTACAAATATTATTGCTCCTTTCATTATTATGTGGTGTTAATAAATTTGTTTTGAGCTTCTGATATTCTACCATGGCAGTTTCATGATGAAAATGATAGATAATAGGTAGTTGACAAAATTTGTTACAAATAGAGATTTTTCCACCATTAAATAAATCGTGCAAATATTTGCGAATTCCGCATGCAAAAGGACAAAAGGCTTTAGAATACATACACACTATTTACTATTGATTACTTGTATTATAACGGTCACACATTATCACACACGGTCACCCATGACCTTCATACGCCCATGTTTCGTCAAAATTTAATATATTTGTATTGTAATTTAAATTTTAAAATGTAAATTTTTTACAAAGTATTGGGCGCAATTATAAAATTTAAAGTTTGTTGCAAAAAGAATTGTAAGAGCTTTCAAAATAAATATTACTCAACCTCCAATGCCATTTAAATATTTTGGGGTGATGCTTACCCTTGCTTAGGGGTGAAAGTGGAGGAGTCAAAAATACCAGCAAAGAATGTCCCCTTTAATCTAAAATCGGTGGGTCTGAGCGTTATTCTACAATTTTGACGCAATTCCTGAAAAAGGCTCTGTTTCGTTTTCATTTGGCTGCCCTGTATTTATTTAACATATAGTAATAGTTGTTGTGCGGTCAAATTAGAGCCAATCAGAAGCAAAAATGTTCAATAAAACACTAAGAACGGTCAAATTTTAGTCATTTCCATTAAATAATCAGCTACGCCGGAAAAGTGATTATTCAGTAAACTTGTGGTTTGCAGCTGTAAGAAATCACTCATTATTTAAATGCAGACAAACCATCGAAGGTAATTTGCATTTGATATCAATATTTTAAATATTTCTTTAAATTTATATTTATATATTTTTGAGAAATTTTGATTATTTCAATTTTAATTTTATTAATTTACAATGACTGATACATATTAATTTATTTCTCTCTCTTCTTTCTATCAAATGTTTTAGAAGGCTTTCCAGAACATATTTTTTTAATTTTCAAATTTCAATAAAATTACAATTTTACCTTAAGAAATTTTCTTATTAAAAACTAAACTGTAATCTTTAGAAATTGTTGTTTAAACTGCCAAATACCGATTACTAGATATAAGTTCCAATAACTTAATCCATGTTTTATGCGAGAAGTCAACAGCATGTATCATAGAGCGCTATGTTTAGAAACGAAAGAAGCTGAAACTGACGTTGCAACCAGCCCAAGCCGAGCCAAACAGAGCCTAGCCCGAGAACAACAAAGACAGGTCAAAGAATCCTGGCTAAACCTAGGGATGTGCACTTTATTTCTGTTAACCAGCAGCGACCAGTTACCGAGATCACAGCATAACAACTATACTACAGATTAAATCTATATATTAAATAAGCCTAGGAATTGTTCAAAAATTGCTAGGAAAGCCTGCAAATCAATCTATGGAGTTTTAGTGATATGGTCAGAATTTTGTTGCCTTAAATTTTGAAATTTACCATACTTCAGGAATCTTTCACCCTATATAGAACTAACCAAGTCACCGAACTGCTAACACAAGTGTTTTAATTCCTATATAGTCAGCAGCAATGTAACACTTGTTGGTATTCAAAGCTTTACATAATTTTGCTGCCTAGGCTCATAAATAAAGTTCATAAAAGCTGCAAAGTGATTTATGTAACATACACTCAGCATAACAAATATATAATACATTAATTAGTTAAAAAATAACTTAGAAGTGATTAATCATATGTACACAGAAGCACTATTTTTGTACATCTATTATTATATTTGTCTACTTAAGGAGACCACCAAAGGAGGCAGGTAAATTGTTAATATCCACTTTTCATAGTTATTCTTTGGTTTTGGTTCTTCATGTGCTATAAAACAGCTTAAAATGATATAGGGATGTATTAGTGTAGCTGATTTATATTTTTGTATGTCGAAGACCTCGTGATTTATTAGGTAATTATGAAGAGACGGGAAAATAATTTAAGCGTTTAAAAAATATATATTATAACTTAAATAAATAAGGTATGTTAAATTCAACAATTAATATTATGTGAATTAAGATGAAAAATGTTGTAAAGATTTTGGATTCGTTTACTTTACAAGTAGTATCTAAAAGAAAAAAAAAAAATTATGGAAAAAATCACTACAAGAACCTTTCAAATATTGATTCAAAATTTCTTATTTGATCTAGAGTAAGCATTAATCTCCATAAAAACACCGATCTTTTTATAGTTCCAGGATAGTGACCTTATTCAATTATTTTTAAGGTAAATGTAGTTGGAATGAGGTCATACATTTACTAAGACTTTTTATTTTACATCATCAACGTTTCGACATGTATGACGTCATCATCAGGATGCAACAAAATTACAAACAAATTAAAAAGGAAAATAATACCACATAGATTATCAAAAAACAGGCAGTACTTACCGAAAAATTTTTGTCTTTTGTTAGTTTAAATGAACATGTGTCAAAAATTAAATTTAGGGTTACAAGCAATCCATTAATTTGGAAAATTTTATTTGACACCAGATATTATTTTAAATAAAATATTCGTTTTTTTTATGAATTTTTTTTGTCGTTTTTATTAACAGATTTCTTTGTCCTGTCTAGCACAAATTTAATTATTTTCGCTAATAACTTATTTGTAAACTGTCTTTCACCCGTTATACTTTAAAATCGAGGAAGAAATTCTATTATATACTTATTAATTGAGAATGAGGGAAACCTGGAAAACCTCATTAATTAGAGGGGTAGTCAAATATCAACCGGTATCAATCTCTCACATTGACCAAAGCCAACATTCTTCCACCCTACCATATCCGTAGAGAGGGTGCCAATCCTCTTTACGAATATAGCTTATATAAGGTCTACTTGCTGCGGGGGTCGAACTCACAGCGATCTTATAACTTCGATTCAAGTACTGACGCCTTAAACCGCGTGACCACTAACCGATCATTTACCATATACCAAATTTGATCGACAAATGTTTATTGAGTGTTATTCAGGAGGTGTCAAACTTCAAAATATCAGAACTAAAAATTAAGGAAAAAGAAAACAACATAGACACTACAAGTTGTTTAACTGTTTTAATTGTGGTCACAGTAAAAGTACAAAAAAATTTGTTAAATAATGTAAAAGCAATGTTATGTAAAGTAGTATTTTTAAATTTAAAAAGACGATTTGAAAAATGTGTTTGTCCAGAAGGAGATTTGGTGGATTAAAATTTAATTCATTTAGTTTTATTTATTTAATTAATTAACGTTTTGTAATTTTTTATTTAAAAAAATAGTATTCGCAATTTATTACATGTTTTGATAAAAAAATGCCTAATACCACTATTTGAAAAAATTACACTTTTAAAAAATCGTAGTAGGACAGGCACAATAAAATGGTTAGTAGAATTACCTCCCTTCAGGGTACTAATTGCAAAAAAATAGCTTGCGGAAATTCCACAGCCATTTCCAGAACTTGAAAAACGGGACACACTGAAGGGTGCAAATTTTAAAATAAGGTGCTTCTCATTACACAAAATGAACAGATAGTTGTTTACTATAGTATACCTGTAATAACTTGGTGTGACAGTTATCTTCAACCAGTTGTGACCAGACCATATTCGGAATGTTCGAATAGATGAATCTTATGGAGTAAATATATTTAATTATTCTGTTTAATTGTTGTAATTTGCCTTCATCTAAAATACCTAAACACTAAACCTTTTTACTTATTCGGAGCAATGCTGATGATTTTTCCGATTGAATATTTTGAGCAGATCATTCCACAGAAGAGAACCAATGTTCAAATTTACGTTGCGATTCGGTTTTCCATATAAGTACGCCTGTTGCATGTGCGTGTTAAGAATATCATTAATTGGCATTTAAGCGTGTACTCAGCACATTTATATCAATTGATTGTAGAAGTTGATAAGTTAACAAGGAGCGGACTATGATGCGCACGAGTTATAAATGAGCAAACATATCGGGTTTTTTTTGGAACAGCTGCAGTACAACTGTTAACAAAGAGATTCGTTTTAACACTAATTTAAAAATTTGGAGTTGGAAAATTAAACAGAACCCCTTTATCTGCAAGGTACTATCTGGTGCGTGGCAAATTACAGATGATTTGGTTTTTTGTAGCGGTTGTTTGCCGAAGGGTAAGCCATGCGACTAACCGCACTTGACATAGTACCAGGATCGATAAGAACGATTTTAATTTCCAGCGGCTGCCAAATCCGGGTTTGCTAATAATGAGTTTACATCACTTTACATTTCGTTTCGTTGTGGATATTATCAAATTCAATATCTTGTTTCCAATATTTAACATTGTAATGAGCACGTGTTGCTACAATTATTATATGCATGTTCATCTGTATTATATTATTATTATTAGCTGACCCCACAAGCACAATCAGCCATTGGAAAGTAGCTACGACTATTGTAGTATTTTGCCAAGTACAAGGTGATAAGTTTAACTGGAGAAATGAGTTTTTCTAGGAAACGGCTGAGAAAAATAAATTATTTTAGAAACTGTTGCATATCTGATTATTTTTACTTGAAGGTAGGGTCAAAATACAGAAATTACCTTTACGGCGTTAGGAGTCGCGGCGCTTCAAAAAATTTTTTCTAGCAACATACAATTTTTAATATGTCATGATAGAGATCCCTTAAGTTTAAATATTTTTTCTATACAGGGTGTCCCAAAGTAGAAGGCCATAGCATTAACCACATATTCTTTGGATAAAAATAATACGACTTTCCTTATGTCATTTTTATTTGGGCGTCCTGTTTCAATATACAGGGTGTTAAAGTTACATTTTAAAAAATTCTTTTTGTTGATAATCCCATTGTTTTGTAAGATACACACTTGAAATTTTGCACGTACTTTTATCTTATTCCGGCATACTTATCATGTAATTTTTGTGAAAAAAGTTCAAGGTATACTTATGCATATATATATAATCAATGTATTTGCTTTAAATTATATCTAGACTAAGTAAAATTTTCTCACTTATATAAATAAATGTTGACATAAGAACTACTTACTTAGACATACCAAATAGACATTATTTTCTATTTAAAATAAATTCTTGCTCTTTAGGTTGGAAGTTGGTAATACATCTTACAACAGTTGCAGCTCTTCAGACACAGTAAACAAAAATGTAGAATTTACAAATGAACCAGCAGTAAATCGGTAACTTCTAACATCATCTTTCGTACATAAATACTAATTTATTTTTACATTATTTTCTAGGAAAGAAATTGTGAATAGTGGTCACATACCTCTCACAAAAATTTGACCATTTAAATCTTTATGTACCTCACTTTCACAGTAACAAATCAACTGGAAATAATTTAGATACTAAACATTTTCCTGAGGTATCATCACAAGAAACAATGTCACCAGAATAATAAATGTTCCATATTTTTTTGACCAATTGAAGCATATAATGAACCACAACGAAGATACATTTGGTTGTACATTACGTAATTTAAATATAATTGAAGAAAATCGAAAAGGACTTCTCAGAATTTATTATCACTTGCAATATGTGCAACTACAGAGCAGAGATTTATAATTCAGATACAGCCAATAATACTGAATCTAATACGCGCGCTGTAAATGGTATTATAAATATTGGAAGTGGATATTACCATTTAGAAGAACTTAAACTTAGATATACCATGTTTTGATAAAAATACTTTTTATCAAATCCAAGACGTTTTATTAAACGACATTCAAATATCCGCATACTCACTAATGAATGATATTTGTGATGGCACATGGTCTAAAAAGTCGTATAAGTGGTCGTATACTTGGGAGTTAAAAATAAATATTGCGTGATATGTGAGAAGAGTAACGAACCAAGAAACCACATATGTTTTAAGAATTGGACAGGTCCCTCTACAGGAATGGAAGCTGCAATTGTAGAAGGATTTAAAACAAGCGAAAAAGAAATCGGATTGAGATATTCGAGAAAAAATCTTAGAAGCTCGGCTGTATAAAAAACCAGTTGAAAAAATAGAATGTAGGAATCATTTATTAAGAAATTTTTGTAACAAATTAAAAGACATATGCAATAAAACACAATTTAGTCCTGCTTCTTTGCGAAGAAAAATAAAATCCAAAATTTTAAAAATGAGAAATGCTATAGTAATGTCTGTTAAATATAGAAAAAATGAGACTGGAAAATATTTTGAAAAATCACTAAAATTGAAAACTGATTTACAAAACGTTATTAGCCATACTTTTGGAGAACACAAATAGTGCAAAGAAATAAATTACTTTTGCGAAAAAAGAATAAAATACGGGCTCCTTGAAAGGCTATCTAAAATCTTCAGGTATCTAGCTAATAATAGCAGTTCTCTTATTCACGACATGGACAGTAACATTGTAGAGGAATTTAATAGTATTATTTGTAAATTTGTAGGGGGAGAAAGAATAAATTTTTCTAAAAGACGGCAGTATCAGCAGGGCAGATGTTTTGCAGCAGTATTAAAACAATTCTGGTAAGTCCTGTTACTACAATATGTACAAGTTTTACTCTGGGGTTAGTCCTTCCTCTAGAGTAATAAAAAAGTTAAAACAGAGACGAAAGCGAAGGAGTTCAGAAATGAAAAAAATAAAACGAAAATTAATTTTTTGTGACAGTAAAGATGTAAATTATGGTCCAAAGTGTAAAAAACCTGACATGAGCAATGAGGAATTTTAATGTACAAAGGCAGCTTTCTTACAGTCTCTAATCAAAACGGATGAAGAAATTAAAGATATTGAAGAGAGAACTAGAGAACAGAGCAATAATTTAGAATGGAGACATTAGAAAAAACATATTAAAATAATTTGTCGAAGAAACGACTACACGTTGTAAAATCTTTATTGACAGCGGCCATCGTTTCCAGCCCAGCTATTGAATGGGGCAGAGAAAACGAAGAAAATGTACGAAGACTAATAGAAGATATGCAGCGTGTTAAAATAATGAAATGTGGCCTATTTATCAATAAAAATAATCCATTTTTGGGAGCCTCCCCAGATGGAGAGAATGGAGATCAAGGATTAGTTGAAATTAAATGTCCTTACTCAGCAAGACAAATGACCATAGCTGAAGGTATAGAGAAGAAAAACATAACATTGTGGAAAATAGAGAAAGGTGATATAGTTTTAAACACGGCACATAAATGGTACTATCAAGTACAAGGACAACTCCATATAACTCAACGAAAGTATTGTTTACTTGCGGTTAGACAGAGAAAGGCATTAAATTTGAAACCATATTTAAGAATAAAAAATTCTGGGAGAAAAATATATTTCCACAACTGGAAACATTTTATATGCACTGCCTCTTACCTGAAATTATTGATTCTAGGCAAGCTCGAAATATGGAAATTAGGGAACCACAATATATTTTAGATGTAATGAAAAATAAGATAAAAATTTAATATCTAATAAGTAAGTTTTCATCGATAAATTTGTGACCAATACACAGGAAAAGTGACTGCAATATGTAAATTTTGATCAGAATATATTTTACAAACTCAACAATACAATAGAAATCATATTACCTACTCTAAACTTTAACTGAAGACTTGGTTTAAATGAAAAGAAAAGTCAACCTTCTTAAGAAAAATAAACAGTACTAAATATTATAACCTATTTCTTCTTTTTAAATTTTAAGTAGGCATGAATTAATTAAAACACTAATTTGTATCTATATAGTCACAAAAATACGTACATTGTTTTACTCGAAATAATTTCAAGAAAAATTACGTATTTCAGATGTAATTGATTTTTTTTAATAATTCAAAAATTACATCACTGGAGTGAATAAAACTATAGCCTTTAGCCGATATAAAGTCCTAACATAATTTTAATCTAATCAAATAAGGTAATAGAGAGGAACCTTGAGAGAATCTTGAAAGGCACTTGATTTTTACAAAACTAATATTTTTTATATGTATGTACTACTTTTTTCTGTGTATAGACTATCAGTGTTATTACGATTATGTGCAGAAGTTACATGGTCTCCACATTCTCTAAATTTGAATCTGTTGGATTGGAGTTATTAAAAAGATATTTTTCTACACCCGTATTATCGCAAAAACCATACGAAACTCGCCTTCGACTCGTTTCGTATCCCGGTTAATGCTCGTGTATTAATAACCATCATTACATGATCGTTGCATAATATACTATTATTCTTCTGAAATTGCTATGTATTGAATTATTATTTTGTATTGTGTTCTGAAAACCTAAGATTCCAATAAAATTTAAATTTTGTTGACAGCTGTATTAAATTCCTGATGCATATGTCTCAATTTAAATTATTTTATAATCCCAATATCATATTGTAATAAATTATTTTAAAACGATTCATATTACGTCCTGCATGCTGTTCCTTATATGCCTGTCGTGATTAGCTTTAGAGCTAATAAACTCAATAAAAAAGTGGTCATCATTTGCTTAAAAATATCTACTAATTCATAATTCGCATAAAATAGAAATTAGTTTCATTGGCATAAAAGTTATAGGATGATATAAGTTATAAATCTACCTACCTACGCCACAAAATTATTGTTTAATCTTGAACTTTTATCTAAAAGTGCAGCGTAACGACTTAAGGTATTACATAACATGAATATTAAAAAAATATATTTTTTTTTCTTAATTTTCACCACTAATTACTGTTTACATTTTACATATTTTACTTTTCAGCATAAATATAAAGTTATATAGTTCATACTATTTCTAAAATAATTTATATATTTCTTAAATCTACATTAATTATTGGCTGTTAGATTAAAATGCACTTAATAAAAGTAATCAAATAACGCCAACATTATACTGTTAGTAATGTGTATCAAAAGTGAAAATAATATAATGTTATGAAAACTTTTCTCAGTGTAGTCATAATTTTGTCTCCATCCCGAATGAATTAGCTCGTCGGACTGCAAATGTATCAATGCTTTGTCGCAACACGTCAGCCCAGTCTAAAGGTACGGATTCGCTGGTGCGACTGCGGCTGCAGCTCGCGACTGCGACTCGTCGCGAACCAATAGGCAGTCTAAATACTGAAGCTGATGACGTTACGTTTTGAAACTACATTTTATTCGTGCAATACATAAGTTACGCCACCATTGAATACGTTTTGAAATATAATAGTCGATGAATACCGTTCGTCACAAAAAACAGCTTAAGTGTTGCCTGTCAAAATATCACATTTCGCAAATCTTACTTTAAAATAGAACCGCAACTTGAAAGTATAAAGTTGATACTTTAGCATTCGTAACGGCAGTATGGAATTTTCAAGTAATTTACTACAAAGTATCGAACGAGAGTGTAGCGTTATTTTAAAGTTGCAGTAAAGTTCCCACTGCCCCTTAAGATACGGATTCGCTGGTGCGACTGCGGCTGCGACTGCGACTGCGACTCGTTGCCGACCAATAGGCAGTCTAAATGCTGGAGTTGATGAGAACATTCAGACTGTCTATTGGTCTGCGACGAGTCGCAGTCGCAGTTGCAGCCGCAGTCGCACCAGCGAATCCGTACCTTTAGTAGTAGCTCATATCTGAGCTTCAGCCTCTGGCCACAGCTTAAATAACAATCAGCCCACAGACTCGTATGAGCGGGAACGTCTCGCGCATGCCGCCATTTCAGGATAGAACCACATACTGTGATAGAACATTGAAATAGCGGCAGGGCCGTGTGGTTGTAAAATATGCACTTAGCCAACGACTGCGTCATTGGCGCACAAGTGCAGTGTTTTGTGGTTTGTTGATTTTCTTCTATTTTATACTGTTATGTTATTTTATTTTTAAACAGTTTCAAGTAAAACAACATTATATTCGTATTTTAGAAGAATTGAGGTGTACCTACAACTTTTATATACAAAAACCTTTATTATATCTGTCACAATTCTCGAGACTAATACTGGCCAATTATACATTCAGTATATGTAAAATAATAATAATAATAAGACAAAAATTTGAACCTGACCAATTAAATGTAAACCAGTACAATTTATTTTCGTTATGTAGGTAGGTATACAGATGTAATACATACATACATATGTTTTCTGTACTTTTTTGTTTCTGTATAATGTAATATTTTGAAAACAAAAGTGGGTAATAAATTTCACTTTTGTTTTCTTTTTTAGTCATCAGCAATGTAATGTTAAAAAATTACCTATACTTACTTTAAAAAATAATTATACATTTTATGTTAATAGATCCACGTAGGTATAGTATTTATATTAATCAAGCTTCCACATTTTCGATATCTGTATTTAGTAAAACAAAAAAAAAACTATTCTGCAATTCAAGTAGGTATACGGTACAGTTAAAGCACTTTCTACATTGGGACAACTATTTTTAATTCGGCCCTGACTTCTATCCTGGGCGAGAGAGAGACAACATGCTTCAAGGTCAAATTTTCTGTGTTTAATACTTCAAAGGTGCCGCCGCAGAGTCTGTGAGCTGATTGTTATTTAAGCTGTGCTCTGGCTGTGATTTTTGTTATGTCAGCAGCGACGTCTGGTCCTGATTTTATGCTGGTTTATGATCATCTTACAGTACTGTTTTAGGAAATCATGGTTACTGAACATAAACTATAAAATAATTTTAAATTTTACTACTTTGATATTTTTATGTTTTCAAAATTCTTCTATCCATTCTTGTTATTATTTCATTTGGCAATATTCAGCAATTGTATATAACTTTTAAACATGTATTTAGTTGGTGGCAGAAATAACACAGGTACTTAAGTATTTTTTTTCAGCAAATGATGTGATATGAGGTATTTAATTATGCTGATTATTAGGTAGAAATTATTTGTATTATTAAGTATTCTTACTCTTACTCTTGTATACAAAGTTTCAAAGATTCATAGTACCTTATGTACTAGATTACTAGATCATTTTCTTACAATGCAGTAAAGGTTTACAACAGCTTAAATAATGAACATAAAAGTTTTAAAATACATTGTTTTCGGAAAGAGGTCATTACCTTTCAATCTAATAGGTTTATTAATCTGGTGGCTTTTAATTGCATAATTTTTTATTTTTATCATTTTTCAACACTAATTTTTCTGTATAATTTTCTATATGTCTTCAAATTTATATTTTGTTAAATATTTACTTATAAATTTTATACCAAATTTATTTTAATTATTAATTATTATTATTATATACATTTTTCTACTTATTTATCTTTATTATATATATAACAATTATAATAAAAGATATATTTGAATTTTAATCTGAAAATAAGCATATTGACTTTTTTAGATACATTTTTTAATATTTTGTCTTTAATTGCAATGAAATATTAACATTTTGAATAATCAACATTGTATATAATTAATATTGGAATGCAAGAATTAGAATAGCTTTGAATGTGTGGTATTCATGATTCAAGTAATTTTGAATAGTTTTTTTGACAAAGCATACAATATTCATATTTATATTGAATACTATTTCTGTATTAGTTCAGACTATTATGATTATTGTCATGTCTACAAACAACAGAGTTAATGTTTTTCTAATAGCAATATACCCAACTTTTATCACTGTCCTTCATAAACCTTCAGGAAAATATGTTTTTAATGTTCAACACTGAATGTCACCCATTGGCATTCGATTTCAGTTTTACATTTATTTACGCTTAACTAACTACGTGAGTAGCAAAAGTATGGAACAAATTTATTTAAAAATCGTGTGTTCATTTTTGGAAAATGGCTCATAAATTTCTTTATTTAGTTGAGCATTTTTTAAACCAGTTTTCTTGTATACAGGGTGAAGCAAAAAGATTATGATATCATGGCCAAAATGTTTAAATGGAAACACCCTCTTTGTATTTTTGTTAAATTTGTACCTGTACCTTTTATTTTTACCATAAATTAAATCACTGCCACACATTTTTTATGGCGCGGTGACTTCTTGTGATTTGACACAAACTTTTTAGTGAATCACAAAAGCTGGGATGGAAAATTGAACGTGATTTTCTTTTAAGTTCAACAGTGTACATTTTAAAATAATTTTTGAAAAATTGCCATATTCAATTATCAGACGTCAATTTTTCGAAAATAGAGCTATAGGGTATATGACATTATAAATACTTGAAATTTTATAGCAAATTGAATTAAAATACAAAAAGAGGGTTTTCATTTAAAAAACTTGACCAAAATATCATAATTTGCTTTTACTTTAATCAATATACATGAAAACTGGTTTAAGAAATGTGCGATTTTTCAAAAAAACCAACACCTGATTTTTAAATAAATTTATTTCATACTTTTGCCCACTGCTCGCTGTATATGACCAATCTATCTAATAATAAATAAAAATAATAATTTAATATCAAATTAAATTAATGAAAACTTTTCAAGATATAGGATATTATAACATTGTCTGTGATATAAAAAGTTTTCACTTGTGCGTTATAGAATGTGAGATATTAAAAATATACAAATATCAAGGTTGTTTTTATTTACAATATACGTATATAATGAAATTATAAACATAAATTTGCACATCAGCAATTTTTGGCCTGTTTACAACATAGCTTATTATGTAAGGCGAACAATTTACACTTTGTGTATTCTAATTTAAAAATTCCTATATTTCTCAACTATGAAATTAAAGTATAATATTTTTAAGTACTAATAAATATTCCGCTTTAACATTTCCATGAGATCACTACTCAGACGTTTATTATATATAAAGATTATTTAGCTATTGAATTACTAGAAATTTTCATCAACTTTTATTTCTGAGTTGTATTAAAAATGTATTATTTATTAAATCATCACATTCATGGAGGTTAGCTGAAGGATGTTCATCGTGGAATTTCATAAAAATGGAAGATGCATAAAGTGAAATAATGTTTTCTTCAACTTAATTGTAATTTTCATGTATTATTAGACATCAATTCTTTTTTTATTCAATGAATTTGTAACGTACTTATTATAATTTGTACATTTTCAAACATTATATAATTTAACACCCCGTATAGACTGGTTTGTTGTTATAATATTAGTTACCTATGGCAACTGTGCAAAAATAGTGTGTAGATAATTTCACATCGCTTGCAATAAATATGTACGAGTTGCATACAATAATTTTTCTACGTTCAAATAAAAAGTGTAAAAGTGTATTTTTTACTGTATTAGAAAGGTATTTTAAGCTAATATAAATCAAATCTCCTACAATTCCTATCAATGGAGTCATATATATGTTCTCTGATACCAAACATCTAGGTATGCTAATAAACAATTCCACAGACAAAGCTCTATTCAATAATTACCTAAAAAAATTAATCTATCTAAATTTACTAACCTGCTTTAATGAAAACACTATAAATATCTAACTTCACTTTTGGCAGTGGAAAATCGATAATTAAACCACAAAGTTGAAAGTGAAAGTTGGACAAAAAATATTGTTTATATTCTATGTTCAAAATCAGTGTTTTATAGCGCTCTCCAATAATATTCGAAATAAATAAATTTTTTTTATAAACTGATCCACAGGAAACAAACTAATCTCATAAATCAAGATTTTTAGACAAATTATTCTAGAAAATCAAAACCCATTTATCTATGAAATTTATAATTAATATAAAAGCATCGTTCACGAGCGTTTATCATTATACAACTTTTCTGTAATTCAACTTTATACCTCTTATCATCCAAGATTTCCATACTTCGACTAACCTATATCTAAGTTTCACCATAAATTAAGTACTATTGTGACTTTCAATGTGAAAGCTATCACATAATTAGCTTAAGTATGTATCTCCTTTTGGTCATAATGACATTTACGTTATTCCAAGGTTAAATGTTATTCCTATTGTATCACCTTAAATTTTTGTAGTATGTTAAGAAATAATGGCGATATTATTTCTAACACATTATGTAGAATTTTAACAGTTTCTTAAATATAAGGAATTTGGTGTCGCTATAGTTTAATATATGTGTTATTTGAATTGTAAAAATGGACTTACTTCGATGTGCATTTATAAAACTGCGATTTAAATGTAAATTTAATAAGCCGTCCATTTTCACAATTCAAATAACACATAACATACGTTAAACTATAGCGACACCTAATTTCTTCTTTCTGCTAAAATTCTACATAACGTGTTAGAAATAACATCGCTGTTATTTGTAACAGTTACATACTAGAAAAATTTAAGGTGATGGAATATAATATTTAACCTTGAAATAACGTAAATGTTATTATGACCAAAATGGGATACATACTTGGGTTGAATGTATAAATACATTAGAAAGGGCATCCCAAGTTCCAGTTGTAGAAAACATCAAAACAAATGTAACAATTTTACAACAGCTTTTCACCCACAAAATTTCTAATAAGTAATATCACTGACAAACTAAGACACACCATAGCATAACTTGTAGACGTCGAAGAATTACACAAATCCGTTGTGCAGTAACAGTTCTCAACTTTGACGTCTCGAAGACCATAATTGTCCACGTGATTGCATTCTTCCTTGTAAACGTCCTTAACTACCTTTTGCTCGTTGGACCAAGCTCCATTATTTTGAGTTAGACCAACGTAAAGTTGGCTGGCACAACCCCTTTCGGTTTCCACGAGACTGCGGAGGATTACCTCGCTCATCACCGTTTTCCTGCAGTACGTCGAATTTCCGCAATCGATAATGAAATCGTCGGAGTAATCGAAGTTCTTGCACAGCTTTTTCGTAATATAACTATCGGTGTAATAGGGATGCGTAACTGTGTAACACTCATAACATTTGATGGACGTCACAACACGAGGTAGCAACAACAAACTCAGTAGCAGTGGAACGATGAGCTGGTGGCATGCGTTCATGTTTCGGTTTTTTCTTAGACTAATTTCCTTAATATATGTGATATAGGTTTAAGCGTATTATTGCTATTGACATTGTAGTTAGTACGAAATAGCAGTGGCGTCGCGCGGAGATATTTTTTCTAGTAGAATATCTTTTATAATAAGATTTAAATATATTAATTAGTATTATTTTTAGTATCAAGGGAACTGATCGATTGCTAAAGCGTGGTTAATATGACAATAGGGTGTTCTTTTTTCAAATATTGCTACAAAATGGAAAAATATTTGACTGGTCTTTTGTTTTTGAATGAAATAATTATTTAACTAGCAATTTTACAAAATTATAAAAATTATTCGAATTTGGTAGGTAAACAATTGTGGTGTGAAACTATTTGTTATGCCGTATTCCTGAAATAGTGTTGTCTACAAATGCAAATAATTTTAGACATTTAATAAATTGATAAATAATAATAATATACAGAATATACAGTGCGGCCATAAAGTCTTGTCCACCCACCCTAAAACTGGTAATTGATTGGTAGGATGTCTTTGGGAAAAAACAGGTCGATTTTTATTTTCGAATTTATGTGGTACTTTCGATTTTCCCGGACATGACGTCACTTCTCTTATTTTAAATGGAACACTAATATTTTTGTTACAGATATCGGATCTAAGGTAAATTCTGAGTCAGATGCTAAGACACAATGCCTGTCAATCTTTGACAGACCGTTCAAAAGAAGAGAACCCCCTCGTTAGACTGAGTAAAATATTTAACAATACCAATTTAGTTTTTCTTTAATAATAATAATACTAATTTAATGGAGTAAATGTTCCATATTTGCTCCCTAAACCTCCTGACAATGATAAAATCTGTTTTTGCGTCATACGTATTGTTAAATATTATTCAGTCTAATGAGAGGTTTTTCTTCATTTCATCGGCATTGTGCCATATTACTGACTCAGAATTTTAGATTCGATATCTGTAACAAAAATATTACTGTTCCATTTAAAATATGAGAAGTGCCGTCATTTCCGGGAAAGCCGCAAGTACCACATACATGTTGAGATTATTTAGAAAAGAAAAATCGACCTATTTTTTCCCAAGGATATCCTACCAACCGTTTATGGAGGGGGATAAACAAAATGTCAAGAATTTTATATTATTTTTGTTTTTTGAGATTTCTGTACCTAAGAACACCACAAATTTGATCATTTTACGGCGAAAAATACGGTGACCTTAACAGGAAGTAGGTACAACTAAAATGTCATGTTACTTTTTCATCCCCATTTGTTTAGTGATAAAAAGCAGAGAGAAGTTACTTAGATGCAAAAATAAAGTGTTTGCAAAATATAACACAATCTATTACGTCACTAGCTTGATACTGATATTAATCGCATATATATTTTTTAATTAAAACTGCATATAAAGAAATTTTAGCAAAACTATTGTAGAAAAGTAATCGGAATAAAACAAAACATATTTTTTGTGCAAATACCCAATTGCACCATACATATCAAGAAAAAATCTTAGTAACTTTAGACGCTTTAAGTAATGACCAATCTTATCTTGATATGATCCATTGTACAATATTTCTAAAATACGGCTTGAAAGTTAAATAAGAGGTATATTTATTTATTCAACTTGTTAAGACTTAGTAGTATTTAAATATAGATAATAATAAAAGATTCAGCTATCGAGATTCTTATCTCCTACTTTAATGTAGCCATATTTATTCTCATTATTTTATAGAAAATCTAAAAAATTGTCGAAAATATTTTTCTGCGGTTAAGCCTTTTTTGTCTTCAATCTCCGTCACTGCGCAAAATGAGATTACTACGACCGATTATGTCAATAACTTGTGTCAGAGTATTTCTTACTCAGACGATACCTGTCTTAAGTACTCTTATGAAATCAATATCATTTATCATTTTATCAGCATATCATATCCTATCATAATTTTTTTTATTTAGTTATGGGTAATGCAACAGGCAATTCAATGTACAATAACAGAATTACACAAAAAAAAATACAAATTCAAGATTAGTCTACAGACAAATATAATTGCAGTGAATATTTATAGAATTTTAATCTTAACTTATCATTTAAGTATTATTATAAAAAGATTGTGCCCTAACATATATAGTCAGTATTGTTTTCATACAGGGTAATTCACAAATTATCCAAAAATATTCTGGAATATATATCTGGTGGTCACTGAATTAAGTTTTAGTCCTATTTAGATAAACATATTACACTGATAAGAATGGGTGAAAATTTCCATCTTTTATGCTCTTTTTATACAGGGTGATGCACAACTTATCTAAAAAAATTGAGAATTGGGAATGTGTCATGAAAAATGGGGTCAATATCGTAAAAAAAGTTTGTAAAATCCTTATAGTTTTGGAGAAAAAATTATTGAAGTAGTATTTTCAACCTTTTCTCCGATCTGATTTAGTATTTTACCATAGTATTTACAATAGTTTTTCAAGTGTCCAAAATAGCTTACGTGTAGGTAATTTATGATGAAGTAAGACAAAATGCTTCAGCAGCTTCTCGTCTCAGTCACAAAACGATTTCCCGGTAGACATGTGCCAAATGCAGCTACTCTTATAGCGGTAGTGCAAGTGCGCCCGTGATATGAAAGATTTGCAACCGAGTCGTGGAAGAGATGGAGGTCCAGGGCATCCACGGCATATTTTAGATATTGTTCAAGGGAATCCCAGAATAAGTATCAAGCAAATATCTCAACAAGTACAAGGGATGTCCCAATCAACAGTGTGGCGTATCATACATGAGGCTCAATTATATCCGTACTACGTACAGCGTGTTCAAGCACTGGTACCAATGGATTATCCCGTACGAATTACCCAGCCAGCAAAGTAGTTCTATAAATTTAGAGTAATAGAAGCTTTATATTCTGTTAATATTTTACAGTTGTATCTAGAATTCTAAATTATTGCATTAATGTGGCATATATAAAATTATTCTGTAATCTCGCTTATAGTTTAATTACAGAACTATTGTGTAAGGCGTTGTTAAGTTACAATTCTGCTGCGGAAAACAAATTACAAATATTGATGCTGCTATCGAACTTAAGAGGAAAAAGCTCTTTAAAGCAGTTATAGAAAATAATAATACAGTTGTTATAAAATCATATAGAGTAAATACGTAACAAAAGCCTTTTTGTTCCATAAAAAACGCTATAGAACTAACATATGTTCGTCTCCCATACCCTCATCTGACAAGACCTGCTTATAAAAGTGCGAAATATTTTGATCAAAGTATAATGGAGAAATTTATATAGTATAGTCGTGACTTGTAGAAATTATTATCTGCTTGCAGAAGGAAAATTTCATTACGATAGATAAGATTTATTTGATTATTAATAGAAACTGATATCCTTATATAAATTTAGTAATATATTTAATTTAGACCATTCCAAACCTTATTCATTTACACTTCTAGATGTTGAAGTTAAAGAATTGTATTAGCTTTATTAAATAAGATTGAAATAATTGATATTACCACAATAAAATATGACGACACTGTGGATATTAAGTAGCATATACCTGTTATAGTAGTACGAAGCATATTTGCTCTATAATCAATGCAATCGACACAAAAATGTCATATTGAGAATCCATTAGAAGTACAAGACAAAGCCTTTCTTTCTGTCACCATATTGTGAAGAAAGAAAACAAATTTAATTAAAAATATATACAATATAAATAGGTGAAATGACATCAATAATATGGATATACTTTCTGACTATTTTATATACAGTTGATTGTTAAATTCATCAATTTAGAAAACATTTTTTTTAATTAAATTTCCAGCATCATAGGAAATATAAGGTTAACTGAGGGCGCGGCAAAAAATTACCATTATCTACCACACATTTAACGATAAAACTTTTTCCGCATTAAAATGTACAAACCTGATGGACAAACCAACAAAACAATTGTAATGATGCGAGTACTCTTATACAGGCTGATTAGGTCATCTTCTATCTTGGTTCTCTTATTGGCTCATCCATCTTATTTGTAATATGTGCGATGCAGAAACATTTTATTTTTAAAAGATACAATTAAACGATTTTAAAGTTCTCTAAGTAGAACACCATGCAACACAAACATTGTATAACGAAGTGGAATAGAATTTTTATGAGATTGCTTTCTAACTGTGTTATAAAAATTCTTTAAGACCTGTGAGAATGTTTATTCAACAATTCTATAAGTATTTCCTGCAGACCTTACAGAATAGCTTAAAGAACTAAAAAGTTCTATAGAACGGTGCCCATTTTTATGGTATAAGTGTTGTAAGAACGTTTTGAAAATGTTCTTAGAACAAACATTGCTCTATAAAATTTGCTCTGGAAACGTTCTTACGATTCTTATAGAACAGGAAATTGTTAGCTGGGTAGATTTTGTGAATAGTTGCTGCAACAAAATGCTCAAAATCACAAAACAGCTCACGTGTTAGTTGCAAACGAAGTTATTCTTACAAGGAATGAGATGTATAACATTCACTCTAGTCATATCTGGGATTTTGAATATCCGCATGAAATTCAACAGAATCATTTCTAACAAACCTTTCCCTGTTGTTGCTGTTTCTAAATAGAATGGATGGGGTTCAGTATTTCGAGTTCCTTCGAAATGATCTGTCTGGACTTCTAAAAGATGTGCCTTTAGCTGTCCGATTCCGAATTGGTTTTTGCACAGTGGTGGGGAGCACCATTTTCGTCAAAATGTCCCGGAGTACCTTAACGAAGTTCAAGGAGTACGATGAATTGAAGAAGAAGAACCGGAACCATGACCGCCACGATCTCCTGACTTAAATCCATTGGGCTACTTCTTGTGGGGATATTTAAAAAATAGTGTATCGCGCCGAAGTGGACACTATTGATGATTTACCCAAATGTATCACATTTGCTGCCAGCAACTTACAGGTTCAAAACAGACAAGACCAAGAAACATTTGTGTTAGTTCATAGAAACTGAGTAAAACGGGCCCAAATGTGTTTACACATCCGTGGACAAAATTTTGAATAGTTATTCTAACATCGAGTATACCAAATAGTTTTACTAATTAAAACTACAAATTAATTGTATTAATAACAATAACGGCAAAAGCAGTTGATTTTGCTTGTATAAAATAGGTAATATAAAATTTTATTTATTTTTTTTCCTTGAGAAATTATTTCAATTTTTTGTTACATTTTGCGGCCGTGCGGGTCGTGGTCTTGCCTTGCGTAAGGTCAGTTTTTAGAGTAGGCCAGTTTCCATTGATGTATTTCTAAATCATTTTCAAACCGCCCTTTCTACAAAATTGTATTTGTCAGACTCCCTTGTACATTGATTTTTTTTTTGGATGTTCTGAACCACCTTGTATATTAGCTTTTTACCTAACCGCACTTTATCCGCACTTTGACACAACATAGTTTCAAACTTGTCTGTATTTCATAAAACAAAATGAAAAGTTTTGTTCAGTTATATGAGCCAATTTGTTTCTTTAAGTTGTTAACTTTAAAGATGTATACCTATAAATCTTTTGACAATTAATTGTATTAACATTTTACTCTTTTACTAATAAATTATTCTCTTGTTATTTATTTTATGTACGCTACTGGAATGTTAGCAAGCACTTCCTCACTAGTTTATCAGATGACGATTCATAATCATAACATAACCAATGAAATGAGTCATACTGTTGATGACTAGAATATTTTATTTTGAAATGCAGTGACAATCGATACGTGGAATTAGATATGGTAAATATGTGTACCTATGTGTAACATGCTGCTTCTACTTTCAATATTTCTTTAATTCGATTACTGCTAATTAATTTTAGTACAGCTTTAAATGAAATTATTAAATATTTGTTAAGCAACAGATAGAGTAAGATAATTGGAATTATAATAATTATAAACAAAAGCAGATATGTTTCTGATATTTATATATTTTTTGGTCTTTTTAAATTAATTTATTTTTATCCCATATTAAATTTCTATTGTGTTATCAAAATATGGTTTAGTATTTTTTTTAAATTACTATATCAGAAATTCACGAACTGTATGGATTTTCAATTCGACAGACTTGAAATGAAGTTAGGTTAAAAAATCAAGCAATGGTGATCGGCAGTAAATTTATACCCAAGTACCCAAAAACAAGATTCCATCGGTGTGCTACTAGAGAAGGGTTCAAAGCACACAAAATTACTAAAAACAAGTCGACGTTGAGTGAATCTAGCACTTTAAGACTTTACTTTAATGTCATCCTTCCACTATTGTAGAATGACGATCTTTTGGACGACGATGGCCCATCACCACCACCTACCTGATGCGCACTCCGTTGATATCACATTTTAATAGGTACACAGAAAAAGAAGCTATGCTAGCATCAAGACACTACTACATACACTTACTCCAACGCTAATTTAGTTTCACTGTTTCTCAAGTATAATAATACTTTATTGAAATATTAACTTATTCTTGTATAATAAGACTATACAGGGTGTTCCGTGTATGCTTAAATATGTATGAAAACTAGGATTTAAATTCCTCAGGTAAAAATAGGGGGGTAGTTTATATAACGTTTTTCTCTGTAACGGTGCGCTTCCGAGTTACAGGGTGTTAAAGTTGTTACTTTCCAAAGAGTTTTCCTTAATTATCTTTAAATCCGGTAAAGATAAAAATGCCAAAATTTGTATAAGAATGTGCGTTGAGAATAATGTGCAAATCGTTTTATTCTGAAAAGCAGTGATGACAATGAGGGTAGTTTGAAGGGTACAATTGGAAAAAAATATGTTAAAATATTCGGACATTTCTGTGTTCACTACACGCCATACACAATTTGGTGATAGATAAAGATTGCTTGTTATACACCGAACACTAATTGAAGAGTAATCAATGACAGCATCTGTTATATCTTCTTCACTTTGTACATTTACTTCAATAGGACGAATGACCTTTTTGGAGCGGTGTGCTATCTTCTTCTCGAAGTCTATGAAATTATGAACTAAAGACTGTGTGAGTAGGTTGATGTCTATTTGAGTATCTTCGTCGGTATTGTCGGATTGCTTGTCTGGCGTTCCCATATACAAAGACAATATCCGCATACTCTTCAGTTATAAATAAATGTGTTTGTTATTTAGCACTTTAACGCGAAGTATCACATTAAAAACAAAATGACACGAATAATAATTATTGTTATAATAACCATCATTTTTATTTATTAGGCTACTTTGATTGAAATATAAAATTATATTTTTTAAAATGCCTGTAACTTCGAAACAAAAACCAATCGGACCTAAGATCTTATAAGAAAAAATGTTTGACATTAAGCCAGCTACTATCTATATACTATCTGCCAAAATTTGTCATAGACCCAAGATATAGTATTGAAATTTTATTTTTTTTATTTATTTTTATTAATTATTTCAAAGAGTTGTAAAGATATTGACTCGATATTTCAAACACGCTTTGGGGGTACAAATGTGCATTTTTTGGGGTGATCTGAATATTTCTACTTGAACCAATGACGTTCATGCGAGATTGCCACAACCTTTCTTAATAAAAAAAATGGTACATCACTGACTTTTTCCCGTTTTTTTAGAACTTAACCATAAATTCTGAATGAAATTGGTATTTTCAATGTTTTTCGTAGGATGCACCATTTTTTTGAAGAAAAAATAAAACATGTATGCAAATTTCGACCTACGCTTATATTCTTCACAAAATAACTTCTGCAACCACTCCCTAATATATTTCGCAGTTATTTACAAATACCCTGTATAATAAGTAATATTACGTTATTACGATTAGTTGATAATTTTGTTGAATAAAATATGTTACAATTCATAAACTCTCAGAGTATTAACTTTTCAAGACAAATAATTTTTTTACCTTTTTAAAATATATAAATTTTTACCTAAGATATAAGGAAGAAGTTATTGTTATTATAGATATACCGGGTGTTCTCTCTAAGACTTTCAGTGCGAATATCTCAGAAACCATCATAGCCAGTGCGACAAAATTTGGTATACAGACACTAGATGTCGCGTAGAATCTGATGATAACATCAATTTTTATACAGGGTGTTCCATTTTCCAAGAAATCGATTTAATTTTGATTTTTTGGTTGTCAGTCCTACTAAAACTTATGTTTAAATTGAAATATACTTAATTATGAACACATTCTGATAAATAAACATTCAAAAATTTCAAAATTTAACATAAAAAAACGCCTCCAAAAAGTACCCAAATTTTATTGTTTTGTCATGTAAAATGTGTATAGCCTTGAGCCAGACTTACACAGAAGAAACTAACATTGGTGAACGTCAAAACTATGAATTGTCATTGAATTGTCAAATATGAATGGTATAAAGTATTTTATTTTACATAAATAACGCTAAATAATGGATTTAATGCAATTTACGAATGCACAATGGTGTTATTGAGACTTGTCGATAAAAATTTAGACTTGAGTTGAGGCTTTTGGAGCATTGGGGTCGCCGTGCCGACGCAGTCTATCGCTACAGCTAGAATTACAGTGTGAATATTGTGTAAAATATCTGTGGATATTTTTAAATTGTTCCATTATAATGTAATAAAACTTCAGTAAATTGTTTTTTTATGTTACTACAGTGTACAATAATAATTAGGTACACGTATTTTTTAAAATACTTTATGCCATTAATATTTGACAATTCAATGACAATTCATAGTTTTGATGTTCACCGATGTTAGTTTCTTCTGTGTAAGTCTGGTTCAAGGCTATACACATTTTACATGACAAAACAATGAAATTTGGGTACTTTTTGTAGGCGTTTTTTTTATGTTAAATTTTGAAATTTTTGAATGTTTATTTATCAGAATGTGTTCATAATTAAGTATATTTCAATTTAAACATAAGTTTTAGCAGGGCTGACAAGCAAAAAAACAAAATTAAATCGCTTTCTTGGAAAATGAAACACCCTGTATAAGAATTGATGTTATCATCAGATTCTATGCGCCATCTAGTGTCTGTATACCAAATTTCGACGCACTGGCTATGATGGTTTCTGAGATATTCGCACTGAAAGTCTTAGAGGGAACACCCGGTATGTATTAATTTATTCGAGTTTTGGCACTACCTTTCCTAACTAGTGATAAATTAAACGTCTTTCATAACCAGCCACAGTTTTGAAATGTAATATTTTGCTTATTAAAATTAGAAAAAATCTTTCTTATAGCTGTTATTTAATTAAACGAAAAATACTTAAGAGTATGACTCGTTTCACAAGAGAGCTTTTAGATTTGATTTACACCTGGGTCGCACACTATGGTAACGATAAAACCCCACGCGTTATAATTTTCACATTGGCCCATGAATCTCTCTTATGTGGCATTATTTCAATATTTATGGGACGTATAAAATAATAGTTGTCAAATACACGTTGTAAAACAAAAGCACGAAGCCGTAAACGTAAAATATATTTCAAAAAATTATTATACGTCCAGTCGCCGTATAAAATGGCATATTAAGTTGTTAGTTTATGGCAACTGTGACAATTCTATTGAATATTATTTATGTTAATGTCGGGTAAACAATAAAACTATTGGTCAAAGTCACTCCGAATGGAATAAATCTATATATACAATTTCTTAACCGATATATCGAATAGGTACCTTCACCGAACACAACGATTTCAAAATTATTAGAAAGTTGTTGATTTATGCACTATGGAACGAGAAATATAGAAACACTTATAATATGTAAATATAAATCAGGAATATATGTCACATAAATTTATGAAAATGCTACTGAAAACATACGTACAAAGTTTAATAGCTAGTCAGACTCATAAAAATAAACCCATATTGGAAAGCAGATTTATTTCTACAGGTCTACAATCAGAAAAAATCTTTTCTGTATTTTAAATGCGCCTACAAAATTAATACTAACAATATTTGATCACCATTTATTATTGCACAGTGATACAAACCATTTTAATTGATATTTCTTTGTTCGAAGCATTCCCTTATGATAATTCATATTCCAATTTTCAACAACTTAGTTATCGCAGTAACGTTTTTCATCTAAATTTACATTGGCAAACATTTATTAAACGTTTTACCTATTATAATTATAATTTAAAAAATAATTAAGCCGGGGTCACATTGCTCTGATGCCACGTCACGCCACGCCACGCCATGTGATACAACGTCAGAAGGATCTGACACCGTATTATTCTTAATATATTTTTATATATTGTGTACACACTGCTCTCACGCAGTCCATTGAAAAGTTACATTTGGGGTTGCATTTTTTAGAGGACGCAATTTTATTGTTTAGATGTGAGGGGAGGTCAAAAAAACAATTAAAATTTTTGGACAAATTTTCTTTTGGACGCCATAATTTATTTATTTCTTATTAAAAAAAAATGACATCAGACCATTTTTGTAGAGTGGTTTTCAACAAAGAATTTTTATTATATACGTTTTTTATTATATTCATTAGTTTGGGTTTTACAGCGCTGTGAAGTGAATACTAATTTTCCCCACTGACAAGTATACAGTCTATAATAATGTTTTTTATTATAGACATTTTAATATTGTTATGCTCTGATGTTATTTTTTTTAAATAAAAAATAAATCAGAATTTTGATCCTCTAAAAAATGCAACCCCAAATGTAACGTTTCAATGGACTATAGAAAAAATTAGTGTTCACTTCACAGCGCTGTAAAACCAAAACTAATGAATATAATAAAAAAGTATATAATAAGAATTCTTCGTTGAAAACCACTCTACAAAAATGCTCTGATGTCATTTTCTCCTAAATAAAAAAATAAAGAAGTTATGGCGTTCAAAAGAAAATTTTTGTTTTTTTGTCCAAAAATTTTGATGGTTTTTCTTTAATATCTTTGTTATTTTACAACAAAAAGTTACTGCACTAAAATTGTATAGGATTCAATTTGCAATAAAAAAATGTCTTTACAAAATTTTTGTATGACCAATAGTTTACCTGATAAATGCTAAAAACAATTTAACCCCCTTTTCCAAGCTGGCGGCCAAACCTCGAGGGTTGTGACCCCACAAATAAGTTAAGCTTTTTTTGACCCCCCCCTCACATCCACACAATAAAATTGCGTCCTCTAAAAGATGCACGCTAAGGCCAAAATAATGTAACATTTCAATAGACTATATGTTATTTTACAAATTTGCGAGCATGAATGTTTCTATAGTATAAAACGTGAGTGCTATAGAGAACAAATTATGAGAGGAGAAGTTTAATAACAAATTACACAACAAATGTTTCTCACAGCACATTGTTAATGAAACATACATTTTAACGACTCTAGCTAAATGGATTAGGGTAAGGTATTCATCCTTAGCTCACACGTAACGTGACATCGCGTGGTAACAGTGTGCACACAGAGTGCATGCCACACCACGTCACATGGCATCGCGTGGCGTGGCGTGGCATCAGAACAATGTGCCCCCGGCTTAATCTACATAATGCTCGCTACAGACTATACGTGAATTCTTTTGAACGGATTTTTACCGAACCTACCGACCCTACACACTAATCACGAATTCCTCACAAACCACGAATCGCGCATTACGAATTGCAAATGCATGTACATATAGTCTGTAGCAAGCCTTAAAACATACCTATGTTTATTTAGCAATTTCTGTGAAAATATATGTTATAGTTACTTTTGATACTTACAGGTATGAAGAGTTCTAGCGTCAAGCGTTGCATATACAAGTTGTTTCTAAAGAACATGGCAATATTGCTAGAGTTGATAAAATATTGAAAAGCAAGGTTTGTTCAATACACGTATGTCTTAAAACCACATATTTTTTACAGGGCGTGTAAGATTGTTTTAGAAAATCAAATTTTGAATGTAATTTTTTTAAAGCACATTTTTCGTCAAAATTTAACTTTGGAGTACTGGCTTTTTTCTAAGTTACGTCTTACTGTTCTAAATTACTGATATTATGGGAAATTTCATTGTATACAATAACAAAGGTGCTCTTGATGAATTTATTACTAATGCACCGATTCGATCGATTGTTTTGGTGAATATTGCAAGCTTCTTAGGATTAGATTCTGATCCATGTTTGTTACCTGCTACTGCATATGTAACAGTAATGGAAACCATTTTTGGCAGTAGAATCGCATTGTTGAGAAACTGGCTATATTAAACCTAAAAAAATCCACTAGACCTAGATTTGATAGAACTGCTCAAAACGAAAAAAATTTTGATATGGTCTTCGAAGATACAACCATTAGTATAAGAGAAATTTGCTTATAGCTTCTAGCATGTGGGGAATAGTAAAAGACCAACAATTGTTATCCATATTGTTATAAAAACTGCAAGAACTTTTACTCTGCATGTAACTTATTATGTAGCAACGCATAACAAACAAAGAGCAGCATATACAGACTTAAGAGATTTACAATATTCACTAAAAGAATAAGTTACTATTAAAGTATAAAATAAACAATATTCTGGAATTTATCTTATACAAAATATGACATATCAATAGAGAAGGTCTTATACTACAAATAAGTATTATTAGGTACGGAGAAAGCCTGATTGACTTTATCACAGTTTTTTGCATTTTCCTCGAAAACGATGTATTATTAATAAATTTATCAAGAGCACCTGTTTGGTGTAAAATGAAGTGTTACGTAATTTTAAATGAGATAATCTAACTTGAAAACAAGTCCCTACCCCACTACTTTGTACGGACAGACTAATAACATTAATGTGTCTCGCATCACCAAGAATGTACTTATGTCCAATTTTGATGAATTATATTCTGCTTCAAAAATATTAACTCCAAAATTTGATTTTTTTAAAATTATCTTACATGCCCTGTAGCTATACCAAAAATTATTGGCTTTTAGAACATACGTTTATTAAGCATGTTTTCTCAACTTTAGCAATATTGCTGTCTGCTGTCATGGTCAATGTAGAAGGTCCGCAATCTCTCCCTTTGTCGCTCAGCTCCTACAAGAAAAATTCTATATTGGTGCAACTGTTCTGTGAAGTTAATACCTACATTACTTATACCAACTATATTAATTCGCAAAGCACGTGTATTATTATAAACATCACAACGGCAGCACTAAAAATTGACTAACCTTTTAATTAAATACCTATAGCAAATTTTGCGAGTAGATACCGAAACATTTTATTATTAATGTAGGTAGTGAAATTTTTCTTTTAACTAAATATTCGAATGTAATTAATAATAAGGACTGTCCGAATTGTCATGTCACCGCAACCATTTGCGCGACTGTGGCTTTTTGTGCTGACCAGAAGAGATGAAGGAAAGACGTCAGAGAGCTATATCAAAACTGACTTTGAAGATATTGCATTGTTTGTTGACAGATAACTAATCTGCCGGAATATGTTCCGGCGTGGCGCAATTAGAAATACGATGAATGAGGATGTATAAAACTAGTAGCATTTCATTGGTTTGATCAATAACGCAATAAAGTGGATACTAGGTGTGCCTGAACTTATAATGATAAGGATATCGACAAAGGCAAGGACAAGAACAAAAGCAAAGACAGAGGCAGAGGCAAAAGCAAAGACAAAGGCAAAGGCAAATACAACGACAACGATAATGGTAACGATAACGACAATGATAATATCTCTACCCCTGATTCTAATCACGAGGATGAGCCCAGCGACAGCATGTCATTATTAACCAGGTCGCATTTGCGCCCAGGAACGACTTACGTTCCTAACCACCATTTAGTGCAGGAATTAGGGAAACCTGGAAAACCTCGCACCCGCAGAGAGGGTGCCAATCCTCATCACAAATATAACTGATCTAAGGTCTGCCGGCCGTAAGATTTTAGAAAATATGTAAGAAACCAAAATGCTTAAAAGAAATAAAGAAGTGGAATGTGTGGATCTTAAAGTTGCTGATACTAGACAATCTGACTCATCCTTGTAAGCTTTGTAACACAATACATGTAGTGTTTGTAATGATGATACAAAGACTCACTGTTACCTGGAATACCCTAGAGCTTTTTTTAACTCAAAATAACTGAGTAAACATTTTCAAATCGCATTTGTTTTCGAGTAATGATGTCATCGATTTTTTTTTAAATGGCAACACCCTATGTTTTTCCTTGATTCTGAAAGATCGTTTAATTCTCTATCAGACAGTACTAAAATTTTGGCCTCTTACATAGGAAAGTTTTTCAGTAAATGACGATTGAACGTTAGAAAACGGAAATTTTATCCATAAAAAAGTAACAATCCTGAGGTATGTAAAATAAAATACAATTGATTAAATTTTATACTTAAATTAAATGTTCGAATTGTCATCCACCAACTTCTTGACAATGCGCAAGTCTGTGAAGAAATTCTTCTTGCACATTATGAATGATTTCTGGGGTAACTCTGCGTATTTCGTCCCGAATGCGATTTTGAAGTTCTTCTAAATTACGTGGTTTATTAATGTACACTTTTGACTTCAAGTATCCCCATAAAAAATAGTCAAGAGGTGTAAGATCTGGCGATCTTGCAGGCCATTCTATCGGTCCGCGTCTGCCGATCCACCTCACAGGAAAACAGTTGTCCAAAAAATCTCGTACAGGGCGCGCATAGTGCGGAAGTGCACCGTCTTGCTGAAACCATATGGTATCGTCAGGAATGTCAGGGTCATTATCGTTAGGAAAAATTACTGCAAGGGCTGGAACAAGATCATTTTCTAGAAACTCTAAATATCTTTGTCCTGTTCCTTCAAAGAAGAAAGGCCCTACTATTCTGCCGTCAACTATTCCAGCCCACACATTTAATTTCTGAAGGTATTGGGTATGTGCCTCTGCCATCCAATGAAGATTTTCCCGACTCCAATATCTGCAAGTTTGACGGTTTACTGTACCATTCAGACAAAATGTGGCCTCATCTGAAAAAAGTATTTGCCGGTGTAAATTTCTATTTCCTTGACATAAATCCATTAGAATTTCGCAAAAGTGTAAGCGGCGATCGGGATCATCTTCATTGAGTTCCTGCACAAGTTGAATTTTGTAGGGATGATATTTTTCCTTCCTCAAGATACGTAGCACTGTGCTCTGACTAGTGTCATTGTTTAATGCAACCAATTGTGAAGAATTATGAGGATTAGTGTGACACTTTGCAAAGATTTTCACCTTCGTGATCCATAAAAGAACTATGGAATTCGAAAAACTAAACTTGATAACGTTTTTGCCTTATTTTAATTGATTTACATTTTGTAACATTCAATCGTCATTTACTCGAAAACTTTCCTATGTAAGAGGGCAAAATTTTAGTACTCTCAGAATCAAGGAAAAAAATATGGTGTTGCCATTTAAAAAAAATCGATGACGTCATTACTCGAAAACAAATGACATTTGAAAATCGCATTTTATATGTATTTTTTAAGTTAAAAATCGACCTGTTCGAGGATTTTTGCCAAAAAATAATTGTTTCGTTTGAATTTATTCCATACTTTTGGAGCATACTGTATTTCTATATCATTAATCTTTCATTCTTAATGAAACCCTGCACTATATTCAAAATAGCCATACGATACTTAAATTTACTTTTTCGTAACATATTACTATAGTGGAGCTCAATAACGCGGCATTTAATACAGGCAAATTATTGTTAAACAATCCGCAGTTAATGCATAACACCAATTTACACATATTTACACTGAAATAACATTACACAAACATTCGTTAATAGAACCAAATAAATATCGTTGATAAAGGAAACAAATATTTCGCGTTTATATTTGTCAGCGTGTTTGTTCTATTCAATACGAAACGTTTAACTGGCTGTATCCTACACGACAATAAATAAATCGGCTTCGTTGCAAACAAACAGACGGCCACTATAATTTTATGCGTCCGAATAGCTTAGAGCAAGTGGACCATGTGCACGTGTAATAATTTTTGCATTTCAGACGTAAAAGCAATTATTATATTAAAGTAGCAGTAATTAGAGTAGATGTGGGTAGACTAAACAATCTAACAGTTCATCTGGACACTTTCTTGGCGGCCACGCGATGAGGTGCACCTGGTTAGCCTTTTCCGTGAAGACTGTTTGCTAGTTTGTGAGGGCTTTTGATCATTTTATGTTCCCAGATTTCAAGTCTCTGTGGCGGTTTGTTCAGTACAAGAAACTTAGAGAGGAACTGTAAACATGGATCTATGTACAAAAAGGAAAGTGGGAATCGGTATTTATAAATTAGTCGTACAGTTCGTAAATAAAACACACGGATGGTGGAATAAATATATATTTCTTATTATTTTCATTCGTTTCTTTAATGTTTTCGAGATATCCGCTACAAACGGAAATCCTTATGTACTGTAAAAAAATAATTACACATTTTAACACAACACCTACTATGTTAATCGAAGTCTACACAGGATTGTATATACAGGGTGATTCAGGTTTGATCTTGATAACTTCAGGAATAGATAAAACGCATCGTTTCCGAGAAAGAGGGCGTTGAAGTAGGAATTTTTTTTCGTTTTTCCCTCATAACTTTTGAACCACTTATCCGATTTAAGTGAAATTCGGAACACAAACACTCCTTATAATCTTACATAGAAGTGTATTTTGTATGCTACCCCCCTCTTACTTTATTTCAAAACTACAAAAAAAAAAAAAAAATTCAATAAAACATCTACACACCACTTTAACCTGATTAATTTCGAAACTTTCGTTTCATCTCCTGTTTTTTTTCGACGTTTGGTCTTGTTTCTGAGATATTCAAAGAAATTGGTGACAGTGTAGCGCACCAATCGCGTAAGTTTCATTTAACGTTATAGCAACCCATGAAAACAAAACTTAGTGATTTGTGTAAACTGACGTTTATGAAAATCATTGTCAAAAGTATTATTTAAAGAGCATTTTTAGTGCTAAGAAAAAAATAACAAGAACGTTTACAAATGGTGAATATGCCGATATACATTATGTTTATGGTTTCTGTGTCGGAAATTCCAATGCGTCAGTTCGAGAGTACCGAACACGCTTCCCTTATAGAAGAATTCCAAATGCACAAGTTTTTGTAGATGTACATCGTCGATTTTCGGAATATGGTTTGCGCCGCTACAATGATCATATTCGTAATGTACCGCCAAGAAATAATCAGCGAATTCTTAATCTTTTTGATATCGATATAACTTTAAGCACACGCCGAGCAGCTCGGCAACTCCATTTATCTCAATCAAAAGTATTGAGAGCACTCAAACAAGATCATCGAAGGGCTTTCCATTTCCAACCAGTTCAAGGTTTGTTGCCAAGAGATGATGAAAAACGTTTAAATTTTAGATTCAACAGAAATTAATCCACAATTTCTGCATAAGGTTTTATGGACCGACGAATCTAATTTCACAAAAGCTGCAGTTGTGAATTACCACAACATTCACGTTTGGAGTGAAGTTGTAACATTCCTTTTATTATAAAATTAAGAATGTCACAATTTCAATATGAAACGTCTAGTAACAAGGTATTTTGCACATCCTGTATAATGTCGGTAGATTAAGTAAGTGTAAACCATATCCAGTGTACCATGTAACTTTAGATTTCTTCAAGTTAGCCTAAACAACTTTGTACGATAAATATTTTATTATTTATTTACTTACCATTACTGTGAACCAGTTACATCGATGTATATCGTTATGTTATATTTTTCTACTCTGTATAACACTCTAGTAATTTGTTAACAGTTTATTATTTAATTAGTATCACTTATTGTAATAAGCTTTGTTTTGGCAAAAAGCAAGGTTAAGGTAACTGTCAGAATAATTCAATTCGATTGGAACTATTGGAACAATGTGCTGAGATCTCGAACGAACATTAGCCCGAAATTACATAGAAACCGAACCAATCAGATTTCAGTGAGTTTTTAGATCTTTGTAGCGTATAAAACCTACAGGAACCTAAATTCTAGTCCCTTTTCGTTCTGATTTTGGTCGATTGAAGTATTCCCATATTACAGATTTAGTTATAGTGCGAAGCCACATTTTGAAAATAAATCTGAATTTAATTGAAGTCATCAATAAGGATGGAGGTAATATATTTAATTAATTAAGATTATTATCGATAGTAGATTTCATTTTAAACAATATTTTATGTTATTTTTTGAAACTAAGGATATAAAATACCTGACCTGACCTTGATCTTTGCTAAAGCACATGCTAATTATTTTTTTTCTTTTCTTTTGTTATTTTTCTTAACTTTAGAGGCCAATAATTAATTAATTAATTAACAAACAATTTAAATAAACAATTAATTAAACAGATAATTAATTAAATGAACAATTAATTCAATAATCGATTGAATTTCGAGAATTTCTATTTCCTAAGTTGGAATATTTTGTTTAACCGTTGCTGGAAAGTTTATTTGTTGAAAAATCAAAATTGAAATAAGAAGGCCATTCTAAAGTTTAGAAATCTAGATTGTAAGCGGCACTATCCAGGTACGAGAGGAAAGCTGCCCATTTCGGAGTCATCTCCAACGTTAACAACAACGGATGAACTTGTCAACTGGCTTCAATTCCACTTCTGTATGTCAACTTCTTCAATTCCACGTCTGTGTATCAACTGGTGGGCAAGTTAATAAACTGTGTTTATTTTTTTTATGTATGTATTTTATTTCAAACTGTTTGACTTCAGCAAAATTTATCATCCTCCTACAGGGGTGAAAAGGCAAACCGAACAGATTATTCTGTAGGTGGCGCCCAATTATAACATCTTTTTAAACAGTTTGCTAGTCAAGAACCCACGACTATAAAAAAGTGCCCCGACTAAAAGAGCAGCCGTCCGCAACATTGTACATTTATTGTTTATAACAAACGATAGGTAACAAAGTCAATCCTCGATGTGTCAGACAATCTTTATTTCAGCAACAGTTTAGTGTAAATGTGTGGATAGGTGTTTTATGTAATAACCTCTGTGGGCCGCATATTTTGCCTCCTCCTTTAAATAGGGATTTATTTCATGAGTTTCTGCAAAACTCTCTCCCCGACGTGCTTGACGATATCCCCTTAAATTTACGCCAAGGGAACTGGATGCAGTTGGATGGTGCCCCTGCACATTACGGAAGACAAGTACGGCAGTGGTTGGATGAGAATTATCCTCGTCGATGGATTGAACGGTAACCCAACAATCACCCAAATATGTGGATTCCTTGCGAAGGACCAGTGGCTTTGCCTCCGCGCTAGCCAAATCTGAATCCACTGGATTATTTCGTTTGGGGCCATCTAAAAGTCATTGTGTATAATATGCCAGTACATAGCCGTGAGGAATTGACCGAAAGGATAAGACATGCTTGTGATGAATATAAAAAACAATCCCGTTCAAATAGCAGCTGCGGTTAATACATCAATTCGTCGATGCCAAAAATGTATTGAGGCTGGAGGAATGCACTTTGAACAATTATTGTAATTTTTTTAGTAGTTGATAAGTTTGTTGTAAATCTTGTAATAAGTAGTTGTTACTAAATTTATGTTTGAGGTTATTGGCATTTTTTCTTAACACTAAGAACACTCTTTAAATAACACCTTTGACAATGATTTTCACAAATGTCAATTTTTCTTTTTCTTTTGAGAGCCGTCCGACAGTGTCCCCGGAAGCACCGCAGCCTATAGACTTATTGTGCATCTCTCGACGAGCACAAACATCCATGGTACTACAGTGGGATTCGAACCCACACCGACATAGTCGATCCAGACTGGTGTCACGAGCAGCCGTCTCCAAGCCACCTCGGCTATCGCGGCGCCCAAAACGTCAGTTTACACAAATCACTGAGTTTTGTTTTGTTTTGTTATTAACTGTCATGGGAGACTGACAGAAGCTCAAGTTAAACTTACTAACTCCATAGAATGATCAAACTAACGATAATATTTCTGTTTTGCGAAATTCACGGAAAGTTGACCCTTTCCCGCCATTAATAATTTAAATCAAAATCTGCGATCTGCTTATTTCAAGTATTAAATACATACGAACTTGGTCTAATATCTATGCTAATTTCGAAATCTTTATTAATTTAATAACGTTATGACATTTTATGCCAATATTAAATAAATTATTTAGACAATATACAGGCTCTTCCAGAAATAGTTGAAAAAAATGAAATAGTGAAATCCTTAATCAGGAGGATGTTTCATTAAAGTTTTTCTATCCGAATGAATAAAATATAAATTGTTAGTTTAATACTTAACTCATAAAATATTTTTATACTAATTTTATATCAATTTGCCAGTTTCATTTTCTCTGCTGATAATTTATTTTCAAAATGGGTAGGTCGGGGTCTATGTCACATCGCCATACACGTGCGAACCGGACTTTCAACAACAGTAAAAACCTTGACACGTCTGTCTGGACTTTCAAGAATGCTCAAAAGTTCTGGACGTGAGGATCAATTTAGGAAAATCAACCGATTTCCACCATACACGAATAGATCTAGACCGCTGGCGGATTTGATAACGAATATTTGACGGACGTGACTTGTGCGGTAATAACCGCAGATTAGATCCGTCAAAAAATTCTTTCGTATGCGGCTAGCTATTGTGTGACAATTGTGACTCAATCACGGCTGTTAGTCACAGGGACCTGCTGCTGCACACTTGGTAGCGCGATCTTACCGCTGATGTGTAAAAGGCTAGGGAATTTCATACAGAATAGTGTGCGCTACTATTGCTACTGAAAATCCCAAGTGTGTAAAAGGTCTAAAGGCCTTAAGTAAACACCCTTTTAAAGTGATTTGTTTTTTGTATTAGTATTTCCTGAAAATCTGGGATCTTTAACCTGTTACCAAGGTCACTGCATAATAACCCGAAAACTCATTATAAATAACAAATAACAGCACCGGTCATGAAAGCTTCAAAACCACTACGATGAATGAATTTTTTAGAACAATAAAAGTGAATTTGGTGCTATGTCATTTGGATCGTAATCGAGTCATTTGGTGAAACCTCAAATTTCACTATTTGCCTAATTTTTATGAAGCGTTTAAGATGTATGGTCAACCAAGATAATTTGAAGTTGATAAGTAGTTTTCGAAATATACTCCAAATCCAAATTGGATTTAAACAGTCGCCCCGGATTACGAAGCGTGACGTCATTGCTTCTCGATACTCGTCCGCCTCGAACTGGAACTCGAGCTTGGGCAAGAGGCTAAATTAAAATAGATTAGCAAAAACTAACTACTTTTAAAATTCACAATATGCTATTCAAAAGCATGTTCGTCTAATCTACATCTTGTAAATTAAATTATGAAGATGGACCATTTTAATACAATTAAACCATTAATTTACGAGTGCTGAAATGAAAAGTATGTAAGTGCAACGGTAAGTTCTATAACGAAGTCATTAACAGCAGACCGATTTTTCAAAAAATTTATATAGATACTTAAGTATATAACTAAAAAAATATGTATTTATTATGTTGAAAAAATTAATCATAAAGTGGAGCGTTTTGGTTTCTAAAAAAAAAATTATACAACAAAACAAAATATTTGTTTTGCTATATACCTATTAACCAACCTTTTTAAATTTTAGTTAATTTGAAGTTGGGTTACTAATAATACAGGGTGTGTAAACAAACTTTCAAATTTATTATTTTTAATTATAAATATTTAAAATTTTATATAAAAATATAAAATGTTTAAAAAATATTCCACGTTTAAGGTTTTCTCGAGAAAGCTTATATTTAAATTAAAAGAGAAATTTACAAGTGTTTAACTTAATAAAATGTTCCCCAATTCACACAATAACTATAAAAATATTCAAGTACATGTTTAGTTTATAAATTTTATTATTTAATTTGCAAATTAATTTCAGTAGCTTTATTAAAATTTAGGAGTTTGATTTAATTATTGGACTATCTTGTAAAACCTAAAATTAAGCAATCTGTAAGCTCGATATATCGCACTTCATTTCGAAGTAAACTAGTAAAATGTTATTATAAAATTGTCCAGAGCAGCGTTAATATATTTACTTCTAGTATTAAGCTTATAAAAAAATATACTTTTATCTTGACTATTGCTTTGTTGGTTCCTCTTCTGTTTTTTTTTTAATTTTTTTAAATGTTGAGTAGCTAAATTGTTTGTATATACTTATATCATTATTTTTTCATCATCATTAATTATTTTTATACTGAATAACTTTAATATGTTTACTTGTTTGCTATTTATATTTTTTTTTCAGATTTTTTTTTATTGTAAGATATTTGCCGTCCTGTAATTGCTATTAACCGCCAGTTGATCCCGTTGAATAGTGGAACGATAAATAAATAAATAAATAAATAAATAAATAATAATAATATAATAATAATAATAATAATAATAATAATAATAATAATAATAATAATAATAATAATAATAATAATAATAATAATAATAATAATGTTTTTATTATAATGTTATTATAATGATATTAATTAATACAAATTAAAATTCATAATGCATAAAGATATTATTATAATGGGCAGAGTTCAGCTGTTTTCCACAAGTGGAAACCTCTGCTCTTCCACTCAACCCAAGAACGGAGAAGAATAAATTATTAGAGTAGTTCAACAGTAACCAATCAATTAGAATACAACATAATATAAATCATGTCAATCAGTATGAGAAAAGAAATATATATATATTGTCATCAAGAAGCAGTGCTTTAATATGTTTTTTAAATTTTATACTAGGTAGCTGTTTAAGATTATTGGGAGTATCATTATAAATGGAGGCTATACGATAAGAAAATCCAGAACGAAATTTAGAAGTAGTATGTTTCGGAATAGTGATAGTAGTGCCTGATATTTAAATTATGGACATCAGTTCTATAAGTAATTTTATTGTACAAGTAAAGAGGTGACTTATTCAATATAACATTATGATAAAAAGAGCAAGCAAAGTAATGAATTCTTTTGTTGACATTCAGCCATCCAACTTCTCTCAGACCTGGTGATATAGAATCATACTTCCTAATTCCACAAATAAATCTTATACAGCTATTTTGCAATCTCTGTAATCGTATGGCATCAACATGACGTAGAAAAGGATAATACACCACAGATGCATAATTTATATGTGAAAGTACAAGAGATTCACAAAGTAAAGTTTTAGTTTTTTTAGTTAACATATCTCTATTAGAATAAATTAATTTTAAATTACCAAAAGATTTTTGAATAATATAATTAACATGCTCTGCGAATCTTAAGTCTGAATCAATATAAAGACCTAAATTTTTTGCCACTTGTATTACTTCAAGGGAATTATTATTAACAGTTATGTTAATTCTTCCTATACATCTCTGCTTTGCTTTTTTCCTACCAAACAAAATAATTTTGGATTTCGCAACATTTAGAGACAAACAAAATGTGTTAGATATTTCAATAATATTTGTTAAATCTTGACTAATTAAACTACAAGCATGCTCAATATCAACTTCTTTAAAGGAATGATACAATTGAGTGTCGTCGGCGTAAAAATGCGATTTACATGTTTTAAGAACTTTTTGGAACTCGCTAGTATATAATACATATAAAAGTGGGCCGAGAATTGAACCTTGTGGAACACCATTTTCTACTGGCAACAAATCTGAGGTTTTATCCTTAACACAAAATTTTTGATACTTGCCAGTAATATATTGCTTCATTAACTCGATAGATTTCAAACAAAAACCAAAATAGTGTAAGACTGCCAAAAGTAATGAATGATTAATGCGGTCAAATGCCTTACTATAATCCAGAAGAACTAAAATAGTTAACTCATTGTTATCAAATGATCGCACAACATCGTCCGCAACGTCTAATAAGGCACTTGTTGTACTATAGCCTTTTCTAAAACCTGACTGAACGGCAGTATATTATTAGTATCAATGAATTTCCTAGTCTGTTGGTTTAAAATTGATTCAAAAATTTTAGACATTGTTGGTAAAATACTAATTGGCCTAAGATTTGTCATATCAGTTACATTATTTGTCTTGGGCAACGGAATTACTTTAGAGAGTTTCCATATGGAAGGGTAAACACTATGCTCAATGCAATAATTAATTATATGAGTTAGTAATGGCAAAATATAAGGACATAAATGCAGAAGTAAACCAATACCGATTCCATCAACACCTGTCGCTTTAGATTTAATAGAATTAAGGACCAGAAATACTTGATTCTCAGTAATCAAAGTAAAAGAACATTCATCAATATCAGGTTTTACATGTTCCTTATAATATTCAACAGTCTCATTTTTAACAATAAAATCACTTTTACTCGAGCTAACAAAAAAATCATTAATTGCATTCACATCACCTATTACATTGACCTGTTGATTTTTCGTTCTAGTAATTACACTTATATTTTTTAAATCTTGCCAAATATTTTTGCTAGTTTTTGTCCGTATAGAAAATTCGAGATAAGCTTTTTTTTCTTTCACTATAGCAGAATTAGTTACATTGCGCAATTGTTTATAATAATCCCAGTGCGCTGGTAGTTTAGACTTTTTATATCTGTTTAATGCTCTGTTCCTTAACTTAATCATCCGCCTGATCGTATCAGTAAGCCATGGTGATTTTTTCTTACTAATTAAAACTGTTTTTAAAGGGGCATGCTTATCAAATAATTCCGTGATTAGGTTATTTCACAGGGCCACTTTGTCATTAATATGTTCCAATCGAAAAATATTTGGAGTTGACATTGCACAGAAATCCTCTAACAGTTTGTCCTGATCAAAATTTTTAAAATCACGAAACGTGTACATAAAAGGTTCGAGCTTTACTTTGTTACAATTTAGTGCACATGACACTAACCTATGGTCAGATATGTTAGGAATATCATAAACATGTGTTGACTTTATTTTCAAAATGATTTATTAATTTGAATTGAAGTACCTACGTACAAATTCAGGTTCAAGAATTCAAGAAAATTAAAATTTCATTATCAATATTTTATTAAATATAGTTAATGCGCAACAAATTATTGAGTTCTAGGTAAATGATCGCGTGAGGTATTATCTATCTAAAAGACAGTTGAAAATCCTATCAAGATTAAGTGATATTTGGGTGTAGTAACCTTCTACGAAACAGCTACTATTATGTTTTTAACTATAAAGAGATTAATGGCGAGAATGAAAGAGAAACTATAAAAAATACGGAAACATTCTAAACATTGGATAATTACATACCATGTAGGACCAGCGAGCACGGCTGCGTCTTCTCCGAGTAAAAAAACCGTTTGCGATTAATAGTAGGCTGGCTGTTATGAAATAAATCAAATATTATTAATAAATTCTCACCGCGCCGCTCACTGCCCGCTCTTTGTATTTATCTATCCAGCTGTGAATATTATTTTGTATTTAATTAAATTTATTTACAATAACGTGTAATTTACAGCAGCCAATAAACTACAGAAGTAGTTATCCTTATCGGCAGTAATCTCAATTACCAGCGCACATTAAAAATGTTATTGGTGTAGTAGAAATGGGCGAACAGTTGTATATTACTTATTTTTACGATAAGCAATAAATATTTGGAAAACGTGACGACATATAAACGGTGCTGGTGACAGAAATGGTTCATTGCCAAATTACGTATGAAATGTTGATCGTGCTGACGAATTTTATTGGCAATAACGTCACAGCCCGGTTGCATACATCTTGACCGGTTGCTTTTTTGTGATATGTTTACGATGCTGTGTGGGTGAGTAATTACAGTTTCTGGGTCGGTGCATCCGTATATACTTATGGACGTCATTTACCCTACTTTGAAAATTAGCGCTTTCATTTAGAAATAATTTCGACTAAATTTAGTAATGCGCTGTTTTATGGAATAATAGGCCACATTAGCGGCGAGGTTAGAGTCGTGCAGTCAGTGATCAACCGTTTTTAAGATAGATATAGGGCAACAGTTATACGGAAAATATATAACTATTTTGTAAATATTTCAAATGACCAAATAGCTGTATGATACACTATAATATAGTTATTATTTAATGACATTATAAATTGTAATACAAAATTAGTAATATAAGAATTACAACAGAAAAACGTTTATTTTGACGCAATATTACATTGGCAAACCATTCTATAAAACAAATTTGAAACAGCAAAATGGTGGGACCTTATTTTGTTTGTGTTATAGCGAACGGTAGAAGTCATAGTCATGATCACTGTATAATAATAGACATGTCAGGTTTAAGCCAGTGGAAAGAGAAAGAAATCTTATCAAAACAAAAAAATCTTTAATTTTTATCTCGAAACTATAAAAATGATACTTTTATCTCATTCATTTCATGAAATGTTTTGGAAATATGAAAAATACATTATATTAAATGGTTTCTTATATAATTTACCATCACAATACGGCACTGTTTTGATAAATTGTTTATAGATTCATAATTTTCAGTGTTTTATGGAATTTACTCAATTAGCGTACTTGTTTGTTTTTACAACAAAATTATTTTATTAGAGGCAGCCATTTTGACACAACCCTGAAAATCACTGTTACGTATAACTTTAAAAATATCACAAATTTAGCCGATTTTCAAAAATCGAATAGTCAAGACGAAGACAATCATGAAAAGTTATGATGATTTTAATGCTTTTGGCGCTAGTGTTAACGTCAAAAACTATAAAATTTCTAAAAATCTTTTTTTAATTATGATAATATTGTAAATAATCACTTAACATGCGGCGCATGTAAAATCTACTAGATATGGGCCATACAAATCACAATAAAATTTTCTCCGCAATAAAAATCATTTTCACAAAATGCAGTAAAATGTTTTCCTCATAACAACTAAAGTGTTTTATAATACAGTGCCATTTTTGGCTGTATAGTTGCAGTATACTGTTTTATAACATTTGTTTTAAAAACGTTTTTGTAGCTGTCATAAAATACCAAATTTCTGTTTGGGATATTTGCACAAAAACACTTACTGATACATTTAACAGAAAATAATGCTAATGATAAAAAGCTCCATCTTCAAAATATTTATTGAGTTGGTAATAACACCATTATAGGTAATCATTAATATTTCCTTTATAGATATAGATGTGTCCCAACTGAAACCGATAGGGAGGTATCATCGACAAAAGTGTGATTAATATTTACAGATAATATAAAAATTAACGGTCCCAACATAGATCCCTGAGGAGCTATTCGGTGTTCATATCATGAAGCTTAGAAACCATATAGTTATTGTAACAAGCAATTTTCTGTAGGAAAGGTAATCAACCATCCTGTCAACAAATATTCCACGAAATTCCAAATTTACCTTTAAGCAATCGAATGCTGATTATCTTCATCTAATTCAATATATACAGTACGGTAAGTCTTGTCCCCCTTGAAATTGGTAACTAGTAGAATATCTTTAGGAAAAAAACAGGTCGATTATTTTCGAAATAACCTCCTTTTAAGTTATCAACATTTATATGGTACTTCCGGTTTTCCGTTCTAAGGTGAATTCTGAGTATGATGATATCGCACAATAACTGTCAAACTTTGACAGATCGTTCAAAAGCAGAAAAACTGTTTTCGTTAGACTGAATAAAATATTTAACAATACATATTATTTTTTTCCCAAAGACATCCTACCAACCGTTTACCAGTTTAAGGGTGGGGGAAGGTGGTTTCATAACTTTATCGTGCGTGACGAGTGCAAAAATAGATTTTATTATTGTCAGGAGGTTCAGAAAGTACATTTCGAACATTTACTCTATTAAATTAGTATTATTATTATTAAAGAAAAATTAAATCATACGTGTTGTTAAATATTTTATTTAGTCTAATGAGAGGTTTTTCAAGACTTTATCGCCACACGGTATAATGTTTTCAGTCAGAGTACATGCAGCTAATTGTGTCTATTTGCTGCAGTTAATTTTAAAAAATATATATTTTCATAGATTTTCGTATATAAAACTTGTTGGTTATGCAGTTTTATCTTGCTAATTGTTCGTATTTCATTGATATTCTTAGAAATATCCAGGTGGAATGAAATAACATTCTTAGCCTTAATATAGTGTAGTACAGTTATTAAATGTTTAAAACCATTTTTTTAATAGAAAAGTCAATTTAAAGAATACAAGGTCCATATACATATAATGTTTTCTTGCGAGAATTTGATTAATTTAAGTACTAGGTACATTTTATTATCTCAGTCCCATTCCCCATACACAGAAAAAGTGTATGTAAAAGAAAACGTGCACGCTTGTATAAAGTTATTTGGACAGCAATGACTTTGTTTGTTACAAGGTAATCCAAGCTTAATGTATAAATTTCTGTTTCAGTTAATGACGAGTAGCCACTAGCCTCTCATTAAAGAAAGATAGTAATAGAGGCAACATCAGCCCACATAACCTTTAAGCCCGAAGGGCGATGGTACATGAACGTAGATAATAGATGTAGAAGCCATAAAATAATCATAATAATCATACAGTAATCAGTGAGGCCACGCAGGAGCGTTGGCTTCTTTTAGATTCGAGCGTACTCGTTAAGGTAAGATCAACTTAATATCCTATTTTCAGATTTCTCTTCTTTTTTCTTGGACGATAATAATCAATCCAAATAGAAGTTAAAACCTGATACACGCTCCAAAATTACCTTAACATGAATCCCTACAGAACACACACAAGGTGTTTGAAAATTCTTGAAGGTAGATGTTGTACCTATATTTAGTTATAATTTGTTGACACCACAAATTCAGTCAATCGGTGTTCAAAACTTCCGTTTTCGTAACAAAATTGCAAGTTTTTTCTCAACGGTTCTTGGAATGTTGAATCCGAGTTGTATACATAATGGAAGTAGACAAAATTTCCTGCAAAATCTCAGTCAATTTTGATTATCTGTCGAGCGGTATTGGCGCAAGAGCACGCTAAAGAACTGCGATTTGCCCTTCTGCGAAAACGTCAAAAAAGTCAAAACCCTATACAATGTGAAAGTACATTAAAGAGACCTCTCTAATATTTAATTTTCTCGTAATAGGGGAGGGAGGAAAGCGAAAATTAAAATGCTTTCTGCGCCCTACAGCCAAAACGATTCTTCTCACCTGTGATTTTTTATCGGAGCTATACTTTCGATGTATTACGTTTAAAAGAAGTTGTTTTGAATTTACTCATGGCAAAGCATGTTTGACATGTTTGAAAATATTAACAAATTATATTTTCAACATATTAGAGATGTATCACACTGAAGATAAAGCTGAATATGAAATCTGTTTGTAATAATGTACAGTGCCATGAAATGAGTAAAAGTCGAGCCCACGATTGAGTCACCACTTCGAGTAGATTATTCAGGAAAAGAAAGAATGCGTTTGGTGTTAGAATATGGTTACAAATGACAGATAAGTTGTATGTGAGGCATCGATATATGAAGAAATACCTTATGTCATGTACGCAGTTATTTTAGTCGTCTCCATTTTAGTTGTTGGTGGTCAAGGCAATATTTTTTGGGCACTAGAAGATCCAGGTAACAAATCAAGAGCTATGAAAGATACGGATTGAATATTGAGTTGTTGCTGTTCTTCAACTGAAATTATTAAATAAGAGAATGATTCATTCATAAAGATGCATAATATTGCAAAATATTACATGTATTTATTTATACCTTCTGTTGCCTCAGTTCCTTTAGACATTAGTATTGCAAAGGCTGTGTTCAGGTCGTCTTCCTCTTCTGTATCAAAATTGTCGTCGATATTGGGACACTACCCTTCACATTGCTGGGCACAGCTTTGTGCAGAGCAGTCCTGCTCGCCTACATCTACACTATTCTGGACAATCTGCCTTGCATTTGCAAGATATTAGCTGAATAAGCCTGTAGGGAGCCGGGAGTTTCAATGTGGTAATGGAAACCAATTCATTTTTTGACAATTTCCACTCCCAATGCTCTGGATCTAAGTAGATTTTTATGCACTTCTGCACTCGACAGAAAACTCCGAACGCGTGTTGTTGAACTTCAGTTTTAGTGGAGGTTATGGAAGCCGTATTTGCTGATGTTACTTATTGCTTATACCATAAAGAGCAGTCAGAAATTTCTCATCAGCGGCTGTTCAACCAAAGCAAGGTTAAATTTTTCAGTACCTCACCAAAAATTGAGATCTCCAATAATACATTACTAAATTCATTGATCCTTCAGTTCATCACAAGGAAATAATAGGTGCTGGCGAGAAATTTTTGATTGTCGTTTATGGTGGTAACCGCCCAACCACAACACATAAAAGCTGAGTGAATTTTCTGGGAAATTTTGACTATTTTAATTTTGTAAAGAATGGCCATCTTCGAAAAACGTAGAGTTTTCACCACCCCAAAAAACATATAGAACCGTTGAAAAAAAAACTTCCGCAATTTTGTTACAGGAAAAGCACCATTTAACTGATAAAAGAATACTGTAACCAACTATAGGATACAAATAGTCAGATATAGATATACATATATATAATTTAAAAATAAAAGAACGCGATTGAAAAGAAAAAACGAGTAAATACAAACAAAATATGATACATATACATAGTAGGTATATAAAAGGTAATTTTGAAAGTGGGATAGGTAGTAATTTTAGTAGGCGCCTACTTATTCCATGAACAAATAATATGCAAAAAATAACCCAATAAAATGTTAAATATAAAAAATTATAATTAACATTTTCATCTTTTAAAATTACGTAAGCGGGTACAGTGCATCCTTAGAACGGTCAAAATTATTTCCAGCTTCATGTAAATAAAACCTAATAGAATGTAACCACCCACAAAATCGAAGTCTCTTAGATTGATTCTCGTGTAGTAATTTTGGAATTTTGATTACACTATCATATCTACAAATTCAGTTATATAACCCATGGACCATTGCTTATTCAACAAACAACAACTAAACACAAAATGATACTACATACATAATACAAAACACCTAAATGATAACGATAATACAATCCGTCTGGAACCTTAGGGTTAACTAAAGAAAGCGTGCAACGTAGCGACCAGCCATTGTATGTACAAGCTTTTGTAATAATAATGGCACACCTTTAACACATGTTTTGATTTTCTGGAAGTTCTGAGTAGAAATTTTATTAGTGAGTGGAAAAAAACAAGGAATAACTAATGTTAAAAGATTTCGTTACAAATCCATTAGCAGTTCTAAGAAAATTGCTAGATTGATTTTAAGTACCATTATTATTCCAATAGATTGTAAATACCTAGTTCCGTTGCTTGAATTATTAAGTTAGGTTAGTAGACTTCAAAATTTGCAATAACTTTAAAGTCAGTTATATCGGTTATTAAAAACCATTTATTAGAGCAATTTTTTGAATTTGATTTATTTCGCTACATACTGCCATCACTTAAAATTAATACCCCCCTTTCAAAATTATCTGGTATTGTCGTACAGGAACTTAATATTGTATGCGTAAATATGTAAATAATAATTGAGAAAACACTTTTTTTAACAACTTTTAAAGAATAACTAAATACATTATAATTATTTGGTAACATATTGAACATATTTAAAATCACACACAAACCTTGCATAATATTTACTTTATTGTAAACGTATTAAGCTAATTCGAATCAATTTTACTGAAATATCTTCATGGAAGACTGAATGGAATCAGTAATTACACATCTAAAATAAAAATAATCTTACTGAATATTATTAATGAGAGAAACATATATCTGACATACTGAAATTATTAATTACCTAATATGTCACTCTAATTTAAATTCACAAGCTATCGAATGTTATGCTGACAATAATAACTCCATAACATCAGCAGTGTCGTCTGAATTCTTACCGCAGCTATGTACATAGAAAATCAAACAGAAGAAACAATTAACAATAGCTTGAAATTAATTTGCATTAAACGATTTTTTTGTAAATTAATTTGATAGCCTTTAACGAGTATTTTATCAATTTCTTAATCCACCGAATGACACGTACCTACATAAATACATCCAAAATCAGACATAAACTGGCATGCACTTATACACATATATGTCAATTAACTTAAGCGTAAATAAATTTAATTATTGATACCCTCGGATTACTTTTTTTACTGACATATTTATAACTAAATTAAAAGAGACTCCTGTCAAACAGCATTAATGAACCAATTTGCCTTCTATATTTTATATCAGACCACCCAGAAGATATTCATTTCTTCCTTGATATTTTACTTGTGTTGGGTGGTCGTAAATTAAACTATTTTACATACAGGGTGTTCCATAACTTATGAGCCATAGAGGAACCGAAGATATTAGACATAAAAATATGTCGTTTGAGCCAAACTTGCCTAAGTAATACATTAATATTTAAAGAATTATAGGGTGTTGAAAGTTAAAATAAATTTTCGAAGAATGATGATAATTTTTAAACAGTTGACGATGTCGAATTCAAAATTGGTATAATTAGGTTTTTGGGAGCGAGAAATACCAATTTGGCATTAGTCTCAAGATATTTACTAGAAGGCGCTTGCTACGTGCTTTGTGTTGAGTTAATTCACTAATACTTTTTTTACCCATACAGTTAATAGAATTTATAAATTAAACTATAAAAGAGCCAACATTTTTACGTAAAAAAGGCTCTTAGTCGATCTCGATATCTCAAGCCGTTTTCCAGATTTTTACGATTGAATGTGTCATTGCACATTATGTCGACGGCTGAAAAATATTTAATTTACAAGTGTGCCTTGAATGTTAACAAAATTTGTTACAGTGACAACTGTCAGTATTATCTACCTTTTCATGTGATAGCTACTTAAAATACGATTTTTTTTGCAATATTCCAGTACAAGAATGTTTATGTTGAGTTAATTCACCAATAATTTTTTTACCCATACAAGTAGTAGAATTTTTTATACTTTAAACTGTAAAAGAGCCAACATTTGCGTAAAAAACACAACATGATTTATTCACAATAATAAAATAATACAAATTCATTTTAATTTACTAGTAAATGTTGAAGGTGGTCACCGTTTACCTCAATACATTTTCTTAATCTTTTTATGAAATTACATCTCACATCCAAGAAGATATTTTGATATCCTCGTATAATAGTGGCGGCGTGTTGAAGTTTTTGTTCAAGTTTTTGTGATATATTTTTGGAAACAGCTCAACTAGGACAATCCGGAAATTGGAAACAAATGTGGTGTTCCATCCAAAAATATGATGACGTCATAACTCGAAGATAGGTCACCCTGTATATTAAATTATTATTTGAAAAAAATCGAATTAAAATCAAAAATCGACCTGTTTCGGGAATTTTCAATAATGTCTTTTATTTACCTAATAATGAATTTGTGCGTGACTTTAGAGACGCACCGTATATAACTTTTTAAGTAGCAGTAGTGTACCTCATTATACTCCTAATATTTATGTTTGTTGTTTCAAAAAATAAATAAATAAAAGTTATTGGATTTTTTATTTGATCTATATGTAATGAATAAAGCGAACAAGAATTAAACGTAACTTGAATTTAATTGTAAAATAGGTAAATAGTAAAATTGTAATATTTTTTGACAACTGTCACCTATTACTAAATGAACAGATTTGTTAGACTGTATTGTAGAAAACTGGTTTGCAAAACTTACAAAAAAAAACTGAGCTGAGAGAAATTATATAGAATGAAAGATATTCGAATATAAACAGTTTGAATTTTGTTTTGTTTTGCATATTAGGCTATCAGCACTTACTTCTGTATATTTAATCAAAATCTGAAAAAAAAAACAATTAGTATATTGCATAATACAGTATTTCGTTTTGCTTAATAATACTCATGTTATCTATTAATCAAGAATTTTTTGCAAGTGTTACCGAATTAACAGATAGATTAGATCTAACTGTATATTGATACTTGGTCTGTTATGTCATTAGAAGGAATTCAGTTACTTAGTAATGAGTGGACAAGGACTACTGGAAATCATTTGAAAGTTGTCAATTGTAAACTTAATAATTGTTACTGATAAAAAATAAAGTATATCGATACCATTAGTATAAAAAAGTGTGTACAGTCCATCTTAAAGTCAGCTGAACACAGCTATCAAACAAACAACTTTAAAGAAGCCATCACAGTCCGCCAATATCCATGTTTCAAGAACACATATTACTGGAAAACTGAGAATATTCTAAACAAAAATGATATATAATATGGTTCTTATAGCTTATATTTAAGCCACTTATATGTTGCCTTGCTTTTAGTTTGTAGTTTGTTTTAACTGAAAATACCCTAAACAAAAATGATATATAATATGGTTCTTATAATTTATATGTAAGCCACTTATGTGTTGCCTTGATTTTAGTTTGTAGTGTGTTTTAATATCTGTATATATTTTTTGTACAGAGAGAGAGATAGAGTATGTAAAATTATACTTCAATAGTTGACAACAGCATTACAAATTAGTCCTAAAATCGTAATAAAAACAATTTGTCTAAACATTACATTGCCAAAATTGAGTTACAAGCAAAACTGTGTTGTTATCGCATAAAAATATATATTTTTTACATAATTTGTTGAACGACTACAGAACCTATTAAAACAATTTATACAATTGTGGTACATCATTAAATTTCTTATATGTATAGATATTTATGTGTACATAATAGTTTTATCAAATTACAAATTTTTTAAACAAGGGACTTCTAAATTGTGCGAGTCGTAGTGTCTGCATGCTGGGCCACAAGCAGAGAGCGACCCACTATTATACTGTAGGTACTATAAAAGCCCCGGAAACTCATCGCCATCGGCGATTGCCATATTTACAAAATCAGAATTTCAGGAAACAATTCTGTGGACTAATGTCCCGACTAGCACTGATTCGGTTCCAACCGTAGCCGTAGTATCAACAATATGAACCAAATGTAATATATGTGCGGGCCTGTGGGCTCGTTCATACCGAACCTAAGCCTAAGAACAACAAGGGCAGATCAAAGATTCCCAGCTAAGACTAAGAAATTCGAATAGTAGCTACTAGTTACCTATAGTACACAACATAATATTCCGAAAACATGCCTTAATAAAGCCATTATATAAAAAAGGTAACAAAGATTCTACGCGCCATGTAGTGTCTTTATACCAAATTTCGTCGCACTGGCTATAATGATTTCTGAGTAAGTACTGAAAGTCTTAGAGGGAACACCTGTTAATATTATTAAAACCTAATAAAAAATATATAACAAATTGAATGTCATTTTAGTAATTTGTTTTAGCAGTGTCATTGTGAGTTTTCACAAATGTCATATTCAAATTTGCAAATGACGTCAAACTTAAAACAACCAAATCGAACGTCATGCTGAAAAAGGTACCGACATCGGCCTCTTCAGGAAGAAATAAACATCACAGGGATTCATAACTCCACAGAAGTAACCCGCTCGCATTGTACCAGAACCGAATCCAAATAAGTGAAACGAATCCAAAGTGTTATGTATAATGTGCTTATTTAGATTGTATGCTTTATGCATACCCTCCGCATTATATTTGCCCGGTTTACAAGTAGCGTGCTTTCGGTGGCCGTACATTACCGCTGTATCGCGGCATCTGGGTTCGCTATAAGGCAAAGGGTTGTCTGATTTCAATTACTAATTGGACAGGCGGCCATTCACGACTACTGTCCCGCGCACGATTGTTTATTCCATCTGATTCAATAGCGGTCAGCTTCAGAGCACTTACACCGCACCGCGGCGGAGGCAGAGATGACCACTCGCCTAAAGAAATTATTGTCTCTTGAAGATAGTGGGATGTGGTGGGCCGTGATCGATAATTACTCCGGTGATCTGTGACCTATTGTTCTTGCCCTTACCGATACGTCGCCGAGCAAACAAAAATTTGATAAAATAATGTACTCCCGGATAACACATTGTAGAATGAGGCGTAACTTATTTTCAAGAAAAGACCGCCTCACAAATAAGTAGGCGATCATCTTTAACGGATATTCTGTAGGTACAATCTATTGCAATAACAATGGCACTCCCTCAAAACAGCTTTTGGACTAAGTATTGTAAGTTAAGTAGGAATTTCGTTAGATATCTATAAGTGACTAGGACAACTAAGAACCATTGTTAAAAGTGGAAAGTAGATTTCAATACAAATACGTCGGCAGTGATTATACTTACTTCAAAGGAATGTTAACAAAACCCGCAAGTTTTTACGAAAATACTAGGAGATGCTCTATCAAAAAGACTTGAATTATCTCTTGGAGAGAACCCCTATATTATACAGAAATTTTGATATAACAAAGTGCACCGCTAAAAATTATCTGCAGTTTCAAATTTCAATATACATATACAGAGTGTTAAAAAAGAGTGTAAAATATTTCAGGAGGTAATAGTATGAACCAAAATAAGCAGAAAAGTCTTAATAAACATGGGTCCGCAAAGTAACGGTTGAGGAGATATGAACCACTATTTGTTTTTCAAACATTTTATTTTATTAGGAATAAACCGACAAAGGAAGCTTTTAACAAACAAAAAACAAAGTTACAGAAGATGTTCAAAGTGCCCTCCGTCCATTTTCAAGCAGGCACGACATCTTCGTCTCAGCGATATTCGAACTCTTTCGAAAACACCCTCCTTGGTTTGGATTTCCTGACACTTTTTATTAATCCGTAGCTGCAGTTCTTCCAGGCTATTTACAGGAGTACCATACACTAATGCCTTCAAATATCCCCATCTATGTGGAAAAGTTTGGTGTAAATGCTCTCTAATGACCATGGAAAAATGAGCTGGAGCACCATTATGCTGGAACCACATTTGTTGCCTCTGATTCAAAGGAATGTCTTCCAAAAACTCATACAGTGTGTTCTGCAGAAAGTTGAGGTAAGTAGCGCCTGTTAATCGGTTTGGTAAAACAACAGGACCTAGAAACCTGTCACCTACAATACCCATCCAAATTTTTTAATGAAAATCGTGCCTGATGTCCAGATTTTATTAGAGTATGAGGATTTCCGTCGGCCCAAATATGCGTATTGTGAATATTAAACACTCCATTTCTTGTGAACCCGGCCTCATCAGTAAAAAGAATGTTTGCAAGAAAACGAGGGTCTTCAGCATCATGATGTAGAAACCAGCGGCAAAACGTGCTTGATGATCATTTATTGGATTTAAGGTCTATACTTCATTGCACATGGTATGGATAAAGCAGGTGCTCGTGAAGGATTCTCCAAACAAGAGGACCACTAATTCCTACCTCGGCTGATATTCTCCGCACACTCGTACCTGGATTCTGCTCTACCAGTGCTAGAATTTCTTCTTCTGCTCTAGGAGTGGATACCGACCTTGGTCTTCCGGATAAATGGCACTGTTTGCTCAAGGAACCGGTGTCACGCAATCTTTGGTGAATTCTTCCAAACATGCGTTGTGAAGGAATCTGGCGATTTGGATAAGCGTCAACATAAAGACATCGCGCTTCGGTGGCGTTCCCATTAGCACGACCATACATGAAATGTATGTCTGTTAATTCTGCGTTAGAGTAACCAGCCATAGCGAAAGAAAACTTGTGCACTGAGAACAACTGTTAAATATGTACTATTTATTTCACTAAACATCAACCAACTATTATAAGAAAATACACAACGTTTTTGCAAAACAAAAAAGGGTCTAAAAAAATAAAACATTCCATATCTCCGCAACCGTTACTTTGCGGATCCATGTTTATTGAGACTTTTCTGCTTATTTTGGTTGATACTATTACCTCCTTAAATATTTTACACTCTTTTTTTAACACCCTATATAATAATTGCGCCTTTGTAATAAATTCTGCATAAAGTTCTTTTTCAATGATATTTCATACTCAATTGATCCCTCAGAGTTGTGTTAAATATGTAACCAATATAAATTCGAAACCATTGGGCACATTTTCACTGAATGTCCTATATACACTACTTTGAAGCCGTCAGCAACGCTAAGGCAATGTGCAGATTTGTAACTGGTCTTCTAAAGCTTCTTTCATTTGTGTTGAGTGAACTTGTACCTATTGTACTTGTTTCTATTTTTTTTTTCGCTATTTTGTACTGTTGTTGCTTAGTTGCTGATTTATAAATTGTATTGCATAATGTGAAAGATGTGGATGGTGGAAGATGCTTCCGTCTATTAGCTGGGCGTCCTCTCCGTATGCACCGCATCGTCCTCTCTTGAGATGAACCAGTGCACATTTGTCCAGCCCGAACTCCATCCCAACTGCCTGCGTGTACTCCTGTACCACTCTGAGGGACTGATTTAAATCCCTCTCACCGGAGGCATAGAGTTTAAGGTCATCCATGTAGAACAAATGGGTGACCTTATGCCTCCGGTCTCCTGGGGTACCGCAGTTGTAACCCCGGGTACGACGAAGTGCAACGGATAATGGCAGCAGTGAGATGCAAAACAAGAGGGGACTCAGGGAATCTCCCTGGAACACTCCCCTCCTGAACAAAACCGGCTCTGTCTGGACCCTAGCATTAGCCGATGTTATGGTAAAGCGGGTCCTCCAGAGCGGCATGAGTTGTTCAATACATCTCACTATGGGGTCGGCCACCGCAAGGCATTGGAGCAAGTGGATTATTAGCTCATGTGATGTCATATCAAATGCCTTACGGTAATCTATCCAGGCCATTGAGAGGTTTCGCTTGTACTGCACGGAGTCCTGCGTAATACATCTGTCGATGAGCAGGTTCTCCTTACAGCCAGCTACACCCCTCTTGGACCCTCGCTGCTCGTACATCCGTTGATAAACCGGGTTCACTGCGTGGAGCACACGCGCGTACAAGATGCGAGTAAACACCTTGTAACACGCATTCAGGCAGGTTATTGGGCGGTAGTTCTTTGGGTGGGACAAATCTCCGCTCTTAGGGATAAGCACGGTTCTCCCCTCGACAAACCACGCCGGAATTTGCTGCTCTCCATTTAGCCAGGACGTGAATATTATGGCCAAATGACGGTGGACACTGGTGAATTTTTTCCACCAGAAGTTGCTGATCCCATCGGGACCAGGAGCAGCGAAGTTCTTCGATCTAATAAATGATCTCCGAACTTCATCCGGGGTTATCGGTGGGCACACCTCTTGTTGCTCTCGAAGCCTTTGACAAAAGGCCTCGAAGTGTGCCAGGGCTGGAGTGTCTATCAAGTGGAATCCTGCGGCCATAAAGATCTCTCCAAAAGGCTTCTACCCGATCTACAGTCGGCGGATTGTCCGCCACACGCTGAGGCTGTTCAAAAAGTCGAGAAGGCCTTACACGGAACAAATTATTTTGCTCCAACCTTCTCGACCGCCTCACTAGTGACTTTTTCGCAGCCACTAGCATCCGTATCCTGTCGAGAGAATGCTGCTTGATGGTGAGCAGCACCACCCGATTCAGGGTATGATGGACCCGCCTAAGGGAAGTAGCGATGCGTCTCACCTTAGGTGTGAAAGCCCTATTGGCTTCCACGTAGTCCACCACACATTGGATACGGGACGCGTGTTGCCTCGCCGACCGGATCTTAGCCTCCATCTTGTGCACTCGCCGCCGTGCCCTCTCTAGTGGAGAAACGGCATTTTCACGCCCTCTCTCCACCCGAGTCAGCAGTTCAGCGGCTTCGTACACAGCGCAATTGACGCGCCAGATGTCAGCCTCTTCTGGGAGATCTTCACGGAGCGCAGTATCCACTCGGGCCAGATCTGCGGGCTTCGGGGGTTTTATAAAAGGCAACCCCCGACGGGTGCTCAGGCCGTCCTGTTCTCGGGGAATGAAGCGCGGCGCCTCTGCGGGATCATTCCGTGGCTCTTCAGCCACTTCGTTCACCCTTAGATGAGGACGCCTCTCATAGCCTCTGCGACGAAGGTAGGATACATAATCCCGCAGATTTTGTGCGGCGAGGGCGCGGCCTTCGGGGTGCATATCGCACCACCGAGCATACATCCGCGCCATGTATCCTCTTCGCCCGGGTTCGCTGCTTTCATAACAGACCAGAAGATCGTCCCTTAGTTCATCGGTCCACTCAAAACTTCCATTTTCATGGCCTTGGTCATCAACGGGCAATCCGTCCGACTGGGCCCCACCACCTTGCCCATGACCCCCATCCGAATGGGGTCGATTGTGGGGGCCCTCTCTCCTGGCATTTGGAACTGGAGGTTTCAGTGTGTCAGGTGGTTGGCCTGACACATCGACGGCCGGCACCAGAGGGAAAAAAGGTAGCTCATCCCTCCCGGGTGCGCAGTGCTGCCGGTCCGATTTTACACCCCTTCAGCTAGAGTAAGTGGTGTCGCTACTCACCAAAGGTCGTAGATGATGGGTGACCCCTCCTGCTTTATTATTATTATTATTATTATTATTATTATTATTATTATTATTATTATTATTATTATTATTATTATTATTATTATTATTATTATTATTATTATTATTATTATTATTATTATTATTATTATTATTATTATTATTATTATTATTATTATTATTATTATTATTAGTTTTTACGAAAATCAAAAAATGAGTTATAGGAAAACCCAAACGAAATATCAATATTCGTCTAAACACGCAAATTGCTCTGTGCTGTCACACTGCGGAACAATCTAGCGTGCGAGAATTAGTGGCTAGGTTAGGTTTCCACATAATAAGCTGCCAACTCTTTACTGACGTTTGCGTACTGTTCTGTCCTTTGTGTCCTTCGTTGTGTAGTTATTTTAAAATTTTAATTAAGGTAAGGAAATATACTTAAGCGAAAGAAGGTTTTCAACTCACATAATCTGCCAACTGTGGACGTTACTATGGTGTCGAAATTTTTATCCACGTAAATGGATTTTTTTTGTAAAATCCTTAGGATAGTTCCCGAGAAAAAAATTATTGCAGTTGTATTATTTTCAACTTTTATATCGCTGGGCTATTTTAGTCTCTAGCCAGATGATTTCGAATATTAAATTCAGATTACTTGTAGTACTAACGTTTTTGTGGGTATTTAGTTTTTCAAGTGTCAAAAATGGCTTACGTGTATAGGAACTCGGAGTTAATGGATATCGTTTTAATTTATGGTAAAGTAAGACAAAATGCTTTATCAGTTTCTCACCCGTACGCAGAATGATTTCCCAGTAGACATGTGTCAAATTCAGGTACAGTACAACGCGAATGTGACACGGGAAATTTGCGACTGCATCGTGGAAGAGATGGAAGTCCAGGGCGTCCACGGCGCATTGCAGCAGCTGAGGAACATATTTTATAGATTGTTGAAGAGAATCCCTGAATAAGTACTGGGCAAATCACTTAACTAGTACAACGAATATCCCAAACAACAGTGTGACGTATCATACACGAGGCTCAATTATATCCGTGCCATGTCCAGCGTGTTCATGCATTAATACCAAGGGATCATCCCTTATGAATTAAATTTTGTGAATGGTTGCTACAACAAAATGCTCAAAATCCCAGATTTACAGCTGACGTGTTAGTTACAGATTAAGCTATTTTTACAAGGAATGGGATGTATAAAATAAATACATAATACTCATGTTTAAGATTTTGAAAATCCGTACGCCAGTCAACGAGATCATTTCCAACAACGCTTCCTAAATGTATTGGCAAATCGAATATATGGAGTTTAGTATCTCGAATTTATTTGAAATGATCTACCTGGACTTTAGGAAGATATGTCCTTAGCTGTCCAGTTCCGAGTGTGGTTTTTGCACGATGGTGCTTCCTCTCATTTCCTACAAAATGTTGGGGAGTACTTTTAATGCAGTTCAAGGGTACGATAAATTGGACTGGAAGGCTGATTCCATGGCCCCGACGATCTCTTGACTTAAGTCCTTTGGACTTCTTTTTGTGGGAATATTTTAAAAAATTAAGTATATCGCACTTAAGTGGACACTAGTGATGATTTACGCGAATCAGAAACATTTGTGTTAGCTCGTAAGAACTGCGTAAAACGGGTCCACATGTCTTTACACGTGGACTAAATTTTGAACAGTTGTTGTAACATCAGATATATCAAATTATTTTTTTCATTAAAGCCACAAATTAATTTTATTACATAATTAATAATAACAATAGCGTAGAAGAAGTTGAACTGTATTTATTGGGAACTTATTTAAATTTTTGGTTCGTTCATTTTTTATTACACTTTGCCGCCCTGCCTGTCATCGACTGCACTGCATGCTTTGCCTTGCGCGAGGTCAAGTATTACAGTAGACCAGCTTCCAGTACCGTGCAGAAGTGTATATTAAAATCATTTTCAAACTGCCCTTTTTTATTTTTTTTTACAAAATTGTATTTGTAAGTATCCTATGCTTTAATTTTTTTTTTGATAAGTTCTGAATTACCCTGTATAGTACAAAATCTTTAGTAATTTGTTATATACAGCCTTTCAAATTAGATATAATAGCTTTGCCAAATCGAAAAAAGGATGCGGAAAAAGTTGCATAATAATTGATGGCCAATTTTTATCAATGCAGTTAACAAAGTTTTTTAAAATATTATTGATTTTAAAGAAAAAACTAATTTTTCTTCCAACTTTAAAGTGATGGTATAAAAATAAATGGCTGGTATCACAAGCATTTGTGTGTTTTGTTGTGTGTGCGAGTAAGAAAATAACACCAACATGATATGATCGATTTAATTAAAAATTAATGTTTATTTACCTAAATCATACTAAAAAGGAAATTTCATTATATCTCATTGACTATTGTATCTATTATTTTGAAGTTGACACTTTATGTCTATCTAACAATACTATTCTTTAGAAATACATTAGAAATATGTATAACAAATATATATTGTAGACATAAAAGCACAGAAAAGGAAGAAAATGTAGTGTATAACGATTTACATAAAAAACAGAGACGTTTAAGTTACCATTGAGATTTATTGTGAACGCTCTCACATCATTAGTATATTTTGATTTTTCATTTATAAATTCATTTGAGACTCATTATTGCAATTTAATTTTATTTTTTATTGATTTTTTATTTGTAGTAGTACACTGCTTTGTTTACATCTTGTATTTAGACTCAGCCATTGGATATGTTCAAGTTAAAAAAGTAGAAAGTAAATGTACAGTCACAATACAACAGTTGCTGGTCTGTTCCGCAATGTGACGTCATAATCGCTAATCTCGCTGCAGCACGTACCGTTTGCTAGCGTTGTTAGTTTCGTTGTATTTATCTATCTTTAGTTTATTTAGAAAAAAAATCCAGTATTTTATCAGCAAAAATTCGATTTTAAAACTTCTTTTTGCAGTTGAAAGCGAATCATTCCGATTTATTTTAGTATATTAATTTGCCGCGTAGAATTTAGTATTAAAGTTTGGCCAAGCATTAATAATGGACAAATATACATAAAATGTGAAGTAATATTGATCCACCGTAAAAAAAAAAAATCTGAAAAACTTCTAATCCCGTAATACAAAAATATTAAAGTATTTAAAAAATGTATAAATTATAGTGCTATTTTATGAAAACTTCATAAGACAGTGTCGAAAAATAATGATTGTGGTAGTGCCTCTCCTGAAAAATTGTGCATTTCAGACTTACGTTTTACAAGTAAGCCGACGTTGTGTACATACTAAACCAGTTTATTTTTTTTACGGATTTAAGGGATTTCATTATAAGTAGCAGATACGCTAGTAATAACAAGTTTGGTGGAAGGGCTTTTCCAGTTTATGAACTTGATGATGCTATAAAATAATGAATTACATGAAAACCGTTATAAATACATAAAAAAGCCGTTATTATGTTTATGATAAAGTAATAACGGAAGTAGTAAAGTCACCTAATAGAAGAAATGAACATATTATTTACCTAGGGGTAGTGGTCTTTTTCATATTATGTTTTATTTAAAGCGTTTTAAAGTTATTTGGATTGAAACTTTTCCAACTTTGGCATCCTGTAACAAGAGACAAGGCAACTTTAGATGAAGGTATCTTTAGTTGAATCATTTTATTTTAACGTCATAAACTTAAGAAGCTTACATTTTAATTACAACAATTACACAACTTATAATTCATCACTTTCAAATGCATTCCAGTAGTCCTTGTTCAATGATTACTAACCAACTGTTTGAATAAACTCAAGTAGCATAAATCGATAAAAGTAGTAGTATAAAATTAGATCCTATCTAAATTAGTTAAATCGGTAAGACTCGATAAAAATTAACGTTTAACAGACAAATCAACATTAAAATCATTCATGATAAATTAAATATCTTATGCAACAAAATTTTCTAAAAAATTTGTGGAAGTAATTAAGTTATACAATTATTAACAATAAATAGTGAATGTTCTGAGATAACTAAACCGAGTATGCGGAAATAGAGTCTATTTGTTACTTGTCACCAGTAAGTGTGTACTATCTATCTAGCGCATTTTCGATTGTAATCATGCCAATCTGATAAATTTGGTGTCGGCTTAAAACAAAATAATTAACAGTCCAGAGTATGCGGTCAAGTCTAGATTATTATATCACAGACAACGTTTACTTTGGTGTATTTTGAGAATAAGGAGATTAAATAAGGCAAGCATTTCCCACCTGGAATTGTGGAAAGACGTGTGTCCTTTTTGTTGAAATTAAACTAAAAGTAACGGAAATATAGTATATCAAAGTATAAGTGGATATTAAGAGAATTTTTTTACCGGTACACTTTGAAATCATGAATATTATTGAAATTGGTATTAATACTACAAAAAATGAAAATAAGAACGTGGTTGAATTCATGATGTGACAAAAGGTATTGTTGTCATGAAAATGAGAAAAACAAAAATTAATTTGTAATCTGTCACATAAGATTAATTCCTGTCACGACAGTTGCTACTTGTTTTATATTGTTAAAAAATGAGTTCTAAAATGGATTACTTAAATAGTAAAGCAGATTCGCGATTAATACCGAAAAACGCTTATAAATAAATGGATGGAAGAGCAAAAGGTAACAGATGCAGATGAACGAGCTTGCTTATCTTCAGAAAATGTCGGAGCAGTTCAAAGCGTCGACTATGTGGGCTATCCATTCGAAATTGAAAATTATGTTGAGGATAAACAAAGGGGTTGAGTAAAATGGACACACAATGGTGGAAGAGCATGGATTTAGGAAGGCAATTAGCAAGAATAAGGTTGCCAAGAAAGCATATTATGTATCCAAGGAAGACGACTTGTGGAAGTTTTTCACAGATGCACCGGACATTACGTATTTATTTTTGAAGGTGGTAACCATTTGCGGTAACTTTGGCTTTTATAGAAGATATAAATTGTGTCACTTAGCTTACATGATTTGAATGAAGAAGGAAGCGTATTGCGTATTACTGTCCGACTATCTAAGACAGTGAAGCACTATGATAAGGAGAAGTGCACCAATCAAGTAATTGGTATTAATACATTTGGATCATATCCCTTGCAAATTGCACGTTATGTTAAATTATACGATCATGAGAAATACACTGGACATGCGTTTTGATGTACGTACGTTACCATTATGGCGAATAGTGGCATGACTGACGCGTCCTTTAAATGAGCAAAATAGTGTAGTATTATATAATTAATATTTAACATCAGATCAAATTTAAAAAATTTTCATTTGAGTAATTATAATAATAATTGTTACAGTTCTAGTGTAAATTGTTGTTTTTCAGATGTTTACAATAGTTTACATCCATAGCAAATTTTATTACATTTCAAATATGACAAAAACTGCCAAAATAGTAGAAATTTATAAATATCTCTAAAAGTAGCAATCACAACCCTAACATTGCTTATATGGCTTGAAAGACAATTTTAATATGCACACGAGATAATTAAAAAATATATAGTGTTCCATTTAAAATATAAAAGTTTGAAGTCATCAAAATGTAATGACAAAAATAAATTGGTTAGTATATCTTTCAATTTACCACGTACTATAATTTAGCGTCCAAGTCCATTATACATAACAAATATCAAATTGATATCTACGAAACCCTAGAAGGGCCATGTCTACAATTTTTTTTAAGTTTAGACTTTAATCTCTGAATTCATAGTTTTCACTTGGAATTCAGACTTTGAACTCTGAATTCAGATTGTAATCTCTGAATTAGGTTGGGAAATCTCGGAGCTGGAGATACTTGTGACCAAAATAAGTCGATTGAGTCAAATATGCGTTCTTCGAATGTTGCTGGTTTCAAAAATATAGGGCGTTCAATGCTAGAATTTTATTTTGAAATACCTCAATAACTTTGAAACATGTCGGAGTATAACAAAAATTGGCACAATTATGTTTTTTGGCACGGCAAATAATAATTTTTAACTAATTTTGGCGTTGCTTATACTGGGTGTCAGTTATGCCCTGTTCCTTTGATAACAAGGGGAATTTTTTTTACAGTTTTTTAAATAGCAATTTAAAGTAAAAGTAAACAGTGATCGTATCATTTGAATACCTATTATTTTTTATTTCCTAGCTATAATGGAAACCCGTAAACTGTGTTTTAAAAATTATAACGGATTAATCAAGTGGTTTTGAAAAATATCTACACATAACGTTACTATGGTTTCCATTGTTATGATACAATTAAAGTGTCAAATTGACAATTGTTATGGAGTATACATTTACAGCATATTGTGATATGCACAAGCAGAAAACAATCCACTCCATTCAGACATTAATATCTGAATTCAGAGTTTAAAGTCTGAATTCAGAGATTTAACTTTAAATTCAGAGTGTCACTGTATTGCCATACATTTTATGCAATGTTATCATTAAAGCGTAGCAACCATTAAAGGAATTTGCATTTTGATACACATTTATAATAGTATTTTTTTTAAGTTTCAATTTATTTCACAATTGAATATGAAATTAGTATCAATGCGGAAATAATTTAAAGCACAATTTTGTTATACTTTGGGTGGGTCGAAATTTACAGAAAATACAACCGGGATCTCCCTCAATCGTTATCTTGGAACAGTCCCTGGATCAAATACAACTAAAATATCTAGAACTCTCTCCAGCACTTCCGGTTATACTGGAAGTCGACACCAACTTCGATATTTTAAATGGAACACTCTGTATATTAATACATTTTTAGATTCTATGGAAAATTTTAGGGTTGTTTTGTATAACATTATCTACAGCTAGGAGTTATAGATTTTGCAATATTAATTTATTAAGAAAAATGGCTAGGTATCCACAATTTATTCCTAGAAATAGATATCAAGTTGATTTTTGGTATATATAACGCTAAATTATAATACAATTTTAAATTTAAAGATATTATAACAAACGTTTTATTTTCGCCGATAAATTTTTACGACTTCAAAAGACTATAACTTTTTTATTTCAAATGGAACTATGTACTTTTCGCTATGTGCACATTGAAATTGTTTTTTAGTTATATTCGCTTCAGGGACTTTGCCAATCATGTCGGATCAGTACCCTACCCTGTTGCTTCGCTCTCCGTTAGCACCTTTGACTATTAAGAATACCCAAGCCAACAAAACATTTGCAATCGTTGCGAACCAAAGTGGGTTTAATTAAAGAGTGATTTTCTCAGAAACCGTTGAAGATGACAATTTGAAACAAGAGTATCTTTTTAACGTAAAACAGTTCGGGAAAACGGAATTTGCTCCCGTACTCGCGTTCTGCCGCTGTAGCATTACCATCGCAAAAGCCATAAATAAATATCATATCAACTAACTCTTGTCCCGTAAACTCTTCCATTTTTTTCGCTTAGAACTATTAAATTGGCAATCGGGTTGACAATACTTTGATATAAGAATACCTTGATAATTTTGTTTAAATTACTATGAAATTGACCAAAGTGGGATTAATTCAAGAGCGATTTTCTCAGAAACCGTTAAAGATAACGATTTAAAACAAGAGTACCTTTTTAACGTAAAACAGTTCAGGAAAACGGAATTTGCTATCCAATATGTTAAAAAGTCAAAGATGAAAAAGTTACACACGCAAAATACCAAGGGCCCCCGTACTTACCCCAATGGACCTTGTGGAAATAAATGGATTAGTCCATCAAATTGCTAATCAAAATTTAGCTGTGTATACCAAATTTCATTCATTTATCACAACGCGATTGAGAGATATTGCAAAAAATGATTTCCATTCCTCCCTTTTCAATGGGTCCCTGTGCCCTTAGGAAGCATTTCTGGACCCATGTTCATATGAACTTTTTTACTTAATTTTGATCATAAAATCGGATTGTTCAGGGTTGGCAGCTAATTGTGAGCCACCCTGTATAATTTAACACACTCAGTGCATAGACTAGAATTATACGAATCAAAGCATTATTATAACGGCACCGTCTTATACAATAAACTTCATTTGTCTATAAAAAATATAGTTGCTTTGAATGCATTTTCTAAAGCAGTAAAGGAATTATTAACTCAACATGGTTTGAACTTAGTTGAATACTTAAATAGTAATTGATGTTTATTTTTGTGTATTTTATATTTTTTTCTTTGTTTTAAAAATTTGTATGTCAGTGTCACATGTTCTTTTTGACTTGTCTTATATCATTTTATATGATCTTTTGGATTAATAAATACTTACTTACTTACTATTCGGTAGGAGGGTGAGACTAAAGGAACTCCAAGATATGCCGATCCTTGGATAATCAGGTTGGAGAATTCCAGAAAAAAGGGGGTTAAGCCGACGCTCTGGTTCCCAGATGCAACGGTGACGGTACCTCTTGAGTGCTCCGGAAGGCATAAACCAACCCTCGGATAGGAGATTAGGGAACCTTGTTAGGGCAGACCGCTACCAAGGGGAAGATTCTTAACTTCCTGTTGAGGATAGGCTGATCAGTACTACTGATCTCTCGAGCGACCATCAGCACGAGTCACCTCAAATATTTTTGATGTCCACTTTTTCACGATTTTCCAGCAAAATTTTCCATTTTACGAGGGGTTCTCGCCGAAAATTAAAGATTTTTTGTTGCGAAACAGAGGTGCAAAATAATATGGATGTTCTCCAACGAAAATTGTTAACGTCAGGCAAATTTTGTATTCTGGAATGTTTTCCGGTCCGTTGATACGATGAGGCGTCGTTATTGTGCCCTCCGAGACCTACTCACGTTCTTTTGCGACAATATTATAGCTTAAATTAATATTTGAAAAGTTTTATTTTGATGGATAAACTGAAATCTAAAATAAATATAATAACATGAAGTCGGTCAGTGGTCGCGCGGTTTAAGGCGTCAGTACTTGAATCGAGGTGACTAGATCGGAGTTGGTTCGCGCCCAGCTGCCGGTAGACCGTATATAAGCTATATTCGTGGAGAGGATTGGCACCCTCTCTGCGGGTATGGTAGGGTGGAATAATGTTAGCTTGGGTCAATGTGAGAGATTGATACCGGTTGATATTTGATACCCCCCTAATTAATGAGGTTTTCCAGGTTTCCCTCATTCCTGCACTGAATAGTGGTTAGGGCCTACCAACGTAAGTCGTTCCTGGGCGCAAATGCGGCCTGCTTAATAATAATATGCCGCCCCCTCTCCCGCACAAGTCTCCGACTTCTGGGCTAATCCCTGCGATTAGAATGAGGGGTAGAGATATTATTATTATTATTATAAAGTAATTATGCTCATTTTGCAGCATTATATTTGCTGTTTTTTTCACTTGTCTATCTACCACAACAACTAACCGCCTATCGTGGGAGGTGTTTATCTAACATATACCCAATCTTGAGATATGTAGAGAGTGACTCACAGAACATGGGTTTGTTCCAGCAACAGCAAGAATCGATTCTAAACCGTCGATAACTTTTCAGTCAGTTCAGTTATTATTTTACTTTCTGACAGATCTGAACTACGAGAAGTTCTCAACGGCTGCAGGAACAGACCTAGTATAAAAGCACTGTAAAATATAAAATAAGCTGAAAATATTATTTATTTCAATTACTGTGCCGCTCTCTGTGCAAGACGATTCAACTGTGGATACCATAAAGGCTCAATGAAACTGAGGTGTATATCGTGCTATAAAAAAGGTGCAGGAGTAAATTCAAAGAAGAAAAGTAGACAAGTCAATGATGCCGTTAAATACACCATTCCTAGGAAAATTCATGGATTCTTTAGAACTGAAATACCGACGATAAAGAAAATTCAAGCCGCAATAGCTGAAGATGAGGACATGTATATATTATCTGATGAAAAGAACAAAACATGACATGAATTTTCGGTATTTGTAATAAAATTTTAAAAACGCATGCTCAGTTAAAATAATAAAATTGCGAGGACTTGCATCTGCAGTTACGAGAATTTCGTGAAAATGTCAGAAAGATTTATTAAATGGATGAAACATGGATAAATGAAGTCCATACAGTACCAAAAATTTGGCGGGATGATAACGTTCGGAGTAAAAGAAAAGCATATTGAGATGGATATCCTACAGAATCAAAGAAGCCTTCTGAAAAAGTAAGAAGATTTACAACACATATAGGGGATTTTTAGAAAATGGTTTGCATGTTTCTTCATGAACCATGAAGATATGCAGGCGAAAAGAGGGCATATTCAACCACTCATTATAATTTATCTATTATTTGAATTTGGTGCTCGTAAAATACTTACTCTGACGGTCACTTAATATCAGTATTTTGTGGATGCTGTAAGTGACATAGTTTTCACGTGAAAAAATAATTTTCATGTTTTATGTGTTCAGGGCAAATATTTCTGATTATAGTTTTTATTTTTTCTGATTACAATTTTCATGTTTCCTATGTGTTATATTTAACATTTATATTGAAATACCTTTCTAAGGTAACGTTAGGTTATGGTTTTGCTTGAAAGGAAGCAATACATAATATTACAAAATTTATTGTCACGTGCAATAAAAATATTTAAATTTGTCTCTGGTATGTATATTTTAAACCAAACTGGTTGAATCTGCCCCTTCTTACAGCGACATATTTGAAAAATTGTTTGAATATATCTTATCATACTTAGAACCAATAGGAACTGTGATGGACAAGGCACCTTATCATAGCAGAAGGATTGAAAACTTACTGGCATGGGTATGGAGGAAAGCAAATATCATGAAATGGTTAACATTCAAGAATGTTGAATATACAGAGATTATACCGAAAACACAATTATAAGAAATTATTCAAAGAAAAAATATGGTATAACAATAAATTCAGTATTGATTGAATGAGATGGTTAAAGCTTGAATTCATATACTCTGTTTACCGCCATATCACTGTGAGTTAAATCCAGTAGAATTAGTTTAGATAAAAATAAAAAAATTATTAGCACGAAATAACTCCCATCTTTAAATTAAGCTATGTGAAATAAAATTATTACAGAATTACATTAATTATGTCACTGCTGAAATAAATTATAAGTGAGGGCACACAAAGATCAAACGGGACATCGATGCCCAAAACATATTTAAAATGTTGCTAATAATATTTTTGAACTTGTTGATAACAAATACTGGGTATTATGTAAAACAATTTCTTTTAATTGTTTTTTTTATATCTTTTATATTTGAGCATCTTCTAATCTAGTACGCCAATGGAACGTTGCTGTTCGCAGGCTTCGCTGGTCGTGATAATCCAGAAGTTAGGGATGGGGCACTCTCTATATTTTCCAAGATTCGTTTACGTCAGTTTTACAGATTATTACTATTAATTATTTTCCATTGCTGCTACGCTCTCTGCTACTTAGGTAATTCAAAAAGGTAACAAAGCAACACTCATACTAAGCGTACTAATATAAAACTGCGTAAGTACCGCAGTCTAAAAAAGTTGTTATAGTAGTATTCTAGGAAACACGTACTATTACTCCTAAAAACTGGCTGCCAGTTACAGCTACACCCTTGATATCTTTTTCTTCCAGAATACATCTCCAACTAATATTGATTAGTCATCAGAAAAGATGCAATACAAAGATTCATAACATTTACACATAATCAAGAACCTGTTTAAGTAATTAACCAGTTGAACGTAACAATACTATAGCTTTAGGCACTTTGCGGAATAATATTCATCTATGATCAGGCAACAGAAACTTATAATAAAGCTATAAAATGAGATAAGTAAATATAATGTCATTCTAGAGCAAGGCTGTGAAAAACTAGAAGAGATAAACTGCGTGCTTTAGTGGTTATAAGAACATGATAATATAATGAATGCATTTCAATGTTTTTACGATTTTAATTGAATTAATGAATTATAAGCTGGGACATGTTGTCTTACAAACATGACAACCAATGTTTATCTATGATGCATTATCCGCGACCAGAAAAAGTTATTGTGGAACTGAATAAATCACTGCCTATGCGATATCTAATGACTGCGTTTAACAACATGTTATTTTACCGTTTCAATTGAATCTCGATTTACTGAAATTACCGTTCCAATTTATTAAGCAAAACTGATTAATGACTTTCTATACGTATCTCACAAAAAGCACAGCCACTGGTGACTGTGACACTTTCTGAATGTTAAAAAGGAAGATGTTAATCATAAAAATAAATAATACATGAGAGTAAAGGTTGAGGCACATGACCGGATCACTCCTGGTTGAGAAAATGGCAAGTCATCCTCGGTAAGTTTTTGTTTAGACGTATTCCCGTACTGAATCGGCAATTGTCAAAATTACTTTCGCATGAGCCAAAAGTAAACGATACAATTCAATAAGTGTTTGAATCCTGGTGGTACAATTAATAATATTTGTTGAACATAAAAAACCCTATAGAGACAATATATACAGGGTGATTTAGAACTTACCTAAAAAAATTTTGTGTGGACTGGAGTCTCTTATAAATACAATTTGGAAAAAAAATCAAAAGAAACTGATCCACTGTAAAATCTGTGAAGATGCAATCTGTGACCGGACACAAAATTGAAATAAATCCAAAGGAAAAAATAAATAACATTTTATAACACCTATCTTATACAGCAAAACTGCTTTTGCCGCTATTGTTATTAATTACTAATATAATTAATTTCTCCCTTTAATAAATTATTTTGAGACAACAAAATTTTAGACCCGTCTTACCCAGATTCTACAAATTAACACCAATGTTTCTGCTTCTTGTTCGTATTGAACTCGTATGTTATTGGTATTGGTATGATACGTTTGCATAAATAATCAATAAAGTCCACTTCGGTGCGATACACTTAATTTTTTCCCACAAATAGAAGTTCAAGGGATTTAAAGTCAGGAGATAGTGGTGGCCATGAAACCGGTCCTCATCGTTCAACCATTCTGTATTAATGCTTGACACGCTGTACCTACATGGTACATAATTGAGCCTCATGTATGATACGCCACACTGCTGCAATACGCTTTGGACACCCTTGACCTCCATCTTTTCCACAATTCTGTTGCAAATTTTCCATGTAACGCTCTCGTTTCACTACACTTGCACTCACTGCATACCGCGGTAAAAGTAGCTGCATTTGGTACATGTTTACCGGGAAATCGTTCTGCTAAAGCATTTTCACTTTACCATAAATTAAAACTATATCAACTCCGTGTTGCTATAAACCGGAGCCATTTTTGATAATTGAAAAGCTAATGTAAACACTCGCATCACAAAAATGCTAATACTAGTAAGTAATCGGATTTCAATATTCGGAATCGCCTGGCTAGAGAGTACAGTAATACAAAACTCCTGCGGGCTGTTACCAAATATAATTTGCTAGGAATCGGCCAATTTATGAGAGAAAAGAAAATCATCGATTTTCACTTATTTTAATTAATTGACACACATCACCTAATCATTAAGTATCTTATTCTGTTACCACAATTACGTTTGTTTTAGAACAGGTACGCCATTTTTGTTTATAAACAGTTATAAACGTACAACTTTATTTATTTATTATTTATTTTCTCAAAAACTGTCCAAATTGGGATTTATAATATACAATATTTTTTTTGTTTGTTTGGGTCTATGGCAAGTTAAACCTCTTACACCCAGTATCCCTCAGGTCGCTTAAATCGCAGCGTCCGTGTTTTTTCTAGTCTGTTCCTTTGCCCGTTTGCAGTGACTCACCGCGCGGGGTAGCACTCTACAGCAACAAATCTACAGCACAAATGTAATAATCGGACATAGTCGTCAATTGTTTCATAGATATTATGACAAATGTCAAATATCTGTTAAAATGTACGTTTCTGTTTGTGTCGTTTAATAATAGATATTATGTTTTTATGGTGAAAATGCATTAGTAGCAGTCTATTATTAATACTTATGTACCCAGTTTTATAAAAAAATTAAAGATTTAGACACAAAACTTTGTGTGAAGTATTTGAGTGGTATCAGTGCCGTATAGTTTAATGTTTTAAAATAGCAAATTAAAATTACGTACGTTTTTGCAAACCAAAATACGAGTCTCGTAAGTAGGTTCTATTGAAAGATAAAGTTATTTCAGTCTCAATATCAAATGTCAAATTCTGACATTTATGGCCTGATGTGTATGTTTCCAAATACTGACATAGGTGTCGACACACTACAGCTACTACTACACTGTAGAATTCTGGATTGAAATTAAGGCGATTCGGCAGACAATTATTACAAAGGCGACGCGATTTAACAGATGATGGTCAGACAGATATTATTTACTGTGATTTCATCATGGACTGTTAACAAATATCCTCAACGATTTTTGTCTTTAGTACTGGGTTATTAATATAGCACACTATTATAAAGAGCATTTGAAACATTTTTCTTTGATGTGTTATTCGACTATACCGACTTATTTAAATATTTTTAACGGGATGGAGAAATTCGATATCCCACAAAAAAGATGATTCCTTCTAAATAAAATTGTTTAACTGTTTTTATTTAAGAAATTGTCGACAAAAACAAGGTGAAAATAATTGTATATTATGAAGCGATTTTATCCAAAGTTAAATTTAGAAGTACTATATACAGGGTGTCCGGAAGTTATGCGTCAAGACTTCAGTAGGTGATTCCTCACAAAAAACTAGAGTCACAAAGTCCTAAAATAATTTTTTGAAAACTCAATATTAAGGGAGATACAGGGTGTCAAAAGAATTTTTTTTTTTAGTTTTTCTTAGATAACTTTGTTATTTGTGATTTGATTTTTTCCAAGTCTTTCTTATGTATTACTAGTGCCCTTGTAGATTTATGTTCCAAATATGATGATAATACTCCAGTGCCAAAGCACGTAACCTGACCTTAATTTTCGATCTATGGCCCACAACTTTTTTGTTTTCACCGCTTTATAAATTTGAACAGCACCATGTTAAAGAGTATCAAAAATTATTTTAAAAAGTAGCTCTTGTTACGATGCAATAAAATTAACCGTTTCGAAGAAAAACGAGTTCAAACATTTTCATGTGTTAACGCTATTTTAAACTGATATTCATAGTTTTAACTCATTAATACAAAACTTATTCACTAACTACATTATTAAGTTACATTTTTCTTTAGTGTATGCTCTTATAATAAGGTCTCGAAATGTTGTCCTTCCATTTCGACACACAAATTCATTTTTCTCAGAAAGTTGCGACGAACCCTGAAGAATATGCCCTCTTTTGCTCTTATTATTGTAAAACTGTCAATAATTCGTTGCCTCAGTTCTTCCACGTTATTCATAGGCCTTCTGTATACCATTTAACATAGCCCCAAGGGAAAAAGTCGATCGGGTTCAAGTCGGGCGATATGACAACCCACTCTATGAATCCACCACGTCCTATCCACCTCTCAGGGAAAATTTCATTGGGGTGCTCTCTCACCGTTAAATTGTAATGAGGCACCGTCATGCAGTAGCCACATTGCACGTCGCACTCCAATAGACGTTTTCCAACAAAACTGGCAGATCATTTTGTAGAAAGTGTAGGTAAACCTCTCCACCAAGCCTTTGAGGAAAGAAATGTGGTCCAACTAAATGATCTCCCACGATGCCAGTCCATACATTCACAGAAAATTTATTCTGGAACCCACGTTCCACCACTAAAAGAAGATTCTCGTCACACCAATAATGTTTATTATGTAGATTTATTACACCATCCAGCTTCATCCATGAAAAGAATTGAATGGATGAAATTTCTGTTGCCATCATGGAGATTTATAATTGTCCTGCAAAAATTCGGTCGTGAAATTGGATCTCCAGGGAATGGGGCTTGGACCTTTTGATAGTGGAATGGATGTAGGAGTTGTTCCTGCACAATTTCATAGACTGAGTTTTTAGGAATATTTTCCTGCGATTCAATTAACCTGACGCTTATATCAGGATTATTATCAACCACATCCGAAACACGAACTTCAGCCTCAGGAGTTTGAGTTCGTCGTGGGCGACCGACATCTCAATACAAACGTTTTGCTCTTGATGCATTTCCCACAGCTAATTCATAATAATAATAATGCATGTCGCGCAGCTCCTCATTCGAATATTTATTATAATTATTATTGTTGTTATTATTATTATTATTCATTTTATCAATTTTAATCACGATACTTATTACACACAAATGATCACAATAAAATAATTCACATAAATATTATCTGTTAAAAGTAGCTATGGCAACATTAAGTTTTTGTTTTCAAAGCCTCCTTTGTAAATCTTAAAAATCAGTTTAAAGCAGCGTTAACGCATGAAAATGTTTGAAGTCGTTTTTCTCAGAAACGGTTCATTTTATTGTATCTCAACAAGATATTCTTTTTTAAATAATTTGTGATACTCTTTAACATGGTGTTGTTCAAATTTATAAAGCGGTGAAAACAAAAAAAGTGTGTGCCATGGGTCGAAGAATAAGGTCAGGTTAGGCCCTTTGGCACTGGAATATTTGCATCATATTTGGAACATAAATCTACAAGGGCACTAGTAATACATAGGAAAGACTTGGAAAAAATCAAATCACAAATAAAAAAGTTATATAAGAAAAACTAAAAAAAAAATATATTTTTTGACACCCTGCATCTCAGTTAATATTGAGTTTTCGAAAAATTGTTATAGAACTTCGTGACCCTAATTTCTTGTGAGGAATCACCTCCTGAAGTCTTGACGCATAATTTCCGCATACTCTGTATAATAGCAACTTATACAAGGGTATAAAATATTTAATAACATATTCTTTTAAAATGAAAAAAAAAAATGGTGCCTGTAAAAGAATTTTGTTTCATGGAAATAAATTATTTGTTTGTATAGGGCCAGACAAATATTTATTTCCTGATAACAAACCATTTTTTTTTTTTGAGAAAGCAAAAATTCAGTTATTTTGTATAAGCATTTGTATAATTTAAAAATATTACTTCCTTTTCAATGATACATCTCTGGTGCTGATTTAATTATATTCTATGATAAAACAATGTATAATTCAAAGATCTTTTTTTCAATTTGCTTAAGTCAACAACTTATAGCTGAGAAATTTCAGGAAACAACTGCGGGTTAATGCCCCAACACCTGGTCATTCTATAGCAAATAGTCAACATATATCTGTTTCGAGCTTATTACCTCTCATCAGTACGCCACAGGTGAGTGGTGACTTAACTGACGACTAATCCTGGCTGTTTGCGTCTTTCAAACCCGACATACTTGAGTACACGAAATATAGCACAGCTACATCTTGCGGGCACCTATGGACAATTATTTTTTGTCAATAGGAAACAATTCAAAGTTTTCTTTCAAACAAATACTTTTTTTGACGATACGACTATAATAGGAAATTGAGATTTTTTTAATTTCAGGTTTTTTCAAGAGATTATATAACCTAATAAAACTTCATTTCAAAACTTTACAAAAAGAATTAAAAATATGCATTTTTGAATAAAATAAACGCGCTATTAGATACGAAATGCACATTCGTTTCAATCAAAAATATTTTTTTTATTTCAAAACGTTATTTTTAAACAGATTTAAACAAACTGTTTAGGGAAATGAAAAAATATATTTATTTGAGAATCGTTTTTTAAGTTTGCATAAAATATTCAAATGGAATAACTATTTGTTTCATTTAAACACATACTTGTCAAAAAAATGAAATATTCTTACCAAATAAATCAATATATATTTGACAAAAAGGTTACCATTACCTCAAAAGAGATTTGTTTCACAAATATAAATTATGTTTAAATAAATTGAATTGTTTGTAAAAATTTTTTTTTCGATGTCTTCAAGATATTAAAAGTTATTCTGTGCGAGTTATATATTGACAAATATATTTAATTTGTTCTATATTTTTCGATTTATTTACTTGTATGTTATACTTATTAATTGTATGCATTTACTGCGTGATCTGCAATTAGGCATTTAACATTAGGTATAAATAAATAAATAAAAAAAAAGCAAAAACAAAATTAGGGACGTTATAGACACATCACCCCACAATATATTAATTTCATGATTATTATTAGATGTTCGTAGGATATTACTAAAATTTTTAGCCCACGGCTAGAATTCGGAAACTGCTAATTCGATATCAAGCCCAGAGCTGCAGGCGTAACCGCACGTGCGTCTAGCCTCTTCAAAAGATGCAAATTGTAATGCATTTGCTGGCACTACTCCAAATCTGAATAGCATTTTCATAAAAATTACCCATAGGCGAAATCGTGCCAGTATTAGGTATTCTTTTGTTTACACGATATTTCCACGAAATACTATGTGTAGCTCCAATTAATTGTTTTAACTATAAACTAGCACTTACTTACTAAGATGTTCGTTTGGTTCCGCTATTTCAGGTACATATTTTCGCGGTTTTCTTGTTAGTTAATTGCAATTTCATCGAATTATGTCAAATGTAACAATATCCTAAACATACCATCTATTAATGATAATCATATTATAAAATACATTATAAGATTAAAACCTAAAACAACAATGGATTTAGAGAATGTTGCTGTTTTCTTATTTGAGATTGTGCAAATAAATTTTAAAACCATTGAAAACAATTTTTACCTTAATTATATCTAATAACAAAATTCCAGAGGAGTGGAAATTATCTCTCATAAGCAAAATATTAAAAAATGAAGATATCAATAATGCAGCAAATTATCGAGCAATACCTATCAACAACCTTAGTCAAATATTTGAATTCTTTATCCATGAAGTCTTATATAATATTGTAAAAAATGCAGTTAGTATTAATCAACATGGCTTCATGAAGGCTGGATGTTGTATATGTTGTTTTTTCCGGGGCTTTTGATAAATTGCAGGATAGAACTCTGTTACGTGAACTTAATGAATGTGGGCTCTCTTTTAACTATTTATCACTTATGCGTTTTATCTTCGTAATCGTCGTCAGCCAATATGCTGGAATGGTTTTACTTTACATCAAGTTTTTCAGTTTTGTTGGGTGTTACTCAGGGATCCATCCTGGGCCCACTATTATTGAATATATTTATTAATAACGTTTTCTGTAGCTTGCGAGTACATCATCGTTTGTATGCATATGAAATTAAGATCTATTCAAGGATAGATACACTGCAGGATTATATTTTCTTGCAGAAGAACCTTGATATTACAGAAATGAAACTTTCATGTTCTTAACGTAACTACTCGTTTCTGTGATATTTTCTACTTAAACTATGTTACATTATTTACCACTGTACAAATTATTCCACTGTGAGTAATAGTTTAGATATTTTTTATTCTAATGTTCCTAACATCCAAAAGTTATTTCTATTTTAACTTTGTTTCTTTTTGATAGTTATTATCTGTTTTTTTTGTTATGTTTTTGAATGTGTATGATGTTTTTTATGTGTTTTAATTTTAGTAGTTACTATTTTCCCTGCTTTGTAATTGGGTTCTTCCCGTTTAGCAGATGTATACAAATAAATAAATAAATAAATATTCAATATGCCTTTCAGTATATTCAATTCAATGCCTTTCAATATATTTGCATAAAACTCCAGTTGCTATGGCATTGAACCCTTAGTTCTTTTTACTAACTACCCCACTGAAATTACCTACAAGAAGTACGATAATAGACATTAATTTTCTTGGAGTAATAAAAATTAAAAATACACTCAGGTGCATAAAAAACGAGACCTTAAAATTTTTAGAAAATTTGATTTTGTATAACTTTTTAATTTTTGCCCGATTTTGATGATTTTTTCGAAAGGTGAAAGGAAAATTATTCCAGTTTATTAAACCGCAATTTCTTGAATAAAGTTGAGGTTTGTGTAAAATCAAAATACTCTGTGGTTAAATTAGCTTCTTGGTCTGGCTGAAAGTCTGCCCGTCCCCAAGATTGGTTTATTTCTTGCCTATTATTTTTTGGAACACTTGGATATCTTGTCTGGTTCCAAAACTTGCATTCTGAATGTAAGTAACATCACTTACAATCTAAATGAATTTACTCGAGATTATAACTAATAGAACTTTTCTTCATATCTAGAACCCTCATTATTTTTAAGATTAGTATGATTAAAACATCAAAATATATAGAGAAATTGGTGTTTTTGTTTTCCAGCGGACCTATAATTCAGCAAACAGAAGTTATAGTGGTCACAAAAAACCTCTTACATTCACATAGCACGTAATTTAGAATGGGAAAACCTAACTCAAAAGAAGTTACAGAATAAAATATCAGCTGATAGTAGAAACACTGATAACATCAGCGTGTTCACCACCGCCAAAAATGTATATGTGTCAAATTTTGATGAAATATGTTGTATAAAAAAATATATCCCAAATTTTATTTTCTTAAATTATCTAACGCGCCTCAAAAATGAGTGCCATGTCTTTATGAAACACTCTGTATTTAGATGCATGTTCTGACATATTAAGGGTACAAATTACTTAAATAAAATGTGTCACTTGATACTTTTTTATTTGAACTGTTGTAAAAGTACTGATTACCGTACCTACCTGTGTAAATATACTAGTTGTCAATAAAATACGAACACATTATTAAAAAACACTACTCGTCAAATAAATTTTATATATTTTCTCAATACATCATGTCAATATCGAGCGACGTGTTGTATAAACTCCATTACTTGTAATAATTAAATATTTATCAATATTAACGACACCAATAGTTAAATAAAATTTGTGAATGAATAATAATGATTACACAGCAATCGCTTTGATCTACCATTTTTTTAGAGAATACATTTATAGCTTTAATATATTTGACACAGGTAAAATTGTTGAATAAAGAGAATTTTAATGCCAACTCTGTGGGAGAACGATGTGAATAATTAATATTGATTTTTTACATCGGTAAAAATGTCATTCAATAAGTTTTCTATAGTGCTATATTTATATGTGCGAGTATTTAGTAGAAAATTTTTATTGCTAAATTATACATACATTAAGTGAATATTAAATAAGAAATAATTATTAAGAAATATTATCTGTAATCATTTTCAACAATTTTAATACGTACATAATATAAACATATGAATAAATTATTTGGCTTTATTTTATAGGTATTAATGAAAAACAATTTTGAAACATGATATTTTTAACACGCTTATATTAGCTTCACCTGTATGTATGTATGTATGTATGTATGTAACGGAATCTTTCAGCGTAATTTTCACCAATTTCAAGAAGTCTGATCAGCTTGAAAATTTGCACAGGGGTCAAGGACTGATGACAATACAATTATTTAATAACTTTGTTCTAATGTCCTCACTAGGATCATCAGAATAAAAACTATTTGCCAACCGTAGTAGTCGTAGTAAACCGAACTAAAAAGTAGAAAATAATTTTGAAGTATCAAGAGTTTGTTACAGCAATAGAAAATTCCGACAATCAATTACGACTAATTAATTGGGAATAAGATTAAATTAGAAATTAAATTATTAATAAAATAATTCAATTATAGTAAAAAAAAAGCGTGGGGTGCTTGATATTAAATGTTACCATTATTTCAGTAGTGCAGCTATTTATAAAAATAAAGTCATTATGAAAATATAGTAAATTGCACCCCACGCTTTTTTTTACTATAATTGAATTATTTTATTAATAATTTAATTTCTAATTTAATCTTATTCCCAATTAATTAGTCGTAATTGATTGTCGGAATTTTCTATTGCTGTAACAAACTCTTGATACTTCAAAATTATTTTCTACTTTTTAGTTCGGTTTACTATTAAAGCGTGTTTTTTTAGTTTTTTTAAACTATAATTTATTATACTTATTGATGCTCATTACAAATCGAAAACATCTCATTTTATGTGCTCTCTTTGAACGTTTACAAAAGTATCAAATAATTTGAATGTGTCAGATATATTTATTACTTTTCATTCGTACTATTTGTTAGCATAATCTTTAGTTTTATTGAAGATAAATTAGTAATTATTAGTTGCGAGTATATTTTGAAATTATTTTTTAAACATCTCTTCATAATTAATATAAAATATCATATTTAGATAACGCCACTTGATGAAAATTTTTAGAATTAGGAAATTGCATATTTTCTCCAAATACATGCAGAAGAAGGAATGTATTAGTTTAAGCGATAGGGCGTTTGTCCTAGACAATTTCGTGGAAAAAATAAACCTAAACACGGCATTTAAAAATTTAGTCTCGCCACGCCCCCAAAAAACACCCGCTGCCACAGGAAAGACCTGTGACGTCAGTCGACGTTCGCACGTGTGCGAAGGTGCGTATTGACTTGAGCATTTTACTTCGAACGAACCAAACGCACATTGCGCGCGCACATCCATATTCGGGTAGTTAGTACGTCTCTCCAAACTTAACTGAACGCGCAAACATTTTTCCGTGGTTTATTGCTAAATTCGGTTCGTTCGGAGAAAAATGTTCAAGTCAATTCGCACCTTATTACAACAATGCGCTTTATATCTGTATACGATCTCCATTTTCGGAAAAAGCAGTACATACGTTTAATAGAGATAATTGGTCATTTGTGATATTTCGAGTAGTGTTATTGTAGTCGCGTCAAATTAGCATGAAAAAAGTGAAAATGGACAACTTTTTGCGGAGAAATCCGATTGAGATGCGATTTTCTGCAAAATGTTTAGGGAATTGTTTATAAGAAAAGGTACATCTAACCTCTGTACGCTTGCAAATTTTTATTTGTTTATTTAACAAATGACCCATTTTTGTTGAACATATAGCAAATGTCACACACGATTTAACGAAAATGTCTGGAAAATGTTCTCTCGGGGGTTTGCGAGGTCCCTCTTTATCACTTTGGTGTTAGCTTTATTATTTATTGCTAAATTGTTGTAATTGGGCTAATTAACAAGTTAAAAACTCCACCCCCGAAATCACTAGAGAACCGAAATTTTTTCAGGATTTCTGGCTTATTAAGGCAAATCATCGGCACAAGATTTTTGCAAATATAATTGTTTATTGTTCGATTGTTGCAACCTCGCTAATTAACAAATTAATAACTCTTCTCCCGGAATCGTTAGAAAATCGCATTTTTTGCAATAATTCTGGGATCAATTGAACAATAAACAATTATATTTGCAAAAATTTTGTGCCGATGGTTCGCCTTAAAAAGACAGAAATCCTGGAAAAAATTTCGGGTCTCTAGTGATTCCGGGAGTAGAGTTATTAATTGTTTAATTAGCCAGGTTGCAAAAATAGAAAAATAATCAATTTCGTGCAACAACATTGTCCGGTTCTCCAGTGATTTCGGGGATTTCGAGTTTTTAATTTGTTAATTAGCCCAGTTACAACAATTTAGCAATAAATAATAAAGCTAACACCAAAGTGATAAAGAGGGACCTCGAAAACCCCCGAGAGAACATTTTCCAGACATTTTCGTTGAATCGTGTGTGACATTTGCCATATGTTCAACAAAAATGGGTCATTTGTTAAATAAACAAATAAAAATTTGCGAGCGTACAGAGGTTAGATGTACCTTTTGTTATAAACAATTCCCTGAACATTTTGCAGAAAACCGCATCTCAATCGGACCTTTCCGCAAAAAGTTGCAAGTGAAATGCTAATTTGACGCGACTATTGTGTTAAATAGACATTGGTATTGAATAAAGTTGGAAAATAGTAAAATAAGCACAGAATGTGCACCTCTGCGGGCAAATGGAAGAAGTATTACATTATACCATTATGTGCGAATACAGCATGCAACGAATAATAAAAAATATTTCATCGTGTTAAAAAATTAAAAGAAAAATGTGGTGTAAGGCGATGAAGCGCAACGAAATAAAAACGTTAAGCTCTCCATCATTGCAACATTGTCTGAGAAGACTATTTTAATGTAAGTTTAATATAATAATAATAATTAAAATGTAAAGTTGTAAAGATTCAATTAAACTTTTATATTAAGCTATCAGAATGTATACAGGGCGTTTAGACAATCAATTGTGAAGCAAACTTACATATATTTTTTTCATTTTTGTATTCAGCGCTTCATTCCGATTCCGAATAACATGTTCTGTATTTGCTCCTCCTATTTACGAGATGTAGAATGTTATTTGAGGCATTAATACAATTTTACTATATGTCTTTACTACATTAAATTACCTATTTTATTCTGAAAACATAATAAACAAAAGCAATAAATAAGGATTTTCTTAATATTTAAGGAGAAATTAAATTAGTAGTTAATAACAATCAAAAAATTAATTTAAAAAAAAATAAATGTTAAATATCATTACTCAAAACATTTATTTATTACTTGAAATAAATTAAAACAAATAGTTTCATGTGAAATCATAAATAAGTTACGTTTAACAATACTGTAAGTTCACCACATCACCACTAATAATTATCGTAATGTTGAAAACGGAAAATAGACAGCTGTTTGCTTTAACTTCCCATATTTCTGCAGCAATTAAATTGGGATTCGCATCTATGGAGTTCATAAGCATAAAATTAAATGAATTCACTTGTGGCAAGTTGACATCGTGACATCGTCAACACCGTAACACTGCACTTGTACGTCGTGTAACGTCACACCAATGATATCGCATATTTGACCACGTGGTTTCCATAACAATTTATTAATGTTAATATTCAAATTATTATGTGATTATTGCCGCCAGACACATGCTTTGACCTTTCAATATAAAATTCATGCAACTTCCCCATTACTTTGAAGTGGCTTAATAGGTATCTCCGAAGTAGAAGTTCAGAGGTAGGTCTTTCTAATGCCTAAACTTTTACAAATTAATGTTTGAACAATTTTCGGGTTGGTTACCATATTTTATATTTACGGTTCATGTTTTGAGAAACATAATATGGCTCTCATCTGCAGAGGAAGTCCTCTCACTGATATAATAATTGCAACGGATGAAGCGTATGAAGAGCAACGTTCCAGAGGCGCATAAATATACAAAATAGAATCAAATATCAAATGATTATATTACATAGCACCTATTATTTTTAGTAAGTACAATGATATAGCTAACAGTTTTTGCCAATTTTCGAACATTAAAAAATAAAAATTATAGAGTTCTTTCCAAAACGAAAGCTTTTATTTTATATCCCTATACGTCAATTTACAAATTTTATCAAGAAAAGTTTGAAAACATTTTATTACTAGCATAATATATGTAAATATGTATAAAAGTGTTTCCCTCATCTAGTCGATCTTTCTGCACATGCACAATACACTTACGTCATGTGTCAGTAGTGACATTGTAATAATTATTTCAAGGAGGTGTTATTTCGTGCTACTTATTTTTTTATTTGTGCGCAAACTAACTATATTGGCTTTAATTCACAGTGGTGCAGCGGTAAACGAAGTATTGGAATTCCTCGAGCTTTCTCATCCACTACATATGAATTTTTTTCTTTGGACAATTTTTAATAATTATACTTACCATGGCCTCTGTTTATTTGATTTCCTCTTTGCTGATGTCAGCAACTTCTTTACCCTCCTGCTACGATAAGGAGCGTTATACATCACAGCAACTGCTCCTGCTCCTACATGTGATAAAACGGATTCAAATCATCAAACACGCCACTGCTGCATGCATGCAACATGCAAGTCATTTTCTAAAATTCCCGTATTCCAATATGTGTTACTGTGTTATCTTTGTCTTTTTCCAGAACACGCCTTTAATCTTGTAGAAAATTTAATACATCAAACTTTTGATAGAGTCTAGTCTTCATTTACCTATTTTTTAATCCATGCAACATATCTTGAATATAGGGCTACAACAAATTCTATATAACCCAATTTATATTTTACAGCAAAAAAAAAACAGATAACATATAACCAAGTGTCGTCCCTTTTTTGAAAACAGAAATGTTAGGTGCAGTAACCACATATAATGGCAGAAAGTTCCATGTTGAAAAAATGAGATTGGAAAGCAAGGTTTGATCTGGGTTTATTATGAGTAGTAAAATTCCTTCCTTCCATCTAGCTTCCGTTATTAAAAACTCTAAGCATTTACGAGTAGATTTAATCATATTGTCAGTATATGTTGGTGTTAGTTTAGAATCAATTATTATACCAAGATCTTTATAGGAGTTACCCTTTCCAATTTAGAATTGTGAATTTACAATTTTTTTTATATTGAAAACCAGGTAGAATGTGATATCATTTCAGGAAGGTCATTAATAAAATATAAAAATGGTAAAGATCCTAAATTTGAACTCTGCGGTATTTCAGAATAGGCATCAAATTCATCATAGTACAAAGTATATATTTTACAATGTATCTGCAATTCCTTAAATATATTCATAGAGATATCATAGCGACAAATTTTTTTTAAGCAACACATCATGATCTATACTGTCAAAAGATTTTCCTGTTCCTAGAAATTTTGCATGTATTGTGCGCTTTCCATTTGTTTGTGGAATATCAATTTTCTAAAAGGAAAGAAGATCCATCTGGTGTACACCTTTGTCAAGTCTATTAGAATCCCGCTTTTGCCTTCTGCGATAATTTCGATGAAGTTCTCCCAAAAATTCTTTGATTGACACTTTTATGAACAATGAGGTCACATCAAAACTCACTAGAAATCCTCTGGATTTAGTTAAAAGTAACTAGATCCACATGAATAACTACCATTTGTGTCAAGCTAATGACAAGACAATGTTTTTAAGGTGTTTTAAGAATATTTAGAAATAACTCCATATTTAATTATGTCTGCACTGTAGAAATTTTTTTTGGTAATAACTTTATAAAGAAAATCTGAAAAAATAGCATAAGTTCGCCTTGAAACAAATTGTTTACATAATTAATCGCGGGCTAGTTATTAGAAGACTGCAGTATCAACATCTAATATCTACATTGCTTATTACAGCGGCAGATTTCCATTACTGATAAGATCAACGTTAATATTATTACGATACACGAAATACAACTAATCTATTACGATCTACATACCTATTTGGAACGGATATACATAGCCTAATATAAGCTTTAAATCTGTATCGATAGCATCCACAATAATAACAGTGATTCATCATTGTAGACCGAGAAGGCTGTTCAAATAGGAGCAAATATTTTAGAGGAATGTCAGTTACATAAAAAACTATTACAGAATAAATTAATAACTTATGATTCAGTAGTCCCAAATCAACACTGACAATGAATATAGCAAACACTTAAGCGTACAGTATACTTAGCTGATACTCTTTTATAAATATGTTCCAAAATTATGTTGACATTTCACACATAAAAGCGTTGAGACTAGCTGAGAAAATGGTCACTTATGTCATGAGAGATGGCAGTGCGATCAAGCAAAACAGCCAAACACATTATTAATCTCTCTAATCTCTTATGGGGTATTAAATTTAATGGATTTATATTTTTGTTCTATTTTGTTTTTTTATCAGACCTATAACAGAAATGAACACTTTCTCATGGTAAAGTACGACGTGTCATTTTGCATTTGCTATCATCAGTTCATTTCTAAATATGGCTCTTTAACTCTTAATTGATCAACGTTTTATGATGGTTTAATTACGTTCTATATACAATATAACCACTCTTAAAAGTTTTCTATTAACAGTTTCTACAATCCTATATTAACAAAAATGTTGAAGTCTTCATAAATCAAAGGAAGTCCATCAAATCCATATTCATTTTTATTCATAATTATGGATACGTATTATGTGGCATCTAATATAAAATAATTAACTTAATTAAAAATAATACTTTCCAGCCACCTAAATCTATTGTGAACGCTTTTGCCGGTTATTTTTGTTCTGTATATTCAGAAACAAATACTGACGTAGACCATTCCCTCAGCAATTATGTAGTCATGATGTAGCTTCTTTGCACATAATAAATCTAGCTGATGAAGAAATATTAAAAGCGATTAGGTGTTTAAAAGACAAAACGACATCGGGTCATGATAAGATCCTAGCTTTTTTATGAAAGCTCTCTTAGAACCTCTATCTTTATTATCTATAATTTAATACCAAAAACGTCTACATTTCCTGACATATGGACATTATTATTTAGGCGTGCCACTTGAGAAGGCTTCAGAGCACACAGTTGCCAATTATAAGTTGACGTTGAGTGACATCCTCTCCACAAATTAGAATGCCGTTCTTCTGAACGGCGATGGCCTACCGCCACCCACTTCCATCTACCTGATGCACACTCCACAGATATCACACATTAACACTTAAGTCCTCATGGACGCAAAATTTGCAGATATTTGTACGATTTTCGCAACTTTTGTTTTATTTATGGCGAGGAAATCTCAACTTTTGACAAATTTTGCAATACAGTATAAATATTACTGCTATTTTCATTATTATGTGGTGTTAATAAGTTTGTTTTGAGCTTCTGACAATCTTATAGTTGACAAAATTCGTTAAAAGTAGATTTTCCCACCATTAAATAATTCACGGAAATATTCGTGAATTTCGCATCCATAAAGACAATAGGCTTTAGAATACATTGCACTATATATACACACTACTCACTATTGGTTACTAGCACTATAACGGCCTCCCATTAACATTAATATGGCCTTCACTTATCAATGTTTCTTCAAAGTCTAATATATTCTTCGATTCAGATTCCGACCTTATAATATTTATTTTAAATAGTTTCTTCGCCATATTACTATTTCGGTTTTTCCTATCAGTATACTCTTTTCGATTTCATTTATACGGAAATTCACATAGCATAATTCATAAAAGCGCCCTGCTATATATTTCAGACAAAGTTTCATCTTGTAAGATATACCAACTCATTTTTTTTGTTATTGTCGAAAGCTCATTTCTAAAATGCCATCTTCCTCCCGCGAGTTTTCACTATTTTCCGTTTCGGTATTGCACTACGCATATACATTACTCACGTATATTCTTGTTAATGAATTACACTCATATTTTAATCTCGCGATCTAAACCCTGCATACATGTCATCATCCGATATTCCTCACTTTTAGATTATGACATGAGTCACTCCCTAGATATTCAACGGTTGGATATTGGTATATATCATTTTAAAATATTATGTACTTTCTAAACTATTAAATACAAAGAGCAACTTAAGCTTATAAGAAATAGAAAATATGTTATTAATATCATTTCTTAGAACCATTAATATTCATTATAACAATTTTTCTTATAGTTGACTAAACGACAGTTTTTCCCTATAATTCATTTAAAATATGACTAAACTGTCTACAATTTTAGTTATCATCGGTAATTAATAATCCTTTACTAATTTCGACCCAAAGCAACTGATTACGAGTATAGGATGCCGCAAAGACTAAAAGATTTAAATCACATGATTAATCTGAGTTCACGTACCATTTGAATAGCCAATTAATAAAAATATATGTACATATACTAAATTACTCTCTGACAATTCGGTGAGACTTTTGTTGTATTCGATGTAATGTTCGTGTTTGTAGGTAATTATTACTTTTCGACTACCCACAGGGATCAGAGACTGGTGTAAGTTTATTAGTCGTTTTTAAATTTAAATGGAAGATCTTCGGCTTAGAATTTCAATAAATATTCATTGAAACCTATACGATTTTTAATGAGAAATTTTACATATTTTTCTTTTGAGGTGCCTTTTGATTGATAATATTTTTAATGCGGAATAATTTGATTACGGATAATAAACAAATCATGACATATGTTAAAGATTAATCAGATTTAAATCTTAAAGCAGCTCGTAAAACTCATAACATAACAATAAATTTCTATTTTTTGTAATATTTAGAATGATTCATAAAATGATGTTAATTAATACTGACGTAAATCGATGCTGTGTACAATTATTAGTATACAGTGAGCGGCAAAAGTATGGAAGATCATTTTTTAAATTAGTCTTCAAGCATAAGGGTGAAGAAAAAAAATTATATCATGGTAAACTCTTTTTAATTTAAACCCCCTTTTTGTATTTTTATTCAATTTGCTAGGAGATTCGAAGTATTTTTTATGTTACATGCTATATATCCATCTTTAAAAGTTTTCGATAATATAATTCAATAACAAGTATTCTTGCTGTATGTAAGCAAGCAAAATTATCAAGAAATGTCGGGATCATAAACCACTTAAAAGAGAAATAGGTAATAAAGTAAATTAAATGTTCAAAATGCCGTGGTTAGGTTTCTTGACAATACGCAAGCCTATGTAGAAAATCATCTTGAACATAATTTAATACGTATCCGTCAATTTTCCTTATCTCTTGCCTTATTCGGTTTCTCAACTCTTCGATATTTTGAGGCTTACTTGCATAAACCTTGCATTTTAAATAACCCCATAAAAAATAATCAATGACTGTAAGATTTGGTTATCTTGGAGGGCCACTCTATTGGTCCACGTCTTCCAATCCAACTGGCATTAAGACATTCATTTAAATAAATTACTCGCCGAGCAAAATGGAGTGGCGATTATAGAAATGTAGATGTCGATTTTTAGCGCCATTTGTACGAAAACAGTTAAAGATAGGTAAAGGATATGTTAGATAAAAATACTTAACATTTTATGGAAAATTAAATAAACATACGAGAAATGGGGATTTCCATTTAAAAAAGTTGGGCATGATATTTTTTTTCTTCACTCTGTATACTTGAAAACTAAAATAATTATTAATGTTTTGTTTATCCACTTTTACTATTTAAATTTTTCTCAAATAAAAATTTTAAAATGCATTTGTATGACACACAATATTTTGCTATTCTAACCCCACATTTTAACAATTATTTTCACATACTTATAAGCAAAAGTGAACAATCTTATATGCAGAATTGTGTAAGTTTATGTTATAACAATATTTACACCTACAGTTAAATTTAAGAATATACGTATTTTGAAAAATTTCTGTACCAAAATATTTGTTGGTTAGACCGCTTTCTGTCTTTACCTATTTGTTTTACTTCGCTATCTTTGAATATTTGCAGGTGGCATGAGATAACATTCATATTATTTGCTAAAGTTTTTAAATGTCTAAAATTACTTGTATTTGTAGAAAGCACTATTTCAAGAAATATTTGCAACCAAGTAGAAAATCGCATTTGCAAAATTTGAAGATGACTTGATCTTGGTACACCTAAAATTTGTAGTGTATAATAGATATTAATGTAACAACTGCAAAAAGTAAATGTTTATTGTGCACGATGTAACACGTACGAGTTGCATACAATATTTTTTCTACGTTTATGCAAAAAGCAAAAAATATTTTGTAATTCAGTTGATAGTTTAAAGAAATTAATTTTATTTTTAATAAATTGCATGTTCCAGTAATTTAGTAATCCAGTATATAATAAATATGATTGAAAATAATATAAAATATGCAATTGCTTAAAACGTAATGCAATCTCACAGAAAATAGACTAAATATAATGTCGATTTGAACATTTATATTTATCATGATCACAAAACGCTGCAGTAAAATGACACATGAGTGCAATAAAATTGATATTGCACTAGTGCAATAAAGAACCTTTTCCACTAAATATAGTTCCATAAAAATTTTGTTTTTTATATGAACGCCAAAAAAATAATTTTAATAATATTTACCTAATTGGATGCATAACGATTATGGATCAATGTGTCATTGTATTTATTAGATTTTTTTGTACTCAGTGGGTGTTAATATTGTAATTGGGTGCATCTTTAAAGTCCATAAAAATTATAGCAGCCACACCGGTGGAATGACTACCGACCGACCCCTTCAAGAGAAGAACGAGAATGGTCGTTGAAAACCCTAAATTACAAACAGGCTGCACGGAGGTCCCATGTCCAGCTATTTTATGGTGCTATAATCCACTAGAAAAAATGTTGACGTTTCCACCGGAATATACGTTGCATTAACATCTCTATTATTTAAATCCCCAACCTTAGCTCGCCCATATAGAATTTCTAAATTAATATGAAAATGTATAGGAAACTGTTTTATAAATAGTTATAATAAGAAAGTAGATTATACCAGGATCTAACAATAATTTTTCATCATGCCACAACACAGCGAAAACATACTTTATAATGCCTTATTTAGCAAAATAGATATTCTTTATTTTAAAACACAAAAGTTATTTTTATTCATTTATTTATATATTATTGTTTTATAATTTACATAATAAAATTTATAAAATAATAAACCTTGTTGACTTTAACGGTTTCATGGCCTGTGCTGATAATTAACGTACTATGGATATTTGGGTTGCTATGCCCGTAGTCTAGGTAACTGGTTGCTGTGAGTCAGAGAATTCGGTATTTTGTGGCTGCGTAAAAGCTTCACCGCGATTGAGATGCGGTACCATTGTCAAGGATGTTGTTCCAAGGTAGCAGCCATATTAGTAAAAATTAGAAGCAAAGTTAATGTATAGACGGGTCTAATACTATTAACAGCGGCCCCTTCTTCAAAGAATCTAACCATGCAGGTCAAATATTTAGGCCCCAGTTAAGGCCAGGGAACAGCACATCAATTATGTGACTGGCAGCGACCCGTTTCCTAGGCAGCCGTTTAATCACCCTGAACACTGTAGTAGATTAAGTCTTGGATATAGGGTGTCCCAAAATAGAAGGCCATACCATTAACCACATATTCTTTGGACGACTTTCCTTATACCATTTCTTATTTGGACGTCTCTGTTTCAATATACAGAGTGTTAAAGTTACATTATAAAAAACTGTTTTTGTTAATAATGCCATTGTTTTATAAGATACACATTTGAAATTTTGCACGTACTTTAATTTTATTGCGGCATACTTATCATGTAATTTTGGTGAAAAAAAAAGAAGGGCGAATGGAGGTAACTGAGGGATGCAGTACCCTTTATCCCCTCCAATTATTTCTATGTACGCCTATGCAGCTTTTCTTGAAATATCAAACGTAGAATTTTCTTCTGATCATTTTATCTCTTTTGTAATTTTTTGTTTAAATGCTCCGTTTTGAAGAAAAACGGCAATTTGTAGTGCCCATAAATCTATCATTCACTATCATTTTCAAGTAAAACTGAAATTTTGTGGATATACCTATTATTACAATACCTTGGCAACTTAGCAAATCGTAATACTTACTGAATGAATAATTGCTAATTAAAACAGAATGGATAATTTTAAATTTTTTAAATGAGGAATACTTATGAATTGAAAAAATAATATGGCATTAAAATCTGTAATACAGTTCTCTTATCAACCAAAAAATAATAGTCTTGTTTAGTAATAGCAACAATGAACGATCAACATAATAACTTTTTATCTAAATAACATTAAATAAAATAATTTATTAATTACTACTAATTTAACAAACGTTCTACTTACCCACCCTCCTCATTAACACATGTACGTGCCCTTTTAAGTAGCGAAAACCTTATATTTTGAACGATATTCTATTTTTATTTTGATTGGCAAATATTCATTCAGTAAGTATTATGATTTGTTAAGTTGCCAAGGTATTGTAATAACAGGTATATCCACAAAATCAGTTTCACTTGAAAATGGTAATGAATGATAGATTTATAGGCACTACAAATTGCCGTTTTTCTCCAAAACGAGGCATTTAAATAAAAAATTACAAAAGAGATAAAATGATCAGAAGAAAATTCTACATTTGATATTTCAAGAAAAAGCTGCATAGGCGTACTTATAAATAATTGGAGGGGATAAAGGGTACTGTATCCCTCAGTTACCTCCATTCGCCCTTCAATTTTTTTCACCAAAATTACATGATAAGCAGTATGCCGCAATAAGATAAAAGTAAGTGCAAAATTTCAATTGTGTATCTTAAAAAACAATGGGATTATTAATAATAACAGTTTTTTAAAATGTAACTTTAAGACTCTGTATATTGAAACAGAGACGTCCAAATAAAAAATGGCATAAGGAAAGTCGCATTATTTTTGTCCAAAGAATATGTGGTTAATGGTATGGCCTTCTATTTCGAGACACCCTGTGTATTACATGTACATGGTGATTCAGAACTTATCTAAAAAATGGGAATACATGCGTCATGAGAAATGGAATCAATATCGTAATTTTTTTTTGTAAAATCCTTATAGTTTCCGAGTAAAACATTATTGAAGTTGTAATATTTTTAACCTTTACATCGCTGGGCTACTGTAGTTTCTAACCAGGCAATTCCGAATATTGAAATCTGATAACTTTTGGTAGGTATTAACCTTTTTTGTGCAGCAAATCTTTATATTAGTTTTTCAAGTGTCAAAAATGGCTTACGTGTATAGCTCTGACATTAAATCATTTGGATTTCTTTTTGTGGGGATATTTAAAAACGTGTATCGCACCGAAGTGCATACCTACTATTGATGATTTAGGCAAACCTATTATAGTTGCTGCCAATAACTTACGAGTTCAAAGCGAACAACAATCAGAAACATTTGTGTTAGTTCGTAGAAATTGGTTAAGACTGGTCCAACATTGTTGTAACATCAGACATGTCAAACTATTATAATAATTAAAACCACAAATTAATTCTATTAATAATTAATAACAATAGCGGCAAAAGCATAAATAGGTGTTATAAAATGTTATTTATTTCTTTCATTGGGATTTTTTTTTCATGTTTTGTCCGGTCGCTGATTGTATGCTTTGTCACATTATATTTTTTTATAGATAGGTTCTGAATCACTCTGTAGAAATTACTGTTGCAGATATTAATTAAAAAGATCGCACATATTAAACCAGAAAAGCTTGCTCTAGTTATTTAATGAAGCAAAGACACTAGACCAGCACCAGCAAGTACCGTCAGAGCAGGTCGTGTCAGTCGGGGTACAATTATAATTTACAGTTTCTATGCCTGGCTGCGCTAGTCTTACTTATTATACGAACCGGCATCTGCATAGATCCACAAATGGTGTTATTTGTGCAGTTTACTGAACTCTCGAGCATCCTCCTTATCAGCAGCCTCCATTTACTTACCGTAATTAAACTGTAAATCTTTCGTCAGATGATACTGCTTTGTGAAATCTTGTGTCTTTGTGTAGGATGGATGATATTCAAGAGTCAATAAAATTTATTTTGTGACATCTCTTTGCAGTTCAAGAAATAAATAATTCTTCCTCCGGACTAGGTACACATTTCCATGTTGCACACTCAGCTACTTCTTAAAATTTCAAACTTCACTAAAAGTTACTTGTTCGTGCTGGACAAGTGAGCGAAGTCGTGTAGGTTGCATGACCGCGCTGTGCTGCTTTTAAATACGAGTTTACACATCCGTTTTAGTATAGGATCCCACTATAAAACGACCTTCACCGAGCTGGTTAATGGGTGAAAAATATTTTATATCCAATTAAATATGTCAATAAATACATTGCAAATGGGTTTTCTAAAAAATTTCCGTCCAGAATATGATTATTTAACAATTGAAAATTATTATTTTTTTAAACATTTCACTGGTTTGGTTAATAGATAAATTCCATACCAATCGAAAGTATGAAGCCCATAAAATATGCAAACGTGAGGTTGACTATTTTTTTCCCGTCATAACTCTTGGGTAGGCAGGTATAAACAGGTAAATCGATACTAGTAACTTGCACCGGTGTGGTTAATAAATTGTGTAATTTTTTGTGTAAAGTGAAGTTTTTTTAATATTATGTAATTTGATAAGAGAGTATTAGGTATGTATGTACCTATACAGGGTTAACTATGACTAAGTACAAAAATTTTAACCACGTGCTCAGGGAGCCCTAAAAGACAATGAAAAAGTTATTCCAGAATTTTAACTCGATATTTAAAAAATGGGGCAAAACCCACTACCGATAAACACACTTCCCGTAGGTACAGTTAGATACAATGTCTATGTATTATAACAAAATCGAAGAAAGGGATGAGGTTCTAATAGATAACAGTAAAAGTTTAACACCCGCAGCAGTCTTGTCCCATAACCTAGAAAAACAAACCGGTGAACTATATTCTGGTAAAATATCTGTACCCGACACATATTCCTTTATTTATTAACTATAAAATGTTTAAAATTAAAATAAGGCACTAAAACTGAAGAAGAACACAAAACTCCAACGTAAACACAGGAATTAAATTATAACATGACAGCGAACCGACTCGACTGAACCGACTGCCGACTGTGGCCAACTGTTGCATGACGGTTGCTTGCGGAGGATTTTTTTTGAAAAGAAATTTTGTTAATTCTTATTTTTTTCTATCCCCTCTTAAAATATTTGTACTTAATCATAGTTAACCCTGTATATAAACAGAAACGGTGTAACAAAAATTGCAGCAGGTTCTAGCAGGTTTATTTACGATACTACCACTATACTTACTCATGAAGATTGCTGTGATATTCGGCATTTTTTGGGATCTGTCGTTGCAAAGAATTAACTAATAATATTATAATTAAATAATAAGCTAATTTGTTATAGCAGAAGGAAATGTGACAGTTATCAAATGCAAATATTTTTCGAAAATATGCTAAATTTCGTCCTCCTAAGACAATGCACAGGCGATTTTTCTATTCTGCAGGCAAGGAAAGTTTACCTCCCAGCCTGTCAGAGTTAATACTTATGGAAGCATTCCAAAAATGATTTCAACAAAGCTTGGATTGAGTAATACCGAAGAATACATTATTGTTATTGGATATTGTTCTTGAAGGTCCTCAGCCATCATTCTGGTTTATGGCGGTGCAGATATGCGAGATGTTAAAAAGTCATGGGGGCTGAAAATCTTCTTCTGTGGTAGAAGGCTATGTGGAGAATTCTTTAGAGAATAAGAAACAGATAGCAAAGAAAATCATGGAGTCAATCAAACACGGATTTAACGATTGGAAATTCATTCTAAAAAGTACCTATATTATTAATGTTTATAATAAAATAAACCTTACGTTTTACAATTTTTTAATAATAAGTAAATCATTCTTCAAAAAAGCGGGGATTTGATAGAAAAATGTTAATAAAAATGTGTGCCGTATAAAATTCATATTACTAAATAAAAGTAGATAAATACCATTACAATACGGTATACCCCCACTTTTCCTGAATGATATGACTATGACTTTATCGTACATCGACTCAGAAGCATTATGTATAATCGCTATAAGATACGTCTTTCTACCTAACCCCTTACAATATATAACAACAATTTTACACCTAATCTTGATCCCACATCGAACTTTGCTTTACATTTCGATCTGGGATGGTAATCAGAGCTCATTAAAGTCGTCTTAGCGGTCGGGCGAACGAATCCGCATTAGAATACCGAAAGGGATTGATACCCGAGGACGATACGTCAAGCCGTCGAGGGCAGCTGCCCGCGGCGGGCATCCGCAGCGCCTCGGGTGCTCCCCGGAGCCACCTGCCGGAGCGCCAACGCTTAATTACCAATTAAACGGACGGGTCTAGCACGCTCGCATCGCTAATACGGGGGTAGTTCGAGCGGGAACACCTGTAGGAGTTACTCGACCAGATACCGCGTACGGACAAGCGGGGCAGGTACTATTAGTTTCTGCTGGAGCTTAATCTGAAACGAATCCTGTGCACTAGTATGGATAATTTATGGGTCCGATTCGGGCTTAATGTTTCTATTGTTCTATAGTTTTTATTTTCAGCGGTTATAGATAAGTACGGAGCGATCGTTTCGTGGGTTTACTATTTAAGGAAACGTTAAAACTGATAATAAAAAATATTATGGGGCACAGGTTATTGAAAATACTCGTACACATAATATTTATAGTGTGTATTAAAATTAGAATACATATAAACAGGCATTGCAAAAAAATGTAATGCGTGGGAGTGTGCAAAGTAACATAAATCACACAAGTGTGTTAATACCCAATGCACAACATTTTTCACACAACCCACAACTTAAGGAAAAAAACGTTATTTAATATTTTATTTTTCTAAACACAAATTGATAACAGTGTTTAATAAGAAGTTGTATGGAAATAATTATACATTAACTATTTGTGTATTAAGAGCGCAAAGTGATATATTCCCGCTCTGAGCGAGAGGTTTGACTATGTTGAGCTACGGCTATGTCGCGAAAGCGGCAATGTCACATTGCGCTCGAATTACACATAGGATTTTTTCACAACCGGTACTTTTATAAAAATGTTTCGTAAAAGTTAATAATTATTGATAACCTTAAATTTGACAGTTTAGATTTCAAAATGTGAGCATCACTATGCGCTAGACATGTGTTTTTGTTATTGTTTATGTCACGTTTATGTAGCGTTTATTTCACGTTTATGTCACATTTATGTCACATTGATGTCACGTTTATGTCACATTTATGTCACTTTTATGTCACATTGATGTCACGTTTATATCACATTTATGTCACGTTTATGTCACATTTATGTCACGTTTATGTCACATTGATATCACGTTTATGTCATGTTTATGTCACATTTATGTCACGTTTATGTCACATTTATGTCACGTTTATGTCTCATTTATGTCACGTTTATGTCACGTTCATGTCATGTTTATGTCATGTTTATGTCACATTTATGCCACGTTTATGTCACATTTATGTCACGTTTATGTCACCTTTATGTCACGTTTATATCACATTTTTGTCACGTTTATGTCACATTTATGTCACGTTTATGTTACATTTATGTCACGTTTATGTCACATTTATGTCGCTTTTATGTCACTATATCGCGTTTATGTCACATTTATGTCAAGTTTACATCACATTTATGTCACGTTTTTGTCACATTTATGTCACGTTTATGTCACGTTTATGTCACATTTATGTCACGTTTATGTCACATTTATGTCACGATGTCGCGTTTATGTCACATTTATGTCACGTTTATGTCACACTTATGTCACGTTTGTCGCATTCATGTCACGATGTCACGTTTATGTCACGTTAATGTCACGTTTATGTCACGTTTATGTCAGAATTTACCGCCTAATTTTTAAATCTCACCAGTTTGAACTTACCGCCACTTCTACCAATTTGAATTTCCCGCCTAATTTTAAATTATAATGCTGCAATCTGATTGGTCGAGGGGCGGGGCCTAATAGGAAAGTGGAGGGAGGTCGCAGAAGTGACCCTATACCTACTGACGAAAATCACGAAATGGCTGACATCTGTTGATAGATTTCAGAACAGTTCTGATTACAGTTGTAGAGGTGAACAAATTACTTGTGTAATAGAAGTGTGAAGTTTTGTGTTTTTCAATATTTTTATGTAATTTTTTTCTGCATAAATAGAACCAAAACTTTTTGAAAATGGTATAATTTCAACTAGAATGAAGAAAAGTGCAGAATCTGCATAAGACAATTTGTAATAAGTCGGGGTGTGCCAGTCAACAATTCAATAAATCGGTTTTGTATATATAGGTGTAGTAAACACTTTTTATATTTTTTTGTAATTTTGCGAACGTTATTGATATTTAGTTATAAAAGTGTACAAAAATGCAAGACATATGCAAAAACATTTGCACAAAATTTTGGAAAATCGGTGCTATTCTCCAATGCTCCTTTTAGTGTAATTTTGATATTTCCCTGCACTCTGAGACTCTCTAAATTGAAAATCGTAATAATAAGAAAAACATAAAAGTATAGAGGACTTTACTGTCAATTTTCTCTACTACATAATGTAGATATTTGTGACTGATGAACTAAAGCAGACGTCTTGAAACACAGTTATTTGACAACTTGGGGCTGATCACGTTCTATCCCACAGAAAATTATGTACTTGCCTAAAAAGCCCTCACCTTCTTTCAAAGGTCATACACGATCCCTTAAGTATTTCAAGATATCTTATTGTATCTCGAACCGAACCATTATATCAGAATCTGACACATTCTCTTAAAAATTACATCATAAAACACATCATTCCTGGCAATTAAAACCTTTATAATCTTTAGCATTTGTAAACAAATTGTTGATCATCCCTATTTCCGACATCTTGAATTTTACAATGCCATTTAGTGATTCATGAATTTTGCGAATTTATTATAGTTTCGACGGTAACTAAGCGAGCGTTTTGATTACTTTGTTGCTTGCAGAACGACAAAGTAAAAAAACGCCCGCTCCTCGGAAATGTGCTTTCTTTTGGAAACGCAAATTTGTACTTTTCGCTCGGTTGCAGACAAAATATTTTTTCTGCTATCATGCGGAACCTGCACGATTAATCGTGTCGAAAGTGGCACTTTTCCGCACAATTGTTATTACATTATGCCGTAGGCATATCGTATTGTTGTGACAATGCTTGTGACCAACGTAATTCAGTGGATGCAGGCAGCATTATGGGAAAAAGTTTGCGCTAGATTTTTCTTAAGGTGCTTATGAGCACCGTGTAAAGCAGCTTACCGACTAACAGTAAATAGCAGTAAAGTTGCTACTACGCTGGACACAAGTAATCACCGAAAAAAATTCATGTCGTGTCCACAACTACGTGCAGGTTTGGTTATTAATATTTTTTGACAAAAACTTTCAAAGTATTCGATGTTGAAACTATGCTTCAAAGTAACGAAGGACATTGACATTGGAAAATACCTCAAGCTAACGGCATATTTGAAGAAATCTATTGTTGGTTACAAGCCAAAAAAATCAAAGGTATTAAAAACAAAATAGTAATTTTTCTCTTAAATGCCCCATACAACCTATATCTTATGACCAAAGTAGCCACGATATCTGTAATTTCTGGTGTTTCTTGCCGCGAAGAACTAGCAGATATGACGATCCATGATATAAAAGACAAAGAGGATGTTCTTATCATTACTGTCACAGAATTTGCCCCGCTCGCACCCAATTCGCCGACTGTGGTGTTGCAAAACGCTATATTGTCCCGATCGCCCCTACGCTATTCTGGTAAACAAACAAAATCATGCCGTGTATCTAGACGCGACTGGAATATTGAGAATCAACGAGAATCGTTCGAGAAATGAATCTAGAGATGCTAGAAAATACCTGGAATATTCGTTTGGTCTATAAAAGAAGATAAACGACCGAGTCAGTTAGTCTTGAATTGGAGTGTTTAGTTGGAAATTTCCTGGAGTGTCAAAGTGAAATATTGTTTAGTTGAGTTATAATTACTATTCAGTAGTGTACAGAGTGTGTAATAAATATCAGTAAAAATTAACTGTTGTTTCTCTGGTAAAAGAAAAAGTTGGGTTAGGAAACATTACTATACTAAACACGAAAACCAATGTTTCAAGAACATTTGTGGTGAAAAACGAAGAAACAATTAAATATGTCGATATCTGTCGAAGTTATGCTATTTTGCATTTTAAAGATACCCCTCACGGTCGGTTTTTCTTATTCTATAAAGGCAGTAAATGTAGTAAGCAATGTGTGGGCTTTGGGAAAATGCTAACATCTCTGGTTACTTAGGCCTGCCAAACTCCGAACCGTATATTGTTTTCGGCGCTTTTCTGCTTCTTCGGTGCGCATATTATTAACCAACTTTGGGTCCAATATTACAAACATAAAATGGAATGGTGGTAGCTGATTCATACATTTAAGACTGACTGGATAACAAAAAGAAAATAGCCCACAGCATTCTCAAAACATCAAATCCCTCTTACGAACTTCAAGAGAACCGTATTGAAGCACATAGTATATTAACAGTAACAATATGTTCCGTGAATGAAGAACAGCACCTGGTAGCTATTTCCTTATCACTAAAATTACACACACACACATTAACTGTCCGTCCCTATTTCTTGAATTTGACAACTTTTTATTTTGAAAAAAAAAACATTTTGGGCCACATATTATGGCTTAATAACAATTATTTATTTTCATGTTCTCTATCCTTTAAAGAAACGCACTGATGTCAGAAACACCCTGTATCTTTCCAGTATAATAAAGTAATGCATCACGTTTAAATTTCATTGGTCTTTGTCCAAAGTAATGTTATGACTTCTAAAAAACAACATGAACAAGTAATTGGTTTCTTCGAAGATTATTATTATCTCATGATTACAATATACGGAGAATTTAAATAAAATTAATAACCCTAAAATAACTTAAGAATAACGACAAAGTAATCTAGTAAGACATGAAATATTACAATATAGGTTACTTGCTACGTGTGTAAGAATTGTTATTTTTTCAAATCATCAATACCTATCCATAAAAAATTATCGATGACTTTACTTATTGAATGCACCCAACAATATCATCGAACGTGCATTATAAGTTCCCATTTCTTATTTATGAGATTCATTAATTTTGTATTATACAAACAATGAATGGAATGAATATTCATACAGAATTATATCGGTGAAGTAACTGATGGGGATCGTTAGGGACAATTTGCATATTTTGAAGGAGTACGGTTGGCCTACCGACGGCCCCCCACAGCTACTCTATGGAGAAGTCACACCAGGAGATCGATCATCAGAAATGAATCACTAATTCCCGACATTCCTTTGGAAACTACAAAGTTTCAACAAATATTACGTAGAGTAAAATAAGCACTTTGTCAAACAGGAGGTTACCGTGATTATCATTAAATTATTTATTTTATATTCTAAAATAATGATAAATATTCTATTTAATTTGTACATTTTCTCTATACCAATGATAACAATCATTATTTAAATTTTATATTCAATTACAAATTTAGACTTTTTTTTATTAATTGAACCTTTGTTTTGTTATCTGTTAAGCTCATTTTCTTTCTGTTTCAATATATTGTTGTTTTCAACGATCCAGTAAGCTAAGTAAAGAAAAACTCGCCTAAGAATATCATTCTTAGGTATCCCTATATAAAGGTAACTACCATCTTGTTTAAATCAAATAAAGTTTTAAAAACTTTCTCTACACATTTCAATAGACTCTATATATAATATACCCTGGATACCAAATTAAAGTGACATATTCGAGGTTAGACTGACAAAATCTTAGAATGACAAAACCTAGATTTTTAGAAGTAGACGATACTACCGTTTTAACATGTTCAGCAAATGACAATGGGATAAAAGCACAAACCTAAATCAGTAAAAAAAGTAGCTAGGATGAGTAAGAGTCAGTTAGTTTATAATCAAATTTAAGGACACAATTCATTCGATGGTATGAAACAATATAACATTTGATACACAGTAATTTTCCGGGTTCTTATGCCGTGACTACGGTAACTGACCGCTGCGCTGCCAGAAACAGAATTAAAGTGCATATGACTATCATTAGCCGGGATTCTTTGATCTGTCCTAACTGTTCTCGGACTGAGCGTTGCTCAGTCGCGGAGTCATCACTGAAGATGCAGAGAGTGAAGAGCGGCTAAACCTTGGGAAGGCATGGGATGCGACCAGTTACAGAGGCGGCTACGGGATGTCTCGGAAGACCGCTATTATCCGATGAACGATTCCGACCGTAACAGTCGTAATACCAACAATAGGAGTCGAAGTCAATATATGGTCTCAAATATTTAGTCCGACTTTCAGTGCATGAACTAACACCGTGATCAATTTGGCCTTAAACGATTAAAACCTAAACCTATTCGAGGTTCTGATGGTGTACCAGCTTTTGTTATTAGACTGAGCCCATACTCTTGTTACTCCATTTACTGCCATTTGTAGCGGTCCCGTTTTTATGCAATCCGTTTATGTTATATTATACCCAGTATAATCGTTCGATAATTAAAAAACCATTTATTTTATGTAATATTGTTGTCTTGTGGCAATTACAACCCTTTGTATAAGTGCAGTGAATGCGTACGTTCTAATAAAACGTGCGGTAGAAGTGTGGGGTGTGCGCATCAAGAGGTCTCTGATGTGGCATCTTGTAATTTTTAAGGAGAACAGCGATCCGTTTTAAGAAGTTCAGAGAGAGAGGTTGAGCGGGGATCGGGACTACAAGAGATACGATACGTGACTACGGACTTGAAGAAGGGGAAGGACAACGAGGACTTGACGCTACAAGTGAGTTGGGCGATTGCTGAAAAGTTTATCAGAATTTGGGGGCCCAGTGGTGCTAACTAGTGATAAAGGGCCTGGACAAGCCTGCAAAAATTATCTCCTAGCTTGGGATGAAAAGCCAACTGAGTTTTTTGTGTGAGTAACGCCCGTAGTACCGGGGTACTTTCGTCTGGTATACGTTTGGCCTGACCGGACTATCTATGTAAGTTGAATTTTTGTCTAGTACAGCATAAACACTCCGTTTCTTTTGTGATTACGACCTCGAAAACTACCTCCGTCTATACGGCAAAGATTTTTTTGTTTGGTGACTAAATTAAGAATAACTCTGTCTAATCTGGTGAACTACGAACGTCTTTTGGATGTTGTGTGGATATTTATGATTAATTGTAGGAACTCATGATTTTTATTTCATTTATGTAATAAACCTGTTTATTCAAATTTCTGATTTTATTTGAAAATAGGTAGCTTTTATTAGTCTTTAGTTAAATAAATCTAAAATCAGTGGTGCCTAAAAATAAAATCACAAATTCACAATAAGAGAGATTGGAAGGTCCCACAGCCCATGCCTTGGAGATGTAAGTAATAAGCACTAATAAGTAAGTATTGGTTCTTTTTTAAGTAAATGCTTTTGCCCTCAAATAAGGGGCGTTATACATTTTTAATTTATCAGTAACTGCTGACGTTTTTTTCTGACATTTAGAAGAAATATCTCAAATCTCTTAAATTTAATGTAATTGATGTAAATGATAATATCATGTTGGAGCAACTCTGGATATGTGTAAAAATTGCAGGTAAGCGATTGTGCTTGTGGACATTATATAGACCTCCAAATATTGATTTCAATTTGGAGGATGTATTAACTGAATTAATTCCTCAATATGATTATATTATTTTTGGTGGAGATTTTAATGTTGACTTTTTAAATACAAATAATTTCAATTATACATCATTCAAAAATCTTTTAGATAAACACGGACTTAATCAAGTAATTACTTAATCCACGAGAGTTACAGAACATTCGTCTACTCTTATTGATATTATTGTCACTTCCTCTTTAAATATCGCTACTGACGTTCAAGTATTGGTATTGGATGGTATTTCTGACCATCGGTTTGTTAACTGCAATTTAAAAATAATGAAACCTAAGCAGCAAACTCACTTTAAAACATATAGGGACTTTAAAAATTTTAATTATGATTTATTTTTAATTGATTTATTAATTTGATGACGTAATAATATGATTTCTTTTTTAATGATAAAGTGTTGCCGTTATTCAATTACCATGCTCCCATTAGAACGGTTAAAATAAGTAAACCGCCGGCTCCGTGGCTGTCGGAAAATCTGAAATTTATGATGAAATTGAGAAACAAGGCTTATTCTAAATATCGTAAATTAAAAACTGAGGCAGCATGGGACGAATATAAAACTCTTCGTAACCTTGTTAATATGGCGGTAAAATCTGAAAAAAGAGAATACGTTCATCATATGTTTAAGACAGATCCAAAAATTTTTTTGGAAAACATTGAGGTATTTAAACATTTCTTCCAATGCAAGTGCTCCTCAATCATATGCAGACATTGCTACTGCTGATATATTTAATAAGACTTTTGTTCATAGCAATACGTTACAAACAAATGATAGTGCCAATCATCATGATTTAATTAATTTATGTCATTCCAATCATAGATGGAGTAATATTACGGAGGAATTTGTTTTCTCTCTTGTAACAAATTTAACGATAGAAAAAACTATTTTCAACAATAAGTCTATTGCTATTGGTCCTGTTGGACTATCAGTGAAAATGTTTCTTCATCTTTTACCTCATTTAAGTAACCATATTTCTTTTATTATTAATAGATGTTTAGCTACAGGTGTGACACCGAATGCTTGGAAAAATGCAAATGTGATACCCGTTCCTAAAATTTCTAATCCTACTCTTAGTAGTCAGTTTAGACCTATAAGTATATTATCAGTCATGTCTAAAATATTAGAGAAAATTGTTAATGATCAGTTTAATGAATATTTAATGAAAAATAAAATTGTTTCTCCTACTCAGTCAGGTTTTCGTAAATTTCATAGTACTTCTACTGCATTACTCTGTGTAACGGATGATATCATTGGTGCTTGAGATAGTGGTAGAGATACTTGTTTAATTTTATTAGATTATAGCAAAGCATTTGATACTTTGAATCATGCAATTCTTGTAACTAAACTTAGATACTTTGGTATTAGTGATTTATCCATAAATTTTGTTAAAAATTATTTAAGTAATAGACATCAAAGAGTTCTTTTAGATAACAAGTTTTCTGAATATGCTTGTTTAAATAAAGGAGTACCTCAAGGTAGTATTTTAGGTCCCTTGCTGTTTTCCATATATACTTCAGATTTGTCTAGTCATCTAAAATATTGTCGATCACATCAGTATGCTTATGATACTCAAATTTATTATTCTTTTAGTTATTGTGACCTTGATAAGGCTGTTGAATATATTAATTCAGATCTTGCTGCCATCAGTAGATATTCTAATGCTCATGATTTAATTATTAATGAAAGTAAGACAAAAATTTTAGTGTTTGGTAATCATCGAAATCTTATTCTCTCAAATCAATCCTTTACTATTGAATTAAATAATATAACCTTAGATTCAGTTCTCATGTATCTAATTTAGTTAAAATGTCTTTTGGCAAATTAAAACTTTTTTATATGTATAAAGATATTCTATCTACTGATGTCAAGTTGCAAATATGTGATTCCATCATTCTCTCTCGAGTAACATATTGTGATGTCGTGTACTGGCCTGCGTTATTAGAAAAAGACAAATATTATTTACAAAAAAATCAAAATGCTTGCCTTAGGTTTTGTTATAATATTAGAAAATATGATTATATTTCTACAGTTTTCTGTGACTTTCGGTGGTTTAATTTACATGAACGTTTTGTAATTCATCTGACATGTCTTGTATATAAGGTCTTAACTATTAAACAGCCTCAGTATTTATATGAAAAGTTGATAAAAAACTCCGATGATTATATTACTAGACATCGTGATAATTTAAATGTACCCAAACATAAGCTAACTTTATTCCATCGTGGCTTCACCTACAACTCTGCAAATGTATTTAATTTGATACCACTAAATATTAAATCATCTTCTAGTATCATGGTATTCAGAAATAAGATCAAAGATTTTCTTGTGTCTAGCCGAGGTCATACATAGTGTTTTAGTACATTTAATTATTGCACATACTTTATGTTCTGTTACCTGTTTCAGGTGACATTTTTTATATTTATTTGTATATTGCTAATATTTAAATTATATTTTTGCATTAGGGTGGTTGTACTGAGCAACACTGTTGGATACCGCCACTCATTTTGATATAATTGTTTGTGTACTGTTGTTGTAATACAATAAAGACCATATTATTATTATTATTAAGTTTCGTATCTTTCCAGTTTGCAAAAAATGACGGTAAATTAGATCTATAATTACAGACCTATTGCATTTATGAGCAATTTCTCCAAACTGTTCGAAATTGCTTTATTTACATGTGTAAAGGGTTATGAGTCTTTGCCAACATGGGTTTATGAAAGACATATCAACTGCGTTCAATTTGATATGTATCACACGGTAAATTTCCCAGAAGATTGACTCAAATACGGAAGTTGACATATTATATACCGACTTCTCGAAGGCATTCATATGCTGGACCATAATATCCTAATTCAGAAACTGAAGTTTTTTGAACTACCTGATTTGCTACTTCACTTGATTAAATCTTATTAAAATAGTAGACATCATTTGTCCAGTGTTTCGCTTGGGTAGGTATCTGTTACATAGGGTGTACCTCAGGGGTCGATGATGGGTTCCTTATTATTTGTCTCATGTATGCATACGATGTAAAAATATATTGCAAGATTAATGATTGTATTAGGTTGCAGCATTGTCTAACTCGTATTCAGAATTGGTGTACTGTTAATAATCTATCTTTAAATGCTAGCAAGTGTAGCGTGATGATATTCACCTGAATGAAGTTTTAATTTTCATATTGATAAAACAGTTCAATCTGAATACAGGAGTCTGGGTTTTTTTAACAAGAATAACCAATGGTTTTTCCAATATTCAAGTATATATGACACTGTTTAATGCCTATGTTTTATCTATACTCGAGTACCAGTGATACATGAAATCCTGTTTATAATATATTTCAATCAAACCTTTCTGTCAGGATGGTATTTATCCTCAAATACATATTCTGCACAATATCTTACTTGCACGATTCTGGATGTCCAGTCTTGAGCAACGCAGAAACATGCTCTCTGTCATGTTTCTTTATAAAATCTTTGATAGCACGCAGTCAATGCGTATTTCTCGTACTCTTTATTTGAATAGACCTAAAACGAATTTATTAAAATTCTTCTTCAGTGTCACTTATGATAACCTGTAGAATGGATTGGCCATATAACCAATATCAATTAAAATCAAATAAAAACAGTTCTATTTTAATATAGGTAGGCACTTTTACCAAAATTTGTAATTTTATGTTATTATAAAAACACTATTATTCTATTTTTATCATTGTAGTGCCCTGACGAAGGCTTAATAAATAGTCGAAACGTTGGCAATTTTGAAAATTTTGTTTGAAACCAACTATACCCCCACTACATAACAAAACAAAATTGGATCAAATAGCTATCTCCGATACAAGTTTTGGCAACACGTTAAAGGAGACATAGACGGAGTCAAATTTTTGGAAATTTTCTGCAAATATGAAACCACCATCCACCATTCATCATAACCGATGTTTTATCACGTACAGGAATTCAAAATATACTGCTCAAGCATTGTGTATAAATAACATAGGTTCAATTCCTAAAAAGATTACAGAATTTCTTAGACTATCCAATTTTACTGAGTATACTGCTATAGACGTTGTTCTATAACCTTCTTTGCAGATGCAGGAGCCAACATAATATCCATTCTCAAGAGACACGGAGGTTGGCATTCGACTTCTATGGCAGAGGAGTACATAGAAAATTCCATACAAAATAAGCAGGCGATGGCAACGAAAATTCTTCGGGAGAAAGGAAATAGCCATTTCATACAAAAAAACTCATCAGCAGCACCGGGATGCAGGTGTTATCTTCTCCCAATATTGAAGTTATATGAAGTGAAAAAAAAATATATATGTCCAATCATCCGATTTGAGAGATAGTGTTATTAATATTTATAATAAATAATTTAAAATTCAATTACTATATTTTACTTTTAAGCACATGATTGTGCTTAAAAAAGATTGTTTTAAGCCTAATGCGTTCCTAAAATACTGACTTTCGATATTGAAATAACAATCGAAATGTCATTATTACGCAACGATTTTATGAAAAATGAATTTTTATCACAGTGACAATTTTTCTGAATTTTTCATTTCTGTATTTATATTTTATGTTTTTGTTTTACGTTGTTTTCATTTCTTATGTTATTTTTAATTTGTCTAATGGTCTAATGTCTAAATGAATTTTATGTTGGGTGATGTATTAAATAAACAAATAAATAAACTTTTAGCGAAAAGTTATCCAGGCAGCAAAATGGACTTATTTATTGCACATCAATTTGATACAAAAAAAAAATAAATAACTGAAACAGACTTTTACAAATTCTTTTATTTAACGGATTTTAATTATACTGTTCATTTTATTTTTTCGATTCATCACTGTAACCTTTGCAATTTATAATTCTCGAAACGCCTGTCAAAATAGCAATTACAGAACAGAAATTATACTTTGATTAATTCCACGTATTTGTCGACAGCGTAACAAGGCAATAATTATTACCTGTGCGCAGATGGAGAACCTTCCGGTTCCGGGCGTGTGTTGCAGATCTAATGAACTTTACTTTAGTATCATTTTTTGGATAATGATACCTTTGCAGCTTTTAATTGTGGTTCAGCAAACCTTCATATTGGCAAAATCGTTCGAGTATTGATGAACTGGATTATTTCGACACAAAATATATGCGGCAAGTGATCCTCAATATAATTTGTTTTAAATTTAAGCTATCAGTACCGTTATACATACACTTAGGTATATTTCGCTTGCCGATGTATATATATATATATATATATATATATATATATATATATATATATATATATATATATATATATATATATATAGCTGAATTAGCCGTTGGAACGTAGCTACGAGTATTGTATGTACTTTAAAGTGTTTACCACTAACCATGGGTATATAATAGACACTTTCCTGATAGGTGCCTACGACAAAAATGGGGAATAAGCTTTTGGTGTCTGCTACGTTCCGACGACGTTTCCGGAACTTGTACGGTCACGTTCTAGTGACGTTGTGGTTCCGTGGAGAAGGCGTTTTGACGTGGAAATTGCAATATTTAAAGAACTTCAACACTCTGCCACCTCTGGTTCATATTAGTATGTTGCTTCCTTTGTCTGGAAGCTAATATTGTCACATTTAGTTTATTAGCACATATTCCATTTACTCTGAATCAAGTAACTGTTGAGTAAACATTTATAACTGCAAGACGTATTACTTATAGAAGTGAAACATGCAGGCACTTTATGAAATAAATATTATTGTTCGGTGGTCTGAATCCCAAAATAAAAACGAATAAATTTTTATTGACAAACATAATGATAAAACTTCCAAATCCAGCCTTTAAAATATAGAAGTATTAAGAAAAATGCTGCCTAAAATATATAATAACATTATGTGTGAATGTGGTACTCTAGATGGTGAGAGCTCATTGATCCTTGGAAATAACGTTAATTTTTATGATTCAATTTGTTAAGTTTGATGCAGAAATAACGACAAATGCTTTTTTTGTTATGTTAAGGTACATATTTTGCAATAATGGTAACCTAAGTCTACCTGTCAAAATGGCACATTTCGCAAAACTTACTCTGAAGTCGTTTGCGCTAAGAAAACTACTAAACTAAAGTAATTAATAATATCTCTACCCCTCATTCTAATCACAGGGATTAGCCCAGAAGTCGGAGACTTGTGCGGGAGAGGGGGCGGCATATTATTATTATTAAGCAGGCCGCATTTGCGCCCAGGAACGACTTACGTTGGTAGGCCCTAACCACTATTCAGTGCAGGAATGAGGGAAACCTGGAAAACCTCATTAATTAGGGGGGTAGCCAAATATCAACCGGTATCAATCTGTCACATTGACCCAAGCCAACATTTATCCACCCTACCATACCCGCAGAGAGGGCGCCAAACCTCTCCGCGAATATAGCTTATATACGGTCTACCGGCAGCTGAGCTCGAACCAACACCGATCTAGTCACCTCGATTCAAGTACTGACGCCTTAAACCGCGCGACCACTGACCGACCCAAATTGATACTTAGCATCCTTAATGGGAACTGCCAATATGTAATTCTCATGTAATCTTTACTACAAAGTATCGTACGAGGCTAGAGTGTTATTTTAAAGTAGCAGTAAAGTTCCCACTGCCAATTCTTAGTAACATTTTTCCTGTTATTCGTGTTGCACTGAATTTTATCTTCTAGTAGTAATTGAATATTTATTATATATTTCGTCCTTTGGATTTTTTGTGGTTCAAGTTTATATTTTTGTATAGGTATAGTTTTATATTAGGTTTAGTAAATACTTGCCAATAAATTAATACTTATGAATAAATGTGATGATCAAAGACAAAAAGTACACTCAACACGTGACGAATACGTACAACATTATACTATGACGAATAGTATGAAGGCTTTCAACTTTGGGAAACTACATAGTCAAATTTACTTCATAATGAATATGATACAAACTTTGTAGTTGCTGTGCGTGATGATTTTAAATAGTAAATTAGCGATGAACAATTAAGGTTCTCTGAACGTCGCGGCAACTATCAAAACTTCAAAGTGGATACAATTTTGAAGTTACATTTCAGTAACATGAGTTAGTCGCTGTTACGGTCATTTGCCACTTTCTAGTTCTTAAAACTTAAAGGTCTCACTAATAACAGACGCCTCCAAAATCAGGATAACTATTTAGAAGTCATATAACTGTCAAGTAACCAAAAGTAGTTGAAAATGCGTAGCAGTGACTGTGACTTTGTTGTATGAAGTTATTTATACAATAAAATATCAAATTTGGTGGCGGTTAATAGTTACTATTTGAAGGCCCCAGTCTCAATTAGTGTTACATTGGTGTTATGATGACATTGCTGACATGCTACAACTGCGCAGTTTCACAATCAACCAGGAGTAGCGATATATAACAGAGGTGTGTCTACACAGAAGTTCTGTGAGGATTCACAGTAGCAGTGTCCCCTTCTGTAACAGAACGGAATCCTGCTGACACATTATTAAATTAAAAAGTTAAAGTGTGTTAAATTATTGGGTCGGTCAGTGGTCGCGCGGTTTAAGGTGTCAGTACTTGAATCGAGGTGACTAGATCGGAGTTGATTTGCGCCCAGCTGCCGGTAGACCGTATATAAGCTATATTCGTGGAGAGGATTGGCACCCTCTCTTCGGGTATGGTAGGGTGGAATAATGTTGGATTGGGTCAATGTGAGAGATTGATACCGGTTGATATTTGACTACTCCCCTAATTAATGAGGTTTTCCAGGTTTCCCTCATTCCTGCACTGAATAGTGGTTAGGGTCTACCAACGTAAGTCGTTCCTGGGCGCAAATGCGGCCTGCTTAATAATAATATGCCGCCCCCTCTCCCGCACAAGTCTCCGACTTCTGGGCTAATCCCTGTGATTAGAATGAGGGGTAGAGATATTATTATTATATTATTATTATTATATGCATTCTGAAATTACACATTGGAAATATTATTTATACAACTTTTTTATATATACAAGGTGGTCCGTAATGAGTACGCCATAGATTAACTGCATATTCAAGATATTAAATTATAGTTGTGTGAGTGATATTGTCTTAGTCCGAATGCCAATATTAAAAAAGATACAACAAAGATTTCACAAAGTTTTCTATGAAATTTGGTATAGGAATATTTTTGAAGGGTATATCATATTGTTAGCTCATTTTCAATATACCATACAGAGCGCGATGTTTACAGTGCATTTTGCCGATATAATCGGATCAAACTTTTTGTAGGTATATTTATTGGATTTCTTTATAACACAGATGTATATCCAATCAATTCTAAGCAAAAATAGTACACTTGTTTCATTTCGTTAAACATCCCCATTTTCGAGAATTAAATCTTAAATTAATGCACGTTGACTTTATAACAGTCAACCATATTCATTAAAACTAACTCAAGTAGACTTTGACTTAAAAAACTATTATGATAAATGAAACCTTTACATGGCAGCAAACGTCAGAAGTTGTCAAAAAGTTTCAGTTGCTTTTATGTTAAATGTGAGACATGATTTGTGTCGTGCCGTGCTGAAACTAAAAGATATTTCAACTGTACCCAAACCGCAGACAGTGCAGCAACAGGGGTGAATAAAAAAACAAACAATTCTTATAGACCAGTAGAATCAGTTGGGCCGAAATGATAAGTCGCGCTTAGCAGCTCGCGCATCGATTTCAGGCTGCAGAGGCCTCAGTTTGCATCCAATTCTGGGAGTGCGAACATTGGTTATAGAGAGCCGTATTAAAGCAATATTTTGAGTCTGAATCGAGGAACGAGTCGCTGCGCAGCAGTTAGATGTTTAACATCTAGTTTCTTTAAAGTTTCTAAAGACATAAATAAGTAATGTATAATATATAAAAACCGTAAATTATATTTTACGGCTATTGCTTTACCTATTAACTTATTTCTTAAGTATAACATTGTAATATAAAAATAAGTCCAGTTTAAAATATACATATTTATATTTTTGACAAATACAAATTTTTATTTTAGAACAAAGCTCAGTGGCTTCTAATAGAGAAGATTTATTAGAAAATCTGCTCACGATTAGTAATAGTTCATACAAACTATGTCAAATAGTCACTATAATGAAATTAAAGTCTCAAAACAAAATAACATATAAATATTTAGCTACTATTTTTTTCCAAATTTACATTTTACTGCACTCTCTCTTTATCTCCAATTTAATATTTTTCAGTTATATCATATGAGTGAAGAAAATGGAGTATCATTTTAAAATTGTCAAGGAAGTTGTAGAATAGAGCAATAAAGTCCCACCTGGAAGCATATTCATTTGCAAGGTTCTCAAGGGGTGTATTTTAGCCTTAAATTAAAAATAAATTTAAAAAATCTTATCATATGAGTTAACAAAATATTATCTTAAAATTGTCAGGGAAGTTGTAGAATAGGGCAATAAAATCCCACCTGGAAGCATATTCATTTGCAAGGCTCTCAAGGGGTGTATGTTAGTCTTAAATTAAAAATAAATTTAAAAAACGTTATCGTGTGAATGAAGAAAATGGAGTATTATCTTAAAATTGTCAGGGTAGTTGTAGAATAAAGCAATAAAATCCCACCTGGAAGCACATTCATTTGCAAGGCTCTCAAGGGGTGTATATTTGCCTTAATTTAAAAATAAATTTAAAAAACCTTATCATATGAGTGAAGAAAATGGAATATTATCTTAAAATTGTCAGGGTAGTTGTAGAATAGGACAATAAAATCCCACCTGGAAGCATATTCATTTGCAAGGCTCTCAAGGGGTGTATGTTAGCCTTAAATTAAAAATAAATTTAAAAAACGTTATCGTGTGAATGAAGAAAATGGAGTATCATCTTAAAATTGTCAGGGTAGTTGTAGAATAAAGCAATAAAATCCCACCTGGAAGCACATTCATTTGCAAGGCTCTCAAGGGGTGTATATTTGCCTTAATTTAAAAATAAATTTAAAAAACCTTATCATATGAGTGAAGAAAATGGAATATTATCTTAAAATTGTCAGGGTAGTTGTAGAATAGGACAATAAAATCCCACCTGGAAGCATATTCATTTGCAAGGCTCTCAAGGGGTGTATGTTAGCCTTAAAATAAAAATAAATTTAAAAAACGTTATCGTGTGAATAAAGAAAATGGAGTATCATCTTAAAATTGTCGGGATAGTTGTAGAATAAAGCAATAAAATCCCACCTGGAAGCACATTCATTTGCAAGGCTCTCAAGGGGAGTATTTTAGTCTTAAATTAAAAATAAATTGAAAAAACGTTATCATATGAGCGACGAAAATGGAGCATCATCTTAAAATTGTCAGGGTAGTTGTAGAATAGAGCACATTTATTGCATGGCTCCAAAGGGGCGAATTTTGACTTGAGATTAAAAATAAATTTAAGTAATTATAATTTTTCTGTTCTAAAAATTACTTGTCTTCTGGCTTACGTAGATCATTTAAGACAAAAAAAATCATAATAAATTATTTTTCCACTAAACTTCAAACGTCAAAATTTAAATTTAAAAAAATCCTCAAAAAAATGTAATTATCACTAATAACAAAAAAAAGTAAGTAAATAAATAAAAATGTTTTGTGGTGCTATATATTTTAAACTCTTTTTTTTAAGAGTCCAAATAAATTGATAAATTTTCACAGTGTATGTTAGTAGCAGTAAATGATAGTATATAATACATGTTGAATTACCTATTCATAACTGTATAATTAATTATTACATAATGTGGATAGATATAACGTAAACTTTCATGTGTAATAAATAACTACGCTTTGCGCACAAATAAAAAATTCTTATTCCGGTCCTGATCACCGATTCTGTAAATTCCATCGGATGCGCTATCGCACTCATATTTCGAGGTCACGGCAGAAAACTGAAGGCAGTTCAAAGTGCCGACAACGGAGTGAAATTGCTGGTCTACCTATGCTGTGTTTTAAGCATGAATTTTCCATAAATACAGGGTATTAAAAAAAGAGTGTAAAATATTTAAGGAGGTAATAGTATGAACCAAAATAAGCAGAAAAGTCTCAATAAACATGGGTCCGCAAAGTAACGATTGCGGAGAATGGAATGTTTTATGTTTTTTTAGCCCCTTTTTTATTTAGCAAAAACGTTGTGTATTTTCTTATAATAGTTGGTTTTAGTTTAGTGAAATAAACAGTACGTATTTGACAGTTGTTCTCAGTGCACAAGTTTTATTTCGCTATGGCTGGTTACTCGAACGCAGAATTAACAGACATGCATTTCATGTATGGTCGTGCTAATGGGAACGCCACCGAAGCGCGACGTCTTTATGTTGACGCTTATCCAAATCGTCAGATTCCTTCACAGCGCATGTTTGGAAAAATTCACCAAAGACTGCGTGATACTGGTTCCTTGAGCAAACAGTGCCATTTATCCGGTAGACCAAGGTCGGTATCCACTACTAGAGCAGAAGACGAAATTCTAGCACTGGTAGAGCAGAATCCAGGTACGAGTGTGCGGAGAATATCAGCCGAGGTAGGAATTAGTGGTCCTCTTGTTTGGAGAATCCTTCACGAGCAACTGCGTTATCCATACCATGTGCAACGAGTACAGGCCTTAAATCCAATAAATGATCATCAAGCACGTTTGGTTTTTTGCTGCTGGTTTCTACGTCATGTTGCTAAAGACCCTCGTTTTCTTGCAAACATTCTTTTTACTGATGAGGCCGGGTTCACAGGAAATGGAGTGTTTAATTTTCACAATACGCATATTTGGTCTGACGAAAATCCTCATGCTCTAATAGAATCTGGACATCAGGCACGTTTTTCAATAAACATTTGGATGGATATTGTAGGTGACAGTTTTCTAGGTCCTGTTGTTTTACCAAACCGATTAACAGGCGCTGTTTACCTCAACTTTCTGCAGAACACAGTGTATGAGTTTTTGGAAGACATTCCTTTGAATCAGAGGCAACAAATGTGGTTCCAGCATGATGGTGCTCCAGCTCATTTTTCCATGCCGTAATGCATGCCATTCCATGCATGTAAATGAGAGCATTTACACCAAACTTTTCCACATAAATAGGTAGGAAGGGCCGGACCTGTTTTATGGCCTCCAAGATCGCCTGATCTGAACCCTCTAGATTTCTTTGTTTGGGGATATTTGAAGACATTATTGTATGGTTCTCCTGTAAATAGCCTGGAAGAGCTGCAGCTACGGATTAATCAAAGGTGTCAAGAAATCCAAACCAAGGAGGGTGTTTTCGAAAGAATTCGAATATCGTTGAGACGAAGATGTCGTGCCTGCTTGGAAATAGACGGAGGGCACTTTGAACATCTTCTGTTACTTTGTTTTTTGTTTGTTAAAAGTTTCCTTTGTCGGTTTATTCCTAATAATAGTGGTCCATATCTCCGCAACCGTTATTTTGCAGACCCATGTTTATTAAAACTTTTCTGCTTATTTTGGTTCATACTATTACCTCCTGAAATATTTTACACTCTTTTTTTAACACCCTGTATTTTGTGTGGCATTGTTGATGATATTATAGTTAGACCGTATGAATTGCCAGTCCTTAATAGTGGCATGTACTTGAGATTTCTGCAAGATAATTTGCCAGGCTTAGAAAACGTTCCACCAGCAGTTAGTTAGCCAAGACATGTGGTATATGCACGATGGTGCACTTGCACAAACGAATATTTTCCACATAGATGGATAGGCCGTGGTAGCGAATCTCCTTGGCCACCTCGTAGCCTCACCCTTGACCCATTAAATTTATTCTTTTGGGGTCATTTCAAAGATTTAGTTTATAAAGAAGAATTTTTATCTCGCGAAGACCTTGAAAAGATTCATGATGGTGTTATGTAATTTGGAACAAGGAAAGTACTTTATTTAGAGTAAGATGATATAGATGGTATAGGGGACAAGAAAATGTATTCATGTTATATGGTAGACATTTTGCACAGTTATTAATATAGTTGTTTCTGTATAACTCGCGACAAAAATTTAAACGACCTACGTCATACGAACAAAAATGAATAATTTATTATATTTTCATTAAAATATTTAAGAAACTGATAGTAATAAAACTATATACTACACTAAAAGTTTGCATAATATATTGCACTAAATTGCAAAAAAATGATTGTTTTTAATGCGACCAAATATCGAAAATTACGTTGATAACAAAAACAAATGTGTAACGTCAGCCGTGACGTAAGACGTCTGAATTCTTGACGCGAGTATAATAATGTTGTAAATTTGTTGTTCATTATTAAACTATTGATTCAACATTTTTGTTGTAGTAAGTTTTAATGAATATTGTTGACTGTTCCCAACTAGGAAAATGCAAACTTTAAAAGAAGCGAATTATTTTATAACTATCGAATTGCGTTGTTTAACGAACAGTTTGATTTTATAGAGCAAATAATTACCATAATTTTGTTCCTGAAGAAAGTAATTGTGTAATATTGTTTTATAATAGTTTTTACCACGTGTTTTATAGAACAAATAATTTTCAGTTCTTTAAATTTTTTATAAAAGTATTATAATACGTTATGCAACATTTAAAAAAATTATATATAAGGATTGTAAACATATTGTGAAAGAGTTGTGTACTTAGGCAAATGACTTCTAATTATAATCTTATAAAATAGTTGTATAAACGTGTTTTATTAAGGATATATAAGGAAATTAATAAAATTATTTTTTAGCCTTGAAATGCGCTTATTTATGAAATAGTTTTATAGTTGTGTTTAATCAATAAAAATATTCCTGTTTTATAAATATGTTATAGAATAAAATTGTGACTTGAGAAAACAAAATTATTGTATATACCGCGTAATAAAATTCCAAACCTAACCTTAGTTTTTGAACTCCTAAGGTATTGTGTATTACCCTTGAGTATTACCAAGCACTCATCAAGAAAGAATACAAACAAATTCTTGAATGTATGTTTCCAGTCAAACGTGCCGACGTTCAATTTTACTTATAGGTTTTATTATATAAATAATGATGGTGTCCATGTTCGAGAATTCACATTAAAAACGCTTCATGGCTGCGAAAAAATACGAAAAATCTGTACGAGAAAGTAACTGTGATTTAATTTTTTGGTAATGCAATAATTAGGTTAGTTTTAAATTAAATGCCTATTATTATAATTAACTAATAATACTTGACACTATTAATATAGGTAGTGAATGATAGTACATAATATTTTAAAATTGTAATTTTTTTATAAAACGGCAACTTCTTTCGATACAAACATTATCTACTTGTGCACACACATTTTTAAATATATTTAAGACTATAAAAACATTTTATCGTATATAGTTCTAATTTACACTAAATGTTTTGTTATGTTTTTATGTGGAATAAAATCATTGTATTGTAAGTCGCCATTTTTAAATGAAGATTTGTTGGATCGGCGACTGCCGCCATTATGGAAAATTAGTTGAAAGCCTTAGTAAAATATCTAAAACATAATTTTGCTATTTTTGGAAGACTATTTTATAACAAGATCATTAAATATAATTACACAACCATATTATAAATTAAAGAAAGCATAATTTTAATATTTTTTAAATTTATTTTTTATAATTTTAAAGCAAATGTGGTCTAAACTAAAGCGCATAATTTTTTTGTCACAAACATATCTATAGTTTATCAATAAAATTTGCGGCGCAATAGAATTTTCGTTGTTGAAACACTGATTGTTGACACGATAATATTGTAAGTATTAAACCTATCTACCATCTACACAAATGATCGCCATTGAGTGACCCCGTTTTTAAATATAAGTACAAATAATTATGAATCTGCGTTATACACCAATCTTAAAATGATTTTGTTCTAATATTCTTCACTAAAAAATAGAATGTTTCTTTAAATAATACCAAAATACAGACTACAAAACGTTTTTATAGTTGCTGTATAAAATTGTTTTAAAAGTGTTGTATACATTTTTTTATAGAACTGTTACATTACCAAGGTGTTTTATAAAAGTGGGCCCTTTTCGATTCTATAAATATCGTATAAAGGCATTTAACTACGTTATATGAATTTAAAGCTCCTATAAGAATTATATTATAGCAATTTATACAACCTTTATAAAATTTATTTTGCTTGTTGGGTTATCATAAAGTCAACGTGCATTGAAATATTGAAGCTCGAATATCTCGAAAACGGGGCAGTTTATCGAGATTAAATAAATATGCCTTTTTTCTTAAAAATCATTTAGGATTCATAAAGAAAAAAAAGAAATGCAATAAACATACCTACAAGAAAGTTTAATCCGATTATATCTCCAAAACACACTGTAAACAGCTCCCTGTATGTGGTATATTGAATGTGAGCTAACGATATGATATGTCCCTCAAAAAAACCTCCCTATACCAAATTTCAAATAAAAGTTTCTAAAATTTTTTGAAATATTAAAAAAAATCAATTTGAAAATGTTCGCTTCTACAATTTGTATCTTTTTGATATTTACATTCGGAGTAAGACAATATAGCTCATGCGGTATATTTTAATATCTAGAATCTACAGTTAGTATTTGGCACATTCAATACGAACCACCCTATACAGGGTGATTTTTGAGAACTAAATTTTGGGGTGGCAATTTGTGACCTACAAGTGCCTGTGTTCCTACCATAGAAAGTCTATGGTTTCTACTCACCTTCCAATAAAAAAAAAAATGGTATCACCCTTCTTGTGATATATTATTGGATAGCTAAAATCTTCCTGAATGCAATGGTGTATGCATTTTTGCTTTTTGAAAGCCACCCTTTAAAAACTGATGTCTTACCAAATTTTATTTGATTAAAAAGAATAAAAAAAATCAAAAATAAGGTTGAAGTAATAAAGATTTATTAATTATTTTATCAAGTGTTCAAAGTGATCGTTCTGCTGCAAACGAGAATCAAACTGCTCGCGCACTTCTTGAAAAATTTCTGCTGAAATTCTTGTATATTTCTGAATTCTATATTGTAAATCGTCAAAAAAAAACTTATCTACTAAACTTATTACTTATGTTTCTTATCTTTATCTCACTTTTTGTTGAGTATTGAAGCGCTTGTAGCAGGTATCAGTTTTACTTGAAATTAATTTACGTCAGTCACTCTCACTAAGACAGTTAATCATAAAAATGGTGTATAAATTGTCGAAAGAGTGGAAATTATTTTCATTTTTCAGCGGAATATAAGTGTTCATACACCACAGCCAGAATTTTCAATAATAGACATCCAAATAAACGTATAGATCACAGCTATATTAGATTACTTGTACAGAAGTTTGAAGCTACTGGATCTGTTGATAATAAGAAAGGACTCGTAAATGAAATGACTCAAATGGGGGTACAAGATCTATTTGCTTTAAATTCTACCAATTATTATTATTTCAAACTTATTTTTGAATTTTTTTATTTTATGTTTCAATCAAATCCAAATTGGTAAGTCATATCAGTTTTTAAGGGAGTGTTTCAAAAAGACGCATTCAAAAATCAAATACCATTGTATTCAGGGAGATTTTAGCTATCCAATGATATATCACAAGAGGGGTGTTCCCATTTAATTTTTTCAAGTGAAAGTTTATGGGGGTGAGAGGATGAGTAGAAAATACATGCGCTTCTAGGTCACAAGTTGGCCCCCTAAAAATAAAGATTTACCTGTTTTTGGAAATTTCTATATAGCAATCGTTCTCGAAATTTCTCCAGTGGGGAATTTTCAAAAAATCATCCTGTATATACATCACCTACATTGAACTAATAACTATAATATTTCTGTTGATTAAATGTCCATTTTTCAAGTAAAAATAAACTATAAATATTTCAATTATTTCCAGATGTTCCCGTAAGTACTTCTTTATTTGGAAAACGACGGAATAAAAAATATTTCTCTCTAAAAAGTCGTTAAAAAGAAGAGTAATCTAAATTCTTTATTTTATTACTGAAAAATCATATGGTGTACAAGTGCCACTAAAATTTTTATTCACTAATACATAAAGTAGAATGTCTCGATGCCAACAGATAAGACTGAATATAAAATACCTATAATAATACCCCGGAACAATTAAACACGTTATAGCGTTTAATAAATTTAATTATTGGTTTTTATTTCAATTTTATTTTTCAATAAATATTAAACAGAAATAATCTATTAGCAGGCTATAGTTTGTACTACATCTAGAATACTTTCAATGTAAATAAGGTTTCAGAAACAACAACTATGCATTGCTCCTCAGTATATTATAAGTAAAGTATTGTGGTATTTCGGAATTTCTTTTAGAATATTTTATTGGAAGATCTTTAACTTAACAAGATAATTTTTATCTTAACAACACATCTAAAATTTGACCGTTAAATTCGAAGTATTTCAATTCAGGCATTCCTATACCTTCTTCCTATAGAAACGGAATAGATTTTAATATATTTTTGTTTCAATAATAACGTATAAAGGGCGTTTACAAACTTTGAGGTATATTAGAGGAGGTTAGGACTTGAATGTACAGGGTCATTCAATATTCATCTAAAAAAAATTAGAATGTACAGACTACAAATACAATTTTGTAAAAATTAAAACAAAAAGAGCTGTTTAAACATGTTTTTAAATTACATTTCCGCAGGACACTGGAAACTAGTCCACTGTAAAACCTGATAAGGCGTATAATCGGCAACCGGACACAAATTTGAAAGAAATTGCCATGGAAAGAAATAAATTACATTTTACAACACCTATTTTTATACAGCAACTGCGTTTGTCGCTATTGTTACTATTTATTAATAGAATTAATTTATGGTTTTGATTAGTAAAATAGTTTGACATACCTGATGTTACTTACCCAGTCTCTACAAACTAACACAAATATTTCTGCTTCTTGCCCGTTCTTGAACTAGTATTGGCAGCAGCTATGATACGTTTGCGTAAATCATCACTAGTGTCCACTTTGGTGCAGTATACTTCGTTTTTTAAATATCCCCACAAAAATAAATCCAAATAATTTACAGTCAGGAGATCAAGGTTGCCATGGTAGGTACCGGCCCTCCTCGTCCAATATCTTGGTATTAAAGCACACACTAGACACGATACGGATATAATTGAGCCTCGTGTATGATTTCCCGTCTCGTCAGCGTTTGCACTACACTTGCACATGTTCTCCGGGAAATCGTTCTGCTAAAGCATTTTGCTATAGACGTAAGCCATTTTTGATATTTGAAAAACTAATACAACGATATGGTGCAAATACGAAATTCCAGGAAACAACTGCGGTCTAATGTTCCGACCAGCATTGAATTACACTTGGATAACCTATCAAATAGCTACTACTAATGCTAATGCCATAGGTAAGGTAACCTGTAAGCTGTTTTAAGTCTGGCATCGGCATAGTGATGAGAGCTAATAAGCTCGAAACCGATAAATGTCTGGTAGCACCGTTGTTGACAACTAACTGTGGCTGTTTGCTACAGATTTTTCAGGATGTAGGGAACAGCCCAGTATTTGCATAGTACATGAATTACGTTTAGTTTTAGTGAGTGATAGTCGTAAATTAAAAGTTAATTTCATTTATACGAGTAATCAAGTTAATGTTAAAATTGATTTGGCAATAAAATGGTTTGTTAAAATAACAAAATATTGCCTTGCTGTAAGTAGCAAATAGTTTTGATTTGAACAAAATATATTTTTATGTTAACAGCATTTGTATTATGTTAACTAAATAAAATGGACAGATTGACTTACTTTGATTCTGAAACAGAATGGTAAATATTTCGTTAGTTTCAATAAATACTCCACTCAAAGAGAACTATGTACAAGTCTTAACCAAAGATGTATTTAGAAATTAACAGAAATAATCAACTGGTTGAAACATATATTTTGTTGTGCTTATATGACCAAATAATTTGGTTAATGAAATCAAAATGTTTTTGACTTAGTCAACGTTTTCTCTGTACATTATAATCTCTTTCCATGAAATTTCTTTATTATAACTGAGGACAAGAAGCAATCAGCTGCCTCATCCCGCAAAAAAGTATATGCAAGGCGCAGGTATGAGTCATTTGAAATGTATGTGTCACAGTAAATCCTATTTTTGCAGTACGATGGATTCAGTAAACAATAATCAAAAATCAAAACGAATGACAAAATTAGACTGTATCGGAATTTTATAGGATTCTACAAACGGAATAATTACGTGAACGCTGTTATTGAAACACATTGGCCATTAAACGAAATCGCGAGCCTGCAACATCAAAATGTTGCCGTGTGAACAATCCGTAATTTAAACAATCCTGGATTTTTTTGACCAAGCCTTGTATGCATTAATTGACTTAGATCTGTCCACAAGACTTTTTTCATAGCCCGACATAATAATCAGAAATTAATTAGTGGGTAGTCGGCAAAGATAAGATAAACCCGCAATTAAAAATAACGGGTACAAACGAGCGGCCGATTCCGAGCATCATCTAAATTTGTTTCAGCTGACGTCTCTACGATCTTGATCAGTTTTTCAGTTGTTTGGTCGGAAGAATCCGCGTTATTTTTTTCTTAATTGCTTACCGGGTCTCAAACATAAACCAAGATTATCGGGGATCCCGGGGATGTCAACGCGAAGTCGCCGTTCTGCTGCGTCCCACGATAACGTGCTCAGATAATAGCAACTAATGTTTCCAACTTGTTCAAAGCGATCAATCAATCACCGATCAAATGCTGAACACAGCAGAATCGGCGTATCTACCCGTGGTTTGCACGAAGTCGACATCATTATAATGCCAAGGCAAAGAACCACATGAGGTAGTTATGCATGCGAAAAATAGCGAAAATCTCTATCCTGAAAGGTTTAGAGCCTAGATTCCAGGCAATTTAAATTTATCTTTAGGATATTACTTTAACAGATCGGCTGGCTTGGTAGCAACGCAAAAATTATGAAACGGTCGGCCTCATTCTGTTTAATTGATGCTTGACTCTATTTACTGGATTGTTTCCAGCGATACATGAACAGAAAGTAATTTTTTATTTGTTAACACAATTTTATATATTATAAGTAGGTAGAGTAGAACAGTTATAGATTATAATAACATGCTACTAAGTAAAATGCTTTTAGTATTGAGATAATAATTTATTTTTTACTTTTTCATTGGAAAATTTCAATGTGTTTTTACCAGACAATTATATAATTTATTTATTTACAGTCGTCGATAAAAATGTTACTATAGTTTTAGTTTTCTCAGATATTCGAGTCAAAGCCACAAAAAAAAAGTATTGTGACAAAAGTAAAACAATATTTCAAAACTTGGTTAGAAATACGAATTTACAAAAATGTTAAAATTATCCGTTAATATTTTATTCACAATTTAGGTTATATTTGAAAATATTATAATTTTAATTTTGGCAAACTGAAAGAGACAGAACATCAAATTTTAAGACAATAATGGGGAAATTCCATACTTAATTTTTCCAGAAGAATGGTGTTTGTCTTAGACAATTTCTTGGAAAGATAAGACTAGAAACCGTATTTAAAAATTTAGTCAGGCCACGTCCCCAGAAAATGGACGCCACCAGAGCGAAGCGAAGACCTGTGACTCGTGAAAAATTAAAAAAAAAGTGGGGCAGCGCGTTGAAGCGCAACGAAAGGAAGTATTGCAATATTGTTTGTTTGTGTAGACCATTTCAATGTAAGTTTAATTGAAAATACATAAGTAGGTTGGTTTAAGATCATCGAAGACCCAAGATTCTTTTAATCTACCAGAATGTATACAGGGCGTTTAGAAGTTCAATAGTAAAGCAAACATAATTATTTTTATTCATTCCGGTTTCAAATAAAATGTTCTGTATTTGCCTGTATATGTTTCTATACAAGAGGTACCAGAAGTAAGTATTCAAAACTTGTGAGCTTGTAAAACAAGTCGAAAAATTACGAAAACCTTAGTACAACTTTTGTCAGTGGCGGCTCCTAAGGCAGATACGCTCATTTAAAGGGGTACCCTCAGAAACAGTTTTTAATACGTAACATCAAAATGATTCAACATTAAGTCTCGAAATTTTGATGAGATATTAACTTTGACGTGCTCAATAAGTCTCATAAAATACATTTCAAAATTTTCTATAGGGGCGTGAGAAAATGCAAGACTCAAGGACAAATTTAATCATATGTTTTCAATAGTTAATTTTTTCTAGTTCCTAATTCGAAAATATTGAAATTTGAAGTATTTGACATAAAAAGGTACTCTTGTTAAATTTCAATAGGATGCACCGTTTTTCAGTAAAATCGATTTCAATCATTCTTAACGTATCCCATATTCAACATCCATAGCCAAATAAATTAATTGCAGTGTGCCATGAACAAAACAACTAATCTGACAGTTAAGTATTTTTAACACTCTTAACAGTAACAATTAAAAACAACAGTACAAATAAAGATACTGTGATATAAATAACAGAAAAACAACGCCTTTCGGTGCAAAGAAATATTTTATAATTGGGTACATTTCTATTGGGAAACTTTATATCATATCGGTGTGCGGCTGCTCTTGCGCTCCCATGACACTCCACCTAACGTCAAAAGCATATCTACATACTCAGAATATGTATACTGTTGCATTTTTAAATAATTTTTATCTATTTTTGTTCACTATGAAATAGCATGCGTAGACTCAAATAACACAATTTTCAAACTAAAAATACTTGACATTTCTGTTAACTATAAGAATAGTTGTTTTCTCCATGGCACACAGTAATTTTTTTTTTTGGCTATGTATTGGATGTTAAATGTGGGTCACGTTAGGAATGATTGAAATCGATTTTACTGAAAAACGGTACATTCTACTGAAATTTAACAAAAGTACATTTTTATTATTAAATACTTAATATTGTAATATTTTAGAGTCAAAAACTAGAAAAAATAAACTACAAAAGAGATATGACTAAATTTGTACCAGAGCCTTGCATTTTCACACGCCCCTGTAGAAAATTTTGAAATGTAGTTTATGAGATTTATTAAGCACGTCAAGGTTAATATATCACCACAATTTCGTGACTTAATGTTGAACCGTTTTGATGTCACGAATTAAAAACTGTTTCTGAGGTTACCCCTTTAAGTGAGCGTATCTCCCTTAGGAGCCGCCACTGACAAAAGTTGTACTAAGGTTTTCGTAATTTTTCGACTTGTTTTACAAGCTCACAGATTTTGAATACTTACTACTGTTACACCTTGTATATGTAGAATGTTATTTGAGGCATTTAATTTCATGGCAGTTTATTAACGTTAGTATTTTAATTATTATATTATTATTACCACCACACATAAGTTCTGATTTTTATATATTTTTAGGTATTAATAATATTGTGTGAAACTAACTACTCTGTGGACAAAAGCCCCAACCAGCGTTGAATTACACCCACAATACCTACCCATATATTCCTTATTATTAGCATACCTAGATGATTGGTATCAGAGAACATACATATGACTTCATTGATAGGAATTGTAGGAAATTTGATTTATATTAGCTTAAAATACCTTTCTAATATAAAAAATGTTATATGTTCTGATATTTCAATATTTTTGAAAGATTACCCTGTAATACATTTCAAACAAATATAAGATTCATGCAACTTCCTCCACTTCTATAAGCATATTTTGAGAAAAGTTTTATAAAAAGGAGTTTTTTGAGCAATGGTAAATGCAATGGGTATTCTCAAAACATCCACGAGGATAGAATATATTTGTATCACAAACTTCTTTGCACACCATTGATGTATTAAAGAAATAGTAGTATATTTTGTTGTGGCACCTTATCGTCACAATATACCATGCTTTTGAGTAAGAGGATATTAGGCATCTATGCGATAGACAATGACGGTTACAGTTATGGCGTTGACATGTGACACGATCTAATCACAATCTAAATAATTCTACCCATTTGCAGAAATTAAGCAAACAAACATTTCCAAGGTCTGGCAATCATACAAATATCAACTACTGTATCCCGCTATCTTAGCACAAGAGAATGAAGAGAATGAGTTAAACGGCAAAACACGTGATTGGGGCGGAGATGCATAATATACCAGCTGAAGTCATTTGGAATGCTGTGGACAGCTTTTACTATCGTCTTGGAAAATGCCAAATAGTGAATGGAGGACATCTTCAGCATTTGCGGCATTCAGTTTATTTTTGTAAATTATCTAGTTGTTTCAATTTCAAAATGAAAAAACGAGCCTCCTTATGCCTCATGTTTCCATTTGAAAAAAAAAATTGGGGTAACTGGGGATTAGGGGATTGAAGAAAAATTAATTATTATATAACCGAAAGATGGGAAAAAATCAAGATCAGTTAACGTGTTTCGGCGTTTCAAAGGATATGAATTCTATTCCGTCTGGCCATCCATGTAGTTCTCTTACTGTAGACCAGAAGCAATGGTTGTGTCTTTCCAACCTGTATAACAATTGTAATTTAATATATTCCCGTTTATGATGTATAGGTATATCTACCTACGCTTTTTTTATTAAGTGTTTCTACCTACATTAATATTACATGTTTTAGTTTGACAGGTTAGAACTATAACAGCCTACATATTCAAAAATTGCACTCAGGATTAGTTATTTTTTTTCATGATAATACTGTTATCTTATTAATGTACTTAGTTATCAAAGCATTTAAAATTATTATTTTTTGCTGTTTTTCATGTTGCGATCTTATACTATAGCATCACGGTAAAGGATGGAATTTTCTTAAAAATTTAGATAGTGAGATAAATTAGATATTTATAAGTTAATGTTTACTAGATATACATATTTCTACGTTGTTCTTTGTAATTAAGTTCGTATTAAGCAATTTTAATTAATAAATTACAAAATATTCCTTGATATACTTGTTTTAATAGTAGACAATAGAAGAGTATATGGGCTATATGACAAAGTAAAGCGTGTTTGTAAAAAAATATTTCAATGCTTACAATGGACTTTATTTTGATACGCACAAATAAATTAAAATTGCTTGTTTAATTAAAATAGTCAAAACGCTCGCAGACAGTAAAGTGCGCAAAAAGCTAATTGATTATCCCCAATATAAAAATTAAACAATTTTTAATTTCTTATTTGAACTTTGATTTTTATAGTTGTTAAAAAAATTGAAAAACTGAATGTGCGTACATGTTTTTGTTTGTTATTCGATAGTATTTTGTACTTTCTTTGTATGTTATAGGAATTTTCAGTTTCTTTTTATGCTAATATAACATAATCACTATAATTTTTTATTAGATAAAGAAAAGTCAGTATTAATTTTATCGTCACGATTTTTTTATATTGAATAGGTATAAGAATGTTTGGAATTTAAACTGATTGTATGAAACATATATCACGGCAATGAAAGATAATTAAATTCTAAAAAAATTCCTAACAACTGGTTAACATACACAACCCTAGGGCAAGTGCTACCGTGCGAAATATATAACAACAAATGAAAGGCATTTAAATTATGATTTATTATCTATTACATATCAAAATATCTCATGCTAACGTTGTAATATATTTTTGCATGCAGAAAAATTTCACAATCACTCTGTGAGATATATTACACAATACGTAACGAGGTTATGGAAACAGAACTACTCAAAAAAAAATCCATCGTACAAATCATTTCGTCCTATTCTTATTGAAAAATTACTTCAAGTGGCAGTATTATTATTCATTATACTATTGAATTAACTTAAACAATTTCCATCCAGCGTAACTCCCAACTAACATTTAAGCCTAATAGACTACTACACAAGAAAAATAATTCTAAATTGATCAAGATTTACTACTTTCCTCCATAAAAATAGTCTTCAATGTTACAAAATCTTATAATACCAAAATTTTAGTCAAAACTTTGTTAATTAAGAGTAATATGATGATTTCTAAGTAAAATGAAATATATTATGTCAATTTATACAGTTCGAAATTACATATTGTTTACCTATTCTATGTTTTCAAATGCTAACATTCCAATAACGTGTGAGACGAAGTTATAATTTACTTAATTTCGCCTTGAAATCTGTCTTCAATATCCTAGGATTTTTTAAATTATTACAATAAGTAAATATTTACATATTTATTACGAAATTGTAAAACTTATTTTATCTTCAACTAATAGTTAAAAATAAGGTAATAACTAGTTATTTTGCCCTATTAAATCCTTCAATTGGTTAAGTTCTATTTTTATTACAATATCAACCTATTATCAACTTTGTTGATAATTTCTAAAGAATATTTAACCATTTCAATTATCCTAATAGAAATATTGTTCTATATTATGGTACAAATTTACTTGTTAATAATACTTCGACGTAAGTGTGTCTTATAAAGGCTTTTTAGGAAACAAGCTTCTTGTTATATGTATTCCGACAGATCTTCATGTAATAGCGCGTAGAAATTGTTTTGTGTTTTGGCGATCTGCAGTGAAAACCAAGCCCTACACAATATTACAGAGTTGTAAAAAACGAATTTAAGCCAACACTGCATATTATGTAAATCAATCTAATGATAATATATGAATAAACACTTCATATATAAGAATTCTTATGACTGTAATCGTGTCAGATGAATTCAGTAGTGCACGTGAATTGAAATTCGAATTGAATTCCGTTCAAAAATATTTATTTTGTTTTTGTTATTACGCATACCTAATATTATTGGCTTTAATTTGAAATAAATTCAAGGGTAGAATTTTATATGTAGGTACCTAGTAATAATTTAATTGGTAATAAATTACCATAAAATATCTTCATTTGGAGGAAATCTCAACCACAAAGTTAATATTTTCCTGTGACGTCAACATTGGCATAGGCAATCTGCCCTATAGGTTAAAACTTACAGACAAATTGACTTCAAAGTTAATTTTATTTGAGCGGCCATGTTGTAGTAAACACAACATGTTTTGTTCATTATTTCTAATTGATTACTCATTAAAATTATGTTAATACAGATAATATTAGTTAGTACATTTATGACGAGAGATTATTAAACACATTTTTTCACGAAGTACATTCAGTTTTTATTTTAGGTTATTTTTCAGTATATAACGAATATAGGTAAACTTTCCTTATTCGGAATTGGCCATGAACAGTTTTTGACCAATTCAGGGGTCAAGTTAACGTAATTTTAACTTTAATTGTTTGTTGGGCTATAACATTGAAAGAGGATATAAGAAATGGCATTTTGAGAGAAAAGTTTTGTATGAACAAGGGTTCGAAAACGCTTAGATATACATGGTGTTTCAGAAAGACAGATAGACAACGTAAGATAATTTAAAAAAAAAAATAGTTTTGAATATAATTTTTTTAAAGACCAATAGATTTGTTTAAAATTTGAGACAGGTACGTTTTTTTGTGCAAAGTAGGGAACACTAACTGCTAGCATTTCCGCTGACATTTTATTTTCCAATTCTATTTAAGTTGTTTTAGCTCAAAACGGGCTCTTAATAGTGTTAATAGTGTACCGTTTTCAAGAAATATGCAAAAGACTGTGGTAAAGTCAACAAAGATACCTCTATAATAGAACTACTTTATTAAGTAGTATGTATGTGTCAAACACCGAACTCTACCATCGATATACAAAGTGTCCCAATTATACTTAAAAGAAAACTGAGATGTGAGTTGGCCTTGAAAAAATTGTGAGGGTAGTTCATATAACATTTTGTATTTTTAGCCGATTGAATGATAACTAAGAAAAACCTCTTCGATATAACAACTTCAACACTGTAACGCGCATGTGGATCGACGCTAACACGAGTGTAGTGGGGTGTTGTGCGGTGCCGAGACAGAGACGAGGAATTTCAGTAGAGCCTAGACTTTGCTACGAAGCGAGTGTTGCGCTCTAACTCTATAATAGATCATCATTGTACTAGTATTTATAAATAATACTATTTATTTAGATTGCTGGTTACTTATGTTAATATACAACTGTTAAGTTACTGCGTTTAATGAATAAAGAAATTCGGTTTGCTGTACGTGTATCTCACATGTTGGTATCTCATTGCTTATACCCTGGGATGTAGCAACACCCTGTATCTCGGAATAGCGGCTTTAAAATGAAAAATGTTATATGAACTACCGCCACTATTTTTTCAAGGCCAACTTACATCTCTTTTTTTGAAGTATAATCAGGACACCCTGTACACCATTTTTTGTATAAGAGAAACTCCGGTATGTTGTTTATTATCTAGTTTGAACAGCAATTTGTTATTTGGAGAATATTGTAAACCAAAAATTCTGCTCTGTGTTACTAACAACTAAATACTAATGGAAATTTATACCAGCAGATATGAAGATGCTGGTCTTCGGAGCAATATTTTAAGAGTGCCGTAGCAGTAGTTAGATGCTATTCCGAAATAGTTCTTAAGAAGCAGCTGCCAATTGGAAAAGCATTTTTAGTAGTAGAGGCATTGTCAAGAAACCGGTGATGTTAAACCTAAGCAAAATAATTCCGGTAGACTTATATCAGTTTGAACTGATAAAAAAACATCAAAATGTTTCAGATTTGTTCTCCGAAGATCCAACCATTAGTGTAAGAAATAGTTCTTTACATACAAGTACGACCTCTTCTAGCGTGTGTATAATACCAAAAGAACAATAACTGCATCCATACTATTACAGAGCAGTATAACGATTTTTTTTCATTCCCCCAAAAATCAGCATCTGCACTGCTGGTGTAAGTAAGAACAAATTACTATTCAAATCAATTCAAAATATGATATAAATGGAAGAGTTCAGGGTTTGACACATGCACAGTTAAGTATCTACTATTAAGCCTTATTCACAGTTTTTGAATTAAATTATTATTAATGGAGGAAAAGTCCCAACTTAGCAAAGAAGAAGTGAATTTCGCAAAACAGCAATATTATTGCTATTTTCGCCATTACGTGGGGGGTTATTAAGTTTGATTTGCGCTTCTGATAATCTACCATGACAATCAATGACAATACAAAATGTGACATTTGACGAAATTCGTTAAAAGTTGACAATTTTCCCGGCATTAAATAGTTCGCGGCAATATTTGCAAATCTCGCGTCCGAGGACAATACTTTACACAGATCGCTTAGTTGACTTTACCACAGTTTCTTGCATTTTCCTCGAAAACGGTGCATTTTTCACAAATTTGCAAACAACCATTTTTATGTGAAAGGATGAAATTGCATGCATTTTATATTGGTTTGAAATATATTGCAGGATAATCTTTCAAACACGTTGAAAGGTCAGAACATGTGTTTGGAGACAATAACCACATAATAATTAAAATATTAACATTAATATTATAAATTGAATGTAAACAAAACTACATGGCCGAAAACGTGATATGATTGGTGCGACGTCACACGCCGTTCAGCATGGTTTATGTTTCCGTGGATAAAGGTACAGGTATAGTTGGTGATGTGAACAGGCGTTTGTCTCTTGTGTTTTTGCGTTTCTGTCGCATTTTTGGGGTCATAGATATTGTAAATACTGTGTAGATAATGACATAATTACTAGTGGTGATGTGGTAAGCTTACGTATTGTTAAACATAACTTATTCCCTTGTTTACAATATCCATCTGCTCGAGAAAATTACAACGATAATGTTGTTGGCTTCATCCAGATAGAGGGTTTCATAAATACAAAGACAATGGTTTTACTTTAGGTATTTGTAAAATTATGCCATCTGATTTCATATTAAACTACTTTTTTATTTAATATCACCTAATAATATTACAACAAATAACATATTCACTCTTCTAAACGTATGCATCTACTGTGTTGTCCGAAAATGGAAATTGTTTACAGATATAAACTAAAGCACACTGCTGTATTTAGGTTTTAGGCATTTAGCTTTTGTGGTGGCGTGGCAAAACTAAATTTTTAAATACCGTTGCTAGGCTTATTTTTCCACGAAAATGTCTAGGACAAATGCCATTTCGATTAAAATAATACATTCTTTCTTCTGCACGTATTTGAGAAAATCATGCAATTTTTCCATTACATAACATAGGCTTAGAATGAGCAAAACCCCAAATTAAAAAAAGTTGGAAAATAAATTGTCAACGGAAATGCTAGCAACTAGTGCCCTCTACTTGACAAATACCATAACGCCAGTGTATTCGGCAGGAACAAAAACGTACCTGTGTTAAATTTTAATCAATTATGTTGGTCTTAAATTATATACAAAATTTGATTTTTTAAAATTATCTTCCACGCCTTGTATCTTAAAAATTATTGGCTCTACGACATAGGTTTATTAAGTAAACACTTATTTTAAAATTTTCTGTCAGCGCTCGTAATATATATATTTATAAAATAAAAACGTGCAGATAATTGCTTTCAGATATTACTGACACATTTATAGTATTTAAAATAGGAAAAATCATATTAGTGGTGGAATAATATTATATTTGAGGCCTTTGAAATTTGAAACTAATTTAAAAAAATACACAAACTTACATGGATGTAAAGATGATGGAACTGAGAACTGTAGCGTAATAGCTCAGTGGTTAGAACATCCGCCCGAAAATCCCCGAAAGCGGTGTTTATACCTCACTGGTGCCAAGCAATTTTTAATTTTACTTAATTTCTTATTTCAATTGGCTATCAATATAATGGAATCCAACCCATTTCTGATGTCAGTGTATGGAACCAGTCAATCAAACAAACATAATTAGAAGCAAAAATATAACCTCTACCCAGATTTTTCTCAAAGATATTTGCCATAATCTATTTCAGTTTAGCACCATATTTTCCAAACGTTATATGCCAAAAATGTCAGTAGAGCACATTGAAACGAGTTGAAATATTTTAATCATAAAACAACAAAAATATTCCGTTCTCCTAAAAAATCGTCTATTTCTGAAATACCTTCTACCTACCGCAAACTGCGGCTAAAGATAAATAATTTTATGAATGCAAATTTTGGGAAATGAATATATTCTAGTTTCAACCTACTCTAAGCATATTTTTGCAGATTAATATAACTAAATTCATGTCTCAGGTGACACGACATTTTCGTATGTGAATTAGGTTAAACCGCATTGACACAGAATTTAAATTATAAATATCTAGCTGTCGTTTCCTGCATAATTGAATACATTAGCATTTGAATTACATAACAAATGTATCCTAAACATTTAATTACAATTAAATTTAAATTAAGAAACGGAGGTGACAATTAAAATATTAATTTTTAACCTGTGTAACATTAAAGTAGCCACCTACACCTTGTTTATGTGGGTTGATCTTGTTCTGAACAGGAAATTCCTAAAATATTTCTTAGTTAAGACAAAAAATCAGCTGACGGATTTTGATATTTTTTAAAATAAGTTTGAAACTATTTAACTTAAACAAGGAATAGGGTCATTTAGCATTTTTTATAACATTTTCTGAATGATTTTGTAATTTTTAATGTGATCTGAAAAAAATTATAATTTTCTAATGCCTGTAAAGTCTTTAAAATAATTTGAGAATATGGACATAAATCGCTGTGACGTCATTGCCTCCTATAGAACGTCGCGTTGCGTTCGCTACTTGCATTTAGAATAAGAAGCGAAGGAGGGCCGTCTGCATTGCGGTTTTTATTTCAGTTATTATTACACTCATTTACAAGCTAACAATTTAAAATATAGTATAGTAAACACAAAACTCACTTAAGTAAGAGAGAAGAGTGCGTGAGAAACATAATAACATATAAAAATAAAGGAATACTAATAATTAAAAAAATACAATTTAATACAATTCTTAATAAAATACAAAACACATTACAATCGTATTAAGAGAGTCTAGGCATTTGTACCACACTGCATTAGATTTCATTACTGTGCACCTAGCGCATTTCAGAAAAATTGGAGAACTGACTGCCTGTTTTCTTGAAGAAGATGCTTCTGAACTAAAAACCTGATTTTTATTACATTCCTATTCTCTTTGATGCATTCTGGCAAATAATTGTATATTTTCGGAGCTACATGTGTTCATTCTCGGAACAATCACAAACTTGTCTCTAGAACGTATGTCATGGCAGTGGTCAGCAAACTGCTGTATGTCTATATCTGCTTGTACGCGTATCGCGATTTTTAGATAATATCTTGTATCCCCAGCTCCTTATATAAATCATACAACGGGTAAGTATTTTCTTTATGAAATATATTTTTCATAATTTTTCTTTGCAGAATGCTTACATAATTTATATAAGTTTTATCTGCTATTCCCCAAGCCATTATGCCGTAGGTCAAATGGCTTTCCACTAAATTGTAATAGATGATTTTCAGTTGCTTAAAGTTCAGAATATATCTTAATTGTTTTATCTTGCACAACACATACCTCAATTTCTTTTTCAGGGCCGCCACAAGAAAATCCCAACGAAGATGTCTGTCTATAACTATTCCAAGGTAAGTAGTCTTTATTACAGGTTTGATAATAAACTCTTGTTATTATTTTGTATTTTTAGAAAATCAAAATCTGGTAAGTTACTTACGTAAGATGAAAACCCCAGATACACTGTTTTGCTTTTGTTTAATGTAAGCAAGTTGTTTGGGTACCATGAAAGGATTTTACTCATGTCCCTTTCTACGGTATTTCAGGTCCTTCCATGTGCGATGTTCGTAGAAAATGGCTGTATCATAAGATGAGGAAATTATATTCCCACATGTCTCCATTTCAAATAAATCATTTATATATATGTTGAATATTAACGGCCCTAACACCGTCCCCTGAGGCCGTCTTTGGTTACTTGCAATGTTACCTATCTGGACAATTTGCTGTCTTTCAGAAAGGTAAGTTGCTAATAAGTTGTAACATACTCCCCTGATACCCATATTATATAGCTTATTGAAAATTTCATGAGAGACTATCAAATGCTTTCTGTATATCAACAAATATGCACATGTACTTTGTGTATTTAGCTTTTATAAATTCTTTCAGTTAATTCGCCGACAGCATCCTGCGTACTTTTACCCTCTCTAAATCCATATTGACAATTTGATATCAAACTATATTTATTTAGGTAGTTTGATACTCACTTTTTTAAAACCTGTTCAAATATTTTAGATAAGTTTTTCGCTTCATACCTATTTGCCTCTTTCATTGCAGATATTATTTTTTCTCCAACTTCAGCGATATAACTATTAAATTCATCAGAAATATCTTGGGTACTTTCTAATATTGTACCATCTCCACCTCATATCCGATGTATATATATATTTCCATAACCATTCCCCATTAGACATGATAAAATAAAACAATCAAAGTTTATATGTATTGTATTGTATTGTATTGTATTGTATTGTATTGTATTGTATTGTATTGTATTGTATTGTATTGTATTGTATTGTATTGTATTGTATTGTATTGTATTGTATTGTATTGTATTGTATTGTATTGTATTGTATTGTATTGTATTGTATTGTATTGTATTGTATTGTATTGTATTGTATTGTATTGTATTGTATTGTATTGTACCAAAATGTCCCGGCACAACGATAAAATGATCAGATAAATTTTATTAGTTTACTCCCGAATACCAGTACGCAAAACTTGTGGCAAAAAGCAATGAACGACATACTTCTTGAACCCAAACCAGATAAAAACATGTGCTGTAAGTATAATAGGATTAGTAATAAAATCAGTTTAGTAATAATTTATAATATACTGATGTAGAATTTATTCTTGATTTATAGTTTAGCTAAGCTTAAATTCTTAGGTACATATATCTACGTATATTCAAAACTAAACAATATACGTATTAAGTATTGGTATCGTACCTTATTAGTCGTTTTAATGTCGAGTTTATAGATTGCATAATTTTTGGTTTCAGTTTTTAGTGCCTTTTTTAATTATTAAGCGTTGGTTTTCTAGGTTATGGGACAAGACTGCCGCGGATATATTAAAAGTCTTCTATTATCTATTCCTTTCGTGCGATTTTGTTATAATAAATAGGCATTTTATCTAGCTGTACCTACGGGAAGTGTGTTTTATCGATAGTGAGTGGTTATAATGAATGAAAATGTTGTAGTTTTGCCAGTTTGTAACGAAGTAATGAAAAACGAATGCAAAATAGTCGAGCTAACTGGATTAACTGTAACCTACCTATCAGGTATTATTACTAATAAGAATCTTAATTATTGTCGTTTCTGCATTTAGAAATGCGGCAAAAAACTACTGCATGGTAGTAGATATTGTTGATAGATGTAAGCTTATCTATGGCTCTAAGCCATCTCAGTTGATACTTATCATAGGCGCCGACTTTTCGTAGGAAAAGAGGGTTTTACCCCATTTTTTAAATATCGAGCTAAAATTCTGGAATAATTCTTTTATTGTCTTTTAGGCCTTCCTAAGCACGTGGTTAAAATTTTTGTACTTAGTTATAGTTAAGCCTGTATAAGAAACACTCACACACACGCACGCCCACACCCTTACCCACACTCACACGCCCACGCACACACAATATAAATAACAAGTTAATGTGTAAGTAAAGTATACATCTTTAACGATATAAATAACACAGAATTATGTGCAAGTTACACATAACATGTGTTATATTAGCACAGTTCATTTTATTAAACCTTTAACACACTGATACAGAGAAATGTTTAAAAATACACACAATCCCGTGAGGCCATCGACTAACACAGGATTGATTTTTTTGTATTAAATTGTGTAATTATTTTTGCAGTGTATTATTTAGATATATTCAAGAACCATCCAGTGTAGAATTACATTTAAAACTAGTTAATAATTTTCTTAAAATCATTATTATTTCATCTCGGGCAGGTACTTAGTTAGCTTAGGTATGTATCTAGATAAAATCAACTGGTGAAAATTACGAAATATTATCATCGCATATTTGAGCATATGTACGTGAAGAAAGATGCCGCTCAGCATTGCGGTGTACGAGGCAGTTCAATTAAAGATGCATTGGCTATAACTCTTTTTGACAAATGCATTAATCTCTGACGGTCCAATTAACTACCGACTACCTCGAAAACATCACAATCGGGCGGTTTTCATTTAAACTCATCACATTCACTGCCTACATCGTATAAAATTGTCAATTTAACTCCTATCTAATTAATTAACTTCAAGATTGTTCATACCACGTTATTAATAACTCATATTTACCGCGGAAAATTAGATTTTTTATGGTGTAATTAAACCCAACATCTTAATTCTATGTCATTGAATTATGAAAAGGATCTGAAAGTCGTTTACTTAATTAATATTTGATATATTTGTTAAGATGCGTCTTGCGTGAGTACACTGATAACAATTATTTGTAATCTTACTCGGTGGATAGTTGCCTAGGTCAATAATATCACAGTCTATTATATAGTCCGTCGTCTTCACGTCGGCTCCTTTGATGTCGAGGTTCCAGATTTCGTTTTTTTAGACGACCAAAAGACGACTGCGCATTTAGCCCCGCACATTCGCGCGCTCAAGAGGCACGATGATTTGTCAAGAAATAGATTTTCTCCCACTTCGTCATGTACAAATGAATTTCATTGGTGTTCACTGCGCATTTAGCCGCGATTTAGCCACTCCCTCGGGAGCCTTCACTCGAGGAACTGTATAAACTGTGATAATACACCAGAATGTATTGTTACAACTCTAATAGAAAATTATTGTTTGAAATGTAAAATACTGTTACCAGTTCTATATAGAATTCATATGTAATTTTCCATTTCTTTTGTTTTATTACCTACCCTGGGTACTTACTGTGTAATATGTATCTCATTCTGCCACGTAATGTGGATGTGACATTAATATCAATAAAAAGCTTACTAATTATATTACCAACAAAAATAGTACCATTTGTACAAATGTTTTAGGCATTACTTTTTGCAAGAAACATACGAAAAACACTTAGTATTTAATTTTGAATATTAATAATAAAATTTGAAGGTAATTAACTAAAGTAAATAAAGAAAGCTATGATGACTTTGAAAATACAGCGATATATTCACAGAAGAAGTGACTTTTTTAAAACAAAATCGAGGTGCCAGGGGATTTTTTCGAAAATTTCTCTATTTAAAAAATATTGAATTTATTCGTTACTTTTCGAAAGCACTTATATTACTTAAGTGATATACCTGATGTTACACCAAGAAAAATTTTGGGCTCGTCTTACCCAGTTTCTGTAAAACTCCGTTTTGAATTCGTAAGTAATTGACAGCAGCTATGTTTGCGTAAATCATCAAGAGTGTCCACTTCGGTGCGAGATTCTTTATTTTTCAAATATCCCCACAAAAAGAAGTCCAAAGAATTTAAAATATTAATTCTTGGACACGCTGTATATGGTATGGGTAAAATTGAGTCTCGTGTACGAAACGCTACATTGCTGTAATACGCCGTTGCAAATTTCCCGTGTCGTGCCTGCGTTGCACTACACTTGCAGTGCTGCACACCGCGGTAAAAGTAGTTGCATTGGGCACATGTTTACCGGGAAACCGTTCTGCTAATGTATTTTCACTTCACCATAAATTAAAACGATATCCATCAACTCCGATTTTGGAGACTTGAAAAACTAATGGAAATTCGCATCACAAAAACGTTAACACCATACTATACCTAACTAATCGGATTGCAATATTCGGAATCACCTGGCTAGAGACTACAGTTACTGTAGTCCAGCGATGTAAAGGTTGAAAATACTATAACTTCTATAACTATAAGGATTTTACAAACATTTTTTTTATGATATTGACCATTTCTCATGACACATGGTATCAAATTTCTTTAGATAAGTTGTGCATCACCCTGTATAAAAAGAACATAATAGATGGAAATTTCCACCCATTCTTATCAATGTAATATGTTCATCTGAAATAGGACTAAAACTTAATTCAGTGATCACCAGAGTAAGATTGATTTTTGATTGTTTGTGAGTCTATTTTCATCGACTTTCCTAGACCTACCTAGTAATTATATCAAAGAACAGTGTCAAGTATAGAAATATCCTATGTGGTTAACTTACCTACTGATGAACTTAACTTTTAAATTATTATAAAACACAGTTTTATAAAATTTCTGAAAAAACGTCTAATCTAATCCTATAGAAATTTAGGTTATTATTTTTTAGGGATTATTATGAGCAGTAAATTACGGTTGACTTTCTAAATTCAATTTGAATTTATATATCTACCCGTGAGGCACTAGACGTAGACATGTTTAAAAATAAAACTAAATGGATTTTACGTTAACAAGTGTGACAAATTGAGAATCATCGAGGTAGACTAACAAACAGGTCACTCGTAGGAGAGCATCTATATAGTAGGCCGGAGACGTAGCCATCAAATCAAGAGAGCCGTATTTGGCCCGATGATCGCAATGAGCTCTGGTCAATCCTTTTAATGGGGGCCCTCGGAGTAGCGACCACCGACCACATTCCCTCCTTACTGGTCATCGAGCTCTCTAGGGCCCATAACTTACTCTCAGCAGTATGTGACCAAATTCAGCTCGATCTGTATTTACCTTTCACTAGGCTATGTTTAATTAAGCCGATACCTATCTTCCTCGTGTCACGGCACCGTGGCATATTCAGAGAGATGTTAAAATGTCAATAATCTACATAATTTTCATTGTAAAACAACTATTACACACCGTCGTAAAAAAGTTTGACTAAAATGTCACTTAAAATCAACACAAATGGTTGTCGAAAGAGTCCACACTCAATTGTGTTGAAACAATAACATAATTCATTGAGTAATGTTCACTTAGTTATTTGTTAGCTAAATAAATCTTTTAAGGGTAACATTGAATAATTTTTGAGATAGCTTTTTAAACTATGTGTTATTCCACACACAAAATTGAGTTATAACATCAATCTATTTCCTTATTTTTGCAGAATATGTATACAAATTAAATTAGTAATTTTATATAATTTTAGTTTCATAAAAAACTCAAAATAGTGATGATTTTTCATTATAGGTACTGTGTTGGTTCTTACGCAGTTTTTATAAAAATTAGACCTATTGTGTATACTCGCGTCAAGAATTCAGACGTCTTACGTCACGGCTGACGTTACACATTTGTTTTTATTGTCAACGTAATTTTCGATATTTGGTCGCGTTAAAACCAATAATATTTTGCAATTTAGTGCAATATACAATGCAAACTTTTAGTGTAGTATATAATTTTATTATTATCAGTTGCATTTTCTTAAATATTTTGATGAAAATATAATGAATTATTCATTTGTTCGTATGACGTAACTCGTCTGAATTCTTTTCCTGTTAAACGTGTTTAATTATTTACGGATTGAAAATTATTACTTTATAAATATTTATACTAATAACTATTGTTACTGTTAATAACATTATGACTATTACAAATAATTATTACTAAATTATAAAAAAATAATAAATTACAATAAAATTATTATAAATAATTATGTCATAAAAATTACAGTCTATAAAAAGAAAACCTGTTTAGTTGGTTTAATGAAATTTTGGAAGCAACTATAACAACAACGGAAATACAATTAATAATTATTGTTATTATTATATTGTTACGGAAGCTCACCTACCTTTTTAGTTTGTTAATTATGTTTCTGTTTATGTTAGAATTTATATTTTTGTGATGCCTTTATTTTGACGTTCTCTGGAACATCGGCGGATTAAATTCGCCGATGGAGTCAGTTTATATTGAGCAGTCAAATGCGAATGACCAAAACGTCAAAGTAAAGCATTTGACAGTTGTGAATTTGTTGGAGGACATTTCTTGTGTAATCAAGAGTAACAATAAAGTTTGTCTGTCTACGTGACGTGTTTCCACGCTAAAGGAATTTCGAGGTTACAATATTATAATATTTATTACTACTGCTAACTACATACTATTTGAAATAAAAGCTTGCTATAAAAAGTTGAATAAAATAAAGGTTAAGATTATATTTGTAGATAATAACATGACGCGGTATGCAAAAAAAGTTTTATTTTATTATACAGGGTGTCCGGAAAGTAATGGGTCCCATCTTAAACATAGGTTCCTATGATCAAATAGAACCGATTTAAACAAGCTTAGCTTAGTTGAAAAGTGGCTAGTTTAGAAGTTACAGGGTTTCAAAGAAAAAAAAATGTTTTCTTGTTATAGGCATAATTAAGAAACGTAACGTCCAATCATATTGGAATTTGGTACAGTTATGTTTTAGACAAGTAGACATTGTGAAGGATTAAGAAGTGCTGCATATCCTAGAGGGCGCTCTTGGCAGTTTGTTTGCAATTAACTTTTATTGTATCTTTTTTGTTGGTGCTATTCAGGTACCTACGCTTGACTGAAAATTATGATGGAGAAATTAATTTTGCGTAGAAAAGCTATACTTGTACCTTGTTGATAAAATGCACTGTTTTCGGTAAAAACACGTTTGAAAATTTCCGCACATTAAAGTAGAAATAAATTTTCTAATTCAATCAAGTTCCCACTTGTCAAACCGACATTGATACGCTTCAGTAGTTTTTCAACTCAGAAACAGCAGATATGATTGCTGTTTATTGTCAAAATTAATTTAATGGAGGAGCTGCAGAAAGAAGTTACATTTACACGCTTTTCTACGCAAAATTAATTTCTTCATCATAATTTTTCGTCAAGCGTATCAGAATAAGGACCAACAAAAAATACGATAAAAATGAGTTACAAAAGACTGCCAAAAGCGCCCCCTACGATATGTATCACTACTTACTCCTTCGCAATGCTTATACTTATCTAAAACATAACTGTACCAAATTTCAACATAATTGCACGTTTCGTTTCTTAATTATGCCCATAACAAGAAAACATTTTTTTTGAAGCCCTGTAACTTCTAAATGAGGCACTTTTGAACTAAGCTAAATTTGTCTAAATCGGTTCTATTTGATCACAGGAAGCTACACTGAAAAAAAGGTCAGTAACTTTACAAATTTACTTTGTAAGGATATCCTTATAATTGTCTTAAAATAATTCTAAAAATAATGATGATATTACACTGACACTTGTAATTTTACAAGAAAACTGCCAATATACAATAAAACCGTAAACTTTCTATGTAATTATAATATAATTTGTACATTTATAGAATATATTGTAATAAATTTACAATTAACAATGTGAAATCCATTTTTACACTGTAAAATTACTGAAAATACCAAATTTGCTATATAATTGACTGTAAAAATATTCCTAATGTGTATGTGAAGGTTTAAAACGCGCTAACCTAACTTAACCGTTGAGAGCGTTGGGTGGTGACGCCTCATTATTCTTGCTTCATTTCGATGAATGCAGCATGTACCTAGGACCTAGGTACTTACATAATTAATTTAGTGAGTAGTGACTAGCAATATAAACATATCTAGAGTGATAAGTGAGTGTTTTTAGTACTATAAATAGTTTTGTCTAGTGCTTGTTTAAACATAACCTCAATGAGATTAAGAACTAATAGGTATGTAAGTTATACATAATTATTGAAACAAAGAAACATTGCTTCTACAAAAATTGGGTACCCCACTGTTGTTCTGTTCATCTTACATAATATATAAAAATCTAATATTTTCTATTATATATTTTCTATTATATTATATTTTATACATATTGGATGAACAGGAGAGGATTAGCATGATTTAAGTTCTGGGTATCTACTTATTCTCTATGCACATTTATATAATTAATATTACTTTGTAATAGTTAGTATAAGATCATAGATTTCGTTTGAATATTATAAAATGTTAACTTTAGTTCTACGAATATATTTTTACATTGTTATATGTCTTGTATAAAGTTAAGTGTTCTATTTTGTACAAATAACCTAAATGTGTAGGTACTAAATTTTAATAAAAAATTGCTGTAAAACCATAATATTTTATTACTTCAGTACCTGTATGTACATGTATTTATAAGCTAAAAAATAAGCAAAGGGCACTTAGATATAAGATATAATAAAGCTGTAACTACTAATTAGCTAACTGAGCCGTAATCGGAGTACAAAATAGCTATTTATATAATCAGTTAGGAAAAGTACGGTTTTGTGTAACAAATGTTTTTTACACAATTTGTCCAAAAATTTTAATTATAAATTTAAAAAGGATTATTCTGCTGATTTTAAGGTATACATCGAGGCTATAATAGAAATAAGTATTATTTTCAACTAAATGCGTCATAAATTCCAAAGTACTTAATTTTTTGTATATAAATCTGAAAAGCATATAGAAAACAAATCTATTAGTTCGAAAATGTTTGACTTCACTGGGGATATCATATCAAAAATTCAATATTACTATTATGTGTATTTGTTAACATTAGAAGCTATTGACATTCATGTTACTTAGGTTACTTAATATGAGTATATTTTTCTTTTGAAATAACATTCTGATGCAGTGATGCTATTGAGAAACTCACGGAAAAGCCTGATATGTTACTTAAGGTAACAATCGTTAATTCCTTACGATATTTACATTTTTCTCATGTAGGCATATTAATCTATTAGTTATAAATGAATTGCTATTCAGATTTTTTTAGGGATCTAGGTATGTCAAAGCACTGTTAGTGAATTCGAATGTTGTAAACAAGATGTCCTGTGTACGAGTTAGGTCAGTTTCGACACTTTTAAGAGGTTTCTTTTATTCTCCGAAAAGATAGTCCAAATGTCACGGCAATATTTTTGAGAAAAATTGAATAACGAAAATTTCATTTCGATATCTTGATTAGTTTTTATATAGCATTTTTTTAATTTTAGGCATTTTCTATGATTAAAACATATAGTAGCGGAAAACTAGAAGTTATAAAAAAAATATTCCTCAAGCCACTATAAACTACACATAGAGAAAAAATGTCTTTACAATGTATAAATATTAATATGATAAGTAGAAAAGTTACCACAGAAAACGACCAAAATTTAAAAATATCAAGTAGGTATTTCTTAAACAAATCAAAATATCGAAATGTGATTCTCGTTATTCAACTTTTCTCAGAAATTAAGCTCTAAATATCTTGGCTATTTTTTTCTGTTCTTTCGGAAAATAGAAGAAACCTTCTATACCTAAGTGCCCAAATTGGACTATCCTGTACAATAAATAAAAAAAAATTACATTGTAGTCATAATATAAAATGTATTATTACAATGTAACTATACAACTGCCTGTAAAGTTACTTTGTAATTTTATAAGTAATTGTGGAAGTTACATTGTAAAAATACTTTTTGTATTGTAAAATCACAAAGTAATATTACAATTTCAAAACCGAAAATTACACCACAAAATAAATTTACAACGTAATTTTACATTTTATTTGTAAAGTCACAATCGATAAGAAAATTACAGCAATAATGAGTGGTAAATAAATTGCCATCTATTTTAACTGTAACTATTTTTTACAGTGTATGTTTAAGCTGGGTCCCATTACTTTCCGGACACCCTGTATTATATTATTATACAATACATTCTATCAAAATTTAACAAAATATGTACTTTGATTCACATAATGCATATGCATACTCTAGCGATCAAATTTATTGGGGACTGCCTTTGACCTCCGACTGCTATAAACTTTTGATGCCACGAGGATGGACCTCCGCAATCTCCATACCCATAATTATTTAAATTATTGTTATAGGATAGGCAAACTGAGTTGCCGTTTATGCATGTTTCATACAAGTACAATTCTGCCAAAATTACTACAGCTATAAGAATGAAGCAGAATGATGAAGTATCAGTTTCTCCGAGAAAATAAGAATTCCAAACACATTTTTTTCTGTATTAGAAAGGTAATTTAAGCTAATATATATCAAATCTCCTACAAGTCATATGTATGCTCTCTGATACCAAATATCTAGGTATACTAATGAACAATTCCACAGACAAAGCTCTATTCAATAATTATCTAAAAGAAATAATCTAGTTAAATTTACTAACTTGGTTTAAGGAAAACGTTCTATAAATATCTAAGTTCACTTCTAAAACTGTGGGAACTTGAAAATTCAACTGCTATAGATGAGATCTGATCTCCTTTAAATTGAATCAAATATCTAAATATAAAAATTATGATACCAATAAATTAAAATTATTTGAAATTAAATATCGACAATGTCAAAAGTGACTAACCTGTCAATGAATTTAAACATGATAACGACCTACTTAATGAATAAATTTCTTTTACCCTTTATGTAATTGTTTTTTATATATTTTTAGGTATTAACAATATTTTGTGAAACTAACTACTCTTCGGATCAAAGCCCCGACCAGCGTTGAATTACACCCACAATATCGGCCCATATATTCTTTATTATTAGCTTTTGTAACATTTTTTAATGAAGAAGCAATCCTAAAAATAAGTCAGATCTCATTTATTGTGGTTGAATTTTCGAGTTCCCACAGTTTCAAAAGTGAACTTAGATATTTATAGAATGTTTTCATTAAACCAGGTTAGTAAATTTAGCTAGATTAATTTTTTTTAGATAATTATTGAATAGAACTTTGTCTGTGGAATTTGTTCATTAGCATACCTTGATGTTTGATATCAGAGAGCATACATATGACTTGATTGATAGGAATTGTAGGAGATTTTATATATATTAGCTTAAAATACCTTTCTAATACAGTAAAAAATGTTTATATAGAGAAAAAGTAAGCTTTTTTGACATAAAACACTCTGGGGAATTGCCCCTTAATTTCGGAACACCCTGCATTATTCATTCATTATTCAGCTGTAAATCACTCGAGTGAATTTTAACCATTATATGCAAGTAGACTATACTTTGTCGACAATTATTTTAGCAAACTTTTTATTTCTACTGAAAACATTACGCAATATTTTAACACTCATAACATGAAAAAGATGATGATGATGATGATGATGATGATGACAATTCCTCAGAATTTGAAGATAATCATCTAACTGACGAATCGGATTATGAATTTAATACTTAAAAAATTGTCAAATATTTTTTTTGTATTTCGATTGTTTAATAATAAAGTTTTTTTACGCGAGACTAATATGTTAATGACTAACGTTTTCTAAAAAAAATTATTTTTATTTGTTTTCTACTGTTCTCTTCATAAATTAGATAACATTTTTAAAACAGTATATATCACTAACATATTATTATTTTGATAGATGTTTTTATATGTTAATATCATATATTTAAAAGACATTTTTATATTCAAAGTAATTATAAGTACACTATCATTTCAGTACGTGCAATGCTTCTCCACTTGCTCCAATTGACCGTAATTCATGAACAATTTCTTGCAAACAACCTTATACCACCGTGTTGGCCATAAAATTATTTTTGTTTTAAAATATATTTCATTGAGCAAGCAGATGAGTACAAATTGTTAGCATCACCTCGCCTCTTTATAGTGGCCAACCCGGCCACAATGTGCGATATATATGTTTACATATCACCTTTGATAAAAAATACTTTTCATTCGGTAAGCAGATGGGTGCAGGGCGACGTTAGTTCGGATCTGCTTCTATGTCACATATACTTTTGGTAGATTTACATGGTGTGGTGCTCATCTTGATGACTTTACAAATACACGGTTTGATTTTTATTTACTTGTCAAATGAATAATACCATCATTTTTTCGTTGTTTTGTATTTCGGGAGAGATTTTAAATAAATCTTCGGAAACAACGGAAAAATTAATTTACAAAAAAATCCTGTAACAAATGAAGGTGCATGTCTATAAATGCTTAACATTAATATAATTTGACTGCGTATCACTGCGGACAGTCTGGAATTGTTAAAATCGTATCTTTCAAATAGGAAGCAATTTGTAACTTATAACAATGGGAAATATAATGCGAAGTGTAAAACATGGTATCCCTCAAGGATCTATATTGGATCCTACACCTTTCCTAATATACATAAATGATTTCATGAATTCTTTGAATAACAACGTGCTAAGTGTACTATTTGCCGATGATACCAGTTTGATTATTAAAAATAAAATTTTACAGCATTTGTTAGAAGATTCTTGTCTAATACAGTCAGAGGCTGAGAACTGGTTTACTAGTAATAAGCTCTGTTTAAATGTAACAAATAATGAAACAATGGTATGAGCCTTACGCGAATTGAATGATGATTGGAAGAATTATGACTGCTAAATTTCTTGGAGTATACCTTGATTCCAAATTGTTGTGGCAACAGCATATATGTAGAAAAATATCCAAGTATATGTATCTCATAAGTCTAGTAGGTAAAGAATTATTAAATACATTGAAGATAGCTTATCACAGTTTCATCCAGTCTAATATTTCATATGCAATACTTGTCTGGAAGCATGAAACTTCTAGTATGAATGTTTTTGCTCCCAAAGAAGAGCTGTCGATTATGACTGGTTTGGGTTACAGGGATGGTAGAGATCAATTTATAAATTTGAATATTCTAACAATGCCTTGTATATACATATTTCAGTGCCTTTTGCATCTAAAACAGAATTCTAGTGACATTTTGACTGGAAATCAGACACATTCCCATGATAGTAGAACAAAAAATAATTATTATACATTTCCTTAGGGTATCTAGAACCAGAAATGGTACAGATTTTATATGTATACGCCTGTTTAATGGATTGCCGCTTTGTATAAGAGATTTGAATATTGTACAATTTAAGAAAAGAATACAATTATTTCTATTGGGAAAAGCTTTTTTTTGGCGTAGAACAGTTTTGTATGATTTCAATTTAATTTAATTATTTCTCAGTCGTTACTCTTAATTTAGTTTTAGTATTGACTTGTAGTATACCTAAGTATGCGATACTTCAAATTATTTTAACTTGTGTATTTAACTTTTATTATTTTAATTTCAACTAAGGTCTATGTTGTTACTGTTTTAGCATTTGCTTGTACTTTTAATTTTTATCTAGTGAACTGAGATTGATTTTATCATATAAGTCACGTCACTTTAATCATATCAGTTACATCAGTGTAATCACATCGAAAGAAAACTAGTTTTGAAAAGTATTAAATTAAAAAATATATATGTTTAAATAAAACAATATGATATGCTTAATTTTAAAAAGAATTTCATTCAACATTAAAACATTGATCCTTTATATCGAATATATTTAAACATATCTTTAAAAATATCAGAATTCCGATTTATGACTTAATCCTGTCATTATAATCAACTACTATTCAACCTAAACTCTTATAAAAACAATTGTTATGTTATAATAATAATAATAATAATAATAATAATAATAATAATAATAATAATAATAATAATAATAATAATAATAATAATAATAATAATAATAATAATAATAATAATAATAATAATAATAATAATAATAATAATAATAATAATAATAATAATAATAATAATAATAATAATAATAATAATAATAATAATAATAATAATAATAATAATAATAATAATAATAATAATAATAATAATAATAATAATAATAATAATAATAATAATAATAATAATAATAATAATAATAATAATAATAATAATAATAATAATAATAATAATAATAATAATAATAATAATAATAATAATAATAATAATAATAATAATAATAATAATAATAATAATAATAATAATAATAATAATAATAATAATAATAATAATAATAATAATAATAATAATAATAATAATAATAATAATAATAATAATAATAATAATAATAATAATAATAATAATAATAATAATAATAATAATAATAATAATAATAATAATAATAATAATAATAATAATAATAATAATAATAATAATAATAATAATAATAATAATAATAATAATAATAATAATAATAATAATAATAATAATAATAATAATAATAATAATAATAATAATAATAATAATAATAATAATAATAATAATAATAATAATAATAATAATAATAATAATAATAATAATAATAATAATAATAATAATAATAATAATAATAATAATAATAATAATAATAATAATAATAATAATAATAATAATAATAATAATAATAATAATAATAATAATAATAATAATAATAATAATAATAATAATAATAATAATAATAATAATAATAATAATAATAATAATAATAATAATAATAATAATAATAATAATAATAATAATAATAATAATAATAATAATAATAATAATAATAATAATAATAATAATAATAATAATAATAATAATAATAATAATAATAATAATAATAATAATAATAATAATAATAATAATAATAATAATAATAATAATAATAATAATAATAATAATAATAATAATAATAATAATAATAATAATAATAATAATAATAATAATAATAATAATAATAATAATAATAATAATAATAATAATAATAATAATAATAATAATAATAATAATAATAATAATAATAATAATAATAATAATAATAATAATAATAATAATAATAATAATAATAATAATAATAATAATAATAATAATAATAATAATAATAATAATAATAATAATAATAATAATAATAATAATAATAATAATAATAATAATAATAATAATAATAATAATAATAATAATAATAATAATAATAATAATAATAATAATAATAATAATAATAATAATAATAATAATAATAATAATAATAATAATAATAATAATAATAATAATAATAATAATAATAATAATAATAATAATAATAATAATAATAATAATAATAATAATAATAATAATAATAATAATAATAATAATAATAATAATAATAATAATAATAATAATAATAATAATAATAATAATAATAATAATAATAATAATAATAATAATAATAATAATAATAATAATAATAATAATAATAATAATAATAATAATAATAATAATAATAATAATAATAATAATAATAATAATAATAATAATAATAATAATAATAATAATAATAATAATAATAATAATAATAATAATAATAATAATAATAATAATAATAATAATAATAATAATAATAATAATAATAATAATAATAATAATAATAATAATAATAATAATAATAATAATAATAATAATAATAATAATAATAATAATAATAATAATAATAATAATAATAATAATAATAATAATAATAATAATAATAATAATAATAATAATAATAATAATAATAATAATAATAATAATAATAATAATAATAATAATAATAATAATAATAATAATAATAATAATAATAATAATAATAATAATAATAATAATAATAATAATAATAATAATAATAATAATAATAATAGTAATAATAGCTTTATTGCTCAACAGTTACCCATTTACAGAGCAATGACATTAAATTTCATAAATACATAATAACAGTAGTGTATATTGTAACAGAAAATATGAGTAGCCAGTTACAGTTATATAACGAAAAATAAAACAATAGAAAATATATTTAACAAATTAACCGAATATATGATCCTCAGTCAGCAATTGCGTAGCAGTACTCACTATATGCTTAAAATTATCAACATATATATCGCAAACACAACACAATTTGTTAAAGTTAAAACACATTGAACATATAGGGGATTTTAAGCAAAGATTAGTATTCGGCTTATTAAGAGAAAATGTTTGTACAACTCTCAAGTTGGATCTAGGTACATTAAATTGAACTTGCGATAAAAAAGCAGGGCAGTCAATGTCATTATGCAATATTTTATATAAAAAAGATAGTGAAGAACACTTTCTTCTCAAATCCAAACTGGAAACATTAAATCTCTCTAATAACGTGTTGTAATCTGCATTAAATTCTGGATAAACTCCAGTTACTTTGAAATACAAAAATTTTAAAAACTTTCTCTGAATTTTTTCAATGGCGATTTTGTAACATTTATAATATGGATTCCATATTACAGAACCGTATTCCAGTTTAGATCTGACGAAGGAATAGTATAATGTTTTCAATGTTTCAATGTTGTCAAAGTTTCTACAGTTCCTCACGATGAAGTCATATTATCTTGCTGCCTCTTTTACTGTCTTAAATATGTGGTCACGAAAGGATAAAGCGCAATCAAATAATATACCAAGATCCTTAACAGTTTCACAACGGACGAGTACATTGTCATCAATAGCATAATCGAAAACAATTAGTAACTTTTTCCTGGTATAGGAAGCAATTTTACATTTCGATACATTAAGATATAATTTGTTCTTAAAACACCAACTATGCAAATTATTTAAATAATCTTGTAACATCAAACAATCATCTATGGAACAAACTGAAGAAAAAACTTTCATATCATCAGCAAACAATAATTTATGGCAATCTACTACTTGACAAATGTCGTTAATAAAAAGTAGAAATAATAAAGGTCCAAGGTTTGACCCCTGAGGGACGTCCGAGGTGGCAGAATAATTAAAAGATACAAAACCATTATAAGACACACACTGAATTCTGTCAGTTAAGTAAGATTTAAAGAGGGATAATGCATTATTGTTAAAACCAAATTCAGCAAGTTTGTTTAAAAGGACATAATGATCAAGTCTATCAAATGCTTTGGCAAAATCTGTATAAATAGTATCCACTTGACCACCCTTATCTAAGGTATCAGAGACAAATTGTGTAAACACTGATAAATTTGTTACAGTGGACCTCTTCAGCATAAAACCGTGTTGTTCAAATGCTAACTGACCCTTAACTATGTTATATATACGATTATAAAGTATAATTTCAAAAATTTTTGAAAAATTGGAAAGAATAGATATTGGCCGATAATTTTCAATATATTCTTTATCATGTTAAGAACCTAAGTGGGTAACTCTGTCTGAAGTTATGACTACAAAAATGTTTCTGTATAGATGAAATTTGAAGGTTCTAGATGCCATATTTAGTTCGCCGTTATTTAGCCGTTTTATTATAAGTATTATTACATAAAAGATATATAAAAAATTTTCAATAATAACGCTGTAGGTAGAATAAATAACTATTGACGACCTATTCAAGAGCTATATTATTTGTATTTGATAAGACACTTACACAATTTATTTCTTAATAATGTAAGTTTGTCTTAAACCGTGTGACAAACAACATAGTTATTCAGAAGATACATATTATCTGATCAAAACCAATGCCCACCTCAAAGTGGACATATTCATGAAGTCATAAAAGTTTATATATATTTTTTATATTTTATAGAGCTGAAAAAGTGGAATTTACCTCTGCATGAAAGATTTATAGTTTACCAAATAAATCCCACTACGAAATAAATTATATTTTTATCTACATGAGAATAGTGAAATAAAATTTATGTTGGTTTTGCAACACGGTGCTATTATACATTTATATTAACAGATATAAGGACAATGTGAACACTTGTTTTGTTAATATAACATAATTTATGTAACCTGGCGATCTATTGAAATTCCAGTCGTTTATTAGGCTTAATCAACGAACATAGACTTAGTCGTTTGTGAAAGGAAAATATATTGGTAATGAGTAACTCTTCGTAACAAACACAATAGTGATCGGTTTAGTGGCTTGCATATTATTTAACTGCTTTGGAGTTTGAATTTAAACAATTCTTAATGTGGAAAAGCTCATTTAAGTATTGTTTCCATTATAAATTGGTTATTTTTCATTTAATTAAAAGTAAATACAGAATTAATTTTCTTAAATGTTTAAAAGATTAGACTAGGAACCGAAGTGTTTTTTTTATAGTCGATTATATACAGGGTGTTCGGTAAGTACCTCCTAATCTCTCGGGAATGTATCGGGAAGGTCAAAATAAAACTAGTCCTTCCTATAATTTTTTTCCCTAATGTGCCCCCTAACGGAGTTATGGGGGGTCAAAGGGGTACCTAGAAATTAACGTTTAGGGTTATAACTTTGAAACCACCTTGTATATTTTAATAACATTTTCGTACGTTGTATTACACATGGAGCTCTACGATTTGATGCTAAAATCAACTTTTTGCTATTATCAGGTGTCCAGAAACGGACTGGCCCTATCACAATTTTTCTCAAAATTTTGACAGAAGTAATTTTATCAAACTGAAAATATTATTATTAGATACTCTGAAGGTTTTTCTTTAAAAATGGTACTCTTTATTTATTTCGTAAAAATGAACGGTTTGCGAGATAAATCGGTTTTGAAAAAAATTGGTAACAAATACAACAACAATTAAAATTTATTTTTTTACAATAAAATCATTCCCGCTAGTGCCAGCCTAGAGATTCACCATAAACATTTACTGGTGGGGAATTAAGGGAATGAATAATGCCGTTTCTTGTAAAATCAACATCTATGACCAAAATACATCTACAAATTATTATTGCTCTTGTCTCCATGGAGTTCTTTTCTATTGTTTTCGTTGTTAGACCCTGTTGATTTTAAAGTACTTGTCAAAGGCGCGTGACAGAATAAAAATTCAATTTTATTGTGGTATTCGTTTTAAGCCGTTAGAAATAACATTTAAAAATGGAAGAATATTCCTGTGCAGAATATGCTGATATGCACCTAATTTATGGGGAAGCATTATGCAACTCCGTGGAGGCAAGAAGACTTTATGATGACAGGTTTCCGGGTCGACATTTGCCGAGTCCAAAAACTTTTGAAAGAGTTGATCGTAGTTTAAGAGAAACAGGTAAAAAAAAAAAGTGAAAAACGTTAGTGAAACTAATTTCTTCCGAATCCTTTATTTACGAAGCTTTTTGCCACGCCGTGGTTGTTTTGTATTCATTTTTTTTATGTTTAAGTTTAATATATATTATAATTAAGTAGGTAAATTGTTGGTTGCATTCAAATAGAACCCACTATTTCTTTATATTTTTTGTTTTCTTTTTGTATAGTACTTTTTTGCGCGATCTCGGCTTGCGACTACCAGACTAGATATATATATATATACTCATGTTAGAGACGCTACCTAACGCGCTATACTAACGCTCGCTTAACTTTGCAATTTTTAAAAATTGCCTTGTGTGTGTGCTGCTTGATTCCCGTTCCTGTGCTAGCCTGTGCTCTCCTGTATTGCGTAGCTCTGACGAAGACTGAGGGCCCTCGGAAACCATCACCATTGGAAATTCGGTAAGTCGCAAGCTTCGCTTTTTTCAAATTTCAAATTTACGTGCCCAGTTCCATTAAGCTAGAGCTGTGGAGAATTTGAGTAAAAACAGTGGTGGAGAAGGAGCCCCGAGGAGAGTACGAGACCCTCATGTAGAGGAACAAATATTGGAAGACGTTGCTAATAATCCTTCAAATAGCATAAAGAAGCTTGCGGCACAAAACAATGTTACAAAATGGGTTGTACATGAAACTCTGAAAGAACAATTGCTTTAGCCGTACCACATCCAAAAAGTACATGCTGTACAGATTTGTATTGAAGTACAGACTTCAATACGCCAATTGGTTTTTACGGCATCATATTCGGAATCATAATTTTGGTACATCTATTTTGTTCACCGATGAAGCAGGTTTTACAAGAGACGGCATAATTAATTCGCATAATCTACATGTCTGGGATGAAGAAAACCCTCACGCTTTAGTTCAAACTCGCTACCAACAAAGGTTTATGGTGAATGTGTGGGCTGGAATTATCGGGAATCATTTGATTGGTCCATTTATTCTGGAGCAAAGACTTAATGGTGCTCTTTATTTGCAATTTTTAGAGGAAAATCTAAATATTTTGTTAGAAGAAGTGCCCCTTCAAATAAGAACTGAAATGTGGTACATGCATGACGGTGCACCACCCCACTTTGATCGTTTAGTACGTCAACTTCTGACGAATGTTTTTGGTGATCGATGGATAGGTTGAGGCGGACCTGTATTATGGCCACCTAGGTCGCCCGATATAAACCCATTTGACTTTTTTCTGTGGGGTCATTTAAAAAATAACGTTTATTCAACACCCGTAAATAGTAGAGAGGAACTTCTGCTGAGGATAACACAGAACTGTGACCATCTCCGCAATAATTACGGAATATTATTTCAAGTGCACCGGGAAAACATTCGTAGGATTAGAAAGTGCATTGAAGTACGGGGTGCTCATTTTGAACATCTACCGAAGTAACATTTAGGTACCTTTGTTCATTGTTGAATGTTCTTTGTTGCATGTCTTGTAAGTAAGTTATTTTTCAAATGTTATTTTTAATTGGTCACTACTTGCTCATAAAATATAGCCAACCCGTTTAAAGATTTCTGGACTTGATAAAGTAAAAGAAATTAAATGCATGAAATAATATGTAAAAAAATAAATTTTAATTGTTGTTGTATTTGTTACCAATTTTTTTCAAAACCGATTTATCTCGCAAACCGTTCATTTTTTCGAAATAAATGAAGAGTACCATTTTTAAAGAAAAACCTTCAGAGTATGTAATAATAATATTTTCAGTTTGATAAAATTACTTCTGTCAAAATTTTGAGAAAAATTGTGATAGGGCCAGTCCGTTTCTGGACACCTGATAATAGCAAAAAGTTGATTTTAGCATCAAATCGTAGAGCTCCATGTGTAATACAACGTACGAAAATTTTATTAAAATATACAAGGTGGTTTCAAAGTTATAACCCTAAACGTTAATTTCTAGGTACCCCTTTGACCCCCCATAACTCCGTTAGGGGATATATTAGGAAAAAAAAATATAGGAAGGACTAGTTTTATTTTGACCTCCCCTATACACTCCCGAGAGATTAGGAGGGACTTACCGGACACCCTGTATTTATCTTTAAAGTTACTACAAAATTACTGTTCTAATTGCTTCATATATTTCTAGTCCTTGATAGCTGTACGTTTCCCGATATTTGGAAGGTTGCAAGAGTATGGCCGATTCTGAAAATGGGAGATTCTATGATGGTTACATACCCGTGTTCATATTATGCAGTTTTTATATGTATAAAATTTCGCTTCCCTTTCACAACATGATTTGATCAAGCAGATTAGGTGCAGTACCATGATTTATGCAGACGATGTAATTCTTTTTTCCGAAATAAAGTCCATTGATGATTTTCTGTTGCGGCAAAACAATATAAATATTATAGAGAACCCATAATAATGGATTGAATCTTAATATCGACAAGTGTAACATGCATGTTAGTTTTTTGTCCAACTGTCAAAAAATTACGACTTTTTTTAATTTCTATAAATACACAAAATTAGCCATTTCTTAACGGCGATGAACAAGAACACGCTATCGTGAAAAATGGAAACAAAAATACGCGACAGTGAAAAATAGTATATTACATACCAAGATGGAAAGTGTTTCATTCGACATTCAAATACTTTCTCCAGTGAGAACACTTCGGCGTTTCGAAGAATGCACCTGATGATATGCTACTTATAAAGGTTGCACTCAAGATTGGTCATCAGCTGCACGTCGAAGTGACGAACTGTATAAAATCAAATTGACGTGGAAAATGTTAATACCGTGGAAAATAGGGTTCACATCAAAATTCCAACATGAAAAACCTACCAATCAAGAGCATTTATAGCGAGTAATGAAGAATGGGTAACGTTAATTAAAACATACGTTGCACTTCGTTTAGACATTCTAAATAAAAATTTCTTTTTTCAATTAAGATTCGGTAAAATCACTCGTAGATAATAACCAAAACAATTTTCTCGGCGCGTTAAACATTTCAAATAGAATTATTTCAAAAACAGTTACTCTTAATGACTTCAACAAGGTAGGTATACCTTTTGCAATATCGAAAATATAATGTTCCGTTTGACCTGTACCTTCTTAACCATCAACATTTGACTAATGTAAGGTCTCATCATACACAAACTACGAAATGCAGAGATAGTTTTAACAAACAACAACAACAAACAACCTAAATACGATGCATTTTAAAGAAATTAAATAATAATTAAAATAATTATTTGTTCAAAATAATGAAAATTTACAGTGTCTTACGTTTTTTTAAGACGTACGATTTTTATTATAAATAAAAGAGCGACATAGCATTTCTACACCACTGGTGATAATGGAAATATTTAAACAGACTGAATAATTAAACTGAAAATGTCTCATTGCAATCTAGCACTATTGCTGTTTTATCGCCAAAGGTTTCCAAGAAAATAAAATATATAATAAAAATTTCGAAATCTTTGACACCCTGTATTCATCCACCCTATATTTCATTAATTTTGACTGTACAACCACCCCTTACAAGGATGCCAGTAAAACCTGAGACACCCTATATAGCATGGCAAATTAAATAGACTACAAGGTTTTCTTCGTTATAATTTCAACAGAATGCCTTTAAATAAGAAAATAGCTAGAGGCGTCTACAGTAGGTGTCGTAACGTCCTGGCATTGATGACATGGTATGTGTAAATCAGCTTTAACTGACCAAGTAGTATGGTTATTATTAAGTATTAGAGATTTGTTCTTATTAAGTACAAGATAAGAAGGGCTTAGCCTGTTTCTTGCCTTCTGCGCTATACGTATTCGTAGCGGTAACGATTTATCTACTTATGCATGTGTACATCTAAAATACAACTGTTAAAACTAGTTAATTCCACGTACCACACCTTTCAGCATAGCCATATTTATGAAAATATCTTGATTAAAATAAATGTAGCTGCATTACCTTTAATTCAATACGTCCAATATATCTCTCGTTGCCTTAATGATTATCGATACTTTTTTCGTGTAAAGTGTAACAGCACCATTCATTAAATGATTTTTTAGCATTCGTGGATCCATATATTTCCACTTTACTTTGTAATGAATGAAATTTATGCGTAATTAGAGGGATTATTTACGAGTGTGGAACGAACTTAACCATGTTCGCTGCATCATTTGTCGGAGATGAGATACGGCTCGCATACAGGTGGCCTGCAACGCGTAGTGTCGCACTGCTACCAATTATTAAAGTGAAAATTACATTTGCAAATGCTAATCGAGTTCCTAGTTTTTTTTCTGTTAGAAGTTGTTTATGGAGAAATATTCAAGGTGTGTTTAAAATACGAATTGAAATAGGAGTTAGGTTGGTAAATTCTTTTCCGAAACCTTTAAAAATTTAATAAACAATACAAGGATACCAACGTCCCAAACAGGTACAGTCGGTTGTTTATGCCCTTCATCAATGTTTTTTTATGACACTGCTCCTATGGAAATTCAAAACACACTTAAATATACGAAAAACAAAAACTCCTCTGGTTTTGATCAAGTTACCTACTATTAAGGCAATAAAGTCCGTATCCCAGTATTCTCTTCACCCTTTGTCCTATATTTTCAATTTATGTGTGGAGTGGAATTTTCCTTGAGTCACTAAAATTAGCGTTGCTTATACCTTTGTATAAAAAAGGCGATAAAGAGGTTATTGATAATTACAGGCCGATTGCGCTGTTGTCATGTTTCTCGAAAATTGTTGAAAAGATTATTTATAATAGAATTTCTACTTTTATTAATAATAACTGATTATATTCAAACCACTCAAACCACCATACTTACGCATATGGTTTAAATGTTTTTTTTCAACCAAGTTCTTTTTTTTCCTCTCTTATAAATTTAGATTTTGAGTGTTTGGTTTACGAGATGGATTATAATTTTTTTGTGTACACACTTTTTTAGCATGTTACCTATAATTAAAGTAGCCCATTCGTGGAGGTAGTATACATATAGAACAGTTCAGTTAAAATATTGATTTACTTATAATATTTGTTTTGTTTTATAACTTACAATCTCTATTTTAAGTAAATCTAATTTTGAAATTTGGTTAATAAATTAGGAGAATATTTCACCAAAACCTTCGCCTATAATTTCGAAATAAACCAAATTTTGTAAGAATTTCAAATCCTAGTCTCTTAACAAATACGTTCCTACTACACATCCAAAGACTTTGTATTATCTCGAAACCCAAACTGTGCGCACCTAATATATTTTACAAGAATGAAAAGCAAAAAAAATACATGCTTGGTTAAAAAACAATACTTTTGCGCAGTTGTCAATGACGTATTACTTTCCTTTCCCCATTTCCATTTTCGGCGTTTTCTTCTTTTTTCATTTTTTTATCCAAAGTACAAAAGAAAACTGTGCCAGTATGACACAAGTTAATGCAATAATTCTGCAACTACGACTCACATTCTTGTCTTTAGTACAATTGAAAGATATAATGTACTAGTTATTTATTAAGTTTGTAGTGTTTGAAAAAGAATTGTTCATTTGCTACTTCTTTAATACGTTTACTAAAAATACGTTCATAGTTTAATTAGTACAATATTTCTAAAAGTTTGAAACTTAGTCAGTAATGCTTATTTGAACATACCTATTAATTGATCTGGGACGGTTTCAATGAGTTATTATTCTTCTGCCAGTCTTCAGGATTTAACTCATCAAGCCAATTTTAGACCTAAAGACAGAATTTAAATAAATGCTGTTATAAGGCACTGAATTCTGAAAACTTTGGCACAATTATCTTTAGATGCCCAGACTGAAGAAAGCAGAAATAATTTAGATATTTGTAAATAAAGAGAAGAAATAGCTCTTATGGCTTACTGAGTTCAAAGAATAATACAATCAACAGATGAACGAAGTCGTCGAAGATGAGGAAGTTGCAATGAAAACAAATCTGAAGGAAAAGATAAATACTTGAAATAATCTGTTCGATGTGGATTTGGCGTGTTGGGGGCACCATATAAAAAATACGCCCATCAGTACTCTATATCCGCAGTGCAGTGATAAAAAGCACGTACTTATCTGGTTGACTTTACAAATGAATTATATCTGTATTTTGATTGTTCGCTTGGTGGAATATTGCACGTTGCCAGAAATACTTCTGATATTCTGAAAATATTGGCTCAATCATGTACAGAATCATCTTTAGTTTATGAAAGAATACATCCAATGATTTTCTTAGTCAAGAAATGATCGAATCAACAGGTGCACAGATGGACGAAGGAGGAAGTTGCAATGGAAACAGATCTGGAGGAAGAGACAAATACTAAATTGAATTTCTATTTCTATTGCATTTCGATGTGGATTGGCCATACTGGGGATACCATATAAAAAACGTGCCCATCAGTACTCTATATCCACAGTGCAGTGGGAAAGAGTACGTGTTTATCTGGTTGCATTTGCAATTGACATATCTATTTTGTTTTTTCCATTGCCAGAAATACTTGTAACATTATGAAAACTTCGGACAATCCTGCACACAAGCGTCCCAGACTAATGTAAGGGGAAATAATGCAAATATTTATGAATAAATAGATCCAATATATCAAAATCAACAGATAAACGGATGGACGAAGAAGGAAGTTGCAATGGAAACAGATCTGGAGGAAAAGACGAATACTGAATTGAATTTCTATTTCTATTGCTTTTCGATGTGGATTGACCATACTGGAGATACTATATAAAAATGTACCCATCAGTACTCTATATCTATAGTGCGGTGAGAAAGAGTACCTATATACTTATCTGGTTGCCTTTGGAATTGAATTATATTTGTATTATGATTTTTGCTTACCGGAACATTGCACATTGCCATAAATATGTACTTATGACATTCTGAAAATGTCGGCATAATCCTGTATACAACCATCGTTAGGCATCCAGACTGAAGAAAGATGAAACATTGCAGATATTTATGAAAGAATAGATCGAATGGCTTTCTAAGTCAAGAAATGATAGAATCAACAGATGAACGTATAGACGAAAGAGGAAGTTGTAATGGAAACAGATCTGGAAGAAAAGACAAATACTGAATTGAATTTCTATTTCTATTACATTTCCATGTGGATTGGCCATAATGGGGATAGCATATAAAAAATTCTGTCATCAGTACTCTATATCCATAGTACAGTGAGAAAGAGTACGTATTTACCTGATTGTCTTTGCAATTGAATTATGTCTGTATCTGATTTCGCTTGGTGGCATATTGCAAATTGCCAGAAATACTAGTAACATTCTGAAAATTTTGACACAATCCCACACAATCGTCTTTAGATACCCAGACTGAAGAAAGGAGAAGTAATACAGATAAGTATGAATGAATTGATCCAATGGCTTTCTTAGTCAAGAAATGATCAAATTCATCAGATAACTGAATGGATGAAGCAGGAATTTGTAATGGAAACAGATCTGGAGGAAAAGACGAATACTGAAATGAATTTCTATTTCTATTGCATTTCGATGAGGATTGATTATAATGGAGATATCATATAAAAAGAACACCTAACAGTACTGTACATCTGCAGTCCAGTGGGAAAGAGTTTGCAAAAATTAGAGTTCACCCCCTAAAAATAAATCTCATAACTCAAATTGAGGATATTTTCAGAATATACATAAGACATATATCCAAACAAAGGCCTCCACAAAAATCCAGTTTGATTGAAATCTTTTCTTTAAGTTATGCTCTTTTTGTGCCTAATTTAATTGGCCTATAAAAAATACATTAAAATAGGCAAGAATGATGACATATGTGCACAGCTGACATTTTTACTAGTTTTCTTTCGATCTAATTTTTCGTTATTGCACATCATTTTATATTTATATAGAGAATTCATTCATTACGAAATTTTAAAAAAATACTAAAAAATTTAATGTCAGTGGTTTCTCATCTACGGTTTGACTTGTGCGTAGATACTGTGTAGTTTTTGCGATAACCTTTAAAGTGATGCAATCAATAATTGATTTGCTTGATGCTACTTTCAAAATTTATTTATCTAACAATCAGTCAGTCATTATTATTTATTCGATAATTATACATAGACACATTTTTTACAATCCCTCTCGCACTTTTTAACAATTACGATGCCTAGATATACAACAAATCGTGTGCCACACATATCGTATTGTAAGCTTATAGCAAATCATAATTAATCAACAAGCCTAGTTCACTAATTCTTCACAAGCATATGCCATTGGTCACTCGAAGATGTTTCAACTGACCTCTAAATCGTGGGAAATAAAGTTTGTAATGTCAAGATCACACTAACGGGCTCGCAACGTTGTTTATTGCTATAAGTCGAATTTAATTAGCTGGAGATTACATTTTTTTATGAAGGTGTAACACTCTAATCTTAGGAATAAGTAAGCATTCAAGATTTATGTGTAAGTATTTTTGGGTATAGGACTGTAGAGAAAAAAAAAATTACATTTTTTTTACACAGGGTGACAGAAAATTATGTTTTGAAACAATTCGAAACCTTAAAATACCCGTAAAAACAAGAAAAAGGTGCTATAAATATATTCTATGAAATTAGCTCTAAGGTAGATACTGATAGAACTATATAAATTTAAATGTTTCGCAGATATTTAGTTAAAGGTGTATTAGTGCACATTAATAAAAGTTAAATTATTTAATATTGATTTTCCTTTGTGTAAAATTTTAAACAAAAATGATGGGTGCCCAATATGTACGGAATAATGTCTATAACATTTTAAAAACATCCTATATAAAAAAATTGTTCAAACAAATATTTGTTACTAAGGTGTTAATTTTTTTACACCCTTTAATAAGCTTCAGTTTATTTCAAGGTCAGTAATTTCACTGTCATTATTTTTGTTTTTTTTTTTAATGGCACAGTATGGTGCCATTAACAAAAAGGTTGTCATGGCAACGAATAAACCCAAGGTTACCAAAGGGTGCAAAACTATTTTTATTGTTTAATCTGATAAATTAAAATATCTCATCTGGAATAGACAAAATGCTGAAAATTTTAAATCAAAGTTGCTAAATCTCAAACATTATTCATAGAAACGAACAAAAATATAATTGTCAAAACAGTGGTCAGATTGCTCTTGTATGCATTATGTTATATTACAACGTCCGATTCGGAGATTTCTAGTGATACTGACGAAGTAGCTGCACTAGCCCTTCAATCAGTGATCCCTTAAAAATAAAAAAGAAAGCATGTGAAAATGCATATAAAGAATTTGAAATCGAATCTTGATTAACCAAAAATAAAGGATAGCATATAATTGAAAAGGTATTAGGTTTAGTCAATTTTTACTTCCAAAAATGATCTGGTAAGCCTTAGATTATGTGTAAAAGGATACTTGGTCCTAAAGTGCACTTTTCTTCCCTCTACAATTAAAAAAAAAGTTGATTAAAATCGTCCTGTAAATAAAAATTTTATGTGGGTGACCCGGTTTCAAATGGGTCACGCTATGAAAAATATTAATTTCAAATCTTATTTAACGCTTATTAAAAAGAAGATTCGCTGAGTTACCAAAACTGAGAAGTTGACAACGAACTACATTTACTATAAAAAATTGTTCTAAATATTGGACTCATTGGAGCATACCGTTAGGTGTGAACTACCATTTCTACGTTGTAAGGACGTAAAAACTGAAAATAACTGTATTTTATACAAACAATTGCAAATGCATGAATAAAGACTAAATGTTATCGTTTTTTGTTAATTACCAAAGAAATTCAACCCAAAAAGCTTGCAGAATATCTTAAGATAACAAATCCATATTTATTAAATGGATATGCATTCGGGAGATCCACAGCGATGATCTTCACGAATTCAGTAGCAAATATCTTGCACATAAAATTCCATAGAGGATAAAAATGGGAAACAGTTGCGAAGAGATAGATACATTGAGACATCTATGGAAAATAAAAAAAATAATAGCGCTTGATATGTCGGGTCGCCCATACTCTCAACGTTGATTAAGCCGGGGGCATAAATTATAAAAAAAAATACATAAGATCCTTCTGACGTTGTATCTCATGGTGTAGCGTGGCATGGCATCAGAGCAATGTACCCCCTGCTTTATGCGTTCTGTAGTATCTGTTCTTATACACAGATTCCAGGTTAGCAGAGCATCAGAACAAGTGTCTTAAAGGTCCAATCAGATGTGGTGACCCTTAGCATAAAAGATAATCTGTATTTTAATACAGAAAGGGATGTAGGAATCCCATAAAAATAAATAATGACATTGTAAAGTAGGAATTTAAAACTATATAGAGACAAGTATAACGTTCACCAAGATTCAGGAAGTCCGTCGGGTAGAAACTAAGCAAATTAGTAATATCGGAACAGTTAGTTCTCCTTTGACGTCCGGAAGAACTTTGAGACACTTAGTTCTCCTTTGGCGTCCGGAAGAACTTTGAGAGAGTTTGCTCTCTTTTGGAGTCGGGACGTTTCGGTACTTCGGCATCTCGGATAAATAAAAATGTAATTGTTCAGAATTAAATTTAACTCTAAAAAATCATTAAATCAGTTGGTAAGGATAGTTCTCATATTTGGACATAGCGCGTACAAATTAAAGGTTTATAAAGAGTCTAGTTTAATATTTCATCAAAGTTCATCAAAGTTACTTTTTTTATTATTTTTTTAACATTTTATTGATCTTCTGTTATTGTTATTAAAAACTTTTCTTCGGAATTGTGGCGTTTTCTTCGTAATAAGTTCAATAAGTGTCCTAGTTAATTGACCATGGAATTGTAAATTATAATGCCAAAGATGGGTGAGTAAAACAATTAAATATGGTCTCGAAAACATTTCGACTAACTAAACTAATTAAATATAAAGAAAATTTTGCGGTCATTAAGATACTGTTCATAACGATAATTAAATAATAACTCCTCAGGTTACGAACCCAGAGTATTATTCTTCTAAATAGATAGTGATTAGGAACTTAAGATAGGTATAAGGTAGAAATTATGCGCGTCCCAAGTCTCAGTCTTGCCACTAAAGAGTGGCAAGGTATTAAATTATTCGAAATTTGGTTCTACTTTTTCTAACTAGTGATTGAAATTAAACTTCGGGTTGAACTCATTTTCTCACTAGTAATGAAATGAAATGTATTTCAAAATCAGTCACAGCTTTAAAAATAACAAAGTTACAGAAATTGGATTTCAATACCATTTGACGTAAGATAGATTTGAGTTTTTGTCTTTCAATTATTTAATTTAATCTTGTAACATTTTACAAGGTATGTTCATAGACAAAACGTACAGAGTGCATTATACAACATATAACAGTTACCAATGTGAAAAGTACTAAAAACAAATAAATATTTTATGATTGCTTTCTAATGGCAAGATAGCTTGTATGAAACATAATATATCTGCTTTTTATTCTTTACAGGTAACCAATAATGTAATGGTACATTATTAAATCAATTATTGTGAAGCAAGTATGCACTTGATATTATATCTTATTTTGCTACGGTTATTTAAAAGTTACTTTCTATGCCATGCTTTTCTAAAAGTTTCCAAAAATTTGTTGTCAGTCAAATGTTTTAATTAAATGTCTGTTCTATTTCAATATAAGAAATTCGCAGCATGACTTTGCTATTCAAGGCAGGTATATAATCTGGCGGGACATGAAATTAAGGTAAATTTAATTTAGCTACCAGCATGTACATGTCATATTAATTAGTTAAAAGACTGATACAAATTTTATTAGAACTGACTTATCTTAAAAACTGAAAACAACATTCCATTTATGACAGAGTCATATAAATTCAAAAGGTGTAGTTCTTGTAATCGCAAGAGGTTGATTTTCACTTTCTTCTTATGTATATTTCTATGTATTAACTACGACTTGTAGTTTACATTCTAGTAATATCTTAGCAAAGTCTGACACAATTTGTATTTGGAGCTATACAGGGTGATTCAGAAATCCATGCTCAGAGGGCAAAGCGTAATCAAAAATGATTTTTCCAAAGAAAAAAATAAATAAAATTTTATAAATCCTATTTTATACCAGCAAATTCAACTGTTTTTGTTACTATTGTTATTATTAATTAATAAAATTAATTTGTGGTTTTAACTAATAAAATAATTTGACATACCAGATGTTGCAACAACTGTTTAAATTTTTTTCCACCAACGTGTAAACACATTTGGGCTCATATTACCCAGTTTCCACAAACTAATACAAATGTTTCTGATTCTTGTCCGCTTTGAACTGATAAATAGCAGCCGATATGTTTGCATAAATTATCTATTGTGTTCATTTCAGTGCGATACACTTCATTTTTTAAATATCTTCACAAAAAGAAGTCAAAGGATTTAAGTCAGGAAATTGTGCCTGCCATGGTACTCGTTCGGCTCGTCGAATCCATTGTACTCATTGAATTGCATTAAAGTTCTCCCAAACATTTTGTCAAAATTGAGGAGGAGCACCCTCGTGCAAGAACCACATCCGGATTCGTACTGCTGAGGATACATCTTCCAAAAGTGTAAACAGATCATTTCGAAGGAACTTTAAATGCTTAACCCCATCCATTTGATTTGGTAATATGAATGATCCAATCAAGGGATCATCGGCAATCTCTGCTCAAACATTTAAGGAAAGGCGTTGTTGGAAATGGTCTCATTGAATGTTATAGTATCCCATTACGTGTAAAAATAGCTTTATCTATGACTAACACATCATCTGAGATTTTGATTATTTTGTTGCAGCAACCGTTCACAAAATCCAAGTTGTAAGGAACAATTCCATGACATTAATGCTTGAACACGCTGTATATGGTATGGATATAACTGAGCGTCGTGTATGATACATCACACTGTTAATTGGAACATTCCTCGTAGGTATTTGTTGATCGATTTACCTGATATTTATTCTGGGATTCTCTTCAGTAATCTCTAAAACGTGTATCTCAGCTGCTGCAATACGCCTTGGACGTCCTGGATCTTCATATTTTCCACGATTCGGTTGCAAATTTCCCGTGTCATACCCATGTTGCACTACCGCGGTTTAAGTAGCATTTGGCACATGTCTACCGGAAAACAGTTCTGCGTACAGACGTGAATCTGCTAAAACATTTTGTCTTACTTCACCATAAATTCAAACGATATCCATCAACTCCGACACTTGAAAGACCAATGTAATCACTATCACAAAAACATTAATACTATAATCGGGCCGGTATTCGGAATCGCCTGCATTCCGATGATGTTTAGAATAGAATAGAATAGAACTTTATTCTGTGTGCAACAACATACATTGTTTTACATTCGTCAGATGTAATATAAATCTGATTGAAATTTTACCTGTCGACAATGAAAATGTTTATACTGTAAAGTTCATAACATTTAAACTGTGTTTAAAACCAACACTATCACTGACGTTCAATATTATTTATCACATTTTTTCCTATATTAAAAACACAGTAACACGTTATAAACATTAATTAAAACAATATAATTAGAACAATCAATATACAAACATCATTTATAAAAAACCTTATACATACAGCTATTACACGTTACATATACCTGGAAGTAATCTTCTATATTATCACATGTTAAAAACTCATTACTAGAATAAAACGCATTATGTATTAAAAAACATTTAATTTCTTTTAGAAACATATTAGTTTTTACCATTACGGTTAGAATTGAATCTATAATAATTTGGTCTTATGTGATTAGCATTTCTAGTTTCATAAGCATGTAACGCTTCATTTGTGATATACAGATTAATATTTAGTTTTACATATTTTAGATACTGGAAAATGTACATACATACAAGGAACAGTCATAATTTCTAACTTTTTAAATTCTGGCTTAACATCAGCACAAAATACCATAATTTACATTCGAATTAAAAAGTGCATAATATGTTGTTAATAAGACATACCAGGCAACTTGATTAGCTAGCGATTTGATTACAACATGACCTTCCCAGGTCAATTTAGTATCCAGAAATACTCCTAGAAACCTCACAGATGATGTTACATCACTGTTGTCTAGCTGTCTATGAGAAAAAATACATGATGGGTCTTTGAGTTGTTTAAGTGTAAGCCATTCATTAGAACTATATTATCATTTCCATTAAGTTTAGATATGAAACAAAATATTGAAGGGCATCTTATTATACGTATACCTTAAATGAAAAATCACACTTAAGTGAAGTGCTGACTATGAATTCCACCCTTAATCAATTCACATTCGCTTGGTTTCATCCCCATTGATCAAAATAATCCTTCTCTATTGCATACGTATTCTCAGGTACAAAACAATTTGGTCATGCTGATCATTATAAAAACTTATAAGATTGATAGCTCTTTCTTTCTTTCCGTTTTCATTTCTTAGTAAAAATCGGTCATTCTCTATTTACGTGCATTTCAGAAGAGCTCAAAATAATGGTAAACCTTTTTCTTAGAGAACCAAACCTTCAAAATAAAAATAATTTTGTTTTTTAACATTTGTCGGTAACATACTGGATTGAACTAAAATTTTTAAAAAGACGAAAGCTAAGCGACAGCAATAGAAGGAATGTTGTTTTTTAACATTACTTGTCAAAAAAGAACAAAGACGAATATAAAAACCAATATTTTTATGATACAGGAAGTATAAAAATTTGCAAAAAATATTTTATAGCATTTTATTAAGTAATTAAATCAAAATAAATTTGAGATAAGCAATCGGTATAGTTAGAATAATTTGTCTGTTCTATTAATAATAAAACTGATATCGATCGCTTATCTCAAATTTATTTTGATTTAATTAATTAATTAGTTAAATGTTATAAAATATTATTACAAATTTCTACACTTCCTGTATATTGTTAAATTATATATGGTTAAAAAAGTCTGGCTTGTTTTTGCTAACTTTTTACTGTCTCACTTGGTCTTTGTCGTTTTAATTATTTTAAAAATTTCATATCAATCTAAGGTGTTACCAACTGATGTTAAAAGTTGTTATTAACTGATCTGAACTTGAATTTTGAACATAATTATTTTCTGCACATAATTTTATATTTTAATGAAAAAAACTAAATATTAATTTTTATAATTTTGGAATGTTGTTACATAATTAAATTGAGTATGACAAATTATAAAAGACCATTAAGTGTTATTGTTCATTTATTATTTCTAGTAACTTTTATATCGTTTTAATATCTGAATATGGGAAATATGCCCTGAAACATTCACACCTAATAAAACAATCCATTTTTATGTTCTTGGAGGTTGTCCCAACAAATACAGGGTGTTTCTTAAGTAGATGTCAAAAATCCAGTGATGTATTCTGTGGCCAAAAGTTATGTTTTTTTAGTTATATAAATGTGGGGACAGCGATTATCCAGCGTGTTAAAAATTAAAAAAAAAAATCAGTTTTAAATATTTAATTTCTCGCTTGATATAATTTAACTAAATTCGGTGTGTATACTTAACATGACAGTAGGTATAACATAAAAAATTTCCCGCTTTTGAAACTTTAGCAACCTGTCGCCTGCGGGCATAATCATCCCTGTATTTCCCTTGGCACATAAATAACTACTCGTATTAAATATTTATCATATCAGACCATCCATTTTTTTCATTGCATTGAAAGTTAACGAATCAGTTCAGTAAATGGTGTACTATGAAGGTGAAAAACGTATCGGAAAATATTCAGTGTCCATTATGGAGCTCATATTCCATGCTTAAAACTCTTTAACGTCAAGGAAAATATTGACCTGCGACGATTTCCCAAATTGTCATATCTCAAAAGCAAATCTCTTGGTTATATTATTATTATTATTATAGGGGGAAGAAGTCAAAAGGCTTAGCAAGGGAGGATATTGAAAATTTATTAAAGAGGCTGATGATGAAATATATTTGTCAATGAAGGTATTTACAATATTAATAGAAAATTATTCTATTTTATTATTCCGATATTCCTTATTCTAGGTTGTTTTGATTTTTGGTATAGGTAAGTGGCGCTTGCCACTACCAAATACAAAGACGTATTCTGAACGAAGTCTTACAGTTTCTAATTCTGAATATATCGATATATACCAAAGGTACAAATCATTACGACCGATCTATACTTGAAATCATTGAATGTTTATAAAATATATATAAAAAAAATGGAAAAGTTCCAAGCTTAATTGCTAAATGGCAAATAAATGTATGAGTTACAGAGGTCACCGTTTCCGAATAAGCACTTCCACCTGCCAAACTTTTGGCGAGTGCAGGAGGTGACCTGGTCTCTATAAAGCGCCCCGGAGGCTGAAGATCTAGTACAGTGGCAGATAGTTTACATAGAGAATAGTTTGAACAATAAAGTTCAAACTTCCAATAAAATCTTAGATTCGCCTGCAGGAATTAATATATGAAGCAACTGCTCTAGTTTTACTATGTTAATATATATAGACCTGGCTTCTATAAAGCGCCACGGAGGCTGAAGATCTAGTACAGTGGCAGATAGTTACATAGAGGATAGTTTGAACAATAAAGTTCAAATTTCCAATAAAATCTTAGATTCGCCTACAGGAATTAATATATACATAATACTATAAATGATACTGCAGGTAACAACTACTCCGCGTACTAATGCCCCGAACAGCATAGAATTACACCTGCAGTATCTGTGTAAATAGCCATGAACCCTTGTCGGCCACACCACCAGATAGACCGGCTTCGGGCTTGTTGGCTCTCATCAATATGCCATAGGTGAGGTGGCCGACAATTAAACTGGCTGTTACTTCATATGTATATTCACATATAAACCAAGTGAAGGTGAGATATAATTATATTATATATTATATATCACCTTACTATGCTAATAAGTATTATTATTAGTTGTGTGTGCATAATTTTCGTTAATGTTCCTGTTTTGTTGGTAAATCAAGTTGTACAATTAAATTTTTAGTTTTGTTGAGCATTTTTATGATTTTTCTATGAGTAAATAATTATTATTTTTGTACTAAGTGCGTGAAATAAGTGTTTTTTTAATAGAACTTAGAGCGTCACCATTTGGCCGAGGTCAATTCAAATAGAAATCGCAGAAGATTTCTGCAATAAGATTATATAAGCATGTCAAGAAATGACAGGAGCAGTGTTAGAAAGCGTATAGAAAATTTCATAGAGCGTGGCGAAAGTTTAGTGGAAAGGGATGCGATTTAGTTAGACTAGTTTAGAATTATTTGAATTGTTATGTAAAGTTTAGTCATGATGCAATAATTAATAACTTTTTAAGGTTATTTGTTGATGTCCCGCAATTAAAAAATAAGAAGTGAATAAATTTCATTGTATTGCTTTCATTAATATAAATAAATAATAAACAGAAAAAGTTGGAAGTTTGCATTTACATCCATTTGTTTATTTTTCACACGTAAAAGTAGCCCTTCACTATCACATACATAAAGATATATACTGCTCTTTGACGCCTACGCATCAGTACGGAGCATGCAATAAAAGGGGATGGAAAATGACCACCATTTTGATATACTCTCTTCTTCTTCCCATATTTGTTGGTTTGTGTGGTTAGGTTTGGAATTTATTTGGTTTACAATAATGTTAATTTAATACAATATTTTATTATTTTGTGCATGAAGAACATGTGCTTTATTAGAAGTTGTAAAAATGTTAGAAGTCAATGTTTTGTGGATGCCTCAAAATTCCAAATTGACTTTTTCATAGACTTACAAGCAGATTTACTAATATATCTATGGACTTTTTATAGGTATGTTTTAAATGCTTGTTTTTGTTTGTTTATTTTAAAAGATATATTTTATAGTAAAAACAGTACAACCTATGAGTTCATCCCGTTCATCCGATATATTTTTGACACCTTCGTCTTCGATGTTATCTCTCCGAAAAAAAAAACACAAAGGATGGCAATTCAATTTGAATGGGAGTGAAACAGGCTGGGTTTCATCAAGAAGAGACTCGAGTATAGTCGAACAAAACTTTAAAAAGCTGAGCACAAATATTTGTAAGTATCCTGCATGTTTTAGATATAAAAATGTTAGCATACTTATTAATCCACATTTGTTATTTTAGAGTGCCAATAGAAAGTTTGAAAAATTAAGAAACAAATATATCGACGGAAGAAAATGTATAGGGCCATGTATATTAGAGTTGTCATTAAAAGTTGTGTTGAAGCATTTAACGTCAAGAAAAGTACATCTTCCATCTCATGGATTTGATCGCAGATGTTATTGCTGTATTAAGAAAATTATTTACATCACTTGACAATTTATACAAAAGACACCTAGATCAGCTTTTTAAATTTACTGAAGATTACCATAAACTGTTATAAAATTATGCAATATATCATATCATACACACAGTGTTCCATAATCAGTGGATCATAGAGAAGCTGAAGATAGTAAACGTTTAAATATATTGTATGCAAAATATAATTAAAGTTTAAAGATATATTGTTAAAAGTGAAAATATGTTGTAAAGGTTTGAATTAGTGTATGTAATTTAGTAAGGTTGGCAATAAGTAGCTATGTAACTATCGTTGGTTTTATTAGTTTGGCTATCAGATATGTCAAAGTAAGGTTTGACTTTTTGACGACAAATTTTAAGCCGTATAAAGTTACGAGGCCGTCTAAATCCAGAAAAGCATTGTGATCAACACCCTCAAATCTAACAAATTAAGCATGTATTACTTTTATCATTCAATTAAAATAGTATAAGTAACAAATTACCTGTTTTTTTGGCACAGGTCTTGAGATCTGGCGATGCCGAACCTAATGCTTGAATTTCTGACGGCCTGCAAATAGTTTTAGACAATATCAACAAGTAGAAGGAACCTTCTTATTCCTATATATCTAATAGTAACTGTAAAAAGCAGAAATGATAATTAAAGACTCTTTTCCATACTAGTCACTAGCCTATTTATTATAAAAAATTTGAATTTCATATTCCTCATATAGCTTATTTGGATGTAAACCTTTCAACTTCTGTATGACACCCTGTATATTATAATTCACTTATTTTGACTGTTATGTTTTATGTGTAAATTAAACTCTTACCTTACCAATAAATTATCGTAAAGCATTAATTATTAACAGCATAAAATAGATACTTCTACTTCCTCTTTATAAATAAAAATTGATGTAATCAAAATAAAACTTCAGGTTTGGTTTCTTCTGTAGTAATAATTTGTTCATCTGGTTTTAGTGTTTTAATCCTTATCTATTACATTTTTATAAGAGACTAGTTAAAAGTTAATTTCTTATGAAAGATGTTTAAATTTAGAAACTGACATTATATTTACTGCTCACAAAATATTTGGTGAGTGTTTTCACTAAACAAATCTTGAGCTGGCAATAAAGGTATATCAAAATGACAAAATGTTGCACTTGTCGGTAGTCGCACTCACGCAGTATATATTTTTATACACTTCACTATACACCTTTGTAGGTCTCATCTCAATATCTCAATCGGTTTTCGAGAAATGAAGACTGTAGTATTTAAGATAGAACACTTTAAACAACATGTATTTCGAAAACTAAGCATTTCCGTACCCATGTTTCTTTCTTATTTTTAAACATAGAATCTGCCCCTAGATTTTCTTAACATCATTCTGTAACAACCTATATACTTACTCCGCAATTCTAGAAATATAGAAAGTGCTGTATAAGAATTACTTTTCAACATAATTTAAGGAAACTTGGTACATTCTGGTTTTTGATGGCGCTAAATAAGATATTGCCAGATTTTTGATAAAACAATCACTAATATGAATTTTCGAAAAATGGTACGGAAAAAAGACACAGAAGGTCGTGCGGCGATGTAACTAGCCGACATGGTAGGTTGTAAAGCTTTATTTGAAGGATATTAAGTTATAAAAAAATAATCATTAAAATCGCACTACCCACTATAACTTTACAGTATTGTGAATGTGAGAAGTGGAACACACTGTAGAAAATATGAAATTTCATTGAACATAGAAGAAATATTTCAAAAATGGTACGGAAAAAATCACAGAAGGCAATGGAGCAATTAACTAGCCGTCGTGGTAGGTTGTAGAGCTTCATCAGAAGGATTTTTAGTTAAAAAAAATAATTATCAACATCGTAATTCCCACTACATTTCTACAAGAATGTGAAGATGACAAGTGAAACACACTGTAGACAATATGAAATTCATTAGATATAGAAGAAATATTTGCAGGAGGTAGTATACGCAGCGCAAGGTAAGGCAGTTTTATCGTATTGCAATGACCAGCTCTTATGTAGCCTGTTGACGGCCCGTATTATACAATGGCTCTGGAAACAACTCCCTTCAATGCATTTTGATTTTTTCGTGTCATACAATAGCAAAGTGCCTCGCGTACGGACCATTGTATGGTAAGTATTTTTGCTGAAGTCTCCTAGAAAGACCACTAATAGTAAATAACACCCGCAGTTGTAGTTTTACTGTTAGATGACGGATGAATTCTTACGTCCTGATTGAGTTATGGCCATATTGTGTAGAAATGCGCGCCTGCACAAAGCGCGCTCATTTTTACAGTGCTTCCGAAGAATATGCTAATCTCGGCACAACTTCAGTGCCGATTTATGTGTTAACTTCGACTACCATGTCGACTTCTGTGACAGTGTATAATATGATTTATCAGCCCCAACTTATACTCAGAATAAATGAAAGTGTACGGTCTTAATCTATCTTCCGCGTAACTCCTGAAAACATACTACTGAAAAAAGTATACAGGGTGTTCCAAGTTCGTGGTAATTACAGGGTATTTCGAAAACTACAAGAGATAGAAAGACGCGCTTTTCGAAACATTGTACTTTTTTTGAGAAACTTAAGGTGCCGTGTGCAGAATTTTAATTGTTTTGGAGTACAGGACGCAGTTTAAAAAAACTTACTTTTAAGGAATTGTTCGAATCTCGCAGAATAACTAAAATATTGGAATGGTATAAGATGCTTCTGATGTAGTTTTTTATGTTTATGATATTGTCAAAGAACGTTAAATTGTTAAAATGTTGTGTGACGCATAGTTGGTCACGTATTTTTATACAAGGTTAACTATGAAGGCAATTGCAATAATAATCAAAAAAAGAAAAATTTAGTGGCAGAACAAAAAATTGGGCAGTATCAATGTGGATTCAGAGAAAATAGATCAACCACAGACCAGGTGTTTGTTTTAAAACAAATAATAGATAATAGTATAGATCAGAGTATCCCTCTACATATGATATTCATAGATTTCAAACATAAAATAATAAGATCAAAATTATACAGTTCTATGGAAAGAATGGGAATACAAGGAAAATTGATAAAACTTGTACAAATGACCCTAAGCGATACAGATTACAAGGTAATGTTCAATGGACACACATTAGAAAAATTTAGAGTCAGGAGAGGTTTACGCCAAGGAGATCCATTGTCAACCACATTATTTAACATAGTACTAGACTCGGCAATTAGAGAACGTGGAATACCGATTGCAGGCACAATATATAGGCAAATAAGTCAGATAATGGCCTACGCTGATGACATTGTAATCCTCACAAGAACGAAGGAGAATTTACTTAACGCAATTAAAAGGCTAGAAAGAGCGGCATGGAACAGGGGGATGGTTATAAATGAAAACAAAACAAAATATATGAAAATAGATAGAACTACAGAAGACAGGAAAAACACCAGAATAAGGTTGACAATGGATGGAAGACAATATTACTTCGAGGAAGTGAGTAAATTTAATTACCTAGGAGTTACAATTACTGCTAGTGGAGAGAATAGGAAAAGGAAATAAGTGTATGGGGAGCTAACTTAGGGTAATCAAGTCGAAAAATATTTCGAGAAATATTAAAAAGAGAATATGTGGTGATTTATGGATGTGACACTTGGAAGCTTAATGCAAGGGAAAAAGGGACATGAGAGAAAAGTACTGAGGAGAATCTATGGAGGAAGGAGGGTAGGAGAAATGTGGCAAAGGAGGTCCAATGAGGAGCTGATGGGATTGTATGCAGAACCATCCATAACGAGTGTAATAAGGGCTCAAAGAATGAGATGGTTGGGACACGTGATAAGACTGCCGGATGATAGAATGACAAGAATAGTGCTCACAGGGGGAATAGAAGGTAGAAGAAAAAGAGGGAGACCATATATATATATATATATATATATATATATATATATATATATAACTATGACTAAGTTATAATTAATAGGGGATAGAGAAAATTAAAAATGAACGGAATCACCCTTCAAAAAACTTCCAAACTTATTTGTAACTAAGGCAAAAAAAAAATGTTTCGATAGATTAAATCCTTATTTAACGCCGCCTATGCGGTCTCGGTAAAATTCGCTTTCATGTGTGTTTACGTTGTAGTTTTGTGTTCATCTTCAGTTTTTAGTGCCTTATTTTAATTTTAAAAGTTTTATTGTTATTAAATAAAGGAATTTGTATCGGGTACAAGTATTTTTCCACAATATAGTTCGCCGGTTTGTTTTCATAGGTTATGGGACAAAACTACCGGATGAGGGTGCATTCAAAGTTTGCTATTATCTCTTAGTATCTAGGTACCTATTCCCTTCTATTTTTAAATAGGCGTTTTATCTACCTGTATCTACGAAAAGTGTATTTTATCGATAGTGAGTGGTTGTAATGAGTGAAAATGTAGTTTTGCCAGTTTGTAACAAAATAATAAAAAACGAATGCAAAATACTGCAGCTAACTGGATTAATTGTTACATATCTATGAGGTATTATACATATAGAAACGCTGCAAAAAAATTACCGCGTGATAGTGTCGACATTGTTGACAGATGTCAGCCTTATCTATGGATCTAAGCCATCTCAGTCAATGATTATCATAGGCGTCGACTTTCCGCAGGGAAAGTAGGTTTTGCCCTATTTTTTGAATATCGAGCTAAAATTCTGGAATCATTTTTTTAGTGCATTTTAGACCTCCCTGAGTACGTGGTTAAAGTTTTTGTACTTGTCATAGTTAACATTACATAGGAATGTTTTAGAGTAAATGACGATTGAATGTTAGAAAACGTAAATCAATTAAAATAAAGCAAAAACGTTATCAAGTTTAGTTTTTCGAATTCCATAGTTCTTTTATGGATCTTTGCAAAGTGTCATTGTCACACCGACTTTCTAATAAGTATTGTAAGCGACATAGAAATTATTATTCAGTTTAAAGTATCATGGCACATTTAACTGTTGCTCAAAGAATTGAAATATATCCAGATCGCTCTATCAGCCAATCAACAGTCAGGTAGGGTCTAAAATTAGAGAAACTGGCAATGTTGTAAATATTCCAAAACCTGGACGTCCAAGCATTAATGAAAATCAGAAACAGAACATTTTGATAAGTATGGTGGATAATCCTCATAATTCTTCACGATTGGTTGCATTAAACAATGACACTAGTCAGAGCACAGTGCTACGTATCTTGAGGAACGAAAAATATCATCCCTACAAAATTCAACTTGTGCAGGAACTCAATGAAGATGATCCCGATCGCCGCTTACATTTTCGCGAAATTCTAATGGATTTATGACAAGGAAATAGAAATTTACACCGGCAAATACTTTTTTCAGATGAGGCCACATTTTGTCTGAATGGTACAGTAAACCGTCAAACTTGCAGATATTGGAGTCGGGAAAATCCTCATTGGATGGCAGAGGCACATACCCAACACCCTCAGAAATTAAATGTGTGGGCTGGAATAGTTGACGACAGAATAGTAGGGCATTTCTTCTTTGAAGGAACCCTTACAGGACAAAGATATTTAGACTTTCTGTTCCAGAAAATGACCTTGTTCCAGCCCTTGCAGTAATTTTTCCTAACGATAATGACCCTGACATTCCTGACGATACCACATGGTTTCAGTAAGACGGTGCACCTCCGCACTATGCGCGCCCTGTACTAGATTTTTTGGACAACTGTTTTCCTGGGAGGTGGATCGGCAGACGCGGACCGATAGAATGGCCTGCAAGATCGCCAGATCTTACACCACTTGACTATTTTTTATGGGGATACTTGAAGTCAAAAGTGTACATTAATAAACCACGTAATTTAGAAGAACTTCAAAATCGCATTCGGGACGAAATACGCAGAGTTACCCCAGAAATCATTCATAATGTGCAAGAAGAATTTCTTCACAGACTTGGGCATTGTCAAGAAGTTGGTGGATGGCAATTCGAACATTTAATTTAAGTATAAAATTTAATCAATTGTATTTTATTTAACATACCTCAGAATTGTTACTTTTTTATGGATAAAATTTACGTTTTCTAACATTCAATCGTCATTTACTCGAAAACTTTCCTATGTAAGAGGGCAAAATTTTAGTACTGTCTGATAGAGAATTAAACGATCTTTCAGAATCAAGGAAAAAAATATGGTGTTGCCATTTAAAAAAAATCTATGACGTCATTACTCGAAAAAAAATGACATTTGAAAATCGCATTTTGCGCTAAAATATGTATTTTTTTAATTAAAAATTGACCTGTTCGAGGATTTTTCCCAAAAAATAATTGTTTCGTTTTTATTGAATTTATTCCATACTTTTGGTGCATACTGTACTTGAATTCTATTTTAGTTAGTTAAAGAGCAATGTAAGCAAAATATAATGCTATTATATAACAAATAGTCAATATTAAGTAACGTGCAGTAGCAGAACATTGGCCATTTGCTGCTCCATACTGGACTAAAAAGCCACATACAAGAAGCGTTCTACACCACCGTAGAAACCATTGAAAGCTAGCGACCTCTAACACGAAAAGGAGATAGCGATATGTTGCAAACATGGAATTTCACGAAACAACTACAGTGCGTGCTAATACCTCGACCAGGATTGAATTACACCTGAAAAACCTCTAACAACAGCTGAAGTCATTCGTCGACGACCCACCAAACATATACCGGTTTTCAGCTTATTAGCTCTCATCAGTATGCCATAGGTGAGGTAACCGATGAAAAACCTTAGCTGTTTTAAGTCTGTCTAACCACGACAACAATATTTAATATTTTTATGTTATATCTAGCGTATCTTTAGCACCATAATTAATAATACTGTATAATAAATACGATGTGTGTTAAGAATAATATTCATTAGAATTGAAAAAATGACAAACCCAAAATAAATACCTCTATTTATTCCTATTTTATATTTTGCTGACTAGTTTTATGATTATATTTGAAATCTACAATGGAACGAAAATTTAAACAGTTTCTAAATATAGTTTTCAGCAGGTTTTTCCAGGTATATGTTATGTGCAGAAATTGATATTTGACACTTGTGACATCAATTTTAGTACTCTGTCACAAATTATTAATTATGCTAATATTAAATTTAGCAACTAGAAGCTTGATAGCCATATATACATATATTTGTTATACTTATAACGTAGTTTTTTTGTTGTATATTTCTATTACTACTTGTTTCTTATTTGTCCTGTAATTGGATTTGTAACCTGTTGGGCAATAAACTTATTATCATTATTTGATATCTTCGCGCGGTATAAATTCAGTATTAATTGATGATATATTCGGAATCACTACCGCGAACAAAGCTATTATCAAATACATTTTTTAGATTCATCTTGCAACATGGTTTACAGTGTAGTTTGCGTCCGATTGAATTTTGTGTGGGCAGACAGCAGAAAGCACACTTCTAAGTGGTTACGACATAATGCATGTTAAACAATGGGGTTCCATCTGGTAAACCATTTACTTGAGGATTACGGTTGTCATATGTCCAATGCCATTATATGAGAAATACCTATATTTATTTTAAGTAAATAATACATTAATAAACTTTGATTAAATATTCAATTGTTCTGCTGCTAAAAGACAACCAAAATTATAAAATATGTTGTTTTAGAAATTGTGAAAAGTTATAAAGAAATAATTATAGAAAATTATTGTCATGACGATTACATCGTCTCTAGCGTCATCGGAATGCATTCTATCCACCTTGTACCATTTCGAATACTTAAATCCGATTTCAGTATTAACGTTTTTGCGATAGTGTTTACGTCAGTTTTTCAGGTGTCAAAAATGGCTTACGTGCATAGCAACACGGAGCTGAGGTATATCGTTTTCATTTATGGAGAAGTAAGACAAAATATTTTAGCAGCTTCTCGTCTGTGTCAAATGTAGCTACTTTAACAGCAGTAACCAGTGACACCGAATCGTGGAACAGTTAGAGGTCCAGGGCGTCCACGACGTATTGCAGCAACTGAAGAACACATTTTAGAGATTTTTCAATAGAATCCCTGAGTAAGTACCAGGCATCACTCAACAAATACAAGGATGTCCCAATCAACACTGTGACGTATCATACACGAGGCTCAATTGTATGTATTTGTACCATGTACAGCGTGTCCAAGAATTAATGCTACGGGATTATCATTTCCGTATTAGATTTTGAGAATGGTTACTGCAACAAAATGCTGTAAATCACAAATTTACAGCTGACGTCTTAGCTACAGATGAAACAATTTTTACACGGAAAGGGATGTATATATTTCTTTCCTTGGGACATTTTTTGTCCGTTCATTACACTTTGCTGTCGTGACTGCATGATTTGTCTTGCGCAAGGCCAGGTTTTACAATGGACCAGTTTCCAGTGCCATACAAAAGTGTATTATTAAATATTTTTGTTTCCTTTTATGAAATTTCTCCTGTACAGAAATATTTTTTGGATAAATTCTGAATCACCCTGAGTAATTCATTAGCTTTTAAGCTTTCTCTATAGTTTAAAATTAGTACTGCAATATTCTATATTGGCAACAGAATATTCCAAGTATTGCTACTAAAAATGCAACCTTTTGTTAATATTTTATGACATGCTTTTGTGATTTATTGTTTATAAATAACATCAACTAAACTTTGTGTATCTACATATTGGTTCAGTTGTATTAAAAATTGTAGTGTATAGGTGAATTGTAATGTTTTCTTTATTTAATTTATTATCAAAATTCAGCAAATGACAAAATATTCAACATAACTTGATACTAGTCAGTATGGTCAATCATTACAGATTCTACCTTACGCCATTGTATATACAATAAAACCAGTGTAGATATTTCAAGTAGCACAATTAGTCGTTGGAACGTAGCTACGACTACTGTAGGCACTTTAAAATGTTTTGCCACTAGCCATGGGCACGTTATAGAAACGTTCCCATTACGTGCTTACGATAAAAATAGGAAATACATTTCTGGTGTTTGCTACGTTCCGGCGACGTTTCCAAAACTTATATGGCAACGTTTCCGAAAATTTTTATAAACTAAAAGTATTAACAGAAGTTTAAAACTTTGTAATTTAAAGTATTTTACACACATACGTTTTTCAAGTTTTCACATATGTAGATTTTACAGTTTTTTATAAACTGAATCATAAATTGAAATTGCCTTTTCAGAAGCTGCATGTTAATCTAAATGTCTACGACATGCAGTAATAATCCATTAAAATTCTATATCACAAATTTTAACATTTATCTTGTAAGTTTGCAATTTAGTTAATTAAAACGTTGGATTAGGTGCAACAACTCTAGAACTACTCTGGAACCACTCCAGAGCAACTACAGAACTAGTGTCAACAGTCAGCCATCATACAAAGAGTGGTGAGATCATTAAACTGCTTACTTTCTTTATTATTAATAATCTCTACAATCCTAACCTACAGGGCCCACTGGTGAAGGTAACCTATATTCATATTTTAGTAGGTTGACATCCAAGATTTCAGAAATACAAAATGATTCAGAACTTATCCGAAAAAAATTTAGAATGTTCAACATACATGAACAAATATGGTATGCTAAAAAAATTAATATGCGCATTCTGAAAACTATTTAAAAATATTTAATTGTACGCCGCCGGAATCTGGTCTACTGTAATGGAGTGACAATGTAAACTGGTGGAAAAGTTTGATGTAAATGCTCTCTAACGGCCATGGAAAAATGAGCTGGAGCACCATCATGCTGGAACCACATTTGTTGGCTCTAATTCAAAGGAATGTCTTCCAAAAATTCATACAGTGTGTTCTGCAGATAGTTGAGGTAAGCAGCGCCTGTTAATCGGTTTGGTAAAACGACAGGACCTAGAAACCTGTCACTTAACAATATCCATCCAAATGTTTAATGAAAAACGTGCCACATAGATGGGTAGGAAGAGCCGGACCTGTTTTATGGTCTCCAAGATCGCCTGATCTGAACCCTCTAGATTTCTTTGTTTGGGGATATTTGAAGACATTAGTGTATGGTACTCCTGTAAATAGCCTGGAAGAGCTGCAGCTACGGATTAATCAAAGGCGTCAAGAAATCCAAACCAAAAAGGGTGTTTTCGAAAGAGTTCGAATATCCTTGAGACGAAGATGTCGTGCCTGCTTGGAAATGGACGGAGGGCACTTTGAACATCTTCTGTAACTTTGTTTTTTGTTTGTTAAAAGTTTCCTTTATCGGTTTATTCTTAATAAAATAAAATGTTTGAAAAACGAATAGTGGTCCATATCTCCGCAACCGTTACTTTGCGGACCCATGTTTATTAAGACTTTTCTGCTTATTTTGGTTCATACTATTACCTCCTGAAATATTTTTTTATTCTATTCTTTTTTTAACACCGTGTAGATCTGACCAAAGTTAAGTGTCTCTAAAATGAATAAAATTTTGTTACACTAATTTTGAAGAAGAATTGCGGTACCTACTTAATCACTAATAGAAACATGACATTTACAAAAAAAATTAGCATATACATTTGGGCACACCTTATCCAATTTTGCCTTACTAAAGCGAATGTTCTTCCTGGTTTTTGTTCCTGTAAACGCAAATTATTTGCGGCAACTGTGATATGTTCACGCACATCCACGATAGGTTCTACTTCGGTACGGTTCACCTCTTTTTTTAAAATGGCCCCACAAAAAGAAGTCAAGTGGGTTTAAATCGGGAGTCCACGAAGGCCATGCTACCGGTCCACTCCGTTCAATCTTGAACATCTAGTCCAAAAGTGTCCATTTTAAAGAAGGAAGGGAAAGTTATTGTGAAGAAATTCGAGATATTGTAAACCATTCATACGATTGGGCAATATGAGCGGTCCAATTAGGCGTTCATCAACAATTCGTGCCCAAACTCTCAGTGAAAAGCGGTGCTGAAAGTGAAAGTTCCATTCATTTGCGTGCGGATTTTCTAATTCCCAAACGTGTGTATTGAGAATGTTTTGTATTCTATTGGGAGTAAATAAAGCTTCATCTAAGTATAACTATAGTTGATTTTCAAAATTGTAGAGAGGGACTCATGTTATAAACCTCCTCACAATTTATAGTAGTCAACACAAAGAAATATACATGCAGCCCGTATATTTTTCCTTCAAAATCGTGTGCCGCATACCAGATTACACAGCTTCTGCTACACATGCGGTGCAGTAAGTACGCATACCCTGCAGTAAGTACGCATGCGCTGCTGCTTTTGATTGGCTGCTACGAATTGTCGGATCCAACTGTTTGATTTCCAGCGCTATAATGGGCGAGTATATCGTTCGGGCAGGCAAAATTTCGGGTATATCTTTTCGCTAATGTAATTAATGTTATTAGTGATTCTGTGTTCTTAAAAATGGAGAATAATTCAAGCTCTACAACGTATTCTCAAAATCGTCCTAATTTAACAAGTGACTATCGGATGATGACATGTATGAAGAGTTTAGAGCGCGACATCAAAATATGAGTGTAAGTAATGTTGAAATATGTATTTCATTAACAAAATTGTACGTGAATAGCATATGTGTGCTAATAAAAAAGTGGTAAAGAAGTACAACTGTGAAACGGAAAGTGATGGAAACTCGCGGAAGGAAGATTGTATTTATAAAATAAGTTTTCGACAAAAAAAAATCTATCATTTTTATCATGAAACTGCCATGGTAGATTATCAGAAGCTCAAAACAAATTTATTAACATCACATAATAATGAAAGGGGCAATAATATTTGTAGTTGAGACTTTCCCGCCATAAATAATTAAAACAGAAGTTGCAAAATTCGTGCAAGAATCCTTGAATTTTGCGTCCATGAGAATAAGGCTTAAGAGTGATATCTGCGGAGTGCGCATCAGCTAGGTTTAACTGGGTGATGGTGGGCAATTGTCGTTCAAAAGGATGGCATTCTAATTTATAGAGAGAATGACACAGGTGGCACATTTAAAGTAAATTGTTAATGTGCTATGTTCAGCCGACGTCAACTTATTTTTGATAATTTTGTGTGCTTTAACTCTTCTCAAGTGGCACGCTTAGGTAATCATACTACCCGTATCTTCCGTACTCACCTCTGTGTTGTGAATTAGTCACTCTCTATTATTTCCGACCTTGGGTAATTTATAATACAAGATAAAAACTTTTGAAATATTCTTATTATTTCTATTATCTAGCGCCTCGAAGTTGATAGAAACTGTTATATCACTGTTTCTACTCTAAAAATAATGAATGTTATGTAATGTAATTATTTTTGTCATTTTTGTATATTTTTTATATCTGATCGCACCCAAATTTAGTACGCCTATGAAATGTTTCTCCCCGCACGTTTCGTTCGTCGCGCTAGCCAACAAGCTAGCGATTAGTCACTCTCTACAATTTCGTCAGCAATAAGTTGAATATTTTCAGTATTTTACTGCAATACTCTCTCACAAAGCCTAACTTGTAACAGATCTTGAACACGCTGGATATGATATGGGTATAATTGAGCTTCGTGTAGTAAACACCACACCGTTGATTGTCTAGAAATCTGTCTTGTATTTATTCGCTGATTTTCACGGACCACATTCAACACTTGTTTTTCAGCTGCTAAAATACGTAGTGGTCGCCCGGGGCCACCATCTCATCCACGATTTGCACGTAAATTGCCAGTATCACATCCACGTTGTACTACTGCTGTAAGTTGTTAATACATTTTATCTAACTTTATCATAAATAAGAATCATATCCATTAACTCAGCATTGAGAACCATTTTGGAAATTTTAAAGATTTACACTCCCACGATAAATAAAACAGTACTACTTACCTCGTTCGTTTACCACCTAAAGACCATATCCCCACTCCAGTCCTATTCACAGGGCTTCAAGAGCAAAGCCTTACGTTTTTTGAATATCAGACGCCGTTGAAGCATAGTTGCCCAACTACGTACTCCTTTATAATGTTAGAAATTTAAACATTTTGTACGCAAAATCTATTAGACTCTTTTTATAATTTATTTGATGACATATCCTCAAAGTTTTTCAGAAAAGTTGTTCTGAATCACCCTGTATATATTTTTACTTGCCTTCGGCAGTGCACTACTTCACTAACAGCAGAAACAAGCTGCCCTATGCACCATTTTTTATAAGTCGCTGAACTTAACGTTATGATGTTATATCGATAAATAGGCCAGTAACTTTTTAAAACATTAATATACCTATATAAGAAATCTGGATTTAAATGAAATCTTCACTGAAAGAGGTTGTTTTTTAACTATTCTAAAATTGCATGAAGCAATTTTTAAATAAGATATAAGAATATTCATATTTAGCTACTTAACACAACATAACCAGAATTTTAAACGATTAAATACAGTAAAAAACGGATATTGTGTAAAAACCTGACCGAACGTCTTCGATCACTCGAAGAATAGGGACATATCTGGGAAAAACGTTTGGAAACACTGGAGTTAACTCACACACCAAGAAAGAGCTATTATTCATTCCGAGTTTAATCCCTTTTTGCATGTTAGTTGCAAGTTAATCCAATTTTGTACAAAATTCAATTTCTGCAATGTCTAGTTGTGCGATAAAATCTAAATCCAGTCCCCCAACTCCTTACTCTGAAAGTTTCTCCTCCAACCGTAATATCATTTATTTACAAAAATTGTCTCTATCCATTTTAGAACAATTTTGTAATAGGATGACGTTCAATAGAAATATTGCAATAAAAACTAAACACATAGTGGACCACAACGATCGTATTTTCCATAAATGTAAATTTCGAATTCTTTCTAATGAAGTGGGTGTCACCCTATGATTTTAAAGTATAATCAGTGTCTACCATGGCTTAACTGTAAAATAATAATAAACACGCGTACGTAGGTTGACTCAGCATACATTTTCGAATATAATACAGACATTTTTTTCACATTCCTTTAGATTTATAACTTTCCACCAGATAATTTAAGCTGCACGTGCCCAAATATTTCTAGAGACATAAGGAACACCTGTTTTAAATTGTGTTGAATTATTTACACACGTAAGTGTGTTGTACGCTTTTACATGTACTTAAAACTGATTTGGGAATAAAATTCTTGCCTACGCATTTTACAACTTATTTATTTGTTGTTAAGATATTTCTATACAAATACAAATATTATTGGTTAAGTAGTTTTCAACAAGCCAAATAGACAACTCGTGTTCAGGTTTTTGAATAAAACATGTGTTAGATTTACGGAAAGAACATCTGGACGTTTGTCGACAAGGCATAGCTTAAATGGGCACATTTATTTAGAATTAAATTTTCAGACTTCCAAAAAAGCAGGAAATTTTTTTATTATCATAAACAAATGCAATTTATTATATTGAGTTAATGGATAAGTTTTTCTCTGTTATTGCTATGGCAAGTGCGCTTTGAAAATCAGTTATCAGACATTTGATATTTAGGCTTATTTATATTGCCTGTAATTATTTATTTGTGGTATTTTTTATTACTTTTTTATTTGATTGGGTATTCTTGCTGCTGAAATATAAAATATCAGCAAATAACCTTTCGTCCGTCCTAATCTCCGTATTATCCATATCACTGTTCGTTTGATTTATACTTGTACCAGGTTCATGTTCTTCCGAGAAATCCTCCCATGGTCTGAATATTCTCTCCATATCTTAGTAGATACGCAGTATCTAACACCACAATATTTTTAAGACGGAAAAACTATACTAAGTACTAAATGAATTAAATTAAATTAATTAAATAAATTGTTTATTTACACACAACAACATAACATTGAGTAGTATTCACAACACAACAATTGTTTTATATATTTTTAGGTATTAACAATATTGTGTGAAACTAACTACTCTGAATTGAATTACATCCACAATATCTAACCATATATTCTTTATTATTAGTTTTTGTAGCATTTTTTACTGTATTAGCTTAAAATGCATTTCTAATTACACAACTTCCTAAAAATTTTATTACGAATTTGTGAAGTGCTAATTATTCGAAATACGTATACGATACATATCTACATATTTAATACCTAAATGTTATAAAGACAAGCGGTTACCTTGTTTTTGTGAAATGTTACAACGTCGCATTTCAAATAGCGGCATGATGCCGTCATGCCGATATAATTTTTTATATTCGAGGAGTGGGTTCGATTGGGGTAAAATAAATACTGACTGATGATGGGATATAAAATAATTCCTTAACCCCGCTTTGAATAATATCAAGTTAAATAGGTATAGAATTATGTTAATATACTATGCATACATCCACATATTTTAATGGTTTTGCTCACTTGCTTGAAATTATATTGTATCACTATATCCCACTACTTACGGTCGGTTTCATTTGAAAATTTTTTATATTGCCTTATATTATTTTACTTATAAGAAGGATCTATTTTGTCAGGTTTAGCAGTATTTTGTTATTTTTCTACAGTTCCTATCAATAAAGTCATGAGCACTATTTGATACTAAATACAATTTTAATTAGAGTTTCAGAAATTTTTGTCTCTAACATTTTGTTTCATATATTTAAACTAAATGACGAAACTGAAATTCACTAATTTTCCTTAGTTTTCTTTAGGTCAGATCCGTGCCGTAACGGTACTTTTACTATTCGAGTACTAAAAGAGACAAGTAAAAGTGTTACTCAAGTAAAATCTAAATGCAGGTAATATTTTTAATAGCTACCCGCATATTAGTGACCACACTAGTAAATAACATTTTATAGCCACACATATTTTAGAAAAACCATAGAATTTCTCCTGTATACATATTACCATACATGCATTAAATAGATGGTAAAATTACTGTTAAATAAAATCATACATTGTAATCCAATACATTATATCTACACGGAAAAAAGACTATACTGTTCATAAGATTACTATTTAAGATGTAGTTGTACTCATATGTGTATCCGCTATTTAAACAAGAGAACTGTTATACTTAAACTGCAAAACTCTGATTTTCTTATTTCAATAATAACGTGTTGTTAATGTTAGTAGAATTACTCAACTTTATTCAAGAACAGTTTCTAAAATATATTCAATACTAACTTATTGTAAGATTTTATTGATTTGATAAAAAATCAGACATTAATGAGATTTGTTACATGCAGTAATTAGTGAAAGACTATCTTGACTTTCTTCAATTCAATCATTATTATATTCAATGCTAACTTACACTTATTGTAAGATTTTATTGGTTTAATTTAAAATCACACATGAATAAGATTTGTTACATTCAGCACTTATTGAAAAACTAGCTTTGGTTTGTTCAACGCAATTATTATTTAAATATTGTTGTATAGCAACTTGTTCCAACAAATTTAATATTAAATGTGAACTAAAAATATATTATTTTCGATTTTACATAGTTATTATGAACAGTACAGTACAACAGTTTTCCTCCTTACTTCAAAATTTTCATTGAACTAAATCAACTTTATTCTCAATTCAGTTTTATTATTTTATTCTTGCTTTCAGTCTTAATTATGTCTTCTAGAATAGTTTACATATTAAAAAAATGCATTTCATGTTACGTTAAGTTTCATTAAAGTTTATTGTATCAACCAGAACAAGATTATATCAGTTATTTTGTACAGTGTTTTCTTATATTTCATCAATAATTTGTCTGAAAAATATACAGCATTAAAAATCAATGCGAAAACAAAAAATAATAAGTTTGAATACATTTATATTTTGCTATTATTTTTCAGCTGACACATACTATCAAATCAATGTATTGATGCAATATAAAAAAAAACTATATACATATACAAATGCTATATTTTGGTTAATGTAATATGAAATGCATTTTCTTACAGAATATTTACTTATGGTAAATAGTGTGCACAGAAACATCAGTTATCGAATTATCAATCTAATTTTGAGAAATGTATAAATTGTGTGAATAAAAAACATCCTGATTTGAATTTAGATATCAATCATAAAGCGTGGGACAAAAGTTATTTAGCTTACAAGCAGGAGCTTGACAATCTCAGATCAAACATGTTAAACCCGCAATAGCGACGAAACATATGGGACTTAACAGACTGTTCACAAATACCCTTAGCATTTTACTATCAAAATGTTCGAGGTCTACGCTCTAAGATACATCTGCTGCGGACATCTTGTTTAGGCAGTAATAGGTATAATATTTAGGCTTTTTCTGAAACTTGGTTATATGACGGTATTCGTAAAGCTTGAAATTTTGAACAAACAAATACTAAGCGTGGAGGAGGAGTCTTACTGGCAGTTGATGTTGATCTCGGTGCTATACAGTTAGATATTTACTCAATTTGTGAGAGTTTATAAGACCTTTATTTTATAGATATTGTGCCTATAAGAATTAAATGTAAACGTATTTATCTCTATTTATTTGTTTTGTATATTCCTCCAAATACCAACTCTCAAGAATACGATGTCCTCTTCGATGCTCTGGAATCTCTGTGTGCATTGTATAATTCCTCTTTAATCATTTTAGGAGATTTTAATATCCCAGAATTCTCTGAAAATTCAGTATGTAGTCAAATTAAATCTATTGGAAACTTCATGATGTTTTATGAAGTTACTAGTCGAGGCAATAAACTAGTAAAAAGTCCAAAAGTTCTAAAACTAGTTGTGGTGGACGAATCGGAATGCGGTTTTCTGCATTCTCTTCCAGAAATTATTTGTAAAACATGTGGCGACATGGAATTGCATTGTTGCAGCCAAAAATGCATTCAAAAAATGCATTATTTGAGAGACCTCTTGGAAGATGTCTGAATTTAGTAAATAAGTGTCAGAACTGGCCCAAATCGGGTACTCGGGGGTTTTCGAGGTTGCTGATCATGAATATGATGTTAAAATTGACCCCACGAACACCTGGAGCTCAGGACCGCCGATGAACGTCATCTCCGTGGAACTCTCCTACAAATCACGCGGGAAAGAAGAGAAACTCGGCGCCCGGGGTCTTTTTGGGTCTCTGAATCCAAATCTGGTATCGGCGAACACCCCACGGGCACATGGTGCGCCGGAACCTGAACACGGCCGTCATATCCGAGAATTCTCCTGAGAAGAGTGCCAAAAACCACCCGAAAATCATAATAGAGGCGTTTTGTGGGGCGTTGAATCCGAATTTCACATCGGAAATGACCTCCCGAACACCTAGTGTACCAGAACCTGACCCTAAACGTCATCTCCGTGGCTTTTTCTGACACAATCAAAAATGACGAACCGAAAATCGTTATGGTTTTTTTTTGGGGCGCTGAATCCAAATTTCACGTCGATAACAACCCCACGAACCCCTGGTGCACCGGATCCTCACCCGGAACACCTTTTCCGAGGGGTTTCCATACACGATGGAACAAGACGAACCGAAAATCGTTATGGGGGGTTTTTTGGGTCACTGAATCCAAATATGACATCGGCGAACACCCCACGAACACCTGGTGCCCCCGAACCCGAACGTGCACGCCGATTCCGATTTGTCAGAAATTCCATGTCGCCAAATTTTTTACAAATAATTTTTGGAAGGGAATGCAGAAAACCGCATTCCGATCCGTCCACCACAACTAGTTTTAAAACCTTTTTAGTTCATTGCCTCGACTATACGCAATACAACTGCTTTCGAAATGTAAATAATAGATCCTTAGACTTGGTTCTATCTAATATCAAGTGTGATGTTTATAAGTACTGCGAAATTCTACCAATCGACTCCTATCATCCTCCACTTGATATTGATTTTTTGTTGCCTGTCTCTAAACCAAAACACTTTCCAAATATCTTACAGAACATCGCGTTAAATTTTATAAAAGCTAATTTTCTTGATCTGTTTCAACATATGTCAGAGATCAATTGGAAATTTATTTCAGATTTTGATAGTGTCCACGATGCCGTTGAGAAATTCTACAGTATAATAAACTAAATATTTGTGGCCCATGTCCCTGAAAAGTCGTCTAACAATACTACATATCTCGTGTGGTTCAGTAGGCAACTCATTGATTAAAACTTAAAGAGAAGTCTTGAAAAAAGTACCAGATAACTCAAAATGAGGAAGATTTTACTTATTTTAAACACTTACGTGCCTTGGTAGAAAACCAGTCCTAACAAATTCTGCTATTTCATAAATAGTACATCAGGTTCAATATCTGTTTTTTCTACATTGTCTTATAATAATGAATATTTCACTAATCCTTCTGACATGGTGAACTCGTTTGTAAACTTTTTTTCACAGTCATATTCTGTTAATGATGGTAATAAAAATGTGTCAGATCACTTTACTTCAGACAATGTTTCGTCATTAATATTATCTGAAATGACCGAAAATGAGGTTATGTTGGCAATTAAAAAACTTGAACCTAATCTGACAGCGGGACCAGATCTTATTTTAGCATTTTTTACTTAGAAATTGTTCGATAATTTTCTGCAAACCACTTTGTATGTTGTTTAATCTTGCTTTAAATAAATCAAAATTAGCAAAGAAATGGAAGAGTGTAGTGTATTGTAGTGTATTCAAAAAAGGTAATCGTAATGAAATTGATTTTTGCAAGGTGTTTGAAGCTGTACTACATGACCATATCTCCCAACATATGCAAAATTAAATATCTGAATGTCAGCACAGTTTTATAGCTGGTCGCTCAACAGTTTACAACCGTATGTAAAACGCAATTTATTGCCAAAGCTATTAATAGGAGAAGTCAGGTATATGTAACCTATACTGACTTCTCAAAAGTATTTGATAAAATCGATCATAATATTTTATTATTAAAATTACAATCATATGGTTTCTCAAATTCACTAATTCATATATATTCGTCTCATATTTTACAAATAGTCAATTGTACGTACAACTCTTGACTATGTACACTAAGACGAGTCAATCAAATGGGAGACCTTGTTGGCCTGAATGGAAACCAACTCTCGCGTAATAGGAAACAAACTCAAAAAGAATGTTTACGCTTGGACTATTTGCAAATAGATGGCGCAATATTAGGTACTAAAATGACATGAATTTGGATATATAATTTTGAAAGCTCCTCCCATCGAAGATGATTGGTTAATACATATTATGTTATGTACAATCATTTGCAATAACAATGACTCTTTAAATTGAATTTTGCTATTTCTTTTGAACTGCTGACGTATTTGTAATGAAATCTACTTTCAACTTTTAACATTAGTAATTAGTTGTTTCGCTTACCAATACAGATTTAATGAAATTTCTACTCAGAACTTCCAGAAGTTCAAAAACTGTTTTGAGAGAGTGTCATATTATTTCAAAAGCTTGTATATACTTAAAATTCATAACTTTAATGACATTCAATAGGATTACTGTTTAAGTGCTTAATTTATTATTAAGTGAATGTGTTAGTCATGAAGAAGCAGGGAGGAAATAAATGTTAATTTTTAAAATGTAATAAAACTAGATGGAACATTCCAGGAATAATACTTTTCCGCAAGGCGAGAAACGACTATAATGATAAATTTTAAATTCTGATAAGTAATTATAGTAATTCCATCACATGATTTAATAATAAAAATATTCTCATATTTGCAGAAAACAAACAAATTACAAAAGTGCAGTTAGGTATTCAGTTCATATTCACTATCACGTATCAATGAAAGTCAAAGCTTAAAATATATTAACCGCCAGATAACACGTTTATCATACTCCTCTAGCTTTGGTAAATTCAAGTGAAGAAGTCATTCAGTACGTGTCGATAAAAATATACAGGGTGGGCCATTAATAAGGGGACATCATTGGGAAGAAATATAAAGATATAGCTAAATATATCTTAGTAAAATACTGCTGTGGAAAAAGATACAAGGTGTCAAAGTTGAAATATTTTTATTTTGTGTTTTTTTTCTTTGTAATAGCGCGAGTATCGCTCAACTGATTGTCACCAAATTTGGTAGGGAAAATTTTTTTAAGAAAAATGAAAATAATTTAAGTATTAAATCAGTTTTTCCAATAAAGGGCGCCGCACTAACAATGTCTAATGATAAATTTTTCTCTTATTTTTTGTTGACAAAAAATTTTGATTTTCCGCAAAATAATAATGCAAATTATGCAGTAAGAGAAACTCACACGATAATCTATAGTTCTATATGTCTCTTTATAGAAGTAGGTATATCGAATTCATTTGAATTATCTTAATGTGTTTAAAGGAAATAAAATAGAAACTGTAAATTTTGGCATATCGCTGAAAACTCTTTTTTACAATCTTATTTTTCTGTTTCTTTTTTTTAATTAATTAGCAGTTCATATTCTTACTTCTCTAATGCAATAAAATAAACTGCTTATGTTTCAAACTATATGATCTGTGGTTTGAATATAAATATATTGCCACAATCTTATTATTTAGGCAGTTAAATGAAAAAGGGTCACGCGGCCACGCCCTCGAAACGCCTTCGCAGTTTTTTGCAGATTAAAATAGTAGCGCTTTATTTCCTTCGTTTGAATAAATGCGTATTGTTACACAGTACGACATCTAACAGGAATTGTGATAAATATTTAGGTCTTTATTAAAGATTGACTCTCTTGGTGTATATACAACTTAGGGGGTTCAAATCTAATGAAGTTTTTGCAGATGTCAGGAGTACCTCAGGGTTCTGTTCTGGGTTCCATATTTTTCAGTTTGTTTATTAACGATATTATTAAATATTTTAATTTTAAATACCTTTTATATGCGGATGATCTAAGTTTTTTTACAGAAGTTAATTCTGTGCAAGACTGCTACATGCTCCAGCAATGTTTAACTAATAGTAATAAATGGTGTCTGTTAAATAAAATGCCATTAAATGCTAACAAATGTAATGTTGTCCTACACCAAGAAATCAAATAAGATATTATTTGATTACGAGCTTAACAACATCACATTATGTAGACCTGAGTTTGTCAAAGATCTTAGAGAACTGTTTGAAGAAAAGCTATCATTCACCGAAAACATAAATAGCATCGCTAAGCCTGCTTATAAGAGTTTAGATTTTGTTGTACGGAACTCGGAAAAATTTTGTAAATATAAATACGCTAAAACTATTGTATATAACATTCCCAACAAACAATTAAAGTTAAAATTACGTTAACTTGACCTCTTAATTGGTCAAAAACTTTTCATGACCAATTCCGTAGAAGGGTCCGGATAAGTTTACCTATATTCGTTAGCCTTTTTCCTTATGGGGAAAAACTAAAGTAATATGGAAGTTAATAATTAGTCGGCAAGAATTTTATTCCAATAAGATAATTGCACCTAAAAGAAATACGGACCAATTTTGTTAAAATTTAAAAATATAAACGACATTATTACCAAAATATACCCTAATTATGCCCTTTATAAGACATACTTATATGTGATTTTATACATTCTAATAGCGAACAAGGATAGGAAGAAAAAGAAAAACTATGTCAGGTTACTAAGCTACAAGTAGAGTAGGAGTTAGTATATTTATGGATATTTAGATTTTAATGTAATAAAGTCTGTATTTTTGGTTTCCGTTCATCAAATTGTACAACCCAGAAATTTTTCTCGTATAATGTCATGACCAAACTTTCATAAAAATAACGCGCCTTATAAATATACATTTTTACTATTGCTTTTTAATAATATTACTATACCTACTGAAGAAACCTAAAATAAAAATTGAATGTACTTCGTATAAAATGTGTTTTATAATCTTTCGATATAAATGTATTAACTAATATTATCTGTATTAACATAATTCTAATGAGTAACCAATTAGAAATAATGAACAAAACATTTAGTGTTTATTACAACATGGCCGCTCAAATAAAATCAACTTTGAAGTCAATCTGTCTGTAAGTTTTAACCAATAGGGCAGATTGCCTATGCCTATGTTGACTTCACAGGAAAATATTAACTTTGTGATATTTCCTCCAAATGAAGATATTTTATGGTAATTTATTTCCAATTAAATTATTACTAGGTACCTATATATAAAATTCTACTCTTGGATTTATTTGTGATTGAAAATTCAAATTAAAGCCAATAATATTATGTATGCGTGATAACAAAAACAAAATGAATATTTTCGAACGGAATTCTATACGAATTTCAATTCATGTGCACTACTGAATTCATCTGACACAATAACAATCATATGAAGTGTTTATTGATATATTATCATTAGATTGATTTACATAATATGCAGTGTTGGCTTAAAATCGTTTTTTACAACTCTGTAATATTGTGTAGGACTTGGTTTTCACTGCAGATCGCCAAAACACAAAACAATTTTTACGCGCTATTACATGAAGATATGTCGGAATAGGTACATATAACAAGAAGCTTGTTCCCTAAAAGACCTTTATAAGACACATTTACGTCGAAATATTATTAACAAGTAAATTTGTACCATAATATAGAACAATATTTCTATTAGGTTCATTGAAATGGTCAAATATTCTTTAGTAGTTATCAACAAAGTTGAAAATAGGTTTATATTGTAATAAAAATAGAACTTAACCAATTGAAAGATTTAATAGCGCAAAATAACTAGTTATTATCTTATTTTTAACTTTAAGACAAAATGAGTTTTACAATTTCGTAATAAATATGTAAATATTTATCTATTGTAATAATTTAATCCTTGGATATTGAAGACAGATTTCAAGGCGAAATTAAGTAAACTATAACTTCGTCTTACACGTTATTGGAATGTTAGCATTTGAAAACATAGAATAGGTAAACGATGTTTAATTTCAAACTGTATAAATTGACATATATTTCATTTTACTCGGAAGTCATTATATTACTCTTAGTTAACAAATTTATGACTAAAATTTTGGTATTATAAGATGTAGTAACATTGAAGATTATTTTTATGGAAGAAAGTAGTAAATCTTGATCAATTTAGGATTATTTTTATTGTGTAGTAGTTTATTAGACTTAAATGTTAGTTGGGTTTGTGCGCTCTAAATTTAAATACGCTTAGATCGTTTGGTCTCCTATATATATATATATATATATATATATATATATATATATATATATATATATAACAGTCATCTGACTGCAATAGAAAAAATGCAACGCAGATTCATGAAGTCTGAAAATTTGATGATTGATGGAGAATGTGCCCTTAGAGGAGTAGCTAATGAGATTTTGTTGGAGCGTACTAATTTGTGCAGTATTTCATTGCATAGAGCAGTTTGTTCAATACTTTTCCTATTCAAGGTCATACATAATTTCATTAAATCTGAGGAGCTTCTTTCACAAATTTTTCTTAGAGTACCTATATTTAATTCAAGAAACAATCATTTTTTTTAACTACCTGTATTTCGCATTATATTACCATAACGTCGAGGATTAGCTTGTATATGTTTGTTCTTGTTCTATCGAGCAAATCAAAAATATTTATTCTTAGGTGTATTTTTAATGCATTTTTTATAGAAATGTTTATTGTACAATTGTGGCTTGTTGTAATCATTTTACTGATACGCCTGAGTTTTTTCCTTGCTTCCTGTTATAGTTATGTCTCTATATATTCGTAGATATTCTGTTTTTAATATGTTTTCTTTTTAATTTTATATTTCTTGACTTAAGTTTTGTTTTAAATTGTAAACCTTACTATAATTTTGTTATCTACATCTACTGTATTGTGTCTATCATTCCGTACATGATAGTGCTGGAAATGAAACAAGTGGATCCGTCAATTCGCCACAGCCAATAGGAAACTACGGCACATGCGTACTTACTGCAGCAGAAGTTATGTAAACAGGTATACTCTCACCCAACTAACATTTAAGCATAATAGACTACTGCACAAGGAAAATGAACCTAAATTGATCGAGATTTACTACATTTCGCCATAAAAGTAGTCTTCAATGTTACAAAATCTTATAATACCAAAATTTTAGTCAGAAATTTGTTAACTAAGAGTAATATAATGACCTCGAAGTAAAACGAAATATATGTCAGTTTATACAGTTCGAAATTACATATTGTTTACCTTTTCTGTGTTTTCAAATGCTAACGTTCCAATAACTTGTGAGAAGAAGTTATAATTTACTTAATTTCGCTTTGAAATATGTCTTCAATATCCAGGGATTTTTTAAATAATTATAATAGACAAATATTTGCATATTTATTACAAAATTGTAAAACTTATTTTGTCTTCGACTATAGTATTAAGAATAAGGTAATAACTAGTTATTTTTGCCATATTAAATCCTTCAATTTAATAAGTTCTATTTTTATAACAATATTAAATATATTCAACTTTGTTGATAACTTCTAAGAAATATTTGATCATTTCAATTAACCTAATAGAAATATTGTTCTATATTATGGTACAAATTTACTTATTAATAATACTTCGACGTAAATGTTTCTTAAAAAGATCTTTTAGGGAGCAAGCTTCTTGTTATATGTATTCAGATAGATATTTTCTTGCAATAGGGTGTTGAAGTTGTTTTGTGTTTTGATGATCTGCAATAAAAACCTACTTGTGTCGTACGAGTAAATCAAAAGATAAAGCCCAGCAGGCGGCATACTACACAATATTTCAGAGTTGTAAAAGATAATTATTGGATTCATATTTGTCCTACCAAAATCGAAGCCAACACTGCAGATTATATAAATCAATTTAATGATAATATATATATAAACACATCATAAGTATTCCAAATGATAACACTGTTATCGTCTCAAATGAATTCAGTAGTGCATGTGAATTGAAATTTGAATTGAATTCCGTTCGAAAATATTTATTTTGTTTTTGTTATTAAACACACATAATATTATTGGCTTTAATTTGAATTTTCAAGCACAAATAAATCCAACAGTAGAATTTTATATGTAGGTACCTAGTAATAATTTAGTTGGTAATAAATTACCATAACATGTCTTTATTTGGAGGTCGACATTGGCATAGGCAATCTGCCCTATAGGTTAAACTTCAGACAAATTGACTTCAAAGTTGGTTTTATTTGAGCGGCCATGTTGTAACAAACGCTAGATGTTTTGTTTATTATTTCTAATTGATTACTCATTAAAATTACGTTAATAGAGATAATATTATTTAATATATTTATGACGAAAAATTATTAAACACATTTTATCACGAAATACATCCAGTTTTTATTTTAGGTTATTTTTCAGGATAATAATATTATTAAGAATCAATATTAAAAATGTATATTTATAAGGCGCGTTATTTTTATAAAAGTTTGGTCATCACATTATACGAAAAAATTTTCTGGGTTGTACAATTTGTTGAATAGAAACCAAAAATACAGACTTTATAATATATTAAAATCTAAATATCTATAAATACTCATATACTAACTGCTACTCTACTTGTAGCTTTGTAACCTGACGTAGATTTTTTCTTTCTCTTCCTATCCCTGTTCGCTATTAGAATGTATATAAGCAAACATACAATGTTGTCTCTCTCTAGCAAAAGTAGGTCATATAAAGGGCATAATTAGGTTATATTTTGGTAATAATGTGTTGAAATTTTAACATAAAATTGGTCCGTATTTCTTTTAGGTCCAATTATCTTATTGGAATAAAATCCTTGCCGACCAATTATTAACTTCCATATTACTTTAGTTTATTTCTCCACATAAGGAAAAAGGCCAACGAATATAGGTAAACTTTCCTTATGCGGAATTGGTCATGAAAAGTTTATGACCAATTCAGAGGTCAAGTTAACGTAATTTTAACTTGAAATGTTTGTTGGGCAGGGATATGCGGCACACGATTTAATAGGAAAGTAAAAATCGAAGGTAATTTTGCGATTTAATAAGTATCATTGAATATGTTAATTCGGGCATGGAATTTTATATTCATCAATTCCAAAGACTAATCGAAAGCAATCTTACGTATATTATCCGTCCGCTTAAATTCTCACAGATGCGTTTAATAACACCGTTTGGAAATGAAATATTAATATTCATGGGCTGACTCATTTCCTCGAATATTACGGGATAATTAAGCTACCACACCGCTTTTCGGCAAGTCCCTGTAATCATTAAAAATTATTGAATACAATTAATAGAGATGGACCCCGTCTTTACTCCGCATTCCCGATGCTATCAGAAATTTATGATTTTAAACTTTGAATTGTCACTTATTATCTACATGCCATTAAAATATTTTAACTTCTGCTTCAGTATCGCTGAAGAAATGTGTATGTTTGAATAGGTTTTATGGTATAGATTCGAAAATATTCCTTGTAGTTTGTACACCTCCAAAGTAAAGTCTGACTATTTTTTGTAGTTAATTAATTGTAATTAATTTATTGTTCTAATTAATACACTAAGGGTCGGAATTCCCTTAAAATATACTCATACAAATTATATGTATAAGTAAATGATTTCATTAACAATTAAATGGAAAAATCAGATCCTCAAAACTGTAATAAATATAGAGGGAACAACGCCATTTACTGTACACAATTGTAGTCAATCAATGTTTACCAAAACAAACAAGTTATATTGACAGTTCGCCAACGAAAACCAATACCAGTGGTGTAACAGACTTTGTTGGAAATGTAAAGTAATATTAAAATAGTAATATTTTATAAAGCTGTGAAATATACAGGGTGATTCGCAACTTATCTAAAAAAAAATTGGGAAAAAAGCTTTTTTTTTGTAAAGTTCTTATAGTTTCCGAGAAAAAAATATTGAAGTTCTGGTATTTTCAACCTTTACATCGCCCAATATTGAAATCCGATTACTTATAGTATTAACATTTTTTTGATGCGAATGTTTACATTATTGCCAAAAATGGCTTACGTGTATAGTAACTCGGAGTTGATATCGTTTTAAGTTATGGTGAAGTGAAAATGATTAAACAGAACGATTTTCCGCTAAACATGTGCCAAATGCAGCTATTTTTATTGCGACGAGAGTGCAAGTGTAGTGCAACGCGGACGTGACACGGGAAGTTTGCAACAGAGGTGGAGGTCCACGGCATCTACGGCCATTACAGCAGTGTGGCGCATCGTACATGAGATCCAATGCCATGCCATGTACAGCGTGTCCAAGGATTAATACCAAGGGATTGGATGAAGAGGACCGATATCATGGCCGCCACGATATCCTGACTTTAAATCCTTTGAACTTCTTTTTATGAGGGTATTTAGAAAATGTAGTATATCGCACCGAAGAATAGCTGCTGCCAATAACTTACAAATTCAAAACGGACCAAAAGCAGAAACATTTGTGTTAATTTGTAGAAATTGGGTAAGACTGTGTTACAGTTTGTTTTATTTTTGTAAATAATAAATGAATATATTTTAATAAAGTAGCATAATTTAGAAAATTAACGAACTGACTTTACTAATTAATCAACTCATAAAGGTTATTATTAAAGTCTATTAAAATTGGGGCCTGTATACTGAAATCTATTTTGGATACATTTATTTGTTCGAACTTTTTATTGACGATAGGTCACTTTTTGCGCGGGGATTTCTTTGGCGGGTCGCTCGTAGAACAAAGAATCGATTCCATTTTTCAGAACCCATTTTAACTGCTGTGAAGTCATAAATCAACGCTATATGCTGATTTAATTGTTAATAATTTGGGAAGATTTATTTTGGCATTTGTGCTGCCAGTGATTATAGCAACTTGTGTTGAATTTATCCCATATTCCGGAAAACAAACGAGTTTTAACTTTTACCTACGAGGCAGCTCTTGAAAAGGTATTAAAAATCTCTTTGCTGTAACAATATGATTTCTTCTGTTAACCAATATATTTATACGTATAATTTTAAGTTAGGCCTGTCAGGCCTAAATTAAAATTATCAGGCCTGACTCATACAGGCAGGCCTCATGTCAGTGGCCTGCCTGTATGAGTTTCCTTTCCATCATTCCTCGGCCTGTACCTCGTGGTTCACCCCCTAGGTCTTCCAAACGGAGGACGCCAATAGTCCGAGGGCCTGCCGTTTTGGAGCCGATCGGAAAGTTGCAGTACTTCAAAAAGGCCAGATAAGATTAGTTTAAGATATTTTGCCGTCTTGCACCTTGTATATTCAGATTTCACATAATTTGGTATTGAAATCGTCATATGCGATAGCATTTGATGAACCAATTTGAAAAGTTGACTACAATTACGTTTTGTACTTTGTTACAATTAAAAAAAATTGTCTAATATTTATAACGTTATTTTCATTCCCATAACACCATCTAATAACTATAAAATATACTTTAGTATGTCAAATCTATAATGTACACTGACATATAGTACTATAGAAAGGGTTTTAATTAATATCATAATAAATGATATTAATATTTACATATCTTTCCGTAGAGGGGCGTATATATGTTGGTTTATTGCATCCCTAATTTTGTTGTTAGTAAACATTGCTGATTCCGTGGTTTATGAGTATCATTTAGTACCTTTTTCCCCGTGTTTTTGGTTATTTACATTGTTAAGCTAAAAAGAAGCCAGCACCTCTCTTCAGCCCTCTAGTGTACTGTCCATCGGGTTGTAAAACGGGTGGCGCCTTATAAGTTGTTACAGCATCTCAACCCATGCCCGTCTGCCTGAAAACTCCCGGATTTAGTTATCGACAATTTAAATTCTTTTAATTGCCATCCACAAGCAGGTAACAACTGGACCAAATTTGGTTGTTGTAACAAATATTCCAAACAATTTTATTTCTAAAAACCACAAATTAATTATATTAAAAATTAATAACAATAGCGAAAAAGTTGAATTTGCTGTATAAAATAGGTGTTATGAAATGTTATTTATTTCTTTCTTTGGAAATTTCTTTAAATTTTCTTGTTCGGTCACCGATTGCATGCTTTACCTTGACAAGTTTTAGAGATGACCTGTTTCCAGTGCTGTGCATAAGTGTATTTTTAAATTATTTTCTACCATTTTTGATTTTTTTTTTACAGAATTGTTTTTCTATGAGTAGTTTTGTAAGATTAATTGGAATGTTCAAAGAATAAAAAGAAATAATAAAATTTAATATTCAATTTTATGTGCAAGCAAAAAAATAATAATAATGAATGTAGTCCAAAAATAACTATTGTCACACAAATTGTAACAAAGTTAAGGAAACTGATACAGTAAAATCTAATACAGTAAAAAATAAAACAACATATTTACGAAACAATTCCACTTCACATTTTGGAGAGAATAGTAATGATAAGTGTGTTACTTGTCAACATAAGTATAATACTGTCGTCAAACTTCACCCAAAGTAAGAGGAAACTCTCTAATTCTCCTGGGTTGTCAAAAACAGTGTCGAAACAGCAAGAGAAATCCCAAGCAGCCGACTCCGCTCACATAGCTTCAACTCCGGCTCCAATAACAGCAAAGAACAAAAAGAAAGCTAACATACATGCAGTGTTGCTCAGGAAGTAAGAAAGATTAATGGAAGTTTCTGGGAAACTCAAGACCGGAAACATCAACATCCAGAAGTTAAAACTGATTCGAAATGGAGTTGCCCCCGCGACGACAAACAACTAGTACTAGAGAAGAGTACAACACTTTCTCCCTGGAGGAAGAGTTAAGGGACGTCAACAGTGGTGTCCCACGTGGAGTGCCCACCAGCGATATTGGAACCCAAAGACCAAATGGGAAATGCTGGTGGTGCTGGTACAGGCACTATAGTAACTACTAGAGACCAAAAGGCCACTCAGGGCCCAGTTTAGTGCCACCGCTGCCAGAAGTACGGCTACGGGCAGGGTAAATGCGCCGCTCAGGTGAAATTCGTCAATTGTGGAGAAGACCACAAGTCTACCGACTGCAAGAAGACACGAGAGGACTAGGCTAACTGCGCAAACTGTGGGAAACCGCACCAAACGAGCCGCAGGGGCCGCCCCAAGATCCCAAGGTGGACAAAACCGAAGGATAACAGTAAGGGACCAGCTAAGTATACGCTACCCTCTAAGATGATTGCAACCAGAAGTTTCGCCGATCTCGGGAGGCAAAGGCAAGTTTTGGGAGCGATGCCTCAGTCAAAGCAGAGTACTGAGCTTGCAGAAGCCGTCAGCATGCTGGCTGATATGCCATATTCTCTGCTATCAAAAAACAACTCTTTGCCTTCTATGTTTCAGATTATGATGTTCTCCGAAAAGGCACACCAGAACCAATCACGAACAGTCGCCATAAACCGCTAGGATCATGAAGGAAGAAGAAACTCTTACAAAAACCCCTAACATACTCCGCAAACTCTGTTACTTTTTCCTATACGTGACGCTGGATGACAGGGCCTTTACGGTTGTTCGTCCTAGGTCCTAGCTAAGAGCAACGATTATGAGACTCGGTCGATTGAAGAAACTTATAATATATTATGTAAACTTTGTCGCTGGTGTATTTCATTTTCCAGTGATTTGATGCATTTTTAGTAGTTATAGTGTTATGTCTCTTTCTTGTTACAACACCACGTAAATAGAGTTTTTACAGGGGTCATTTGTCCAATTAGCAAAAGTTTGTGTGTCTCAAAATAAAAAGCACTTTGTAAAGATCTAATTTTCACTAAAATCGACATACTTGTATATACCTACTTGTTGTTCTATCTTTATATTTTTGACCTCTCTAAAATGATTATCACTTTTTGTTTGTAAATATCTGTTTGTTCTTGTAATCTGTTGGGTTAAATCCACTATTTTTTTCAATAAAGTATTTTTAAGACTTCCCTCTTCAAATAGCGAATATTTCATTCAATCTATCAAGATCCAAAATAATAGTGTGATTCATTCACAGCACTTACATTAGTACGGGAGGTAAAGATTGCAGGGAACATGATTCCATAAGCACGCCACTTGAGAAGGGTTTAAAGAACACAAAATTACTAAAAATAGTGACCTCAGCACTTTAATACTTTACTTTAAAAAGTTTATACTCGCCCGTAGAATGTCATCCTTTTAGACGGCAATGGCCTGCCACCACCCACTTTACCTACCTGATGCACACTTCGCCTATATCTACATTAGCACAATAAACTGTACTGCACTATTTACATACGCACTCTACACTACCGGTTATTAGCACTGTCACTAGAAAGATCACACGTTAACACTTATCCTCATCTATTAGGCCCGTTCGTAGAACAAAAGTAATATTAAATAAAATTATTGCTGGGTTGTTTATTCATTGTTACTGTTTAAATGTTTCTCAAATAAAATAATAACTTTTTAAAAGCGTTGGTATGACACATATCATTTTGTTATTGTAACCCCACATTTTAACTAATATTTTCACATACCTTACATTTACATTTACATATACAGCTATTTAAAAAAAAACGTATTTTCAAAGATGTCTGTAAAATGTATTGTTTAGTCAGCTTTCTCCCGTTATTTATTCGTTTTATTTCGGTATCTTTGAATATTTGCAGGTAACATAAGATAACATTCCTATTGTTTGTTATGCCCTAGATTATTCAGGTATTAAATATTAAAAATTATTTGTATTTGTAGAAAACACTGTTTCAAGAATACGGCGTCCCTAAGAACAAACACAGAATAACTAATAAATTAATTATAATCATAATTAAATTAGTGGAAAGATATACCGAAATTTTCATTCCAATCTGGCAAATACAGATTGCCTGCGGCGTATTTACTGCAGTAGAAGCTGTGTAATCGGATAAGCTGTGCGAGATATGGGCTGCATATATTTATCTTTGTGTTAACTGTTTCTAATGGTTACCGGGTTTATAAGATGAATCATTCTCTATTATTTTGCGTATCGACTATGGAAAAGTTTAATATAAATATGTTATACCACTCTCTGTCGGCACTTTGATGTTTTGAGATCTAAACCGTACCGCCGCACGTAAATACTGTCGCAAAAAATGGTCAATTACTAGGGACTTAAAAAAGTATTTTCTTTCCAATTGGGAAATATTTATATACGAGGGATATTCCAAAAGTGTGATGTAAGGCTGTTTATTGTAAAATAATATAATCTATATTGTTTACAAGTTAAAAATGCTGCGGTATAGGTCTTTTTTAAATTGCTCTTTTAATGCAGTTTTTTTTGGACTCCTACACGAAGTGTTTGTGACGTTTCTGATATTCCTGTTTTTTAATTTATTAAACTATATATTCTTTTCAGTAAAAAAAAATACTCAAATGAAAACCCAATGTATAATTATGTCCAGGTAATTTTTTAGTACTTAATATTATTTTAGTGATTTGGGTATTTCTATACGTACATTAATTAATGTGAGACAAATTATTTTAATTTATTTAAAGATGTTACTGGACAAACCATTTTTATTATATACTGTTTGTGCAAAGGTCTCACTTAGAATTGGTGTACCAGTTTGAACTTCAGAAGTTTGAAATTATTGAGCCAAAATAGTTTTGGTATTATCAGAAATTCTGCTTGAACCAGAAATCCTTGAGTGTAAAATTTACATGACACAATTAAGTACCTACTTACATAATTATTACATATTACTCTTTTTTTAATAAATACCAGTACAAATAACTTACTTGTTGGTGCATACAAAAACAATGTTTGACGTTTCATTTGAAAAATATTCGTTTCAAATTCTAATTTTTATCGGAGTACCGCGTAAAATTTTATATCGTGACCTATTTCTTTATATTAGTTGATGAAATATAAAATACATACCTTGAACAATGGAAAAAGGAAAAACCACGTCTTGAGGGACAATTATTCACAGTACAATATATCACGGGCATTTTTAGAAGAAAAATAAAATAAACACTAACAGATATTCAAGATTTTTTGTCTCACACTATATCGATCGCACTCAACACGTTACAGTTCTAGCGTCGGCCACCGTGTAGGATCCTGGGTTCCGAACGGTCCCCGAGACGGGTGAGGAGGGCGAAATTGGTAAGGCGGGGCGTGTTCGAGAGTGAAACAACTTATTAGTCGAGGCAATGAAGCACTAAAAAGGCCAAAGATAGGAAATCTTTTAGGACAGGACGTATCGGAATGCGATTTTTTGCATTCGCTTGCAAAAATTATTTATATCATTCGTACCTACTTTGTACCTATTACAAACCGGAAGTTGCATTGCTGCAGCCAAAAATGCATGCAAAAAATGCATCTTTTGAGAGGCCTTTTGGCAAATTTAATATCTTCGTCATAATTGGCTCAAGTCGGGTACCCGGGGGTTTTCGAGGTCGCTGATCACGACTATGATGTTCAAATTGACCCCCCGAACACCTGGAGCTCAGTAACGCCGACAAACGTCATCTCCGGGGACTATTCCGAACTTTATGAGAGAGAAGAGAGAAACTGGGCACCCAGGGGTTTTTTGGGTCTCTGAATTCGCCATCGGCGAACACCCCACGGACACCTGGTGGGCCCCAACCTATCTACATTATCGACAATAACGAACAGAAAATCGTTATGGGGGCTTTTAGTGTGCGCTGAATCCGAATTTTATGTTGAAAACGACCACCCGAACACCTGGTGCGCCTTAACCTGGCCCTGAACGTCATCCCCGAGGGTTTTTTGGCTTGCTGAAATCAAATATGGCACCGGCCAACACCTCACGGACACCTGGTGTACCCTAACCTGGCTCTAAACGTCTACCCTGAGGGGTTTCCAGACACAATTGAAAAAGACCAACCAAAAATCGTTACTGGAGGTTTTTTGAGTCGCTGAATTCAAATATAGCACCAACGAACACCCCACAGACACCTGGTGCGCCCTACCCTGGCTCTGAACGTCATCCGCGAGGATTTTCCAGACATAATTGAAAAGAACCACCCGAAAATCGTTACGGGGGTTTTTTTGGCTCGCTGAAATCAAATATGGCACCGGCCAACATCCCACAGACACCTGGTGCACCATAACCTGGCTCTGAACGTCATCCCCGAGGGGTTTTCAGACACAATAGAAAAAGACCAACCAAAAATCGTCCCATAATTTCATACATTCTTTCATGGGTAACTCTCCCCCGGGGCCCTCAAAAACGCTTCAGTGTAAGTATACAAGTATACACAGATACTTTCCCCTACTACATGCCCCGCCCAACACGCGTGGATCGAGCAGCTGCCGGCAGTAGATAGAAGAATTCAGCGACCCGAAAAACCCCCAGTAACAATTTTTGGTTGGTCTTTTTCAATTGTGTCTGGAAAACCCTCGGGGAAGACGTTCAGAGCCAGGGTAGGGCGCACCAGGTGTCTGTGGGGTGTTCGTTGGTGCTATATTTGAATTCAGCGACTCAAAAAACCTCCAGTAACGATTTTTGGTTGGTCTTTTTCAATTGTGTCTGGAAACCCCTCGGGGATGACGTTCAGAGCCAGGTTAGGGCACACCAGGTGTTCGGGTGGTCGTTTTCAACATAAAATTCGGATTCAGCGCACACAAAAAGCCCCCATAACGATTTTCGGTTCGTTATTGTCGATATTTCCAGAAAAATTCTCGAAGATGACGTCCGCGTCCAGGTTGGGCCCACCAGGTGTCCGTGGGGTATTCGCCGATGGTATATTCGAATTCAGCGACCCAAAAAACCCCTGGGTGCCCAGTTTCTCTCCTCTCTCGCATAAAGTTCGGGATAGTCCCCGGATATGACGTTCGTCGGCGTTCCTGAGCTCCAGGTGTTCGGGGGGTCAATTTGAACATCATAATCGTGATCAGCCACCTCGAAAACCCCCGAGTACCCGACTTGAGCCAATTCTGACTCTTATTTACGAAGTTATTAAATTTGCCAAAAGGCCTCTCAAAAGATGCATTTTTTGCATGCATTTTTGGCTGCAGCAATGCAACTTCCGGTTTGTAATAGGTACAAAGTAGGCACGAATGATATAAATAATTTTTGCAAGCGAATGCAAAAAACCGCATTCCGATACGTCCTATCCTAAAAGATTTCTTATCATAATGCTCCATTGCCTCGACTATATATATTTATTCTGTAAACTTTGATTATAGAAGTAAAGGGCGACATTATAGAGGGTAACTTTGTCATTTCAATTTTTTGAAATGTAATTCCTACTAGACTGCAACAACATGTAAAAATGGTATTTTATGCCGACAAAATAGGAATTGGTGAAATGTTTAAAACCGCATTCAAAGAAAATAATATACATTCATTTCATTATCGTTATATTTACTTTTCAATATTTCTGTCAAGTGATGCAGATGCTATACATAAACGGACATTTGCCAATAACAATTTGTTTCAGTTGCCATAAATGAAATTTACATTTTCGTGATATAATTTATTTTTAATTCGACAATTTGAATGTAAATAGATGATTATGTTAAAGTTAAATATTCTGCCGAACATCATTAAGTTCATTACTTACAATTCTCTACCTTTATTAACCGTTTAATTACAAAAAACAGCTGTGTACGGGTACTAGCCCGAATTTTATAAAAGAAGCGACTGAAAGCTTAATAAAATTTTAATGTCATCAGTGTCATCAGCTTTACTTAAGCTATATTATATCCAAAATTACAAGCTTATTATGCATAATTATTAAAAGTTAACAAGAATGAAAGTTATCAATACGTACACAGAGAAAAATAGCTGACCAAGTCAAAGAAATTTTGATTCCATTAACCAAATTATTTTGTCGTATATGCACAACAACATATATGTTTCAGCCAATAGATTATTTCTGTTAATTTCTAAATACATCTATGGTTAAGACAATTATACATGGTTCTCTTTGACTAAAGTATTTATTCAAAGTAACAAAATATTTTATTCTATTTCAGAATCAGTAAGTCAATTTCAGCATTTTATTTAGTTAAGATGATACAAATAATGCTGTTAACATAAAAAAATATTTTGATCAAATCAAGACTCTTCCTTACTCACAGCAATATTTTATTATTTGGACTAATATATTTTAACATTCATCTGATTACTCATATAAATTAAATTAACAATACTAAAGTTTTAATTTAAAGACAAGAAAAAGGTAAACTTGCAAAATATCGTAACCTATACGTTGACTTAGTGTGGAAACACATCATGTAGACAAACTTCATAATTACTTGATATACACGAATGCAGCGAATATACTTCAAATAAATTCGCATCTAGCAAATCTTTACTTTGATGTTTATGTCACTTGCGTACGACTCGCGCTCGCTTGCTCAATATAAACTGAACTTCCGCTTATATATGTTTTTATATGTTCTATATGTTTTCACTGTCTCGAGAGTCGGTAATCAAATCGAATATGACATAGAATATTCTATAAAAGTCAAAATAAAGGTATTACAAAAGTTATAAATTTTAACGCCAACAGGAACATAATTAACAAACTAAAGCGGTAGGTAAACGTACATTGCCTCCCTCTTAGAACTGATCGTCCCAATCAGGTTGCTCCACTGTAGGGTATACTGTATTTAACGTACAAGTACTACAATATCGACACCATTGTTCCACATCGGAACGACTCCCAAACCAATAAAATCGTTCTCTGACTTTATTCTTCCTAAACGCACGCCACCTATACCACTATGAAGAACTTCAAGAACTTCTGGCACTCTTTTTCGGGGTAATACAGTTTGATAAATCCTTCCTTTGCAATTAGGATGTTACAGTACTCTTTTCGCTCCAGTTAGGTATATTTAAGTTTTTAATCTTGGTATATAATCCCGATATTCACTCTGTTCTTTAGTAAGAGTTCTATTATCCCTTTTATTCAGGCTCTGCAACTTTGTTCTTTTCTCTTGCTTCATCCAGTTCAGTTGTGGGGTTGTTAGATTAGAAATAACAAGTCCACGGTTTGTAACATGTTAAATATATTAATAAAGATACAACAGCTGGGAAAGAATGTTCCACCAATACAGAAGTCTGGACGGATGCTCAGCTGAAGACAAGCGAAAAGTAACTGGCGTGGTCCTCGGGAGGCTGGCTAATGTCTGGCCATGTGTTAGTTTTATGTTTTTGTTGGCATTGATTTGTTTGGTGAATTAGTGAAAATGTCATAAATTGTAGGGATCACAGATGCAGGTCGGTGACCAGTGTCGGTGACCGCTACACAATTGTTAAAATTACTATGCTACTTTGTACTTCTTCTTCCACTGATTATTTTTCTCTTTCTATTTCTTTCAAGCGAGTTTCCAACTTGTTTTTATCGGTGTTTAACTTCCGCAGCAACTGATCTTTCTGTTTTAAATTTTTGGACAGTTCCTCTTTTACTTCTACTCAGCACTGAGTTTCTTTTTGTTTCATTTCATCCTGAATTAATTTTATATGGTTGAAGTGTTGGACATTGGTATCTTCCAAAGTTTTATTCTGGTTGTCCAGATCAGTTACTGTTTTCTTCTCCTTTTCCAAGTCCTGTCTCAATTTGAATAATTGATTCTTCTGTGTCTCAATATTAGAACTCAGTTCTGGCTGTACTCTTTTGCTGCTTGTTTTACAATTGTCATACTCTTTCCCATTTCGATTGAAAATACTACTAGGGCGTTGATTGCTCAGATATCCGTTTGATCCACAGTTCCAATATAAGATGGGTCTTCGCCTCTTGTATGTGCTCCGCACGGTCTCGTCGTTTATAAAAGTTATCCAATAAATCTTGCAGACTCTTCACAAACTCATCTGCATTCTTTTGAACTCCTCGTCATTCTGATGAATCCACCTTGTCCTATCTTGATCACTTCTAGATGCTTGTCGAGTGGCTTCGATTTCCAGCGCCAAGGCTAGAGCTTCAGATATATTCTTGTGTCTGGCTAACCTTAATGCTTGACTAATTTCGGAATCTTGCAGGCCATCGATAAAGCTGCTTACTGCAAACTGTTCTTGGATCTCTGTCGGTGCGGTGGGGTAGGCTAGCTTCACCATACGTGCTATATCTACCCCCTAATTGCTGCAGATTTTTTTCGAAGCGTTGTCTTCGACCTTTCAGTTGTGCTTGGTAAGCATGATGTAACTAAAACTAAACATAATGTATAAACTATGCCAACACCGAACTGTTTCCTACATCCTGATAAACCTGCAGCAAACAACGACAAGCTGCTAGCAAAAATACGAGAGGCTACTTAATTACTGATGCCAAAAATAATAAATGTAAACATTGCACAATTGTACTTTTAAAACAATTTTTTATGCATACAAATAAAAAAATCATATGTAAATATTTGTTTTCTTTTTTTTTCAAAATTGCACAAAGGACTCAGCAATAATCTTATGGAAATTGGGTTTCTGTCAAATTGTCTGAATTTCTGATATGTTGTAGATTTTGTCATCCTGAACAAAAATCTCCATGGGCACAAAGTGCCAAAATGAACATATTGGCAGCTACGGAGCTGCCAAAGCTCCCCTGACCCGTTGCAAAACTATTCATTTTCAATACTATTTACAGATGTCAAACTGGATTCAATCCTCATGTCAGATTGGACAAATTGACCGTTGACAGCTGTCAATACACTGTCAACGAAGAATAGAAAAGTAAATATTCTCTTTTCACATTGAGAGTTTGGGCTCACAAGTTTCTGCTTGTCATATGTCGAGTTGTTTGTCCTACAGCCGCCATTTTTAAAGTGATTTGACAGTTCGTTGGATTGCTCTATTCCTTGTTGACAGTCAATTGACAGCTGTCAACTGTCAATTTTGCCAATCTGGCATGAGAATTGAATTCAGCTCCCTCAAAAGCCCAAACTCTCAATGTGAAAAGAGAATATTTACTTTTCTATTCTTCGTTGACAGTGTATTGACAGCTGTCAACGGTCAATTTGTCCAATCTGACATGAGGGTTGAATCCAGTGACCTCATAAACATTAAGAATATTAGAATAATTAAAATATGCTTTTGACATCTGTAAATAGTATTGAAAATGAATAGTTTTGCAACGGGTCAAGGGAGCTTTGGCAGCTCCGTAGCTGCCACTTTGTGCCCATGGAGACTTTTGTTCAGGATGACAAAATCTACAACATATCAAAAATTCAGATAATTTGACAGAAACCCAATTTCCATAAGATTATTGCGGGGTCCTTTGTATAATAGTAGTTGTAAACTTCCAATAATATTGATTAAGTATACAATTCACTGCAACATTTTAAAATGCTATTAATAATATTACATAATTGTGCGAATTTTATGCATAAAAATTATTGCACAACGTATGTTGAAAATATGTATAGCAATTTTTTCATAATAATACTTGATATTATAGTGAGTATTGTATAAGAGAGAAAGCAATATGATATTCTCAAGGAAAAGACTAGAAACCATTGAAGTTGCATAAATAAGCGGTGCGTTCACTCTTCCATGATTGAGTATATTTTAAAAATGAATAAAATTATTTTGTTAATTTGAGGAATCATGTTTTTGATTAAATTACTATTTTGATTTATTTAAACAACATTTGTTTTAACCGATAGCAATTTAAACCCATATCACGAATATTTATATATTTTTAATTCAATATATTTTTATACTAATAATATTTTGGATTTGCCATGTTAAACATTGTGTCTACTATTAATATGATTAAAATGTATTAACTGAGTATTTCTTATTTCCATTAGAATAAATATTATGGTGAAAAGCAAGAGAAATATTTTGTTAAATTAAGAAATTGCGTATATCAAATGAATAAAATATGTGCTAATTAAGTTAGATATATCAATTAATTATATTTAATTGACAAAATATGTTTAGTTGTATGTACAATTATTTTCTTTCCGTATAATAAAATTTCCCTTGATTTTTAATCAACTATGAAGCAACCATTCTTTCATGTAGCATGTAATATATTAACTAACTGTCTCAAATTTAATAGAAATATTGAGTTGGAGCATTGCTAAATGCAGAAGTCAAGTTGTCTCTTTCTTCAGCAGTACCGTTGTAAATTATGAAGACTGATATTTTAATTACAAATACTGAATGCTACATGAACCCATGGCCTTTTAACTTATCCCGCTAAAAGAACACTGTACATCTACCCACTTGTAATGAGATGTTATTAGTATAAATCACAGAAATATTACTGTCATTAGGAACACTGAACAGCGATGTATGCAATAACTCACAAGAATGTGCCCATAATATCTGTTTAAGAGAGGACAGTCGATTAAATCCTACACAAATTTAATTTTCTCGGAAAGTCAGTCAAGGGACGAAAAATGGAAATAACTAAACGCAGTTTATATGAGCAAATTTGATTCATGTATACAGGGAGTTGAGCTGGGGAGGCAATAGATCTCATAAAAATTATTACAAATAAACAATAGTAATATGTGTCTCAAAATCCTTAATTTCTGCGGAATATGATGTCAAATAATAATAATAAGTAAGAAGACATATTTGCCGATAAACTGAAGTAATGAAAATTAAAAATTACTGAAAAGGAAATTATTCAATTGAAAAGTAAAATTAAAGACAGTCCATGTTGTGAAAGAAAATGTAATTAAATTGCAGATTGAAACAATATGATAAATTTCTAACACCTGTTAAAGTTTGGTCCTTGCAATTTGAGACACCCTGTATATCTAACACAATGATAATATATACAAAAAAAAATATTGTTGCCTTTATGGAAAATATACAAATACAAATAATTTTAGACTTTCAAGAACTGAATAATATAGAGCTTAGCAAGTAACAGGAATGTTATCTCATGCCATCTGCGAATATTCAAATATATCGAAATAAAATGAATATACAGGGTGAACCTTAAATAAGTACAAATATTTTAACCAGCAGTACAGTTCACTGTGTAGAACACATATTTAATAGTTTTTTTTTACAAAAAAAAAATATGAATAAAAAAGTCAAATTTTAGATAAATTTCGCGATTTTTCAACAGAAAACTTGAGAACAGCTGCTACGGGAGTCATGGTGGATGTGAATTCCACAACGTTGCCAGTATTACATTAATGTCTTCGAATAGGCTTCAACAAATATGTTTATTTATGAAAATATTACTGGCCATCTCCTCCCCTTTGCTATTCCTATACCTCACCAATAAATTGAAAATATGAACCAGATTCTCTACTCCACAGTTTTCCAGAATTTGTTGATTATCCATGTTTACTACACTCCAACTGAGTTATCACAATATGTTATCGTTACCCCTATCACTTATTATCACTACTTGAGAAATATTCTTTTAGCATGTCAAGCTTTTCACTCTTTGAATAATGTGCCACATTTTATTTAATCACACTGTATTTTCTTGAAAAATATGAATTAAATACACAAGACACTTAAGAGAAAAACACTGCCCGTGCAAATAAAAAGACGTTTTAAATACGTTTTATACGTTAGTACCGCAACTCTTAAAGCAGATGCGTCAAGCAGTGTATTACTTAAAGAAACCATTAGTTTAGTTTGGTTTCAGAAGATTTTGCATCTTCTGTATTGAAATTAACAAACTCTTTACACAAATATTACATGTTTTGTTTCCACTTGTAATTTACACGGTTTATTTCTTTGCGCTGGACCATACTTGTGATGCGATATCAACATCAACATAACCTCTTTGTCCACTATCAATCCTAGTGAGTGGGGCTGATACGGGACATTTCATCTACTGCTCGTGACATCTACCTGTTACCTGTGCCTACGGCACTAGTTTCTTTTTTCCATGCGATTGACATTGCTTTTAAATATTTTATTTTGCCTTCTCTTAACATTGAACATACATCAAACTAGTTATTTTGTTATTCCATGTTTTGTGTTTATTTTTAAAATCTGCTTCACCCACTACGAAGTACGAAATGGTTGGCACGGACACGTTGTTTGAGGTTATGTGGCCAAAAATTAACTCTTATGGTGTTATTTGAAGATCATAGTTTTTTTTTGTTATTCTTCATAAAATAATTTAAGGGTTATAATTTGTGATAATCTTTATAACAGTGTACAATGGTATTAACTTCTGAAATGTGGATAACTGTTTAAATAGTTGGTTTTTCAGTAAGTAGGTGAGCTTTTATGCACGTGTATGAATAATTTTTGGAATCATTGAACAAAGTAACTTCTTAAACACTTTAATTGATAGTATCGAACGTGCGGAAATTCATATTTTAATCGTTTATGATAATTTTACTATATTTATTGTTAAAAACAACTTTTTTTAAATTAGAAACTACCGCAAAAATTGAATTTACGTTAAACAATTATTTCTCTTACAGACGATATGGCAACCTTGCCTTCAACAAATCATATAGCTTATTTTATTAGGTTACATAGTGGTTTATCTGGTCAGCGGCCCTCAAAATGTAGGCATTTTAAAAAAATAATTAATATCTCCGTAAATATTTGAAATTTTTAAAAATGACTTTCACTAGATTTATCTATATGACGAACTACACCTGCAGTTAAAATATTTGTACTTATTTAAGGTTCACCCTGTATAACGACAAAAAGCGGTCTAACCAACACATTTTTTTATGTACAACAGATATATTTCAAAATAAGTATTTTTTAAAATTTAATTGTAGATGCAAATATTGTTAACATAAATAAACATACATAGTTCTGCATATAAGATTGTTCACTTTTGTTACAAGTATGTGAAAATAATTGTTAAAATGTGTAGAATAACAAAATAATGTGTATAACGGTTTTTAAAAATTATTATTTTATTTGAGTAGAATTTAAAGTAAAAAGTAGATAAACAAATCAACAATTTTATTTTTGACATTACTTTTATTGTACCGATGTTATTTTTCGAGATTTCAGTACCTAAAAAGATCACAAGAGAAATACAGTGACCTTAACTATTCACACGGGCGCACATACAAAAGTTAATTTCTTGAATACCGTAACACCTTGTAAAGTAAACTTTTTCTTAAAACTGTTTTGCACTATCGGTTATATTTGCGTTGACATAACTATAGATCAATTTTCAATAATTAATGTAGCTCTCCACATAACGAAGTTTTTTATGCACAAATTTTGTGGTGCCGAATTCGAAACTAATTTTCTCGAAAAGGTTTTAAGTTATCACAAAATGGCGTGTACCATAAGAAGCGCTATTTTTATATAAGTTTTGAAAATTAAATTATGAACATAGATAAAATCATTGATTTACAAGCGCAATATATGTTACAAAAATCATAATTGAATGAAACGAGGAATCTAAAATTTCGATTTTAAAAAGTTCGTCACTACTGAAAAAATTTGGATCCCATTTCGGATGCCCAAATTGTCCCCCTACGAGATGGTAAAGGTTTAATTCAGTTTAAGAAAACTGCATAATTGAGAACCAATATTACTTCACTATTAATTCATAGTCGACATATCTAGGTCGAAGAAAATCCTCATGACATTATTGTGTGTGTTTTAGGTATAACTATAAAATTTGCAGGTTACGTAAAGTACCAGTGGCGCACTCCTGTTGAGAAAATTTAATTTTTCTTTAAACGGCTAGAAATAAAAAAATATGTGATGAAACGTATGAAACTAATATTGTTTACATGATTATATAGGATGATATATTTTTTCTTGTGCAAACAGCCATACCCATAACCCCGCCACTGGTACTTTACGTAATCTGCAAATTTTACATGTTATACTAGAAAATTATACTAAATTTGCCAAAAATATCTCAAAGGGAATAAAAGTTATCAATTTTAAATTGATTTTTTTATCAGGTTTAGAAATACTATATCTTGGAAACGATGCCTTTCCGACCCTATGCTTATTTAATAAAATTACCTGTATTTTAACCATAGAATACATCTCTGGATTTTCTGCACGCAATTAGGAAACACCATGTATAACATAACATTATATGAAAGTAGTAAATTCATATGGAAAACTCAACAACACACATTTAGAGAAAAACATGTGTATAATAAATTATTAAAGTGTAACATGCCATTTGGGGATAAATTATGTCATTATGGCAAATTGTGGAGGTTCAATAAACTGCCTCACTTGATATTACATTTATCACGTACAATTTTAAGTGCTTGTGGAAATTGGTGTAGAACCAAACAGCCTCCAGAGCATTAATTCGGGGGAATCCGAGGAATGTCGGTTTTCGACAGACCTGATTACATGTGCCCACATAGATACATAAGAGCTAGGCGTGGGCTAAAATTTCGCTAGAAATAAAATCTTGCCATTTGCATATGAATAGTAAATTGTGAGCTGCGAGACATTTTTGCAACGCGTCTATTGAATATGATTTTTTCTGATAGATGTAACAATTCCTTTTCTCGTACATAGGTTATGTAACACAGGAAAGTTGTAATAGGAAATCTAAAGGACGCTTATTAATATGGCAAGTAAGCGGTTTTAATATCAGAAGACCAGATTAAACTTCATTATAAAGATATTTAACCTTATTAGTTGCACAATCATGCGATGGTGTACAATAAAAGATGAAACTTTTACTCTCTGTGTGCGAATATCTTGACTGTAGGTATATATGTATCCTATTTTCTAAGTCAATTCGAAATATATTCCTGAAATGCAGCGATAAATTATTAACTAGAAACAAATTAATTTTAGTAATAAATTTCAAAGCATTATTTGTATTTGTCTTTCAGACTGCATCAGAATCTTTTATTAATATTTGCATCGAATCTTAGCGTAATAAATTATATACAGGGTAATTTATTAATAATGGGACAGAGCTTAAGAGCATGTTGCTGACCTCAAAATAGAGTGATTAAGCCAAATATGCCTTATTCGAATGTTGCTCCTTTTCGATCTACAGGGTGTCAAAGTTGAAAAAATAAATCGCATTTTCTTTATTATTTTTCGATCGCATCGACCGCATTTTATGAAATTTTTTATAGAGGGGTTTCTTGGTACTAGAAATTCGAATATGTCGACGATTTTGGTGTATCTGCTAGACAGCGCCACCATAGACCTTATAAATCATGGACGTGCCCGAAACCGTTTTCTGCCTATACAAATCGTTGATGCTCAGATGTGTGCGACAGAGATAGAGCTAGTCCGGGCAAAAACCCACAGATCATTAGCCGAAAAAACAAAAACCGTAAATGACAGACGTGTGACAAACCGAATTATATTGGATATTTACTCATTTATTCAGAAATTTAATTTAAAATTGCATTTTGATAATAACAATTTGTAAGGAAGGTTTTAATTATTTAGGAAAGGTTTTGTCAGGTTATGTTTATATATGTTTCTGTCATAGAACATCTGTTTTTGCCCGAACTAGCTTCATCCCTCTTGTACACATCAGGACAGTGGATCTCTATTTCTAGGGCCGGTCCATGATTTATAAGGTCTATGGGCGCAATCACGACCATTTGAACCCCTTTAAATCGCTACGACTTTTTTGTGCATCACTGTATTCTCTCTCTTTTCTAGTTAAAAAAGGTACGCCTTGTTGATGTCGCAAGAAGCAATGGTTTCTGAGAAAAATGCATCTAAATCTCATGGTGAATGCAATTTATCCAAAGTAAAGTCAAATTGTTGCGTAAGTAATGGGCTATACTGTAACAACATAATACTGTGTTCAAAATAAGCGAAATTTCGTGAAATTTGTTTCAAGCGATCGAAAGATAAGAAAGAAAATGTGATTTATTTCTTCAATTTTGACACCCTATATCTTTGGTATTATTGACTTTGGAGGATTTTTGGATATTTTTACGATAAGCTAAAGTAAATCGACTTATGGCGGTGGATGGTCGCCCCTAGCAGATATGCCAAAATCATCGACATATTCGAATTTTTAGTACCAAGAACCGCCCCTATACCAAATTTCATAAAATACGGTCGATGCGATCGAAAAATAAATTGTGATTTATCTTTTCAATTTTGATACCCTGTAGATCGAAAAGTACCAACATTCGGATAAGGCATATTTGGCTTAATCGCTCTATTTTGAGGTCAGCAACATGCTCTTAAGCTCTGTCCCATTATTAATAAATCACCCTGTATATATTAGGTTAGCATTCATCCATCGATGTCTCATAGCATTTTATGGCCATAATAAACCCAATTAAGTTGAAATAATTAACGTTAAATTTAAAAAAGTAATTAGGTTGATCAGATCTCGATGATGTTCTATCTGCCCCAGACTATAAATAAAATAAAATTCATTCAGATTTTTTCTTTAACTGTAATAATTTTTTCAAAAATCTCGAATTTACCCTGGCATTTTTTATAGGTAACTGTTTGTTGATCATCTGGTCTCTTCCAAATAAATACATTTGCCCACAAACATCATTATAATCTAAGTATCGAAAGAGGAAAATTATATTGTTCCTCCATGTTACGAAATTTCTTCAGAAGTAAAAAATTTATTCGAAAAACTTGAACCATATACGTGCAATTGATTTTTGTCTTTAGATATGGTTAAAAGTACAGCATTAGATATAGCTATAGGAAGTTTATGTAACCAATGAGTACAGTAGTAGTAATGTAAGTGACTGAATATTTCTGATATTTCAAAAATTCAATAAATGTAGAAAAGAGTTTTTAGTTGTACATACTATTATGGATATGTGGTTCAGAAGCTGACTTACCTTGTCAATTATTGAACTTCTTAACCGTATCATAATCTAAATGTGTTTCCGATCTTGGAATTGACTCAAAATGGGCTATTGAACTTCAAAAGAATTACGAGACTTCGAGAACATGTAAAATTTATGTCAGCACAACGTCATAGGCTGAAACGTCAAGTAAAGATACGTATTTGTTATTGATCTTGGAATTTTCGTAAAGTGTATTATCATGCAAGAATAAATAAATTTTGGCTACGAAAGATGCATTCAATTTTGGCATGTTGGGAGTGGGAGACACTCAATTTCAGCAAGTGAACGATAATTACCAAATCACAGATACCTACAGAAGACAAGAACATTTTAAATGAATTAAAAGAATATTTGAAAAAGGAAATAAAATGCAACTAGGATTAAATGATGAATAATTTACACAAAAATAATAAGTAAGAAGACATATTTGCCGATAAATTGAAGAACTGAAAATTAAAAATTACTGAAAAGGAAATTATTCAATTGAAAAGTAAAATTAAAGACAGTCTGTGTTGTGACAGAAAATGTAATTAAATTTCAGAGTGAAACAATATGATAAATTTCATGGTAATTTAATATTTTCTATCTTCAAGAATAAAAACACGTAATATCAGAGGTGACTATGAAGGTGTTAATAACGATAGTTGAAGATAAACAAAGCAATCTGCGACATGGTTACTAAACAGGTACAACAAAAGAGTAAAAGACAACAACTTCGCCCTTGTCATTAATATGACAAGGCCGAACGTAATTACTGATTGCAGAATACAGAACCAAAACGGAAATTTAGAAACGTCAAATGAGGAAATCATATTCGCCACAGATGTAGCAGCTATACCGAGCGCATTGCAATAGAAAAGGCTGATAAAAAAACGAATGAGAAAATTGTGTAAATGGATGACTCTAAATGAAGGAATGAGGGAAACCTGGAAAACTTCATTAATTAACATATATGGTTACGTTATTTTATTAGATAGACACCATATTGTTCCATACACTTTTGATAAAACTCCGTCCTCCACTGCCTCAATTGCAATTAATTTTGCATTGAGGTCGAATCGGTTCTTGACATGTAGGAAGAGATGTCTAGTCATTGTCAATACTAACAAAATACGTTGTGCTACTCAAAATCAACGATGGTGAAGATTGAGATAAGGAATTGTTCAACTTCACGATAACTCGCGTCTGTGAGGGGACAAGACTCATACCAAAAGGGAAGTCCAATAAAATATGAGCTTGATCCTTGTTTTATTCCGGGGGTGTATCGCATACCACGTGAGTGTGTGAAGAATTACTTGTGCCATATCTCTACATAATCAATTATTACAAGAAGAAAAAAGTTTTTACGATATACAGGGTGAGTCAGTCATTACTTTTAAACACGTATTCGGAAGGCATAATAAAGGCAGAAAATCGAAAAATAAATTTTTACTCAACCTTTAAAAAAATAAACTAATCACCCAAGAAAAATCGGTAACACGACGCTCCTGGTACGCTACGAACTTTCTGATGACGCAGCCATAAGAAAATCGAATGCTTCGTTGCCACATCATGTTTACATACATAATATCGTTTAACACTTCAGCGTGTTATTGAGATTTACCCCCATTTAGTCGCACTTTCTGCATTTCCCGCATTTCTTTCCCCCCAAATTTGGAGGTCACACCACACATTTGGAGGGGGGATGAAAAGAATACAAGCAACAGTTTGTTTATTTCAGTCTCATGTATTGGGCGTAAATTCACAATACCTAATTTTACAAATTTCAAATATGCGGAAATGGTAGTACGGAGAATGTTTATGAAATGCGAATGCCGCTACTGCGGAATATCGGAGATGTGGGTCATCGGCAAAATGGCTTAAATGTGATAGAAGGTTTTTAAAAATCTAAAGGTTGAGGAGCAACCTACTACACTCAGTTCCAAAAAAAGTGACGCACTTGATTTTTGACCTAACTTTGTTTTCTTTTTACTTCTAAACCAGCCGGCCAATTTTTAATTTTTTTTTATTTGTTGGTAGGTAATTCCTTTGCCTTTCCAAAAAAATTAAAGACGCCGAAATTTTTTCAAAGCCTCTTGGATGGTAGTGGAAAAACTCGAGTCATGTTTTTTTAGTAATTTTTGACTCACCCTGTGTGTTAATCAAGTAATGGTATAGTAGGTGCTTCACTCTATATGAAAGATGCGTCTTTTGTGAGCATTTTGTTTTTTTATTCATTGATTTATCTCTAAAATTGTCCAAATTACAGCTTTTTAGCTCAAGTTTTGCAACTTTCTTAATTTATCGAGAAAATTTTCTACTAAAATAAACATACGATTTTCACGAAACACTTTTATTAAGCGCAATATTATAACCTGGGGTAACTGATTAATACCGTGTATTGCCTCCCCTAGCAACTCTAAGGGTTTCTAATCTACGCGGCATACTGGAAATTAGGTTTCTTATCCTGTCCATTATTTGAGACATTTTATATAATTTTTTTCACTAAAACTTGTTTAATGCTACTTAATTAATAACAAAACGTCAAATGCGTTAAATGACACAACGTCAAATTGCAAGTGGCATTTGTTTTTCAAAGAAGATCCTACAAAGAAATATGGGATAAACGTAAATGATAAATTAAGAAAGTTGGTATATACAAAACTTAAGCTGTAATTTTAGAGATAAATCAATGAATAAAAAAACAATATGCTCGCAAGAGAAACATCTTTCATATAGAGTGTAATCACCTACTATAACATTACTTGATTAACACACAGGGTGAGTCAAAAATGAGTAAAATAACATGACTCAAGTTTTTCCACTACCATCCAGGAGGCTTTGAAAAAAATTCAACGTCTTTAATTTTCTTTGAAAGGCAAAGGAATTACCTAGCAACACATAAAAAAAAATTAAAAATCGGCCGATTGGTTTATAAGTAAATAGAAAATAAAGTTAGGTCAAAAATCAAGTGCGTCACTTTTTTTGGAACTGAGTGTATTTCTATAAGAACCATTTCAAGGCGATTGGAGATATCCCAAAGCAAGGTTTGCAGAATATTACGAGAAAACTCACTGAACCCGTAACATGTTCAGTAAGTTCAAGTTTAAGAACCTGCTAATTTCCCCAGCCGTCTTGAATATTGCAATTGGTTGAGCTTAATTGTATTAATAAAGTGCTATGGACGGATGAGTGCAACTTTATTCAAACTGACATTTTAAACAGGTTAGTACCATACTACTTTAAAAACAATAAATTTCTAGGCTATATGTACGTAACTACAAACTGAATAATTAATTGCAGTTACGATTAATACTAAACATTCATATTCAATTGTAAGACGTAGTGAAAACGTAATATCAAAAATATTAAACTGTAATAACCTAACATTCGAAAATATTTATTTATTACCTACATTTGTTTTCATTAACAAATAAATCAATATTTAAGGAAAATTAATTCATTTGTCTAGATAAAAAAAGTTAGTTTCACTTCTTGTCGTTAAATAACAGTACAAAAATTAGGTAATTAGGTTATTGACATAATAATACGGTAGGTCAAGATTCACTCTCGATAACTTTTATGAGCATCAGATCAGAGGCGTGCCGTTTAGGTCTTGGACAGTTTTTTGTCGACAACACGAGGGTTTTTTTATTACTTAGTATTTAAACACGAAACACTTTTCAGCTTCTCTTAATAATTTACTCATTGGGTATAGGTTTTTTTTGTAATGTACGTAAATGGTTTATTACTCGGTTTATTATTAGATATGTTGGAGTTTTGTAATTTCAATGTTAAATATTTTTTAAACTGTAACCAAGCTAATTTCTTTTCAGTCATAACAGCCATATTTGGTCGGACAAAAATCCACACGTTACTCGTTGGTTTAGCTTTCAGAGGCGATTTGTTGTCAATGTATGGACAGAAGTGTACGGGGATCGTTTAATTGGACCATATTTTCTACCGGAAAACCTCGGTAACTGGTCGCTGCTAGTAATAGAATTAAAATATACATCCCTAGCTTTATCTGGGATTTTTTGACCTGCCCTAGTTGTTCTTGGGCTAAGCTCTGCTGCCCGCTATCGGTATTTTTGGGCCCCCCAAAGAGATATTGATTTTGGCCCATGTCGTTGGTATTACGACTATTACGATCAGATCCGTTCGCGTCCCATGTTTCACAAACGTTTGGCCGCTGTTCACTGTCGGCATCACTCAAGTGACTCAACGATTGCAGTAGATGAGGGATATATAAAAAAATTAGTACTTATCTTTATAATACTTACTTCCTTTTAGCAGGGATTAGAATGTGTCAACGGTGAGTCTGAATGCTTCAACGATTATCTGATTGCGCAGGCTCAAAGTTCCGAACAGTGTCATCGAAGCTATAAAAGCAGTAAAGTGATTCTTGGTCGCGGCAAACTTTTTGCGGAGTCACCACTGAAGATGTAGTGAGTGAAGAACGGTAAAATGTTTGGAATATGATTAGTTACAGAGACATATCTCAGAAGATCACTAATGTGTGAGGAGGGGCTTCTACCATAGCATTAGGTATAGTGTCAACAATAGGGACACTGGGCCTGTTTATATATTGATTCTGATAGCAGATCGGCCCCCACAAAGTCTAACCCGATAACAACAAGAGCAGGTTAAAAATTTTCACCTAAAATTACAGAAGTGCACGTTAATTCTAATATGGCAACCAATTACCTAGGCTATGGCAAAATCCATAATATTATATAGCAGATAACATAACAGGGGTTGTGAAAGCCTTAATACCACTATTTTTTATTTTCATTTGTTTTAATATCAGTATCCTAATAACTGTTTGTCTTTTCTTAAGAACAGTTACTAATAAAAATGGTTTATGATTGACACTGATGTATAAAAAAAGAAAGGGAAACGTATCCAAGACATTTACATTTCTGCAATAGCAATATAACTGAATGGCGTAAAATCGCTAATTCCTCAAGAGTTCATTCATTACCAGCTAATTGCGCGATTTCCAAATGTAACATTGCGGAAGCATTCATATATACAACCGCAATTATTTTCTCTCTCCCGTGGCAATATAAGATCCGCTACAGCTTCCTACGGAGTACAATTTATTGGATAAAAAACCCCTTTCGATATCAGTTGAACCGGGCATATTTAAATTGTCGAGATTCATAAATATCGGTTGATCATGCGTGCCATGCCCGTGGAACTACTAGCGGTGTGGCCGGTACACCTGCGGTGTTCTGCGGTGCAGTCCGGTAAAGTTATCGAAAATGATGCATTAACGAAATTACGAAACAGGTGGAGACGTCGTGGTTGCCCGTCGTCAACAAATTGTGCTCTCTAGCGGTTCGCCTTTACGCGATATATATAATTTTGGTACAACCGGGTAATATATATTACCGACAAGGGTTTCTTTAAACACGCAGATGTACATATTTTAAAACCAACTTTGTGGTTAATAAACCAATTTAAACATGCCTACAACCTACAACATAACTTGCAAAGGACAGGATTGCCATTAATTTTAATTATTATTATTATTAATTCTAAATTTAATGTTTAAGTTGTTGTCAAAAGGAAAACTTGGTACATTGGATGTATACAACATTAGTAGTAAGAATTCTTTATGGTGGCCTAAGGTCAAAGAGAACAAAAGTGAATTTTAGAAATTGACCTGCTTAGTTGTAATAGGAGCTATGACATCAACTCCAACGGCTGCCTGAGAAGTCTTGTTAAATCTGCCACCGCTATACCGGGTGCAATGCAGTATCTTACTCCCAATTGCAACCCCAGCAAATTGAATTCCCTACTAAATTCATGTTGCAGAGATGATTTTTCAAACGTCAGTGTCCTGTTAACATCCCTGCGTTTTGTCTCAGCCAGGTTTTCTCATACTGAGTATTTAATTTCCTCTTTTCTGTGAAGAAAAATACAAGGCTACCTTCACTCGTCTCCAGAGCTTGCTTACCTACACTGTAAGCAATGCCAACTCCCTCTTCGAAAAGTTTCTGATATCTTTTTTGTAAATTCATTTACCTTTTCAATGCCTTCATGTTCTGGTGTTCTGGGTAGAATCTGAGGATATCATCAGTTATTTAACAGGGTATTTCATTTTTCAGGAAATCAATTTTATTTTGATTTTTTGGTAGTCCCGCTAAAACTTATGTTTAAATCGAAATATACTTATTATGAACACATTCTGATAAAAAAATATATCAACAAATTTAACATACAAATGCGTCCAAAAAGTACCCAAACGCCATTGTTTTGTCATGTAAAATGTGTATAGCCTTGAGCCAGATTGACACAGAAGAAACTAAAATCGGTAAGTAAACGTCAACACTATGAATTGTAAAATTATCGTCAAATAATATCCATGCGGTATCTAGTGTCTGTATATAAAATTTCGTAGCAATAGCTATGATGGCTGATATTTAAGCACTGAATGTCGTAGAAGAAACACCCGGTATATTGTGCCATAAGATAAAGCAAGAGTGGCGACCTACCAGACTGGAAATTATAATAAGTGGGGAGAATTACACCTTGCAATCCTCAAAAAATCATGAACGCATTGTTGTCGGTGTCAATCCTGAAGAAGAATTATTGCAGATTTTATGGAACTTACAATGCACCTGAAAGGATGGATCTTGGTATGGTTTATAATGGCTTCAAAACTAGAAACTGGATGTGAAATAGTAGTATTAAGATCCAATGACAGAGATACTATATCCTGGGAAACGCGTGTTTCACTAAAAATTTTAAGGGAACACGTAAGCTCATCTATATTTTATCAAATAGCCAGGCTGTAGGAAGTGTCTTAGACTCAAAGTATGTTCAAGACTGGTTTAGAATTATTTATAATTGCTAAATAATCTGACAAGAATTCACACAATTGGGCTATGCTAGATACCAGGAGGTGAAGGAATTGAAAAGGTAAATGAACTTGCAAAAAGGATCTGACACCTGGACAGGATCTAGTGAAGGAAGTCTTGGGTTTTCCTTCACGAAAAGAGCAGCTCTCAAGACACTGTCGTTTGAAGAATCATTTCCACAACTTGATTTTAGTAGAGAATTCAATTTGTTGGAGTTGCAATTGGGAAGAATATACTGCGATATTCTGGCATGGTACACCTTAGATGCAGTCTCCGGTAAACCGTTCTTAGATGCAAGGGAATTAATGGAAATATCGGCTAACGGACTTTTAAACTAAATTAAGGATTACTCCTATGTTTGTCTGCATGCTGGGATATTCTTCGATTGTTACGCAAGTGAAAATGGCAGTTATAACGGTAAACTTTTTTTTTCTGTCGGACTATTGACAGAGAAAACGTCTCGTACCGTTACGAAGAAATTATATGTAGTCACTCAATGATCGCACACAAGTGTATTATTACTTATTACGCCACAAGTGCTCCATAATGTTAGAAAACATTTGGCAATGTTTCTACTACTGTATGGAGGTTGGTGGTGAGCATGTTTAATATATATTAAAATAAAATTAATGGTAAAAAAATGTAATGATCTGAACTTTTCACCTTTAATTTCTTGAGAATTAATCATCCCAGTTAAAAAACTAGATAACGCTGAAGAAATAATGAATGCTCTTTAAAATGATATGTCACAGAATAATATCACTTTCCATTTCAGATTCTAAGCATGAAGATCACCCTTTCTTAGAGGTACAAATTATATGTCTCCCTCAAGACAAAATTTAATAGGTTCAAGCGTGTTTTAGTTTTTGCATCAAAACGACAAAAACTTGGGTAACAAATTTTCAGTTGTCCACACTGTATAAACTGAATTTGCGGACGCTCTAATAAAGTTATACTAAAATTTATAGAGAGAGCGGAAGTATACGTATGTGCTGCCCCCTGATAGATCTACTTAAAATTTTCTGTAGAACTCAGCAATATTGTAAGCTCAAATTTACCAGAAGGTTATGCCTCAAAAGTATTTTTTATCGGAATTTTAAGTTTTATGAAAAATAATATTTTCTCTAAAACTGTTTGTCTGATTTTAATGCTCAAAAACTATGTAATAGAGCTTGATCTGGTAACTCTGTAGAAAATTGCTATTTGTTTTGTTTTTTTTTTTTTCAAAAAAGAAACTGGTAAAAAGTTTCGGATTTTTTTTATGATATACTATCACCATGTTCTACCACAAAAATGTTTGATGTATAGTATATACAAGGAGTCTAACTGTAAAACAAATAGAAAGAGTATTCCATAGTTTAAAACACATAAGTTGGAGGACAAATACAGAGTTCTGGATTTTGGGACAAGATAAAACATGAAAAAATAATAGTTGTTTTCCCTAATTTTTATTTCTATAACACTCCCTTTTCCTGATACAGGGCTTTCAGTTTTCATATAGGTAAATATTTTATTTTTTATAACTAAACAAATAAATATTTTTTCTTCAAACTTATGCAGTAATCATAATAAAAGACTTGACTCCTTTGAACTAAAGCCAGTGGCATAGATATGAGTTTTCTTTACCTTTGAACCTCATAAGCCTCTACACTAATGGTGAAAAGTGTGTTTTCAGGACAAATATTATTGTATACTATTTTCTGAAAAAGTGCTGTTGAGGAATTCACTGAGCAGCTTTGTTTTTCAGATATTTTTATTTTTTCAAATCAGGGTTATCTTATGGGATTACAAAGATCCCAGGCAACACAACATAATCTAATAAACGTTGTATTTCCGTATATTTCGTCTATTTTCCATCCTGGTCTAAAATTATATGTAATATAGACGGCATTTTATAGACACTTTTTGTACCACAAATAAAATAATCGTTTAATAGATGTCTAAACTCATCCTCTCTACTTTTCATTTACTGAGAGACGTCTATTATAAATATAACATCGACCTTGTAAACACGTGATACTAAACAAGAGCAACTGTTGTACTTTAGAGATGATATCTTTATTTTACGACAATCCGTATATGTAGTGTGAATTACATAACGATCAAGTATTAGTAAGATCTCATAGAAAATTTAATATAATAAATGTTTAATAGATGTCTATTAATTAAGCTCCTAATTTTTATCTACCGATAGACGTATATTATAAATATAATATCGACCTTATAATCACGACAAACAACAGTACTGTTGTTTTTTAAAGATGATACAAAATAATAAAATATTTATACAATGCTCATATAGTGCTTAATATTTCGATGATTTATTTTTATAATAATTTTTCGAAAGGTAAATAATACCATAACATATTTTAGTTGTATTCTTACACTCAGCGATCTGTTCAATGTCACTCTACTCACTCTACGCCCTTTGTCATTCGTTGTAATATGTAGATATGAAATATTGTGAAGCTGCTCCTATTAATTAACAACAGATATCTAATAAAGTTCGGCACTGTTCACTGTCGTTTTGTTGCCGTTTGTGAGTGTCTTATTTTTATTCTACAGCCAACAAAGCTGAAAATTTGAATGTAAGTTAGTGCTCGTAGAAATTTATCATCCAATCAAATCAAAAAGGTAAACTAAATCAAATATGAATTACGAAACATTAATAGGTAGTAAGTATTGTTTTATTTCAGAATCAGTATATTTCACAGATCCAACATGGAAGATGGTTATGGTTGAGACTGTCAATTAGCTTTAGGTATAATAACAAGAAATCGTCAGAAAAATCCTATTGTAAATAAACCTTAAAATAGGAGAATGGGCTTTAATAAAACCATAAATCAATCTAAAATGTAGTAGTCAATATTACCTACTACTCCTGGTTAAAGTATTTGTAGTTCATATTTATATGTTAAAAGTGTTTGATTTATAAATTTCTTTAATTTATGTAAAATTTGTAGGTACATACTGAGTGATTATATTATTAACTGCTATTTAAACATTTTATCCTTTAATATTTTGCAACAACATGGGGCAACTTGTAACAGTGTTAAGATGTTAACAGAAGATGTCTTTTCGGTTTGTAGTCTTCAGTGGTCAAATGGAATAATTTTCTGGTTGGTTGCCATATTGTTAGTTTAGGCTTATTGAAATTTTCAGAAAGATCTATCACTTCAGAAATAACTGAAAGTTACTTGGAAGGTGGAGAAAATGGCAATATGTCTCTCTAAATGTTAAGATACCTAAATCGACAACACAGCCACCAGTCCAAAAATTGTTCAACAATTAAAGAGGTCTATTTAATTTCAAGCTTAGACCAGAATACACATACATACATAATTGTTATCAAAAAGATGTCGATTTAGGACATATACCGGGTGTTCCCTCTAAGACTTTCAGTGCGAATATCTCAGAAACCATCATAGCCAGCGACGAAATTTGGTATACAGACACTAGATGGCGCGTAGAATCTGATGATAACATCAATTTTTATACAGGGTGTTCCATTTTCCAAAAAATCGATTTAATTTTGATTTTTTGGTTGTCAGCCCTGCTAAAACTTATGTTTAAATTGAAATATACTTAATTATGAACACATTCTGATAAATAAACATTCAAAAATTTCAAAATTTAACATAAAAAAACGCCTCCAAAAAATACCCAAATTTCATTGTTTTGTCATGTAAAATGTGTATAGCCTTGAGCCAGACTTACACAGAAGAAACTAACATCGGTGAACGTCAAAACTATGAATTGTCATTGAATTGTCAAATATTAATGGCATGAATTATTTTATTTTACATAAATAACGCTAAATAATGGATTTAATGCAATTTACGTATGCACAATGGTGTTATTGAGACTTGTCGATAAAAATTTAGACTTGAGTTGAGGCTTTTGGAGCATTGGGGTCGCTGTGCCGGCGCAGTCTACCGCTACAGCTAGAGTTACAGCGTGAATATTGTGTAAAATATCTGTGAAAATTTTTAAATTATTCCATTATAATGTAATAAAACTTCAGTAAATTGTTTTTTCATGTTACTACAGTGTACAATAATAATTAGGTACACGTATTTTTTATGACAAAATAATTTACAAAATTGTGTAAGTACCTAAAGAATATCCCTGTTTTCCAACTGCTGTAATAATTATTGATTACTTATTTAGCAACAAATAAATTCAAACAAAACCATTTCTAAAACTTTTAATTATAATGTGAGCGTGTTGTCGTCGAAAGTCAGATCTGAATCTACCCTAGCCCCACAAAAGAAAATATTACGAAAGCATAACCTAGAAATGATTGATTCTTGTATCCACATATTTCAGCACTTTACTTATGTACTTATGTTTAAGAAGAACTCTACATCTGTAAAATAGTAAACAATGAACTACAATTTCTGTATTTCATGATACAGAACTGAAATAAAGCAACTGGTTTTTGCTAGGAAGAATCACCTGCAAATGTACTATACCCAGTAGGTAGGTACCTATCAAATAGTCATTTAAAGCTAGATAATAATTTGTAATTATTGTTTTTATCTTTCAGTTATGTGTGTGCAGTGCCACAAATTACATTAAAACAGACACCACAAAGAATAAGCATCTGATTTTATATTAAACACTTATTCTGTATTCTAATTTCATTTACAGAGCAACTTTCAATCTGAGGAATGTACATGCATGTACGATTAGAAACAAATATTGCCGTTTCATCGTTCAATACCTACCTTATTACGTTATGTTGTGTATATGTTGTAACAACAGTTAGCTTTCAACATTTTAAAGATATTCTAACAAGATGTTTTCATACTGTACATAGAATTATGAAATTAGTTTATTTTTCTTAATTTTATTCGTTTAGAAATTTTTAAACCCACGACAGACAACTGAATTTAATGTTTATAGAATACTCTTCAAAGAATGTGAGTTACAGACTTCTTTATAATACGAGCCCTAACAACTAAATGTTCGGACGGACTATTATATTTATAATTAAAAATTGTTTTTGAGTACTACATCTGGAATTTAAAAAATCTACATAAACTTAATTATTAAATCAAGTGTTTTGACCAATAAATCATTCATTATTTTAATAATTATCGATTTGCTGGCTTTGGCAAATAGTTTAAATGTTTATTTAACGAAATTTGCTGACAACTTAATGTTCGGACAAAGATTCTTTTCATCAATGAAATACAAGCAAGCTCTGAAAAAAAATGCCATCTGTCACCATGGCAAAATTAATATATTTTTATGACATTAGCAATAGTGCATTCGCGAACAAAATGGCTCGCGGAGTTGCTACTGATAAAAAAGTGCGTGAAATCATAATAAAACAATATGCCAACGGAAAAACTATGGGAAAAATAGCAAAAGACCTCAATATTGCCAAATCGACCGTGGGAGAGGTAATAAAAGCGTATGGGGAAACGGGATCCTTTGATGTCCGCGGCAAAAGTTCTGGGCGGCCAAGGATTGTAACAGAAAGGAAAAAAAGGGTTCTTGTTAAAATTTGCAAGCAATAAAGAAGGGGTACGGTACGGGATATTCAAACACGATGGAATGCAGATTTAAATGTTTCAAGGGAATGTTGCAGACAGTGGATACACAAAGCTGGATATGGATTTTATAAAGTAAATATTATTTGTGATTGAAATACAAAAAATTGTAATAATTAGCTCAGCGCACTATTTGGGCAAAATCTAAAGTACAATGGACCAAAGAAGACTGGGCTAAAATTATTTTTAGTGATGAATCCAAATTTGATGTTTGTGTTGGTGATTTTCGGAAACGGGTGATAAGAACGAAATCTGAAGCATTTCATAAAGATTGTGTTAAACGTACAGTAAAGTTCCCACAGGGTGTTATGATTTGGGGCTGCATGTCCACTAATGGTGTAGGCAGGCTTGAGTTTGTAGATGGCACCATAAATGCCCAAAAATATCAAGGCATTTTGGAAAGAAACTTGTTGCCAAGTACGATGGAGCTTTATGAACATGGGAATTTCATATTTCAGCAGGATGGGGCATCCTGCCATACAGCTAAGAGTACCAAAAAATGGTTTGGGGACAATCAAATTAGTGTCTTGTCCTGGCCCTCGAGTAGTCCCGACTTAAATGTCATCGAAACACTATGGCATCACATGAAAAGATCCTTAAGAAATAGCCCCCAGCGATCAATTCCAGCACTTAAGGCCAAAATCCAAGAAATTTGGAATGCATTTACCCCACAATATTGTAAATCTTTGGTGGATACTATGCCAAAGAGGATCAAGGCGGTAATAGATGCCAAAGGGGACGTTACATCCTATTAATTTCCCTAAGAACGTTCTTTAATTAAGATTGTCCGAACATTTACTTGTCACTTTATTTTGTAGTTTGTTGTTAGATATTTAAAGAAATAATTTATGTTTGGAGTAAACATTGTTCTGAAAAGATTATAACTTTTGTTTTATGACAATGATTGGTATAGTTTCAGCAGAAAAAGTCTAATTGAATTCAAAATGGAAACTGAATATATTTGGAAAAAATAAACTGTCGTCCGAACATTTAGTTGTTAGGGCTCGTATTATCCACCATTCCATGTTTAGAATTATTTCCAAGAAAATGTCCGTAATATTTTTCGCTTATTCTTTCTGGTGTCTGTTTTAATGTAATTTGTGGCACTGCACACACATAACTGAAAGATAAAAACAATAATTACAAATTATTATCTAGCTTTAAACGACTATTTGATAGGTACCTACCTACTGGGTATAGTACATTTGCAGGTTATTCTTCCTAGCAAAAACCAGTTGCTTTATTTCAGTTCTGTATCATGAAATACAGAAATTGTAGTTCATTGTTTACTATTTTACAGATGTAGATTTCTTCTTAAACATAAGTACATAAGTAAAGTGCTGAAATATGTGGATACAAGAATCAATCATTTCTAGGTTATGCTATCGTAATATTTTCTTTTGTGGGGCTAGGGTAGGTTCACATCTGACTTTCAACGACAAACACGTTCACATTATAATTAAAAGTTTTAGAAATGGTTTTGTTTGAATTTATTTGTTGCTAAATAAGTAATCAATAATTATTACAGCAGTTGGAAAACAGAGATATTCTTTAGGTACTTACACAATTTTGTAAATTATTTTGTCATAAAAAATACGTGTACCTAATTATTATTGTACACTGTAGTAACATAAAAAAAAAACAATTTACTGAAGTTTTATTACATTATAATGGAATAATTTAAAAATTTTCACAGATATTTTACACAATATTCACGCTGTAACTCTAGCTGTAGCGGTAGACTGCGCCGGCACGGCGACCCCAATGCTCCAAAAGCCTCAACTCAAGTCTAAATTTTTATCGACAAGTCTCAATAACACCATTGTGCATACGTAAATTGCATTAAATCCATTATTTAGCGTTATTTATGTAAAATAAAATAATTCATGCCATTAATATTTGACAATTCAATGACAATTCATAGTTTTGACGTTCACCGATGTTAGTTTCTTCTGTGTAAGTCTGGCTCAAGGCTATACACATTTTACATGACAAAACAATGAAATTTGGGTACTTTTTGGAGGCGTTTTTTAATGTTAAATTTTGAAATTTTTGAATGTTTATTTATCAGAATGTGTTCATAATTAAGTATATTTCAATTTAAACATAAGTTTTAGCAGGGCTGACGACCAAAAAATCAAAATTAAATCAATTTCTTGGAAAATGGAACACCCTGTATAAAAATTGATGTTATCATCAGATTCTACGCGCCATCTATTGTCTGTATACTAAATTTCGTCGCACTGGCTATGATGGTTTCTGAGATATTCGCACTGAAATTCTGAGAGGGAACACCCGGTATAGTTAATCTGTCATAAACACAATATACATATACATAAATATTACCGTAAAGATGTCGATTAAAGATAACTATATTTAATCTAATAAGGACATCTATTTACCTTCTATTTTATATGAAATATATACGTTTATCTCGGGGACATTTAGTGGTTGATACACAGTCAAAAGACCATCCATAGACCTTTCGTCTAGCCGTAATATTAAAGTTAATTAGATGAATCTGTGTTGCCTGGGATCTTACAAAAATTATAGAATTAAATAGACATTGTTAGTTTTTAAGTTTGTAATCTGAAATAGCAACAAATGTGTGTAAACCTTACAATTCTTCAAATAGTCCTGTTTGCGCCAAAGAATGACAAATAAAGTAATTATTTACTAGTGGATACATATTTTTCATAACTGATTTAATTTTGTACAGATCTAACATCTTGCATCTTTTAGCTATTCAGTCGTTACCCACGCAATTATTAATTGTAAAAAAACAAGCTTGTTCATTTTATATCACTTTTTTATATTAACAATGGAGGTTTAAACCTGTAGTAGGAAAAAGGCTATCACAGGTTCTACAAGGACATCTAGTGTAACCTATTTCGCCCACAATCATTATTTTACATAACAATACCTTCTTGTCAAACTTTACCGTTAATAATACCTATTGGATAACGAGCACAGCGGCGTGGCAAACAATTTTTTATAGCGAGACGAGAATAATATGTCTCTCTCTCTCACAGACAAAATATTATCTTGAATCAAGAATATTGTATTTACATACAGGTATATACGCATAATATTATAAACTTGAACTATACGAATCATTTTGGATGAAAAGTATAGATTAATCATCCAATGTGGACTTATGGCAATTAATTTATTTTTAACTTTGTTTGCTGCTTTTCCATGTGTCTTGCCTGTTATAACAGAAGCAGAACATAACATATTGTTACATTAGGATTAAAAGTGTCACTTTTGTGGCAAGAAAATTTTATATTTGTGAGATGAAGCGTAGCTGATGCAATATTGCGAGACAAAAAAGACACTTTTAATCCGAATAAAATATGCTATTTCTTCTACGACCGAAATCCCCCATTTAATTATTAATTTGTCCTTTGAAATTATTCAAACCAAATTTGGATAATAAAACAAAGTAGGTAAGTAGGATATATCGATGTATTCATGGATACTTTATCAAACATTAGTCGTCACATTGCTAATTCAGTTCATTTGTAATTGCTTGTGGTTCAATTTGCTAAAATGCCTGTAAGAATGTTATCTAATAAGGGTTTAGGTGTCTGAGGATATACTGGAGTGTGCGAAACAAGTTTCTTTGTGTGCCTACCAACGTTTTATATTGATGCAAAGAAAAAAAACATTAAGTTGTATTCAGAAGATGTATTTCTCAAACCTAGCAAATAAAATGAAACCGACAACGCTTTGGTCACAACAGTCAATGTTGCGGCTAACAGTTCTTTCGAAAAGTAACGAATACATTCATTATTTTTCAAATTGAGAAGTTTTCGAAAAAATCCCCTGACACGTCGATTTTGTTTTTAAAAAAGGCACTTTTTGACATACGACCCATATTTGTGACCTCATCGTTGTTCGAGATATGACGTCATCGACAATTTTTTTAAATAGTAACCCTCAATTTTGACCATGTCATTTACGATTTTTGTTTTTTTCGGCCAATGGTCTGTGGGTTTTTGCCCGGACTAGCTCTATCTCTGTCGCACACATCTGAGCATCAACGATTTGTATAGGCAGAAAACGGTTTCGGGGCGCGTCCATGATTTATAAGGTCTATGGTCGTATGTCAAAAAGTGCCTTTTTTAAAAACAAAATCGACGTGCCAGGGGATTTTTTCGAAAACTTCTCAATTTCAATAATAATAACAATAATAATAATAATGAATTTATTCGTTACTTTTCGAAAGCACTGAAAAAGAGGTGCTTTTCTCAAGAGACAAAATGAGCGATATATATATCGACAAAATCACGAGTTTTTACAAAGGAGCAAGTTAATTGCTTTTTGAATAGTGCACCTGATAATTTATATGTGATGATGAAAGTAATCGCTTTAAAAATAAAACAACGAAGTTTTAAAAAAGCTTCTTTATAGGGCGTTCTAATATTGGGGGCTGCAGACGCATGCCGTTCAAATGAATTAGTCAATTTAACAGGTGATAATGTTAAAGATCCGCCTTAATTATAAAAATTCCCAATACCAAAACCAAGAGACCATGTTTTTTTACTGTGCTGAGAGACAATTATTTAAGTTTTTATCGAAAATATGTCTCTTTGCTTCCACCTGGAATGGTAGAACGTCGATTATTTCTCAGATACATTAGTGGATTCGGCATTCATAAAATCAGTGCCGTCTCGAAAGTGGTAAAATTTTTGAAACTGGACAACTGGGAAAAGTGACAGTAGACACGTATTACGACAAACGTCTGCCTACCCTTTTAGTTGACAGCGATGGTGACTCCACTTGTCTTAAAAAACATGAAGGATGGAGATCGAGTACTGTGGCGGAAGATTGCATTGAAGACTCTCTTTTAAATAAGAAAATATCGCGAAGAGAATACTGAAAGTTAATAGTGGTAATGATAAACCAAGCACCGTCTTTTCTGATTTCACAACATCCGAAAATAATATAACTATTAATGAAAACGTGTTGGACTGTGTATTTAATATCAATGTGGATGAACAAAAATTATTGTAAATATTGTTGAATAAATTAAAACCAGATTATTTTTAATCCAAGGATGAAAAGAAAACACTTGGAAAAAGGATTAAAAGTTAACACTTTCAATCTAAGGATTAAATTTAATCTAAGGATTAAAAGTGTCAACTTTAGCTCCTAGGATTAGAAATGAATATTTTTGTTTGTGGAAATTCCACAGCCCTCTCACATTTTCAGAGGCGTCAGCAATTTAATTCCTTGAAGAATTTCAAAGATTCCCTCACTTCATGAAAATAAAAACACGATTTTTAAGACTATTTTGGCCAGTTCTATTAATCCGGTAAAATTTTTGAACGTTCACACCGGAACGTTATTTGTTTAGGAAGATATAAAAGCAAGCGGTGTAATTTTTATTACCGACTGATACCGCTGAAAACGCGGCTACCTATCGAACGCGTCGCCTAAAAAAATGGCCCGCGATGTCGGCGGCCGCTGCACAGCAATCGGCGACGACGAATAACAAATATTCATAAATTCCGCGAAGGTTGGCGGACTGTTGCGGTTCACGCGCGGCGCACAATCGCGGGTGAATAGTGAGGCTGTCAGCGGGCCGGGCCCGTGACAGTTGTATGTCCCCCGAGTGTGTGTGCGAGCCGAGGAGAAGCTATGAGACAGCGCCGACCACTTTATGTGCCCCGGTTAGGTCTGTCAACCTGCCGCCTGTTGCCGCTTGTTGTCGGTAACTCGGGGGAGTGTTCGCGTATTAGGAAACGCGCGGCGCGACGGCGAGGTGACTCAGGAAGCGCCAGTTAGCTGGTACCTTGGTTTGATTGTTCTATTATTCCACCGTAACAAGTAGTTTTTAGGTAAAATTGGCGACTTAAGAGACACAATTTGTCGCCAATAGAGTTATTCAGAATATAAATGTATTGCTTCCTCTTCAACATATCAGTCAGCAGAGGTACGAAAGCACTCTAGTGTCAAACATACTCTTTACTTTTTTCTCAATATAATGAGAAAAATCTCAATATCTTGACTTTTTTCTCAATATATTGACTTTTACTGTAATATTTTTATTTATTTATGTACATTCCATTAGCGATTTAGGTAGTAAAAGTATGTTAACTTAGTCATAGGCATCGCACGTAATATTGAAAAATAGGACCATTTTTTCGAGAAATAACATTTGCGATTTTTTTAGATAATTATTTTTTATGGATTATTATTCACTTCGTTAGAAACTTCTCTGTACCAAATTTTGACAACCTTGAATTTCAATCATAGGCGCCCGATAAGAGATTCAAAAGGAAATCTCTTGGTGCTAAATTTGAATTAAATATCTTTAAAAGTATTCAAGACATGAGCACACAAAAATTTAGTTTTTTTACGTTCGCATATCTGTTAATTTTAAAACTATTATATTAGTTAGACAAACTGTTTAGTGTTACTACTTGTTTTTCATTAAACTTAGGACCACATTCTCGAGAAATTTATTTTTTTTTTAAACAGGATCCCTGCCATAACAATTTTTGCATTTATTAGTGTATTAGATATTTTTTTCTATAACGATATTATTACATAATTATTTGTTCTTATGCATCTTATCATGAAACTTTCTAAATAACATGTTTCACACGAGGCAGGAGTCTGAAACCGGCGACATAAATGTTTGAGATATTTATTGAAAAGTAAAGAAGCGTTGAAGGTTAAGTTGTCAAAATTTGGTATAGAGAGGTTTCTAATAAAGCTGAATAAGTATCCTTTAAAAATAATTACCTAAAAAATCGCTACAATCCTACGTGCTACGCCTATGAGTAAATTAACATCTCATAGTGCCAAAATAGTTACTTTATAAGTATATATAAGCTACTAAAAACTCAACAATTGGATAACAAGCAAGTCGCCCTTGTAAGCAAGTTATGGAAAAGTCTATGGAAAGTTAAACTTTCCAGAGTAGGTTGCCAAAATTTAGACAGACGGGTTTCAAATAAAGCTGAATAAGATACGACAAAAATAATTTCCTAAAGAAATCGTAAATGTCATTTCTCGAAAAACTGGTTTCCTTTTTCAACTCTACGTACAACGCCTATGACTAAACATGCTTTTACAACCTAAATCGCTAGTGGAATGTGAATAAATACATAAAAATATCATAGAAGCATGAGAAGAGGCAAGATATTGAGATTTTTCTCATTATATTGAGAAAAATTTCAAGATATTGAGAATAATCTCAATATATTGAGTTCCCTAAAAATAAAAAGTATATTTGACACCAGGGTGCTTTCGTAGCAGAACAACAGTTGTACTGTAACATTCAATACATTTTACGCACTTTCAACTTTGTATAATATACTCTTGTGATTTATCATTCACAAATTACATCAATTCACCTTTTAAGTGCACGGTGGTTCAAATTGATCGGTTTTGAAGGGTTACTGCAAATCTGACATAGATATAGCAAATCTGATAAACGAGGCCAGAGCTCTTCTTTTCTTGAAAATAACAATGGCGCAAACCGCATGCCACTATCTATCAAGTTTGTACTAGTTTTCAGACTACACAGTGCTTCTTGATTTTTAGCTAAACCGACTGGTACTTTTTTCTCGTTTCCCTTTCAAGATATCTTAAAACGATTTTAACATTCTACCAATACTTTTTTTAGATACCTTCGATGGCATAAAAAAAATGTACTAATATTTTTAGTTTTTGTGATTTGACCACAACATCCTGAATTTTATTTTAAATTATTAAAAGGGATTATTTGTTGTGTTGTGAATTGCAGAAAATATAAAATTTTCAAAATACCAACTATACAGGGTGTAACTAAATAAGTGTAAAACATTTAAGGGGGTGATTCCTCATCGAAAAAAAGATAGGATCTTTCATATAAAGAAACTTCATTGGAGCATCCCTTGTTAAGATACAGCCCCTTAAAGGGGGTACATAAAATTTGTTTAACAATTTTTTTCACAAGCACTAAACAAGTTACAATATTGAAATTAACCTGACATTTTCTACTACCAAAAAGACACTTAGCCAGTAATTTATTTGGTTTACCCCATGGTTGTAAGGAGTGGAAAACGCAACCCCTAAAATTTATTTCCAACGTAACTTTTTGTCTTATTATTTGTTTACAATTTAAAAATTTATTTCCGATAGCCTGTTTCATTCTAAAAAAAAATGTCTCTTGAATTTTTTGCCCAAAATAAACCAGTTCGCCAAAGACAAATACAATTTATAAAAATGCAAATTTAGCAAGGGATTTCTATTTTCAATTGTAGGTATTTATAATTTGAATGCAGTAACATTAAAGTAATACGTTTGACGTGATTTATTAAATTTTAAGGTATTCAGAGAAGCCACAACCTAGGTTAAGAATTTTCGAAAAATTATATAAGTTCAATTTTAAATTTTCTTGTCTAATAGATTTGGTGTGCACCAAATGTACCTTCTTCTCCTTTAGAAACCTATTCTATGAATAAAAGGAGCTATGGGTTCACCGTTTTCTCCACCTTCGGCGAACAACATCTACATGAAAAGCAACATAAAAGAGGATTTGTAGTTAATGACCAGTGTTGGTTCAGATATGTTGACAATTTAATCATATGATTTTTTTACTGTTTTAGAAAGGTATTTTAAGCTAATATAAATCAAATCTCCTACAATTCCTATCAATGAAGTCATATGCATGTTCTCTGATACCAAACATCTAGGTATGCTAATGAACAATTCCACAGACAAAGCTCTATTCAATAATTATCTAAAGAAAATAATCTACTAACCTGCTAATGAAACACTCTATAAATATCTAACTTCACTTTTTGGCAGTGGTAACACGACAAATTCAACCACAATAGATAAGATCTGACCTATTTCTGCATTTTTAGGATTGCTTCTTCACTGAATAGTTAGTTTCACACAATATTATTAATACCTAAAAATATATAAAAACTTTAATCATATGATCTTATGAATTAAGCAACAAGCAAAGGTTTGTAGATCAAATTAATGAAATACATCAGTTTTAGTATAGAATTTCCGTGTTTATGAAAAGACCACCCAGAAACAAGGTGTCGGTACCACCTGGTGCATCGACATAAACAATTTGTAAATCAGATATAGATCAGGCCGGCAGGAGGATGTACTGACAAGATAGGAAGTTTTTTTAACAAAACGAGGTACAAAACCTTAGGGAAGATAGAGGAAGTGTTTCTGAATACCAGCTTCAAAAGCAATTTACTACAAGATCTTGATGTATATGAGTATATAGCATAGGCAGACACATTAAATAAGTGTAAGTGTCACCTACGGAATAACAACAACGAGTCAATAGTTTCGGACCATAGAGCGGATACAGGGCATGTAACAGACTGAATAAAACCAAGATCCTAGTGTGAAAAGAAAATTCTGACCAAGATTTTACAGAGAAGAAATATAAAATTAATGGGTCAACAAGTAATTACAATGAGAAATTTAAATGATTTCTTTAAGTATTAAAGTAGTATTCACAAAAGGCTACTCAGTTATGTAGGTATATCAGGTTCGGTTTGCACTGGCTGATGATGGAAAAGATTGCCATTAGCAATATTCCAAACAATGCTAGAGAGACGAGTAACTGCAATGATATTTTTCTTGTAATAGACAATTTTGTTCAAAATTATCAAGATCTGCTTCTTCAGGTCCAATATAAATATAGTTATATTTTCTGAGGTCTGAGAATCATGCGAGTTGTAATCCGAGTGATAAAACACTTTTTACGGTTAGTTTCAGAGCAGAAAGATGAAAAAGGTAAAAATTTTAAAATATCTGATACGTGAATACTTGTCAATCTCCTCCAGCAGCAGAACTCTTCTAAAACTAAATGAAAAACTGCACGGTATTAGTAGAAGGGTTGAGCATAATTTGACATTTATACCTTCTTTAGTTTTGAAATTGCATCTGCCTTTTCATATCTATTTTTTGGAAACTTTCACGGCTGAACATTTTACCAAGGTAATTTTCACCCAAAACTACTCCTTTTTAAAACACCCTGTGTCATTTAGATAGAAATAAAAATTTAACTTCTAAAAACAAGCTGTATCAATATCAATAATTTCAAAATCATCATTTTACTGAAAGTACTGAATAAACATAAAATCAATTACAACTTTGGATCAAATAACGCTTTAGATAAAAAATGGAACTGAATAGTATTTCATAGCGATATAAAGCAGCATTAATAAATCAAATTCTTTGATTCGGCGCCTCAAGGTAACGTTCTTTCTCCCAGTATTCCAGCAATTTTTAATGAGACTGTATCGAAAGCTGAATGTAAGAAGAAAGCTTTCTCCGAAGGCTGTTTCGCTTCTCTGACATGCCCTCAAAGCCTTCTTAATTCTGTCAACCTGTCACTGGGGGGAGTGTTCGCGTATTAGGAAACACACGACAGCGAGGCGACTCAAGGCAGCGCCGGCAAGGTGTACTGCCTTGATTGTTCTCTTACCGCTCCCTTGTCTCTCAAGTTCGCCCAAGGTTCCACTGCGAGATCCGAACTGTCGATAAGAGCTCTCAAAATGATGAACACAATCCAGATGTAAAGATTAGATGGTTATCATTGGTAGTTAGTATGCAAGGCAAATAGTATTTTTGTGTGCAAAGCAATAAACTGAGCAGTCATTAACGTTGGTCCCATAATTAAACATTTTTTGCTGAGGCGAATTAATAAATCATTTCAATCATTAGTGGTAGCTGTTACTTTTAAACAGGACGAGTACAAGTAATGGATGCCTCGTAATATTATTTTTTAAACGCCCAACAAGTTTGAGTTTGAATTTGAATATGAATTAGTTTTTGATGTAATTAATTACATGCGGATTTTTTATTTAAATTCTCTGATGTACAGCAGCAGATTCAATTACAGAATAAAATACAGTGGAATTTGAATTATTCATATACACATATTTCATATATACTAATCCAGAAATCCAGTAATCGGGACTGAAACTGGCTAAATCCAATAATGCGGATTAGATTCCATACACTGAAATATTTTACACATACAGTATGCGCCAAAAGTATGGAATAAATTCAATAAAAACGAAACAATTATTTTTTGGGAAAAATCCTCGAACAGGTCGATTTTTAATTTAAAAAATACATATTTTAGTGTAAAATGCGATTTTCAAATGTCATTTGTTTTCGAGTAATGACGTCATCTATTTTTTTTTAAATGGTAACACCATATTTTTTTCCTTGATTCTGAAAGATCGTTTAATTCTCTATCAGACAGTACTAAAATTCTGCCCTCTTACATAGGAAAGTTTTCGAGCAAATGACGATTGAATGTTAGAAAACGTAAATCAATTAAAATAAAGCAAAAATGTTATCAAGTTTAGTTTTTCGAATTCCATAGTTTTTTTATGGATGAGGTGAAAATCTTTGCAAAGTGTCATTGTCACACCGGCTTTCTAATAAGTATTGTAAGCGACATAGAAATTATTATTCAATTTAAAGTATTATGGCACATTTAACTGTTACTCAAAGAATTGAAATTTTAATTCTTATCGGATGCGGGAATATGACTAGAACTCAGCAGGAAGTTTGCGATTTATTGACTGAAAAATATCCAGATCGCCCTATCAGCCAATCAACAGTCAGTAAGGTAGATTCTAAATTTAGAGAAACTTGCAATGTTGTAAATATTCCAAAACCTGGACGTCCAAGCATTAATGAAAATCAGAAACAGAACATTTTGATAAGTATGGTGGACAATCCTCATAATTCTTCACGATTGGTTGCATTAAACAATGACACTAGTCAGAGCACAGTGCTACGTATCTTGAGGAAGGAAAAATATCATTCCTACAAAATTCAACTTGTGCAGGAACTCAATGAAGATGATCCCGATCGCCGCTTACACTTTTGCAAAATTCTAATGGATTTATGTCAAGGAAATAGAAATTTACACCGGCAAATACTTTTTTCAGATGAGGCTACATTTTGTCTGAATGGAACAGTAAACCGTCAAACTTGCAGATATTGAAGTCGGGAAAATCCTCATTGGATGGCAGAGGCACATACCCAACACCTTCAGAAATTAAATGTGTGGACTGGAATAGTTGACGACAGAATAGTAGGGCCTTTCTTCTTTGAAGGAACCCTTACAGGACAAAGATGTTTAGAGTTTCTAGAAAATGACCTTGTTCCAGCGTTTGCAGTAATTTTTCCTAACGATAATGACCCTGACATTCCTGACAATACCATATGGTTTCAACAAGACGGGGCACCTCCGCACTATGCGCACCCTGTACGAGATTTTTTTGGACAACTGTTTTCTTGGGAGGTGGATCAGCAGACGCGGACCGATAGAATGGCCTGCAAGATCGCCAGATCTTACACCTCTTGACTATTTTTTATGGGAATACTTGAAGTCAAAAGTGTACATTAATAAACCACGTAATTTAGAAGAACTTCAAAATCGCATTCGGGACGAAATACGCAGAGTTACCCCAGAAATCATTCATAATGTGCAAGAAGAATTTCTGTTTACAAAATATTAGATTATGTAATGAGAAACACGATATGGTAGCACTGAGAGTAAAACCTACCTTACTGATACTTCTAGAACTGATATTTGGAGATTTCAAGAAAGTTAAATTATTTTCTGTTTTCTAACTTGTTTACATTATAACTTGTCGTTGTAAAAATTGTTGTACTTGCTGGAGACCTCTTGGTTTCCCTTGACCATTTCATAAATAAAAAAATACTTTTTTTCTGTAAGTATATCTATTGTAGTTTAAAAATGCTTTATTTTTATGTCACTAAGTAAAAAAGAAGTTTCAAGGAATTTTAAAAAGTATGAAATTGGTTCTTTTTTATTTTCAAGTTAGGTAGGTACATACGTATTTAAAACTCCAGCACATGTAAAACAACATTCGTGGACGTTGTACAATTCGTACAAATATACGAGGATTTGACATATTCTGCCTATTTGAAAAACGTATTTGATATTCTGCTGCTGCACGATATGCACTTTCGTCGCACTTCCCATAAATTAGTACCATATCCGTAATTTCCGCGATTACACGAATTTGAATGTGCGAAAAGCAAATACTGAAAACTAATAATAGTAACGATATTAACAATTGTTAGGGTAATATTTTCTTTGTTAATTAAATAAATACCCAATAACGTTTTACTACTTTCTTTATTTCGCACTTTCTATCTTTACAACAACTCAACTCTGACACACCTTTTCTTCTTCTTCTTCTTCTTCTTACATTCTTTCTGATCTACATTTTACGAAACATATATTTATGCCTACTTTACTACAGTTTAAACTAAGATATTTTTATTAACAAAATAATTGTCCACACAATAATCGACCATATTTGCATATAATAATATTGTAGTATTATTATTTTAAATTTCCCGAGGCGTTTACAATGCTCTGTAATATTACTTTTCTGACCACTACTGCTGTTTGACATTTGTAGAGTATTAGAAACAATGCAACCAACAACAAAGTATAGGTTTATATCGACTGACAAGTGCCATGTGCGTGTAACCCCATGTCACGGAGGAAGTGTCAAAACAATACTAGAATGAAGAAACCCACGATCGTACATAAAAGAAGATAATATTGATTGCCATAAGAATATTTATCTGAAGAATTTTAAGTTCTCGGTGTAGGCGGACCGAAGACTGAACGGTGGCGTTGACATTGTAATTTTAGTTTTCCGTTTTTAGTGACAGTTTCAGTTTTAAACATTTTATTCATTAAATAATAGATGGTTGCGATATATTGGGACATGTGTAGTTTTCCACAATTTTCTTTAAACGTATGTGAAGATATTTCCTAGAGTTGAGAGCAATGCAGTGGAGTGACCGTTATCGGACAAAATTTTATAAATAAAACTGCCACGGGTGTATTCGAAGTTTTCTGTTAGTATTTCTTTCAATCAATTTTCTTAAAATAAATGGGCAATTTTATTAACTGCATCTACGCGAAGTGTGTATTTTGTGGCGAGTAATTCTGACGGACCTGTAATGAGTGAGAACGAAGTTTTGGCAGTTTGGAACGAAGGAACGAAAAATGAATGCAAAATACTGTAGCTAACCGGATTAACTGTTATCTATCAGGTACTTAGGTATTATTATTAATAAAAATGTTTACTTTCGTTGTTTCTATATTCGGCAACGTTGGAACGTTGTGAGAAACCACCGCATGGTACCTAGTTGCACAGAACATATGCCTAGTTGACATATGTAGCCATCTTGGACGATAACTGATGACATAGGCGCCGACTTTCCGTAGGAAAAGAGGGTTTTGCCCCATTTTTAAAACATCGAGCTAGAATTCCGAAATATATTTTTTATTGTCTTTTAGGCTTCCCTGAGCACGTGGTTAAAATTTTTGTACTTAGTCATAGTTAACCCTATTTAGTACCTTAAAAATAATTACAAATCTCCACTTGTGAGTATAAGATGTAGACCACCTCTATTCTCGGCGCTACGTCATTATTCGCATATGACCAGCGATTGAGCTCGACTCGATGCTTGTTACATGTATTTTCGGGATATTGTTCGGTTGCATACTGCTTGTTTGATTATCTGTATGCCAATTGACCAAAAGCAAAGAACAGTATGGCAAAGTACAATGCGGAGATCTAATTTTGTATCCGACAAAGCCACGTCATTTTGTTATGAGGATTACTTTAATGCGAGTTTATTCAGTAGAATAAATACTCGTATATGACGTTTTGTGATGTGTTTTTTGTTTTAAATATAGGTTGAAGAGGAGATACAAAATTATCTTTATTTAAGCTATGACCTAGGTAACTGGTTGCTGTCAGTAACACAATTAACTTGAGGATTCCTAGTCTTAGCTGGGTCTTAGCTGACCTTGTTGTCCTCGGGCTAAGCTTTGTAGCGGGTAGAACCGTTTTCAGTACACATGGACCCGCTGCCCGCTCATATATTGATTTCAGCTTCCGTTGGTATTGCTGTATTAAGGCTGCTACGGTCAGCACTGCGCCTCCGATAACAGTGGTTTCCAATAAAAAATAAAATAATAGAAAAATGTTTTAATATATTAATAACTTTTTTATTTCTGTACTCATATAATCTTAATTATTATTAAAGTAGTCCATAATCATGAACATATCAATTTCTCATATGTTGTCATAATCAGCTTTACTAAATATTAAGAACACAACAAAGAAACAACATAGCAGATTTTAATCTGATCGGATGTTAGCGTGTTAGCGGTATATCACTCAATTTAGAGTTGCGTATAGTGACATCACAAGTGGGCGCACAGTTTTTGGCATCAATTTCAACAATTTATATCTTGAAAACGTAAAAAGTTAATCATATGAAATCTTAAGTATATCAAGTACTATACAAAAACACATAAAAATCATGTTAAAGAAATTTCACGGAACGAGTCTATTATCATTGTCATTTTTTAATCTTTCATCTACTATGACACTCAACTGGGAACACTTCATTCTGAATTATCTAGGTTCTACATTGAAATTAGTTGTATTATAGTAGGTACAAATATATTGTCCAGAAATATGTAACACAAGAATAATCGGAAATTTAGAATCCTTTTTAAACCTAAATAACCTGTGTGATAAACAAATGCAGGCAACTGTAATACTAAATTAACCTTAGAGATTTAGCACTACAATAATTAAAAATGTCAGCTGAGCTATGAATTTCATTATATAAATTACACACATTGTGAAATTAAAAAAACGACGTTGAATTCATTTAAGATTTTCAATATGAACTCTTATGGGCACCAGATTGTTAATGCGTATAGAATAAACAATTTAATTTATTTTTCTAAATCATTTAGGTATAAATATAAGATTTTGAAATGCCCTTCACAACATTATTAGGTAAACATTTACAATTATGTTGCTTAATTGATACTGAAAGTATATTTGTGAGAAAATTGTTTACAGCTGACAATAATAACCGAATTACTAATACCACTTCAACTCGGTGGCAATAGGTTTCTGTCCACCAAGTGCCTCAAAAATCAGCGCCAAGCCAGTGAAGACCAAATAACTTTCAACTATAGTAAAGTCTGTTATTTTACGAGGCATTGAGGACCATTTTGAAACACATTAATTTGTGATTCTGTTCCTGAACTTAATGTCAATAAAAACTTTTCCTGATTGTTTTCTCATACAAAATTTTTCTTATAGTTTTAAAGGTTTTCAACTGATCATCCCTACGCTGACTGTTATTACCGTAAATACATGTATTTGATCAAACAGGTTGATTGGCAAATGTGTGGTGCTATGCGCTACTGGAATATTAATTTTTAAGGGGATCTAGGGCCCCCTAAAATTAAAATTTGAGGAAACAAAAAAAATACAGGACAAATTACATACTTCTTAAGTTAATTATATACCCAATCGTTTTTATAATATATTCAATATTAGCTTTACCTGAGAAAAATGGATTGTATGCGGGGAGCGCCTTATTAAAAAAATATTAACCGAAAAAATATAATTTGAAAATAAATTACCAATGAGAATATGTAATATGTGTCCTATTTATAGAGGCGCTTCTCGGAGTATGGAGAACTAAAATGTAAAGTGGTTTCTTGCACTAAACTTGCATTAAAGTCTAAAATTAATTATCTAAAAGTTCTTTAAATTATTATTTGCACTTTGGATATTTGCGAATGTATATATTATATGATATGTAGCGATATAGCGAGAGTTTTTCTAAATAATAAATTTTCATCCTATAAGATACTGAATAAGGGCGTACCTCAAGGTAGTATACTTGCTCTAATATTATTCTCTATATATACTGCTGATTTTATTTCTTACTTACTGTAAAATACATCAATACGCTGATGATACTCAGTTATACTATTCTTTTCATTTGTCTAATGCACTTTTAGCTTCTGAATATATTAATGAAGATTTAAATTCAATAACAATTGTTGCGAGAGCTCATAACCTTTTATTAAATGAAAATAAAACTGGAATTATTATGTTTGGAAATAAGTGCGAAAATGTCATAAATGATCATAATTTTAATATTATTTTGTGTAACAAATTACTAACATTTGTAAAGCAAGTTAAAATTTTGGGCTTAAGAATTGATGATAGATTACGGTTTGATAATCATGTTACTTATTTAACAAAAAAATCGTACTGTATGCTGAAAATGCTTTACCTAAATAAAGACGTGTTAGATAAATCTATTAAAATTAGATTGTGTGACTCTCTCATTCTCTCTCACTTAGCGTATTGTGATATAGTATATTGGCCAGCTTTATTATCAAGAGATAAAGCTACCTTTCAGAGAATTCAAAATTCTTGTGTACGATTCTCTTGTGGATTACGAAAATTTGATCATATATCTAATTCTTTCTCTTCAGTAAAATGGTTAAACTTAGATGAAAGATTCACCTCTCATTTGGCAACATTAGTTAATAAGATTAATAAATTTCGAATTCCTAAATATTTATTTGATAGATTGAAAAAGGGTATTGATACTCATTCTCGTTTTACTCGACACTGTAACTGGTGTAAAATTCCTAAACATAATACTGTACAGTATGAACGCTCCTTTCTTTACAATGCTGTCAAAATTACAACTCCTTGCCTGCTTACCTGAAAAACGTCTCCTCTGTACCTATTTTTAAAAAAACAGTCCAAAGACCTGTTATTTTCATCTCGTTCTTAATATGTTAATTTAGTATTAGTGTATTTATTATATCATAATATTTCTATTATTTATTGTAACTCTTCTCATAATCTTTACGCTCTATGTATGCTCGCGTTATGTGTGTATATATATAAGTATATATGCATTTTTTTTGTATGGTTAATACATTGTCTTCTATTATTATTTGTATTTTGAGGTTGGTTACATGGAAGAGCAGCGAAGCTGAATGGCACCAACCATTATTATTATTATTATTATTATTATATGTAGCGAATGCGACGAACTATTCACACCAAATTTTGCGAATCGAATCTGTTCTTCTTGGGTTCGCAGGTCGCAAAAACAATCTCATTGGCTACAAAAAAAAAATAAAAAATAAAAACTATGCGGATTTGAGTATTTTAATAAGCCGAAAATTGTAATTTAAGAAAAATATTAAATAATTTGAATACGAAAATGACTATTATTTATTAAACCTAAATGAAAACGGAACATAGTATTTCTTTTCTAAATCATCCTGTATATAATATATATTTACATTTAAAAATTCGTTTCAAACTATGAGTAAAAACAAACAAATGGACGGTTTTGTGATAAAATTCTACCAAATGTCAAATCAATATAAATTTTTTGTTTTTAATTTGCTGCCGACACTACCATAAAAGTAGACGACTAATCAGCTACAGCAATTTCTGTCAAGCAAGTTAGAACATAAAAATAATACATGTGTGTAATCTAAACGTATAGGTGTGTCGACACATATCGCAGACATTTAAAATATCTCTCTCTGGAAGAAGTTCTTCGCTGTTTAGGTATAATACAATTTCTGTCCGACATAAAAAATCATGTAATTAATATCAGATGAAAACATACCTATAGTTGGGTCAACAATTCAGACGACTCGCAATTGTTTCTATTGTCACCTAAATTTACGATTGTTTGCCGTGTTACAATCACTTTTTATAATGCAGTGTAATATACAGGGTGCCGAAAATTAGTAGGTCAATCCGTTAACCATAGATAGCTGATATGAAAATAATGGGACTCTCATTATGCCACTTTTCATTTAGGAGCCCCATTTTTTAAATACAGGGTGTCAAAATGTAAATGTCAAAAAGGAAATTTGCCGATAACTCCGGTAGAATTAGAGATATTTGTTTGAAATTTCGCTAATATTTTTTTCTTGTAGAGACACACTTTCAGTATACTTTTGGTAAAAAAAAAATCAAAGCACGAGCGGAGGTAAGGGGGTTAAAGCGCATTATGACCCTCTCAACTTTTTCATACGCACGCTTATGGTAAAAAAATATATTTTTTTAGATAAAGCGGCTTTTGTGTAACTTTTCTTATTCTTGCAAGATTTTGATTTGGAGCCTGGGTTACCAGATATTGTAACTTATTTGGACGGATAGTATGGATTTGGTAACTAGTGTTTCAAGTAATAAGTTCTATGTAGGCTTTGAAAACAAAGTCAGATAGGTAGGTACATTTGGCTGTCAAAATAATTTATAAGTTAAGTAGAAAAAACGTTGTTTAGACATTTTTTAATTGAAGTGTTCAATAAGAAATGGCGAACAGAAAAGGTTTGCTATCATTTTCTGGAATGACCGATATGATTTTAATAATGGGTAAGTAAGTACTTATTAAAAGGAATAGGATTTTTTCTTAACAAGTGTTAATTGTAATCTCGAACCTAAACAATTTAATTTCTCTTGCTTTTAGGAAAATGTAACTCTAATGCTAGTTTAGCTAGGCGTTATGCGGACAAATTTCCATCCAAAAAGGAAATTTTTCTTAATTTAGTCAACCGTCTGAGAGAATCTGGCAACTTTAAGCATAGGAGGGTGGGCCAATGTGGACGGGAACTCAAATTACGTCCAAACGAAGAGGAGCAAATCTTGCAAATTGTCGAAGAAACTCCGAGTATAAGTACGAGGATACTAGCTAATGAAATTAATAATGGTGGCAACAATAATATTAAGTCAGATGATGTGCGACGTGTCTTCAAACAGCAATTACTGTACCCATATCACGTACAAAAAGTGCAGCCACTCCTTCCTTTAGATTCAGAAGCAAGAGTCACTTTCTGTAATTGGATATGCCAAGAAAATAATGATAATATTAATTTTAGTAAATTTATTTTATTTTCCAATGAGGCCACGTTTACTCGTAACGGAGTAACGAATATTCATAATACTCATACATAGGCTACTGAAAATCCGAAATTCATTGTAGAGGCACATTATCAAGTAGGTTGTAAAGTAAACGTATGGGCAGGAATAATTGATAATTTTCTTTTAGGGCCGTTTTTTTAACCAACCCAACCCCCCCTCCCCCTCCCATGGAATTTTTGCATTTTCTGCAAACCTCTTTTGCAGACTTACTTGATGATTTGCCTTTAGCGGTTAGGCAAAATATGTGGTTTCAACTAGATGGAGCTCCACTACATTATGGTCGAATTGTTCAGAACTATTTAAACCAAACCTTTCCTCACCGCTGGATCAGCTGGGGACGTCTTGCGCCAGTCAAATGGCCACCTCGATCCCCAGACCTTAATCCCTTAGACTTCTGTTTCTGGGGGTTTATGAAAGATTTTGTTTACATGGTTCCAATTGTGGATGAACAACATTTAAGATTAAGAATTTTAGAAGGAGCCGAGCAATTTAGGGTGAAACCACATATTTTTCATAATATTCGTTTTTCCTTTATAAAGAGATGCAGGATGTGCGTCCGCGAAGGTGGTTCTCATGTTGAACATTTAATATAATTTTTCGAATTTAATTTCTGTTTGTAATATAAAATATATGCAGTTTGTTTCATGTTGATAAATGTTAAATAAAATTTATAGTACAAAACGGATTTTAAACTTTATTAAAATAAGTTACAATATCTGGTAACCCAGGCTCCAAATCAAAATCTTACAAGAATAAGAAAAGTTTGAATAAAAGCCGCTTTATCTAAGAAAATATATTTTTTTACCATAGGCGTGCGTATGAAAAAGTTGAGGGGGTCATAATGCACTTTAACCCCCTCTCATCCGCTCGTGCTTTGATTTGTTTTTACCAAAAGTATACTGAAAGTGTGTCTGTACAAGAAAAAAATATTAGCGAAATTTTGACATTTACATTTTGACACCCTGTATTTCAAAAATGGGGCTTCTAAATGAAAAGTAGCATAATGAAAGTCCCATTATTTTCATATAAGCTATCTATGGTTAACGGATTGACCTACTAATTTTCGGCACCCTGTATAGTGCAAACATTTAATTTAGTATATAGTTTTACTATTCTCAGTTTCGTAAATATTTTGATGAAAAGATAATTAATTATTCATTTGTTCATACGACGTAAGTCGTCTGAATTCTTGCCGCACCTTTAGACAACACGTTGCTTAATGAAAATTGCGTATGTTCAGATCCTCTTTATCACATTTGAAGGAACACATTTATTTCAGAGCCACTATGTATATCAAACACTGAAGCGTAAATTTTATATTAGTAACGTTGTTCGTTTTCGCCAGATTAGATAAAATAGTATTTTCTTAACTACTTACAAATTCTACAGTATCGGACGAATAATAATATCACCGAACATTATTATTTTGTCCGTCAACTGAGACAAGAATTATTCAAATTATTTTGTAAGTGCGTATAATAAATACATATACCTAATAGTTATTCTACGAAATGTTAATTTTGAAGGAAAATACTTACATATGAACGTGACAGGTGACAAAGTGTAATTGTAATTGTCGTAATAAGCGCTGAAACTCTGACAGTCTAAAAAGAGAACGTGTTCAAATTCAGAAAGTATGGGTCACCTGCAGTAGATGTATAACCCAGATACTAACACCGCAATAACATAATTTTATAGAGAAGCAACAACGCAAATTTCATTCATCAGCGAAAGTATTCCGCGATAATTTGTGTAACTTGTAATAACGAGCAATATTTTAATGTGAACTTTACAGTCTATTATTGTCTCCTCAAATACTAGTTAAGTATTTGTTTAATTTTGGTACATTAAGTAATAACATGATGTTTCATAATACACCCCAACACATCTTTTTTGTTTGTATATAATCGAAATCCCTTTGAACACATGGTGGTGCAGGGTAATACATTTTCCTATATTATTCTATTTTTAATACACAAAATCCGCTCACATATTTTATTTCTTGATTGTATTATTGCTTGTCTCCAAATTGTTCCTCTACTCTTCAGTATTTCTCCTATTACTTTATCCCACGTTTGTCCAGATCTTCCTTTTCTGTATTTTTGAATCTCATATCTGTTCAACCGGACTCAAATTTTCCATTCTTGGTAGAAGATCTTAACCAACCAACTTAACTGTCTTCTTTCACTAAAATCTAGTGTATCCCTTATTTCTGTATTGCTCAATCTGTCTCTTCTTGTAACCCCTTTCACTCTTCTAAGATATATCATTTCTGTTGCTTGTATTCTACTTTTCTACTATGGTTAAGTCATGCTTGATAATTTACGACAACATAGATATAAGCAAATTCTCCAAGCTGATCGCATTTTTGAAAAGAACCGATGACGGATATCAAGCGAAAAAATCGAAAATATTGACAAAGGGTGAAATCGACCGTTTTCTATCAAGTGCAGATGACAAAGAATTCTTAATGATTAAGGTAAGATTACTTTTGTTGTTAGGTATTTCAATTATTAAGTATTTTGATTTTTTATATGGATTGATTTGGATTTGGGTTGGATTAATTATGGGGATTGCCGGAGCTTGTCGAACTGATGAACTAGTCAATTTAACTGTAGATGATATTGAGGATGTAGGCTCTTCCTTGATTGTAAAAATTCCAAACACTAAGACAAAGATTCCACGAACCTTTCTGGTTACCGATGTGGGAAATATGCTTGAATTGTTTCGAAAATACCTGTCCCTTCATCCTCCCCACGTCAGGCAAAAGCGCCTTTTTTTTGTACTACAAAGCAGGAAAATGTAGTTCGCAGCCAGTTGGCATGAATACCATGGGAAAAATTCCGAGTGTAGTAGCTTCGTATTTAAAATTACCTGACGCTGCATGTTATACTGGTCACTGCTTACGAAGATCTTCAGCGACATTACTGGCAGATGCTGGTGTGGATATAACGACAATAAAGCGTCATGCTGGTTGGAAATCAACGACAGTCGCTGAGGGTTATGTCGAGAACTCCATTGAAAATAAAACTAAAATTGCTAATCACGTGTTTAGTAAGTACCACTACTAGCGCAATCACAAAAACTGTAAATGTAAGCGAAAGTTGTACAAATGTAACATTTAATTTAAATGTCAATAAATAATTTCAATGTTATCTTTTTTTTGCATGAAAAAGGTTCTCCATAATGTAAACTCCCTTGGGAGCATTATACTCCCTTGGGAATAATCGACTACTTCTGTTTTAATTTTGATGTCATAGAAACTGATTTCTACTCCCGACCGTGGAAAAACATTGTTATAACATAAACTTGCATAGTTTTGCATATAAGATTATCACTTGTTTATAAGTATGTGAACATAATTGTTAAAATGTGGGGTTAGAATAGCGAAATAATGTATGTCATACAAATGCATTTTAAAACTTATTATATTATTTGAGGAGAGTTTAAATAGTAAAAGTGGATAAACAAAACATCAATAATTTTATTTTTGATATTACTTTTGCCCTATGTGTTTTATTTTTCGAGATTTCAGTACCTACAAAACACCACAAATTTGATTATTTTACGGCGAGAAATACGGCGACCTTAATGCAACATACATATATTTGGTTTACCTCTGATCGGCTTATATAAACATACCGTGTTTATTAAATGATTGTCAATTCGATGGACAGTACACACCCACCTAAAATGCTATGAAGTATCTACACTTGAACACGTAATTGTATTATTACAATAATTTACTTATTATTTGTGTAGGTAGATACAGCGAGTGGTTCAAGAAAAAGTTTCCAGTTCCAGGACTATTTCAAATTTCTCATAGCAACACAGAAAGAGATAAATTTTCATTGGAAGGAAGATAATATTTTTGCAAAATGATTCTATTTGTACGAGATCTAATGATGACAAAATTAGGTGTGCTATTATTCAAAGGCTATCTAAAATTTAAGGCTAAATGATTGTTTTTGATATTGAACTAAACTTTTCGAAGTACCTGCAAGTTGCAAGAACTATGATTTTATGAATCAAAATATTGTGTTGTTATTATTTTAACGTTGCGCCAATTACTGCTTGTTTGTTTAGTCAATAGATAAATATGGATCATAGAATCGATTTAGATAGCGCAGATTGTTAAGTCAGTTATGTTTTTGTTACATGGGATATATCTGAGATACATCTCCAAATCCTTTTTATGTAAGTTTTTGGCACTATAAAAATTTCAGAGAAATTTCATCTAATATTAAATTCAATCTATTGAAATATAATAAGTGACAAAACCATTTGCATCTTTTGTCTTAAGCATGTACAATATATTGCAATAATAATGACACTATTTAAACGAATTTAAAACAAATTTGGCGACTTTTTGAAATGCGGACGTATTGGTAATGAAATCTACTTTCAAGTTTTGTTTTCCACCTACCAATAGAACTTTAATGTAATCTCTACACAGAACTTCCAGCAGTTCAAAAACTGTTTTGAATAAGTGCCATTATTATTGCAATAGATTGTACGTATTTGTTATGAAATTATGTTTAAAATGTTGCTTTATTATATTTTATTTAAACTTTATATTTTGTTGTATGTCTATATGTATGCATATTTTTATATTTTATTTTATGCATTAACTACTTATCCTGTAATTGAACCGATGGTATATTACTAAAAAATAAATAAATACTCGTAAATAAATGCCTTTCATTGACAGAAGTAACTGTTCAGAATTCCGAAGTTGGCTAAAACTGTAAATACCATCAACATATTATTCATAAAGATGAAAGAAAAGTTAATATCACAAATATGCAGAAATGCATACATGAATGAAAGAAATGTTACATGCAAGCAAGCGTCAGTAAGAAAATAATGCAATTAAAAATTAAATATGCATTTAAATGCATAAGATGGGAAAATAAACAAAACCGATGACATTTATGTTTCTTTTAAGAAAATTTATTAATATTAGGAACTCTTCATTCAAAGACCAGCCGCCGTTGTAGGAGGAGCATGATAATAATAATTCCATTTATATAAATTAAGCGAGTAATAGTATGCAACTTGGAAATTTTATAGTCATACGAATTTATTATTGTGCCTTGTCCTACCTGCTTGAAAGATTTTTCTTTGTGGCTTTTTGTATCGTGTAACTGACACCGCAGACATTAATTTCCGATGATTTGAAATTTTATTGCATGTTATATTATGGAACGTATTAAGAATAACTAATATGTAGAACGGCTGATTCCAGGACCACCTTAAAGAATATTTTACCGTTACGCTTTATTTTTATACCGTCAAATTAATTTTTTTACAAAACAATAATTAACGAATTTACATTTACTAAATCCATATATAGCGACCGCTTTACATAATCAAGGTCGAGTAAATCTACCTAATATACAAGATGATCCAAAACTTATCTAATTGGGTACAGATGCGTCATAAAAAATGAAGTCAATGTCGTAAAGAATATGTAAAATCCTTATAACTTTCGCGTAAAAAAAATGTCGCGTATTAACGTGATACGAGTATTTACATTAGTTTTCAAGTGTCAAAAATAGCTTACGTGTATAGCAACTCGGAGTTGATGGATATAGTTTTAATTTATGGTAAAGTAAAAATGCTTTAGCAGAACGATTTCCCGGTAAACATGTACCAAATGCAGCTACTTTTACCGCGGTGTGCAGTGAGTGCAAGTGTAATGCAAACGCGGGCGTGACACGGGAAATTTGCAACCCAATCGTGGAAAAGATGGAGGTCTAGGAAGTCCACGTCATATCGCAGCAATGTGACGTATCATACACGAGGCTCAATTATATCGGTACCATAGACAAATTAAAATAAGACTATTTGAAAGCATGCCAACATTGACAATATTAATAGCAGTGCCTCCCTGCGCATCTGGGGTTGCGCGAATAGGCATTTAACGTTAAAATAATTGTCAAATATCAAATTACTAATTGCACAAGCAATCAACAACAAAACAATAATTCGTACTGCAGGCATAAAGTTTATTTTTGATTTTGTATCTCTGATTGGAGTAAATGTATTAAAGTTTATATTCAATATATTACATTTTAGGTGTTCACATTTAAGGAATTAACATTTCATCAAGAATAAATTAAATTTTGTGAGTAATCTGTACGTATTATATAAGCTGGTTACGGATGGTGAGCGATAATTATAATATTATATTATATCCGATATATTATAAAAATATCGCAAAAAGTAAAGAACGCTACGCATTGACGCCAAAATATATAATACCTATGCGGTTTACTATGTAGGAATATATTTTTAATTACAAAAATATAAATATATTATCACTCATCGTCCGTAACTGGTTTTAGGTATAATCTATTGCAATAATAATGGCACTCATTAAAAGGAATTTGACAATTTATTTAGAACTGCTAACGCATTCGTAACGAAATCTACTACTACTTTTAATCGTTCCACTCATTAATAAAGATCTAATGAAATTTCTATTCAGAACTTCCAGTATAAAACTGATTTGAGGAAGTGCCATTAGTACTGCAATAGATTGCAGCCACAAAATTTAATTACAATAAAGTTATTTATTTTGCATTTCTATCCTTGTTTGTATTTATGTTGTATTTATGTGTTGACATTAATAAAAAAATTATGATTCTTTTATAAGTTTATTATATTTATTAAGAAAGTCCCTATAAAGAATAATTGTGAGATATGTATATTAATAATACAAAGGTAATATTTTTCATTGTAGCAAGAAACTCATAATAATATCACAAATGATAATTTGTATCAATTATCATAAAAATTTGTGATATTATTTTGATGATTTCTGCTACAATGTAAAATATTTTCCTTTCAGAAAATATATGTAAGTAGGAAATCAATTTGAATATCCCGCTTTTTAGTTTACTTCACTACAGATGCCCACCGGGGCGCTGCCTCCTTTTATTGCCAACTTTATAGTAAGAAATAACTATTCTTATTTTCTATTCTCTCTGATCTGTACCATGTACAACATATCCCAGCATTAATAAATGCAATACTCGAGGAAGACCGGTACGATATCCTGACTATTTAAAAAATTAAGTGTATCGCACTGAAGTGGACACTATTGATGATTTACGCGTATCAGAGCTGCTGCTAATAACTTATGAGTTCGAAACGAACAAAAAGCAGAAACATTTGTGTTAGTTTGTGGAAAATGGGTAAGACGGTCCCAAAATTTTGTTGTTGTAACATCAGTTATGTCAAACTATTTTATTAATTAACCCATAAAATGAATTATCTTAATAATTAATAATAATAACGGCAAGAGCAGCTGAATTTACTGTATAAAGTAGGTGTTACAAAATGTTATTTATTTCTTTCCTATTTTTTGTCCGATCGCCAATTCATGCTTTTTCCTTGTCAGGTTTTATAGTGGACCAGTTTCCAGTGTCGTGCAGAAGTGTATTTTTAAATAATTTGTGAACTGCTCTTTTGATTTTTTCTTTACACAATTGTGTTTGGAAGAGTACAAGTTTTCTTTTAGATAAGTTCTGAATCACCCTGTATACTGATTCTGCTATAGCTTTTAAACGTATTGATCAGGAGTTACTTTTACACAAACTGAATCTGTTCGGATTTGACACCTTATTTCGTTTTTTAACTAGTATTTGCATAAAAGAAAGCAGTATGTTAAATATTATGGGCACGCTTCAATTTTCTTCTTATGTAACATCGGGGGTACCACAAGGCTCTAATCCTTTGCCTTATTGTTATTTATTAATGATTTAGAAATTGATATAGCATGGGAAAAATTGTTATGATGATCTCAAGATTTGTTCAAGAATAAATAACTTGTCATATTCTGAGGTTATTCAACAACTGTAGGTATTAGAGAAATGGTGCGAAAATAACCATCTCTTTTTAAATGCGTCTCAATGCAAAGTTCTTACTTATTCGAGGAAATATGAGCCAACAATATACGATTATAATATAAATAATTAATACTTATTCTCCTTTGATTTTGATATTTCAATTTATCCTCTTCATTCCCCGATTGTAGAAATGTCAGTATTAGATAATTTCTTAATTTTATTTATTATCGGCAAGTGTCATTTATCGCTCCTATCCTAATTTTCTTTATTTTCCTTGGTATGTTTTGCTCTGTGACATGTTTAACAATGACCTCTATTCTCTTCTGTTTAACGTTTATATCTTCAAATTGCTCATTATGTTCACTAACTGTCAAATTATTGTCTATACAATTTTCATAACTTCGAACAACGTCTTCGTTTTGTAGATCTTTGCATTGTACCTCCCATCCGTATACCTCTTTTTTTCTATGCCTTTAGCCCTTAGATGTTATTCCCACTACCAAATGGTCTGAATCTGTATCCGCTTCTCGATATGACTTGACATTTGCCATCATATTTATATACACATATACATTTTTTTCTTCTATCAATACATGAACTATTTGATTGGATTCATTTCTTCCTGGTACCATCCATGTCCCATTATGAAATTTATTTTCGTTTAAACTGAGTACTCATAATTATCATTTTCTTTCCAATTGCTAATGTAATCAGTCTAATACTATTATCGTTACTTTCCTTCTGATTCTATAATATTTCTTCTCTCCCTTCGTTTGCATTCATATCCCCTAGTAACATTTTTATGTTTTTTTTCGTTATCCTATTTATTTATTAATTTCGTTTTCAAACAATTTCATTAAAAAATGTATAAAAAATGATAGCATAAATGCCTAATGTTAAAATAAACAAATGTTTTTAATTCATATTAGTCTTGACAGATGGTCAACAATTTTGACATCGTCGTAATTTCTCAAATAATTTTTATATTTTTTGTATCTAATATTATTAATATTCAAACACTTTTTAATTTAAAAAGTGGACGTTTAATGGAGCAATCTCTAAAACACAGAAATAGGTAAAATCAGATTGTAGCTGATTGCGTACTAATGTATGTCCAAAAGTAAATTTGAATTTTGATTAGCTCTTTAATAATTTAAATATGTCAAGTATGTGTTGCTTAGTAGGCAAAGATACTATATTTTTAAAACATTGATATTTTAAAAAAAGTTAATGCGATTTTCATCGAGTCAAATCATGCCAGACATCATTGTCAACGAGAAATCTGAGCACACTCTAAGACTTGTTTTGCCATTTTGGATCAATAATACCGTTTTCATAGCTTTTCGGGGACTTCGAACCAAAAGGTTATGTGTATTTACAAAAATTGTCTGTGTTGTTCACATATTGTATTATGCGGCAGTGGCAGTGCCATTAGTACTCTCAAAACGTTTATGTACTACTGTAATATGTTGTTCTATTATAGTCCGTTTAGAAATGAAAGAGAGTAATAAAAGCTTATTATGTATGTAAATCATAAATAAATGTAGTACTGGTGCTTATATTCAATATTTTTATATTATGTATTATCGGTATAGATGAGGTGTACTTTTAAAAAAAATTTTGTGTGATCGAACCGTAGCACGTAGCTAAAATTTAATTCCCGATAATCCGTCTTTGTCTATGCCGCATCAACTTCTCGGTCCATTTCTCTTATAAGTAAACAATCTAAAAACAGCATTTCAAAACATGAGGTTACTTTAAGCATCACAACCGGGTTAAGAGGGTTTTTAGTAATTCAAAATTATTCAATATTATTATCAAAATATTTATTTAAATTTAATGAATAGACTTTTATTCCACATAAAAATATATGTATTTTGACCATTCAAATTATGGTGAGTAAATGTAGTGTTGTATAAATGTACACTAAAGAAAATAAAAAAGTAGATATATTAAAATTCATCCTCTGAATATTCTGATGAATTATCTTCGCATCCTAGATTGATAACGATAGGTTCCACAGTAACGTCAATTAAATTATCGAGTTCCCACATTTTCTCCTCTTCTTTTTGTACATGATGTATACATCATTGCCAGTTATCTGCAGTTACTCGTTCCAAGAAATTTTTTAACAAAATTTTTACGTCACTTAATTTAAACCTCGTATTATTTTGCGCTACATCTCCTTTTACCTGCGCCCAGACTAATTCGATTGGATTAAGTTCACAGTGATAAGATGGTAACCGTAGTACCGTTATTTGGCGATTTGTTGCCATTTCATCGATAACATATTTTTTTATGATCTTTATTAAGATTGACAAGTGTCAAAAGTTCCTTTTTCACCATATTTGCTTCAAAAGAAATGTTTTTTTCCGGATAACCATTGAATTATATTGGCTTTTCTCCAAGCAGTCGTAGGCGTCCGCTCGGTCTGCCGTGAATGGTAACTGGCATTATCCATGACAATTACAGACCCCGGAGGAATAAGATCCAACATCTGTGTAAAATACTCTTCGAAAACATCTGCGTTCATATCTTCGTGATAATCACCTGTATTTTTAGATTCAAATAAAAGTAAACCGTCATCTACAAAACCACTAGCACTACCTATATGTGTCACTATTAATCTTCGCCCTTTGCCTGAAGGTGCCTTGAACCCTGTTGAAAGTCCATCCAAAAATGCTTGTTAAAATTTTTTTACATTTTTATCTTGCCATACTTTTGTTGCAGTATATCCCTCGTTGACCCAAGTTTCGTCTAGATAATAAATATTCCTCCCTTCGTCATGGAATTTTCTAATTGGTCTAAAGTAGAATCTTCGCCAACAAATAATTTCATCTTTATCGAGAAGAACTGACTTCCTGTTCTGCTTTACCCAACAAAAATTGAACTCTCGTAAGACGGCCCATAATTTGCTTCTACTGATTTTTGGCAAATTGTTGTCCTCTGAAAGTTCACTTAAAATTTTGTTTAGCGTTGGTATTTCTATTTTAAAATAAAATGAGTGTACTTTTCTGCGAACAACATTTTTGAAGAAATCATCTATAAAGACTTTTGACCTCCCTGTAGATGATTTTAGGGGATTTACAGTATCTTGTTCATTTTTTGTTTCCTTTAAAAGTCTGTATATAGTCGATTTTCCAATCCCTGTCATTTTGGAACACTTTTCCACGATGTCGTCAACACTGTTGGTAGGATTTTGGTGTTTCAATGCATTAAATACATTTAATATAATAATCTTCTTATTCTGAGACAGCGCACTTCTTTTCACGCGTTTAGCAGGTACGTAATCTGATAAGCTCGACATTTTACCCAAACAATATTATATCCACTGGCACAATAATCACTAAACATAAGTCGAATTTTACTCTACTGCACTAGCACGTCTTCGTATATTCAACTCTAAGATTGGATTGATATGTCACAATACACTGGCTCCTGCCCTATGATGTATCCAGTAAAATATACTAATGTACACCTGTTAGCATTAGTGTTACCCGATAATTACCTGAAACGAAATATTACCACGCCCATGGCCGGTTCTTATCTCGAGGTTTTATTACTCTCCTTCACCTTGCGCTCTTGCACTTTGAGTTGATAACAAAATAACAATTGCCGAATTAATCTTAACGTATCATATTGTAAAGCATAATTTATCCTACAACAGCATGAACTTCAATACAAAACTAAATAATAGTTATTTATAGTACAAGTGGGATATAGGCATTATTATACATAAGTGAGACAAATGTAATAAAAAATGCCGTTATTCTACGTGTACTATATAAAATTTTATCTAGAACTGCACACAATTTTATCTACAACTACGTTAAATTGAGAAAAATCCAAAATCAGATCCAATTTGTAAGTTTGATTCAAAATCAAGAAACAAAGGCATTGTTATGGTAACTTGTGAAACTTGTGATAAACAAAATTGACTTTTCGTTTTTACATTTTTTTGTGAAGATAGCGGTTTTGATTGAAATAATAAGTGATTCAGAAACAGAAAACTTGCCTCTTGAAATTGAAAAAGCTGCTGCAACTGCAATAGCTCCACTTTTACCTGATAAATCGAGAACCAAGTACGAACAATTTTATAAACGATTCACTGATTGATGTGCATCTGATAATATAAAATATGAAGCAAAAGAAAATGTATTATTAGCATTTTTTGAAGAATTATCCAAGAAGTACAAATCATCTAGTCTTTGGGCGTTTTATTCTATGCTGCGGTCTATCTATATGCGGCAAAATGTTAACATCAGTCAATTTAACAATTTACTTGCTTTTCTGAAAAAGCAATCAGTCAAGAATAGTAACAAAAGTTGATGTTTCAACATTTTTACGAGTTAACTAATTTGTTTCAAAGTTTCCCGAGAAGTCTTTGTCACTGCCGGGGAAATCGAAAATGTAAATATGGTCCAAGTAATAGAAAAATACCTCGCCCTGCGTCCTAGTCATGCCGATCAAGGAAGATTTGTTGTTGGTTTCAGAGGTGGTAAATGCATGAAATTTCCTGTTGGTATAAATACTTTTAGTGTAATGCCAAAGTAGATTGTTTTTTTCTCAATTTATCACAACCTCAACAATATACAGGGCACTGTATTCGATGATCATCTACTTCACTTCTAGCCAATACAGGAGCAGACCTTCTAACTATAAAACGGCATGGTGGTTCAAAACCGTGTGTGAAGGCTATATTGATACGTCTCTTGAAAACAAGAAAAAAATCACCACGAACGTTCTTGGAGGAGAGATTGCCGTCATTGAAGTTACTTCAAGTGCTGTCAAATTGATAGTTGGTTCTTAATAAAAAGAACCATTAAGCAGTGATCTTTTTTTAATATTTTACTAGTGGAGTAATATCTCACCTGACTCCACTAGTGGTGTAATAACCTTCATTATTCAACTGAAACAGTGCCAAATAAATGCTGTAATGAGGCTCTATTAAAGCAGTTGTATTTAAAACAATATGTTCACATTGTAAGACTGTATTAAGTACATATTTAGGCCAAACCAAAATGGAAGCACTTGTTAATAAGTTTTAGGACCAAATTCCTTCCGAATTGCATTAAATGATCCGGAATAATCCGGAACTGCATTTTTGTATACAAACTGATGCTAGTAATAGGAAAAATAATAAATTATTTTCCTAAGTGGTTCAGTATTTTACATAAATTTTTAAAATACTTCTTCGCCTTTACCAAGAAATTTACTTCGAATTTGATGAATGTTGCTGTTCATCTAATCTAATGCATTATCTTCTAATAGCATGTAGGTATATTTTTTAAGGACATCCAGCACAACGTGCATGATACATGCAGCCGTCGCCACAAATCGTTCCGAAGGAATGCAGGACTAAACGTTGACAAACCTGTTACGACTGACGAAATGACGACGTCTTGATGGCCGCCCCCGCTGGTAAAACCATCATCTGCTCGAACTCACGCCGGCAGCTGGGCCGAAATTCCATTGAAATGCCTCAAAACGGCGGACAGCTTGATTACCCTCTCGCCAATTATAATATTTTACTCGGTCATAACTACACACACCGCGCATACTTCTGCGTCCTTATCTAAATTATTATCTTTTACTGCGCTTTGTGTTCCCTTCAACGTGTAGTATTTTTCATTAAAATATATAGAAACTGTCAGGGGTTTTATTGTTGCGGCCGTAATGCGCCTGGGAGACATTTAGTAGTTTTTTATGCATTCGCTTCCAACAAATGAAGTCATCAGTGTGAAAACTTTACAGCGACGAAATTGATTGTATAAGTATTTATTTTATTGCTAATAAATTATTAATAACAAACGGAACGTTTTATTATTCACCGATAATTTATTCAACATGCATAATACGTAAATTTGAACATAAGCACCTTCTTGTTTAAGCTATGTATGTATTATGTTTTAGTGTTTCGATCTATAATTTATTACAATCAACTATTAGATATACAGGGAGTCATCGAAAAAAGAGGTCTTGAATATAGGTTCACAAAAGGAAAATTTTAAAAACGTTTTTTTAATAACAACTTTAGGTAATATAGAAATAAATAAGAAGATTGCCACATCTGTATAAACTTTGCCCCTATCTGCTGGTGATTTAAAAAAAAATTAATATTCGAGTCGGAAATGGCAGTATTTGTAAAAATTGGACATTGTATTTTCAATAATTGTTTTGGGAATATTTGTTTTAAGATGGGAAAATAATTTTCAAAAATAACCGTAGCGTTAATCCTATAGATTTTTACTTGAATGCGTTCGTTTACTCAGTGTCAATTAATAATGACCAATCAAATTCGTATGATTCTCCACAGAGATAGCAGATCTTAGAGAAGAAGAGCAAATATACTTGCATTGAAATGAATGGAGGTCATATTGAACTTTAATTACTTAAGGGCGGCCTTATTCTTGAAATAATATTTTTCTACAAATATAAATAATTTTAAATAACAGGAATGTTATCTCATGCCACCAGCGAATATTCAAAGGTACCGAAGTAAAACGAATATATAACGACAGAAAGCGGTTTAACCAACATTTTTAGGTATAGAAATATTTCAAGAGAATAAACAAAACATCATCAATTTAACTCTTCATATTAATTATTTTTCTACGCGTTATATTTTTAGAGATTTCTGTACCTAAAAACGCCACAAATTTGGTAATTTCTCGCCAAAAAATACAGCGATCTTAAAGAGTAGATATTAGTTGCAGTAGTACTAACTTTTCACTTTTTTAGTGATTCTTTATTTTTAATTTAGTTTAATAAACATTTTTTATTTAATTTAAAAAAATTGTATTTGCTTTCTTATTTTAATCGGGAGGTATGTCTATTAATTTTCCAAACAATCAAATTTAATTTTGAATGCATTGTTACCATGGATACACAAAATAATCAATGAAGAATTTAATTTCAATGTTTCTAAAGTGGAAGTCCACTAAAATATTACCATTAAACTTTCTGGAAAACCATTGCTCCTAGCGGTTTGCAACAAGAGTATGCAGTTATTCAAATTTATATTTCCGATTTTAAAAAATGTCCCTAAAGCAATTATTGAAAAAACAACCCCCAACCCTTACAAATGCTGCCCTCTCCGATTTGAATATTCATTATTTGAAATCACGAGCAGATTTAGGGGCAAAATTTACACAGGTGACAGTTTTTGTATTATTTTTTTATTTTAAATTTGCTATTAAAAAAAATGTTTTTAAATGTACTTCCTACTTACTTTATGCATTTGCCGGATCTACACTTATATAAACATTTTTTTCTATTTTTATAAGTACCCCCTGGAACTTTTTACACCACTTCAATGACACCCTGTAAATAGTATGGCATTTGTAATGTACCATGTTTTTGTGACTGAAAAATGCTCACTCACACACTCTTGTCGAAGTACTACTTGTATAAATAATAAAATTATTTTCCTATATTTAAATACCATATACCGTGTATATACAGGGCCTGACTTTAAATGGAGATCAGTCAAATTACATATAATTTTAATCAAATACATAACTGAGTCATACTTGAATCAATTTTAAAAAAGTTTTAAATTACTTAATATAATAAAATGATTTTATGTCGTCATTATATTATCTTCTCTTGGTAATATTTCTATGACAGTATCGATTAAAAAGTCACTGAGGTATGAAGAAACAAAGGTGCAGGAAGCAATCTCCATCAAGAATAGATATTTAATCTTGGTTTTACAAATTTAATAACTGCCAGTTAAGTGACACTTTTATGTTTATAACGAAGAATAGAGAAAGAAAAACCCAAATGAAAACTGACATAACTCTTTAACAAACCATTCAGACTACAACTTTTGTTGAGTATGTTTTATGATATTTACTACCCACGAGTAAATTTAGTTTGTTTTAATTTGTTGAAAAACTTACTTCATTGTTATGCAAATTCATTCATTTGGTGATTTTTTCTGACTACTATCATGAGATATCAAAAAAACCTATACATTTTTTGAACATTTAGAAAAAATTTATAATGAGTTAAAATTGCAATTAATAAAAGTATGTTTTTACTAACCTGTTGGTAACTGGCCAAAACAAGTATCCATGTGTATCCCAGAGTACACCCTGAAATATAGAGATATATAAATTGATTTGCTAATTGATAACAAATTATTATGATTACTTTCATATTAAGCAGATAATGTATGAACCATTCTTCTAAAATTTTAGTTCTGCCTATGACTCGAATTTGGCAATCTAACTAGAAGCATCACAATAATCATCAAATATAATCTCTAAAAAATTTCAGATACAGATCTAAATACTTAAAATAATCCATTTTCATATTATTTCCAGTTTTATATTTAGAGTTTTAGAATTATAAATGAATGTTGTAATTATTTTACAATTTCTATGATAAATTTTATTTTCAGAAAACAAAACGTGTTCCAATTACCGAGTTATTATGATATCAATATTTTTTAGGTTAAATTGACACACTCATTGACAGAAAAACAAATTAAGGATATCTATTAACTTGGTAAACATGTTATAGGGTAATAAAGGCCCAAAACACATGTTTTTAATTACGTATTGGTGTTTAGATTGTCAATTATTGCAATAGTCTTATGGAAGAATTTTTAGTAATACTTAATATCTGAAAAGGCAATATCGAAAAAAATGTGTTTCAATTATCTTGTTATGTAGGTATTTTTATTGTGTATGTTTTTTAGAAAAAAATAATCAATTCTTCATAATGATGAATTAAAAGATCCCACAGATTGTCAGTAGTGTTCAGATCTAACTAACAGTATTAACTGATAGGAGAAACGGATAGCATGTGACAGTTTTAATTGTTCAGTTTTAGACTGAGCAGTTAGACTGACAAAACTATAGTGTGTCCGGTCAACTAAACAAAAATAAAATTCAAGGCACAGACAAAACTAATAGTGTTAACTGAGAAAAGAAATACAAAAATAAAATAATCTTTTCTTGTTTTGCAAAATGAGACAAGAACTTCTTTAAATTCTTGGTGTCGCTCGATCTGAAAGACTATCGATATGGTTGATCGCCGAATCAAGTACCTACCGCTAACTTTGGTTTCTATAGACAAAATCCAACTGTTGGTAATAGAGAAATCGAGGGGTAAACCACTGCTTGAAATTTGTACAATAAAATACCATTTTTTAAACATATTATCCGTAAATACCCAAAAAAATACCTCATCAAATAAGCAAATACCCAAAATTCACGAATTACCTCCAAATGCCCAAAAAATACCTATGACTATTACCCAATAATATCTTAAGTACCTAAACATATCGTTAAATACTCAGAAATACCGAATAGTACCCAAAAACACCATTAAATACCCAAATATCTAAGAAACGAAAAATACATTAAATAACCCACGGGTTCACTTAATATACCTTTAATTTTCCAAAACTGTATCACATTTCTTTAGAAATTATTCCATCTACAGATCTACGTAAATAATATATAACTTTTTAAGGGAAAATTAGTTTCTAATCCTTATTCAGTATAAGTAAACATATCTAAACCCGTGTCCAAGTTGGTAGGATATTGTGGATTATCATATTGCGACTAATCGTGGAATTGATACTTAGATCGATCCCTCAACTCGATCTGAAAATAACATTTTGAATTACATAAACTGTATCATAAACACATTGGGACACCCAATGCCCACTTTAAGCTAACTAAAAACAAACTTCATCCTCACCTATGAAATCATAATATTCGATCTAAACAGGGTGTTCCTAAAATTATTGTCCGGATCCCAAATACTCATCGGGTACAACAAACTTCTTTTATGGACAAGTATAAATGGATGGTATAGAGGGAGAATTCAATTTTAGCCCTAGCTTTTTTTTCGTCATTTATCACTAGAATTTGATAATTGTTGTTTACATATAAAGGCTTCTTTTTTATTAAATAGAATATGAATATGATAGGAAAACTTAATTTAGCAATATTTTAGTTTTTATTATAGACTTTCATTCACTTTTTATCACATATTTTTCATCAATAGAATATGTCGGTGAAGTTTGACCAAACGTATCGTTAACACGTCGTATCGTACCTATAATATGTAATATATTAATATTACATATTATCTATTAATTATTAATTATCTATTAATATATTAATATTAATAGATAAAGTTTAACAAATTATACTATATTAAAATTTGTTAACAGAAGAGAGGAATGTGTAAGTATGTGAGTGGACATTTTTTGCGCAAATGCCTTATAAAACATTCATATGATACTTGCTGATATAGGGTACTGTACTGTACAATCTATTGCAATAATAATTGCACTGTTTAATTGAGAATTGACGATTTATTTCGAACTGAATTCGTAATTAAATCTACTTTCAATTTTAAACATTAGTTCTTAGTTGTTCCACTCACCCACAAAAATCTATTGATATTTCCATACAGAACATCCAGTAGTCAAAAAACTGATTTGAGGAAGTGGCATTACTTTTGCAATAGATTGTATCTAATTCGAATCACCCTATATTATTTTCTAAACTAAAGGCTTACGAAGACAGTAAAGGGCCACATAGTGGTTTAACAGTGCCTCAAAAAAAATTTACAGACTATTTAATATCTAGAATATATTTCTGTATATATTTTAAATAATTTTTATATTTGCCATTAGTCAGTTATATTCAAACTGTGCCATCGTCATAACGCATGCGCGATCGCCATTATATTTAAAAATTGGCGGGTAAATGCTAATTTTCTCCGAAAATATCCATTAATTACCTTCGTAATACCCATTAAATACCCAATAAATACCCATTATTGCCTTGATAGTACCCAAAAACACACAGAGTACCTAAAAATACTGCAAAAATACCTATAAATACGCACAAATACCCAAAAAATTCAAAAAGTACCATTAATTACCTACAGCTTGTACAGTAAAATACCCCAGTGGTTTCCCCCTCAAGTGAAATATATTCTTCTTATATATTAAAATCTGTTGTTTTTTCTCGCTCCCACCGGAGGTGCGAAAAAGTGGCATTTTGCCGCCACAAAGGCTTTTTTCGCGAGCCCCGCGGCGGCGGGTCCGGGTGCGCGGGGTCGAGTTCGGTCCTTCGGTTGTCCGGTAGGCGTATTTTGGTGGGTTCTTTTTACTTTTTTCGGGGCGAATTTTGAGTTTTTCCGGAGGTCCGCGGACGCCGGTTTGCGATTTTCGCGAGGAAACGAGACAAAAGTGAGATGGATATAGCTTATCGGCAGGGAATCGGAGAAACGTCAGTTGTTCAGTGCGAAATATATTTAGACGTCAAACTATTTCGGATTCGATATTTTCGTATTTTCCCGCATTCCTTTCCACGAAGCCATATCGAAACGTAAACTTTGAACCTTCTACAATATCCCGCGTGCCTCAGATCTGGGTTTAAAATTCGATTTTATAGCGAAAATAGTGAAAATATGCGTCCACGCACGTTCGCCCGACGATCGGCCTTCAGAAACGTCAAACTTCGAGCCCGACGGTGCGATGCGGTGACATCTCCCAAGAAAACGTAAGAAATTTCGCTAAACAGGCCGATCGGAGGCCCGCAAAGGCCAGAAAAGGTAAATTTAAAGTCTCTAGATACTTTCTGTTATGCGAGAGCTGGGTTTTGAGTTCGTTTTTAGATGGAAACGTGCAAAAATAACGACCGAGACGGGAAGGAAGAGGAAGGCAAATGGCCGACATCACAAAAATCTCAAAACGATTACATTCTCCAAAGTAAGTACCTCTTTATTTTCATAAAGCCATATCGAAACGTAAACTTTGAACCTTCTACAATATCCCGCGTGCCTCAGATCCGGGTTTAAAATTCGATTTTATAGCGAAAATATAGAAAATTTGGTAGACTGCACTCCGCTGGGAGCGCAACCTTCAGAAACGTCAAACGACGAGTGGTGACAGTTCAGATTAAAACATAGGAAATTTTGCTAAATGGGCCGATCGGAGCCCCCCGAAGGCCGAAAACGGTAAATTTGAAGTCTCTAGATACTTTCTGTTATGCGAGCGCTGGGTTTTGAGGTCGTTTTTGTATCGAAATTTGCATAAATCCAAAATCGAGACGGGGTAACAGTGACGTCAGCAATGTGGCGCTCTTCAAATTTTTCGAGGCGCTTCGCGTGTCGTCGGTGTTCCAATAAAAATTGACGAGAAAAAAATAAAAATTACAGGTTCGAGGAAATTTTCGGTTTTTTCGCTTCGGAGGGGTCGTCTGACGTGCGAAAGACCGTTTTATATACAAAGTGTTGGAAAAATGTCGAACGCTAAAAAAATTCCAAAATTAAGGGAACTGAAATTTTTTTTTTACGAAACTTCAGTCGGGGGTCTCTTACCGCACTAATTATCGAAAAAAATACGGGGTGTTTAAAAAAACCGAACCCTTATCTAAAAATCCTCAAAATTCGTGGATTTAAAAATTCCTTTTTTTTCTGAAACTCTTCGCGATAGTCTGCAGAAAAACTATACTAATTAAAAATATGGGGGGTTTTAAAAAACCGAACCATTCTCTTGAAATCCTCAAATTTCGTGGAATTAATTTTTTTTTTGTAAACACTTTTTGCAATAGGCTGTTAAAAAAAATATATATACTAATGAAAATATCCAGTGTTTAAGAGAACCGAACCGTTCTCTAAAAATCCTCACAATTCGTGGAATTAATATTTCTTTTTGTAGACACCTTTCACAATAGGCTGTAAAAAAAACTGTAATAATGAAAAAATACAGGGTGTTTAACAAAACCAAACCATTCTCTAAGAATCCTCACAATTCATGGAATATTTTTTAATGAAACTTTTCACAATGGTCTGTAAGAAAACTTTACTAATTAAAAAACTACTGGGTGTTTACAAAAAACCGAACCATTCCCTAAAAATCCTCAAAATTTATGGAATTAATATTTTTGTTATGACACCTTTCACAATAGGCTGCAAAAAAACTACCCTTATTAAAAAAATGCAGTGCGTTTTACAAAACCGAACCATTTTCTAATAATTCTCAAAATTCTTGGAATTAATTTTTTTTTATGAAACTTATCGCAATAGTCTGCAAAAAGACTATACTAATGAACAAATACTGGGTGCTTAAAAAAACCGAACCATTCTCTAAATATCCTCAAAATTCGTGGAATTAATATTTCTTTTTTTAGACACCTTTCACAATAGGCTGTAAAAAAAACTGTAATAATGAAAAAATATTGGGTGTTTAAAAATACCGAACCATTCTCTGATATCCTCGAAATTCATGGAATTAAAAAAATTTTTTTACAAAACTTTTCACAAAAGGCTGCAAAAATCTACCCTACTGAAAAAATACAGGATGTTTAAAAAAAACGAACCATTCCCTAAAAATCATCAAAATTTAAGGAATTAATATATTTTTTTTGTAGACACCTTTCACAATAGCATGTAAAAACACTGTAATAATGAAATAATACAGGGTGTTTAAAAAAACCGAACCATTGTCTAATAATCCTCAAAATTCATGGAATTAATTTTTTTTTTATGAAACTTATCGCAATAGTCTGCAGAAAAGCCATACTAATGAAAAAATACTGGGTGTTTAACCGAAACCGAACCATTCTCTTAAAATCCTCGCAATTTATGGAATTAATATTTTTTTTTGTAGACACTTTTCACAATTGGCTGTAAAAAAACTGTAATGATGAAAAAATATAGAGTGTTTAAAAAAACCTAACCATTCACTAAAAATCCTCAAAATACATGGAATTAAACTTTTTTATATAAAACTTATCGCAATAGTCTGCAGAAAAACTATACTAATTAAAAAATACTGGATGTTTAAAAAAATCGAATCATTCTAAAAATCCTTAAAACCTGGAATTGAAAATTCTTTTTTGATTTGTGATGAAATTTTTTACAATAGTTTGTAAAAAAACTATAAAAAATACATACTTTGGTATTATTATGTATATATAAACACGTACTTATGAAAAAATACAGGGTGTAAAATAAAGAACCATTCTCTAGATCCACAAAATTTATGGATTTTAATTTTTTTTTATGAAACTTTTCACGATTGTAAAAAAGTTATACTAATGAGCAAATACAGGGTGTTTAACAAAACCAAACCATTCTCTAAAAGTCCTCAAAATTCCTGGAATTGAAATTTTTTTTTATGAAACTTTTTACAATGTTCTGTAGGAAAAATATACTAATGAAAAAATACTGGGTGTTTAAAAAAACCGAACCATTCTCTACTGTTGATCTGCATCTACGATAATTGATAAAAGATAGACAATTTGAGAAGTGTTAAATAATAGAACAGATCATACTGCTGATCTGCACCTACGACAATTGATAGTGATAAAAATACAAGAGTGCATAATATTATAAACAAAAATTTTAAGAAGTGTTAAATGAAAGAACAGATCATACTGCTGATCTGCGCCTACGATAATTGATAAAAAACAGAAAAGCATAACTAATGTATTTAACAATTTTGATAAATGTTAAATAAAAGAACAGATCATACTGCTGATCTGCACCTGCGATAATTGAAACTGTCATGGAAATATTTCTTTGATGAAACTTTTAACAATGGTCTATATGGAAACTATTTTAATGAGAACAATACAGGATGTTTAAAAAAATCGAACCATTCTCAAATAATCCTCAAAATTCATAAATTTAAAAATTTCTTTTTCTGAAACTCTTCGCAATGGTCTGCAGAAAAACTATACTAATGAAAATATCCGGTGTCCACCATCCCAAGAAAGGTCAAGTCGGCGATAGCCGACTTGCCACCTTTCTAGTAATAAATTTAAATTAAGGTATCGTCAGGAAATCACTAAAGCTAAAATACGATCAAATGACAGCTACATTAAACAACATAACTCTGTCAGAGCTCCTTGGAACCTAGTTAATGGTGTACATAAGGTCACTCACTCGGTCATAGTTTTCAGAGTTCATCAAGCGTATCATCTGACGAATTTAATGATTATTTTACAAATGCTGCTGACATCATAATTAGCGGATTACCATCCAAATAACAACTTTAAAACATATTTACAACAATTTACACCCTTAATCAGATTTTCTTTTTCGAAAGTCTCACCCTGGGAAGTTGCTCATGTCGTTGGTAATCTAAAAAATAAAATATCAATGGATGCTTACAATTGGTCATCCAAAATTCTGAAAGGTATAACTAGCAGTATATTAATTCCAGTCACTTGTCTAATTAATTATTCCATCAATGATAATATTTTTCCACAATGTCTTAAAATATCGATAGTCCCGATACATAGAAAAGATAATAACGATCCATCGAATTACAGACCTATTTCTGTTGTGCCTGCTTTAGCTAAAATATTCGGGAATATATTGAATATCCAAATTGTAACTTATTTTGAGTCAAATAAACTTTTTAACTGTCATCAATATGGTTTTCGAAATAACCTTTCAACTACTTTGGCCATTGATTATTTAACATCAATTATAAATGATGGCTTTGAGAATGGTGAGTTTGTTGCTTCCCAATTTCTAGATTTAACAGAGGCATTTGACTGTGTGTCGCATAATATCCTTATAAATAAATTATACTTTTATGGTTTCTCAGGAGATAGTACAAGATTAGTTGAATCTTATTTAAATGATAGAGTTCAATATGTTCAATACAACGGGATTAAGTCTAGCATAAAGAAAACTATCCATGATGTGCCTCAGGGCTCAGTATTGGGTCCTCTACTATTTTTAATTTACATAAACGACTTTTCCACTTCTTTAGATGGAAATATTAATAGTGTGTTATTTGCTGACGATACTAATATAACCTATAGAAATAAAGACTTAATTTTATTAACAGAGAAATTGACTCAAATTCAGTCAAGGGCAAGTGATTGGTTTCTTTCTAATAACGTAAGTTTGAACAAGTCGAAATCGGAGACTATGGTTTTTACCCTACGAAATGGAGAACATTTAAATAATCCAGATTTTGTTAAATTCTTAGGAGTATACCTGGATCCTAAATTGTTATGAGAACTGCATGCCATTTATATTTGTTCCAAAATATCAAAGCATATATATTTGCTCCATACTCTCTTGTAAAAAGTATCCAGAAATATACTAATAACTGTATATCATAGCTCTCTTATTTCTAATAAACTTTTCTTAGAAAAATTTGTCTGTATTACTGCTCGTTTAAAAGTTATCAGCAATATCTAGTAGTTGTTGAAAAATAATTGTTCGTTGTTTAAAGTGCATAAATGTCACAAAATACTTGTCATTACTCAATATGAACATCAAACGTGTAACTTTTGTGCTTACAAAATGTTTTCTCATTCAGAGAAAGTTGATATGTTGCTAATTTACGGCGAGTCACAAAAAAATTCAAGAACATACCAACTGTAGAGGTATCCAGAGTACCTCATTCCTGATCATAGAACCTTTACAAGACTTTGGGACATAATAAAGATACATTTTCTGTTCGGAAGAAACAAATAATTGAGCGAAGGGTACAAACCAATGATAATACAGCTAGCCTGTTACAGTTTTTTTAACCAAATCAACCAATTAATATAATTCTGTACGGTAGGCTAGCCGGGAATTGAATTTGGATATTTATCTGAGCGTCACATTGAAGATAGACTTAATTCTATAGCTCAAATTGTAATATATTTTCGGTAGGTTCCTTCGACAGACGAAAGTCGGTTTGTCAGTAATGGTTAGCGAAACAAGCGCAACAAACACTACCGATCCATTGAAAATCCCCAAGGCAAAACCAAGGCCATTTTGGGGTAAATGTATGCATTATCGGTACGCATTTAATTAGGCCTTATTTTTATGAACATACGTTGAATAGCGTAAGTTATCTAAATTTCCTACAATAAGACCTTCCTGCACTTCTGGAGAATGTGCCTTTGCAGCTAAGCAGAACCTATGATTTGAGCACGAAGAAGCTGTACCACACAAGGCCAGAATTGTGCAGCAATATTTAGATAACACTTTCCCAGAAAAATGTATTAGAATTAATGAACCTATTCAGTGGCTCGGAAAGTCACTAGATCTAACACCCATCAATTTTTTATGAGGGATTTTAAAAAATAAGATTTACAAAATACCTTTGCGAAATATTAATCATTTGAAAGAACAAATCACAAACGTTTGTAATGAGTTAAACGGCGAAATGTTAAATAAACTCAACCCACAAATAAGTCAGACGAATATTAGATATGTATCTTGAAATGAGAGAAAGTCATATAGAGAATAGATTGTAATATGTATGTCGTATGAGAGCGTTTGCCTTATTTTTTAAATTTAGTTGTTGTTACCATCACCTTTTGTTTTAACTGTGTTAAAGAATTATCGAGTTTAATCCTTTTATTTATTCTTAACGATTTTTAGGCACTTTAAAAAACGAACATTCAATTACTTTCCAGGGCTACTTGACTTGACTTCCACCGCTAATGTGATTTATAGGTGGTGTTTCTTTTGAGACTCTATAATACAATATTGCTTATATCTTTCAAAAGGGAAGTAATACAGAAAATGTTCTCTAATAAAAGTTTATTAAAAAAAAAGAGTGTTTTGACAGGAACAAAATTTGGGTATGTTTCTGGAAAAAGTATAACTGATGACGTCATTAGTCGTTTCTGTAAAATCCCAAAGATAATACGTTCTATTGAAGATGGAGCTTACCTCATCCTATTTAACACCATGTGCCCTAAATTTTATTTAAATTTTTTATATCCTCACCGTAGGCCCATACTATCGAGTTTGAGATACCCTGTACTCTCAGAAAAAACATTTTCAAAGGCAGCCCTTATTTTAAAAAAGTACAGAAATCGTATTACCTAAAGCTAGTTACGGAAGGTGAGCTGTAATATACACCGCTTCCGAAAAGTTACGAATAAATTCATTATTTTTGAAATTGAGAATTTTTGGAAAAAAATCCCTGGCACGTCGAGTTTGTTTTTAAAAAAGGCACTTTTTGACATACGACCCACATTTGTTACATCATTGTTTTTCGAGATATGACGTCATCGACAATTTTTTTAAATAGCAACCCCCAATTTTGACCATGCAGTTTGTAAGAGCGTATCATTCTACATATATACATCATGATAAATTATGGTGTTAACAAAAATTTCAAGAAAATAATGTTTTAAATTTTAAAATTTAATTTTCACAACACTGAAAATGATAATGATTATGTAAAAAATCGACTAAATTAAATGTTCAAATTGTGCACCGTTGGTTGCCTGACAGTAGCCAAGACGATTAATAAATTCTTTTTGGACATTATCAATAAATTCAGGAGGTATACGATATATTTCGTGACGAACTCTTGCTTTTAAATATTCTAAATTAACCGGTCTAGTAACATATACTTTGCTATTTAAGTATCCCCACAAGAAATAATCTAGAGGTGTCAAATCAGGCGATCTGGCTGGCCACTCAATCGGGCGCCTTCTCTCTATCCAACGATTCGGGAACAGGTCATCGAAATAAGCATGGACAGGTGTTGCATAATGGGGAGGTGCACAGTATTGTGAGAATTAAATTGTTAAAATCTTCAAACATTATTTTCTTGAAATTTTTGTTATGTAACACCATAATTTTTCATGATGTATGTATGTAGAATGACAAGCTCTTTGAAATGGCATGGTCAAAATTGGGGGTTGCTATTTAAATATGACGTCATATTTCGAACAACGATAATGTCACAAATATGAGTCATATGTCAAAAAGTGCCTTTTTAAAAATAAAATCGACGTGCCAGGGGATTTATTCTAAAAATTCTCAATTTAAAAAATAATGAATTTATTCGATACTTTTCGAAAGCACTGTATATCTGATATATTACAAAAATATGAGATGATGATTTAATATATATTTATATCTATGCGGTTTACTTGTCTGTAGGAATAATATATCTCATTACAAAGAAATAAATATATATTATATTATCGCTCACCGTCCGTAACTAGCTTTATTCCTGGTTTAATTAGATATAACTTAAATAGATAATAATATTTATGTTTTGAATCGTGTTTATTTTAAGAAACTGATTTTATTTTATATTGTTACCAAGTATCAATCAACTTTGATTTTTAAAATAATGTTATATGCTTGATGTTATTTAATTAAAGTATATACCTACACCTACAATTAACAGAAATAACATTAATTATTTCAGCTACTGACCACTTAATATTACCCTTTCTTATATTTGCAAGACTTCTTGTCGTAGTCCATGCTCGAGACAAGACTTTTTTTAAATCTTTTCTTGTCTTGCAATAAAGTCTTTCTTGTCTTGCGATACCAAGACAAGATCAAAGTCAAAAGCAAGACATGATGGCAATACTGAAAATGAAAGAATTGAAAAGAAATATAATAATGTTATGCTTATCTTACCGATTGTTCCGCAAATAAAGTTCTAAAAAGAAATAATTTATATACATTTTCATGCTTTGATTTTTTGCTGAAAACAAACAAAACGTTTAATTTTAAAGTTGTTGTTATTATGTAGGTATTTACTTAAAAAAAAATTATATGTTTGATATTCTTTAAGATATTATACTATATTAAAAAAACACAGACACGAATTTATGGAATACCATCTTAGACTATTTATTTCATTCCATGCCAGAATTGTTTTTTTAATTGGATAAAATATGAGTGCGTATATAAAAAGATTATTTTATTTATGTTTCCAAAATGTTACAATTTCACAGCTGCACAGACCAGTGAAATATACCGTGAATAAATTCCATTCTCATTTTCTTGTGTTTGAAATAATTGGAGTAAACTGTACGGAACGCGAATATGAATTGTAATCACTGACAATGACTCCATTACTCATGTCGACATAGTGAAACAAGTAAAAAACCTAAATGTTACACTGGAAATTGCAAACGCAGACAAGTAAAATAATATGCCGTTAAACGCAGTAATGCGTAGGAGTTGGCAAGGGTCTCAACGTCTCTAAGTTTAGCGTTGATAATTGTAAGCTAGACATACAGGGTGGACGGCGAAAGAACATCCAAATGAACAAATTTAAATTATAGTGTCCCATTCCTACTAAAGAAAAATGAAAAGGTTTTCTCAATTCCAAATTTTATGCATTCGCTAATGTTATAGTATCTAGAATGGCTGAACAGTTGAATATTAAATTTTGGTAGAAACAGAAAATGAATAGAAGATGAAAAAGTGTACAGTACACAACCAACTGTCTGTAGTAAAGAATATTTTCTTACAGTTAAAGTCTTAAGGTGTGCGTATAAGCACAGGGGCGCAAAATGCTCAAATATCAATATAGCTTCAAAGTTAAAAATTAATTAAAAAATATCTCATTAGAGACTACTCAAAATGGTGAATTAAGGGTTTTCTCTTCTGCTACAATTTATTTATGAGGAAAAATTTTACTTAGTTTATGATTATAATAAGATTGTATAATACAGAATAACAAAAACATTGTGTAAATTTAAGTTAATTTGCAAGTTAATATGCAAGCGTATTGAAACCACAGTAACAAATTAAAAAAATGCAATGTCTACTTACTAAATAGAAATGTTACTAGACATTAAAAATAAAATTTGATTGTTTAAAGTTAACTCAAATTGACAATAAATTTTAACCACCTCAGCAACGCTAGGTTAGTAAGTTATAGCAAAGGCTAGAGCCTTTACTATGTGAAAACATAGGGTGATTCAGAACTTATCTAAACATTTTTGGGAATAGATGAATCATAAATGATGGAGTCAATATCCTAAAAAAATGGAAAAATCCTTATAGTTTCCGAAAAAAAAAAATTAAGTTCTAGTAGTTTCAACCTTTACATAGCTGGGCTACTGTAGTTTCTAGCCAGGCGATTTCAAATATCCGATTAGTTATCGTATTGACTTTTCTGTGATGCAAGTATTTACATTAGTTTTTCAAATATCATAAATGGTTATGTCCATAGCAACTCGCAGTTGATCGTTTCAATTTATATTAAAGTGAAAATGCTTTAGCAGAACGATTTCCCGGTAAACATGTTCCAAATGCAGTTATTTTTACAACGGTGTGCAGTGTGTGAGTGCAAGTGTAGTGCAAACGCTGGTGCCAAGATAACGGTTTAGAAATTATGACTGATATTTAGTGTTAAACTTCTTACTTTGCAGCCTTGTATACCCGTAAGGATGCCAGATAGGATAAAAATTTATATGAAGTACTGACATTATTCCTGTTCCTGCTGTAGGTATGCCTTATCATTTTTGACCACTAGTTTCTGAATACCCTGTATATTAAATATTTTACTCCAGTGATAAGTAAGAAGTACCTTACATAAAATATTCTATTTTCTGAATCTGATTTAAAAACAATAAACAGTGTTTTTTAAAATTCAACCTCTTTAAAAGCTACTTCTTCTGAATGGATACGGGCTCCAATGGCACTGTTTTTTTTTTTCATAAAAGTGATCTACCACTGTTGTTAAAATTAAATGAAAACTACTCTTTTTCTTTACCCTATGAAGGGTTGAAACTGCTTTAACAAGGATTTTAGGGGATGTGTTCATAAGAACTCTTCTATTTTGATCAGAACTACCATCTCCCAAAGTCCTCCATTTTTTACGCTCTGTATATTTGAAAATACCATATTTTGGTGTAAAACAATGATTAGCAAATAAAAAACCCAATTTAAGAGCTTCTTAATTAGGTATTTATTTGGTAATAATTTTATGAAACTTTTTTTACCTAGTTTAGTCTCGTTTCTAGAAAATAAATTATTAGTATATGTGTTTAAAATAATCGATTTATACAGGATGTCTCAGATATGACTGGCATCCTAGGAAAGGGTGATTGTGCAGACAAAATAAATGAGATATACCCAAATATACCTATATTTAAAAGCTCACGTGTCAAAGATTTTATAATGATTATTATATTTTTTATTTACTAGGAAACCATTCGTGTTAAAACAGCAATAGTTCTAGATTGTAATGAGATATCTTTAGCGTAGAGACCCTGTGGCACTCTTCTTTTATTTAAAATAAAAATGGTACGCCACTATCTTAATTATTAAAAAATGTAAAATATATGCATATCGTAGTTTGTGCCTGGTGAGACCTACTATGCTTCTGTAATACAGGGTGTCCTAAAATTAATGCACCATAGGACAAGAGTAGATTGATTCCTGATGACAAAATAATGCGATATAACTAAGCTTACTTGAGTCAAAAGTTGATAGTTAAAAAGATGCAGGGTGTCAAAATAAAAATTTTATTTTCGAAGTAATTTTAAAAAAAATTCAAATATTTGGTTACATTTTGAAGATCGGGGTTATTGGGGGCAAAAAATTCAAATTTGTTTATAATTTTAACGCTACTTGTAGAGGGAGCCACTTGATGCATCATGTTTCTTTTAAATGGCAGAACTTTGTTGCGGTTTAGTAACTATTAAAACAGTCAGTTCTACTTTTTTATATGAAATACTTTATTGAAGTAGTTAGGAGTAACCGTTTTCAAAATAATCCTATTTGAAATATTCAATGCACTGAAGAAAAATTGTTTTGGTTTCTGGTAAAGCGCCTTTTCCGCTAAAAATACAGCAAAATGTTACTTAAAAGAACTACTCAAAATGGTAAATTATGGCGATGTGCAAAATTTTAAAAGTGGATCTTTTAGTTTTCCTCAGCTTTTGATACAAATATGCACAAATTACGAAATGCAGATATTTTAAATGAACAATTACTTGAATACAATGAATTTTAAAGAAAATTGCAAATAATAATTATTTGTTGATAATAATCAAAACAAAGTATCTTATGTTTTGTATAATTAAAATTATTTACATTACAATCTAGAATTATTGTTATTTTATTACAAAGGGTTTTCAAGTTATTAAAAATATAATAAAAATTTAAAAATCTTTGACACCCTGTATCTCGGAAACGATGAACTTTTAGATATAAATATATTTAGATAAATCGCATTTATTTTCACTATACAATCACCCATCCAAAGATGCCAGTAATACCTGAGACACCTTGTATAATTTCACTTATGGAAACAACCCTATTCTAAATTTAACATCTTGTCTATCACGCCTAATTTTAGTAGATTGACATAAGCCAACGTGCTGTCGGGCATTCATAACTCTTCATAACTCTTCATAACTGCAACAAATCGTTAACTTGAGCCTCATTCCGATGATGTATGGTGAAGATTAAGTGCAACAGTTCCCTCGCCACAACACAGAGAGAAGCACACCTGACAGTGCTGCCCACTTATAAATAATAAGTATCTTCATTGGGATGATTATTTTCGGGTGAGTTATATGAACGTTTTGCTAGTTTACGTCTGCTGCATTACAAATAAACACTGTAACCTAGCGTGGGAGGTATGTTATGTTTTACACAATTACTTGTGTAGAGAATTAATTCCAGTGTAAGCAGATGTACGAGAATATCATAGAGGAAAGTTTGGTGCAAAGTAGAAGTTAATAATATGTACTAAACTATATTTAAGATTCAACACATTCAGAAATTACGCCAGACAATTCCTGGAGATGATTCCACGGCAAGAGTAAGGCATTATAATATATTTTTATATAAAAATCGCATACCAAAATGCATTTTTTTCTGGCAACACGAATCTGCTACATTACAGCTTAGAACTCAAAAATATCTCTTAACAATTTTTTAGCATACATATCTATGGAAATCACAAGATTAGGGCATATTTTCAATAAAGACACAATAAGTATAAAACAGTTAATTTTACAATAATAATATAAAAACATAACACTTTACATGTAGAATGAACTGTGATTCGTAAAGCTATAGTTGACTTCCAAAATTGTAGAGAGTTACTAATCGTTAGCTTGTGGACTAGCGCGACGGGCGAAGCGTGCGGGGAGCAACATTTCATAGGCGTACTAAATTTGAATGCGATCAGATTAACGAATTTCGAGGCGTTAGATAATAAAAATAATAAGAATATTTCAAAATTTTAAAGTTTTTATCTTGTATTAGCAATTACCCAAGGTCAAAAATAATAGAGAGTGACTAATTCACAACACAGAGATGAGTACGGAAGATACGTGTATTATGATTACCTAAGCGTGTCACTTGAGAATAGTTAAAGCACACAAAATTATCAAAAATAAGTTGACGTCGGCTGAACCTAGCACATTAACAATTTACTTTAAATGTGCCACCTGTGTCATCCTCTGTACAAATTAGAATGCCGTCCTTTTGGACTATAAAAAAATATAGATAAAGTGTTAACAAAAATTCAGAAAACAACTGTTACAACAGATATTAAACGAGATACATTATGAACCTTCAATTGGCATGCGACACGCTGTTAAAATACGGGGAGTAGCCTTAAGAACCGGATTAATGACTCGAATTCTCAGCAGTTACAGTTTATTTACCGCGGTAGATCTGTACTGCATAGATACGAGAACGGAACTGCCTACCCCGAGGTAGCTACATACTTGGTTCAATTCCACCCTTAAGAAAAAGCGTGGCTATTGGCTAATGCCTTTAGAGTCTCATCACTGACTCTATACAAATTTAAAACATTTAAACTATCTCTCCTTGTTTTCTAGAACTCCTACGTCTCTTATGGAATATTATCTTTCTATGATGGTGCCAAACCACATGACCGGAGAGGCTTTAAATTCTATTTCTCTGTAAACCGAAATTATTTGAACGCAAACAATAAATTATTTGTTTGACCCTTTGGCAAAAAACTGTTCTCTTAAATTGACAACCTTTACTTACATCTTTAAACTCATTATACATTATGGCTAAAAAATGATCCCCTTGTTAAACCGACAACCTTCCTGTGTTATAATATTTCCGTGTCGGTGTTCGGTCCTTCGCATGTTATGCATATTGAAATTCATCAAAGTGTTTCTATTTTATGATTCCATTTGTGTTTTGCTGGAAATACCAGTACAATACCACGTTTTTCTTGGCTATAAAAAGTTTAAACTTGTCTGTGTAACTGAAAAGCAGAAACCGGACTTATAGATTTGGCAAAAATTTCAAATGTGAAAGGAGTACTGAATGAGCTTATAAGTGCAGAACCACATTACGACAACATTTGCAGCTTTGAAATATCGAAGAATAGACCTTATATTCAAAAAATAATTGGGTTTGTTAAATACTTTTTTTAATATAAAATAACACATTTGCTGCAAAGTTTTATTTATCCTTCTGCTTTTCTATTATTAAGTTCATGAGCTGCCACTGTAATACTGACATTGAATAGGTATCCATCATGAAAATCTCAGAGAAAAACTGGCTGCAACGTTTTCTGTACTACAGATGGCTGACATTTTGCTGCTAATTTCCGAACCCTTTATCCTATAGTAGTTATTGGACCTGATACAATATATTGCAATGATAATGGCACTCTTTAAAACGAATGTACCGACTTCTTTTAAACTTCTCACGTATTCGTAATGAAATCTACTTTCAACTTTTAATAGTAGTTCTTAGTTGTTCCATCCACCAATAGAGCTTTAATGAAATTTCTACTTAGAACTTCTAAAAGTTCAAAATCTGTTTTGAAGGAGCGCGATTATTATTGCAAAAGCTTGTACATGTTTAATGGATTAGTGAGCAACTTTACTTTAAAACATTAACGCGCATCTTCTTATTCTGTCGATATTTTTTGTACCCACGTATGGGAGCTGTTATTGAAGCTAGAAATAAATGTTAAATATGGAAGACATATAAATATTTCTGAAGTGCCAGAATTTTGTATCAGGTCAAACAAATGAACTTAAAAAAGTCATAAAAAATAAACTTGCGTTTTTTATTGCAGTACTCTCTATATATATTTACATAGTAAAGTAGAACACTGTCTTGAGACTACGGTAATCAGATTCTATTATTTATAATATAAGAAATAACAAAAGATCATAATAACGTATCAGGATAACAATAAGTAAGTAATTATTTTTACTCTTTTATAATATTTTTTCATTGAATTGTAATTTCTGAGCTACTATTAAGCATACCAATGAAACACCTACATTGACGTTTTTTTTCCCCTAAAATAGGTAGCACCTGCGGCAAGAGATTGTGGAACGATATACAAATGATCCCCTATTAAAAATACATTAAATCAAATCTACAACGTAACCATTATAACAATCTAACTGAGGAGAAGCAAGGTAATTACAGATTACTCTATTTTTTTTGTACCTTTTGTCGTTATTATAGAAACAATTTTGAAATTTGTACAACACTTAAAACTAGATGGAAAAAATGCCTCGCACATTTTATTATTATGTTTATAACAGTAAAGTCTCAATTAATTATTTATTTATTACTCGGGTAATATATAAGTCTAAATTTGATTCTGTTTCTTTAACAGAAAAACTTGACACCAGATTAATACTTATATCTATTGTTACGGAAGCTCACCTACCTGTTTAGTTTGTTAATTACTTTCATGTTTGCGTTAGAATTTATAGTTTTGTAATACCTTTATTTTGACGTTTCCTAGAACATTCCAGACTATAATCGATTTGTTTCTCGACACATTCTCGAGACCGCAGAAACTTAAAAATATATATCAGCGGATCGGTTTCGCCGCGACAGTCAGTTTATGTTCAGAAGCCGAACGTGCGTTATACGCAAGTGACAGAAACGTCAAAGTAAAAATTTGACAGTTACGTTATGAATTTGTTTAAAGTATAGATATTTGTTGTGCAATCTAGTAGTGAGAATAAATTTGATTTAGTGTAGTTTGATAGTGATTTTCCGGGTTGCTATGCTGGGACCTCGGTAATTGGTCGCTGTCAATAACAGAATTAAAGTGCCCATATCTAGCTTCATCTGGGATTCTTTGACCTGCCTTGTTGTTCTCGGGCTAGACTCTGTGGAACAAACACGTTATCGGTGTCTCTGGTCCCGCCCATACATTGATTTCAGCCCCTGCTGTTGATATTACGACTGCTACGGTCGGAACCGTTCTTCGGATAATGGTGGTCTTCTGAGACGTCCGGTAACCGCCTCTGTAACTGGTTGTATCCCATACTTCCATGCCTGGAAGACCATTATCCGAGAAACGGTTCCGACCGTAGCAGTTGCAAAATATATTTCTGTTAATAGCATTTATATTATCTTAACCAGTGGATTTATATCTCTAATGTCTAACTAAATAAAATGATCAGATTGGCATATGATTCTAAATATTTTGTTAGAATAAGTACTCAAAGGGAACCATATACTCGTGTAAGTGTCTTAACCAAAAATGTATTTTTAGAAAACAACAGAAATAATCAATTGGCTGAAACAAATATTTTGTTATGAATATATAACTAAATAATTTGGTTAATGGAATCAAAATTTTCCAATTAAACGAAAAAAAAATCCCATTAATGTTAGGTATAATCATACCTAAATAAAATTAGTAGTAAATTAGTTAAATTAGGTAGTAGTATGGATGAGGGACAGTAAGATTCGATACAGCAGATCTTTTCTGTACAAATCCAGTAAGAATCATGGTGTAACAATCAGTTGCTTAGTGGCAATGGTAAATTTCATTATACAAGGTGGATTATTATTTTTTTAGAAAAATTGCACTTGCTCTGTAATTCTCTATATCATTATGATTACCTTTTTTATATTGTTAATACCTAAAAATATATAAAAAACGATTACATAAAGGGTAAACATTATTTAAGTAGGTATGAGATTTGATTTATATTAGCTTAAAATACCTTTCTAATACAGTAAAAAGCTAGTTTACCACTACTACTTTTTTATATTTACTTACATATTAAAGTTACTTACAATTAGTTATTTTTTTAACCACTCAAATATTTTTTTTTGCCTGTGATTTAGTGATTTTAACAATTTCAGGGTATTTGGCTTAGAAAATCACTTGGCGCCCATCGTTACAAAAAAAATTAATGAAAAAACTATATACCTAACTCTATAAGATCTGAATCCATTTCGACTTCACTGTAGCTTAGTCCATGCCTACCTTTATTCGTAATAACGCAAAAATTATGGAACAATGACACCCAAAAAAAATGAATTTTGCGATTTATTTTGAACTTCTGACGTATTCATAATTAAATATATTTTAAACTCTTAACATTAGTTCTTATAGTTGTTTCACTCGCCAATGGAGATAGAACTCAGAACATCGAGAAGTTTTGAGAGAATGTCAATATTATTGGAAAAGCATGTATCTAACACCTGAAACAAAATTGTTTAACGTAACTGCTATTTGCTTCTCTAATTCCGAGAAACACGTTACCCGTCCATTAGTTTCGGAATACCCAGTCGGGCGGCCAAGAAAGTTAATTAACCGCAGCGCGGCAACCGGTAGGTGACCGGTCGCGGAAAAATCCGACCGTAATTGCCTCCCCTGACGAGCTGTCACTGACGCGGAGAGGTTTAATTTGAGCGTAATTAAAGGACGCTGGTCGGGCTGGCGGTCGCGCAACTGCCTCCGAGCGAGGGTGGGTGTGTAGGCGCGCCGTAACTACCGGTCCGGTTAGAGCCTGCCTCGCCTCGGGCGCAGAACCACCGGCTCCCTGTACTTAATCGTTTTTATTTTGTTTTCGCGTTACCCTCGATATAACGATACTTTAAGTTTGTTCTTTGATGTATAGCTCTCGGCGATCATTGTGAGGCTACTTCAAAAATTACGATGCCCCGCACAACAAAAACATTAAGACGAGTTCCCGGTACGAAATATTAAGTTGAAATTAAGATTAAGATCGCCAAAGAAGAAATTACGAGCTGGCGGTGGTACAGTTATACGTAAGGTAGCGCAGAAGAAGGTCACGCTTAAATCATGCGCAGGTTCTTAACACATTTTCAGTCAGATCTAATTGCATGAAATATTTGTTGGCTTACATGTAATTTAATCGCGCTTGTTGCTTCCTTTGATATTAACTCTTAATGGGTTTACAAAAGTGAAAAAACTGTTCAATACTTTGTTCATAAGTGTTATTAGAATCAGATATGAACAAAATAGCCCAAAAATACTAGAAGCCAGCATTTCCGCTAGTATGGTAGATTGGATAGAATGGACCATTGTAACGTATTGATATCAATTGTCTTTTATCATTTGTTTCTGTTTTATTTTTATTTTATTTATTTTATTTTACTTACACTATACAACAAGTCAAATACCCAGTTATAGAATAGGAAAACAAACAATTAACAAAAAAAAAATACAAAAAGCAAATTACGCCATACTTAGACGTTTTTATATATTTTTAGGTATTAATAATATTGTGTGAAACTAACTACTCAGTGGACAAAAGCCCCAACCTGCGTTGAATTACACCCACAATATATACCCATATATTCCTTATTATTAGCTTTTGTAACATTTTTTTACTGTTTTAGAAAGTTATTTTAAGCTAATATAAATCAAATCTCCTACAATTCCTATCAATGAAGTCATATGTATGTTCTCTGATACCAAACATGCTAATGAACAATTCCACAGACAAAGCTCTATTCAATAATTATCTAAAGAAAATAATCTAATTTACTCACTCTATAAATATCTAACTTCATTTTTTTGGCAGTGGGAACATGACAAATTCAACCACAATAGATGAGATCTGACCTATTTCTGCATTTTTAGGATTGCTTCTTCAGAAATATTTCAATGCATACAATCTACGGGCAAGATAACATTATATAAATCACACATATTATGAAGTGGAGTGTTTGAGAATATTTGTCCAGGTGGCAAATAAAACATGTAAATTATCTAGTTTCAATTCTGGGAACATAAAAGCCTAACATTCTCAACATAGCACTGCAATCAATGACATTATGCATTACTTTATGTAAACAAATTAAATATGCTTTTTTGCGTCGATTTTATAAAGTTTCAATACCAAATCTATTAAGCATATCTAATTGAGGAGACCCAACAGAGGGATACTCTCCATCGGCATTAAAACTAATGTATTTTAAGAATTTACGCTGAACATTTTCAAGAGCATCCACATAATTCGGACACCAAGCAAATGATGTATATTCACAATTACACTTGACAAAAGTGGTATCTAAAATTTTCCTTATAATGAAACAAAAGATCTATAAGTCCTTGCGGTTACATAATGTAGATGGCTATTAGAAGACAATTTTCTGTTAAATATAACACCTAAGTCACAGAAATTATCAGGTTAAGAATGTTTATATAGTTTATAGGACAAATATATTACTGTCTTACAAAACGAATTTAATCTTCTGGATAAAATGTAGTTTGATCGTCTAATGTTAGTAGATAAATTACAGTGTGTATGTCTAGGCACTTTACACATTATACTTTAGCAATAGACCTCTACAACTTGTGAAATTTTCATCCACCATTGCCAACATAGATAAATATGAAACCACACTGTACTCTATTTTTAAACTAAGAGGAGCGAATGCCAAAGACAAATTTACACTGTGAAATTTACTAAAAACTACCCTATCAAGTATATACTCACTGCAAGTGTTTAACCTCAATTTGAGTACAATAAGCTTTCATTACTTTCAAATGGGGTTATTAAGTACCTATTCAAAATAATGTGCAATGAATAAATATCTAATTCTAGGTTTGTTTAACTTTTGTATATATATTTTTAAAGTAGGTAGGTAGGTAGGTAGGTAGGTACTTCCTACATAACATTGAAAAACTGAATATGAATGAAATAATTTACTACGAACCAAACATATATAAATGATTGATTCCAGTTTTCACTTTTCAAAATTTTTTTTATTGATTCATATTTTTACAATTACAATTTATAATATTATTGGTAAAAATGAGGGACAAATCGTGTCTTTAACAATTTTCTGAATTATTTGATGAGGCAGTATCCATATCACTCTCGCTATTATTAATTGATATGATTAAAGATTCAATGAAATCGTCCATAATTCCGTCAAGTGTTCTCATTTTTTCTTCCTCCTTAATCACATGTTCTACACACTTTTTTCAGTTCATATTTGTAACATTATTAAGAACCTCTATTAGTAGTTCCCTTACATACGTGAAAGACGTTGAAAGACTTCATTTTATATGTTTTTGCCATTTCGTTAGTTATATACAAATTATATTTATCTTTATGTTGGCTAATTAAATATAATAATTGCGATCTCACCATACCTTCCTCAAATTCGATATTTTTTTAATGTAGCCACGCCTTCATATCAATTATTCTTGTTGATGTTGTCGGAATAGCCTCTACTTTTCGACTATGGTATGAGACATTGTCCATTACAATAACAGAATTATCTGGTACATTTTTCAAAAATTCGGAAAACCACTTTTCAAATACATTTGCATTCATTTCCTCGTGATAATCCCCACTCTTCTTGCCTTCGAAAACCATTAACGAATCTTCAACAAATCCTTCCTCTGAGCCAACCTGTAAAATGACAAGATGCTTTCCTTTACCGGACGGATTTTTTAATCCCATAGACAACCCTTCATTGAACGCCTCACGTTTACTTTTAATATTAGTGTCAACCCATACCCTTTCATTTGTATGACCTTCATTTAACCATGTTTTACCTAAATAATAAATAGGTCTACCTTCAGATCTAAACTTTTTAATTGATATCAAGTAGTCGAGTCTCCATCTCACTATATCATCACGTTCTATCAACACACTTTTACGACTTCGTTTTAAGTATCTGCAAAAAAAAATGTTTTGTTGCAATTATACTTGCTTGAAATATGTATTCAACCTTACTTGAAGTTAATTTGTTTCATAACTTTGTATAATGATGAACGGGACATCTGTGGCAAATTCTGACGACATTTTTAAAGAAAAAGCTGTGTACTATACGCCTTATGGAATTCTTCATTACTTTATCCAAACATGTAACAATCTCAGGTCGTCCACCACAGTGTTTGGAAGTAGACACCCTTCCAGTAGATTTATACTGTTTTATGACTCGATATACTGTTTTTGTAACACCTAAAAAAGTATAATGTGTATATACTTCAACAGTAGATAATGTTAATATAAATTTACCTAATGCCATTGCTATTTTGTATAAAAGTTGGACAGTTTTAAGAGTAGGCTCATCATCTAGGCTTTTTTACAAATTCAATATTGCCAGAGATAAATGCCCCAAACTGAGTTGTTTTCGTTTCCTTGGGGGCGACGCCGATGTAATTCCCGCGCCTGCCTAACTTGTGGTCGGCACACTAGCATCCATATCCAATCGAAAATTGGAAAAAACGAATGACAAACAATATAATAAGTTGTTTAGTTCTGATAAGAACTGATTTATACGTAGCTGAGATAATAAATAGATAGAAAAACAGGTAAAAACACAATAACAACGAACTGATGACAACTAACAAGTAAAATGTTAGCAAATTCCAAAATGTAAAATTTATTAGTAGTGTAAATTAGGTTCGAGATTAACCAATAAGAAACCAACATTTTGGCGCGCAATATTCAAAACGCTCTTAGTTTAAAAATACAGTCTATTTGTAAATCTGAACTTCACTTGCAACCCTGTATATTCTGAAATGGTTCACACTGTATAATTTATTTGTAGCATAATTTTTATTATTTATTTGACTTACTTATGTTTACTTTATGATGACTACCTGTATATGTATATGTACATGTACGAAACGGACATCATGATTATTTAAGTATTCAGTGTAAATACTAATAGATTTTATTTGCTTTTTGCCATTTATTGTTTTGCCAGGTGAAAATAAACAAACGTAATATCAAATTTGACAAGTGTCAAACGCTGGGATTTCACAGTCGACGCTGTTGCAGGGTAGCAGCACTGATACTTTGTACTTGATTAAACTTAATATTTCAAAATTCTCTAAATGATTATCAACTTAAGATTGAATAGCCAATCACATAGTTTTAATGTTTTGTTGAGAAAATTCCACTAAACCCAAAACGGAACTAGCAAACTGCTCTTTTAGTTCTTTGTTTCTGGTAGTAATCAGTTCTCCAATTTCGATTTCAATTATAAAACACAACTTCGTGAATATCGACTGAAAAGTGATATTCCACCTTCTCTCGCTTTTTAGTAACGAGAATAATTTTCAAAATAATGGAAAATAATTCTATTCGAAAAGAATAATTTTTCGGAAAATAATTTATTTATTATATTAAATGTATTTAATGCATTGAAACACCAAAATCCTACCAACAGTGTTGACGACATCGTGGAAAAGTGTTCCAAAATGACACGGATTGGAAAATTGACTATCTACAGACTTTTAAAGAAAACAAAAAATGAACAAGATACTGTAAATCCCCCAAAATCATCTACAGGGAGGTCAACACTCATTTTATTTTAAAAAACAAATACCAACGCTAAACAAAATTTTAAGTGAACTTTCAGAGGACAACGATTTGCCAAAAATCAGTAGAAGCAAATTATGGGCCGTCTTACGAGAGTTTAATCGATAAAGATGAAATTATTTGTTGGAGAAGATCCTACTTAAGATCAATTAGAAAATTCCGTGACGAAGGGAAGAATATTTATTATCTAGACGAAACTTGGGTCAACGAGGGATATACTGTAACAAAAGTATGGCAAGATAAAAATGTAAAAAGTTTTCGACAAGCATTTTTGGATGGACTTTCAGCAGGGTTCAAGGCACCTTCAGGTAAAAGGTGAAGACTAATAGTGACACATATAGGTAGTGCCAGTGGTTTTGTAGATGGCGGTTTACTTTTATTTGAATCTAAAAATATAGGTGACTATCACGAAAACATAAACGCAGATGTTTTCGAAGAGTATTTTACACAGATATTCGATCTTATTCCTCCGGGGTCTGTAATTGTCATGAATAATGCCAGTTACCATTCACGGCAGACCGAGCGGACGCCTACGACTGCTTAGAGGAAAGCCGATATAATTCAATGGTTATCCGGAAAAAACATTTCTTTTGGAACAAATATGGTGAAAAAGGAACTTTTGACACTTGTCAATCTTAATAAAGATCAGAAAACATATGTTATCGATGAAATGGCAACAAATCGCCAAATAACGGTACTACGGTTACCACCTTATCACTGTGAACTTAACCCAATCGAATTAGTCTGGGCGCAGGTAAAAGGAGATATAGCGCGAAATAATACGGCGTTTAAATTAAGTGACGTGAAAATTTTGTAAAAAAATTCCTTGGAACGAATAACTGCAGATAACTGGCAAAGATGTATACATCATGTACAAAAATAAGAGGAGAAAATGTGGGAACTCGATAATTTAATTGACGTTACTGTGGAACCTATCGTTATCAATCTAGAAGACGAAGATAATTTATCAGAATATTCAGAGGATGAATTTTAATATACCTACTTTTTTATTTTCTTTATTATACATTTATACAACACTACATTTACCCATCATAATTTGAATTTTCAAAATACATATATTTTTGTGTGGAATAAAAGTCTATTCATTAAATTGAAATAAATATTTTGATAATAATATTGAATAATATTATTTGAATTACTAAAAACAAAGACGGATTGTCGGGGATTAAATTTTAGCTACCTGCTACAATTTAGTACAACCCGGTCCCACAAAGTTTTTTTAAAAGTACACCTTATCTATACCGATAATACATAATATAAAAATATTGAATATAAGCACCAGTACTACATTTATTTACGATTTGCATACATAATAAGCTTTTATAACTCTTTTGTTTTTAGACTTGTAGTTGCCTATACTGGCAGTAAGTCACAAAATTATGATTTGTAAGATAAACGCATCTTAACCGAAATCTTGAGTCATATTTTATAGCTGCAGCGAAAACACATAGCATACCTTACTACTTAATTATAGGTTACAGAATAAACTGTCTGTTTGTGATTCTTTGTTATATGTTCAAAACTGTTAATAATATTGCAATAGTACTGTTTAGCAACATATAGCCACGCAGAAATTCTTAAATGACTGAAAACTGAAATATATCTGAGTTGAATGGCGGAAATCTTAATTAAATATCTTTACGTCATCCGGTCTCAAAAATACTACAATGCTATACGAAAGTTAGGCAACCTCTTCTGTTTAGGGATGTTGGTAGCAACTAGGTAGCTTCAAAACAAGTGCATTGGGAATCAATCAAGAAGGCGAATTAGTCGTGGCTACCCAATCGCGACCGTCGGCGACTGACGTCCATGGAAAACATCTAACCTTAATATTTAGACAATGTATGTGATCAGGAGGCAACGTATGTGAAATGGTAAATTTAACGTAACATGACTGATCCAAAATAGAATCTACTTCCAATCAACTTTTACATAGTGATTTTATTGATTCAAAAATATTGTGACACACTAGCACTAGAACTAAATTTGGAAAGCTACTTATCCATATTCATGAAACATGTCGCAGGAAATACAACAAACTTAAATACGAATCTTCTGTAGTCAAAAATCTTATTATTATATCGAGTCTTTCTTTTGCTGCAATTTTTTAATTCTTCGTCGAAACTGCGTATTTAATTTTTTAAGACTTTATGACTGTCTAAATTATAAATTCAAATAACAAAGTAGCTCCTGCCACGAATAATAGCGCGGCAGCTGTGCGAGCCAAATCAGGAAATGGATACCTAGCTTAGCGAAAAACGTTTTACTTTTAGAATAAGTCTTCATGCTCTTAGCGGTTGCTAACTACGGTCTGCCTTACTGACATTTTATATCATTTTAACTGAATTTTACACGCCTTCTGTTAAAATTGTTGAAAATGCCTCGAGGAATATACAATTGAAAGTGCTAAACGAGTCCAGATATATTCAAATGCACGCATGGTATCAACGTGCTCTTGTGCCAAAACAATTATAAACGATTCACTTCACATAAAATTCTTATGTAAATCTTTTTCCTTCATTACCCACCCACAGATGCACATAGTGTGTGTAGGAGGACTTCGTATCAACTACAACACAGATTAACGTCAAGTCTCACTTGCTGCGTGATCATTATGATAAGCAATTATTAACATAAACACAATTATCCTGTCAGATAATTTACCCTTGGACAAAATTAATTACTATTAAGATTATAATAAATCAATTTTTTTCTAACTTCATGAATTAATTTTATCTAAACTGGATACTTATTCGGACATATTCAAGGCACATTGAGATGTAAACATTAAAAAAGTGATTTAGTTCACATAATCAAAAATGAATAAAATCGTGTTTAAGCATGCGACCATACTTTCGATCTGGCCGCCGCGATTAAAACGTCGCGTATAATGTGCTATACAGGATGTCCGGGAAAATGTGGGAAATCTCTCGGGTGCAGATAGAACATGACAAGTTCCTATAATTGTTTTCCCTATGGAGATGTGTTTGTTGAAGTTACCCAGATTTATTATTTAGTCTGGAAATGCTAAATATGTTTCAAGAGCACTATTTTAAGAAGCTGTTACTAGTATCCATCACATTAAACTTTTATTAAATTATATTAAGTACTTTAAAAGTTATTCAAGAAAAAGCGATTTCCAGCGGCGTCCTTCAGAGACACATATCTCCGCAGGGATCACCTGTGGGAAAAACGTTTATAGAAACTTGTCTTATTTTTTCATGTTCTATCTGCACCCGGGAGCTTTCCCACATAAACATTCCCTGTATACAAGATCGGCGAGGTTTGATTTTGAAACCATTTTTCAACAAAGCACAAAGATTTTATCAAAGCAGGCCGATCTTCTTGAAATTTTTCACATCCCCATAATTTACCGTTCTGAACAACTTTTTCAAGTAAAATTCTACTGTATTTTCAGTAGAAAAGGCACTTTACCTGAAACGATAACAGTTTTCAATCGGTGCACTGAATATTTCAAATAGGATTATTTCGAAAACTGTTACTCCTAACGACTTCAACAAGCTATACCTTTTTTAGATACAACTGGTAGGAAAATCGATTGTTTCAATAGACAGATGGATACACTAAACAGCAAAAAAGTTCTGCCATTTAAAAGAAACATGCTGTGCAATAAGCGGCGCCCTCTACTAGTGACGTCAAAATTAGTTAAAATTTCTTATTTGCCGTGCCAAAAAACATAATTGTGCCATTTTTTTTGTAATACTCCGACAGGTTTCAAAGTTATTGAGATATTTCAAAATAAAATTCTAGCATTGAACACCCTGTATTTTTTAAACCAGCAACATTCGGATAAGACATATTTGGCTCAATCGCCATATTTTGGTGTGTATCTCCAGTTCAGAGATTGCCCATTCTTAATGAATCACCCTGTATGCAACTTTCTGTATCATTTATGCAGTTCAATTGCGTTATATTTTTCATTCATAATGATATAACAGTTGCTACTTTATACCTATTTTGGAAATTGTAAAGAAAAAACGTTAAATTAATAAAACTGTTCGATATCATTAGTTGGCCATGCAATTCTATATTGCATATAAATATATATTTAAAATATTGTATGTCATATTTTAAAAGAAATACCTTGTAAATAAATTACAAGTACGCTACTGAGTTCTACGTAAAAAAAGTCTATCAAAAGCAATTGTCATCATTCCGATATATCAGCTATTCTCTGATACAAACAATCCCCGGCCAAACAGTGTAGCTTTTATCAGGCTCCGCCCATTAGCACCTTCAACGGCAAATTTAACTTTGTGCCCCTGTAAGTTAGGCAATTGTATGCAGAAATTTAGAAAAACATGTCTTCTTGGCGGACAGATTTCATGAATATAAATGCAAAAAATTGAAATCTGAGGCAATTGTCTGTTATATGAAGACTTGATTTACTAACCTACAGCTTTTTTTATATAATAGTGCCTAACAACGTCTCACCGCAGTCCTAAATGTCTGAATCTACAGGGTGTTAAAAAAAGAGTGTAAAATATTTAATGAGGTAATAGTATGAACCAAAATAAGCAGAAAAGTCTCAATAAACATGGGTCCGCAAAGTAACGGTTGTGGAGATATTGAATGTTTTTTATGTTTTTAAGCCCCTTTTTTATTTTGCAAAAACGTTGTGTATTTTCTTATAATAGTTGGTTGTTTAGTGAAATAAACAGTACGTATTTGACAGTTGTTCTCAGTGCACAAGTTTTCTTTCGCTATGGCTGGTTACTCTAACGCAGAATTAACAGACATGCATTTCATGTATGGTCGTGCTAATGGGATCGCCACCGAAGCGCGACGTCTTTTTGTTGACGCTTATCCAAATCGCCAGATTCCTTCACAACGCATGTTTGGAAGAATTCACCAAAGATTGCGTGATACCGGTTCCTTGAGCAAACAATGCCATTTATCCGGAAGACCAAGGTCGGTATCCACTCCTAGAGCAGAAGAAGAAATTCTAGCACTGGTAGAGCAGAATCCAAGTACGAGTGTGCGCATAATATCAGCCGAGGTAGGAATTAGTGGTGCTCTTGTTTGGAGAATCCTTTATGAGCAACTGCTTTATCCATACCATGTCCAACGAGTACAGGCCTTAAATCCAACAAATGATCATCAAGCACGTTTGGTTTTTTGCCGCTGGTTTCTACGTCGTGATGCTGAAGACCCTCGTTTTCTTTCAAACATTCTTTTTACTGATGAGGCCGGGTTCACAAGAAATGGAGTGTTTAATTTTCACAATACGCATATTTGGGCCGACGAAAATCATCATGCTCTAATAGAATCTGGACATCAGGTAGGTTTTTCATTAAACATTTGGATGGGTATTGTAGATGACAGGTTTCTAGGTCCTGTTGTTTTACCAAACCGATTAACAGGCGCTGCTTACCTCAACTTTCTGCAGAACACACTGTATGAGTTTTTGATTCCTTTGAATCAGAGGCAACAAATGTGGTTCCAGCATGATGGTGCTCCAGCTCATTTTTCCATGACCGTTAGAGAGCATTTATACTAAACTTTTCCACATAGATGGGTAAGAAGAGCCGAACCTGTTTTATGGCCTCCAAGATCTCCTGATCTGAACCCTCTAGATTTCTTTGTTTGGGGATATTTGAAGACATTAGTGTATGGTACTCCTGTAAATAGCCTGGAAGAGCTGCAGCTGATTAATCAAAAGTGTCAAGAAATCCAAACCAAGGAGGGTGTTTTCGAAAGAGTTCGAATATCGTTGAGATGAAGATGTCGTGCCTGCTTTGAAATGGACGGAGGGCACTTTGAACATCTTCTGTAACTTTGTTTTTTGTTTGTTAAAAGCTTCCTTTGTCGGTTTATTCCTAATAAAATAAAATGTTTGAAAAACGACTAGTGGTCCATATCTCCGCAACCGTTACTTTGCAGACCCATATTTATTAAAACTTTTCTGCTTATTTTGGTTCATACTATTACCTCCTGAAATACACTCTTTTTTAACGCCTCGTATATGCTACTTAATAGCACAAAAGCCTATTTTTGAATGCTAGTTAGCATGTGATATGGGGATATAGAGCAGACTGTACTTAGTTATAAGCAAACGTATACACATCTAGCATGCTATAAATGAGCACTACCTACCATAAAACATATTCTTTTATTAGCATGGGTATTCCTGGCTTTGGGTTTAATTCATTAATTCATACCCACCATCAAAGCACTTCTTTTATATAAATTAATGCACTACCGAACGTCTGTGGTTGAAAAAAAGCTTCTATTTATAACTTAGGTGCTTCCACCATTTTGGTAAGAACCATCATTTTCGTTAATTAGATAGCTATTAATGCTAAAAACGTGCATTAAAACAGAAGTATAGCACAATCATAATTACTATTTAATATTTTAAATTTCGATCAGCAAATTAGTATTAAAGGTAAAACAAAATCAATCCTTTTGAATTCCATTAAATGGCCAATTATTAGCAAGTTCCGTAGGCTCTGTTGAAGATGGTCACAATAATTTAATATTTGCGACTGAAATTTTATTTTGTATAGAATCTTCTATATGTATGTCTCCGCTACCTTACTATAACGCCACTCCCCATGTTGTTTAATGGTGGTGATATCGGTCCCTGCATCGGTTAACAAAATGGCGGAATAACTCTAAAGCAGTGCCCTGTATAAGTTTCCGGATGAGGCAAATTGAGATAAGTTGCTATTTCTTTTGGCACATTTCTTATATTGTTGACGCCAACCACTTGATTAACACATTTTTTCCTGACATACTTTACAAAAAAAATCTTCGAGTTGTAGTAACTGCAGAACGTAAATCACAGTATTTGTGGTATATCTTGATTTGATCTGGACTTGAAATCACAGAACATCTCGAAGTATGAGTTTTGGAATAGGGAATTCTTATAAATGAATCTTTGTCTTCTATATCATCCATCGTTATCTGTAGTAGCTCATCTCATCTCAAAGCTCCACAAACACCAATTATTATGAATAACCCGAAAGGTTGTCCAAAATCAGTAATCGATTTATATTAATTTAAATTAGGTTTTCTACCAGAAATCTATTATCAGGTGCTCCTTGTAAAAATTTCTCAATATGGATGGTATCCAACTGATTTGCTCTTCTAATATTATTATTTAAATTTTCTTTGGCATTCACCACCTACATCATCCTTTCAATTCGTCGTAGGCAATCTCGTACTGTTTCGACGATTTTTTGGGGATGTGAAAAAGCATTTTGTACAGCTTCCAATACCTCTTCTAGTAAATACTCGTCTTCACTTCCCGGGGTTATTTTAAGTTAAACACTCTTATTATATGGTATTTTGACTACTTTTTTAGGTTGCTATCGTAATGATAGTCACCTCGCCTAATTCTAGCACGGTTCAAACGATTTCAAATATAAATTAACTTGTTGTACATACCACAAGTGTCTTATTTTATTTCCGTTTTCGGAAAAATATTGTTGGTACCTCGAACGCAAAATGCTTTTGCGTTATCGAATGGATATTTTGCCCCGCTAAGCTCTACAAAATAACTTCCATTCTTGAACGCAGAAGTACCATTTCACGTTCTAGATACAAAAATAACTATACTTACTGTTGAATGTTGTGACAATTCTCATGTCTAGAATTCAAATACATGTTATAATTCTAGTCGAGATGATTTATTCAGCTATATATTAAAATGTTGGCACCATGTTTAAAACGTTGCAGATTACCGTAGCCATCCTATAGTAAGCGATGCTGAAACTTATTGGTTTATGTAGGCGACTGTGGGTGAATAATGTCTATGTAGATCATTTAGGAGAACAACTATAGTCGCATTTAACGAACTTTTTATATACTAACCAACTACATTACATTTATTACGCATTCGATGAAAACACTGATACATTTTTAAATATTTATCATCAAGAATTATCATAAACATAACGTGAATTTGTCCTTCAGTTTTAGATAAACGGTTGTGGGCGACCAATACATTATTGTTTTATTTAATATCGGAAATATTATACAAGGTGTTAAGTTACTATGTAATAAGCCACCTTTTAGTTCACCAATAACTTCTGTTTTCAGTTTAGATTATTGCCTTTATCTATAAATAAAGTTTTCAAGATTGCTGAATCCGGTATCTGGTTGATCATTTTCAAGGTCATTCGTAGGTCAGCTATTGTTTTTTTGATAGTAATACATTTTCTGTAAGCGGATTCAGAAAGAGCAAAAAATTTCACGTTAAGATCCGTGATTGACTACTCATTTTTGGAGATTGCGTTTAAGGTCAACACTTTTTCTTATAATGTTATATATTTTGTCTACATATTTTGAAAGAAATTTCACGTTTGGATATACAATTGAGTTATTTTCATGGTCATTTGCAATGGTTTTGAATTCTCTTTTTGAACTTTTTATGTTGTTATTCATCAGTATGGCAAAATACCGGGAAAATAACTTCTTTACAAGCTGCTTAGGTCATTCGAGAGTAAAATCTATCGACATTGGATTTGATATTGAAAGTCAAGCAAAAGCAACTCTTATTTTTAATGGTAATACAATTTCTGATACTGTACTCTGACAGAGCATCTTTTTAATTATTCTTTTTGGACACACAGACACGTTTTTCACAAAACAATCTGAGGAGTGGTTTCCTTTTACTTTTGACGCTAATTTCTCAGTTTCTCTCTTCAAGTTTCATCATATTCATCGTCATATTGACGTACTATCTCCCTTGGAATCGTCATCATTTCTTTGATGTCTTGATTGAATATTTGGAAATTTGGAAATTATTTTTGTAATTATTGGTAACATTCACTTTCTGTTTAGAGGGCTTTAACACACTGCTTCATTAGGTCTACTTTGATATGTAGTAGTGGAAGCAGTATTCTATTAGGGTTGATAAGAAGTGCACGAATTACATTCATCGAATTCATATCAAACGAAGTCCTTTGAGTCCATGCCTTCCTTTTGTAATAATTCATATGATCACGATTATTACACAAACATAAGAAACAAGAATACTTTATATATCTGGATTATTCTCCAAGGGAGATGAGATGGAGTACGGAATCAGGAATTGTATTACCTTTAAAAAACAAAAGTTGACCTTTGCATGCCCTTGAATATGATCTTCAGAGTCAAATTCACGGTCGACCAATTTTGCTCTCGGATTACCCAAATAGCTTTTATAGAGATCATCTCGCCATACTAACGCATTCCAACATGAAAAGTTCAAAAGGAAAACCTTTAAATGTCCTAAAATAATAACTTGATTGGGTTACCAAATGTGATATTCCTCGGTCTTTCAAAATACGCAGGTAAAAAATTGCATTGTCATAAAAAAAGTATTGACCTTGAACGCTATCTCTAAAAACGACGCAACCACGTATCTGAACGTGATATTTTTCGCTCCTTCTGAATCAACTTCCAGAAATCACATCACCATAAAAAAGCTGTTCTTCAAATGATCTTGAAAATGGGCTAACTTTGTCAAACAGGCACCAGACTAGGATTCAGCGACCTCGAAAACATGTAGGGTTTACAACTGCGAAACGGAATATATTGAAAACTCGCAGATAGAAGTCAATGACAAAATACACAAAATACAGGACAATAAAAAAAATTGGGTTGCTATCTCAGTGAATGAAACTTTGCCTAGCATATCTAGGTGTTTTTGCGAATTATATGTGACATGAATTTTCGTTATATAAAATGAAATGAAAGAGTATGCTGATAGAAATAAACGAAATAGTGATATAGCGAAGAAACTACGAGGGTCACTGAAAATTTTTGGATGTAACACCACTGATATTGCTATTGCAACAGCACTCTCATTATATAATGCGCGTCATATTAGTTGTTTATCCTTAAAGTTAGATAGCGGAGTTTCAATTAAACATCGACAGAGCAGTGTGAACAAGTTGTATTTAACAGTTTTTGTGTGCAAAGATGAAGCTGAAGAAAGTGCACTATAGTGCCATGATTTGTTTTGACTTTAAAAGTGGTTTAGACCAAGCACAGTGTTTTACACGGTTAAGATACCTTATAATCCCGACTTGGTTTTAACATAAAAAACACCTCGAAGAAGTGCCCAAATGTCATTGTTTTGTTATGTAAAATGTGTATAGCCTTGAGCCTGACTTACACAGAAGAAACTAACATCAGTAAACATGAACACTATGAATTGTCATTGAACTGTCAAATATTAATGGCATAAATTATTTTATTGGACATAAATAACGCTAAATAATGCATTGAATGCAATTCAATGTGTCCACAATGGTGTTATTGAGTTGAGGCTTTTGGATCAATGATGTCGCTACGCCGACGTAGTCTTCCGTTACAACTCCATTCAGCGTAAATATTGTGTAAAAGAATTTGCTTCACAAAAGAAATATTACTAAAGCATAACCTAGAAACGATTGATGATAAGTTTGTTGTGTCCACATATTTCAGCACTTTATTTATGTTTCTGATGGATAAAGTATGTTTAGGAAGGACTCTACATCTGTAAAATAGTAAACAATGTATGTACTACAATTTCTGTATTTCATACGATATAGAACTAAAATAAAGCAACTGGTATTTGCTAGGAAGAATCACCTGTAAATTTACTAGACTCAAAAGGTACCTATCACATAATCATTTATAGCTAACTCACTTTGAAAAGTATTCTATAAGACATTAAATTCAGTTGTTGCCTGTCGTGAGCTTTAAAACTTCTAAACGAATAAAATTAAGAAAAATAAACTAATTTCATGATTCTATGTATAGTACGAAAACATCTAGTTAGAATATCTTAAAAATTATAAAAGCTAACTGTTGTTACAATATACACAACGTAACGTAATAAGGTATCGAACAATGAAATGGCAAGATTTGTTTCTAATCGTACATGCATGACCATCCCTCAGATTGAACGTTGCTCTGTCAAATAAATTAGAATATAGAAACTTTTAGCGGGGTTGGCTGAAAAATGGAATACACTGTATAAGAATTGATGTTATTATCAGATTATACACGCGATCTAGTGTCTGTATACCAAATTTCGTCGCACTGGTTATGATGATTTCAGGGATATAAGCACTGAAAGTCTTAGATGGAACACCTGGTGATACCGTTGTTGTATGAATAATGCACCCTATCATAGCTTTGTTCGTAGTACACCAGAATCAGTTTCCAACAGTCGGAAAGATGAGCACTTTATCTAAAACAAAGCATTTTCAACCTTATATGGTCATTATAAATGCAATTCGCGTGCGTCTGACGGTTGGAAACTGTTTCCAACTATTCTACGAACAGGCCTAATAGTCGATGATAAGTGTTAACATGTAACCGCTACAGTGACAGTGCTATAGTCTGTTTAGAAATGAAAGAGAGTAATAAAAGCTTATGTATGCAAATCGTAAATAAATGTAGTACTGGTGCTTATATTCAATATTTTTATATTATGTATTATCGGTATAGATGAGGTGTACTTTTAAAAAACTTTGTGTGATCGAACCGTACTAAATTGGAGCAGGTAGCTAAAATTTAATCCCCGACAATCCGTCTCTGTCTACGCCGTTTCAACTTCTCGATCCATTTCTCTTATAAGTAAACAATATAAAAATAGCATTTCAAAACATGAGGCATCATAACCGGGTTAAGAGGGCTTTTAGTAATTCAAATAAAATTATTCAATATTATTATCAAAATATTTATTTAAATTTAATGAATAGACTATTATTCCATACAAAAATATATATATTTTGAAAATTCAAATTATGGTGAGTAAATGTAGTATTGTATAAATGTACAATAAAGAAAATAAAAAGTAGGTATATTAAAATTCATCCTCTAAATTTTCTTATGAATTATCTTCGTCTCCTAGATTGATAACGATAGGTTCGTAGTAACGTCAATCAAATTATCGAGTTCCCACATTTTCTCCTCTTCTTTTTGTACATAATGTATACATCTTTGGCAGTTATCTGCAGTTACTAGTTCCAAGGAATTTTTTAACAAAATTTTCACGTCACTTTATTTAAACGTCGTATAATTTCGCGCTACATCTCCTTTTACCTGCGCCCAGACTAATTCGATTGGGTTAAGTTCACAGTGATAGGGTGGTTAACCGTGGTACCGTTATTTGGCGGTTTGTTGCCATTTCATCGATAACATATTTTTTTTGATCTTTATTAAGATTGACAAGTGTCAAAAGTTCCTTTTTCACCATATTTGTTTAAAAATAAATGTTTTTTTCCGGATAACCATTGAATTATATCGGCTTTCCTCCAAGCAGTCGTTGGCGTCCGCTCGGTCTGCCGTGAATGGTAACTGGCATTATCCATGACAATTACAGACCTCGGAGAAATAAGATCGAACATCTGTGTAAAATACTCTTCGAAAATATCTGCGTTCATGTCTTCGTGATAGTCACCTGTATTTTTACTTTCAAATAAAACCGCCATCTTCAAAACCACTGGCATTACCTATATGTGTCACTATTAATCTTCGCCCTTTACCTGAAGGTGCATTGAACCCTGTTGAAAGTCCATCCAAAAATGCTTGTCGAAAACTTTTTACATTTTTATCTTGCCATACTTTTGTTACAGTATATCCCTCATTGACCCAAGTTTCGTCTAGATAATAAATATTCCTCCCTTCGTCACGGAATTTTCTAATTGATCTTAAGTAGGATCTCCGCCAACAAATAATTTCATCTTTATCGACAAGAACTGACTGTTCTGCTTTTCCCAGCAAAAATTCAACTCTCGTAAGACGGCCCATAATTTGCTTCTACTGATTTTTGGCAAATCGTTGTCCTCTGAAAGTTCACTTAAAATTTTGTTTAGCGTTGGTATTTCTTTTTTAAAATAAAATGAGTGTACTTTTCTGCGAATGACATTTTTGAAGAAATCATCTATAACGACTTTTGACCTCCCTGTAGATGATTTTGGGGTATTTACAGTATCTTGGTCATTTTTTGTTTCCTTTAAAAGTCTGTAGATAGTTGATTTTCCAATCCCTGTCATTTTGGAACACTTTTCCACGATGTCGTCAACACTGTTGGTAAGATTTTGGTGTTTCAATGCATTAAATACATTTAATATAATAATCTTCTCATTCATTCTTATATCCACTGGCACAATAGTCACTAAACACAAGTCGAATTTTACTCTACCGCACTAGCTAGTCTTCGCATATTCATCTCTAAGACTAGATTGATCTGTCACAATTCACTGTCTCCTGCCCTATGATGTATCCAGTAAAATATACTAATGTACAACCATTACCTGTTAGCATTAGTGTTACCCGATAATTACCTGAAACGAAATAATACCACGCCCATGGCCGGTTCTTATTTCGGGGTTTTATTACTCTCTTTCATTTCCAAACAGACTATAGTAACCTGTAGTGTATACTGTGTATGTAAATAGTGCACATGTGTTAAAGGTGTGAGCATTTTACGGGGCGAATAAACTTTTTAAAGTAAACCACTAAAAGGTTAGATTCACTCAAAGTCGACTTATTTTTGGTAATTTTGTCTTTATTAGACCCTTCTCAAGTGGCAAGCCAATGGAATCTTGTCTCCTGCATCTTCTATACTTCTCGACTATAAATGAAGGCAACCGCCACAATACGAAATCGTCACAATTGTCTTAAAGAGTCGTCACTACTAATTGGTCAAATGTTACCAATGGATTTCACAATGTTAGAATTCATTGTGACAGTAGCAAACTGCAATCCATATTTCACTGCAATAGACGTCAACGTTATACACATGGCTGAAATTCATTCAGCCTCTCATTACACTTAACAAGGTTTTCTATAAGATAACCAAGAAAAATTAGCACTAGGAGATAATGAAGAGTGTAATGAAAAATCATCACTCCTTATAACTGCCGCTGTTAGTTTCCTGTATAATGTTGCCTCCATAACCACAGTGCATTTAAATTGCAACAGTGCCATATATAGCAGTTTGAAGAAGGGAAGCTAATATGTATCAAGTAATAATCCTCTCGTACCTATATATTACAAGCGCGGTATGGAACACAAATAATTATAATAAGTGCTACTTATATTAAATCAGCGTGCGGCCCCTACATGTACCAGTAGAATGCGCACTGCATATTACAAATTTATTCTGAATATTACTGGAACTAGTTTAATGGCATAAATAAACTTATTATGCATTCCTTAAATATTTAAATAAATGTAAAAATGACGGTTGTATATTGCTGTAATTTATCAATGCCATACCCTAGGAAAGAGAATAAGTTTGAGCTCATCTTAACGTTATCCACTTATCTAGAAATGTCCATTATTTTTACAATTAATGTGTAAGATGAGTCATTTAAAATTATTTAAAAAATTTTGAGACTAAGAAAGTTGCCGTTTTTAAATTTTATTTTTAGTCACAATGTCATTAATATTAACCACGTATTTGGAAATCTTAATAAAGAAAGGAAATGCAAAATAGTATATTATAGTCTGTTTGGAAATGAAAGAGAGTAATAAAATCCCGAGATAAGAACCGGCCATGGGCGTGGTAATATTTCGTTTCAGGTAATTATCGGGTAACACTAATGCTAACAGGTAATGGGTGTACATTAGTATATTTTACTGGATCATCATAGAGCAGGAGCCAGTGTATTGTGACAGATCAATCCAGTCTTAGAGCTGAATATACGAAGACGTGCTAGTGCGGTAGAGTAAAATTCGACTTGTGTTTAGTGACTATTGTGCCAGTGGATATAATATTGTTTGGGTAAAATGTCTTATCAGATTACGTACCTGCTAAACGCGTGAAAATATGTGCGCTGTCTCAGAATGAGAACACTATTAGATTAAATATATTTAATAAATTGAAACACCAAAATCCTATCGAATTAGTTTGGGTGCAGGTAAAAGGAGATGTAGCGCGAAATAATACGACATTTAAATTAAGTGACGTGAAAATTTTGTTAAAAAATTCCTTGGAACGAGTAACTGCAGATAACTGGCAAAGATGTATACATCATGTACAAAAAGAAGAGGAGAAAATGTGGGAACTCGATAATTTAATTGACGTTACTGTGGAACCTATCGTTATCAATCTAGGAGACGAAGATAATTCATCAGAATATTCAGAGGATGAATTTTAATATACCTACTTTTTTATTTTCTTTATTGTACATTTATACAACATTACATTTACTCGCCATAATTTGAATTTTCAAAATACATATATTTTTGTGTGGAATAGAAGTCTATTCATTAAATTTAAATAAATATTTTGATAATAATATTGAATAATTTTATTGGAATTACTAAAAACCCTCTTAACCCGGTTATGATGTTTAAAGTAGCCTCATGTTTTGAAATGCTGTTTTTATATTGTTTACTTATAAGAGAAATGGACCGAGAACGAGAAATTGAAGCGGCATAGACAAAGACGGATTATCGGGGATTAAATTTTAGCTATCTGCTACAATTTAGTACAACCCGGTCACACAATTTTTTTTTACAAGTACATCTCATCTATACCGATAATACATATTATAAAAATATTGAATATAAGCACCAGTACTACATTTATTTACGATTTACATGCATAATAAGGTTTTATTACTTTCTTTAATTTCTACACAGACTATAAACAAGTTTATAATAGTCAAGTTTTATAGCTTTTGAGTAGGAGCTAGCGCAGCGAGTAACTTAAAGGCCGTACGAGTTTAGTAAAACTGCTTTTCTTACTAGATTTGTTTATACTATTTTTTCGCATTGTGTGTTTGTAGGTAATTATAAGCAAATAGTGGTAGATAGATATAAAAGCATTACAAAGTTACAAATTCAAATAATTTCATAGTAGGTACTTCAGTAACCTGCACAGCTTTTCTATTTATGTAATTGGTCTGTTCTTGCTGTAGTCAGATTGGTTTGAAACTGTTAGAAATATTCGACCAGTTAAGTTGTGAATGTGATTTCGGAGCATGTAACTCAGGAAGTAGTTGGACGAATATTTCTGACAGTTTCAAACTAGTCCCTGACTCTTGTGAGAACAGACCTAATAATAGTTAAATTTTATTTTTTTGAGTAGAATTGATTTTAAATTATACAGGGTGATTCAGAACTTATCTAAAAAAATCTCAGTGTACAGGGGACTCTTCCAAATACAATTTTATAAAGAAAAAATCAAAAGGGGCAGTTCGAAATTGATTTAAAAATACAGTTCTGCACGCCACTGGAAACTGGTCCACTGTAAAACCTGACAAGACGGCAATCTGCGACCGGACAAAAATGGCAAGAAATGCTCAAAGAAAGAAATAAATAACATTTTTTAATTATTAATAGATATAATTTATGGTTTTAATTAATAAAATAGTTTGACATACCTGATGTTACGCATGCACTTGCACTCACTGCACACCGCGATAAATGTAGTTGCATTTGGCACATGTTTATTGGGAAATACTTCTACTAAAGTATTTTCACAATGTAATAAATTAAAACGACATCCATCAACTCCGAGTTGCTACTATACAGGTAAGCCATTTTTGACACCTGAAAAACTAATGCAAACACTGGCGTCACAAAAACTTGCATTGTTATACTATAAATGGCACAATACACCCAGTTGGCATCAACAGTTATGCAAACAATCTCCAGAGAGTTGCAGAATACTTAAAACTCCTAGATGCATCCAGTTACACTTGCCATTGCTTGAAGAGGACGTCTGCCACCTTGCTTTGAATAATTGTACTTTTAATATACAGTGCTTTCGAAAAGTAACGAATAAATTCATTATTTTTGAAATTGAGAAGTTTTTGAAAAAATCCCCTGGCACGTCGATTTTGTTTTTAAAAAAGGCACTTTTTGACATACGACCCATATTTGTGACGTCATCATTGTTCGAGATATGACGCCATCGACAATTCTTTTAAATAATAAATTCATACATCATGAATAATTATAGTGTTACATAAAAATTTCAAGAAAATAATGTTTGAAGATTTTAAAATTTAATTTTCAGAACTACTTACAGCAAAAACACCTCCTGAACACCCTGCCCAAAAAACCTGACAGAACCCATTAAACCCATTAAATGCAACAGCTGGGACTCAAGGAAATTTTGTTCTTACACGTAATCACTCTGGTTGAGACACCAAAGAACGTAGCAGCACCCAGTTAAATGATGACGAAGACAAGGGTGATTAGCAATTAGTACTGCGATCGGTACTGATGGAGGAACCAGAAGCAAGACCCCCCCCTCCCCCCGGTCCAAGAGAAACATGCCCAGTTAACTTTGTCTTGATAAGATTTTTCCTTTGGTACGTTTTCTCTTTCTTAGTTTTTATAAAATAAAAATAAAATTAACAAATTCGTTATACAATCGCCTTCTCCCTAGGTGATAAAACTTTTAAAATTAACTTGAAAATTGGTAAACTTTAACGCATGTACATAAATATGTATGCTTGATACTGCACTTTATGTACGCTAGAATACACTATTTATGTATAAATGTACAATATATTAGCTTATAAACTCTGTAATGACGAAGAAAACGAATTTTCTTGAATTTTAAGGAGTTCTCTTAAAATATCATTACTTTTACCCAAACAATTAAAATTGCTATAACCTCTGCACCATTGATGATAAATTACCATATTTGTATATATTCTTGAGTAAAATCACTCTAAAATATTGTCTTATGGAATTTTTGTATAAAACAAACGGCTGAGAAGTGACTAGGTGAATTATGATCAAAAACGTGTTAAAAATTTCCTTTAGTTACCGATTTTTGAGAGCAGATATCTCGGAAACGGTGAATTGTAGCGAAAAAATGTAGAGAAAGTTTCGAGTTATAAGAGAAAGAACAAAGAAGGGAACATTTCTACCCCCTAAGTCCCTGAAGTAGACGGGTTAGGGGCGGGGACTTTATATATATATATATATTGTAATGGACACAAAAAGGAAATATAAATAAAAGTTTCAATTGGTATAAAAAGGACGAATTTAAAAAGTATATTTAGTATATTTATAAATGTTTAGTTATTAGTTAGTAAATGTTTGAAGTTTATAAAGCAATATAAATAGATATCAAAATAAAATAATAAAATGTAAAGAAAAAAGTATGTTCAACTTAGTTTATAATTAGTATAGTTAGTGTAGTGTATTAAAAACTCTCTGTGAGAAAGCAAAAACGTCGCATAGGAACGAAAAGATAAAAAAAAGAAAAAAAAGGAAGTTGTTGATTTGGAAAATAAATAAGATAGGAGATTTTGGAGAAGACAAGAAAATTTTGGAAGAATTGTAAGAAATTAGTAAGAAAGAAACCGTACCTGAATAAATAAAGTTAACCTACAAGTATAACAAACATTGTATATCGAAATCCAATCCAGCAGAGCGAAGAAAACTACATTGAGGGTTATATTCACTATTTACCACAGCACAGGGAACATATAACCAAGAAAACTACAGTAAAAGGTATTATATTTTAATGACAATTTGTTACAAGACCGAAGCAGTGAGTACTGGACATTTGCAAAGCGGGTGTCAAAGAAATCTGACAGTTAGAAGCCGCTAATTTCAAACAACAACAGTGAGCAGTTCTACAAGGCATCTACAGATAAAGACAAGTATTTAGGGACAATCACAGACGAGAAAATAACAGAAAATTGGAAGGTAAAATATTAGACTTTTATTAAATGGTATTTCAAGACTGATTTAAGGGACTTTGAACAGGGTTATAAAAATTTTATAGTTGCTAATGATAATGTTATTAATTACAGAAATTAAGTAGAGCAGGTTTTACGTAGGGTAATTTTAAATACTTTAAATAAATATTGGATGATATCTATTTATAATAAAATTGTCTTAATTTTTTTATGTAAAAAAAAAATATAATTTTTAATACAAACTTCACTGAACCGCTCCTGAGAGAAAGGTTTCTCATGCTAATAATAATTAAAAATTTTGATTAACTTGTTTCATAAAATAAAAATAAATAATAATGATAATAAACAATATTAATGTCTGAAGCAAAATAAAAAAAAAATACAATTCAAGAACTTTGTTGAAAATTAAACTTAAAAAGTGTTATACTTCAGACTGGTGCTTTAGAAAAGAACGGTAAGTGATATAATTCTGAGCTATCCGGAAAAACACACAAACACATAAAATTTCATAAAATTTCACATTACAATATATATATATTATGTTTATCTCTCAACTACCCCTAACACATTCCTTCACCGAAAAATGTACCTCGTCTCAATGCACGCTACACCCCTCCTTCAGCCATTCATTAACTAGCCTAAATACTAAATATTATTATTAGTAACCTCGACAGTTGTAGAAAAAACGTTGTACGCAATACGTGTACATTATTACCGCACATTCTTACTCCCACTTATTGCGTAAATAACTATTATATTTTTAAACAACGACATTAGATTAAGTAGTAAAGAGAATATAATACTCAACTAAATAGTTAGCCAAAACTAGAATACCCTCCGGGGCATTCAGTAAGGGATAAAGACTTGAAACCTTACATGCAGTAAACACGAAAATTTATACATCCATTCGTATACTTCGCACCGTAAAAAAGCGGAAACCTATATTTACAGACATTTATCCTATCACAATTTGGAATGGTTTGCCTCCTACAATTATACGTTTAGTGAACCACGCGCGCTATAATCACCACTGATTTTTGCCCTCAGGATTACACACTATACTCTTTAAGATACATCCCTCATACAAAACTACACATTTACCGATTCAAATTAATGCTTTTAGAACGAAAACCAAAATAGAGATAAATCATAAATACGACATGCTCTCTTTTTGTTCCAACTCCGATTTTACAACCGTCCGCGAAAATTGCTCCTAAAAGTTTAGATTTCTTTTTACCTAGAGAATAAACATCCACAATAAAATCATAATAAGTGTAATAATGTACTAGGTAGTCAGTAGTAAATAATAATTTTACTCTTCTTTTTATATTCTTATTTTTGTGGTTTATATTTCACCAAATACTGAATTCTTTAAACGTTTTGTACAATTACTAGTTTCTGAAGTAGGTGATACTGGTCACATTTACATTTTGGAGGATTTCAATTGTTCTAATTACAACAGTGCAACACATGATAGAAAAAAGCAATTTATTTTTAATTTAAATTCTTATTTTGACCTCATGCAATTTAATAATGTGCTTAATAATAATCACCCGTTGTTAGATCTAGTGTTTTCTGATTTTGATTGTGAGGTTTACAGGGATAATGCTCCTTTGGTTCGTGAAGATTCACATCATCCGGCACTCTTGCTTAATTTTGTAGTAAGTGATAGCAGTGATGTGAGTTTTTCTCCAAATTCTGAGAGTATAGCTTATAATTTTCCAACTTTCCTGAATTATATAATGATATATACGGAGTGCAGCTGCTTATCTCAAACTGATAATGTAAACGATGTATGTTATTCTTTTTATGCTATTCTTTATTCGATCTTAGATTGACATGTTCCCACATACTCTCTAAAGCTAATAACAAATTTTCTTTTTGGTACACCACTGAAATAAAGAACAACATCAGATTGAAAAACAAGTATCGCTTGAAATAGAAAAATGAAAAAAAAACGTTTTGCTTGAATTTGGAAGACCGAGGTGTGTGATAAAAAGTCAAATACATATTGCTTACAAAAAACATCTAAATAATGTACAAAATGCTGTAGTAAGTAACCATACCAAATTTTGGTCATATATTCAACAAAAAAAGGGTATATCTAGAATACCTAATTTGATTACTTACGAGAAAAATACGTTACACTCACCTAAATCAATTGTGAACGCTTTTGCCGATTATTTTAGTTCTATATATTCAGAAACAAATAGTGATGTAGACCATTCCCCTCAGCAATTATGTAGCCATGATACAGCTCCTTTGCATATAATAAATTCAGCTGAAGAAGAAATATTAAAAGAGATTAGGCATTTTAAATACAAAATGACATCGGGTCATGATAAGATCCCAGCTTTTTTAGTGAAAGATTGTACAAAGCTCTCTTAGAACCCCTAACTGTTATCAATAATTTAATACTAAAAACGTCTACATTTCCTGACATACGGAAGTTGTTAAGAGTGTGTCCCATCTTTAAGAATGGTAAAAACTCCGAAGTTAAGAGCTATCGGCCGATTTCAATTCTCAGTAATTTCTCTAAAATATTCCAGATAGCTGTTTATAATAGCAACTACCTTGCTATAAAAAATTTATTATCATGTGATCAGCATATTTTCATGCAGGGCCGATCTACGGTATCTAAGAACTTGTGCCTACTTACGCAATTCACCTGTAATGAACTTGATATGCAAGGGCAGGTAGATACGATTTACACAGATATTGGGTTCGATCGTGTCGATCATAAAATACTTTTACATAAACTGAGGACATTCGGTATTAGTTTGAATTTATGTAATCTCTTTGAATCATATCTTCTTAACAGAAAACAATATGCTATATATCTTGGGCACAATTCTAGAATTTTCACGTCAACTTCTGGAGTTCCTCAAGAATCTAATTTGGGACCCTTGCTTTTTTATATTTTATTAACGATCTAACATCTGAGCTGGAACGTAAGAAACTATTGTTTGCCGATGATTGCAAAACTTTTTTATAAAATATCAGATATTGAAGATTTTCAAAGATTGCAAATCCAATTATACATATTGAAATGTAGTGAAATGCAAGACCCTAAGTTACACCCGGAAATTGCATCCAATAGAATATAAATTACAGATTAGATCTGGAGACACTTGACAGGGTGGACTCCATAAAAGATCTTATTTGATTCGACGCTCACATTTTGTCAACATGTCAGTGATATTACTTCATCTGCTTTAAAGATGCTAGGCTGTATTATGCGCAACTGTCAGTCGTTCTCTAACGAAACAGCTTTAAAATGTCTTTATAATTCGTACGTAAGATCTAAAGTGAAATATTGTTCATTAGTGTGGTATCCACGTTATGATTATCTGAAGCTTTGTTTAGAAAGTATCCAGAGAAAATTTTTAAAATTTATTTCACTTAAAACTGATGGCTTTTATCCAGAAGGAGGTTATGGACATACTACTTTACTTAATATATTTGATTTTCCCTCTTTCGCAGAGTTCTAGCAAGTATCAAAATTTTATACAATTTATTCCATAATAATTTAGAATGTCCGTCTCTATTATGTAAGTTTTCCTTTTATGTTCCTTAATTAAAGTCTCATCAAAATTGTACATTTATTTATACTAGAGCAAGGTCTCGCGGTCTTAAAATGTTTCCAGTCCATATTATGTGTCAAAATTTCAATAAAATTTCAGATAGTTGAAACTATCTGAAATATGGTTTCCATATCTTCTTTGTACAATATTGTTAAGAATCTTATGTGCACTACATACTGCATCAGATACTATATATGTTTTAAATAAATAAATGGATTTTGAATGAATTATGTGTTTTTTACGTAAAAATGTTGGCTTTTATATAGTTTAAAGTATTAAAAATTCTACTAATTATATGGGTAATAAAAGTATTGGTGAATTAACACAAAAATTCTTGTTCTTGAATATTGCAAAAAAAATAGCTAAGCTATATGAAAAAGTAGATAATACTGACAGTTGTCACTGTAACAAATTTTGTTAACATTCAGGGCACACTTGTAAAAAACCTAATTATACCAATTTTGAGTTCGATATCTTCAACTGTTTTAAAGTTATCATTTTTCGAAAATTTATTTAAATTTTCAACACCCTGTAATTCTTTAAATAGTAATATATTGCTTAGGCAAGCTTGGCTCAAAAGACATATTTTTATGTCTACTATCTCCGGTTGCTCTATGGCCCATAAGTTATGGGACACCCTGTATAGCAGGCCAAGAATCCCATCTAAGGTTCCATATGCAAAAAATCATTAAAATTGCACAGCTTATTCAAATGTTATACGGATATATTACACTGTAGGTAAGTTGATCTATATCGTTTTGTTTTGAACCCTGGAATACAGCTTTGACCAGCTAATTCAGTTGAGACGAATTAACGCATAAAGCCTGCAGAGTTGGGTATTACTCGAATACACTGTATTCATGAGTAGTATTTAATACAATATTTGTGTAATCAGTATTCAAGTCTTTACTGTATTGTAAAGGTATTTTAAGCTAATATAAATTAATTCTCCTACAATTCCTGTCAATGAAGTCACATGTATGCTCTCTAATACCAAACATGAATGCTAACAATTCCATAGACCAAGCTGTATTTAATAATTATCTAAAATAAAAAATAATCAAGCTAAATTTATTTACCTGGTTTAATGAAAACATTCTATAAATACTTAAGTTCACTTTTGAAACTGTGGAAACTCGAAAATTCAACCATAATAGATGATGATATTCAGTATTCAGAATGCATTACTCGAAAACAGTATTCATGAGTAGTGAAAATATTTTATGAATTTTGGGTGTCCATGAATACCCATTGTTCATGAGGATTCATGATTACTGGAGTATTCAGGAATCTGAAACTTCATGAGTACTGGAAGATTCATAAGTACTGAAGGATTCATGAATATTGTAGGATTCATGAATACTCGGGAATTATTACGTTTATGCATATATAATATCTGCAATAATGTGGTAAAATCTTGTTATAACTAAAGGGTGGGGAGAAGGGGAATACATTTGGGGAAGTGCAAGTTGAAATCAGTACTGTTGGTGGAAGAGATAATACAGGTAAGTATTTTTCTTTCAGTAAATGTGATGGTATGAGGAATGATTTGCATATTTAGGCAGAAAATATTATGTTTATTCCCACGAATTTGATTTAAAATACAGAGAAGTAACCTTAATTTGACTCTCCCTTGTAGTTATATTAAAATATTCTATAATTTTGTTATCGTCAATACATTTTCAGTTATAAGAAAATTTAAAAGATTACGTCTTTATATCGGTTAGTATAAACCACCCCACATATATACCTAATATACTACAACTATACAGAAAGGGTGGTTGAAATTTTGAAAAAAAAATTGAAAGTATATTATAGCTTTAAAAATTAATAATACCATCATAGGTGGGTAACCAGCTGTAATGTTTTACAAAAAATATTTATGTATTTAATCCGATCAATCATCCTAATTTAACTGCAGCGGTAATATTTGTTAAAAAATTAATTAAATTTAGTGAGAAATGTATTTTTTATTTATTTATTTAATTAACCGACTTACTAACTTAATTTATAGGAGAATATAATCCAACATTGACTGATAGTACAGTTCGGAACTCTTATATTAAATAATGAAAGTAATTCACTACAATTTATTTGATTATTAAAGAGCTTATGGGCAAATTTTAAATACAAACAATGTCTCCAGTTACAGCAGATGTATGTGCTATCAATAGAATGAAAATAACCTTTCTTTCTCTTAGCTCGTCAAAACAAGCTCACCAAAATTGTTTGAATTTCTTCAAAGTGCCGGCAACTGCTGGTCTATGCTGTACTTGGAGTATATCACCGAGCGCTGCCCAAACAAATTACAAAATATAAATAATTTTACACTAGCTAAGAAGCGCCGTAACAGATTATCTCTATCTAATCTATATCTTATGGGTTAGAGCTAACCAATCAGTTAAAATAATAATTTTAACCGTACCGATAAAAATAATAACTCCAGCTAGTATTCTGTATAAGTTATTTGTTAAAATAACTTAATTTAAATTATTATTTTGTTATTAGTCCTTACGGTGATTTGCGGTGTAAGTAACTACTAATAGAGAAGTCACTGATATTCATTGTCATCACTTATACAGCGTGGTTCAGTCATAATGTCAATAATTATAACCACAGAAAATCGAAAAAAATTTTTACTCCATCTTTCAAATGATAAATCACCCCATAACAATCGGTAACACGACGCTCCTGGTACTTTATAAATTTTCCGATGACGCATTTGAGTATTGATGCTATATAGAAGTCCAACATCAGCGTTGCCACTCAGGATAACATACATATAGGTGTATAACATGTTCGGTATTAAGTAATAGATTTTTTTTCTAATGACAAACTTCTTGTTTGCAATCTAAAATGTAAGCATTGTGTGTATTCTTTGAGGTACCTCTAAAAATTGTTGCATTTTTAAGGTATTCTCTAAGCGTTTTGTCACCTTTTCGTTATGTTCTTGAAAGCAGAATCAAGTTGAGCTTATACGTTGATATTCCCAAATAATACAAATTGCATTTGATTATGAATATGAATCAGAATTAAATCCATTACACATGATCAGTTTTTCACGGCTCTGTTCAGCAGAGAACAACCGCTGCCTCTCACTACTTCATTTTACACAACTTGAATTGCATCTTTATTTAGGCAAATAGCAAATTGTATTAATAAATATAAACTACACTGGCTACACAAATACGAAATTCGCCAATCTCTACCACGCAAAAACAATAACTGATGGATAAAAAAGGGAAAAAATCTTGTGCATCTGTTCGAGTTCAACGGCGGGCTCGCCAGCATAGGAAAACGGAACCGAACGATGTTCGACCTGCGCCGGTAACGTATGAAATGGGAATTAAAACTGCCAACTTTTTTAGCTGTGTACCGATGACAGCTTATCAAATGTCGGCACTGTTTACTGCGGTTGGGCATTTATTACAAAATCTTCACGATAACACTGGGTGTTTATAAAAATGCAATTTAATTTGTTTCTGTTATTATTTAAGGGTTCTGAAGCTCTGCAGCTTTTGTCATTGAGTAGATATTAAAAACAAGGTTATTGACCCAAATACGGTAGGTCAAGGTACGAATTGCCGGATTGTCACTGAATAATTATGTCTCGGACTGTTGACAGCACAAGGGTTTTTTATTACTGTCTGAATCTAAATACAAAAAACGTGACAGCTTCTAATAATTTAATCTACTGAGTGTTGGACTTTATTTCACTATTTATGTAATGAAATGTGAACGGTTTATTTTGATCCGTTGCAGTTTTGTAAAATCAATATTAAATATTTTTTATGTTGCTTGGTATAGTATTGCATACTTTCAAAAAATTATTTATAGTCTTAATTACATATTACAATAAGTAGGTACTATCGGAAAATATTTAATTTGGCAATGCAGCGTCAGGCCGATATCGAGTTGAACTACCGCCTGCGGTCAGTGACAGTTTGAAAGGATTAAACCTCCTTTCAAATGCATAATGGTTTGAAAATTTTCAGCGTAAATATGTATTTCAATTTTTTATATATTCTGTATTCGTATTATACTCATTTATCCCTACCTTTTCTTAAAATTAATCAGACTTAAATCACAGTGTGTATAGATATCTAGAAGTGACATAACAAAATTTGTATTCAATTTTCTGATGGTATTCTGCATTCTATGTTACTTCACCTCAGAAATAACTGCAATTATAACTTAATCCCAACTACACAATAATTTTGGAATTATAAAGGAGAGCCCTACCTACTTCCTGATGAAAATAACAGTTTCTGCTATCTTTGCAGTATTTCCATCAAAAAGTGATGATAATCTACCTCCCATTACGAAATTGCACGTATGTATCATAATGGGCTACAAACTCATTATTACCTTCAGGAATAAGCTAGATGTAGATAGATATTTGTAGATAAAACAACAAGAAGCAGTCTTCGAGAGCCAGTAGACCAGTATACAACGTGTCAAAGTAATAATGAAGTTTATACGATGCCGCTGATAGTGAAATAAAAAATAGGAATATCTGTTTTTGTAGGCGGAGATAGTTGCACGAAACACGCGTAAGCATTCAGGTAGATCGTGAATTACAGATACCAACAGCTACATCGATCATATTAATAAATTACTTTGGTTTTTATTTGCGTGTTTCTATCATTTAACTTCATAACTTACACGCCTATCATGTAATAGATCATGTTAACTGGGAAATGCACACACCTACGACACAGTGTCTACTCAAGTTCTGCAGCTTTATCTCCACTAATCGTGTTGTTATATTTAATTCCAAACATAATACGTTAAGATACGATCTCCTAAGGTGGATGCAGTAATCACAACACAATGAGCACAAGTCACGAAATTTCATATTATCTAGCACAAAAAATTAATGAACGCAAATGATAAAAAAATTGAACAATATAAAAGATTAATTGAGCACCTAACCTTAAAATGTCGACTCGACTTTCTCAGTTTAGTATCACCGTATTAGGTGATATGCAGGATGCATTTAAATGAAGTAACAATATTGATATATCTGAATCAAGAACTAAAATTAATACGAATTATCTAAACTACTTCTATCCAAAGCTGCTCCGTTGTCCAAATAACTCAAAATAGCATTCTCTAGTTTCAATAAAATTTACTTATGTTACATTTTTTTTGGTAACAAATAATTGTATCTACAGAAATAGAAAACGTAATTATATTTTTTATGAGAAATTGTACTGCTTTGATTTTAATTTTACTATCTTAATAAGAGCTTTTCCAAGTTTCTCGTTTTTTATCAAATCAATTTTAGTATTTTTTGCGATTCTCACATATTAATCGTCAGCAACTTATTCTCTATACAGACCTGACTTCATCGTCATCGAAAATTTGTTTTATGTAATGATAAATATATATAATGATGAATGCTTCTTAGAATATATATATATATATATATATATATATATATATATATTCTAAGAAGCTAAGATAGCCCAAGTAAAAAACTATGAGCATAGGAGTGGAGCTATTTTTCCATTAGTGTTAATTACTTCATATTTACTTTATTACACACCAATTTATCTACAAGAGATTAGATAGTTAAATCGTTTTATTTTTTGCTCTATACTCAATAGCGTCATTCTTGGGATTTTGTTAACACAAGTTGTCAAAGTTGTGTTAATATTTAACTTTAATTTTTGATAATAAAATAGTAAAACAGATATACAGGATTAACTTATTTATAAAGCAAAAAAAAAATCGAAAATATATTAAACCCCTATTTATCACCGACATTCCGCAAGTCAAAGTTGTCAAAGGTAATAACGGCACCGCGATGTCACGTGTATCGATTTAAGTCACTTTTAAAGAAAAAATATTTACAAAATGTATATGATTATTTAATTATTTATCTAATCAGAAAGACAATATGGTACCACCTACCTTACTGATATACATTTCCAGGATTTGTATTTGGAGAGATTTCAAAAATGTTGAATCATTTTTTTGTTATCTTACTTGTTTAGGTATATTAAAATTTGTCACTGCAAAGATTTTTGTACTTGCTGAGTGCTTGATGTAGACCATAAAGGATAACAAAAAAACACACGCAAATGTACACAAACACAAAATCACTGCCACACGTTTACTACCAATTTGTACTTGTCACACTTCGCATCAGCACCTTATCCGTCATGTCGGCATTTGAATACATGTTTGCAAATACACAAAAAATACAAGAAATATTAAATTTTCGACGAGTAACTACTTAAAAAATATTTCATACTAATCACCGTATGCGAGGTTCTATTTTTGACAGAATTTAATGCAGCAGCCATCTGTAGGCCACTAGTGCAAGATGTACTTCAAGCTGATACATTATTAAACTTCTTGTATTGTTGGGGAAATAAATTCTGTTGATACTAATAATAGCAACAATATTAACCATAATCGACAATGTTTGTATAAAATAGTTAGTATTGTTTTAAACTATAACATCTTGAGATGTTTACAGTGTTCTGTAAGAGTCGTTTTTGACCCTTATAATATGATATTTTAAGCATTGGCCACTATTCTTTGACGTTTAGAGAATAACCACAGTGCTAACGTGATGTTTCTAGAGTATGCAGCAATGAAGGAAACTAAAAAATCCACCGTAAAAATAACACGACAATGCTACAGTAAATTTTGAAAAGTATAATAATCATCAGTTAGAAAATATTACTAACTAAAGCCTAACAGGCCTCACCATTAGGGTTCCCAACTGTCTCAGATTTAGTGGAACAGGGTACTTTCGGTAAAGAGTTCTTGCGGGACGGTAATTGTTCTATAAATTGGTTGAACAAGAAAAATATATCAAAATAAAAAATGTCATGAAAATTTCAGCCTCTCATTGTTTTGTGCCGGATTGTCATCTTCCTAATCATAATCCTAATCACCATGCACCACTAGTAAGTGCAGAAAAATTTTAAAAAGCAATTACTTAAATACGATGCATTTAAAAAAATCAGAGAATTATTTGTTCAATATAATCTTCAAGTATCGTTTTTTATAATTTTTATTGTAAATAAAAGAAGAGTACACAGGGTTCCTACTCCACTGGTGATAATGGGAATATTTACATACAGAATAATTAGACTTAAGATATCCCATTATAACCTAGAATTATTGTTGTTTTATCTCGAAGGGTTTTCAAGTAAATAAAAGATATAATACAAATTTCGAAATCATTGACACCTTGCATCTCGGAAACGGTGAACTTTTAGATAAATAGATACGTATACAGGGTTAACTATGACTAAGTACAACAATTTTAACCACGTGCTCAGGGATGCCTAAAAGACAATACAAAATTTATTTCGGAATTCTGGCTCGATGTTTTAAAAATGGGGCAAAATCTTTTTTTCCTACGGAAAGTCGCCGCCTATGTCGATCAGTCATCGTCCAAGATGGCTACATATGACAACTACCATGCGGTCGTTTCTCAAAACGTTGCCGAATGTAGAAACAACGAAAGTAAACATTTTTATTAATAATAATATCTTAGTACCTGATAGATAACAGTTAATCCGTTTAGCTACAGTATTTTGGATTCGTTTTTCGTTCCTTAGTTCTAAACTGCCAAAAGTTCATTTTCATTCATTACAGGTCCGTCAGAATTATTCGCCACAAAATACACACTTTGCGTAGGGTTAATAAATTGCCCATTTATTTTAAGAACATTTACTGAAAGAAATACTAACAGAAAACTTCGAATACACCCGTGGCAGTTTTCATTTAGAAAATTTTGTCCGATAACTGTAACTCCACTGCATTGCTCTCAACTCTAGAAAATATGTCCACGTACGTTTAAAGAAAATTCTGGAAAATTACACATGTTCCAATATATCGCATCTATCCATTATTTAATAAAGAAAACGTTTAAAACTGAAACTGTCACTAAAAACGGAAAACTAAAATTACAATGTCAACACAACCGTTGAGTCTTCGGTCCGCCACCACCAAGAACCTAATATTCTTCAGATAAATATTCTTATGGCAATCAATATAATCATTATTCTATTATTTTATGTACAATCGTGGGTTATCTTCATCCTAGTATTGTTTTGACACTTCCTCCGTGACACGGGGTTACATGCACATAGCACTTGTCAGTCGATATAAACCTATGCTGTGTTGTTGGTTGCATTGTTTCTAATACTCTGCAAATGTCAAACAGCAGTAGTGGTCAGAAAAGTAATATTACAGAGCACTGTAAACGCCTCGGGAAATTTAAAATAATAATACTACAATATTATTATATGCAAACATGGTCGATTATTGTTAATATCGATACTATTATTAGTATTATTATTATTTAATTCTATAATAAATTAAAAAATGGATTGAGCTTTAGTGCACTTTGCGCAAATGACCTATAGATGGCGCCAGCATCGGAAGATCCGTCAAATATGGCAAATATTTTGATATTAGTTTTCAGTATTTGCTTTTCGCACATTCAAATTCGTGCAATCGCGGAAATTACGGATATGGTACTAATTTATGGGAAGTGCGACGAAAGTGCATATCGTGCAGCAGCAGAATATCAAAGACGTTTTCCAAATATGTAGACAGAATATGCCAAATCCTCGTACATTTGTACGAATTGTACAAAGTCCACGAATGTTGTTTTACACGTCCTGAAGTTTTAAATACGTATATACCTAACTTGAAAATAAAAAAGAACCAATTTCATACTTTTTAAAATTCCTTGTAACTTCTTTTTTACTTAGTGACATAAAAATAAAGCATTTTAAACTACGATAATAGATATACCTACAGAAAAAAAGTATTTTTTTATTTATGAAATGGTCGAGGGAAATCAAAGAATAGTATATAATTTTCTTAATGTGCAACATGTAAAATTTAAAAGATTTTATGATAACACATAACAGGTGAATATTATGCCTTTTTTCTTATTCTAAATAACTTGTCAGCCTGAAAGCTGTTATACATCATGGGGAAAACTTATATACGTACCTATAATTGGCACAGTGAAGAAATATTTTTCTTACCGAGATGTTTTTTGACTGTATCAAGAAACAGCTACCTATAAAATTCGTTGAAAATTTATGTACAAAAACGGCGCCCTTAAATATATAAACATGTGTTTTTTATATTAACATTTAAACTTATCTGGTAGATAAAACATTTTTATATATTCTTATGCAGTTGATATAATCGGTTCGCCTCAAAAAATATAGAGAAACCATACCTTGCAGATGATTGAAACGCGGTTTCGCCATAGAACGCATAAAATCCTCTGGCGATATTTATTTATTAGCACTACCATTAGCAGCGGCTAAACTTCAATACATGTATTGAAAACAGATGTAATTTATAAATCGGCATTTACCTGATAATTTGTATGAACACCGCAAAACACCGCAATGAAAATGCTGCATGTTTTACTCAATGCATTATGCATAGGATGTGTAGAGTAGGAGGCCGACAATAGGCTTAAAAATCATACAATAAGAGACGCATGTAAAGATTTCAAGAACCTTTTAAATACAGGTTGTGAAGCATCCGTAAATTTAGATTCTGCAAACGCCATAAAACTTTTAGTCGATGTAGAGAATTAACGTTGCCTACATTGATAACTATTTAACGGGCTTAAGTATTCGTTGTTTTGTATTGTCTCTCACTGAAAAATTTTATTATGTGCATTAATGTATACTTGCTCGAGAATTGTCCTTAAGGGACAGGTTACATATGGAGCAGATGTAGATGTTTAATACCATAAATCATTTTCACCGTCTCACGCATCCAAAATAAAAGTTATGATCGGTTACGTATACCTACCAGGCTTATTTAAAAAATAGGGGACAAGCGAATAATGACGGCTAATGTGACGTCCCATGTTTAGGCAATCTGTAGCGAATTCATAGTTGAAATTGTAGAAACTAAATCTGATCTCTGTGTACTATGTGTGTATATAGATACTATAAAACTGAACAATTTTAAATTAGTTAGCATCCTAATTTGGATGCCATCATGGCCTTCATAATAACACTCAAATTTTAAAGTAAAATATAAACAAAAATAGAGTTAGTCACTTTTACTTGTTATTATTAACTATACAAAATTCAACAACATTTATTTATTCTAAACATTTATTACAACTTCTGAACAATTTGTTAAATTAATTCCAGCAGATGATAAGTGGGCAGTATTTTTAGAAAGTAAGTTTAGTTCCCGAGTACTTGAACTTGTTGAAGGACCATCAATGACTGAAGCGTTATCCAAAATATTAGAGGCCACTTTCTTATTTTCTTTGCAATCTTCTATATAGGTTTCTGTTACTGTGTTAAAGCGCCAACCTCCATGCCTCTTAACAGTTAATAAATCGACTCCTGAATCTGCAAGCAACGATGCAGATGATCTACGAAAATAATGTCCAGTATATTACTGATGATTTGGAAGAGCCAGGAACAATAATATATTGCATGGCAAAAGTATTATTGCCAACAAGCTGCTTGATGCGTTTTCCATTTCTGTAACCTACATAAATCAAGTATGATTTGTATTGCTTGGCTCCATCGCTATATCTTCGAACCATTTCCACCATATTTATTCATTGTTTCCTATTGGAATAAAAAAATCTCGTGATGTCTTTGTTTTCGTAAACGGAATAATAATATGAATGCATTGTCCTTCATATTTAACATTTTATAGGAGCAGTTTTGTCAATTCAGTACGCATCTGCAAGCTCCACTATCAATGCAACTTTTACCATAAAATGAGTTCTATCGTCGGCTTCCATCAAAAATTTAGTTTTATTTTATTTTGTTAAAACCTTAGATCTTTTTCACCAAAATCCTTTTCTCGATTTTTTTTTAGAAACGCAATTAAATGGGCGTACTGAACTTGGATTAGAATAATATACCCAATGCAAAGAAGACTTGCTTTGTTTCGAAAGATATTCTTAAAGAGAGAATCTTCAAGTTTTCCATAACTTTGCTCATACGTCTGTATCGATTTTTCGAGAAGTAGGGAATCAACAACGTTTTGCGCAATGTCTTCAATATCTGAAGAGACACACTAGGAATCAGAATCAACCAAGAACGTATGACAAAATTAGACGCCAATAATAAAGTTGTCAAAGTCAAATTTAAAACAATCAATAAATGTGGTTACCATCACATCGTCAATTAAAATCGCCTAATAAATTTGAATGTCAATTTATGAAAACGTTTCTGATGTTTTAAGATAAATCAAAAATTAAATTTTGAATGAAACACGTCCGATATGAACTTTGTTATAGTGTTCATCTCGAACTAGTATCATTAATAACTATTATTTTTACAAGGATTTAAGAACGACTAACATTTGTTTTGTAAAATAGATACCTACACTAATCTGCTTAAAACGATATAAATAGAATACACGGTTTAAACAAGCTACATCTTGCGGCTATTCGCTATTCCATTTCGGACTGAAAAGCCACAAGTACGAAGTGTTCTACAGTTACAGTGGACACCAGTTGAAAGCTATCGACCTATATCGCGTTCGGCGAGAACGATATTTTGCACACACGGAAATCCAGGTGTACCTAATTAATTCAATACTGATGGTGGCATTAACTCGCAGAAAAGCTGTTCCCTGGATCATTTAGGCATGTCCTCACCTTCAGCTATTGCACCTTGGATTTTCTATAGTGTCGCTCTTTCATTTCTGAAGAACAATACATGAACTTTCCTACGAATGGCAAATTTTACATCATCGATTTATATTTCTTTCCTCGTGTGCCCATTTTTTTTACTACTTTGAATTTACTTCAATACTACAATATATATACTAGAAAGTCTGACATTTGTGTCAACAAACTACAGTACAAAAAGAATAAAGCCTTGATATATTTCAAGATCGCGTGAAGAGTGTTTCTGTGTGTTCGTGTATGTATCTTCTTCTGATATTTTCCTAAGATGTTTGATCAATTGACGCGGGAAATTTGCAACCGAATCATGGAAGAGATGGAGGGCGTCCACGGCGTATTGCAGCAGTGTGGCGTATCATACACGAGGCTCAATTATATTCGTTCCATGTACAGCCTGTCCAAGCATTAATACCAGGGGATTGGACGAGATGGACCGGTACCATAACCGCCACTATCTCCTGACTTTAAATCATTTGGATTTGGATTTTTGTGGGAATATTTAAAAAATTAAATATATTGCACCGAAGTGAACCGTATTGATGATTTACGCAAACGCATCATAGCTGCTGCCAATAACTTACAAGTTCAAAACGGACAAGAAGCAGAAACAAACATTTGTGTTAGTTTATTTAAACTGAGTAAGACGGGCCCAAAATTTTGTTGTAACATCAGTCACAAATTAATTCTATTAATAATTAATAACAATAGCGGCAAAAGTAGATCAGTTTGCTGCAATAAAATAGGTGTTGTAAAATGTAATTTCTTCTTTCAATTTTTTGTCCAGTCGCCAATTATGCGCCTTATCAGGTTTTACAGTGGACTAGTTTCCAATGCCGTGAGAAAGTGTATTTTTAAATAAGTTTTAAACTGCTCTTTTTTATTTTACTTTTACAAAATTGTTTTTGTAAAAGTCCCCTGTACAAAAAATTCAAAAATTTGTTTATAGATACGTTCTAAATCACACTGTATATGGAATGGAACAAACTAATTTAACATTTAGTTTTCATAATACTGCAATTAATAATTTACAGCATTTATGTTAATTAGTGTTAGAATTTGTACACACTTTAATACGTATTTAAATGCTTTGCTTGAAACTTTTACGTTATATTAGATGTTTTGTTTTTCCAAAATTTAATTCATGGAATACGAATCTTTAAAAAATATTAAACTATACTTTGAGATAGAGGTAGATATAAACTTCTGCTAATGTGTTCATTCATATTTATAGTATTAATTACATACTGACTTGAGTTAGTTGTCAGCTTATTAAAATTAATTAAGCCAATATCCTGGAAATCACATGCAAACCTACTCCGTCAATAATAACATGCCGCACGCATTTAAAAACTGGTCGAGTCATTTTCCGTAGATAAATTTGAAGTGGTTTTCTATCTTTCAACTAGATAACATCAGATAATTGCATTGATAATCTTTGGTTTCGGAAGCCACGCGATATGTTAATTACTACCCATGTTAACAAATCCAGCGCGCCAGCACCCTTAAACCAATATATATTAACAAGATTTAAAAAAAAAACAATAAAAGCCACTTACACCTGTTCTGCTCAGAATAAGTTACTTTGTTTCATTTAATGACTGCGAGCATTTCTTATCTTATACCTGGACTGGGATAGTCCACATAAAAAAGTTTCTAAAAGTTCACTGTTAGATTAGAATTATGTGACTATTTCCTATATCTACTGTGAAGGTTATTACCTATTAATGCTACATTTTTATACAGGGTAATTCACAACATTAGACTAAAGGCATGTTGAGAGTGATTCGCAATTTATCCAAAAAAAATTGGGAATAGGTGCATCTTGAAAAATGGAGCCAATATCGTAAAAAACAGAGTTCCCGACAAAAAAATTAGTTGTACTACTGTAGTCTGCAAGTGTAAGCGATTCAGAATACTGAAATCCGATTTTAGTATTAACGTTTTTGCGATAGTATTTACACAAGTTTTTCAGGTATCAAAAATGGCTTACGTGTATAGCAACTTGGAGTTGATGGATATATTAATTTGTGGTGAAGTAAGATAAAATGTTTTAGCAGCTTGTTATCTGTACGCAGAACGATTTCTCGGTAAACATGTACCACATGCAGTTACTTTTATCAGACAAATCGCTCAACAAGTACAAGGAATGTCCCAATCAACAGTGTATCATACACAGCGTGTCCAAACCATAATACCATTATCCCTTATATTATACTTACTTATAAGTGACGTTTCAGGATGGCCGAAAATTGCAACGTGTGTTCAAAGTCTGCTAAAAATTGCTATGCAATTTTATGTAATAAGTGTAAAAGTGGCACCATATCAAATGTATAGGCATGACAGTTAGTGTGCTAAATAATTTTCAAAAAGAACTGCAAAATTCAAACGGAAAAAGGTGGGCGTGCAACACGTGTGAAGGAAATGAGGTTATGCTGACCAACCCTCAAATTTCATCAATTGATTCGAAGAAAAACAAGCAATACATGATAAATGATGTAATGGAGAAGCTAATTAAAATGGAATTCCAGTACCATGAACTCTTACAAAAGTATGAATTTCAAGTTAAGGTGAACGAAGAACTTCGTGCCGAAATACTTGCAATCAAACAACAAATTAGTGAGCAGAAGCAAGTTAGTGGAGGTGATCTTGATCCTATTCGTGAGATAAATGAGCGTGGGATACGTAAAAAGAACCTCATGGTATTTGGGTGCATTGAAAACCTAAATGAAGCAGGAACAAATGGGGCAGAAGCGGATCTAACTACGGTAAAAGAAATCATATCTGTCGTATCCAAAGATGTTGATGTACAGAATATAAAGGTGTTACGAGTAGGACGTGCAAGCGATGAAAAACCTAGGCCTCTAAAAGTAATGTTGCCGTCAGCTGATGATGTGAAAAGAATTATTCGACAAGCACGAGAATTAAGAAAAAATCCACAATTTGGTACCATATCTCTAAGTTTTGATCAGACTCCAATGCAAATCAAAGAATATAAACAGCTGAAATCCATCCTTGTACAGAGAACGCAACAGGGTGAAACAAACCTTAAAATCAGGTACTTTAACGGGACACCAAAAATAATAAAGTTAAGGGACGACTATTCAAAAAACTAAATACTTTGAATGATAACAATCCACAAAGACCTACCAATGATATAAAAGACCAAGAAGGTGAAAGTAATAACGGCAATCTAATAATTATGCATCAAAATATACAATCAATAAGAAACAAAAATCTAGAAATTGAGGTCTTCCTCAGCACTATTGACCAAAAGCCAAATGTACTGTGTTTTACTGAACATTGGTTGGAACCATCAGAAGAAGAATCTATTAAAATAAATGGCTATACTATGACTTCGTGTTTCTCAAGAACAGATATGGAACATGGTGGTACTTGTATCTATACTGATGAATATCTTGACTTTGATGAAGTGGCGTGTATAAAAGAAATTAGTTTAGAGGGTCATGCTGAAATTTTCTGTGTTCAAAGCAAGGAGAAACAAATAATTGTAATATGCGTGTATCGAAGGGGTTTGGGTGACTTTGATAGCTTTATTGAGAAACTGATGGAGGTGCTTGAGGTGACGTATTCAAAATTTAAAACGTATAAGTTGGTGCTTTGTGGAGACTTTAATGTAGATTTGTTAACTAACACTAGCAAGTCAAAAGAATTTTTAGATTTATTAAATTCATATAATATCTCACAGACAATATTCCAGCCTACCAGAGTAACTGGTGCGACCTCCTCACTCATAGACAATATATTTGTTAATTTTGACAATTTTGGAAATAGCTCAGTTTTAGTCTCAGCACTATCAGATTATCGTGCACAAATCCTAACCATACCAGTAAAAAAAGACCAAGTTAAAAATATAAAAAAACGAATCTTTAGTAAAATCAAAATGGAACAGTACCGTCGGGAACTGGAATCTGTACAGTGGGAACCGTTATTTAATATAAGAGACACAAACAGTGCATACGATTTCTTTATAAAAATTATAAAAGATATAATGGATAGGGTGTTTCCAATGAAAAACCTTAACAAAACAAACTCTACAAAAAAATGGATCACTCAGGGAATAAAAATATCATGTAAAAAAAAACGTCAACTATATGAACAAGTAAGATTGGGTCAAACATCAAAAAAAACTTACAAGCATTATGCTGATATATTAAGCAAAGTTATAAAACAAGCCAAAAAAATGTACAATATTAATTATATAGCATCATCGGAAAATAAAGGTAAGGCAACTTGGGCACTAGTTAAGAAAGTAACGTCAGACAAAGAAAATCCTTGTAAGAACACAATACTTGAGAATATCCACTGTGCAGATTCGGATTCAGTGACGATCTTAAACCAAGCAAACAACTATTTTCTGAATGCATGTCCAGATGTAAAAGCAAATAGCGAGGTCGATTATAAGCTTATAAAAAAGTGCTTGCCCTCAATATTTATGTATGGTGCATGCAAGGAAGAAATTATTGAATGTATAAAAAAAATGAAAAATAAGAAATCTACGGGTGAGGATGAAGTACCAGTTGATCTATTAAAGGCAGTAGCAGACATAATAGCTGACCCCTTAGTACATATAATCAACCTAGCTTTCTCTACAGGAGTATACCCAGAGAAATTAAAAATGGCTCATATAAAAGCTATATATAAGAAGGGAGAAACGGGTGAAATTAAGAACCAATATCACTGCTATCCAACATCAATAAAATAATAGAAAAAATTATTTACAACAGATTAATACAATTTTTTGAAAAGAACTGCATACTGTCACATTGTCAGAATGGCTTTAGAAAGGGCAAGACAACTATAAAAGCTATATATGATGCAATTGTAAAGGTGCTCAATTCATTAAACAATAACAAAAAGACTCAAGTTATGTGCTTAGATCTTTCTAAAGCTTTTGACAGCGTAGACCATGCAATATTACTTGAAAAATTAAATCTATATGGAATAAGGGGAGTGTCGTTAGATCTCGTGAAATCTTACCTAACAAACAGAAAACAGCGTGTAGTAGAAGTAGACCGAAATGGTGATATAATTGAGTCTAGTATAGTCGATATAAAAAAGGGGGTGCCGCAAGGCTCAATATTAGGGCCATTGTTGTATATTCTATACACAAACGAACTACCAAATATTGTGATGCAAGATATGGTTATGTATGCGGACGACACCACAGTTATATTTAGCGAAAATAATATAGAACTATCCAAGCAAAGCATTCATCATTCAATTGACGCTCTTGATGCCTGGTTCTCAGCTAATAACTTACTACTTAACATCGAGAAAACACACATAATCAATTTCAGACATCACTCTAAAGAACACCTTGAAATTAATTATAAACAAAATGAAATTAAATCTACAGAAAACGTCGCTTTTTTAGGTGTTTATATAGACTCACAATTAAACTGGAAGGAACATGTACAAAATCTTGCTATAAGTACAGCAAAATATTGTTTTGCTCTGAAAGTGTTGGCTGAGAGCATAGGACAGAAGGAAGCTTTAATAGCATATCATGCTTTTGTACAATCTAGACTAAAGTATGGCATTATCTTCTGGGGAAACTCTGTAGAAGTGCAGAGAATATTTGTCCTGCAAAAACGTTGCCTAAGAAATATTTTTAAAATGAAACGAAGGGAAAGTTGCAAACAAATATTTAAGAAACAAAAAATACTTACTTTAACCTGTCTTTACATATACGATTCTGCTGCATTTATATTTGAGAATAAATGCTTATTTGAAACCTACAGTCACACTCATAATACCAGATATAAAGAAAACTTCAAACCTGAAATGACTAATTATTCGTACATTCAAAACAACGTCCAACATTGTGCAGTAAAGATTTGGAATAAGTTACCTCAAGCTGTAAGAAACCGCCCCAAACGGCTATTTAAATTGCAATTAAAACAATATCTGTTAGATAAAGCCTATTACACCCTCACTGATTTTCTCCTTGATAGCATATATGAAAGTGATTTCTAATCTGTATTATAGGATAATTAAGCTATCATTATGTAAACACTGTGATATTATCACTGTAAATTTTATGTTTACTTAGTATTTTGTATACTTATTTAATGTCTTTTACTATTTGTTTTATGTCCTTTACTTATATATGTCTTTAAAGGAAAACACCTGTTTTTGGCAATGTCAACTTCTATAATTTTTTTAAAAAAATGTTATAAAAAATTTGAAATTGTAACCTGACACGTTCTATGTCACTATGGACAATATGGAACAAATAAAAGATCTTTCTTTCTTATGAATTAGATTTTTTATTTTTCCGAAATACTCAAAATCCCAGATTTACAGCTGACCTGTTAGTTACAGATGAAACTATTTTTGCACGGAAAGGAAAGTATAACATTCATAATAGTCATATTTTTAGAAATATTTGTGTTGGTTTGTAGAAATAGGGTAAGACGGTCCCAAATGTGTTCGATGCACAAAACTCTGAACAGTTGTTGTAACATCAGGTATGTCTAATTTTTTATTAACTAAAACCACAAATTAGTTTTATTAATTAATAATAATATACTGATATAAAATAGGTATAATAATAGCTATTTATGTAATCAGTTATGAAAATCATGTTTCATAACGTATTACATACAAGATTTTTTTCTAATTTAGACGAAAAAAGGGAAATACAAGTTTTTAATTTTGATCATTTACAAGTATAATTTAAATAACAATTATCTAGTAGGTCAGTGTCAGTTTAAATTGTCTTGTCATTTGGCTTGACATTTAATAGACGCTGATCGTTACTAAGCTGGTGGCAATCGAACTTACACGTAGAGATTTTTAGGCATAATTTAAAGTTCAAAATTTTCAACAGGAATGCAAATTTTTTAACGCGGTTTGCAAATTTATATTTTTTTTTAAATTAAGCTACATGACGTATATTTATAGGTTTATTATATACGAGGTGATCAATGAACTCATGCAATAAATCAAAAAGTTTGTATGACTGAAATTTCCGCAAACATTTTTTTTGGTCGTTGCAATATGGTTCGTTACTAAGGTAACATCTATATCTCTAGACGATTTTGTCAGTTTTTGATTTAAGGCCCATAGACCTTGTACATGTACACACTACTTAACATAAAATTTGGGTAGCAAAATTTTTAAAATGCTATAACTTGACATTGGATTGACGGTTCATGATGATTTTTGCAGATTTGGAATCCTTATTTCACGTAGATTTTCTATGGTCTAAGCATTTTATTTGAACGTTGAAATTTACACATTATACCGGGTCGATAATAAACAAAATCGTAGGGTACGACGCGCTAAGGTTTGGCATTATTTAAATTTTTGTAAAAATAAAATCTCAACTCAAATTATTTTTATTTAATGTTCTTCTCTCTGCTCTGTCCGAAACTCACACCCCAGTTTGTTGTCTCAAAGATTCTAACGGTATACCGAGCGATATCGAAGAAGCAGCAAGAAATGCCAAAATGCCAATGAGAAAGTACTATTGACATATTTTGAAGGTAAGAAGAATTTGAAGGCTTCTACGCTATGGACACAGTACCTACTCCACGTTGAGAACTCACCTGTTTTTAAAATAAGGTATAGACATTCAGCGCGTTCAAAATTCGTGTATTCGCTTTATATATGGTATCAGGAAATACGAACATGTTTCATATAAACTTGTAGATCTGAAGTGGCTCAATATGGCAAATCGAAGACGTCTTCAAACTACATGTATTTTTCACAAATTGTTACAGACAAAAACCCCTCCTTATCTTTATGAGATAATTTCATTTAGGAGTGATGTACATACTCTGAAGATTAGAACAAAAGGATTGCTAACTCCTCCTTCACATAGAACTACCTTTTTTTGAAAGAAGCTTTAAATATAATATATACAAACTCTATTATAATGTGTCTCCTGCCGTTAAGTTATATAATATGGTTAAATTTAAAGGTTTTGCAAAACGTGAACTTCTAATGAAACAGAATTTGTGATTATTGGACGTTTGTGTGTCCAATAATTATATATCAACCTTTCATTGCTTGTTCAATTTGTGGAAATACTATAATGTATTTATATATTTAGTTTATATTGTATATTATTCCGTTCGGTTTAATGCATAATTTACATTTTTATTTAGCAAGGGTTAAGTGGTAGAGCACACTGAGTGTGAACTTCCCCTTGTGATTTCAAAATTCACATTCATATTACATATTTTCTACTTTTGTATTCTGTTATATATTTTTGTAATTTTGAAATAAAGGCATTTATTATTATTATTATTATTATTATATTAAAATTATGATAGTTTGATAACTAATTATTGCTTAATTTTACTAATTCGCATTTTTTGCTTTAGGTTGTGGGAATAGCCGGCGCATGTCGGAAGTCAGAATTAACATTTTTACGTGTTGAAGATGAGGAGACGTATTTTCGAGTAAATATTCCAAATACAAAAACCAGAGTAATTCATGAATTTGTAATCACCCCGTGAGATATAGAAGGACTAAATTTCGTTGACATTATCAGGAAATATAAAAACCTACGCCCGGAAAATATTAAACACAATAGATTCTTTTTTAGATACAGAAATGGTCAATGTGGTGTACAACCAGTAGGAATTAATATTATTGGTCAGTTACCAAAGATGATTGCTCAAATGATTAGTTTGCCGAAGTGTGCTTTATTCACGGGGCACTGTTTCAGAAGATCTTCGGCCACTTTACTTGCAAATTCTGGCAATATTTTAAAAATAAAACATCACGGCGGTTAGAAGTCAAATTCTGTTGCAGAAGGATAATTCTATAGAAAATAAAAAAACAATTTCCGGTGATATTCTTGGAGAACCCGAGTAATACCAATAACATATCACGGGATATTACTGCAAGTTCAACAAATAAGATTTCTTCTGGAATTTGTTTCACTAACTGTACCAACTGCGTTGTGAATATTTATAATTAAATAATAATAATTAATAAATAATTATTGTGTTATTTATAAAATTACTGACTTAAACAAAAGTTACTTTATTATTTTTCTGTTGTACGTTGTTTAATTATTTTTTGCAATTAGTGACATAACGAACTTTTCGTAACCAGTTACATAATGGTTTTCATTATGTTGCATAATGTTTTCATTATATAATATAAAATAGAACGTTTTGACACTTGTTTCGATAACAAAAGATGCTACTTTATATGTCAAAATTAGAAAAAATATTATTTATTTATTTCCTTATAATTTTTTTTTAAATTTTGTGTTTTTATTAAACGTCACCGACTGCACGCTTTGCCTTGTGCAACGTCGGGTTGATTTTCGAATTTGATTTTTTTACGGAATTATAAATATTTGTAAGTCTTCTATACATTCAATTTTTTTATAAGTTCTCAATTGTCCTGTATAGGAAACTACGCGTGATATACAAGGTTTCCCGTAAAGTATGTTACAAACTTTGGGCGGTTGTCTTAAGCAAAGTCTATTTTTAAGACAACAAAATAATTTTTTGATAAATAACCGAAACAAAAGTAAAATAAATTTTATTATATTAAATGTTGAAATTAACAACCACCCCCCCCCCTGTGTGGATATACATTAAATCTTACCATCTGGAATATTAATTAGTTATTAGTCTTCTGTAACAACAGGGGTCGCATAAACTAGTCTGTACTTATAGATAAAAATCGGCCAGGATTCAAGTCAAGTAATCGCGGGGGGCATGCTATTGGTGCATTATATCCTCTTTCAATATATGGATTATGAAAACACATGTATAGATATTGTCCATCACACATGAGCATACATCATGAGCATTTTGTAAATTTACTACAAAACTAAACATTTTACATAAAAAACACAAGAGACAAAAAAACTGTTAATTAAAGTTTTTAGTCATATTTTTTATGTACTATCATCACCCAAAGTTTGAAACAACCTTTATTGGACACCCTGCCGATTTGAAAATTGCTCTACAAGGTATTTCAGGTGAGGGTATTTTAAAGAAGATATTTGTAAGTTTAAGTTTAAAATACCAAATGCAGTCGTCAACTTCTTTATTAATATCCTACCCTAATATATATTTTATACTTCGTGACTAAAAAATATAAACACCCATTATATATAAACTGATTTTGATTTTTTGTTTATCTGTTAAGTTTTTTTGGAGTTTGCAAGGTCGTACTTTAATAACGTGCCATGTATTAAAAATCTTTGCCCACATTTTTTGTATTGCAAGTGTTGCGAAGCTTGTTACAAACGACATTTTTTTTACATCTAATTATGCCTAGAGTACGAAGATTTGGACAGGTTTCTCAGTTTAATGACTTTGAGAGGGGGCGAATTGTTTGGTTGGGAGAAACTGGTTTGTCGGTGAAAGATTTCTACAAGGACTAACAGATCTTTACGTACCGTAGTACGGTGTTACCAGGCGTGGATTCAAGAAGGTTGCAGACACAGAGCGAAAGGCACCGGCCGTCATAGACGAACCGCAGAAGGTGAAAATCGTCGATTGCGACTTTTAGCTTAGTTTTCGCCTCTTATCTTATTGTTCACATTGGCTGCTGCCACTCACTCATCAACATCAAGATAGCTGCTTATGGTGTAGAGAGAGGATTTGATGGGATCAAGAATGGAATCAGGTGATCAAAGTGCTTCCGGGATCTTTGTGTCGACCTGTTTAAGGTGTCAGTACTTGAATTAATGTAAGTCGTTCCTGGGCGCATTTGCGGCTTGCTTCTGGGCTAATCCTTGTGATTAGGATGAGGGGTAGATATATTATTATAGTATTATTAAACCGCCTTGCAGAGGGATGAAATTTTTCTGTGCATTTCCTGGAATATAGCCAGCTGATTTTGATTACACTCTCCGTTACACTAATAACATATTCACAAGTCATTACTATCAATACATTTGGGCCATTCCTATATTACTGTGTACGCAAATTACGAGTAGCACAAAATGATATTACGCACACACTAGGAAATAAGTACCTAAAATTATAAAATACCACGATTCGTTTACGTACGTGTTACGCTGTTATTTAAGGTTAAGGTTATAAACGAACGTGACTTCATGTCGTTTATCAATTCATTGTGAAATAGTTCATTGACTTATTAGGGTAGATTAAAGTTACACAGAGTCAGTTTCAAAATGATCAATAACTTTAAAGTCAGTTATCTCGATTATTTAAAAATATTTATTGGGATAATATTTTGTAAAATGATTTATTTTAATCTCTACTGTCATAAGTTAAAATTAATACCCCACTTTCATAATAACCCTGTTGAGTAATTTTCTGGGTTGCTGCTGTGACCTGGTCGCTGCCAGTAACAGAATCAAACTTCACTTCCTTACCTAAGCTAGGATACCTGCCCCTGTTATTCTCGGGATAAGTTCTGTGAGGGCAAATGTTTCATAAGCCATTAGAAAAGAAGTCCAGTATCGAATTCTCATGGATATTTAATAATTCAAGGTAAGTATACGAAAATAGGCAAGTAAAAATTCATACAAAACAGGCGAACCTCATGGTTGTTGAATAACCAGTGAATATTTTAGGAGGTTGCACAACATACCTATAATATGAAACCTAATCGAATATTTCAAAATTCCCTTAACAATGCTGCACCATTGCGAATACACAAATTGTAATAAATAATAAGATAATAATATTTGCTAAAAATATTAAATAATCTTGAAATTTTTGCTGTGAATCACCAAATAGTCCATTATTATCTTCGTAAGTTTTCAATTTACAAAATAATCTATATTTATTTGAATTAGGAAAATTACTGTATTCTAGACAACATCAAGTGTTGCATGAATGTTTTAAAATACATTTTTACGGGAAATATCCACCTACCCATAGCAGTGCATTTCCTTCTTATATACTGTTAAAACTATTACAAAAAAACGCATATTTCACAAGCTTGACTAATTTACTTGAAATATCAAAGGCACTAAATTAGCATTTTTTTTACGGATTTATAAACTATCCAATTTGAACCAGCTGAAATAAAAACAATAATTCTAGTAACACAAAATAGTCAATTCTGGATCATGATTTGGAAGTTCACTGTTTTATTAAATATAAGTAAATTTAAATAATACATTTTTATTGGAATAAAGACAAATTTTTGTTAAGTACAGATAATTGTAAAAAAAGTAACGTAAAAAAGTAACAGCCCACTTGTGATTTTCTTTACAGTCTTTACTCAGTAATGTAAATTGATTACTAGAGGTGAGTGTAAAAATTTGGCAAAAAAATTATACAGAGTAAATCAGTCATAATGTCATTAATTTTAAGAGGAGATAGGGAATAATTAGTATAATTCGCTATTAAAAAAAATCTAAATGCATATTTACGCTGATAAATATTTTCAAATCATTATGTAAACCCCCTTTTCAGACTGTCACTAATCGCTCACAGCCTTGGTCGTTTACAGTTCAACTCGATGTCGACCTGATGCTACGTTGCCAAATTGAAATATTTTCCTAGTACTGACTATTTTAGAATCATATTTTTTCTTGCTCAGTTCAGCCAATAATAATTTAGAATGTTAATATCAAATGAAATCAAATAATTCTATTAAAAATTGCAAGTAACGCGGTCCATTCAGGTTTTCCGGTAGAAAATACGGTCCAATCAAACGATCCCCGTACACTTCTGCCCATACGTTGACAACAAATCGCCTCTGAAAACTAAACCGACGACTAGCGTGTGGATTTTTGTCCGACCAAATGTGGCTGTTATGACTGCAAAGAAATTAGCTTGATTACAGTTTAAAAAATATTTACCATTGAAATTACAAAACTCGTATCTAATAATAAACCGAAAAATAGACCATAACATACATACATAAAAAACATATGCCCCATGGGTAAATTATTAAGAGAAGATGAAAAGTATTTCGTGTTTAAATACTAAGTAATAAAAAACTTTCGTGTTGTTGACAAAAAAACTGTTCAAAACCGAAACGGCACACCTCTGATCTGATGCTCATAAAGTTATCGAGAGTGAATCTTGACCTACCGCATTATTAGGTCAATAACCTAGTTACCTAGTTTTTATACTGTTATTTAACGACAAGGAATAAAGCTAACTTTTTTATCTAGATACATGAATGAATTTTCCTTAAATATTAATAATTAATAAAAACAAATTTAGATAATAAATAAATATTTTCGAATGTTAGGTTATTATAGTTTAATAATTTTGATATTACGTTTTCACTACGTTTTACAACTGAATATGAATTTTTAGTATTACTGGTAAGTACAATTAATTATTTAGTTTGTAGTTACGTACATCTAGCCTGCAAATTTATTGTTTTTTAAGTAGTATGATCCTAACCTGTTTAAAATGCCAATTCGACTTGCACTCATCCATCCATAGCACTTTATTAATAAAATTAGGGTCGCCAATTGCAAAATTCAACACGAAATCAGAAGGTGAAGGTTCTAAAGCCTGAACTTTCTGAAAATGATACAGGTAAGTGAGTTTTCACGTAATATTCTGCAGACCTTGCTTTAGAATATTTCTAATCGTCTTGAAATGGTTCTTATAGAAATAATAGGTTGCTCCTCAACTAAATTTAGATCACACCGATGTCCAGCAAGTGCCCGACGTGGTTTCACAGAACCCGTATCGCGAAGGCATAGAAGCACTTGCACACTGTTAGGGAAACTTTTCCTATATTCAGCAGCTGCGGCATGAATTTCGTAAACATTCTCCATACAAAATTACCATTTCCACATATATGAAATTATATATGAATTTGAATGTGTGGTGTGATCTCCAAATTTGGGGGGAAAGAAATGCGAGAAATGCAGAAAGTGCGACTAAATGGTGGTAAATCTGAATAACACGCAGAAGTGTTAGACGATATAATGTATGTAAACATGATGTGGCAACGATATTTTCTTCGTCACTCGATTTTCTTATGGCGGCGCCATCAGAAAGTTTGTAGCGTACCAGGAGCGTTGTGTTACCGAATTTTATAGGGTGATTTGTTTACTTTTTTAAAGGTTGACTAAAAAAATTTTTTTTCGATTTTCTGCCTCTATTAGGCCTTCGGAATACGTGGTTAAAATTAATGACATTATGACTGACTCACCCTGTACAATAATAAAGCTAAGAACTCAAAGATATATAATAAATGTTAGTATAAGAGCATTTACGTTAACTGTATTTCTATGAGGTACACATGTAGCAGAAGCAATTCCAGAATAGCTTATCATGCAACAATAAATAAACAAATATTATTTTTTACGATTTATTTAACATGTTTTCTTCAAAAATAGGTTGATGGTTTATTTTGAACTATTTTTCATATTTAATAAAACAGAAAATTATGTTATTTAATCATTTCAAAATCATATTTAGGAAACGAATTGCCAACAACGCATTTCATTTTGCTTTCCATTTCCATATCTATCGCCGGCTGGAAGGTAACTTTAAGCGTGAAATGGAGAGTCAACTTAAAATATCTTTGGTACCATTACTTATGAATTGTTAGATTAAATTATATTAACCAATGTCTTATAGTAAACCAAGTTGAATAACAATATAAAAGAGTTATAATTATATTAATTTTATTAATCCTGAATTCCAATTTAGCAATAGAAAGCTCTTCAAATGATATGTTTTAAACAATTTGAAACTCTATATAGGTACACCCTATGAAAGCGTTATTCTTCTGCTCTCTTAAAACTGTCTCAACTTTCCAGTAACTCTTTGCCCATTGTGGTAGAGCCGTTGGATCCAAGGTACCGTTATTTAGAACATATTCCCCCTATAAAACAAATACCTTAAGTAATATATTGACTGATTTACTTCACCTAAATTTAATTAATCAGGACATTTCTCGATATTAAAAAATATATATAAGTTTGCCCACGGCTGTATTACATTGTGTACATTGGACTGTCTAAAAAACAAAGGGTATTTGTTATGAATATTTTAATGCAAGTTAAAATCAAGATGATAAATATTTGGATCAGTATTTTTAGTTAAAATTTTAATAAAAATATTAATTAACACAAGAAAATTATAGGTACTCTTTTTAAAGGTTTAATTAAACCAACATTTTATATCAGTAATTTAGACCTGTCCCTATTATCGATAGGAAAAGTACAAGTTGACTCAAAAAATATGAGCAAATATTGCAATATTAGTAATTTTCAAAATATATCTTTTATATTCAGTAGTGTCACATCATGCTTGAATTTAGTTTTAAAACTTAACTTCTATTACTTTTCAATTTATACACTAATTAGTAAACAATTTATTATTTTCTTTATGTAATTTGCTATTTTCGCCACACTGAAATTAGAAAGCAACTTTTTCCGCTAAAAGCATCAATCAAGGGGTTTTTGTGTCCAAATATATGATATAAAATATTTACGCGCGTTTTTAAAAGTTGGATTTATAAATGCTGAGGCGTGCTTTAAATACGCAAAATAGGGTACTAATAAAAAAATATATAATATAAATGTGGTATGAAGCTTTTCAAAATGATTAAAAACCGGGACATTAAATGTACAAATTATGCTATTATACTCTATGTTAAGTAGTTAGCACAATTAAAATGTATAGAATTCCACCACGATATGGTTTAAAGTTTTCCAGTTCTTTAAAAAGATGCTAAAGGAGAGAACGTACTATATTATAAGGTCGCGATCTAGACGCATCGCAGACTGCTCTGTGGTGAACTGGTCACGGACTTTTACAAAATCTGTCACATATATCTTCCTTACAAACCCCCAAAATAATAACTATTATACAATAAACTGCCATTATTCTACTTACCGAAGTTTGTTCATTAAAAACTGAATCACTCTGCATGTGTTTACCTACATTATGTTTAATTATTTCTTCCACAAGATATATTGTAAATACAGTTCTTCAAATTTTCTATTTTATTTTCTAGTTTAGTTATTGTGAAAGTTATTTATAATATGCTGTTAGGTACTTATTTAAAAACTGTTCTAATATACTATTTTTTTTATATATTTTAGGTAGGCGTTTTATTTTCAATAATTGTTGATTGGATATTCTCATTGACAAGACATGTAATAACATAATAAATATAACTATCCTCCCTTTGACAGATACTCATCTCATTTAATTTTATTTTGATGTACGCTTCATTTTATAAGACAGATGATTCTAGATTATCTCAGATTTCTGCCAAATGGAAAGCAGTATGACATCTCTATAAAAATAAGAAAATATAAAGTATAACATTAACTTTTAATTATTTTGTTTATAGAACCGTACCCTCGACTGATTCTTTTAGCATAAGAAATTAGTTAATTATTGTTTATTCTCTTCAATGTGGCGAGGAACCGATTTAGAAAAAAAATATATTACAGACAGTAAATAATTCGTTATTTTTATTGCAATGCCTGCATGCATGTATACAGGTTGTTCCTAAAATACGTTATAAGCTTCTAGAAGCAAAATATATTGATTAAAGCCAACTTAGTTATTATCGAACGAAAAATTTTCAAGATGTAAAAAACACTTCCAAATACCACTCGATAAAAATACCCATGTTGTCATAACTTTGATGACGTAAAAAATCGGAAGGTATGATTTGGTACAGTGGCTGCAACATAAAGATTTCCAGTTAATCAGTTAAATACCGCGGTGGACTATTAATAGGAATTTTGGGAGATACCAATAATTGTTTTTGTACACTGATATCAATTATTTATAATATGCTAGTTACTTATTGCCTAGGTCACTAGTGTGACATAACACACCAAAATGTAATGTTATGACTCTAACGCAAAATTACTATATGAAATGTAAAATACTGTTACCAGTTCTATGTAAAATTCATATGTATTTTTCCAATTTCATTGTGTTATTAACCAATATTTCTCAATCTGCCTTGCAATGTGAATGTGAAATTGATACCTATTAATAATAAGAAGCTTACGCATTATATTACCAACAAAAATAGTAGCTTTACTTTTGAATAAAAAATGTTTTTATTTTTTGCGAGAAACAGAAAAAACCACTTTATGTTTAATTTTGAATATTAATTATTAATAAAATTTACAAGTAACTGAAGTAAATAAAGTAAACTACTAGATAACTTTGAAAATACCTAGATATATTTATAGAAAACAAATGTATGGTGTGTAGGTATGTTATTTATTTTTCCTAAACTATAATACCAACTATACAGGGTGCCCGGAAAGTAATAGGACCCAGCGTAACCATAGCTTCCTATAATCAAATAGAACCGAGTTAGACAAACTTAGCTTGATCCAAAAGTGCCTCGTTTAAAAGTTACAGTCCTTCAAAGAAATAAAAATGTTTTCTTTTAATGGGCATAATTAATAAACGAAACGTCCAATCATATTGAAATTTGGTACAATTATGTTTTAGGTAATTACAAGCTTTGCGAAGGAGTAAGTAATGCCGCATATGGTAGAGGGCGCTTTTGGCAGTTTTTTTGTAACTCATTTTTATTGGTCATATTCTGATACGCTTAACTGAAAATTATGATGAATTAATTTTACGTAGAAAATCTATACTTGTTCCATGTTGATGCTATGCGCCGTTTTCGGTAAAAATGCGTTTGAAAATTTCCGCACAATAAAATACTTAGAAATAAATTTTCTAATTCGAATTATCATTTGTCAAAATGACGTGTTTTTATCGAAAACGGTACATTATTTCAACATGGAACAGGTATAACTTCTACGCAAAATCAATTTTCAGTTAAGCGTATCAGAGTAGGACAAACAAAAAAAATACAATAAAAATGAGTTGACAAAAAAACCGTGAAGAGCGCCCTCTACGATATGCGGCACTACTTACTCCTTCGCAATTCTTGTACTTATTTAAACAGTAATTTCCGGTTAGATTTTAAATGGAAACGTTGTAACATTTTCAGCGTTACTGCTACCTCATTTGGAAATGTTAAATCAACATAAAATTAAGACTAAGAAATGCTTCCAAGTGAATACATAAGTACATAAAATAATGTGTTAAGTCATTTTACATACACTTTCTAAAATACAACACAACAGCACAAAAACAATCACAAATATGCTTCCTTGAGAATAGCATATACTTAAATGTAACACTCTCGTGTTACCAAGTGATATGGTGCAAACAATTGTATTGGACGTTATTACATCTGGTTTGCAAATTCATAATACATTATGTAGATATTTATCATGCTTTTGAATATGTATTTTCTCTGAGTAAAACCGCATTTTAAAAATTATGTCATTTGGCATAAAAGATGTAATTGTACTGTATTCACCTGCAGTTTCTAGTAGTACATCACATGTATTTAATATTTTTTACAGTAATACATGGTGTGAACAACGTAAAAATGTATTATCATTTTTATCAGTTTATAGCCATGTGTGACGATCATACGGTTAAGCCGTTATATTAAACAAAATATTATACTGATTCGGATTAAAAATCTTTATCTTGCAGTGAGTGTACATAAGACGATATTTTTACAAGGCTTTTACATTTTTATAGCTGGTCACTGTAACGAAAAATCATTATAATCCATTAGCAAGTTCTCCAAAAATTTAGAAAAAACATTTCTTTTTTAAATCTTTGAGACTAAGTTGGGCTTATTCTATTTTGGACCCAGAAGTATATGGTTGAGTATTGTACACGTATTTTCGTGACATCCTGTATAATTAAAATTTGTAAAAGTTTTTATACATACCTTTTTCAGTGGACATACAATGGGCGGATTATATTTTTTTACAAAAGGTGACCAAGGGGCTTGGTCAGAAATCAAGAAACGACATACATTTCTCAATTTATAAGTTCGATAGGTTTCACAAGTATCCAAAGCGTCCTTACTTTTACACCTTGTAGGAAACATTTCCAGCTGTAAATGATGTTTTATTTTTCAGAATATTATCCCATATCATTTAATTTTAAATCTGTATTTTCTTCAATGCATTCTCTTTACTAGATATTTTATATACTGGTGACAAAGAAACCCATTAAATATCATTTTATTTTAATAATTTTGTGCGTGGTTACTTCTCTCGGTGAAAGTGAAAAATAGTGAAGTTAGAAGTTGCATAGGCCATACTTTGATAGCGTAGCATTCTGTTTTAACAATTTTTGTTCACCTTTGTATTATAAGTGTTCTGAAGCTTGTTGCAAACGACATTTTTTACAGCTGATTATGCCTAGAGTACGCAAATTTGGGCTGATTTCCCAGTGACTTTGAGAGGGGGCGTATTGTTGGATTGAGCGGAGCAGGTTTGTCGGTGAAAGAAATTTCTAGAAGGACTAACAGATCCTTACATGTTACTAGGCGTGAACTCAGAAAGGCCGCGGACACAGAGCGAGAGGCACCGGCCCTCGTAGAGGAACCACAGAACATGAAGATTGTCCATTGCGACATTTGGCTCTCAGAGATCGATTTAGCAAATTATTGCAAATCAGTGGTTTGAAGAACATGGAGGGATGGTCAGTATGCGTACAACATACTGCCGAATATGAAGGTTTGTTTTCTTGTCTTACCGTCCACATTCCCTCTCACTGGTCAACCTCGAGCTAACCGCTTACAATGGTATAGAGAGCGGATTCAGTGGGACCAGGAATGGAATCAAGTGATCTTTAATGACGAATCCCATTTCTGCCTGGGGATGCACGATGGTAGAGCGAAGATGAGAAGGTGACGTGGTGAAGGGGGTGCTATCGGGTATGCTAACAGATCACCAATAGCTTTCATTACATGCAACATGGTAGCCCAACAACATCCAGGAAATGGTAGAGCTATGTCATTCCATATCTTCACACCAGCCAAAACCCCATTTTCCAGCAAGACAATGCTAGAGCACATGTTGCCAGACAAACAATAGCTTGTGCAGATTAACTGTTTACCATGGCCACCAAGATCGCCAGATCTGTCACCTATTGACCATATCTGGGAAATGATTACTCGCAGACTGTTTCATTTAGAAGATCCCCCCATACTGGCTCTTACCCATGGAGTTCAGATAACTTAGAATGAGATACACTAACTTATCGATAACCTTATTAGATCCGAGACCAGGCGTATCAATAAGTGTATTAAGAATTGTGCGTTCTTAGTAAAATCTAATGAATATATACAGGTGTTTACCTTTCTTTGTCACGTAGAATATTTCAACAAATATAAATTTCAATGTTCAGTTGTAGTTCAAATAATATACAGGGTGATCCCAAATTATGTGCAAACAATTTGAGGGTAAATAACTTAAACGATTTTAATAGGATTCGTTCCTATATTTTTTTATTTAACCGCCAGTGTCAAATTTCAGTTTTTGAAATAGTTTGGAAAAAAATAAAATTTTCTCCTCCAGAAACGCTCAAATAAAAAATTAAATATATGAAGGTTAAAATTGCTTAACTAATCTACCCTGAAATTGTTTCCACATAATTTAGGACCACCTGTATATTATTTAAAAATTTACACGCCATTAATAAAGAAAAAAACAGATACCTTTAGATCAGCATCAATGTCTTTGGTGGTAACAAATTTATGAGAAAGATATGTCGTATGATTGACTATAAAGAATTTACTGTTACCAACAAACATTTTTGATTCTTCCTTGTACCCAGGACATGTACCTTTAAAAGCATCGATTAACACATGGATGGCCTAAAAACGTTTATGTTAATATTATGTTATATAATATATGATAAATGGGGATATATTTATTAAATTTTCTATATTTTCAATATAATGCATTATAAGAATTTAAAATTACTTACCTTCGCCGAAAATATTACTGTGCAGATTATTAATAAATGTATTCGACACTTAATTCGAAATTTAGTCATTATCTGTCTGGTAGGTAGTTTGTACCGTCAACTGTTGATGAAATCGTGTTTATGTTGAATTAATTTAATTTTAATTCGGGACATCATTCATAAAATATCAAATGTTGTTTTGTAAAATATAATAATACTTAGTATCAGATTAATGACAATGAAGCATTTTATATATTTTTTGTGAAGTACAATACATACATAATATTAAACGATGAAAAGAACAATTTGTATAAAATATTCACATGAAAAACTATTTTAATATGTTTTTATTCGTATCAGATACTCATTTAAAACAACCATAATTACTTGCAACCTGTATAATCTAATAATTTTGCAGTCGTTTGAATTGGTAGCATATTACAAACATGAAATCGAATATTTTTGTAACTACTAGTGATAATTTTTTGCATGTTTACTTCTCTCGGTGACAAGTACAGGAATGTCTCGATGTGCAGATTGGATATTAATTAATACCAAAGGATTATCCCTTACAAATTAGATTTTGTGAATGGTGCTGCAACAAAGTGCCTTAAATCTCAGATTTACAGCTGACGTGTTAGTTACACATGAAGCTATTTTTACACGAAATGGGATGTGTAATAATCATAATACACATGTTTCGAATTTGAAAATCTGTACGCGATTCGACGAGATAATTTCCAACAACGCTTTTTTCCCCTGTTTAGGCAGGGATTGTCGATGATTGATTAATTGCATCATTCATATTACCAAAACGAATGGATGGGGATCAGCATCTCGAGTTCCATTGAAATGATCTGCCTGGACTTCTGGAAGATGTGCCCTTAGCTGTCCAACTCCGAATGTAGTTCTTGCACGATGGTACTCATTTTCGACAAAATGTTCAGGAGTACCTATGAAGTTCAAGAAGTTTGACCGAAGAGGACCAGTAACATGAATTGCATTGCTCCGAAGTGGATAGTATTGATGATTTACGGGAACGTATCGTAGCTGCTATCAATAACTTAGTGAGTTCAAAATGGACAAGAACCAGAAACGTTTGTGTTAGTTCGTTTGCAGCATTCCTAAATGCAGAAACGACAAAAATCAACATTCTTATTAGTAATAATACCTGATAGATAGGTAGGTAACAGTTAATCCAGTTAGCTCCACTATTTTGCATTCGTTTTTCATTATTTCGTTACAAACTGACAAAACCACAATATTTTCATTCATTATAACCACTCACTACCGATAAAACAACTATAAAACGTTTAAAAATTAAAAAAGGCACTAAAAACTGAAGAAGAACACAAAACTACAACGTAAACACGGGAATTAAATTATGATTTGACTAGAAATTTTATGGTCGTGTTGCTACATTACTTACTCTGATTCTGTAAACGTGGGGCGGACAAGTCGCATAGGCGTCGTTAAATAAGGATTTAATATAATTTAAAAAAAATCCTTTATAAATAAGTTTGGAATTTCTTTGAAGGATGATTCCGTTAATTCTTAATTTTCTCTATCCCCTCTTAAAATATTTGTACTTAGTCATAGTTAACCCTGTATACTAGAACCTGCATTGCGTGCAAGGAAATAGGAAATATTTGTATTATCAGATGTTAGAATAACTCAAACGACAAGACACATTTATATTTCGTTAAACATAGCATCCAATGAGTGCATCTAAAATTCACTGAACCAAAAATTAGAGAAGAGTATCTTTCAATCTACGACACTAGCCCTTTGTATGGCCCTTATTTTTACATCCTCCCTGCATATCCCTACACTGCGCACTCTACTAATTAATGTAACAAACTGCAAACTCTTTGTTAACACTTTGGTGTATCATATCGATACACTAATTTGCGAACTAAATGAAGGAATCCTCTTTTTTGCATAGAATAAGAAACGATAATTTTGCGCCTATCCTTAAGTGTGTCACAGCAACCAGATAAAATATAAAATTTGATCCCAATTATATCCACTCCACGATCGATCATTGCTCTTGTCTTACAATATTTTAGTTATCTTAATTGGAGATCTTGTCTTGATGTAATTTTAGTGACAGTCCCTAGTAAGTCGCTTTCCGGACCAATTATTAAGATCGTTCCGTTTACTGACGTATCATATCATTACGTAAAAGAGCACAGGTTGATGGCCCAAGACCTAGTTTAGCCAAGATAAAAAATATTTTTAACAGAAAATGTAATTTTTATTACCTTATTGTGTTTTATTATATCGTTTCCATTTTTATTTATAAATAGCTAGAGAGAGAGAGAGAATCATCTATTATTGATTTATAATATACATGGTGTTTCTTAACTCTAGCGACACAGAGCACGCACGTGTAGAGTATCTTAAAATACGCAATTTTGTTATGTAACAATTTTTTGGGATATACCGTAGAAGAGATATAGGCCTCTGAAGATGAGTGTGAAATTTTGAAAAACAATAATATACTCACAGACAAAAATATTGCATATTTTATTTTAAGTATTTTTTTTATATTTGTATTTTTTCTTTTGACATTTTAGGTGTTTATTTTTACAAATGTCTTATACTGGAGTGCGTTACGTATATTAATGGTTAAATAAATTATATAATGAAGCTTTGCAATAGATTTATAAAGGCATTAATGAGGCATATATCCTGTTTATGGTTAGAACATTTAATTAAAAAGAGCAACAATGACGACAAAATAACGACTTTAAGGCAACATAATAAACAATTTAGTACTTAATACTTCCTCCTCTAGCTCTAGCGATAGCCTGCATCCTCCTAGGCATGCTCCGCAGAAGGTCTTTAATGGTTTCTTGTGGAATTCGATGCCATTCTTCCTGTGCAGCAATTCTTAATTATGCAATTGAGTTAGGAGTTATATTTCGTGCTCGTATACGTCGCTTTAGGATGACCCATACATGTTCTATGGGATTTGCATCAGGACTCCTTGGTGGCCATTCTAATGCATCAATTCCGACATCTTCAAGGTATTGAAGCCACTATTCTAGCGGCATGTGCACGGGCATTATCATGCATTAGCAGAAAGTCAGCATAAGGTAAAACATGCTCTTCAAGTATGTTGTGAATGTACCAGTCAGCATTCATTTTTAAATTCACCTCAATGAGCTCCGTGCCACTCTTTCAACTAATGCCTGCCCATAGCATAATGGAACCGCCTCCAAAGCTAACATTCTGTACTAGATTACATTCTGCAAAACGTTCACCAGACCTTTTGTATACTCGCCCACGTCCATCTGGCTTCCACAATTGTATTCTGGTTTCATCTGTAAAAAGAACTTGTCCCCATTGATGTACAGTCCAGTTAAGATGGGCTCTTGCGAATTGTAATCGTCTAGTTTTATGGCGTGGGAGAAGTCTAGGCACTCTGGCAGGGCGTTTTGGGGTTAAACCAAACTCCTTAAGTCTTCTTATTACCGTTTTGACACTTACATTGACTTGTCTTGTAATTAGTAATTCATTTTTAAGATGCGGAGCTGTAAGTGTGCGATTTTGCAAAGATTGTAGTCTCAAATATTGGTCATCTCTTGGTGTTGTACACCTGTTAGGTCCTTGACCGGGTCGCCTTTTGTATTCTCCAGTCTCATTGTATTGCTTTACTATACGAGAAACAGTGGATTGATGGATACGCAATCTTCTCGCTATATCTTTTTGTTTGCAACCCTAGTTGGCCAAAGTAACAATTTGAACAGAAATTAATTCGTTTAAATGTGGCATCGCACTAACGAGAACAATCAGACTCAACAAATAAAGAACTCGAAATGTCATTTTGATAACAACAAACAACGGAGCAGATATTGTTAGTCGTCAAGGCAGACCATACAATGTTTGTAATTTGTACATTTTATCAGTAAAAAATTAGAATATAACACTCCAGTGTAAGCCATTTTTCTAATAAAAAGCACCAACTGTGTTAAAGGAAAGAATACAAATATAAAAAAAGACTTAAAATAAAATATGCAATATTTTTGTCTGTGAGTGTATTTCAGCAATATCTTAACATAGAACATAGAAATTTGGTACCTACATGATTTGCGTTTATTGTTATCTTTAACTGGTAAAAATATGAATTTAGAAATTCAAATAAGGGACTGATTAGTAGTAGTGCGCCCTTAAAATGATAGCGATTTATTTTATCAGTATGTCAATTATTAGTTTTGAAACATTTTTATTCTTACAATTTTTTAGAAAAATTAACGGTTTTTAAGAAAATCGGAATATTATGAAACGTCATTATTAATTGAATCGTGATTGAATCGGTCAAAAAGTAAAGTAAGCAATTTTACGTCTAGTAGGCTATTACTTCATGTTTAATTTTTGCCTTTTATAAAAAAAAAAGTATCAAGAAAAAGCAATGTAATTAAATTAGATTCTTTATTTTGTTTTTAACATATTAAAAAAAGAGAAACCTTACAAACAAAACATTAACACATTCAACTTTAACCACATGAACTACCGATATCGTTAAATAGCACTACAGTAACTGTTGAAAATGGGCACCATTTCCTCTGATATATGTACCCTCCGCTGAAAGTTAAAGTTTACTCTGCGCAATAACTGTGGATCATTTTGTAGAGCGTTGCATTTATTATTTATACGATTCCATACATCTGCTTCAGATACAACCGATGTAAAATAAATAAATTCTTTTAAAGCCCCTCCCCCCAGTCAAAGAAATCACATTTATTTAAATCTGGTGGATAGGACGAGGAAACAATTGTTTCTATAAAGGAAATGCTGATTCAAGAAGTCTCGTACATTAGCACTAAAATGCGGTGGGGAGCACTATCGAGCATGAACCACATTTGACGTCTTACTTGCAAAACTAAACCCTCGAGTAGCTCAAGGAAAGTATTTTGTAAAAAAAAATAATAATTTTCGCCATGCAGACGATTTGGTAGAATAACTGGCCCAACCAAATAACCTCCGACAATGCCAACCCACATGTTTATTTTAAATTCATTTTGAAAATGGCAAGGAATTTTTATATGTGGATTTTCATCAATTAATCTTTGGCCTAAATCTTGGGGTAATAATTGAACATTATGGAGATGATAAGAATGATTCAGATTACGTCTTATAATTCGGTGGACCGTGGAATGTGGTATATTAAATTGTTTAGATCACCTTGTGCTGATATGAGGGTCATTTTTAATATCTACTTCTTAAAAGCCCTACTTCGTTTCGTGCGTTTACTGCATGATTAACACATCCTCCTTTGTTGCTGACTGCAAGTGGTCCAGTCTCTCGAGCCCTTCTGCTAATATTAGCAAAGGTTTCCCGGTGTGGAATCAAATGATAAGGAAATCTTTTTTGGTACTCCTGTACATTTCCTCGACAATTAACCTCACAAAACCCCAACATACATGTCAACTTTTTCATGAAATGAGAGTTTTGCAGGCATAGATAATGGTAATGTGCAGTCTTTGTAAACATCACAAATGAAACATGAAATCATGGCCTACTGATCATAAAACGTAATTTTTTGTAAAAATTTCGAAGAACAAAAAATGTTTAAGTTTTAAAATTAAAATGCCGGTAACACTGGTAAAACTATTTAATAATTGGCATACTAATAAAAAAATCGATATCACATTAAGGGTGCCCTACCCCTAGTCCGCCCCTTATTTGGACTTCCAACAAATACATATTTTTATCAATTAAAGATAACAATAAACGAAATCATGTACCAAATTTGGTTGCTCTATGTTAAGGCATTGCTGAAATATTATTGTTTTTCAAATTTGAACACTCATCTTCAGAGGCCTATATCTCTTCAGCGGCACATTTCAGAAAAAAATGTTATTTAACAAAGCGGTATATTTTAAGATCTTCTACACCTTTGTGCTCTGTGTCGGTAGAGTAATGAAACACCCTGAATACAGGAAATATACCATACTTTAATGCTAACTTCCTTGGACAAAAATAATGTACTTGAAATCAACTTTTGCTTCCTTGAAGTCGGAGATATGAGTAGATACTCTTTTATTTAATTTTATTTACGATAATTTCCCTATTTGTTGGATAATAATTGTACTCACATTTTGGACTTCAGATATTTTTTAGAGAGAAATTTTTGGAAAATTATTAGTCCTTTTACAACAAACTTCGATTAGCTTTAAAAAGGTGTACTTGTTGCATGCCGCTAAATGCACCATTTTAGAGAAAACTTCGTTTAACTTATCTGTTCAGCTTGAAAATTCTATACAAAACAATTTGAGTGCAATTACCCAACAAATAATTGTAACATTTATCATAAAATAATGAAATAAAATAAAGTAAGTACTTTATCAGGTCTATAACTTCATAAGGAAGCAAAATTGTACTAAGGTAAGTTGTTTTAAATCGCATTGTTTTAGTTTTAAAGTATGGCCTATTCTGTTACTGAACACCCTGTATAATATTCGAATAGTAGTGCTCTATTAACAATTAATTAAGAAATTATGATTGTTTACTAAAAAAATATTAACTCTTATTGCGAAACGTCGCAATGGAAATCTAAATATACAATGAAAATTATCGAAAAAACTTACCGTGAAAAAGTATTTTCAGATTTTAAAAATTCCTCTAAATTTAAAAGTTACAAATGATTTTAGAAAACGTAAATTTTCCCTTTTTTCAAAATAACTCTTCCTACCTCTTATATTTTCCAAGATATCAATATAGTCCACATTGTATATATAGTGTCAATTCTTCAAAAATAGATGGGAAAAATTTAATCTGTACTTAAGTATAATAACTAAAACTTAAAATTATAATTGTGACGTCATCGTTGTTCGAGATATGACGTCATCGACAATTTTTTTAAACAGCAACCCCCAATTTTGACCATGCCATTTGAAAGATCGTATTATTCTACATACATACAATGAAAAATCATGAAAAATTATGATGTTATATAACAAAAATTTCAAGAAAATAATGTTTGAAGATTTTAAAATTTAATTTTCACAATACTGTGCACCTCCCCATTATGCAACACTTATCTGTGCTTATTTAGATGAGCTGTTCCCGAATCGTTGGATAGGGAGAAGAGAGCCGGTTGAGTGGCCAGCCAGATCGCCTGATTTGACACCCCTAGATTATTTCTTGTGGGGATACTTAAAAAGCAAAGTATACGTTATTGGTCCAAAAAGAATTTATTAGTCGTCTTGGCTACTGTCAGGCAGCCAACGGTGCACAATATGAACATTTAATTTAGTCGATTTTATACATAATCATTATCATTTTCAGTATTGTGAAAATTAAATTTTAAAATTTCCAAACCTTATTTTCTTGAAATTTTTTCTATGTAACACCATAATTTTTCATGATATATGTATATAGAATGACACGCTATTTCAAATGGCATGGTCAAAATTGGGGGTTGCTATTTAACAAAATTGTCGATGACGTCATATCTCCAACAACGATGACGTCACAAATGTGGGTCGTATGTCAAAAAGTGCCTTTTTAAAAACAAAATCGGCGTGCCAGGGGATTTTTTCGAAAACTTCTGTATATAAGAAGTGAATAAATATTTACTCGATAAGTGTTTAACACTTGTTTAGATATAGAAATAATAAAAGGAAAGGAATAAACTACTTACAATTAAATTTCAATGCATATACACAATAAACATACATATATAACATATAACTTAACAATTGTATTAAAAATACAAAAATTACATTAACGAGGCTAGATGCACAAGTCTGCTGGAACCTATTGAAAATATCCATACAACACTTCTCTAGGTGTTTCCAATATATATATATATATATATATATATATATATATATATATATATACATATAATAAGTTTTTTCTTGAATAAAGATAATGACGCATTATAAGTTTTTAAAGAATCAGGTAAAGATAATGACGCATTATAAGTTTTTAAAGAATCAGGTATCGTGTTATATAATTTTGGAGCCAAATACATATTGGATCTTTGACCTATATTTTTTTGCATTAAAGGAGGTAAGTATATATTATTTCTTTTCCTTGTTTCGTAGCAATGTGTGATTAATTCGCATTTGTCCTCTACTAAATGGTATCTAGAGATACAATTATAATAATAAAGTTGCCTTATATCGAGCATTTTAACTTCGCTGAATAATTCGCTACTAGAGTAAGTTTGTTCTTTCTTAAATAATATCTTTAGAAATCTTTTTTGTAGTATTTGAAGAGGCTCAATATGATTCTTAACAGCAGCGCCCCAGGCTAATATAGCATAATTTATGTGGCTTCCCACTAAGGAATGATAGATGGTCCTCAAACACTGCGTGGATAACAAACTACCGGGGTAATTAAAGGTATGTATTATTGACTGAATAATAATATAATTTTTCTACGCCCGTATTATAACAATGCACTTATATGCCCATAATCCGTTTCATAATGATACCCATTACGATACAGATTTTTCATTACGATACAGATTTTTAATCAATAGAAATCCATAATTTTTCAATCAAGCATGCTGTGCATTTGACGTTTATCCTAGGTTCCTATGTAATTATTTTAGATGTCAAAATCAGTACGTATTAAATTTTCGTAGATACCCAGCTAAACTTCGATAATTTATCAAAATGTCTGATATCAGCGATATAGAAGAATTACCATCGACTCCTCCACACATATCGGAGAAAGCAGAGAATGCAGTTCATACGAATAATTACTGTTACCGATTGTGTTCAATAAAAATATAAAATTTATGGTTTTGATTATTTATCGGGTGTAGAAAAAATAGTGTATGCAACTCTCATGTAATGGTTATTAATACACTCGCATAAACCATACGAAACTCGCCTTCGGCTCGTTTCGTATCCCGGTTAATGCTCGTGTATTAATAACCATCATTACATGATCGTTGCATAATATACTATTATATGATTACCCCAACGTAAATGACAATCTAATAATACACCTAAATTTTTGACTTTTGTTTCAGGAAGAATCGTAAGAATGTTTCTGTTGATTTTTATATTCAAGTAATCAAAGGATAGTGTAGTTGATTTATTACATGTGAAAGATAAGTAACTAGTTTTTTCCAGATTGTTAACAGTTTATGGTTAAATCAGTCATTAATATATGACAGATTTCTTTGTACAATTCCTTCAATTGATCCCATGATTCAGCGCAATGAAAAACGGCTGTATCATCCGCAAATCCTATAATAAAACCTTTAACTGGCAAAGTGAATAAGTCATTTATGTATATTAAGAATAATATTGGCCCTTATACAGTACCTTGCGGTACACCACATTCAAGGGCTAATTTTTCACTGCAAACATCGCCCCCTCTCACGCACTGTTTCCTATTTTTTAAATAACTTTCCATTAGTTTAAGACACTCTCCTCTGATTCCTATATTTTATAAAATTTATTCAAGTGTACTCTTATATGTATTAATTCAGTAATACAGAATATCCAAGCATTCATGTACTTAACTCAACATTTCTTGTTCTTAAAATGACACTAAATTTACTTAAGATTTACTGAAAGAATAATAATTTGTTGAAATATGAATAAAATATTTTTAATTATGAAATAGCTTATTCTTCCATAAATTATAGTTTTATAGATTTACATAAATTAAAATCATTAATATTTTGTAATAAATGTCATACTGTAAAATTTAAAATGGTACAAAATAATAATATTTATAGATGATATTAATACAACACTTGTGATCATTATGAAAACTATAGAGACAAAATTGTAGTATTATTTACTACAATTTTTTTACTGTTTTAGAAAGGTATTTTAAGCTAATATAAATCAAATCTCCTACAATTCTTATCAATGAAGTCATATGTATGTTCTCTGATACCAAACATCTAGGTATGCTAATGAACAATTCCACAGACAAAGCTCTATTCAATAATGATCTAAAGAAAATAATATAATTTACTAACCTGCTAATGAAACACTCTATAAATATCTAACTTCACTTTTTGACAGTGGGAACACGACAAATTCAACCACAATAGATGAGATCTGACCTATTTCTGCATTTTTAGGATTGCTTCTTCAGGTGGTCTCCTTTAAGTTGAATCAAATATCTAACTATAAAAATTATTACAAAAATTAAAATTATTCGAAGTTAAATATCGACGATGACAAAAAGTGACATCCAGTCAATGAATTAAATATGACAATACCTACTTGAAAAATGTTCACCTTTTATGTAAAAGTTTTTATATATTTTTAGGTATTAACTACTCAGTGGACAAAAGCTCCAACCTGCGTTGAATTACACCAACAATATCTACCCATATATTCCTTAGGTATTATCATATTTAATTCATTGACAGGATGTCACTTTTTGTCATTGTCGATATTTAACTTTTTAATTTTTATAGTTAGATATTTGATTCAACTTAAAGGAGACCACCTGAAGAAGCAATCCTAAAAATGCAGAAATAGGTCAGATCTCATCTATTGTGATTGAATTTGTCGTGTTCCCACTGCCAAAAAGTGAAGTTAGATATTTATAGAGTGTTTCACTATCAGGTTAGTAAATTATATTATTTTCTTTAGATAATTATTGAATAGAGCTTTGTCTGTGGAATTGTTCATTAGCATACCTAGATGTTTGATATGAGATAACATAGACATGACTTCATTGATAGGAATTGTAGGAGATTTGATTTATATTAGCTTAAAATACCTTTCTAAAACAATAAAGAAATGTTACAAAAGCTAATAATAAGGAATATATGGGTAGATATTGTAGGTGTAATTCAACGCAGGTTGGGGCTTTTGTCCACTGAGTAGTTAGTTTCACACAATATTATTAATACCTAAAAATATATAAAAACTTATTTACTACAAATTGTATTAAAGTTGTGTGTACAAGTAGACCGCCAGGTTCCGCATGTGGCCAAAAGTCTAGTTCCATGCTACATCATGTCTACTCAGGTTCCCTTTCGTCGCATATTTCGTAGGTTACCTCGCCTCCAATCCTCTGGCATACTGAAGAGAGCTAACAAGCTCAAAAATGGTATATGCCTGGTGTGCCGCTAATGGCATTAATAAATTTTTCTTTCCTTATATATTAGTTACTACAAACTGAGTAGTATTTAATTATTTATATAAGGTGGGCAGAGTAGCAACTATTCCAGAAAGGAATATAATATAGCAAGATAGGGATGGTTGTATCCGTTGTTGTACTCTGATTTTGATTTTAAGCTAGGCGCACCAAACTAGGTTCAACAGGTGCAAAACCTTAAATTCTGATTTAGCAACTTTTTTCTTACAACTTGAAACTTGCCTTTCGATGAATAAAAAAATGATAGATTTATACTTTACAGTCCAAAATACCAAAATACTATTTATGTACGTCAGTTTTATTTTTTCTTAATGCAATGTTATTATTTACATTATCCAAAATTATTTAATATTATTTCAAATATTTCCAATAATTCATTCAAGTCTTTTAAAACTTCAAATAAAGAAGATGAATAACATACAGGGCAGCCAAATGAAAACGAAAGAGCCATTTTCAGGAACTGCGTCAAGATTGTAGAAAAACGCTCAGACCCGTCTATTTTAGATTAAAAGGGAACATTCTTTGCTGGTTCAGCCCCAAACAAGGGTAAACATCACCCCAAAATATTTAAATGGCATTGGCGGTTGAGTAATATTTCTTTTAAATTATGTTTAGTTGCCTTCTTACTACTTAGTTGATTAAATGTTCAAACTGATGACCGCCCGCTTCCATACAAGAATAAAGATTTTGTTCGAAACGTTCGCGCACATTCTCAAGCATTTCCGGAATGATTCGACGGCATCTGTCGACGATTCTGTGACGCAAATCTTACAGCGAAGCTTGCTGAGTTTTATAGATTTTACTTTTTAGGAATCCCCACAAAAAAAATCAGGGGCGATAAATTCGGTGATCATGGAGGCCACTCAATGCTGCCTCTTCTCCCAATCCAATTCCGTGGAAAACGTTAGTCCACATACTGACGGACAATTAACGCATAATGCGGAAGAGCACCGTCCTGTTGAAAAATCAAATGATCTTCATCATATTCTGGAACATTTTCAATAATATAAGTCAAGGCAGTGTCAATAGCGTCTTCCAGTAATTTCAAATACAATTGGCAAGTCAAATTACCAAGCAGAAAAAAAAAGACCCACCAGCCGGTCACCGAAAATTGCAGCCCATACATTTAATTTTTCTGGTTGCTATACATAATCATCCTCATGAAGTTCCTGGACTAAATATATTTTGTATGGATGGAATTTATTGTTCTTCAAAATGGTAATTGGATGCTAGTTCGATTGATCCCAGACACATATGCCAGCTGCCTCGTACTCAAGATGAACTTGTCCCAAAACTGCAACTTCATTAACTATAGGTTTTTCAATTTCTCGATTTTTTTTTTTACTAACTCTAGAACATACTTCCTCCTGACATGTCGATCTTGATGTTGTTCATTAAATAGCTGAGCTGTTCTATTCACACATTTATTGTTCATTATTATATTGTTCCGCAATGGAATAAGCCATAGTGTTTAATTTTCAAAAAACACAAATAAATAAGCTACAAACCAACGCTTCCAAAAAATACTAGAAAATAAATTTGGAATCCACTAATTTTACGTTCGTTGTGTGTGTATAGTATTCATTTCTGTTTTTTTACAATTGTGTTTTTTTACGAAAGTGATAACAAATCGCTAAAAACCAATGTAACGCAAAAAATAATAAATTTATACCATTGGCGTACTTAGTGAGTGACATTTTGCTGTTTCTAATTATTTGTACATAAGTTTCAACTTTAAAATCAAAATTCTTATTAAGTATTGGGTGGAGTTATAAAATTTAAAGTCTGTTGTAAAGAAAATTGTAAGAGCTTTTAAAATAAATATTACTCAACCCTCAATGCCATTTAAATATTTTGGTGTGATGCTTACCCTTGCTTGAGGGTGAAAGTGGCGAAGTCAAAAAATACCAGCAAAGAATGTCCCCGTTTAATCTAAAATCGACGGGTCTGAGCGTTTTCCTATAATCTTGACGCAATCCCTCAAAATGGCTCTGTTTCGTTTTCATCTGGCTACCCTATATAATCTTATTATACAAGAATAAGTTAATATTTCAATAATACTTGAGGAATGGTTAGCGCTGGAATAAGTGTATTAACATTGATATTAGTATAGCTTTTTTCCGTGTTACTATTTTACTACATTTGAGACGGTCTATTTTCTTTGATTTAGTTGAAATTCGTATCAAAAAAGTAATTTAAAACACAATTTGCTACGATTTAATTAAATCGAGGTTGGTTGCTAAGATATGAGATATATACATATTACGTACCTTATACAAGGTGTCCGTTATTTTTTTTATATATCTGACCAAAAGCAATAAAAGAACTCATGAAAAAATGTCTAAAACAAATAGTTTGTCTACAAATACAGTTCAGAAATAAAAATACGGCTGCAATAATATGCAAAACTATGTTACGAAATTACAAACTAAGGTACAATTAAGGTTAAGTAAAAGCGCCTGTAACATAATTTATTCATAATTTGATTCTTGGATCAGTATTAATCAAGTAAATAATTGAAGTTTCCGAGAAACTGTAACGTACTGTAACATTAAACAATGTTGTAATGTCAGGTTACTGGTGATAACCTAAAAGTAATATTAGTCATAATGGCGCGTATAGCTAATGCGATTCATTTTTGTCGTTTTCCTTTGTTGTTTGTGACTGTATATAAACAAAAATGAATCTAGGCAAAACTCTCTGACTACGAGAAGTTTGTATGGTAAACGCTTCTTGCAAGGAACAGAATGAATTTTAAACACTTGTAACTATTATTCTGTTTTGTGAAAAGAGCTCTAAGAAAACCATTCACAGTAAGTACCTATGCTTAGGTGTACCTATTTGCAATTATTATATATAAATACATAACAATCCTAAGATAGTATATGAACGACATTGTTACATATTCAAGACCTGTTTTCTGTCATAATTCTATTACCCTTGGTTAGAGAAAAAAAATGTTAAGTCAAATATGTTTTGTTTAGTACAACTTATCATATGGCAAAATTAAGGCACTTACATATCGGACACCCTGTAGAATAATTTATTGCCATTTCAAAAGTGTAAAATTAATATCTACACGTATGAAAGATATGGTCATAAAATCTGCCATCATGACTTCAATTTGTTAGAGATTTTCTTGTATAATAACAAATATTTTTTTTGCTTGTGGCATATTAACCAAACCCTGTATTGTCTTGATGTTATTTTTATCTACTTGATATCTATAACATAAAATCTATTTTGAGTATGTTTTATAACAAATTGAAAAAAACAATGTAGATATTTAGGAATGTAGTTAGAAATATTGCAATAAGTATATAGAATAGATATAATTTCCTTCACCAATGTCTGTAAAATCAATATTATGTATCTATTAAATTACGAAAACAAATTAAAAAAAAATATCGAAATGACTTACTTAAATTACATCTATTCAGTAATTGAGTGCAATGTTGTTAAATGTTTGTATGTAACAGATTTCTACGAAGATAACTATTTAGTTATTTTATCTGATTGTGTTTAGTGTGAAAACATGTTTTTTCTCCTGTCCTCAATTCTTAACAAGATTCTAGAAGAATTTAGATTTTTTTCATTCTCTTATACATCTTAAATATGTCCTTGGATATAGGATACATTTTTACCTTTAAATTTATAGACCTGCACTGGTTTAAGGTAGAAACCATTAGTTTAATATTCGAACTAAGGTCGTTCTTCGCCCCTCTGCGTGCCGAACGAAAAATATTTTTTATCAACAGTAAAATCACAAGAGCTTTTGTTTTTATCGAATTAATTTATTTTTGTAACGACATAAAAATGATTTTGTTAAACATCAGCTTTTCGAGCAAAATTACTGATTTTAGTCACATTAAGTATTACAAATTATTTTACTACATTAACATTCGATCGGTTATAAGCGGTAACAGAAGTTGTGAATCCATCCTGCGTAGAAATGGTAATGTTTGTAGTACTGGAGTTTGGCTTTTTGTGGCAATTTTAACCTGAGAATCTGTAGACTTGTCGGCGTACCCTTCCGCTACGATGGAAGATTTCCATGCCCCCAATCTCTTCAATTGGAGAATTTTACCACTGCTATTTACCAATAGTGTGCTGCCGTTCTTCAGAAGCAGAGTCCCCTGTGTGTTTCACAATGCGGAAGCTTTAGAAACACTGCAATTTTTTGGGAAATTGACTTATCGAATTGTGGTCAAATGGCTGGCGAGTGATTTTACCGAACCTTAATTGCAAAAAGAAGTTTTCATTTAGAACATCTAACCGAAGTTAACGTTACCCATTCTCCGTTATTCACTGTAAATACTCTTGACTGGTAAGTTTTTGATGTTGAAATTTCGATGTGAACCTTATTTTCCACGATACAATGTTAATATCAGTCAATTTCATTTTATATAGTTTGTCACTTCAACCTTTCAAAGTAGCAACCTTGAGTTCAACCTTTATAGGTAGCATATCAACAGGTGCACTCTTCAAAACGCCGTAATGTTCTCATTGGAGAAAGTGTTTGATTTTTTGGACACTAGATTTTATTGTTTCAAAAATGCCAATAACTTCGAAAATTTGGGAATATCTTTAATATTTAAAGTAGTTTGCAACATTGAGTAAATGGACCAAAAGGTTGAGGGCTCATAAACTTTATCGTACCTTGCACGACTCTTCTTAGGTAACAAATATTTTTCCAAACTTTCAGCGGCTTAATAATAATAATAATATGCTTTATTTCCTAAGACACAATACAGTGCATGGAAAACGTCAAGTAAATATAATAAAATCCACAATAGGAATTTATTCAAATATAAAATAAAATAAATAACAATAACACACAATCATTGACTTTAAATTTAATTTGTACAATACAATAGAACAAACAACAATCAAAGAAAACTACACTTAAAAAATTCACGCACCATATAGAACGATATTGTCAAAAGTAATTCTCTACATGACTTTTTGAAGGAAGGGATGCTCTGAATATTTCTTATATTAGCTGAAGATGGTTATATATTTTAGGTGCCATATCAAATGGACCATTAGCTGACTTTACCAATCGGTGTCTAAAATATACATTGAGAGTAAGAATAATGCCTTGTTTTAAACAGGATAGTTCGAATGATTCGTTTTTGCGCAATCATTAAATTGTCAATACCAGAACCATTACCCCAACAGAGGATACAATAGCTTAGGATAGGGTAAACCTGTCCGTGATAATATAATTTCAGAATGTCAAGACTCACAAACTCCCTTAGATTCCACATGACAAAGTTATGTTTGGATAGTCCCTTGCATAAGTTCGCTATATGAGCCTGCCAGTTTAGACACCTATCACATGTGACTCCCAGAGACTTGACACAATCATTATCCCTAAGAAATCTCCCGTTTAACGCAACATATAAACTAAAATTAGGGTCCTGAATTGAAAAAGAAATTATTTCAGTTTTCGCAGTTTAGAGATAGTCCATTTACCACATAATATTTTTTCATTATATCAGTATAATTCTCACCCTCACGAGTTAACTGATCAACGCAATTTGCTCGAAAAGCCATAGTGCAATCATCTGCATAGAGAGAAACCAGATTTGGATCAAAACAATTGCCTAGATCATTTATAAATACAATCAACAAAATAGGTCCAAAAATGCTACCCTGAGGGACACCCGAGGGAACTACTCTGTTGCTCGATGTAGACTGGCCATCAGGACCTTTGACGATAACTTTCTGCTGTCGATTGGATAAATAAGATCTCAACCACTCAAGAGGAGTACCCCTGACCCCATAATGTTCAAGCTTTCTCTCTCAATCGAGGAGAAGTATAGATAATTTCTTCTAAATCGCTAACTGTCTTCGAAAACAGTTTTTTGATAATAATAAAAAATTCAGCTAATTTAAGTTTTTATGTTTTTTATTACGATAGTAACCACTGCCACAAAGCCAACTTGACGATTTTTTAATTTGTAATCTGTTTATTCAGGGATCTTACTTTGTTAATTTCTTTTTGCATTTAAAAGGTATGATTGCATTTAAAAGGTATGGTTGTAAATATAATAGTATACAAACCTCTATGAAAAGTTTAATTATCACCATTCTTTTCTCTCGACAAGAATGAAACATTTTCCACCTCGGTATGTAATATACTGTCGTCCTTAATGTTTATACTCGTATTTTTCTGTTTTTTTCTTGAAACACAAACTGATTAAAAGGAAAAATAAAGTCAATTATCTTCTTAATTACTGATTACATAATTTGGAAGCATACTTTGATTGTAATGGTAGATAGGACAAAACCACTAAGTAAAATGAAACTGTACATTAAGTGCATATATATTCTACTATGTGAAGTAATAAACAAACAGACAAATCTGCAAAAAAAAAAACAAATGAAATAACATAAATTAGTAGCTAGACATATCTTTTAGTCATCATTGATACTGGTGTTAGCATTATCATTAACTACCAAGATCTCCCAAAATTTCATTCTGTTATTGGGTACATGAGACTTTAAAACATTAACTAAATTGTGTACTTTCAAGTTTTAGGCAATCTTTATACCTATACTACTCAGCTTATTTATCTAGAAGTACAGAAATATTGCAGGTAGGACAGTTTGCTCTAGAAAAACATGATACATGCTAGATGGGACAACCGTGTTTAGTACTTACTGGCTTTATTAATGCATATAGAACTTTGTTAAGCATGTTGGATAGATAGAGAACATAAAGAGTTTTCCAACGATACTAAAATCTAAAAATCACAAATTTTGCAGTTAGGACAACTACTTTTAGGACGGCAGTGTACTATTCAACCGGCCAGCAGATGGACGGGCGACCTTAGTTCGGGGTGGGATATTGTACTATAATAGGCTATATATTTAATATTAATCGCATATACAAAGTGACATAAATTTTTAGTTTATATCGCATTTAATTCGATAGTCTATAAAATCTTTTTGATATCTTATAAGTTTCTATGTCGGTAAAACTAAAAAATACTTTCTTCTTTGCTAGAAATATCTGACTCTTAATCTGCAATCTAAATGAATAACTCGGATGCCTGCTTAAAGAATGCGTTCCCAAGGTCTAAATTTCAAAGAAATTTTAACCATTAGATGACCTCCCGTGTAAAATTTACAATTTGATATAAAAGTTTTATTGCCAAGATAAAGTGTGTACATGGTGCAGTAAATATTAAATAATCCAAAGCACCAACTGTAGATATACGGCTTTTAATGAGGTTTTTTTATAGTCCGTCGCCGCCAAAGTTGAAAGTAATTTGGAAAGAATTTAGATTAAAATCTTTATAAAAACGCCCACTCAACTCAAGGTTGAACGGCAGAAGATACACATAACACTGATGGGACCAAAACCAAGAAAGGAATGTATCATGCCCGAATTGATAATCGTGGTCGCATACCTCAAGTTTGCCAGGTATAAGACTAAAGACACAGAAGCGCTTAGTCCACAAGGCGTTGTTGCGCAGTTTGTTTATGGCTCGCGTTTTGTGGACGAAAAATCGTAATTACTTATAAAGAAAATCCACCCCAGGAGAAGGCGGTCAACGTACAGTGTGTTCCAATTTCGTTCTAATCGCAGAGTATCTCGACAACTACAACACTACCCCTGACCTCATCGTTTTTGAGAAACAGGGGGAAATTTTTTAAAAATACTTATAAGGGATTGTCCGTTTCTCAAAGAATAGCTGAGATATCGAAATGGTGAAAATCGCTTCAAATAGAGTTTTTTACGAAGGGTTCAATGGCGTACTTGCAATTTCTGTACAGGGTGTGTCATTTAAATTATAACGTAAATATACGATTTTTAAAAGAATCAGCCTAATATTTTTATGCCATTCAATTGCATTATTTTTTCCTGCATAATGGCATGCATTAATTACTACCTTATATTTTGGAAATTGTCAAAAAATGTTAAATTGATAAAACTGATGTGGTGCCCAGTTAGCATGCATTTTAATATAATTATACAAAATATATGCAAAATAAACTGTCGTTTAAACAATTAACTTATATAATAAATAATCAATATCCTTTATGCTATATCTAGCAGATCTTTAGCACCGTAGTTAATAGTAGGTAGTATATAATAATACGATATGTGTTAAGAATAATATTTATCAATATTGAAAAAATTAAAACCCAAAATACATACTTCTATTTATCCCTATTTTATAATTTGTTGATTATTTTCATGATCATATTTAAAATTACTAGAGGAAAACACATTTAAACAGTTTCCAAATATTTTTTCAATATTAAATCAATTTCAACAGTTTTTTAAATAACATTGTCGATTAGTTTCCTTATTGTTAATTATTCTTTTATGTTTGTTTTTATTCATTTACAAAAGTTATCCAATTAAAGTTATTTATGAATTATTTAATTGTGTAAGGTTATTTATGAATTATTTAATTGTCTAATATAATCATGTCAAAATTATTTTTTTAATGAAACATATCGAGTCAGTATCGTAAAAAAAAATTTTGTTTTTCAAGTGTCAAAAATGTCTTAGGTACGGGTATAGTTGCCACTCGAAGTTGATGGATATCAATTTTAATTTATGACGATGTGAAAATGCTTTAGCAGAACGATTTCCCGGTAAACATGTGCCAAACGCAGCTACTTTTACCGCGGCGTGCAGTGAGTGCAACTGTAGTCCAACGCGAGGGAAATTTGAAACTGATTCGTGAAAGAGATGGAGGTCCAGGATTTCCACGGCGCATTACAGCATTGTGGCGTATCATACACGAGGCTCAATTTTATTCGTACCATATACAGCGTGTCCAAGCATTAATACCAAGAGATTGAACGAAGAGGACCGGTACCATGACCGCCACGATCTCCTGACTTTAAATTATTTGGACTTTTTATGGAGATATTTATAAAATAAAGTGTATCGCACCGAAGTGGATGTACTATTGACGATTTACGGAAACGAATCATAGTTGCTCCCAATTATTTACAAGTTCAAAACGAATAGGAAGCAGAAACATTTGTTAGTTTGTAGAAACTGGGTAAGACGGGTCCAAAATGTTGATGTAGCATCAGGTATGTCAAACTATTTTATTAATTAAAACCACAAATTAAGTCTATTAATAATTAATACCAATAGAGGCAAAAGCATTTTGCTGCATAAAATCGGTCTAATATATTATTTATTTCTTTCCTTGAGTATTTCTTTCCATTTTTTATCTGGTCGCAGTCGAAATGCCCTTTTTGATTTTTTTTACAAAATTGTGTCTGTAAGAGGCCCCTGTACACTAAAAAAAATTTTTAGTTAAGTTCTAAATCACCCTATATAAAAATGCATGGCCAATTTGCACCACGCAACATCAATTTTATCAATTTAACGTTTTTTAAAAATTTCTAAAAGATTAAGTAACTATTTATTGTACATGCTCAGGGAGGCCAAAAATACTATAAAACAATTATTCCGCAATTCTAACTCGATTTTTAAAAAGTGGAGCCAATCTCCCTTTCCCCCTGGAGAATCGGCGCTTATGCCGATTGCACACGGAGCCAGTGGCCGAGCCAGGACAGTGAGCGAAGACAGTAAGCCAAGACAATTTAACGTTCATATTAAAGCCAATATCATATGCCAGCTACCATGGAGAAAAAATTTATTTTATAAACGGGCTGCATTATTAATTTCAAACGAAATAATGGAAGTTCTAGACAATAAAATTATTAAGAAAAATAAAATTTGAATTAGAAAATGGTTGGATGGATTTGAGACCGAAGCGAGACTCTTCAGAACATAATGATGAATAAAATTTATTGTTTCTTCGAACCTCATTTTTAGAGACGATAATTTGACTTTTTATCAATCAAACGACATTAACTGGCTTGCTATGCGGCTGGCTTACTCATGCACACGTGGCCAGTCCAACAAAGTTTAGGAGGGGGTAGGCTACTGTCTTTAAAAATTAGCCCAGATATCTATGGATTGTGCTGTCTCATGCACTGACTTGCACCATTCTGCTGTCTCAGTACGTCGATACACACGAGGGCAGTGCTGGTCTGTCTTACTGTCCTGGCTCGGCCACTGGCTCCGTGTGCAATCTATGCCGATTGCACACGGGACGAGTGGCCGAGCCAGAACAGTGAGCCAAGATAATAAGTCAAGACAATTTAACGTTCATATTAAAGCCAATATCATAATATACCAGTTAAGTACTAGGACTAGTTTCATTTGCTACCATGGAGGAAAGACGTCGAGTTCTACGTTTATTTTATAAACGGCAGCATTATTAACTTCAAACGAAATAATGGACGTTATAGACATTGAAATTAATAATAATAATAATATCTCTACCCCTCATTCTAATCCCAGGGATTAGCCCAGAAGTCGTTAATAAGAAAGATAAAATTTGGGTTAGAAAATGGATGGCTATGAGACCGAAGCAAGATTCTTCAAGTCATAATGATGAATGAAATTTATTGTTTCTTCGAATCCGGTTTGCTGCATTATTTTATATTTGTTTTTCAAACTATCAAATCCGCATTTTCACTAATTACAGATCTGTCAGGATTACTTATTAAAACACACACTTTGGGTACCTACACTTATTCTAAGTATATTTATTCTAAGAAAATCTGACGGAAGGAATATTAAAAGATAATAGAATACTTTAAATGCACCCGCAGCAGTTTTGATTATAAAATCTTGTCCAATACAACTACAAAAACGAACCGAAAATATCTGTACCCAACACATTTTTTTTATTTATTTACTATAAAACGTTTAAAATTGAAAATATAGGCACTAAAAATTGAAGAAAAACAGAAAATCACAACCATGAACACACAGGGTTCCAATTATTATGACTATCACCAAGTTATTGGTGGTTGCCTAGCTCTCTAAACGTCAAACGTGCGGCTGCCGACCACCAGAGTCGACAATAAATTGGGATTTAATATGGTTTTGAAAAAATTTTTTCGCTTTATAAATTAGTAATTCATATTTTTCTCTATCTCGTCTTTAGATATTTGTACTTAGTCAAAGTTACTTAATCTTGTGTAACAATATTATTCTGTAGAAATACACTTATTTTGCAAAAAATAAAAAGTAGAATAAAACGATTTACATTATTCATCATTCATTTAGAAATTCATTTGAAACTCATTCTTGATATTTTATTTTTTTATATTTACTTTCTATTTATAACAGTGTAATGCTTTATTTGCATCTCATATTTACAAATATTAAATTTTTGTTCTGCCAGGAAAAGTTATGTGGACTCAGCCATTGGATATGTTCGAATTAATAGAGTAGAAAGTAATTTTTTATACATTTTAACAGTTAGTACGTATTTATATAGCCTTAGAACTATCATTGTTTATTCTAATTAAAAAATAGTGAACAAACGTATTAGGAAGATTACTGATTCCTGGTCAAAATCAGGTATGTGATTACAATAGATTTTAGTGGTTATTATTATTATTTTGTGCATACTGTCTACAAAATATCTACTTCAGAGTTTTAGATAATTCATTATCAAAATAAACAAATATAAATTACAATTTTTAAAATCACTATTTCAGTTACTTTGTGCTATTCTCATGAAAAATCCATCCAAGAAGTCTAAAACCTCTTGCCGTCTGGCATCTGTTTATACAGCAGAAAATTTTAGTTACTATACATATATTTGAACATTTTGAATCTATTTTACATTTACATCGTATCAGTAAATAGACAGTACTACACCATTCATTAATTAATCACCTAATATATGGCATAAGGATGAGAGAACTAATAAAATAAAAATTTGTATGTTTAGTTCTACTGACGAATATATGGGGGCATTAGCTCGCCGAATAATTGTTTCTTACAATATCATCAGGATTATACAGGATGATTCAGAAATTATCTAAAAAATTGTGGGAATAGATTTGTCATGAAAAATTTACTCAATATCGTACAAATATTATGCAAAATCCTTATAGCATAGTAGTATATTTAAGTTCTAGTAGTTTCAACCTTTACATCGTTGGGCTACTGTAGTCTAGCCAGGCTATTTGAAATATCCGATTATACTTATCGTTACTTTTTTGTAATATAAGTTGTTCACATTAGTTCTACAAATATCAAAAATGGCTTACGTATAGCAACTCGTAGTTGATTGGTATCGTTTTAATTTATAGTGAAGCGAAAATGATTTAGCACAACGATTTCCCAATAAACATGTACCAAATGCAGATACTTTTACAACGGTGTACAGTGAGTGCAAGTGTGATGCGGAAAATTTGCAACCGAATCGTGTAAGAGAAGGCGCCCACGGCGTATTGCAGCAGTGTGGCGTATCATACACGAGACTCAATTATGTTCGTATCATGTACAGCGTGTGGATTAATACCAGGAAATTGGACAAGGGGAACCGGTACTATGGCCTCCACGATCTCCTGACTTTAAATTATTTGGACTTATTCTTATGAGGATATTTGAAAAATTAAGTATATTGCATCGAAGTGGACACTATTGCTGATTTACGCAAACGTATCGTAGCTGCTGCCAATGACTTACGAGTTCAAAACGAACAAGAAATAGAAACATTTGTGTTAGTTTCTAGAAACTGGATAAGACAGGCCCAAAATTTTGTTGTAACATCAAGTCAAACTATTTTACTAACTAAAATCATAAATTAATTCTATTGATAATTAATAACAATAGCGGAAAAAGCAGTTGAATTTGCTGCATTAAAATAGATGTTGTAAAATGTAATTTATTTCTTTACTTTTGAATTTCTTTCAATTTTTTATTCGGTCGCTAATTATAGGTACGCCTTATCAGGTTTTACAGTGAACCAGTTTCCAGTGTCGTGCCGAAATGTATTTTTAAATCATTTTTGAACTGCTCTTTTTAATTTTATTATTACAAAATTGTATTTGCAAGTAGTCCCCTGTAAGTTCTAAATCACCCTGTGTACTTTATTTCGCCTTGTAAGACACAGGTTTTACTTCCATAGTACCTGCAGAAGGTATAGGTCACTCTCTGCCAGTTAGGTCGCAATGAAGGCCTCGATATTGAGTAGCACTAGTGATCATTTAAGATATGACACACAATGTATGTTTCATACATCTCACTTATGAACGTTTCAATTTAATTGAATAACGAGTGATTTGGTTTAATAATAAGTGATACAGACCATATTTAATATGGACATTTTAATCTGAACTCCTTTTGCAAAATTACACTCATAAGAATGAATAAACACCGCTTCTCCTTAACCGCTGCTCTAGCTTGCCTGAAAATGATGTAATCTTTATCTTAATTCGTTTTACTTTAACTTAATTACCATTAACATGACTCAATTATCATTAACGTACATATTAACTATTACGAATAAATCACTGTGATCAAGAAGCAATCCGATCATCAGTAATGAATTTTCTATTTGTAATACAAAAACATTCTATCTGTCTCATTGTATAACAAACTTCCTGCATATCGTATTATGTTAAAAATAAGTTAATTCCTACTAGAGAAATGTAAATCTAGAAATGTAAATTTAGATTTACATCTGTGTGATTCTTACCATACAAGGCAATAAATAACAGATGCCTAAACATTAAAAATTTTGGAAAGTATCACAAACATTTTTGTCTTCCAACGCTAAGTAAAACATGATATTGTAAAAGAAATTACTTAAATTATCTAAGTACCTTCACAATAAACTAAAAAATAACTGTTTCTGTTGCATTATCTACAAAAATAGCACCGGCATATAAAAAAAATGGTCTGTACTTTTGGCCAGACCTATCTTTATGTATTTTGACGCACTCTGAAGTCCATTTAGCACAAACATTCTTAATATTGTGAATAAATCGCAAAAATAGCGAAATGTCTCAAATAATCACATTAGTGCGCGAAAAAAAAAATCGGATTTTTTTTCTGACCTTGATGAAGTAATGTTTCTTATGTATTTTGATGGGCTGAATTCGAATATGAAGTCTATTGAAGTGCATCACCCGCAGATTTTCCAAAAATCGCGAGTAATTACTGGAAAAGGCGAAAAGTTGTTAAAAATCACCAAAAAAAGTGCTGTACTTTTCACAAAGATCCACCTATGTTTATATATTTTTGCACAATCCGTTAATTTAATGTATATATTAGTTGAATTAAAAGGAATAGTAAGTTGTGACAAATGTCAGATCGATAAGAACAATCACTTACCGATCAGCAGGCAGTAAGTTATAAACAAATTGATAGGTAACAATTCCAACTACTCAACTGATTATTTTTTCAAATATGGCTACCGATACTTAAATTTTCAAGTTAATTGTGTGTCTTTTGTCATTTTTTATAGTGGGATTTTTTAGTATCTAAGTGTCACAGGATTGTCACTTTGAGATTAAACAAAATTTAATCTAAAAATCATTTAAACAATTTGGTTATTTCATGGATCGTGCAAAAAAACAATAAGCATTAAGGACTACCGGTCTCAGGCAAAATTGGTAGGCTCGATACCCTCAGCCACCAAATTTTTGCCTTAGACCAGGAAACAACCTTTACCGCTTCTGATCCTTAAATAACTATTAGGCATTGAATTCTAATCTGAAGTCCGTTAAGCTCAAAAACAGTAAAAACCGCATCGAAATACATATGAAATACACATCAAGATCAGACAAAATTTTTCCGATTTATTTGCACTCAATAACGTGACAGCGATTTTTCGATATTTTTTGCGATTTACTAAAAAATATTTTTACAAATTTATTACCGTTTCCAGGTATTTCTCACAATTTTTGCAAAATATGTGGATGATGCTTACTCACGTAATTCTGTAAGATTTTTCACTACTTTTTGCGATTCACTCAAAATTATGAGTGTTTGAATTAAACGGACTTCAGATTCAATACGTAAAGACCACCTTTTTTTAATTTTAAACAAAGTTTTGTCTTTTCCAGCTATTTTTCGCCATTTTTGCAAAATCTGTGGGTGATGCAGTTCAATAGAGTTCAGACTCGAACGCATAGATATACATAAGAAATACACTTGATTAATGCCAGAAAAATTTTTTTTTGCGCTCACTAATATGATTCTTTACCATATCATGATACTTTTGCGATTAACTCAGCGTTGAGAAAAATGAACTTCAGATGCTGATTCAGTGCATCAAAATACATAAAGATAAGTGGGCCTATTCAAATGTACAGATGATTATGATAATTATTGTTATATTAAAACATGATTAATGATTAAAATTTATATATTTGTACTCTAATTTTACTCGCGCATTCTTTTTTATTAAGTCATTTCCTATTCTCTTTTACTTTAATCGTTTAAAGCACGATCACGTTTTTGTATGATGACTGGCAGTTCCAAAGGGTCAGTGTAAATATGATTAATTAACTTTTTTACATACGAAGCTAAACTGTTAAATCGGATAATTAATTATAAATGATAACGTATATACATGATGTTCCCGAATAGATGAAACGACGTTTGTAAGAAATAAAAAATTTCCGCATTAAAGTGCTATTTCTATATGAGTTACGACAAAATTCGATTGAGAAAACTTTCTCGGAATGAAAAACTGAGTATAAGTGCAAAATTTCAAAGTTCTAAGCTTACTTTGATTTTGCTTTAAAAAAAGTTAATCAGAATAAAACATGTGATATATGTGCAAAATTTCAATGTATTCTTCATTCTGGCAAACTTTTCTTAATAACATTTTGTCATATCTTATACAAACACTTTACTAGCGACAAAAATCTGAAAATTGATCAAAAATTAAAGTAGGTTTAGAACATTGAAATTTTGCACATATATCCAGTTTTTCATTCTGAGAAACTTTTCTTCTTCTCATATTTTCTCATATCTTATACAGAAACAGCACTTAACCTCTGAATAAAATCAGTGAACACTATGTAGAGGGTATCTGTTATTCAATCTGTCTGAATTATTTTCGTAGACACCTTTCCTTCTACATGAATTTTCAAACTTACCGATGTAGTACCTACCACAAACTATGACAACGTTTTCTAGTAAACTAATCTAGTAGTATAAAATACTGTTTTATGCATAGTGAAAAAAATTTGAAAAATTAAGTACTTCAATAGAAACTGTGTCATTTGGTAAACCTACTGCATTAATATCTTCAGGTCAAAGACATCCCAGTAAACACACATACGTTATTTAAACGTATTGTCAACGTACCATTGGTTGATAATTCGTGTTACGTTACAAAATCAACCATTATTTTATGGTTAAAAAAGTAACGGTCGAACATAACGTTTAAAATACGTACATTTTTAACAAAAAATGTTAGCAAACCTATTGTAACGTTAAATAAACGTTTTTAAAATATTTAAATAAATCTTATTTATTTAAACCTTTATAAAACGTCTGTGTCAACTGATTAATATATTGACATTGAACAAAAACGTGTTTGTAACGTTTTAGAATAACAGGCATAAGTAATGTTTACAAAACGTATCATAAACGTTTTGCAATTAATAAATATTTCGGAACGATACCAATCCAAAGTAAATTTTATACAATATAATTTAATAAAAAGATATTGCATTTTGAATATATAGGTACTTATATATACAAATAACTAGATAGTAATTATTTTTTAATAAACCTCACAAGTGTTAAAAAACAGTACAATTTAAACGTGTATTATACGTTATAATCATTCATTGAAATAAGGAAGCGAATTGCCGTTTTCTACACGTGTCAATTATAATACCGTTAAACGTTCTATGCCAATTTAATAATCTTATTGGTAGATAAAGATCACGTGTTACACACATACCATTTCGAGTTCTTTTTTATAAAAGTTTGTCAGTTGCATATTCATCACTGTACGTGCCTACTGCGATCCGTGAACTATTTTCTTATTTTATTTTGGTAAGTATACCTACTTCTATAAGTATTTAATTTTATTTTATTAATATAGGAGTACTAGTTTTTTTTACATTACATGTTACAAATAATTATATAATGGAATCTAAATTTATTCCACTATAACTTTTCCTACTTATGTTTCAAAATACTTACAAAGGCGATGACAAAATTAATAAAAGTAGGCGCGTGAATTTTGTACTAGTACATGCCTACGTTAAATTACTTTGTAAAATGTGTAACAATTATTAGTAATAAACTCAGTAATAAGAGAGATACAACCCTCTGAGGGATGAAATAAAAATCTTTTTTTTTAAATGTCTTTCAGATACTCTTGAATAATGGGTTCATAGAGTGAGTATATGATATTAGGATAATTAATTTTTTGTTACCACTTATGATTAAGAGGTAAATTTGGATAGTATTTTTTTTTAATTTGAAATTATGTATTTAAAAAAATACTTACCACTCATAACAACCCTTTAATCTTAAGGGATGGAATAAGTGGTAACATAAAATTAATTGTACTAAAACCTAAAAAAAGTAAATTCATTATAAAAGTATTATAGTTAGTTAAATGTTATAGATATTTAAAGAAGTGGTTTTTATTTAGCGGTTTTACAGGATTAAATGTACCTGATTATTTTGAAATATATATATATATATATATATATATATATATATAATAATATATATATATATATATATATATATAATACCCTTATTTTTTAACGTATTATCTAATCTAGCATTTACGGTACATAATTCCATAATTCTGGACCACCCTGTACAATGCCACCAGATATATATATATATATATATATATATATATATATATATATATATATATATATATAATACCCTTATTTTTTAACGTATTATCTAATCTAGCATTTACGGTACATAATTCTGGACCACCCTGTACAATGCCACCAGAAGGATCCCAAAACAACGTTGTAAAACACGTTAAAAACACGTCTCTAAAACATCTTTTTGGACATTAAAATAACAACGTTTAATTTACGTTAGTAGATAACCTTAATAAAATGTTATTATTAAACGTATAACTTAAAGCTTATTAATACTAAAAATGATCGTTCCACATTTACTAATATTAAACGTTTGTACTTTGGTTACCAGAAACGTGTAAAACCGCGACATTTTTAAGTTGATTGTACGTAAAAAAGACACGCCTTTTTCAAACGTTATATGTGCATTATAAACGTTTTTCTAACGTATATGTGTTTACTGGGATTGGAAGAAACAGAGGTAGCAAAGACTAAATCTAACCTGCGCAACAATCCATAAAAGAAATCAAAATCTCAATGAATATAATTACTGATCTGTGTTAATTTGCATTACCTAAATTATTTGTTGAATGTCATTTCACCAAGCGTTATCATATTAAGAAATGTAACGTAGATCATATGTACCTAGTATATTTTAAGTATATTAAATTATAATTAAGAAAACCGTAGGTACTGATTAAACATTTTTATTATAAATTTTAAACATATGAAACAAGAAAGTCACTGACCCTTAAACAAAAATAGTTTATTATATACTGTTATTAAGCTTCTAGTTTTATCAATCACAGTTGTATTGTAATAGTGAACTCTGATAGTTATATACAATATGAAATTAACATAATTAGATTTGAATAGTGACAAGTAAATACATTTTGTTTTTTAAAATCAATATGTAAATTTTTACACACATTTTGATGAAGGATGGTGGCACACATTAGAATATCCTCTATCCTTAAATTTAGTGCAGTTATCCAAGACTCCTTTCTTTTTTCATCTTTAGGAAATATAAAATTGTAAATCTAAATAAAATTTCAGGAGGAAAGCAGCAAGTTCTTGTAAATAATTTCACATTTTATTTGATTATGGCATTATTACGTAAGTAATAATCTCAAACTACACCAATCAACGAAACTAGTAAACGATCAAACAAACAGTAATATGGGATTATTCATTGGTGGGTGAGAGGAGTGGTAAATTGACAGGATGCGCAGTAGTCTTATGTCCCTCTTCCTAAATCTATGGTTCAGGTAGATTAGCTGCAACTACATATCAAATTCTATTAAAATGTGCAGTTCGGGAAATATTTGCAAGAAACAAAATGTTAACCTCAATTTCAAGTGGCTCTAGGAGAAGAAGAAAAACAAAAATATATAGATTAAATTTTTCGGGTTGTATTCAATTGTTTCAATGTTTCTGAATCGCTCCGCCTACTACCATAAATAAGCAATACTGTAGTTTTTATTATTATATTTAGTTTATAGGGTATACAGGGTGTTTCACAATGAATGAAACTCAAAATGATAGAAATCTGAATTTTTGTTTTTAGGGGTTTTCCACACTAAATTGACGCAAAATATTTAGATATAGTGACTTGGCAAGTAGACGTCAACACGCTTGCTTTAAATGGAACATGATATTATTTATTTCATTTTAGCATTCTACGTGTAATTTTAAACCTATTTTATTAAATATACTATATGTTTAACAGTTTTTGAATTATTTCGTTTATCAATGAATGAATCAATCTATAATATTATATATAGTTCGTAATATAGCTTCGTGAATAGCTTCTGTTCCTGTTTGCCGCCTTACAGCATAGGTAGAGGTTATTTTCAATTTGATTGACGTTCCTAGAAAACAATGTAGTTTATACAATTTCTACTGAAATAGGTATAAGATTGAGCATGGTGAGATATGTATATTTAATTAATTTCAGAACTGTGAAAGTTTGTACGTCAGAGTACAAGGCGCGTAAACCACATGGTACTTATTCGCCAACCCAATTATTTTTAATCAACATCAATAGGAAACCATAATTACTATAATACAACACTTTTCTGACACTTTTATACCTGTGCATTTTTATCAGCGGAACGTATCGTTCTCGTTATTTTAAAATTTATGCTTAACTGCTCATGTTATATTTAATCAATAATTTGCTGCATATTTTAATTTATAGGATAGTGATACAGATCTAGAAATATTATTTTAATGGCAAATATAATTAAAATAATTGTCAAAAGTAATAAACGCCACAGTTATTACCTCGCTTAATTAATTTAAAGGCGTATAAAAATCGATATAAATTCTGTACTTTGTACATGGGTATATTCCGAAGATGGACAAATACTTGTAGGTGCTTTCTAAACTAAAAGGTGGAATAAGTCTTGAACAGTTGGGCGTAAGCCCATTCTTTGAATAAATTCAAGCGGACTCATTCTCTTTGAAACCTAATAAATAGAGCTTCTACTAGAAAATAATAATTAGTAAATAAATTTGTAAACATTTTTAAAACACCTTTCAAAATTTAACGGAAGGAGGAAACTCTGACTATAGCTACCTAATTAAAATAAAGATTATATGAATAACTTGATGAATTATGAAGAAATAAGGCAACCAATGCAACAAGATAAACAACAAAACATGTTTATTCAGTATAGGCATAGAACATTTACATATGGAATCATTTCACAACTGAGCTTCTAAATAGCTAATATTGTGATGTTAGATAGAGTAAGAGAGCCAATACCTACTATCATACAGTCAAGGTGACGAAATTCTTGACAATAAACCTCAGCCGTAAAAGTTTGTCTAGATGCAAAACATGAGATTACGCGAATAAGGACCAGCTGTTGTTTGGGCAATTGCATTTCCATCGGGCTAAGTTATTCTTCTCCATTCATGGCATTGATATTATAGCAACTTTTTTGGTCATCATGTGGGACAAAAATCAATGTTGTTGAAAAACTTAAATGACAACGAGCCAGCGAATAAAGTTAAAAAATTGTGTAAACATGCACTAATTTTTTATTAGGTATTAATAATATTGTGTGAAACTAACTACTCTACGGAATAAAGTCCCAATCAGCGTTGAACCCATCAATAAGGGAATAGTTTCCTTGTCTATGAACCAAATGCTGTCAGAAATGTCAAAGTAAAGATTTGACAGTTGTGAATTGCTTGAAGTATATTATTTGTTGTGTAATCAAGTAGTGACAATAAAAATTGTTTTTCTATGTGAAGTATTTCAAGGCTAAGTCAACGCAGAGGTTACATTGGTATCAGAAGTGGGATGTTCCACAAAGGCATTTAAAGTTGAAAAGAGTCCACGTGCCAGCCACGGAAATAGAGTAAACATTAAAACATTTAATGGGAGTGATGAAATAAATTAAGAATAGCCAGAATAAAATAAAGGAAGACTTAAACAAAGAAATTGAGCACAGCCTGGAAGAAATGAAAGAAGACTTAAAAAAAGAAATGAAGAACAGCCGGGTCGAAATAAAGGACGTCTTAGAAAAAGAACACTCAAGAAGAAATGAAGACCAGTTTAGAAGGCATGAAAAATAATAAATAATTAAGAAGCAAAATGAAAAGCAGTTTACAAGAAAACAATAATGTTAGAAAACCCATTAGGGTTAAACTCAATGAGGAGGAAATTAATCAAGTAAAAAGTGAGGTACAAGATAAGGTACAGGTCGTAGAAGAAAATATGACTAAGTTCAGAGTGAAATCTCAAATTTGAAGTCTCAATTGTCCACGAAGGAGTCCATTAGGACTTAAATAGTTCGAGGCAGCTGCCTTGGCAAAGATGAAGCTATAAACATTTTAAGAACGTTGATCGAGGATAAACGAATGGATTATCAAACGTTGAAGACCGCTTTAGAAATAAGCTATAGTGAAGCTCAGCATAAATAAAAGACCTAAGACAACACTTCGAGAAAAATTTGCAACAATTCCAGGCTAGCACGTATGATAAGTTAGCCTATCCTACCGCACCGGCAGAGTTTCAAGAACAGTTAGCAATGCCATCGATAACATACGACATTCTGAGATCAGTCAAGCATTAACACATAAAAATATATATGCAGCTCTAGCCCTGGCGCTGCAAATCTAAGCCGCTCAACAAGTATCTAGAAGCGGGCAAGGAAGGACAATGCAAATTAGGCTTCATACTGGAGAACAACGAGGAATCTTAAAGAATGTAGAAGAGTTTGTGAAGAGTCTTCAAGATTTATTGCTTAACTTTCATAAAGGACGGAGCCTTGCTGATTTTGCCATATATAGGAGGCAGGCACTCATTTGGTGTTGGAACTGTGGTGCAAAGGGCATCTCAGGAATCAGTGCCCTAGGAATAGGCAATGAAAATCAGAAAGAACCTGACAGTTGGAGAATAAGCAACAAAAGAGTTCAACCAAACTGAGTCCCAGTATTGATACACAAAATAACCAATTATTAAAATTGTAACAGAAACTGGAAAATGAGGAGAGAGCAGTAATTGATCTAGACAACCAGAATAACACTTTGGACGTTACTAATACCGAACTTTTCAATTCACATTTGTAGGTGTACACTGAACATTTTTTACGCAATTTCAAACTGTATTTGATAAGAAATGTTCATCTGAACAGTATTTAGCGGCCATGTCCTTTTACTTTCGAAACGAATAACCTCTAAAATTGGAATATATTGTAAAAAGATGTATTCCCAATTGATGCGATGTGGCCAGCATTCTATCAAACTTGGACAATGAACAACATCTATTGAAAAGTTGTTGCACTATACCGGAACTACCCTATGCATATGTAACTAGGTATGTATTTGATACCATTTATACATATTTCAATTTCTCATTGTATCAGTCTTTACTTTTTAAATACGCATCGTACAAATAATACGCTCTATCCATTCTCAAGACAGAAACTTTTTGCACTTTACAGGGTTCGTGTATATACTTACCCAAGTTTGATTGCTGATTATTTACCTATCGATCCTAACCAAGTTAGAGAGCATCTATTTTCTTTTAGTGACACATTGTTTACGCATACACTTGCACTGTTTGTGTGTGTCTATGAAATTAATCCACTTCAGATTATACTCGTTAGTCTAAATTGCTTTATATATGAAGAAAATGTTCATTTTAGCCGAGTGTTAAAGATCCTTTCCAGTTTGTGTAAGGTGAGCTATCCAATTAACGTTCGTTCTCAAATAATAAAAGCGTACACGATTCTTATCTCATATGAAAAGGAAATACGTGTCATTCTAACACGTAACTGAAATTCTGTGGGAAGGAGCGTTACATAAGACATTTATGTTGTGTTATTAAATTAAAAATGGTGTCAAACTACATAAAAGTTCTAAATCAAAAAAAGAATTCTTTTGCAACATACATATATAAACATCGCAAATAAAGATCTAACTAGGTATTTTATACAGGGCGTCTCAAAATTAGCCTGCCAAAAATTAACATAAGTCCGTAGACACCCTCTAACGGAGATATGGCCCCTTAAATGAGACCTTAAAATTTGATTTTTCCCAAATATTTCCAGAAGGGATCAAGATAAAGTAACAAATTTGAAATTGAGAATCACAATTAGATTGCGAATCTAATAATTTGAAAATAATTCTTCATATTTGGTCATCGGCGTGTCAAACTGGGGGGTCAGTAGATAAATATTGCTCTAACTTTCTTGTATCTCGAAAAATTTAAAATTTTGGTCTATTTTCCATGAAAAATGTACTCCTATTTCAATCCGATAAACTGCTCTATTTTCGGGTAATCTTAATTTAAAAATTTTGTGATACCACAAAAGTTTAAAATGGAAACTATAAATAGGCAAAATATCCCTAGTATGCTCTGAAAAAATACTGTCGACTTATTTAATACATATTAAAGGTGTTATTCAAACATTTTAACATATTAAAATCCTTTTAAAATGCATATTAGTAATGTAATTGTTTGTAAATTTTTGAATTTGAATAAACTGACAGATAACTTTTCAAAGCCTACTAGAGACAATTTGACCGCTTGCATATCATCTAATACGTGGTATGTCACAAAATTAATATTGCTCGTAAATGGAATAATTTATCGAAATAAAACAAGAGTACCTTTTTTGTAAAATTGTTCAACATTTTTAATTTTTTTATCTGGCGGCAAAAACCTCGAGACATGAAAAAGTTAGAGCAATATTTATCCAATAATCCCCCAATTTGGCACGCCTATGACTAATTATGGTATTATTTTTAAAACATTAGATTTGCAATCCAATTGCGATTCTCAATTTTAAATTTGATTACTTTATCTCGATCCGTTTTGAAAATATTTGAAGAAAATCAAATTTTGGGGTGTCTGGGGAATCTGAAAAGTCTATTTTTATATTATAATTTTGAAAAGCAGAATTGAATTTTTTATCTACATGCGTGCGTACAAGATACTTTTTCACACGCATTTTAATTTCGAAAGTTTTTCGAAATAATTATACATATTTTTAATCGTACTTTATCGTAAATCGTAAATTATAATTACACGTGGAGAACACGTATGCCAAACTTCTCCTTTTATATTTTTCTATTTTATTAAAATTTTGTGAAATTAAAGAAATTTTTATTTACATTAAATCTTTTCAAAAGAGCTTTATAACTTTAAAAATTGAACAATAATGTAACCACAACAATCAAACATATAAAATGTGTTTTTCATTAATCATCTAGCCATGAGCCTACATGTTAAATTTAAAAACACAACCAAATGGATAATTCAGACGTAGACCAAGCAGAATGTATTTTAGAAGAAACAAAGATTGTAAATTTGAATCTATTGCCTGCCAAATCTAGACACAGATATGGAGAAGAGCACGCGGTGTTTACGAAGTGGTGCCAATAAAAGGGCGTGTGAAAAGTATACAGGGTGTTTCCTAACTCGAGAGCCAAAATGAAATGTCATATGTAAAATCGAATTTTAAACATAAAACAAAGAGTTACTTTTTTCAAATTGGGAAATGTAAAACAAAGCAGCTATGAAAATAAAAGTTTGTTTATTATTTGACAGCTTGTCTTCAAGTAATTATTTTTGTATAACGTTGAGTGACTTTTATGTTAGTGTTTCTTTTAAAATGTAGTTTAGTAACGAAGAACTTGCTGACATTATTTACGTTTATGGGTACTGTGATGGTAACACTAGAGCTGCGTGTCGGGAATATAGTATAAGGTATCCAAATAGACGGCAACCTTACCGTACAGTTTTTTCGAATGCTTTTTGAAGGCTTGGTGAGTTTGGAATTAATGAACGGCGTAGTGGAGGTCCACATCAACAGCACACTGCTGTACAAGAAATTACCATTATTGATGCAGTACTTGATGATCCAACGACCAGTACTAGAAGCATTTCCACACAGTTACAATTGCCGCACAAGTTTGTTTGGAAAACTCTTAATCGAGAAATGTTATATCCATATCACTATCAAAAAGTCCATCACTTGCATCCAGGCGACGAGGTACAGCTGATAGCATTTTGTCATTGGCTACGTGAACAGAATGAACAACATCCTAACTTTATTAGAGAAACACTTTGGACAGATGAATCAATGTTTACGAGGAATGGAAGTAACAATATTCATAACGAGCATACGTGGTCTTTACAAAATCCACACGCAGTTAGAATTAGAGGTTTCCAACAAAGATTTTCTATAAACACCTGGTGTGGTATTTTCAATGGACAATTACTACCTATTCAAATTTTGCCTAATCGGTTAACTGGTGACGCATACATGACACTTTTAGAAAATGAGTTGCAAGATTTATTAGATGATATTCCTATTGGTTTGCAAAACAGAATGTAGTATCAGCATGACGGGGCACCGCCACATGCTGGAAGAAATGTGATGGAGTGGCTCAATAATAATTTCAATGGGAGATGGATCGGAAGGAGCGGTCCCGTTCATTGGTCTGCTAGATCACCGGACCTTAATCCCCTTGACTTTTACTTATGGAGTCACCTAAAACAATTAGTTTATGCAGAACCTATCAGCACTATTGAACAATTACAAGGTGGAATTTTAAATGCAGTGCATAATATACAACATACTGTAAATGTTTAAGCATTTTGTAATTCACTTGTTTTGCGTTGTCAGGCATGTGTCAATGTAAATGGTGGCATTTTTGAATATATATTGTAGTTCTTAACTTTGTAATAATGTTTGCTTTATTATTTACTTTAATAAAATATTTTTATAACTTGTAGTAAAAAATAATCACATTTAATTAAATAAAGGATTGTGGAAAATTAAGACTTTTCTTTTCTTCTAACAATGAATCCTCATTTATCAATTACTCAATTATTTTTATAACTGAATATCTCCTAAACGAAGCCCGATATGAAAAAAAGTTACTCTTTATTTTATGTTTAAAATTCGATTTTACATATGACATTTCATTTTGGCTGTCCAGTTAGGAGACACCCTGTATAGGTCTTTTTACATTATTTTTCGGTACATAACAAGGTATGTAGACCAGGACATATGGTCAAGATATTCGATGCTAAAGAGCGTTATAAAAATAAAAAATATTCTGAATGTAGGTAAAAAGTAAGTAAGACAATATGTGGGATTTAGACCCAAAAGTATTACAAAATTTCTGAATGCGGCACCAGATGAAGAATATTTGATAAATGATAAAACTTTTGCCAATTTCGGATTGCTTGACGCGTGTCACTTTGATAAACTTACTAAAAATCAATTCTTTAGAACTTGTCATATCTAATGAAATACATAATGGAAACTTTATGTCCACCTTTAGGAAAATGCCATCTGAAATCGCTGCATATTTAAAATCTAATCCACATTTGCATACAGGACACATTTATCGCTGATTCTCGACAGTATTAGCTGATCATGGCGAAGAAATAACTAGCATAAACGACTTGGGAGCTGGATATCAACATCTGTTACCGAAGGTTACTTGAAGTAATCCAGTAAACAGAAAAAGGACATATCTTGGACACAATTTTGACCATGAACATCTCGTCAAAGTTGTTGGAATTCACCATAGTAGACTCAAGTAACCCGTTAGCATCTGCCATTAACTTGCAAAACGCCTCTAACTGTACAATTAATATAAACATTATTAACAACAAATAGTATTTTATAATGTATGTTTCTTTTTTATAAATGTTCATTCATGTTGTTTATTTTTTATGTGCATCGTATATTCTATTTTATACTGTCATATATAATCGTTTTAAATTAACAAAATGTTATAATTAGGTATTAAAAATAGTTATTTATGTAAAAAGTGCAAAAAGTAAGTGCACGTGCACATCGAATGCAATAAACACTTTTTATACGAGTTGCATATAATGTTTTCTACGTTCATGTAAAACCCAAAAAATGTTTTATTTAGGTGGCACTAAGTGTAGGAAAATAAAAAGCGTAATTTAATAGCAAAATATGTAATAATTAGTTAGCACAATCGATTTGCATTAAGAAAGTTAGGAACTAATATGTTAGGAATAATTCTCCAGCTGCTAATAATAAGTAATACAAATATATTTTTTGTAATTCAGTTGAGATTCAAAGCAAACTAATTTCATTTTTAATAAATTGCATTTTCTGGTAATTTCGTAATCCAGCACGTAATAAATATAACGAAAGCAATATAAAATATGCAATTACTTTGAACTATAGAAATCGTAAAATATACAACGCCTGAAACTTTTACATTAGACACTCAAAAATAGTCGGCTATGAAGCAACTTAAAAAGCAGCCACCTAAGGAAAACTTTATGTAAACTGTTGGATACTGCATTTTAATCCCAGCATATAATTGAAACAAAAACCGAATCTTTGTAACTGGAATAGAAATCATATGTTTCTGCGAATTGGACGTAAAATTTTAATTATTTTGTAATTCCCGCCCATTAATGTGAAGCGCAGCGTTGCGTTAGTACAACAAACTCATATAAGCTAAGATACTGCAACATTACCAGACTCGCGTTTTTTCCATAGGTTGACAATTTTCGGTACCTCTTTTAACGTTCTATATATTTTATGATTTCTATGCTTAAAACGTAATAAGATCTCACAGAAAATGGACTAAATATGATGTCGATTTGAACGTTTATATTTGCTATTATCGCAAAACGCTGTAGTATAGACAAATGAGTGCAATAACATTTTCATTACACTAGTGCAATAAAGAACCACTTTTTTCACTAATAATATAGTTCAATAAAGTTTTGTTTTTTGCATGAACGTAGAAAAAATACATTTGTTGGCCACCTTTTCCTTGTCACTGTCAAATAAAATAATATAATTTTTACATTGTTTGATGTTTGGAAATTTCGGTGGAGATTTTAAATGAATCTGTCGAAACAACGAGACAATTAATCCTGAAAAAATATGTTATAAATAGATTCCTATAAATGCATAAAAGGAAAAATATATGCAATTATTCATTAGCATATTTAGATATTTAGTATAAGAGAGCATATATATGACTTCATTGATAGGAATTGTAGGACAATTGATATAATACGAATATAATAAGAAAAATTAAAAATATAATTCAAACTTAAATAATATTAAGACTTACGGTGAGCGTTGTGTCAAACGATATATAGTTTTCGCTCAGTAACTTCTCAAGAGATGATAAAAATATGCGTTTTTTTAATAGACTACAAATATTATTTTACGTCTACGCTGTTTTTTGAAATTTTGAGAAAAAGGATAAAATTAATATTTTTAAATGAATTTAGTACTTTTCCCAAAACAGCATAATTGAGAGCCGATTTTACTCCAGTTGCGATCCCTTTATTAGCCGATATCGACCGCTGAACAGCACATATTTCAGCGTTTTGTCACAACACGTCAACATAGTCTTAACTCTGCAATACATATTACGGTATCAGATCACAGAAATCATAAAATATATAGAAAACCAAAAGAGGTATCCAAAATAGTCAACCTATGAAGAAAACGCGAGTCTGGTAATATTGATGTAACTTAGCTTTCATGAGTTGGTTACACTAACGTGGTAGCTTTACACTAACAGGCGGCAATTTCTAAATATGAAAATTTTACGTCCCATTTTGATTTCTATGGCCCAATTACAAACATTCCGTTTTGGATTCAATTGTATGCTGGGATTAAAATGCAGTGTAACCAACTGCTTACATTAAATTTTCCCTAGATGGCTGCTGTTGCTTTCTAAGCCCCTCCATAGTCTGACTATTTTTGACTGCCTAATGTAAAGGCTTCTGGCAATCTATATATTTTATGATTTATATGTATCAGGTACTGTACCATTTCCCGGCAACAAATGACTCAAGGAAATAGTCATTTAACGGACAGTATGAAATAAAAAATAGTATGTTTCTTTAATTTCATTGCATTTATCTGAATAATTTATTTGCCTATTAAATATAACATTTTAGACCACAGATTCCTTTATAATAATTCTTTATTTGTACGACCTCTATTCACGAGTCCTTAGGTATAGGTCACGCTTGACGTTACGCCATTGTTTTTATTGACAACATCATTTTCGATATTTGGTCGCGTTAAAAATATTCATTTTTTGCAATTTAGTGCAATATATAATGCAAACATTTAGTGTAGTATATAGTTTTATTACTCTCAGTTGCAGTTTCATAAATATTTTTATGAAAATATAATGAATTATTCATTTGTTAGTATGACATAAGTCGTCTGAATTTTTGCCGCGACTATACAGGGTTAACTATGATTTAGTACAAATATTTTAAGAGGGGATAGGGAAAAATAAGAATAAAAAAAAATTCCAAACTTATTTATAAAGCCAAAAAAAATTATTTTCAAAACTATATTAAATCCCTATTTATCGCCGTCACTGACCTTCTGTCAGCCGCGAGGTTAGGTATATTCTGCCAGTCAAAGATGTCAAATATAGTGACAGGTCCATTGACACGTGTATCAATTTAAGCCGCTTTGAAAGAAAAAAAAATCTTTACAAAATGTAGATTATTATTTAATGATTTAATGAGAAATACGGTATGGTAGCACAGAGAGGCAGCACCTACCTTACTAATATTTATTTCCAGGATTGATACTTGGAGAGATATTAAGAATGTTGAATCATCTTCTGTGTTCATACTTGTTTAAATTAAAACCTGCAAAGATTTTGTACTTCCTGTGGACCTCTCCTTCCCTCGATCGTTCTTTTTGTGTAAAGTGGTTGGTTTGGCCGTGTTGACCAGGTCGATTACTTACGTTGGGAAAAAGCACAAAAGATAACAACAAAAACACGTAAATGTACACAACTACATAAAAACACTGCCACGCGTTTACCGCCACGGCATAAAACAGCTGTTCGATGTGGTTCAAAAAGTATTCAGCAAAATATTTTGTATACTCGGAAAACGTCTTTGAGGCTACCGCACGATAATATGCACTTGTCACACTCCCATAAATCAGCACCTTATCCGTCATCTAGGCATTCGAATACGACATGTTTGTAAATACACATAAAATACGCGAAAAATTAAATTTGCGAAAATCAAGTACTGAAAAATTATTTCAAACTAATCAGAGTACCGTAACCGTAAATTTACGTTATTTGACATTTACAGACGACATCTGTCACTAATACAAGGTGCACTCACGCCGATAAATTTTTAAACTTCATATGTTGTTGTGTAATTAAATTCTGTTAATACTAATAATATAAACAATATTAACAGTAATCGACGATGTTTGCATAAAATAACTAGTAATATTTTAAATTATAACATCCCTACAACATTCTGGATGGTTTGGAGCATGGAGGGTATGCAATTAGCAATGCAGTATGGCATAACCTAGAACTTACTGTTACTTTAAATCAGCTAAGTGACAATTTTAAACGTGTTATAGTAATTAAATAAAGTATTTTATGTCGGATATGTTAGTGGATAATTATGATGAATCTGCAAGGAGTGAAAATGTAGTTTGGCAGTGTGCAACGAAAGAACGAATACAAAATACTGCAGCTAACCGGATTAGCTGTTATCTACCAGGTACTTAGACATTATTATTAATACAAATGTTTCGTTTCGTCGTTTCTACACTTGACAATGTTGAAAAAACGACCAGCAGTTGACATATCTAGCCATGACATCGAGCTAGAATTCCGAAATAAATTTTTTATTGTCTTTTAGACCTTCCTGAGCACGTGGTTAAAAATTGTGTACTTAGTCATAGTTAACCCTGTATATCCAAAGTAAATATAATTAAATTATCTATAGACAAAATGGTCTGTTTGATTATTTACTCTAGTAAGTAGAAAGTAGATAGTACCTAGTAATAGTATACACAACCCATTTATGATTTCGAGCTGAATAAGTCAGAATAAAATCAAAAAGTGAACTCCATACCTACCATTTATCATCATCCACTCATGACATGACAATAAATCGACAAAATTATGTTGCTAGGCATAAATAACTAGGTTAGATTTTTTACAACGTTCATCAATTTTAACTAAACTAGTTTAAATTTTGAAAAATAAGTGCACCTACGGATAGAACATGCGAATCATAATATCCGTTGTACGCAACACAGCAATGAAATGTAATAACCGTAATATTTCAGCATTTAAAGTTATTACCATCCATTGCACTCATTTCATGTTTATTACCGACTTTATATTGGGCATTTGTTCCGTGCTGTTGGCAGTCCGGTGATTGGTTTTACCTACGTGACTCAAAATAAGTAAAAACAGAATAGATTATAATCTTTATTATTAATATCTGTAAAGAGGTAATCTATCTCTATTGATTTATGAAATTCATCGTTCATGTCGGATGCGATTCGCGGCTAACCAACGGGAAAATTTAAATAGTAATAATAACCGGCGGGAAGTGCAGCAGCCCAACGTCGTGTTCAGCAAGTGATTCTAAATTGCCGCACAAAATGGATCGTGCCTACAGAGTGGGAAAAGGAACAATAAAGTACGCATCTGTAATTGCCGCTTTACTAGAGAAGGAAAAACAAAGTGTAAAACTGTTAAGGCTATTAAGTATTGTGTATTAACAAGTATGTGTGTGAATTAGCAATGGGTTAAGTAACAAATATATACCATTGATCTGGTACGTGGCACATTTCAAAGACCAATATAAAAAACAAAATGATAAATTGAAAGCTGTATAAATGGTGTTAAAAATATTACGTTATATTTTTACACAGTTAGCATACGGGTTTCTATTATGTTTCTCATCTTTACATTTAGATTTAAGAGTCGGTCACAAGCGAACGCGGTCGGACAACCTAATTGCACTCATATAATGTTCGCTAGTGTGTCTGATACCAACACGAACGTAACTTGGTTAACCGGATTTCAGTTGAAACTAAAATCCTTTGTTCTCCTCCTCGTTGTGCTCGCCACTTATTGCCATGTATGTATTAAGTACCAGTGCATACTTGAAAAATGTCTCAAAAACAAAATGAAATAGACGTGTCAATAACCTTTTCAATGAAAAGAGTTATACAGTTTGTTCTGGTTGGGTGGTGGTTACCACCATAAAGGGCAATCATAAATCTCTATAGCAGTTGTTATGTATGATTGGAGATCCGGAGGGTATTGAGAAATTTAACCACACCGGCCTGGGCAATCTGTCTTGCTGGAGGTTTCAGTCTGGTAATGCAGACCATTTTATTTTTTGTCAATTTCCACTCTCACTACTAAGGATCCAAGTATATTTTAATCCACTGCTGCACCCGACAGAAAACTCTGAACTCGTGTTCTTTACCACTCCCACTTTAGTGGGAGGTATGAAAGCCGTGTTAGCTGATGCACCAGCAGCTTTTCAACCAATACAAGATTACATTTTTCAATATGTTGCGTTAAAAAAGATACTACTTTTAATATCAAACTCGTTTATTAAAGAAAATGTGCATATTAACATTTTATCTAAGTTCCACAAACGTTGCTAGTCATAGCTCCTTTTCTTCACATCGTCCTGTAAATAATTACCGATATAAATATATAGGTATTTTAATTTATGTTATTGTAAACTACTATACTTACCCAATATAACTTCCATTTCCGTTTCTAGCAGATTGAAGTTCTCGAATATACACCTAGAAAAACAAAACACAATTTGTCATAGTCGTCAATAGGATTCTTTAAGTAAATTATTGATTGAATTAGCATCCTACCTTTAAAACTTCCTTGGAAATGGTTTCGGTAAATCCTTCTATTATCTTATCTCGCCACCTATTGACTAGTGGAGGAACTCAATTGTGAGTAAATGTAGTTCTCGATGCAGGACTTAGGACAAGGATAAGCAAGGTTGCTCAACCTTGTTGGTTAGCAGGAGGACATTCTGTGTGGTAGCAGACAAGCCGTGTTAGATTTTGGTTTTCAATAATCATCCGTTTTGGGATTAATTCTAACGACGTGTATTTAGTGGTTTTCGATAGTAGTTTGTGCGATCTATTTGGGCACATTGATATTTCTTTAAGAAAATCGCACCGATTGGGATATTTGGCTACCAGACTGTCTTCAGTTGAAACATCTTCGTTTAAGGAAATCAGTTCATCTTAAGGAAACCCTTCAACGAAGGTAGGATTGTTCTTAGTTACTTTCTCTTATAAATGTTCTGTTTATGCAATTTTGTTGATTTATTTCCGCCGAAACCGGCATGTACGGAAAATGTACGATTTATATAGGGTGTTTTATGGTTTCTCGTAGAGTTTTCCTGGTTAGCTGTTCGTTAAGTGGATTCCTCGTCTACAGGTGTGCAGGCACCGTATCATATTGGCGAATCAACCCTTGCTGGTTTCCTTCATCCCTTGGCTGATTCTTGCAGTTCCTCGCAACAAGAGGAGTAACTAGCCAACCTCGTGGACCAACATCAGGAGCCTGCCCCAGCGGATTTTCACGCGAATAGACTTTAGTTTTAAGCCATTTTTATTGTAGTTTTCCGATCATTTCACATACAAAGAAAAAGTGCTTTTGTGCCACATTTATTACACATTTGGATACAATTTGAATATTTTGTTGGATAAGCTTGTACATAGTAATTACACCTTTCCATCCATTTTCTATAACTGATAGTTATATAACAACTTTCACTCTGAAAGGAAAAATTAATAAATAATTTACTGTTAATCTTAAATTCTAGTAGTAGGTTAATAATGGAATCGTCGTAGCATAAGATGATATACTTACCTTACCTGTGAACCTTATATAGCTATATACGGGGGGTTGATCTAAAGCTAGGAAGTTGAGGTATGAAATTCCTCTAATCTTTTCAATAATTGTCAATTTTGTTAATTACGCCGATCTAAATTTAGGATAGCTTCATATACTTAAAGTCCGATTTTATTTCAGATATTTAAACATTTAGGACCTAACACTGTTAGGCAGTCAAATTAGAGTAAACGATTGCATATTATTATAATTATTGTTTGTTATTACATGGTCAATAAACAATATTACTTTTTTTATTTAATTCTTCTTTTTATTATTACATTTAGGTATATCTTGTACAAGTGCATATCATATTATTTTTAATTCTCGAATTCATGGTTATTGGATAATTTCTTATGAGGCAGGAGCAACGTAGTTGGCTGGTTAAACCATGTGGCGCCCCTAAAGATAATACTTTTTTATGAATCTACGCCCTTCTCCCCTGCAGCTAGTCGGCCAGCTATACCTGCTAAGAGTACAAGATATAGTATCATTTGTAAATTCTTGGGTGTTTAAGTAAACGTTGAACATTTGCATTCTTATTACTGATTATTGCCTTGCAACTATTTTACGATTTGTTTACGCCACAAATACTCTCTACAAAAATCCTGATCTCGAATCATACATATCATTGATCCTTCAGTCCATCAAAAGGAAATAACAGGCTATTAAGTCATTTTTGATCACCCTTTACGGTGGTAACCACCCAACCACAACAAGCTGAGATATAAGCAATACGTGACATCAGCCTAGAAGTTATCAGCTGGTTTTCATACCTCACACTGAAGCTGCAACTCAACAACACGCATCTAAAGTTGTCTGTCAGGTGAACCATAAACTACATGGATCCAGAGCAGTGGGAGTGGAAATTGACATAATATTAGTTGTTTCCCATTACCACACTGAGAGACAACTCATCATCAGCTTACATTTTTCAAATGCAAGGCATACTGCCCAGGTCGGTGTGGTTGATTAATATGTTTTTTAGGAAATTCTATCTAGTTTAATTTTGTATAAAGTGGCTATCTTCCAAAGACGCATAGCTTTCGATATATAAGCAAAAAAATTACGTTTTTCTTTATAAAGCTGACCTCTAACAAGGCAGCAAACTTGAAATTTGGATTCAGCACCCCAAAAAACATATAGAAAAAAACTACTGTAATTTTGGAAGGGAAACCACCGTTTGACTGGGCTGAACATTCCGCCACCTAAAATTGTAGCTAATTTTGTACGTAAGCATTAAATTCTTCAGTGTTCTGAAATACTGAGGTAGCCTATAGGATGTATGATCATAAATCTTCCACTTGAATTATTAATTGTACAGGCAACTATATGCAAACGTACCTGATTTTAGCAATCACCAGCGTTGACTTTGAATAGCACAACTCTCGATCTCTCCTTACACCTTAAAAACTGGTGCAACATCCGAGAAAAAGTATTTCAAACAAATGAAAAACTTTCGGCAATTCCAGCCGATGGATCAAACTCTACCTGAATCTCACTTATATTGAAATGTGATTAAATTAATAATATAACACCCTTAAAAATGTGTAATTTTTTAATTGATTTTGGCGAAACTATCAAAAAGTATGCTTCAAATTTTTTACGTTGTCTGCCTAATAAAACTAGTACTTTCGAAGAAACAATAATTTCATTTCTGATTAATCAAATGACTTACAAAAGATGAGGATTTTCTAAGATTTGCTGGACCATCAACTTTTCTGGTGACTATTGGCCTCTATACAAATGCAATTCTGACCTGGTAGATGAGACAGGTTTATTCCAACTGCATAGAAAACCGTACAATGTACGGTTTCAAGTCTGCGCAATAACAAAAGACTGTTCCATATTAAAAATTAACATTGTACTATTTCCTTAGCGTTCCAAATATCTTTGGGACGAGCATTGAACCGTACCACGGCGATAATATCAGTACATGGTCATGTGTAGAAACTACTTGAGCACTGAGTAGTCGCGTTTAGATTTGACATTAAAGCTGTTCAATTTAGTCGTTTTTTTATTGATAAATAGTAAATTGAATTTTAAAATGTCCATCAATGACTCTAGTTTTTAATTTTAAATAATGACTTGCATACGAAGTTGTTTACAACTTCAAAGTTAAATTCAGAGCTGGTTATATTATGTTTGTCCCCACTAATTTTTCGGTTAAGTAAACTTTCCAAACATTTGCGATTCCATGCACGGTACAAACTTGACGCATGCGCCTATTATCAGTACATATAATCTCGTGACGGTATCGTGGCCATACCCTTGACTATATACACTAAGACTAGTCAATCTAATGGGAGACCTTGTTGGCCTGAATGGGAAACCAACTCTCGCGTAATGGGAAACCAACTCAAAAAGAACGTTTACGCTTGGGCTATTTGCTAATAGATGGCGCAATATTAGGTACTAAAATGACATGAATTTGGATATATAATTTTGAAAGCTCCTCCCATCGAAGATGATTGGTTCATACATATTATATTATGTACAATCGTTTGCAATAATAATGCCATTCTTTAAATTGAATTTTGCTATTTCTTTTAAACTGCTGACGTATTTGTAATGAAATCTACTTTCAACTTTTAACATTAGTAATTAGTTGTTTCACTTACCAATATAATGAGTTTCTACTCAGAACTTCGAGAAGTTCAAAAACTGTTTTGAGAGAGTGTCATTGTTATTTCAAAAGCTTGTATGTACTTAAAATTCATAACTTTAATGACATTCGATAGGATTACTGTTTATTTTATTATTAAGTGAATGTGTTAGTCTTGAGGAAGCAGGCAGGAAATAAATGTTAATTTTTAAAATGTAATAAAACTAGATGAAACATTCCAGGAATAAAACTTTTCCGCGCAGGGCGAAAATCGACTATAATGATAGATTTTGAATTCTGATAAATAATTATAGTAATTTCATCACGATTTTTAATAAAAAAAAATTACAGAAGTGCAGTTATCCAGTTCATATTCACTTTCGCGTATCAGTGAAAGTCAAAGCTTAAAATATATTAACCGCCAGATAACACTTTTATCATACTCCTCCAGCTTTGGTAAATTCAAGTGAAGAAGTCATTCAATACGTGTCGATAAAAATATACAGGGTGGGCCACTAATAAGGGGACATAGAAGAGGAGTAACATCATTGGGAGGCAATATGAAGATATAGCTAAATATATCTTCGTTAAATATTTCTGTGGAAAAAGATACAAGGTGTCAAAGTTGAAATATTTTTATTTGTGTTTTCTTTTTTTGTATTAACGCGAGTATCTCTCAACTGATTGTCACCAAATTTGGTAGGGAAATATTTTTTGAGAAAAATAAAAATAATTAAAGTATTAAATCAGTTTTGCTAATAAAGGGCGCCGCACTAACAATGGCTAATGATGAATTTTTTTCTTATTTTGTGTTGACAAAACATTTTGATTCGGTTGACTACAAAATTGTATCTGAACATCATTTCTACGTAAAAACATAGAACTCTACACTTGGTAGAGTAGAATTTGATTATTTCTACCAATTTCGAAAAAACTGCCATAAAGGTTTCTGCTTACACGCGACTTCAAAAATGCTATTGAAATTTAATTCAAAAAAATTAGTAGGTATCAATGAGTCGTTTATTTTTTTTAAATGTCCAGAGTAACTTTGGAAAAAAACTCATATTTGAAAAAAAAATTATCTACACATTTACTTTTATTGATAAAAATAACAACAGAACAGTAAAAACAACTTAGCCTTTGAGCGAACTCTCTCTACTTCTACATATCTTAATTAATTAAACTAATTATTACAGCTAATTACAGCAAATTTTCAATATGGCAATTTTCTAATGCTCCTAAGAGATTTCCTCACGTCGAAAAATACATTTGGTTGTTTTAGATCAGTTTTCTGGAAAACCGTAGCAATTTCGTTAACAAAAAATAAGATAGAAATTGTCATCATCTGGCAATGGTCTATCTGTTTTAATAGGTACCTACTACATAGATTATGATTGCTTTTCTTAAAATATGTTTCCCTACCAAATTTGATAACAATCGGTTGAGCGATCCTAGTTATTAAAAAAAAACGAAAAAAATTATGTAAACCTGTATCCTGTCATTCCTACTCTGGCACATCATTAATGGTTCTCCCTATATAATAATTAAAATAATAAATACATTTTGAAACACATTCTTTTCTGATGAGGCCTGTAAAGTTCACAAATTATTTTTACTAAAAACATTAGCGCATATAAATTTATTTAAATTTTTAAATTAATTTAAATTTAATTTTAATTTAAAAATTACTCTTCAAAAAGACTACAAAATAATATTTATTTCACACCATCACAAAATTATACTTAGATCAAACATTGAAAAAAGATACTTGGTGTTTTATAATTTCTACTAATGAATTTTTCGCAAAATAATAATGCATCTTATGCAGTAAGAGAAACCCACATGATAATCTGCAGTTCTATATGTCTTTTTATAGAAGTAGGTATGTCGAATTCATCTGAATTATCTTAATATGTTTAAAGGAAATAAAACAGAAAATGTAAATTTTGGCATATGGCTGAAAACTCTTTTAACAATCTTATTTTTCTGTTTTTTTTTAAATTAATTTACAGTTCATATTCTTACTTCTCTAACGCAATAAAATAAACTGCTTATGTTTCAAACTTTATGATCTGTGGCTCGAATATAAATATATTGCCACAATCTTATTATTTAGGCAGGTATATGAAAAAGGGTCACGCGGCCACGCAGTTTTTGCAGATTAAAATAGTACCGCTTTATTTCCTTCGTTTGAATAAATGCGTATTGTTACACAGTACGACATCTAACAGGAATTATGATAACTATTTAGGTCTTTATTAAGGATTGACTCTCTTGGTGTAAATAGGGCCATACAAAAGTATTTATTTGGAATAAATCTATTGATTTAATCACGATTCGTGGTTGTAGTTTATTAGGCTGGCATTTTGATGTAATACGACTCAAATCAACCTATAGCCGATACAGTTGCCGAAATACACGCATACGCCGTTAGATTCTGTTACACATTAACATTTTATCACTATGTTTGTCAATGAAATTTGATTCATTTAATTTGAGGGTTCAGACCACGGCATAATAATATTTATTTCAAAGTACCTACTGTCTCACTTGCGTAAAGCTTTATTCACATAAGATTAGTGCGGTTGCATTGGTACTGCAGAAAAGTTATTAAAAAGGGTGCCGTATTCTTCAAATAGTGTTTTCTACAAAATGCAAATAATTTTAGACATTTAATAACTGAATAATCTAGGGTTTAGCAAATAATAGGAATGTTAACTCATCCCACCTGCAAATATTCAAAGATACTGAAGTAAAACGGCGAGAAATACGGGTGACTTTTGTAACGTTCAGATAAACTTAGCAGTAACGCCTTTGTACTGCAGTTGTATGGCAGAAGCTAAAAGCATTTTAGCTTTTACCAATCCTTTTCCAACAATCATACAAGGACCAATCAGAAAACTGCTTTTTAGACAGTAAACAGAATATTCACATTTTTGCAGGTTAAGTTTTTAAATTAGATTCTTATTTAGATATTTAGTTTAGAATTGATTTGATTCTAAAAAAATGGATGAAGAGGGCTGTTTGGTTTAGAAACAGTTACTTTTGCTGCTCTTATTCGCAGCGACGTCAATATATATAAAAGCTATACATGCAAAAAAAAATGAAAAGAAGAACTCGGAGATGGTGAGTGCGACCTATTAACCGCAGATAGCACATGCAAGGTGATTTCTATAATTTATATAAAGAAATGCGAAATGGGAATGCCGATTATTTTTTCATTTCACCCGAATGACAGTGGCAGTGTTTGATGACTTGCTGAAATTAGTGGGGCCTCATTTAACCCACAGTATACTAGTATACTGTGATTTGACCAAATATTAAAATAGACCATCTATTCCTGCAGATTGTAGGCTTATATTTTATCTAGGGTAGGCTTTTAATTACTATTCGGCAAATGATAAAAACCAACAATTTCCGTAGATAGGGACGTAGTTGACAAAACATAAACATAACCTCTCTGACGGTCAAGAATCTTGAGTTTTTGCATGTCGCCAACTTACAGCGGAAAAATTCCCCAACTTCTTAAGTCTACAGTAATTTTATGTAAACAGAGTAAATAATATTTAATACCATACAATTACAATACAACAGTACGACTGCAGTGCCATTGCACTAACGTTTATCTGAACGTTACTTTAGTAATACGTACTGCATTTATAAATACCTGCCTAGCACCTACTTAGTTCAAAGTTAAGAAAATGCAGATGAGATATGCAGAAAAAAATGAAATGCAGCAATAACTGTCAAAAACGTTCGTCCAATTCGTCCAACTACTCATTACATAATGTTTACTGAAAACAAACAAAATAATTTTACTGGTCGAATATTTTTCATAATTTAAAACCAGTTCGAAGTCCTTGTTTAAACAATCCTAATATTAGCTGTCAGGCAAGCAATATACTAATGTGAGAGTGTGGTGGGGAGTATTGAAGTTCCTTCGCCACGATGTCTCCTCCGCAGAAACATAACGTTGCTTGAACGAGGCAGTACAAGTTACGGACACTTCGCCGGAAGTAACAAGCAGCAAAAACTCCTCATTTTCCTCGTAGATACGCGATGGGAATATTTCTATTAGGTGGTCATGGCTAGTGTCAAAACATTCTAAAGTAACTACTAATTGGGAATGAAAGTTGTATATTTTATACAATCCTTTTGAAGAAGTGCACTTATTCAAAAGTCAAACTACGTTTGGTGAAAAAATCTAAATATCTTAAAAACAAAGTTTCTTAGTGACTCCCTCAAGAGTCAAGACCACTTTTTTCAGAAAATAGATTAAAATTTTAATATTTGTTCTGAAAAAAATACTTCACCATTGGCGAAGAAGTTTAGGAGGTTCAAGGGTGAAGAAAACCCATACCTACGCTATAGGTTTTAGTTCAAAAAAGTTATTCACATCAAAATAATAACCTTTTATTGTGACTACATGTTTCAAGTAAAAATATTTATTTTTTTAGTAGAAGTTGTATCCGGAAAATGGAATGCCATAGAGAAAAATGTTATAGGAAAGACAACCAAAAAATTTTCGAAGCTGTTTATGGTAAGTTCTAGCCGAAATTTTTGATTTCAAAGCGTCATGCAGGTGTTCTACTACGCACATAAGTTAAAAACACCTGTGTATAACGTTCTGTTTCGTAAATGTTATCTGGTCTATCTTTCCTATCCCTTTAAAATAGATGGCTCAGCAAATGCAAGGATAAATATCAAAGTTTTTTGGATTGGAGATATTCAAAAGTCAAGAACACCATCATCAAGTCCACCTGAAGACGTAAAAAAGAAGCAACTCCACACAATTCCGAAGAACATAAAAAAGCAATCACACCAGGAAAAGTTCTGGATCGTATGTTACTTGTACCTCAAGTAACTCAAGATGTACGAAAAGCCAGAACCAATTATTGGGGGTAGTATTGCCTTCATCAGCATATATTAAAAGAAGAAGAGGTAGGGGCAAAAAAGAAGATACAAAGTTGCAGAACACAAAGAAAGCCAAGTCGTTAGAAACTAAATAATTCAGATGTGATTTCCATTTCTTCAGGGTTAGATAATATGATTCTGAATGATTCATGCGATGATGATAAATATTTTAGTCATTTAGAGAATGACTACGTTAGATGTAATAAAAACTAACTAGACAAAAGGAAAAGATGACTAAATTAAATGACTATTGTACTTGAGATGGTTACATGAAGGCTGCACATCCTATAATAGCGTTTGTCAAATGTGAGGTATCACTGCAAAGAAAAAAATGTAACAGAGTTCCAAGAATCATTTATCCTACTCTTGTTAGCCCGTCTCAATTTGCTTAGGTAGAATAGATGGACTAAATTAGAATTTCAGATTTTTATTATTAACGTTCGAAAAATTAATGTGTCAGGTTCATATACATTTCTCGAAAAGTCGATATTAAAGGAGCTAAGTAACTTCAAAGTTTGTTTTTTGACTAGAACGTTTTTTTTTTCAAATTTGGCACACTTGTTACTTTTATACAGAAGCAGTTTCAGGTATCGGCTTAGTTTCCTTGACGTTTCCAGAGACATAAGGTTAAAGTCAAGTTACTTCTGAGGAAGAGAGCGATATGTCAAACGTCAATCTCTCAATGAATCCAGAAATTGTTCCACCAAGGTTAAAACAAATTAGTTAACTGTCTATTTTCCCATAAAGGTTGCGTATCTGCTTTTATATTGTATGAACGAAGCATATGGTTTGAAATACTATCATTGCTATTACTCAATTATTTTCAAGGTACACGCTTAATGAAATAATTGAAATTCACCAGTATGTCAAAACAATTTAAATGCCGTTTTCCTCGCAAACAGTTATTTTTCTTCACTTCAAACAAGAGTATCAAATATTATGAGAAATCATCAGTATTTAAGGATATACCATCAAAATTTCAATAAAATTAAAGACAAAATAGTTAGGTCTCAGCAATTTTGGCTAAATTTTACCTGAAAAGTTTGTTCTGCGTATTTTTTGTATATTTTTATTTATTTAAATAAAGAATATAATTTGTTTTGTAAAAGGTGGTCCATCTCTCATCGGTTTACCTTAACTGTTTAATTTCAGGATTATAATCTTATTTGATATCTGGGATGTGGCAGTTTGAAAGGTTTCATTTTCATTTTACAACACTATCCGAAAATTGTGAATTTCAAAGTCGCTAATTAAAATACTAATCACTTCGTTTTTTTATTTCCCACTGTATAGGCGCTAGTATTACATACGAATGACGGAAGTCGAAGCGGCCAATCTTATCGGTGAAATTAAGGTTTAAAAGGCCTATCTAATTGCGGGACAATGTATGCAAAGGATCCACTCTCTCGATTATAGCCCGGTACTGCGTGAAATCCCAGTTGATTGATTTTATTATGTTTACATACTGTCAAGTTTTTAGAGAACGGCTAAAGGAGTTTGAGAATGTGAGAATCATTTACAGGATACAAAAAAAACTTCCACTTTACGAGTCTATAAGCTGCTGCTATGAGCAAAAAGTAGATAAATCGTATGTACTTTTATTGTGCTTAAAAGCTCTTTGATACTGAATAATAAAATGCAAAATAACCATATTCTTAAATACAATAAAGGTCATCATAAGAGCTTCTACTGTAATGAACAAAATATTAAAGTTTCAAAATGAACACAATCCCTGGAAATTTTCTAGAATAACCGCAATCTGAACTTTGACCGAAGAAAATATATTATAAAATATATTACCTTACGTTTCGATAAAAGCTACGTTGGTTCCATGACAAACAATTCCTGGAAATTAAGACTATTCCCAAGTAACCTTGAATGCAGGAAAATTCGAGAATACATAAATATATTTCATCATTTGAAAAAAACCTAGCCTTTATTATAAAATCTATTTTCTAAAGTATACTTAGGTGGGAACAGGCAATTTCATACTGAATACGTTTCTCAAGAAGCCTTTATATTTTCTGGAATAAAATACGTTCTTTAATTATAAATGAACACTTTCAAATCACAATAACAGTTCAGCACACGCGGTCTTTAACAGAGTCGTACTCAGATCCCTCTGCCCATTGACATTTTACTTATTTATTAAACTTTATAATTAGTAGAGTACATAATAAACTAAAATGCCAGATAGGAAATCATACATTACTAATATCCTTAAACATGTATTTAGGAAGGAATAATCGGAAAACGGGACAATATAGTTAATGGTCTAGATTTTTTGACTAAGCCAACGTTTCGATTTTATTTTAAATCTTCCTCAGGGCTACAATAGGAAACAAGAGATAAGAATTATAGAACAATATTGACAATTTAAAATTTTAAACAAAACAAAAAAAATAGTTATACATACATATGAACAATTTGAAAAAAACATTGGAATACTATTAATTAAACAACAAAACATTAGATTAAAATATTAATTTAAAAAATTAGTAGCAACCTTACCTAGTGAGACAAAACCAGAGTCAAAAAGATAAAATTATTATTCATCATACAACGAGTAAGTTAATAAGAAAGGCTTTTACTCAACGATATAAATGTATAGTGGTAAACTGTAATGTTTCGAATCGTCTTCTACATCAAATATACAAATATCAGACATCGAGATACTAATTCATGAAAAGTAAAAAACCCAAGAAGGAAAAGCAATAAAAATAAGACGTTGACAACAAAAGAAAGGAATGATGTACTGAATGTTCATATTATAGGTATTATCATTTCATAAATTTCTTAATGATACCATTATAGATTACGCTTAAATGTTCATTATCAGACTTCTTGTTAATGGTATTATTTTGAGATTGTATACACAGAATCTCGCTAACGAGCCTTATTGCTAATTATATTCCTTATATTACTTATCAAGGATACCTTATAATAATGATTCAATTAAGATTTTTTAATATAATTACCAAAGAACAAAAAGTTGTTGAAATATAACATTTAACCTTGAAATAACGTAAATGTTATTATAACCAAAATGGGATATATACTTGGACTAAATAATAAGTATCCTAAAGGTTATAAGGACATACCTATTCAGAAAAATAGCCGATTTTGTAGTGTTTTGAATAAATAACTCTTATACAAAAACTGAAGTAACAAGATATCATAAAAAATATTGCTGAAAATGAGACAACTGAGGGTTTTCCATGATTTTTTTTCTCTTATGATGCTGATACATCTTATGCCACTAACTTTCCCGAAACTACTAACGCTCACAATAACAAAAAAGAATAACTGGTAGTGATGGTATTCCACACGATATTTTGAGAGGATATCATCAAGAATGGGTAAGATTGTCTTTGATTCATATTTTAAATCTAATTATAGAAGCACGAAAATTTAAATTAGACCTATGGAAATTTGATTTATATACTCGAACTTACAGAAGTGGGAATAAATCGGATATAAGAAATTATAGAAGAACAGCAGTGGCGGTCAGTACTATGAGGCAGGTGGGGTAGAGCCTCAGTAAAAATTTGAAAGTAACAAGTAACAAATAAGAATCAGTTACTGCTTACTTTAACAATCTAATCAATGTATTACATCCAGTAACATTACAATATATATGTTATACCTGTCTGTATCTATAAATTACTTTAAACACTCAAATGTAACACCAAATACATTACTAATGGTGTAGCGCTTTGAACAGAGACGTTGAGGATCTTTTAAATTTGTGTATAGCCAATCTTCAATACGTTCATAAGCACAATAAGATAAATAAGGAGGCATCCGAGGCATGTCTTATACCAATAAACATACAGGGTTAACTATGACTTAGTACAAATATTTTAAGAGGGGATAAGGCAAAATAAGAATTAACGGAATCATCTATCAAAAAATTTCCAAACTTATTTATAAAGCGAAAGAAAATGTTTTCAAAACTATATTAAATCCTCATTTATCGCCGTCACTGACCTTCTGTCAGCCACGAGGTTAGGTATATTCTGCCAAAGTCAAAGGTATCAAACGTAGTGACAGGTCACCGCGTTGACACGTGTATCAGTTTACGCTGCTTTGAAAGAAAAAATAATACAACATGTAGATTATTATTTAATGATTTTATGAGAAACACGATATGGTAGCACAGGGAGGCAACACCTACCTTACTAATAATTATTTCCAAGACTGATATTTGCAGAGATTTTTAGAGTGTTGTATCATTTTCTGTTTTCTTACATGTTTAAATTAAAACCTGCCATTGCAAAGATTTTTGTACTTGATGTGGAACTCTGTCCTTCCCTCGACCGTTCTTTTTGTTTAAAGCGAGGTACTTATTTGGTCCGGTGGTCATGACCAGGTCGATTACTTACTTCGGGAAAAACCACAAAAGATAACAAAAAATACACGCAAATGTACACAAATAACAGTTGTTCAATGTGGTTCAAAAAGTAACAGTAATATGCACTTGTCACACTCCCATAAATCAGCACCTTATCCGTCATCTAGGCATTTGAATGCCTATGTTTGTAAATACACAAAAAATACGCGAAAAGTTAAATTTGCGAAAAGCAAGTACTGAAAAAATTATTTCAAGCTAATCAGAGTACTGCACCCAGATGAAATATTATTTGACATCTGCAGACGCCATCTGTGGGCCACTAATGCAAGGTGCACTTCACGGCGATAAATTTTTAAAGTTCTTGTGTTCTTAGGGAATTAAATTCTGTTAATACTAATAATAGTAACAATATTAACAGTAATCCGATGATGTTCGCATAAAATAATTAGTAATATTTTAAACTATAACATCCAAAGATATTTACAGTGTTGTGTAAAAATATTTCTTAGAAACTTAGAACATAATTAAGCTTCGCATGTTCTTTGAGATTTGGAGAGTATGCAACTAGCAATGCAGTATTCTAGGTTACGTTATTTTAGAACATTTTGTGACTAATTTTAAACGTTTTATGGTAATTAAATAAAGTATATTATGTCGGATATGTTAGTGGTTAATACGACAAATCTGTAAGGAGTGAAAATGTAGTTTTGTCAGTGTGCAACGAAAGAACGAATACAAAATACTGCAGCTAATCGGATTAACTGTTATCTGTTATCAGGTACTTAGGCATTATTATTATTAATAAAAATGTTTATTTTCGTCGTTTCTACACTTGACAATGCTGAAAAAAAAACAACCGCACGGTAGTTGACAGAGAAAAAAGGGTTGTGCCTCATTTTTTAAACATTGAGCTAGAATTCCGAAATATTTTTTTTTATTGTCTTTTAGACCTCCCTAAGCACGTAGTTAAAATTGTTATACTTAGTCATAGTTAACCCTGTACAGATAAGAAAGAGATGGAGAGCATGCAATCCGTTGATAGCCATCCATGTAGAGGATCATTTATAAATCAATAGTTATTTATGCAACAAGTACAAAAAGTAAGTGTTTATTGCACGCGACGTGAGATTGTCCAACGAAGCCGTCAGGCCGAGTAGGACAACACGTCGAGTGCAATAAGTACTTTTTGTACGAGTTGCATACAATATTTTTTCTACGTTCATGCAATGACCAAAAAATGTTTTATTTAGATGACACTAAGTGTAGGAAAATGTGACGTCGATTTGAATGTTTATGTTTGTCATGATGACAAAATCCTGTAGTAGAGTGACAGATGAATGCAATAAACATTATTGCACTAGTGCAATAAAGAACCACTTTTTCCACTTAATATATTTCAATAAAGTTTTGTTTTTTGCATGAACGTAGAAAAAATTTATTTTGTTAATCATCGTTTTGTTATAAATTTTGCCAGTTTGTGGTATTATTGAAGGCTGGTAATTCAAGGATAAAGAATCGTATCTAAACATGCACAAAAAATCCATCCGCTAGGTGCTGATTCTTCTGAGTTATTTTCATTTAAAAGTTTCAATGTATTTTGTGGTGATTTTCTTTCAGACGCTGATATTGCTATTTAGTAAGAGCTACAAACTAAAAATATTTTTCCTGAAATTCCTAGACATATACAAGGTGATTCATATTAAAGTTACATTTTTGTAAAATGGAACCCCCTGTATATTATTGCATATTTTGATTCCTCGGTCAATTCTAGTGTGACTTCATGTACCATATTTGGAGCCTAAAACGTACCTTTTGGACGTTAATTCGATATTTTGTCTGATGTCTACAACAGTTGAATATCAGAGGTGGACGGCAACATAGGAGGTTGTGATTGGGTGAAATTATTGACCACCCTCCGTACTACCAAGAGCTAGAAAGTCAATTATGAACTCTGTTTGTTATGGCTGATATCGTCGCTCTAATTATGAAAACTTCAATCATGGTTAACTTGATTTTTTTAAATGGAACCTACATATTTTTTTCATGTCACCAGATAATACAATGATTACCTTTCACCCGATATAAAATTATTTATATTTATCTCTAATACTTTTCTTCTATTCCACAATTACTTTTTACTATGATGGATTTAGGCAAACCAATTAATGAATCATGGATAACTTGATTTTTTTAAATGGAACCTACACATTTTTTTCACGTCACCAGATAATAATCCCTTTTACCCAATATAAAGTTATCTGTATTTATCTATAATACTTTTCTTCTAATCCACAGTTACTTTTTACTATGATGGATTTATGCAAACCAATTAATTTAAACTAAATTAAAAAATAAATAAATAAGTAAATAAATATGATGGCAGCATTTATTCATACGAATTAAAAATTAAAGTGGAAAAAGGAAAAAGTGTATATCGAACAACGAACGACAGCTGAAAATATGAAAATCAGAATTAGAAATGTTCTCACCCCAGAAATGTTAATGAAAGTTCAAGATTCTTTTCGTCGAAGAATTCACATTTGCATTCAACAAGAAGGTCGTCACTTTGAACATTTACTTTGAAGTTATATTGTATTTACTGTTTATTTACTAAACCACTGTAGTTTTTGTGAAGTTTTTTTGTAATTTTTGTTCATTTATTTGTGTTACTATTTAATAAGTAATCATAATGAAACCTACTGTTTGTTTTCCATAGCCAACTTTACTCCCGAATGCTTGAAAAAACTAAATGTGATATTGTGGAGACCAATAATTGAATTAAACTAAATAAACATGAGTCATTTTTAATAAAAAATCACTTTAATTTTTAATAGGCATGAATAAATGCTGCCATCATATTTATTTATTTATTTATTTATTTTTCAATTTAGTTTAAATTAATTGGTTTGCATAAATCCATCACAGTAAAAAGTAATTGTGGATTAGAAGAAAAGTATTAGAGATAAATACAGATAACTTTATATCGAGTGAAAAGTAATGAAATGTGTTATCTGGTGACATGAAATAAATTTGTGGGTTCCATTTAAAACAATATCAAGTTATCCATGATTGTAGTTTTCAAAATTAGAGCGACGATATCATCCATAACAAACAGAGTTCATAATTGACTTTCTAGCTCTTGGTAGTATAAAGGGTGGTCAATAATTTCCCCCAATCACAGCTTCCTGTGTTGCCGCCCACTTCTGATATTCAGCTGTTTCTAGACATCAACTTTTTGACAAAATATCGAAAAACGTCCAAACGGTACGTTTTAGGCACCAAGTATGGTACATAAAGTTACACTAGAATTCACCGAGGAATCAAAATATGCAATAATATACAGGGGATTCCATTTAAAAAAGTGCAACTTTAATATGAATCACCCTGTATATGTCTAGGAATTCCAGTAAAAATATTTTTAGTTTATAGCTTTTACTACCCCCCACCCCCCACCAACAGCAGATTTTAAAAATATATATCAGTATAACCACAATCTTCCGTCCACACACTATTAGCCCACCCTGTATATATAATATTTTGATGTCCAGTATCTCCAGCTTAGTGTTGATTTATTCTTTCTGACTCACCCTGTATATCCAATTATATTAAATCTAAAAAAGTCATTCAAATGGTAAAAATATATAATTATTATGCTTAATTGTACTAAGTAGCTAATGTAGAATTAGAGTTAGTAAAATTAATTGAAATTATTACATAGTGATATCATCACCCTAACTAACTTATTTCGCTTCCGTGCACATTTCAAATTGTTCCGATCCCGAGTCCATTTGCACACTTCCATTATGACTTTTTATGAAATAATTAATGGCACGGTTCTCTAGTTCTCTATTTAATATGGTGTACCGGACTGTACCGGGGGAACTTACACGCTGTCTCGGCAACCACCTGTAGAACGTCATCTACACGTCCTCGCCGACCTCTTTCTCCGCGGCAGCGCACGCGAGAAGGACACTCCCAGATACCTTCACTGACGGCACCGCGAAATAGTGATTAGTGGCTTGTCGAAGAATACGGCTTAATTAAAAACAGCTTGATCAAATGCAGCGTGAATGTTTTATGGGCAGCATTACTTTAACTAAGGTTTACTTTTATACAGTCTCTGATAATGTGCCTAATCTACCGGATCAGTCTTAATGTTGCTAAAATGTATAGTGTGGGAACGGGATCCATTAATACGTATGCGGGTATTTGTGGTATAATTTCCCGAGATAAACAATCTATTCGGGTAAAGTGCATTATAAAGAGACTTTTAGTGCGTCTTGTATGGATGAAAATTTGAGTTAATGAGTTCATAGTTTATAACCGATAACAATTTCTTATTACGTATTTTACTTCTACTTATACTAGAGACTTGCACGAGTAGCTATGAAATTATCTGAGTATAAGTACATATACTAACCCAACTAGCAAAATATATTTTATATTGTATAAATTGCTATAAAATAAATTTTATACTAGCTTCCTATATTCCTATAACTTTACTTGTGATCATAATAAAAAAATATTTAACAATCAAAATGTAATCGTTTAACTTAGCTAATTTTATTGAGTTATATTAGAGCTTATCTAGTCTTACCTATCTGATTATGCAGACGTTAATGAAGCTTGCGCTGAATTTTATGGGAAATTAAATTTAGTTCTTTCGCAACATGTTCCTTTAACAGCTACGAATAGACGTAAAATATTATATTCTCCGTGGTTCAATAAATCTATAATAAATAATATTGAAACGACGCCACAGGCAGGATTTTGCCTGTGGCAAGTCCACAAATGATTTAATCTTTCTTAATGAATTCAGAACCTTACATTATCTAATAAAGAGGGATAATCATGAAAAACACTCCTAATATTCCTAATTCGATGAACTGTCTAGACCAATCTATCAATGATGCTGAGGGTATAGGAGAGGCGTTCGTACAATTTTTTCAATCTGCGTTTAATCAATCATCAACTTTTGACTGGTCTAAGTCTGATATTGCAAATAATGTGTTACTTAATATTCCTGTAGTTTCTGAGCAAGACGTTTATATTGCACTGAAAAGATTTAAAATAAGTTAACAACTGGTCCTGATGGAATTTCTGCTTTTTTATTGAAACATTGTGCACCTATATTTGCTTTGCCACTCAGCATTATTTGTAATTTATCCTTTAATTCTGCAACTTTTCCGCAAATTTGGAGTAGGTCAAAAATATGCCCAATTTTCAAAAAGGAGACAAGATGAATATTGAAAATTACAGACCTATAGTTATTCTTTGTAATTTTAGAAAATTGTTTGAAATGATTATTTACAATATTCTCTGTTTCCATGCTAAATCACTTATCTCATTCTCACAACACGGTTTTATTTCTGATCGATATACAACAACTAACCTTATAAGTGTCACACAATTTATCGCTAATACTATGGACATGGGTAGTCAAACTGACATTATGTATACGGATCTATCTAAAGCCTTTGATAGGCTTGATTATGGTCTCTTGTTACATAAATTATCCAACTTTGGATGTGCATTGAATTTTCTTAAATTTTCTCATTCATATTTAAGTAATATAACTCTAAACGTTCAGTATTGCAGTTATAAATCAATTGACATATTAGCGACATCAGGGATCAGTACCTAGCCCCCTTTTATTTATAATATTCATGAACGACATATTTAATAGTATTCAGGCACATGTTATATGCTGACGATCTCAAACTCTTTACATCTGTTGATTCTGTTCAGGACTGTTACTATTTACAGCAAGAACTATTAAAAATTAACTCCTGGTTCCAAACTAACAAATTACCATTAAATTTATCCAAATATAACGTCATGAGTTTTACTAAAAAAATTGTTCCTATTGAATATAACTATACAACAGGGTGATTTTAAATAAAGTAGCAAAAATGCCTTAGGTGAAAATAAACCGATTTAACCTAACGTATCTATATCCCAAGTCGCTTAATAAAAAAGATACAGGGTGTCAAAGTTAAAATTTTACTTTCGATATTTGGAGATAACTTCTAAAAAAATCCAAATATTTACTTAAAATTTGTAAACCAGGGATTTTTGCGGATGAGAAATTCAAATTTGTTACTAATTTTGACGTCACTAGTAGAGGGCACCACCTATGGCACATCATGTTTCTTTTAAACGGCAGAACTTTTTTGCAGCTTAGTGTATCCATCTGACTAAAGAAATAATTGATTCTCCTACCTGTTTTATTTGAAAAATTTATACCTTGCTAAAGTCGTTAGAAGTACCCTTTGAAATAATCATATTTGAAATGCTGAGTGCACCGAGTAAAAACTATTTTGGTTTTAGGTAAAGTGTCTTTTCTGCTGCAAAAATATTACTTGTAAAAGTTGTTCAGAATGGTAAATTATGAAGACGTGCAAAATTTTAAGAAGATCGGCGAGGTTTGATGAAACCATTTTTCAACAAAGCACAAAGATTTTATCAAAGCAGGCCGATCTGTTTGAAATTTTGCACATCTCCATAATTTACCGTTATGAACAACTTTTTCAAGTAACATTTTGCTATATTTTCAGTAAAAAAGTCAATTTACCTGAAACGATAACAGTTTTCAATCGGTGCACTGAATAATTCAAATAGGATTATTTCGAAAACTGTTACTCCTAACGACTTCAACAAGGTATACCTTTTTCAGATATAACAGGTAGGAGAATCGATTGTTTCAATAGTCAGATTTATACACTAAGCAGCAAAAAAGTGCTGCTATTTAAAAGAAACATGATGTGTCATAGGTGACGCCCTCTACTAGTGATGTCAAAATTAGAAACAAATTTGAATTTCTCACCCGCAAAAACCCCTGGTTTACAAATTTTAAGTACATATTTGAATATTTTAAGAAGTTATCTACAAATATCGAAAATAAAATGTTAACTTTGACACCTTGTATCTTTTTTATTAAGTGACTTGGGATATTTTCACCTAAGGAATATGTGGTCTCATTTTTGCTACTTTATTTAAAATCACCCTGTATAGTGGATAATACTTCATTAAACAGATGTACTTAGCTCAAGGATCTAGACGTCATTTTTTATACAAAATTGTCTTTTGTTCAGCATATCGAGCAGGTAATATACAGATAGAGAAAATATTTAACCGATCATGGGGAGATTCTATTACATACATTTCAAATGTATACCATACCATATATTTGTATGGCATTTGCTCACTGTGCTGTGTGGTAGTTCTTGCTCTAATAAAACTGACTTTTTTGTGAGAAGTACTGTGTTAAAAAAACTATAACGTGGAAAATATGTTTGTTGTCTTGTGTGCAGATAGATCTGTTAATCAAATGATGTACATTAATTAGAATAAAAGTGCATTATAAAGTTAAAAATAAGATATATTTGCTACTAGTAAAAATGATTCTGTTAAACTTCCATATGTACAAAAACAGAACAAAAATAAACAAAAACGTGATAACATTTTAAATGAATAAAAAACTTATCTCATAAATTACCACTGTAAAATATATGGTGTACCAAAAAATGTCTTGTGATGATGAGTACATGAAGAAACTAGTTAAAATTCTGGAAGAAAGTAATAAAAAAGCATTAGAGGAAGCAAATAAAAAGCAAACAGATGTTATTAAACAACACATTAGACAAGAGATAAATATATTGCGAAATACATTTGAGTCAGCATTAGAATCCAAATGCAGGGAATTTGAAGAGAAGTATAATAATCTAAAAGATAAATATGAGAAATTGGAAAAAGTGCAGCGTGGACACAATATAGTCATATTTGGGTTGCCCAAGTCAACGGAAAATTTACCAAGTTACGTAGTTCGAGTTATAAAGGAGTATACTGAGCTTGACATAACAGTAGATGATATAGATAATGTGTATAGAATAGGAAAGGAAACCAACACAAAACCTATAATAGTGAAGTTTCTGTCATACTTAAAGAAACAAGAAGTGATTCGACGAAGCAAAAAGTTTAAAGGAAGTAAAATAAGCATTAGCGATGATCTTACCGTGGAAGAAAGAGAAGATATGAAAGTCCTTCGCAAGCATCTACAAAAAGCTCGGTCCGAAAACCACAATGCATTTATAAGGAATATGAAGCTTATTGTAAATGGCCGATCATACACTGTTCAAGATTTAAGTGATGAAGATAACGAGGGAGTGCAAGGTTCAACTAGTGAAGGTGATATGACAAAATATACGGCAGCATCAGAAGACCAGATAATTATAAGTGAAAATAATACTGCACAGGATCTGATACAAGGAAAGGAAAAATAAATAATTCGTAATATTAAAACCCAAAAGTATAAAGTCCCGATTAACGATGAAGAAAATGCATGTTGTGCAAGAGAGGTGTTCGTAGAACCGAAAATTACAAGGTACACAAGGAAGGCCAACGCTAAGGAAATAAATAAACAAGGCAAATAGTAATAAATCATTCTAAATTATAAAGGTAGACAGTGCTTTACCAAATTTTCACATTTATTTACTGTATTGGCTCACCCTATATTTTGATTATACTCTATCCTGCTTGTATTTGATATTAGGCTTACATATTTTAGTCATAGTTTTAACCCAAAATTTATTATACCTATACTTAAATTCAATTCAATTATTTACTGTAGTGATATTATTGTCATTATAATGGATCAGTATATTAGAGATGTTAATTTTGTTCCTATTGACACATTTGTGTTTGAAACTCACAATGAATATAATCTAAACATTAAAAATAGAAAATCATCTAGTTTTAATGTAATTAATCAAAATATTAGAAGCATATTTAAGAATATTGAAGAATTTAATATATTTATCGATCAAATAAATTGTTCATTTGACTGTTTAGTACTCACAGAGTCATGGAAAGTTAACTGTACAGATTATATTCAAAAAAAAGGCTATGACTTACTTTACAGTGATGGTTTAATAAATAAAAGTGATGGGGTAATAATTTACATTAAAAATACTTATAATTATACACATAAAATTGTAGAAATAGGTGAATGCAAAAGCATTGAGGTGAAAATAAATTTATCAAACAAAAAATGTATAATGATTACTGCAGTATACAGACCTCCATCTACTTCTACGGAAGAATTCATAGATAAAATGCTAGAATACCTAGAACAAAATAAATCTCAAAATCTGGATTATCATATATTCACTGGAGACATAAATATTGATTTACTAACAGACAATGATATTGTATCAAATTATTTAAATGCTTTGTATGAATATAACTTTGTTAGTTTTATAAATAAACCAACAAGAGATTTGTCTTGCTTAGATCACTTTTTTGTGAAAGGAAAGGGAAACGATTGGATAAATAAAATCTTACCATCTATCATTAAAACAAATATAACTGATCATTTCTCTACTTTATTAATGATTAATTCACAGTTTAATAATAATGTACAGTTTAAACAGGCCGAGTTTATTAAAAATATTAATACGAAAGTTTACGGACAGAATTACAAACTTATAATTGGAATTTATTTTATACTATTATAGATACGGAAGAAGCTGCTAAATATTTCTTGACATATTTAAAAGACGTTTTAAATAAACATACTGTATACATAAAACAAAAAAGACAAAATAGAAAGCGCAAATGTTGGGTAACTAATGGTTTGATTCAATCTATAAATAAAAAAAATGCGCTTTACAAAAAGCATAAAAAATATCCTGATAATGTCACTGTAAAAAATGAATATATTAATTATCGTGATCACCTACATCATTTAATAAAACTAACGAAATGCAACTATTTTAAAAAAGAGATAGAAAAAAATAGCAGTCCTAAACATTTATGGAATATAATAAATAACATAGAACATACTAATAGAAAAAGTGATATTAAACAAATAAATATTGACACGGATACGGTGACTGAAAATAAAAATACTATTGCCTCTGCATTTAATGATTACTATAGTAATGTTGGGAAAAGTCATGCGGCTAAAATTGTCAAACCCGCAGCCCCAACGCCTCAACGACATCAAACTATACATTCTATATACTTGCATCCGACTGACGAAACTGAAGTCATTAACACAATAAAATCATTAAAATGTAACAAAGCTCCTGGAATCGATGGCATAAAAAGCGAAACTCTCAAAGAAATATCAGAAGAAATTGCACACCCTTTAACATATTTAATTAATCTAATATTTGAGACAGGGATTTGTCCCTTGGATTTTAAAATAGCGGTCATAACACCTATACATAAAAAAGGTGATAAAAATGTTACATCAAATTACAGGCCCATATCGTTGATTAATAATATTGCAAAGATTTTTGAAAAAATCCTGAAATTGCGACTGGTTGAATTTCTGGAAAAATATAAATTACTTTCATCGAATCAGTATGGATTTAGATCAAATAAATCAACTCAGGATGCAATTTCTTCTTTAACCGCGGAAATTTACAAAAGTATAGATGAGGGGAAAGTCTCTCTTTGTGTGTTTCTGGATCTTGCAAAGGCTTTCGATACGGTGAGCCATTCGTTGTTGTTGGAGTCTTTGCAGGATATAGGAATACGAGGTGTAGCACTTGATTTAATGAACAGCTATTTAAGCAATAGGACACAACTTGTAAAAATTGATTCTGCACTCAGTCCACCGATAATAGTAGAATACGGTGTGCCACAAGGTACTGTCATAGGACTTGTATTATTCTTAGTTTATATTAACAGCATACTTGAAAGTGCGTTCGGGGTTAATCAACAGTTTCGCGGATGATACTGCAATATTTTACTCTGCAAAGAACTGGAATGATTTGCAAAATAAGGTAGAGAATGATATTAGTTATATTTTCGATTGTTTCAGTCATAAACAGTTAACAATAAATTATGATAAAACTAAATTTGTGCCATTTGCCTCTTATAAAAATAAATTACCAAACTTTGTTACCCTTTCGATCACATCCCAAAATGTAAATATAGGATCTACATACAATATGAAATATTTAGGACTTACCATTGACAGTCACTTAAGGTAGGATGTTCATGCAAAAAATGTTGCAAATAATCTAAGATGTTTAGTCTACAAATTTAAATATTTAAAAACTTTTCTTCAAATCAAGCAACTAAAAATCTTATATTACTCATTAGTTGAATCACGCCTGCATTACGCTATTTTAGGATGGGGTGGTATAGCTACTGTATATATGAAAAAAATAGAAATTCTACAGAAACGAATTCTGAAAATAATGTATAATAAACCAAACACTTACCCGTCAGATAACATTTATGTGGAGTCTGGAATTTTGGATATCAGACAATTGTTTTTGTACAGTATAACAATCTATTTATACAAAAATAGAACACAATTACATTTTATTGATCATCAGTATTCTACAGGACAAAAACTGAGGCAACTTGTCAAAACTAGTACTAGTCAAAAAACTTTAGGACAACGGAATTATGTTTATTTGTCTTGCAGGATTTACAATTATCTCCCTGAAGAAGAAAGACTCAAGATTTTGACCTTAAATTCTATTACAAAAATGAAAAGAGAAATTAAAAAATATATTATGTCTATAAACAGAAATATAGCTCATTCACTAGTAGACATACGAAATTGAATTGTATATGTTAAATATGTATTGTCTTAGTAGTGTTTAGTTTTAGTGTTTAATAATGTTATTGCTTATATGTTTCTTGTATACTTATGTATATGTTAGTAGGGCTTCAAATGTGTTAATATGTCAGTAAATTTAAATTATCAGCATAGCTGGTGGGAGTTATGTGGTGTTGATGAATAAGATACCCACGCACAACGATAGTTCTGTGGGTTTCACTGTTTATTTGCATTATATATTCCTATGTTGTTGTTGTTATGTGAATATATATGTATATATAATATGTCATGTAGTATAGAGGCTGCATATTATGTAATTTTACTTTATATTCTGAAGCAAATAAATATTATTATTATTATTATTATTATTAAATGCATGGGGGTATTGGTGGAAAGATGACGCACGGCAGGGCGGGCTTAGTCAGTACTCCCCTACTCTCCTACGCCCACGGCCGAACGCCAAACGAATAGTGTGCTATACGAATACTGGTTTAGTCCGCCAAAATAGGGGAGGACGCGCCAAGCTTGGACGGCGAGCAGTGGAAGGGATTATTCTTAGCATTTCATATGATCGGTTAAATATTTTTCCTATCTGTATAATGCCTACAAAACTTTTGGTTTTGTTATAAGAAATACACGTCGATCACAGCTGTTAAGTAGATTTAACTTAAGAGAATAAGCCACACGACGCACTTACTTTTTAGTGTTATTTTTACATAAATTATTGTCTGCTGTCATTGATTCTCCAGATATTTTGAGTAATTTTAATTTCAATATCCCTTGTATTCAAACTTGTTCCCATATATGCTTTTTTATTTGCCTACTGCAAGAACTAACGCGCTTAAATGTTCTCCTATTTATGGAATGTGCACAGAGTATCTGAATTATCAAGCACACTTTGACATTTTTAGCTGTTCCACTGCTACTATAAAGCAATGTATATTAAAGTAAGTTTACTTGTTTCCTTTGATTTTTTTCTTAATTTAATTTGCTTTGTTTATTGTTATTATTTTAATTTGTTTTCAAATTTAATTACTTATCTATTATTATTTTTACACTAATTTTTGTTTTATTTTATGTTTATGTATATGTGTCTTATTTTTTTGTTTTATTTGTCTTTTTCGCTAAAATGTTATGTTTGTTCCTACCCTGTAATTGAATTTCCCTCAGAGCAGCAGCATTTCTAAATAAATAAATAAACAAACAAACAAATAACTAGGTTAAATGCCTTTATACGATACTTATATCATCGAAAACGGCCCACTTGTATACAACACTTTTAAAACAACTTTATGCAGCAACTATAAAAACTTTTTGTAGTCTGTAAAGATACATTATATTTTTTAGTGAAAAATATTAGAACCAAATCATTTTAAACAATCTGGACTTTGTGTTTCAACAACAAAAATTTTATTGCGCCGCACATTTTATTGATAAACTATATATGCGTTTGTGACAAAAAAATTATGCGCTTTGGTTTAAACCACATTTCCTTTAAAATTGTAGAAAATAAATTATAAAATATTAAAACTAAGCTTTCTTTAATTTATAAAAGCATTGTACAATTATATTTAATTATCTTATAAAATAATCTTCTAAAAATAGTAAAATCATCTGTTCAAAGGAAACTGATGTTGAAATCGAGATTCCATTATGGCATTAGGTTTTTCATCAGACCAAAAATGTTTATTGTAGAAGTTTATTATATCATCTCTGGAAAAAATAGATCTGTCGATAAACAATATCCCAGCAGTAAAGTCAATATTTTGTTCATTTTTTTATAAAATCTAGTGGCAAAATGGTAGTAGAGCAGGATAGTTTTGTGGCAGTTCTGATGCTTCAGGATGGACCAAACTAATTTATGATTGACATTAAAATTTGCAGCAATCCTAGTACTAGTATTTGGGTCTTCTTCAATTTCATGTAGAATAGTTTCTTCCAACTTAGGCGTTCTAACACTCAGCGGTCATCCAGGAATTGGGTCTTTCTGAAATGAGTCTGACTCCGAAAGATGTTGAAATACATTTCTGAACATTCTTGAATTTGGAGTTGATGAGTTGACGATTTGGAAGTATATTTATTCACCTAACCTCAGTACCATTTCCATCTGCAAGGCCATAAATGTAAACCATTTTGCCATTTCAGCATATAAATTTGCATAAGCAAAACTTAATCTTTAAAAAATCAATTTAATAAGGTGACGGCAAATACAAAGTGCAAAGGAAAAAATGAAGGTAATACAATGGTGCATATGATGACCTAGTTTATTTGTAATATTATACAGGGTGATGTATATTTTTCGGGAAATAATAAATGATGATACCCACACCTCCACCACTGGTAAGCTTCTAAAACTGGTAATTTTTTGTTTCATACCTAGATACTGTCGTACTAAATATGCACAGCGAATTTGGTTAAATTATCTCAAGCGGTTTGGAAATTAAAAACTGATCTTTTTTGACACGCTGTAACTGAATGTCCTAAGACGACACATTTGTATAACAAAAAAAACCTTAGTTTTACCCACATAATAGTCACCTGGATATATCGTTCGTGATATAGTTCTAGCGAAATTTTATGAGATATGAGTAATAGGCAATGTTTTTCTATTTCAATTCAATTGTCAACTATTTTTTAAACTATTTCTGTGCTATTCTATTTGGAGTAAGGATTTAAGGACTAAGCTTAAGCGGCTAATCTATAGCCATAAATAAAAATTAAATTAAAAATGACGTTACATGCATTGTTAAAAATATCAAATGAAAAACCTTTAACTAACTTTAGTGATGAAGTGATCAAACCTAAGGTGTTGTTAGTTCCGTTCTATGAATGTTCATATAATTAATCCAATTAGAGCTGAATATATTCAGAAGTAGCTGTTAAAAAATTACCTCTATAAATCAGACGTCCCTTGGTACAAGTGTTCTAAGATTTGTAGTTGATAACTAATCCTTCTATCTAAACTTTTCGGTGATATAAATCTTAGTTCAGTTAAAATAAATATAAAAAACAGGTGTGTTGTGTAATAACCTCAAATGATTTCGTGTAGTCAAACCAGTGATAAATATGTTACATATTTTTTCTGAATATTTGTTAAGCAGATACGATAGCGTGGAAATTTCAACCCACATCCCAATTGTTGTGCTGTTCTATATTTGGTTTGAAACAAATACAAACGAAATGTTTAATTCAGAGGCAGCGTGACGAGCATTTTTTATGGAATGAAAGAATAAGAACCTTTCTTCTGAGTGCATAGTTTGGACCTTTTTATTTTCAATTTTTTAGCAAATTTGAACTGAATGTTTTGTACGCAAACGAGTAAATCATGATCTATCAGAATTTAATACAGGGTGCGTATTCCGTGGTCAAAAATAAGGATTTTTTTTATATGAACGTGGGGTCTTAGGACAACCATTGTCCAGCTGCAGCGTGTCAGAAAAAATCAGTTTGTAATTTAAAAGGGTACGTTTACATCTGACACTTGTGTCCCGATATATGTGTCAAGCATCAGATATATACAGGCTGTATCACATAAGAGGGCCACTCCCATGTATCTCGCTTAATATGCGAGACACGTCAAAAATCTTTAATTGTTTTTTGTTGCATTTTTGGAGGCCTTTATGCTCGTAAAAACAAATTTGAGATCCAAGACCAACTTTATGAGTAATAACAAAAAAACCTGTTAAGTGCCCAAACTTTAAAGCTAACTTTTTTATTTTAAGAGATAGAGAAAACTTATTGGTAATAAATTTTTATTGCAAAATTGATACCTTCCACCTGATATAAACAGATTTTTGAAATATCGTATGTGGTTCGCAGCGCCCTCTAGGCGGATAAAAAAAAATTTATTGAAGGAGGCTATGGCCACAAAAAATTGTCTGTCTTTCATGCAATATACTACATGTTGCCCTTATCTTTCATATTTATTACATTTTTTCAATTTTAGTTAAAAAAAGTGAACCTAAATATTTTCGTGTTGCTCAAGATAATGTAGAACCTGTTTTAAAGACGCCAATTGCAAAAAAATAATAAACAGAATGTACCTTTTTTATGAAAATACAGATTTTCTTATAATATTATTTTATTACATTGTCTGTGTCAAAATAATTTTAAAGACCCAATTGCTTCTAATGTGAAAAGCAATAAAATAATATTATAAGAAAATCTGTATTTTGCATATAAAAGTACATTCTGTTTATTATTTTTTTTGCAGTTGACGTCTTTAAAACAGGTTCTACATTATCTGGAGCAACACGAAAATATTTAGGTACATTTTTTTTAACTAAAATTGGAAAAAATGTAATAAATACAAAAGATAAGGGCAACATGTAGTATATTGCATGAAAGACGAAAAAAATAGGCAATGTTTTGTGGCCATAGCCTGCTTCAATAAAAAATTTTTTTATCCGCCTAGAGGGCGCAGCGAATCACATACGATATTTCAAAAATCTGTTTAAATTAGGTGGAAGGTATCAATTTTACAATAAAAATTTATTACCAATAAGTTTTCTCTATCTCTTAAAATAAAAAAGTTAGACAGCCTTAAAGTTTGGGCACTTTATACGTTTTTTTGTTATTACTCATAAAGTTGGCCATGGATCTCAAATTTGTTTTTACGAGCATAAAGGCCTCCAAAAATGCAACAAAAACAATTAAAGATTTTTGACGTATCTCGCATATTAAGCGAGATACATAGGAGTGGCCCTCTTATGTGATACAGCCTGTATATCGCTAGTGACTGTTTACATTACAGACAGGAGTTACTATATATTTATATCGTGCATATGTGTATGACACTTCTTGTCGCTATATGTGTACGAACCGTTTATACATATGTATTAAGTAAATACACTTGTGTCATACACATCAATTCATAGCATAAAGACTAAGTTCAGTCGTGGCACGATGAGTATCGAAACAAAAAATTGCTACCCGTGTGATTGCCCTGGATATGTTACTTAAGAAAAAAAAACGTTCAGTGTAGTTTTGGGAATGAATTTTGAAACGTGATGAATTAGGTGTATATGAATTAGTTAATCTCAGAACTAAGTGTCGAAAATCCGCAACAATTCTCAAATTATTTGAGGATGACACCAACTCAATTTGAAAAGCTTGTTTGTAAAATAAATAAGGAATATACCAAATTCAGAAAAACTATTAGCGTAGCAGAAAAAGATTAGCTGTATCCACCTATATCCAATTAAAAGCACTGATAATATAGATATATACAGGGTATCTCACAATAAGCGTGCATTAGACGTATTTAGGAAACGATAGAAATCTGAATTTTCGTTTCTAGGAGTTTTCAATACTGCTAAGTTGAAATATAATATTTACAGCAACGTGGCGGTAGTACCAGAACTAGTCAATTCGTTCACTTTAAACGAAAAATAGTATTTTTATTTCATTTTCAGATTCTACATCCAATTTTAAATCAACTTTATTAAATATACCATATGTCCAAGCTCAATAGTTTTTGAATTATTTTGTTTCCATAATTTGTTTTTTTTTTCATCATGACTGAATTATTCAGTCTCCCAGGTAATTAACGACTTAAAAAGTAATAATTTTGTGAGTGAAATAACTTAGAATTACATGTAGAATCTGAAAATTAAATAAAAAATACATGTTCCATTCAAAATAAGCGAGTTGACGTATAATGTAAATATTTTGCATCAATTCAGCAGTGTTGAAAGGAAAACAAAATCCTCTAAAATAGAAATTTCAGATTTCTATCATTTACGGTTTCCTAAATACGTCTAATGCACACTTGTTGTGATACATCCTGTATATACATGTCTAGTTTTATTTGTGTACAAATCCTTAGAAACTTTATTCTTCAAGATAATCTAACAAATATTTTTTTTTGTTTTAAATGTCTTCAAAATCCGCATCTTCTGATCCTACCATGGTTTTTAAGATGGCGATGAAATGTCTGCTATCATTTTTTTTAAATCTTTGAATTTCAATAAAAACGTTTAGCAATTTTTTTATTTAAATTTTTTTAAGTTGTTAATCAGGTGGACCCCTCAAAATGTAGTATGTGAAATTTGAATAAAAACTATACATAGTGTTTTCTTCTACACCATCGAAAGTTTATTTGTGTATAAATCTGTAAAAATGGTTTTCTTTGAGATATTTCAATAAATATTTGTTTGTTTTAAATGGCATCGAAAATCACTTCTTTTGATCCTATTACGGATTTTAAGATAGCGACCGAAGACATGCTATTTTTTACACCAGCGAAATTCAATATAAACGCTCAGAGATATTTTTTGAATAAGTGGTGCTAATCAGGACCCCTCAAACGCCTATGTTTGAATTTTTAGCAAAAACTATACATAATGTTTTCATTCGTATACAGCTCCGTAAAAATTTATTCTTCGAGATAATCCAACAAATATTTTTTCGTTTGAAATATCTATAATCTATAGTTTAAGTTGAGCATAATATTGAATTTGAACGGTACTAAATTAGATTTAATTTTCAGATTTATAGTTTTTTATCCCCATAAATATTTTCTCACAAACTGTTGAATATAAACAAATGAATTTTGACAGGAACATTTACTTAAAAAAAGATATTGTACTGGAATATTTCCCATATTCCTGGTTTGTTGTAAGGGGTGAAATAAACCACCCCTTACATGTTTATTTTCCAAACATTCTTATACCTAAAAATTTCTTAAATTAAGAATTTTTCTTTGGACATCACTATATCTTTATTTGATTTTCTTTTAACATCCCAGAGTTCAGATTCGTGGTATAAATTAATCGGTTCATCAATATCGCGTTTTACCGACTCTTTTTTATCATTGTTTTGAATTGCTGCCGACATTTTCACAAAAATAGACGACTAGTCAACTAAAGCAAATTCTGTCAGGTGAGTGCGAATATGAAAATAATATGTTTTTACATCTAATCGCATAGATGTGTCGATACATATCGTAGACGCTTGATACATATAACTGACAGATTAAATACGATTTCTGTCCGACAGAGAATAAAATCGTTCAGTATGGGTTTGAGAGTTGATTTTGAGACGAAAAAAATGACTTGTTTATAGTCAATTAATATGCCAACTCAGTGTGGAAGATCCAGTATAATTTAAAAAATTTTTGGAGATGTAATCACCTTAGTTTGAAAGGCTTATTTGTAAAATAGTCATATAGTTAAGGTTTACTGTGACATAAATTAATCAATTCATCAATATCGCCTTTTATCCAACATTTTTTATCATTCAATATTAATAATTTGCTGTCGACACTATCACAAAAGTAGACGATTAGTCAGCTACAGTAATTTATGTCTGAAGATTCCGAATGGGTGTTGACATCTAATCATATAGATGTGTCGATACATATCGCGGACGCTTGAAGCATATCTCTCTGTCAGAAATTCTGCACTGTTTACATTATGTAAACATATTTTTATAAAAACATAGTATTTCCATCAGTCATAAATATCGAGCAATTAATGTCAGATGTAAACGTACCCTAAGCCGCTTGAGATAATTTAACCAAATTCGGTGTGCATATTTGGTATGCTCGTAGGTATGAAACAAAAAATTACCGGCTTTAGAAACTCATCAGTGACGGAGGTGTGGGTATCATCGGTAATCATTTGCCAAAAAAAATATATCACCAATATAATATTACAACAAAACAGGTCACCATATGCGCCATTGTATTATCTTCACTTTTTGCTTCTTTACAGTTTTTTGTATTTTAAACCGTTTAACAACAAAATTGATTTAAGAAGACATTATCTTATTGAATATTGTGTATTGTCAAATTAAATTCATTTTTTAAAAAGATAAAGTTTTAATAATGACTTATGCATATTCAAATGTTGAAATTGCCAATAGGTTTACATTTATGGCCTTGCAGATGGAAATGGTACTGAGGTTAGGTGAATTTATGCGGAAAGATTTCCAAATCATTCAGCTCCAAATTTAAGAATGTTCAGAAATATTTTTCAACGTCTTTCGGAGTCCTCATTTCAGAAAGATCCAAGTTCTGGAAGACCTTTGAGTGTTAGAACACCTGAGTTGAAAGAAGCCATTCTACATAAAACTGAAGAAGACCCAAATACTAATACTAGGAAGAGTGCTGCAAATTTTAATGTGAATCATAAATTACTTTGGTACGTTCTTAAGTTATATCAGCATCACATACAAAGGATTCAAGCCTTACTGCCGCGAGACTAAACGCTCGCCTACAATTTTTCCGTTGGAATTTGCAAAAAACTTAACAAAATGTTGACTTATTGCTGGCATATTGTTTACCGACGAACCTAATTTTTCTAGAGATATTATAATAAATTTCCACAATAAACACATTTGGTTTAATGAAAACCCTAATCCCATAATAGAATTTCGATTTCAACATCAGTTTTCTTTGAATGTATGGATGGGTACTATTGGAAATTTTCTCGTTGGGCCAAGCACTTTAATCGGCGCCTCCTACAAATATTTTCTTGAAAACGTTTTACCTGTACGACTTGACTATGTTCCCTATGCGCTAAGGCAAAGAATGTAGTTTATGCACGTTGGGGCTCCCCCACATTTTAATTTGACTGCTCGTGAATTTTTAAATGAAAGATTCGGTAATAACGTGATTGGACGAGGCAGAATCAAGTCAACCTTGGCCACCCAGATCACTCGATATAGACCCTATTAATTTTTTTTGTTTGGGAACATTAGTTTACAAAGTTCACATTAAATCTGAGGAGCACTTACGTCAACAAATTATAGCTGGTTGTGACGTGATAAGAGCTGCTCTTGGAATTTTTGCATGTGATCCATCTGCAATTTCAAGAATGATGTATTTTTGGCTGAAGGTATGGCTATTTCCAACATTTGTTATAATAAATGATAGTACTAATTTCATAGTTAATTAATTATTTTGTTATTATCGTAAAAATGCACTTGATCAATTTTGTTGTTAATCATTTTGGAATACAAAAAAGTGTAAAGAAACAAAAAGTGAAGATAATACAATGACCCATATGATGACCTATTTTATTTGTACTACCATACTAAACATGCACAACAAATTTTGTTAAATTATCTCAAGCGATTTAGAAATTAAAAACTATTTTTTTTTAAATTTTGGTTCCCTGTAGACAGTAGCTGGACCACCGAATTTATATAACAAAAATAAAAAATTTTCGTCACAGTATACACCCCTGAATTTTTAATCTCGACTTAAGAAACGCACTGCATTTCAGTAGGATTATGTCAGTATTTCCATAAAATTATTAGATTTATTTTTTAAAGTAAAATTTATAAGTGTGTTGTCAGTCGATATCATATGTATTTAAATAAATGTGTTTTCAAATGTTAAATAACACAATCACAAAGGTCGTGTAGGTAAATACATATGTAAAATTAAATTTGATTGTTAAGGTAAAATACCGAAAACAAATTAATTCTGAAATATACAGGGTGTAACAAAAAAGCAGGTAGTTCCATTTTCTACATATTTTTCTCGGCAAAATATTACGATTAATCCGAATTAAAGCAAGTCTTAGGAGTTTTACCAATAAAATCAGTTCCATAAAGACACTTTAAAGTTAAAGTGGCGATAAAGTGTGCTTTATAATAAAGGCGGGATTTCAGATCTTTATAAGGTTAAAAGAGACTTTAATAACACAACATAACCTATCTAAAGTTATGGATAATCTTCAAGAATTTGTTACACCTTCATGATTTGCCGTAATTATTAACGTTTTGTTGATAAATAATGAATAATTGAAGATGAAGTCATAATTTATTTAAGAAGATTTAAGAAGAAGAGAAGAGAAATGGCGGCTGTAGGACAAACAACTCGACATATGACAAGCAGAAATTTGTGCTTTTGTGTAGAACTGTGTGTTTGGCTCATTATATTTTATACCTATTTCGGAATACCAAGGATAATTCAGACTATCATAATGGTTTTGTTTTGTTGTGTTATGAATTGTTGGAGTAGAGGACAGCGAGAAGATCAAGTTAGATTTTTGAGGATTCATGCTGCATTGAATTATAGACATAGAACTGATTTCAATGAACTCTCTCATATAAAACGGCAAAAGTGACTTTGTGCAATATAACGGCAAGACCTAACTCAAGAAAAATTTAAATACAGTGTCGTTTGTTCAAAACATTTTGTATCGGGTTAGTTAATAAAAAGTTATATACAACAATTTAAAAGCATATATTTCAGGTAAACCGGCTGCTTTAACAAATAACTTACATCTTGATTGGATTCCTACATTGCATTTGGGTTATCAAATTACCACTGCAACGTAGTCAGAGATCAAGATGGGTAGATATAAACAAAAATGTAGTGTTGTGCTAATGTTTTCTGAAGTTTTAACTTTAAATTATTATTGCAATGCCGCAATTATTTAAAATATCAAAAAACCAATTGATTATTAAACATTTTGTACTATATATCTATGTACCCAATTTTTTTAGAATTGTATATATAACTTTTCTTTAATATTTTTTATTAAATATATTTTAGATTTTTTCTATCAAATGAACTTTTATTTATTATTTATAATTTTTGTCAAATATATGTGAATTGGAAACAGTGGCTTATTACGAATTTCAAGCCCTCGCAGAATTTTTCTTTAACTGAAAATAAATTCTGCCATGTATTTATGCATAAATAATTGTTAAAATCAAATTACTTACCTCTGTAATAGTTTACTAATAAATTATATATAACTATCAATATATATATATATATATATATATATATATATATATATATATATATATATATATATATATATATATATATTAATAGAAAAAAGAACTTAGGTACCTATTTATAAATAATATATTTAAAACTTGTACACTGTATTTAATTTTTTCTTGAATTAGGTCTTGCTGTTTCATTGCACTAAGCCACTTTTGCCGTCTTATATGAGAGTTCATTGAGATCAGTTCTGTCTATAATTCAATGCAGCAGGAATCCTAAAAAATCTAACTTGATCTTCTCGCTGTCCTCTACTCCAACAATTCATAACACAACAAAACCATTATGATAGTCTGAATTATACTTGGTATTCAGAAATAGGTATAAAATATAATGAGCAAAACACAGTTCTACACACAGACCAATAACTAAAAGTTTTACACAAAATCACAAATTTCTTACTTGTCATATGTCGAGTTGTTTGTCCTACAGCCGCCATTTTTAAAGTGATTTGACAGTATTCTTCAATACTAATAATAAAAAGTATATTATGGTACAATGTTATCTTCAAATTATGGTAATATTTCAGTGTATTTCGAGAAACTACTACTCTGAGGGTTAATGCTCCTACCAGCAGTGAATTTACTAGAAAAACCTATAGAAAGCATCCAGGTCTAGAGTCCAGGTGGCACCAGACATATACTACCTATTTCGAGCTTATTTACTTACTTAGGCATACGATAAACGTGACTGCTTGGTTCTATATCTAGCCAATAGAAGGATAGAAGTATCGAAGGACATGAGTGCGCAAGATGTAAGTGTCTACATTTTGTGGTCATTAGGCGATTGGTACGTATATTACACATTACCCAAACGTTTTAAAATAAACTTAATTTTCTAGTGTTCTTTTCAACCTCTTTTATACGTTTAAGTTTTTCACTAAAAATAAACTTTCAACGCAAAACGTTTACTCAACCACTACAATGTTATAAAAACGTTCTATAAACGTACGTGTGCCGCCTATTGAGTATATTCTATACTTATATTATATGCATCTATGTAATTAAATAAAGTTATAATCCAGAATACAATATGATATAATAATATAATTTTATCTTGCCATAGTCATCATGGCTGTGGCGCTTGATAGTAGTCAATATCTAATTGCATTTCAGTATTACCGAATTTTATATAAAAATTGGTTAAATATTATTCAAATATAAACTTATACATTTGTATATGTTATTTGAATAAACGTTATAAGAAAACGTACATCTTTTGTGTTCATTTCAACCTCTGACTGAAATGCGAATATTGTTAAGGTATTTTAAACGATATATTGAATTTTGAACTAAAAATGAACATTAAAAATTTTAATGTAAAACGCTTAATCAACCAGTGCAACGTTTAAAAAACATAATATAAACGTAAGTAGTGGCTATTGGATAAAGATTATTATTATATTACTGTTATTATGCCGCAAATCAGTGCAGAAACTACAGCAATTATTTAAGGATCAAATCATTACACAACCGCATTTAAAACTGATTTTTGACTAATGGTTTAGTTAACCTGAGCTGTTAACAACAAATATATTACCTTTCCCTAACATATGTTCGACAATTATCCTCGAATATATTTACATATACCAATAACCATTACTCGGGATTAACAAGAAAAAAATAATTAGAAGTGTCTACATAAATTTCAACAAAGGCATATAATCGGTAGTTGCGGTTTAGATGATAGTACTTTTTCCGACTGTTCGCAGCTGGGTGCCATATAGTAGTCCGTTGCAGCCACTCGTACAAGAGCCGTGATTACTTCATACATGTTCCAAGTTAATAGCAACATAATGAGCTATCATTTATTTCCGTCGTTTTTTGACTGATCCGCGGTATTGTCTGGCTATTATTTTATGTAGCTGTTTCACAACGTTATTATTTTTTCTAGGTGGCCAATTCTAATCATGTCTACATAAATTATAATTTCAACTCTTTTTATTTTGTATTGTGATTATATATATAAAGTGATTAAGTACCGAATGCCTCATACAATAAAAGTAACATCCTTTTGATAAAGATGTATGTACAATATTATTTTTAGCATACTAACACTTCTTATTTAACAAGTCAGTCGACTTGTTTTCTGTAACTATGATACGAGAGCTACGAGATTTAATAAGGAAAAATCATACATTAAATGATTAAAGCGTAAAAGACTACAAAGAGGATAAAGACTACTTGATTTACAGAGCCAAATTGTATGAAAAGTAAGGTGAAATTCACGAACCACTAGATGGCGCTGTAAAATTCAAGATATCAAATATAGGGGTGATCGACAATTTGTTTACAATTACCGTTTAAATTATAAAACTTATAATTGCCAAGAATGTTGTGTTTTATGTTGTAATATTCGGGTTCGGGCATATGATCAAAAATTAATTTTTCCTGTAAAATTATAATTTAAGGATGCACACCACATATTTGTAAACGATTTTTTAAAACATAAATATGTAACGCCTGTAATTACCAAACTAAAGTTTAGGGAGATCCACAAAACGGTTTCTAATTGATCTGACCTCACAAACCTACTACAAGCTCCGCCCCGACTCTATAACCGCGCTTATCTGTCAAAGCGGGAAGCAAGCAGGATTAAATGTAATTAACTAACTATTAATTTGGCTTGTGTTTATTAAAATTTAATAGTATAATGCAGGAAGGACATCAGAAAACCGATTTATATAATTTATCAGTAGTAAATGTGCAAATAGTGTTGATTATTTAACAACTAAAACGAACACTATTCAACGCAATGCATCTATCTATTTGTCATGGAATTGTGCAAAGTAAAACAGAGTAGCTCAATATTCATTTTTATAATTATTATAAGAAAAATCATTATAACATACAAATAACTTAGTTATAACGATACACCTACATACTTATAAATAGGTAGACTTGAAAAGTGTCACATGAAACAGACGAAAAACGCAATTTGATAAAATATTGCACAATAGGTCACGGTGATTAACACCTATTTACAGATCGGAAGGGATGATTATGATAAATCGGCAATTTTTGCCGAAGTTGGTTTCACTAATTTATAAACGCCAAATTTCTTGGAAGACCTTTTAAAAAAATCTTCTATTGACTTTCCCTCCACTACTAATTTTTTTAAAATAGTTACACAGTATGCGCCAAAAGTATGAAATAAATTCAATAAAAACGAAACAATTATTTTTTGGGGAAAATCCTCGAACAGGTCGATTTTTAATTTAAAAAATACATATTTTAGCGTAAAATGCGATTTTCAAATATCATTTGTTTTCGAATAATGACGTCATCGATTTTTTTTAAATGGCAACACCATATTTTTTTCCTTGATTCTGAAAGATCGTTTAATTCTCTATCAGAGAGTACTAAAATTTTGCCCTCTTACATAGGAAAGTTTTCGAGTAAATGACGATTGAATGTTAGAAAACGTAAATCGATTAAAATAAAGCAAAACCGTTATCAAGTTTAGTTTATCGAATTCCATAGTTCTTTTATGGATCACGTAGGTGAAAATCTTTGCAAAGTGTCATTATCACACCAACTTTCTAATAAGTATTGTAAGCGACATAGAAATTATTATTCAATTTAAAGTATTATGGCACATTTAACTGTTACTCAAAGAATTGAAATTTTAATTCTTATCGGATGCGGGAATATGACTAGAACTCAGCAGGAACCTTGCGATTTATTTAATGAAAAATATCCAGATCCCCCTATCAGCCAATCAACAGTCAGTAAGGTAGAGTCTAAATTTAGAGAAACTGGCAATGTTGTAAATATTCCAAGCATTAATGAAAATCAGAAACAGAACATTTTGATAAGTATGGTGGATAATCCTCATAATTCTTCACGATTGGTTGCATTAAACAATGACACTAGTCAGAGCACAGTGCTACGTATCTTGAGGAAGGAAAAATATCATCCCTACAAAATTCAACTTGTGCAGGAACTCAATGAAGATGATCCCGATCGCCGCTTACACTTTTGCGAAATTCTAATGATCAAGGAAATAGAAATTTACACCGGCAAATACTTTTTTCAGATGAGGCCACATTTTGTCTGAATGATACAGTAGACCGTCAAACTTGCAGATATTGGAGTCGGGAAAATCCTCATTGGATGGCAGAGGCACATACCCAACACCCTCAGAAATTAAATGTGTGGGCTGGAATAGTTGACGACAGAATAGTAGGGCCTTTCTTCTTTGAAGGAACCCTTACAGGACAAAGATATTTAGAGTTTCTAGAAAATGACCTTGTTCCAGCCCTTGCAGTAATTTTTCCTAACGATAATAACCCTGACATTCCTGACGATACCATATGGTTTCAGCAAGACGGTGCACCTCCACACTATGCGCGCCCTGTACGAGATTTTTTGGACAACTGTTTTCCTGGGAGGTGGATCGGCATACGCGAACCGATAGAATGATCTGCAAGATCGCCAGATCTTACACCTCTTGTGTACATTAATAAACCACGTAATTTAGAAGAACTTCAAAATCGCATTCGGGACGAAATACGCAGAGTTACCCCAGAAATCATTCATAATGTGCAAGAAGAATTTCATCACAGACTTGCGCATTGTCAAGAAGTTGGTGGATGGCAATTCGAACATTTAATTTAAGTATAAAATTTAATCAATTGTATTTTATTTTACATACCTCAGAATTGTTACTTTTTTATGGATAAAATTTACGTTTTCTAACATTCAATCGTCATTTACTCGAAAACTTTCCTATGTAAGAGGGCAAAATTTTAGTACTATCTGATAGAGAATTAAACAATCTTTCAGAATCAAGGTTGCCATTTAAAAAAAATCGATGACGTCATTACTCGAAAACAAATGACATTTGAAAATCGCATTTTACGCTAAAATATGTATTTTTTAAATTAAAAATCGACCTGTTCGAGGATTTTCCCCAAAAAATAATTGTTTCGTTTTTATTGAATTTATTTCATACTTTTGGCGCATACTGTGTAACTATTTTAAAAAAATTAGTAGTGGAGGGAAAGTCAATAGAAGATTTTTTTAAAAGGTCTTCCAAGAAATTTGGCGTTTATAAATTAGTGAAACCAACTTCGGCAAAAATTGCCGAATTATCATAATCATCCCTTCCGATCTGTAAATAGGTGTTAATCACCGTGACCTATTGTGCAATATTTTATCAAATTGCGCTTTTCGTCTGTTTCATGTGACACTTTTCAAGTCTACCTATTTATAAGTATGTAGGTGTATCGTTATATCTAAGTTATTTGTATGTTATAATGATTTTTCGAATTTTACGCTAAAACATGTATTTTTTAAATTAAAAATCGACCTGTTTTGGCGCATACTGTATAATAATAATAAAAGATAATAAAAAACCACAACTAAATTTGCCTATTTTTAAATTATACCTAACGTTACCAAGTGCTGTTCGAATATTATAAATTCAGCGTCTTTTTGGTCAAACACTCTTACACAAAAACCATTGAAAATGCAAATTCTCTATTTCACACTCAAAGTTCGTTGCGGTATGGTATTACAATTATATGAAACAAGTGTTTGTAAAATTGCAACAAGTTCTTTGGTAAACTTTTTCTGTGAATACTTTAATTCTAGTTAAAAAATTTCTAAAAAATATCTTGTACAAATAAATTAGTAAATGCTCGAAAATAGGTACATATCTAGGTATATCTATGTTTCTGTGTTTTTTAATGAGTACATTCATATTATGTAATAAATATACTCGTATTTTACTCACACTTTTATGAACATAAATGATAAACCAGACGTTCTAACCTACCTATACAATAATAAAAAATATGTATCATTTGATTTAATAGATTGCGATCCTGTGGCACTGCTCATAGGATATGTAGGTACATCTTTTTTAGTTTCCTCTCCAATTGAAGATTCCATGTTAGTTTTGCGTCAAGTGTGACTCCAAGATATTTAACATCCGATTAAAAGCTTAACGTAGCGTTTAGAAGAGAAGAGTTTATTGATCCCATTTTTACTTCCTCATGAAAAGAACCATTTCTGCCTTCTTGGGGTTGCCGGACAGGACACATTGCTTTTGTATTCTTTGGCACAGGATAATTTTGAACTGTTACTTTTTGTCATAATTATTTATTAAAATAGAATTTTTTATTTTTGTATATTTGAAACTGCTCTATCTCGTAAAATACTGGTCTGATTGAAAAATCATAGACACTTTTTTATCACCTTATCTAGCTTAACATGATCCCACAGTCCATGTCCACAAATTTCGTAAATAAATAAATAATATTCATTCATGGCGTCACGAAATTGAAGGAAATCATTTTTAGCCATCTTTCCGTTTTTGAAATAAAATACAGGGTGTTCGATATAAAAAAAAACAAGTTGTGTTCATATCACAAAAACTAAAAGTATTATTACATTTATTTTATTTCAATGCCATCGAATGTATCTCAAAAAAGTGTCTGTAGAATGTTCAAACCGTTTTAAGATATCTTGAAAGGGAAACGAGAGGGCACCAATCGATAATCAAGAAAGATAGACATGCAGTTTGCGCCATTTTATTTTCTCGAAAAAAGAGCCTGTCTATCAGATTTGCTCTATTTATAACAGATTTGTAGTAACGCTTGAAAACCGACTTTGAACTACTTGTACGAATCGGATAACACCTCAGACAAATTTTGCGCAATTTGTGCTCCCCAACATAGTCTACATTACTGACATCTTCAGAATGTACTTTTAGGTATTATATATATATATATATATATATATATATATATATATATATATATATATATATATATATATATATATAATATATCTTGAAAGGGAAACGAGAGGGCACCAATCGATAATCAAGAAAGATAGACATGCAGTTTGCGCCATTTTATTTTCTCGAAAAAAGAGCCTGTCTATCAGATTTGCTCTATTTATAACAGATTTGTAGTAACGCTTGAAAACCGACTTTGAACTACTTGTACGAATCGGATAACACCTCAGACAAATTTTGCGCAATTTGTGCTCCCCAACATAGTCTACATTACTGACATCTTCAGAATGTACTTTTAGGTATTATATATATATATATATATATATATATATATATATATATATATATATATATATATATATATATATACATATATATATATATGTTAATTCGTAGGCTTCCGCGGGTGTTATATGTGGTTGTAAAATTTCTCCGGGTTCCTCTCCGCGATGAATCTGCATGGTCTTCAAAAGAACCATTTGTTTGACAACGTTTCGGTAAAATCTCATTTACCATCTTCAGGTCTTCTTACTTCTGCTTCGCGTTACTACGAGTAAGCCGAACGTAGTAACGCGAAGCAGAAGTAAGAAGACCTGAAGATGGTAAATGAGATTTTACCGAAACGTTGTCAAACAAATGGTTCTTTTGAAGACCATGCAGATTCATCGCGGAGAGGAACCCGGAGAAATTTTACAACCATATATATATATATATATTGTTAAAAATATATGTCCTTACATTAGTTTTTCTTTAATTTGATTGTGTTTTTGCCACACTTTTTGAAATTAAGTTTGCCTAACCAAAAAATCTCGCACGGAAAAAGCAGATAAGTAAAAAATTACAAAAATCTCGGTTTGTAGGCTTCCGTCAATACATAGGGCAAACGGGTAGACACATCAGCACGAGACTGAAGGAGCACAAGAGCCAATAACCACGGGGAAAGTCAGCCGTTGTGGAACATAGAGCTGACACAGGACAGGATAGCAATTGAAGAAACTAAAGTTCTGGTGAGGAAACGGCGATTCTGGCCCAGACTTTACAGGGAAGCTATCGAGATACACAAAAACCCCGATAATTTCAACAGAGACAGGGGGATAGAATTACCAGGAGTATGGAAACCAATCGTAGGAGCGGACCGACAGACCACGGAACAAGCCAACCGTGAAAACCACCCACCGCAACAGAACGGTTCATTGAACACGACCTATATAAATACCGACTAAACATCATATTCTCCAGTTTCAGATCTTCTGAAGAAGAGAGCGACATGTCTCTCGAAACGTCAAGAGTTTTAAACCGACGACGTGGCCAACAGCCCATTGACTGATTCGTTTGGCGCCAGGGTTTATTTAATTAATTTTTATTTTTCCAGAATTTTGGCAAAAAATCCAATCAAACTAAACTACAGCTATGTCACAAATAAATAGCTTCAAATAAAAACTTACATTAGTTTCAAAACACAGCAATAAAATTCATGGCAAACCATTATCACTGTTCAATAAAAGTAACTTTATTCTAAATTTGTATAGTACTCCTTGTACAATAATTACACAGGACACTGCATATCAAATTGACGCAACGAATCGTCATCAGCTAATGACGATAGCTGAATCAATGTTGTTGGGTAGAGGGAAGTACGTCGCCAGAAGGGAAACATTAGGCGTGAAGTGGACTTATTAGAATAACTACGTTATGTTTTTATGTTTATCATTAAGGACCAAATTAATTTCATAAGCGAAAAGAAATAAGTCAGAAAATCATAAGTTTCCTGTAACAAAACTGAAATACATTGTAATGTTCAATTAAACCCGCGATCATAAATAAACTTTCCTAAAAGATTATAATGAATTGTACCGACCACCTACTAGAGTACGGTCATTTTTCGTTTCTCTTCACGACTATTTCGTTCTGGTTGGAATCGCTTAAAAACTGTATCAAATAATTAATATTTGGTAGCAGTGGCAATAATGATAACAATAAATATCAAGGAGAGCTTGATTACGGAGCTGCAGGGAGTGGCCGTGTGAATAATGGATTAAAACTTACTTGATTGGACGGCACCAACAACGCTACCGTTGTTACCGACAAAGGCGATACCCATTTATAGTCCGTTTTTTCTCGATTCACGAAAAACTCGTTGAATTTATAGTACTTTCTCGAAGCATGAATACAAACATTTTTGTAGGTCCATTTTTTGAGAGGAAGTCGCATTAAGTAGGTTAAAACAAGAATGATTGAAGTGAAGTCATGTTGAATAGAGCTCGATAAGTGGAAAGGAAAGCAATTTTATTATCAAAGAAAAATATACTTAATTAATTCGTGTCATAACTATATAAATTGGCACTTAACCATAGAGAAAAAAAATACTTATACAGGATGGTCCCAGTGGCGGCTCGTCGTAGCTGCAAGAGGTGAGGCCCAAATAATACCTAAATAGGAATAAATTTACACGTCTCCCCTCAGGTAATATTCCTTGACGCGTTGACCATTTTTTATTATGGAGGTCTTCGCCAATAGCCCTACTATAACCATAAATTAAAAAACTAAATAACATCAGAACTCCGATTTTTATTTGCAATATAAATAATAGAAAAAAATATGTTTCAGCATCTAATAATTTAAAAAATTGTTACTACGTGTTTAAAACACTAAAAAATATAAAAATATATAAAAAACCAATTTTCAACTACTTATCTATTTACATACAAAACAAAGCCACTTTTACCAAAAATATTTTAATACTTTCACTTCTTATAAAACAAGTCTATTCGTCGGTCTTTTAAATTCGCAAATTTATTTATAATGTCTTCACAAAATTGGGAATCGGCGCTAAGACTTTGCAACATTTCTTTTTATACAGCCATCATCGATAAGTTGTTTAAGCGCTCTTGTGTCATCGTATTTCTTAAGTAAGTCTTAATGGACTTAAAGCACGAAAAGTTTCGTTCTACTAAAACGCTTATTGCAGGAATTGTAAAAAATTAAGCAAAATAATTTGTATGTTTCCGAAGATATTATTACAAAAAATCCTTGTAAAATATTTCAACGGTTTTCTGAACTTCTAAATTATAAAATTGTTCGTCTCTGTACAAAACATAAAGTTCGTTTTTCAACTTATCTATGTTAAATATGTTTGGATACATTTGTAGTAAACAATCAAACGATATTTCCGGAAATTTGTTTGCATATTCGGGATATTCTAAAGCGTTGGCCGATTATTCAAAATTTGTCGTTTATCTGAAAAAGGCGTTTCAAACAGAGATAAAGCAATATCGTGAGAGGGATTCATTATTATTAATAACTACCGACAAGCCTATCGATAATATATATTTAAATTAGGTTCCTATTCTATGTTAAATTTAGCCTTACCTTGTAAGGAAGTTGTTTTTTATTTCTTTTTCTACGTTCATGCAAAAAACAAAACTTTATTGAACTATATTTAGTGGAAAAAGTGGTTCTTTATTGCACTAGTGCAATAAAATGTTTATTGCATTCATCTGTCATTCTACTACAGCGTTTTGTCATCATGACAAACAAAAACATTCAAATCGACGTCATATTTTAATGAAAACACACGTAAATAATCTACAGTTCGCAAGTTACCTACGGTCACTAGCCATTATCACATCGTCCATTTGCCGTTGAACTAAAAACTTGAGGCGCCAGATATCGGGCCTCAGTCTCGAGCGGACGTGGAGTGAAAAACATCTATTTTAACCGTCTCGTGTGGGGGAAACCATAACGTATAGACATGTACGACGCAATTTCAGGCTCGGAAAATTCGGCCTCACTGTGGTGGGATTGGTGGGTGACCCGGACTCTCCACGCGAGTAGAAACAGAAACGGCGGGATATTGAAATGTAAACCAGAGGTACGTTATAACATACGAGGGCTAAGATTGAAGCAATTATTTTATTTCGTTACATTGATTTTTGATAAATGTAGTAGGCAATCGGATTGGAAATTATGGGGTATTAAAATATACAGTGAAAGCCAAATTTTATAGTGCTTGATGATACAAAAGATACAGGGTGTCAATATTGCAATTTAAAAAGTGATATTTTTGTAATAATTGCACTGTATTTGACTGTATCAACTTAATCTATTGTCTATTTCGACGTATTCCCTGGAAGGCGACACATCCGCCATATTTGTGACGTAAATGTGAGCGTAACTTTTTTGGATCTAATGTTATCACGTTTTTTATTAATATATCTTAAACCTACATTGTTTTTGTGAAAAAAGGTATACTTGTATAAATTGATCATTTTCAAGATATTAGCTTTTCAACAATCAGCTGCCTAGTTCCTTGTACAATATTTTAACGTAGTTAAGTTAAATTTTAACAATTATTAGACAAAATTTATGTTAAAGTTATTAAGGATTTCTACATGCAAGGTTATTTATCCAGTTGTGGTTAAAATCAATATTTTACAAAATCAAAAAATTTTGAAACAATAATTTTATATCAGTGCTTTCGAAAAGTAACGAATAAATTCATTATTTTTTAAATTGAGAAGTTTTCGAAAAGATGCCCTGGCACGTCGATTTTGTTTTTAAAAATGGCCCTTTTTGACATACGACCCATATTTGTGACGTCATCGTTGTTTGAGATATGACATCATCGACAATTTGTTTTAAATAGCAACCCCCAATTTTGACCATGCCATTTGAAAGAGCATGTCATTATACATACATACATTATGACAAATTATGGTGTACATATCAAAAATTTCAAGAAAATGATGTTTGAAGATTTTAAAATTTTATTTTCACAATACTGTGCACCTTCCCATTATGCAACACCTGTCCGTGCTTATTTAGATGAGTTGTTCCCGAATCATAGAGAGATAGGGCCGATTGAGTGGCCAGCCAGATCGCCTGATTTGACACCCCTAGATTATTTCTTGTGGGGATACTTAAAAAGCAAAGTATATGTTACTAGACCGGTTAATTTAGAAGATTTAGAAGCAAGAATTCGTCACGAGATACATCGTATACCTCCTGAAGTTATTGATAATGTCCAAAAAGAATTTATTAATCGTCTTGGCTACTGTCAGGCAGCCAACGGTGCACAATATGAACAATTAATTTAGTTGATTTTTTACATAATCATTATCATTTTCAGTATTGTTATTGTATTAAATTTTAAAATCTTCAAACATTATTTTCTTGAAATTTTTGTTATGTAACACCAAAATTTTTCATGATGTATGTATGTAGAATGACACGCTGGGACGTACTGGGCAACGAGAATATTTAGGAGGATTTCGAAATAAATTACAACTTGATAAACTCTGTCTAAAAAAATCTGTTTAGAAATTTAGAGATGAAAAATTTGTTCACATGGCGAATTATCCACAAACTAATTACTACTACTATCTGGAGCTGCAAGAATCAGTATGACTTCCATTTTAAAAACATTGCATGATGAAAAAATCTATCTGTAGGTAGCATTGTACACCAGTGCAAATTTTATTGCTTGCCGATCTATATTCTATTCCCAAATTGTTGATAATTATTACAAAAAATCACTATTTAAATTCCAACTTTGACACTCTGTATCGATATTTTATTAAGGCAAGTTCGTGATATTTTGAAGTGAAAAATCTAGTACGTCTCTATGGGCGATTACTTCGGACCACCGTGTATAAAGCCGTGACCATCCACTAATCTTGTTTCTCGGCCCAAGCACCGGGAACTCTTAACACCTAATCGTACTTAATTTAAATCAAAATTTACATCAACAATTGAATTTTATTGTAGTGACAGCTATAACGTGTGAAATATTTAAGTCAGTTTTTTTAATATCATTGATTTTAATATTATACATTATACATACATACTACATTAGATGTTTTACACTGTCAAGGAAGTCAGGACCGAACTTGCCACTACACTGGTTGGGCCAAAATTTTAAGAGGTGTCATTTTATAGAGGTGAAAACAGAATTTCAAAGACTTTGGTCATTCCTTTTTAAAAAAGGTAGTCTACATTTTTTCGATAAAGTTAGCCGTGTCGAAAAAACTAAGTTTTTGTATAACACGTCATTGAAATAATAAATCAGAATACTGCTACTATACTCGCGTCAAGAATTCAGACGACTTACGTCATACGAACAAATGAATAATTCGTTATATTTTTATCAAATTATTTAAGAAACTGCAACTGAGAGTAATAAAACTATATACTACACTAAATGTTTGCATTATATATTGCACTATATTACAAAAAATTGTTGAATTTAACGCGACCAAATATCGAAAATTACGTTGACAATAAAGACAATTGCCTAATGTCAACCATGACGTAGGACGTCTGAATTCTTGACGCGAGTATATCAGTCGTTAAAAATATGTTATTGACAACACTTGTCAAAATTGTCAGATTTATTGAGTACACAATGATCAGTTTATGGACAAGCACTCGGCAATTGTGTTGAGGCAAGAAGAATAATTTATTCTGATACATATCCAAATCGACGTTTACTGTACCGAAGAACTTTTAAAAGAGTTGGTCGTAGCTTACAACAAAGAGGTAAAAGTCAAGTAAAATTTAAAAAAATGCTAAAAGAAGCTAATCTTCTACTAATTCGTTTTAGGAAGTGATTTGCCGCATCGTGGTGGAAAACGGCCTCCAAGAAGAGCAAGGGACCCTCAGTTAGAGGAGGAAATTCTGAATGAAATTGTTAAAAATTCCTCTAACAGTATAAGAAAGCTGTCAGTTCAAGCTTATGCGACAAAGTGGGTCATTCATGAGACTCTTCGAGAACAACTTCTACATTCTTATCACGTCCAGCCATGCCATGTCCCCTGCTGATTATCCTGCAAGAGTCAATTACACAAATTGGTTTTTGCAACGATTTAGGCAAAATCCAAATTGTACTAGTATCGTTTTGTTTACGGACGAAGCCGGTTTCACCCGAGACGGAGTAATAAATAGACATAATTTGCATATATGGTTTATACCGATTATTATTAAATGCACTGTGTGACTGTTTATCTACTTCGGGCCGTTCACTATATTAAAACACACACTGCTTGTACAACTGCTTTATTTAGACGCCTCGATATTACTCAATCAATATCAATTCAATACCTTATCAATAGACTTACGTAAATATGGGATTGACACAAAGTAAAGGTTTTTATTATAAAATATTAATTTACTAATGCAGTACACTACATCTGGCGTAAAGAAAATCCCTAGACAGAGTACCAACAAAGGTTCATGGTTAACATATGGGCGAGGATTATTGGGGATTATCTCATTGGACCGTTCTATTTTGAAGACAGATTAAATGGTGCCATGGATTTGCAAGTTTTGCAACAAAGCTTAAAAGGTTTATTAGAAAATGTGTCCATAGAAATTAGAAATCAATTGTGATTTATGCATGACGTTGTACTGTCCCATTTTAGCAATTTAGTTCGTCAGTGCTTATCAAATACTTTTGGTTATCAATGGATAGGTCGAGGTGGGCCTATTTTATGGCCACCGAGGTTGCCCTACATGACTCCATTGTTTTCTTTTTATGGAGAAATTGAAAGAGGCTTGTGTATTCGACGCAAGTTCGCACCAGGGAAGAGAACTGATAGAGAGAATAACACAACATTTTAACGAAATTCGAGACAATCCTGAAACGTTGTTTCATGTATAACAAGAAAACATTCGTCAGATAAGGATAACACATTGAATATACCTACCAATTACGTGTATGTAACATACCTTGTATGTGTACAGTGTATTTTCAAAAAGTATGTACAAAATGGTAAACGTATTCCTGGAATTGAATGATGACAATATACATAGATAACGTCTGAGATGCAGAGAATTAAAATTACAATTTTGTTTCAATTTCTTTTTCAGTAACTTATTTGATGTTATTTGAATAAACAAGGACTGAAGCTGTTGTTATTCGTGTAATAAATATATCATATTCCTCCCATTTCTTCAATTACAGTAACTTCTACTATTTTAAAAATTATACTTACGAGCAAACAGTGTTTTTTCTGTTAGCTTTGACACCGCCTAGCGATTAAACGAATTAAACAATTGTGTAGAGATAAAAGCACCATATTTTAAGGACGCTTACATGTACCTACTTTGCTAGTTATTTCATAAATACAATTTATGTGGAAACACACACGTTAAGACAAATATGACTATTTTCTAAGGAACGTTCAGAGGACTGACAAATATTTGTTTACACGATTGTGGACTACAAATCAAAGATCTCAAATAATCTATCCTCCATGTGCAATTTGTCATTTCTCAAAAAATTTAAGCGCTCCTGTAAGTTCGGTTACTAATCGGCTAAATGCCACCAATTTTTACGATGGAAATGATTGTGTATTTCAAAAACGAATCTTTTTTGGCTAGATAGGATTTATTAGTGGCTTTGGTATTAGTAATTGAACATTTTATAAGAGTAGACATTCGTTGATTTTACCAATACTTTTCTACATGTGTGGTGGTAAAAAAGCGTTATGCACAAAGATGTAAAAATATACAATGCATACTATTAGAATAAATCCAAAGTAGGATGAGTGAAAGCTACAAATGATTTGAATCAGCGTACGTCAAAACACAAATAATATACCTACCTACAGCTATATCAGTCTGAAAAGAACCATAATTAATTTACATATATACGACAAGCGAGGAAACCAAGAAACCCATCTTTTTATAAATCTGTAAGAGACTATTAAGAAACGACTTTGAAATCGGTGATGACTAGATCTTTACAATAATTTTTGTAATGGATCGTGTATATCTGATGTGGTCAAGAGACTTGAAGCTCTTAAACTGATCCAGCTGCTCACTGATAAGAAGTAAATCATTCGAATGAACATAATTACCATAAATTTTCCCAGTTGTTTATTTCCCCAGTTCAATTTATCTTTTTCAGTAATGCACGTTGCAGTATGAAAGATTACATGAAACGACTTTAATAGGCTATAAAATTATTATTAGAATTAAACGGTAAAAATAATAAAATTAACGAGACATGTCCGCTACAGACTAGGGCAGTGGTAATGATTTCCTATGCCTTGTAAAAAATCTAATTTACGTATTGTATAAATACCGACACAAAGAACACACCTTTTGTTGCCTTTCCCTTTCCTTATTCGTCTATCAGAATTCTAAGGTGTAACTCGAATTTAATTAATAGTCACATCGCTTGTAATTTATATGAATATCGCAGAAATATTTACATAACATTTACAAAATTATGTTTTACCAGTTTGAATGAATTTCCTAAACACGCCCGAACTACACAACTTAAATGTTGTGAAACAGCCATAATTAATGTATCAGTAACTTAATGTTTTCTCTTCTTAAGTCACCATATGACATCGATTGAACCATTACATGGAAGTAGTATTATTCCTAAATAATGTGAATTAGATAAGCATTACGCGTACGCATGCAAAAAGTTATGGGGTGGTCGATGGGAGGGAAGTTCGAAAAAATAAGATACTTATACAGATGTATTAATAATTATTATGTATAATTAAAACCAATAAATGCACTTAAGAATTCTAAATGTTGCTGCAAACCTAAATATGATTGAAATACCTTCCGTTTAGATTTGACTTGTTATTTACGTTTTTAACATAGATATTTATGGAGTTGATAGTGTAACGCTAGATGTTATACGAAACTATATAGAATTTAGCAGGGAACTGTAGAATAACTATAGCTACAGTATGTCCGAAAGATGAGTGCCTTCATTTTGCTGTTTGATAAACAAACCAAACAAAACATATTTGATTTGACTGACAATTTTTTTTACTGACAAACGGTAATAAAATTATGACAGCAAAAAAATTACCGATTCGCTCGCTCTATCAGGAAAAGGAAACTAAGAAGGTAAGTTACATTTATTCGTAGGTAATATTAGGTACTTATATGATATTACATCCTTGATATATTTTTTTAGAAAATCTGTCATCTCCTGGTACATCATCCGCTGGGATATCGAGCAACACAAAACAAGCGAAAGTAACATTTGGTCAATTTCTACATAATTATAGGTATATTTTTTACATTTATTAAAAAACCAATGCTTTAGTGAAATAATTATATTTAATTTCTATTTTACTTTAAGCCCAGGAAACGAATAAAAAAGTTTCGAGTTGATTAATACATGCTACATGTTATTAATTGAGCTACATAATGAAAAAAATATATTTGAGAAGAACTGAGAAGTTTTATAATATCGAAAGCGTTTTAAAATTAACTGATATGAATAATATTTGTTTATTTTTTGTCTGTTTGTTATGTTCGGTAGTTCGCGCAGCCTCCAAGCACATTCTATATTTGTCTTTATCTATGGCCACAATACTATTATGACCAATAATACTTTTAGGTTAAGAGCAACAGGTGATAGATTACAACGTTATCGTAAGTTACAGTTTAAAGGATTTTCGGGGATTTTCAATTGTTTACTCCATTAATACTGATAAAAAAACAAATTATAAACAAATTACGTTACCAAAGCTTTTATTTAACCTTAGTTATACTTTGCTTTGTAATTTCTTAACACAGTTTAACATTTTATTACAGTTGTATTTTTTTAAATGGATTTGTATAAAAACTATTCGTTTTATACATTTTTGTCATAAGAGTTTTTTGTTGCTTTTGATCAGATATACAAGCCTATTTAGTACCGGTATGAGGGAAAAAGTAGTAAAGACTTGGTTTTGCAGTTTCCAGAGTAGGCGGTGAAATTATATACAATGTGATCTGTTCTATCGTTTTCAAACCTTATATAAATAATTAAATACTACTCTAGAAAGGAACGCAGTATATATTTATATCAAGAATAGTACTCCAGCTTTATTTGCAATGGTATTATTTACTTCATTCAAAATTATTTCAAATATTTCCAGTAATTACAAGCTCAAATAAAGAAATCATAATTTTATTTTGAGAATAACAATTGTTGACTCAAGTAATTCATATTATATAAACAAAAAAAATAATTCTTTAACAAACATAACTTTATCTTATTTTAAGTATAGTAGTTTCCTTGATTTCAACTAATTTTTGTTCTTAAATGAAGAATATATACTTAACCTTATTATACAAGAAGTTAATCTTTCAATAAAGTATTACGGTTTGTACTACAAATGTACTTAAGTTGCTACGGTATTTGTAAACAAAAATTTACGAAATATATCTGTGACAAAAAACTTCAGTAAAAACAAGTAAGATTGCATTAGCAAAATAAATAAAGTAAGAAGTTGGTTTTAAGAAGAAAATACAGTTGACAAGCAATTGTCCTATACTATTACTAGAGTTAAGAAATAATACAACTAAGCTAGCGTTGGAATAAGGGTATTAATTTTTTTATTGATGATATTACATCTCAACTGAGCGCGAGCAACTTATTATACGCTGATGAATTAAAAATCTATCAAACAATAGTAAAAATAGAGGATTGCCTAAGTTTACAGGAGGACTTAAATAAAATTAATAATTGGTGCTCTGAAAATAATTTACCCCTCAATGTGAGTAAGTGTCATGCATTTTCATTTTATAGGAAACATAATCCCATTTTATTTGAGTATCAACTTGATGATTACACACTGGAAAGACCTGAAACTATCAAAGATCTCGGTGTTACTTTTGACAGGCAACTAAATTTTAATAATCATGTAGATACTATTGTCGCGTCAGCTTATAAATCTCTAGGTTTTGTAATAAGACATAGTAAAGGTTTCACAGATATAAATGTTTTATTGTTACTGTATAATTCATTTGTTAGATCCAAGAATATTGTTCTTTAGTATGGTCACCTGATTATAATATATATATAAATAGTTTGGAGCGCATGCAGCGCCGATTTGTTAAATATTTATGTTTTTTAGTTGATGGCGTTTATCCTGAAATAGATTTTCCGCAAAATGTTATGTTAAACAGATTTCATATAACTAGCTTAGAAGATCGGAGAATTCTTCACGCTTTAATATTTCTGTATAAAATTATTAACAATATTTTTAGCTGTCCCCTTATTTTGGATAACCTCTTGTTTCATGTACCTAGATCAGAGTCTGGAATAAATCTCACGTTTTACCTTCTCGTCTCCCGGACGAACTTGCTTAAATTTTCGCCGTTGCATTTTATGTGTACAGCTTATAAACGTAAGCAAGATGTAGGTACTAGATATATTTCATTGTAATGTACGTTCTATTAAATCTACATGTATTTCTTAGCTTAAGTTGTTAGTTTTTTGTTTTTGTCTTTTGTGTAATAATTTATGTTTGTTATATTCATTTTTTTATTATCTAATTTATAATTTGTATTTTTCCCACCCTGTAATTGATTTCCGTTGGGTGGATGTATCTTGAATAAATAAATAATATAGCTTTTTCAAATAGATGCCATAATAAAAATTGTTGTTATATATAGGTACGTTTTTTATATTCTATTAATTTCTAATAATTTCATATCTGAAAAAGAAATATAAAATGAAAATTACTTCATCCAGTGTATCTCAAAAAAATACCCAAGAAATATTTAAATCGTACGATATATACTGCAAAAAAATTAGGTTATTAGAATATTAGGAAATAGAAGATTAGGATTTTGTAAAAAAAATGAAGCAAGTCACCCTGTACGTAACTCGAAAACGACAAGAGATAGTATGGTACATTACCGCATGTAGTTCAAACATAATTAAATACTACTGATTAGGTGCTCATATGTCAGAAGTTTGTTTCGCGAATTGTGTAATTTTTGAAATTTGCCTTTATTCATATTTTAAACTATATACAGGCTGTCTCACATAAGAGGGCCACTCCTATGTATCTCTAACAAATTTGAGATCCATGGCCAACTTTATGAGTAATAACAAAAAATCCTGTAAAGTACCCAAACTTTAAGGCTATCTAACTTTTTTATTTTAAGGGATAGAGAAAACTTATTGGTAATAAATTTTGATTGTATAATTGATACCTTCCACCTGATACAAATAGATATTTGAAATATCGTATGTGGCTCGCTGCGTCCTCTAAGCAATATCCTACATATCGCCCGTATCTTTTGTATTTATTACAGTTTTTTTTTCAATTTTAGTATAAAAAATGTACCTAAATATATTCATGTCGCTCAAGATAATGTGTTAGAATAATTTTAAAGACCCAATTGCTTCTAATGTGAAAACCAATAAAATAATAATATTATAAGAAAATCTGTATTTTGCATAAAAAGTATATTCTGTTTATTTTTGTTTTGCAATTGGCGTCTTGAAAACATTATCTTGAGCAACACGAAAATATTTAGGTACATTGTTTTAACTAAAATTGAAAAAACTGTAATAAATACAAAATATAAGGGCAACATGTAGTATATTGCATGAAAGACGAAAAAACAGGAAATTTTTTGTGGCCATAGCCTGGTTCAATAAAAAAAATTTTTATCCTAGAGGGCGCAACGAACCACATACGATATTTCAAAAATTTGTTTATATCAGGTAAAAGGTATCAATTTTGCAATCAAAATTTATTACCAATAAGTTTTCTCTATCTTTTAAAATAAAAAAGTTAGACAGGCTTTTTTGTTATTACTCATAAAGTTGGCCATGGATCTCAATTTTGTTTTTACGAGCAAAAATGCAACAAAAAATATTTAAATATTTTTGATGCATATTAAGCGAGATACATGGAAGTGTCCCTCTTATGTGAGACAGCCTCTATATTGTAGATTTCAATATTAATTTTTATCCGAACGTAATCAAATAAATAAACTATAATTATTAGTATAGCTTTAGTTAAGGCAGGTATCTTATTAATTCAATTCGATAATAATAACAAAAAAAATAATATTTATCTACACTTTGGGCAACTTGGAAAATCTTTGTTAAAAGACGTTTTATATTGATTTTCGGTTATATAAAAAAGGGCGCCGTATTCTTGAAATAGTGTTTTTTGAAAATACAAGAAGGTTATTTTGGACATTTAAGAACTGAATAATGTAAAGTTTAGCAAACTGTTTAGGTTATATCATGCCACCTGTGACTATTCAAACGTACCGAAGTAAAATGAATATACAGGGTGATTTAGGTTTCATCTTGATAACTTCAGGAATTGATAGAATAGGTTAAAATAATGTTCATTTGTGATATAATCTTATTTCCTATAACGCATCGTTTCCGAGAAAGAGGGCGTTGAAGTAGGTATTTTTTCTCGTTTTTCCCTCATAACTTTTGGACCACTAATCCGATTTAAGTGAAATTCGCAACCCAAACACTCCTTATGATCTTACATAAGCTTCTTAAGTTTTAACTACCTACCCCTCTTAGAGGTGTATTTTGTATGCTATCCCCTCTTACTTTATTTCAAAACCACAAAAAAAAAATAATTTCAATAAAACATCTACACACCACTTCGACCTGATTAATTTCGAAGCTTTTTCGTCTCCTGTTTTTCTCGACGTTTGGTCTTGTTTCTGAGATATTCAAAGAAATTGGTGACAGTGTAGCGCACCAGCCACGTAAATTTCATTTAACGTTTTAGCAACCCATGAAAACAAAAATCAGTGATTTGTGTAAACTGACGTTTTGGGCGCCGCGATAGCCGAGGTGGCTGGGAGACGACTGCTCGTGGAACCAGTCTGGATCGGCTATGTCCGGGGACACTGTCGGACGGCTCTCAAAAAAAAACACGTTTGTGAAAATCATTGTCAAAAGTATTATTTAAAGAGTGTTCTTAGTGTTAAGAAAAAATGCCAATAACCTCAAACATAAATTAAGTAACAACTATTTATTACAAGATTTACAACAAACTTATCAGCTACTAAAAAAATTACAATAATTGTTCAAAGTGCATTCCTCCAGCCTCAATACATTTTTTGAACAGGATTGTTTTTTATGTCATCACAAGCATGTCTTATCCTTTGGATCAATTCCTCACGTGTATGTACTGGCATATCATACACAATTGCTTGTAGATGGCCCCAAACAAAATAATCCAGAGAATTCAAATACGGCGAGCGCGGAGGCCAAGCCACTGGTCCTTAGCAAGGAATCCACATATTTGGGTGGTTGTTGGGTTGCTGTCCAATCCATCGACGAGGATAATTCTCATCCAACCACTGCCGTACTTGCCTTCCGTAATGTGCAGAGACACCATCCAACTGCATCCAGTTCCCTTGGCGTAAATTTAAGGAGACATCGTCAAGCACGTCGGGGATAGAAACTCATGAAATAAATCCCCATTTAAACGAGGAGGCAAAATATGCGGCCCACAGATGTTATTACTTAAAACACCTATCCACACATTTACACTAAACTGTTGCTGAAATGAAGATTGTCCGTCACATCGACGATTAACTTCACTCCAAACGTGAATGTTGTGGTAATTCACAATTCCAGCTTTTGTGAAATTAGATTCGTCGGTCCATAAAACCTTATGCAGAAATTGTGGATTAATTTCTGTTGAATCTAAAACCCATCTACACAAATTTAAACGTTTTTCAGCATCTCCTGGCAACAAACCTTGAACTAGTTGAAGATGGAAAGCCCTTCGATGATCTTGTTCTTTTGATTGAGATAAATGGAGTTGTCGCGCTGCTCGGCGTGTGCTTAAAGTTCTATCGACATCAAAAAGATTAAGAATTCGCTGATTATTTCTTGGCGGTACGATTATGATCACTGTAGCGACGCAAACCATATTCCGAAAATCGACGATGTACATCTACAAAAACATGTGCATTTGGAATTCTTCTATTAGGGAAGCGTGTTCGGTACTCTCGAACTGACGCGTTGGAATTTCCGTCACAAAAACCATAAACATAGTATATCGGCATATTCACCATTTGTAAACGTTCTTGGCATTTCCTCTTAGCACTAAAAATGCTCTTTAAATAATACTTTTGACAATCATTTTCGCAAACGTCACACACAAATCACTGAGTTTTGTTTTCATGGGTTGCTATAACATTAAATGAAATTTACGCGGCTGGTGCGCTACACTGTCACCAATTTCTTTGAATATCTCATAAACAAAACCAAACGTCGAAAAAAAAGCAGGAGACGAAAAAGTTTCGAAATTAATCAGGTCGAAGTGGTGTGTAGATGTTTTATTGAAATTATTATTATTCTTTTTTTTGGTTTTGAAATAAAGTAAGAGGGGGGATAGCATATAAAATACACTTCTAAGAGGGGTAGGTAGTTCAAGCTTATGTAAGATCATAAGGTGTGTTTGTGTTCCGAATTTCACTTAAATCGGATAAGTGGTTCAAAAGTTATGAGGCAAAAACGAGAAAAAAATTCCTACTTCAACGCCTTCTTTCTCGGAAACAATGCGTTATAGGAAATAAGTTTATATCACAAATGAACATTATTTTAACGTGTTCTATCGATTCCTGAAGTTATCAAGATTAAACCTGAATCACCCTGTATAATGAAAGGAAGCGGTCTAACCAACAAATTTCCTTTCAAAATACGTATTTTTTAAAATTCAACTGTAGATAATATTGTTATAATATAAACTTACATAGTTCTGCATATAAGGTGGTTCTCTTTGTTTATAAGTATGTGAAAATAATTGTTAAAATATAAGGTTACAACAGCAAAATAATGTGTCTTGCATATGCAATTTAAAAGTTATTACATTATTTGAGGAGAATTTAAATAGTAAAAGTAGATAAACAACCCATCAATAACTTTATTTTTGATATTACTTTTGCTCTACGTATTTTATTTTTCCAAGTTTCTGTACCTAAAAGACACCACAAATTTAATCATTTTATGGCGAGAAACACAACGACCTTAAGGAATCAGCAAATTTTCAGCATATCATTAGAGACCACTCTGTATATTTTAAAGCTACTGGAATTTAAAAAAAGAAACCTAATGACATCATCAAATAATCTCCGATATAAATATCAAAGATGCTTTGAAGGATGTATTTTATCGGCGATCAATCTGTGTCCTATTTGCATACATTACGAAAGTACATTTTATGTTGATTCTTTATAAATCATCAAAGATTATGATTCAACATGCTCTGTTGGAATGCCGAATGATTATCGTTTAGCAACCCACCAACTACCATAAATAATCTAACGACGTCCACCTTAGTCTAACAGCCCTAAAGGTAATTACCCAATAATAGTAAGCATTAAAATTTATTATACATTATTAAAAATACGTACTACAATCGGTGACAAAATAGTTTGTACCGTTGGATTATCTTGATGTTCAGTTATTTTTGTTTTCTAAAAACATCATTAAAAAATTCAGAAAAATATTTACCATTTTTGTATCTGCTAGTTGTTTCTTTATGGAATAATAACGAAGACAATTTAATTTAAATATAAAAAGCCCACTTGCCACACTGTAATTGTCAGTTTGACAGCGGCAAAAGTTACCTGCAACTTTTACAACGACAAATGCACCAGTGGTTTTTTCACTTATTCATTTTTTAATCAATTATCACGGTATCCGTTGTCGAAATAAATAGTTTGACATTTTTGTCAACAACTTATTGAATTGTTAAACACTAACAATGAGTACATTCGGTGTGTACGAACAATGAAATTAGTTAAATTGTTAATACCTACTAATACAGTTGCGACTCAATCATTAATCTGGCGACAATTTTCTACTTTTTGCGATGTGAAAGGATATAAATTTGAGCCAGATACTTCCATCGAGAAATTGAATGTAACATTGCAAGATTGTGCTTTTAATATGCGAAAATGTAACGGAAAATGCTACAAAGATGCGGCAGTTTAAACAATTTATCGGTTAAAAGCTTCTAAATGACTGAAAATGAATGTGTGCTCATTTAACTCTCATATGCCAAATCATACCATTGCCTAATGAATTTTAATTTTAAATTGCTTTATTATTATTTCTTTTCATGAACTCTTCTTCCTCCTTAAAATTCTGGCCTTCAGCCTATTTGCAATCTATTATTTGTTTTATCTTTACAAAATAAAACATTCCAACCTCTGTCCTTCTTCTATGGTTTTTGCTCCGGATACGAAAAAAATGTCCTGTTTGTCATTGAATGAATAGTCTTGAAAGACTGCACACTGTTGTGGATTTTATATCTTAGAAGTAATACAAATTGAGATTATTTGTGCTGATTGATATCCGAGAAGGATTTCCTGCAGTTTGGGATTCATGGCAACTAATAATTCTCGATTGAACGACAGAGTCCCTCTTTAAGGCCGCCTAATATCGCAAAGGTATGTACTGGCACATAGTCAAACGGTAACTTCTTACTCGTACCGAGCTATAGCAAATCATTCATTTTTAGGCCTTTTTCCGTTTATGGGCATAAATTATGCTGCATGTCTCCCACTCCATATTGCTTTATCTACTGCCTTCTCCTGTCATGCCCGCTGCTTGTGGCTTAGAGAATTACTAGAGAAATTTGACTCCTACCTTACCTCGACAACCTCCACGTGGTCTGGAGCACCAGGTCGCTCACGGGACGTTATCATCCTCCTTCACTGCAAATTACGGCTCCGGAGGATTCCACTCAGGTCACATTTAGCTGTATAATATGTTATTATGATCTAAACCAACTTGATGCATGCCTATAAAACCCATGAGTTAGTGGTTTCCTAAAAATATACCTGTAAATTAATTAACTTACTTATACCTACAGTACTCAACGAGTTGTACGTTGAATCATTTACCCATTTACCTCTAAGGCCTATTTTATTAATACTTACCTTCAGTTCATTCTGTAACCTTTGTGTATATATACCAAAAGGACTAAAATAAATTGTACTGGCTTGTGTGCACTCTGTATATAGTACTGGGTTCAGTATTTTAGATAATTTCATAATCATATACCAAATTTAAATATACTAAATAAACACGCATCGCCTTAGTTTAGAAATAATAACACTCTGTTATATTATTAAAATTTTTCAGCTTCACTAACTGGTGGCTACAGGGCTGTATCCAACTTTTGCCAAGGTCTACCTGAACCAATGCAATAATACTGTAAAAATTAACTATTTAACTATATTATTTACAAATATAGATATTGTCTATTTGTCTACTGAATTCTTGAATTATTTTCTTTTGTTATCGTCTGTCTTGTTTTGTGTAGGTGATATCGTAACCTCGGTGGTTTATAACCAGGGTTCGAGACGGGCATTCCACCCCCAATCTCTGACTGAGCTATCGGCTAAATTCCTGACTTAAGCCTCGATTGTCATACAGGAGGTTACCATATCACCTGGACCGTCTCCTTTTTTTTCTGCTTGTTGCGTGGTTACCACCGACCGTAGCACCTTTCACAGACGTACCGTTTAATTCATCACAAACTGCACGTAATGCTAAACGTAAAATCCTATAAGCACAACCCGAAAAGAGAAAATCCAGTGCATCAGCTCTTAATAAATGTGAAATATTTGCGATGGCCAAATTGTATCACAAAAATTAACCGGAAGGACGTCAAAAGAAATTATATCACATTTTGGCGTTTCAATTAGCTGGGCGCAGAGGAAAAGCAACTGCAAAACCACTTATATCGTATCTGAATTTGAAAATAATGGAAAAGAAACTGGACGTATCGAGTACAATCCTCTATTTTCTAAAACAAGATAATTATGTGACAGCAAATGGATTACGCCTAATATTTTAGAGGAAGATATTGACCCAGCACGCTTATTAAAAAAGTTCATGGAAAAGCGAGGCACTTCTATAACATTGAACAAAGTATTTTTCCAACCAAATCCGTGCTAGAAGAAGAAAAATTCTAAAGGTTGGTATAAAAATGTGCCGGTTGGAATTTGTGAAATTTCTAAATGGACCAAATGCTCAGCACAACGCATTGGCACAGATGTCAAACGTTTTTCTTGTCTAATACATAGGCAACCGTTTCTCATTAAACAACCCAAATTTACCCGGTAAAATACAAACCTCTTGCAATTACAAGTGATACGTCTGTTTATACAGGGTGTTTCTAAATTGCATCATTTGACTTAAAGGAGCGATTCTACATTATAATATAAATTTTATCAATACATCTTTAATTGAAAATTGGCCTATAAATTCTCTAATTTAGAATATCGTGCTGTGCATTTCTGTTTTGGAAGAGTAAATTGTAATGCAGTACTCGCTCTACAGTATTATTTGGATTGTTATGCAATTTGAAATATTCCTCATTTTCAAACATTTACCAGCATTCGCAGAAGACTTGATGAATATGGATCTTTCAAAGTTACTAACGGAAAGAGACGAAACCCCAGGACTGTTAAAACTGCGTAGCAGAAAAAAAGAGCAACTGCTAGTCCTAGTAAAATTAGTATTGAAGTAGAAATGGGACAGGTTATTGCTTAAAGAGTAGGTACTTCGTGAAGCAACATTTACTTGTATCAGAATGTCCAATTTGCATAACAATATATGCACACAATATATGCTTATCACACACAGAGCATTACATTATTGGCCATCATTTCTCTGATGCTCGATTAAATCGCGATTTCTACTAAAACAACTTCCTCTTTAACGATCTTTTCAAGAATGGACACTGTAAAATTTTTATTAAAGATAGAAATCGGATATCATTGGACCTACATTTTCTTTACTTGACGGAAGCATATGTACAGTATCTCAAAATTTCGAATCATCTACTATGTTTAGCGTTATATAAAAATTTTATCAGTAGCTGTTTTGGAAATAATCGAAAACATGCTCAGAGAAGCATTTTAAAAATATATTCAATAGGAACTACCATTATTTTGATATATTGTTTAAACTCTCGAAATTTTTAAGTTAATTTTTTTGTTACACTCTATATATACAGGGTGTTCAGTCATAGTGTCACTAATTTTATGATACGGAAAAATTAATATAAAACGAATATACAAAAAATATGCATTTACCCCGAATGAAAATATTTACGAACCACAATTTAAACCTCATTTTCAGATTGTTACTGACCGCTGACGGTAGTTTAACTCGGTGTCGACATAACACGACGTTGCCAAATTTAAATATTTTCCTAGTATCTACTTATTGTAAACCGTATTTTTATAGACCCGCTGTTATATATATATATATATATATATATATATAGGTGTCTCGCTTAAAAGTGGAACAAGCCTGTAACATGCCTATCGTTTAATCGATTTCAATATTTTTTTTTGTTGAATACATCTTTAAAAAGTCTATCTACGACACAATTTATGTGGCTTAAAATCGGAAAATCATATTAGGGATTTTTTTATTCAAAAAATTCCCACGAATTCTTGATCAGCACCCCAGAAAACTCCACCAACCAAATTTTCGTTGACATATGATACAGAGTGCTCAGGATAACTTATGTGTCTCGCTTAAAAGTGGAACAAAACTGTAACATGCTTACCACTTTTAAGCAAGACACCCAAGTTATCCTAAGCACCCTGTATACTATGGCAATGAAAATTTGGTTGGTAAGGTTTTCTAGGGTTTATATAACATCGGCTGTAATCGGCACACTCAGCACAGCTAAAAAGTTGGTAGTTCAAATTCTCGTTTCATGCGTTAAGCTCATTTGGGTCCGTTTTCCTATTTGCTGATGCAAGTGAGAAATAAAAAAACATTAAATATTCATATTTGCGATTTGCATTATTTGGGAATATCAACGTACAAGTACAACTTGATTCCGCTTTGGAAAACATAACGAAGACGTTACAAAAGGGTGGATATATTTTATCCAAACTCATTCAATTTATACAATTTTGTGGGTTTTTCAACTTGCTCTACGAGGGCAAAATGATTCCAAAAATTCTCAAAATTTTGATATTTTTTGTGAATTAGTGAATTTTACGTCAGAATATTACAAAACGCTTAATGAATACGTTAAAAATTCAACAATTTTTAAAAATACCTCAAAAAATACACAAATTGATATTTTAGATTGCATACTAGAAGTTTTTCATTAGAAATAAAATATTGTTACATTTGTTAATGTTTAAAAATAACCTATTAGTATTACAATATCCAGAGAAGAGATTAAGGTCTACTTGTAGACATGATATATATTTAAATACTTTCAAATCGTCATCATATAATATCAAATGTGAATAAAAAAAACAGGTACCAATATCATTGACAAACAGAGAAACGGAAAAGGATGAGATAAATTATTTTAATCTTTACACATTGCGTTCTATTAGATAAATACGATATTATCCACCTTAGGAGACTACCACGCACACCGATATTCTCCAGTTACGTTCTAATGTTTACTTTTTAACTTTTATTTTAGAACCCAAAAACACTGTTATCCATATACATATTCCTTGAGATATCCAGAAGCTACGTACTTGCGATGAGAATTCTTCACTGCTAGCAATACTCCCTCTCTGCCCTTTTTTCCCACTAGAGATTGTGAGATTATGGTGATGTGACAACGTAGTTTGCTTCAACGGTCGAACGTGTGACCAGAAAATTTGTAGCGTACCAGGAGCGCCGTGTTACCAATTGCTATCGTTGATTTGCTTATGTTTTTAAACGTTGTTTTTTTTCGATTTTTTGTCTTTATTAGGGCTTCCGAATACGTGGTTAAAATTAATGACATTATGATATGCAACATCAACAAATAACAAAGTTACCATCGATTCATAGTGCGTTGCACCGATGGAATCGACGCCCCTGTGCTCCAAATGTCTATAATTCGGCAGAAATGTATAGGGTCTATAAATTTGATGTCATGATTGGCATACTTTGATGCCTCGAGCAAGTCTGGGTGGGTGGAACGATTGGCGTCCCTCGACCCGGTTCCAAAGGAAACAATTACATCTGTAAAAGAAACTACTCGTATCTACACAAAGGTAAATCCTTTCCTAGAGTTATTGTACAGGGTAACCTATTTTAGTTGGAGTTACAGGATAAAGACTATAAATAGTGACAAACAGAGGACAAGAGGAAAAATTTATTGTGATTTGTATGCCGTGACCAGTGTCGCGACTCCCGTGTTAAAATTACATATATTGACATCATCTCAAGGTATGGGTTCGATATATGGAATGCGATTCCATGGGTGTATCATTATAAAGGGTTCTGAAAATTAAGTATAGATAGTAGAATAAATAGATACGTCGATTTTGGTAGAAACTACACTCATAAAAATGGGTTTAAATTTCAATTTTTTGTTATACTCTTTTTACATAATTCGTAGGCACTGGAAATTTTTAATTTACATTTATTATAATGTGTATTTTTAAGTTGACACCAATATGTTTGTTATAAAAAAGTGTGTAATTGTTTTGTTTATTTCTAATAATTTTTTATTTAATTAGTCACAATTTTTCTAGTTTAAATTTAATTTACCAGTTTATTATAATTTGATGATAGTTTAAATTTTTGGGCTCTAGTTCTTCTGAACGTTCATAGTAATAAATAATTAAATTATTTATAAATTTTTCAAAAAAAGTAATAACAATGCTCTATAACTTTGACATGATATTACACAATCAGCATGCAGCTCCTTCCCAGAGGCGGTTCACAAAATAGGTTTACTTTACTTAAAACATTAATTAAAAACTATAGATTAAAATCAATTTTCACTTAATATTTAAATTTGATAAGTCTTCATAATAGAAATTGACTTTTCCTTTTAATAAAATAAATAGATTTAATAAATTAATAACTTTACTAATCGATCTAATAATTTTATATTCAATAACCTTTGTTGTTTCGATCACACTTTTACTAATTTGTATACCTACTCTAACCTACGATAAATATTCTACATCTATTACAAGAATATATCTAAATGATGCTGATAACTGGCATTATTACTCAATAAATTAATAGTAACACTCTTTCTACCTCGGTCTAGATGCTTTCTCAGCTAATTTCCCCGTATTCCCTTTTTCATCAATTTTCTTCATTATTACACATGTTTGCTAGTCCTGATATTCCAAGATCCCACTGCAAAGTACCTTCACCCAAAAGTTGATAGAACGAATCACATTTAAACATGCGTTTCAAGTACGTCCTAATACTAATTGGATAGGCTTATCAAAGAAGGGTCTTAGAGGCATTAAAAATATTAATTATGGAGGTGACCCACAAATTAGTTTTAATAAAATAAATAATGTACCATTTAGAAATTGAGAACCCGATGAGTAAAAATGTATAGAATTAGGAGGTTCAGGAGGTTCTCAATATTGGTTGTTTAAAGATTCATGTTTATATTGTTGGCGTACAACCCCACCGGCTGTTTAATGAAAAAAAATAAGTATACAGAGTTAACTATGATTAAGTACAAAAATTTTAACCACGTGCTCAGGAAAGCCTAAAAGACAATAAAAAAATTATTCCAGAATTTTAGCTCGATATATAAAGAATGGGACAAAACCCTCTTTTCCAACGTTAAATCGGCGCCTATGATAAGCATCAACTGAGATGGCTTAGATTCATAGATAAAGCTTACTTCTGTCAACAATATCTATTACCATGCGGTCGTTTTTTTTCAGCATTTCTAAATGCAGAACGACAAAAATTAACATTTTTATTAGTAATAATACCTGACAGATAGGTAGGTAACAGTAAATCCAGTGAGCTCCATTATTTTGCATTCGTTTTTCATTATTTCCTTATAAACTGGCAAAACTACAACATTTTCATTCATTATAACCACTCACTACCGATAAAATACATTTCCTGTAGGTACAGCTAGATAAAATACCTATTTATTATAACAAAATCGAACTAAAGGAATAGTTAATAAAAAAGATTTAATGTACCCGCGGTAGTCTTTTCCCATAACCTAGAAAACCCAACCAGCGAACTATATTGTGGGAAAGTATTTGCACCCAACACAAATTTCTTTATTTAATAACTATAAAACTTTTAAAAATTAAAAAAAGACACTAAAAACTGAAGAAGAACACAAAACTACAACGTAAACACATGATAAACACAAGAATTAAATTATGTCTTGACTGGAAATTTTACGGTCGTGTTGCTAGTTAGGTTGGTTGGGTCATATAGGTAATGTCTCACTACAAACCTGCAATCACTCTATTCGCCAAGATTTAGCAACGCGGTCAGTGAACTAGATCTCCTGCAGCAACCTTACATTAGGGCTCACCTGCAACTAAGGTCTAATTTTATTTTTGTCATTTTTGTAACAAATATTGTTTGTATCTGTTTATTATTTACATGTTTATGATGAGATTATTTTTTTATTGTTTCAATTTATTAAAAATTATTTATTTTTTTTATAAAAAAATCTAATTTGAAATACTTGGTTCACTGAATTCACCCCCCGACCCCCCCTGTCAAATTTCCGGCTACGCCACTGCCTACGTTACCTACTCTGATTCTGTAAATGTGTGGCGCATAGGCGGCGTTAAATAAGGATTTAATATAATTTCGAAATCAATTTTTTTTGCTTTATAAATAAGTTTGGAATTTTTTTGAAGGGTGATTCCATTAATTCTTAATTTTCTCTATGCCCTCTTAAAATATTTGTACTCAGTCATAGTTAATCCTGTATACCAATCCTCATAGTCTGCGTTTTCAAAATATATAGAGTTGTCTGCATATTTCTAGGTCTAAAGTGAGACGACCCTCTCCGAAAAGTTTAAATTTTGGGTACACGAAACAATACGATACTTGCCGCTGTGCGGCGAAGGCAGCGCCGTAGCATAAAATTTTATGGACAAAATGTAATATGCAAAACGCTGACATTAATTTTGTTCGATCTTGTACAGACTCCCAAGTGCCAAGTAAACTAACTATTCCCACATCAACAGGCCTTCCACTAACAGTTTGACTATTAGGTAAGATAAAAAATTATTTTTGTAGATAATTTTTGTGTACAGTGTGTTCGTTGTAATTGCAGGGTATCTTTAAACTACAAAATAGAGGAAGCGAGAGAACTCGAGAATCATAAGATGCCGTAACTTTCATAGACCTCTTCGGATTTGGGATGCAGGTCTAAGAGATTTTTTCATATAATAGCGTACTTTTAATTTTCCTACAGGGTGTCTCTTTTAAAATATGACCCAAAAATACATTTTTTAATCGAATAGCCTGAATATTTTTATGCCATTCAATTGCGTGATTTTTTTTCTTTATAATTATATATAATAGTTGCTACTTTGAATGTTGGTAATTGTCAGAAGAACGTTAAATTAATAAACTGATGTTGCGTTCATATTATTACAAAATTAGTTCATAAACCTTGGTTACTTAACGAAATGTATGCAAAATAAGCAATAAGTTGTTTAAAAAATTAAGTTACCTATACAGTGTGATTCAGATCTATAAAAAAAATTGAATGTAGTCAAATATAATTTTCTAAAAATAAAATCAAAATTAGCAGTCCAAAAATTATTTAAAAAAAACCTTCCACACAGCACTGGAAACTGGTCCACTTGAAACCTGATAAGACGTATAATTGACGATCGGACAAAAAATTTCAAGCAATTCCCAAGAAATAAATTACATTTTACAACACCTATCTTTTATACATCAAATTCAACTGCTTTTGCCGCTATTGTTTTTAATTATTAATAGAATTAATTTATGGTTTTAATTAGTAAAATAGTGATTCCTGATGTTACATTTTGGGCCCGTCTTACCCAGTTTCTACAAACTAACACAAATGCTTCTGCTTCTTGTACGTTTTGAACTTGTAATTTATTAGCAGCAGCTACGATACGTTTACGCAAATCATCAATAGTATTTACTTCGGTGTAATATACTTAATTTTTTTAATATCCCAGCAAAAAAATAAGTCCAAATGATTTAAAGTCAGGAGATCATGGCGACCATGGTACCGGTCCTCGTCCAATCCCTTGGTCTTTATGCTTGGACACGCCACACTGCTACAATAGGCCGTGGACGCCCTGGACCTCCATCTCTTCCATGATTCGGTTGCAAATTTCCCGTGTTACACCAGCGTTTCCACTACACTTGCACTCATTGCACACCGTTGTGCAGTGAGTGCAAGTGTAGTAAAAATATACTTCACTTCACCATAAGGTAAATTGATATCCATCAAGTGCGAGTTGTTATACGTAATCCATTTTTGATATTTGAAAAACTAATGTAAATCGTCTGGCTAAACACTACTGTGGAATTGTTCATTAGCATATTAGCATGTTAGCATGTTTGGTAGCAGAGAGCATACATATAACTTCATTTATAGGAATTGTAGGAGATTTGATTTATATTAGCTTAAAAAACCTTTCTAATACAGTCAACAAAAATTGATAGACTGCTTTAATAGTTGATTTCTTTTTCCTAAAACCATTTTGAGTATACACCAACAACGTTTACCTGCAAAAAATAGGAACGTATTTAAATTCTTAACCCTGAATATTACAACTATGTAATAAAATTAGATGAGTGTTCAATTACATTCTATCTATTGCAAGTAATTTTGGCATGGCAGCATGTTTATCTTCTCTTGTCTCGGCACACGTATTTTGTCTTGATGAGTTATTACATCTTTTTTACACAGTTCTAAAAATATTTGTCAACACTTAATTATACGTTTCGTGTTTGTTTCGCTCAAAAATCATTTTCTAAATATATTTGTGTTCTAAATTTAAATTGCGCTTTAAGAGGTGGAGTACCCAAAGTACTTAGCCTAAATTTGAAAACAGCAGTTTTCAATTTTCAAGTTGCAAGAGATATATTTTCAACGGATTATTTTTGGCTATATTAACAGTTGTTTGTTAAATACATCGTTGACATTTTGTTATAAATACGCGCATTCTTGCAATTAAACTGCCTTGTAATGTCATAATTGTCGAATAAATTGTTCTTATTATTTTCATCTTTATTTTCAGGAAAAAGTTAACTGCTCTACTACCAAAGGAATATTCATAAATTCAATTTAAATAGTTATAGGAATTTTATACAGCAGTATAGACAAGCATATATACACAAAATTAATATTGCTGATATTTGTCAATGCATCATAAATTGTAAATTCAATGTTGCTACAATACTCCTCGATTCTAGTCCAAATGAACAATAAACGTACGTATCATTTTGTCTCTAAATTGTACTCGTAATTACTACTGATTATATAAGCTTTGCTATAAGTCAAAGTCTGGCTTCACTTATGGCGGTATATTTAAACGTTTGTAAACCGTCCAGATCAAACTCAATGGGCATATGTAGTTTATATAATGCTGTACTAGTTGATTCAGCGTTTTGCGTTTTAATTTTCAACGTTTATTTTTAGTCAACAACTTTAACGTATAAAATATATCGTTTAAAATACATTAATAATAGAAATTTACATTTTGTACAACGTTTATTCAACTAACACATATAAACATATAATCTAAATTCAAATTTTAATAATATTAAACCACCCGTTAAGTGGAACGTTTGTAAAACAACAACAACAACTTTATTTATTTACATATAGTATAAGTATAGAATATGACCAATAGGTGCACATACTTTATACAACGTTTTTAAAACATTGTAGTGATCGATTAAACATTTTACGTTGAATATTTAACGTTTATTTTTAGTTAAAAACTTAAACGTATAAAAGAGGTTGAAGTAAACACTAAAAAAATACGTTTATTTTATAACGTTTGTATAATGTATAATATACGTACAAATCGGCAAAATATGAACTAATGACCACAAGATGTCGATACTTATATCTCTTTCACTCATGTCCTTCGATACTTCTCTCCTTCAATTGGCTAGATGCGGAATCAAGCAATCACGTTTATCGTCGTCCAAAAGAGTTAACAAGCAAAACCGTTGTTGTATGTCTAGTACCACGTGGGCTCTGAACTTAACTGCTATAGGTTTTTCTAGTGTATTCACTTCACTACCGGTCGAGTGATTCGCTATATCTAATCATCACTGAATTATTATTATTACTATAATTTGAAAATAAAATTGTAGTATATTACGTTTGTTATTAGTGTTGAAAAATACCTTATATAAAACGTTATTAACGTGAAAGGTTTTATAAACGTTAATAAAACTTTAAATAAAACGTTTTATTTTCATAACGGAGATTAAACGTTTATTTACTGTTTAATTTCCGTTATTTAAATGTAGCTTAATAATGTTTAATAAACATTTCTTTTTTAGTTACAAATAACGTTTCCTAGACATTTCATTGGTTCAACCTTTGGTTTTCAATCACTCTTACATCAACCACAGTTACTAAAAAATTTAATTTTTATTTATGTACGCTTGAAAACATCGAGCAGATACTTGGTGCAAAATAGCGTAACGCACAATATGAAAATCTATTTCATTAAATACTGACACAAAAAAATTACATAAAAAGAGTTCTTGCTTAACTTGCAATTTCGTAATACAGTTTTTCATTTTATAGTAGTTGAATTTTTGGTTTCGAAATGTATTCGTCAAATACCTCACCTATGGCATACTGATGAGAGTTAATAAGCTTGAAACCGATATAAGTATGTCTGGTAGACTGCTGATGAGTGACTCTAGCTGTTTGCTAGAGGTTTTTCAGGTGTAATTCAATGCTGGTCGGGGCATTAACCCGCAGAGTAGTTGTTTCCTGGAATTCCGTGTTTGCAAAATATCGTATATATTGTTAAAGTTAAATAACACAAATAGTCTGATACTCCTAATGGCATAACTATCAGTTCCATCAAAGAATGTGGTAATTATGGATATGCGCATTTAAAATTGCATTGTTTTTTTTAAATAAATAATTTGTTTGGATTTCTATGAAGCATAATAGTCCGGGAGCCAGATCAAAATTTAGTCAGTTATTTCCTTTCGAACGGTAATTAATGAAACGCATCAGGGAGTTGTATCATAAAGCCTCGTGAACGTCAGCTGCGGTTCCGTGGGTGGAATGAGCAGCGGCAGCCTCCCACGTCGGAGAAAAAAAAATGTAATCATTTCCTCCTGACTAAAAATTTACCTGATGATAGCTTATATGCTACTGTGAATGAATATAAATGTGAGCTGGCTGCACTTCGGTGGAAAGATCGTCAGCTGATACCTTGAAAGTTGTAACGCAGAAGTTAAGCGGGAGCATCTAACGCCTATTTAAATGCATCAGTTGACGAATTTTCCCTCGACTTACTGCTAACTTTTTTATTAATTACAGAAGTGTATTAACAATCAGGTTACAAATTTTTATCCGGGTGGAAATGACGTATCTTAAATTATTCGGCACCACACTCCGATATGAGTGTTCCGATTAAATCAGTATTCTGTATACAGTATGCGCCAAAAGTATGGAATAATTTCAATAAAAACGAAACAATTATTTTTTGGGAAAAATTCTCGAACAGGTCTATTTTTAATTTAAAAAATACATATTTTATCGTAAAATGCGATTTTCAAATGTCATTTGTTTTCGAGTAATGACGTTATCGATTTTTTTTTTAAATGGCAACAACATATTTTTTTCCTTGATTCTGAAAGATCGTTTAATTCTCTATCAGACAGTACTAAAATTTTGCCCTCTTACATAGGAAAGTTTTCGAGTAAATGACGATTGAATGTTAGAAAACGTAAATCAATTAAAATAAAGCAAAAACGTTATTAAGTTTAGTTTTTCGAATTCCACACGTAGGTGAAAATCTTTGCAAAGTGTCATTGTCACACCGACTTTATAATAAGTATTGTAAGCAACAGAAATTATTATTCAATTTAAAGTATTATGACACATTTAACTGTTACTCAAAGAATTGAAATTTTAATTCTTATCGGATGCGAGAATATGACTAGAACTCAGCAGGAAGTTTGCGATTTATTTAATGAAAAATATCCAGATCGCCATATCAGCCAATCAACAGTCAGTAAGGTAGAGTCTAAATTTAGAGAAACTGACAATGTTGTAAATATTCCAAAACCTGGACGTCTAAGCATTAATGAAAATCAGAAACAGAACATTTTGATAAGTATGGTGGATAATCCTCATAATTCTTCACGATTGGTTGCATTAAACAATAACACTAGTCAGAGCACAGTGCTACGTATCTTGAGGAAGGAAAAATATCATCCCTACAAAATTCAACTTGTGCAGGAACTCAATGAAGATGATCCCGATCGCCGCTTACACTTTTGCGAAATTCTAATGGTCAAGGAAATAGAAATTTACACCAGCAAATACTTTTTTCAGATGAGGCCACATTTTGTCTGAATGGTACAGTAAACCGTCAAACTTGCAGATATTGAAGTCGGGAAAATCCTCATTGGATGGCAGAGGCACATACCCAACACCCTCAGAAATTAAATGTGTGGGCTGGAATAGTTGACGACAGAATAGTAGGGCCTTTCTTCTTTGAAGGAACCCTTACAGGACAAAGATATTTAGAGTTTCTAGAAAATGACCTTGTTCCAGCCCTTGCAGTAATTTTTCCTAACGATAATGACCCTGACATTCCTGACGATACCATATGGTTTCAGCAAGACGGTGCACCTCCGCACTATGCGCGCCCTGTACGAGATTTTTTGAACAACTGTTTTCCTGGGAGGTGGATCGGCAGACGCAGACCGATAGAATGGCCTGCAAGATCGCCAGATCTTACACCTCTTGACTATTTGTTATGGGGATACTTGAAGTCAAAAGTGAACATTAATAAACCACGTAATTTAGAAGAACTTCAAAGTCGCATTCGGGACGAAATACGCAGAGTTACCCCAGAAATCATTCATAATGTGCAAGAAGAATTTCTTCACAGACTTGCGCATTGTCAAGAAGTTGGTGGATGGCAATTCTAACATTTAATTTAAGTATAAAATTTAATCAATTGTATTTTATTTTACATACCTCAGAATTGTTACTTTTTTATGGATAAAATTTACGTTTTCTAACATTCAATCGTCATTTACTCGAAAAGTTTCCTATGTAAGAGGGCAAAATTTTAGTACTGTCTGATAAAGAATTAAACGATCTTTCAGAATCAAGGAAAAAAATATGGTGTTGCCATTTAAAAAACAATCTATGACGTCATTACTCGAAAACAAATGACATTTGAAAATCGCATTTTACGCTAAAATATGTATTTTTAAATTAAAAATCGACCTGTTTGAGGATTTTTCCCAAAAAATAATTGTTTCGTTTTAATTGAATTTATTCCATACTTTTGGCGCATACTGTAGATACTTTAAAACTAATTAAAACTATATGATTGAATAACAGAAGAAATATTTAGATAAGTAAATTAATCAATTTATAGTTTATTCTGTTCGATAAATAACATTCATTTAAAAAAAAACTGATAAAATTAATAATATAATTTAATAATTTTCGTTCTCGCTTTGACTTGTGTCACTCTCATCTCTCTCTGATTCACTGTCAGAGCTGTCTGCCATCATGTCTTCATTAACATCATCATCTGTACAAACATTACAAAAATATATTTAGATGCATATTTAGTGCAACATATTCAAAATGACTGAGTTCCAGAAAACCAGGTGAATTCAAATCAGTTGTCGATTTCTACCCATTACGACCAAATTAGAGCTTTGTAACATGCTCTTAAAAATTGCTGATGTAGCTCCGATTTGCCTGGTGGTAGAGAAGAGCCATCAATACCCTTTTTGGGCAACTTGAACGTATCATCATTTTCCAAGAATTTGTATGTCTTTTTAAACAACGCTACTCTTGCCTCATTAATGTTTTTCAACCGATTAAAGCCATACATACGACAATCAAACTCTGTATGTTGCCAAAAAAGTTTTCTTTATTTTCCGATGGCTTTGACATTTGTATGAAACAGTTGGTGAATTCTTCAGATTTAGTCATTATTGAAAACGGACGTTTTTTGCCTTTTCTAAAAAAGGCCGGGTTGGAATTACACCCTGTTAACGCGTAAAATGCCGGAAGTACGGCGCTCAAATTAGGTCCTAAAGCTGCATACAGTTGAGTTACATTGATAACAAAAAGCTTCCGTTTTCAATAATGACTAAAAGGAGTAATTTTCAAGTCTTAGAAACAAATTTAGATGTTATTAAGCCTGTTACGACAGTCAAATATTAAAACTCGCTCTATATTTCATTAAAGAAGAACTTCTAGAAAAAAAATGCATAATGTATGTGACAATATATGATACGACCATAAGTTTATGTATTGGACTTGGACAGTTGGCAATACTGAGAAGTTGATATGTTCAATGTATATACAATAAATTGGCCATATTTTTGCCTTAATATAGTTTCATGGATCATATTACACTGGTGAAAATATAGTTTAGTTAACAATTTTTTAATGTAATTTATTTGTTTAAATAAGAAAATAAATAATTCAGAAAATTTCTAATAAGTAAGTGTAATCCATATTATTGATATCATTTCATATATTTATATTGCATATATAATTTAATTCGTTTGAGAACACATCTTTTTTAACATAAAACTTTAAATTTTCTCGCACTTTTACTGGGTCGTATAGTACCCTAATGTATTTTATAATTAAATAATTTTCATAATTTACATAATTTAAGCAAAATTTCGATGTCTCACTTCCAAAAGAACTCACTCGGTAACTTTATAAGATACGCATATTTAATTAAAATCGTTTAGCCGACAGTATTACCAGCCTAATAGTTTTTTTCATATATTAATTGGCCTAGCGTCAATCCAGGCAAATTTATCTCGACTTAAAATCGATACTCATTTTTATTAATTACCTTTTTATTTTTTTCACATTCTTTAATTATAACGAATAGTTCCTAATAATTAGATCGTCGGATCGATTCGGCATGTCTAGTAACAACTGTAGTGGGCGATGTCAACCTGTCAGTCAGTCACCTTTCCCTGATTGAAGCCAAGAATGTTAATGGTGCCGGCATGTTTTCTATTTTGACAGGTGTGGGAGGAGGAAAACTTTATCTCTCATTAAAAGTTTGGAGTGAGCGCCACGTTTCCTTGTTATGCGAAATAAATAACGATCGATATTTACGTTTTTTCGGCACCAGTCATTTGAAATTCGCTTTCGGATGACCCGGTTAACTATACAAAAATTAAATGCAGCTGTACCTTCCGATTAAAAATATACTGTTCCGTCTATTTATTTCTGCACAGTGCACATATTGTACAGAGTCATATACGTCGACTAAAGATACGTTTTGCATAGCTTGTTAGTAACATAAAATTTTGAAATATTTCAGCAAGATTGTGCAGCACCTTATAGTTCTGCAATGGTGTCCCAATATTTAAATATACCATTTCTTTAAGGGCCTGTTGCTTGGCCTTCACAGTATCCATAATTAATTGTATGAAAGCTAAAATTTATTACAGTCCCTGTGAAAATATAGAAGACCTACGCGGCAGAGTGTTTCCTGCTAGGTAGTATTTTCTAAAAACAATATTTTCAGTTTTTTCACAATATTTCAGCAATGACATTAGATAACTCCCATCTAACAATTCCCTTTTTTACTGTATTAGAAAGGGATTTTAAGCTAATATAAATCAAATCTCCTACAATTCCTATCAATGAAGTCATATGTATGTTCTCTGATACCAAACATCTAGGTATGCTAATGAACAATTCCACAGATAAAGCTCTATTCAATAATTATCTAAATACATTAATCTATCTAAATTTACTAACCTGCTTTAATGAAACACTCTATAAATATCTATAACTTCACTTTTGGCAGTGGGAACACGACAATTCAACCACAATAGATGAGATCTGACCTATTTCTGCATTTTTAGGATTGCTTCTTCAGGTGGCCTAATACGTTTTGAAGTTCTTTGTCATTTAAAGAAAAATGATAATTGACGAGTAATTTTTTTCGTGTTACATTTATCACCTAATTTTTAATATATCGTTGTTTGCACCTGAATGTAATATAAGTTTCAAAATATTACACCAAGTTTACTGATTCCAATAGGCGAAGATTTTCTTATTTCAAATATAACACCCTGTAAATTTTGCTTCAAGTTGTGCAAGTTTTTTTTTTCTCTGATATAGACTTTGTAGGGGTTAAACTACTTTTCGAGATTTTTGCAAATTTTTCTTGTTTCTCATTAAAGTTGCATCATATTGGTCATAAACATAAATATTTAGTCAATTAGTGGATGCATCAACTGAGTTAAATGGATATGTATTCACGAGAAGGAAGCTTCTTCTAGTGAATAAATTCACTTAACTCGCGTGACGTATAAAATATTCCAATATCCAATTGTGACAGATTATTGATATTTAACGTAATTGTATACTTGTCAACTAATTTAGAACAAATGAGCTAACTGAGTGATCTGTGGATTGTATTAGACGTTGCTTAATACACTGTTTATTAGTATTTTTGTCTTAAGTTGTTTGAAAGCAAAAGGGACAATATTCAATATTATTATTATTTAAAAAACAAGCGGCTTTATACAAAATAAGTACAAGTTACCTCATGAAAAAGAGTAAATTATTTTCTGCAAATGGCGCAGCAACAGCAGCGAGTGTAAAAGACAAAATAATCATGGCTTATATATATGAAAAATCAAAAGGTGGGAAATCTTTATCATTATAGTCTTATTGCTCACAGCTTAAGAAAATGTAGACATAAGCAGATACGTTAACATTTTATCTATATAAAACAAAAACAAAATATTTTCGTTGCTTCAGTACTTATACAGGGTGAATAATTAATAATAGTACATAGCTTAAGGGGTTAACGTTAAAATAAAGCGATTGAACGCAACATGCCTTATTCAATTGTTGCTCCTTTTCGTTCTACATGGTGTTAAAGATGAAAAAATGTTTTCCATCTTTTGCTATGTTTTAAGAACGCATGGACCGATTGTTTTGAAAATTTGTAGTCTTATGTTTTTTGAGTTAGAAATTACGAATATGCAAACAATTTTAAGGTGACGACTAGAGGGCGCTAATTATACTGTACCGTCGATGTAAAAATATGGCTAATTTTTTGTATTTTACACTTTTGAATTTTTTTATAAGAAACTATTTAACTACCTTCAATTCTAAATAGAAAAGGTATACCTGTTACAAATCGATAAACTTAACCGTTTTTGAGAAACAGACAATTTAAGCTTTTGAGAATCGGCGGAAATTATATAAGAAAATTAGGGAGTGTTAAGATATCAAAACTGAATTAACAATAAGATGAACACTACAACAACTGAAAATTTTATTATGCATAGGTATCTTAAAAAAATATTAATCATAAAAGATTCTTACAGTGACCACCAGCTACTGCAATGCAATTTCTTAGTCTCTTATTTCAATTTTGTCTGACGTTGATGGAACTTCTATGTTGCTTGATAATATTCTTGAATCTTTTCCCACAGTTGTTCTTTACTATTAATAATTCCTTTGTAAACTAAATATTTAATATAGCCCCAAAAGTAAAAATCCAGCGGATTTAAGTCAGGGTTGCATTCAAGCCGCGTCCAATCCAACGGTGCGGAAAATTTCTATTAAGATATTCTCTTACTCGTCGGGAATAATTTGCAGGTGTACCATCATGCAAAAACCAGAACTTCTGCCGTAAATTTAAGAGAATATCTTCAAGAAGCAATCGTCATTAATTAGAAAGTTTTAATAATTTTCTCCGTTGCACGTTGTAGTGCGAACGGCCCTACAATATTATCGGAGAGATTCCACATCAAATATCAATAGAGAACTTTTGCTGAAAATGTACCTACTTCTTTTGGCAGATGATGATTTTCTAATTCCCAGAATGACTATTTCTCCAAATAAAAATACCTCGTCGGGTAAATGTGGCTTCGTCCGTAAATAATATTTGACTATAAAATATTGGGTCATCATTTTGTTGTTGGCGAAGGAACGGTGCAAACCATAACCTAGCAAGAGGGTCTTGTGGCGTTAAATGTTGAACTGGAGTAAAATAAGTATACAACTTTTCATTGTGGAGTATTCTGCTTACGGAAGACTGACGGATGCCAGTAGCTGCCGAAATTTGACGTATGCTACTTATGTGAACACTCTATATATATATGGAGGTCTAAGCTATACGGTATATCGGAAACCAACACACACGAATAGGTACCTACATGCAGAATCTCACCACCACCCATCGCAGCTACAATCAGTGATCAAAACACTAATGACAAGGTCAGAACGACTCTCTGACGACGACCACAAAGAAGAGGAAATTAAAAACGTTAAATTAGCCTTACAACAAAATGGTTTCTCCGGCAACAATATCAAGAGGGCTTTAAGACCTAGGCGAAACAAAGAACAGAAGGAAGAAGATAAACCAATAGGCAAAGCTCTCCTGCCATATGTCAAGGGAACTACAGACAAAATAAGCAGGGTTTTAAAGAAATACAAAATAGAAACCGTCTTCAACACGGACAGGAAGATTGGTAATATGCTACCATCAGCCAAAACAAACATTCCTCTAGAAGACCAAGGAGTATATGAAGTTCCTTGCGGAGGCTGTGAGAAGACGTACATTGGACAAACTAACAGAAGAATCCAAACCCGGAAAGAAGAACATCGGAATGCTGTCCAGAAAAATGAAAAAACTTCGTCATTAGCTCAACATGTAAAAGACACCGGTCACGAGATTGATTTCGATAATACCAAGGTATTAGCAAGAATGGAGCATAAGGCAAAAAGAATAATTAGAGAAGCTATCGAAATTGAAAAACATCCTCAAAATCTCAATACACGTGACGATACCCAAAGATTACCAACAGCTTGGAAACCTGTCCTGGGAATCAAGAAGATCAATAAACCAGTGACACGCAACGGTGAGAGTAGGCCAAGCAGAACACAAGAACCCACAGCACCATTAAACGCAAGACCCGTGACGCGCAGCCATGCGAAGAAAACCACACACCGGAACGAAAGCACAGTATATAACTCACCAAGTGGACAAACATCTTCCAGTAAGCCGAACGTAGTAACGCGAAGCAGAAGTAAGAAGACCTGAAGATGGTAAATGAGATTTTACCGAAACGTTGTCAAACAAATGGTTCTTTTGGAGACCATGCAGATTCATCGCGGAGAGGAACCCGGAGAAATTTTACAACCATATATATATATATATATATATATATATATATATATATATATATATATATATATATATATATATATATATAAATTGTAACAATTTGAAATATACACAGAAAATCAAATGAAAATAACACCTGACCAAACCTAAAGTTAAATAAAAATTAATAATTATTAGTATCAATTTATAAAATATATAAAGAATTGTTAATATAGATATCCTTGGATATGAATTTTACATAGAATAAATAATATTACATAACATAAAATACTAATTTTAATAATTTTATTATCAAATTTAAAAATCAATTTCAAAAATTTGCATGACGACGACTATTATTATCATTCAGAACATAAAAAAAAAGAAATTAAACTCAGAGCACCATATAGAAAATAAAAGGAGAAAGTCTACAGAAAAATCTGATATACATATGGTATGCAAACGAGTGACATAATGAATTATGATATTCCAATTACAAATAAATCATGTCCTAAAATTTAAATTGAAATGTCAAATTAAAATAATCAATTCTAGAAATGTCAAAAGTAAAGGCGACTTTACAAGAATCTTTTGAACATGAACAAAAACACAAAATAAAGACTATTTTCATAAATAAAATAATTAAAAATTGTATAATTAAGATAAAAGGACATTTTAAATTTGTATTAGTTATAAGTTGTGTTGTGAATTGTGCATAAAATGAATTTGTTGTTAGTTACGGCTTGGGTTTAGAGAAGAGCAGCAGCATTGCAAGAGAGCTCCCGAAATTATAAGAAATTGATTAAAAATAACAAGAAAAATCAAAAAAATATCGTCCTACCAGTTAAAATTTACCATTTGTACATCATCCAGTATAGTTTTTATTGCCACAACTGAAGATATCATCCGTATCCAGGGAAATTGTGCAGTTCCATAGAATCCCACAGGATAGTTTCCAGTGTCCAGGCAGTTTGCAGTTTCCAGGAAGGAAAATAAAACATTCCTAACCTCAGGTATCTTAAAAAAAAATAAAGTGCACTATAAAAATATCTATAGCTATAGTAAATTAAAATCGATTTTAACAATATCAATCTTTGCAAAGTATAAAAATAAACTACAGGACTTACCTGTATAAAACCAAGTCGAACTCAACAAATATAACATCCACATTCAATCATTTCACTGGAGCAAATAATATGTGTCATCCAAAGAGAAGCCATTTTACTTTAGAATATAATTATGTTTCTGTAGGAATGCAACCAACATTACAAAAATAAAGGATATTTGAGTATAATTTATAAACTTCAATTAAATTCAATATCCAAGTTTTAATCTACATTGGTGTGGTAAAATTCATTATCAGAAAGGTAATATTAAAAAGAAAATATTCTTTATTGTTTTACAATTGATTATAGCACAAAATTATTGATAATCTTTCAAAAGTGTTACTAGTTATTACAATATAAAATAAAACCCTGTATATTTTGAACCGACTCCTGATTTAAGTTTCTTTTGCTCTTTTGATTTAAAAAACTGTGTCTAGCAAGGGATAAACAAAATTTGGTATAAATAAGGTAAGATAAAGATAAAAAAAAAAATATTATATAAAAGGTTTGTATTGAACGAAATATAGTTGAAACACAACATACACTCACAAAACATAATACATAAAAGGATCATTGGCGCCCAACAAAAATTTAATATTTAACTTTAACATCAAATACACAATAAAATATTAAAAATTAAAATAAACAATAAATAATAAAATTTAAATTAAAAATAAAAAAAAACATACACAGATATAATAATAATAATATAACAATATATTATCTCTTGCTTTTCATTCCATAGTAATTAGTGTTTAATAATAGCTATGGAATTTACTGAATAATATAAAATGCAACATTGTAGTCTGCACGAGTCGTTTAAAATAAAGATGCTATTCATTTAAAAGTTCGAATCCAAAACTTACTTGTACGTGTGTTTACAGCAATTTGCAGTAGAACGTCATCTTCTTGGTTCGCTGTTAACATTTTCGGCCTTACAATGACTATTTTCGAGCGAAATGATCCTGTGTCACCTAATCCGTCGTATAATCTCTTAAATAGTCTATGATGGGTTGTCTGTTATCTCGATATAATTCCAAGTACTTTGCTGAGGCAAGGCCACCACAAAAATTTTCTTGTACATATATATAACTCATATCATGTTTCTGATTTCAATGTTCGAAAAATTATTATGACGGAGCATTTTATATATAAAAAATATCAATAAGAAACACTACTGCCTAATCTATCAATTGAGTGGTATTGGCAGAAATAATATGGTATTGTAGTGACAGCCGTTATTATTTCCACGCCTACTACTTTGGAAAAAATAATTTTCTAATTTAATGCCCGCCGAATCTCAAAAACTTAAATCGTCTGTTTCTCGAAAACGGTTGAATTTGTAACAGGTATACATTTTTCATTTAGAATTGAAGGTAGTTCAATAATTTCTTATTAAAGAATTCAAAAGTGTAAAATACAAAAAGTTACGATATATTTTTACATCGGAAGTATAGTATAACTAGCGCCCCCTAGTCGTGACCTCAACACTGTTTGTATATTCGTAATTGCCACCTCAAAAAACATAAAACTACAAATTACCAACTACACAGCAAAAAATCGGAAACTTTGTCTCAACTTAAACACCCTGTAGGATGAAAATGAGCAACAATCGAATGAGGCATATTGGGCTCATTCACTTTATTTTGACGATAACAATCTGCACTTAATCTAGGTACCATTATTAATGACTCACCCTGTATACCTACTTGAAAAATGTTCACCTTTTATGTAAAAGTTTTTATATATTTTTAGGTATTAATAATATTGTGTGAAACTAACTACTCAGTGGACAAAAGCCCCAACCTGCGTTGAATTACACCCACAATATCTACCCATATATTCCTTATTATTAGCTTTTGTAACATTTTTAGAAAGGTATTTTAAGTTAATATAAATCAAATCTCCTACAATTTTATAATAATTTTTATAGTTAGATATTTGATTCAACTTAAAGGAGACCACCTGAAGAAGCAATCCTAAAAATGCAGAAATAGGTCAGATCTCATCTATTGTGGTTGAATTTGTCGTGTTCCAACTGCCAAAAATTGAAGTTAGATATTTATAGAGTGTTTCATTAGAAGGTTAGTAAATTATTTTCTTTAAATAATTATTGAATAGAGCTTTGTCTGTGGAATTGTTCATTAGCATACCTAAATGTTTGGTATCAGAGAACATACATATGACTTCATTGATAGGAATTGTAGGAGATTTGATTTATATTAGCTTAAAATACCTTTCTAAAACAGTAAAAAATCACCCTGTATAGTTTTACTTTTTGTATGCAAAAAAAATCACGTGTGTTTACCAGAGAAAACCTCGAAAAATTCTTAGATACAGCCCCTGATATCAATTGTTTATTGTCAAAGTGAGACTTAATTATGGAACTTGTAGTCTGTAGACAGGGGAAGTGTATCGGTTGTCACGTTTCTAAATACTAAGGCATATAAAGAAAGAATATTCACTGTTGTCAATGGAAGTAATGTTATCCATGTAATCGATGTATTTCGAAAATATATGGAACTGAGGCCAAGAAATGTTCCAAATCGACCATTCTTGAAGATATAAATGAGTTGAGGTCTGTCGTTCTGCAATTGAAAATGGAGCTTGCTAATTTTAAATCTCAGGGCGAACAAGATATTGGTAAACCATTGATGCTCTCCAAGAGGTGCAGGAGCGTGAAAAACGCAAATGTAATGTAATATTTTATAATATTGCTGAAACCCAGGGTGAAGACAAGAATATCAGGATATCCCATGATAAAGCCAAAGTTGAGGAAGTTCTTAATCACCTACAGGTGGATGCAGAAATAAATAATAATGCCAGATTGGGAAAATTTCACCCATCTAAAGACTCCATTCGTCCCGTGAAGATTACTTTAAGTCAAGAGGCTATAGTCTATAATATATTAAAGAAGGCAAGAACCTTGAAAATCAACAATGTACTTAAACATATTAAGATTTCGTCTGATCGTACACCAAAACAAATGTCTTACTTCAGAAAACTTATGTCTGATTTGGAGGATCGACGTAAAAATGGCGAAACAAATCTGATTATAAAATACATTCGTGGTGTACCAAAGATTGTCACTTTAAACTAGCGAGGCCCGGCAGTGAATCCACTATGTATTACACATGTTATTTTCAGAATGTGCGTGGTTTAAGGACAAAGGTTGATGAATTTTCTTCAAGTATTAGTGTTGGACTTGTGGAGACCTGGTTTTCTGCTGACATTAATAGTGCTGAATACTTTCCGAAGTCTTACAATGTAGTACCATCTGACCGAGATTTCCAAGCAACTAATTTAGGGGGAGGTGTGTTGTTAGCTGTTGATAGCAGTATAACCATGGAACAAATGGATATGTTCTACATTAGAGATGTATTGGTAGACATAGATATAGTAGGTTGCAAATACTATATGAATAATTTTTTTATTTTATGTGTGTTTGTAATTTATTTGCCGCCTTCTATTTCGATTAGTAATTTAGAACTGTTTCTAGAATAGTTTAGTCAATCAATTGCTGAACATAATAACATATTAATTATGGGCGATTTTAATATAACTTACTAGAATGAGGTAAATATCGATGATACTAAAAAACAATTGTTAAACAACTTCAATGTTTTTACCGATCTGATTCAAGTAAATGAAATAACCAATGCTAATAATAGATTGCTTGACTTAATATTAACCAATGTACAAGCTTCCGTTATTCATGATAATTCACCTTTAGTTAATGAGGATTTGCATCACCCTGCGCTTTATATTTCAGTGTTACTAAAATCATCTCGTACTGCAAAATGTCCTGTTAATCCTATTGGAAAAAACTATAATTTCAGGAAACCTAACTTCCCTGGATTTTATGAATGTTTGTTAAATGTGGATTAGTCGTTCCTCAATGAGTTTTCAGATGTCAATATAGCATGCCAAAATTTTTACGCTAAATTATATTCTCTCTTTGATTTATTTGTACCTTTATACAGTAATAGGAAGCCATCGTATCCCATATGGTACACCACTGATATCATAAGAAATATCAAACTTAAAAACCACTACCGAAATAAGTATCGAAGTACAAAAAATAGCATTTATTTGCAAGATTTTCATCGTTTAAGAAAGGTAACAAAAACGCTAATATCTACTGCCTATAGTAACTATATTAAAAATGTTGAGGAAGGAATATCAGCAGATTGTAAACAGTTCGGGTCATTTATTAACAATAAGCGAGGAATGTCGCGTATACCAGGCAAAATGCACTTTAGAAATGAAATTCATTACAACACGCCTCAAGATATAGTAAACGGTTTTTCCCATTATTTTAGTAGCGTTTTTGTGCCAGATAATGTTGATCCTTCTATGCTCCCTAGCATATTTAACAATTTGCCGCATTTTAATATCACTAATATTAGAGCTGATAATGTAAAAAAATCAATTGCGAAATTAAAAAATAAGATGACCTCCGGAAATAATTTGGTTCCTAGCTTTATGGTTAAAGATTGCTCTGCAGTTTTTATATCTCCGTTATCAATATTATACAATTTATCGTTACGTACGTCGCGATTTCCTGATTCTTGGAAAATAGGTAAAATCTGTCCAGTTTTGAAATGTGGCAAGTCGAATGATGTAACGAACTACAGGCCCATTGCTATTGTGCCCAACTTTGCCAAGATCTTTGAGATTACTTTATATAACTTTGGTACCCTATCTATGAAACACATTGTTTGAATATTGAGTCAGTTCAAAGGGAATTTTGAACTGATTCTTTCCTTCAAGTGTGATGGTGTATATCCCACTCGAGGCTGCAATCAAGAACTATTGCTTTCTAGATTTGATATTCCCTCATTAAATCTAAGACGAGCTAGAAATAGTGTATTATTTTTGTACAATTTGTACAATGTTGATTGCATGTCATTATTAGAATATTTTAATATCAAAGTTCCTAATTTTCGTCTTAGGCAAAATGATACTTTTTATTTACCAGCAGTCAATACGAATATTTTAAGAAAGTCTGCAGTTTATATCATGTCTCATAATTTTAACATCATATCTGATCATTGTGATATAAACTTTTCTTCTATTAAATCTATAAAAAGAGCTATACGTTTTTTTGTAATTACAGTTACTTTGTTTTGTTTTTCTTTTTATATAACGTTTACTGTTAAAAATTAAGCAATTTCCATTAATGTATTAATATATTGTAGGAATTGCGTGCATATTTATGGCTTTTTGTCTTTATATTTTTCATTATTTGTGCATTACTTTTGTGTTAATTTTTGTCCTGTAAATGGATATTTTTTCTGTTGGGCAAATTAACATATTTGATTTGATTTGATTCTTTTTAACCTATAAAAATCAGAAAGCATCAGTGCGGCCTGTAGGTTTGAATACCTGATTAGAATTGAAACTGCACATGAGTATCTGAGCACACTTTTCGAAAATCTTAGACGACTTTATGTGATGAAGCAGGCGCTGATTTGTTCAATATTAAAAAAGACATGGTGAATGACACTCTAATTCTGTTGCGGAAGGCTATATTAAAAATAAAATTGAAATTTCAAAACAAATATTAGGCGAAGGGGCTGCATTTGATACATTTGGGCGTCCTCAGGTGGTAACAGCTAACAGAATTAATCAAATATCAGAAGATAAGTTACAAGTTTCTTCTACTGAAAATAAAATTAGCTTTGTTTCTAACGTTTCGGAGCAAGTATCTATTCCAGTTTTTACACGAAAATTTTTCTTGCCATGTGACGTATACAGCTATTACATTAGATTAATCATTTTAGAATATTTTTGCCCTAATATGAGGTCTAAATTGTGCAATTGCTCTGTGAAACCTGTATCAACAAGTATTACTACCAGTACACAGGTTCTCCAAAACACCATGAACAAAAAGAATATATCGGAGAACTATCGGAGTCGAAAGCCACAATAAAACAAGCATGGTTACCAGAAATTCTAGTTACCAATGTAATTTTAATAAGATAAATGTAGACACAAAATTGTACAGATAGGTATCTACAATTAACTGAACAGTAACCCAGATTGCGTTGTACCACTTGTAGTTACTATTTGTTTGTGACAATATACCTAATTTCATATTGCACTTCTTTTATATATTGCTTAAGCACATAAATAATAATTATTGTCAAGAAAATTGTGATTTTTGATTGCCTGAAATTGGTGCAACTTCCTTCCTTCTGTTCTGATATAATTACAGATGAGGGCTACGAAAGTAGTAGTAGTTAATTATGAGGTAAGTTTTTATTTAAATACGTTTAAAAAAATCTTCAACCTTTAATTTTCAAAACTAAGCATAATGTTGATGTATAAATTTTTTACGAAAGAGAGGAGATTAAATATTTTTTACGTCATAAAAATTTCGATCTAGATAAAAATAAAATTGGCAGAGGCGTGCTAACATTTTAAGGTTCAGAATTGTTATTTTTTTATGGTGTTGTATCACTTAGAGGATACAAATATATGGTATAGTCTGTTTGGAAATGAAAGAGAGTAATAAAACCCCGAGATAAGAACCGGCCATGAGCGTGGTAATATTTTGTTTCAGGTAATTATCGGGTAACACTAATGCTAACAGGTAATGGGTACATTAGTATATTTTACTGGATACATCATAGGGCAGGAGTCAGTGTATTGTGACAGATCAATCCAGTCTCAGAGCTGAATATACGAACACGTGCTAGTGCAGTAGAGTAAAATATTGTTTGGGTAAAATGTCGAGCTTATCAGATTACGTACCTGCTACACGCGTGAAAAGATGTGCACTGTCTCAGAATAAGAAGATTATATTAAATGTATTTAATGCATTGAAACACCAAAATCCTACCAACAGTGTTGACGCCATCGTTGAAAAGTGTTCCAAAATTACAGGGATTGGAAAATCGGCTATCTACGAACTTTTAAAGGAAACAAAAAATGAACAAGATACTCTAAATCCCCCAAAATCATCTACAGGGACGTCAAAAGTCATTATAGATGATTTCTTCAAAAATGTCATTCGCAGAAAAGTACACTCATTTTATTTTTAAAAAAAAATACCAACGCTAAACAAAATTTTAAGCGGACTTTCAGAGGACAACGATTTGCCAAAAATCAGTAGAAGCAAATTATGGGCCGTCTTACGAAAGTTGAATTTTTGCTGGGAAGAGCAGAACAGGAAGTCAGTTCTTATCGATAAAGATTAAATTATTTGTTGACGAAGATCCTACTTAAGATCAATTAGAAAATTCCGTGACGAAGGGAGGAATATTTATTATCTAGACGAAACTTGGGTCAACGAGGGATATACTGTAACAAAAGTATGGCAAGATAAAAATGTAAAAAGTTTTCGACAAGCATTTTGGGATGGACTTTCAACAGGGTTCAAGGCATCTTCAGGTAAAGGGCGAAGATTAATAGTGACACATATAGGTAGTGCCAGTGGTTTTGTAGATGGCGGTTTGCTTTTATTTGAATCTGAAAATACAGGTGAGTATTTTACACATATGTTGGATCTTATTCCTCCAGGGTCTGTAATTGTCATGGATAATGCCAGTTACCAGCAGACCGAGCCTACGCCTACGGCTGCTTGGAGGAAAGCCGATATAATTCAATGGTTATCCGGAAAAAACATTTCTTTTGAAACAAATATTGTGAAAAAGGAACTTTTCACACTTGTCAATCTTAATAAAGATCAGAAAAAATATGTTATCGATGAAATGGCAACAAATCGCTAATAACGGTACTACGGTTACCACCTTATCACTGTGAACTTAACCCAATCGAATTAGTTTGGGTGCAGGTAAAAAGAGGTGTAACGCCAAATAATACGACGTTTTTTAAATTAAATGACGTGAAAATTTTGTTAAAAAATTCCTTGGAACGAGTAACTGCAGATAACTGGCAAAGATGTATACATCATGTACAAAAAGAAGAGGAGAAAATATGGGAACTCGATAATTTAATTGACGTTACTGTGGAACCTATCGTTATCAATCTAGGAGATTAAGATAATTCATCAGAATATTCAGAGGATGAATTTTAATATACCTACTTTTTTATTTTCTTTATTGTACATTTATACAACACTACATTTACTTACCATAATTTGAATTATCAAAATACATATATATTTTTGTGGAATAAAAGTCTATTCATTATATTTAAATAAATATTTTGATAATAATATTGAATAATTGTATTTGAATTACTAAAAACCCTCTTAACCCGGTTACGATGCTTAAAGTAGCCTCTAGTTTTGAAATGCTGTTTTTATATTGTTTACTTATAAGAGAAATAGACCGAGAAATTAAAGCGGCATAGACAAAGACGGATTGTCAGGGATTAAATTTTAGCTACCTGTTACAATTTAGTACGGTTCGATCACACAAAGTTTTTTTAAAAGTACACCTCATATATACCGATAATGCATAATATAAAAATATTGCACCAGTACTACATTTATTTACGATTGGCATACATGATAAGCTTGTATTACTCTCTTTCATTTCTAAACAGACTGCTATGTGTGCTTAGATATATACCATATTTCAGGCATATATATTTGTATGGATAGATAATGCTAATTGTGCTGCGGCATATGCACTTGATGACCTTGTAATTTTTTTAGATGTATAAAATATGTTGATTCTCGTACCTGCATGATTCTCCTCTTGTAAGAATAATTTGTTCATACTGAAAATAAGCTATAAAGTTATGATTTGTAAGGCAAACGCATCTGAACCGAAATCTTGAGTCTTATTTTGTAGTAGCTTCGATAACACTTGGCATAGCTTTTGAAGAATTTTTATTTTTTATCACTTAGATATGGTATTTTACTATTTCTGCTGAGTGACGTACCATATGTAATATATACATACTTGTATGTATAGATAATGTACTGCTGCATATGTACTCAATGAACTTGTCATTTTTTTAGAAGTATAAAATATGTTCCTTCTACCTATATGGTACTTCTCCAGTAACATTAACTTGCTTATGCTGAAAGTAAGTCATAAAGTTATGATTTGTAAGGCAAATGCATCTTAACCTAAATATTGAGTCAAACACTTGGCATACCTAACTAATTAATTATAGATTACAGAATAAACAGTCTGTTTGTGATTCTTTGTTATATTTTCTAAATTGTAAACGACAGAAAATTCAAATATAACTAACATTGAAGTGGATGCCGAAAATCATAATTAAATACCATTGACGTCATCCGGTCTCAAAAATACTCCAGTGCTATTGGACGAAAGTCTGTTGGCAACCTTCTCTGTTTAGTGATCTTGGTGTGCATACTTGTACTAATACCAAGTATAACTAATCTAAAATTTAAGCAAAATATTCAAATAAAAGATGGTTGAGACTATAATAATTGCTAGAGAATCATTTTACTTTCAAATAGATATACCTTCCTAATGCGAATAGTGAAATTTCCATGTATGATTACAAAGGAAAATGATGATTTGATAATAACGTGACGCCGACAAAATACCATCCTTTGTGCAGTAAAGGCAAGCGGGGGCTGTTAACTATGCGGACTTAGGCTATAAGTCTAGACCTACGCTAAAGGCAAACAATTATAAAATTTTAGCCGCACATTTGGGTCGTCGAAAAAATGCAAAACCACCAATTAAAGATTTGTAGCCATTATTTGCCGTCTGAATGCTTTAATTGGTGATGTGGGAGAACAAATCCTATTATAATCTTATAATTGCTTAAAATTAAGGTGTACTTTTAATGACGGGATAATAGTCGTAATAGAGGGTTAGAATCCTCCACAACGTTCCTAGTATCAAATATTTCTGCCGTTTCTGCGTTTGGTAATAATAAGGCTGAAATGTATAATTCCATGTAGCATATAAGCATATAAGTGAGTATCAGTTTGGGTTCAGGGAAGCCAAGTCAACGGAGGATGCACTCCTCAAATTAACTACTCAAATTTATCAATCGATTAACAATAAACAACCAGCACTTTGCATATTCGTTGATTTGGCTAAGGCGTTCGACACCATTAATCATGTAAAATTATTGAATCTACTGGAAGAGATTGGTATAAGAGGGAAGTCACTAAGTTTGTTTGATAGCTATTTAACAAAACGAATACAGTGTGTTAAAATAGGAAATTCATTAAGTAATTCTAAAGAAGTCGAATATGGTGTTCCCCAGGGTACTGTTTTAGGACCAATTATTTTCAATATTTATTTAAATGAATTATTTAAACTCAAATTGAATGGAACTGTGATCGGTTTTGCAGATGATACAGCATTATTTTACCAAGCAGAAAACTGGGAAATATTAAAAATGGTAGCTGAGGAAGATTTTAATTTAGTATTGAAATGGTTTAACAGTAGAATATTAACAGTTAATCTAGAAAAAACACACTTTATTCCATTTACTTCATACCGATCAAACTTACCTGATTAAGGTCTATTTACACACATCAGTGCCGTATCAGTTCCGTATCAGTATCAATGAAACATAAAAAATCTTGCTTAGATTTTAAATTGCCGTGTTTATACACATCCGTAACAGTGCCGTATCAGTGCTGCTTCAGTGTCCGTTTAGTGGCTTTTAAATACGCCGGCGACGATATTTTTGTAATTCTTCTGACAAACTGACCAGATTTTTTTACTGTTTCGAATGGATGAAAAGCTTATCAAGCTGGTACGAAATTTTGATCAATTGCATGATAAATATATTCAGGTCACTTTATTTGATCGTTTACTATCTCCTTTTTACGGACTACGAACGAATATGTGTAAACTGGCATCAGTGATCGACCACAAATAACACTGATACTGAACTGACACTGAACTAATACGTCACTGATGTGTGTAAATGGACCTTTATACGTATCTATCAATCATAAACAATAATTCTACAGTTCAAATTAAATCAACTGAGTTTATTAAATATCTAGGGATATATATAGATCCACACCTAAAATGGGAAAACCATTTACATTACATTACAAAAAAGATTAGATCAATGTTACCTATCTTTAAAAAATTAGTACCAATTTTAACTTTACAGCAACTCAAAATACTATATTGTGCTCTTGTTGAGTGTCACATTACTTATGGCCTATCTATCTGGCGAGGCACTACACTTGTTCATTCACATACACTAGAAATTGTCCAAAAACATATTATTAAAATCATAATGAAAAAACCATATATGTACAGCAGTAAAAATCTGTTCAATGAATCCAATATTTTTGACCTTAATAAACTGTTTTGTTTTAGAATTTTAACTGGGCAATATAAAAATAGGAACAAATTAAAACCTTTAGAACATGATTATAACACCAGACAACGTGAAACTTATTTCCAAGTGCCTAAACCAAATACTGCAAAATTTACTAAATGTTACTCTTACCTCGGACCCAAAATGTATAATCTTTTACCTGAGGATATTAAATCTTGTAAAACGTATAAATCTTTTAAAAGTTGCCTGAAATTATTTTTATTAGGAAAAAACAAACTATATATTTCATCTTTACTCTGTAATTTAGAATAGATATTACCCTTATATCTTGAAGTTGTCCTTTGCTTATTCTCCTGTTTTATTTTTTGTTTATCAGTGTATATGTGTGTTCATATGTGTATATATGTGTATACCTGTTTCTGCACATATATATGGATGTGTGTTCTTACCATGTAAACTTTTAACTTGTTAATGCAAAGTTTTTGTAAAATATTAAACATATATTTGTAGATTATATGTGCGTACATGTTAGAAATGTTAGCCCACACTCAAGGTCCGCCTTACGTGGTATTCATTTATTTACCTTTTTTATTCTAGTTTATTCTTTGTATCTACTATTGTTTGAATGTTTTAATGGTAAATAAATTATTATTATTATTATATCAAAGGAGTTTTTTAACAATTTTCCCGTTCCAAAGTTTTTTATGTTATTTAAATCAATTTAATAGACAGGTTAGTCCGTTTCTCATGGCTCGCCATTGACATTTAGGAAACCGTAAAATATGCAGAGTGGCTTAAATCAGAAAAAAGTTGCTCCTTTTCATTGTTATTAAGATACACTAAACATATACAAGATATCTGCTGCCGTGGCTGATATATTGTGAAGAAAACTGAAAATAGCGAAGTGTCAAGAACAACTAGATTTTTTAATTAAATTTCTGAATTTCTTTAATTTCATGGGTTATTTTTCAAATAAAATAGTATTGTTATATATTGACGTTTTAGTAATATTATTCTCCATCTGTTACTGTTAAGATCCAATATGGCGTCGATAAGAAAAAAACAGTTATAGGAACCATACACGATCAAATTTATTTGCAAATGAGTGAAATTTGAAACACACTTGATAAAAATAAAAGTTTTTATTTTTGTGTGGACAGGGATCTTTTACCAGTTGAGAATTTGCGCGTGTGTAGCAGTATTTGAAAATATTTCTTCAAATAGGTAAGCTTTAGTTTGCGTCAAGGTAATCTCGATTGTACACCGTATATTTTACAATTACGATATGACGATTTCAAACAACGAAAAGTGGAAAACTCTGTTATTGAAGTATAAACAAATTGATCCTGATGGTACTGTAAATTGAATTGGCTTACACTAAATTACTTCAAATGCAGTTTCAGTTTCAAGTTCTAGAAACTCAACATCTCATTTATTTCCTGCTGCTTCTCCAATACCTTCAAGTCAACCAATACTTAATATAACATACTGATTTTCTGCATTGTTATGCCGTAACCTCGGTAGCTGGTCGCTGCCAGTAACTTAATTAAAGTGCACATCCCTAGCTTTAGCTGGAATTCTTTGACCTGCCTTTGTAGGCTCTGTGGAGAAAGATTTTCTATCGTATCTCTGGGACTGTTCACATATTAATTTCGGCTCCTATTGTTGGTATCACGACTGATACGGTCGGAACCGTTCCTCGGAAAATGGTGGTCACCCGAAACCACCATTTTTCGAGCAAGTCGAAGAATCCCATCTAAAGTTAGAAATGTACACTTTAATTCTGTTACTGGCAGTGACCAGTTACCGAGGTCACGACATACCACCCGGAAAATCAGTATATATCAACTGCTGTGGACAAGTAAATGTAAGCCGATTCAATTGTCCCAACAGAAAAATACACAGTACCATCAGGATCGATTTGTTAATACACCAATAACAAAGTTTCCCACTACCCACATTTCGAGTAAACAATGAACACCTTGTAGTGTTTCAATTTACTTATACTTATAGTCAAAGATGACCAATAAACCTAAATCATGGACCAATCATGTGTGTGTTAAAGTAATTCAGAGGTATTAATTTTTCTCGAAATACTTGGCCCCACTTTGATGGTCTGTAACTCCTTCTGTGTGCAACTTTATATACATGTAAGGTTAAATTGGACTATTTTGGGGTCCTCTACATGCACCTACTCTGTGTCGAGTCTTATGCGGAACACTATGTCTATCGAGATATAGATTCCTCGTAAATTCTTATCCCCTGTACCAAATTTCAGTACTTTCTATTGTGAAATAATGACGCTAGATGGCATTCTCTGAAATCGCTATTTTCAGTTTTCACAATATTCCAGCAACTGCAACAAATATCTTGGATCTGTTTGATGTTATTTGAAGACCATGGAAAGATCAACTTTTTTTAATTTGAATTACCATGTGTATTTTATGGTTTACTATATGCCAACCAGAGTGTATTTTTAGATTTCAGTAACCTGACTGCAAAACAAACTAATAAATAATAACTGATAAGTATTATTACAACTAGTATAAAAAAAGAAAATCGTATGCCTAAGATGTCATTGACAATTGCATCAGTAAGTATTATTTTTAAAAAAAGCGAGATACATCTAAATTGTCACGGTTGTAATTCAATAATATAGATGTAATAGAACTTCAATATGGTCAGCTGGCAGACCTGCTATTTCTGTAGATCCTATGAAAATAAAGCCTATGTGGCAACGATGTGGTATAGTAATTACCGGTGATATCATATTTGCGGAAAACAACTACCCAGTGCCCGACCATATTTGTAAGAGAAAAATCTGGCAACATTGCCTTGTTGCCCCTAAATATACCAAGTTTCCTTAAATTATGTTGAAAAGTAATTCTTATACGGCGTTTTCAATATTACGAGAATTCTCACGTATAGAATTTTTAGAATAAATATCCAGAAGGCATTGGAAATAAGACAAATAAAAAATTACATATAAAGTGTAAATGCAAAGTTCCAAGAACTTTTTTTATTATTTAAGGTTCATTTATTTATGATTTAATCTTTAAATGTTTAAGATAATTTGTTGTTGTGCTGCAATTAAAAAAAATAAGATGCCAAAAATAGAACTAAAGAAATTTCATTATATGTTTTCACTATCATTTTTTTTCCTTTTATTTCCAACGCCCTTTGGACGTTTTTTTTTCTGAAAATATATTTGCCAATTTGCCACGAAATTTCCTTTGCAAATTATCAGGATAGAGAAAAAAACTGATAATAGTAAATTTGCAAAGGTTTTTAGTAGCAAATGATGGGGCAAGTTATTTATTGGGTGGATTATTTAAACGTGCTGTGACTGAATTCCATAAATGGGGGTTGGCCGCTAGCTTTGTCAGTGGAGATGGCCGTGGGTATAAAAAAAAGTCCTATAAGGGCGCCACCCGTTTTCAACCCCAGATGGTGAATCTGCCCCGAGTGATGGAACTCAGTTCACTAGCCTTAGTAGTTGACAAACAAAACGGGAAAAGGCTAATAAAGACAACACGTAACTTTAGATAGTATATTTCTACAGTAGCGGAGCGGGTCAGTTGGCCCGGCAAATAACTTAGCTACACAGTTCTGCTCTGCTTCTATTGAACTCTCTGTACAGAGAAGTGGGGTTCTGTGCTACAGACTACGGTTCTAGTTTCTAGTCATAGAGTTACTCTGTGGTCACAGACTTATAAATAAATCAGCTGTGGTTAATGGTTATGTTTGGTGACAGTATAAAAATACAATATAAAATAAACTACCACGTAGAAAATGCCAACAAGGTTTTGTTATAGGATTTATAACAACAAAATAAAAGTAATCATATGAGTAAAACGAGTTTACTAATTATCCCCATCCAACAGCGCTGGTGGTTGGTTCACATATAGCCCCAAGAACTCTAAAAGTAAATAAATAATAATAATAATATATAATAGTACGATGAATACTCAACGTGTTCTAAATATATAACGTAAACTTATTTTGATTTTCAGAGCTACTGTCGTGCAGGCGAGTACAAGATATATGCAAGGGGTCTAAGCAAAACTGCAAGCAATGAATAAAGCAATACTACCAAACAATTATTAAATGCGGTAAAAAGTAAGCTGTACATGCACAGAAAACTCTTAGCTTAAGCTTACTGGCTTTGGTGCTGTGGCGTCTCTCTGATCCTGGACGACTCTGACAGAGCTTTGGCCTCGGTAGAGGAATGTGTAGTTTGAGGGTAGTTTACATGCGCTGAGTTATGACAGGGTAAGCAGTGCCGAGCCAGTACCAAACAAGGTATGTGGAAGGTTGAAGCGTTGTGTAGAACGGCTAAGCCCAGAAGGAATATGCCAGGTTATAAGCCTTTGAAGTTACTGGGATATTTAGGTACTAAATTCTAGTTTTTTGGCCTGAAAATATTTAAAGAGAAGTAGATAAAAATTCCGGATTGCATAAAAAAAAGTCTGTCTTACCTTGGTTGACATGCGGCCAGCAGGTGAGAAATAATAGCAAAATCATACAGAGCTCAAATCCAGTAAAATACTGAAACTTTGTCAACAATCTCACAAATTACGGAGACAAGTAATAGCTCAAAGCTTCCAGGAAATCCGCAGAGCGATAGTGCACTTCTAACAAGGCACATGGAAAGGAAGCAAAATGGTTGAATTTCGCCGGCGTGGGCGGAAATTACCCCAAAAAAACCACAAGAATCTTTAGGGGAATTTTTGATCTAACCTGAACGACATAAATTTGACAGTCTAACAGTTTAAGTGAAAAATATGCAATTTAAGGTAAGAATTATTAATAGTAAGCAATGCAAAAGGTGAAATTTAGTGGAGTTTTCCAGGTCTAAACATGGATTGTGCTGAAAATATTTTCGAGAAGACCTAACCTGAAACGACTCTACGAGTTCACAATACCGGAGGACCATCAACTATCAATGAAATCCATTATCACAAGCAGAATAATTGAGAAAAGAAATGTTAAATTTTATGGCCACTTACTAGAACATATTTTGTAAGGCAGTGCTAGGAAGCGGAAAAAGGTAGACGATAACTTTGTTTATGTTTGTTGTTTTTAATGTTATATTATTTCAGGATACTGGCACAGACTACTCACCCTGCTCGTGCTGTACATGAGACAATATATAGCTGTGATTATTAGCAACAACAACAATATATACCAATTTATTGTAAAATTTAAAATAAAAATTATAACCGTAACAACACCCCCCTTTCCTCAAAAGAAAAAAAAAAGGAGAAAAAAAAAAAAAGACTATGATGTAATCTTTTAAGATTCAACAAAAAAAAAAAAAAATCATATGTATATATATAGAATAATGTAGAATTCCCCAAAAATAAATCTGAGCGAACTAGAGAACTAAAATAGAGTGAAACACGAAATCAATAGCCTCCTGTACGCCCTGAATGGTATGTAGCAAAAGGATGCTTCAGTGACGCTGAGGATCTACAAATTGGCAAATTATTCATCGGGAGGATGCGCTTTTAAATCCTTGGCATGCCATGTACCAAGGCAATGACCTGATGCATCAGATATCTCGTATGTCCACGGCGATAGGACACGAGAAATCGTATATGGGCCTAAAACTTCGGAGCAAGTTTTGCTGTAAATCTCCTACTTGCATCTGAAAGAACGTAATTTCGTCTCCACACTTGTTGGTGAAGTTGGAAGCGGTCATCGCGACGACGCAGATTATAGGATTTCTTCGAGATGTTGTACGCCTTTACGAGACGTTTTTGTACATCTTTAAACACACGGCTAAGGGCCTCTGAAATGCCTTGTGGATCATCTTGCGCAGATATACCACGATTATCTGGAGCTGGCTGTTTACTTTTACCAGTTAATTGAACTTCTCGGCCAAAATTCACGAAATTGGGCGTTAGTCCGGTGACCTCTGAACGGGAAGAGCGAATAGCTGACGCTACTTTCGGGAGGTACCTGTCCCAATGTCTGTGCTCATCTTTGACATAAGCTGACAGCATGGTTTTAATGACGCGATGAACACGTTCAACTGGATTGGCTTGAGGGTGATAGTTAGGCGTATATGAAATCCGTATCTGATAACTGTGCATAAGTGATTTAAATACGTTACTATGCAGTTGGGGCCCATTATCAACTATTATAGTTTCCGGAGCACCGTAAATAAGAATGATGTGTTCTTCCAGAATTTTGGAAATAGCCGTTGCGGTGGATTTGCGCAGAGGGAAAAATAATGAAAATTTGCTGAAGCAGTCTAGTACAGAAAGAATATATAAATAACCGGAAGTGGACTTAGGTAACTGCCAGGGTCGTTCAGCTAATGGCTGGGTGCTGACCATCTTTCCGGCAGGTTTCCTTTGTTCGGGTTTGGTTTCCAGACATACCGGACAACAACGAATGTACTTCGCCACGTCGCATCGGAGCTTAGGCCAGTAGTATTGTTCAGAAATACGCCCAACAGTCTTAAAAATTCCTAGGTGGCCACACAAAGGGGGATCGTGATGTTCACGTATGAGCTTCCTACGCTGTTCCTTGGGTACAACCTGAAGCCATGAAGTCCCTGTAAGTCCCGGGTAACGGGGATTTGCTTTTTTATAAAGGACACCATTCTTGATCATCCATAAGGGAAAACGTTGAGGATGGTCGGTAACTTGGCGTAGCTGCTTCAAGTACCATTGATCCTGAATTTCTGTTGCAGGTTCTACGGGGCCATCAGTCTGGTTTACGGAGTCTACGGCAGGTACAGCTCGAGAGAGGGCATCGGGTACGGTGTGATTTTTACCAGGTCGGTGAATAACCTCAAAGTCGTACTGCTGTAAGCGTACGGCCCATCTTGCAATTCTGCCGACCGGATCCTTAATTCGATGCAGCCACTTCAAGCTATAGTGGTCAGTGACAACCGTAAATTTCGTTCCCTCAATGTACGGACGCAGTTTCTCGATGGCAAAAAGGACGGCTAAACACTCTTTCTCCGTCACGCTGTAAGACCTTTCGGCCTTGTTGAGGGATCTGCTTAGGTAGCAAATAACTTTCTCAGCTCCGTCTTGCACTTGAGAGAGTATGGCTCCGAGTCCATAGTCCGAGGCATCGGTTTGGATCACGAAGGGCAGATCGAAGTTGGGACAAGTTAAGACGGGTGCAGACACAAGGTGCTCCTTAATTTTGGTCAAGGCTTCTTCACACGCAGTATCCCAAATAAACTGCTTATTTTTTCGGGTTAGCGCGGTGAGTGGAGCAGTGATGGTTGAAAAGTTTGGCACAAATCTCCTGTACCAGGACGCTAATCCTATGATCCTACGCACTTCGGTGACATTCTTCGGGGATGGTATGCGCAAAATAGCATCGACTTTTTCTGGGTCCACTAAAAGTCCCGATGCGTTAACAACGTAACCCAAGTACTTCAGTTCCGATTTACAAAAATTACATTTATTACGGTTCACTGTTAAACCGGCTTTCGTGATACGAGACAAAACCTCTCGCAAGATATCGATATGGAGCTCAAAGGTCGGTGTACAGACTATCACATCATCCAGGTACACAAAAACGTACTGTTCGAGATCAACTCCGATTACTCGGTCGATTAATCGCTGCCATACGGCTGGAGCCGAGTGAATCCCAAATGGCATCCGCTTAAATTGGAATAGCCCACGATTGGGCACAGTAAAGGCAGTAAGTGGACGAGATTCTTCAGCTACCTTGATCTGCCAGTAAGCTGACTTTATGTCGAGGGTTGTAAGGTATCGCGCATCCCGTAGTTTATCAAGAGTACTGCTAACATAAGGTAATGGATATGCATCTGGTAGACTAACTTTATTCAAGGCCCGATAGTCAACGCAGAATCGCCAGTGGCCATCGGGCTTCTTAACCATTACAATCGGAGACGACCATGGGCTTGTCGATGGTTCGATGATGTTATTTTGGAGCATTTTTTCTAACTCTGCGTTTACCTCCTTTTGAAGCGCCGGTGACAGGGGGTAATATCGCTGCTTAATAGGTGCAGAATTGGTGCGAATATGTAACTCCACTAGATCGGTACACCCAAGTTTGTCACCCATTAGAGAAAAAGCATCATCAATCATCGCAGAAAATTGCTTGCGTTGATCTTCTGTAAGGGAGTCCATAGACTGAATCGCTGCAATATCACAATTTAGCGAATTTACTTCAGAACGGAAAGTCCACTCCTTTGCAAATAAATCCGGGATTATACCCATAATTGACCAAAAATCTATGCCTAGAATAAGTTGATGAGGAATCGACGGAACAACCAAAACTTTAAAGATTTTTGTTCGACCACAAAGTTGAATGGGAAGCAGAACATGACCAATACTCTCACATATTTGTCCATTGGCAACACTACAGACACGTTTCTGCGCGGAATCTAAAGGGCATAGGTTTCGCAAAATATTCCAACCCGCCAGGCCTAATATAGTTGACGAGCAACCGCTATCTAATAATCCCAGAAAGCATTTTCCAAAAATAGTGACGTTTAGGTAAGGACGCTGATCATTTTTAGCATGCGCGAAGACGTAATCAAGAATAACCTTGTTTTCAGCCGATTTGGGGTCTGTAACAGGGTCAGGCAGACGGCCTACTGTCGACCCGTCTGGTCGTTTTTTGTACACTTAGGACATCTACTAGACGGTACATTATCAAATCCGCACTTGAAGCAAAAAATTCGACGAGGTTGAGTACATTGTCTAAATCTATGACCGGCAGTTCGACAGTTCCAACACATAATTACCGATGGTTCTCTATTAGCGATCATGGCGGTTTGTTCTAAAACTGTATTGGACTGACTAGGATCGGCGGTACTTGTTGACGCAACCGAAATAGGACAGCCACCTATAATCGGTTTCCTGTAAGCTAACCCTGGTTCTAACAGTTGGCGGTAATTAGTTGAAGGCGGACAAAATCGCTGGGTCCTAATGTCGGTTTCCTCAATCGCTCTACATATCCTTAATAAATCGCGGGTTGTATCGACCGATTGTAAAGTTAATTGGGTTTGGATATACGGAAGCAGGTTTCGTCTTATTATTTTAACACGAGCGGCTTCCGGTGGTTTTTCTGATAGCCTATTAAACAACTGTTCCATAGACGCGACAAAAACAACAACGCGTTCTTGAGCACCCTGGGTTCGACGTCGCAGCTCCTCCCATATTCCGTTTTCATAATCGTAAGGTTGGAACGCCTCACGCAACTGTAATACTAAATCATCCCAGGATGAGAACTGGTTGGTCCGATACCATAGGAGCGCGTCTCGAGTAAATAGTTCGGCCGCAGATCGTAAAAGTTGTGGCTTAGAAATACCTCGCGATATTCTTAGTTCATCGATACGTTGAAGGAAATCATTAACACTTGATACTCCGTCGTATTTAATGTTCCATTTACTTGGATCTAAATATTTCCATCGATCTTCAGAATCTCGGCAAAAAGGTGCAGTATCATTTCTCGAAGAAAAATGCATATTGGCTAATCGATCGGTTAAGGAAGTGGAATTTACAAACGGCGACAAGCCCTCGAAAGTAGATGCGGGTGTATAAGTGGCATTACGCGACCACCTATCGAAATCTTGGCGTCGTTCCAAATAATCGTCCGAAAATCGTACACGGGATTCAGATCTACTGGGAAGCGGTCGGTCTCCCACGCGATTAATCGTAGCGCAAGCAGAAAGACCAGATGCTACCTCAGGTTCAGATGGTATTCCTCTAGCTTGTAAATGTGACACATGAACGTCAACATCGTCTGTTGAGCCATGCCTGATATTTTGATTTGTGATAGGCACCGTGTCCGACGACGTTCTCGTAATGTGACCTGGTGAGACATGCTGTAACGTCCTGACCGGAGGACCTGATTCTGAGACTAAAATGTCATTATGTTGCGGATTTGAAGGAGGAAATTCGTTTTCTAGTTCACCTGATATAGGTGAGTGTTGTACGTTAGTTCTATTCGCGGAATTACTGATATTCGCGTGTAAAATTTCGGGAAGTAATGGATTAGCGGTATCTAAAATTGATATCTCGGGTTGACTACGATTTATAACCGGATTTGGACCTTGTACTTCTGTACATGGAACACCGTCATAAGCCAGGTTCAGATCACCGATTAACCGACGGCCTATCGAAATTAAGTCGCTACGTTGCCGAGTTTGATCCTCACTTTCAGGCATTATCCGTCCTAACCTCAAAGTAACATGAAGCAGTCTCGTATAAATTCTTTCAAATTCGTTCTTACGATTCGCAAAGTTAAATTCTCGGATTTCTGAGCCTAGTCCTATTAATTTGGAGTGGCATATAGCCAACTCTTCTCTTGCATTTAAGTCTACAACTACAGGAGCTGATATAGCACCTTCATGTTCTAACCGAAAAATTTTTCGTAAAGCCGCACGTTTCTCTTGAACTGTTGAACCCGCAGAGTAACCACGTATTGATATTTCATAAGTTAATTCAGAATCCAAAAGGCGATTCACTTCCATGATGCGCTAAAGAAAAGTCAACCACCCACTAATAAGTAAACGGAAGTAAATAACCCACAAAAACCCGACCTAAACTAAAATAAAAAAAAAGAAAGGAATAAAGAAAAAAAATGACCGAAATCTGTATCCGAACGACAATTAGTAATCTAACTGGAAACCGGTGGCTCCTTAACCGTACACCGCTAAAAAGAAGTATTTCACAGATTACAAATTAGGATGCACAATTCGCGACACCTTATATAGGACACTATCGTAGAGAGCTAGCAACTAAATGTAACAATCAAGAAAATTATATTTGAAATTTTCATAAAATTTTATGTCTGTAAGCAAATTTATAGACACCCTGTATAGAAAGTCTGTATTTTAAACGAACTGCTATAAACTAAAAAAAACTATAAGCGTTTGCCGACGTCCTTATAAATTTTCAGATCGTAACAAAATTTATAAACACCCTGTATATAAGACAAAATATTGAGAAGAAAATATACACACACATACATATATCATGTATATATAAATTTCTCCTACCAGGAAAACAACTAAATTAAATGTATTTAATTAAATAAGAATTTTGTGATTACCCCTGTATATTAAATACACACAAAATTTAAATAACAAGTATCTATTACTCTATAATAGAAATCTAAACAGCAAAATTATGATAATCGCTATTATTTCGATGTTTTTTTTCTTTTGCTTGTCACAGCTATACACTTCCCATAAACATCCGTAAAAGTATGTAAATTTTAAAGAAAATGTTATGTATAAATGTATACTTCCTGCGCCTACAAGTACCTTGTCTCTGTCACAGTCAAAATTAATGCTTTCCACCAGATAAATTTCACAGTTACAAACCAGTATATAATATTTGCAAAAAAATATACATATAAACTATAAATGATAGAAAATCTAAAAAACACGTTGGGCGCCACTTTGCCACGAAATTTCCTTTGCAAATTATCAGGATAGAGAAAAAAACTGATAATAGTAAATTTGCAAAGGTTTTTAGTAGCAAATGATGGGGCAAGTTATTTATTGGGTGGATTATTTAAACGTGCTGTGACTGAATTCCATAAATGGGGGTTGGCCGCTAGCTTTGTCAGTGGAGATGGCCGTGGGTATAAAAAAAAGTCCTATAAGGGCGCCACCCGTTTTCAACCCCAGATGGTGAATCTGCCCCGAGTGATGGAACTCAGTTCACTAGCCTTAGTAGTTGACAAACAAAACGGGAAAAGGCTAATAAAGACAACACGTAACTTTAGATAGTATATTTCTACAGTAGCGGAGCGGGTCAGTTGGCCCGGCAAATAACTTAGCTACACAGTTCTGCTCTGCTTCTATTGAACTCTCTGTACAGAGAAGTGGGGTTCTGTGCTACAGACTACGGTTCTAGTTTCTAGTCATAGAGTTACTCTGTGGTCACAGACTTATAAATAAATCAGCTGTGGTTAATGGTTATGTTTGGTGACAGTATAAAAATACAATATAAAATAAACTACCACGTAGAAAATGCCAACAAGGTTTTGTTATAGGATTTATAACAACAAAATAAAAGTAATCATATGAGTAAAACGAGTTTACTAATTATCCCCATCCAACAGCGCTGGTGGTTGGTTCACATATAGCCCCAAGAACTCTAAAAGTAAATAAATAATAATAATAATATATAATAGTACGATGAATACTCAACGTGTTCTAAATATATAACGTAAACTTATTTTGATTTTCAGAGCTACTGTCGTGCAGGCGAGTACAAGATATATGCAAGGGGTCTAAGCAAAACTGCAAGCAATGAATAAAGCAATACTACCAAACAATTATTAAATGCGGTAAAAAGTAAGCTGTACATGCACAGAAAACTCTTAGCTTAAGCTTACTGGCTTTGGTGCTGTGGCGTCTCTCTGATCCTGGACGACTCTGACAGAGCTTTGGCCTCGGTAGAGGAATGTGTAGTTTGAGGGTAGTTTACATGCGCTGAGTTATGACAGGGTAAGCAGTGCCGAGCCAGTACCAAACAAGGTATGTGGAAGGTTGAAGCGTTGTGTAGAACGGCTAAGCCCAGAAGGAATATGCCAGGTTATAAGCCTTTGAAGTTACTGGGATATTTAGGTACTAAATTCTAGTTTTTTGGCCTGAAAATATTTAAAGAGAAGTAGATAAAAATTCCGGATTGCATAAAAAAAAGTCTGTCTTACCTTGGTTGACATGCGGCCAGCAGGTGAGAAATAATAGCAAAATCATACAGAGCTCAAATCCAGTAAAATACTGAAACTTTGTCAACAATCTCACAAATTACGGAGACAAGTAATAGCTCAAAGCTTCCAGGAAATCCGCAGAGCGATAGTGCACTTCTAACAAGGCACATGGAAAGGAAGCAAAATGGTTGAATTTCGCCGGCGTGGGCGGAAATTACCCCAAAAAAACCACAAGAATCTTTAGGGGAATTTTTGATCTAACCTGAACGACATAAATTTGACAGTCTAACAGTTTAAGTGAAAAATATGCAATTTAAGGTAAGAATTATTAATAGTAAGCAATGCAAAAGGTGAAATTTAGTGGAGTTTTCCAGGTCTAAACATGGATTGTGCTGAAAATATTTTCGAGAAGACCTAACCTGAAACGACTCTACGAGTTCACAATACCGGAGGACCATCAACTATCAATGAAATCCATTATCACAAGCAGAATAATTGAGAAAAGAAATGTTAAATTTTATGGCCACTTACTAGAACATATTTTGTAAGGCAGTGCTAGGAAGCGGAAAAAGGTAGACGATAACTTTGTTTATGTTTGTTGTTTTTAATGTTATATTATTTCAGGATACTGGCACAGACTACTCACCCTGCTCGTGCTGTACATGAGACAATATATAGCTGTGATTATTAGCAACAACAACAATATATACCAATTTATTGTAAAATTTAAAATAAAAATTATAACCGTAACAAATTCTCGTAATATTGAAAACGATGTATAAGAATTACATTCCAACATAATTTAAGGAATATTGGTATATTTAGATTTTAGAGAGAGCTGAACAAGGCAACGTGGCCAAATTTTTAATAATAGTAGTATACATTCCCGAAAAATTAGTCGGAAAAAATACAGAAGGCCGTGGAGTGGTAAACTATACTCGAGGCAAGAATTCAGACGACTTACGTCACACAAACAAATGAATAATTCGTTTTATTTTCATCAAAATATTTAAGAAACTTCAACAGAGAGTAATAAAACTAACTATATACTACACTAAAATTTGACAGTTGACAGAAGTTAAAATGTGGTTGACAATATTGTCTGCCGCTCAGACCAGCTATAACTCTAATAGCCTTTTTCTGCATCGAAAAAATCTTACTCGACTGGCCAGAGTTACCCCATAAAAATACCTCATAACACAAACGGGAATGAAAAAATGCAAAATAGGAAGAAATCAAAGTTTCAAGACTAACCACAGGTTTTAATTGTAATTAACGTAGTACAAAAATAGTACTCGCGAGTGACTTCAAAAGACTGCCGACATGACCTGTCCAATTTAGACCATCATCCAAAACTATACTTAGCAGCTTTACTTGTTCGCCTTTCACATTTGCTGGGTTTGAAGGAATGGTAAGCCTCTGGGGTTTTTCAACATTTACTGTGAGTTTGTTTAACGAAGACCTTTGGCCTGCTTGTTTTATTAATTGATTTAAAAGCATATTTAACTGAAAAATGTCTCTGAGTGATATCAGCAAAGTAGTATCGTCAGCGAATAATATACATTTATTAAGTAATAAAAAGTTCACATTAAATTCGGACACATTATTATTAATTATGACACATTGAGATCTCTCCATTAGGAGAAGGAACTCTAGTAAACAATTTCTTAATTGATAAGTTACTAACTGGAATAGATTCGCTCAACCTATTCGCTATATTTGTAAAATATCCGTTAAAATCATTCGCGGATACTGTCAGCAAAACTACGGGCTGCACCTTATTTCGCTTTTGGTTGATGGTATTCCAACTAGCTTTAAGTTTATTACTCGATGTATTTACATAATTTTAAACTACGGGAAAATCTTACTTAAATGAATTTATTCGCCAAAGTAGAGCAATTTCAAGTAAACCTGTATTTTCTGATTTACCTTTACATAAAGATTAACAAAAAAGTTTCCCAAGAAATGTTCATTCTGTAGTTCTATTTGGAATAGTCCAACATGTTTGTCTCACTAATTTAAAAAGTCATTAACCGCCACTTTTATATACACATATTCTAGTAAAGGCCAAAATAGTCTCCTTAGCAAGTTGAAATAGTGAATATACCAAAAACACTTTGCTGTACTGTGTGCCAATAGTTACAGTGACAAGAGTAGTAAAAATTACTGCCGATGTGTAATTTTCTATAAAATTTACTGGTGATTTTTAATATATTTGACAGATATTTTTATAAAACGTTGCAGTGGAAGTTGCAAAAATGCTAGTAAACTTTTTGTAGTTTTTGTGTCAATAAACGCAAAACTTTTAGTAAATGGTACAACAATATATGTAGTAATAGTAGTTTGGTAATATTTTTGTTGTAGTAAAATAGCGTTTGGAGATAGTATGTGAAATAATACTACAAATTTGGAGCTATAATCACAAGTTGTAGTACATAGATCTACAATTATTGATTGTAAAAACGATTAGTACATTTTTTCCAGTGTATAACTATTCAACACCAACTTACTAGACGTGTGGTCTGCGGTAAATGTATACAGTTGCTGATTTATGTAGGCGTGTACAATTTAGTGAAGTACTAGATACTGTAAATCATATTAATGGCAAGGAATCGACAAGCTGACTGCTAAACTTTTATTGCATATATAAATACGATGTACCAAATAAATGGAGTTGGCCCCGGGCTAAACCATACATAAATCAGTGCAATTAGAATACTACTTTAATTGCCGCCAACTACTACTGCTTGCCTGAAATCAATTATTTGAGCACTTAACATTTATCAGCAGAAGAGAACATGTCATGCATGGCAGATTAAATTCATGGTCATGCGGAAGACAATGCTGATATTTTTGTGAAAGGTTGCCTTAAAGCTTCCTGGTGTTTTATCAAAATCGAAAAACCCGTAAGTTATTTTCACTAATGGAGACAATCAATTTCAACAGTTTCTATGAGTGGCAAAACAAGTAAGTCCACACATTGTACACACTACCGCTTTAAGCTGGCCATAAACTTTCTTTTCGTCCGTTCCTGTTGTCGCTATTCAAATTGTCGTATCAGATATGCCAAAAACTTATCAAACCGATGTATGTGGTGAAATATCGTCGTGTTATAGCTAGCACTTAATTTTTAAGACTACATACGTGTCTTGTCATTTGTTCGTACCGCCGCGATTCGAATCATTATTACAAAAACGCCAAAAATGAATGTATGTGCTGAAAAACCATCTTGTCGATTCGAACGACTTTTCATCGGTTCGAATCAACAGTGTGTGGGAATTTCCTTCATAATCGTCGGTTTTTACAGAAGCATAGTAGTCGTATACAGATTCACACGCATTTAATTCGTTTTGTTTATTCCTTATCTGAAACAATGAGTAAACAATTTCTTATTGATATTGCTGAAATCTATAGGTAATCTCCTTAACTGCGTGGAAAATCAGTGGAATACAGATATTGAAATAAAGACATACTGGCATATGAATTATTACTAAATGAATACAATTTCAGTTAATTTATTGTAAGTACCAGAATGCACGAGTTTGTGTTGTGTGTTGTGCTAAGCTAGACTATTAAAGTAGACCACTGTTAACTTTTACTTCATTGGAAAATACATATTGGTCATCTTTCTTTATATTGACTACCTATTTATGATCAAATAAATAATATTTGAATTGATTAAAATAATCAAAAGCATTGAAATAGTCCACTATAACAGTTACCGTAAACATATGACCATTAATAACATATCATCGGTTATATCCAAAAAAAAACATATTGATGTGCTATAGCCAGAACGAAAAGCAGATTGTCTTGGTGGTCTTTAAACTGAATATAAACAGATCTTTATAGGCCGTAAAGCATTTAAGTTAGTAATATTAGATTTTTTCGCTAGTGGCTACTAATAAAAAACTGTTTATATGTCAAAACATCAGCACAAAAAGGAGGACACATTTTAAACATATCTTCCGATATGCCATCTATACCTTTAGCATTAAACTGTAATTTATTTATTATTGTAATATCTTCATTGTGGATTAACTTAAAAGAAAAGCTATGATGTGTATTTGACTATTTAGAATTGTTAAATTCGTTTATTAAATTATCATCAGCCTTAGGGGAAGTAATAAAGTGATTGCTTATCAATTTAGGATTCAAAAGATCTGCAGGATATAGGTTTTTGTATTTTTAGCATAAATATTTAATTATTTAAAAGTTGCTTATAGTATGTTAGAACTTTTATCTAGAACATGCTCAACATACGCCTTTTTTCCTACAAATAGAGTGACAGTTTCTACATTGCTTATACTAATCTCATTTAGCGCTCGTCTATTGCATTATACATGATTTTAATCATTATTTTAATTGTTGGAGTTATCTAAGGACAATACGGTATTGATATTCTTATTTTTTGTATTGGGGCGTGTTTATCAAATAGATCAAGTACACGCTTATTAAAAATTTCGATCTTTTTGTTTATGCTCTGTTCTCTGTATAATATTTCTCATTTAATATTCCATCTTATGTTTTTCATGCTATGTCAACATATGAATTGAGAAGAACAGTCACTAACAGTCAGAACAGTCAAATTATGATTTGAAAAATGAGGTAAATCGACAGCATCAAGTATAAGGTATTCGTACTAGGAGTTATAAGACAAGAGAGGATTATCGATTTATCAATCAACTGATTTTCTAAAAAATTACGAAATTATCTACTTTCTACAGACTGAATCCGAATCTGAAGTCCGTTTCACTCAACCACCCTCAAAATGTTAAGTAAATTGCAAAAAAATAGCGAAAAATTGCAAAGAATCATGTTGGTGTGTTCAAAAAAAATCGGAAATTTTTTTTCTGATCTTGATCAAGTTTATTTCTTATATATTTCGATACACTGAATTTGAATCTGAAGTGTATCACCCACAAATTTTGCAAAAATCTTGAGAAATTGCTGGAATAGTTTCCAGCTGAAACTAACTCGATTTTTTTCGATGTTTGGCTATTTTTTGCCATTTACTCAAAATTTTGAGGGAGTTTCTGCTAAACTAACATCAGATTCAGATTTAGTGTGTCAAACGTAACAAGGTGGGTCTGATCAAAAGTACAGATCACCTTTTTTAGTAATGTTTTGGCTATTTCTCGCAATTTTTACTAAATCTAAGAGTGATGCAGCGCTCAATAGACATCAGATTCGAATGTAGCGCGCATGGAAATACATAAGAAAAATATAATTGATTAATGTCATAATAAAAAATCTGATTTTTTTGCGATTACTAACGTGATTCTTTGCGATTATTCAATATTTTTGCGATTCACTCAAAATTATAAGAGTTTGAGCTAAACATACTTCAGATCCGGATTACAGTATAAAAGTACAGACTGTTGTGTTGTGTGTATTTAGTGACTTATTAATAATATTTTATGAAAATAGTGGCCCGATAGGTGAACTGTCAATTTCTTTTCTGCAGCAGAGTAACAGAGATGTTTTGTGTGATATTTTAGTTTTTTTGTTAGTTTAGTTTATTTATTTAGCAAAGGCTAGTTTACAACCACAATATACAAAAAACATAATAATAAAACATGAATAGTTTACATACAACATAAAATAACTCACAGAGATACCACTACAATACATATTAGAAGACAATAAATAAAAAAAAATAAAAAGAAATAATAATAAAAATAATATAACAATTCAAAGAATATTTTGGAAATTGAAATGAGGATATACAACAGTGTTGTATATTAATAGGTTACACCAATATGAAATGTTGGCAGATATATGACAGAAAAAACAATTTTTTGCCTATTTTTTACAAAGATACTCAATATGACTCCCAAATATTTAATTTCAGAAACACACTCAACCTTTTGCTGGTTAATAGCAATTATATAATCTATACTTATCTTGCACAATTTCGTTTTGAACCAATAACCGTATATTTACTTTTATTTACATTTAAACTAAGTTTATTAGTGCAAAACCAATTATAGAGGGTGTCCAGCTCACAATTTAATACCCTAGTGATGTCATTAAAATCGTCACCTGATATAAATATCAAAGTATCATCCGCAAAAAGACAGGTGAATGAGTTTTTTAATAATGTATTCACTTCGTTCACATAGAGAATAAACAGAAGAGGACCTAAAACACTCTTGTTTGTTGAAATCTGTTTTGTAAATAATTTCGTATCCACAATAATGGAACTGACGTAACACCATAAGATTTTAGCTTATCAATTAACCTAAGTCTGTCTATTGTCTCAAAACCTCGTTGCAAGTCTACAAAAACACTTTTACCTTCGTTAATGTATTTTCTCCAATTGGCACAAACTACTTGCAAGGCTGTTTCACAGGAATGATTATTTCTGAAATCAAATTGTTCACTATATATTAGGCTATTTTCTTCAAAATAGTTGCTATGATTTCAATAACTTTGTCTATTATAGACAATAAATTTATGGGTCTAAAATCGAATGGTTGCCGAGGAAACTGTACTTTTGGTATAGGAATAACAACACTGGTTTTTAATTCTGAAGGCACCCATCCTGTTTCTAAAGAAGTGTTAACTATATGCAGCAATTGATAGCCAATCACAGAAAATATTCCCTTTAGTAGAGACACCGAAAGTTCTTTATCTGCGGTAGACTTATTTTTAAATGTAAAAATCAAATATTTTGTGAGTGGTGTTTTTGATATTTATTCACATTTTAAACTTTGGATATATTGTCAGGTAAGAATAGGATATAATAGTTGTATGTTTATAACGAAAAGTTATTTCCTCCCAAAGTTTTGACAAAAAAATATTTGAAGTTAAAACTAGATTTGCTCCCATGTTCGGATACTAAAATGCACCCAATTTCAGGTATCTGAAATTAGGAAATTTTGTTACATAGACAAAGATGTCCAAAACAAAGAGAAAACATACGCTTGTGAATTTTGTTTGATAAGTTATTTTATTTAAGAAAACCTGTTAATTTTTTAGGCGTCTTAATTTAGGATATCATTTATTTAACTTAACTTTTATTTTCCATATTTACTTACATTTTCTTACTCAGTGCAAAAATTATGTGAAGGCATATTACAATAAATACTACTCGGTCAGTGCTCGCGCGGTTTAAAGCGTCAGTACTTGAATCGATGTGGCTAAACCGGTGTGGGTTCGATTCCCGCAGCCGGTAGACCGTATATCAGCTATATTCGTGGAGAGGATTGGCATCCTCTCTGCGGGTATGGTAGGGTGGAAAAGTGTTGACTTGGGTGAATGTGAGAGCTTTATAGGACATTTGACTACCCCCCTAATTAATGAGGTTTTCCAGGATTCCCTCATTCCTGCACTGAATGGTGGTTAGGGTCTACCAACGCAAGGAGTTCCTGGGAGCAAACACGGCCTGCTTAATAATAATATGCCGCTCCCTCTCCCGCACAAGTTTTCGGCTTCTAGGATAATCCTCGTAATTAGAATGAAAATATTAGTAGTATTAATAAATGAGGTCATAGCAAAATTATGTTTAATTACGTATTTTATGGGTGACTATCCTATCTGAAATTAGACTACTTTCATCTACTTTCTTTGTGCGATGGTGTAATCTTAAGTACATAAGTAAATCATGACGATGTCATGAACAATAAATGAAATTAACATCCTCGGTAAATCCTCAGTAAACCATGGAAATTCTTCTAATTCCTAGTACTTTCTGGTCCTCATGCAATTTTTACAACACCATAAATCCTTATCCCCTCGTCTATAACAAGGGCGAAATTTGTAATTTTCTGTATTTCACATACTTGGTCGTCAGAATATTTATTTCGAATGTGTTTTTAACTATTTGTGTTAGACATTTATTATTTCCAACACGCACGTGCACTAAAACTATAAGATGCCGGCAGTTATACTAATAGTCTAGTGAATGGAAGGTAAAGTAATAAAACCTCAACCTGTGTTTAGATGAAATGCAGTTTACCTGACATTTTATATTTGGAGATTTTGTTTATAATTCACTAAACGTTTTCCGAAAAGTGAACACCAAACTAACGACTCCTTAATGCAAGCATTTCAGAAGATTTTAAATATACACAATTTAAATACCTAATAACAAACCGTTGATGTATTCAAATCCGAGAGCAATATTCACGGTGCTGGAAGCGCTTATCATTAACATTTTTTATTATGAAAACGAATTCCGAATGTTTTAATAATAAGCTAGTTAAAGTTTACAAATGGCCGCGGTAAGAATCCCAAAAGGACTATGTCAAGAGAGACGACTTTTTAGTGCACCTGTAGAACGGGAGAAGCATTGTGATTAAATGTAGTCATTTCAATAGAGGTTCGGTTTCGACACATAATAAATTCTGCGATAATCCTGGCTCAAATGGCTGTTGTATTAAAAGAGACGGTCAATTTGTAAATCACGGATTAACGTCCGATAGGTTCAGCATTCGCCCCACATAATTCCTCACAAATTATTTGCTTGGTGCTTTGTGCGTCAACTCAATTATTTGTTATTGTTTTGCGTAACGTAGTGTAGAATTTATTGATTATAGGTAGTTGTCATTGGATTTATGATCATTGGTTATACAGTATGCGCCAAAAGTATGGAATAAATTCAATAAAAACGAAACAATTATTTTTTGGGAAAAATCCTCGAACAGGTCGATTTTTAATTTAAAAAATATATATTTTAGCGAACAATGCGATTTTCAAATGTCATTTGTTCTCGAGTAATGACGTCATCGATTTTTTTTTAAATGGCAACACCATATTTTTTTCCTTGATTCTGAAAGATCGTTTAATTCTCTATCAGACAGTACTAAAATTTTGCCCTCTTACATAGCAAAGTTTTCGTAAATGACGATTGAATGTTAGAAAACGTAAATCAATTAAAATAAAGCAAAAACGTTATCAAGTTTAGTTTTTCGCCAGATCTTACACCTCTTGACTATTTTTTATTGGGATACTTGAAGTCAAAAGTGTACATTAATAAACCACGTAATTTAGAAGAACTTCAAAATCGCATTCGGGACGAAATACGCAGAATTACCCCAGAAATCATTCATAATGTGCAAGAAGAATTTCTTCACAGACTTGCACATTGTCAAGAAGTTGGTGGATCGCAATTCGAACATTTAATTTAAGTATAAAATTTAATCAATTGTATTTTATTTTACATACCTCAGAATTGTTACTTTTTTATGGATAAAATTTACGTTTTCTAACATTCAATCGTCATTTACTCGAAAACTTTCCTATGTAAGAGGGCAAAATTTTAGTACTGTCTGATAGAGAATTAAACGATCTTTCAGAATCAAGGAAAAAAATATGGTGTTGTCATTTAAAAAAAATCGATGACGTCATTACTCGAAAACAAATGACATTTGAAAATCACATTTTACGCTAAAATATGTATTTTTTAAATTAAAAATCGACCTGTTCGAGGATTTTTCCCAAAAAATAATTGTTTCGTTTTTATTGAATTTATTCCATACTTTTGGCGCATACTGTATAAGATCATCTAATTTCCTCTAGCCTAATATTTATCTTTATTATGTGTAATATTTTTTATTTGATTTTATTTTAAATCCACTGGTCAACAGGTACAAATTTACCCAATTGTGGACCAGGTCCAAAAAAAATCATTAAAAGAAATACAATAATCGAAATACATATAAGAAAAAAAAACAAGATAACAAAACTGCTACAAAACAACAACTATACAGTCTACAACAAGTGTATCAAGAAAAATAAAACGTTCTCAACTCATTTACGCTGCAATTAAAAATATCAACAAAACTAGTATTACAGCCGTTACAAATTATGTGTAGTGGAGAATACTTCAGTATATTCGTTCGAGGCGTCTGCAAATAAAAAGTTGAATTTGTTCTCGAGTTAAATCTAGGGACAGAAAAATGTAAGTTTGTCAATATTTGCTGACAGTCGGTCTTATTATGTAAAATATTGAAAAGGAATCTTTGGGAAAAATATTTTCGTCTGGTTTCAAGACTAGCAAGTGAATGTCTACTGAGGAGGTTCTCATGTGGATAACCAATGTGTGGATAGTAACCGTCTGATTTGAAACTTAAAAATTTTAGGAATCGACGCTGAATCGATTCTAACTTATTAATTTGATCCATGCTGTGCGGGAACCATACAAGTGACGCATATTCCAGTTTTGACCTAACAAAACTGAAATAAAGTAACCTCATGACTTTTAAATTTGTAAAATCGCGACAATTACGAACTATAAAACCGTATGCTCTATTTGCCTCGGAAACAACGGCATCTACGTGGCCATTGAACGATAGTTTATCATCAAACACAACACCAAGATCACGAAACGTTTTTGGTTTTGACAGAATATTACCATCGATACTGTAATTAAATACAACGCGAGACAATCTATTAGAAAAAGACATGACATTACATTTACCGATGTTCAACATTAATCCATTATTCATGCACCATGATTTGACCGCATCGAGATTTTTTTTGAAGATTAATGCAGTCGGAAATGTCGCGTATGGAACTATTAACATTTAAGTCATCGGCGTAAAGAAGATAGTTTACATTCAGATCACCAACCAGATCGTTAATGAATATATTAAACAAACGGGGCCCAAGGATGGAACCTTGGGGAACTCCAGATGTAGCTACATATTTCACTGACTCAATACCATTATAGACTAACGTGTTGTTTTCTATTGTGGACATATGACTTAAAGAAACTTAATAATGAATCAGATAAACCAAACGTGCCAAGCTTTTGAAGTACAATCGAGTGGTCTAGCCGATCGAACGCCTTGCTGAAATCAGCATATATGACATCAGTTTGCAAGCCACTATCCATAGTTTCGCCTATAAATTGTGTGATACTGATCAAATTGGTCACTGTAGAACGACCTTTCATAAAACCATGCTGATACGGTGTAATTAAATTAGAAACGCTGCAGTAAATGGAGTCATGAAGTAAAATCTCCAGCACCTTACAGAAATTGCATATAATAGAAATGGGACGAAAACTGGAGATATTAAACTTATCGCCTTTTTTTAAAATTGGACAGACTTTTGAACGCTTCCAGAGATCAGGTAATCGACACTCAGTAATACATAAAGTAAATCACTTCAATAAGGGGCGAGAAAAAACATAGGCACAGTCCCTAATAAGAAATGCAGGTATACCATCTGGACCGGTAGTCATCTTTGGCTTAATTCTTTTTAAGGCAGAAATAATTTCAGATTCCGTGAAATTACGAATATGTAAAAAATTATTAGTGGAGCTGTTTGTATTATGCAATAAATCATTGTTACTAGAAGACGTATGTAGGTAAGAGTTGGAGAAAAAATCAGCAAAAGCATTAATGATATCATTAGTAATAAGTAATAAGTAATAGTAATAAGTAATAGGTAATATATCCATATAGTGCATGATTTGGAATCAATAACAATAATGGATTTGTGAATTGTTTCCAGATTTGATGTAGATACTTCTAAACTTTCATTTCCTTTAAAATATTTCAATTTTCCTGTACTGAAACATAAAAATCACTAGTAGTAGGTAAAAATACACTCCTAGCAAAATACTTGTATAAAATAGAGGACAGATAAACGAAAATTTCATCAAAAACTGTCTTGAAGGAGTATCATTATCATCGCAATAACTTGTACGTCTGTATCTTGCTGAAGTCGAGGGAAGTGTAAATATGCAACCAGCAGTACAATCGTAATATAGAATAAATTTGTAAACTTTGCCTACAGCACGTACGCTGTACTGTCTAGTACGGCCGTACATTTTTCGTAATAGTAATAGTTTTTGCGCCAGTCCAGAAGTGCTCCAGACCTCGCTTTGTGATATATGCATTCCGCAATCGCCTTGAAATTTCTGTTGTCAAGGAAGTGGCTATCTAACTTTGTGTGTGACTATTTGAGATTATATTTTATTTAATCAGACGTTATTTAGTGTTCTGTCCTTTTTATTTAATAAAATGCGATGTGCCGTTTTGATTATAAATTTAGATAGGTATGCAAATTCAAACAGGTCCCTACTTTAATATATTTAATGAAAGTTGAGAAAAGTGTAAAATCGAAACATTTTGTATAGCTAAGTTAATACTATTGTTAAAATCAATTATAAGAAAATTCAGCGTACTCCTTTATTTTCTTGGATTTTACTGATTTCGTACATATTAGCGGATAATAGTCTATGAAAGAACACAAACCTTTAGCTATGATGTAGCAACGTAAATATGATGTTGCTTGTTTCACCGCATGACACTTTGTGATGTCGTGATGTCGTGACTAGGAAATTGTTGTGAAGGTAATGTCATATTGCCGGGGGTTATGGGTTCATTTGCTTCAAAAGGTCCAGTAAAAAATTGTTTTTTTGATTTTCTGTGTTAGGCCTTCCGAATACGTGGTTAAAATTAATGACATTATGACTGAATCACCCCGTATTCACACAACTTGATCTTGAAGTTACAAACCGCAATCGTCTAACAAATTATTCATATACATTATTGAATTCAGTTAAGCAGATATAAGACTAGTACGTTGTTAAGAAGATTACTGTAACTTAGAGAGGAGATTTTTGCAAAAATCAAAATGTCAAATCATGCTTAGGTATGACGCTATGTTGTCTTGTGTACATTACAATATGGTTTGTTTTCAATATGAAATAATTCAGACATATATTAATAACTGTACGGATTTAACTATGTTACCAACCCGTTTTAATTTATAATAAATTAATCAGTAAAGTACGCGAACAAATTAAATAGGTGGAGTAGGCTTAAATCACAAAGTACATGTTAATATCTCCGGCAAGAATTCAGATGTCTTACGTCATACGAACAAATTCATTCATTCCCGCATATGCCGCAGAGCGAGTAGTACCCGTATTTGGTGGTACCTGTATTTGTTAGTCGAAAAAGAGGTTCCCTACGTAAATTAATTAATCATGGGTCGTGGTGATATAACTGATGTTCAGTTACAATCTATATGTGAAAAACTGTTTTCTAGTGATATATTTTTGAATAAAATTGCTAATACTATAGTTACCAAGGTGTCATCTACACTGGAACAGTGTATCAATGCCTTAGAAACTAAGGTGGTGTCAATTGAACGTAAACTGTCCGACTTGGAATATATACAGTATGCGCCAAAAGTTGGAATAAATTCAATAAAAACGAAACAATTATTTTTTGGGAAAAATCCTCGAACAGGTCGATTTTAGCGTAAAATGCGATTTTCAAATGTCATTTGTTTTCGAGTAATGACATCATCGATTTTTGTTTAAATGGCAACACCATATTTTTTTCCTTGATTCTGAAAGATCGTTTAATTCTCTATCAGACAGTACTAAAATTTTGCCCTCTTATATAGGAAAGTTTTCAAGTAAATGACGATTGAATGTTAGAAAACGTAAATTTTATCCATAAAAAAGTTACAATTCTGAGGTATGTTAAATAAAATACAATTGATTAAATTTTATACTTAAATTAAATGTTCGAATCGCCATACACCAACTTCTTGACAATGCGCAAGTCTGTGAAGAAATTCTTCTTGCACATTATGAATGATTTCTGGGGTAACTCTGCGTATTTCGTCCCGAATGCGATTTTGAAGTTCTTCTAAATTACGTGGTTTATTAATGTACACTTTTGACTTCAAGTATCCCCATAAAAAATAGTCAAGAGGTGTAAGATCTGGCGATCTTGCAGGCCATTCTATCGGTCCGCGTCTGCCGATCCACCTCCCAGGAAAACAGTTGTCCAAAAAATCTCGTACAGGGCGCGCATAGTGCGGAGGTGCACCGTCATGCTTAAACCATATGGTATCGTCAGGAATATCAGGGTCATTATCGTTAGTAAAAATTACTGCAAGGGCTGGAACAAGGTCATTTTCTATAAACTCTAAATATCTTTGTCCTGTAAGGGTTCCTCCAAAGAAGAAAGGCCCTACTATTCTGTCAACTATTCCAGCCCAAACATTTAATTTCTGAGGGTGTTGGGTGTGTGGCTCTGCCATCCAATGAGGATTTACCCGACTCCAATATCTGCAAGTTTGACGGTTTACTGTACCATTCAGACAAAATGTGACCTCATCTAAAAAAAGTATTTGCCGGTGTAAATTTCTATTTCCTTGACATAAATCCATTAGAATTTTGCAAAAGTGTAAGCGGCGATCGGGATCATCTTTATTGAGTTCCTGCACAAGTTGAATTTTGTAGGGATGGTATTTTTCCTTCCTCAAGATACGTAGCACTGTAACAGTTAATAACAGTTAAATGTGCCATAATACTTTAAATTGAATAATAATTTCTATGTTGCTTACAATACTTATTTGAAAGTCGGTGTGACAATGACACTTTGCAAAGATTTTCACCTACGTAATCCATAAAAGAACTATGGAATTCGAAAAACTAAACTTGATAACGTTTTTGTTTTATTTTAATTGATTTACGTTTTCTAACATTCAATCGTCATTTACTCGAAAACTTTCCTATGTAAGAGGGCAAAATTTTAGTACTGTCTGATAGAGAATTAAACGATCTTTCAGAATCAAGGAAAAAATATGGTGTTGCCATTTAAAAAAAATCGATGACGTCATTACTCGAAAACAAATGACATTTGAAAATCGCATTTTACGATAAAATATGTATTTTTTAAATTAAAAATCGACCTGTTCGAGGATTTTTCCCAAAAAATAATTGTTTCGTTTTTATTGAATTTGTTCCATACTTTTGGCGCATACTGTATATTGGACCATTTGGAACAAAATGCTACCTCACGCAATTTATTGGTAACTGGTATCTTCTTCTACAAATGAGATGAAATTAAAGCAGCTGTAGTTATAATGTACAAAAATAATTTACAGCTCCAAGTCAGTCCTGCAGATATTGAATTTTGTCTTAATGTACCAAATAAACAATGTCATCGTCGTTCTGTATGATAAAATTTTATTCAAAGTTAACGCGTGATAATGTATTCCGTAATAAGTCCAGACTAAAAGATACTAAGTTTGTTATTCGAGAGGATCTCACGCAAAAATGGTACAAGCTTCTATTAGAGGCTAACAAAGAGCTTGGAAGATCTAATGTGAGGTCCAGTATTAGGAGAATCTTTGGTGTACATGGAGAAAAACCAGTAGCTATTACCACGTTAGAGAATCTTAATGCTATGAATGCTGAACTCACGATGGGCCCACCATCTCAAGCAACCTCTTGCAACTCTCGCCGAGATACCTAAACTTAGTTATCAACAGATAAACAGTGTTTATTGTTTTTTGTATCTATTTTGAAGTTACATAGTTTTTGTATCCACATTTCTTTGGAATTTTCTTTGAAATTGTTTATCTTATTTACGAATTTAATTTTAATCATCATATATTATAGTATATATACCGGGTGTTCCCTCTAAGACTTTCAGTGCCAATATCTCATAAACCATCATAGCCAGTGTGACGAAATTTGGTATACAGACACTAGATGGCGCGTAGAATTCGATAATGGCATTAGTTTTTATACAGGGTGTTCAGTTTTGCAGAAAATAGATTTAATTTCGATTTTTTGGTAGTCAACCTCGGCAAAATTTGTATTTAAATTGAAATATCTTTAATTATGAACACATTCTGATAAAAAAAGTCACGAAAAATGTTTGTCTTGTCATAAAAAAACTCCTATGAAAAGTCCCCAAATTTCATTGTTTTGTCATGCCAAATGTGAATAGCCATGAGTCCAATTTACACACACGCAACTACCGCATGGATAGACGTCAAAACGTAAAGTGACAGAAACTGTCAAAGCAAGTATGAGTATTTTTGTAGAAATTTTATTATAAATACATAATACCACGAGGTACCTACATTGAATGTGCGTACGTATTTGCAATAATGGTACAGTTTTGTTAAAAGAAAATGGAAGTTTGAGCAGCCTTGCCTGTAATGAATACCCAGAACACAGAAAATTATGAAACATTGTTATTATTATTTTTCACCATATCACTCTCAAACTAATAAATTACGTGCAAACATTAACAGCTGTAAAAAAAATATAATATTGTGGGAAATCATAAAAGCAATAGGGGACAATCCCTAAATCAGAAAGCAGAATTTATGAACATCCTCTCTCTTAGTTCGACTTGAAGCGCGCTGCGAGCTATCACAATCTAAACTTGTGGTTACTTAACTTAGAATTAGAAATAATAATAACGTGCTGGCAACAAGTGGTAGAAAGGCTTTAAACTCTAGAAACAATCATAAATAATGATTTAATGGGTTCCTTGAGTGAATACTTCAGTTCCAGTAGCATAAATAAAAATTCACCTGCTTCAAAAACGATTCCACATTTATCAAATCTGAGTAGAATTTGGAGACCTATTCCTACACAAATTAAGTACATTAATACAATAAAAGATGATAACATAAGGTCTTTAAGTACAACCCAACGATTAATGGTAGCTTGCCTAAGGAAAACTATAAGAGGTAAGTACAAAGCAAGAATGTCAATGTTGTAGGTAATTGCAACTTGCATATTGCTTTTGACCTTTTGAACTGTAGGGTTATATTTATAAGAAACTGCTCATTTACCCATATACTAGCATTATTTTTACTTAATTGCTTTCAGATGGAGAAGTTATTGGGAAATTTCTGGCTTACTTTCAAGAGCAGGGATGAGAAGGTATTTTCCGATATTTGTAGAACAGAAAGAACAAACGTAAAAATATTCACAAAAATGTTATGTCACCAGCATCTCTTCAATAGATAGGAAAACAAAGTACTCTTATGGAAACAGGTTGACATACACAGTTACGTTATTCATTGGTTAAAAGATTCTATTAAGATACTGAAGAAGCCAGATGCCAAGATTAGTTAATATTCGTACGACAGATAGATGAGAGACGAAGAAAATTTTGCTAGAAAACATTAGACTTTACGTTTTGCCATAAATAAGGACATACCTAACTTTCTGTACTTGGTTTAATTATTTAATAAAATTAAAGTGCATGGAATGCGTAAGTTAACGAGTGAAATAAATAAAAAATGTAAATAATGCAAGTATGACAGAAATTAAAGTTTATTAAATTGTTATTGTTTGTATTTATTATACACTACAGCAAATATTCCTTGTGTTTAATAATTTTATAACAAAATTAACATGTCTAAAACATAAATATCAGTGAGAACTGTTAATATTCAGTTCTTAAATAAGGTAGGTATAATTTTAAGCATGAAATGATAGATAATAATATAAAAAACTCACTTTGAAAAGTATTCTACAAGGAACACATTTTCAAGACTAAATGAATGATTTTTTGTATTTTAGTTTAGTTATTATTCAGTTGTAATCAGCATAATTTCAATTAAAAAGTAATACGTACCTACAGTTTCATTAGTGGCTAAATTGATTAACTTGACCCTTCATCTTTAAGTATTTATTATTTCTTAAGCATCTGTGTCTAATAATTCAGGTAGAATAAAAAAAGGCAAATACAAATTTTAATTTATTAACAATAAAATAAAATTACAATAAATTAAAAGTATCTAAGTACTTACCATGGCCACCCAGATCACCGGACTTGACTCCATGCGATTTCTTTTTGTGGGGAGTCGTAAAGGAATAGGTATATCAAACTACTCCTCAAAATCCGGATGATTTTTGCATTTAATGCAGTTAGTGAGAAAACTAAGAAACAGAATTTGTACGATGATTACGGATGTGTTGTAATGCAAATGGTACCCCCTTTCAACATCTTTTATAAATTTACATTATCTTGGCTCACAAAAGTGGTAGAACATATCTTATAAACAATTAACTGATAGAATAAAGTTGAGAGTTAAGCATATCTGTTTATGTGGAATTGGAAACTAATAAATGAAAACTACAGATTAAAGAAGAGTGAAATTTAAAATTTGAAAATTGATATAAGAATATTTTTTAATGTATATTATGTAAGAACTGAATATTAACAGTTTTCAGAAAAATTTATATTTTTGACTAGTTATTTTTCTTATAGATTTGTTAAATACAAGTAATATTTTCTGTAGTGTAGTAATATAAACAATAACAATTTAATAAACATTCATTTCAATCATACATGCATAATTTATATTTTTTATTTAATTCACTCTTCACATTAATTTACAGGTCATGCACTAATTTTATAAAATAATTAAACCACGCATAAAGTTAGGTATGTCCTTTCTAATAGCAAAACATAAAATCTGTCATTTTCTCGAATGACTTCTGCGGCACGATTATAAACACTAGGCATCTGGCTACTTCAGTAATTAATTGAAATTATGCTGATTCCAACTTAATAATAACTAAACTAAAATACAAAAAATCATTCATTTAGTCTTGAAAATGTGTTCCTTGTAGAATACTTTTCAAAGTGAGTTTTTTATATTATTATCTATCATTTCATGCTTAAAATTATACCTACCTTATTTAAGAACTGAATATTAACAGTTCTCACTGATATTTATGTTTTAGACATGTTAATTTTGTTATAAAATTATTAAACACAAGGAATATTTGCTGTAGTGTATAATAAATACAAACAATAACAATTTAATAAACTTTAATTTCTGTCATACTTGCATTATTTACATTTTTTATTTATTTCACTCGTTAACTTACGCATTCCATGCACTTTAATTTTATTAAATAATTAAACCAAGTACAGAAAGTTAGGTATGTCCTTATTTATGGCAAAACGTAAAGTCTAATGTTTTCTAGCAAAATTTTCTTCGTCTCTCATCTATCTGTCGTACGAATATTAACTAATCTTGGCATCTGGCTTCTTCAGTATCTTAATAGAATCTTTTAACCAATGAATAACGTAACTGTGTATGTCAACCTGTTTCCATAAGAGTACTTTGTTTTCCTATCTATTGAAGAGATGCTGGTGACATAACATTTTTGTGAATATTTTTACGTTTGTTCTTTCTGTTCTACAAATATCGGAAAATACCTTCTCATCCCTGCTCTTGAAAGTAAGCCAGAAATTTCCCAATAACTTCTCCATCTGAAAGCAATTAAGTAAAAATAATGCTAGTATATGGGTAAATGAGCAGTTTCTTATAAATATAACCCTACAGTTCAAAAGGTCAAAAGCAATATGCAAGTTGCAATTACCTACAACATTGGCATTCTTGCTTTGTACTTACCTCTTATAGTTTTCCTTAGGCAAGCTACCATTAATCGTTGGGTTGTACTTAAAGACCTTATGTTATCATCTTTTATTGTATTAATGTACTTAATTTGTGTAGGAATAGGTCTCCAAATTCTACTCAGATTTGATAAATGTGGAATCGTTTTTGAAGCAGGTGAATTTTTATTTATGCTACTGGAACTGAAGTATTCACTCAAGGAACCCATTAAATCATTATTTATGATTGTTTCTAGAGTTTAAAGCCTTTCTACCACTTGTTGCCAGCACGTTATTATTACTTCTAATTCTAAGTTAAGTAACCACAAGTTTAGATTGTGATAGCTCGCAGCGCGCTTCAAGTCGAACTAAGAGAGAGGATGTTCATAAATTCTGCTTTCTGATTTAGGGATTGTCCCCTATTGCTTTTATGATTTCCCACAATATTATATTTTTTTTACAGCTGTTAATGTTTGCACGTAATTTATTAGTTTGAGAGTGATATGGTGAAAAATAATAATAATAATGTTTCATAATTTTCTGTGTTCTGGGTATTCATTACAGGCAAGGCTGCTCAAACTTCCATTTTCTTTTAACAAAACTGTACCATTATTGCAAATACGTACGCACATTCAATGTAGGTACCTCGTGGTATTACGTATTTATAATAAAATTTCTACAAAAATACTCATACTTGCTTTGACAGTTTCTGTCACTTTACGTTTTGACGTCTATCCATGCGGTAGTTGCGTGTGTGTAAATTGGACTCATGGCTATTCACATTTGGCATGACAAAACAATGAAATTTGGGGACTTTTCATAGGAGTGTTTTTATGACAAGACAAACATTTTTCGTGACTTTTTTTATCAGAATGTGTTCATAATTAAAGATATTTCAATTTAAATACAAATTTTGCCGAGGTTGACTACCAAAAAATCGAAATTAAATCCATTTTCTGCAAAACTGAACACCCTGTATAAAAACTAATGCCATTATCGAATTCTACGCGCCATCTAGTGTCTGTATACCAAATTTCGTCACACTGGCTATGATGGTTTCTGAGATATTGGCACTGAAAGTCTTAGAGGGAACACCCGGTATAAAGCTGTTTACAGGCCTTTTAGGCCCAGAGCTGTGTTATTCTCCTCCATTCCATTCTGTCCTTCGCCTTTCTTTTCCAATCCGTTACATTTTTCTTATTATAGTAACAAATTAAAATATAAAATGGATTATTTTAAATGTTGTCATGTAAATATAAGGGCTCTTATGACACACTATGGTAGTGAATTTAGGGATATTGTTCAAGGTAATTTTAATGCAATTTGTCTCGGTGAAACTTGGCTTAATGAAAATATACAATCTGATATTATTGATATGAACGGTTATAATTTTGTGCGTATGAATAGAGATGGAACAGTTAATGATATTTTAATCATGGGTGATTTTAACGTTGTCCTTTTAAATAGTAGTTCAGGAACTATATTTGTTAATAATGTTTTTGTTGGCTTATCATTAAAACAGTTAATAATTCAACCTACTAGAATTACACAAAATACTGCTACTTTACTTGATTACATATTGGTAACATCAGATGAACTAATCACTGATCTGGAAGTTAAAAGTGTTCCACAAATAAGTGATCATGAATTAGCTTCGTGTACTCTTAACTTACTCACTCAAAAAAATCAATCTATATATAAAACAGTGAGGAATTTTAAAAATTTAAATTTTGACAATTTTAATTCTGAGCTTAAATCAATTCCTTGGAGTCATATATGATTTTCAAGATATAGATACCTAGTAAAGTAAATTATGTAACTGAAGCAATAACCACTCTTCTAGATATTCATGCTCCCATTGACACCAGTCGTATTACCAAATCTTATGCTCCTTGGCTTGCGGGTAACATTCATTTATTAATGTCTCTAAGAGATAAAGCCATATCAAAACATAACCGATGTAAATCTGAAGATAACTGGAGTAATTATAAAAAAATGAGAAATATGGTAACAAAAGCAATTCGTGACTGAAGTTTTTAAACACACTAAAGGAAAAGAATTATGGTCTTCTGTAAACTTATTAAATTTAGGAGGTCATAAACAAAACTCTGACTTACCGATTCATTTATCTAATGTGAATGCTATTAACAATCACTTCATTAATGCAGTTCCTCCTTTGCCTCCAGATAATAATGTTATATTTTATTATGAAACTTTTATTAAAGACATAAGTAACAATACTTTTAAATTTCAAACTGTTACTGAAACTGAAATCTTACAGATCATTTCCAATATCAAGAGTGTTGCTGTAGGTTATGACGGTATTAATATATTAACTATTAGATTATGCATGCCTTTTCTACTTCTATATGTCACACATATTTATTTTTGCTTATCAAATTATCTTCCCATCTTCTTGAAAAAAAACTCTTATTGTTCCTTTATCTAAAGTAAAAAAATCCAACAAATTTAAATAATATTAGACCCATCAGCTTACTTCCAACATTTTCAAAAATTCTCGAAAAAGTAATGGAGCTACAGTTACGTAACAAATTAGTTGTAAATAGTATAATCCCTGTTCATCAATCGGGTTTAAAACAAAATCACAGCTGCTCTCCTACTTTATTAAGTTTAACTAATGATGTTATTACTGTTAGTACTGTTAGATTTTATTAAGGCACTTGATACTTTAAATCATAGACTTTTATTTGCATCTTAAAGTATAATATAAGACTTTGTCCCGCCGCGGTACAAATCCTTTCTAATTATCTCACAAATAGACAGCAAGCTGTACTCTACAAAAACAATTTATCTCAGTTTTTACATATTGATAAAGGGATGCCGCAAGGATCAATCTTAGGACCACTGCTATTTATTGTTTATACGTCGAACTTTCCGTCTGCTTTTATGTCATGCATACAGTACTTTGCAGATGATACTCAAGACTTATTGCCATTTAATCCTCTTGAAAGTAAACAAGCTGTATCAGCAGTTAGTTATGATTTAAATAATTTTCAAAACTGGCTCGAGGGCATTCTTTACAAATTAATGGTAGTAAATCTATGGTTATTAGTTTCGGCAATAAAATAGAAAGAATGTATTTTGTGAAAGAGTTTGGTAATTCAATTTTTATAAATGATGTTAATATTAACTTTACTAATTCGGTTAAAAACTTAGGATTAACAATTGATCAGGACTTGAGCTTTTCACTACATGTTAACAAATATTTGCAAAAGGGCTACATGGCTCTTAAAGCTATTTATATTAACCGATTTTGTTTAAATCGTGATATGAAAGCTGTACTTTGTGATTCGCTACTGCTAAGTCACATGAAGTATTGTGATGTCGTGTATAACACCTGTTTGTCACCATTTTATACCAGTCGAATCCAAGAATTGCAAAATTCTTGTTTACGTTTAATATTTGGTATTCGTAAATATGGTCATATGAGCCATACTTTTAGAATAATTCGTTGCCTAGATATGAAAAATAGAAGGTTTGTTCATTCAGCATGTCTTTTTCCATAAACTTCTTTTAACAAAAACACCACCCTATTTGTATAAGATACGCTATAGGATCCATAATGTAAATATCCGCCCCAAAGACATCATCACACCTCCTATACATCGCACACAGTTTTACAAGCAATCGTTTTTATATATTTAACATTTCTAAAACTATAAATAGTATACCTAAGTTTACTAAGTCCATGCCTTTGAATAAATTTAAAAAATACATTTTTGATGCCACCATGGCTCTTGCCTAGTAGGGCCCTTATGTATTACAAAATATTGTTATTTATGGTTAGTCATATTCAAGCTACGAGTTATAATATTATATTATGGGATACTTATATTTCTGTTTTTTCCGATTTTTTATTATCTTTGTTGATAATTATCTTTAACATCTACGAATGTAGTGGGTTAGTTGGTAGCTAGGTAGGTAGCTAATTGGGTAGTTAACCTGAAACTCGCCCTTATCCTATTTTTGTAAATTTTTCTTTATTATTTACTTGTTGTGATTATGTGATAATAAAGACCATTATTATTATTATTCTTAAATGAATAATTCATTATATTTTCATCAAAATATTTAACAAACTGCAACTGAAAGTAATAAAACTATATACTGCACTAAATATTTGCTTTATATATTGTACTAAATGGCAAAAATGATTGTTTTTAACTCGACCAAATATCGAAAATTATGTTGACAGTAAAAACAATAGCATCGCAATAGCAATAAATGCATCGCATCGACTTATAAAATATTTCTTAGCAACACAAAGCGTATTATATCTACTACTTAGCAACATATCAAATAATAAAAACTGTCATAAAATGACTAGAAAAGAAACAGAAATATTAGACAATTTGAAAACATTTCGAGATCTCAGCGCCAATCAAAAAGCTCATCCAGCTTTATTAAAAGTGGTGATATTTTATTTTGTAATACTAACATAATTATATTAATTTCTAGGAGAAGAAAATTATCCTGTATGCCGCAACGTTACTTGAAAGCGATAATGTCAGCATTCTAGAACTGTGTTTGGAAATTTTGGAGAATTTCATAGCAAATGAGGAAGCTCATGAATTTTTGGTGTCTACTTTTGGTATTTATGAGGCACTGGAAACGCTGGCTATAAGGTACGCATCCTATTTACCTAGCTTTACCTAAGTGTTTATTTATTAAAGTTTGTATTATTAATTTAAATAATTAGTATCTGTATGATCCTTCTACTAAATTCAAATTTTAACACGCGCCATTAACCAAGCAAATGCTAAATACAATAATATGAATTATCCAGTCATCACGTTTGGAGATAAGTTCTTTTGCGTGATTTTTACTCATTTGTATACACCGATAAAAATTATTTGCTATATTACACGGTGGATTGTTAGTTATTCATTGCATAGGTCGACGGTGTGAAATAACACACTAGAATGTAATCTTAACAACTGTAATAGAAAATAACTACTTATGAATATATATTTGTTTATAGTAAAATCCGAGAATAGGTAAAACCGTCTACCTATTTGTACATATAAAATGTAATTTCACAACGTTATGACGTATTTTTAGAAAATATCATGTAATTTAAATAAAAGATCTAAATGTACGATATTCACACAGAGATTCTTGTAATACAGTATGGATTTAGCATTTGCCAAACATTATATAATCTACAGACTATGCGTGTATTCGCAATTCACGATTTATGATGAGGTGATTTATGAGAAATTTGTGACTAGTATGCAGTGATCTTGTTAGTTAAAATCGGATCATAAACAACCTAAACACACCATGCATGAATTTCTTACGTTTTGTACACACTACACTGCAATGCGTAATGCAATAGGTGATAGATACAAGCGCTCTAAGCGACGGAAACGGTAAGCTCCACGACACGTAAATTTTAACCTTGGAGTTCGAGCAGTTTGAACATTTGTTTTATTTCCAATTATTATTTATAATTTTGATATTCAGCTGTGACTGTGACTTTTGTGTGTTATGTTATAGGTTTCAAATATTTCATAAATAAATTTTAAGGCAAGTATTTATGTTTCTTATGTTTGTTTTAACATTTCAACTTAATGTGCATTTTTGTAGGTTACAACTATCGAGTTAATCCCTTGTGGAATATATTTCTTATTTAAATTCCAACGAAAACTGTCGTTGTATATCATAAAGAAAGGCGTTTTTAATTCTGGCCATGTGATACTATGTGGGAAAATTGGGCAAAGTGATTCAAATTTAGAAATTTATTCATTATGTCTGCAAATTAGTGCTGTTCCTTTTCAAACATGTTTTTCTCTGATGAAAATCTCGAAGATGAACAATAATTAATTAACTGATCTGTATTTTAGAATTGTACAGTCACAAAGTAATATACTCAACTGTCTGGAAAATATAGTTTAGGTTAACTCATGTACATTGTATATAGACATTAAATTTCATTATTACAGAATTTTATCAGTAAACATTTTATTGAAAAGCATAACTATACATTAGTAATTATTACATTACATATTATAAAAACAGTTATTTAAAATTTGGCGTCAGGTCGGTTGACAGTGACTAAAGACTGGAAATGAGTGTAGAAGTGTCCGATGAACCTCCCGAGGTGGTAGAGGTGGCTAGAATGGCTGTAGAATATTTGCTGCCGACGAAACCTGGTGCAGTATATGAAGCTGACTTTGTCAAGTTCGAGAAATGGTGTATTGGAAATAAATGTAACGCAATACTTTGAAAACGTTTTATTGGCATACTTTTCGGAAATGGCACAAAAACTGAAGTGTCCCAGTTTGTGGGCTCATTATTCAATGGTACAGTCTGTGTTAAATTTGAAGCATAATGTGAACACCGAAAAATACAACAATTTGCGTGTATTTTTGAAAAAACAAGGAGAAGCTTATAGCCAGTGAAATCGAGAGTCTTGTTAAGGGAACTCTTACCATATATTTTTTCTGATACTCCAAATGAAAACTTTTTGGAATAAAATTACATTTTGTTTGTTTCATATTATGCTAATTAACTTTTTTTTCCAGCAATTTTTGATATTTGGTAAATCTGGATCATGTCGTTGCAACGATCTAATGAAGATGACAATTGATGATATAGAAGACATGCTGCTAATTAAAATTCCTAACACTAAAACTAATAATTCTTGGGGGATAAATATTTAAGTAAATATAGAAAGTGCGTCGACGTTTTTTTAATAATATCAAAATGGAAAATATTATAAAGCTGTTTTGGGTATCCATAAAATTGATATTGTAGCAAAGGATGTTGCATTGTATTTGAAACTTACAAATTCGGAAGAGTATACAGGGCATGTCTGATAAGAACTTCCGCAACAATGCTTGTCGATAGGGGGGATATTACTATGTTAAATGGAGGTTAGAAATCGGATGCGGCTGCTGAAGGATACATAGAAAATTCTGTAGAAATAAGACCAAAATTGCTAAGAGAATTCTTCAACCTAGTTCTGATGAGAATGTCAAACAATTTTCATTTAACGGGCCCACTACAAGCAATGGATCTTTAAAACAGTTGACCCTGAAAATATTTTCATTAATATTGCAAAACGTGGAGCACTCTTAAATGATGCAAATCTTCACAATTGTACTTTTACTTTAAATTCTAATAATAAATATAAAAAAAATAAATGTTCATTATTAAAATTGAATTCATAGTATTATAATGTGTTTTTATATGATTAGGAGTATAAGTACTTTTACTCCTAGCCGTATAAATGACACTAAATATTATTGAGTAACGTCACATAAGTTGTCACTTATACGATGTAAGAAGAAAAAAATGTTTTCACGTGTTTTGCCAATATCACTTGTCACCACCAGAGGGCGAGTTCTTAGCTGCATTCGCCTATATGTAATGCAGCACGTAAGCGCACTTACCGTTCGTTCTGACATTGACGGAACCTCAGTGCGCAATCAGTGCAACGTTTGGTGCAACATGCAGTGGCTGTCCACACATGTTACATTATCTATTGCATAACACGTTACATCTGTAGTGTGTACAAACCTTTACAAATCACGCATCGCGCATCACGAATCGTGAATACTCGCATGGTCTGTAAACGTCATAAGGTAGTGGTCCATTAGTATCATTTTTCACAGGATTAGGAATAAAAATGAAGTCATCCACAACCGTGCTATTGAAATCACAGATATATTAAGAAATTCTGCACCTCCAGCTTATAATACAAGAAACAGGGGGAGAGCAAGTAAACCACTTAACAGACATCAACTATTTTTATTATTCGTTGAAGAACTAAATGAGGTACCTTATTTTACAGTTTTCTTAATTATTAGTAATAAATAGGATTAAGTATTTTTTATATTATACAGTATTCCAATCTAGATAAATCAAACTATAACCGCAAGCTGTACTTATCTACTGGAAAAAAATATTGAAACTATTAATAAACTATATATTGGTTCGGTTTCGAGATAAAATATATTTATTGTACCTGTTGTACCTAATTTGGTACGCTTTATTGCATGACGAGCTACATAATTTGGTTTAGAATTTTTTATGATATGGAAGTATAGATATGAATAAGGAATCCTTTTTTACCTCAACTTTTTTCTGATTCAGCCTTAATCTTATTTTAACTGAACTTACACATTAACTTGCACAACTTTTCGATGAGGTAAAAAATACAGACACGGGAAAAACTTTTTGTTGTTATTAGATTATAATAAAAAATGTATCGTTAAAAGCAACCTGCATTTGGTAGAAACTTTAAAACTTCTAACAATAAGATAATTTTTAGCACTGCAGACAAATACGTAATAATTGTGACATTACGAAAAACAAAAAATTTAACTACAAAAAAATTTACCATATCCGATGATAGTCGCTGTTTCAAGCTCTACATGTTGTACAGAAAATACGTAAATCCTACGATTTTTTTCAACATATCAAAATGGAAACTGAATTTTCTTTAATTCTGGTCAGCACACTATTGGTGCTAAAAAAACCAGTTATATACTGGGATATTTTATCACTACACATGCAGGATGATGGAAACCCAGTAAAATTGCCACGAATTATGTTGATGATTCTATCAATAACAAAATCAAAACGTGGAAAAAGTAATTTCCTAGTAAAAATCTATAAATGTTATGCCGTTGTTTTCTACTTCAGCAATCTCTGCACCAGTATATGGTTCAATTTCAACTATTTCATTGCCAAAATTTTGTATTACCGGAAACAAAATTTTACAAATTAGAAGCTTGTAAGTATAAACTTCCTTGATTAATACGGTATTTTGATAACTTGACGTTTACAAATGAATAACAAAATAGTTATCGTAACAGAAAGTGACACTTTCCGCATGAGTTGGGAAAAAAATTTTTCTATAGGCTCATGAAAATAAATGGAAAGTTTAATGTTCTTAAATCTGTTTTAATACAAACGGAAACAAAAGTAATATAAGAAGAGTGAAAACAAATACAGTTTAATAAGAGAAATATAATCTTCTTACTTATTATTAGTGATATTAATTGTAAACATACAGTTAGACGCATTATGTAAGTTAATTGCGGAAGTCAGCAGTTGAGTTGAAGCTGCTTCTTTGGAAGAAGATTGGTCTAATATGGGGAACAAATATTGGGAAGAAGTTTCTACAGGAATTGGCGTCAAATCGTGGCTGTTGATTACTGATGGTACATCTGGGTAAGACGTTGGCTGTAAACTGCAGTTTGAAGATGATGAAGTGTTCAAATGAAGAATTTTGATGGACAATTCTTTTTTTTCGATTTGTATAGTCTTCTAAGTACCCCTCAGCAACAGAAGTTGATTTCCACCCTCCTAAACATTTAATATTTTTGATACCTTCTCCACATTCGGCATGAAAAGTGGTCGAGGATCGCCTAAAATTGTGACCCCTGTATAGTTCCGGATTTTGAAAGTGTAAATAGGCTGCGATTTCGGAAGGTATTTTTGCTGTTGAATTGATGTCTACAGGGTAGACAGTACATTTTTCATGGTTGTACTGTATAAATAATAGGCGATATGGAGTTTCTTTCGGACGTAAGCTTATATATTTTATGTATATATTAAAAATATATCCATTATTTGTTTCTTTACATATCACGAAGGATCTGGCGGTATGATTTTTGGAGTCCCTGATATTGACAAATATCAGGTCTTGTTTATCTTCTATATCGTCGATGGTGATTTTCGTTATTTCCTCTCGTCTGCAGGCACCAGCCAATCCAAAAATCGCTATCAACTTAATCATCAGGTAAGCTTCATCAGACTAAAAATTGTTGCTTTTTTCGGACGAAATCCAACAGTCCGTCTTTTTATAAAGGCAGTTAATTTATAAAAATTGCCACTATCCAGATCTTGTTTAACTTTACAGATAGTTTTTATCATTGAATATCTGGACCATAACGTGTTTGCTTTCCAGGATTTGGACATTTCCAAAAAAATATGCCAAAAATACTTCCTCTTTTGTTGGTGTTATCTTTTTAGTATTATTCTAATCAATAAAATAGAAGTATTGCTTCTCATATCTTTCTTTTGACTTCACGGGTAACAAATTCAAATTTGTTTCAATAGCTGCTGCTGTTTCTTCAGGAAATTCATCATCTGATTAATTCATTGTCGATTTCATTTAAAACAGATCGAAATTTACTGTAGAATGTTTTCTTTTTCAGCAGATTTGTCAAGTACCGTCTGTCACAATCACAGCCAAATGTTATTTTTAATTGCTACAGCAACAATTATTTATGCATACGAGGATTCTTCATAATAAAAGATTTCTAATTTTAATTTTCTTTCTAAAAAAATGCAAATTGGTGGATAAAAGCTTTATGAAAAAACAACCCGAGACTACCTACCTACATTTTTCTTCAAAATTATACTCAAATATGGTTTTGAGAAAATGACACTTTCCAAAGTAAAATGCTTGTGATAAACGTTAAATATGCACGCTTGTAGAAAAAAATATGTTTCTTTGTTTATTTTCAAAGCTATTATTCATTTGTTATAACCCTACATAAAATGATTAATGATTTAAACCAAAATATGAAACAGGAAAATGTAAAAGATTACATTTCTATCCACTGATCTTGTGTAGTTAATAAGAATTTTTTTGTATCTGCAACAAATTGGTTCACCAATATAATAATTTTTATAAGATTAAATTTGATTAATTGAATGTTTTTCCCAATTCTTCAATCTGTTTTCAGGGAAATCAAGGTAAATTAGAGCGCTCTTTAATCAAAATTAAAGGTGTTATATCTGTTTTAACTGATACAAAAGTGAAGAGGTGTACTGTTAGAATATGCCCAAAGACGAACATTAAAGAAATTGTCCAAAAAATATATGCTAAATGCGGACTGAAGGCTGTGATCATTACAAAAAATGTTCAGGAAGGAACAGAGGTAATTATTACAATTATTCTCCGAATTTATTTTTGCAGACAAATTAAAACGTTACTACTATGCTGCAAAAACGTAATTAAAATTGTTATGATATGTGTAATATTTCTAGAGAGTGATTTACCACGAATATGTACATGATTAATATGAAGTTTCTTCTACTGCAAAGATATGTCCAAAAGCCTTTGTATGTTGTCTTTAATCTTCTACTCCAAGCCATGATTTGTTCCAGTAATAGATTAAATACAACTTCAAGAAAATCTTTTTATTCTAAACCTTTTCGTGCGTCTATATTTTATTTTTTGTATTTATTTTAACAACGAACTTGTTCTTTTTTAGCGACATGCTTGATTCTATATATTTATGGTACTTTGTACAACAAGAGCGGATATGATGTCCATATATGGACAATACACTCGAATATTCCTGCGATTCGCGAAAAACAAAAAATAAGATTAAAAAAATATGTCAATGACCACGACATAATTTTATCGTAACAGTCATATTTACCCTTTGTTTTCTTTCTGGAGTAATAAATATAATGCCTCGTATGTTTAATTTGCCGCTGCTCAAATGTCAGGTACGCTGGTTTGTTGATTCTGCACTAAAGTCACTCATTTTAAATATTTTTTTTTCGGTAAATTTCAAAGTGTAAGGAAGTAGGTACGCTAATTAATTGAATAACTTATGCTCTAATTTTAAATTCAAAAATGACATTTAATATCCAGATTAGTGTATATCTAATATGAATTATATCAGTTCCTAATAGCAAGTTGTAAAAAAAACAATGAAAAAAATGTCACTATACTTACTCTTAAGTCTGTCACTATTAAGTATACAGGATGTCTCACTAAAATTTTCTATAAATATGAGTCTTAAACCGATTTCGTCTCTGAAATACAGGACGTTAAATTTTATTTACTTATTTTTGAACGAAAAACCTGCTAATAAAAAAATCTTCATGTTGTGGTGAAATACAGTATTTGAGAGTATTCGATACCAAAAATCATCGGCTATCTAGGAATCTTTTTGTAAAACAACATAGCCGAATCGGAATTTTGCAAATATTTTCAAAAATATGAAAGAGTATTAAATTTTGTCCAAAAAATGCCCTTATGTCTGAAGAGATGTCAAATCATAATTTTTAAACATTGTGTGATAAGTAAATTAAATAATTAAAAAATACGGACAAAATTGTTTTTAATTAATTAAATGGAAATAAATACAAAAATGATGAACGAAAATCATATTAAGTAAAGGTAAGACCTATTCATGTGTCCTTCTGTTGATTATGACAGCAGATGAAAGTCCGCTTTTGCAAATATTTTATTCGCCGATGACAATACAGGGCCCCGGGATTTCGGAATACCCACGGTATAGTGGATCGCTATCGGTTTGGGGGCCCTACGTAGGCTCAGCCAGTGTTGCCACCCCTATTACAATTGTACTAAATCTATTACAATTTGATAATTTTTATTACTCTATTACCCAGGCCATAATATCTATTACAATTTTACAATTTGAATGTCATCGTAATTATTGAAATCAAATGATACCGCCACAATGCCAACACTTACGGATTTGTATTCTGTTGTTCTCCGCTGACAAATAAATTATCTATGATCTGTCTGTTCTATGGTCTTGGTCGACACGACACTATATTGTATGTTGTGTGGTCGACACTCTTTTATTTATGTGTTATATGTTCTTCTTTTTCGTGTTTTAAGTGCAGTGGTACGCTACGTTGGTACGATTCTAATTTGGATTGTTGTCTGTCAAAACCTTTATATTTTGTGGTTAAAACAAAACTACTGTTATGTATTAGTACTGTTACTGTAACAGTCGACACAAACACAATTTTTCTTGAAAAATTTTGATAAATTCCAAAATATTTTTTTTAACGAAAATTAATGTGCCTTCTTTAAACTAATCTACAGATACATGCTAACCATTTTCAAATTTGACTGTAAAAACGGAACGGTAGTTCACATAATAATTTTAATTTTTTTTATTGTGTTTTATCGTCTGTTACTAGATCTATTACTATTAGTGCCAAATCTATTACAATTTTTATGAAGATCTATTACCGAAAAATTTTTCAGGGTGGCAACACTGGGCTCAGCATTGAATAACCAATGAGCACCATATGTAGGCACTATATCTCGCATAATTTTCGCAAGTCTCTTGTTGTTGAGATATTATATAATTTGATAAGACAATATTATGTATATGTTATAAGCAGACATGATTCAATGATATAACCCAAATTGTTGAAATTGTTTTAGTGGATTTTGTATATACAGGGTGTCCCGAAACTCTCCTGACAAACGAAGATCGGAGATTCCTCAGATAATTTTAAGACAATTTAACCCAATTCACCTAGTCCGAAAATGCTTCCTAAGGGAACTAGAGCTCTTTGAAGATGGCGCCTTGTAAATAGTTTTGTTTAAATACCTTCAGAACGCTTCTACTTAGGAAAACAAAAACTGGTACGCTTGTTTAGCCTTCAGAGATGAATCGATTTCATCAATTGCGAATTTCTAGTACCGGTCATAGGCGTCCGTTTTGGGTAGGTCAACGGTTACTTTAACGCATAACTTACTTATTTTGTGGAATTCAAACACAACGATTTCAATTTTTTTAAAAGTGATTTGTACTAATGAGGAATACGCCGATATGCATTTAGTGTATGGCGAAATGAGGTGTAACGCTCGAGCAGCGCAACGTAGATACGCTGATAAATTTCCCAATCATGAGCATCCCACTCACTCAACATTTATAGCTCTTCATCAACGAATAAGAGAAACAGGTTCATTGGTCCCAAAAAATAATGAAAGAGGGAGACATAATGATGTAACAGCAGAACATGAAGATGTTATTTTAATGGAAGTTGATGAAAATCCAGAAATTAGCGTTCGAAGACTATCTGCCATGTACCCCACAATTTCAAAATCTTCCGTAGGAAATATCTTACACAAAGAAAATTTATATCCTTTTCATTTTACAAAGGTGCAAGCACTGCTAGGAGATTTTCCTGCTCGTGTAGAATTCACTAGATGGTTACAAAACCAGAAAAATCAAGATGAAGATTTTTTCAGATACATTTTGTTTGGCGACGAAGCTACATTCATAAGAAATGGAATTTTTAATGTACATAATGCACATTATTATTCGTACGTTGGTGACAATCCCCACGTTGTTCAACAATTTAAGCATCAGCATAGGTTTAAGATAAACGTCTGGATAGGAGTAGTTGACGATTATCTACTTGGACCTATGGAATTACCTGCTCGTTTAAATGGTGCTGATTATTTACCTGCAAAATATTTTACCTGATTTGTTAGATGAGGTAAATATTCGGCAAAACTTATGGTTTCTACACGACGGCTGTCCGGCCCACTTTAGCAGGAATGTACGAGATTTTCTAGATAATAACTATGAAGACCATTAGATTGGAAGAGGAGGTCCAGTTTCTTGGCCAGCAAGGTCGCCGGATTTGAATCCTTGCGATTATTGTGTTTGGGGATACATAAAAGCATTTGTTTATTCCGTTCCGATACAAAATCGTGCACAACTCTGGCGAAGGATACAAGATGCTTGCAACGAATTTAGAAATAACTTTGGAATTTTTGCAAGAATTCGGCGTTCTCTAAGCAAAAGGGTAAATTTATGCATAGAGACTAATGGTCATCACATCGAGCATCTTTTGTAACTATCTACCTTTGATACTTTTTTTTTTGTTACTTTCGTTCCATTATAATAAATACTTTGTTTTTAAAAATCTTTAACTAAATTTTTTAAACTTTAATGACGAAAAAACGAAACATTTTTAAATCCATTTTTCTATTAAAGTAAGAGTACCTTTTAGTACTAGAATACCTGAAAATTTAATAATAGTGCTTAAAAGTTAAAGACAAAAAAGTTATGCGTTAAAATAACTGTTGACCTACCCAAAACGGACGCCTATGACCGGTACTAGAAATTCGCAATTGATGGAATCGATTCATCTCTGAAGGCTAAACAAGCATACCAGTTTTTGTTTTTCTAAGTAGAAGCGTTCTGGACGTATTTAAACAAAACTATTTACAAGGCGCCATCTTCATAGAGCTCTAGTTCCCTTAGGAAGCATTTTTGGACTAGGTGAATTGGGTTAAATTGTCTTAAAATTATCTGAGGAATCTCCGGTTTTCGTTTGTCAGGAGAGTTTCTGGACACCCTGTACATATATCATTCAACAACTTATATAACAAATACATATTTTTGTGCAGTAACTACAAGATTATGTTCATAATTCAATTTAGGTAATGTTTAAATTTGGAAAAAATAATTGTTACAAAATGCACAATGATATCAAATATGAAATCCAAATATGTAATAACTACACAAATTGTTTCTGTCACTATTTTAGGACCAATTTGGAATATTGTTATGCACAATTGGAGTACAATTTTACATATATTTCCCTCTGTGCAGAAGATATGAGAGTAGTGTGTTAAAAATAATTAAGGCTAACGGTGAAACACGTGATCAAGTTTTGTTAAAACCAGATATATCGCTGCGCAGAGTAAGACTATGTTGACGTGTTGTGACAAAACGCTGAAATATGTGCTGCCTAGAGGCTAATGTATTTGGGATGGAGACAAAACGAAAGATACACTGAAATAAAGGTATCACAACTCTATTAGTGGAGTAAAATCGGTTCTCAATTATGCCGTTTTTTTTAAATAAAGATATAACTAAATTAAACATTTACCATCTTGTAGAGGGACAATTTCGGCATCTGAAATGGACTTTTACAACTTTTTTTAGTAGGGTCTAACTTTATAAATTCAAATTGTCGGTACTTCGGACGTTATTTGACAATTATGTTTTACGAACCATATATCGCGTTTGTAAATCAACTATTTAAGTTATGTTCATAATTTTTTCACAACATATATAAAAAAACTACAGCGCTTCTAATGGTACACACTAATTTTTGATAACTTAACGCCTTTTCAAAAAAAATTGTTCCAAAGTCAATACCAGTAAATTTGTGCATTAAAAACTTTACTACGCGGAGAGCTACATTAATTATTGAAAATAGAACTATAGTTATATCGAGACAAATGTGGTCGATAGCATGAAAAAGCTTTTTTAAAAAAGTTTACTTTGCTACGTGTTACGGTTTTCAAGAAATTGAGTTTTACATATGCTCGTGTTTCGTGTGTAAGCTAAGTTTATACTTACGGTGCAGTATACGTTTTCAGAATAGGACAATGCATTCATTCGGAAAGTCAGAAACATCTATATTTTCCATAATTTTCATGTCGAATAAGATTAAATTTTAGTTTTTTATGCTAGTATTTTTTTAATACAGAAAACTTATCATAGATCACAGAAAATTCATAAGAGATATTAACATAAATGTATATTTATTTATGTCCAAAATATAAAATATAAAGACTATGTATGGATTATTGAAGAGAAATATGAAAAATTAAAGTGTAAACAGGCCAATTAGATTAGATCAAATATTGAAAACATATACCTTTGTTTTGTTAACATTTGTACGTTCTAAAATACATATGCTGCGTACAGTGTTCTTAATTATAAAGATATAACACTGGCTTAAAATTGACCTATTCTTGAAACAATGTCTTCTACAGACATACAATTTTAAATATTTAATAATTGGATAATGTAGGTGTTAGCAAATAATAGGAATAACACTTGGGTATTTTCAAAGACACCGAAGTAAAACAAACAAACAGCTGCAAAAAGCTGTCTAAGATTTTAGATACATAGATCTACCAAAATACTTACTTATTTTAAATATATCTGCAGATATAAATATTCTTATAATAAAAATTTACTTGATAATAAAAATTGTTCAATATTTATAATTAAGTGTATGAAAATAATTGTTAATGTGGGGTTAGGATAGCTACAAATGCGTGTCTTACAGACGCTTTTCAAAATTATTATTTTAAAATTTAAACAGTAACTGTGAATAAACACAACGTCAATAAGTTATTTTTGTTGTATATGTTATATTTTTTGAGATTTCAATAGTAAAAAACACAATTTTCACTGCGAGAAATACGGCGATGTATGTAAGCGGTTCTTAATTTTTATTTCTGTTAAAAACTTTTTTCATAAAGTTGTGTGAAAATCGAAGTACTTACTACTTAAACATGTAGTTTCAAAGGAACAAACAAAATCCATTTTTAATTGTTATGCTACTATTCCCATAAATACTCAAGTAGTTAATTTATATTTACAATGTTATCAAGTATACTATAGAAATTAATAAAATCTTAAAATAATGCATTGCATGTTTTTACTGAAAAAATATATTTTTTGTGGTATTTATTTTATTAAACTCTTTTGTAGTTTTCGAAAAATAATATTAGGTAATGATATTTTCGTACATAAGGCATTTCACACATATTTTTATTGTTGATTTTTTTTGGAAAACATAATTCCTGATAGTTAATTTTATTTATAAAAATTCATAAAATAGAAAAAAGAAAAGAATGCTTTGTATATGCTTGTAAACAGTGATTTTTTTATTTTTCTTCGGTTTTGGAATAACTATATTGATTGACATTTTTCACAAAAAAATAAAGAAAAATTTGAACATTTTTTACTTTCGAATACCATATTTTATCATAAGTTGGACTACAGTTTGTAATATCTCAAGACAAGAAACATTTTTTTTTAAATCAAGAATGATCTTTTATTAAATAATCGACAATAAAATAGTTGACCAGAATGCGTTACCCCATCTGGAACAAAAAAATATCACTTTTAACAGTAGGAACCAAAATAGTTCCACTAATTGCGATGCTTAATTTTTTATTTGTTCCTTTAATACTAAAATATAAATACTTTCACGTGACATAGGGCTCAACTTAAATCAGAAAATATGGAATAAAGAGATAATTTCATTTGTAGAATAAAATGCTTTTGACACATTTTTTCTTTCTATGTGTATTTCTACTAAGTTTGGATTTGCAACAAATAGTATATTATTATTTACTGAAGTGCTGAGAAACAAACCATCGATGCCGTGTAAAAAAATACTATGCGACAAAAATAAAATTAGATAAACAAAACCATATTTCAATAACATTTTTATATATTCCATAAATCTCAACTACCCCTTTGCATTCCTCATTTTTTTAATATTTATTAAAAATATTAATTATATTTTACTGAATACGTCTATTTAACAATGTCTTAGCTGGTGTCTATTATTCAATAGGCAGACACAGAATATTATATTAAAAATAATCTATATTTCTGTATTTGAAAAACATTATATTTTTAGTTTCAAGATTTAACAAATTCGTAATTATAATAAAGCTATTAAACTACAATACGTAAACATTTCTCCTAGTCTTTTACAAAATCCGTCGCGTGTCAGTCCTTTTATTTAATTTTTTTGGTTTTCGTTCGGTAACTACATATATATGTATATATATATATGGTAAAATATGTTATTCTATTTTTCATAACTAATTTTAAATAAAAAAAAATTACATTATCTCAAAATTTTTAAAAACAGCATTGATGTAAAATAATATTTGTAGTCTATTAAAAAAAACCGCTTATTTTTATCATTTTCCGTTGAGCAGTTATTGAGCGAAAACGTGGCGAAAACTATATTCCGTATAATACAGCATTTACCGTTAGCCTGAATCACTTCTCTCAGTGTTGGACATTTAGAATCTAATGTGATCGTCTCTTTTATCAATGCCACCGCAAGGTGGCAGCATTTTATTGCTAAGAAATATTTTTTTAGTTTTCGCTCACTAACTCCTCAAGGGATAAAGATAAAAATATGCGGTTTTTTTTAATAGACTACAAATATTAATTCACATCGACGCTGTGTTTTGAAATTTCGGAAAAGAGCAAAATTCATTTAAAAAAAATAATTTTACACTTTTTCAAAATTTCAAAACACAGCGTCGATGTAAAATAATATTTGTAGTCTATTAAAAAAACCGCATATTTTTATCTTTATCCCTTGAGGAGTTATTGAGCGAAAACTTTATATCGTCTTATAGAGCGCTCACCGTAAGCCTTAAGAAGGAGAGAATATCCATTATGCCGTCATAAAGAGTTTGAAAAGGAAAATTTCCATAAATTAATACATTTTGGTACTGTTACCCTAGCCTTCTTAAAGAGATAGATTGGTTAGCTGAATAAGGGTTGCTGTTATTTTTTACGCTTTGTAAATACTAACTTCATGAAATTAGATTTAATACATTAATTAATACTGTTATAACCCCTTTCTTCATTAGCAATCGTCGTTAAAATTTTTATCGCGCATGGACATAATGTTTTATTAAAATGGTTTAAAACAAAAAATTTAGCTGCCACACAGTTATGACAAAATCAACTGTGTATTTAAGAATCAAAACTAAATTTCATTTAAGAATGCGTATTGTCATCTATGAGTCGGTAGTTAAATGTAAATTTAGTTACAGAGTAGGCAAGGAAATATGGAAAAGAATACTTCTGTTACACATAAGAAGTAATGGGTAGTGCTGATAGATGGCGCGAATGCTACTAACAAAATATTTAGCAGAATTCGATTATTATGGTTTTTATTACACCTAAACAAAATACTGTTGGCCAAATATTTAAATTTAATGTACCAATTCTGTTTACGTTTCCATTAATTAAATTGTTAACATACAATATTTGAGCTAAATGATAATAATTGGATTAAAAAGAGGCAACAAATTAACATATATTTAAATTTTGAAAATACGTAGCTGCGTCATATCCTCAATCTGTTTCAATAATAATAGCACTCTTTGTAACGAATTTGACGATTTGTTTTTAACTGCTGATTTATTCGTATTGAAATCTACTTTCAACATTTAACAATAGTTCTTCATTATTTTTTCCACTCGCCAATATATAGATCTAATGAAATTCCTACTGAGAAACCAGTAGCTCAAAAACTATTTTGAGAGAGTACCGTTATGATTGCAATAGATTGTACCGAGGATATTGTACGTTTACATTGTGTTTTAGACATTGTAATTATATGAAAGCATCAAACCGGGAACTATGTCGATAGTTATCTGGGTAAATACAGATTCGAAATATTCGGAGATTGGGGCAACAGTCTCTGGAACGAACAACGAACACTAACTTTCCAGTTATACCAGAAGTCGACACCAATTTCGTTATTTTAAATGTGACACTTTGTATATTATTGCATTTTTGGATTCTACGAAAACTGGTAGGTCGCTTTGTATAACAGAAAGAAATTGATGTATGTTAGAGAGCGCAGAGGTGTCCCAATTTGTTACTGGAAATAGATATCAATTTGATTTTTGTCATTCGTAAAGAACTTAGACGACGCTAAATTATGGTATATCCGTAAATATTGTACCATGTATTTTATTCTTGCTGCGACATTTGAACATATTCAAACAGCTATAACTTTTTTAATTCAAATAGAATGTATTTTTCGCTCTGTTTCGTACATATTGAAATTGTCTTTCAACCCATTATAAGAATTGTGGTTGCGATTACTACTTTTGGAGATATTTATAAATTTCTACTCTTTTAGCAATGTTCGTCACATATCTAATATTATCAAATATATTTAATTTCTATAATTCATATTTTCATTTGTGAAGACACAACACAACAATATTTGACACATGTCAAGCCAATTTTATTGTATTTAAAATGTCTATAAATACCAAAAATCAATTAGATATTTATTTCCAAGAAAAAGTTGCGGACACCTCCGCGCACTCTAGCATATGTCATTTATTTTTCTTAATAAACTAATCACAAAATCTTCTAACTATAATCAACTTCTTCAACTTCTAATTATAGGGAATGTTATACAGCGGTCCTATTTTCCTTAGAATATAAAAAGTCGATAATATATAGGGTGCTCCATTTAAAATAACAGTATAACCAGAAATGCTATAAACTGCGATTAAACTGCTATTTTGTCGTGTAATATAGAAATTATTAACTTAGCACTAAATATCGTTACCAATGAGAAGATGATAGTCTGTGATGTGTTTGTTTTTTTGGGAGAGTTCATTATTGTTTCCAGTAATTTTCCAAATCCGCTACCTTTCTGTTGAGAATAATAATAAAACCGGTTTTTTGGATTGCTGACCGCTGAGCTCGTAGGGGTCATTAACAATTAGAGGCGTTCACACACCAGCAAATTGAAATAATGTTGGTGAAAACAAATAGAGTGCTGATCATCATGGATAGCGGTCCATTTCGATTTTAAATTAGGTGTAAACTATATAAAGACAAATGTTTTCGAAAAACAAAACCTCTTCCATTGGCTTGTAACACACTGAGTAGTAGAGAGGCATGCAAGGCAGCACAAACATGTACTGATGTGAACGCTACCACAAGTATAGACAAGTATAGACTGTCAAATGTACTACTAGCTGTGATGCCTTTGACTTGTGTCATCTTTACCAACAGAGACTATGGGAAACTAGCCGTAATCTAAGATCCGAACTAAGTCGTCCTGCACCCATCTGCTTATCGGACGAAAAACATTTTTTTTAAACATAATATATAAACAATATATCGCAAATTGAGAAATACATTGTGTAACAAAAAAAAAGCAGGTCATCTCTTTAACTGCATATTTTTGACATCAAAATATGTCGATTTAACCCTACAAAAATGCCTATCTTAAAAGATACATGGTATTGAATTTGACATTTTTTACATGTACGCCCATGGATTATTTGGATTATTTTATCAAATTTGATTATTTTTCGTAAACTTTTTATTCTAAGAAAACTTCGATTTTTGAAAGGCATGTAACGTTACAGCTTGCAGAATATTGAATGCACTTCATAACATGTTTAAATTCCAAATTCTAAAGAAATTCCCAAGAAACAATTTGTAGATAACTAGCTAAGATTTTAAATATCTGATAACTGATATATAGTGTTTCTGAACGTAGCCAGCTTTTCTATATTAACGGAAATACATGTTTTTTAACTATGTAATATCATTTACTAAAAAAAATTAGAACAGTATGTAAGAAACAGGTTAGTTAAATACACAGTAATTTTTATGTATGCCTGCCTGCCTTAACGGCTTTTTATAATTAGAGAAAATGTAATTCTCAAAATTTTTCGTCATTTGAATACTTCCACTCAAAGAATTAAATGACTATTTTAATTTATTTCAAATACTTTTCAAAATAATTTTTTCAAATCGATAGATAGAAGAAGCACAATTGTTCAGTGGCCACCACGCCTCCCTAATTTTATTTCCATTATGGATTTTTTAGCTATGGATAGTTTAGTTTATGGGTTTATGTAAGTTTATTCTGAATTGATGGAGAATATTAATCAACTGAAAAGAACGTCTTATAAATGCGACTGAATAAGTTTTGGTTAAAACCACAGCTGCTTCAAAATATTATACTTCTCCTACTTAGAAAAGCCCGTTAATGCAATTCTTAGTCAAGTGCAGGTGTGGAGCAATTAGTCAACTAAAATATGCAATTAGTGTATTCAGTGTATTTAACTGATCTGTTCCTGTTTTAATGTTTCAGTAAACAAAATTACATAGGCAAAAAAATATTTATTTGCGTAAAAATGAAAAATCTGGTTAGTCCTACGTCCAGAGACACTCTGTACAACATCAGTTCGGACATTTAAAAACTTAAGGTAGGCATTTCTGTATATAGGTAAGTAGGGTTAAATCGTCATATTTTGTTGTCAGAAATATGCAGTTAATGGAAATGACCTGAATGATATTTCAATGTTTATAGCGAGTACCCGGGTATTTTGACCAGAAAAAGGAAGACAGCCGCTTTCACATGTTCCCTATGCTTTGTACTTTCGACTGGTATTAAATTTGTTTGGCAAGCAAGTGAGCGCAATAGTAACAAAAAAAATATTTACAATTTATTTGATCTTATTTTTGGGTTGTAAGTCCACTTAAAGAAAACTCATTTAAAAAAAAGCCGACGTTTTGGTATTTTATTATACCAACCTCAGGGCGCTACAAATTAGATACAATTTATGATACTTTATTTCAATACCATACCAAACAACTTACATTAAATTTATGGTTTTCCGTACCGGTGTGAAAGCAGCAGCCGAAGATAGCAGCCTAAACGCACGAAGATGCCCGAACGATCAGTAGCGCGCGGTTCTCGCAGGCATACGTTGAGTCCATTAATAAATGCTATTAAATTACTTTATTCTAAAATGTCACTGGGGCTCCAGAGATGTACCATATTTTACAATATAGAATATATTTACAATACCAAGGACGGGTACACTTAAAATTTCGTCGAACTATATTGGATCAGCGGGGGTGAAAATCGAGATTAATCGATATATTTATAATAAATAATTACATATTTCACAAACTATGAGGCGGACCACATTTTTCTTTATAGGGTATGTTAACAATGTCCTTATGTGTTTTCACACAAAGTTTCGTTGACTTGTATTGGATCTGCGGGGATGGAAATGGGGATTAATCGACTAATTTGTTATAAATAATTACATATCTCGCAAACTATGACACGGACCACAATTTGCTTTATATATAACAATGTCCAAATGAGTTTTTACACAAAGTTTCGTTGATTTGTATTGGGCCTCCGGGAGTGAAAATCGAGATTAATCGATTTATATATTATAAATAATAACATATCTCGCAAACTATGAGCCGGACCACATTTTGTTTTATAGGATATTTAAACAATGTCCAAATGAGTTTTCACATAAAGTTTCGTTGACTTGTATTGGATCTGCGGGGGTGAAAATGGGGATTAATCGACTAATTTGTTATAAATAATTACATATCTCGCAAACTATGAGACGGACCACATTTTGCTTCATAGGGTATATTAACAATGTCCAAATGAGTTTTTACACAACGTTTAGTTGATTTGTATTGGGCCTCCGGGGGTGAAAATAGAGATTAATCGATTAATTTATTATAAATAATTACATATCTTGCAAACTATGAGGCGGACCACATTTTGCTTTATAGGGAACATTAACAATGTGCTAATCAGTTTTTACACAAAGTTTCGTTGATTTGTAACTAATCAGTTTTTACACAAAGTTTCGTTGATTTGTATTGGGCCTCCGGGGCTGAAAATCGAGATTAATCGATTTATTTATTATAAATAATTACATAACTTGCAAACTATGAGCCGGACCACATTTTGTTTTATAGGATATTTAAACAATGTGCTAATGAGTTTTCACACAAAGTTTCGTTGATTTGTATTGGGCCTCCGGGGGTGAAAATCGAAATTAACAGATTTATTTATTATAAATAATTACATATCTCGCTGAGGCGGACCACATTTTGCTTTATAGAGTATATTAACAATGTCCTAATGAGTTTTTACATAAAGTTTGGTTGATTTGTATTGGGCCTCCGGGGGTGAAAATCGAGATTAATCGATTAATTTGTTATAAATAATTACATATCTTGCAAACTATGAGGCGGACCACATTTTGTTTTATAGGGTATATTAACAATGTCCTAATGAGTTTCTACATAAAGTCTCGTTGATTTGTATTGGGCCTCCGGGGGTGAAAATCGAGATTAATCGACTTATTTATTATAAATAATTATATATCTTGCAAACTATGAGGCGGACCACATTTTGCTTTATAGGGTATATTAACAATGTCCTAATGAGTTTCTACATAAAGTCTCGTTGATTTGTATTGGGCCTCCGGGGGTGAAAATCGAGATTAATCGACTTATTTATTATAAATAATTACATATCTCGCAAACTATGAGCCGGACCACATTTTGTTTAATATGATATTTAAACAAGTCCTAATGAGTTTGCACACAAAGTTTCGTTGATTTGTATTGGGCCTACGGGGGTGAAAATCGACATTAATCGAATTATTTTTTATAAATAATTACATATCTCGCAAACTATGAGCCGGACCACATTTTGTTTTATAGGATATTTAAACAATGTCGTAATGAGTTTTCACACAAAGTTTCGACGATTTGTATTGGGCCTCCGGGGGTGAAAATCGAGATTAATCGATTTATTTATTATAAATAATTACATATCTTACAAACTATGGGGCGGACCACATTTTGTTTTGTAGGATATATTAACAATGTCCTAATGAGTTTTCACACAAAGTTTCGTTGACTTGTATTGTGTCTGCGGGGTTGGAAATGGGGATTAATCGACAAATTTGTTATAAATAATTACATATCCCGCAAACTGTGAGACGGACCACATTTTGCTTTATAGAGTATATCAACAATTTCCAAATGAGTTTTTACGCAAAGTTTCGTTGATTTGTATTGGGCCTCCGGGGGTGAAAATCGAAATTAATAGATTTATTTATTATAAATAATTACATATCTCTCTGAGGCGGACCACATTTTGTTTTATAGGATATATTAACAACGTCCAAATGAGATTTCACACAAAGTTCCGTTGATTTGTATTGGGCCTTGGTATGTAATTATTTATAACAAATTAATCGATTAATCTCGATTTTCACCCCCGGAGGCCCAATACAAATCAACGAAACTTTATGTGAAAACTCATTAGGACGTTGTTAGTATACCCTATATAGCAAAATGTGGTCCGCCTCATAGTTCGCAAGATATATAATTATTTATAATAAATAAATCGATTAATCTCGATTTTCACCCCCGGAGGCCCAATACAAATCAACGAGACTTTATGTAAAAACTCATTAGGACATTGTTAATATACCCTATAAAGCAAAATGTGGTCCGCCTCATAGTTTGCAAGATATGATTATAATATAATCGAGATTAATCGATTTATAACAAATAAATCGATTAATCTCGATTTTCACCCCCGGAGGCCCAATACAAATCAACAAAACTTTATGTAAAAACTCATTAGGACATTGAAAATATACCCTATAAAGCAAAATGTGGTCCGCCTCATAGTTTGCAAGATATGTAATTATTTATAACAAATTAATCGATTAATCTCGATTTTCACCCCTGGAGGCCCAATACAAATCAACAAAACTTTATGTAAAAACTCATTAGGACATTGAAAATATACCCTATAAAGCAAAATGTGGTCCGCCTCATAGTTTGCAAGATATGTAATTATTTATAACAAATTAATCCATTAATCTCGATTTTCACCTCCGGAGGCCCAATACAAATCAACGAGACTTTATGTAAAAACTCATTAGGACCTTGTTAATATACCATATAAAACAAAATGTGGTCCGCCTCATAGTTTGCAAGATATGTAATTATTTATAACAAATTAATCGATTAATCTTGATTTTCACCCCCGGAGGCCCAATACAAATCAACAAAACTTTATGTAAAAACTCATTAGGACATTGTTAATATACCCTATAAAGCAAAATGTGGTCCGCCTCATAGTTTGCAAGATATGTAATTATTTATAACAAATTAATCGATTAATCTCGATTTTCACCCCCGGAGGCCCAATACAAATCAACAAAACTTTGTGTGAAAATTCATTAGGACATTGTTTAAATATCCTATAAATCAAAATGTGGTCCGGCTCATAGTTTGCGAGATATGTAATTATTTATAATAAATAAATCGATTAATCTCGATTTTCACCACCGGAGGCCCAATACAAATCAACGAAACTTTGTGTGAAAACTCATTAGGACGTTGTTAATATACCCTATATAGCAAAATGTGGTCCGCCTCATAGTTTGCAAAATATGTAGTTATTTATAACAAATTAATCAACTAATCTCGATTTTCACCCCCGCAGACCCAATACAAGTCAACGAAACTTTGTGTGAAAACTCATTAGGACATTGTTAATATACCCTATATAGCAAAATGTGGTCCGGCTCATAGTTTGCGAGATATGTAATTATTTATAATAAATAAATCGATTAATCTCGATTTTCACCCCCAGAGGCCCAATACAAATCAACGAAACTTTGTGTGAAAACTCATTAGGGCGTTGTTAATATACCCTATATAGCAAAATGTGGTCCGCCTCATAGTTTGCAAAATATGTAATTATTTATAACAAATTAATCAATTAATCTCGATTTTCACCCCCGCAGACCCAATACAAGTCAACGAAACTTTGTGTGAAAACTCATTAGGGCGTTGTTAATATACCCTATATAGCAAAATGTGGTCCGCCTCATAGTTTGCAAAATATGTAATTATTTGTAACAAATTAATCGATTAATTCCCATTTTCACCCCCGAGACCCAATACAAGTCAACGAAACTTTGTGTGAAAACTCATTTGGACGTTGTTTAAATATCCTACAAAACAAAATGTGGTCCGGCTCATAGTTTGCGAGATATGTAATTATTTATAATAAATAAATCGATTAATCTCGATTTTCACTCCCGGAGGCCCAATACAAATCAACGAAACTTTATGTAAAAACTCATTTGGACATTGTTAATATTCGCTATAAAGCAAAATGTGGTCCGTGTCATAGTTTGCGAGATATGTAATTATTTATAACAAATTAGTCGATTAATCCCCATTTCCATCCCCGCAGATCCAATACAAGTCAACGAAACCTTGTGTGAAAACACATTAGGACATTGTTAAAATACCCTATAAAGAAAAATGTGGTCCGCCTCATAGGTTGCGAGATATGTAATTATTTATTATAAATATATCGATTAATCTCGATTTTCACCCCCGCTGACCCAATACAGTTCGACGAAACTTTAATTGTACCCGTCGTTGGTATTGTAAATATATTCTATATTGTAAAATATGGTACATCTCTGGAGCCCCAGTGACATTTTAGAATAGAGTAATTTAATAGCATTTATTAATGGACCCAACGTATGCCTGCGAGAACCGCGCGCTACTGATTGTTCGGGCATCTTCGTGCGTTTAGGCTGCTATCTTCGGCTGCTGCTTTCACACCGGTGTTTTCCGTGTCTTGGTTACAAATACAAAAAAAAACAGAATTTTCCTAGATTCCTTTGTTTTCTCATCCTGTTTTTCAGAAACACAACTTTCACATGTATGTACACATAGCAATGTCCATATATGTATTGAAACAAAGAAAAACATATAGGTATATTTACTACCATACAAAAATATAAAGTTAATTTCTTATAACACGATGATATGTACAGTTGGCTTTCTCTCAAAAGATTGATATTGTTCACATTTTTATTTAAGCATAATGGCAAAAAGCACAAAAAAGAAGAGAAAAAACAAATATCTATAAATTCTATATCTGTACATGTTTATGAACATATTTCATTAGGCAACCCATTTGCTATATATTTGCTTACATATTATGTTTGAAAAAAAATTCTTTTCAATCGGTAAGCAGATTTGTGCAGGCCTTAGTTCAGATCTTGTACTATCAGTACTCACCAATGACCAATAATTGTACAAGTCAGACTACAAGTTAACCACTCACACGACTTGGCAAGTATGCGCCAGTACCAAATACTGGCCAAGTACGCCAATTGTCTGAGTCCGGCTTAACAATTATATAGCCATCAATATTAGTAGGTACTTAAATTTTCAATCATTACTCAATATAAGCAACTTGAAATATGTTTATACAGTATTTGTAAAGAAGTGCCAAATATGTTAGGGAGTGGTTGCCGAAGTTATATATAAGTTCATATAAACGTAGGTTAAATATACTTCGTTTCCGAGATATAGTGTTTATATTTTAATTTTTTTATTTACTTTTATTAATTTCAGGGTTTTAAAGATATTGATTCAAAATTTGAAAAGCGCTTTGGAGGGATGAATGTGCATTTTTGGGGTGATCCGAATATTTCTACTTGCACCAGTGACGTTCGTGCGAGAATGCCACGATCTTTTTTAATAAAAAAAAAATGTATGCCAATGACTTTTTCAGGTTTTGATATTTTTTTATACAATAATGGAAAATTTTACAAATGCGGAAATAATAATAATAAATTTATTTTCCTTTTGGCAACTTACATTGTAGGTATATGAATAGTCACATTACCTAACATTGAAAAGAACGAGTAGAAGAAAGAGGAAAGAAAAACAGAAACAAAATACAAAAATAAATACAATTGAACGTATCGGCAGAGATTACACAAATTTACTCAAGATATAAAAGCATCTATCCAATAGATAAAGTTTTAATTGTTTTCTAAACAAGATCAAACTGTTTATATTTTTAATATACAGGGTGATTCATTAAGGATGGGCAAATCTCTGAACTGGAGATACTACACACCAAAATATGGCTTATCCGAATGTTGCTGGTTTAAAAAATACAGGGTGTTCAATGCTAGAATTTTATTTTGAAATATCTCAATAACTTTGAAATCTGTCGGAGTATTAAAAAAAAATTGGCACAATTATGTTTTTTGGCATGGCAAATAAGAATTTTTAACTAATTTTGACGTCATTAGTAGAGGGCGCCACTTATGGCACAGCATATTTCTTTTAAATGGCAGAACTTTTTTGTTGTTTAGTGTATCCATCTGTCTATTGAAACAATCGATTCTTCTACCTGTTGTATCTAAAAAAGGTATACCTTGTTGAAGTCGTTAGGAGTAACAGTTTTCGAAATAATCCTATTTGAAATATTCAGTGCACCGATTGAAAACTGTTATCGTTTCAGGTAAAGTGCCTTTTCTACTAAAAATACAGCAAAATTTTACTTGAAAAAGTTGTTCAGAACGGTAAATTATGGGGACGTGCAAAATTTCAAGAAGATCGGCGAGGTTTGATTTTGAAACCATTTTTCAACAAAGCACAAAGATTTTATCAAAGCAGGCCGATCTTCTTGGAATTTTGCACGTCCCCATAATTGACCGTACTGAATAACTTTTTCAAGTACAATTTTGCTGCATTTTCAGTAGAAAAAAACACTTTACCTGAAGCGATAACAGTTTTCAATCGGTGCACTGAATATTTCAAATAGGATTATTTCGAAAACTGTTACTCCTAACGACTGCACCAAGGTATACCTTTTTTAGATATAACAGGTAGTAGAATCGATTGTTTCATTGTTTCAATAGACAGATAGATGCACTAAACAGCAAAAAAGTTCTGCCATTTAAAAGAAACATGATGTGCCACAAGTGGCGCCCTCTGCTAGTGACGTCAAAATTAGAGACATATTTGAATTTCTCGTCCGCAAAAACCACCGATTTACACATTTTATGTAAATATTTCGATTTCTTAAGAAGTTATTTACAAATATCGAAAATAAAATTTTAATTTTAACACCCTGTATCTCCGTTAATATTGAGTTTTCGAAAAATTGTTATAGGACTTTGTGACCTTAATTTTTTGTGAGGAATCACCTCCTGAAGCCTTGACGCATAATTTCCGGACACCCCGTATATCCAAATTGTTGGATAGGTAGGGGAGGTACGCAATAATGGCCAGCTCGCTCTTCGGATTTAAATCCCTTATATTTTTACATTTGGGGTTTTCTCAAGTTATTAGTTTACTCCAATCCTGTCGAAAATATTGATGACCTGTGGAATCGAATTATAGCCGGCTGTGAGGCAATAAGAATGTCTCAGTGGGAATATTTCAGCGAATACGACAGTCATTAAGGCGAAGAGTTTACTCTTGTATCATTTGTGAGGAAGGTCATTTTCAACATCTGTTATAGGTTTGCGACTATTAAAAAATATTTTTATTACTGTTGGTTTGTGCTATTGTTTTGGTTTAATATTTCTGTATTAGATAATAAATTTTTTTGAAATATTCAAGAGAAAGAAATTAAAATATTAAAATTTGAAATAAAAGAATTTTTTTACCCACATTTATATCAATTTTTATTTTCAATGTTTAATTGCATTTTTACTTTGACCATAATAACACTTTAGTAAAAGAGACCATTAAATAAAGGATTAACAAAACCTACAATAAAATATGTTTTATTTTTTCCTCAAATACGGTGCATCCTACGAAAAAAATTTAAGAGACCAATTTCATTCAGAATTGATGGCGTATTTCTAAAAAAGTATCAAAACCGGAAAAAGTCAGTGGCTGGCGTATCATATTTTTAATTAAAACTGGTTGTGGCATTCTCGCACAAATGTCACTGGTGTAAGTAGAAATATTCGGATCACCCCAAAAATGCACATATATCCCTCCAAAGCGCTTATCAAATTTCGAATCCATATCTTTAAAACTCTTTGAAATAATTAACAAAAATAAATAAAAAACTAAAATTTTATATTAACTTTTTTCACAAAATAATTTCGGTAACCACCCCTTAAAATATTTCGCACTTATTTACAAGCACCCTGTATTACAAAGCCATATTCAAAGTGACGATTGACAACAGAAAAAACACTTACCAAGCTTGCCATCGATCGAGTTAAAAACTAGATGCACTTTTATTTAAAACGAAACGCGAAATATATCCGTGGTTATTTAATATGTTCTCACACAATTAAACACTGCCGTTTTTAAATAAATTTTGGAACGAAAGCTTCATATCAAAACTGGAAGTCACGACGCGAAATGCGACAAAGAACCAACTAGGTAGGTCGGTACAAGATTAAGTACGCGAAGATACTTGCGTAGGAATACATCAACTTACCAACTTGAAATATGTTAGAGTAATACAGTTACAGATTACATATTTGCTTAGAAATTATGATTCAAGCAATACAATAAAACAGCGATATGTACAGATGAGTTGTTGAACAATTACGCCAATATGATCTAGGAACTACTTTTCTATAAAGTTCCTTAGCGTATTTCGCACATCTTTTTTGCCGCGCATGATGCTCTTGCATTTGGCAACAAAAGAAATACTCATCGTTTTTCTTAGTTCCCAACGTAAACAAAAACGGATATTCGTCAAATGAATTTATGACTGACTATATTTTTTCATGTATGTGTGTGGTATGTGTTTGTATCATTTACAGACTATATTTTTATTCTAAAACTATGTACTATGAAAGTTATAGGTAGACATATTTATAGAAAGTTACTTATACAGGACATTATACTAATGTCGGTAGTTTAAGAAATACAGGATGTTTCAAGGTTTAAATTTGATTCTGAAATTTCTCAATAATTGAGAAAGTTTTGATAGCATGAATCTGAAAATTGGTAATGTTGGGTTTTTGGTATGAAAATTATGAATTTGAAACTTATATTGACGTTACTCCTAGAGGGCGCTAGTTTCACCGTATTATTTAGGTAAATCATTAAATTTTTTTTTATCTGCTGAGCTATGCTTCTAAGTCTAAAAATCTAAAAGAACGTTCAATTCTACATAAAAAAATGTACTCTTGTTTTGGTCGCCTAACTTTAACTTTAATTTAAAATTAATAATGAATTAAAATCTTTGGAATTTTTAACATTAAGAAAATTTTTAGCAATAAAATGAAATTAATTAGAACTATTGAACAATTTTTATAGTATTTGAAATTTTAATAAAAAAATACAAGTATATGTCTGTCAATTTTAAAGATATCTGGGAGTTTATTCTCGAATGTCCACAGAGCAATATGTATGCGAATTATATACTTTTATCCATGTAATTTGCATACGGATTACTCTTCGAAAGTCAAGAATTGACGTGGTTTTGTATTGATGTGTGTGTATTTAGAATAGAATATTTTATAATTAATTTTAAAAAATAGATACCTGCCTAAATATCTATTAGAATATTAAATCAAATCATGCAGATGAACTCTCGGACTCAAAAGTTTGTAAAATTATTTTTATACTTACTTTTTTATTTCCGAGCTAATTTTAAAGGGGGTGTTTCATATAAAATAATTAATTTTAGCATCTCCTAGAAAGTTAAATGTGGGTGTTGGAATCATATTTCCATGGACTATTTTAAAAACACCTCAAAACAAACACTACAATTTTTGCATAGACGCATTTGTGTTAAAATGTCACTTTTCTGACCTATTCCACTTGTTGCCACCTCACAGTAGGGGATGAAGTAATACACCCCTTGTATGTTTATTATCAGAATTTTTATGTACTTAAACATCTTGAAGAAAAAAAAAATTGAATAGCCCTATTCAAAACAAAGCTTTTTTGCCGCTACACAAATTCCAAAATATTGTTGTTTTTTATACAAAAATAAATCGAAATTAAAGCTAGTATCTCAACCCTATGATTCTCTGAACGATTCTTTTTCTAGTAAATTCTTGTCATTTTAGTAGTCAGCCGTTATTACCAGTTTATTTAACACTGTTATGTTTAAAGAAAACATGGAAACTTGATTTCAGCACTTACTTTTCAAAGGTCGTAACTTAGAAGATGTTGAAATTATTTTTTTACATGAAACATCCTCTCTAAAATTGGCTAAAGAATTCTTTCAAAAAATGCATATGGCAACATTGTATTTTATTATTTTTACAAAAAAAGTTAATACTAAGAGATTTCATTTAAAAAAAAACTAAAAATATGTTAGTCCCATGGGACCCATATGGCCCACAAGACTACATTAGTGAGATTATGCGCCATTGGTACAAATTGATCAAACACTGAACGAAAGAACATTACTTATTGTAACCAGTGTAAAAATCAAGAGAATTAACAATTTTTATGCTTACAATATTTTAATAAATTACATAATGCTATTTTTTGTATTTCTTTAAAATATCTTTATTTGTTCACTTTAGTTTAATTGTTCTTATTTATTTAGTTAAATAAAGAAAAACTGCAATTTTTCACATTATATTTCGACCACATAAATTAAGTAGGACCACATAAAACTTGGTTAAAAAATTAACCAACCGTCTCTGTATCATATATCTTCCTAGGCGTGTTAGTCACTTCCTATATAAAAATGCATCTAAATATAAGCCAATGGCTTTACAGGCACTGAAAATTGTGTTGGTCACATGGAACAAATGTGGCTGAATTAGGTAATGTTGGTGGTCCCATGGGACCATCATGGCAGTCAACGTGTTAAGTATTCTGAAATGTGATGAATTTTTTCCATTAATCGTATATTTAACTTTGTCAAAGACACGTGTAAAGGTGTTGAGATTCGCCAAATTGTTCTTAGATTTGATAAACTACAAAGATTTCAGTTTAGTTCATACCTATTTATAATTTAGCGTTTTTTACAATTAATTGTGTTTTTCAGACTTACCACGATATATTACGGCAAGGGACGGATAAAAGTTATCTTGAGTACCCCGAGGAAATAAATTCTCCGAAAGCAAAAGCTGTTGCCGCTCCTGCTACCGACTTACCTCAAAATGTGAATTTGCTGAAAACTGTGATCAACTTATGGAACCAATCATTTTATTGGTAAATATCGTTGATGCGAGAGAAAAACATGATGTGTACAATATTTATTTCTGAGTTATTTGACAATTCCAAAGCCAAATATAATTTAATATCTTATATAAACATAGTAAGAGGTACGAGTTCATAAAATGGAATGTACATAACGAAAGACTGATTCTACAATGAAATTAGGGTCGGTTTTTGGTATTTTTCTTTTTATATATAAGGTATGATTTTTAAACATCCAAGTATTTATATAAAATTTTATATGAATAGTATTTTATGGAAAACAAAGTCAAAAGAAGGCACTCAATGACCACTAGCGGATATTTTAGTGCTCTATAAATATATTACCTATGTATTTACATTTGCTTATGGTTATACGTCACAGGAAGGAATAGCTTGACTATTTCTTATTAGAAATTACCACGTTTACACATTAATAAACAAAAATTATTTTCTATTTTTTGCTAGTGACCTTTAGTTTACTGTAGAGGAAATTATTGCTAGGTGATAGGTCAGTAGATTTATAAACAAAAACAATTTTTTACATACTGCCAACGTTTCGGCCTATATTGGGCCTTCTTCAGGGCTCTATAAGTTACAATAATATATTATACAACTTTTATAAAATTACTGTAAAATATTGAATATAAAAAAAATAATAAAAAATACATTGCACGCATTAAAATTACAATTATTATGTTGGTTATTAATTGAAATTGGTTAAAAGGTGGGCAAAATTTAATTAATAACAAACCTAAGAACAAAAAATTGTAGATGTAACTTGTAGAGCCCTGAAGAAGGCCCAATAGAGGCCGAATTGTTGGCAGTATGAAAAAAATTGTTTTTCTTTATAAATCTACTGACCTATCACCAGGCAATAATATCCTTTACAACGAAATGATTTTCCGTGCTTTTCTAAATATGCTGCTGCTAGGATTTTGCCACCTAGAACAGTGATTGGCCTTGCATTTTCCTCAAACCGACCCCCAATGAAACTGACAGATCAGCTTACAATTTTCTATTCTAACAAATATAAACAATTTGTACATAGTCAGTTAATATTTTGTACAATCTAAATACTTTTTTCTTAACTATTAACATCGATATTTATAAATTTATGACGGAATGTATTTGTTCATAGTTAATTAATAAATACTTATTGTACCTCTACAACAAAAACTAAAAAAATTCAACAGTAAAATAAGTATTGTAAACTATGTAGCTACCATGGAATTAAAAAATCACAATAAATAACATGTAAACAAAAAGAGAAAATAAAAAAATTATATAAAATATCATCGTGCATCACGTTTAGTTCAATTTGTTCACAAATTACGTAAACATAATTATATACATAAAATTATATAATAATAATATAATTATATACAGCTGCAACTGGTTGCAAAATGTTTTCTTTCTACACCAATTTATATAAAGCTCTACAAATATTAGTTGATTTTTCTATAAAAATACTTCAATACAAAAGATGCCATTAAAAAGCTGGCAAAAGGCCCTGAAACTCGTTAGTTCGTGAAACATTACAGTTGCAATAAACTTCAGTTCTTGCAAGAAAGTTATAAAGTTTGTGAATCACAAAATTTGTGAGCATATATTCAAGTTCGAGATTCGCAAACTTTCCCCCCTAACAGAACATATTCAATTAATAAATCTAATTGATTGAAAAAATTTGAATAGTTAAAGAAAATAAAACATAATATAATGCCTTGATTTGATGTATAATTCGCATTTGTTTATTTATAACTATTATTTATTTATAATATGTCCATAAAGTAACACATAAATTTGAAAATGGGTCCAGCTTTTCTTTTGTTAATTTATAAAATAAACTTGGATATATATAGTTCGGCTATTTTTTTTCTTACCTTATATACAGAGTAAGCCATATTGAAACTAAAACACCATAGATGATTTTTTAAATGAAAACGATTTTAATAGGTTTTTATACTCGCGACAAGAACTCAAACGACTTACATAATACGAACAAATGAATAATTCATTACATTTTCATCAAAATATTTAAGAAACTGCAACTGATATAGTAATAAAACTATATACTACACTAAAAGTTTGCATTATATATTGCACTAAATTGCAAAAAATGATGATGTTATTAACGGGACCAAATATCAAAACTTACGTTGACAATATAAAAACAAATGTATAATGTCAGCCGTGATGTAAGATGTCTGAATTCTTGACGCGAGTATATAAAACTTTCTTAAATAGATTTACAATAAACCTACATGAGACATTTTCTTCAGTAATTTTTCGACTATTTGTAACTTAAAAATGAGGAAATCTTCTCTGGGTATTTTTTACATATCTATTTACTTGGCAACTAAATTAGAAAGAAATATATTTCAGTTGCTAAGTTTTCCAATAAATAGTAAACACATTTATGTGGCAATTAAATTAAAATGTATTTACTGAAATGCTGCACAAAATCCAAATATATTTTTCAAATTGTAGACTCGATAAATAAAAACAATTGAAAGAAAGCAACATTTAGGATTTTCAAAACATCCTTTTTGAAAAATAATGTATCTAAAACAATGTTCCATTTAAAAACATTGTCTATATCAGCTTCAATATTAGTGTTTCCTAATTGTGTGCAGAAAATCAAGGAGCGTATTATATAGTTAAAATTAAGGTAATTTTTTAAAAATCTCAAAAGTGTCATTTCTGAGATAAAAAAATCACTTTAAAATTCATAACTTCTAAACCCCTCGAGATATTTTTGGCAAATTTGGCACAAATTTCTAGCATGGTGGTAGGTGTAAAATATAAAATTTGCAGCTTACGTAAAGTACGAGAGGCATACCCCTGTTAAGAAAATCATATTTGTCTCTCAACAGCTAGATATAAAAAAATGTGCAGAGAGAAAAAATGAAATGGATCATATTAAAACCACGCCACTGGTATTTATGTAAACTGCAAATTTTATATTTTATACCTACCAACATATTAAAAAGTTATTTAAAATTTCCAAAAATATTTGAAAGGGTTTAGAACTTATAAATTTTAAATTGATTTTTTCATCAACTTTGGCAATCCTGTATCTCGAAAACGACGCCCTTGACATCCTATGCTTATTTTACAAAATTACCTTTAGTTTAAAACCATAGAAAACGTTCTAGGATTGTTTGCATGAAGTTAGGAAACACCCTGTATATAGGTAATTAAAAATAGAAATCAGCATGTTAAACTGTGTTTTTTAAATTACTTGTTAAATTTATTTGTTACTTTATAGATGTATTAAAATTTTTAAAGAATCAGATAACTCTTAGAATTAGTTTACTTTTTTATTATTTAAAATCGGGTAAGTAGATGTTAACCATATCAAATCAAAAATACATTCAAATGCAGCCAGAGCAAATTATAAATTTTGTGTGAAGATAATAAATATTTTTAATTACTATGGTAGGTGGGTTAATAAAAATAGTTAACAGCAAAATAAGTAAGTATCTACTACACAAGATTATTCAGTAGATCAGAAGTTTATATGGTGAAATATTACAGCATTCCAACTTAAAATGTTTAATGTACACTAATTTAATTACGGTGGTCAAATATGATTCTTTCTGAAAACCCTAAATTTAATATATTTTTTAAAGATATCGTTCTTTATAAATTTTTTTGTATCATTTTCAATTAAGGTTTAATTTCTATACAAAATAATATTGACTAAAATATAGCACATATTTTATCAAATTATTTGTAAGCCAAACCTGTTGTTATACTAAAAGATAAATTTCCTTAAGTTTCCTTTTTAAATTTTCTTCGTCATTAAGAATAAAAATTAATACATATCTAGTCTATATGTATTTAAACAAAGAACTATCACATACTATTATTGAGTAAACTCTTCAACTTCAACTCTTTTCTTCTTTTATGCTAAGTATTACACCATAAAAACTTAATCAGTTGTATTAAGTACAAATATGCAGTAAGAAATATTATTAACAATTAAATTGCACGGCACTGTACCAAGAATATACAAATATAATAAACACTGGCAAAATAAAAAAGTTTAAGGATTAAAAAAATTACCTACATCATCCACGATTCTATTTTGTCCGTTTGCTCCTAGGATTACAGTCCTTTTTATAAATAAATGCTACTTTTCCCGACAGTTTAATATGGGTTTGCACTCGTAGAACTTTTAGTTTTGTAACTTTTTTAAGTGTTTATTTAATTCGTTCTTCTCTGCACCAAATCGAATACAAAAATTATCCTATAAACTACAAAAAAAAATCACATTCATGCTTTACATAATTCAGACTACATTCTCTGTTTTGTTCATATTAAATGATAGCTGTGTAACAATTGTTAAATTTTCTTCCGATTCACTATCTGAAGAACCGTCTATGCTTTCGTTTGGCCTTTTTACTGCCAAATTAGACAGAGTTCTAATCCGATCAGGGTTAGATTCTAGGGTCGAAGACTTACTGGACGGGGAAACTGAGTATTCTGATGTGTTGCCTTCATCTGAAGCATTGTTGGGTTCCCTCTGATAATGACTCAAACTTATTTTATATCTATTGGACCTTCTGCCTGGATAAATTGGTCTTCTGGCAAAACTGTAACATTTAACATTACCTCCTACATATTTGTCAATTATAGTAAACGGCAGAAATATTAATTTAGCTCAAATAAAGATGGCGTTATAAGAAAACAGCAGAGTTACCTTGGTTTAGGCGTTTCTTTTCCAGGTTTGCTAAGAAATATGTATAAGTGATTATCAGTGTCATTAAAATAGAATTACTTTCTATATTCTTTTGACAAATTATTAAAATATTAATGTTCACATATTTATGAAGCAATTGGAAATATTTAAAATATATTTTGAGAGATTCTTCATAAGTTATAAGATATACAATACTTTTTTGTCGAGTGACAAAGTATCTAAAATGGTAGCAAGTCATAAATCTACCTCTTATATTTGTGTCATGTCTCCAAACTGGCTGACAGTTAATGATAATATATTACAAGAGTCAATTGAAAAATTCTCGGCCTCATATAAAAATATTTTCGATTCCGGTAACTGAAATGTGTTGCAAAATGTTCCTCGTCTTTTCATGAAGTCATCTGTTTTACAAATTGCCACATAATAGTAACTTCTCAACGTTGTTTAAGCCGTTTAAAGTTATGTTAAAAATAATTATTAGGTTAGGTTCAGGGCTGTCAACTGAAAATTTTTCACCAAATCTCTAGAATTCTAGCAGTATATAGAGAAAACAAATGTAAATTTGAGGAGTATATTAAACTGTCAGACTTGTTCCTCCAAAGTATTGCCAGCACCTGGACGCATCAAATACAAATTAGAACACTTGGAAGAAGAACTACACCAAATACGATTCATTCTCGAAAGAAATAAGTATATCAAAAGAAACACTTAACAACCATCGGAAGCTAGCTAAGATCAAGGAAAAGAAAGAACTTCTGTCAACAACTATCTACCCTTATAAATAGATGTACTGACATAATAAATCACCTCCTAGTTGTGTCCTATACAAAATATGGTAGTACTGATACCATATTTTTTTTCTATAATGTCATAAGGAAGATAAATGCAACCTTTTCTAAAGCAAACTGCAAGAGCAATATACTCTAAGATCCTATGTACATGCAGCAATACATTGCACAGACAGGAAGATACTTTAGCAAAAGGTTGAAAGAATACACGTGCCAGCTGAGAAATAATAAGAGTGAGAAGATTCTAGTGAGAAAACAGAAATTCTGGCCACGATTCTACAGAAAGGCAGTAGAAATTCAGAAAAATTTGAATAACTTCAACTGAGATGGGAGTTTACAGCTACGTGCAATTTGGAACCACTTAATTTATCAAACATTTTCAACAGTTTCAAATGAGTTTCTGAATCTTGCGGAACAGACCTTACAGGGTTTCCGGAATATGAGTGCCTTAATTTTGTCATATGATAAGTTGTACTAAGCAAAACATATTTGACTTAACAATTTTTCTCTCTGACCAACAGTAACAGATGTATGACAAGAAACAGGTCTCGAATATATGACAATATCACTAACTTACTATCTCGAATTGTTTTTTTTTAACTTTTTTTTCGCAAACTACAAAATCGTTCTCCATCTACTGAAGTTCTCTATATAGCCACAGTATATATATACTAAAGTTTGGTTTGAGTTCCATGTTTGGTTATTAAGATATGACATACCTGAAATTTCACCAGCGGCCATGCACTGGTTTACTATACAAAAGGTTTATAGCCAGAGTTTTGCTTACATTCGCTGTAAATTAACATGTCATGCAGCTGATTATGGTTACCATTTTGTTTATGTACTCTCGCACAAACATTAAAGAAAAACTAGAGAAAAATGAATCGTATTAGCTATACACACCAGGATGACTAATTTTACTTTTAAGTTAACTGCAACATTGTTGAATGTTACAGTTTTAATGAGTTTCTCAGAAACGTCAATTGTTTACTTCATTAATGCTGATCTAAAAATCAAATTACGAACAAATTATGTTACAGGCGCTTTTACTTAACCTTAATTGTACCTTAGTTTGTAATTTCATAACATAATTTTGCGTATTATTGCAATTGTATTTTTATTTTTGAAATGTATTTGTAGACAAACTATTTGTTTTAGATATTTTTTTCATGAGAGTGTTTTTATTACTTTTGATCAGAAATATAAACCTTTAAAATTACGGCACGCATATTCCGGACACCCTGTATAAACTTGATTATATAGTGATTAGCAAATTACAATCAAAGTTATATTTATTTCTAATCCCAAACTAATATAAGTGGCAGTACTTCATAATAAACTTGAGTCATTCATTCGGATTCTATGAGTCTAAAGTTCGAAATAAGGGTTTTGTGACAAAATTGCCCTCTATAGATATGTATTTTCTTTTTGGTATTGAAGAAATTACATTACTGGTATAACACATTGTTAAAAAGTTTCGAACATTGATTGATGTAATTATAAATTCATATTTCATCTTCAAACTCTTCTGAAAAATTCAACCAAAGAAAATCATGTATCTAGGATAGCACAAAAACATGGCGAAATGCAAGATTATTTTAAAAAATTAACAATAAAATAAGATAATAACTACGTTCTGTCACAGTTATAGGTATCGAGAGTTTTTCAAATTGCCTTATTTTAAATAAAAATTGTCCTATTTCTATAGCAGAAGTAAAACCAATATATTTTGAATTGCTTTCTTCTATCTACTTCTTAAATTTAAGATAGACTTACATAAAAATTTAATTTTTAAAGGAATATATAAAATCAAACGCTTACCTCTTTCTCCTTAAATGATTATTATAGATTTCACCCTCCTCATCCGTGAAGCTGTCTTCATTCGCAGCATCTTCAGTACTATCCAATTCATCTCTAGTTTCAGAACATGTCCTGTGTCGAATTATTTCACCTAGATTATCGGATATATTTCCATTTTCAGGTGAAAATATTGTGCCGATTTTGATTGCAGAAACTTTCCTACCAATTGTCTCTAAATTGTCTTCTTCACTGGATGCTCTGGGAGGGCCAATATTTCTATTGACACTGTCCTCAGAATCAAATATAATTGGGCTTGTACTCCTAGAATCCACCCTGGTGAATATTTGGACAGCTAGAAGGGATTATATCAAATAATGTAATTAATAATTACATTCTAAATAATTCTGACTTACGTGGTTGTGGGTGTTGAACCATATAATGCACCTGGACACAATTTCCATTGGCACCCTCATCATCAGATCCGGTTCCAAATTGTTGCAGTATAACTCTTTGAGGAAAGTTAGTTGAACAACTGGTGGTAGGACAACTAGTAGTAGGACTCAAATCATTCTCACTTAAATCCATGCAATCGGTCTGCGTTTCTGCGTCCACCACAGATGTTCTTGCACTGGATGAACGGGAGCATCTTGAACCACGTGGTGATCCGGAACTTGTTCGGTTGGGCCTTTTTCTGGAAGTGACTGTTGCAGTTAAGGTGGTGGTGGTTTGAGTTACCGAGTCAGTAGCTGTATTAAGTGTCGCATAAAGGGGAGCTTTGTTTGAGGCCTGTAATTGAAAAAATTGTATAAAATATATATAGATTCCTGTTAAATAGTTGATAATATCAATTTTTTTTCATATTTATGATTTTGCTGTGGAACCCTATGGAGTGTTTATATAGGGTATCCAGAATATGAGCGCCTTAATTTGGCCATATGATAAGTTGTACTAAACAATACATATTTGACTTAACAATTTTTTTTTCTCTGACCAACGTAACAGAATTATGACAGCAAACAGGTGTTCAATATATGACAATGTCGCTCATATACTCTCTTAGGATTATTATGTATTTATACATAGTGATTAAAATGGGTACACTTAAATATAGGTACTTATTACTGTGAATGGTTTTCTTAGAGCTCTTTTCACAGCACGGAATAATATTTAAAAATATGTGTTTAAAATGACTAAATAGTTTTATTTTTATTTATATACACTCACAAACATCAAAGAAAAACTAGAGAAACATGAAACGCACCACTATGACAAATATGATAGGTTATCAGCAGCAGCCTGACACTGCATCGTTGTGGAACATTACAGTATGTTACAGTTTTAATAAGTTTCTTAGAAACATCAATTGAAATTATGAACAAATTACGTTACAGGCGCATTTACTTAACATTCATTTTTCCTTAGTTTGTAATTGTGTAACATAGTTTTGCATATTATTGCAGTTGTATTTTTATTTTCGAAATGTATTTGTAGAGAAACTATTCATTTTAGACATTTTTTTGATAAGAATTTTTTATTGTTTTTGGTCAGATGTATAAGCCTTTAAATTATGGTAATCATATTCCGGACACCCTGTATGTTTATACAATAGTGTTTAGTTTTCTCTTTTAAAATATTTAATAGAACTATTGACCATAGCAAATACTAGATACTAAATAGATACTAAGAATTGATATTTCGATATTTAAGTTTTAGAATGAGTAGTTGTTCGAATAGACGTTAGCTGAGCCTAGTTAAAAGAACAGTTACGAAATTTTGCATTGTCGTTAAACCTTGTGTTTCCATGTTGTGTCATAAAAACTAGTTGATGGTTACCTATAAGTTAGTTGAGATCCACCCGGATTAATTTATTAGAAATTACGATCTTACTGAATTTACGGACCGATTATTTCCTTAACTCCTAAGTACAATTTTATCAGTGCAAATGGCTAAGTGATAAGGAATAACATCTATTTTGAAAAATTGGGAAAATCCAACAGTATCAATTCAGGCGAAAACTTGATTGAATAATAACAGAATTTCCCTCTTTCCTATTCCTTACTCTGTTCTTCAAGATAGTAACCAGCAGCATTGGTATGTCTCATTTTTTTGTACCTCACTAGATAAAAGTTTGGATATTTAATCCAAATAATACCAAATCAAATAGTATAATAAGTTACACTGATAACTAAGAAAAAATACAAAAATCAAAAAATACTGATCAATTTTTTTAATATTCCATTTTGTATAGTAATAAATTAAAAGGCAGTTGTTACAAAACAGTAACCAAGGACAGAAAAATATAGAAATACATACATTAATGCGTATTATTATAGTATGTTTATTTCATTTAGATACGAGTACCTACCTACACCTAATAAAGTTACACTAATCTGTTAGATGACACAAATAATATTCTTTATTAAACATACAACAAAATACAGCAATAGTTAGTTCTACATTATTACATCATCCAATACCACTTTAACATTGGCATCTAGTAACACAAAATATCTAATTAACATGGCTTATTTTTAATAATTAAAATATGTGTAAATGATTTTTTTTCAAAAGTCAAAAAATATATATAAAAAGTTATCTAAATAAATCAATTTAACTATGCTACTCAAGAAATAAATCAAAAACAAAACATTTATAACCTACTGTTTATAATTTACACTATAATATCAAAAGAATCATCAATAGTATTTATCTGAAGAAAAATAACTTACAATGTGAGGGCTGTCTGGACTAGTGAGGCTGCATTCTGGACTAGTTGGAGTAGTGCTCTGATTACTAGATCTTCGCCTCTCCATTTTCTTCATAAAAGGCGGCAATAGCCTCCTTTTTCTTCCTCCTTGCCTAGCTCTCTCGACTTGCTGTAGAAAACCTGCCAATTCTATATATAACTGATTTACTTTTTCCAGTCTTCTATCATACAGTTCCCTTATGTCTTTAATGTGTTTGATTTCCATTTCCCTTCGTTTTATTAGTTGCTCCTCTTTCAGCTGATACTCAATTTTATGCTTCTGCAGCTGTTCACAGAACTGTGTAATTTGTGATTTAATTTCTTGTTTCCAACTCTCTTGCGTTTTAAAGAACGCTTTATCTTCATATTTTGCCAGAATCTCCACCGAAGCGATTTCCAGATGATTACAAATTAATTTGAACGATGGCCGTTCTCTAGGATTTAACTTCCAGCACATCTGCATTATTAGTTTAAAGCCATCTGGACAAGTGGTGGGGATAGGTGGCTTCAGTTTTCCGGAACCCACAGAATACATTATTGCACTTTGCTCCATGCCATCATATGGGACTTCGCAGGTGAGAAGCTCCCACAAAACAACACCAAAAGACCAAATGTCAACCTTTTCACTACAGGCCTGTTCTTGAATAGCTTCCGGTGCCATCCAAGCCACAGTCCCTGCGAATGTCATCTTTTCGCTGACCCCATTCCATGTTCGAGATGTACCAAAATCACTGATTTTAATCACCTCTTCATCACCAATTAAAACACTGAAATGAAAGATATAACTACTGAAAAAGGGAACAAATGTCGCAATTGCTGAAGGAAAATTAGATTTTTGGCAATTTAATATACAGGGTGTTTCTTAAGTACAGCCATGACAACAGAGGGTAATTTCTTGCCACATTTAAAAAAAATAGGTAAATATGTATGCATAAACACTTATATTCCGAAATACAGGGTGTTAAAAAATATCAAATGAATCAATATTTGCAAATAAATCTTGAACATTCAATGATACATTTTCAAAATTTTCCAGTAAATCTATGTTAGTAAAGATCTACATCTCTAGTGTAAAATCAATTTTTATTTGAAGCCAGTGGCCATGAAAACCTACATGAATAATTTTTTATTACTCAAACGGTCCTAACAAAGTGCAACAAAAATATCTCTTAGTTTTATCCAATATTAACCAATTCTTACAAAAATTAAAATAAATGCAAGGTCCACATTTTTTGTTTGTCTTATGATACCATGGACGTATGAATTAAAAGGACAAAACAGTAAGTTCTATCTTGTGCATGTGGTTCATGCGGTAGTATCCCACTTCATTTTAGTCTTGTTGCTCATCAGTAATAGCTGGATTAGAAAGCAGGTATCCTAGATTGGCCAGTCGACTTGATCTTTTTTATTTATAAAGTCACCCAAAGTAAAGTTCTGTACAAAATACCTGTATTAGATGAATAGGTTGATTGTAATATGCCTGGACATTTTTCTAACAATTGGTTAAATTGGTTAATATTAGTGATTGTTGCACACTGTTAGAAGTGTTTGAAAATAATAAAAAATATATATAAAATCTTTGAAATTATACTTTTTATGAAAAAACATTGGCCAACTCATGCATAAGAACGCCACTGGTTTCAAATAAGAATTTACTTGATGCTAGAAATGTAACTTAACAACGCAAATTAATTTCAAAATTTTTTAGAATGCAACCCAGTAAGTTCTATCTTGTGCATGTGGTTCATGCGGTAGTACCCCACTTCATTTTAGTCTTGTTGCTCATCACTAATAGCTGGATTAGACAAGCAGGTATCCTAGATTGGTCAGTCGACTTGATCTTTTTTATTTATAAAGCCACCCAAAGTATCTTCTGTACAAAATGCCTGTATTAGATGAAAAGGTTGATTGTAATATGCCTGGACTTTTTTCTAAAAATCGGTTAAATCAGTTAATATTAGTGATTGTTGCACACTGTTAGAAGTGTTTGAAAATAATAAAAAAAAATATATAAAATCTTTGAAGTTATACTTTTTATGAAAAAACAATGTCCAATTCATGCGTAAGAACGCCTGGTTTCAAATAAGAATTTACTTGATGCTAGAAATGTAACTTAACAACGTAAATTAACTTAAAAATTTTGAGAATGCAGCCCTGATCGTTTAAGATTTTTTGACATTTTCAACACCCTGTGTTTATACAGGATGAACGTAAAGTAATGGGACACAGAGCACTGGCGTATTCTCTATGTAAAAATAATGCAATTATTGGGCTATATTTAAGTGAAACCAAAAATTATAGGTAAGTAAATGAGATGTAGGGTGTTAAAGTTATTTATTAATATTTGCGTCAGGTGGCACCAATTTATATTATATATATTAGTTTTTCTTTAGTTTTATTGGGTTTTTGCCACACTTCTGAAAAAATTAAAGATTAATTAAATAAGCCCTTGCACCAAACGGAACAGTCAAGGGTTATTTTTGAAACTAAGTTTGCCTAACCAAAAAATCTCACACTGAAAAAAGCAGATAAGTAAAAAATAACAAAAATTATATCACTATCGCGCATTATTGCTGAAAATTTTTGATTTAAAATATGTATTTGCAACGTTGTTATATATGATCTACAGATTTTTTCATGCGAATCTAAAACTGAATTGACTGATACTTATTTAGTTAACATTAATTATCGATGTTAATTTGCATCTGATTGAATGATACTTGTAATTGTGATATGTAAGTACTGGATTTTTTTATAGAAAAATAGAAAATTAAAAGGATTCTTATTGTTAAAATTAAAAAAAGCTTTCTAAAATATGTGAAATAAATATCTTTATAATAAATAAGAGAAAATTTAAATTTAAAATTTTATTTTAATTCAAATGGTAACGATTTATCTGCATACTTGGACGCTCGCGCCATCATCAAAATAGGCTATGAGGTTTCAATTTAAAAGAAAAGTGAAAACTTTTTAAGTAAAGCAGTTACCTATTAATTTACGTAAAAGTATTGTTAGAAACACTTTAAATGTGTTATTGTTACTATTTAGTTGTTATAGTTTTTTGGATCAATAAATTGAATTGTAAAATACTGTGATAAATAAAAGAAATTCGTTCCACCTTCGAATAATTATATTCTTTCTTCTCTTACGCAGTTGAAGGGCCCTAAATATCAAATAAATGACAAATCATTTGATATTTAAAAAATTTATTAAACAAAATATAAATTTATATAAAATCTGGATAACTGTGACTGTTACGAAGTATGCCTTATTTACTTAAAATGCCTACTTACATAAATTAGGTATACAAATTTTAAATGAAAAGAATTTACTGACGGGCATATCAGTTACAGGTTTTTAAATTATATTGGAAGTACCGTAGATGGCGCTCTCTAAGAGCAAGAGTCAAATTAGCAATTTCTATGAATTTCCCACGTAAAAAAATCCTCTTTAACACCCTATCTCTTACTTTTAATTTTAGGAATAGCAGTTGAATTAAGCTTTGTCCTCATTGACGCTAAGTTGGCGAAAATTCACGCCAATTATTTAATGGCGGCAAAATTTTCAACTTTTAGCGAATTTTGCCAACTGCAACTTTTTCTATTATTTTCATCATAAAACTGTCATTGATTGTCATGATAGATTTGCAGAAACTCAAGTTAAACTTACTAACCCCACAAAATAATGAAATTAGCAATAATATTTCTGTTTTGCGAAATTGCGGAAAGTTGACATTTTCCCGCCATTAATAATTTAAATCAAAATCTGCGAAATTCTCGAGATTTTTGGCGAATTTTGCGCACAAGACTTTTTTACATAAACTGTTCTGTGTCCCATTACTTAAGGTACGCCCTCTTTAAACTATTTTTCTTAAAATATCACAAGAAATTACACCAAGTAGCAACACACGTACTTATATGAAACACCCTATACAATCTGTTAGATAATATATTTATTTTCTATGAGAAACATAAGATGATAAAGATAAAATTTTAGGATCAAACAAACGAATAAAGCTTCCGTTACATAAATATAATATTATATATACTTACTTTGGACTTTTCAAATCTCGATGAATTATTTTATGTGTGTGTAGATAATGCATTCCATTGGCGATCTGTTTGGCCCATGATACTACCCTGTTTATCGTGACTACATTCTTCTGGTTTTTGAGCAAATTAAAAAGAGGTCCATACGGACAAAATTCCATAATAATACAATAGCATGAGGGTTCCTGTGTACATACTCCCTTAAACTTAACTATGTTAGGGTGATTTAGCTTACGCAAGTTTCTAATATCAGTATCTTTCAGTTCAGAAACCTTTTTCACAGCTACTGGCATATTATTCAGCATGCCAGAGAAGACTGCTCCTTGGCCTCCGCAGCCGAGAAATGTTAAGTCTGTTATTTGATCAAATGGTATTTCCCAGTCATCTGAAATTATAATTATGAATATTACAATAAAGCCAGAACAAAATTATTGTCGAGATATAAAAAAAAGAAATTGAATATAAACCAATGCTTACATCTTAGATGTAAACCATTTCAAAGCATTTCAAATATTTTAATTATTCTGTTTCAGTATTATGTTGGTTGTTTTCAAATTAAAATAATGTATCTTATAATAGGAGGAACAATTTTAAATTTTACAAAATACATTATAATATCAAACACTGTCTGGATGACACTGTTATTTGCCTTCCTTTTTGTATTATTATTAATTTTTTTTATTTAAGAAAACAGTAAGCGATTCGATTTTTTGTTAATGTATTATTTGAAGTTTCAAACTTTTACAAAGTTTTATTTGAAAAAAGAATTTCTTTGATTTATAAAAACAGATCTGCATCGCACTGATTTCTTTTCACATGGTTGTTTTTTAAAAAGTGATTGAAATAAGACATTTTGGTTCTATGTGGTCGAGTTGGTATAGAAACTATACAGGGTGATTCACAACTTGAAAATAGGCACGTCATGAAAAATGGAGTCAATATCGTATTTATTTTTTTTTTTTTTGTAAAATTCTTAGTTTCCCAGTAAAAAGTTATTGAAGTTGTAGTATTTTCAACCTTTACATCGCTGGGCTACTGTAATGTATAGGCAGACGATTCCGAATTTTAAAATCCGATTACTTATAGTAGGTATTACCGTTTTTGTGATGCGGGTATTTACAAGAGTCAAAAATGGCTTACGTGTATTGCGACTCGGAGGTGATGGATAGAACGATTTCTCGGTAAACATGTGCCAAATGCAGCTACTTATACAGCGGTGTGCAGTGAGTGTAAGTGTAGTGCAACGCGAGGGAAATCTAAAACCGAATCGTGGAAAAGAAAGATGTCCAGGGAGTCCACGGAGTATTGCAGCAGTGTAGCGTATTATACACGAGGCTCAATTATATCCGTACCACAGTATAGGGAGACCAGTAAAAACACTCGGGCCGAAATAATAAGTCGCGCATAGCAGCTCGCGCATCCATTTCAAGCTGCAGAGACCTCAGTTTACATCCAACTATGGGAGAGCGAACATCGGTTATACAGAGCCGTATTAAAGCAATATTTTGAGTCGCTGCGCAGCAGTTAGATGTTTAAATATATCATCTATAAATAGTAATTTAAGTTTCTTTAAATTTGCTAAAGACATAAATAAGTAATAAGTAATCTATAATATACTGTACAAACCATAAATGATATTTTACTGCTATTGTCTTACCTATTAACTTATTTCTTAAGTATAACATTGGAATATAAAATACTTCTCATGAAAGTGAAGTTTAAAATATACATATTTATATTATTCACAAATACAAAATTTTATTTTAGAGCAAAGTTCTGTGCAGAGGCTTCTAATAGAGAAGATGTATTAGAAAAGCTGCTCAGAATTAGTAATAGTTCATACAAACTATGTCAAATACTTTTTGAAAATAATATTTTTCTAACAATTCGCGCAATAGATTACGCAAAGAGGCCGTTCCAACGTTTCCTGCACAAGACGGCTCATCTTCAAATTATGTAGATGATCATATTTCTTGTAGTCACTATAATGAGAGTAAGTCTCAAAACAAAATAATAAAAAATATATTTTTCCATATTTACATTTTACTGCACTTTTATCTCCAATTTAACAATTTTCAAAGTTAAGTAAACATAATTTCTCTGTTCTGAAAAATACTTGTCTTCTGATTTACGTAGATCATTTAAGAAGAAAAAAAAAATCATAATAAATTATTTGTCTACTAAACTTCAAATGTCAAATTTTAAATTTAAAAAATTCTCAAAAAAATGTAATTATCACTAATAACAAAAAAAGTAAGTAAATAAATAAAAATATTTTGTAGTGCAATAATATATATTTTAAACTCTTTTTTTTTTTGAAGAGTCCAAAGAAGTAAATCAAATTTTCACACTGTATGTTAGCAGCAGTAAATGCTGTATAGTACGTGTTGAATTACCCATTTATAACTGTATAATGAATTATTACATAATGTGGATAGATATAACGTAAACTTTCATGTGAAATAACTACACTTTCACGCGCAAATAAAAATTTCTTATTCCGGTCCTGATCACCGATTCTGTCAATTCTATCGGATGTGCTATCGCACTCACATTTCGAGGTCACCGCAGAAACTGAAAGCAGTTCAAAGTGCCGACAATGGAGTGAAACTGCTGGTCTACCTATGCTGTGTCCGTACCATGTACAGCGAGTTCAAGCATTACTACCAAGAGATCGGACGAGGAGAACTGGTCGCCACGATCTCCACTTTAAATCTTTTGGACTTTTTTTGTGGGGATCTTTAATAAAAATGTATCGCACTGAAGTGGACACTATTGATGATTTATGCAAACGTATCATTGCTGCTGCTAATAACTTACGAGTTCAAAACGGACGAAAAGCAAAAACATTTGTGTGAGTTCATAGAAATTGGGTAAGACGGGCCCAAAATTTTGTTGTTGTAACATCAAGTATGTCAAATTATTTTATTAATTAAAAGCTCAAATTATTCCTATTAATAATTAATAACAATAGCGACAAAAGCTGTTTAATTTACTGTATAAAATAGGTGTTTCATTTATTTCTTTCCTTAGAAATTTATTTCAATATTTTGTCCAGTCGCTGATTGCGCGCTTTACCTTGTCAGGTTTTACAGTGGGCCACTTTCCAGTGTCGTGCAGAAGTGTATTTTTAAATCATTTTTGAACTGCTCTTTTTAATTTCTTCTTCACAAAGTTGTTTTTATAAGAGTACCCAGTACAGTTTTTTTTTAGGTAAGTTCTGAATCACCCTACATAAAGTTAGTAAGAACTAAGGCAATATAATAATACAAATTTTATTTTTATCAACAAGTCAACCTACAGAAAATTATAAACAAGCATGCAATAAATCGCTGTTTATTAAATTAAAAAATTGTGTTGTTTTACAATTTCTTAATAACTTGCAGTCCAAATTTCAATTAGATATAGATACTGAACTTGAAATTATCATACTGTTTCCAAGAAAGCAAAATACATTTATATTCGAGAAAACTACAAAGTGTTACAAGATAAGTTACAAATATTCCTCCTACAAAGTTGTATGGCAGATACTCGACAAAATAAAATATATCATATGAACGCCAAAGCTTCATTGTTGAGATATAGGGTTAAAATTTCATTTTGTTTTAATTATCTTCAGTTATTTTACACATCTTATGAGATAATTATTCAAATTTGGTATAATCAACATTTTTTTGGACTGACAATCATTTATAAGATGATATGTGTACAGAGAAGAAAATGACTGAATATGCCGCTTTCTATAAATGTATGCCGCACAGTTAGTCATTTTTATGATGATTATACTGACACTGATTGGCTGTTCTACAGATGTATAGTTCGAAAACTTAAACCTGTATGCATGACCTCATCTTCAGTCGTTATGGATCTCTTTATACCATTTTTCTTTTAAGAAAAGACAACTTCTATCTATCTATCCGTTAATGTTTATCCTTTTTTTAATTTCTTCAAAATATGAGAATATTTGCTTATGACACAACTGATCACCTGTAGTCAAAAATGTTTAAACCCCTCTCAATGGTCAAATTGTAATAATACAGTCAAATTTGGTGACCACTAATACCCACTAATACTCACTGATCTATTTACATGAAAGTCTGTAAAATAATAATTTAAGAAATAAGCTGTATCACGTTTGTAAATCTACGTAGGAGAATCACCTATAGCATAGTTTTGTCAGTGGAATATTTTAACAATCCGCATATCTAAATTTTGATATGAAATCAATATTTGCTACACCTTTTTACTGTAGGAGAGATATTTACATGACCGATCACTTTACGTGCTTCTGTTCATATAATTGCCCATGCCACATTATTTCATTTTGCTACTGATTGTATTTATATCATATCTTATCGTAAAACAATAAATCCTGTAACTAATTACTATATTATGAGAACGGTTCATCGCTGCCGTTGAGAGGTCATTCTACTTTGTAAATTAAAATAAACGAATTTGTAAATTTATGATCACTACTTGCGAGTCGTCAAAATATATCACCAGGCAAACTGTACCATCTCTCTATTTACATCAAAATGTGCATTGTTCGCCAATAACTCCTCCGCTATGGACATTAAAATGACAATAAACCATAGCACATTATTACAGGAACTTTGTAATAACTTCTATCTATCTCTCTATACTAAATAAAGGAAGAAACCCAATGGTATGATAATTTACGTACATGATTTTGCAATAGTAATGACACTCTCTCAAAACAGTTTTTGAACTTCTAGAAGTTCTGAGTAGAAATTTCATTAAATCTCTATTTGTCAGTGAAAGAACTGAGGACTAATGTTAAAAGTTTAAAGTAGATTTCATTACAAATACGTCAGCAGTTCAAAAGAAATCGCAAAATTAATTTTAAAGAGTGTCAATATTATTGCAAACGATTGAACATACTGTAGGACGACACAATTGTCATTCATATTATCGCCAATTTCTAAATTATTTCCGGAATTTTTTTCGAGATCAAAAATATTTTGAAAATTAAATTACCTAATGATAATTTTCTGAAAAGATTCATGAATCCGGAAAAAATTTCTATTATTCATTTGTCTGCCTACGAGGTGTGGCAATTAAGTTTTTCTAGAAAGGGGTGACCTTCCTTTTAGTTTCAGTCCAAGGTTGAAGTCGATAACACGTTTGGTTTGTGTTTTATGCATATTTTTTGGAAGTAACTTTTTTAGTGGCGTCGTGAAAATGAGTGACTCAAATTACAAGCAACGTGTTGTGATTCAATTTTTAGTGAAATCTGGCGAAAAACCCTCGAAAATGGCAGGTGGTGTATGGAGACCAGTGCAAGCCGAAAACACGCGTGTTTGAATGGGCAAAACGGTTCAAGGAGGGGCGTAAATCGGTAGAAGACGATCCACGTGAAGGAGCTCCCGTCACCTCTCGTACTGACGCGAACGTCATCAAAGAAACCGTTCGCAAGATGTTACACGAAAATTTGAATATACGAAAGATTTGCGTAAAGATGGTGCCAAAAGTTCTCACCCGTGAACAGAAAGGCATGCGAAAATCGATCTGCGAGGATTTGTTGTCCCGCATTCGGAGCGACGGTAGAGACTGGATGAGTCGGGTAGTCACTGGAGATGAGACCTGGATATTTGAGTATGACCCCGAGACCCGTAAACAAAGTCAACAGCGGGTGAAAAGCGGCCAACAAAAGCGAGGATGTCCAAGTCACGACTGAAGGCAATTTTGATCGTTTTTTTTTCGATATCCACGGCATCATTCATCGTGAATACGAGTATATTCCTGCCGGACAGGAATATACTCGTATTGAGTGACTGGACAGTTCTATGTTGGCGTCCTGGAACAGCTGCGGGCCCGCGTTTTCCGTGTGCGACCTGAACTCGCCGAGAACGGCTGGATCTTGCACCACGACAACGCGCCAGCCCATTCCTTGTTCATTGTGCAAGAGTTTTTGGCAAAAAAGGCATTCGAACGTTGCCACACCCACCCTATAGCCCCGATATTGCCCCTTGCGATTTTTTTTTATTCCCCAAAATTAAGTCGTACCTCAAGGGAACTCATCATGGCGGCGTACAGGAGGTCAAAGAAGATGTAACCATGGTGCTGAACCAGTTAACTGCGGAGGATTACTAATGGTGCTTACAATCGTGGGAGCAACGTTAGAATCGTTGTGTAGAGTTAGAGGGAGACTATTGTGAAGGTCGATAATAAATTTTGGCGAAGTTTAATTTGCTTGTTTTTTCATTGACAAATTCCCGGAACTTAATTGCCACACCTCGTATATATTAATCTGAAGGTACAAATAGATATTTTAAAGTAGACAACCCTAATCACGAGTGATATTTAGACTTGGTAATGTAACTGAAAATAATTACACGTTGACTATAATATATAATAATATACTGTTTTTGTTTGTTTTAACCCACCATGGAACAGAACAAAATACAAGCTTCTGATTGATTCGAAAACATTGGTGCGAAATTTTCACTTATATCGCTAATGCTAAAATTAGTTCCGGAAATTTTTTCGAGATCATAAATGTTTTGAAAATTATGAATTTTTAAAAAATATTTATCAACAAGGAAAAAATTCCGGTTATTAATTTAAACTCGAGGGATTTTCGGTAAAAAATGTCACAAAACTTTCTATTATAATTTGAAGGTAGAATATGATAACATACTTTTCCTGTTTGTGTTAGTTTACATATACGTGGTGGTTGGTAAGTAATGGCACATGAAGACATACTACATTTTTCACTTCAAAATATTTCTATTTAAGCCAACTTGCTGCTATGTTGTCTATTTCGACGTATTCCCTAGAGGGCGCCACATTCGCCATATTTAAGACGTAATGGTGAGCGTAACTTTTTTGAACCTAACGTAATCACGTTTTTTATTAAAAAATCTTAAACCTACATTGTTTTTTTTTAGGAAAAAAAGGTATAGTTTTCATTAGGATTAGAAATTTGCTATTTTCGAGATAATAGCTTTTCAACAATCAACTGCATAGTTCAATGTACAATATTTTAACGTAGCAGTACCAATATAATTTAAATTTTAACAATTATTAGACAAAATTTATGTTAAAGTTATTAAGTACCTATTTCTAAATGTAAGGTACTTATCCAGTTTTGGTTAATACCAATCACTTTACAAAATCGAAAAATTCTTCTGGAGCTGCAAGAATCAGTATGACTTCCATTTTAAAAACGTTGCATGTTAAAAAATACTATCCGCATTTTAAACCAGTGCAAATTTTATTGCTTGTCGATCTACCTTCAACATATTCAATTTGCAAGGGAATTTTGACACCTACTGCATTAAAATATTGTACAATGAACTATGCAGCTGATTGTTGAAACACTATTTTCTCGAAAATGACCAATTTCAGAAACTAATGACAAGTATAGCTTTTTTCCACAAAAATAATGTAGGTTTAAGATGTTTTAATAAAAAAAAGTGAAAACGTTAGGGTAAAAAAAGTTACGCTCACATCACGTCATAAATATGGCGGATGTGGCGCCCTCTAGGCAATATGTCAAAATAGACAACAGGTTCTGATTTTTCATATCCAGAAACATCTATTCGCAAATTTGTAAGTTGATAACATAGTATATACCTCAGCAAGGACACCTCAACTATATGCCAAGCAAAAATAGTACTTATGAGCAAGTAGTATCCAAAGGCCTTAGTTGTGCATTGAAGTATGATGCTAATTTATTTGACCTTGTAAGTGGAATCCATATTGTAAGGGAGTAGATTTAAGGCGGCAAATTTTGAAAGATTTATAATCGTTAAATTTCAAACTTACATTATAACATTGACCAACAAATTTATTATATTACAAATGCGCCAAATGAAATACTTTTCTATTCCTTATATTTGTTTTAGTTAATTGACTTGAAACTAATATGTAGTTTTGAATTAGCTCGGCAGTTCGTGGTTACACACCACTGAAATGTACGATATGGAATGCTCTTAGTTCCACTGCGCATCCATATAAAGTGACAAACCTAGGAGCAGACAAAATGAGGCACATGAAACTCAGCAAAGAAATACTTCATTGGTTATGTATGTGGGTGCGAGAGAAACAATCATCTGCACGTACGATATGAATTGTGTTCTCCCATTATTTTGTTTGTAAACACGCCACTGGCGTACAGTGTGGTTAACCAGTATATTATTTTATCTTGTATCTCATTAGTGTTATTCTTTGTGTATTTTTTTGGGTGTTATTATTAGAGCATGTCATGTTTTATAAGGGACTGTAAAATTAACCAGCATATAGCACCAAATAATTCTTTATATCCAGAATTCAATTTCATTTCAATTCACAATCAGCTAAATCTTTATTGCTCCGCTATTGCTAGGAGGCAGAAAACAAATATGGCGCTGATCATGAGTAATCCATTCGCACAGCTTGACGAGCATTCCAGTCATCATAATATAAAATTTCATTTCAGTACTGCACGCCAGCGGTTACCTTTACGGCTCATTCAATTTCAAGTTAATGAGGAAATTACAGAAAACAAAAACATATTAAATATAATTAACCAATATACACACGAAGAGACGATATACAAATGCAAATGCAGATTAAACATACGCTAGGTTATGTAGATGTAAATGTAAAATTATAAACAAAATAGACGGCGGCCATTTCCTAAAAAAGTAAAGTCAACGTATGCGCATAATCATGGTTTCATATTATTTTCACATGTGTGTTAATATCTACATTCAGTGACAGTGTAATTATTACAAAAAATCACTTTTTAAATTCGAAATTTGACGCTCTATATCTTTTTTATTATCAACATTTTATGAAGGCAAGTTGGCTTAAATCGTAATCTTTTGATGTGAAAATCTAGTATGTCTCTATGGGCTATTACTTACAAACCACTCTGTAGACCATTAAAAATTCAAGAATGAAACATAATGAAAATATCAAATACTGTCAAACAAAATGTCAATCTATCATAAACGCCGAACAATTTCCAGTGTAATCATATGCAGCTAACTTCAAGGAGGATGAAAATTTCCAGACATTTTTTGAATTACCATGGAACGGAACAGAATACAAGCTTCTAATTGGTTAGAAAACGTTGGTGTGAAATTTCAGACACCCGTCTGCAGAAATATATTTCTGGCATTGACAGCTATTTGTCACGCATTTTTTTGATAAAAAAAATGTATTTATTTGTATTGTGCTTTCAAATAAATCGTTAGTTTAAAACGATCAATACCCACATTTTGTCGTGCTCGACATAAACTATATTAGTCTCAGTTATCCTTACCTTGCGTATTTCTATTTTCGACGACCCCTTTTCCAATAATGGATAGCACCGGCCTAAGGCAACCGAAGATGCCGTTCATCCACCCTTGCTTGAGGTCGTATGCGGGTTGAGGTGTGTCTGGCGAGCTGTCTTGGCAAGCCACTGGTATGTTGACTGCGGTTTCATTTGTTATTTTGTGCAAGACGATTTCGTCCTGTATTCGAACCAGGCTGAAAAAAGAAAAATTCATATTAGATTGTTTTATATTGTCCAGTATTAAACTTTTATTACGGATCTGGATGGGCCACCAACCAATAAAAAAATGTGCGAAGGTAAGGTTACAACAAAACGTGACACTGAATCCGAATCTGAGGTCCGTTTGGCTCAAACACCCTCAAAAGTTTTAGTAAGTCACGAAAAATCGCAAAAAATCAAGATAGTGAGCACAAAACATAAATTTTTTTCTGGCCTTGATCAAGTGTGTTTCGTATCTATTTTGCAAAAATTGCGAGAAATAGTTGGAAAATACTAAACATCGAAAAAAAATCGCGAAAATCGCATTAGTAGGCTCGAGAGAACTCGATAATTTTTTTTCTGATATCGATCAAGTATGTACTTTGACAGGCTCAATCAAAATTTGGAGTCTGTTCAGTTTCATCATCACAGATCATATTAATGAGAGTGAGAAACTTTAGAAAATGTTTTTCTAGATTGGATCAAGTGTTCTCATAAATGTTCAATACCAAAAAATTCTTGAATAAATGTTATAGATATGAATTACTTTGGAATAAATTCTACTGACTCGAATCGGGCTTTGATGTTGCTCTTACACTTGTTTTTTCTTGTAGCGAACTCTTTTCTCTTCGAATGACCTACGTGTATGCAGCGGGTTTCTCTGTCACTTATCTCTATTCTCATTCGTTTCTCTCTTAAATGTCCAACAGAAATCTGCCATCATGTCCCATCTTCCTTGGTGCAGTTCAACAGACTTCAGATGCGAACTCAGCGCATCGAAATTCATAAGAAATAACACTTGAAAATGTTTTGCGCAACTAACGCTATTTTTGCCATTTACTAAAAATTTTAAGGGTGTTTGAGCTAAACGACCTTCAGATTCATATTCAGTACGTCAAAATCTATAAGACAGGTGCCTATGGTCAAAAGTACAGACCACTTTTTTATTTTCTAAACTACATTTTTTTATAGTTTGATTGTGAGCCACTCTATCTATTGTATCTAAAACTCGCTATGCAAACACAAATATGAATTTAAGTTATCTAAGTTATCGTTGTTATCAGTTGCGGATACCCAAAATTGTAGTGTATATTTCCTTTTAAGTATTCTTTTTATGTTATAATACATAAAACAATGTTAAAAAAATCTGCTTCTGATAAAATAAGTTTATATTATGTTAATTTACCCACCCCAAAGCTCCTTCTATGCAGAATTTGTTTTAATTGTCTGAAAAAGTAGGACAGTTTTTTGGAAAAATGTTAATCAACACTGTTTCTGGGTCTTCGTATTAAAATAACATGACTGAAGTTGGTTAAATATATTTAAGGGAGCCTTATTCTTGAATTGAAGTGTTTTCTACGAACACACATGATTTTAAACATTTAATAAATAAATAATATAAAACTTAGCGAATAACAGGAATGCTATATCATGCCAACCGAAATAATAGAAACAAAAAGCTGCAGAAAGCGATCTAACCGATAAGTTTTCAACTACCAAAATTTAGGAAATGAAATACCTATTTTTTAATTTTAACTGTAAAGGTAAATATTTTTATAAATTTATTATACAGGGTGACTTTAAATAAAGTAGCAAAAATGAGACCACATATTCCTTAGGTGAAAATAAACCGATTTAACCTAACATACCTATATCCCAAGTCGCTTAATAAAAAAGATACAGGGTGTCAAAGTTAAAATTTTATTTTCGATATTTGTAGATAACTTCTTAAAAAATTCAAATATTTACTTAAAATTTGTAAACCAGGGGTTTTTGCGGGTGAGAAATTCAAATTTGTTTCTAATTTTGACGTCACTAGTAGACCCACCTATCGCACATCATGTTTCTTTTAAATAGCAAAACTTTTTTACTGCTTAGTGTATCCATCTGACTATTGAAACAATCGATTCTCCTACCTGTTATATCTGAAAAAGATATACCTTGTTGAAGTCGTCAGGAGTAACAGTTTTCGAAATAATCCTATTTGAAATATTCAGTGCACCGCTTGAAAACTGTTATCGTTTCAGGTAAATTGACTTTTTTACTGAAAATATAGCAAAATGTTATTTGAAAAAGTTATTCAGAACGGTAAATTATGGAGATGTGCAAAATTTCAAAGAGATCGGCCTGCTTTGATAAAATCTTTGTGCTTTGTTGAAAAAAATGGTTTCATCAAACCTCGCCGATCTTCTTGAAATTTTGCACGTCTTCATAATTTACCATTCTGAACAAGTAATATTTTGCTGTATCTTCAGCAGAAAAGGCACTTTACCTCAAACCAAAATAGTTTTTACTCGGTGCACTCAACATTTCAAATAGGATTATTTCAAAAATGGTTACTCCTAACGACTTTAGCAAGGTATACTTTTTCAAATAAAACAGGTAGGAGAATCAATTATTTCTATAGTCAGATGGATACAGTAAGCTGCAAAAAAGTTCTGCCATTTAAAAGAAACATGATGTGCCATAGGTGGCGCCCTCTACTAGTGACGTCAAAATTAGTAACAAATTTGAATTTCTCACCCGCAAAAACTTTTGGTTTATAAATTTTAAGTAAATATTTGGATTTTTTAAGAAGTTATCTCCAAATATCGAAAGTAAAATTTTAACTTTGACACCCTGTATCTTTTTTATTAAGCGACTTGGGATATAGGTATGTTAGGTTAAATCGGTTTATTTTCACCTAAGGAATATGTGGTCTCATTTTTGCTACTTTATTTAAAATCACCCTGTATAGACCAGATATAAAATTGTTTACTTTTATTTGTATAGGGTGTCCGGAATTGTACCTTTATTTTGTTGTATGAGAAATTGTACCAAACAAAATAGGTCTTGACTATGTGACAATACCATGTCAGAATTGTCATTGTTACATAATAATTGCAAATTGGTACATTTAAACTTATGTACTTACTTACTGTGAATGGTTTTCTTAAACAACAGAATAAAATGTGAAAAGTGATCAAAATGACATGCTGCTTGTAAGAAACGTTTAACAACATGTCATGCAACTGGTCGCGGTTAGTATAAATTGTTCCATTTTTGTTTATGTACACTTACAAGTATCATAGAAGTGCTAGAGAAAAACGAAACGCTCTAGTCACAATACTACTATGACTATTACTACTACTTTTAGGTTAACAGCACCAGCTGACACATTGCAATGTTGTCGAACGTTGCAGTGCGTTACAGTTTTAAAGATTTTATGAAAAACTTGTGTTGCTTTTGGTAAGATGTACATAAAAGCCCTTAAAATTGCGACACAGATTCCGAACACCCTGTAGATATATAAAAATAATAGTTGAAATGTAGTTGTTATTTAATTTAAGCAAAATTTAAATAGTAACAATACAAAACATCAAGAATTCTATTTTTGTACTTGCTTCTATAAGTTTTATTTTTCGGAAATATATTTTCAGTACGATAACAGTTTTTGGATATTTATTTTTCAACTTTTGACTGTCCGGCATTATTGGATTATTCTACTGTAATGTTTAATAATTCCAAAAATGGTACCTAACCCTAACGGGGATAAAAATATTTTTTAATTTTTGGCGAAAATCCACATATCTAAAGTTTGTAACTATGTTTTGAAAAGAAATAAACGTTCCCGAAATTCCTTTCTATTTTGAAGTCTTTCCAATAGAAATATTAATTTTCGTTTAACGTAGATATGACTAAACGACCCTCAAAACTAGTGTAGTAATGGTTTTTGTATGGGGACTTCAGGGTTTTGTGGTAAAATTTTATTAAAGCCTGACTGATGTATAATGTACCTATACAGTTTTATCTATTAATTTTTTTACGCAAAATTTTCTGACGCAGTAATATCTTAAAGTTCTATTATAAAAGCAACTACATATTAAATATACAATACCAAAGTTACATAATAATAAAATTATGATAAATTTCAAGTTCTGTAATTCCATCTATAATAACGAAGAAGCCAGTAATTGCATTTATTTTCTGGTTAAGTATATTCTTACTTTTGTAATTTTAGGCATAAATATTTTATAAAAAAAAAATTAACGAATTGAAGTGCAATAAAGCAGTTCTTTACATTGATTTTTATTAATAAACAAAAGAGCATGCATGTAAAAAATAATCGTATATATTTAAAAAGTATTGCCATATTTAATCACCAAATCTGGTTATTTGGTCATTAAAAGATCTACACAAATTTTCCAATGGACTAGCTATACGCATATATATTTATGTAGATATATGCAAAAATTCACGAAAATATCTGGGTGGAGTTATAGGGTAAGACCTATTTCATACGCAAGTCTACCCCAAAGAATTCCCAGAAACTAGAATATTTCCGCATTTGACCGGGCTATTAAACAATCAATAAACGACTTTCTCACTGTGGAATTTCCTGAGTGATCAATAAAGGTAAACAAGCTGGCACGTTCTTATAAGCGTCACCAAAGTTCACCGAATCAGAATCCTAATATTAAAATATTACAGTTCAAATAGATTGTTAAAATATTAGTGGGCAGTAATTGCATAAAATATGAATGAAATGCGGCTAACACTTATTTTAAACCGCAAATATTGTTCTCCATAAAACTATTAAGTCATCTTGAAAAAATGTCCTACCTAAAGACTACATATACGAGTACGTTAGTAAACTTGTTTAAGAGAATAATAAATAATAATATAAAATATCTTTTGTAATGTATGTAATACAATATGATATCATACAATATACCTAACGTAATATAACTTGGGTATAGTGAGTAGTTATATAATCTCGTAATTTTCTTTTTTTTACTCCGTCTGTAGAAAACTCCTGCACAAAATATTTTTTGAAACTGAACATTAGCTCAAAGGGTAATATGTATAAACAGTAATAGAAATATGTTAGTTCAGAATTAGATAATTTTTTAGCGCTAAGTTTCAATTGTATTTTTCTATATTCGCGGTTTTAAAGCAAAATTTTGATACTGTACTATATTATTTTAACTATAAAAAAGTGCTGGTGGGTATAATTTCAGGAATTTAACGATTTCAACAATAACTATTATATCTTATTGATAATTGTTATAGCACTTAGCATCCTTTTTATTTTAAACTGAATCACGGGTAATGGAAAATATACACAGGGTGTCCGGAATATGAGTGTCTTACTTTTGCCATATGATAAGTTGTACTAAACAAAACATATATGACTTAACAATATGTTGTCTCTTTTGTTATGTTTCGTTCGTTCGTTTGCAATAAGAATGACACTATTTAGAATGAATTTTGCGATTTCTTTTGAACTGCTGATGTATTTTTAATGGAATCTACTTGTAACTTTTAACATTAGTTTTTAGTTGTTTCACTCACCAATATATATTTAATGAAATTTTACTTCCAGAAGTTCAAAAACTGTTTGAGGGAGTGTCATTATTATTGCCAAAGCATCAACACTCACAAACATTGAAGAAAAACTAGAGAAATATAAAACGCACTAGCTATTCGCACCACTATGACTAATATTACGTTTAGGTTATCAGCAGCAGCCTGACACTACAACGTTGTGGAACGTTACATTTTTAACGAGTTTCTCGGAAACTTCAATTGTTTATTTCATTTATACTGATCCAAAAATCAAATTACGAACAAATTATGTTACAGGTGCTTTTACTTAAACTTAATTGTACTTTAGTTTGTAATTTCGTAACAAAGTTTCGCGTATTATTGCAGTTGTATTTTTATTTTTATTTGTAGACAAACTATTAATTTTAGACATTTTTTTTTCATAAGTTTTTTATTGTTTTTGGTCAGATATGTAAACCCTTAAAATTACGGCACTCATATTCCGGACACTCTGTATATGCAAAGAAAGGAGTACTTACAAGCTCTTTTCTTACAAAATGGAATAAAATACCTATATATTTTGGAAACAATTATAATTTATTATTTACTGAAGAAAAACGTTTATCTCATTTGAAAAAAATCATTTATGTTAAGCATCAAATTATTTCAATATTGGTAAAATATTTAATACGTATAATTAACTGTACATGTGCGTACAAATATTTACTACAACATAAGTAAGTATACGAAAATACAAGATTCTCTCTTTCCACATTACACCACTAATTTCAGCTAATTATGGTAGGTATAAAATAATTAAATAAAGATTATATTATAAACATGAAAAAAACAAATGACGCGTATTAAGACGACGTACAACTTACGTCACACATCTTAAAAATCATACATCATAGTTGACATATATTAAGCATTCGATAACTTTAACGTTCTCGGATTTTCAATTATCATGTTATAAGTTGAAATATGAAAGTTTAGATTCACATTCCTCTAAATATTTGAGGATCATAAAACGTACACACAATAAGTAAAACAATAGAAATGCAAACATACGTTATCCCCAACAAAATTGATTGTTTTATTATTATAGTTACGTTTATATATTTTTACAACCTCTCTAAATACAACAAACAGGGGAATAACTTGTATGCAGTGGGATATATTTCGAGAATTGCATTGAAAATAGAATATATGTTAGCCCTCATGAAGAAATTAAGAAATTAATCGCATCTAGTTGTCAAGCCGTAAAACAGTGTGTGTAACTTTTTACAGGCATATCCCCTAAGTTATTCAACATTAAACGTAAAGCTTAATTGTCTCAATTTATTTAATTTGTGAAGGGTAATTAACCAGTAATCTCCAGGGCAACAATACAGCCACCTGCTTTCAATGTACAAATAAATAATTGTCCTACTATTGGTTGTAGGATTAGTAAATGAATGAATACACTTTTTTAAATAATTTCTAGCTATAATAGATTTTTCTCGCCATGTACCCATGGAAACCACGCAATTGTATAACAAAACGTACTGAAGCTATTAGCCCTGTCCGCACAGCAGTTGGAAACCGTTTCAAATCGTCCGACGCACGAGCAGTTCATTTATAATGCCTCCATAAGGTTGAAAATCCATTGTTTTAGTTGGAATGCGCACGCTGCGGGCGATTGTGTAACTAATTTGTGTACTGTGCGCACAAAGCTATAGTCGCAGAATTCAGACGTCTTACGTCATACGAACAAATAATTCATTATATTTACATCAAATTGGAAAAAAATATTGTTGACAATAAAAACATTTGCATAACGTCAACCGTGATATAAGACGTCTGAATTCTTGTCGCGACTATAATAAAATTTTCAGAATTAAAAGTAAAAGCAGTGAATCTTAAAATGCTATATGCGTGGAATCGAACAAGAATTATGAATGGAAGAAAGTAATATTTGCGTGATTACAACTAATTCTGAAGCAACACTTAGTTCGAAAATACAATGAAATAAAAAATTAACTGTGCATTATACCGTAAACTATAGCATAAAAAATTGCATTGAAAAGTATGAGAGCAATTAAAAATTGCGTTACCTTCACCTAAAAGGAAAGGAAATTCGTGAAAAATGCTAAATTTATTAAGACAAGATTGTCAAGAATTACTTTTAATAAAAAATGCGCACCTGTTTGTAACAATATACAGAGTGTTTCTGTAAAAATATCCAGCTAAGAATATATATTATTTTTTTCACAGGTTTGCATTTAAAAATTAAATTCTGATAACATATTCTTTTGTCGATTATATCCCTCATCATTATTAGAAGCTACATCAACAAACTATATGTTAATGTGTTCGTAAAAGAACATACTATACAAGTACGTACAAAAATAGAGAGCGTTCCGTTTGAAAAAATTAAATTTGTATTTTTAGGAAAAACCGATAAACTTGACAACATCGTTCTTTTCCAGTTTTTTGGCCCCTGATTTTATTTTGGGTTTATTATGTGCTTACATGTAAATTTCTTATTTACCCTGTATATATTTCAGTAAACAGATATTATCCACTTGGAGACTCATATATATTTTTCGTGTGTTAGCCATTTTGAGTTAAAAGTAAAATTAATGTGTTACACAATTTAATCTTTTTATAAAAGAATAATCAAAAGTTCGATAATTAATTATGCTAAAAAATTAAAAGGTAAGTATTTGAAAAGAAAAGTCTGTGGGTGTAATATAGTGGAAGGATGTGCATTATGGGTTATCTATATGATTTACATATAAGACGAATCCTATAAAATTATATGCCACATTAAAATTAGAGTGAGGTAGATACAGTGCGTTATAGCTGAAATTCAAGTTAAGTGGACTGCTAACCTCTTTTCTAGAAAATGTCTAACCTAACCTAATCTAACCTCTATTTATGTCGTTATAAAAGCTAACATATAGACTTCACTTCACTTTTTCAAAAGCAGTAAACTTTCTTGTGTGTCTTTATACATAGTGACTATAAAATATGAAAAATATGTTCATAAATTTAAGTAGATAACATATCTGCGAAAAGATTGATGACAGTTGGCAGGTAAATTAGCAGAAATTTAGTTCTTATACAGTATGCGCCAAAAGTATGGATTAAATTCAATAAAAACGAAACAATTATTTTTTGGGAAAAATCTTCGAACAGGTCGATTTTTAATTTAAAAAATACATATTTTAGCGTAAAATGCGATTTTCAAATGTCATTTGTTTTCGAGTAATGACGTCATCGATTTTTTTTAAATGGCAACACCATATTTTTTTCCTTGATTCTGAAAGATCGTTTAATTCTCTATCAGACAGTACTAAAATTTTGCCCTCTTACATAGCAAAGTTTTCGAGTAAATTACGATTAAATGTTAGAAAACGTAAATCAATTAAAATAAAGCAAAAACGTTATCAAGTTTAGTTTTTCGAATTCCATAGCTCTTTTATGGATCACGCAGGTGAAAATCTTTGCAAAGTGTCATTGTCACACCGACTTTCTAATAAGTATTGTAAGCGACATAGAAATTATTATTCGATTTAAAGTAATATGGCACATTTAACTGTTACTCAAAGAATTGAAATTTTAATTCTTATATGCGGGAATATGACTAGAACTCAGCAGGCGATTTATTTAATGAAAAATATCCAGATCGCCCTATCAGCCAGTCAACAGTCAGTAAGGTAGAGTCTAAATTTAGAGAAACTGGCAATGTTGTAAATATTCCAAAACCTGGACGTCCAAGCATTAATGAAAATCAGAAACAGAACATTTTGATAAGTATGGTGGATAATCCTCATAATTCTTTACGATTGGTTGCATTAAACAATGACACTAGTCAGAGCACAGTGCTACGTATCTTGAGGAAGGAAAAATATCATCCCTACAAAATTCAACTTGTGCAGGAACTCAATGAAGATGATCTCGATCGCCGCTTACACTTTTGCGAAATTCTAAAGGAAATAGAAATTTACACCGGCAACATTTTGTCTGAATGGTACAGTAAACCGTCAAACTTGCAGATATTGGAGTCAGGAAAATCCTCATTGGATGGCAGAGGCACATACCCAACACCCCCAGAAATTAAATGTGTGGGCTGGAATAGTTGACGACAGAATAGTAGGGCCTTTCTTCTTTGAAGGAACCCTTACAGGACAAAGATATTTAGAGTTTCTAGAAAATGACCTTGTTCCAGCCCTTGCAGTAATTTTTCCTAACGATAATGACCCTGACATTCCTGACGATACTATATGGTTTCAGCAAGACGGTGCACCTCCGCACTTTGCGCTCCCTGTAAGAGATTTTTTGGACAACTGTTTTCCTGGGAGGTGGATCGGCAGACGCGGACCGATAGAATGACCTGCAGGATCGCCAGATCTTACACCTCTTGACTATTTTTTATGGGGATACTTGAAGTCAAAAGTGTACATTAATAAACCACGTAATTTAGAAGAACTTCAAAATCGCATTCGGGACGAAATACGCAGAGTTACCCCAGAAATCATTCATAATGTGCAAGAAGAATTTCTTCACAGACTTGCGCATTGTCAAGAAGTTGCTGGATGGCAATTCGAACATTTGATTTAAGAATAAAATTGAATCAATTGTATTTTATTTTACATACCTCAGAATTGTTACTTTTTTATGGATAAAATTTACGTTTTCTAACATTCAATCGTCATTTACTCGAAAACTTTCCTATGTAAGAGGGCAAAATTTTAGTACTGTCTGATAGAGAATTAAACGATCTTTCAGAATCAAGGAAAAAAATATGCTCGAAAACAAATGACATTTGAAAATCGCATTTTACGCTAAAATATGTATTTTTTAAATTAAAAATCGACCTGTTCGAGGATTTTTCCCAAAAAATAATTGTTTCGTTTTTATTGAATTTATTCCATACTTTTGGCGCATACTGTATAAAATTTGCTTAGTTGTAACACTGTAAATGTGAACTTTCATAATTATCATGTGTTTACTTGTATAATTTAAATTTTAAAACAAAGACTTCGAAAATTGTAAAACAGTTAGAAAAATATAAGTAACTTTTTAATTATAATTTAAAAAATGATAAGTTTCAGTCTAGTTTAAAAAAAAACTATAGTAAGATTACTTTGTTACACCTGTTCTGCTTCAGGGTCAGTGTTTGACTAGATCCGGTACTGTTATTTATACGAAAAATTTTCAGACAAGATTATACATATACACCAATATTAATCCTAATTTATCCTCGAATTTATCCTACCTATACAATATACGTAGTATAATATTCTCAGACAGTATAGCTGTAAATTGAATCAACCAATCAATCATAAAGTGTTATTAACTAGAGGCAATCATTTTCATTGAACATTATAAATGATACTTATCTATTCAAAGGATAACTACAATTTTAACCGGTTACAATTTGATAGATACTGAAAAAATAGAAACCCTTGCGTCATTGTCATATCAAAAGATATATTGTATACCCAACAATCAAATTCTGAACATAATTTTGTATATACATATTTTTTGAAAAGAGAAGTGAAATCCCAGTAGTTCAAAGACAATCAATTTTGGTGTATAATAGTAGTTATACATGACGTTTCCCACGAAAAATTGTTAAGAGAAATACCATGAAAAATCAGTTTACAAATCGATTGTTTACAGCTATTATATATTTCAAAACTGGGTAGACTACAGAAGCATCTAAATTCTACAGACACCTTTACAAAGTTATTAACTGGTGTGTATTTTTTGTTGTTTTGGTTGGTATAATTACGCAAAATACGATAATTAGTCTCACAGTTTAAATATTGTTTAAATACCAGGAATTTCTACGTCACTGCAAGGTTATTCCGGAGAAGTTCAATTGACATTTTTTGGAAAAAAAATTTGGTGTTTATATCATCTCACAAAATAAAATTAAATTCTATGAATATTATGAAAAACTAATGCAAAAATTGAAACAATTTTCTCACCGTGAAATTTATTTTTCAATTTAGGTACACCGCAAAAATCACAAGGACGAATTTTAAATGAGACAATCCGCACGTATTTACAAACTTACATTCTTTCACGAATGCACTGTTATAACACCTAATTAAATATTCAATATAACGAATATCATATCGTGCCAAGAAGAACATGCCTACTAGAAGAAGCATGAACATTGAAGAAAGAAATTAATTTAGAGAAGCAAAATTAAGTATAATTTTATGATCCAAAGCACAGTACTAGTAGTATAACGAATGCTCGAATCCTCGTTTACCTTACATTGAGCGGTATTTCGTGAAAGTGTAGCTGAAGAAACTAGTTTCATAAAATCAGTAGCGTATGCAAGATAATTTTAATTTATAGAGTAATTCCCTAAGGTAAATTTTTTCCTTGTAAAAATAAGAGCAATAATAATTCAAGTGCTAAAAATTTCGTGAAAACTCGTGAACCTATTCTGTAGTATGGAAATGTATCAAAGAGAAAGATTGTTAATATTTATAATTTTGTATAAGGGTTTCATTTAAATTTGGATACCTACAAACCATCTACAAATCATTGAGTCGCATTAGGTAGAAATGTGAGTGTTTTGAAAAATAATCACTATATGGTAAATATAAAATTGGGAACTCTTTATTTTAGTAAAATTCCAGTATCGTTAATTCATTAATCTACGACGCTGTCATTATGACACCTTTAGCATCCTCATTTGGATGCCATTATGGCCTTCATAAGAGCATGCAAGTAAAAAATAAACGAAAACAAAGTTAGTCACCACTTTTACTGATTATTAACTATAAAAAAATTCAACAACATTTATTTATTGTATACTTACATTAATTACAACTTCTGAAAAATTTGTTAAATTACTTCCAGCAGATGATAAGTGGGTTGTATTTTTAGAAAGCAAGTTTATATCCCGAGTGCTTGAACTTGTTTAAGGGTCATCAATGTCTGAAACGTTACCCAAAAAATTAGAGGCCACTTTCTTCTTATTTTCTTTGGAATCTTCTTATAGATTTCTACCACTGTGTTAAAGCGCCAACCACCATGCCTCTTAACAGTTAATAAATCTACTCCTGAATCTGCAAGTAATGACGCAGATGATCTACGAAAACAATGTCCAGCATATTGTTGAGGATTCAGAAACAATGTTATATTACATGACATTTTCCCAAATGTATTAATGCCAACTGGCTGCTTGACACATTTTTCATTTCTGTACCCCACAAAAAATCGAGTATGATCTGTGTTGCTTGGCTTCATCGCTCTATGTCTTCGAACCATTTCCACCATATTTATTCTTTCAATGTTTCCGCTTGTGAAAAAAAAATCTTGTGTTATCTTTGTTTTCATAAACGGAATAGTAATATTCCTTCATCTTTAACATTGGCTAGGTACAAATTTGTCAATTCAGATGCCTGCAGGCACCTGCTGGCCCCACTATCAATGCAACTCTTATCTTAACATGAGTTCTATTGTCGGCTTCCAACAAAAATTAATTTATGTTTTCTTTTGTTAAAATATTATATCTTTTTGACCGAAACCTGATTTTCTTTTTAGAAACGCAATTAAATGGACGTACTTACTAATATTCGTATTTTTCTTCATTGATATAACAGAACGCAGCATGGAATAATATACACAAAGCGACAAAGATTTGCTATGTTTTGAAAGATATTCGAAATATGCTAGGAGAACCTTTTCATTGTTGATGTTTTTGATTTCTTTCCCTTTACATCAATTTTCAAGTTTTGCATAACTTTGCTCGTACGTCTTTCTTGATTTTTCCGGAAGTAGGGAATCGACAACGCTTTGTGCAATGTATTAGATATCCGAAGAGACACTCTCGGAATCAGAATCATCCATATTAATATTCTTTTTCACTAAAACTGAACGTATGAAACAAAATTGGACGCCAATAATGATGTCAAAGTCAAATTTAAAACAAGCAATAACTGTGGTTACCATGACATGGTCAAACAAGTGCACCTAATAATTTTGAATTTCAATTTATGAAAACGTTTCTGATATGTTAAGATAATTCGAATTCGCAAATAAAATCTTTTGAATGACGTACGTTGAATATGAACTTGTTAACAAAACTTGTGTAACTAACTCAATGTGGCTAGGTAGCAGCCAGTTATGTCAAAACAATTAAGATAAGATATAATAGTTTCATACAAAGCATAATTTGAAGTCAAAATAAGAACTGTTGAAAATATACCTAAAACTGGTTTTACGAATCCCAAACATGACCAAGAGTGTATGCAAGTATGTGGCATTAGTAGAAATAAAAACACTGTATTAATTAAACATATATTATACGCTTTAAGTTAAGCTATATTTGTAAAAAATCTAATATCATGCTAGCGATTATCTATTTATTGCAAGTTTTTTATTAAAAATGTAACTGATATGAAATGACGATAAATAAATGATATACGGAGATTGCAACTTAACTAGAGAAGTACAAAATCAGTAAAATTGCAAAAAAAAAAATAATTTGAATTATAAAAACTAAATACTTTACTTTTTTATATTACTATATCTTTTTTCTACGTTCACGCAAAAAATAAAACTTTATTGAACTATATTTAGTGGAAAAAGTGGTTCTTTATTGCACTAGTGCAATAAAATGTTTATTGCATTCATCTGTCATTCTACTACAGCGTTTTGTCATCATGACAAGCATAAACTTTCAAATCGGCGTCATATTTTCCTGCACTTAGTGTCATTTAAATAAAACATTTTTTAGTTTTTGCATGAATGTAGAAAAAAAATGTATGCAACTCGTAAAAAAAGTGCTTATTGCACGTCGCGTTTTGTACTTGTTGCATAAATAACTATTAATATCAAAAGCATACCTAATGAAGTTTGATATATGTATATTAGTTGATATGCTCTTTGTATTGCAAGGTTAAAATATTTTCATTAAATCATATTTTCATAACTTGTTTCAATTTCATAATTTATTTATTTTAGTCAGAATCGCTATGAGCAGTAAATTCAAATTTTAACCAACACACTATAAATAGATAACTACTGTTTACGTACCCATACCAAATATTACGTTATTTAATGTAATTTAATCCCTAGTTCTGCATATTTTCGGAGGTTTACGATGTATACCTTACAAAAGACCACCCTGTATGTCTAAAAGTTTGAGGTCATAATAAAGAAAAAATTCACATGACTCCAACAACAACGGATTTCCGTTAAATGCATATAATGAAAGATAATATGGAAAAATTTCCATTTTTATCCATGGTCCTGATATTTTGCGTAATTAAAATATGTGGGGAATGTCAGCAGAGGTTATCTAAATGCTACATGGATGTTTATTATTTATCGCTATCAGTTTTATAGTAACCCTTTATTTGCAATTAAAATATTATGTCTAGATTATTTACATTTCCTGATTACATTTAATAGAAAAATAGAAACAAACTTCACGTTCATATAGCTACAAACTTACATATATATTTTTTGAGATACATTTTACAATAGCGCTATATTTTATCACATATTAATAATTTACCTATTCTGTGTGTTTGTTTTCCAACAAATTTATCTGTATGTGAATTCAGTATAACATTAGATAAAAATATTACCGGGAAAACTTCAAAGTGGCAATGAAACAGCAAACATGATAGTTACAATAAATGATGTGAAAACACGTGACACTGTAGGATATTGCAGTGGCTTACAAATTTAAATAATTTAATTTAGTAGATATTGATAAACTATTAAAGCGACAAAAGGACTATCTATTTACGCATTTTAGAAATTATTTTCAAGGATATGCTCATACCTACTTGTCTTTATTTAAACAGATTAAAGGTTTATCATAAAAGTGATTATTAATTATCTTACTACTTTATACGCAGATTATTTTGTTCTTGACTTAAAGTGTTCATATATTTGTTTGAAGATAATAAAATGTACGTGAACATGCATGCAAAATATATTTTGCTACTTTGAAGAAAAGTAAATCAACAACTGAATACTTGGATACTCGTAATTCTTTAAAAGAATACTTTATTATTTTGATTTGCAAGCTTCCCTACCAGCTGTCTGTGGGTGAACAATTTCCGGCTTGATTGCCACGTCTTCGGTTTAGTTTCTTGACGTTTCGAGAGACATATCGCTCTCTTCATCAAAAGTAACTTTGAGCTACAGATCAAGAAAGCAAAACCGACGAAGTGACAACCAGGCGGAGCATTGTTCAGCTATGCTTCCATCATATTTGTCCTCTAGAATGTTCTCTTTCAAATTAGGTAATGTTTAAATTTGTAAGAAACATGCACACAATATTAAGTTACAAAATACACAATGATAGTACACCAGATATGTAGTAATGATTTACCCAAATTGTTCCTGTCATGACTGAAAGTGCTGTTATGCATAATTAGAGTAAATTTATACATACAATTAATTACTCTCTGCAAAGAAAGAGGATGAACAGTTCTGGTAGTCCTTAAGGGTGCCGTATTCTTGAAATAGTGTTTTCTACAAATACAAATAATTTTAGAGATTTAAGATCTGAATAATATATAACTTAGCAAATAGCATGAATGTTATCTCATTCCACCTTCGAATATTCAAAGGTGCCGACGTAAACCGAATATATAATGACAGAAAGCGGTCTAACCAACAAATTTTAGATAGAAACAGAAATCTTTCAAAATACGTATTATTTCAAATTTAAGTGTAGATGTAAATATTGTTAAAACATAAACCTAGTTTTGCATATAAGATTGTTCAGTTTTGTTTATACGAGGGACACTGAAAATTTTTGGATGTGCCGCCACTGGTGTCTTTATTGTAACAAAAACTTTCATCACATAATGTGCGTCCTATTAGTTGTTCACCCTTAAAGTTAGATCGCGGAATTTCAATTCAACGTCGACTTAGAGCAGTGTGAACAGGTTGTGTTTAACAGTTCTTGTCTACAAAGATGGAGCTGAATAGAGAATAGTGCCATGATTTTTTACGACTTTAAAAGTGGTTTAAACCAAGCACAGTGCTTTGAAGTGTTTTTGGTTGGTATGCAGAATTTAAACGAGGCAGATCATCTTTAAAAGATGATAGGCGAAGCGACCGATCAAGGACAGCGGTTACGGGCGAAAATGTTAAAGTTGTACAACGCCTGCTAGAAGAAGACAGGCGCATTACGTATGCTCGTAAGTTTGTTTGTCGATGAATCTCCAAGCTTCTCTCTGAAGAACAAAAAAAAGCTCGCATTGATTGGTACAGACAAATGATGGATACGTACGCAAATGGTTCATCAAAACGCATTTTTGACATTATAACGGGTGATGAATCGTGGATTTATCAGTTTGATCCTGAAATGAAAACGCAATCTGCTGTTTGGGTTTTCCCACATGAGACTGCCCCAACAAAAATTAAGAGAGAACGAAGTGTTGGAAAGAAAATGGTTGTTTCTATTTTTTCTAATAGTGCTACATTTCTTTTAGAGGACCAATGTACTGTTAATAGTGAATGGTATGTTACTAAATATTTACCTGCTTTGTTTGAAAAAATCCGGGAACGTCGATCTAGAGCAGGATTGCGCAGAATTTGTTTGCATACGACAATGCAACTGCCCACTGCAGCGTCGGGAGCCAAATTATTGGGACATCCACCTTATACTCCCGACTTGACTCCCTGCGACTTATTCCTCTTTCCGGACACCAAGAAAAAAATTCGTGGACGCACATTTTCAACACCAGAAGAGGCGGTAAATGAATTTGTAGCCGCACTGGAGGCTATACCAAAAGAAGTGTACTACCGTGAAGCCTTTTCTAAATGGGTTCATCGAATGAACAAATGTACTTTGAAAAACTATAATAAAGTTTTTCTCCCATATGTGTTTGTTTCATTTTATCCAAAAATGTACAGTGACTCTCGCACGTATGAGAAAATAATTGATAAAATTTGGGGTTAAAATAGGAGAATAATGTGTAACTGCCAAAGAATGACAAACACACATTAAATATAATGTTATTTAGATTATTTTTAGCATGTTTCGTTCTCTCGGTAAAAGTAAAAAAAAAATCAGTTTTATCCGCTACTTTGATAATATAGAATTCTGTTTTAAAAATTTCTGCTCATATTTGTGTTGCAGGTGTTGTAAAGCTTGTTGCAAACGACATTTTTTTACAGCTGATTATGTCTAGAATACATAGATTTGGATTAATTTCCCAGCTTAGTGATTTTGAGAGGGGGCGGATTGTTGGTTGCGGAAAGCAGGTTTGTTGGTGAGAGGCATATCTATAAGGATTAACAGATCCTTACGTACCATAGTACAGAGCTCGAAGATCGTCAATTCTTCGACTTTTAGCTCTCACATAAATCGAACTCTGAGCAGCAGCCGGAGTATTGCAAATCAGTGGTTTAAAGAACATTAGGTGATGGGCGGTACGCGTACAGTATATCGCCGAATACGAAGTTTTGGCCTTTTATCTTATCGTCCACATTGAGTGATACATCTCGTGTAGAGAGAGGAATCAGTGGAACCAAGTATAATGGAATTAGGCGATCTTTAGTGATGAAACCTGTTTCTGCCTGGAGATGCACTATGGTGCAAAGACGATTTGACAGAGTGCATCATGTCCATCAGCCAGTAGGCGGTATGATATGAAGTACTACCGCGTATCACCACTAGTTTTGATTAGAGGCACATGACAGCCCAACACTACATCCAGGAAGTGGTGGAGCAATCATTCCATATCTTCTTCGCGTTCTATGGTTCGTCTACACCGTACTATGGTACGCAAGGATCTATTAGTTCTTCTAGAAGTTCCTTCCTCCCAAAGTCACTAAGCTGAGAAATCTGTCAAAATTTACATACTCTAAACATAATCAGCTGGAAAAAAATGTCGTTGGCAACTAGCTTCACAACAATTTTAACACAAATGTGAGCAGAAAATGTTAAAACAGATTGATATGTTATCAAAGTAGAACCTATGTAAAACAAAAAGCCTGAAATTTTAATAACTTTTTTACTATGTAAAAAATTATCAAAATAAAAAGATATTCATTGAGTTTTTATATTTATTTGTCACATTAAGCCAAGCACTAATGTAAATATGTAAATTTCTGTATAAATAAAAACATAACAACACTTGAACATTCCAGTCGCCCAGATTAATAAATAGAATGAGTTCTGATTACTTCAAACTATAAATATTTACTCTCTCCCTTTACTAATAAATCTATCACTCCATCAAACATTTCAAAAATGTACTAATTTAAAGTATAGATATCCGTCTATAAGCAACATACTAACACATTGTTTACGCATTTTTCTCAAAAAATGTTAAATTGCCAATATCTGAATTGTTTATCTTTAAAGCATATATTTTTATTGCATGTATTGTTCGAGTTCGTATTAGTCAGCCAGTAATATAAATTTACTAGTTCGTTGAAAAACCTAGACCAACACGCGACTGACTCCTTCTTGATAACATCCATGATAGTTCGCGTCACCCTACCGTCGACTCCGTGGAGTTGTAAATTCCACATTAATTACATTACTATATGCACCCCAGACTGGAAGGCAGCACGCGGGGCCATGGTCCACCCTTCGCACGCGTCAACCCTACATAATCGTTAGATGGCCTTTTTAAAATGGGGGGTTATCGGTGGAGAATCTAATCAATAATATTGCACATATCTCACGGCGCTACCGGAAATAGGGTGTTTGCATAAAGAAATATGTATCCACTGTTTTGCCGCTGAATACAATTATACAATGAAAGTTAACTAATGTACAGAAAATCCCAATTTCGTTGGAATTGGAGTGTATTTATTTTCAATTATTCCATTAAGTAAGCAATATTTCCCGATATGTGAAAATGTACTAACGTTATTCCTATTTCGAAAGTTAATATCGCTGAATTCTACAATGATTTACGCTCTATCAGTATTTTGCCATGCCAAAATTCTAGAACACATATTGTCCACACAAATTAAGGAGTGTTTAGAAATTAATATTATTTTACCTGTTTCAATCGCGTTTTAGACAAAAGAACAATTTTAATATTATTAGATAAAAGTAAAGCTTCCAACATAGTAAACTTTGAATTATTAATTAGTATGTTGAGATATATTGGCTTTGGGGACGCTGAAGCCTTATCCTGGTTCAGAAGTGTTCTCTTCATTTTGAGTGTGTCGAATCCTATTGATCACTTAATTGACTTGATTTTGTTTGTAAATATTCAAACTTTTATATATTATGTGATTAATTGCAAAGATCACTCTTAATAAAGAACTTTTGATTGAATACTTGCTCATATTTGTACATACCAGATAAAAATAAAAGTGTTAAGTTGATACATGCGTGAATGTCACAGGTTGAGCTTCGTGGAAGATTCGGATGAATAATAAAAACACAAACTGTCTAATGTCAGAACCTTGCATGACAGCCGCTTACTTAAATATTTCTTAGTTGTGCTACTTCTTTTGAAAATACCCTATAGATGTACAACAATAACTATATTAACTGTTATTATAACGAACCACTGGTCTGACATGTCAATTGAAGAAAATAATTTTTAAATTATTTACAAAATTACCAATCAAATATTAACCTTTTGTTGTTTTTGGCTGATATTTATCTTCAATAACCGAAGTTGAAAAGCAAAATTTAACAGTAATGTTGCATATTTAGAGAAAAAATTAGTAAATTAAATCAAATTTTAATATTTCAAATAAAATTATTCTAGAATCTTTTTGTGAAATACACTTATTATGAGCAATGTATATTTTCTTTAAAAATAAATAATAAAATAATGCAAGTAACAAATCTTTTTTTTTTCAATTAATTCAAATAGTCGTAGAACATCTTAAGCATATAACAGAAACATTTAATTAAGTTGATGAAAGGCTAAGTAGATAAACTGTAGCTAGAAATTAGAAATTTCTTATCTACTTCACTGAACTGCACATTAAAAAACATTCAGTCACATTCATTTCTTATTATTATTTCTTTTAAATCAATACAACAATCTCATCTCATGAGCTCTCTAGTTTTCTAATTCCTTCGTATAACATTTTTAGATATGTAGAAGACACATTGCTTTTTTAATAAACAACAGTCATAGAAATGTACCGACCTAGCACTACAAAAACTTCAATATGATCATTAGAAAAGGCTACATTTATCTATCTTCATATAGATGATATTAATACTGTGTTTCCTTAATATACCTATCTTATCAGGACATCCTTGTATATAGGATAGATTGGTTGTTGCCAAATATCCCTCCTTTTCTTTTCTCTTAGGTGTTCTTCTAAAAGCTATTTCAATATCCCTGTTGCTGTATCTATTTCATCTGAGAACATATCACAAATGATTCAATTCTTCCTCACATGGCTCACAAAAACATTCTCAAAGAAGTGCATACGAATCCGATATCAGGTGATTAAAGAACACCTCGACTCTATTGGCTTTCAAATGTTGCCAATCCTAAAGTACCACTTCTGCCAATAGTGAGTGCAATAGATGGGAAAGTCAGAACAACATTTCAAGAACGCTAAAGGTTTCATCAACATGATCAAGACAATCCAACTCCAACCAGATGGAGTGATGTCATTGTTCACAAAAATGCCAATCAAAGAAGCTTTGGGAGAACTTCATCGAAAGCTCAGCGTAGAAAGGAAGGATGAGAATTATTTAGTAGATTTGGTTGAAATGTGCACCGAATAGACCTTCTCATTCAGGGGCTCAGAAATGAGTTCTGTGAACAATCTGTTTTGGCAAACATCTACATGGAAACTTTTGAGAAACAGACTTTGAAGTCAATTAAATAATTATCAATTTTCTGAACTACGGCCATCATTAAATAGGGTACCACAGGGTACTATTCTCGGGCCAATATTGTTCTCTATTTATACATTTGATTTAACTTTTTCTTTTAATTGCCGAATTATATAAGTCGAGGGCTGGGTTTGTAACATCTCTAATTAATAAGGATCTCTTAAGTTTTAATAATTGGTGCAGTGATAATGATGCTAGGGTTAATCCTAGTAAAACAGTAGCATTGTGTATAGATAACAAAGACAATATATATGCGATAACTATAACATCATCGTTGATAATACATGAGTAAAATCTGCAAGGAATCTCGGTTTCATTTTGGATGGTTCTTTGGATTTCAGTGATCATGTTAGTCAGGTAACAAAAGATCATTCTTCCGGCTTAAATCAATGTATCATTTATTTGACGAACACACTAAATTGAAATTAATTAAAGCTTAAGCCAAGCTTACTTTCACTTTTTTCCAAATTTCAAAGAATTCACAATGTCTGCTGTTTGACACGAAGAGAGCACATAACACATTTAAATAGAATGAATGAGCCAAGATTGAAAATTTGAGAGGAATATTTATACGTAATGTTATTATATAAAGTATGCAAGTACTAAACTCCCTCATATCTGCATAATTTCTTAATTAAGCGATCTGATGTACACAATGTATTTGTTAGAAAAGATGTATATACGATTCCTCAACATGTAACATCAACATTTGAGGGGTCCTAACTTATTAAATAAATACTTTCATATATTACATTTACCACTCAACTTGTCTGTAAGGGAATTGAAGAACCTGTTGTTGGATCTAATTAACAAAACGATTTATGTTACTAATTTATTGTTTTACATTTCTGTAGAGATGTACACTTTCTGTATTCTATACATAAAAGGTGGAGTGGAATAGTGGCGTAAGCCAAATTTCTTACCTTTCGTGTAATTACTTTCTTTTTACACAATAAAGCATAAACTATGCGCGGTGTGATAATGTTCAATGCCATATAGATATTTCTCAATTTGTAGTTGACGTGTAAAATTCAGGAGATTTTATGATAAAACATAATAGTTGAAAATATGTATGCTGTTTTGTTCTTATTCTAAATGCTTTATCAGCCTGCAAACTGTTGTACACCCTGGAGAAAAGTCTCTGAAGCGTTATTTCAGTTATTATTGTAAAATAACTATTTTAAAAAGTAATTAAACCGAGATGATTTTGCAATTAAAATATTTTTGACATGTCTACAATTAGGCAAGATAACAAATAAACAATGAAAGATTTCAACTATAGTACCTACCAACATGAAAACGAAAAACATTAGTGTGCTCGAAAAGGTCAATAGTTGCAGTACTTCATATAAAAAAAATTTCTATGCCTTCATAGTAAGAGGTTGAAAAATCAATTTCAATTGTAACTTTTAAGCCGCTGCCATGATAACAGTAAGTTATAAATGTTTGACAGCGTTGCCAAATTTGACATTTTTCTTTCACAATTCGATTCCTTATTTTGCTAAAAAAAGATATACCATGTGCAATTGATATCTTATATCGTTATTGCGAAAAATTGCATTATATTAATACCAATTAAAATATATTGCTGAGCTGAACACAGTGAAATTCAGGTACACACTGCTACCACGCGACATGAAAATCTAATAAGTCGGGATTCACAACACGTCGGATGGCGTGGCGTGGCGTAGCGTCAGAGCAATGTGCACACAATATATAAAAATACATAAGAATACTCGGTGCCAGATCCTTCTGACATTGCATCACATGGCGTGGCGTGGCGTGCCATCAGAGCAATGTGTCCCCGGCTTTAAGTATGATTTTGAACATGTGCACTCTGAGCGCAAGGTATTTTCTGAAATTTCAAACATGTTTACAGTACTCGAAAAAACATTTGGTTATAATTTATAATGCCGTCTGCGTATGTAATTGTACGATTTAATAATTCCTCTCAACTATTTACATGAGTTTTATTAGGATTTTTAGATGCCCCAAAAGGACAAATCGAGGGGATTAAGATCGGGAGACCGAGGCGGCCACGGAAAAGGACTACCTTGGCTGATCCATCGATCAGGAAATGCAGTATTTAAATATGTTTTTCCTGCTCTACTAAAATGAAAAGATACACCATCGTGTATCAGCCATATGTTATTTCGAATATTTAAAGGGACCTCTGCTAATAACGCAACAAGATATCGATTGAAACATGTTATATGTTTTTTTAGCAAAATAAGAAAGTAATCGAACTGTGAAATAGAATGCTAAATGTGGCAACGCTGTGAAAGATTTATAACTTTAAATGGATAATTTCGTCTGCTCCTGCATAATGCAAGCATATTGGATATAATTGCGGCAAGAATTCAGAATGCTGACGTCATATCAATTCATTATTTTTTGTAATTTAGTGTAACATATATTGTGTAAACTTTTGGTGTAGTTGTATTAACCTCCTTTGTTTAATTTATTTTTTCAATATTAAGCAGAACCAGAAACGAGACTGAAAACAATGACTATGACTAATTACTCAAAAAGTCATTATGCAATAATTGATAAAGTGTGTCTTCGTTTCTTCAAGTTTAAACAAAGGATACAGTAGTTTTGTTCTAAAACAGGTATCAACATCGATAAGGATGCATTAATTATAACCCGGTTTTTAACGCGCTGAATCTTTTCAAGGCCATACAAATAATAGATATTTTTCCCAGGACGCCACCTTTTTTATTGAATTGAAACACAATTGATCTTAATTATTATCTTTTGTATTTTGCGCGTGGCTGTTTGTGTTTTTATATCAGGTAACAATTATTAATAGTAATTATACTGCATTATAATTGCCTTAAAACGTAATCTATATCTATCTAATATTAAATTATACAACACATGAGTATTTTAGTTATGTTGAAAAATAGATTTGATAAATTTTTCAAACAGAAAAATGTAGGTATCTATTTAAAATGATAAAGTTTGCCAGGTGTTTTTTTTTCATCATACTGCTGATTTAAATTCAAAAACACTTAAAATAAAAATGGAATTACATTTGCAACTTCTTGAAAATGTCAGAGTATTCAGTGTTGTATTAAATCACAAAGGAGAAATTTTGCATATTTTCGCAGATTTGAATTATTTCAAAATGGATGGTAATTTCTACTGCTCCTGAGGCAGCGTAGTCCAAAACTGTTTACTACTACGTAATTATCTAATTTCAACCTCTAATTAATTTTTGTAAAGTTTATATGAACAAAAGTAGTAAATTTAAGCAATTAAAAAATAAGACATGGCTTATGCAACTTATGGTATATATTGCGATATATTGTGATCAATTGATTTGTTCGTTTTTCTACAAATAATATTCCCTAGATTAGATCCTTCATTAAGATAATATATCTAATTTGTATTTCTGCGTATACTCAACCGGTCCCAATTTCCTTTGAACTGATAAATATAATGTGTAAGTTAAGATGCAAGATAATTTGTTCAGAATTTTTCAGATCTATATCGTGTAGGTTTGACTAGAACGGTTTTCTGCAACCTCTTGTACTTGGAAAAGTTTAAAACATAGACTACAGAACTTATAGGGAGAATAACTTCCTAACTTCAACTTCTGTATTATTAATTTCCCAAATTGCATGTATGTCTCAGATCAAAAAAAAAATTGTCATCTGATTTTTACACTTATTGTGTTAAAGGCATGTTTGTATACATGAGACAAATATAATAGTAATATAAGGTTTATTTAATTTGTTGTGTCTCAATAGGAAGAAAGTTGCAATTTTCCACCGATAAAATTGTACTTTGACTAAAAATATGAGCATTCAGGGTGATTTATAACTTATTCAAAAAAAATGAGAATAAATGCGTCATAAAATATGGAGTCAATGTTGTAAAAAAAATGAAAAATCCTTATTGCTTCCGAGAACAAAAATCATTGAAGTTGTAGTATTAGCGACTTTTAAATCGCTAGGCTTCTGTAGTCTCTAGAGTCATCGAACTACATTCTATCTGCGTTTTTAGTATTAACGTTGTTTCGATAGTGTTTACATTAGTCTTTCAAGTATTAAAAATGGCTTACGACTATAGCAACCCGGACTTGTTAGATATCGTTTCAGTTTATGGTGAAGTAAGACAAGATCCTTTAATGTAACATGGGAAATTTGCAACCGAATCGTGGGCGATCACGACGTATTGCAGCAGCTGAGGAATATATTTTAGAGATTGTTGAAGAGATTCCCCGAATAAGTACCAGGCAAATCGCATAATAAGTATAAGGAATGTTCCAATCAACAGTGTGGCGTATCATACACGAGGGGCTCAATTATATTCGTACCATGTACAGCGTGTCCAAGAATTACCAAAGGATTATTTCTTAAGAACTATATTTTGTAAACGGTTACTGCAACAAAATGCTCAAAATCCCAGATTTACAGCTGACGTGCTATTTTTACGCGGAATGCAATGTATAACATTAATACTCATGCTTGGGATTTTGAAAATTAGCAAGCGATCCAACGGGATCATTTCTAACTTTTCCTTAAATGTTTGGGCAGGGATTGTCAATGATCACTTGACTGGACCATTCATATTACCAAATCGAATAGATGGAGTTCGTTATCTCGAATTCCTTCGAAATGATCTGTCTGGACTTCTGGAGGATGTGTCCTTAGCTCCCTCTCATTTTCGACAAGATGTTCGGGAGTACTTTAATGAAGTTCAAGGGATACGATGGATTAGACGAGGAAGACCGTTACCATAGCCGCCATGATCTCCTGACTTAAATCTTTTAGACTTCTTTTTGTGGGGATATTTAAAACGTGAAGCGTATCGCATCTATGGTATCTCACCAAAGTGAACACTATTGATGATATGAACTTATATGAAGTTCAAAACGGAAATAACCAAAAACATTCGTGTTAGTTCGTAGAAACTGGCCCATATATGTTTACACGATGATGGACAAAATGTTGAACACTAGTGGTAAGATAGGTATGTCAAATGATTTTAAAAACTAAAACCACAAATTAATTTTATTAATTAATAATAGCAATAGCAACAAAAGCCGTTGAATTATAGTCTGTTTGGAAATGAAAGAGAACAATAAAACCCCGAGATAAGAACCGGCCATGGACCTGGTAATATTTCGTTTCAGGTAACTATCGGGTAACACTAATGCTAACAGGTAATGGGTGTACATTAGTATATTCTACTGGATACATCATAGGGCAGGAGCCAGTGTATTGTGACAGATCAATCCAGTCTTAGAGCTGAATATACCAAGACGTGCTAGTGCAGTAGAGTAAAATTCGACTTGTGTTTAGTGACTATTGTGCCAGTGGATATAATATTGTTTGGGTAAAATGTCGAGCTTATCAAATTACGTACCTGCTAGACGCGTGAAAAGATGTACGCTGTCTCAGAATGAGAAGATTATTATATTAAATGTATTTAATGCATTGAAACACCAAAATCCTGCCAACAGTGTTGACGACATCGTGGAAAAATGACAGGGATTGGAAAATCGACTACCTACAGAGTTTTAAAGGACACAAAAAATAAACAAGATACTGTAAATCCCCCAAAATCATCTACAGGGAGGTCAAAAGTCGTTATAGATGATTTCTTCGAAAATGTCATTCGCAGAAAAGTACACTCATTTTATTTTAAAAAAGAAATATCAACGCTAAGCAAAATTTTAAGTGAACTTTCAGAGAGTTGAATTTTTGCTGGGAAAAGCAGAACAGGAAGTCAGTTCTTATCGATAAAGATGAAATTATTTGTTGGCGAAGATCCTACTTAAGATCAATTAGAAAAATCCGTGACGAAGGGAGGAATATTTATTATCTAGACGAAACTTGGGTCAACGAGGGATATACTGTAACAAAAGTATGGCAAGATCAAAATGTAAAAAGTTTTCGACAAGCATTTTTGGATGGACTTTCAACAAGGTTCAAGGCACCTTCAAGTAAAGGGCGAAGATTAATAGTGACACATATAGGCAGTTGCCAGTGGTTTTGTAAATGGCGGTTTACTTTTATTTGAATCTAAAAATACAGGTGACTATCACGAAGACATGAACGCAGATGTTTTCGAAGAGTATTTTACACAGATGTTGGATCTTATTCCTCCGGGGTCTGTAATTGTCATGGATAATGCCAGTTACCATTCACGGCAGACCGAGCGGACGCCTACGACTGCTTGGAGGAAAGCTGATATAATTTAATGGTTATCCGGAAAAACATTCTTTTGAAACAAATATGGTGAAAAAGAAACTTTTGACACTTGTCAATCTTTATAAAGATCACAAAAAATATGTTATCGATGAAATGGCAACAAATTGCCAAATAACGGTACTACGGTTACCACCTTATCACTGTGAACTTAACCCAATCGAATTAGTCTGGGCGCAGGTAAAAGGAGATGTAGCGCGAAATAATACGACGTTTAAATTAAGTGACGTGAAAATTTTGTTAAAAAATTCCTTGGAACGAGTAACTGCAGATAACTGGCAAAGATGCATACATCATGTACGAAAAGAAGAAGAGAAAATGTGGGAACTCGATAATTTAATTGACGTTACTGCGGAACCTATCGTTATCAATCTAGGAGACGAAGATAATTCATCAGAATATTCAGAGGATGAATTTTAATATACCTACTTTTTTATTTTATTTATTGTACAACACTACATTTACTCACCATAATTTGAATTTTCAAAATACATATATTTTTTTTTGTATGGACTAAAAGTCTATTCATTAAATTTAAATAAATATTTTCATAATAATATTGAATAATTTTATTCGAATTACTAAAAACCCTCTTAACCCGGTTATGATGCTTAAAGTAGCCTCATGTTTTGAAATGCTGTTTTTATATTGTTTACTTATGGACCGAGAAATTGAAGCTGTATAGACAAAGACGGATTGTCGGGGATTAAATTTTAGCTACCTTCTACAATTTAGTACAACCCGGTCACACAAAGTTTTTTAAAAGGTACACCTCATCTATTCCCATAATACATAATATAAAAATATTGAATATAAGCACCAGTACTACATTTATTTACGATTTGCATAAATAATAAACTTTCATTACTCTCTTTCATTTCTAAACAGACTATAGCTGTTATACAATTTTATTTATTTCTTCCCTTGGGAAATTCTTTAAATTTTTTTGCCGTACCGGTCGCCGACATGCTTTGCCTTGCGCAAGGTCAGGTTTTACAGTACCGTGCAGACGTGTATTTTTATATCATTTTCGAACTGCCCTTTTTGTCTTTTTTTATAAATTTGTATTTTTAAAAGTAAAAGTTTATACAATTGGAAAATGTAAAATTTTTGTTTGATGTAAACTGATGAAATCTAAGGTTTATAAGACAGAAATTTTTATTAATTTGGGGAGCAATATCTTTTGGAAATAAAAAATTACTGAATTTTGAAAACAACATCGTGTATAAAATCGTAGAAACAACAAAAAAATGTAGACTGTATGAAACAGAGTTAAAGTCCGATTGATTCGATCATCTGTTCAATTAATCCATCCTCTGTATCTCAGAAACAGTCACAGTGAGTCTGTTTGTTTATAATATTTTCATATTTTGCCTCTTTGGAAACACACCGTTACAGCAAACAGATTTCATAAACAATTATTTAGTTAGATTAATATCGATATTATCAGCTAACGCAAAGTTACAAAAAGAGTACTGAGCAAATCTGCAACAGATGAAAGTTGTATCTCAAGGTAACAAATACAAATTGTTCTTGATCGTGACCTAAAACAACGAAGCAGTTACAACGATTGTGATTAGATAACCGACATTAATCGTAAAAAGCAGATTATTTACGCATGTTTAAGATAAAAGAGCGGTACATTGGGCGATTCTGTGATATATTGGAGACGTATTACAAAAATAGATAATTCGCAGGAATTTGATACCACGTTTGTCTGTAGTCACTGTCAAGCGTAATTGATAAATTTTTATTGGTTTTAAGATATATTTAATTAAATATTTACATTTTAATTCATCTTATACATTTTTTATCAGAAACAAATAATTCAAAAAGCAGCATTACGATAACTTTATTGTTTAACAACAAAAAATTACTATTGAATTATTTAAATCGACATGAAGTCGCTGTATTCGTCGCTATGAAATTATTTAATTTATGATGCTTTAAGGGCGCCGTAAACCCTTAACAGATACTGCTGTACCGAAATCTTGCATAATAAACATGTAGCACAAAAATAAAATTTTTGATGTTTTGTTTATTCACTGTTACTATTTAAATTTTCCTCAAATAATTTGTGGTTATCCTAATGCCACATTTTAAATATTATTTCCACATAAATATAAAAAAGTAACAATTTTATATCTGAGATATAAGTGGCCTGCTTACTTCCTGCAGTATCATTTACAGATTTAATGGAACGTCGCCCAGGGCGAAAAGTCTGCGTTAAGTACCTGCTGCAATGTGGGTCGCTTCCTGCAAGTCGAGCCGCTTAGGCCGAGCAGGACGTAAGCAGACCACTTATATCTCACCTGCACTCAGTTTATATGTAAACATACATACGAAGGCACAGCTAGTTCAATTGTCGGTCATCTCACCTATGGCATACTGATGAGAGCTAACAAGCCCGAAAGCGGTCCATGTCTGGTGGTGTGTCCGACAAGGGTTCTTGGCTGTTTACACAGATACTGCAGGAGTAATTCAATGCCGGTAGGGGCATTAGTCCGCGGAGTACTTGTTTTCTGCAGTATCATTTATAAATTTTATATCTAGTACTTCGTATGTTTATGCTATAAAAATATTTTTTTTATGTCAAAGCTCGCCGCCATATGTATGAGAGTAAGACAACACAAATTTTAAATGTCCGTAGGAAATAGCTGTTATTACAGTTAATTTATTTCACAAATCATAATGCTCATCACACTTATAGAAATAAGAGAAATTAAATACAAAATATCGTTAATTAATCGCGAGATAGTATTTTTTTGATAGCGCTTGTTTGATATAATGTTCCACGCCGCGCCGGGTACGAGTTTCGGATCTTCTGCTGGTTAAGTTGTATCTTGGGTAGTATAGTTTAATTCGAAGTAAACCAAACAGATTCAAGAATTCAAGGCATCTGATGCCGTTGCTGAAATATTGTAAAAATAATGATAACACCAATTTTAGAAAATGCCATCTAGGGCCATCGTTTCTCAACAGAAAGAGCTGAAATTTGGTAAAGGGTATACGAATATACGAGAAAATGATTTTCAATTTCTATGACCACTAGTTTCGGTTTGCAACATTTAATTGTTTTTTTTTTCTTATCTTCTTTCTTATAGGTGCCATATTGGATCTTGACAGTAACAGATGTAGAATAAAATTACAAACACATCAATATGTAACACTAACATATTGTTTGAAGAATAACGAAATAAACTAAAATTTAAAAAGTACTATAATTCAAATAAAAAATCTAGTTGTTCGTGTGTCCCAATTTAGACAATAACACCTTTATAGCTTTTGTTAGGTACTATTTATTATTGGATTGGAAATCTGGAAGGAGTTTAATTTGTTAGAAAAGATTTCATCATCAAATAAATGTCACCGTAAATACCAAAATATACATAGATATTGAAAAAGGTATGTTCAAAATTTGCATGTTTTCAAGAAGGAAAATACTCAAAAACAATAAGCAAGTTACTTCTGACCTGATTGTATGTATGTTTAAAATGATATATTACACTATTTAAATCTAAACTATACAGGGTGCCCGGGAAAATGTGGAAAATCTCTAGGGTGCAGATAGAACATGAAAAAATAAGATGAAACATTCCTATATTTTTCCTACAGACCCTCCTTACGGATATATGTGTCCCTGAAGAACGCCGCTAGAAATTGGTTTTTCTTGAATAACTTTTAAAGTACTTAATATAATTCAATAAAAATTTAATGTGACACCAGTAAGGATCTTTTAAAATAATGTCCTTGAAACATATTTAGCTTTTTTAGTTTACCAGAAGCGGGTTAAACTTTACAAATTAATGCCTAAATTTTTAACACCCTACATGATAAACACATGATAAAATAATAAATCTGGGTAGCTTCAACCTTAGACTAAAAAAAATGGTACTCTGCACCTGAGAGATTTCTCACATTTTCCGGACACCTTATACAGACACTAATCAAATATAATTCGTGACTTTTCTAAAGTCAACCAAATATGGATATGAATAATTCTGAACAATAATGTTAATAAAAGTTTCCAAAAAAAAAACCTAATACGCTGTTTCGTTCTTATTTGTAGGTGTAGTAACATAACAATTTTAGTGATTTTTTAATATAACATTTTGTTAATGTGTTACCTAGAAATTATTACATTTTAAGGAAGCATTTTAGTCTCAGCATTTTCGTCACTTAATTTATTGTAAATGTACAGAAAATATAAACAAAATTGTTACACAACGTAGTTTTCACTATTTTTTTTTTGTGTTTTCACCCACCAATCATACCTACATACATATTAAGTAGTTTAGCTACAGAAAATTATATTTTCTGTAAACATATTTAAAAATAGCGAGATGTAATTAAATATCTGAAAGTGGCATACTGTTTTATATTATATTGCAACATCTGATACGCATACGTGCTGTGTACATAAACAATTGATAACATGACACAAATTGCACTTGATTAATTTGAATTAACTTTTTGTGTTTAAAGTCTCAACAATAACTGTTGAATTCTTTATTTAAAGGTGTTACCTTTCTCGTTATAATAAATGTGGAACAGCTACTACAATATTTGTTATGTGACTAATCAAGGTATTGCATATCCATAATTCTTTAATATTTTTAAAATTTACTTCTATATTAAATGTTGTCTAAAATAATTGTTAATATTTTATAGGAATTAATATGATATTTTGTATGCCATAGCGCATTTTAAATAGATTTGATGAAATTGGTAAATATTTAGCCTTAAAAATCTCAAGTAACGTATACCATCGGTACTGTGTATACTCGCGTCAAGAATTCAGACGTCTTACGTCACGTCACGACTGACGTTACACATTTGTTTTTATTGTCAACGTAATTTTCGATATTTGGTCGCTTTAAAATCAATCATTTTTTGCAATTTAATGCAATATATAAACTTTTAGTGTAGTATATAGTTTTATTACTATCAGTTGCAGTTTCTTAAATTTTTTGATGGAGATATAATGAATTATTCATTTGTTCGTATGACGTAAGTCGTCTGAATTCTTGTCGCGAGTATACAAAATTAATTAATCCGATATATTTATAGATTCTCCGTACTCTCATGAGAAGGACACATAATCTTATCAGCAGCACAATAAGTACCAAAAATTTATATAGCTCTTTTTCATATCACTCCTATATTCTATGGCTGGGTCCAATTTTATTAGAGTTGGCAATCTTGTGCTGCTTTTTCTTGGTCTTGTCTTAGTCTCACAAGACAAATCAAGAAATATTGCTACAGCAAGAAGTCTTGCAAATAAAAGAAGGGGTAAATCGAGGGTAATATTTAAGCGAAGATTAGCTGAAGAAATAAATATTCCAATTCTATGGTACATACTTTATTTAAGGGATTTTCAGCATGTAAAATTGTTTATAAAATCAAAGTTTTTTTCTTACAAAAACAAGAGAAACTTTTGTCATATTTTGTAAGATAAGGCAAGATTTTTTCAAATTTTGCAAGATTTCTTGTCTGAGCCAACACAAAATTTTAGTTAGCTATCATTAAGTACACAAATGTTAACCACGTGGTCAGGGACGCCTAAAAGACATGAAAAAAAGTTATTTCGGAATTCTTGTTTGATGTTTAAGAAATGAGGCAAAACCCTCTGTGACAATCATCGTCCGATGTGGCTTAGATGTGTCAACTACCATACGATCGTTTTTTTACAGCGTTGTCAAATGAAGAAACGACGAAAATAATTATTTTTATTAATAATAATACCAAAGTACCCGATAGATAACTGCAGCCTTTTGCACATTTCGTTCCTCCATTACATACTGCCAAAAAATATATTTTCATTCATTACAGGTCCGTCAATTAGATTTTCCCTCGACTCTAGAAAAACAAACAGCACATAGCATAGGACGAACTATGTTATAGGGAAATATGCGACATAAATTCCTTTATTTAATTATTATAAAACGTTTAAAACCATAGCCTAGTAAACACACAGTATGCTAGTTGCATATTTTCCAAACATCAAAGCATACTGGTCAAATATCGTTGATATTACAAACATGTTACATTCAAATGCCGAGATGACGGATATAGTGCTGATTTATGGAAAGTGTGACAAGTGTATATTACCGTGTGGCAGCGTAATACCAAAGACGTTTCTCGGGTAGACAAATATTATGCCGAATCCTTTTTGAACCACATTGAACAACTGTTGTAGTTGCTGTTGTACCTTAGCGGTAAACATGTGGTCGTGTTTTTGTGTACACTTGAGTGTGTTTTTTGTTAGCCTTTCTGGTTTTTACCGACGGAGAAAATCCACCTGACCGTGGTCGTCCGGCCAAGTATCCCGCATAAATAAAAAGAACAGTCGAGAGAAGAAGAGGTCCCCAGCAAGTACAGAAATCTTTGCAATGACAAGTTTTAATGTAAACAAGTAAGAAAATGATTCGATATTCTTGGATCTCTCCAAATAACAGTCAGTCCTGGAGATAATTTGTAAATATTTTTTTCCTTTAAAAGCAGCGTAAATCGATACACGTGACAACGTGGTTTCCTTTAACACCTTTGGCTTCTGCGGAATATACCTATCCTCGCGGCTGACAGAAGGTCAAAGTCGCCAATAAATAGGGGTTTAATATAGTTTTAAAAAATATTTTTTTCCGCTTTATAAATATGGACGATTCCGTTCATCATTATTTTTCTCTATCCCCTCTTAAAATATTGCATAACTTCACGATATTCATTACAATAGCATATATTCCAAACGTACACGAAGTTAATTCAATGAGAATACGAGTTGTTGAAATGTTTGGTAAAGTATTAATATGAATTTTTATTGTTTACTTTGTATTCCACAGCTAAAATCCTATGACAATAAAACAAAGAATGCCATACCTCTGCTAATACGTGACAAAAATATCAAGTTTCTTCAAATATTAAATCGTTTATTAAAGACATTGAGTTGCCACACTGTCTTTTTAATAAACACTTCATGTTCATTGAAAAGAAGTTGATAAAAGGGTTAATATGTTCTTTATGTTAACAAATACACTTAATATTAAATTAGCATTTGTAGAGTATTAAATATTAGATTTATTACTATTCGTATGTATCAAAACGTGATTTAATATCAGTGAGAAGTACTATTGACAGCTCCTGTCTGCCCTTGAATATTTACATATCTATTTGACAATAAAAACACATTTTATTTATTGACATGTTCTGTGTTTTCTATAAATAATATATGAAGACTATCAACCTCCATATTAACCTAACGTGACAAAACTTGCTAGATTTCTGTACAAAAAATATATACAATTTAGAAAATCAACATATTATATTTGATTCACCTGAATAAGATTTTCTTATCATTATCTGTATTACCCATGAAAAAATAGAACATTAAATGTAATTAAGTCATAAAAAACATTATGAAGTATTGCTGCTTATGAATTTTAAATAGAATGTAAGCAGCTGTAGACTATGCCTGAACTTTGAGATCTGTATAACTATTTATTTAATGAAGAGAGCAACCTGTAATTAAGTAGGTAATATTATTTACATAAAAAGTAGTTTTCCTTCCAAACAAGAAACTGCAAATAAATAAGTAATTATCATTGTATAAATCCAAGTTCATTTTGTAATTTATATTATTATGCAGGCAAGTATGCAAGTGCACATTTTCACTTATTCTTCTAATATCGATCAGTGAATTGGATCAAGGCCACTTCATATTATTTGTTTCTATTTTATGAACAACACACAACGGCGATATTATAGGATGGTACAAAAAGTTTTGTGCTATATTCTTGAACAGTGAATGAATCCATACAATCGTACCATGAATTTTTGTCCAATCCAACAGTTCCTTTTGTACAAATAATGATTTCATAGAAATAGGTTTTTTTACACATTCGCATCCATGTAACGGATGCCTAAAAAAATTATTTTTTTTTTTTTTTACTTGTAAGCACAATCGATACCAGTATGTATGAAAAAGGATAGCGGGCAAACGGTATCACGATTTCGACTAATAACGCAAAATCAAGATGTGTATTCCTCGATAACGCTCTCCCATAAAATCGATGAAAATTCATCAATAACTTTTGTAATATTGTGCGATATGGCACTTAGTCTGATCTTGCTGAAACCAAAACACTCTAAGGTTTATCTCATTTTGTCGTTACAGATATAATTTTTTTACCATTAATGGTTGCCACAATGTTTACGCCTCGGTTTACGCACAGGTGAAAATAGAACACCCCTTTATACAGTGTTTCTAAATTAAAGTTCCAAATTTTTACTGCGTATGGAACTCATTAAAATAAGCCAAAAAGTTAAAGTTAACATGTAGCTTAAAACGCACCCTTAGGACCGTTTAGGAGGTGAAAAGTTTCTTAAATTTTTTCATCCAGCTTTTCTACAATTTTTTCGAGAAATTCATGATTTAAGTTTGGAATGTATCAGAGATATTCCTTCCGATTTTTCTGATGTACGCCTGTATACAATTTCTCTTGGTATCATAGCGTAACATTTTATTTGAATTATTTTATCAAACTTAATAATTTTCCGTAAAACTTTTCTTTTTCATAATATCTTCGATTTATGAAAGGTATGCAAGATTACATATTCCTGAAATATATTGTCACGGATTTCCCAATCCGAATTTTACTATTGCCAGAAAAACAATCTGTTAATTAACTACTTCTTTATTAACTATACTTAGTACACTACTGAACACTTATTAGAACTCAACTAAACACTTATTTAATTAATCGCTATCTAAATCACTTTGATATCTCCAACTAAACACTTCAATTCAAACTGTAATACAAGACTTATACAAGACTAACTAACTCGGCCGTTTATTTTTCTTTTATAGACCCAACGAATATTCCAGGTGTATTCTAGCATCTCTAGATCTATTTTCTAGCATCTCTCGAACGCTTCTCGTCGTTTCTCAAATTTTCTAGTCCCGTCTCGATCCACGGCATTTTGTTTGTTTAACAGAATCGTGTAGGGGCGATCGGGGCAATCTTAGTAATTCGCGGTACCACAGTCGTCGGTTTGGGTGTGAGTGGGGCAAATTCCGTGACACTGCCCCCTCCTTAGGACCGATCGTCCCGATCGGATACACCTCTATACGGGGACAGACGCTCCAGATGGACGACCTTCATCTTACTCCTGGGAGTCCTCTGTATCCGATAGACGACATCATTGATTCTTTTAATGATAGTGTAGGGGCCCTCCCAACGGTTCTGTAGCTTAGGCGATTTTCCTTTCTTCCGCGTGGGCTTGTACAGCCACACCAGGTCACCTTGTTGGAATCCGACTGTATTGGCCCGGACGTCGTATCGAGTTTTCATGCGATCGCTCTCTAGTCGCATTCGAGATCTGACTTGGTCGTGTACGGCTGCTAATCTTTGTTCTAGGTCATGGATATAAGTGTCTGGATCTGAGGGCTGTTCCGCAGGACGACCAAATACCAAATCTGCGGGAAGGCGAAGCTCTCTTCCAAAGATGATCCTTGCGGGAGTCTTCCCAGTAGTTTCATGGACAGCTGAGCGGTAAGCTAACAGGAAGAGTGGAATGAGCTTGTCCCAGTCTGTCTGGTTCTCGTTCACAAACATCCTCAGATTGGTTTCTAGTGTGGCGTTGAAGCGTTCTACCATACCATCTGACTGGGGATGCAGTGGGGTGGTCCTGGTTTTTCGGATTCCCATAAGCTCGCAGACCTTTCGGAACACGCCTGATTCGAAATTTCTGCCCTGATCTGAATGTAGCTCCATGGGCACACCAAATCTGCAGAACAGGTTGTTGACTAGAGCTTCTGCTACGGTCGTGGTCTCTTGATTGGGAAGGGGGTATACTTCCGGCCATTTGCTGAAGTAGTCCATGGCTACTAGCAGATATCGATTCCCACTTTGGGTTTTCGGAAAGGGGCCAGCGATATCAATGGCAATCCTCTCAAACGGCGCTCCTACGATGTACTGGCGCATTTTGCCTCTGGAACGGGTCTTCGGTCCCTTGCTTGCTGCACATATGTCACATTTTCGGCACCAATCTTCTACATCCGTCCTACAGCTCAACCAGTAGAAACGCTCCCTAATCTTCTGTAGAGTCCTATTGATACCGAAATGTCCACCCCCAGTACCTCCATGTACTTCCTGCAGCACTTCCTTGACCCGGGACCTTGGGAGTAGTACTTGTTTCTTGACCTCCGTTCCGTCATTGTTCTCCCATGCTCTTTTTAGGACACCGTCTTCCAACACCAGGGAATTCCATTGAGCCCAATAGCTCTTTAATGCTGGGCTTTTACTACTGACTTCAGCCCAAGACGGTCGGTTGTTGGTTTGTTTCCAGTCTAGTAAAGGCTTGATGTCACAGTCAGCTTGCTGGTCATCCCGAATCGCCGCTGAACTCCATCGGTCTTCAGGTTGGGCTGCTACTACCTTGCAAGAAACTGATGAGATGTTCTCTTTCCTTCCAAGACTACTGCAGTGTTTGCAGTTGACAGGACAGGGTCTCCTAGAAAGGGCATCTGCATTTCCATGTTTCCTGCCGTCCTGGGAGTCGCGCCATTGCCGATCTGCCACTGGGGTTCTACACTGTCCCTTTAGATGACCCGTCCGCCCACAGTTCCAACATTGAAGTGGGCGTTCTCTTCGTCTATCGAGTTGTCCTCTCTTTGGTCTGGTAGTTAGGCTTAGTTTATCAATGGCCTCCTTCAGTGTTTTCATTATCTCTCCATTTTCCATCCTATCGCAATTATCACTGATAGTCCGCACTTTAACATGTTCTCTGGAGGCTGCCGCTTGGGAGTCGCGCCTTTGCTGATCTGCGACTGGCGCCCTACACTGTCTCTTCAGATGTCCCATCTGCCCACAGTTCCAGCATTGAACAAGGCGATCCCTTCGACTATCAGATTGTTCTTTCTTTGTCCTAGTAGTTGGGCTGAGTTTATCAATAATCTCCTTTAGCGTCTTTATTAGGTCTCCATTTGCCATACTGTCGCTGTTATCACTGATGGCCCGAACTTTAACATGCCTACCAGATGCCATCTTTGCTGCCTCGAATTCCAGTGCATGCGAAAGAGCGTCGTTCAACGTTTTAGGTCTGGCGAGTCGTAATGCCTGCTGGGTTTCGCAATCTCTTAGGCCATCGGTAAAAACTTGGATGGACAGCTGGTCTAAGAATTCGGACGGGGCTGTTGGATAAGCCAATCGAACCAGTCGGGCAACATCGGTCTCAAAATGCTGTAAATTCACTCCATTCTGTTGGTGACGATTTTTCAATTGTGCCTGGTAAACTTGCTGCAGGTGCTTATCCCCATATCTCATTTCCATATGCTGTTTTAGAATGTCGTAGTTACTCTGCTGCCCAGCAGGAACTCCTTGTAAGACGTCAAGAGCTTCCCCTCGTAGAGCAACTATCAGAGCAGTAGCTTTCTCACAATCAGACCATTCGTTTGCGGCAGCTGCTGCTTCAAACTGGCGCAAATAGACATTCCAGGAGACCTTGCCGTCGAATTCAGGGGGTTTCGTTTTCTGAGTTCGGATAACAGGTCCTTCTGATTTGATTACGCCATCCTTTCTTATTTTGTCCAGCTTATGTCGAAGCTCTTCGCAGGTTTCTCTAACCAGGTTTATTTCTTTGTCCACTTCCTTTCTTTGTGCTAACAGTTCTTCGTCGATTTCTTTTCTCTGTTCTAACAGTTTCTCCTCTACTGTATTTTCTAATTTTTCTAACTTCACCTGCATTTCGTTCGTCTGAGCTCTCATTTCCTGTTGTATTATCTGCATCTGATCTTCTAATTTCTTTTCTAATTTTTCCTGCATCGTTTGGGACTGATCTTCGATTTTATGCCCTTGTTCTTCAAATTTTTCTTGCATTGTCTGTCCCTGTTCTTCTAATTTCTCTTGCATTGTTTTCGCTTGGTCTTCCATTTTATGTCCTTGTTCATCTAGTTTCTTTTGCATTGTCTGCATCATTTCTAGCAGTTTTGCCATTTGTACATCCATATTGACTTGGCTTCTAGTTACAGGCATTCACTCTATTTTCTTTAGAATGTTCTAGAATATCCAGGAATGTGCTTGTAAATGTCACCGTTGACTTCCTTACAATGAAACGAGTGCAGTGATATGCCACACTTGGGTCTTTGTCTCACTTCGGTATAAAGTTCTAGAATGTTCGAGATTGTCCTTCGCAAATAACACCGTTCACTTCCTTAAGTCACGACGAGTGCGGTGATATGTCACACTTGGGTCTTTGTCTCACTCCCGCACAAAGTTCTAGAATGTTCGAGAATGTCCTTCGCAAATAGCACCGTTCACTTCCTTAAGTTACGACGAGTGTGGTGATATGTCACACTTGGGTCTTTGTCTCACTCCCGTACAAAGTTCTAGAATGTTCGAGAATGTCCTTCGTAAATAGCACCGTTCACTTCCTTATGTCACGACGAGTGCAGTGATATGTCACACTTGGGTCTTTGTCTCACTTGCGTACAAAGTTCTAGAATGTTCGAGAATGTCCTTCGCGAATACCACCGTTTACTTCCTCAAGTCACAACGAGTGCGGTGATATGTCACACTTGGGTCTTTGTCTCACTCGCGTACAAAGTTCTAGAATGTTCGAGAATGTCCTTCGCGAATACCACCGTTCACTTCCTCAAGTCACGACGAGTGCGGTGATATGTCACACTTGGGTCTTTGTCTCACTCGCGTACAAAGTTCTAGAATGTTCGAGAATGTCCTTCGCGAATACCACCGTTCACTTCCTCAAGTCACGACGAGTGCGGTGATATGTCACACTTGGGTCTTTATTCCACCCACGCACAGGGTTCCAGAAAGTTCTTCCAACTTCCACTTAAACCCACTCACGCACAGGGTTCCAGAAAGCTCCTCAAACTTTCAGTTAAATCCCACTTTGTGGGCGTGGGTTCGAATCCCACTTCTGACACCAAATTGTCACGGATTTCCCAATCCGAATTTTACTATTGCCAGAAAAACAATCTGTTAATTAACTACTTCTTTATTAACTATACTTAGTACACTACTGAACACTTATTAGAACTCAACTAAACACTTATTTAATTAATCGCTATCTAAATCACTTTGATATCTCCAACTAAACACTTCAATTCAAACTGTAATACAAGACTTATACAAGACTAACTAACTCGGCCGTTTATTTTTCTTTTATAGACCCAACGAATATTCCAGGTGTATTCTAGCATCTCTAGATCTATTTTCTAGCATCTCTCGAACGCTTCTCGTCGTTTCTCAAATTTTCTAGTCCCGTCTCGATCCACGGCATTTTGTTTGTTTAACAGAATCGTGTAGGGGCGATCGGGGCAATCTTAGTAATTCGCGGTACCACAGTCGTCGGTTTGGGTGTGAGTGGGGCAAATTCCGTGACAATATTGAGTTGCACTTAATAAGATTTTCAAATTTCAAATTCTAAAAAAACACCCAAGAAATAATTGGTAGATAAATTTATCGAGATTAAACACAGTTACAGTAATTGCTATGCATATCCACCTGTCTAAGCAATGCATAAATGACCTTTTATAATTAAAGAAAATGTAATGTTTTCGACAAAATGTTTTAACATCATTTGCATACTTCCATTCAGAGGATTAAATTACTATTTTACATTATTTCAAATACTTTTTAACTAAAAAATAATGTTTCCATGTCAATAGATAAAAAAAGACGCAATTATTCAGTGGCCACCACGCCTCCCTAATTTTAGTCCATTGGATTTCAGTTTAATTTGTGAGTTTATGTTTGATGGAGAATATCAATTAACTGAAAACAACATATTATACATGCGACTGAATGAGTTTTGGTAAAAATCATAGGTTCTTCAAAATATTAGATTTTACAAAATAAGAAAAGCCCGTTAATGCTTTTCTTAGTCAAGTGGACATGTGGAGCTATTAATCAACTGAAAAACTGTAAAAATGGAAAATCTGTAAATCTAGTTTCTACGAATATTGCGTTCGCAGAAGATGATACAAATTTTGTCTGTCCTGGAGACTGTCAAAAAATTTTAATGCTAACACATTTCAATAAGATATATTACAAAATTTTTAAAATATGTAAGTAGCTACATATATTATCCTAGTGTTTTTATTGGATTAAAAATGTATACTATCTACATGCAATAATAAACAAAATAGATTATTGGTTATATAAGCTTCACTGAGTAGATAATTAACTAATCAGGACCATATTCTCTTTCACAGTTTAAGATTGCCTCCTATTCAGGCAACTTTTCTATTCCACGTTAAAATAAATTCAGTAATTTAGAAGCCAAAGATTTTGTCAATATTGTATCACCATTTCTCTGCAATTCCTCGAAAGGTGTTCAAGGCGGAAATGATGGAAATCTGATGAAGCTAGATCAGAAGATTAGTGCAGATGTATGTTTTGTCCCAAACGTCAAGAAAAAATTGATAACTAATTTAACTTTGTTTTTAAGTAGATAAGCATTTTTCCTTATTATAAATGATCCAATATAAAATATGTTTTCCCAGTACCCATTAACACTATTGAATGTATCTGTTTTTAATTGATTTGTAAATGTATTTTCAATAAAATTCAACTTCAGATCGCGTTCAAGTTCCGTGTAGAAATAAATTGTCTTAAATGAGTTACACATTAACATTATAGTTTATTTAAATTTGACTAAGACTTTGAATATGTTATATTTAGTACAACTTTTTTTAAATAATGCAAATGTGTGCATAGTTACGAGCATAGTTGTTTTGATTCTTACTCACATAATACACATTATTAACAGCTATTGCTAACAAAACAAGAATTTCCTTTTAAAATGTAATAGCAGCAGCTAATGCATTAATAGACAGGAGACAAACCGAGTCCAAAACATACAGGGAGAAACCAAAAACAGGTCATTCCGTTAACTGCGTATTTTTGGTGGCAAAATATGACGATTTAACCGTACTTATCTATATACAAAAATGCTTCCCTTAAAAGATACAACGTGTTAAAGTTGAACTTTTAAAATTGTTTTTTCGCTATAATTTCTCCAGATTTTTCCCTTATCACTTCGAAATTTTATAAATATTCTTACTTGTTTTTAACAAATTCCTTAAGAGTATTATTGTTGTGATTCTTTATAATGTCACAATGTAGAAGTTTAATTTGATCATCCTTCATAAATCCCTGAACACTGAAATTCAATGGACTAAAGTCGGAGGAGCGTGGTGACCACTGAATAGTTACGTCTCTTCCACATCCTATTCATCGATTTGGAAAAATTAAACGTTAAACAAATATTGTCATTATATCCAAGATTAGGTGGAGCATCATCAAGTTGCATCCACATATTTTGATGGAGTAAGTGGCAAATTGCCGAGCAAATTGAAAAAATCATTTTGCAGAAAGTTTAGTGTGTGCCGTGGCACCTAAACTTATTAGTAGACTATGTGTAGGGTATGTCCATAATAACTAATATTATTCTTAAATCCCTGTTTTTTTTCTTAATGAACGAATTTATATTGATAAAAAACAATTATTTGTGTGAAAATGACACATCTAGCTAGCCCTATATTCAAAGACACTCTGTATAAAATAAGACACTAACGTTGCATGCTCAAAAATCGAATTTATTTGAAAAATGAAGTTTTACGAAAAATTATCAAGAGTAACAAAATATTCTAAACAAAATTATACATTATAAAAATCGTTTATAGGCGTACGTCAGAAAAAGTGGGGATAAAATAATATCTTCCCCCTCGCCCCTATGTATATTTTTTAGGCATTGTTTGCAGTAATACTTCTTGGAGTATTTGGTTAATAATAAAATATATCGTTAAAATTTCTAAGTGATACGCGAGAATCTGAAAAAATTATAGCGAAAAGCAATTTTAAGAGGTCAACTTCAACACCCCGTATCTTTTAATGGAGGTATTTTTGTATCTAAGTAAGTAGGCTTAAATTGACATATTTTGCCGCCAAAAATACGCAGTTAACGGGATGACCTGTTTGTTTGTTACACCCTGTTTGTTACACCCAGGATGGTTTCAAATTTTAGTATCTCAATATTAATTTTGAACCTTCAAAAATTATTATGTAAAAATTCTTATTTTCAATTTTAGTGAATAAATAAACCAATTTCTACTGACCTTTGTTTTCACCTGGATGGTCTCTAGATGTGCATTATATAATGTTGGCTAATTTCGACATTATTTGCCAAATATTTCAAGTTGTTGGTTTGCAACAACGATAGGCCATAATTAATTTATTACATATAAAATACAAAAAAGAATAAAATGGAGCATTTTACCACAATATACACAGAAATAAATTAATTAATAGGATTAAGAATAAAATCCAAATTATTTTTAACATGTTTACAAACATCGGGTATATACAGAAATAAATATTTATGAAAATCTTGAAGCAGTAGTATTTTTATACATTATGGAACGAACGATTTAAAGTAAGGTTACAACCTTGCTAAATTACCCCTACTCCTCTGGTTACCTTGACCAATCTTTGCACCAAGACTGCTACACATATGTTCGCTACACACGTTATTATTATAAAATATATTATACCACACAGTTCCAAAGTCTCAAATTTATACAATGTCTACATATAATAAAGGTTCCGAAAAATAAATGGTAATGATAGATTCACAGATAACAATTCTAGTAAACGATATTTGTTGAATCCAGAGCCATTTGATTTGCAGATATTTTTCGCATATTAAATATATTCGAAATAGGTACCTAAATAATGTGAAAAACTGAACTTCATACGTAACAGCAATTAAATCTTTTATCTTATCTGTTCTAAGAATATAACAACAATATTTCTATCTAATCGTGCATACAGATGGGGCTAAAATGAAAGTTATAGAAGACACCTGTTCGTAATTTGAAAATGATCAAATAACAAACATCGATGATCAATGTTATATAAAATCGTCTCTCTAACCTGTGTTCTTTGAAATAGTTTTCCACTGTAAAAATAGGCACCATGTTCTTAACACTGTTTAAAAGATTCACTTTCACCATATTCACGTTGTTTTCAACACCACTGCATCACAAAAGTTGTACATAAAATTCGTCGACGAATTCCGCAAACGGTCCGACCTCCGCAACAGCGTTCTACAGAATAAGTTCCGTTATCTAGTGTCATAGCGGAGAGACAGCGATAACGATAGTCAATAACAAAATTGTTTAAACGTACAGGGTGACCTCGATAAACTGGCGGACCTCACAGTTTGTCATTTGCAGTATTTTTACAAATGTACACACAACGTCAAAAGCCTTGGAGTGATATTCATAGTTCATTCATTTATTTGAATTTCATTATAAAATTCGCATAATTTCAGTACGGAGACCGTTCTCTTGCGACCGGAGACAGACTATGAATACACCACTGTTGGACTCCCCCTCATTCTTGTTAAAGAAATCATTTTGTCAGAAAACCCAAATACATTTTTAAAAGTATATTGTTTTCTGAATCTTTTTTTGTGAAAAGAATATGTTCCATAAATTGAGTACTTAGAAAATTAAAAACCAGCAAATGTGTGGGATTTTTGACAAAATGTATTAAATCAAAAAGAAGTAACAAAACAAGTTCTCTACTTGACTAACTCATCTGCAGTCTGAGGTGGAGGAATATGATTATGAATGGCTCTAGCAACAAAATCCCACATGTTTTCAATAGGATTCATCCCAGGAGAGTTGACTGGCCAATCTAATCTACTGATATGTCCTGCTTCGAGTGTCCCTTAAATCCTTCTTGCGCGATGTGGTCGAGCGTTGTCGTCCATAAACACAAAATGTTCACCTAATTCATTACGTAGGGGGAGATAATGGGCGTAATAACTTGTTCGATGTAAATTTGACTGGTCATATTCTGTGGTATGTGAATTAATGGGGTGCGGCGGTTGAATTATAATATCCCAAAACATTACGGTACTAACTTCATACGGAGAAACTTCACGGAGAAAATGAAGTCGCTGTTGATGACCTGGTTCTCTCCAGATTCTTTGTCAAAGACTAGACGGAGTTTAACTTTTCGCAGTGATTGCGAATGTTGCGCATTGGTTTGAGAGATTCTTTTAATCTTCGGCTTGTGCGAGTTATCATCTTTACGTCCACAGGCACGTACTTCCCGATACAAACCGTAAAGGCAAGCACGTAGTAAAGCTTGCACGTGTAGTCGGGTCTTTAGTGACACCCTAGATCGTACAATAGGTATTCATTGACTGATTGTAGAACTAGTACAGTAGCGGTATCTACATCGTCGTAGATTTTCTTTTGCGTTTTGGTGTTTTCAATAGTATACTCGTTCTTAAAAATGTTGTAACTATTTTAGGTAGCGACGAATGTGCGACATCCAAATCTGGATATTTATTGTTGGATTCTTGTATTAAGCTTGGTACAGACTATGCGTGTATTCGCGATTCTTGATTTCGAAGTAATTCGTGAATAGTGTGTAGGATCTTGTTCGTTAAAAATCCATTCATAAAAACACTACATACTATGCACGAATTCCTTAGAAATCACGCATAGCGCATCCCGAATCGCGAATTCAGGTATAGTCTGTAGCAAGCATTTACTTGGCAATAACTGTTGTTATCCTTGGGTATCACTATATTAAATTTTTTTTTTGCTGTACAGTTAGCATTATTACGACAATTACTGTTAGGTTTTTAAAGGAAAAACAGACGAAAATTAAATATTATTTTTAGTAACAAGTTACTATTTGAAGTACATAGTAACAATGAACATTATAACCCTTAAGTTTAGTTTAGTTTTGTTTTAAATTGTAAATCTTACATATTTTGTTATCCATACCTACTGTATTGTGTCCGCTATATGAAGAAATGTATTTTTCTTGTTTTGCAATAGGTAAAGGAATTGAATTGAACTGTATTGTGCCCGCATCCCGTAACTGGGTCAGTCCTGTGGGATGTTGTATTTAAAATAAATAAATAAAATGAATAAATAAATAATTTTTTCTACAAAACTGTTAAAAGTGGGCTTTTTAATTGTCATTTTTGATGTTAAAAATGTCATTTTTTGACATGCGTGTTAAAAGTAACTTTTTATTTTAAATAAGTACAAACCAACATTTTAACTAGTCACAACAACTATTACTATTAACATTTATAGTAAAATTAGAACAATTTGAAATTGTAATTCTCTGCGGAGTCATCATACTTAAGTTGGTTTTGCTGTCAATATGTGTGACACATCTATTTTCTGTAGAAATACTACTGGTAGTACTGGTGGTCTTGCTAGTATTTGCAGCAGTAGGAAGTATTTGGCACGCAATTTCCTTCTTCTGCTCCAGTGAATTTTCAATGTAGCCTTCAGCTACCGTCGAAGATTTCCATCCTCCATGTCTCTTGATGGTAGTAAGATTTGCACTAGAATCTACTAACAATGTCGCCGATGAACGACGAAAACAGTGTCCGGTGTAGAGTTGAGGACTTGGTAGATTCAAGAACTCTGCAATGTCGGCAGGCATTTTACCAAACATGTTAATTTCGACTGGATTCTTCACACATTTATTCTTCATATATTTAAGAAAAGTCATCTATGGTCAGCGTTGGGTGGCCGGAGTGCCATATACTTTCTAAAAAAGTTTAAATAGAATTCACCAACAACACTGAAAGTCCGAAGCACTTTCGTTTTAGTATCTGGTATGGTCACAACAACCGAAGTGTCCAAATATTCGATATTGTCGATGTTCATCTGACACAATTCCTCCCGGCGACACGCCCCAAAGACACGCACTATTGCTGCGACTTTCATCATCAGATACTTTTCGTCTTCTGCTTCTGTGAGAAATTTGTCGATATGCATCTTCGTCAAAACTTTTGACTTTTTTGCTTGATATCCTTCACCCTTCCGTTTTAAAAAGCAATAAGTTTATAATGTTTGCTTATATCTTGATCTTGCTTTATTTTTAACATAGTTTTTTGATCATGGAATAATTTGACCACAGCGTTGACGATTTCCATATCTTGGCTTTTTCCTCAAAATATGCCAGTAAAACACTTTCGTTACATTTCCCAGGGATCTTTTTAATGTTGCACCATTCCGAAAAGCGTCTATAAGCGATTTCGTACTGTTCCTTTGATTTCGCCGGCAATAATTCCAATGTTGCTCGACTGGCGGCTTCTTCGATTACGCTCATTATCGAGATTATTCATTATACTTATAATATTACTAGAAAATTCTGTCAATATTTTCGTGTTTTTTCCGTAACTAACAACAGCACTGGTTGCTACGAAAATTTTGGTTCATAAACATTGCGATCTGTGTGGTATTTTTTGATTTCTTATTTTTATTGAGTTTAAAGTTCTTCCGATTGCTTTGTAGAAAAAATAGTGTATGATATACGCGTTAAAAGTGATTTTATTTTGTTCGTGATGTTAAAAAACTCGCTACGCTCGTTTTTTAATCATCTTCACTCACAAAATAAAATCTTACTTTTAACACGTATACCATAAATAGCTATTTACTTTTCTGGACACGCCGTTCATGAAATTTTAGCTTTCTCTATCATTTTGAAACTTTTTAGTGACCTTTTCTTTTGTATAATGTAAAATAAATAAGTTTTTTCTTTTATTCACTTCAACCATAGTCATACTACGCATACTATATATAAATAATGACGATACTGAATTAACTGGTAAAAATCCAAGTATAATAATATTGCACTTCAGCTTAATGAAAATTTACGAAAAAAATTGGGTTTTATGTTACCTCTCGTTGTTCTAATAAAACATTGAATTGTTACTAGGCAAACTCAAATTTGGAGTACCTATACCTAGAGGTTCTTCAGACCAGTCTATTTATGGAAATCATGAAAAATTTAGCAGTTTAGTTATCATCCTTCCTATTTCATTATTTTACGGCTGCCTTATAAAACACCGTAAAATGGGACGTGCCCATATTATACATAAATAAAATATAGTACGAATGTATTCGTCTGCATATGAAACTGTTAAAGTCGTTAAAGGTATAATTGTCCCACCCACAACCCATAACTTCCGTAACTTCTATTATTCCGCTTCATCGCCATACTATAAACCCAACCAAGTTGAATATTTCAACTACCTACCTACAAGAATATGCAAGTTTGAACTGGCATATATTATGATAATCCATTGAACTCAGATAGAGAGAGGCCACATATAAGGCTATGTGAGATCAGATTATTGTTAAAAAATGAAAATGATATTTTAATTGAACAGATTAATTAATATGTATTATGTTAAAAATATGTTTAGAAGTCGATGTAGGTGTCTGATTACAAAATAAGGATACATTTCAATTTCGACAGCTACATTAATATTTATTTTCTGTTAACAATTTATTTTGTTATCATGTTCATTTAATAACCCTTCTCCTTCATAACTGGGTACAACACACGTTTGGTGATAAATAAACAAGTACTTACTTACCCTGAACATACCCGAGAACCAATTTGTTTATAATGGATTTTTAGTTAGATATTTAAAACAAAAAGTTTATGACGATGCTGATTTTGAAAATAATATTACATTACTGTGAAACAAAAAATTATAACACTAATAAATAAGACACAAAATTATTTAAAAAATTGTGGCTATATACCTGCCACCCGGCTTTTAAAATTTCAATTTTTTCTTTGTGATTCCTATAAATTATCGTAAGTAGTAAAAAATGTTTTATTTGTAGTAACTTAAATTATACGACCCCTACTTTTATAGCACTAAAATCTAAAGGTTGTTTCTTATAGAAAATCGGTTTAGTTATTTGTAAAAAAATTTTCGTTTGCAGTAGCAAAGGAAAACAGTTATAATTATTTTTAATATTTTTAATATTCTCGTGTGAAAAATATATAAAACTATACCTATTTTTAATAAGTATACTAAACAGTAATTTTATCCATCACAAAAATACATCACATCTAAACAACTACAAACGATTTTTTAGCCTCCGCCTTCTCTATGTTAAATCTAGTCAAAGCCCGGCAACATTATACTATTTTCTTTTTCAAAATTATCACCTCTGTACCAAATCAAAGTAATGGAAAAAGTTACTGTTTAGAATACTTATTTAAAATAATAAAGGTTTTGGGTTTGGGTTTTGGGTCGGTCACTGGTCGCGCGGTTTAAGGCGTCAGTACTTAAATCGAGGTGACTAGATCGGAGTTGGTTCGAGCCCAGCTGCCGGTAGACCGTATATAAGCTATATTCATGGAGAGGTTTGGCGCCCTCTCTGGGGGTATGGTAGGGTGGAAGAATGTTGGCTTGGGTCAATGTGAGAGATTGATACCGGTTGATATTTGACTACCCCCCTAATTAATGAGGTTTTCCAGGTTTCCCTCATTCCTGCACTGAATAGTGGTTAGGGCCTACCAACATAAGTCGTTCCTGGGCGCAAATGCGGCCTGCTTAATAATAATATGCCGCCCCCTCTCCCGCACAAGTCTCTGACTTCTGGGCTAATCCCTGTGATTAGAATGAGGGGTAGAGACATTATTATTATATACAGGATGATTCAGAAATTATCTAAAATAATTTGGGAATAGATGCGTCATGAAAAATGGGGCCGATATAGTAAAGAATTTTTTATAAAATCCTTATAGTTTCCGTAAAATATTATTAAAGTTGTAGTAATATCATTATTAAAGTTGTAGTATTTTCAATCTTTATATGCCTGGGCCACTGTAGTCTCTAGACAGGCGATTCCGAATATTGAAATCCGATTACTTTTTGTACTCACTAAAGTTTTTGTGACGCTAGTTTACATCAGTTTTCGAAGTTTCAAAAATGGCTTACGTGTATAGTAGCAAGCCGAAGTTGAGAGATATCGTTTTAATTTATTACGCTGTGAAAATGCTTTAGCAGAACGATTTGCGCAGTGTGTGCATCAATTTGAAACCGAATCGTGGAAGATACTAAATATTATTGATAAATCATGCATTTTAGGAATTTTAAGTTAATTTCCCGAAATGATAGTAATGAATTGAAAACTAATACCTCTGGAATACAATATTGAAAAAAGTTACCAAGATCACATTGAATTTTTAAATCTTTTGAAAAAGTAAGTCATATTTCTCCTCAAGTACATCAGTATTTTTCTGGATCCTATGATTATATCCAATTTTAAATTCTTATAATAATTATTGAGATATTTCTACATATAAATTTATTTATGCTCTGTTGTCAGCCAAACTCTTTTTAAACGTCATGAACCTAACAGAAAAAAATAATTGATTTACTTGGAGTCTAGAGAGATCCTATTAGAAAATATTCAAGGTTGTCGGTTTAAATGAATGAGACTATGTATAATAGGTGTGTAACTATTATGTAATATTTATTTTGAATTATCTTTTGATTGATAATTTTAATTTAAAAAGACTGCAAAATTTTACTTAGTCCACGATTTATTGAAATTTGTTTAGTAAGAATTAAATAAATATGCAAGTTGAAATATTAAAAATTTTACGCATAAATATGCGTAAATTATTAATTATTAAATAAAAAAAACTACAACAACAAATAAATAATAATATCTCTTTACTCCTCATTCTAATCACGAGGATCAACCCAAAAGTCGGAGACTTATACGGGAGAGGAGGCGGCATATTATTAAGCAGGCCGCATTTGTGCCCAGGAGATATTTACGTTGGTATTGGTTGGTATTCAGTGTAGCAATGAGGGAAACCTGGAAAATTTCATTAATTAGGGGGATAGTCAAACGTCGACCAGTATCAATCTCTCACATTGATCCAAGCCAATATTGTTCCACCCTACCATCTTCTTCAAGTTAGCCGCCTTAAACCGCCCAACCACTGACCGACTGAATAAAATGCAACTTCACTTAGACACAAAACACAATTGGCGTAATAACTTCAAAAGAACAGTCAGAAAAATGTAGAAATAGATTATTTACCTACTTGAACTACTTCTCACATCATAATTTACCAAAATTTTGTTTTTTTTATCTGATAATAGCTTTGTTCACACAACACCAGAATCAGGTTTCCAATCGTCAAGAACATGCGCATTTCAACTAAAATAATGTATTTTCAACTTTATACGGGCTTTAAAAATTCATTGCGCATACGTCTGACATTTCCTACCATTCTGCGAACAGGGGTAATAAATCTGTCAGCCCTTAACCTTTATTACCCTACCATAAAATTATTAACCATATATTCTAGATAGACCGATCTATTCCAAAATTAAAAGAATTAAAATGCAAAATATACGGTTTGCATAATATTTGGGTTACCCTAATGCCAATTGTGATAATAATTAAATGAAATCTGGTATAGATTTTTAAACTGTTGATCGCAATAATCTCATTTAGGAATACTGTTTTCCTCATTCTGCGGGAAAATTAAAAATGGGTTTATCAATTTTTTTATTATTCTCTCCCCACATGGGACTTAAATATGACGTTAAAGAAGTCCATCACATATTTTCTTTCCTATTTTAATAATTTTAGTTCTTATAATGTATTAGTACAACTTGAAAGAACCCTGCACATTTTTTTATTTGCATAATCTGTATCGTCGAATATGTGTCACAAATTGTCCCAAAAGCGTGAAGGTACTGCTCGTAATACAATCTTTTACGAGTAGCGTAACTATTGTAATTTATTTTCGAGTACCTAATAGTAGGAAGACCTGTTGCGATGCGTAAAATATATAAATATTGGAATTCATCAAATTTTAATATAAAAACTAGAAAGGTGGCAAGTCGGCTATCGCCGACTTGACCTTTCTTGGGATGGTGGACACCGGATATTTTCATTAGTATGGTTTTTCTGCAGACCATTGCGAAGAGTTTCAGAAAAAGAAATTTTTAAATCCATGAATTTTGAAGATTATTTGAGAATGGTTCGGTTTTTTTAAACACCCTGTATAGTTCTCATTAAAATAGTTTCCATATAGACCATTGTTAAAAGTTTCATCAAAGGAGTATTATACTTCCATGACAGTTTCAATTATCAGCAGTATGATCTGTTCTTTAATTTAATACATTTTAAAATTTTTTGTTATAATATTATGCACTCTTGTATTTTTATCACTATCAATTGTCGTAGGTGCAGATCAGCAGTATGATCTGTTCTTTTATTTAACATTTCTCAAAATTGTTAAATACATTAGTTATGCTTTTCTGTTTTTTATCAATTATCGTAGGCGCAGATCAGCAGTATGATCTGTTCTTTCGTTTAACACTTCTTAAAATTTTTGTTTATAATATTATGCACTCTTGTATTTTTATGACTATCAATTGTCGTAGGTGCAGATCAGCAGTATGATCTGTTCTTTTATTTAACATTTCTCAAAATTGTTAAATACATTAGCTATGCTTTTCTGTTTTTTATCAATTATCGTAGGCGCAGATCAGCAGTATGATCTGTTCTTTCATTTAACACTTCTTAAAATTTTTGTTTATAATATTATGCACTCTTGTATTTTTATCACTATCAATTGTCGTAGGTGCAGATCAGCAGTATGATCTGTTCTATTATTTAACACTTCTCAAATTATCTATCTTTTATCAATTATCGTAGATGCAGATCAGCAGTAGAGAATGGTTCGGTTTTTTTAAACACCCAGTATTTTGTCATTAGTATATTTTTCCTACAGAACATTGCAAAAAGTTTCATAAAAAGAAAATTTCAATTCCAGGAATTTTGAGGACTTTTAGAGAATGGTTTGGTTTTGTTAAACACCCTGTATTTGCTCATTAGTATAACTTTTTTACAATCGTGAAAAGTTTCATAAAAAAATTTAAATTCCATAAATTTTGTGGATCTAGAGAATGGTTCTTTATTTTACACCCTGTATTTTTTCATAAGTATGTGTTTATATACACATAATAATACCAAAGTATGTATTTTTTATAGTTTTCTTACAAACTATTGTAAAAAATTTCATCACAAATCAAAAAAGAATTTTCAATTCCAGCTTTTAAGGATTTTTAGAATGATTCGATTTTTTTAAACATTCAGTATTTTTTAATTAGTATAGTTTTTCTGCAGACTATTGCGATAAGTTTTATAAAAAAAAGTTTAATTCCATGTATTTTGAGGATTTCAAGAGAATGGTTCGGTTTTTTTAAACACCCAGTATTTTTTCATTAGTATGATTTTTCTGCAGACTATTGCGATAAGTTTCATAAAAAAAATTAATTCCATGAATTTTGAGGATTATTAGACAATGGTTCGGTTTTTTTAAACACCCTGTATTATTTCATTATTACAGTTTTTTTACAATCTATTGTGAATGGTGTCTACAAAAAAACTATATTAATTCCTTAAATTTTGATGATTTTTAGGGAATGGTTCGTATGTTTTAAACATCCTGTATTTTTTCAGTAGGGTAGTTTTTTGCAGCCTTTTGTGAAAACTTTTGTAAAAAATTTTTTTTAATTCCATGAATTTCGAGGATATCAAGAGAATGGTTCGGTATTTTTAAACACCCAGTATTTTTTCATTATTACAGTTTTTTTTACAGCCTATTGTGAAAGGTGTCTAAAAAAGAAATATTAATTCCACGAATTTTGAGGATATTTAGAGAATGGTTCGGTTTTTTTAAACACCCAGTATTTGTTCATTAGTATAGTCTTTTTGCAGACTATTGCGAAAAGTTTCATAAAAAAAAATTTAATTCCATGAATATTGAGGATTATTAGAAAATGGATCGGTTTTGTAAAACACCCTGCATTTTTTTAATAAGGGTAGTTTTTTTGCAGCCTATTGTGAAAGGTGTCATAACAATCAAATATTAATTCCATGTATTTTGAGAATTTTTAGGGAATGGTTCGGTTTTTTGTAAACACCCAGTAGTTTTTTAATTAGTAAAGTTTTCTTACCATTGTGAAAAGTTTCATTAAAAAATATTCCATGAATTGTGAGGATTTTTAGAGAATGGTTTGGTTTTGTTAAACACCCTGTATTTTTTCATTATTACAGTTTTTTTACAGCCTATTGTGAAAGGTGTCTACAAAAAGAAATATTAATTCCACGAATTGTGAGGATTTTTAGAGAATGGTTCGGTTCTCTTAAACACTGGATATTTTCATTAGTATATATATATTTTTCAACAGCCTATTGCAAAAAGTGTTTACAAAAAAAATTTTTAATTCCACGAAATTTGAGGATTTCAAGAGAATGGTTCGGTTTTTTTAAACCCCCTGTATTTTTTATTAGTATAGTTTTTCTGCAGACTATCACGAAGAGTTTCAGAAAAAAAAAGAATTTTTAAATCCACGAATTTTGAGGATTTTTAGATAAGGGTTCGGTTTTTTTAAACACCCCGTATTTTTTTCGATAAGTAGTGCGGCAAGAGACCCCTGACTGAAATTTCGTAAAAAAAAAAATTTCAGTTCCCTTAATTTTGACATTTTTTTAGCGTTCGACATTTTTCCAACACTTTGTATATAAAACGGTCTTTCGCACGTCAGACGACCCCTCCGAAGCGAAAAAACCGAAAATTTCCTCGAACCTGTAATTTTTATTTTTTTCTTGTCAATTTTTATCGGAACACCCCGTACATCGAGCTTTTTTGAGTCGCACTGTATATACGTGAAGCGCCTCGAAAAATTTGAAGAGCGCCACATTGCTGACGTCACTGTTACTCCGTCTGGGTGCGGATTTATGCAAATTTCGATACAAAAACGACATCAAAACCCAGCGCTCGCATAACAGAGAGTATCTAGAGACTTCAAATTTACCGTTTTCGGCCTTCGGGGGGCTCCGATCGGCTCATTTAGCGAAATTTCCTGTTTTAATCTGAACTGTCACCCAGTCGCCGTTTGACGTTTCTGAAGGGCGTGAGAATTTTCGCTATTTTCACTATAAAATCGAATTTTCAACCCAGATCTGAGGCACGCGGGATATTGTAGAAGGTTCAAAGTTTACGTTTCGATATGGTTTTATGGAAATAAAGGGGTACTTACTTTGGAGAATGTAATCGTTTTGAAATTTTTGTGATGTCGGCCATTCGCCTAACTTTTCGTTCTCGTCTTGGTTGTTATTTTTGCACATTGCCATCTAAAAACGAACTCAAAACCCAGCGCTCGCATAACAGAGAGTATCTAGAGACTTTAAATTTACCTTTTCTGACCTTTGCGGGCCTCCGATCGGCCCATTTAGCGAAATTTCTTACGTTTTCTTGGGAGATGTCACCGCATCGCACCGTCGGGCTCGAAGTTTGACGTTTCTGAAGGCCGATCGCCGGACAAACGTGCGTGGACGCATATTTTCACTATTTTCGCTATAAAATCGAATTTTACACCCAGATCTGAGGTACGCGACACATTGTAGAAGGTTCAAAGTTTACGTTTCGATATGGCTTTGTGAAAAGGAATGCGGGAAAATACGAAAATATCGAATCCGAAATAGTTTGACGTCTAAATATATTTCGCACTGAACAACTGACGTTTCTCCGATTCCCTGCCGATAAGCTCCGCCCGCGCTATATCCATCTCACTTTTGTCGCGTTTCCTCGCGAAAATCGCAAACCGGCGTCCGCGGACCTCCGGAAAAACGCAAAATTCGCCCGGAAAAGAGTAAAAAGAACTCGTCAAAATACGCCTACCGGACAACCGAAGGACCCGACCGGGCTTCGCGCCCTCGTGCTCGCCGCTGCGCGGCTCGCCTCAAAAGCCTTTGTGGCGGCAAAACGCCACTTTTCGACCCCTCCGGAGGGAGCGAGAAAAAACAACGGATTTTAATATATAAGAACTAGAAAGGTGGCAAGTCGGCTATCGCCGACTTGACCTTTCTTGGGATGGTGGACGCCGGATATTTTCAGTAGTATAGTTTTTCTGCAGACCATTGCGAAGAGTTTCAGAAAAAGTAATTTTTAAATCCATGAATTTTGAGGATTATTTGAGAATAGTTCGGTTTTTTAAACACTTTGTATTGTTCTCATTAAAATAGTTTCCATATAGACCATTGTTAAAAGTTTCATCAAAGAAATATTTATACTTCCATGACAGTTTCAATTATCGCAGGTGCAGATCAGCAGTATGATCTGTTCTTTAATTTAATACATTTTACAATTTTTGGTTACAATATTATGCACTCTTGTATTTTTGTCACTATCAATCGTAGGTGCAGATCAGCAGTATGATCTGTTTTTTCATTTAACACTTCTTAAAATTTTTGTTTATAATATTATGCACGCTTCTATTTTTATGACTATTAATTATCGTATGTGCAGATCAGCAGTATGATCTGTTCTATTATTTAAAACTTCTCAAATTTGTTACCTATATTAGTTACGTTTGTCTGTCTTTTATCAATTATCGTAGATGCAGATCAGCAGTAGAGAATCGTTAGGTTTTTAAACACCCTGTATTGTTCTCATTAAAATAGTTTCCATATAGACCATTGTTAAAAGTTTCATCAAAGAAATATTATACTTCCATGACAGTTTCAATTATCGCAGGTGCAGATCAGCAGTATGATCTGTTGTTTTATTTAATATTTCTCAAAATTGTTACATACATTAGTTATGCTTTTCTGTTTTTTATCAATTACTGTAGGTGCAGATCAGCAGTATGATCCGTTTTTTCATTTAACACTTCTTAAAATTTTTGTTTATAATATTATGCACGCTTCTATTTATATGACTATTAATTATCGTATGTGCAGATCAGCAGTATGATCTGTTCTATTATTTAACACTTCTCAAATTTGTTACCTATATTAGTTACGTTTGTCTGTCTTTTATCAATTATCGTAGATACAGATCAGCAGTAGAGAATCGTTAGGTTTTTTAAACACCCTGTATTGTTCTCATTAAAATAGTTTCCATATAGACCATTGTTAAAAGTTTCATCAAAGAAATATTATGCTTCCATGACAGTTTCAATTATCAGCAGTATGATCTGTTCTTTAATTTAATACATTTTAAAATTTTTGGTTACAATATTATACACTTGTATGTTTATCACTATCAATTGTCGTAGGTGCAGATCAGCAGTATGATCTGTTCTTTTATTTAACATTTCTCAAAATACATTAGTTATGCTTTTCTGATTTTTATCAATTATTGTAGGTCCAGATCAGCAGTATGATCTGTTCTTTCATTTAACACTTCTTAAAATTTTTGTTTATAATATTTTGCACGCTTCTATTTTTATGACTATTAATTATCGTAGGTGCAGATCAGCAGTATGATCTGTTCTTTTATTTAACATTTCTCAAAATAGTTAAATACATTAGTTATGCTTTTCTGATTTTTATCAATTATTGTAGGTGCAGATCAGCAGTATGATCTGTTCTATTATTTAACAATTATCAAATTTGTTACCTATATTAGATACGCTTGTCTATCTTTTATCAATTATCGTAGATGCAGATCAGCAGTAGAGAATGGTTCGGTTTTTTTAAACATCCTGTATTTTTTCGTTAGGGTAGTTTTTCTGCAGACTATTGCAAAAAGTTTCATAAAAAAATAAATTAATTCCATGAATTTTGAGGATTATTAGGGAATAGTTCGGTTTTTTTAAACATTCTGTATTTTGTCATTAGCATAGTTTTTATACAAAACATTGTAAATAGTTTCATCAAAACAAACTTTTGTAATTCCATGTATTTTGGGAGTTTCAATATTGGTTGATTTTACTTAAACACCCTGTATTGTTCTCATTAAAATAGTCTCTATATAGATCATTGTTCAAAGTTTCATCAAAGTAATATTATACTTCCATGAATGATTCGGTTTTTGTAAATATCCAGTAGTTTTTTAATTAGTATAGTTTTCTTACAGACCATTATGAAAAGTTTCATAAAAAAATAGTCCATGCATTTTGAGGATTCTTAGAGAATGGTTTGGTTTCGTTAAACACCCTCTATTTTTTCAATAGTATAATTTTTTTACAATCGTGAAGTTTCATAAAAAAAATAAATTCCATAAATTTTGTGGATCTAGAGAATGGTTCTTTATTTTACACCTTGTATTTTTTCATAAGTATGTATTTGTATACACATAATAATACCTAAGTATGTATTTTTTATAGTTTTTTTACAAACTATTGCAAAAAGTTTCATCAAAAATCAAAAAAAAACGCCGAACGTGTAGGTGCCATAAATTTTGAGGATTTTTAGAGAATGGTTCGGTTTTTTTAATCACCCTGTATTGTTCTCATTAAAATAGTTTCCATATAGACCATTGTTAAAAGTTTGATCAAAGAAATATTTATACTTCCATGACAGTTTCAATTATCGCAGGTGCAGATCAGCAGTATGATCTGTTCTTTAATTTAATACATTTTAAAATTTTTGGTTACAATATTATACACTCTTGTATTTTTATCACTATCAATTGTCGTAGGTGCAGATCAGCAGTATGATCTGTTCTTTTATTTAACATTTCTCAAAATTGTTAAATACATTAGTTATGTTTTTCTGTTTTTTATCAATTATCGTAGGCGCAGATCAGCAGTATGATCTGTTCTTTCATTTAACACTTCTTAAAATTTTTGTTTAAAATATTATGCACGCTTCTATATTTATGACTATTAATTATCGTATGTGCAGATCAGCAGTATGATCTGTTCTATTATTTAACACTTCTCAAATTTGTTACCTATATTAGTTACGCTTCTCTGTCTTTTATCAATTATCGTAGATGCAGATCAGCAGTAGAGAATCGTTCGGTTTTTTAAACACCCAGTATTTTTTCAATATTACAGTTTTTTTTACAGCCAATTGTGAAAGGTGACTAAAAAAAGAAATATTAATTCTACGGGTTTTGAGGATATTTAGAGAATGGTTCGGTTTTTCCTATCACCCAGTATTTTTTAATTAGTATAGTTTTTCTGCAGACTATTGCTATAAGTTTTATAAAAAAAAGTTTAATTCCATGTATTTTGAGAATTTTTAGTGAATGGTTAAGTTTTTTTAAACACTATATTTTTTTATCATTACAGTTTTTTTACATTCTATTGTGAAAGGTGTCTACAAAAAAAATATATTAATTCCTTAAATTTTGATGATTTTTAGGGAATGGTTCGTTTGTTTTAAACATCCTGTATTTTTTCAGAAGGGTAGTTTTTTACAGCCTTTTGTGAAAAGTTTTGTAAAAAAATTCTTTAATTCCATGAATTTCGAGGATATCAAGAGAATGGTTCGGATTTTTTAAACACCCTGAATTGTTCTCATTAAAATAGTTTCCATATAGATCATTGTTAAAAGTTTCAGCAAATTAATATTATACTTCCATGACAGTTTCAATTATCGCAGGTACAGATCAGCAGTATGATCTGTTCTTTAAATTAATACATTTTAAAATTTTTGGTTACAATATTATGCACTCTTGTATTTTTATCACTATCAATTGTCGTAGGTGCAGATCAGCAGTATGATCTGTTCTTTTATTTAACATTTCTCAAAATTGTTAAATACATTAGTTATGCTTTTCTGTTTTTTATCAATTATCGTAGGCGCAGATCAGCAGTATGATCTGTTCTTTCATTTAACACTTCTTAAAATTTTTGTTTATAATATTATGCACATATTATGCACTCTTCTATATTTATGACAATTAATTATCGTAGGTGCAGATCAGCAGTATGATCTGTTCTTTTATTTAACATTTCTCAAAATTGTTAAATACATTAGTTATGCTTTTCTGTTTTTTATCAATTATCGTAGGCGCAGATCAGCAGTATGATCTGTTCTTTAATTTAATACATTTTAAAATTTTTGGTTACAATATTATGCACTCTTGTATTTTTATCACTATCAATTGTCGTAGGTGCAGATCAGCAGTATGATCTGTTCTTTTATTTAACATTTCTCAAAATTGTTAAATACATTAGTTATGCTTTTCTGTTTTTTATCAATTATCGTAGGCGCAGATCAGCAGTATGATCTGTTCTTTAATTTAATACATTTTAAAATTTTTGGTTAGAATATTATGCACTCTTGTATTTTTATCACTATCAATTGTCGTAGGTGCAGATCAGCAGTATGATCTGTTCTTTTATTTAACATTTCTCAAAATTGTTAAATACATTAGTTATGCTTTTCTGTTCTTTATCAATTATCGTAGACGCAGATCAGCAGTATGATCTGTTCTTTCATTTAACACTTCTTAAAATTTTTGTTTATAATATTATGCACGCTTCTATATTTATGACTATTAATTATCGTAGGTGCAGATCAGCAGTATGATCTGTTCTATTATTTAACACTTCTCAAATTGTCTATCTTTTATCAATTATCGCAGATGCAGATCAGCAGTAGAAAATGGTTCGGTTTTTTAAAACACCCAATATTTTGTCATTAGTATATTTTTCCTACAGAACATTGTAAAAAGTTTCATCAAAAAAAAATTTCAATTCCAGGAATTTTGAGGACTTTTAGAGAATGGTTTGGTTTTGTTAAACACCCTGTCTTTGCTCATTAGTATAACTTTTTTACAATCGTGAAAAGTTTCATAAAAAAAATTAAATTCCATAAATTTTGTGGATCTAGAGAATGGTTCTTTATTTTACACCCTGTATTTTTTCATAAGTATGTGTTTATATACTCATAATAACACCAAAGTATGTATCTTTTACAGTTTTTTACAAACTATTGTAAAAAATTTCATCACAAATAAAAAAAGAATTTTCAATTCCAGGTTTTAAGGATTTTTAGAATGATTCGATTATTTTAAACATTCAGTATTTTTTAATTAGTATAGTTTTTCTGCAGACTATTGCGATAAGTTTTATAAAAAAAAGCTTAATTTCATGTATTTTGAGGATTTTTAGTGAATGGTTAGGTTTTTTTAAACACTCTATATTTTTTCATAATTACAGTTTTTTTACAGCCTATTGTGAAAAGTGTCTACAAAAAAAAATTAATTCCATAAATTGCGAGGATTTCAAGAGAATGGTTCGGTTTCGGTTAAACACCCAGTATTTTTTCATTAGTATGGTTTTTCTGCAGACTATTGCGATAAGTTTCATAAAAAAAAATTAATTCCATGAATTTTGAGGATTATTAGACAATGGTTCGGGTTTTTTAAACACCCTGTATTATTTCATTATTACAGTTTTTTTACATTCTATTGTGAAAGGTGTCTACAAAAAAAATATATTAATTCCTTAAATTTTGATGATTTTTAGGGAATGGTTCGTTTTTTTTAAACATCCTGTATTTTTTCAGTAGGGTAGTTTTTTGCAGCCTTTTGTGAAAAGTTTTGTAAAAAAAATTCTTTAATTCCATGAATTTCGAGGATATCAAGAGAATGGTTCGGATTTTTTAAACACCCTGAATTGTTCTCACTAAAATAGTTTCCATATAGACCATTGTTAAAAGTTTCAGCAAATTAATATTATACTTCCTTGACAGTTTCAATTATCGCAGGTGCAGATCAGCAGTATGTTCTTTAATTTAATACATTTTAAAATTTTTAGTTACAATATTATACACTCTTGTATTTTTATCACTATCAATTGTCGTAAGTGCAGATCAGCAGTATGATCTGTTCTTTTATTTAACATTTCTCAAAATTGTTAAATACATTATGCTTTTCTGTTTTTTATCAATTATTGTAGGTGCAGATCAGCAGTATGATCTGTTTTCTCATTTAACACTTCTTAAAATGTTTGTTTATAATATTATGCACGCTTCTATATTTATGACTATTAATTATCGTAGGTGCAGATCAGCAGTATGATCTGTTCTATTATTTAACACTTCTCAAATTGTCAATCTTTTATCAATTATCGTAGGCGCAGATCAGCAGTATGATCTGTTCTTTCATTTAATACTTCTTAAAATTTTTGTTTATAATATTATGCACGCTTCTATATTTATGACTATTAATTATCGTAGGTGCAGATCAGCAGTATGATCTGTTCTATTATTTAACACTTCTCAAATTGTCTATCTTTTATCAATTATAGTAGATGCAGATCAGCAGTAGAGAATGGTTCGTGTTTTTTAAACACCCAGTATTTTGTCATTAGTATATTTTTCCTACAGAACATTGTAAAAAGTTTCATAAAAAAAAATTTCAATTCCAGGAATTTTGAGGACTTTTAGAGAATGGTTTGGTTTTGTTAAACACCCTGTATTTGGTCATTAGTATAACATTTTTACAATCGTGAAAAGTTTCATTAAAAAAATTAAATTCCATAAATTTTGTGGATCTAGAGAATGGTTCTTTATTTTACACCCTGTATTTTTTCATAAGTATGTGTTTATATACACATAATAATACCAAAGTATGTATTTTTTATAGTTTTTTACAAACTATTGTAAAAAATTTCATCACAAATGAAAAAAGAATTTTCAATTCCAGGTTTTAAGGATTTTTAAAATGATTCGATTTTTTTAAACATCCAGTATTTTTTCATTAGTACAGTTTTGCTTCACAATATGTAAAATGTTTCATCAAAAAAATTTTTAATTCCACGAATTTTGAGGATTTTTAGAGAATGGTTCGGTTTTTTGTAAACACCCAGTAGTTTTTTAATTAGTAAAGTTTTCTTACAGACCATTGTAAAAAGTTTTATTAAAAAATATTCCATGAATTGTGAGGATTCTTAGAGAATGGTTTGGTTTTGTTAAACACCCTGTATTTTTTCATTAGGGTAGTTTTTTTATAGTGTATTGCGAAAAGTGTCGTTAAAACAAAATTTTCAATTCCACGCATTTCGATGATTTTAGAGAATAGTTCGGTTTTTTTAATTACCCAGTATTTTTTAATTAGTACAGTATTTTCTAATTAGTACAGTTTTTTTGCAACTTATTGCGAAAACTGACATAAAAAAAAATTTCAATTCCCTGAATTTGGAGGAATTTTAGATAATGGTTCGGTTTTTTTGAACCTCCTGTATTTTTTCATTATTACAGTTTTTTTACAGCCTATTGTGAAAAGTTTTATAAAAAAAATTTTTAATTCCATGAATTTTGAGGATTTCAAGAGAATGGTTCGGTTTTTTTAAACACCCAGTATTTTTTAATTAGTATAGTTTTTCTGCAGACTATTGTGATAAGTTTTATAAAAAAAAGTTTAATTCCATGTATTTTGAGGATTTTTAGTGAATGGTTAGGTTTTTTTAAACACTATATTTTTTCATCATTACAGTTTTTTTACAGCTTATTGTGAAAAGTGTCTATAAAAAAAAATATTAATTCCATAAATTGCGAGGATTTCAAGAGAATGGTTCGGTTTTTTAAACACCCTGTATTATTTCATTATCACAGTTTTTTACATTCTATTGTGAAAGGTGTCTACAAAAAAAATATATTAATTCCTTAAATTTTGATGATTTTTAGGGAATGGTTCGTTTTTTTAAACATCCTGTATTTTTTCAGTAGGGTAGTTTTTTGCAGCTTTTTGTGAAAAGTTTTTTAAAAAATTTTTTTAATTCCATGAATTTCGAGGATATCAAGAGAATGGTTCGGTATTTTTAAACACCCAGTATTTTTTCATTATTACAGTTTTTTTACAGCCTATTGTGAAAGGTGTCTAAAAAAAATATTAATTCCACGAATTTTGAGGATATTTAGAGAATGGTACGGTTTTTTTTAACACCCAGTATTTGTTCATTAGTACAGTCTTTTTGCAAACTATTGCGATAAGTTTCATAAAAAAAATTTAATTCCATGAATTTTGAGGATTATTAGAAAACGGTTCGGTTTTGTAAAACACCCTACATTTTCTTAATAAGGGTAGTTTTTTTGCAGCCTATTGTGAAAGGTGTCATAACAAAAATATTATTAATTCCATAAATTTTGAGGATTTTTAGGGAATGGTTCGGTTTTTTGTAAACACCCAGTAGTTTTTTAATTAGTAAAGTTTTCTTACAGACCATTGTGAAAAGTTTCATTAAAAAATATTCTATGAATTGTGAGGATTCTTAGAGAATGGTTTGGTTTTGTTAAACACCCAATATTTTTTCATTATTACAGTTTTTTTACAGCCTATTGTGCAAGGTGTCTACAAAAAGAAATATTAATTCCACGAATTTTGAGGATTTTTAGAGAACGGTTCGATTCTCTTAAACACTGGATATTTTCATTAGTATATATATATTTTTTTAACAGCCTATTGCAAAAAGTGTTTACAAAAAAAACTTTGAATTCCACGAAATTTGAGGATTTCAAGAGAATGGTTCGGTTTTTTTAAACCCCCTGTATTTTTAATTGGTATAGTTTTTCTGCAGACTATCGCGAAGAGTTTCAGAAAAAAAAGGAATATTTAAATCCACGAATTTTGAGGATTTTTAGATAAGGGTTCGGTTTTTTTAAACACCCCGTATTTTTTTCGATAATTAGTGCGGTAAGAGACCCCCGACTGAAGTTTCGTAAAAAAAAATTTTCAGTTCCCTTAATTTTGACATTTTTTTAGCGTTCGACATTTTTCCAACACTTTGTATATAAAACGGTCTTTCGCACGTCAGACGACCCCTCCGAAGCGAAAAAACCGAAAATTTCCTCGAATCTGTAATTTTTATTTTTTTCTCGTCAATTTTTATCGTAACACCCCGTACATCGAGCTTTTTTGAGTCGCACTGTATATATGTGAAGCGCCTCGAAAAATTTGAAGAGCGCCACATTGCTGACGTCACTGTTATCCCGTCTTGGTCTTGGATTTATGCAAATTTCGATATAAAAACGACCTGAAAATCCAGCGCTCGCATAACAGAAAGTATCTAGAGACTTCAAATTTACCGTTTTCGGCCTTCGGGGGGCTCCGATCGGCCCATTTAGCGAAATTTCCTATGATTTAATCTGAACTGTCACCACTCGTCGTTTGACGTTTCTGAAGGTGGCGCTCCCGACGGAGTGCAGTCTACCAAGTTTTCTATATTTTCACTATAAAATCGAATTTTAAACCCAGATCTGAGGCACGCGGGATATTGTAGAAGGTTCAAAGTTTACGTTTCGATATGGTTTTATGGGAATAAAGGGGTACTTACTTTGGAGAATGTAATCGTTTTGTAGTTTTTGTGATGACTGGCATTTCCCTTGCTCTTCGCTCCCGTCTTGGTTGTTATTTTTGCACATTTCCATCTAAAAACGAACTCAAAATCCGGCGCTCGCATAACAGAAAGTATCTAGAGACTTCAAACTTACCTTTTCTGGCCTTTGCGGGCCTCCGATCGGCCCATTTAGCGAAATATCTTACGTTTTATTGGGAGCTGTCAATGCACCACACCGTCCGGCTAGTCGTTTGAGGTTTAGGACGGCCGAGCGAACACGAATGCCGCCGAACGTGTAGGTGCCGCAAATTATCTATAATTTTACCATAAAATCGAATTTTAAACCCAGATCTGAGGCACGCGGGATATTGTAAAAGGTTCAAAGTTTACGTTTCGATATGGCTTTATGGAAATAGAGGGGTACTTACTTTGGAGAATGTAATCGTTTTGAAGTTTTTGTCATGACTGGCGTTTGCCTTGCTCTTCCTTCCCGTCTCGGTCGTTATTTTTGCAAATTTCCATCTAAAAACGAACTTAAAACCCAGCGCTGGCATAACATAAAGTATCTAGAGACTTTAAATTTACCTTTTCTGGCCTTTGCGGGCCTCCGATCGGCCCATTTAGCGAAATTTCCTATGTTTTATTCTGAACTGTCACCCAGTCGCCGTTTGACGTTTCTGAAGGGCGTGAGAATTTTCGCTATTTTCACTATAAAATCGAATTTTAAACCCAGATATGAGGCACGCAGGATATTGTAGAAGGTTCAAAGTTTACGTTTCGATATGGCTTTATGGAAATAGAGGGGTACTTACTTTGGAGAATGTAATCGTTTTGAAGTTTTTGTCATGACTGGCGTTTGCCTTGCTCTTCCTTCCCGTCTCGGTCGTTATTTTTGCAAATTTCCATCTAAAAACGAACTTAAAACCCAGCGCTGGCATAACATAAAGTATCTAGAGACTTTAAATTTACCTTTTCTGGCCTTTGCGGGCCTCCGATCGGCCCATTTAGCGAAATTTCCTATGTTTTATTCTGAACTGTCACCCAGTCGCCGTTTGACGTTTCTGAAGGGCGTGAGAATTTTCGCTATTTTCACTATAAAATCGAATTTTAAACCCAGATATGAGGCACGCAGGATATTGTAGAAGGTTCAAAGTTTACGTTTCGATATGGCTTTATGGAAATAAAGAGGTACTTACTTTGGAGAATGTAATCGTTTTGAAATTTTTGTGATGTCGGCCATTTGCCTTACTTTTCGTTCTCGTCTTGGTCGTTATTTTTGCACATTTCCATCTAAAAATGAACTTAAAACCCAGCGCACGCATAACAGAAAGTATCTAGAGACTTTAAATTTACCTTTTCTGACCTTTGCGGGCCTCCGATCGGCCCATTTAGCGAAATTTCTTACGTTTTCTTGGGAGATGTCACCGCATCGCACCGTCGGGCTCGAAGTTTGACGTTTCTGAAGGCCGATCGCCGGACAAACGTGCGTGGACGCATATTTTCACTATTTTCGCTATAAAATCGAATTTTACACCCAGATCTGAGGCACGCGACACATTGTAGAAGGTTCAAAGTTTACGTTTCGATATGGCTTGGTGGAAGGGAATGCGGGAAAATACGAAAATATCGAATCCGAAATAGTTTGACGCCTAAATATATTTCGCACTGAACAACTGACGTTTCTCTGATTCCCAACCGATAAGCTCCGCCCGCGCTATATCCATCTCGGTCGCCGAGAACGGCTTGTGAGGACCCTACGAAAAACGGAAAATTTACCTACAAAAACGCGAAAAACGGTCCGCCGAGCGCCTCGTCGCGACGAAGAAAGGTTCAAATAAACCGATTAGCCCGCTGCGACGTCGCCGGAAGGCTCGCGTAAAATACCTCGCGCGAAGCAAAATCGGCCTCGGAGCGGTCGCGGTACTTCCGATAAGGGGCGTTTTTTTCGACTTTTGTCTCGTTCCCTCGCGAAAATCGAAATGTAGCGTCCGCAGACCTCCGGAAAAACGCAAATTTCGCCCGGAAAAAAGTAAAAATAACCAACCAAAATACGCCTAAGCGACGACCCGAGGACCGAACTCGACTCCGCGCACCCGGGCTCGCCGCCGCGCGGCTCGCGAAAAAAGCCTTTGAGGAGATACTTTTCCGCTTTTTCGCACCCCCGGTGGGAGCGAGAAAAAACAACGGATTTTAATATAATAGAACTAGAAAGGTGGCAAGTCGGCTATCGCCGACTTGACCTTTCTTGGGATGGTGGACACCGGATATTTTCATTAGTATAGTTTTTCTGCAGACCATTGCGAAGAGTTTCAGAAAAAGAATTTTTAAATCCATGAATTTTGAGGATTAGTTGAATGGTTCGGTTTTTTTAAACACCCTGTATTGTTCTCATTAAAATAGTTTCCATATAGACCATTGTTAAAAGTTTCATTAAAGAAATATTTATACTTCCATGACAGTTTCAATTATCGCAGGTGCAGATCAGCAGTACGATCTGTTCTTTTATTTAACATTTCTCAAAATTGTTAAATACATTAGTTATGCTTTTCTGTTTTTTATCAATTATTGTAGGTGCAGATCAGCAGTATAGTCTGTTCTTTCATTTAACACTTCTTAAAATTTTTGTTTATAATATTATGCACACTTCGATTTTTATGACCATTAATTATCGTAGGTGCAGATCAGCAGTATGATCTGTTCTATTATTTAACACTTCTCAAATTTGTGACCTATATTAGTTACGCTTGTTTATCTTTTATCAATTATCGTAGATGCAGATCAGCAGTAGAGAATGGTTCGGTTTTTTTAAATATACTGCATTTTTTCGTTAGGGTAGTTTTTCTGCAGACTATTGCAAAAAGTTTCATAAAAAAATAAATTAATTCCATGAATTTTGAGGATTATTAGGGAAGAGTTCGGTTTTTTTAAACATTCTGTATTTTGTCATTAGCATAGTTTTTATACAAAACATTGTAAATAGTTTCATCAAAACAAACTTTTGTAATTCCATGTATTTTGGGAGTTTCAATATTGGTTCAGTTTTCTTAAACACCCTGTATTGTTTTCATTAAAATAGTCTCTATATAGACCATTGTTAAAAGATTCATCAAAGTAATATTATACTTCCATGAATGGTTCGGTTTTTGTAAATATCCAGTAGTTTTTTAATTAGTATAGTTTTCTTACAGACCATTGTGAAAAGTTTCATAAAAAAATATTCCATGCATTGTGAGGATTCTTAGAGAATGGTTTGGTTTCGTTAAACACCCTCTATTTTTTTAATAGTATAATTTTTTTACAATCGTGAAAAATTTCATAAAAAAAAATAAATTCTAATAGACCATTGTTAAAAGTTTCATCAAAGAAATATTTATACTTCCATGACAGTTTCAATTATCGCAGGTGCAGATCAGCAGTATGATCTGTTCTTTAATTTAATACATTTTAAAATTTTTGGTTAAATTATTATGCACTCTTGTATTTTTATCACTATCAATTGTCGTAGGTGCCGATCAGCAGTGTGATCTGTTCTTTTATTTAACATTTCTCAAAATTTTTGTTTATAATATTATGCACGCTTCTATATTTATGACTATTAATTATCGTAGGTGCAGATCAGCAGTATGATCTGTTCTTTTATTTAACATTTCTCAAAATTGTTAAATACATTAGTTATGCTTTTCTGTTTTCTATCAATTATCGTAGGCGCAGATCAGCAGTATGATCTGTTCTTTCATTTAACACTTCTTAAAATTTTTGTTTATAATATTATGCACGCTTCTATATTTATGACTATCAATTGTCGTAGGTGCAGATCAGCAGTATGATCTGTTCTTTTATTTAACATATCTCAAAATTGTTAAATACATTAGTTATGCTTTTCTGTTTTCTATCAATAATCGTAGGCGCAGATCAGCAGTATGATCTGTTCTTTCATTTAACACTTCTTAAAATTTTTGTTTATAATATTATGCACGCTTCTATATTTATGACTATTAATTATCGTAGGTGCAGATCAGTAGTATGATCTGTTCTTTTATTTAACATTTCTCAAAATTGTTAAATACATTAGTTATGCTTTTCTGTTTTTTATCAACTATCGTAGGCGCAGATCAGCAGTATGATCTGTTCTTTTATTTAACATTTCTCAAAATTGTTAAATACATTAGTTATGCTTTTCTGTTTTTTATCAACTATCGTAGGCGCAGATCAGCAGTATGATCTGTTCTTTAATTTAATACATTTTAAAATTTTTGGTTACAATATTATGCACTCTTGTATTTTTATCACTATCAATTGTCGTAGGTGCAGATCAGCAGTATGATCTGCTCTATTATTTTACACTTCTCAAATTTGTTACCTATATTAGTTACGCTTGTCTATCTTTTATAAATTATCGTAGAAGCAGATCAGCAGTAGAGAATGATTCGGTTTTTTTAAACACCCTGCATTTTTTCGTTAGGGTAGTTTTTCTGCAGATTATTGCAAAAAGTTTCATAAAAAAATAAATTAATTCCATGAATTTTGAGGATTATTAGGGAATAGTTCGGTTGTTTTAAACATTCTGTATTTTGTCATTAGCATAGTTTTTATACAAAACATTGTCAATAGTTTCATCAAAACAAACTTTTGTAAGTCCATGTATTTTGGGAGTTTCAATATTGGTTCAGTTTTCTTAAACACCCTGTATTGTTCTCATTAAAATAGTCTCTATATAGACCATTGTTAAAAGTTTCATCAAAGAAATATTTATACTTCCATGACAGTTTCAATTATCGCAGGTGCAGATCAGCAGTATGATCTGTTCTTTTATTTAACATTTCTCAAAATTGTTAAATACATTAGTTATGCTTTTCTGTTTTTTATCAATTATCGTAGGCGCAGATCAGCAGTATGATCTGTTCTTTCATTTAATACTTCTTAAAATTTTTGTTTATAATATTATGCACGCTTCTATATTTATGACTATTAATTATCGTAGGTGCAGATCAGCAGTATGATCTGTTCTATTATTTAACACTTCTCAAATTGTCTATCTTTTATCAATTATAGTAGATGCAGATCAGCAGTAGAGAATGGTTCGTGTTTTTTAAACACCCAGTATTTTGTCATTAGTATATTTTTCCTACAGAACATTGTAAAAAGTTTCATCAAAAAAAATTTTCAATTCCAGGAATTTTGAGGACTTTTAGAGAATGTTTTGGTTTTGTTAAACACCCTGTATTTGCTCATTAGTATAACTTTTTTACAATCGTGAAAAGTTTCATAAAAAAAATTAAAATCCATAAATTTTGTGGATCTAGAGAATGGTTCTTTATTTTACACCCTGTATTTTTTTCATAAGTATGTGTTTATATACACATAATAATACCAAAGTATGTATTTTTTATAGTTTTTTTACAAACTATTGTAAAAAGTTTCATCACAAATCAAAAAAGAATTTTCAATTCCAGGTTTTAAGGATTTTTAGAATGTAAAATGTTTCATCAAAAAATTTTTTTAATTCCACGAATTTTGAGGATTTTTAAAGGTTCGGTTTTTGTAAACACTAAGTATTTTTTCATTAGGTTAGATTTTTTATAGTGTATTGCGAAAAGTGCCGTTAAAACAAAATTTTCAATTCCACGAATTTCGATGATTTTAGAGAATAGTTCGGTTTTTTTAATTACCCAGTATTTTTTAATTAGTACAGTATTTTCTAATTTGTACAGTTGTTTTGCAACTTACTGCGAAAAGTGACATAAAAAAATTTTCAATTCCCTGAATTTGGAGGAATTTTAGATAATGGTGCGGTTTTTTTGAACCTTCTGCTTTTTTCCATTATTACAGTTTTTTTACAGCCTATTGTGAAAAGTTTTATCAAAAAAATGTTTAATTTCATGAATTTCGAGGATTTCAAGAGAATGGTTCGGTTTTTTAAACACCCAGTATTTTTTAATTAGTATAGTTTTTCTGCAGACTATTGCGATAAGTTTTATAAAAAAAAGTTTAATTCCATGTATTTCGAGGATTTTTAGTGAATGGTTCGGTTTTTTTAAACACTCTGTATTTTTTCATTATTACAGTTTTTTACGGCCCATTGTGAAAAGTGTCTACAAAAAAAATATTAATTCCATAAATTTCGAGGATTTCAAGAGAATGGTTCGATTTTTTTAAACACCCAGTATTTTTTAATTAGTATAGTTTTTCTGCAGACTATTGCGATAAGTTTTATAAAAAAAAGTTTAATTCCATGTATTTCGAGGATTTTTAGTGAATGGTTCGGTTTTTTTAAACACTCTGTATTTTTTCATCATTACAGTTTTTTTACAGCCTATTGCGAAAAGTGTTTACAAAAAAAAATAATTCCATAAATTGCGAGGATTTCAAGAGAATGGTTCGGTTTCGGTTAAACATCCAGTATTTTTTCATTAGTATGGTTTTTCTGCAGACTATTGCGATAAGTTTCATAAAAAAAAATTAATTCCATGAATTTTGAGGATTATTAGACAATGGTTCGGGTTTTTTAAACACCCTGTATTATTTCATTATTACAGTTTTTTTACATTCTATTGTGAAAGGTGTCTACAAAAAAAATATATTAATTCCTTAAATTTTGATGATTTTTAGGGAATGGTTCGTTTTTTTTAAACATCCTGTATTTTTTCAGTAGGGTAGTTTTTTGCAGCCTTTTGTGAAAAGTTTTGTAAAAAAAATTCTTTAATTCCATGAATTTCGAGGATATCAAGAGAATGGTTCGGATTTTTTAAACACCCTGAATTGTTCTCACTAAAATAGTTTCCATATAGACCATTGTTAAAAGTTTCAGCAAATTAATATTATACTTCCTTGACAGTTTCAATTATCGCAGGTGCAGATCAGCAGTATGTTCTTTAATTTAATACATTTTAAAATTTTTAGTTACAATATTATACACTCTTGTATTTTTATCACTATCAATTGTCGTAAGTGCAGATCAGCAGTATGATCTGTTCTTTTATTTAACATTTCTCAAAATTGTTAAATACATTATGCTTTTCTGTTTTTTATCAATTATTGTAGGTGCAGATCAGCAGTATGATCTGTTTTCTCATTTAACACTTCTTAAAATGTTTGTTTATAATATTATGCACGCTTCTATATTTATGACTATTAATTATCGTAGGTGCAGATCAGCAGTATGATCTGTTCTATTATTTAACACTTCTCAAATTGTCAATCTTTTATCAATTATCGTAGGCGCAGATCAGCAGTATGATCTGTTCTTTCATTTAATACTTCTTAAAATTTTTGTTTATAATATTATGCACGCTTCTATATTTATGACTATTAATTATCGTAGGTGCAGATCAGCAGTATGATCTGTTCTATTATTTAACACTTCTCAAATTGTCTATCTTTTATCAATTATAGTAGATGCAGATCAGCAGTAGAGAATGGTTCGTGTTTTTTAAACACCCAGTATTTTGTCATTAGCATATTTTTCCTACAGAACATTGTAAAAAGTTTCATAAAAAAAAATTTCAATTCCAGGAATTTTGAGGACTTTTAGAGAATGGTTTGGTTTTGTTAAACACCCTGTATTTGGTCATTAGTATAACATTTTTACAATCGTGAAAAGTTTCATTAAAAAAATTAAATTCCATAAATTTTGTGGATCTAGAGAATGGTTCTTTATTTTACACCCTGTATTTTTTCATAAGTATGTGTTTATATACACATAATAATACCAAAGTATGTATTTTTTATAGTTTTTTACAAACTATTGTAAAAAATTTCATCACAAATGAAAAAAGAATTTTCAATTCCAGGTTTTAAGGATTTTTAAAATGATTCGATTTTTTTAAACATCCAGTATTTTTTCATTAGTACAGTTTTGCTTCACAATATGTAAAATGATTCATCAAAAAAATTTTTAATTCCACGAATTTTGAGGATTTTTAGAGAATGGTTCGGTTTTTTGTAAACACCCAGTAGTTTTTTAATTAGTAAAGTTTTCTTACAGACCATTGTAAAAAGTTTTATTAAAAAATATTCCATGAATTGTGAGGATTCTTAGAGAATGGTTTGGTTTTGTTAAACACCCTGTATTTTTTCATTAGGGTAGTTTTTTTATAGTGTATTGCGAAAAGTGTCGTTAAAACAAAATTTTCAATTCCACGCATTTCGATGATTTTAGAGAATAGTTCGGTTTTTTTAATTACCCAGTATTTTTTAATTAGTACAGTATTTTCTAATTAGTACAGTTTTTTTGCAACTTATTGCGAAAACTGACATAAAAAAAAATTTCAATTCCCTGAATTTGGAGGAATTTTAGATAATGGTTCGGTTTTTTTGAACCTCCTGTATTTTTTCATTATTACAGTTTTTTTACAGCCTATTGTGAAAAGTTTTATAAAAAAAAATTTTTAATTCCATGAATTTTGAGGATTTCAAGAGAATGGTTCGGTTTTTTTAAACACCCAGTATTTTTTAATTAGTATAGTTTTTCTGCAGACTATTGTGATGTTTTATAAAAAAAAGTTTAATTCCATGTATTTTGAGGATTTTTAGTGAATGGTTAGGTTTTTTTAAACACTATATTTTTTCATCATTACATTTTTTTTACAGCTTATTGTGAAAAGTGTCTATAAAAAAAAATATTAATTCCATAAATTGCGAGGATTTCAAGAGAATGTTTCGTTTTTTTAAACACCCTGTATTATTTCATTATTACAGTTTTTTACATTCTATTGTGAAAGGTGTCTACAAAAAAAATATATTAATTCCTTAAATTTTGATGATTTTTAGGGAATGGTTCGTTTTTTTAAACATCCTGTATTTTTTCAGTAGGGTAGTTTTTTGCAGCTTTTTGTGAAAAGTTTTTTAAAAAATTTTTTTAATTCCATGAATTTCGAGGATATCAAGAGAATGGTTCGGTATTTTTAAACACCCAGTATTTTTTCATTATTACAGTTTTTTTACAGCCTATTGTGAAAGGTGTCTAAAAAAATATTAATTCCACGAATTTTGAGGATATTTAGAGAATGGTACGGTTTTTTTTAACACCCAGTATTTGTTCATTAGTACAGTCTTTTTGCAAACTATTGCGATAAAAAAAATTTAATTCCATGAATTTTGAGGATTATTAGAAAACGGTTCGGTTTTGTAAAACACCCTACATTTTCTTAATAAGGGTAGTTTTTTTGCAGCCTATTGTGAAAGGTGTCATAACAAAAATATTATTAATTCCATAAATTTTGAGGATTTTTAGGGAATGGTTCGGTTTTTTGTAAACACCCAGTAGTTTTTTAATTAGTAAAGTTTTCTTACAGACCATTGTGAAAAGTTTCATTAAAAAATATTCTATGAATTGTGAGGATTCTTAGAGAATGGTTTGGTTTTGTTAAACACCCTGTAGTTTTTCATTATTACAGTTTTTTTTACAGCCTATTGTGAAAGGTGTCTTCAAAAAGAAATATTAGTTCCACGAATTTTGAGGATTTTTAGAGAATGGTTCGGTTCTCTTAAAAACTGGATATTTTCATTAGTATATATATTTTTTTAACAGCCTATTGCAAAAAGTGTTTACAAAAAAATTTTTTAATTCCACGAAATTTGAGGATTTCAAGAGAATGGTTCGGTTTTTTTAAACCCCCTGTATTTTTAATTGGTATAGTTTTTCTGCAGACTATCGCGAAGAGTTTCAGAAAAAAAAGGAATATTTAAATCCACGAATTTTGAGGATTTTTAGATAAAGGTTCGGTTTTTTTAAACACCCCGTATTTTTTTCGATAATTAGTGCGGTAAGAGACCCCCGACTGAAGTTTCGTAAAAAAAAAATTTTCAGTTCCCTTAATTTTGACATTTTTTTAGCGTTCGACATTTTTCCAACACTTTGTATATAAAACGGTCTTTCGCACGTCAGACGACCCCTCCGAAGCGAAAAAACCGAAAATTTCCTCGAATCTGTAATTTTTATTTTTTTCTCGTCAATTTTTATCGTAACACCCCGTACATCGAGCTTTTTTGAGTCGCACTGTATATATGTGAAGCGCCTCGAAAAATTTGAAGAGCGCCACATTGCTGACGTCACTGTTATCCCGTCTTGGTCTTGGATTTATGCAAATTTCGATATAAAAACGACCTGAAAATCCAGCGCTCGCATAACAGAAAGTATCTAGAGACTTCAAATTTACCGTTTTCGGCCTTCGGGGGGCTCCGATCGGCCCATTTAGCGAAATTTCCTATGATTTAATCTGAACTGTCACCACTCGTCGTTTGACGTTTCTGAAGGTGGCGCTCCCGACGGAGTGCAGTCTACCAAGTTTTCTATATTTTCACTATAACATCGAATTTTAAACCCAGATCTGAGGCACGCGGGATATTGTAGAAGGTTCAAAGTTTACGTTTCGATATGGTTTTATGGGAATAAAGGGGTACTTACTTTGGAGAATGTAATCGTTTTGTAGTTTTTGTGATGACTGGCATTTCCCTTGCTCTTCGCTCCCGTCTTGGTTGTTATTTTTGCACATTTCCATCTAAAAACGAACTCAAAATCCGGCGCTCGCATAACAGAAAGTATCTAGAGACTTCAAACTTACCTTTTCTGGCCTTTGCGGGCCTCCGATCGGCCCATTTAGCGAAATATCTTACGTTTTATTGGGAGCTGTCAATGCACCACACCGTCCGGCTAGTCGTTTGAGGTTTAGGACGGCCGAGCGAACACGAATGCCGCCGAACGTGTAGGTGCCGCAAATTATCTATAATTTTACTATAAAATCGAATTTTAAACCCAGATCTGAGGCACGCGGGATATTGTAAAAGGTTCAAAGTTTACGTTTCGATATGGCTTTATGGAAATAGAGGGGTACTTACTTTGGAGAATGTAATCGTTTTGAAGTTTTTGTCATGACTGGCGTTTGCCTTGCTCTTCCTTCCCGTCTCGGTCGTTATTTTTGCAAATTTCCATCTAAAAACGAACTTAAAACCCAGCGCTGGCATAACATAAAGTATCTAGAGACTTTAAATTTACCTTTTCTGGCCTTTGCGGGCCTCCGATCGGCCCATTTAGCGAAATTTCCTATGTTTTATTCTGAACTGTCACCCAGTCGCCGTTTGACGTTTCTGAAGGGCGTGAGAATTTTCGCTATTTTCACTATAAAATCGAATTTTCAACCCAGATATGAGGCACGCAGGATATTGTAGAAGGTTCAAAGTTTACGTTTCGATATGGCTTTATGGAAATAAAGAGGTACTTACTTTGGAGAATGTAATCGTTTTGAAATTTTTGTGATGTCGGCCATTTGCCTTACTTTTCGTTCTCGTCTTGGTCGTTATTTTTGCACATTTCCATCTAAAAATGAACTTAAAACCCAGCGCACGCATAACAGAAAGTATCTAGAGACTTTAAATTTACCTTTTCTGACCTTTGCGGGCCTCCGATCGGCCCATTTAGCGAAATTTCTTACGTTTTCTTGGGAGATGTCACCGCATCGCACCGTCGGGCTCGAAGTTTGACGTTTCTGAAGGCCGATCGCCGGACAAACGTGCGTGGACGCATATTTTCACTATTTTCGCTATAAAATCGAATTTTACACCCAGATCTGAGGCACGCGACACATTGTAGAAGGTTCAAAGTTTACGTTTCGATATGGCTTGGTGGAAGGGAATGCGGGAAAATACGAAAATATCGAATCCGAAATAGTTTGACGCCTAAATATATTTCGCACTGAACAACTGACGTTTCTCTGATTCCCAACCGATAAGCTCCGCCCGCGCTATATCCATCTCGGTCGCCGAGAACGGCTTGTGAGGACCCTACGAAAAACGGAAAATTTACCTACAAAAACGCGAAAAACGGTCCGCCGAGCGCCTCGTCGCGACGAAGAAAGTTTCAAATAAACCGATTAGCCCGCTGCGACGTCGCCGGAAGGCTCGCGTAAAATACCTCGCGCGAAGCAAAATCGGCCTCGGAGCGGTCGCGGGACTTCCGATAAGGGGCGTTTTTTTCGACTTTTGTCTCGTTCCCTCGCGAAAATCGAAATGTAGCGTCCGCAGACCTCCGGAAAAACGCAAATTTCGCCCGGAAAAAAGTAAAAATAACCAACCAAAATACGCCTAAGCGACGACCCGAGGACCGAACTCGACTCCGCGCACCCGGGCTCGCCGCCGCGCGGCTCGCGAAAAAAGCCTTTGAGGAGATACTTTGCCACTTTTTCGCACCCCCGGTGGGAGCGAGAAAAAACAACGGATTTTAATATATAAGAATTATATTCAGTTCTTTTTACCTCCCTCATTCTAATTGCGTAACTTCTACAATAATCTACGCTAAGATAGTTATAACACTGTTTTTGTTAAATTCAAATTATATCAGGCAGGCCATGAAAGAATTCCCACCAGTCAACTACCGTCAATGTCAATGCTTGTATGCACTTACAGTGATGCCTACATATTACTCTCGCCAACTATTTTCTGAGAAAATAATGTCAATAGAATACAATTGTAGGTCTGCTGAGTATAAATAATTTTGTAATATATCTAATTGAAATACAGTTGAACGTAGTAATATGTATCTGCGTAATTAAAATCATGAATAAAACATACCAATTAATCCTTTGTTACTGAAATTATGTACCGATTTTGAGAGCCGTTTAAAAGAGAGAGTTTAGTTACGTGCTTATTTAATTAAATACATAAAAAATAACATACTTTTGAAGAATAGCTAACTAAAATAATTTGTATTGTAGAAAGAATTATAATTGTATTGCATTTTAATTGTTTGATTAAGATATCCATTGACTACTAACGAATTCTAACACCTAGAAGGAGGCTTTTCAGGTCTTGTTTGCGAATGCACATAAATAATGCCGTCTCAACAAACGGTCATCATCAACGAGAGTTCGGAGATAGTCGTAGATGCGGCGGTCATCAGCGCGCGCGTTTTCTAACAATATAATAGTGGTATTTTTAATTTGCATTGAAAGGAATAAATTCATTGGATAATATTCTACAATATTTATATTTATATAAATATTGAAAAAAGCGAGACTTTTAACATAAATACTAAGTAAACTATAATACTACACTTTTATGTAGAATAAAATATGTGCCACTTTTATGCATACCAAAATATATCCCGTTGCCGCTACTACCGTTGTGTCTGCTTAGGGATAAGAACGTGTCCTTATCAAGTGATGTAATATTGGTAGCTCATTATCTAGATGTTGATTACAAATGAAAGTAATATATTACATTCACAAAGCTGCTTCCAGGGGTTAGAATTCGTTGTAGCATACACTGTTTATTTTTCTTAAAAACAGATCAACAACTTTAGAAGTCTCTGCATACTAAGAAGAAATGGCGAAGGTGCCTGGATTAATTCCTCTTAAGATTAAAAATAAAATAGTTAATGTAATACTGCATTTATTTTCTTTTTATATTAAAATATTATCAATATCACTACAGTTTGACTAGTACGCAGAAAACAAAAACTTTGTTCTCTATAGACACTTTTTTAAGTAAAGCAGTTATAGGTTATATTTTTCGATACGTAAATGAATAATGTATTATCTGTAAATAAATTTTTACTAAAAACGAATTAGTTAATTCAGAGTTATACGAGGCACGTTACAAAAGGAAGAACCGATCAGTTACAAAAAACACTCAGAAAAACACAAATGATAAAATTAAATATATGGTAAAAGTTCTAGATACATGCATACGTTATTTTGTAACATAGCCACCATGTCCTCCCAAACACATAACATCCCTTCGACAGTCAAGAAAATGATTTCTTTTATTTCTTGGTACAATGAAAAGTTCATGGTCTCTAATGGCAATTTTACTTATTAACATGAATTTATACAAGAAGAGTGCCGTGAAGTCGTCGGATACAGTCCACATTCTATACAGGGTGGTCCGTCTTTCATCAGAACAGATCCAAGATATATGTATTTTAGAAAATACCATCTAGATTCATTATTTCTCAACAGAGAACAAAGAATATGGTTGTGCCTGTTTAACAATGGATGAGGCTTGTTTAAAAAGTAAAATGAAACATCTATAAATGGTTGTAAAGGCATGCTTAGTTATATAAATTTCTACACAGTCAAAATGTCGCCCCAGATTTCAACAGTTTCCTCAAATGTTTGAATTACTTTTTGAGATGTAGAAAAAATTATCAAGATCAATACCCTAGGGTACATACCATTTAAAATCAATTAATCAATTATCTTATGTGATCAGGAATTGTTCAGTTTCACGATAAGTGGAGGTGTTGAAAATTAAATTACCAATTGTGGTAGTGCTGCTGCTGCCACTGATGTAGATAATTATTATATAACAAAACGAAATTGCGATTCACTCGCTATATATTCTTTTGTTTAATCGATAGGCATTTATTTTTTTAACAAGCTTCATGCATTGTTAAACAGGCACAACAATAATCTTTCCCTTTTTTGTACATGTATTTTAATATAAAGACAGAGTAATTAACTATGAATGTTATCAAGTCGCAGTAAAGAGGCGATCAAGCAATATTAAAAAGTGGATATGCTGTCTTCTATGTCTAACATGATTACCTTCAGTTCCATGGCTGATTGTTTTTTACGCAACATCAGTATGACTTCACACGGTACCTAATAACTAAATACCTAATGGTGTACAGGGAGAAGTCGGAAATTAAAGATTTTTTTTTACTTAGTTAAAAGATAAAAAATGCCTTTTTATTGGCATGACATTGTCAAATGGGACCGACATTCATGACTAATTGTATTCCAGTTTTAAAATATATATAATTTTTACATTTTTGTTTAAAAACAGACCAGTTATTAACAACAAGTCAAATCATTATGTAATTTAAGGACAATTTTACAGAAACAAATGTAAAAATTTTCCATATTCTTTTCTATCTGAAGATGGGTGCTATCCCGAAATGATCGTAATAATAAATAAAATCTCTAGTATTTTAAACTATGGTTTTATTATCTTGACCAATTCCCAGGAAATATTTTATACAATGTTATGTCATGGTCAGTAAGTTAGAAAAATTGTTTATGATGACTAATTATAAAAAATAAGCCCTCTTGGTTCTTTTTCATAAGTTCAAAGATTAAATTTAGATCTTATCATATTTAAATTATTAAATTATATTTTAACATTTAAATTTTTTATCAATACGATACTCTAACGGCCCTACATTAATTTTGATGATATTGTGAGAAATAATTACTTACTGACAAGTCCCGATCAAAGTAGTAGGTAAAAATTGGGGACTCAATCCGAGGCTACTTCACAGGATGTACACGGCGGTGACCAGGATGAGGCTATAATATGGGGTCTTGGTGTGATGGTCGTATGGGAACCGGGTGACAGTGATCAAAAGGTTATCAATGATCCCAATATTGGCCTGCTTAGGCGTTACAAGTGCGATGAGGACGACCACAACTGCCGCTCTGGAGGTTTGGCTGGAAGATGGCGATTGTGACCTACCTGAGAATAGGAGATGAGGACGATTGGAAGGCAGAAGGTCGAGCATACAGTCATGCCGCTATGGTTCTCAATTTGATATCTGTTCCAACAGTCAGACTGCACTTAGAGCCCTTAGGTGTTCAAGGACGAGATCTATCCTCATTCTGGAATGTGGAGATACCCCGGAATCTCTGGTCAGACAGAGAGAGGTGGAGTTGGTCTCGATTCCGGGCATTAAAGGGATCTCTAATAAATCTAGGACGACATGGCTACTGAACCTCAGTTGAATGTCCCTGAACCAAATGGTGGAGGTCCTGATAGACTCAGAAGGCATCTAAGTTTAATAGGGATAGAAGAGGATCTTTCATGCCTGGAATGTGGAGGAGAGGAAGTGGAAATTAGTAGATAGATATTTGTAGTATCGTACAGATAAAAAGAGGGGTCTATCATGAAATAAGATACTGGCATTCCAGGAGGGCCGAGGCTAGATAGTGGAAAGGTGATAGAATGGTGCGATAGGCAAAAAGGACCTGTGGTCTAATTGTCAGGTTATTGCCGCTTTATTACTTACTACTACTATTAGTCCCGACTATCATTGAATGACATCCTCAACCGGAACATCTAGTAAACAGCTAAGATCATTTATTAGTACAACGACCAGACATATACCTACAATTTTCTAACATATTCTAATTAGCTATTGTTAGACCAGTATATAAAAAAGAAAGTTACGGATACATATAAATAAATAAATAAATATTTTATATATCCTTTAAGACATTTATACAATGTATAGGACAAGTTAAAATAAACAATGTAGACAAACCATAAAAGTATATACACATGCACATACAGAAATATGGCGAGACAATATATACAAACACATTGATAGTTATCGACAAATATTAATCGAAACTACTGGAGAAAATAATATATCATAAGTTGTGATCTTACTCACAAAGAGCTAAACTCTTAACGGCGTCACAACATGGTTTTAGGCAAGGTAAATTTATTGAAACAGTATCTCGCCACTTAATAGAGTATGTATAAGAATTTCCTTGTTTATGTATGTGAATGTTTAGATAATAGTAGTAATTATGTCGTCTCACTTCTATTTGACTTGTCTAAAGCGTTTGACAATATTAATACAAATTTTGTAGGGCAAAAATAATGATAATACATCATTATAATCCGAGGTGATATTTTAAATTGGATAATTTCATATATGAGCAATGGACTGGTGAGGGTTCAATTGGAACAACCTATACCATATACCTAAAATTTGAGAATGTAACCATATTTGCAAATGATACCACCATCACTACCAAAGTCAGTACCCATAAAGAACTTCAAAAAATGGCGTTTGATGTCATAGAAGAATTCAGTACGTAGTGCGATCGTAAATAAAAATAAAACTTTGATAATAAATTTCGATATACAAGGATTTCCTCCAAATACTTTGTTTTTACATGATGAATTTACACTTGTCACCTGTCAAAATTCTGAGTACAGAGTGTTAGAGGTTTGACTACCACAATTTTAACAGGCGATAGTACAGATATATGTCAAAATAAACAAAAAGGCCCTAACTCACAACCAATTTTCCGCATAGAATATCAGAAAAGCAATGTGTGCTACCTTTGCTATTTACTTGTGTGAATTTTTTTTTTAGAACTGGTTTGAAAGACGAATATTTTAAAAAGGAACTGAAAGGTAAAGAATCTAATAAGACATAATAAAAACTAATAAACGATTGTTGATAAGTATTTTATTACAACACGAAACCCTGTAAATAGCACATCGGCTCGAAGTCGTATTCTTCTACATCTAGTTTATGAGTTTGTAGCAGGTAAATATCGTGCTTACCGTAGCTCATTGTGATTTTTATTAACGTTAACTGATCTAGGTCAGACAGCTATTTGTGAATGTTATTTCTTATACATAAAAACCATATGTGAAAATGTGTAAAACAATTCAGCCTCACAAAATGGATATTTTATGAGCCCATTTAAACCGTTATCAATATATACAAATGGAAAAAATCTCATACTGAAATATATACACCAGCTCAAGGAATTCCGTTTTGCAGTTTGGTATGAAGACAAATTAAAAAGAAAAGAATCTGAAAAAAGTATCTGTAGTGAAGAAATCTATTGCATACAATTTCAACTTATGTTTTATTCGCATCACCAATCGTTTATTTTATTTATCAACATAAGGGTATATAGTGGAAGCAGGTTTTCCGCTTACTGGTATCCAACGCTGAATACCTACGTAAGCTATGAAATTTTTAATTGTATATTATTTAAATTGATATAAAAAGAGCAATTTAAAGCAGACTAAAGCGAACACAGTGAAAGCAGTTTCCTGATTATTGGTAACCTGCGCCGATCCGCGCTAATATGTTTTGAAAATTATAAGATACTTTCAAAATGGACACTTATACAGTGAAAGCAGGTTGAAGCAGGTCAGCAGCAGCAGGGTTTATCAGAATAAAAATTTAATTTATTTGTATGCGCCGGTCAGTGTAGAAAAATGGACAAAAAACTATATATAGTAGATAAATATTGGAGAGAGATTAGTAATGAAATGAATGAAGAGGCTTAAGTATTATAATATACAAGGTATCTGAAATATGAGTGCCTTTATTTTGCTGTACGATAAATAATTGTACCAAACAAAACATATTTAATTTAACAATTTTCTGTGACAAAGCTATATGAGAGCAAACAGGTTTCGAATGTGCGACAACGTCGCACACCTACCATGTCGGATAATAATAATAATAATAATAATAATAATAATAATAATAATAATAATAATAATAATAATAATAATAATAATAATAATAATAATAATAATAATAATAATAATAATAATATCTCTACCCCTCATTCTAATCACAGGGATTAGCCCAGAAGTCGGAGACTTATGCGGGAGAGGGGGCGGCATATTATTATTAAGCAGGCCGCATTTGCGCCCAGGAACGACTTACGTTGGTAGGCCCTAACCACTATTCAGTGCAGGAATGAGGGAAACCTGGAAAACCTCATTAATTAGGGGGGTAGTCAAATATCAACCGGTATCAATCTCTCACATTGACCCAAGCCAACATTTTTCCACTCTACCATACCCGCAGAGAGGGCGCCAAACCTCTTCACGAATATAGCTTATATACGGTCTACCGGCAGCTGGGCTCGAACCAACTCCGATCTAGTCACCTCGATTCAAGTACTGACGCCTTAAACCACGCGACCACTGACCGAGCTCAATGTTTGTACATAATAAATACAAATACATGTAATAAAATTACTCAGTGTGAAAGGTTTTCTTAGAGCTCTTTTCACAACACAGAATAGTGTTCAAAATTAATGTTGTTGCTTGTGTAAAGCGTTTACCCTACAAACGTATCGTAGCCAGAGAATTTTACCTAGATTCGCTATAAGTTGGTCATAGTTACTATGAATTATTTCATGTTTGTTTATGTACGCAAATATCAAACAAACACTAGGTACAAAAAAATGATAGACACTAATTGCACTGCTACCACTACTACGTATAATAATTTGAAGTTAGCAACAGCAGGTAATGTATGCAATGTTGTCGTACGTTCCAGTACTTAACAGTTTTAAGGATTCCTTGGGAAACCTCTATTGTTTACTTCATTAATACTGATAAAAAACAAATTACGTTACAAAAGCTTTACTTAATCTTAATTGTGCATTAGTTTGTAATTTCGTAACACAGTTTTGCATGTTATTGCAGTTGTATTTTTATTTTTGAAATGCATTTGTAGATCTCGAGGTAGAACTATTAGTTTTAGACACTGTTTTTTTTAAGCTTTGGCATCGGCTATTATATTCCGGACATCATGTATATATATATTAATAATGTAATAGTTCCCAAAATCATTTTTTTATTAAGGTTGCTGGATATATGTGGCTGATTATATATTGATATATTTTTGTTCAAAAATGAATTTTGGGAACCGTGTAATAATTTCAATATGCCTGGTATGTCTTTTTTCGTTAGAAAATTTAGCTAGATTAATTTATAATTTAGATTTTTATTGTATGCAACCTTGCAACTATACATATGACTTCATTAATAGAATAGAAAAAATTGGTTTGAATTTTCTTAAATAGGTACCTTTAACTAAAGTAAATAAATTACTTACCTCAAAGTAATAACAAGTCTTTTTTCCGATAGAATAGCTTGCTGCACTTTATCTAAAATGCAGTGTCATTCTTGTATATTGAAAAGAACATTCCTTCGCTTTTCTTAAATTTTAAATTAATGATGATTTCTCTATAACTTCTTCTATTGCGATTAATATGGTGTAATTCAAATTGTTTTCTCTTTGACTTAGTAATTAAAGAATCCAAAACGATCTGTTCATCGTTGCTGATGAAGATGTACCGAATACATTTTTGTCTCTTCCTTTTTAGCTTTTAACAGCTTCTACTGTATGCGGTCTCAGCGCGAGAAAACAGCGCCGATAAGCGCGAGTTACCGGTAAGCAGAACTAATTCTTAATCAAAGCATACTCGTTCAGAGACATACCAATATTGATAAAAAGCACTATGTAACAAAACTCAGGGATATTCAATATGGATAAGTTGCGAATTGACTTGGCCCTAGCAGAAGGGCAACTCTCCGAACAGAAGTTGGTATCCATTTCCCCATCAGTAATTATATAAAAGAATATATTTGTTTTTGTTTCATACTCGATATTTATGACTTATGTTACGCATACAAGAAATCATATTCGAATTTCTATGGAAACCAGCCATGTGCGAAAGATATTCCACCTGAAGAAATGACCTGACTGAAATAATTATAAAAACGGACCGGGTTACACGTCCGGTGGATAATTGGTATAGTGTGGGAAAGCAGAGCTAAGTGGTCTCCAAAGTGCTCTTTGAATACAAAATTAGATTGTGTTAATCAATGGTACACGACACACCGCACAGACAAAGAAAAGAATCGATAGTACGCAGTATGTAATTTAACTTTGGGAAGGGTTAGGGTGCTTAAACATATAAATTACCTTAGACTTTTTTTGCTAAAAAGTATTGTAATTGTACAGTAACTGCAGCTAAATAAAGAGACGGAGATCCGTTAAAGGCGCCGTATTCTTGAAATAGTATTTTCTACAAATACAAGTAATTTTAGACATTTAAGAACTGAATAATATAGAGTTTAGCAAATAACAAGAATGTTATCTCATGCCACCTGCAAATATTCAAAGGTACTGAAGAAAAATCAATATAAAAGGTGTTTATTAATTGAATGCCAATACTTAAGTGTGTGAATCTTTCGGTCATTTTAAGAAGAAAAATTAATATCAACATATGTCCTAAACCTCTTAATGTTTGAGCTACAGGGTGTTACAGTTTTAAGAAAAAATGTACGTTTTTATTATAATTTTCTTATCACTCCAGATATTTTTATGAAATTTTGTACACACCTATTAATCATTAAGGAGTATTGTTTGATGTAAAAAATGTTTTAAAATCTTTGCCAATGACGCCCGTACGAGGTTTGAACTAAACATTTTTGAAGAAAAAAATGGTACGCCACTGCTTTTTCTAAAAACTAAAATTATTTTTAAAATCTCCATTTATTTTACAGCAAATTCGATCCCTAGACTTACTCTCGTATGACGCATCATTTTCACGTAAAAAAATTAAAACCAAAAAAGTTTTTTCCCCAAGTTCATTGAGACTGCTTTTGATATTTTGTTGCCACTCACCATATGTTGAAACACTTTTTTTAACTTTTACCAGTGACATCCTCGTCAAAAATCGATCTATCCAACAAGCCATTAGGTACTAACACCTTTCAAAATACGTAATTTTTTAAATTCAACTATAGATGTAAACATTGTTATAACATAAACTTACATAGTTCCGCATATAAGATTGTTCACTTTTGTTCATAAGTATGTGAAAATAATTGTTAAAATGTGGGGTTAGAGTAGCGAAATAATGTGTGTCATACAAATGCATATTAAAAACTATTATATTATTTGAGGAGAGTTTAAATAGTAAAAGTATATAAACAAAACATCAATAATTCTATTTTTAATATTACATTTGCTCTACGTGTTTTGTTTTTCGAAATTCCAGTACTTAAAAAAAACACCACAAATTTAATCATTTTACGGCTAGAAATATGGCCATCTTAACTGAATATGTTACAGAATATAATTTCTGCTGAGTGATGACAATTGTGGGTAGTAATTTTGATTTTTAACATTGTTAAATGTTTAATGAATTGATAAAACGCATAATTTTAGTAAAATAAAATAAACGATAAAGAGAGGAACACAAATTTTTAAAAAATGTAATAAATGTTTGGTTGCCACCGCTGGGCGCAGGTGTGTCCAATCAGAATGACTTTGGTGTCGTTGTCGTAGGGCGAACATTCCTGCGTCAAATATCGGCTCTTTCGCGCTTTCTCCTCCTCAAAAATAATAATTTCATTATTATAATTCAGTTATCTGACAGCTATTTTACTTATGATCCATTACTTTCTCAGTCATTTAATTTGTTCACTTAATTTACATACAATACCTAATATTTATATCTTTAACAGTGGAAATGATTAATTTTTGTATAAGACTGGAGGTCCTTAAGTTCTATAAGTGATATACATACCGGATGTTTCTTAAATAGAGGCCAAATTCAGGAGCCTACTTTGTGGCCAAAAATAAGAGTTTTTGTTTTTTGTTGTATAAATGTGGAGTCCTAGAACAGCCCTTATCCTTAAAAAATCAGTTTTTAATTTACGCTTGAGATAATTTAACCAAATGTGTTTAGTGTGGAAGTTTATTATAGCATCTCTGCAAAAATTAGCTTTGTCGGTAAACAATATGCCAACAGTAAAGTCAACGTTTTGTTAAATTTTTTGCAAAATCCATTGGCAAAATTGTAAGCCAGCAGGATAGTCTTGCAGTAGTAAGACTTGAACCCTTTGTATGAGATACGGGTATAACAGTTGATGCTTCAGAACGGATCAAACTAATTTATGATTCATGTTAAAATTTACAGCGATCTTCCAAGTAATAGTATTTAGTTTTTCTTTAATTTCGTGTAGAACAGCTTCTTCCAACTCAGGCCTTCTAACATTCAAAGGTCTTCCAGAAATTGGACCTGCGCCTGACTCCGAAAGAAGTTGAAAAACATTTCTGAACACTACTAGATTTGCAGTTGGATGATTTGGAAATCTTTCCACATAAATTCGCCTAGTCTCAGTACATCCATCTGAAAGGTCATAAATGTAAATCATATTGGCCATTTCAGCATTTGAATATACATAAGCCATTATTAAAACTTAATCATTTTAAAAAATAAGCTTAATTTGACCATACACAATATTAAATAAGATGATGGCTTTTTATTATTGTTGTTTTGGATGACCTCCCTAATATGTTTAAGATGTTAAAGTATTGTGTAAAAATGCACTTGATCAATTTGATTTATTGTTATTCACGTCATACTTAATCGTATTAATCAATGGGTTGAAAATTTTAGTATTCTTCCGGAGTGCCAGTCTGGTTTTCGGAGGGGTCGTGGTTGTAACGATAATGTTTTTACTTTAACTTTATCCATTCAGCTCCATTTAAGACTTCGGAAACGCCAAGTTTTTGCTATATTTGTAGACTTTAAACGCGCGTTTGATTCAGTTAATCACTCTTTATTATGGCAAAAGCTTTATAAAGTTGAATTGAGCTCTAAATTGGTCTTGCTGCTCAGAAATTTTTATAGTAATGCTAGTATGCGGATGTAAAATCTGGAAATAATTTTTCATCTCCTTTCGATATTACTTGGGGTGTTCTTCAGGGTGAAGTTTGAGTCCACTGTTATTTGCTTAATTTATTGCGGATATAGAAAACTTTTTTATTAAGAATGGTGCACAGGGAATTAATATTGATAATTATAATGCGCTTCTTATGCTTCTTTACGCAGATGACCTCATAATATTAGCAGACTCTGTGATTGACGTGAACAAAAAATTAAGGATTTTAAAAAAATACACCACATTAAACCTGTTGACGGTAAATGTACAAAAAAACTAAAATTATGCGTTTTCCCGAGGACCTTGTCATCATATAGTAAATCACCATTTTTACTTCGGTGATTGTCCCGTTGAAGTAACTAACCGTTACATATATATCGGAGTTACCTTCACAGCTTCTGCACTCTTTCGTGAAATGGCGTCTTCTGCAGTTTCAAAAGCTAAACAAGCAATAGGCCTATTGATGTCCATAATGACTAAAACCAAAATTAATTCCTGGTCCACTAGAATTCAATTATTTGAGTCATTAGTAGTCAGTATCATAACCAATTGCGCACCAACCTGGGCTCTAAGGTATACAAACATTCTTGAGCAAGTTCAAACTTTATAAAAACGTTGCTAGTATTACCACTAAATACTCCTGACTATGTAGTTAGCGTGGAGTGTGGAAGATTGAAAATAATAATGTATTGAAGTGGACACTGAACTGGCTTGAAAAAGTTTTGAAAATGTCTGATTCTCGTCTTCCTAAAATTTGTCTTAGGCAGCTACAACTCACTAACTTGGATATAAGGTATAATTGGGCGCTTAAGTTAAAAACATTGTTTTCGTTTGTTGAAGCTGAGGACATTTGGAACAACCTCTCTCTTGCACTATTGAAAAGAAAAACCAAAACGCTCCTCTCAAAATTCCAGGAAAAGGACAACTTTTATGCCACTTTATAACTTCTTTGGTGTGACCTCTACAAGTCAGCCGTATTTAACACTGGGTATACCCATTCAATATCTTAGGACTATCGCTCAATTACGACTGTGTAATAATATAATGATTAAATTTACATACAACGGTTTCACATACAGCATTAACCCGAACAACAAATGTATGATATGTAACAGAGATGAGCTTGAAACAATTAATCATCTCCTTTTTGGCTGCCCTATATATTTCTGTTTGAAAAACTGTGATTCGGTCTGCTCGCAAAATTTACAGGTCTTAATTACATCATATAGAAAATTTAACTCGTGATTATGTTAGGCAGATTGCTAGTTACATTTGGAATATTTTGAAGTACCGTTCATTTATAATAAACGAATAATATGTATATATCTGTAGCCATCTACTATTTTATTTTTTTACTTGCACTTTTTTAGTTTTTCATTGTTTCTTTGTTCTCTTTTTTTAGTAACAAAAACCTAGCTAAGATTTACAATTTTCAATGTAAGGCAGGACTCTTGCTATATGATGAAATGTATTTTTCTTCTTTTGCAATAAAGGAATTGAATTGAATTGATTTATTGTTATTCGGTTTAGAATACAAAAAGGTGTAAAGAAAGAAAATGTGAATATAATACAATGGCGCATATGATAACCGATTTTATTTGTAATATTATACAAAGTGATACACTTTTTTTGCCAAATAATGATCGATGATATCCACACCTCCGCCATTGGTAAGTTTCTAAAGCTGATATAATTTTTTATATTAGCTCTTAGGCTTTCACGGCCAGTGATACATAGTGATATTACTGTCATTCTAAATATGCACACCAAATTTGGTTAAATTATCTCAAGCGGTTCAGAAATTAAAAACTGTTTTTGTTTTTAATTTTTGACACGCTGTACAGGTATTCTCTGTGGCGGGGACTGCTTTCTGGAAGCGTGGCCAGACTAAAATTTTGAATACCGTTTTTAGGCTTATTTTTGCACAAAATTGTCTAGGGCAAACGCCATTTCGATTAAAAAAATACATTATTTCTTCCGCATGTATTTGGAAAAATCATGCAGGAGAATCATTTCTCAATTTGACCACAGTTAAAACTTTCAGCGGCAATGTCCCAAAGATGTAAATTGTTCAAGATGTCGAAGATTCGTATTTTTCATATACAGGGTGAATCTTAAATAAGTACAAATATTTTAACTGCTGGTGTAGTTCGTCATTTAAATCAGTCTAGTGAAAGCCATTTTTAAAAATTTCTAATATTTACGGAGATATTAATTTTTTAAAAAAATACCCACATTTTGAGGACCGCTGGCTGATTTTTCATCCAACAACGTAATGAAACATATGATTTGTTGCGAGGTTGCCATATCTCCTCCAATATAAATATTACGTTTCCTTTAACGTAATAGTTCTATTTTAAAAATACTTGTTTTAAGCATAAGTACAGTAAAATTGGGTATGTAGTATGATACGCAGCAATATTAACATAAATTTTAACATCTGAACTAACCTTACTATACTTCAACGATTAAAAATGAATTTCCGCAAGTTCAATACTACCGTAAAATATTTAGGAAGATATTACGTGATATTACTATGTCCAATGTTCAAAAATTATACATAAACGTGCACACAAGCTTACCTGTTTGTTAAAAAATTAACTATTTAATCAGTAGTCCACATTTCACAAGTTAAATGTCATTGTACACTGTTAGAAAGGGACACAAAACACAATTTCCTTAAGTTATTTTATGAAGAATAACGAAAAACTATGCACGCGTTTTTTATTTAAAATGGAAAAAATGTCAACTTTAAGCAAATTTTATTGCTATTTTCATGCATTATGTGGGGTTAACAAGTTTGACTTGGGCTTCCGATAATCTGTCATGACAGTCAATGACAGTTTGATAATAAAAAAATAATATAAAATGTTACACTTGACAAAATTCGCTAAAAGCTGAGATTTTTTCTTCCTTGAAGCAAAGACATTTGTGTAATACTGGCAACACTGTGAACCACACGTTCAGTCTGCAGCACTATGACTCATAAAAGTATGAAGGGTCGGTCTAGGCCAGCGATCCTCAACAAGTTTTCTACTGAAAAATTACGAAATTTATTTAAAATTTCACTTTTTTATTTCTGATTTTTTTGTAAAAAAAACTATTAATTATGTGTTCTACACACAAAACTATACTGCTTTTTAAAATATTTGTACTTATTTAAGATTCACCCTGTATTTTGCCATCGTAGTATCATCATCCCAAGATTTTAATTCTTTAAACTATGGTGATACGATCTGGGTGTTGTAGTTCGTACCGACTACTGAAAACGATGTAAAGAATATTAAATATTACGATCTTGTTTATTATTTTTTTTTGTGATTTCCATTTATCTGCGCTGAAGAGTCAGTTAAGCTGTCATTTTGTCCTCAGTTTTTGCTGCTAAAAGTATTAACACTGGTGCGAAAATGGAAAACAATGAAGAAATTTTAAATCAAAGAAATATGTATTTACTTAACTAAATGTACAGTTAGAGAAACTACAAATAGAATAGGTAAGTAATTCCATGGCCAATTCTTCTTTCGTAACGAGTCTTATACATAACCCTCCGCTACTGTACTGGACTTCCATCCACCCTATCTCTTTAGCATCAGAGTCTGTCAACAAACTAACTGAAAATCGTGAATTTTCGAAGGGATAGGACTCCCTTCTCACAAAATGTCACTTTTAGCATTTACATAAATAATAATAATATCTCTACCCCTCATTCTAATCACGAGGATTAGCCTAGAAGTCAGAGACTTGTGCGGGAGAGGGGCGGCATATTATTAAGCAGGCCGCATTTGCGCCCAGGAACGACTTACTTTGGTAGGCCCTAACCACCATTCAGTGCAGGAATGAGGGAAACCTGTCAAACCCACAGCGATCTTGTCACCTCGACTCAAGTATTGACGCCTTAAACCGCCCGACCACTGGCCGATCAAAATCAAATAGCTGTTATCATCTTACAGACACATACTACATTCATTTCCAAGGTGTCAAATTTGTTTGGTGGCGAATTTTGTTTTTATCATTTGTAAAAAAGAACATAACATAAAAAATACAGAATGTGGTCAGCGAACACTCATTAATTAATAACATACATGTGCTTTCTGCATCATTATCATAAAATTGCTTATATTTTTCTAATTAGGTATCTATTTTTATCATGGAAAGTCCATTCTCGTGATTTCAATAAGTAGTTATTAAATTATTAATGACCTAATGGAAATACCAAATGTGTACAGTGTATTCCACTTTGAGCGGCACGCAGTTTAGAATGTATGAGAATTTTCAAAATGTTGTCAGCAAGGAGTACACGACGATATTTCCCTTATGATATGTATTTTTCTACTCTATTTTCACGGTCTAATATGCAAAAATTTTGGAAATATTCTATAAAATATACAGGAAAGAAGTTTATCTTGAATCAAGAATATCAATTATTTGGCATGCCCAAATTTCATTTATAAAAAATATATTCCGAAATTGGTTGGTTGAACTGATTTTAAACGAGTTATAATTTAATAATTGTAAAAGATTTCAACAATGAAGTAGAATTTGAAAAAGTTAAATATAATATTACAAGGTGTCACTGAAGTGCATGTACCAGCGAAAGAAGTTTCAGTAACTTTGGTCGCAAAAAAATATTTTCATGCAGACGCGCTACCTAACCAAACATGTAATTGTAAAATGACGAGTAGAGCTATCATGTATGAGCTACTTCCCGTCTTACGAGTAGGGGTGCATTTTCTAGTTCAACAAGTAAAATTATTTCAAATAAATTTAGATATTTTCCGTTTAAAGTGGTAACTGTATCTGAATTTCTTATAAACAATTTTACCCGATGAACTAGAAAATATATCTCTACTTGAAAGGAATGTAGATTATGCATGATACTGCTCCTCCTAATTTTACAATAAATGTTAGGTTAGGTAGCTAGAATTTAAGGCATTTGTGCAATAAACAATATTGCATCAAAAAATGTTTTTTGCCGATATACCATGTGAACCTTAAATAAGTACAAATATTTTAACCAGCAGTATAGTTCTCTGTGTAGAACAGATAATTAATAATTCTTTTACAAAAAAAAATCAGAAATAAAAAAGTCAATTTTTAAATAAATTTTGAGATTTTTCAATAAAAAACTTGTTGAGGACCGCTGACCGGACGATGTTTATGAGTCACAAGTGTTGCAGATTAAACGCGTGGTTTACAGCGTTGCCAATGTTACACTAATATCTTGGCTTCAAGAAAGTCGTAACCTCTATGTATACATTACATTAGTAAAATTGCAATACCTATACCTACCTATAGAGGTTAGAATTTAAAAAAATAATAAATAATTGAGACGAAAATTTTACTTTAATGTGTTGTGTGAAAACCATAGTTTTTCGTTATCCTTTATCCATGTTTATGTATAATACAAAGTAATGTCATTAATACTTTAATTGAGAGTTGGTATCAGATATAGAACTTGCGGAACTTAATTTTTTTCATCGTTTATGGTAGTCAGTTAAAACGTTAATTAAAACAAGTATTTTTTAATTCAATCTATACAGAAAAAAAAATTATTTTAAAGACGATATGGCAACCTCGCCTTGAACGTATCGTCTGGTTTATTATGTTACGTCAGTGCTCTGTTCTATATGATCAGCGTCCCTCAAAATGTGGGTATTTTAAGAAATATATATCTCTGTAAATATTAATTTAAATTTAAAATGACTTTTACTAGACTCATCTATATGACGAACTACACCTGCAGGTAAAATATTTATACTTATTTAAGGTTCACCCTGTATGTTCATATACCAAATTTCATTTCAATCATTCAACGCGATTCTGTTTTATAATCGATTATAATCGTCGTATTCTCAGCTTAAGAATCTAAGGTGGCTCGCTGGTACATGCATTTCAAGGACACTCTGTATATCTGATACCATATCAAAACCATTTATTTCTGAATTATACACTAACAAAAAGCATCTTTCAATTATAGGTAAAAATAGTACCAAGACAGTAGCAATAAATTAACTGATTTAATTTACCCAATTAAATACTGTGTCTTCCTTCGTAACTATTTTAAAAAGCAGAATTTTAAATTGACTGCCAGTTTTTGTCACTATTTTTGACACTCCCTAAGCTTAGTAATTATTAAAAACATTAACTATACCTGTTGGCAAAATTGTCGCATTCGTTCGGCAATGACATCAAGTGTGGCAGAATAATTTCATCCCCGTCACAGGGTGGTTGTGTATGTACAGGAGCTGTATAGGGTGGAGGTGCCTGACCCCTCTCTAGGGTTCCTTCAGGTGTGTGCATTGTCTTCTACCTGTAACACAGTTATTTTCATGTAAACATTTTCCAATCCCATATTTTAAAATGGATTACACACAATACCTTCCAAAAAAATAGTGTTCATATAATTTACCACATATTCCTGATCGAAGAACAATTCAATTTGCTTAAGTGAGGGTTAAAATCTTGCTTATTGCCATTAATATCTAAGAACTGACATAATATATGATTCAAATTTTGTTACAAGGGTATGGGCAACATTCAATTCGCAGCATCGGAGGCATACGAGACAGTGTGTGGCGAGGGGTGTGACATTTTAAAGAATTTTGTACACCTGATTTCAATTCCCTATTACATTAATAGCAAAATCAAGAAATCAGATTTCACATGAATTCACTTGATTTTACTGATTTCACTTGATTTGGCTGATTCCGTTGGTTTCGCATGATTTCGTTGATTTTACTCTTTCCACTTGATTTCCCTAGATTCCATTCGAATTTGATGATTTTAATAGTATTTTAAAGTACCGAGCTTTGCACTATGTGGAAAATTTCATATGCTGAGTTTGATTAATTAATTGCTAAACGTTCAAATCAGACTTTTAAAACTTAGATAATAGTAGATATTTTAATTTTCTGAACAATTAGATATTTTTTCTGAATATTTCAAGGTATGATTCTTTTTATTAACAACAGTGGAATTAGAGATAAATTTGCTCTAGCTGTAAGTAACCAGCGTTACAAGTGTTTTAAGAAAATTGGCGGTAAAATTTTTCTGTAATATTCCATCTTATAGAAAGGTGACTTAGTCAAAGATAAAACTTAACGTTTTTTTTATTCAATTACCACACTTACTTATGAAATATTATTTAGTAGAGCATATAAAGATATACATGAATCGAAAAATAATCCTAGTTTGCTATAAAAACTATAGTTCAAAAAGGCTTCCTTACGAATACAGAGAGTGAAAAAGTTTAATTAAAAAAAAAATTAAATATCTTTAAAACCGCGCATGTAGTGGAATGACACTGAATATTGAAAAACAAAATGATACACCGCTGGGTACTCTTAAAATATATTTTTTAATTATCTGTTCAATTCTGAAGAAAATAGCTCCGTCAACATTTGATCGTACAACGTAAGTTTTTATTTTTTTAACTAAAACACGGTGCGAGAAAATATTGACAAAGCTATTTTTTCAGATTTGTACAAGGAATTTAAAAAAAGATTATTTTGAGAGAAACCAGCGGCGTACCATTTTATACTTAAAAAATATTTAGTGATGCTCTGCTAGGCGCGCCGCTGGTAACTCTAAAAATTAATTTTGGCTTGCAAAGTGTTTGCAAAATTTAAGTTTTTCTGTTTTTTTTTTTCAATTAATCATCCTATATATCCATAACGTCTTTTTGAACTATAGTTTATATAGCACCCTAGGGTTATTTCCCAATGCAGAGTCTGGTGGTTTACTTTCGAAAGACCCTGTACAGATTTTAATATAAGTTTGATTAAATCAAGTTAAACTTGAACAATTCTACTTATTTGCACTAAACTAAACATATAACATTGACAATTACAACTATATTTTTAATCACATAAAAGCAAAGGCAAATTTACTTATACAAGATTTAATCTTAAAAAAGAACAAGATGAACATAATATTCAAATTTGTAAGTTAAAGTTTTCTGACAGTTTATTTGAAATATTTAAAGAAAAAAATATTTTACGATACGTAGTTGGTCCAAAACTAACAAATAATCTTCTGTCGAATTCAGGTGCAGACATCATCATTAATGAAGAAATATGCCAATATTCCTTTTTTTTCAAATAAATAATTTGATCCTTAAACATATGTTCCAAAAGGATTATTATAATATCACTTGAAAATGTAATTTCTTATGACACAAAGTACCGCGAGTTGCATACTTTGTGACGTCACACTACCTTGTGAGGCTTAAACCCAAACAAAGTGCCAAATTATATACAAACCGACTAAATCCAATATCAAATGCTTTATAAAACGGAAGTTAATATTAATTAATAACTTCGCGAGATTTTACCAATTTCATGTGATTTACGTGATTTTGTTGATTTCAGAGATTCCGGATGATTTCACAAAATTTCACATGATTTCATATGATTTGCACGATTTTCTACAGATTTTTTTGATTTCACATAAAACTTCCAGAAGAGCGACACCCCTCGATGTGTGGCTTCATTTTGGAAAAAAAATTCCGTCCATGGACCTTTTCAAGAAAATGTGTCCTTCCTCAATTATTTGTTGATTTCACACAAGAAAACCTCTAGTAAATTTATCTTAAAGTTATTAGATTTCGAGAAAAGTACACGGTTCAATCTATATTGCTCCGAAACAAATTAGCGGTAGGTATATCAAAGATTTTTACAGCTGTATTAATTTGAACTTTTTTTTTTTTGTTGTTTTAAAGAGATAAATCGAAAGTGCAGATTTGAAATCATTAGGTAAATTATCCACAATGAGTTTATTAAAAGCAGAAATTGAGAGAATCGGAACAAATAATGTTTTCCTCATCTTTTGAAAATTGCACAATCGATTCACTTTCTTCAATGAATAAAAGTTGTAAACAATTGTTAAAACAGTTAATTTAGCATATATATACAGTTAGTGTGTTATCATAAGCTAATATTTCTTTTGAGCTTGAAATTGACGTGTTTTCGTATGGAATCGACAGATAATTCAAAAATTCATTAATTTTATTCAATAGATTCACAGGAAATAAAATATTTGATACGATTTTACTTAGGTCCTATTACACAGACCAGTTTCGGGCTTGTTAGCCCTCGTCAGTATGCCATAGATGAGATGGTGTCTGGTGGGGTGGTCGACAAGGGTTCTTGGCTGTTCACAGATACTGCAGGTGTAATTCAGTGCCAATTGGTACATTAGTTCGCGGAGTAGTTGTTTCCTGCAGTATCTTTTATAAATTTACGGCGCGTCGCCCAAGGCGAGAGGTCTGCGGTTAACTACCTACTGTACTGCAATGTAAGTCGCTCCTGCAAGTTGAGCCGCTTAGGCCGAACAGGTAGCAGACCACTTATATCTCAGTAATATTATTGTTATTTTCAATATTATTTCAGCTTCTCACAATCTATCATGACATTCAATGACAGTTTTATGACGAAAATGATGGAACATGTCGCAGATAGCAAAATTTGCTAGAGACTTTTCCCATCATTAAATAATTCGCGCGTATTTCGCTTACATGAGGACGAGACTTTATTCTTACTGTTCGAAATGTCTTCTAGTTGAGTACTCAGTATTATACTAAATTTAAATTTTATAGAAATTTTTAACTAAATTTATATCCACTAAATAAAAAACATTCTTCTGGCAAAATTTGATGTCAAAGGAGATATCATCAAAATGCGAGTGGTCATAAAAATCGCATAAAATGTTGGCTAATCTGACCTAGATAGAATAAGAGTCGACGAGGTACACAATTCTAACAGAGGTTTCATTTTTTATTACGTTACTAAACTCATTTTATACTGCTTAATGATTATATTTAAATGAATGGTAATAGTATTGTAAATCAAGGCAACAGGGAAAGAACTGATACTTAAATGCTGTTTGGATTACGGTTAACAACTCATTGTCCTCGAAAATAGTAAACTCGACTTAATACGTTCATTATACCTATGTAATTGTTAAGCAAATAGACATTTTCTATAACCATTATGCAGAGTGTAACTACATACAATGGCTTGGCCAAAATTGAACACCGAATTCTACGTCACAAATTAATGAAAAAAAGTTTTCCAGAATTTTTTTATTTTTCACATAAGTATGTGCCAGGCGGGCAAAATGATCAAATCTATATGATTTCTTTCAAGCTACAAACAGTCAATAGACCAGGAATGTAAAACCGTTAGTTGAATGTTGAATTTAGTTATTTAATAAAATATAAAATGCACTGAACTCAAATTGATACAGAATTGATATTTGATTTCTGCATAAGAAAATGACCAACAAATCTGTTTTTTTTTTGTTTTTTGAAGAAAAGCTAAACGTCAAAAAAATTAAGTAATTTGTTGCAATTTTAATCAAGACATAGATATATTTATGATTGACTCTCCAAAATTAAATTACTCTGAAACTTCTACAAAATCTATTTATACTTTTTTTAGAGATTAATTGACAGATACCCTTGTATCTACTCGAAGTCAATTTAAGACTATTTTCGACCTTTTGGAAATAAATGCACGGTGAAATAATCTGTAAATGATACTGCAGGAAACAACTACTCCGCGGAGTAATGCCCCGACCGGCATTGAATTACTCCTGCAGTATATGTGTGAACAGCCAAGTCGGGCACACCATCAGACATAGATCGGTTTCGGGCTTGTTAGCCCTAATCAGTATGCCATAGGCGTGATGACCGACAATTGAACTGGCTGTTCCTTCATATGTATGTTCACATATAAACTGGGTGCAGGTCGGGGCATTAGTCCGCGGAGTAGTTGTTTTCTGCAGTATCATTTACAGATTTAATGGCTCGTTGCCCAGGGAGAGAGGTCTGCGTTAAGTACCTGCTGCAATGTAGGTCGCTTCCTGTAAGTCGAGCGGTTTAGGCCGAGCAGGAACTGCAGGAAGTAAGCAGACCACTTATATCTCACGGTGAAATAACATAATTTCTAAAAAATGTAACAGAAAGCTTATTTTATTAATATAGTTAAGATACAATTTCGCAACAAAATTATGCAAGATGTAAGTAATATAATGTAGTTACAGGTACAAACTATTCTTAGCTGTCTGTGTAAAAGTCTCTATTACAGTACTCATATATTTTGCAAACATTGCTTCTTTTATTTCCTAAGGGCATAATAACATTTGTATTAAGGTAGAAAAGCTATTTACTACTAGATAAAGAGTTTTATTTAAAAAATAATGTGTTTATTATATCACAAAGAGTTAATTTAATTTTTTATCATATTAATAATTCCCATCGTTTAAACAAAAACAAAGTGTACGTGAACTAGATCTGCATCTTCATTATATTTTATTGCATATTACGCGATGTCATTTAATCATTATTAGAAAATTAACTTCCTTTTCAACTTTTCCATTTTGTAACTCTTGGAGTTAAAATCACGAAAGCATATCTCTGCATATACCAACATTTTTTATCAGTAATGTCGAAGTCGTCGTATCTCGAATACAATATTGGGTAACACTGGTCTAGTTTCAACACATAAGGTATACGTACCTAGATGCATAACCCAGTTTCCGATTTTTTTCTATAAGATATAAGTAGAAATTTATAAACGTTATAAGATATACCCTCATATATATCTTGTACACAACTGAATTATTGATATATTTCATAAATGTATGAACTATGTAATCTTAACCATAATTTTTGGTAAACATACCTAAAGTTGTTTTTAAATCTAGTTAAACATACTGGGTGATTCACAAATTATCTAAAAAAAATTGGGAATAGATGCGTCATGAAAAATGGAGTCAATATTGTATTTTTTTTGTAAAATCTTTATAGGTAGTTTCCGAGTAAAAAATAAATTATTGAAGTTGTATTTTCAACTGTTACATCGCTAGGCTACTATAGTCCTAGCCAGGCGATTCCGAATATTGAAATACGATTACTTATAGCAAGTATTAACGTTTTTGTGATGCCAATGTTTACATTAGTTTTTCGCGACTCTGAGTTGACGGATATCGTTTTAATATATGGCGAAGTGAAAATGCTTTAGCAGAACGATTTCCCGGTAAACATGTGCCAAATGCAGCCACTTTTACCGCGATGTGCAGTGAGTACAAGTGTAGTACAACGTGAGCGTGGCCGGGAAATTTAAAACCAAATCGTGGGGTCCAAGGCGCCCAAGGCATATTGCAGCAGTGTGGTGTATCATACACGAGGCTCTCTATAACTATATCTGTACCATGTACAGCGTGCTGAAGCAATAATACCAAGGGATTAAATGAGAAGAACCTTTACCGTGGCCGCCACGATCTCCTGACTTTAAATCATTTGGACTTCTTTTTGTGGGTATATTTAAAAAATGAAGTGTATAGCACCGAAGTGAATAGTATTCGAAACGGACGGAAGAAGCAGAAACATTTGTGCTAGTTTGTAGAAAATTTTGTTATAGTAACATCAGGTATGCTGTATTGTATTGCTGTATAAAATAGATGTTATAAAATGTTATTTATTCCTTTCCTTAGGAATTTCTTTAAATTTTTTGTCTGGTCGCCGAATGCATGCTTTGCCTTGTCAGGTTTTACAGTGGACCAGTTTCCAGTTATGTGTAAAAGTGTATTTTTAAATATTTAGTTAAGTCCAACAGTACATTCAAAAAAATTTTTTTAGGTAAGTTCTGAATCACCCTGTAAAGAGTTGTTTAATTTTTAGAAACATGTTGCTGATGATTTTTTGAACATCTTTATTTGAAAAAAAAAACAAAAAAGTGCAGAATTAAACTGATATAATATATATCAACTACTCTTTTGATTTTGTCTCAAAAATAAACAATATATTTTTAATATCAAAGTTTAAATTAAAAAAATTATATTAAGAATAATAAGTGCAATCGGTAACTGATCTTAAATAAAAATCAAGCTAAAAACAATTTTAGCTGCATAGAATAGCTTTCCATTTTTCATCATAATTCTAAAAATACACCAATACAGGGTGTTTCATTGTGAAACGTACAGGGAGCGTCAACGTTGTGGCAAAGTTGATTTATTGCAAATAAAATATAATTGGGGCAAAGAATTTCAAAAATAGGTTTGGGTGAGGGGGCAGGAAATGGATATTTTGAAAATAATTTGATTTATACAGGATGATTCGTTCTCTATGAGCAGACCAATGTTGCATTTTTCAAATGACATTTTACATAGAACTATGCAACTTTTCCGTAATAGGTACCATGTGCCAAAATAAGCCATTTCCAAGATGTTAATATAGACAATGACATTGATCGTTTTGCTGATATACTCATTTTTTGTGGTCAGTGATTATAAATATCATACAGGGTATTCACAAAATCGTACTAAATGTTATTTTCTCGGTTATCTTAGGTTACAAATTAAGTGGTGTCAAGTGGCATCAAATAAAAAAAAAAGGAAACTAAAACGGTTTAAGCATGAAACTTCTTACATATTACCATCTTTTAATGTTTTAACATATTTTTGAAATTGTGAAATTTTGGTACCTATAGGTTTTTATATTTGAAAGAGCCATTCTAAGTATATAATTATCATAATGATTGTAAAAAGTGTTTTTTTTTTCCTGAAATACAACTGAAAATGGTCGCTTCATCTATAATTAAAATTATTCCTCGAATTATTCTTTCTGAAATAAAATCGATTTATCTGAGACACACTTGACACTTTCCAAAAGACATGAGGAAAAGGCTTAGAACGGTTAAGTAACATGAATGCTAAAAATAGTAAATAAGTTTTCAAGCGAACCATATAAATAAACAGCCATCGGAACACGCTGAAGCAGCAGATCCTCCCTCAAATGCATTTTATTAGACACCCTCTTTCATGACCACCATGCAAGAGAGACAGGTATTACTTCCATTTCACGAGAAAATCGATACGCTGCAAACCAAAAAGTGAAGGGGGATTTATGCGAGTGCAGCTAGACAAATGAGGGCCAAGAATGAAGTGTGCTTACTCTTATGTAATTTTTGCTACGGGCTCTCATTGCAACACATGCAACTTGAGATTTACAGTAAATGAGAGCAATCCTTTAAACATAAAACAATTAATTCTACAGAATCAATCATTAATTACTATATAGTGAAGCAAAATCGCTACGCTATCGCACTTATTTCTAGTAGATTTTTTCTAAGGTATGAAACGTTTTTCACCTTGTAGAGATGCAATTTGTGCAAACTTCTGCAACTTTTTTCGGTACGGAAGTTTTTAAAATTGTTCATGCTTCGGACGTCATTTGACAATTATGTTTTTCGTTAACATACATCACGTTTGTAAATCAACAATTTTACATATGTTAATTTTTTCACAACTTATATAAAAAAACTATAGCGTCAAAAGTATAAAAAAAACTTAATTTGTTAGGTGTTACGGTTTTCAAAAAATTGAATTCTGTATATGGCTCGTGTGCATAGCTAAGCTTATGCTTGCGATGTTTTTAGAAATACGACAGTGCATTGATTCGATGGGTTAGAAAAATCTATAGACAATAACATTTTTTGTATATATTACCATTGTGTTAGATATATTTATGATGTCCTCTTTAGGATTAGAATTTCAAAGATTTGAGAATGGAAAATTCATGTTTAGTTTGCAGAAATATTTTTGCTTTATCGAAAGATAGAAAATTTAAAAAAACTAGCAAAGCGAGGTTAAATAAATAATAGGGATTCATCAATATATAATTTTTGGTCAATACCGATAATCGGCCGAAACTGATATCTCACAAGCCGATAACCCGATATATCGATATACAGGGTGTCCGGAAATGATGAGCAAAAAATTCAGGGGATAATTCTAGACCGAAAATAAATGCTACCTCTTTCTATAACATTTTTCCAGGACTGATTATTAACGGAGTTACAGGGTGTTAAAGTTAAAATTTTATTTTTGATATTTGTAAATAACTTCTTAGAAATCCAAATATTTACATAAAATTTGTAAATCGAGGGTTTTTGCGGACGGGAAATTCAAATATATTTCTAATTTTGACGTCACTAGTAGAGAGCGCCACTTGTGGCACACCATGTTTCTTTTAAATGGCAGAACTCTTTTGCATCTTCATGTATCCATCTGGCTATCGAAACAATCGATTCTCCTAACTGTTTTATTTGAAAAAGGTATACCTTGCTCAAGTCGGTAGGCGTAATCATTTTGAAATAATCTTATTTGAAATACTCAGTGCACCGAGTAAAAACTGTTTTGGTTTCAGGTAAAGTGCCTTTTCTGCTGAAAATACAGCAAAATGTTACTTAAAAAAGTTGTTGTGTACCTGAGTGTACTGGGGACAATTTTGTAAAAAAAGTTACAATAACATTTTGGGCTCGTCTTACCCAGTTTCTACAAACTAACACAAATGTTTCTGTTCCTTGTCCGTTTTGAACTCGTAAGTTATTGGCAGAAACTATGATACGTTTCCGTAAATCATCAATACCTAGTATGTATCCACTTCGGTGCAATACACCTCATTTTTTAAATATTCCAACAAAAAGAAGTTCAAATTATTTAAAGCCAAGCGATCCTGACGGCCATGGCACCGGTTATCCTAGTCCATTCCCTTGGTGTTAATGCGTTGACATGCTGTACATGGTACGGATATAATTAAACCTCGTGTATGATACGTCACACTGCTGCAATAGGCCGTGGAAGTCCTAGACCTTCATTTCTTCGGTTTGAAATTTCTCTCGCGCTGCACTATACTTGTACTCACTACACCGCTGTCAAAGTATCCGACTCACTACACCGCTGTCATAGTGTCCGATTACTCTTTGTAGGCACTTTAGTGCCTACAAAGAGTAATCGGATTTCAATGTTCGGAATCGCCTGTCTAGAGACTATATTAGCCCAGCGATGTAAAGGTTGAAAATACTACAATTTCATGTATGGGTATCGAGTGAGAATTCAATTTTAGCCCTAGCTTGCTTTCCGTCATGTATGATTAGAATTATATAATTGGCAGTTGTTTACATAAAAAGGCTCCGTTTTCATTAAATAGAATATGAATATGATAGGAAGACCTAATTTAGCAATATTTTAATTTTTAATATAGACCTTAATTCTCTTTATATGACATATTTTTGACCAATAGAATATGTCGGAGAAGTTTGACCAAACTTATCGTTAACACGTCGTATCGAATAATATGTAATATTCTAAAGATAAAGTTTAAGAAATTATACCATACTAAAATTTGTTAACAGAAGAGGGGAATGTGCTACTATGTGGGTGGATATATTCTGTGTAAACGCCTTATAAAACATTCATATGATACTTGTTACTGTACAATCTATTGCAATAATAAAGGCACTGTTTAGTTGAATTTGGCTATTTATTTCGAACTGCTGACATATTCGTAATGAAATCTACTTTCAATTTTAAACATTAGTTCTTAGTCACACAGTAGTCAAAAAACTGATTTGAGAAAGTCATTATTTTTGCAATTGAATGTATCTAATTCGAATCATCCTATATTATTTTATAAACTAAAGACGAAGACAATAAAAGGCCACATAGTGGTTTAACAGTGTCTCCGAAAAATTTTACAGAAAATATTTTTGGATCTATTTTCAATAATTTTTATATTTGCCATTGTGTCGGTCAGTTGTTTACTTATATTTGAACTGTGCCATCGTAATAAGGCATGCGCGATGGCCATTGTATTTAAAAATTGGCGGAAAATACTAGTTTTCTCTTAAAATACCCATTAATTATCTTCGTAATACCCATTAGGTAAATACCCAGTAAATATCCATTATTACCTTGATAGTACCCAAAAATACACAAAGTACCTAAATATACCGAAAAAAATACCTATAAATACCCAAAAAATGCAAAAAATACCTTTATTTACCTACAGCTTGTACAGTAAAATACCTCAGTGGTTTACCTCTCGCTAAAAATATATAAAAAAAACGATACTCTTTTAGATAAGTTCTGAATCACCCCGTATATTGTGTGCACATTGCTCTGACGCTACACCACGCCACGCCATGCCATCCTGTTAGATTTTCATCACGTCGGGTGGTGTAACGTGATGTCGTGTGGTAGCAGTGTGCACGTGAATATGATGTCACATGCATAAAATGATAGAAAATACTGATAAAATTTTGTTATTTTAAACATTTGCAACCATGAATGTCTCTATAGTATAAAACGTAAGCGCTATAGAGAATACATTATGAGAGGAGAAACTTAGGAACAAATTACACAGGAAATATTTCTAACAGCACATTCTTAATGAAACAACATAAATTTTAAAGACTCTAGCTACATGTATTAGGGTAATTAAATATATTCATCATCGACTCACTTAACCTTCCTTAAATTGATGTCGAATGTAAGGTAACGTGGCATCGCATGGCGTGGTAACAGTGTACACACAAAGTACATACCACACCACGTCACGTGGCGTGGCGTGGCGTGGCGTGGAATGGCTTTAAACCGATCGATTAGCGACCGATCCCTCAACCATCGACCAATCCAAAAATATTAAAAACCGAAAAAAAGAAAATAGATATTTCTAACTTGAAATTTCCAAGTGAATGCAATGTTCTATTTCTGAAAACATATTCTGCAACCCAAATCGACACAAATATACGCTCAGCTACGAACACGATACACATACATAATTCAATTTCTTGAAATCCGCAACACCTAGCGAAGTAAACTTTGTTAAATACTTTTTTATACTTTTGACTACGTTTGTCTCGCTATAAATAGATCAATTTTCAATAATAATTAATGTAGCTCTCCGCATAGTAAAGTTTTTAATGAATAAGTTTGCTGGTGCCAACTTTGGAACAAATTTTTTCGATAAGTTATCAAAAATTTGTGTACAATTCGAAGCACTATAGTTTACATAAGTTGTGAAAAAATATGAACATAGGTAATCGTTCACTTACAAACGCAATCTGTGCTACGAAAAACATAATTGCCAAATAACGTCCATTTGGGATACCCAAATTGTCCCTATACAAGAAGGTAAAGGTTTAATTGACGTAATTGAGAGCAGATTTTACCCCACTAATAACTATTTGTATCTTACGTATAATGGTATTGCTACAAACGAGATTGATATTTATTATACTTACAAAATTATTACGTAATTTTACATAACTTTACGCTGGTCACTAAATACCAACGTAAAGTTATGTGAAATTACAGACAAATGTTTATCAGTGTAGAGACGACCTATGGCAAAAATCTGGTGTAAAGTCAATATGAGTATACAAGCGCATATCTTTTATTCTCTTACAAGAGTATGGTGGATATTCAGCCATCCGTCGTCACTATAAGGTTAATAGTCACACATTAATTAAAACCCATTCTTCACACGGTTTATTCAGTGGCGTAACAAAAACAGACTGCAAACACCCCTCCGCAAATGTGTTCGATAGGCCCCCTCTACAATGAGTGAAGAATAATCATGTTATTTCCAATATCTTAAGATACCTTAAAGATCTTATTTATATTTTAAATTTGAACTTAGAAACATCAGGAGTCTATTTTACGTAATATTTTTCAAATTACATACCTACATTGCGTAAAGCATAATTTTAGAAGTAACGTCACTAACTCAACCTCAAATGTTTTATTTGTTTCCCATTTAAAAAGGGAAAAAATCTATTGTTTTTAATAAATTAAACCGGTTCCGAGAAATTCAAGTTTACAAAGCAGGATACATTTGTAAAATTTCACAATAGCTTTGAAATATCAAACATTTCGAACAATTTTGATAAAACAAATACTTTAATTACGTTATCATTTAGTAGATTTCCGTGTAGAGTAATATTACAGAATTTCGAGAAAGTAGGTATTGGAAAATAAATATTGATTATCAATTTTTAATTTATTCAAACGATAACACAATAAATGTACTTGTTTTGTAGAAACTGTTTAAAATATCTGATATTACTTTAAAGCATTTATCCATATTATGAAATTTTGCAAGTGCACTGACATATGCGAGGACATATATTAACTCGAATTTCTCGAAAATGATTTAGAATAACCTTACGATTCAGTATCCACTGCTTTCCAAAGTGGTTGTCAGGAAGAATTATTTATATAATCTGTTCATTCATCAGTTCGGTTAATAGCACTTGGAAAAAATTAATGAATGTGGTTACTAAAAAAGTATTAGAATTGCATAGATACACCTTTTAACACATTTCACACAACTGCTCGCAACTCGAATTCTGGTAACTTTTTTATATGGTTTTGCCCTAGTACAGCTTTTACATATTTTAAATTGTATTTTAGTACAAATTAGGTACATGATCTTTGATAAAAACAACATATTTTAGTGGCTTAATTCATGAATTGACTATTGTAACTGTTGTATATAATGTAGACTAAATATTTTAATTTGAGTTAAAGATGGTTCTAAGGACATAGATCATCGCACATCACGGAACCACCAGTTAGCGTTCTGTACATTTACTTCCTACCCTTTTAACTTAATTTTTAAAGTAGATGATATAGTAGAAGATATGATGCAAATAAAACAGTTTACTGTACAAATATAAAAATCAATAAAAAAATAAATTTACAAAAATGAGTTTCAAATGAAAAATCAAAATATGCTAGCATGTGGGAGCGATCGCAATAAAACTGAGTGGCCACTTAAACGTTTTGTTTGAATCTGCTCTACAATTTTTAACGAACATCATTTTATACTACTTTTTGTCTTTGTCAGAATAAGCATCTATTTCTACAGAATGGCATTATTATATAGACGTAAAATGCAAACTTGAAAATAATAATATAATAGTGAATGAGATACTGTAACTTTTTAATATGATCTAGGTAAATACACATTAATTTTTAATTAAATTAACCATGTCCTATTAGTGTTATTCAACGAATTCTAACCTCTAGAAGGAAGCTTTTCAAGTTTTGTTTGTACATAAACAAAGCCCAGTCACAAATTCTCGGGACAATCGGACGTCACTGACGAGAGTTCGGAGATGCAGGTGGAATGCGGCGGTCATTAGCGCACGCGTTTCCTAAGACTATAGTAGCGGCATTTTTAAAGTGTGCATTGAAAGGAATAAATTAATTGGGTAAATTCTACAACATTTGTAATTATATAAATATTGGAAAAAGTAAGACTTTCAACATCAAATACTGTGTATAATAAAATATCAAGTACAGAGTAAAATATCTGTCATTTTTATGCATGTCACAATATTCTCTCTTTGGGTATACGTAAATATACTCTGTCATTATCCAACTGGTATTGCTGATAGTTCTTTATTTCAATATTGGTTAGGTACAACTGAAAGTAATATGTTGAATTCACAAAGTTCCTTCTAGGGGTTAGAATTCGTTGCTGTTAATTGCTCGGTTATTTGCTACCTCGCAGACCGAGAAATTTTTTCCGACGTAGCAGTTATTCCATTTAATTTGTAACATTCTATACATACTAAAGGTTTAGTACTATACATATAGTACTTAGGGTTGTATACATATAAAAATACTTAGTTTCGCTTTTACACCACTGCTTCATTCTAGTCATTACACATCATTAAAAGTTCTGACACCACAATAACGTCCACAATTGGCAGATTATGTGAGCATGCCTTTTGAAAACATTGCATTTTAGTATAGGTATTTCTTTACTTTAATTAAAATTTTAAAAAGAACTACAAAACAAAGGACACAACGCTTCGCAAACTTTAGTAAAGGCAAACCTGGCCGACTATTACATGAAAACCTAATCTAACCACTAAAAAAAAAATTCTCGCGCACTGGCCTGTTCCACAGTGCGACGTCACAGAGTTTTTCGTGCGTCGGGAGAATATTTTGATATTTCTCTTTCCCATACAACTAATTTTTTGACTTTTGTAAAAATTTATAGATGTGATTCTAAAGCTATTTTTAACCATTTTATGATGTTTAAACATTATTTAATTTTTTATAAACATCCCTATTGGAACAAGGAATATATCAAGGTATCAACAATGTTTTGAGTTCTTATAGTGTTTATTATGTAAAGAAATGTATTATAGCACTACCTCAATTTACACCAGATTTACACAAAGTAGCATATAGAGGTTTACAACTGGCCACGTCTTGAAAACAACTTCAGAAATTAAATATTTTCTGTTTTTGCTATTATACATAATAGATATCCGTTTGGTAAGGTGACAGGATTAATACAAGTGTCACAGCGAGTGTTTACATTTAAATTCAGTTTTATAAACATTTTTTTTCGCCAGGTTGAATGCGAAAGTCGAGACGTGACGAATCGTAATAGGCACCGACTGGTTTTCAAGACCCGAAACAAGTTTTGTTATCCGCCAGGCGGAAACGCGCTGTTCTATCCTTAGAATGCCTTAGATCATTATACTGCTGTACCTTTTACGTATTAATATTATTTATCCCACACAAAATGCAGAAATAATTTCGTTAACTCATGATGATTGAATTTCGAAATGGTTTTTGTCTAAAGTGATGTTATAGCTATAAAGTAAGAAGAACATAATTTCTTTTATAGTTTGCAACATCTTTTAATGACTGTAATCACGCTGTCCTGCATTTTTTAAAATGGAATTTATATTTATACATAGGCGCGTGGCTCATAAAAAGGTTTGCTTCCCATCTATGCAGTAGATGCTAAGTTAATATCCATATACTGACTAAAACGAGGGGCATCCCACCTATAGAAGTAGGTGTACAACATAGTAGCAGTACATAATGTAATACACACGACGTCAAAAATCTTGGACCACCTGTAAATAAAATGATTCGATTAAACCTACTGGTTTTTCATAATGTGGTAAAAAAGTACAAGTACAACAAATACAATAAAAAATTGCAGACCCTTTACTTTACTTTACTTTATTACCAATTTTTTTACAAATCTGGTCTGGTCAATATGCTATTCAGCCAAATGTTCCTTTGAATTTTTCTACATTATAATGCCTGGACGTGAAATTACTGGGTTTACCCGAGCAAGAATGACTTACATGATGCAGGATATTCTAATCATCAGATATCGAACATGTTGGGCATTCCTAGATCATCTGTTGTACGAATAGTACACAGATATGAAAGGGAGGATCGGTATTTGGTGCAATATGCCCGCACCGTACATCTTCAGCTTCAGCTCTCAGGACCCACTTTCAAGGTACGTTTCGCCTTATTTTATCAACACCTACTATTCGAAGACGATTCCACAACACAAATTTACGTACTAGAAGACCATTACGGGTCCCCACTCTACTTCCAAGGTAACGTGCTACCCGTCTCCAGTAGCCGCGAGAGTATAGGAGTTGGTTTTTCGCCAGTGGCGGCTGGTCTTATTTACAGACGAAACCAGAATTGGGTGGCTACTAATGACAATCGACAAAGAGTCTGGATAGAACCAGGTCGTCAACAGCGACTTCATTTTTCCCGTGTAGTTGCTCCGTACCGTAGGGAGTACCGTAATGTTTTGGGGTGGAATAATGTTTAACCGCCGCACCCCATTAATTCGCATACCACAGAATATGACCAGTCAAATTTACATGGAACAAGTTATTACGCCCATTATCTACCCCCTACGTAATGAATTAGGTGAAAATTTTGTGTTTATGGACGACAACGCTCGACCACATCGCGCAAGAACGGTTCAAGAGACACTCGAAGCAGGACATATCAATATATTAGATTGGTCAGTTAACTCCCCTGACATGAATCCTATTGAAAACATGTGGAATTTCATTGCTAGAGCCAGAAGTCAGAATTCCTCCACCTCAGACTGCAGATGAATTAGTCGTGGCGGCAGAAGAGGAATGGAACAATATTCCGCAAGAGATCGTTAACCGCTGATTATCTCAATGCACAGACGTGTCAATATGCTATTGGAACGTGATGAAGGCTATACCGTCTATTAGTCAAGTAGAGAACTTGCTTTGTTACTTCTTTTTGATTTAATAAATTTTGTCAAAAATGTCACACATTTGCTGGTCATTAATTTTCTAAGTACTCAGTTTATCTTCACAAAAAAAGATTCAGAAAACAATATACTTTTATAAATCTTAGTATCAAAAAGTCAGATGTCCATTTTAGCATTTTACAGAGGAGCAAAATAAACGTTTCTTTGTCATTACCGGCAACAATCGATCATTTACTTACAATACTAAGGTAGGACGTGGTAGTATAAGGGCAGGACTTGATAGTATAAGCATTGACTTTTTAAAAAGTCAATGGTATAAGAAAAGAACGTGGGAGTATAACGGCAGAATTTAATAGTATGTACAAGGACAGGACCTGGTAGTACAGACGCAAGGCCTTAGTCTATACAGGGTGAGTTATTAATAATGGCACTTAGCTTAAGGGCAGATTGTGAACGTCAAAATAAAGCGAATTGGCCCAACATTTAACGCCACAAGATTCTCTAGCTAGGTTACGGTTTGCACAGTTTCTTCGCCAACAACAAAATGATGACATTTTATAATAAAATATTATTTATGGACGAAGTCATATTTACCCGATGAGGAATTTTTAATTGGAGAAATAGTCATTTTTGGGAACTAGAAAATCCTTATCTGCCAAGAGAAGTATATTTTCAGCAGGAGTCCTCTATCAATATTTGGTGTGGAATTATCTCCGATAATATTGTGGGGCCGTTCGTACTACCACTACTTCTTGAAGATATTCCCTTAAATTTATGGCAGAACTTCTGGTTTTTACATGATGGTGCCATTTTCCGCACCATTGGATTGGAGGCTACAGCGGAGTTCCTTGGCTTGCACGTAGCCCTTATTTTTACTTTTGGGGCTATATTAAATCTTTAGTTTACAAAGACATTATTAATAGTCAAGAGAAACTGTGGGAAAGGATTCAAGAATGGGTTAATATTATCAAGCAACATAGAACTTTATTCAATGTCAGACAAAATTTAAATAAGAAGCTAAGAAAGTACTTTGAAGTCGCTGGTGGTCACTTCGAAAATCTTTTATGATTAATAATTTGTTAAGATATGCATAATAAAATTTTCAGTTGTAGTGTTCATCTTATTGTTAATTCAGTTTTGATATCTTAACACTCCATAATTTTCTAATTTAATTCCCGCCGAATCTCAAAAACTTTATCGATTTGTAACAGGTATACCTTTTATATTTAGAATTGAAGGTAGTTCAATAGTTTCTTATTAAAAAATTCAACAGTGTAAAATACAACATATTTTACATCGACAGTACAGTATAACTAGCGCCCCCCAACTAACATTTAAGCATAATAGACTACTGCACAAGAAAAATGAACCTAAATTGATTTCACCATAAAAATAGTCTTCAATGTTACAAAATCTTATAATACCAAAATTTTAGTCAGAAATTTGTTAACTAAGAGTAATATAATGACTTCCAAGTAAAACTAAATATATGTCAATTTATACAGTTCGAAATTACATATTGTTTACCTTTTCTGTGTTTTAAATACTAACATTCCAATAACGTGTAAGAAGAAGTTATAATTTACTTAATTTCACCTTGAAATCTGTCTTCAATATCCAGGGATTTTTTAAATAATTATAATAGGTAAATATTTGCATATTTATTACAAAATTGTAAAACTTATTTTGTCTTCAGCTATAGTGGTTAAGAATAAGGTAATAATAACTAGTTATTTTTACTATTTTTAGGGAGCAAGCTTCTTGTTATATGTATTCAGATAGATATTTTCATGCAATAAGTTGTTGAAGTTGTTTTGTGTTTTGATGATCTGCAATAAAAACCTACTTGTGTCATACGAGTAAATTAAAAGATAAAACCCAACAGGCGGCTTACCACACAATATTTCAGAGTTGTAAAAAATAATTATTGGGTTCATATTTCGCCTATCAAAATCGAAGCCAACACTGCAGATTATTAAATCAAGCTAATGATAATATATCGATAAACACATCATAAGTATTCCATATGATAACACTGTTATCGTCTCAAACGAATTCAGTAGTGCATGTGAATTGAAATTTGAATTGAATTCCGTTCGAAAATATTTATTTTGTTTTTATTATTACACACACATAATATTATTGGCTTTAATTTGACTTTTCAATCACAAATAAATCCAAGAGTAGAATTTTATGTGTAGGTACCTAGTAATAATTTAGTTGGTAATAAATTACCATAAAATGTCTTTATTTGGAGGAAATTTCAACCACAAAGTTACTATTTTGCTGTGACGTCAACATTGGCATAGGCAATCTGCCCTATAGGTTAAACTTCAGACAAATTGACTTCAAAGTTGATTTTATTTGAGCGGCCGTGTTGTAACAAACGCTAGATGTTTTATTTATTATTTCTAATTGATTACTCATTAAAATTACGTTAATAGAGATAATATTATTTAATACATTTACGACGAAAAATTATTTAACACATTTTATCGCGAAATACATCCAGTTTTTATTTTAGGTTATTTTTCAGGATAATAATATTATTAAGAAGCGATAGTAAAAATGTATATTTATAAGGACCGTTATTTTTATGAAAGTTTGGTCATCACATTATACGAAAAAATTTCCTGGGTTGTGCAATTTGTTGAATAGAAACCAAAAATACAGACTTTATATTATATTCAAATCTAAATATCTATAAATACTCATATACTAACTCCTACTCTACTTGTAGCTTTGTAGCCTGACTTATATTCTTTCTTTCTCTTCCTATCCCTGTTCGCTATTAGAATGTATATAAGCAAACATATAATGTTGTCTCTCTCTAGCAAAAGTAGGTCATATAAAGGGCATAATTAGGGTATATTTTGGTAATAATGTGTTGAAATTTTAACATAAAATTGATCCGTATTTCTTTTAGGTCCAATTACCTTATTGGAATAAAATCCTTGCCGACCAATTATTAACTTTAGTTTTTTTCCCCACATAAGGAAAAAGGCCAACGAATATAGGTAAACTTTCCTTATGCGGAATTGGTCATGAAAAGTTTATGACCAATTCAGAGGTCAAATTAACGTAATTTTAACTTTAAATGTTTGTTGGGCCCTTAGTAATTCCCACCTTAAAAAAAGTAAGACTACAGATTTTCAAAACAATTGATTCATACGTACTTAAAATAAGCAAAAAATCGAATACATTTTTTCAACTTTAACACCCTGTAAAGGAGCAGCAATTGAATAAGGCATGTTTGGCTCAATCCCTTTATTTTGACGTTAGCAATCTGCCCTTAAATTATGTACCATTATTAATGACTCACCCCGTATAGGTCGAGACACTATCCTTTGAAACCAACTTCAGTTAAAAATATGAGGATATTTTATTGTTATTTTGTTACACCAATTCCAATTTTGTAGTTTGTGCGTTATTAATACAATGGTGGCTGGTAGCAAAGAAAAAATCTATTGTTACATTAAACCCAAATAATCACATTCGAATAATATTAGTATATGTTTTTTGATCATTAAAATGCAGTTTTTAAAAACTGTAGCTTTGACAGGCAATCATGAAACACATTTTTCTTGTCCATCCTTTAGAAACTTGCTAAAGCTGCGTCTTGCTCTTGAGCAACAGCAAACTTGCGAATCTTCCCTCCCCTTGTTCGCTCATATGATTTAGAGGCAACACAACATATACTACCACACTAACTACCAGTATTTTCTAAACATAAAACAAAATTAAGGAAGACGAGAAGAGATGACAAAAAAATTAAAACATTGTTATTTTACATTGCCAAATAATAATAAGTTATTCTTTATGTCCCACAAAGAAAGAGAATAGTTTTTTCATGAGATAATTTCGTTTAGGATTGTTTATCTTTTCCAAAGTTGAGAGTGATTTCTACTCAATACAGTTAGTTACTGGGTTGAATAAAAATACTCAATGCATTTACGTTAGGAAAACTAAATATTGCTCCTGGAGTCAATTTGCTTACATCAGCAGTCGATTTAAGTGAAATACTTATTTTACAAATTCTTTATTTTTTCCTCGTCCTCCATTCCCCGTCCTCTAAGCCATTTAGGCTTAGCTTAGTTTAACTCCTACTCAGGTTATAATTATAAAATTTCTTGCTCCTTTAATTTCAACATTAAAACATTCTGTAAATTAAAATCTGTCAAAAAAATTAAAAACGGGAATAGAAATCCCAAGGAAAAAATAAATAACACCTATTTATACAACAAATTCAACTCTGTTTTTGCCACAATTGTTACTAATTATTAATAGAATTAATTTGTGGTTTTAATTAATAAAATAGTTTGACATACTTAATTTACTCAGTTTCTACAAACTAACAAATGTTTCTACTTCTTCTGTTTCTTAGGTATCCACTTCGGTGCGATACACTTCATTTTTTAAATATCCCCACAAAAAGAAGTGCAAATGATTTAAAGTAAGGAGATCGTGGCGACCATGATAACGGTCATCCTCGTCGAATCCCTTGGTATTAATGCATGGACACACTGTACATGGTACGGATATAATTGAGCCTCGTGCATGATACACCACACTGCTGCAATACGGCGTGAACGTCCTGGACCTCCATCTCTTCCAAGATTCAATTTCAAATTTCACTCGCGTTGCCTACACTTGCACTCACTGCACATCGCGGTAAAAATAGCTGCATTTGGCACGTTTACCGGGAAATCGTTCTGCTAAAGCATTTTCGCATCGCCATGAATTAAAACGATATCCATCAACTCTGAGTTGCTATACACGTAAGCCATTTTTGACACTTGAAAAAATAATGTAAAAACTTACATCACAAAAAAGTTAATACCAAAAAAATATTTTGATATGATGTTGACATTTTTCAAGACGCATCTTTTCCTAAATGTTTTTAGGTAAATTCTGATTCACCCTGTATAAATATATTCTCTAAATTTTGATATAATCTGTACCTTTGCTTTGCTTAACTGTAAAACTGTAAACTGTAATGCCGAGACGTTGATTAATTGAAAATGATGTTTAACATAAAAAACAATTTGGGCAATATTATAGTACAGATATTGAGTGCTTAATTATTTTAATGAAACATTCTTCTCGTACAGACACTAGACGTAGGCGACAGACTATACTAAGAAATACGTGTCTGGAGAGATGCCGAAGATGCTTTGGCTATTGTAGTGTAGGTGGAGGTTGATATGTAGGTCGATGAGGGTAGAACGTGACTATTGAGCTCTTCTCTCTCTTACATAAATTCTCGCTAATCAGGCAAACCATTTTGTCTTTTTCCCACTAAAGGTCTGTTTCCACAAGTGTCAGGGACTAGATTGAAACTGTCAAGAAGTCTTCATCCAACTACTTCTTGAGTTACATGCACTAAATACACATCTACTTAACTCGTCGAATATTTCTAACAGTTTTAAACCAATCCCTGATTCTTGCGAGAACAAACCTTTAAACGGCGCGATCTTCAATTCCAAGTTCAATTCCTTATTCAATATAGGTACTATTTTTTTAGTGAAACATCTTGTATATTTTGATGCAGTTTAATTCGAATTTAATTGTAAAGAGACAAAGTAAGTTAATGGATATCATGGCCATTAGAATAACAATGTTTCATGATCTGAATAGGTGATACTGACCTTTTGTAGTGAAGACATTTCAAACTCTACTCAATCAAATCTTCTCCCACCACGGGATATTGCGTATTAAATTAACGTAATTACTTAATCATTGGATATTATAGGCAAATGTGTACACGGAATGGAAAGTGGATCGACTTATTAGACTATCTTTGGAAAGTGTACTATTTCATTTGATAATTTTTTCGAAACGGACATTATGGTCTTGTTGAAGAAATCACTGAGAGCCAACAAATGAATTTTTCATTTAAGTATATCGCGTTGGTTAAAATATAGAGTAAATTCCGTAAAAGTTTTTTTAATGCTGGAACAGATCGACTTTATTTAAAAAAACACATTACGCATGAAAATGGATTTTCAAACATCATTTGTTTTTGAGTAATGAACTTATCAACTTGTTTGGTAGGCAGTACACCACAAAAAAGCATTGTTATAGGCAGATCCCGAATAATAATATGTAACTTATCGAAAAATTACAAGATACAAAAAAACATTCTAAGTTCAACAGGAATTATAAATGATTTACATTAGATACCTACTCGACCAGAAATAAGTTTCACCTCATCAGCCTAAATATCTCGCCAAATTTCACTTAATGTCAAAGTGTTTGGGAAAAACTACATAAAACTTTAAAGTGGAAAGGTCGTAACTCAGATATATTTAAATATTATTATTATTATGGCATGAGTAATGTGTAGTTACTTAGGCATTAGGAGTATTGCTTAATTTCTTTAAGTTTAATTGGATATTTTTCTCAGAATATAAAAAAAATTAATTTATATATATAAATAAATATTCAAAATTTGTCCTTTTGCTAAAGAGATCGGAAGAAGCGAATTTTATAAAACATCACCCACATAATTATTCATCTTCATAAATAAAAAAAATGGTATTTTTCTTTTACAATATAGATATTTAAGATCATATTGAAAATCAGAGGTAATAATTTGGGTGCAAACCTCTATTAAGGTAGGTATAATTAATAAACCATTGCCAACTTTACAAAATTTGGTAATTAATTAATTTTTTGAAAACTAATATCTACTTATATTTAAATTAAATACAACGTGGATGTTTACTAGATACAAAGACATAAATTGGAAACATATTTTTACATTGTAATGTTGTTAACATTTGAAAATGATACGCATTCAGATTAAAACATACTTTTACATAGCGGTTTGTACCGCCTCGGCAGTCGAATCGGCACAATTTATGGGGTTGTGACACACACAACACACAGCTGTTTTAACAGCAAGCGGCGCACGATTTATATCATTGGGCAAGACGTTTTAAAAAAACGAGGCGGTGAAAACCGCTGTGTGTTTTGGTTTATCCAGCGTTTAACAAATAACAACCACCTCATAACGCATCATAAACCGCTGTGTCTAGGGTTGCCACCTGTCCTTACTTGAGAAGGACAGTCCCGGGGACAGTCCTTACTTCAGCCTCTATGTCCTTCCGTCCTTACTTGGCAGAAATAGTTAAATAGATTTATCGCGACGCATACAGACGAAAGATGTAAAATATGCGTTGAAAGCCAATGTAAATTGTCGTATACAACACCACCCCTCTCCCTTCCAACTAATCTATAAAGTGAAGAATGTCCTTACTTGAGCGTATAAAAAGGTGGCAACTCTTGCTGTGTCTGCCATCCCCCTTAAATTAAATGACAGCTATAGTACAAAATCTGACTACCTAATGCTTGCTACAGACTATGTGTGAATTCACGATTCGTAATTTGTAAGGAAATCGTGCATAGTGTGTAGGGTTTTTATGAATGGATTTTTAACGAACAAGACCCTACACAGTATTCGCGAATTCCTCACATATCACGAATTGCACATAACGAACCGCGAATTCACGCATAGTCTGTAGCCAACTTAAAAACCAAAAATGCTTGGTTAATGTAGTTCATGCATATGTATTTTTTATAATATAAAATATTATTAAAAAAGTCTCAATTTTTATCTACTAATAATTGATACATTTATCAGTAACTATTTTTGAGTAATGCACACTCATGTGTGGCAAATATTATTATTAAAAATATTAAAAAAATATTTTTTATGAATTATATTCTTTTCTCCACTCCACGGAAAAAAAATAAATGCACTAACTTCTCAAAAAAAAATTAATTTTATTTATAACTGATCTAAATTAATTAAATTTTTTAGTAAACGCCAAGGTAAACCCCGCGGTATAATATAAATTAATATTTATATAGGCCGGCGTCAATGCGACGTTAAGCGACGAACATATTATTATTATTATTATTCAATTTGGCAGAGCATATGCAGTGAATTTAGTTTTCATGAAAAATTCATACCCTTTCAGTATCATGAAAATATCCACCTTTGCAACGGTTTTTTCTTTCAACGAAACGTTAAAATGTGAGAACATTGAAATATATATTTATGCATATTTATCCAGTTACAGAATATATTATAAATTATGACTTTTTACTATTGTTATTATATGTTATTGACCTAACCGATACAACTGCATTACAAAACAGTTTTAAAAAAAATTGAAAAGTGAAAAATATAAATAGATTTTTTCGGTACACTTTAAAAGTACAGAATTTTCTACCATAAAAGATTTCAGTAGTTTTACTATTTAAGTATATGCTATCGACAATAATAAATTAGTAAGTTAACTGAAAAAAAAGAAATGAATAGTTTTTTTATCGTAATATGGTACTTTTATTGTTTTTATTAAATGTTTGATGTTTGTGTAATGAAAATTCCCAGACAAATTCATATAGATATTATGCATACCTACTTATTACCTGACAATGTAATTATAATTTAAAATACCTCTATAAAAATGCAACAAGAAAAAAAACCGACAAAAAAAGGCCGAAAATATTTGAAAACATCGCTGTTCAACCGAATCTCAAATTCCTCCCAAACTACCTGTTTTATTTATACCTATAAATATTTAATACCTGTATGAAAACCAATATATATTTCTACTCAAATTCGGTATGTTTAGCTGTAAAACCGCTAAAGTACATAAAAACATATGTACTATGTATGCTTATTGCTATTATTATTAAACGCTCAAGAACTTCCGCTCTTACCTGAGTGGAGTGGCATGTACAGGTATTAATGTAGGTAGGTATCCGTAAAGTGAATTCAAACAAAAAGAATAACAGGTTCACCAACACACATGTTACATCACATATCACTCAAAACCTCTTACAGCACTATCAATTTATGCACAGTACACTGCATTGATAAGCTGGTACACATAATATTAACTTTAACACCCCCGAAACAGGTAGAAGTCCGTATCAATATGGCGCGTTGCACCACTACCACCACACACTACAAGATCCCGTTCGATACTGCGTTCGCCTTCCTTGCTGTGGATTTCTCTCTCTAGCAATTGACGCCAGCGGAACAGTGAGAAGTGCGGATAAAAGAGATGGGTGCCATTGTACTGTTGAAATGGATAATACCACGGTAGTGCACAGGGTTCATCTTTTGGGCTCCTTACAGGTAGAAGGACAGTATCAGGTAGACTAAAAAAAAAACGTTTCCGTGGACACGAGCAGGTTACCAAACCAATAAGAAAGATACCTTGGCGGATAATTATCCGGCGAAAAAAGCTCTGGAAGATTTGGATTTTGGAGTGTCTGATATCTATTACGTGAAATAGAGATTATTTCATTGCAATCTAAACTTAGGTATTTTTAGCAGTGGCGAAGCGTGAATAAATAATACAAATGTTATACACTTTCTACAAAAATAAAAAATATATAAAAGAAAGTAGAAGTATATAAGAAGTATATCACATAAAACGGAAAACACAAAAATAATATTGCATGAAATAAAACATTAGAAATATACCTATAACAAAATAATTATGGGATTTTAATTAAAAAAAACAATCTGAGTCGACGACTTTGTTGTAGCCAGTGTTTATATAAAGTATACTTAGTCAACTGACCTTAGTTGTGGACCATGTTGGTTAGATGGCGGGACTATAATATGTGCAAAATCTCTTAATCAAGCTCTAAAGAAGCCGGTAAATAAAGTCAGACTGACTTTATTTTAAAAATAAAGTCAGACTGACTCTATTTACTGACTTGCTTAGGGATCATTTAAGAGATTTTGCACATATTATAGTCCCGCCATCTAGCCGACGTGGTCCACAACTAAGGCCGGTTGACTAACTATACTTTATATAAACGGTCTAAGCACAATGTTTTGTATTTGGTTAAACTGAAGCCAGACTTTTATGAATTTTTTAGATTCAACTTTTTTTTCTAAAGATAGAAAAAAACAATTGTTCTTTATTATAAACTATTGGATTATCTATATCTGTCACATTATACATCATATTTATATTACACACAAAAAATGTAATGCATAATTTAAATCGAGATTAAATAAAAAATAAATACAATACGCCCGGAAAGTATTGCGGTTATTTCAGTTGACCACATGTATCGTATACTTTAAATCCGCAGACAGCAGGACAATACTTCGCTTGTCGACTACGGTAGACAAATGGACAGTTGTCTTTTTCGCCCTTGCATCCAGGGATATCTACAACACTTGCTTACGCAGTGGAAATTCGCGGTGCAGTCGCCTGTCGCTGCTTTTTATTCTTTCGAAAATCCTGTTATTTCAATATGTTATTTTGGTTTATTTCAATTATATTACATATTTCCAGAGCTTGCCTTTAAGATGGGATAAGTGAAGATTTAGACGAAACACTGATTATACTGATACGGAAGCTCACCTACTTTTTTAGTTCGTTAATTAAGGTCATATTCTATTTGATTCTTTAGACAACAAAAACTTCTAGAACCTTAAAAATATGTGGTAATGCAAGCTACTTGTAGCAGTCTTCCGGCAGTTGAAAAAACTGTAATTGTAGAACCAGAACCAGAGAGCAGTCTTTATAAGAAAAGCATATTAACTGGAAAGACATTAACAGAAAGGAAAAGCGATTTGATATTGTTCAGAACGCTAAATCTGTTTGTCAAACAGTTGAATCGGTGTTCTGCAATATAGAATCATCAACATCATCTCGAAATATTGAAAAATTAAGTTCTTCAGAGCATTGTTAACCGATTCAAGTCTCAATTACAATCGGATGAAGTCAAAAAGTTTGAAGATTTATTGAGGATATATTCTCATTAACAGAGAATGATGTCGGAAGGATTAATCTTGTACAGTACCGTATAAATTCCGCCCCCACCACTCCAATTAAGTAAGTTTCACAACGTATTCAGTTGACAAAGCAAGAAGAGGTGACAATGCTAAGAGACGTGCAGCAGCAGGGAGTTATTGAACTATCCCAGAGCCCATGAACTTCACTAGTTGTTTTGGTAAAGAAGGATGGCTCTACCAGATTTTGCGTCGATTATAGCAGATTGAACGATGTTACTGAGAAAAACAGTTATACATTGCTAAGAATAGACGATACACTGTCTGGATCCCAGTGGTTTTCAAAATTAGACCTGAGAAGTTGTTGTTTTATTACAATTTAACCCACATGATAAAGAGAAGTAAGAATTTTTCACTGGAATTCCGTTATGGTACTTTAACATTATGCCCTTATGTCTCTGCAACGCACCAGCCACGTTTGAAAGACTTACGGAAACCATTCTGCGAAAAATGACCTGAAAAGCACTCGACTCGTTAATCTTGTTGACATATTAATACTCGGCAAAGACTTGAAGTTTGAGAGGCCCGTCTCCAGCTAAGTCCTGCTTTTCTAAAGGAAGACTGTTCTCGAAAAAACTGAAACCATCTGGAAATAGCCAATACCGAAAGACAAATATGAATTAAAGAGTTTCCTAGGACTTTGCACCTACTATCGCAAGTTTTTGAAAAATTTTCATCGACTCACGGAAAACAATCAGTCATTTATCTGGATGGAACAATGTCGACAAGCTGTTGAAATATTAAAAGGAGCTTTATATTCTTCTCCGATTCTGTCATATCCCACTTCTGACACCAAATGTATCCTCTACGTTGATTTAGCCTTGACCTACGACACGTAAAAAAACAAACTTGATTATACAACAAATACACTTCAAATAATTCTGAACTGTCAAATCTCTACTTTGACGTTTCTGTCACTCGCACGTTTCTACGGTCTCGATGTCGTGTCGAAAATCAAATAGAATATGGCCTGCAATGTTCTAGAAAACGTCAAAATAAAGGTTTAAAAATAATAATAAATTCTAAGGCAAACATGAACATAATTAACAAACTAAAAAGGTAGATGAGCTTCTGTATCAATACTATAGTACCTTCTATATTCTATTATAATTTATAGCATTACAAATAAAGAGAATGTATGTACCAATCAACCAATTTAGATACTTATTTTGAACTGCTGACGTATTACAGTTATTCACTAACTAATAAAGTGACCATCCGTCCCGATTTACGCGGGACAGTCCCGATTTTGAGCCGCTGGTCCCGTTTCAGCACGTTTCCCGTTTTTGTTCCACTTAGAGCTTTAATTATTGTAAAATATAATTATGATGGTGACTGTATAAAGTTTTAAAAAATAAATCAATTTTGAAACAAATTCATCAAAAAGAAAAATATTTTTCTCAATAGATTGCTTAATGTAATGCTTAGCTGTTTATAACTGACAGTTATGTTAAAGAATGTTTATTTTTATATGATATGTAAGACTTGATGGAATAAAATAAAAAATATATAGTTTTGTGTGCTGCTATCTTTTATAAATCCAGTTCTTTTTTGTTCACTGAAAAACTGAAGTTCTCGTTTCTGTCCTACTTGAAGCTTTGCGAAATATGATCACTTTAGTCACTAATAGAAATCTAATGACATTTCTACACGGAACTTCTAGTAACGGAAAAAGTGTTTTGAAGGAGTGTCATTATTTTTGCAATAAATTGGACTTGATAACAAAGTTATATTTTATTAGCTTGAAAAATATATATATTTTTAAGTCATTAATGTGTACAAAATTGATATCTTAATCATTTTTATTATCGTCATCACAATCATCGATCGCAATTCCGTCTAGACCTGGACGGTCAACAAGCGTTAAAATTTGTGGCTAAAAGTTAGTGAAATCTTAAAGTGTGATTTGTCTGATTCGAATGACCGAAAAAGGAGTGTAGCGTGCATTGAAGGAGGGGAAATTTTTTGACGCATAAATATGTTGGGGGTAGTTAGGACGTATTAAAAGTCCCCGCTCCTAGCACGTCCGTTTCAGGAGGTGTGTCGTAGCGAAAAATTCTTTACATAAAATTGAGAGCATATAAAATTTTCAAAAAGATTAGTTCTATCCATTTTTTCGCTACAATATACCGTTATATGCTATAAAAGTTTGACAATTAAAGAAAACAAACATTTTCACACGCTTTTGTCACATTTCTACTGGTAACTCCTTGTTTGTTTGTTTTTGTTCAAGAATATATGTATATATATACTAATTTATCTCTAGTGGGTCAAAACAGCAATTTGAATTTTTTGGTTAAAAGTACTGCTTTTCAAGAGAACTCCCTAAAATTCAAGAGAATTCATTATCTTCGTTATTAGAGAATTTATAAGCTAATATATTATGCATTTATACAAAAATAGAGTATATTTAACATACATGAAATGCAGTATCAAGTACACATAGGTAAAAGTTAATTTTATAAAATGTAATAAGGAGAAAATGTAACAAATAAAAAATATTAACTGGACCTCTTGCACCGGTCCTACTTCTGGCTCCACCATTGATACCAATCGCAGCACTAATTGCGAATCACCCTCATCGGGCTGCAAGTCTTTTTTATCATCTTTTTTTAAAATGCGGACGCTGTTTAAACAGTGATCTAGGCAGTTTTGGCATAATCGAGAGCAACCGCTGCTTTTCGCAGCTGCAACTTCTACTGCTACAATTTTTCTTGTATCTATAAAATATGAGGTCTATGGATGCTGCTTCGTTTTTTGTCATCACAGGAATTAGGATATTGTCTTGTCGTGCCTAACCCCACAGGTCTAGAGGTAGTTAGTTTCCCAGCCAGAGCTGCACCTTGTGGAATGTGAGTAAGTACTTTTAAGCTGCCCCCCGCTGGATGGAAGTAATGGAAATTTCGTTTTATATTCAGTGCCGATTAAAAAAAATGAATAGTACCTGAAGGTATTCAAAGCTTATTTTTGTAGGGACACCGTACCATTTCAGCATGCATATTCACCCATCTTTCTCAACATTAGCATACCAGGAGAAGTGATTGTGGAACACTTCAGCTGTTTTTTGTATATCATGATGTTTTTAGTAAATTTTTACGAAAATAAGTTTACACTTCTGGAATGGCGCCTTAGTAGAATCACAGCTAGTGAATGTGTGTAATAACAATATGGCTCAAATGTGGCATTTAATGTGTGGAGTAAATGTTGGCTTGTACTTGATCAGCCTATTTTTATTCAGGTGGTTGAAGAGAAATAATTCACTGAAGTCAGTGAGTCGCTGAAATTTCAGTTTCCAGATTGAAGTTGATGTCGACACACTTTTTTATCTGCAGCTCCTTTCCTGTTATGCCGACAATTGAGAGAGATAATATGTCCATCCAAATCAATGGTACACCTTCTGCCTTGACAAAATTCATGTACGTGTCACAAATTGTGGAAACTGGGGATTCTCTTTTCAAAATGATGTAAAAGAAAGTCTCCATCAATCAAATAAAGGCTTGATAGATATCCTAATTGGTTTAAACAGCTTGTAAAGTACGGATTTTCCTTAAACCATCCTCATTCAATATGGCCAAGGCAAATGGAGCCAATTCAAACTGCAAATAATTGCTATAACTTCTAAATCATTGGAGATAAATTAGCATATATATTTATATTCTTCAATAAATTTATCGCTCTAAAACATTCTCTTTTGTGTAAAGCAAACGACCGAGGAGTTACCAGAAGAATTACGACAAAAATTTTCATTGAATTAGGTACCGACTTTTGAGAGCAGATGTATCGAAAACGGTGCATCATAGCAAAAAATTGATAGAACCAATCTTGTAGAAAATTAATTAATTAGTTATTAAATAAAGACATTTGTGTTGGGTGCAGATACTTTCCCACAATATAGTTTGTCGGTTTGGTTTTCTAGGTTATGGGACAAGACTGCCGCGGTTACATTAAAACTTGTCTATTATCTATTCCTTTCGTTCGATTTTGTTATAATAAATAGACATTTTATCTAATTGTACCTACGGGAAGTGTCTTTTATCGGTAGTGAATGGCTGTAATGAGCGAATATGTAGGTTTTACCAGTTTATAACAAAATAATGAAAAACAAATGCAAAATACTGGAGCTAACTGGATTAACTGTTACCTATCTATTAGGTATTATTACTAATAAGAATGTTAATTTTTGTCGTTTCTACATTTAGAAACGCTACAAAAAGACGACTGCATGGTAGTTGACATTGTTGACAGATGTAAGCTTTATCCATAAATCTAAGCCATCTCAGTCGATTCTTATCATAGGCGCCGACTTTCCATAGGAAAAAAGGGTTTTGCCCCATTTTTTAAATATCTAGCTAAAATTCTGGAATAATTTTTTATTGTGTTTTAGGCCTCCCTGAGCACGTGGTTAAATTTTTTGTACTTAGTCATAGTTAACCCTGTATAACAGTTCCAAATTTACCAAAATAAAATTATTACTCATGCAAATTTACTTTAACTTTATAAACTAGCATCTTATATTTGCACTAGTTTAATTAATGTTGTTGATAATTTGTCGTATACCCTTATATTGTTACTTTTTTTTTAATGAAATTTGAAAAAGTTGAAACAAAATTTCCTAATTGCAATTCAATTAGGTGATGGCTATTTTACTATGATCCCTTACTTTCTTACCCGCCGTTTCTTTTTTTTTTGTGTAATATTTATTTATTTGATGAGTATTTTATTATCTGTAAAATGAACAGATCTTGTAACAAACTGTAGCAAGATAAATTCAAACCCCAGAAGGCACTTTGTGAGAGATATAATAAGGAGGTGGGATTGCAACTTTTTAAACCACTACTACTAACTGGTATAATCAACTTCTACTAGTGGCTAAAAGATATTTGCCTCAGTATAATGTGTATTTTTAAACAGATTCTTGTTTAAACTTCCGAAATTAATCAGTAAGTGGATTTACAGCCTAGGATAAAGAACTCGTACAACTTTGTCGGCACCTGTTTGGCGCCAATGTAATTAAATATTTATATGGGTTCACTACCTCTACAACTGTAGTAAATTGTAAGACACTCTATTATGTTTCACCAAAACGACCAAACACCAAATTTTAAGAAACGGTAATTAAATACATAAATTAATGAATCCAACAAATATTCTACAGTATATTTGCAGAATTATTTGTAGGAAACTGTAAGCATTTTAATTTTATTTGCATGTCCTAAACTGATAAACCGTATTCTCAGTTGTTTTTTCTTTGGAAATATTATTGACAAGACAAAATTAACAATTTAATAACTGTATTAAAAATTTTTAATATATAGGCTGTATCACATAAGAGGGCCACTCCCATGTATCTCGCTTAATATGCGAGACACGTCAAAAATCTTTAATTGTTTTTTGTTGCATTTTTGGAGGCCTTTATGCTCTTAAAAACAAATTTAAGATCCATGGCCAACTTTATGAGTAATAACAAAAAAAAACCTGTTAAGTGCCCAAACTTTAAGGCTGTCTAACTTTTTTATTTTAAGAGATAGAGAAAACTTATTGGTAATAAATTTTTATTGCAAAATTGATACCTTCCACCTGATATAAACAGATTTTTGAAATATCGTATGTGGTTCGCTGCACCCTTTAGGCGGATAAAAAAATTTGTTATTGAAGCAGGCTATGGCCACAAAAAATTGTCTGTTTTTTCGTATTTCATGCAATATACTACATGTTGCCCTTATCTTTCATATTTATTATATTTTTTCAATTTTAGTAAAAAAAAAATGAACCTAAATATTTTCGTGTTGCTCAAGATAATGTTGAACCTGTTTTAAAGACGCCAATTGCAAACAAATAATAAACAGAATGTACTTTTTTATGCAAAATACAGATTTTCTTATAATATTATTTTATTACATTGTCTATGTCAAAATAATTTTAAAGACCCAATTGCTTCTAATGTGAAAAGCAATAAAATAATATTATAAGAAAATCTCTATTTTGCATATAAAAGTACTTTCTGTTTATTATTTTTTTGCAGTTGACGTCTTTAAAACAGGTTCTACATTATCTTGAGCAACACGAAAATATTTAGGTACATTTTTTTTAACTAAAATTGAAAAAATGTAATAAATACAGAAGATAAGGGCAACATGTGGTAATATTGCATGAAAGACGAAAAAACAGGCAATGTTTTGTGGCCATAGCCTGCTTTAATAAAAAAAATTTTATCCGCCTAGAGGGCGCAGCGAAACACATACGATATTTCAAAAATCTGTTATATTAGGTGGAAGGTATCAATTTTGCAATAAAAATTTATTACCAATAAGTTTTCTCTATCTCTTAAAATAAAAAAGTTAGACAGCCTTAAAGTTTGGGCACTTTATAGGTTTTTTTGTCATAAAGTTGGCAATGGATCTCAAATTTGTTTTTACGAGCATAAAGGCCTCCAAAAATGCAACAAAAAACAATTAAAGATTTTTGACGTGTCTCGCATATTAAGCGAGCTACATGGGAGTGGCCCTCTTATGTGATATAGAGTGTATATGAAATAAGTGTTTCTTTAATTGTGAAAAGTGATTTGTGAAGTGAAAGTGTAATAGGTACATTGTAATAATTTTATAATACAGTGACATAAAAATATTTTTTTCCCCAAATTTGAAGTATGAACTGTAAAATGAACTGTGTGTGAAGTGTATAAGTTTTAGTATACAATTGAAGGAAATGAGTGAATAGATGTGTTCTGATTACACAGTTGTCTCAAAATCAAGCATTTTCAAATAGAAGAAAAGGCATATGGAGAAGTACAAAAGCTAAAAACAAGCAGCGGTCGAGGAAAAATAGAAATAAATGAAAAAGACAAATATTTCATACGACGAACCGTTCACACCTTTTTCTTCAGAAATGAATTGCCAACGTTAGAAGAAGTATTGCAAGCTATTGGAGAAAACAAAATAATTCCTAAAATAGGCATGTTTTATGTAACATGAACTTTCAGTACGGGAAGGTTGGTAGAAAGAGTTATCTGATATGATGTTATATGGAGGACAGATTATCTATAGAAAATTAAAGATTATCCGAAACAACGAAGAAAAATGTATTACATGGACGAAACATGGGTCAACGAGAGACGTACAGTTAAAAAAGCGTGGCCAGATGATAACGTGACAAATGCTCAACAAGCAACAATAGAAGGTTAGTCTACTGGTTCAAGAATGCCATCTGGAAAGGGTCGTCGTTTGAGAGTGACACACATAGGAAGTAATAGCGGATTTCTGGAGGAGAATGGAAAACTTATATTTCAGTTAAAAAAGTCCGAAGATTACCACAAAAAGATGAATGTAGAAGGTTTTGAAATGCATTCTTGAACATTTAGAACCTAAATCATTATGAACAATTCTCTACACCACAGACGACGATGTGTAGGAATGCCACGAATCATGGAAAGCAGAACATGCCAGGCAATATAAGAAAATTGCTGTAGATGAAATGGCGTTGATTCGTGGAATAACAGTATTAAGACTAATAGAATTATTATGGGCGCAAGTAAAAGGAGATATAGTCAAAGAAAATAGGACATTTAAATTGGCCGATGTTAGAAGTAATGCTTAAAAGAGCAATTGCAAAAGTAAGTGCGGAAGATTGGCAAAAACGTATAAAGTCACGACCAAAAAGAAGAACAAAAATTGCGAGATTTAGATCTTGAAATCAATCATCAGATCCAATTATAATCCATTCTGCAAATAATGATAGTGGTGATGACAGTTACTGCTAATGAAGGTTATGCGCTGAGGTATGTTATTTACATGTATTATTATTTATTATTTACATTTAATGTATTATGTATATACATGGTATGTATTTACTTGTGTTATTTATCTATTTAACTGTTATGTTTTATTAAACATATATATTAATGCTAATTAAAATAAAATATCTCCATTCTTACCTATATTTACTGATCATCTATAACCAATATCAAGTTTATAAACGTACATAGTCGATGTTTAGATACAATTCGGGTATTTTGTAACTATAATTTATTTTGTATAAAATCAAGTAATTCTAATTTAGACAATTCACTAATTTATTCAAGCTTCTATGGTGTTTTGGGTTGATATGCCATGTTCTAGATAACTGCCACCGCGAGTCATAGAATTGCTATGCTCTCTCTAGCTTTAATTGAGAATCTTTGATTTGCCCTTATCACGCTCCGACATTCTATTTTCATCCCTCATTATGCCTGGCAGGTTTTGGCGGGTTAAATTTGGAAGGCTATTTGTCAGTGGGCGGTCTTTGATCAAAGATACCAACACATAGTGATACAACTTACGCCAAATGTCTGATGAAACTCTAATGATAAATTCTACCTCAAAAGATAGGGGTTTTTATTTGAAATAAAATATATTAAATTTGGGTGCAGTCCACTTGACAAATCGTTTAAAAATATTTGACAATTTCTTAGACCAGAGCAAACCCATGCGATAGATGCGAATAGACATATTCAATAGTCATACTACCTTTGTAGATAGGGTACATACTATCTATCGTATCTTGTACTGCTGCAAAAAGATTCTAGCTTGTGAATGAGTATAGGCATGGGTATTCATTGAATTGTACATTTTTACTTCTAGAGCTTTTAACGACGACTCACACCGACCGGACGAGAAGCAAGTGCAAGGTGGGAAAAGGGCCTATGACTCAGCCGAGAGCGCTGGCAGGTGAATAGGAAGACAGTTTTGACCGCTTCGCGCTCTTTCAGATTTGCTTAATTCTGTTATATCGTAGAATCAACTACAACGATCTTAAAACTTCTTACTCTTAACGTTTAAAAATAAAATAAGTTGAAAAGGAACGGCGTCCGTATTAGTCCGGGGGATAAGTTAATAAATATTGCATATAAAAGAAGCTTTAATAAATAATATAAAGACATACCTTACTAGGCCATATATATATATATATGTGCCAATGTAAAAAAATACAAGCAAAAATATCGTGGATGTAATTCAACTCTGGTCATCGTTCAAGTAGTAGTCGGTAGAATGGTTAGTTTCACACAAAATTATTTATATCTAGTAAAAAAATGTTTAAAAAAGCCAATGTTAACATAAATTTTTCAGTCTGATATGTTTCACAGTTGGATGTAAGTGGTGGGATTTTTCCGGTCAGTAAAATAGTATTTCTCAGGTAAGGTAAAACTATATTTTATCGGTAAAACGGTAAAATCGCCATACTGGTAATTATTTTGTTATGAGAATATATTTTGTTAAGTTTAATTAATATTTTAACCTACAGTATATTGTACCAATTACAGGCGAGACAGCAAATTAAAAAGTCACATTTTATATTACAAAAACACACTGAAACAATTTAAAAAGCAAAATACAACAATACAAAAATATTACCATAAAAAAAAAAAGTTAGCTCAAATTTGCCACAGAAACTGTGTACTGCTCTAATATTAGCCACTGATGAGTTAAACAATTCAATTTTGTTGTTAAATAAAGTAGTATATTTGTTACAGATGACATACATTGGGAAATTTTAAAATAAATTTGTCCTTGGTGTCTTAAGGTAAAACAATGCATCGTTCTTCATGTCCACTCTAGGAATATGGAGACTTAAAGTTTCCAATATAATTTAATATATCACCCAACAGAAAATCCAATTATAGAGTGGATAAAACAACAAATAATAGAAATGTGACACATACAAAAAAAAATTAATTACTAAACTAAAACTATGACATATAAGTAATAAACAAATCACAAATCAGATACAAAAGTATAATTAATATAAATAACAAACAATAAAGGTCATAAAATGTACCTCTGAGGTACACTCAATATTACTAGAACTGACTCAGACATATAACCACCACACTGAACATATTGATATCTACTATCCAAGTAAGATTTGAACAATTTTAGTAGTAAATCCGATAATCCAAAGAATAGAAGCTTTTGAATGAATATATTATGATCCAACTTATAGAAAGCCTTCGAAAAATCATATCGTATACAAAACATCAACTTGAATCTTTGTATCCAAATGTTGAGAGATGTATTCGATGAGACGTAGCAAATTAGACACAGTGTATCTATTCTTCATGACACCCTGTATATGTGGATTAAGTAAATTGTGAAAATCAATTTCGAAGACTTTCGAGAAACTACAAATAATTGTAATAAAACAATTTAACCAACATTTAAGGAGACATAGGTCAAACACCAGTTCTTAAACAGCTACTATTGACTTTTAGACAATCTTTTTAAAACTTTTTAATGTGAAAATTAATGTTTAACTAAAGATAATAATGTTGTTGACGTATTGAGTAACTATGTGTCGACTTCATCAGTGTACCTCAACCAACAAAAACTCTTTTTGTTGCTTCAACAAATCAAAACATTCAATCAAATTAACAAATATTGAATATTGCAACAAATATACATAAGAATTTCATGTATTACATTACACATAATAATTACATTACAGTTGAATGACATCTTTACTTTTCAATAAAAAACCGCACAAACCCCAGAAATGTTCTATAGGAAACATTCTTTTATTTTAGATAATTATTGAATAGAGCTTTGTCTGTAGAATTGTTCATTAGTATACCTAGATGTTTGGTATCAGAGAGCATATATATGACTTCATTGATAGGAATTGTAGGAGATTTGATTTATATAAAAAATGTATTTGATGTTTAACAATAATTTCATAATTTTGTAAGGTTCTAATATAATTAACATGTTCCCATTGCCATCCAAAAAAAGATTTATTGTACATGAATGTACGAAATAAAAACATTTATTGATGTATACTTGTATTAAGCTTAAATAAAATAATTTTTCTTCAGTGGCAAATTATAATAAACTTACATTTGTGTAGAAATATGCAAAAGTATTTATAATTTTGACGAAAGAAAATTTTCTTTATTTAAGTAAATACCTTTTAGAAGAGAAACAATTAATTAATTACTAATAGTAAATTACAGTTTTGAAACCAATGTATATTTATTTCGTCATACAGTTTAAATATACCTAAGCATATTGAAGCAATACGTACCTCTTAGAAAGTTAAAAATTCCTCCCGCTAGGATTTTTTTTTACTTTTGATGATACTGCATTTGAACTCTTAATTATAAAAACAAATCCATAATTTGTTTCTATGAAACAGGTAGTTTTAGTGTTTGATCGATTTATGCGAACTGCGCGAGAATATACATATAAAGTCATAAATCGCTGGTTTTCCAAATAAAATGTAACAGATTTATTTTATTTAAAATAGGTACAATTAGACATCAACTTTGAAATGTAATTTCCAAAATTAACTTGGTTAATTGTTCTTAGCAGTGACAGCGTCTACCAGCATCTGCGCATTGGACTTCTCTTGATCATTCGAGTGCCATGCGCGCATATATAAGAAGGTTGAGTCAAGCGAGAAAACCAGAGTTAATAGTTAATAGTGTAAATTAGATACTCATAGACAGAAAAACATTGAATATGGTTCTCAAAGTTAATTGTTACGGTCAAGTGTTTATTTAAGTAAAATATGTCTTCACAGAAACGAAAACTAACGAACGAACATCGAGTTTATTCGAGTTTAATGACCGTTGGATATCAGACGATTTAATCACAAACAACAATAATAAACTTCAGTGCATTGTTTGTATGCAAGTACTATCAGTTCCTAAAGGATATAATCTGAAACGTTATACGAGAAAAAGTTTCAGCAGTATACAGAAGAGTCTAGAAATGATATCATTACGGATTATAAGAAATAACTAAAACAACAAACACATTTTTTCAAAAAGTGACACTGATAACAAACTCAGTATTGCTCTTTATTACGAAAGTAGTGCTATAAAATGTCAAAGCGATAAAACCTTTTAGTGATGAAGTGCTTATTGTTAAGAATTGTACAATCAAAATCGCAAAACAACTTAATGAAACAAGTATTACCGAAAAAATCTAAACAGTTTCAGTAAGGCCTGCTACAGACTACGCGTGTATTCGCGATTCGTTATGCGTGATTCGTGATATGCGAGGAGTTCGCAAATAGTGTGTAGAGTCTTGTTCGTTAAAAATCCATTCATAAAAACCCTACAACACACGATGCACGAAATTCTTAGAAACCATGCATCGCGAATCGCGAATTCACGCATAGTCTGTAGCGGGCCTAACGCATCAAATAATTGTAAGACGTGTAGACCACATTAATCAAACCAAAAAATTGCACGGCGCAATTGAAAAATGTAAATATTTTTCACTCTGCCTGGACGAACGCACTAACCTATCTGACATCAGCCAAATTGTTCGATCTATTCAAGAGAACTTCAGTGGAGATGCTTTATCTTATTCCTCTCCATGGTATAGCTAAAGAGACGGATATTTTTGAAGCTGTAAATAAGGTGTTACCAGACTATGGGGGACTCGATAAATGTTCCTATATTGTCACTGATGAAACCAGAGAGCTATGATAGGAACAGAAATTGGATTTACAATACTCTTAAAACAAAAGAATATCAACTGTCCTGTGATACACTGCATTGTTTACCAAACGGTACTACGTGGAAAGTCCTTACGTCAAATTAATGTCATGAAAGTAGTTGTTAAAATAATATTGTAAGAGGGGGTAATCGCGCTTTAATTCGCAGTTTCGTGATTTTTTGGCCGAAATAGATGCTATATGCACACTCTACGCAAATAGATTCCCATTTTCCTTAAAATGATGTGAAGTCCGTCACTATGGAACTGAAAAATCAAATTGTAGATTTTTAACATTCCTGACATCTCACCTTATCGAATTAAATTTGAAGCTACAAGCAAAGCAGCAGAATATTGCCAATTTATCACACACACATTTGGTCACATGAGAGAATTTAAAAATAAAATTAAGCTTTTAAATCTTTAGTAGAAAAATATGATTTTTCATTTTTTCCAAGCTGTAAAGAGCACTTGGAAAAAAATAATGATTTTAACCACTTAAAGAGAAATTTAAAGTTTTAGTCAAACATTTACTATTTTTGTTGAGAATGTAAGCAGAACAGACCTTCGACTTGAATTGTGTGATTTGCAGTCAGATCGTCTTTATAAAGGAAGAATCGCGAAGCACGAAATTACGTGAAAGCAGCTTTCGCAACATGAAATGTATAAAGTCAAAATATACTATATAATAATATATCTAGTTCGTTTATCAACCACAAATACCTATTAATGTTAATATTGATGCACTGGTTAGTGAAAACCAACATTTCACTATTTTTTTTTGTACGTTATTTTTTGAATAAATAAAAATAATTATAGAAGCATACACGTTTTCTATACCTATGACAAATCACTGATAAAGTACGAAGTATTTTATGATGCGGCCCTCACAACCACAATTCTATTTGCAGTGGCTCTTGGACCAGCTCTGGCATAAAAAGTAAATGATATTACAAATATTAAATATTATTTTGTTTACAAATGTAATTGTGACCTTTTAGTTGGGAAACAATATTAATTTCCCTATTTATATACAATTTAACAAATATGAGACTTGTGGAATTTTATTCAATAACTCTACATCAGATTTTAGCATTCATTTGAGAAGATGGAGGGCAAATCTCTTGGATGCAGTTTAGCTTATACTAATATTTTAACATTGACAGATTTGTTAAATATATGAGTATAGTAGAAACAATTTAAACAAATCACAACGTTGTTAAATTTGTGTGTATATTATAAACTGTGTTTGTTATTCACCCGTGCTACAAACTAGAGAGATGGTAGTGATGTTGGAGTTTACGTACCTGTTACACGAAGAGGAAGAATATATTGTTTAAAAAGTGAGTCATCGTTCCATGTCACACATAATATATTGTAAAGCTAAGCGTCGGTAAACTGGAGGACTATTAGGACGAAAGATTTATTTGAATAGAAATCTCTTTTGTCAGAAGGTAAATATGTGGCACTATTTGACGATAATTTAGGACCTGCCATCAGTTATTTTTTACTTATCTGCGCTCTTATTTTTATTCGCGGTGCTCCTGTTTCTAATAAAAAAAATTAAGCAAATATTTTTTCATGCAGTGTGTTAATTGAATATACTGAAGAAAATATATTTTAGCCATTAGTAGAAATTGATTATTCCCGACGAGATATCTACCATCCCATCATTTTAAGTAAATTTAACCTAGCCCACACACACATCCCATGACCCACGCACATCCCATGTCCTGCCGAAACACAGTCCATGTACGCGTTTTGCAGAAGTACAACATATCCATCCCTATTAATTTTTTAATTCGTGGCTCAACCGAAAACAATAAAAATGATAGCCACGTAACTGCGCTCCTGGCACAACTATGCTCGAGGGGCAAAATAAGAGAGTGATTCATTCACAACACTTAGATGGGTAAGGGAAGTGAGGGTTGCAGGGGACAAAATTCCATAGGCGTGCCACTTGAGAAGGGTTTAAAGAACAGAAAATTACCAAAAATAAGTGAATCTAACATTTTAATAGTTTATACTCTCCTAGAATGCCGTCCTTTTAGACAGCAATGGCCTACCACCACCCACTTACACCTATCTAATGCGCAATCCTCGGATATCACACTTTAACACATTAAACACTGCATACTATATACTACTGGATAACAGCACTGTCACTACAATCGTCCCACATTAAGGTTCAAAATGCTTTGTTTTAGATGCAGTGCGCTGCTTCTGTCGATTGGAAACTGATTCTGGTGTACTACTAACAAATTTAGGGCGCATTATCCATACAACCACAACAGTACCAGGTTTCATATGTGACAAAACAGTACCACAGTATGTGACCTTTACTTATCCATGCTCCGTCAGTGTTTATATGATCTATATATGAAGTATGTAAAATATATTCTTCGATTCAGACTTCGACCTTTTAATATTTGTCTAAAATATAGTAAATATAGAAATAGTTTCTTTGTCATATCACTATTTTCTTTTTTACCACCATACTATTTTTATTTTGTTTTATAAAGCGAAATTCATGTCACGCATAATTCACAAAAACACTCATCTAGATATCCTAGATAAAGTTTCATTCTGTGAAAGAGTAACCTGATTTTTTTATTGTCCGACGTTAGTTTTTAAAATATCATGAATTTGTTCGCATAATTTGTATCATCAACCTCTCCATCTTCTTCATTTCATAAGTTTCCAATATTTTCCGTTTTGCAGTTGTACATTTTTCTTTGCCATTCTTTATTGCACGATATACACTACTCACAGACACTCTGGTGATGAACTACATATTTCAACCGCATCACTTACACATATTTTGGTCTCGAACCCTAACTGCTACATACATTTTTTATCACCAATATTCTTCACTTGTTAGATTAGGATGTATACGAATTTGAGAACACGCTGTAGAGCTTAAATTATTATCCATTCTTAACGTCGCCTTATTTTTCGCCGCAAAATGATAAAATTTGCAGTGTTTTTGGGTACAGACATCTCTAACATATAGAGGACAAGTAATATCAAAATAAATTTTTCATGTTTCATATTTTTAGGTATTAATAATATTGTGTGAAACTAACTACTCAGTGGACAAAAGCCCCAACCTGCGTTGAATTACACCCACATTATCTACCCATATATCCCTTATTATTAGCTTTTGTAACATTTTGTTACTGTTAGAAAGGTATTTTAAGCTAATATAAATCAAATCTCCTACAACTCCTATCATGTTACTGTTTAAATTTTCCCCAAATAAAGTAATAACTTTTAAAAAGCATTATTTTGCTATTCTAACTCCACATTTTAAAACTATTTTCATATGCTTTACATTCACATTTACATCTATAGTTAAATTTAAAAAAATACGTATTTTCAAAGATTTCTGTACCTAAAATTTATTGTGTAGTCTTCTTTCCCCCGTTATTTATTCGGTATCTTCGAATATTTGCAGGTCGCATGAGATAACATTCCCATAATTTGCTAAGCCCTAGATTATTCATTTATTAAATATCTAAAATTATTTGCATTTGTAGAAAACACTATTTCAAGAACACGGCGCTCTTAAGAACATAAACACAAAATCACTAATAGATTAATTCAAATAAATTAGAGGAAAGATACATTGAAATTTTTCCTACGCGCACGCCCTTGTTAGTGTGGTATATGAAACAGCTGTATTCGTTAAGGCATCTCTATCAACAGAAATTGAACATTCCAATCTGGCGCATGCGTATTTGCTGCAATGCATGCGTATTTGCTGAGCAGAGGCTGTGTAATCGGATATGCTGTGTGAGAAATATATGAGCTGCATGTATTTATCTTTGTGCTGACTGCTTTAAATGTTAAGCGAATTTATAACATTTATCACTCTTTATTTTGGGCCATCTGGAAGTTGGTTAGGAAATGATTAGAAAGGCGTGGAATAAGTCCAATATGCGTTGCTCCTGTGTTTTACAGGAGAAATTTCCGAATACAATTCCTACCTTAAACACCCTGTATTTCTTAAACCAGCGACATTCGTATAAGGCATAATAAACATAATATTTTGGTGTATCTCCAGCTTAATGTTGACCCAATCTGACTCACCCTGTATATTAACTTTCATTAGAAAAATTCCAGTCATGATGCAGAGCTCAGTAAAACTTTTTTTATTGGTCGATTTCCCTCAGTGTAAAGTGCACCAATATACAAATATACTGTCTACAATGGCATCACTATAATTTTAAATCGCATTTTAGACTTTGTTTTCTCTAATTATTCTTGTAAAGTATAAAAAGCCGTTGATGTCATATTAAATGAGGACTTGCATCATCCTTCACTTGTGGTATGCTTGTATTTATCAACTTTAGAGAAGCTAATTTCCCAGAGTTATATCAGTCTATATAAGATACCAACTGGAGCCTCTTAGCTGACTTTGATGATGTTAATGATACTACTGATAAATTTTATGAATTGCTCATGTCTGTCTTTGAATCCTCTGTCCCTAAAACAAAAATAATGCACTGAACTTATCCGCCGTGGTTTAATCGAGATAAAAATATAAAATATCACGTAATGTTACTTATCTTCACAAATTTAAACAACTTAGACAACAAATTAAACTTAAGATGTCTCGTTGGTCTCGTTGCATGCCGATTATATAATGAAGCTAGAGTCTAATTTATCACGTGATCCATCAAATTTTTGGCGTTATGTTAATACTAAGAATTCTTCTCCAAATTTACCAAACAGTTTCGTAGTTAATGGTGAATTAATTACTGATCTTGAAACTATTTGCAACTCTTTTGCTATTTTTTTTTTCAAGGGCTTATAGTAACGACTCTGTTAATTTGTCAAAATGTATGTAATAAGTTTTGAATAGATATTTCTTTATTCTCAGAAGATGAAATATTTTCTGCATTAAAAAGATTTAAGCCTAAATTGACTAGCGGTCCGGAGGGTATTCCAACCTTCCTTCTTAAGGATCGTGCAATGTTATTTACTACTCCTTTAAAAATTTTATTTGTTAGTATTTTGAAAAATAAATTATGCCCCCTAAAATGGCAAATTTCTAAAATAATATCTATTTTCAAAAAAGGTGATAAGTCTGACATGAATAACTATTGGCCTATCGTTATAATAAACAACTTTGTGAAATGTTTTGAAATACTACTTTTTGATTTTCTTTTTTTCCACAACAAGCATGTGATAACTGAACGGCAACATGGTTTTTTCAAAGGGAAGTCTTCTATTAAGAATCTGTTTTGTGTAACTGAATTTATTTCTGATTCTATTGATAATAGGTTTCAGACTGATATAATTTGCACTGACTTCACTAAAGCGTTCGACAGAGTTGACCACGTTTTATTGCTAAAAAAATTAAAGTTGTTTGGATTTTCTGATCTACTTATTCATTTAATTAGAAACTATTTAACTAATAGAATCCAGCATATCCTGTTGGTTTTAAGTCTGTTGAAGTGATTGCCTTCTCAGGAGTCCCTCAAGGTTCGGTTTTGGGCCCATTATTATTTGTTTTATTTATAAACGATATTGTTAGTAATCTGAATGTAGATTGATGCTGATGACCTAAAAATATTTAATAAATTTTCCAATATTGATGACTGTCTGTTGCTTCAGCAGAGTTTAGATTCCATTTGTGATTGGTGTAAAGTGAACAATTTATTTTTCAATTCTGAAAAATGTAAAAGTGTGTCATTTACTACTAAGCGGCATGTTACTGAATTTAATTATAAGATTAATAATCATTCTTAGAGAGAATACAACCTTTTAGAGATCTAGTAGTAGGTATCATTTGATTATAAATTATCATTTAATGACCACATATTTGATGTTACTTCTAAAGCGATATAACACTTGGATATTTTATTAGGAACACGTCCACATTTAAATCTGCTGATACTTTCAAACTTCTTTATACAACATTAGTTAGGTCGAAATTGGAATATGTCTCTGTTGTTTGGTGTCCAAATTATGTAACATATATTGACAGTTTAGAATGGGTTCAACGTCGTTTTTAAAAATTCGTATCTTTTAGAACTAACGGAAGTTTTCTGTTAAATCTTTGGAGGACAGACGTAGCATTATTAATAGACTTTTCATGTACCCAGAGCAGTTTCAAGACACGCTGGTACTTTTTACTTGCCGACGCCAAGAACTCTCGTAATATTCGGAGTTTTTCCCCATCGAATTTTATGTGCAATACTTATAACAACTTAAAGTCATCGGTTGATATATATCATTGTTCTCTTGCAAGCTTGAAACAGGTAGTACTATGATGCTTATCTGATGCTATTTCTAGTGATAATTACTATTATTATAATTTTGTATATTATAATTTAAGTTTTTTTTATTTGGTTTCAGTATTTTGCATCTGTTTAGTATTTCTCTTTCTTATTTCTTACACATTGTTTGTTTGTTATTTTTACTGTATATTTTCTTTATATTTCTTTTTTTTGTATGTGTTTCCCATTCTGTAATTGACCATTAGCCTGTCGAATGGTGTAAAGTAAAATAAAATAAGTCTATCGATCAACATAATTAATTCATATTTTTATATAGGTAATAGATTTAATTTAGGTTTTGAACTTTATATCATATTTTGTGTATAGATATACTAACTCAATGAAGTATAGTGAATAAATACCTTGTATTAATAAAATATATGGATGCATTACACTATTTATATTATTAATATAAAATTAATTTTGGATAGATTTATATTTTACTTATCAGTCGGTAAATGAAATGTATTCACCATGTTTTTAGTTTTTAATTTATAATTATTGAAATATGTAACGATTATTTGTTTTATTTTTTTATGTTTATATTTACTTAAAAATTGTTTTGTCTCAATGTTTGTATTTTGACTTATACTATACAAATGTTTTTTTATCCCTAGTATGAATGAAATTCTATTCTATTCTAATATTCATAGTTTTGCAATATATCAATTTTTTCATAAATGTTCCCACTTCTATGAAGTCTTAGAAGGGCCATAGATAATATTTCTTTTAAATTCCGACTTCAAACTCAGAATTCTGACTTTATACTCGGAATTCTGATGTTAAACTCAGAATTTTTACTTTAAATTTAGAATTATATATATTTATTACTTGCATTATGAAGGGTACATAATAAAACTATTTGACTTATACAGGGTGTTCCGTTTCAGAGTGATAGCACATAACAATCTTATTTCTTATGGAACACATATTTGCATATTTTCGGAAAACCCATGCAAGTCAAAAACATGTGTCATATAACCTATAATTTACGGTTTTTGATATATTCACCATTTTACAAAAAAATTGATGGATGCAAGAGCTTACAGAGCCTTAAAGTGTAATAAAAGTTATTGAACTTTGGCACCTAGTGAATCCATGGTATGTCCTAATTTTTTCATATATTAAACTCTATAGAACATTATACAGAGTGTTACTTTTTAAATGTTAAGTTTTGAAAACTTTAAAGAGCCATAACTTAAATAGAACTCCCTATATATTTTGACAAAGAACAATGTACGATTTAATCTCTTAATTCCATAAGACTGTTATGTGCTGCCACTTTGAAACAAAACACCCTGTATAAAGTCAAATAATTGTATTAAGTATTTTTCATAACGCAAGTAATAAATATATAGAATTCCGGGTTTAAAGTCGAAATTCTGTGTTTAAAGTCAGAATTTTGAGTTTGAACACAAAATTCTGAGTTTGACGTCAGAATTTCGAGTTTATAGTCAGAGTTATGAGTTTGATTTCTGAATTAAAAAAAATATATATTGCCCTTCTACGCCTTCGTACACTTCAGATAAAAACTACTGAAAAAAATATAGTCGCAAACGCTGTTAATCTTGTTATTTCAAGGAATTTTTGGAAAGAAGCCATCAGACTAGACTGAGACGCAATAAAAAAGTTGTTTCCTCGTGGTCCTTATCGATCTGGAGCCAATGCCAATGCGGAGCAAATTCCAGGAAAACCGGGGAGCAGAACAGCTAAATGTCGAGAGGAGAGGGCTCAGGACAGGCTTGAAAGAATTGGTATTAGGGCTTATATAATTTTGCATTATGTAAGACAAAGATAATGGCATAAGGCAATTATTTAAGATATTTTGTAACTTGCAAATTTGAAAAATGTTCTTACCATACATAACATCGGTAAATAAAAGAATTTTATATGAACCTAATTATAATAACATCAATAAGCATTAGGACCCTAAGCCCATCGTTTTCGGATTAAAAGGTCTTAAAATTAGAAAAAAATCAATTTAACATTTTTAAACTAAACTGAAACTACTTACTTACTTACTACTTACTTGTATATTTGTCAAAGTGATAACTAAAATATGATTTTCTCTTTTCTTATTTCAGGTTGTTACTCAAGAATGCACGATGTTTATAGCATAATATATAATATGCATTATTTTAATAAAGCAATATTAAAAATGTCGTTAAACTGTTAAATTTGAAAAAATATGAAAAGACAAGAAATAAACAGTAACAAGGAAGCAGATAAAGATAAATTTTGTTTGTTATAGATAATACACAGTGATATTATATATTTTATTTCATACTGTACTGTAATGAGTTATTTCCCGGTCTCATTTAAGTCCGGAAAATGTTTACTTCCCGGACTGCCTTAAAAAAAACACAATATTCACATTTTTGAAAGATGTTATCTTTAGAACTACAAAATCAAGCCTATAAAAACTAATTATAATTATAATCAACAGTAACTGTGCAATGTGAATTTCCTTGCAGGCTGAATGCAGGAATACCTTTAGGGATAGAATCTTCACTAGACACGGTCATGGTGGTGGATATAGTTTGTTGCTTGGTCTGAAGAACCTGTATAAAGAAGTACGCCAAAAGGATATTCTCATTCAGGCCGTTTTCCACCTTATAGGTTTTTCTCCTCACGTTGAAGAGCTGGTACTCAGACTGTGCTCGAAAAGTTTATGGCCAACTGGAATCTCCCGTTTAGGACCGGAAAAATGACCAAAAACAAATCGAATTTTGGACGCAGGAATCGTAACGATGGGATGCTAATATTTCTCTCAACGCTGGATCTCAAGTCATTGCCATGCTACCGGAGGTTGAAGGTGGGATTCTGGTTTCACACTCTCTTTTTGTAGTATCTTTGAACTTTATATTCAAAGGACCGCAGCTCAGCCTAGCGTTTTTGGCTTTATGTTGTGTCCTTCTTCAGTGACCAAGATATCTCCGAAATGGAACAACGATATCGAGGAAGGTGAGATATCCATATGATGGCGGATTTCTGTTTTTTGTGAACATTTTTTATTTAACAATTTGATCTTTTTTCGAAGGGGAGTTGATTGTTTTTGTTCCGACCAGATCTAGGAGCTCACTTCCTCCAGGAGCTTCTCTGGCTATGGTAAATTTGTCTGAGCGCTATAGAAATACATACACATTTTTGTGGAGACAACGGTAATGTTTACAGATTCGGAAAGTGCAAACGTTCCCTTTGGTCTACAATAAGAAATAAATAAATAAATTGTATGCTAAGGCAGGTAGACAGAGAAAAAAGCACATTCAACGTTGGCAAAGTGTGGAAATAATAATATCTTTACCCCTCATTCTAATCACGAGGATTAGCCCAGAAGTCGGAGATTTGTGCGTGTGTGATGTTTTCTTGATATTATCATATATTATTTTGTTCGCTTGATCTCCTTTATTCACATAAACAGAAATCAAACAGAATTGAATAGATATAATTTTGAAATGCAAGTGAAAGTGTATACGCCTACTGTTCAATGATGTTCTAAGTCATTTATCCACTCTTCACCTTCTGATCCCTAAAGTTTTCTTTCTACTGACGCTCTTCAGCCTGCCTACCAACTCAATATCGATAGACGGGTTGCCGAAGTTTCGTTACGTCAGTTTGAGTGTAGCAGACTAGATTTTCTCACTACAAATGGATCGTGAAGCCCCTTGTCAATATAACCGCCATCTGTCAACAAAAGCCACGGAAGACATGAAATTTCCGAACATGCATACCATCGTATACTAGATAGATAGATACGGGTGTCACGTATCACAATACCGATATGAATGATACAACCTCCTATTAAACTACAAAAAAATATCGGGAAAATTTTATTTTACTTCATCAGTATGCGGCACCATGAATGGAAACAATGGAAAGTATTTTATAAAATCTGAATTTAGGCAGTATCACACTTTTCCTTTCTTTTTAGGGACGCTGATCCAACCCTGACGTTATAAAATCTATATTCTTATAACAGCAACCGCCCCAGTTGACCTACCCCTACACAAAGGGGCATTGCGCCTGTGCTGTAACATTGTACATTGTTTACGTCACGGATTCTGGGAACATCAAATTCTAAGGAACTTGGGATGTGATCTCGATTCCGTTATTGATATTTGTTTTTATGAATTCATTATGTAAGAGAAAATGTGGCCTAAGTTGTAGTATTTATAACTACGACGTTTTTTTTCTAAAAAATATTTACATTCATATAATGGATAAAGAAAATAAGAGTTGATTTCGCAAAACTGTTTGATTCTTTAGTAGTTTCGCTTACAACGTTTCTTCACATCAGGTAAAGCCGGTACATCAGAAGTAACCGTAAGTAGGGGCACCTGTGATGTGTGTCACAAGGGATATTTCCACTCGCCGGGTACTTGCAGACTACTTGCTACTTCTTGCACTAACATTTCCATATAGAGATATTGATGTACGAGACTGAAGTAACCTATTAGAATTGCGGCAGTTTCGGCCATTTACGAATATTAGAGTTTTGAAACAATCGCCGTACTCTGACAGGATACAATCGTACTCGGTTATACTCACGTCGCGATGTCCCCTGATGATGGGAGCAAGGTTTTCACGAAATTGATAGCAGCACTAAAGAATTATATGCGAAATAAATTTTAACAAAACATTACTTACATTAAATTTCTCCGAATTTATACAGGGTGCGTTCGTTTAGTCGCTATTGTACACACGTAATTTCGTAATACCTGCCACATTTAGTCATCGAGAATATGCTGACATTTTTATTTATGGGTATAGCAACGATAGCGCTAATTGATTGATTGAATATCGACTTCGCTTCCCGAACAGAAAAGTGCTAGATAGAAATATAAAAATTGGCCACCAAGGTCACCAGATTTGAATCATCTTGATTACTGCCTTTGGGAATAGTTTAAATCAATAGTATATGTAAAAAAAGTGAACACAAGAGAGGCGCTATTCGATCGGATTGTCAATTGTGTAACACTCATAAGAGAATATCACAGTGCACTTCAACGAGCTACCCGTGCAATCCACAAATGAGCTGATGCATATATCGAGGCGGGCGGTGGTATATTTGAAAATTTAATTCCATTAATTTCGGTTTATGAGATCTTTAATCAATGTTGTAATTTATAATACCTACAGAATAAACATTTTTCTCTACTGATGCATTACAATAATTAACTCGGGTAAAAATATTTTCATTGCTATCTCAATAACTGTTGATATTCGACCATATGTTTATTATAGGCGTTTTTGTTCACTTTTGTTCCTTAAACATCCCTCTCGAATATTGGAGGTTCCCCTCCAATCACCCTGTATATTAATACAGGTCAAGTCAAATAATAGTGGAAATACTGGAAAACATTGCCTTATGAATTCCACAATTTCGAATCATTGAATAATTTAGAAATTGATTTACTGTCTTTGGTTAATTAATAATTAAGGTACCTAATAAAATGAAAGCTTTAATTTTTTTGGCTCTATATTTATATTAAATTCCTACAAACATTTCTTCGTGAGGTGAGTAGTTTTAAAATTGCTCTCAAATTATTAAACTATGTATTATTCTAAGGTAGTAGCACAGATAAATTAATATAATTTATCTGTGGTAGTAGCTTACTGATTTTGCAAATAAAATAGAAGAGATTTTTCCTTTCAAATACAATTAAGTTTTTAATGCAGACAACTTTCGAAATAACGACTCTTAGTGAATTTTTCCATTTACTATTGTTTTCGTCCTATATACTTCTACACATGTTCTTTTAATAAAGCGCTGAGATATTTTCTTTAGCATGGGCGTCGCAGAAAAATTTCTCCGTGAGGTGTTATGATGAACAACATTTTCAACGGGCACCTATCACTGAAATGTAATTTTATATTATGATGACTGGAATGCGCTAAAAGCTGCGCAAATGGATTATTCATGATCAGCGCCATATTTTGTTTTGTGCCTCTAGCAATGGCGGAGCAGTAGGGGCTTAGCTGGTTGTGAATTGAAATGAAATTGAATTCTGCATATCGAGAATTATTTCATGCTATATGCTGGTTAATTTTACAGTCAAAATAATGGGAAATTCAGAACACAATTCATATCGTACGTGCAGATGGTTGTCTCTCTCGCACCCTCATACATAACCCATGAAGTATGTCTTTGATGAGTTTCATGTGCCTCCTTTTGTCTGCTCCTAGGGTTGGTACCTTTATTTGGATGCGCAAATGGACTAAACGCATTCCATATCGTACATTTCAGTGGCACCTATGCTCTATAGAATTAAATCTAAAGAATGACACTGTTCTCAGTGTGCACTGATTGCACCGAGTGCAAAAATACAAGTAAAATGAAAATTATATTAGTTAAATGCCATTAACCAATGTAAGTAAATAACACTGCTAGAATACATTGAATAATTCTGTTTTTCGCAATATTTAGAAAGATAAGTTTTAGATCCGAATTTTGTACAACAGAGGACAAATGTTTTCAAATTGTTCAAAGGGCAAAGAAAAATCTGTTTGAAGTTAGGGGTGGCTATATCATCTTGTGATAACCTCATTAATGATTTTTCTTAAGTTTTATTGGGTTTTTGCCACACTTCTGAAAAATAATAAAAATTAATTAAATAAGCCCTTGCGCCAAACGGAACAGTCAAGGGTTATTTTTGAAACTAAGTTTGCCTAACCAAAAAATCTCACACTAAAAAATGGCATAATTTTAGTTTTTCTTAAGTTTTATTGGGTTTTTGCCACACTTCTGAAAAATAATAAAAATTAATTAAATAAGCCCTTGCGCCAAACGGAACAGTCAATTAGGCAAACTTAGTTTCAAAAATAACCCTCGACTGTTTGGCGCAAGGGCTTATTTAATTAATTTTTATTATTTTTCAGAAGTGTGGCAAAAACCCAATAAAACTTAAGAAAAACTAAAATTATGCCACAAATAAATAGCTTCAGACAATATCTCATTAATGATCTGCTTAAACTCATATTCAATTTATAACCCTTAAGAATCGGTACTTAATGTTTATAAATTTGATCCTTTTGACAAAATACACCATTGCAAAAATATTAATTTTCGAAATTTGGAACCTCTAAAACTTCGCCTGAGTGTATATAGGATGTCTTAACTTTTACGATATTTTGAGCACTCCCGCATGCAAGTGATAACAAGGGCCTGTTTTTAAATACAGAAATTTCAGAGATCTGAGCGCCCAGATTTTCGTAAACCCCTTGGAATCAGTAGCGTAACAAACACCCCCGCAGATCTCTCGGCGGAGGAGAATAATAAATTTGCATGCATAATAAAATTACACTAGATACAACAATAAAAAAATTGGACATAACGTATGTCGATACGCATTAACAAAATATTGCTATTGTCGGCTGCGACCTAAAGCTGAAAAAGGGAAAAAAATTGTCGAAATTCTGTAAAAATGAAATTATGCGACGATTGTACAAGTTCGTTCTTTTATTCTTTGCCTAAATTTAGGTTATTTTTTTTTTCTCTAAATACGCCACTGCTTGAACAATCGACGTTCGACATGAGTTCACTATCATTAATTTATATATTAGAAATAGTGAATATCTAACTAAGAGTTATGGATAATGAAAAGTGCACACTATTTTTTATATGAATTGCTTCGATGTACGAAAAAGATATTGTAAACTTGAATACGAATCTCATGAGCCAAGAATCTCATTATTATCCAGTCATTTATTCTATTGTAATGATATTTTTTTAATTCTTGTTCCAAATTAACAAGCTCGAATCATCAAAATCACTTGGAGCCTTCTATTGCTTCGAAATTTATATCTTAGGTACTTTTAAGCTGATTATCGCACTGTAGGTAACTTCAGTAGATTTTTTTATCCACAGCCGATATTTTTGTGTAACTTTGAATTCTCTTAATCAAAAATGAAGGTAGCAGAGGCACGTCCATTTTCTATTTTTAGTACTTTGTAACTGACAGAGAGACAAATCGTATATCTTAAATTAATTATTAAAAAATGCTTTTTTTCCCTTTACACGAGATTGTTATAACAGAAGTAATAGAACCAATAAAAATCGTCAGTTACACTTTGATTTTCTTAGGGTAAGGCATGAAAATGATCAAACTAAATGGTTGAATAATTTATATACTTATATTAGCATCAGTTTCAATTTATTTAATTGTGTGGTAGATAAACTTTAATGACAAGATTTTCAATAACTATTTTTCAGACAATGTTTGCACAAATTTATGTTCTATATTTATAAAACCTTAAGAGATATAATAGGTATAATATGTATTTAAAAATGATATATCATTTGATGTAAAATGTTATTCTTTTTTCAACTGCGGTATAATATGTACTGGATGTTCTTTTTGAAAATATCGGGTTTGGTGACTGACATTCCTGTATGTTTCTCAGACATTATGAGGTCAAAACCTGGATTATTATTATTGCAAAAATTGAAATTAAAAGTTTTCCACTGTTCAAAATCAACATTTTTAATATGGTGCTGCAACCGTCACCTTTTTCTAAAAACTTGAAATAACTTGAAAACAACTGAATTAGATGACAAATATAGACAATTATAATACAAAATTTAATGCAGAATCAAAAAATGTTAGACAAGGTATTCCATTTAAAATTAACAAGTTGGTATCGACTTCCGGAAGTGGCAGAAATATGAAAATATTTTTAAAAAGTAGGCCCTGTATATACTTTTCCATATTTTGATCGCAGCCGTTCATGATGGAGCAATGTATAGTGGATGTTTTAAAAATAGACAAATTTTCAAACAAAAAAGACAGCTCGCAAAGCTTTTTAATGATAAAGTTTACTTTAAAAAACCTTTTAAGAGCTCTCAACAAGAAACGTGTTGCAACATTGCTGCAACCAAAATTAATAAAAAAAAATAAGGCAGGGACATACTGCATCTTGGGTTTTTATTGACAGGTATAAAAAGTTTTCCTGTATAAATGTTACGGTATTTCTTGTCCATTAATTTCATAGGCTGGATCTACTCTACCGCATGCAAATGATCAGTCTTTGAACAGAATTTTACACCGTGCTCAGATTCTATTTAGTTCTTATATTTGGGGTATCAATTCACATAGAATCAACTAGTCATATTTAAATTATATTGATACTTCCAACATGAGTTAATTCTAGATTTTAATAAGGCATTTTCAAATAAAACAACGTAAGGCACATCTGCAGTTGCCCTGCACCACAAGCTGTTTAATGAAAATTGTTTTTTTGACGTCCCCTATTATCCCTTGGAAGGACACAATTATTTCAGAAACACCCTGTGTTATATATATATATATATATATATATATATATATATATATATATATATATATATTAATTCTAGAACTATTTATGTAAGTATATAATTTCATCATTAATGATTTTAGGATTCGGGATAATAAATAAATAAACAATAAATATAGGTTTTTCTTTATTTCCAACCAAATAATCAACAGAAACAACCTAAACGAAAATATCCAAGACTCCTCATTGATCCATAAGGTCTAGTCATCTGTACACAATATACTTATCATAGCCATAGGCTGGAGCTAGATATATAGCACCTCAGAAAATAAACAAAATTATTTGTTTAGGCAAAGACAAAGAATAAAAATGTAATAAAATTAATGAAAATTTTTAATTAGCTATAATAAAAATGTCTCGCCTTCAGCCACAGCTCAGACAAACAATATAAAATGTTTAGTATATCATGTGAGGAAAGCTCTATAAGTTAATTATATTCATACCACTAATTTTGTGAGTATGAAAGCAGTTTCCACTATTCTCATTATTCTTTATTTTTAAACTTCGTTATACTGATAGTATACAACAGTCTTTACATTGTGATAATTTAGAAATAGCCCCATGTACCTTAATTTTTAACAGTTTATATTTGGCAACAAGTTTATTTCCTCATACACTTCCGAATTATAAATATAGACATTTTATTATCACACATGGTAAAAAGCTAAGCGATATTTTGATTCATAAGCTTTATCCTTCAGGCTCGTCGCCCTCAGCTAACTGGATACAACCTTCCAATTCCGCTACGGATTAAGACACTTATTCATTAAAAAATAACTAGTCGACTGAGGGACACGATAATGGTTTCCCATGAGGCTATTAAAAAAAACTATGTGATGAATCCAAACAGAATCACCACTGCAAGACCACAGAAAATTATCATGCTCTTATTGTTATATATGTATATACATTTTTTACATTGTATTATGCACACATTTAACTTCATAGAATTTAAACATAGAGTACAACGAGAAATATAACTCTAGTGCCCCCTTATTGGTGTTCGCATTCAAAATTATATGCAGAGCACATAGAAGTGTACATCACATAGTGGGTCAATTTGAAAACAAAAATAGATACAAATCATCTAGTCTCATAAAAATTATTCATTCCTTCATTTCATATAAAAATATTGGATATTTTAAATTATAGCATCTCTTGTCTAAGCATATCAATTTATGTAATTATATTTTTAAGTATTTTCTTGTATCAGCTGCACATATACAGTGTCCCTAGGTAAGTGTAACAACTTTTATAGTGTTAAAATATGCCCTTGTGGGATTCACTTCCATATGTTTATGGAACAAAATAAGCGTATGATTTCAAATCCGTAAAGTCAAATAAGTGGAAATTCATAAAAATCTTAGTTTTTTCACTAGTAACGTGATGTTTGTCTATGAGATACAAAAAATGTTATAAGTTTGCCAGAATAAAAAAAACAGTATGTAAATACAAAAAATTTCAATGTGTTAGACCTATTTTGATTTTTTATTTTTTCTAAGTGAGCCAAGGATATCAAAATTTTTCATATATATATATGAAAAATTAGGTATATATATATATATATATACCTAATTTTTTATTCTGAAAAAACTTCTTAGTAACATTTCGCTGTCTCACACAGAATGAAAAAATTATTATTTTTTTTTGAATTTGCAAAGCATACTGGTTTTATACATTTGAAATTATTCAAGATTTTGTTTAAAAAAGAAAACAGTACTGAATCCCAGAAGGAATTTCAAGAATTTTTTCAACATCAAAATTTGTTATATCTTACAAGTCGTTTCACCTATCATCACCCTGTATATTGTTTCTGGCATTTGCAAAACTAATCAATAGGAGATAAACAAAAAGAATGCAAGTTGTAAACTTTTTAGACAAGTTGTCCCGTTATGTGACATCCACCTATAAATTCACCATGTTGAATTCGACAGTTCAACACGGTATATCCACTTTCAATTTTTATCACAAAATATGGTTTACCTTGTCATTCTTCGGTGCTCTTTTTATAATATAAATTATAACCAACAACATATTCCCAATTTTAAAATGATCTAATTTTGAAAAGTACAGACAAGCAAGAGTGGAACTATAACATAATCAGAAGCTCTAAAACATTTTAAGGTTTACTTTTTACAGATATGCTCTAGAAAACACCTGAATATGGCCTAATCTTAAAATTTTATATAAGTAAATATTAATTTAGTAGTAGGATTCGTTATATTATTCTACTCTTAATTATTTGGTTTTGAAATATTATTTTATCAACCTTGTTGTTAACTATGTGTGAAGGTACAATATATATATATTTTATTTTAGATATCATACTGATTATATTTTTTATTAACTAGATCAGTTATTTTTGTTGTCGCGAAACATCATATATTTTGACTGCAAAGTAAAAATTATTGAATTACATTAGAAAGAATTCATTTATTTCAGAAATTATTTTCAAGATATGTTAATGATATACTCTGCAAAAATTAATAATGTAATGTATGTTACCATGAAGTTTTTGAGATACTGGATGTTGAAATTTATAAAAATATTGCATTTATTTGAAAGCTTCACCTTAACATAGACTAACGACTTAACTGATTATGGGTTAAAATTTTCAAGTTGACGATATGCATCTGAATCAATGATGGAAATGCTGAGAAACACTGTTAAGAAACCTAGGATTTCGATGCCTCAGAATATTTTGAAATCGATGTAAAGTACATTTTATTCCGGTATATCAAACAAAAGACATTGTCTATTTTATTTAAGAAACAAAACAATTTTCTGCTATTTTTTCATTTAAAATGGGCTTACCTATAGATAAATAATTAAAAAATCAAAAAATTCGGCTCCCTAAAATATACAGTATAAGAATTTTACGTTAGGAATGCAATTTTAAATTTTTTATGAAGTCAAAAAATTTTTGAAAGAACATTTTTAATAACTACATTATGAATTTCTAACAATAAAATTACTATTTTATTTTATGCCAAATACTTTTGAGGTTATTTTCAGTTTATTCAACTACAAATACTATCAGATCTCCTTTAATTCTAGACTACTCCTCAATTCAAACACCTATTCAAATTATGAACTGTTTTGACAGTTCAGTTATATTTTCATATCAATATTTTTTTAGTGGCAAGTGGTGGTTCAAACTGCTGAAGAATTCTAATGAAATCTATTTTTAATATTCGCTCTTAGTTGTATTCCACTCACCAGTAGAATTCTGGCACTGCCACTCAATACTTCCAGAGTGGTATAAAAACTAAAGGGGAATGCCATTATTATTGCAAGAGATTATACATATAAAGGACATGTGCCAACTTCAGCAATATTTTTGCCCATAATTAGTTGTATCATTAGCCCAAGGGTAGTCAACCATCTTAACAAATATTTAAAGAAATAAAAAATATATTTTTTAAATCTCACTCTCCGTATCACTATTTTATGATCCTTATAACTGCACTTGCAGATAACCAATATGCTGTTTCAGTGTTGAACATTAATTTTATTATATTCAATTTTAAAAGCAAATTTATTCAAGGTTTAAATATTCCCAATAAATAACTGACTATTGAACAAATATAATTTTACAAATAGCTAATAAACAAAATGAAAATAAAATTTAGAAAAAAATATTAAATCTGAAATTTATAGTTGAAAGAAATTATTAAATTATTCGAGCAAGCATTTTCCATAATTAAACTTTTTTCTCATAATAATTTAATCTCAAATGCAAAACGTACTATTTTAAATACACAAGTATTTATATAGCATCATAAAATGAAAACATAAAACTATTTTTATTGAATATCATAGATGGTTTTTTTTATAAAAGCTACCGGATTTTTTAGTAAATAAAATACACAAGTAACTGAGAAAATTTTAATCTCTGGGTAATAATACTTAATATGATCAGTTACAATTTAATGTGAAAAATAATGTTTTTTGTCAATGGTCACTGCGGTTGCTTTGGCAAGACACAACCCTTTTGGTAAAATGTGCGATGAGGTCAAAACACATTTGTGGTGGAATCTTTCGAATTATGTGTTGAATCTAGTTTTTCAAGTAGTGAATGGTTCGTGGATTGTTCACGTATGCTTTACTTTACGTAGAACCACAGAATGTAAATATGTAAAGACACTAAATCGCACAATCTTTGCAGTCACTGGTGAACATTACCCTGTCATGATAAACTAGTTTTTGTAGTCAGCTTTAATAAATATGGAAGTAAACGTGTTGTGTCAACAAGACAATGAAACTGGGGATTTATTGCGAACATAGCTCAGCGAATTCTTTTTACAAAATGGTGATGTCAACCTGCCATCTGATTTAACACCCATTGATCACTTTCTATGGAGCCACACGAAAAGTGTAACATATTTCTATATATATACATGGTCATTTTGAAAATGAGGTTAATTTTTACTGATAAATCATATTACAAAATCAAAATATGCTCTAATAAATGTTTTATAATAATCGAGTTTAAAGCTACTGCAAATTTTGAAGCAGACTGTGTAACCCGAACCTACCATAATAAGTCAAGGAACTATTTCACAATACATCATTCATAAGCCACAAGTGATAAATTGTGTGGGCAGTCTTTGTTGAGAGTCAGGCTTGTAAATTAATTGTGGTATTATTATTTTTTGTATTATCATTTTATGTTACATTTAATTTGCTGACACATATAACAATAACCCAAGTGTATTGATAATGACTTGTGGATATATATTTTAATGTATGGACCAAAATCATCTGGCACTGCTCCACAAAATGCACAGAAAATTTGCTTACAAATCCAGGATACAGCAAAGGTAAAAAGCCTGTATAATTTTCAACATTTACTTGAGTGTACAGGACTGACATACATAATTTAAAAAAGCGAAAATAGGTGTTTTTATATTAACCTTTTTGTATACTACTTGTTCTTCGAATAAGTAGGTGTAAACTAAAATTTCTACCCCACTTTCAAAATCACCCTGTATATTAAACCTAATACTAAAAATTTTAAAAAAATGTAATTAAATTAGGTACTGCCAATATTTTATGTTTATACTTTGTTTCACTTAATAGATACTTTTGCTTTAATTTTTATTTTTGACCGCATGTATATCTGAAATATATAAAATTTAATATACAAAATTAGTTTATCCCAATTATGGTGTTGAAAATACAAGTACTAAAAATACACCTATTAAAACTTTGCAGTAGTAAATAAAATTCGATTGAGAGAGAAATACAGTTTTCAAGGCAGAAAGGGCGGGTTTATAAATAAATTCTATTAAGTACTTACCGATGTGTAAAGGCAATTGTAGTTAACTTCAAGGTTGATACATAATAAAAATCACATTAATATTGGAAATAGCATTGCTGCAAAATCACAATTCTTATCTTAAACCTAATGATAAGCATTTCGACTGGACTATAACCAGGTGTATGTATAATTTAATGAAAATCGGCTCCTTTTTATAACAATTTTAATGGGCAACATCAGAAGCTTAATCAGTACAGCTGAAAAACCATATAAATAAAGCAGGGGTGAAATATTGGACTTTAGACAAGGTGCTTAACATAACAACATGAGGTGACGAGTTCTACAAATATTTAATATCTTAATGCGAAATTATACCTAAGTTCTAAGTAAAAACCCCATCACCTGCTTCATCTTCTCAAACTTAACATACAAATCGAAAAACAAATATACATACAAATGTTAGACTAGAAAAAAAATTATAAATTCTAAAAATTTCAAAATTATACAGTAATTTCGGCGTGCAAATTTTTATCATACAGATTCAAAATAAAGGAATAGGGAAAACACTGTCTAAAATCCAGTCTATTAAAATTATCGAAAACAAAAGTAAATTCTAAAAAGTTACACATTACCCCCAGATTAAAATATGAGCAGTATATTTACTACCGGATTTCTGCAGTTATCATTACTATGTTAAAATATTGAGCATTACCAATAAAAGTGTAACACCCCTGCAAGCAGAACAAATATATAAGAATAATAATTATTATAATAATAGAAACTTGCACACAAAAATAAACATAGCAGATTGTAACTAATAATTAGGGTAAATATACATAAAAATGTGCTAAAACGCACTCTGCTTGTGTCAAACATACGAGACCTTTATACAAGTTCACAGAGTAGTAAAATCGCTTCTGTTTATATTTTTTGCCCGATTTGCTAAGTAATTATTTTTTGTAACAACTGCAACAGAACATTCTATGGGACACTAACCACATAATTTTATTTTGCCCTTAATTCAATTTCCAAGCAATAAGCATAACAAAGAAATATTTATTTTAATATATTTCCTTTATATTGTCATACTCATGTAATTAATAAGCCAGAAGTAAAACTTAATTTCTATCACCAAATAACTTAAATCAACAACAAAGTAGAACTATATTCTACTTTGTTGTCTGAAAGTCATTTAAATCATAATTGTATTTTTTTTATTTTTTCTGCATAGGTACCAAAAACTGGTGTAGGTTAAAAAATAAAGTTCATAAAAGATAATGTATTTGAACAGAGATGGCAATTTTTTTATATTTTTTTCTTTCTACTAAAGCTTTGAAATTTTGACTGCATTGTTTTTTTTTTTTAAGAAATTCAAACAATAACCAACTCTGCTGCTATTCAATACATTTCAATATTTAAATTATTGAAATCACTTCTAATTTATTAAAAAATTATTTTTAGCACTTTTATTGCTTCATATAATTGGAAGCATCAATTGATATTTAACTACTTACAATAATACTGGAAGTAACAATTTTCATAAATTTCTTATTTAGGAGTTGTAGCCACAATTACCAAATCGATCTAAGCATAAAAAGAATATATAGTTAGGGATCACATTTAATTTTTTTAATTATTTTGTTTTACAACTATAATTTATTAACTACTAGAATTTAGTTTAGAAGAATTAATTAGCTATGTGAATTTTCTCTCGATATTTATTCAGTTATTTCTATTTAATTAAAAAAAGCAAAAGTAATAACATTGTGTCAGAACTACTTTGTGAAATTTCTTATCTATGCATATTATAAATATTTCTTTGTACATTCCACTCTTAAATTCCTTAAATCTGAATATCAACATCTAGTATTTTGGCTACAAATCAATTGGCTAGGAGAAAGTCAGTCAAAAATCAATATATTTAAGAGTAATTCATGAAATAGAAATAAAAATGTAGGAAAAATTAATAGCATCTATAAATCCAGTAAAACAAAACTCATAATTTTCTAAATTATCTCAATTATGTACAGATGAGAATTTCAACATTTTTTAAAAAGTTTCTCATTTGTTTTTGTGATACGCAAAAAGTAGATAAAATGCAACACGTTCTACTTAAAAAAAAAAAATTGAATATTGAAACCCACTTTTTGATATCTTCCTATAATAGATACGAAGTGGTTTTTTTATTATTTTCTGTGATGTTTATTCTGCAACATTTTTCTATTATTTCATACTTTTCAGTTATAATAGCACAGATATTTTTTAAATAAAATACATTTGGATAATGTATAAAAACATGTTTTAATTTATAAACAATTTTTTTTACATTTGACCACATTTTGCATCAATATTACACATTTCGTATCATTGGGAAGGAAATTTCACATATATTTATATGATATTCTATCCAACAAAATTTGTTTGAATTGTAACAAGAAGCAAGTTATCTTTGATCGCAGATATGCGACAGAATTCTACATAAAAATACTGAATTTTATTTCCAAAAACTGTCACGAATGAAAAGAAAAGTTATTTGACATTATAAAAATGATATGAAAAATATCCTGTATCTAAAGATTTTAAAGAAAATATTTTAAAATGCAGTTTTCAACATTCAATTTTTTTCAAAAATCAAAGAACTGTCATCTAAATTACATTTTGTTCCATCAAAACATATGAGAGACGCTTCAAAACTGTCAAATTTAACTCACTCTGTACACCAGACTATTGGAATATTCGAGAAATCTATTACATGTTAATCACTGGTGCCGATATCCTTACCTTATGTATACTACAATGGTAGTACAAAATTTAACTAAAATAGCTGTAACCCGCAGCATAATTACAATTAAATTTGCACAACGGCTGAAAATTTTTCGAAAATCTTATAAGCGGTTATAATGTGCCTAATTTATGTCAGTCTGGTATGTGAGACACGTCAGAGTGTGTGTGCCGAAGCACTTTAAAAATGATTGACCAAAATAACAATCTAAAATATAATCAGCTAACAGTCTTAAAGTAAGTTGCATACTGATAACTGAAATATCACGCAAACCAAGCCGTTGCTCTGACACTGTAGGTTCGTTATGTACATACACAGCCTATAAGTAACAATACAACTAAATCTGTATCGTTATAAAATTGGGATGGAGTTTTGCAAATTAACCTTCTTTTCAATTCCGTGAGAAATAGCTGTTACTTAATATTAATTAATTAGACTAAGTCATAATAAATATAATTTATACATTCCGACATCCGTCAATGCAAACTGAAAAGAAATCACTAAAATAAGAAAATCAGTACATCGTATATACTGCAGTTATAAATATGTTACACCTCTAACAATACCAACAAAAATTTAAAATAACACATAACATACAGTTCATGAATTGGGAGTTCCAGCTCTTAACAGTGGAAATTAAGGAAATTAAAATACATATTTCTTTATACATTTTTTTCTTTTAAAGAAAACTGTTAATAAAATGGTCTTTCGTTTATCATTCAATACACGTTTCATTCACTACCATCATAATTATCATACCATATTAACAAGTTTTCATTGATTAAAATATTCCTCGAAGGTGACTGAGCAACAGTGGAATGCGTAGCTAAGTTAAAACCCAACAACAATATACACTAGACCTAGACTCCCCCTATACAGCTTATACATAAATGGTAATTATTTGTCAAAAATAATTTTTAACATTAGCCTGTACAACATGGAGAGACAGCGAGTTCAACAAAGCCGCGTCGACAGAAGGGCATTAGAGCGCGCCGCCAATCACAGACGTACAACGCGAACTCAACTTGCAGTGTACAGCACTAATATTCACTTTAAACATATCAATATTCAACAGTGCTTTATATTGGGCTAGGAACATATGACTCGCACAAGTGAAATCATAAAATACATGTACACTTAAATGCCATAGTTTGGGGCAGTATGAGCTCACACGAGATGCACCAGTCACAATTATTATAAACCGGTAGATTCGTTTCACAACGCCCATGTACACTCAAATTACCATATTGTCATTTCGTGCTACTTGGGTGATCGGGGAGTCACGAAATCTCGAAGCTGGGACGTCCGTGCCTCAGGTCTCCTGCGTTGGGATCTGTCGTGCCCTACTCTAGCTCCCCCACGGTTTGGTCCGTTGTATCTTTGCTGATTGAGTAAAACCTCTCCCCTCTGTAGACCATTATCTGGATATATTATTGGCAATTATTTTTATGATGAAAATCAAAATTTAATATTTGGTTTGTACCAGTAGGGGCTGGTGAACATTAAAATGATCATTTTTTTTAATAATAAAGCAAGAAACCTATTGGAGTCCCCAAAAAAGTTACAGCCCCTTGAAGGAGGGGAGTAAAATTTAATTTTTTCAATTTTTCTCAAAAAGAGTTGAATATAAATAAATTAATTTTAAGAGAACATAATACTTATAAATTGATCTTTTACTATTTGCCACTTTCCTGGTTTTTACAGCTTAGAAAATGTTCATATTATTCTTAATTTAATAATATGCAAAATTTATCAAGTTCTGATTTTTTTGTGCAATTTATTTATAGTAGGCTGCTGTCACCGAAATTACTTTTCAATAAAATCAAGTTTTAAATACAGTATATATCAATATTTAGTATTTATTAAGAAAACTGCTGATTATTTGCCATAATTAAGTACCAAATATTGATATATACTGTATTTAAAACTTGATATTATTGTAATTCTTTGACATTTACCTAAAAGTAATTTTAGTGGCAGCAGCCTACTAAGAATAAATTGGACAAAAACACAAAGGAGACAATATTGTATTTTGCATTGTTCTAAAAAAAATTTTTTCTCAAAAATTAAGAATAATTAATAAATATTTGTGAGACAAAATGGTTTCTAAATAAACAAAGTTACCTTAGAATTTAATTCCTATTAAGAAATTTAAAAGTATAACAATGTTTGAAAATTAAACATGGAAGGCCCCCCCTGAATTCTTGCTGCAACCAGGAAGATGAAAAATACGTCAGTAAAATATTTAAAAATAAATATATAAAATGTTATATAATAAATATTCAACTGTTTGTTGGTTGGTTGAGAAAAATAAAAAAATAAAAACAGATTTTACCTATCTCATTGAAGGGGCTGTAACTTTTTAGGGGGCTCCAATAAAAAAATATATATATAAAATTTGCCAAAATAGCTACTTCTCAATTTTCTGTATACACTTAATGTAATTACTTTCAAGTTTTCATTATTATATTGTGCAAATTTCATTTGAAATGTTTTCATCATAAAAGGTTGCTTAGTACGGAAATAATTTCCTAAATGATGGTTATGAGTCTGCTTCATTCTGAAAAAATGATCACTTTAATTTGGCATTCATGACTGTTTTCAAAAATAGATTTAAGCAATGATAAGTCAAAAATTTCATTTATTTTGTCACTTTATTGGATTTATACTGTCAGAATTGAGCCAAAAATTTAAAATAATTATAAATCGATCTCATATTTGTACTTGATTTCATTGCAATTATTAAATCGAATGTTCTATAAATTTATACTTAAACTGATGACCGCTATTGACCATTGTTGGCACTACTAAAACAGACCACATACTATGCAACTTGCATGATAAGTTGTACAACCCTAGTCGATTCTACTGTCGAAACTATAAATGCATAGTCTGTTGGTATTGTCATTCAACAAGTTATACGACCGTTGGATTGTATGGAAGTTTGACCAATAAAAAATGTCTTGTATAACAGCGCTCGACATAAGATTGCATAGTGCGTGAACATGGCATATGCGATTTAAACTGGTTGACATGATTTTATATTCAACCATCACAACGAGAAAGCCTAGAGACAAACGAGAATAAGGGATCTAATTCCGATGGACTTAAGTGGAAAAATATAAAAAACATGAAAAATGGTGAAACTCATAATCATACTGAAATGTGATTAGCATTATTTGGAAATATCAATGTACAAGCTCAACTTGACTCTGCTTTCAAAAATATAACAAAAATGTGATCCAAATTCATTTACTCTATAAAATTTTGCAGGGCTTTTGAACTTGCAGTAAGAGGGCAGTGAATGATGGATTAATGAATTTTACTTAATTAATACCTTAAAAATGCAAAAATGTTTAAAGACACCTCAGAATATATATAAAATGCATACATTTTAGTTCGTATACTAGAAATTTGGCATTAGAAAAAAATAAATCCCTTCAGTACCAAACTTTAATCAACAGGCTGTTATTTATGTTCATGGTCCTGAATGGCAATGCTGTTTCACTTCAATATAGCTTCAATACTCAAAAGCGTCATCAGAAAATTTGTAGCGTACCAGGGGTGCCATATTACCGATTATTATGGGTTGATTTGCTTATGAGGCAGAGTAATTTTTTTTTTTTTTTTCGATTTTCTATCATTAGGCCTTAAAAATACGTGGGTAAAGTTAATGACATTATGACTGAATTACCCTTAAAAAAAAAAACAATTTTAAAAGCAAATACAACTGTATTATAGCTTTAACTTGATTTTAAAACACATTGTCTCAGTTATTTTGTTTGCAATATTATACTTGTGTATTTATTTTAATAAACTCTCTTTCTCTGAATATCTGTACAGTTTGATAATATTCTGAACAACTTCTTGCAATAATTAGTTTGAATAATTAAGGTTATAATGCATGGAATAGAACTTTTTCAAATTAAAAGACTCATTATTTTTTATAATTAAATATACAGGGTATCTCAAATTGTACACATACCCATTGGTAAAACTACTACAAATAAGGAAAGCAGTTTTATGGAGGTCAGAGAATCCTTAAATTCCGAGGTACTTACGCAACTTGAAATTCCTAAAAAAAATTTTTTCTTTTTTTTTGTATATTAAAGATAACTAAAGGACAAACAAATGCAAATTCATAAAGATATGCAATTACAATTCATAAAATATGCAAAGATTCACAAGCAAACTCCAATGCTATTAATAATATATTCGATTGTTGATACCAAAAAGTCGAAAGAAATTAATATAGATTAGACCATTTTTGTAACTATTAAGTTACTTTCATTATTATTTATTAAACATATTTAAAAGGCAATAGAAAAATATTAAGCTCCAGATTTCTTTTAAAGAAATTAATCTCTTAAAAGCAATCTGAAATTAATGGATATTTGTATCTGAAATATTGATACTGAATATAAAAAAAAGAAATCGGGAAAAATGCTTGTCTACAAGCATTAAGCATGGTTAACAAGTTTTTGAAAGATCTAAAGGAATATTAAACACATGCAGGGCGTGCCATTTAAAAAGTCATTTTTGGTTTGAATTTCTTAAAATTTTTATTTAGTTTTACAAATACCCTGCAAATTTTATTTCATGGTATTCTTAGGTAGCCTCTCAATAACTTGTTGAAAAAGCGATTTAGAATGGTAAATTATGACAATGTACAAACTTACAAGAAGATCGGCAAGATTTATGAAACCGAATTTTCAATAATAGTTTCATCGAAGCACAAAGATTTCATCAAAGCAGACCTATCTTCTTGTATTATTGCACGTCGTTATAATTTACCATTCTGAATAACTTTTTCAAGTAACATTTTGCTGTATTTTCAGTGCAAAAGGCCCTTTACCTGAATTCAAAGCAATTTCTACTCGATGCACTGAATATTTCAAATAGGATTATTTCAAAAATGATTACTCCTAACGACTGTTTCAATAGTCAGGTGGATACACTAAGCCACAAAAAAAGTTTCGGTCATTTATAAGAAGCATGATGTGCCATAATGGTGCACTCTACGAGTGACGCCAAAATTAGAAACAAATTTAAATTTCTAGCCCCCAAAAACCCCCGAACTCCAAAATGTATGCAAATATTTGGATTTTTACAAATATCGAAAATAAAATTTAAAGCTGAACACTGTATCTTCTTAACCATCAACTTTTGACTAACGTAAACTGGGCAACATCACATTATTTTGCCATCAGGACGATTATTCTTGAAATCTGGGAGTAGGTTTTCTCCTGAGAAAGGGGCGGAGTTCTCCGTAATTGAAAACTATAACTTGTTTCTCATGGTATGTTATAGGAGAAGTTTAGAAAATTGCGCTTCTAACCCAACTTTCAGATAATGTGATATTGCGAACAAGAACCTTAAGTATTAAGTAAGAAGTCATCATACGTTGAAATAAGTAAGTTATAAAATTTATAAACTCACATTCAATTTATAGGTATATAATAATCATAATAAAAATTTTAATTTATAATATTACGAAAGATATATTCTTTGAACACTATGGATCTTGATGAAATGTTGGAAGCATTTGTTGTATTGGGTGATCTGCAAGATGTTGAAGAGCAAGCTGAGGGAGAACGTCAAGTACTTCAAATGACAGATCCATTTACGGTATCTGACGTAAAATCCATAGACAAATATTAATAACATAACAACCACAGAAAATAATCAGCTGATAATTCTTGATTTTGATTGGTTATAATCTGAACGCAGTACCGGCAACACTGCAAAATTTATGGGGACAAGCTCCTACCACGTTCCTATTCACATACGTTCAAGAATAGCTGTTTTATAACTGTGTTGAAATGAAGTGAACTTTGGGGGAAGTGATCTTATATTTTCTCATGAGAAGAGCTCAGTTCTCTCGATCTCAAGAATAACCGCCCAGGGATCTTACTCTTGTTTTACATTGCATTTATTTTCAAACATCCTGTATTTTCTAACAAATTAGAGCAAGAGTATATCCCTATCCATGTTGTATATCGCAGATATTTTTAAATTTTACCCAGTATTTACCACCCTATAGAAATTATTTATTTGATAAATTTTAGCTGGAGGTTTCCATGTTTAAAGTTTTCAAATAAATTAAAGGACAGCAAAAAGAAATTTTGCGGTTTGAACCAAGATTCATTTTTACATATTAAATGCCATTTTACGCATTTAGTGTTCACCTAAAATTTTGTTGCAATATCTTCATTTTGAAAACTTCAAAACCAAAGAGTTCAACATATTTTTAAATTTGGATGAGGAAAACGTTAACTCAACATTTTTTTTAATCATTATCTAATATAGACAGAACTTACCCCTAAGGTCTCCTCGATTATCACGTTCTGTTTGGATGCGTACAGTATTGATGTTATTACTGGGATTGGTAATTGAAGTTACTTTCCCTGCAGCAGGAGTTGCTGCCAATTCGGGCTGTTTCTCCTTAGCATGCCTCTCTTTTTGTGCATGAGCCTCCTTGTGATGTTGGGCCACTTGCGCGTAACTCATTCGAGGAGGATTACCCGAATAGTCCTGTGCATAATAGAAATTTCATCAGAGCAGTTCCAAGTAAAATTTTTAGTCCATAAATAAACTTTATTAATATTACGATAAAAGTTAATTTATAGAAACATCAACTTATAAAATAACAACTTTTCATTTCAATATGTCGTCCAAATTTTTCCCATTAATATTAGTATTTTATGCAGCTTTTTTTATTTATAATTTATATTTGTATCGTTATATTTTTTATAAAAATTATTATATTTTTTATTTTTTCATGTCCAAGAAATATTTCACATTAAACTTGTCTTTGATATTTTTTGCTGGCTTTTATTTTTCATTTATAATATATATTTCACATACAGGATGTTTTCATCATCGTACCCTTAATTTTAGATGGCGATATTAAATGACATATGCATGAGATGTGAAAAAGAAAATTTTATCTGAATTAACAAAAATTTTCCCTTAACTTACTATATCTAAAAGACATTGAAAATTGCTCTCTCCTGCCTTAATGTAAAGGATGTTCATGCGAAAATGTAAAGGATGTTCAGCTGTAACTTTGCTACCCTAAATTCCCGCCGAAATGGACGCGAAATTAACGAAAATTCTCGCAAATTTCGCAGATTTTGATTTAAATTATTAATGGCAGGAAAGCGTCAACAAAACAGGAATATTATCTATTTTCATCATTATGTGGGGTTAGTAAGTTTAACTTCAATTTCTGTCAACCTGATTTTACACTTGTGAAATTGATAATAAAAAATCGTAAGATATATCATTTTTATATAATTCCGTTTCTTTGATTAAAGTAGAAAATAATGTAACATTCTTATTTATACTTGAGCCTGACTGAAATAGCTACATATACTCTTTCAGACCTTGCATTTATGTATTAAACAAAGCCATATTAAAGATATCTGTTAGACTGTAAAGCAGTTATTCCTTTGTAAAAATGTGATCAATGATAAATTTTTTAGACCTGGTCACTAAATTAAATATAATATATGTGTATTAATTAATTATCCTATAACCTCGTATTTCACATCAGACCGCAATGTATCTAACATTGACAAGGTCAAACCCGAAAATCCTGGGAACCAAGCTGGCGGCATCCTGGAATTTTTGGAACTGAAAATTAACATAATTCTGGGGTCCCAATTTTTTGGGATCCCGGGATTGACAGCCCTAATCCATTCATAATACCAGCCAAGACATTAACTACAAATTCTTGCCAAAAACAGTTATTAATGTTCATAATCATAATGTTACAACAAGTGAAAGTAACTTCATCTGTCATGGTGAGTAAAGTGTCAAGATTACTATTTCGAAAGATAGTCACAAAATTATACCATTCATGGAAAATCCTGAAGTTGTAATACTTGATATTTTTGTACCTATATAAATGTTTTTGCAGAGAAAAGTTTTCTTGGTTTGCTATTGAACGAATACTCGCAGTAGGAATTTCCTTTATGGTGTGGATTATATTTTCTTTGTTCTTTAAAATAAGATGTTACACAAACAAGAAACCAGTGTGCATACATATGAACTGCTAAGGCTGAATTTGACAGGCCTCTGCTTAAATTAGCAGCATAGATATGTATTTGATATAGTGATTTTCCGAGTTGTTATGCCGTGACCTCGGCAACTGGTTGCTGCCAGTAATAAAATTAAAGTGCACATCCCTAACTTTAACTTGGATTCTATGACTTGCTTGCTCTTCTGGATGGTCTTATGTCCCAGTCGCAGCAAAGCTTTTGTGGAATCACTACTAAAGATGCCGACAGTGAAGAGCGCCGAAACGTTTGAAAGCATGGTATGAGACCAGTTACAGAGATGGCTACGAGACGTCTCAGAAGACTACCATTATCCGAGAAAAGGTTCCGACCATAGCTGTCATAATACCAATAGGAGCCGAAATCAATATATGGGCGGGTGCAGAGATACTGATAGCGGGTCTGCCTACCTCCCCCCCCCCCCTGCTCAGAGCCTAGTCCGAGAATCAACCAGAGCAGGTCAAAGAATCTCAGCTTAACCTAGGGATGTGCACCTTAGCACCGGCCGTGGAAGCCTAAAAACCACTACAGAGTTGATATGCATTCATAGTTAGCAATATTATCTATCATAACAGAAAACTCCCTAATCATAAAATATAAAGTTAAACTTGATGAATTTAAGTACATATCTTACAAGTTAGATTATGTAGCACATCTCTGAAACTTTTTTAATCAATTTTGCCTCAGTGCCCATCTCTCATAACAAAAAGGAAACGAGCAAGAGAACCGGCTGAGCAAGTAATAAAATTTTTAAATGCAAATATTTTTGCTATTTTTTGTTTTCAGAAGAAAATGTGTTAGCAAATATGACAACTTTTCATAAGCTATTTCCAAATATTTCCATTTAAAATTAGGCATACGATGATGAAACCAGTATACAGGGTGATTTAATCATAATGTCATTAATTTTAAGGGAATCTAAGGAAAAATTAGTAAAATACAAATAGGATAAAACAAATTTTAAATGCATATTTTCAGTGACAAAAAAAAACAGATCATTATTTACACCCCTTTTCAGACTGTTACTGACCACTGGCAGTCTCGATTCATTTACAGCTCTCAAATGAATTCTATATCGGCCTGCTCTTTTAAATGGTTTAGTAAAAGTTTTTTTTTCCCATTTTGTCTTAATTAGACCTTCCATATATGTGGTAAAAATTAATATTACGATTCAATCACTCTGTATATAAATCTGTTGGGTCTTTTTTTTTTCATAAAAATTTTTCAAGCATTTTTTTTTCTCCGCCGTTTTACCTGTATTAGGAAAATAGTAACCAAACACTAAGCAAATAATACAGATCAAAATACCAGAATAGGGGGTGGCGATGAGGGTTGCTTAAATGTGTCAGATCTAGAATCCTGCCTATGCACTGGTACATGACTTTTCATACTAGTACTAGCAGTTACTTGTGTTGGTCTCGGCGGAGCTTCGGTTGGCACAACAGTAGTCATGGTAGCTGCGTTTGTCGTTGTAGGGCAAGTGTCTAAGTCACCATTTAGAAGAGCGTCATCGGTTTTGGTCGACTTGTCAGCCATGGTACATTTTATTGGCAAAGCAGGAACTAACCTGCAACAGATAAGACATTCACATCCAAAAATTACCCTAAAGAATATAAAATTATATTCGAAAAGAAAGTAAGTTAATTTACTCAGCACACTGTTGCAGAATACAATTTTATTAGATGGCTTATATACACACATTATACAGCTACTTAAATATTGGTTACAAATTAAAAGTACAGCATACAGAAATCTGACAATGCACAAACAATAAACAGTAAAATAAAACAACAAAAATCGAAAACAAAAAGGAATCACAGACAGCAAAGAACGCTCTACACCACTGAAGCCTTTATATGTACAATACACATCCCTGTAAATTTATTAAAAGATCCATTAAAATATTTTATCTAATCGGACAGGAACACACACATTTTTTCCACTCAGACATTAGATTTATGTGTTAAATTGCTCATTTTGTATAATGAATTTATGTGAAGTGTCCCATTTTCCATCTATTATAATACATATTTTGAATTTTTCAAATGTTTGCGTAATTGATACCACTGACACAAAAGTAAAACTATCTCCTCATTTTACAATAAAAAAGGTCCCAAGTTTTATTTATTAAAAATAACTACATTTAAATAAAATTTTAGGAGTGTCACATTTAAAATGTATTCTTGTAAGTAATATGAAAAAATTAAATGTGGCATCAAAATGTATGCACTTTTTAATATTATCTTCTTTTCTGAAATGTATTCATTCTGAGTAAGTTTTTTCACACAGGATATACTGGTTTTATGACATTGCCTTCACATTCCCATTAAATTTCAAGCCCACTTTAATAAACAAATATCAAGCCTAAGCTGCTCATTTTTGTTATTTAATACTTGGTCACTCACATAATTTGTATTTGGAGAAATGAGCCTTAAAACACAATAAAAAAAACTCCAAAACAGACACATTATAGGAAAATGAGAATTCACATCCTTTTATTTCGTTTCCAAAATACCCTACAATTACAACAAAATTGGGACATTGTACAGGGTGATTCAAATTGGTCGGTTTTCAAATCTGTCATACAGCAAATGTGATAAGACGAATCCAGAGTTCTTTTTTCATGAAAATAACAATGGCGCAAACCACATGCCCATATCTATTACCGTTTTCAAGCTACAGGGCATTTCTTTATTTCTTACTAAACCAAATAGTGCCCTTTTACCTTTTTTGAGATACATTCGATGTCATAAAAATAAATTTAATATTTTTAGTTTTTATGATATGATCACAACGAGTATTTTTTTTATAAGGAACATCTTCTGTAGTTTATTTCAAAAACGGAAAGAGCTAAAAATGCATTCCTTACTAATTGTGTAGATTTATGGAAAATATAAAATTTTCAAAATACTAACAATATTTAAGTTTGCAGACTGAGATGGCTTTGAGAACAAACAACTTTGACATTTAACATTATTAGAAGTGTGTTAACACAAATCAACTATATTCAAATTATAAATACCTACAACTGAAAATAGAGATCCCTTGGTATTAAATATTATCAAATTATATTTGTCATCATTTGAGTAACAAACCATTTGTTACTATTTGATTTGTGTTAACAGGCTTCTAATAATGTTAAATGTCAAACTTGTTTCTTTTCAAAGCCTTCTCAGTGAGAAAACTTAAATATTGTTGATATTTTGAAATTTTTTTATAATAAATAAAAAATATATATTTTTGCTACGCATTTTTAGTACCTCTTTCCATTTTTTAAATAAAATACAGGATGTTCCTTATAAAAAAACACAAGTTGAGGTCATATCATAAAAACTAAAAATATAATTACATTCATTTTTATGCCATTAACTGTATCTGAAAAAAGTGCCTCTAGAATGTTCAAACAGCTTTCAGATATCTTGAAAAAGACAGGAGAAAAGGACACCAATCGGTTTAGCCAAAAATCGAGAAATGTCCTGCAACGGTGACAGATTGGAACATGTGGTATGTGCGATTGTTATTTTCTCGAAAAAAGAGGTCTAGACTTGTCTATCAGATTTGCTCTATCTATGACAGATTTGCAGTAACCCTAAAAAACCGACCAATTTGAAAAATCCTTTACAGTGAATTCGACCTGAACAGAGTGTTGCTGTGGAATGATACAAATTAAAAGGTTCCAAGTATCTTCAACAAAAAAAAAAAAAAAAAAAAAAATTATTTATCAAAGCTATGTCACGTTATGGATCCATTATAAATATTATATTTTCAGTATGATAAAAAACTTACTTTTCAGGTGAACTTGGTGGGGTAAGTGTAACTGTACTAAGCTGGATGTCTCCACTTTCAGTTGCAACGTCCTTACATTCCGAAGGGCCAGTTATCGAAGTCTGCCTCAAAGTCTGATTGCACTGGGGAAAATGTTGAGGAGATATGGCTCTCGGAGAGTCATTGTCTCCTCCACTACTGGATTCCTTACTGCTGCCGCTGCCCTTGGATTTTGCAGTGCCTTTAACAACATCTGCTAGTCTATTCTCTCCCCAATGTCCTTGCGGTTGAGACTCAATCACCACTTGTGACTGAGGCGGTTCCACAGTAGAATTTGTTACCAGTGACTGTTTTGACGGTGGTTGTGTACCAACGTCAAGTCCTAGCAAAAACAATATACACAATTAAAGTCTATACAGGGTGATTCAGTCATAATGTCATTAATTTTAAGAGAAGATAGGAAAAACAGAGTATAATAAGAATACACAATTTAAAAAAATTTTAAATGCATAAATTACAACAAAAAAAATATTTTCAAAGCATTATTTAAAACTCTTTTTCAGACTGTCATTGACTGCTGGCGACAATTAAACTCGGTGTCGGCCTGATGCGACGTTGCCAAATTTAAATATTTTCCTATAGTACGTACTTATTTTACTGTTTTGTACTGTTTTTATTACGCCTTCCAAATACGTATACCCTGTATAGTAGACATCTTTCGTAATTTCCTTTTTCTTTCAAATCTCTCAATTAAATAATTTTTAAAATTTCCAAAAGTGGAACACCGACAACAACTAATAATTACCTGGAAGTGGAGGAAACGCCTCCTCCACCAAATCAAATTGAGCTCCTCTAGAATTGACAGGTTCCCTAGTTTGTGTCTGGACCGGTTGACTGTTATTTGGATTCTCGTCATCACGTTTTTTCCTACGGTGACGAGGAGGTACCACCTCTTTAATTAGAGGAGGGGCTTGGGGAAACCTATACATATCTAAGGACACCTCAGCATGAAGAATGGGTAGGCCTGCAAGGAATAAGTTGTCCGATTTGACGTTTTCACACCTCTATGATGGCAATAATAATGTGATTAGAAATTTATAAGTGTGCATTAATGTAAATGTAACCCCTTGTAATTTTACACAGAGTAAGTATAAAGGAAATTTATGGAGTATAAGTTGCCCCACTTCACCACGTCTCGATACTTCCGGTCCCGCCTATCACAGGTACATATTAGTACCTAAATGTAGTAGACACAATATAAATTGTGGCAATCAGAAATGTGTACTATTCAAGTTGGCTAAATATTTTTAATTTGTTTATTCTATAAGAAGTTTGCTTCAACAACACTAAATTCTGATGTTATGACAACCAAAATCTCAGACATTATTCTGCACCTTAGCTTTGCAACCATCAATAATAATTTGGCTAAATATTTTTAATTTGTTTGTTCTATAAGAAATTCCCTTCAACAACACTGAATTATGGTGTTATAACAATCAAAATGTCGGACATTATCCTGCACTATATCTTTGCAACCGTCAACACAACAATAATTTCATATATCTTGCCAGCTGTAGTAATGAAATATTCTTGTATTTTTCGTGCTGTCAAAATTGTCAAATTATCAACAGGAATGTGACATTTTGTAACAAATATATTTTACTGTTAATGACATAATTTTTAGATATTATCGATATTATAGTATTTGTTCCAAATAGATATTTCCTGTGGTATGTTCTCATATTTATATTTAATACAGTTTTACTTCAATAAAATGAATTACTGTAGTAGCAATATTTTGAAATTTAAAAATTTGCAATAACTGCTTGAATTGAGATTGCATGATTGTCCTCACAGACCTGTAACAAATCAAAATGTTGTTTTGCCCCATTTTCTAAACATCGAACTAAAATTTCGATATACATTTCTTATTGTCCTTTAAGTCATCTCTGAGCAAAACTCCCATACTTAGCAATAATAGATAATGTATACGTACATGAAAAAACTTACCGATAGGAACACTACTACTACTTGCTGCATGAGCATCATGACTATCACTAACAATATTATGTAAGAGACCAGTCCTTGGAATCGCTCCCTCCAAAGTTGGTGCTTTCGAAGTAATATTGGTCTTACTATTATTACTTTGAGGTGAGACAGACCTAGGAGCCTGTTGAGAAGTCGATGGCCTTGAACTGCTTTGTCCGCTGTTTATACTACCAGCTTGAGAAGAACCCTGTGAAGATTGATCACTGTTACTCTGCAATGCACCTCTCGACTGCTTGCGGGGTCTAGTTTGATTAGAGCGATACGGAGGATGTTTGAATGTTTGAGGAGCAAGTCCATTTACTTGAAATACGCTACTGATATCAAAGTAGCCTGCTGCAGATGGAGGCCATACTGAAGCGTAAAACTGCTGTTGCTGGTAAGGCTAAAAAAGTTATATTAATTAAGAAATAACTTCAAAACTTCACCATAATATAGGGTGTCATAATACTCTACTCACAAGCTTCTGTCAAAAAGAAAAGTTCATCTGACCTATGCAAGGTGTTTTTGAGTTTCTTCAAAGGGTTTACAGAGAACATGAAAATAAACAATCTCATTAAGTTCGTCCTGTAAATATATTACAGAACACAACCTCAAAATGCTTTGATTCTTAGAATGTGCCAAATAAAAAGTAAGATATTTTACACTCTTTCAAGGAAGATTACTTAATGAAAACTGTTTATTTTCACATACAATATTAGCCGTTTGAAAGAACATATTCATCTCAGAAACATATAGTGTTCCAGTGACGATAGTTGAAGATTTTTTTTTTTAAATTACATTGGAATTTAGTATTCATTTAGTTCCTACATCTGCTTCGCACTACACCAGCTAGAATGGAATCGGTCAGCAAATATTTCAATAAAAAGCACCTAAGAAAAATCGATGTAAGCTATATGGCATCAGTATCACACTGACCCACACTGTGTGGATTTCCATATTTAAATTTTGTTTTATTTATTTTGCTAATTTTCTTTTCCATTCCAACTGCTTCCAACCAAATCAGTGTAGCCTAGCTTAACTTTGAGCTCCTATTTTTTTATATTTAACTATTTAGATAGTATTGTGTTACTTAAAGCACATTCATATATTTTATATATACTGCAATATATAAACTAATATTATTTTTTTAGGTTGTTATGCCATGAACTAGGTAACTGGTCACCGCCAGTCACAGAATTACTATGCATCTGTGACCTGCTCTTATTGTTCTCAAGTTAGGTTCTGTAGAAGTGGATCGTTAATCACAACCACTAGGTCTACCTATACATTTCCATTTCTATTGCTGGTTCCAAAGTTGTCACTGCTGGAACCATTCCTCAAATAGTATTCCATTAAAATGTAGTTTTTGTAACTGATAAACACAAACAACTCACATACTCCTAATGGTATTGTTTGAAAAAGCCATAGTAATTCTGTGACTGGCAGCATAAGCTATGGAAGACTGTAATAATACAGTATTAAGCCACGATAAAAATAATGAAATTTCATTATTCTGCATCTCAAAAATATTTTGCTCGTATGAATTATTTTCTCTTAAATATCAGAATATTACAACACCCTGTATTATCTCACCTTATTTAATAAAAATTTCTAGAAGTATTCTACTATAATTTCAATAAAAAATCAAACATTTCTAATAATATATTTATTTGGATATATTATTTTACTAATAAAATTTAGCCCATTTTATACTGTAATGATATTCTTTTAAAATATTGACAGTAAATAATTGAAATAAAAATGAAATGCGGCAGAAGAACAACAATGAGTTGAGATTTAAAAAACTGTCACAATTCATATCCCAAATATAAATAGTAGAAAAATTTAATTTTTATTTGAAGCATTTCTAATTGAAATATCATACTACTACACAATTTAAACAATGACACAAAAAAATTATAAAAATAATTTCTGGGCTCAGATTTCTTCTGAAGAAACGAGTGATACGTTTCTCAAAATTGTTGCAACCAGCTGAGAATTGTTCAATTATTAACAAAAATGCCACAGAAGGTATAACTTAAATGAACAAAAATAATAAAATAAAAAATTATTAACAGTTAAGAGTGCAGAACTGCTATTGAAACGGCAAACTGAAACATATTTCAAAAATATAATTTTTCCTCAACTCAATAACATTTTCGAAAACAAATTTTTATGGTTTATCCTATCACTATTTTTAGGAGTTGAAAGTTAGTTCTGTTATTTAAATTTATAAGCTGAAAATTAGCATTATTAGCAATAAATTGTAAAGACATGTTTGCTCTAAGAACAGTTATTGTTTTACAAAATCAAGCATTTAACATTTTTTTTTTTTTTTCTTTAAAAAAAATATAATAAGGAACATTTAAGCACTGACGATATAACTAGGTTCAGTATAAAATATACCAAGCTGTCGATTTTCCTGTGACTGACTTTTTTTAAATATGCATTGAACCTATCTAACATTCTTAATTTATGGGTTATCTGCCCATTAACCCATAAAAGTGAGAATGCATGAATGTTCCCAAAATAAATGTAAATAGTAATTAGCAATTGTTTTAGATTCTGTCACACCTTGCAAGAATTTATAATAGCAGTGGAGTACATTTAAAATGATATTTGTGTATGCATTTATTTTTATAACAAGGCGGTATTTCCCAAGTAAAATTATATTGCCTGCTAGAGACTATATATCAGATATTAATATTACTATCTGAATATAAAACTCATATCTAGAACAAATACTATCTAGCTCTATCAATAAATGATTTTACACACTTTATAATATGAGAAAATAATATATTAATTTGATATGTGTTTCATCAAAAACTGTTTTAGTTTTATCTACCTTTATATTAAAATTCCTATACTTACATAAACATGCACTTGGTTATATGCAGGAACAGGTTGTCCTGGAGTACCATTTGTGTAAATGAATCTTTGCTGACCAGGAGGAAAAGCTGCCGGATCATATACAGCTGTGGGAGGAGGAGTAGCTCTAAAACCGTTCTTTACGCCAGTCACTGGAGGTATAGGTAACCTATTCATTGGTTTGGCCTTTATTCTAGCCATGATAGGCTTCCCCTGAAATTCTCTCACTTCCTCCCTTAAATACCTATAAGCCCTTTGGGCATCTTCATCCGATTCAAATGTAACATACCATGAACTATTATGGGCAAATTCGCATGATATAAATCGAGGGCAATTTTCACCAGCAAACAGATTCTAAAAAAAATAATTAGAAGGTAATAATGATTTAGTGGTGACATTTGAAATTTAATGCTACTAAACAGTGATATTGTTCCGTATAGTAGCTGTAAATTAAAAAAAACATTTTCTGAAAAATGTTCTCAAAAAAACTAAATTCAAACCACTATGTATTTTAAAATCCTCTAAACATAAACTTGCAAGCATTATAAATCTCACCTTGAAATATAATGAACATATTTTTTTATGTTTGCTCATATTGAAATAAATTTCTTATTATTGTATAATTCAATTAGAATTATATATTAATATGAAATAAAAATATATACTTAATATAAAAATGTACACTACATGCCACAAGCAAATATAGAAATATCGAAATATGTGAACAGCATACAGATACTACAATAAAATGGATAAATCATACTAATCAAACAAATGACTTTAAACTGAAAGCAGCTACAGGTTAAATCCATTAAATTTGATATATATTTACAAGGGCAATTTGAAAAATTCTCCGCCTAACTATGAAAGATAATTTTTATTTTGATTTTACTTTATTTTTCAATGTGGCCTTCCTGAACTTCTATGCATTTCATCCAGTGACATTCCCAGAAATTATTATCTTCAGGTCTTCAAAATAGTAGTTTAATGTTGCTAGCGGTTCTTCACTTGACGAAAATCACCTGCTGCCAAGAAATTCTATAAATTTTATATGGTACGATGACCAAATCCGGAAAATAAAACTGGATCAAGCAATAATCCATAGTTATATTTAGCAAGTTTTACCAAAAAAATTAAAGAATGAAACTGATAAACGGACCCATTTAAAGTTTTGTTCTTCTAAAATGTACCATGAATATTTAAAATATTAGCGCAACTTATACATGAGGCCGTCAATTTGTCAAATGACCCTTGTATATTGAGTACCTTTTATGATTGCAAAACCTTACACACACTTACCTTAACCTCCTCTATTGGTGTATTATCTGGAATCTCGCGCAAAATAACAATACACCTTTTATGATTAGGTCGAACTTTCACACCTTCTTCATCAACTTGGACATTTGGCGATTCCCTTAATACCTCAGTTATCAATTTAATGTCTTTGGTAAGCTTTTTTACTTGATTAAAATTTGCCACTGTCCATATTGGCACATACTGATCGTTGTCCATCTGAGACAAGAGGTATGTGTCATTAGCTAAATTTTCTCTGAAACAAAATCATCTAAATTAAAATATCAATGTTTATACTTGCACTTATTTATTATATTGCCAAAATTTTAAAATGAAATTTTGGATTCGACGATTTCTCACATGTGGAATATATTTTTAAATATATGATTCAAATATTATTTAAGAATATTTAGCTCATCACTTTTAACCAAATACAGTAACTTTCGTGATATTGAGATTATATTTTTTACTTTATCTTCAAGATATCACCTTAATTTAAATCAATGTTCCTACAATTATTCACAAGAAGTTATGTATACTCTTTGATAGAAAATATCTAGGTATGTTAAAGAAGAAGTCTACAAATAAGGTAGAAATTCATAATTATCCGAAGGATAAACTACTGGGGAATTGCGTACAAAATCCAGGCATTGCTGGGAATTAATAGGGAATTAGGGGCATTACTAAGGCATGATTAGGGCGTTTATGGTGGTCACACATTGTTTTGTGGAAAATGTTCCTATGCTCTTCTTGACTGCAACACATGCATTACATTTTTGTTTTGGGTATATGGCAACGTTCCTACTGCAGCTGAATTAAAACTGATATTTGGAAGACTTCATTCATATACATATGTGTTTTATAACATTATATTTATTATATGGTATTTTAAATATTTCAGTGCATTTTGAAATATGGAAATAACCATGAAACTTTAATTTACATTAAATATTCAAAATACATATTTATTAGAAATGTTGTTAGTTTTGCAAATATTTGTAATTAATAAGTAATATATGTTTAAAATCTATTTTTCTTAACTTCGACAATTATTCATAAAAGGTGTTCCAAAAATAAGTACCTATATTTTAAACATGCATTGAATTTATTAAAGGAAATAACTTTAATAACATTTAATAAAATGTTTTGAACACTTAAATACATTTTTGTGCGATATTTTTATAACCATTAAAATAATTCTTACAAAATGCCTATGGGTTAAAGAAATACCTAACTGATGCATGCAAAATCTTTTATGCAATTAGGTATCTTAATATTTTTATTTTTGGTGTACCTACTTACATGATCTAATTATTTTCTAGTATTTTAATTAATATCATAAAAAAATCTTAATGATGAATTTTTCCATTCACTGTTCACAATTTACTTACAGGTAAGATTAAAAACAAAATAATATGTGTTGTGGATACTCACATAAGTAGATGTTAAAGGACAAAAAAGACTTGTCTCTCGAAATTCATAACAATAGGTAACTAGGATTTGTATGTATATGATAGTTAACTTAAATGACTAAACATTTATTAAAGCTGTTATACAATTCAGGAATAATAGTATTGTGTACTATAGTACGCATATTTTCTGTAGTCCTAGTTTTCCTACAGGTTTGTTGCTTAAGTATGTTTATTAAATTGGAAATGAGGCATTACCGGTAGTATTAGGCATTAAAGTGCATCGATAGGGTATTAAAAGGCATTACATAGAATTTTAAAAGCATTACAAGCAAAATGGGTATTAGTGTACAAAATTTAGATCAACGGTTTACCCCTCATAATTTTCTAAAATAAAATTGATTTAGCTAAATAATAATATGATAAAGTTCACATCTGATCTATTGTGGTTGACTGCATGCTAATATACTTTCTAAACGTGAATTTTGATATCTTATTAGGTATATGATGTCAATAACTAAGTGTGTGTTTTATTATGATTTCAAGTACTTAAAAATAAGAATTTTATTATAATATTAAATAATTTTCCTTTCTTTACAGATTAAAAGGTGGTCAAAAACTCACATTTTTGCTTGTGATAACAAGATGGTTAATCTTAGCATACTCTAAAGTAGATATTTCCGAAAATCACACATGAATGGACGTCTGACATGTATTGCATTGTTTTGCGGAACTGCACAATTATTGGTAAAAAACACTTTGCTATGTGGAATATTAATATGTCTGCTCGAATGATGAATTCATCTGATCTTTATTCTTCTTATCAATCAAAACTTAGATTTTTCATTAGACCTAATGACAGAAATTAGCATGACAGTCGCCCACTTAAATTTTTCTTAGTTGCAATAGTGTGAAATAATGTGAATGATAATGAATTTTACTATTTATTTTTATTTTTTTGTTAATAAACGGTTAGTTTTAAAGCAAAATAGTGAGAGAGGTATTTTAGATTACTTGTAGAACAAAATACTTAGGGGATGCTTCCTCTCTCCAAGGGGCAGAAATTTTCGAAAAATTAGCAAATATCAGCCGCTAATCCATATTTTATTGGAATAATTGAAGGGCCTGTGAAAATCTTACTAAGGTCATTTTTATGCAAAACATTTATTTTTTAAAAACTTATTTGATGAATGAAAGACACTAGATTCCAATAAAAACCACTTGAGATTCTTGAGACGCCTTATTAATTAATATTTACATCTTGCAAATCAGGATCAATATAGAAATAGCACATGTAGGTAAAATAAACTTTTTTTCTAAATATTAACTGAACAATATTCCTTTACTATCGGAAAATACTTATAAGACCTACCTCTCTACACAGGGTGTTTCATAATTAAATGTCAAGAATTAAGGAGATTAATTTGCGCATGATTTTAAGACAAAAGTTCATATAAACATAGGTTGGTTTTTGATAAACATGGTGTTAATTTTTTTCCAAAAAGATATTAGGCTTCTTTTGGTTTCGAATATAAATGATTCTAGAACAGTTCTAAACAGTCATCCAGTTGCATTCTTAGTTTGTCATCGCTTAGTACTTCTTACTAATGAAATGGTCAGTTATTTTGAATCGTGCTGGAACCGTTTGCCAAAACCTATTAGCAGTATCGTTACCAATCGACCATCCGAACTATGGGCGTATTCAGACGAGGTCAGCCGTTAACTATAAGCTGCTAGAATGCTAACAGGGCTGTTAATCAGCCGCTTAAACACCGAATAGTGTGCTAATTGTTCTCCGCGGAGCTGCGAAAAAATATATGTAACATTACGATTTTTCATTTTAAATATTATTAGTAAAATATCACCTGACCGCCGATGTGTTTAATTACCGTCCAAGACGAGCGCTAGAATGAACGCGTAGTCGTTACCGTTCTCGCACGAACGAGACACGCCGCGGCGTACTGGCCAGCGAGTTCCATCACGGACGCCCGAGTGAGCAGTCCCACAGCGCGACCACACCAGTACTAGCGAGAGAGCTCCAACTTTTCTGTCACTGACGAACTTCAGAAAATTCGACGCGCTGACCGCCGACTGAAATTATTCGCTGATCGACATAGAATAATTTCGTGAGGACGACTAATAGCAGGGTAAGATTTTTATAAGTATAAAAAGGAGCCGCCGCCGATTTGTCAACAGCACGGAAGACTTTCAAACGCCGAGGAGACAATTCAGTTCCTAGCCAGTCGTCGTCGAGAGCAGTCCTGTCTGTCCGCCACTCTAATACAAGAGGAGCTGTTCGAGAGATTTTTCGAGAGAAGTTTGCAAACTTAGAATAGTTTTGCCAGGACCACTAGCCGTAGCTGTTGGTAACATTTTTACGTCTCGTCTTAGGACTACTGCGCAGCCGCCAATCTGTGATCAGCACTGAGGGCTTTCAAATACCGAGGAGGCAATTCAGTTCCTGGCCAGCCGTCCACGAGAGCTGTTCTGCCTGTCCACTACTCCAGTAGCTGAGGAGCTATTCGAGACCACTAGCCGTAGCTGCTGTAGCAGCATCGAGGGCTTCCACGTGACCAGTAGACGATCCAGTTCCTGGCCATCCGTCTACGAGGGGAGTCCTGCCTATTCAGCACACTAGAGAAGCCGCCTTTGGTTCTAAGTCGAGTCTGGGGTAGTTACTAACTACCGCCGTTGCTAGAGTGAGTCAAGCAGTGGAAGTTAAGTAGAAGGTTAGGGAAGACTTGACCACTGTTAACTTTGTGCTAATCATACCTTGCCTTTCCGATTTCCGTCCGTACTACGACAAAGTAGAGGCGCTGTTGCCCTTATCCGGCGTACTTCACCTCACCACGCGTTCGGCTCATAGGATGTTGTTCCTATCCGTCTGTATGAGTTGAAACGTGGATCGTAGCTACCCATACTTTGCTTTGCAGGCACTTAATCATACCTTGCCTTTCAGATTTCCGTCTGTACTACGACAGGGTAGAGGCGCTGTTGTCCTAAGGTACGGATTCGCTAGTGCGACTGCGGCTGCGGCTGCGACTCGTCGCCAGCCAATAGACAGTCTGAATGTTCTCATCAACTACAGCATTTAGACTGTCTATTGGTCGGCGACGAGTCGCAGTCGCGAGCCGAAGCCGCAGTCGCACCAGCGAATCAGTACCTTTATCCGGCGTACTTCACATCACCACGCGTTCGGCTCATAGGATGTTGTTCCTATCCGTCTGTATGAGTTGAAACGTTGGTCGTAACTCGTAACTAACCATACAGTACGGGTATCCAACTCGTATAGCAAAACCGGTAACAATCGTCTATGCAATATTCTTTCTCAAATCAGTAACCCTACCAACCAAAATCAGTGCTACCGGCTACCGGTAGAATGGTATAAGGATGTTTTAAGCATGTATAGCTTTTTTTCTCATTATTTCTAAAAAAAATTTAAGCTAACATATAAAATTCAATATTCTTCATTATTTTGTATATATGTTTTGGTTATTTTTTATCTAAATGCGTAGGTATACCGACAAGGTTTCAAAATCGAAAAAACTATCAACTTTTTAGTCACTTAAAATATTTTTATTCTTATTTTATTACAGCAATTTATAACAATCCAAATGGTTAATTAATAAAATATATCCACTTGAACGTTTGAAAAAGTAAAAAAATTCAGTGGAAAGTGAGTATGTGTTAGTAAAAAGTACCTACCTACTTTTTATACAAAATTATGATCTTTAATAAATGCTCCATCGCATTAATTTTTTATTATATTTCAGGAAGAGAAGTTTCAATAATGATATTTGTTAATATACAGGGTGTATCTTAAGTGATGACTTTAATTTCAAGGGGTGATTCCTTGTCATATTTTAAGCAAAAAAGTGCATGTGAACATCGGTCCGCAAGTGCTTCGTTACCGAGATGCGGGGTGTCAAAGTTGGGAAAATAAATCGCATTTTCTTAAATATCTTTCGACTGATTCGAAATAATTTAATGAAATTTCATACACAGGGTTTTTTTGGAATGATAAATTCAAAGCTGTGGTCAATTTAGGTGTATTACGTAAAATGCGATTTATTTTCCCAACTTTGACACCCTGTATCTGGATAACGAAGCACTTGCGGACCTATGTTCATATGCCCTTTTTTGCTTAAAATATGACAAGGAATCACCCCTTGAAATTAAAGTCATCACTTAAGATACACCCTGTACATGGAGATTACTTTGATTCGTTTAGAGATTATTGCTTTGTCGATCAGATCATCCCGAAAGAAGATTTATGAAAACATTCAAGGCAAATGGAATATATTCTTTGTCTTTGGATTTATAAGTAATGAAATGCCTGTGTTTCTATTGATTCCATTATTTATTAGATATTTTTGCTTTGTCGATCATATGAACCCGAAACCTGAATGAAGATTTAAGAAGACATTCGAGAGAAATATATTCTTTATTGTATGGATTTATAAATAAGTGAAGTACCTCAAATTTTGTTGCTCTAGACTGAAAATCTGTAGGCAAAAAATAAGAGAAAAAAGAAGTATTTTTTTATCATTGTTCATAAAACTGAAATATGGGATTGCTTCCAGAAATGTGTTTCGTTAAGGTAAATTTCCTATATTAACTACGTTTGTCAAATGTAAAGAATACGGTAAATGATTTATAATTTATGTTTTTTAAAAATATACATTTTTATTCCATTTTTTCTTGTGATTTTATATAATTTCTCATTTCTAGTAACCAATATTTAAAATCATACACAATTTACCAGTAAATTTTGTATGATTTTAACCACTGACTCTGTACCGTATATGTTTACCTCGTAGACTAGAACCGTATAATTTGCCCCGTGATATTTTTACCTGTTAGAATTGTACATACATATAGGTTTACGTTGAATAAACGCAAATATTTATCAAGTGTGATTTGTTTTACTGGACACCGAAAGTCTAACTTCTCCCTCACGACCCTCTGGACATACCGTATCTTCACTGTAGCCGTAGTGGTGTTTCTGTACTGTAAACAGAAACGCACCCGAGGTTAGCGCCGCCACAGCTCAAGCGTCATAGTGACACTGCGTCGCATTGCAATCACGACGTAGGTACGTCACATACTAAAAAGTCATAATATCTATTACACAGAATAATAATTTTGTTAAGTATTCATCAGATGTTCCATAGAATAAAACGCCGAAATAAGTAAAAATAACTATTTTTTTATAACAACATTCAGCCAAATAATTGAAATTGGACCATTATTATGGGGGTGGCTCGGTTTCAAGTAGGTCACACTTTATGTATAGAGTGTTATAGTATTCCATGTACATGTAAAACTCTCACATATTCTTGTTAATTTTTTAATAAAATATATGAGAAAATATTGTTAACTTTATGATACAACAAAAATTTAAATTTTCTATCTACGTTGGTCATTTTCTCTTAACATTTTTATTTTGATCCCAAGAATCTATAACAACTCAATGTCAGTGGTGAATTATGACTTTTTAAAGCCTTATTTAGAAGCTCCTAAGTAGCATATTTTTTGTCGGTTGTCTAGGGATGAGGGCGAATTATAAAAAAAAAATTATGTAATAGGTAATAAACAAATTTAATTATATTCTATAAGAGGTAAACACAGAGCAAAACATTAATTGAAATTCCAAAGCCTAACCCTTGGAAAATTGTAAATACAGGGCTCGGAACAGATTTCTTAAAATAAAAAGTAAAAAAAGTAACTCTAATCTGCAGAAAAAGTATCCAAAATGTGGATCACAATTAAAGTAATAAGAAACGGTCACTAGGTTTCTAAAAACGTATTAATGTAGCACATTCCGTAGGTATGGATGTCATTACTTTAAGCTTAAAAAATAAGTCAACTGAAACTGAATGTGTTTTTATAATTTACATAAATTTATACTAACAATTCTTTAAAAAGTATATTTCAAACAAAATAATATTTATTTTTATATTTTTACAAAACATATAACAAAATAATAAATATCTACTATTAATAGATTTTTGTAATAATGTAATAACATTTTTCTATTTAACAAAACATGAAATATAAACCGATTTATTTACTTAAATTTTCTTTTTCTTTGGCTCATTTGTTTGGTATGTTTTCTTTCTTTTCTTGTCAATTTTATCTTTTAAACTACTCACTGGCAAAATACATTAACTCTCAACAGTCAACAATCTGATGTTTCAAAAGCCTTTTGCCAAATATGCCTTCTTATTATAAGTAGATTTGTTGTGATGTGAGATGTGATAATTCATATTTGTAACGTTCACGTTTGCCAGTTGACCGCATTGAGCACAGAACAGAAAACACAGACTACTAGACAGACCACGAAGGAAGATTATCACGGAGTAGAAATATAAAGGATTGTCCAATGAAATTAGTATGGACCCAATTACATTACCCAATAATATTCCTAATCGCGATTCAATCATACCAATGCACGATACACAAATCGACGCTCAAATACGGTCTATTCTCACATGCTTGAGAAAAAGTAACTTTAGTAACAAAATGTGCAAAAATGTAACTTTTAGGGACTCTTTTTATAAAAAAGTAACTTTTTACTAAAAAGTAACTCCATTCCGAGCCCTGTAAATAGTTAGAATAACAACCATGTAAGTAAATAACAACCTCAGAAATACGTCAGCGTTTCGCTTACGAATGTAGTATAAAAAGAGTTATGTATGGCAAAACGATATCACCCTGTATATTTTTCTACCACCTACAACTAAAATCACAAATCAGCTCTCAAAACCACCGAAAATGCTACAATCACTCCATCGGGTGACCATTATAGACATATCAGCAGCATTCTACTAACTCTATGGTCGCGTTCATCGCACTGATCGCTACTTGAGCGATCACTGATCAGTGTGCTGAACGAATCAATATGAAGGAAGAGCTCAGTTATCAGCGGCCATGTTATGTATCATAAATTTTTTCTGATACATGATAAGTGATCAGTGATCATAATCAACAAATAACAACTTAAATCCTAATGTTTAAAAAAGTATAGACCGAAATTTGTCTCACATTTTAAAATGTCAGAGTCAGAAATGAAAGTGGCTTATGAAAAAGCAGTCACAAAATGTACACAAACGTATAGAAATGCGTTCAGCCGGTTTAGTGATCATAACCAAAATGATAACAAATCGCTCAGTGATCGCTACTGCGTGCTGAACGCGACCTATATTACAAATTTTTCCCTTTTTGCATTTGAAACTTTAAAATTTATTTGCTGTCTCTACATACTCATTCAGCTCCCACATCCTTCTCATTGTCACTCTTGTGATCGTGGTATGTTCGAACCAGTTATAAAGAAGGATCCAAACTTCATAACGAAACGAAAATTACTCAGATAGCTTAGCAGTCGTAACCAAATATTTGTTAGATTTTGAAAGTTTGTAGCTACTCTTTTATGCATCTAGCGTTACTTTACACTACCGATATCTAAATGTTGAAAAACGTGAAGATCAATAAATTGACCGCAATATTCCGCTGCCAATTTCACTCGTAGCGCTAGTCAAATCCCTGTCAACTTTGAAACTAACTGATATAGTATACAACGTACGAGCTCTCATTCACACATCACATATGATACCGTATAAAGTTGGACTTGCACTTGTAGAATGTAAATACCGCTTTAAATTCCCGAGTTTCCGTCAAAGTATGGAGCTCGGATCCGAGAACTCGTATAATGTAAGTTCCGCTTTAGTACAGCTCTTTCCATATAAGGTTTCGTGGTAACAGTCCATTAGGATATTTCAGAAACTACTTTGAGGTTCTCTCTTTAAATTAAATAATGTCATTCTTGTAGCACTTCCTGATATACTGAAGTCGCCATCTACTTGCTTAATTTAAATGACATCCTGTACATTTTTGCATATTTGCATTCTGTGTGTAATTTTTGGGTAGTTTATCATTTGTTACGGATATCTTAATAAATGTCTAATTTTACACAGGGTGGTAACAATTTATTTTCGAACCGTTGCTTAACTTCGAACAGCAGAATTTTTCTTTTCTTTTTTTCTAAAAAAAGACACTGCATATTTAATCAAAAACTTTTGTAGAATTTTATTCTCTATCTATCCTTGTATTCAACGAAACGTTACCTTGAAGCCTTTCTTCCAATTTCAAAAAGAGCATATATTTACCCTTTATAAACTAAACATATTTAAACAGTTTCAAAGAAGCTATATTTATTCAATGGGGTATTTCCCTGTTAAGATTAGATATTGAAAATATTATTTCAACTCTAAGATTAACCTGCAATTTTTATGTACAATTGTTCGAGAAATTCACTTAGTAATTCAAATAACTGATTATTATGTGTTTTATTAATACACTGTAAAGTATAACCAGTAAATTACAAATGGTGAATACAAGATGTTATATAGTTGCGGCAAAAATTCAGACTTATGTCACGGCTGACGTTACGCAATTGTGCTTTATTCAGAATAATTTTCGATACCTGCCGCGTTAAAAATAATCACTTTTTGGAATTCAGTGCAATATACAGGGTAATTCAGAACTTATCTAAAAGAATTTGAGAATAGATGCGTCATGAAAAATGGAGACAATATCATAAAAAAAATTGTGAAATCCTTATAGTTTCCGAGTAAAACATTATTGAAGTTCTAGTATTTTCACCCTTTACATCGCTGGGCTACTGTATATATATATACTGTATATATATATATTGAAATCCGATTACTTTTTGTAGGTATTAAATTGTTTTGTGATACGAGACTATTCATTAGTTTTTCAAGTGTCAAAAATGCTTTACGTGTATATAGTAGCAACTCGAAGTTGATGGATATCGTTTTAATTTATGGGAATGTGAAAATGCTTTAGTAGAATGATTTCCCGATAAACATGTGCCAAATGCAGCAGTGTGGCTCAACATGAGGCTCAATTATATCCGTACCATGTACAGCATGTCCAAGCATTAATACCAAGGGATTGGACAAGGAGAACCGGTACAAATGACCGCCACGATCTTCTCACTTTAAATCATTTGGACGTTTGTGGATATTTAAAAAAAATTTTATGTGTCGCACCGAATTCGATACTATTGATGATATTAAATCACAAATTAATAACAATAGCGCCAAACGCAGTGAAGTTGCTGTATAAAATCGGCGTTATAAAATGTTATTTATTTCTTTTCTTGAGCATTTCTTTCCATTTTTTGCCCGGTCGCAGATTGCGTGATTTACCCGCCTTATCAGGTTTTACAGTGGACCAGTTTCCAGAGCCGTGCAGAAGTATATTTTTAAATCATTTTCGAACTGCCCTTTAAAATTTTGCACATCTCCATAATTTCCCGTTCTGAACAACTTTTTCAAGTAACATTTTGCTGTATCTTTAGTAGAAAAGGCACTTTAACTGAAACGATAACAGTTTTCAATCGATGCACTGAATATTTCAAATAAGATTATTTCGAAAACTGTTACTCCTAACGACTTCAATAAGGTATACCTTTCTCAGATATAACAGGTGGGAGAATCGATTGTTTCAATGATGGATACACTAAGAAGTAAAAAAGTTCTGTCATTTAAAATAAACATGATGTGCCATAAGTGGCGCCCACTACTAGTAACTTCAAAATTAGAAACGAATTTGAATTTCTCGTCCGCAAAAACCCCCGATTTACAAATTTTATGTAAATATTTGGATATTTTAAGAAGTTATTTACAAATATCGAAAATAAAATTTTTAACTTTAACACTCTGTAACTCCGTTAATAATCAGTTTTGGAAAAAATTATATATATTATAGAAAGAGGTAGCGTATTTTCGGTCTAGAATTATCCCCTGAATTTTTTGCTCATCATTTCCGGACACCCTGTATATGCTTTAAATATCTCGTTAAACGCTCATTGACTAAGTATGTTAGTCTAAATCATTAAAAATATTATGATATAGCTACCAATTCAGCAAAAAACGTAGCTTTATTATGTCGCGTCCACACCAAGTTCCAATGCATACCCAACGCCAATTATGGAATGGGAAGGGATTGGAATGGACCACACCGGTTCACACCAAAATTTATGTTTCAATTGGACAGCCTTGGAAAAGGTTTGGTGCTAAGATCGTTGAAACGTCGAGTGATGAGAACGATTTATTCAATATCAAATAAAAATAAATCTAGTTCTCACTAGATGCAAACGCACTGAATACCAGAACTACTAGAAACAGGTTACAAATCCTGCCCAGACAAAATTAAACATTCCTCTGAAGTATCGCTCGAATGGTAAACGTAACCGAACGCCAACGCCAAGCCTGGAAACCGTTGGATTTGGTTGGGTCGCGTCGTACACACCGATTCCAACGCTTTTCCACGTGCCTTGGTTTGCGTTGGAAACCGGCATTATGCGCGTCCAGACCAAGTTCCAATGCAAACCAACGCCAACGATCAGACGTGGCGTGGGCTGTGGAATTGGAAAGGAATCGTCCACATTGGTCTATACCAAAACTTACATTTGAATTCTACAGCGTTGGGAAAAGTTCCGTGCTAGAACGTTGAAACGTCAAACGATCAGAACGATTTATTGTTAGTAAATGCGGGATTTATAATGATGCATTCTTTAATACAAAAAAGGAGAAGCGGTGGCATAAGATTTGATGGATGATGTTATTTAAAACAGAAGTTTGTACAATGGCAAATACTTAATTATTGTTATTATTAAAGCACATTCTAGTTATCATCAACTGCAAACACTCTGAATACCAGAAACAGGCTGCAAATCCTGTCCAGACCAAATCAAATATTCCTTTGATGTATCGCTCGAGTAGCGAACGCAACCGAACGCCAACGCCAAGCTTGAAAACAGTTGGATTTGGTTGGGTCGTGTCGTACACCGATTCCAACGCTTTCGAATCTTTTCCAAATGTGCCTTGGTTTGCGTTGGAATCTCGGTCTGGACGCGGCATTACAAATCTGTTCCAATAGCCGTTAAGAACCGGTTCAGAACTCTCTGAAATGTTTGACCAGCTCCATCTTACATCGCAATCGCCGAAAATACAATAACAACTGAACTGACTGAATAGTTCTAGACGGTTGGAATCGATTTTTATTGTTTTTGGAACAAACCTTATACTAGAATGCCTCCAGAAACTCAGTTACTCAGAACTGATAACTGTATAGCAAATTTAATTTATTTGTTTTTGGAGCGGTACATTTTACCGACGTTCGCCAAAATGACTTCTTTCTATACGAAAAAATAACTGAAAAATTTAATTATCGAATTTAGCGTGCCACTATTATTTTTTTATTTGCATTAAACTGACAACAGTGGTCCACGTTAATATTCACCATGCCAAATTAGATTCAAAAACATAACTTCATGAAATATGACTGAAAATAGATAATTTTTTCAACTCTATAACCCTGTCCCCCAAAAACAAGTTTTGGAACAATATTTTATTTGAATTACCCGCATTATATTTCACTATAGAATCTATTAGTGACGTTAACCAATTAAAAACTGAACGCCCTGTATCTAAAACCGATTGAGAGTGGGATAACCTCTAAATATCACAAATTCATGCTTAGGTAAAACAGTGAGTTAATTTTTTGGAAAATCTCTTAAGAGATATAACCACTTTTATTACAAAAAATGTTCAAAAACTCAAATACTTTATATTACCAAGTAGCCTCTGAAAAAATAAAACGGTTGATACAAGTTGTGCGGAGCAATGGACAACAAATTTGATACACGTGACCATATAAATTGTTTTAATGTTTCACAGACTACTTGGCAATATGAAATATTTGAGTATATTCAAATGATATATCACTCGGTTTAAAATTTGATTCTTTTTTCAACTGTAGAATAACCGTTTTATTTGAAAATATCGAGTTTGGTTATTTATTAAATTGGCTCCTAATTTCGGACGGATGTTTCTCAGATATTATTCCTGCGTTAGTATTGATGAAGACACTGAAATTAAAAGTGTTCCACTGTTCAAGATACAACATTATTATGCTACAACAGTCACATATATCTTAAAACTTTAAATAACTCAAAAACAACTAAATTTAGGTATAGACACTGTGAACTGACTTGGAATTTAACGTAGAATCCAAAAAATATACAGGGTACTCCATTTAAAATACAAGCAAAGTGCAAATTGGTACAAACGATAAAATATTTTTAAAATATTGATGTTGGCAAGTAATCAAATTTTCAGAGTCACCCTGTATATACTTTTCCATACATCGATTTAATAATATTTTTCCTACGATGATGGGAAAAGTGAACTTCTCCGCACGATTTTTCGTAGCGCACGATATTTGTTATATTATACAGTAGGTCTATAGTATTGTAACAATGCTTTTGTCCAACGTAATCAGCGGATGCAGGCAGCATAGATGAAAAAGTTTGCGATAGATTTTTCTCATTTTTTTATTTTTGAAAAAACTATACACTGGCAGAAAGTACTCGACGAGCAACAAAATATGGTATAAAAATCGCTTTGCTATCGTTGTTAGTTGCGGAGTAATTCGATAGGCCGCTGGCGTAATGTTACTCTAGCACCCACCATTTTTCTCGAAAAAGACACAAGGTACAAAATTGAAACTGGTGGTACAAATTAGCAACAAAGTAGTAACAAAATATCTACCACTTGTTTTTGGCGACTGTGTTTTATTTTTCATTTTAGACGAGCTCAAAGTAGCAACAATTTTTAACTGATTGTACGAGTTGAATGAACATTTTTTTTTTATTTTTCAAAAAACTATACACTGGCAGAAAGTACTCGACGCGCAACAAAATATGGTACAAAAATCGCTTTGCTATCGTTGTTAGTAGCGGAGTAATTCGATGGGCCGCTAGCGTAATATTACGGTAGCGGCCACCATTTTTCTCGAAAACGGCACAAGGTACAAAATTGAAATTGCGGCCATCATTTTTCTCAAAAACGGCACAAGGTACAAAATTGAAATTGGTGGTACAAATTAGCAACAAAATATCCAGTACTTGTTTTTGGCGACCGCTGATGTTGGCTTGCCAGGGTAATAGACGTGTTTGACGGTTGAGTTTGATTTATTTCTTTTGGGTGTAAACTACCCAAAATGAGTGAGGAGTCTCTCAATGATGTTCCGACAGAGATATCGGCCGCTAATAATAAGTAATGCATTAATTCCTGCAAAATCAAGAATTTGCTATGAAAAAGAGCTTGTTGCATTCGAAAAATGGCGCAAGGGAACACTTCATCTTTAAATGAAGAAGTATTCTTGGCCTATTTCCACGATATTGCAAAACGTAATTCCCCGACAACAAGTACTCAATGTTGAAACTATGCTTTGCCAACAAAATCAAAGGTACCTATTAGAAAGAAAGGAAATAAAAATGTTTCTCTTAAATGTCCCAGACAACTTATTACCAAATTATCGTGGCTGCTTACCAAAGTAGCCACGATATTTGGATTTGCCGGTGCCTCTCGCTATGAAGAACTAGCAAATATGACGATCCACGATATAGAAGACAATGGGGATGTGCTTATCATTATCATACTAAACACGAAAACCAATGTTTCATCAACATTTGTGGTGAACAACGAAGAAACAATTAAATAGTTATGCTATTTTGCGTCCTAGAGATACCTCTCACGATCGGTTTTTCTTATTCTATAAAGGGGGTAAATTAATGTACTAAGCAATATGTGGATATCAACAGTGTCGGGAAAATGCCATCTAACATCGCTGGTTACTTGGGCCTCCCAAACCTCGAAGCGTATACAGGATATTGTTTTCGGCGTTTTTCTGTCACATTATTAACCGGCATGGTGCGTGGAAGTCCACAGTGGGAGCCGAGTCGTTCATTGAGGATTGTTTGAACAACAAAAATAAAATAACCCACAGCATTCCCAAAGCATCAAATTCCTCATCAGAACTTCAAGAGAACCGTGCTGAAGCTCGTAGAACATCAACAGTAACAGTATCTTCCGTGACTGAAGAACAGAATCTAGCAGTTATTCCCTCATCACTGAAGTTACAAGCTAATTCTATAGCACACTTTGTCAACAGTGAATTCCACGACTGAAGAACATCCTCAAGCCGCTATTGCCTCAGCACTGAATTTATAAAATGCCACAAATTGCAGATTTAATTTCAATGTTTCGTTAACATATTCTATTAGTTTAAATAACTACTTAATAATTACTTGTTAATGTTATAATTTGGTAATTAAATTAAACTGTTAGAATTGTCATGATCGTAGGAAAAATATTGTACCTAACACGTACGGGAAGTGTCTTCTATGCACCCGGATGCTGATCGAACTACGATTCGCGTCGTTCGGTCAACTGTATCAGCGATAGACATCTGAGGTAATTTTTAAAGACAATACTCTACCCGTCTCAAAATTAGGACTGGCCACGTGTGTATGAGTATGCCAACCACATAGCAAGCCAGTTAATGCCGTTTGATTGATAAAAATGTCGCTTCCAAAAATGAATTCCCGAAGAAAAAATAAAATTCATAAAATTGTTCAAGGAAGATCTTCATGTCTTAATTCTTTCATAATTTGTTCTGAATAACCTAGCTTCGGTCTTGAAACTATCCATTTTCTGACCGAAATTTTATCTTATTAATTTCAGTTCCATTATTTCGTTTAAACTGAATAATGCCGATAAACATAGAACCCGCTGTATATTCTCTATAATAGTAAATGAAACTAGTCCTAGTGCTAAACTAGCATATGATATTGGCTTTAATATGAACGTTAATTTGTCTTGGCTCACTGTCCTGGCTGAACCACTAGCTCCGTATGCAATCGGCATTATATCTAACAATTATTGTGGACTAAAACTGTGTACAAAGTCAAATAACAGATGTCCTATACATTATTCCTATTAACATTATTTATACAGGCTCCATGCATTTTGACGACCCACATAATTATGTCAAAATTTGTGGGCAAGAATTCTGATGTTTTCAATAAAAAAGTCATACTTGCAACAATTGCGTATTATTTTGAATAATTCCAATAATGCCATTTATTTTATATATTTTTTTATACATACATATACAGGGTGTCCGGGAAAATGTGGGAAATCTCTCGGGTGCAGATAGAATATGAAAAAATAAGATGACAAGTTACTATAATTGTTTTTCCTACAGGCCTTCCCTACGGAGATATGTGTCCCTGAAGGACGCCGCTGAAAATCAGTTTTTCTTGAATAACTTTTAAAGTGTAATATAATTTAACAAAAATTTAATGTGATGGGCACTAGTAAGGACCTCTTTAAAATAGTGTCCTTGAAACCCTTTTAATTTACAAGGGGCGGGCTAAGCTTTACAACTTAATGCCTAAATTTTTAACACCCTGATGATTAAGACTTTAAAATAATAAATCTGGGTAGTTTCAATATTAGACTAAAAAAAGGTATTCTTGTTTATTGTCGATAAAATGAACCGTTTACGAGAAAATGTACCTACGTTCGCAAAAAAATGTGCGTTTTAGGGCCGGTATTATGTCTGGTCAAACTGCACTTTGAGTATTATAAACGTCAACTGAAGCTTGAAGTGTCGGTTTAGCAACGTTACACTAGGTTTGGTAGTATAATGTCCTGTTGACCGGAGGTTGAGTTTCAGATAGACCACTGACATAACCTAATAAAATAAACCATATAATTTACTGAAGGCGAGGTTGCCATATCGTCTGTAAGATAAATAATTGCTTAACGTAAATTCAATTTTTGCGGTTGTTTCTAATTTAAAAACACTTGTTTTTAACAATAAGTAAAGTAAAATTATCATAAACGATTAAAATATGAATTTCCGCAAGTTCGACACTATCAATTAAAGTGTTTAGGAAGTGATTCCAAAAATTATCCATAAACGTGCATAAAAGCTCACTTACTTACTGAAAAATCTTAAACAGTTATCCATGTTTCACAAGTTAATACCATTGTACTATTAGAAAGATTATCACAAACCCTTAAATAATTTTATGAAGAATAACAGAAAAAAAAATATGATTTTAAAATAACACCTTAAAGTTAATTTTCAGCACATAAACTCAAACAATGTGTCAATGCTAACTATTTCGCACTTCATAGTGGGTGACAGATTTTAAAAATACATAAAACATGGAATAACGATGCCTCACCTATGGCTACTGATGAGAGCTAATAATCTCGGTATATGTCTGGTGGGCTGCTGATGACTGACTTTACCTATTTGCTATAGGTTTTTCAGGTGTAATTCAATGATGGTCGGGGCAGTAGCCCGCAGAGTAGTTGTTTCGTGGAATTCCATATTTGCAAAATATCGTTATCGCCGAATCGGGATTGAGGTCGATAACTTTCAATGGTGCAGAATGGAGTAGCAAATGGCCCCTAGATGTAGCTTTGCTACACAGCGGTTTTTATTTATTTGATAACATTACTGGTACTTTTGCTTGATGTATGCGTTCAATATCAAGAGAAGTCAAAGTAAAATATTTAAAAGCAGTGTCAATCGCATGCAAAAACGAAACTGGTGCCGTAGGCACAGGTAACAGGTAGATGTCACGAGCAGTAGGTGAAATGTCCCGTACCAGCCCCACTCTAGGATTGATAGTCGAGGTCGACAAAGAGGTTATGTTGATACCGGTGCACAAGTATGGTCCAGCGCAAAGGAATAAAGAATAAGAATGTGCAAGTTACAAGTGGAAACAAAACATGTAATATTTGTGGAACAGGATTTCATAATTTCAATACACCTAAATTGAAGGTAAATATGAGATACTTCTACATCTTCTGAAACCGAACTAAACTAATGGTTTCTTTAATACACTGCTTGACACGTGTTTTAAGAGTTGCGGCACTAACGTATAAGACGTATTTAAATCGTTAGGGCAGTGTTTTTCTCTTGTGTATTTAATTAATATTTCGTGAAATACAGTATGATTAAATAAAATATGGCGCATTATTCAAATAGTGAAAAGGCTGGCATGTTAAAACCATATTTCTCAAGTAGTGATAATCAGTTATAGTGATAACGATAACGTATTGTGATAAATCAGTTGTAGTGTAGTAAATATGGATAATGAACAAATTCTGGATAACAACCATGATCGTGAGTAGAGAATCTGGTTTATATTTTCAATTCCTATATCCTATATCAAAGGGGGCGATTGATTTCCATTAATATTTACATAAAAAACATATTTCAATCATTTTTTGACATTCTAAAAATTCTATTTAACTTTGTTGGCTACTATTCGAAGACATTAGTGTAACACTGGCAACGTGGAATTCACATTCACCATGACTCCCGGGTCAGCCGTCCTCAACAAGTTTTCTATTGAAAAATCACGAAATTTATTTAAAATTTGACTTTTTTATTCCTGATTTTTTTATAATAAAAAACTATTAATTATGTGTTCTACACAGTGAACTGTACTGTTGGTTAAAATATTTGTACTTATTTAAGGTTCACCCTGATCTCCGTAGGGAGGGCCTGTAGGAAAAAATTTTACAGGAACTTGTCATCTTATGTTTCCTATTGTTTGATCTATTCATCTGCTGCAGTAATCAATAATATCAATAACTGTTTGACTTGACTTACCTAGAGAAGTAATACTCCAATTGCTGCGAAAGCATTTGCTTAAGTTGTGGCAAGGGGTAGGCAGACTGAGAGGCATTATCTTGGGGAGCTGAGGGGGGGATCGTGCTGGGTCCCTCAGCTCCCTCTGCTACCCCATTGACTGCCACATAATCTGGATGAGTACCCATAGCAGTACTTGGTTCAGGGGTGGCACTATACACCGCCCCTGAAGGCAACTTGCCGACATCCCCATTCATGTACGCGTAGCCTGAAAAGAATGAAAAATATGTTAATAATAATTATGTAAAGATTTACTATTGCTTGAAGTTGCAATGTGTAAAAGTAAAAGAAAAATTAATTAGTGTTTCAATGCTCAGGCAATGATATATGTAGATACGAATGTATTAAGAGGACAGTAAATGGCTGGTATCCTGGAAAATTGCTTAGGTAATAAATTTTATAAGAGTTTGTAGAGATATTTTATGTACGTACATAAATAGATAAAGAGCAAATAATTTGTTTTACGGTATGTTTTGCTGAATTAATTTAATAAATAATGTGTAGAAAGTACTATAAATATATACCAAATAAATATTTACAAATACTAAAAATAATAATATATGCAAACATTATTTTGATAATTTTCATTATATTGTAAAGACATGTATCGGTAGAATAACACATAATTTTTTGTGGGAGATTTTTATCCAAAGTAGATCCATGCAAACCATAGTATAATAACAATAATTATCTTGTCCCAGTGTTCAAAATCCATGCATTAAAGCCTACAAAATAACTCCTCTAAACTCTTCGTTTTCAAGACACAGGGTATTCAAATACGAAAATAATGAATTTGTAAAATGATAATAGTAATTTTTATTTAAATTTGATATACAACAGTTTTACCGTATAAAAAAATAGAGCGATTCCTAATTTCACTGAGGTTAAGATTTGTATTCTTGCGTTTCCCAAAATACATCGAATAAATGGCGGTATAATTATTACAAAAAAATGCCACAACTTCAAGTTGTTATTGCATTAATTCACGTTATCTATTAATTAATTATATAAACTATTAATTGCATGGCATTCTTCAACTCTTTGCATGTTGGAACGAATTATATATTTTCGGTAACATCCTGTATCACAAAACAAATTTTTATTTAATTTTACTAAATGTTATTTGTTTAGTACACCACTGTCATCAATCTTATAACATAATACACTATCATATAGAATTAAAGAAAATATTTAAATACTTATATGTCTCTATAAAATAATATTTGAGTAGTTCCACGTAAACATTATTATTTTGACAAATGTGTATTGAAAATTTAAACGCGTTATTTAAATGTTGCAAATAAGGATTATACCCAAAAATGGTTGTTGATTGCGGTACTGCATCAATCTAGAAATTGTTTACATTATTTCATTTATAGCATTATTATTCAAATCATGGGAAACAGGAAACCCCTTACCCTTTCAATGTTTATTTCAGTTAACTATACCCAACCGCAGCAAATCTAGTGACTCCTGTTATAAACCCGCTCACAATTTATGGCAATTGATACAAAGAAAAATACATACAGCCCATATACTTTCCTATAAAACTGTAAATGCCGTATATCTCTGAGAGCATATCCAATTACACAGGTTCTGTTGCAGCAAATACGCATGCGCACAAATTGACGTATCCACTGTTCCATCTCTAGCGCTATTATGGGCATGCGAATGGAAAAATTTCGAGTATATCTTATTGCTAAATTAATTTTGAATATAATTCATTTATTAGTGATTATGTGTTGCTAAAAATGAGGAATAATTCAAGCTCTACATCGTATTATCAAAACCGTAAACGCCCAAATTTAACAAGTGAGGAATATCGGATAATGACATGTATGAAAGGTTTAGGGCGCGAGGTCAAAATATGAGTGTCAGTGATGTTGAAATATGTAGTTCATTAACAAGAATGTGAGTGAATAGTGTGTTAAGAACAACAAAGCACAAGGAGAGAATGTCATTTCTGCAGAAATGCTAAAAATAGGAAGGCTAGAATTTAAAGAAAATCTATCAATAAAAGATATTGATATAAAAGACAAATTGTGGAAATTATAGAAAAATTACTATGGATTTTGTATTTGGTGCATAAAACTATGGTAGTAGTAAAACAAGGTAAGTGCAGAAATAGAAACGACAATAGGACAATATCAGTATGAGTTCAGGAAAAATAGATCAACGACAGACTAATTATTCATATTGAGTCAAATTGTAGATCATAATTTACCTCTTTATATGATTTTTATTGATGTTAAGTAGGTATATGATATAACACATAGATAAACAACATAAATCCATTAGAGACCTTAAGATAAAAGACAAACTAATAAGATTGACAAAAATGACCTTAATTAGTACAAACTGTCCTGTAAAGTATTGATTGAAGGGCAAACACCCAAGAAAGTCAGAACAACGCGAGGGTTACAATAGGGTAATCCGTTGTCAACAATTTTATTTAATATAGTTCTGCTTACACTTAGCAGTAAAAGAAAGCAAGATACCAACGAGAGAGACAGTGTATAATCAAACGAGTCAGATACTAACTTATACTGACATCATGATACTGGCGAGAACAAAGAATAATTTGGAAAATGCAGTGAAAAAGTTAGAGGAAGCAGCCAAGGATAGGGGATTAATATTCAATGAAAATAAAACTAAGTATATGGTACTAGAAAGAAAAAGAATACAATTTTGAAAGAGTGAACAAGTTTAATTATTTAGGGGCGACAATAACTGATAAAGGGGAAGAAAAAAATTAAATACAAGAAAAACAAAGGAAACAAAGTAGTTTACATGTTTACATCATGTTAAGGTCAACAAGCGGCTCGGTAAATGCCAAGAAAAAAATATACAAAAGAATTAAAAAAACAAAAGTGAAATTTGGAAGATAAATATAAAAAAACATCATTACAAGTATTTGAGAAAAAAGTTCTGAGGAAATTATATGAAGGAAAAAAGAGGGAGATGTGTGGTGAAGGAGATCAAACGCTGAACTGATGGAAATGTATGGGAAACCATCGATAACATGTGTCATTAGAGCACAAAGAATGAGATAATTGGGAGCATCAAAAGAAGAGAGGCCTACGAAACAAATACTGACAGGATGAATAACAGGAAGGAGAGGGAGACCACCAACCAAATGGATATAAGCAGTGGAGAAAGACTTAGAACAAATGGGAATAAGGTTCTGGAGGAGAAAAATAATAAAATACAATGGAGGAAAATATGCAACCAAACCATGACCTTCGTAAGCTCCTAGCGCTGAATTTATATAATACATCAATCAACCTACAATACACTGTACCAATTACAGGCAGGAATAATCACAATTCACACAATTTGTAAAACAAACACAGAAAAAAAATAAAAAAGAAAAAACCAAAAAAAAAAATACTGATGAATATTAGCTGATGACACTGATGAGTTAAATAGGTAATTTTGTTTTTAAATAAAGTATTATTATATATTACACATGAGACTCATTGGAAAATTTGAGAGTAAGTTAGTTCTTGGTATCTTAAGGTTGTGTCCACTCTGGGAACATGGAAACTTAGTCTTTAATAATGGTATTTATCAACTTAAAATGGAATATTTGGGAATGCATAATAGACCTATTTTCAAGACTTTGTACACCATGCCACCTTAGTGCATATTGTGATCAGCAGTACTTCAGAAATATTTTCTGGACATTCTCCAGCTTATTAATAGCAATTGAATAATGCGGACTCCAAACTGTTCTAGCGTATTCCAATTTGGGAAAAACAGAAGCACAATAAGCTTCTGGAACATTCCACTATTAATTAGCGAGTTTTCATTAAACCGTGTTGCAAAGTCAATTTGTCCGTCAATATTATTATCAATAAATTTCAAATTATGGCCATCGGCCTATAATTATCAACAATATTTGATTTACCTTTTTTATGAATGGGACAAAGCCTGGATATTTTCCAGATGTTGAGATATACACAAGTTTTCAGAGATAGATTTAACAAAATTGTTAAAGGGGCTACTAGAACGGATGCATAATCACTCACAATAAAAAGAGGTAATACGAGAAGCTATCTTAGGCTTGAGCTTTTTCGTCGCAGATACGGCTTCTAACTCAGAAATATTCTTAAGCATAAATGCATTTTCATGAGGACAGAATGTAGTTATCTGATGAAGCAGATGGAAGGAACGTAGATTTAAAAAAAATCAGCAAACGTATTTACAATATCCTGAAGATCATGAATTTCTCTATTTTGGTAGGACAAAGACATAGGTACGGACTTGTGACCTTTCATAACGTTAACGAATGACCAAAACATCTTGGGATTTATTTCGATATACAAGAGAAAACTCCTGTAAAAAACTGAAATATCTCGTTTAACTTTGGCGCACATATCGGAAATTTTTTATAAATTTCAGGATTTTTAGATTTAATAAACTGTTTATGCAATTGAAGCTTTTTTTATAAAATTGGAAGTGATATGTTTACAAAATCACAGTGGAGATTTGCTAGACCAAGGAGAGACTTATGCTCGTTTGCACCAAAGTTAATAAGCTTTACTTAAAAATAAGACAAGCTTAAGTATGCTTTTCCTATTGCGCCATATGTTAAGATCTTCTTAAGTATGAAAACAGATACTTAAATTTAAGCCCCTGTTTGACAGTGACTTATAAAATTCTTTAATTCAAACAGAGTTAGAATGTGCGAAAAACATGCATAAAAATTTAAAAAACGCGGAAAGTGCAAATATAGTGGTCAATGCTAATGAGTGTAGTATCAAAGTAGTAAAAAAAGTACCTATAATGGATATTAGATTATATTTGATGATTTCGATACTTTGGAAATTATAGATTTTTCATATCAAATTAAATTATACGAGATCTGATCAATCATTTCCACACAATGGATGAATTGAATGATTTTGGCCAATAATATTAACCACAGAGAAAATAAAGTAAATTATTATTATTATAGTTTGTCTCTGATATTAACTAGTCTTGATGAACATCAACAACAACCATATCTTCATTACAAATGACAACAACAAAAACAAACACCACAGTCATGACATTACACCGAAATCTAACCTTACTTCCATGTAATAAAGAGAAGAAAAACAGAAAGAGCTTATAATACGTCGGTGCAATACTCTACAAAAATAAGCATGCCTTAACTTTAAGAACAACTTTATTAAGTTGTTCTTAGTAAAATGTCGGTGCAAACGGGCATTAGGAACATTTGATTGAGCAGGGGGAACGTCGGACGGCCGTTTCTCAAAGGCTTCTTAAAGCTTTGTACACACTACAGATGCAGCGTGTATTGTGGACACTGTTAAAGGCACTACAAATGTAACATGTATTCTTGAAAATTCTTGAAATTATTCGTAAAAAAAGTAAAATTTAAAACGGAAATGCTCCCATCACTGACAAAAAAAATAATTATGTGCTGCTTGAGTAATAATATAGGAACAGATTTTTGTAACATATTGGGATTACCTAATCCTAGACCTAATCAGTGTGTTTTACTGAGGATTTAGTCGGTCAAAAATGTAATACAAAAGTTTTAAATGAGCACAATTTAAACTTTTGAGTTGTGCCTTTATTCCACGGCGGGTGCGATATATAAAAATTGAGACTTTCAAATGTACAAACGTACAAGAAATTCAATTACTGCAATTTATAGATACTGTTCAAAATATATAAACTGTTTCTTTAATAAAATATAACTATCTTAGTAAATATTCGAAACAGCCATATCTACAATAGGGTATAGTTGCGGCAAGAATTCAGACGACATACGTCATACGAACAAATGAATAATTCATTATATTTTCATCAAATAGTTAACAAAGTGTAACTGAGAATAATAAAACTATACATTATACTACACTAAATGTTTGCATATTAATTTATAAAAAATGATAAAAATGAGGACAAACGACCAACAATGCTTGAAACTGTAAGAAATGTTCGTCCAACTACTTCTTGAGTTGCATGCACTAAAAACACCTTTACAACTGGTCGAATATTTCGAACAGTTTGACACCAATCTGTTTTTCAATGTCACTCGGGCGTTTTTCGGTATCGCTCGGATTTGCACACGCCGTGTAGTTCCAAAACAATAAGAGATATAAAAATGCGGGTTTCGCTACTGTTATTTTCTTAAAAAAAAGAGCCCAGGACTCGTCTATCAGATTTGCTCTATCTGACAAAACCACCCGTAACTCCCCTCAAAAACACACCAATTAGAATTACCAGGTGTATAAAAATATTGTCACGGAATTTGCCCCACTCACACCCAAATCGACGGCTGTGGTACCGCGAATTACTAAAATTGCCCCGATCGCCCCTACACGATTCTGTTAAACAAACAAAATGCCGTGGATTGAGACGGGACTAGAAAATTTGAGAAACGACGAGAAGCGTTCGAGAGATGCTAGAAATAGATCTAGAGATGCTAGAATATACCTGGAATATTCGTTGGGTCTATAAAAGAAAAATAAACGGCCGATTGAGTTAGTCTTGTATAAGTCTTGTATTACAGTGTTGAATTCAAGTGTTTAGTTAAAAAGATCAAAGCGATTTAGATAGCGATTAATTAAATAAGTGTTTAGTTGAGTTCTAATTAGTGTTCAGTAGTGTACTGAGTATAGTTAATAAATAAGTAATTAATTAACGGATTGTTTTTCTGGCAATAAGAAAATTCGGATTGGGAAATCCGTGACAATATGTTGTTATTCATGCAAGCAGTTGAACCAAAAAATATTTTTTTACTAAATCGATTACAATATAAAAAAATAAATTATTTACATAATAAAAACGGTTTCCATAAACCACAATCATATCTCACTTGCCATTTGCATTTATGACGCGCAAAGACAAGACAAAAAGTAATCAGGCATACTTTAAAAGAATTTGATATGCTATGACATGAATCATGTGAAATAAACCTAAAATAAACACTTGAGATCATTCGCGATACCACATATATCAACTAGGGGATTTACCGAGTGCAACAGTTAAACCTCATTATTTGATAAACTACAAGGAAAACTATATTTTTGATATAATTATACTTGTATAAGTCTGATATTTATTAAAGACTTGTACAAAATAATTGAAATTTGAAAATAATAAGTCAATAAACAGATGTTGATTACTGGGTATTGGTTTCAGATTCGCCTTTTTTTAATAAAAAGTTCAAACTAACCATGACAGAAAATTGGAAAATGATTTATGAATATCCAATCCATCATTTCGCGTCTTGCTCAACTATAGCGTATAGATATTAATTACCGCAACGAATTGTCATAAACCTACGAGTGAAATTGGACTCGCTGTTTTACAATCGACAACAAAAATATGTATAACAGCTCATTGCATATTTAAACATACTGTCTAATTCTCATAATTAACAATTTCCAAATTAAATAACAGAAAGAAAATTCTGGAAAGACTCAAATGTTTCGAGCAGTAAGTACATTTTTCACTACGAAAAAGTAGAAATATATCTTTAAGAACAATAACCAAATAAAAGTTGTAACTAAAATAAATGTTGACACGACTATAGTCAGCGGTCGAAACTGTAGAGCGACGAATCGCTAGCTTGTAGACTAGCGCGACGGGCGCAACGTGCGGGGAGCAACATTTCATAAGCGTACTAAATTTGAATGCGAACGGACATAAAAAATATACAAAACATTACATAACATCCATTATTTTTAGAGTAGAAACAGTGATATAACAGGTTTTACCAATTTCGAGGCGTTAGATAATAAAAATAATAGAGAGTGACTAATTCACAACACAGAGATGAGTACGAAAGATACGGGTAGTATGATTATCTAAGCGTGCCACTTGAGAAGAGTTAAAGCACACAAAATTATCAAAAATAAGTTGACGTCGCCTGAACCTAGCACATTAACAATTTACTTTAAATGTGCCACCTGTGTCATCCTCTCTACAAATTAAAACGCCGTCCTTTTGGACGGCGATTACCCACCAGTACCCACTTACACCTACCTAATGCGCACTCCGCGGATATCACACTTAAGCCTTGTCCTCATGGACGCGAAATTCTTGGATTGGCACGAATTATGCAACTTCTGTTTTAATTATTTATGGCGGAAAAATCTCAACTTTTGACAATTGCAATTTGCGAAACTGTCAAATACTACAAATATTATTGCTCCTTTCATTATTATGTGGTGTTAATAAATTTGTTTACAGCTTCTCATGAAAATGATAGAAAATTTTATAGGTAGTTGACAAAATTTGTTACAAATAGAGATGTTTCCACCATTAAATAAATCGCGCAAATATTTGCGAAATCCGCATTCAAAATGACAAAAGGCTTTAGAATACATACACACTATTTACTATTGGCAACAAGCACTGTCACTATAACGGTCACACATTAACACTTATTAGGTATATCATATCGTACCGCTTTCCGTATGACCTTCATACGCCCATGTTTCGTCAAAATTTAATATACTCTTCGATACAGATTCTTAATTTTTAATATTTATTTTGAATAGTTTCTTCGCCATAACACTATTTCGTCCTTTCTATCAGTATACTCTTTTCGATTTCATTTATACGGACTAAGTTTCATCTTGTAAGATATGGCAATAGAATTTTGAAAACTCATTTTAAAAATACAATCTTCGTTCTGCGAGTTTCCATCAATTTCCGTTTCACAGTTATACTTCTTTACCACATTTTTATTTGCGCACATATGCTATTCACGTACAATTTTGTTAATGAAATACATATTTCAACATCACTTACACTCATATTTTGGCCCGCGCTCTAAACTCTTCATACATGTCATCATCCGATATTCGATCAAATCACTAATAAAATTAATTACATTTATAATTAAATTAATGAAAAGATATACCCGAAATTTTGTCCGCCCGACCGATATACCCGCCCATCATAGCGCGGGAAATGAAATAGTTGGATCCGACAATAATTCGTCGCAGCCAATCAAAAGAAGCAGCGCATGCGTACTAACTGCAGCACATGCGTAGCAGAAGCTGTGTAATCGGGTATGCTCTTAGAGATATGCGGCACACAATTTTATAAGAAAAATATACGGGCTGCATGTATGTTTCTTTGTGTTGACTGCTATAAATTGTGAGCAGGTTTATAACATTAGTCACTCTCTACAATTTTGGAAGTCAACTATAGTGTCATACCTAAATGTTTAAAAAAAATCATATTATTTAAATAAACATATATCGATTCTGTTTTGAATCAATTCTTTTTTTTTATAAATTTGAACGATTTATGCAACAGGTTTGTTCCACAAAATTTCTTTTTTATGGTTTTTACGCATTTTTTGTGTAGTACTCGATATTCATATTATGTCCTTAAAATTTAATATGATTAACTTTTTGCGTTTTTGAGATATAAGAAAATTGAAATTGATGCTACTCTCAAAAACGGTGCGCCCGTTTCTAACGTCACTCTACGCAACTCTAGACTGGGAGATTTACTAACACTCGATCAGAATAAAATGTGCTATATCCCGTTTTGTTGTGTTAATATTTTAGTATATGCTATGCATATTCAATTGAAGTTGGATTTAGGAATTTAGGATTTATAAAATGAAGCTATAACCGAATTATTTTTGAGTTACTGTTATTTAAATATATTACTTTATATTTTACTTATTATTAATTACCTACTCAAAAAAAAGTAGTATAAAATGACAAAATTAAAATTAGTCTTTTTCCAAAACAAAAAATTTTTACTGCTTATTTTTGGATTAAAAACTTTAATTTTTTATTAATTTATATTTATGAGGGAAATAAAAAATATTAAAAGTATACACCTATACAGGGTGAATCTTAAATAAGTACAAATATTTTAACCAGCAGTATAGTTTTGTGTGTAGAACACATAATTAATAGTTTTTTTACAAAAAAATCAGAAATAAAAAAGTGAAATTTTAAATAAATTTCGTAATTTTTCAGTAGAAAACTTGTTGAGGACCGCTGGCCTAGACCGATCCTTCATACTTTTATGAGTCATAGTGCTGCAGACTGAACGTGTGGTTCACAGTGTTGCCAGTATTACACAAATGTCTTTGCTTCTAGGAAGAAAAAATCTCAAGTTTTAGCGAATTTTGTCAAGTGTAACATTTTATATTATTTTTTATTATCAAACTGTCATTGACTATCATGACAGATTATCGGAAGCCCAAGTCAAACTTGTTAACCCCATATAATGCATGAAAATAACAATAAAATTTGCTAAAAGTTGACATTTTTTCCATTTTAAATAAAAAACACGTGCATAGTTTTTCGTTATTCTTCATAAAATAACTTAAGGAAATTGTGTTTTGTGTCCCTTTCTAACAGTGTACAATGATATTTAACTTGTGAAATGTGGATTACTGATTAAATAGTTAATTTTTTAACAAACAGGTAAGCTTGTGTGCACGTTTATGTATAATTTTTGAACATTGGACATAGTAATATCACGTAATATCTTCCTAAATATTTTACGGTAGTACTGAACTTGCGGAAATTCATTTTTAATCGTTGAAGTATAGTAAGGTTAGTTCAGATGTTAAAATTTATGTTAATATTGCTGCGTATCATACTACATACCCAATTTTACTGTACTTATGCTTAAAACAAGTATTTTTAAAATAGAACTATTACGTTAAAGGAAACGTAATATTTATATTAGAGGAGATATGGCAACCTCGCAACAAATCATATGTTTCATTACGTTGTTGGATGAAAAATCAGCCAGCGGTCCTCAAAATGTGGGTATTTTTTTAAAAAATTAATATCTCCGTAAATATTAGAAATTTTTTAAAATGGCTTTCACTAGACTGATTTAAATGACGAACTACACCAGCAGTTAAAATATTTGTACTTATTTAAGATTCACCCTGTATAGTTTTCTTTAAAACATTTAAATTATCAAAATATGAAGACTGCTAAATGGCGTCGGAAGACTATTATCGGAGGCACAGTGCCGACCGTAGCAGCTTTAATACAACAATACGAGAAGAAGCCGAAATCAATATATGAGCGTGCCCAGAACTACTTAAAACGGTTCCGCTCGCCACAAAACCTAGCCCAAGAACAACAAGGGCAGATTAAAGAATCTAAGTAAAGACTAGGGATGTGCAAGTTAATTCTGTTACTGACAACGACCAGTTACCTACGTCATAGCTTAAAACCCGGAAAATCACTATAGATCAATATAATACCACCTGCCCTGACCCTCAAAACCCCTATTCCAAATAAACTTGCCGAAATTTCACGCAATAATTCGTCTATAATAGCCTTTTCTTTTGTGTTAATAATCGAGACTTAAATGTGTGTAATAAAAACGTTTTGGATTTCAATTATATTCCAAACGCTTGGAAGCATGGAGTTGTACCAGTTACAGAGGCGGCTACGGGACGTCTCGGAAGACCACGGCGGCCCTGAGATTCCGATAAAGGGTCTGTCCTCACAAAGCCTGTCCCAAGAAAAACCAGGGCAGGTCAAAGAATCCCAGCTAATGCTAGGGATGTGCACTTTACGGTACTAGCAGCGACCAGTTATCGAGGTCACAACATAACAGCCCGGAAATCACTATGTATCATCCAGTATGCGCCAAAAGTATGGAATAAATTCAATAAAAACGAAACAATTATTTTTTGGGAAAAATCCTCGAACAGGTCGATTTTTAATTTAAAAAATACATATTTTAGCGTAAAATGCGATTTTCAAATGTCATTTGTTTTCGAGTAATGACGACATCGATTTTTTTTTAAATGGCAACACCATATTTTTTTTCCTTGATTCTGAAAGATCGTTTAATTCTCTATCAGACAGTACTAAAATTTTGCCCTCTTACATAGGAAAGTTTTCGAGTAAATGACGATTGAATGTTAGAAAACATAAATCAATTAAAATAAAGCAAAAACGTTATCAAGTTTAGTTTTTCGAATTCCATAGTTCTTTTATGGATCACGTAGGTGAAAATCTTTGCAAAGTGTCATTGTCACACCGACTTTCTAATAAGTATTGTAAGCGACATAGAAAATATTATTCAATTTAAAGTATTATGGCACATTTAACTGTTACTCAAAGAATTGAAATTTTAATTCTTCAGCAGGAAGTTTGCGATTTATTTAATGAAAAATATCCAGATCGCCCTATCAGCCAATCAACAGTCAGTAAGGTAGAGTCTAAATTTAGAAAAACTAGCAATGTTGTAAATATTCCAAAACCTGGACGTCCAAGCATTAATGAAAATCAGAAACAGAACATTTTGATGAGTATGGTGGATAATCCTCATAATTCTTCACGATTGGTTGCATTAAACAATGAAACTAGTCAGAGCACAGTGCTACGTATCTTGAGGAAGGAAAACTATCATCCCTACAAAATTCAACTTGTGCAGGAACTCAATGAAGATGATCTCGATCGCTGCTTACACTTTTGCGAAATTCTAATGGATTTATGTCAAGGAAATAGAAATTTACACCGGCAAATACTTTTTTCAGATGAGGCCACATTTTGTCTGAATGGTACAGTAAATCGTCAAACTTGCAGATATTGGAGTCGGGAAAATCCTCATTGGATGGCAGAGGCACATAGCCAATACCCTCAGAAATTAGATGTGGGCTGGAATAGTTGACGACAGAATAGTAGGGCCTTTCTTCTTTGAAGGAACCCTTACAGGATAAAGATATTTAGAGTTTCTAGAAAATGACCTTGTTCCAGCCCTTGCAGTAATTTTTCCTAACGATAATGACCCTGACATTCCTGACGATACCATATGGTTTCAGCAAGACGGTGCACCTCCGCACTATGCGCGCCCTGTACGAGATTTTTTGGACAACTGTTTTCCTGGGAGGTGGATCGGCAGACGCGGACCGATAGAATGGCCTGCAAGATCGCCAGATCTTACACCTCTTGACTATTTTTTTGAGGATACTTGAAGTCAAAAGTGTACATTAATAAACCACGTAATTTAGAAGAACTTCAAAATCGCATTCGGGACGAAATACGCAGTTACCCCAGAAATCATTCATAATGTGCAAGAAGAATTTCTTCACAGACTTGTGCATTGTCAACAAGTTGGTGGATGGCATTTCGAACATTTAAGTATAAAATTTAATCAATTGTATTTTATTTTACATACCTCAGAATTGTTACTTTTTTATGAATAAAATTTACGTCTTCTAACATTCAATCGTCTTTTACTCGAAAACTTTCCTATGTAAGAGGGCAAAATTTTAGTACTGTCTGATGGAGAATTAAACGATCCTTCAGAATCAAGGAACATTTGAAAATCGCATTTTACGCTAAAATATGTATTTTTTAAATTAAAAATCGACCTGTTCGAGGATTTTTCCCAAAAAATAATTGTTTCGTTTTTATTGAATTTATTCCATACTTTTAGTGCATACTGTATATGAATGAATTATTCAGTTCTTCGTATGATGTGAGTCGTATGAATTCTTGCCGCAACTACAGAACGGTTCGATTAAAAAATTTCAGTACATACAGGGTGTTTCAGGGGGAGATGTACATACTTCAGTATGTTACTCTACGTTCAATTTTAAGCAAAAAAATTCCTATGAACTTCAGGAAACGCTTCGTTTAAGATATACAGGATGTCAAATTTAAAAAAATTAATTATATTTTCTTTAATAACTCTCGACTACTTTGAGTTAAATTCATGAAATTTTGTATTAAAATTTTATGCTCTTCAAGAGGGCGTCACAAACGACCATTAGGATCCTTTTAAATCGCTTCAACTTTTTTGTGCCACCCCTTCTGAAACACCCTGTATATCTGTATATGGTGATTTGATGGGGACCGAGACGTGAATTGGCCTACAGTATGACTCGGCCTTAATACTACCTTTTTTGTTTCGGTGCATTCCAATGTCAAATGTGACGCATCGTCTTTATTCACGTTCAAAAGTTTCTTAACTACCTAATACTCTAATTTAGGAAACTTGATTTTTTTCATTCAAGAGCACATTAGGTCAGTCGTTTATAAAACACCTGTGAATAAATAAGAATTTAGAGACCAACAACTAAGTAGACAATTTGAACAATTTTTATATTTTTATTAATTTTTGTATTTGTATTTTCGAAAAATTCTACACAATTATTATTAAAAAAAATATACGTAATATCAATTTTTTTGTAGTAAATACGTGAACCAATCTAAATCTTATACTTACAGTCCGTCAAAATATCAATGCATATTACGAATTGACATGTCATACTTTTAATTTGGGACTTCTTGTCCCATTAAGCTGTAAACGTACCAAATTAAGTTAAATTATTTAAATCGATTTATTTTGAAGCATAGAACATGGGATAGAATTCTGTAAAAATAGAGACACACACGTTTTGGACATGCAACATGGTACAGGTACTTATTTCTAGTAAAAGATGATATTTCAGTTTTTAAGAAGTATTAAATGCAGTGTAAAATAAGAAAATAATTATTTAAATAAATTGAGAATGTGTATGGTTAAAGTTTAGTCTAGATCGATTCTTACAAATTAAGTATGGATACTGTTTTGTAAACAAGCATATTTTCGATTTGTATTGAAATGATTTATATCCAGTACCTAACTACTATAAAATTTCCTAGAATACTGTAAGTACTGGAATGATGGAGATAATTTTTCAATGAAGGCTCAAATACAATAAATAACATTTAAAATTAAATATTAAATAATATTCAACTCTGTAGAATATATGCACTATTAAGCACAAGCGATTAAAGCAATACAATGTTGATTTTATAATCGCAGCACCATTTAGTGCTTGGAGATCATATAAGTAAAATAGGCTTAATCTTCATATTAATATTTTTAAAAACATTTTCTAGTAACAATGTCCGACCATACACTGTAGTCTTTAGCCAGGCGATTTCAAATATCCGATTACTTATCGTATTAACTTTTTTGTGATGCAGGTATTTACATTAGTTTTTCAAATATCAAAAATGGCTTAGATACGTATAGCAACTCGCAGTTGATGGATATCGTTTTAATTTATGGCGAGGTGAAAATGCTTTAAAAGAACGATAAGAACGTAAACATGAGTCAAAAGCTTACGGTGTTCAGTGAGTCCAAGTGTAGTGCAAACGCAGGCGTGACGCGGGAAATTTGCAACTGAATCGTGATAAAGATGGAGATGCAGAGCGTACACGATGTATTGCAGCAGTGTGGTGTATCATACACGAGGCTCAATTATATCCGTACCATGTACAGCGTGTCCACGCATTAATACCAGGGGATTGGATAATGAGGAGCGATACCATGGCCGCCACGATCTCCTGACTTTAAATCGTTTGGACTTACTTTTGTGAGGTTATTTAAAAAATTAAGTATATTGCACCGAAGTGGACACTATTGATGACTTACGCAAACGTATCATAGCTGATGCCAATAACTTACAAGTTCAAAACGGACAAGAAGCAGAAACATATTTTGTATTAGTTTATAGAAACTGTGTAGGTATATTAAACTATTTTACTAATTAAAACCACAAATTAATTCTATTAATTATTAATAACAATAGCGGCAGAAGCAGTTGAATTTGCGTCATTAAAATGTAATGTTGTAAAATGTAATTTATTTCTTTCCTTAGATATTTCTTTCAATTTTTTGTCCAATTGCCGATTATATGCCTTATTAGGTTTTACAGTGGACCAGTTTCCAGTGCCGTGCGGAAGTTTAGTTTTGTTACCACTGCTTACAGATTTTCGGGTCTACATGAAAATTTTTACAGAAAAATGTCAGAAGTAGGTACAGTAATAGGAGCACTGGGAAACAGCAGCGATGTTCTGCAAATATTGTTGCATATATTTTGCTTTTTTGTACACTTTTTATAACTAAATATCGTACGATCTCAATAAAGTTTGCAAATTTACTAATAAAAAATACAGAAAATTTTCACTACACTTACACATACAAAACCGATTTGTTGGATTGTTGTTCACGCCCATACGCGATTTATTACAAATTGTCTTATGCAGATTCTGCACTTTTCTTCATTCAAGATGAAATTATACTATTTTGAAACTTTTCTGGTACTATTTATGCAGAAAAAATTATAGAAAAATATTAAAAAACACACAAAACAATTTGTTGTTCACTCAGCAGTTCCGAAATATATCAACAGATGTCAGCCACTTCGTGATTTCGCCAATATGTATTGAGGAATACACTGCTGGGAATTACAAAGCAAATATTAGTACATACTCCCATTAGTACATAAAAAATACTGCAAGACATTTTTTTCAAAAACTACGAATATTACGGGATTACGAGCATTACTAAGGCATTAACATACATTAGTAGGCATTTAAATTTAGAGAATATCGCTATGTACTCATATTGATAAAGCATTAAAATACATTATTAAGAGATTTAAGGTTATTAGTTGCAAAAAATGGCATTATTGCACAAAATTTAAACCATCTACGACAGAATATAAAATATGTAGAATAGAAAATTTCTACTAATATATAATCTGTTTAGAAATGAAAGAGAGTAATAAAAGCTTATTATGTATGCAAATCGTAAATAAATGTAGTACTGGTGCTTATATTCAATATTTTTATATTATGTATTATCGGTATAGATGAGGTGTACTTTTAAAAAACTTTGTGTGATCGAACCGTACTAAATTGTAGCAGGTAGCTAAAATTTAATCCCCGACAATCCGACTTTGTCTATGCCGCTTCAATTTCTCGGTCCATTTCTCTTATAAGTAAACAATATAAAAACAGCATTTCAAAACTAGAGGCTACTTTAAGCATCATAGCCGGGTTAAGAGGGTTTTTAGTAATTCAAATAAAATTATTCAATATTATTATCAAAATATTTATTTAAATTTAATGAATAGACTTTTATTCCACACAAAAATATATGTATTTTGAAAATTCAAATTATGGTGAGTAAATGTAGTGTTGTATAAATGTACAATAAAGAAAATAAAAAAGTAGGTATATTAAAATTCATCCTCTGAATATTCTAATGAATTATCTTCGTCTTCTAGATTGATAACGACAGGTTCCACAGTAACGTCAATTAAATTATCGAGTTCCCACATTTTCTCCTCTTCTTTTTGTACATGATGTATACATCTTTGCCAGTTATCTCATTCCAAGAACTTTTTTAACAAAATTTTCACGTCACTTAATTTAAACGTCGAATTATTTCGCGCTACATCTCCTTTTACCTGCGCCCAGACTAATTCGATTGGGTTAAGTTCACAGTGATAAGGTGGTAACCGTAGTACCGTTATTTGGCGATTTGTTGCCATTTCATCGATAACATATTTTTCTGATCTTTATTAAGATTGACAAGTGTCAAAAGTTCCTTTTTCACCATGTTTGTTTCAAAAGAAATGTTTTTTCCGGATAACCATTGAATTATATCGGTTTTCCTCCAAGCAGTCGTAGGCGTCCGCTCGGTCTGCCGTAAATGGTAACTCTATAACGACTTTAGACCTCCCTGTAGATGATTTTGGGGGATTTACAGTATCTTGCTCATTTTTTGTTTCCTTTAAAAGTCTGTAGATAGTCGATTTTCCAATCCCTGTCATTTTGGAACACTTTTCCACGATGTCGTCAACACTGTTGGTAGGATTTTGGTGTTTCAATGCATTAAATATATTTAATGTAATAATCTTCTCATTCTGAGACAGCGTTTTCACGCGTTTAGCAGGTACATAATCTGATAAGCTCGACATTTTACCCAAACAATATTATATCCACTGGCACAATAGTCACTAAACACAAGTCGAATTTTACTCTACTGCACTAGCACGTCTTCGTATATTCAGATCTAAGACTGGATTGATTTGTCACAATACACTGGCTCCTGCCCTATGATGTATCCAGTAAAATATACTGATGTACACCAATTACCTGTTAGCATTAATGTTACCCGATAATTACCTGAAACGAAATATTACCACGCCCATGGCCAGTTCTTATCTCGGGGTTTTATTACTCTCTTTCATTTCCAAACAGACTATAACAACATTTTCTGCTAATATAACATTTATAATTATTATTGCATATCTCATGTATAATTAATAAGTTTATTTGTGTAACCGATAAACTTCAGATCAAAATCGCTTTCCATATCTAATTAAACAGATTTGATACTCAACTAGAGTTCGTTCACACACAGTATTTTCAGAAAGGATCAAATATTTTGAATAATCCTGAGGCATTACCGACCAATATTAAAAACAAAACAAAAAGTAATTCACATCATATTGACTAAACACTGTTACAGATTAAATTAATATAGAAACAAAGGAAAATACCCGCTAAACAGAAATTTCATACAAAGAATAAAAATATCCTTGTCAAATACACGGTTAGATAGTAGGATAGGTAGGAGGCACAATAAGCCAGAACAGACCCGAGTCCTACGAAACGCTTTGAAGAATTGGGTACATAAAGACGAAGACAAAGAACAGTGTGAAAATATACAATACATCCTTATAACTAACAACGCTAAATAAACATTCACCGTAAACACATCGATATTAACCTACAATTTTCAGATACCTATACGAAAATCATTACACCATCAATGAAGTATTTAATAGACAACAATAAAGGTTCACATCAAGTTATAAGACTTGCTGACAGAGAAAGGTAAGCTTTAACGTTTTGTTTCAAGAAAATTAAAGAGGAATTGCGACCAAAGAGACAAAGCAAATCATCAACTACAGATAAAGGCAGTTTTAGATTAAAAATATATATTACTAAAATATATTTATTTACATGGGAAATATATTTGAAATGAATAAAGTGCCTTAAACCATACCTAGGACACAACACGAAAAGAACGATTTTTAGTAGTATAATTCTTTGTCTTGCATTTTAAGCATCGGGGATCGCAGTGCCATCTACACTTGGTAATTTCGCGTCACATCAAAGGATGATACGATATACGGTTACGCAGGGTGTGGACCGAGTGTGAACATAGAAAGTTTTTCCTAACACAGTTGACCGCACTGCCCATAACATGGAACCATCAAAATGTTTACGATGCGACGAAATTCTGTTCAGAGAGAAGTTTTCCGCCAACATGTTACGCGTATCACGATCTACTCACAACCTTGTTCGAGACGCAGTTACGCATCGAGGTTCCATTACAAGTGTGTATGCGGCTTTACACACAAAGCCGTTAACAGTGGTGGTTTTAACGGTGTTCGTTAGCATGGTGTCACACAGAACGATATTATATGCGTTGCGTGTCGGTGCTGATGTCGGATAAGTCAGAAATGCGTGGGTTCAAATGTAGATGTTCACAGTATCCGATAGAAATATCAGTGGCCATCACCGATATCGCTGTGCATGTCGGATAGTTCTGTAGAATCGGACTGTTAATTGATCGTTTCATTTTACACCGCAATTTAAAATGCATACATGTGTTCACATAGACATCATGACATGTACAGGTCAGTCCAGTGACCAAATTGTAGTCAAGCCGAGCAATACACTTCTTGTGTCTGCTGTCTGCTGGTTACGGCTATGTAGGTATACCAGAGTAAACTTGGTAAACCTACAGGATCGACTATAAACACACTCTCATTATCGGTATGTGTAAAGACTACAATCGATACCGACACCGACAATATCATCCTGTGTGAAACCGTGCTTACTGTTGTGTCGTTTCGACGTTGATATACAGTGCAAAACTTTTTCTGGTAAAATGCAAGAAATTAATTGTTTCGACATTCTGAAAGTATACAAGCATTGACACATATTGGTTAATTATTTATTATAGCATAAAACCATTAAATCTTAATTTCAAAATTTCTACCCTCCTATTTTCGAGGACGCTGAGCACGAATCTAAAGAGAGAAATAAAAATCAAAATTGTTACCTTTATAAACCCTGTGTAAATTTGTGTAATTTTTTGTGTAAAAATACTGGTCAGGTCGCAGTTGAGCAACTAATTTCATTTGGTATATTTGTCATCTGTCAGAAAACGTTGTTTAAGTTTGTATTTACTTTTATGTGCTTTATGGTATTAAAATATAGTTGTAAATGTCAATGTTATATGTTTAGTGTAAATAAGCATAAATGATGTTTAAGTTTAGCTTGATTTAATTACTTCATTAAAATCGAAAATGGACAAAATTTTATTCAACCTATACTTATATCTTTACACGATCTACTAAATAATATTTCTTAAATATATATGGTAACTCCGGGTAACTCAATAAAAAAAGAAAATATGAAGTATTATCTTATTGATTTTATTTTTGACCAAGTCACCTTTCCATAAGGTCGAATATTACAAGTTAATTTTAGCCTCAATTTTACTATAACACTTCTAATGCTGGTTGCTTTCAGCTAGTGCAAATTTAACTTCTATCTCAAATTCCACCGTTTTTTAAAAAAAGGCATATCTTGAAATATTCAGAAAAAATATCCGATTATTCAGAAAATATACTATTATTTAAGCTTTACAAATTTGTTTTGAACTTTTTTTCAATACTATTAAAATTTACTAATGTCATTATAAGAAAACAATTAATTAATCAAACTCATCATAATATGAAATTTTCCAGCTAGTAAAGCTCGAGTAAAAGTAAAGCTCGATACTTTAAAATCATCAAATTCAAATTAAATCTAAGGAAATCAGTAAAATCAAGAGAATTCATATTAAATTTGGTAAAATCACAAGAAATTAAATAAATCAGGAATTCATGTAAAGTCTGATTTCGTTGATTTCCATTAAAGTAATAGAGAATCTGAAATCAGGTGTACAAAATTTTTGGAAGAGTCACCCCTCGGGTCAAATATACAAGCATTGTCCTTCGATTATTTGTATCTATAATGCACTGAGTTTAACATCAGCTAAGTCGGATCTAATCAAATGTAGACTGAATTGCATCGTTTTATTTTAAAATGTCTCATTCAAATAAAGAATTATCAGACATGGTGCCTATGTGTGTATTGCCGATCTTCAACAGCGTATTCTTCTGTTACCGATGAAATTTATTTTGAATAAACGTACTTATTTCAGAAAAACTCTGTACGGATGCGTTCGTAAATACTCTTTCAAAAGCTATAAATTCATTAGTCATCGGCAGTGGTCATGGCTGTCTCACTAGCAAGTTTGCGACTGTATCGCAAATAAATCTGTATCTACATTAAACAGAAATAGATTACAAATTTACTTGATAAACCGAAATATAAACTAATCCAATTTTGTTTAACATAATTCAGTTTCACAACCCGAATTTTAATCAGAATTTATTAAATTTTGCAACTAATCTAAAATTGATAAACCGGCCATAGTTAATGCATGTATTCAAATCTAAGAAATCATAAAGCTGGCTACAGACTATGCGTGTATTCGCAATTCGTGAATAGTGTGTAGGGTGCTTATGAATCGATTTTTACCGAACACGTCTCTTCACGCATCGTGCAATACGAAGCGCATACTCTGTAGCCAGCTTAACATATAAAACAGGATTATGAGAACGGAAAATGTTTTGCACCATTATGTCACTAACCTAATGATGCTTGCAAACCGATTCTAACTGAAGGCGTATTCTTAGTTTTTTTTTTTTGAAGTAAAGAGATATGTTACATTTTCGAAAATCCACCGAAGATATTAAAAGTATTATGACAATAACTTTTTCGCTGTAGACTCGAATTTTCATTTGAACGTTTTGGTCTAGAGAAAGCTTCCCTAACTTTATATTTTGTGAGAAATTGAATTATATTACAAAAAATTTTAGTTCAATTCAGTACGGCACTTATAAGAAAAAAATTCTCCGGACAGAAACGGTGAAATATTAGCCCATAGCAAAATTATTTGTAAAAAGTTGCTACAAAGTTGTTTTACAGATTTCAAATATTTGTACGTAAAAAATTTAAAAAAAAGTATCATGTTTTCCTAAAATAGACATATACAGGGTGGTCCGCATAAGAACCTACACATATAAATATTGCATCAAACACAGCTATATACACAGGTGGAATTACAAGCATCAAAGTGGGACTAAATATTTCAAAAAATTAATATCTCTGAATTACTGTAACTTGGAATAAACAAATTATGTATATAATTTAGGTTTATTCTTCGTCTTCTTCGGCTATGAGTTCAAGTAAATTGAAACACGCGTTTCAATTTAAAGTGTTCATTGATGCTGAGTCATCCCTAAAATTATACCAAACTTTTTTAAGGCGTTAGTACTTGAATCGAGGTGACTAGATCGGTGTGGGTTCGCGTCCCGCTGCCGGTAGACCGTTTATAAGCTAGAAAGAAGATAACCACATTTGTTGAGGTCTGGTGACCGTGGTGGCTGATTTTGAGGACAATTATTTATGCGCCTTAACCATTTATTTGGAAACTTAAAATTCGAAAAGTCTCTAACAGTAGCACTCCATTTAAGCGATTTATCAAAATAAACGGTCCAATCAAATAACGAACAATTAGACCGGCCCAAACATTTATCTTAAACTTAAATGTCATTGCATAGGGGGTGTACATCGGAATATTCATGAAAGTTATGAACATCTGCAATTCCTCTACGAGTGAAACAAGCCTCATCAGTACGTTTACGAATTCGGTGTACAGAAGTTCTTGATAATCCAGTTTCTCGAGATAAACGTTTAGTACTTATTTGCGCATCATCTTCAATTGTTTGCAAAATATTTTCTTCGCCTTGTACGCTTATTACACTAGAACGTTCTCAGGTATTATCCAAAAAACTATCCTGTCTCTCGAGCCCGTCTCTCAAAATTAGAAAATGTTTCTCTATGGGGTATCACTCGATTTGGAAATCTCCTACAATATTCTTCGACACTTCTTCTACAGCTTCCTTCACAGACACCTATCACAAAGTAACATGTCAACTTGTTCACTGAATGTAAGTTTTCCAGCAATTTGCAACAAAAAGTAGCAGAAATAAAATAGTTTTATTACTAACTCTGGTACATATCAACTTTTTGATTTCTTATTATCAAAAAATCTTGTTTTAATTAATACATTTTTTCTTGAAAACCTTGAAGTTAACAAGAATAAAAAAGGGTTTTAAATTCTGCGCGGAATAATATAATTATTTTTAATTTCGACAATGGACAAAGCTTCGAATAAATTTAAGGGTGACTTACCCTCAATAAACACCTTGTAGTGTTTCAATTTACTTGAACTCATAGTCAAATAAGATCAATAATAAACCTAAATCATGTACCAAATTTAGTTATTCCAAGTTAAACTAATTCAGATATTAATTTTTTTCGAAATATTAGGCACCACTTTAAAGGGCTGCAACTTTGTATGTTTGGTTAAATTACAATATTTTGGGACCCGGTACATGCACCTGCTCTGTGTCAGTTCTCATGTGAATCACCCTGTATTGTAGTGTAGTTTATTGTAAATCCCAATATGTACATGCATCATCATGGTATAGATAGAAAAACTGGTTGTAGGTTGTAGTATATGTTTAAACTAGTTAATCTGACTGCAAATTTTCCACCCCCACAAATTGTGGGAATTTTATTTAATATTTCATTGTCCAAAATTAATGAAAGAAATATCGACATTAAATTAAATAAATCAAATATCAATCAATAAAAATCATTCTGAAATGAGAAAACATCAACTACATGACAAGCATTGAAACTATTTATAAAATTGAACGGAAAATATGTAGCTTATCGATACAGTATTTTCAGATTATATAAATGTGAATCTAGTCTTTCTTTTGAAAGACATCTGCATTTACTTTTTTAAGGATATAGATATTGAATTCATTAATTTTTGATATAAAACATACTGCATTTTTATTTTATATCTTATAGATTTTGCTTCTAAAACTGTTTAAATTAAAATACGTATCTCGAAACTGGAGAAAATTGAGTAAACTGATCCAGAAATAATAAAGCGCGCAACAAATTAATAATAGTACAATCAAACAGCGCTAAAAAGAAAGAAGTAGGTATATATTTCAAAGCAAATATGCTGAAAATACATAATAAGAAAAAATACGATTACGGAGAACTAAGAGGGGTGTAATAGAAACAAGGAAATACTCGAGGAAATAACAGATAATATCTGGAAATCTCTTCAGATTTTTTTAGTAAAATGAGTAAAATATTTCCCAAAAAGCCACCTACTGGTGGCTTTTCTAAGTAGAGAATAGGCCCTGTATAGATGGTCCCAATGAAAGTACAATATTATGCTTATTTCAATATTTATAGGAAATGTCCTGAATATACAAAAAACATAGAAAGTTTGATATGATACTAATTTGTCATTTTTTTTATTTTCAATAAGACTAGTTACATCGGAATTTAATTTAAAAAAAATAAAAAACGTGAAAATTAGAGTCGAACTACACATAAAGACCTGTTTATTTAGCGATTAAATTACACTTTTCCAATAGGAATTCAAAGTTCTTAGTGCTTTATTCATTTATAATACTTCAACTTCATTAAAAGAGCTAAAAGTAGAGTTTTAGATGAATTTACTGTGTATTTGATTTGTAGTGGTATCGTTTTTCGTTGTTGAATACAGAAAATCGGAAACTGTTATAAATAATAACACAGGTACCTAGGTTAAACAAATTGTGGATGACTGACTAAATTTCTACTACTAAAGTCTTACATCAATTAAGACCGAGATAACGACAAAACAATAATTTTTGACATTTATAATATAATAACACTATAACATGGCTTCGAGTGTTCTTTTTACATTTATTTGATTGATAAAATGTTTAAAGTCCCCTGTTAAGAGCGCCGTATTTTTGAAATAGTGTTTTCTATAAATACAAATAATTCTAGAAATTTAAGAATTTAATAATATAGAGCTTAGCAAATAACAGGAATGTTATCTCATGTCGCCTGAAAATATTCAAAGCTACCGAAGTAAAACGAATATACAGGGTGTCCGGAAATAATGAGCAAAAATTCAGGGGATAATTCTACACCGAAAATAAATGCTACCTCTTTCTATAACATTTTTTCCAAAACTGATTATTAAGGTGTTATTAACAAATATCGAAAATAAAATTTTAACTTTAACACCCTGTAACTGCGTTAATAATCAGTTTTGGAAAAAATGTTATAAAAAGAGGTAGCATTTATTTTCGGTCGAGAATTATCCCCTGAATTTTTTGCTCATCATTTCCGGACACCCTGTATAATGACAGAAAACAGTCTAACTAACACATATTTAGGTACAAAAATCTTTCAAAGTACGTTTTTTTTTTAATTTAACTGCATATGTAAATATTATTATAACATCAACTTACATAGTTCTGCATATAAGATTGTTCACTTTTGTTTATAAGTATGTGAAAATAATTATTAAAATGTGGGGTTAGAATAGCAAAATAATGTGTCTTGATAAGTTGTTACTCTATTTGAGGAGAATTTAAATAGTAAAAATGAATATACAAAAATATCAAGAACATGTACAAAGTGGGTACATCTGTAAATAATTTAAGCGGATATGTTTTCATTAAGTTTTAAATTTGCACTAAGATATTTTTCAACTAGACCAGTGCACTATTGTCGCATAATGTGCCTGTGTAGCGTGAACAAGCATTTGAGTGAAATAACTTGAGGATTTTCTATTGTTAAGTTTGCCATTAAATATGTCTAATTCTCTCATTCTTAAGGAAGTAAGATTCAGATAGTCATTTGGTCAAACCTCAAATGAGAGGTGTAATAATGCAACGGTAAGTTCTAAAACAAAGTAGCAGCAGGTTTTTAAAATAATGTAATAAATACTTTAAGTACGTTTGTATTTACTAGTTACAATATTAATAATAAAATTTAATGTTTTAGTTTCTAAAAATAAAATTTTATGTAGGTTCCTACGAGAAAAAAAAAATTGTTTTGTTATAGCTATTAGTCGGCCTTTCCAAATTTTAGTTAATTTAAAGTTTGGTTACTAATTATACAGGGTGTCTAAACAAACCTTCAAATTTATTATTTTTGACTTACAATATTTAAAATTTTATACGAAAATATAAAATGTCTAAAAATATATCTTATTTAAGATCTTTACGTGGAAGCTAGGGAGAGGGGGGTTTACATTAAAAGAGAAATTTACAAGTGCCATCTAAGGAAAAGAAAAACCCCAATTTCACACAATAACTATACAAATAATTAAGTAGATGGTTTATAAATCTTATTCAATTTTAAACTGTATACTAATTTCAGTAGCTTTATTAGAATTTAGTAGTTTGATTACCGTTCTTGGGCCACCTTGCAAACCCAAAAATTAAACAATTTCGATAAGAAGATATTAAAAATACAGAGTACCTACTTAATACGACGGCAAGTTGTTTAGTTTTAAAGGTACGTAGATATATGTAACTAAAAATACATAAATGTATAATTATTAAAACTAATAAATAATTTATCTGAACATTTTATCGTTGTACTGAGACATTTCAGTACAATACAATACTATATAAAGTTTGACTTCAATATTTGAATTTTCCATAATTGAAAAAAAAAACATCGTATTCCAAATGCAAGTAAACGGTAGCGAGCGCAACCCGGAAAGCTATAGGAGACAGTGACGTCACACAGCGGTTTATGTTTAGTGGTCAGAAAATGTAATTAAAAAAAATGTTAAATGACCCCATTCCCATGGAATAATTTTCTCCAAAGCTTCACACAGTCTCCGATCCGACAGAAATACCGTCACCGGTAGGCACGTCGGATGGTTCTGTAGAAGACAATTCAAAACATATACACAAACCAATAACGAAATGTCGGTACATGTCAGTGTAGTAACCTCATTGTAGTATCCTATACCGATACCGATAATATCGTTCTGTGTAAACTCGCGCTAACGGAGATCGACAAATAAAAAGCGGTAAAAATTGGGCTGATATAAACGTTTCTAATTCCTAATTGCAGTGAAATACATAAAACCTTAATTTAGGCAAGAACCGTGTACCTTTCATTACTTTTGCTAAGCTAAATCAGTTTTCAAGTAATGTATTAATACTAGTTCTACTAATTTTTTAAGTCTACACAATGTTGATGTTACAATAAAGAACTACCATGCGGACTAAACCCCCGACATTTGTAATATTGAATTACTCTCGTAAAATCTAGGTAATAGATCATCGGCGGCAGCAACACCACAAACAGACTGGTTTCAGACTTATTAGCCCTCATCAGTGTGCCATAGAGGGGGCTACCGCCGAGTGATCCAGCTATTCTGTAAAGAACGCTCTTTGCAAGTGTATCAAAATTCAAAAATTGTTTTAAGTGGGTGTCCTTATTGGTGATTTGTTTGAGCGTATGTAGCAGGTATGATTATTGTGAAACGAGTGGAAAAGGCTTCATGTTACAACCATTAAACTACCGCCTACCAGACATTTTTCAAATTTTATTAGAGCTGTAGCAAACTATCTATTATAAAACTATTTCAAATAAGTAGGTACAATATATGAAACAAATGTTTATTAAACAAATACGTTTCGCAAATTTAGTCGAAGTTTACAGTATACTAGGTTTTATTAAACAGATGAAAATGTTATATTTTGGTAAAAAAAAGTTCATCTTGAATTTACCGAATCTCAAAGACTTAACCCAAAATCATATTTATGATACCATATGGAAAACCCTCCGAGAAGAAATAGATTCTTTTCTGCTAATATTGTTCTATTTTATGCAATGTGTCGTCTTATTAGAGAGTTATTGGTTGTGTTATAAGGTTAAGTAGTATTTAGGTTCCCCTTATACTGACATCTAAGCATGCGCATATGTGCTGTATTATAGTTTCGCAGTACCTGAATAAACTGTAACCCGTTGTTCTCCTTTATTTTCCGACAGAATAATTTCATTTTTTAACTGTAGGTCTATTTAACAATTATCTATAACTTCCTTGCGTTAGAATTTATCAAAATTCTATCAATTATTATCAAATAATTTTGAAAATACAATAAAAAAAGAATTTTCGATTTCTGTTTCCCTTATAAGCGGAAATTCGGCCACGAGCAAGTTATAGATATATTTTTTTAATGATTTTTCACGTTTATCCCATTCCAATATACAGGGTGAATCTTAAATAAGTACAAATATTTTAACCAGCAGTATAGTTTTGTGTGTAGAACACATAATTAATAGTTTTTTTACAAAAAAATCAGAAATAAAAAAGTGAAATTTTTAATAAATTTCGTAATTTTTCAGTAGAAAACTTGTTGAGGACCGCTGGCCTAGACCGACCCTTCATACTTTTATGAGTCATACTGCTGCAGACTGAACGTGTGGTTCACAGTGTTGCCAGTATTACACAAATGTCTTTGCTTCAAGGAAGAAAAAACCTCAACTTTTTGCGAATTTTGTCAAGTGTAACATTTTATATTATTTTTTATTATCAAACTATCATTGACTGTCATGACAGATTATCGGAAGCCCAAGTCAAACTTGTTAACCCCACATAATGCATGAAAATAGCAATAAAATTTGCTAAAAGTTGACATTTTTCCATTTTAAATAAAAAACGCGTGCATAGTTTTTCGTTATTCTTCATAAAATAACTTAAGGAAATTGTGTTTTGTGTCCCTTTCTAACAGTGTACAATGACATTTAACTTGTGAAATGTGGATTACTGATTAAATAGTTAATTTTTTAACAAACAGGTAAGCTTGTGTGCACGTTTATGTATAATTTTTGAACATTGGACATAGTAATATCACGTAATATCTTCCTAAATATTTTACGGTAGTATTGAACTTGCGGAAATTCATTTTTAATCGTTGAAGTATAGTAAAGTTAGTTCAGATGTTAAAATTTATGTTAATATTGCTGCGTATCATACTACATACCCAATTTTACTGTACTTATGCTTAAAACAAGTATTTTTAAAATAGAACTATTACGTTAAAGGAAACGTAATATTTATATTGGAGGAGATATGGCAACCTCGCAACAAATCATATGTTTCATTACGTTGTTGGATGAAAAATCAGCCAGCGGTCCTCAAAATGTGGGTATTTTTTTAAAAAATTAATATCTCCGTAAATATTAGAAATTTTTAAAAATGGCTTTCACTAGACTGATTTAAATGACGAACTACACCAGCAGTTAAAATATTTGTACTTATTTAAGATTCACCCTGTATACAAAAATAATTGAGAAAAATAGTTCCAAATTTTCCAATAATTTCATAAATTTACTGTAATTTTAAGTTGGTACGTGAGACATTTGGGTGGAACTTGCAATAAAGCTCCGCCTTTAAAACGTCAGAATTCATTCATAAAAATTCGAAGGCGTTAATCGTATTTAACAGAGTGATAGACAGGGTATTAATATAAATAAAATTTTTGATTTGAAACTTAACAAGGGTGTATTAGAACACTAATTAAGAAAATATATACAGTGTGTTTAACAAATCTAAACAATCTTTAAAACCCCTGAAAATTAATGGATTTAAAGAAACATTTAGATGAAACTTTTAAGGGTCTATTAGATCACTAATTAACGGAAAAAATACAGGGTATTTAAAAAATCCAACAATCTCTAAAAAAAAAACCTGAATTGATTAGACTTTTAACAACATTAATTAACGAAAAAAATACAGGGTGTTTAAAAAAAAACTAAACAATCTCTAAAAACCCTGAAAATTAATGGATTTAAAAAAAAATTAGATGAAACTTTTAACAAGAGTCTATTAGATCATCTATTAACGAAACAAATACAGGATATATAAAAAGCCCATCAATATCTAAAAACTCTAAAAATTAATGAAATAAAAAAATGTTGTTCAGAGATTTAACAAAGGAACACTAATTAATGAAAAAATACAGGGTGTTTACAAAATCTAAACAATCTTTAAAGCTCCTGAAAATTAATGGATTTAAAGAAAAATTTAGTTGAAACTTTTAACAAGATAGACTCTTGATCACTAATTAACGAACAAATACAGGGTATTTAAAAAACTGAACCAATCTCTTAAAACCCTCAAAATAATAAAATTAAAAAAAAATCTTGATTAAACTTTTAACAAGGGTCTATTACAACATTAATTCACAAAAAAAAAATCAGAGTGTTTAAATAACTAAGCAATCTAAGCAATGTAAGTATTTTAAAAAAATTAAATAAAGCTTATAACAATGGTCTTTTAGAACACTAATTAATGAAAAAAATACAAGACGTCTAAAAAAGCTTAACAATTTTTAAACACCCTAAAAATTTATGGAAAAACAAAAAAATGTTTGAATAAATATTTAACAAGGCTCTATAACACAGAAAACACAGGGTGTTTAAAAAGCCTAACCAATCTCTAAAAATTTATGGAACTACAAAAAAAAATTGATGAAACATTAACAAGGGTCTATTAGAACACTAATTAACGAAAAAAACACAGGGTGCCTAAAAAAGCTTAACAATTTCGAAACACCCTAAAAAATGGAAATACAAAAAATGTTTGATGAAACATTTAACAAGGCTCTATCAGAACACCAATTAACACAAAAAACACAGGGTGTTTAAAAAGCCTAACCAATCTCTAAAAACTATAAACATTTATGGAACTACAAAAAATGTCTGATGAAACAATTAATAAGATTCACTAATTAATGAAAAAATACCCTGAAAATCAATGAATTTAAAAAAAAAATAGACGAAATCTTTAACAAGGGTCTTTTAGAACACTAATTAACGAAAAAAATACAGGATGTCTAAAAAAGCTTAACAATTTCTAAAACACCCTAAAAATTTATGGAAATACAAAAAAATTTGTGACGACAACATTTTACCAGGCTCTATAAGAACACCATTCAACACAAAAAACACAGGGTGTTTAAAAAGCCTAACCAACCTATAAAAACTCTAAAAATTTATGGAATTACAAAAAATTTTAAACGAAACATTTAGCAAGGGTCTGTTAGGACCAATTAACGAAAAAAAATGCAAGGTGTTTAAAAAAGCTAACAAATCTCTAAAAACCCTAAAAATTTATGAATTGTATTGAATTTGTATAAATTATAGTTTGTTTAAACAATCGTATCATAAACAAGCTTTTTTTGGCGCAACTTCACACAGGATGTTATCGGTATCGGATAGTGTTCACACATACCGACAATCGATCTGTTTATGGTCGATTCTGCAGATTTAACATATTTGCTGAAGTTTGATCAGTGGCGTTGGGTACACCTCAGACCCAACCAGCGGATACTAGAAATTGTATAAACGCACTTTACAAACACTTTTTATAATTAATTGTAAGTTTATTATTATTTATCGACAGTAAAGCTTGCTACAGTCTATGCGTATATTTACGTTACGTTGTGTGCAATTCGTGATATGCGAGGAATTCGTGAATAGTGTATAGGGTCTTGTTCGTTAAAAATGCATTCATAAAAACCCTACATACTATGCACGAATTCCATACAAATCACGCATCGCGCATCACAAGTCGCGAATTCACGCCTAGTCTGTAAAAAGCATTAAGTAGCTTCTCAATAGAATTTAAAAATGGGAAAAAATTATGGAATATCTAAACAATTAAGATTAAGATAAAATGAGTTATATATGAAAATTATAATTTTTGATACATCTACATCAAACGAAATTCCAGGACGCAATTTTACTGACGAGATGGTCTTTTAATTACATTTTTTAAGGAAGTATGTGCACTCGATTGAAATAGAAGATGTAAGAGAAACATCACTTCAGCATTAATTGCTCTTGCCAAAATAAGCAAGAAAGCAAGGTTTTTTTCTGAAATATTTCCTAGAAGCTCTGGTATTTTGATCATTTAGATAAATCATGAAATGCAATTTTTGATCAATTATTCAAGAACTATAGATTCAAAGTTTATATTGAATTAAAGAGAATGGATTTCAGGGGTTCTCAAGTGCTAAATTATGATTACTTTAATATACAATTTCCAATCAAAACAAGTTAAAGATAAAAGCTAAAGTATGCAATTATGGAAATCTGAATATATTTATTTAATAAAAGCGCGAATTTCTACAAAACCGCAAAGTAATTATTATAATTTTGATCTTTAACCGCGGATAATGAAATCTACGAAAAAAATTCAAGAGGAACAGAAATTTTACTTGAAAATGATCTATTCAAATCTGCGATAATTTAAATACTTATGTATACAAGTAATAAATTTAATAATAGGTGTAAGAAATACATTCATTGCACGGAAAAGAAATTGTATGAAAATACACGCATGTAGCAAATAGATCCGAGTACAAGTTATGTCAAACTTTCGTATAACACCTATTGTTTAAAAATATGAAAATGTGACATTTACATTTTGATTATTTTTATAATAATTGTGAAAGTAATAAGTACCTACCTACAATTTGTAGGTTCGTTTAAGTTTATTTTTTTAATTTATATTTAATTTAATACTTTGTTAATAAAAGCTAAAATAATAAATTCGCAATTTATTTAAATGTAAGGCTTTTCTTAGAAAGAAAAAATAATCTGTGAATCTCCTTTTGCAATAGAACAATTATTAAAAATCCAGTAACATATGGTTTTTCCTAACTGACCCATAAATTCATTTGGTATTTACCGAAAATACCCTCCCACATTTTTTCCTAAAATATTGGTACTTAATACAACTACATGTCTCTAAAAGGTCTATACAAGACACTAGTACAAATTCTTGAGATCTAACCTAATTTACTATAGTCCAAAAATCCGAAATACAGTCAAAATGATTATTTTTTAAAACTTTTTTGTAAATATTTATCGTAAATTTGGTAGGTACTTACAGATTTCATGGGATGGGAAACAAGATCTGGTTACAGATTCGGTGTACATTACTTAAGTGTTTGTGAGCTTGGGTCTTTTAGGTATTTATGACTCCAGCTAAATTAATAAAAAATATTGTTCTTCTACCTAAACTTTTGGTGTCAATAAAATTAGATTCCATCATTACTTAATTATGAATGTATGCATGAAGTTAAGATGTACATGGACATTTTTTAATTTTATTTCGAATTTTTCTAAAATTTTAACACAAATAAATATATATTAGGTATGTATATAATATCTAATACTTAGCACACATAATAAAATACAGAAATTTCAATAACAATAATTATGTTTAATGCAAAATATGAAAATTTTATGACACCCTAAACGACTCAATCAGACCATTTACTAACCAAGAACCTAGAGTAATTTTCTAATATTTTAAAAAAGTAGGTAAGTAGATACTTTCTACATATTTTCTAAAAAAAAAAATAGGTATAAGGAAAATGTCAATACACATTGTTTTAGATGTTTCTTTATCAGTCAGTTTTGATTATAAGTAATTTATTATTAAACAAGCTACAATGCATTAGTTTAAGTTCAAAATCCTAATGGATTTTTTAATACAAGAAAATTTTCTTCTTTTAAAATGTATAAGTACCTTAAAACCTCCTGAATGTTTAACAAGCTTAAAACAATAAAACAGTGATAACTTCTGCAACTACATCCCATAACATGAAGGCATTAAATTAAAAGTACCTAGGCATTTTGTACTAAATCCGGTTGGGGGCAAATATTATAATTGAAGAGGTGTAGGTAAGTACCGCACTAAGTATGAAAAAAATGTCAGAAAAAATACAAGGAAAAATGCTTGCAAATACTTCTATCAATTTAGAACACTAAAGTATTTTTATAAATATTAATTATGTTACTGCGGGTATCGTAAGATCATGCCAAAATTGTCTAGGTATGTTAAACACTCTTGAAGCCAATTATAAGTAGGTACCATTTAATTTATGAGGTAATTTTCTCATTTCATATTAGATCTAATTTTCTAAATTCAGTAATTTATAAAAATAAGTAGCAAATTTTTAAAAGATAAATTTCAATCGTCCATACACCTTAGATCTAGCTAAATACCTAAATATCTTTACTAAAATGTATATATCATGTACCTTCACACATGCTTGTACAAATAATAAAAAAAAACAGACCACAAAAAAATTTTGTTTTTGAAAGTTTAAAATTAATTGCTGATATGGTTCATTCCAAAAAAAAAGAGGATCATAACAAGTACTATTATTTACTATATTATATTTAATTCACAGATACTGTGAGTCACATGTTATTATTTTTCAAAACCCTATATGGTCAGACATTTTTGAAGTGTTCCATCATACTACTAACTTAAACTTTCAACAGCTTGAAAATAAAAGAAATTGTAGTAGAAATTACTGAATTCACTACTAGGTAGAACTAGGAATGTTCATCTCAGACCTACCTACAGTAAAGGTATCTTGTGCATTAGTTATGATGAGCATCAAAAACTAAACCTCTATATAAACTTTAATATTCTGTATCTTGAAAATGAAGCATTTTCACATAAACTTCGTCTTATATACTCATTTATTTTTTAATCACTAAAAGTGATGCACTCATGTATCTAATCTATTGAGAAGGTGTTATAGCAAGTTAAAAATCTTATACCTATATAAAAATATTCTTAGTACTGAAGTTAAATTAAGACTTTGCGACTCCTTAATATTATCTATCCTTAGTTATTGCCTTGTAGTTTACTGGCCCGCATTGTTAGTGAAAGATAGAGAGCGTCTACAGAAAATTCAGAATTCTTGTATTCGATTTGTTTATAACATTAGAAAATTTGATCACATTTCAAATGCTTTTAGAAATTCTGGTTGGCTTAAACTACATGAGCGTTTTCAACTTCAACTAGGTACACTGGTTTATAATGTTTTTGACCATAAGTTACCAATATACCTTTACGATAAGCTTATTAAAGGTCGAGATATACATGAACATAATACGCGTCATAGAGATCACCTAACTGTTCCCTGTCATACTTTAACGATGTTTCAACGTAGCTTTAGTTACAATGCTGTTAAAATTTTCAATGCTTTACCGAATAGCATCGTTGGCGCTACTAGTTCTGTCACCTTTCGGAGAAAGTTTAAAACATTTCTGGTTAATCAGAGAGATTGTTGAGTGTATTCGTTAATTTGTTTTTTATATTCTTGCATATATGTATACTTATCTTACGTACTAGTTGTGGTTATGGTCACTTATTTTTTTTTAAGGGTGGTTGTATAGGAGCAACGTTGCTGGATACCGCCACCCGTAATTATCTACTATTTGTATTGTTCTCTAAATTGTAATAAAGGCATATTATTATTATTATTATATCCTATTTCTGGTACCTACTGAAAAATTTCCTTGTTATGTAGTGTCAAAAGTATAAATCACAATTAAATTTATGCTGTCATTTCTATGTCTTCAAAGTGCTCTTCAGCAATATAGATTGGCATTAATTTTGATTAATTTCATGTTTATATTATACTTAATCAATTTGATATCAAAATTTGATGATTAAAAATGATGTGTTTAAAAAATTAAAAAATCAAATATTCTTCATTCTTATATGGATACCAGAAGAAACACAAGTGCCACAAGGTAAAACTTTATGATTAATTATATCATAAAAGGTTGTGAAATTCACATTTAGTTTAATTTAATGCCTAGCATATTAAAATTATTAATAACTATTCTTAGAAAACTTTACTACCGGATAACATTTATATAATAAAAAACCGACCTCTTATAATATGAAGTAGGAACTATAAATTTGCACGACTATACCCAACGATGAACAAAAATATATTAAAAAAAAAATTAGTTCTTTGTATATACTTTCATGTAAAGTGAAATACTGTAACAGATTAATAAAAACATATTTCTATTCAATGAAATTTACAAAAAATTAAAATTGAATTTTGACATGGTAATCATATAGATATTCAACCCATAACACTTTGTACTCGAACTAGTAACTACAAAATTTACGAGATAAATTTGAAATTTCAAACTAAATCCTTCATTGATATTAGGTGTGCTCCTGCAGCAGTTGGAAACGGTTTGAATCTTAGAAATATTGCGTTACCAGTGAAATTAACGGAAAAATTAGTTCGACCTCAAGTTGGACAAACATTTCTAACAATTTCAAACCATTTGCAACTGTTGTCGAAACAAATCTATTTAATAACATACTGTATTTAGAAGAAATACTTAAATTCATATAAATTATATCGGTATAAAACATGATCCCTTAGTACATCTGAAAAATAATTTCATCTGTAAGCCTTATTTACAAACAAATGAAAAATATGTAGAATTTAAGTATATATTTATATTTGCTCCTCATCTTACTGTTAAATGTCTATTAGATAGGTTTATTACCTACATGTGATGTAACGTTGAAGTTGAGATTTAACCTATTCAATAATTTTATTACAAAATAATTTTCAGATACCTATGTATATTTGTTTTTTTTATATATATGTTATCAGATATGCACAAACTGCATTACTTATAACAGTAAGTAATAATCTGACATACCTAAGTGTATTATTTATAGCATTTAATAGAACCAGCTTTTTCAATATACTACAAAATCCATTTAGACATAGGTAACTTGTATAAAATTATAGCTTATCATTTAGTGTATCAAATAAAAAATAATTCATCTAAAAAATGTGTTAAAAGTGTACAAGTAAATTACTAAAAAATAAAAAAGGTAGTACATACCATGCATGGTATTAAATATGGTGATTGTTGAAGTAAAGTAGAACCTAACCTTATTTTAAAAAAGTGATGGGTGTAATATTTGCGTCAAGGTCATTTACACTTTAGATTACATATAGACATCGTTTTTAAATAATCGAAATAATATACAAATATGTATAACTATTTTAACAACAAATTCTTTGTAAATAACACTGGGTAGGTAAAACTGGAACCGAAAAATTGTCAACAATTTCACTAGTCACTTCTATGCGTTTGACGTATGAGAATTTTGTTTGACACCACTCTAATGGGCAATGTTACGTGATATAACAAAAGTCAAATTAGTTAGTAAATTGTGAATTGTAATCGAAGAGACAAATTGTCCACAATGAAACACCGATAAAACGACAAATTTAGAAACGAACTAGACAATCGGGATGTTAAAGCCGGGGAAGGGAAGCTGTTAGAAAACAGTCCATGGTATTGCAATTCACTTGAACTGCATAATAAACTGCGGGCACCAAATCTTTTCCTTAAAATTTCTTTTTAACCCGGAAACCATGTGCCTATCACTCGGCTTCCATAAACCAGTTGTCTTTACGGGAGCACAAATTACCGATTAAAAACAGCCGCAGATGTTTGCAGTTGCAGATATTATTGAAACACTAAAATAACACTAACTTCGAAATATGACGTAGCCACAGTTTAACCTACACAATCTAGAAGAATTTTTGCTTACCGCTTAGATTACTTTGCAAAACTCAACACAATTTCTCACGGAACTGGCAAAATGGCCGTCGCAGGGGCACATGCCACAGAAAACTAGTAATCACGAAGAAAAGATCGTACAATTTAGTACTGGTGCTGCCACCTTTTGTTGTGTAAGTATAAAGATATTTCAGCGGATATTTTAAGTATGTTTCATAAATTGCATGTTATGTATTTTATTTTATATATTTATTGTAAACTTACCGTCTGAAGGCAGATGATAAGTAAAATCAGACTGCTGAGACTGAGACTGGTGTAAATTCCAGCCAATTTGTGTTTCTAAATCTACATTAGACCCTGTTTTAATGTCTATTTCATCTGCATTGGCACTAGAAGGAGAAGGTCCTCCAGAGATGTTTGGAGAAGAAACCACCTAAAACAGTAAATATCAATTAAAACGTGCTTTACATTACTGCACATATTATCTTACATATTTTGTAATACAATTCTCACCTAGTTCTTAAATAATTGACATACTTTACAAACTTCGCATTTAATGAGCGAATGTTATATTTTCTATCTAACCAATTGGTGCAAGGGAAAGTACATACTGAACTTCCTGCTTTAGTTTATTTCTATTTGTTTATAAGAATGAAGTACATTTATTATTATAAAATGCAATTTTTTATTACACAATTTCATTTTGTACTTATAAAAATATGCTTTAAAAATTAAATTTTATAATATTAAGTTGTTTAGTTGTTTAGTAGGTAAGTAAGCATACAGATCAGGTTAACCAAAACAGTATTTACCACAGCTGTTATGAATGAAGGAATTATAGCCAGATTATTAGCCAAGGTCGTATCTATCCATAAATAAACAAATCTATGTACCTATACTTACTACATGTATAGGTCTAGGTACCCACAAAAATATATTTTATTAAATTATGTATTTGTCTTATGTGAATTAATTTTCGTATTTTTTTGTATAGTACTGACTGAAATATAAATTAATATATTACATACGTGGTAAGGTACTAAATTATTTAAATATTTTGTTTATGTTACATATGGTATAGCAGATGCGAAATAGCAAATAACTACTAAATAAAGTATAGGTATTATTTGAGAATTTTTCATTTAATTTAAAGATAAATACCTAACTATATTAGACGTCACTGACTAATTTCAAATATACTTTATATGTTTACAGTTATAAAATAAATTTACTAATTGATATATTTATTATTATCTACAATATGATAAAACACCTACCTACCACAGCATTAAAACATGATATATGTAACCAAGACCTAGGTAGTAGGTACCTACCTACGTCCAAGAAAGCTAGGAAACATATGACAAATATTTATCTAATAGATTTTTTATTAAATCAACAATTGTTTAGAAGCGAAATTGCTTTGGAATCCACGTGTTGCACTTCTTGAATTCTTCTTCAAATCAAAACATGCGTATTGATCCAACCAAACCAAACTGCGAAGAATAACAATGCATTGCAAAAATAATAAATTCCACATCAAGCAGTTACGAAATAACACATCAGCAATTTGTGACAAAAATAAAATTCAAGCTCAAGATGCTTTACATCCAAATTTTAATTTATCTTTCATATTTGCGAACTACGTTGTTCACCTGCAGACGTCTCCATATGGTGAGGCTTACCTTTTGTATGATGTAGCAACGCGGATTGAACGCTGTACAAATATAGGTCCCGTTCGCGTCAAGACACGCGGTTAGAGGGTCAGACCCAGACACGGCTTTGCCGCGGCCTCTCCGAAGGGGCATCTGTACTCGCGGAGCACCAGCTGCCACCGCTACTCAGCATGCCGACCTGTTGAGTCCGGGCCCGACCAGCTGATTGAAATACGGCGCCGACGCTAGTACGATGCCCAGGTCCTCCGCCGCCCCCGCAAAGATCTGTGGGCGTGGGCGTCGTAATTGATACAAGAAGTGCCCAATATTGCAATAAACATGTCCTTTGTTTTCCGTATTTTCGTTTTCCTGCAACAAAATTGCCTACCCGCTGAATACTCATCCGCTGCAAGACAATTATACATACATAAGTATGGGTTCTTTCACGGTTCTTCTAATAATAATGTTCTCTTGGACATGTATCGTTCAGTTCGAAAGCTACGACCTGTCCCAAATTGTTATTTGGGGTATCAATTTCCACCGATCGTTCAAAAATCGCATAGGGAGAGTTTTTTTGTGTTGTTCTAAAACAAATGATAAATTAATAATGTGTGTTTCTTAAGATATACTACTATACAGGGTGTCCGGGAAAATCTGGGAAATCTCTCAGGTGCAAATAGAACATTAAAAAATAAGATAACATGTTTCCTACATGCCCATTCTACGGAGATATGTGTCCCTGAAGAACGCCACTTGAAATCGATTTTTCTTGAATAACTTTTAAAGTACTCAATATAATAAAAATTTAATGTGATGGACACTATAATCAGGGGTCGAAATTGTAGAGAGTAACTAGCGCGACGGGCGAAGCGTGCGGGGAGCAACATTTCATAGGCGTACTAAATTTGAATGCGATCAGATATAAAAAATATACAAAAATGACAAAAATAATTGCATTACATAACAACCCACTGATTTCACACTTAAGCCTTGTCCTCATGGACGCGAAATTCACGGGTTTTTGCAATTTCTGTTTAATTATCTATGGCGGAAGAATCTCAACTTTTGACAATTGCAATTTGCGAAACTGTCAAACACTACAAACATTATTGCCCCTTTCATTGTTATGTGGTGTTAATAAATTTGTTTTGAGCTTCTGAGAATCTACCATGGCAGTTTCGTGATGAAAAATGATAGAAAATGTTATAGGTAGTTGACAAAATTTGTTACAAATAGAGATTTTTCCACCATTAAATAAATCGCGCAAATATTTACAAATTCTGCATTCAAAAGGACAAAAGGCTTTACGTACACACATTAACACTTATTATATAATATCGTACCGCTTTCCGTATGACCTTCATACGTCCATGTTTCGTCAAAATTTAATATATTCTTCGATCCAGATTCTTATTTTTTAATATTTATTTTAAATAGTTTCTTCGCCATATCACTATTTCGTCCTTTCTATCAGTATACTCTTTTCGATTTCATTTATACGGACTAAGTTTCATCTTGTAAGATACCAACAAAATTTTTTTTTTTTTGGAAAACTTATTTTAAAAATACAATCTTCCTTCCGCGATTTTCCATCACTTTCCGTTTCACAGTTGTACTTCTTTATCACTTTTTTATTTACACACATATGCTATTCACATACAATATACCTCGCGCTCTAAACTCTTCATACATGTCATCATTCGATATTCTTCATGTCGATCAAATCAATAAAATTAATTATATTCATAATTAAATTAACGAAAAGACATATCCGAAATTTTGCCCGCCCAAATGATAGCGCTGGAAATGAAACAGATCGGACAATTCCTCGCAACCAATCAAAAGCAGCAGCACATGCGTACTAACGTGTACTAACTGCAGGACATGCGTAGGAGAAGCTGTGTAATCGGGTATGCTCTCAGGGATATGCGGCACACGATTTTGTAGGAAAAATATACGGGCTGCATGTATATTTCTTTGTGTTGACTGCTATAAATTGTGAGCAGGTTTATAACATTAGTCACTCTCTACAATTTTGGAAGTCGACTATAGTGTCCATCTCATTAAATTTTTATTAAGTCGTATTAAGACTTAAGTCATTCAAGAAAAACCGATTTCCAGCGGCGTCCAGGGACACATATCTCCGTAGGGAGCTTTTGTGGGAAATTTTTTTTATAGGAACTTGTCATCTTATATTTTCATGTTCTTTCTGCACCCGAGAGATTTTCTCGAGCAATCTGTATATTGGAAGTTATTTTCGCCATTGATCTGAATTTATTCATCAACATATAAAATACTACAGCGTTCCGACAGTGCATACTAGGTTTCAAAAAAAATTATAATTTTTTCAAAAATTAATTCTAAATGAAATGTATTGACAATTTCGACATGTGGACATCTACATGAAATATTATTTTTTCCTATACATATACATATATCGAATAAAATGTAGGTAACAGATTAGAAAAGATTTTTAAAAAAGAACAAGGACTCTATCGTTTACTATTTAGATAGTAATTTTTTGTCGGGTACGAGTTTCACGTCTTCTGTGTAGAGGTATCTTGACTGTGCGTGTGTATCGCTCAATTTGAAGTCACTATGATAAAAAGCTGCGACCCATGTCAAATAATTACCAATTTACTGAGACATAATTACTCACCAGTTGTACAAAAATCATCCCATGGCGGGGGTAGATATAGGGGTTTTACTCATAAAGAATATTAACAATTTGTGTTTTTTCTGATATACATCACAATATCTCGAAAACTACACGAGCTATTCGATTATTATTTTTTTAATTTCACACGTAGGTAGTTTAATCAAATTCGATAGATTCGTATAGATAATTTATTTAATTACGTCTATTAGACAAACCATATACAGGAAACCAGTGAAATCGGACTTCAGCAATATATTGCTGATTTTAAATCATCAGTTAATTTTTTATTCTATGAATCCAGAGATATTTCTAAGCTATCCCCACTATTCTGGGTCGCAGAATTGGAATCTAGCTGTGTCAGAGCCGGCGGCGCCCGTTTACGCCTATAGCGAATTTTACGTGCTTTAATTATATCATGTTTGTGATAAAATTCGCAATTCGGTAATTTATGTACCATTTCTTTTTATTTGTGTATACATGTAATGATTAACTTAATATTGTATATAATTGTATAGAATATATACTTATGAATTGAAAAGAAACCATCACAAAAAAATTATTAACTCACTTCATCGCTGTTCTACTGCCTACAGTAATCAATTATTATTGAATAAGGAAGTGAATTGATTTTAGAAGTTTATAAATACATTTTTTTTATTTTTCTAGTATTTAGCTTCTCACAAAAATTTCACTAGTCCAGTCAAATAAAAGTATTGAGATTCTATAGTAATAATTGTCATTTAGTAACTGATTATTTAGCCATGTAATGTTGAGATGGTTCAAAAGTTAAATTGACAAAAGTGGACAATGCAAATTTGCATGAAAAATTATTATTAATTTATAGCTGTTTTATTGATTTATTTATTGATAATTCAAATATTTTTGTAAAGAATATACAGTGTTCTGCATAAAAACCGCAAGTGCACATTAAGGCGTGATGTAGAGGGTCCCAAAATATTTATATAATTTAACCACACATACTTGTGCACTACTGATTTCTTCTAATAAACACTATTCAAATCTTGTTTTAATTAATGCATATTTTCTTGAATACCTTAAAGTTTTTTTTTTAATTGATTTAAATTAAATTGTGAGGATATTATCATTCTTTTAAAATTCGATCAATAGAAAGAAAGTTTGGTATAATTTTAGGGGTGACTCACCCTCAATGAACACCTTGTAGTGTTTCAATTTACTTGAACTCATAGTCAAAGAAGAGCAATAACAAACGTAAATCACGTTCACAGCTAAAAAGAACACGTTTGCATAAAAATGACCTTAGTAAAATGTTCACCCCTTAAGAGATAGAGCTCTTCAGTTTCCAAAAAAATATGAAATTTGAGAACCAAAAGAGATATAATAGTTAAATTTTACACAAATTTTCTGTCAATGTATGTGCAACTTCTCAATAATTTTTCGAACATTTTTGCCCCTTGGAGTGTGTTGAAACGAGCATCTCCTAATTTATTTGTTTCATAAAAATTGAGTATTCAAAAGTATGTATCAGATGGCGTGGTTTATTTTAGAACGTTGACTTCTCTTACTTATCTGCTTTAAAAGTGACCATTTGTTAACACTTCCTAAGAGCAGGAATTTTCGAAAAACTGTTGAAAAGTTGCACATGCATTAGTAGAGAATTTAACTCTTATGCATTTTTTTAGTTTTCAAATTACAGCTGCTATTTCATACTTTTTGGAAACTTGGAAGGGCTGTATCTTTTAAGGGGTAAACATTTTGCTATAGTAATTTTTACGCGATGGTGTTCTTTTTAGCAGTAGATTCACTTATATTACTGTCTAAATCCGATAACAAAAATAAAAATATCGTATTTACTTTTTATACAACTATGTTTTTTACGTCACGCACGCTTGCTACAGACTATGCGTGTATTCGCGATTCGTTATGCGCGATTTGTGATATGCGAGGAATTTACGAATAGTGTGTAGGGTCTTGTTCATTAAAAATCCATTCATAAAAACCCTACACACGATGCACGAATTCCTTACAAACCACGCATCCCGAATTTACGCATAGTCTGTAGCAAGCATTATGCCCGCTACAGACTATGCGTGAATTCGCGATTCGTTATGCGCGATTCGTGATATGCGAGGAATTCATGAATAGTGTGTAGGCTCTTGTTCGTTAAAAATCCATTCATAAAAACCCTACACACGATGCACGAATTCCTTACAAACCACGCATCGCGAATCGCGAATTCACGCATAGTCTGTAGCGGGCCTTAGACATTAGACGTAAGTGTCCCTTTTTGCTGCGACGTGGGTCAAATGCAGATGGAACCATGGCAAAATAAAACCACTGGTAAATCAGACAAATTACACTAGCACTAGATTAATATTCAATAATGAAACATTTTCAAAAACATTTATTCTTTTATACAGTATGCGCCAAAAGTATGGAATAAATTCAATAAAAACGAAACAATTATTTTCTGGGAAAAATCCTCGAACAGGTCGATTTTTAATTTAAAAAATACATATTTTAGCGTAAAATGCGATTTTCAAATGTCATTTTTTTTTCGAGTAATGACGTCATCAATTTTTTTTTAGACGGCAACACCATATTTTTTTCCTTGATTCTGAAAGATCGTTTAATTCTCTATCAGACAGTACTAAAATTTTGCCCTCTTACACAGGAAAGTTTTCGAGTAAATGACGATTGAATGTTAGAGAACGTAAATCAATTAAAATAAAGCAAAAACGTTATCAAGTTTAGTTTTTCGAATTCCATAGTTCTTTTATGGATCACGTAGGTGAAAATCTTTGCAAAGTGTCATTGTCACACCGACTTTCTAATAAGTATTGTAAGCGACATAGCAATTATTATTCAATTTAAAGTATTATGGCACATTTAACTGTTACTCAAAGAATTGAAATTTTAATTCTTATCGGATGTGGGAATATGACTGGATCTCAGAAGGAAGTTTGCGATTTATTTAATGAAAAATATCCAGATCGCCCTATCAGCCAATCAACAGTCAGTAAGGTAGAGTCTAAATTTAGAGAAACTGGCAATGTTGTAAATATTCCAAAACCTGGACGTCCAAACATTAATGAAAATCAGTAACAGAACATTTTTATAAGTATGGTGGATAATCCTCATAATTCTTCACGATTGATTGCATCAAACATTGACACTAGTCAGAGAACAGTGCTACGTATCTTGAGGAAGGAAAAATATCATCCCTACAAAATTCAACTTGTGCAGGAACTCAATGAAGATGATCCCGATCGCCGCTTACACCTTTGCGAAATTCTAATGGATTTATGTCAAGGAAATAGAAATTTACACCGGCAAATATTTTTTTCAGATGAGGCCACATTTTGTCTGAATGGTACAGTAAACCGTCAAACTTGCAAATATTGGAGTCGGGAAAATCCTCATTGGATGGCAGAGGCACATACCCAACACCCTCAGAAATTAAATGTGTGGTCTGGAATAGTTGACGACAGAATAGTAGGGCCTTTCTTCTTTGAAGGAACCCTTACAGGACAAAGATATTTAGAGTTTCTAGAAAATGACCTTATCCCAGCTCTTGCAGTAATTTTTCCTAACGATAATGACCCTGACATTCCTGACGATACCATATGGTTTCAGCAAGACGGTGCACCTCCGCACTATGCGCGCCCTGTATGAGATTTTTTGGACAACTGTTTTCCTGGGAGGTGGATCGGCAGACGCAGACCGATAGAATGGCCTGCAAGATCGCCAGATCTTACACCTCTTGACTATTTTTTATGGGGATACTTGAAGTCAAAAGTGTACATTAATAAACCACGTAATTTAAAAGAACTTCAAAATCGCATTTGGGACGAAATACGCAGAGTTACCCCAGAAATCATTCATAATGTGCAAGAAGAATTTCTTCACAGACTTGCGCATTGTCAAGAAGTTGGTGGATGGCAATTCGAACATTTAATTTAAGTATAAAATTTAATCAATTGTATTTTATTTTACATACCTCAGAATTGTTACTTTTTTATGGATAAAATTAACGTTTTCTAACATTCAATCGTCATTTACTCGAAAACTTTCCTATGTAAGAGGGCAAAATTTTAGTACTGTCTGATAGAGAATTAAACGATCTTTCAGAATCAAGGAAAATAATATGGTGTTGCCATTTAAAAAAAAATCGATGACGTCATTACTCGAAAACAAATAACATTTGAAAATCGCTAAAATATGTATTTTTTAAATTAAAAATCGACCTGTTCGAGGATTTTTCCCAAAAAATAATTGTTTCGTTTTTATTGAATTTATTCCATACTTTTGGCGCATACTGTATATGCTTCCCTCCATTTACTAGTCACGTGAATCTGACAAAAAAGTTAATGCACAGATGTTCGAGAATAATTTTGTATGCGAAAATAAGAAATTGAATTTTAATAAGTACAGTGCTCAGGCTCGTTCATAGAGTGTTTGTCGTCCGCGTGCAAACTCCGTTTGGCGCTTTCTGTATTATTTTATTATAAAATCCTAATTTTTCAATAATAAACGAAATAAAAAATACGAGCTAGATATTAAGTACATAAATATATGTATTTTATTATTTTTATATTGATTATCACGAACATAAATTTTAATACAAAATATAAATACTCTTACTGAATACTAAAAACAAATTAACTGATACGTGTATTTAATTTTTGAAACCTTTCTGTTAGTTTTTATAAATAGTAAAAGGAACTTTTTACAAAAAGTTGAACAACATTAAACAAATGTAAAGGTACAACGTACAAACTTACATGTCAATAGGAAAAAAATAGCTGAAGAAATAATTTATAAAATCCGAAAAAAGTGGGTAACACCACCTAATAGTAACGTTATCAAAAATTTGGAAGAGACAGAATTTGTTTCAAAAAGTTTGGCGCTCTCTAACGACTCATTTTTGCATATAGGTAAATTAGCATAATTCGTCATATTTTAATCTTAAGAATCTAGTGTACTGTATAAATAACAGTAGTAACACAACTATAGGTATATAATTTTTATTGTATTTGTCAAATTATTTGATGTTACTAAAAAATAATACAGATTGTTACTACTGAGCTAATTCCGCGAATTCATAATCCTAAAATATGAATGATATATCTATTTTGCCTCATTCTAATGCCGTCCGTTTAAATCCGAGTCCTACTCTGTCGAGCGAGTCATTTTTTTTACTGCAACCCAAATAATTTATTACTCCTAAGCACACGCCCACCAGTCAAAGAGTCCCCCTTCCGCGACCGCAAATTTGTACAATGTGTCTACCGCTGTCCACTCGTATCTCAGTATTATAGATTTTTTTAAATCGACGGTGAAGATAAAAATGTAAAAATTCTGCATCAAGAAAATTTGTATATTCCTACATATATATAAAAAGTTTTTAAAACATGAATATTCTACAAAACTTTCATAATTCTCAATGTAAACAATAATTTGGCACAGCTCGTACCTTTTTACTTTAAAGTGACCTCGAAACTCAATTCTAGAGTTTTTTAGACCGGTAAGAACTCTATTATATATAAATATATATCCTAATAACGATCTTAACTGAATGTTAATTTTTTAAAAGTGATGTGGTTTCTTAACTCTATACTCTATGGCACATTCATGTATTTAGATCTGAAAATGATTGTTTTTACCATTTAAGATTTAATCTGTGAGCTATGAAAAAGAACAGGGTGCTTCAACTTGAAGCATTGACCTTGTTACAAGGAACAAGGAAACAAATATCAAAAATGAAAAGTTGAACTTACAGTCTCAAATAAAGCTCAATATAACAGAAGTTACATCACCGTCATCATCGACAAAAAGATTTTATGCAACATTTTTAATATTTCTATTAATTCAGAAGTTATAAAGACATATTTTTTGAAAAATAAACACAAAAAAATTGAATTAGATTAAGTCCAATATGAATACGTAAATATGATGATGTTTTATTTATTAACTATAGTCGCGGCAAGAATTCAGACGACTTAGGTGCGTCATAAGAACAAATGAATAATTTATTATATTTTTATCAAAATATTTAACACACTGCAGCTGAGAGTAATGAAGTTAAATATTTGCATTATATATTGCAGGAAATTGCAAAAAATGATTATTTTTAACGCGACCAATTAACGAAAATTATGTTGACAATGAAAACAATTCCGTAACGTCAACCGTAACGCAAGACGTCTAAATTATGCCCGCGGTTATACTTACTTATCTCCAATTGAATTGAAAAAAAAACATATATTTTCATAGATTTATTGGGAACACCCTACATTTTTGTCAGTATTTGTACGTATTTTTCTGTATCCTTGAAAATATCCAGATGTCATGAGATAACATTCCCTTTATTTGCAAAGACATATTGTTCAGTTATTAAATGTTTAAAATCATTTGTTTGTCTTGTAAGGAAAAAGGTTCGTGTATACCCAGACGTCATGAGATAACATTGATGTTTAAAATCATTTTTCAACAACAATATTCGGTTTTCTTTCCGAAAATTTGAGAGTAGTCGTTAACTTTCAAATGGAACACTCATGCTTAAGTTATTACATTTTGGAAAGTTTATGAAATTTTACGTGGAATACATGTAGCATACCGTGTATCTAAACCTAGTCCATTCGGAGTTAACATTGAAAAAATACATATAGTTGACGAGGATAGATTGCAAGAATATAACTTTTTTCGGGTTACAATAATATATAACTTTTGGTATATTTCACAGATCTATAATAAAATCCCCAGATTTGGTGATCTAACTTCACCCATGGGTGTCGCACCCTTTGTATTTAGCAGCAGGTTTAAAATACGCGTTTCTGTCGGCTACATTTTACCAATTTCAAAAGGTAGGTGCGAAAGGTAGGTGTCGTAAATACAACACCCTGTATTTTTTACTTCGATTTTTGTACAAAATTAAATTCTTTTTTCCCTGACAGTTTATAGGGGTTCAATTTAATTTTATTTTTAAAAATTCTTGCCATATTTTTTTAGTTTTTCGTTAAAATTGCAACATATTATATACCGAGTGGTCCGTTTTTCATAACTATTGTCATTTCGGAAGCCGTAAAATATACAGGGTGGCTCAAATTAGAAAGAAATTGTGTCTTTTCACGGCCATTAAGATAAATCACAGATCTAAGACATCTGCTGCCGTTGCTGAAATATTATGAAAGAACTGAAAAATAGCGGCATTATTTCTCAACAGAAAGAACTGAAATTTGGTACAAGGATATAAGAATATACGAAAAGTCGATTTTCATCGAATGAAAATTTCTGGGACCACTACTTAATTTCGGTTATGCAACATTCAGTTGTTGTTTTTTCTTATAGACGCCATATTGGATGTTGACAGTAACAGTTGTATAATGAAATTACGAACACGTTAACATGTAATAATTTTATTCTATATGAAAGTTAAATACAATAATTTAAATAAAAAATCTAGTATTGACGTAAAACAAAAATCAACAAACATCAACGGTTTATTATCTTCATGCATGGCTAGTATTATGATAGCAATTTAACGAGAAATATTCGGAAAAAATCACAATAATCTCTAAGAATATTAATTCAACGCCAGAAAAGTCTACACATACAAGAAAAAATGATAATAAAAAAATAGGCTGTCCTATTTGAAATAATAAAGTTTTGAATTGAATTGAAGTTGGTAAATTGTAACTGGATAAATGAAACAATTGGTGTAGTATTTTCGAATACATAATATTTGATGGTACTTGTACCAAAAATTAGAATTTTTACATTCGAGAACACAAAGAATTTCGCACTCGAGCATCAAACAACATTTTTTTGAAAACTGTATCCCACAATTCAAAAATTACTAAAATGTAATGAGAAAATTTTCACATTTACAATTAATTTATTTTACATGTATATCATCTACATACTGCACATATTTTAATATTCAGTATTCTTTGGCGCGTCAAGCAACGATATACCTAATTAAATTGATTATTAATGGTTGATTGTTAAAATATATGTTTTTTGTTGATAATAAAATATAATACCCTCGTTTAGTAAGTAGGTACATAAACAAGGATAAGTGAACTGATTCAGCTATGATTTAATTGATTTTTGTCTACAGTGCGTAAACATCCTAGATGTAAAAGACGTTCTATAGACAAAAAAAACTGTTGTTTTGACACGTCATAAATGTCATGTCACAGTTTTCAAAAAAGTTATTTGCAAATCTTTCACACTCCCTTTTTTTTAAATGTCGAATAAATCCGAAATGGCTGGGTTCAAATATAGGGTATATGTTTTCGATAAAAAAATTAATGCTCTTTACAAAAATACCATTATATTAACAAGTTGTTCCATTCGAAATAAGAAAATTAACAACTACTTCCTATATTTTTCTAAGTAACCGAATGTTAAAAATATTTTCTTTAAATACCCCTGTCTGAAATATCATGTATAGGTACAGCAATTTTGAAATATTAATTTAAAACATATCAGCTGTGCGAATGCCGCGACTAGCATTGTAACCGAAAACTATACACCTGGAAAACTTCTAGCAACAGCTAAACTCATTTTCGGCAACCCACCAGACCAGACATATACCGATTTAGAGCTTATTAGCTCTCATCAGTATGCCATAGGTGAGGCGACCGACGAACGGATCCTGAGCAACGCGAAGTAGCAGACCTATCTCTAGTCTAGTCTAGTTTAGTCTAGGCTAAAATATCACAGACAAGAGATAGTGACCTCTATCGCGAAACGGAGATAACGTTATGTTGCAAGCACGGGTATACTCGCGGCAAGAATTCAGACGTCTTGTCAGCATAATTTTCCATATTTGGTCGCATTAATAAGAATCATTTTTTGCAATTTAGTGTAATATATGATGCAAACATTTAGTGTAGTATATAGTTTTATTACTCTCAGATGCAGTTTCTTAAATATTTTGATGAAAATATAACGAATTATTCATTTGTTCGCATGACGTATGTCGTCTGAATTATTGCCTCGGCTATAATTCAATGCTGATCCGGGCACTAGCCCGCAGAGTAGTTGTTTCGTAGAATTTCATATGTAGTATATAGTTTTTAAATACGAGTATATGTGATGTTCTAAAGAGATGGAGGCAATACAAATTTTATCAACTAAAGTTATTCAGAAAAATGCAATATTTTCGATAATGAATATATTTCGCTATGTTCATAAGAAAACAGTTACCGACATAACCTCTATAAAGGAAATTCTAAAAAAGAATATTTATGGTGTAAAATAGACCTTATTTATAGTCGAGATCGAAAATAATAGAGAGAGAGAGAGATTCATTCACAGCAGTTACAGTGGTATTCATAGTCCGTCTCCGGTATGCGATTCACATAATTTCGAGAAGAAGATATAGGATACACTGTATTCATTGTCCGTCTTGAATTATTTGAATTTCATTAAATTCGCATAAATCGTTCCACTTGAGAAGGGTACAAAAACTACAAAATTACCAAAAATAAGTTAATGTTGAGTGAACTTTAAAAAGTTTATTCTCGGCGATGACCCAGGGTTGAAGGTTGGAAATGCTTTGTTTTAGATGCAGTGCGCATGGTTCTGATGATTGAAAACTGATTATGGTGTACTACACACAAAGCTATTCCATATGTGGCAAAACATTACCACATTTATGACATTGTATGGCCTTCATTTATCCATGTTTTATAAGTGTTTCTATAATATACAAAATATATTCTTTCATTCACACTTCAACCTTTTCTTTGCCACCTTTTATTGCGTTATACCCTTGTTTATGTACTTACTCTAAGTAGATAAACAACGATTACACAAATACACTAGTCACGGACATTCTCGAACTATATATTTGAACCGCATCACTTACACTTATATTTTGATCTCGCGCCCTAATCCCTTCATACACGTCGTCATCCAATATTGCTCACTTAAGACGTTTACGATTTTGAGAATACGTCGTAGAGCTTAAATTATTCCCCATACTTATAGACTTTCGAGCAACGCTGCAGACAGCTCTTGTAACGGCAGACTACAAAATTTCACAGTTCGCATTATTATTTTATATGGCACCATGGCCACCATATAATTCATTTATCATACTGCTATATAAAACAATAATGCGAACTGCGAAATATTGCGAAATGCCGTTACAAGTGCCGTTGACGTTACTGTCTGCCGCATTGCTCGAAAATCTGCCTTTAAGAATACAAACACAAGATCACTAATACATTAATTACATTCACAATTAAATTAGCAGTAAGCGAGTATTGAAGATCGAATTTCCAAAACCTCCCTTCGTGCTAGATTGTAATACCCGTTAGTTAGTACGAATCAGCACTCCTATAGTGAGATTCTATGTCCTTCTTTCCAAGCATATACAGCAACGGCGGATTTTTCAGGCTAATATAACCGTATGTGCCTTTCGTGTTATTTTTGCCTGGTTTCCATAGTTTATTTGGACATTTCCACGTATACTTTGTCACAGTCGTTGCATGGCACCAAATACACTCCCATTTTGTAACGGACTCAATTGATCGTTCGGGTTGCGAAGTTGCTGACTTATTTTACACGTTGGTGTGAAAGTAATCTGCTCGCCTTTTTTGCGTAGTATTTTCGCAATTCTTTCTGAAACATTGAGGACGTATGGTAAAGTGGTGGTTGTAGTGACTTCCTCCCTGAACCTAGGCGTTTGCGCACGCCGAGGTCTAGTAGCTCTATCGATGTCTTTCTTAGAACATCCATTTGCTAGGAACACAAATCGGAGCGCATCTATTTCCTCCTGTCGATGGTCCTCATCATCCAACGTTAATGCATGGAGACTTAAGGTCTTCATGACCGACCGTTTTTGTGTCGGATGATTATGAGCCTTTTCATGGAGATAGTATGTGTCTTCTTCCTGTAGATACAGTATCCCAAGACACCAGAGGTCTTTCTTTTTACCACAATGTCTAGGAACGGTAAGGATTTGTCTTACTCCACTTCCACGGTAAAGTTAATCTTGTTGTGTTGCTGATTAATACGATCCAAAAATTCTTGTAGGCAGTCTATTCCATGCTGCCAAACAAGTGTCGTTCACATAGCTAAGACAGCACTTAGGTTTCTTAGGAGCTGATCGAAGCGCTTCTTATTCAAAGTTCGCGATAAAGAAATTCGCCACTACAGGACTCAGTGGACTACCCATCGCGACACCATCCTTTGGCATGTAGAATTATCTATTCCAGACGTATGTGAAAGTCAGGCATAGATTAATTAAAGCGATAACTTCAGGGGTAAAGTGGTCATCCAACAGTTGCAGACTGTCCAGGATCAGAAGATACGAAAAGCAATGAAGATGCCATATGTTAAGTATAGCGAAACGTCTGCAGTTAATATCGACCACGGCAAAACAGTTCAGAAAGTGTACGTCATTCAGTTAAGTTTGTATTAATTAATATGCCTCGCAATAACTTTGTTTCTATTCTCGAAAAGAGGGACATGGTTCGTGTTTATTCATACGTAAAGCGGCGATCATAGGTATGGGTTTCCACACCCCTAATAGCACACGACGTCCAGTGGATGTCCATTAATGTCCATTTAACGTACAGACGTCCATGGACCATAAATGGACATTCAATGGATGTCTATTCCTGGACATATTTTGATAGAACATACATCGGACATCCGTAGGATGTCCTTTATGGGACATATTTTGATAGTACATATGTGGACATCTGATGGATGTCCAGTATTGTACATGTTCTGTTATAATTTGAATTTGCCGCTAAAATTCGTGCAGTGCATGTGCATTGAAAAAGAAAGTGTCCAGAATCCAGATGTAACGCTAACGCTAACCTCTAAAGTGTTCTGTTCCCTTTGGTGACGCTGATAAAGTGACAAACGTTGATGAGTAAACAATATAGAAGAATGAATTAGGAAACCGAAGCAATATAAATCACATTTTGTAAGTAAGTAAATTTGTATGTTCTACTATTAGTCTATTTATAAATAATTGAATTGTTTGTTGGCTAGGCTAAATTCATAACATCTTTATGTAGACAATTATGTTAGATGTTACAGTATAATCACAGCATAGAAAACAATTCTATGCTGTGGTATAATTATGTACTAACAACCGATAACACTCGTTTTCGTTTTTAGATAAAGAAGTTTTCATTTCCACTCTAGTTGTTGAGTTTTCTCGTCTTTAGCTATTCTAGGTTAAGTTAAGTAATGTAATTATATGGTTAATTAGAAAAACAATAAAATTATCAAAAAGTATTTCTATAATTTCAATGCAGATCTCCATCAAATGTCCAAAACAGAACATCCATGGGTAGCACAAATTTGGTACAGAGGCGGATAGTGGTCCTGGGTTGCACAAAGTTGTGACATTTGTGTGTCCGTGGGACTTCCAATGGATGTCCATCGAACAAAAACGGACGTCCATTGGATGTCCTTTGGATGTTCATAGGACGTCCTTGTGCTATTAGGGACGGTATCATAGTTTTTAATGAAAAACTACAAATTATTATATTTTTAAAGAATTTGAGGTCTTGTTAGGTAAAAAATGTTATAGCAATTTTTTACGTCAGAGATACATTATTTGACGCCTGCTATATGAGTTCAAAAGTGATATATTTAAATATTGGTACCCTAAGAAGCCCATCACCACTAAATTTGAAAGAATACAGATGGTATATCCATTACTTTGAAAACCCTCTGTAAAAACCATAAAAAACATATATTCCATAAAGTAAAGGTAATTCGACGGTTTCTACAGTAAGAGCGATGACACAGCAGTTTGTTCCGTCTCGACTATTGTTTACTAAGCGTTGGGTAAACCAAAACACACAATGACACTGGTCGCTGCCTCGTTTTTTGAAAACGTCTTGGCCAATGATATAAACCACGCACCGAATTAACATTTTTAAAAAATGACGCCTTTTATAGATTTTTAAACATGAGCTACATTATTACGCTGAAATCTACTATCATAATATTAGATTATAAATTGAAAAATATTGATGTGGAAAAAGTTAGGGCACTTTTTACCTAACCGCACTTGAGAAGAAATGAAAGAAATGTTTCGAGCTCTTGAATCATCCTCGCCTACAGCACCAAAATACAAGATTTCGCCGAACAGTGTCATAAGTGACGCAGTTTGTGCTGATAAGCGAGAGTGCCCGACAGTTCAGCGACATATTCACAATTTAACTGGTATAGAATATTTCTAACAGTTTGAAATCAATTCCTGACTCTTTTGGAAACAGAACTTTTATCAGACTAGCGCAGCCTGGCATAGAAATTGCAAGTCAACAACATGACCGGCAGTGACGGCCGTTGCAGGTGGCGGTACATGCTGGTGCTGGTCTAGTGACTCTAATGTGCGATGCTCCATTAAGTAATATGAGATCCGTAGAGCAGCATAATTGATGTGCACGATCTTTAATGGTTGTATTAGCCGGAAGGCCTAGCCTCAACTCTCGACCTCCTGAAAAATTTCCATCGTTCAAATTATGTTGCCGGTTTGCATTCTCGCGTGCAACTCGTGCAAGTCGAACCGTGTATGTGTGAGGAGTGTGTACAGGCCTACAGGGTACAGATCAAGGGTTATAACGACGGGAAGCAGTCTGGTTAATATATTCCGTAGCCTTCTGATACGGAAATAATTATTTATGTAAAAAATGACTGACATAATGAGAACGTCTCTCTTGAAAATTTTGAAGTCAAAACTGTCTAGAATATGTTGGTGGAAAAATTAAAGACAGTAGATGCAGTATACCTTCTCTTTGAAGAAAATAATTCTATAATTATGAAGTTCCAGTCGTAATTCGTTTATTATAGGGTGATGTGTACGCTACAAAAGACGGACAGAGGAGATGCAAAAGAGTGATTTTAATAGAAAAGATGACCAAATTGAATACAAAAATGTATATACATATTTATAACTTTAAATATAAAAATTAACATATAATCTTGTAAAATCCTTATAGTTTCTTAGTAATAGTTAGCCCAGGCTTTGTTAGAGGCTGCTAAAAGCCGTGGCTGGAATGATCCTTCCCGCGTGGTATATATACCTACTATTTTATTCACAATGGCTTAGTTATAAGCATTTAAAAACATTCATTTTAAGAAAATTTGTTATCATAATTTAATATTTTTTTCGACAAAGAAATCCATGAAACTGTTGCTAGGCAATATTACTAGTTTATTAGTTTGACAATTAAGTCAAACAATAATCTTTCCATTAAGAAATTTTAATTAATGTCTAATTTTGAATTAACCTGTAGGTACTCCTCCGGAACTCCGAGAAGCTACAGACACTACACTTGAAATAATTCCGGAGAAAAGCAAAGAAAGGTACGAGAAAATGTTTTCGTCTTACATTAAATGGTGCGCAATTAATGGTGTGCAACATACTTCAGAAACGATACCTACTGCTTGCAAATTTTGTTGAAATGAGCAAAGAAAGTAAAGCTTCAGCATTATGGTCTCGATATTCGATGTTGCGAGCTGTATTTTAAATTAAACTAATTAAAGTATTAAAGTCTTTAATGTCAAGCAACATATCGACATTAGCCAGTATTCCAAATTGCGAGCATTTTTGAAAAGGCAGAATGCTGGATATAAACCTAAAAAATCCAATGTCCTGTCGGAAGAAAACATCAGTACCTTCTTAAATAAGGCTCCAGAGGAATATCTTGTTCAAAAGGTAACATTTCTACTATTTAATTCATATCAATTATGTGTTTAATGGTATATTTTACTTTAAGGTTGCTTTAATTATTGGCATATCTGGCGCCTGCAGATGCGATGAACTCCTAAATATGAAAATGGGTGATCTGGAAATTTTAGAATTAGCCTTGTGGCTACAATGCTATTAGAGGCTTTCCCAAAAAGCTTGTTTAAAATTAGAAAATGCTTACGGGTTTACGGGACATTGTTTTAGACGTACTTCAGCTACATTGTTAGCAAATACAGGTGTAGACATCTTACAGTTAAAAAAATTAGGAGGATGGAAATCCAGTGCCGTAGCCGAAGGATACGTGGAGAACTCGTTACATGGTCAAGTAAAAATTGCAAATATGTTATGCCATATAGAAAACCCAGGAACGTCGGCCTCTTTGTCAACTTCCGAAACCCAATACAATGTTAAGCAACAACATGAGGTTACATTAACGGTTCACAGTAATGAGAATTCAAATGTCACAATTAATATTTACAATAATTCAAATTAGTTTTGGTTCTTAATATTTTTCTTTATGTTATAATGTAATGAAATAAATATCAGTTGTTTGTATTAACTTACTTCTTTTAAAACCAGCTTAACATGACATTGTCATACGGGAATGTGACACATATTTTTAGCCGAAAATGTACTTTTCCGGCTAGTGTGGAATGAAGGTAAGTAATGAGTCATTTCCCTACCGTTTTGAAGGTAAGAAATGTCTATATATTACTAACCGATTGTGAATAAAAAATTATTGTAGTATTTTCATCCTTTACATTGCTTGACTACAGTAGTCCGACTACTGTATAATCTCTAGCCATGCAGGCGATTCCGAATATTCAAATCCGACTACTTATTGTAGGTATTAACTTTTTTGTGATGCGAGTATTTACATTAGTTTTTCAAGTGTCAAAAATGGCTTACGTGCACAGCAGCTCGGAGTTTGGATCTTGTTCAAATTTATACTGATGTGAAAATACTTTAGCGGAACGATTTCCCGGTAAACGTGCCAAATGCAGTTACTTTTACCGCGGTGTGCAGTAAAGTGCAAGGGTAAGTGCAACACGAACGAAATTTTAAACTTAATCGTGGAAGAGATGGAGGTCCAGACGTCCACAGCGTATTGCAGCAGTGTGTCCAAGCAATACCAAGGGATTGGACGAGAAGGGCCGGTACCATGGCCGCCACAACCCCCTGAGTTTAAATCATTTTGATTTACGTAAACGTATCATAGTTGTTGTCAATAACTTATGAGTTCAAAACGGACAAGAAGCAGAAACCACATTTGTGTTAGTTTGTAGAAACTGGGTAAAACGGGCCAAAAATGTTGTTGTAACATCAGGCATATCAAACTATTTTATTAATTAAAACCACAAATTAATTCTATTAATAATTAATAACAATAGCGGCATAAGCGGTTGAATTTGCTGTATAAAATAAATGTTATTTATTTCTTTCTTTGGGATTTTTTCCATTTTTATCCGGTCGTCGATTGCATGCTTTGCCACCGTATCAGGTTTTACAGTGGACCAGTTTCCAGCGCCGTACAGAAGAGTATTTTTAAATCATTTTCAAACTGCCTTTTATTTTTTTTTTACAAAATTGTATTTGTAGGAGTCTCCTGTTCATTTTATTTTTTTTTTTAGATAAGTTCTGATCACTGTATATAAAAGTACCCACTGGAATATCTCTGAATGTGGTGTACTATGTCAAATCTATGTAGGTACTATACAAAAATATTTAATAATCAAAAACTTTTTAGTTAGATTTGCTTTTTGGTAGATATTATTTATCTGACTATCATATATGTATAATTCTTGAATGTATTAAAAAGAATTAGATTCAGGGTGTTATTTGTTTCGAGTCCCTACTCCGTGGAGCGTATTTTTGCTACAGCCGATGAAATTAGATACTTTGGAGATTTGCACCATAACTGCTAATCCTTGATTCGAATAAGTAATGATCATTAAAAAATATATATTAATCCACAGTCAAGGACAAGTCTGTGCCCATTGACTACTAGTCAACTTGACTGTTAGTGGACTATAAATAGTCAAATAAGTGTGTCGGTGTAGGGTTGGTCTAAGTTCCTAGTAATTCATTTTCTGAAATACACATTAAACCACAGTGGTGAATATTGTAAAAATTCAAATATTATTCTTCTTTTAATGTAAGTAGTTCCCTCTATGGGCGGTCGCTGTAAGCTCGCCTGCAAAACCCCCCCCCGCCTGCTTGAGGAGAAATATGGGGTGTCCGGAAATGATGAGCAAAAAATTCAGGGGATAATTCTAGATCAAAAGTAAATGCTACCTCTTTCTATTACATTTTTTCTAAAACTGATTATCAACGGGTACAGAATTTTATTTTCGATATTTGTAAATAACTTCTTAAGAAATCAAAATATTTACATGAAATTTGTAAATCGGGGGATTTTTGCGGACGAGAAATTCAAATATGTTTTTAATTTTGACGTCACTAGTAGAGGGCGCCACTTATGGCACATAATGTTTCTACTAAATGACAGAACTTTTTGCTGCTTCGTGTATGACTATTGAAACCACAGTATATACTGTGATTGAAACAATCGATTCTCCTACCTGTTATATCTGAAAAAGGTATACCTTATTGAAGTCGTTAGGAGTAATAGTTTTCGAAATAATCTTATTTGAAATATTCAGTGCACTGATTATAAATCGTTTCAGTTAGTGCCTTTTCTACTGAAAATACAGCAAAATGTTACTTGAGAAAGTTGTTCAGAACGGTAAATTATGGAGATGTGCAAAATTTAAAAAAAAACGGCCTGCTTTGATAAAATCTTTGTGCTTTGTTGAAAAATAGTTTTATCAAACCTCGCCGATCTTCTTGAAATTTTGCACGTCTCCATAATTTACGATTCTGAACAACTTTTTCAAGTAACATTTTGCTGTGTTTTCAGCAGAAAAGGCACTTTACCTGAAACCAAAACAGTTTTTACTCGGTGCACTGAGCATTTCAAATAGGATTATTTCAAAAATGGTTACGCCTACCGACTTCAGCAAGGTATACCTTCTTCAAATAAAACATGTAGGAGACTCAATTGTTTCGATAGTCAGATGGATATACAGGGTGAACCTTAAATAAGTACAAATATTTTAACCAACATTATAGTTTATTGTGTAGAACACATAATTAATAGTTTTTTTTACAAAAAAATCAGAAATATAAAAGTGAAATTTTAAATTAATTTTGTAATTTTTCTGTAGAAAACTTGTTGAGGACTGCTGACTTTCATACATTTATGGGTCATAGCACTGCCAGATTGACGTGTGGTTCACAGTGTTGCCAGTGTTACAAAAATGTCTTTGCTTTTCTTGATATTAAACGCATACGTCAAGCTGCTATTTTGTTATTTAATATTGTGTGTACCTTTATTTTTAAAATTTGTTTCACTGATTAAAGTGCGGAGTCACTTTATGGTTCTGAATTCGAAATAAATGGTTAATACTGACTCATTTGGGGTTATGTGACGAAAATTAAATTTAATATACTGTGTGAAAATCATAGTTTTTCGTTATTATTCATAAAATAACTTAAGGAAATCGTGTCTTGTGTCTCTTTCTAACAGTGTACAATGACATTTAACTTGTGAAATGTGGATTACTGATTAAATAGTTATTTTTTTAACAAACAGGTAAGCTTTTGTACACGTTTATGTATAATTTTTGAACATTGAACATATAGTAATATCACGTAATATCTTCCTAAATACTTTATGGTAGTATGTATTTAACTTGTGGAAATTCATTTTTAATCGTTTATAATAAGGTCAAATTTATGTTAATAATACTGCTTATCATACTACATACCCAACTTTACTGTACTTATGCTTCAAATAAGTATTTTTAAAATATAATTTAACCGTATTACTTTACTATTACGTTAAAGGAAACTTAATATTTATATTAGAGGAGATATGGCAACCTCGCAACAAATAATATGATTCATTAGGTTGGTTATAACAGCGGTCCTCAAAATGTGGGTATTTTTTTAAAAATTAATATCTGCGTAAATATTAGAAATTTTTAAAAATGGCTTTCCTAGACTGATCTATATGACGAACTACACCAGCAGTTAAAATATTTGTACTTATTTAAGGTTCACCCTGTATTAAGATGCAAAAAAGTTCTGCTATTTAAAAGAAACATGGTGTGCCACAAGTAGCGCCCTCTACTAGTGACGTCAAAATTAGAAACATATTCGAATTCCTCGTCAGCAAAAATCCCCGATTTCCAAATTTTATGTAAATATTTGGATTTTTAAGAAGTTATTTACAAATATCGAAAATTAAATTTTAACTTTAACACATCGTAGACTCATTTGATTTAATTACTACAGTCCACATCTCTCCGAAAGGGGAAGAAACACACAGACTGCGTAATTAAAATTGTATATTTTCACGTATTACTCTCTTGGAGAAACTATTTCAGAAATACATTGGATAGGTTAAATTTGCCCATACTGTGTAATTGTGATTCCATATGTGGTTGAATAGCATCTCAGCTGTTCTGGGATACTGTGCACAAAGTTGCCTATTTTTTGTGCGGTCAACACGTTACCACAATTACAAAAGCAAATTTATTTAATAAATGAATAACAAAATTCTATTAATTGCCTAGGATTTATTAAAAAAAAAACAGACATCTAAACCAGCCATTTATTATTTTTTTTATTATTAGATTTCATTACAAACTAAACACAGTCAACATGAAAAAGAAAAACACAAATTCTGAAAACTAATGTATTTATGGAAAGGCACAATTATAAAATTATTGTTCAAAATTGCTAATTATAATTTAACCAGCAACTTTGATGGGCACATGCTGTTAAAAATTCCGTGATTAAATAAAAGTGTAACATTTACATAGTTAAAAACACCTTTACGGTGCATTAGAAACCATGGACCTTGAGCTGGTCAGGTTTGGCTAGCCCTGCCTTTGTTAACCACTGACAGATGTTTTCTCGCTGGTCTCCCTGCAACTGAAGAACTTCTCCGTATTCTGGGTGATCTATTACAGTTCCATTGCAAGCGAATTCCTAAAACAAAAAAATATTTTACTTATCGATGAAAATAACTGCTAAGTTAAAAGTGCAGCTCTACCTTTCTTTACTGTAAGAATTCAACTAAACAAAAGATTTCAATTGCTCTAAAGTTACCCCAGAAATGAATTACCAAATACACATTTATTATATAGGATATAGAAACTTGTCCCCCCAATAGTAAAAATTGATGAAGTTTTGTGTTGTCCTAGAACTGAAAAAATAAAAATAAAATTGGTAAAATTGTTGCAAAAGATATTGACAATCAAATACTTTGGCAAAGGTTTATTTAAAAAAAAAAGCATTTACTGTTAATAAACCAAAACAGACAACCTGTTATTTTGCAAATAATAAAAATATAGAAATGTTTTTTTTTTTTAAAGATAATAAACTACTTTTAAATGACTCATAATAATTTTTCATCCGAAGTTTCAATAACCCAATAATAAATACATACATAGAAATCAGATGTAGTGGATTAGTGAGGTTCTACTGTAATTGCTTCACAATTGTATTATATAATACTTTTAAACTAAAACCTTTTATTTGAATAATACCAACATTCAAATATAATTATAGAATTAAAAAATTGCTGTCGGTGTTTCTTATATTAAAGATTTACACACTATGTTCACTGATAAATCTAACTATACCTGTAAACTTTTTTATTTGACATTTTCAAAGTCAAAGCGGTTAAGATCAGGATATCATTATGGCCACCCCTATAAGACCTAACTGTCCAATCCATTTAAACGTGACTGTCGCCCCAGCACTTTATAATTAGTGTCAGTAACTGGCTAAATGGATATTTTAACAATGAATCGATTTGACGATTAGGTTCTATGGCCGCAATGATCTCCTGATCTTAATTATAGATAATTAGAGAAGAAATAGACCACTTAAACTAAAATACAATTCATTTAATTTATAAAGAATTTAGGAAAAGTTAGAAAAATGTGTAGTGGTTGGTGGATAATGACATGTAGAAGTTTAGGTAATTAAGTAGTTTGACTTAAGCATTCTCGTTCTGTTGTATGTTCATATCTGAGATTATATTGGTATTAGAAACAACTTTTCTCTTATAACATTTTTAACTTCTTAAGTGGCACCTTACTCTTAACACAATTTTACATTTTCTTATGTTTTTTAACACCCTGTATTTTAACAACACCATTTTCCCAGTTTTTATGTACCTACATTTGAAGGCAAGCAAAACTTGTTTTGAAAAAATTACTTTTTTTGAAAAAATATCAAAAAACTTATAGTTAGGTCCATCTGTGGACACACTGTATATTCATTTATGAATTGATGTACATCAATCATTAGATATATATGTCAGTCTAACTGCTCATTGCCTACAAATTTGGACACGTTTGTAGAACACGATTTAGGTGGCATTGCAATTCACACAAAACACACAAGGATGATATTAAATGTAATAAACAATAATGCATAATGCTTAATTTGACAAACGTCAAAATTTGTAGTGAAAAGTCAGCCATACTTTGAGTTATGGCAAAACTTTTAATTTATAGTATCCCTAGAGCTTAAATTATTTCCAGAAGTGTTTTCAAAGTCATGAATATTTTGAAAATTATCTCGAGCTGCAGGCAAGTGATAGTTTTCTTACAATATTCATGAACGAGGAGAAATTTCTGGTTATTAATTTAAGTTCATGGGATATTCGGCATGACAATTTCACACCACATCTATAAATTTGAAGATACAAATGAGCGACATTTAGACTTAGTAATTGAAAATAATAACATGTAGAACATAATAAATAATATAATTTACTGTTTACTGCAGACAACAAATAATAGAGTGTAAATACATACCCTAAATAACAGGAACGGGAACAGTAATAGACAATTTTATATAGGTAGGTATCAACTAAAATTATAATACTACCTATGTTATGTTTTAATTTGTGCCAGTTGTATATGACAAATATGTAATACTAATGGTTCCCATTTATTTCTAACTTTGATAAACAAACTTAACGTCACTTTAAACAACTGAATATAAAAAGATTCAAGTGAACAAGCTCTCACGCTAGGGCAGATAATTGCGGGGTAAATATTCTCAGTTTAAAGTAATTTTGAAAATCAAAAGAAATGCTCAATTAAGTGAGTCATGACATCACATGTGCATATGTTCCCTAGCAAAAGAGAAGCAGCTACATTTACTAGTAAAGCAATAAAAGAAACTGTCTCTTTAGTCCCATGTGTTCAGCAGCGCATTAACAAATTGGAAAAAATGTGGTAGAAAAAAAAATTATTTTTATTGATCAGTAGGTCAAACAAATATTTACAAACCATATCATTATTTTAAATGGAAAGTCATGTTCTTTTTTTTCTTTTTATGTTTTTATTATTTTGTTTCCCACTAGCTTTAAAATATTGTGAGTAATATTTACTGCCAGTAGTTCTTTTACTTTCTTAAATTTACTTAGTATGAAAAGAAAAATAAAGATAAGTGATTTATTTTATACTTATTTTAGACTTAAAACTTAAAATCAAATTATGAATTGAATTAGGTAGTACCCTATCCTTTTGGTACATTAATGTTTTCAAATTTCGGTAATTATTTACATATTTTCGAGGGTGCTGAGCATAAATCTAAAATTAGTTTTGACGTCTATTCGATCTTCATTTCATGACGTCACACTGTGGTCAAAATATATAGGCGTTATATACTTAGCAACTTCAACCTAATATAAGTATATAGTTAATATTGAAAAAAATTTTTCACAAACTAGACTCGACCAGATAAAACTAATTTTAAATTTGTGTTCAGCACCCTCAAAAATAAGGGGGGGGGGGGGGGGAGAATTTTTCAACTAAGATTGGAGAGGTTTCCATTAATGTAAATAATTATTATCAAAATTTCATTATTTTCATGTTTCCAAATGAGTTCCTACTTACTTAGATATTTCAACAAAACTAAAGCAAAGGTGTAACTCTTTTTTATCTATTGATATATAAGTTTTGAGAACAAATAACTACAAATACTACTTTATTATTAGCTGCTGTTTGGCCAGTTTATTTTTAGCAATTTATTGACGATTGATAAGCACTATACAGAAGATATGTTGTATGAATAGTATAGTCAGAAATTGATAATGTGATGTGGAAAAGGGCTTTCTCTCTTTAATTAGTCAAGGAAATCAATACTACTAATTAAAAGAAATATTCCATTGAAATATATATAATTTAGTTACCTTTTTACATGCTCGAACTATTTTTTTCAGGTCATATTCAGATGAGAGTCCTTGCACTGTAGTTAAAGTCTTGCGACCATTTCGCTGCTGAATTCTTATATGAACGAGTCCGTCTTGAACATCATCGTCTGCACCCTTACTTGCATCAGCAAAGGGGTCTGAAACATGTATTAACCTTTGTAGTATAATATCTAGGTCGAGGTCAGGTAATACACCACTTAAGAATCAATACTTTAATATAAAATAGGGCATTAATTTCTACAAAAGGTGAACGAAATAAAATGAAACGTAAAAAACTACTACTTTTCCACAGAATATAAATAGACGCCATTTTGTCTACAAATTTTTCTTGTTTAAATTTAAAGAAATGTAAAGTCTTACCAAATGTGGTTAGATTCTGGATGGACATACGATAATCAAGATATACTCGTGGAAATAAAAATATCTGCAAACTGCACTGGTTTTTTAAATAACCGGTAATCACAAGCAATTTTTCTTAACTTCGATAAACGACAGTCTGTTGCAAATAATTAGATGAATCACGATCACGATCACGGACTCGCGTTCACGTCCACGATATGCTATGAACGACAAAGAAGGAAATATACTAAATTCAAATTCACTAGACTAGAACATCAGGTAGACAACGTAATAAACAAATAATTCGCAAACTCGGAAATTTGTTTCAACAAAAATTACAATATTCCAAATAATATGCAAAAGAAGGAAATGACAGAAATGTATAGCGATGATTTAGAACAAATAAGAAAAAACAAAATATTAACGTTACTATCGATTAAATTACGTAGTTTGTGCTTAAAATAGATTTTGAATATTATATTAATCTAGATTTATTCTGCTACCTTACAGGAAAATGATTACATCTCAAACTATAGATTCAAACCACAGTTCGCGTAGCTAAATTATATGTGCTCAGCTAAAACCATTCAAACTCGGACTACACTGATAAAAATGATTGTAAATTTACACGTTCATGTCAAACCTACATTAATGTAAAAAAATACACGAAATTTATACTCTATTACAATCATACCTTCTTTTGTGTAATATATATTACATGATTTTTTCTTAAAAATACATAATTGACGTTGTCAAATTACATTTCATGTGTACAAAAATATAATTTTATACTAAATATCATATTCATATACGTATAAGTAAGACAAATTTATTTCACTCAAAATATATTTGATCCTACGAACGATTTTTGATCATTGTCTTTAAACAATAATTTGATCGTGATTTGGCACTCAAAACCGTACAGTCCAAAAGTTTTCGCCCAATCGCAAATTTCTTGAACATGCGCAGTGAAAAGTATTTTCCATATGTAGGTATTGAGTAATATTATTCTGAACATGGTTATGTATTACTGTGTCTTCTATAATATGTTATATTACTTATTTTACTTCCCATTTTATATATTATTTGTATTTTACACGGAAAACTTTTCTTGGATTATCCTGAAGAGGGCTTAAATACACCCGAAACATAGATTTACCAATAAATTGGTTTACTTTACGAATGAAAAATTCAGATTATTCAGTACCTACTATCTCCACTATTTTGTAATTTTAGAAAAAGATTTTAGATCATTCCGTAATCCCAAAGATAGGTACTTGTTCAACCATTGTCTGCAAAAAATTGCAACAGTCGTGTAGTTGTTAGTGTTAGTGTTGTTTCCCCGGACTTGACCAAATACATGACACTACACTAAAAACACTAGGTACCACGTAAACGTATTGCGGCCCTGCTGAACATAACCAACGTAATACTCAGACTTAGACACTTTCTCTACACGCTGGAAAACAGTACATCATACATCAACATCATACTCATGCCCAAACCTAACAAAGACCATCCATCCAACTATCGATTCATTAGCCTACTTCCGGATATGAGCAATATGATAGAAAAAACTATCCTATCCCACCTAAAACCCATTCCAAAGAACTTCGAGGCATTCCTGAAGAACAGTTCACTTTCTGCCCCTGCTACTCCAGCGAACTCCAAATTCGACGCCTAACAGAGCACATCACGGCGGCCTTCAACAGGAGACAGTTTACTGGAACTGTCTTCTCAGATGTCGCAAAAGACCTTCGATACGGTTTGGAATCTTCATTCCCTTCGCCTACTGATGGAAATGCTGACTAACCATTACCCCATATCCTTTACCAAACTAATTAATGTCTACCTTCACCACCGAAAATTTCGTCTCCAGCAAGCCTTTTCCACAACCCGACCCATGGAAGCAGGCGTCCCCAAAGATACCGTCTTATCCCCACACCTTTAAACAATATGCAACAGCAACATACCACACCCCCCGAACACAAACACATACTTTATACGCCGATGACATGACTATAACAGCACAAGACACTAACATAAGAGGCACGACTACACTTTTACAAATCTCTTTAGATCAACTTGAAATCTGGTGCAACAGGTGAATAATCAAAATTAACCCCTACAAAAGCTCAGCTATCCTTTTTACCAGACGCAGAATTCCCCGAAACCTCAATCTCGACATACTTACACTATCCCAGGAGCCCCCTGGGACCGACCGATACGATACCTGTGGAGGGACTCCCGAAATCTCGATTCGATGATTAGGGATTGAGATCGAAATAATGTCGATATATTGGTACTCTTGAAAATTTTACCATCGAAATAATGTCGAAAATCCGTCCATTCGAATCGAAATGATATCGACGGGTCTTGGTCGGCCGAAACGATTTGTTGTCTTTTTCTATCACGTGTACTGAATTCTGTTATTTCTTTTTAATATTACGAATATGAATGTGTTGTGTTGTTTATTTATTTTACTTGAAACAAAATATCGCATCTAACCTAGAATACTGAGATGATGGTGTGAAATATTTGTTTATATATTTAAAGTGATTTTGGAAAAGGAATATAAATTCACACATCATGCACATAAAAAAATAAGGCCTAGAAAATTGTTACAAGTAGGTATACATTTATTTTATCTTTTCTTGAAGTGGGTGATTATGCATGGTCTTTTCATGAATGTCTTTTGCATCTACATCATATAGGAAAAACTACGATTTAGGAAAATCTAAGTTTTTATTTTTGTTAATTTGTTCAAATAACCATTTAATGAAGTTACAACTCACTAATATCATTATTTTTTTTTTAATAAGTGTAAAATTTCAGACTTCTGAAGCTTTGACTATCGAAGAGACCCATGGGGTTTAGTGTTGGAAGAATTTCGGTCAGAAACTATGAATGAACAACGAGGTGTTAGATTTTAAAGAGTTCCCATTTTAAACAAAATTAAAAAGACTTAGATAAATGTCATTGATTTTTAATGTATTTTCTTATTCATTTTAAAACAAATGTGTGTGTTTTTATAACAGTACCTAAACAATAGATATGGGTTATGAATATTTTTTATTAATTAAGAGTACTTATTGCCCTACTGTCTATATATATATATATATATATATATATATATATATATATATATTATATTTAATAAAATAAATCTATTAGTAAAATCAATGTAACAATATTATTATTTAATATTTCTGTTAGTTCTCCCTCCAATTTGTATTACCTACGGAAAATTACACAAACTATAGTGGTTACTTCAGCAACAAATTCTACATTATACCATAAATTAAAAAGTTTCACAAATTTTTTGTCAGAAAAAGTTTAGTTAACTGCCTTCTTCAGATATTTTCATTCCTAAAGGCTTCTCATTACTCTAATTAGGCTAATTCTTGCACTTGTAAAACAATGACGTAAGTTTAAAGTTTACATTACACACATAAATGACTTTTATAACCTTCTATTTATTCATTTTAAAATTCAAATAAACAGCGGGAGTGCTGGATAAAACGAGACAGGTAATCAAAATCATATGTTAGACAGAAATGAAACATACGCTGAGTTGGCTTAACCGTGGTGGTATATCTGATTACCCTGAAATTGCCGAACCTATCCGAAGACAATTTCGATACGTTTCAAGAGTACCAATTTATATTTCGAAACGAATGGATCGAGATCGACTTCGAAATTATCTCGATATCGATACAATGACATCGAGATTTCAGGAGTCCCGCTACTGGGCTTGACGATGGACGCGCGACTCACTTGGAGACGATGGCACGGACGAGGATCACCAGGGCTAAGCTCTACTCAAGGGTGACAAAACCCTTAGTCTACGGAATAAGCGAACGCTTATCAAGGTGGTACTATAATAATGGCAGCTAATGTATGTCTCTGCAGCATGGGGAAACGCAACAAAAGCCACATAAAGTCACTCCAAAATGTGAAAAACATAGCCTTGTGACGGCCACCGTTGCGTCCTGGTACATGAGAAACGTAGATATACTACGAGCATACAAACGCGATTGAAACTATACAAGCGAAAGCTGAAAAACGACTTGATGCGGCCGCGAGACACGACCACCCCCTCCTGAGACAAGTCGTTGACTACGTACGTGACATTAACAAACTCTCCCTCCCCACGCTAAACCTTAAAGTTTCAGGAACAGCCAGGCTAAGAACACCAAGAATAGGCAAATACAAAAAAACCCAGTCATACTCTGACGCACCAGTCCTCCGAGTCATTTGACTTAAATGGCCGCGCGCATCCCTACCTACAACACTAATTGCAAAAAACCACCCGCGACGACGACTACCCCCCGGGAAGTAAGACTAGTCGGTGAAAAAAATAAATGAGAAGACAAGAAGAGCGCCAGAAGAGGTCCTTTGCCGGAGGAAATCCACCTTCAAGAGGCCGTCCAGGTCTACAGAAATGAGGCAGGGCAAAGAGAGATAGTCCTCCTCGATACCAAATTATTTAGGCCACGAACAACACCAAAATTAACGGCGCGGGATGGGATTTAGCAGACAGTTCGAGAACGCTGCTGAATAGTTGAAGTTGGAAATTTTGAACTTCGCCCGATTGAAACAGCGAAAAGAGGGGAATACGATTAATTTCATTAAATTCACGTGACTTAGTGTTGCTGGCAACACTACATCGTTCCCTGAAAGTGGCTTTATCTATGCTATCTTCGTTCCTCGTTGTCCAAGAATTTAAAAGTCTGTAGTCCTCTGTATTCTGTAGTTTAGGAATCTTGCAATGGGCGCGTAAGCGTTGAGTCACAAAATATTTCCCCGCTGAACAAACGCTTTCACTAACCTAAGCGATGACACGATCACAGTATGTATAAATTTAGGGATATTTATCGCTCCCTGCGCTTCAGTTGGTAGCCCTAGGTGATTCGTCTCGAAACTCTACTGAAATGTAATTTTATATTATGATGACTGGAATGCGCTAAAACCTGCGCGAATGGACTATTCATGATCAGCGCCATATTTTGTTTTGTGCCTCTAGCAATGGCGGAGCAGTAGGGGCTTAGCTGATTGTGAATTGAAATGAAATTGAATTCTGGATATGGAGAATTATTTCGTGCTATATGCTGGTTAATTTTACAGTCCCTTATAAAACATGACATGTTCCAACAATAACACCCACAAAAATACACAAAGAATAACACTAACGAGATACAAGATAAAAGAAGAAACCACACTGTACACTGTACGTGTTTACAAACAAAATAATGGGAAATTAAGAACACAATTCATATCGTACGTGCAGATGGTTGTCTCTCTCGCACCCACATACATAACCAATGAAGTATGTCTTTGATGAGTTTCATGCGCCTCCTTTTGTCTGCTCCTAGGGTTATACCTTTATTTGGATGCGCAAATGGACCAAACGCATTCCATATCGAACATTTCAGTGCGAAACTCCCACTAAGGTTAGGTTGTGAATTCTAAACTTCTAAAATTCAGTAGCATAGAAAATATATTAATGTTCAGTAGTCACATAAAGATAGAGCGACATAAAGTGTTAAACCTGCTTCAGAGAACAACATAGTGTTGCTGGCAACATCCCCACTACCAGTTTAATTTCAGTAAATAAAGATTTTATAAAGTTGGTTTTGTTTTTGTTGGTTATGTTATGTACTGTAACTGTTGCTCCTCCGGATAGTTGAAGTTGGAAAATTTTGAACTTCACTCAACTTCAACAACGAATACAATTAATTTCAGTGGTTGAAAGTCACGTGACTTAGTGTTGCTGGCAACACTACGTTATTTTCTGAAGAAGGCTTTATGTGTCAATTGTGGTGTCATTACGTGGTGGGAATGTAAGATGATGTGCTCACGCGCATCGCTGCGACCGGTTGGCAGGATCTGTGACACCACTTGCGAGTATTTTTTACCGCCTTGTAGTGCGTGAAGCATAGATGGCAAACAATTAAAATAGATTTAGAATTATTATGCACCGCTCTTTGGTTTTCCAACGATAGGATATCCTTGGCCTACAATTTATTAATGTTGTAGTTTAGAAAAAAAAAGACAATTTACATTTTTAGAACAATTTATTAGCAGTATGAATAACAAACTTTCTACATAAACTATTTTGTAAGTAACATTTATTACCAAAAATTGTTAAAATGACCAACAGAAGTACAGCACGTTCCAAATTTATAAGTAGATACATTTTAAATAAACTAAAAAAATTGTAATTGTGATTGTGAAATCGGGTCTATGTCCTATGTATTTGTGAACTTGGACATTTTTCGTTGCAGTTTTCGCCTACAATTTTCAAAGCTAATTTTTTTATTTAGATGTCTTAATCTAATGTAAGTCCTAGTTCTAATTAAACAACGTAATTTCGTCAGAGAACCTATCATAAACATCACCAGAGGAGGCCTTTACTAAATCTAATAATTTATTAAAAATGTTATTTTCTTTAGAAAATAAGTGACCGCGAAATTTTACGAATTCTACCTGTATTATTCGTGCCAAATTGATCAGACTTTCACTTGGATGAATAAGGTCTCCCCTTGATATAAATTCAATCCAGTTTGGAGCCCTATGGGTCGTATATAACTTTGTCTTTTTTACCTAAATTTAAATTCTGATACTTATCCTTAAATCTGTATGCGACATATCCAGCTATAAATTTGAGTCCCTCATTAGAAATAGTATCGGTCATTTTCCTATCTTCTAATTGTTTTGAAAGGCGGTCGTGGTCTTCAGATACAAACTCAGAAATATCACAATCTCGATTTTGCCGTACCGTTATAATTATTGTATGTATAACTAGTCGAAAAATAAAACAAATAAAACCGAAAAGAGACCAAGCAAATACGTTTCACACTGGTACACAAACGCACGAAAAGAAAGAACTAATAACTTAATGCAATGGTGCAAGCTTATGCTTGCTTGTGCAGCCGTTTAAAAGAATACTCGTGGGTGACGTCATGGGCGGTCGAAACGTAAATTTGTCTGTCTGGTGAGCAGACCATCTTATATTCCCACCACGTGTCAATAGTATAGTAGACAGCATAGAGATATAGTGTAAAAAAAATAATAATAAATATTATAAAAAATAATACATAAAATCACGTCTCGTGTTTTCCCTAACAAGAGTGGTCCTTCAGAAGCTACTAAAATATTTACCCCAACATAAATTTGGCTCTTTGAACCGGATTAACAAGAAAAAGAAATTAACGAAAGGAAAACAGTCACACTTAACAACAGGCAGTTCCATACTTGAAAGCAGACAACAGCACGTAGCACGCATCTTATCAACGCAGAAAATTCGTGGATAACCCGTAACTCACAAACTGAAAATAAGCACATACTGCCACCTTCACACATTCAGCTAGACTGACTTTCAGGAAGGTACTGAATACGCGACACCCACATGTAAATACCTGTTTGAGCTACATGTCAAAACAAGTTGCTCGGAGTCTCGCAGACTTCATGTCAGCAGTTAAGGGTTAATAATGCACTGCTAGTCCTACACTTTCACCATAAAAACACAATACTCATTATTTTAGGCAGATCAATTTATACGTTTAAAAATAATCAGTGTTGCCAGTGGATTAGACTCAAAAATCTCCAAAAAATTAATGTAAAGTCGCTACGTTCTGCTCAAAATTTAATCAAGAACAGTTTATTTTTTATTATTGTTTAATAATAAAAACAAAATATATTAACAAAAAAAAGTTTCAAAAATAAATAAAAACAAATGTATAAATAAATAATTACAAAAACAACACAATAAAAACTATCTCAACTTAAAATATTAATTCTCTAAAAAAAAGTAAAACAACAAATCTTACAAAAATAGCTATCTCAACATAAAATATCAATTTTCTAACTAAAAGTTCAACAAACTTTACAAAAATAACAATTAATCACTACTGTCACAGCCGGTCATTTTAGTGTTAGTGTAGGAGATGTTAGAGTAAGTCTATAGGCGATGCGTCGTCTGCGTTTATAATTTTTGCCAAATTCACAAAAGTCGTTATTTTAGCCCCGATTTTAGTCTGCCGCCGCTACTCGACTTCAAAAGTCGCTACAATAGCAAAATTCTGCTACGACTGGCAGCACTAAAAATGATACATAAACAGAAACGTACACCTTAACAGATATTTGACATTTGTCATAATTGAAACAATTATGTGAAACAATTCGACGACTATATCCAACTAAAGCTATTTATTTGTGGCATAATTTGTACTGTAGAGCTACGCGCGGTGAGTCAATGCAAATGGGCAACGGAATAGACTAGTAAAAGACGATGGTGGGAGGTGGGGAATACCACTTTTGTGACGCATGACATAGTCTATACTAGCGTCAAGAATTCAGACGTCTTACATCACGGCTGACGTTACACATTTGTTTTTATTGTTAACGTAATTTTCGATATTTGGTCGCGTTAAAAGCAATTATTTTTTGCAATTTAGTGCAATATATAATGCAAACTTTTAGTGTAGTATATAGTTTTATTCGGAGCACCTCACGCATTCGAAATCCTGTGTGTTCGAAGTGCTACGTGACCGAAATCCTACGAGCCCGAATACCTGCCTGTTCGAATAGAGATGTGCGCGCTCCCGGCTGACTTGCTGATAGAGAAGACCACGATGCAATTCGCCTGGAAGATTCGTTCCCGCGGTAAGAAGATAACGCAACGGTTTTCACAGTGATGTATCACTTTTCACAGTTTTAGAAACATTATTAATTGATTACCAAAATGCAGCCTTTTATTAAAATGTTTCCACACGTTTAATTATTATTATATGTACTTACTTGTGACTTTATTTCATGTGTTAAATAGTATCTACGTATTTACTTGGTATGCATGCAGTAGTCAGCTATAAAAGTACTGTTTTTTGTATGTTTCAATTGTAAAATACATGTAGATATAATTCGATTGAAGAATTGATATACCCATTTATACAGAAGTTATTTCAGCAGTTGTAGGGACAAGACTGTAATATTGCTATTATATTACAATAGTTATTCGCTACTTATTTATATAGATGTGAGTATTTTTATTATAGTGTGTCTGAAAAATGATGCTGGTGGTAATTATCTGTGTAATAATGATTATCGTTGTTAGGCGCATTCTAAGGTCATAGGTATTTTATGGTGAATATATATTTTTTTATTTTGGTAAAGTTTACGTTTTATTAACCATTCATAATATTGGAGACAAGTGAGATTTATAACATTATGTAATTAACTTTAATCATAAGTTTAGTAAATGAATTTAAAAAACATTTGTTAATTTATGTTTAGTGGAAAGTAAGAAAGGCATGACTTAATATTTACATTGGTTTAACAACATAATTCTGATGAAGATGATTTTGAACATATAAAACTTTGAGCCTATGTTTGATAAATGTTTTCAAGAAATACTTAGATGCAAATATTTAAATATAACTAATACTAAAACATAAATATATTTTTGTTTTGATACTAGATACATATGTATTCCTAAATTTTTACTATTCTATCTGTGACCCTTTTACAGTTGCATAGTACCAGAACCGGAAATAATATAACTAAGTATCTAGGTGGTGGATATCAAAGAACACGGTAAATATAATAGTTTTCTTCTATTCACGTTTTAAGAGAGGTTCTAATTTAATGTAATATATGGACATCCTTTTAGACGACATCTGACGTTTTACATAAATGTTAACATAATATTAATCCACTTTCATTAGCAATGTTTTATTGTTACTGTTCAACATCAAATAAACGTATGTTCGACATTTTTATGTTGAGAAATGAGAGTAGGTTAAATTTTTATTTTATTTTCGATGTTTCATATTGCATTTTTACTTTATAACGAGCTTTATAACGTTCACCAATAATGACTACAGAGCTTCTACAAAACTGTTCTACATTGCATAACTTTATAAAAATAATGTTACAAATCTACAAAAGTATATTTTATAGCGCAGTATTAAAATCTTTACATAAAACTATTTTGCCACTGTTAACATAGATCTAGTACGTAGTAGTCCAATAGGCTTAAATCTGGGGATCTAGGAGGTCATTCAATGGCACCTCTCCTATCTATCCAACGATTCGGAAATGTATGGTTTAAGAATTCGCGCACATGGTGGGCATAGTGGGTGTTGAGTATGCTGTTCGTGGAATACCCTTGGATTGAAGTCTGCCCAGTTACGGCAATTATGGCGGTTCCCGTCTCCCGGAATTTTCTTACTAACTCCAAGACAATTTTGCGATGGACGCGTTTATTGGCATGTCTTTCAGTAAACAACTGAGCTGCTCCCAAAGTATATATTCGTTATTTTTATAAAATAATTCAATTATTTCCACCCTCTCTTGCGTCGAATAAACCATTTTTAATTATTTTGTATTTAATGCGAAACAGCAACTAAAACCACCAACACCACTTTACGACAAAATCACTGACTGTAAAATGCTCTCTTATATATACCATTTTTAGTGGAATTTATGAAAGAAATAACTGCAAAAAATTTAACAACACGTTGAAGTAACTAATGATAATGAAAATACTTACGTAAAACACGTAAAATTATTTATTATTGAATGGAAGTTGCTGGACTATTATTTCCGTCCATTTGGATATGTTTAGACGCTTCTCTAACTTAATGATTTTGAAATTAATAGCGAACTCGATAGCGAATTTTAATTAGAGAATAATTTGTAGAAATAATACGAAATTTTGTATGTGTTAAGTTCTGCACTCTTCATCTTTTTAAAAAATAGGTTGATTTTCAAAGGGGACCCATGACTGTGTAGAGAATCAAAAGAGCTTTTCAACGATATGCAACTTGACCACCCTTCCTATTTAAAAATTTGGAGGGGATGTTTACCCCTCTCAGGGGGTAGCAGTTAGAACCATCTAATTCATGCACAAATATATCCCCCTCGCAAACAAAATCGACGGGTTTTTGGCGTTTTTCCCAAAAAAAATTATCCTAACCGCTATGGGCTCTGTTACGTTTTCGTTGGGCCACTCTGTATAACTCCTCGTACATATCGTAAATCCTTTTGCAAATTAACACTACAAAACATTTTTATAAACAAATGTACAACTTTAAAAAAATACAACAGTGGCAACATAGTTTTATGTAAAGATTTTAATACTGAGCTATAAAATATACTTGTATATTAACATTATTTTTATAAAGTTATGCAATGTAAAACAGTTTTGTAGAAGCTTTGTAGTCATTCCTGGTGAACGTTATAAAACTCGTTATAAAGTAAAAATGCAATATGAAACATCAAAAATAAAATACAAATTTAACCTACTCTCATTAAACATAAAAATGTCGAATATACGTTTACTTGATGTTGAACAGTAACAACAAAACATTGCTTATGAAAGTGGATTAATATTATGTCAACATATGTAAAATGTCAGATGTTGTCCATATATTACATTAAATTAGAACCTGTCTTAAAACGTGAATAGAAGAAAACTATTATATCTACCGTGTTCTTTGATATCCACCACCTAGTTACTTAGTTATATTATTTCCGGTTCTGGTACTATGGAGCTGTAAAAGGGTCACAGACAGAATAGTAAAAATCAAATTTAGGAATACATAATATGTATGATAGTATCTAGTATCAAAACAAAAATATATTTATGTTTTAGTATTAGTTATTTTAAATATTTGCATCTAAGTATTTATCAAACATAGGCTCAAAGTTTTATATGTTCAAAATCATCTTCATCAGAATTATGTTGTTAAACCAATGTTAATATTAAGTCATGCCTTTCTTACTTTCCACTAAACATAAATTAACAAATGTTTTTCAAATACATTTACTAAACTTATGACTAAAGTTAATTACATAATGTTATAAATCTCACTTGTCTCCAATATTATGAATGGTTAATAAAACGTAAACTTTACCTAAATAAAAAAATATATATTCACCATAAAATACCTATGACATTAGAATTAGAATGCACCTAACAACGATAATCATTATTACACAGATAATTACCACCAGCATCATTTTTCAGACCCCCTATAATAAAAATACTCACATCTATATAAATAAGTAGCGAATAACTATTGTAATATAATAGCAATATTACAATCTTGTCTAACTAATAACTTCTGTATAAATGGGTATATCAATTCTTCAATCGAATTATATCTACATGTATTTTACAATTGAAACATACAAAAAACAGTACTTTTATAGCTGACTACTGCATGCATACCAAGTAAATACGTAGATACTATTTAACACATGAAATAAAGTCACAAGTAAGTACATATAATAATAATTAAACGTGTGGAAACATTTTAACAAAAGGCTGCATTTTGGTAATCAATTAATAATGTTTCTAAAACTGTGGAAAGTGATACATCACTGTGAAAACCGTTGCGTTATCTTCTTACCGCGGAAACGAATCATCCAGGCGAATTGCATCGTGGTCTTCTGTCTCCGCCAGTCAGCCGGGAGCGCGCACATCTCTATTCGAACAGGCAGGTATTCGGGCTCGTAGGCTTTCGGTCACGTAGCACTTCGAACACACAGGATTTCGAACGCGTGAGATGCACCCGTTTTATTACTATCATTTGCAGTTAAATATTTTGATGAAAATATTGTGAATTATTCATTTGTTCGTATGACGTAAGTCGTCTGAATTCTTGTCGCGAGTATATCTCAGTTTATCTTTCGAGAATGACTATATTATGTCTTTATTTACGGGAATTTTGTGACGTCACCTGGGTCCGATGACCTCGACCGTATAGTTAATAGACCGTCGGGGAGTACAGCATCATCCAATCAGTTGTGTGCAGCGTGCAGCAATCACAGATCTGTGAATCCGGCACTGAAATGTAATTTTATATTATGATGATAGTACAGTGGGAGTCAACTTAAACTTACCAGTTCCATGGTCCATTCTTTTCTAGTGCCATTTATTATACACGGTGCTAGAAAGGGACAAAACGTGCAAGTGGTGACTTTAAGCATGCTTTAAGCTGACCACCATTGTACATTTCAGTGGAATCCGGGGATACACAAATCATTGAAAAGTATACTATTTTCAGTGGTCCATTGTCAGTTATTATCCGTGTTTAGTGGTTCTTGGTTGTGAACCACATAACACAGTGTTATGTGGTTGTGAACTTTTGATTTGTCCCTTTGTCCACAGTATTAGTATACTGTGGTTTGTCACTTTATTTTCTGTGATTTCGATGCACAAAATATAACAAAATATAAAAGTATAGATAAATTTCTGTCGTCAGTAACATTGTCAGCATCATCTAAAAATTTAAAAAATAAATGAAATCAAAATACGTCGTATTGGTCTTATAGCATCATTGAAAATGCTGTCAAAATATTTGGTCAATTTGGGTATTTTTTAAATTATAATTGGGAATATATTCTTCCAAATGTTGGCAACATTGACGCCTCTTCAAATGACAGGTTGGACAGATGACAAATGTAAACTAACCAAATACTAGAGAAAAGTAACGTTAAAATTGATAAATGAAATATTAAATTAAATAGACACTATACAGCTAAATAATATGTGTAATTTGTTCTAGGGTAGAAACTAGAAAGATAACTGTATAAGATGAATATGGAAGAAAATGTATTGATTTTCAAAAATTATAATTAGAAGTTGAAAATATTTAAGATATTGCAGTAAAATAAGGTAAAAAGTCGAAAAACAGGGTGTTGAAGTATTTGAAAATATAACAACAGTTCCGGCTTAAATTAACTCCTAACCCAAAAGATTTAGGAACTTCCTTCATGGACATTACTAAAGCTTTCTGTTAACTAAATGTTTATTGTAAAAATAAATACTTGATAGATGAAAATAATAAAACTACTTTTTAAAATAAAAGTACTGAAAATAAAAATAACATTCTAATAGGCAAAAAAAAAATGTAATACTCTCCTTGATTTATCATTGATAAACTGCCAAGCAATTATTTATTTACTCCACTACCCAATCAATATACAGTAGTGATTAATGCATATATTTTTCCAAAATATCCAACAACTATATAAATTGTAAACGGTGTGCCAGCAAAGTCAAAAGGTGGAGGCTAGTGATATAACTTAATAAAGGCAAAAATATACTGAATTTAGCTGCACATCTTAGGAAGCTCTGTATTGCCACTAAAAACATTAAAATTCCAACAACATGCTGCTTACCGTTTGCAACTGAGTACAAATTGCATGTGATGCTCACATCAGTTGCACAATTATACGAACTAAATGTAAATTTAATGTAGTAGCCCCTTATTAAGTAATTAGTAATGTAAATAAATCAAAATAGATACCTAACTCTCATTTTTTTTTTAATATACAGGGTGTCCCAAAATTAGCCTGCCACAAATTAACTGGATTCTACGATCAAAAATGAGAAAAGAAAGTTATATAAACATAACACGTAAATGCCCCCTAACGGAGCTGTTGCTCTTTAAAGAGATACCCCAAAATTTGATTTTCTCAAAATATTTTAAAAACAGATCTAGATAAAGTAATCAAAGTTAAAATTGAGAATCACAATTAGATTGTGAATCTAAAGTTCTAAAAACAATACGATACAGTTGCAGATAAAAACTATTTATGTTTGTTTATTCAATTAAAATTCTATGTTGCTAGCTGGTTAGTGGGTTGTTTGTATCGTTCCTCTAAATCTGTTATTTCATTGTTCATGAATGATTTTGAAAATTGGAGTGAAAATGTGTTTAATTCCAACCATAAATGTATTTTAATAGATGTTAATCTTAATTTATTAGATTGTAATAACAGGCAGGTAATTGATTTTAAAAATTTTATTAACTCTATAGGAGTGGAGCAGTTGGTAAATGAGCCAACAAGAATAACTAATAGTAGCAAAACCTTAATTGATTATGTGTTAAATAACATTTCTGATATAAAAATTATGGTGCACTCAACACCTAAATTAACTGATCATTTGATAATATCAGTGTCCTTAAACACTTATAGGAGTAATGTGGGTGTTATCAAGAAATCTTTTAGAAACTTTAGCTGTAATAACCTTGATGAAATTAATAATTTACTTATATTGTGTGATTGATTAGGATTTCTCCTCTGTTGATGTAATTTATTTTTTGGTATATATAGGTATTTAATGTATTTTTTGTGTACTTATATTTTTTTCAATTTGGTACATCTTTGCAACAATGCAGTTTGTTACTTAGTTTAATACAAATGTATTCATGCAGTATTGTATAGTAGGATGTTCTATTTAATAAAGGTTTTCCTTTTTATTTTTTTCATAATTAGTTATAGAGGCGTGCCAAACTGTGGGGGTTATTGGATAAATATTGCTCTAACTTTTTCATGTCTCAAAGTTTTTGCCATCAGATCAAAAAATTAAAAATGTTATTATTCCGTTTACAAGTAATATTAATTTAAAAATTTTGTGACATACTACAAAAATATTAGATATGCAAGCGGTCAAATTGTCTCTAGTAGGCTTTGAAAAGTTATCTGTACAGTTTATTTGACACATATTATATGGTTTTAAAAATTTTTGAAGTATTATAACAGGATAAATAAAAATTCAAAAATTTACAAATAATCACATTAGGTACTGACATGCATTTTAAAAGTATTTTAATATGTTGAAACGCTTGAATAACACCTTTAATATGTGTTTAATAAGTTGACAGTATTTTCTCAAAGCCTACTAGGGATATTTTGCCTATTTATAGTTTTTAGCTTAAACTTTTGTGATATGTCACAAAATATTTAAATTAAGATTACTCGAAAACAGAGCACTTTATCGGAATGAAATAGGAGTACCTTTTTCATGTAAAACAGAATTTAAAATTTTTTGATCTGACGACAATAATCTTTAGATATAAGAAAGTTAGAACAATATTTACCCACTGACCCCCCAGTTTCGCACGGCTACGACCAATTATGAGCAATTATTTTCAGAACATTAGATTTGCGATCTAATTGTGATTGTCAATTTCAAATTTGATTACTTTATCTGGATCTTTTTTGGAAATATTTGGGAAAAACAAAATTTTGAGGTCCCCATTTAAGGGGACATTTCTCCGATAGGAGGTACCTATGGACTTATAATTATATAACTTTTTTTTCTTATTTTTGATCGTAGAATCCACAGTTAATTTTTAGCAGGCTAATTTTGGGACAATCTGTATACCTATATTATTTTATGCGTATTACTGAACACATGGCATACCTATGTTATAGTAGATTTCGACGACAGATAATCATAAAAAATATGTACTAATGTTTTTTATTAAAATATGCATATGTAGTAGTAAAGTGTTTTCTTGCAAAATGGAAGTACCTTAAGTGTTCTGCAAATTCATACAATGCATTTGATTTCCTAATCGTATTTTAAACAAAAATGGTGCCTTTCACTTTATATGGGAAATAAGTCAATTTAAATTACCATTACTACACAATTGAATAAATAGGTAACTTTAAAACTGTATTATAAAAATGATTTTAAATATGATTACATTAAAAGTTCAGTCTTCGGATTTTCAAGCGGATATTGCTATAAATTTGCGTGAATAATTTATTTGAAGTATTGATGAACTTTAAATCATCTATCACCTATTTATAAAAAATTGATTTGTTACCTTTTGTTAAATAAGATACAAATATTTGTGTAAATATTATATTTTTCGAAAACTAAGCTATTTAGAGCTTAGGTTCATACACTGTTCCTTTTTTTTAGGGAATTTAGTATATTAGTAAGTAGAATATTGCAACACCTTGTATAATCAGATTTTGATGGGAAATATCCAGTAATGGAAAAAATGAAGTTATGAATAGATTCAGTTCTTGTGGTTATAGATTCTACTGCAAAAGTATTTCTAAATCGAATATTAGGCCAATGGATATAAAAACATTTGTATTTTTGGATATTGAAACAACAGGATTACCAAAAATGGAAAATAATAGGACAAAAATTACTGAACTTTGCATGGTGGCTATAGAAGCAAGTCACATACAGATGGGTGTATTTCCACGAGTACAAAATAAGCTAAACTTTTGTTTTAATCCTTGGAAACTAATATCAGCAGAAAGTGAGAAAATTACAGGTACGGTAACATGTAACATGTGTAGTGTAAAGTGTATACGTATTTGCAAATTTCAGAAAACAACCACTGTGCAGGCTAATGTCGCAAAAAACTATAGCAAACGGCCAAGGTCAGCATTAGCAGCGCCACTGGACATGTACCGGTTTCGAGCTTGTTAGTTCTCATTAGTGTATCATTGAAAGCACCAACCACTGTATAACGGGTTGCTTTCTATTGTGGCCAGTAGATGTAGACACGATATGTATCGTGTACTCATGTCCTTTTGTTGGCTGACAGACTGTGAATAGCCTAGATTGCTTGTCGGTTGCCTCACGTATGAGAGCTAACAAACTAGAAACTGGTATATACTTAGTGCTATAGGTTTTTAAGAAGTAACTTAGTGCTGGTCGGGGCATTAGCCTGTGGAGTAGTCATTTCTTCTGCAATTCGCAAATATTGCAATTGCCGTTATAGATACAGGTGAGTGCTTTCACTGGTACCCACAGTATAGTGGGCCGCTTTCTGTTGTGGGCGTTTTCAAGCTGAGCATTGAGTAGCCAGTGACCACTAGTTGTAGACACGTGCTGCACTTGCATAAAATTGAATATTCGTATTTCTCAATTTACATTTGTATCTAAATTAACATAGAAAACGAAACAAATTATTGTAAATAGATTTTTTTTCACTGTACTGAGTGCTCTGCAAAGAACAGGTGTAAACTTATATGCTTTGTTTAACCAACAGAGAGTATTAGAATTAGTAAAAATTTGTTTTTTTCAAGTGAGCTGAAACACTTGTTCGATTTACTTAAATGGCATATGGTATGCTAATTGTGTATAGGGTATGTTATTTTCTTGAACATGTGAATTAGAAAAAATAGTTCCTCCTCTAATCAAATTTTTATATTAGTTACATAATTATATCTTATAGGATAAAGTGGTAAAAGCAATAATATACAGGAATATACTAATTTCCAGGAGAGGTTGTTAATGTTTTTGAAAATCATATATTTTCAATTACTTCAGAAGTTGTTTGAAGCAGATTGATGAAACATGAGAATAATTTGATATATTTCTATATAAATCAGTGGCAGAGATTTGGAGGAACCTTGTCATCAAAACCTTTAGAAAAACAACGCTACTGGGTTTTCAAAAATATTTATAGGCACATTTTATTCCTGTCATATTTCCAATAAAGAGGGCATCTTGCATTATATTTCTAGAGATGGAAAATTATTTATAGTTTGGTTGGGCTAGAATTCGTTTTTCTAGTTTGACTTAATGTCACACTGACAACTTGACGTTATGTGCAAGTGTTAAAATTTTCATTAAGCAGTTCTCTTTTGGCAATGATCTTTAATTCGAATTTTTGCATTTATACTGATGCAACCCCATACACATTTTACCATCCGTACACAATGAAGTTGATTTAAAAAAATTGTTGTCGTTGAAACAGACTCAAGTTTACCAAAGGATCCAAAAAAAATGTAACTAAAACAAAATTTTCATTAAGCAGTTCTCTCTCTTTTGGCAATGATCTTTAATTCGAATTTTTGCATTTATACTGATGCAACCCCATACACATTTTACCATCCGTACACAATGAAGTTGATTTAAAAAAATTGTTGTCGTTGAAACAGACTCAAGTTTACCAAAGGGTCCAAAAAAAATGTAACTAAAAGACTTGGACATTTTTTTTACACAGTGTGTTTATAAAGATAAAAATTATTTCATACATATTGTGTACTGTATATATTTCTCACTATATTAGTAGAAAAGTATTTTCATATTACCTACCAAAACATTTTAATATTTTTGTTATTAGTATCATGATTCAGGGGATGTATCAGTTGATTTATGTTTCATTATACATATTGTAAAAGAAATCATTTTGAACCATAGAGCATTATAAATGCAATAGAGCTGGGTCTGACGATTGGAAACTGTTTCCAACTGTTCTATGAACAGGGTTATTATTATTGTTTATTGTCTATTTTTACTCCTCTGCTGCAACTGTCTTCGGACCTGGATCCAACAAATGAAGAATATCAAAATTTGTGGGCACAACAATTTTAGGTTAATACTAACAATAATAAACAGGGCCTATGTAAATAGAATCTGGCAAAAATTTCACATGTTGGACTTCGTTTTCCAGTTAGAAACAAAACACTGAATTGGATACATTAGTTCTTATACAATTCCATTCTTTTTTTCCAGTTTTACATTTTATTCCTTTGTTTCAGGTCTTTCAAATCCCATCTTAGAATATCAATCTAAATTTTCATCTGATACAGTAAATACTATAAATTCTTTTTTAAACCATAATCAGAAACCACTTTGTTTTGTTGCTCACAATGGAGATAATTTCGATTATCCTATTTTACAAAGAGAAGTTGAAAAAAGTGGCAGTACATTAATAGATGATATCGTTTGCATAGATTCTTTGCATATGTTCAGACAACTTCATTATGAAATAAAAGATGTGACGGAAGTTGATGTGACTGAAATACCTACTTGCCTTTCTTTATGTATAGAAGCAACTGATGAGGCAGATGGTGGAGAAGATACATTACCCAAAAAAATCTTTGAAGCCAAGAAATTAAATGAAACAACACCCAAAAAGCAAAGGGTGGAAATTTTTCCTTCTATACCCAATCCTGCAAAAAGAATAAAACTAGCATCTCCTAAGGCAAATACAAATTTTGAGTAAGTACATATTAAACAAAATTAGTTCCAGTTAGGTATTTACTCTTTTCAAAGCATCAATTAATAAACTAATTGTAGTAATTAGTTGATATCAAAATTAACTCCCAATTGCCATGTTATTTCAAACACATTTGATACTGTGGAATAAGCTATTTCTATCTTTCTCTATAAAATTTCTGCACTTGGAGAATTGCAGCCAGACTTGTACCAAGGTTTTGAAATTTTTTTTTCGAATAGTTGAATCGGTTCTTGATGTTGAATAATGAGTCCATATTAGTCCATACTAAGAGTGTATTGAAAAATTGATGACCTTAACACAAAGTTAGCTAAAATCCTAAGTGGCGGAATTTTCTGTGCATAGTTTGAAAAAACTTGCATCATAGTATTAAAAGTGTTTGGAACAAATGTAGAAAAATAATGAATCTATAAATATACCATTGAAGTTGACAAACGTGAATATCTATTAATTAAGCATTTGAGAGAAAAATGTTTCAGACAAAAGTATGATCGTTTTATATGTGGGATTTAATGGTTATACATTCGACTCATTTGGTGAATTTCAAGGGCAACTTTGATTTTTTAAATAGGAACCCCTTTTTTTTTAATTATTCGTATTGTTCGTACAAAACTGAACAACTTTTGTTCTATGCCTTTTTGCGTTTACTTTAAGATATCCCCACAAAAAAATCTATAGGAGCCATCACGGTATCGGGCGGGTCAATGTTCTGGACCACCTCGTCCAACTCAGCACCCAAGATAATCCTAGACCAATATTGCATATGTGACTTCCGTGCATAATGTGCTGGACAACTATCATGCTGGTACTACATATTCTGTTGCTTTCATAAATAACATTCGGTTTCCAGATGTTCTCTGGAGGGTTTCCACTACTTCTATGTTCAATGCATAGTTACTCATAAACGCTGAAAGTAAACATGAAAAATTATAGAACAATAGTTGTTAAGTTTTGTATGAACAATACGAATCATTAAAAAAAATAGGGGTTTCTATTTAAAAAATCAAAGTTGCCCTTCAAATAACCTTGAAATTCTAAACTATAGTCTGTTTGGAAGTGAAAGAGAGTAATAAAACCCCGAGATAAGAACCGGCCATGGGCGTGGTAATATTTTGTTTCAAGTAATTATCGGGTAACACTAATGCTAACAGGTAATGGGTGTACATTAGTATATTTTACGGGATACATCATAGGGCAGGAGTCAGTGTATTGTGACAGATCAATCCAGTCTTAGAGCTGAATATACAAAGACGTGCTGGTGCAGTAGAGTAAAATTTGACTTGTGTTTAGTGACTATTGTGCCAGTGGATATAATATTGTTTGGGTTTAGGTCGAGCTTATCAGATTACGTACCTGATAAACGCGTGAAAAGATGTGCGCTGTCTCAGAATGAGAAGATTATTGTGTTAAATGTATTTAATGCATTGAAACACCAAAATCCTACCAACAGTGTTGACGACATCGTAGAAAAGTGTTGCAATACGACAGGGATTGGAAAATCGACTATCTACAGACTTTTAAAGGAAACAAAAAATGAACAAGATACTGTAAATCCCCCAAAATCATCTACAGGGAGGTCAAAAGTCGTTATAGATGATTTCTTCAAAAATGTCATTCGCAGAAAAGTACACTCATTTTATTTTAAAAAAGAAATACCAACGCTAAACAAAATTTTAAGTAAACTTTCAGAGGACAACGATTTTCCAAAAATCAGTAGAAGCAAATTATGGGCCGTCTTACGAGAGTTGAATTTTTGCTGGAAAAAGGAAGTCTGTTCTTATCGATAAAGATGAAATTATTTGTTGGCGAAGATTCTACTTAAGATCAATTAGAAAATTCTGTGACGAAGGGAGGAATATTTATTATCTAGACGAAGCTTGGGTCAACGAGGGATATTATACTGTAACAAAAGTATATCAAGATAAAAATGTAAAAAGTTTTCGACCAGCATTTTTGGATGGACTTTGAACAGGGTTCAAGGCACCTTCAGGTAAAGGGCGAAAATTAATAGTGACACATATAGGTAGTGCAGAGTATTTTACACGGATGTTGGATCTTATTCCTCCGGGGTCTGTAATTGTCATGGATAATGCCAGTTACCATTCACGGCAGACCGAGCGGATGCCTACAGCTGCTTGGAGGAAAGCCGATATAATTCAATGGTTATCCGGAAAAAACATTTCTTTTGAAACAAATATGGTGAAAAAGGAACTTTTGACACTTGTCAATCTTAATAAAGATCAGAAAAAATATGTTATCGATGAAATGGCAACAAATCGCCAAATAACGGTACTACGGTTACCACCTTATCACTGTGAATTTAACCCATTCGAATTAGTCTGGGCGCAGGTAAAGGGAGATGGACCACGAAATAATACGTTTAAATTAAGTGATGAGAAAATTTTGTTAAAAAATTCCTTGGAACAAGTAACTGCAGATAACTGGCAAAGATGTATACATCATGTACAAAAAGAAGAGGAGAAAATGTGGGAACTCAATAATTTAATTGACGTTACTGTGGAACCTATCGTTATCAATCTAGGAGGTGAAGATAATTCATCAAAATATTCAGAGGATGAATTTTAATATACCTACTTTGTTATTTTCTTTATTGTACATTTATACAACACTACATTTACTCACCATAATTTTAATTTTTAAAATACATATATTTTTGTGTGGAATAAATTCTATTCATTAAATTTAAATAAATATTTTGATAATAATATTGAATAATTTTATTTGAATTACTAAAAACCCTCTTAACCCGGTTATGATGCTTAAAGTAACCTATAGTTTTGAAATGTTGTTTTTATATTGTATACTTATAAGAGAAATGGACTGAGAAATTGAAGCGGTATAGATAAAGACGGATTGTTGGGGATTAAATTTTACCTACCTGCTACAATTTAGTACAACCCGGTCACACAAAGTTTTTTTAAAAGTACACCTTATCTATACCGATAATACATAATATAAAAATATTGAATATAAGCACCAGTACTACATTTATTTATGATTTGCATACATAATAAGCTTTTATTACTCTCTATCATTTCCAAACAGACTATAAACGTAAACCATTAAATCCTGCGTATAAAACATTGATACTTTCGTCTGAAACATTTTTATCTCAAATGCTTAATTTTCAAGATATTCACGTTTGTCAACTTAAATGACGCACCCGGTATATGATGTATTTTAATGGTAGAGCACAAATGGTACCAGATAATCTTGGAGCTAAAATGTAATACTTACATACTTTGTTATATTTTTGATAATTTATTCAAGGTATTAACCTACAGAAGTCATACTATATTTATTTTTGTTATTTTATGTCAATATATAATTTGGTTGTCTTTCATTTCATTCCATACTTTCTTTTAACTTGAATTTTGTCATAATAGCTATATTAGCAGGCAGCGAACCAATTGTCAATTTCATGAAGTGACGTATCTCAATTTTTTGCAAAATTTTGATTTTCCCAAAAGTAATGATACGTTCCATATATAGTATATGAAAGTTAATACTTTTAACTACTAACTGCCCGACTTGCAGAAGTGTCACGTTTCTCATATTTCTTCAGTAGACGGACAAAAAGTATAAGAATCTTCAAATTGCTCTCCTGTAAAATTTGAAAAGCTGAAATAAGCCACTTCGTGAAATGGGCGACAATATCTCTGAAATCAAGTAATGAACTTGTATCAAATTGGACACAGTATCATGAAAAATTTTATTTTAATATTGTATAGTGCCAATGGCGCCAAATCAACGTTTTTCAACCCTTTTACGAAATAAATACACTGACTACATTGAACAACATTAGTTTCATTGATCTTCGTGACCTATTTACTTAAAAGAAAATTATACCCCTCCAGTTTTCCTGAATGCAGTTTCCTAAATCAACATATTATCGTTGCGCCTTCAAAATGCAACGTGCATTTTAACAATTTTATTAGTAGATGCAGAACACTGTTTCTTGGATGTAATATATATATTTTTTGAAACTTGGGTTTTTTGTTGTGTATAGTTGAGGAACAAATATATTTGATATTAATTATTTATGTGTACTTAATAGAATGGACTTTTTTAACATATAGCTTATTTGTTCCCTACTATTATGTGATTATTTTATTATAATTGAAGACACAAGTTGCTGAAGTTGTTATGTTCCAATTTCTCAAAGACTTTTCTCTGCATGAATGAAGATGTTATGTACATATCTTTCATACAGCATCATCGAAAATCTCAGATATCTTGACTGACATTAAATTTATAAGATTTTCGATGATGCTATGCGAAAGATGGGTTTATAACACCTGCAGTCATACAAAGAAAGCTGTGTTTGAAAAACTGTAACATACCCACCTTTATCCACCCGTATCTTCAGTTATTAGGTACCTATTATGGCTGGTTTTAACTTCAGATGTGACTTAATATCAGCTGTCCCGTCACATTTTGAGGCGCAACGAGGGTTTTTTTTTCCTAAGTTTTAGAACACTTTAATTTAAATGAAAATAAAGAAAACATTGTTTCTTATATTTGACATAAAATGTTATGATTTGCTACGAAATATATTATTTTAATTTTTTAAAATAACTACGATAGCTATAGTTAATTACAAGTCCAAATATGCACTGTTTTTTTTATTTAATCCCAGTTATTTCAAAAAGTAAGTAGGAAAACTATATGAAAATGTTTAGAATTGAATGGAGACTGCAAAAATGTAACAATATGCTGAACCAGCCATTAAAAAAATGAGTTTAGTTTGTTACAAATTTTTGGAGCACCCTGTATGTTCGAAATATCATCACTTTGTAGAAATTATAATTTTTTTTTATATAGGTACTTCCAGCATTCGTTGACCCTGTACATTGACATGAACTTTAAACTAAGGTATGTTTGCCTCAGTCATTATATTTTAGCCCCAGGAGTATCTGATAGTATTTGTACTTTTTCCTTTGAATACTCTGATACTTTTTTATTTTTCTCATTTGTATTCCTTTTTTAATCGATTGGCCTTGTTTGTATTTATTTTATATTTTTAGCGTCAGCTTTAAATTGTCTGATATTTATGCAAGAATGATTAAACGTTCACCAGTTAAAGAACATCAAGCAGAGGGTGATGTGTCAATGTTAATTACATGTGCTGCAACACTAGGTGAAAAATTTGTAAATTGGGCAAATGTTCATGCAAAAAACTTTTGTGAAGTCCCATCAATGGTACCTGGAAAGAAAATTGGAACATAATTTTATTTAAAAAAATATTGTCAGGGTTGTTGAACAATCAAAACTGTTATTCTGTTGCTGCAGATGAATGCTTATAATTATCAAGTCGAATCTTTCTTGTAAACTTTAATTCTTTCGCATTTACAACTTCAAAAATGAGGTAATAATGTATTAGAAAAGAGATTATATTATAATTTTTGTATAATTTATTATAAAAAAATTTAAATAAGGAGATAAATTTATATTGATAAATTTGTTTTCATGATTTGATCATTTTATATAGCAAAGGGGGCAGTTAAATTGATATCTATATCTGCATATGCAAACACTAATAAAATTGTCATTGAAGAAAAAATGGTGTTAAAGGACTCATGATAACGATAATTTGATTGTTGATCAGCTTTTAATGTGTTCCACTTTTATTTAATAATAAGTGATACTATATTTGTATTTATATTAATATTTTATATAAGATTTTTATGACAGTAATAATATAAATATTAAATGAGAAAATGAGGTATGTAATTTTTTAACTATATTTTTTTTAGGATCGATTTTTATCATTTATTTAAAGAGGACAAATAGATATGATAGCGAAACAGTCAAAATTAGAAATCTATATACATTTTTTTATATGAATGCAATATGATAGAAAAGAATCTATTTGTCGATTTTTGTGAAATTATAAAAATGAAGAATTTCAAAGCACTATTTTACATATGACGCTCCTATTTAGATTGGCGAGTATAATTACTTTTATTTGTGTATTGAAAAATTAATAAAATGTTTTTAAGATGGAGTAGAATCAGTAGTTTAAAGAAGAGCTAGGCAACTAAGCCGACTATATATTGCAACTGACTACTATTTCTGCAAGGAATCTGGACTGGTTTCAAACTATCAGAAATATTGGACCAGTAAAGTTATGAATTTGTTTTCATAAACATCACACAAGTAGTTGGAATGTTTTTGACAGTTTGATACTAGTCTTGACTCATTGCTTGAACAGACCTATCTTATGTTCATTATATGTCATTAAAAATGGAGTCATCGTTTTTTTTTTTTTTTTTGCAAACAAAATTTGTATCAATAAGTTCTGAATCAGCCTGTATATAACAACAAAGCACAAAGAACTAACAGTTGAATATTATAGTCAGTATTTGAAAGGTGCAGTCAAATATTGAAAATTCAAAACTCAAAATGTTTATTTCAATTTTTTCCAATACAAAATCTATACAGGTTAGAGATTACAATACAACATATAAGACGAGATGGTTGGTCAGGGCCACAAAAGCAAGAGTGGGCCCTGAGGTAAAAACTTTTGCGGGGCTCCAATAATGTTAAACTTTTTCAGGAAGTTCAAGATCATGGTGTCTTTCTTTTAAATTTGTGTAAGGCTATATAACGGCATTAAAATATAGATAATTCGTTGGATCTAGTATCCAGATCTCACGAATTATTGGGCCTCAATGGACATAATGACAACAAACTATTAAACAAATGTTTATACTTATTTTGTCTACTACGATTTTGGATGTATTCAATTAAATAGTTTCATATAGCGATACAAAATGAGTATTTTCAATAACACATTCTTATTTTTAAGGAATAAATAAATGAAACATAAAACTAATATTTAATACCCTTAAGACATGGTTCATCTACTTCATTTAGACGAAGCGTTTAGTCGCTACCTCTAATAACGCCACTTGCTGAAGTTAATTTAGGTGTAACTGGTCCATTGTTCTCTATTAGTCATTACCAGCAACTGCAAGTCAAAAGTGTCTAGAAATCAACTTGTTAGAGAGATAAATTTATTACGTGCGATTTATAATTGGTTCAAAGAAAATGGCCAAAAGCGAAGAAAATCGTTTGCATTCCTCTTTAGAGGAGGATGAAATACTTATACAGGGTGTCCAACAAATATGCGCACAAATTTCGGGAACCTAATCTACTGATAAAAATAGTCATATAAGCTTATGTAACACTTTTTCGAATTCTCAATAATAACGAAGTTATGGCCAGTCAATACATTTGCAGTCCTCTGCAATAAGAAATACAAATCGTCTCTCTCTCTCGCTCTAGAGACAAAAACCATGATTTATTTAAGTATCGTGTCTTCACGAGTGTCGACAATATTGCGAAAAAAATTGATTTGGGAAGTGTTAAATCTCATGATAATGAATAATTACTCTAACACAAAATTACGTGATATGCATTATTATTATGGGCTAGCAGCTGGTAATACATATGAGGCGCCTTTACTATGACGCATTTCCTAATAGAATATTACCTCAACCACGAACGTTTTCTAAAATTTATTGGAGACTAGGGGAATATGGAATGCCTAAGGGAGAAGCGGATTGGATGTCGGGCACCCAAGAAGAACACAAACAGGTACAGAAGAAATAATTTTAAATTCTATCGAAAATAATCCCATGAGTAGTTTCAGAAAAATTACCACAGAGCACAATATTCCTAAAACTTGTGTGTACTACGAGAGAATTCACTTCATCTTTACCATTCGGCGACTCTGCGTCACATCTATTATTTTGTAATACCATAAATAATCTTCAAAATGAGGATAACGAATTCTTACAAACCATACTATTTACCGACGAAGCAGAATTTGGTCATGACGGGTTGCTTAGTTTACATAATTCCCATTTTTGGAGTGATGAAAATCCTCACGTAACCGAACAGTTTTTAGCTAAATGTATGGGTGGGAATTGTAGGGGATCATTTAGTTGGATCACATTTTTTCCCAAATAAGCTAGGTGGTGAAATATATTTAGATTTTTTAAGGAATTACTTACCCCGCCACACTTCAGTGTACCAGTAAGGGAATATATTGATACGGAATTTCCTAATAGATGGATTGGCCGTGGTGGATTTGTGGAATGGTTCCCTAGATCACCAGATCTTAATCCCATGGATTTCTTTCTGGGGGTACCTCAAGACCTTTATTTGTACGGGACCAATAAACAACATTGCAGAATTAAGAGAAAGAATAATCGAAAGCTATAAATATTATTAGACAAGCCCGGAATATTTTTTCGAACCTGCCAGTCATTTTTACGAAGAATTAATTTGTGTACAGAAATAGCAGGGAACCACTTTGAAAGTCTTTTGTAAATATTTTTTATTTGTTAAGTAGTTAAATAAATCTTGTTTTTGTTTCCAAAGCACGCTTTGTATTTATTATTGCTGAGGACTACGTGATCTTATGAAAATTTCAATGACATTTTTCTCGAAAATGGTTAGTGAATTGAAACAAGATAATTTTTTTTATAAGATATTTAATGGGATTTTATTTTGGCATATACAAATTAAAAAATTATTATAAATAAAAAAAAATTACCAGATTTTTTTACATGGATTGGAGGTTTAAAGGTGTTGTGGTTTTTTATTTTGAATTCTTTCTCATGTTTATGGTCCACCTGAATGTGTATAACTGTACCGAATTTGAAGACACAACGCACCTTAATCGTTACGTCGAAATGATTAGTAGTCGTTCTTTTAAAGGTCGTCACTAAATGATGTAGAGGGACCGTATCTTTATACTTCAATCAATTAACAAATATCTAAAACATAAAACGAAATAAAAAACCCAATAAACAGCTAAAGTTTTTGACAAAATATGTACCAATCATACTTAATATAATGGGGTACTCTTTGCTTTGAACGAATCTATTATTGCACTAAAGTAACAGCGTTTAGCCAAATCTGACTATAGCTTATCAACCTAAATATAACAAATGACCTGAATAATAGGTCTGATCCAACAGCCGTCAAGAACTGGTACAGAACCGTGAGAAATGTTTGACCAACCATCTTACGTTGCACTCTCCACGAGTAGAAACAACTAAACTGACTAACTACTTCTGGACGGTTCGGAATCGATTCTTGCTGTGTTGGAACAAACCTAATAATTCACATCATTTTCATTTCCAAATAACGTAGTAATTTACATATGTAATGCTTACAAAGTTTTTAATGACTATGATAGGAATTATATTTTGTATGAATTTTATATATGAAATAATAAATTAATTTAATTAATATAAAAAATTATAATAAATTGTTAAAAAATTTGTATACTTGAGCAGGCCGGGGTACAGGCCCTTAAAAGAAGGGTGGGTCCGGGAAATTTGGTGCTTTATTTTGCGGGAATCCTGTTCATAACATCGATTTGCCCTATCCATTTTTTTATTACTCTGATAGAGTTTTTAGTCAAGCTCCGGCCAGCATGGTATTTTAAAAATATTTAATAATATCAATATCAATTATACATACAAAAAATAATAATAAAAATGGTACCTATATATTTACTTATAGTAATAAACACCAGCTTGACTCAACAGGTACTTCAGGGAACAATGCTCTCTGCTCAGTGGGTGTTACTGAAAACAAAATGTATTTAAGTCATTTTTGTACCATTGAAGTGATCAACAAATTATTACCATCAAATTTTGTATAGGGTAACTCAAAACTACTCGTTAAAATAAGATCCAAAAAAGATATTAATATGGGCACACAAATATATACGTTACTAGGCCAAAATACAGGGTGTTTAATTTAAAAATATGTAGGTATATATCCAAATTTGTTTGCATGTTTAAATCAATTTTGACAAATCAACATATTTCAGCATTTATTTATATTTGAGTTGCCATTGGAATGCATTATATAGATATTTACATACCACATGCAAATATTCCACATAAAATTAATACAAAGAATTGTTCTTCGGTTTATGTCATAGGACTCGGATAAAACATATTGTTTTGTTTACAATGTAGTGAATATTAAAACTATTATTTGTGGTACTTACAAACATATTTCAGTATGACAGCTGGATTCTGCGATATATTTCTGTCAATGTCTTTAATAATATATTCCAATCTGTTACTTATATTGTTCAAATCACCATGCACCGTTTCCAAAAGGTTATATTTTTTATTCCAGAAATAGGGTATTTTTTTGTTTATTAAACATTCTTTATATTTATTTAGGAGCTAAAATAAGTATACGTTTAATTAAACTTATATTAACATGCATATTACCACATTAATTTTTAAATACTAGTTTTAGTTACCATCTTCCATAATATATTTTATTACTATTATTAAAATATATTTATTCAGTACTACTTACATACATAAAGATACAACTCAATGAATTACAAATCCAGAAATTTGGATCTTGTTTTTCTGCCTCCCATAAAACTACAGTTTTTAAAAAATAACTAGATATTTGATTAGATTGCATTGTATCTCTCATTTTCTGAAAGTAGATAAATTGTATAAATTTACAAATGTTTAATATATTCCTAAACTATATATAATAAGTACAAGTGATTCTCGTTTCCAGAGTATTAATCAACCCAATACTTTTAAGAATTTAACTTTAGTTAGTTCAAATTTCATTATATTAACTGATTTAGATTATCAAGAAAAATATATTTATAATTGCGGCAAGAATAAAGACGACTTACGTTATATGAACAATTGCATAATTCATTATATTTCCATCAAAGTATTTAAGAAACTGCAACTGAAAATCGTAAAACTATATATTATACTAAATGTTTGCTCTATTGGTATCTTACACTAAATTACAAAAAACAATTGTTTAAATTATGGTTACAATAAAAACAATTGCGTGACGACAGCCATGACGTAAATCATCTGAATTTTTGCCACAACTATAATCTTAAAATTATAAAAAGTTGAATGACCCAATAAACTCATAAACAAAGTTGTCCCATGTAGCTATACTCGCGTCAAGAATTCAGACGTCTTACGTCACGGCTGACGTTACACATTTGTTTTTATTGTCAACGTAATATTCAATATTTGGTCGCGTTAAAAACAATTATTTTTTGCAATTTAGTGCAATTTATAATGCAAACTTTTAGTGTAGTATATAGTTTTATTACTAGCAGTTGCAGTTTCTTAAATATTTTGATGAAAATATTGTGAATTATTCATTTGTTCGTATGACGTAAGTCGTCTGAATTCTTGTCGCGAGTATAGCTTGTCTGAAGTTTGTCAATAATTGGGAAATATGAATTATTTGTGTTAACCTATGTAAAGTAATAATACAAAAGAACTTCATATGCATTGTTTATCCTTATTTTACAGATACATATAATATTGCATATATGTGCATAGGTATAAGCCTATCTTTCTTACATATTGCTCCATTAGATTGTTCTTCTTAACCACAGACGTTTGGTAGTGAATTTTTATTAATTTATATAAAACGAGTGTTTTAATAGTTGCCAAATGTGAATGAATGCATTACTACTAATAATATAACTTTATTCATTCAAACAGTTTCTATTCATTCATAATTTTTCCTGATTTCCCAAAAAATATCACCATGCTTGAATCTTTCGGAGGTCATTCAACTTCTTATAATTTAAACATGAAACAGTCGTACGGCTAATTCATGGTTCCCTCTTTTAAATTCATGTTAAATTCCCTGACTTTTTCAGGTTTTTCCATGACACACTATAAAAAAGTAACTCAAAATATTGTAACAAAATATCTATTCTTTGGCGTGAATACATAGTAATTGGATTTGGAACATATTGTAAAATAGATATAAAACCGAAGTAAATTAAAAAAAAATATTTGTCAATTTCAATTAATTTTAAAATTCCCCGACTGTTGTGAATATTAATTTATTTAAAAATTCCCTGACTTTTCCAGGTTTTCCAGGTGAGAGGAAACCCTGTAATTCTACATTCATTTCTCTAAGTTATGAGTTTTCCTGTTGGAGCCATTACAATGCAGTGTAGATAAACTAATCTAAACATGCGTCACACGTTAATCCACATTACCAAGGAATTCGGATTAATGGAATTTAGATTATCGAGACATCACAAATATATAAATTTTAGATTTCTTTTTTTTTTGTACACTTCATACATTATATTCAATGGTCAAGCTAATATAATATAAAAATGAAGTATATTCTATTCAAATTGTAGTAATGGCAAAATACTATATTGAAAATCATTGACTAATGTAGAATACACAAAGAAATAAAATTATTTTAAAGTTACTTACTTTCAACAATCGTAATGCAGGTTTTAGATGGCCTTTGCTATGTATTAGATGTCTTTCCTGTTTTTGAAAAGATAATCGCCAATATCTACCTCCGTAATTTGGAACTCCTTTCGGATACTTTGGTACAACAAAAAAATCAGACTGAAACGTTAAGTAATGCCATAACTGAGATTATTCAAATTCATTTGTGCAAAGCAATGAGGTTATAGTGGTAAATTTTAATTTTTTTATTACTTGTACTACATAAAATCATCATTTATTGATTTAAAGAAAATGTTCTGTAGAAATACTAACCATTTCAGAGTTGGAGTAACTGTACGGATTTTGTTTAAATCCATTTTTTGGCCACTTATCGTAATCAAACGAAAAACAGGGTACTAGATCTACACTCAGGTTTATAGTTTGATTATGATTTTCCCCATTTATAATCATTGTGAATGCTGGACCCTGTTTGTGCACCTTTACCTAAAATATGCTAAACATATTTAACCTACATACTTTAATTTTGAAGATTTATTAAATGTTCTAATCTAATGGATATTATTATTTAGGAAAGACATGTATAATGAACATTTTATAAAATAGTCATGGACAAAACTTATTAATTGCGTTATACATCCTACGTTAATCACGTTATAGATCCAATAGATGTGTCACTTTCAATATCGACTGGTCCAAATCATATTTATCGATTAAATCCAATTACAGGGTGATTTTTAATCTATACACATAGACTTGAGAAATTATAGCTGAGGGCAAATAACGACGAATAGTGAAAAAAAATATGTAATAAATTATTTTTAGTTTCAGAAGTTTACAAAAATTTATCAGGTGAAGTTTTTTGTTTTATATTTATGGCTAATTAAAGTTTTTTGAACTGATTTTCTTTTAAGGGCGTCGTTTTTATAAGTAAATTTTCAAGGAATTTTATAGTTGTTGGTTGAGACAGTCTAAAATTAATCTGAGTAAGTTAGAGAATATCTCTTTACTGTGTCAATTATACAAGTTTTCTTCAGGTTGTATAACAGTTTCCAGAGCAACAAGCCATTTAGAATAAGAAAAAAGCAACATTGTTATGTTTTAATATAAAAACACTTGAATTTTACATATCAACTGTGCTTTGAGAAAATTTTATATGACATTCTAAATATTATCACATCCCGCAGAAAAAAAAGATATTAACACTTGAATGAATGTAAAGTATTAAGTATTTTTCATAGTGTATAAAACACAGTGATAAGATACAATTCATAGTTTTTCATGTTCTCTAGCACATTTTCCACCAAAAAGTTAAAGGAAATAATGCTAATGAGAACCTACACCTACTGGGTGTATTTTTTTGTGCATATTTAGCTATGATTATCCTTGAAATGCTAACCTTAAAAATAAAAAATCACAGAGTACTTCTAGATGGCAATAAAAAAACTTAATCAAATAGACTTAAATTAAAACATATTTAATATGATATAACATTAGTGTTAACTATATGAGTGACATGTTTGGGCTATTCACTACTTTTTAACTGTAATTAATAGGCAACCAAAAATAAAATGAGAACATTTTTCTTAAAAATTACATACCTAATCATTTTCTGCCATATGTATGCATGTATGAATAAAAAACATATTTTAACAAAATATATAACAATTTTCGTATTTAAAAATTTGTAAACTAAATTTGTTAATAAAACTTATTTCTCTGAATTTATAAAATCTGCAATTAATCATAACAGTTTGCTCAGACATAATTCCTAATCCTATTAGCAAATAATCTATCAAAACATTATCTATAATCTATATTTCAAATATTGTCCCACAAAGATCAGCTAGTGGCTGTGTCTCGGAAACTACCTACAGCTTTTGGAAAAAATATTGATAAAAAAATGACCCTGACAAGTTTATTTAAATATTTTTTTCACATTCAAATTTTATCACTAGATTTTGAAATCCAAATTGAAAAATTAAATTTTTTCCATAAAATCAATAGTGAAGATAACTTATCTAATGGTCATCGACTCTCGTATTGACACTTTCAAATTTTTTATTTGACCACTTGCTCTATCTTTTAAAATAAGAGGTAGGGTGGTATTGTATTGCAGAAAAATGTCAAAAACTCTCAACTATGTTAACCGATTTTACCGAACTTGGTCTTGTTTTAAAAGCTAAATCATAATCTGTGACAATACTTAAGTTTTGCTTTAAATCTAAACCACAAGATGGTGTTATTTGATATGTTTACAAGTTTACTTAATTTTATATTAAATGTTAAACGGTATATTATTACTTAAGTTATGAGCAAAAATATTTTATAAAAAATATTATCATTGAATATCAAAGCCAAATGCAAAATTTTTCCTAACATTTATCCTAACAGAATTTATCAACCTAAAACTAATCAGTGTATGAAAAAATATAGTCATCAGAAAGCAGTAACAAACTATTAAAAAAGGTAAAGTTTAGTTTTAGTGAAATAATTAGCTTTGTATCAGTACTGAAATTAATTTTGTGAAACTTATGGCACTTAAAACCTAATCCACCTCTAAAAGCCATTAAGTTTGATTGTTGCAAAATATTTTCCTAAGGTTCACCAAAATATTATTGGATATTTATATCAATTGGTATACAGGGTGTCCTGGAAAGCATGTCACAAAATCAGGGGATGATAGTACGTTTAAAAATAATATCAGTTTTCTCTATAAACTTGGGTCCAGAAAGGCTTCGTTTTCGAGATACAGGGTGGTAAAATTATATAAAAAAAAGTTTTTCTGAGCTATCTCAGTGACCCAGTTGAAAATTTTAATAAAACTTGGTGTGGTTCATACCTGCTAGGTCTTTTATTTAATGTAATTACTGGTGCCAAACTGCTAACCAGTGGCATGCAACAATGGAGATGGCGGACCTTTTTTAAAACAAAATGAACGCCACTGAATATTTTAAAAATTTTGTTAATAATTTACGTTCTACTAAATAAAAGAACAAAAAAAAGGTATTTTAAGTTTTTCTCGTAAAACTCACCGTTTTCAAGTCATTTGGCTTTTACATTAAATGAAATCACCTCATATATAAACTTTTTTTTTTATAACTTTACCACCCTGTATCTCAAAAACGAATCCTTTCTGGACCCAAGTTTATAGCGAAAACTAATATTATTTTTAAACGTACCATCATCCCCTGAAGTTTGTGACATGCTTTCCGGGATACCCTGTATACCTTACAAAGATCAGAATCGTTTTACGTTTTAGATTTGATTGTATTACATATAAGCTTCACTATCTAATTGTTTTAGTTAGAATTAGAAATAAACAAAAAATTTCATTAGGTTTTTTTATTGGAAAATAATGTGTGTTTTGAATCTTTATATAAAAGTGGTTTTTGCCAATAACGGCAGATTTTAAACAATAAAAATTATTATTGTCAATGCAAATTTCAAGCCTTTGCGGTAGTTCATCAATAGCAGTTTCGATTTCTACTTTAGAAATAGACGCATTTCTGATTTTAAGAATCGTCCTGTCTTCTTGTGTAGTTGGCTGGGTCTGGTATAGAATATGTTTAAGTTTTCTCCATAAATAAAAATTCAACATGGTTAAGCACGAAAATCTGGGTGGCTATTTACTACCCCCTTCCTGTCCATTTATTAAGGAATTTGATTTTTAAATATTGCTTCAGTTGAGAGCATACTGGGCAGGGCAACGATCTTGTTGAAACCACGTTTACTAAAAACTTGTTTAAAAAATTCTAAATATCTTGAAATAAAAATATTAATAATATATTAAAAACTAAAGTTAAAGGAAATAATAATAATAACCAGCATGGCTATCAAAGTTGTCCATCTACTTTAACAGCTTTATATAACTTTTATGAAACATTAATTAAATACATAGACTTAGGTGAATGTCCCGCAACAGTATTTTGCAATTTAAGCCGCGCATTTGATTGTGTTAATTATGAACAATTGCTATCTAAGTTAATCCAGTATGGCATAAGACGTAATGCACATGATATCATATCATATCATTTAGATACTAAACTCCAAAATCATTTAGATGCTCTTAGTAGCGAAAACCAAAAACTTTGAAATTTGAAGAAAGAATTGATTGTTTGGAAGGAGCGATAAATAAGATTGCCTGCCTTGAAAACGGAATGGCAAAATGTTACTAGTGACGTTGACAATTTGAAGGGAAACATTGTTTTGCTTAGAAATGAGGTGGATATCCTTAAACAAAGTGGCTCTAATGCTGATCTAACATCTGAAGACTTATTATATGAACTCCATGAACGCCAGAAGAGATCTAATAATAACTTATAATGATCACTGATTCCAATGAAAAACCAGACAGTGATCAAGTTAAGCAGGTGTTAAATGAGATAGTTGGTGGTAATAGTACCATAAATATTATTAAATTAACTCATGTTGGCAGGCACAATAAGAATGGTAACCGTCCACTAAAAGTCATCTCATCTAACTGAAATGACGTCCATACTATCATTCAAAACCGTAAGGATGTAGCCAAACGAAACAAAATCTACATCAACTTTGATTTAACACACAAACAACACAAGTCTTACAAATCTGTGAAAGCCGAATTGGAGAATAGATTGAAGAATGGTGAAAAGGATTTAATAATTAGACACTTTCATGGTACCCCTAAAATTGTGCCGAGAAATTCATCACTTTCAAAAAACTAAATCAACCAACATCTTATTACTCTGTTTACTATCAAAATATGCGAGGGTTAGTTTAAGCACTAAATCTCATAAACTTCTTGAAAATGCTTCTTACTCTTCGTTTGACATTATTGTCTTTAATGAAACTAATCTTAATTCAAATTTTTATGATTCGGAATTTCACATGTATGATTATAACATGTATAGAAAGGATTGCTCTACATTGACTAGCGTTCGTTCTTGTGGTGCAGGAGTACTCATAGCTGTGCGAAGAAACATAACTAGTAAACTACTACAAGCTACGGATAACATTGAACAACTGTTTGTTATGGTGGGAAGTGGGCTCAATCAGCACATAATTGATACCTCATATTTTCCCCCCAGGTCTCCAGTTGCATCATATCAGACTTTTTACGAAAGTGTAGACAAATTATATGATACCTTTCCTACAGCCAAACTATTGATCTGGTTTTTGTTCAGAATCCTGATACTGTAGTACTAATCTCAGAAGAAACTATTATTGACCCACCAGACATCCTCCTCTTCATTTTAAGCTTATTTTGGACAACCACAATACCATTGGTGAACTTATTCCAGCAGGTTATGTTAAAAGTCGCAGCTAGTAAAATTTACAACAAAAAATAAGACAATGGATAAAAGTATTTTAATAAAATATAAAAATAGTGGTACGTGGCATCAAATAAGTGACATCAATTTTCTGGGGATTTGCACTGACGCTCGACTTCTCTGGGACTCACAAACAGATATAATATGCAATAAACTAAATTCTTTATGCTTTTTATTTAGACAACTCACCAGTTTTAAATGACGATACTCTTATGATGTTGTACTATGGACAAGTCTACCCTAAATTATCTTATGGAATTGTCTGTTGGGGAAACGCCTCATCCATAAACTCTGTTTTTAAAAAATATTTGAAACAGTTTCTTATAACCAGGGCCTTTTACAGTATGAACGAATATTTTAATAGTTAACTTATAAGTACTAATGTATGTTTTATTTTATGTATTTTTAAGCTATTGTCTTTCACCTTTTTTTGACGAATTCCATATTGTTATTTTGTGACAATCAATAGGAATAATAAAGAATCTATCTATCTCTATCTAACTGGGATTTAATATTATCAGGTAAATCCCTTGAAGATATGGTTAATATTTTCTATAGTATATTATATCAGGTCATTGAATTATTTGTTCCTTTAAAAAAATTCAGTAATAGAAAGTTTCCCAGATGGTTCTCGCCTGAACTTAAATGCTTAATTATCGCAAAAAAGACAGCGCACTTGAAATATAAGCTCTCTGGCTCACCTTTTGATTTTCGTGAATTTACCAACTTAGGACGGAATGCAAAAATCTTAAAACCAGCTGTTATAAAAACTATGTACATAGTACGGAAACATGTATCCCAAACAACTTGAAAATTTTTTTGGAATTTTGTTAACTCTAAAAGTAAAAGCATGGGTATTCCAGTTGAAATTGAATACAATGGAATTAAAAGTACTGATGGTGAAGAGGTAGCTAGCTTATTTGCTGATTATTTTGCTTCCGATTATTGTGATAGTGACTGTGATACAGTTAATATTGCTATACATGATAACAACATCAATATAAACTCTAGTCTCTTTATCCGATGTTTATACCAAGTTGTCTAATTTGGATACTAGTAAGAGTGCGGGCCCAGATGAGATTCCTCCATCCATTTTAAAATTTTGTAGTGGTATTTTAGCCAGACCTCTTTGTCAAATTTTCAATGAGTCATTGTCTGAAGGTTCTTTTCCTGCTTTTTGGAAAGTAAGTTACATTACTCCTATTCACAAAACTGCCTCCAAGAGTCAGGTAAAGAGCTGTTTGAAAATATTGTATGTGACTTTTTGACAATTAGGCTTAGAAGTGTCCTCATTGATGAGCAGTTTGGACTTATGTCCGATAGGTCTACTGAGCTTGGTCTCTTAACATATTCTCATTTCCTGTTGGATGCCTTGGAAGAGGGGTGTCTAGTGTACTCTGTGTACACTGACTTCTCCAAGACAGGGTGAATCACAAATTCTTGTTGCATAAGATAGCACACGTGGGAGTAACTGGTGTATTACTAAATTGGGTTGCGTCTTATCTCTGGGAACGATCTCAAGTCGTAAGGGTATGTAACTTTAAGTCGGCAGCAATTGAGGTCACCCCGGGTGTTCCCCAGGGATCTCACCTGGGGCTACTTCTATTTAACATATTTATTAACGATATACATAATGTTTTCACTTTAGTACGTGTCTACTATTTGCTGACGACTTGAAGTTATTTCAGAAAATTCGCAGTCAGGATAACTGTCTCGAGATTCAGGCGGATCTTGATAGGCTACTTAGCTGGTGTACACTTAATGGTATGGAACTTAATGCTTCTAAATGTCATACAATGATATTTTCACGAGGCAGAACGTCAGTTGAATATACTTATCAACTTCAGGGGAATTTGCTTGATTCATCTTATACCTTAAAAGACCTTGGGGTGATTGCTGTATTTTTATTTTATAATTATTGTATGTGTTGTATATTATTGTATGTGGCTATTTGTACTTATGTATGTACTATTGTGTATTGTTTATGTAAGTACATATTTGTAATTATTATTCCAATGATATTATTATTGTACTATAATATCTAAATTGATATTTCTGTAATCTATTGTTTCTAAAATGGGCCTTGCCCATGAAATAAATAAAAAAAATAAAATAAAATAAAATCGTTCCTCAAAAATCATATGCAGTACAAATTCAAAACCAATCTGAAAGAGTAATTTGAAACTATATTTCACAACCGGTGAGAGTAAGCATGGGAGTCCCGCAAGGCTCGATCTTGGGTCTTTACTATACGTAAATGATATTGACTTATTTATACATAATCAAAACTATATTGCATATACCGACGACTTCTCTATTACCATTTCCAATGAGAACAAGTCTATTTTAGAAAATGAAATGTGTTTAATGTTGAATAATGTTCATGACTATTTTCAAAGCAAAGATCTCCTTTTTAACAGCTAAAACAAAGATTATGAGATTTCACACTAGACAGAAAAACTGTGATCCTATTAAGTAGGCAAGAATGATATTGATAGTGGTACTGAACCAGTCAAGTTTTTGGGTCTACATTTTAATGAACACTTAGATTGGAAAATTGCACTGTACGAATTTGATCTCTAAACTAAATTCAATTTTGTATATGTTTAGCAACCTAAGCAGTGTGTTAACTTCGAATCAGTTAATTAACATCTATCATGCCATGGTAGAATCAAGGATAAGATACGCAATGGTTATCTGGGGAAATTCCGTGATGGCACATAATGTTTTTGTCATGCAAAAAAAAATTATCCGGTGCATAGCTGGTGTTCCAAATAATCACACATGTAGACCACTTTTTGAAAGATATGGAATTTTGACATTGCCGTTTTTTTTTATTTGAAATATGTATATATTTATTTAGTAACAGGAGCAAGTATCAAACAAGCTTACGAGTTCATTTGAAAAACACGAGACAAAAAGATTAGTTTGTAAGTTTGTATTAGTGAATTAGTGTAAATTTTACTGACTCTTTCTATACATTGTATTTTACATGTCTACAGAAATTTAAATAAAAACAAAGGAACAAACAAAGATTTTGAATTTTGCTTTGATATTCAATAACAATATTTTTTATAAAACATTTTCGCTCATAACTTAAGTTTGGAAAATGATAATTGCATCCAGTTTGTGTAATTTTTTAAATAATTTTACGAATAATAAGATCGAAAAGTAAAAAATATAGCCTTCCATTTAACTTTTCATAGAAAATTAAATAATTACCTAAAGATACTAAACAACGCCACTTGGTCGGGTATAAACAAAACGTTAAGTATTGTTAGTTACAGATTCTGATTCGGTTATCAAATAGCTTTAAAACAAGACTAAGTTGGCTAAAATCGGTTAACGCAGTTGGCAGTTTTCGAACTGCAATACAATTCCACCCTCTTCCCTTTTCCTTTAAGATATAGATAAAAATGCCAAATAAAAAACTTTTTAAATGTCAATAGGAGAGTCGAAAACCGTTCCACATAACTTACCTTGACTATTGATTTTATAGACAATCTCACTTTTAAATTTGAATTATAAAATACTTCATCTGACGGTTAAATTTGAAGGTGAAAAATAATGTTATTAAATTATTAATATTTTTTTCCGAAAACTGTAGGACTTCGTAGTTTCTGCCGACCTTAAACAAAAATGAAAATTGGCCTTTGAGAATTACCACTGGTCTTCGCAAATTTTATCACATTTCATCAGAAAAGACGCTTTACTAGTGAAAACAAAATTTAGATTTTTCTAAATTTTCTAAAATTATTGGATTTTACAAATTCGAAATCAGCAGATTTCCTTTCACAAGCAGAGCTGAATCTCAGAACGCCATTTTTCAAAACTACTATTCCTCTCAAGAAAATATATAGGTTGTGTTGGTTTATATTTATCTTTGAGAACCAAATATGTGTCTTATACTTAAGCCGGCTTTACAGAAGTCGTTTCACCTATCGGAGAACGTGCTATATAACATAACTTGAAAATAAATATAAACGTTGCATGATCTTTATTTATTACACTAACTATTTTTTGAAAGTGGACTACGACTGTTGGTGGGAATATCAACAGAGACACAGGCTGTGCACATATAAAATTTCATGCACTCTCAAATTTTGCTTTGATAGGAGTATCAACGGAGACACAGGCTGTCATCATATAAAATTTCATTAACTCGCAAAGCGTCCCAGAGGTCCAAAATGGACATAAACTGTAAATTTAAATAGTAACAAAATTCTAACGCCTACACGACTTTCGTGAAACAATTTTTCTTTAGTAGGAGTATCAACGTAGACACGGGCTGCCGTTATATAAAATTTCATGAACTCGCAAAAGGTCTCCGAGGTCCAAAATGGGCATAAACTGTAAATTTAAATGGAAACACAATTATAACGCTAACACGACTTTTTTGAAACAATTTTGCTCTGGTAGGAGAATCATCGTTATGAATCTTTTAAAAATGATTTAACTTTAGTAAGTGGGAAATTTAAGTATAAATTTATTTGTGATCTTACAAGAAACTTTTGGTTATAATTGCTCTGAAAGATGTACCAGGATCCAAACTTGGTAAAATCATTTAAGGCTTTTTGGACTACTCCTTCCATCCAAGATAAAAGCTTATGGATATCTAGATATGCTTGCCAGAATTCACATAATTTTTCAAAACCACTGGAATAACATGTATGTTTCAATAAATATAACATTATAAACTTTGCTTTCATACTTACTTTCTTTTTTTTAAATATAGATTTATAAAACCAGGTTTATTACTAGTATATATCTCAACTTCATTTATATTGCACATTTCAGTTTCGTATCCCGAAGGAAATTTTAATAGTAGATCTAGATCGTACTCGTTTGGAGATCCAACTTTTAAACCATCATAATAACTACCTCCAAAAAACACATTTTTATAAAGTTTTTTAAAAAGTGTATCTTTTTCTCGCATTTTCTGGACCATAGGTTCCATAACCTAAAGTTAATTGTTAAGTAAAAAGTTACCTACCCATAACTATATTTTAAATAGAACCAATACAGAGTGTTCTACCAGCTCTATGACAAACTTTGGCAGATGGGTTAATGTCAAATATTTTTTCTTATATGAACATAGGTCCTATTCGTTTTTGTTTAGAAGTTACAAGCATTTTAAAAAACAATTTCATATTGCAATCAAGGAAGCCTTATTTTGTTTATTCATTTGACACTTAGCGTTAAAGTACTAAAAAAAAAATGCATTTATTTACAACTGAATAATATATAGATATTGTCTCTGTATATGGGTATTCCAATGGAAACACTAGACAAGCACCTGGAAAATACCGATAAGTTACCCAAATAAAGTTAGGTCGTAAAAATATTAAAAGTCTCTGGCCCCTGGCCCATCCGATTCAAGGGGGAAGCGGGGTACAAAGGTCTCTTTTTGGTTTATCTTTTAAAATTCGAAAACGGTGCGTTGCAAAAGTTCTTTACATAAAAATGAGAATGTATAAAATTTTCTGTACTTTACAACCAGTGAAAGGAGATTGATGAAGGCTTACTTTTACATAAGATCATCTGGCATGGAGGATCCTCAGTTTCCAGTACTAACATATAGGAACATAAGGCAGAAGATGTATCACTGTTTTTTATGGATATAGCAGCTCTCCCAACTGCATTAAATCGGTAGAACCGGAGAGACGCTAGGATGAAAAAGTGTATCGACATCAACTTCAAATTAGAAACTGAAATTTCAGTGACTCAAGAATTATTTCTCTCCAACCACCAGAACAAAGATAGGCTGATCAATCTATTGAACTCTAAACTCCTAAAAAACCAATGTGGCTGTTATAGGAGAAGACTTTGACCTCACTGTGCTACTTTACTACTACTACAGCAAAAACATCACCTGACCATTACATCCTGTTCATAAAATCTAACAGGAAAAGTACAAACCAACGTTTACTCCACCCATCAAATGTAATAGCTGGGACTCAAGGATAATTTATTCTTATACACATTTACTGGCTGCGATTTCAACTAGCGCAATATTCCGGAAGATTAAAATTGATTTTATACCAAACCAAAAATATCCTGATATAAAAAGAGCAGTTGAAGTGTTCCACAACTCGTCTTCCTCACATGCCAAAATGGTATGTTGCCCCTGCTAAGATAAGTTCACTGAACACTTTCAAGTACGATTCATTTTTGAAATTACATTCTTTAAAACGCTTATAACTGTAAACAAAAACAAATCCGACCTACATGCATATAAGAAAAAATGTTTGAGCTATATACTATTCGCCAAAGTTTCTCATATTGTTGTAGAGCTTGTAGACACCCTGTATAAACCTAATTTTTAGAAAACATGACATTTATTATTGTTATTTTGAAAAGCTACTAATAAAATCTGTTTTGAGCTACACAAATATAAAACAATAATAAATCGTTTTCTAAATAAGTCAAATATATAATAGATTCAATAATAAATAATCAATATGAACTGATAACCTTTGGTATTATAAACTTTAATATTTAAGAATTATTTTTTGTTCTTAATTTTATAATTATTATTGTAGCTATATGACCACTCTAGTAAGTTTGGTGCAAAATTGTTAGACACAGCTAAAGTCAAACTTGTTTGTTTACTACTAAACATTCCAACAGTAAAAACTTACAACTTTCAGTATTGTGTTATTTCGTATTTTCTCATCTTCAGATAAGGATATATATTTTTGATTTATAGTGTGTAGATAATGTTCCATTGCATTATATTTTTTATAATCCATATTAATCTGTCTAGAGCTTCACCTGAAATAAAATTCTTTATAATTTTGATTATAATATTGTGTTGAATATATCATATAATGGTTTGGCAATAAATTCTTAATTTTAATAATGTAATGCCTTAAAATATTTTTAACTATGTAAACTCAATATAGGTAGGCACTTACTTAAATATTATCCCTTCAAATCTAAAATATTTGAAAAAATCAATATAAGGTTTCTCACATAAATGTATAGATTAAATAATATACAATCAAATAACTTGTCACTTATATTTTAGTATTTAAATTATTCATTAATGTTTCAAGAATTACAAGTCGAATGAAATTAAACAGGCTGCAATTGCTATAGTAGATGAAATATACAAATGTAATTCACTGGATAAATGTCTTTCAACATTTGTGCCATTATTCATTAATTATGAAGAGACATTTTTTGTACAGATAAGTTAAAATATAGTATTATTAAAAAATACAATGAATTAATGTCATGTACATTTAAAAAATTCTTATAAACATGTTTTTCTAATCCCGTTTTGAAATATGCAAATTAAAGGGTTACCTGTTTCATAAATGAGATTCATTATGATACAGATTATCATTACAAAACAGATTTTTTTTTACAAATACGAAATTCCAGGAAACACCTAGTCTGTGGGCTAATGCTCCAACCAGCATTGAATTACACCTGGAAAACCTGTAGCAAACAGCTAGAGTCACTCGTCAGCAGCCCACCAGACATATACCGGCAGTGACGGCTGGTGAGATTTCATTTCATTTCATGTCAATAACCAGACATAGGACTTAAACCAAACTTTAGGATATATGTGGTCATATAAACAACTTTTGTAGAACGTTACGTTTTAGCAATTTGCGAAAGAAAGTTGGAAGAATTCTGCGCCCACCCTAGAAAATTTCAGATTGACTTGTTTAATTCTAGTGAAACATTTTTTCCATAAATCAGATGAATTTTATCAAAGAATTACAAATTAAGTATATCGAAAAATTATAATATGTATTTGTTAAAGTTACAGCGATGAATTTGAATTTTATACTTGTAACATTATAAAAATTTCAAAATGTTCCAAATTCTACAAATATAATTACTTTTTAAAATTTGAAATACCTCGATAAAATTACATTTAATTTATGGGAAAAAATGTTTCACTAGAATTAAAGAAGCCAATCTGATAGTTCCTCAGGGTGGAACTCACTTTTTTCGCAAACTGCAAAACAAAAATATGATACACTAAATAGTTGAAATTCCATAGGATATGTATAGGTAAAATCGTTTACAATAATAATGACACTTTTTAAAATTAATTTTGTAATTTCTTTTGAACTGCTGAAGTATTTATAATGAAATTTCTACTCAAAACTTTCAGAAGTTCAAAAACTATTTTGAGGGAGTGTCATTATTATTGCAAAAGTATGTACATATAGTTTTCAAGAAATATATGGAGTTACCTAATTATTGTTTGTTTACTAAAGAACACAATAAGTAAATAGTTATATTTATGCAACAGGTACAAAAAGTAAGTGTCATCAGGCCGAGTAGGACAACACGTCGAGTGCAATAAGCACTTTTTGTACGAGAACATACAATAGGTATTTTTTCTACGTTCATGCAAAAACCAAAAAATGTTTTATTTAGATGAACCACTTTTTCCACTAAATTTCAATAAAGTTTTGTTTTTTGCATGAACAAATATTTTTAAACTAAAATATTACTATATGGATTCAGTAAAATTTGTGAACAATATGCAACACATTAATATCAATATTGAACAGAAAAATAATTGCACACGACATGATTAAATTATACATTATAAGCATAAATATTACAGTGCTGAAATATTCTCCACAAAACTGTGCAGCGGGACATCTTGTATATTATTATCTAAATGCGTGTACACTTTTATTATAGTAGTTGCTCAAAATAAGAACACATAACCTGCTATGCTATACTGATATATTTATTTCAACATATATTTTTTTAAATGAAGTATCAATAGGCTAAAAAACGAATCCAATATTTATATTTACCTATATTGTTGATATATGGGCAAAATTATTTTAATTTGTAGCAAATATAATGTAAACAGACTTGCCCTTTCTCAGTCTAGGGGAAACACCAGCAAACACCACCAATCCCGTAGGTCAATCTAATAGTGTTTTCTATTATGTTGCTCTCAGAGTGCTCTGAGTGCAATCTGTGACGTTATAAGTTCTGTTACGGATCACTCCGAATCCGAGCAGGAGCAATCCTTTTCAGAGCAAAATAAAACACACATTGGAAAAGTAGAGGGAAGATAACTTCGAAATTTCCTTCGGCTAGAGATAGAGAAGATTTCGTTTTCCGATTTTCGAGAAGAATCGGAAGAACTAAGAAATTCAGTGACTTCAATGAACCGACGTTTTCTATTCATATCAAATTAAAAGTAAAAAAGTAACACAAAACGAAAAAAACAAATCGCCTGTGATGTTTACTCAACTCAGACCTTCAAATTAAATATGGCCGCTTTGTTTACCTTTCCCTTGCTCCGACAAATTTTTCAGATCAATAGAGAGCGCCCTGGGAGCGTTCCGTCACAGATTACGAGCAAAAATGGAACGCGCACTCTGAGAGCGAGCGCCAATAGGAACACGCGAATCTGAAACAGAGCACTCTGAGGTTGTTCTGCAAGCAATAATAGAAAACACTATAAAAAATTTCAAGTTCCCCAACCATAGATTACTTTATTGTTACCCCAACCTCGTGGTGAGTGGTGATTGGCCTGTGATTGGTTAATCCCAGAGTTGCCAATATCAAATAGTATAATTATACAGTGGTTAGATCAACCATAGACTTATAAGCAGGCGCAGAGTGTTATGCGTGCATTCAAGCATCGTTACAGCCGTGTATTATAAAGGCGCGCGATTTAACAGACTGTGATTACTGAATTTTACATATATATATATATATATATATATATATATATATATATATATATATATATATGCTTTTATACACCAACAATCGCGTGCTAAATCGCAGCAGCAGTCTGCTTCCAAACTCCTTAAACAAAGGAAGTTGGCTACAAACTGCTGATTCCGTTCGCTCCACCCGTCTACAAACTTACGTGTGACGTCACTGATATATTTATTGAAAATATCAGATATTACTTGCTAAAGAATTTCGGCTTTTATTTGTATTTCAAAAGTATTTCTGTGTTCCCTGTTATTATTTTTGCGTTACTGGAAGTATTTTCGTATTTTGGCATAATAATTGTAGCTCTGGTATTCGTTACCGTTACGTTTTAGTTGTTATTTAAGTGCCGTTGAAAATACATACTTTTATGTCAAATCTCAAATTATGTTGCGTTAAAATTGTGGGAGCACAACTTTTATTGTGATTACTTGTAAAATTAAAATAAAAAAAGCAAACTGGCGAATCTATTACTATTCATAGTGCCTAACACAACCTTAATTATTAAGAGAGTAGAATGGAACGAGCTAAGATGCAATCAAAAATATACTTTTTATTTGTCAAATTGACGACTTCCAAAGGCGGTAGATGTAACATCACAAAGTACAAATGTCCTGTCTTGTTGTTCTCAGACTAGGCTATGTGGGGAGGATGGGGGTGTACCTGCTACTATTGGTTACTATTAGTACTAGTTATACTAGTATGTATTATATTATTTACCACGACCATAATTCTGGCGTAACAATTCGAAAATAATTTTCAGTTACATATTATTTTTAAGTGTTCTGACATTCTCTCTGATTTTGCCTAAAAATTAAAGAATTGATTGCGGTACTTTGTCAATTTAGAAACATTAAAGCCACGTTTATTGGCAAATGGAGGGAGACGTGTAACGCAGAATGTAGAACAAATAATATGGAATTATTAGAAGATATCAGTTATAATAATACTACTATTAGGTTTGTTTTTGCAGCAGTTGGAAACGGTTTCTAACTGCTGCAAAAACAAACCTATTATCAATGATCAAATTTATATAAATATAGTGCGTTTCTGTACAATATTTAAGTAGTTCATCTTAAAAATGTCGTAGGACACTACACTCACTACAGTCGCCAGTCGCTTAAGCAGCGAAACAAAACCGTTTCTTATAGTCCTATTGTTCTATAAACACACAACGTCAAAAGTCTTGGACCCCCTGGATATAATATGATTCGATTAAACTTAGTGGTGTGTCTTAATGTGGTATAAAGTACATGTACTTAGGGAACAAAAAAGACAATAAAAAATTGCAGACCATAAACTTTTACTTTATTATCAATATTTTTACAAATGTGGTCAGTTTGGCAGTGCATTCAGCCAAGTGTTCCTTTGAATCTTCGTACATTATAATGCCAGGACCTGAAATTTCTGCGTTTACCCGAGCAAGAATGACTGCTTTACATGATGCAGGACATTCTAATCATCAGATGTCGAACATGTTGGGTATTCCTAGATCATCTGTTGTACGAATAGTACACAAATATGAAGAATTTGATACAGTGGAAAACAGACCACGTAGTCGACGTCCTCGAGTATCTAATGAAAGGGAGGATCGATCTTCAGTTTCAGCTGTCAGGACCCACTTTCAAGGTACGTTTCGCCGTGTTATATCGACACCTACTATTCGAAGACGACTACACAACACAAATTTATGTACTAGAAGACCATTACGGGTCCCCACTTTACTTCCAAGGCATCGTGCTGCCCGTCCGTTAATTCGCATACCACAGAAATTTACATCGAACAATTTATTACGCCCATTATCTACTCCCTACGTAATGAATTAGATGGAACTTTTGTATTTATGGACGGCAACGCTCTACCACGTGGTGCAAGAAGAGTTCAACACTAGAAGCAGGACATATCAATAGATTAAACTGGCCAGTTAACTGTCCTGACATGAATACTATTGCAAACATGTGGGAATTCGTTGCTAGAGTCATTCATAATCATATTCCTCCACATCAGACTGCAGATGAATTAGTCGTGGCGGCAGAAGAGGTATGGAACAATATTTCGCAAGAGATCGTTAACTGCTTGATTGTCTCAATGCACAGACGCAGACGTGTCAATATGCTATTGGGACTTGGTGAAGGTCATACCGACTATTAGTCAAGTAGAAAACTTGCTTTGTTATTTCTTTTTGATTTAATAAATTTTGTCAAAAATATCATACATTTGCTGGCTTTTAATTTTCTAAGTACTCAGTTTATCGAACATATTCTTTTCACAAAAAAAAAGATTCAGAAAACTATACTCGCGTCAAGAATTCAGACGACTTACGTCATACGAACAAATGAATAATTCATTATATTTTTATCAAAATATTTAATAAACTGCAATTGAGAGTAATAAAAATATATACTACACTAAATGTTTGCATTGTATATTGCACTAAATTGCAAAAAATTGTTGTTTTTAACGCGACCAAATATCGAAAATTACGTTGACAATAAAGACAATTGCCTAATGTCAACCATGACGTAAGACGTCTGAATTCTTGACGCGAGTATATCCCTAATAGCACAAGGACGTCCTATGAACATCCAAAGGATGTCCAAAGTCGGAAGTCCGGACATCCAACGGACGTCCGTTTTTTGTTCGATGGACGTCCATTGGAAGTCCCACGGACGCACAAATGTCACAACTTCGAGCAACCCAGGGACGTCCACTACTGTACAATAGAGATGGGCGGAACATGACTGACCCGGCTCACTGAGCCGGCTCTTAGAACTGCTCTGAGTGAACCGGTTCCTTCTAAAAATCCGACTCGGATCTCGGATCAGTCGGATCTCAGATCTTTGTAGGCACCGTGCAGTATTGTACCGAAGTCATGAAATGAAGAGTTGAGCGAGCAGCTCCGAGTCCCGACGCGACGGTTAGATGACCACAGGTGCTATATAGAATAAAAACATTGTTTTTCTGTGTTATTATTATTTTTGTTGGTATACTAAGCCTTTATTAAAGTCTGCAAATTTAGTGTGTCCCTGAATTTTGAAAAATATATCTTATGCAAATTAGATCGTTTGGTTGGGTTAAGTTATATATGATTTATAGTAGGTATTTACATGCTTTTACAATAATAATGACACTCTCTCAAAACAGTTTGTGAATTTCTGAGTAGAAATTTCATTAAATCTCTTTTGGTGAGTGAAACAACTAAGAACTAATGTTAAAAGTAGATTTCATTGCAAATATGTAAGCAGTAGAAATCGCAAAATTCATTTTAAATAGTGTCATTATTATTGCAAACGATTGTACACATTTATTATTTTTTAATCTTTATCATTTTATGTAGAAGTTGTATTATGCTACAAGAAAATTTTTGTTCGCGCTTAAGGGGAAGAATTTATATCAAATTCTATACCGACATAGGAAAACAAACTTGCACCGGACAGTTTGTACAATGCAGGTATAGGTGTATATGTTTGCTCTCACAGTAACAAGGGAAATAAATGAAAATTAATTTTTATTTAAATATGAAAAAATAAAATTAACAAAAATATAGGTTCTATAAGTATAAATATATGAAATAAAAAATAATTATATTAAACATGTTAAACTTTTAATGCTACGTTAAATTTTCATGTAGAAATACTATTTGGCTAGTTTTATTACAACTTAAGCGACTTCTTTTTTGACAAAGAATTTGTCCCGTCTTTGAAAAGATCCTTTCACAAGGAACTGACGTTGCCATAACGCAAAAACGCTTTCTTACAATCTCGTACAAACGAGGATAAACATCTTTTCTGTGTTGCCACCATACTAATGGGTCGGCAGCTCGATCTATAAGTGGCTCGTTAATATATTTATCTATTTCAATAATCGCTGCAGCAGTAGGATTAGGAATAGTTTTGAATTTTTCAACAGTTTGATCAAAATGTTTCCAAACTAATGATGTTGATATTTCTGCAGTTGAAACATTTTTTTTATTATTATTTTCTAATTCTAAATCGTTTCCAGAATAAATATTAGTGGAGCATACTTTTGCTTTTACTGAATTATATGCAGTTTCATAATTTTTTGAATTTGAAAACCCATACTTTTTAAATCTGGGGTCTAGTAATGTAGCCTGCATAATTATTTCGTTTTGTTCCAAACGCTTAAATCTGTCACTTATTTGAAGTTTCATAACTTCAATCATTCTAATAATAGGCTCTGGCAGAGAATTATTATCTGCTGCATATTGTATAAGGTGTTTCCCCATTGCGTCACTAAATACAATTATTTTTGATATAGTTACACTTTTTTCTGCGGAAATTTCATTTGTTACATCATTAAAAATTTGCAAAATATTCGTTGCATTGTTTATTACGGTCCAGTCATCTGGATTTAAAGGAACACACAACGCACTACTGTCTTGATGTAAAAGTGCCATAGTTGACACCAAAGCATCTTTAATTTTTAGTATCCTCAATAGCATTTCATAGGTAGAATTCCACCTGGTAGCAACGTCTTGCTTTAATTTAATTTGGGGTAAATTCATTTGGTCTTGCATTTGTTGCAGTTTTGCCCACGCATGACTACTCCGTTTAAAAAATTCACAAATTTTTTTAACTTTGTGAATAGTGTCCTCAATTTCGCGTAATCCACGCTGTACTACTAAATTAACGGTATGCGCGAAACATCCTAAATGACGCCAATTTCCAATTCTCACAGCCGAAACGATATTTGCAGCATTATCCGTAACAACAGCAATAATTTTGTAATTAATCTGCCAATCTTCGAATACATGTTGCAAAAATTTTGACAAGTTATCTGCTGTATGTCGATCGCTAAATGTAATGCATTCTAGCAAATTTGAACATATTTTGAAATTTTTATCTAACCAATGTGCTGTTACCGCTACAAAATTCTGATTATTAATAGAAGTCCAACTATCTGTTGTAATGCATACTGCTGCAACGTTTTTTAATTTTTCTCGTATTTCTTCTCGCGTTTTGTTGTACAAACGCGGAATTAAGGTTACTGATATAGTTTTTCTGTCTGGTAACTTATAACCAGGACATAACATATTTACAAATTTTTTAAATTCAGTATCATTCACGACTGAAAATGGATGATATTCTTTTACAATCATTTTAATTAACTGATCATCCAGCATTTTAGATTTATTTATAGATATCGGCCTAGCATTAATTACAAAATCATTCAAGTTTGACTGAGTTTTTGGATTTGTTGCAATCAACGATGCACCTCCTATTTTAACACTATTGTGATCGTACTCGTCTGGTGCCGTCGATGTTGATGGCTGCATAGAAGACTCATCTGCTCTGTTTTTTAAATTGTCCCTATATATCGATACACCTATAATTAAGAAAATAATAACTTCTCTAATTAACACAATCAGAAACATAAATGTATCTATTATTTATTACCGCTATCTATCTATCATACGCAAGGTATGTCTAATAGGTCACGTTACCTCTATTACTGGTATATAATTATCGTCATTAAATAGTAATATAAACTTATAATGTATTGCCACTTTTTTGAGTAAAAGTATTTTATGTTACGTTTTATGCATTTTTACTAACAAAATATATATATACACCGAAATTTGAAAAATGAGTTATTCATTCTACTTATTCTACGGTTAACAATAAAAAACATATACAGCTACTCAGCTACAAGAGAAATTTTAAAATTATTATTAGATATACTTAGGGGACTTCAAACTTCAAAGATAATAAAAATAAATACATTATACGAGAGTGAGGAGTTGTCTCGAATTCTCAAGTGGAAGTGAGCTAAAATGTTCCGTTTTGCTCTGCCGCAGCTTTGCCTCTGTCTTTGCCAAGTGTTGTGTGCGCACTAAGCGCTGTGTGCCGTGTGGCGTGTGCTGTGCTGTTGCCTGCATAAAACAGATACATGCGTCTGCGAGTTTGGGATTTGGGACGAATCGGGCTCTAATGTGCCGGTTCACTGTACCGGTACACTACAAAGATCCAGAACCGGTGAACCGGATCAGTGAAATGAACCGGATTTCCCATCTCTACTGTACAATGCTCGTCACCTTAAAGTCACCACCTCTTGCGCTGCTCTCATTCTATCGCGCCCCACCACAAATAAGTCCGGACCGCGTTTAAATTCAAACTGGAGTGGGATCTGATGATATGTATGCGTACATGCTATACGATGGCACCAAAAACTGGTGAGACTATGGAGTAGCGATAGATTACTCTGTCTGTTCGTTTATATTTTGTTTCCATTAATTTAAATAATTCTGCAATTACTGAAATTGGTATCGTACATTCAATAGAATAAATAAGGCAAATAAAAAAACTGTTTGCTATTAAAAAATAATAAGTATAGAAAACGAACTCATAAATTAATATGAGCCTGCCTCTCATATATTTTCATTATGACAAAAAAAATGAGACGAAGATGTATATTTTAGTTAAGTAAACGTCGGAGTTACCGAACATTTATAAAATTATTTCTTTTATTCTCTCTCAGTATTCCTTGCAATATGGCATATGAAGATTTCTTTTTCTAATTGGGCCGTTACAAGAAACATTAATCAAACGTAAACTTAGTTTAATATAAAATTTGGATTTTCCCTACTGCAATAATTCTTATGTTAGATCATAAATTATTATTGCAATGTCGGAGTTGTTGAAAAAGTCAAAAAACAAATTGACTTTTTTACTATTTTTCTACGTTATGTTAATTATTACAATTAATATATTTTGTGCAGATTTCAAGGTGCATGATTCATTGATTCATGCAAAATTACAGAAATGTGTATACGCTTGTGATTAAAATGCATAGAACGTTACGCACTGACGCTATAATATATATTTATATATATGCCGTTTACTTGTCTGTAGGAATACATCTCATTACAAAGAAATAAATTATATATTATATTATCGCTCACCGTCCATAACTAGCTTAATAACCATTGAGTTTCCTATAGACAGCAACTGCGTAGCGGAATTTCTTAATTTATATAAATATTAAATATAAAAACAGTCGGTATATGTAAGACATCTATGATCCACCCTACTACTGCTGAATAGTGCATTACGCATGCGTGGGATTTAAAAATTTTAACTCTAGTCTCGGAATGCACGGCACAAAAAATTTGATAAAGCACTTGCAGAAACAACAGCCATTCACGCATGCGCTTTAAATGTCACTACCATTTATTAGCCATTGGACAAAACATTTTTGTTTATTACTCGCATTTCTGTTTTAAGTCAGGTTTTTAAATAGGCAAATTTTAATCGTTTGTTGCTGTTGTTAATACGAAACTATGCGTTGCACTAACCAGGAAAAAGCTACAATAATTGCCCTTTGGCAGCAGGGAGATTCAGTTCGTAACATAGGCCGCATTTTAAATAAGGATGTGAGTATCAAAAAGTTCAAATCATATTTAATTACCCGTCATTTCCTTGTACAATTTTATTTAAAATTAAGAAAAAGTATCGGAGCTTACTTTCATTTTTTAATTAAATGTTATGTGCAACATTTTAAGTAAGTATATGTATTTATATTAGCTCTTTTCCAACACGGCACCTGACTAGTTTGAAATCTGTCCGAAGCCGTCAGTCAGTTTAATATTAGATACAACTCCGCTACAGTAAGTCGGTGAACGATTTGGCTATCCACTTGGGACAGGTTTCCAACCAGTCATGTTGGAAAAGAGCTATTAGTGCACTTTAATGTATTGCAATTTTTTTTAGTTTTTTTTTTTAAGAGGGATAATTTTAAACGTAGTTAATCATAAAACTACATGTTAGTAATAGAAAAAAAAATAGCTTGTGGTTGATGTGCTATTATAGTATAGGATACTTATAAAAGGTTTAAGACTTGCATATCCTTGAAACAATTATAATAAAATAAAAAATAGAATAACTCATTCAACATGGGTCCAGGTGGAGAATTCGCTGGGGACAAAAACATGCATCTGAAGTGTTTTCTCATGATGACTTTTGTGAAACAGTGCATTCTTGCGATGAATCCTTGGCCAATTTTGAAAACACGTCTGGATTCAATGATTGCATTCGTCGATTTGGTGTGTTATACAGGGTGTTATTCAGTATTTATCAAAAAACATTTTTGAATGTGCAGATGACTTACAAATACAATTTTGTTAAAAAAAATTAAAAGAAGGCAGTTAGAAAGTGATTTAAAAATACACTTCCGCACGGCACGGGAAACGGGTCCACTGTAAAACCTGATAAGACAGCAAAGCATGCAATCGGTAACCGGACAAGAATCGAAAGAAATTTCCAAGGAAAGAATTAAATATGTAACATTTTATAACACCTATTTTATACAGCCAATTCAATACTTTTGCTGCTATTGTTGTTAATTATTAATGGAATTCCTTTCTCTCTAATTTATGTTTCGCATTCAATTAATTTTTAATAATCCGTCGGTCTATGGTCCCATATATGATATAGAGACTCTAGACTCTACTGTATATTCATTTATATAAAATAAAATATATTTTACCGATGATGGCCGCGCAAATTTAAGGATCAATTTACCGACGAACCCGGTAAAGGAGGCATGGAAGTGACAACGATGCGGTTTTAAAAACCATGGCTGTATATGAGTGCATTGTAGGATTTTATTTTCTTGATGCTGACTTGCCGCGACCGCGTCATTACTACAAAATGCCATACCTGCGTTGATGGATAAATTATTCGATTTCATTTAAAATTATCTAATTTTATGAAACCGTAATACAGGGTGTGTCATAAGTTGCTTTCTCTGACACAGCTTATACTAACAATTAAAAAAAATACTGGAACATGTTCATATGCCTACTCTGGTGTAAGAAAGTTCTCAAATATTTTTATTTCTAAAACTTTTTTCAGTAGGAATGAACTGTTAATTATGTTTTTTGTAACATACATCGCGCTTGTAAATTTTATTAATGTTTTCACAACTTTATATAAAAAAACACTATGCGGAGAGCTGTATTAATTATTGAAAATTTATACATAGCCATATCGAATCAAATATAGCCAAGGTATAAAAAAAGTTGGTTTAAAAAAAAATACTTCACTACGTGACACCCTCCCGCTGCGGTATATTTGCAGTGAATAGGACAGCGTATTCATTCGGCAATTAGGAGTTTGTCAGAAACATCTATACTTTCCTTAAGGTCGCCGCATTTCTCTCCGTAAAATGATCAATTTTGTAATGTTTTTTTGATGCACAAGTTTCGAAAAATAAAACACGTAGAGCAAAAGTATTATCAAAAATAAAGTTATTGATGTTTTGTTTATCCTTTATTAATATTTAAATTCTCCTGAAATAATATAACACCATTTAAAATGCATTTGTATGACACACATTATTATGCTATTATGACCCCACATTTTAACAATTATTTTAACATACTTATAAACAACAGTGAACAATCTTATATGTAGAACTATGTAAGTTTATGTTATAAAACAATATTTACTTTTACAGTTGAATTTAAAAATACGTTTTTTTAAAGATTTCTGTAGGACCTAAAAATTTGTTGGTTAGACCGCTTTCTGCCTTTAACATTCCTGTTATCTGCTAAACTCTATTTTATTCAGTTCTTAAATGTTTAAAATTACTTGTATTATATTTTATTTATACCTATATTATCATTGTGTTAGATATACGAGTACAGGCTGATTCACCGCATAGTTGTAGTGATATATATATATATATATATATATATATATATATATATATATATATATATATATATATATATATATATATATATATATATTTTTTGAAAATTTGATACCCTACATAGTCCAATATGACCTTTTCAACAAAAATATTTTCAAGAAGCTGTCGCTTCCGATTATACCGGATGTCGTCATGAACTTAGTTTCTAAATGGAATGATATAGTTTTTATTTAATTTTCTCGCGTTATTTCAATAAGACTTTCCTATACACATAACCTTTGTCGTTTCCGAGATATTTAAAATATTTCGGAAAATAATAATGTTGTATCGCTTTGTTTGAAATTAGCTATATTGAATGCTATGCAAGTTAAAGAAATAATATTTATTCAAGAAATGGTTGAACCTTTAAGATTTCTAACAATGTGTTACAAGTGGTTTAATTTTATACAAGGTGTTGAAAATCAAGTGCTGAATTTTATATAACTCGAAACTGTTAAAACCAAAACTTATAATAAATCTATGGTTAAAACTATTTTATTTTTAAATGGAACGTTGTGCATATTTTTTTATTCGGAATTTTATTTTAACTTACTTTCTGTGCAAATTACGATTTTTGTTAAACTTAAGTGAATGTGCCATCTTTTTGCCGAAATAGCTATAAAAACGACAATAATAATTAGAACTATTATCTGTCTGTGTGTTTTCAAAACGTCAAATTATACCTGCACAATTATAGTGGTAAGCAATGAACAATATTATTCAAACGATAATGTTCACAATTACCACCAGTAACCGAAAAAGTATGCAGACATTATTATCAAATTATTAAAGGCAGTCATGAAGTTACGAAACCAGTTGTAAATAACGAAGATAATCGTAATTATTCGAATTAACGAATATAAAAAAAACAAAATTATGATTTTTTTAATATTAAATGCACTTCGACTTCGATTTTATAAAATTTTTTTATGAGGTCCAGAACTTTTGTCTGTTTTTATCACCGTGAGAATAATTCATTCATTCATTGTCATGATTTGTCGTTTTGAAAACACACAGACAGGTAATAGTTCTAATTTTGAGATTCTCCACGAATAAAAAAATTTAAAGCACCAACGCCTTAATAATTACTTTCATTGTTTGCCATTATAACACACAGACAGTCCGAATTATTGTCGTTTTCATGTTTCAAATGTAAACCTTTCTTAACTCGAGATTGGACAAACAATATCAATAATAGAGATATGTTGAGGCAACATGTTGATGACAGATGGGGCAACGTTCCCAGACAATACTGTGCTTCACTTGTCCATTTAATGGGGCAAAGGCTAAATGATGTAATAGCTTCTGGGGGCTATTACACGAAGTACTGAAAACATTTTTTTGTCAATCTTTTGTTTGTTTAAATATTTATTTTAATTTAAAAAGGGTACAGCCGAAAAAAAATGAATACTTAATAGCCAATTCTACACAAATATAGGTAACGATGCCTGAGGGACAACTACTTATCTGAAAACAATCATACTGACAAAAAGAATTGAGGGTCGATAGATATAGCGTACTTTAAATTGGTCTTATAGAGAAAGATTAATCCGCGAGCGTCTTAAAAACAAGCTCAATTTGTAACCCTAGATCGATAACGTTTTTTAAACCAAAATTTCAATGTTCAATTTAATTTTTATTTGCATTTACTTTTTGCTAACTATTTTCTTCAATAAAATCTTCTCAATTGATTTCATCTTTACGTAAATAAAACTAGGAACTTGCTGTATCCTTTGCCATTCATGTATAAATAACCATTCAAAAGTATTTTGTTGTCAAAAGAGTGTTATACCCCACTAGGAGAAAAATCCTAAATACGCCACTGATCAAAACAATCCGTTCCGATTAGTCTAAAAAAAAGCAACACTTATAAGAACTGAAAAGATTTTGTGGTAGTGTAACGCAACATTATTTTGAGGATTTATGTTACAACGAAAAGCAACATAAACGCGTTGACGCACAATCTGAATGAGACTTACCTCCTATTATTTTATATTATATTTTTATTCAAGTTCTCCAAGTCCTCTACAGACTATGCGTGAATTCACGGTTCGTTACGCGCCATTCGTGATATGCGAGAAATTCGCGAATAGTGTGTATTGTCTTGTTCGTTAAAAATTCATTCATAAAAACTTACACACTGCACGAATTCCATACAAATCACGCATCGCGAATCGCTAATTCACGCATAGTCTGTAGCGAGCGTAATATAAGGTATTTATATTAACCTTGCTACTCGAATTGGTTTTTCCTCTACTTTCTGGCTACTTTTTCCTTGAGTGGCATTAATCTTATTTTCTCACTTTTTTTTTTGAAATCGTTTTTTCTTTCTGTTAGTATATACAATGTCTATTAAATATTTATTTATTATTCATAGATCCATATAACTTAATTTAAAAAATAACTAAAAGATGTTTTTTAACAAGTCAGTCTTTGAAACTTCATTTTATTTGTATTTTACGACATCCGTCTTATTTCCCCTGCACCCTTCATATACTTTGTTAAACATTAATTTCTTCATTAATAAAATATATTTAGAAAATATCAAATGCAACTGTTATTAGATTATTTATTCATAAGAGTTTTTGGTGTCACGGTGTAGTATATCTACAAACCCCACTCCCAGTCAGAAACATTCCGCTATTATTTGTGGTGGGGCGCGACACAATGAGAGCCTTCCAACACAACTGGTGGTGACTTTAAGGTAACCAGCATTTTTTGAGGGATTTTAGAGATGGGTTCGGTTTTTTTAAACACTCTGTATTTTTTTCCATTATGTAATGTTTTAATAGACCTTTGTTGAAAATTTCTTCAAAATATTTTTTGAGTACCATGACCTGGAAGGTTTTTAGAGATTGATTCGGTTTTTTAAAAAAACCTGTATTTTTTCGTTAATTAGTGTTTTAATAGATCCTCGACAAACGTTTCATCAAATTTTTTTTTAATTCCACGAGTTTTTAGAGATTGGTTCGGTTTTTCTTAAACGCCTTGTATTTTAAAAGTTGAATCATGTTATCTTTATTCGATATTAAAGGCTTCATTAAAAAAAAATTAAGTTCCATGAAATTTTATGATTTTTAAAGATTGTTAAGGTTTTTTTAAACACTCTGTATTTTGTTCGTTACTTAATGTTCTAATAGACCCTTGTTAGAGGTTTCAACAATATTTTTTTCTTAATTTTGAGTTTTTTTTAGCGGCCAAAAATGTTTCAACACTTTGTATACGAAACGGTCTTTCGCACGTTTGATAACCATCGTGAAGCATAAAAACCAAAAATTTCCTCGAATTTGTAATTTTTATTTTTTCTCGGCAATTTGTATTGTAACACTCTGTCTATTAAGCTTTTTCGAATTTATGACGTTTACGTCTTTTCTTTGTTGAAATATTTATTTTAATTTAAAAATATACATTTTGCATAGTTTGTTAATTTTTAAAGAATTCTTCAATATTATGATTTCACTAAGCTAGGATATGTTACATTACTTCTATATTCATAAAATAATAAACATCTATTGAATATAAGAGTTTTTGGTGCCACAGTGTAGTATATCTACAAACCCCACTTCTAGTCCGAAACATTCCGCAGTTGTTTATGGTGGGGCGCGATAGAATGAGAACCTTCCAAAAGGTGGTGACTTTAAGCTGACGAGCATTGTACCACTTTCGGACCCACAGATGTCCGCCTCTGTACCAAATTTGTGCTACCCATGGATGTTCTGTTTTGGACATTTAATGGAGATCTGCATTGAAATTATAGAAATACTTTTTTATAATTTTATTGTTTTTCTAATTATTACATGAATAACAAATACATAAATAATTAAGAGATACAAATAAAACAACTACTTATGTAATAAGTAACAAGAACAAAACCATATAATTACATTACTTAACTTAACCTAGAATAGCTAAAAACGAGAAAACTCAACAACTAGAGTGGAAATGAGAACTTCTTTATCTAAAAACGAAAACGAGTGTTGTCGGTTGTTAATACATAATTAATTATACTGTGGCATAATTGTCTACATAAAGATGTTATGAATTTAGCCTAGCCAACAAACAATTCAATTATTTATAAATAGACTAATAGTAGAACATACAAATTTACTTACTTGCAAAATGTGATTTGTATTGCTTCGGTTTCCTAATTTATTCTTCTATATTGTTTACTCATCAAGGTTTGTCATTTTATCAGCGTCACCAAAGGGAACAGAACACTTTAGAGGTTAGCATTAGCGTTACATCTGGATTCTGGATACTTTTTTTTTCAATGTACATGCACTGCATGAATTTTAGCGGCAAATTCAAATTATAGCAGAACATGTACAATACTGGACATCTATCGGATGTCCTCATATGTACTATCAAAATATGTCCCATAATGGTATCCATCGGATATCCAATATATGTACCATCAAAATATGTCCCATAAAGGACATCCATCGGATGTCCAATGTATGTTCTATCAAAATATGTCCAGGAATGGACATCCATTGAATGTCCATTTATGGTCCATGGACGTCTGTACGTTAAATGGACATTAAACGGACGTCCACTGGACATCGTGTGCTATTAGGGCCCTATTCGCTCAGCAGTTGGAAACCGTTTCAAATCATCCGACGCACGCGCAGTTTCTTTATAATGCTTCCATAAGATTGAAAATCCATTGTTTTAGTTGGAATGCCCACGCTCAGGACGATTGGAAACTAATTTGTGTACTGTACAAACAAAGCTTATATACTTTTATAAATGTATATGGTTTTTCTGACAAAAAGATTTCTTTAACAAGAATGAGGGGGGTTCAAGACTATTGACTATAGGTTTTGTGTGTGCATTAACCTGTGTGTTACTGTACATATGTGTGGCATAGCGATTATTATAACAAAAGTAAGTCTTGTGTTATTGAATTTGGTTATATACATATACAGTATGTTCACGGTTAGAGTGAAATATTTTTATTTTTCATTTTACGAGAAAAAGGCATTCTAGGTAAAAAATTGTTTGTCGGTTGTTACGAAGACTTTAATGTGGCATGTACAGGATAACCAGAAAATGAATAAACATGAAAAACGTTTCTGAATAAACTGCCTTTGTTTTTAACAATACAGAATTAATTCTTAACTTTGCTTATCAGCAAGGCAGCAGTTGGCAGGAAGAATAAGGCCCGAAGAGAAGGGACGATTGGAAGGGGGAAAGCAAATTTCTCGCAATAATGGGTTAATTCAAGTTGAAAGGCACCCTATATGATGTGGCTGAAGACAGAAACGGAATATTACAGTAGACCAGACCAGCTATAAGCAGCAAATAAAAAAAAATATTAAAACCGTAGGTATTTTATTTAGCTGCGGTCATTTAGCGGAATCATAGTAAAGCATTACAAAGCAATTATATTACATACAAAATATTACGAAATTGTGAAAATCTAAAAAATTCGGGAAATCTAGAAAGGTTGTTACAGTCTGATATTTTGTTAAAAAAGTGGCAAAAAGCATTGGAAATTAATATTACGGAAATAAAAATAATCCGGGGAGTAAGGGGGTTGTCGGGTTGTAAAAGAATTAAAAAATTCGAGAAATCTAGAGGAGAGTTTGATACAGTCTGATATTTTGCCAAAATATACTAACAATCATTAGGAACAGCATATATTACGGAAACGAAAATATTCCGGGGAGTAAGGGGGTTGGGAGGGATACAGAATATTAACTGTCTCGAAAAAGCCAAAGGTATTTTAAACGTTGTCACACTTTAAAAAACAAATAAAACAGTGAATAGATGTACAGGGTTATTCACTAAATTTAGGCCATACTTCATTATCATTATTATTAGAGATACAAAATAAAGTTTCGATTAAAAGTCGTAGGACTCTAACTGAATCTCTTTAATAAGTTAATAGAAGCACAGTGGCGTGCAGAATGCCCTATGTATGTATGTATATTATTGAATTATTCTTTTTTTCTAATTTCAAAAATATGGCATACGACATTCCTAATTTTAACCGTTTTCGAATTATTGAAAATTAATTATTAAGGAAAGTACAAAACATGTATTTCATATTGATATAGGTATTGTGATTTCCACTGCCAGTAACAGATATATCAGATATGTAATTAATAATACCGGCCGTGAAAGCCTAAAAACCACTATTTATTTCAAATGTTTATTTCAATGTTAATTTCAATTGATTTTATTAAATAAATGTCATATTTAGAATACTTGTCATTTTCATAGACTACTTTAATAATTGTAATTTGCGTTCGTACATTGCGTACATATGAACTTTAATGCTTAATAACTCCAAAACGGTTAAAGATAAAGATGGCATGTCATATTTTTGAAATCAAAAAAAGAATAATTCAAACATTCAACAATACACAGAGCGTTCCATTAAAAAATATAATATTGCTTCTTGTAGGTACTCCTCAACTTCTACCCGCAACTGTGCTTCCATTAACTTATTAAAGGAGTTCAGTTACCTCTAACCCTATAACTTTTAGTAGAAATTTTATTTTGTATCTCTAATAATAACGAAAATAAAGAGTGGCCTAAATATAATGATTAACTCTGTACATTAAGTATATTTCAAGGTGTGACAGTGATAAGGTACTTACAATTCACTGTTTTTCATGTTCTCTAGCGCATTTTGTCTCCAAAAGTTCAAGGAAATGATTCAATTTTAGCATTATATTTTAGCACTAGTTATCCTAATACGAACCTCCATCTAATGTGTACATTTTTTCGTGTATCTTTACGAAACGCCAGCCTTAAGTGTGTGAATTACTAAATACAAACCAAGAAATAAATATAATTTATTACAAAATTTGTAAATGCATTGTCCATATACATTAAAATATAGGCATTGAATATTATAGAATTATTTGCATTTTTTAATTTCTCGTCATTCTGTATATTATCGGGATTAAATTATATTTATTTTAACAAAAATTTTCTTTAAGTACATATATCTTTTTATCGTAAATTGAAAAATAGTTTTAGTTCCCGTTTATATCAAAATAGGTCAATTGATTCACAAATCTAAATTATAACAACTTTCAATTCTAAACAACTTTCCTTATTACCATTTTTTTTGTATTGCTAAAAGCAAAAGCAGTTTATTCCTGAATGTTTTTTTCATTTTTATTGATTTTATGATCACTGTTCATGCTAAAACACAAGTAAAAATTTTAATCAACAATGCCTGACAAAATTAAAAATAAAATGTTCCCCTATAAATATACATATTTTTTGAAGCATTTAAGATGTATCAGAATCTTTTGAAAGTGGTTTTCGTGGTTTATATAAAAATAGAATTGGAAACAAGTTTCAACAACAAACTTTAAAGGATAAAATGAATAATTTCAACAATATGAGACAAGAGAGAAGAAGCAAATTAATATTCCAAAATAGACAAATAGATGAGAATATGTCACCCATTAAATCCACTGAATTATCTAAAATTATTAAACATGCGATTGAAACGAAGAATATGAAGACTTTAAACAACCGATTAGAGGCGTTACAGAAATGGAAAATTGAGAAGGAAAAACAGAAACTCAAAGAGAAACAAAAAGTAAAACCTTTGTTTAAAGTTTGTCATGTACCTGATGAATTTGGTTTACCATATTTAAATGTGAATAAAAGTATTGAAAGGAAAACAAGCAAAGAAAATGATTCCAACAGTCGGTCGCAATTCGCACCGCCCAATCATGTATTTCATGCACCAAAAAATATAAAACCAATCTATATGAATTCTATCAGTAATAATGTTCTGTCTACTAATTTAAAAATAGATATATTAAAGATTAATACTTTTCCAAATTATCTGGCCAGAGATAAACTTTTTACAAGAGTTACACATAAAGAGAATATTGGTTCACAAAGAAATACAAGAGCTACAGCTCATAAATATCTTGAAAAATTGAAAGTGGCAGAGAATAATAAAAATTCTGACGGCAGGATTGACATGGATAAAAAACTATTAAATCTGCAACAAATAAACAAAATACAACTAATTCCAGAATAGAGTGTAAACATGTCAAGTCAAAACAAGGGAAACAATCCTGCAAGATATTAAAGATCAATATAGTAGTATACCCAGTACAAGTATATCTAGTACCAAAGTTAAACAAAGTTCTGGTAAAAAATGTAAGAAAAATGTAGTGGTAACTGAACTAAATAAATTACAGCAAAAAGAAAATGATACAAAATCTGGAAATTCTACAATAGGGTCTGCAACAGGATCTGCATCTCCAGATTATCCAATGGATATAAATTCAACTGAATTAAATAATGCTTTTCATACACTTCAAAGAAATATAATTTATGAATATCCTCTCGTTTATATAAGTCCTTGTGTAACTGCGTGTCAGAGAAAGTCCAGTGCTGAAAAAGAGTATATGGGGCAGTCTACGGGAAAGTTAACATCAGAATTTGGTGAAGATATTTTAAATAACATAAGCCCTAAGGTAGGAGCTGATTACTTTATGAAAAAGCTTAATAACGAGATACACAGGATAGAAGAAATTCGTGATGTGTGGGAGAGTTACAAAAACTGAAATAAGTTACCAGAAGAAGCAAATGATATGATAAATGTAGCTATAGGTCAGTCAAAGTTACTAATATCTAAAAAATGTCAGCAGTTTCGCAATTTGATAAAGCATTGCAAACATTGCAAATATGTAGAAAAACCTATTACTTGTGAAGATTTACATGGTTTCTGGGATATTACATATATGCAAATTGAAGATTTGAATAAGCAATTTCATAATTTAAATGCACTAAAAGCAAATAACTGGCAAGAAATTATACCAGTAAAGGAAATTGATGTAAAGGGTAAATCTAAGAAGACCTCAACTAGTAGTACAATTAAAAATTTTAAGAAACCAGCACGCGATATAGAAACATCAGATACTGAATACATAATAAATTTAAATGCTGCTCAAATTGGTGAATCCAATGAGTTCAGTGGTAGACATTTATCAGATAAATTACCAGTTACAAGCTTAAATGGTCCACATTTAATGAGCGAAAGTGCGAGAACAAGTTTGAGAGTATCTTTATTAACCAAAGAGGCTAAAAATCGCGTTAGCTCTTTTCCAGGACTGACAGCAATGAAAATTTCTCAAGCTATTAAATGTACAGTAGAGGTGACTCCTAGTAAAAACATTTTGGAAAATAATTTAACAAAATCGAAAAAAAAAATTACCAAATCTGTTTTAGTTAAAGACAACATAGAAGAAGATATAGAAACAAAACTAGTTTGTGTAACAGAAACACGGTATGATAATGAAATTATGGAAAGTATTGTAAATAAAATTGATCAAATAAATTCTGATACCGTGGAAAGTAGTGTTAATAATAAAATTAATGATGAAATCAATCTAATAAGTTTTAGCCTTGTCACTCCTTTAAGAAAATCTAAAAGGCTCAGTAAGATCAAGTAAAAGTTATTATTACTTAGGTACCTTTGTGTTTTAATATTGTTACGTTGTGTTATGGATTCTAATTTTATACCTTGTTAAATGTTATATTATTTTTAGTTAATAATTAGTTAGTAGTTTAACAATGTAAAATTTTAATGTCAATAAAGAGTATAACTTCAATTGTAGTGTAGTAGCTACTATTTATTTCTAATAACACAAAGAAATTATGTTTATGTTTACAATTATTACTTACTAATTTTTAATTTGTAGATAAATTGGCTTACTTCAATTTGAAATAAACAAAAAAAAAAAAAAGATAAAACTATAATTTCAATCGTCTGTAGAATACTTACTGTTATTAAGAAATCGTAATTAAAAAAAATATTTCTTTGCAAGCCAATTATTTAGCATAACATTTGCTACATACCATATTTTTTTGTGTCCATGTTAGACAACAAAATTTGTACTGTTTAATTAGATTAACAGATACTTATATATTTGAAAAAATTATAAGCCTAACTATTTTTTTCTAGCGCGAACTTTTGATTTAAATAAAAAAAGTCTCTGTGTATGTCTTTAATTCTGAGCAAAACCAATTTTTATTTCAAGCAATGGAATAGTTTTTATTTTATTTTAGAGCAATTAAATTATACCCATTTATTCACATTTTTTCCTGTTACCCTAAATAAGTGTAATTTACTGCCAATTTTCAAGTTTTTTTTATTATCACATATAAGAGACCACATTCGATGGTGACTAAATGCACTTTTTCATTGCCACGTTTTCTTTTCTAGAAAATGGCATTATCAGTTTTTGAGTTCGACGTTTCGATTCGTAGAGCCTTTAATCAACTTAATGTTTTCAAATAGTAACCAGCATAGATAACTACGAAACAAAACATACCCGTTGAAAAATTATATTAACTTGTGTTGGCGTTTTTGTTAGGGAGGCATTGAGGGTTTAGCTGTTTTTTGAAGAAGAAAGGGCCACATCACTAATGCTCTACGTTGAAAAAACCATGGAGATTTTAAGAACGCTAATCGAGGATAAACAAAAGGATTGTCAAACTTTATTACGTTATTACGTTTACCAAGCACAACTAAAAGTTCGAAGACAACGCTTCGAAGAAAATTTCTAGCAATTCGAGGCAGATGTAGCGCGTACGGTGCAGCTAGCTTGCCCACCCGCACCTTCAGAGTTCCAAGAACAGTTAGCATTGAGTAGCTTCATCGATGGCTTATGAGATTCCGAAAGCACTAAGGTTATCCATACATAAAAGTATATTCAAAGCTTTGACCTTGGCAGTGGAAATCGATGTTGTTCGACAAACATTTAGAAGTGGTCAAGGTAGGAACACGAATTATCCTTCAAATTAGAGAACAACGAGGAGTCCAAAAGAATGGAGAAGGGTTTTTGAAGAGTCTGCAAGATTTATTGTTTAACGTTTGTAAAGAACAGGGCCGTGCTGATTTCACTATGTAGAGAAGGCGAAGCCCATCCATTGTTGGAATAACTGTGGAGCAAAGGGTCTCAGAGACCAATGCCCTTGAAGGATATTCACTCGATGTCAGAAAGTGATTGACAATTGGAGAACAAGCAACAAAAGAGTTCAGCCAGAAAGTTCAAATATTGAGACACAGAAGTACCAATTATTTAAACTGAGTGAGGAACTGGAAAATGAGAAGAAACAGTAATTGATCTGGACAGCTAGAATAAATCTCTGGAAATTACTAATGTCGAACTCTTCAACCAGATTCAAGATCAAATGAAACTAAAATAAGCTCAGTGGGTTAAAGACAAAAAGGAACTGTCATTTAAAACATAAATATCAGTTGCTGTGGAAGTTATATACCGATAAAAACAAGTTGGAAATCCGATTGAAAGAAATAGAAAGAGAAAAATCATCAATGGAAGAAAATTATGAAGCAGCATAGTAACTTTAACAAGTGAACTGAATGAAGCAAGAGAAAAGGACAAATTTTTGTGCCAAAGAACTAAGTTGCACAGCACAGAGTTAATAAATGAGATAATAGAATTCTTGCTAAAGAACAGAGTGAAAATTCAGACTGCGGAGCCATAAACTTAAATATACCTAACTAGAATCACATTTGATACATAGTGATTTTCCGGGTTGTTATGCCGTGACCTCAATAATTGGTCGCTGCCAGAAACAGAATTAAAGTGCACATTCCTAGCATTAGTCGGGATTCTTTGACCTCCCTGGTTGTTCTCGGGTTAGGCTATGATTTAGACCCCTATTTTTTGTATTACAACTACTACGGTCGGAACCGTTCCTCGGATAATGGTGAACTCCGAGACGTCCCGTAGCCGCCTCTTTAATTGGCCCTTCTTGTTTCTGGCAGCGACCAGTTACCAAAATCGCTATGTATCAAATGATAGCACCGGCTATGAATGCCTAAAAACAACTAGAATGACATTTGCAATAAATCTTGTCTTTAAACAATTACTGAACGCTATGGGATTTCTTAGTAATACATTATAGTATATTAAAAAGGGTATTGGAGAGTCCTAATAGCAAAAAAAGGATTTATTAAATTATGTTACTCAGAAAAAGAGTGCCAGAAGTCGGAGAACGATTTTATTGAATTGGAAGTCAGAATGCTGTCGACACTGCAGTACTTGTACTTTAAATAAAGAAGGTTATGCAGTGGAGCAACCTGATCGGTTCTAAAGGAATGGAAATGTTACGGAAGCTCACCTACCTTTTCAGTTTGTTAATTATGTATCTGTTTGCCTTCTAGGATATTCCAGGTCATATTTGATTTGATTCTCGACACGTTCTAGAGACCGCGGAAACTTTGAGAAAAAAACGTAAAAATTTGTCAGTTTGAAGTATGTATTTGTTGTGTAATCAAGTAGTGACATTAAAGTTTATTTTTCTATGTGACGTATTTCAAGGCTAAGTCAAAGTAAAGGTTACAATACGTAAAAGTGAATGTATACTGATTGCCACCAACATGCATTGAATCAGTTCCTACAGACAATCGAACTGTTTATTATATGCACAGCGTTGTCTATGTGAATATCAAAAAATATACGCATTGTTTTTAGAAATAATAGAAGAAAATGAAATAAATGAAATACTGGTTGACAAAAAGAGATACGTTGCCACACTTAAAATTTGTAATGTTGAGGAATTAAAAAATCATTCTGCTTAACTTGGTAAAACCTGTAATTCACAAAAAAAAAACAAGGATTTGAAGTGCTAGGCATAAATGTCTAAAATAAAATTTTCAGACTAGTTCATTAACCTAGCAGAATTGTCGTATATTTAAATATAACTTTTAGCTTCGATTTGTTATCTACAAGTAAGGACTTGTTTTGAATCTTTATGTTAACAAATGTTTGAAGATTGGTGCAAAACTAACAAGGTAAAGGAGGTGTCTGAGAAAATCCTTTTGGCTTATTTTTGTGGAAAGCAACGTCCTAGAAACCATTTACACCATGATTTCGGCTACGAAAAATCAATATATATTCAGATATAATTAATTGAACTAATGTTGAATTATAATAATCAATACAATGACCTCTATATAAAAATTGTGATTCCATGTATTTAAACAAAAATTGTCCAAGAATTTGTTATAACAAAAGGAAATATGGCAGGTATAAACTGTTTAATATTTTTCGAAAATATGCTGAAATTCAACTAAACACTATTTAATTAATCAATCGCTCTGAACACTCCAATTCAAGACTGACTGACTCGGCCGTTTATTCTTCTTTTATAGACCAAACGAATATTCCAGGTATTTTCTAGCATCTCTAGATCCATGTCTCGAACGATTCTTAAATGTTCTAGTTGCGCCTCGATACACGGCATTATTTGTTTGTTTACCAGAATCGTGTAGGGGCGATCGGGGCAATCTCGCGCTTCGCGATACCGCAGTCGTCGAATTGAGTGCGAACTGGGCAAATTCCGTGACACAACCAACGCAAATTGGCATAAAAACCAAGTTTTAGCGATTCTGGACTTTTTAGGGCAGCCATGAATTAGCGGTCGCCGGCAATATGACACAGGCACTGGCACAGTCTATATTTTTTCTTGGTTTGTGTATGCATGCGTCAGATCGAAACGTTTGATTTCTATTGGTTGTGACGAATTGATTGAGATATAATCTCTAGCGCTATCATAGGCGTGTGCGTGGAAAAAATTCGAGTATCTATATCTTTCCGCCAATTTAATTATGAATGTAATATTAATTTATTAGGGATTATGTCTTCTTAAGAATGGAGAATAATTCAAGCTCTACAGTGTATTCTCAAAATCATGAATGCCCTAATTCAACAAGTGAGGAATATCGGATGATATGTATGAATGGATTAGGGCGCGAGATCAAAATTTGAGTGTAAGTGATGTTGTTGAAATGTGTAGCCCTAACAAAAATCGTATAATTTTGTATCACTTGAGCTTCTCAGAAAAAGAAATTTTTTATATAATATTTGTCAAATAAATATGTAAAAAATAAAACCACAGAATGAATAACCTAATTATTTATCAGTAAACTGGATATATACAGGAGATACTGGCATCAAAGTTTGCAGTATAAGTTGCTTCACTCGACCAAGTGTAGATATTTCCAGTGTACTCCGAAATTTTATTACTAGTTATTGTTTGGACGTCTACCTATACCTATTCAAATGCCTACCCAAAAAAAATTTAGTATACCTATCTATAATTACACAGGGTATTTCCTAGTTGGGTACAGAGAATTCAACCATAGAATACCATGATTAAAATTAAGGTAATTTTATGAAATAAGCATAGGCTTCCAAGGGCGTCATTTCCGAGCTATAGGGCTTCCAAAGCTGATAAAAAAGTCAGTATAAAATCCATATCTTCTAAACCCCTTAAGATATTTTTGGCATAATTTTTTAAATACCCTGTATACGTTCTCAAAAAAATATGAATACAGAAAATTGCCAGTAAGAAGTAAAGGTGGAATAAATGCTTTCCATATTTCAAACTCATTTTTATCTAATGATATTACATCATTACTACATCAATTGGATATATGTCTTCTGCCTGAGATATCTCTGATTAGACAAAAATAAGTTCATAATCAATCTCCTTGACTCAAATTTTTGGCACAAGTTATTTATTTATTTTTTAGATTTGTAATTTAATTTTGTACAGACAGTACTATATAGTAAGTAGTAAGTTATTCGGGTATTAGATGTTATCTTATTATTAAAGAATAAAATATTTTTTCATATAAATAATATATTTAAAGTAAATGTAAATATACGACATAACTTACACATAAAAAAGTTTTCAGTCGAATGTACTTAATATCATTATATGACACAATAAAAGTTATATTATACATAGTGTATAAGTGCGAAAAAATTAAGTGGTGATCCTTTGGTCAAAATTAAATCACTCAAAATTTACGTATTTCCAAAAAAGGGAGAAAAAAATGGGTTTTATTTTTTTTCTTCCTTATATTAAACTAGAGAAACAGAATTTATTGAACTAGATTTTATAGTGGTGCAGCTGTTTGAAAATTCATTGAAAGATATTATTTTTTTTATTTTCTGGACCCCTAACTTTTAGAATGAAATCGAAGGAACCTAAACGTTCGTAAACGAATCTGCTTTTTAGACATACTTTTTAAATGAGAAAATCAATTAATAAAAGCAATTCTGGACAGCAATGTCCTAACGGTAGATTATTTTAACCCGCTACAAAGCTACTTCAGGGTTGAACATTTTTCAAAAAGTACAACTATATTAGTACATATTCAATAAGTCTTGTTTCTCTAGCTTAGGGAAAAAATATATATTTTTTTTTTTGTAAATTTAGTATCTAAGTCTTAGTACCTAATATTTAATTTTTTAGTAAATTTTGAAAGGAGGGTTTTTTTAAAAAATGTTACTTGAAAATTCCCTCATAATTTTCACCTAAGAATCACACCATAAATTTTTTCACACTTCTTCAGATACATCCTGTATATAAAAAACAAAGTTGGAGGGTAGATTTTTTATATTTTGGCCCTAGACAATTGAAGATTTAATTCATTATTTGAGGATAATTCTTTCTCAAACTGGTTGAATTCAGACGGAGTACCTGTAAAATAAACATTGATAAGTTAGTAACTAGTGTATAAAGGATAGTAGCTAGCATAGGTGAGTATAATCATTGAGTAATATAAAACTTGGTATAGAATAGATGTTTTAAAATAATTTTTAATATGTTACATCATATTTTCCAAATAATATATACTGCCAGGATTAAGACTTCTCGTATTTATTTATGTGACAAAAAAAAAGATAGTTTGTGTCTATTTTCGTATTGTTATAAAAAGTGATTTAAAATTGTCGAAAATAGAAAAACCACAATGTAGAGGTTTGAGGCTTTCACATAGGTATTACATATCAAAATTAAAAAAAGAACATTTTGTTAAAGATTATTTAAGAACTTCAAGAAAGATTTGTCTAAATTTAATAATTATACTGCTGAATAGATAATTTCCAATTGTTTTAAATTTCAGTAAATTATTTTTGTCTTGTTATAACCTATTATAGTGTGAAGTACCTACTTGATTATATATATTTATACACCAAATGATTTAAATGAATATGTATTCACGAAAAAAAGTTTAGCTAATTTCTTCTAATGAATAATTTCATTTAACTCACGTGGCGTATACAATATTTTATCCAATTGTGAAAAATTATTGATATTTAACGTAATTTTATAATCGCGAATTAATTTAGAACAAATGAGCTAAGTGATTTGCGAGAAAATAAAAGTGTCTGGAAGTAATGCAACAAGATTCAATATTATCAGATTGTGTATCGGACGATGTATTATTAGAAGCACAAGCAGCTTTATGCAAAGTAATTCCGAAGGAGTCCAAGTTACTTTATAAGAATGGGCAACAAAAAAACAAGCAAGGAGTGTAAATGACAAAATAATCATGGCTTATACATATATCTGAAAAATCAGAAAGTGTGAAATCATTATTATGGTCTTATTATTCGCAGTTTAAGAAAATGTGGACATAACACATTTTGTCTATATAAGAAAAACAAAAAATATATTTTCGTGGCCTCGGTACTTCTATAGTTTTACTTTTTGTAGATTTTTTAAAGCATAAATCATATATAATAAAAAAAGTTACGTATGTTTACCAGAGAAGACCTCGAAGGGGGAGATTTCTATTCTCACAACAGTGATTAAGAGAGACAGAAATATGTAATTCGCATAGAGATTACTCTTCGAAAGTCAAGAATAGACCCCCTGATATCAATTATTTTTGCTAAAGGTTGTCCTAATTATGAGAGTTTCTGGAGGTTGTCGAATTGGGAAACTTGTCTATCTATCTATCTTGTCAATCGATGATATTGAAGACAGTTCCATATATACTAAATCTTATAAACAAAGAATATCCACTGTTATCAATGGAAGTAATGTAATGTAATGCAATTGACGTATTTCGAAAAAATATAGAACTGAGGCCAAGAAATTTATCACATCAACGATTTTCTTTAACCTAATCAAAAATTAAGGCTGCATTCTCTAAGATGCCACAAAAGATAGAGTTTCTTGGAAATGAAAATATAAATGAGTATACTGGGCATAGTTTTCTAAGATCTTCGGCGACTTTACTTGCTGAAGCAGGTGCTGATTTGTCAATATTAAAAAGACATGGTGCATGGCGCTCTGATTCTGTTGCAGAAGACTGTATAGAAGGCAGTTAATTAAAAATAAAATTGAAAAGAAATATTAGGCGAAGGGGTTGCATTTGATATGTTAGGGCGTCCTGAGGTGGTAATAGCTAAAAGAATGAATCAAATATCAGAAGATAATTAATTAGTTAATTTCTTCTACTAAAAATGAAGTCGTCAGAAACATTGTGTCTAACATTTCGGAGCAAGTATCCATTCCAGTAGGTATCAGTCTCAATTTCACTGGTTTAAAAGAAAAGTTTCCTAACCAAATTGCAGTAATGTAAAAAAAAATAATTCACAACCCTAATAGCACACGACGTCCAGTGGACGTCCATTTAATGTTCATTTAACGTACAGACGTCCATGGAATGGACCATAAATGGACATTCGATGGATGTCCATTCCTGAACATATTTTGATAGAACATACATTGGACATCCGATGGATTATGTCACAGCATAATTATGTACTAACAACCTACAACAGTCGTTTTCGTTTTTAGATAAAGAAGTTTTCATTTTCTCTCTAGTTGTTGAGTTTTAACGTCTTTAGCTATTCTAGGTTACGTTGAGTAATGTAATTACATGGTTTTGTTAAAGAATTATATATGGTTTTGTTCTTGTTACTTGTTACGTGGTATATAGTTGTTTTATTTGTATCTCTTAAATATTTATGTATTTGTTATTCATGCAATAATTAGAAAAACAATAAAGAGATATTATCAAAAAGCATTTCATAACTCCAATGCAGACCTCCATTAAATGTCCAAAACGGGACATCTATGGGTCGCACAAATTTGGTATAGAGGCGGGCATCTGTGAGTCCGAAAGTGATACAATAGTGCGCGTCCCTGGGTTGCACAAAGTTGTGACATTTGTCCGCCCGTGGGACTTCCAGTGGCCGTCCATCGAACAAAAAACGGACGTTCACTAGATGTAATGTCCGGACTTCCGACTTTAGACATCCTTTGGATGTTCATGTCCTTGTGTTATTAGGGAAGTGAATAAAATATTATTGCTACAGTTGTTTTAATCTGTCACAATTGAATAAAATAATAAAAGTATAATAAAAGTTTGAATAATATTTCAGCGGATTTTCATGTTTTTGTTATATTAAATCATACACATATTATTTTCTTGCTCTTAAACAATAATTTATTGCAAATTCAAACTTATATTTGACACTGCTCACAGTAGGAATTTTACCCAAAAATATGGAGGTTGATTTGCGGTACTTCGTCAACTTCGCGATTTTGAAATAAAATAATAAAGCTTTTATATCACCACTGTGCATTAAGAAAAAATGGGGAAAACAGGAAGATTAGCATTTTCAAATTAACTTACATAAATATTTAGCCACAAGTAACGGATTTTCTGGATGTTTTTCGATGTCGTCAATAATGGCCTTTATTCTGTTACTTAAATTTGACAGAGTCACTGGTTTTATATTTTTTAGTAAATTGTTGTTCTTATTCCAGAAGTAGTTTATTTTTTCAGCTTTGAGACAGTCGTAGTATTCTTTTAGCATCTGAAAATAATTATCGTGTTCAATGAAATATCTGCTTACATTGTATTTCAGTCATCATGGAGATGCTGTTATAATTCGGTTGTTTGGAATGTTTTGATTATTTTACTACAAAATAATAACCTACATAGAATTATTCTGATATAACTAAATAATTTTAGTCACAACCGTTTCGATCTAGAATTAAAATACGGGTAAATTTTTGAAGAAATATAAGTATTAGCATCGTGAGAAACATCCAATTGGGATGAAATTATCTTCCTTTCCTTTTTGTTTTTTATTCTACAGTTGTTTCATATTTTCTGCAATTATTTTTAGCTAACCCATAAAAACATTTAGCATAGGACCTTATTTAGGTATAAATATTGAAATATACAAGGCGTAACAAAGAGTAGGTCATCCCATTGGGTATATGAAAAATTAATAGATATTAGATATATTAGGCCCATTTACACACAAGTAGAAAATTTTAAATCTTGAAAAGACCTCTCAATTATCAAGAACCGTAAAGCTGCTGTTAATTGTTCTTCTGTACGTATGCATTTTCTCATTACTGTATCCTGTTTTGACATGTAACTAAATTTAAAATAATATCAAATGTTAAGCTGTCCATTCGTAAGTCATTTTTGAAACATTTAGGATTACTTCTCGAAGTTCGAAAGTGGCATATGGTTATGACAATCTCTATTTTTCTGCCATTTTTTAACCCAAATTTTTCTTAAAGTTTTATTTTTTCCTGAATTAATAAAAACATAATAAGCTAGCACATGCGCGACTTTTTCTATTTCTTTATCAAAATTTTTGAAATAAGCAGAAACTAACTATAATACGATATGGAAACGTAGTTTGGCTATGGATAACTAAAGAAGGGTAGGCGCGTCATGTGAAGCTTCCAACTTGACGGAAATTCCACACCCCATTTCAATACCTTCAACTTTTACGTTTACAAAGACATTTTGGGACTAGATGCTGCAAATCTGCAATGATGGAGTCTAGGCTTGGAGCCTTATTCTTTTTAACAAAACACACTTGGAGCTTATCCTTCAAAAATCTAACTACAGTGCGGCACTCCAATCCATCGTTCCAAAACTGACCGATTGGCCGATTGGAGCGTACATGTAAATGGGCCTATTGACGTATTATGTGGTTAATTTCAAATCGGTCTCAAATTTTAATTATTTCTATAACTCCGAAATATGTAGGCCATGAATAACTACTGAAATATAAATTTTGTTATAAATAAAATGCACTTAAAATTATTTAAGTACAATTAGGTAAGCAATAATAAAATGCCTAGGCACAATTATTATTATTTATCTGAAATAGATAAGTCATTGAATATACATATTTTAGAAGTGTAAATAGATACTTAAACGATAATTAAAAATGATATATAATTTTAAAGATTAAGATTATCAAATCATTAATTTTATTCAGGTTTATGCAACTAATCTGGAATACTTACGTTGATGAAAACGTAACTAAGAGAATTACTCCAAAATGCCACGTCTCGCTGTTCAGTTTGCCATAATATAACTGTTTTAATAAAGTAACTTGCAATACATTTGTGATCCATGTTATCCCTTAGTTTCTAAAAAAATATTATACATTCAGCTAATAAAAAACATTCTGCATGATATATATATCTATTTAACGATAGGGTAACTGCTAATTATTGTTGATAAAAAAAAACTATTGAATTACTATAAATATGCATACAAAGTGTTATAGGAAAATAGGCCAATCTAGTAACCACAAGTACTGGAATCAAAACAAGATGATTTCGGCAAACTTATCTCTATATAAAAAAAGTTTAGTTGAAAAGATAAAGACTGTTATAATCGTCAAAATCGAAACACGTATATGAAGATGATCTTTGATCTCTTCTTAAAAAATGTATGTGCGTTCGTCCTTCATTTTATTAGTTTAAAAGTTCTTATTGGTAACTAATGATAAGTTGTTTTTATTAAATTCAATGCACGTCATAAAGTAGGCAGTAGACCTATGTTCTACATACATTTTTATTTTTTCATTTGTCTCAAATACCATGTGACAAATGAAAAAATTCTAACAATCGCAAAAAAACTGTATTGTAAAAAGTTGGAATGGAAAAACTTTGGGAATCCTTGTAATAGAAATATTTTTTTATTAACCAACAATATTGCAACAACAAGACTAATACTATTAAGAATTTATCACTTATTGACAACACATTTTGAAAATGGCCTCTTCATCTCAATGCATCCTCCAATGCTTTTCTTCATAGAAGATCTTATTCTACCGAAAACACCAGGCTTATTTCTGATCACAAGCAGTATACACGCTGCTGCAATTCCTCTATAGTGCCAATCGGGACAGCATAAAGCAGGTCCTTCAAGTATCCCCACATAAAGTAATACAGGGGATTTAAATGAGTGGGAACGTGGTGGTCAATGCACTGACCCACCACCTCCTATTCATCGACCTGGTTATAACTGGGCTAAATGCGCTTTAACATTGAGAGAAATGAGGGGCAACCCCATTTTGCATATTAAACATGCCACATCTCAACTGATCTTCTATTAAGTCCAGCAAATCGTTTTTTTAACAAGTTTGAATACTGTTCCATTTAAACACTTGGGAAGAACAAACGGTCCAATAAAAAATTTCCTTATTATTTCTACCCAAATAGTGACAGAAAATTTGTACTGATGTTCCGATTCGAAAAATCCTTGTGTATCTTCTTCCACCCATATGCAGGGTGCAAAGTAACCTTACATAAGTACAAATATTTTAACTGCAGGTGTAGTTTATCATATAGATGAGTCAAGTCATTTTTAAAAATTTAAAATATTTACGAAGATATTAATTTAAAAAAAAAAAAACACATATTGAGGACCGCTGACCAGATAGACCACTGACGCAACGTAATAAAATAAACAATATGATTTACTGAAGGCGAGGTTGCCATATTGTCTGTAAGATAAATAATTTTTTAACGTAAATTCAATTTTTGCGGTTGATTCTAATTTAAAAACACTTGTTTTTAGCAATAAGGAAAGAAAAATTATCATGAACGATTAAAATATGAATTTCCGCAAGTTCGATGCAATCAATTAGTGTTTAGGAAGTTACTTTGTGCAATGATTCCACATATTATCCATAAACGTGTATTATGGCTCACCTACTGAAAAACCAACTATTTAAACACTTATCCACATTTCACAAATTAATACCATTGTACACTGTTAGAAAGAACATCACAAATTATCTCCTTAAATTATTTTACAAAGAAAACAATTTTCACACAACACCTTAAGAGTTAAACGTGTCAGTGCAACTACTTCGCACTTCGTGGTTTGGTAGTGGGTGAAACAGATTTAAAAAATAATCACAAAATATGGAATAACAAAATAACTAGCTTGATGTATGCGTTCAATATCAAGAGAAGGCAAAGTAAAATATTTTAAAGCAGTGTCAATCGCATGCAAAAAATAAGCTGGTGTCGTAGGCACAGGTAAAACAGGTAGGTGTCACGGGTAGTAGGCGAAATGTCCCGCACCAGCCCCATCCTCTAGAATTGATAGTTGAGGTAGACGAAGGCTATGTTGATACAGGTGCACTGGTCTGGTCCAGGGCAAAGAAATAAACTGTGGCAAAGACAAGGTACAAGTGGAAACAAAACATGTAATATTTGTGGAAAGGAATTTGATAATTTCATACAAGTAAATTGAAAGTTAATATAAGATATTTTTGCATCTACAAATATACGAGTTGGATCAGCGATCCTCAACAAGTTTTCTATCGAAAAATCATGAAATTTATTTAAAATTTGATTTTTTTTGTTCCTGATTCTTTTTTGTAAGAAAACTGTTAATTATGTGTTCTACACAGTGAACTGTATTGCCGGTTAAAATATTTGTACTTATTTAAGATTGACTCTGTATGTAATGTAAGTGATAAAAATCTTTGCTAAAATTGAGAAAAAATGATTCTGAAAATTCTATTAATCTAATAATTCATAACTGCAAAACACTATAACGATGTGAACAAAAGAATCATTTTATATAACCTAAAATTTTTCCAACTCAATTCTATTGAAAAATACTAACCTTTAAGAATCTTACGGCAGGTTTCAAATTTCCCTTTGAATCTATTATAACCCTTTCTTGTTCTTGAAATGATAGACGCCAGTATTTACTACCCTTTGGAACACTATCCAGTGGCTTTGGAACAATAAAATAATCGGGCTTCACCAAAAACAAATAACATTAGTTGCTTTGATTAATTTTCATATATGATCAGAAAACCTTATTTGCTACGGGATTAGCTCTGAAGCCATTTACCGGCCATTTTTCTCTTCCAAAAATGAAACACGGAACGAGATCTACGTCCATAGATACGTCTTTTCCATTTATTCTTCCCTGCACTTTTAAAGTGAAGGCAGGTCCTCCTTTGCAGATTTTTGCCTGAAATATCATGAAAATGTCCATAAAAAATTAACTTCAGCATAATCAAAATTCAAATTATTTTATATTCTGAAACTACATACAATGAATGGGAACTGCGATATTGAGAAAATGCACCATTTTGCCTTTTTACCTATTGTAATCTATTGTAAAAGATAATTTCTATCATACAGCCTAATTGTACTTTTTATTCACTAGCATAACAACATAGTTACTAAGATATAGAAATATTTTAATAACCAATTATTTATACAGGATGTTCAGGAAATAATAGGCCATACTTTAAGGTTAGCTACCTTGGTAGAATTTTGCTCCTAAGGCAGTTACATAGGTCTGGAAGGTACTTTTATTTTTTAGAATTTATTTTACAATAATTTTCTTATTAGTTGGGTATTTGTATTAAAATTTTGAAAAATAAGGTTTTTTGTGAGACAAATATGAATATCAAATTGAATTTTGTGTTAAATGAACAGGGTGTCTCGAACTAGTATGGTCCTAATGTGAGGATACAAAAAATTTTATTAAAATTTGGGACACGTGGTGTTTTATGGGATGAGCTAGAGGATGAGGTAAGCCCCATTTTCAATCGAAGGTATTATCTTTGGGATTTGACAGAAACGACGTCATCAATTATATTTTTTCCAGAATACCCCTGCTAAAAAGCTCTTTTTCTTCTAATAAACTTTTATTAGACATTTTTTTCTGTATTACTTCCCATTTAAAAGTTATAAACAATATTGTCATCAAGAGCCTCAAAAGAAATACTACCTAAAAATCACATTAGTGGTGGAAGGATCAAGTTGTCGTTGGAAAATAATTGAATATTCGTTGTTTAAAGCACATAAATGTCATTAAGAATAAATAAACTCGATAATTCTTTAATACAGTAAAACAAAAGGTGATGATAACTTTTAAACGGGTAGTAAAGTAAAAGTAAGTTTTCTATCGGGAAACAATTTGGGTATGTTTCTGGAAAAAATATAATTGATGACATCATTAGTCGTTTCTGTCAAATCCCTAAGATAATACTTTCGATTGAAAATGGAGCTTATCTCATCTCATTTAACACCACGTGTCCCAAATTTTATTTAATTTTTTTGTATCCTCGCAGTATACTATTGAATTTGAGACACCCTGTACAGGGTATTCTGAGTATGTTGCCAGATTTTTTTAAAGATATTTTAATTTAAGGAAATTTTTGGAAAATGATATGCTATTTTGAAACAGCCTGTCGTTCTTATAAAATATAGCATGAAAATATAGCATATTATAGAGATATGACAACATGAAAGGAAGACAACATTAACAAAAATTAAACAAACAAAATAACAACTTAAACCTAAACGCAATAGAAACCAAATCTTTATTTTAAACTTATTTTTGAAATATCCACCAGACAGCTGCTAAATATACATTATTAACTGTAATAATTCTTTCCAAGATTAACGAATAAGTTAAACGCAGTTTTTCTTAAATATGGTGCATTTTGGCGATATGCAACAAATATACATTTGAAAACTAATCGAAAGTTATTTCAAAATACTTGTATATATTACTATATTGTATATTTCCTGCTAACCTCTACATCTAGATAGTAGATACATATACCTTAACATTTACTTTATTTGGTTTAATATAACACAGGGTGTTAATAAATAATGTACCCAACTGAAACAGCAGATAAGAAATGCTATTTTAAGAAAACATTTTCCATAAACATAGGGACACGCCTAGTAAAGATGGGTATTAAAAGTGCACTGCTAGACACAGATTTTTTAAATAATTTCAAACGGAACTCCTTGCACCACCGTGGTCGGCTCCCTGAAGACATAATTTCAAACGGACAAACATTTTCCATAAACATGGAAAAACGTCTAGTAAAAATGGGTAATAAAAGTGCACTGCGAGACACAGATTTTTTAAATAATTTCAAACGGAACTCCTTGTATCACCGTGTTCGGCTCCCTGAAGACCATCGGGTGATCAGTTCATTGCATCCTTCTAATGGTGGCTATGTTGAAACTAAACCCTATAGATCTTCATTGGAAGGTCTATAAATATTCCCCCATACAAGGCTGTTAGTTACAGTGGCCATGGCTGGAAGGTACTGGGGCATATGTGTCGGGAACGGTAGTCTAATGGTATTGGGCGAAACATGTTGTATGTAGCCTTGTCTCTATAAGAGTGGCTCTGTAAAGGTCGACTGCCGTTTCCCGATATTCGTGGGATAAAAATATATTCAAAAAATACAAATTAAAAAAAATACTCAGAAAAGCTCCGATAAAAAGGTCTCCTCGTCCATTCAGCTAGAGAGACACTCGGCGAGACGCAGGAAGGGATACCTTCAGAGGTCTCATCCTTTTGGATTTGCAAGAGGCTCTTTGGGAAAATGTGGGGACTTAATCCTAAAGCTGCGTCGTGGCTCTATAGTCAGCAGTAAGGTCCTTTTCACTTATACTGTTGTGGTATAGTGGTCTGCAGTCAGGCGGCTTTACGAACATTTCGGTCGTTCAGGACCACCTCTCGTGTGGTCCTGGAATATGTCTTTCCTTCTTGGGAAGAGGGAAGGGATAATCGTGTTAAGCTGGCCTGCGTTCCGGACCATAGTGTTGTGACAGGCAATGAGAGGGCTGACATATTGGCCAGACAAGGGTCATGTAGTCAATTTGTGCGGTCTGAAGTAGTGTTGGTGTTATCACAATTCTATCTCGCAAGGTTCGCTGATTAAAAAGTGATCAAAGGAAGATTTGTCGGTTGGATACGATCTGCCAGGCCAGGCTTCAGATAGAGGGCCCATGGGCTGTTGCAAATCGGAATTTTTATTATACTTAACGGAACAACATTAAGATTGTCACGGGACTCCTAACGGTCCATGGACATCTCAACGAGCACCTGTATAGGTTTGGCTTAAGCAATGTCGCGAGGTGCAGGTATTGCGACACCGCAAATAAGGATTCGATTCATATCCCTTGCAACTGATAAAAAAACACAAATACCTTGGAGCAGCTTGGAAGATTCCAGCAGAGGTAGTGCTGGCTATTGCGCGTAGCACGGTACTTATTTACTTACCTTAAACGAAATACAAATCATTCATCAGATGACACTGCTTTGTGAAATTTTTGTTTTGATGCTGTAGGAGGACAAGAATTCAAAGAATTTTCTCGTTCCAGTTCACCAAATAAATAATGAAATTTATGATATTGCTTCTCCTTTTCATTGATGGGGTGAACCTAAAACTTTTGATCGTTGTTGGCTTCCCTCTTCTTCCTCTTCACACAATATCGTTGATTTTAAGTTATCCTACATAGGGAGGTGTAGATAGTGACTTATCCCATAAAAAACTTTTCTATTTTTAAATAAAATTGAGAATTTCGACAAAAATAGGGTAAAACCTTTCCATTGGCCCTCCCTGTATTAACGAAAATATGACAATTTTATTAAGTTAAATAAAATTTAAATGAGCCCTGCATTTCCGCTGCTATGAATGAGGAAAAAAACATTTTTTCATGAGAGTATTGCAATCCATAATATAGAAACCTGTATCGAGTTTCATTTGAATCTAATCAGCCGCCGTGAATTTATTTGAAAAAATACTTTATATGTTATGCTGTTTGTTATTGTCACTGGTTAAATTTGAATAAACAGTTTAATTTTAGTGTGCAATCGGGTTGAAGTGTTGGTATCACTGCGGTTTGTACAAATTCGATTTAATTTGTTCATTTTACTATATTATGTTTCAATTTGGTATCAAACATTAAGAAACATATATTCTATCAATTGATATTCTAGTATTTAAATTAAATTTTAATAATGACTTTAAGTACTCACAAATATTGTTCCATAAGGAATGTTCAAAATGTATTGGTTGCCTTGTTTTTGGAATTCGTTTAAGGCCAAAGTGACAACGCTCTCCATCCATTGCAACACTTTTTTCGTGTCCAGATATTGCGATTCGTCAATAAGTTTGTCAAGACCCCTGCAAAATTAAATGCATATCTCCATTTTTTGTTTGTTAGAGAAATCAATCTTGAAAATTGTTTGCAATGTCGCCTTCACAATGTTGGTAAATTTTGCAGTGACAAAAGCATCTACCTATGGCATAATTACGTAATGAAATTTGAACTGTTATATCGAAAATTGCAACTCATCCACAGATAGTACTAAAAATGTTTTATTTCCAAGAAATGGTTATGGCAGCAATTTCATTAGATGAAGAGGAAAAAGAAGAAATTAAGATATTGAATACATCAGCAGTTTTAAAACGTGCTTTCTGCGACTATAGGTAGCAAAACATTCTAGAGGAGATACCCCACATGGTTCTATGCTGGTACTCATGCTGGTGCTATTGATACACACATTCAGCCCAAATATGCATTCAATTTTGGTCATAATAACATTTACGTTATTTCAAGGTTAAATGTTATATTTCATCACCTTAAATTTTTGAGGTTTGTATCACCCTGTAACTGTTAAGAAATAACGACGATGTTATTTCTAACACGTTATGTAGAATTGTAACAGAATTTCCTAAAAGGCAATCAATTAGGTGTCGCTATAGTTTAGCGTATTTTATAAGTGTTAATTCAATTATGAAAATAGACGGCTTTTTCAATTTACGGCATATAGAAAGCAAGTTAGTTGTAAAATTAAATCAAAACGTCCAATGAAGAAGAATAAAAAATTTAAATAATCCATTTGATTTGCCTGATGAAGAATTTAAAAAATATGTAGATTTAGTAAAGGATCAATAAGGCAATGAGGAACACAGCTACTTTCTGCAAGTTCCTTGAATTATGCAGGTAACATCCTGCGTAAACGATCATTGACAATTCGATTATTGTTTCTTTAAATTTTCATATGATATAAGCATCATAAATCTCTCTAACAAATGTTCGGTAACAGCATTGGTTACCTGTGTAGTACTAACTGTTCTAAGACAGCTAAATTAAAATTATTACCAGTATATGTCTGGCAATTACCTTATTTTAAAAATAATAATGTTGCAAATAGTAACACCAATTCACCTATCAAAAAATAAAATTAGAAAGCAGTAATTTTACTTATAGCTCTGCCGGAATACTTTTTATCTCTGAGGAACTGAAAAATGGTCTTCCTTCGTTAATAAATTGCCGTATTGCTTTTACTAAATCTAAATATTTTTTTTAGTTTTTCATAAGGAAAATGAAATGGATTACTTAAATCTTTTATCCTTCTTCGTTGGATTTAAAAATTACAACTTACCTTCAATGTGCATTTATAAAACGACGAATTATATATAAATTTAATAAACCATCCATTTTTACAATTCAGATAACATATATGTTATTCCAGCAGATTTACAGCATTCTAAAAATATCATGATAATATATGTTTCGATCAGACTCAAGATATTGTCAATGCCTTTGGTGTCTTTTTCACCAGTGTTTCTGCTGAAACTACTGATCAGTTTAGCTCGATGGAAAGTAATAATAATATTGTCAAACATTTTGATGCAATAACAGAGGATGAAGTACTTTACAGTAAACAAACTTAAAAACAAAATGGCATCTGGCCCTGATAATATTCCAACCTTTATAGTAAAAGACTCTACACGGGTATTTGCTTCTCCGCTCTGTTATTTATTGAACTTAGCTGTTAAATGTTAAACAAATTCCAGATTCATGGAAAACTGCAAGTTTGTCCAATTTTTAAAAACGGAGACAAAAAGATTATTGATAATTATAGACCTATTTCTGTTTTATCGAATTTTGCTAAAATATTTGAAATTGTGTTATATTATCGCACTTACCCTTCTGTACGAAATCTGACATGGATTTTTAAATAATAGATCAGCAGTAACTAATTCGTCAATATTTACCCAATTTATATATGAGGTCTTAGGTTGATGTAATTTATATTGATTTTGCTAAAACTTTCGATCGAATTATCAATGCGTTCTACTAAATAAAATGGGTAATTTCGGTTTTGGTATTTTATCTCAAATATTCCTGTCCTCTTATTTATCTAAAAGATAAATTTGCGGCATATAACGAGTTTACTTCTCCTTTATATTTGTCAACTTCTTTTGTAAATGACTTGAAATTATTTCTTAATATTGATTGTTATCAAAATTGCAAGAACCTACAGTCTGATTTGAACCAGTTAGAAGCTTGGTGTGTAACAATAATGATTTGTTTTTGAATACTGCAAAATGCAAAGCTATTTCCTTCAATAGAAAACACACAGAATATTTATAGGATTATTCCATTAATAACATAGTACTTGTCCGTTGTGATACTACGAAAGACCTAGGTATTCTTTTTGATCGAAAGTTTTCTTTTAATCAACATATAACATAAAAAATGATTGAAGCTACTAAGGTGTATGGTTTCATTGTTAGGAATTGTAAATCATTTACAAATATTAATGCATTAAAACTTTTAAATTTCTCTTATATTTGTTCTAAAATTGAATATGGTTTCTCATTTTGGTATCCTTATTTTGGAACAACAATCCAAAAGGTTTTCTCTTAGATTTGTCGGACTTAATTACATTGCTAACTGATGATGATTAAGACAATTAATCAAAAATGAATATTAATTGCTCCAATGATGACATCCAACAAGCTTTTTACATGTTTTTATCAATAAAAATAACAAACATAATACAGTACTAGTGCAATTTACTAATGTTTCAAAAAGAGACGAAGTTTTTAATGTAAAGAAGATATTAAAAGATTCTAAAATTTTGATATTTGAGGACCTTACTAAATCGCTGTACCAATTACTTTCAGAAGCCAAAAAGAAGCATAGTAACAAGAATGCATGGTCTATTGGAGGTAAAATATTTGCTTGGGACAATAAGCAGAATTCCAAGGCACAATTGTAACTGCCGCTGTCTAATGCTATGAGTTAATTAACATGGTACATGTATATTTTTTTCTCTAAAAGAATGTTAATAAAAAGTTTACTGATATTTTATACTTTTTATAATAATTTAATAATTTGTAAGGTTATAAAGTTTCTTTTTTTCATGTCATGTTATCATTAATGCGGCATTATATTTAGTTTTATTATAATTATTAATCTTTCAATATTGAAACATGTACAAGCATTAATGCGGTACTATATTTAGTTTTATTGCACTAATTAATGCCTTAATATTACAACATTTGCAATATTCTATTATCAGTTTTTTTTTTTGTAAATTTGGAGCCGTTCGAAAAGAGAATCGATGTCTATGAATAATTATATATCATTTTCACATTTCAATATGGGCTCATGCGGTACTGGTTTTGATATATTTTCTGATTTTGTTGAACAACAATCGTTTGATGTTCTGGGATTATTTGCATTATTTTACAAATGATGCGATAAATATTACCGGTTATAAGATTGCAAGGAATGATCGTGGTAGCAGGGGTGACGGTGTAGCATTCTATGTAAAAAATAATATTAATTTTAGAGTTTTGAAAAGAGATAACAGCATTAATTCTATCTTAGAGAGTATATGAATAACTATTAAGATTGGTGGCAAAACACTTTGTTTAGGATCGTTATATAGACCTCCAAAAGGTAATCTAAAAAATTGCTGTCTGAAGCTATTTATTTGTGGCATAATTTTAGTTTTTCTTTAGTTTTATTGGGTTTTTGCCACACTTCTGAAAAATAATAAAAATTAATTAAATAAGTCCTTGCGCCAAACGGAACAGTCAAGGGTTATTTTTGAAATTAAGTTTGCCTAACCAAAAAATCTCACACTGAAAAAAGCAGATAAGTAAAAAATAACAAAAATCACATCACTATCGCGCACTTCCGTATTATTGACGTTTTGAAAAACTCTCTGTTTTCGTTTTCAAAATAGTAGTAAAAATATTAAACGTATGTCAAGTTTGACAGTTTAAAATTTGCTTATCTGCTTCCATAGAGATTTTAAATCTAACCATCACATCGATATTAAGAAAGGTGTTGTTAAATGTTTATATAAGAGAGATAAATTAATTTCATCAAACAATGATATTTTTAACAACGAACTAAAATTTATTAAAAATGTTTTAATAAATAATGAATACCCTTCAAATTTTGTGAAATAGAACATTAAAAAATATTACAGATAAAACTAACACTTTAAGACAAATAAAAGAAATTAATCATACAATAAAAATTCCATACATTCCTATATTATCAGAAAAGTTAAGAAGAATCGGTAAAAAATTTAATATTCGAACAGTTTTTCAGACAACTAATACCTTACGATCATTTTTGTTAAAAACGCGTCCAAAAAATGATATACAAAATTCAAAAAATTGCATCTACAGTATACCTTGTGAATGCAATAAACATTATGTTGGAGAAACGTCTCGGCCTATGAATGTTAGAGTTGAGCAACATAAAAATTATATAAAAAGACGGGAATTTGGAAAATCCAAAATTTGCGAACACGCTTGGGAAAACGGTCATGTGATCAATGGGGTTCGGCAAAAATTTTAGAGAAGGAAGATAACGCGACAAAAAGAAAATTAAAAAAGACCCGATTATTTTGTTGAACGGAGATAAGTGTGTGTCAAACTGTTCAGTAAACATCGATCATTGTTGGCTACAGTTGTATCAAGAAGAAGTAAGTAAAAATAAAATAAAAATCATTTAACATCTCTATGGAAGCAGATAAACAAATTTTAAACTGTCAAACTTGACATACGTTTAATATTTTTACTACTATTTTGAAAACGAAAACAGAGAGTTTTTCGAAACGTCAATAATACGGAAGTGCGCGATAGTGATGTGATTTTTGTTATTTTTTACTTATCTGCTTTTTTCAGTGTGAGATTTTTTGGTTAGGCAAACTTAGTTTCAAAAATAACCCTTGACTGTTCCGTTTGGCGCAAGGGCTTATTTAATTAATTTTTATTATTTTTCAGAAGTATGTCAAAAACCCAATAAAACTAAAGAAAAACTAAAAAATTGCCTTGATGATTTAGAACATTTTTTAAATACAAATTTACCTCTCTATGATATGAAAATTTTTGGAGGAGATTTTAACATTGATATGTTGAAAGATTCCACAGGTAGAAAATTACTTTTAAATTTGATGAATAATTATGCATCCATCAGTTAGTTGATCGAACTACTCATCATTCTGGCAATACTCAGACACTTTTAGATTTATTACTTACAAATAAAGACATTGTAGATAGAGTTGACGTTTTTGATATGGACGGTATCTCTAATCATGATCTTGTGAGCTGTGTTGTAAAAATTAATAGAGTAAAAATGAAATTTTTTTAAAACATATCGCGATTTTTCTAATTTTAAATATGAATTGTTTTGAGGGATCTTCAGTTAACAAATTGGTCTCTGATATATTCATACAACAGTGTTGATGATATGATTAATTTTTTAAATAGCAATATTCATAGAATTTTTGACATACATGCAAAACAGTTAGAATAACTAAACCGTCAGCTCCTTGGTTAACAGATAACAAAATTAATGATGAAATTACGTGATCAGGCTCTTAATAAGTATAAACAAACTAAATCAGAAGATTCACGACTCGACTACAAACAACTTCGTAATTTTGTAAATCAATCCATACACGGAGAAAAGGAAGAGTATTTTTGGAAAACGATAAATTTTCTTAATATTGGGAAGAAAACTTCACACAGGGAGTTGCTTACGGGGTACGGGGTGCTGATGATTTTAACAATTATTTTGTTGACAGTATCCCAAAGACTTCTCTTCAGCAAGAAGTGATGAATTCGTATGCCGATCCTGTGATACGTCATAACCATTTTGATTTTATAGAGGTCTCGGGTGATAAGGTCAACAAAATAATACAGTCTCTTAAAATTAATGCTCTGGGAGTTGATGAAATTAATCTTAAAATGATAACTTAATTGATTCCGGAGTTAACGGAGTATTTTACGTATACAGTATGCGCCAAAAGTATGGAATAAATTCAATAATAACGAAACAATTATTTTTTGGGAAAAATCCTCGAACAGGTCGATTTTTAATTTAAAATATACATATTTTAGCGTAAAATGCGATTTTCAAATGTTATTTGTTTTTGAGTAATGACGTCATCGATTTTTGTTTAAATGGCAACACCATAATTTTTTCCTTGATTCTGAAAGATCGTTTAATTCTCTATCAGACAGTACTAAAATTTTGCCCTCTTACATAAGAAAGTTTTCGAGTAAATGACGATTGAATGTTAGAAAACGTAAATTTTATCTATAAAAAAGTAACAATTCTGAGGTATGTAAAATAAAATACAATTAATTAAATTTTATATTTAAATTAAACGTTCGAATTGCCATCCACCAACTTCTTGACAATGCGCAAGTCTGTGAAGAAATTCTTCTTGCACATTATGAATGATTTCTGGGGTAACTCTGCGTATTTCGTCCCGAATGCGATTTTGAAGTTCTTCTACATTACGTGGTTTATTAATGTATACTTTTGACTTCAAGTATCCCCATAAAAAATAGTCAATAGGTGTAAGATGTGGCGATCTTGCGGGCCATTCTATCGGTCCGCGTCTGCCGATCAACCTCCCAGAAAAACAGTTGTCCAAAAAATCTCGTACCGGGCGTGCATAGTGCGGAGGTGCACCGTCTTGCTGAAACCATATGGTATCGTCAGGAATGTCAGAGTCATTATCGTTAGGAAAAATTACTGCAAGGGCTGGAACAAGGTCATTTTCTAGAAACTCTAAATATCTTTGTCCTGTAAGGGTTCCTTCAAAGAAGAAAGGCCCTACTATTCTGTCGTCAGCTATTCCAGCCCACACATTTAATTTCTGAGGGTGTTGGGTATGTGCCTCTGCCATCCAATGAGGATTTTCCCGACTCCAATATCTGCAAGTTTGACGGTTTACTGTACCATTCAGACAAAATGTGGCCTCATCTGAAAAAAGTATTTGCCGGTGTAAATTTCTATTTCCTTGATATAAATCCATTAGAATTTCGCAAAAGTGTAAGCGGCGATCGGGATCATCTTCATTGAGTTCCTGCACAAGCTGAATTTTGTAGGGATGATATCTTTCCTTCCTCAAGATACGTAGCACTGTGCTCTGACTAGTGTCATTGTTTAATGCAACCAATCGTGAAGAATTATGAGGATTATCCACCATACTTATCAAAATGTTCTGTTTCTGATTTTCATTAATGCTTGGACGTCCAGGTTTTGGAATATTTACAACATTGCCAGTTTCTCTAAATTTAGACTCTACCTTACTGACTGTTGATTGGCTGATAGGGCGATCTGGATATTTTTCATTAAATAAATCGCAAACTTCCTGCTGAGTTCTAGTCATATTCCCGTATCCGATAAGAATTAAAATTTCAATTCTTTGAGTAACAGTTAAATGTGCCATAATACTTTAAATTGAATAATAATTTCTATGTCGCTTAGAATACTTATTAGAAAGTCGGTGTGACAATGATACTTTGCAAAGATTTTCACCTACGTGATCCATAAAAGAACTATGGAATTCGAAAAACTAAACTTGATAACGTTTTAGCTTTATTTTAATTGATTTACGTTTCCTTCGTTTCAATCGTCGTTTACTCGAAAACTTTCCTATGTAAGAGGGCAAAATTTTAGTACTGTCTGATAGAGAATTAAACGATCTTTCAGAATCAAGGAAAAAAATATGGTGTTGCCATTTAAAAAAAAATCGATGACGTCATTACTCGAAAACAAATGACATTTGAAAATCGCATTTTACGTTAAAATATGTATTTTTTAAATTAAAAATCGACCTGTTCAAGGATTTTTTCCAAGAAATAATTGTTTCGTTTTTATTGAATTTATTTCATACTTTTGACGCATACTGTATAATAAATGTATGTCTCGCTTCAGGTGTCTTTCCAAATGCATGTAAGCAGTTAAATATTACTCATATTACTATAACTTAGGCAATATATTGATAAAATGCAGATATTACCACCTATTCAGTCAGGTTTTAGACCGTTGCATGGAACTGCCACCGCTTTGTTAAAGGTAACTGACGATATATATTATGCAAATGATGATGGAAAAGTTGCATGTCTTATTTTGTTAGACTTTAGTAAAGCATTTGATACGCTTAATAATAAATTATTATGTCGTCAAAAAATGAAATATTTTGGTTTTAGTAAGGTTGTTTTAAACTTTTTTAGAAATTACCTTGAAAACCGTTGTCATAGAGTTGTTTTAAATAATATTTTTTTTCTCAATTTAGATCAAAAGATAATGGTGTACGACAAGGCAGTATCTTGGGTCCATTACTTTATATATTGTAGGTATACGTCAGATTTTCATAGCAAACTTAAATAGTGTAACTTACATTTATATGATTCACAACTATATTTTTCTTTCAATCTAAATGGCATTCAACATGCTATCGAAGAAATAAATGAAGATTTAAATATTATTTACAAAACTTCATGTGCTCATTCTTTGCATCTTAATGAACAAACAACTCAAGTCATGTTATTTGGTCGACATCGGAAGAAGGCTGCGAGTAGTGAGTTGTTTGACTTGCGTGTTGTAAATCGTTGACAAGAATTTGGGACTCTATTTGAATGATGATATGAGGTTTTCTAGTCACGTTAATTATTTGGTGAAACGTTCTTATTCTGAACTGAAACAGTTGTATTTACATAAAAAATATTTAGACAGTGACGTAAAACTTCGTCTATGTAATTCATTAATTCAGCCATATATCACCTATTGTAATGAAATATATTGGCCTGCCTAAACAAAAAATAACAAGCAAACTTTACAAAAGATTCAGAATTCTTGTTTCATATATTGTTACAATTTGCGTAAATTCGATCACATTTCTCATAAATTTCGTGAAAGTCAGTGGTTAAATCTGGACGAAAGGTTTTGCCTACATGTAACGTCCTTAGTATATAAAGTAAATGCGTCACAGTCACCATCGTTCCTTTATGAAAAATTAACAAAAATGCTCGATGTTCACACCCGCTCCACGAGACACTCTGCCTTCTACATTATTCCAAAACATTCTACAAGTCAATTTCAGCATTCATTTTCATATGTTGCAGTTAAAATTTTTAATGATATTCCCCAGAGCATCAAATGTTCATGCAGTACTAGTTGCTTTAAACATAAATATAAAAAATATTTGCGAGCCCAACGTCAGTAGTTCTGCTTCGAATGATGATAATTACTTATACGAGTATTATATATAGATAATGATTGAGAGAATATAGATAAAATTTTTGAAATTTTTAGCATATCAAATAATTGGATTTTCTCTGCAATAGGTGTATCGTATAAATTGCTGGAAAATAAATTTGATTTGAATAGTTTGGATTTAAGGCGTAAATTGGCTTCTCTTACTTTTTTATACAAATTATTGCGAAACCAAATTGATTGTTCGGAATTGTTGAGTAAACTGAATTTTCATGTCCATAGACTATGTGCTAGATATAATCTCACTTTTTATTGTGCAACAGCAAGAACCATTATACTACTTAAATCCCCAATTTATGTTATGTCTAACAATTTTAATGAGATATTCCCGTTTTACGACATTTATGACTGTAGCTTGAAACAACTTGTTCTGGTTGCATTTAGAACATTTAGATTCTGAAGTTTGTTACCATATATAACCTGTTTCAATTTGAATTATACGTATCTGCTGTATTCTACATCTTATATATTTTTTCTCTATTGTTCTTATTTTCAATAATTATTTGTGTGTATGTATGTATATTACACTCTACTATTATTTACTTTTTTGTAATTTTGCCCTGTAAATGGAATTTCTGTTGGACAATAAAACTATTATTATTATTACTTATATGTTAAACTATAGCGACATCTAATTCCTTGTATTCTACATAACATGTAAGACATAACATCGCCGTTATTTTTAAACAGTTAGAGGGGGATATATACTACAAACATTTAAGGTGGTGAAATATAACATTTAACTTCACAATAACATAAATGCTATTATGACCAAAATGGGATACTTGGGCTGATTGAATCATATACAAAAATACAAGCGCCCACGGTGGGCAGTTGCCGTCCATGTGTTGTGTTGTTAAATGGTCAACGACCTATATTATTTACTTACTTGTATCTTACAACTAGATCAGTCTGTTTCAGGAACTTTATGTATTCCTTAAATTGCAGATGCACAAATCCCGGAAGGTTACTTGTCGTTATTGTCGGTTCCACAAGTTTTGGTAAAGTTAGCAACAAATCGAGGTCAAATTCGTCCGGCTGTCCAACTCTTAATCCGTCGTAATAACTACCTCCAAAAAAAACTCTTGTGTACATTTCTTTGAACAAGCTGTCTTTCTGCTTCATTTTCTCCGTGATTAAATTTAATGCCTAAAAATATATTTTTAAAACATTAAGTAAATATCTAATAAAAAATAAATTAATTACTATCATATAAACTTAATACAAATACAATTAACTTAATACAGAACAAATAAGCACAAAAAAAGATCTTGATGTTTTGTTTATTCACTATTACTATTTAAATTTTGTCCAAACAAAATATTAATTTTTAAAAAGCGTTCGCAACACACGTCTCTATTGCTATCCTAACCCAACATTTCAACAATTCTTTTCAAATACTTTTAGAAAAAAAAAATGAACAATTTTTTATACTTAGCAGTAAGTTTAAGTTATGTTATGAGAATATATTCAACAATCTTGGTATTTTCGTATATTTCTGTACCGAAAACTTTGTTTGTTGGACCAATTTTTATACTTTTCAGTTGGTGCATCTATGGAATGCGTAAATTGTAAATTAATCATTTCCCATTCTGAAACTCGGGTATAATTCACTTATACTGCCCTCACGGCCATTTTGCTAACTTTTTTGTCGTCGTTATTTGTTGAACCTAGGTAACTGATCGTCAGCTATAGATTTAATATTTACATCCCTAAGTAGCCTTAGGTGATAATCTTTAACATTATCTTGTTATTCTAGGACTAGGCTCTAAGATGACACACTTAGTCTAGCGAAAAAACCATAATATTACTATTAATAAGCACCCGTTTAATAATTTTAAAAATTATACAACGAACAAGAACAAGAACAAGAACAAGAAAAAAGGACAAAATAGATTCACAAGAAGGAAAAATAAAATAGATAGCAAATGGAAGAAAATGACTCAACATTTCTAAATAACAGTTTTAAGAAAACATTTGTTATCTTAGTTGACACATCTTACAGGATGTCTCAATTTACGGGAAATATTATTCCCTCTAGCATATTTCTGAAAACCAGAATTTTAATTAAAAAAATCTATTTCAGCGTCTTTACTCAGGAATAAACTGCCGAATAAATAAAACGATTTTTAAAATCAGATTGGCTATTGGGAAGTCTGAAATTGGAATTCCTAGTCATATTTATATTGTCACGGAATTTGCCCCACTCACACCCAAACCGACGACTGTGGTATCGCGAAATGTCAAGATTGCCCCGATCGCCCCTCTACGATTCTGTTAAACAAACAAAAAGCCTTGGATCGAGACGGGACTGGAAAAATGGGAAATCGACGAGAAGCATTTGAGTCGTACGGGAAAATGGATCTAGAGATACTAGAAAATACCTGGAATATTCTTTGGGTCTATAAAAGCAGAATAAACGGCCGAGTTAGTCTTGTATTACAGTCTGAATTGAAGTGTTTAGTTGGAGATATCAAAGTGATTTACATAGCGATTAATTAAATAAGTGTTTAGTTGAGTTGTAATTAGTGTTCAGTAGTGTATAGTTAATAAAGAAGTAATTAATTAACGGATTGTTTTTCTGGAAGTAAGAAAAAGTCGGATTGGAAAATCCGTGACAATATTAATTTTGATGAATTGTATTTTCATAAAAAAGAAAATTAAATCGGGTTATATATACATCATACCGTCTTATGCAAACATATTGGCAAAATTCGATATTTTTGGGTGTTTTTTTTTTCATCTCATGAGAAGAATTTTCCATATAAATTTTACACATCCTAGTAGAACGTTTTTTCTGTATATTTTGCAATATGAAGGTATTTAAAGATGTTTGAATTACTAATAAAGAGTAGTAGGGTAATACTTATACAAGATCAATATTAAGTAGAGATTTTCCATTTAACACGACATAACCATAAAAAACTAAGCAAATTCTTCAAGTAACATTTTTCGAAGTCTCAAAATTTACAAAAATATGGACGTATGAAAAAATAGTAATAAAACAGTCACATTAAATTCCTGTATAAAACTTATTATAATTTTTTTTGTAAAAAAAATAATGTGAATTATCATACAAACCGGCCCTTAGGGCCGGTATTTCCAACTGCCAAATAATATTATTTGTCACATAAATATGTATCTGTATGACATATGATTTTTGTGAGATAGGTATAGATTTAATGGATAAATAAAGTTATTATGATGTGGAAATACTGGCCCTAATACTGGATTTTCCGTTATGTGCTGATCCTGCAGCCCATAGGGCTATTTATTGGGTTAGAAGGGCTCGCCTGACTGAAAATCTATAAGCAAATTATGGTAGGTATGCTCAAAAACCTAGACTATTTAGAATGCTATAGATTGAGGAGCATGTTTTAGATATCGTTAAAAAATATCTGATATCCAGTACGGGAAGTATATCATGATGCATCTTAAATGACGAATATCAACTTCATCTCCATAACTGCCACAAGACCATCTCCGAAGAGGACACTTTCACGAGTGACTTTTACAGGAAAACTCTACTAAATTTATTCTAGTAACGGATGAATACATTACGACTAACGTAAAAGAATAAATAATTTTCGAAATACCCACGTGTAGGCTATGAAAAATCCCTTTTTAGCCAAGAAGCCAAGCCAAGAGTATATTTAAAGTCTTGGTCTTGCCCTATCTTGTAAGATCATGTCTTATATTGTCTTGCGAGAATCCCGATCTGTCTGTCACAATTTTGCAGGGCCCTTTATGCTTTTTTTAAATACATTTTTAGGTTTTAACAATATTGTGCGGACCAGCCTCCACCAGCGTTGAATTACACCCACAATATTTACCCATATATTCTTTATTATTAGCTTTTGTAACATTTTGTATTGTATTAGAAAGGTATTTTAAGCTAATATTATATAATCTCCTACAATTCCTATCAATGAAGTCATATGTACGCTCTCTGATACCAAACATCTGGGTATGCTAGTGAACAATTCCTTGTATGATTGTTGCGAAATTTTTGCATACAAATGAGAAACATGGAACTATATTATGAATTTGGTAACAGAATGATGGTTACTCTCGGTTGGCTACGATCCCGCTCGGAGCTTACACATAATATCAATATGGTCTAACTTAGAAATGTGGACTATTGATATATATTTTAAAATATAGATACTGCAAGTTTTACATATTAAGTAAAGGTAGAAGAGCAGTGCGGAAACAGGTTTCCTGCTTGCTGGTGGCCCGTGCCGACAAGCGCTTATATGCTTTGAAAATTGTAACATACTTTTAAATAAACACGTACACAGTGAAAGCAGGATAGCGCCGAAACCCTGCGCTCCGCTTTTATCATAATGAAAATTTAGTTTATTTCTTCTTTCGTGATTAAAACTTTATTTTTTTAACGTGATAACCAAAGAATCCAAAATAATCAGATCATTATAAGATATGATAACATTCCGCAAGAAAATAAAGGCGGAACTGATTAAATTTTCGTTTGTTTCAGCTTTGATAAGCGCGAGCAGAAAACCTGCTTCCACTGTGGTGTTACCCTAATCGACGAAATAAGCGAAACAGAATCAGAGCCTCATCATCAGAAATAATATTTTCAAGGGTAGATCTTTTGGGAAAGCACCAGAACTGGTCTGAATGCCGCATCGATGAGAAATTTGGTATATCTTAATTGCTTGGATTAGATAAAACTTGAATTAAATAGATAATATTGATGTTTTAAATTGTTCTATTTTAAGAAACTGTTTTTATTTCTAAGTGTCAATAAACTTATTAATTTTTTTTATGCTGGATCTCCTTTAAATTAAGTATATATACGTACAATCATAGAAATGCATATTTATTTATTTAGCTAATGTTGACAAATATTACCCTTTCTCATATTTGCAAAACTTCTTGCCGTAGCAATATTTCTTGTCTTTATTTTTAAATCCTGTCTTGTCTTGCGATACCAAGATAAGTAAAAAAAGGACAAGCCCACACTACAGCCCAATTTATTTTAGACGCAAAGTGCGACTTTTTAAATAATCAATTTCTCAACAGGTGGATAGATCACAATGGAGCAATTAAATGACCTGTGAGATCGCCAGACCGAAACCCATGTGATTTTCATCTGTGGGGTTATATGAAATATTTGGTGTTTAGGATTCAAATTAACACGGTGGACGAGAGTTGCGTGTAGGGGCGCATCCAGCATGGCTTGGGGAAAGGGGGGTAACGGAAAAGGCTTGTAAAATGTAAACTAAATTTTATATGATTCACACATAACCAGCTAAAACAATATAATTAGTTTCTCTTTTTATTATAAAAAATAAATAATAAGCTCTTACGTAGAGAAAAATATAACAGTTGTAGATAATAACAATTTTTTAAGAACAAAATCGAGTCTGCTCATTTTATTAATAATATGACTAATTAAAAATTTCGTTATATATTGTTGTCATTTGACAGCTTGGCTTTGGGTCTAGAGGAGGGAAGGGGTAATTACCCCTATTAACCCCCTTCCCCTTAGATGCGCCCATGGTTGCGTGAACGAATATAAAACGTTCCGGAAATAATTCGAGAAAAAAGATCGCAGCTACAGACATTGAAGTTTGGAAAAGTAATTTGTAAAGAATATCTGCCAAGATTCCACCTTTAATTTTTATTGTTCCGCTGGTTATAAAAAGAAACGGAATTTTCTTGTTATTTAATGTTTCTTTTCCTGCTGCATAAAAAATTCTGACAAAACAGAAAGCTTCCAGTTATCAGACCGTATGCTAATTTGTTGAAATTAAAATATACATATATACATACTTATACAAATATATATCTGAAATTTTCAAAATCAGTAGCTTGTTTTCATTTTAGAATTTTTCTAGCATCAGCAATCATAAAATATTATTATTTCATGCTATTAATAGATCATGTTTGATAAATTAATACAAAATTATGCATTTTAAATCTTTAATATAGCACCAACAATCATTCCTAATACTCACGATAAGATTTAAAAAAAAATTGTCAATGCTACAAAGCTAGAGAGTACATGCATATACGTCCTATCTTCCTCGTTCATAGCAAACATTATCAGTTGTCTTACAAAATGTTTCCATTAAATTTAGAAGTATTGCGGTCATTTAAGTAATTCATTTAATATATTAAGAGCAAATAAAGTTGCCGAACATTACAAATCAAATGCTTCCCTCAAACTCTATTTTTATATTAGAAATAAGCTAAATACTCAGGTACTTATCAGCACTAGCAACTCTATGAATAAACATGCTTACCGAGTTTAGTATAGTGTTATTACGTTTTATGTCTTCTTCTGAGAGAGATACAAATTTTTTATTAATATCCTTCAGGACATTCTCCATGTAGTTATATTTCTTTTTGTCGTCCATTTCTCTTTTCTATGCGATTGAACCTGAAACAAGACACAAACATCGTGAAGCAAGTTGGTCTTAATTATATATAGGAGAACAATGCATTATCTTCGAATTTATTAGGTATAGATAAGAAGATAAGAAGTTGATTCATCATTTCAGTAAAATATAAGTATTTTTTGAAGTTTCTGAGCAACTTAAAATAATTTAACATGTTAAAGTTTATCTTAGGTATATTATGTGCAGGTAAAAATATTTTAAGTCACAGTTTGTTATTGTTTTCCTAAAGAATTAATTGCTTAAAAGATAATTATAATTTTCTTAAATCAACGATGCAAGGAAGGAACATACATTTTTAAGTGCATTTGAACGCGCTGTGTAGGTTGAACCGAGCTAGTTTAGTTCAAGAATAATTCTTAGTTTTGAAATTGGCGAAGGAGCCGGTTCAAACAGCACCATTTACATGTTTATATAGTAGAATTTAAAAAATTGATACGGAGCATATTAATACAAAATTAATTGTAAAACTACAATACATGGTGTCCGGAATATCAGTGCCTTAATTTTGCCATATGATAAGTTGTACTAAACAAAACATATTTGACTTAACAATTTATTTTCTTTGACCAACGGTAACAGAATTATGACAGCAAACAGGTCTTGAATATGTGATAGTCACTCACATACTTAGGATTATTATTTATTTATACATAATAATTACAAATAGGTACACCTGAACATAGGTATTTACTGTGAATGGTTTTCTTAGAGCTCTTTTCACAACAGAATAATAGTTACAAGTATTTAAAATGACAATGTTTCTTAGAAGAACCGTTTACCCTACAAACGTCTCGTAGCTAAAGAGTTTTCCTAGATTCGTCGCAAATTAACATGCCATGTAGCTGATTATGTTACTATAAATTGTTCCTTTTATGTTCATGTACACTCACAAACATCAAAGAAAAACTAGACAAAAATGAATCGCACTCGCTGACTAGCTGTACGCACCATTATGACTAATATTACTTTTAGGTTATCAACAGCAGCCTGGCACTGCAACTTCAATTGTTTGTTTCATTAATACTGATCCAAAAATCAAATTATGAACAAATTACGTTACAGGTGCTTTTATTTAACCTTAATTGCACTTTATAATTTCGTAACATAGTTTGGTACATCATTGCAGTTGTATTTTTATTTTTGAAATGTATTTGCAGTTCAATTTAGAAATTTTTTTCATAAGAGTTTTTTATTGCTTATAGTCAGATATATAATGAAAATGAAAAACAAGTTTGAATATAAAAAACAACAGTGGCAAAATTGCAAACATACTTATAACATTTACAGTGAAGACATAAAATAGAACAAGAGAAAAATACTTGAAAATAAACTAATAAAGTTATAACGTAGAATTAAATATGTACATTACATAAGTTGTTTATACAACTGATGGTTGAACAGAATACGATTCAATTTCCGTATAGATAGCACGTATTTGATAGAAGCGACTCGATACAATTAATATGTGGACCGAATGAAAGCTTTGGATTAAAGAAGAGAATTGCTAAATCTTTAATTACATCAGGCTGAAGAAGAATAGACCCACCTAGTCTGTAGCCATATGAAATTTGCTTTAACTGGCATCTGCAAGACATAATTACTAGATTACTAAATTTAAATTTCTTTAAAGATTAAGTGCGTCAAGTTTATTATTTACGGAAGAAAATATTTTCATCAGCATGTAACAAGAACATAATAGTTGTATGATATATGATATAAATAATAAATATTTTCATATAACCACAGATAAGACTAATTTAGATTCATTGCAATGACTAATACCAATATGGTCATCTACATAATTTGAAGATAAGCCTTCCCGCACCGGAAATATAATCGGAAATACTTCCTTACGTAATCTATTGCGTGAAGTACTTATTAGAAAATATATTGCTTTCAAAACGTGTTTCGCACAATTTGTACGAACGATTACAAATAAAGTGCAGCTTTTCTAATAAATCTGTATTAGAAGTCACTGCCCAAATGTTTGCAGTAAAATTATATTAAACTTCATTTCCATGAGAAGTATTTACATATTTATGATCGTACTATGTGACTTCTAACAGAAAACGATGTTACATTAAACAGGTATGCCGATAGCAGTAAAATATAGTTACCTATAGCCTATAGTTTTTGCAGTATACTTTTGCAGGGTGTTCAAAAATTAATGCAACATAGAGCAAGAATAGATCCCTGATGACAAACTTACCTTAGTCAAAAGTTGATGGTTAAAAAGATACAGTGTGCCAAAGTTAAAATTTTATTTTCGATATTTGTAAATAACTTTTTAAAAAATCCAAATATTTGCATACATTTTGGAGATCAGGGTTTTTTGGGGGCGAGAAATTCAAATTTATTTATTTACGTCACTAGCAGATGGCGCCACTTAGAGCACATCATGCTTCATTTAAATGACATAACTTTTTTGCGGTTTAGTGTATCCATCTGACTAATGAAACAGTCAATTTTTCTACCTTTTTTTATCTAAAGAAGGTATACCTTGTTGAAGTCGTTAGGAGTAACTGTTTTTTTATTTGAAATATTCAGTGCACCGAGTAAAAACTGTTTTGGTTTCAGCTAAAGAGCTTTTTCCGCTGAAAATACAGCAGAATGTTATTTGAAAAAGGCAAACTGGTAAATTATGACGACGTGCAATATTACAAGAAAATCGGCCTGCTTTGATGAAATCTTTGTGATTCGATGAAACCATTGTTAAAGATTCGGGTTCATCAAACCTTATCCGTCTTCACAACGTAATCATAGGATTTCAATTCATGATAACGAATTTTACCGTTTAGTGTTGCTACTTTCCTACTCTCTCAATATCAAACGTGCGACCTCGCGGCCAATGGGCGGCATAGTCGGCAAAAAATAGGGCTTTATGAATAAGTTTAGAAATTTTTTGAAGAGTGATTCCGTTAATTCTTATTTTTCTCTATCCCCTCTTAAAATATTTGTATTTCAGTGGCGCCTGGTGAGATTTCAGGTATGCCATATCTCAATACACAGACATGGGACCCAAACCAAACTTTAGGGTATATGTACTGTGGCCAAATAGAGAACTTTGGTAGAAGAAGAACGATTTTACAGTTTGCGAAAAAAAGTTGAAAAAAACGTGAGCCTTACCTCAAATTTTCAAAATGGCTTTTTTAAATTTCGGGAAACATTTTTTTCCACTAGATATAATTTTACGGATAGGTTTCATTTTTATTAAAAAATAACTATATTTGTACAATGTATAGCATTTTGAAATTTTTATAATGTATCACAAATACAATATGAATTTTCAAATTGCTGTAACTTTAACACAAATTTAATTTTTTTAATAAAATCTGAAACCTATCGGTAGAATTATGTTTAGCTTATGAAAAAAAATGTTTCTCGAAATTTAAACAAGCCAATTTGGAAATCTTAGGTGAGGCCCACGTTTTTTTTTAACTTTTTTTCGCAAACTGCAAAATCGTTCTCCTTCTATTGAAGTTCTCTATATAGCCACAGTAGTAGTATATATAGTATATAAACTAAAGTTTGGTTTGGCTCCCATGTTTGGTTATTAAGATATGATATACCTGAAATTTCACCAGCCGCCACTGTTGTACTTAGTCATAGTTACCTAATTCTGTATACAATTATTTTATGTTATTCTATATTGTGGTAAACTAGTCCTTCTAAGGGCCTCCCAAACTCGAACTATTTAACGTTTAGATGAGATAACTACAGAGTGATTTAGTTAAATATGTCATTAATTTTAAGGAAAGACAGGGAAAAATGAGTATAACACGCATATGCGATTAAAAAAAAATTAAATGCATATTTACGGAGAAAAAATATTTTCAAACTTTATATAAACCCCCTTTTCAGACTCTCACTGACTTTCAGGCCTGACGCGACGTTGTCAAATTGAATTATTTTCCTATAGTACCTACTTACTGTAATTTGTAATTAATGCTATACATTATATTTCAAATGTATGCAATTAACATATTATTAAGTTTCAACATAAAAAATATTTCATATTGAAACGGATCTAACGCATCAAAATAAACCATTTACATTTCATTACATAAAAAGTGAAATAAAATCCAATACTCACTAGGTTAAATTATTAAGAGAGACTGAAACGTTTTTCGTATTTAAATATAGACAGTAATAAAAAACCTCGTGCTGTCAACAAAAACAGTCCCAAGCATACCTATTGAGTGGTAAAGAACCCTCCAATCCGAGTCTTGACCTACCGTTCTTAGGCCAATAAACTTGTTTTTAATGTCTACTCAATGACAAGAGCTACAGAGCTGTGGAACCATTAAATAATAATAGAAACAAACAATAATTAAATTTGCTTTTTTTACAAACACCCGGTGTAATTAATATGAAACCATGAGAATTTTAAAATAAATGCCCAACCGCAGTAATAAGTAAGTCGACAGTTCAAATTCCCGTTTAATACGTTACCGGTGGAATCAGTCGAACATCGTTTGGATCCATTTTCCTATGCAGGCAAGCCAGCCGTCGAGTTTTGAGGTATGTGTGTGTGTATACTAAAAAGTTACAATTTTCTTTCCATAAAGAACATTGAGGAACCCATAGATTTCTTAGCCCCAGGTCCCTTTTTGCCTTAATCCGGCCTTATGCTGAACACCTCATATTGGTTTTGTAACCATCCAAAAATATAAAAGTTTAGGGTATTCCCCTAAAAGTTTATGAATAATAATAAAAATGTCATTTGTAACCATCCAAAAATATAAAAGTTTAGGGTATTCCCCTAAAAGTTTATGTATAATACTAAAAATGTCGAGTTAATTTTATCAACACGTCAATTGTATAAATTAATCAATTATTATTTTTATTATCTTCATTCTAGGAACAACTACTTAAATGTAAGAGATTAAATTCTTTAGTATTTCGGTTTTCGGGGAAAAAATAAAATTGTTTATATATTTGAACCATATATGGGTACTTACCTATACCCTTCTGATAAGCAAAATTAAATTTTGTCTTCGACATTTCGAATAACTTAAAAACTGAATTAATAATAGATTATTTTTCTGTGACGTAATTTAATTATACAGGGCGAAATAGAGAAGTATACGTTTTACCCTTACTAAAGGATTTTTATTTGAAGTAGGTATTGGCTGTGTCTCATAATTTTACTAGCGCTTGCGGAGCTTTTGTGTTAAAATGTCATTGAACATACATGGCTAAATTAGCGCTTTTGATTAGCGCTAAGTAGGGCTAACTTTGTCAAAATTTGAATGTTTGTGAAATTTATTGAAAACAATGTATGTCACATTTTGGGAGCTAGTAAGTTATCTTCCATAATAATAAATAATAAAAATGACGCCCAACGATAGATTATTGTCTCACTGAAGGTAAAGTAAATTTGGTTCAAAGATATAATAAATGATTTGTTTTACTGTATTGTAAAGGTATTTTAACTAATATAAATCAAATCTACAATTCCTTTCAATGAAGCATCAGAGAGCATACATATGACTTCATTGATAGGAATTGTAGGAGATTTGACTTATATTAGCTTAAAATACCTTTCCAATACAGTAAAAAAAAGTTACAAAAGCTAATAATAAAGAGTATATGGGCTGGTCGAGGCTTTAGTCTGCAGAGTAGTTAGTTTCACACAAAATTGTGTAACACTTAAAAATATATAACAAACAAATCAAGCTCCAGCTGCCGAATTTAAAATTTGTCGTTCAACAATTGCACTGCAAAGCATGACGGAGATGGGACGGATACCGAAGACGTTACACAAATGCAATATATAAGAAGCCCTTTACTTTTAATAGAAATGTCCTTAGTGAAAATAGTAAATTACATAATACAATGTAATCATTATTTTATTTTATTTTAGATTACACCAACCTACAGTACACTGTACCAATTACAGGCGGGACAACAGATAAAAATACACATTTTATACTATAAAGATACACTATGACAATAAAAACAATATTAGCACAAAAAATGAAAAGTAAGTTAAATCAAGCTAGCTACAAAAACTGCGTACACACTGATCTAATATTAGCTACTGAAGAGTTAAACAGGTCAATTTTGTTTTTAAATAAATTATTATTTATGTTACACATGACATACATTGGGGAATTTGAGAGTAAGTTGGTCCTTGGTGTCTTAAGGTAAAACAGTGCATCGTTCCTCGTGTCCACTCTAGGAACATGGAAACTTAAAGTTTCTAATAAAGTAGGACAATCAATTAAATTGTTAATCAACTTAAAAAGGAAGATTTGGGAGTGCATAACAGACCTGTTTTCAAGACTATGTACGCCATGCCGCCTTAGCAACATATTGTGAACAGTGCCAATTTCCGGATAAAAACCATCGAGTTTAAAAGACATATACTTCAAAAATTTTCTCTGGATGTTCTCCAGCTTATTAATAGCATTTGAATAATGTGGACTCCAAACTGTTCTAGCGTATTCTAACTTAGGAAGAACAAAAGCGCGATATAAACTAAGTAACACACGACAGTCGGTAAAAGAACGTGAATTTCTAATAACAAATCCCCAGCTTCTGGAACATTCAGCTGTTAATTGGTTAATATGTTCTGAAAAGCTCAGACTCGAAGTAAAAAGCACACCTAGGTCTCTGATCTCAGGAATAATTGTTATTCAGAAAATTAACTTTCCGAGTAAATGTCATAACATGGCATTTACTAATATTAAGGGGAAGATTATTATCTATACACCAAGTATTTATGCTATCTAGCAAAGTCTGCAATTTTTGGGCATCGCAATATGAATACATTTTAGTAAATATCTTCATATCGTCAGCGTACATGAGACAGTTAACATCATGTGACTGAAATATATCGTTGATGAAAATTACAAAGAGCAAGGGTCCTAAACAGGATCCTTGAGGAACCCCTGACGATGATAAAAACTTTGGAGATCTGAGACTGCGAATTTCTACAAACTGCGTGCGCAATGAAAGATAAGATTTAAGTAGTCTAGGCAAGTTATCTGGAAACCCCATAGTTCCCAGTTTATTCATCAAGATTATGTGATCAAGTCTATCAAACGCTTTACTGAAGTCCGTATACACAACGTCTACTTGAAGACCCGCCTCCAGGGCTTCGCTAAGATATTGAGTGAAACAGAGAAGATTAGTTGTAGTCGACCGAGTTGTCATAAAACCATGTTGTGCAAAGCCAATTTGTCTGTGAATATTATAGTAAATTGTGTTGTGGAGTATTATTTCAAAGACTTTTGAGAAATTACAAATTATGGCTATCGGCCTATAATTATAAACAATATTTGATTTACCTTTTTTATGAATGGGACAAATCTTGGAAATCTTCCAGGTGTCGGGATATACACAAGTTTTCAATGATAGATTTAATAATATTGTTAAGGGCTGCTAGAACATAAGAACAATCACGCACAAGAAAAGAGGGAATATGATCTGGTCCAGAAGTCAACTTAGGCTTGAGCTTTTTCATTGCAGATACTACTTCTGACTCTGAAATATTCTTGAGCAGAAACACGTTTTCATGAGGACATAATGTATTGTTATCTGATGAAGCAGATGGAAGAAAATTAGATTTAAAAAAATCAGCAAACGTATTAACAATATCCTGAGGATCCTGAATTTCTCTGTTTTGGTAGGACATAGACATAGGTACGGACTGATGGCCTTTCATACCGTTAGCAAATGACCAGAACTTTTTTGGATCTTTTGATATATTTCTTTGGATATCCAACAGAAAACTCCGATGAAATTGCAATATCACGTTTAACTTTGGCACGCAGAACAAAAAGGGATGAATGAGATATGGAAAAGTAATGTAAAAATATACAATACTTAACAAAAAGAAAGGTTAAGATAAGAACCAAAGTGTTTTTTGACGATTTGCGGCAAAGAATAATTCAGGAATGTAGAAGAATTTCACCAGAAACTTTTCAAGAAGTGAACGAGCAATTTGAATCTCGTTTGTATTATTGCTTGGAGCAGAACGCTGCTCATTTTGGACACTTAACAAAATAATAAAGTTTTATTACTTCAACCTTATTTTTGATTTTTCAAGGGTGGTTTTCAAAAAGACGCGTTCAGAAAGCAAAGACATATACACCATTGTATTCAAGAAGATTTTAGCTATCCAATGATATATCACAAGAGAAGTTTTCCCATTTAATTTTTTAAGTGGTGGTTCACAGGGATGAGAGGGTGAGTAAAAACACATGCACTTATAGGTCACAAGTTGATCCCCTAAAAATAAAGATTTACCCGTTTCTGGGAATTGTTTATATCGCAATCCTGTTCAAGATTTCTCGAGTGGGGAGTTTTCAAAAAATCACCCTGTATAGCTCTCACCACTAAGATTTTTATGAAATAATTTAAAGTTGTGCATGAAATATGTAAATATGAAACTATCAACCGACAAATAGTACAATTTAACAACATTGTCAATATGTCAGCATCATTCAACAAAATATAATTATTTTGACGTGCTATGTTATAAGGTCTACGTATTAATGCTTTTTGTATAGTGTACAGGATAAATTTTTATCAGCACTTAATTTTGTCCCGTTAAATTTTAATATTTTTTGTTAAAATAAATCCCTTAAAATGTTTACAGAACTGTTATCTTAATGTTAAAATTTATTTTCTTCAAATTTGGTACTCAACTATTTTGGGGAGCGTAGAATAATAATCCGGTGTTCTTTGTTCGTTCTTGATTTCAGTAGCCAGCTTGGATTTAAGAGTGTTAATACGAAAAACCAGATACACTGTATAATGTTAGAAACCAAGAACCGATAATCTTGGCTTAAGAAGCCACCGGCATTAGAATATAAAAATATCAATTTTATCTCAAGTCAAAAAAATGTTTTAATAGTTCAAAATTTCAAGATATAATTAAATAAAATTTATATCAAAAAATATTTACGCAGGGTAGTATACAATCAAACTTTTTTAGTCAATTACTGGTAAACGTAGGGGTGAATGACCAAAAGGGGTTGAAGAAACATATCACACTACTTAACGAGTACAGCTCGTGCAGTCACAAATCTGTCATAGGTAGGTAAAGTTAAAAACGTTCCCGATTACAAGTAAGGGCTAGAAGGGTTGCTGAACCCGAGCGTCGAGTGATAAGGGAGGTAACCGATGAATTGATGAAAAATGAAATTTTAAAGTCAGGTAACACTAACAGAAATAAAGATGATTTTAATAATTACACAATTCAGGGTGGAAAAGTTTATCATATAACGCCAAACGGTTTCCAAAATTTATTCTGCTATACCCTATCAAAAATACCAACACCGGTGCTTCTATAGAGGTCCTAAAATATATATCTAAGGTATTTTGTGTTCCAAATCAAATAATTGTCAATCAAGGGAAATCTTTTACGTCAAGGGAATTTTCGAAACTATAGCGATTCATATAATAAAGCATCAGGTGGAATGGTATAATAAGGTAATTACAGACTCCTTGGCCACAATAGGAGGTAATGGGTTTAATAACGAATTGGTCAATGCTAATTTACAGCTAGGTACCAACGATATGTAAAGCCATTGGAGTAACATCTATTGAGGCTCTCATAGGATTCCGCATTTCCCAGCAATGGACTTCTAAACAGTGGTCGCTCTGATACAAATCTCATTACTGGACTGAGCTATGAGGAAGATTTGGTTCTGCTGCGAGTTCCGGTCAATCCAACGAGTCGCAAGTTGTTACTACATTGGCGAGGGTAATTTAGAGTGATCAAAGTACCGGAAAATGATAGGTACATATAAGGGGACTGCAGGGTCGGAGAACATGCGACCGTGGATAAGTTACAGTGATAAGCCCGTCGTAAGTACACAGAACAAAAACAAACAGACCTGAAATTTTTGGTCTTTGCTCTGGACAGATCAATGCGGGTTGGGCATCTGGTCTTTGCTCTGGCAGGTGGTCTATGCGAGTGCCCTTCTCGGGCTTAGCCACCTGGACTGGAGAACTATGCGGGTCGGTCTTGGTCCGGTCTTAGTTCTACCTGGAAAGCGGAGGAGCCCCACAAAATTATGCCTTGTTTAATTAAGTTTTATTATATTATGTAGAAATGTTATGTTTATTATTTCGTGTATGCATACACAAAGTTTTATGTTTCCATGTTTTATTATTCTTGCATAGGTTAGGAAGCTGCAGACTGGCAGGCATGTTGGAAACGAGATGCACAATAGTTATTTGTTTTTGTGTAAAACAAATCGCTATCGTTGTTACAAAATACTTGTTGTTTTTTCTGTCTTAGGTGACAGCAATTCGGCCACCCTGTATATGGCTAGAGTGGGACACTCTAATGTCAGGAATGGCCGTGTTAGAAACCAAGGACCGATAGTCACCACTTAACCCGAGAGATACCGTGAGACGAGGGCTAAAGAAAATAAACAAAATCCTCGGGATAGGGTAGAAGAGACAATGGAGCGACATAGGTATTCGACTGCAGACAGCCTGATTAGCTGGAACTATCGAACTTATATAAACACTTTTTATCGCAATATTAAAAATTGTAAATTAATTTAATATATTTTATAATTTTTGAAATTAAGTGTAGTTTTAATAATAAATTGCTACTGTGGTTTTTTTTCGAATAAATAGATTTTTCTGTGCCAGTTATAAACACATTATTTTCATTTTTCATATGATGAAATGCCTCGTCATTGATGGCGATGATTAGTTTTGATTTACATAACTTAGTAGTTACTCTTGTCTTGTATAATGTATCTAATAAAAGACGCATTATGTAATTATTAGTGTTTAATGATAAGTCATAATAATTTCCCTTATAAATTAACAATTCATATTTTGATTTAAACTCGGATTTAAATTGGCACGAAGTAGTGCAACGTATAACTTTTAAATTAAATAATAATGTTTAAATTTTTTTTTTTAAAAGAATATGAAACTAAGCAACATGGCATCCTACCTACGTTGAGTTTTGTAGCAGGACAGGCTGGACCTAGCGGATTCCATGCAGGATTAGGAAACGTATCTACATCATCGTCGTTGGGGAATTTGAATAATCTTGGTAGACAACAGAGTGTAAATCAACATTGTGGAAGCATTAAAACCATTCCACCACATAAATGGAATATTCAGAAGTATACCGGTGATAGAAGATCCAACATATCCGTCAACGCGTTCTTTGAACATGTCGAAGAATTAAGAGCGGCCAGAAATGTGTCGACAGAAACACTACTAAACTCTGGTATAGATTTATTCTGTGACAAAGCCTACCAATTCTATAAAAATTGTCGAGACAGAGTAACAACGTGGGAAGAGTTGGTGACAGAATTTAAAAACGAATTTCTGTCTACACATTACGAAGAAGACTTGTTTGACGAATTACGCCACAGAACACAACATCCAACTGAATCAATTGGTGTATACCTAGCTGTCATGTCAAGTTACTTTAACCGCTTAGCACGACCACTTACTGAGGAAGTTAAATTAACAATAATTTTGAAGAATCTTCATCCGTATTATTTAGAAAGATTGCGTGACCCCATGCCATCAAGTCTGGATGAACTCCGCTCTGCTTGTAGAAGTATGGAAGCACGAAGAGACACTATCAGAAATTATGTAGAGCCTTCCACTCGTCGAAACTGTTTGTTGGAGAGAGACTTAGCTTATGTAGATGCATCAGAAAATTTGGATATAGCAGAGGCCTCATCTTCATCTAACCGCAGAAGAGATTCATCAAAGCCGATTATATGTTTCCGTTGCCAACAGACCGGACATAAAGCCATTGGATGCGCTCAACCGAAGAAACTTACCTGTTTCAAATGCCATAAAGAGGGATACACCGTACGAAATTGTCCAACTTGTAATAACCAGGGAAACGGAAATCGACGAACTTAAAAGGTCGAATTAAGTCCGTCGAATACGATAAATCGACCAAAAATTTTCAACCAATCTTAGATTTCATCTTAGATCATGCACAGAACGATGAGCGTCCTTATTTGAAGGTAGATATACTGGGGAAAACTCTTCTAGGATTACTGGACTCGGGTGCTTCAACAACTATCGTCGGTGGCAAAGGATATCAGCTCATAAAAGATTTTGGTTTTGAGATTGATATGACCAGAAGACCTAAGTGTACAATAGCGAACGGCCAAAGTGTTGAAAGTATAGGAGAATGTGATGTTCCTTTTTGTGTTAGGGATAGAGTAAAATTGGTGAAGGTATTGGTAGTGCCGCAGCTGCCGCATACTCTAATATTAGGTACCAATTTCTGGAAGTCCATGGGCATTGTTCCTGATCTACGGCGTAATGAATGGCATTTCTCGGATCAACCACTTTATCTGGATGAAGTAGATCATCTGCGAGGAAAAACGACCTTGACGGAATTACAAGAAGTTTGTCTACAAGAAGTCATAGAAAGAAACAAGAAGTTGATGGGAGAGTCTTTGGGATGTACTGACCTAGTGGAACACGTTATTGTAACGAAGTCTCCACCAATTAAGCAGCGGTATTATCCTGTTTCACCGGTAATACAAGCACACATAGACGCTGAACTGGAAGATATGTTGAAACAAGGAATTATTGAAAAGTCTAACAGTGGATGGTCGTCGCCGATCCTATTAGTAAAGAAAAAAGATGGTGGATATCGGTTTTGCGTCGACTACCGCAAACTCAACAAAGTTACCGAGCGGGATGGTTATCCATTGCCTTATGTAACTAGCACTCTAGATAAATTGAGGGACGCACGATATCTGTCTTCGCTCGACATTAAGTCGGCTTACTGGCAAGTGCCGATGGCAGAATCAGCTAAGCCATTTACTGCTTTTACAGTACCAGGTAGGGGCCTGTTAGGGGCCAATTTAGAAGAATGCCCTTTGGTTTGCACAATTCCCCGGCTACATGGCAGAGACTGATAGATCGTGTCTTAGGTGCAGATCTAGAGCCGCATGTATTTGTGTATCTGGATGATGTGGTGGTGGTGACTCAAACGTTCGAGCATCACATAGCAATTTTAGAAGAAGTTTTCAGAAGGCTCCGGGAAGCTAAACTGACAGTTAGTTGGGAAAAATGTCAGTTCTGTCGTCCGGAAATGAAATACCTGGGATACATGGTCGACAGAAACGGATTGCACGTAGACGGAGACAAGGTGAAAGCAATGTTACAATTGCCAACTCCTACTAATGTACGAGAGGTACGAAGAGTAGTCGGAACATTTTCCTGGTACAGACGCTTTATTCCTGACTTTGCCACAATCATAACACCATTGACAGAACTCCTCAAAAAGTCGAAGAAATTTGTATGGACTGAAAAATGCGAAGACGCCTTTCAGAAAATTAAGGAATTCCTGGTTACAGCTCCAGTACTCAGTTGCCCCGATTATAAGTTGCCATTCGTCATCCAATGTGACGCCTCTGGATATGGAATAGGTGCTGTTTTGACACAACCTCATACTGACGGAGATAGGGTTATATGTTATCTTAGTCGTTCATTGACCCGCCAGGAACGTAATTTTACAACAACAGAAAGAGAATGTTTAGCTGTCTTATGGTCAGTAGAAAAACTGAGACCATATATTGAAGGGGTGCCTTTTACTGTAGTAACAGACCACTATTCTCTGGTCTGGTTGCAAAACTTAAAGGATCCAACTGGCAGACTTGCTAGATGGGCAGTACGCCTTCAACAATATAGTTTTACGATAGTCCATCGGAAAGGAAAAGAACATCTAGTGCCGGACGCCTTATCAAGATCAGTACCAATAGTAGATGCTGTAGAGAAGAAAGTCGTACATGAGACAGAAGACAGATGGTACAATAATATGGTGGAGAAAACGGAAAAAGAACCTTTAAGATATCCAAACTGGAGAGTAGCTGCTGGCCAGTTATTTAAGTACGTGAAGTCTAAATATCCGGAGTTGACTGTATCATCGGAATGTTGGAAGAGAGTAATTCCGAAGGGTAACCGGAAAGCTATTATATCGGCAGCACATGATCCGCCGACATCAGGCCACATGGGAATTTTCAAAACTTACAGTCGGATTTGCGAAATGTATTACTGGCCCAAAATGAGAAATGACGTTGCTAATTACGTCAGAAAGTGTGCTACTTGCGCTGCTTATAAACCTGAACAAAAAGCTCCTAAAGGATTAATGACTGCTCAACCGCCAGCTCGACAGCCATGGGAAATAATATCAACAGACTTAATGGGACCCTTTCCTCGTTCGAATCGTGGGCATCAATACATTTTGGTTGTGACCGACTTATTCAGTAAATTTTCGTTAGCATTTCCTCTAAGATCTGCTTCAGCAAATATGGTTACTAAGAAAATCGAGGAGGACGTGTTTCTTATATTCGGTGTACCGCGATTAGCAATTTGTGATAATGGGCCACAGTACAGATCTAAACAGTTTAAGAAATTAATGGAACAATATGGAGTACGGATCCGATTTAACGCAAATTATCACCCACAGGCCAATCCTACTGAAAGATATAACAAGACCATCAAAACTATGTTGGCGATGTATGTTTCGGATAATCACAAAAACTGGGATGTCAACCTATCTAAAATCGCTTGTGCTACACGAACTGCAAAACATGAGTCTACAAATCACACCCCATATTATGTTAACTTCGGTAGAAAAATGGTAATCCATGGAGAAGAATACGAAGGGAGAGCCCAGATTAAGGATACAGAAGACTCCAGTCAAGACGAGAATAATGTTCGGCAAGAAGGATTTGCAAAGTTATTTGGAGAAGTACGAAGAAGACTGGATATGGCAGCCAAGAAATGTGAGAAGAAATACAACTTAAGAAGAAGAAGTGAAGAATTTATAGTAGGACAACCAGTTTGGAGGAAGAATTACGTACTGTCGAACGCCGCAAATTATTTTACAAATAAGTTAGCTCCAAAGTTTATAGGACCTCTGTATATTAGACGCAAACTTTCTCCGTGGACTTATGAATTGCGGGACGACTATGGAAATATTAAAGGCATATGGAATGCTAAGGACTTGAAATCAACTTACCCTTTAGAAAATTTACAGGGGTAAATTTTCTTCACGAAAGGGGGGAATTGTTACGGTATATTTTTTCCTTAAAAATTAAATAAGACCCTGTATATGTAGATCTTAACGAAGTATTGTTTTTATAGCTAGCGATTTTTTTTTGTAGATAATCTAGAGTTTAAAAAAAAAACTATAGGTTAAATTTCTCTTTAATATTTTTCTTATTTGAGATTACCAAAAATGCACTTTCGATCTTCCTGGTATGTCATCATGTTATTGTCACATTTCTATCTGCAGAATCAGTCGAACTTCAAATAATATACTTTATATAATTTAATAAGAACGTCTTACTCTTTGCTAAAATAAAAAAGCGTATTAATATACTTCAAGGAAACTTTGTTATCCCATAATACCTTTCGGTTAGCATTTATTTACCTCATTTTGAAGCTTTGTAGTATAAACCTGGAAAAAAAAAATCAGTTTTGTGATAATATCAATATTTGAAATAATTATTAATATTCAATATAATACTTACCGCGCCATCTCACGTAGAGAGGTGTCGGTCGTTCAGTAGACTGATAACTTACCGCAAATTTCTAGTTTCGCGACTAGTCTTAGACCGGAAGATGGATTTCGGAAAGGCTTTCTAAAAGAGTTGTCTCTCTCGCTAAAATTTCCGCACTTCCGGCTTTTGAACGCAGGTCAAGAGGGTTCGGCAAGAAATGGTGCTAATGCTCGTACACATTTTCAAGTGATTATCTATAATCATCCATTTTGGGAGTAATTTTTGTGCAAGCAAATTTAGTGATTTTTGTTGATTGTTTCCTGAAGTTTTTGGTGTGTGAATAGTTCAGGCAAAATCACATCTTTTACAAGGATTAAACTGCATCAATTTCCGAACATCTCTGTCGTTCTTGGAACACATGCTATTGTATTTTTGGACATCTATTTGTATTTTGGGAGACCCTTCCAGTGAAGGTAAATCATTCAGTTTATCGTATTTTTAGTTAGATAATATTTTCATGTTATTTCTTTAATTTCAAAGGGTTTCTTTGGGGAGTGGACACGTTTGTCACGAGGTTAGGCTGCACTAGGTGCACAGTCTGGCTCTGAATCGAATCCGGCGTGCTGGTAAAAGCCAACCGGCGGCCCAAATCTCCGTCTCGATAGTTTAGCCGTTGGGTAGTTTCCATCACTGCATCACACTGAGACTGCAGCGCATTCTTCGCTGCAGCGTATCCATCACTGCACCACGCTGAGACTGCAGCGCATTCTTCACTGCAGCGTATCCATCACTGCACCACGCTGAGACTGCAGCGCATTCTTCACTGCAGCTATTCCGAGACTGCAACGCATCTAGAACTGCATCGGAGCCACTTTACGCAAGTTACCTAAAAAGAAAAATAAACTGTTCTACTATTTCTCTATAAATATTTTTTTAATAGTAATTATCACAATATTATTTAATTCTAAGATTGCTCTAGCGTGAATAGTTAGATTGATACTTACCTGATTGCATTTCATAGCTAGAGCTGATAATAAGTTCATTGGTATATATATATTTTCTTTTTTTTTTCTCAATTAAGTTTAGAGTATTTTTAATATACATAAATTCAGTAAGATATTCAGTTTCAATAATAATTTATGTGAGAGTAGTTTTGGCAAATATTTAATAGACTATTTAATTAAAAATACTAATAACTGTGAGGCGGAAATTAATCCATGCATATTGCAACATCCTTTTTTTTAAATCTATTTTACCTCGATAAGTATATACTGAGTGTACGTAGATATCTGAGTTATCTACCTATATTTTTTTTATGCTACGTAGAGTTTTAAAGAATCGCTTAAGCTTAAGCCATATCTTATAAATTTATCTATTACGCTGGGTATATGTTATTTAAGTGTTGATTAGTTATTAATTTCTGCTCTTTGATTTTTTTTTTTTTAACAACTGCAATTCTTCTTAAACTTGTCTGCAGTATTGAACGTAGGCAGACTGCTTATTATTATAAAATCTTTACTATCAGATTCCAAGTACTCTCACCTTGATTACTTTGTTCCATTACTCTTACTTATTTTCATTTAGTTTTATGAATGTATGTATATATATATATATATATATATACATATATATATTTTTAATCGTACTTCCCTGTGCTTATGAAGCTTATCGCTTCACTTGTTGATATAGTATTTACCTGTGATTGTGAAACTGATTGTTTCACTTGTTTGATTGCTGATATATTGTGTGAATACTATAAGTTTTCATTATACTAGTTGCTGCATAATTGTCATTTTTTTAAACCCTTGTTTAGTAAATTGGAAGGGAATTATATCACTAGTGGGTATTTGAGTTGAAATAATTTACTTGGCGCCCAATTTAACATCTTAATTTTGAATCCAGCCCATCTCCACTGTTAGCTGGTCGGAGAATACCCAACTGTCATCTGACAGCTGTAGTTATTTGTAGTACGTTACAACATTAACACTTGTCGTTAGCTATTATAGACTACATTACAAAAACAGCATCAGTTTATGTGACAACACAGTGCCACACTTTTGCCGTCGTATGGCCTTAATTTATCCATGTTTCGTCCATTTCATCTTTTATATTCTTTCAATTTCGTTTTATAAAATGAAAATTAATGGAACGCATAATTCGCAAAAGCTCCCTTATAGATATTTTGGGCAAAGCTTCATCCTATGAGATATCAACCTTAATTTGTTAATGTCTGAAGCTTATTTTTAAAATAACATTCATGAATTTTTTTACGAATCGCTTATATCATCAATTTATATCTTCTATACTGGACATTTTGGTTTGGAGCCCTAATTGCTTCATACAAGTTTTTCTTGTCGTCTAATATTCCTCACTTGTTAGATTAGGGCGCTATCGATTTTGAGAACATGCTGTAGAGCTTGAATTATTCTTAAAAACACAAACAATAAATTAATTACAATCACAATTAAATTAGAGGAAAGATTACCCGAAATTTTCCAATGCGTACACCCATCCAATCGCTCCAGATGGATCGACTAACGCGTCATAACGAATAGAAATCGAGCAATCTGATATGGCACATGCGTATTTGCTAATATACTAGGATAAGGTTAGCCCCAATAATTTAATTATATTGCATCAAAATGTACAATCACTACATAATAAATATGACGAAATTAATGTATTTTTAGAAGAGTACCATACTAAGTCTAAAAAATATATAGATTTTATATGCTCATCAGAACATTGGTTGCATGAAAATGAAGAGCAAGTCACTAAATTGGTTATAATGTTATTTCTTGTTTTTGTAGAAAACAATATGAGCATGGTGGCGCAATAATTTTTGCTAAGGGTAGCACAGACTTTGAACACTTGGACGTGGTAGACTTTTCTGTTGAAACACATTTTGAATATACAATTGCAATGTCTGAATTTTTGCACCTTATTGTTATATGTATGTATAGGTCTCTATCCGGTCATATGAATATATTTCTAAACTCATTTTTTGATATGATGACGGAATTATATAGAATAATCAACAGTTTTGATTATGTTATGTGCGGAGATTTTAACATTGACTTTAGTACGAATAATAAAGATCGCAGAGATTTTGATAAAGTTTTAAATATGTTCAATTTAAACACTACTGTGAAAGATCCTACGCGAATAACTAAATCATATTCTACAATTGTTGATAATATAGTAATCAGTACAAATTTTACATACTTGGTTGAAACAAAGGAAATAGGTGTGTCTGATCATAGAGCTCAGATAATGTCGCTTAATGTTGGGGCGCCCGTAGTATACAATGACAGTATTACTGAATCTAAACGGAATTTTAACATTTCCAACCAAAAAAAGTTTTCAGAATTAGTGCATAAAATAAACTGGGATAGCCTATATGTTATCAATGATACAAACGTAGCATTTGATACCTTTTATAAACTGTTTAATAAAATTTTTGAGGAGACATTTCCTTTAAAAATATAAAGTATAGAGCTACTCCAGTTTATAGGGGGTGGATATCTAAAGGTATTAAAACTTCGTGTAACAATAAAAGATGTCTACTAATCATGAAAAAAATTACAGACAATAAAATAATTTTAGATTATATTAGAACTTGAATGAATATACACTTAAAAAGTTATTTATCATGCTAAACAAAAATATTTTAAAAGTAAGATAATGAACGCTGACAATAAAATCAAGTCAACTTGGAAAATGGTCAATCATTTTACTAACAAAGAAAAAACTTCGGAAAATAATGAAATTGTAATTAAAATAAATAATAATTTAATTACAGATTCTTCCCAAGTGGCTGAGGAATTCAACTGCTTTTTTATTAGTGCTCCAAAGAATATTTTGCCAAATAAGAAATCAAAACAGTCAAGTGCAAGTTAGGGGATGAAGGGGCACAGAGGACCCCCTAAGACAATATAGCCGATATTTCTTTTGCAGTTTGTTTAGAATTCATGATTTTGTGTTTATGTGCCTAAGTACTCTTTGTTTATGGGGCAGTATTCGAAATTAGATTTATTTCTTATTTAGATTTTGGTTAAACTGAGAATTTCAACATGGCGACTCCGGTCCCATTTGCCCCATTGTTTGGGGCGAAAGGGTCCATTGGTCCTTATTACCCTAAATAAATTATGGAAGTTAAATTAAACAAACTTAATATCAAGCAACTATCATATTCCCAAAAACATTTATTTATAATAATATTTGTGTTACTATTAACAAAAATAATTATTATTAGTCTGTGCAAATAATACACTGAAAATCTTCTTCCTCCTCTTCTACACTAGCGCATGCATCGTGAGCCCACTCCTTGCACATCACACATTGAATCCACCCTTCTCCAGATTTGAATTCCAAAAATTTACTGTGACAGTACAGGTATTCGGGATTACCTTCATTATCATCTTCACTTTCTGATGAATCGTTGTGTTTCCTTGAATTTATTATTTTTTTCTGTTTCTTTTGTTTATTTTGTTTCGAAACGCTGTCCACTAGTTGCCTCTTGACAAGCTTAACTTTTTTCTTTCGTGACTCCTTGTTAGTTAAACTAGTTTCCAATTCCTCTTTAAATGGCGTTCTTGTCAGTTCCTCCGCTCGTTGGGGTTTAGGAGAAAATAAATCAAGGACCTCTGCAAATGTTGCTTTCTCTTTAGAGCAACTTGGTCTTGGCTCAGGTTCTTTAGATCAACTCGGGGTTGGCTCAGGTTCATTAGAGCAACTTGGTGTTGGCTCAGGGAGAATAAAATCATCTGTTCCACTCAGAGTTTCTTCCGGTAGTTGATCTTTAGTCTCATTTGGCAAGTGGTCGCTTGTTTCATTTAGAAATACAATGTTGGTATTATTTCGAGACTGGGCATGTTGTTCAACGTTAGTAACTTCAGCAGGGAGGAAGTCTTTGTCACTAAATACACCAGCGTTAAAGGGCCATATACCCGCTACCTAAAATCCCTTAATGACTTTTTCCATACTTGAAATATGTGCAAATGCTTTTGCAAATATCTCCACAACGTCATAAATTGTAATCCGTTGTCCAGGATGATTTGTATGCCAAACATCACATTCTCTGGCATATTGTGCCTTTAACGGTCCGAATACGCAACAATCGAGGGGCTGCAATCTATGACTCGTATGTGGACGGAGCGATATTAGGAGCAAGTTGTTTTCTTTGGCTTTAGTAATAGCTTCAAGTGTTCTGTGACTGGTATGGTTATCTAATATTGAAAGAATTTTTCGGTCTTCTGTTGGTTTTACGACACCTATAAAGTGATCAAGGACCTGAAGGAATGATCACTGTCCATCCACCCTGAAGTATTAGCATACCCAACTGATCCTGCAGGACAACCTCGCATTAACAATGGATTCATTCTTTGTCTTGAGAAAAGGAAAAATGGGGGTAAATAATACCCCGAAGCAGATATTCCACATACAGCGGTAATGCTGAACCCTCTTTCGGCACTAACAATGCGACCAACCTGCTTTTTTCGGTTATGTTTCGTTCGAGACAACTAAAATTGTACCAAATCATGGAGTTATTACCACACAAACTCGAACATCATGAACTATTATTTACAAAAGCATAAGGGCATATGAAAAATTAAGTATTTTTAGGTCACTTACCGTTATTTTCGAATTTTTGCCACGCACTCAAAGCACATCCACGCGTGTTAAACATAAGTTCGCGACTGTCGGAGCCGCGTACTCTATAGGTTACAGGCTGTAGCGATAGATGGCGCATAGCATAAGTGAATAAACAGCCCGGTCCCAATCGCCCCGGAGGTCCTCTGTGCCCCCTCCTCCCCTATATTAATAATGTCATAGTTAACCACACCAACCGATTTCGGTTTAGACGGGTCTGTTCAGATGTATAAAAACATTGAACTCCTTAAAACCCAATATGTCTGCAGGCTATGATGATATCCCTATTACTATAATAAAAAGTAATGTGGACGCTTTAGTGGAATCTTTTAAAAAATCAATAACAAAACCACTTCACAAAAAAGGTGATAAATTGCTTCCCACAAATTACCGAGGTATATCACTGTTGCCGTCTTTTTAAAAAATCCTTGAATACATAGTTAAACAACAATTGTTGTTATATTTAAATAATTACAATAGTTTAGATAATTCTCAGTTTGCGTTCAGGGAAAATCTTAATACAACAGATGCTGCTTTTAAATCATTAGAAAGCATAAACATTAGTTTATAAAACAGGAAAATTCCGTTGGGAATCTTTTGTGACCTGTCTAAGGCTTTTGACTGTATTAATCATCGACTGTTGCTACACAAATTGGAATATTATGGCATAATTGATACTGAAAATAATTGGTTTAAAACATATTTATTGAAAAGACACTGCACTGCACTGAAATAATTGAAATTAAAAATGGTGTAACGAAAAAGATTCATTCGAAATATGTCGTGGTTGAAAGTGGAATTCCACAGGGATCTATTTTGGACCACTATTATTTTTGTTGTACATTAATGATATCGTACCAAATTTTCCAGAAACCACATTTTCGTTATTCGCTGACGACACCAGCTTATTGATAAGGGATATTAATAGAAATAATTTAATAAACAAAGCACAGAATATCGTAGAAGGTGTTTCTGATTGGTTCCTTGCTAATGGGCTGATACTTAATTGTAGCAAAACCAACAATATTACATTTCAATTACATGGGGTAACAGATATTATTTTAAAAGTAAGCGATGATGAAATACACCCGGTAGACTCTATGAAATTTCTTGGCATTCATATTGACTCTCAACTGAACTGGACTGATCACATAACAAATTTGAAAACGAAGTTAGGAAAAGCTACATATGCATTATTAACCATCAAAAAAAATACTGATTTTTCCACAGTAAAGTTGGTCTATTATGCATATTCTCAGAGTTTGTTGCAATATGGAATATAACTTTGGGGACGATCTAGTGAATCTGAAGATGTATTCTTGATACAACAAAAAGCAATCAGAATCTTATGTGACTTACCTCATAGAAAATCTTGCAGAGGTTGTTTTAAGAAAATTGGAATATTTACTGTAACTAATTTATCTATAAAAAAACTGGCTATTCTAATTCATAAAAATAAACATTCCATAGATATTCCTAATGACTATCATCGCTATCCCACAGGGCATCAAAATCTCGTTTTACCAAAATATGACTATAATAGAACCCGTAGAGGTGCGTTGTATTCAGGGATAAAAATTTATAATAAATTACCATCTCATTTAAAAACATTAAGTGACGGAGTTTTAAGCGCAAACTAAAATTTTTTTTGAGACAGTACGAAATACAAAAAATATATTTATGTGTTCGCCGTCTATGTTCATGTTTGTTACGTTCATAGTATTATAGCTCAGTTATATTATATTTTTCATATTTATAAATATTGTTTTTTGTTTATCTCTTTTTATATGTATGTGAGTATATTATACCTATGTATTACTGGTTCTTGGGGCCAATATGTAAATGTATATAGTATGTAACCCTAATAGCACAAGGACTTCCTATGAACATTCTAAGGATGTCCAAAGTCGGAAGTCCGGACATCCAATGGACGTCCGTTTTTTGTTCGATGGACGTCCATTGGACGCACAAATGTCACAACTTCGTGCAACCCAGGGACGTCCACTACTGTACCACTTTCGGACCCACAGATGTCCGCCTCTGTACCAAATTTGTGCTACCCATGGATGTTCTGTTTTGGACATTTAATGGAGATCTGCATTGAAATTATAGAAATACTTTTTTATAATTTTATTGTTTTTCTAATTATTACATGAATAACAAATACATAAATAATTAAGAGATACAAATAAAACAACTACTTATGTAATAAGTAACAAGAACAAAACCATATAATTACATTACTTAACCTAGAATAGCTAAAAACGAGAAAACTCAACAACTAGAGTGGAAATGAGAACTTCTTTATCTAAAAATGAAAACGAGTGTTGTCGGTTGTTAGTATATAATAATACTGTGACATAATTGTCTACATAAAGATGTTATGAATTTAGCCTAGCCAACAAGCAATTCAATTATTTATAAATAGACTTATGTTAGGTGTCCGTTTTTGTGTTTCGTTTATATAATTACTACTTCATATAATTCGTCAGGGGCGTTTCTACTATACAGGGCGTGAACCATTGGACGTAACTGATTGTGATTTGTTGCCTTGCAACTAATACTATAGAACTATGTATAAAAAATTACTAAAACACTTACTGAGCTTAGGTCAGGATAGAACTGCCGTCGGAATCGCCCACTGGCATACAGCTCTTGCAACAAGCTCAGAACCTTTCAACAAATAAGAGAGCAACACATGAGTACCCAAGCATACCTTCACATTCTCAAAACATCAACATGTGCTACTTAGATCAACTAGTAAATATATTCTCCCTCAGACTGCAGCTGGATATCAACAATACAACAATGTACACTGACCAGACCACCTCTGCAGAGATAGTTCATAGCAAGACTAGGTCTTAAACCAGAACCAGACCGCGTCACCGCAGCTAGCGGCCCCTGAGATATCTCCCGCTCACCGCAGCTAACGGACGGACTGTATCACCGCAGCTAACAGCCCTAGGATACCTCATACCTCAAAATACCGTGTCACACGCAGCTAACGGCCAATAAATACAAAACAATAATAGGCCGGCCTCGTCAGTAATACACTATCATTCATAATCTCAATTATTTAATTAATCAACTACTAACTTAGCTAATAAACATATGTTAAGCATGCCAAATAGGTACTCAGTGATGTAACTCACCTAATAATTCAACACAACACAGGTCACTAAAACAATTGTCTAGTCCACTATTTAATTACTTAATTTAATATGCACGCACACATTCACCCTCGAACTGTCTTAAAGAAATAAAGCGACTTTAAAAATTATTTAGGGTCCGACTAAACACTTAAGACAAAGTTCCTATACATTTTTATCAATGTTTATTTTAACATGATCCCTGCTCAAGTCAGGTAGTCGTCCCATCGGTCAAATTGTCTCGCTTCGTAACTATATACTCCTAACACTTATAGTAGAACATACAAATTTGCTTACATACAAAATGTGATTTATATTGCTTCGGTTTCCTAATTTATTCTTATATATTGTTTACTCATCAACGTTTGTCACTTTATCAGCGTCACCAAAGGGAACAGAACATTTTAGAGGTTAGCGTTAGCGTTACATCTGGATTCTGGACACTTTTTTTTTTCAATATACATGCACTGCCCGAATTTTAGCGGCAAATTCAAATTATAACAGAACATGTATGTACAATACTGGACATCCATATTATCCGGATGTCCACATATTATGTACTATCAAAATATGTCCCATAAAGGATATCCATCGGATATCCAATATATGTACCATCAAAATATGTCCCATAAAGGACATCCATCGGATGTCCAATGTATGTTCTATCAAAATATGTCCAGGAACATCCATTGAATGTCCATTTATGGTCCATGGACGTGCGTACGTTAAATGGACATTAAATAGACGTCCACTGGACGTCGTGTGCTATTAGGGAAATGTAATTATGTAAAAATTGTCAACAACACTTTCCTTACACCTTTAATTACGTTTTCTGTTATTTATAATTTACTTGTTTTTACTTATTTTAAAACTATATATAAATACTATTTTCAACCGGACTAACTAACTATAAATAAATCTTAAAAAAGTATAAAAAAATATGAGTTGACATTTTCACCTTTTTCTTTAAGCTACCAATTATTTATTTTAAAAATAAACACAAACAAAACACTTACCACAAAATAATCCCACTGTAAAGGCTGTAAAACTCGGGTATTCCCAGGCAAACATTATGTGCATGTATTCCAACCGCATTTATCAAATTGGATTTCAAGTCTCAAGATAAGATAACATATCACGCGAATGCACTATAATTACATTTGCTGTTGCAAAATTCCAAGAACAAATGTTTACAAAATATAATAACAATAAAATTTTTCTGAATTGAGATTAATATTTGTTTTATACACTTAATCGATAATTTTAAAATGGCTGCAGATACTTCAAAAAATCATTACGTAATTTTATTAGCATTCACCTAATTTAAAATTACGCATAAAATAAAATTTATAAATCTACTATTTGCCTTTATTTTTACGAATCTCTTATCGCGCACTATTTTTCGTCAGATCTGCGCGAGAAGGTCCGTTTTTTTTACATTTCCAAAAAAGTACCGCAAAAATATTTAGAAAATGCGAATAAAAAAAGAAAAAAATACAATATTCAACATTATTCACAATAATTATTGCTCTAATAGACAAAAAAAGAAACGAGTTATGAAATGAATTAAAAGAATTACACTAAATATAGATTTACAGGGTGAAGTCGGAACATTACCGCCCACCTAAAAATGCTGTGCTTTTTTTATGAGACTTATTTATTAAGTGGCAGAGGACATAATTTTACGACAGGTTTCTGCATTAAGCCGTGAGAAGTTCGAACACGACTTAAGTGACTACACGACATACTCCATCTTTTCCTGGATGCAATTTGTTTCTTTATTCTACCGAGTCTCCATTTTAATGGAGGACACAATTCATTTTTAATTAGTACTAACATACCCGGTGTAACGTGTGATACGCTAGAAGAATGCCATTTATTGTTTTGTTGGAGGATATGTAAATATTCTAAGTGCCAGCACTTCCAGAAACCTTGCTGTATTCTTTGGAGGAGATGCCATCGGTTTAAACGATTTATAGAGAGGTTTGAAAAATTAGGATCGGGAAGAGACGTTAGAGGTTCCAGAGTTAAGAAATGGCCAGGTGTCAAAACTGAAACATCATGAGGATCTCAGCTTAAAGGGCACAAGGGTCTCAAATTTAATAAGGCTTCAATTTATACGAGAACTGTGTACAGTTCTTCGTAGGTAAGAATTTGCTCTCCTATTACGCGGAGAAGGTGGGTTTTTACGGACTTTATCCCGCTCTCCCAAACTGGAGTATATAGACTTAACGGAAAGTATTTATTCATAAATTCTGTCCGAACTTCTTTATCTGGCGCATAATCAGGATTATCAGCAACAGCAATTAATGAAATTAAAGAAGAATGTTGCTTTTCAACTCCTCGTAGATTCGACCAATAACTTCAAATATCATTTTAAAAACATTATGAAGTTGCGGATCGGTTTTAGAATTTTCCGCGAGAGTTAGTAAATCATCGACTTGAAGTTCACGGAGGACACGTATTTGTTTTATTTTATTTGCCCTTTTAAATTTAAAATTATTTCTAAATTATGCTACTATACTCGCGTCAAGAATTCAGACGTCTTACATCATGACTGACGTTACGCAATTGTTTTTATTGTCAACGTAACTTTCGACATTTAGTCGCGTTAAAAACTATCAATTTTTGAAATTTAATGCAATGTAAAATGCAAACTTTTAGTGTAGTATCTAGTTTTATTACTCTCAGTTGCAATTTCGTAAATATTTTGATGAAAATATAATGAATTATCCATTTGTTCATATGACGTAAGTCGTCTGAATTCTTGTCGCGAGTATACTGTAATAGTCATTAGCAGAAGCAAATTAGTATTAGTTAAAATTTGAAAAATATATATATAAATGTATTGATTTGAAAATGTCACCCTGTAAATACAGAATATATTCAAGGTAATTTAATGTTAATAATGTTATTTATACCCTTGAGTATTTACACCAAGATAGTCAATCCTTAATAAAGACCTAAATAGTTATCATAATTCCTGTTAGATGTCGTACTGTGTAACTATACGCATTTATTCAAACGGAGGAAATAAAGCGCTACTATTTTAATCTGCAAAAACTGTGAAGGCGTTTCGAGGGCGTGGCCGCATGACCCTTTTTCATATACCTGCCTAAATAATAAGATTATGGCAATATATTTATATTCAAACCACAGATCATAAAGTTTGAAACATAAGCAGTTTATTTTATTGAGTTAGAGAAGTAAGAATATGAACTGTAAATTAATTTAAAAAAAAACAGAAAAATAAGATTGTTAAAAGAGTTTTCAGCGATATGTCAAAATTTACATTTTCTGTTTTATTTCCTTTAAACATATTAAGATAATTCAAATGAATTCGACATACCTACTTCTATAAAGAGACATATAGAACTGCAGATTATCGTGTGGGTTTCTCTTACTGCATAAGATGCATTATTATTTTGCGAAAAATTCATTAGTAAAAATTCTAAATGTTTGATCTAAGTATAATTTTGTGATGGTGTGAAATAAATATTATCTTGTAGTCTTTTTGAAGAGTAATTTTTAAATTAAAATTAAATTTAAATTAATTTAAAAATTCAAATAATTTAACCTTTGCGCATGCAAATTTAAATAAATTTATATGCGCTAATGTTTTTAGTAAAAATAATTGGTGAACTTTACAGGCCTCATCAGAAAAGAATGTGTTTCAAAATTTATTATTTTAAGTATTATATAAGGTGAACCATTAATGATGTGCCAGAGTAGGAATGACAGTTTTGGAGCAAAATATGAAGATACAGGTTTACATATTTTTTTTCGTTTTTTTTTTTTTAATAACTAGGATCGCTCAACCGATTGTCATCAAATTTGGTAGGGAAACATATTTTAAGAAAAGCAATCATAATTTATGTAGTAGGTACCTATTAAAACAGATAGACCATTGCCAGATGATGACAATTTCTATCTTATTTTTTGTTAACGAAATTCCTACCGTTTTCCAGAAAACTGATCTAAAACAACCAAATGTATTTTTCGACGTGAGGAAATCTCTTAGGAGCATTAGAAAATTGCCATATTGAAAATTTTCTGTAATTAGCTGTATTAATTAGTTTAATTAATTAAGACATGTAGAAGTAGAGACAGTTTGCTCAAGGGCTAAGTTGTTTTTACTGCTCTGTTGTTATTTTTGTCCATAAAAGTAAATATGTAGATATTTTTTTTTCAAATATGAGTTTTTTTCCAAAGTTACTCTGGACATTTAAAAAAAGTAAACGACTCATTGATAACTACTAATTTTTTTAAATTAAATTTCAATCAGTTGAGAGATACTTGCGTTAATACAAAAAAAGAAAACACAAGTAAAAATATTTCAACTTTGACACCTTGTATCTTTTTCCACAGAAATATTTTACGAAGATATATTTAGCTATATCTTCATATTTCTTCCCAATGATGTTACTCCTCTTCTATGTCCCCTTATTAATGGCCCACCCTGTATATTTTTATCGACACGTATTGAATGACTTCTTCACTTGAATTTACCAAAGCTGGAGGAGGATGATAAAAGTGTTATCTGGCGGTTAATATATTTTAAGCTTTAACTTTCATTGATACGCGAAAGTGAATATGAACTGGATAACTGCACTTCTGTATTTTTTTTTATTAAAAATCGTGATGAAATTACTATAATTACTTATCAGAATTCAAAATCTATCATTATAGTCGATTTTCGCCTTGCGTGGAAAAGTTTTATTCCTGGAATGTTTCATCTAGTTTTATTACATTTTAAAAATTAACATTTATTTCCTGCTTTCTTCCTCATGACTAACACATTCACTTAATAATAAAATAAACAGTAATCCTATCGAATGTCATTAAAGTTATGAATTTTAAGTACATACAAGATTTTGAAATAACAATGACACTCTCTCAAAACAGTTTTTGAATTTCCCGAAGTTCTGAGTAGAAACTCATTAAATTTATATTGGTAAGTGAAACAACTAATTACTAATGTTAAAAGTTGAAAGTAGATCTCATTACAAATACGTCAGCAGGTCAAAAGAAATAGCAAAATTGAATTTAAAGAGTGTCAATATTATTGCAAACGATTGTACATAACATAATATGTATGAACCAATCATCTTCGATGGGAGGAGCTTTCAAAATTATATATCCAAATTCATGTCATTTTAGTACCTAATATTGCGCCATCTATTAGCAAATAGCCCAAGCGTAAACGTTCTTTTTGAGTTCGTTTCCCATTACGCGAGAGTTGGTTTCCCATTCAGGCCAACAAGGTCTCCCATTAGATTGACTAGTCTTAGTGTATATAGTCAAGGTTTATACGCAGACAAACTTCGTTTTGAACGAAATATAAGAAAGAGCGCAGAAAGTTTATTCCGATAAAACATCCGTTTCCTACACATAAATCGATACCTTTAAACTTAATTTACTTTAAAATTAATTTTTCAAATTTGATAAACAGGAAATATAATAGAGGAATAATTGTAATTGTTGATATTTACTTATTTTATTAAATAATTGTGGCTCAGAAGGACCAAAAAATGTTTGAAAATTGATTTAAAGAAATTGAATTTTTGAGAAATAGGTAATGCAGACTATAACGAAAATTTGGAAATGGCTTTTTGTTTGGACCTTACCTTCACTGATGAATGCAACGATCTTGAACAGTTTTTTTGACCAGACAATGAAAGAGAAAGAGAGAGAGGGGTCTTTTCTTAGCACAATGATAAATATAGCTATTTCACGTGTACACAGTTCACGCACTCTGTTGCTGGTCTCTTATCGCGCACTATTTTTCGCGCGAAGACCGTTTTTTTACATTTCCAAAAAAGTACCGCGAAAATATTTAGAAAATGCGAATAAAAAAAGAAAAAATACAATATTCAACATTATTCACAATAATTATTGCTCTAATAGAAAAAAAAAAGAAACGAGTTATGGAATTAATTAAAAGAATAAACTAAATATAGATTTACGGGGTGAAGTCGGAACATATTTATCTTTGATATTTTCTACATCTACTTACAATTTAGTTCTGAATAGCTGCAATTAACATCAAACATTATTTGTATTATAGGTTGCCGTCATTTTAGTAAAATCTATATATATATATATATACGATATAAGTTGTAGATTTGATTAAATAATTTACTATTTACATACCTTCACAGTATTATGTAATGTTATATTATAATTCTTAAAACTAATGATTTATACACACGTCACATATCACTGGGGAAGAATCAGCATTAAAATCCTCTTTATATATTACGACCGTGTTGTAACACCATTGGCTGGAGGTACACACTGAGGTGGACTTTTCTATCGAATTAAATAGTTCCACGGAGTTTTCCTTTAGAGAAACAGTAAAAAAGAAAACAATTGTTTGAACGTGTTATCCATAAGTTATTAAATAATGGCTTGAACAGCAATAACTTTGCAAATCGTTAGCATGAAGTTTTCTAAACACGCTACATTTGCAATAAAATTTCTTGATCGTTGTACTCGGTGGCCCAACAACACATTAATACTATCATGTATGGGTATCAATCATTTGTTTTTTTTTGTTAATTATATTAGAATATTATTATTACTTTAAATTAAATTTTAGTTTCTACCCTTTATGTTATTTTTTATATGATTTTATATTCTATGTTAATAATTACCTGTTTTTTTAAATGGCACAAGTATAAGGAGGTATTTTTAGTTTGAATTAGATCAATAAAACATACTTTTATACGATCACAAAAATATCTGACAATTATTTTAAAATAAAATACATATAGAGGTAACTTTTCCATAAACATTATAAGTAGGTACCTATACAGGGTGCCCTAAAATTGTGTGCGCAATAATTTAGTCATAAAAAAAATAAAAAGCGGGCATTACACTAACAATTTATTGTCGAAGAAATTGATGAATTAATTCATCTATTTCTTCAAGGTCGCAATTTAGTTTTACATAATTTATGTACAGGGCTTTGTCAAGTTTGTTGTCAAACAATTTTGCTGTCAGATGTCAACCGTGTCAACCTAAAAGTAATTTTAACTTTTGGCGTTATATCATTCCCATTTGTATACGAAACAAAAACTGTTACAAATGAAAAGTATCTTTAATAATTATATTTTAAGGCAAAAAAGTGAGAAATAGTTAAAAAAGCTTCCATTGCATTTATTGTTACTGCTGCTCGGTTACTGGTTAAATATTTACATTTATTTGAGGTTGGTATTCCTGAATTGAAGTAAAAATTGATGAAAAATTAGAACAAGTTTCAAGTCGTCAATAACTTGACGAAGTTCTTCATCAATTTATTTGACGTCCAAGTTTTAGTATTACCACAGTTTATTATACAGTTCGTCGAGTGAAGGTTCCAGAGGGTGTGGCTAAATCGCGGCTAAATGCGCAATGAACACCAATGAAATTCATATGTACACGACAAAGTGGAAGAAATTCTATTTCTTGACAAATCACCGTGCCCCTTGAGCGCGCGAATGTGCGCGGCTAAATGCGCAGTCGTCTTTTGGTCGTCTAAAAAAACGAAATCTGGGACCTCGGCATCAAAGGAGCCGACGTGAAGAAGCCGGACTGTATAATAAGACTGTGGTATTACATTTATCAGTTGACTTGACGAGGCCACTTGATCAATTAATTGACAAAGAAATTGTTAATGTAAGCGGGCTTAATAAAAAAATGTATATTCCGGGTGCGCCAGCTTTAATTAGATACTGATTTTGGGGTTATGTAAAAGATGTGATTACAATTAAAAATGTTCATATGAACATAGGTCGAGAAATACTCAGTTTCCGAGATACTTAAAACATTTGTTTAAATAATATTAAAAGGTGTATGGATAAATTATTGAAAATGTAAAGGAATAATTTATTTATTTAAATTAGGTACAGGATGCTCCAAAATTAGTGTGCAATAATTTTATTATTATAAAATACAAGAAGAAATTGAAACACAAGGTGTTCCAGCTTTAATGATCATGATATTGGGGTTCTATACAAAGTGTCATTAGGTAGGTAGTTACAAATAAAAACCATATGAACATATGTGGGTCGGGAAATGCTCAGTTTCCGAGTATTATTTTACTTGTCCGGTCCGGTACTTAAAACTCCACAGGCCTGTATCTCCGTTATTATTTAAGATATCTCGGCGATCAATATATTATTTTGCACATCTATTCTAAGCTAACCATTTAATTTTAAAAATCATATTATTTTTATAAAATGGCTCAATTTATATTCCCGTTCGGATTTTCTTTTTAACACTTTCTTATAAAAAATCTGATAAGTTTATGTAGTAGGTATGCATAACAATAGTTCCAAGTTTATCCGATGGCATTTTTCTATTTTATATATCATTTTATTCCATCATATTTGTTTCCATTTTCGGCAATCACTAAATTTTGCCAATCAAACTTTATTGTAACGATTTCCTTATTTAAAAAAAAAATTACCTTCACCGAAACAAGATACATACTTTTATTTTTTATAATTTAAGAAAATACTTATATTGGAAATAAAAAATAGTTAATTTTGTTACAAGTACTTAATACAGTATTTTCAGACAAATCCTTGATGTTTTCAGACGAGGCAAAGCCGTATCTGGATTAGCAGATCAGTCGGAAAAAACATTTTAGGTACCTACACGCAAATTTTATATACAACGTGTTTGGTAAGTCGATGCATTCTTTGTAGGAGGTTATAGAACAAAAAATAATTTGAGCGTTTCTAATATTAAATATTTTTTTTGAATTCCTTGTTCAATTTGGAAGACAAAGTCTCAATTTTTTTTTCTTACGACACCATTTTAGAGTAAATAGTTATTTATGCAACAAGTACAAAAAGTAAGTGTTTGCAATAAGCACTTTTTGTACGAGTTGCATATAATATTTTTTCTACGTTCATGCAAAAACCAAAACATGTTTTATTTTGATGACACTAAGTGTAGGAAAATATGACATCAATTTGAACGTTTATGTTTGCCATGATGACAAAACGCTGTAGTAGAATGACAGATGAATGCAATATACATTTTATTGCACTAGTGCAATAAAGAACCACTGTTTCCACTAAATATAGTTCAGTAAAGTTTTGTTTTTTGTATGAACGTAGAAAAAAATTAAAATATATTTATTGCATGCTGTAATCCGGTTTCAATAATGCATCAATGGACTAAACTGTATATAAACTTTGTTACAAACAACATTTTTTTGTTAAAAGCTCCCAAAAACACATATAAACCTCTGACTATACCTATATGGTTAATGTGATCAAAGTGAATATTTCTTCGAAAATAGTGAGCTTGGATTTTAATTATCATGTCATCACAGTAAATTAGATTGTTTAATGTAAACATAAAATAATTATTTATTTGGTATATAATGCAACATGGCAACTTTCTGGGATTGAGTCCAAGAAATATCATTTTAAGAACTCAAATGAATCCGTAAGCATATAAAAAACAATTTTGGCACTAACTGAAAAATCCTCCAGTCTCAAGACTAACTTTAAAGTGAATACTAACAAACAATCTGTTTGATTTTTTTTTATTTGTAAAAAGGTAAAGGGTATTTAAATCACGGCAAAATATGTATTTATTTCGTGAAGACATTTTCTTACATTAATAGATTTCCGCATTTGTATTTCCCGTGGCCAGCGGCAGGTAACTGCACCGCGAATCGCTACCGCGTAGGCAACTGTGTTGTAGTTTACATCCCTGCATATTACGGGTGAAAAAGACAACTGTTCATTTATCTACTGTAGTAAGATGCCCTTCAATATTTTGTTTTATTATCTAAGCTTGATGGAAATTTATTATAGTGCAGTACGAAACTATTAGTAAATTGTCACCCTGCATTTTTATCTTGTAAATTGCAAAGCTAATACCACAGAATATATAGCTAACGCAAATTATACATATACTCCTTTTTGTACCATATATATATTTTGCCTGTATTCTATTTCTTTGCTGTAACATATAGTTACAATGTTAGTCATTTTATCTACTGCTTAGACTTGCATTTATTTCCATATATATAGAGTTCCAGATTCAGCTTAGCTTTAGTGTGAACTATACCTCTGTACCGCTTACTTGAATAAACGTCGTTCGATTTTATAAATGTATTAAGTTATTTACAACGTTCTCGTTCGGTACATACTTAATTGGCGCAGTCGGTAGGATCTACAAACAAGTCTCTGAATTCTCGTGAGTGAGTAAGTGAGATCCTTGGTGTACTCCTGTACTTTATTGAAGATCCAGAACCTGTCCAGCTCTCAGGTGAAATTTATTGGATACGGAACTTCAAGTGGTTGGTCAACTTGACGCCGAGATCCCTGGACCGTCAACGACGATTCAAAGTAAGTTCCTCAAGTATTTTTCCACTCCTTTCCTCGCTAAGTTGATATAAACTGATTTTTTATATACTTGTGCGGCGAAAAGACATTTTGATTTACACTTGCCTGTGTATAATCAAAATTAGTTAAGAATAAATTTTAAGAAGTGATTAAGTGAATTTAATTGTTCTGAATTCGTGAGTCAACTCTTCCACGATTAGAGTGACTGTTTTCAGACCCTGTTTTACATTTTTCTCTGTCAAGTGCTTCTTTTGTTGAGTAACTATTAAAACAATTTGTTTATGAGTTAACTCGACTGAAAACGAAGTGTTTGTTCAGATGCCAAAGGATAGTAATTCTCAAGCTAGATTACGAGTAGAAAATCCATACCAGGTCCCTGTCGGTGTTGGACTCTCCGTAAATCAAAACGAGATAGATAGTTTAGTAAATCAGTTATCTAGTACCTTTAATAACGAAAATATGACTACTAATTCAAATATCAACGAAGCCAAAGCTTTCCTTGATGTGATACCAGTTTTTGATGGTTCACAAACCAAACTACAAACATTTTGCAAATTATGCGATGAACTAATTAGAATATTTAATATCCCTGAAAGAACTGACCGTATGGTATATTTACTTGCGGGAATTAGATCTAAAATTATAGGCCAAGCCGAAATCATTTTGAACCAACGTTTAGAAATTCAAACTTGGACACAAATAAAAAATTTATTACAACAAAATTTCGGAGATTGTAGAGATCTCCCATGCCTTCAGCAAGATTTAATTCATATGCGATACAACCCTAAAAACGAAACCTTGCAGGAATTCTCAAATAGAATTCAACACCTGAGGTCAATTTTATCTCAGAAACTAGTGAACTTGAATATCACAGCTGTTGAAAAACAAGCTTATCAAGATATTTACGCTAGACTCGCACTCGACACGTACGTCGCGAACTTACCAGATAACTTACAGTCAATGATACGAACAGCTGACAAGACTACATTAGAAGACGCGATATCTTTTGTAAACCGAGAACTGCAATTTAATCAGTACAAAGAACAACTTAAGAAAAACATGTCTTATTCACAATCGCCGTCAGTCCCACCTAAAATTCCCCAAAGAAACCATAATCCTAATATGAATTTTAGAACTAACCAAAATTTTAAACCGAATTTCCAAAATCAAAATTTTGTAAGACCACCTCTTCCACCAAGAAATCCAAATTTTAATCAAAATTTCAACCAAAATTATAATCAAAACCGAAATCAACAAGCTTCGGGAACTTATCAAAATTACAGACCAAATCATCCCACTCCGATGTCAGGAGTTCAATCATTTGTGAATCAAACACATAATACCAGAAGTAATCATCAACATTTCAGGCAAAACCAACAAAATTTTAGACAAAAACCGAATAGGCAAAATTTCCCTAGAACTAATGAACATTTTAATATTGAAGAAGCAAACTTTGGCGATATTTTAATACCTTTTCAAAATTTAAACAATTTAATAATTAGAGAAACATTAACAACTAGCGAAGACGGATATGCCCCTGTAGAACTTTTCAACCCCTCTAGTGAAACAAAAACTTTTTATTTTCAAAATCCTATTCCTTGTCAAAATATAGAAAATTTCGAATTATACAACTTCCAAATTTCTTCAAATGCAAACAAATGTAAAAAGGAACAAATTCCAAATTTATTAAGAACGGAACATTTATCTAAAGAAGAAAAACAACATTTAATACCCCTTTGCAAAAATTATCACGATGTTTTTTATTTTCCTGGCGATCCTTTGACTTTCACTAATCAAGTTAAACATCAAATAAAAACTGAAGACGAAATTCCTGTTCATACAAAAACATATAGATATCCAGAAATACATAAGCAAGAAGTGAAATCACAAATTCAATCATTATTACAAAATAATATCATACGACCTTCAGATTCACCATGGTCCAGTCCCATATGGATTGTACCCAAAAAATTAGACGCTTCCGGAAATAAAAAATGGCGACTCGTAGTAGACTATCGAAAAGTTAACGAAAAGACAGTTACTGACAGATATCCTATTCCGAATATTACAGACATATTAGACAAACTAGGACGATCCCAATATTTCACTACCCTTGACCTAGCATCCGGTTTCCATCAAATAGAAATGTCCCCAGAATCAATCCAAAAAACCGCTTTTAACACTAACAATGGACATTACGAATTTTTAAGGGTTCCTTTTGGCCTAAAAAATGCCCCCGCCACTTTTCAGAGAGTCATGGACAATGTTCTTAGAGATTTACAAAATAAAATTTGCCTCGTATATATGGACGACATTGTAATTTTTAGCACTTCCCTTCAGGAGCACATTCAAAATTTAAAGCTAGTATTTGAAGCTTTAAGAAAAGCAAATCTGAAAATTCAATTAGACAAATCCGAATTTTTAAAAAGGGAAACCACATTTTTAGGACATATTATTACCCCTTCAGGAATAAAACCAAACCCAGACAAGGTAAAAGCCATTCAAAAATTTCCTATTCCTAAAACACCCAAAGACATAAAATCATTTCTTGGACTTGTAGGATTTTATCGAAAATTTATAAATAATTTTGCAAAAATAACAAAACCGTTAACTCGATGTTTAAAAAAGGGAAATAAAATTGAACACTCCCCTGAATTTCTTGAATCAATAAATTTATGTAAAAATATTTTATCTAATGAACCCCTTTTAGCTTTCCCAGATTTTTCAAAAACTTTTGTATTAACCACCGACGCATCTAACTTTGCGATTGGAGCTGTCTTATCCCAAAATGGTCACCCAATTTCATACGCGAGTAGAACCTTAAATCCGGCAGAAATAAATTATTCAACAATTGAAAAAGAATTATTAGCAATCGTTTGGGCAACTAAATATTTTAGACCATATTTATATGGAAGAAAATTTATAATAAATACAGACCATAAACCCCTTCAGTGGCTTTTCTCTTTAAAAGACCCTCAGTCTAGATTAGTCCGTTGGAGACTAAAATTAGAAGAATTTGAATACGAAGTAAAATACATTAAAGGAAAAGAAAACAATGTTGCAGACGCATTATCCCGATTTCCCCCAGACATTAACATTCACCAACTTCAACCCTCTACTTCTCAAACCTTAGACTTACCTATTCTAGATGACGATACTCTCTCCATGTTAGTAAATGTGGATAGACCTAACACACCTATTGACGAAGAACTACTTAACGATATTTTGCGAGAACTTCCAGAACCCTCTCCTCCAGTATTACATATTCCAGAACCTGACGACAATGAAACAATACATACCTCGATAGAAAACCCAGTAGCAGAATTACCTATAACCGATCAACCAATAAATCAATTTAAATATCAAATATCCATCGCTCTAAATCCAAATCTTGTTCAACCTTATTGGCACAGACTAACCAGACCTTTTGATAAAAATTCAATTTTTATAGTATTTAATCCTCAACTTTCAGACCAAAATAAAGCTAAAATATTACGAAATTTCCTAAAACCAAAAGAAATAAACTGTTTATATTTTTATGATCAAAAAGCCAGACAATGTTTTGAACGTTTGATACCAAAATTCTTTAATAATACAATTAAATTTAGAATATCCACACTAAAAACTCAAGATGTAGAAAAACTAGAATCCCAAATAAGATTAATAATGAAACAACATGAAGTAAATACAGTACACAGAGGCATTGACACTGTTTATAATTCTTTAGCAAAAACCCACTATTGGCCTAATATGAAAGAAACTATAACAACCTATATAAATAATTGTGAAACATGTAATCGAGCGAAATATGATAGACACCCACAAAACCCACCAATCCAAAAAACGGAAACGCCCACTAAACCTTTCGACATTATACACATAGACATACTATTCTTTGATAAAAATCAATTCCTAACTGTTTTTGACACTTTTTCAAAATTAGGACAAGCCTATCCTATACCTAGCAGAAATGCTATAACGACGACTAATACTATTCTAAATTACATCTCCCATTACGGAAAACCAGTCAAAATAATCTGTGATCAAGGCAGTGAATTTAATAATAAAATATTTTCAGAATTTTGTCAACTACATAAAATAATTTTACATTTCACTAGCGTCAGTAATTCAAATTCTAATAGTCCAGTCGAACGCTTCCACTCAACAATTTTAGACTCCATCAGAGCTTTGAAATTAGATAACCCTACTTTAAATCAAGAAACTCTAATTAAATTAGCAACCATTGGATATAATAATTCCGTACATTCTGTAACTCAAAAAACACCCTTAGAAATAATATTAGGTTCACCCCAAAACATAGAAATAGATGAAAGAATAATTACCACAAATTTTATAGAAAAACAAAAACAAATTTACTCAAAATTATACGAAGACGTACAAAATAAAATTGAAGTGACAAAACAAAAAACTTTAGACCGAGTGAATAAAAATAAAACTGAACCACAAAAAGTCAAAATTCTACAAGACATACTAATAAAAGACAATTTAGCAAACAGACATAAAACAAGACCAAAATTTAAGAAAGCCATAGTTATAGGAGACAACGGCCCTACTATTCAAACAAAACAAGGAAAGATTCATAAAAAACATGTCAAGAAATCAAAATCCCCTGATACTTCTCCTCTGTTGCAGGATGAAGATTTTACTGACAGTGACGACAATATTCCTTTGGCACGCCTTTTCCGAAATAATTGAATTACAGAATCCCATACTCCCCATTTACCTAGGTAAAGCAAAAATAGCTACACATTCACATAATTTCCTGCAAATAATAAATTTACAAAACTTATCAAATACTATTCAAAATTTGACTAATGGAAATCACTCAATTATGCAACTTACTCCATTAATGAATAATATCAATAATAAATTATCAACCATATTTTTCCTGACTCGTAAAAAACGTGGATTACTAAATTTTATTGGTACGGGATACAACGAACTCTTTGGCCTCATGGACAATCAAGACAGAGAACAAATAGAAAAGAAATTAGAAATTCTAGAAAGAAATCAATTTAATTTACGATCTCAACAAAAGGAACAATTAAGTTATTTAACCACCCTTTCATCAAAATTAAATAATACCTTACAGTCGTTAGATCAAAATGTTAGACAAGTAGCCAAAAGAACGTACAGCGCCCTATATGCTATTCAGGTCACAAGTATCGAAATTGAACTATTAGACATTATAAACCAATTAGAAGATATACAAGAAATTATCTTATTTTCACATCTAAATATTATCTCTCATAGTATTTTAAATTTCGAACATTTACAAACGGTCTTTAAAAATCTAAAACAAATATACCCAAGAGAATCCATAATCAAGGCCCCATTAAGCGACTATTACAAATTAGCCTCAATCAAAATACATATACATGATTATAAAGTTTATATCAACTTTCAAATTCCCATATTCCAAATACAAACCTATGAATATTTCCAAGTCTTACCTGTACCCTTGAATCAAAGCCTACTTATTCCTACCTCAACCTACTTACTTAAGAATCAACAAGAAATCTTCAACCAAAAGGAAGAATGTACTCAAATCCCAGGCCTGTATTTATGCAACAACATCAACCTCAGAGACAACTGCATAAATTCGTTAATTCAGCGACAGAATCCTATCGACTGTAGCACATCCCAAATTCAAGGAAATTCCATTCACCAAATTCAAAATCGTTATATAGTTTACAACTCACAAGAAACTTTAGGAAACATAAAATGCCACGACGAACAAATCATCCAATTCAACCAATATAAGTCATATCTCGTGTCCATTGAAGACACATGTACCCTGCAAATTAGAGATGAAAAATTTTACGGAGCGATGACCCAGTTAAGCCAAGTTACATTACTACCACAAATTAGTCTGCCTTTTAATAACAGCAAAATTAAAATAAACTTGGAAAATATACAGCTAGATGAATTGAGTAGTTTAGCGGAGAGTATATCCAAGTATAAGATCCAACCCCTGGAACTGTTTGACCAAGATCCATATCAACAACCACACTATTTCATCTATATTATCATACTCATAATTTTAATATTAATAATATATATAATTTTCAAGAAAAGAGATTCAATTACAAAAATAGCAATACCTAGAATTTTCCTACGAAGGTCGAACCCAAATGAGAGGACGACGTCCCAGGAAAACCCTGAAATACCAGGAACATTATAAATTCAACGACTGGAATCACGATTACTCCGACGATCTCCAGTCACCACACCAGGAACAGCGACTCCCTGCTGCCTCCTTATTACCCTCCGTGAAGATGAGCATCATAATAGAGAAGCACCCCTGAGCCGTTCAGATGAGGACTTCGCCGCCCTAGATGTCTCAGCCCCAGAAGAAGTGACTACCGCCCACTAGGACCCTGGTCGCTTCACCCCGTGAGCTCCCTCTACGACGGGAGGAATTATACATATACTCCTTTTTGTACCATATATATATTTTGCCTGTATTCTATTTCTTTGCTGTAACATATAGTTACAATGTTAGTCATTTTATCTACTGCTTAGACTTGCATTTATTTCCATATATATAGAGTTCCAGATTCAGCTTAGCTTTAGTGTGAACTATATCTCTGTACCGCTTACTTGAATAAACGTCGTTCGATTTTATAAATGTATTAAGTTATTTACAACGTTCTCGTTCGGTACATACTTAATTCGCAACAGAAGGCTCGTCAAGTAGTGTTTAAATGTAGTCCCCGAAAAGAAGCCGGCTCCAAAAGCCAGCTTCTTTCAAACTGCGCATGTACAGTAGAAAGAGTAAGTTTAGCTATTAGCTCGTAGGTCGCTCCACAGGCAAGTCGATTTTAGCGCCCAATTCGGAAAGCGTTGCCAATTGTAAATTTTACGGAAGTTATTAGAATATTATACCTAAATAATGAAAAGTATTAAATAACAATAATAATATGTATTCTTACACATTAGTGACAACTAACGTTTTTATAATTTACAGTAATTGTAATTAAAAATAAGGTAGACACATATGTAAATAAATAGGCACTTATTTATTAAAAATTTTAAATTGTGTTAGAATAATAATAATACATCAATAACAATTTGAGAAAACGTAAATATTTCTAATTTTATTAATTGATTAATAATATGACATGATTTTTCTTTCTGTATAGATCCAGAATTATACCTTGTTTGTATTTCTTCGATAATTACAAGTGACATTTTTATAATCGAAGCTAATATTAAAACGACGAAAAAAAGCTTATTCATACATACGTAATATATACATATATACATATACATGTCCAAAAAAATTCCTTGTGCCCTTATCTCAGAAACCGTGATACGGAAAAAGTTTAAATAAATAATCTTTGGGGATTTCTTTAAATTTATATGCGTTGAATTAAATATGTGTTCTGAATAGATAGATAAAATTATATTTTCACAACAAATACAAATTACATTCCTCTGATGTTTTCAGTATCATATAGATTATAGATAGTTAGAATGTTTATAATTATTATTGATTGTATACGAAAGGTAGGTATATTTTACTACAATGATAATGTGACGCGGTTTACGGCATTTATTGGAGACGAATGGCTAAAAGACAAAGACGTTTGAATTCGTTTTAGCCGAGCGGCGGCCGCTCGTCTATCTTTGTCTTAAGATATGGCCAAGGCGTGCATTCAACTGTTTTTATAGAATTTTTTACACATAGTGGCAGATCTTTTTATGTCAGTTTGTTTTGCTACTGTTTATGTGTACTTGTTAAGTTGCTATTTCAATTATTATTATTATTAAATACGAGTATATTAGAATAAATCGACAATAATGGCTGGAAATAAGTGCCAATATTTTAATTGTGGTGAAACTCGAAAATCGGGAGTTTGAATGTTTCGGTTTCCACATAAAAATAAAGATTTATGTAATAAATGGTTTATACATTGTGGTAAGCGTAAAATGCCTATATGCAAAAAAAACTGCTAAAATCATTTTTTTAACCTATAATTTTATTTTTGCAAACAATACAATTTAAAAATGTAAGATTGTATAATACATAACATTGTTATACTTATAAACGGTATGATACAACAATAGTTTCCCTTTGTCTTTATCCTAGGAGACACAAAATATATGATTTAAAAAATAATTCTCTAAAAAAATTGACAAATATAAATTTGAAAATTGACTTGCTACTAAAACTTCAAATTGATTTAATTGAATTCAATTTAAGATAATTTAATATTCTATAGGAATTAGTCAATATTTCATTCAAATTAAGTATAAAGTTGAGTGCACTGATTTAATTTTGATTATTTTTCTCTAAAATTAAATTTACCGCATCATAAATATATCTAATACAATGATAATATATATATTATAAAAATCCAAAATCCAAAATATAGGTATTTCTAATTCGCCGAATGAATGAACCGTCTTATTTACGAGCTTATTTATGAAAACATATTCTGTACCGCAACTATAAGCTTATTCACACGTCGCACATACATAAAATTCAATTTAATTTCTTGAAAACCGTAGTAAGTAAACTTTAAAAAAAAACATTTTTAAAATTTTGCCTACATTTGCCTCGGTATAGCTATAGATCAATTTTCAATAATTAATATAGTCGCATATTAACATTTTTAATGGAAACATTTTCTGCTACGACTTTGAAACTAATTTTTTTGAAAAGGCTTTTAAGTTATCAAAAATTGGTGTGTACCATTAGAAGCGCTATAGTTTTTTTTATATGGGTTGTGAAATGCGATGTAATAAAAAACAAATGTCAATTGTCAAATAAAATTCAAGCATCAATAATTTGATGTGTCTATTTTAAATTATGGTAAACGTTCCATTTAGTTATAGCTTTAAAAAATGAACCACAAATAAGCGAGTTAGCGAGGAGATTTTACTCCACTATTAAAATTCATAAACGCAACGCACTTTATAAAGACGGCAAGATATGGCAACAGAGGCAGCGGTCGTCAAGGAAACGAACGCGCTAGGCTGCTTCTTTCGAAGAGCGCATATTTCTAAGTTTTAAAATTTTAACAAATACGTATCGTAGCGCCATCTGTCGACAACCTCAGAATCTATTCCCTAATATGTCCCCACGAGGTTCTGTTGCGTAGCTATATTTTCTGTGCTAATACGAAATAAGTGCATACTTAACCTTAAGTGTGATCTATGAATTCCACCTTAAGTCTGCATTTGACTTACCGTTGACACTTTTATGATCTTTTAAATTGTGTGTACATTTTGTGTGTGTAACAGCAGCAGTTGGTAAGATTTCAGATATGCCATATCTCATTAATCAGATATGAGACCCAAACCAAACTTTAGGATATATGTACTGTGGCTATATAGAAAACTTTTGTAGAAGGATAAGCTTTTTGCAGTTTGCGAAAATTGTACAACTCCGCCTAGGAATTTTCAGATTGGCTTCTTTGTGCTTTAATTCTAGTGAAACATTTTTTTTCCATAAATTATTAATTTTATGGAGCTACTTCAAGTTATATTAAAAAGTAAAGATATTTAGTAGAATGTAGTAGAATTTATAGCAATTTGAAGTTTTTATAATCTATTACAAATTAAAATTCAAGCCGCTGTTGACGCTTTAACAAATATTATAATTTATATAATGTGAAATTCCTCGATAAAATTATATCTAATTTATGGAAAAAAAAAAATTTCAGTAGATTTAAATTAAAGAAGCCAATCTGAAAATTCCTAGGGAAGTTGCATAATTTTCAATTTTTTTAATTTTAAAGTTAGGAATTTTAAACCCTGTTAAAGTTACCAAAAAGAATTATACATTATTGGATACTAGAAAGTTCAACTTAGGTAGTGTTAATATTTATTTATATTGCTAAAATGTAGTAATTTTATATTTAAAATATTTATAGGAAGTGGCTCTTTTTATGGAATTTTTGCACACTTCAACAATTAATTTTTCTTATTTAAAAGCCGAAGTAAGAAAAATGAATATAAACCTTTCCTAAGTTCATCCTTTATGTGTATTTTGCTGCAGTCAAATAAAGTGTTAACTTTTTTGTAGAAGAGAAAGGTAAACTTAAAATTATCTATGTCGATATGCACGTTGTTTTGATTATCGCCATATTTAAACATAGCAAGATCACGTAATACACATTTATTGGTATTTTTTGAAGTCATAAATAGTTTAGCTATTACTAGAGAGCAGTATCTGTCAAGGGTTTAAAATCTTGCTGTCTTGTAGACCACTCTGCTAATACACGGTGACGACGCCCTTTTCAATTTTCTTCTCTATCTTCAGAATAATTTAAAAAAATCCCAAAAGCTGCTCGACTTAAATTTAAAGCAAACATTGAACATTTTGCCACTCGTTGATTCGAATTGCTTTTTAAAAAAATTTAAAACCTCATATTATGTTAAAATTATATTTGTATATTTTTTAAAGTGTGTTTTTCGTTTTATTTGATATATTTATTTTATTTAACTCTTTTCATATTTTCTATTTTGTAGAAACTGCAATAAATATCTTTAATATTTATTTTTTTAAGTAACACTTAATTTTGTGAATTGAACATGCGTAAAGATGAGGTGGGGCGAGTGCAGTATATCTAAGTAATGTTTCTTATCTAATTTACACAGTCTGCATTCGTTACTGTTGAAAAAATAGACACATTAAATATTAGTAATGTTTATAAAAGTACACTAGTACCTACACTGATATTAGTCGCATTTGTAGTTTAGTAACGACAAATGAGATAGTGCTCTTTTTGTAATCTCAGAACATCTAATGACGATTTCGATTTACATGCACTTTTGCACTGAGTGCGCACTGTATCCAACTTCTGTGTTCGATTTACATTTTGAGTGCGCACTCTGCTGGTGGAAAGTGTTCGGTTTAGAAGTCAGTTCGCATTGAATTCGGTGAAAATGCAAATATTCTTGCACTGAGAAAATAGTCAGTTCAATCGTGGAGTGAAAGTTTAATGTAGCGGTAGTATAAGATTTTTTGAATGTAATTCTTCTGAATAACTTATTTTCTTCATCAGATAGTTTATCTGAAGAGCAATATGTTATTAATAATAGTTATATAGAACAAAATAAAAGGAAATACATTTTTATGGAATTAGTAGTGCACCGGAAGATGTAGCAAATCAATAATAATTAGACTTATTTAATTACTGCTTGTACTACTTGTTTTGTCTTTAGTTAAAAAAAAAAATGATTAAGCAAAAAAACTGGTGTACATTATTATAATTGACGATTTTGAGACAACACAATACAACACAAAAAACAAATTTGCATTATTGCATTTTTATAGTAGTTTATTATAATCAATTGATACTTCTGTTTTTCTTCTGCGTTTAGTGCTTATTTTTTCAATTTTAAACGTTTATAGATCCATATACTTTTTAATTTTGGTAATGTTTTATCAAATAATGCGGTAATCTAGTGTGCACTAAAATCTGATGCGTATTCGATTTAGTTGCATGCTCGGAGTATTCCGGGCAAAATTTAATAGCACTCTCATCAAACTTTGCGTTATATTAGTGCGCACTACACGTTCTCAGTGCATATAAATCAAAATCATCATAAGTAATGCTTTGACATTGGATACATTTTTGCTTGGTATGTTTTTACAATATATAATTATTATAATAATAATATAATAATAACATACCTTAATTTTGCAAATGCTATAACATACAAACAATACAATTACATAAACGCAAGTAATCATAAACCTTAAAAAAGGAATCTATAAAAATATATCTATAAATAAGTTTTTTTTGTCGCCGACTTTCTATTTCAAAGGGGGAAGTGCGGGCTGTAGAATGTATTTGTGATTCAGAATTATAAGTCACAAAATCCAAATACAAAGTTACTGCTCTTACTTACTACTCTTGTCTTTAGTTCTAAGAATATTTGTAGAATATTTATTTCCTCAATAATTTTGTAACTGGCCTATATAAAATTTTATATACTTGCTATTTTGCATTATGTCTATTAAAATACATTTTACTAACCATGAAAAAATTTCATGCTTTGCGTCTTCAGTAATATAACTTACAAATTTTAATGCCTTTATTTTTTCCCTCTTTACCTGAAGTCCTCAATATATTGCTTTAACATATCAAACAAAATTATTAAACAAATTGCACACATTTAATATGTACTATATTAAGCCAAATATTTAAAACATAATAAATAATAAATATGTTAGTATAAAATAAAGTAATAATTAATCATATTTGTAAATAAATATTTAAAGTACAATAAAATTTGTAACTGTTCTACCAGTCATTTGTGTCAGCTAAATCAGTAAATAATTTGTCCTTAATTTTTGGTCTAGGATCTTCTTTAATATCAGTTTCTACGGCTCCTGTTTTCCCAAGAAGATATTCAAATTCTGAAATAAGCATATACTTATTGTAATTAAATATTCATATACAAGCTGTTTTAAAAAAACATGGCAATATTGCTATGGTTGATAGAATATTGAAAAAAGTCGGGTTTGCTTAATAAACGTATGTCCAAGATCCTACAGCCATTTATTTTTGAGTTAAGGCATGCTGACACACTAGACTAGATCTTATTTTTTTGTGTTGTATCAATGTGTTCACCCCCTTGTCCAGTAGGCGCTTGATGCAAGATTTGCTCCCCCCTCCCTAAGTCTCCTGCCACAGCCACTTGCCTTTGGTGCCTATTGGATAGATGTTGACTTTTGGGAGAATGTTTTAAGAGTATCAACTGCAACAGGAACTAGATACTATTCCGAAAAATTTCCCGAGGCTGCCAAATAGAAAAACATTCTTGATAGTAGAAAGATGTTATCGAGAAACTGGTAATGTTAAACTTAAACAAAATAATTCTGGTAGATAGACCTTTATAGATATGGCTAGACTTCTTCTAGCATGTAGAGAGAGAGAGATTAGTATGAAAAGAACAACAATAGGGACATTTGTTTGCACTATTTGCCTAATTCTTATGAAGTAGGGTCAGCCCTGAAAATTTGAAGTCCATCCAATAAGAAGTTATTGAAAAATTCAACAATTAAACGCTCATTCCAGATCACAAAGCATAAGTCCAGTGCCTTCAGCTAGTCAGAAATCGTGTGCTTCGATCTCATCTTTCAGTGTTAAATTAAAGCACATTACCAGAAGTTTATACTAATTTTAAAAATCACAGTGACTATTTACAAGCAAATTCTTACCAGTGGTACCTTTAATTATGGTAATGGACTATTTTAATAGAAATCACCAATTTGTAAATGCTGTAATGGGGCGTGTAAAAATGTAATGGTAAGTTCTAAAACGAAATCGTTAATAGCAGTTAGGTTTTTGAAATAATATAGACAGATATTTAAGTAACTAAAAAAATATCTTTATCTTTATTGTCACAAAATTATTAGTAAAACATTTGTTTTGTTATACACCCATTAGCCAGAATTTTTAAGTTTAATTTAAAGTTTGATTACTAATTATATATTTGAAATTTTATATGAAAATAGAAAAAATAAGACAATGCAGTGCCTTACGTTCAAAATAAATAAAATAAAAGAGAAATTTGCAAGTGTCTTCTATATTTTTGCATTTTCCTTAAAAACCGTGCATTTTTAATAAATTTACTAAGAGCATCTTTTTTGTGAAAAATTAAATTTTATATATATATAACAAAGTTTAGAAAGGGAAAACCTAACTTAAAAAAAGTTAGAGAATAAAATGTCAGCAGAAACTAGCACCCTCTACTTTGTACAAAAAAAGTAATAACACCAGCCTGTTCAGCACTACCAAAAACGTATGTGTCAAATTATAAAAATATGATTTTTTAAAATTATCCTATATGCCCTACCTCAAAAATGAGTGGTTCTAGGACATACATTTTATCTATTGCCATATCTTTTTGAAACATCTTGTATATATACAAGGTCATTTTAAAAATAGTACCTACCAGAAATTTAACTAGGTACGTATTCTATACTCCAAAATAAGACAAAAAGTCTATACCTAAACATCATAAAATGCTTTGTTTCAACATAAGTATAGGGTTAGTTCCTTATTAAGAGTTTTAATTAGTATTTCCCAAACAACGTAGAAATAAATTAATGAAATTTGGCACAATCCCATAACTTTTTGAAAATCTAAACAGAAATACAATTTGTCCAGGGATGGATAGAAAAACGGAAGCTTTAAAAATACACAAACTTTTTTGTATTAAATTTTTACACATAAAAGGTACTTTTGTTGAAATTCTATGTCGGCTTTTGTATTATTTTAGGATCTAGACAAAGCAGTTAAATTTATGGTACTTATTACTTTTAGAATCACCTTGTATATTTAATTAATGTTAAACTTACCATCTTGAGTTAAGTTAGGTCCCCGAAATTCTAAAGGACCTACAGTTTGACTTTTCAATTCACCCTCGAAATAGACAAATATTGTTGGTAAGTTCTTATCAGGATAATTTGGTATACAAGTGGTAGAAATTGATTTTACAAATTTTACAGTGGGATATTTTGAGGCAAGATGCCTCATATGTTCATTTATTAAGGCACAAAGAGGTATCCTAAAACAAATATTAATATCTTATACAATTCTTTAACTATAGTCAAGATTCAAAATAGTAGAGTGACTTATTTTAAAAATCTGTTCATAATTTATACCAGTCAACACAAGACGAATTGTTCCTATAAAATTGTGTGTACAGCATACTTTGCAAAGCATATCTGATTACACAGCCTTCTGCTGCAGCAAATACGCTTGTATATATCAGAATGCTTGACTTCTATTGGTAGCAACCCCATAACATGAGTTCATTCGGATGCACCTCAACGACTGCCATATCTTTCTGCTAATTTAATTGTGATGTAATAAGCACGATACCAAAATATGTATATAAGAGATGCAGTTGAAATATGTAGTTCATTAACAACAGTGTCAGTGAGTAGTGTATATCATGCAATAAAGAGTGGCAAAGAATAAATGTGAATAGAAAAATAGTGGAAACTCGCGGATGGAGGAAGATAGGAGTCGATAACACTAAAAAAATCATGTTGCTGTCTCACATTATGAAATTTTGCCTAAAATATCTCGAAGGATACTTTTGCAAATTATGTGTGACATTAATTTCTGTTTTTTTGAATAAAATCGAGTATGCTGATAGGAAAAGACGAAACAGAGATACGAATAGAAACTATTTATAGCAAAATATATTACCCTGATGAAACATAAACAAATGAAGACCATGCGGTGACAGAAGAGTGGCTCGATTACAATATCCAAGGCAAACTGTAGGCACTTCGTAAAGCATTTTCGACTGGAAAAGAACAACACCTAATAATAACGCATATTGGAAATATAGTAGGATGTTTTGGGACAGGGTTTATTTGTTTTTGAATCATGACAAACAGAAAAATATTGAAAAATAGTTTTGTTTTGCCACATGAGGAACCTGGTGTTGTAATTGTAATGCATAATGCACCCTATCATAGTCGACGATAAGTGCTAATGTGTGACTGTGCCAATAGTGTTCTAGTCATAGTGCTAGTAACTAGTAGTGTATAGTGTATATGTATAGTGTAGTGTATTATAACTGTTAAAGTGTGATAATTGCAGAGTGCACATCAGGTAGGTATAGTGTTGTAAAGAAGAGAACGTTCTTAATGTGCTCGAGAATATTCGCGCATGAAAAAACCACTGTGCATGAAAATTCCCCCAGCAGCACAAAACAAGAACATTCACAAACTTACTCTTTGAATTTTCTTAAAACTTCATGCCACAAAGATGGCACTGTAGTTACTAAACTATATTCTCTGGTTTTGTCGTTTGAGCAACTCATGTTTTTATGTGATTTTCTTTGAGACTTTTTTGTTAGGCAAACTTAGTTTCATAAAATAACCCTGACTGATCCTTTTGCCACAAGGCTTAATTCAATTATTATTTATTTTTCCTTTAAGATATATTCTTTTTTCTCTTTCTATTTTATTTATATGCTAAAAGAATCGGATAATCACATTATAATTACAAATTTATGGCCTACTAATGACTACTATTAAACAATGGAAATTTGAGAATAAAAAAATATTACATATATTTAACAATTTTCTAATTTTTTAATCAAGTTTGTTTTGCCATGATGAGTTTAATATTGCTCTAGTTGGAAGATGCATTCAATATTCATTATTAAGTGAATTTGATTTTATTATTAATTTTTATTTTTTTTCAAACTATCATCATTTACTAGCAGTGTGAAGAGGATTACACGGGTGAGACGTCAACTTATTTTTGTATTCTTTGAATTAGAGATGGGCGATCCACTTAAAAATATCGATATAATAGTTTCAGAAAATATCGATACCTTCTCGATCCCAACTGCAAAGCCCACATTGACTAAAAAAAAGAAATCTTGCTGTAATTTGGCACAATTCGCAAATTTCACAGTTTTCCTTTTATTTCTTCTAAAAATTCATACTGAATCGTATGGTATTGATACCTGACAAAATATATTGATACGTGGAATGTATCGACACAGTTTATACAGTTCGTCGAGTGGAGGTTCCAGAGGTTGTGGCTAAATCATGGCTAAATGCGCAATGAACACCAATGAAATTCATTTGTACACGACGAAGTCTTGACAAATCACCGTGCCCCTTGAGCGCGTGAATGTGCGTGGCTAAATGTGCAGTAGTCTAAAAAAACGAAATCTGGGACCTCGACATCAAAGGAGCTGATGTGAAGACGACAGACTGTAATAGACTGTGGTATTGATATAAAATATCCAGTATCGAAGACTAAAGTAGCGATACTCCAGAAAAGCGTATCTTTTCGCACATCCCTACTTTAAATCCTTCTCAAGTCATACTATTATGGAATATTGTCCTCTGCAACCTCCATCTTCCGTACTCATTTCAGTGCTGTAAATTAATCACTTTTTGCTATTTTGAAACTTGGGTATAATATTAATTTTTATATGATAAATGGTTGTATACAAAATTTAATTTTGATTAATTAAATTGTTGATGTCGTAGTTGCATAGTGAAATATATCAGTTCACGAAAACCCTAGAGCCGCGCTTTCCTAGCAAGTGTGACAAAGATTCCGTGGATGTTGTAAAATGAGTGGAAATTAATTAGCAAAACTTTACCCAATAATTATATTTTTTTAATATTTGAGCCGCAAATTGGGCTCATCCATACAAAAAATGTAAAAATAAAAGAAAATAAAAAAGAAATTTATATATTTAGAGATTTTCGCTGGTATAATACCTACCCGCTCTCAAGGAAAGCCATACAAACGGAGCGGGAAATTTAGCAAACGGCACAGAAGCTTGTCACACTCATGTCCTGTCTCCATCACGCTTCCTAGGAAAGTGAAGCTTAGCTAGGCATTATACAAATAGCCAGCGTATAATGAAAATTTATATTAATATAGCATCTGCAGGGTCTGTTCATGAAACGGCGGTCTCCTTTCAGAACATCCTGTAGTTAAAAGACTGCATTCACAAATTGCCGCATTTAGTACAATGCACAAATAGGACAAAGCAAGAAAAAAGTAAATACAATAAATTTATTTTTCTTATAATGAACATATTCTATAAAATACATTACTTTAAATGTATCTAAACGTAACAGAATAAATAAATATTTGCTAACAAATATACAGGGTGATCCCGAATAAATTGTACTGTATTTCTGCACATGACGGTTGAGTTCGTGTGTGCTTCTGAACTACAGTTAATTATTAGTGAAACGAATATACTGACTTTTGTTGCCACAAATATAACTTAGTACTAACCCTGGTATCCATATACTCAGGGGCGAAAGTTTTATTTGGAAAAATAGTGTATTTTACTAATCAAACCTACACATTCTACAAATTCCTGTATACATATCCATATATACGTATTATTTGTGTTCCATTTAATACATTAAGTGCAAGCATATATACCTAAACTAATTAATTAAAAAATGGCTGAAGATGACATGTCACTGCGAGAATTGTGTCATCTGTTAAAGAAAGTGTAAGATGAGCAAAGGAGATAAAAGTATATAAAGAAGATATTAACAAAATGATAGGAGACGAAAAAGGATATCACAGAATTGGAAAACAAGTATATGGATCTGCAGCGTTAAACACACCAAAATAATATAATAGTATTTGGTTTAAAGCTAAAAACTAAAAATGTACTAGAAGAAACACTAAATATATTGAACTCAGAGCAAGAAGTAGATATCAAGGACTGGATGCCCAAAAAGGCTGTTATAATTAAGAACGCAGCATGGAGAGATGGAGTTTGAAGAAGTTGAAGAATATGTGTATTTGAGGGCGCTGATAACAGCTAACTGTGATGAGTAAGAAATTAATAGCACATTCACTTGTCTTTTTTGTTGAATCACTTCAGTTGCATTATCAGTCACAGTACTCTCGCGAACATGTTTTGTTTTGTCCGGTTTTGTTTATTTTTGTATGAATAATGCCGGCGCGAGAGAGATGAGTGGTATGTGGGCGCGGCGGTGCGCGCAACAAAAATTCTCGGGGAACGTTTTCGCGATCTTCGTCGCAGCATTAGAGAATATATTGAAAATAGCTATAACTTTTTTCCCTTGCTACTACAAACGAAATTTTTTTCACCACAAACGATCCTCTATAAGAAACAACACCTAGATTTTAGTGCTGTAAAAGTCGAGAGAAAATATTTTTCAGTCATATCATTTTTTTTTAAAATTACTATGAAAATAATACTACAGATAATTTATAAAAATCACAAAAGAAAAATTGAATTTTTAAATGTCGGGTGCCAGGTTCACAAGGTTGCCAAAAGTAAATCGTCCTTCTATGACTAGACCGGCTATATACCGACTGGTTATGTAATGTCTAGGCTTTTCATGAACTGATATATTTTGCTATGCGACTATGGCAGATACATTACTTACCCTTGTTTATACAAATGTAAAATCACCCAAATTCCTTCTCCAGCTTTATTTATTTCGCTAACGTAATCTTGAGCCGAAATTTCTAAAACCGTTCCAAATTTCTGACGTTCAGCTAATGCCATTATCTCTGCTATTCTCTTCTGTCGATATTCTAAAAGGATAGCTTCATCTTCTGAATCTTCTAACTCATCTAATTCATCCAAATTTAATTCTGACAAATTTTTACCAGAATCTACAAAATTAGGCATTTATGAAATATAAAAATTTGATATAGGTCATTCAAAATGTAGTTTATCTATCTGTATTTACTTGTTTTTTTCTCAATAGTTTCTTCTAATATAGATACAATTTGTTCTTCCGTAATTTCTTTTTCTTTCTGTGGTATAATTCCCTTTTGCCTTAGAATATCGTTCCATTCAGTGTCTTCATTAGGGTCCTAGAAATTCATAGGTTATGAGTGGTAAAAAAATATATAGTTAGATAAAATTACCTGCATGTTTATTAAATAGGATTTATTAGTAGAAGAATATATATGTTCCTGAATAATAATAAATAGGCTCAATTGATTTTCGATACACACGTGCCGTAATTTGAATATTTTATTTCTGTACTTAATTCATTTCCTTCCTCCACACTCCACAAACTCACAACACCACAAACCTGGAAAAAATATAGACTGCGTTGGTTCATGATATGGGTCACGTGACAGGTCTCGCGTTTCCTAGGGTCTTACGGTCCAGAAAATGGATATTTTATTTGCTTTATGTTGGCGGTTGTGCAAATATGCTGGCTGCATTGCAAGATGAAATTAACTAAACTAACTTACTGTCATTTTAAATGTCATTAAAGAATGTGACCAATCACAGTAAACAAATGAATTCACGCTACAATACAACCAACGTAAATAGGCATGAAAACCAAGTTTTAGTGATTCTGGACCTTTTAGGGCAGCCGACAATTTGACATTGGCACCGTCTATATTTTTTCTAGATTTGTGCCACACACACAGTCCTTAGACCACAGATTACAGGAAGACTACGATAGAATAGACACATATATGGATAGACCTTACAGTCACATCCATGATCCATGAACAACCAAGAATTTTAAAATTCTTGAATTCTACATCTGTGATGTCTTGTTTGTTCAGTCGTCAATGTCAATTAAATGCAAAATGTCTTTGAAGATTTTGAATTCAATGGTCTAATGACTCTGATTGCATAGACCTTATAACGTCTATGCTCTGATGGTCATTTTTAATTTGAAAAATGGCGAAGTTTGGCAGTAGTTTCCGTTTGTAGTAAACGTGAGTTAAATTTATAAATTCTTATTTAGAAGATTTAAACGTAATTATAGGCACATGTTATGTGAAAGTTGTAATTAATTTTTAAATATTTTCTATGATTACATTTGAATTGTCACTTTTCTACTGCGTTTTGTCAAAGAGCAACAGCTGTTTTGCGTCAACAAAGCCTAGTCAAAACACAAAACAACAGTAATAATATACATATATCACAAGTATAAAGGAAAATGAGTTTGAATATTAAAAAAATTCCAGTTTTTGTGTTTCCAAATACGCTTAAATTTTATTTAGGATCAAAAGCTTCTCATAAGCAATTGTTAACACTTTATAATCCATATGACTTTCCAGTAAGGTTTAAAGGTAATAAATTAGCAAGTTTTTTCTAATTAAATTTTAGAGTTTTAAATTGTAGTTTTATGCACTGCACCAAATAAGTACGCTGTGATAGATCCAGAAGGAAGTATAGGGCCACATACGCTGGTTGACATAGTAATAAGACATACTATGCCCACAAGTGGTAACTGTAATGTGTCTGATAAGTTTAGAATTTCTATGCAGGACCATGCTACCAAACAAGTAAGATATTTTATTATTTTTTTTTATCGCTTGCTATATAACCAACATTTTTTGTAATATACATATAAGTGTGGAAAATCAGAATTAAGATTCAATAATTCACACTAATAACAAACCCTTTTTGAATAGTTGTTCTAATAAACCAATCGTTCAATTATCGCCTATTTCTAGCACTACATACTACATAATATATAAGGATTTTAAGTTGAATGAATTGCTAATCTGTAAGAAACAACTACAATTTTACTATTGAAAATTTGAAATTATTTGATTGAAAAAACTACATTTTGATATATTATGGTACAATCACACGGGCATATGGGATTAATCATAAACAAATTTACTATACACTTGTCTTTATTGTACAGTTTGGCTGCCGTAAAGTATCACTACAGTACTAGCACCAGTTTGATGTTAGTACTGTAAATTAAAAAAGTACAAATCCAAATATTTCCTATATCCAATATATTTCTTAAAATTACCATAAATACTTGATTTAATGTTTCTTGATTTATATTAATCTTGCAATTACTATTACTTAATATAGTGTTACCTCTATGTTGCCTATGTGTGGAAACATGTCACGTAGACAAACAAATTTTATTCTCACTCTTGATTAGACAAGAAATATCCTTCAAACAAATAACACAACTGTCAACTCTTTACTTTGACATTTGTTAATCTTTCGACTTCTCAAGATAAACTAACTTGTAACGGCGAAATCGATCTGCTTATATTAGAGTTCAAGAAGTTTCTGCGATATCGAAATTCCACGCCAAAAATCACGCTGGCTGGTATTTTATCTGTGGTCTCATGAATGGCTGTTCAGTAAGCCAATAAAAATAGCAGAAGGTAGGTATCCCAGTTGGTCCTCTTATCGTTGATGGCCGTTCTTAGGAAGTTTTCAATAGTGCGATTGAATCTTTCCACCATTCCATCTGACTGCGGGTGAAGAGGTGTAGTCCTGGTTTTGTGGATGCCTAGCAGCTCACAAACATTGTGACGTACTTCAGATTCGAAATTCCTTCCTTGGTCGGAATGCCGTAACGGCATATCCAATTTTAAAATAAAGTTTCGGCTACGGTAACTGCTTTTTGGTTAGGCAAGGGATATATTTCTGGCCACTTACTGAAGTAGTCCATCACAACCAAAATATAGCGATTTTCACTGCTACTACGAAGAAAAAGTCCAGCTATGTCAATAACTATTATCTCGAATGGAGCTCCAACATTGTACTGCTACATCTGTCCTCCACTTTAAGCCCTAGGTCCCTTACTAGAGGTGCAGGTATCACAGCGTTGGCACCATTCTTCCACATCAGACCAACTGCCAAGCCAGTACAATCGCTCTTTAACTTTATTCAAAGATTTACTTATTCCAGTGTGCACCACCGACCTCACTATGTAGCACTTACATAACTTCTGGAATTCTTTTCTGGGGCAGTACTGTTTGATAAATCTTTTCCTTGCCATCAGGACTCTCCCAGACTTACAGGCCGTTCTAGATGGCTAAGGATCTTGACAGCGCCCAGTAGTTTTTTTAGAGATGGTGATTTATGTTGTTTTACCAGGTGAGTCTGTTCATCTTTTTCACTTTCCATTGGAAAATTAGTCTGAAATCTGGGTCATCACTTTGTTCTTTAGCGATGATTTTCATTATCCCAATCATCTGGGCCCTGGATGCTAATTCTTCGGCAAAGAAATTCATCTCTCAGTTCTTGTCGCACATCTGGATAGGCATCAGTAAGATTGTTAGATCCTTTTCGGTGTTCAATTTTGAAGTCATAATCCTGCAACCGTTGAAGCCATCATGCCACTTGGCCTTCCGGATTCTTGAACTGTAGTAGCCACTTCGAAGAAGCATAATCGGTTCTCAACACGAACGGCTGACCGTAGAGATACTTATGAAAATGTTCCACAGTTTTAACTATGGCAAGCAACTCTCTTCTGGTTAGGTAGTAGTTCATTTCTTGCTTAGAGAGGACCTTGCTAAAGTAGGAAGTGACTTTCTCGTGCCCTTTTTCAACTTGTGATAATATTCCTCTATTTCCAGTATTATTAGCATCCGTGTCCACGATGAATGTGTTACCAGGCTTGGGATATGACAGAATTGGAGAACACAAAGCTTCTTTTAATCTTTGACAAGCTTGTTGGCATTGCTCCGTTCAGATAAATGGATGAGTGTTTTCTGTGAATCGATGTAAGGGTTTTGCAATCTTGTCAAAATTTTTCACAAATTTGTGATAGTAAGTACAAAGTGCAAGGAAACTCCTTAATTCATGTTCATCGTTCGACACTGGCCGTTTTCAGATGGTTTCAGTTTTCTCTGGGTCATTTTTCACTCCCTCAGAGGATATAATGTGACCTAAATAGTCAAACTCTTTCTTCTTAGGACTTGAGTCGGGTCTCTCTCAACTTTTGGAAAGCTTCTTGGATATTCTCAAATGATCTTCAAAGTCTTTTCCAAATATTATCATGTCATGTAATCGAGACAAGTTTTCCAAGTCACTCCCCATAAGTCTTTCAAAGGTGGCTGGTGCATTGCAAAGGCCAAAGGGTATAACGTTCAAGTGCCACAAACCTGTACCAATGGAAAACACTGTCTTCTCTTTATTGTCTGGATGAAGTTGCACTTGCCAATAGCCATTTTTCAGGTCCAAGGGGATCCAGACAGCATATCCAGGGTATCGTCTATCCTTTGCAACGGGTAACTGTCCTTAGTGACATCATTTAACCTTCTATAGTCGACACAAAATCTGGTAGAGCCATCCTTCTCTACCAAAACAACCGGAGAAGTCCATACTTACTAAAATGAAAGACATAAGTGCCAGACTCCCCCCTAGCCATAATTCCTAAATATGCCACTACTTTAAGATGCAATTCCCCCAATATCTTTTCGGCAATAGGGATTTTAGAATTTTCATATTTTTCAATATACCTTTCTGCAACTGTGATGTACCAACCTCCATATTTTTTAATACCTTGCATATAAACTCCTATATTAGCCACTAAAGAAGCTGAACTGTGTTGGAAACAGTGACCTGTAACAATGGATTTGCAACTCGGGGATTGTTGATGGGTTGTAATAGATCGAAGATACATAATATACATTCTGACAATCTCAGGGACAATATATTGTTTAGATTACCTGAAATTATTATATATTGAGGTTGCTTTTGGTTTTCGTGTCTTTTAATATGACCAAAATGTGTGTTTTAGTATGTTCAACATGTTGATAAGCTTGTTAGTTCTTGACGTTTGCGGGCACTAATTATAACCAGGAACATTTAAAGTACTTAATTACTTGAAATATCAAACTGCCAAATATTTATAGAAAACAGACATTAAAAATGTTATTACTATAAAGAAATAAATAGTCTTCTACAAAATGTTCTTACCTTAATAAGATGTTCAGTAAGCTGCTACTAAGGCTGATAAAAACTTGTTAAAGCATTTTTAACTATAAATTAGGTATTTTTTCAACAGAATATTAGATTAGATAGAAAATTTGCTAATATCAATTTCTTTATGTAAATTTATGGTTGATCTGAGAATGGAATATTTAGTTCATAATGATGAATGAGTTTGTACAGCAACAAAGATTGGTAATAAAATACGTCAATATCTTCAAAGGATTTCTTGACTTTCTTACTTACGTACCAGTTTCTGTAAGCAGTATAATATCTTTTGTATAATAAGCTAGATTTAGAGGTTAACGATATAATTTTAGCGATAGTTGCAATGGCTCTAACATCTTGCAAAATTTTTTCATCAAAACTGTCCGACATTTTCACTTTTTTGTTGATTTTTTGGTAAAAGAATGGGAAACAAGGAACAAATTTAAAGAAATCTGCTTTAAATAAAACAACACGAATTTTTGATATATGTAGGTGTTTAAAAAAAAGTAAATAAAAATTTATGAAGATAGACAAGTTTACAGTGATATCGTACATAAATTTTTTTATGTCACTCGTACATAATAAAGTTTTATTCACATTTTTGTTAGTTCCTTCAAATAAAGCCTTATATTATGTAAAATAATTTGCAATAATAATGACACTCTTTAAAATGAATTTTGCGAATTCTATTGATCTGGTGATGTATTTTTAATGAAATCTACTTTCACCTTTTAACATTAGTTCTTAGTTGTTTCACTCACCAATAGAGATTTAATGATATTTCTACTCGGAACTTCCAGAAGTTAAAAAATTGTTTTGAGGGAGTGTTATTATTGCAAAAGCATGTACCTATAACAATCTGGTGCATTAAGGACTTTTAAGGTATATGTAGAAGTTCACACTAGTTGGGAGTGTGAAGTCAGTACCGTTAGTGGTTAGGTTTCTCAGTTTGTTCTTAAATAAAATTTTTGCAAAAAATCATGTCCACCTGAAATATAAGAAATCGTGAGCAGAGGAGGAAGATTTTCTAGAAATAAATCTCTGCAAAAGATTATCACATTATGTATACATTAAATATATGAGCGAAACAGAGATCTATGCAAGCTAATATAACATCATTCTAGAAATTCATAAGTTCTAAACTTAGAAATAACAATTTTCCAAGTTTGGTGAAATATAATGACCATTTAAGTACTTCGGATTTCGATATCGATAATATGTTTGCCGAATATTTTTCTACTGTTTACAGTAACAGGAATTGCCCTGTACCTCCTGATTTAATTCATCACAATATTTAGTTTTTATGTATGTTTTAGATACTTGGTAAACGAGAAATAGATGCAGTTTTGCTTCAGGTTGAAAGAGATGACTTATCCAGTGATGGAGATTTTCACAGTGTACCATTCCTAGAGAGGCCTAGTACAAGTGAAGACCAAAGGATTATTATAACAAACAGGTAATTTATTTTATTGCAGTTCTTAAATGAGTATTCTCTCTTACATTGCATGGAGCTTCACTGTACTAACCACAGCTTGCTTCATCATCACAAAATCACTGCAAAATTAAAGATTTAATCATACTAAAACAAAAAAATACAGAAACTGCAGTGCACATGTGGTTTATGTATGAAGAGTCCATGTGAGTTTCACCATACACCAAATGCAGCCGAGAAAAGTGCGGCAGTTATATAAAGTATGTGACTGAATCAAGGGTGGCGAGGCCACACGTGGTGCAACATAAATGAGGACTGCTTAATAAGGAAACACGTTTACTTTTAGAGGCAGCATTTTGTTGCACAATGAAGTGAAGTTCCATATAAGCGAGAATACTCCTTTACTCTTCTGTATTTATGTATGTGTTTCACTAATAGATAGTTCTTTATCCGAAAAGCCTATGTGCAAAATATTAGATTTTTCTGCTTTGAATGTCGCCCATAAAATCACCACTAAAATTAATTTCCTTGAAAACGGGGCGTGATTAAATGCTAGGTACGTCATAAGTTCCTAAAGGTTGCGCACTCGCCAGCTTTATTGTCAGCACTAAGCTATCCAGAGTTGGTGGTGGTGGTTGGAAGATCTGTAATTCATAAAATTTGTCTAATTATAAGTGAAAACAAAAATTGTAAATATTGTATAGCACCAAAATGTGGAAATGTAAGTGTGAAAACCTAATAAATGTTTTGCTATGTCAAGTGACGAGAAAAGTAGGACATTGTGGCAGTATACAAGGTGGTCCGTTTTTCATGGCTCTCCATTGGCATCTCGGTAACCGTAAAATATAGCTCAAATTAGAAGAATATATCCATATGCTGCCCTGCTGAAATATTGTCAAAAAACTTAAAATAACGATTTTAGAAAATGCCATGTAGCATCATTATTTATCAACAGAAAGAGCTGAAATTGGGTACAAGAAAATAAAAATATACGAGAAATCGATACATAAAATATAAGCATTTAAATAAAAAAATCTAGTTCAACTTCATTCGAGTGTACATTCTGATTTTTCAAGTGTTTTTTTTTTATCAATTTGTAGTCTTATTAATGATTAATATTCAAAATTATCTTGTTAAGTGGTGAAATATTTATAAAAATGGTCAGATGATACAGACAATAAATGTATTTGATTTTAAAAGAGGGATAAACATGTAACTATTTATCAGGTCAGAATGGAACTGAACTGAAGTGAATTTTGCAGTAAACATAATTTTATTTTATTTTAATTTATGTTCTGGGATGTTTTCCACTTTCAGTTATACAATAAAAATATATATTTTCGGCAGTTATTTAGGTAAAAAGTTATTATGTTGATCATTCATTATTACTATTACTAAACAAGACTATTATTTTTTGGCTGATAAGAGAACTGTATTACAGATATTAATGCCATATTATTTTTTCAATTCATAAGTATTCCCCATTTTATAAAATTTAAAATTATCCATTCTGTTTTAATTAATAATTATTCATTCAGTAAATATTACAATTTGCTAAGTTGGCAAGGTATTGTAATAATAAGTATATCCACAAAATTTCAGTTTCACTTGAAAATGATAATGAATGATAGATTTATGAGCACGACAAATTGCCGTTTTTCTTCAAAACGGAGCATTTAAACAAAAAATTACAAAAGAGATAAAATAATCAGAAGAAAATTCTACATTTGATATTTCGAGAAAAAACTGCATAGGCGTACTTAGAAATAATTGGAAGGGATAAAGGGACCTGCATCCTCAGTTACCTCCATTCACCCTTTGATTTTTTTCACCAAAATTACATGATAAGTATGTATGCAAAATTTCAAGTGTGTATCTTACAAAATAATGGGATTATTAACAAAAATAGTTTTTTAAAATGTAACTTTAACACCCTGTATATTGAAACAGGGAAGCCCAAATAAAAAATGGCATAAGGAAAGTTGCATTATTTTTGTCCAAAGAATATTTGGTTAATGGTATGGCCTTCTATTTTGGGACAGCCAGTATTTCCAAAATATATTTCGGAAATGTTGCCAAATGTTTCCCATGACTATTTCGAGATAATATAATCCTTGGAAACTTTCCACGAAAATATTTCCAAGGGAAGTTTTCCAGAAAGATTTATTTCCCATCACTTATAAATTGTTTTTCGAGCATATGTATGCTTATTGGAAGTTATGGCGATATTCATTGTTTTTAATTAATAGTAATTATTATTATTAATTATTAATATTTACATTCAAAAGCAACACATAAATTCTGTATCTCATGTACTAGTTGTACTGATGGTAGATTTTTAAATTAACTCACACTTATTTTCATTTTCTATAGTGTTTTATTTCTTTAGGACAGGTCCATAATAATAATAATAATAATAAAACATTTATTATTTTTCTCATAATTACACAATTATTTCACATAAAGCATACATAAGAACAGATAATAGATATAAACAATAGGCTTAGTGGTTCAGAGTACCGGGATCCCGGATTCTGTTCTTCCACCACTGCCTTAGAATATAATAAACTATGTCTACATTAAAATTAAAATTAAAGTTAAATACTTCAATGTCAATACAGACACGGACACAGACATATAGACGGCACCAGATGTTTTCCTAATAAATAAAAAAAGTAAGCAGTATATAGATTTATATTTTTGAAATTATAGATTTATAAATAATTGTTTCAACATAATTATTTATATTATTTTGTAGTAGCTTGCCAAGGTTGTAATTTAGCAGTAAATTCAAAATATTCCTTCCTTTCTCCACTTCCTTTCCTGGAAAGAAAATATTTTGTGGGCATATGCTTGCATAAATTATACTTCATATGTGCTTGAAATTAACAACTGAAAAAACCATTAGGAAACAGCCAAACGCCTGCTTTGAAATTATGAATTGGTTGTTGTTTTCAGGGTATTTTAATATATTATTTTTAGGTCTATAGTTATCAATTTTTTTTTTATCCACAATCATCCTATAGTAACATTTTATTCACTCTTTTAGAGTCATAAAAATTTACTTACAAATAAAATTGGCTTAATTTCACCAGTGAAATAAACAAGTCTTATTTAATTTCTACCATAGCAACCAGTGTGACTTGTCATGACACTCGGAATTCCCATTGAGTTTTTCAAGCTCTTATTGACATTTGAAAATGTCTTTTCTTTTAATTAAGTTCAATTAACTTGTGAATAAAACATTGTATTGTATTTGTGTTTTAGTCACGTTTCACCACTTAAGAAAATTAATTGCTCGAACTATGTTCTCACGTTTAAACATTTTTGTGTGAGTAAAACACTGTCTAAAATACTGTTACAATAAATAAGTAATTTAAAATTTGTGTAAATATGTTCCTATATTTCTAAAATGCTTCTATAATAATCAATAATTGTTTTAGATCACTGCCTGTGACACATTCTACTAATTACGTTATAGCTATAATTATAGGATTAGTGTGTGTAGTAACTTTGTTGCTACCTACTCAGCAAGAAGTACCTCATCCTTCCAATATACCAACATATCTTCATGTGAGTGTGAATTTTAAGTTAGTGCTAGCTTACGTCCTTGGGTTAGTGAGTATGGTAATATTTAAACCTTGAACAGAACAATGTAGCTTATGATATTTGTGACAATTTTTATATGTAAAATTTGGTGATACATTATTTAATTGTAATTGTATTAATAAGTAATTGATGTGTTTTGTATTTATTCAGATGGTTATTTTATTACATTATGTGACTTATTTTTAATAAATAAGAATTTGTAGTAGATTTGCTTTTTATTCTAATAATTTTTGACAATTATTTGTATTGAAACAATTTAACAGTAGTGCCATATTATTTGTTAGTTTTTATATATTTTATATTTAAAGCTAGATGAAGAGATAAAGAGGGAGAAAACATGCCCTCTAAATTAAAAAGAAAATTAAGAGTGGCAGGATTCATAGCCTTGAACTGGGAAAGTAAATACAGGGTGTCCCGAAATTAGAGAATGTCGAAGAAGATTACTTTTTCATACAGCGTGTTTGGAAAAGTTCATACGTAACTTAAGGCAGTAAAAGTAGAGATAAAAAAAGCTCCTATAAATATTGGTCCTCTGGAGTAACGTTACCGAGATATGGCTCTCCAAAGGGATCTCATTATTTGAATATTTTTTAAAATTTTCTGATTAAGATAATGAAATGCAAACTGTAGGTTATAATCATACCATAAGGGTTGTTAACTACCTACCATAAAATTTACTATAACTTTGTGCTTTGACATTTCTGACTTTTATCTGAAAAATGTGATATTTCAAAGTTTTTTTATTAAATAAAGGTACTCTTGGTTCATATTGATAAACTACTTAATTTCTGAGGAGAAGCCGTTTAAAAATAATGTTACATGAGTTAAAAACGCGAAATCCAAGTTATAATTATTTTCTATCATAGCAACTTGTGAAAAATAAAAATGAATAAGTAAAACAAATCAGTATAATTTGAAATTATTCTCCGAGTATAAATAGTAATATTATTTATTAATAAAATTAATTAAAAATCACTAACAATAAAATTTATCTTTATTTGATTAGTAATTTTTATAGTGGATGCTCCTCAAAAAGATTTCTAATACATTTTCTATTTCGACGATAAATTGCCTGAAAAGATCTAAAAATGTCAAAATTATTTTTTTAATTTTTTTTTTCTGCCGGATAAATAATAAAATATCTCTACCTTTCATTCTAAGCTCGAGGATTAGTCCAGAAGTCGGGAGACTTGTGTGGGAGAGAGAGGGCATATTATTATTTACTAGACTGCTTTTGCGCTCAGGAATGACTTATGTTGGTAGCCCTAACCTCCATTCGGTGCAGGAATGAGGGATACCTGGAAAACCTCATTAATTAGGGGAATAGTCAAACACCGGTGTCAATATTTCACATTGATTTAACCCAATGTTCTTCCACCCTACCATACCTGCAGAGAGGGTGCCACTTCTCTCCATAAATATAGCTTTTCTACGATTTACCAGCTGCAGGATTCGAACCTGCAGCAGACACGATTCAAGTACTGACCTTGTCTCGACCACCGACCAATCCAAATGAATCCTCTATTGTAATTCTCCAAAAAAGAATTACAATAGGGACAGAGAAGGAAAGAATTTATTTCTGTAGCATAAAGTATACCCTTTATCCTACACCGCAGAAAGTAATCTGTAGGATTTAGGTCTGGATATAGAGATCTTCCTTACCCACGAGTACGATGAAAACTTCCATGACCTTTCAAATAGATACTTTGCTATTGTTATTGGGCACCACACAAAACACATTTCCATTGCAAATACCATAAATATTGTGAATATTTGCTAGCTCTACATGTGGCAAATGTTACACATGTAATTACAAAAGTTTTTTTTTTCAAATGTGTAATGACGAGATGGCTCCAGAATTATCAAGTTGCTGGGGGCCCACTACTACCATGCCAGTCCGACACTGTGTACTTTGATCACTTTTTAAAGCATAATAATTTTTCCCGACCAATGGAAGAAAGCTAAAGTTTGTCCGATATTCAAAAATGATAACAGAGCTTCTATTGAAAATTTTGCTTCTTCGACATCATAATGTCAACATGGCTTTATTACTACCATGTCTACAGTAACAAATTTAGCAGTATTTACCTAGCCAGGCCAATGTACTTTACTCGGATTTTTCTATAGGCCAATTCCCATTTAGGGGTTTTTAGCAGGGTTTTGACCCCGGGCTATGCTACATGCATACACATTTGTGGGTTACTCCAAGGATTTTGTAGATGGATCGAAACTTGTTATGCCTATGTAATAATATTTCATATACTTATGAACACAGAACATGTTTATGAAAAACAGAATAACATAAAAGTTATCGTAACGTAACGCCAATAAAACAAATAAATTCTTAGTATGTATAATTGGTTTTGTAAGCTTCCCACTGCAAAAAATAGAACATGCTCTAATATCAAGGGTGTAAAGATGTAAATGGTCATGAATTTTAATTAGTAAATTGTAATATGTTGGTTTCCATTCAAATGCGCTAAAATGATTAGGTCATATTTAAGGAAAAAATACAGTGTGGTGTGGGATTGCCATCTTTTCATATTCTCAAGTAAGGTTCTTACTTTTTCCTATTCTCAATTATTTTCTCATTACATCCATTATTTTCTCATATTTAAAAATTATATTTGCATATCTTCATGTTTTATTAATATCTGTCTTATATCTTATTAAGTATTTTACTATTTTCACTAAGGACATTTGTAGTAAAAGTAAGGATGGAAGGACACAGAGGCTGAAGTAAAGACTGTCCTTCCAAAGTAAGGACAGGTGGCAACCGTAATGTGGTATCTTATCGTGGTTACAATTCTGTTCAGTACCTATATTAGGAGTTCCGCTGACATCAAACGTGAGATCTACTGCTATTATTTATTTGATATATCAACGATATAAGAATGTAAAAAGTTCTTATAAACTTTTTTATGCCGACGATTTAAAAATATTATATACAGGATGATTCTTAACCTATATGCATAAACTTGGGAAATTATAGTTGAGGATATAAATAATAACAAATAGTGAAAAAAAAAATATCTAAAATATTTTTAGTTTCCAAAATTTACATGCAACAATTTATCGATTGATGTTAAAATTGTTTGTTTTCTTTCATTTAAAAGCCAACTAGGTTTGTTTCAAGTTCCATACAATTTTTAAAGAGATTTAGCATGTGCTTAGGTGTTTACGCCTGCTTATATTTTTTAATTAAAATGTTGGATAATTAGGAAGTTTCGCGCTTTTACTTATTATTATTTTTCGCGCGAAAAATGAGAATAACCACCCCACTACATATTCGAGTAGCATGAGTCAAAGGACGAAATCTACCGCTGAACCGCTGACACGTGATCGCAACAGTTATCGTTCTTCAAGTGTTTTTTCCGATACGCTGAAACTCAAATCTCGATCCAGAATTTCATCCATCGCTGGAATAAAGGTGAGTGAAGTTTTCTCCCGCATTTGGATTAAGCTATTTTTTTTACCACATTGAAAATTTTGTCTTCCTAATTTCACAAAAAACTAGAGTCCATTAACAAAATAAACAACACTAGGTATTAAAATCCATTTTTCTCGAAAACTTTTGCCGACATCGAATTTCAACGAAGTCTGGGTATTTTTGAAGCTCTACCCAATTGTTTTATCCGCCTCTGGACAAACTGTATTGATATCTTCTTAGATTATCAAAAGGAGTATAAAATGTTTGATTGTAGGTACCAAATTTCATTAATTTATCTCTACGCGCTTGGGAAATAGGTACTAATTAAAAACTGTCATCAAGAACTAACCTTTCACACTGCATGGTGTGTACCGAAAATGAACTATTGCTAAATATATCGAAATGTAAATATTTAGCTGTACCTACTGCAGCTTACGAATGGCATCTATAATTTTGTTATAATTATCTTTGCGATTATATCCATTCATTAAACAGAATAACTAACAACATAGCGTCTTTTTTTTCATCCATTCCGGTGTCTGAATAGTGAAAGCAAACAGGACAAAATGATCTCGTCCGTAGATAAAATATACTTAAGAATCTCGACTGCGAATAAAAACGCTCGTGTGCGCTGTAACGGTTCACTACCGGTAAATATAACTATGTTAATTGCAATCTGAATGCAAGCCTTTGAACAGCTAACTTCAACTAAAATAAATGCATCTACAACAAAAGCAAGGACATCTGGTATAGGAAATTAACGGCAAATGACACCGCAGGAACAGCAGGTATACACTGTTTGAAACGCGAGTAAAAACTAATCAAAGAAAGGGTTTTTTGGAAACGCCGAGCGACGAACGTACGCCGCACAGTGACGCAAAACGCCACTGTGCCACTCAGATGACTGTACACCCCTTAGGGTTGGGCCGTTTGAGGTGATTTTTTTTTAAATGTTCGTCATAAAATTCCCTATCGATCCCTCTTTCTCAATTTTCGCTTTGGGTCTTCATTTTTGCGGAATTTGGCTTCAAAAAATGGGTTTGCATGGAAAAATACTAGATTTTTCGCACAAAAAAGAACCTACGGAACACGAGATTGAGATTTTGAAGACTTTTTTATGGGGGAATGCTCGTCTTGAAAAGCCCTACAAGACTGTCCACTTAGATTTCGGGGAGAAATTTTCCGTTGCCCTTAAAATGGCCACATTCATCCAAAAGTTTTCACATCAGAAATCGTTCTGCTGAAAACTGGGAAAATATTAAAAAAAATTTCATCTCACAAAAATTATTTGTACACATTCGAGGAATCCGCAAAAATTTTTCCAGAATTTTTGGACATTCACCAAAATGGCCATATACAGATTTTCCGAATTTTCCCGTAAATGATTGATTTTTCCTGGAACTGTTTGGATGGAAATGTATGATAGTGAAAGTCTTCAGCATCTACTGGATGCTTTAAACTTTCGAGACCATAAGATTTTATGTGGATCTTTCTTTTTTTGGTCATTTTGATCCAAAATCCAGAAATGTTTAAAAATACTGGGAAATCTTCTAGAATTCCTGAAACGTTTAAATATTTTGGTTGTCCAAACAAATTCTCAAAAAGCTCAGTCTTTTGAAGGGTTATTGTTATATATTTTATAAATACCTTGTATTTAAATTAATGTAGAATAGTGTATGTTTTTCTAGAACAGATATTGTTTTTATATATTTTATTTATTTTTTTTTGGTGCAGCGCTCGATATAAAAAAGCAAATTTCGACGTTGTTTTATGTTATCTCTGAGTGTTGGGAAGAAAATAATCAAATCAATCATTTCTCATTAACAATGAACTATTGTATCCAAAATGGCCACTTTTATCAAAAAATTTGATTCCCAAAAACATGTTCAAAATCATTTTTTATAGAACCTTCCCGACCTTTTTCAGAATTATGGGAAAATTTTGAAAATATGTATGTGGCCATTTTGGTGAATGTCCAAGAATGTGTCCAAAAATTCTGAAAACATTTTTGCGGATTCCTCGAATATGTACAAATAATTTTTGTGAGATGAGATTTCTTTTCCAATACTTTCCCAGTTTTCAGTAGAACGATTTCTGATATGTGAAAATTTTTGGATGATTGTAATCATTTTAAGGGCAACGGAAAATTTCTTCCTGAAATCTAAGTGGACAGTCTTGTAGGGCTTTCCAAGACGAGCATTCCCCCATAAAAAAGTCCGGCAAAATCTCAATCTCGTGTTCCGTAGGATCATTTTTGTGTAAAAAATCTAGTTTTTTCCATGCAAACCTATTTTTGGAGACAAATTCCGCGAAAATGAAGATCCAAAAGCGAAAATTGAGAAAGAGGAATTGATAGGGAATTTTATGACGAACATTCTAAAAAAAATCACCTCAAACGGCCCAGCCCTAAGGGGTGTACAGTAATTTGAGTGTCACAGTGGCGTTTTGCGCCACTGTGTGCCGGGCGAATCTAGAAAATTAGAGAGAGAGAAGATCTAAGCCACCTATCATAAATACATAAGACAATAATTAATGTAAAATAATATCTTTTGCAATAAGAAGGCCAAATAACATTTTCTTTTTATATCGAATTTTCCTATCTACAAAACAGTGGATCTTTTATTGGAAAATCCATTTGTCAAGGCGCAAACTGGGAAATCTGGGACTTTTACCGTTATACATTCGATGAGTTAGATTGGCTGAACAAAAGCAAATAAGGGAACCCAAGTTCTACTGGGGAAAAAAGCAACCTTATACCCAAGAAGTACTTGAGGGTATGTGGTGCAAGTAGCTGATTGGTAACATATTAAGATCAATTTTTTTACTGTTTTAGAACGGTGTTTTAAGCTAATATAAATCGAATCTCCTACAATTCCTATCACTGAAGTCATATGTATGTTCTCTGATACCAAACATCTAGGTATGCTAATGAACAATTCCACAGACAAAGCTCTATTCAATAATTCTCTAATTTACTCACTCTATAAAAATCTAATTTCACTTTTTTGGCAGTGGGAACACGACAAATTCAACCACAATAGATGAGATCTGACCTATTTCTGCATTTTTAGGATTGCTTCTTCAGGTCGTCTCCTTTAAGTTGAATCAAATATCTAACTATAAAAATTATTATAAAAATTAAAATTATTTGAAGTTAAATATCGACAATGACAAAAAAGTGACATCCTGTCAATGAATTAAATATGACAATACCTATTTGAAAAATGTTCACCTTTTATGTAAAAGTTTTTATATATTTTTAGGTATCAATAATATTGTGTGAAACTAACTACTCAGTGGACAAAAGCCCCAACCTGCGTTGAATTACACCCACAATATCTACCCATATATTCCTTATTATTAGCTTTTGTAACATTTTTTTACTGTTTTAGAAAGGTATTTTAAGCTAATATAAATCGAATCTCCTACAATTCCTATCAATGAAGTCATATGTATGTTCTCTGATACCAAACATCTAGGTATGCTAATGAACAATTCCACAGACAAAGCTCTATTTAATAATTATCTAAAGAAAATAATTTAATTTACTCACTCTATAAAAATCTAACTTCACTTTTTTGGCAGTGGGAACACGACAAATTCAACCACAATAGATGAGATCTGACCTATTTCTGCATTTTTAGGATTGCTTCTTCAGGTGGTCTCCTTTAAGTTGAATCAAATATCTAACTATAAAAATTATTATAAAAATTAAAATTATTTGAAGTTAAATATCGACAATGACAAAAAAGTGACATCCTGTCAATGAATTAAATATGACAATACCTACTTGAAAAATGTTCACCTTTTATGTAAAAGTTTTTATATATTTTTAGGTATTAATAATATTGTGTGAAACTAACTACTCAGTGGACAAAAGCCCCAACCTGCATTGAATTACACCCACAATATCTACCCATATATTCCTTATTATTAGCTTTTATAACATTTTTTTACTGTGGTTGAATTTGTCGTGTTCCCACTGCCGAAAAAGTGAAGTTAGATTTTTATAAAGTGAGTAAATTAGATTATTTTCTTTAGATAATTATTGAATAGAGCTTTGTCTGTGGAATTGTTCATTAGCATACCTAGATGTTTGGTATCAGAGAACATACATATGACTTCATTGATAGGAATTGTAGGAGATTCGATTTATATTAGCTTAAAATACCTTTCTAAAACAGTAAAAAAATGTTACAAAAGCTAATAATAAGGAATATATGGGTAGATATTGTGGGTGTAATTCAACGCAGGTTGGGGCTTTTGTCCCCTGAGTAGTTAGTTTCACACAATATTATTAATACCTAAAAATATATAAAAAATATTAAGACCAACTCTAAAAAAATCTGAGTGAGTCAAACTATTCCTATTTCTCATAAAGTCGTCAATGACATACAGAACGTCCGAGAATGCCGCCATCTTAAGCCTAGCCTAGCCTATATATTTCCAAACCTTACTACATATTTTCAACTAAATATTAATTTAATATTTTTACTAGCTTTATTCCTATAATTATATGTTAACTTGGAAGACAGCTGTTTCTTGAGTACTTATTTAGCACGTTTTTTTACTAACCTAGTTGCTAATGTTTTACTAAAAATTCTACTTTACTCACTTTGTTCATATTTACATTTATACATTTTACATTTGTTGCTAAATCAATTTATAATAGATATTTGCGTAGAATTGTGTTGCTAGCTATTATTTTGTGTTGTTTTGTAAATTCCCCAACCCTTGCCAATTTTTTTGGCTGGCGCCTATACCTACTATACTCTGAATATATCAAAAAACCATAATCTTTTCGAACCCACTACCAGCCTTCGACACTAGAGCAACCGTGAGCAAAAGAAAAAAAGAATTAAATATACCAATTGGGTTACAGCGCATCACAAACTTTTCTAGGTTTGTGGTGCGCATCTTAGTCCGCTAGCGATTGCCATCGCTACTTGTTCGCCAGCGCTATTGCTACTGCTACAGAATCTGTGCTACTGCTCAAATGTGAGCGTGTTCCGCTTTATAATTTCAGATCTAACCTAACATTCAGATGTAAAGCCGGGAACAAATTAGGTGCAACACAACAGGCAATGCTACAAAAATTTGGAATTTGGACAGACTCTCGGTGCAACATAATATGCAATGCAACAGACGCCAGTTGTGCTTTAATTGATAATATTTTGATAAATTTTCATAACTAGGGAACTTGTGTTTTTAATAATGTTTACTTTTCAGCTCGTAGGCATTACTCTGATGTCAATAGTGCAAATAAAAAATGGGTAAGTGATGAAGTTAAAAGATCAAGTTCTAATCTTAAGGCACTTTTTCATTTAAAATAGTCCATGATAAAAGTAACATTTCGTTAAAGAATAATGAACTAATAATTAAAAATCCTTATGAGGTTGCTTCAACTTTCAATATTGTCAACAAACTATCTGCTGGAAACGTTAATAATACAGTATATGCTAACAAAAGCAATCAATCTCTATTTCCAGACCCTTTTTCTGAAAATGAGCTATGAACTTTATTAAATAACAAATTAAAAAATAAAAGATCGGCAGGGTCAGATGACGTTTTCATGTTTTTATTCAAACGCGTTTTAAAATTTATTGTGGAACATATAACGTACCTACCTACCTTATTAACTTATCTGTTTAATCTGGCATATTCCCTGACGTATTAAAAATTGGGAAAGTATTACATGTCTTTAAAAAAATGATCGCATGTCTTTGGATTGCTATAGATCAGTAATTGTTTCTATTAGCTTTTCAAAAGTATTTGAATATGCTTATTTAGAGCGGTTGATGAATTTCTTAAAGATACAAATTTCATCACATAACCAACATGGATTTCGGTCGGAATTGTCTACCGTAACTGCTATTTATTCTTTATATGATGCACTGATACGGGTGAATGCCCAATCGGGATTTTTTTGTAATTTAAGTCGTGCGTTTGATTGTGTTAATCATGATATTTTAATTAACAAACTTTATGATTATGGCATAAGAGGTGTTGCATTAGATTGGTTAACTAATTTTATGAAATTTTGAAAACAATATGTTTCTATATACAATATACCACATCAAATGCTGTAAATGTAATCAATTCAGATTCTTGTTTAGAAGATGTATTAGATCAAAAAACAGCAAAAACTTGTTCAAAAATTGTAATACTGATATTTATAGAACTATGCAAAATATCTGTGCTTGGTTTAATCAAAACTGTTTATACTTAAATCCTGATAAAACACAAATTATTAAATTTCGCAATAGACAAAAAATATGTGATGATATAACAGTAAACATTAATAAATGTATCATTAAGAGCGTTACTAGTGTAAAATTTTTAAGGATTTATTTTGATGAAACCCTTAATTGGAAAATCATTGTAATTATCTAGTTTCTACTACGAGGTCTATTTCTTAGATAGAAATATGAAAACTATGTTAACTACAAAAGAATTAATACATTTTTACTACGCACAGGTTGAATCTCGTCTTCGTTATGGTGTCTGTTTCTGGGGTGCTTCCACCGTGTCACATAATGTTTCTGGTGTACCCAGTAGACACACCTGTAGAAACATTCTTAAAAATTATAACATTTGAATTTTGACGTCGTTGTTTATATTTGAAATTTGTGTTTTTATTTTTAAGGCATTGTCTAAACACTAGATATAAAGATGATATCTGTGTATCATTTTTTAAGCTGTCAATTTTACGTAAATCACCAAATTATTTGGGACTGAAAATATATATCGTTTACCTGCTGACTGTAAGCATTTACATCAATTTAAGAAAAACATTGAAATTGTTTTTTAAGTTAAGTTGCATTTGTTTCATGTAGTTAATATATTTTTTTTACTGACTATTGTTATATAATTTTGTAATTGTCTCGAAACAAAATAAATGAATTCAATGCAACTCAATTTGGACAGACCTCGCGTACAACGGTGATGTTCATAACTACCACCAGTAATCGAAAAAATATGTGCGATTATTATCATTTTTTTTAATTTGCAGAACTAAAAGCATATATGAAGTTCCGAAACTAGTTGTAGATAACGAAAATAATCAAATTAATGTAACTGGTCATTTCAATGCATATCCACAGGATCTACTTCAACATATATGGGATTATCTTATTCGTCTATTCAACGAATTTAAAAGCAAAACACAAAATTCATGATTTTTCTTTTGTTAAATAATTGCAAGCGGTTCGTCTTGGACATAAAATTTTAGCAAAAAAAATGATAGAAACCGTTCTTTCGTTAGCAAGTGGTGATTGTAAATATCATCATTTGAATAATAATTTCCATTGCTTGCCATTATAATTGTGTAGATATGATTTGACGTTTTGAAAATACACTGGCAGATGATAATATTTCTAATTACTATCGTTTTTCTTTAGTTTGATTTTCAGTGTGAGATTTTTTGGTTAGGCAAACTTAGTTTCAAAAATAACCCTTGACTGATCCGTTTGACGCAAGGGCTTATTTAATTAATCTTTATTTTTCAGAAGTGTGGCAAAAACCCAAGCAAACTAAAGAAAAAAACTAAAATTATGCTTCAGATAATATACTATTGTTTTCATAGCTATCTTAGCAAAAATATCGCTTAATTTGACAAAACAAGGCGTTCCATTAAAAAAAATTGCTTTGACGGTTTGAAGTGACAATTCGGCACTTGATTTTCTAATACCTTGTATGACATTAAGCCACTCATAAAACATTGCTATTGTATAAAAATTATTTCTTTAACTTCCATAGCATTCGATATAATTAATTTTAAACTGTGATGAAAAATTATTTCCCGAAATATTATTATTGTTATTATTACATAATAGCAAGGACATAGGCATAATTAGGCAAAGCCTATTAGTTCAATAAAATATAGAACAGTTAACAGCTTGTAGAGTAGGACTAAATAAATAAACAAATATGAAAGAAAATGAACAAATTCATCAATAGAAAACTAACATCACAATACAAATCATAGCTCACTAGCGTGACAGGACATAAACCGCACGCGAAAAATACACTAAGCGCGCACTCAGTGCGATGTCATCCACGCATCCAATCTGTTTTTGAAGGAGTTGACCGATGAGCAGTAACAACAGATGAAGATAGGCTATTCCATGATAACACACTCTATTTGAAAATAAGTGTGGAAGTAAAGATGTTTCGACAATTTAAATTGATCACGTTCACCCAGATTTCATCCAGATTTAACCCAAATAAATTCACAAAAGAATTTTAGAATCTTTTACACTTAAATAAGATCACCACGCATATGTCTCATATTAGTACAAGTAATTTTAAAACTATCCAAACGACGATATGCAAGTGATCTGAATTTGGGGATCCAATTTGTGAATCTTCTCTGCACTCCTTCTATGAGTTTCATATCTTTTACTAGGTAAAAAGACCATATGTTTCCGCAGTATTCCAGATGCAGACGAATATATGGTTTAAATAATTTTAAAAAGACTTGATCATTTAAGCTCTGGAAACACTTCACTCAGATAAGATATGGAATTGGTTTTTTTCACAATGGTGGAAATGCGTTTAGACCAAGTGAGACTGGAATTAATTAGTACACCTAAGTCATTCTGACTAACAACAGTTTTTAAAGGTTGACCTTGATTGAAAGTATATGTAAACTTTGGATTATTTCTATCGATATGTAAAACAGTACACTTATCTAAATTCAGTGGGATGACCAAACGTTGCATTAGTGCTCGATGGAAATAATATCTTGTAGGATTTCTTTGTCTTGCAGTGCATGCCCAAATATATTTGCATCATCGGCGTACAGTGCATGCTGTGACTTGAGCTTTAGCGAGAGGTCGGCTGTGTATACCAAAAATCGATCGATTTGAAAGGAAACTACCCAAGCAAGCAAATGACTGCGTATTCCATCATGTTCTAATTTGTACAGTACTCTCTTTTTCGGGACTCTGTCAAATGCTTTAGCAAAATCAAAGTACAGAGCGTCAACTGGAAATCGTTATCCATTAATAGTGTCCATGAGTTCAAATACGACAAAAGATTTGTGTAGGTAGAGCAGCCTGGAAAAAAAAACATGCTGTGTATCGGGAATAATATTGCGGGCGAGTAAATAGGTGAGCAGATCATCCTTTATTATACGTTCTATAGCTTTTATATAGACAGATGTTAAGATTATTGGCCTGTAATTATTTGCGTCCAGTGTATCTCCTTTTTTAAATATAGGGGTTACAGAAGCCATAATCCACATCTTAGGAAGCTGTTTTTAAAGAAATTATATACGAAAAAAGCTTCGCAAGGCCCATTGCAATAATATTTAAAATATTTGCCGGTATTGCATTAGGGCCGAGAGAGGAGTCAGTACGGAGCTGTTTTAGATGTTTTATACCACCTCCTCAGAAATTCAGATATTTTCCAAAACATTTTCAACACGTTAGTTTGGAACAGGAGGAAAAGGCCGAAGAGGTTCAATACAAAACACTGACTGGAACATATTCGAAAGCACTTTATCAGCTTCTAGATCACTAACAGAGGCGGAACCATCGAATTTTCTGACTATAGGATTTTTGGTAGCAGTCTGCAGTTGACCCTTAGTATACTTGTATACCGCTTTAGGACCCTTCTCGCCAAGAATATTCTCAAAGATTTGCCTAGCAGCTCAAATATCTTGGGTTAATTTGTTTGAAAATTTCCGATAAAACGATAAAGTCCTCTACCAAACCAGGACGTTTGTATCTACGCCAAAATCCATATTTCGTAATTACTCAATGGCATCAGAAATAGTCTTATGAGAAATATTCCATATATCCTCTACGTTATTAGAGGTAAAAATGTCTGCCCAAGATAGGTCAATATTCTTTTCAAATACTTGGATTTCAAAAGTTATAACTACAGTCAACTGGTGAAAGTAATTCATGATTTACTATAATATCATCATCATTTGTTAATAAAAGGTCAAGCAAAGAGGGTTCTTGATTTAGGCGATATCTAGTAGGTTCTCGAATGAGCTGGTTTATATTAGAGTTCAAAAACATGTTGACAAACATAGATGGAGCACTTATCACGTTCTCAGAAGGTGACAAGGCATTGCAGTTAATAGCTGGAAGATTAAAATATCCAACGATGATAAGGTTTCTTGTACCGGCTACTTGGTTCTTGAATAAATTTGAATAACTGTTGGTTGTGAGCATAACATGATGGAGGTCGATATACAGCAGCCAAAGTAAAACAAAACGATTTACCAACCAATTGGAGCCAAAGAGTTTCAACACCAGGCATAGTAATATTTAAATTGGTAATGCGATATTTGTTATAAACGTTACCATCTAAGAAGATACAGACACCACCACATTTACTGCCTTTGTCTACCCGATACACGCTGCAACTCTTAATTTTAATAATAGAATCGGGGATGTATTTGGAGAGCCAAGATTCTGTGATTACAATGCAACTGGAAGACCATGTTTGAACAAATTAAAGAAAAAATCATTCCATTTTGTATATGGTAAACATCTCGAAAACAACAAAGATTAGTTATAGAAAAGTCTTTTGAAAATCTCATTGAAATAATGTGCGGAGTCCAAAAATTGTATAAAAATATATAATTTCATTTAAAATAACAAAGCTGGTGACGAGTTTCGGAATAATCGAAAGTGACATCTCCTTAAAAATATTTTTATTGAAAAGGTTATACTCGATTATACAGGGACTCAAATTTACAGAAAAGAAATACTGAAACCATGAAAACTTCTAACGGCCCACCACCGTGAATCGGCCTAGCCTTACATTTTCCAGTTCCTTAAGAATTCTTTTCCTTTGCCTTTTGTATTCTGTATGAAGAAAAATAATATTTTTGCAATGTGCAGGTTTTTTGCTTTCTTTTTTTTAATAGTTTGGATTAAAGAAATTTCAGAACAATGTATGATTTTTATAAATTTCTAATAAAATTTTTTACACTTCAGCCGTCTTCAGTTTGCATCATATTTGCTTATACGTCCTAACTGTATTAAACATTCACCAACAGCGCCCAAATACAAACTGAAATTCCCTTTGTGTTCGCTACAAAGTACCGAAAATTTATATGCTTGCGAGCCATTTGTAAACACGTTCAAATTGAACAGTAATGTTGCATTGCATATCTAAAATGAACATTCAACTTAAGTCACCAATTCATATGTTAGGCTTATTTTGGTTCAGACGCACTGTACCGGAGAAATTCAAAATATCTGAACAAGATTAAGAAGCACTAAGCGATGCCAAGTTCAAATTGCAACTGGATGAAAAATGAGACAGTGACAGATTTTTCGCAAATTGGTATAATTATGTCTTAGCAAAACAGTTTTACCAAAAGAAGTACTAATTTCAAATTACCGGTTAACCAAATAATAACCTATCATAACTTTGGTTATAGTGGTTTTCCTCTTCAGTCTTCAGTTGCAGCGAAGCTTTTGCAGAGTCACTAGTGAAGATGTCAACAGTGTAGAGCGGCGATACGTTTGGAAGCATGAGATGCATGCCAGAAGATCACGCCATCATCCGAGGAACGGTTCCGAGCGTAGCAGTCTTAATATTAACAACAGGAGCCCTAATCAAGGTATGGGCAGGCCCAAAGATGCGGATAATGGGTCTGTTTTCCACAGAGTTAATTCTGTTGCTGACAGCGACCAGTTACCAACGTTACGGCATAACAACCCGGAAAACCACTATGTATCAAATACGTAACTTTGGTTGTTCACAATGTAATTATTGTCTATATTTTAATAACCGTGTGTTTTCATAGTGGTAGGATACTATGTGTTCTACCATACATCCTACCTTCCTTTGCCCCGTACCCTTGAGTATATACACCCCGTACCCACAATTTTGTCGATCGACTTCATCACTTCATATGTGTTAACTCTTCAGAAAAACTATTATTTGTTGATTAAAGGGGTTTATCATTACATATGGATTATCTTGAGATGCACACAAGATGTATATAAATGGATATTAGTTTTCTAATTTTGCCACTCTATTTAACAAAGTAAAAGGATATTAAAATCTTGGCCAAGCTGACGAACGCTATTATGTTGCGTGTTTAGTTAATTCGGTCTTTACTTTGTACAGATCGTTTTTATTTTTAGGTCTCTTATCACAGGGAAATCAGATGAACTAAGATAAACGTAAATTTAATTTGCGTGGAAGGTGATTTTCTGTTTACAAATAGATATAGAGTAGAATGTTCGTGCGTGGATAAATATAAAATAGTTGATTTAAATTTAAATGAACATGGTTATGATTTGAATTACTTTGTTACTTATTTCACACATTTGTTATATTTAAACATACAGGGTGTTTTATAAGTCTATGCCATAAATTCAGGCAGTTCTTAGATGTTCAGACGTTTCTAAAAAGTCTTAAGACTGAAGCATAGTCTAAAAGAAATTCGGCTTTCTGAATAAACTATTCATTATTTTGATTTTTTCCACTTCGTGCATTAAACTCCTAATTTCTGGGAGTAAAAGGCTACTTTTCGAACCCTGCTTTTAGCTTCTCAGAATAAAAATAAACAAATATTTATTATAGCAACTACAGGGCCGGATTAACCGCAACGCAGAACTACGAAGTCGTGACATTCAGAAACTGAAATTTTTTTATCTAGCTGTCCTAGATTGACTTAGTAATAATAATGTATCACCACTGAGCCATTGTCGTAGTCTTAAATTTTGAATTTATTATTTATTAAAGTCCTTCCTGTACTCACGTATTGTTATATATATATATATATATATATATATATATATATATATATATATATATAACGAAACATATATATACAGGGTGAATCTTAAATAAGTACAAATATTTTAACCAGCAGTATAGTTTTGTGTGTAGAACACATAATTAATAGTTTTTTTACAAAAAAATCAGAAATAAAAAAGTGAAATTTTAAATAAATTTCGTAATTTTTCAGTAGAAAACTTGTTGAGGACCGCTGGCCTAGACCGACCCTTTATACTTTTATTAGTCATAGTGCTGCAGACTGAACGTGTGGTTCACAGTGTTGCCAGTATTACACAAATGTTTTTGCTTCAAGGAAGAAAAAATCTCAACTTTTAGCGAATTTTGTCAAGTGTAACATTTTATATTATTTTTTATTATCAAACTGTCATTGACTGTCATGACAGATTATCGGAAGCCCAAGTCAAACTTGTTAACCCCACATAATGCATGAAAATAGCAATAAAATTTGCTAAAAGTTGACATTTTTTCCATTTTAAATAAAAAACGCGTGCATAGTTTTTCGTTATTCTTCATAAAATAACTTAAGGAAATTGTGTTTTGTGTCCCTTTTTAACAGTGTACAATGACATTTAACTTGTAAAATGTGGATTACTGATTAAATAGTTAATTTTTTAACAAACAGGTAAGCTTGTGTGCACGTTTATGTATAATTTTTGAACATTGGACATAGTAATATCACGTAATATCTTCCTAAATATTTTACGGTAGTATTGAACTTGCGGAAATTCATTTTTAATCGTTGAAGTATAGTAAGGTTAGTTCAGATGTTAAAATTTATGTTAATATTGCTGCGTATCATACTACATACCCAATTTTACTGTACTTATGCTTAAAACAAGTATTTTTAAAATAGAACTATTACGTTAAAGGAAACGTAATATTTATATTGGAGGAGATATGGCAACCTCGCAACAAATCATATGTTTCATTAAGTTGTTGGATGAAAAATCAGCCAGCGGTCCTCAAAATGTGGGTATTTTTTTAAAAAATTAATATCTCCGTAAATATTAGAAATTTTTAAAAATGGCTTTCACTAGACTGATTTAAATGACGAACTACACCAGCAGTTAAAATATTTGTACTTATTTAAGATTCACCCTGTATATATATATATATATATATATATATATATATGTTTACAGGCTTTTTAGGCCCCGAGCTGTGTTATTCTCCTCCATTCCATTCTGTCCTTCGCCTTTCTTTTCCAATCCGTTACATTTTTCTCCCTTAGATCTATTGCCACTGCCTCTCTCCATCGCTTCCTCGGTCTACCTCTTTTTTTCTTGTAGTTAGGCTTACTCCCTACTATTTTCTTAACTGCTCTTTCATCTTCCATACGTTCTAGATGCCCTAGCCACAGCACTCTTCTGGCTTTTACAAATTCGCCTATTGTTGGTGCCTGGTACATTGCATATATTTCCTCATTATTTCTCCTTACATAGCCTTCCTCAGTTCTCTTACCTCCTAGAATTCTCCTTAAGATCTTCCTTTCCCACCTTAAAAGGTTTTCTCTTGACTTCTTATTGAGAACTCAGGTTTCACTACCATACAGCGCTGTCGGTCTCATAATTGTTTTATACATTCTAAATTTTACTCCGCTGGACAATTTTTTGGATTTCAATAAGTGGTTGACTGCTGCCGAACTTCTGTTTGCTTTTATTATTCTTCTATTTTTTTCTTGTTCCTCATCACAGTTAGCTGTTATTAGCGTCCCCAAATACACATATTCTTGAACTTCCTCAAACTCCATCTCTCCATGCTCTGTTCTCAATTTAAAATTGGTATCCTTTTTTTGTTCTCCTATTCTCAAAAGCTTACTTTTCTCTTGATTTATCTGCAATCCCACTTTACTTGCATCCTCTACAAGTTTTCTCGTTACTTCTTCTAATTCCCTACTATCTCTAGCAATAATAGCCACGTAATCTGCATAACTTACAATTTGATGACTTTTAAACAATATGTGTCCTTCTCTGTTCAACTGACTATCTCTTATGACCTTTTCTAGTACTAAATTAAAAATAAGCGTTGAGAGTGGGTCTCCTCGTCTCAGTCCTGGATTTAGTATTTTCTAAGGTCATTTTCAATAGCCTAATCAGTTTGGTTGGTATACCAAATTCTTTCAAAATTTTACTTAGTTTATTCCTTTTGATCGAATCATATGCTTTCCTGAAGTCCACAAATAAAACCATTGCTTTGATCCCATACTCATAGCATGTAGTGAGAATTTCCTTCACCATGAAGATTTGGTCCGTTGTTGACCTTCCAGGTATTACCTGCTTGACACTCCCCTATTTGTAGTTCTGCTATAGGTTCTATTCTCTGTTTTATTAACGTTGCCATAATTTTATACCCTATATACTAACAATGATATACCTCTATAGTTTCTGCAGTCTGTTGCATCTCCCCTTTTTTAAGATTGGTATAATCAAAACATCTCTCCAATCTTCAGGCATACATTCTCTTCTCCAGATCATTCGTATCACTTCGTATATTTTTTGTCTTAAATCCTCTCCTGCATGCTTAATGTTCTCTGCTGTTATTCCGTTTTTTCTGGACTTTTGTTATTCTTTAAAGCTTCTATAATTGTATCTATTTCCTTTTTTGTAGATTCTTCTACTTCCACTTCGTCTTCCCTTCCCGGTATCACCCCCTCATGCTCCTCTCCTTCCCTTACACTCTCTTCATTCAACATATCTGCAAAGTATTGCCTCCATCTTTCTCTCACTTCTGTTTCCTCTGCAATTAGATTGCCACTTTCATCCCTCACATATATTACTTCCTTCTTTATCTTTTTTTTTCCCTTTTTTATCTCTCTGTAGAAGTTACGTATTTCCTTCCTCTTATAATGTTGCTCTATTTGATCTATTTTCTTAACCTGTTCTGCTCTCTTCTTTTGTCTAAACACTTTCTTTGCCTTTCGTCTTTGTTCCCTGTATTTTTCTTTATCTTCCTCTTGTACTGACTGAAGTGCTTTAATTCTTAGCTTATTTCTCTTCTCCGCCTCTCTTATACACTCCTCATCCCACCATCTTTTCCTTCCCGCAAACTCTTTTTTTGGTATTACTTTCTCACTTGCTGTTTGTATGACATTTTCGATCTTTATCAATTCCTCATTTATCTTTGCTTCCAATATCTATGTATGTTTTCTTGCAAACCTTTCCTTATCTCTTCTTCATACTTCTTTTGGGTTCTCTCATTTTGTAAAGTCGCCATATCTAATTGTCTTTTTTTCTTTGTAATCCTTTCCTTTTCATAGGTTTTTTTATTTTCAAATCTATTCTCACTAGATAGTGATCCGAGTCTATGTCTGCCCCTCTGCATGACTTAACATTTTTTATTATGCCTCTGTGATTCTCATCTATGCAAACATGATCAATTTGATTCGAATATGCTCCATCTGGAGAGGTCCAGGTACCCTTGTGTATGCCTTTTCTCTTAAAGAATGTGCTCATTTTTTGCTCTTCTGCAAATTCAATCAACCTCCGCCCATTGTCATTGCTCTCTCGGTGTTTACTTTCTGTCCCTACTATACTTTCATACATCCTTTCTCTCCCTATTTTCGCGTTTGCATCTCCTACCACCATTCTTACTGTGTTTTTATTCAACTTTCCATAATTTTCTTCTAGCTTCTCTACGTATTGTTACTAAACATAAATAATCAACGGTGTTTTTTTTTCGGATCTGTAAAAAGCGCAATACGAATCTGATGTTGCCGAATAAGTAACGATTTATTCCTATTTTCAAAAAATTACTTGAATTTCAACATTTTAAAATTTTTTAAATGTTCGCAAAAACATTGACAATGCTATTCTTTCTTTGCCTCCCCAATTCAAAAACCTTAAAATTGACCGTTTTTATCTAATGAAGAATCATACGGAACATGGGCTGTGTATTGTTGAATTTTTTAATTATTTCTTTTTTTTCTGATTTCAAAATGTATATCTTTCAAAAGGAGATTTTCACACATTGATTTATTAATAGCAAAATATCTTATTGAAAATTTTTATATAAGAAACTTGTTGTGATTATGACTCGTCAGAAGTGCCTATATCAAAATTTAATTCTTCGATGTTTTCTTTTTGTTTCAATTCGCCGAGTTTATCCTCAACTTATAAGGATGTTGGGTCCCCCTACGAACCACGTTGGCTTCAAATAGCCATCCAAAAACCAACCGCAATCTTCAGGACTTAATTTGACGCAGCATTCATCATTGCATGAAGCCACATTGAATTTACAAAGATTATACGCAAAATTTTCTGTTTGAGTCAGATCCAGCACGATGGGATCAGATTGGAGTCGATGTCTTTAATCTTCTTTATAAACTGCTCTTTGTCTTTGTTCGTTGCATATGTTTTTTGGAAGATACGATATCTAGCGTCATTGGCTTGATCCCATAAATAAGGGCAGTAAACTCCTGAACACAATCAATTTTCTCTTCAACGAGAACATCTACTGGGTCTGTCAAAGAAGCAAATATTTTCTGGAACTGGAACACTTCTCTGTCACTCAATCTAGGCAACCACGGATGTGACAAACTTTTGTTAAGGCAATCTAATACCGTTTGGTAGGTAATAAAACAACCTTTCATTAAAAAAAAAATAAATAACTGATGAGAGTATATTAATAACGATTCCTCACAAAAAGTCGCCCTATAACTCTACTAATTTGGAGTTTTCGAATAAATGTTATAAGGCTTTGTGACATTAAATTTGACGTATCATTTCCGGACACCCTGTATATCGTAAACCGTAAGAAATAAGTATATGCAAATGATTCAGTCCTAAATTTGATTATTTTTTTCTACTGTATCATAATATACTAAATGTTCTCAGGGTTAATACATCAAACATTTAAAATAAAAGTCTAAAGTCCACTGTTCAAGATACATTTTGATATGGTGCTGCAATCATCACTTCTTTCTCAAATCTTTAAATAATTCGAATACAACTAAATTTAGGTAAATACGATTGTGTATATACAAAATTGACTTAAAATTTAACGTATAATTCAAAAATGCTTTAATATATAGGGTGTTCCATTTAAAATAAGAAAGGTGGTACTGATGGTAGAACCGTGAAAATATTTTTAAAAAGTAAGCGTTGCTAAGTACTAAATTTTCAGAATCACCCTGTATATATATTTCCATATATATCGCCCGCGGCCTTTCGTGGTGGGACACAGTGTATAGTGTTCACATTTTTGTGGGTGCCCAAATTTTTAAATAATTACATGGTTTGTTGATTGTATATCATTTTTATATCACTGTGAAATTTAACTCCGTTACGAATTTTAATGGAACAGGCTAATGGTCACTAATTCGTTGCTTTTAGATTGGTACAGTTAAAATGATAGGTAATTTACCTGCTTTATTATGGCTAATTTCAAATTTGAAGGATAAAAAGTAAATTACCTATTACTAAATGAGGTAGCGATCGAATGTTCACTTTTATTATGGCACGACAATGACTGACTGACTGACGTCGCTGTAATTATGCCGTCAAAGCTTCGAGCAACATTGCAAATTATCTAAAGGGCAAAATATGCATATCTAAAGGCTGTTTAGAAAGTGTAAGATTAATTACTTTCTCACTTATGTTTATTACTAACAAGAGATGGAGTGAGTACCTATTGCAATCGGGGTTGGGTACGTAACGTGTATTTATGCGGGTGTACTTAATTTTAAAACATTGTTTTAGGAACCCAAATACATTTGATGTATTTCAGTTCTTTTGTATTGTCGCCGTATTTCTCGCCGTAAAATAATAAAATTTGTGGTGTTTTTTTGGTACTGAAATTTCGAAAAATAAAACACGTAGAGCAAAAACAATATCAAAAATATATACTTTTACTATTTAAACTCTCCTCAAATAATATAACAACTTTTAAAATGCATTTGTATGACACACATTATTTCGCTATTCTAACCCCACATTTTAACAATTATTTTCATATACTTATAAACAAAAGTGAACAATCTTATATGCAGAACTATGTAAGTTAATGTTATAATAATGTTTACATCTATAGTTGAATTTAAAAAATTACGTATTTTGAAAGATTTCAGTACCAAAATGTTTGTTGGATATATCGCTTTCTGACGTTATATATAGATTTTACTTCAATACCTTTGAATATTTGCAGGTGGCATGAGATAACATTCTTGTTATTTGATAAACTCTATATTATTCAGTTCATAAATGTCTAAAATTACTTGTATTTCAAGAATACGGCGCCCTTATGTCCCAAACTTAATTAATTTGTAATGCGGAACAATGCAGAACATTTTTTATATATAGACTTTTATTTTTATGAAGTGTTATGAAGGCATTGACTAAACATGAATCGCGTAGGATCTTTTAAGATGATTCAGTTGTTTACACGGTAACCCAGAAAAGTTGGACGGCCAATAAATTTGTTTTTTCTTATGGAATACCCTGTATATTTTTTCATATTCGGATAAAGCTATCTTTTATGAATACAGTCATGTAGAGTTTGATGGGGCTATCTCAAATAACAAGCGAGATATTGCAAAAAAATGACAATTATTTCAACAAACTATTTAGCGTCATTTTTCATAAAAAAATTGTATTTGGGTACGAAACAAATGCAAATAATTAACGAAATTTAACGTAAATTTTCAAATTGTCCTCCATCAACAATTCGGCATTGGCACGAGCGAGTGTAAACACTTTGCAAACTACTCTCAATAATTTCTGGGTTGATTCTCTCCAGTTCACCAATTTTCAGTTGTAGGTCTGCTAAATTGATTGGTCGATTGAAGTATACCCTAGATTTTAAATAACCCCATAGAAAAAAATCCAGAGGAGTCAAGTCGGGGGAACGCAGGGGCTACTCAACAGATCCTCTCCGCCCTATTCATCTTCCATGAAATGTATCATTAAGATATTGCCGAACTTCTAAGCCAAAGTGCGGTGGAGCTTCATGGGATATATCACCGTCTGCAGCGTTGGGGAAAACAACTACTACAGCCGGCATCAACTCAAAACGAAAAAAATATAAATAGCAGCAGTGAGGTTTTCTTAAAATAAGTAAAGACCTAAAAATCGCCTTCCTATGATGTCCACCCATACATTTAATGTGTAATTCTTGCTTCCAATGGGGGTTGTCAATTGACCATTATCTACAATTATGGCGATGTATTGAGCCACTTAAACAGAGTGTGGCTTTGTCAAAAAAATATGTTTAAAAAGTTTGGATTTTTATTACACCGCAACATTAATGGGTTATTCTCATTTAATTCGTGGGTCAGCTGGACTTTATATCCATGATACTTTTCTGTATGAAGCAACTTTACAACATATGATTGGTCCACATTGTTGTTTAGAGTTGTATTATTGACTGATGGGGATTTTCTTCAATTTCCAGCAATACATTTTACTTGGTTTCTTCAGCGATTTGAGGTCGACCTTGTCGTGTCCTATCCCAGTCTCTATAAATTTGGAGACCAATTTACTCACCGTAGATCGTACTGTTGCTGGTCTGTCAGCATGTGTTTGATTAAACAGCTCACATGCTTCCGAATGGGTTCGTAGCTTATCACCATATCCAACCATCATAATATCTCTATCCTTTCACGTTCAGTTAAATGTGCCATTCCTTCTAAGCTCCAAAAAATTCAGTGATAAATTTGCGAAGTTTAATAACGCATTAATTTGTGAAAATGTCACGCTACGACAGTGGCGTTTTTGTTTCTAAGCAACGACCAAAAAACGAAATTTAATAATTTTTATCAGTGACCTGAGTGCCAACAAAAAGAAGCATAATTTTTAATGCTAAACTTGCTCATTTTTTTTCGTTACTTTTTTTTTCGTTAATTATTTGCATTTGTTTCGTATCCAAGTAACAATTTTTTTTTGAAAAATGACCTTAAATAATTTTTTTAAATAAATGTCATTATCTCACAATATCTCACTTGTTATTTGAGCTAAACCTATCAAACCGTACATCACTGTATTCGTAAGAAAAAGCTTTACCCGAATATGAAAAAATATACCGGGCCTTCCATAAGAAAAAACAAATTTATTGACCCATTAGCTTTTCTCGGTCACCCTGTATACAACTGAATCATTTTAAAAGAGTTTTTTCAAAATCACGCAGTATAAAAGTTATGGATTTTGTCCATCACGCTGTATATGCCCTGCATAGCTGTCTTCTAGCATCTGGTGGCTATGCCATTAAGTTATCTAAAAAAAAAGAAAAATCATAATAGAAATAACATTGTATTTCGATACCATGCAGCCTAATTAAAGTTATATTCCATATTACTTGTATATGTAAATATGCTTACTATCTATCATACTATACTTACCATGTCTGTTATTTATTATCACTTAAACTTTTATTGATTACTATGTTAAAAATTGGTCTAAACGGTCTGTTTTTACCCCTTTTGATATTGAATTATTTTGATTTTGCCTTTTGTTTGTTGTTTACTTTTAATTAAACAATGTATACGCTTTTTTTGTATTTTATTGTTGAATGAAATTTAGTATTAGTATTTATTGTTTTGTTTTAAAATTTTACAATATTGTTTTTTAGACGCACAAAAAGCCAACGGACAAGAATGTTTAATATTCACTTGTGGATATTACTTTGTTTATCTATGTATGTTTATGTTATTTTGTAAAATTTTATCCTTTTTTGTCCCTTTAGCTAATAAACGAAAATTATTATGATTATTATAAAAAATTTCTGCCACTGTCTATTAGGCCCGGCGCAAAATGAGAAGCAGCTTGGTGAGGTGAGGCAGTGTGAGTCACGGCGAGTTTTCTGCGGGAGGAAACTGCTAGCGCGGGTACCTCGCAAATCCGATTGCAGTTTTCACTTCGCAGGCAGACCACATTACTGAAAAATGGCAACTGCCACTGCACTCATTGATTCTCAATTTAGTTCTGAATCTGATTCAGAAGATGAGTTCGAGTCCGAAATGGCATCGTGTATCTCCCAGAAGAGTAGTAATAAAAAGTCAGTGAGAAGCTTGTATTTGAAAATAAGAAAAACTCATGGAGAATTTGCCTTAACTAAAGAATTTAGTGACGATTTTGTTCTGATGTAGTCTACATGGCTTGTATCGTACAAAACTTGTCGAATTCGCACGGCCTCGATTCATTTTTCTTCCATGTTTTCAAACACGCACCGTGATTTTTAAGGAAAACGGCAGCAATTACACTGCGTTCCGCAGGATCACCCCGCGCCAATATCCTTGGCTGGATAAATGACCTCGGATGAGCGGGGTCGAGAGGGACTATCTCTATTTACCCACTTCATCGCTGTAGGCCTGGACGCCTCGTAGAGGTGGGTTCCCTTCTCCGGTCAGCCTCGACCGCAATTGCGGCCGATGCCGGCGGCTCGAGGAACCTCCTCCTGTCCTGGCAAGCCCCGTCGGCAAGGGCTTATCTTCTAGCGCTCTTCTGTCTTCTCTTCTTTCTTCGCCTACTCGTTAACCCCCGGGGGTAGTCATGTTTTGGTCACGGCGCGAACGCCTACCACCGGGGGGTAGGGGTTTGGGTTAAGTCAGGATCAGCACTGTGACTCTAAGGAGACCCTAGGACAAAGAACCGTAAAGGCCCTGTCGTCCAGCGTCGCGGAAAGGATAAGGTAAGGGGTAGGGTAGGGAAAGGTCAAAGTCTCTTCGTGGTCCTATTCTTGATCCTGGAGGTTCTGAAACAGAAGAAAAGGCTCAACTTACCCCGCGTCCAAGAGTTGAAACCTTGGCCGCCTGTACCTGGCGGCCGCATCGGGTCGCTAGTCCACCGCCGCCTGCGCGTGCGAAGGAAGCCTCCGCTTGCGCTCTCATCGCTTCCAGGGCTGGCGTGAATCCCAGATTCCGGCGAATATCTCTGTTGCGTACGAACCAAGGGGCCCCCGTCGCGTAACGTAGGGCGGTATTCTCGACGGCCTGCACTCTTTTCAGTCTGCAAGACATACTTGATTAACCTTACCTTGTTGCCAAGGCTCAGTCGGCTATCCCTATGGAGTAACGGATAGAGTTTCACCCTCACGAACTTGCCTTTGCGAACCACTTCGTCGACGTGTGGCTTCCAGGTCAGTTTTCTATCTAGGGTCACCCCTAGATATCTGGCTTCATCGGTCCACTGGATGTTCTCGTCGTTGAACGTCACGCGGCCTCTCGGCTGCGCTCTGTACTTACGAGATATTCAAAAGGTGGGACGATAGGTGGACAGGGCTCCGTCCACCTTCGCACGCAGCTCTCTGCCACTTAGGAAGGACGCCACCAGCTTGACAAGTCCGACAGGGTAGCCAAAGTCGAGCATCTTTACGATAAGCCCATCGTGCTAGACCCTGTCAAAGATCTTGGCGACGTCCAAGAAGACTGCTCCGGTAGATTCTCTGGTGTTGAAACCTGCGGAAACAAGTTCTACTAACCTGAGAATCTGCTGCTCCGTCGAGTGGCCACGGCGGTACGCAAACTGCTTGTCCGGGAGGATGCGCAGTTCTTCTGTGGTCTCGTGCAGTCTGGCCAGGATCACCCTCTCAGCTATTTTGCTCATCATGGGCAGGAGACTGATGGGTAACTAGGGGGGAACGTTAAGTTCTTACCTGGCTTAGGGATGAGTATGACGTCGCCTTCTTCCATCTCTTAGGAAATCTGCGCCGTCTCAGGATGGCGTTGGAGAAGATGTTCAGCAGCGCCATTACTCCCCGGTGGGGGAGTTCCTGAGAATCCTGTTCCCAATACTGTCGTATCCTGGCGCTTTGTGGGGGTTCAGGTGGCGCAGGATATCCTTCACTTCCTCCGGAGTAGCGGGTCTAATGGGTTCTGCATCGGGTAGGCGTCTTAGACGCCGCACACGGTGCTCCACCTCGTCCGTGTGATCCTCGTCCTCGTCGTCGGGAAAGTTTTCTCTACAGTGCAGTTCAAGGCTGCTTGTCTTGTCCCGCTTCGTCTAGACGATCCCATTCTCTCCGTGAATCGGAGGTATCGGACGGCGGGGAACCCTCAGTGCCTTCTGCATCTTCCACAGACCTACGTCTCCAGGATTCAGCGATTCCAGGTGTCTATGCTACCGCTCCTGGTAGAGTTCGTCCAGGGTGGCTTTGACTCTCCTATTGAGCTGGTTGGCGACTTGCCTATCGCGTGGATGGCCCGTCCTCATGGCTTGTCGCTTGGCCGCACGTCTCTCCTTAATCTGCTCCTGCAAATCAAGAGGTAACTCACCTGCATGGTCCACATGTCTCTTTTCCGTCCTCTCGGTGGTGCTGCTTTCCAGAGTGGTACGCATATCTGTCTCAAGGCTCACGACTGCCGCCTCGAGGTCCGTTTCGTCTTGGATGACAGGGACTGGTTGACTTTGAACGCTCTTCGTACATATACAGGGTGTTCTACAAGTTCTACGGCAAACTTTGGCAGATGGTAGCTGGGTTAATGCCAAACTTTTTTTCTTATATGAACCTATTTCCGATTCGTTCTTGTTTAGAAGTTACAAGAAATTTAAAAAATATAATCTCATATAATAAAAATGATTTTGTTTATTCATTTAACATTTAGCGTTAAAGTGCTAAATAAAAATGGTTAATATTTATTGAAGAATATGCAGAAACTGTGTTTCTATATGGATATTCCAATAAGAACGCCAGACAAACAACTCCAGAATACCGATGAAAATATCTACATAGAGATCAACCTGCACACACTATCTTTAGTGCATCATTTCGTAGGCTTCAAGAAAAAGGTAACCCCGTTCCAAAAAAGGCCATTCGTTCTACTGAAGTGAATGTAGAAAATGGAGAAGATATAATAGATGCTGTCATTGACAACATTTCAAATAGTGTTCGGCGTATAGCAAGTAATCTTCATTTATCACCGAATTTTGTATGGCGTGTATTGAACAGATAAATGTTATATCCGTTTCATCGCTAAGATGCACAAGCATTATATGCTCCCCAGCGAATAGAATTTTGTCGTTAGTTACTTCAACAACATACACAAAATGATTCATTTCGTTTGTCATGCGGCCTGATGAAACGTATTTTACTACATTTGTTAGTTTGGTTAATAAAGGTTAACTAATTTTTTACTGTATTAGAAAGGTATTTTAAGCTAATATAAATCAAATCTCCTACAATTCCTATCAATGAAGTCATATGTATGCTCTTATACCAAACATTTAGGTATGCTAAAAAAAATAATCTACCTAAATTTACTAACCTGGTTTAATGAAAACATTCTATAAATATTTAAGTTCACTTTTGAAACTGTGGGAACTCGATAATTCAACCACAATATATGAGATCTGACCTATTTTTGGATTTTTAGGATTGCTTCTTCAGGTGGCCTCCTTTAAGTTGAGTCAAATATCTAACTATAAAAATTATTATACCAATAAATTAAAATTATTTGAAATTAAATTGCTTGTAACTTCTAGACAAAAACGAATTGGAGCTATGTTCGTATAAGAAAAAATGTTTGACATTAACCCATCTACCATCTGTCAAAGTTTATCATAGAACTTGTAGAACACCCTATATTATTATTATAAGATTAAACGAACTTACCTAAGTGGAGTTTAATCATAATTATTATATGAATACCTTGCTCGAAGGTCTCTGAATCGAAAGGCTTGTTCCATAGCAATCACCAGGGAAATATTCTTTCAGAGAGAATGAGGTTCGAGAACAATAGGCTTTTCTATTAAAAGTTTATTAAACATGGGAAACCATGACTGTGTCGGCCAGTATGGAACTACTAAAATCATCTTTGCATTGTTCGAAATTGCTTTTTGGAGAACTCTTAATATAAGAGAATGGTGGAGGCATAACAGAATTCTTTTGATCATGACATTATAAAGGCATCGACGATCAAGGCATCTGAGTCTCTATGCCAAGAAACACATTTTACACATTCATTATTGTTTCTACTAAAAACAGGTCTATTGTAGGTTTACCAAATTTAATATAAATTAATTCTCCTACCTATCTCTTCCTTCCTATCAATGAAGTCCTATGTATGCTCTTTGATACCAAACATCTAGGTATGCTAATGAACAATTCCACAGACAGAGCTGTATTTAATAATTATATAAAATAAAAAAATAATTTAGCTAAATTTACTAATCTAGTTTAATGAAAACATCTCTAAATACTCAAGTTCCCACAGTTTTAAAAGTGATTGAAAAATCACTGACGGAATATTTCTTTCTTTAAAAATATCCATAGACGTGCCTTTGAACACGCCACCCGTAAAACTGAGAGCAATATTTTTGTCGCAAAACATATATTGTAGTTAACTGTCAAATCCTGTAAAATTTAATTAAAATATTCTGAGCGGTTTCCACATTATTAACTTTGCATTTTTTTATTAAAACTTTAACAACCTATAGATCGGAAACTAAGCGTTTTCGGAAAATGGTATAAGGAAATATATCACAAATTACTTGTACTATAACCTCCTGCAAGGAATGCATTGACCTTTCAAACTGTAATATACAGGGTGTTCTGCATAAGAACTGACACAGAGCAGGTGCATGTAGAGGATCGTAAAATTTTGCATTTTAACCAAATATACCTATATACAAAGTCGCACACAAACGGAGTTACGCGCCTTTAAAGTGGGGCCAAATATTTAGGGAAAAATAATATACAGGGTTAACTATGACAGTACAAATATTTTAAGAGGGGATAGGGAAAATTAGAGAATTAACGGAATCACCCTTCAAAAATATTCCAAACTTATTTATAAAGTCAAAAAAAAAATTGTTTTCGATATTATTTTAAATCCTCATTTAACGCCGCCAATGTAGAGTAGGCAACCAACTTGCTTGTTGCCTACTCTACAAGCATGCAACAGTCGGTTAGTCAGTATCGCTGTCATGTCATAATTAAAATAAGTAATTGTGTGTTCTTCTTCAGTTTTTAGTGCCTTTTTTAATTTTTAAACGTTTTATGGTTATTAAATAAAGACATTTGTGTTGGGTGCAGATACTTTCTCACAATATAGTTTGGTTTTCTAGGTTATGGGATAAGACTGCCGCGGTTACATTAAAACTTGTCTATTATCTATTTCTTATCTATTCGTATAGGCATTTTATCTAATTGTACCTACGGGAAGTGTCTTTTATCGGTAGTGAGTGGCTGTAATGAGCAAATATGTAGTTTTACCAGTTTATAAGGAAATAATGAAAAACGAATGCAAAATACTGAAGCTAACTGGATTAACTGTTACCTATCTATCAGGTATTATTACTAATAAGAATGTTAATTTCTGTCGTTTCTACATTTAGAAACGCTACAAAAAGACGATCGCATGGTAGTTGACATTGTTGACAGATGTAAACTTTATCTAAGCCAGAAAAAAGAGTTTTGCCCCATTTTTTAAATATCGAGCTAAAATTCTGGAATAATTTTTTTTATTGTCTTTTAGGCCTCCCTGAGCACGTGGTTAAATTTTTTGTACTTAGTCATAGTTAACCCTGTATCTGAATTACTTTAACTCGGAATATCCAAATTTGGTACATGATTTAAGTTTATTATTGGTCTACTTTGACTATAAGTTCAAGTAAATTGAAACACTACAAGGTGTTCATTGAAATTGTTCAAAACTTTTTTCCATTGCTCGAAATTAAAAAGAATGATAATATCCCGCGTAGAATTTAATTTAAAACTCTTTTTTACTCTTGATAAAAATCAGAAAGTCAGTAGTAAGAATTTACTTTTCGCCGAAAATTGATTTACTCTGTCTAATATAATTTATTAGACGTTTCTTATAACGGTACATTTACTCGTAATACGATTCCACAAATTTTCTCGAAATTCAATTGACTACAAAAAAAAAAATCACATTTGTTGATGGTCATCTTTGAGGACAATTGTTTCCTCGTCCTAATCATTTATGTGGATATTTAAAATTCAAAAGTCTCTAACTTTTGTCATTTCATCGATTTGCCAAAATCCAAACATTTATTTTAAACTCGCGTTGGAAATGTAGGAGTTATTGCATCGGAATATTCATGAATGTTATGAACATTAGTAAATCCTCGACGTGTGAAACCAGCATCATTAGTGAAAATAATTTTCTTGTGAAAATTAATTTCCTGATGCAAGAAAAACTCGCAAAAGGTTACTCATCGATCTAAATCTTGAGTCAATAGCTCTTCCACTTTTTGAATGTGATATCGATGTAGTAGATTACGTTTAAGAATTCGGTGTATAGAAGTTCTTGATAATCCAGTTTCTAGAGATAAACGTTTAGTACCTATTTGCGGTTCATTTTCAACTGTTTGCAAAATATTTTTTTCATCTTGTATCCTTATAACATGAGGACGTTTTCAGATATTGAAAAATGTTCCTGCTCTCGAACCCGTCTTTTAACATTCAAAAATGTTTCGAATCACTCGATTTGGAAATCTACGATATTCTTCCACAGTTTTTCTACAGTTTCCATCACAGAAACCTAGCACAAGTAACACTTCAACTCGTTCGCTGAATGTAAATTTTTAAGCCATTTTCAACAACAAACAGTAGCAGAAATAACATAGTTTTATTACTAATTCTCAAATCTTAGAGACAAAGCCTACTACTTACTTTTTGATTTCTTCTAATAAAAACTATTAAAATTTTGTTTTATTAATGCAATTTTTCTTTAAAATCTTAAAGTTTTTTAAAATTTAACAACAGTAAAATAGTTTTTATATATTTTTATGTATTAATAATATTGTGTGAAACTAACTACTCAGTGGACAAAAGCCCCAACCTGCGTTGAATTACACCCACAATATCTACCCATATATTCCTTATTATTAGCTTTTATAACATTTTTTTACTGTTTTAGAAAGGTATTTTAAGCTGATATAAATCAAATCTCCTACAATTGCTATCAATGAAGTCATATGTATGTTCTCTGATACCTAGATATTTATCTAGGTATGCTAATGAACAATTCCACAGACAAAGCTCTATTCAATAATTATCTAAAGTAAAATAGTGTTTTAAATTAAATTCTGCGCGGGATATCATCATCATTTTTAAATTCGGTCAATGTAAAACAAATTTGCTGCACTCAATTTATATGTGAACATACATATGAAGGAACAGCCAGTTAAATTGTCGGTCATCTCACCTATGGCATATTGATGAGGGCTAACAAGCCCGAAACCGGTCTATGTCTGGTGGTGTATCCAACAAGGGTTCTTGGCTGTTCACACAGATATTGCAGGAGTAATTCAATGCCGTTCGGGGCATTAGTCCGCGGAGTAGTTGTTTCCTGTTGTTTCATTTACAGATTTAATGGCTCGTCGCCCAGGGCGAGAGGTCTGCGTTAAGTACCTGCTGCAATGTAGGTTGCTTTCTGTAAGTCGAGCCGCTTAGGCCGAGCAGGAAGTAAGCAGACCACTCATATCTCACCTACACAAATTTAGTATAATTTTAGGAGTGATTCACCCTCAATGAATACCTTGTAGTGTTTCAATTTACTTGAACTTATAGTCAACGAAAACCCATAATAAACCTAAATCATGTACCAAATTTGGTTATTCCAAGTTAAGATAATTCAGAGATATTATTTTTTTTTGAAATATTTGGCCCCACTTTTAAGATCTGCAAATCCGCCTGTGCAATATTGTATATAGGTATGTTTACTTAAATTGCAATATTTTGGGACCCTCTACGTGTTCTGTGTCGGTGCGTATATAACCAACACCAACTGTTGTTCATTTGAATTACTAATTACAATATTTTAAAAAACCTTATTTCATTGAAAAATAGAGACCTCGTTAATGAGTTTTGATACTCTTTTAATCGAAGTCAGTTAAATTTGTTATATAAATAGCTATTCCAGAATTTAATTTTCTGCTCAGCTGGCCACAGAAACATTCTTTTCCTTTGCTATCGTGTCTTTAAAAGGCGTATAGTAAGGGTAGTACTTCTTCATTCATTTTCTCCTGCTGCCACTTTTTCCGATATTTGACGACTTTCGTCACTTAATTTCATTCGCCTACACTAAAATCTTTGCGGTGTAATAAAATCGTGTAAAATTTATTGCTACACGACACTGCCATTTGAAACGACAAATACGATGGGTTTTCATGGCAATAAACACAACCTAATCATTAGCTTGACGATGTATATTCGTATTATCTTTTGTGAAATTTCTTTCAATATTTCTTGATATTTCCTTTTTTTAATTATCCTGTTTGGTTATTAAAATCCATTAACATTATTAATATGTTTAAAAATTATTATAAACCTTATTATTAGATAAAAATTAATAGTTATTTATAGTACAAGTAGGATATAGGCATTATTATACTTGAGTGAGACATTTGTACGACGAAGACGTAGTAGAATTTTACCTACAACTACTTTAAATTGAGAAAAATCCAAAATCAGATCTAGTTTGTAAGTTTTGATTCAAAATCAAAAAACAAAGGCATTGTTATGATAAACCCATCATAACCAAAATTGAGTTTTTATTTTTACATTTTCTTCTGAAAATAGTGGTGTTGATTGAAATAATAAGTGATTCAGAAACAGAAAACTTGCCCCTTGAAATTGAAAAAGCTGCTGCAACTGGAGTAGCTTCACTTTTACCAGATAAATGGAGAACCAAGAACGAACAATTTTATAAGCGATTCACTGATTGGTGTGCATCTAAGAATATAAAATATGAAGCAAAAGAAAAGGTATTAGCAATTTTTAAAGAAATATCCAACAAGTACACATCATCTAGTCTTTGGGCGTTCTATTCTATACAGCGGTCTACAATCTGTATGCGGCAAAATGTTGACATCAGTAAATTCAACAATTTTATTGCTTTTTTGAAAAAGCAATCAGTGGGATACAAACCAAAAAAGTTAAGTATATTAAAGGAAGAGGATGTTTCAAAATTTTTACAAGATGCCGATGACACAAAATTCTTACTAACAAAGGTAAAAACAAGAAAATGTTTGCTATTTGAAATTTATAAATGCATAATTTAAGGTTGCCTTAATTATTGGACTTGGAGGTGCATGCAGAGTAGACGTATTAACTAATTTGCTTTTAGAAAACGTAAAAAATGAAGGAAACATTTTTCATATCTTCATACCGGATACAAAAACCAAAGTTCCCTGAGAATTCTTTATTACTGCCGGGGGAATAAAAAATGTGAATATGGTCCAAGTAATACGAAAATACCTCGACCTGCGTCCTAGTAATGCCGATCATGGAAGATATTTTATTGGTTACAGAGGTGGTAAATGTGTGTAACTTCCTGTTGGTTTAAATACTTGTAGTGTAATGCTAAAGAAGATTGTTTTTTTTCTCAATTTATCACAGCTTCAACGATATATGGGTCCTGTTTTTGACGATCGTCTACATCACTTCTAGTCAACACAAGAGCAGACCTTCTAACTATAAAACAGCATGGTAGTTGGAAGTCCGACACCGTGTGTGAAGGCTATATTAATATGTCTCTTGAAAACAAGAAGAAAATCGTCACAAAAGTTCTTGAAGGACAGATTGCCGTCATTGAAGCTACTTCAAGTGCTTACAAAGAAAATTTAAGCATTATTAATACAAATACAGACCAGCTGCATTCATCTGGTATTAATCTTACGAATTGCCAAAGTTGTGTTGTTAATATTGCTGACAAGTAATTCAATTTAATTTAAATTAAATCATCTATTAATTGTCAAATTGATAAACCTGTTGGTTTTAAATATAAAAATAACCATTAGGCAGTCTCTTCATTATTCAACTGAAACAGTGCCAAATAAATGCTGTAATGAGGCTCTTATAAAGCAGTTGTAGATAAAACAATTAACATTGGCAAAATAAATTTAAGTTTTTGTTCCGAGGTTTTATGTGGATATCGAGGTTAATACTGATCGAAAACGTCTAGATATACACTCAGTTCCAAAGAAAGTGACGCACTTGATTTTTGACCTAACTTTGTTTTCTTTTTACTTCTAAACCAGTCGGCCAATTTTTATTTTTTTTTTATTTGTTGGTAGGTAATTCCTTTGCCTTTCCAAAAAAATTAAAGACGCCGAAATTTTTTCAAAGCCTCCCGGATGGTAGTGGAAAAACTCGAGTCATATTTTTTTACTAATTTTTGACGCACCCTGTGTGTTAATCAAGTAATGGTATAGTAGGTGCTTACACTCTATATGAAAGATGCGTCTTTTGTGAGCATTTTGTTTTTTTATTCATTGATTTATCTCTAAAATTGTCCAAATTACAGCTTTTTTGCTCAAGTTTTGCAACTTTCTTAATTTATCGAGAAAACTTGTTTAATGCTACTTAATTAATGCCAAAACGTCAAATGCATTAAATGACACAACGTCAAATTGCAAGTGGCAGTTGTTTTTCAAAGGCAATATGATCCTACAAAGAAATATGAGATAAACGTAAATGATAAATTAAGAAAGTTGGTCTATACAAAACTTAAGCTGTAATTTGAACAATTTTAGAGATAAATCAATGAATAAAAAAACAATATGCTTGCAAGAGAAGCATCTTTCATATAGAGTGTAATCACCTACTATAACATTACTTGATTAACACACAGGGTGAGTCAATAATGGAGGCTTTGAAAAAAATTCGACGTCTTTAATTTTCTTTGAAAGGCAAAGGAATTACCTACCAACACATAAAAAAAAATTAAAAATCGGCCGACTGGTTTATAAGTAAAAAGAAAACAAAGTTAGGTCAAAAATCAAGTGCGTCACTTTTTTGGAACTGAGTGCCCACTTTTTATAATAACATTATGTTAATTTGTTTACCAAGGCAGCAGAGACAAGAGTGCATAGTTCTATTGTTTAGTAGTTAATAATGTATAATAATTACTACTTGCAAAAAAAAATGAAATATCATTATTGCTGAAACCGATGTTATATATTGTTACGACACAAGTCTATAATATCTATGATAGGGCAAACGGGTAGACATATCAGCACGAGACTGAAGGAGCACAAGGAATAACCACGTGGAGAAGTCAGTCGTTGTGGAACATAGAGCTGACACAGGACACAGGACACAGGATAGCAATTGAAGAAACAAATGTTCTGGTGAGGGAACCAGATTTTACAGGGACGCCATCGAGATACACAAAAACTCCAGGAATTTCAACAGAGACAGGGGGATAGAATTACCAGGAGTATGGAAACGAATTGTGGGAGCGGAACGCCAAACCACCGAACAAGCCAACCGTGAAAACCACCCACCGCAGCAGAACGGTCCAGTGAACACAACCTATATAAATACCGACTAGACATCATATTCTCCAAATTCAGATCTTCTGAAGAAGAGAGCGACATGTCTGTCGAAATGTGAAGAGTGTTAAACCGACGACGTGGCCAACAGCCCGGAAGCGGCCAAACCATTACTACAATCTAGTTTTTTTCCGATGTGTTAGTTGTTCCGAACATTGTACCGTATAGAAAATTTTGATATCTGCCTGTTTTCAGGAAAATGCAACAAACCGAACATTTTGGCGTGACCCTTAGCCCCCCCTTTTTTCTGTAAATTAAAAAACCGTATTGTACTGAATTGTATTAGGCGCACTTCATTTTTTGCTAAACTATAAAATAACGGTTGTGCTAAATTGTGCCAGATTTCTGCTACATTGTGCCATTTAAAGAAATGTTATATCTATCTCCGTTCTCTGGAAAATCCGAAAAAACAAGAAATTTCAACATGACTTTACTGAGCACCCATTCCGCCCGAAAATTAAAAAACCTGGTTTTGCTGAAATGTAGGTAACCGTGAAAACCACCCACCGCAGCAGAACGGTCCAGTGAACACAACCTATATAAATACCGACTAGACATCATATTCTCCAAATTCAGATCTTCTGAAGAAGAGAGCGACATGTCTGTCGAAATGTGAAGAGTGTTAAACCGACGACGTGGCCAACAGCCCGGAAACGGCCAAACCATTACTACAATCTAGTTTTTTTCCGATGTGTTAGTTGTTCCGAACATTGTACCGTATAGAAAATTTTGATATCTGCCTGTTTTCAGGAAAATGCAACAAACCGAACATTTTGGCGTGACCCTTAGCCCCCCCTTTTTTCTGTAAATTAAAAAACCGTATTGTACTGAATTGTATTAGGCGCACTTCATTTTTTGCTAAACTATAAAATAACGGTTGTGCTAAATTGTGCCAGATTTCTGCTACATTGTGCCATTTAAAGAAATGTTATATCTATCTCCGTTCTCTGGAAAATCCGAAAAAACAAGAAATTTCAACATGACTTTACTGAGCACCCATTCCGCCCGAAAATTAAAAAACCTGGTTTTGCTGAAATGTAGGTACTAGTTGTGTCGAATGTTCTGTTGTTTAAAATTTGATATACGCCTATGCTCTGGAAATCTGGAAAAACCGGAAATTTAATCGTGGACTTAGCTCCCCATTTTTTTCGAAACTCGGAATTGTACTAGTTGTCATGAACATTGTACCGTTTAAAGAAATTTAATATCCATCTCCGTTATGCGGAAAAATATGATGTTACATGATGTTACCGAGTCCCTCATTTTGCTCTAAAATTAAAAGACATGGTTGTGCTGAATTGACAGTTAAATTCACGTTTAAATTTCCGGTTTTTCCGGATTTTTCGGGTAATGGAGACACATATCCAATTTCTTTAAACAGCACAATGTTCGGAACAATTATCACATTAAAGAAAAATACGAATTACGCGAGTGGGTGGCTATGTGGAAAAAACGATATTTTCATTTTCTAGGAAAATGGCTATTATCTTTCTGTAAAATTTTACGGCACGATGTAGCACAAATTCGACACAATTCAGCATAATCTTTTGTTTTAGTTTTATTAGGCGATCTATGTTGTATTCGTACATAATGGCATAATACAATACTTTTTCCATTTACCCGGTGAGATGCACTTTCTATTAACATTATACGAGTCTATTTTGCAGCTTTATTTAATGCCAATGTCTATTTAACACAATAACACCTAACAATACCTATCACAAATGATAAATTAACTCTTTTTCTAAACGTATGTACTGCGTTGTCCAAAAGCATGGAAATTTTGTACAATGTATAAAGCACATTACTGTATTTAGGCACAGTCTATACAGTCCGTCGTCTTCACGTCGGCTCCTTTTATGTCGAGGTCCCAGATATCGTTTTTTTTTTAGACGACTGCGCATTTAACCGCGCACAATCGCGCGCTTCAGGGACACGGTGATTTGTCAAGAAATAGATTTTCTCCCACTTCGTCGTGTACAAATGAATTTCATTGGTGTTCCTTGCGCATTTAGCCGCGATTTAGCCACATCCTCTGGAACTTTCACGAACGAACTGTATTTAGGTATACATTTGCTAACGGCGTTTGACGTCACAGGTCTACACTATAGCGCCGACCGTTTAGTGAGGACGTGGTCAGATTTTTAAATACCGTTTTTCTACGTTCATGCAAAAAACAAAACTTTATTGAACTATATTTAGTGGAAAAAGTGGTTCTTTATTGCATTAGTGCGATAAAATGTTTATTGCATTCATCTGTCATTCTACTACAAATCTTTGTCATCATGACAAACATAAACGTTCAAATCGACGTCATATTTTCCTACACTTTTGGTTTTTGCATGAACGTAGAAAAAATATTGTATGCAACTCGTACAAAAAGTGCTTATTGCACTCGACGTGTTTTCCTCACAAAACCTCAATACTAACAATATCTCAACTTTTTCACGAAATGAAAATTTTGCAGACATTTTCAATTTAGTCGAAATGGCATTTGTTCTAAACGATTCCATAAAAAAAGCCTAAAATAGTTATTTATGCAACACGTACAAAAAGTGCTTATTGCTCTCGACGTGTTTTCCTACTCGGCCTGACGGCTTCGTTGGACAATTTCACGTTGCGTGCAATAAACACTTACTTTTTGTACTTGTTGCATAAATAACTATTTTAGGCTTATTTTTTACGGAATCGTTTAGAACAAATGTCATTTCGACTAAATTGAAAATGTTTGCAAAATTTTCATTTCGTGAAAAAGTTGACATATTGCTAGTATTGGGGTTTTGTGAGGGTAATTGTCAACGAAGGTAGGTACAGGAGTACCGAAGAAGATTCCCTGATCGTTTGATTCGACACTGGGAGACCTTTGCTAATATTGATAGGAGGGTCCGAGAGACGAGAAACGAAACATTTGTAGATAATAATAAAAAAGGTTTAAAATTAAATTTCAATTATATAATAATTGGCATATTGATATCATTTTAAGGACGCCGTACCCCTAGTCCAACCATTATATGGGCTTCCAACAAATTCATATTTTTACCAATCAAAGTTAATAATAAACGCAAATTATGTACCAAATTCGGTTGCTCTATGTCAAGGCATTGCTGAAATATTGTTTTTCAGATTTTCACAGTCATCTTCAGAAGTCAATTATCTCTTCAACGGTACTTCCAAAAAAAAAGTCAAATAACAAAGCGGCGTATTTGAAGATCCTATACCTAACACACTATACCTGTCTATAAACCTGCTCTGTGTCGGTAGAGTTATGAAACACCCTGTATTTTATTTGCATATTTTCAATATTTTGTGCACATTTTGACTAAAATTCTGTGCTTTTTATGCGCATATTTCATGACATGGAAATGGCGGATTGAATACCAAGAAATAGTGCTATATTAAACAAATATTTATTCCTCAGAATATCTGAATATACGTATATGGGTTGGCTTGAATAATTGGAAGAGTTCGATATCGAAACACTTCCTCGACGTTCGTCAATCGAACATTTAAAATCCATCTTGGAGTAGTGTGGTCACTGAAATTGCCAGAGGTGATGAATAAAAGCGCTGAAACTGAAATCTTACTACAAGTTACAGTGAGGTGCTATGAAAGGATCTGCGCGAGAGACCCAGCGTCGATTCACAAAATTTCGCCCGGCTGTTTTGCCGATGGCTAAATCTCGATCAGTAAGTAGTTTTCAGCGGATCTGTGCGCAGGTATCTGTAAAACACTGACCGGGTGAACCCTCGATAGTAAACACTATTACACCTGTACGTGTCTGAACTTTTCGCTCCTTAGACATAAAAGGTAGGTTCTTTTAAATAACCTAGGCAATAACTCACATTTCAAAATTTGAATCACGTAATATCCATACTTTTAATATTTTACTTTTTTCGAGCTTCTTCATTTATTTTTCCGGTTCTGACGTCTCTACTCTACCTGTAACACTGGTAAATTGGTAAAACCATAACATTACGTTCTAAAAATATGAATGTTGGTAGTAAAAAAATATGGTACAGAAGTAGTAATATAAAAATTGTTTGAATATTCATGTAAACTTCTACATATATTTCAACCTACAACTTTATACTTAATAGCAATTAATTTTTTTGAGTAACAAAATATTATTATTTACACAATTTTAAATACCTGTTGTCCGTACTGCTATTATTAAAGTAAAATTCGTTAATTAGAATAAAGACTAGATTTGCAATCATTAATTTTTGCTGTTACAGCTTTATTTGCAAATGTGTTACCAAAATTGCTTGGCTTTATTTTATCCACCATCCAAGTTATAAGAAAGTACTTATAACTGCGTGAATTTTTACTCGTATAAGTTTGGATTTGAGAAATTTTAAATATAAATTTTCACTTTTATATGTTATATGAAGAATATGAAAGAAATTATATGGTCTCTATAATTAGTTTTGCAGTTTTATCTGTTTAAGAAATATTTTTCGGAATTTTTTAATACCTAATGGTATTTGTACTCAAATAATTATTAAGTTTCGTACTTATTAAAACCCATATCAAACAAAGGTTCACAAATGTTTAATTAGATATCTAAAATACATTTTGGTAAACATTCTTATAAACCGAGTGTGCTCTACAAAACTCCAAAATAATAAAAAATCATATTTATTACGCAGAAAATGCTTTATGATAAATGTCAGATTATATTTATAAATTAAAGACGGTAATATGCAAAGTGTTTCTAAAACAAAAGATAACCTTTGCATAGTTTTTTTTTCTCAAACAACTCTTTAGGAACTTATTGGAAAATATTTTTTATTAAACAATGGTGGTCTCAATTAAAAGGGCTTGAACACTTAACAATACTTGGCATTCCTTTTATATGTTTTATCTTTTTTATATTTTTTCATGGCACGCTTTAGAAACTTTATAATATTATTTAATGGTAGCATCTTAGAGCATGTTATACAATTTTCAAATCGATGTTACTTGAGAACAGTATATCCTATCATATATCTTAAGAGTCTAAGAAATCCCCTTAGTGTTACTTATTTTCTCAATGTTATTGAATCTTTTAATTTATCGCAATTAATTAATAAGCCAAACTCACAAGCACTGGATATTTTGTTAACGTCTGATGAAAATATAGTTATTTCATCCAAGGTCACTCATTCTGAAAGGATATTTGATCATTCTATTATCTATTGTTTTATGTTCCATGAGTTGTAGTAAGAGTATCAATCCCGTTATTATATATAGAGACTTTAAATATTTCGATTTATTTACACGACTTGCCTATTTTAAATTGGAGTCATATTTACAGTTTGCAGAATATGTGTACCATGCTTGATTATATTAATCTAATTTAATTGAACTTTTTGGTAAGCATGCACCTTTGCGTACTGTGACTAAAATACGTCCTCCATGGCTCATCGTCACCATCAAGATGGTTAGTTAAGTCATGGAATAAAGTTTATCATAAATACAAAAAGACTAGGTAGAGACAGGACCTATTATAAAGATCTTAGTGACCGAAGGGAAAAGAAATCTTATTTATCATCGGTTTTTTTAAAATAAAAATAATAGATCTACATAAAATAAATTGAGATCACTAGATGCTGTCGTTCCAGCTGGAGAGTTTCATCTCCCTTTTCACTTACATGATCCCAATGTAATAAATACTTATTTTAATAATATCTACAAATATAACAGAATTATACTTCATTTGAAAATATTGATAAATTTTATTTTCATACTGTACATAATTTCATCAAATCTCAATCAGCTGGCTCTGATTAGATCTCAATTATGATGCTTAAACATAATTACATCTGTACATGCTTGAAATTTTCACTTCTTAGACATAAAAGGTAGGTTTGCAATTACTCTCATTTTAAAATTTGAGAATTTCTCGTAATATCCAAACCCACTTTTAATATTTTACTTTTTCCAAGCTTCTTAATGTATTTTTCTGGTTTTGAAATCTCTACTATACTTGTAAAATGTACACTGATAAATTGTAAAATTATATTTTATATTCTAAAAATATTAATGTTCACAGTAAATAAAAATATGGTTCAGAAACTGTAAGTATAACAAATGTTTGAATATTTCTATCAATTTTTCCATATATTTCAACATACAACTTTGTACCTAATAGCAATATTTTTTTTGAGAAGCAGGATTATTTATTTACACATTTTGAAATACCTATTGTCAGTATTGAAATAATTATTTTTTTTCTTTAGTTTTATTGTTTTTTTTTGCTGAAACTTCTGAAACACTTCTGAAAAAATAATAAAGATTAATTAAATAAGCCCTTGCGCTAAACGGATCAGTCAATGAAATAATTACATTCAAATTATGTTAAGCTGCAATTTGGAAAGTATAAGATAAATAATTGTTTAACGTAAATTCAATTTTTGTAGTTGTTTCTAATTTAAAAATACTTGTTTTTAACAATAAATAAAGTAAAATTATCATAAACTATTAAAATAAGTCATATCAATTAAAGTGTTTAGGAAGATACTTTGTTCAATGATTCCAAAAATTATCCATAAACATAAAAGCTCACCTACTTACTGAAAAATCAACTATTTAAACAGTTATCCACATTTCATAAGTTAATACCATTGTACACTATTAGATATCACAAAATATACCCTTAAATTATTTTATAAAGAACAACAAAAAAAACCATGATTTTCAAATAACACCTTAGAGTTAATTTTCGCCACATAACCTCAAAAAACGTGTCACTGCTAACCATTTTGTACTTCGTAGTGGGTGAAACATATTTTAAAAATTAACACAAAATATGGAATAACAAAATAACTAGCTTCATGTATGCGTTCAATATCAAGAGAAGGCAAAGTAAAATATTTAAAAGCACTGTCAATCGCATGCAAAAAAGAAACTAGTTCCGTAGGCACTGGTAACAAGTAGATGCCACGAGCAGTAGGTGAAATGTCCCATACCACCAGCCCCACTCTCTAGGATTGATAGTCGAGGTCGACAAAGAGGTTATGTTGATGTTGATACCGGTGCACAAGTATGGTCCATCACAAAGGAATAAACTGTGTGCATGTTACAAGTGGAAACAAAACATGTAATATTTGTGGCAAGGGATTTGATAATTTCAATACACGTAAATTGAAAGTTAATATGAGATACTTTTGCATCTTCTGAAACCGAACTAAACTAATCGTTTCTTTAAGTAATACACTGCTTGTCGCATCTGTTTTAAGAGTTGCGGCACTAACGTATAAAACGTATTTAAATCGTCTTATTATTTTGATGGGCAGTGTTTTTGCCTTGTGTATTCAACTAAGATTTTTCGTGATATACAGTGTGATTAAATAAAATATGGCGCATTATTCAAAGAGTGAAAGGGTTGACATGTTAAAAGCATATTTGTCAAGTAATGATAATCAGTGATAGTGATAATGATAGCGTATTGTGATTAACCAGTTGGAGTATAGTAAAAATGGATAATGAACAAATTCTAGATAACTATGATTGTAAGTAGAGAATCTGGTTTATATTTTCAATTTATTGGTGAGGCATAGGAATGGCAAAGGGGAGGGGAGGAGATGGCTATTAATATTTTCATAAATAAACATATTTGAATCATTCTTTGACATGTAAAAATTCTTGTTAATTTTGCTGGAGCCTATTCAAAGACATTAGTATAACACTGGCAGCGTTGTGGAATTCACATCCACCATGGCTCCCGAATCAGCGGTCCTCAACAAGTTTTCTATTGAAAAATTACGAAATGTATTTAAAATTTGACTTTTTTATTCCTGATTTTTTTGTCAAAAAACTATTAATTTTGTGTTCTACACGGTGAACCGTACTGCTGGTTAAAATATTTGTACTTATTTAAGGTTCACCCTGTATATTATATCGGTTCAGCTGGAGAATTTCCTCTGTTAATACTTATTTTAATAATGTCTACTGTAAACTGAATTGTTTAATAAATATAATAATTATACCTCATTTAGAAATATTGATCTAATAAAACTTATTGTACAGGTGTCTCAAACTCGATAGTATAAATAAAAGGATTAAACTCGATAATTTTTTAATACAGTTAAAATAAAATGTGCTGATAACAATAACTAAACTTAAAAAATGAGACAAACGCCCTTGTACTACATACATATTACAATCTATTCTCTATATATGACCTCTTTTCATTTCAAGGCACATATCCAATCTCCGCGTGACTTATTTGAGGGGTGCGTTTATTAACATTTCGCCGTTTAATTCATTACAAGCGTTTGTGATTTTTTATTTAAAATTATTTATATAAAGATGTTTTGTAAACCTTATTTTTTAAAACCCCCCCCCATAAGAAAAATGGAGGGGTGTTAAATCTCGTGACTTTCCGGACCACTGAATAGGTCCATTAATCCCAATCCATTTTTCTGGGAAAGTGTTATCTAAGTATTCGTCGTGCTGAAACTATAGGTTTCTCCTTAGCTGCAAAGGCACATTCTCCAGAAGTGCAGAAAGTTCTTCTTGTAGGAGATTTAAGTAACTCACGTAATGCCCAATTACATACCCACCGATGATGTTGCACTCAAACTCCAAAATGGCCTTGGTTTTAGACTGTACTTACAATGTGGGGATTTTCAATGGACCAGTAGTGTTCGTTGCGCCTGTTTGGCAAACCATTACTGACAAACCGACTTTCGTTTGTCCAAAGAACCAACCAACAGTTTCTACATTTAATACAATTTGAGCTATAACATTAAGTCTGTTTTCAATATGACGCTCAGGCAAATAACTCCAAATTGTCTTTAAAATTCGTTGAACGGTTGATTTATCCAAATTCATCACCCGACTAGCTTGTCCTACAGAAATTCGTGGATATTGTTCGAAATACTGTAACAGTCTAGTTGTATTAACATTGTTTCTTACCCTTCGGTCAATTATTTGATTCTTCTGAACAGAAAATCCATCTTCATTTCGTCGCAAGGCCACCTCCAATCAGGTAAAGGTTCTAAGATCAGGAATGAGGCGTTCTGGATACTTTTCTCGATATAACTCTACAGCTCTTATTGAATATTTTTGTGATTCGCCGTAAATTAGCAACATATCGAGTTTTTCTGAATGAGAAAACATTTTGTAAGCACAAAAGTTATACCACTATTTTGTGAGTTATACGTTTGACGTTCGTATTGAGCAATGACAAGTATTTTTTGAAATTTATGCACTTTAAACAACGATCATTATTTTCCAACGACTACTTGATCCTTCCACCGCTAATGCGATTTTTAGGTGGTATTTCTTTTGAGGCTCTTTAGGACGATATTGCGTATAACTTTTAAACGGGAAGAAATATAGACAAATTTCTCTAATATAAATTTATTTATTATTATTTATTAACACCACGTGTCCCAAATTTTCTTTAATTTTTTTGTATCCGCACAGTACCCATACTGTCGAATTTAAGACACCCTGTACAATATCTACATTAATATGTGATTTGGACAAGTGTACACTACCGACAGGAATTAAGTATTTGTACTTATGTGTTTTCTTGAACGGTGTCATTTTCTCTTTTAAAACAAATATAAAATTATTCTACATTATACCTACCTCCATATTTGCTGGGTCTATTCTTAAGCAACAAATGATATTATCTTTAATTGATGGATTAATCTGATTATGCATTGTCCTCGCTCCGAGACCCTAGGGGCTGCCAGATCCAACACCCGCTTCGGCTGCCTTTCATCAGGATATGTAAATTTAATTTGGCCACTTTTGCACACTCAGTAGGGCTGGTCTTATAATTAGATAGCCATTTTAATATACCTACGCATATAAAAGTTTAATATATAAAGTTCAAATATCCTATCATCCAGATATTATGCGAGAATTATAAGTATCCAGTGTTTTTGAAAATTTTGAAAGTGTTTGTTTATGCCAAAATGTATGTATTAAGGTGTATTTTGCTCCATTAAAATAGACAATATTTTTTTCTACAAGCGTGCGTATTTATAACGTCTTTATCACATTCATTTCAGTTTGGAAAGTCATTTTCCCGAACGCTTACTTTAGTATAATTTTGAACAAAAATTTGGTGGTGGTTTCTTCACAAAGAAAATTTTGTTATGAAGAACTCTCGTATACATTAATAATTGTTGCTATAGTAATTAAAAATAACGTTTAGTTCTTATTGTTTATGTGACAGACGTTGCTTGACATCTACAGTAAATTACAATCTGTGTTTCCATTTTATGAAATCAACAATGAATTCAACAGATGAACTTCCTGAATACATTTTAGTAGCAGCTAATGAAGCAAGTTTGAATTTGTTACCCGTGAAATCAAAATAAAGATATGAGAAGAAATACTCCCATTTTATTGATTGGTGTAATACTAAAAAGTTAAAATCAACAAAAGGGGAAGTATTTTTATCATATTTTTTCTCCGCTCATGTTTCTACAGGTACAAATCGCATGGATTTAAATCTGTCAATTGGGCGAAACAATTCACTAATCTGAAAATATCTTATTTAAAAATTGTGTACCGTTGCTAATTTAATCGGACGCCATCATGCATAAAACTGCAAACTTTATTGAATATTAAGTGGTAGGTACATTACAAGAACAGGTAAATCATTTTGTAAAAAATTACAGTGATCACCGGATAATAGTTAACTGAAAATCTATATTGGAAATTCGCCCTTCGACCCTCATCGAGATTTTCTGTGGTCCATATAGTGGCTATTATGAAGGCCGTTTACCCAATTCCCTGCAAATGTTGCTTCATCGGTTATCAACAGACATTTATTGAAATTGTTATTCTCATTATTTTGTAATAATAATTTTATTTGAGACGTTTGTTGTTCTTCGACAAAGTTCAGAATTTTTTTGCTCAATTTATTTGATCATTTGGCTTATCTTCTATGCTCTTCCTGAACCTTTTCATTACCAGCTTATTGAATGGAGCTAAAAAATTTTATTTTATGAAGTTTTATTTGCTGTAAAATGACATATGATCATTTCGTACAATTTTGCATTTGTTCAATTTATTTAAATACAAATTGTCTTACGTTGATGGCCCATAAGTAGTCTCTGAAGTAGACTACTTAGATTTCAATTTTATTCGCTTTAAATAACATAAAGCCATTATTGTAGCACTGTGGGTTATACCGAAAGTCGCTATCTAATTATATTATTGTTGCATATTTGGATTCTACGCGTAATTTTAGGGGGACTTTTATTAAGCTTCCGTATATCTATACAGGGTGATTCAGGTTTAATCTTGATAATCGATAGAATAGGTTAAAATAATGTTCATTTGCATATAAACTTATTTCATAAACTCGTTTCCGAGAAAGACGGCGTTAAAGTAGGAATTTTTTTCTCGTTTTTCCCTCATAACTTTTGAACCACTTATCCCATTTAAGTTAAATTCGCAACACAAACACTCCTTATGATCTTACATAAGCTTCTTAAGTTTGAACTACCTACCCTTCTTATAAATGTATTTCGTATGCTACCTCCTTCTTACTTTATTTCAAAACTACAAAAAATAATTAATTTCAATAAAACATCTACACACCACTTTGGCCTGATTAATTTCGAAACTTTTTCGTCTCCTGTTTTTTTTTCGACGTTTGGTCTTGTTTCTGAGATATTCAAAGAAATTATTGACAGTGTAACGCACCAGCCGCGTAAATTTCATTTAATGTTATAGCAACCCATGAAAACAAAATTCAGTGATTTGTGTAAACTGACGTTTTGGGCGCCGCGATAGCCGAGGTGGCTGGGAGACGACTGCTCGTGGAACCAGTCTGGATCAGCTATGTCGGTGTGGGTTCGAATCCCACTATAGTACCATGGATGTTTGTGCTCGTCGAGAGATGCACAATAAGTCTATAGGCTGCGGTGCATCCGGTGACACTGTCGGACGGCTCTCAAAAAATAACCGACGTTTGTGAAAATCATTGTCAAAAGTATTATTTAAAGAGTGTTTTTAGTGTTAAGAAAAAATGGCAATAACCTCAAACATAAATTCAGTAATAAGATTTACAACAAACTTATCAACTACTAAAAAATTACAATAATTGTTCAAAGTGCATTCCTCCAGCATCAATACATTTTTGGCATCACAAGCATGTCTTATCCTGTGGATCAATTCCTCACGGGTATGTATTGGCGTATCATACACAATTGCTTTTAGATGGCCCCAAACGAAATAATCCAGAGGATTCATATCAGGCGAGCGCGGAGGCCAAGCCACTGGTCCTTCGCAAGGAATTCACATATTTGGGTGGTTGTTGGGTTGCCGTCCAATCCACCACTGCCGTACTTGCCTTCCGTAATGTGCAGGAGCACCATCCAACTGCATCCAGTTCCCTTGAAGTAAATTTAAGGGGACATCGTCAAGTACGTCGGGGAGAGAGTTTTGCAGAAACTCATGAAATAAATCCCCATTTAAACGAGGAGGCAAAATATGCGGCCCACAGAGGTTATTACTTAAAACACCTATCCACACATTTACCCTAAACTGTTGCTGAAATGAAGATTGTCTGACACATTGAGGATTGACTTCACTCCAAACGTGAATGTTGTGGTAATTCACAATTCCAGCTTTTGTGAAATTAGATTCGTCGGTCCATAAAACCTTATGCAGAAATTGTGGATTAATTTCTGTTGAATCTAAAACCCATCTATAAAAATTTAAACGTTTTTCAGCATCTCCTGGCCAAATTGCCAATTTGTTTCATAGTGCAGGCTGAAGTATTGATATTTTTAGAAAGATAGAAAGCCGCCTATCATTTCTTTACAGATATTTTAAAAAGTGTTTAATTTTACTCAGAGTGAATGAACATTTTTTGTCGAATTTGCTTAACTTCAAACCGATAAAACTTGGTTTTTCTAAATAGAATACTCTGTACATTTAATCAAGAACTGGTAACAATTATACAAGGTTTTTGATTAAATATAAGGTGTTTCATTTAGAAAAACCAAATTCTGGCGAATCGAGGTTAAGCAAATTTGACAATAAATTTTCATCACCCTGTGTAAAATTTTACAGTTTTTAAAACATCTGATAGGCATCCCCCTGCCCCTCTTTTAAATATCAATACGTCGATGAAAAAAATTGGTAATTTTGAATTAGACTATTCAAAGGCAACTTTTTTTATATACATACCTACAGTTTTAATAAATTTAAATTCAAATTAAATTGTTACGAACAAGATAAAGGTAGTACGTAATACATACTAGTAAACATATTATTATGTAGTTAAATACTTAACTTAAAATAAATGTTGTTTAAAATACATACCAGATAGTAAATGAGCATATGGTAACGTACTTATGTATCTATATTATGCTATTATGTTGATAACGATAATATCTGAAATATTAAACGATTTTTAGATTAATTATTAATCAAATTCGTTTTTAGATAAATGTGAACAGTGAAACAAGATAAGTAGATGATTAATAATAAATAGTTAACTCTGAAAAATAAATTAGTTGCTGTACATCCATTCACTGAGAATATTTACAGATAAACCAATAAAATAATGAGTAATGTAGGTGTTATCTGCTTTTTAAGTATTAACTCAATAGAATATTGAATACGTTTTTAAAATAAGCTTAGAAGATCTCAGATTTGCCTTCCTGCATCTGTAGATACCTACTTATGGATTTTATTCTGAATTTGAAATCCAAACACATTTGTTTCATATTTTAAGCTTTCTTGTCTGAAATTAAACCGGTTTAGATAAAGTTTCCTTGTCATAAAGTTTGTAAAACCAATATTTTTGCCTTCATCAGACAATGAGCTTTTAAATAATATTTTTAATATTTTTTTAGATTTAAATATTTCATGCTGGACTGGACTAGGTTGTTGGGTAAACAAATATGAAAATAAATTAATTGTTCTCCTAGAACTGTATTAATGTAAAATGGTATACTAGTTGCATGGTGCTAAAAATACGTAGTTGAAATAATTTTTGTTTTCTGTATGTACAACGAGGTATTTATTGTAATAAATATTTTATTTTCAAATTTGTGGCCAAGTTAATTTCTGACGAATTGGATCAATATATGAAAAGGTGGTAGAATTTGTTGTTAACATTGAAAAAATTCATGTTTTTCTCTTTTATGCATTTACATACAGCTGATGAGTATTGTGATACATTTATAGTATTATTTTCGAATTTTCAGTCAAATCAAGTATTTTGCACCATGTAGACCAACTTTTGATCAATATGGTGTTGTAAAAATGGAAGAATTTATTTCTAATAATAAAAAAATCATTAACGCAGTGATTGTCATTTTTGCCGGAGGCGCCAGTGTTTTTTATTAGTTTGAATATTTTTATGTAAGAAAAGTAACAACGATTATACTGATGCAAAACATGTTTTGTGAAAGTCGTTGGACAAATTAAAGTAATTATTATACAATAATAACATATAAATATATAATATAATTTCATTATTTATTAAAATTGCTAACGTTCCAACTCCTTTATTGTGTCTTTATAAACACTGTAAAAAATAATTACAGTAAAAATAGATGGCAATTCATTTACCATTCATTACTGCTGTGATTTTCTTATAGATTGTGATTTTACAATTAAACTGTAAAATTTCATTGTAAATTTATTTTGCGATGTAATTTTCCGTTTAGTAACTGTAATATTACTTTGTAATTTTACAATACAAAAATTTTTACAATGTAACTTATATAATTACTTATAAAGGCACAAAGTAACTTTACAATCAATTGTATAATTACATTGTAATAAAACATTTTTCACTATAACTACAATGTAATTTTTATTTATTGTACAGGATGGTCCACTTTGGACACTTAGGTACCTATAGAAGGTTTCTCCTATTTTCGGAAAAGACAGAAAAAAGTTAAGCAGCTGTTTCGGGCTCAATTTTTGAGAAAAGTTGAATTGAAGAACATTTCGATTTGTTTAAAAAATACCTACGTGATGTTTTCAATTTTGGCCGTTCTCTATGATAACTGTAAAACTTTTCTACTTATAAAAATATTTAGCGGCTTACGCTTTTTTCACTTCTAGTTTTCCGTTACTTTCATATTTTTTTAATAAAACATATGTGTTTTAATTTTTGCAATATTTTCGCAATATTTATTTACAAAAAGAATTTGCTAGTATATTTATAACTTAAAAATATTTTTATGCATACCTACGTATCAAGTACAAAACTTCATATCAAAAAATGTATAGGATGTTATTATTTTTTTTTACAAGTTTGTGTAAGTCACTAGATTCTACACAAAAGCTGAATATAGTAATCTCATTAGAGAGTACAAATATTTTCAGAAATAAAAAAATATAGAATACCATAGAAAAAGCCTAAAATTAACAAATGTATTGTATCAAAACGAATCAAGATATTGAATTGAAATATTCGTCATTCAACTTTTCTCAAAAACTTTTTCCGTGACACTTGTACTATTGTTTTCTCTATCTTTTCTGCAAATAAAAGAAACCTCCTAAAAGTACCGAAACCCCTACAGTCAATTTTAAGAAAGTTACTTTAATGGCATCTTGTGTATAACACACGAAATCTCTAACAGTGTTTTGACATAGATACCTAATAAATTTTCTGAATAGTAATTCCAGAATTAACAATTGTTACTTACCTTACGTAACAATCATGTCAGGCTTTTCTGTAAGTTTCTCAATAACATCACTGTATCAGGATGTTATTTTAAAAGAAAAATCTTCGTTCTATTAAACATTTTTGCACAAATTGTGTGAAAAACATTTACAAAATCGTACTATTACTAACCGATTATATAAGTTCAGCTCAGTTAGCTAATCCGTAGTTATAGCTACCTATTATATCTTCAATAATTTAACTACCTTATTTTGTTTAATTTTTTGAAGTGAGAAAAACATGTAGGTACACCTAAAGTGGTACGCTACGAATATAACGAATATATTTTACTTTTTGATAGATTAGTAAAAACGTAGGTAATGGCGTATACTATTGTCGACTACAAAAATTGCTGCTGCTGCTTTCACAGCTCCAACATTAATTTTACTATTTTTTCTAGTATGTTATGCAATTTTGAATAAGAGTTTATAATGTTAGAATAAATATAGTTAGATTATGAAAAATAAAATATTAAGGTCTTTCGATATTTTTTATTTAATTTGGTACCTGTACATTTAGGCCATTTTTACAAAACAGGACACTTAACGTTATACAAAACATATAAAACAAAGTAAATCTATATATTGTATATATCAAATAATAAAGTTTCTTGTATATGTAAACATAAAAAATATATATATTTTATAATATTCAAACGAGATCTAATGTGTAATATAAGTACCTACAATTTAAATATAATTCTAACGTAGAAAATAATATATTGTTTATATGTAAGATGAACAGAGTTCAGCCTGCAGTTGGTATTTGATTTTTGTAGATGCAAAAATACCATTGTTCCTTTGCTTCAATAATTCTGTATAAAATACATACCTATTACGTTATCTCATATAGGTTATGTTATAAGCAACACAAGACAAAACTACTTATTGTAATAAAAGCACTCACTAGTCACTCTAGATTTGATTATTTTGCTAGTCACTACTCACTAAATTAATTATGTAAGTACTTAAGTCCTAGGTACACGCTTCATTTGTCAAAATAAAGCATGCTTTATTTAGGTTATGTTACAACCAGCACTAGACAAACCTATTTATAGTACTAAAAACACTCACTTGTCACTCTAGATATGATTATATTGTTAGTCACTACTCACTAAATTAATTATGTAAGTACCTAGGTCCTAGGGACACGCTGCATTCATCGAAATGAAGCAAGAAATAATGAAGGCGTCACCACCCAACGCTCTCAACGGTTAGTGGCAGTACGTTTTAAAATTAGTAGTATCTTCACACACAAATTAAGCATATTTTTACAGTCAATTATATAGTAAATTTGGTATGTTCAGTAATTTTACAATGTAGAAGTGGATTTCACATTGCTAATTGTAAATGTATTACAATATATTCTAGAAATGTACATATTACATTATAATTACATATGAAGTTTACGGTTTTGTTGTATATTGGCAGTTTTCTTGTAAAATTACAATCGTCAGTGTAATATCATCATTATTTTTAGAATTATTTTAAGACTATTATAAGGATATTTTTACAAAGTATATTTGTAAAGTTACTGGCCTTTTTTTCAGTGAAGGTTTAAAAAAATAAAATGATTACACACTGTAACATAACAAAAACAAACATTATTATTATTACACCTAACATTACCGAATAAAGAGCATATCTAAATGTCTGTACCACAATTATACAGGGTTAACTATGATTAAGTACTAAAATTCTAACCACGTGCTCAGCGAGACCTAAAAGATATTAAAAAAATTATCGACGACTATTATAGGGTGCATTATCCATTATAACCACAGCATCAGGTTCCATATGTGGCAAAACAGTGAATTTTGTCATTGTCGGTCACACATTAACATTGATCGTCGGCTATGATAGGGAGCATTATCCATTACAACTAAAGAACCAACTTGGTTTTTCGATATATGTGGCAAAACAGATTCAAACTATTTTTAAATACTTCGTTACCCATATCCTCACGATAGTTTCCTGTTCATCGTTCACCTTTTACAGAAGGAGATATTAATCCAGTCAAAAATACTTTAAGAAATGCCTGTCGTTTGCTTTGGATAGTGTAATTGTACCACACTTTTATAACTGTATGGCCTTCATTTATCGATGTTTCGTCAGTGTAATATATTCCCCGATTCAGATTTCGTCCTTTTAATATTTGTTCTAATTAGTTTCTTCACAATATCATTCTTTCGTATTTTTCTATCAACATACTCTTTCAGTTTCAACCTGAATGATTGTTATTATCGCTCATTTTTTAAATTTCATTTATGAATTGTTCTACGAATCGTGTATTTTGTATCATCAATCTGTATTTACTTCCTTCCGCGAGTTTTCACTATTTTCGGTTTTGTTGTTGTACATTCTTCTTTGCCATTATTTATTGCACGGTATACACTACTCACAGACACTCTTGGTAATGAATTATATATTTCAACCGCATCAATTACACTCATATTTCTCGAGTTCATATTTGTTCGTTTAAGTTTTTTACCATATTCCTCATTTGTTATATTAGGGCGTTTACGATTTTGAGAACACGCTGTAGAGCTTGAATTATTCTTCATTCTTAAGAGCACAAACTCAAAATCACTAATAAACTAATTGCAATTACAATTAAATTAGCGGAAAGATATATCCGACATTTTCCCTACACCCATGGTAACAGATGGATCCGTCAATTCTTCATAATCAATAGAAACCGAGCATTTTTTTTAGTAAACAAATCAGCTCTCAGGGTTTTTTCCGGATGTTTTAAAGACAGCGGTAGCTAAACCTTTATATAAGATTGGGGATACATCAAAATTAGAAAATTATAGACCTATTTATTTGATTTCGAACGTGGCCAAGATTTTTGAACATCTTTTAAAAACCCGTTTAACAATTTTTTTAAAAAAATTTCAAATATTGTCTGACTGTCAATTTGGATTTCGAGAGGCCAAATCTGCAGAGGATGCCATCTACAATTTAACATCTTATATCTACAAAACACTAGACAAAAAAATACCAACGATAAGTAGCTTTTTGGACCTCTCGAAAGCTTTTGACACGGTGTGTCATAAGAAATTAATAAATAAATTGAGTTTGTTTGGGATTAGGGGGAGAGCTGGTGAAATTATACAAAGTTATTTATACAACAGAACGCGAAGAGTAGAGATAAATGGAGTTTATAGTAATGCAAGAAATATATCACTCACACTGTTATTAATTTTATATATGGATAGTTTATTTCGAGTAGATACTGTTGGAAAAATTATTAGTTTTGCCGATGACACTGCTGTTATCTATACAGGCAGTACATGGCAGGAATTACAACAAATTATATTTGACGATTTTCCGTTCTTATCTCAGTGGTTCAACAAGCTTACATTAAATCTCAGTAAACTAGTTACCTGCCTTTCAGCTCTTACCAAACTGGATTACCTAATACCGGACCCTTAAAAATTGGCAATCATTCTGAAATTCCTGAGACTATATCGGTTAAATATCTTGGTGTACAAATAGATCGACATATGCGCTGGGACCTGCAAATTAAATACCTTGTCAAAAAAATTAGAGGGATATTACCAAAATTTAAATATTTAAAAGAATTTCTAAATTTAAAACATTTAAAACACTATATTTTTCTCTAGTGCAGTTTCAATTGACATATGGAATTATGAGTTGGGGTGGTATAAATGAAAAAAAAAAATAAAAATAATATTAAAATTTAAAAATAATATTCGAAAAACCGTACACTTTTTCTAGTGATAGCTTATATATAGCTAAAATTTGTGATGAAAAAACAGTAGGCCAAAGAGATGTAGACTATATAGCACTAAGATTGTATGCATTGCCTCCTTTTCACTTTCACATAAGAACCGATATTACGATTTCTAGTTTTAAAATTAAATTGAAAAAATGGATATTTGAGACTGATAGACAGTTTTTGAGTGACATAGTCAACTCTTGCTATAATAAATAGTATTTAAATAAGTTTTGATTGATACTTTTCTACATCTTTCTGAACCTAAACGAAAAAAAAATGTATTGACGTCTTTGTGAATGTATACTTACCTGATTGTGATATTTATATGTGCATTACCAAATTATGTTTTATTTTAGGTTCATAAAATGTTTACAAGAATGCATATATAATAATATATACCTACCTTACACCTACCTGAATGTGACTTAAAATATTACTGGCTATGACAAATTACCCTATTATATATAAATTAATATTACTGAATGTTTTTAGTTGGAGAATCTTATATAGAGACTTTTAAAATAATTTGTGCCAGCCTACAACACAAACAAGTAACTTCGCTAGTTGCTTCTGTGTTTTCTCTGTTTATTCAATTTTATTCATGTATTTTTGTTCTGTATTTGTTCTGGATTTTGAAAACTGAATATATATTATTATTATTATTATTATATTTTAATGTGGCTCATGCGGATTTGCTGGAGAAAAAATTGTGTAATCGGTTATAATATGCGGAACATACAATTCAATATAATTTTCTATAAAAATATATGGTCAACATGTATTTCTCTTTGCATTGATTGCTATAAATTGTGAGCGAATTTATCATGAATCACTCTCTACTATTTTGGAATCGGACTATAGTAGCCGGTAGAAGATTATGCAATAAATCTGGCAAATTAACTGGATGCTGTACGTAATTTGATCCATTTAAACGAGGTGGTAAGATGAGAGGACGTGATTAATTTGTCAATGATTTCTCTTTGCACCTTAATTTTAAATTCAGATTGATAATACACATATTTCACTGCATGCGGGTTTTCGGCAGTATAAATGTGTTCATTATATAAATTTGTCATAACACTTCTTGCCAAATAACAGTCATCGGTAAATATTTTATTTTATAAAAACTTTCATATTGTGTATTAATGAATCGACAGAAGCCTAATCTTAATTCTTGGTCGAAAAGGCTCTTGTACTGTCTGGTGGTGGAATGGATGCAACAGTTGTTCCAAAAAGTTCTGTTTACTGTATCTTCAGAAACTCCAACTTCCAAACTTAGGCGTCTGGTGCTCAGATTCGGACCTTTTTCAACTTGTTCTAAAATTTCTAATCAACTGTTGCAGGAGCAATATACCCGAAAACGCCTTTCAACAGTGGCAAATGATTGGTGGTTTGGTCCACGATCATTTGGAAATCTTTCTGTGTACTCACTGACTCCCGATTATTATTGTAACCTAATATGATATCGGTTTCTGCTTTGGTATAAGGTACCACCATAGCGAATTAATGAGTTCAATGATAAATTGCAAAATTTAACGATTAAGGTTTATCAGAACGAATCGTTTGATAATACTCTTTTGTAACTAATGGTATAAAAAATATATACCTAGTGTAGAAAGCAATAATGAACTAATAATAAAAAATACTTCATAATTCCTTATATAAACGGACTTCCTGAAAGAATATCAAAAGTACTTAATAAAATTGTAAATATAGAATTTAGTAATGAGAATACTGTTAAAAAGTTGTTCACAAATTGCAAAGAAAAAACCCCAAAATAATTTAAGAGTAATATTATATATAAAATTCCTTGTTTACAATATAGAAACGTTTATATAGGACAAACTGGTAGATACTTATCAGAAAGAATTACAGAACATAAAAATACTATAAAACCGTTAAATTTGTTAAGGATAATAAAACTGCTCTTACTGAACATGTACAGAGGTTCTTACATAATTCTGATTTTGATTCCACGGAAGTGGGAGGAATCAATAAAAATGATAAAAAACGCTTATTGCTCGAAATGATAAACATAAAAAAACATACAAATTGCGTAAATAAAAAGCAAGACATTCAGAACACTTCATATTTTGATTTAATTAACAGAATCAGATTAAAATAGTAATAATAATTATTGTTCTTTTTAATACACTTCTTGATCTCTGTGAATTTATTCTGACTATATATTTATATATTTTTTAATGAGGGAAACCTGGACAACCTCATTAATTAGGGGGGTAGTCAAACGTCAACCGGTATCAATCTCTCACATTGACCTAAGCCAAGATTCTTCCACCTTACCATACCCGCAGAGAGGGTGCCAATCCTCTCCACGAATATAGCTTATATACGGTCTACTGGCTGCGGGGGTCGAACCCACAGCGATCTAGTCACCTCGATTCAAGTACTGACGCCTTAAACCGCACGACCACTGACCGAAATAGTCTCGATCCTCATATTTTAGCTTGCGTTTTACAAACACACTGTATACATTCTACAATTGAAGATGATTAATCTTTCTATATATTAAATATGCAGTAAAGAATAATGAAATAAGATGTTACTAATAAATAATGATTTTGTGAATACATTTTATATTAAATAAAGCCATGCGGCAAACGATGTGACAACTAATAACCAAATACTGTCAGCACTGAGCTGACATTCAATATACAAAACATTTGTCGCAGAAGTTGAACGTTTGTTTGTATTGTACTTAAGTACACAACCCAACAAGTACACATACACGCGGGTTGGTCCAAAATAGAGGCAAACCAAGTGAAATATTTTAAGAAAATCCGTGCGTATACTTGTCAATGCAAATAATAAGAACGAGCGGGAATAAAGCACCGTAGTTGTACATGAATAAAAAGCGGTTTCTACGGTTTATTGTATACCATCATTTTTCGTTATTTTGATGTAAGAATTGTCTTAGCGTGTCATAAACAAATGCTTGAAAATATTTTATTTGCAGGAAGAAACCAGGTAAAATATAGTGTGCCATTATAATACGAAATTCTAAAATTAATCCATGGTAATTCAGGAATGGAATTAAGAAATATTACAATTAAAATTATTAGAAATTAGAATTATTAGGTATATCTGTATTATAAAATACAATTCCCCCTTTGTTTTAACATTTGTTCAATTATTAAAATAGGTTTTTCTGAATAAAAAATAAAAAAGCAAATTAAAATAACAAACTAAAGTCAATAAACTTAAAAAAGTAAGTATTTGTAAACTTTTGTAGATCCTTTGTATACAGATGCGACCATTTCTTCGTTTATGGTGATAGCTTCCAGAAAATTTTGTTGAAGTTGTCATCAAAATCATTTCTTTACAGGGTCATTCAGAAATACTAGGAAAAAATGTACATAATCTACGTGAGAAATTACTTGACTTCTACTTTTTTTTTCCCGAATAATGTTAGTTGAGACAATAAATCTTGCAAAATTTGAAAAAGTCATGTTTTGTAAAACAATACATGAGGTTCTTAATAGTCTCGATCTTGCAAGACCATATCTTGTATTGTTTTTCAATTTTGCAAGACTTCCATGATTCTTGTGAGACTTTTGTATTCAAATGAGCAACATGGATTTTTATTACTAATTTGGTAACAATGGTGGTTACTTTCGGTCAAATATGGTCCTACTCAGAGCTCACACGTAACTATTGATATTGTCGATCGTCAAAAGTGTTCGATTGGTAATTGGTAGACTTTATAAAGTATAGGAACGGCCAGTTTTACATAATAAGTAATAAACAAAATAGGTGAAACAGAATCGAGCTCTTTCAGGCAAGTGGCAGTGAATTTATAATTAGTTCTAGTTTATTTTATATGCTGGATGTCATTTAAATAAAGTATATATATCTAAAATAGAAATGTAATATTTATGTGTTCAACTAATGCTTACTTAAATATTATCTCTTCTTATTATGTTTGCATGATTTCTTGTCACGCCATAGTTTTTTTTTAATCTTACATTGTATTCCAATCCAAGCTGTCAAGTCTTGCCTTGTCTTGCGAGACAAAAAAACATCAAGAAAAAGAGCAAGACAGGATGTCAACACTATTTCCGAATTCTAATATTTGCAGGCCTAGGGGCCTCTTGAAATGGATCTAAAATTTAGCATTTTGTGAAGGCGATCTTAATGAATGGAGATGTTTTTTTACTATATTCTTTGGAAATGCATCCGAAGCAATAGTTTTAGTCATATTTTTCAAAAAGTAAATTTAGATTTTTAAAAAAATATATAGTAAGAATTAATTATTTCTGAATAGTGTTTTTATCGATACCTGTGTCAAAACACTACAATATCCACCATGGTTTAGTCGTACTATTATAAAAATTTTTCACAAAATTCAAAATATGGTGCCATTACAAAATAAATGGCAATGTACAGGATTTAGCAAAATAGTCATTAAGGACTTGAACTAGTATTGGGAAAGAATATACTGTTGAAATTGAAAGACAAATCCAATCCTAACCATTTCCGGTCGTATGTCAATAATAAATAGTAGTAGTATCCCACATTCTATGAAATCCAATAACGAAGTTCTTACCGCAGAATATTGTGAATGTATTTGCTCATGTTTTCAATAATGCTTATATTTCGTTTTCTAGATTTTGTCACGAATGTGATATTACCTACCTCTTACAATGTCCCATGTCGCTCGATATCCAGTACCTATCCCTATCGGATATTTAGAAAAAATATAAAATTGCTTCATTATTTAAAATATGTGATAGAAAAATTATTGATAATAGACCTATTTTTATTCTAAATAACTATATAGTAACATATTTGAAATGGTTGTGTATGAAATCTTACTTAGCTATGTTAAAATTGTTAATTTGTATCGACCAACACGGATTTATGTCGGGGCGTTCAACTAGTAATTTACTTTGCATTCCACAATATAAATATTTCAGAAAAACTTGAGAATGTTATTGCTTACACTGGCTTTTGTAAAGCCTTTGACGTGATTTACTGTTAACACTAGTGCGAAAATAGAAAACAGTGAATAAATTTTAAATCAGAGAAATATTCATTTACTTAATTAAATTATAAAAAGTAATTATTAATAATAATATATCTACCCCTCATTCAAATCACAAGGATTAGCTCAGAAGTCGGAGACTTGTGTGGGTGAGGGGGCGGCATATTATTATTAGCAGGTCGTATTTGCGTCCAGAGGATACGTATGAGAATTAGATATTTTTATGCTTGTTACAACAGTAACTAAAAGAGACAGAACCATATAATTATTATACAGATTACTCTTCAAAAGTCAAGAATAGACCCCCAGGAAAGACTTAATTTGGTAGGCCCTAACCACCATTCAATACAGGAATGAGGGAAACCTTGAACACCTGATTAATTATGGGGATGGTCAAACATCGACCAGTACCAATCTCTCACATTAACCTAAGTCATCATTCTTCCATCCTACCACACTCACAAGAGGGTGTTAATCCTATCCGCCTCCAGCAGATTGCCCACATCGATTCTAGTACTGATGCCTTAAACCGCTTGACTACTGACCGACCATCGCCAATCTCATTAGTAGCTGTAGTAGTAATTATTTCTGTGAAACTTGTACCAGGGTAGAGAGAGCAATGTAGTCCGCCGAAGTTTTGAATAAAATTTGACCCGCGATGCTCTTGTTTTGTAATGAGTCTTCTATATAACCCTCCGCCACTGTACCGGACTTCTATCCATCGTGTCTCATTTTTGTAGTAAGATTATAATCAGAGTCAACAAACGCGCCGATGATCGTCGGAAGGAAAGGTGAGAATCAGGCAAATTTAGAAATTCAGCAGTATTAGCAGGCATCTTACTAAACTTGTTGATTTCAACTGGAGTCGTAGCATATTTATTCTTAATGTATTTATATTTTATGAAAATTCTTGCATGATTAGTGTGTGCTGGATGAAGGGCTATGTACTTTCTATAGTAGTTCAAGTATAATGAACCAGTAATAACAAAAGTTTGTTGTACATACGTTTTTGTGCCTCGTATACGCATAACTAGTAATATTTCCAAATCTTCAATATTATTGAATTTTAAGTTATACAGTTCTTCGCGACAACATACTCCAAATATAATGAAAATTACGGTAACTTTCTATATGAGGCATGTTTCATTTTGTGCCATACTTTCGACTTTTTCGGTCGATATCCTTTTGCTTCGAAAAAGCAGCAAGCTTGTAACATTTGCTTTTGTTCTCATTCTTTATGCTCATCATCTCTGGACGTTTCTTCAAAGTATGTATAAAGCATTTTTTCACTGAACTTGCCACAGATATTTTTTAGGTCACAATATCTCAAGAAACGTTTGACCAAAACTTGTACTGTTGCTTTGACTTTCTAGACAAACTTACTTAGTAGGTTTATTAGCAGCTTCTTCGGTTTCTGCTAGAAGAAATTCATTTTCTTGTTCACTTTCCATGCCACGAAATTTGAAGTTATTTGTCAACAAACTCGAACTGGATTTCAAAATGATATTTTATAAAATTAATAACGAAGAAATGCATCTTCGGTGTCGTGTCCAAACTTCTCTTCTTACAAAATAAAATAGCACTTTTAGCAGTTTTATCATAAATAACTATTATTTAAAAGACTGGCTTAGCTCTGGAAGGTCTTCCAGAGTTTAAGTCTAATCACGACCTGCAAAGGAGAGAACATACTATAAGGTCGTAGTCTAGATGCATTGCGGATCGCTCTGTGCCGAGTTGATCATGGACTTTTACAAAATCAGTCGCATATGTCAAAACGCTTCCGATATATTGTACTATTTAGATGTTAAAATATGTTCTGTGTAGGATGTATTTTTATTAGCTCTATTCTCCAAAAAGTTTTCGGAGAGACCACGAGGCGAGCGAGTTCAGCTCGCGATTCTTTACTAGACGAGTACGAGACTAGCCTGATCCGCGGCGCGACAGGACGGCGACTACCTAGTGCATTTCCTCCTTAAACCTACACGGCTTCGCACACTTGACCAGCAGAAGGAAGTAGTTGAGTGTACAAGATGGAAGTTGGTAGTACGGAAGAAGAATTTTATATTTTAACGAAGTTGTGTGAAGAGGAATAGGAGGAAGAAGCAAGAAAAATGAGAAAGTTTTGAGTTACCCCATCAGTAAAAAGATAAAGCTATATGGTGAATTCCATCATTTATTTCCTGAACTGGAAAGAGATCAACGATAATATTTTCAATGTTTTAGAATGTCACTTTTTTTATTTTTGAGCTTGGAATCGTTCTACAGCGCCAAAACGCAAGATTTCGTAGAGCAGACTTGCTGTTTGTTTAAGATAAGTAATAGAGCTTGTTGATAAGCGAAGGTGTCCTACAATTCAGCGACCAATCCACAACTGAACTGGTCGAACATTTCTAACAGTTTGAAATTAATCCTTGGTCTTCGTGGACACAGACCTTAGGTCGGACTAATGCGGCCAGGGATAGAAATCGCAGGTCACTGATACGACCGGCTGTGACGGTCATTGCGGGTGACGGTACGTGTCAGTACTGGTCCAGTGTGCCGCGTTCATTAAACAACATGGGTACCTTCATGAGCAGGCTTTGCTGATCCGTGTTGTGCTGGTATGTGCAGGTATAATGAGCGCGATCTGTTTAACCTTAATTATTAAATATTATATTTGTATTTATAATAAACATGTTAATAACATAATATGAAATTTAATTGAACGCTTAGGAATTTCTGGAACCGCTTTCTATTGTTAATTAGTTGTTTGTTTAATTTTCATTTAAAATTTAGTATCTAATTTTCATTTAGAATATAAACTAGACATTGGACATGCCTGGAGCATTCAGACTAACTAGAAATGTTTTAAAATCTGTAGTTTATGTATACGTGTATGTAAAATAATTAACATAAATAAATCTAATAGGTATGTATTTCTGTAGAAATGCCACACAATTTGTTAACATAATTTACTGTCAAATATGCTCATTAAGTAATGACTCTTCACTCCTTCAAATATGATCAAATCTTCCACTGGCAAAAATTCTTCTATTTGCAGCTAGAACTTAGAGGTCAGTGATATTTGGGAATGCACTGCAAGATCAATATACCCTACAATATTATATTATTTCCACTGAGCACTGGTGAAACGATTGGCTCAGTCTAATGAATTTATGTAGATAAGGATTACTTTTTTACATATAGGTAGAAATAATCCCAAGTTACAATACTTTCAATTAAGGTCAACTTTTATCAACTGTTGATACCCAAACTGATTTAGGTTAGGTGCTCACATATGGTCTGAACATATTTCCGACATTATGAAAAAGTTAACTTTGTCTTATCTTTTAAATAAGCATGTCCAGAGTTAAAAAAAACAGTGCTAGTTTGGTTTAGTGCACAATGAATAAGTGTGAGTCGGAAGAGATTGTGGAGGCTGCAAATATTACCATAAGCAATTTGCTGCCTACGAAGTGAAGATCTTTATACGATATAGCATACAATCGGTACAAAAAGTGGTGCGCCGAGAAAAATGTTCAAGTATACAGCGAGAATGTTTTGTTGGCATACTTCAGTGAAAATGCAAAGAATTACAAGCCACATTATGGGCGCAATATTCTATGGTTAAGTCATGCTTGATAATTATGAGCAAATTCCCCAAGCTGATCGCATTTTTGAAAAGAACCAGAGACGGATATCAAAAAATCGAAAATATTGACAAAGGATGAAATCGACCGTTTTCTATCAAGTGCAGATGACAAAGAATTCTTAATGATTAAGGTAAGATTACTATTGTTGTTAGGTATTTCAATTATTAAATATTTTGATTTTTTATTGGTTGGATTAATTCTGGGGATTGCCGGAGCTTGTCGAACTGATGAACTAGTCAATTTAACTGTATATGATATTGAGGGTGTAGGCTCTTCCTTGATTGTAAAAATTCCAAACACTAAGACAAAGATTCCACGAACCTTTCTGGTTACCGATGTGGGAAATATGCTTGAATTGTTTCGGAAATACCTGTCCCTTCGTCCTCCCCACGTCAAGCATAAGCGCCTTTTTTGTACTACAAAGCAGGAAAATGTAATTCGCAGCCAGTTGGCAAGAATATCATGGGAAAAATTTCGAGTGTAGTAACTTCGTATTTAAAATTACCTGATGCTGCATGTTATACTGGTCATTGCTTACGAAGATCTTCAGCGACATTATTGGCAGATGCTGGAGTGGATATCACAACAATAAAGCGTCATGCTGATTGGAAATCAGCGACAGTCGTTGAGGGTTATGTCGAGAACTCCATTGAAAATAAGACCAAAATTGCTAATCAGGTTTTAGTAGGTACCACTACTAGCGCAATCACAAAAACTGTAAATGTAAGCGAAAGTAATATTCCTTCTAATATTAATTTTGAAAATTGTACAAATGTAACATTTAATTTAAATGTCAATAAATAATTCTAATGTTATCTTTTTTTCTTGCATGAAAAACGTTCTCCGTAATGTAAACTTCCTTGGGAGCATTATACTCCCTTGGGAATAATCGACTATTTCTGTTTTAATTTTGATGTCATAGAAACTGATTTCTACTCCCGACCGTGGAAAGCTAAATCAGCATTATTATATTGACTTAAGAAAGACCAGTCAGTATTCAGTCAGAGATATTCTCTATTTTTAATACGATTCTTATTTGAATTGTTATTTAAAGCTTAGTTGTGATACAATAAAATTTTCATAGTTGTTGTCCTGCAATTAAAAATAAATGTTATATTGTTTTCAATAATATTGAAAAACAAAAAAGGGTTCTTGTATTTACACTTTTTATTTATTTTTCTTTTATTACCAAGAATGTTTATATTAAAAATATATCTCCAAATTCTCCTCTCTCTTTCTCTGTCAACATAATTTAAGGAAATTTGGTATATTTAGGTTTTACAGGGCATTGAACAAGAAAACGTTGCTAGATTTTTGATAAAAAATTTAGGAAAAAAATCACAGAAGACCGTGGAGTGGTAAACTAAAATGCATCTGAATTTTTATAAACAATTTTATCCGGTGGACAAGAAAATGTACCCCTACTTATAAGAAATAGATGTGGTTCATATATACGATTGAATTTCTCCCCATTTTACAATAAATGTTAGTGCCCAACTGCATGAACAGAACTTTTTACGACCAAACGGTATATGTTATCAAAATTTTGCAAGAAATTGTAAAAGTAGATTAGCATAAATCGTCGTATTTTGACCTTAAGAATCTAGGATGGTTTACTGGTAGATGCATTTCAGGTACACTCTGTATGTACTGATTATTTGTATTGTATTTAATATATAATATAAATAACACGCATTCTTCTGTCTAAGGATGAATATGTAACCTTGGACAATTAACGTTTTCCATACAAAACATCAAATTTTGAAAATGCATTTAAGTTCTTGTAAAAATAATTATTTTTATTAAATGTTATTCTTCTCATGAAATATGTTTTCAAATAATCTCTGTTCATTAATTGAAGAACCGCTATTGTTGTGGTAGGTGTGATAGCAAAGGACTTATTGTCTATTGTGTTTGAAGTCCTTTGGGTAGCTTTCACCTCATTGTGTCTTGAAACTAGTCTCTTTATCATCTATATGTATCCAGTTAGACGTATTTTCGTAGTATCATTGTTCTAAGGAATATACACCGAATTTACGTTGAGTACTTAAATACATTTCGTAACAAATAATTTGAACCTATAAGATATTTAAATTAAAGTTTATAGGATTCTTTAGTTGTTTTTAATTTTTTAAGTTTTATACAAGGTGCTATTTAAATACAAGTAGGCGAGAGAGAGGCATAATGATCCTGCTGGAAATAATAATAATATCTCTACCCCTCATTCTAACCACGAGGATTAGCCAAGGTGTCGAAGACTTGTGCGGGAGAGGGGGCGGCATATTATTATCAAGCATGCCGCATTTGCGCCCAGGAACGACTTATTTTGGTAGGCCATAACCACCATTCAGTCAAGGAATGATTGAAACCTGGAAAACCTCACTAATTAGTGGGGTAGTCAAACGTCAACCGGTATCAATCTCTCACATTGACCCAAGCCAATATTCTTCCACCCTACCGTACCCGGAGAGAGGGTGTCAATCGTCTCCATGAATATAGTTTGTATACGGTCTACCGGCTGCGGGGGTCGAACCCATAGCAATCTAGTCACCTCGATTCAAGTACTGACGTCTTAAACCATGTGACCACTGACCGATCCAAATATGATTGTAGGTACTTTTTTATACCAGCTCTGAATTTGACACAGGCATTCTGTACTCTTTGTGTCCGATTAGAATCAATACTGTCAATACCTGGACCATAAAGAATATCACAATATTTGAATTGTCAGAAGACCATCGATTCACAGAGTACTCTACACCAGCTGACCGAGCCTGCGCCGAAGTTCTTTGTCCCTTACGCTATTTCGTTATCTGTTGCATATAGTATGCGCCAAAAGTATGGAATAAATTCAATAAAAACGAAACAATTATTTTTTGGGAAAAATCCTCGAACAGGTCGATTTTTAATTTAAAAAATATATATTTTAGCGTAATATGCGATTTTCAAATGTCATTTGTTTTCGAGTAATGACGTCATCGATTTTTTTTAAATGGCAACACCATATTTTTTTCCTTGATTCTTAAAGATCGTTTAATTCTCTATCAGACAGTACTAAAATTTTGCCCTCTTATATAGGAAAGTTTTCGAGTTAATGACGATTGAATGTTAGAAAACGTAAATTTTATCCATAAAAAAAGTAACAATTCTGAGGTATGTAAAATAAAATACAATTGATTTTATACTTAAATTAAATGTTCGAATTGCCATCCACCAACTTCTTGACAATGCGCAAGTCTGTGAAGAAATTCTTCTTGCACATTATGAATGATTTCTGGGGTAACTCTGCGTATTTCGTCCCGAATGTGATTTTGAAGTTCTTCTAAATTACGTGGTTTATTAATGTACATTTTTGACTTCAAGTATCCCCATATAAAAAATAGTCAAGAGGTGAAAGATCTGGCGATCTTGTAGGCCATTCTGTCGGTCCGCGTCTGCCGATCCACCTCCCAGGAAAACAGTTGTCCAAAAAATGCACCGTCTTGCTGAAACCATATGGTATCGTCAGGAATGTCAGGGTCATTATCGTTAGGAAAAATTACTGCAAGGGCTGGAACAAGGTCATTTTCTAGAAACTCTAAATATCTTTGTCCTGTAAGGGTTCCTTAAAAGAAGAAAGGCCCTAGTATTCTGTCGTCAACTATTCCAGCCCACACATTTAATTTCTGAAGGTGTTGGGTATGTGCCTCTGCCATTCAATGAGGATTTTTCCGACTCCAATATCTGCAAGTTTGACGGTTTACTGTACCATTCAGACAAAATGTGGCCTCATCTGAAAAAGGTATTTGCCGGTGTAAATTTCTATTTCCTTGACATAAATCCATTAGAATTTCGCAAAAGTGTAAGCGGCGATCGGGATCATCTTCATTGAGTTCCTGCACAAGTTGAATTTTGTAGGGATGATATTTTTCCTTCCTCAAGATACGTAGCACTGTGCTCTGACCAGTGTCATTGTTTAATGCAACAAATCGTGAAGAATTATGAGGATTATCCACCATACTTATCGAAATGTTCTGTTTCTGATTTTCATTAATGCTTGGACGTCCAGGTTTTGGAATATTTACAACATTGCCAGTTTCTCTAAATTTAGACTCTACCTTACTGACTGTTGATTGGCTGATAGGGCGATCTGGATATTTTTCATTAAATAAATCGCAAACTTCCTGCTAGTCTAGTCATATTCCCGCATCCGATAAGAATTAAAATTTCAATTCTTTGAGTAACAAGTTAAATGTGCCATAATACTTTAAATTCAATAATAATTTCTATGTCGCTTACAATACTTATTAGAAAGTCGGTGTGACAATGACACTTTGCAAAGATTTTCACCTACGTGATCCATAAAAGAACTATGGAATTCGAAAAACTAAATTTGATAACGTTTTTGCTTTATTTTAATGGATTTACGTTTTCTAACATTCAATCGTCATTTACTCGAAAACTTTCCTATGTAAGAGGGTAAAATTTTAGTACTGTCTGATAGAGAATTAAACGATCTTTCAGAATCAAGGAAAAAATATGATGTTGCCATTTAAAAAAAACCGATGACGTCATTACTCGAAAACAAATAACATTTGAAAATTGCATTTTACGCTAAAATATGTATTTTTTAAATAAAAAATCGACCTGTTCGAGGATTTTCCCCAAAAAATAATTGTTTCGTTTTTATTGAATTTATTCCATATTTTTGGCGCATACTGTATATCAGCAACACATCTGTTGCTGTATTACATTCTTGGTTGCATATTTTTTCAAAAAATATTTTAGTGAAAATTTACAGCATGACGGCAGCACCTCTCGCTGTGGTAAATAAACTATTTATGAAAAATTATTGAAATTGAGAAATTTTCGAAATAATCCCCTAGCACGTCGATTTTGTATTTAAAAAATGCACTTTTTGACATACGACCCATATTTGTGACGTCATCGTTCTTCGAGATATGACATCATCGACAATTTTTTTAAATAGCAACCCCCAGTTTTGACCATGTCATTTGAAAGAACTTGTCATTCTGCATACATACAACATGAAAAATTATGGTGTTACATAACAAAAATTTCAAGAAAATAATTGAAGATTTTAAAACTTAATTTTCACAATACTGTGTACCTCCCCATTATGCAACACCTGTCCGTGCTTATTTAGAATTGTTGGATAGGGAGAAGGGGGCAGATTGAGTTGCTAGCTAGATTGCCTGATTTGACACCCCTATATTATTTCTTGTGAGGATAGTTAAAAAGCAAAGTATACGTTACTAGACCGGTTAATTTAGAAAATTTAAAAGCAAGAATTCGCCACAAGATACATCGTATACCTCCTGAAGTTATTGATAATGTTCAAAAAGAATTTATTAAACGTCTTGGCTACTGTCAGGCAGCCAACGGTGCACAATTTGAACATTTAATTTAGTCGATTTTTTACATAATCATTATCATTTTCACTATTGTGAAAATTAAATTTTAAAATCTTCAAACATAATTTTCTTGAAATTTTTTTTATGTAACACCATAATTTTTCATGATGTATGTATGTAGAATGACACGCTCTTTCAAATGGCATGGTCAAAATAAGGGGTTGCTATTTAAAAAAATTGTCGAGGACGTCATATCTCGAACAACGATGACGTCACAAATGTGGGTTGTATGTCAAAAAGTGCCTTTTTTAAAAACAAAATCGACATGCCAGGGAATTTTTTCGAAAACTTCTTAATTTCAAAAATAATTAATTTATTCGTTACTTTTCGAAAGCACTGTACAACATCAATGCAGTACCTTTTGTTTCAGCAAATCTAAACTTGTTATTATTTGGTTTTACGCTAATAGGACTCTTGACAGAACTATTAATCTTAAAGTTACTTAAAATCAGGATTTAACATTCGGTTGAAAATACATAAAATGTATTTGAATGCATGTGATGCTCGTACAAATAAAAAAAAAGTTTCAAGTTCTAATTTTACTTTAAAGTGACTATACAGCATTGAGGTGTTTGTATTTCCACGATGAATATTAGTCCCTTCTCTCCCTACTTTAGCACTTTTCTTAATTAATTTCTTCTTTAGAACGGTCTTAATATCCATATTAAGAGAAAGTTAAACTCGGCGGTTACTTCAGATAAATTAATGTTTGCACTCTGTAATTTACAGTTATTTACAGACCGAAATTACGAGACCAAGGCCGCACTGGATTTCAATATAGAGTTTGTAAAACAAACGTTTTTCATTGTTTCAGTGTGGGTCATTCCATGTGGAAATTCAAAGATAGCATTGTTTCATTTTCAGTTTCCGAATAGAAAGCGTTTTAATTTTCCAGACTATCATTGTGGCGTTGCAGAAAGAAAGTCATGAAAACAGATTTGAAAAAAGTTTCCGACGTACTTAAAAGTGAAATGTTGTTGTGAAATCTATGTCCATCGAGAAGACTGGATAGTATTTTACAGTTAAAATACTTTTCCTGTCTTACACAGAGGATGTTTCAAAAGTAATGTTGATTTTGCTAATATTAAATTTTAATTTTCTTAGGTAAGGGTAAGGAATCAATTTATCATATTGTACAGACGGCAATCTACGCTGTTAATATCGTATATAGCATACGAGGTGTGATCAAAAAGTAACGGCAATTTTTTAATATCTCGGGTTGTAATAATTCGATTCGCTCGATATTTCTGTAAACATGTCTGAAAAGTGCCTACAGTGTGACCCATTTATTTTGGGGTGAGTCTGCAAAAATTGTTTTTTTTTTTAATTATGGAGCTTGATAAACTGCACATTTTCAGCAAAAATGGCCTGGTTGATATAAAATTCAAGGCCTACTAAGGCAGTTTCTAGAAGCAATATTTTAATAAATCATATTAGCGATTTATATAGATAAAAATTGTGCACACCACTGGATTGAGCGCCCCTCAAAACGGGCCTGTACAATATTTTATTGAAAAATTTTAAGTAATAACGATTTTGTAGAAGAATTAAAAATGCACACTACGTACTTATTTATTTTCAAAAATTCATAGTTGGCTATGGAAACCTACGAAAGCACTTTGATGTCAAACATACTTTTTATTTTTAGAAAACTCAATATGTTGAGATTATTCTCAATATCTTGACTTTTTTCTCAATATAATGAGATTATTATCAAGATATTGATTTTTTTCTCAATATAATGAAAAAATCTCAATATCTTGACTTATTTCTCAATATATTAACTTACTGTAATATTTTTATGTATTTGTTTACATCGCACGTCGGATGTAGCATTGAAAAAAGGGACCAATTTTTCGAGAAATAAAATTTTTTTAAATAATTATTTTTTAAGGATTCTTATTCAGCTTCGTTAGAAACTTCTATGTATCAAATTTTGGCAACCTACAGTTAACGATTATTTACTTTTCAATAAATACCTTAAGCATTTATATCGTCACTTTCAGACCCCTAATAATATCGAATTTCAATCATAGGCGTCCGATAAGAGATTCAAAAGGAAATCTCTTTGTGCTAAATTTGAATGAAATATCTTTAAACGTATTCAAGATATGAGCACACAAAATTAATTTCTTTTACGTTCGCATATGTGTTGATTTTAAAATTATTAGTTAGACAATTTAGTGTCTGTTTTTCATTAAGGTTAGTATCACATTGTCGAGAAATTTTCTTTCACTAAAAATTTTTTAAAATAGGATCCCATCTATCATAACAATTTTTACATTTATCTTATCATGAAGCTTTTTAAATAACATGTTTCACATGAGGTAGGGGTCTGCTGAAACCGACATAAATGTTTGATATATTTATTGAAAAGTAAAGAAGCATTGAAGGTACGTTGTCAAAATTTGGTATAGAGGGGTTTCTAATAAAGCTGAGTAAGAATCCGTTAAAAATAATTTCCTAAAAATCGCTAATATAATTTATTAAAATTTTGCTTCTAGAAACTGCCTTAGTAGGTCTTGGATTTTATATCAACCAGGACATCTTTGCTGTGCAGTTTATCAAGTTCTATAATTAAAAGCAAATCTATGGAGAAAATAACTTGTTTATGTGCATCAATAGATATACAGTGTATCCCAGTTTAACATCTCTGGAAATTGAAGAAAGCTGTGCAATTTCCACAAGCCAATTTTTTACAATTTGTACAGTATTAGTATGTTGGTCAGTCAAAAGCCTGGCCTACTACGATTTTTTTAAAAATGTAATTTTTCCAGAAAGTGGTATTAGGTATTTTTTTAATCAAAAATATAATATTACCAGTCTATTCAGCACCCATCTAAACACCCATATACCAAAATTGATTGAGAAGTGTCTATTGAGTGTTTCATGAGGTGGCAAACTTCAAAAAATTATAATAAGCAGGTCAAAGATTGCCATGAAAGTGAAAATAAATACCAATCGGACAAAGAAAGAACACCTATGCTAAATGTGTATGTGTTTTTTCTTTGTCCAATTACATAGAATTTGTTTTCACTTTCATGACAGTCTTTGACCTTAAAATAATTTTTAGTTGTCTAGCAAACTGTCAATGTCATTCATTAGCGGCACACCATATATATATATATATATATATATATATATATATATATATATATATATATATATATATGTATATATCGCTTTTAAACTTGTCAGCTCGCCTTAGTATGTCACAGAAGGCGAGGCAACCTACGACTTATCCGACAGAAGAGTAGATGTGATGCAACATGAAACTGCACATGTTGAAGATAGCGGTCAACAACTTTAATATAATTTGTAGTAAATAATATTACAATTGTGTCCATAGGTTTGGCAATGATCAACACAAGTGTTGTATTAATATTATCTATAAATATTCTGCACTATAGTCGCATTTAAATTTTACGCTATGACATTTATTACAAAATATAGACTTATAATTAAGAAAGAATAACCTATTCTATACATGAGCGTCGTTACAAAATTTTTCTAGGAGTTGAAAATGCGGAAAAATATTAAACCGGAAACAAACAAAAAATATGTATTTTAATAGGGATATATAGGGTGAATCAGATTTTTGTAGACAAACTTTAACAGAAGATAGAACACATGTTTTTAAGAAGAAAAGTTCCTATAAATATATGTCGAATATAATTTTTTGTTCTCGAATTTTGATTATAACTTAAATAAAGGAATGCTTAGATTCTTATTATATTTGGGGGATATTACCAATTAATTCAGGGGTATAAAACAAGCGATAAGAATGTTTAAAAACTTGCACAGTGTCGGAGTGGAGATGGTGTTCAACCCCTTTCTTAAACAGAACTTCTACGCCAATGACTATTTTTTAAAGAAACTGTTATTTTCATTATCTACATACAGTTTACCAAAAATAATGTCCCTTCTTCCGTTTTGAAATTCCTGTGCGTTTCCGAGTTCCATATAATTGTTAAGCATCATATCTTCAAAAACATAACAAAATATTATAGGCACTATAACACAAAAAATAATTTCTTACTGTATTAGAAAGGTATTTTAAGCTAATATAAATCAAATCTCCTACAATTCCTATCAATGAAGTCATATGTATGTTCCCTGATACCAAACATCTAGGTATTCAATAATTATCTAAAAAAAATAATCTAGCTAAATTTACTAACCTGATTTAATGAAAACACTCTATAAATATCTAAGAGAGCATACATATGACTTCATTGATAGGAATTGTAGGAGATTTGATTTATATTAGCTTAAAATGCCTTTCTATTATAGTAAAAAATGTTACAAAAGCTAATAATAAAGAATATATGGGTAGATACTATGGTTGTAATTCAACGATGGTCGGGGCTTTAGAGCGCAGAGTAGTTAGTTTCACACAATATTGTTAATACTTAAAAATATATAAAAAATGATTACATGAAGGGTAAATATTATGTTGTCATGTTCAATTTAAAATTCATTGACAGGTTAGTCACTTTTGACATTGTCAATATTTAATTTCAAATAATTTTAATTTATTGGTATAATAATTGTTATAGTTAGATATTTGACTCAACTTAAAGGAGGCCACCTGAAGAAGCAATCCTAAAAATGCAGAAACATGTCAGATCTCATCTATTGTGGTTGAATATTCGAGTTCCCACAGTTTCAAACGTTAACTTAGATATTTATAGAGTGTTTTCATTAAATCAGTTTAGTAAATTTAGCTTTATTAATTTTTCTAGATAATTATTGAATAGAACTTTGTCTATGGAATTGTTCATTAGCATACCTAGATGTTTGGTATCAGAGAGCATACATATGACTTCATTGACAAGAATTGTAGGAGATTTGATTTATATTAGCTTAAAACCTTTCCATTACAGTAAAAAATGTTACAAAAGCTAATAATAAAGAATATATGGGTAGATATTGGGAGTGCAATTCAACCCTGGTCGGGGCTTTAGTCCGCTGAGTACTTAATTTCACACAATATTGTTAATACCTAAAAATATATAAAAAACAAAAAAATAAAATACTCGACAGGATAATAAGCATTTTTTTAGCTCGGAGCTCAATCATAATGCGTATTACGATTACGGATTAGAAGAAAAAAAAACAGAATGCACAGCGCATAAACGTTGTGTACATAAGCTATAAATCTGAAAATTAGTATTTTTTTTTATAAGATATGTTTTTTCGCAAGGGGGGGCAGTTGCCCCCCCCCCCCCAAATGAAGCCCTTCATTCCATAATTAATAATATTTTATTCACATTTTTACTAAATATTATTCTTTAAGTAAATCTTAAATTTGGTGTCATTTTAAGAAAGAAAATTGTTGAATTAAGTATAATAATGCTTGGATGTCAAGAATATGTAAATATTTATATCAAATATACTTTATTACTGAATTAATACATGAATGAAACTTGAATGAAGTTTAACATTTTAAGTAGGTATATATTATTATACTTAAATACAGATTAGATTGGGCCCTGTATAGTTAATAAAATTTAATTTTTAAACAATTACAATTTTTTATTATTTCAGCTTTCTATTCAAATTCATTTCTTTCAAAAATATATCTTATCTTCATAAAGGATTATAAGTGCGGGATATCGTATCACTATTTTAAAATAATTATATGTTTATTGGGTGTGTAAATATTATTAAATTTGTGCGTGAAAATAATTCATTTTCTAAAATATTCGCAAGATCTTAAAAACTAATATTAGATATATTTATTTATATACCTATATATTTATTATTAGGTGAAGATAAAAGTGAAACCTAGATATATTATTTTAGCATAAAAGTAAATCATAGGAACCTTGCGAAATTTTCTTATAATATTAATAAGCATGCTGATGTTCTCACTTATTATCACAGATTTCTACAGATTGTTGAAATTTTTGAAATAACCACTGAAGAAATTCAACATGACCTAATTTAGTTGTGAATTGAAATAGTTTACATACTAAATTAGAATGATCATTTTTACTATAAGATTTTGTTTTATTGAAATAAATCATATTGAACATTTAAAAATATTTAATAAACAAACATGTAACTCTAATGAGTAAATAAAGAAAATTAGATTATTGTAATATGGACAATCCATCATAATGCTGTTTTCATTTAATTTAATGTCAGATATGTTATATCCTGTTATTACTAATTGTATTTCTTATAATTTTTATCAGAAAAAAATCAATTTAATGTTCTGTTTTTATATAATAAAACAATAATCAGTCTAGATACAAACTTCTAATAATTTCGTACTGTCATTTAATGTTAAGGAAAGCAAATTGGTAGTATTTTTTATTACCTCTTAGGGACAAAATGTGATTTCATTTAATGGTGAAATAATAACTGTGACACTACACCTCCATTAGTAAATTGATTTTATTTTTATACTGCCTATTAACTCTGATTTAACTTTGAGAACTTCATTGTTTACGAAATGTAACATGCTTAAAAAATCTTATTTTGAAATGTTAATCTATATATAGCAGTTTCGCTACAGAAAATCATTATTGTTTTTAATATACAGGGTGTTAGAGATTTGACTGCCATAACTTCAACAATATAAGATAGATAAAGTATAAATGAACAAAAAAAGTGAAATAGTACAAGGGCATAATTCAAGTAGTACTTAAAATAGATCGAATTATTATATTAAGGAATTTTATCACAACGTGGCAACATTGCGAATTCGCTGTGTCAGTCGGGCTGTTTGTGGGTTGTGTACCACATGTCAGCTAGATTTTTTAGTGATGACAAAAAATCCAAAAATAAACAACTATTGTGAAAATTAATGAATTTAGTTTAGATAACTGGTTTGCAATTTTGTTTTTGAACAGAGAATGGTAGAATTAATGACTTTTTTATATTAAATGTTTAAATTTTAGTGGTTTTTAAATGTTTGAAACAGTAATATAACAAACTAAATAGAAATTTGAAAAATAAGTAAAAAAACTGCAAAGAAACTCACGTCGAAGAAATAATCATAACTTATGTACAAAAAAATTAAGGAAACACTAAAATACAATGCAATTTTTAAATGCCTAACTAACATAATATGTTCAAAATATTCACTGTTATTTTCCACACATGCACAGCACTATGATTATAAAATTCTTGGTCACTACCAATATCAAGAAGATATTAAGGTATTTTATGGAATATCCCTATTAGAAAGCCGTTAGTGGGGGGAAATGATCTAAATAAATACGTCGTGCTCTTCCAGAATTGTGGCGAACTTCTCCATAAATTAATAACATATCGTGAAACTCACATATGCTAAACATTTCAACAAAAAAAAAAACACAGAATTAAGAGTGGTACGTAAAAGAATGTGCGACAAGCGATGGACCCTTCACAGTTCAGATACCAACTGATCTGTAGTCATTGTACTCGCGCTGTTGCCACATTCCGCATATCAAATTTCATTGATTAACGAAAAAATTGTTTTTATTAAAACTGAAAATAAATAAATTTAAATAAAGGGTAAACATTGCATTGCAATTATTGTAAGAATCCTTAATTAATCGAACTTTTACACAAAGACAATTTGACAATGGCGACGGGCGGTTGTGTTTCTACCGTTTCAATGTGTAAGCGATGTAAAATGAAACCCGTAAACGGTTTAAGGTGTTTAAAATGTGAAAACCCCTTTCATCTGAGTTGTGCGAAATTACTTAATGTTAAATTAATTGATGACAAAATAGTAGTATGCTGTGAAACTACGATGAATAATGGAGATGATGACACATTCTTCGATGCATTGGTGGAAGCCGGTGGAATAGAAAAGAAGGTGGATGTTGATATATTCAAGTATGCTGTAAGTCAAAAAGACACTATTATACGTGAACTTAATGAAAAAATCCTTATTTTATACAATCAAATTGAGCTACTGAATAAATTTCAAAATGAATCAGAATCTAGAAACAAAAAGTCAGTCGAACTACAAAAACAAGAATGTACCAAGGCTGATAAGACATCTGAAACAAAAAAGTCAATCCATAAACAACAAGAGATCGCTTAAAAAAAAACGCAGAGTAAACATCAAAAAACTGATGATAAAGTACTAAATAAAAATATATCAACAGCTGTTCAGCAGATGCAGGTAAAATGATAGCTGAGAAATATATCAATATAAATAGCGATTTAAATAATGTACAAAACAACCCCATAAATAATTATGAATGGAAGGAGGCTGCTAAAAAACAGCAAAGACGTAATCCTGTACTTGTGGGACAAAATGATAATGTCTGCTCGGACTCGATGTCAGTGAGAGGTGTTCCGAAGACAGTTGCATTGCACGTATATAGATCCACAAATGAATGCTGATGATATGACATCGTTTCTGAAATTTCATTTTCCAGAAGTTATATGTGAAGCAATATCTCCAAGATGTCCAGAACTTTATTCTTCATTTAAGATAACAATATTTGAGAGGAATTTCAAGAAAGCTATGGATGCATCCATTTGGCCACAGGACGCTTGTATTCGACGTTTTTTCTTTCCCAGGAAGAAGATAACCATGGAAACGTGATATTCTGTCCGGATCTCTCTTAACGCTAAATATACAAAGTTTGAATTCTGATAAAATTAATAATTTAGTATTGGAGCTTGAATGTTACAGCAAAATCAGATTCATTTGCTTAACTGAAATCTGGGCCAACCATGAGTACTTGAAGGGCATGCATTTTAATTGTTTTACACTTAGAGCTAGTTATAGCCGTATATTATTTAAATCTGGGGGTGTAGGGATTTGGATCAAAAAAGAAATCAATTCAAAGCGTATAGATTTGGATAAATTTTGTATAGATAAGGTCTTTGAAATATGTGGTGTGTCTGTAGATCTAAACAATTTTACAAAATGTATAATATTTTGTTGTTATCGATCTCCGTCCGGTATTTTAGATACATTTTTAAATAGGTTTGAAGATGTTTTAAATTATATTTATAAACCGAATATAAAAATTATTATATGTGGTGATTTTAATATTAATTGTGGTAGAGGGGAAAACAATGATTTTTGTAAACTTAATAATATATTTCTAGCTTATAATTTGTTACTGTTTGTCACTAAACTGAACAAATTCGATCTAGAAGTACGATCTAGAAGTACGAAAAACAGAAAAACAATTTTCTTACCACAAAAGAATATTTGACGACGTCGCAATAATGAACTTTGTAAATAGTTTAAGGTGTCAAGACTGGAGTGAACTCTACAGCACTTATGACACTGATATGGCTTATTCTTTTTTTTAAACAATTTTAAATTCCATTTTGATGTACATTTTCCTTTGATGAGACGATATCATAAATCGTATAGTAAAGATAAAAAGTGGATTGACGCGGATGTTCGACAATCAAGCAAAAAATTAAAGGATTTGCATGCGCTACTTGTAACTTTTCCGGAGTTCAAACCGGCATATAACAAATTAATATCAGACAAAAAAAAATTATATTTTCAAAATATGATTTCTACTTCTAATAATACTATGAAATGTTCTTGGAATATTGTGTCACGACTTACAAATAGTAGTAAAAGCGATTTGGCTAATATTGAGATAATGCAGAGCAATGAAGTGGTTAGTGAGCCAAGTAGAATAGCAAACTTATTTAATAGTTTTTTTATTCAAGTTACAGAGGATGTAGTTGGTCAGATTTCGGAAAAAAATAATTGTGAACATAATTTTATAAATGATGCAAGTTTTAATGATTATAGAGAGTTTTATCTTTATCCATATGGAGAAGAAGAATTATACGAACTTTTAAATGTTAAATTGAAAAATAAGCATTCTAGTGGATTTGACGATGTTCCAGTATTTCTTATTAAACAAATATTGCCATATATCATACCTCAGTTTACGTATCTATTAAATTTATCTTTTTGTAATGGCACTTTCCCAACTTACTTAAAAACTGGTAAAGTGATACCTTTACATAAAAAAAAGATCCTATGATGATCGAAAATTATAGACCAGTAACCATACCTAGTGTATTTTCAAAAATTTTTGAATACGGTTTTTTAAATAGACTAACCTTGTTTTTGGACAATTATAAGGTTATTTCTAATGCTCAGCATGGATTTATACAGGGAAAGTCAACAACCTCTGCCACTAATTCATTTTATTCTGCAATAACTAACATGATTGATACAGGCGAGTGCCCTGTTGGGATATTTTGTGATCTCAGCAGGGCATTCGACTGTGTCAATCATAAAAAACTTTTATACAAATTGCAAAGATGTGGAATTCAGGGAAGGGCTCTCAAATGGGTAGAAACATTTTTGACAAATAGGAGAGTTTTCACAACGATTTCAAGCATCATTGGGAATGAAAAAAATAGTTCAAATTCTGCCATTGCTCAAGTAAATATGGGTGTACCCCAAGGATCTATTTTGGGCCCTATTCTTTTTTAGTTTATATAAATGCTGTGGAGCAAATTTCACCCGAGGTTCATTTTACATTATATGCCGATGATACATCTTTAATTGTATCTAACAAATCCGACGCCATACTCGAAAATACATGTAACGAAGTACTCAAGAAGTTGATAGATTGGTTTAATCAAAACTCATTGTTTCTTAATGTTGAAAAAACTTTTTATTTGAGATTCCATAGTCCACAAAAAAGTTGTTCTAATTTGAATATACATATAAATAATCATGCTTTATCACTACCTAACGGTGCTATCAATTTCTTGGGTTTACGTATGGATGAACATGTTTCTTGGAAATCACATTGTGACTGGGTTGTTTCAAGATTAAATTCACTTAATTACATGATGAGAAATCTCCGAGTAGTTTTAGCGGAGACACAACTAGTTGTGCTATACTATGCTCATGTTGAGAGCTGCCTAAGATATGGATTAATCTTTTGGGGTCTGTCTAGTAACACCCACAATGTTTTTATTGCGCAAAAGCTCATATTACGAGGAATGAAAGATGTATCAAACACTGTTAGTTGTAAGAATCTATTTAAACAATTTAAAATTTTGACTTTTGCATCTTTGTTTTTATTTGAAGTGAGTGTATACATTTTTAATAATAGGGACAGCTTTTTACGACACAATCATATACATAACATAAACACCAGAAATAATGACAAATTCTATTTTCCTCGTTGTAGGGTATTAGCTGCGTATAAGTCCCCTTCAGTTTTTGGCTTGAAGGTTTATAATCGTCTTCCGGAACATGTTAAAAATGTTTTAACAGTTAAATTTTTTAAACGTAGATTAAAGGAATATTTATTAGATCAATGTTTTTATAGTGTAAACGAGTTTTTTATCAATTAATTGTTATTTAGTGAATTTATGTGCATATTTGTATTTTGTTTATATACTGGTTACTTCAGTTTATTGACTGAACTTGACTGAGTACCACTATTATAGGTGCTTACTATTTATCTACTTGTATATTTTGTTTGGACATTTTCTATACGGTTGTTAACTGTCGTCAGAAATAAATATTATTATTATTATTATTATTATTTTTATTATTATTATTATTACATGGATTTGTTAATTTCTTTCTCGAAAATGGTTAAGTTTAGGAACCATGTCATATAAGGTTTTTTTTTTGTTTATTTTAATGTATACTATCGTCTGTTAAGTTTATTAAACCTCTAACACCTGTATTATAATGGTATCCAATGGGACAGTATTTGTCAGTTACTGACATGCAATGTTGAACGGGTTAAGGTCGGTAAAAGTTTACTACAGAGTCTAGAAGTTATTTCTTTTTTTTTTGTTTTTCTATGATACAACGGGCTGTGCTGTTGCTACATAAAAACCGATAACTCTCTAAACAGTAATATAAAATATATTCAAATTTTGTATTTATTGTAAGGTAATGATGATTAGTATGATACACTGTTTAAGTTTTGACATGGAATGAACAGACGCAATAAGTGCTGAAGAGAAATGGAAGAAACGACAATAATCGAAATTGAGAAGTTAAATTTGGTTCAATTTCTTGTCGAAATTAACGGAAAACTATCAATTTCGATTTGGCAAAATAATTTTTTCAAAGAAAAAAAAAATCCGGTAAGAACGTACCATGTACCTTTTCCTTGACACAAAATATTGGTCTACGTAAAAAAATATTTAGTACTTAGTATGCGCATTTTTTGAGTAGGTAATAGTAATTTACTAACAGTTGCGGTCTGTCACACTGGGAAGATTGTTGTGGTCACCTTCACCAACAAAAGAAACGTAAATGGGATTGGTTGGCTTTCAATAGGGAGGCAACCCGTCAAGTTTGCCAGAAAAGTCAAGTAACTAAGATTTGGGGTTAATACTAGATGCAAAATTTAATTGAAATGCAAAGTGAAATTTTAAGTGTTTACACATAAATATAATACTTGAACTGACGCTGAAACTGAACGTAACAATTTTAAATAGTCAGTTGAATTTTCCTTTAATTCTAGTTCAGTTGTCAGTTATCTTAATGTGTAACACGGAAAAATGAAATATAAGTGATTTTTTTTTTGTTTGCACATTAAGGTACTTTTAGATGGTCAGTATATATTTCCGTACAGTGTCAATTTCGATTCAATTGTCAGTTATCTTTATGTAAGCAAACAAAAAATTAAAGCAAACTGACATTTTTCTGTGTTTACAAAGTAAACTGACAACTGAACGGAAAACTGAACTGGCTATATAAAGGGACCTTAAAAATCAGAACTGACGATCAAAAGTGATAATTTACCTACTTACACATACATTTCGATAGCTGGACGACGGCCTGCAAAGTACAGCAAAAGCATCTCCAAACTACAGGCCGACTCGTGAATGGGTACGTATAACTTATAATAGGATTTATAACGTCAATTTCAGTAGCTACTTTTAGAAGCCTTAAATCTTCTACCATTGCATATTGCGATGGAAAGAGAAGCAAGACTCAGGAATTACAATGAGTGGAAAATTGAATTTTACAACAAGATCATGATCACATTACTGTTGATATCTCTCGACAGAATGATTGAGAATTCCATAACTAAGTTGTTCTCTATTTGAATAGCAAACCAGGAAAATAAAAGTCTCATATGGTTTACGGATGGCTCTAAAACAGGAGCCTGGTAGCTAAAATTCGTAAGTGGCGCTGTAAGTGTCTGTTGGATAGAGAATATCCGGAAGGGATACACACATAAGCTTTTGATATAGAGTGATTTTTTGGGTTATTATGCCGTGACTTCGGTATCTGGTCGCTACCGGAAACAATTAAAATGCACATCCCTAGCATTAGCCGGGATTGTTTTACCTGCCTCCGTTGTTCTCTATGGAAACAGACGCGCTATCGGTATCTCTAGGCCCGCTAATATATTGATTTCGGCTCCTATTGTTGGTATTACGACTACTACGGTCAGAACCGTTTCTCGAATAATGGTGGTCCTCCGAGGCGTCCCGTAGCCGCCGTTGTAACTGGTCGCATCCCATGTTTCCAACTCTTCACAAAAGCTTTGCCGCGACTATTATTATGTCTCAAATGATAGCACCGGCCGTGAAAGCCTAAAAACCACACATAAGCTTGTCTATCTATATATTCTCAGGTAATTAGGCTGTATAGTGTGTAGTTACTAAATGAATTTTCAAGTATCATTACTGTTAGGGTATGTTGGGTACCAGACTATAAAGGAATTGAAGAATATAATGAATCAAATGAACTAATATAAAAGATATTTGAAACATATTTTCTAAGACCAGAACCAGTTTTAGACATTCTTCACAGTAGCGTAAAGCAGGTTCTGTGGAAATGGTTTCAAAAACAATGTTGATAATACTGGGGTTTTAAATCAGGGCAGACTCAAGCGAAGGAAACCTTGATTAGTAGAGTTCTACTGCTGCTAGGGCTACAGCTCAGGAGGAACAAACCGAGTTGCATAAATCCAAAGGTTTGGCACGTTTAAGATTCAGTCGCCTTGACAAACCTTTCTTGGATGGATGGTTGACTTGCATTTTATGCAAATAACAAATCTGCTAAGTGAGAAGCACAATAGGCCGATGTGCATTTTTGATACATTGGAGAACGGATCTATATGCAAGGAAAAAAAAAAAGAATAGCGGATTTTCTTGATATAAGAGAATTTTCGTAGTAGAGGCGATTGAAAATCGCAGCATTGGGGAGACACAGAATATTCGAAGGTATATTTCAATATAGCATATATCTACAAGAAACATATATGAGATAAATAGAATTAACGCGTAGTACTCGTTCAGTGTAAGAATAGCCAAAAAACATTTTATAATATTGAACATATCGAATAAATCTCTTTCATAAATTTTAAACCGTGATCTTCATAAATATTTGTTTAAACACTAGGTGACCCGGCAAACGTTGTTTTGCCATATGAATTTTTTCTAGTGAATATTTTGGCAGTTAAATAAAAAATAACTAACTTATTGTAAGTGTGTGGAGATGTGGTATACGACTAAAAGAGGAATGGAGCACTGTGAATGATGAATAACAAAACACGAAACATTAATTTTTTGAATTATTTCGCGTGCCTGCAATTTTACTTGTTTGACGGCCCAAAATAGCCCCTTTACGTCTTGTTGGCATTGTTCACTGTACAAAAAAATAGCCATATAGTAAAATAATAGCCGTTGTTGCGTACTTTTGAGGTTAAGTAAATCACTTAATTAACTAATAATGAGAACTACACTTAAAATTAATAATGTTATTAATTATTGATAAAATAGGAAATAAATAATTATGGAGTAGCAAATTAATAATAAATTTACTTGAGAATTACACTTAGAAAGTAAAATGATAATTGTAAACGTCACTACTACGCTCGATTCATACACAATAATAATGGTCGAAAACTGTGTAGGGAGTGAGAGAAGACTTATTGTGTGAGAGAGACAGGAGACCGGCTTCGTTCTCATCCCTACTCTGTGCTGTTTACTGGGTGAGAAGTGCACCAGTAGATGCCTGGCGGGGATAACTGATCTAGTAATAATCAATCAGTTATCGACCAGGGTTAAAAATGACTAAATTACTAAAATAGTTATTAAAAATAGCGGTTTGTGATAGAAGGATGATATTTTTAATGCCACATCATAAAATAATAAAAATAAAAAATTTTGTCCAAAAAATAAAAAAAATTGTTTGGGGTGGACCACCCTTATTACTTACGGGTATGAAAAATAGATTACGAACGATTCTCAGACCTACCGAATATACAGATAAAATTTCATAAAAATCGGTCAAGACGTTTCCGAGGAGTATGGCGTCTAACACTGTGACACGAGAATTTTATATATTAGATTTAAATATTAGGATAACAGAACAATTTGCTGAAGTATTGGATACAAATTAAGAAAAATAATGATTTAATGTCAGATTTTCTTATTATTTTTTTAGAGGATAAATTGAATAGCAGACCAATGATAATAAGTTACCAGATAATTCATTAATAAGTTTTTCTCATCATGGCTTTCATGAATTAAAATGGAGATATGTCCATCAACTTGAGTACCCACTTTTGATGGTTTATGAAATATGGAAAATTAAACAAATTTTAGACATATAACCTCAAGCGGTCAGGATATGCAAATACGAAGAAGGGAATCAGCTTAATTATTCAAATATGTTTAGCTAATTTAAATTAAATAATTTTAAATGACATAAGACTTACTCATATCTGAACAGATTCAAATTTGGTAAGCTACTGTGAACAGGGAAGTACCTTGAAACGTCAAATTGTAATAATAGTATATTTTTTTGAACTGAACATAATTTCACGTTACTGTTCACGGTGGCTGAAATTTAGTGTTATGTGATTAGTACAATATACTGCAATCAGGCTGTAAGTAAAATGGAACTGAGTTTTCTCGTGATATGAGAATGGCTTGTTTCAAGAGCAATTTGAAACTAAACTAGTATTCCAAATTTTTTGCAACTACATTATTTTTTGGTTTATTAAAAGCAAAATATTTTTTATTCAAAATCTGACGAAAATGAAAGAAGATACCTAATATGGAACCGAGTAGTGATTTTTTTGTATTTACAAAATTATGTATATTTTTATCAAATTTTAACAAATTATCTACATTTGGTTAACTTTATAAGTTTAAACGTGAAGGATATTATGATGCGTAATCGTCTAGCCACATGTGCCCTCTTATGCGTTGTAATTATAAGTATTCTGTCTAATTATGTAAAAATATATAGGATATTCTAAATCATAAAATAAAACATAGGGTTATTTTGACACTTTTGCGATGTCTAAAAATATAAGTTTGTCTGGTATGACATCTGTGTTTGTTTAAAAAAAATTGAATCCGTATCCGTATCCGTAATTCACTTGTGGAAAATTATCCGATTATGTACAAAATCACCTACACAGTGTCACAGTCACTATCTATGACCCAAAAATTCCATAAAAACATAAAAACACAAGAAACAAACGTCTGTTTACATCACCAACACCGTAACTTGCACCTGTATCTACGGAAACAAATCGGATCACACCAATGATATTGCGTTTTCGGCCACGTGATTTTGTTCACATTTTACTTATTATGTGATTATTGCCGCCAAAGACATGTTCTAACCTTTCGATATGTTTAAAAAAAAATGCCCGGTAATACATTTCAATCCAATATAAAATTCATGCATTAAAAAATTCATTTCTTTTCAAAATATTTGATACTCTGTATCTTGGAAACTAAGTATTTTCCGACCCATATTTATATGAAGTTGTTTTCTGATTTAAAAAGTTCTGTCACCTGGTAGAGTTTAGTTCCTATAATTCGGGATACCCTGTAGACAGTGCATTGTATGTACCTACAGAACATAGTTACCTATTTTCGTATTTACGTGTGTTGGCAATAAATAGACTGCTCAATATTCCGCGCCTTGGGTAATATAATATCGCCCACGCACACTTTTCTAGTTTGCTTATTTAGCTAACTGATGGTTTTATCGAGCAGTTGTGCCAATATATTTGTTTGTGGAAGTGGAGCGCAACATGAAAGCAAAGGCACTAATCCAGCACCTCCCTTCGTGCCTGAGCTTACGCAGGCCTTATTTGCCGCGCTATATCCGATCGTGTACTTTGAGGTCAACTGAATTATCGCAGGAAGATTTTATCTCTTAGTCGTTTTCGCCTATTCGTGTGTTACTGCTATAACGTTTAAATTTGGAACGGGGCTGGATTTACCTGAATTTAGGACGTACAGGGTGACCCATTTTGGTTAGTGTCGAAGGGCATAGGCTGAAACCCATTTTACGGTTACTAATTTTTAACCTAATATATTTATCAAGAAATGGGTCAAATTGTATTGGAGCATGTAAAACAATAATTAGTATCCGGAACGTGCGGTTTCTAAAGGTCCCTCTACACGATGGCTCATTGCAGTGGGTCAGGATAATGACCCATAGTGAAGAGTACTTTTTCAGGTATAATTTCATTTATTTATTATCTGTTGCTATTGGTTATAGCGGCAGATTGGTTGTTCACATATATAAACCTACAAAAAATATAGATGGTGCCGTTCCATCTCAAGTATAGTCATGGTAAGAATTCAGACAACTTACGTCACACGAACAAATGATTATTCATTATATTTTCATCAAAATATACAGGGTGCCCGGAAATGATGAGTAAAAAATTCAGGGGATAATTCTACACCGAAAATAAATGCAACCTCTTTCTATTTTTACCAAAATTAATTATTAACGGAGTTACAGGGTGTTAAAGTTAAATTTTATTTGCCAGTTTTTTGCAATACCTTTTGCCATACTCATAATATTTTGACGAAATTTCGTATATGGGGGTTTTTTGGAATGGGGATCATAAATTTGCCCACCATCTTTTCGCATTTTCTAGAGGGCGCCATATACGAGCTTTTATTTTGACATAAAAAGGTATACTTTATTTGTTTCGATAAAACTAACCGTTTTCGAGAAAAACGCTAAAATAACATTACTTCCATGTGATGAATACGAAATAATTTTAATTTATTTTCTACATTAAACATAGGATGCTTTGGAAACAAGCGCTTAGTTGCCTTGGAAACAAGTTTGTGGAGAATTAGTTTTGACAGATAGTAATTTTGTACAAGTTATTTTGTAGTAATTGTTATCATAAAAATAATAATAAAAATGAGCAATTACTCTAACGTTGAGTTGCGAGACATGCATTATTATTACAGTTTAGCTGCTGGCAATGGTCTTGCAGCACGACGTTTGTGTCCCGAAGCATTTCGAAATAGAAACCTCACCAATCGCGAATGCTCAGTACTATTTATCGAAGACTGGAAGAATTTGGATCGTGATACTAGAACAGCAGTAGCTCGTATTTTGAATTCGCTAGAGAATAATCCCAATGTAAGTATAAGAAAAATTGCTATTCATTCATTCGTCGGAATTTTTTAAGAAGAATTAATTTATGCATTGAAGAGGAAGGACGTCACTTTGAACCTTTGATTTGAATGTTTAATTTGTATTGTTCTAGTAACTTATGTATTTTAACCTTATGATTTTGTTAGTAAACCATTCTTTATTTGTTGAGGACGTTATTTTTTTATTATTTATCATTAACTACGAACAGCGTAACAATATTTTTTCACAAAAATTACTATCTGTCAAAACTAATTCTCTACAAACTTGTTTCCAAGGCAACAAAACGCTTGTTTCCAAAGCATGCTAGGTTTAATGTAGAAAATAAATTAAAATGATTTCGTATTCATCACATGCAAGCAATGTTATTTTAGCATTTTTCTCGAAAACGGTTAGATTTATCGAAATAAGGTATACCTTTTTTATGTCAAAAGGTTAGGAGAACAAATATTCAGTCAAAAGTCGCATAAAGTGTAGCACAAAAAAGTTGGAACAATTCAAACCAAAATAAAGGCTCGTATGTGGCGCCCTCTACAAAATGCGAAACAATGGGCAAATTTATAATTCTCATCCCGAAAAACCCCCATATACGAAATTTCGTGAAAATATTATGAGTGTGGCAACATGTATTGCAAAAAAAACTGCAAATAAAATTTAACTATAACACCCTGTATAACTCCGCTAATAATCAGTTTTAGAAAAAATGTTATAGAAAGCGGTAGCATTTATTTTCGGTCTAGAATTATCCCCTGATTTTTTTGCTCATCATTTCCAGACACCCTGTATAAGAAACTGCAACTGAGAGTAATAAAACTATACCTATACTAACTACACTAAATGTTTGAACTATATATTGCCCAAAATTGTAAAAAATTATTGTTTTTAACGCGACTAAATATCGAAAATTATGTTGACAATAAAAACAATTGTGTAACGTCAGCCGTGACGTAAGACGTCTGAATTCTTGCCGCGAGTATAGCACACTAGACCAGAAAGTTATATACAAGATATATAGCGGTTACATGCCAGCAACTCCATTGTATTATTGTTCCATATCAGATTTTTTTGTTAACAGCCGCTAGTTTACTGTTTAAAGTACCTATGAGAATAATGTAAGAAAAACGTTTTATAGAAATTATTTAAACTATTTTCAGAACGTTCTTGTGTCTGCACTTATACAGTATTTTTGCTTCAGGAGGTCATTTTACTGTATAATGTCTATAGTAGCAATCTACACGACTGACTATAAAGCTTTATAAATCAATTTTGTAGTGGTCGCAAGAGGAATATTTGAGAAGATTCTTACAGCAAAATTAAAAGTATTTTATAGAAGTTCTTTAAATTAATTTAAGAGAGTTCGTATGCCATTTATGCAGTTTTTACTTTCAGAAAGCTGTTTAGCTGTATAATTACAGCATTTGTTTTATAAATGCTGTATTAAAATATTATTGCGCGACAATAAAGCAAAACTACTTCTTAAAGGTAGTTAACATGAGCAAACGATTTTCTACAAAATATAATGCTCTTATGTTTCGCTTTTACATAACATTAAAGTATTTTAAATGCTTCTGAAGTGACCAAACTGTTTTATTATTTTAACTCCATGTTTGTTCAGTTAAATCCAATTATTTTTCAGCGTCCATCTTGAAAAACACTTTTACGTGAATTTTTTCATGAAAATAACTTCCGTTGCTCATTAAAACTAAGAGTTTTTATTATATGGAACTTAGAATTCGAACTGGAGATATTTTTAGGAGCAAATGTACATGTATATAAATTTTTAGTTTTTTTTTGTGAACGACAATAGTATCTTTATATTATAGTACTATGCAGGCGTGTTATGACGTTTAGACCTACTTTATTCGTTTATCACAATAAAATTTTATTCATACCTGAAATTCAACTTTGAATAAGACATTTTTGAATTTATAAGTATAATATCGTATACCTAATATAAAGATACATATGTCGTAAAATTTAAAGAATGACAAATATTAGCTTTATAGTTGTGATGGGATTGTAAATAAGCAGAATAATTGTATAACATTTTTATAAGACATTATCACGACATGCTTTATTGGAATCGTATAGTTTGCTGTATCAATGCTGTAAGCTCATTGCTAAAACATAACTGGTTTTTATATAAAACTCTTAAAACACAATTATATAATGTTTATATAGCAATAATGTTTTATAAAAATGTTCCTATTTCACGCTATTAGCTGATGTGTTGATGCCAATAAGATGTTTATGCGACTATACCTTGCAACTTTAGCTTTCCAAAAATTTCTTAGAGGCACATTCTTAATCACTGCTATAAAATATCTCGTGTTACTTGGGATGATACGTCACATGACAGGTGCCGCGTTTACTAGAGACCTAAGGTCCAGAAAATGGATACTTTGTTTTATGTTGGTGCTGCTGCATGGCTATATTGTAAAATTAAATTAGTAAATTTTAACCCGTTGTCATTTAATTTTATTTTAAATGTCAGAATATCAGTTAGTTTCTCTCTTTATTTAATTTCTTCATAAAGTGAAATTCTATTTCATATCCAATGACTAGTTATCTGTATTGTAAGCGCAATGTTAGAACCTTTTCAACTGTATTATAGGCAAAGGATTGAGTGATAGTTTGACTGATATAAATATTAGGTTGGCAGCCATTTATTGCGCTTCACTGGATTCTTAGAAAACCTTCAATAAAAATTTTGAAAAATATTAAATAAAAAAAATCAAAATATTACGTATTAAAGCTTTTATCACTTGTGAGAGCCCATTTGGCATTTACAAATAACACAATAGACCGTAATGTAAGTAAAGTTCTAAAATTTCAAACTATAACTGTGAAAACCACTAACTTTAACATAAAACAAGAACAAATAACAGAAGGACAACAATTAGATACAGAAAACAATTAATTTTTACAGAGATGCAAAATGTAAAACACTAATTCACTATACAGGGTGTCTTGCAAGTCGTTACAATAATTTTAGGAGGTGATAGAATAGGTACTCGATTTTGAGTCGATTGAAACAAACATACCTAAATACCAAGTGTTACAATATTTGTGATAATTCATTTTTTAATTTAATCGAACATTTCTACAATTATTGAAGTGTAGAAGAAAACCAAACCTTTTTATAACAAATATTACTATACTTTTTTATTAGAAATGAATGGATTATTTAAATTATTTAACCAATAAAATCCAAAGTGGCTTCGTTACTTGCCTAGAAAAATATGGTTATTCTACTTTGTAAAAACCCAGCGTCAAATCTAAACTTAGAGATAAAATACCGGAGGACTCAGAAAGCTTAATATTTATTTCAATTGTTCAAATATTAATAGCTAATTTAAAGTTACGGCGTAGAAGGAAAAGCAATGTTTCTATTAAATAGTTTGGTATGCTATGAGAAAACAATTGTCTTTAGTTTCCATTGCAACCGTAAATGTAGAGTAACTGTCAAACTATACGTTCGAATCTCAGTTAAAGTGCAAATATCTTCATTTTTTAAACCATTTTTATTACATACTGAACGGCTGTCCTGTTTAAGCGAATGCCTCCCTGCTTATTTAAAGGTGTTAATATTAATTTCCCTAATGTTTAGAACGTTTATCAAGAAACTTCTCCTGACTGAAAGATCATTGCTTAGGTAAGTTTTTAATAATATCTGAATTAACCTACACACAAAGGTTTAAATAAAATCCAGGTATAAATTGACTCTTTACTTTTACAAAGTAGAAAAACCATGTTTACGAAGTTCTAGGTAAAGCCACTTTGGATTTTATTGGTTAAATCATTTAAATAATCCATTCATTCCTAATAAAAAAGTATAGAAATATTTGCTATAAAAAGGTTTGTTTTTCTTCTACACTTCAATAACTGTAGAAAAGCACGATTAAATTAAAAAATGAATTATCACAAATATTGTAACACTTGTTTGTTTCAATCGATTCAAAATCACGTATTTTATCACCTCCTAAAATTATTGTAACGACTTGCAAGACACCCTGTATAACCACTAAGTTCAACGCCAATACAACCGATCGTTATTTGTAAACAATTACAACAGCCTACAAAAACATAATCAGCGTCAGGTACAGTGTCACCAGCGTAAATCGGCGTAAAAAGCGAGTTTTAGTGATTCTGAACCTTCTAAGGCAGCCATGAATTATCGATCGTCGGTAATATGCCACTGTCGCCGTCTATATTTTTTCTAGGTTTGTGTTCACATAGATTCATATGTATTAAATAACCAAGCTCTTTCTTTTAATTATGAATGTGTTTACTATGTTTTGCTGTAAACATATTATTGACAGACATAACGGTTTCTTAGAGTTGACAGTTGTTTATTAAGCACTAGAACACTGCTTTTTGAACACACCGCTAGCTGTCAAAATCGCTGTGTGCGTCATCTCCCATAAATTGTGCCGTCACTTGCAATGTACGTACGATGTTTTGCAAGGAACTGTTTTAATGGTTCAGTTATTATTTTTTTCAGATTTATATTTATTCTTATACCTATTTCTGTGAAATATTTGTTTGTTATAAAGTTGCATCAATTGTGTATATTATTTATATGGTCCGTAATTTTATTATTCATATTTTCATGTGTTTTATATCTTTTATAAACTGAATGTGTATGTGTGAAAATAGCCTTTAATAATATGTCGTAATGCTACGTGTTAAATTGTACTAATCAAAACATAATTGACTTAAGACTCCGTCATGCGCTTGAAATAAACCGATTTTTTACGCTCGGCCAATAACACTTATTTAGACAACGAATAAACATAACGGTTCAAATAAAAAACAATCGAGAGACAAAGTTGTTTCCTAAGGCTGCTGTGTAATATTTTTTTCAAAATTTTATTGTACTCTATTGACTATTGCTATACATTTCTTTTACAATGTCAAATGGTCAAAATAAAATTATTTTTAATTATTTAAATTTAATGAGTAAACTATGCAAGAAATCGTCAATTTACAATTTATTTACTTAAAAATAAAGGCTTAAATCGAAAATTGGTTACATGAGGGAAGTAAGTATGTCTTTTAGCTTTGCAACGATACCAAAATTATATCGAATTGATAACAATTACTCAAAATTCTATGCGAAACGAATATATTTTAAATGCTGCAACCACGTGTGTTTCACTCAGTAGAATGGGCTTAGAGATTGGTAAATGTGGGCAGGACCGGAGTTCAAAGAAATACGTGTCACTTATAATCTATACGTTCTCATTTGATACAGTATTGAATTAATCGATCTTATGGAGTTCGATGCTGATTCTTTTGTTGGCGGTGGTGACTAAACCTTTCTTGTAGAATTTTTTCGTTTAGACCAAAATATAAGAAGTTCTACTAGAATTCCTTAGGTATGCAATTTTTACATTGCTTATTAAAACAATGTAATTTTTTCGTAAGTTCCAAATTGAACAAAATTCTCCTCAAATTAAATACGTGTTTTCCATATTAAAGTAATAAAGAACATAAAACACTGAAATAAATGTAGACACTATATTTATTTTATATAAAAATTTACCTGTTCTCAAATCTTTGTTCTTCTAATTTTAAAGAGGACAATGTCATAAATATATTAAACACAATCATAATATGTACAATAAAAATGTTTTTCTCATTATAAAAAATATAGATATTTTTAACTCTTCGATTGAATAATGCGCTGTCCTATTTCTGAAAACATCTTCTGCATCATAAGTATGCACACGGCGCACGAGTTTGTACAAGTTTGTAATGCACAAATTTGCTGGACCGACTTTGGAACATTTTTTTCGAAAAGGCGTTTAATTATTAAAAATTGGTGTGTACCGTGAGAAGTACTGTAGTTTTTTATATAAGCTGTAAAAAAACTAGGAACAAGTAAAATCGTTGATTTACAAGCGCAATGTAACGAAAAACGTAATAATTGTCAAATAATGTTCCAAGCATCGATAATTTGATTTTATTTTTATAAAATGCAGCCCTACTAAACAAGTCCATTTTGGATACTAAAAATATCCGTCTACAAGATGGTTATATTTTCTTAAAAATAAAACGGCTTAATTGCTAGCCGATTTTACTCCACTAAATCTAAATATTCTAAATACGTCCACCGTAAAGTCATTGTAGTGGGAGAGCGATAATCTCCGCCTCCAGCCGTAACGCCCGTGCACGCGACCCCGGAGCGCTACCCGAGGAGTGCACAGAGAACGGACTCTTAACAATTTCTGTGGGTAAAGCCACATTCATTCATTTTCTTGTTATATTATGTGCAACTATTGCTTTGCTGGATGATTGAAGTTAGCAGTTTTTAACTTCACCTGACATCAACAGCGAAAAGAGAGGAATATGATTACTTTCATGGACTGCAAATCGCGTGACATCGTATTACTGGCAACACTACGTCGCTCTCCGAAGGTGGCTTAGGAGTTTTATAATTATGACAACAAACGGGTTTAGAAGGCTTATTGTGGCAAGTGTTTCTACTTAATAATCAGAAGTACACCTAAACATATTTGCTGTAAATGGTTTTCTTAGAGTTTTTGTCATACCACCGAATAAATTATAATAAGTGTTCAAAATGACCGTCAGTGATTATTGAAAATTTTTACCATAAATACGTTTCATATCCAGAGAATATTGCCAAGTATCATCTTAAATTAACATGTCACGTAGCTCATGGTTACTAAAATGTTCCATTTTTGTTAATGTATAGTCATAAACATCAAGGAAAATGTAGATGAGATTATCTAGTGGTTTGTTTACCTATTTTTAGCTTTTTAATTCACAGTCTCGTGGTCACTTAAATGGGACATTTGTTGAACTTGATTAAAAAAAAAAATAAACGCTACAATTCCAAGGAAAGGTTTTCAATAACAAAGATAAAAGTTAGATAAAGTGTTAACAAAAAAAGGAAGAAAACAACTGTAACAAACAAATATTAACTAGACACTTTATCAACCTTTAATTGCTATGCGCCACGTTAAGATATAAGGAATAGCCTTCATAATGGAATAAATCAATTTAACTCCAATTACAATTATAATTTATTTAACCGAGAAAGTACTGTCGCATTGGGAATTCCTAGTGAGCTGAAAATCGTTGAAGTACCCACACACTTAATTCAATTCTACTCTTGAGAAAAATACTGGTTATTTACTAATCCCTATACTTTAAGTGGATCGTACCGATTCTATGCAGGGTGTAGCATTGAAAACTTAGCACCTGGCTTATTTTGAACTACGTTCCAAAATATTAAAATTAACGCGACACGTTCATTTTGTTTTCGAGGGGGGCACATTTTAGTGTTAAATATAGACTTGCCAGAACAAACCCCTTCGCGGAGACGCATTCAACTTTTTTTTAATTTTGTTGTTGCAAAAAAAATTACTTATTCTTAGAAACAAAAGACAATTTTGTAGTAATCATTTAATTGGCCAGTGGTCGCGCGGTTTAAGGCGCCAGTACTTGAATCGAGGTGACTAGATCGGTGTTGGTTCAAGCCCAGCTGCCGTAGACCGTATATAAGCTATATTCGTGGAGAGGTTTGGCTCTCTGCAGGTATGGTAGGGTGGAAGAATGTTGGCTTGGGTCAATGTGAGAGATTGATACCGGTTGATATTTGACTACCCCCCTAATTAATGAGGTTTTCCAGGTTTCCCTCATTCCTGCACTGAATAGTGGTAAGGGCCTACCAACGTAAGTCGTTCCTGAGCGCAAATGCGGCCTGCTTAATAATAATATGCCGCCCCCTCTCCCGTACAAGTCTCCGATTTCTGGGCTAATCCCTGTGATTAGAATGAGGGGTAGACATATTATAATTAATTGTTCAAAATGCCAAAGGAAAAACTACGAAAAAATTCAATTTATTGTTACTGTAAAAACTGTTTACAAATAAAAGGTATTTGGAAAAATGAAAAAAAAAATGGTGCTGATAACAAATTTACCAGTCAATATCTTTTTGTCGCTATTAAGTTCTCAATGAAAAGTGCTTAGTAGAAGTGTGTTTAGCAATTATTAATTCTAAAAATGATTTATTCGAAAGACAAAAGGGCTGTAACAATTTCTCTCTATTTTCAAAACAATGATAATGGACGGCTTACGGCACGAATTTTTAATCAGTGTCACCCAAATAAACACACCTCCGATGTTTACGTGGCCAGTTTGGTTCAAAAATTCTGTCAAACAGGATTAGTGGAAAATAAAAAACGACAATTTCGAAACCCTAGACATGAGGCTATCGAAATTGCCGTTCTTGGTCATGTGGAAGCGGATCATAATTTGAGCGGATCTGAAATTTCGAGAGTTTCTAGCACACATTGTCAACACATTTTAAAAGCTTGTAAATACCACCCTTATAAACTACAATTAGTTCAAGAACTGGATGAAGACGATCCTGGCCGTTGTTTGCAATTTGCAGCAGAGATGACTAACCAATTTACAAAACGATCAACATTTTTTTATATTCAATATGTTTTTCCGACGAATGCACTTTTTAGCTGAATGGCTTGGTAAATCGTCATAATTGGAGTGACACCAATATGACATTATTTAGAGAGGAACACACTCAACATCCTAAAAAACTTAATGTGTGGGCAGGAATTCTCGGATATAAGATTATTGGACCATATTACCTTCCAGCTTTTGAATAACTACATTTATGCAATGATTGTTGAAACTATGGAAAATGATGACATTTTAAAAGACAATGTTTGGTTGCAACAAGATGACGCAGCTCCACATTTTACAGTTGCAGTTCAGTTTTTGAATGAAAATTTTTCAAATCAATGGATAAGTCGCCGCGGAATTATTGAGTGGCTACCCAGATCACGTGATATGACACCACCCGATTTTTTTTTTGGGGACATTTAAAGTCTAAAATTTATGGTACTCAGCCGCAGTCTCTAGAAGAACTTAGGCGGCGTATGATTGAAGAATGCCACCCACGAAATTCTCAACAATGTTTGTCGAAATGTTGAACAACGTTTTTATTATGGCATGGAAGTGGGAGGCGGACATTTTGAACAATTAATTAAATGATTAATACAAAATTGCCTTTTATCCCTAATGATATGTAAAATTTTTTTTTTCAACAACAGATGAACTAAAATTGCAAAAAAATACATGATGACAACCAGAATTAAAAACACTTTCGAATAAGGTGTCACTCGACATAGAGTGCCATTTAAGATTCTGAAGTTGAATTCGCCCCCTCGAAGGGGGTTATTCTGGCGAGTGTGTATTTCACGCTAAAATGTGCCCCCCTCGAAAACAAAATGGACGTGTTGCGGCAATTTTAATATTTTGGAATGTAGTTCAAAATAAGTGGGGTGCAAAGTTTTCAATGGGCCAATAGTGTGTGGACGGACGGTGGTGGGTAGTAAGAGCTATAAACTAAAAATATTTTTTCTGAAATTCCTAGACATATACAAGGTGGTTCATATTAAAGTTACATTTATTTAAAATGGAACCCCCTGTATATTATTGCATATTTTGATTCCTCGGTCAATTCTAGTGTGACTTCATGTACCATACTTGGTGCCTAAAACGTACCGTTTGGACGTTATTCGATATTTTGTCTGATGTCTATAACAGTTGAATATCAGAGGTGGGCGGCAACATAGGAGGCTGTGATTGGGGGAAATTATTGACCACCATTGATGGATTTAGGCAAACCAATTAATTTAAACTACATTGAAAAATAAATTGACCCTGTATAATTCTATAGAAGTTGACTATAGAATTCTCATTACTATAGAATTTGACACTATCATTGCTTTCTGGAACTTCTACGCCTTTTCTGGTCTAAATATGACTGTGGAAAGGAAATAGTAAATTATTCGTTAGAATGACACTAGGCGATAGACTCAAACTGACAACTTTAATTAAAATTCCATTACTGTTAATCCATATTATTACTGCTCTTTTTATGAATACGCTAAGTTAACAAATATATTTAGATTTTTGTTTCAAAACACTATGTTAAAAAAATGAAATGCACTAGTCATATTACGAAGTATTTATGAACTATTTCTATCTAGTACCAACAGATTGTAGTGTTGTCCACGCTACAGTCCGTAACAGTAAAGGCGACTCGAGGAATTAATAATAGGTGAGGTGGAAGGATAAACAATATTTCGCAGTTAATTTGTTATCTAATAAATCCATCTAGAAGGTCTATTCTTTGATCTTTTAAAGCTGCAAACGTATGATGTCGTAAAATTGTTATAAACGTTCATTTAATTATCCTTAAGTTACGCAGATAAGCTTCAGCTCTTTAAACTATTTTTTTTTCCGTAAAGAATTAGTAGTTACTGAATAAAAAATAAATAAATTTGTACATGTTACAGTAAGCTATTGCCAAAAATATATTTTCCGAAATTGGAACATATTAATAAAATGGTTAAAATTATTTATTCTTTAGTAATATAAAATTATGCTTTCCATATTATTAAATTGAAAAGAAAAAGTTATAGTTGTTTAAAAATGAATGCAGTATTGTAAAAGCATCATTCTTACTGAAAAATAATAATTTAAATGTAAAAGACTGAAAATAATTGCTTTCGTCGTTTCATATATTTATTCTTATATAATATATAGACATAAATATTTTTAAAAATTATGAAAGTACATAGTATTTATAATTAAATTATATACTCGTGAAAATTATGAAACATAGAGTACATAGAAATAAAAAAAAATCTGGCAAGGGTCGAATTAATAACAAATTTATAATCCTTTTAATGCATTAATTTAATTCCATGGAAAATTTGTATAGTCCCTGATCAAACACCAACACCTGAACGGTTACTGGCAAATTTTAATTAATTTTATATGAAAAGTTAACGGTTAAGTGCATTTTCTAGATTAGATTTTACCTTAGTAAATACACGAAGGTAAATTTCCACGTCGGCGCTGATTATAGATTTTGTGAGTGTGGTGAAACAGTTTCGTTTTGCCACTCCTAGAGATATATGACAATCGAGATATTGGAAATCTCTGTTCGGTTTCACACATATTATCAGTATCGGTATTGGATACTGTATTCACACATACCGACAATGAGTCTTTTTTAGTCGATACTGCAGATGTAACACATTTGCTAAATTTTAATCAATAGATGTTAGAGGTTGTATTACAATAAAGAAATAAAATGAAATAATTTGTTTCTATAGCGTAATATAACGTAAACACTATCCGTCATCTGTAGGATTTAGGTCTGGAGATAGAGATTTCTCTTGCCCACAAGTAAAAGACCACGCACATTATGCCTGCACGGACTTGCTCAACACGTACCTGCAAAGCCGGTTCATGGAGGTACCCATGTTAATTAATGGAGCATCGCACACTAGACCAGTTGGTATCTGCATGAACCGGCACCTGCAACGACTGTCACTACAGGTCGTGTCGGTGGGCTGCAGCTTCTATGCTTGGCGGCGCTAGTCCAACGTAAGTTCTGATTCCAGAAAAGTCAGGGATTGGTTTCAAAGTGTTTGAAATATTCGATCAGCGAAATTGTGAATGTGTCACAACTGATAGCCTGGTTTATCAACAATCTCTATTTACTTACCTTAAATGAACTGCAACCATCCAAGAGTTCAACTTTTTTTTTGTGACCTACTGAAATCCTGAAAACAATTTCGCCATAGAGCCTTCTCTTTTTATTGATAATCTGAACCCAAAATTTTCTCATTGTGTTTGCTTTTTTCCCTTCTCCGCCTCATACAACATTAAAATAAAAAATTCTTCTTCCGAACTACACTCAACTACTACTTAAAATCATCGTCTGCCATACACATAATATGCACAAAAAGTTGCTGCTCTGTGCTGGACAAGTGTGTGAAGTCGTGCAGGTTTGCAGGTCCGCGCTGTGCTGGTTCGTGGCGGTCCCTGTCGGTCCGTGTAGGTCCACATTGACAAAAAGCCAGTAACTTTACAAATATACTTTGTAAGAATATTCCTGTAACTGTCTTAAAATAATTCTAACAGAAAACTGCAAATTTACAACAAAACCGTAAACTTCCTATGTAATTATAATATAATTTGTACATTTATAGAATGTACTGTAACACATTTACAATTAGCAATGTGAAATCCATTTTTACATTGTAAAATTACTATAAATAGTTTTGTCCAATGCTGGTTTTAACATAACCTAAATGAGATTAAGAAGTAATAGGTATGTAAGTTATACATAATTATTGAAGCAAAGAAACATTGATATGCTTGCATCTACAAAAACTGAATACCCTACTGTTGATTTATTCATCTTACATATTTAATAAATAATATATTATTTTCTATTAGAATTATATTTTATACATATTTGAAGAACAGGGGCTTTTGGAGGATTAGCATGATTTAAGTTCTGGTTACCTACTTATGTATGCACATTTATATAATTAATATTACTTTGTAATAGTTAGTATAAGACCGTCATAGAATATTATAAAATGTTAACTTTAGTTCTATGAATATATTTTTACATTGTTATATAGTATGTTTTGTATAACGTTAAGTGTTCTGTTTTGTACAAATAACCTAAATGTGCAGGTACCAAATTTTAATAAAAAATTGCCGTAAAATCATCAATCATTACTGCAGTATCTGTATGTACGGGCAGTTATTATATTGAAGATATAATAAAACTGTAACTACTACTTAGCTAACTGAACCGTAATCGGAGTACAAAATAGCTACTTATATACTGATTTAGGAAAAGTACGGTATTGTGTAACATGTTTTTCACACAATTTGTCCAAAAATTTTAATTATAAATTTAAAAAGGATTATTCTGCTGATTTTAAGGTACATGGGGACTATAATAGAAATAAGTATTATTTTCAATTTAAATGAGTCATAAATTCCAAAGTACTTAATTTTTTGTATATAAATCTGAAAGCATATAGAAAACTAATCATTTGCTTCGGAAATGTTTGACGTCACTGGGAATATCATATCAAAAATTCAGTATTATTATTAAGGGGGTTGACTTCACTGGGGATATCATATCAAAAATTCAGTATTACTATTAAGGGTGTTTGTTAACATTAGAAGCAATTGGCATTAATGTTAAGTAGGTTACTTAATATGAGTACATTTTTCTTTAGAAATAACATTCTGATGCCTGATATGTTACTTAACTATCGTTAATTCCCTATGAGATTTAAATTTTGCTCATGTAAGCACATTAATCTATTAGGTATAAATAAATTACTATTCAGATTTTTTTTAGGTATCTATGTCAAAACACTGTTAGTGAATTCGAGTGTTGTAAACAAGATGTCTTTAAAGTAAGTTGTTCTAAAATTGGCTGTACGGGATAGGTCAGTTTCGACACATTTAGGAGATTTCTTTTATTCTCCGAAAAGATAGTCCAAATGTAACGGAAAGATTTTTTGATAAAAATTGAATAACAAAAATTTCATTTCGATATCTTAATTAGTTTTGATATAGATAGGTCTTTTCTTTGATGCCCCATATTAGATACGTATGATGTTTTATTAAATATATATATATATATATATATATATATGTTTGTTATAGTAACGGAAAACTAGAAGTTATAAAAAATATTCCTCAAGCTACTAGATACTACACATAGAGAAAAAATGTCTTTACAATGTATAAATATTAATATAATAAGTAGAAAAGTTACGACAGAGAACGACCAAAATTTAAAAACATCATTTCAACAAATCAAAATATCAAAATGTGATTCTCGCAATTTTCCTCAAAAATTAAGCTCCAAATATCTGGCTACTTTTTTCTGTCTTTTCTGAAAATAGAAGAAACCTTCTATACCTAAGTGCCCAAATTGGATCATCCTGTACAATCAATAAAAATTACATTGTAGTCATAATATAAAATGTATTACTACAATCTAAATATACAACTGCCTGTAAAGTTACTGACTTCAAACACATTTTCGTTTTTCACAACCTGCTATGATAGATAATTTCAATTCTGCGTAATTAATGCATGTAACATTTTTATACGGATTTTACTCAAAAATGGAGCAATCTATCAATATGAAGCAAGAGTATTTTTATTTACAAAAAAAATCTGAAATTTCATATCTTCAAGTCAAAGTCAAAAAGTTATGGTAAATATCACCCCTCCCTACACCCGGTTGGAACGAATATGAATAAAATTTGTTTAACTTCATTTTTAAATAGGGATCTGCATGTTTCATTTTAAATTTTGTAAAGCTCGTCTGTCTAGAAATAGACACGGTTATTTAATTGTTACAGTACCGTAACAACCCTATTGCGAAATACACAAATTTACTTTGTATATACGTGGGATCTTGCAAATGCTGAGGGAGCGTTTTCTTCACTTAGCGATCCTATTACGAAGGACAAAAATTTACTGTATATCTAATTGAATATATGTGGGATCCTAGAAATGATGTCAGATAAAAGATATACTAGTTTTCTTTACTTACACTTCCTTAGCTCGGCATCCACAGGTTGGCTTCGGTTTCATTTAACAGGTAAAATTAACGTGAAGGGAAAATAAAACGCTACATTTTTGAGAAATAATTTTTTAATATGAAATAAATAATGCGGTAAAAGAATGAATCAGACAACTGTGAATGGCGGAACCCATTAACACCTTTGCAAAAAACATTTTAGAAACTTGACATTTTTACACGACATCATTATCACCAAGATTCAAATTTTGGGCAATCATATTTTATTGCAAGTTTAGGATCGTAAAGAAAACTCCATCTCGAGGTACTTATTTTACTGATCCTACCTAGACTACGGCAAAGAGAGTAGTCTCGTTCTTTTTTATGTCTGACGGATCCTATTTTCGATCGATTATTGCTCTCTGAATCTTTTCGACCTTTGCAATTGAAAAATAAATACATAATGCTGTACTATTTTTGCACAGCCAAGTAAAATTGTATGATCACTTTTTTTTAAATTATTTTTTTATTTAATTTTTTTTGCCTTTTTCTTACCTATATTTACTGGATTCTTTTAATAAAGTACTGGATGTACCCATAATCGAAGAAGGAAACCAATCTGGATTATTTTGGTCATACAAATTTACAGGCTTCCCCAGAACCGTTTCTAAGGGTGCAGGCGCCTCCGTGAGATAACCGCGGGAGACGAAGCACTGCACAGGTTAGGCTAGTACCGCAAGCGAGTTTTTTTTGACACATCCTAAATTGCCGTATTTTCTTTTATCTGGATCTTATTTTCAAACTACAACACAAATTAAAAGTTCCTACAAAAGTCAGAGATTGGTTTCAAATTGTTAGAAATATTCGACCAGTTAAGTTGTGAATGTGTCGCTTATCAACAATCTCTACAACTTACCTTAAACAGCAAGTCTTTCGTCAGATTACAGTACTTTGTGAAATCTTGTACTTTGGTGCTACAGGCGAGGATGATCCAAGATCTCAAATTGTTTTTTTGTGACAATAGCAAATACTGAAAAATATTTTGTTGATTCCTCTTCAGTTCAGAAAATAAATTATGAAATTCACCATACAGCTTTCTTTTTTATTGATAGGGTAAACTCAAAATTTTCTCGTTTTTCTGGCTTCTTCCCCCATCTCCTCTTCATACAACATCATTAAAATAAATATTGCTTCTTCCAAGCTATACTTAATTACTACATAAAAACTTCAAAACGCCTGCTATATACATAACCTGCATCTGCTCGTCCATGCTAGGCAAGCGTGCAAAGTCGGAGATTTGTAGGTCCGCGCCGTGTTAGTCTGTGCTGATCCGTGCAGGTCTATACAGGGTATTAAAAAAAGACTGTAAAATATTTCAAGAGGTAATAGTATGAACCAAAATCAGTAGAAAAGTCTTAATAAACATGGGTCCGCAAAGTAACGGTTGCGGAGATATGGACCACTATTCGTTTTTCAAACATTTTATTTTATTAGGAATAAACCGACAAGGGAAGCTTTTAACAAACAAAAAACAAAGTTCCTTGGTTTGGATTTCTTGACACTTTTGATTAATCCGTAGCGGCAGCTCTTTCAGGCTATTTACAAGAGTACCATATACTAATGTCTTCAAATATCCCCAAACAAAGAAATCTAGAGGGTTCAGATCAGGCAATCTTGGAAGCCATAAAACAGGTCTGGCCCTTCCTACCCATCTATGTGGAAAAGTTTGATGTAAATGCTCTCTAATGGCCATGGAAAAATAAGTTGGAGCACCATCATGCTGGAACCACATTTGTTGCCTCTGATTCAAAGGAATGTCTTCCAAAAACTCATACAGTGTGTTCTGTAGAAAGTTGAGGTAAGCAGCGCCTGTTAATCGATTTGGTAAAACAACGGGACCTAGAAACCTGTCACCTACAATACCTATCCAAATGTTCAATGAAAAACGTGCGTGGTGTCCAGATTCTATTAGAGCATGAGGATTTTCTTCGGCCCAAATATGCGTATTGTGATAATTAAACACTACATTTCTTGTGAACCCGGCCTCATCAGTAAAAATAATGTTTGCGAGAAAACGAGGGTCTTCAGCATCATGACGTAGAAACCAGCGGCAAAAAACCAAACGTGCTCGATGATCATTTATTGGATTTAAGGCATGTACTCGTTGCACATGGTATAATATGTATAAAGCAGTTGCTCGTGAAGAATTCTCCAAACAAGAGGATCACTAATTCCTACCTCGGCTAATATTCTCCACACACTCGTACCTGGATTCTGCTCTGCCAGTGCTAGAATTTCTTCTTCTGCTCTAGGAGTGGATACCGACCTTGGTCTTCCGGATAAATGACACTGTTTGCTCAAGGAACCGGTATCACGCAATCTTTGGTGAATTCTTCCAAACGTTGTGAAGGAATCTGGCGATTTGGATAAGCGTCAACATAAAGACGTCGCGTTTCGGTGGCGTTCCCATTAGCACGACCATTCATGAAACGCATGTCTGTTAATTCTGCGTTAGAGTAACCAACCATAGCGAACAAAAATTTGTGCACTGAGAACAACTGTCAAATACGTACTGTTTATTTCACTAAACATCGACCAACTATTAACACAACGTTTTTGCAAAATAAAAAAGGGGCTAAAAAACATAAAACATTCCATATCTCCGCAAACCGTTACTTTGCGGACCCATGTTTATTGCGACTTTTCTGCTTATTTTGGTTCATACTATTACCTCCTTAAATATTTTACACTCTTTTTTAACACCCTGTATAGGTATAATGTGTACGATCTTTTATTCTCCAAATAACAACCTTGAAAACTGTGAAATTAGATGCTTTATTAGTATGCATCTGTTATGCAACACGTAACTGATTACTGAGTTGTAACCAATGGAAAAAAGGCGATGCAAAGTTGGAATAATTATCGCCTAATTTTGTTAACTCTTTGGAACACTTGCCGATTTCGATCACATATTGCTTAATAAACACTTTTGTTTGTCCCTTTGATGGGTAAGCACTCATAATACACCTAGTATAAATGTATTTTTTTCAACCAACAAAATGAAAGCGTTGTCTTGAGATATGGTTGGTGAAATGGAATTTATTCACTTTATCTTATTATACTTGTGTATTTACATAATAATCTAAAATATATATTAAAACGCCTACCACTAAGATATTGTATATTTTTTATTCATATCGCGGATATTTTTTATTCATATCGCGTATATTTTTTATTCATATCACCTTTGGTTATAAAATCATATTTTTTAAGCAGATTGTTATGATTTCATACCATAACTATAATACTTCTTAATAATATCATTCCAATGTAAATAAGGTCGTTTCCGTAAGCGAAGTTTTAAATAAATCGCTATATATAGACAAAGAATTTTATTTAACATGGAACACAGCATAATGAATGAGTCATGCCTTAATGAAGGTGGATCTTTTTAAATGTGCAGGATGTAGATTTATAAAATTTACCGTGTTTTGCTATTATAATTGTTTAGGTCATTCAGTGCATATTTAAAATTATATGAATCTGTTTTATTCATTTGGGATAGTTTTGGTTCAGGTTATGTATTAATTAAATTACTGAAAACACCGCAGCCATACATATTTTTGTCATTAGTAGACACATCTTAAGAGTTCATTTTTGTCGCTGTTATTGTTTGGAAGTGGTGTGGTTTACTCACTGCACGGCTGAAGATCCAATATGCATGCCGTTAGCAGTAGAGTTCAAAAGGCCCGTACTGTTTGCAAAGGTTAGCGCTAGCTCTGAATGTCTGATATCTTGTGGATAAAGTAAAGCCGCTCCAAGATGTTTGTGTTTTCTTCCTATTAAACGAACACAGTTACAGACAACGTACCGAATCGTCGTCTCCATTATAGTAAAACTTGCATTCCGTAACATTGCTTAAGTCAATCTCCTATGCTGGCGCTTGTGGGTCCGATATAACAGTCCTAATGTTGTTTCTACTAAGCATAATGAAATTTTCATTTTGCATCAGCCCTTGAGCCCTTTATAAAAAGTCTGGACCGACCTATCGCAGACCAGATCTACCCAACCAATCTATCTTTGATCGGTCTTTCATCCAATCATCAATGGATTTTGCAAGATAGCATTGTGGTTAACCCAATACTGGAGTCCAGAAATTGACCACTCGAGTCTTATTTGGCCAACATGTCAATCCTCTCATTACGCCTCACATCACTATGATTCGGCACTCGGGTCAGCTTAATACAAGAATCTTGATACGTACAAGAACCACAGGAAGGTAACCATGAATGACGTAAGCGAATGTGGGTATCTGTGCACATTAGAATATGGTGATTTACCTAATTGCATAATAAAAGTTTCTGTTTGCGCCTCTCTATAAGAAGTCTGGCCTGACGCAGACCGGATCCACCCGACCAATCTTCTTTTGATCGTTTTTTGATCCAGTCATCAATGAATCTTGCGAGATAGAATTCTGATAACCCCAATTCTAGTTTATGTCCATCAAATTGACTACCTGACTCTTGTCTGGCCAATATGTCAGTCCTCGCATTGCTTGTCATAATACTGTGATCCGGAACCAGGCCAGCTTAACACGATTTCCCTTCCTAAGAAGCAAATAACTTTGACACATTCCACGACCACACGAGAGGTGATCCTGAACGACAGAAGCGCTCGTAAAGCCGCCTGGCTATCTGTGCATATTTGAATATGCTGGTTTACATATCAGCTTCTGGGATTTTTGTACCTCAGTCTAAAAAATCGTGGTATTTCGTCAGAGAAAAAAATTCGTATTGGTCGCATTCCACAGATCCCAGGCGAGCCCTTTCGAGTTTCGAGCATTAAGATTAGCGAGCTAGGCGTCCCTATTTGGTACCTCTACCTTAAAATTCTTTTGAAAGAAGTAGGTATGGTATATCTTGTCGCTGACTACTTTAATAATCATATCTACTAGTGCCTTCTGGTAATGTCGCAATATTTACCTTACCACATCTCTAAATAAGAAAACTCTTGCTTTCCCTTTCGCTACAGGTCTTATAGAGTCTTTAAGGCCTCTTTGGGAGCTATGGGTAATATCTCTGTCGTGCTGACATACGCAAGGCGCTGTAGTTTATAAACTCTGATTGATAGTGACCTGTGGAAGCACTAATATATCTATGGGAAGTACTCACTTATATGGCACATTCATGAGCGAGATTTCTTCTAGTTTCTTCACTTGTACTGTAATGTACTATTTTTGTTAAAAACCATTAGTTTTAAAGAAGTATGAAAGGTAAAAATATTAAAATAATCCAGGCTATCTGGCACATATTTGAATACCCAATTTTTTTCAAACGAATAAGATGTAATAAAAAATTACTTAGGAAAGCATATATCAACCCCCAAAAGTCAGAAATTGTTGACAAGTTGCATGCATTAGTAGAAAATTCGTGTAAAGTATACCTTTTTGGTTTTCAAATTACAGCCGCTTTTCCATATATTTTTTTGGAAACTTTGAAATGCTATCGCCTAAAGTGTTATCTTTTAACTAAGATAATTTTTATGCAAAGCGTGTTTTTTTTAACTGTAGATTCACTGGTACCATTTGTGCTGCTTCTTTTGAAAACACCCCATATATATTTAAATATTTCCTGAATAATTTTCGATCGCTCGTTCTTATTACTCAAGTACAGATTTGAAAGCTACAATTTATTTCTGTATTTAATCTTCTATTTTTGCTAGGTCGATTTCAATTAGCTTATCCGATTTTTCACTTTTCATTATATAAATTAAACAAATCCCACATTTATGAAATAAAGAAAAGTATAATAAATTTAATACATATTCATTATGAAAAATCTGAATATCCCAGCAGAGGCTAGTTTTAATTATGAATTGCATTAATTATATATGTATATTAATCAAAGACCTATTTATATTTTGCTATTGTGCACAGATGAACTACTGTTACAAACTCATAGCGTTCTACATTGATTATCATAATTATTCAGAAACGGGTATGAGAATGTCATGGGATATTTTTTATAAATTATACTTTGTGAGAGCGTCCTCGTGGATCAATGATGATTTAATTAAAGCAAACAAAATGTGTCTCAACGAAAACATTTTTTAATAAATGACGATAGTAATTATTTATTTTTCGCTCAATTAACTTTTTTATTTTAAAATAACAAGTTTGCGGTCTGTTTCACCTCAAAATTGATAACCAGACATGCAAATTATGAAGTGGAATTTATATCCAAAATCACAAAGTTATAGTATTTTTTCACATTAAAAGTTTTTGGGTTGGCAGTCGTCCATTTGGTTCTGTAAAATAATTTTATCTGCACATTTATCCCATTTATTTTGATTGGGATAAGAACTTTATTACCACACTCAGTAGGATAATAACTTTTTGAAGTTTTTAGGTAATTTATGATCAAAACTTTTATTAAATATTAACAAGAACTATCTTCATTATTTATTGTAAACATTAACAACAACAGATTTGCAACTTGAAAAACTTATTCTGGAGGACAGTTCGTTCGACGTTTTGTAGATTTCTAAATTGCTAATGTCATTACTATTTTCAATCGACGAAGTTTCGATATATCCTTCAGCCACCGTGTTACTTTTCCAGCCCCCATGCCTCTTGACCGTTAAAAAGTTCGCTCCTGAATTTGCAAGCAAGGAAGTTGATGATCTCGAAAGAATCTTTTACATTTGGTAGTTTTAAAAAAGATGCAACGAGGAAGAGGAAAACGTGACCGATAAAGGGACCAACTGTCCTAAACGCTACGTTTAACTTCAAATCGAATATGAAATACCTTGGAGTCACACTTGATTCGAAGCTAACAGAATCTTCATTTGGAGAGGAGATATCTTATGAGTACTGTCGCAGGACCGTTGGTAAAACTTGGGGAATGAAAGCAAAGGTGATGTGTTCATGTGAATGTACATTGCCATTATGAGACCAATGTTAAACCATGGAGCTGGTGGCCGAAAGTTCAATAGACAATAGCTAAACAAAAGTTCAACCAGGTACAAAGGACTGCCTGCTTAAACATAACTGGAACTTTGCGTACGAAACCCAGCATAACAATGGAGGTGATGTTATGTCTGCCATCTTTGGATATTTATCTAAATGACAGTATTTCTCCCAAGTTTGTGTTTGACAGAACCTACACGGTACTTACCTGGAATGAGGAGAGCGCCAGTGAAGATGCAATCAACATCTTCACAGACGGATCAAAAATGAAGGAAGGTACAGGATGTGGGATTTATTCCAGATCCTTACATATGATACCAGTGGACAATGAATAAGCATGCTACTCTGATACAAACGCAATTAGCATGTATAACCATAGCCGCCAAATAAATCAGAACCATCAGAATCTACACAGATAGTAGATAATCACTACTGATCTTATACAGGGTGTTCGGAAATGATGAGCTAAAAAATTCAGGGGATAATTCTAGACCAAAAATAAATGCTACCTCTTTCTATAATATTGTTTCCAAATCTGATTATTAACGGAATTAAAGGGTGATCCCTCCAGTATGCTTTCGCTGTCAGCATTTATTGAAATTATAAAAGAGAACACTTACAAAGAGTTTAGGAAATGGTGGGATGAAATAAATAGCTGTCAATTTGCTAAGGAGTTCCTAGCTTACCCGTACAAGGATACATCCAAAAAGTATCTGGCTATGTCTAGAACAAATCTTCGCCTGGTACAGGTATTCAAACTGGACACTGTTAGTTAAGGAAGTACCTCTATCGCATGAGGAAGTGTGAAACACCTCTTTGTAGGGGTTGCCAACAGGAAGACGAGACAGTACTCCATGCACTCTCTAAGTGCACTGGCATCTCGTCAATAAGAGAATCCGTGTTGGGAGAACGATGGCCTTCTGTGGCCTACATTAGAGATATCCCCTTTTTCTTATTAGGTTGGTTGGTGGCTCAGGTGGGTTGATCTCGTAATAGGAGACGATACAAGAAGCCCAATGGAGCTCAAGTGTTGTAACCTTTCTGTTACCTTCTTCATAATTCCAGGTCCGTAACCTACATTTTAATAAAATTTGCTTTATTTCAATAGTGTCCTAAAGAAGTGTTGTCACAGTGTTACTAAAGTCGAGGAACAATTGACATAAAGCGTTTAAATTTATTGAATTGGTCTTATTACGTTAATTTTGACTTCCTTCTCATTGATATTTTTTCTATATTTTTGAAAATCACAATGTCTAATGTATCTTCTTATTTGGAAGAAGAAAATTTTTCCTTGCTATAATCAGCTTACAAAGATATAGAGAGATACAGAGTCTGGAATGCAGCTTTCTGCTATTGCTGAAGACCGCCATCCACAGTTTGCTCGTTGTAATCATCCCTAACAAAATTATTGAAATGCATCTTATGTAATGACCCGTCTAGGTTTCTGTGTTAGGAAACAAAGTAACTCTTGGCGGTACTTTTCTTATTGTATTAATTCCAAGAGTTCAGATATACACCGTGTGCCAAAAGAAGCGGGACGGTCGAATATTTCTCGTAATTTATATCGAATCGAAAAACCGAAAAGTACGTGTTCAATATTTTTAAAAAATCTATCGAATGACACCAAACATGACCCCCTACCCCCAACCCCTGGGGGTGAGGCGGGGGATAACTTTGAAATCTTAAATGGGAACCCCATTTTTTATTGCAGATTTGGCATCATGAAAAAATAAGTAACATTTATTCGGGACATTTTTTCCAAATTGTTGATAGATGGCGCTATAATCGGAAAAAAACGATTTATCCTGATATCCTAGGAAAATTATGGAAACGGTCCAATATCTCGAGAAATACACTTCCAAATGAAAAACCATGTAAATTTCGCGATATATTCGACTGTCCCGCTTCTTTTGGCACACGGTGTATATATCGTAGTGGCAACCCGTTTGGAGTAGCGGCATGTACATGAAAATCCCTCCTTCACATTAGTTAACCAACGTGAAACATTCATCTTCGTATCAGGTATGGAAACCAATAAATATGAGCCAGTATCTCGTCATCGATTTTCAAGGTCGTAAATTCACATGATTTACATATACGAGCCTGCGACTTCGATTATTAATGCAACCTGAAATAATTCAATTTTTTTTTAATCAGCAGTTCTTCTAAAAGCGGTTCGATATATTTTCTATTCAACACGTCTTCATTGCTTTATACAGATAGAGAAAATATTTAACTGATCATGGGGAGATTCTATTACATACATTTCAAATGCATGGGGTATTGGTGAGAAGATGACGCAGGGCGGGCTTATTCAGTACTCCTCTACTCTCCTACGCCCACGGCCGAACGCCAAACGAATAGTGTGTTATACGAATACTGGTTTAGTCCGCCAAAATAGGGGGGACGCGTCAAGCTTGGACGGCGAGCAGTGGAAGGGATTATTCTTAGCATTTCATATGATCGGTTAAATATTTTCCCTATCTATATATTGCTTTATTTAGAAACACTTTTCAGAACAGCTATCAATTTACCTTATTTTAACAGGTCTAACTTGAAATAAATTTTTAAAGCAATCATTAACAAAAATTTCGTCCATATTGATGAAACCGAGCATTTTTTGTTGTTATTCAAAACATATGAAAGCATGATTTTATATTGACTACCATAGGTACTAACCGTTTCTCTCTTCAACTGTTAAATTTTACATATTCTTTTTCGTAAAGTTCTTTTGACGTGATTGATAACAAAATGCAGAGTTAATTCTTCCACCTATCATCATTGAACTACACCTTGGAAACCTATAGCAAACAGCCCTCGTCAGCAGCCCACCAGACATATATCAGTTTCGAGCTTATTAGCTCTCGTCAGTATACCATAGGTGAGGCAAACGACGAATAACCTTAGTTATTTCAAGTCTATCTAACCCTACAGAAGTGACAAACACGAAATGTTCTACATAGCAGTAGACTCCATAGCAACCAGCAGGACTCGTCATGACACTACGATTCTCACCGAATTTTTAAAAGAACATTTCTGGTGAAGTTTAAAAATGTTTTCTTTTCATTATAGTTTAATTAAACTACACACTACATGTTGCATTGCATGTGTGTTTTACTCGCGTTTCATCCACTTAACAATTAAACGCCGAATTATGTTCCCGGATTTAAACATTCTTGTCGAATAACACGCTGTCTAAAACACTCTTACTATTGATTAGATACTGATGTTTATGTGGAAATTAACATTTGAGCGGTCCAGTGAGAGCTGATCAGGTACGGCAAGTAAAATAAGTTAGAAATAAGTCTATTTATGTTTCAGTAAACAGTAGAAATTTTTAATATAATTTAGGACAACATTCAAAAAATTAAGTCTCCATTTTCATTTTATAAAGAAATAGGTCACGATATAAAATTTTACGCGGTACGCCCATAAAAATAGAATCTTCATTTGAAAGATTGTCCTGATCAATGCTATAAAAAAAAATATAGTTTGAAGCAAACATTTTTCAAATGAAACATCAGATATTGTTTTTGTATGAACCAACAAGTAAGTTCTTTGTACTGGTATTTATTAAAAAAAAGTAATATGCAATAATTATCTAAGTAGGTACTTAACTGTGTCATGTAAATTTTACATTCAAGCATTTTTGGTTGAAGCAGAGTTTCTGATAATACCAAAACTGATTTGGCGCCAAAAATTTCAAGATGCTGAAGTTCAAACTGGTACACCGATTCTAAGTGATACCTGTGCACATACAGTATATAATAAAAATGGTATGTACAGTAACATCTTTAAATAAATTAAAATAATTTGTCTCAGATTAATTAATATACGTATAAAAATACCCAAATCACTAATATAATATCAAGTACTAAAAAATGACCTGAACATACTTATACATTGGGTTTTCGTTTGAGTAATTATTTACTGAATTATTAAATTACAAAAAGAATAATGTATTTTTATTATATTTTAGATCAAGACTGCCAAACGTCACAAACACTTTTGTGTAGGAATCCAAAAAAAGTTGCATTAAAGGATCAAGTAAAAACCTATACTGCAGCATTTGTAACTTGTAAACAATATATATTATATTATTTCCTATTTTAGTTTTAAAATAACGTATATTGTTTTTTTAAATATTTAAATAAACATTTTATTGCAAATTTTCCTCATGACTACATTATTTTTTATATAGTAGATTACCTATATTTTTATTTTAAAATTTGTATGTGAATATATACGACTTCCAAGATTAACTAACATTTACCTATAATCGTAAGCAGTCTTAAATCACACTTTTGGAATACCTCTGGTATATAAATATGTCCCAATTGGAAAGAAACTACTTTTTTAAGTCCTTCGTACTTGGTCATTTTTTTCGACATTATTTACGTGCAGCGGTCTGCTTTGATCTCAAAACATCAAAGTGCCGACAGAGAGTGGTATAACTTATATTTTCAGTAAACTTTGCCTACGGTTCTTTAAACGAAACAACTTTTTAAACACGTTATTGCGAAGTGCTAATAATCGAAATGTCACATATTCATATTTGATACCTGTTAAAAGACTAAATTTTATAAAGTTATGTTTTTATATTCGAGCAGCGGGTTCGACTGGGGTACAATAATACTGATTCGAGGAGGAGATATAAAATATTTCCTTAATAAACATCCCACTTTAAATAATATTGAGTTAGATTACTAAAGATATCAACTATAGAATTATGATAATATATTAAGCATATATCCACATGTTCTAATAATTATTATGTCACTGCTTCTAATTATAATTGCACCACAACTTGGTTTTGGCGTCTGTTGAATTTTTCTATATTCCCTTATATCGATAAGATGAAGTATACCTCAATTATATTAATTATAATATAATAATTGTTTGTGATTATATTTCTGAACACTTTTTCATAAATTAAAAATGGATTTCAGTTGAACACACGGGCGTAATTTGTAAGTAATATGTTGGCAGGCAATTACATTTGGTAGTGAATAAATTTTCAAGTTGAATAGGAACGTCTATCCCTTGTCACTTATTGCCTTATTGGCATGCCATGTCTTAAATCGATATTGATGTAATATAATAACCGGTACGGAAAGCGGTTTATAAAATAGGAAATAACAATGCACTTAGCTGAAGGATTTGTCTGAATTGAATTACGTGGAACACGGGTGAATGTATTAATTTTCTGTCAAGTCAGACAAAGAATAATTAAATGCACTATTAGCGGCTATATTCAATAATTTTTAATTTTCTAAAATCGACGTGGTAAATTTATAATTTATGTGTAGTTCTGGCGGAAAATGTACTTAAGATATTAAACAGAATTTAGTAATTTGTACATGATTACTGCATGCCCTTTTACTTGATTCTTATAGAGTCTTTCTTAATTGCGTGCAGAAAATCAAAGTGTGTATTAGATGGTTAAAATGAAGGTAATTTTGTTAAATAAGCATAGAGTCTCAAGAGCATCATATCCGAGATATAGGGTTGACATATTTTTGGAAAATTTGGCATAATTTTTTAGTATATAAAATATAATTTTTTTTTGCATTCTCGTAATTTTTCTCTCTGCACATTATTTTGTACTTTTAACTGTTTAGGAACAAAAGAAAAACGTTAAACTCTTCAGCATTGCAACATTATTTGTTTGTGAAGACCACTTTAATGTAAGTTTAATTGGAAATACATAAGTAGGTCTAAGTTCATCGAAAAAATTTAAGTGTAAAGTTGTAAAGAATTAATTAAATCTTTTCTATTAAGCTACCAGAATGTATACAGAGCGTTTAGAAAATCAAGAAAATAAGCAAACATATTTATATTTTTTTCATTTAATGTCACTATATTAATGTTCACTATATTGAATTACCTGTTTTATTCTGAAAACATAATAAACAAATGTGAAAAATAGTTAATAAAAAAAATAGTTGTTAAATATCATTACTTTTACTGTTATTTATTGTTTTTCAAATTAAAAGAAGTAGTTTAATGTGAAATCAGATGGCATAATTTTATAAATACCTCAAGTAAAGGTCTCTGGAAGCAACCAACAGTATTATCGTTGTAAACAAAGAAATAATGCAGTTCATAAGTATGACATTAAATGAATGCCACTCGTGGCAAATTAATGACCGTGGTATTTTAATCTTAATATTTTAATTATTATGTGACTATTGCCGCGACACCTTTCAATATATTTGACAGGTTACTCTGTAATACATTTCAAACCGATATAAAATTCATGCAATTTCCCCATTGTCAATTTCTTGGCCCGTGTTCTCACCAAAAGCGACCGTCGACTGCACTGTTGGGTTGCTTGTTTCCACTGAAGCAACTCAACCGCAACTCAACTCCAGTTAAGTTGCAGTTGACTTGGTGGAAACACGTGCATTTAAATATTAGGGCCACGTCGCGTCGCAGTTGCGTTGCCGTCGCGTTGCAGTCGACGGTCCCTTTTGGTGAGAACACGGGCTTAGAAATTCAGGCTAACTAACTTTTTAATGGTAAGTTCTTAAGGGGACGTGGCCACTGAAATGTGTATCAGTTCTACTCTCAGCTAAGAATGTATTTGATGAATTTTGACAAATATCAATAAACAAAGTTTGAGAGATATGTTTGTTTATTTGTAAGTAGTAGGCTATTATTGGTTTCATTCGGCTACAGTGTGGCATTATAAATATATCATTTCATCCAACAATAGTTACAAGACCATTTCTAGTAATTTTCTTTCTGTTAAAGGTAAGAAGCTACAGGTAAAAGAGCCGCCACATACACAAATACAGTTAAAACTGTAGTGTGTGTCTCACGCCCAGGTCTTCAGTTCTGGCACACATTTATATATAATATATTATTATACTGTTTCCTCTTTCTTGTATTAAAATTTATACATTTTTTTCTGATTATTAACTTGTTGTAACTACTTAATATATAGGTTACGCTGTAGGTATTATTTCTTCGACGTCACTGAACTCAAATTTGTTATACTTGTATGTCTTCTTTCGTATAGTTAACTATATCACAGCATAAGTTATTCTATAATTTAGGTGTACTTCCTAAATTATATTTAATATTTAAAAAAATTACTATCTATACTGCCTGATTTGTTTCATATGTATATTGCGAATAAACTTAACTACTTAAATACTTATACTATACTTGACGGCCAAAAATCTAGAGAGTGACTCATATTATAAACTTGCTCACAATTTATAGCAGTCGACACAAAGAAATATTCATGCAGCCCGTATATTTTTCCTATAAAATCGTGTGCCACATATCTTATGATAGCATACCCGATTACACAGTTTCGACTGTAGTAAGTACACATGCCCTGCAGCTTTTGATTGGCTGCGACGAATTGACGGATTCACCGGACCGACAAAATTTCGGGTATATCTTTTCGCTAATTTAATTACGAATGTAATTAATTTTATTAGTGATTTTGTGTTCTTAAAAATGGAGAATAATTCTAGTTCTACAGCGTATTCTCAAAATCGTTTTTAATTTAACAAGTGAGGAATATCGGATGATGACATGTATGAAGAGTTTAAACAGCGAAGTCAAAATGTTGAAACGTGTATTTCATTAACAAAATTGTACGTGAGTAGCATATGTATGAATAGTGCAAATAAAAAAGTGGTAAAGAAGTACAACTGTGAAACGGAAAATCATGAGACTCGCTGAAGGAAGATGGTATTTTTAAAATGAGTTTTCGACAAAACAAAATCGGATTGCTATATCTTACAAGATGAAACGTTGCCCGTATAAATGAAATCGAAAATAGTATACTGATAGAGAAAGACGAAATAGTGATATGGCGAAGAAACTATTTAAAATAAATATTAAAAAATCAGAATCTGGATCGAATATATTAAATTTTGATGAAACATGGATGTATGAAGGTCATACGGAAAGCGGTACGATATGATATAATAAGTGCTGATGTGTGACCGTTATAGTGACAGTGCTAGTAACCAATAGTAAATAGTGTGTATGTATTCTAGCCTATTGTTCTTTTGAATGCGAAATTTGCAAATATATACGTGATTTATTTAATGGTGGAAAAATCTCTATTTGTAACAAATTTTGTCAACTATAATATTTTCTATCATTTTCATCATGAAACTGCCATTGTAGATTGTCAGAAGCTCAAAACAAATTTATTAACACCACATAATTATGTTTTACAGTTTTGCAAATTGTCAAAAGTTGAGATTTTCCTCCCATAAATAATTAAAACAGAAGTTGCAAAATTCGTGCACAAATCCGTGAATTTCGTATCCACGAGAAGAAGGCTTAAATGTGACATCAGCGGAGTTGGCATCAGGTAGGTGTAAGTGGGTGGTGGTCAGCAATCGCCGTCCAAAGGGACGGCATTCTAATTTGTAGAGAGGATGGCACAGATGGCACATTTAAAGTAAATTGTTAATGTGCTAGGTTCAGTCGACGTCAACTTATTTTCTGTGCTTTTAACTCTTCTCAAGTGGCACGCTTAGGTAATCATGCCACCCATATCTTCCGTACTCATCTGCGTGTTGTGAATTAGTCAGTCTTTATTATTTTAGACCTTGGGTAATTGGTAATACAAGATCAAAAACTTTTTTATCATTTGCATTATCTAACGCCTCGAAATTGAAAAAACGGTTATATCACTGTTTCTACTAAAAATAATGGATGTTATGTAATGCAATTATTTTTGTCATTTTTGTATATTTTTTTATAGCTGATCGCATTCAAATTTAGTACGCCTATGAAACGTTGCTCCCTGCACGCTTCGCCCGTCGCGCTTTTCAACAAGCTAGCAATTTGTTTTAAATTTATTTATTTATTTTTTCTTTCCTTATTGTACTTTAAAATTTTTGTTATTCTTTTTGTACTTATATTAGGATAATATGTGTAACTTCATCTATTTTTCTCCTTTTTGAGCACAATAGGACAATAGTCCTCTGCTCTTCTATAATTTGTAATAATAATAATAATAATTAGTCAATTTAGAGTTTTGGCCGTCAAGTATAGTTAAAAATCACAAATGACACTTATTGCTAATGTGGCCATAGGTCTTATCTTATTCTGGTGTTGCGTTTAAATAATTACAAATTTAACAACTCCAAATAAGTTTCTTCGTACATTGTTAGATAATTGTATTTGAAGGTTTGGCTCGCAGTTCTTTAAATATATTTATACATATAAGAGTATTGCTATCTTCCATTGACCAATATTTTGTCTATCGGCGAACGAAGGCGTTTCTTTGTATGATTTCGTTACTTCTGAATTATCACATCACACGCCGCAACCATTAAACATATTTCACTCTGTCATTGTAATGTGACGTATACAAATATTAAGATAAAACCAACGACTTAACTAATCTAGTTAGCGGACAATGAAAGAGTATGTATAGTTTTACCTTAAGACTTGATTGCACATTCTTCCGTTAACGCAATATCTGTGTGACAATTTGGAAGCAGGTTTCCTGCTTAATGGTAACTAGCGCCAAATACGTACTTAAAGTTCTGAAATTTGTAAATAAATACACCTGTTTAAGGCAGGCTATAGCGAACACAGTGGAAGTGGTTTCCTGCTTACTGGTACCCTGCGCCGATCCGCGTTTATATGCTTTGAAAATTATAACATACTTTTAAATGGACACAGTAAAAGCAGGTTGCAGCAGATCAGCGCCGGAAACCTGCGAGCTCACTTTTACCAGAATTTAAATTTATTTTATTTGTACGCGCTGGTCGTGTGTAGAAAAATGGACAAATAACTAGAGTAACATCTTTAGTTTTTCGAAGATCTATAAGAGATAAAAATGACAACAATCGCAGCAACTAATATATCGTTGACAAATGTCTAGAGATTAGTAATGGAATGAATGATGTGGGTAAGTATTAAAATATACAAGGTGTCCGAAATATGATGATATGATATCTTTATTTTGCTGTATGATAAATTGTACCAAACAAAACATATTTGATTTAACAATTTTTCTGAGTAACGGTATATGACAGCAAACAGGTTTTGAATATGTCACCATGTCAGATGTTTGTATATAATAAATACAAATACACGTAATAAACATACTTAATGTAACCGGTTGTCTTAGAGCTCTTTTCGCAACACAGAGTAAAATGTGAAATAGTTATGTGTTCAGAATTTTGAATGACGTTGCTTGTGAAAAGCGTTTACCGTATAAACGTCTCGTAGTCAGAGAGTTTTGTCTAGATTTGCCATAAATTAACTGGTCATATTTACTATAAATTGTTCCTTTTTTATTTATATACGCAAATATTAAGAAAACACTATGTACAGAAAACCGAAAGGCACTGGCCGCACTGCTACCACTACTACTTATAATAATTCATAGTTATCAAGCAGCAGCAGGTAATGGATGCAATGTTATCGTACGTTCTAATACGTTGAAGTTTCAAGGATTTCTTGGAAAACCTCTATTATTTACTTCATTAATACTGATAAAAAAATTACGTTACAGGAGTTTTTACTTAACCGTAGTTGTTAATTAGTTTGTAATTTCGTAACACACTTTTGCAGTTATTGTATTTTCATTTTTGAAATGAAAAATAATGTAGTAGTTTCCAAAATTCATTTTTTATTAAGGTTGCTGAATATATGTGACTGATTATATGTTGGTATAATTAAAGTAAATTTTGAAAATCCTTTAATAATTTCATTATGCTAGGTATGTATTTTTTTTGTTAGAAAATTTAGCTAATTATTTTATAATGTATATATTTATTGTATTCAACGTTGCTACTATACATATGACTTCATTAAGTTTCTTTAAACTAAAATAAATAAATTACTTACCTCAAAGTAATAACAAGTATTTCTTCCGATAGAATAGATTGCTTATGTAGATTACACCAATTTTTCATTATATGGCGGCATTTTACTTTATCTAAAATGCAGTGTAAGATTTCTTATGTTATGTTTATACAGTGAAAAGAACTTTTCTTGGCGTTTCTTAAATTATAAATAAATGATTGCTTCTCCATAATTTCTTCTATTGCGATTAATAGGGTGTACTCATTATTATGAGTCACAATTATTTTCTCTTTGACTTGATAATTATAGAATCCAAAACGATCAGTTTATTGTAGACGATGACAATTTGCAAGGAAGCACCTAAGACGTAGGTACTTACCGAATAAATTTTTGTCTCTTCCCGTTTTTAACAGCATCTACTGTGTGCGATCTCCGCGCGAAACAGCGCCGATAAGCGAGAATTACCGGTAAGTGCAAAAACCTGCTTCCACTCTGTCACTCCCTAATTGATTGTAATTAATTATTTTAACCCTTAGTGCTATCTAAAACACTACACGAAGTTCTAAGCCCCTCAAACGTCAAATCTCATTGTTCCGAAATAAACTGATTTTAAATATAAAAATTGTTTACTTTTACAAAAAATATACCATCAATTGATATTTTATTTTTTCTCCTAGGTACTGAGAGTTTAAGCTCCAAATTCCGCTTCGTTCGGCCACTGCTCAAATACTCATATTTTTTAGTTTACTTTATTGTTCTGTTTTAGGATTCCTTATACGCAAAGGGAACTATTTAATTATAGCCGTTATTTCACCATTTGAATTTATCACGTGATTTCGTGACCATAAAAATATGCTCACTTGCAAGGCATAAAATGAATGTGGGATATATTAGTAGCATGCAGATCACAATGCTATTAATTCGGTATACTTATGAAGTTTTCGTGCAAGCTAAAAATATTTTGATGTAAAATAATACTATAAATATCAAAATAAATTCCTTTATATATTCTGATGTTCTGCCTTTCCGTAAGGGGACAAATAAAATTACTATAATAAAAATTTTCATGAAAAACTTCAGATAAGATTTGTAAAATATATTTTTATATTTGTAGTAGTTTCCTTTTGATATTAGTATTTTTTATAGCATACTTATTGCGTATATCGTTCTGAACCAAAAATGTATAATATTAGCCCTGTTCGCACAAGAGTTGGCAACGGTTTCCAACCATAAGTCACACGCATAATGTTACAAATTCATTGTTTTAGTTCAAATGCGCATACACCTGACGGTTGAAAACTGATTCTGATATTATGCGAGCAAAGCTATTCACGAACCACTTGATGGCACTGTAAGATTCAAAATGTCGGATGTAGGGGTGATCAAAAATTTGTTTACAATTGATGCTATGATTATAAAGCTTTTTATTACCAGGGATGTTGTGTTTTAGGTGAAAGTGTATTTTAAGTCATCAAAAGGAATATTTTGACTTTAATGCAAGACAAATTCGTAGTGCATATATATCGTGACTTTCTAGTACGCTCGTAATCTTTCAGATTCAGATATAATGGTTCGGTACGAGATATCTTGAACTACTGGGGAATCGTGTGCGTCTAGCAGAAGGTTAGGCACATAAATTTTGTCTGAGGTAGAACGCGAGGAGTCACACGTTGTTAAAAGTCTGTGTTTACAGGATCTGCTTTAGTTCAACAAACCCATAACATATACATACAGATTTAAAAACGTCCTTAAATAATTGACAATATAACAATCTAATTGTTATAATTATCTAAAAAGTTTGCTACATGCTTTCATGTGTTTAGTTATCGATTTTCCGATTCTCAATTTAGTTTTCCATTGCTTACAGAGTTTTGGGTCTACGAAAACTGACCGGAAGTTCATGCAGGGATAGAGGAGCACTGGAGAACATCACAGATTTTCTGAGATTTTGTGCAAACATTCTTGCATATGTTTGCATTTTTGTACACTTTTTTTAACTGAATATCGTACGACCTCAATAAAGTTTGCAAAATTACTAAAATATACAGAAAATTTCCACTACACCTAGACATACAAAACAGATTTATTGGATTCACTCCCACACTAGATTTATTACAAATTGTCTTATGCAGATTCTGTACTTTTCTTAATTCAGTATAAAATTATACTATTTTGGTACTATTTGTACAGACAAAATTATAGAAAAATATTTAAACATAAAACATACAAAACTTCACACTCTTATTATGCAAGTAATTTGTTGTTCACCCCTACAGCAGTTCTGAAATCTATCAACAGATGTCAGTCACTTCGTGATTTTCGCCAATTAGATGAATACAAATATAACAGTTCACTTATCTACTGAGCTGAATATGGAGTCATCTCGTGGAAATGGCAGATTGGACTACAACTTCGTTATGCTATTTTACATAATATTTAATAAATAAAAAAATAGGAAATTTCAGGAATAAAGTGACTTCTTATGTTGCGCATGCGTAGAGGCACATCAATCTAACCTCCAACCTAATACGTTTTAGTTGCGTTAAGGTGTGGTAGATAATCACGTACGGTTCATTAATAAGGACTTTTTGCGGAATGTCTGAAAAATAATAAGTACAAGATTATATTTTGCAAGTGTGCACTTGCAGCTTATATCAATATAAATGTTATGCAATTCATAAATATAATATAAACTGAAACGGTAGTGACAGTGAAAATAGCAACAGTTTACAACAAATATTAACATTAGTTGTAGTTAAGTTAATTGCAAATCTATTGTAACTAAAAATCGAGCCAAAAAAAATTATATTTCCAAACAGATATACGCAGGTATATTTTCAAATATTTGCAAAACACAAGGAATAGAGTATATTAATATTTCAAGAATAAGATGTTATATTCAGGGAAAACATTTCACCACATTTTCTAATAAATATGTGTAATGATACACATATTATACATTGGAATACATTCTTAGATGATGAATGAGAAAAGGATGGATAACTCACATTTAGAAGATGGATAGACAAATTCCACTAAAAAAATCTTCCTACAGTTATTTTCGCTCCTGATAAGGCCTTTTTAACTATTTAGAAATAAAATATAGCTGTGTATGTATTTCTCAATTGAATTCTAATAATCTCCTATATTTATTGCTTTTAGTAAGAGACATCCTGCATATTGTATTTACTCACTCAAACCTGCATTTTTGTACATTTTAACAAGTAGAATTTTTTAAACCTTTAACTTATTTTCATGACATGTAAATAGGTGTCCTTCTTTTCAACTTTATCTGTCGATACATTCTTTATATGGCTACAAAAATAATATTAAAACATTTTTACTTGGCTTCCATTACACTATACAGATTAAACAAAATGAGAATATTTGAACTGATTGATAAAGGCAAAACCGATCCGCTTATATACTCGTATATATTTAGGGTTCTCGAAATTTCCGCGGTATCGGGAACTAAATCGATGGCCTGGAATGTTGTAGAAAACCTCAAAAGAAAGCTACCTATAACAAGAATTGTAGATTTTAACGTAAACAGTAACATAATTAACAAACTAAAATGTAGGCTTCCGTAACAATATATTTTTAAAAAAATGTGCATATTGACCATTACTTAAATTTTTTATACACTGATTCAGTGATATATGTGAAATAATCTTAGTTATTGAAAAAGTTTTCTCTATGCATATTTTTCAGTTGTTGTTATAAATAGATATTAGAAAATTTAAATTACTCAGTAGAATTATATATTCGAGTATTTTATAGTTACAATGTCGGAAGTTCGAGATAAATTTTTATCAGTGTGTATAAATGTAGTCAATACTTTTTCAGGAGGAATTAATTTATTTTATAAAAAAAGAATAATTGAGCAACGCATTTTAAAGATACAGATAATTATGTTTTTAATATACTGTACATGCATATGTTAAGTCATAAATGAAGACTTCTACGAAAATTTATTAACGTATTCTCTACTGTTCTTGGGCCTCTTTTATTTTCCATTTATACTGTTGATGTTTGTGGTTGCCTTCAACCATTGAATAATAAAGTAGTCTTCAACGTTGTCAACCTCATTAGTGTACTGATGACGCTCAAATATATTTATCTTCTAGTTCTTATGACATCTATTCAGTTCTGGTTCAATCAATCTCTAGCTCATAAACTTATTTTAAATGAATCTAAAACCGAATTATTAGTTTCGGAAAATAAAAACAATGTCAATGTACCTGACCTAGGATTTAGCATTATTTTGAATAGATATTTTATTCTTCCAACTGAAAAGTTTATGGGTAGATCATTCTATGCATTTTGTACTAAACACCTATTAATAATATTGTGCAAAACTAGCTACTTTGCGGACTAATACCTCGAGTGGCATTGAATTACATTCACAATATTTGCCATATATTGTATTGTAAAGGTATTTAAGTTAATATAAATCAATTTTTCTACAATTCCTATGGGATCAATATTTTAAATAAGGTTGGATTCAATAATAGATATTTATGTACCAAGGAAGATAAAGGGAGATAATGCCCGCAGGCGACAAGTTGCTTCGAAGGCTCTAGGAAAATCTTCTAAGGGCATAATCGTCCTAGTATCTCTCGTGGTGCATACAACGTTTTCTATTTCACTTCATACGAAATAAATCTGTAGAAGGTCATAGTTTTAATGGTACTTGATTTATGGTTACGTCATTATTTTCGGATTTTCATGGTAACGGGCGTGAAAAGATCCATTTTGCCTTCCGAGCATTATGAATGTCAGGTGTAATATGGGTATGTTTATATATCACGTAGCCTAGGAATTATAACTAAATAATAAGGAAGTGATATATAAATATCTAAAATAAAAATTAATATAGCTAAATTTACTACAACTACTAACAAAAATTGACATAGCTGGGTAATGAAATTATTCAATGGTTTTCAAAAATCAAGTTCACATTTGAACATACATATAGACACAAAATCCGACCAGATATATCTAGCATACCTCAAGATATTTGATGTATACATTATACACATGACCTCAGTAATAAGAATTGTAAGAACATTGATTTATATTAACTGAAATACCTTTACAATACAGAAAGAAATAGATTATTCTCTTATACAGGGTGTCCGGTAAGTATATGGCATAATTTCGTGAGTGTATAGGGGAGGTCAAAATAACACTAGTTTGTCATAAAAATTATTTTCCTAAATTGCCTCTTAAGGGAGATACAGAACCCCTGAGTACCCAGCGATTTACCTTTTCGATTCTAACTTTTGAACCGACCTATATAATTTAATGAAATTTTAACATTTTATGTAGGCCATAAAGGCTCATAAATCCATACTACAGTAGATGTCTTATACTGCCAGGGAAGTCAGGAACGGACTTGCCATCATACTCGTTGGGCCAAAATTTTGACAGGTATCATTTTATAGAGGTGAAACTGAATTTTTAAATACTTTGGTCATTCCTCTTTAAAAAAGGTACTCTACATTTGTTTCGATAAAACTGACCGTTTTCGAAAAAAAAAGTTATTGTATAACACGTCATTGAAATAATACATCAGAACAGGTACTGCAATAAAACACCAGTCATTTTTATGACGTTAAAAATGTGTTATTGAGATGCAATACAGACAAAGCACCAACAAAGGTTCATGGTTAACATATGGGCGGGGATTATTGGAAATCATCTTATAGGACCGTTCTTTTTTGAAGACAGATTTAATGGTGCCATGTATTTGCAATTTTTACAACAAAGGTTAAACGGTTTATTAGAGAATTAGAAATTAGAAATCAGATGTGGTTTATGCATGACGGTGCACCTACCAATTTTAGCAATTTAGTTCATCAGCACTTATCAAATACATTTGGTTGTCGATGTATAGGTCGAGGTGGGCCCATTTTATGGCCACCGAGGTCGCCCGACATAACTCCATTGGATTTCTTTTTATGGGGAAATTTAAAGAGGCTTGTGTATTCGACGGCAGTTCACACCACGGAAGACCTGATAGAAAGAATAAGACACCATTTCGACGAAATTCGAGCCAATTCGCGCCCAATGAGTATGAGTGTGAGTATGGTAGCAAGTCCTTTCTTTACTTCTCTGACAGTATAAAACATTTACTGTAGTATAGTTTTATGAGCCTTTATGGCCTACATAAAATATAAAAATTTCATTAAATTATATAGGTCACTTTAAAAGTTAGAACCGAAAAGGTAAACCGCTGGGTACTCCTTAGGGGTTCTGTATCTCCGTTAAGGGGAACTTTAGGAAAACATTTTTTATGACAAACTAGTGTTATTTTGACCTCCCCTATACACGAAATCGCGAAATTATGCCATATACTTACCGGATACCCTGTATTTGCTCAACATGTTAACTATCTCACTCAGTAATCTTTTAGCAAGCTGAAAGTTATTTATATGCTTAAAAATTTTAGATCTGAAATTAAACGAATTAAATTTGTCACTCACTGATATTATCAATTTTAAGTAATTTCCAATATACCTATGAAAACTGTTGAAAATTGTATACTGCATTTTAAACTCTTGATATATTATTTTGGTCTATATCATTTACTATTAGACACAGTCCTATCAAACCTTATACCTATCAAAAACGAATATTACGCCTTATTTTCTCATATCAGCCACTTGACTCATGCAGACCTTTGTTCAAAACAAATAAATTATTAACTGTTGCATCTGTTTTTATATACTAAGCAGGTTTATATGTGAAGAAAAATTAAAATGCATTTCCTTGCCGTAACAGTATTCATAATCACAATACAAGATGTGCAGATGGTATTTATATTGATAAATTTAGATTATCCCTTTTTACGAAAAGTGCATATTATTCATGTAGTACTGTTTACAACAAGCTACCACATCAAATAAAAGATTTAACTAGCGCCACTAAATTTAAGAAAAAGCTTTTGGAGTTGCTCTATGACCGGTGCTTTTATATTTTGAACGAATTCCTCGATACACATTGACGATTTATGTTTTAAATGCATGTTAAGTATAAGGTATAAGTTATTTATAAGATTTTATTTCAACAGAATGGTACCATAGTCTTGCTATGTAATTATTGTGTAATGATGTAATGTTCATCTTTTGTATTCTTTTAAATTTGACGTCCGTATCCTATGTTGGCCTATATGATATAAAGTTATTATTGTTATTATTATTATTATTATCACGATAAATCAGAGAAAGCAGTTTAACAGAATATAAAAAAACGTACCTAAGTTTTCATAAAAAATTGAATAATTGAATAATTCATGTCTTAATTTTCCGTTATAGGTAAAAACAATTTATAGTGGAATTTAATGTTTTTGCACGATGATGAAAATGTACGTACATGTAAAAGAAGGAATCTTGAAAATGTATCGACTGATTTAAATGAAGAAATGTAATAATCTTTGTATACGTAGGTACTTTTGTATCTACTTGCATAACTACGTCTGTATCGATCTTGTGATACATCACTCTGAATGGTTACATTTCAAGCTTTTGCGTAAATGTCGACATTTCGAGCCAAACGGCAACGTTTTAACCTTTCCTTTATGCCATTAAAGGTCACGCAATCAGTAATACAATTTTTAATACTGACAGCGTGTAATACATTCAGTCATTCAACCAGTTGTGTGAACTTACTTTCATGAAAGTTTTCTTTCCTCAACCGATTCGATTTAATAAAAGTTGCAATGAAGTGAAATATTTCAAGTCGGAAATCCCTTTATAACAGTGACAAAATAGATTGCATTCAAAGCTGTAGTAAACAATGCCTGCGGGGATTCTTGTCGATTAATAGTTTCCTTAATGACTGAAATAAATATCGGTGGAAAGAATAAAAGTTTTACAATTAAACGATATAAGGGTGCCACAAAATATACCCAGCTAAGGAATATTTGTATATAATTTTGTATCAGATATTAATAATATTGTGAGAAACTAACAACTTTGCGGATTAAAGCTCTGATCAGCGTTGAATTACACCCACAATATATTCTTTATTATTAACTTTTGTAGATTTTTTACTGCATTGTACTTAAGGTCGCCGTATTTCTCGCCGTAAAATTGGTGGTGTTTTTAGGTACAAACATCTCGAAAATAAAACACTTAGTGGAAAACCAATAACAAATATAAAATTCTTGATATTTTGTTTATCCACTTTTACTACCTATTTAAATTCTCCTCAAATAAAATAATAACTTTTAAAAAGCGTTTGTAAGACACCCATTATTCTGCTATTCTAACTCCACATTTAACAATTATTTTCACGTATAGACGGAGAGCTGGCTGTAAAGAAGTACGGGTCACTCGGTACAGTCGAAATTACAATCATTATAGATTCGATTGTTACCGACAAAGTGAAAATCGGGCCGCCAGACGTCACCCTGGAAGAGTAACGCGAGGACACGGGGTGAAATATGCAATTTTTTCATATAAAAAAATTGAGGTACAGCTCTGAAAATTTACACAACGTTTGAACATAATATAACAAAGTAGAGAAAAAAATCGCCAGATGCGTGGGTGGAAGAGAAAGGGCCGCCAGGCGCCACCAATATTGCTAAAATTGTTATAATATTTTTGTTACTAGGTACACGTCTGGCAATTTGTATACTTATTCCATAATTCAGAATAAGATTATGTACAAAATGCCAGACGTCTAGTTAGTTATATTATGTTCAAACGTTGCGCAAATTTTCAGAGCCGTACTTTATCAAATTTTTTAAATGAAAAAATTGCATATATCACCCCGTAGCCTCGCGTTAGTCTTCCAGGGTGACGTCTGGCGGCCCGATTTTCACTTTGTCGGTAACAACCGAATCTATAATGATTGTAATTTCGATTGTACCGAGTGACCCATACTTCTCTGTAACCAGCTCTTAGATTAATACTTATAAACAAAAGAGATATCTTATATACAGAACTATGCAAGTTTATGTTATAACAATATTTACATCTACAGTAAAGTTTAAAAAATACGTGTTTTAAAAGGTTTCTACCTAAAAATTTGTTAGTTAGACCATTTTCTGGCGCTATATATTCGTTTTACTTCGGTACCTTTGAATATTTGTAGGTGGCATGAGATAACAGTCCTGTTATTTGCTAAGCTCTATATTATTCAGTTCTTAAATGTTAAACATTATTTGTACTTGTAGAAAACACGTCCTTAAGCTAATATAAATCAATGTTCCTACAAATTCTATTAATGAACAATTCCACAGATAAGGCTGTATTATTTAAAATAAAAATTCATCTTGCCAAATTAACTACAAAAAAAAACATACCTGGCTTAATGAATCATTCTATAGCATTCAAAACTCAAATTTTGAATATGAGGGAACCGTAAATTAAACCATAATAGATGAGATTTGACCTATTTCTGCATTTTCAAGATTTCTTCTTCAGGTGGTCTTCATTAAGTTGATTCAGATATCTATAACTATAAAAAATATTATATGAATTAAAGTTATTTATAAATTTTGAAACGACATTATCAAAAGTTATAATCTATGATAAATTCATCCACCTCATTCATATATCTAACCTTTATGTTTTATATATATATATATATATATATATATATATATATATATATATATATATATATATATATATATATATATATATATATATTTTATTAGGTATTAGTATACTTGACTTACATTTCATAGGAAACACAGCGTACATTAACCAGAAACACTTTCTATATTAATTACAAATAATTTTTTTCTATAGAATTGAATGTTTCTGTTATCCTTTTTTTTGATAATTTGCCTATAATATTTTATATACAAATTTTTTCTATTGTCTTCTATTCTTGGATACTTTATACAAAAGCAGAAAGTGTTTGATCAGAAGATGATTTTATGTAATAAAAAACCGAAATGTAATAAATGTGAAAAAGATGTTTTTCTTTTTTTATTTATCATGACTGATGTCTCATTATAAACGGGTTTTAATAACAACAAACAGTAAATGTTATAGATACATTTTATTTGAAGTATACGCCTGAGTTAAATGTTTGCCTTTTGGAGTATCTATAAACAAAATACATAAAAAATTGTGCAGAAAATATCACTATTTTATACACAAATTAACGAAAGAATAAGTCACTGCATTTATTGTTGCTACCATCTTCTATATGAAGTTAATTATTTAAAAGAGTTCAAGGTTACTTACAATAGGCAAATTGATCGTAGTTTTTTATTATTACAATAGATTTTGTATTGACAATTTAATTTATATACAGGGTGATTTAGGTTTAATCTTGATACCTTCAGGAAACGATAGGACAGGTTAAAATAATGTTCATTTGTGACTTATTTCCTAAAACGCATCGTTTCCGAAATAGAGGGCGGTGAAGTAGGAATTTTTTTCTCGTTTTTCCCTCATAACTTTTGAACCACTTATTCGATTTAAGTGGAATTCGGAACACAAACACTCCTTATGATCTTACATAAGCTTGTTAAGTTTGAACTACCTACCCCCCTCTTACTTTATTTGAAAACTACAAAAAAAAAATAATAATAATTTCAATAAAACATCTACACACCACTTTGACCTGATTCATTTCGAAACTTTTTCGTCTCCTGTTTTTTTTTTCGACGTTTGGTCTTGTTTCTGAGATATTCAAAGAAACAAGACTAAACGTCAACAAAATTTCATTTAACGTTATAGCAACCCCTGTTTTGCTTCCGGGGACACTGTCGGATGGCTCTCAAAAAAAAAAAAAAAAAAACTGACGTTTGTGAAAATCATTGTCAAAAGTATTATTTAAAGAGTGTTCATACTGTTAAGAAAAAATGCCAATAACCTCAAACATAAATTTAGTAACAACTACTTATTACAAGATTTACAACAAACTTATCAACTACTAAAAAAATTACAATTATTGTTCAAAGCGCATTCCTCCAGCCTCAATACATTTTTGGCATCGACGAATTAGTGTAATAACCGCAGCTGCTATTTGAACAGGATTGTTTTTTATATCATCACAAGCATGTCTTATCCTTTGGATCAATTTCTCACGGATATGTACTGGCGTATTATACACAATTGCTTTTAGATGGCCTCAAACGAAATAATCCAGAGGATCCACATATTTGGGTGGTTGTTGGGTTGCCGTCTAATCCGTCGACGAGGATAATTCTCATCCAACCACTAGCGGTACTTGCCTTCCGTAATGTGTAGGGACACCATCCAACTGCATCTAGTTCCCTTGGCGTAAATTTAAGGGGACATCGTCAAGCACGTCGGGGAGAGAGTTTTGCAGAAACTCATGAAATAATTCCCCATTTAAACGAGGAGGCAAAATATGCGGCCTACAGAGGTTATTACTTAAAGCACCTATCCATACATTTACACTAAACTGTTGCTGAAATGAAGATTGTCTGACACATCGAGGATTGACTTCACTTCAAACGTGAATGTTGTGGTAATTCACAATTTCCAGCTTTTGTGAAATTAGATTCGTCGTCCATAAAACCTTATGTAGAAATTGTGGATTAATTTCTGTTGAATCTAAAACCCATCTACAAAAATTTAAACGTTTTTCAGCATCTCCTGGCAACAAACCTTGAATTGGTTGGAGATGGAAAGCCCTTCGATGACCTTGTTTGAGTGTTCTCAGTACTTTTGATTGAGATAAATGGAGTTGTCGAGCTGCTCGGCGTGCGCTTAAAGTTCTATCGATATCAAAAAGATTAAGAATTTGCTGATTATTTCTTGACGGTACATTACGCTTATGATCATTGTAGCGGCGCAAACCATATTCCGAAAATCGACGATGTACATCTACAAAAACTTGTGCATTTGGAATTCTTCTATTAGGGAAGCGTGTTCGGTAGTCTCGAACTGACGCGTTGGAATTTCGTTGTTTTCAGTACGCGGATGGTGCGCTACACTGACACCAATTTCTTTAAATATCTCAGAAACAAGACCAAATGTCGAAAAAAAACAGGAGATGAAAAAGTTTCGAAATTAATCAGGTCAAAGTGGTGTGTATTTTTTTTTTGCAGTTTTGAAATAAAGTAAGAGGGGGGTAGCATACAAAATACACTTCTAAGAGGGGTAGGTAGTTCAAACTTAAGAAGCGATTATAAGGAGTGTTTGTGTTCCGAATTTCACTTAAATCGGATAAGTGGTTCAAAAGTTATGAGGGAAAAACGAGAAAAAAATTCTTACTTCAACACCCTCTATCTCGGAAACGATGCGTTTTAGGAAATAAGTTTATATTACAAATGAACATTATTTTAACCTGTTCTATCGATTCCTGAAGTTATCAAGGTTAAACCTGAATCACCCTGTATAAAAAAGCCCATATGCCACTTTTATAGCGCCAAAAGTTACCGGCAACTTTTACAACGACAAATGCACTAGTGGCTTTTCACTTATTCATTTTTTAATCAATTATTAATATCTATGTGCCTGCTAATACAGTTACGACTCAATCATCGATGTGGCGACAATTTTTTACTTTTTGCTAAAGGATATAAATTTGAGCAAGATACTTCCATCGAGAAATTGAATGTAATATTGCAAAATTGGGCTTTTATGCGAAAATTTGACGGAAAAGACTAGAAAGAAGCGGTAGTTAAAACAATTTGGAACATCACCGCTAAAATGCTATAAAGTAAATATTATAAATAATTCAATATTGTATTTAACCCTTTCACCGACGTACAATTTAATTCATCACGAGCTGCACGTAATGCTAAACGTAAAATCCTACAAGCACAACCCGAAAAGAGAAAATCCCTCTTAATAAATGTGAAATATTTGCAATGGCCAGATTATATTACGAAAATGAACCGAAAGGACTTATATCACATTTTGGCGTTTGAATTAGCTTGGCAGGAGAAGCAGCTTACTATAAAACCACTTACTTCGTATCTGAAATTGAAAATAATGGAAAAGAAACTGGACGTATCGAATATAATCCTCTATTTTCGAAAACGATACAAGATGATGAAATAAAATATGTGACAGCAAATGGAAAACGAGGCACATCTATAACATTGGTATTTCTTCAGTATTTATTACACCAAATTCCTTTTGGAAGAAGGGTAGTTCTAGAGGTTGTTAGAAAAATGTGCCGATTGAAATTACTTAAATTTCCAAATGGACTCAATGTTCAGCACAATGTATTGATCTAGATGTCAAACGTATTCAAATTACAAATCACTCAAATCGAGCGGCAAAAGAGACAATATTTTATTTCTTATGTGATCTCATTGAATTGTATTTACTTATGTAAGATTTTTCTGTTATATTCGATTAGACATTTTATAGAAATTGTTTTATTTTATTGTGCTGACGCGTAAAAACCTTTTCTTGTGTTAGTATAAAAATAAAATCATATTTTCGCAAAAATGATTAAAACTTAAAATAGCTTTAATTTTTATTAGATATCAAAATTATCATTCCGTATATCTTACTACTATACGTATTAGTGTTAAAAAGACATTTACTTGATGCCGGTTTTTTCACATACTTTGAATGTGAAATTTTCCCATTAATAAACTAAATTTTAAACATCATTTATCATATATTTTTAGTACTGTAGATAGAAAACAAAAACATATAACACAACATAAACGTTGTATTAGCACCTTTATTAAGAATTTGAATTAAATATAGTTTTTAATGGTAGAATTATCTGATCATTAATAACTATTTAACTATAAAATATTTTAATCTTTATTTAAATCTATTACTCCTTCTAAAATAGCTCTACATTATAAATTGTGGTATAATGTATATTTTTTTGCTAAAATAATTAACCATTTACAATTCACTATTTTAATTATGCCACGTTAACAACAACGTCTGTATCATTACATGTTGACATAATATCGATTGTCGAATCGAATATTCTAGAAAATAAAGGTATTACAAAAATTATACATTTAAAAGAAATCAGGAACACAACAAACTACTAAAAAATAGGTGAGCTTCCGTATCATTTCCGCCCTCTTAAAGCTAGTTATCCCAATTAGGTTACTCAATTCTCCCCATGGCTTCCCAATAAGGTGTCAATCAATATATGTGGACAATCTTTATCTTTGCTTGCGGATATTTCTGGGTTTTATACATTACATCATTCAGGCTTGTCACGATGGATTTATCCTTAGTTCTTTTTGGATTATACAGTCACACTTTCCCATATTTCTAGAACCCACTGTTGTTGGCACGCAAGTCTGATCTGGTTTTCATTCTGTCCCTTTTAATTTTAAGGTCAAGTTTTAAGTGGTGCGATTGAGGGCCGGTTGTATAAAGATTTTGAACTCAAGTTTAATGTTAAACTGTAAATCAAAGGCAAAATCAGGTTGTATAAACGTTAAACGTCGATCAAATTGTAGTTTAAACTGACTGACCGATCTCGGCCGTTTAACCGTTCTGCAGTTCAACGGTTTGACACTTGACAAGTGATTATAAACTCGAATATTGAATTATACATTTTTGAGTATTTTTCTGCGTTTTGTTACGATGGACTAGACTAACACATAACAGATGATGAAGGGTTTTAGTAAATGCTGTCTTACATCCTAGAAGTGTCAATTTAGAGAACAATAATCAAATCATTTTGTAAAGTGAAGGGAAATTGATTTATTGCAGCGATTGCGTTTGTTATAAAGAGTTATTACCTATATCTGTAGTTTATTTATGGAAGCATCCTAAAAAATCGAAGAATTTTTAGTTGACTCCACTTGAAGCAGAAACTGAGAATGTAAACCATTTTGTATTTAATTATTTATTATAACAGTTAATTATAAGATATTAAAGAAAATATTATTAAAAAACTCCACACGTATCATTACTTTGTCTTTATTTGTTCTGCAATAGCAATGAATTAAAATAGATGGGAGAGAAATACCCACTACTACTATCACTGTAAGTAAGTTAGATGAAACATGGATAAAACACTATATAATTTATTATTTAAGTAACATATATCCTAAAGAGAATGTTAAAGATATCTACAGTAAAACAAAACCCAAAAGTTAGAATATAACCTTATAAAATTGGACAAATTTCGCGCCAACTTAGATTAAATTGTCAAATGTCACAGTTAAAAAACAAAATTCAGCAAGCCTCACTTCTACCAACTTCGGAAATGCATAGTTCAGCTGAACTACACATTAGTTTCGTTTATACAACACACATGTAAATAAACCAGGTTCAAAATTTGAACTAAGTTCTATTGAACGGCAGTTTAGGTACTTTTTATACAGCCGGCCCTGAATTTTTCCACCATTTCATCTAACTGCGGACGAAGAGTTGTAGCTCTGGTTCTGTGAATGTTTAGTAAACCACAAACATTCTGAAATATTTCAAATTCAAATTTCCAAATCAGTCTTCAATGTTTGATAGTCCTTTAATTTATCTTCAGCTAGCGGTCTTGAAATCTCCATAGATTCACCCCGTACAGCCACTATTAGTGACCTGACCCTTTCTTATTCTGACCAGTAATTTGCTAAGGTAGATGCCTCAAACTGTTTAAGGTATGTGCTTCATGATACTTTTCTGTCAAACGTTGGCCGCTTAATTCTTGAAAACGGGAGAAAATTACTTTCATTCTTATTGAACTGTGATTTGTAACCTCATGGTCTATGACTTACTAATACTTTTTTCTACAACCTAGACTTTGTTTTGCATCTCATTTCTCAATATATTAATTTTTTTCGAGGGTTTCTTCAAACTCTTTGATATTCATCTTAATTACTTATTATTTACTTTTTGATTAAGTATTTTTATTATCCGCATTTCCTCAGCGATGGAAAGGTTGGAATACGTTCTGAATCACCCTGTATATATTTTTTGGGTTCTCGAGAAGAATTTAAAAGCAATCTGAAATACAATTAACAAACTAAAAATGTAGGTCAACTTCCGAATCAGGGTGTCCGGAAAAGACGTGTACAACGGAAGACCACAGACTCCTAGGTTCAAAATAAGCCGATTTAGCTCAATTTACTTATTTCTATTTGTTTCAAATATCTCGAAAACGACTTGATCGATTTTAACCATTTTGGGCTACGCAGTTATAAATTTAACCGACACTTTTTGACATTATTTAAAATCTTTTGCAGTCATTAGAAATATAAGAAAAATCATGTATCATGCAAATATAAGCACATATTTTTTTAACCCCCTGTACAATTACTCTCAGTTTTTTTTCTATTAGTAGCTGACTTTATTTAGAAACTTTTTTTTACTTTCAGAATTTTTAACAGATGAGTAGTTTAGGCAGAAAAAATATTTTTCGTATGTCAACAATATCAGCATTCGTTCTGCAACAAATAACGAAGTACCAGAAGTTGGCTCTGATATTTTAAGTATCAGTTGTGTGTCAAATATAATCAGCTACTGAAATTAGTGTCTCGGTTTATTCTTTTTGCTCAATTACTTAGTTACTTTAGATCTTACTTTATTTGTTGTTGTTAATGCTGTGTTTGTTTCTGTTACTCATTTTTCAATATTTCATCATGGATACGTATACATATTCCGAACAAGTAGATACGCTTTTGGTTTATGGATTTTGTCAAGGTAACGGCCGCAAAAGTGTTAGGGTCTACATGGACAAATTGCCTCATCGACGAGTGCCAAATCATCAAACTTTTGCCAACATCGAAAGGCGAATTTGATTCCTTCTACCAAATGAATGCGGTTCAAGGGCGTCAACGTCCACGAAAACTATAGAGGTGGAGGAACAAATTAGTCAAAACGCATTGGACATGAAATAGGGATACCATAAATCATAGTTCATGATGTTTTGGAGCAGTTACTACATCTGTACCACATTCAATCTGTTCACGAATTGCTACCCATTGATCCTGAAAAACGTTTAGCATTTTGTAATTTTATACAAGATCAAAGAGCCCATGATATCAATTTCAGCAAAAACATTTGATTTACAGATGAAGCATGTTTTGCTAGGTCATGAATTGTTAATAACCATAACAAACACGTTTATACTGATGAAAATCCACACTGCACTGAAATAAGACATTTTCAATATGAATTCAGAGTAAACGTGTGGACGCAAATTATCGACATCTTTATTATTGGCCCGGTTGTGCTTCCACATTGCTTAAATTGGGTCAACTATTTAAATTGTTTACAGCAAGTATTACCTAATTTATTGAACGATTTACCGTTACTACTTCGTCGTAACATGTGCACGATGGTGTACCCCCCATTTTACGATACCCGTTCGTCAGTATTTATATAATCTGTATCCTAACAGGCGGATTGGAAGAGGAAACGATGCTCCTATAAAATGGCCATCTCGAGCACCAGACTTAACCCCTTGCTATTATTTTTTGTGGGGTGCAGTAAAAACCGAAGTATATGCCTGGGCAGTTAATAATGAAGAGGATTTTTTTAGGCGAATCCAAGATGCAGTAAACATTTTACGAGGTAATCCAGTAATCAGGGAGAGGCTGCACTACAACTTTGTAAAACAGATTACTTGTTGCATAAGAGAAACCGGTGGCCACAGCATTTACTGTAAAGAGATGATAACTCTTTTTTATTTGTTATATTAATATGTTATTATCTTGTATTTATTAAACTTTTATTTAATAAATTTACATTATTATAAATGAGAGTTTTGGAATTTTCGTTGTTGCAGAACGAATGCTGATATTGATGACATACGAAAAATATTTTTTCTGCCTAAACTACTCATCTATTCAAAATTCTGAAAGTATAAAAAAGTTTCTAAATAAAGCCAGATACTAATAGAAAAAAACTGAGAGTAATTATAAAGGGGCTTAAAAAAATATGTGCTTATATTTGCATGATACATGACTTTTCTTATATTTATAATGACTGCAAAAGATTTTAAACAATGTCAAAAAATGTCGGTTAAACTTATAACTGTGTAGCCCAAAAATGGTTAAAATCGATTAAGTCGTTTTCGAGATATTTGGAATAAACAAACATTTTTCGCGAACTTTAGCGCTTTCTAGCGGCTAAACGAAGCAATTTTGGAAATAAGTAAATAGGGCTAAATCGGCTTATTTTGAACTTAGAAGTCTGTGGTCTTTCGTTGTATACGTCTTTTCCGGACACCCTGCATTTAATCATATAGTTATTTTTCTTAAGATGCATACTGTTTATTTTATTTATAATTTTTATTTTATATTTTTTGCATTACTATTATCCATAATTGTATTTAGTTTTTTTGCGTTTTTGGGTGTTAATTTCACACACTGTAAGATTTCACACTGACAGATTTTGCTAATCAAATATGTTTTTTACTATTTCCAAATTTTTTTACTTACACTGATAGTTAATAAGAATATTTGGATTTGCAATATGTCTGGACAGATAATCTCAATTCCCATTAAATATGTCTATAAAATGAATATTATACATATAAAGTTTGACAAGGGTCTGTACGGGCAAATTTTCATATTCATTATAAACCAAAGCTGTAGGTACCTGCATAAATTTATCGCATGTTTCTTTCAAGTAATCCGTATGTTCGGTATTCATTATATGAAGTCATGTATATCTCTAGATACTTGAGTTATTTTTTTTTTGAAATTAGAAATTAGATGTTACTTTCTGACTTCCAATCTATTTACTTACTGTAAAAAAAATAAATATTATATCAGAGGATATTCCGATGAAATCTCGTTATGTAACATGACACATCTCGACATGCTGTGAAACGTAAGAACTTGTCATTTCAAGAAATAGTAGATAACGTATATTCAAGTAATACATTATTTATAAACATCGATGTCTTCTAAATGTAGAGTATTATGCGTTTTCACGTTCATTTTTAGACCTAACACGTGGCTTGGAACATTGATTTTACCAACCTATCTAAAGGTCCTGAGCCAGGTCGATCTCACCTTTCTTTGTAGTTACGCAATAGTAATGCGATATTTTAACTGTTGCCGATAGAAAAATCGACCAGTTCAATTTACCCGACGCTGCATTTATATTGGAAATTATTGAAGAAATTTAATATTTATGATGAAGCTCGGAGCTACGTGCTATGAACTATATATTTTTTTAAGAAATCATTATATTACAGATTGCGGAAACAACTACCTGCCTATCTACTACCTACTTATTAAACTAGCGTTGGTAATATTGGTCAAATTACGAGAAAAAATGTTTATACTAAAAATACATTAATAAAAAATGGTCTCTACAGCCTTAACAAAAGTCACAATTTATTTCATTCTCTTATTAAATTTAAGGAAAAACTTATAAATTAAATTTTATTGCCTTTTGAAAGAAATCTTTTGCAAATTTGTCATTTGATAAAGAGTAACAAATTTGAAAAAATTAAATGGACAATAAACCATTTAGAACTATATACTCATACATTTTCAGAATCATACAGTATTTATCAAGCGAAGCTTCATAAAAAGCTTGACTTTTCTATAGTACGTACTGGAGTTCTAACCAAAGCTGGCGATGAATCAGTTTCTTTCGTTTCCATACCATATAAATTGGACAAAAATAAAGGTACTTACAAATTTTATTAAAGTTTTGAATGTAAAGAAAAAATATTAGATATATCTGTAGAAGGAAGTGTATTGTAGAGGTTGAATTCTGCATCAAGAGGATTGGATATTTAAAAGTACATCCTTAAAGTAAATAATCCTTACATCAAGAGAAAAGGGAATGGACTGGGTTAGCTGAGGTTTTAACGGAATATGTGCAAAGAGAATTACTGTTTCCACTATTATTAACCTTGATCATCGGCGAGCTACTAAAAGAATGCAATAGAAAAAAAAAGCACACAACAAGTTGAATATGCAAATGACTTAGTTGCTTTTGTTCAGAGTAAGTTTATCTATATCACAAGGGAACAAATACAAAATCTTGAATATTGTCACAAAATGGACAAGTAAGGATATTGTCCAAAAATGGGCAGATAATGAATAACTAACCACTAGTTCTTTCTAAGTAGCAGTATTTGGTAGAAAAAGAATAGGAGGGAGTGACACTAGAACTTCGAAGTAATAAATTACAGCTGCTGACAGAAGTAAATCATGTTCCAGTCATTTCAAATTGAAGACTCGCTAATTGGGATTAGAAGGAGAACATAGAAGTCACTCGCTAGCTAGTCAAGTTCAAGAGAGTGAAAATTAAAATCAGAAAATAATGATCATACATAACGATGGTTATAAACATGATGTACATGTATCTTTGGTATGGTGAACTAAGATACAATAGCAAACTACTATGGCTGATCTAGTCAAAGTACAAAAGTATAAATCAAATAGACTTTCTTCTTATTCAGGGATTTATGAACCAACGAAAGGGCAGGCTTATAAGTATTTGGCTTTGGCTAATATACACTGAAACCTTCGAGAAACAGGCCATGGAGTCAGAAGTACAAAAATCAAAGTGTTGGTTCAGATACGTTGATGTATATTCATCATATTATGATCCCAAGACACAATAATTTCTATAACACATTAATGGAATACATCCTTACGTTAACTTCTGTTCCATTCTGTTCCTAAATATCCTTGCAAAAGGAAAATCAGATGGCTTCACTGCATGGTCCAGAGCACGAACTATTTGTGAACCAGAACTCTTGAAAGAAAAACTACATATCTACGATCCTGTCTTAGATGAAGTGGATTTGAAAACAGAAATATGGAACAACTCAATAGGCCATCAAAGGTCAAGAGAAAACAAATATATCTGCCATATATATCACAGGGATATGCTAACAATATGGCTTGTCTCCAAAATAAGTGCCATTATCATCTACATCTATCTTAAGGAAGATAAGGGCAGTGGCAAACTTTCTCAAAACCAATTGCAAACCAATTGCATTGGATTGATGTTAAGCGATACCTCAGTCGAATGTACATCCCTAGCTTCAGCTGGGATTCTTTGACCTGCTCTGGTTGTTTTCGTGCTAGGCACTGTGGCAACAGACTCACCATCGGTATCTCTGAGCCTGCCCATATATTAATTTTGGTTCATGTTGTTGGTATTACGACTTCTGCAGTTGAAACCGTTCCCCCGATAATGGTGGCCTTCCGAGATGTCCCGTAGCCGCCCCTGTCGCATCCCATCCTTCCAAACGGTTTGCCACTCTTTACTGTCGGCATCTTCAGTTGTGACTCCGCAAGCTAGGGATGTGAATTTTAATTCTGTTACTGGCAGCGACCAGTCACCGAGGTCAGAGCATAACAACCCGAAGAAGAAGAGAAGGTGACTAAGCTAGTAGACTAGTTATGGGAGGGAACCATGAAATTCAATTTTATCAAAAACTTTGAGGTACTTTGTTAGAGATGCAAAAATATACAAAGTACCTATATACAGGTTGTAACAAATAAATAATAAAATATTAGGATATAATCATACTTCACCGTATATATAAAAATGCCTGTCTTGAAAGATAAAGAATGTTGACCGTTAAAATTTGATGAAAACCAATGCCATAATGAAATATTGATTTCAACATCAGTTTTATTTAAATGTATTATTGGAATTTTTCTCGTTGGGCCTTACTTTTTACCGGTGTCTCCTGCAGACATTTTCTTGAAAACAGTTTACCTGAACTATGTGACGATGTTCCCTATGCGCTAGAACAAAGAATGTGGTTTATGCACTACGGAGCTCCCTCACATATTAGTTTGATTGCTCGTGAATTTTTAAATGAAAGATTCGGAAATAACGTAATTGGACGAAGCACTCAAGAACCAGGTCAACTTTGGCCACCCAGATCACTTGATATGAACCCTATCGATTTTTTTGTTTGGGGACATCTCAAGATATTAGTTTACAAGGTTCATATTGAATCTGATTACGTCTACAAATTATAGTTGGTTGTGATGTGGTAAGAGCTACTCCTGAAATTTTTGCATGTGTTTGAGTTGCAATTTCAAGAATATCTTAAGCATGTATTTGGGCTGAAGGCCATTTTTAACATTTTTTATAATAAATCATAGTAAAGTAATTCTATTGTTAATTAATTATTTTGTTATTATTTTAAGTAATCTAATGAGTATCGTAAAAATGCACTTGATCAATTAATCAATTTTGTGTTAGTCGGTTTGGAACACAAAAAACTGTAAAGAAACCGAAAGTGAAGATAATACAATGGCGCATATGATGACCTATTTTATTTGTAATATTACACAGAGTGATAATTTTTTTTGGCAAATAATGATCGGTGATACCCACACCTCCGTTACTGGTAAGTTTTTGTTTCATACACCTACTGTCATAGTAAATACGCACAGCGAATGTAATTAAATACCTCAAGCGGTATATAAATGAAAAATTAAAAAAAAATGTTTTTTCATTTTTGACACGCTGTAGCTGGATAATGCCTGCCCTAAAACCACATGTTTATGAAAAAACCCTTATTTTTAATCACAGAATACGCCTCTCGATGTTTGACTTCTACTTGAGAAATATCCTGTAGATCTAAATTATTTTTATATTTCTTAAGATATTTCAGTTCATAGAAAGGTGGCCATAATGAACGCACTTCGCATGTCTTTTACGATACGCACGAGTGCGCTGAATAATTTCTTTCAAACTGCTTTATTTTCAGCTCTTGCACTTCTTTTATTTTACGCGCGTGGCTCTCTTATAATGAAGCTCTTGTCCTAAATACTCGGCAATACAATGTCAGAGCGACCCTAGAATATTTGTGCTGGCCCTGTCCATTTTATGAAATAACTTTGCGGGCCTTATGCTATGCAATATGGTCTCCAGCAGTGTTTATCTCGCATTAATTTGTATTAATTGAAAAACAGAACTTTCAATTATATTCATTAAACAGGACATTAAGAGATTCCATACTGAAAGCAAAGATATTTAATAATCGATTCTTGTAGTTTTACGTACAAAATATATTTAAATGGCAGTTTGTTTTCCTTTAATATAGTTGCATGTCAGAGGTAATATATAAAGTAAATTTCTATGTACGCTATGTTTAGTTTCTAAATATTTACCATTTTATTTGCCATGGAACTTTCTGAAGCTACGAGCTTAGAGCGGATCTATTAAAATATGTCAGCGAAATAAATTGGATAGAACAAACAATGCCGAAGTTATTTTAATGTGTTTGTAGTTTCAACGGTTCACAAATAAATAGTTTATTTTAATTAAAATTTTTCAATGTTACTGTTACCCATTTGGTACTGTTTCAGTTGAATAATGAAGGTCATTGCATCAGTGGAGTAATGTGACATATTATCCCACTAGTGAAATATTAAAAAAAGAAATCAGTGCTTAATGGTTATTTTTATTAAGAACCAACAGGTGCATCAAATTACAATTAATAATGTAAGATATATTATTTTATGTATTTGCTAGACGTCTTAAAAAGTTTTAACATTTAAAAGATGCCTACGCACAGAAAACTACAGTTGTCTTTGTAGTCGCCTCAAATTAGCATTTCACTTGTAACTTTTTGCGGAGAGGTCCGATTGAAATGCGGTTTTCTGCAAAATGTTCAGTGAATTTTTTATAACAAAAGGTACATCTAACCTGTGTACGCTCGCAAATTTTTAATTTCTTATTTAACAAATGACCCATATTTGTTGAACATATAGCAAATGTCACACACGATTCAACGAAAATGTCTGGAAAATGTTCTCTCGGGTGTTTTCGAGGTCCCTCTTTATCACTTTGGTGTTAGCTCTATTATTTATTGCTAAATTGTTGTAACTGGGCTAATTAACAAATTAAAAACCACCCCCGAAATCACTAGAGAACCGGAATTTTTTCCAGGATTTCTGGCTTATTTAGGCAAACCATCGGCACAAGATTTTTGCAAATATAATTGTTTATTGTTCGAGTGTTGCAACCTCGCTAATTAACAAATTAATAACTCTACTCCCGGAATCGTTAGAGAACCAGATTTTTTGCAATAACTCTGAGATCATGGGGATAACCATCGGCACAAGGTTGTTGCATGAAATTGTTTATTTTTCTATTTTTGCAACGTGGCTAATTAACAAATCAATAACTCTACTCCCGGAATCACTAGAGAACCGGATTTTTTCCGGGATTTCTGTCTTTTTAAGGCGAACCATCGGCACAAGATTTTTGCAAATATAATTGTTTATTGTTCGAGTGTTGCAACCTCGCTAATTAACAAATTAATAACTCTACTCCTGGAATCGTTAGAGAATCAGATTTTTTTGCAATAACTCTGGGATCATGGAGAGAACCATCGGCACAAGGTTGTTGCACGAAATTGTTTATTTTTCTATTTTTGCAACCTGGCTAATTAACAAATTAATAACTCCCGGAATCACTAGAAACCCGAAATTTTTTCCGGGATTTCTGTCTTTTTAAGGCGAACCATCGGCACAAGATTTTTGCAAATATAATTGTTTATTGTCCAATTGATCCCAGAATTATTGCAAAAATATCCGATTTTCTAACGATTCCGGGAGAAGAGTTATTAATTTGTTAATTAGCGAGGTTGCAACAATCGAACAATAAACAATTATATTTGCAAAAAATCTGGTGCCGATGGTTTGCCTTAATAAGCCAGAAATCCTGGAAAAAATTCCGGTTCTCTAGTGATTTCGGGGGTGGAGTTTTTAATTTGTTAATTAGCCCAGTTACAACAATTTAGCAATAATTAATAAAGATAACACAAAAGTGATAAAGAGGGACCTCGAAAACTCCCGAGAGAACATTTTTCAGACATTTTCGTTGAATCGTGTGTGACATTTGCCATATGTTCAACAAAAATGGGTCATTTGTTAAATAAACAATTAAAAATTTGCGAGCGTTCAGAGGTTAGATGTACCTTTTGTTATAAAAAATTCCCTGAACATTTTGCAGAAAACCGCATCTCAATCGGACTTCTCCGCAAAAAGTTGTCTATTTTCACATTTTTCGTGCTAATTTGACGTGACTATTGGCTGGGTTCGTGTTCAATGTTTGGGTTAAGATAGCGAGCGGAGAACACTCGACTCTTTTAAGATACTATAAAAAAATACACTAAGCTGGACTGTTTTGAATGTAAAAATTATTAAAGAAGTGAATCCCTGTGCGTGAAGGTGTTTTTAAGTGTAGTTAGCTGATATCATTACAAAAGGTGAGTTTTCAATCACTGAGCAATTTGTTTCATTTTGTGTATTCTTGTCGGTATTATGTATGTTATTACTTGATATTATTTGCTGTTGCTTCAACTGTTCATTGAATATAAAATGCATCATTTTCTGGTTCGCATTAAAAACACTTTGAACTCAGATTTGGCTGCCATTTTCAATTTGAATACTTTTGCGTGTTCTGCCCTTCAGTATTCGCTATTAGTGGACGACAGAGTACTTTGCGTGATTCTGCCCCTAGTGCTTATCACGTCCCTATATAGCAATTTCTAGTAGTTCTTTTTGAGCAGGTACTTTGCGTGATTCTGCCCCTAGTGCCATTCATTGCTCCATACTAGTGTGTATTTTCCTTTAAACACTTTTGGTGTATACTAAGCGAGATTCTGCTCTTTTTATCCTCAACATACCAGAAGTTCAGAGTTAGTGAATGATGTAGTAAAATAAAATGTTTATATAATAATACTGTAAACACTGTCAAACTTTTGAACCGACTGCTCACATATTTTTCTCTTTCATTGCAGGTGCGTCATCTCACTCCATCAGAGAGTAATCTATCATCCAGTAGTTGAGTTTAATTTAAGATCAATGTATTAGGTATTTAATAATATTAATTAAGCTTTGTTTACATTTCCTGACATCTAAAGTAAAAACTTCTATAATTAATATTTGTTTACATTTGCTGACATTTAACATCAAAATAATAAATAGATAATTAATCAAGATAGAAATTTTAACCTCACAATAGATAATTTAACTTAAATTGAATTACTTGTTATAAATATTAAAAACACAACTTTGGAATTCGTAAGATTAATACCAGATGAGTGCAGCTGGTCTGTATTTGTATTAACAATGCTGAAATTTTCTTTGTAAGCACTTGAATTAGTTTCAATGACGGCAATCTCTCCTCCAAGAACTCTTGTGGCAATTTTTTTTCTTGTTTTAAAGAGACGTATCAATATAGCCTTCACACACGTTGTTGGACTTACAACCACCATGCCGTTTTATAGTTAGAAGGTCTGCTTCTGTGTTGGCGAGAAGTGAAGTAGATGATCGTCGAAAACAGTCCCCTGTATATTGTTGAGGCTGCGATAAATTGAGAAAAAAAGCAATTTTCATTGCACTAAAAGTATTCTATGATCGGCATGACTAGGAGGCAGGGCGAGGTATTTTAATATTACTTGGACCATATTCATATTTTCGATTCTCCCGGTAGTAATAAAGAATTCTTGGGAAATTTTGGTTTTCGTATGAACATATGAAAAATGTTTCCATCGTTTCTTACGTTTTCTAACAGAAAATTAGTAAACTCGTCCACTCTGCTTGCACCTTCAAGTCCAATAATTAAAGCAACCCAAATTTCAAATAACAAATATTTTCTTGCTCTTACTTTTGTTAGTTAAAATTTTGTGTCATCGGCATCTTGTAAAAAATTTTATACATCCTCTTTCGTTAATATACTTGACTTTTTTGGTTTGTTTCCCACTGATTGATTTTTCAGAAAAGCAATTAAATTGTTGAACTTACTGATGTCAACATTTTGCCGCATGCAAATTGTAGACCGCAGCATAGAATAAAACACCCAAAGATTAGATGATTCCTACTTCTTGGAAAATTCTTAAAAGAAATGCTAATGATGCTTTTCTTTTGCTTCATATTTTATATTCTTAGATGCACACCAATCAGTGAATCGTTTATAAAATTGTTCGTACTTGGTTCTCAATTTATCTCGTAAAAGTGAAGCTACTGCAGTTGTCTGCTACAACTTTTTCAATTTCAAGAGGTAACTTTTCTATTTCTGAATCGCTCATTATTTCAATTAAAACCACTTTCATAAGAAAATGTAAAAACGAAAACTCAATTTTGTTTATAACAAGTTTGACAGGTTACCATAACCACAGTATACTAATCAAATAGTATACTAATCAAATAATATACTGTGCCATAACAATGCCTTTGATTCTTGATTTTGAATCAAAACTTACAAACTGGATCTGATTTTGAATTTCTCTCAATTTAAGGTAGTTGCAGATAAAATTTTTGCAGTTTTAAATAAAATTGTATATAGTACACGTGGAATAACGGTATTTTTTTTATTAAATTCGTTAAATTACACGACTCGCACTACGTCCTCGGCATGCAAATGTTTGTTTCACTCATGTATAATAATGCCTGTATGCCATTTGTACTATAAATAACTACTATCTACGACCATTATATTAAGAAGGTTTAATGCGTCTGTTTTCCGTGGATTAAAGGTTTTTTTCTACTTTCATGCAAAAAGCAGAACTTTATTGAACTATATTTAGCGGAAAAAGTGGTTCTTTATTGCAATTAGAGCAATAAAATGTTTATTGCATTCATCTGTTTACAGCATGTGTACAGCGTTTTATCATAATGACAAACATAAACGTTCAAATCGACGTCATATTTTCCTAGAGTTAGTGTTATCTAAATAAAGTATTTTTTGATTTTTGCATGAACGTAGAAAAAATATTGTATGCAACTCGTACAAAAAGTGTTTATTGCACTCAGCGTGTTGTCCTACTCGGCCTGAAGGCCTCGTTGGACAATTTCACGTCGCGTGTAAAAACACTTTTTGTACTCGTTGCATAAATAACTTCGCTTCGATTTTATAGCATTTTAGTTAGAATTATTATTATTAACATTAACATTTATCTCAAGAACGATCAAGAAGGAGTTTCTGAAGGACTGGAGGGGCCCATAACTTCGCCAGGTAGGACCTGGATTTTTTTAGCAATTGCCATCTTGCTGGCCAGTGAATTTTCAATATAACTTATCGCTACCGTAGTCGATTTTTAACTACCATGATGCTTCACAGTGGTAATACCACCCTTAGCATTGGCCAGTGTTTTCGAAATTGTGTTGATGCCTACATGTTGTGTAGTAGACATTTTCCAGCCACATATCGCAAGAAAAATCTCCTACCGGCATTTCGCAAGTCGCAGATTGGTGTATTTTCGACACATTTCTACAGCATTGCCTGAAAAAGCTTCTTCCATGATCGTGAAATTTCTTGAAATAGGTACTTGTTTTCGTATCCGGAATGAGTACGTAGGTATCTGCCTTTGTCTTAGACATAGGTGATATCCAAAATGGTTAATTCATTGCATTGATAAGAACCCCATGATCGTTACAACCTGTAGAGTGCAAAATAAAACGCTGAATGTATAAATTTAAATACTGTAACAGAATTTCACCAATTCCTTCTCGTACACACTTTTGCTTTTCGTTGGTAACAGAAAGTAATGTTCCTTATTGGGTTTCACGCTGGATTTCAGGCGGAATGAAGAAATTATCAGCATTCTCACTCATTTTTTATGACGATTTTGCGAATTGTTTCTCTCTTGTTGACAAATCAACAAAACCATAATTTTTCACTTGCTCATACACGAGTTTCACTCTCCTAATTAATCGGTTTTGGCTGTGATCGTAGATAAAACGTTGAATTACATTCGAAAAATTGACCAGTCTTTAATCCTCTCGAAAATATAATAATGATAATATAATTAGTAACTATTATTATTTGCTTTTGTACTCTACTTGAAAGGCATTAAAATTTGTTCTAAAATGTTTTTATAAATTTTCATCAGATTAATTGCAAATGAAGGAGTATGATAGTAATAATAGTATAAATAAATAGGTAAAGTTCAGTATAGAAGGATTTGACGGTAGTTCGAGTTTAAATATCATAACGAGAAAAATATTCTGGTATATGTTTTAGGGTTATATATTGTCTATAAAATACCGAATACAAAGAGTGCACCAGTAAACGTGTAAAATTTTGCAAAATTAAAAATAATGACAATTGTCTATCTGTCCCATATACGGTGGGGGAGATTGTTATATCACTATGGCATAGTTGGTCATAGTAAAAAAATATGTTTTTTGTTTAAATAAATAAAATAATGCTTTGCACACTAACATTTTTGAGTACCTTGTGAGTAAAGATCTCATCAATCTTTATTTCAGTTTTTAATCATCTATCCAAACTTTCTCTTGGAAGGGCATAAGTCATAGATGCATTTCTGATAAAGAGACCATTTTTAACAGCCTCGATGGCACGAAGAAGATTATCAAGATACTTCAGGTTTCTTAAGTATTTGTTTGGCATCTGAAAAAATAATGTATACTGCTATGGCAATGCCACTAAAAATTAAGGTGGACCTACTATAGCCATCTATCTCGGATTTACTCTTCAACTTTAATGAAAAAGAATATCTTAACGTACTGAAATTAGGTCGATTCAGAAATACTAGTAAAAAAAATTGTTGTTTCCCTAAATTCAAATTTTTGGAATCCTGGAGCCCTAATTTTGTGTTTTTTTTGCAAATATTTCCTGAAACGCTAAATAAACTTTAACAGAATTTGATATATAGAGATAGCAAGTCTGCATAGTAGTTTTATAAAGTGACAGCGATCTCGCTAGATATGCGTAATACCAATTAGTTATTTTGAAAATATTAATACTCTTTTTTTTTTCTGGAGGATTCAAAGCACAGTTTCACTGTGCACAAAAAAATACTTTTTATTTATATTTCTAGGAAACGTCGCTAAAGTTATAGCACAGAATACTTAACTATCAGAATAATAACTCCCAGTTGGTTGGAGAAACAATACGTAACCCCAACTTTGGAATAGAACCTGTCAATTCATTGACGTACGCTGTTCTTTTTTGTTTCAATTTTAGTTCGAGACAGTAACGGCACAGAATATTATTTCAGTAATATATTTTATGATTATTTGTGTTTTGTATTATATTTATTTCGTTTCGTTTTAAATTGTACTTATAATTCATGCTATCTCAAGTAATTCATATTATCTAAGTAAAACAAATCTTTAAACAAACATACCTTTACCTCATATTAAGCATACTAGTTTTCTTGATTTCAACTAATTTTGTGTCCGGAATATACCTACATTTTAAAAATAAAAATACAATTGTAATAATATGCAAAACTATGTTACGAAATTACAAACTAAAGTACAATTAAGGTTAAGTAAAATCTACTGCGACGTAATTTGATTTTTGGATCAGTTTTAATGAAGTAAACAATTGAGAAACTAAACAGTTAAGAAACTAAACTCGTTAAAATTGTAACATTCGACAACGTTGCAGGCTGCTGCTGATAACCTAAAAGTAATATTGTGTGTACAGTAGTGCGTATAGTTAGTGCGTTTCATTATTCTCTAGCTATATATTTGTGGCATAATTTTAGTTTTTCTTTAGTTTTATTGGGTTTTCGCCACACTTCTGAAAAAAATAAATATTAATTAAATAAGCCCTTGCGCCAAATGGATCAGTCAAGAGTTATTTTTAAAACTAAGTCTGCCTAACCAAAAAATCTCACACTGACTAAAGCAGATAAGTAAAAAATAACAAAAATCACATCACTATCGCGCACTTCTGTATTTTTGACGTTTCGAAAATCTCTCTGTTCTCATTTTCAAAATAATAATAAAAAACTTGACATACGTTTAATATTTTTATTACTATTTTGAAAACGAAAGCAGAGAGATTTTCGAAACGTAAAAAATACGGAAGTGCCGTTGAAATATAAAAATTATCAATAAAGCTCTTGCACTTAATGGATTAGGCAAAAAACATAATTAGTACAAGTGAAACGTCTCGGCTTATGAATGTTAGAGTTGAGGAACATAAAAATTATATAAAGAGACGGGAATTTGAAAAATACAAAATTTGCGAACACACTTTGGAAAACGGTCATTTGATTCAATGGGGTTCAGCAAAATTTTAGAGAAGGAAGATAACGCAACAAAATAGTTATTTATGCAACAAGTACAAAAAGTAAGTGTTTATTGCACGCGACGTGAAATTGTCCAACGAGGTCGTCAGGGCGAGTAGAGCAACACGTAGAGTGCAATAAACACTTTTTGTACGAGTTGCATACAATATGTTTTCTACGTTCATGTAAAAACCAAAAAATGTTTTATTTAAATGACACTAACTCTAGGAAAATATGACATTTATGTTTGTGATGATGACAAAACGCTGTAGAAGAATGACAGATGAATGCAATAAACATTTTATTGCACTAGTGCAATAAAGCACCACTTTTTCCACTAAATGTAGTTCAATAAGGTTTTATTTTTTGCATGAACGTAGAAAAAGAAAATTAAAAGAGACCGCGATTATTTTGTTGAACGGAGATAAGTGTGTGTCAAACTGTTCAGTAAACATTGATCATTGTTGGCTATAGTTGTATCAAGAAGAAGTAACAATAAAAGAAAAATCATTTAACATCTCTATGGAAGCAGATAAATAAATTTTAAACTGTCAACTTGACATACGTTTAATACTTTTACTACTATTTTGAGAACAAAAACAGTTTTTCGAAACGCCAAAAATACGGAAGTGCACGATAGTGATGTGATTTTTGTTATTTTTTACTTATCTGCTTTTTTCAGTGTGAGATTTTTTGGTTAGGCAAACTTAGTTTCAAAAATAACTCCTGACTGATCCGTTTGGTGCAAGGGCTTATTTAATTAATATTTATTTTTTTTCAGAAGTGTGGCAAAAACCCAATAAAACTAAAGAAAAATTATTCTGTGTTGTGAAAATACATCTAACAAAACCATTCACAGTAAGTACCTATGTTTAGGTTTACCTATTTGCAATTATAAATACATAACAATCCTAAGATAGTATGTAAGCGACGTTGTCACATATTCAAGAAGTTTGCTGTCATAATTCTATTACTGTTGGTCAGATAAAAAAAAATTGTTAAATCAAATATGTTTTGTGTAGTGCAACTTATCATATGACAAAATGAAACCACTCATATTCTGGACACCCTGCATAATCTTATTATACCGGGAGTCCGAAAATAAATACAATAAAACTAGGTCATAGATTCTTAAAAAAAATAGGGGAACCGTATTTTTTATTTTTCCAAAGTGACTCCTTCCTTCGGAGTTACAGTCCCCTGAAATTTGCCCCTAAGAATAGTTTTGCTTTATGTCTCAGAACCCTGTTGTACGGGATTCACTAAGTTTAATACATAGAGGTTTTATAACATGTGTAATCGTATAATGCTACGCTTTTTGCCGAGGGCTCCCCTTAAGACTTTTTCGGCCCCTTGTCTTTCAATCCATAAAACTTTGGTTGCGTTTTTAAATTTTTTTAAAATTGTCTACGCCAGCCGCCTAGGATTAATATGTAGGATTTCTACGAACGCGAAATGCATTCGATTACATTTTGTCATTTTTTTCGAAAACATTGCGTTTTATGAAAAGAGATAAAAAAAGTATCTTAACTGAATGGGCTTTCTAACGGGCGGAAATTCCAAATGCAAGGAGTTCCTCAAAAAAGTGTATTAAAGGGGTCCCTAGACAAAAAAACGTAGCACTATCCGATTGCATATGTCATAAAACCCCTGTGTATCAAACTTAATGAATCTCATACAACAGGATTCTGAGATATAAAAAAGACTATTTTTAAGGACGATTTTCAAGGGGCTGTAAATCCGAAGGGAGGAGTCACTCTGCAAAAATAAAAAATACTAATTTAGAAGAATCTGTATGAAAATTTCGTTGCATTTACTTCGGCACACCCTGTACAAAAATAAGTATAATAAGAATAATCTTTCAATAAAATATTACTATATTTGAGGAATAATGAAACTCAGCTAGCGTTGCAATTAATGTGTTAATTTTGATATTAGTAGTATAGTTCTCTTTCCGTGCAATCATATATTTTTCTGCACGTTAACTATTTTTCTGTATTAAGTGACACCCTTTAAAAAAACAAAAAATAGATATGTAAATATTAATTACAGCTTACATTATATTTATATTAAATGTGAACTATTTATTTGTAATTAAATAAATATGTGAAATCAGTAAAAGTTATCGATGTTTTCAGTAATTAATCATTGTTTCGTTCTTAGTATCCATACATATCTCAAATAAATCGACATGAATCGGTGTAAAAATCAAGTTTTACAGATTCTGGACCGCGTAGATTGGTAATGAATTTGCGATGGTCAACTGTAAACAATTGAAACAGGATTTTTCAGGATTGTGAGTTATTTGGCACTGCAACAACTGCAATATGTTCTATTCTTCTTTAAAGCAGTCCAGCAGTCCAGTCCTAATTAAAGGTGAATGTAATTCGAATTAACATGAAATTACAAGTTTCTGTAGCACGCAATTATTTCCCCTTAATTGGAAAATCTTTGGCGCATAAATTTTGCTGCGATTCCGAGTTTGTACATGGAGTGATTGTTGTGTAACATGTAACACGATATTAATTAACTCTGGAAAACCATCTGAAGACAAATAATGGCTGTATCTGGGCCCACACATCGCTAACGATTCTCGTTAAAAGTTGGCTTTGTTGTACATAAAGTATACGATAAATCTTAATTAGGTGGACATGGTAGATATGCTGTTCTATTTGTATTTATCATTATATCTGCTAAAATAATCAAAATTAACTTTCTATAAAGTTTTAGAAGCTATGGGTTACCAAACAGAAAATTATACTTTTATGTCACATTAATGAATCTGAAATAATAATAATGACATTAGTAATAATTATTTGTTGCCACAAACTAGTTATACATTCGGAATCCTAGAAAACAACTACTCTGCGGGCTAATGCCCCGACCAGCATTGAATACACCTGAAAAACTTTGCTTTGCTTGATATTATTCAGGTGTAATTCAATGCTAGTCGGGGAATTAACTCGAAGAATAGATGAAATTCCGATTTTTTAAATATCGTTATCACCGAGTCGCGAGAATTAGCAACTGTAGACCGCTTCTTCTCTGTGGTCTGGCAGGTCCAGCGTGGTGTAGCTCGTGGCCACTAGGTGACTATATTTTGCGTGGTTTTTATTTTCTATTTATCAAGTAGTTGGTGCAAAAATTATGATGATTAACTATACAGTAATGTCAGCAAATAATGCTTTTTGACAGTACAGAGACACTGCAAAGCTTTTTGTCATTAATGTACATTTAGTTTGGTTCAGTTTGGCGTTTGTCTCTGTATTTAAGGACTAGTAAAACAACAAGATCTATAATTATAGTAAGAACCAACTATCCATCGCTTTTTATTTACAACTTATTATTATTTATCAATATTCGATTGATAAAAAACTAATAATTTGGATATAGGTATCCTATCGAATGCAACTATCCCAAAAACCGATTTCTACTTAAAGTAACAAAATATTTAACCGCTATAACTTCTTTACTAGGTACAGTTACAAATCATCGGTTTTAACCAGAAATAAATTATGTTTAATCGCTAGGTTCCAACGTAAGTTAATTATGTAGTTATATACTTTTAGTAGAAGTACTGGAAAAAATGTATCTATTCAACGTAAGAAGCCTATAGTTTTAGCAAAACGCCGATTTATATTTAACAACATTATTTTTACTGTGCTTGGTGCATGTTGTAATATTAGTAAAAAAATCCAATAATAATACAGATTGTCACAAAAAGTTTCTCGTTCAATTTATTTCACTGGTCAATACACTAAAATAAACCTAAATTCTTAGTTGTAAATTGATAGGTAAGTATAGTTTTAGAGAAAAATTTGCTATGCAATAGATGTGTTATAATTATCCACATAGAACATAAGGCACAAAAAGCCTTTAGTACCAGGTAGCAGATTATTATCGCAATATTTAGACTTCGGTCTCTTGAACAAAATTAAAGGATCTAATCCAATGTATATCTTCATGGAAGTACTATCATATTATCCCTAACTTTTTATCTACAATGGGAACTATTTTAACTTTTAGAATTAATACCTTTGGATCATTATGAAGTCTAAGTTGGCATCCTTTTCTTCCTTGGGTTACATTTGGATGACGCCTTAGGAACAATTTGAACCATTTTGGCTAATCAACGTAACGTTGGTTGGTACTAATGGCATAAAACTATTTTTAACACTAAATATACGGTTCTTCGTAAAACTTTCGGTATAAGTCAGTGGTATACCAATTTTGGCAAATCAGAAAATGCGCATGCAAAATTTTTTCTTGTGTCGCGTCAAGAATGGATTGTTTTGAGCAGTTTATTGGTGCCTCATAGTGCCGCTGTCCATGTTTTTCACATGAGATTTGCAAGTTAAATTAACCTCACATCACAAATCCACCAGTTCTTTTTTTAAAGTATTTCATATTGCTAATCTATGAATTTATCTAGGTAACGTTGTAAAGTCAATTTTATATAAAATTGTTATTATTATGAAAATTTGCACGGAGGTGACGCCGTCCTGCACCAGCTTGCACTGGTACTTTGACATTTGTTAATTGGAATATTAATTTACACATCAGTCTCAGTACTTGAATCGAGTTGCCGCTCCGTCTGGATTCAAATCCCTCGGCCGGTAGACCATAGATCAGTTATACTTGTGGAGAGGATTGGCACTCTTTATGGGTATGGGTGGAACAACGTTGGCTTGAGTCAATGTGAGAGATTGATACCGGTCGGTGTTTGACCATCCGGCATTTGAGTTTTCCTCATTCCTGACTGGAGAGTAGAGTCTACCAACGTAAGTTATTCCTGGGCGCCAATGCTCTCCCGCACAAGTCTCCGACTAATTATTGTGATAATAATAGACATATTATTATTATTGTAAATATTCAGCATTGTATTCATATATGTAATATATTTATTCAGGACTAAAGTACTTTTTGAATGTTCAGGAGTATTCCTGGATTGAAAACTTTTCCTGTATTCATACCCGACTTTGTTCTTGGTCGAGGTATCTTATAATAGTTCTATAATTTTTATTCTTTGCAACATTTGTCTGAGTCAATAATAGCTAAAATGTATGAGTATTACATTGGAGAAAGCTTTTGAGTAGACTAGATTTTTACATTTACTGCTTAATGAAATTATCCTGACTTACACGGATTAATACTAACCCTAGTTTGTATACTGGCTCCAGGTTATATAATACGACGATGATGGATACGATACCCGTCAAGAATTATGTATGAATAAGCACCTACACGTGCTTTAAAATATCTTAACAGCACCGCCACATTCTAAAGTATCTTATTGTTTCAGGTTTAAAATAGCATGTCGCCACACTACAAGTTGATGTATTTCAATGCCAGAGGGCGAGCGGAGCACATTCGTTTCATTTTCGCTTATGCTGGAGTTGAATACGAGGACGAGAGGATCCCTAAAGAAAAATGGCCCGAAGTAAAGAAAAGTATGCCCCTTTTACGTTTCACATACAATAGAACAGATGCGCACCGTGCATTCTCTAATCTTCCGTTAAAATTTTTATAAAATATTTTGCGTCTTACTTGAAAGATTTGCCCTTAGGTCATGTATTCTTCGAAACCATGCTATTCAATTTATCAAAGTATCAAATAGAATAATTTTTTTTCATATATTTTTTTAAGAGGAGGTATTAAATAAAATAAGTTAAAATCATTAATACCTTTGTTAAAGCGAAGACTTTTCCATTTGCTTGGAAAAATGCCGTTATACATACCGTTACCTAAAAATGATCCCAAGCCATATAACATGGCTTCTATAACATATAGAAACATAGAATTACACCATTTTGTCTTAAGATAATGTTGTTGAGTAAATCTAAATAGGAAAACCGATTTTTAATTGAAGAAGTTTGAAAAAATTTTACCATTCGATTATGTTTGGTATAAATTTGACTATATTCTTTGCAAAATGATACCCTTCATTGTAAAGACCTGATGATGGGGTGGAAGTATTAATCCCCGAAAATAGTCGCCAAAAAAACTTTAGTCTTTGCATTTTTGAACACTTCAAACATGAACTCATATCTATCAATTTTGAACTTTCATAATATATAACTCTCTACTCACCGAATACTAGAGGAAATGTCCTCTCTGCTAGAAAACTTCATATAAACAAAGTGATACCAATATGGCGGATTGAACCATTTAGCGAAGGCGTACTATAGCAGGAATACGCGCATTCCCTACTAGTGGGAATATAAATTACGTTCCCTACTACGAAACTAAATATAAACATGATACTAACATACCGGATTTGACGTTTGACCTACCATGGAGGGAATATGCACATTTCCTCTAGTATTTTCTTAATTCATTATTTCTACTCGACTCACTGCTGGATGCGTCAGTCTTAACGTAGTCTTAGAAACATAGGGTGTTTAAAAACAACAATCTTTAAGTAGAACATCTGCGTTATCTAATATTTCAATAGAACGTTTTCTGACAACAGTGCATTAGTTGTCATGAGGTTTATCCTGGCATAGTCATACTGAAATTGATAGACAATTCTAGACGTTTAACTTAGTCTGTTTCTGTATGCATATAAGTTGTTTTGGTGTGAGTAGTAAAGTAATTGTCTAATTGTACACTGAGGAAAAAATTGAATGAGTGGTCGGTGAAAATACATTTGTCTCAGCAAAATACCTGTATAAATAGAAGACAGATAAACAATTCAGTTGTAGCAGCTTAATCAAGTTTTCTGAAAATCAGTCACAAGTCGCAAGGGAACAGGGCATCTAACTCTGGCTGTTAACAATGACTGAAATTTCTTGCTGCAATAACTAGACTGGGTTGCTGCAGCTATTAAAACTTTAAACTAAATGTATTTCTGATGCATTAAGGCATTAACATCGCATGAAACGGACGGAACGGATTTTATTTAGCACCATCGCATAGTACTCTTTAACTTGTAAGTTAGTTGTATTTTAGACAATACAATTAAGTATAAATGTTGTACTTAGCTTAAAGTGAATACTCATTAAACATACTTAAAATAAATAAGAACGATAGTTACCCCATATTTCCAAAAGGTAAGCATATTATGCAAAATAGAAGTAAGGTGTATTAATATGTATTTTTATATACAGATCATATGCTAAAATGAAACTTTTTACTAGTTATATAGGTATTTATACTAGGTATATTTTATTTGAAAACTAGACATACTTTTTTTTTGACAACATGAATCTACTATAGTCTGTTTGGAAATGAAAGAGAATAATAAAACCCCTAGATAAGAACCGGCCAAGGGCGTGGTAATATTTCGTTTCAGGTAATTATCGGGTAAGACTGATGCTAACAGGTAATGGGTGTACATTAGTATATTTTACTGGATACATCATAGGGCAGGAGCCAGTGCATTGTGACATATCAATCCAGTCTTAGAGCTGAATACACGAAGACGTGCTAGTGCAGTAGAGTAAAATTCGACTTGTGTTTAGTGACTATTGTGCCAGTGGATATAATATTGTTTGGGTAAAATGTCGAGCTTATCAGATTACGTACCTGCTAAACGCGTGAAAAGATGTGCGCTGTCTCAGAATGAGAAGATTATTATATTAAATGTATTTAATGCATTGAAACACCAAAATACTACAAACAGTGTTGACGACATCGTGGAAAAATGTTCCAAAATGACAAGTATTGGAAAATCGACTATCTACAGACTTCTAAAGGAAACAAAAAATGAACAAGATACTGTAAATCATCTACAGAGAGGTCAAAAGTCGTTACAGATGATTTCTTCAAAAATGTCATTCCCAGAAAAGTACACTCATTTTATTTTTAAAAAGAAATACCAACGCTAAACAAAATTTTAAGTGAACTTTCAGAAGACAACGATTTGCCAAAAATCAGTAGAAGCAAATTATGGGCCGTCTTACGAGAGTTGAATTTTTGCTGGGAAAAGCAGAACAGGAAGTCAGTTCTTATCGATAAAGATGAAATTATTTGTTGGCGAAGATCCTACTTAAGATCAATTAGAAAATTCCGTGACGAAGGGAGAAATATTTATTATCTAGACGAAACTTGGGTCAACGAGGGATATACTGTAACAAAAGTATGGCAAGATAAAAATGTAAAAAGTTTTCGATAAGCATTTTTGGATGGACTTTCAACAGGGTTCAAGGCACCTTCAGGTAAAGGGCGGAGATTAATAGTGACGCATATAGGTAGTGCCAGCGGTTTTGTCGATGGCGGTTTACTTTTATTTGAATCTAAAAATACAGGTGACTATCACAAAGACATGAACGCAGATGTTTTCGAAGAGTATTTGATGTTGGATCTTATTCCTCCGGGGTCTGTAATTGTCATGGATAATGCCAGTTACCATTCACGGCAGACCGAACGGACGCCTACGACTGCTTGGAGGGAAGCCAATATAATTCAATGGTTATTTGGAAAAAACATTTCTTTTTCAAAACAAATATGGTGAAAAAGGAACTTTTCACACTTGTCAATCTTAATAAAGATCAGAAAAAAATATGTTACCGATGAAATGGCAACAAATCGCCAAATAACGGTACTACGGTTACCACCTTATCACTGTGAACTTAACCCAATCGAATTAGTGTGGGCGCACGTAAAAGGAGATGTAGCGCGAAATAATACGACGTTTAGATTAAGTGACGTCAAAAATTTTGTTAAAAAATGACTTTGAACGAGTAACTGCAGATAACTGGCAAAGATGTATACATCATGTACAAAAAGAAGATGAGAAAATGTGGGAACTCGATAATTTAATTGACGTTACTGTGGAACCTATCGTTATCAATCTAGGAGACGAAGATAATTCATCAGAATATTCAGAGGATGAATCTTAATATACCTACTTTTTTTATTTTCTTTATTGTACATTTATACAACACTACATTTACCCATCATAATTTGAATTTTCAAAATAAATATATTTTTGTGTGAAATAAAAGTCTATTCATTAAATTTAAATAAATATTTTGATATTACTTATAAGAGAAATGGACCGAGAAATTGAAGCGGCATAGACAAAGACGGATTGTCGGGGATTAAATTTTAGCTTCCTGCTACAATTTAGTACGGTTCGATCACACAAAGTTTTTTTAAAAGTACACCTCATCTATGCCGATAATACATAATATAAAAATATTGAATATAAGTACCAGTACTACATTTATTTACGATTTGCATACATAATAAGCTTGTTTTTCATTTCTAAACAGAGTATACATTATGTAGTTCGAAATCCAGAAATGCCTTTCAACAATTCTTTGCATACTTATCTATACAAATCACAAGATAAAACAAACGAAAAGACATAACGGTTTATTTTACAATAAAAATATAAAATAACACTTTACATGTAGACTGAACTATGAGTTGCAAAACTAACAAATGTAAGATATGTTTTATAATCACAACTTAACTCAATAAAACTCTAATTACTGTTTTGAAAAACTTCATTAACGTAACAATACTGATTTACACTTACCATTCTTACCTCATTGTCCCGCTCGTTGTAAAACAAACTAATAAACAGCATGGCGTTAAATAAATAATTTTTATTGTTATGATTTAATAAGGGCAGAATTTACTATGCCCAATAGGTAAATACAAAAATAGCTAATGTGAAAATAAAACAGACAAATAAAATCAAAAAAATATATACACTCAGGTGCAAAAAGAACGCAACAGTGAAATTTTTGGTAAAGTTTGAAGAGTCACAACTTTTTTATTTTTAGGCTGATTTTCATATTTTTTTATAAAAGTTTATTTAAAATGATCAATTTTAATCCACGTATTTAGTCGTTTGATAAATGTTGGCCTTTTAGTCATTATACAGGATTAATTGAAAGGTTGCTTCATGACCTTAATTTTAAAACGCCCTGTGGAATAATTTCATTACCAAATTTCTTTAAAAGGTCAATATTCATTAAGAACCATTTATTTCCTACAATTTGTTTTTTAGTTCATATCTTTATGTGCATTGGTTAATTTTTAAGAGCAAAATAAACATGTCACTACTTTAAAAGAAATTTGTTTATTTTTTGACGAGAGGGCCTTGCTCATTGTTACCCTAAATGTCAATTTAATGACGTATTTTTTCACACCAGACGTTCTTTACTACTGCTATGGTTTTAAGTGCTGAGAATTGCGCAAAAGCTGTTGCACTTGTTGAAGACGGACGTAGTTATGAATATGTTGCAAGAATCCTTCATGTTCATCGCTCTACCATGAAAAGAGTAGTCGAATGTTTTCGGCAAACTGGCAGAAATACGCGTAGGGCCGGCTGTGGCAGAAGACGAAAAACTACTGCTGTTGATGACAAACTTCTTCAAGTTACAACTTTGCGGGATCGCCATTTAACATCAGTACAGGCAAGAAATCAACTCCAAGAAGTCCGAGGTAGAAACTTTAGAGTATGGACAGTTCGTCGAAGATTAAAGGAGTTTGGTCTAAAAGCTTACAGACCAGCAACTGGACCAAAACTGCTTCGGCGTCATCGAGTAGCTAGGCTGCAGTTTGCCACTGAACATTTGAATTAGAAGTTAGAGCAATAGCAGAATGTTCTTTTTACTGACGAATCCAGATTCTGCTTACATTCTCAGATGGACGGAAAAGGGTATGGAGAAGGGCCGGAGAAAGATTTGCAGAATGCACGTTTAGTCCCCGTCTGAGTCATGGAGGAGGGTCAGTAATGGTGTGGGGAGGAATAACTCGAGAGGCCCGCACTGACCTGGTTGTCGTTGCTGGATCGTTGACTGCTCAATATAGAGGAGATATTAGCCAATCACGCTATACCTTTCGGTGTAATTGTCGGTAATGACTTTATCCTCATGCAAGATAATGCGCGGCCCCATACAGCAAGATGTGTCACACAGTACCTGGCGGAAGTTGAAATCAACAAAATGAACTGACCAGCATGTTCGCCTGATTTGAATCCCATAGAGCATGTGTGGGATATGCTAGGTAGGCGAGTCAGAGATCGTGAAGTACCTCCCGCTGCGGTAAATGAGCTCCGTTTAGCCCTTCGGGAGGAATGGTAAAGTATTGCTCAAGACGCTATTCGTAACTTAATAGACAATATGGACCGCCGTATGCAGGCAGTTATTAGAGATATTAGGTTAAGATTAAAAAAAATGTTTCTTTAGGTTACTTAAGTTGAAGTTGAATTGGTTTGTTAAAAAATAAATTTCTTTTAAAGTAGTGACATGTTTATTTTGTTCTTAAAAATGAACCAATGCACATAAAGACATGAACCAAAAAACAAATTGTAGGAAATGAATGGTTCTTAATGAATATTGATCTTTTATAGAAATTTGGTGACGAAATTATTCCACAGGGCGTTTTAAAATTAAGGTCATGAAGCAACCTTTCAATTAAGCCTGTATAATGACTAAAAGGCCAACATTTATCAAACGACTAAATACGTGGATTAAAGTTGGTCAATTTATCTAAAGTTTTATAAAAAAATTATGAAAATCATCCTAACAACAAAAAAGATCTGACTCTTCAAACTTTACGAAAAATTTCACTGTTGCGTTTTTTTTTGCACCTGAGTGTATATATCTACTTGTATAAACAGACATAAAAGCCATAAATAATTTAAAAAACCACGCAGAATGTTTGAAAATACTCTGAAACGTAAGATAATAAAAAAAAAGAAATCAGGACACTCCATACCAGCTCACAGAATAACAAACTCACGCACTGAAAGTGTCATGGTGACGGTCATAACCGTGTATACTTGAATGAATTAATGGATAGTGCATCAACAGCAGTCAGGTAGATTGTTTAATTGTGAAGTTATACTGAATTATTAGCTATCAAATAAAAACACAGTATTTTCAGAACTTTCATTTAAGTTGAAACTGACAGTTGCGGTGATGGTATTCCATAGTTATTAAAATTACACAAACCACATAAACCATACTAACTCGAAATACACACCATAACCACATAAAACTTGAACAAGTTCACGTATCACACCAACATAATTAATTGTGGTTTGTGGCTTGTGGCACCAATCTGTACCGTTATGACAATAATGGGTTCAGTTATGACAATAATTTATGTTCCAGTAATCATATTTACCAACTACAGTTAATTGTAAAATAATTACAAGTAAAGTAATGACTTACGACATGAATTTTAAAATTCAATAAAATACTTTACTGACCACAAGTGATGTAATCGTTTGTCGCTAATATACATGTGTAGAATGTTATTTTACATGAGGGGAATATTTAAGAGTCCAGATAAAAAATTTATTTACGGTAATTAAGTAAGAAACAGTATCGTGTTGGAATAAAAATTGTTTAAAACATTTTTAATATAGGTATAATTTTTTTCTTAACATTAAAAACCGCAAATACAAATGTCATGAATGTGTGATGAATTATATAGTTAATGAAAGCTACTTATGAATTTTATAGTTTTAACTGTGAAAGGAACTTTTACCATTAACTTTTTTACTCACTTAGTTTGTGAACACCGTGTATATTTTTAAAAAATTTGTATGAGCACATTATTGGTTCTTATAGACGAAAATATAATAATTCTTTGCAAAAATTAATTTTATTATAATCTTTTGGCATCCTATATACAGTGCTTTCGAAAAGTAACGAATAAATTCACGTCGATTTTGCTTTTAAAAAAGGCACGTTTGACATACGACCCATATTTGTGACATCATCGTTGTTCGAGATATGATGTCATCGACAATTTTTTTAAATAGCAAAACCCCCAATTTTGACAATGTCATTTGAAAGAGCGTGTTATTCTACATACACATCATGAAAAATTATGGTGCTACGTAACAAAAATTTCAAGAAAATAATGTTCGAAGATTGTAAAATTTCATTTTCACAATACTGAAAATGATAATGATTATGTAAAAAATCGACTAAATTAAATGTTCAAATTGTGCACCGTTGGCTGCCTGACAGTAGCCAAGACGATTAATAAATTCTTTTTGGACATTATCAATAACTTTAGGAGGTATACGATGTATCTGGTGACGAATTCTTGCTTTTAAATTTTCTAAATTAACCGGCCTAGTAACGTATGCTTTGCTTTTTAAGTATCCCCACAAGAAATAATCTAGGGGTGTCAAATCAGTAGATCTGGCTGGCTACTCAATCGGCCCCCTTCTCTCTATCCAACGATTCGGGAACAGCTCATCTAAACAAGCACGGAGAGGTGTTGCATAATGGGGAGATGCACCATCTTGTTGAAAGAAAATGTCATTTCTTGGAAGATCATGTCCCTCTATATCTGGATATAAAGTTATTAGTTCAGGAATGAAATCGTCTCGAAGAAAATCCAAATATCTTGCACCAGTTAGGTTGGCGTCAAAGATATAGGGACCCAGAATTCTTCCGTTGACTATGCCGCACCACACATTTACTTTCTGGGAACTTTTAATGTGATACTCCATCATCCATCGGGGATTCTCGGTACCCCAATAACGAAAGTTTTGCCTATTGACATGGCCGTTCAAAACAAACGTAGCCTCGTCAGAAAAAATTACGTCTTTTACAAAGTTATTATCATTATTGCATAGCTCTTGCATTTGCTCGCAGAATTGATTTCGCCGGTCAAAGTCGTCTTCAGATAGCTGATGAACAAGGCATACCTTATAAAGATGATACTCTGCTTTTTTCATAATTTTGTGAACTGTGGATGCTGCCATATTGAAATCAGAAACCAATTGGTTAAGTATTGAGTGATTATTTTCTTGTATTGCCAACAAAACATTAAGCTCATAATCTACTGATTTTGACGGTCGACCAGATTTAGGAAGATCGCGAACATTTCCAATGTTACGGTATTTAGACTCAATATTGCTTACCATGCTTTGGTTAATGGGATGTCGATCGGGATGAGTTTCATTGAACAATTCAACTACTTCTTTTTGGGTGCGCATCCTGTCCCCAAATCCAGTCATGCAAAGAATTTCAATTCGTTCTCGTTCAGTTAATTTAACCACTTTTTTTTATAAAATGACAAAGTTACTACTCAATAAACACTTCAAACGCACTGCTTTTGCCGAACAGAAGATAAGAACTAAAGAAATAACTCAAAAACTATTTAATAAAGTACGATTTAAAATTTTTATTTGACAGCAATAAAAAACATTCTCGGTCGCTAAGGCTACTGTCAGGCAATCAAGATTTTTGACCATGCATATGTAGAATGATACGCTCTTTCAAATGGCATGGTCAAAATTGGGGGTTGCTATTTAAAAAAATTGTCGATGACGTCATATCTCGAACCACGATGACGTCACAAATGTGGGTCGTATGTCACAAAGTACCTTTTTTAAAAACAAAATCGACGTGCCAGGGGATTTTTTGTACCTACTTAATATTTTTCGATTTGAATTTTGTATGTAAACAAGGTACATATAAAATTTTTAGGCTAGACATATGTGTCATAAAATGGGACCATAGGGTAACGAATTTTAAATAAAAAATGATATCAGTACCTCTATAAGCTTCACTCGGTTTTAGGTCAAAGAAAAATTATCTACATTATCGTTTCATTCTGTAATAAATTAAACATGTCAAGTTTGAACTTGAATTTGTTGTACGAGCGGCACGTAAAGTGTTTCAAATTTACATCAAGATATTACTGAGGAGATAAAAATTGGTTCAGTTACAAAAGAAGTACTAAAACTAAACCAAAAGCAATTAAAAATTGAGTTTATTCGATATTTGTAAAATTGAAAATGTAGCCTATAGTATAGTGTTTAGAAATGAAAGAGAGTAATAAAAGCTTATTATGTATGCAAATCGTAAATAAATGTAGTACTGGTGCTTATATTCAATATTTTTATATTATGTATTATCGGTATAGATGAAGTGTATTTTTAAAAAAACTTTGTGTGATCGAACCGTACTAAATTGTAGCAGGTAGCTAAAATTTAATCCCCGACAATCCGTCTTTGTCTATGCCGCTTCAATTTCTCGGTCCACTTCTCTTATAAGTAAACAATATAAAATCAGCATTTCAAAACTAGAGGCTACTTTAAGCATCATAACCGGGTTAAGAGAGTTTTTAGTAATTCAAATAAAATTATTCAATATTATTATCAAAATATTTATTTAAATTTAATGAATAGACTTTTATTCCACACAAAAATATATGTATTTTGAAAATTCAAATTATGGTGAGTAAATGTAGTGTTGTATAAATGTACAATAAAGAAAATAAAATATTAGGTATATTAAAATTCATCCTCTGAATATTCTGATGAATTATCTTCGTCTCCTAGATTCATAACGATAGGTTCCACAATTAAATTATCGAGTTCCCACATTTTATCCTCTTCTTTTTGTACATGATGTATACATCTTTGCCAGTTATCTGCAGTTACTCGTCCCAAGGAATTTTTTAACAAAATTTTCACGTCACTTAATTTAAAAGTCATATTATTTCGCACTACATCTCCTTTTACCTGCCCTCAGACTAATTTGATTGGTTAAGTTCACAGTGATAAGGTGGTAATCGTAGTACCGTTATTTGGCGATTTGTTGCCATTTTATCGATAACATATTTTTTATTTAGATTGGCGAGTGTCCAAAGTTCCTTTTTCACCATATTTGTTACAAAAGAAATGTTTTTTCCGGATAACCATTGAATTATATCGGCTTTCCTCCAAGCAGTCGTAGGCGTCCGCTGGGTCTGCCGTGAATGGTAGCTGGCATTATCCATGACAATTACAGACCCCGAAGGAATAAGATCCAACATCTGTGTAAAATACTCTTTGAAAACATCTGCGTTCATGTCTTCGTGATAGTCACCTGTATTTTTAGATTCAAATAAAAGTAAACCGCCATCTACAAAACCACTGGCACTACCTATATGCGTCATTATTAATCTCCGCCCTTTACCTGAAGGTGCCTTGAACCCTGTTGAAAGTCCATCCAGAAATGCTTGTCGAAAACTTTTACATTTTTATCTTGCCATAATTTTGTTACAGTATATCCCTCGTTGACCCAAGTTTCGTGTAGACAATAAATATTTCTCCCTTTGTCACGGAATTTTCTAATTGATCTTAAGTAGTATCTTCGCCAACAAATAATTTCATCTTTATCGATAAGAACTGACTTCCTGTTCTGCTTTTCCCAGCAAAAATTCAACTCTCGTAAGACGGCCCATAATTTGCTTCTACTGATTTTTGGCAAATCGTTGTCCTCTGAAAGTTCACTTAAAATTTTGTTTAGTATTGCTATTTCTTTTTTAAAATAAAATTAATGTATTTTTCTGCGAATGACATTTTTGAAGAAATCATCTATAACGACTTTTGACCTCCCTGTAGATGATTTTGGGGGACTTACAGTATCTTGTTCATTTTTTGTTTTCTTTAAATGTCTGTAGATAGTCGATTTTCCAATCCCTGTCATTTTGGAACACTTGTTCACGATGTCGTCAACACTGTTGGTAGGATTTTGGTATGCATTAAATACATTTAATATAATAATCTTCTCATTCTGAGACAGCGCACATCTTTTCACGCGTTTAGCAGGTACGTAATCTGATAAGCTCGACATTTTACCCAAACAATATTATATCCTCTGACACAATAGTCACTAAACACAAGTCGAATTTTACTTTACTGCACTAGCACGTCTTTGTATATTCAGCTCTAAGACTGGATTGATCTGTCACAATACACTGGCTCCTGCCCTATGATGTATCTAGTAAAATATACTAATGTACACCCATTACATGTTAGCATTAGTGTTACCCGATAATTACCTGAAACGAAATATTACCACGCCCATGGCCGGTTCTTATTTCGGGGTTTTATTACTCTCTTTCATTTCCAAACAGACTTATAGTAATCGATCATCATTTAGAAATACATTTTGTCTAAGTCTTTCAAAATGATGCTATAAGCGGAAATTGTGTGTGTGAAGTGCACAAATAATAAGTTATAATACTGAAATATGTTATCTATTGATACAAAGATTTTACAAAAAATATAATTTTTTTTGTTTGTACTTAATTGAAAATGAGATGTTGATGAAACACTATTCAGCAGCTCTTCTTAAATTTATTTTCGTATGTAGCTTTTTAAAAAAATAAAAACAAGATTTGATACGCTAAAACCCTTTTTGAACGATATTTTAGTTTTCAGTTTTATGCACCCGCCATTTAAGTTAAGTAGATTGTACAAAGCAATTTTTTAGCAACAATATGTGAAAAAATCACTTAACTATATTTGAAATAAAAAGTTGTAGCAAAATTACTAATTTAAAATAATAATTAATACAAAATGGTTTTAGGTACAGCAAAATATAAATTAAAACAAGCAGAAAAGTGTCAAAGTTATCAAAAAATACAAATTTATCAAAATAGTTTATAGCTATACTGTCGGTCAGTGGTCGCGCGGTTTAAGACGTCAGTACTTGAATCGAGGTGACCAGATCGGTGTGGGTTCGTGTCCCGCTGCCGGTAGACCGTATATAAGCTATATTCGTGGAGAGGATTGGCACCCTCTCTGCGGGTATGGTAGGGTGGAAGTATGTTAGCTTGGATCAATGTGAGAGATTAATACCGGTTGATATTTGACAACCTCCCTTATTAATGAGGTTTTCCAGGTTTCTCTCATTCCTGCACTGAATAGTGCGCACAAGTCTCCGACTTCTGGGCTAATCCCTGTGCGTAGCTATGCGGATGCAAAATTGCGAGAAAAAAAATATACTTTTAATGGGAATAAAACATATTATTTTTCTTTTCAACCAAAATCCCCCATTTAATTATTAATTTGTACTTTGAAATTATTCAAATAATGAAGTAAAGTAGGTAAGAAGGATATATCAATATAGCCATGGATACTTTGTGTGAGAGTTTTATGACGGTTGGATATAAATAACTTTGAGAAAACCTTCGTCAACATCGTTTGTGGAAAAGTGTCATAAGAACTTGTACAACTATTTTCATTAGTAAAATCACTTCCAAATGTTTTTCTTAACCATCTGGACATCTTACAAGTAGCTTAACAGTATTCATAATGAAATAATAAGATATTAAGCCGCGTACACATTTGTAACAGAACCTCGTCGCGTAACTTCAACACGACCGTATAGACGGACCACGTCGCGTCACAACACAACGAACATGAATGTTTGAATCGAATTTCGCAGCATTCTCAAAAGTCAATATTTCTGCGATCTGCGATCAAAGAATGAAACGACATGTCGTTACACAAAGTCTGGACGTGGAGTTTCTTCCTAGCACTGTTGACTGGACTGCACACAACATGTAAACATCAAAATGTTCGCAACGCAACGAAATGCTGCCCAGAGAAAAATATTTCGCCAAGATGTTACGCATTTCACAACCTACTGTGACTCTGTTCGAAACGAAGTTACGCACTGGATTCTATTGTAAGTGAGTACGGCTTTACAATTTAAAGTAGAAGTTGCTTTTAATTACAGCAGAGTTAGAGCAAAAAAGTGTACGCAGCATTATACAGGGTGGTTTTTAACTCACATGCATAAATTGTGAAATTATAGCTGAGGACAAATAATGACGAATAGTGAAAAAAAAATTAGTAAAATATGTTTAGTCTCGAATTAGCTTAAAATACCTTTCTAATACAGTAAAAAATGTTACAAAAGCTAATAATAAAGAATATATGGGCAGATATTGTGGATGTAATTCAACGCTCGGGGCTTTAGTCCGCAGAGTAGTTAATTTCACACAATATTGTTAATACCTAAAAATATATAAAACGATTACGTAAAGGGTAAAGTTTGTTTATTATTTAAGTAGGTCGCTATCATGTTTAAATTCATTGACAGGTTAATCACTTTTGACATTGTCGATATTTAATTTCAAATAATTTTAATTTATTGGTATAATTTTTATAGTTAGGTATTTGATTCAACTTAAAGGAGACCACCTGAAGAAGCAATCCTAAAAATGCAGAAATAGGTCAGATCTCATCTATTGTGGTTGAATTTTCGAGTTCCCACAGTTTCAAAAGAGAACTTAGATATTTATAGAATGTTTTCAATAAACCAGGTTAGTAAATTTAGCTAGATTATTTTTTTTAGATAATTATTGAATAGAACTTTGTCTGTGAAATTGTTCATTAGCATATCTAGATGTTTGGTATCAGAGAGCATACATATGACTTCATTGATAGGAATTATAGGAGACTTGGTATACAGAGTGTTTCAAAACAAAGGCGAAACATTTCAGGGGGTGATTCCTTGTTGAAAATAAAATATAGTTTGTTATATAAACGTTGGGTCACAAGTCAACAAATAGGGAGAGATCGCGTTGCAAAGATGGCGGAAAAAGAGTGTTTTTATTGTTTTTCTCGGAAACGAAAAGCGTGGGAATGATAAAATTTTGTGGTACCATCATCAAAAGACACAGATTTTTTTCACTTTTTGAAAATAATTGGAAAAGGTTTAAATAAACTACCCCTTTCAGTTTTTTAACTATACTTTAAAAAAATTTCCTTAACGACATAGAAAAAAATAAATTAGGTTAAGTCGATTCATTTTGAAACTTTTTTCTCTCTTATATATTTTTTTTTTGATAAAATTAACTGTTTCGACGTTAAGAAATAAAATGTAAAGTATTGCATGTCGGAAACAGGCAGTTTTACTACACCCATTATTAGGAAAAACTCTAGTTGGCTGCTGTCAATTTCCGGATGTTTCCATTGTTGCTTTGACAGATGCAAATGGTTTGTACTATTTTAACACTTTGAGAGTGGTTTACAGATAATTTGCCTTTGGTTGTGTGATGTGTTTGATTCCGGAGTACGTTGGGATTCAATACTAAGTTAATAAAATGAACATGATTATTTTCACAAACTCAGAAATGACAGACATGCACTTTATGTACGGCCGAGCAAATGGAAATTTCTTACATGCTTGTCGCCTTTATGCAGAAGCGTATCCTAATCGTAGAATTCCTCATCACAGAGTATTTTGCTAAGCTTCATTGAAGGCTATGTGAATTCGGAAAATTCAAAAAAAGAAGTTTTGATACAGGCCGACACCGGGAAGTTCGAACAGCCGAAGTAGAAAAAAACTGAAAGGGGTAGTTTATTTCAACTCTTTCCAATTATTTTCAAAAAGTGAAAAATTATGTCACAAGTGTCTTTTGATGATGGTAACATTTTCACAAAATTTTACCAATTCCACGCTTTTCGTTTCTGAGAAAAACAATAAACTCTTTTTTCCGCCATCTTTGCAACGCAATATCTCCCTAATGGTTGACTTGTGACCCAACATTTATATAACGAACTACCTTTTATTTTCAACAAGGAATCTCCCCCTGAAATTTGTCACCTTTATTTTGAAACAACTTGTATATTAGCTTAAAATACCTTTCTAATACAGTTAAAAATATTTTTAATCTCGAAAGTTTACAAAAATTCATCAGGTGAAATTTTCTGTTTATAAAATAAAGAAGTAAATAAGTCAGGACGATATGTTTGGTATTTGTAACAATATTTTGATATCAGTTATGGTTCTATTCGAGTTTATTTTCACGCGATTATAAAAGTATGGCGCATAACTTATCAAACGAAGAACTTATAGATATTATACTGGCACACGGGGAATCACATCAAAAATTCAGTGGCTGTAGCTCATCTTTATGTCCAAAGGTTTCCCCAAAGATACCATCCGAGACGTAAAACGTTTTTACTGCCTTTACGGTCCCTAAACGGCATTTATTTTGCGTCATGAATAAATCTGTGATGATTAAAAACTGTGATCTCAAATGTGTAATTTCAAGTATGTGTTAATACACAATAGTTAAGTTTAGAAATAGAAGTGTATGCAGTCTACTATGTATAGTGCGGATATGCTGTAGAGTGGTCTAGACATAAATGTCGACACTTTCAGTCCACGTCTGTATCATAAGGCACGAATTACGACTTAAGTAACGTTCAGATAAACGTTAGTGCAATGGCACTGCAGTTGTACTGTTGTATTGTAATTGTATGGTGTTAAATATTATTTACTCTGTTCACATAAAATTACTGTAGACTTAAGAAGTTGGGGAATTTTTCCGCTGTATGTTGGCGACATGCAAAAACTCAATATTTTTGACCTTCAGAGAGGTTATGTTTATGTTTTGTCAACTACGTCCTTATCTACGGAAATTGTTGGTTTTTATCATTTGCCGAATAGTAATTAAAAGCCTACCCTAGATAAAATATAAGCCTACAATCTGCAAGAATAGATGGTCTATTTGAATATTTGGTTAAATCACAGTATACTAGTATACTGTGGGTTAAATGAGGCTCCACTAATTTCAGCAAGTCATCAAACACTGGCACTGTCATTCGGGTGAAATTAAAAAATAATCGGCATTCTCCTTTCGCATTTCTTTATATAAATTATAGAAATCACCTTGCATGTGTTATCTGCAGTTAATAAGTCGCACCCACCATCTCCGAATTCTTCTTTTCATTTTTTTTTGCATGTATAGTTTTTATACATATTGACGTCGCTGCGAATAAGAGCAGCAAAAGTAACTGTTTCTAAACCAAACAGTCCTCTTCATCCATTTTTTTTACAAATCAATTCTAAACTAAATATCTAAATTAGAATCTAATTTAAAAACTTAACCTGCAAAAATGTGAATCTTCTGTTTACTGTCAAAAAAGCATTTTTCTGATTGGTCCTTGTATGTTTGTTGGAAAAGGATTGGTAAAAGCTAAAATGCTTTTAGCTTCTGCCATACAACTGCAGTACAAAGGCGTTACTGTTAAGTTTATCTGAACGTTACAAAAGTCACCCGTATTTCTCGCCGTTTTACTTCAGTATCTTTGAATATTTGCAGGTGGGATGAGTTAACATTCCTGTTATTTGCTAAACCCTAGATTATTCAGTTATTAAATGTCTAAAATTATTTGTACTTTGTAGAAAACACTATTTCAAGAATATGGCGCCCTTTTTAATAACTTTTCTGCAGTACCAATGCAACCGTACTAATCTTATGAATGAAGCTTTACTCTACCCATTCCACGTGCAGCGGGTACAAACCTTCCTTTCAAGGAATCTGCCACTTCGAGTGATCTTTTGCGAGTGGTTATTGCAACAACCACAAGTTTATGGCTTAGAAATCGTTATCAATAATAGTTTTTGTTACTTAGGAGTAAGTTTATATGAAGTAGGTAGTTTAGGTTAGGTTTTAAGTCAGACCCATTCTTTCACATTGCGGCTCTGGGACTCCCTGTATAAATTGCTTAATTTGTTATAAAAAACAAACTATTTAAAAAATTTATTTTTTAGTTGCAAATTAAGAGAAAACGAGTTTGTTTGTTTACGAATTTACGTAAATAAATAAAAAAATAATTTTACGCAACAGTTTTACAGGTTATACAAAATTTGTCTCTCATTTTTTCAAAATGTGTCGAAACTAAAGCAAAATCTACATCTACGACACCATCCAAACAGTAACAGTAACAGTACACATATGAATATTAAAGGATTATGCTTTGATGCCCTAAAGTATTTCAATAGTAATTACTGAACTAAACATTAATATTAATTGTCATGTTATTCTGTGCAATTTGAAATGAGAGCTGCAAATGCATTATCGCAAATCGCATTGTTTGTTCTGACATAATTAAATAAACTACATATATAGTCAGCATTAGTTAATCGAGTAAATATTTTTTATTAATATTATTTCTACCCCGTGTTGCCGTCAGTGTATGCATAAAATATGAAAAATGTAAGTTATTTGACGCGTAAGATAGCGTCTCTATTTGAATTCAGAGTTTATTTTATCAAATCAAGTACACTAATCAAATTCTATGTTTACGAAGTAAAGAATAGACAAGTAATCTGTAGCTCTACTCTCAATAAATCAGTCAAAATCATAGACAGAGTTATCTTATCTTATCGAACATATTTTTCGGAATCTAAATACCTATGACCTATGATTCGCTTTGAAGGTTTGATTGCAAAGTTTAAATAGATACCTCAATTTTTATGATTACCGCTGTCATTTAAACTAGAGATTCACTATTTCTTGAGTAGTATTCATTGCTTTTTTTTAATATTTTTTATTTCAGAAGGCAGTACACAGTAACCGTATTAAAATAGCCACAAAAATACATTTAAACAAATAAGAAGTAATACTTATACAAGTAAAGAGTGAAGTACAGTCATGTAGAGTGTAAAATAACAAATAAGAGAATGAACAAAAGAAAGAGAACAAAATACAATGCCATCTACAATGCTAAAAAAAAGAAACATATCACAAAAACAAATCATCAACAGAATAAAAGCATTTCTCAAGTAAAGACTGTTTCAAACTATTCTTAAAAGGTGCAACAGTAACAGAGCTCCTATTATAATGAGTTTGTTAAAAACTTTTAACCCATATACAGGGTGATTCAGGTTTAATATTGATAACTTCAGGAATCGACAGAACAGGTTAAAATAATGTTCATTTGTAATATAAACTTATTTCCTAAAACGCATCGTTCCCGAGAAAGGGAGCGTTGAAGTAAGAATTTCTCGTTTTTCCCTCATAACTTTTGAACCACTTATCCGATTTAAGTATAATTCGGAACACAAACACTCCTTATAATCTTACATAAGCTTCTTAAGTTTGAACTACCTACCCCTCTTAGAAGTGTATTTTGTACCCCCTCTTACTTTATTTCAAAACTACAAAAAAAAAATAATTTCAGTAAAACATCTACACACCACTTTGACCTGATTAATTTCGAAACTTTTTCGTGTTCTGTTTTTTTTTTCGACGTTTGGTCTTTTTTCTGAGATATTCATCGAAATTGGTGACAGTGTAGCGCACCAGCCGCGTAAATTTCATTTAACGTTATAGCAACCCATGAAAACAAAACTCAGTGATTTGTGTAAAGTGACGTTTTGGGCGCCACAATAGCCGAGGTGGTTGGGAGACGACTGCTCGTGGAACCAGTCTGGATCGGCTATGTCGGTGTGGGTTCGAATCCCACTGTAGTACCATGAATGTTTGTGCTCGTCGAGAGATGCACAATAAGTCTATAGGCTGCGGTGCTTCCGAGGACACTGTCGGACGGCTCTCTCAAAAAAAAAAACTAACGTTTGTGAAAATCATTGTCAAAAGCATTATTTAAAGAGTGTTCTTAGTGTTAAGAGAAAATGCCAATAACTTCAAACATGAATTTACTAACAACTACTTATTACAAGATTTATAACAAACTTATCAACTACTAAAAAAATTGCAATAATTGTTCAAAGTGCATTCCTCCAGCCTCAATACATTTTTGACATCGATGAACTAGTGTATTAACCGCAGCTGCTATTTGAACAGGATTGCTTTTTTTGTCATCACAAACATGTCTTATCCTTTAGATCAATTCCTCACGGGTATGTACTGGCGTATCATATATAATTGCTTTTAGATGGCCCCAAATGAAATAATTCAGAGGATTCAAATCTGGAGAGCGCGGAGGCCAAGCCACTGGTCCGTCGCAAAGAATCCATATATTTGGGTGGTTGTTGGGTTGCCGTCTAACAATCTACAAAAATTTAAACGTTTTTCAGCATCTCCTGGCAACAAACCTTGAACTGGTTGTAGATGGAAAGCCCTTCGATGATCTTGTTTGAGTGCTCTCAGTACTTTTGATTGAGATAAATGGAGTTGCCGAGCTGCTCGGCGTGTGCTTAAAGTTCTATCGATATCAAAAAGATTAAGAATTCGCTGATTATTTCTTGGCGGTACATTACGATTATGATCATTGTAGCGGCGCAAACCATATTCCGAAAATCGACGATGTACATCTACAGAAACTTGTGCATTTGGAATTCTTCTATTAGGGAAGCGTGTTCGGTACTCTCGAACTGACGCGTTGGAATTTCCGTCACAGAAACTATAAACATAATGTATATCGGCATATTCAGCATTTGTAAACGTTCTTGGCATTTTTTTTTAGCACTAAAAATGCTCTTTAAATAATACTTTTGACAATGAATTTCACAAACGTCAGTTTACACAAATCACTGAGTTTAGTTTTCATGGGTTGCTATAACGTTAAATGAAATTTACGCGGCTCGTGCGCTACACTGTCACCAATTTCTTTGAATATCTCAGAAACAAGACCAAACGTCGAAAAAAAAAACAGGAGACGAAAAAGTTTCGAAATTAATCAGATCAAAGTGGTGTGTAGAAGTTTTATTGAAATTTTTTTTTTTTTGTAGTTTTGAAATAAAGTAAGAGGGGGTAGCATACAAAATACACTTCTAAGAGGGGTAGGTAGTCCAAACTTAAGAAGGTTATGTAAGATCATAAGGAGTGTTTGTGTTCCGAATTTCACTTAAATCGGATAAGTGGTTCAAAAGTTATGAGGGAAGAACGAGAAAAAAATTCCTACTTCAACGGCCTCTATCCCGGAAACGATGCGTTTTAGGAAATAAGTTATATCACAAATGAACATTAATTTAACCTGTTCTATCGATTCCTGAAGTTATAAAGATTAAACCTGAATCACCCTGTATATTGGGAGACTTAGAGGAAGTAGCGTTTATTCTACTATACGGTATGTAAAAATCTCTGGGTGTCGTATTCATATTGTGAACATCTCTGTGTTTACAAAGTGTATCAGTGTTATTAAGATCATACACTGCTAGTTCAAACAAAAATAACGAAGGCAAAGTCAACATTTAAAATTTTTCAAATAAGGGTTTATAAAAAAAACCTTTCTTAGCCCCGCCATACAGCGTATAATATGTTTCTGAGCAATGAATACATCATGCCAACCAGTAGACAGACCCCACAAACACAAACCGTATCTAAGTCTACTCTCCACCTGAGCTTAATAGAGCATAAGCAACATATGCAACACGCGACGGACATTCCTAAATATATAATAAAGCGAGTTCAATTTTGAAACAATGTACTCGCGTAGTTGTTTATCTATAAAAAGGCCTAATTTGACTTTATTGTCAGACAGTGACAACGGATAGTCATTAATTTTCAAATTTAAATTTAAACATTATTTTTGAGGATAATGAAACCTCAAATAAGGGGTCTTTTCTGCATTAAGATATAACGAATTCCGTTTAAACCATTTAGTTAATACAGTACACTATCGGATTTGTCAGTAATTACGATTGATGTATCGTCTGCATACAACGTAAACTGTGCGTTTGGAGATGCTTTATGTATCTCATTAACATAGAGTAAGAAGAGAACAGGGCCCAGAATGGACCCTTGCATAACCCCCAAACTAATGTTACTTAGTGTAGAATTAGAATTTACTTTACAATGATCGATAATACCTCTGATAGTTGTAAACTGTTTTCTGTCGCATAAAAATAACCTCAGCCAATCGATACTTGTACCCCGACTTTCATAATACATAACATACATACCAATCTCTCATGATCGATGGAATCGAATGAGCTGCTGAGATCGCATAATATCCCAACAGGTTACTCCTCTGCCTCGACCATGTTAATAACTTCCATATAAAATGCATCTGTAGCTGTGACGGTTGATTTCCCCGAAATAAATCGATGGTCAATGTTTGAAATGATATTATTACTGGATAGAAATAGAATCATTGTGTTCAAAGGTATATTCAAATATCTTAGAGAATACACTTGGTATAGAGACAGGTCTATAATTTTCGATATACACCGTTTTGTGAATGGTATCACTTTATCTTTCACCAAACGTCAGTTAAAGTATAAATCCGGCTTCAGAGAACAAAGTAGTGTTGCTGGCAACATCCTCACCACCAGTTTAATTTGCATGAAATAAATATTGTATAAAGTGTTATGTACAACTATTGCTCCGTTGCATAGTTGAAGTGGAAATTTTGAACTTCACCGGATTTCAAATGTGAAAAAAGGGAAATACAGTTGATTTCATTAGCTGAAAATCACGCGACATCGTGTTGCTGGCAACACTATGTCATTCTATGAAGCCGGCTTAATTTTTAACGCATACTGTCAGTGTGTAAAATGTCGTTTTTGTTGGTGTTAAAAGTAAATTAATTTTAACACTGGTGCGAAAATAAAACACAATTAAGAAACAATTAAGAAGAAGAATTCCAAACCAAATTATTTATTTACTTTATTAAATGTACGCTACAGTTAGAGAAACTACAATTGGAATAAGTAATTCCATGGCCAATCTCATTAGTAGCTGTAGTAACAATTATTTATGTGAAACTCGTACCAGGGTAGGGTGTAATGTTATCCGCTGAAGTTATGGACAAAATTTAGCGCGCGATGGTCTTCTTGTTTTGAAAAGCGTCTTCTATACAGTGCTTTCGAAAAGTAATGAATAAATTCATTAATTGTGAAATTGAGAAGTTTTCGAAAAAATCTCCTGGCACGTCGATTTGTTTTTTAAAAAGACACTTTTTGACATACGACCCACATTTGTGACGTCATCGTTGTTCGGGATATGACGTCATCGGCAATTTTTTTAAATAGCAACCTCCAATTTTGGCCATGCCATTTGAAAGAGCGTGTCATTCTACATACATACATTATGAAAAATCATGATGTTACATAACAAAAATTTCAAGAAAATAATGTCTGAAGATTTTAAAATTGAATTTTCACAATACTGTGGATAGGGAGAAGGGGGTTGCTATTTAAAAACATTGTCGATGACGTCATCTCGAACAACGATGACGTTACAAATATGGGTAGTATGTCAAAAAGCTCCTTTTTTAAAAACAAAATCGACGTGCCAGGAGATTTTTTCGACTTCTCAATCTCAAAAATAATGAATTTATTCGTTACTTTTCGAAAGTGTTGTACATATAACCTTCCGCTACTGTACTGGACTTTCAGCTACCCTGTCTCTTAATAGTTGTAGTTAAGGTTAACACCAGAGTCTGCGGACAAACTTTGTAGTAAGTAATGTCCAGTATAAAGGTGGGAATTATACATTAGATATTTAGTAATATCGGCAGGTATCTTACCAAATGTATTTTCGAAAATTTTTGAAAGCTTAGTATTGGCTGAACGAAGGGCAGTGTGCTTTTTATAATAGTTCAAATATATAATGTACCAGTAATAACGAAAGTTCGTTACATATTAGTTTTTGTGTCTGGTATATGTACAACTAGTGAAGCTCCCAAATTTAACAAATCATTGGATGTCAAGTTTCACAGTTTTTCGCGACGAGGCACGAAATACACCGAAAATTACCTCCATACCTTCTGTATGAGATATGTTTAATCCTGTGCTTCTGGGAGAAATTTGCCTATTCTTTCCCTGATCAATACTTCAATTTTTTCGGTCGATATCCTTTCAACAAGCTTGTAATATTTGGTTATGTTCTGATTCTTTATGTTCATCATCGCCTTCAACATAGAGTAATTTGACCAAAGAATTGACGATTTCCACAGTTTGGACTTTTCTTCAAAGTATACGAAAAGCACTTTTTCAATAAACTTGCTGCTAACATTTTTCAGATAACACGCAAGAAACGATTGTACGAAAACTCATACAATTCCTTTGACTTATTAGACAATAACTCAAAAGTGACTTTATTAGCAGCTTCTTCGATTTCTGGCCTTGAGAAATTCATTATCTTGATAATTTTCTATGTCACGAAATTTGAAGTTACTTGTCTACAAAGTTTTCATTACTTTGGCAACAATAGACTTCATGGACAGTTATATTTCAAAATGGTATTTTATAAATTTAATAAAGCAAGAAATAAGTTGATTTGTATATTTAATGGTGTTTCTAGAGAAAATCGTGATAATTTAAGGATAATATGTGTGGTTATACTTTTCCATCGTTCTGATCTTAGGTTATACAATGTAATGTTTACATAAATAATAAAAACTGTTGGATTTGTAAGTAATTCCATAATTTTCAAAATTAAAAACTTCATTGAAATACAAATCTTTTCCAATATCACTCTAGTATTTGTCTTGCGAATACCATTTATAAAGTGATTTGTCACTACAAACTTTTTGACGAGAGCGATCTGCTAGTACTAAAGCATTCTTAAGAACATATTAGAAAAACTTTACTGGTTTCTATTATACTAATTGACTCCAGTAACATATCTCAGTGCGATCCAGCATATAGCAGTACCGCCAATAGAGCAAATCCGGGGTCACACTAGGACATTTTAGTGGAACCAACTAGTGGATGCTATTAAAGTTTTCAGATCAGTTGTTTATCACAATAGTCAGTATATTGATTTAAGTTTGCGAAGCAAGTTGAAATCTAAAATGACGTTGTTTCTATTTTTCATGTTGTTTTAAAGAATACACACATACAAAAAACTATCTGTTTGGGTTAGAATACGTAGAAGAGATCTGTCCACTTGTCCATTTATACGTGATTGCCTTTTCCAAATTGCGACAACATTACTGTATCTCAATAACACATGTTAAAACTATTACAATAAACAACATTAAAAGTGTGGTTTTAGTATGTACATATGGTATTTACCATGGTTAAGGACAAATATAGAATGTGCTTGGAGGATGCGTGAATTAGCGTCATATAATGGCTGCCATTTTGAGCCACGTTTCCACGGCAACTGCTGCCAATCATAACAATCAGACAAATCCTTAACAAACATTCATACCAGTGGTTTTTCCGATAATACAAGAGATCGATGTCCTTACCAGTTAATTTTAAAAGGTTTTGGATTTTATGTAACTTCTGAGTTATCCTCAAATATATTTTTTTCATTATGTAATAACTCAATAAATAACAAAATTTTGCATAAATAGTTAATATTTAAAATTTGCTAATATATAAAAATTCATTTTTAAACATTAGTAAAAAATACTTTTTGAGAAAAAAAAAATTTCATTACGTATATTTCGAGACTAAATCACATTATCTTTAGAGCTTTTCTTTTACTTCACTGATTCATCCGTTACGTAGGTATATTCAATTTTGTTAAGTACGAATAAACGCTTGCTTGCCTGAGAAGAAAATAAAAATATATGTATAGATTTGTACATTTCTTTTTTCTTTCCTACTTACAATCCAGTGAGAAAATTATGTATTTTTCACCTCTCTCCATATTCTGTAAGAACAGTCAACAAATCTTTTAGCACTTCAATTGGTGCAATTGCTTTAAACCAGTAAATTACATAATTTCATTTGCTTTCAAGTCATCTGCAATTTGCTGCAGATTTCTTTCGACTTTTATCGAATCAACTCGACACTTTTTTTTATTCGTTTCCTAGGCTTGAAACTAAAATAGAAATAAAATATAATCATTCCACTAAAGTATCGTTTTTTTTAATAAATGTAAAAAAATACCTATAATTATGTCAGTATGTCATCTGCAATTTGCTGCAGATTTCTTTCGACTTTTATCGACTGTATTAATCAACTCGACACTTTTTTTTATTCGTTTCCTACGCTTGAAACTAAAATAGAAATAAAATATAATCATTCCACTAAAGTATCGTTTTTTTTTAATAAATGTAAAAAAATACCTATAATTATGTAGAAATTGAACTAATGCTACCTACTCTCTTTTTATTTGTGCTGTTCGATGTATCATGAGATGACTCGGTTACGACAAGTTTTCTAAAAAAAAAATATCAAGATGTAGTATTATATACTTAACATTGACTACAAATAAATATAACTACCGATATCTACTTAAATGTTTCCTTTTTCTGATGGAACGAGCTTTTGCGACACTAGATGCTGTAGGACTTGACAAATTTGTCAATTTTTTGTCTAGAGAATATGTCGGAGTTCTGCTAGGAATACTTGCACTTTATTTATAATTATCAAATCAAATAAAATAGGTATAAAAAGATATGATAACGAAAATTAAAGTACCTAGTTCTTAATATTTTACGGTAATTCGAAGCCAAATCATATTTACTTTTGAAAGGATAAGAAGTATCACTTGATGCCTCACAACCTTCCATTTGGACTAAATTTCTTGACTGCATTGCAATTTTTTTTAAATATGTTTTTCACTGGGGTAAAAATCGGTGTCCAAAAAATTGTGGGAACAAATATATTTCTTGGGCACCATTGTTCCAACTTTGGAACACCTATTATTTCCTTAAAAAATTTCAAGCGTTTACATTTAGGAAACCTGTGAAGTAAATTAGTCTTAAACATGTTTCCTCAGAAATAAAACATTTGCAATTATTTAGTGATATTGTTATACATGCAGTAAGAAGTACTTATTACTGAATTTAATGTGTCATACAAACAATATCTCTACGTTTAAATTATAACAAAACTAGAAACAAATAAATATGATTCTTTGTATACACAATATTAGTTAAACAATGCCAATAATAAACCATAAATTTACCTCGATCTAAAAAAAGAAACAACATATTATATAATTATTAAGTAGGTACCTACTACGCTATGAAATGAATCAAAAGTCTTTAATAATACTTAATTAATATCACAATAATAGAACCTAAAAACAAATTAGGACAGAATAAACAACAAACATTTATTAAATGCAAAATGTAAATAAATACACTAAACAAACAACTTAACCATGGACACGTGGCTCAAAATGGCAGCCACCAAAACATATATGGCGGCGCCTATGAAATTGCTGAAAATATGGATGCACACTCGTCTAAACTCGTTCTATATTTGTCTTTTTCCATGATATTTACTAATACGACGGAAACCTAACCTCACAAAGAGTTTCAGCTACAGTAAAATTGCAGCACACACTAAGACATTTCTTACTTTCATTCGTTAAGTGGCTTTCAAGTTTTAATTAAACACAAAGTTTGCCCAGGAGCAAATAAAAATTTCCAGGCAAGTTAAAGACAAATAACAACTTTTTGATCACACCTGGACATTTCAGGTCAACTTTACTAGCGTCCACTAGCTGACTTCACAAAATGTCCTAGTGATACCCCGTCCTTTACTTTATCTTTTATCTCATCAAGATATGGAGAGGGGGAGGGGCATAATTGACTAATCCTATAATATCCGTCGGCGCACCATACTCTTGAAATAAGAGTTACACTTCCAGAATAATATCAGAATAAGGGCGTGTTCAGTTTAGGCAATCCACTGTAGTGCATATTGGGGAACCAATCGGCATATAATTTATATTGGTGAAATGTGATTTTGCACATACAATGTTTCTACATTCAATGGCCGCAACATAAAGGTTTCCAACCTAACACGTTTACTACTTTTAAAGGGGTGAGCTGGTGGACTATTAATACGAATTTTGGAAAACACCAATGATTACGTCGTGTGAATACGTGTCAACAATCGTTTTTGTTTAGCGGTTAAGCTGTCATAATTTAAACAAAATTTCATACTGATTAGGGCTGGAAACCTTTATGTTGAGGCGAGTGTAAATATAAAGTATATATAAATTTGAAGATTGTAGTTTAAACATAGGTTGAGAGAAAAATACGTTGCAGTTTTAATGCTGTAGCAAAATTGATTTCGCATGTAACGTATTACTCTTGCCAGCAAAATACATTAAAACATATTCGGCAGATTATTATGAAGTTACAAGAGCCAAATTATTTCAAAAACTTTTCTTTCATGTACCTCCTAATTTGCTAATAGTAATAGCAAGCCCTTTCTTATCATTGGCATATAATATATAAAATACCTACTAATAATACTACAGAATATTTTAAAGTTTATGAAAATAAATAGAAAAATATGAAGATTCCCGAAAAGACTATGAATTATTAGAGAGTATAAAGAAAATTTAGGGTGTCATTATGTAATTTAGTAAATTTTAAATGTCCTTTGTTTTTATTAGAAATAAATTTTACAACAAAAATTACACTCAATATCCAACGTGTAATCTCCTACATTGTATAATCCCTATAGAATCGAAAGCTCATCATGAATTAATGAAAATTCACATTGCCTGAAATCAGCGTTCAACTGTGAAGAGAAATATTTACACAGTCGCCTGTTAAGATATTTTCCGACTAAATAATTTTTGTATTATTTGTGATAAAAATATTTTTCCTGTCCAGCATTTATTTCTACCTCGTTAAGTAGCTTACCTGTTACCTCTTTGAAATTGGATTTATAAAAATAATATTCTCGTAACAAAATTTCAGCAATGCTGAAATCAATTAGGTTTATACTTTCTTTTTATAACGCTCTACTTTAAATGTTTTATTTATTTATATACTTAAGTACTTAAGTTGCAAATATTAATTTACTTACCTAAATGTTAAAATTATCATTGCTTAACTGTTAACAATAATACCACCTATATAAATATAGAATTTACCCCTAAGATACAGGTGTACCTAATACATACGCCAATTTTATTAGAAAAATATAGCTCCTATATTTATTTTGTTGGACATAATATGTCAAAGTATAAATTATTTTCAAAATAAAAATTTTTTTGCATTAGGAAAAATAAACATTTTTTACATACATAAGTCCAACTAGAGGGAATACTAGACAATGCAAAGCGCCCCAAAACCAATTACCAATAATCTAGAAAAAAAAAATTAAAAACAAAAAATTATAAAATCATTATATTCGATAGGTTGTTCAGTAAAAAATGCCGATAACGCGATACCACCTCGGATAAATATATTTTAGCTCAATAATAAGCATTTGAGAAATAAAATGAAGCCGAAAAGTGGAAACATACGTATAGTGTGGCCACAGATTATTGTCCAGAGAGGGAAAAACTTCTTTATTATATATTTCCAGTGGCAAAGTTGTAGGCGAGCAGGATAGTCTTGCGGCAGTAAGGCTTGAACTGTTTTTATGTAACACGGATATAACTGTTGATATTTCAGAACGGACCAAACTAATGTATGCTTCACATTAAGTTTTGCTGCGATCTTTCTAGTACTAGTATTTGGGTCTTCTTCAATTTCATGTAGAATAGCTTCTTCTTCAAACTCAGGTGTTTTAACACTCAAAGATATTATAGGAATTGGACCTTTTTGAAATGAACCTGACTCCGAAAGACATTGAAAAACATTTCTAAACATTTTTAAATAATTTGGAAGTCTTTCGATGTAAATTCGTCTAGCCTCAGTACCATATCCATCTGCAAGGCCATAAATGTAAACCATATTGACCATTTCAGAATTTGAATATCCATAAGCCATTATTAAAACTTTTTAAAAATAAACTAAATATAAGTAAAAATGCACTTGATCAAATAAATCAATTTTGTTGTTAATTGGTTTGGATTACAAAAAAGTGCAAAGAAACCAAAAGTGAAGATAACACAATGGCGCATATACCTATTTTATTTGTAATAATTTGTAAAATATATATGTATTTTTTTTTGCCACATAATGATACCCACACCTCCCCCACTGGTAAGTTTCTAAAGCTGGTAATTTTTTGTTTCATACCTACTGTCATACTAAATCTGCATTCTGAATTTGGTTAAATTAATTCAAACGGTTTAGAAATTATAAACCGATTCTTTTTTGACACGCTGTAGCTGAACAATGGTTGTCCCAAGACCCCACATTTATATAACAAAAAAACCTTATTTTTGGCCACAGAGTACGTCCTTGGATTTTTAAACTCTACTTAAGAAACACCCTTTATATATTATTAGATTTGTAGGAATAAGAGGATGTGTCTAATTGTTGATATTGCCTATACAGGGTGAATCTTAAATAAGTACAAATATTTTAACTGCTGGTGTAGTTCGTCATTTAAATCAGTCTAGTGAAAGCCATTTTTAAAAATTTCTAATATTTACGGAGATATTAATTTTTTAAAAAAATACCCACATTTTGAGGACCGCTGGCTGATTTTTCATCCAACAACGTAATGAAACATATGATTTGTTGCGAGGTTGCCATATCTCCTCCAATATAAATATTACGTTTCCTTTAACGTAATAGTTCTATTTTAAAAATACTTGTTTTAAGCATAAGTACAGTAAAATTGGGTATGTAGTATGATACGCAGCAATATTAACATAAATTTTAACATCTGAACTAACCTTACTATACTTCAACGATTAAAAATGAATTTCCGCAAGTTCAATACTACCGTAAAATATTTAGGAAGATATACGTGATATTACTATGTCCAATGTTCAAAAATTATACATAAACGTGCACACAAGCTTACCTGTTTGTTAAAAAATTAACTATTTAATCAGTAATCCACATTTCACAAGTTAAATGTCATTGTACACTGTTAGAAAGGGACACAAAACACAATTTCCTTAAGTTATTTTATGAAGAATAACGAAAAACTATGCACGCGTTTTTTATTTAAAATGGAAAAAATGTCAACTTTTAGCAAATTTTATTGCTATTTTCATGCATTATGTGGGGTTAACAAGTTTGACTTGGGCTTCCGATAATCTATCATGACAGTCAATGACAGTTTGATAATAAAAAATAATATAAAATGTTACACTTGACAAAATTCGCTAAAAGTTGAGATTTTTTCTTGAAGCAAAGACATTTGTGTAATACTGGCAACACTGTGAACCACACGTTCAGTCTGCAGCACTATGACTCATAAAAGTATGAAGGGTCGGTCTAGGCCGGCGGTCCTCAACAAGTTTTCTACTGAAAAATTACGAAATTTATTTAAAATTTCACTTTTTTATTTCTGATTTTTTTGTAAAAAAACTATTAATTATGTGTTCTACACACAAAACTATACTGCTGGTTAAAATATTTGTACTTATTTAAGATTCACCCTGTATAACTGAGGGCGTCGATCTGCATTCAGACAGCCTCGTAATTTAGGACCACAATATATACTAATCAAATCAGGACGGCCTAAATTTTGTCGCCAAAACTGAAACCCTACTTTGACTTATCTGTTAAGCCAGCCACAGACCTCGTGATTTGTCATCGGGTATCGTATCAAACCGTCGTGGTTGTCATTGGCAGATTGTCATTGTGACCAACTGTGGCAGGGTATAGTGACACTTTTCACCCCACACACTTCGGTTTTTATCACGATCGCTGTATCAAAAATCACGAGGTCTGTGGCCGGCTTTCGTGAAGCTTATAAAACCAATGCTAAAACGTTGCCAAATCGTAAAATTGACAAAATCTCATGTCTCTTTTTTCATTCACATTCATCACATTCAGCCCCGGATCTACGATTTTTTCGAACCGGGGCAAAACCTTGATGGTAGCGCCCCTCTCTATTGAAACTGCCAATAAGTAGCCATTTTTTGTGACCATTTGTGAAAATAATAATCCTTTAATAAATTTAAGCTTTTTATTATCTAATAACTTTCATTTGTGACCTAAAACAGAAACGCAGAAAAAATATATAACCAGGAAAGACTACAACTTTACACGACGTGCTTTCTTTTCTGCGAAAGAATCTATTAGCTCCTCAAGGTCCGTCGCATAAGCAGTTTTGTTTTCAATGGCTAGGATTGCGAAGCCAGATAGACGCTCCTGACTTGTTTTAAATATTTTTAGTTTGCACACAGCTTGCAGATGTTGTTGGTAATGTGCAATAAATTCTTAAAGCTATACTAACATTGGGAAACGCTTCTTGCAAGTCATGCTTGTACAGATGTTTTAACAGATCGAAGGCACTTGATTTTTGTTTAATTTCATGTACTAGCTCTTTAAATACGGCAAGTTCCTAACGAAAACTAACTGCATTCAAGTCTTGTCAATATTTTAAAGCTAGATCGGCTCCATTTTTTGCAGATCTTCTGTCGACAACAGACTCTGATCTGTTAAGATGCTTTCATAAATCACTTAGTATGTGTTCAAAAACTAACTGGGCGTATGAAAATAGAAAAGTTTGTTTTTCAAACATATTTAAGATTCGATTATTTGATAAAAACCTATGAGATTGTAGGAAAAGAGGCTTCATTTGTTCGATATTTTGAATTCTTATCTCAAGGATTTGGCGCCCCCATGAAACTGCCGCCCGGGGCAAGTGCCCCGGGCGGCACTTATAGATCGTTGTTTGCTTTTATAGATCGTTGTTTGCTTTATAATTTGCATGAGACAATTTAAACTTTTTCTAATGTTCCAATTTAATCATCAATAAGAATTATTAAGGGCGCCATATTCTTAATATATTGTTTTCTACAAATACAAATAATTTTCGACATTTAAGAATTGAATAATATAGAGCTTGGTAAATAACAGAAATGTTATCTCACGCCAGCTGCCAATATTCAAAGGTACCCAAGTAAATCAAATGTATAAAAGCGGTTTAACCAACAAATTTTTAGATACCGAAATATTTGAAAATACGTATTTCTTTAAATCTAACTGTATATGTAAATATTGTTATAACACAAATTTACATAGTTGTGCATACACGATTGTTTGCTTTTGTTTATAAGTATGTGAAAAAATTGTAAAATGTGGGGTTAGAATAGAGAAATAATGTGTATTTTACAATCGCTTTTTAAAAGTTATTATTTTATTTGAGGAGAATTTAAATAATAAAAGTAGATTAACAAAACATCAAGGATTTTATTTTTGATATTATTTTGTTATAAGCGTTTCGTTTTTCGAGATTTTTGTACCTAAAAACACCAAATTTGATCGTTTTACGGCGACCTTAAAGAACCACTCTTTTTATTAAAATTTGAAATAATGGATTCCTGTGTACTAGGTACGCATCATGCTTTTATTGACCATGACCAAACAATCAAAAGTACAATCATAGAAAATATAGGAGTATATTTTTCCATGAGTACAATGCTGCATAAAATCGTTGCAGTTATACGTAAGTTTGATTAAATGACAATAACTTGGAATATGTACCCATATATAATTATTGCATTTTTTGTCTATGTACCTACTTTTTCAAAACCCATTTAGCTGATTACATTTTGCTGTCTAATTAATTGAAATCTGACAAATGTTGTTAATTAACTTGTTTACGCTTATCGGCTTTGTCAAATATGTGTAGGCTCTTCAAGTAATTATTTATCGATAATGGATTCTTGGGTATCCAAGTTTATCTTGAAAAGGGAAAAAAATTATTATGATGTAATTATGTACAAAAAATATAGAATTCGTTACTGAACTATCTACTGACACAATAGAAATGAATGCAGTTATTTATCATAATTTAAAAAAAGGGTTTGACTGTACATATAAAATTTGTTTTAATGGATATTGTAAAATAATGCAATTAATTACATCTAGAAAATCATAAGAAAATAATCAAAACTTGTATATATATATATAGGTTGCTGTCTGCTGACGAAGATATTCATAGACGAACTTATGTTGATGTTTTCTCTCATATTATTGCAGGAGATATAAATATAAAAATTAATATAGAAAATGATGTTGTATTTAGATATCTGAACATACTTAGTGTATATAATTTTACATCAATGATAAATAAAAATAAAAGAGTACACGGTAGCACGGGTAACTGTCTGGATCAGATTTTTCTGAAATGTAGTTCTCCTAAATTTGAACAGACGGCTATTTCCATGGTATTTGAAAATCATATCGCTGACCATAGAGCTACAATATTATCTATAAAAACTCATAATAATCAGTATAATAATTTTACAATTAGATGATGATGTATTATATAAACTATAATAATTTAAGACATGATCTAAATAATCACAACTGGGATAATTTGTATAATGAAACAGACACTGATATCTTAACAACGAAATTTATTTCTATTAAAATCTTAAAAAATATACATAAGAAACAAATAAGAAGGGGTAATATTAAACGCAAGCAATGGATTATAGCAGGTAGTAAATTCAGTTAATGAAAAAAATAGATTATATCGCGAATTTAAACGAGTACCTGAAAGTGAACAAAAAAAAACAGAATATTGTAATTATAAAAAAACACCTGAGAAAATTGATAAAAACTGCAAAGCATAAATATTATAATGAACAAATAAATATCAATAGAAACACCTCTAAAAATCAGTGAAAAGTAAATAAAAACATTTGTATAAATGAAAATAAAAAATAAGCTAAAGAAATACTTAGTAATAATAATGTCATCTGTGATACTCCAGATGGTATCGCCGAGACATTTAATAATTTCTTTATCAGTATTGGAGAGTCGTATGCAAACAACATTGAAAAACTGAATACTCCGCCACCGCAAACTAAAATAAACCACAATTCTTTTTTTTCTGCTACCAACATAATAATAAACAAAAAGAAATAACCAATTCATTAAAATGCAAAAAATCTTCTGGTATTGAAAATATAAAAACAGAAGTATTTTAAGAAACATCAGAAATATTGGTCGCTGCCAGAGCCGAGGTCACGGCATAACAACCGGGAAAATCACTATGTATCAAATGATAGCGCCGGCCGTGAAAGCCTAAAAACCATCAGAAATATTGTCTATGCCAATTTGTCAGAATTTTTATTTCAAGTAGTCTCGGAACAATTTAAAGTAGCAATTCTTACCCCTATACCCAAAAAGGGTAAAGATTATAAACAATTATATACCGATTTCAGTTATAACAATCATTGCAAAAATCTTTGAGAAAACTTTTAAAACTAGAGTGCTAAATTATTTTTCTACAAACAAGATCATTTCCGAAAATCAGTTTGGATTTAGGGAAGGCTTATAAACTACTGACGCTATTGCAAAGCTTATAAATGCAATTACAAAACATCTAGAAAAAAGTAAACCTACGATTTGTGTGTTCCTAAATCTAGCCAAGACCTTCGACATAGTAAGTCACACTCAGATACTAGAGGTCTTGGAGGATGTAGGAATACGGGGGCACCCAAAGAATTATTTAGAAATTTTTTGTCAAATACATAGATTACAAGTTATAATAATTGATAATGTACTAAGTACAGAAAGGAATATTAATTATGGCTTACCTCAGGGAACTGTGCTGGGACCAATATTGTTTACAGTGCATATTAACAATATTCCCACTTTTTCTACTTCTGGACAAATATTTAGTTATGCAGACGATACTGCTATTTTATATAGTGATGACAAATGGAATATATTAAAGAATAAAGTAGAGGCTGACTTATCAAAGATTTTTAATTGGTTTAATCATAAGTTATTAAAATGAAACTATGACAAAATATTTTTATGCCGTTTTCTAATAATGTAAAATGCTTGCCATAATATCAGTTTTTATTAATAAAGAATTTGGTAAATAATATCGAATTGAATTCTAAACAGTATTTATACAGGGTGTCTCATAATTAGCTGCCAATCCTGAACAGGCCGATTATATGATCAAAACTAAGTAAAAAAGTTCATATGAACATGGGTCCGGAAATGCTTCCTAAGGGCACAGGGACCCATTGAAGTGGGAGGAATGGAAATCATTTTTTTGCAATATCTCTCAGTCGCGTTGTGATAAAGGTGTTAAAAAGGTACTCTTGTTTTAAATTGTTATCTTCAACAGTTTCTGAGAAAATCTCTCTTGAATTAATCCCACTTTGGTCAATTTCATAGTAATTTAAACAAAAAATAATAATAATTTAATACGTAATCAGTAATATACATTATTGATGTAGAACAATATTGATATGATGATTTGTTTATGGCTTTGGCGATGGTAATGCTGCGCGGCAGAACGCGAGTACGGCAGAAGGTTTCTAGCTGACATCAAGGAGGATATTCCTCATAGTCTAAGAGCCAGTGGCTGGCAACCTATAAGTAAATGATTATATCTGAAATTTTGCACAATGAGTCTTTTATACCTATCGCTCATGAGGTGGGGACTCGCTAAGCCCGGCGAGGCCGACTCAAGAGTTACTCAAGTGCGAGAATAAGTATGAAAATGTAACCAACTTCGTTATTAAATGAACAAAGCTGCCGTTTGAAAATTTTAAAATATACAATTATTTTTATATAAAAATGACAAAGGCAGACGATGACCGTGCTTCCAACGTCATGGCAGACACTTGTGAAATTGGTAAAAAAGTATTTGATTAAATCTGATTTTTGACGTTAAAAAAACTGTTAGAAATGTCAAGTATTGTAATCGACATCACCAGATCTCAGAACCTGTGCCAAAAATAGAGGTAATTTGTTACTTATATTATTTTGATATTAAAAGGTGCTAAATATAATAAATAATAAAAATAATTGTCTAATTTGTTAGATCTGAGGGTTTTGATCGCAATGCCCGTTTAGAAAACCAATGGTACTATATCGAAGATAATAAAAAGATGTGACTATATGTCGCCTGTACATACGTACGCTCGGGCAGGTAAGATTTTGCTGTCTGCCGGCATGTTATATTCGGAAGAAAAAACGTCTGCCGTGATAAATATAGGTGTTTAATACTTTAATAAACAACATATAAGAAAATCAGATTTAATCAAATACTTTTGAAATTTATAATTTTTGTCAATTTCACAAATGTCTGCCATGCCCTTGGAAGAGCGGTAATCGTCTGCCTTTGTTATTTTTATATAATAATTGCATATTTTAAAATTTTCAAACGGCAGCTTTGTTCATTTATTAACGAAGTTGGTTAAATTTTCATAGGTCCCTCTCGCACTTGAGTAACAGTTGGGTCGGCCTCGTCGGGCTTAGCGAGTCCCCACCTCATGAGTGATAGGTATAAGGGACTCACTGTGCAAAATTTCAGGTATAACCATTTACTTATAGGTTGCCGGCCACTGGCTCTTAGACTATCACTGTATTCCGGAACTTAACTGCAACCGTCACTATTCGAAGGGATCATAAGATGGAAACTTATTATTGATAACAGACAACAAGCTATTTTAAAAACTGTTAAAAAAACCCTCCACCTTCTCTGATACAAAGTCTTGCCTTACGTGTAACACTTCTCGAAGCTATTAAGATGCTAAAACGGTTTTAACGGATTTCATTGGCTGCATCATTGATACGCTGCAGCAATTCCTCACGGGTATCGACTTCGACTTCGGTGGCGTAAACTTTTTGATTTAGATATCCCCAGAAAAAGAAGTCCAGCGGGGTTAGGTCGGGAGAACGCGGCGGCCAAGCTACCGGTCCGTGCCTCCCTATCCATCGTCCAGCGAAATTTTCGTTTAGGAAATTTTGAAAATTGCGACCACTATGTGCCGGAGCTCCATCGTGTTGAAAAAACATGTTACGTCGTAAATTTTGAGGCAGATCATCGACAATTTGGGGAAGATTTTCTTGAAGTAAATTTAAATATAGATTTGAATTGAGATGTTGTGGAATTTCAATAGGTCCAAACGTGAATTATTCCCGCCCATAAATTTATGGAAAACTGTTGCTGGAAGTTTGTTCTCCGAACAACATATGGGTTCTCTTCTTCCCAATAATGAGAATTATGAAAATTTTATTTTCTATTTCGGGTAAAAGTAGCTTCGTCACACCACAAAATTTTGGAAGCTTGCTCGTTGTCCAGAGACAAAATTGCATACGTGGCGCAAAATCTTCTGGTATCAAGCCATGTACATGTCGATAGAGATAGGCATGTAGACCTTGTCGCTTTAATATTCTTCCAACCTGAAATGTTAGTAGCACATCTAATCAATTCTGTTAAGGAAATCTTTAAGATATGTAGTACCGTTGGCCGAGGAACATTTATTTGCCTTGAAATGTTCCGTATGCTAGTCGTAGGATCTTGTTCAATAGTGTCAAGAACCTCCGGTTCCCTATTAATCCTGGGACGTCCTTGACCCGGTGCCTTTCGAAAAGTGGCGGTTGCAGCTAAGTTGCGGAATACCGTAGGGAATGTCCTCCTCGATGGCAGCCTTCGGTTTGAAAACCTTCTCCCGTACTCGCGTTCAGCCGCTGCAGCATTACCATCGCAAAAGCCATAAATAAATATCATATCAACTAACTCTTGTCCCGTAAACTCTTTTCGCTTAGAACTATTAAATTGGCAATCGAGTTGACAATACTTTGACATAAGAATACCTTGATAATTTTGTTTAAATTACTATGAAATTGACCAAAGTGGCATTAATTCAAGAGCAATTTTCTCAGAAACCGTTAAAGATAAGATTTGAAACAAGAGTACCTTTTTAACGTAAAACAGTTCGGGAAAACGGAATTTGCTGTCTAATTTGTTAAAAAGTCAAAGATGAAAAAGTTACACACGCAAAACACCAAGGCCAATGTTGTAATATAACCTAATATACCTACGAACGCAAAAAAAGATTCGATTTCAAAGGATAAAAAGTAGTATGCAGTCTTCAAAAAAAAAACAAAATTTCTTTTTCCCTCGTTAATCCGGTTAGCTGCAGTATTTTGTATTCGTTCTTTGTTCTTTCGTTGCATACTGCCAAAACTACATTTTCACTTCTAGCAGATTCGTCATAATTATCCACTAACATACCCGACATAAACTACTTTATTTAATTACTTTGTCTGTGGAATTGTTCATTAGCATACCCATAGATGTTTGGTATCAGAGAACATACATATGACTTTATTGATAGGAATTGTAGGAGATTTGATTTATATTAGCTTAAAATACCTTTCTAATACAGTAAAAAATGTTACAAAAGCTAATAATAAGGAATATATGGGTAGATATTGTGGGTGTAATTCAACGCTGGTTGGGGCTTTTGTCCACAGAGTAGTTAGTTTCACACAATATTATTAATACCTAAAAATATATAAAAACTGCATTGCTAGTTGCATACTTTCCAAACCTCAATGAACATGGTGAAGCTTAGTTACCTATATTGTAAGGATCTAGAAACATTTTTACAGAACACTGTAAATATCTTGGGATGTTATAGTGATTATTTTATGCAGACATCGTCGATTACTGTTAATATTGTTGCTACTATTAGTATTAACAGAATTTAATTCCCCAACAACATAAGAAGTTTAAAAATGTATCGCTGTGAAGTGCTAGCTTACAGATGGCGTCTGCATCAGATGTCAAAAAATATTGCATACGGCAGATGTGGCAAATGAGCAGATGACGGATAAGGTGCTGATTTATGGGAGTGTGACAAGTGCATATTATCGCGTGGCAGTGTCCTACCAAATATGTTTTCCGAGTACATAAAATTTTATGCTGAATACTTTTTGAATCACATTGAACAACTGTTGCAATGCCTTGACGATAACCGTGTTGCAGTGTTTTTGTGTATTTGTGTAGATTTTCGTCTATTTTTTTGTTATCCTTTGTGGTTTTTCCCGACGTAGGTAATCCGCTTGGTCATACCCGCCGAACCAAGTAAGTACCTCGCTTTAAACAAAAAGAAGGGTCGAGGTAAGGAGAGGTCCCCGGCAAGTACAAAAATCTTTGCAATGACAGGTTTTAATTTAAACAATAAAACAGAAAATGATACAACATTCTTATAATCTCTCCAAATATCAATTCTGGAAATAAATATTAGTAAGGTAGGTGCTGCCCCCTGTGCTACCATATCGTGTGTTTCATTTAATCATTAAGTAATAATCTACATTTTGTAAATAAAGTGGCTTAAACTGATACATGTGTCAACGCGGTGACCTGTCACTACGTTTGACACCTTTGATTTGCCGGAATATACCTAACCTCACGGATGGCAGAAGACCAGTGACGCGATAAATAAGGATTTAATATAGTTTTGAAAACATTTTTTTTTCTTCTTATAAATAAGTTTGGAAATATTTTGATAGACGATTCCGTTAATTCTGATGTTTCCCTATTCCCTCTTAAAATATTTGTACTAAGTCATAGTATAGTACCCGAAATAGTAAAAGAAAACTTGGTCAAGTGATTATACCTGATCCAATTTTGTTAAACACTATGTATAACAACTTTCAAAACTAAATATGTAAGATTGGTAAATATACATTTTTCACTAAATGATTTGAATAGAGAAAGAGATGGTAAACTGTTAAAAAGGAAACTGTTAATTTGGGCAAAGCACTATATGTATTAAATTTCAGAAAGATTTGGTAAATACAGGGTGCCGCATAATGGATGGGTGTTTTTGGAGTAAAAAACTATTCACCGACTAATCCGACTTCAGCTATGCCTCGACGGCGACGACGACGACGGTGTTCTCTCATCTAGACCACAGTGCCTAGATAAGTGCACTTATCTAGGCACTAGTCTGGACAACCATTGCGACTAACAAACGGCATATCCCACTGAGTCGAATGATCTCAACAGCAACGTTCTACTCCTCTCTGTTCGCGTATACCACCTGTCACAAAAACACCCATCAATTCTGCCGCACCCTGTATATCATTATTCGCCAAAAAGTTCAATAAATAGTATAAAATAGTATAAAAAAACGTTAATTCGTCTGAGAATCGGACCTCCAATCTTAGGATCAGCAGTCCGAGGCCCTGAGTCATGGTGACTTGCTGTTGTCACTTGGTAGCATATTCGTATACCTCTGTGCAGCTCACTTAAAAGTAAACAATACTGATCAACATGTTCAAATTAAGATTTGCAGCTATATCTTCACAAAAGGTTCCATAGAGGTCCCGGACGACACAATAATGACTACTCTTTCATTAATTTTGACATATCACCCGTTCACGTTTGTGAATTTCTACAAAGGGGCGCAACCGACTCGCTTCATCAGCGAAAAAAACTCAGCAAAACGGAAATTTAGCCACGAAAACGACACTTTCATAAACCGACCTCGGTATATGGGATGGTACGGTAGCCGTCAATTGTTTTCATCAGTAATTTGATGTTTCATAGAAATTATATGATAAATGTCAAATATCTATTAAGATGTACGTTTCTGTTTACGTATCACTTTTAAATTTATAAAACCTAAAATAACAAGTATTGTGTTTTTATGGTGAAATTGCAGGAGGAGCAGCCCATTATTAATACGTATATACCAGTTTTATTAAAAATGTGAAATATTTATTTATTTACAAAAGCTTTGTGTGAAGTATTGGAATTGTATTAGTACCGCATATTTCAATGTTTTAAAATAGTAGATAAAAAATACGTATTTTTTTTTCAAACCAAATTAAATAAGTATGTTCTATTAAAAGACAAGCTGTTACAGTGTCAATATCAAATGTCAAATTCTGACATTTATGGCTGATGTGTATGTTTCCAGATACTAACCTTGGTGTCGCCACATTACAGCTCATTACATGTAATTGTGCCACAGTTTTAGGATGTCTATAATTTTTGAAAGAAGAATCGATTTTTCTTAACCGTCTTGCTGTGTATAAGCACAACTTATTTTTCCTAAAAGTAGAAACTCTACCAAGTTATTTTTATGTTTTGGCACCGTTTCCGTACTTAAACAAATTTACTCCTGGCGTTGGATGCCCGTTATCCTTCAAATTTACTTTTTCCTCTAAACTTAAGATACTAATTACAAGATTTTTTTATTTCACACACCCTCATCGTTGAAAATTTAAAAAAAAAATCAGTGAAAAGGCGCCAAAACTAATAATACTGTGACGCGCCTACGTCGCGTCAACAGTGCGATGCGATGTCACTATGACGCCTGAGCTACGGTGGCGGTAACCTCGGGCGCCAGTTTCTGCTTACACTGAAGAAACACCACTACTCGGGCGGCAACAGTGAAGACACGGTATATCCAGACGGTCGTGAGGGAGGAGTTAGACTTATACAGAAATGAAAGTCACAATAAAGTAATACACATATACTACATACACCTAATTTGCAGAACTAATACGGTTATCGGCATAAGACGAAAACGGTATAATCAACTACAAAGTCAGCTGAACCGTTACAAGCAAGCAACACAATACAAGCGGTTAATCTATGCTAAATGCGAAACCAAGTAAGAGGAAACGATCAAGCGAGCAAAGCAAAAATTAAATTATAAAGCAACTTACTTGGCCCCTATCTAAAATATATGCATATAAAAACAATAGATGGTGGTACTGTTCTGGAATGCAAGGTCGGACAGCTGAAAAGAAACAAGTACTGGTTAGTTACGACCCACTTTTCACACTTTTCACCTCATAGGATGTTCTCCTATGACCTGAACGCGTGGTGAGGTAAAGTCACCGGATAATGCAACAGCGACTTCACCCACGCCAGGATACAGTAAACAACGGTAAATTACAGCCCACGTTTTCAATACGCTTTATGCAAGTTAAATCATTTGGTTAGATTAGGCTAGATGCCAGACATGATTAATAGTAGGTACTCGTCGTAATATCACAAATTTGTTATTTACGCGGGGAAGAGTATAGAGTGTCAATATTCTTTTCATAGAAAAACAAAAACTTTTTTTACTGTATTAGAAACTTATTTTAAGCTAATATAAATCAAATCTCCTACAATTCCTATCAATGAAGTCATATGTATGTTCTCTGACACCAAACATCTAGGTATGCTAATGAATAATTCCACAGACAAAGCTCTAATCAATAATTATCTAAAGAAATTAATCTATCTAAATTTACTAACCTGTTTTAATGAAAACACTCTATAAATATCTAACTTCACTTTTGGCAGTGGGAACACGAAAATTCAACAACAATAGATTAGATCTGACCTATTTCTGCATTTTTAGGATTACTTCTTCAGGCGGCCTCCTTTAAGTTGAGTCAAATATCTTATTATAAAAATTATTATATAAATTAAAATTATTTGAAATTAAATATCGACAATGTGACAGCCTGTCAATGAATTAAATATGCCAATACCTACTTGAATAATGTTTACCCTTTATGTAAAAGTTTTTTTATATTTTTAGGTATTAATAATATTGTGTGAAACTAACTACTCTGTGGACAAAAGCCCCAACCAGCGTTGAATTACACCCACAATATCTACCCATAAATTCCTTATTATTAGCTTTAGTAACATCTTTTACTGTATTAGAAAGATATTTTAAGCTAATATAAATCAAATCTCCTACAATTCAAGTAGGTATTGGCATATTTAATTCATTCATCTATTTTTTTTAGAAGAAATAAGTATAATCGGATGTTAAATAAGTATAAGTATATTTGCCCATTTTTGGTAAACTTTTTCTAAATACATTACGTAATTTCAGTTGAGAATTTTTTAAATGTTTTGCACAAATAAATTAGCAAATGTTTAAAAAAAATTACAATAATGAAGAATATTTTGTGTGGCTCATTCCGATTTTTAATTTTCCAAAAAAATTACTAAAGTGGTTGTAAAATGCAATGCTGAATTTACAGAACATCTATTTTATTTCGTAGTTGACTTTCGGAAAATTTACTTATTTTCAATATTATATTTTTTAATGTGTTCCGCTTTCATTTAGTTTTAATAAGTATTATTCATTTTCATATTCAACTTATTATAATACTTACTTACTTACTTACTTATAATAAGATTGTTTTTGCGACGTACTCACCCAAGAAAAATACATTCGATTCGTAAAACTTGGTGCGAATAGTTCGCCGCATTCTCTATATATCGCTACATATCATATAATACTCGTACATTGATTTTTCTCTTATGCAATACTCGCATCTCCAAAGTGCAAATAATACTTTAATGAACTTTTAGATAATTAATTTTAGAATTTAATGTAAATTTAGTGCAAGAAACCTCGCTACATTTTAGTTCTCCACACTTCGAGAACGCCTCTCTAAATAGGAAGCATACAGCAACATAATGAGTATATTCGTGTTATGTAAGAAATATACTCGTATTGTATAAATATGAAATATAAACTAAACGTTCTTACTTCTTTATTCGTTACCTACATGTACAATAATAAACAATAGGTCATATATCATTTGATTTACTATAATACAGTGCGTCCCTAAAGTCAGTCACAAATTCATTATTAGGTAAATAAAAGACATTATTGAAAATTCCCGGTCTATTTTTTATTTTAATTTTTTACTTTTTCTTTAAATAATAATTTAATATTCAGGGTGAAATACCGTCGAGTAATGATGTCATCACATTTTTTATTTGGAACACCACATTTTTTTTTCTAATTTTCGGATTATCCTAAATGAGCTGTTTTCAAAAATATATCACCAGTTCCTCCTAATTGTTATAGAATGGGCAACAATACCCAAATTATTTACAAATACAAGTTATTTACGAATGAATAAACGTACTAAAAAATTTATTGAAATTACTGCACGTCATTTTAAAGTGTGTACTGGAATGTACTCAATTTATAAAAACATTGGTGTTACATAGAGAAACGTGATCGATTGTAGGAAATTTTATTATTCGCTAATAAAATCTTTGGACACAAAAACCTAAATTAAATTTTCAAATTCTTTTTGTACATTTCCAATAACTTCAGGCGGGATGGCACGAACTTCTTGTCGAATTCGTTTCTTCAGATAGTCAAGATTATTTGGCTTAGTGACGTATACTTTGCTTTTTACGTATCCACAACGGAAAAAATCTAGCAGTGTTAAATCTGAAAATCTGACGGCCCATTCCTTAGATCCTCTTCTGCCAATCCACCGATGAGGAAGCACTACATCTAAGTGGCGTCGAACAGCGATGGCATAGTGCGGCGGTCCACCGTCTTGCTGTAACCAAATTGTGTCATTAGGCAAATCTGGTTCTTCTTCATTTAGGAACAGTACAACCAAGGAAGGAACTAAATCAAATTGAAGAAAATTTAAATATCTTGCGCCATCTAAATCTCATTCAAAGAAATACGGCCCCAAAATTCGATTATCAACCAGTGTGGATTTTGATCTGACCAGTATCGACAATTGTGTTTATTAACGGTGCCACTCAGATAAAAAGACGCCTCGTCCTAGAAAATTATGCGTTTGACAAAATCCGGATCTGCCTGACATTCTTCCATCATCATTTCGCAAAACTGTCTGTCCGTCTGTTGAAATCGTCGTCGGACAATTATTGCACTAAGTGAACTTTGTAGGGATGGTACTTGCTCTTGTGAAGAAATCTACCCAATGTGTTTTTACTCACACCTAAATCACCTGCTAAGACTCATAGTGGAATGCGGGTTTTCATGAAGGATCAAAGGGCTTGTAACTGCACATCTTCATTTAATATACTTAGTCGACCAGATCTGGGCAGATCTTTAACGTGACCATGGTTTCGTAACTTTGCTTCAATTTGGCTTAGAGTGAATCGATTTATTGGTGAACGATTCGGATGTGTTTCATTCAACAAAACACAAACTTCCTCATGAGTTCGAATTTTATCACCATACCCGATCATCATAAGAATTTCAATCTGTCCCGTTTCACTTAGATTCGTGTTTTTACAAAACGAAAACAAGTTAATTAATTAAAAAATACTTAATACTTTAAGAAAGAACGAATTAAAATGGATTCACTCGTACAATCTGAGCAAACTGTTTAAAATTGATTGACTGTAAAAAATGTACAAGCACGTTCTATCAGACAGATAAAATTAAAAAAGCATCAAAGGAATTGTGACAAAAACTTTAGTATTTTTAAATAATTTGGCTATTGTTGCCCATCCTGTAACAATTAGGAGCAACTTGTGATATATTTTTGGAAACATGGGTAATCCGGAAATTGGAAAGAAAGTGATGTTCCACTAAAAAAAATGTGATGTTCCACTAAAAAAATATGTGATGACGTCATTACTCAAAGGTAACCTGTTTCGGGAATTTTCAATAATGTCTTTTATTTACTTAATAATGAATTTGTTCGTGACTTTAGAGACGCACTGTATATATGTATTAGTACATTTAGGTACAAAACATCACTTTCTGGCGGGCATATCACTTCTTGCTTGGATAAACCATACGTTACGCATCCTAGCCTCGCATACAGGTACATTTCGTAGCCTCGCATGGGTTGAAAATTTTCGAGTTCTCAAAACTGCCATATTTTTTTAAATTTTGATTTTAAATTTGACAAGAATATTTTTTATTGCATATTCAGTTGACTTCAATAAAATACAGAAATTGCCGAACCTGCCTATTGAGTTTGTAGTAATAAATACCGTCACTGCATAAGCAAACGAATGGATCTTCTATTGATGTGTAAACAAATTTCTTGGCAATGCGAGTGAATATTTTACCATTCATAAAAAAGATAAAAGAAGTAGAAGCGACTTGTTTTCGCGATCTCACTAGAAAAGTCAGAGCGAAAAATATAACTTTTACAAATTATGCAGATCGGCCGCTTTGCCTTCAAAGTAGAAGTGTTAATATTTGCTCCTGAATTTAATTCACTTTCATTACTTTTTCACTGCGGCATTTATTATTAAAACACAAAACCTGTTTCACCAACAATAATTTATTATTTATTCCCCTGAATGGCTATACGGCTCATTCTATCCCACGCTTTTATTTGACTTCTCGGGAACATTTTGTCAGGAACGAAATAGTCCCGGTGGGAAAATTTACCTAACTCTAATTTAATTTCATGTTTCCTTTCAAGAGATTGCTACAAGTTGAAATAGGCTTTCTGCTCCTGGTTGATGGTGTCTGAAGGATAAAAGAAACCTAATTACCATTTTAACGATGTTAATGTGGATTTAGAATGCGTCGAAAATGTCAGCGGTTCACGTTTAAAGAATAGTAAAACATCGGTGGTGAGGAAAGTAACTCGTTAACAAGGTTTTATTGTTGCGTTGGCGAATAAAAGGTTACCTTTACTTGGGGTCGCTTAATGGGATCCCATATAAGCTCTTATGGATCCAGCCCACACATATTCGTAACATCTATTTAAAAAAAAATGAACGTAAATTATTTAAAAACGCAATAAAAATGCGGCTCCGTGATGTTAACCCTGCCTTTGTTGTACATTCTGTAATCACTTTGTCAGCAATTACTTATGTGTAAATCAAAAATAAAGATTTGTAAGTCGCTAAAAGAAAGCCGTATAAGAACCAAGAGTTTAAATATAGGGTGAGTCAGTCATAATGTCATTAATTTTAAGAGGGGATAGGGAATAATGAATATAATGCGAATACGTGATTAAAAAAATCTAAATGCATATTTACGACGAAAAAAATATTTTCAAATCATTATTTAAACCTCCTTTTTAGACTGTCACTGACCGCTCACAGCCTTGGTCGTTTACAGCTCACAGTTCAACTCGATGTCGATCTGATGCAATGTTGTCAAGTTGAAATATTTTTCTCGTACCTACCTAGGTTTTAGACATCACAAATAAACGTTTGTACTGACTATTTTAGAATATCATTTTTTCTTGCTCAGTTCAACTTCAGCCAATAATAATTTAAAATGTTAATATCCAATGAAATCAAATAATAATAATCAAATAATTCTATTAAAAATTGCAAGTAACGCGGTCCACTCAGGTTTTCCGGTAGAAAGTACGGCCCAATCAAACGATACCCGTACACTCCTGCCCATACGTTGACAACAAATCGCCTCTGAAAGCTTAACCGACAAGTAGCGTGTGGATTTTTTTCTGAGCAAATGTAGCTGTTATGACTGCAACAAAACTCCAACGTGTCTATACTCGCGTCAAGAATTCAGACGTCTTACGTCACGGCTGACGTTACACATTTGTTTTTATTGTCAACGTAATTTTCGATATTTGGTCGCGTTAAAAACAATAATTTTTTGCAATTTAGTGCAGTATATAATGCAAACTTATAGTGTAGCATATAGTTTTATTACTATCAGTTGCAGTTTCTTAAATATTTTGATGAAAATACAATGAATTATTCATTTGTTCGTATGACGTAAGTCGTCTGAATTCTTGTCGCGAGTATAATAATAAACCGAGTAATAAACTATTTACGTACATTACATCAAAAATCTATACCCAATGTGTAAATTATTAAGAGAAGCTGAAAAATGTTTCGTGTTTAAATACTAAATAATAAAAAACCATCGTGTTGTCGACAGAAAACTGTCCAAGATCGAAATGGCACTCCGCTAATCTAAGTTATCGAGAGTGAACCTTGACCTACCGTATTATTAGGTCAATAACCTAGTTACCTAGTTTTTGTACTGTTATTTAACGACAAGGAGTAAAACTATTTTTTTAAATCTAGATACATGAATGAATTTTCCTTAAATATTGATTTATTTGTTAATAAAAACAAATAGTAGATAATAAATAAATGTTTTCGAATGTTAGGTTATTACAGTTTAATAATTTCGATATTACACTTTCACTACGTTTTACAAATAAATATAAATTTTTAGTATTATTACTCGTAAGTACAATTAATTATTCAGTTTGTAGTTACGTACATCTAGCCTAGAAATTTATTTTTTTTTAAGTAGTATGGTACTAACCTGTTAACTGCACTCATCCGTCCATAGCAGTTTATTAATAAAATTAGGGTCAGTCGCATTTCGTAAACATTCTCCATATAACACTACCATTTCCGCATATTCGGAATTTGTAAAATTATGCATTGTGAATTTACGACGAATACCCGAGACCGAAATAAACAAACTACTGCTTACTATTCTCACTATTCTCTCCATCCCCCCTCCTCCTGTGGCGTGATCTACAAATTTGGGGGGAAAGAAATGCGGGAAATGCGGGTAAATTTGAATAACACGCTGATGTGTTAAACGATATTATGTACGTAAACATGATGTGGCAACGATGTTTAATCGGATCGTATGTGTGCGTCCTCAGAAAGTTCGTAGCGCACCAGGAGCGTCGTCTTACTGATTTTTATAGGGTGATTTGTTTATTTTTTTAAAGGTCGAGTAAATTTTTATTTCGGCCTTTTATTAGGCCTCCCGAATACGTGGTTAAAATTAATGACATTATGACTGACTCACCCTGTATACGGCAGTAGATATCAGTGTATAGCATACGCTGACGGGGATAGGTCAAGGGAAGAGGTAGTAAGTACTTTTAAGCTACTGGAAGTTAAAGCAAGAGAGTTTGGCCTAGAATTACTAGGCCAAACTCTCATCAGAGAAGAAAATGAAGTATATGGTAATGAAAGACAGGGAAGAGGGCCAAGTAGTTAATTTAATTATCAATTGTACAAGGAACAGGAAGTATGTAATAGACAAGTGCAACAAGTAGATTACCTAGGAGTAACATTGACAGGTTGGGAGGAAAGAAAAATAGAAAAACGACTGGTAAAGGGAAGTAAAGCCGCAGATATGCTAAATAAGATTTTAAAAGCGAATAATGTTCCTAGACCTACTGTTACTTATGCATGCGAAACATGGGTAATAAATAAAAAGGAAACAAAACTGGAAGTATGGGAGAGGAAAATTTTAAGGAAAATATTCGGCGGGATTAAGGTAGAGGTTGAGTTTAGGAGGACAAATAAAAAAGTGGAAGTTCTGTTCAAACAACCCAATTTTGTACAAATAGTTAAGATGCAAAGTTGGCTGTGACACATAGCAAGAATGCCCGATGATAGGTAGGTTAAGAGAATATTACTAGCAGGAGGAGGAAAGAAAAGAAGAGGACGATCCAGAAAAAGATGGCTAAGTTAGCAAAATTAAAATATTACGTAGTTGCTATTTTTGGTTTATTTGGTGCTTGTCGACGTATGCAATTCTATCATTTATGTGTTGATGTTAAGGAGGTAGGTACTGTTTATGTGAGGGATACTAACACATATAGACCCAGAACATTTACAATTTTAAATACTGACGATATTGCAGTTAATTATATTGACATCGTTTAGGAGTATATGAACGTAAGACCGAAACACGTGTAAATTAAAAAGTTCTTTTTATTTTACAATGTAGGTAAATGTGCCTGTAAACTTCCTAATGCTGATCAGTATACGGGTCATTTATTTAGGTGGATATCCGCTATAATTTCAACAAATAGTGGTGTTGATATTAGAACTATTTAGCATGGAGATTAGAAGAGTGACGCTGTTGCCAAAGGATATGTAGGAGATTCATTAGACAACAAAAACAAAATTGCCAGGACACTGGGATCTTCAAGTCACGTAGGAAACGTGAATAATCAAAGTTGTATTTCATCATCTACGAGTGGATGCTCGTGTTCAAGAATTTCTATATTTTGAAATTCAAACTGTAGTACCACTGTTAATATAAATAAATAATTTGTGTTTTAAGTTTAAATAACTTCCAAATTAGACTTCGTCGCATACAAATATAAATAAAAATATGTAATACATTTTTAGTTTTTTATTCATAAAATAGGAAAAGTCAAATTTAGTTCCTAAATAATTCAATTTAAAAGATTGAGAAGTGGTACAATGACAACATTATTATGACTCTACTATAAAGAGTATTATCAAAATTACACGGTCTGCCTAGGTCAATAGTGTGAAATAACACAGCAGAATGCAATTTTCCGACTGTAATGGAAAGTTACTACTTATAGCAACCTTTCATAGCAAAACCGTGTTTTTGTACACATGAAATCTAATTTTACATGAAAGATGTAAATGGACGCTATTCGCATGGAAATTCTTGTAATACAGTATGAATTTGTTATTATTATCATTGATGTATGATGTGAATAATGTGTAAATTTACAATTATTTTTATCAGTGTAACTTTCCTAGGCCCCGCTTAGAACAAATTTCAAATTATTTTTGTCTCCAAGAGGTAATGAAACATTTAGTAAAGTATTTATAAGCCACAAATAAGAATTTGTCGGTGTGTCATTAAGGAGATATTTAATGAAGAAAATTTCGTGAAGTTAACCCCGCATTTTCGGGTAATTTGAAAAACTTATAGCAGACATACTCTCCGCCACAATAAAAAAATATATAAGCTATAAATCAGAATTTGTAAGTTATGCATTCATAATTGGGATGCCGGTTGAACGTCTACTGAATGAGGTGTAAAAATTAGTAATATATACTATTTTAATAACGATAGATACAAGAACATTAAACCAAGAATTATCGTATCAGCATTACATTATTCACGATGGTGAAAAATATACAATAGTTACTGCTCATTACTGTGATGTCAGATTCTTCCTCAAATGAGGAAAAAGGGCATGGTAAGATAAGTATGTATGTCCTTTGTGGATTTATTTCACATTTTCCGTAGAAATTAGCAATTTTTTTACTGTTTTAGAAAGGTATTTTAAGCTAATATAAATCAAATCTCCTACAATTCCTATTAATGAAGTCATATGTATGCTCCCTGAAACCAAACATCTAGGTATGCTAATGAACAATTCCACAGGCAAAGCTCTAATCAATAATTATCTAAAAAAAATAATTTAATTTACTGACCTGCTAATGAAACACTATAAATATCTAACTTCACTTTTTGGCAGTGGGAACACGACAAATTCAACCACAATAGATGAGATCTGACTTATTTCTGCATTTTTAGGATTGCTTCTTCAGGTGGTCTCCTTTAAGTTGAATCAAATATCTAACTCAAAAAAAATGTCATGAAATTTGACAACACTGTAAAAATATTGGTGAACTTTTCTTTTCAAAAAAAGAAAAGAAGAATGAAGGAAAAACATTAAAAAATGTTTAGATTTTTTTTTGTGTGATACACTGCAGATGTTCTATCACAAAAATGTTTGATTTATTGAGTAATTAAATAAATAATTATCAGGGAATTAATATAATATAAATAAAATAGTTACAAAATCTTCTCTCACTTAATCTTGTTCCTATTAATAATTATTATTGATATTCCAATAGTGTGGCTCGAATGTTGAACTCACTATACGCCTATAGATAAGAGTATTAGAAAATATCAATATCTATTGTTTAATTTCAAATTTAGGTAGGTAACAATAAATAATTGGTTTTAATCAGTAATAGTTTATTAATAAATAATAATACGTATATAATACAAACAAAATATAAAAATACCAAAATAATATATCTTATTTATGCTACTAATTGGAACCTAAAAACAATGAAATTAGGTCTGAACAAGTTTCATATCAATAACTTCACTTACATTGGATAATATAGATTATTTAAAGAAAGTCTAAACTTTAAACATGTCTAAGTTTAATCTATTATAGTTATAAATATAATAATAATGGTAATAATAATAACAATAATAATAACCTAATATACATTTAATATGACCACGAAATAGATAGTCAAGAAAGGAAATAAAAAAGGTTAAATTATTCCCAATCATGATTAGAAATATGTCACTGTATCTTAAATTTTAGTATAAAGTAAAAAAATTACCAAGTCATAATAATTGTTACCCATTTTACAAAGTAATTTAACGTACGAGTACAAAATTCACACGCCTACTTTTACTTACTTTGTCATCGCTTTTGTAAGTATTTTGAAACATAAGTAGAATAAGTTATAGTGGAATAAATTTAGATTCCATTATATAATTATTTGTAACATGTAATGTAAAAAAAACCTAATATTCTTATATTAATAAAATAAAATTAAATACTTATAGAAGTAGGTATACTTACCAAATTAAAATAGAGAAATATTTCACGGATCATAGTAGGTACGTACAGTGATGAATATGCAACTGACAAGCTTTTACAAAAAAGAACTCGAAATGGTATGTGTGTCACACGTGATCTTTATCTACCAATAAGATCATTAAATTCGTATAGAACGTTTAACGGCATTATAATTGACACGTGTAATAAACGGCAATTCGCTTCCTTATTTCAATGAATGATTATAACGTATAATACACGTTTAAATTGTCCTGTTTTTTAACACTTGTGAGGTTTATTAAAAAATAATTACTATCTAGTTATTTGTATATATAAGTACCTATATATTCTTAATGCAATATCTTTTTATTAAATTATATTGTATAAAATTTACTTTGGATTGGTGTCGTTCCGAAATATTTATTAATTGCAAAACGTTTATGATACCTTTTATAAGCATTGCTTATGCATGTTACTCTAAAACGTTACAAACACGTTTTTGTTCAATGTCAATATATTAATCAGTTGACACAGACGTTTTATAAAGGTTTAAATAAATAAGTTTTAATTAAATATTTTAAATAACGTTCATTTAACGTTACAAAAGATTTGCCAACATTTTTTGTTAAAAAAGTACGTATTTTAAACGTTATGTTAGACCGTTACTTTTCTAACCATAAAATAATGGTTGATTTTGTAACGTAACACGAATTATCAACCAATGGTACGTTGACAATACGTTTAAATAACGTATGTGTGTTTACTGGGAGTGTATAATGATAAACATAAAAATATTTCTCCAATATAAAATAATTCTGTACATAATCTGCATGTTTTTATTCATACTTTGTCATTGTGCTGTCATTAATATATTTCAATAGATATTAATACCATTTTAGCACAATTTTTGTTTACTTGTACTTTGTAAATATACATTAACAAAATATATTTTTTACGAAGTAGCCTTCTTTGAATTGCTTAAATTAAATTAATTAACAATTTGAAATTTTTCCGAAGTAAAGGTTCAAAATTCAGTCACTAAATATCTTGTCCACGATTTTTTTCTCATTTGAAAGACTTTCAGTTTCCGAAATCATAGTAATGAGCAGTAATTGTTGTTAACTATTGTATATTATATTATTCACACCATAGCGAATTATATATAATATGTAAGTGCTCATACGACAATTATTGGTTTAATGTTCTTGAATCTATAAAAAATAAAATAGTCATTCATTCAGTCGGCATTCGACCGGCATCCCAATTTATAAGGATTTGGAGGTTAACACATAGCTTACAAATACTTACAAATGGCGTGGAGTATTTTTGATATAAATTTTTAATCACCTCAAAATGCAGGGCTAACTTTACGAATTACCAATTTTCTTCATCAAATATTTCCTTAATGGGACACAAATTCTTATTTGTGTATTAAGTGCAGTCTCTGAAAGTTATCCTCTAAAATGGCTTTATTAATATCTCCTTAAAGAGCGACATACATGTCTATATTTTTGGCTCGCAAACACTTATAAATAACTTACTAATTGATGATAAAATGATATCACTAACGGGCCTAACTTAGCCTAAAAACGTAATAATTTGGAAAAGCTTTGTTTTGTTCTTATTTTTATGGTAAAAATGCTAAAAATAATATATTGATGGGAATTTTTGTCCCTAGAGATATCAAATCTCGAAGATGATTGATTGATGAAATATTGAAATAGAAATTTTCATCATTACTTGATGTAGGTAGGTACTTTATTTAATGAAGTTCTTTGTTTATGTTAACCCTAATACACACGGTGTCTAGGTCTATTCAAGGCCTTCTAAGCCAACCAATGCAAAGCTTATAACATTTTATTGAAAGCAATGCAAAGTTTATAACGTTTTATTGAAAATTCTGTGTTTATACATTTTCTACAACATTTACAGAAATTATAGCGCATCCTGCTCTTATTCTAACCAAAGTCAAGGCATGCTGAAGATGAAATAAGAGCAAGATGATCTGTTATTCGAGGAAATGCTCGAAAATGTAATAAACACAGAATTAAAAATAAAACGTTATAAACTTTGGTTCACTAATATTGGGCAAAACTTCTAAGAGAACTTATGATGAAAAAAAGGTTATATTTCATACTGTTCATATCCTTTTTAAAAATAAAACTGATGTTAATTATAAGACTCAGAAGCCATAAAGACTCAGAAGCCATAAATATATCCCAACAGTATTTTGTTTTCATACTATTGCGCTTTGAAAGTTAAACATTTATTTTATTTATTTATTTATTTATTTTATATATTTCCGTACACTTTATTAATTTTGGCGTCACTATAATTTTTTAAAAATGGCAGAACTGCTTTATGGCTTAGTGTTGTGCTTCTGACTGTGGAAATAATCTATTCTACTACCTTTTTTATGTGAAAAAGATATACCTTGTTGAAGGCGATAGGAGTAACTGTTTCCGAAATATGTAATCGTATTTGAAATATTCAATGCACCGAGCAAAAACTGGTTTACTTTTATGTAAAATGCTTTTTCCGCTGATAATAGAGCAAAATATTACTTTAAAAAACTATTCAGAATTCTAAATAATGGCGAAGTGCAAAATTTCGAGAAGACCGGCCAGCTTTGATGAAACCATTGTTGAAAATCTAAAGATAAGGGTTTCATCAAACTCTGGTGATTTTTTGCACATAATAATAATAATAATAATAATAATAATAATAATAATAATAATAATAATAATAATAATAATAATAATAATAATAGTAATAATAATAATAATAATAATAATAATAATAATAATAATATGGTCTTTATTGCATTACAACAACAGTACACAAATAATTATATCAAAATGAGTGGCGGTATCCAACAGTGTTGCTCAGTACAACCACCCTAATGCAAAAATATACAAATATATACAAAAATTGTCACCTGAAACAGGTAACAGAACATAAAGTATATACAATAATTAAATATACTAAAACACTATGTATGACCTCGGCTAGACACAAGAAAATCTTTGATCCTTTTTCTGAATACCACGATACTAGAAGACGATTTAATATTTAGTGTTATCAAATTAAATACATTTGCAGAGTTGTAGGTGAAGCCACGATGGAATAAAGTTAGCTTATGTTTGGGTACATTTAAATTATCACGATGTCTAGTAATATAATCATGTATGTCGGAGTTTTTTATCAACTTTTCATATAAATACTGAGGCTGTTTAATAGTTAACACCTTATATACAAGACAGGTCAGATGAATTACAAAACGTTCATGTAAATTAAACCAACGAGAGTCACAGAAAACTGTAGAAATATGATCATACTTTCTAATATTATAACAAAACCTAAGGCAAGCATTTTGAATTTTTTGTAAAGAATGTTTGTCTTTTTCTAATAACGCGGGCCAGTACACGACATCACAATATGTTACTCGAGAGAGAATGATTGAATCACATATTCGCAACTTAACATCAGTAGATAGAATATCTTTATACATATAAAAAAGTTTTAATTTGCCAAAAGACATTTTAACTAAATTCGATACATGAGAACTGAATCTAAGATCTGCATCCAATCTAAGACCAAGATTATTACAAGTAGTTACTGGATCTAAGATTATATTATTTAATTCAATAGTAAAGGATTGATTTGAGAGAATAAGATTTCGATGATTACCAAACACTAAAATTTTTGTCTTACTTTCATTGATAATTAATTCATGAGCATTAGAATATCTACTGATGGCAGCAAGATCTGAATTAATATATTCAACAGCCTTATCAAGGTCACAATAACTAAAAGAATAATAAATTTGAGTATCATCAGCATACTGATGTGATCGACAATATTTTAGATGACTAAACAAATCTGACGTATATATGGAGAACAGCAAGGGACCTAAAATACAAAATACTACCTCGAGGTACTCCTTTATTTAAACAAATATATTCAGGAAACTTATTATCTAAAAGAACTCTTTGTTGTCTATTACTTAAATAATTTTTAAAAAAAATTATGGATAAATCACTAACACCAAAATATCTGAGTTTAGTTGCAAGAATAGCATGATTCAAAGTATCAAATGCTTTGCTATAATCCAGTAAAATTAAACAAGTATCTCTACCATTATCGCAAGCACCAATGATATCATCCGTTACACAGAGTAATGCAGTAGAAGTACTGTGAGATTTACGAAAACCTGACTGAGTAGGAGAAACAATTTTATTTTTCATGAAATATTCATTAAACTTATCATTAACAATTTTCTCTAATATTTTTGACATCGCCACAATTATCATTTTGGGTAACTTTTTCAAGTAATATTTTGCTGTATCTACTCCTCTTTGACAGTAAAACAACGTAAAATTTTCATATATTTCTAATCTTAGTTTATTTTAAATTAGGATCTTAAGTCAAGTCGATAATTTTTAAAATTATGGTTACATCTTAACAAACAAGTATTTACGGACATGTTTATACGATTAGTATATTTTCTTGTTTTGTGTTGTTAGTGTAAAATTCTTCCCCATGGGATGGTTATTTTGCTGCACTTTCTATCTGTAGTGTCAATTTTCAATATTTTTGAATTACCTAAACTACCATAGGAAATCATGCACATGAAAGTTGTAATTGTAGCACCTTGTATTTTTCTTTACTGCAACTGACTAAGATAGTTTTCTGTATTCGCACGTTTAAAAATGTCTTTGAAAAGATGAAAGGATTTGATCATTTCAACGATTGCTAAGATCAGACAAGAAAAATATAATTCCTTCTAGTTCATGTAAATAAAATATTGGGTATTCAGTAATAAAAACAAGAGGATTCTCTTAAAAGATAACCGCTAGAGAAATACCGGAAAAGGCTGTGTTGCTGACGGATGTATAAATTGCTTCACATTTAAGCATATAGTAAAAGAATCTGTTTGAGACAGGATTTTATTCTGCTTTACTGCCACATTTCCCGTATTTCACCTTTTTGTCAATATAATAGTATTTTTTCACGATAATTCAAAATTACTTTGTTGTGTTTATTTATAATAAATTTTTTCTACACCCGTATTATAACAATGCACTTATATGCCCATAATCCGTTTCATAATGATACCCATTACGATACAGATTTTTCATTACGATACAGATTTTTAATCAATAGAAACCCATTTTTTTTTCAATCAAGCGTGCTGTGTATTTGACGTTTATCCTAGGTTCCTATGTAATTATTTTAGATGTCAAAATCAGTACGTATTAAATTTTCGTAAATACCTAGTTAAACTTCGATAATTTATCAAAATGTCTGATATCAGCGATATAGAAGAATTACCATCGACTCCTCCACACATATCGGAGAAAGCAGAAAATGCAGTTCATACGAATAATTACTGTTACCTATTGTGTTCAATAAAAATATAAAATTTATGGTTTATGATTATTTATCGGGTGTAGAAAAAATATCGTATGCAACTCTCATGTAATGGTTATTAATCGATCATTACATGATCGTTGCATAATATACTATAATATAATAACTTTCCTCTGCATTTACTAAACATAACGAACAATTCTTTATTCCATAGTTTTATTTTTTACCTACAGATACTTAAAAGGACCAAGGAGATGGTAGTCGGAGGGTGATAACTCTGGACTATATAGCAAATGAGATTGTAATTGTAATTATACGAGAGTGGCAGTGCTAAACAGGCAACATATGAATTCGAAGAGAAGAATGATGTCTTTCGTCACTTTCTGACGTCATTGGTCACAAAATACTTATGGTATTAGTCAGTTAGCGAACCTAAAACATTTCTGCATTTACGATTCTTCAAAGGTTGGGCTTGAAATATAGTTTTTCATTGAAAACTTAGTGCAACATTTATTTAAAAGTGTTTAAAAGAAACCTTATGTGATTTCCAGTGACACGCTCGCGTTGCCGTACACTTACACTCACTGCATACCGCGGTAGCAGTAGCTGCATTTGACAGATATTTACCGGAAAATCGTTCTGTTAAAGCATTTTCACATCACCATAAATTAAAACGAATTCCGAGTTTCCATACACGTAAGCCATTTTTGACACTTGAAAAACTAATGTAATATATTTTTTTTAGATAACTTGTAAATCACTCTGCATAGTAATATATAGGAAGACGAACTCTTCTTGTTTCTTCGTCTTAGTGACACTTTATTGCCAAGTTCGCCTTCTTACATGGACCATACTTTACAAAAGACATATATACCATATATGTCCAGATTTTAAAGAATTGAAAAAAAAAATCTACTTTTCTCCTAAATACAGGACGATTCAGGTAAAATCAATATCGTTAAAAAAATTGTAAAATTCTTATAGTTTCCGAGTAAAAAATTATTGAAATTGCATTTTCAACCTTTACATCGCTGGCTAGGCGATTCCAAATATTGATATCCGATTAATTTTTGTACTTATTAAAGTTTTTGTGATGCTACTATTTACATTAGTTTTTCAAGTGTCAAAAATGGCTTATGGATATAGCAACTCAGTTGATGGATATCGTTTTAATTTATGGCGATGTGAAAATGCTTTAGCAGAACGATTTCTCTGCAAACATGTGCCAAACGCAACTACTTTTACCGCGTTGTGCAGTGAGTGCAAGAGTAATGCTACGCGAGAGAAATTTGCAATCAAATCGCGGAAGAGACAGAGGTCCAAGTCGTCCACGGCGTATTGCAATAGTGTGGCATACCATACACGACCATGTACAACGTGTCCAAGCATTAATACCAAGGGATTGAACGAGGGAAACCGATACCACAGCCGCCATAACTTTAAATCATCTAGACTTCTTTTTGTGATATTTTGGGATATTTAGCAAATGAAATGTATCGCACCAAAGTGGATACCTACTATTGATGATTTATGCAAACGTATCATAGTTACTGCCAATACTATTTTACTCATTCATTTCAGGAAGAAAAGTAGTACTTTTCCTCCTTTGGAAGGAAAATACTTTGGCTCTCTCGGGAGGCAAACAAGCAAAAACTTCAAATAGCTGTAAGAGTAGTGTTATAGACTTATTTTATTGATACACAAACTTCCTAAAAATGTATAATAATGCTTTTCTTTCAAACAGATTTTTTATTACTTATTTTTATTTATAAAAATTGAAAACAGTTTAAATTGAGGTTTAAATCAGTAACTAAATATTGTTAAAATGTATGGTACAATTAGTTAAATTACTAATGGAAATTCCCCCTGAAGAAATATAGGCTCTGCTGGTGGAGATGAGTTTTTGTTTGTTATTTTCCAAATTCGTGGTCGTTGATGAAGTACTTGTGGTAGAAACAAAATACGAATAAGACAACGTTTTTTGCTACCTCAAATTTTTTAGAAATACAATCATCTAAATACCCTTCTGCTACTGCGTTTGTTCGCCATCCCCATGTCTTTTTACTATGAGAATATCACTTCCAGAAATGACTAATAACGTAGCTGAAGTACGGTGAAAACTGTGTCCAGTATAGCCTTTTGAATCATCCATATTTAAAAATATTGCTATTCTGTATGGAATTATGGCAATTGTGTTTTTGCCAATTACCTGGTTTATACATTACCCTTTAACATAAGCTATAAAAAATCTAGAATGACATGTATTAGGGGACCTACAGTCCATATATTTTCTATACATATCCAAGACAGATACTACGCTTACAATCTCATTTGTTATTGTAAATGCCCTTTTGATATTAGTTTTTTAGTCAGGTATTCGCATCACCAAAATATCTCTTTTATCACTGATATCCTCATTAACTAATTTATCGCTACGGCATCCCCCAGCAATTCCAACTATAAGCACGACCAGGAAAAATGCACTTATGATAACAGTCTAAAATGTCACTTAATTGTATTTTTTATATACTTCCTAATAAAATATGCTTCGTTAAGTTTTTATTTATTATTCAACAATAACGATCAATCTTACCTTCATATGTAAGTAAGGTTCATCTGAAGCTTCTGCCATAAATTTGTTGATATCCTCCCTTGAAAAAGTATTGGCTTTCTTGACTTTATGTCCAGCAGATTTCCTTTTTTAAAAAGCTACTAACTTAGAAAACTTAAAGTCGATATTGTCTCCAATTTGAAGTGTAGATCGCAACATGTTGTATTTATTTATTTATTTATTTATACAAAAAGGCCACCCAACAGATAAACAGAGTTATCCAATAACAGGGTAACACAATTTACAAAAAGAGGAATATATAAACTAAGACAGGTTGAAAATGCGAGTACAAAAAGAAAAATGAAACAATTTAGAAACAATAAACACATAACAAAAATGATAAAAATATATTAAAAAGAATGTAATAAAGAAGTGCAACTAATTGTGAAGAGGATGTCCTTCCAAACTTTTTTTGAAGAGCAATTTGAATGAAATAAGTCGACATCGGTTCCCAATGCATTACAAGAACATGTACACCTAATTAAAGGTGAATTTAACAAATAATTTGTATAAACATCATTATGATAAAAAATATCTCTATACTTAGTATGATACGATCTGCAATTCAAGCAAAATAAATTCATGCAATATATTGAATCCACTAAATTATTAAAAATTTTATAAACAAAAAATATATCCGAGAAATTTGTTCTTAAACTTAAAGCATCCAATTCCCTGTGGGATTCCCAGATGATACATTCAAAACAGAGGATTTAAAATTATTTAGTGCTACATATTGCGTTCTATCTACCAAATAATCTGAGATTAATTGTAGTAGGTTGCCGTGAACACCGACAATCCCAAGTTTGTCAACAAAACTCTGATGATGAACCTTGTCAAACGCCTTAGAGAAATCGGTGTACACGGCGCATACTGACGAACCGTTATATATCTCCTGTATATACGGAACTAAATTAGTTCAAACTGACCTCTTTTTAAAAAATCAATGTTGAAAATGAAGAATGACATTTATTGCCATGAAAAACAATTCATCGGAAATAATAGATTCGAACACTTTTCCAAAATGAGAAAGTAGGGGGGTCTATAATTTGACATGTCACTTTTAATGCCCGCCTTATGTACAGGAACTATTTGTGCATAATGTTGAAGGCTTCAAATCGGCGTATTTTTTGGAAAAGTAAAGTAGGACCACTTCTTCATATATTTTTCTTATTTGCCTAGTGTTCATCCAACATTTAAATAGCTGGTACTCTTTTTAATATTTTTCACGAGACTTTTAGGGTAATAGATATAGCGAAACCACGTTTCATTCTTCCAGAATATCTTGAGGAATTTCATCTTCACATTAGGAATACATTATTATAAACTTTTGGGAAGTTTATTTATTTTGTAAACAAGAAACAACCTTGGCAACGTTCCATGTACTTGGACTTTTAACAATATTTACTTATCTAAATACGTATTATGACATTTTGACATATTTGGTTGTTTGATTGTCATGCATAAGAAAATATAATAAAATATATGTTAACCAATGTAAAACACTGTGAATGGTCATAGAAAAAATCATATGTATTACACAGGAGCCAAGTGCCATTTCCTCCCATGGATATCCGCGGGAGGAAATTATGCAATTATTGCTCCCTTGTTATACAAATATCTATTTTAGTGAAGTTCTGAATCACCCTGTATATAAAATTCGGAAATTTTCTTTTGACAGTTCTGTATCTTAGTAACGAAACATTTGAAGTCTCATATTTATAGAAATATTTCGTCTTATTTTATGCGTTTAATCAGATCCTAAACAGAATGCCGTTGTATAATTTTTACATAAGTAGGTAATTAAGTACCTATTCTTTATTTAATTAAATTGGATTTTCACTGAGTAATTTACACTGTAGGCATTTCGATGGTAAAAATATATCTACATAATTGTTACATACATTAAATATTTACATACTAATTTTACAAATTGTTATATATTTTATATGGTGTAGCAACTATTTACTTTTGTGGTTCCGCCACTGACTATTAGCTACAAGAAATCGTAGAAAAACTATGGAGTCTAGGTTAAAACCAAGCTGCAGGATTTTCAAAAAAGACTTCCTTATTAAATGTTGAAGTAAATTGTTGTGTGTATTATTTCACATTATCCACATTATCTAATACAGTAATACATAACAAATTGGCGACGAGAATTTATTTGATAACTCACGTGCAAGTGCAGTGCAGCGAAAGTATTAATTGTAAAAAGACATTAAAGTTTCAAGTTTAAAATGACTGATCAAACCAATAATTTAGGTCTTTTGGGAACATTAAGTGCATTTGATCCCAAGAATTCCGATTTTTCAATATTCAAGGAAAGGTTGAAGCAATTTTTTATTGCTAATAAAATAACCGACACCGATCGCAAAAAAGCGATACTGTTGAATACCTTATCGGAGGAATGTTATATTTTGCTAAGAAATTTGTGTGTTCCAAATTTACCCGAAACCAAAACTTATGAACAATTAATCACATTATTAGTTGAACATTTTTCACCAGTGAAATCTTATTTTTTGGAGAGACTAAAATTTTACACTGCAAAGCGACATTTAAATGAAAGTGTGTCACAATGGGAAGCAAGAGTAAAAAGTCTAGTAATGAATTGTAAATTTGGTGAAGAATTGGAGACAGTTATGCGAGATGTTTTTGTAATTGGAATCAATGATGAAAAAATCATGGACCGTCTTTTTGAAGAAGATGCATCAACCTCCAGTTTAAACTTAAAAAAAGTGGTAAAAATTGCATTATCTAAGGAATGTGCCATGAAAGAACATTCAGCAAGAGAAAATCTGGGTGCAGTTAAAGTGAAAAATGAAGCCGATATGAATTTTCATCGTCAGCGTACTGGGAGGCAGCCACGAGTTCCACCACGCCGTTCAGTTCCACTAGGGGCATCCAGCAGCGTACTCGCAGGTACGAGTCAGGGACAAGGACAGCCGCTAGGGAGGAATCATTCTCAAAATAGGATGCGTAAGTGTTTTGTGTGCGGCAGGAAAAATCATAAGAGTAGTGATTGTGTTTATAAAAATTGTAGATGTCATAAGTGTGGCATAAAAGGGCATTTAGCTCCGCAATGTAAAAAAAGTTCTCAAAATTTTTTGAATGACGTAGAAAATAGAAACGAAAGTTCAGATGAGTCAATATTTAATTTACATTGTTTAAATAATAATTTAATTGATGATACAAAGAATGTCAAACCTACATTTGTTAATTTAATTGTAGAAAATATACCGATAAGTTTCGAAGCCGATTCAGGATTTGCCCAATCAGCAATTTCTGAAAAATTATATCGAAAACATTTTGCTAATAAGAATTTACATAAAAATTACTTGTCTTTGCAAGATTATGTTGGTGTGACATTTGAGCCAATAGGATTTTTAAATTTAAATATTATGTTTGAAGATAAATTTCATGTTTTAAAAACATATGTCATAAAAAATGGAGGACCGCCACTTATTGGTAGAAATGGTTTAGCAATGCTTAATTTAGGTATTTGTAAAATTGCTAGTAAATTATGTAAAATAGATTCTGCAGCCAATAATATTGATATATTAATTAATAAATATGCGGATATTTTTATAAAAAAGGTTGGTACATTTAATAAGTTTGAAGTTGCTTTAAAATTAACAGAAGGATCAGTTCCGAAATTTTGTAGACCACGACCTGTACCACTAGCTTTAAAACCAAAAATTGAATTGGAAATTCAGAGGTTAGCTGAAAATAAAATTTTAATACCAACTGAATTTTCGGAGTGGGCCACGCCTATCGTTCCGATTTTAAAACAAAATGGTGGCATACGATTATGTGGTGATTTTAAAGTGACTTTAAATCCTCATTTACTAGTTCAACATTATCCACTGCCAAGAATTGAATATTTATTTTCACAGTTACAAGGTGGTGATAAATTTTCCAAAATTGATTTATCAGAAGCTTATCAGCAAGTTTTGTTGACGGAAGAATCTAGAAAATTAGTAACTATTACTACACATAAAGGGCTTTTTTCATATACACGTTTACCCTATGGCATAAAAAGTGCACTTTCGATATTTCAAAATATCATGGAGCAGTTGTTTGTTATACCAGGTGTAGTTTGCTTTCTTGACGATATTTTAATAACAGGGAAAAATGATCAAGAGCATTTGTATCGGTTAGAAATTGTACTCAAACGTCTTCATGATTGTGGATTAAAAATAAAGAAAGAAAAATGTGAATTTTTTAAAAAATCAGTTAAATATTTAGGGCATGTTATTGACAACGAAGGTTTACATACTTCAGATGATAGAGTTCTAGCAATACAACAAATAGCAGTACCAAAAACATTTACTGAACTAAAATCTTTTCTTGGAGCAGTAAATTTCTATTGCAAATTTGTTCCAAATGCGGCTCATATATCAAAACCTCTGTATAATTTATTAAAAAAAAATACCACATGGGATTGGTCTATTGATTGTAACAACAGTTTTGAAAATGCAAAACAAATTTTATTGTCTTCAACTGTTTTAGCACATTATGACCCTACAAAACAAATTAAATTAACTGTTGATGCTTCGAGTACGGCACTGGGAGCTATTTTAAGTCACATATATGAGGATAATACGGAAAAACCGATTGCTTTCGCATCGCGATTGTTGAATTCCGCAGAATTAGCGTATTCCCAAATCGAAAAAGAGGCAGCTAGTATTATTTTCGGGCTAAAAAAATTTTTTCAATATTTATATGGTTAGAAATTTTATTTATATACCGATCATAAACCTTTATTATCGATTTTTGGAGAAAAAAAAGGATTACCGACTTTAGCAGCTAACAGATTACAGCGTTGGGCTCATATTTTGTCTGCTTTTAATTATGAAATTAAATATGTAAGGTCTGACAAAAATACAGCAGATTTTTTATCTAGATTACCAATTAAAATAGATCAAGAACGGGATAATAATAAAATTTTAAACTTACGTTTAAATGTTAATAGTTCATATTTAAATTATATAAATGATTCCGCTTTCTCACTAAATTTCAAAGACATTAAACGTGAAATAACTCGAGATATAATATTAAGTAAGATTATTTTTTATGTACGTCATGGTTGGCCTAAAAAATGTCCAGCTGATGAATTTAAACCTTATTTTATCAGAAGGAATGAAATTACAATAGAATCCGATTGTCTTATGTGGGGCTATCGTATAATAATTCCAAAAAAATTTCAAAAATATATTTTAGACGAATTACATAGCACACATATGGGTATTGTAAAAATGAAAGCATTGGCAAGATCTTATATCTGGTGGCCACTGTTGGACAAAAACATTGAAAATATTGCAAATTCGTGTAAAACGTGTGCAGTATTTTCGAACAGCCCACCAAAAATATCATTACAAGTGTGGGACTGGCCAAAAGAACCTTGGACAAGGTTGCATGCTGATTATTTTGGCCCTTGTTTTAATAAAAACTTTTTAGTAATTCAAGATGCGACAACAAAATGGATTGAATGTTTTGAGGTAAAAAATTTAACAACTTCACATGCAATGGAAATATTTCACGAGCTTTTCTGTAGATTTGGTTTTCCACTGGAAATTTGTACGGACAATGCGAGAACTTTTACGTCTGACGAATTTAAATCTTTTTTAACATCACGTGGTATAAAACAACTGTTGGGAGCACCATATCACCCAGCAACTAATGGATTAGGGGAAAGCGCGGTAAAAATTATGAAAACAGCTCTACTAAAAGCAAAACACGATAATAAAAATTTAAATGTAAATTATTTCATAAATGAATTTTTATTTCAGTATAGAAATACTCCTCAAACGACTACAGGAGAAAAACCAGCTAAATTGTTATTCAATCGAGAGTTACGTACTAAATTTGACTTATTAATACCTTCAGTCAAACAAACTGTTCAAAATAAGCAAAATTATCAAAAAAAATATTACCAAAGAAAAAATGATATATATTTACATCAGGGTGATAATGTTTGGATTCGCGATTATAGAGCAAATAATGCAAAATGGTGTGCAGGTGTAATAAAAAAAATTATTGGCCAAAGAACCTATTTAGTTGAAACAGAATGTGGAATGATCTGGAAACGACACAAAAATCAAATTAAACCAAATAAATCTTGTGAAAAACAAAAATCAGTTTCAATTATTCCACAATCTAGTTTAATTAGTACTAAGGATGTAATGTTAGATAATAGCGCCAACGAAAATGAAAACAGTGACATTGAAATTATTAGTGATAACGAAACAGTGACTTCACCAGGTACATCACGAACATTACGACGTCGGAGTCAACTAAAACCTCCGAATAGATTAGTTGTGTAATTATTAATAAATGTATTCCTTGTATAAATGTATGTATAAGTTAAGAATATTAATGTAAATAGTTTTGTAGGGGAGAGGTATGTTATATATTTTATATGGTGTAGCAACTATTTACTTTTGTGGTTCCGCCACTGACTATTAGCTACAAGAAATCGTAGAAAAACTATGGAGTCTAGGTTAAAACCAAGCTGTAGGATTTTCAAAAAAGACTTCCTTATTAAATGTTGAAGTAAATTGTTGTGTGTATTATTTCACATTATTTAATACAGTAATACATAACACAAATAATTCGTAAATTTACATTTTGCATTAAGTATATATGTAATTTCCATGATAAAAATACCATACATAATTTTTACATGTGTTATCTATATAATTTCACTGAAGTTTTACAGAGCATTGGTAACTGTACAAATCGTAAGTAAAATTACTGTGATAGTTATGGACGTAAAATAATTTCTCAGTGCAGCAGCTCTTTCAGTACATATTAGTACTTATATTTTGAACACTCCAATTGCTATTTCAATTGATCGATTAAAACAATTTGAATATCCATTTTATGGATATGTAAATATTATTCCTAACTTTTTAATGTCGCAAAAAACACTTTACTTGATTGTAACTAATTGAGTACCCTTTTGTGTATGTTTCCCCCTAGCACGTGTTTGCTGTGCTAAATTGAATTGAAAATCATTTAGTTGGGGTTGATTTACATGCGAAGCACTATGACGTGGATAGCCTTCAGAGTATGTCTCAGGGTAATTTACAATTCGCGTGTTGATTTCTCTCAATTGTTATGAAGCCATATGATGTGAGAGAAAGTTAAATGTGTTTGCTTCATATGCATTGTTTGTTAGACATAAGTTGTAAGTTGTGTGCATGACACTGAGCAGAAGGTGAAAGCAACACGTTCGTAATAGGAATTTATTAATTTACACAGATTTACGATTACGAGGGTCATTTGAACAGCTTTCTGACATGAGGTGCGGTAATATTTGTGCTAAATTACACAGCGACATATATCTCATAAATCTTCTAAATTAGTCCATCTCATGTGGAACCTTAAATTATAATTTATTATTTGGCAACATAATAGTAAATAGTAAATGACATTAAACTATGTTTTGTGTCGGTACGAAGTGCCATGAGTTAACGCATAAATATCGTTTGGGTATTTTATTTCTATTATATAAATTTTTACTCGTATGCAGAGTGAGTCAAACAATGGGTATACTAGATACTAAAAATGTTTCTTCTAATGTTAAAATTGTGCTAGATACTGAGTGTCCTCAGTGAAGTAGAAAGGTTTATAGATCTAAGCAATGATTTAATGAAGCAGCAAAAGCAGCAATTTTGAACGTGATCTGAAGTTGATTGGTTAGATTACACAAAAAAGCGAAATAATGCTGTTAATGTAACTCGTAACTTAAAATGAACATTTTATGAAAACAATATTGAAGATGTAAAAATAATCCTCAATAATTGTGGAAAACTTTAAAATCTTTGATTAGCACCAGATCTAAAAAATTATTAATAGCATTTTTATAAATGATATTGAAATTTATGAAAATCTACATGATGTATTTAATAATTACTTCATTTAAAGTATTGAAAATATAATAAATAATTTAAATAGTGATGAATATGTTTTAAATGAAAAGTCTTACTATGTAACTCATGCTGTTAAGAACTCCGAGGAAAGTTTAAATTTTTTTAATGCATTGACAATATCTGAACTAAGAAAAATCATTTTTGAACAGCAAAATAAATTTTCAGAAGATGAAATAAATTTTAAATTAATAAAAAATACATTTGATGTTATTGATTATCCTCTTTTACACTGCATTAATACGTACATCATTAAGTAATGGAGTATTTCCTGATAATTTGAAGACGTCTATTGTAATTCCCATACCAAAAGTATCTGATAATAAAAACATAGAAGAATTTAGGCCTATAAACACTTTATCTTGTTTAGAAAAAATACTTGAACTCTCTCTCTCTCTCTCTGTTTATAAACAATTTACAAATTATATTGATAAACATTAATTACTGTGTGACAATCAATCAGGCTTTCACAATGGGTTTTCGTGTGAAACTGCATTGCAAAGAATAGTTAATGATTTTAAATATGCCATTGATAAGAGTTATTATAATAGTTTTCTGAGATTTATGTCGGGCCTTTGAAGTTGTTGACAGAAGTATTTTATTAAGAAAGCTTAAATTATATTTCGGAGTGAACAAAAGTGCTAATCGTTGGTTTGATTCATATTTAAGTAGAAGAGATAAAACACTATAGTATGTGATAATATGTCTGATAAAAGATAGTGACTAATGGTGTACCACAGGGTGGTGTACTTGGTGCAATGCTGTTTATATGTTTTATTAATTTTATGAAAAGCAAACGTAGCACTAACGTTTTAAGTGAAGAGAATAATAAATTTGATGATCAAGGACTGTTCAGAGTGCGACCGACGAGCGGCGCGATGGTATTTCAGAGTGGGAGCATTGTCGAATATTCGACAATACAATATATTTTCAGTTTATAAAATGGCTCCAACAAGAGCAGTTCGAGCAGTTCGTTTGTTTTTGTTACTGGACATGCCATATCATTTTGTCCGACAAACAAAAAAGTCGGAATTCACTCCATAAATAGGGAAAGGCATTTGTTTGGTGAATTCTACCATTTATACTATAAATTCCAGATCGATTTTGGAACTACCTGAGAATCTCCATCTAAACTTTTGATTACTTACTTATCAATATTTCGGCAACGTCCTCCTCTTTTGGACTCATTTTGACGACTGGTCGCTGCTACGACGCTCCATAAAATCAATTCCATTTGTTTTCGTCGCTGTCGCTGGAAGGCATCGCAACGCGACGCCGCGCTGATCGCTCTCACTCTGAATGCTTGAATTTGGTAACACTAGGCTGTTTAACTGTCGACGCGCCGCTCGTCGCTCCCACTCTGAACAGGACTTCAGTGTCTTGAACAAGTACAGTATGTTAAATATTTGGGTATTGTTATCGATGAAAATCTTATTTTTAATGAACATATTGAATATTTGGCCAGATAGATATACAAAAATGGATTTTTATGCAGAATTAGTAAAGCGCTGACACAGTATACCAAAACTTTAATATATAATGTCATTATTAAACCCCATTTTGATTACAGTTCATCTGTATTATTTATGTGTCAGGTTTTTGACCTTCATAAACTTCAGATTCTACAGAATAGATGTATGCGTAAAAAGGTGAAAACATTGGGTAAATTAGGATACCTAGTATTTGTATGTACGATGGATGTATATGCTTTTTTTAGGTGGTGTTATTGAAGTTGCAGTTATATTGTGCAATTGTATCTTTTGTGTGTTGTGTTTCTTGGATCTGTAATTTTATATGTTTTTTTTTATATTATTATTTTAGTTTAGTTTAGTCACATCTATGTACTCATACTTATGTTAGCGTTGCTAAATAAATGAACAATAAATAAAAAGTAGACACCAAAACATTATATTTGAGCTCATCATGCCTTATAAGAATTTTTAAATTTTATAATGAAATTTCTCAATAATTGAGAAAATTTTGATAGAATGACTCTGAGAATGCTGGGTTTTTTGGTGTGAAAATTACGAATTTGTACCTTATTTGGTTTGTTATGTAGTTTTACCATATTATTTAGGTAAATCAAAACATATTTTTTTTATCTGTTGAGCTATGCTTAAAAATCTAAAAAAAAAACGTTCAATTCTACATAAAAAATAAACTCTTGTTTAGGTCACTCAACTTTATCGGTTACTTGCATTTAAAAGTTTCAAGTATTTTGTGCTGATTTTCATTCAGGTGCTGATATTGCTATTTCTTTTCCTAATAGGCTTGTGTAAAGTTTTCATGTATTTTGCATGCGTGTGATTTATTATTGCAATTACTGAAAAATGTCAGAATAAAATTTAAACCTTAAACACCCTGTATTTCTTAAACCAGCGACATTCGTATAAGGCATGATGAACTCAAAAATAATATTTTGGTGTCTAGTATCTCCAGCTTAGTGTTGACCCATTAATTCTGACTCACCCTGTATATTTAACGGTTTAACTAGAGTAAGTAAAACATATTTGAGGTGGTTTGAGTTTAAATATCATAACGAGAAAAATGGTAGGTATATTTTTTAAGTTATAACTTGTCTATAAAATACACCGAATATAATGATTGCACAAGTAAATATGTTAACAAAAATTTCGCAATATGTCAAATAATAAATGGCCATCTCCCTCGCATACCACGAGGGAGATGGCTACATCACTATTGAATAGTTGTCCATATTAAGGAACATGTTACATATTTATTTAAAGAGACAATAAATAAAATAATGCTTTGCAAACTAACAAATTAACATGTAAAAAGAGTTGCTGTGTAAGTAAGATTTTCGTGTGTAAAATTTCCGTGTAAGTAGTTTTACACAATCTGGTTTTTTATGCTTTACTTTACCAAAATATATTAAATTTGCGTAATATTTATCAATGGTGTATGAAAAATACACCATTTTGTGTAAACTTAACACACTTCTGTGTTTTATATCCATACTCTAGACTGGTTCAGCATAGCTGCAGTAGATCAGCTGTTTCAGGGTATACCACTACGCCATGTTGGTCGTGTTGCGTTGTTGAGTTCTGTTAAATTTCGTTCGCGGTGTTCAAATGGAGAATATTTAAATTTAAATTGAGGTTTCATCCTAGTAAAGTACCTACCTAATTATAGTAAATATTTCTGATAATTGCGCTAAAGTTAAATAGGACTATAAGTATTAAAAATATAGACGAAGAAAATATGTTCAGATCACTATTAGTTAATTTTCGTAAACTCCTATTATGTAGTGCCTATACAATTTTGTTAAATATTTTGTTAGAAAACTTGTTTGTTATTCATTTGAGCTGTATTTTTTTTGCCAGCGAAAGGTGGAATCCCGATAGTTTGTAGAAAAAATGCGTAAACGCGACTATTTTAAGGTTAGACAAAAACTCACTTCACTTATATATTGTATTTAATTACAGTCAAACAACTTATGAGAAAATCGTAAATACGGATTGATCATGTATCATCTCAAAACTACTTCACTTACCTTAATTTACTTTGCGCAAGGTATTACAGTAAAAAAACAATATATTTTTTACTGTCTCATTACAGCACAAGTATGGATGTATAACTTACTATGTTATGGTAAATACAGCTCCGACATTTATCGTTAAATTAATGAAATATTAAATATGGCAATCTATCCCGGACTTGCCTTATGCCAAAAATATATTTTCTTATTGCAAGCTTGCTATATCTACTTATTGTCTGCACAAAAAATATAAATGCCATTCAATAACAACTTCTTTGCTATTTTTGTGAGACGAAATTTGTCCCGTTCAAAACATTAGCTCTTTTCCAACACGGCACCTGACTGGTTGGAAACCTGTCCCAAGTGGATAGCCAAATCGTTCACCGACTTACTGCAGCGGAGTTGTATCTAATATTAAACTGACTGACGGCTTCGGACAGGTTTCAAACTAGTCAGGTGCCGTGTTGGAAAAGAGCTATTATATTTTTGCATTGAAAGAGTGATGTATTTAAAACGTCCACTCAGTTTGGTCTGTTTATGCAGTAGCACTTAAAAAGTGGGGATATCAAAATCGAGGTGATGTCAACTTTTAGATTACCGTTTTAATGGCATATTTGTATACTTCTTATTCTATGTATACACTAGATATATAGGCATAAGATCTGTCTAATTGTTCATATTGCTCACCACTTTTGATGTTAGTAGGCTGTCAGAAATGTCAGGCATTGCCATCGACAACGTCATACTTGAGGAGTTGTGCCAGAAAAAGAGGTAATTTGTTACTTATCCTGTTTTAATGGAGTAAAAAGTAATAAATGTAATAAATAATATTGTCGTTAGTTATGGGACCCTAGGCTAGATATCAAAGAAAATACAATATTTTTACTTGTCAACGTTTCGTCGCTTATTACGACATTTTCATGACACTATAATAGAATCATTCAAATGTGTAATTCAGAATTAACACCGAAACAAATGAATGTTTTTTATATAACAATTAATAAAATTAAATACTCGATTAAAATGGTACCAAACAATTACATATGAATAAAATGAGAAAAAAATATATAGTAACGAAAATAGTTACTCACGTTAAAAATCTGTTTCAGTGTGTTTTCATAGTCCTTCATAGAAAATATGTTCTATGTATTTTTCACGGACAAAGATAGATAACAGCATCAAGAGTATCAAGACACATACAGCGGAGCTATGTATTAACAAAATTTGGCTTGCTGTATTATTCTTGATACTCTTCATGCTGTTATCTATCTCTGTCTGAGAAAATTACATGCGATATATTTTGTACGAAGGACCATGAAAGCACACTGAAACATATCGGTTTTTTATGTAGGTAATAATTTTATTTAGGATTTTTTTTCACATTTTGCTTATAGATATAGTTGTTTGGTACGATTTTAATTTGTTATTACATTTTATTAATTGTTATATAAAAACAAATATATGTATAGAAAGATACATATATCTCTTTTTAATATTTTTTTCTGTTTTAATTTTAAATTTAAATATATAAGCATATGAATAATTTTTAATATATTACTATTTTCCTATGACACGTAATTTTATTTTGTGACTTTATTGATTATATTATAGTGCCTTGAAGATGTAACAATAAGTGACAAAACGTCGACTAGTAAAAATATTGTGTTATGTTTTCGTCCCTTTTTTAAATAAAGATAATTTTGAAGGGTCAAAGTCGCATCAGATTTTTCCACATTTTTTTGTTCAAAATTAACAAGAACATTCTGAACAACATAAATGAAATCTTCAGTTCAAATTTTATAATTAAATAAATTTTATAATTTCATGTTTCTATAATTATTTTTTTGAAAGCATTTTAGAATACAAAATTTCTTATTAATATTTAAACGACTTTGACATTGACTACTAACATCGGCGCATTCGCCAAAAGTTTAAATATTAATTAGATTTAGTATTTTACAACTGTTATTTTTGATAAACAAAAACTCGATACATCTTAAGATATAATTCTTTGAAAAATTAGTATTAGTTTATTAGTATATTATTAGATAAATTCGGTAAATTGTTAAATCGACAAAGCAAATAAATAACCAAGTATTGATGTATTCAAAACAAATACAATAAGCAACTCATCATTATCTTAAATACGATACATAGTGTTAGAGGTTCGACTGCCATAAATTTAGCCAGCGATAGTATAAATCAAAATGAACAAAAAAACCTTGTATGATATAGCTCTCAAATTCTCTGCTTTACTTCTATTTTTCTGATAGTTAAATAATAATATGAGAATTAGTACCTATATTATTTTTTGCCCGTATTATAATCAAGTATTTCTAAACAAATCTAAATCTAATCTAAATTAATTTCTTTTACTTAGAAATAAAATACGTTATGCTGTTAGTATTAAATATTAATTTTATTTCCATCCATCAACCATCAGATTATGTCCAATACAATGTTTTTTGATGGAACAGCATTAACCCTAATGCATTAAAGCCATAAACTTTTCTTTCTCTGTTACAGGTTTTACAAACAACATTTCACCTGTTGCACAATTCAAAAAAATATAAAATTAGTTACAGCTGGTACATTTTGTTTTGGATAAAGATTTCATATAACATTTGTCAGGCCAGGTTGTCATACAACTGAAAATTTCTAATGGGAAGGGGAATTAAGTGATACGAGGGTGGATCAAATATAAATCAGAATTGTTTAAAAGCTAAGTAAAATGACGAGGCGTCTTCGCTTACACAGTCGTCTGTCTTACTGTGACAGTCCATTAGAATATTTCAGTGGCCCCGACTTCGATTTCAATTTAGAAAATTTAGGTTTTGAAGTTTTCGGAACATGTACCCTTTTTAATAAAATAATACCATTCTTGTAGCATTTCCGGTTATACCGGAAGTCGCCATCTGATTCCTTATTTTAAATGGTATACTTTTGCGTATTTGGATTCTACGCATAATTTTAAACGGACTTTTATCTATCTCTAATGGTCCCCGAGATATAACAGTTCTATCAAAAAAGTGGCTTTTCTATGGCATAACTCAAATTTGCATATTTTTTAGACCAGGCAAACTGAAGTATATTCATACTTAAAAAAGAGATAATGGAATGTCTATTATTTCATATAGATATTTTAAAAAGTGTTAATTTTATCTTTTAAATGAGTTACATTTGCTAATGTCGCATACAAAAGTTGGATTCTCATAAAAAATATGAATTACAGAAACAATTTATTCGGTATTGCCAAGCAGTAGCGGTCATTCGCTACTCCATGCCGGATTGAGCAGCCACAGCTGGTTGGGGCATTAGCCCGCAGAGTAGTTCTTTCCTGGAATTTCGTTTTTTTAACGTTTCGTTTTGTCAGGGACAGGTTGATGTAGTCTACACAGATTTCTGTAAAGCCTTTGATCGTATAGGCCACGGAATATTGCTGTCAAAATTACTTAAGTATGGTTTTAGTGACTCCCTTATAAAATTAGTAAAAAACTATCTTTCCAGCCAATCTCAGTTTGTATCTTACAACGGTTATAACTCGCAAATATTCTCGTTAACTTCAGGTGTTCCCCAGGGAGCCAATTTGGGGCCTTTACTGTTCTTATTATTTATAAACGATATTAGTAGTATAATAGACTGCAAATTTGCTTTATTTTCAGATGACTTGAAAATATATCATAGCGTGGAATCAGTGAATGATTGTGAATTTATTCAAGGTCAGCTTAATAAAATTGAGACTTGGTGTACCATTAATAAAATATACTTAAATGCTGGCAAGTGTAAAATTATGAGTATTTCTTTGAAGAAACAGTTTATTGAATTTGAATACAGATTAAATTCGTCAGTGTTATCTCGTTGTAATAGTAATAGAGCGACATATTTCCTTAATCGTATCAGCAGCGTTAAAGATGTTAGGGTTCTTAATTAGAAATTGTAAACATTTTCGTAATGCACAAAGTTTTAAGGTTCTCTATTACTCCTACGTTAGATCTAAAATTGAATATGCTTCGATAGTATGGTTCCCGTTTTATAGGTGTCATATTGCAGCTATTGAGAGTGTACAAAGAAAGTTCTAGAAATGTCTTTATTTTAAAGAGTATGGTTCGTATCCAGAAAGAAGATTTAATCATGATGTATTATCGAATATCTTTGATGTTACATTATTAGAAGTTAGACGTGTCATTTCTAGTTGTACATTGATTTACATAATTTTATATAATGAACTTGACTGTTGTGATCCATTGCACGCATTAAATTTTCATGTTCCGCAATATTCTGCAAGACGGGTTGCTGATTTTGTGTTACCATTAGCTAGAACCAATATAATGCTGTGCCATTGTATGTCATGTGTAGTAATTTAAATAAAATTGATATGTTTTGTGACATTCATTCTGTAGATGTTAAACAATTAAAGCGTTTTTTTTTATTATTGAATATCAACATCTGTTTTAATATATACATGCTTTTTGTATTTAGCAATCTAGTTTTTATTCTTTTGTTCTTATATTTTATAGATTTGTAGATTTGTAGAATCTAATTTCTTAATTGCGTCTTTTTATTTTTTTTCTGCTACATTTAATAGTTTTGTGATTCTTAATGTAAATGCACTGGAAATTGTTCTTTCTTTTATATTTTGTTAAAAATTCTTGTTGTTATATTATGTATTTGTCCTGTAATTGGATCTTGTATCTGTTGGGCAATAAATGGGTATTATTATTATTATTATTATTAACGTCTCTAAATATCTCAGGAAGTAGCTATAAATTTGTGCGAAGAAATATATAAAATATACAAAATCGCCTATTATTATGTAATTTTTTAGTATTTTATATCATTTTATTGCTTTGTGATTATTATTATACAGTTCTTTAATATATGCCATAGTTTGTTTATGTTCCTTTGAAAATAGTGAAATAAATTCACATTCTCAAATAGCGTATTAGTTTAGTTGGTTATGAATTTATACTTTATGAAATTTGTCTCAGTTAATAAATAACAAATGGAAGCAATATGTATTGCCTATAACTAGGGCCTTAGGTTTTCATTATACTAACATGTATGACATAATATCTTCCCTTGAGTTTCCTTAATATTGAGGTAAATTTCTATTAAGAAAATGTAAACTACATCTTGAATTGGAAGACACATATGCGTACATATGGCTGATACTAACACAAATTTGATTAACAGCAATTAGACGAAGATTTCTAAGTATAGTTTTAAATAAGTACTGTAGTTTTCATAGCTGCAATACATTGGTTAAGGAGTTAAAGACAATAATAGTGGTATGTTCACTAGTGTTACAATCCGACGAACTTCTATTTAGTAAAAACCATTTTGTTCCTTTGTCACATTATACTGAATCATTTTTTCTGAAAAATTTGTACCCTCTCAATTTTCAATACTTAACCAAACAAAATACACGTATTATAGAAATCCTACATAATTACTTTTAGTTTGTAATATCAAACGTTGTTCACAACAGTTTGAATACTTTGTGAAATAGATCCAAAAGCAGTAGAAAACCTGTCGCGTCGTAGGTCTTATACATTTTCACAGAAATTTCTACGTTCACTAGTGTCGGTTATGTAACATTGAATTGTTTTTTTTTCTTACGAGCGCCAAACTGGATCTTTTATTACACGTGTAATAAAATTATGTACACGTCAATATGAAACAACTGCTATTTTATTTGAAGAATAACCCATAAAATTGAAAAATATAATAACTAAAATAAAAAATCTAGTTGTTCTTGCCGTAAAAAAATCAATACTTAACCAAACAAAATACACACATTTTCTAGAAATCCTAAATAATACTTTTATTTCTTGTCCACAATGTTTTGAATACTTTATGAAATAGATCCAAAAGCAGCAGAAGTTCTGCTGCATCATATGTCTTACGAGTATATATTTTCAAAGAGATTGTAATAAATTATAGGGGAGACCAGGTACGAAAGTAACATATTTTTGTAGAGCCGGATAAATAAAAAATTAACAAAGTTATATAAATTTACGTACTACAAGTCGTTTCCTTGGCATTTTATATATAGAAGAAAAATAATATTAAAGTAATTAAAGTTCATATTGATGTACAATTAATAAAAAAGTAGAAAGTGTACGTCGTTACAACCTACCCAATGGTATGGGTCAAACGTAACAGAACATGGGGACGTTTGTAACATTTTGAAACTTAGTATTTACAAGGTATTTGTTTATTGATTATACCTATATAAAAGTAAGTTTTAGTGCAGATACATAATATATTTTTTTAATTTGAAAAAAAAAATAGAATAATGAAACAAACATATAAAATAATAATAATTTTTTTTTGGTAATAACAAAGAATCTTATCCCTATCTGGCTTTTGCACGGTTGTCTGTCGCCAGACTCGCCCATATTCCATATTTGGGATGGACCAAGTTTTTCCCAATCCATAACAATCTTTCCCACGATCTGCTGTTCGTTGTCTTTTGTTAGAGATCCTAAATAAAGAGAATGACTTTGTATATTCCCACACAGTATAACAAATACTGAAGTAATTATCTGGATATCTACAGAATTATCATTTTAAATATGACAAATACGGTCATAGGTATGAGGGACGGTTGTAACATGTTACAATCGTCCCCCTATGGCATTGTTACAATTGTCCCATTACGCAATTTTCACGCGATTGACAAGATACTTGCTTAAAACTTTTTTTAACGATTATTTTTAATTAAAATACCATGCTTAGGTTATAGCCAATATTGGCATTAACTGAACAAGCCAATAAAATAATTCAAAATAACGTTCAGTTCTAGGATTATGATAAATTAAGATAAATAATGAAAACTTACTTTGCATATCATTTTGCACCGTGCACGTCTTAACTCGAACTAAAACACACTACGGATATTGTTGTTCAAATAAGTTAATGTAGATTTCACTACCGACTCTATGATGATATAATATCATTAGTGTTGGGAATTATTTCAATAACCGAATACTGAGTATTTAAGTGATTTCAAAAACCGACTGATAACTCGAGTGATGGTCACTTGAATTGTCAGCAGCTGACATATTTACTATTTTTGCAGTTTACCTTATATATAAATGTTTTATTATAGATATATACTTTTTGTATGGGTATATTAGTATTTTTAAAATTAAACAATACAAATTTTAGATATATAACAATATATGTTGCATTACACGATGCAGTTGGAGTTAGATATACAAACAAATTTTTAATTATTTTTTTTTTAATTAATATATATAAAACCGACTGATAACTCGAGTGATGGTCACTTGAATTGTCAGCAGCTGACATATTTACTATTTTTGCAGTTTATCTTATATATAAATGTTTTATTTTAAATATATACTTTTTGTATGGATATATTAGTATTTTTAAAATTAAACAATACAAATTTTAGATATATAACAATATATGTTGCATTACACGATGCAGTTGGAGTTAGATATACAAACAAATTTTTAATTATTTTTTTTTAATTTTTCAAAAATTGTTTTATGACTGTCCTGCATTCCATCAACATAATTTTTTTATGATCTTTGGCTACGACGAATGCGTTATACGAATTACGGATACGAATGATGGTAATTTCTATATGGTTATCGGCTCTTCGTTGTTTGTTACAAATCTTGAGCTCGAATACACAAATTCTAAGTGAACAGTAGGGTTGCCACAGAGACAAAATAGGTATGTAAAAAAATAGTTCAAATACGAAGTACATTTATGTACATAACCCCTCGCTATTCGCCAAAGCAAAGAATGACCTTACTTGAGAATCTAAAAGGATAAGATTGTCCTGACTTGAGCTTATGAAAAGGTGGCAAGCCTACTTCGTGAACAGTAAAAAAAAATCTAATAAATAATTCGTTACTCATATAACTGATAACCGAGTGATTTCGGTTATTGCAATAACCGAATAATCAGTCATTTTTCACTTGAGTGATCCCAACACTAAATATCATAGACAAATCTCTTTAGAAAGACAATAGGCTTACTGTTAGAATCAACCCGTGTTACTTTCGCACCCGGTCTCCCCTACTTTTCGGATTATCCTAAAGAAAAGAATGAATGGATTGAGACATGGATACCGTAGAGGCCAAGCAACAGAGACCAATAAGTGACAATCCAATTACATATTTGGAACTACTATCCTATAATAAAAAATTGTTTAAGACCTTATAACATAAATATTGCCATGAAACCTAATAATATTTTTCTTAATATTTTTTTCAAAATTAAAACCTCATTTACCAAAATTAAAACAAATTAAATTAGATATAAAATAAATTGTATTGATTGTGATGGTCTGTTATATAGGTCAGAACAAATAACATGTGAAGAAGAGAATATACGATCATAAAATTAATATACATAATAGCCATTTTCAGAATGAAACTGCTCTTTCTAAACGTACAATTGAAGAAAATCATTTTTTTGATTTTAATAACATTTCTGTTTTACGAAGAGAAAATAATTTAAACAGTAGATGAATTAAAAAAATGCTTCAAATTATAAAACATAAAACCTCTATTACTTTTCGTAATGGGATTGAACATTTAAGTAACATATACTTACTTAATTTAAACATTGAAATTAAACAATATTATTTTTTTATTTTTGTCACTTTTGACATTGATACTAATTTCGTTAAAAACGTATTGAAAATAATACACCTAAATCAGTGTTTTATTACCATAGCATGATGTGGCTTGGATTGAATATTTCAAAATTTTAAAACTTTTATTAATCTGTCATCTTGCCAATCATTCACATTACATATTACTAATGAAAATGTAAGAAATGCTTTTAGAATTTTTGTCAATTGATTACTTCTATCACATTTCTAGCATGCTGCAACAAGTTTTTGTACTTATGTATTTTTTGAAATTTTGATAAATAGTTATCATATCTCGTGTCTTTTATTATTTTTAGATCTGAAGATGGTTTTGTGTAATAAACCGAATCAAATCTGGAAAAGATATATGTTTTATCATATTGTTTTATTATAACTGTCCCATTATAAACTGGTTTTTATTACACATTCCTAAACTCCTGAAATTCTTTTTTATTTTCTGCCAGATAAGTATTCATTTATTTAACCCTTAAAAATCTTTTGCATTAATTTCAATTTATAGATTTTATACCTACATGGAACTTAAATTACCTATTAAGCCAGCTTCAGAGAACGACGTAGAGTTGCCACCAACACTAAGTAACATAATTTTCAACCAATGAAATTCATTGTAGGTATTCCTTGTTGAAGTCGAGTGAAGTTCTAAATTTTCCACTTCAACGATTCGGAGGAGCAACATTTGTACAAATCGTAACTAACAAAAACAAAACCAACTTTATAAAATATTCACTGAAATAAAATTGGTGGTGGGGATGTTGCCAGTAACACTACATTGTTCTCTGAAGCAGGTTTTACTTGTACTTAAGGGCGCCGTATTGTTGAAATAGTGTTTTTCAAGTAATTTTAGACATTTAAGAACTGAATAATATAGAATTTAGCAAATAATAGGAATGCTTTTTCATTTCACCTGCAAATATTCAAAGGTACCGAAGCAAAACGGATATGTAACGACTGAATGCGGTCTAACCAACAAATTTTTAGGTACAGAAACCATTCAAAATACCTGTCTTTTTAAATTCAACTAAATATGTAAATATTGTATTATTTGATGAGAATTTAAATAGTAAAAATGGACAAAGAAAACATCAATAATTTTATTATTGATATTACTTTTGCTCTACGTGTTCTATTTTTTGAAATTTATGTACCTAAAAAGCATCATAAATTTGATAATTTTACGGCGAGAAATACGGCGGCATTAAGTCAGTTCTTTTGGTATCCATTATTTGTCTATGTGTAAAACCCTTGACTATAGGTGTATATACTCAAGGGTAAAACGTATTCGATCAGCTACTGTTATTATTTAAGTTTCTTGTCCCATTTCAGTCTATTTGGAACTTATATTGTGAACCATTAATCAATTGAAATTTTATTCATTCGTCATTCACCATTAAGTCATTAATCAAAATTAGGTTGGAACACAATACGTTGATTTTATGTGTTAACATCGCAAATTGTTACTTGTTCCAGCAATAACTTGTTTTATATCTAGATGACTTTAATATATTTTGCCAATATGTAAACATGTCCTCAATTTACGAAATACAGTTTTATTAAATTTTTTGAAGGGGTAATCCTGAAAAAGTTTTATGAAGAGGATTACGTTTGATAAAAGAAATAGGTCGAGAGGTTCAAGAGAAATTACATTCTAAAGCAAATATTTAATGAGATACAAATTTGAAAAGCATGAATATCTTATTTTTAATATTTCAAGGGTTGATTAAAGTATTCCCTAACTTTTTTGTCAAGGACAATAAGCTTTTTTCAATCATCAAACAATATAAGTATATAGATAGATATTTATTTACATAATAATAAAAATATAATAATATCTCTACTTCTCATTCTAATCACGAGGATTAGCTCAGAAGTCGAAGACTTGTGCGGGAGAGGGGGCGGCATATTATTATTAAGCAGGAATGCTTTTGCGCTCAGGAATGACTTATGTTGGTAGCCCTAACCACCATTCAGTGCAGGAATGAGGGATACCTGGAAAACCTCATTAATTAGGGGGGTAGTCAAACGTCAACCGGAATCAATCTCTCACATGGACCCAAGCCAACATTTTTCCACCCTACCATACCCGCATAGAAGGTGCCAATTCTCTCCACGAATATAGCTTATATATGATCTACCAGCTGCGGGGATTGAATCCACAGCGATTTAGTCACCTCGATTCAAGTACTGACTAATATAGAAATAAAACGCATACTAGGAGCTCATTCATTTTTAGGCAGGTAAACCTACCCCTAAATTGAAAAAAAATAAGGAAATGAATATCCAGTTCGATAACCACGTTAGATGAATATAATATCGTCACAAAATACATACTCCAAGCTCATTCATTTTCGGTCCGTCTAAATGTAGATAAAATCTACCCTGAAACCCGAAGAAATTGAAAATATATGTAGACATGATTACCAAAGTGATACTGTTTACATTAACATGTCTGACTGCCACTATGAAACTTTGTGGTAAACTACTTGATTACATTATAAAAAAGCAGTCCTGAATTAAATATCTTAGAAGCCGTTTATGGAGTTAGGAAATAGTTAAGGAACGAAAATATATTTCAAAATTTAACAGTCCTAGAGTAAAACCCTTAGAAATCGTTTAAGGGATAGAAAACACATAAGGAACGAAAAAATTAATTTCATCAGGAAGAAAATCGAGTGCTACGATGAAGCTTTGTGGCAAACTTCTTGACAATATTAGTAATAAATCAGTTGTGGAGTAAATCCCTTGGAAGCCGTCTAAGGGGGTGAAAATTTCAAAAATTAATTTCACCAAAAATATTTTCAAATCATTATTTAAACCCCCTTTTCATACTGTCACTGACCACTGACAGCCTTGGTCGTTTACAGCTCACAGTTCAACTCGATGTCGACCTGATGCAATGTTGTCACGTTGTTATATTTTTCTATAGAGTACCTACCTACCTAGGTTTTAGACATCACAAATAAACGGTTGTTGCTAAGTTCAACTTAAGCCAATAATAATTTAAAATGTTAATATCCAATAAACTCAAATAATAATAATAATCAAATAATTCTTGCAATAATTGCAAGTAACGCGGTCCACTCAGGTTTTCCGGTAGAAAATACGGCCCAATCAAACGATACCCGTACACTCGCGTGTCGATTTTTCTCTGAGCAAATGTAGCTGTTATGACTGCAACAAAACTTCAACGTGTCTAATAATAAACCGAGTAATAAACCATTTACGTACATTACATAAAAAACCTATACCCAATGGGTAAATTATTAAGAGAAGCTGAAAAGTGTTTCGTGTTTAAATACTAAGTAATAAGAAACCATCGTGTTGTCGACAGAAAACTGTCCAAGACGGAAATGGCACGCCGCTAAACTAAGTTATCTTGACCTGCCGTATTATTAGGTCAGTAACCTAGTTACCTAGTTTTTGTACTGTTATTTAACGACAAGGATTAAAACTATTTTTTTTAATCTAGATACATGAATGAATTTTCCTTAAATATTGATTTATTTGTTAATACAAACAAATGTAGATAGTAAATAAATGTTTTCGAATGTTAGGTTATTACAGTTTAATAATTTTGATATTACGTTTTCACTACGTTTTACAAATAAATATGAATTTTTAGTATTACTCGTAAGCACAATTAATTATTCAGTTTGTAGTTACGTACATCTAGCCTAGAAATTGATTGTTTTTTAAGTAGTATGGTACTAACCTGTTTACAGCTCACAGTTCACGTAAAATTGCACTTATCCGTCCATAGCACTTTATTAATAAAATTAGTGTCAGTCGCATTTCGTAAACATTCTCCGTATAACACTACCATTTCCACATATTCGGAATTTGTAAAATTATGCGTTGTGAATTTACGCCAAATACGTGAGGTTAGACCGAAATAAACAAACTACTGCTTACTGCTTGTATTCTCTCCATCCCCCCTCCAAATGTGTGGCATGACCTACAAATTTGGGGGGAAAGAAATGCGGGAAATGCAGAGTGCTAAATGTAGATAAATTTGAATAACACGCTGATGTGTTAGACGATATTATGTATGTAAACATGATGTGGCATCGAAGGTTTGATACGGCATTAGATTGTCGTCGGGTGCGTCATCAGAAAGTTCGTAGCGCACCAGGAGCGTCGTGTTACTGATTTTTATAGGGTGATTTGTTTATTTTTTTAAAGGTCCAGTAAAAAATTTTTTTTTCGATTTTCTGCCTTTATTAGGCCTCCCGAATACGTGGTTAAAATTAATGATATTATGACTGACTCACCCTATATATATATATATATATATATATATATATATATATATATATATTGTAACAATTTGAAATATACACAGAAAATCAAATGAAAATAACACCTGACCAAACCTAAAGTTAAATAAAAATTAATAATTATTAGTATCAATTTATAAAATATATAAAGAATTGTTAATATAGATATCCTTGGATATGAATTTTACATAGAATAAATAATATTACATAACATAAAATACTAATTTTAATAATTTTATTATCAAATTTAAAAATCAATTTCAAAAATTTGCATGACGACGACTATTATTATCATTCAGAACATAAAAAAAAAGAAATTAAACTCAGAGCACCATATAGAAAATAAAAGGAGAAAGTCTACAGAAAAATCTGATATACATATGGTATGCAAACAAGTAACATAATGAAAGATATTCCAATTACAAATAAATCATGTCCTAAAATTTAAATTGAAATGTCAAATTAAAATAATCAATTCTAGAAATGTCAAAAGTAAAGGCGACTTTACAAGAATCTTTTGAACATGAACAAAAACACAAAATAAAGACTATTTTCCTAAATAAAATAATTAAAAATTGTATAATTAAGATAAAAGGACATTTTAAATTTGTATTAGTTATAAGTTGTGTTGTGAATTGTGCATAAAAAAAGACATACAAAGACTGCAAGAAAATCATGTGAATGGACTTTTATAACATGGCAATCTGCAGCAAGAAAAAAAAACAATGAATTTGTTGTTAGTTACGGCTTGGGTTTAGAGAAGAGCAGCAACATTGCAAGAGAGCTCCCGAAATTATAAAAAACTGATTAAAAATAACAAGAAAAATCAAAAAAATATCGTCCTACCAGTTAAAATTTACCATTTGTACATCATCCAGTATAGTTTTTATTGCCACAACTGAAGATATCATCCGTATCCAGGGAAATTGTGCAGTTCCATAGAATCCCACAGGATAGTTTCCAGTTTCCAGGCAGTTTGCAGTTTCCAGGAAGGAAAATAAAACATTCCTAACCTCAGGTACCTTAAAAAAAAATAAAATGCACTATAAAAATATCTATAGCTATAGTAAATTAAAATCGATTTTATCAATATCAATCTCTGCAAAGTATAAAAATAAACTACAGGACTTACCTGTATAAAACCAAGTCGAACTCAACAAATATAACATCCACATTCAATCATTTCACTGGAGCAAATAATATCTGTCATCCAAAGAGAAGCCATTTTACTTTAGAATATAATTATGTTTCTGTAGGAATGCAACCAACATTACAAAAATAAAGGATATTTGAGTATAATTTATAAACTTCAATTAAATTCAATATCAAAATTTTTAATCTACATTGGTGTGGTAAAATTCATTATCAGAAAAGAAAAAATTCTTTATTGTTTTACAATTGATTATAGCACAAAATTATTGACAATCTTTCAAAAGTGTTACTAGTTATTACAATATAAAATAAAACCCTGTATATTTGAACCGACTCCTGATTTAAGTTTCTTTTGCTCTTTTGATTTAAAAAACTGTGTCTAGCAAGGGATAAACAAAATTTGGTATAAATAAGGTAAGATAAAGATAAAAAAAAATTATTATATAAAAGGTTTGTATTGAACGAAATATAGTTGAAACACAACATACACTCACAAAACATAATACATAAAAGGATCATTGGCGCCCAACAAAAATTTAATATTTAACTTTAACATCAAATACACAATAAAATATTAAAAATTAAAATAAACAATAAATAATAAAATTCAAATTAAAAATAAAAAAAACATACACAGATATAATAATAATATAACAATATATATAACATATCTAATTAAGAGTTGAAAGATAGAATAAACAACGAAAAATTGTTGAATGTAAATAAACACACTAGACACACAACGTAACCATGGAAACGTGGCTCAAAATGGCAGCCACCAAAACATATATGGCGGCGCCTCTAAAATTGCTGAAAATATGGATGCGCATTAGTCTAAATGCGTTTTATATTTGTCTGTGCCTGTGTCAAGCTTAGAGACTCGGGACAGTCAGAAAAAACGTCATAGTTTTGTAACAGTTGGAGAAAAAGATAATTTTAGTGTATCTACGCTCATCAAAGTGAGTGAAAATGCAATACTTTCTAAAATACTTTATTTTTCTCGACCCAGAAAACTTATTTCTCCAGTTAAATTGATCGATTAAGTTCCGTCAACCCCTGCAATTTCCCATAAATAAATATTTATTAATTTAATATTAGTAAAATGGCAATTTCCATTTCAGGAACACCGTTTGGAATGCTTCCTGTGCTGGAGATTGACGGAAAGCCAATCGCTCAGAGCAATGCGGTGGCGAGGTATTTAGCCAGGCAGTTCGGTCTAGCGGGCCAGAACGAATGGGAGTCTTTACAATGCGACGTCCTCGTCGACACACTAGGAGACCTCAAACAAGGTATTTACCACAGGCATTTCTGAATTATTTTGCGAATGGATTTAATGGAATTGTTTTCGATAACGCATTTATCCGATGCACACTGGATTGTTGCTATAAATGCAGTTTCGAGTTGTCATTCAAAGAATAATTCCTTTAACTATGTTACACCGAATATTCATGACTTCTAATTTTTGGTGGTCAATGGTGGTAATAAGGTCAAAATTTTATCTTTGTTTACGTTTCGTCACTTTTATTGTGACATCTTCCGAACAATGAAGAAACAGAAAATTTCGGTAGATTTACTGCGTCGATAAATATACAGGGTGTTTCTTAAGTAGAGGTCAAAAATCAAGGGACGTTGCCAAAAATAAAGGTTTTTTGTTATATAACTGTGGGATCAGCTACTATTCAGCTACAGTGTGCGAAAAATTAAAATAAAATCAGTTTTTAATTTTTAACATCTAAACAGCTTGAGAAAACTTAATCACATTCGATGTGCATATTTAATATGACAGTAGGTGTGAAACACAAAATTACGACATTTAGAAACTTCCTAGTGGCGGAGATGTGCGGTATATCGATCATTATTTGCCAAAAAGAAATATATCACCCTGTATAACATTACAAATAAAATAGGTCATCATATGCGCCATTGTATTATCTTTATTTTTTGTTTCTTTACACTTTTTTGTATTCCAAACCGATTAACAACAAAATTAATTTATTTGATTAAGTGTGTTACGTTTGACCCGGTTCACCGGCAACGCCTAACTATGGCAGCTGACCGCCATAGCCAAGACCGCCAATCTATCTCCTGCCGGTGCAAGCGAAGCTACAAACACGGTGAATGACTGAAACAGTTACGCAGGCGTGTTGTGGGTGGACGAAGATGTTAAGTCGCGTGTATGTTACGTCAAGTCAAGGTCGATTTATTACTGGTATGTTGTGGTTGGATGCTGCGTTACATTCCACCCGGTTTACCGGCAACACCTAACTATGGCAACTGATCGCCATAGCCAGGACCGCCAACCGATCTGCTACCGGTGTAAGCTACAAACACGGTGAACGACTGAAACAGTTACGCAGGTGTGTTGTGATTGTTGGACGAATGTATGTATATGTATTCGCGTGTATGTTACGTCAAGTCAAGGTCGATTTATTAGGGGTATGAGGTGATTGGATGCTGCGTTAGGTTTTACCCGGTTGACCGGCAGCACCTAGCACCGATCTCCTGCCGGTGCAAGTGAAGCTACAAACACGGTGAACGACTGAAACGGTTACGCAGGTGTGTTGTGGTTATATGAAGTTAATAATTCGCGTGTGTATTATGGGCAAGTCAAGGCCGATTCCGTAGGGGTATGTTATAAGTCACGTATTTGCGATTATGTACGTGGATGTTTATAGTGACTTAGATATTAGCTCTTTAGCATTACCAGGGTGCGCTACGAGGAGACGAGCTAACTTTGCACCCCATTGATTTTTTAGCTGCATGTTTTGTGAATTTGAAGTGCAATTTAAATTGAATGTCTTAATATTGAGGAATTAAGATATTACAAATGCCTTCATAAATATAATTTGCACAGTAATATTGTCAATTTATTTTTAAGTAGTATATATGCCTACCTACATCTAAAATAATTTAGTGAAATTAAAAAAGTACAAAGTGGCAGTTTCTACGACTATTTTATTTAATTAACTAATTTAAGGTTTGAGGCATAATATAATGTAAATCTACCTTATCTTATTAATCTTATTAGCCTTTCATAAATCCATTTACTGAAAAATAATGAGTACACCTACCTACAAAATATTGCTGAGTTTAGATAGGTAGGTACTTTGTAATATGTTTGTTGTATTCATTTATTTCGTACTAGAAAGTACCTAAATACATTATTAAATTTAAAAAGACCTATAAACTACCAATCCTCTATAGATTTGTTTAAACTCATTTGCAGAATTTTTGCAAGATATGGACCATATTTTTTTCATTATATTTCAGATAAAATTACACTTATGCCAAAATCAAAGTTAATAAATTTCCCACTTGGAGTATGCATACACCATTACTGATATAATTATTACATAAAATTATTTTATTTAATTAAAGTGGGACCTACTCGTAATCAAGGCCGTAGCCCAGAGAAAACTTCAGGATGCCAAATGATTTTTTTATTGAGTGAGAAGCCTCAATGAAAAGCTTAGGAAGGATAGGTGGTTCCATTAAAACAAGGATGTTAAGAGAACCTATCGTTCAGGCAAATCATTCTCTGTTATGGCTCTGTTTGCAAGAAGTATTAATAGCTAAGATTAATGACAAAATTTATTAATTCACGTCACTGACTACAGATTTTACATAATACATGCTCTTCTAAAAAAAATCGGAAGTTTACCCAAAGATATCAGTAAGTAAAATGGTTGATCTGGTATAACAGTACTGAAATCTGCCAATATTTAGATATTTAATGTAATGTGTTTAAGATATATTATAAAGCAAAAAGAATGTTTTTTTTTTAATTTAGTGATGACTGTAAAAATTGTTTCTCCTAAGAAAAAAACACACCTTCCAAGCTACAATACTTCACAGTTTCCAAAAAGAGCAATTTCAACATTTTTTGCTGTAAAAATAACGAAAAATGAATACACAAAATTTAAATAAAGAAACGGCTCTCTAATGTAAACAGCCCTTTTGGATTAATCAAACACTTTCCACAGAACAACAATTTATTTAGATGTACTATCGTTTGCAATATTAATGACACTCACTAAAATGAATTTTGCGATTTCTTTTGAACTTCTAGAGTATTCATATTGAAATCTGCTTTAAATTTTTAACATTAGTTATTAGTTGTTTCACTTACCAAGAGACATTTAATGAAATTTCTATTCAGAGCTTCCAGTAGTTCAAAAACTGTTTTAAGAGAGTGTCATTATTATTGCAAACGATTGTACGTATTACTCTCACAGCAGCAGAAAATATAATAATCATGTCCTGCTAAATTAACGGACAATATCAAATGTACAGGTTACATAACATACTTTTTATTCTACAAAGAAATTAAATCTAACAAAACATAATACAGTGTGTACTATCATTACCTGAAATATTTAAACAAGCAATAGAGAACAGATATTTACAATTAGAGTAAAAATAATGTGACTAATGTCATTGGTTGACGCAACACTAAGCTAGTGGAAAAAGCGAAAATGTAACAAAAATATAAGTAACTTTTTATCGCATATTTAGATATTTTTCATTGTTCAGAATTAAGTAAACATGTTAACTCACACATTTAAGTTTAATTTTAACTTACCGTTAACAAGTAATAAATAATCATCTTTTTAACTATAAAGGACTGTACATTGAAAGGGATGCTAATAAGACACAAAGTTGTTTTATTTTATATTTAAAAGTTAAAACAAAACTCCTGTTTTCCTGCGCTGGATGGCACTCAATCTTTAACCTACCAATCAAAGTACCTACTTCTACGAAACAAATATCTAGACCTACCAGCTCATTCGTAAGGCTGTACCCAGAAGGAAACTTCGTAAATATCAAAAGTTAAGTCTAATAATCATGTAAATTAACGAATCCATTTCATATCAGTAACTGCAGAATTTTCGTAGACTTATCCTTCTTAAGTAGGTACCTATATCTATAAGTGGGCATCTACAGAAGTCCTGAAAACTGCCAAAATTTGACTGTTTTCTTGTGATGACTGTGTTTCCGATTGTTTTAAATCTAATTTAAAATTTTGGATTTTGGAGGAGGATTCTACTAAATGTCTATATACATATATATATATATATATATATGGTCGTAAAATTTCTCCGGGTTCCTTTCCGCGATGAATCTGCATAGTCTTCAAAAGAACCATTTGTTTGACAACGTTTCGGTAAAATCTCATTTACCATCTTCAGGTCTTCTTACTTCTGCTTCGCGTTACTACGTTCGGCTTACTGGAAGATGTTTGTCCACTTGGTGAGTTATATACTGTGCTTTCGTTCCGGTGTGTGCTTTTCTTCGCATGACTGCGCGTCACGGGTCTTGCGTTTAATGGTGCTGTGGGTTCTTGTGTTCTGCTTGGCCTACTCTCAGCGTTGCGTATCACTCGTTTATTGATCTTCTTGGTTTCCAGGACAGGTTTCCAAGCTGTTGATAATCTTTGGGTATCGTCACGTGTATTGAGATTTTGAGAATATTTTTCAATTTCGATGGCTTCTCTAATGATTCTTTTTGCCTTATGCTCCATTCTTGCTAGTACCTTGGTATTATCGAAATCAATCTCGTGGCCGGTGTCTTCTACATGTTGAGCTAATGACGAAGTTTTTTCATTTTTCTGGACAGCATTCCGATGTTCTTCTTTCCGGGTTTGAATTCTTCTGTTAGTTTGTCCAATGTACGTGTTCTCACAGTCTGCGCAAGGAACTCCTTGGTCTTCTAGAGGAATGTTTGTTTTGGCTGATGGTAGCATATTACCAATCTTCCTGTCTGTGTTGAAGACGGTTTCTATTTTATATTTCTTTAAAACCCTGCTTATTTTGTCGGTAGTTCCCTTGACATATGGCAGGAGAGCTTTGCTTATTGCTTCCTATTGTTCTTTGTTTCGCCTAGGTCTTAAAGCCCTCTTGATGTTGTTACCGGAGAAACCATTTTGTTGTAAGGTAGGCAGTGATACGCAACGCTATATAACAAAGTCATGTTAGTTACACCGTTTATAACTACGGCTGGATCAATTTTTATGATTTTTATGTTTTTGGATTTGTCTTCGTCAGGCATAGGATAACAAGTATTAAAATATGATATTGAGGGAAAACATCAGTGATAATAGTGATATGTTATAACAAAACGCAACTGACAGCTCTCATTCATTCTGACTGCTCACTGTCGACGAATCGAGCGGATTGATTTCATTTCCTCCAAATTTCTGTAATTTTGTCTCATCGAAAGACAACTCATAAATAAAGTACTCCCACACATCATTGCTAACCACAAAAGTAACGAACGAGCAATTTTGGCAGCTAATAATAAAGATGTGGATGACTTAAACTTCGTTATTCAGAATGGAATCAATGGTACACTTCATTCATTCAAATCTATTGACTGTGTAACAAATGAAGATGAAGCCACCAACTATCCTATTGAATTTTTAAACTCCTTGGATGTGCCTGGCTTGCCACCACACAATTTACGGCTAAAGGTTGGCTCCTCCTAAAAACTATGCAACGGAACGCGTTTGGTGATAACTAAACTGATAATCAATGTGATTTACACGACGATACTCAAAGGAAAATTCAAAGGTGAGGAAGTTCTCATAAGTCGGAAAACCATCTTCTTTATTTGTTCTTGCGCCTGATAACAAAACGCTGAAAACACTGAAGAATGCAACCCACAAATTCCTATATATTTTATTATACTAATATAATAAAAAATTGAACTTAATAATTTTGTATTAATTTTAAAATCTTAAATCTGCTCATTCATTGAGTGTTAGGCGGAACGAAGTTCGACGGGTTCGCTATTAATTTTATATATTTCAGAAGAATCAGCGATAGTACAAAATTTTTGGCAAATTATTCCGCAAATTAACATAAACGACCATTTTCATCTCACTTTACATCATCGTAGAAATATTAGGTTTTTATCTTCTCTCTCTCTCCCTTGCTTAGCCGTATATGATTCATATTAGCAATTAATAAATATATACTGGCAGGTGACTGCAATATTTTAACAATATTGCAATAATTATGTTGTTATTTTACTAATTTTAACAGAATTCCTGAAGGTTTACTTGGTACCACTTTTAATATTTAGCACGGTCCCATATCAACTGTTATTTAAAATGATGTTTAAATGCAACGAATCAGAAGTTTTGGTTTCGAACCAGGTTTAAGCATATTCAACGCAAGAAAACATTATTAGATAATAATTAAAAATGTCCTGTAAACTGAAAATTCTCTTTCTGTTATATGCATACAGGGTGATTCAGAACTTATCTAAAAAAAAAAATTAAATACTGAGTGTGTAGGGGACTCTTACAAATATAATTTTGTAAAGAAAAAACTCAAAAAGGGCAGTTCGAAAATCATTTAAAAATACACTTCTGCACGGCATTGGAAACTGGTCCATTGTAAAACCTGATAAGGCGGCAATCTGCGACCGAACAAAAAATGAAAAGAAATACTCAAGGAAATAAATAAATATCATTTTATAACGCCGGTTTTATACAGCAAATTTAACTGCTTTTGCCGCTATTGTTATTAATTATTAATCGATTTAATTTGTGGTTTTAATTATTAAAATAGTTTGACATACCTGATATTACAACAACATTTTGGGCCCGTTTTACCCAATTTCTACTATACAGGGTGTCCCAAAATAGAAGGCCATACCATTAACTGACAAGAGATGAGAGAATAATCGAACTTGAATTAAATTAAATGATTTAAAAAGAAAAATAAAAAAAAATTGAACTTTGTCAAGCTGTAATTTGCGAACAACTGACAATTGGAAACAAATTTTTATTACATATTATTACTTTAATTCGTTGAATCACCTTTCGGAGTTTCCTGAAGGCCTTTCAGAACACCCTCTATATTGTATGTAGCTATATATTATATTAAAAATAAATAGAACAAATATGTGACCTAATCTGATGTTATTTTTTACTAATGTTTCTTTATAATTAAGGCTTTTATACAGGAATTCCCAATTTATTGGTAATTTTATTAATATAATGTGACAAAATAGATTTGGTAAATAGTAGAATAGTACCACTAAATTACGTGTTTGTGAAATATAAAGTAACTTAATCAAGGAAACATGCTATTATAAGAAATTTTATTTTGTGAATACACCTACATTTACCTTTTATTGGAAATGCTAAGGAATATACATTCAAATTATACTGGAACTTTAAAGTTATTATAGGAGTTACAATTCCAAAAAATATATTTTTGGTGTAGAAATCTTCAGAGATCTGTTCATATTTTTAGGTACCACATTATATAAAATACGTCTGCTATCTTCAGATATTTTACCACAATAACCCTCTACGAACAGGCAACGTATTGCTTTAGGAAAATTTTCTATTTAATGTCGATATCCTATTTAATGTTATTTCACCTTCACTTTAAATCAAGTAGAAAGAACTAACAAATTGAGAATCATTACTCTGAACATCTCCATAGGCAAATTTTACTTTTTTGGTCTGGTTTTATTTCCATCTTATTTAGAACGTAGGCCGCGATTTTATAAAGAAAAATGTTCTCTCCTACTTTGATAATCTACATTCAACCTAGATGAATGAGGTAGGAGAAAGTCGGTTCCTTTTTGAAAATACGTCGAATTTCATTCTCATGCGCTGTTTGTATATACAGGGTGATTCAGAAACAATAGGAACAAAACTTTGAAATTTAGCTTAAAATGTTGTTTCTTTTGCAAATATCTTCAGAACTCCCAAGTCAATTTTAATGGAATTTGGTATAGAGTTGTTGATAGTCTATCTGAACATGATTAAGCAAGTAGTTTTGTCAAGTACTACGAACAGAGGGCGCTTGTTATGTGTACAGCCACTCAGTTTTTTTCAAAACCTTTTGTTTCCATTTTTTTTCTAAATTATTTGCCACTGCATGCGAAGCAGCATTTAATTTCACACAAAAAAGTCCCTACTCTTTATTTTTTCATTTTAAGTTTAATTTTCCAGAAAAAGTTGAAAAAGCGGTAGTGCGATTATTGGCAAATGCAACTGAAAAATCCATAAACAAGATGTAGAGCCTATAATTGATAAGTTGAACAGAGAAGGACACATATTGTTTAAAAGTCACCAAATAGTAAGTTATGCAGATGACGTGGCCATTATTGTTAGAGATAGTAGGGAGTTAGAAGAAGTAACGAGAAAACTTATGGAGGAAGCACGTAAAGTGGGATTGCAAATTAATCAAGAGAAAAGTAAGCTTTTGATAATAGGAGAACAAAAAAAGGATACCATTTTTAAATTGGAATTGGAGAGATGGAGTTTGAAGAAGTTCAAGGATATGTGTATTTAGGGGGGGCTAATAACAGCTAACTGTGATAAGGAACAAAAAATTAATAGGCGAATAATAAAAACAAACAGAAGTTTGGCAGCAGTCAACCACTTATTGAAATCAAAAAATTTGCTCAGAGGAGTAAAATTTAGAATGTAAAAAACAAATTTGAGACCGACAGCGCTGTATGGTAGTGAAACCTGGGTTCTCAATAAGAAGTCAAGAGAAAACCTTTTAAGGTGGGAAAGGAAGATCTTAAGAATAATTCTAGGGGTAAAAAGACGGAGGAAGGCTATGTAAGGAGAAATAATGAAGAAATATATGCAATGTACCTGGTACCAACAATAGACGAATTTGTAAAAGCCAGAAGAGTGCAGTGGCTAGGGCATCTAGAACTTATGGAAGATGAAAGGGCAGTTAAGAAAATAGTAGGGAGTAAATCTAACTGCAGTGGCAATAGATTTAAGGGAGAAAAATGTAACGGATTGGAAAAGAAAGGCGAAGAACAGAATGGAGTGGAGGAGAATAACACAGCTCTGAGCCCAAAAAGCCTGTAAAAAAGTACTTTTTTCTGTAGAGTCAAACGGCGCTTCTACTGCGCTGGAAAACAATTTAGAAAAAATGGAAATAAAAGTTAAAAAAAAACTAAGTAGCATTACGCATAACTAGCGCCCTCCATGGTACTTGACAAAACTACTTGCTTAATAATGTTCATATAGACTATCTACAACCCAATACTAAATTTCATTAAAGTCGGCATAGGCGTTCAGGAGATATTTGCAAAAAACAAATATTTAAATTCGAAGAACCAAAAAAAAAAAACAATTTTTCGTGCAGATTATATAAACAATTATTTTTCTATTTCTGAATCACCCTGTATACAGTAAATTTATTATTATATCATCATATTTAATGAGTTAATGACTAACCAGTGCATCAGGTACTCAGCACTCACTTCTACTGAGCAGAGAAGTCTCAAAGACTGCAGAACCCCATTGAAAACCGTGGACAAGAAAAACCGTAATTTGTTTTAAACATGGGGAAAGATATTTTATGTCTTGTCAAGGAAAACCTAAGTAGAAATGGGTGTTTAAAAAATATGTTACCTAATATTAATTTAGATTACCTAAGTGGTGGGTTCTTCGAACGACAATAAACATCGCGAGACTACGTCCTTTAATATTGCTGCTCCTATTTTATTTTTTTTTCTGTTTCTTTTAGAAAGCGGTGCGGCACCTACGCGACAAATATCTATTAAATAATCTATAATAAAACTGATTAATTAGCTGAATTTTATTTAGTGAATGATGAATAATATTATATATATATTTTAATATTTTGAATGATAATTTATTATAATTACCAGTTTCATTTATTTTTTTTTGTCTAACTCTAGACTATAAATTCTTTAAAAATATAATCGTTTGAACTTTTTCAGGAAAAACTATCATACCCCGTGGAAACTCATACCTATGATCGAAGCATTGTCCATTAAAGTCAACGTGTGGATAAAAACACGGTCCTTATCCCTGTTTTCAAGAATAGCGAAAAAGTTCTTGCGGGACACATTAATACACAAATAAGCGCATTACTACAATAACTAGTCACAAACTGACATTTTATTTCATTAATATTATTTAATTCATGTTCAAATAAGATAACATGTTCATACCTTTCGTAGCTTAATTGATAATAATTAAATAGTGAAATAATAAGTAGTGTGTGGATTGGAGACACCTCAAAAATGGTTTAAAGTAGAGGTTTCCACAAAATAGAATATTTTTCAATGAAAATTCCTAAAAACCCTAGAATCCCAAATTTTATAAAATTATCTTCACTAAAAACTTTTCTGCAAAACATTGAACATACTGAAATAGGAAAAAATACTGTGGTTCGGTCATGTAGACGGTTATGAAGAAACCAACAAATTTATTGACAGACGTTAGTAACATATTCAGATTTTGAAACATTTCTTCGTATTGAGTATGAATATTATTTTTGGTAATATGCACCTCTTTTATTCACTGATGAAACTCTACATGCGAAAAGTAGCAACGATCAGTGCCGCTTCTCTAAAACTACGATCACTTATGCCAGGATTAATCGTAATTTTTTCATTATTTGTTAATTTCATTTTCAAAAAATATTTTCAAAAATGAATCAAACTCAATTTGAGGAAATACTTTTTTTGGTTCTTCATAGCCGCCTACATGACCGACCCAAAGCATTTTTTCTTTTTCAGCAACTTAGTTGTTATACTCGCGTCAAGAATTCAGACGTCTTACGTCATGGCTGATGTTATACATTTGTTTTTATTGTCAACGTAACTTTCGATATTTGGTCACGTTAAAACAATCATTTTTTGCAATTTAGTGCAAACTTTTAGTGTAGTATATAGTTTTATTACTGTCAGTTGCAGTTTTTTTAAATATTTTGATGAAAATATGAATTGAATTATTCATTTGTTCGTATGACGTAAGTCGTCTGAATTCTTGTCGCGAGTATAGGCGTGTAGCAGAAAAGTTATTAGTGAAGATAATTTTATAAAATTTGGGTAGGACAGAAAATATTTATTTTGCACATTGGTAGCAAAATAATTACTTTCTCTCCGGCGCCAGAAGGTCGTTGAATTCCTCCCGATATCCATTAACCGTTTGAATGGTCCCTCTGTACTTATCAAAAACATAACGAATTTCAGTGGTAAACATTTCCATCCAGCCAAATTTTTTTAGAGTGATTGGCGCCACACCACGTTTTATTCATATAGAAGATTTTACAGCCTGCTTCCCGGTAGTCTTCGACCCAGTCTTCGTACTGTGCTCGAGTAGTCACTATATTATATTGTTCCATTAATATCGGTTTACTATCAAATTTCTGAAAACGAAAGTTAATTTCTTTAACCCAATGATTCAGTGATTGAGGATTATCCAAGAATATTTTTTATAGTAACACTTAACACTAAAGCAGACATATTAAAAATAAGACAAAATTCCCATTCTTCTTACACCATTATAAATGCAAATGAAACAAGCCAAAAAATTATTATATTTGAGCCGCCACTGCTTGCTACAATAATCATCGAGATCGCTGAACGTCTTTCACATGTCGCGCTCCCCTTTCGAACAACTGGTAAATGTAAGGTATATTAAACAGTACAGCATTTATTATAATTAATAACTTAATTATTCTAGCAATTTTTCCAGATTGTTGTTTACAGTTATTTACTACCTATGTCAGTTTTTTTATTTCTAAAGAATACAATATTTCCGGAGATAGCACTCCCTTCTGTTTTGCTTAACAATAAAAAAGAACTTTTGAGGCAAATGACCTCCTCCTATAGTTCCACTTATTGTCGATTAAAAATTACAACGAGTTAAAGTGAGAGGTATCAACTTTGTAGGCTGAAAATCATGATTTTTTCAACAATTTCATTAATTACTAAACAATAGTATAACGAAACTAACTGACATTTTAGCAATAGAATGATAGTGGGGCTCTATATGGTCCAAATTTCAATTTTGTTTTAGATTTTCACATTTGTTCGCTCCTACGTTTTCTAATACGATAGTAGTCGGTTACTGTCCGTACAACATGTATGTGAAAGGAGTACGTCGCGTATGGGAATCATTACACCATTATAGGAACGACGAACTCGGAAAAATCGGGGCAGTTTCGAGGCGCAAAAGACTTCCAAAGCAATTGTTTTTATAATATGTGTAATATTCATTTATTTAATAGTCAATCAAAATTTATTATTATTCATACCCTCGTGTAATTCTAACGCCAGAATTCAATTCGGTATCTCCTGAAACCCCCGAGTATCGATTTTGGAGTGATTTTCATGAACGCTGCCATTTCCCCCTCAATCGCCCCCAGACAACCCCACAGAGGGACCCCCGAGCACCCCCGGGGAAATCTAATGCTAGAATTGAATTCGGCATCCTCGAAAACCCCCGAGTAACGAGTTTGGAGCGCTTCCCATGGACTATGTAATTTCCCTCCCAGAATATACCCCCGGATACCCCCACAGAGCCACCCTCGTGCATCCCTGGGTAATTCTAATGCCAGAATCAAGTTTGGCAGTCCCGAAAACCCCCCAGTAAAGATTTTCGAGCGATTTTTCCGAGTTTCCAGTCGTTCCTATAATGGTGTAATGCTTTATCCAGCGCAGAAGACATTTTTCAAAAAATGACTAAACCAGACGATATAGACTTTTTTCCTGGGACCCTCCTGAACACAATGCAGAAAACCGCATCTCGATATCTGCTGTACCTAAAAATTTCCGCTATTCCGGTCGATTTTGATCTAAATGCCCTGGATGCCTTTTGATCATACGCTCCATGTGAAATGGCACTAACATCATTGCCACTGCCGCTGCCACGTCGCATTGGTTTGAGGAATCATTTTCTTAATCAATTGTCAACTAAAAAGTAATCTATAATTTATCATTTCTTTATCTGTGTAGGTTTTTAGGTTATACAGGGTTAACTATGACTAAGTACAAAAATGTTAACCACGTGCTCAGGGAAGCCTAAAAGACAATAAAAAATTTATTTCGGAATTCTAGCTCGATGTTAAAAAAATGGGGCAAAACCCTCTTTTCCTACGGAAAGTCGGCGCCTATGTCATCAGTCATCGTCCAAGATGGCTACATATGTCAACTAGGCATATGTTCTGTGCAACTAGGTACCATGCGGTCGTTTCTCACAACGTTCCAACGTTGCCGAATGTAGAAACAAGGAAAGTAAACATTTTTATTAATAATAATACCTAAGTACCTGATAGATAACAGTTAATCCGGTTAGCTACAGTATTTTGCATTCGTTTTTCGTTCCTTCGTTCCAAACTGCCAAAACTTCATTTTCACTCATTACAGGTCCGTCAGAATTACTCGCCACTAAATACATACTTCGCGTAGATGCAGTTAATAAAATTGCCCATTTATTTTAAGAAAATTGATTGAAAGAAATACTAACAGAAAACTTCGAATACACCCGTGGCAGTTTTTAATTTATAAAATTTTGTCCGATAACGGTCACTCCACTGCATTGCTCTCAACTCTAGGAAATATCTTCACGTACGTTTAAAGAAAATTGTGGAAAACTACACATGTCCCAATATATCGCAACCATCCATTATTTAATAAATAAAACGTTTAAAACTGAAACTGTCACTAAAAACGGAAAACAAAAATTACAATGTCAACGCCACCGTTCAGTCTTCGGTCCGCCTACACCGAGAACTTAATATTCTTCAGATAAATATTCTTATGGCAATCAATATAATCAATATTATCTTCTTTTATGTACGATCGTGGGTTTCTTCATTCTAGTATTGTTTTGACACTTCCTCCTTGACATGGGGTTACACGCACATAGCACTTGTCAGTCGATATAAACCTATACTGTGTTGTTGGTTGCATTGTTTCTAATACTCTACAAATGTCAAACAGCAGTAGTGGTCAGAAAAATAATATTACAGAGCACTGCAAACGCCTCGGGAAATTTAAAATAATAATACTAGAATATTATTATATGCAAACATGGTCGATTATTGTGTGGACAATTATTTTGTTAATAAAAATATCTTAGTTTAAACTGTAGTAAAGTAGGTATAAATATATGTTTTGTAAAATGTAGATCAGAAAGAATGTAAGAAGAAAAAGAAGAGGTGTGTCAGAGTTGTACTATTATTAGTTTTCAGTATTTGCTTTTCGCACATTCAAATTCGTGTAATCGCGGAAATTGCAGATATGGTACTAATTTATGGGAAGTGCGACGAAAGTGCATATCGTGCAGCAGCAGAATATCAAATACGTTTTCCAAATAGACAGAATGTGTCAAATCCTCGTACATTTGTAAGAATTGTACAACGTCCACGAATGTTGTTTTACACGTGCTGGAATACGTATGTACCTACCTAACTTGAAAATAAAAAAGAACCAATTTCATACTTTTTAAAATTCCTTGAAACTTCTTTTTTACTTAGTGACATAAAAATAAAGCATTTTTAAACTACAATAGATATACTTACAGAAAAAAAGTATTTTTTTATTTATGAAATGGTCGAGGGAAACCAGGAGGTCCCCAGCAAGTACAACAATTTTTACAACGGCATGTTATAATGTAAACAAGTTAGAAAACAGAAAATAATTTAACTTTCTTGAAATCTCCAAATATTAGTTCTGGAAGTATCAGTAAGGTAGGTTTTACTCTCAGTGCTACCATATCGTATTTCTCATTACATAATCTAATATTTTGTAAACAAAAATTTTTCTTTAAAAGCGCCGTAAATCGTTACACGTGGCACCGCGGTGCTCTATCACTACCATTGACAACTTTGACTTTGACAGAATATACCTAACCTCGCAGCTGACAGGCGGCATAGTCGCCGAGAAATTAGGGGTTAATAAGGTTTTGAAAAAAAATTTTTTTCGGTTTATGAATAAGTTTGGAATTTTTTTGAAGGATGATTGCGTTAATTCTGAATTTTCTCTATCCCCTCTTAAAATATTTGTACTAAGTCATAGTTAACCCTGTATAAGATCCATCTGTGAACCTTATAGCGGGTAAATTCTAGCGCCAGCAAATCATTGCATATGTAAACGCGCCTTTATGTATAATCTATATCCCACATAACAAATTTATTTGTGTCATCGCGTAACAAATAAAAAATCCTGCCATTTTCAATGAACTTGAACATGTTTTTGCAGCCACAATATACATACCTATAAGTAATTCACGTTTCAAATTTTGCACCCTACCTCGTCGAAAACGTACATTTATTTCCCGTCAGAGTTATCATTTAATCAAATTATCAGATTCCGCAGATTTATTGCCCGCTTTGCTGGTTCGCCTGATACAACTCCATTAGTTTTGTAATTGTGTTTTTGCATGTGTTTCACCCTCTAAATTTCGATTACCTAAATTTCAGTAAAAGTCTACTATATAATTTGGTACTTATGAGGCCATATTTAATTTAATACCTATGAATTATTTTTTTATATAAATATATTAAAAATGGATAAATGTTATAAATATTTTTACTTTTGAAGACCGAAATTAAGGTCAGTGCGTTTACACATTAGTATTTTTACTGTATAAGGAAACTAGTTAAATTAATATTTATTTTCTTATGTTAATACAATTGAAATTAATAGCAAAACCGTATATTTTAAGGGATTAAAATGCACCTTATTTGCAATTTACTCGAGGAGATTTAATATCGAAATATACAAGATCGAAATTTATATGTTGTACAGAATAAAATTTCCTGTACCAGAACAAATACGAAATTATAAATAATGTAAAATGATTGAATTCGTAATGTGACATGCAGTGTTTCACCTTCTAAATTTCGATTACCTAAATTTCAGTAAAAGTCTACTATATAATTTGGTACTTATGAGGCCATATTTAATTTAATACCTATGAATTATTTTTTGATATAAATATGTTAAAAATGGATAAATGTTATAAATATTTTTACTTTTGAAGACCGAAATTAAGGCCAGTGCGTTTACACATTAGTATTTTTACTGTATAAGGAAACTAGTTAAATTAATATTTATTTTCTTATGTTAATACAATTGAAATTAATAGCAAAACCGTATATTTTAAGGGATTAAAATGCACCTCATTTGCAATTTACTCGAGGAGATTAATACCGAAATATACAAGATCGAAATTTATATGTTGTACAGAATAAAATTTCCTGTACCAGAACAAATACGAAATTATAAATAATGTAAAATGATTGAATTCGTAATGTGACATGCATGTGTTTCACCTTCTAAATTTCGATTACCTAAATTTCAGTAAAAGTCTACTATATAATTTGGTACTTATGAGGCCATATTTAATTTAATACCTATGAATTATTTTTTGATATAAATATGTTAAAAATGGATAAATGTTATAAATATTTTTACTTTTGAAGACCGAAATTAAGGCCAGTGCGTTTACACATTAGTATTTTTACTGTATAAGGAAACTAGTTAAATTAATATTTTTATGTTAATACAATTGAAATTAATAGCAAAAACCGTATATTTTAAGGGATTAAAATGCACCTTATTTGCAATTTACTCGAAGAGATTTAATATCGAAATATACAAGATCGAAATTTATATGTTGTACAGAATAAAATTTCCTGTACCAGAACAAATACGAAATTATAAATAATGTAAAATGATTTAATTCGTAATGTGACATGCATGTGTTTCACCTTCTAAATTTCGATTACCTAAATTTCAGTAAAAGTGTACTATATAATTTGGTACTTATGAGGCCATATTTAATTTAATACCTATGAATTATTTTTTGATATAAATATGTTAAAAATGGATAAATGTTATAAATATTTTTACTTTTGAAGACCGAAATTAAGGCCAGTGCGTTTACACATTAGTATTTTTACTGTATAAGGAAACTAGTTAAATTAATATTTTTATGTTAATACAATTGAAATTAATAGCAAAAACCGTATATTTTAAGGGATTAAAATGCACCTTATTTGCAATTTACTCGAAGAGATTTAATATCGAAATATACAAGATCGAAATTTATATGTTGTACAGAATAAAATTTCCTGTACCAGAACAAATACGAAATTATAAATAATGTAAAATGATTTAATTCGTAATGTGACATGCATGTGTTTCACCTTCTAAATTTCGATTACCTAAATTTCAGTAAAAGTCTACTATATAATTTGGTACTTATGAGGCCATATTTAATTTAATACCTATGAATTATTTTTTGATATAAATATGTTAAAAATGGATAAATGTTATAAATATTTTTACTTTTGAAGACCGAAATTAAGGCCAGTGCGTTTACATATTAGTATTTTTACTGTATAAGGAAACTAGTTAAATTCATATTTTTATGTTAATACAATTGAAATTAATAGCAAAACCGTATATTTTAAGGGATTAAAATGCACCTTATTTGCAATTTACTCGAGGAGATTTAATATCGAAATATACAAGATCGAAATTTATATGTTGTACAGAATAAAATTTCCTGTACCAGAACAAATACGAAATTATAAATAATGTAAAATGATTGAATTCGTAATGTGACATATGATCTTCTGTTGTAATGAAAATGAGAAAAACTACACAGATTAAATTAATTACACAAATTAATTTATAATCTGTCGCATAAGATTAATTCTTGCCACGACAGTTGTTACTGGTTGTATATTGTTTAAAAATGAGTTCTAACATTGATTACTGTTGTTTACTGAAATAGTAAAACAGAATCGCGGTTAATACGGTAAAAATCGGAAAACGCTTATAAAAAAATATGACAAATCCATCAAATGGTTGAGAACGAGTTGTGCTTGCTTACTTTCAGAAAATGTCGGAGTAGTACAAGGCCTTGACTATGTGAGCTATCCATTCGAAATTGCAAAGTATGTTGAGGATAAACAAAGGGGTTGATTTAAAATCATTTGTGAAAGTACATGCATTCATGAAGGCAATTAGCAAGATGATGTAGCCAAGAAGGCGTGTATTGCGGAAGTTTTTCACAGATGCACCGGACACACGTATCTATTTTTGAAGGTGGTAGCCATTTGTGGTATCTTTGGCATTTGTAGAAGATGTGAATTGTGTGATTTACAGTTACATGGCATCAAGGAAGAAGGAAGCGTATTGCTTATTCTGCCGTCCTAAATAAAAAGGCGGTATGTACATTTTTTCCGATTTTTATATTTTTGCTTTATTAAATTGACTGATGTTTTTTTAATCTATAAATGTCAGTTGAATGACATAAAAAAAATTATTCTATTTTATTTAAAAAAAATAAAAAGCGGTAAGTACAATACGTCATCATTTTAATTAGTAAAAAGGGGGTAAGTACAATTGCTAAGAAAGAAAGCGGCTTGTACAAGTATCTAAATAGTTACGGCACTTGGTTTTAATACATATACAAATCGACGTCACATTATACGAAGCAAGAAAGCAGTAAGTACAAATCATGAGGAAAGATAGCAGCAAGTGACATTTTGTAAGGACATGGGGCATTTTTAGTTCGTATTAAATGTGTGTCACATCACAGTTTAATAATATAATAGCCAGTAAGTAGTGCCATTTTTGAGCCCTTTTTCTTGAAAACATATTGAACATCTTGCAAACAGGTCAAATTTTACAGTTTCTTAGTACACCACTATCGGTCAATCTGTACAGAGATCATTAGAGAATCGACAGTTTATTATTTAAGTGCTTACAATCAACATCATAAAATTCAAATTGTAAGTGTGCCACTCAACCTTTTTATTATCTTGTTTATATAGTGTAATTCTGTCAAAATTAACTGCGAACAGATAATTATTAAATATTTTGAACCGAGGCACTCCTTTATGAGCGCCTCACCATCAAATCGAGCAGTCGATGAAATATAAAAAAAACATATATGATTTTAATGACTTCAAAGATGCCGTTCAGTGTTCAAATTCCGGAAAAGTGATGATAAAAGAAATGAAAATAGACTCTATTTTTGATTGGGTAGATCACACTTCGCAAGCAAAATTTAAAAAGACTGAACCTCGTCCATATTTAAACAAAATGGTCAAAGTAGTAGCTATAAGAGGCAAATTTAGTCTGAAATATTCGACAGAAGATAGTCAAGAAGAAATAGAATTAAATTTTCTTAAAGCTAGAATGGCAAAAGAAGGAATAGAAGATGTAGCTTCTCCAAGGCAAAAACCGAGGGGAATAGTAACCTCAAAAAAGATGTCTATAGTAAAAAATCTTTGCCCTCTAATGCCTCACAGCAGAAGAGAATTCTGGGAAAATTTAAATGAGGATGATGTTCCGGATCTTGCAAACTCGTACTCCGAATAATTAAATAGAAAGTAGCTTTTAAATATTTTGTAATACAATATATTTTAATATTATTAAAATAAATAAGTTATATGTTTTGTTTCTTTTTGTTTTTTCAATTCTATTTTAAACTTAATTAGACTACGCTTAAAATAGAAAGAAAATAAATAAAAAATAAAAACTGGTACATTTAGTATGTCATTTAAAAATAATATACCATGTCACTATTTATACGTTCGAGATTTGTACATGTATTTATTGATATAACATTATATTTTCTTATTTTTTTAATTTTCCAAAATTGCGGTTTTATTCTAATGGACCGTCCTGCATCCTTAAAATTTTTCTGATTAGAGCTATATATGTTTACATATTATTTGCTTGACAATTTGCATAATATTTTAGTTTTTTACTGGCACAGCACCATAGATTAAATTAAAATTACCAGAAAACTAATGAATATTTATGCAACATTCTATTATTTTCTTTTGCATTTTTTTGAAATTTTAAGAAAATCTCATAATACCTTGTTCATCAGAAGTTTCTTTAGACAGGAGAACAAAAAAGATAACTATGTAGAATGTTATGTAAATAACCCTGTATAAAAGAAATGATTCTATGGTAATGATGAATTTATTATACAATTCAACTGATATTTTGACTTACTCACTCTTCACTCTAACGTTTTTTTAACACTTCATTTACTACTCTAAACTAAATTCTAAATTGTTTTATAATCAGTCATTATACAAGCGTCTATTACTAGTACTGAATAGCGGCAAACCCAAACGCTAAGTAGTGAAAAAGCGGCAAGTGCAGAAAATATGTTAGTTGCCGCCTTTTTATTTCATGCAGACGTTTCGCTAAAGAATGGAACATGAAGCGTAAAAGCAATAACTGATATTTTTTTTGTAAGAAAACAAATTTATATTTAATTATACTGAAAAATATTTTGAATAGCAATCTTTTATATCTATAACAAAATTTAATAGAAATATATTTAAAATCCATGCAGTCTAAGTCGCTAAAGTTTTGGCCATTTTACTCAGTAACTGCATTTTGTCAGTTGCCGCCTTTTTACTAAGTACGGCAGTATTACTATCCAACCATCTAAGGGTACGTTTACATCTGACATTAATTGCTCGATATTTATGTCGGATGGAAATTGTACCTAATGTAAACAGTGCAGAATTTCTGTCAGAGAGATATGCTTCAAGCATCTGCGATATGTATCGACACATCTATACGATTAGATGTAAACACCTAATCGGAATCGCCTGACAGAAATTACTGTAGCTGATTAATCGTCTACTTTTGTGGTAGCGTCGGCAGCAAATTAATAATATTGAGTGATAAAAACTAATGGATAAAAGGCGATATTGATGAATAGATTAATTTATATCACAGTAAACCTTAACTATATGACTATTGTACAAATAAGCCTTTCAAACTAAACTGATTACATTACCAAAAATATTTTAAATTACACTCGATCTTCCACACTGAGTTGGCATATTAATTGACTATAAGCAAGTAATTTTTTTCATCTCAAAATCAACTCTCGAATCCATACTGAACGATTTTTCATTCTCTGTCGGACAGAAATCGCATTTAATCTAAACAGCGCCAACATTTCTGTCAGAGTTATATGTATCAAGCGTCTACGATATGTATCGACACACCTATGTGATTAGATGTAAAAACATATTATTTTCATATTCCCACTCGCCTGACAGAAATTGCTCTAGTTGACTAGTCGTCTACTTTTGTGATAGTGTCGGCAGTAATTAAAAAACAAAGATAAAAAAGTGTCGGTAAAACGCGATATTGATGAACCGATTAATTTATACCACGAACCTGAACTCTGGGATGTTAAAAGAAAATCAAATAAAGATAAAATGAAGTCCAAAGAAAGATTCTTAACTTAAGAAATTTTTAAGTATAAGTTCAAATTCAATATTATGCTCAACTTAAATTATAGATAAAGATATTTAAACCGAAAAAATATTTGTTGGATTATCTCGAAGAATAAATTTTTACGGAGCTGTAGGAATGGAAACATTATGTATAGTTTTTGCTAAAAATTCACACATAGGGGTTTGAGGGGTCCTGATTAGCACCACTTATTCAAAAAATATCTCTGAGCGTTTATATTGAATTTCGTAGGTGTAAAAAAATAACATGCCTTCGGTCGCCATCTTAAAATCCATAATAGGATCAAAAGACCGAATTTTCGATGCCATTTAAAACAAACAAATATTTGTTGAAATATCTCGAACAAAACCATTTTTACAGATTTATACACGAATAAAACTTTAAGATCGTGTAGAAGAAAACAATATGTATAGTTTTTATTCAAATTTCACATACTACATTTTTGAGAGGTCCATCTGATTAACTTTTAAATAAAAAAATTGCTAAACGTTTTTATTGAAATTCTAAGGTATAAAAAAATGATAGCAGACCTTGCATCGCCATCTTAAAAACCATTTTAGAAAAAAAATATATTTGTTAGATTTTCTTGAAGAATAAAGTTTCTAATGATTTGTACACAAATATAACTAGACATGTATATACAGGATGTATCACAACAAGTGTGCATTAGACATATTTAGGATAAATAAATGATAGAAATCTGAAATTTCTTTTTAGAGGATTTTGATTTTCTTTCAACACTGCTGAATTGATGCAAAATATTTACATTATCTATACGTCGACTCGCTTATTTTGAATGGAACGGGTATTTTTTATTTAATTTTCAGATTCTACATGTAATTGTAAGTCATTTCAGTCACAAAATTATTACTTTTTAAGTCGTTAATTACCTGGGACACTGAAGAATTCATGTGTATAAACGGTTCGTACACATATAGCGATGAGTGTGTGTCATACACATCTCCATGATATAGATATATAGTAACTTCTGTCTGTAATGTAAACAGTCACTAGAGATATATATATCTGATGCTTGACACATAAATCGGGACACAAGTGTCAGATGTAAACGTACCCTAAGACAGTGAAGGCTCGACGTTTTACTATTGCCGACAGTGATGGAATTAGTTATGTGCGTTTGGTAAAGCAGTAGGTATTTATCATTGCGTCCCCAAAATGTAAGTACAGACCGAGTTTTCTGCTGGTATGATAAGGGAAAGTGCAGCAATCAAGTGATTACCATACAATGCAATTAATACACTTGCATTATGTCCCTTGCACGTTATCTTGAGTTGGATGATCCTGAGAAATACACTGGACACGCATTTTGACGTTCGTCCGCTACCGTTATCGTGAATAGTGGCATGATAATAGATCAAATCCAACGACAGGTAGGATTGAAATCAGCAGCTTTGACAACGGGTTACGTTGAAGAGAGTATTAGCAATAAGAACAATGTTTCAAACATTATTGGAAGTACCATTAATGGAAGTGTAACCTCATTGACTTCCAAGAATATTAGCAGTATTAATTTGAACAGCATTTCCTCTGATTTAGAAGACGAAATTATTTCAAACAATACCAACTGTCGTTGAATATTTGAATAAAGCTTTTGAAACATTTGTTAGTAATATTTCATTTGACGATACAAGGTACTCCTGTCAGATCAATAATTAATAAGGTGACATTTAGACTTCACATTTCTCGGGTAGTTTATTTTGCCATGGTAACTTTAAAACACGCATTTTTAAAAGTTGGATTTAAAAACGCTGAGACATTTAATAATTTTCCAGATACTTTTTGAGAGTTTATATACATAGTGTTTAACAAAATTGAACAAATCATTCTGTTTTCACTTTTTTCTTGATGAAATTTTTTATACCTATTCTCATGCTGTTCATGTCGTAGGCACGAGAAGAAAGTCAATTCGGCGTATGCTGACTCGCCTTTATTTCTAATATTATTTTACCTCAATATACACATACCAAATTTCATGACATTAATTTTTAATAATAAAATAGGAACATAAGTTGTTTTAAGATATTTCAGCTATTATTGCACTTGTTTGTAATTAACCAAATCTATATATTTTCTAATTTAGTAGATTGCACGATGTAGAGTACAGTCATTAAGTTACTATTCTTTACTCAATGGTAGAGTGTAATAGTTACCACTAGTATACTACCTACATTTTTGTACTCTGCGGTTTGAAATAATCATAATACCTCAATAATTAATTATTAAGCATGTTGCTTACAGGATTAATAAACATTCAAGTACAGTCATTTAAATTACTTCAGTAAATGTTGCTTTGTTTTTGATAAAGGGGCAATAATACGCTTCATAATTCGAAGATTAAAAGTGACATTTGTTCTGTGAAATTAGAGACTAAAATAATAATTTTAATCAAGTGTTAAAACATATGTTATTTCGTAGAGAGGCTATATTTCAGGATATAACATATGAACTAAAAATGTATTAAAAATATAAGTTTATATGAAAAATATGAAGTTTAATTAGATTTAAATATCTTCAGATCATCTTGTGACTTTGTGAAGTGACTTTTCTAAAAATATTATTAATTTTACCTAAATACCAGGGTATCAATAATCATTATAAGAACTGATTTAAGGTAAAACCTATTTTATTTAATGTTCCTGTTAGAAAATTCTCATGAAGTATAGTCCATTCATTTATGGACACCTTGTATATACTTATATGTTAATGTAAAATGTAAATGAATGAATTAATTTCAATATTCTGTATTCCGATCGCTTTCCTTTTTATTGTAATTCGTAACTGTGCTTTAAACTTGTTTTAGAATTTTTTAAAAAGTCTTTCACCGAATACTCCATTCACTTTAATATTCTGTCTGTTTTTAAAGTAATCGATTATAAATTTTTTATGACTGTAAGTTGCGAGGCTTGTCTGATACAAAATAATTCAAAGATCTCAATAAATCTGACAAAGTGATTCCGTTTTGTGGCAAACTGAAAATATATTGAATTCTACTTTATAGTATATGAACTAGGCATTCTTTTCATTAGCAAAATATTACAGTATTGATATGGAAAGCTTCCCTAAAAGATGTTGATTTTATTTCAATGATATTTTTTCACAATTTGATGTATAGAAAAATGCCTTTAGCAAGTATATTGCTTAATAATTATCAAAAAAATTGCATTAGAATCTGTTTTGCGCCTTTGTATATTTTACTTCATATTACTGTTTTCTATATATTAGTTTTATTTTGATATTTCAAATTAAACTTCCATTTAATTAAAATCTGACCTCTCGATTTTTCAAAGATTTGTAACTTAAATATTATTAGTTTAGTTTGTAAGGCAAGAATATGGATTTTTAAAACATTTTTAAGTATAATTTGCTACAAGAGACCCAATCTTTCAGGTTTAACTTAATTAAGAACTCTGACTTTCCAAAGGAACACTTTGTAGATCAATTTGAAGTTACTAATGACATTATCCATCACTTGGCAGCAAAGATTTATTGAACCCTTTTTAGTTAATTGCTTGTTTACATCATGTGCTCATTTTCAATGGCAACTTACAATAGACATTCTTATTCTTCATTTTTAATGATTCTGGTATTGACACTATGGTTTCTATTTCTATATATTTATAGGTATATATTGCAATAATAATAACATTCCTTCAGAACAGTTTAGTTACTTTACCGGAAAGTTCTGAGTAGAAATTTCATTACATCTACATAGTATTTTTAAATTAAATAGCAAAAATGGTACCAGTAAATGTAGAGGCAAAAATAATAGGATGGAAGTAAAAATACCTTATATGAAAGTTGCACTCCTAAGACGATATACTCTCTTAAAGAAGAGGATTTAAATTCACATTTTTTTTTCTATAACATGGGGAATGCTAGAGACACGACACTTAGTATGAGCATCCTGCTAGTTGGTAGTCCACTTTTCAATATTTTTTCGATCATTGCCGTATTTTAGAAAGAAGTGAAACAGTCAATCCCATTGCAATATTTTATTAGAAATTTTTTATATGAAGCAAATTATTTATTTAAAATATTTATTCGGAAGATTGATTTATTATGCAACTTTTTCACCTCTTGTAATTTTTAAATAAAACTGACAGTTTTCTAGTAAAAAAATTAGATGTGTCATCGTTCACTAAAGGGGTAATTGCGAAAATTTGTAAAAATAAAGTAGGCGGATGTCATAACAAATAAATTATTATTTATCATATTAATAAATTGACACTTTGATATCATATCAATAAATTGGCATTGTCATTATTATTGCAATAGACTGTACTCAACTAAAAATTTGTAAGCTAAATATTATTCTCATGAGTCAATACGAATGTCAATTTGAATTTATATTGGAACGACATATTGTTTGTTTTTTTCCTTTTATACAAAAGGCAGTGACATTTTATTTAAGTATTTTTGATATTTCATCAAAAAGAAAGCCGTCAAGAACATACAGGGTGTTCGGTGTTTAGAATACGAGTGCCGTAACTTTAAGGGCTTATAATGTCTAACCAAAAGCAACAAAAAATATTCTAAAAAGCACAGTTGCAATAAAGCATTCCAAAATACGTGACAAAAAGGTGGCATAAGTTTTTACTCTACAGTTCTTAATATTTATACAATCCCATGAATCACAATATAAACAAAACAAATAGGATATTGTTTGCCCTGTTGACGCCATTTTTAATTTGGACACGAAATTACAAACTAAGGTAGAGTTAAGGTTAAGAAAAAGCTCCTGTAACGTAATTTGTTTTTTTTTGTATCAGTATTAATGAAGTAAACAATTGAAATTTCTCATAAAATCCGTAGAAGCGTACTGTAATAGAAATTACAGTATTGCAATGTGTCAGTTGGTGTTGTTAGGTTAACCTAAAAGTGATATTGGCCATAGTAGTATTGCGACTAGTACGTTGTTTTTTCTAGTGCTTCTTTGATACCCGTGAGTGTACATAAACAAAAATGGAACAATTTATAGTAACCATAACCAGCTGCATGATATATTAGTTAATTTATGGCGAATCTGGGTAAAACTCTCCGGTTACGACACTTTTGTACGGTAAACGCTTCTCACAAGCAAAATATAAATTTTGAACAATTACAACTATTTCAAATTTTATTCTGCGTTAGGAAAATAACTCTAAGAAAATCATTCACAGTAATTATCGATTTTTAGGTGTATATATTTGTAACTATTTTGTACAAATTCCTGACAGTTCTGAGATGGTATGTAAGCAACGTTGTCATATATTCCAGACCTGTTTTCTGTCATAACTATGTTACTGTTGGTCAGTGAAAAAAATCGTTATGCCAAATATAGTTTGTTTAGTACAATTTGTCATACAGCAAAATAAAGCCACTCATATTCCGGACACCCTGTCTAAATTTTAACTTCATTATCTGAAAAGCGGAATTATATGGAAAATCGTTATTAATTGAAATAATAAAAGATTTTTGCTTCATAAACCTACACAAGACTTAAAAAACAAAAAATTTCAAGGTCATGATTTATTTTAATTATTTTTTATTAACAGTTTGCCTACTGCAACCCTGGAATTTCAGGAAACAACTACTCTGGGGGCTAATTAAATTACATCTGGAAAAACTTATAGAAAACAGCTAAAGTCACTCGTCAGCAGCCTACCAGGCATATACCCGTTTCGAGCTTATTAGCTCTCGTCAGTATGCCATAGGTGAGGAATCTGACGAATAAGTCTAGCTGTCTAGAAGAATTAATTGTAATGTACTTTCTTCTTTAACACATAAATTATCTTTTTTAATCGCACTCTATCTTTGTTAAACGTAGGCGAGCCGTTTGCCAAATGTATGACAGCCGAATGAACCAATAAATATATTGATTGTTATGACATAAACTTTAGTTTTTGGAATGATGTGACGATGAAATCGGTGACACTGAAAAAGTAATAAATAAAAAAAATCATAACCTGAATAAAAACATTCATAATAATTGTTTAACAGATAAAAAATGTTTGGTATAGTTTTAATCCAGATGTAAAAGAGTAAAATAGATATGAATAACGCAATTTCCAAATTTTTTCTTTACGAAAACCTTCAGACACGCCCGTAGAAAAAAAAACTACTATGAAAAATTACTGTATTGAAAATAGTGGTTTAGATTTTAGGTTTGTAGGTTTTATAATTTTATAGACCACGTGAAGTTTTAATTTGACCTTCATTGATCTCTTTCTATGTCAGACCTAATGTGATGATTATAATGTAATGGCGGAAAAGCACATGTATGTATTTAGTTCAAGGCGATCTTGATTTTAACGATTGTATAAGTTTAGCAAATAAACCAAAATATGATTAAACAAGTTTCTTATTGGCTGCTTGCCACTTTTATAATTCTCTCGGAAGAACAGAGTGACATGCTTCTTGAGACGTCAAGATGCTTAAACCAGTTTTAGAGTCTAAACGGCAAAGTGGTAACTAGCCCGGAAATTGTTCAACCATTGACAACTGCCAGAGAGGCTTGCAAATCAACAGTGAAGGTGGGAGTAATTTATAAGAGTAAGTAAAAATTTAAGAAGTTGTTATTGGGTGTATTCATTTCAGGCAAAAAGCTTTACGTTGCGTAGAGACCCACATCGCTTCTGTCACTGATTGACAAATTTGTATATTAATTCAGTTTAATAGATCTGTCCACAAAAAATAGTATATATTACAATTGGATAACAAAACATGAAGCTTATTTGGAAACAGTCAATTGGAAATACAGCAGGGACTGGAGAAATTACTTGTTTGGTTTGAATGAGATAAACTCTCGCTCACTAGTTTGACGTCATAAATACGCTCGCTGGCTAGCCTTGTGTCTAGAGCATGTAAACCAAAAGGTATATTCCAAGATCCCACTGCAAAGTACCTTGAGTTATACACCAGTAATGTAAACATTCATGTTTAAACAATCAATGTTGAAAACCTCCTAAGAAGTGTCGACCTTATACATTTTTACTTATCGGATTGTCAATTTTCAAATGGTACAATATTTATTTTATTAAAACTAATTTGTAGTGCACCTCCAATATTAATATTTTCAATGCATAATTAATAGCTCTAAGACACGGTTTTGATTAGCCAACCGAACTAATTCGTATTAGGATGTACATTAAACACGTTTAAATGCGATTCGTTCTATTAACTTTAGGGTGAAGGTACTTTGCAGTGGGACTTTAGATTAGTGCATCCGTAACCACTTCAGTTTCAGCTAGCATGTGACGTCAGACGGCTAGCTTCTAACTGAGGGAACATTTTCTAGCCTCGTTCTTTTAAAAGTATTTCTACTATGAATACCTAAGATAAGAAAAATACTATACTTTTAACTTCACAGTTTTTTATAGCACCTATAAGTCTACCTTTCTCAACAAATATCAAAATTTTGTGATATATTATAATTCTATTGTGGTGTTCCTACCGCTGAAATATAAAAATTATCAATTAAGCTATTGCACTTAATGAATCAGGCAAAAAACATGATCAGTACAAGTGAAACGTCACGGCCTATGAATGTTAAGAGTTGAGGAACATAAAAATTATATAAAAAGACGGGAATTTGAAAAACCCAAAATTTGCGAACACGCTTGGGAAAATGGTCACTTGATTCAATGGGGTTCGGCAAAAATTTTAGAGAAGATAACGCAACAAAATAGTTATTTATGCAACAAGTACAAAAAGTGTTGTCCTACTCGGCCTGACGGCCTCGTTGAAATTTCACGTCGCGTGCAATAAACACTTTTTGTACGAGTTGCATACAATATTTTTTCTACGTTCATGCAAGAACCAAAAAATGTTTTATTTAGATGACCCTAACTCTAGGAAAATATGACGTTTATGTTTGTCATGATGACAAAACGCTGTAGTAGAATGACAGATGAATGCAATAAACATTGTATTGCACTAGTGCAATAAAGAACCACTTTTTCCACTAAATATAATTCAATAAGTAAAAGAGACCACGATTATTTTGTTGAACGGAGATAAGTGTGTGTCAAACTGTTCAATAAACATTAATCATTGTTGGCTACAGTTGTATCAAGAGGAAGTAGGTAACAATAAAATAAAAATCATTTAACATCTTTATGGAAGCAGATAAACAAATTTTAAGCTGTCAAACTTGACATACGTTTAATACTTTTACTACTATTTTGAGAACAAAAGCAGAGAGTTTTTCGAAATGTCAAAAATATGGAAGTGCGCGATGTGATTTTTGTTATTTTTTACTTATCTGCTTTTTTCAGTGTGAGATTTTTTGGTTAGGCAAACTTAGTTTCATAAATAACCCTTGACTAATCCGTTTGGCACAAGGGCTTATTTAATTAATCTTTATTTCAGAAGTGTGGTAAAAACCCAATAAAACTAAAGAAAACAAAAATTATGCCACAAATAAATAGCTTCAGGCAATATTGAAACTATCTACTTTCTTGGTATGAGATATTTTTTATTTAAGCATAAGTAATTTGTAAAATCAACCCTTTCTTGACATATCCTTTAGGTATAAAGGATTATTTGTTATGTTTCATATTTTAGTGGCAGGAATACACAATTAAACAAAAAAAACTAAAAAAAAATCGCAAATAAATAATTACAAACAATGTTATAGCAAATATAGTTTTTTAAACTTTCTTATAAAAAACGACCGGCTTTAGATACTTAATTCATTAAAATAACCCCGAAGTGACGACGTAAACTAAGAAGGAGAACATGCTGTATTTGTAATCAATAATAGAGTGCTCTTATATACTAACTTAAACTTTATGATACGTAAAAGATGTCGCTCTTGATCACATAATGCTTAAACATCTTTTCTAGAAATTTTACAGCAGTTTAAATTAAAATTAATAAAATTAAATTTAAATAAATTTAAATTATTGCCTCACCTCACTCAAATCTCTTCTTACGGCTATTTTTAGTCGATAGCATTATTGACGGTAAAGAAATTAAATAGGTCAATTACGCGTTTCATATTTTATTAGAGAAATGTTGAAAATAAGTTTACGATAAGGATCGATCTAGATTTGAATCTCACAGCAAACCTAATTTAGAACAATTTTTTTATTAGTTTCTTAAGAAATCTATATACAGAGTATTGTCTGAAGCTATTTATTTGTGGCATAATTTTAGTTTTTCTTTAGTTTTATTGGGTTTTTGCCACACTTCTGAAAAAAATAAAGTTTAATTAAATAAGCCCTTGCGCCAAATGGATCAGTCAAGGGTTATTTTTTAAACCTAAGTTTGCTTTACCAAAAAATCTCACACTGAAAAAAGCAGATAAGTAAAAAATAACAAAAATCACATTACTATCGCGCACTACCGTATTATTGACCTTTCGAAAAACTCTCTGTTTTCGTTCTCAAAATAGTAGTAAAAATATTAAACGTATGTCAAGTTTGACAGTTTAAAATTTGTTTATCTGCTTCCATAGAGATGTTAAATGATTTTTATTTTATTGTTACCTACTTCTTCTTGATACAACTGCAGCCAACAATGATTGATGTTTACTGAACAGTTTGACACACACTTATTTCCGTTCAACAAAAAATCTCGGTCTCTTTTAATTTTCTTTTTGTTGCGTTATCTTTCTTCTCTAAAATTTTTGCCGAATCCCATTGAATTGACCGTTTTCCCAAGCGTGTTCGCAAATTTTGGATTTTTCAAATTCCCGTCTTTTTACATAATTTTTATGTTCCTCAACTCTAAGATTCATAGGCCGAGATGTTTCTCCAACATAATGTTTATTGCATTCACAAGGTATACTGTAAATGCATTTGGACGCGTTTTAGACAAAATTGATCGTAAAGTATTAGTTGTCTGAGAAATGATATACAAAATTCAAAAAATTGCATTTACAGTATACCTTGTGAATGCAATAAACATTATGTTGGAGAAACGTCTCGGCCTATGAATGTTAGAGTTGAGGAACATAAAAATTATATAAAAAGAATTTGAAAAATCCAAAACTTGCGAACACGCTTGGGAAAACGGTCATTCTATTCAATGGGATTCGGCAAAAATTTTAGAGAAGGAAGATAACGCAACAAAAAGAAAGTTAAAAGGGACCGCGATTATTTTGTTGAACGGAGATAAGTGTGTGTCAAACTGTTCAACATCGATCATTGTTGGCTGCAGTTGTATCAGAAGAAGTAAGTAACAATAAAATAAAAATCATTGAACATCTCTATGGAAGCAGATAAACAAATTTTAAACTGTCAAACTTGACATACGTTTAATATTTTTACTACTATTTTGAGAACGAAAACAGAGAGTTTTTCGAAACGTCAATAATACGGAAGTGTGCGATAGTAATGTGTTTTTTGTTATTTTTTACTTATCTGCTTTTTTTAGTGTGAGATTTTTTGGTTAGGCAAACTTAGTTTTAAAAAATAACCCTTGACTGATCCGTTTGGCGCAAGGGCTTATTTAATTAATCTTTATTTTTTTCAGAAGTATGACAAAAACCCAATAAAACTAAAGAAAAACTATATACAGGGTGATTTAGAACTTGTCCTTATGGTTTGCGAGAAAAAATTATTGAAGTTCTAATAGTTCAACCTTTACATTTCTGGGTTATTCTCTAGCTAGATGATTTCAAATTTCCTATTACTTATCGTATTAAATTTTTTGTGATGCAAGCATTTACATTAATTTTTCAAATATCAGAAATGGCTGATGGATATGGTTTTGATTTCTGGTGAAGTAAAAATGCAGCGACTTTTACAACGGTGTGCAGTGAGTGCAAGTGTAGTGAAAACGCTGTCGTGACAGGGGAATTTGTAACCGAATTGTGGAAGAGATAGAGACCCAGGGCGTCTACGGCCTATTGTGGCAGTGTGGCGTATCATACACGAGGCTAAATTATATCCGCACCATGTACAGCATGTCCAAGCATTAATACCAATAGATTGGACGAGAAGGATCGGTACCATGGCCATCATGATCTCCTGACTTTAAATCATTTAGACTTATTTTTGTGAGATATTTAAAAAGTTAAGTATATTGATGCTGTAAGCAAATGTCATAGCTGCTGCCAATAACTTCAAACAAAAGAAGTTCAAAACCGATAAGAAATAGACACATTTATGTTAGTTTGTAGAAACTGGGTAAGACGAACCCAAAATGTTATTGTAACATCAAATTATGTCAAAGTATTTTACTAATTAAAACCATAAATTAATTCTATTAATAGTTAATAATAATAGCGGCAAAATCAGTTGAATTTGCTGTTGTAAGATGTAAGCTTTCCTGGACTTTTTTAAACAGGGTATTTCAATATTCAGAAGAAGATATTTTGATCAAGCGAAAAAGAGATTTCGTAGCGAACTGTTTCGAGGTTACTGTAAAAAATTACCAGTCGTTAAAACAGTACAAATGAAAGTTTTTCTATAAACAGCCTAATATAACATATTTGTATAAATAAAATATAAAAAGGAAGGGTTTGCTGCAAAATTGCTAATAAAACAGCCCACAAGGGGTTTAAAACTCTTCCGAATGGCAGAGAAGGCGAAAGAATCATAAATGAAGGGATTCTTTACGAAGGGATGCCCACAAAATGATAGTAACAAAAGGCTCGCTGTAAAGCACTCGTTATAAGCATCCTAAAAGTTATGGCACATAAATACTACTACCAGCTTGGTGTTGCAAAACCTGTTGCATTACATTAGGAATTGTAACTAGACTAAGAACAAAATTATGATAATATACATGCTTTCTTTATTCTGAAATTGTTAAAATAGTTATTTATGATATAAGTGACATTTTATTTTGTGAGAAAGAAAATTTGGAACACGACATCGAAGGCCAATCTTTTGGAACAAAATAAATTCAATTTTAACACATACAGGGTATCCCAACGAAAATTTGACCCCCCCTATAATTGGAAAACCGAATAATATTTCAAAATTCGTCGAGACCCGTCGATTTTTGTTCTTGGGGGGAGCTTTTTTGACAGTCAAGCCAACTCGATATGTTCATCCCCCTAATGCCTAGCAACCCCAACTTAAAAATTTCAAATGCAACTACCCCACTTGTGGCACATTTTAAAGCCCTTTTCATTGCGAATACAGTGACGTACCGTTTTTAGAAATCGGTTGAGATTTGACAGAATTATTGGTTACAAACGAAAAGATGACAAACCAAGTTACGCACTAATAAGTTTTTAATCTACTACACATGACCGCATTACCTAATTATTATTGATGTGTCTATCAGTTTACAAAAAAGTCAGAAATGAAATAAAAAAGCTGAAGCATTTTAGATACTAAAATAGTTATTAGTACTACAAAAAAAGTCGGTGTTTTTTGCTTGGGAAATCGTTAGTTTCAGCCGTTATTGAAAGTATTAACGTGCGTTTGAAATGGTTTATTCTATCGCGGAAAGAGTAGAAATTGTTGCAATATATTATCGAAATCACGATTGACAAATTTGTTGCAACAGGTTCGCTTTTAAACAAGAAACGTGAAGTAATTGGGCCAGTTCGAAATGAAGCAGTGGCAGTTTTGGGTCATGTACAGATGGATAATAAGCAATCGATTACAACTGTGTCTCAAGCTTCTGGCGTATCCCGTTCCAGTGTTCATCGAATTTTGAAAAAACACAAGTTTCATCCATTTAAGATGACGCTGGTTCAAGAGTTACATGAAGATGACTTTGATCGCCGTATCCAATTTTGCGAATACTTTAGTGAACAACTTCTACTGAATGCAAATCTTCTCTACAATACATGTTTCTCCGACGAATGCACATTTATGTTGAATGGCGAAGTGAATAGACACAATTGTCGTTATTGGAGTGATACTAATCCGCATTTAATCAGGGAATTTCATACTCAGACACCTCAAAAATTGAATGTTTGGACAGGCATTTTGGGCGACCATCTTGTTGGACCATTTTTCATCCAAGGTAATCTCAATGGAAACACCTATCTAGAATTATTGGAAAGTACAATTGATCCTAGGATAACAGAGATTTTAGAAAGTGACGACAATTTACTAGAAAATGAAATAACCTTCCAACAAGATGGTGCGCCCCCGCACTATGCTGCTGCTGTTCGACAATTTTTGGATGACCATTTCCCGAGGCATTGGATTGCCAGAAGAGGTCCCGTCGAATGGCCACCAAGATCTCCGGATCTGTCCCCTTTGGACTTTTTTCTGTGGGGTCATTTAAAATCACGGGTGTACGCCACTCAGCCGGAAACATTGCAAGTGCTACGTCAGAGAATTGTAGAAGAATGCCGATTAATAACTAAGGATGTCTTTAATAATGTTTGAACAGAATTTGAAAACAGACTGTATTATTGTTTGGGAGTTAACGGGGGTCATTTTGAGCAATTCATCAAATAAATCTGATTTATTATTTGCTTCAGCTTTTTTTATTTCATTTCTGACTTTTTTGTAAACTTATAGACACACCAATAACAATTAGGTAATGCGGTCATGTGTAGTAGATGAGAAACTTATTAGTGGTGGGCATTTGTGTAGAAATTACTACGCGTAAGTTGGTTTGTCATCTTTTCGTTTGTAACCAATAATTCTGTCAAATCTCAAGCGATTTCTAAAAACGGTACGTCACTGTATTCGCAATGAAAGGGGCTTTAAAATAATGTGCCACAAGTGGGGTAGTTGCATTTGAAATTTTTAAGTTGGGGTTGCTAGGCATTAGGGGGATGAACATATCGAGTTGGCTTGACTGTAAAAAAAGCTCCCCCCCAAGAACAAAAATCGACAGGTCTCGGCGAATTTTGAAATATTATTCGGTTTTCCAATTATAGGGGGGGGTCAAATTTTCATTGGGATACCCTGTATGTGCAGTGTGTCTGCCCACAGATGGATCTCTCTATACCTTAACTATACTCTAACTTTTTATTTCACATTTGTTTGAAAAAAGTAGTTCTTTAAAAAAAATTCTACATTTACACACATATATCGGGTGGCCCATTTAACTTAACTATACCCTAACTTTTTTATTTCACATTATTTTGAAAAAAGTAATTTTTTCAAAAAAATTCTACATTTCTACACACATACGGAGTGACCCATTTACCTTGAGGAAGCTGTATATTTTGAAAATGGTTCTATGAAAAAATGTGTCAAATAGATCATGTTTTCAAGGTCATAACGAGGTTAACTTTGTATTTTCAAATGGGAAGTTATACTTTTTTCCCTAAACTTAATAAGGAGTAAAAAATTAGTAATTTTTATACGAAATATTTTTTTTGTAATTTTATTTACAACACTATAATAAATGGAAATATCCACTAATAAATCACTTGATGTATTTGAGCAAGTATGCACCAGGTTTTACACAGAAAATATAAGTTCTCAATAAATGTCCAAAATGATGACTATCACTTGTCAACCCGCCTTGTCACGATATCTCTAAGCATTTCAAATCCGTTTCAACATGTTTCAACTTACTATATCGTTATTGTTTTTAAGTTATAAAACAATGTTTCCTATAAAAGTTAATAGTTTTTTTACCCCTTACTAAGTTTAGGGAAAAACAGTATAGGTTCTCATTCAGCATTAATAATACTTTTACAACATTTACCATAAATTAAAATCATTTAAATTTTTATCTCAACTGTTTTGGTAGGTAAACACTGAAATACTGATTAATGAGGATCAGATTCTGACAACTGTAATTGGTCATTTTCTGACATCAACCTACTTGATCGTTATTGTCTTTGTGTTACAAAACAATGTTTCGTATAAAAGTTACTCATTTTTTACTACTTATCAAGTTTAGGGAAAACAAAATAGGTATAACTTCCTATTTGGTAATCCAAAGTTAACCTCGCTATGACCTTGAAAACATAGTCAACGTCAAAAAACTACATTTTATTTGCCCCGCGACACTGACTAACTTCTATTTGACACGTTTTTCATAAAATGCACCGTTTACGAACTATATAGCTTTCTCTAGTTAAATGGACTACTCGGTATACCGCTGAAAAGCGATTACATCACTTGTGGCCAGTAAAGTATTTTACTTAATTTTAAAATTCACTTCCGGTAAGTCATTAGTTTACTTGTAATTATGTTACAATTAACTGTAGTTGGTAAATATTATTACTGAAACATACATTTTTGTCATAACTGGAACCCATTACTGTCATAGCGGTACAGATTAGTGCTACAGCTAATTATGTTGCTGCGGTAAGTGAATTTGTTCAGTTGTCACCGTCGAATATGTCACGAATGAAGCCGAAATATGCCGAAAGAAGCGTGAATCAGTTCAATTTGCTGCCATTAAGCTTCGTGTATTTATGGTTATGGTGTGTACTTCGAGGTGATATAGTTTGTGCGTTTTGAGTAATTTTAATAACTATGGAATACAAAATAGTATTATTGCATCAATGGGATTCAACTGTAAGTATTTATATGAAGATCTATCCATCAATTTATTCAAGAACGATTATGACCGTCACCTGGCTAGTTGTTATTCTGTGCGGGTATGGCTGTTTCGATTTCTTTTTTGTTATTTATATTTTTGAACTGATTCCTTCGGCTCATTTCGTCTTTATTATTCAAAGAAAACTCATATTGAAATCGAGATTCCATTATGGCATTAGGGTTTTCATCAGACCAAACCTGTTTATTGTATGCGAAAGTTCATTATAGCATCTCTGGAAAAATTAACTTCGTCGGTTAACAATATCCCAGCAGTAAAGTCAACATTTTGTTCATTTGGCAAAATTGTAGACGAGGATAGTCTTGCGGAAGTAAGGCTTGAACCCTTTGTATGTAAAGCGGTTATAACTGTTGATGCTTCAGAACGGATTAAACTAATTTATGATTCACATAAGATTTGCAGCGATCCTCCGAGTACTAGTATTTGGGTCTACTTCAATTTCGTGTAGAATCCAACTCAGGTGTTTTAACACTCTAAGGTCTTTCAGGAATTGAACCTTTCTGAAATGAGCCTGACTTCGAAACACGTTGAAAAACCCTGAACATACTTGTATTTGGAGTTGAATGATTTGGAAAATATATTCGCCTAGCCTCAGTACCATTTCCATCTGCAAGGCCATAAATGTAAACCATATTGGCCAGTTCAGCATTTGAATATGCATAAGCTATTATTAAGACTTAATCTTTTTTTAAATTAATCTTAGTTTGACAATACACTCTATTAAATAAGAAGACGGCTACTTATTATTATTGTTTTGCATGACCTCCATAAGATACGTTTAAGTAATTTAAGTACCTAACTGTGTAAAAATGCACTTGATCAAATAAAACAATTTTGTTGTTAATCGGCTTGGAATTCTAAAAAGTATAAAGAAACAATAAGTGAAGATAATACAGTGGCGATTATGATTATGATTTTATTTGTAATGTTATACAGGATAATATATTTGTTTTGGCAAATAATGATCGATGATATCCACACCTCCGCCACTGGTAAGTTACTAAAGCTGGTAATTGTTTGTTTCATACCTACTCTCATCTAAATATGCACACTAAATTTGGTTAAATTATCTCAAGCGGTTTAGAAATTAAATACCGATTTTTTAAAAATTTACATTTATATAACAAAAAACCCTTATCTTTGGTCACAGAATTCGCCCTGAAATTTTGACCCATACTTAAGAAACACCCTGTATATGTGTATAAGATACCTACACTAGATCAAAAAATATTTATGGGAATATTTTTTTTAGCAATATAGTTCACTCAGTGCAGTTATAGTACACTTAGTAGCGGGCTGTACAAGTTTGTACGGTTGCATCTAGCGTGGTCAGCAGAATTTAAGAAAGAACACCCAAATCCGATGTTCGAAATTGTTATTTAAATTTTAGCGGATGATTATCTACCATACGATATAGTGAGTAGTTAGTGTAGTTGACGGTCCTATAAAATAATGTGCCGCATATTTCTGAGAGCATACCCGATTACACAGCTTCTGCTGTAGTAAGTACGCATGCGCTGCAGCTTTTGATTGGCTGCGACGAATTGACGGATCCACCTGTTCCATTTCCAGCGCTATCATGGGCGGGCATATCGTTCGGACGGACAAAATTTCGTGTATATCTTTTCGCTAATTTAATTATGAACAAGTGAGGATATCGGATGATGACATGTATGAAGAGTTCAGAGCGCGAGGTCAAAATATGAGTATAAGTGATGTTGAAATGTGTATTTCATTTACAAAATTGTACGTGAGTAGTATATGTATGTATAGTGCAAGTAAAAAAAATGGTAAAGAAGTACAGCTGTGAAACGGAAAATAAAGGAAACTCGCGGAAAGAAGATGTTTTTAAAATTCGATTACTATATCTTACAAGATGAAACTTTGTCCGTATAAATGAAATCGAAAAGATTATGCTGATAGAAAAAGGCGAAATAGTGATATGACGAAGAAACTATTTAAAATAAATATTGAAAAATTGGAATCTGGATCGAAGAATATATTAAATTTTGACCTAACATGGATGTATGAAGATGCTACGGAAAGCGGTCCGAGATGATATAATAAGTGTTAATGTGTGACCGTTAGAGTGACAGTGCTAGCAAGCAATAGGAAATAGTGTAAAGCCTTTTATCCTTCTGAATGCGGAATTCGCAAATATTTGCGCGATTCATAATGGTGGAATAATCTCTATTTGTAACAAATGTTGTCAACTATAACATTTTCTATCATTTTCATCATGAAACTGTCATGGTAGTTTGTCAGAAGCTCAAAACCAATTTATTAACACCACATAATAATGAAAGGAGCAATAATATTTGTGGTGTTTGATAGTTTAAATAATTAAAACAGAAGTTACAAAATTCGTGCAAAAATCCGTGAATTTCACGTCTATGTGGACAAGGCTTAAGTGTGATATCAGGTAGGTGTAAGTGGGTGATGGTGGGCAATCGCCGTTCAAAAGGGCGCCATTTTATTTTGTAGAGAGGATGGCATAGGTGGCACATTTAAAGTAAATTGTTAATGTGCTAGGTTCAGTCGACGTCAACTTTATTTTTGATAATTTTGTGTGTTTTAACTTTTCTCAGGTAGCACGCTTAGGTAATGAGGCCACCTGTATCTTCCGTACTCATCTCTGTGTTGTCAATTAGTCATTCTCTATTATTTTCGACCTTGGGTAATTAATAATACAAGATGGGTCGGTCGCGCGGTTTAAGACGTCAGTACTTGAATCGAGGTGACTAGATCGGAGTTGGTTCGAGCCCAGCTGCCGGTAGACCGTATATAACCTATATTCGTGGAGAGGATTGGCGCCCTCTCTGCGGGTATGGTAGGGTGGAAGAATGTTGGCTTGGGTCAATGTGAGAGATTGATACCGGTTGATATTTGACTACCCCTCTAATTAATGAGGTTTTCCAGGTTTCCCTCATTCCTGCACTGAATAGTGGTTAGGGCCTACCAACGTAAGTCGTTCCTGGGCGCAAATGCGGCCTGCTTAATAATAATATGCCGCCCCCTCTCCCGCACAAGTCTCCGACTTCTAGGCTAATCCCTGTGATTAGAATGAGGGGTAGAGATATTATTATTATTAGATAAAAACTTTAAATAATTCATATCATTTTTATTATCTAACGCCTCGAAATTGGCAAAAACTGTTATACCACTGTTTCTACTAAAAATAATGGATGTTATGAAATGCAATTTTTGTCATTTTTATATATATTTTATATCTGATCGCATTCAAATTTAGTACGCCTATGAAATGTTGCTCCTCGTACGCTTCGCCCGTCACACTTGTCCACAAGCTAGCGATAAGTCACTCTATAGATTTTTGGCTGTCACCTATAGTAAGTGATCACAAAATATTGGCATTTTCATTTAGTTAAACTAAAGTATTGTAAAATATTTACAATATATTGATATAAACGTATGGGGGATCCGCTGCCATTTGAACCGAGTTAATTTAAAATTATGAAAGGGAGTTTCTGAAAAGTCTGTAATTAGAGGAACATTATTATTGTAATTTCGATATCCCCACGACCGTTTCACGGAACAGAGGCAGAAATTTTCAGCTTAGATTAAGTGGTTTGAAATTTCAAGCCTAAACTCACAGTTATTAATTAAATTGTTCAGAGAACGCCTGATCCTCCGAGTTTATAACGTCACCTCCTTATCCGAAGTCCCCCTGTTCCAGAGTGCAAAAAGTTGAGAGAGTAAACTTGATCAGGTTCTCTTCCTCTAGTTAACGTATTTTATAGTTATTATTTTTTGTCTATGTACAAGAGTTAACATTAGTTGCGTTATAGATTAATAATAATATAATATTAATTGCAATTATTAGCAGTTTCTCTAAAATTTTTGAAATTGCTCTACACAACTTACTTTATTTGCATGCTCAAAAGGTTATCAGTCCTTGCCAACATGGGTTTATGAGCGATAGATCAACTGTCTACAATTAGATATGTATCACATAGTATATTTTTTACAACCTTGACGTGTTATATACCGATTTTTTGAAGGCATTCGATGCTGGACCATAATATCCTAATCCAAAACCCTAGAGTGTTTTGGAATATCTGATTTACTACTGCAGTTATTTAAATGGTAGACACCAATTTGTCCAGTGTTTTAGTTGCACGCCTGGGTCGGTATCTGTTACATCGGGTGTGCCTCAGGAGTCAATTTTAGGTCTATTATTTGTGATTTATATCAATGACTTAGTTCAAGATCTCGACTGTCACTACCTCATGTATGCGAATGATGTAAAAATATATAGCAAGATTAATGATGCTAATGACTGAATTAGGTTGCAGCATTGTCTAACTCGGATTCAGAATTGCTGTACTGCTGATAATCCCTCTTTAAATTCTAGCAAGTGTAGCGTGATGACATTTACCGGAAGAGTGAATCCTATTTTGTTTAAGTATGACTTAAACGGCATTGTACTTGACCGTCTTGATACAGTAAAATACCTAGGCGTCTATTTTGACAATAAATTAAACTTTAATTTTCATATTGATAAAACAGTTCAATGTGTATACGTGAGTCTGTTTTTTTAATAAGAATGACCTAAGGTTTTTGTTAGATCTAAACTCGGGTATGCCGGTGCAATCCTGGTTGTAATATATTTCAATCAAACCTTGAGAATTTTCAGCGGCGTTTTTTACAGTTGCTCTCTTTTCGTCAGGATGGTATTTATGCTCAAATAGGTATTCCGCACAATATCTTACTATTTTAACGATTCAGGGTGTCCAGTCTTGAACAACGTAGAAATATGCACTCTGTCATGTTTCTTTATAAGACATGGCATATGTGGCTGCTCTGATTTTTTAAACTTAATACTATTGCAGGTACCCAATCAATCAACGCGTAGTTCTCGTACTTTTTAGTTGAATGGAAATAAAACGAATTTATTAAAATTCTCACCGCTACACAAAATGTGTTTCACTTATGATAATAATAATAATAATAATAATAATAATAATAAATGCCTTTATTTCAAAATTACAAAAATATATAACAGAATACAAAAGTAGAAAATATGTAATATGAATGTGAATTTTGAAATCACAAGGGGAAGTTCACACTCAGTGTGCTTTACCACTTAACAAATACATGTAGTTTGAAGACGTCTTCGATTTGCCATATTGAGCCAGTTCAGATCTACAAGTTTATATGAAACATGTTCGTATTTCCTGATACCATATATAAAGCGAATACACGAATTTTGAACGCGCTGAATGCGATCGCTACAACTTTGATCCAAACAAGGCCCATAGACAGAGACACAATAATTAAAATGACTTAAGACTAGAGTTTCACATAAGATTTTTTTAGTATTGTAAATGAGATAACCTCTGTGAGGATATAAAAGTCGCAATGCCATGTATGATTTTTGAATAAATTTACTTATTTGTTCTTTAAATCTCAGTGATCTATCTAAAATTATACCAAGGTTTTTAGCACTTTCAGATATAGGTAAATTTCTACCCATCAATTCGATGTTCATAGTATGTTTTAGATTTTCAACATTGTTTTTATTTCCAAATAAAATTGCAGCCGACTTTGTCGGATTTAGAACCAAAGAATGCTTTTTAGATATGTCATGAATGTTATGTAGATCACTGTTAATTTTACCACTAGCTGCGACATAATCTTTAACATTAAATGAATAATACAGCTGGGTGTCATCAGCATACATATGAATAGAAGCGTGTTTTATATATTTGACAAACTGACTGGTGTAAATGCTAATTAGAACAGGCCCTAATATGGAGCCTTGGGGGACACCTGAGCATATCACTCTAGGCTTAGATAGTTTATCAGATAGTTTAACTATTTGAGAGCGATCTTGTAAATAAGACTGAACAAGTAAAAGAGCTTCAGTTGTAAAACCACAGGATTTCAGAATGGCTAAGATAATATGGAAATTAATGGTGTCAAAAGCCTTGCTATAGTCCAAAAGTACCATTGCCGTAACTTTATTATCATCAACTGCTTGTATTATATCATCAGTTATATGCATTAAAGCAGTTGCACAGCTATAACCTTGACGAAAACCAGATTGTGTATACGGAAGTATATCGTTAAGCTCCAAGTAATCACGAATTTGAAGTTCCATAATCTTTTCAGCAATCTTGGATAAACAGGGCAAGATACTAATTGGTCTAAGATCAGACATTTGCTTTGGGTCACTATTTTTTGGTATCGGAGTTATTACAGCTGTTTTCCAACTATCGGGAAATCTACATTCAATAAACATAGTATTTATAATATTAACTAAGTACTTTAAAATATAAGGACAGCAAATTTTAATAAGATTAATACTTAAGGAGTCAATGCCCGGTGAAGAATTTTTTAAATTCATAATTATTGTATTTATTTGTTCCACAGTTACAAGATTAAAACCAAACGACGAGTTAGAAATTTTGTTGTCAATGTAATGTTGAGCTATTTCTCCCGGAAATATATTTTGCTGAGGTATGGCATCTAAAAAGTAATTATTAATTTCATCAGGATCTGCCAAAGTAGCTGGCAACATAGGCTTTTTATTTGATATTAGTTCTAGTTTCCGAAGCTCTTTCCATAAAGTTTTAGAATTGCTATTTCTAGCAACATAACTAAAGTAGGCACGCTTTTCTGCTAGTAAAGCATGGTTTACAACATTTCTAATCTGCTTATAATAATTCCATTTGGCTTCGCAGCGGTTTTTTTTGTAGACAGACATGGCTTTATTCCTTTCTTTCATAAGTAATTTAATATTATCAGTTATCCAAGGAGCTTTTTTTTTAGTTATACGCACAGTTCTTAGTGGAATATGCTTATTAAAGATGTCTACTAAATGTTTATTTAAAAATCCGACTTTCTGCTCAATAGAATCGATGTAAAACAAATTGTTCAATGGTAATGTGTCTAGGTCTCTATAAAATAAGTTTTCATCAAAAGTTTTGAAATCACGAAACGTATATAATACTGGTTCAGGTATTGGCTTAGTACAACTGATTTTACAGGAAACAAGTTCATGTTTAGAATTAACATCAAGCCCCCCAACACTTTTTGATTTAATTAGATCACATTCATTGCTAATTATGACATCCAACAGAGATGGAGTGTGTGCGAAATGCGTTGGTTCAACAATAATTTGTTGGAAGCCCACTGATTCACATATTGACAAAAAGTATTGAGTTGCTGGCAAATCAGATTTTAAAAAGTTTATATTCACATCTCCAGTACAGCAGATTTTGTTACTATATTGCAAACAAATAGATAGTGATTCTTCCAACTCATCTGTGAATAATTTAACATTTACTTTAGGTGGTTTGTAACACACCCCAAACACATAAATGTTATTACTAATTGGAACCGAGATCCAAAGTTGCTCAATGTTATCACTTGTGTCAATAATTTCATATTTATAAATGTTTTTTAAATAAATAGCGACTCTGATATTAATTGAAGCACTGTCAATACAGTTATTTAGCCAAGTTTCACTGAGGCAAAACACATCGAAAGGTTTACTAATAAGGAAATCTTTAAGCAAATTTAATTTTGGAATGAGTGACTGGACGTTTATATGTTCAATTTCTATACAGTCATGAACCATTTGAGTAAATAAAAAATATGAATGAATTAATATTCGTGGCCTAGTAATAAGAAGCTATAAAACAAACAAATAAAAAGTTTTCAAAGTAAAAACTAGAAAAAAAACTACGCTATATACGAGAAATAAGTGTGTACGACAAGAGATAAGAATAATAGTAAATAAAAACAGCAGGGACGGATTAAGAAAGTTTGAGAATTTATACTAATTGACAGATTAAATACAGCTATCCACATTACAAAAATCTGCACATTTAACAATATTATTATGAGATTTAGCATATATAACTCCATCATTGGTCCAAACATTTCTGTAGCCGAGTTTTTCGCAAGCATACCTGTATATTTTGATAACCTGCAGAATAGACTAAACATATTTAACACTAATATCAGTGCAATAAAAAATTATTTTTTGATATAATGACAATTTTTCTGAATTTTTCCATTTTCTGTATTTATTTTGTTTTTATATTACATTGATTTTTATTTCTTATGTTATTTTTAATTTGTTTCTCACCCAGTAAATGGATTCTCTGTTGGGTAATGTATTAAATAAATAAATAAATAAATAAATAAATCTACACCATTCACATATTGAATAAGTGAAAACACAGGTTAAATTTAGTTATTTTGTTGTTAAAGGCTCCTCCTGAATACCAAATTTGTTTTTTAATTATCTTTTGCTAATCTACTCGTAATTCACCAAGTTTGATATCTGTTGATCTGATTTTCAACAAGTTTATTAAATAAGAAAACTTTTTTAATCAAACAACAATGAAATAAATTTCCACCTACGTGTCTTAGTAACCTAAATACTTGGATTGTTAGTTCAGTTAAGAGAACTGGTTTTTATTGCTTTTTAATAAATGCATTTTATGAAAACCATAATTTGTAATTATCACTTTTTCATTTTCTTACGTGACATAATGCATGACATCGCCAGTCAACAATTAAATATCGATGTTAATTTTAGCACATCATAGCAGTTAGAAACTGCGTCTGTGACTACCAGTTACTAAAATCGCGGTTTAAAGAATTCACGATTCACATATACAATATGTTTGTTCACACAACAATCAGGGACCAGTTTGAAACTGTCAGAAACATTCGACCAACTATGTCTTAAATTATATGCACTGAAAACACATTCACAATTTAACTGGTTGAATATTTCTAACAGTTTCAAACCAATCAGTGATTTTTGCGAGAACATACCTAATAACGCATTAGAGTACTTAGAAGCAGAAATGACTAATGTGCAGTACTGCTGCTGTTACTTAATATCCCACAGTGACCAGTAATACATGATTTATCATTTCCTTATACAGTATGCGCCAAAAGTATGGAATAAATTCAATAAAAACGAAACAATTATTTTTTGGGAAAAATCCTCGAACAGGTCGATTTTTAATTTAAAAAATACATATTTTAGCGTAAAATGCGATTTTCAAATGTCATTTGTTTTCGAGTAATGACGTCATCGATTTTTTTTTAAATGGCAACACCATATTTTTTTTCTTGATTCTGAAAGATCGTTTAATTCTCTATCAGACAGTACTAAAATTTTGCCCTCTTACATAGGAAAGTTTTCGAGTAAATGACGATTGAATGTTAGAAAACGTAAATTTTATCCATAAAAAAGTAACAATTCTGAGGTATGAAAAATAAAATACAATTAATTAAATTTTATACTTAAATTAATTGTTCAAATTACCATTCACCAACTTCTTGACAATGCGCAAGTCTGTGAAGAAATTTTTCTTGCACATTATCAATGATTTCTGGGGTAACTCTGCGTATTTCGTCCCGAATGCGATTTTGAAGTTCTTCTAAATTGCGTGGTTTATTAATGTACACTTTTGACTTCAAGTATCCCCATAAAAAATAGTCAAAAGGTGTAAGATCTGGCGATCTTGCAGGACATTCTATCGGTCCGCGTCTGCCGATCCACCTCCTAGGAAAACAGTTGTCCAAAAAATCTCGTACAGGGTGCGCATAGTGCGGCGGTGCACCGTCTTGCTGAAACCATATGGTATCGTCAGGAATGTCAGGGTCATTATCGTTAGGAAAAATTACTGCAAGGGCTGAAACAAGGTCATTTTCTAGAAACTCTAAATATCTTTGTCCTGTAAGAGTTCCTTCAAAGAAGAAAGGCCCTACTATTCTGTCGTCAACTATTCCAGCCCACACATTTAATTTCTGAGGGTGTTGGGTATGTGTCTCTGCCATCCAATGAGGATCTTCCCGACTCCAATATCTGCAAGTTTGACGGTTTACTGTACCATTCAGACAAAATGTGGCCTCATCTGAAAAAAGTATTTGCCGGTGTAATTTTCTATTTCCTTGACATAAATCCATTAGAATTTCGCAAAAGTGTAAACGGCGATCGGGAACATCTTCATTGAGTTCCTGCACAAGTTGAATTTTGTAGGGATGATATTTTTCCTTCCTCAAGATACGTAGCACTGTGCTCTGACTAGTGTCATTGTTTAATGCAACCAATCGTGAAGAATTATGAGGATTATCCACCATACTTATCAAAATGTTCTGTTTCTGATTTTCATTAATGCTTGGACGTCCGGTTTTGGAATATTTACAACATTGCCAGTTTCTCTAAATTTAGACTCTACCTATGTTGACTGTTGATTGGCTGATAGGGCGATCTGGATATTTTTCATTAAATAAATCGCAAACTTCCTGCTGAGTTCTAGTCATATTCCCGCATCCGATAAGAATTAAAATTTCAATTCTTTGAGTAACATTTAAATGTGCCATAATACTTTAAATTGAATAATAATTTCTATGTCGCTTGCAATACTTAGTAGAAAGTCGGTGTGACAATGACACTTTGCAAAGATTTTCACCTACGTGATCCATAAAAGAGCTATGGAATTCGAAAAACTAAACTTGATAACGTTTTTGCTTTATTTTAATTGATTTACGTTTTCTAACATTCAATGGTCATTTACTTGAAAACTTTCCTATGTAAGAGGGCAAAATTTTAGTACTGTCTGATAGAGAATTATACGATCTTTCAGGATCAAGGCAAAAAATATGGTGTTGCCATTTAAAAAAAAATCGATGAAGAAAATCGAGTCATTACTCGAAAACAAATGACATTTGAAAATCGCATTTTACGCTAAAATATGTATGTTGTTTCGTTTTTATTGAATTTATTCCATACTTTTGGCGCATACTCTATGTGCATACTCGTATAACCGCAGTGTTCGGAATTAGTCTCTGATTTTTAGGTCATGCACGGATTATCCATCGTGCTTACCTAGAACTCATGATGAAGATATAATATTCTAAAATGTTAAATGTCTTCAGTATTAAACTGTGTTGTTAAAGCTTTAAAAAGAAAATTATTCCGTACTTCCTCTGCAATTTCATTTGAAGAAAATGTGAAATAATTTTCGAATTGGCATTAAATGCAATTTTATAATAATTCTGACAGACATTTTGCAAAACTGTGTTTGGTTTTTCACAAATGAGAAAACGAGTTTCATTTCATCATTAGTTTGGAAATACGACCAGATCTAATTACATAATTTGTATCTTACATCTTAGGTAAGTTCTTGTTTATTAAAAAAAATAATACTCATTTATTCAGCAAAATTAACAATTATAACGTATTCACTTAATTGTACAGGGTGTAGAAAGCAGGCCATCCCGTTAACTGCTATTTTTGGTGGCAAAATATGACAATTTAATCCTATACTTACTTATATACAAAAATACCTTCCTTAATACATACAGGGTGTTAAAGTTGAACTTTTAAAATTATTTTTTTACCATCAATTTTTAAAATTTTATAGAAATACTTCTCGTTATTAACCAAATCCTCAAGAATATTATTGTAAGCGATGCCTGAAAAACAAAAGTAGAAACGAGAGAAAAGGGGTTATTATATCCCTCAATTTTTCTGATGTACGTCTATGGACGATGATTTACAATATCATAATATCAAATTTAATTTAGAATATTTTATTACTCTTGATAATTTTTCGTAAAACTCTTCATTTTCGAGATACATTCGATTTTTGAGCATGCGACGTTAAAGATAGTCGTATCAAAATGAGTAATTTTAAAAATTTCAAATTATAAAGTAACAATTTGTAATGTTCGAATTTGCTCTAAATTGTTCTAACTTATTTTATGTGTCTCTGAACATAGGGTTAGCCAGATGTGGTACTTTTACACAAATACAGAAACAGGGATTTAAGAAACATATTAGTTATTAAACAGATTTACACTAATTGCTGCACATAGTCTACCAACAAGTTTACATTTTTTTTTTTTATATATTTTTAGGTATTAACAATATTGTGTAAAACTAACTACTCTGTGGACTAAAGCCTCGACCAGCGTTGAACTACACCCACAAGATCTACGCATATATTCTTTATTATTAGCTTTTGTAATAATTTTTACTGTATTGAGAAGGTATTTTAAGCTAATATAAATCAAATCTCCTACAATTCCTATCAATGAAGTCATATGTATGTTCTCTGACAAAGCTCTATTCAATAATTATCTAAAATAAAAATTAATCCAGCTAAATTTACTAACCTGGTTTAATGAAAACATTCTACAAATATCCAAATTCACTTTTGAAACTGTGATGAGATCTGACCTATTCCTGCATTTTTAGGATTGCTTCTTCAGGTGGCCTCCTTTAAGTTGAGTCAAATATCTAACTATAAAAATTATTATAACAATTAATAATTAAAATTATTTGAAATTAAATATCTAGATGGTATCAGAGAGCATACATATGACTTCATTGATAGGAATTGTAGGAGATTTAATTTATATTACCTTAAAATACCTTTCCAATACAGTAAAAAACAAGTTTAGATGCCTACACTTTCTGCAAAATGAGTTTTTCACTTAACTCGACCCTTAATTAGTATTAATCTCAGATAATATTTAAGTTTAATTTTTCCAATTCGATGAACTGGATGTGGAGGAGACGCAACTATTCAGTGGCCACCACGCTCCTCCGATTTCAATCTATTCGACTTCAGTGACCGTATCTAGGCATTACATCAAGTAGCCAGTGACCACTAAATGCATACACAGGATCAAAATTGAAAAAAGTGTTATGTGGATCATCTTAGGCAATTCGATTTATGTATAACTCGTATATTTGCGTCTTACGTCGTTCGTACCACAAAATTCCACTCGTTATACAGAAGTCGTCTTTTTCTGGTTATATAAATATCTAAATATTACACTATTGTAAAATAGAAAGACAACTAAAAATGTTCAATTAAATACATTAAATTTAAAGCCCTTGCATTCACGAATTGATTTAATTTTTGATATTAAAAGAGAATTATAATTAAAATATCTACAATACCTTATGATATTCTGAAATCGACCGAATTGAGACGTTAAAGACTGTTTCTTTTTGTTTCAGTACTTGCCCAATTTAGGATGGAATTGGATCCAATAAAGAAAGAAGAAAAGAAAGCCAAGCTGATGAGAGAAACAATTCCGTTCTATTTGTCGAAGTTTGAGAAGCATATGTCGGAGAACAATGGATTTTCTGTTGGATCTGAGGTACCTATTACAGTTGATTAATGAGAGACTAAGAATGTAAAATATTTTTGGCATTGAACTTAAAGTATTGTTTATTGAATATTCCACCGAGTATATTTGAAAATAAGTATTTCAGAAGTTACTTTGGAAAATTTAGTTTGAATTAAAAAAAAATTTAATTTTTACGCATACTACTATTTGTAGTAGGTAAAATTTTCCAATATATTTATGAATAAAAATTCTCATTAAAAATTCAAGCTATTAACTTAATACTTTCTAAGAGACTTAACACCCAATATGGTAAAATATAAGTCACAAAAGAAAATGTTTATATGAATTAGCTCATATTAATAAATGTGAATCGCCCTGCATAATTTATTTAAGTAGGCATAGTTATATATGATTATGAATGGCTCTAGCAACGAAATCCCTCATGTTTTCAATAGGATTCATGTCAGGAGAGTTGGCTGGCCAATCTAATCTATTGATATGTCCTGCTTCGAGTGTCTCTTGAACCCTTCTTACGCGATGTGGTCGAGCGTTGTCGTCCATAAACACAAAATTTTCACCTAATACCTTGGAAGTAGAGTGGGGACCCGTAATGGTCTTCTAGTACGTAAAATTGCGTTGTAGAGTCGTCTTCGAATAGTAGCTGTCGATATAACACGGCGAAACGTACCTTGAAAGTGGGTCCTGAGAGCTGAAGCTGAAAATGTGCGGTGTCTACGGGGTATTGCACCAAATACCAATCCTCCCTTTCATTAGATACTTGAGGACGTCCGCTACGTTGTCTGTTTTCCACTGTATCAAATTATTCATATATGTGTACTATTCGTACAACAGATGATCTAGGAATGCCCAACATGTTCGATATCTGATGATTAGAATGTCCTGCATCATGTAAAGCGGTCATTGTTGCAGAAACTTCACGTCCTGGCATTATAATGTACAATAAATGTACAATAATTCAAAGAAACGCTTGGCTGAATACACTGCCAAACTGACCAGAATTGTAAAAACATTGGTAATATACTAAAGGTTCATGGTATGTAATTTTTTATTGCCTGTTTTGTTCCCTAAGTGTATTTACTTTTTTACCACATTAAGAAAACCAGGTTTAATCGAGTCATTTTATATACAGGGGGTCCAAGACTTTTGATGGTGTGCGTATATTTAACTTCAAATAATAACCAACTAATGAAAATGGATGCTCTACATTTTACTTTATTTTTGTTTACTGGCTTATATTTAGGGAACATAATTTTCCATCTTTAGAGCTCCTAAACACATATTCGTATGAAAATCAGTAACATTTTAACAGTAGTATGTCATTAAAAATTAAGGTCACCGTATTTCTCGCCAAAAAATGATCAAATTTCTGATGTATAGGTACCGAAACCGTGTAAAGTAAAACATGTGGAATAAAAGTGGGCACCAAAAAAAAAATTCTTGATGTTTTGTTTATTCATTGTTACTATTTCAATTTTGCTTACATAAAAGACTAATTTTTTAAAAGAGTTTGTAAGATTTGTTTCTATTTTAACCCCACATTTATGCATTATTTAAATATTAAATTTATAAATAAAAATGAACAATTTTATATCTAGTACAAAGTTTATGTTTTGAGACACATGACTTACCTACACTATCCCACACGTGCTTTTTTAAATTTATTAAGTCAGTGCGATAATGACATTATAAATTAAATTAAACTTTGAATGTTGAGAAAACATTTTCGGCTTCCAAGAGAAAATTTTAGCTTTCAGCTAGAATTGTCATAGTCGTTCGTTTCTTGTTTTCAGTAGAAATTTAGATGTATATCGAAGATTATTTATTTGTTAATTTGACGTGTTTTATTCAATCTACTAAATCCAAGCCATCATTTCCAAATGATTAAAAAAAATTTGATTTCGATGTATAGTCCTTGATATTTCACATATTGTACAAGCAGATTCGTGCCTGATTAAAATAACCTATAATAATATAATGTACTCGTATGAATCAGCATCAAATAGTTTTAATTTTTATCATAAAACAAGAGAATATAGGTTATCACGAGCATTTCTAAGAATCTTGAAGTATATGTCAAGTTAAAGCCACTTAGTTTTTACTGAATTCAGCTAATAAAGGGAAGTGACATTTACAAATTCAACCGATGAGGATCCTTTTAGCACAGAATACGGAAATATATGTTAAATTTATTAAGGTGACGGTAGCAGATGTTCATTATGTTCCTTAAAGCGGAATGATAACGTCGAATAAATTATTTGTTTCCACCTACATCCAAGTCAGATGTTCTATAAACATAAATTATAAGAGATTATTTCAGAGAAAACCGAGGTAATTTGGTATTTAGATTGAACTGTCATACATTTCAGAATGTATATGCGTATATTTTGAAAAGTTTGAATTAGGCATACAGTGTAATGCAGTTGAAAGAGGGGAAATTATTATTTCATATTTTTCATTGAATTTAATCATATTGCCATAATAGTCCAGTAACTATCCAGTTATTTAATGCCGCATTCACACTACTAAAATACTGGGCGAGTGCTACATCCACGTTCTCGTGTTGTCGCGTTTGTTTCGTAAATATGGCGAGATGAGTGCCACTGAAATTGTAATCTCTACTGCTCTTTACTCTATAAGTTATCATAATTATTAAGTATATGTACCTACAATTGTCATGTAAAAAAAAATCGAAAACTGTGTAGAAGAAGAAGGTGGTGAATGGCAGCAACACATCAAAATAGATCGAAATTATGATTTTTTTTATTTTATAAATTATTTATCATCAGTATAGTATATATTTTTTGCAAAATGGCCTTAGAAAAACAGCTCTCAAAATTGAGTTGCGAATCTACTGGATAATTTCAAAATTTTACTCGCATGCCATTAGAAAATTGTAACTAACTATTAAACAAAATATCGCCACTTGTATTAAAGCAAGATACTCAATTGAGGCAAACTATTCCAACCAAAATGCGATTAGCAATTACTTTAAGGTTTTTGGCGATCGGCGACGGCTATAAAAGTCTTTACTATTCATGCAAAGTGTCGCCCTAAATAAATTCAAAAATTATACCTTGATTATAGTAATATTCCTAACATTTACATACATGGCGTATCAGGTTTAAATCATCGAAATATAATTATTTTTTGCTCTATAACATTTTCTTTTAAAACGCTTAGATTTTGAGATACATGACGTTGAATATTATTTTTTAAAAGTTTCCGTAACATAATGTTTTTTACTTTCATATTTGTATATACAGGGTGTCCAGAAATTAGCACGCAATATTTCTGCCATGTATTATACATGTGAAAATAAGTCAAAAATTTTCTATAAACATGACCCGAAAAATGCTGGAAAAACCATCTTCAAGATTCCCATTTTGGGCGGTTCTAGCCCCCTTATGAGGCATTTTTTGGGTCATGTTTATAGGAACTTTTTGACTTATTCTCATATAGCAGAAATATTGCGCGCTAATTTTGAGACACCCATATTTAAATTTGTATATGGTTAATTTATTGGAAAGAGCACAAAATGATGCAAAAACTTACCCATTATCATTATGGGGGTTTGGACCCCCCATTTTAAAAACAAAATGTACGCCTATGCATATTTGGAAATATTTTTGACATTGTTTCTTCATAACTTTCTTGACAAGAAATTAATTTTGTCAATTTTTGGAATTGTTATTAGCTTTCCTTGAAATCGTTCAAATGGTATGATGTCTTTCACAGTATCTACATCTTCTATTGAATTGCAGCTTTGAGTAAAATAATAAGAAAAAGTAACATAAAAGCTGTTTCACCTACAGCTTGCAGAAATTAAGCATTAGTCCTACTACTGATGAAAATAATATTTCACTTTCCCGACAAAAAATAAAAATGTAGATATCGTGGAAAACACCATACTATTTGAAGTTGATTGTCTGGAAAGCAAATAACCATTTAAAAAATTGGCAATTGACATTTTTTTTATTTATAGCTTTCTTGACAAAAAAAGTGTCATAGTATTGTATCACTATATGTATATAACTAACTTTTGGTAATTTTGTGTTCTATGAACCCTTCTCAAGTGTGAATATTGTCTCCCGCAACCTTCATCTCCTGTACTCATCTAGGTGCTATGACTACTGCGAATGAATCTATTATTTTGGACCTTGGGTATAGAAACAATAATGTCATGCATAGCCAAAATCACTACGAGAGCGTGTAGACATGTATATCGCCTCGCCGTGTTTTGCTGAAAAAATCCTTGACAAATACCAATACCGAACCGAGCGCTAGCAAGAGGTAGCGAGACATCTCGAGACAAGTCCATGCTCCACATTCTCGGCAATTGATCTCGGCGAAAATAGGTAGCATTATACCCGTGTTCCAAATACCGACACCGAAGCGAGAGCTGGTAAGAGGGAGCGAGACATCTCCAGGCGCGACAAGTCCTTCATCCACACTCTTGTGCTCGGCCGGTCTTGGACTGTCTCGGCGAAAGTATGGATGCAGCATAAGATGTTGACCCAATAAATAATTCAAGTTTTCGACCTTGAGCGTCAAACGCAACATTGTCAAAAATCCAAGAAACTACAACATTGTCTACCTTTCATCAGTTTATAGCGATTTTAACCTTAAAGCACTAGATTTTTCGATTATAAATACGTATACGTTTTCCAAGTAGAGTAAATTGGCTGCAATTTGGGCCCAGAACTGTCACTAAAAACCCAATAGTTTCCGAATGACAGCATTTCAAACGACGTTCGGCGCAGTTTGAATCGGAATGAAGCGCTGAATACAATAAATAAGAAAAAATGTAAGTTTGCTATATCATTGATTTTCTAACTATACACTCTGGTAGCTTAATAGAAAAGTTTAATTGATTATTTACAAGTTTACATTTTAATGTTTTCGATGAAACCTGTATTGTATTTCTAATTAAACTTACATTAAAATGATCTTCACAAACAATGTTGCAATGCTTCCTTTCGTCGCTCTTCATCGCCCTACATCACATTTTTCTTTATAGTTTTTGGAACGGTGAAATATTTTTATTAGGCTTCCCTTTTCCCGGTGAAATGCACTTTCTATGCCCACTTTACGAGACTATTAATAATAAAGTATTATTATTATTATTATTATTATTATTATTATTATTTTGCAACTTTATTCAATACCAATATCTATTTAACACAATGACACCTAATAATATCACAAATGACAAATTAACTCTTCTAAACGTATGTACTGCGTTGTCTAAAAGCATAAATCGTATACAGACATGAACTAAAGGACACTGCTGTATTTAGATACAGATACATATGCAAACGACGTCTGACGTCACTGGTCTACGCTGTGGTGGCGACCGTTGGCTAGACTAAATTTTTAAATACTGTTTTTGCGCTTATTTTTCCTGTATAGGACAAACGCCATTTCAATTAAAATAGTCGAGCCACCTAGAGAATAACTACGATGTCACTGGATTAAAAAGATTAAAAGGACAGACTGCCAATATTGATAGCTACACCAGAGAGAAAATAATAGTAAACGAGAGTGTCTATTCTATTGTGTTTCCGTGGTAATAAGAGGAATATTTAGCTTTATCTCTGTTGCACACTGGCGGGACAAACAAAATCGGTGCCCATAAGAGGCAAATTTTAAAATAAGGAATTTTAAATATCCATTCATGTAATTTACACATGAGTTCATAATTGATTTATGTCAATTATGAATTCAGTTGCAAATTAAGAAACAAGTAAAAGTATATATCATGAATGGATATTTAAAATTTCTTATTTTAAAATTTTATATTATATTTAAAAAGTGTATTTCTCGTATTTTTAAGAAGATGAGGTGGTTCAAACATTGAGTATATTTTTTCACCGTTTACTGTAAAATAAGAGTCCAATAAGTTTGAATTCGACAACAAATCAGAAATTGCTCGTCGATTGGTGGGCCCTTGATCGCAAATCAATACTACTGGTTTCAAATTAATACTTTGCAATTTTCAATTATTTTTATTATTATTTGCTTTAATTTAATGGAAGAAATTGTGTGTTCCGTAAAGTAGTACGCTATGGGTTGTTTGAATTTTTTATGTAGACCTCTGATCATGAAAACTAGTGCATGTTTGGCTACACTATTTGTTTTGCCTCCTTCACCCAAATCTACAAACCCTATTATTTCATCTGTTGCACTACAATAATTGAGACCTGCTGTTAATTGTATTTCATCAAACATTACCCCTACATATTTATCTATATCTGGTAATTTTTCAAATCGCTTTTTTAATCGTAACATAATATCTTTATTTATGCCAGTTTTAAATGGAATACGATTTAAATATGATTTTAATGTGAGACGAAAGCAAAATAAAAAAATAAAATTTTTAAGAAAACGATATATACTTGGACCACGTTTATATAGAGTCAAAGCTAGCACTTTATTAGTGTGGTTCCAACAAAAAATTTTCTTTTTCACATTAGAAAACTGAGCTTTTAGCAGTGCTACTCCTGCTGAATCCAATCTTTGCTCTATGTCTTTAAAGAAATGTTTGCTTATAAACTGATATATTATATTTTTAAAATTGTTTCTTGGTAACGCCAACTTTCTTTGTAGTTTACGCTCTTGTTTGTGAAGATAATACAATTTCTTTTTCTTAGGGGTTAGTTCTTTCACTGATTTTTCACGTATCATATTCAAAATGTTTTGTTTGTTTTTCGGTTTGATTTGTTTTTGTTTACAAGCACTTACTGCAATTAAAGACGTAAATGACAGTCTTCTTTTACAAGTTGGACTTGAATCAAAAGGAATTTCAGGAGTTGTAAATACACTAATTTTTTGTTCAATATGTTTGACATTAATTCCTGAGCATTCAGGAATTGGATTTTCAACAAGAGTACTATTGCCATCGACAGCAGCAATTTGAGGCTGCTCTTTAATGCAATTAAATAATGAGGGAATTGCTACTCTATGTAATCTGTTTAATAATGTACTTGTGAAGCATTCAAGTGTAAAAAGATAATGGCAAAGGTAATACGTTTTGATATCTAAGAATTTTATATTGTTACATCCACAGCTATCAATCGCAGAATACCATTTTTTACGAACTGACAAATTCAGGGGAAACTTGAAATAATGTTTATTTTCATAGTACTTATCTGCATCAGTTAAATAGGTAATGCTTATTTAACAATGTGGTGCTGAACACCTGTAACGAAGTCGGCCTGGATAGCTCATAATCAAATTGTTAGTTGCAATAAATATATTTTATTTCGGGTTGCAGTATCTTCCTAAGCATACTTATAACGTAAAGCCGTGGTAAAGCCTTTGCTATCGATTTTTCGATTACTTCTACCTACTCCATTGAGGTTATGTACTTTTATTTGAAATTTTTAAAATTGTCAAATGTCAAACTTATAAAAGATGTTAAATGAATCTTAAGATTTGATTGGCCCGTTAATGTGCAACAAAGATTTGTATAGTATTTTGCATAAGTTAGAAAGAGATCAAGTATATTCCTCAAAATATTTCCATTTTAGTCTATAATCGGGCTCTCTCGTTTACTATTATTTTCTCTCTGAGCTACATTTTGAAGCCATTGAATGAGCCACGCAAGCTTTCAAAAATGAAATTTCCTAATTTAAGGCGAATCTTGGCAAAACTCTCTGGCTACGAGACGTTTGTATGGTAATCGCTTCTCTCTTTTTGCAAGAAACGGAAGTCATACACTTGTAACTATTATGCTGTGTTGTGAAAAATCCCTAAGAAAACCATACACGGTAAGTAGGTACCTATGTTTAGGTGTAATACATCATTCTAAGATAGTATGTGAGCGACGTTGTCACATGTTCAGAACCTGTTTTCTGTCATAATTCTGTTATCATTGGTCACAGAAAAAAAATTGTTAGGTCAAATATGTTTTATTTAGTACAACTTATCATGTGGCAAAATTAAGACACTTTAGTTTTTCAGTTCTCTAAAATTTCATAACTTCTACATACATTTCGTGAGAAAAGGAGACGATATGTAGGTACCCTCAAATCTATTCCAGCGTCCATTAGAATGTGAGGCTGTATTTCTCGGAGAAAATAGGCCAACAGAGGGTCGAAATTCCTATAGAACCACAAAATATTACTAACAATTTCCGTGCTCAAGAAATTGATAAACTTTGAAAAGCTGTATTTCGGAAACTATTGGGTTTACATAGATGCTCAAACAGTAGCAAATTGAAAAAGTACACATAGTTATAATCGGAAAAGCTAGTACTTCAGACCATCGCCATCGCCAAAAACTGAAGAAGGGTAGAAAATTTCATGTTTTTTTTTTTGGATTTTTAACAAAACTTGGATTATTGATTGAACAAGAATCGTAAAAAATCAGTAAAAAATTACAACTACCGGATCTGACACAAGGCCCCCCTCTCTTTCAGGCGGCAAGGTTACTGAACTATAAAAATAAAATACAATTTTGAGCATATCAGTGTATGTGTAGTGGTTTTTAGGCTTTTTAGGTCGGTGCTATTATTTGATAACTACTGATTTTCCGGGTTGTTATGCTGTGACCTCTGTAACTGGTCGTTATCAGTAACAGAACTAAAGCGCACATCCCTAGCTTTAGCTGGGATTCTTTAACCTGTCCTTGTTGTTCTTGTGCTAGACTCTGTGGGGATAGACCCGCAGAACAACAAGGGTAGGTCAAAGAATTCCACTTAAAGCTAGGGATGTGACTGGAAAATGACTATTTATACCACATACACTGATGTGTATTAGTATACCTATATATTGACGTGAAATAAATCATAAGAGCCAAACTTCATGATATTTTAAAAATATTTTGTATATCTTTTCATAAATAAGTACCTATGCGCAACTTTTCTCATAATTTAACTAACATTTGTATATCCTATAGTTTCTATGGTGTACATTTATTAATGAACATGCTTTATTAATTGTAACTTTCACGATTTTATTGTTGTTACATACCACAAATTACAATTTATTTTTTTTTGTTCAATGTAGTAGCCCTTTTCAATAAATAAATATGTTCTAAATACGTATCGAATTCGCAAATATCTACTTCTTTTATTGGCAATTTTATGGACCGTTATATTCCCGTGACGTTCTCTAGAGATGGACGCATTAGTTAAATGGGACAAAAACAATTTTATGTGCACAAAAGAGATGTAGGAACGTAAAACGTACCGCCATGCCGATACGATGACTGATGTTATTGATTTTTAATTAAGTTGATTCCAATGTAAACTATATGGGGTGGTGACTCTTTATTGCACTTAAGCAAAAATAGATATTTCTCGGAAAAGTTAATAGAAATAAATTTACATCTTTTTTCTATATTTTCTTTTCTACAAATTAAGCAACTATGACTTAGAACTTAATACTTAATAAGGTCTAAATTTCAAAAATCATACGAAAAAAAAAACGATTTTTGCAATTTATTCAAAGTAATAGAAAAAAGTATACCTGGCATGTGATACACTAACATCCACCAACAATAAAGGATCCACAAAACATTATAGAATGCTTTACCCACAATATATATTTTTTAATATTTCAGCGTTTCAGTGCAGCTTGTTTATGTAACTGAATACAATGATAATTTAAACTTTGATATAATCAACATTACCGAGAATGAATTATTATCTGCACTAAACTTAAAACTAATATGACTATGACAACATCCTGACTTTCCTAATTAAAATCGTTTTACAGTCCGCAATTTTTTTCTTAAATAGCTTATAGAAAACCCTTGCACCTGCAATACTTTTCTCAAATTCTGATTTGCGGTTTGTTTTACAGTTGTCAATTCGCAATTGCAATAGAAGTGATACTAACATTTCAACCTGAATGCACACTAACAACAACAAATAACATAACATATATAATAAAGGTTGCAATAAATATATTTTGCAAGCTCAACAATCAAACAATAATCAAATAGAAGCGAAAGAAGGCGGTTTGAATTTGACAGCATACAAGTCCCCAGAATTGCAGAAAAGCTGCAATAAAAATCCAGCAAGCAACTATATTTTCAAAGTGCAAGAGTCTTTCGGATATGCTGCTGTCTACGTTCAAGAAACTTGCAACTTGCAGGAACAATTACAGACTGTAAAGCGGCATTTAGAAACTGTGCTGTTGTCTTTGGTTGTACGTTAATTTTGATCTTCAATTTGATATTTAAAACTTCTCGGTTTTCTAGAACCTGGAAAATGTTAAAAATTTGGTACACCTGTTTTTAAAAAGGCCGACAAAAATGTAATCACTAATTATATACCGATTACTCTAATTTCTAATTTTGATAAAATTTTGGAAATTGTGTTGTATGATTTTGTCTCCAGTCATGTATCGAATTTAGTAATTACTGATCAACACGGTCAGGGAGGCCTAAAGTAACTAATCCTCTGTGCAAAACTTAGTTCATAAGTGCAGTCCTCGATCCCCAAAGGTAAGTTGACGTAATTTGTACTAACTTGTCCAAGGTGTTTGATCGAATAATTCATAGCATGATGCTGAAGTAGCCACTTTTAGATGGTCCTCTAGGCTAAATTTATTAATTCAATCTTAATTAGACAGTAGATATCAATTCGTTAATATTGAAGGTTTTAGGTCTGGCGAGTTGTTGCTGATAGATGTTCCGCAGGGCTCAATTCTGGGGCCACTTTTCTTTTACTTATTTATTAATAACTTTGGCTCAGATATATCCGTTAATATTTTTATGTATACGAATGATCTAAAACTAATAATGGAAATCAAATCCATTGAGGACTGTCAGTACCTTCAAATAGCTTTGCAATAAATAAATAAGTAATGTGGTATGCCTTCATAGAAAGTTAAAACCGGTTCTATATGATTCTATTGAAGATTCAATGTTGCACCATCTGAGCACAATTAAAGATCTTGGTGTTACGTTTGATCAAAAACTAATTTGAGACATTTAACGTACCTTGGTATATAAAATATTAGATTCTTCTACGCATTTCAAAAAGTTTTTAATATATTACTACTACATTTCGTTTACTATTTTATAACCTTTGTAAGATATCCGTTGAAATATGTTTCTGTAGTTTGGAGTTATATTTACTATTTACAATGTACATATAGCCAGCTATTGAAAAGTTTCTTGAAGTTGACTTTATTTATTCATGAGATGAGACATATCCTCTTATTGGCTTTTCACATGAGCTATCCCTAGAGCGCTTGTATTTGTCAACTCTTCAATCTAGGAGAGAGTACAATAATTGCAATAATAATGACACTCTTTAAAATGAAATTTGCGATTTCTTTTGAACTACTGACCTATTCGTAATGAAATATACTGTCAACTTTTAACATTAGTTCTTAGTTGTTTCACTCACCAATAGAGATTTAACGAAATTTCTCAGAACTCAGAACTTCCATAAGTTCAAAAACTTTTTTAGGGGAGTGTCATTATTATTGCAAAAGCATGTACATTCAGTTATGATTCTGTACAAACTAGTAAACAATAAATCAGACAGCCCTACTCTTTATAATCAAATCATATGTAGGGTACTTAGACTTGCCTCTATTTGTTCTAATATTGACAGCTTCTCCCCTTTATCAAATGATCCATAATTATTGGAAAATTAAGAATACGGTTGACATATTAGACACCACTTCATAGATTAAGTCGGTATTTTCTCAGTTAATTAATACAGGGCGAGTCAGTCGTAATGTCATTAATTTTAAGACAAGATAGGGAATAATAAGTATAATACGAATGTGCGATTAAAAAAAATCTAAATGCATATATACGCCGAAAAAAAATATTTTCAAATCATTATTTAAACCCACTTCTCAGACTGACTGCTCACAGCCTTGGTCGTTTACTGCTCACAGTTCAACTAGATGTCGACCTGATGCGACGTTTCCAAATTTAAATATTTTCCTAGTACCTACCTAGGTATTAGGCATCATAAATAAACGGTTGTACTGACTATTTTAGCATCTCATATTTTTTCTTGCTCAGTTCAGCCAGTAATAATTTAAAAAGTTAATATCCAATGCAATCAAATAATAGTAATCAAATAATTCTATTAAAAATTACAAATAACGCGGTCCATTTAGGTTTTTCGGTAGAAAATACGGTTCAATTAAACAATCCCCGTACACTCCTGCCCATATGTTGACAACAAATTGCCTTTGAAAGCTAAACCGATGAGTAGCGTGAGGATTTTTGTCCGACCAAATGTGGCTGTTATGACTGCAAATAAATTAGCTTGGTTACAGTTTAAAAAATATTTAACATTGAAATTGCAAAACTCCAACGTATCCAATAATAAACTGAGTAATAAAGCATTTACGTACATTACAAAAAAAACATATACCCAATGGGTAAATTATTAAAAGAAGCTGAAAAGTGTTTCGTATATAAACACTAAGTAATAAAAAACCCTCGTGTTATCGACAAAAAACTGTCCAAGACCGAAACGGCACGATTCTGATCTGATGCTCATAAAAGTTATCGAGAGCGAATCTTGACCTACCGTATTATTAGGTCAATAACCTAGTTGCCTAGTTTTTGTACTGTTGTTTAACGACAAGGAGTGAAACTAACATTTTTATCTAGACAAATGAATGAATTTTTCTTAAATATTGATTTATTTGTTAATAAAAACAAATATAGATAATAAATAAATGTTTTCGAATGTTAGGTTATTACAGTTTAATATTTTTGATATTACGTTTTCGCTACGTTTTACAATTGAATATGAATTTTTAGTATTACTCGTAAGTACAATTAATTATTCAGTTTGTAGTTACGTACATCTAGCCTAGAAATTTATTGTTCTTTAACTAGTACGGTACTAACCTGTTTAAAATGCCAGTAAAGGTGCACTCATCCGTACATAGCACTTTATTAATAAAAATAGGGTCAGCCAATTGTAAAATTCAAGACGGCTGGGGAAATCAGCAGGTTTTGAAACTTGAACTTTCTGAAAAGATACACGTTCAGTGCGTTTTCTCGTAATATTCTGCAGACCTTGCTTTAGGATATCTCCAATCGCCTTGAAATGGTTCTTATAGAAATAGTAGGCTGCTCCTCAACTAAATTTAAAACAGCTTCAGTCATTTTGCTGATGTCCCACAAGCACTTGTACAAAGGTTCGCGCACTTGGAAAATGTTGTCTGTTAGGGAAACGTCTACGATATTCCCTAGTGGCGGCATTCGCATAATGTAAACATTCTCCGTACTACCATTTCCGCATATTCGAAATTTGTAAAATTAGGCATTGTGTTTTTACTACCAATACACGAGACCGAAATTCTCTCCATCCCCCCTCCAAATGTGTGGTGTGATCTCCAAATTTGGGGGGAAAGTAATGCGGGAAATGCAGAAAGTGCGACTAAATGGGGGTAAATTTGAATAACACGCTGAAGTGTGATTATATTATGTATCTAAGCATGATGTGGCAACGATGTTTTCTCCGGAATTCGAGTACCGTATGGCTGCGTCATAAGAAAGTTCGTAGCGTACCAGGAGCGTCGCGTTACCGATTTTTATAGGGTGATTTGTTTATTTTTTTGAAGGTCGAACAAAAATTTGTTTTCGATTTTTTGCCTTTATTAGGCCTTCCGAATACGTAGTTAAAATTAATGACATTATGACTGACTCACCCTGTATGTTTGTATAATCTGTTTGGATTAGATAGTGGATACGTAAAAAAGATTTGCCACTTATCCATTTAGACATGATCACCTTTTTCAAATTGCAACTGTACTGTTGTATTTCAATAATATGTGTTGAAACTAGGATAATAAAAAATATTAAAATAATATTTGTAGTATCTAAAGCTTCATTCACATAAGTGCGGTTGCATTGGTGCTGCAGAAAAGTTATTAAAAAGGGCGCCGTATTCTTGAAATAATGTTTTCTACAAAATACAAATAATTTTAGACATTTAATAACTGAATAATCTAGGATTTAGCAAATAATAGGAATGTTAACTCATCCCACCTGCAAATATTCAAAGATACTGAGAAGCTAAAAGCATTTTAGCTTTTACCAATCCTTTTCCAACATACAAGGACCAATTAGAAAACTGCTTTTTTGACAGTAAACAGAAGATTCACATTTTTGCAGGTTAAATTTTTAAATTAGATTCTAATTTAGATATTTAGTTTAGAATTGATTTGTTTCTAAAAAAAATGGATGAAGAGGACTGTTTGGTTTAGAAACAGTTACCTTTGCTGCTTTTATTCGCAGCGACGTCAATATGTATAAAAACTATACATGCAAAAAAAAATGAAAAAAAGAACTCGGAGATGGTGGGTGCGACCTATTAACCGCAGATAGCACATGCAAGGTGATTTCTATAATTTATATAAAGAAATGCGAAATGAGAATGCCGATTATTTTTTCATTTCACCTGAATGACAGTGGCAGTGTTTGATGACTTGCTGAAATTAGTGGGGCCTCATTTAACCCACAGTATACTAGTATACTGTGATTTAACCAAACATTCAAATAGACCATCTATTCCTGCAGATTGTAGGCTTATATTTAATCTGGGGTAGGCTTTTAATTACTATTCGGCAAATGATAAAAACCAACAATTTCCGTAGATAGGGACGTAGTTGACAAAACATAAACATAACCTCTCTGAAGGTCAAGAATCTTGAGTTTTTGCATGTCGTCAACTTACAGCGGAAAAATTCCCCAACTACTTAAGTCTAAAGTAATTTTATGTAAACAGAGTAAATAATATTTAACACCATACAATTACAATACAACAGTACAACTGCAGTGCCATTGCACTAAAGTTTATCTGAACGTTACTTAAGTATGGTATTTACTAATAAGATGGAAACCTAACCTCACAAAAGTTGCAGCCACACAGTAAAATTGCAACACACACTGGGCTATATTTCCAGTGGTATAATTAAAGGTAAATGGTAACTTTTTTATCACATCCAAACATTATTTCACGTCAACATTACTGGCTTCTACTAGTTGACTCCACCAAAATATCCCAGTGACCTCGACATTAAGAGACGCGTATATACAAATCTACACTACAATTATTCTTAATAATAACAATCATTTTGTATTCTTTATTATTTAGTTATTTTTTTACTTATACAGTATGCGCCAAAAGTATGGAATAAATTCAATAAAAACGAAACAATTATTTTTTGGGAAAAATCCTCGAACAGGTCGATTTTTAATTTAAAAAATACATATTTTAGCGTAAAATGCGATTTTCAAATGTCATTTGTTTTCGAGTAATGACATCATCGATTTTTTTTAAGTGGCAATACCATATTTTTTTCCTTGATTCTGAAAGATCGTTTAATTTTTTATCAGACAGTACTAAAATTTTGCCCTCTTACATAGGAAAGTTTTCGAGTAAATGACGATTGAATGTTAGAAAACGTAAATTTTATCCATAAAAAAGTAACAATTCTGAGGTATGTAAAATAAAATACAATTGATTAAATTTTATACTTAAATTAAATGTTCGAATTGCCAAAGTGTACATTAATAAAGCACGTAATTTAGAAGAACTTCTAAATCGCATTCGGGACGAAATACGCAGAATTACCCCAGAAATCATTCATAATGTGCAAGAAGAATTTCTTCACATACTTGCGCATTGTCAAGAAGTTGGTGGACGGCAATTCGAACATTTAATTTAAGTATAAAATTTAATCAATGGTATTTTATTTTACATACCTCAGAATTGTTACTTTTTTATGGATAAAATTTACGTTTTCTAACATTCAATCGTCATTTACTCGAAAACTTTCCTATGTAAGAGGGCAACATTTTAGTACTATCTGATAGAGAATTAAACGATCTTTCAGAATCAAGGAAAAAATATGGTGTTGCCATTTAAAAAAAAATCGAATTTATTCCGTACTTTTGGCGCATACTGTATTTGATTTAAAATCCAGTTTTAATACAGTTTCTAGTATTTTTCATGCCATCTAGAAACTAAAGACGTATTCTTAAAGCCCACATTCAGTGTGTAGTTATTTGTTGAGAAACATTATTCCGCACTTGGTGGTGATGTCAGTAGCACTCCTTCCACCACAATAGACCCATTATACAAACAGACAATGCGCTCAGGACAAACATATTACAGTCTAGATAGAAAAAGAAGATATTCCAGTTTTGTTATTATTGTAATATTATCGAAACAAGAATAAAGCAAATTTGATGTGATCGATCCATGTGTGTTTGTACATTAGTATAAGGAGCATATTTATTTTTCATTGTAAAATGTAAGCGGCATAACAGACCTTCATTTGTTTAAGAGATATGATATTATAATGTGTTTTTATGTTTGTGCTGAAATTTGAAAGGGTACTGGTAATATTTCATTCCGTTTAGAAATCTGGAAAAATATTTATATAAACGGATATTAATTTCGTTTTCGTTTCGTGAAATTTAATTATAAATAAAAATATGAAGGTTTAATGACGAAAGTATTTCAACAATTACAATTCTTATACAAAATCATGTTCAATATTTTAAATAAATTCGCTCATTTGACAATATTATGGGAATACAACTACTATACGAAGTAATACACCAGCCAGCATTGGACCCACATCTACTAATAGCAGTAGTAGTAGTAGTATTTATTGACCATGTTAAATTACATAAAATCAGTATGGTAAGTCAAAACACAACTTCCTGTAGACACAGAAAACACACAAGAACCAAGCAAAATAATTAACATAAAAAAATAACATTTTGAATACAGTTCAATAAAATAAGATAAACAAGAGACAATTTAAACATATTAAAAACTTAATAGGTGCAATAAGACCATTACCGCAACATATGCATATCAGAACTATTTAAAAATTCATCAATAGAGTAAAAACAGTGTGATAGTGAAAAAGATTTTAATTTGTTTTTGAAACTAAAAACATCCCCACACATTCCCACTGTCATAACTATGACAGTGGGAATGTGTAACATAAAGGGAATGAATCTCAAGCAGAGTGGCATATATGTAAAGACAGGGTAACGGCAGAATCTTAAGTTCTTTAAAAAGCAGGCGACAGTGCTCAGTATAAGAAGAGTTAGTTATTAAACGTACAGCTTTCTTTTGTAGCTTGAATATCTTATGGGACGTTGTACTGTTTCCCCAAAGCATTACGGCATAATTTAAATGAGAATGGAAAAGTGAATAATAACACATTATCAAACAATCCCTACTCATAAAGTGCTTCAATCTACGAATTAAAAAAATGGCACTAGATAGTCTATCTCCTAAATTATCAATATGGACATTCCACGTAAGAGAGTCATCGAGGAACACACCGAGTACTCTTGCAGACCCACCATCATGTGTAGAAAAAATTAAATTTTGTGTTTTAGTTTCATTTAACTTCGGTCAAATTATATCAAATTATACGCAGACGTAAAGATGGTAGTATCGTCAGCAAATAACGTACTACGAAAAGGTTTTAAGTATTCAAATACATCATTAATATAAATAATGAAAAGTAAAGGCCCTAAAACAGAGCCCTGTGGAACTCCGTGATGCATTTGTTCATAACCTGAATAAGAATTATTGAAACAAACAATTTGCCTACGGCTACTGAGGTAAGCTTTTGCAGCTTTAACTGAATGGCGGGACAAATTGGATGACTTGAAATAACAGACGATGATCTAGCTATTTAAGATACAGCTAAAGTGTCATCCACATCCAAACTATGTCTGTTGATAGAATTAAAATATACCTAGATTATTCTCTGCCGTCCTATCAATAGTAAGTCAATGACTAAAATAAAATCGGTACATGTTTGGCAGTTCTTCTGACGACTAATCTTATTGTTGTTTGTTGCATAAGTTTTCTTTTTATTTTTCCGAATGTTCCAGAACAATTAAGAACTTCTGCCATAAATTGAAAGTAGCAGTTTAAAGCAAGTTACAAACTTTGATTTAAAGAGTGTTACTATGGCAATAGATAGTACAAAAAACGCTATTTTTGCTATATTGTAGGTTATTCTACGACAAGGCAAAATTTCGTCTGGAAAGTAAGGACGTAGTCAAGCTTATTTATGATGTTTAATATTATTATTTAATAATTTTTCTCTATCTTCTCTTAAAATTAATGATAGGTATATGACTGGATCACCCTGTATATTATTCACCTATTTATTAGCTTTTATACTATTTAAACTAATTAAAATGAATATCTATACAATTTCTGTCAGTGAAGTCATGTATATGTTCCTTGATATCAAATATCTAGGTACACTAAGAAATAATTACTATAATAGGTACTATAAAATGTCATAACATCCGAATTACCTTTACAAAATATTCTGTAACAGCCTGACGCGCAGGAATGTTTAAGATAAAACAAACAAAATATTTTTAGCGATGAATAGAGCTCCGGATGCTTAGTTCTTAACATAGAACTTGTTTAAGATGAGGTTTCAGCATTGCAGTTTGTTTTTGCTTACAAGAACAGATATTTTTTTAAGTATTTAATACATTTTGCTGATTTAATAACTCCAAGTTACTATTTAACAACATTTTTTCTTGCAGTCCTTGGATAATAGCATCTTTCTGCTTAATAATATATTGAAATATATGCATATCTACCTTCTTTTCTTTACCAGCCACTTCAGACATGGCGTCGAAGAAGGCATTGTTATTTTCCTGATTATTTTCACAACATATAACGGCACCATTTTCCATCATATTTATATTCAAGAGCTTGGCACAACTCACATGAAAACTTTTACCACAATTCAAACACTTTAGACCATTCACAAGCTTTATATCTTTTACATAGAGAACTATTAATACCCCTATTTACTGCGGCAGCCATCACGTTGGCACATCACTAGCTAGAGTAAAAGGTTTCAACCGGGAAGATGTAAAGCGTTTTTTTGATATACTGGAAACCGAATACACCAAAGATAATTATCCGGCCAGTAGGGTATTTAATTGTGATGAAACTGGTTGTACAGGGGCATCAGGTAAAAGCAAAGAAAGCAAAGCAAAGAAAGGTAAAAAACATATAGGCCGGTTAACATCAGGAGAGCGAGGAAGCCTTATACTCTTGTCGTTTGCATGAGCGCAGGTGGAATTTATGTACTACCTCTACTAATATTTCCACGCAAGAATATGAAAGAGGAGCTCAAATATGGAGCTCCTCCAGGTTCCATTTTCGATTGTCACAAATGATTGGATACAAATGGAAATGTTCATTAAATCGTTTAAGCATTTTATCAAATATGTTAAGGTCTCCGCAGATGACACATGTTACAATTGTATGTTTATCTCCTCATTATTCCCATAAAATGCAGCCCTTAAAGATGGCCTTTTAAAGCTTACTATAATGAGGAAGATGGCCAGCTAACCAGAGATGTCCTATACGACCTATTGCACATTACCAAGTTTCACAATTAATCAGTTCCGCATTTTCCAAAGAAGCTACTTTAGAAATTGCTACAAATGGTTTTAGAAGAACTGGAATTTATCCATTAAACAAATATTTTTCAAGATCATGATTTCTTGTCTGAAGATGTTGCTGTAAATGAAAACCCAATAATTAATAATTCTAATACGTCTGTTGAAAACAATCCCAATACGTTAGTCGGAAACAATCTCAATACGTTGGTCCAAATGCTGTGTCCTTTACCCACAATTGCAACAACAGAACAATCAATCCGACCAAGAAAAAAAAGGTAAAGCTACGATTTTAACGAGTACTCCCAATAAAGATGAACTTGAGAGCAAAGCTAGCACTTCCAAACAAAATGTGCCAAATGTAAAGAGGAATGTATTACTATTCCTAAAAATACTAAAAATAGTAAGAAGAAACAAGACTCCTTGAATCCAACAGTGATATATCGACGGACTCCTGGCTACTTTGAATGATATTTCAGATGAAATGGAAAACAGCGAGTCGGATGCAGAATGTTTACATTGCCAAGAGTTATGGTCAAGACGTATTCATGGTGATTGGATTGATTGCCAAAATTGTCACAGATGGGCTCACTGTAGACGTACGAAATACCCGAAAAAACAATTTTTATGTAAATTTTGCACTGAATATTAGAGATGTATATTCATATTCTTAAAATAAGTGTTATTCTACCTAAAAGAAAGAGATTCTCCACTGTTAGAGCACTCTTGACAGTGATAGATGAGGTGGTGGAGTCTCTTGATTGGTGTACCTCAACGCATGCAACATTGTGTGATCTTACTAAAGCGTTCGATTGCGTTGATAACACCATCTTGCTGCAAAAGCTTGAATATTACGGTATTCGTAATAAAGTATTACAACTATTCAAATCTTACGTATCAGAGAGGCAGCAATATGTTAGTATTGACAATGTTGACTCAACCATGTGCCATACATTAAATGGTGTTCTGCAGGGGTCAGTATTAGGGCCTTTGCTATTTCTGATTTATATTAATGATCTACCGGCAAATATTTTTGACAGTACATGTGTCTTATTTGCCGATGATACAACCCTGCTGACTCCTGGTAATCTGAATACAGAGGAAAATACTCTGAGTACTGCTGAAATGTGGTTTTCAGCTAATAAGCTTAAACTTAATATCGAAAAGACACAAACGTTGACTTTTACTTCAGATAAATGGCATGAAGTACAGCTACATTGCTAGGAATAACATTCGATTCGGGCTTAAATTGGTCCGCTCATATTGCTAAACTATGTCAGAAACTTGCATCACAGATATTTGTGATGAGACAGTTGCGTCCTGTTGTGGACAATAATGTCCTGAGAACGGTGTATTTTTCATTATTTCACAGTAGGCTGACATATGGCGTTGCTTTATGGGGCAATTCTAGCTCCGCTTGTGGGGCATTTATTTTACAGAAAGCTGCGTTGCGCCTCATTTCAGCAATTTCTAGAGGTGTTCCTTGCAGAGATTTGTTTGTGAAGCTGATAACATAACATAACAAAAAATAATAAATATACAATTAGCTTATATAATAAATTTAAAAATTATTTTAAGGAAAAACAATTAAATCAGATGTCTCTGCAAGGGTTTCGCCGTTTTACAAGAGATTTTTTGCTGTGTCATTGTTTTTACACTATTGACGACTTTATTGTGTTCCTTAAGTGATTTAGTCTTGTCGTGTTGTGCTTTATTTACTTATTATTATTTATATATTTATTTTATTATTATTTCTTTTACTGACAATTCGTATGTGTATTTTACATTTTACCTGCATTACTTGTGTCTTTTATTGTATTTTTAGTGACGATTTTAATGTGTGCATTATTGATTTATACTTTGAATCTATACCTAGTTATGACTACAAATGTACGTGTATCTGTATGTATGAGTGGTCAATAAATATTTACTTTACTTTAAAAACAGTTTATAAGTAACTTTTATATTAAAAAATAATCACTTGTATATCTTCCCCTTAACAGCATTTATTTAATAATAAATCCTATCTTCTTTTCTACGTATTCCATAATGGGCACTACCTATATGTTCCTAATATGGAAAAACGCAGCTATAAAATATATTTTTTCCTTTCGCGTTATATGCCATTTTAGAGCACATTCAGTGAGACAAGAGACCTGTAATATGGTCTCATAATATGTATATCGAATTTTAACTAATAATGTACAATAAAAACTGAAAAATATTCCGTAGTAGGTACATGTACTCTAATACTTTTCAAGTGAACATTAGTTGAACGAGACTTTAAAGAAACTTTTGCCTTAGTTCGCAAAATAAGGCAAAACTTTTTCAGATTTCGAAGATTTCTTGTGTTTTAGCCAACATTAATTATTTTCAGAATTTATAAAATTTTATTATCAATAATCCAAAGATTATAAATTATTTATTGTCGTGCAGGACTATTTTGACTTTATCCAATTCCCAGACCTGTACCTATTTTAAAAAGTAATTAAAAATGACTCTTTACTAAATTTACTATATTATTTTTATTTTAATAGTTGTCTGCTTCCATAAATTGTAAGAGATTGTTAACATTATGTCGCTTTAATGTTATTTGTGGTTTACAATTATATTTTATGACACAAATTATAGGTATTAATATCAATTTTTCCTCAAAGACTATGATCATTTATTTATCTCTATTGAAACATATTTATTCCAATGTTTATTTTATAGTCTTGGGTAATTTATCACGCGAAATGATTTTAATCTTTTCATATTTGTTAGACATTTATTATTATATACATTTTTTGTACGTAAAATATGAAAAGTTGTAAAAGATAAATCAACGAATATTTCATTTGTTTCCATTTTGACAAGTATTTATATCACCTTCTCATATTTTATTTTCCAGGTAGCGGAATAGGTCGTAAATAAACGTCACATACTGATCATAATTCGTATAAAAATGAAAAATATTATTTACGTAGTAATATTTTTGTAGTTCTTTTAGACTTATCTATGTTAAGAATATTGCAACATCGAGCAAAAATTTGACACATGAATAATGCAGTCCTATTTTAAAGGCATATTACTCCCGAAATGTTTGTATGTATAGTATAGTATCAATAGACAGTAAACTTAATTATAAAAGTTTTTTCTCCTGAAATGTTTTGATATGACTAAAACCTATTGTACAGAAATATGGCATGTTAGAATCGAGCAAAAATTTGACACATGAATAATGCAGTCCTATTTTAAAGGCATATTACTCCCGAAATGTTTGTATGTATAGTATAGTATCAATAGACAGTAAACTTAATTATAAAAGTTTTTTCTTCTGAAATGTTTTGATATGACTAAAACCTATTGTACAGAAATATGGCATGTTAGAATGGATAGGATAAGGTTGCCTAATTTGTAACACTTAAATATTTTTTTATTTGAAAACGTAAGGAAATATTGTTGTCTTTATCTTATAGTATTACTACCGTTTGTTTACAAGACAAATATTATAATTTAATAAATAAACGAAAACAATGTGTTTCAAAAACATGTAGCAATGTGCAAAAATCCAATTTAGGATACCGGTTTTCCAAATTAGACCATGAGTTTCCATAACTGCATCCGTTACAAAATAGAAAAACAAATGATAAAATGAACGAAATAGAATTCAAAGTATTTCTTTTATTTTAAAAATATTAAATTATTTTTTGCAAACATATTTATTTGTACTTCTTAAAACATCTACACACTTAATATGGTATGATCTACATTTCACATATTGAATTATTTTTTCAATACTGTCCTCATCATATATTAAGCAATACCAATTTTCATTCTATATATCAATAATTTCAAGTAACTTATAGTAGTAACTGGAGCATGCGAAGGGTTTTGGTTCCTGACAGGCAGAGGTTTCTTGAATGGAAACATTTAAAAGATTTACAATTATTTTGCTCAAAATCACCTGTGCGGCCAGGGCAAGTTTGAAATTGTTTTTCTTCCATGTATCATATCTTCCACGTTCGGACATCCTTCATGAAAAAAAAAACAATACAAAAATATAGTATTCTTTAAAATCGACTTATATTGGGTCCAATTTTGACAACGGTAACCTGAACAGACAAACTATTATAATTCGCATACAAGAATTATTTGGAAGTACAAAAATAGTATATTGTTATATTAGGATTAAAAGTGCTACTTTTGTGACGAGCAAATTTTGTATCTGTGAGGCTAAGCGTAGCATAGTCAAAAGGATGCAAAATTGTGAGACAAAAAAAAAACACTTTAAATCCGAATAAAACATGCTATTTTTCTCCAACTGAAATCTCCCATGTAATTAGTAATTTGTGCTTTGAAATTATTTAAATCATATTGGGATAAAATTAATATTATTAAGTTCATTTTATGTGTACTATGTTAGTTTTATGTCATTCTCCGAAAAAATAAAGCGGTAATAAATTAATAGATTTATTACGTCTTTCCCAACCACAAAAACGCAAGAAATACAAATGACGATGTGACGTCACAGTATATGAATCAAGTCATGACATGAATGTCAAAATCGAACTGTCAAAGTCAAATTATGATGTGTTTCGTTGGTGTGCATTGTGTATAATATCCATATAATTATAGTAAATAATTCCAGCAGAGAGTGGTTTGTTAAAAGACAATCAGATAACCTGCCAAAAATTAACTCATTGTCAATGTTTTCGTTTCTGGGAGAAAGTCCAAATTTTATAGTGAATAATTTCAAGACGTCTGCATTTTACAGTTTGACAGTTAAAATAATGGGGTATTACACCTTTTTTAGTTATAGTCATATCTTCTTCCAACTATTAATTTTAAAACACACATCATCTTTATAATCTCTGAATAAAGTGATAAATGACTTACTGAAATGATCCTCGTAACAATATAACACCGTCGTGTTCGATAGTGTTGCATTCTATTTTTCGTCTCTATTCATTGAAATGCACCATTTCTTACGCACGTTTCCGGGGTGATTACCGTAGTGTTTTTGCACTTTGGTACCACTCAATACTTATAAAATTTGTGTTTTTCGGTTTCATCCCCTTCGGCAATCCAAAACTTATGTTATAATGCTGGACTGGACACCGAACACCAAACAAAGACCACAAAGTTTGACGCTAACCACAGATTACAAATTACGGAACGAGTTCGCTAACCGACTAAACTAAACCTACTTCGATTTGTCATCACGGACGTTTCCATATACTGTGACGTGAACCAATCAAAGTGTTGTTTCTGAACCCGTGACTATATTTGAATAAATTGATACATAAAATAATTAATTATGAAAAATATAAGATCAATTTTACAGAATTAGCAAGATATTCTTGTTGTTGATTTGGTTGACATTTATACGGAATTGGTATTGATTGACTGGACTTTCTTATCAGGAGTTACTGACGTAGATGAAGGATTTAATAAGTTTTATGAAAAACTGTATGAAATACTTAACACTTTTGTACCCAAAACAGTAACAAAAGGCAAGTCTTATCCGCCATGGTTTACATCCAACATTATTAAGAGTATTAAACTTAAACATAAAGCGCTACGTGACTATAAAAATTTCAATGATCCTCTAGCACATCAGGAATTTCGGTTTCTAAGAACGTATATAAAAAATGAAGTCAATGTTGAATATCAAAGGTACTGTCATAATATCGAGCGTAGCATAAAGATCAACCCAAATAAATTCTGGCATTTCATAAATACAAAAAAAACCAATAACTATGTATTACAAAAACAATAGCTATGGAAGGTAATGAGGAGTTGATAAAAGTTTTTTAGGGAATATTTCAGTAATTCTTTTGTTGACTCTAGTCATCCATTCATTGAATTGTTAACTAATAACACCTGTGCGGATATTTTCCAGCTCAATAAATTTATGGAAATGGAGGTGAAGACTGCCCTGAAAAAAATCAAACCTAAAAATATCATGGGACCGGATAAGCTTCCAGCTTTCTTATTACACGATTGTGCTTCAGTATTTGCAACACCTCTTACAATATTGTTTAATTTATCTATTAAACTAAGTATATTTCCTACTGTATTAAAACATTCGAAAGTAATCCCTGTGTTCAAGAAAGGAGAAAAGAATACAATTGAGAATTATAGACCAATAACAATTATTAATAACTTTCAAAAGGCATATGAATTTCTCTTATATGAGCCTACTTATGTAAAGAAGCATATTTCTGAACACCAACATAGATTTTTCAGAGGCAGATCGACAAATCTATTCTGTGTGACGCAATACATATCTAACGCAATCGATGATAACTCCCAAGTAGATGTCATTTACACTGAATTTACAAAAGCTTTTGATCGACTTGATCATAGTATCTTACTCTCCATGCTAAACACCATTGGATTTTCAACAAATTTATTAGAATTCTTTTTGTCTTACTTATTAGATAGAACAAGCTTTGTGGAATACCATGGTCAACGATCGAATAAGTTCATATCAACTTCTGGTGTCCCGCAGGGATCTGTTCTTGGACCTCTCCTCTTCAATATTTTTATTAATGACATAGTCAGTGATGTTAACATTACTTGCCTACTATATGATGATGATATGAAATTATATAACAAAATTGATAATTTTGATGATTGTGTGCAATTACAAGATGCGTTGATCAGAATGATTAATTGGTGCTATAATAACAAGCTACAGCTTAACATTAGTAAATGCAATGTCGTTACCTACTCCATTAAGCAGCAATTGGTAAAGTTTGAATATAGCATCGATAACGCCATTCTAAATAGATCGGAGAGGTTTCGCGATTTGGGTGTAATTTTTGATAGTAAATTATCATTCTCAAATCATGTAAGTGCCATTACAAGAGAAAGCTTTAGAGTTCTTGGTTTTGTTTTGCGTTCCTCACGTGATTTTGGTAATTTCGATACATTAAAACTATTATATGAGACTTTTGTTAGAACTACATTAGAATATGCATCTGTTATCTGGTCTCCTAAATATAACATTCACATACAAGGTATAGAGAGAATTCAGAGACGTTTCCTGAAGGCTGCGGCGTACAGAGAGGATGGTATTTATCCAGAGGTTGGTGTCTCACAGAATGAATTATTAATTAGATTCTCATTTCAAAGTCTGGAATCGCGTAGAACTATTGCACAGTTGGTTTTTTTGTATAAGATCTTACACAGCACAATTGATTGTCCTTCTATATTGTTGTTACTAAATTTTCGTATACCTAGACCTTCATCTCGTACTAACCTACCATTTTATTTGCCAACTCCACGGACAAATATTCAAAAATGTTCCCCTCTTTTTAGAATTTGTGACAACTATAATTCCTTTCATAATAATTTTGATATTTATAACTGTAAATTATCAGTAATTAAAAAACTTACTCTCAGTAGCTAGATGTAAAGATATGCTCATAAATATTTGTTAGTAAGTAGGTTATATGTTTGTAATTTGTTTCTCCATCACTGTTATATTGTGATTTATTTTTGATGTAAAATGTTATCTTTAATTCTTTTTTCCTGCCCTGTAATTGGACCTCGATCTGTTGGGCAGTGTACTGTTTAAATATATAAATATATAATAAAATAAAAATAATTTTAAGCATTTAAAAATTTCATGCAAATTGCCTATTGAGTTCATTATATTTGTCTGTGATTCAGTTTGGTAAAAAATCTGTAAAAATGGAATCTAATGAAGATTTAGGTGTATCTGAGGAGATACTGGAGTGTGTGAAAGAGGTTTCTTATCGATAAATTTATTAATATGTCACCAACGTTCTTTATGGTTTGGTGCAAAGAAAAAAACATTAAGTTGTATTCAGAAGATGTATTGATGCTGTATTTTTCAAACTTAGCAAATAAAATGATGCCATCTACCCTTTGGTCACAATATTCAATGTTGCGGTCAACGTTGGATATAAAGAAGGGGATTGATATAAGTAAATATTCAAAGTAACGTGCATATCTCAAGAAACAAAATAAGGGATAATAAAAAATCGCGAGTATTTACAAAAGAGCAAATTGATTGCTTTTTTAGTAGTGCACCTGATAATTTATAATTGACGATAAAGGTAAATGTATTAAAAATAAAAGAACAAAGTTTTAGTATTGGGGGTTGCAGGCGCATGCCGTTCTGAAGAATTAGTCAATTTAACAATTGTTATGTTCCGCCTTAATTATAAAAATTACCAATATCTAAACCAAAAGCACGTTCTTTGCTGGGAGACAATTACTTAAGTTTTTATCGAAAATATGTTGCTTTGCGTCCACCCGGATTGATAGAACGTCGATTATTTCTGAGATATGTTAGTGGAAAGTATCTCGCAAGAAGTGGTAAAATTGTTTAAGTTCTACAACTGGAAAGGATACAGTCGTGTCCATTTAACTGTACGTTACGACGAATATCTACTTTTTGGCTGACGGAGATGGTGGCCTCACTTGACTTAAAAGGCACGGAGAATGGAGATCGAGCACTTTGGCGGAAGGCTACATTGAAGACTCACATTTGAATAAAGAAAATATTGCTAATAGAGTACTGAAGTTGAAGATCTGAAGATAATATAGCTATTAACAAAAACGTGTTGGACTGGCTTTGAGAATTGCTAAAATAATAAGGATAGTGGCAGTTTTAGTGATTTATTTAATTTTACTACTCGTTCAAACTGTATATTAATATCAATGTGAATAAACAAAAATTATTGCAAATATTGTTGAATAAACTTTTTAAATTAGAACTTAAATTAAATCTAAGGATTGAAAGTGTCAACATTAATTCCTCGGATTAAAAGTGAATACTTTTGTTGTTAAGATACCATTTTTTTTCTCAGTAAGGAAAATGTCACCTTAGAGACCCCTGATAGTCAAAATATGTCATAGTTTTGTGACGGTTGAAGAAAATTGTAATATTATTGTATTGGGATTAAAAGTGCCACTTTTGTGGCGACCAAATTTTGTATTTACGAAGCGAAAATTTAACTCCCTGTATAATCGAGTATGCCGTTTTCAATGAAAATATTTCTAAGAAGCTGTCACTTCTGATAATTAAGGAATTCGTTACCAACTGCGTTATTTTAAATGAAATAATATATTTTTATTCAATTTTTGGATTCTCCACGTTATTTCAACGAGACTTTCATAAAACTTTCCTGTACATAATCCTTGTCGTTTTCAAGATGTTTACAATATAAAATAAAATAGTTGAATCTTTGAAAATTCTACCAACGTTTTACAAGGGGCTTAATTTCATACAAGATGTAAAATGAAGTGCCGTATTTTGTTAACTTCAAACCGTCAAAACTATTTTTTTTTATTAAACGCCCTGTATATTTTTACATCTTCTAGTGCAGAATTTTATTCTTTGTTAATCCATATTACACTTTCCTATACCTGTCTTACTTTTTGAGTAAATGAGGATTTCTATTGAAATTAAGGAAATGTGTGATATTTTTGCTGAGATAGTTATGAAAACGATAGTAATTAGAACTATTATTACCTGTCAATTTTTTTCTAAATTTAAAAAAGTAAAAGCAGATATGGATCTGTGTTAATATGTTACAAAAATTTATTATTAAAATTTCATCCTCAAGGCCAAGTGCTTTCAATTTAATAAACAAAAAATGATGCATTTTATTTTTTTTAATACGTTGAATAGACGAATAAGATAATCCCAAATGTGCAGAAGCCGATTCTATAGAGCTCTGTGCATATACAGGGTGTCCCAAAATAGAAGGCCGTACCATTAACTACATATTCTTTGGACAAAAATAATGCGACTTTTCTTATGCCATTTTTTATTTGGACGTCCCTGTTTCAATATACAGGGTGTTAAAGTTGCATTTTAAAAAACTATTTTTGTTAATAATTCCATTGTTTTGTAAGACAGACTTGAAATTTTGCACGTACTTTTATCTTATTCCGGCATACTTATCATATAATTTGGGTGAAAACAATCGAACGGCCAATGGAGGTAACTGTGGGATGTAGTACCCTTTATCCCCTCCAATTATTTCTAAGTACGCCTATGCAGCTTTTTCTTAAAATATCAAACGTAGAATTTTCTTCTGATCATTTCATCTCTTTTGTATTTTTTTGTTTAAATGCTCCGTTCTAGAGAAAAACGACAATTTGTAGTGCACATAAATCTATAATTCACTATCATTTTCAAGTGAAACTGAAATTTTGTGGATTACAATACCTTGGCAACTTAGGAAATCGTAATACTTACTGAATGAATATTTGCTATTTAAAACAAAATGGATAATTCTAAATGTTATAATATGAGGAATACTTATGAATTGAAAAAATAATATGGCATTAAAATCTGTAATACAGTTCTCTTATTAAACAAAAAAATAATAGTGTCATTTAGTAATAGTAATAATGAACGATCAACATAATAACTTTTTACCTAAATAACATTAAATTAAATAATTCATTAATTAGTACTAATTTAACAAACGTTCTACTTGTCCACCCTCCTCATTAACATATGTATGTACCCTTTTAAGTAGTGAAAACCTTATCTTTTGAAAGATATTTTCCTTTTGCGTAAGTTCATCAGCTATTACCATTACTATTCTCTCTCTGAGATGGTTATTGTCGTTTATTTCTGCAGTATAAACCATATCTTTCATATAACCCCAGAAAAGAAAACAATGGATTAAAGTCAGGAGATCGTGGTAGCCATTGAATAAGTGCGTCTTGTCCTCGACCAATCCAATGATTGGGAAATAAATGGCTATTTAAATACTGCCGGATTTTTTTACCATAACGGGGTGGAGCACCGCCAAGCTGCATCCACATACCGTCACGTACAATAACAGATAAATCATGTAAAACATCTCGGAATTCATTTTGTAGAAAATTTAAAAATGATGCTGAATTTAAATTATTTAGTATGAATAAGGGACCCAGACATTAACCCTGAATGTAAATTGATGGTGTTCTACAATGGTTGCATGGGGATTCAAATCCGTCCATACGTGGATGTTATGTACGTTTGTCAATCAATTTCTTGTAAACCTTGCCTCATCCGTGAATAGAATTTTTCTTACAAAATCCCTATCTGCATCATTTTGTGTTAACAACCAACGAAATTGCATCCTAGAAATAAAATCTTGGGGAGGAATATTTTGTACGGGTTAGATGTGATACGGGTGCAGAAGTTGGGTTTTTAAAGTCCAATGAACATCCATTTTTGTACAATTTTCTATTTGTCGACAAACAATATTTGTACTTCTGCTTGGTTCTTCTTCTACCAGTGCTAAGATTTGTTCCTTTTGTCAAGGGCTTAATTTTCTATATAGGCCGCAAATTCCGAACTTCTGATCCATGAACTTTCACAAAGATGCCGATCCAAATTTAAGAAAACCTTCCTTTTAGGATGAGATCTATTGGGATAAGAGAGCTTACTATTTTTTCCTGACATTCATCGGCCGCTAAAACATTTGTAACCTATCAATACATGTCGTTTTTCTCCAAAACGGAGCATTTAAACAAAAAATTACAAAAGAGATAAAATGATCAGAAGAAAATTCTGTGTTGGATATTTCAAGAAAAAGTTGCTTAGGCGCACTTAGAAATAATTGGAGGGGATAAAGGTTACTGCATCCCTCAGTTACCACCATTCGCTCTTTCACCAAAATTACGTGATAAGTATGCCGAAATAAGATAAAAGTACGTGCAAAATTTCAAGTGTGTATCTTACAAAACAATGGAATTATTAACAGAAATAGTTTTTTAAAATGTAACTTTAACACCCTGTATATTGAAATAGGGACGCCCAAATAAAAAATGGCATAAGAAAAGTCGCATTATTTTTGTCCAAAGAATATGTGGTTAATGGTATGGCCTTCTATTTTGGGACACCCTGTATATTAAAATAACCAATTGCATTAATTTGACTTTTATTATCTACAACTAGTTTCGGAACTTCATGTCTGATTTTAGTTCTCTAAATTTAGAAAAGTTTGATAATAATCGTCCGCATACTTTTTCGATTACCTACTGGTGATGATTATGAACATCATCGTTGTGCGCGGGTCCATTAAAATTGTGTTGCATTGCTTGTTATGTTCCACCAAGGATTCATCCAAATTGATTTTGGCTGCATTGCTTGTTATGTTGCACCTAAAAAGGGGTCGTTCAAATTGATTGTGGTTTAAGAAACGTAGAAATTAAAAATTGTTTATAAAGTTATATTCGTAAGTTCTAGTGCTTTTAAATTTAAATAAATGAGACAACATACTTTTAATATGACAAAATAGTAAATCATGGGTCAAAATAAATTATATATAATGTGCAATTTGAATACAGAACTTTATGAAAATTTTAGATTAAAGACATTTATTCAGCTAAATATAAAAATATTACATTTTGTGAGAAATGATAAAGTGTTCTTAAGAAATACTCGTTTACAAAGAAAAGGATTCTTCATTCATATTTCACAATGGAATCACATCACGGATGTTTTCTAAAGGACCCAACTACGTGTGTTAAATTTAATTTGAAAGGAAAAGAATATAATTGGCTCCAAGAGGATAATATGAAAACGTCATTTTTTATATTCGGTCCTTTATCCTCGGTAAAATACATAAACAGAAATGTATGGGGAAAATCAACAAATAAAGTCACATAATTGAGCTGTATTGTATTATGATTGATCTGCAGTTATCGTTATTTATACAAGTGGTAACTGGAATATGAATTAGATTTGAAATGTCTTCTTATTTTACTAATATAATCTACTCATATTGTGTTAAATTCAATTGTGACAAAAGTAACAGATAATGTGCATTTAACTAAAGGTCCCAAGGAAATAATTATTAGAAATTTAAAGAAGACGGATCAGTAAGAAATATAAATACCTAATTAATTTATTTCAATAACAAACAACATTCCAATATACAGAAAATTAAAATATTAAATAACTTCTTGATATATGAATAAGGTAAAAAATTATAGATATGCAGGGTGTTTCGTAACTGGACAGCCGAAATTAAATGTAGAATTTTAACTATGAAATAAAGAAAAACTTTTTCTAGATTATAAAAAAATGTAAAACAAGGCAGCTATGAAAATAAAAGTTTGTTTATTATTTGACAGATATATCCAGTTTAATACTTGGTGTATTATTTTTAATGGGCAACTGCTATCTATTCACAATTTACCTAATCGGTTAAATGGTAACGTATAGGTACATAGCATTTTCAGAAAATGGGTTCAAGATTTATAGATGCTGCTAAATGAATGTGGTATCAGCATGATGGTGCATCAGTTGCACCACATACCGGAAGAAATGTGGTGGAGTGGCTCAATAATAATTTCAGTGGGAGATGGATTGGAACGCGGGTCCTGTTCATTGGTCTGCATTGGTCTTAGCCTTCTAGACTTTTATTTATGGGGTACCTTAAAACAATCGGTTTATACTAAAGCAATTAATACTATTAAGCAATTAGAAGATGGAATGTTAAATTGTGCATAGTATTCAAAACACTGTAAATTTTGTAGTTTACAATTCACTTGTTTTGCATTGCCAGGCATATATCAATGTCAATGGTGGCATTTTTGAACATCTACTATAGTTTCTAAAGTTGCAATAACGTTTGTTTAAATTTATTATTTATTTTAGTGTGATGTTACAAATTGTCGAACAAAATAATAAAGTATTTTTATAACCGAATATCTCTTAAATAAACCCCGACCTGAAAAAAGTTATTCTTTATTTCATGTTTAAAATTCGATTTTACATAATATGACATTTCATTTTGGCTGCCCAGTGTCCAGTTACATCATTAGATGTTTTAAGATACAGACAGTAAATATACTTTACTTTAGATTGATATAACAGTAGGTGAAATATAAGTAGTCTGCTACTTCCTGCTCGGCTCCGGTTTCGGACTTCTTAGCCCTCATCAGTATCCGAAATCGGTCTATGTCTGGTAGGGTTTTTGACAATGGTTCTTGGATGTTCGCACAGATACTACAGGTGTCATTCAATGCCGGTCGAGGCATTAGTCCGCGGAATAGTTATTTTCTGCAGTATCATTTATAAATTTAATGACATTTAAGTACCTGCTGCCATGTAGGTCGCTTCCTGTAAGTCGAGCCGCTTAGACCAAGCAGGAAGTAGCAGACCACTTATATCTCACAATATGTGAACATACATATGAAGAAACATCGTCATCTTACCTATAGCTGAGGACTAACAAACCCGAAACCGCATTAGTCATCAAATTAAGAAGGAAATTGACAATTTTTATGGTACTCACTTCCACAGCAAGTATTACGATATCAACACTAGCTTAACAGCTTTATTTTTTAAGTTAGAAAATCTTCAGTTACCACAGACCAGCAAACTGCGTCCTAGAAAAATTGCATTACTGCAGGGAATGCATAGCTATAAAGTAATTTTATACAACAAAGCCAAAGAAATTGAATTCATCCAAGAAATGGACAAACAGTTAAATCATATAAATAAAATGGTAGAAAATTACAGAGGTAAAGACGAAGAACTAAAAGTAATAGAGAACAAACTGAAAGTAATACAGACGAAAATTAACAACACAAAAATTGATGAAAAACGAAAGACACATCTAGAACAAAAACTGAACATTTTAGTTGGAGAATGTACCCGTTTTAAAAAAGCCAAAGAAGTACTACCGAAAGACTACATAGGCAGCACATCTTTTTTCAAAGACGTGGAGAATAATTTGAATAAAAACAAAATGTCGCCGAACTTGCAAGGTGTAACAGCTCGATTAGAAGAAATCCAAAATGAAATTTATTTGGTACGGAAACAAGTTACTCAATTTACCAACACTGATACTAGTGAAGAATACCATAGACCATAGAGGACACCTTACTAAGGCTGAAGATGAGATTGAACAAACTTCCTTCCGAATATATTACCAAGCAGCACCAGCTGGAAAAAGCGACAGATGAGTGCTTTAATATTTTAGATGAAAGAACAATAGATGTCGCCAGTGTTATGGAGATTGAAAAAGCATTGGACAGGATCGATGAAAAGTTTCAATGTACAGTTGGGGACGATGGTAAAGGTACTTTAGATGAAAAATTGATTTCCCTGCAAGTAAAACTTGGAAAGCTACGAGTAAATGAAGATTTGATACAGAGGAGAAATAGGTGTGCCGAAAGGATTAATAAATATTTAAGATGAGTATAAGATAAGGCAACCACGCAGAATCAGTCGAATTAAAATATATATATATACTATATTTAGCCTTTAATAATTGTTAATTCATTACGGCTTTGTATTCAAAATATATCAAAAATAAATTTATGTTACCTAATGTCATGTTTTATAAAAGTAATCACTATTTTATTTTATGTAGGTGGTACAAATGCAGTCAATATTTCATTTTTACATAAAATGTCCATCAGTAAATATATCAGTAATGGGGAATTTTACCTGAAATGAAATAAATTAGTAAATATTTTGAACTTAAGATAAATGAACAAAAACTCTATTCTTCGCTAAATAATCTCATTCGGCGTACTATCTTATCTCAGAATAAACAAGAAAAGATATCGTAGAAACTTAACAGACAATTTTAATAACGTCATTAACTAACATACTATTTCTGTGTCGCTTCATATTTGTGCTATTTTTAGTTGGAAGTAAACATGAACAGAACTGATAAAGAACCAGGAGCAAGTGTGCCTCAGTCCCCCAGATTTTTCAGAAGAAAAATCATTTCACAAGTGAGTAACGAATCAACAAATACTTCTCAAGGTAAAGTGGTTCTGGGCGAGGTTGACCAGAAGCTGAAGTCAATGAGACGGAAGAGACTGGACAGGCTCAGTACCTTTGTAATGGAACAGAGTAAACTCTCCGAGGAAAGAGAAAACAAAAATAAAGAAGGAAATGAAATAGAGGAGGCTATAATGTCCATGAAACAAGCAAATGAAGAAAAAAATACTTCTTTCACGTCCATTGTTGAAGAACACGTGACAGAAATAAAAGGAAAGGTAAATGAAGAAATAGAGTCTAGAAATAATAGCAGTGCTCCTAGAACTCCGAAATTATCCAGAAAAAGTAGTAATGAATCTGTAGATAAATCCAAACAATCATCCACGAAAAAATTCATAAACAAATTAAATTTTACCACCACACAGTCTGTACGCTCATCTCTAGAAGATTTGACTGGCGATTATGAAGGCTTGGCATCAAATACTGTCACAGTTAGGCACAATAGTAAACCAGAAGTAATGAAAAGAACTTCTCTTGAAGAAGATAAAAGTGAGAAAGTGGAGAATATAACTAACATCTCTAATCCTCTTCTAAGTCCAATTGGTAAGCAGAGAAAAGGTATCTATTTATATGAGAGAGAATGCAAATTCTTAGACAATGAAAAATCACAGGCAATGTTTACATTTACAAAAAGAGAAAATACTAGCCAACAAGAAGTGGCAAAAAAATTGGAACCCGAAATCACTACTATAAGGGAAGCTTTAGTACAAAGGTCTGCTGAGTTTGGTAAAACTTTAGATATAAATCCTGAACAGACTCCTAAAACAACGATTTTGGAAGTAAAAACAAGAAATAGTTACGAAAATAGAAGTACAGTTGCTAGTGCAAACAAACCGCCTTTGTTGCTGAAAACGTTTAAAAGGAATAGTCTAGGTGACAGTTTGGATGGTAAATTTGTAAATAAAGCTGATTATAACCCAGTTTCAGTACCTGAGTCACCTGGGATTGATAAGAAAAATTATCATTTTATCAAGAAGACTGAAGCGACGAATCAACAAGGTTATGCAAAAATATCTAAGTATTCGAATCTTACCAATTATAAAAATTTAGAACTGCAGTTCCAACAAAATGAAAAAGAAACAGGTTCAACAAGAAACAATGTTCCACCAAAAAGTCCAATGCCTTTGCCAAGGAGGACTTCACACGAAGAGAGAATTTTGAAAAAGTTCCAAAGGAATTGGGACAGCTTGAATGAAATTACCGAAAATGATACAGATGTGGATTCCGACGAAATAGAAGATTTGAAGAAGACTTTCGAGGAAGTTGACACACTTTTGGTCGAATATTATTCGAAATTGAATAGATTAGAAAGAAAAACTTCTGACGATGATTACTGTCAAAAACTGATAGTTATGAAAGAAGAACTACAAAAAATCGAAGAAAAAATGCCAAAATTTAAGGGACTAAAAAGAGATTCAAGCTACCTACAGTTAAACAATAAATTATTGAATTTTTTGTCTGAAATTCAGAAGATCAAAAGCAGTAAATCTGACGTACACAGTGAGAAGCAGCTAGTTATGAAACAAGCTGAAAGTTTGCTGAAAATTTTAGAAAACAGAGTTGAGAGAAATGAAAATATTTTGTTTGAGGTACTAGACGCACAAGTTTCGAGCATTAGCACAAATATATTCAACATCACCAGGGTTTAAGGTAATTGAAAAAGTTATTAAATCATATATATTTTTTTTAAATTTAACATGATACACCCAAATTTTGTGTAAAATATCAGTATGTTAGTAATCATTTTTAAATTATTTCAATATGCAGCTACTAGTATATGCAACCATCAACATTCAAGAGTGATTGATATAATCTAACTTATTCACGATAAATCTTTATATATTTTTGGCTGACAAGAATATTTTTTGTTACATACTTTAGTCTAAATTTATTTATTTTAAATAAATACTTGTGGTAATTGGACAGGGGGGGGGGTTAAATAGACAGGGAATTCAGTAAAACATGAGACATACTTTAAAGTTACCTTGTTTGGACAAAAATAATGTGAATTCAATCACCTTACCATAAGAAGTTGTAGGCCTGAGAAACTATTTTTTTTATATTATATAATTTTATTATTGTATTCAAATTTTGGAAAATAAGTTTTTTGTGTGAGAATGAAACAAAAAAGTACCTTCTCAGGCCTAACGTCTTAAGGAAGCAAAATTGTATCAAAACCAGTTAATTTAATGCATATCATTTTTGTCTAAGGAAGCTAGTCCATTATTTTCTGAACACCGTATACAGGGCGTTTTAAATGAAGTAGCAAAAATGAAGCCACAGATTCCTTAGGATTCCTTAAATCGATTTAACCTAATATAGTATCCCAAGTCATAAAAAAAGATACAGGGTGTCAAAGTTAAAATTTTATTTTCGATATTTGCAGATAACAACTTAAAAAATCCAAATATTTACATAAAATTTGTAAATCTGGGGTTTTTGCGAGCGAGAAATTAAAACAAATTTGAATATCTCGCCCGCAAAAAAAACCCGATTTTCAAATTTTATGTAAATATTTAGTTTTCTGAAGAAGTTAGTTACAAATATCGAAAATAAAAATTGCTTTTGCTAGTCGCTGTCGAATGCTTTTTCTATGTCCTACTGGACATAGAAAAAGCATTCGACACAGTATGGTTGAATGGACTGCCGTACAAATTGATACATTTACACAAACTACCTAAACATATGACTAATTTGCTATACGGCTACATGACTAATCGAAGCATACAGGTTAAAATTAATAATACATTATCAAGTATAAAACTTCTAAATGCAGGCGTTCCGCAAGGTACTGTACCTTCGCCGATATTATATAACCTGTATGTCTCTGATTTACCGACCTGTCCGATAACGAAAACCACGATGTACGCTGACGATACGACAATCTATGCATCTTCTTTCTCTGCACAGACTGCGACGCAAAAAATAAAATACCATCTAGACAAACTCATGACGTATTACAAAGACGAACACAAATACAAATTAACGAACAAAAGACTGAGACAATAACTTTGACTAGAAGGTTTACCGAGACGACAACATTCAGCAAAATAAAAATCAATAATGAAATAGTAAAAGAAAATAATACCGTCAAATATTTAGGAATTACGCTGGATAGGCGGCTGAGCTTCATAAAACAACTAGAGAACTACATTACATACCAGATGACATCAGACGTGTACACAAATACTTGACAGAAAACTTGGACTGATGACTGGACTATTACGGACAGACATCATCAAGCGTTCACACAGATAAACACGCCTGCCAGAAAACATATACAGGATGTGCTTTAATAAACAGCGGCTCAGGGGTTCGAAATATTTGGAGTAGGTTTTGGTAATTTTCCTACATAAATAAGATATATTTGTCAGAAACAATTGAGTATTTAACATTATTTAGTCTAGTGCTATAGCGCTCATTAAAAATAAATAGCAGTATAACTTTGGTAAACTGTTTTGACATCTAAGCATAATTAAAAAGTACAAAGAGGCAAGAGGCAGAACATCGCCGGGGGTGGCGCTACGTCGCATGACTTCAGTACCGCTACTCAAATATATAAAATAAATACACATATGACTTGTCACAATGTATTATAAGCAACTTAGTGTAATAATAAAAAAGTTTAAAAGTAAAAGTAAGTAAGTAGCATTAGTCCGCAAAGTAGTTGTTTCCTGCAGTATCATTTATAAATATGAAACAACAGTAGTTTCTTTTTGTATTTATCTTCAGAAACTAGGTAATGTATGATGTTTCTGAGGATAAAGACAAAAATATGGTAGATAGTGGCAATTTCTTTGAAAAAACATTCTTTAAATCATATTTTACAAGATTATCTATATTACTTACCAGTGCGAGTATATTATAATTGCGCACTATGATAATGATAATTACTGAAACAGCTGTTTATACAATACCGTTTTGAGAAGCATAAAAATAAATGAAACAATACGTGCCTTCAAACCGTTATAAAATTCAATAATGTATTCCATAGACAAAAAAATGTATAAATTGTCAAAAATATAATTACAACTAAAACTGAAACTGAAACTGAAACTAAAACAATATTAAACCAATACTAAACCGAAACTGAACTTAAACAAAGAGTGCACTCAACATATTTAGTAAACACAAAAAATATAAACGGTAAAGAGACTATATAATCAAATAAGGTTTAAGTTCATATTTAAATCTATTTTCATTATTAATGTTATGTTATCCGAATGTTACCTCCTTACAGGATACTAGTTGCAAAAAAATTGGCTTGCAGAAATTCCACAGCCTTCTCACATTTTGCGAGGTGTTAACCTGAAGAACGGAACATGCTGTATATACTACTCTGGTGCTAATCTTACTACAGTTAAGACATACGGTGGTTCTTGAAAAAATATTTTTTTATATAAGATTAATCACGAAAACGAAGAAGAAAAAATAAATAAATAATATTTCTATATTTAAAACATCAAGACATTTTACAGGTTATGATTTATGATAATGAATATTTTTAAAATTTTTTGACAAGGGTGATCCTTAAGATAAAGAGATTTTTATGAATACGAATCACATTTCACATTTTCTTTAAAAGCTATCTTGGAAAAGTATCAAATGATATGTGCTTTTCAGATAACCTGGTGCGACTTCGTTTTCGCCGTATCGCTGGAGAATTTCGAACATATCTTTGGGAAAGCGGCCCTGGATCAGTATCCGGCGCTCAAGGCGTTGAAAATAAAAGTCTACAGCATCCCCAGCATAGCCGCGTGGGTGGCCAAGAGACCAGTCACCGAATCGTAAAAGGTAAATAGACGCAGTGGGTGGAACGACGACGACATTTGGCAAAACGTACACTGAGAAAACGATTTGGTTCTAATGTAGGTTTAACTCATTTGACAAATGGCGCACTTCGAAATTCGAACCCAAATTCATATAATTTATTTGTTTTATTACGTTGATATAACTTGATCACTAGTAATGCTTAAATAATATACAAAAATAGTAACAAATAAACATATTTTTAACATTAAGATTTTAATATAGATTGCTATAACAAGGATAGATAATAATTACATTCCAATATACAAAAGTGTAGTTTAAAAAACAGTGATGTTATTTGCAATCTGATGATAGACGTTTCTAAAACCGAGGCTGTAATATAATATTGAAAGTTGTCTGTTTTTTTTATTAGTTGTAACAATATTAAACAATGTTATATTTACATACTTTATTTATATAATCCCTTCGACAATGTCTGAGACCCATATAACCACGAATGCTAGGTAACCTAATTTACACTAATGATTACATTTAACACAAAATTCTCTAAAGATACTCCTGTCAAGAATTCAGAATTCTGATGTCACGGCTGACGTTACACATTTGTTTTTATTGTCAACGTAATTTTCCACAATTGGTCGCGTTAAAAACAATCATTTATTACAATTTAGTGCAATATATAATGCAAACTTTTAGTGTAGTATATAGCTTTATTACTATCAGTTGCAGTTTCTTAAATATTTTAATGAAAATATAATGAATTATTCATTTGTTCGTATGACGTAAGTCGTCTGAATTTTTGTCGCGAGTATAGATAATGATCCCATTTTGGTCATAATAACATTTACGTTATTTCAATAACATCGTTATTTCTTAACAGTTACATACTACCAAAATTTAAGATGATGAAATATAACATTTAACCTTGAAATAATGTCAATGGTATTACGTCCAAAACGAGATACATACTTGGGCTAAATATTTCAGTGAGGTGCATATCACATTTTGTTCACACAAATCATTGTATATTAGTTTGATCTTTTCCGGGTTGTTCTGTCGTAATCCAGGCAATTGATCGCTGCTAATAACATGATTAAAGTGCACATCCTTAGCTTCATCCGGGATTATTTAACCTGCCCTTGTTGTTCTGTGCACATGTCCTCGCAGTATCGGAAAGTTCGCGCTCCAGCACCGACACTGTTAGACCGCTGCTAGTCTGAAAACAACAAGGGCAAGTCAAAGAAAATCCCAGCACCGCTAGTTATATGCACTTTAATGCTGTTACTTAGATTTCGGCATAACAACCTCAAATACCACTATAGATCAAATAACAGTGCCAGCTTCATACAGCTATCATAAAGCTTCAAACCGCAATATGCAAGGTGCCAGGACGCTAAACCGACAAACGAAGGCAGCAGGGTTATAATTAAATCGATTTGACATAACCGTCTTATCCAAAAATGCTTCGTAAAAGAGGTAGGGCTCTTTGAAAATTTTACATTGATTTTTTTAATTGTGCAGATTCTTGTTTATCTAGAAAGATCAAACTTAAATTATGTAGGACAGCCTTTTAATGTAAAAATTATTTTTTAATGGTATCATAGGCGTCACATTTGGGAAGGTAAATTTATATTTTAAATAATATTTTTTATCGTCGGTTTGGTATTTTTAATATTAAAATCGAAAATTTCAGAGTGTTCTAGATTAAAAAGATATTATCTTAAGTGTCTAGGGTGTACCGTATGCGAGAAAAATCTATTTGAAATATGTGTGTCTTTTTGCACGATATTATTCCAAAATTACAAATTCTTTGCTAATATTTAGTAGTTGGCTTTGGAAAGCCGATAAAGTTAAATTCTATAAAAATGATGGAATTTTGTATTAAATAGTATCAAAAATTGGCAAAAATTATAACAAAACGACGATTAACAAAAACCAACAAACATTTAACTTTAACAATGCTTTACATGAAGTCCATAGCTTTGAATGCATAAAGTGATTCATTTCTCTAATGTTTTAATCTAATCTTCTCTAAAAAAAGCCCCACCTTTCCCTTAGCAAGCATTTTTGGATAAGATCATTCATGTCAAATCGATATGAAATCATCCCTAGAATTTTCTGAATTTGTTTGTCGACTTATTTTCCGGGCGTCCTGTATTTTAAAGTTTTAACTACCATTAAAATAATAATGCACAGTAAGGTAGGTTTTTAATTTTTTATCCTAAACTAAAGTATTTTGTATGGGAATGATTAAATAAGCTCTACTGAAACCCATTTTGATTCGGAGATAATAAAAAAACTTTTATTAAGTTTTTTCAACATAAATTTACTCTACACTTCATTCATTACATTCAGGTTTATTTGGTGCTATAATATGTCTATTTCATGTTGAATTACTGTTCCAGATCTTCAAATGTGTACAGACAATTTTTAAATATATTCTAATAATCGATTTATCACCATTAGATTTTTGCAGAGATTTTCTAGCTTCTGCTGCAGTAGATATGTTGTACTCCCTTCTGTTGAACATATTTATGTGTTCATCGTCATGCATTATTTCCTGATTGCGGGATAACGATTTGATACCGTTCTCGGTTATTATTTCTCGGAAAGAAATTAGGTCTATTATCATTTCACCCATATAGTTTATCCAAAGTTATACCGATATATCTATTGAACAACAAAAACCTTATAGGGATGCATGTACAATTGCTTTTCCAATGCATTGTGTCAAGAGCCAAGTGCCAACATCTACGGGCAATATACATTCAAAGATCCAAACTTAGGGTTCGAGCGCGTAAGAGTACGCACTTAATTTTTAATTATAAATAACATCAGCACTTAACATGATAATAACATTAGACCAGACCGTTCTTAAGCAACCTTAAATAGTTTTTATAGCTATCAGCTAGCTAGCTATATTTATCAGAAAAAATATAATGTTTTTAACAATTTCCACCAAGTAAGGACATTTCAAGTAAAAGTAAGGACGGAGAGGTTGTACTGCTCTTCCAAAACAAGGACAACCCTAGTAGTTGCCAAGAAGTACGCATGCATATTTTGGTGCTTACTCTTGCAGAACTAAATCTTAAAATGAATAGCACGTCATGGCAAACCTATGTTCTAGCCATTATATAAACTCCAATACATAACTTGAAAGATTATTATTATTAAATATAGGGCCCTTACTTACACATCACACTATTGAACAACAACCATAGAAATCATAAAATATATAGAACGCTAAAAGAGGTATCGAAAATAATAAAAAAACGCGAGTCTGGTAATATTGTAGTAACTTAAGTAACGTTCAGATAAACGTTAGTGCAATGGCACTGCAGTTGTACTGTTGTATTGTAATTGTATTATATGGTGTTAAATATTATTTACATAAAATTACTGTAGACTTAAGAAGTTGTGGAATTTTTCCGCTGTAAGTTGTCGACATGCAAAAACTCAAGATTCTTGACCTTCAGAGAGGTTATGTTTATGTTTTCTCAACTACGTCCCTATCTACTGAAATTGTTGGTTTTTATCATTTGCCGAATAGTAATTAAAAGCCTACCCTAGATAAAATATAAGCCTACAATCTGCAGGAATAGATGGTCTATTTAAATGTTCGGTTAAATCACAGTATACTAGTATACTGTGGGTTAAATGTCATTCGGGTGAAATGAAAAAATAATCGGCATTCTCATTTCACATTTCTTTGTATAAATTATAGAAATCACCTTGCATGTGCTATCTGCGGTTAATAGGTCGCACCCACCATCTCCGAGTTCTTCTTTTAATTTTTTTTGCATGTATAGTTTTAATACATATTGACGTCGCTGCGAATGAGAGCAGCAAAAGTAACTGTTTCTAAACCAAACAGTCCTCTTCATCCATTTTTTTAGAAACAAATCAATTCTAAACTAAATATCTAAATTAGAATTTAATTTAAAAACTTAACCTGCAAAAATGTGAATCTTCTGTTTACTGTCAAAAACAGTTTTCGGATTGGTCCTTGTATGATTGTTGGAAAAGGATTGGTAAATGCTAAAATGCTTTTAGCTTCTGCCATACAACTGCAGTACAAAGGCGTTACTGTTAAGTTTATCTGAACGTTACAAAAGTCACCCGTATTTCTCGCCGTTTTACTTCAGTATCTTTGAATATTTGCAGGTGGAATGAGTTAACATTCCTATTATTTGCTAAACCCTAGATTATTCAGATATTAAATGTCTAAAATTATTTGTATTTTGCAGAAAACACTATTTCAAGAATGCGGCGCCCTTTTTAATAACTTTTCTGCAGTACCAATGCAACCGCACTAATCTTATGTGAATGAAGCTTTAGCTTTCGGGGTAGCTTCACACTAATAGGCGGGAACTTCAAAATATGAAAATTTTACATCCAATTTGTGATTTCTATGGTCCAATTACAAACATTCCGTTTTGGACTCAATTGTATGCTGGGATTAAACTGCAGTGTAACCAACTGCTTACATTAAGTTTTCCCTAGTTCGCTGCTTTCTAGGTTCTTCCATAGTCTGACTATTTTTGAGTGCGTAATGTAAAGGCTTCTGGCATTCTATATATCTTATGATTTCTATGACAACAACCACAAAATACTTACCAATGAAATCGAAAATATTATAATATTTGGAATACAAATAAATTTTATGCTGTTAATTCGGATAACGCACACGCATCGATTTTAAATTCTAACCAACAATAATCATAACAATCAAAACACCACATCAACGCATTTTTAAGTTGTTACTAACTATTGAAAAAAAAACAAATGCCTACTCTTAAAGAATGCGTACTCTTAGATGTTTCTACATTTATTCAAAATCAATTTAATTTAATTTTTATTTGACCGATATTAGAATGTCTTTAGTTTTAAGTTTAAAGGGTTAGCAAACCACAAATTTTATTTAATTTTTTGAAGGACATATTGTAGCAAATGACGTATGTAGAATTACCCTTTTGAATGCAGTGTTTTAATCACATATTTGAATAATGATACATAATAATGTGGACTGTGATGATCTTTTCTGTAAAATAAACTTTTTAGTACCGCGTGCTGGTTCAAGACATGCTCAAACTTTTTATTCTGACAGACCTAGAACTAACATACTGCTGAAAGCACCTATTTGTAATGCATGTAATACGTTTAATAGTACCTGTAATAATTGTGATATAAATTTTACATCATTGAATACAATAAAAAACAGTATATACAACAGAGAGCTACTGTAAATGTAATTGTCACTGTTATGTATCGTTTATTTTATTTATTTCTTTTTTTTTTGTTTGTAGAAAACAGCCTGTTTAAATGTATTTCTTGTGGTTTTATTTGTAATTAGTTATTATTATTATATGAAATTACTTTATTTTTTCTATTTAAGTATTTCCTGTAATTGGGTTTTTCCTGTTGGAAATAAATGATATTATTATTATTATTATAATTGATTTGTAATTTTTAAGAGTATCATATGCAATATTAAATTCAAAAAAATGTGTCTCATAACGAAATTATGTCTTAACCACTACAATTTTTGCAACCCTAAAAAGGAATGATTTTTATTTTCGATTCCACACGAAAATTTAATTTGCAAAAAAACGCAGAAGCTTCAATGAACACTCTCAAATTATTTTACAGATAACCCGATTAAACAGGCTACAAAATTGTAAGCGATCTTCATTTGATCTGTGGTCTTAGTTAATGATTTTACTTTTAATTTAATTAACGTTTTGATTCATAACACCAACTTAGGAAAATGTAATTTATTTGACACCAAAACCTATCTTATCACATGGTCCTTGGACATTGTTGAAGCCACTGTACCTATTTATTAGCATATAATATTTCTGCTATTTCTTGTATTTTATCTGACACTGGCACCACAGTTAAATATTTTTAGAGCTATATTTGTGGTTTCAAGTAAAACACTATACATATCTCAACAAGAAATTGATGTCGCAAGATTTGAAACTTACAAACCTCTTCCATTTTATTTACTTTTGTGACAAGCAAAAATAAAATGTTTATCATTATAAATTATTTTTTATAGTAACCAGTCGTTTTGTCAGTGTATCTGTAACTGTACATTTGTGTTAAAATTCGTGTATTGTATCAACTGTTCAATTCAGGCCTTAATTCTAATTTGATGTTAGGCAACTGTAGTGAAATTAGAATATATTAGAAGTCATTTTAAGAAAATGGTATGAACAACTATATAAATTGATTTGAGTAAATGGTTTCTCAATTATATCCTTCCGGTTATGTGATGGTAGTTGTTTAGTATTTGTTTTATAATCTATACAGAATGTAATTTTGTTATAGATAAAAATCTACTTTTTAAATTTATCTATTTATTTTATTACGATTGTTTTCTTGTTATCCATAAGAGTAAACATCCAGCGATTTTAAGTAAATTAATATAAGTACTTATAATACTATGCTTTCTTTGTAGTATCATATATTTTTGTCTATTTTCTATTATCACACTTCCATTTCATTAAAAACATTAGTATTTATGCATGTGTAACATAGGCCAATTGTATCAAACAATTCATGCTGTTCATCGTATTTAATTTAACACAGCTGCATTTATATAGGGTGGCAAAGGTTTGAGTGCCATGATTTTAACAGTTGATAGTTGTATATCAAAATAAACAAAAAAGTCCTATATAATATGGGTTCTAATCCCAAGCATTTTTGAGAAAAAAACTCTCAAAACATTCATTTTGATGGGTAAAACATCAGTTAATCTAGGAATCTCTATGTAAATTTCTGCATAAAATGCAATGGTTACTACTCCTAGGAATGTATTTATTTGTAGAATAATGTATTTCTTAATCAATAAAATTCCAATAATAAAGTTTATATCGATATAATTTGAAAGTCATATTGTAGCTTGTCGAACGTGATTTTCGTTCCACCATTTCGTTTTCATTTTTTAAATTTTATTGTTAAAATGTTCAGCATACGTGAGTATTGAGATATGTTGATTGCGATATTATGTTTGTAATAATTTACCGAGAAGCTCACTGCAAACGGCCCACATCGGTGGCCAGCCCGTAAACCAGATTTAAATCCATTGGATTTACATGAAGAACTTAGTGTACCGAAGTTGAAATAAAAGAAGACTTGAAGGAACGCAATTTTTTCCGCTGTCCGGCAAATAAGAACAAATCTATGTATTTTCCAGCGAGTATGCGAAGTTTGGATTCAAATGTTTCTTGCATGTAAAACAGTGGTGGATAACATATGCTGTAGTTTATTTTGTAGAGATGTGTTAATAACTGTACTTCTACATTACTTGACTTTTGGCAAGTGCCCAAATTATTTTACTTACGTAACTTATAATTATTTATGCGACGTGTTTTCTTACATCTTTTTCAGATTCACATTTTATGAAAAAAAATTCTGTTCCAAACGTTTAGCAATTACTAAAATTTAAACACTTACAAGTTACAACAAAGTTTTTCATATTGAAAAAAATTATTACTCAGTTCTATACCATTCATCTATTTAAAAATTAAATTGCAAAATTATTTTTTACATTTGTCCATGTAATTCCTATTTATAACAATTATTGTTTATATTCGGATTTTTTATCATCCACTGGAAAACAATTGTGACACACGCTAGACAGCGGAACTCCAGCTTGGCTGGTACTAGATCAAGACGCTGTTGCCAGATTGTAATAAAATTCCCTGATATTACAACTCGATGTATTTTACGATATAACTTACCTCCATGTAATATACAACTTTTTTGTTGATTTGTGCTTAACCTATAATATGCTGAAGTAAGGGTACTCAAACCTCTAAAACCCTGTATATCAATATAAAATATTTAATTTAGCATTACGTTGTGATAGCTAGCTGTTATGAATAATACAACAATAATAAAAAAATTAATGAACCAGTTAAATATTGATCACCGCCAAAAAACATTTAACATATCAACAGTTTGAGAATTTTGATATAGTTATTTCAGATTATAACATTTTTTTGGTATTTTAAGATATCAGAATTGTACGGATTTGCATTATTAAAAAAGAACCACTTATATATAATATGTCAGTATATTCCAAGCATTTATTTTTAAGAACTATACCTAATTTTCATACGTGTTTTAATTAATTGATAAGAAATTGGCACTGAACAATATCATTTTCATCAAAATTTTTTGAATAATATCATAAATTACATATAATTGGGGATTATGTAATTTTAAACACTATATCAAACTACCTACAACATAAATCAAACTATGGTAACTATATAGGTACATATATATAAGTATATCTCAATAAAATATTAACGTTGGTACAAAATCTTTGTGCAAAAGGTACCTTAAGGTCAGTTACTAATATTAAAGAGGCTGATTTGTATTATAGGTCAACCACGGTTCGGTCCCGGTCAGACCAAAATATATAGGATGAATCAGAACTTATCTAAAATAACAAATTTTGAATGTACAGAGGACTCTTACAAATACAATTTTGTAAAGTCAAGAGATCGTGTCCATGGTATTGGTCCTCCGTGTCCAATCCCTGGATGGTGATGTTTGGACATGTTATACATGGTACGAATATAATTGAGTCTTGTGTATGATACGCCGCACTGTTGCAATATGCCGTGGACGCCCTGGACCTCCATTTCCATCTACGATTCGGTTTCATATTTCCCTCGCGTTGCACTGCACTTACACTCACTGCACACTGCTGGAAAAGTAAAACGATATCCATTAACTCCGAGTTGTTATACAGGTAAGCCATTTTTGACACTTGAAAAACTAATGTAAATACTGGCAACTTTAATACCTACAAAAAGTAATCGGATTTCAATATTCGGAATCGCCTAGCTAGACTACAGTAGCCCAGCGATGTAAAGGTTGAAAGCTACAACTTCAATAATTTTTAATTAGGAAAGTATAAGGATTTTACAATATTTTTTTTTACGATATTGACTCCATTTTTCATGACGCATTTATTCCCAATTTTTGTTAGATAAGTTCTGAATCATCCTGTATAGATATAGTCTTTGTAAACGGAAAAGTTGAAGATATTGGAGTGCCATGTGGAATTTCCACCACCAAGTTGGAAGTTCCAAATGATTAACATGAATTTAATATATCGAAGCACAAAAAAGTAGTAGTGAAGAAGCTTTAGATGTAGGCAAAGTGCTGTTGGTGGCGCCCTCTGCAATATACACTGAAACTGATCAGATCTCAATTTGTCATCTTAAAATAGTTATTTATGCAACAAGTACAAAAAGTAAGTGTTTATTGCACGCGACGTGAAATTGTCCAACGAGGCCGTCAGGCTGAGTAGGACAACACATCGAGTGCAATAAACACTTTTTGTACGAGTTGCATACAATATTTTTTCTACGTTCATTCAAAAACAAAAATAAAAAAAATTATTTAGATGACACTAAGTTTAGGAAAATATGACGTCGATTTGAACGTTTATGTTTGTCATGATGACAAAACGCTGTAGTAGAATGACAGATGAATGCAATAAACATATTATTGCAATAAAGAACCACTTTTTCCACTAAATATAGTTCAATAAAGTTTTGTTTTTTGCATGAACGTAGAAAAAAGCCCTTAAAGTATCACATTTCGTGCAAATCATGTTATTATTAACACAAATATTTAGAAAAATGTTTAAAAACTTTGACTCACTATATTTCAGAAACTATCAATTTTTTGGACTAAGGTGAGATCTTCATATCTTAGCTTCAGTAATTTATGTTAGTGTTTTGTACAGACCTTTTGGAGACACCCTGTATAATATGCATACTAGAATATTTGATCAGACTGTAATCAGACTGTGATTTGACTTATAATACTAATGGGCCTTAATTGTATCTATAAAAATATTTATTTCTTTCTTCAAACATTTACCAAAATTTAGACTTCAGTGCTAACCAATCTATTCTTGCCCCAATAAACAGAAAAACAAAACTATTACCTCTCCTATCATACGACTTATGTAATTTTCGATTTCGGAACAACTGAAATCTCGTATTTTCTCTTTATTCTTTGCTTTCTTGCTGTACTGGCTAATGAATGTGTTTCGTTAACATAAGGAGTTAGTGTTAACATTCTTACTATAGTGTTTGTTACGTGTGTTCATAGATAGATAAATAACCTTATAATTTTTGTAAGATACAATGGAGAGTATACTGCTATAAAATACAATAAATATTTGTACATAGCACTCAAAAATATATACGATAGATGATAAATCAATTATTTTTAGGTGAATATTATGAAAATACATATAGAAAGCACGCTATTTTATTAAATTTGTAATAAATTTATATTTTATATACAACTGTATTTTTAGTCACTATTTAGTGTTATGTGACATTATCAATTGTTTGCTGTATGCGAGGAAACGTTATTCAACCTATTTTTCATTCCACAGCGACCTGCATTACGATTAAATATTTATTGGCTAATTGTTGAATTCTTATAATGGTTTTAATTAATGTTAATTGTATTAGTGATATAATATAAATTTACCATGTACATATATGTTTAAATATGCCAATTGTTTAAATAAACAGTAAAATGCGAATTGAATTTATTTTTCATATGAATACTTCCTAACTTAGACATTTCTCAGGATTGGGAGAATATAAGGTATTTTTAGAATGGTGATAATCAGTGATATAATTTCATGATTTCATATACTTTTACAAATAAAACAAAATCGATGGATTCTTGACTTCTGCGTAAGAGGTGATCAGAATTATTTCGATACACGATAAAACTGAACCATATATTGCGTATAAAAGCTGTTGCTAATTTAACAACACAACACTTAAATGGCAGCTGCTTTTATGAACAACAATAGCGTAAAGGCGACGGTAAAACTTTTTTAAAAGTATTTTTACACCACTGTTAACTTTGTCAGATAGATGCAGTTTCTGTATAGAGTGTTAAATTATGTATCAAACTGATGTCTTGAAAAATTTTAATAAAACCAATAATTTTTAAATAAAATACGCTTAACATAATTTTGTTGGTTCTATTCTATTTGCCCCCGCCTTTACGCCGCTGTTGTCCATAAAATATTGAGTAGTACATCAAATAATTCGTCTTTACGTGATAACAGCATGTGGCAAATTTGAGATTATAACGTTAAAGCCTTTTGGAATGATCGAAGATAATCTATCAATTTAAATAAATTTGAACGCCCTGTATTTTGTTAAGGAGCCATCACCCTCTATATGATTAAACTTAACAACAGCATCCCATAGATTGCATGCTTTCGTACCGACATGGCAGCGACAGAGTATATCCGCCAGAATGTTTTCTGGTCAGGTGATGTGGTGGTCGCATTTTAAAACATATCTAGGTAAGTATCCAATGTCTCTTTTTTCTCCTCTTCATCTAGTAAGGTACCTATTTCTTGCAAATTACTTTTTATTACTGCCGTGGAATGAAACGCAATCTTCTATATGAACAGTTCAAATAAGGTATTGTAGAGCTGTTACAATACGAGTGTCGATACGTTGTATGTGAGCAACAGTATCAGTGTGTTGACGGCGCACTGTTGCTGTTCATGTGATGTGCTATTAAATGAGTCAATAAAATCATGATACCAGCCCAGACGTGAACCGAATATTCTTGTTAAAAACTGTCTGATACCACATAACCGTGGCCATCCTGTGCAGTGTCACAAAGTATATTTAATTGCAAGTATTTACATCTTACTGTGACCGTTCAGTATATTGGAAGACGTGACTGTGCCGTATTTATTTTTATCGTGACCAACGATATTTCATAATGAGACAAATTTTTGACAACAGTATAGATTAGAATTTACTTCTTTATATAATTTTTATAGATTTTAAGCAGGCATGAGACAATTTTATTTAATATAGTTCTAGACTTAGTAGTAGAAAAAAACAAGATACTAAAAAGGAGGACAGTGTATAATCAAACGAGGCATAATAATTTGGAAACTACAATAACGAAGTTAGAGAAAGCAACCAAGGATAACCATTGAAAATAAAACAAAATATACATATAATAATAGAAAGAAAAGAAAAAAGAGCTGATATTAACTGATGAAAAAGAATACCATTTTGAGAGAGTGGAAAAGTGTAATTATGTAGGAGTGGAAATTACTGATAAAAGGGAAGAAAGAATAACAAAATGTCTAGGTAGTTCACATCATATGTTAAGGTCCAAAAGCATCTCAAGAAATGCTAAGAAAATAATATACAAGACAATAATTTTAAAAAATGATTAAATTTGAATAACAGGAAGGAGGGGAAGGGAGAAATACTTAGAAACAATGGGAATAAAGGACTGGAAGAGAAAAATAACAAATAAGGGAGGAAAATATGCAACCAAGTCATGGGCGTACTAGGCTCCTAGCGCGAAATTTCAAGAAGTTTCATTGTGGCAATATGCATGTTTTTATTTTTGTAGCAACGATGGAACATTATTATTTTAGTAGAAAATAACAGGGTATTACATGATGTAAACCATCCACATTTCTTAAATACTCCATTTAAAGATAGGATATTGAACAATAAAGATTATTTTTTCTGTTTCCTCTTCGCACAGCACGAAAAATTCATAACAAGCACACGGAGTATCACAGACGTTCAAATAAAAAGTGTCTACTTCATGACGGCAAGTGCAAAATCTCGGTAATGTGTAAATACTCAACACTGTCACTGTTCGTACGCCACAGATACAGTACTGACACTGTACGTAACGATCACGGCTATGTGGAAATTGGACTTAAAAGTGTGTGAATTTTCAGTACGCCAAATATGCAAGTTATGAACGTTAGTAATACCACAATAAATAAACGTCACCATTCGTCACTAAAATGTGACGAGCTAAATTTGTATCGAGATCGTTCTGCTCTAAGAAACATACACAAAATTATGCTCTTCTTGCAAAATTCTGTAGTCCTTAAATTTTTGTATATGATTGGGGTAAAATTGGTTTCTTCGGAGAGTACGACATAATAGGTCATCTTCATGTTGCAGTTAGAGCAAACTTCATTAGTTTAGAAAAAAATTTTTCTTGCGTAACTTAATTTTCAAAAATGTTGACATCCTGTCATAAAAACTTTTCTTAAAACGACTTGAGTGTTCCGCTCCTGAAATATTTTTGCCTCTTTATAAGATTTATTTCAATTAACATGTGGTGATAAAAATAAAAAAGTGCAATTCACATTTTTCTCTGTACTTACGTAAATACAATAAAAGAACATTTTAATCTGCAATAATATAAGAATAAAACACATTTTAAGTAACTGAAAAAGATGAGTATCTTTCTCTCTAAAATGAGGTTGTATAAGGACAATAAGAATACCATTAAGGAGATTTTAAACAACATTAAATGTAAAGGCTAATTTTTAACTGTGCCGAGTAAACTTCTTGCTAAGTAGTTAAATTATGATCTCATTATATCATTAAATATTATCACTGTTGCTGACTTTGTTTTTTTGGTAATAAGCAAATATGAATGTTTGCGTTTTTTAAATTTAAAAGTAGCAAAAGTTATAAGGTTCTGAATTTTATTGTTCGATTTGACAAGGATGGTTTTTAAATTTTTGAAACAAATAACATCCATCAACAGGATCGATAAGAGGTTAATTTATAAAATTATTTTTTGAGAAATCAGAAATTTTTCTTACTGAGGAAGTAGATTGGAGTAAATGGTGATTCATTAAATTGATTGGATATACCATCATATGAAACCAAACTTATGATGTATACAGGGTGTGATATTTACAACTGCGCGAAAATGGTGCAATGGTAATGGTAAAAATGCCCCTTTCATATCAAGAATTAGCAGGTGTGATGTCGGTACTTGTGTGTATTGAACGCACACTGCCGACGTCGTCAATCTTCAACATATAGTTTTGCTGCAACCAATGGAATTAAACAGATGGCTGACTAAACGTACACCACTAAGAAGCATATTTATTAGTGGAAATAATTCAAGCAATAATACGCGAAATGTAGCAAGCTATCAGTGTTGCCAATTAGTTACAATTGTAACAAATTTGTTACCTTTTTTAAAAAAGTGTTACATTCGTACCAAAACTTTAAATTTGTTACTATTTAATGGTTTAGCTCTCGCAGAAAAAGACGACGAAAATATTTCATTCGGATTCCGAATGCAATTAAAATGTATGGTTGTAAGTAACGATCTCTGGTCCATAGTGGTGTGGTTTTAGATTGGCTGCGTCGTCATGGACGTGAAATTCGTGAAAATTCACGAGAATTATTTAATGGAAAAATTTTGCTAACTGCATATTCTATCATTTTCATCATAAAACTGTCATTGAGTATCATGGTAGATTGTTAGAAGCTCAAGTTAAACTTAGAAACTCCACATAATGATGAAATTAGCGATAATATTCATGTTTTGCGAAATTTGTAAAAAGTTGACACTTTCCCGCCATTAATAATTTAAATTAAAATCTGCGAAATCGTGAGAATTTTCTCTAATTTTGCGTCCATGAGGACAAGACTTAATGTGAAAATACTTCACTCCACTCGGTAGCTTACACTTTACCCAAGCAGATGTTCTAGGCTGGAAAAATGGCACAGATAATGAAGTTAACATTTATGGAAGACATAAATAAACTGTTTTTTTTGGTTCGTAGTTATTAAACGTCAAAAATAAGTCGTCTAGAGTAGTCTCAAAAAATGCGCTTTGCTTGAAGTACTTGCCAAAGTTAGATGAAGTCATTGATACTCATTCCGCGTTCACTGTTCAGTGGTTGGTTGTGATGTACTTTGAAATCACTGAAATGTACGATATGGAATGCGTTTAGCTCATTTGCTCATCTAAATAAAGGTACCAAACCTAGGAGCAGACAAAAGGTTGTGATGTACTTTGAAATCACTGAAATGTACGATATGGAATGCGTTTAGCCCATTTGCTCATCTAAATAAAGGTACCAAACCTAGGAGCAGACAAAAAGAGGCACATGAAACTCAGCAAAGACATACATACTTCATTGGTTATGTATGTGGGTGCGAGAGAGACAACAACCTGCACGTACAATATGAATTGTGTTCTTTTTGTTTGTAAACAAGCCATTGGCGCATAGTGTGGTTTCTTCTTTTATCTTGTATCTCATTAGTGTTATTCTCTTGTGTATTTTTGTGGATGTTATTGTTGGAACATGTCATGTTTTATAAGGAACTGTAAAATTAACCAGCATATAGCACGAAATAATTTTCTATATCCAGAATTCAATTTCATTTCAATTTACAAGTAGCTAAGCCCCTACTACTCCGCCATTGCTAGAAGCACAAAATAAAATATGGCGCTGATCATAAATAATCCATTCGCGCAGCTTTTAGCGCATTCCAGTCATCATAGTATAAAATTATATTTCAGTGACTTTCTCTGACTTTCTTTCTCTCTCGCAATTTCTGCTACTGAACCATATATGCCGCCAATTTCAAACACTGAAATGTAATTTTATATTATGATGACTGGAATGTGCTAAAAGCTGCGCGAATGGCGCAGGCATGACAATGACGTGTTTACAAACAAAATAATAGGAAATTAAGAACACAATTCATATCGTACGTGCAGATGGCTGTTTCTCTCGCACCCACATACATAACCAATGAAGTATGTCTTTGCTAAGTTTCATGTGCCTCCTTTTGTCTGCCCCTAGGTTTGGTACCTTTATTTGGATGAGCAAATGGACTAAACGCATTCCATATCGTTTCAGTGGAGAAAGTAAAATATATTGTCTCTATTCTATGGTAGACCCTACCATAAGTATCATACAAATAAATATTTAAAAAAGCAAAAACTGTTTTACCTACCTTGAAAAAAGCAACATATTAATTTTAAGATAAAAAAATGTGTTACTATTTTTCAGAATTTGTTACTCTTTTGCGCTTACGGCTGTTACCTTTTATAAAAATGTTCTGGCAATACTGCAAGCTACACATGTAGTGGCCACTAAATACCGGACCTGACAGGCCAAAACGACATTGATATTTATCGCGTGTCAGCGATAACGATATTTGCAAAACTGAATTTAAGGAAACAACTACTCAACTACCTATAGCAAACTGCTGTTAAAGTCATCCATCAGCTAAAGTCATCCATCAGCGGCTCACGAGACATATACCGGTTTTGAACTTCTCAGCTCTCATAAGTTTGTCATAAGTGAAGTAACTGAATAACATTGACTGTTTGTCTGTCTAACTCGTCTGAAGGGACCATAATTACTCACAATTTGATGATAGCTAATAAACTCGAAACCGATATATTGGTGGGCCTCTGACGAATGACTGGTTGTTTGCTATAGATTTTTCAGATATGATTCAATGCTGATCGGGGCATTAGCCCATAAATTAGTTGCTTCCCGAAATTCAGTTTTGCAAATTCAAGCAATATTTGTAGAATTGTCCAATATCGACTTATGGTAAGTAGTTTATTTTTTATTATTTCTTAATTTTTGTTAATCTTAACCAGAGATGTTTCAGTACTTTCTAATCAAAAAACTGTTTAAGGGTAACACTTCTACTGGCAAAAAGTATTGTTAAAATGACGTCCTTGATATTGGCACGTATACACATAACAAAGCCGATTGTAAAATTATAAATTTCTTTGATCTGGCAGTTTTTTTATTATGACAATTTAGAACACAAGTTGATTATTGCAAATCTTAATTTCCACGTTCTATGAAAAAACGCTCTTATGTTACAAACATTTTGTATAAAATAGAGACATATAAAAAATAGTTGTCTATTATATTAAAATAAATTACTTTTATTTTAAAGCTATGTAACTATTTTTATGGTTATTGCATTTTCCCTACCGATATTACACTACTTGTACGATTAAGATCGTTACCATTATTAATGATAGAACCTACAGGCCGCTGTCCTGCTGGAAACACAGAAGTAAGGTAGGAATGCGTCATAGTACTCACTTACTACATCTATTTATTTTTACATCTGCACTTAACGTGACAGTAACATTCGACCGTTCTTAAGCAACTAAAACCCTCAAAAGCTTTTATAGATTTAAAAGAAAAAAAACTTGATTTTTTAAACTTTAAATATGCGTACCTAATCTTAGGAACACACGTTCTCAAATATGATGTGATGAGATTTTAAGAGTACGCAGCAAATACCATGACAAGAACACAATAAAAATGACTTGACATGATAAATCTTAGTTGTTTTTCACCCTCTCTTTTACATTTTTTTATTATAATTAACTATAACTTCGAAAATGAGAACATAAGAACATGGAGTGTCGAATTGTCGCCTTTTCATATTTTCAAGTAAGGATATTCTTTGTTACTTTGCGGAATAGAGGGTAGGTACATTAATTGAACATTACTTCATTTTCTTCTCATTATGTTTAATTATATTTTTTTTACATATTTTATTGCCTTGCGTTCTAATGATTACATTTTTTAATATATATTTAATAATTTCCACCAAGTAAGGTCATTTCTAATAAAAATACTATGTTTCCAAAATAAGGACGCGTGGCAACCCTAGTAGTTGCCAAAGAGTACGCAGGGTGCGCCAAAGAGTATGCATGCGTACTCTTGCGTAACTAAACCATAAAATGAATAGCACGTTTTAGCAAGTCTACAGTGCAGTTACACATCACATAATAGATATTCTGAACAACAACCACGTAATTGTAACAACTCACCAATGAAGGCGAAAATATAATATTTGTACTACAAATAAACTTTGGAACTGAGAAATACTCCTAGAGTGATCGTTTTTACTGTTAAATATAGTAACTATAGTCTGTTTAGAAATGAAAGAGAGTAATAAAGGCTTATTATGTATGCAAATCGTAAATAAATGTAGTACTGGTGCTTATATTCAATATTTTTATGTTATGTATTATTGGTATAGATGAGGTGTACTTTTAACAAAACTGTGTGATCGAACCGTACTAAATTGTAGCAGGTAGCTAAAATTTAATCCCCGACAGTCCGTCTTTGTCTATGCCGCTTCAATTTCTCGGTCCATTTCTATTATAAGTAAACAATATAAAAACAGTATTTCAAAACTAGGGGCTATTTTAAGCATCATAACCGGGTTAAGAGGGTTTTTAGTAATTCAAATAAAATTATTCAATATTATTATCAAAATATTTATTTAAATTTAATGAATAGACTTTTATTCCACACAAAAATATATGTATTTTGAAAATTCAAATTATGATGAGTAAGTAGTACCGTAGTACCGTTTGGCGATTTGTTGTCATTTCATCGATAACATATTTTTTCTGATCTTTATTAAGATTGACAAGTGTTATAAGTTCCTTTTTCACCATATTTGTTTCAAAAGAAATGTTTTTTCCGGATAACCATTGAATTATATCGGTTTTCCTCCAAGCAATCGTAGGCGTCCGCTCGGTCTGTCGTGAATGGTAACTGGCATTATCCATGACAATTACAGACCCCGGAGAAATAAGATCCAATATCTGTGTAAAATACTCTTCGAAAACATCTGCGTTCATGTCTTCGTGATAGTCACCTGTATTTTTAGATTCAAATAAAAGTAAACCGCCATCTACAAAACCACTGGCACTACCTATATGTGTCCCTATTAATCGTCGCCCTTTACCTGAAGGTGCCTTGAACCCTGTTGAAAGTCCATCCAAAAATTCTTGTCGAAAACTTTTTACATTTTTATCATGCCATACTTTTGTTACAGTATATCCCTCGTTGACCCAAGCTTCCTGTTCTACTTTTCCCAGCAAAAATTCAACTCTCGGCAAATCGTTGTCCTTTGAACGTTCGCTTAAAATTTTGTTTAGCGTTGGTATTTCTTTTTTAAAATAAAATGAGTCTACTTTTCTGCGAATGAAATTTTTGAAGAAATCATCTATAACGACTTTTGACCTCCCTGTACATGATTTTGGGGGATTTACAGTATCTTGTTAATTTTTTGTTTCCTTTAAAAGTCTGTAGATAGTTGATTTTCCCATCATTTTGGAACACTTTTCCACGATGTCGTCAACACTGTTGGTAGGATTTTGGTGTTTCAATGCTTTAAATACATTTAATATAATAATCTTCTCATTCTGAGACAGCGCACATCTTTTCATGCGTTTAGCAGGTACGTAATCTGATAAGCTCGACATTTTACCCAAACAATATTATATCCACTGGCACAATAGTCACTAAACACAAGTCAAATTTTACTCTACTGCACTAGCACGTCTTCGTATATTCACCTCTAAGATTGGATTGATCTGTCCCAATACACTGGCTCCTGCCCTATGATGTATCCAGTAAAATATACTAATGTACACCCATTACCTGTTAGCATTAGTGTTACCCGATAATTACTTGAAACAAAATATTACCACGCCCATGGCCGGTTCTTTTCTCTGGGTTTTATTACTCTCTTTAATTTCCAAACAGACTATAACACACACTGTCCCACGCGTATAATTTTTATGACTAAAGTAGAAGGTTTTCAATAAGTTGTAACTTCGACATGAATAGAGGTACAATCACGATTAAAAAATACACTGCACTGTGTTTCATCAAAAGCCAAAATAGGACGATTGAGCCAAATATATCTTAATGATGTGTTACCTATTTATTTTTGGTAAGTATAAAAAAATTGTAAGTTGAATAATTTCACCGGTAAAGGGTGCTAGTTACTGTTGGGACAAATATAACTCTATTTTTTTGTTATTCACATGAATAAAGTGAACAAAACTCCAGCAGTTTTCAAGATAAAAGCAATTCTTTGTTTCTCTACATCTAAGTTATTGATGAAATATGAAATCGATGCGAAGATGCATTGTTGCAGATTGATTTAGAAATAAGAAAAAGGAGCTATTTTATTATTGAAATAGTTCGGTTTGATACTTTTATGAACACGACACACAAGGTTTTTTTCCTTATGTTCCATTTTAAGAGCTTTATTCATAAATATATGTATACATATTTAAAGTGAAACTGCCTCAGTCTCAATTGTTGGCAATCTCTTTGAATAATTTAGTTTGTCACCTAACCATAACTTTTTGGCAGTTAATAAACACACCATTACGAGTTGATCTGGTGTTTGAAAAATAACTGTATCCATTAATATATAGTCAAAATTGGAGCTTTTTCGGTCAAGTGGCAGTAAATTTATAATGGGGAAGTTGCATAACTTTTATATTGGTTTGAAATATATTAGAGGGTAATCTTTCAAACATATTGAAAGGCGAGAACATGTGTCTGGTGGCAATAATCACATAATAATTAAAATATTAACATTAATAAAATGCCATAGAATGTAAATAAAACCACGTGACCAAAAACAGGATATCATTATGTTGATGTTTTTAAAATTTTTATTACTATTTACTAATGATTTCAATTCTCCTTAAAGATTTTTAAAAAACCTTTATTTATTATTTTTGTTTATTATCTCTTCAAAATAAAACATATAATTTACTGTATGGAAGCCAGATAACAAAATTTTATAAACTCCTCAAATAACATTCTACATCGTAAATGGTAGGAGCAAATACAGAACATGTTATTTGGAAATTAAATAAAGCGCTGAATACAATAAATGAGAAAAAATGTAAGTTTGCTTTACCAATGACTTTCTAAAAGTCTTGTATACATTCTGGTAGCTTAATAGAAACTTTTAATTGATAATTTACAACTTTTCATTTTAATGTTTTGACAGACTGTTTTGTGGGGGTGTGACCAGACTAAATTTTTAAATACCGTTTTTAGGATTGTTTTCACGAAATTTTCTAGGACGAACGCCATTTCGATTAAAGTAATACATTATTTCTTCTGCACATATTTGAAAAATCATACAATCTTCCCATTAGTTCAGTTCAGCGGAACTGATCGTAGACTCAATATATTTTGATTTTAAAAATAATTTTATATGCTGGATTTCCTTTAATCCTTTAAATAAAATATATTTTATTTTATTTTAGATTACACCAACCTACAGTACACTGTACCAATTACAGGCGGGACAACAGATAAAAATACACATTTTATACTATAAAGATACACTATGACAATAAAAACAATATTAGCACAAAAATGAAAAGTAAGTTAAATCAAGCTAGCTTCAAAAACTGCGTACACACTGATCTAATATTAGCTACTGAAGAGTTAAACAGGTCAATTTTGTTTTTAAATAAATTATTATTTATGTTACACATGACATACATTGGGGAATTTGAGAGTAAGTTGGTCCTTGGTGTCTTAAGGTAAAACAGTGCATCGTTCCTCGTGTCCACTCTAGGAACATGGAAACTTAAAGTTTCTAATAAAGTAGGACAATCAATTAAATTGTTAATCAACTTAAAAAGGAAGATTTGGGAGTGCATAACAGATCTGTTTTCAAGACTATGTACGCCATGCCTCCTTAGCAACATATTGTGATCAGTGCCAATTTCCGGATAAAAACCATCGATTTTAAAAGACATATACTTAAAAAATTTTCTCTGGATGTTCTCCAGCTTATTAATAGCATTTGAATAATGTGGACTCCAAACTGTTCTAGCGTATTCTAACTTAGGAAGAACAAAAGCGCAATATAAACTAAGTAACACACGACAGTCGGTAAAAGAACGTGAATTTCTAATAACAAATCCCAAGCTTCTGGAACATTCAGCTGTGAATTGGTTAATATGTTCTGTAAAGCTCAGACTCGAAGTAAAAAAGCACACCTAGGTCTCTGATCTCAGTAACTCTAGATAAAGGGGAACCGGCGATGGAATAATTGTTATTCAGAAAATTAACTTTCCCAGTAAATGTCATAACATGGCATTTACTAATATTAAGGGGAAGATTATTATCCATACACCAAGTATTTATGCTATCTAGCAAGGTCTGCAATTTTTGGGCATCGCAATATGAATAAATTTTAGTAAATATCTTCATATCGTCAGCGTACATGAGACAGTTAACATCATGTGACTGAAATATATCGTGATGAAAATTACAAAGAGCAAGGGTCCTAAACAGGATCCTTGAGGAACCCCTGACGATGATAAAAACTTTGGAGATCTGAGACTGCGAATTTCTACAAACTGCGTGCGCAATGAAAGATAAGATTTAAGTAGTCTAAGCAAGTTATCTGGAAACCCCATAGTTCCCAGTTTATTCATCAAGATTATGTGATCAAATATATCAAACGCTTTACTGAAGTCCGTATACACAAAATCTTGAAGACCCGCGTCCAGGGCTTCGCTAAGATATTGAGTGAAACAGAGAAGATTAGTTGTAGTCGATCGAGTTGTCATAAAACCATGTTGTGCAAAGCCAATTTGTCTATGAATATTATAGTAAATTGTGTTGTGAAGTATTATTTCAAAGACTTTTGATAAATTGCAAATTATGGCTATCGGCCTATAATTATCAACAATATTTGATTTACCTTTTTTATGAATGGGACAAATCTTGGAAATCTTCCAAGTGTCGGGATATACACAAGTTTTCAATGATAGATTCAATAATATTGTTAAGGGGGCTGCTAGAACATAAGCACAATCACGCACAAGAAAAGAGGAAATATGATCTGGTCCAGAAGTCAACTTAGGCTTGAGCTTTTTCATTGCAGATACTACTTCTGACTCTGAAATATTCTTGAGCAGAAACACGTTTTCATGAGGACATAATGTATTGTTATCTGATGAAGCAGATGGAAGAAAATTAGATTTAAAAAAATGAGCAAACGTATTAACACTATCCTGAGGATCCTGAATTTCTCTGTTTTGGTAGGACATAGACATAAGTACGGACTGATGGCCTTTCATACCGTTAACAAATGACCAGAACTTTTTTGGATCTTTTGATATATATTTCTTATATAACTACAATAGAAATGCATTATTTATTTTTTTCACCTGAATGTTTACTTAAATACTACCCCTTTATAGGACTTCTTATCGTAGATAGTCGTAGCTATATTTCTTGTCTTGTTCTGTCTTGGCTTTTTGTTTTCAAATCTTAGGAGGCCAAGACAAAACAAATGCAGGACAAGATTGCCGACACTACATTATATATTTCTGATAAGATAAATTTTCAAAATTAACTTCTTGATTGAATCATTTAGTGTAAGGGGTTGCATAATTATTTTTTGTTTAAGAGTCCGTTCTCTGTACACTCCTCGGGTAGCGCTCCGGGGTCGGCGGCGGAGATTATCGCTCTCCCACTACAATAATTTTACGGTGGACGTATATATTTAGAATATTTAGATTTAGTGAAGTAAAATCGGCTAGCAATTATGCCGTTTTATTTTTAAGAAAATATAACCATCTTGTAGAAGGACATTTTTAGTATCCAAACTGGACTTGTACAACTTTTTTTAGTAGGACGGTATTTTATAAAAATAAAATCAAATTATCGATGCTTGGAACATTATTTGACAATTATTACGTTTTTCGTTACATCGCGCTTGTAAATCAACGATTTTACTTATGTTCGTAATTGGTAGCTCACGGCACACACCAAATTGTAATAACTTAACGCCTTTTCGAAAAAAATGTTCCAAAGTCGGCCCAACAAATTTGTGCATTACAAACTTGTATTAATTATTTACTATTGATATGTAGTTATATCGAGCAAATGTAGTCGAAACTATAAAAAAGTTTTTTTAAAAGCACTTTTCAAGAAATTAACTTTGCGCCGTGTGCATACTTGTGATGCAGAAGATGTTTTCAGAAATAGGACAGCGCATTCATTCGACGAGTTAAAAATATCTATATTTTCCATAATGAGAAAAATATTTTTATTGTACATATTTTGATTGTGTTTGATATATTTATGACATTGCCCTTTTTAAAATTAGAAGAACAAAGATTTGAGAACAGGTAAATTTTTATGTAAAATAAATAGTGGCTACATTTATTTCAGTGTTTTATGTTCTTTATTATTTTAATATGGAAAATACGTATTTAATTTGCGGAGAATTTTGTTCAATTTGGAACTTACGAAAAAATGACATTGTTTTAATAAGCAATGTAAAAATTACATACTTAAGGAATTCTAGTAGAACTTCTTATTATATTTCCGGAACTGTTGATCTAAATGAAAAAATGCATTCTACAAGAAAGGTTTAGACACCACCGCCAGCAAAAGAATCAGCATCGAACTTCATAAGATCGATTAATTCAATACTGTCTCAATTGAGAATGTATAGATTATAAGTGACTATATATTTCTTTGAACTGCGGTCTTGCCCGCATCTACCAATCTTTAAGCCCATCCCACTAAGTAAATCACATGTGGTCGCAGCATTTAAAATATATTCGTTTCTGAAGTTGTAGACGTTCGGTATTTAGCATAAAATTTTGAGTAATTTTTATCATTTCGATATAATTTTGGTATCGTTGCAAAGCTAAAATACAGACTTACTTCCCTCGTGTAATCAATTTTCGATTTAAGCCTTTATTTTTAAGTAAATAAATTGTAAATATGACGATTTCTTGCACAGTTTACTCATTAAATTTAAATAATTAAAAACTAATTTTGAAAAAATATTACACAGCAGCCTTTGGAAACAACTTTGTCTTTCGATTGTTTTTTTATTTGGATCGTTATGTTTATTCGTTGTCTAAATAAGTGTTATGGGCCGAGCGTAAAAAACGGTTTATTTCAAGCGCGCGACGGACTCTTAAAATCTCATATAATTCAACTCAATTAAATACAAAGTAAGGGAGACCGGGTACGAAAGTAATACGTATTGGTGGTAACAATAAGCCTATTGTCTTTCTAAAGAGGTTTATCTATGATATTATATCATCATAGAGTCGACAGTGAAATCTACGTTAACTTATTTGAACAAAAATATCAATAAATATAAGTTTTCATTCTTTATCTTCATCTATCATAATCCTAGTACTGAACGTTATTTTGAATTATATTATTGGCTTGTTCAGTTAATACCAGTATCGGCTATAACCATGGTATATTGGCTATAAGCATGGTATTTTAATTAAAAATAATCGTTAAAAAAGTTTTAAACATGTAACCTGTCAATCGCGTGAAAAATGTGTAATAGGTCGATTGTAACAATGCCATAGAGGGATGATTGTAACATGTTACAATCGTCCCTCATATTTAATACCTATGATCGTATTTGTCATATTTAAAATGATAATTCTGTAGATATCCAGATAATTACTTCAGTATTTATTATACTGTGTGGGAATATACAAATTCGTTCTCTATATTTAGGATGTCTAACAAAAGACAACGAACAACAGATCGTGGGAAAGATTGTTATGGATTGGGAAAAACTTGGTCCATCCCAAATAAGGAATATGGGCGACAGACAACCGTGCAAAAGCCAGATAGGGATAGTATTCTTTGTTATTACAAAAAAAAAAATATTATTTTATATTTTTGTTTCATTATTCTATTTTTTTATTTATTTATTTTTTTTCAAATGAAAAAATATATTATGTATCTGCACTACAACTTACTTTTGTATAGGTATAATCAATAAACAAATACCTTGTAAATACTAACTTTCTATACCTAGTTATTACCTATTATTCATATGTTACCAACGTCCCCATGTTCTGTTACGTTTGACCCATACCACTGAGTAGGTTCTAACGACGTACACTCTCTATTTTTTTATTAATTGTACATCAATATGAACTTTAATTACTTCAATATTATTTTTCTTCTATATATAAAATGCCAAGGAAACGACTTATAGTAAGTAAATTTATATAACTTTGTTAATTTTTTATTTATCCGGCTTTACAAAAATATGTTACTTTCGTACCTGGTCTCCCCCTACTGTCGCAGTAAATGATTGTCATAAAAACAAACAAAACACAGCAGGACTAATAAAATTAATTATTGAATTATATACAACTGAAAACAAAAAATTAAATATAACAATGGAATTTAATAAAATGGTTTCAAATTGTGCTGGTGCCCTCTTCGTTTGCGTGAGCATAGAAAAGAAAGCTGGTGTGAGAAAGACGCGTCGTTACTGGTTATTCTATGTGGAAAAACATTATGTGGAGAGGGTCAAGTGGGACAGATTATTTCAGCATGAATAAAGGTAAGCTGCCGCGACGAAGGGAAACACAAAGGGGATAAGTGTGTGCGCTCATGTAAGGAAAACGTATGACGTTTCTGGAGGTTAAGCTTACACGATAAATGGATGTAAGGGGATACAAAAGAGTGCGTAATTAGTATCTATCTTTATACTTTCTTGAACGTCTTGAAAGGTTAATAATAATAAATAATTAAAACACAAGTAGAAAATATGTATACAGGGTGCCACGTATTTAATGCAGAAAAAATAACATACAGATTCCTGGGAATATTCGGAATAAAAAAAGTCTTATAATAATAATAATAATAATAATAATAATAATAATAATAATAATAATAATAATAATAATAATAATAATAATAATAATAATAATTTTATTTTGCCCATTTGACATTATAAAAGAAATGTATAGCAATAGTCAATAGAGTACATTAAAATACAAAACAAAGTCAATATATATATACATATAAAAAAAGTACATACATGAATATAAAACAAAACAAACATTAGATAAAAACAGTTATGTAAAATAGAAGTATATAAAATACTACATGTCAGAGAAAAATTCTTGGAGAGTATACAAACACTTACGTATCAAGAACTTTTAAGAATAGATTTAAAGACATGCAAGTTTTCACTTGACTTTATATCACTAGGGAGTACATTAAAAATTTTCAAGCCAATATGGTCAGGTGACTTGGAAGCAACTGATAATTTTACAAATGGTAAACGAAACTGATGTTTAGTTCTAGTATTTATAGAATGAATATCTCGATTAAGCATGAATTTATTTTTATTTTTATAAATATATACACATAACTCTAAAATATACAATGATGTTATAGTTAAAATATTGAACTCAACAAAAATACCCCTACAAGTATGAGTCCTTGAGAGACCAGCTAAAGTTCTTAAAATCTTCTTTTGGGCCTTAAATACTGTTTGAGACATAGTGGAATCTCCCCACAAACAAATGCCATAACGAATACGAGAATCCACTCGAGCATAATACAGGATTAATGCTTGTTCCCTGGTTAAGACATAATTAATATTTTTCAATAAAAAATTCATCGAATTCAAAAATGAAACGAGGTTCTCACAATGTGGCCTCCAAGTCAAGTGCTCATCTAACATAATACCCAGAAATTTTACTGGTTCTGAGGTACTTTTAACTATGGAATTATTAACTTCTACACATACAGGTCCACACATTTTTTGTCGATTATGAAAGCGCATAATTTTTGTTTTGCTACTATTTAAATATAAATGGTTTTGTTTAAACCAATCACATAAGGACCGCATAATTTCGTCGCATTTATTTTGTAAATCAATATCAAATTTGTGTGATATAACCAGAGAGAGATCGTCTGCATATAATGAAAAGCAAGCATTATCCAGTATAGTCTCAACACCATTAATATATAATACGAACAAAACAGGACCTAACACTGATCCCTGTGGCACTCCTGATTCAACTGCACTTAACTTAGATGTAATAGATGTTACATAATTATCATCTCGATAGTAAATAGAAGTGAATTGTTTTCTGTATCTGATGAACGAGGAAATCCACTGTAATGATTTACCTCTCAGACCATATTCATAAAGTCTCGACAGTAATATATCGTGATTGATGCAGTCGAATGCCCTACTTAGATCACAAAAGATCCCAACAGGGCACTAGCCTGCCTCAACAAACTTTATTATATCACTATAAAGAGAAAATATGGCTGACATTGTAGATTTATTACCACAAAAACCGAATTGTTTATCAGTTAATACATTAAATTTTTGCAAAAAGGCAGTCAAACGTTGAAGAAAAGCATATTCAAACACTTTTGAAAAAGAAAATGAAATAGTGACTGGTCTATAATTTTCTAATGAACAAGAATTACCTTTTTTGTATAGTGGAATAACCTTTCCTACTTTTAGACGGTTTGGAAAACTAGCCGTCTCAAAAGAGAGATTTACAAGATAAGTAAGTGGTTGAATCAGCAGAGAAATAACGCGTTTTACCAAAAACGGAGGTATCTCATCCGCGACAAGAATTCAGACGACTTACGTCATACGAACAAATGAATAATTCATTATAATTTCATCAAAATATTTAAGAAGCTGCAACTGATAGTAATAAAACTATATACTACACTAAAAGTTTGCATTATATACTGCACTAAATTGCAAGAAATCATTAACGCGACCAAATATCGAAAATTACGTTGACAATAAAAACAAATGTGTAACGTCAACCGTGACGTAAGACGTCTGAATTCTTGACCCGAGTATATCAAAAAGTCCTATATTCGCATTTTGCCACGAAAATTGAACTTTATTTTTGCAGTGAAATAATCCTAGTACGGTCCTGATCAAAATATCATCATTAAACTGAAGTGGAGTTTTTTTAGGAAATTTACTCTAATTTTTAATAAAAACCTGATATAACCTTACCGACAATTATTTTTATTGTTTCTGCAGGGCTGACCTAGAATCAAAAAAAAATAATTGCAAAAGGTAGACAAGGTTTAAAACAAGTTTTTTTTTCAGCAACACACCTGCAGTTCAAAATCAGTATAAATATACACATTAAATAATAATTTTAAATAACCTAATACCAATTCATAAACACAATAACGTACACCAATGTTTTTGATAGAACTTGACAATACTACACTGTTGCCAGATGAAGATGATTAAATTTCAACAACAAGTTTCCAGAAATTCTTCACATATCTGCACGTGATAAAAATATCAGTGGAAAAGCAAAAAAAATTGCCATGCTTATTAAAAAGCAGTTTTGCTCAAATACTTACAATACATTGGAGTATGATATCCGACTTTTTAGAAATAAAACAAAAAATGTATAGACAACAGAAAAGCTTAAAAATGAAATAAATCAGACAATTCTTCACATTTCAATGATTTCAAAACACTTATTTCCTTCATAGGGTTAAATTTTAGATTAAAATTATTCAATGTGAAGAAAATATCTGGCAACACTGATCTAATAGCTTCCAATCCACAGGTATATCTATCCCAATTCGGGGTACGAAATCGGCGTGTGCTTAAATATAGCCAGGACCGGCGTTAACTATTTTTATTACTGTTAAGTAAGGAGAGCAATCGATTCAAGCATTGATACATTTTCTAGTCATGAAAGTAATTACCATTAATCGAAGTAGAAATACAAATAGTAGTTGAAACCTATCTAATTGTGGATTTGACATTTTATAGTTAACAGAAACGAACTTTTAATAGTACCGCTCTGTATGGTACTTATCAGATCAATATCCGTATTTATTTTATCAAACGGTTATACAATAATTATGAAAGTTTTTTTATCAAAACTTTGATAACACAGACCTACAAAAAATTACATATCTGTCTTATCTAATTTGTCCCACTGAACATAAATAAGTAGCAACAATATGGAATACATAACGAATTTCCGAAAAAAACATTCTTTTACTTGGCTGTCCAATGGGTAATTAGGTAGATATACCTTAACACTCATTTCTACAGAAATTTACGAGAACATAGGAATCAAAACTACAACTAGAAAACTTATAAAAAGAGAACCATTTCCCCATAAACAGGGGTTCGAGGCCACACCATATAACTTGTAGAAAATAGAAAGTTTATAGTAGTGATCAAAATTACAAAATCCAAAATGTGCAGGTTTCTAAAATCCCAAAACCCTATAACCAGGGCGTAGAAGCTTCTTTAACTACTAGGACATAGTCAGAGTAGTAGAGAAAAAGAATGAATAAATTTTCAAAGACTGCCATTTTGTAAAAATAATTTTAAATTAATTGGTTGACACATCTACAAAATGATAACTTGATCGATGAGATATCTTAGAAAATAACAGAGATATAGGCGTGAGAAGTTTTAAGTCATGGACCCTGTGTCGTTTCTTTGTATAAGAAAGGTTATGGTTCATATTGGTTGTCGGTTAATTTAGTTACTTGGTAAAGAATCTGTCACGTTCTAGATAGCATGGCTTTGGACAACTGCTGTACGAAAGTTGGTCTATCCGAGTGGTATGATAGTTACAGAAGCTTTTGCCTTCCAATGATGGGGTTTCAGAAGCCCGCAAACCTCAGATTATGTAGTTTATATTGCTATGTATACTTTCTGCATTTCTAATGTTAACCGGTTATAAAAACTTCTACATTCTGGTTATGAAGTTATAGAGCAACAGGTTTTGTTTCTGTAGATTCTCTAGTTACAGTTTTGTTGTGAGTTTTGAGGCTATACCCAATTTTACCTCGGATATCCGAGTGAAAGAATAGTTTTAATAGGTCTTCTTATTAGGTATGATATTATTTTTTTTTAGATTCAAGCTTTAAACTCTGAATTCAAAGTTTAATCAGACATCAGACTTTAATGTCTGAAATCAGATTTAAATGTCCGAATAGAGCCTTCAATAGTATCAACAGTGTAGTGGGTCGCATTCTGCTTCTAGCTTTATTGAGGCCCAGCATTGAGTAATCAGTGAGTATCAAATGTAGACACTACATGCTACGCCTTGCGTAATTATATCTTCCGTCGGTAATAACAAAACATGAACAGTCAGGGTTGCTCGTCGTTGATGTGGCATACTGATGGGAGGTAACAAATTAGAAACTGATATATTTATGTCTGATGGCACCACTTACGACTAACCGTGGTTGTTTGCTATATGTATATAGTCAAGGCATTAGTCCACAGAGTAGTTATTTTCTAAAATTCTGCTCTTAAAAATATGGCAATGGTTGGGGCTTTTCATAGTAGATACTCTCAGGATTGCTTTCTGCTTGTGACTGTATTTAGGCCCAGCTTTGAGTAGTCAATGACTATTAGATGTGTACGCACGTCTTGCTCTGTTAACAATTATGACAGGTTGTGAACATCTAAGGTTGCGAATAATTAGCTTCATTTGTGATATACTGATAAGAGCTAATCAGTTCGAAACCAGTACATAACTAGTGGTACCGCTGACGACTGCGGTTGTTTGCTGTACGCATTTCAGGTGTAATTCAATTCATGACAATGGTACAATCAAATTTAATCAGAAAATTGGTGTTAGCACATCACGACAATCTAGATCAAGAAATAAAAATAGGTCTAAGGAAATTGATTGGTCTAAATCATTTCCCAAACAAGTACAGTCGCACCTTAAATCGTCTCTGGAATCAAAAACGGTAAAATTATACAGAGTGTTGTAAAATTTTATAGTTGATGACAAATACCGTCATTTCGTTTTCATTTTCCCCTGTATATTATGTCCTCTAAATCTCAATTCTCTAGTAAGCTCTGAGTGTTACTTGTCCCATAATTTCGTTAGCAGTGTAAGTTCAGAGATTAAAGTCTGAATTCAGAAATTAAAGTATGAATTCAGAGATTAAAGTCTAAACTTAAAAAAATATATATAGGCATGGCTCTTCTAGGGCTTCGTACTTATCAATGATATGCGAAAGTTTATATGCTTTAATGAAAATCAAAAAAGCAGAACAAAAAAATGTAAAACTAACTGTCACTTATTTTAATTGAAACTTTTGAGAAACTACTAATATAGTGAAATATAGTTTAATTATACTCGCGTCAATAATTCAGACATCTTACGTCACGGCTGACGTTACACATTTGTTTTTATTGTCAACGTAATTTCCGATATTTGGTCGCGTTAAAAACAATTTTTTAAAACATTTATTTTTTAAAACAAAACAAAACATTTTTTGCAATTTAGTTCAATATATTACTATCAGTTGCAGTTTCTTAAATATTTTGATGAAAATATAATGAATTATTCATTTGTTCGTATGACGTAAGTCGTCTGAATTCTTGTCGCGCGTATATCTACTTTTTGAATGCGAAATGATATTTTTTTTTAGAAGAGAATTATTTATTTAAAATTTCATTGGCATAAATACAAAATATTTTTTAACATAACACCTCTATCTAAAATTAAATTAACTTTTTTCTAATAAAGACGTTGAGAAAATTACTTAATAAGTTACTGCTTACAGAGATTTCTGCAATTTTCTCTGTATTTCCCATTCTCTGTGAATGTAGCTACATTTGAACCTTTAAGAATTATTATTTTATTTAGTGCCACAAATAAACTCGGAAATGACGAATATAATTTAAATTACTTTACTAAACCTATCAGATATTTATCGTAATACATGCATACAAATATTTAATAAACAAACATTAAACACTGCATAAATTATTATATTGATTTTCGTTTTCCAATCAATGAGGAGCAATTAATATTTTCTCACTTGATGTCAAATCACACAATCGAACCTTCTTATCAAGGGTTAGTTCAATATTAAGATTGTTTGATGTCGGCTTAGTCAATAATTTTGCCTACCTCAAACTACGAACTCAGTCATATCACTCAATATCATCCGAGAATACATAAAATTTAAATAAAATTTGGAATACGCGGTGTTCAATAGGATAAGATTCCATTTTCAATCGAAAGTATTTTCTTTGGGATTTGACAGATATGACTAATGGCGTCATCAATTATATTTTTTCCAGAAACATACCCAATTGTTTTTCCTGTTAAATAGCTCTCCTTTTTCTAATAAAATTTTTCTGTATTACTTCCCGTTTATAACGGTATAATCTGACACAGAACTATTAACGATTACCTTTTGCCTTCTATTTAATAAATAACTTTTGATAAACAATGCCACTGAATCATTAAAAACAAAATATTGAAGTTTTTTAAATAGAATATCATGTCGAAGAGTATCAAATGCTTAGGAGTAATCTAGTAATATCAAATGAGTATTTTTATGTTTATCAGTTGCCTTAAATATGTCATCAGTAACTTTAAGTAAAGCTGCTGTTGTACTATATCCATTACGAAAACCAGATTGTGTAATTGGTAAAATTGAATATTTGGACAGAAATTGGTTAATTTGTTCAACTACTATTTTTCAAGTATTTTTGGGACTGTTGGTAATATACTTATTGGTCTATAATGTGATTAGGGATAGGTATAACATTAGCATCTTTCCACTGTCTCGAATAAGTATTTAGAGATAAGCATTTGTTAATAATAAATGTTAAATATTCACTCAAAGCAGGAAGAACTAGAGTTAACATTTAGTGTATTCCATCTGCCCCTTTTGCACTGGACTTAATACTACGCACAATCTTTTCAACTTTTTCAATACTAATACTAGAAAATTTCATTTGGCTATCAATAACGGAATATTTGCCATTATATTTCTCAAGTAAAATATTATCTCCATCTTCACCAGTCACACAAGGTATCTATAAAAACGAGTTAAAATCATTTGCATCAAATCCTACACTTTTTGTTGTATTATTTTTTGATGTTATATTTAAACAATTAATAGCTTTCCAAAATTCTTTAGGTTCTATTTTAGGATTTTGTTGTAAAAATACTTTTTTCTCTTGTTTCACTGAAATATTTACTAAATTTTTGAGCTCCTTGTAATAGTGCATGAAGCATCAGTCCTATTTTTTTTATATTTAACATATGCCTTATCTCGAATTTTCATCATCAATTTAAGATTTGGTGTTAACCAAGGAGCAGGAGGTTTAGAAATTCTGGCAGTATTTTTGGGTGCATGAATATCGAAAATTTCATTTAAATTGTTATTCCAAAATTCTACCATATCATCTATCGATTCAATATAATACATATTCGACCAGTTTTAGCTGTAGATCAGCGATAAATATATTATAATCAAATTTGGAATAATCTCTATATGTGCAAAATATCTGTGATTGCTTACTCTTTTTTATATTAACAGCACAGTCCACCAGTGAATGATTTGAAATTCCTTCCATATTGATAACATTAACACTATTTATTAAACTAAAATCAGTTATAGCTATAATGTCAATTAAAGTTTTTGAATTATTTGTAATTCTAATAGGTTTTGAATTTAATTGATTTAAAGAATATTTTTTAAAGAAACTGAGCAGCTGCTATAGCGGATTCTATAGATCTACATTCAAATCTTTCCCAAAAAAAAAATATATACAAATATAAAATATAAATATAAAATATACAGTTTATTTAGATATTATTTAATTTTATGTGACGTTATTACTTTTTCTGTATATTAATATTACGTATACGTGCTAATTCGCCCAATTTTGGCCTTCTACAGGTCCGAAACAAAACAACACGTATCATAGCAGTTAAATATATCTGGTAACAAATATATATATATATATATATATATATATATATATATATATATATATATATATATATATATATATATATATAGGGTGTTCGCCAAGCCCTTTGGCAGATGGTAGCTAGGTTTTTTTATATGAGCATAGGTCCGATTCGTTTTTGTTCAGAAGTTTTAAGCATTTTAAAAATTATAATTTTATATTTCATAGTAGCTTGATAAATTAAAATTATGGTTGCTACATCAATAATTATTTGTCTCATTTTGTGTATTTATTTAACATTTAACAACTGAAGAGTATGCATATATTGTCTTTGTATATGAGTATTCCAGTAGGAACGCCAGAAAGAAATCCGAGAATACCAATGAAGATACCCAAATAGATACCAATCATCACTGATGACGTAGAGCGTAGGGCTTAATATTGTTCAAAATATGTGGTATCAGTATGATGATGCACCACCACATAGTCGCGTCAAATTAGCATGAAAAAAGTGAAAATGGACAACTTTTTGCGGAGAAATCCGATTGAGATGCGGTTTTCTGCAAAATGTTCAGGGAATTGTTTATAACAAAAGGTACATCTAACCTCTGTACGCTCGCAAATTTTTAATTGTTTATTTAACAAATGACCCATTTTTGTTGAACATATGGTAACTGTCACACACGATTCAACGAAAATGTCTGGAAAATGTTCTCTCGGGGGTTTTCGAGGTCTTTCTTTATCACTTTGGTGTTAGCTTTATTATTTATTGCTAAATTGTTGTAACTGGGCTAATTAACAAATTAAAAACTCTACCCCCGAAATCACTAGAGAACCGGAATTTTTTCCAGGATTTCTGGCTTATTAAGACAAACCATCGGCACAAGATTTTTGCAGCATAATTGTTTATTGTTCGATTGTTGCAACTTCGCTAATTAACAAATTAATAACTCTACTACCGCAATCGTTGGAAACCCAGTTTTTTTTTTGCAATAACTCAGGGATCATGGGGAGAACCATCGGCATACGGTTGTTGCACGTAATTGTTTATTTTCCAATTGTTGCGACCTGACTAATTAATAAATTAATAAGTTAACGCCCGAAATTACTAGAAAAACAGATTTTTTGCAATAACTCTAGGATGATGAGGAGAAGCATTGCCACAAAGTAATTGCAAATATAATTGTTTATTGTTCGATTGTTGGAACCTCGCTAATTAACAAATTAATAACTCTTCTCCCAGAATCGTTAGAAAATCGGATTTTTTTTACAATAATTCTGGGCTCAATTGAACAATAAACGATTATATTTGTAAAAATCTTGTGCCGATGGTTCACCTTAAAAAGACAGAAATCCCGGAAAAAATTTCGGGTCTCCGGTGATTCCGGGAGTAGAGTTATTAATTTGTTAATTAGTCAGGTTGTAGAAATAGAAAAATAAACAATTTCGTGCAACAACCTTGTGCCGATGGTTCTCCCCATGATCCCAGAGAAGAGTTATTAATTTGTTAATTAGCAAGGTTGCAACAATCGAACAATAAACAATTATATTTGCAATAATCTTGTGCCGATGGTTTGCCTTAATAAGCCAGAAATCCTGGAAAAAATTCCGGTTCTCTAGTGATTTCGGGGGTGGAGTTTTTAATTTGTTAATTACCCAGTTACAATAATTTAGCAATAAATAATAAAGCTAACACCAAAGTGATAAAGAGGGACCTCGAAAACCCCCGAGAGAACATTTTCCAGATATTTTTGTTGAATCGTATGTGACATTTGCCATATGTTCAACAAAAATGGGTCATTTATTAAATAAACAATTAAAAATTTGCTAGGGTACAGAGGTTAGATGTACCTTTTGTTATGAACAATTCCCTGAACATTTTGCAGAAAACCGCATCTCAATCGGACCTCTCCGCAAAAAGTTGCAAGTGAAATGCTAATTTGATGCGACTAACATAGAAGGAGACAAGTAACTGGTTGGTTAAATGATCATTTCCCGAATAAATGGATGTCAACAAAGTCTAGAAGCATGACCACCGCATTCTCCAGATCTAAATTCTTTGGACTTTTATTTATAGGGACATGAATCGGCTTATTGTCATGTTGAGATCACTACCCGTCAGCACTTAACTGAAGGAATTCGGGATGCAGCTAACCAGATAAGAAATGATCCACACATACAAATACATACATACAGTTTTCGATAAACAATTGAAATATTTGCAATTAACGTTATCGCCGAAACTAGTTGGTGGTTTACTTTGCTGTATTCATTTACTTTGCTACCTGCTAAAACAATTTAATTAGTTATATTAATCTTTGCACTAAAAGAGGTTGAGGGTTGTTATGAAATTAAATTTCACACTGAAACAGTAACCACATAAATACAATTTAAAAATAAGATAATAATAACTTAGATGCTGCAGAAAAATTATAAAATAAAAAAATTATTAACATTTGTATTAATTTATTGTTTTATATAGATAGGGAATCAAATGTGACTAAATTATGTACAACTTCACAATTATTATCTCTAAATAATAATACAAAATCGTGAATAAAACAAGATATTATAAAACTAAATATATACGATAGAAATTATTTACAATACCACAGACAAAACAGATGGCTGACCATCTTTTCCTAAAGTAACATCATTAAAACAAGAATATCATAATACAACTTCACACAGTAGGTTGTGGATAAAACAAATGACACTAATCGTGGATAAGTATATAAAAATTTCAACAAGTGTACTACTTATACAACGGAAACTAAAATACTATATCGATGTCTTACATTAAAGATCACAGCACAAAATACTTTAAAGCTTCTAAGCGACTTGGTTCTCAGGAACGCATATCGACTTACGGGATCGAATTGAGGACCTGTTAATCATACTGGACCTTATTTCTCCTCGGAAGGAAGCCCTAGTCGAGGCTCGCCTCGAACTGTTCCTGCGGAACTTCGCTTCAGTTTCAGCTTGCTTTTTCCTGAAAAGAATAGTAAATTATGTTACTTTGTTTTATGGATGAAATTGAGCATTTAATAAAAATATTTAATACCCTACAAAGAAATGAAGTTGTGTCCACGTACAACACAGTTAACATTCGGTTCTACTGATTGATTTAAAGTTGCAAATAACCATTCATTAAATTTAATAGATAAGCTTTGAATAATGAGCTTAATAAATAGCAGATTTTATTATTTAATCTAGGAGTGTTAAGTGTAAAGGCATGTATAAATTTTCAACGTGAATCGATGCCAATATCAGCACATGAAGGGTTCGGTAGTGTTACAAATATATTTGTAATTCTCAAAGTAAAATGAAGAAGGTTAAGTACTATTTTATGTATCAGATTTTATCGCAATTCATCTTAACGTCAATTTATTTAAGTGGCTCCGAAACTTTTTAATATTTAACTGGAGGAATGACGACCTCTTTAAAGAAACCTATGCAATTGGTTCTATTCCAGATTCCTCTGCTTGAGGGTGGACTACTTTGAGTTAAATTCATGAAATTTTGTATGCGGAGGTTTCTTTAAACAGGAAATTCAAATTTTATGGACGATTGGCTGTATCTCCCAAATAAACAATAACTTTCGATTCACTCTAATATATAATTTGCATACATCATCATCTTTAGATGAGTTTTTAATGGAAACGGCTGCTCCTAGAGACTTCAATAAGGTGTTCATTTCTTAAGTAGAAAAGATAGGAGAACATGTTTTTCTATTCCAAAAGACATACACTTTGACAACGGTCGCGTGTGGCACCCTCTGGAAGATACAGACAATCGTCCATAAAATTTGAATTTCCTGTCTAAAGAAACCTCTGCATACAAAATTTCATGAGTTTAACTCAAAGTAGTCGAGGGTTATTAAAGAAAATGTAATTATTTTTTTTTAAATTTGGGATCCCGTATATCCTAAACGAAGCGTTTCCAAACTTAAGACCATGGGAAGTTTTTTTCTTAAAATTGAACATAGAATAACATACTGAAGTATGTACATCTCTTCCTGAAACACCCTGTACATATAAAGGAATTAACAAGCCTTTAATCCACGAGAAACAATGGAATAATAATACATTCCTCGAGAGGATTAAAGGCTGGTTAATTTCCCAAATGTAATTCAACGTTTTATCCATGACCAAAATAGTAAGTTATGCAGATGACGTGGTAGGGAATTAGAAGAAGTAACAAGAAAACTTGTGGAGAAAGCACGTAAAGTGGGATTGCAGATAAATCAAGAGAAAAGTAATTTTTTGAGAATAGGAGAACAAAAAAAGGATACCCATTTTAAATTGAGAACAGAGCATGGAGAGATGAAGTTTGAAGAAGTGCAAGAATATGTGTATTTGGGGGCGGTAATAACAGCTAACTGTGATGAGGAACAAGAAATAAATAGGAGAATAATAAAAGCAAACAGAAGTTCGGCAGCAGTCAACCACATATTGAAATCAAAAAATTGGCCCGGAGGAGTAAAATTTAGAATGTATAAAACAATTTTGAGACCGACAGCGCTGTATGGTAGTGAAACCTGGGTTTCAAGAGAAAATATTTTAAGGTGGGAAAGGAAGATCTTAAGAAGAATTCTAGGGAGTAAGAAGACAGATGAAGGCTATGTAAGGAGAAATAATGAGGAAATATATGCAATGTATCAGGGCAGTTAAGAAATTAGTAGGGGGTAAACCTAACTACAAGAAAAAAAGAGGTAAACCGAGGAGGCAATGGAGAGAGGCGGTGGCAATAGATCTAAGGGAGAAAAATATAACGGAAAAGAAAAGCGAAATACAGAATAGACTGGAGAAGAATAACACAGCTCTGGGTCTATATATATATTTGTCAAATTTATTCTAATAAAGAATACCGATTGTTGAGCTGAAGACTAGAAAGTCTTGGAATGCTATAAAATTGAAGCGTGATATTATCAATTCTAATCCACTAATGTGGTGAAAGGCCTTTAATCCACGGAAAACAGACGTAATAAACCTTCTTAATGTAGTGGTCGTGGATAGATTTGTATATAAAGTATCTAGTTAAATATTTGTTTGTGGAGCCCGTTGTTCACAGATATTTTCTTTATTTTGTTAACGTTTTATGTATTCCTTGTTATTGTTATTAAATACGTTTCTTTAGTGGCGATAAATAAGTGTATCAATTTGGGTGAGCACGGAACTGTGAAGTATACAGGGTTAACTATGACTAAGTACAAACAATTTAACCACGTGCTCAGGGAGGCCTAAAATATAATAAAAAAATTATTCCAGAATTTTAGCTCGATATTTAAACAATGGGGCAAAACCCTTTTTCCTACGAAAAGTCGGCGCCTATGATAAGAACCGACTGAGATGGCTTAGATCCATAGATAAAACTTACATCTGTCAACAATATCTACTACCATCGTCGTTTTTTTGCAGCATTTCTAAATGTAGAAACGAAAATTAACATTCTTATTAGTAATAATACCTGATAGATAGGTAACACTTCCACTTAGCTCCAGTATTTTGCATTCGATTTCCATTATTTCGTTATAAACTGGAATAACTACATATTCGCTTATTACAGCCACACACTACCGATAAAAGACACTTCCCGTAGATACAATTAGATAGATCAGATGCCTATTTATTATAACAAAATCGAACGAAAAGAATAATAGACGTTTTAATGTAACCGCGGCAGCTTGTCCCATAACCTAGAAAACCAAACCGGCGAACTATACTGTGGGAAAGTATCTGCACCCAATACAAATGTCTTTACTTAATAACTATACAACGTTTAAAAATTAAAATAAGGCACTAAAAACTGAAGAAGAACACAAAATTACAACGTAAACACAGGAATTCAATTATGACATGACAGCGATATTGACTGATGAGCGACTGTTGCAAGCTGGTAGAGTATGCAACCAACAAGCAAGTTCATTGGCGGCGTTAAATAAGGATTTAAAATAATATCGAAAAAAAATTTTTTTGGCTTTATAAATAAGTTTGGAATTTTTTTGAAGGGCGATTTCGTTAATTCTTATTTTTTTGAATATTTGTGCTAAGCCATAGTTAACCCTGTAGAATTGTAGAGCTTAAAATCGGTAAGTAGAATAGCTATATGATGTCTATAACATCTAGAAGATCCTATAAATGACAAATTCAAATTAAATATTTAATAAACAAGGTTGTTACGGTATACTACTCGTAACAACAATTAAACGAATAACCTCTCAGGCTCAAATTATGTATTGTCTTAACAGAATAGCTTCACTGTTTGGACAATAAACAACACAGTAAGACATAACAGAATTACCAATATTTAATTTAATAGCAAACAAATCTTACTCTTCTGGAAATTGTGAAAAAAATCTTTTTGAATCTTACACGCTGTTAAAAATACCTTAACTTGAAAATTACATAACTGATATCGATTAACTTAACCAGAAATTTACCAAAATAGTTGCATATTAATGTACGTAACCAAAAAGAAGTTTTTATAAAAATTTGTTGTGATACGTTATAATTTAACTGTTTTCTCAGTGTGGACTTACTTTGAACAAGGGAAATCCCAAATCTTCTGTCCCATTCCAAAGTTTTCTCCATCTTGTAATGTCTGTGGTAATTCCTGATCTAAGGTTTCCGGAAGGAACAACGCCAGAACTCCTCCCAGTACTCCTAATACTCCCAGGATTAGTAGCGGCAGTGATACGGACACATTTGCCTGGAAACGGAAGTACGTAAGAAATCGCAATTAATTTGTAAATATTCACATATCACATTTGAAGTTGCGTAATATGAAAGGAAAAGGAATAATAGCAGTTTATTTAACAGTATCTTGTGTTGAATGGAATTATTTCCAGTAGAAATCTACACACTATTGCAATAATATCGATATTCTTTAAAATTAATTTAATTCCTAACAATAATTAATTATACATACAATTTAAGCTTTGCTACCTTATTCACTGTGACTGATCCATGTTTTCAACACCCTGACAGCTTTCTGGGATGGTCATTTGTTAGTAACAAGTGTTATGCTGTCAGTATTTTAGCTTTCTGACTAGATATCAACATTGGAAAGGTGATCATAATAGGTTTGTTTTTAATTCTAATTTGATATAGTTCTAAGTAATCATCAAGTTGTATTCTCAGCTTGTCATAGCTTAGTAGTTTTTATTAATGAAATAGTTATTTTGAATTGTGGAACAATTCGCTATTAGAACCAAAACAAGTCTTATGTGTACCAAGAAAAGTGCATTTGCTAGACACATCGGAATATGAGCGATTTTCTTTAAAATAATATTGCAAATATCTCTTTTGTCACATTCCATTTACTATTTTAGTAATTACTAGATCCTATGAAAGAATATATTGTTCCATACTTCAATTCTATATAAAGAAGTTGCTGTTTGAGTATCTTTATAATGCCTTAAAGAATTTATGGTGTAAGATGATACAAAAAATAAAAATAAACTAATTGTGTGTGCATGTTTCTCTAAAATAAAATAGAATTTTGTCTAATTTTTATTAAATTAAATTTTTATTAAATTAGACAAAATTATATTTTTTCCGTAACGGGGTAAATATTTTTACTACTCACCAAGTAAACTACGAAAGGAGCAACAATACTGGAGACATATCCCATAATATGAATCAGGGCCACCCCTTGCGCCCTTACAACAGTTGGCAGCAGTTCGGCAGCATATTGCAACCCAATATTGTAGGAAATATTTATTGCAAACCTTCCCATGATGGCTAATGACGCAGACGGAATACCTATAAAAAGAGGAAAATCAATTTTATGGCTGTTCGAGACTCTAATCTGATTTCATATTTTATAAGCGTAGTAAAGGAAACTGACGTTAGAACCCTTTTGCATAATATTTCATTTTGGAACGGGGAACTATGGTGAAGTAAACGAATTTCTTCAGTAAATTTATTTCCTATATGAGGATACAGACAATTCTTAATGCAATTTAAAAGAATAACGAAACTATAAAATGCTATATGGTATTCTGATTCGAATATTGAATATTGCTTGATTCATAATTGAGGATAGTAGAAAATATTCATTTAAACCAATCATGAAATATTGATAAGTAAAAAGTTGCATGAAGTCAAACATACAATGTATTACATATATTGTTTTTTAAGTTTTAAAATTTAAATGTAAAATAACTTTGCAATTTTGATTTGTATTTTGTCATGAAAGTTATACTTATTTCTAAATGTCTATGCTGAAATACCATTACTTTTTAATGGCCTTTTGTAATATCTATTAAAACTTTAAAGCAAACGATCTTTTTAACACTACTATAGCTATATCAATGCCAAACTTATAATGTATCAACTTTATCCAGAAAATTCGGAGCACATTTGTTATTATAGACATTTTTTGTAGGTAAAATATGAAAAGTTCTACAAGATAAATCAACGAATATTTTATTTGTTTCCATTTTGGCGAATATATACATGGTGGCCCAGTGTGAGCGTACAAAAATTTAGCAGGGGGTAGACCACACCAAAGATCAAAAGATAAGAAAAAAATTCTTATAAAAAAATTTCTCTGATGCACGCCTATAGTCTGTTTAGAAATTAAATGGAATAATAAAAGCTTATTATGTATGCAAATCGTAAATAAATGAAGTACTGGTGCTTATATTTAATATTTTTATATTATGTATTATCAGTATAGAAGAGGTGTACTTTTAAAAAAACTTTGTGTGATCGAACCGTAGTAAATTGTAGCAGGTAGCTAAAATTTAATCCCCGACAATCCGTCTTTGTCTATGCCGCTTCAATTTCTCGATCCATTTCTCTTATAAGTAAACAAGAGGTTAGAGGCTACTTTGAGCATCATAACCGGGTTAAGAGGGTTTTTAGTAATTCGAATAAAATTATTCAATATTATTATCAAAATATTTATTTAAATTTAATGAATAGACTTTTATTCCACACACAAATATATGTATTTTGAAAATTCAAATTATGATGAGTAAATGTAGTGTTGTATAAATGTACAATAAAGAAAATAAAAAAGTAGGTATATTAAAGTTCATCCTTTGAATATTCTGATAAATTATCTTCGTCTCCTAGATTGATAACGATAGGTTCCACAGTAACGTCAATTAAATTATCGAGTTCCCACATTTTCTCCTCTCCTTTCTGTACATGATGTATACATATTTGTCAGTTATCTTCAGTTACTCGTTCCAAAGAATTTTTTAACAAATCGGTCGAATGCTGCACCCTTTAAAGAAATTCGATATCTATCTCCGTTCTCCGGAAAATCAGGATAAACCGGAAATTTAAGCGTAATAATTTATAAAAACTGCTGGACACATACACAATTTGTTGCTCTTATTAGAGTATAACTAACAGATAGCTAATGTAAATTTAAAATATTTTTATTTTGCACATAGCTGGGAAAAATGAGAGGTGCAGTAAGCTTTTGCCAAAATTTCCGGTTTTTCTGGAGAACGGAGATAGATATCGAATTTCTTTAAACGGTACAATGTTCAGAACAACTAGCACAATTCAGCACATCGAAAAAAAATCGGATTGTGATAAAATTGGGGGCTAGAAAATTCCGGTTTTTCCAGATTTTCCGGAGAACGGAGGCAGATATCACTTAATTTAAACGTCGTATTATTTCACGCTACATCTCCTTTTACCTGCGCCCAGACTAATTCGATTGGGTTAAGTTCACAGTGATAAGGTGGTAACCGTAGTACCGTTATTTGGCGATTTGTTGTCATTTCATCGATAACATATTTTTTCTGATTTTTATTAAGATTGAAAAGTGTCAAAATTTCCTTTTTCACCATATTTGTTTCGGAAGAAATGTTTTTTCCGGATAATCATTGAATTATATCGGCTTTCCTCCAAGCAGTCGTAGGCGTCCGCTCGGTCTGCCGTGAATGGTAACTGGCATTATCCATGACAATTACAGACCCTGGAGGAATAAGATCCAACATCTGTGTAAAATACTCTTCGAAAACATCTGCGTTCATGTCTTCGTGATAGTCACCTGTAGTTTTAGATTCAAATAAAAGTAAACCACCATCTACAAAACCACTGGCACTACCTATATGTGTCACTATTAATCTTCGCCTTTTACCTGAAGGTGCCTTGAACCTTGTTGAAAATCCATCCAAAAATGCTTGTCGAAAACTTTTTACATTTTTATCTTGCCATACCTTTGTTGCACTATATCCCTCGTTGACCCAAGTTTCGTCTAGATAATAAATATTCCTCCCTTCGTCACGGAATTTTCTAATTGATCTTAAGTAGGATCTTCGCCAACAAATAATTTCAACTTTATCGATAAGAATTGACTTCCTGTTCTGCTTTTGCCAGCAAAAATTCAACTCTCGTAAGACGGTCCATAATTTGCTTCTACTGATTTTTGGCAAATCGTTGTCCTCTGAAAGTTCACTTAAAAATTTCTTTAGCGTTGGTATTTCTTTTTTAAAATAAAATAAGTGTACTTTTCTGCGAATGACATTTTTGAAGAAATCATCTATAACGACTTTTGACCTCCCTGTAGATGATTTTGGGGTAAAACTATCTTGTTCATTCTTTGTTTCCTTTAAAAGTCTGTAGATAGTCGATTTTCCAATCCCTGTCATTGTGGAACACTTTTCCACGATGTCGTCAACACTGTTGGTAGGATTTTGGTGTTTCAATGCATTGAATACATTTAATATAATAATCTTCTCATTCTGAGACAGCGCACATCTTTTCACGCGTTTAGCAGGTATTTTGTCACAAAATATAAATTGTGGGTCAAGTTTGCTATAACATTTACTATTTATAAAGTACATTTATTTTGTGTAATTATTTGCACAGATTAAAAATATGAAATATAGACACAGCATAAGTATAGTTTTCATAAAGTATGTTTCATTCACAATTTTAGGCAACAAGTGAATGTTTGAAAAACTGAAATTCAGGAAACAACTACTCTACAGGCTAATGCCCCGACCAACATTGAATTATATATGAAAAACCTGTAGCAAGTAAATGCTTGCTGACAAGAGTTTTCGTTCTTTTATTTTTATTCAATTAGATCTAATGGCTTAAATTAACATTAAATATTGATATGCGCATCTAAATATAGAAAAGTGTCTCTTGGACTAGCAGGAAAATAAATGTTCCTTGTTTGCTCCACTTAGATATTAGACGCAAATTCCTTCCCAGAATTAATTTTAGCCTCTCTTTCATATGAAAAGCTTTTAAATTAAATTTCGCGAAATGATTGATGACATTCTGAAGCACATAATAACAGAATTAGCATTCCCTGATCGTCTAATACTTGTCATATTTTTTACAAAATCTAATTTTACCCGCATCGGGATGCGCATTCTGATCTACTTAAATAAATGTATGTAAATTTAATATTGAATTTTATATTTAAAGCGCATAATGTGAAAATAAGTGACCCTTTGCTTAACGACTTTTATCGGAAATCAATTTTTAGCTCAGCGCATCGTACGATCTCTAGATATGGATATGAAACGCAAAAGCGAAGAAATTTTAATATATTTGCGCGTTAATTAATTGTGGGAAGTAGCTATCCTTCAAAAACTAGTAAGCATAATCAATTATGTCATATACTGGCATTTCATTGTCATTACACAATAATTATACAAAGCAATGATTGCATATCATAATATATTTGATGAATAAATAGTCCAGTTAGAAAAATAGGAGTGATATGTCTATTTTCGGTTTGGCAAATATGAAAAACAGTAGATCAAGTTTTCACTCTGCAAGAAATTCAAGCTTAAAATTTTAAATATGGTATGGCCAACCTTAGTGCGATTTGTAGACTATAAACAATCCTATGACAATATAAAAAGAAAAGAACTAACAAGAATTTAGAAGAATTGAAAGTCAGCGAAAAGATAAGCAACATGATATGCATAACAATGAACAGACTGAGAATAGAAGTGTTTGAAGTAAAAAATGGGTTGAAGCAAGGAGATTCATTATCATAAGTGTTATTTAAATTTAAGTAGTGTACAGCATACATTAGACAATAACATCTTCCATCTAAAACAACGTGATATAAAAGCTATAGTGTATATTTTTAGAAGTTAGTTGAAACTATATTGAATCTCCTGCTTGCCCTCAAATTTGTATGGGAGTTGGTGGAGGAGTATTCGAATGTTTTATGCATTGTAAAAATCAAAATTAAGGTAGTTGTAAAACCCAGAAGACTGCAATGGCTAGGGCATCTAAGACGTATGGAAGATGAAAGTAAACGTAACTACAAGAAAAAAAAGGAGACCGAGAAAGCGATGGAGAGCGGCAATAGCAACAGATCTAAGGGAGAAAAATGTAACAGATTGGAAAAGAAAGACGAAAAACAGAATGGAGTGTAGGAAAATAACGCAGCCATGGGCCTAAGAGACCTATAAACAGCTTTATATGTATATTGTTATGTTATGTAATTTTGTTGGGCGCCAAATAATATTTATGTTTGAATTGTATTTGTGTTTCTTTAATGATTTGTGTTTATGTCTTCTGTGTGTAAAAGAAAATTGTATTTATTGGACTACAAACCTGTATCTTATATATATTTTTTTTTTATTCGTATTCAATTACCCTGGCTGCTTGTAGAACATAGACTCTGGTAGTCGGTTCGCTCATCAAGTCAATTCCTTTTTTTTTTTAACACACTGTACCTTACTTCATCAAATAAATATCAATTCAAAATGGACAATTTTTATTTCAAAAGAGATTTGTTTACTACTTATTCAAAATTATTTAAAGTTTTATGAACATAATTTATAGGTAACAGATAAAATTTCTTTAAAGGCAGTTGCGTATTAAAAGTTGCCTATCTTTAATATTTTTAATTCTTAAAATTCGTGATTCAGTGGCATTCTTCTAATGGATGTTCATTGCTGGTGATGTATTATATTTGCCAATCATACTTTATTTGACAGATGGTCCACTAAATAACGAGTTTTAATATATTAAATAGAAAAGTAAATATTATTAACTATACTAAGGTAAGTAACTTATTATTTTAATAAGTCTTAGAGTCTGTGACTGTCTATTTTGTGAATTTTATGGCTAGCTAGCGTTTCTTGTCTCTTATTAAATTTACGTAAATTTCTGTGAATTTATGTGCACATAAAATACCTTTCTGATGTTAATTTTCTTTTTATAAGACTTCTACTAGACATCCCTCTTAACTTGTGATTGGGCTGCTGATATTGATGACTGGTTTTCCAACTATATGGTACTGCCAAATTCCTAGCTTGGACCTGTATCTCTGTTTATATTGTTACTCGACACTTTTCTTATGACGTAAGTATTACTTTTATCTATTACTTTACTTTTTCTTGCTCAATTTCTTATTTTTCTAGGACCTTTTTTCAAAAACCCACGCTGCTCTTCTTTCTATTCTTTCGTCTCTCATCAACAAACTTTTGTTTTCCTTAATATTTTTCTATCAATTTGATATCTTGATTCCTTGTTGTAAAATTTGCATACATATTATGGTTCATACATATGATCTTATTTAGTTTTTCGATGCACTGTTTTTTTATGTTTTCACTGAACTACTTAAATCTACTACAAAATTTTTTTATGTAATTACAATTTTACTTATATCTAATTATTAAATATTCTTCAATATTACTCTTTTTATGTACATTGTTATATCTCTTGTGAAGCCAACTTTAGACTTGACATTTGTCCATGTCTATGATATTTATTTGACATTTCGCAACATTTTATACCTTTTTATTTATTTAAATTGCTAATATTTTAATTATCTTCGCTTGACTTCTGTCGATATGTGTATGATATTATTAAATGATCTTTTCTTTTTCTTTCTATATACTTTGATCTGTGTTTAACTCCTTTTTTGTTTATGAACTATTGATAAATATGAGATCATGTCCCAATATTTAATGAAATTTAACTATATTTTATTTTCAAGAATGTTAATTTATTTAATTTACACTATAATAACTACTTATATGTTCTGCATTGTCACTTTTTATATTATTTTGTTTAATTTTACTATATTTTAATTTTAATAATAATAATTTCTATTCTATTTTATGGTTTTTTAAAATAAACATGTAAATTCCCATAAGTATTGAAGCTGATATTTCATATTGTCTCAATATATACTCATACAACATTACATATTTTTTACTTTTCTGGTTATGAAATGCTAACTTTCTCTATGGCAACATTATTTTAAATATAAGCAAAATTTCTCAATAGTTTTTCTGAAAAATATAGGATTGAAAACTTTTTCCTTTTATTCATTGTAACCGTGGACATACCGTAGTTGCCATAAAAAAAAATAATATTCAAATCGATAAATAATGTAAAGACCATGTATGTCAAATTATATATTTATAGAAGAATTTTTCACTTTATTTTCCTCTATATTAAACTTACGAATACCTATGACCAACATCCATAAATGTTATTTTACCAAAATACAGATTTTACCTTTTATTGAATCCAGTAAGTTAAATTAAAATCAATTTACTCTCAACTAACAGTTAATTTATTTTAAAGTAGAAAGGTAAAAATTTAAATATTAATTATACTATGCAAATACTTTATAAAACTCATTGGAATTTTGAGCTATGTTTGTAATAATAAAATAGTTAACAACATCAAAATAAATTAAGTTACTACTTTTCTATATTTTTTATGGGTATAATTATTGTTTGAAACTAACTACTCTACGGATTCTCCGAACAGCGTTGAATTACACCTACAATATTCACCCATATATTCTTTATTATTAGATTTTGTGGATGTTTTACTTAAAGAATCGGTGTCCTACAATTCCTATTGAAGAAGTCACACGTATGTTCTTTGGTATGGATACTATAAGCATCAATCGCTTATCTTTTATATTATTTTATATAATCAACTGTATAATTATCTATATCCATATAATATGTATCTGTTATCTAAATAAAAAATCTACAGGGTTAACTATGACTTACAAATATTTTAAGAGGGGATAGGGAAAATTCAGAATTAACGGAATCATCCTTCAAAAAAATTCTAAACTTATTCATAAAGCGAAAAAAAATTTTTTCCGAAACCTAATTAACCCCTAATTTCTCGGCGACTATGCCGTCTGTCAGCTGCGAGGTTAGGTATATTCTGTCAAAGTCAAAGTTGTCAATGGTAGTGACAGAGCACCGCCTTGCCACGTGTAATGATTTACGGCGCTTTTAAAGAAAAATTTTTGTTTACCTACCTTACTGATACTTCCAGAACTAATATTTGGAGATTTCAAGAAAGTTAAATTATTTTCTGTTTTCTAACTTTTTTACATTATAACTTGTTGTAAAAATTGTTGTACTTGCTGGGGACCTCTTGGTTTCCTTTGACCATTTCATAAATAAAAAAATACTTTTTTCTATAAGTATATCTATTGTAGTTTAAAAATGCTTTATTTTTATGTCACTAAGTAAAAAAGAAGTTTCAAGGAATTTTAAAAAGTATGAAATTGGTTCTTTTTTATTTTCAAGTTAGGTAGGTACATACGTATTTAAAACTCCAGCACGTGTAAAACAACATTCGTGGACGTTGTACAATTCGTACAAATGTACGAGGATTTGACATATTCTGTCTATTTGGAAAACGTATTTGATATTCTGCTGCTGCACGATATGCACTTTCGTCGCACTTCCCATAAATTAGTACCATATCCGTAATTTCCGCGATTACACGAATTTGAATGTGCGAAAAGCAAATACTGAAATAATAGTAACGATATTAACAATTGTTAGGGTAATATTTTCTTTGTTAATTAAATAAATACCCAATAACGTTTTACTACTTTCTTTATTTCTCACTTTCTATCTTTAAAACAACTCAACTCTGGCACACCTCTTCTTCTTCTTACATTCTTTCTGATCTACATTTTACAAAACATATATTTATGCCTACTTTACTACAGTTTAAACTAAGATATTTTTATTAACAAAATAATTGTCCACACAATAATCGACCATGTTTGCATATAATAATATTGTAGTATTATTATTTTAAATTTCCCGAGGCGTTTACAGTGCTCTGTAATGTTGCTTTTCTGACGACTACTGCTGTTTGACATTTGTAGAGTATTAGAAACAATGCAACCAACAACACAGTATAGGTTTATATCGACTGACAAGTGCTATGTGCGTGTAATCCCCATGTCACGGAGGAAGTCTCAAAACAATACTAGAATGAAGAAACCCACGATCGTACATAAAAGAAGATAATATTGATTATATTGATTGCCATAAGAATATTTATCTGAAGAATATTAAGTTCTGAGAGACTGAACGGTGGCGTTGACATTGTAATTATAGTTTTCCGTTTTTAGTGACAGTTTCAGTTTTAAACGTTTTATTCATTAAATAATGAATGGTTGCGATATATTGGGACATGTGTAGTTTTCCACAATTTTCTTTAAACGTACGTGAAAATATTTCCTAGAGTTGAGAGCAATGCAGTGGAGTGACCATTATCGGACAAAATTTTATAAATTAAAAACTGCCACGGGTGTATTCGAAGTTTTCTGTTAGTATTTCTTTCAATCAATTTTCTTAAAATAAATGGGCAATTTTATTAACTGCATCTACGCAAAGTGTGTATTTTGTGGCGAGTAATTCTGACGGACCTGTGAATGATGAGTGAAAATGAAGTTTTGGCAGTTTGGAACGAAGGAACGAAAAACGAATGCAAAATACTGTAGCTAACCGAATTAACTGTTATCTATCAGGTACTTAGGTATTATTATTAATAAAAATGTTTACTTTCGTTGTTTCTACATTCGGCAACGTTGGAACGTTGTGAGAAACGACCGCATGCTACCTAGTTGCACAGAACATATGCCTAGTTGACATATCTAGCCATCTTGGACAATGACTGATGACATAGGCGCCGACTTTCCGTAGGAAAAGAGGGTTTTGCCCCATTTTTTTAACATCGAGCTAGAATTCCGAAATAAATTTTTTATTGTCTTTTAGGCTTCCCTGAGCACGTGGTTAAAATTTTTGTACTTAGTCATAGTTAACCCTGTATATGGTGATGTTTTGCGACAATCTATCTTATCTAATTTTAATCTTACCTAATGGCACTGTTGTAGCTAAGAGGCTAAATATCCCGCTGACAATCATGGAACCAGCGGCTAACCATCTTCTTCCCCAAACATCCAACACCATGGTCAAGAAGGTATCAGCTGGAAACTCCGTGGCACTAGCAATGGTAAAGGTGAGGAAAACATCTAAACCTAAGGTTTCCACGTTTCTTACATGGCCGTCGAACACCAAAGAAATAGCCATCCAAAGCACAATCAGTACTATAGTAATTTTTCTCAACCGAGGCGTTTTGAACAAATCGAGGACTGTGTAATTTTTGTCTAATTCCTCTTCTTTTTGGGCTCTCATGCAGGAACTCTGTTATAGAAATAAATCAAATTCAGATGTGTACTCAGCAGTATGTTTAGAGAAAATAATAATAATAACAATAGCAATAATAGCTAAATACGTAGTTATTAAAATTTATTGCCCATAATGCATGTTAGTGGTTTTAAAAGAAAAATGGTTCTCGCTTTGTCTTTAAAGAAGTATCTAGACATATTTAAGGTGATATGTTTTTATAATAGGAGATACAAAGCAATCTATGTTACTGCACATTAAGTTACACGAAATAAATTCTGTTCTAGTTTCTAAATGGTCAAGTGCGTTGATGGTTAAAACTTATTTCCAAAAAATAATTAATGGGTAAGGATATAATACAGTGCCGTTAATAACATAATCATTTTTATTTATAAGAAGAGCATTTTTAATAATACTTAGGAACTATTTTGTAATCTGATGCATTTAAATACAATATAATTACTTTGGTGTATACAGGGTATCCGGAAACATTGCGCAGAGAGTTATACTACTTGAAAAATGTGTCAAGTTCATGCAACATCTTTACGAAATATCAATATTAACTGAACTCTGCAACCGCAAAGTTGTTTTCTTTAATTCGTTTTTTGGCTATAACTTTTTTAATGTTGGAACAGTTTTTTTTCCAAATTTGGCACACTTGTTACTTTTATAGAGACGCAGTTACATGTCATCTCATTTACGATTAAACAAAGTACGCTTTGAACACAATTGGATTATAGCTGTCATATTGCTTTGACGGCAGATTCATCGTTCACACAAGATAAAGCAGGAACGGAGCCTTTTATGGATACATTTAATTTATTTATTCTTGGTAGAACAAATTCCTGACTGGTCGCCAAGTCGTCGGTTTAACTTCCTTACGTTTCCAGAGTTAGTTAATAAGTTAATTCCGAGGAAGATATGTCAATCGTCAAAGAAGCTAAACCGACCAGTTCAGAAATTGTTCTATTGAGGTTAGAATTAATTGGTTAAATGTTTATTTTCTCATAAAAGGTTGCATTTGTGCTTTAATCTTATATGAAAGAGGCATACAAGGTTTAAAATTACAATTAAAGCAGTATGACAGCTATCATTCAATTGTTTTCAAAGTACCTATACTTTGCTTAATCGTAAAAGAAATGATATTCATCAGTCCATGTCCATAATTGTCTGAAGCTACTTATTTGTGGCATAATTTTAGTTTTTCTTTAGTTTTAATGAAACTACGTCTTTATAAAAGTAACACGTGTGCCAAATTACAAAAAAATCCCTCTGGTATTCAAAATTCTAAAGAACTAATTTTAAAAAATGACTTTGAGGTTATGTAGCTCTGTTAGTATTGACTTTTGGAGAAAATGTTACATGAACTTGACACATAATTTTTTCGAGTAGTATCACCCTCTAAACCTTCTACGCGGAGTTTCCGGACACCCTGTATACAATCGCCAGAAAAAGTTTGTGTGGTATTGCCATGTAGTTGAAATCATTAATAAATGAAAAAGCAGAGAACCTAGATTAGATCCTTAAGGGATCCAAGACGTGGCGTGTATTTACAAGAGCAAAATCTGTACTTTTCCTAGTAAATAATGTTTGAGAAACTTTATTAATTCTAAAATAAAACCAAAGTATTTCAATTTTTCAAGCAAAATGAAACGATCAATACTATTAAATGATTTTAAAAAATATGTATCATAAATTTTAATTGAATTTGTATAATCAATATTTTATAGTTAAAATTATGAGAATATTAAGAATTTATGACACCTTTAATTTATTTTTGGTTTAAATGTATCAAATTTGCAAAAAACGTTGCATTAACATTTTTAAGTATAAAATTGTCATCTTTGGGCAATATAAATTATCATCATTAATTTAACATCATAATTTCCAACAATAATTGTTATTTTATTTTATATATTTTTAGGTATTAACAATATTGTGTGAAACTAACTACTCTGCGGACTAAAGCCTCGACCAGCGTTGAATTACACCCACAATATCTACCCATATATTCTTTATTATTGGCTTGTGTAACTGTATTAGAAAGGTATTTTAAGCTAATATAAATCAAATCCTATCAATGAAGTCATATGTATGCTCTCTGATACCAAACATCTAGGTATGCTAATGAACAATTCCATAGACAAAGCTCTATTCAATAATTATCTAAAAAAATTTCTTCTATCTATCTAGTTAAATTTACTAACCTGGTTTAATGAAAACACTATAAATATCTACGTTCACTTTTGAAACTTTAGGGAGAATGTCAAAAGTGATTTTAACCTGTCAATGAGTTCCCACAGTTTCAAAAGTGAACTTAGATATTTATTGTTCTCATTAAACCAGGTTAGTAAATTTAGCTAGATTATTTTTTTAGATAATTATTGAATAGAGCTTTGTCTATGGAATTGTTTATTAGCATACCTATATGTTTGGTATCAGAGAGCATACATATGACTTCATTAACAGGAATTGTAGAAGATTTGATTTATATTAGCTTAAAATACCTTTCTAACACAGTAAAAAATCATTGTTATTGTTTAATAAGGTTCAGAATGCCTAGCTTTGACGTTATATCAATATTTCCGTGCTGATTGCACCGTAGCACCCGTCTACTTTAAAATGAAATTATTTTGTAGGCATGTTCTGTTAATCATTAACATTGTTTTGAAAAATTGATCAACATGACAGCCAATAAAGTACAGATAATATATGGAAATATATTCCAATTATTTGAAAGATAATTGCTACTCTATTCAATTTATAACCAATATATTTATGACGTAATTATGGACCGATACAAATCTGCTGGTAATACAGTATACAGCGTGCTCTCATAATTACAAACAAGAGAAATATATCAAGATTTTCAAAAGTGTTCATCATTATCCAATACAAGATTTAAAAGTTTAGAAACTCGCTTTTGGTAAGCCTATATATTCTTTGCTTTTAATTTCATTTCGTGCAATTCACGAATTACCAGGGTTTTATGGTGTAGTTCTTTGTATTTTTTAGGCGAAAGTGTATTGTAGGAGTTATCAAACTTTAATGTAAGACAAATTTCTCGGTTTTCTAATTCTCAATTTAATTTTCCACTGCTTACAGAGTTTCGGGTCTACGGAAAATTTATCCAGGGAAATATCAGAAATAGGTACAGTAAGAGGAGCATTGGGGAACAGCATAGAGATGTTTTGCAAATATTCTTGCGTATGTTTTTTGCATTTTTGTACACTTTTTATAACTAAATATCGTACGATTTCAATAAAGTTTGCAAAATTACTAAAAAATACAGAAAATTTCCACTACACCTATACACATACAAAACATATTTGTTGGATTGTTATTCACTCCCATCCGACTTATTATAGATTCTGCACTTTTCTTAACTCAAGATAAAATTATATTATTTTCAAACTATTCTGGTACTATTTAAGCAGAAAAAATTATAGGAAAATATTAAAATACACAAAAAACTTCACATTTCTATTATGCAAGCAATTTGTTGTTTACTCCTACATCAGCTCCGAAATATATCAACAGATGTTAGCCACTTCGTGATTTTTGCTACTTCATAATACAAAATAGCAGGATGTCATCATCTGGTTTTTCTTTTAGCAAACAACTGCTGCAAATATAATTTTGTCCTAGAACAATATCATTGATATTCTTCACAGTAATTAATTTAAAGTATTCTAATATTCTTCTTCATATTTTATGCTGTTTGATGAGAAATTACGAGGTGTGATCAAAAATTAAAGAGGATTTTGTAATATCTCGAGTTGTATTAGTCCGATTTGCCCAATATTTTTGTTTTATTGGTAAACATGTCTGAATAGTATCTACATATTATTAGCCATACTGGATGTTTAGTCTGTTGTCACCTATCACAATAGTTATATTGTGTTTTGGTATTATCGGCGATTATTTATTTCTTTAAAATAAGAATTAGAAAATTTGTATTAAACTTTACAATAACATTGGAATAAAATGTTAAGCATGTTATACCTGCTATAACACGTTTCAGCAGTTCTGTATCATTTTTGATTTCATTTAGCGACTCCATTCGCCACGGTTTTTGTTGGAAATTCAACAATTTTGGATCAAAGTTATTTGCCACTCGTTTCGTATCCAAAACTTCTGAAAAATATTTATGGTATGAGTCAACTGATATGCTAACATCATCAGAGACTTCTCTCACTGTGATTCGGCGATTGTTCATAATCATTTTTTCACTATTTTCATATGGCTGCTTCCCACGGCCTTTTTAGAAACCCTTGTACCACTCGTAAACTCTTCTTGTGCTTATAGCAGACTCACCAAAAGCGATATTTAACATTTCTAAAACATTGTTGCACTTCCGTTCTTATAGCAAAATGGAGTTCTCTGATCCATTTAAAACAATAAATAAATAATCGTATGTAACCTTTGTGACAGGTGGCACACTAAACATCCGATATGGCTAATCCCGCTTCCGCGGGTGTTATATGTGGTTGTAAAATTTCTCCGGGTTCCTTTCCGCGATGAATCTGCATGGTCTTCAAAAGAACCATTTGTTTGACAACGTTTCGGTAAAATCTCATTTACCATCTTCAGGTCTTCTTACTTCTGCTTCACGTTACTACGTTCGGCTTACTGGAAGATGTTTGTCCACTTGGTGAGTTATATACTGTGTATATACAAGTTTTACAACCATATATATATATAAGGATATTACAAAATTCTCGGTACTTTTTTGACCATACGAGATGTCCAGAGAGATGTTTTTTTTAATTTGTAAAATTAACATCATGTTATGAAAAAAATATCAAACAGGAAATCTAATACTTTATATACAAGAGAAACTTTATCATCATTTGATTATGCTTTTATATTTGTCAATACTTACAATAGAAATCTTTTAGGGCATGTTTTTAGAATTAATTTTACTATTATTGGGCGTTTTGTTTTAAAACAAATTTCACTTTCTGAAAAATATTTGTCATGACCCGTTCTAAACTGAAGAATATTAATGTGTTAGAATTGTCGTTACTTTTTGTAATTTTTCTGTATTTTTTGGAAAATTTGGATATTAAGAAGGCAGAGCACATTGGTGTGAATGCATTTTTTTATCATTATTTGACCCATAAGTCATCAAAGAAGAGGTTACAATGATATTTGGTTCTTGATGGACCGCACTGTATTTATAGGTGCAACTTATACGTATCAAAACAAAACGGCAATCGATATAACTACATTTCAGATAAGAATTTTGTCAAGCAAGTTTGATATAGGTTAACCGATCCTGTTAAGATTGGTAAAGTTTGAAATTTATAGGAAACACAGGAATGATGTTTAATAAGGAAACTTTGGCTGGTTATATTGCCAATACCTTTGGCATACGTAATTTGTAGAGATTCCGCGGAAAAACAAATGCACAAATATATAATAGTGACAAATGATGTAACCGAGTGCCTATTTCGTTTGCATAAAGTTCGACTGAAATTAACATAACTTGGATAAAATATACAAAAAATAATTAATGATTTGAGAACTTTTTTGTAAACAGAATATATAGTTTTACATCAAAATTTTTGATAGACGATACTATATTTTATAATAAATTGTAAAATTAATAGGAAAAGTTATAGAAAACTTTTAGATTTTCTATATATGTATTTACTTAATACAATAAAATTAAAGATCTGTAAGAACTAGTAAAACGTGAGGTAATATTGGCATACAGGGTGATATAGTATATATAAAAGCCTCGGAAACGGTCTTGAACGATTGAACGATATCTACGTTTCGTGTAACTTCTGCAAAAGTTTATGAAAACAAACATAATTATTGCTCATATCCAATTTTATAATAATGTTTGTAATCGTCAGTGTACAGTTAATTATAAGAAGATATAGAAGACTACTGACTGGATGAAATTCATAGCTGTCACAGGCATCCTACAAGGTTCGAATTTAGGACCCCTGTTATTTATACTTTTTATAAATGATTTATCAGATAATTTAATAAGTATTGCCAACTTTTTTCTGATGCCTTAAAATTTTATAGGCTAATAACACAAGCCAGCTGTGACGTATTGTAAAATGCTATTGACGAGCTACCTTGTTGCAATAATCTACCATTAAATACAAAAAAATTAATGTTATGACCTTAACGAGAAATATACATACAGTCAATTTTGAATATAATATTAAGGGAGAAGCTTTAAAAAGAATACACAGGTAACTGATCTTGGAATATCATACTGTCATATCATACTATCATAGGTTTTATTATTAGACAAGGTAAATATTTTAGTAATATGTTAGTCATAAAGTCTATTTTACGCAAGTGAGACTTAAATGATATGGTTTGCGCAACCACATAAATATTAACAATATAGAAAAGGTACAAAATAAATTATTGGGTTACTTATATTTTTGTACTCGTAATATTTATCCAGATTTTTGTTATAGATATAAGAACTATACATCTATAGAGAGTATTTAAAATTCATAGTCTGTATGATAGAAGAAATTTAATTCCTATGATTCTTTGTTATAAAATTATATGCTATCTAGTGGATTCTAGAAAATTTCTATAGTATTTACCATTTTATACTCCATTTAAGTTTACTCGTTTCACGTATGTTTTCAGTTTACCATTAGTACCTCATACTATTACTATTATTATACCTAATTGAATTCTATCACCTACTAGACCTGAACTTTTCATTAAGTTTAAATAATTTCAAATAGATATTAAACCATTTTTGCATTCAGTTGAATTATGTGACTAAACCGAGTATTATCTATGCTATGTAACATATTTTGTTTAAATTTAATTTGGTGATTTATATGATATATTATTCTTATTTTTTATATATTTTTAGGTATTAACAATATTGTGTGAAACTAACTACTCTGCGGACTAAAGCCCTGACCAGTGTTGAATTACACCCAGCTTTTCTAACATTTTTTACTGTATTAGAAAGGTATTTTAACCTAATATAAAAATTTCCTACAATTTCTATCAATGAAGTCATATGTATGTTCTCTGATACCAAACATCTAGGTATGCTAATGAACAATTCCGCAGACAAAGCTCTATTCAATAATTATCTAAAAAATATTAATCTATCTAAATTTACTAACCTGGTTCAATGAAAACATTCTATAAAAATCTAAGTTCACTTTTGAAACTGTGAGAACTCGAAAATTCAATCACAATAGATCTGACCTATTTCTGCATTTTTAAGAAGAAGCAATCTTAAAAATGCAGAAATAGGTCAGATCTCATCTATTGTGGTTGAATTTTTCAAGTTCCCACAGTTTCAAATGTGAACTTAGATATTTGTAAAATGTTTTAATTAAGCCAGGTTAGTAAATTTAGCTATTTTAATTTTTTAAGATAATTATTGAAAAGAGTTTTGTCTGCGGAATTTTTCATTAGCATACCTAGATGTTTGGTATCAGAGAACATACATATGACTTCATTGATAGGAATTGCGGGAGATTTAATTTATGTTAGCTTAAAATACCTTTCTAATACAGTAAAAAAAATATTATTCTTATGTCTACATGTTTATACATTCGTATCTCTTGTAATTAAGTATATTGCATGTTAGACAGTCAATATTATATAAATAAATAAATAGCACAAATTCTAATAGCACGTTTCGCTGCTCAACTTTTTTATAATGTAATCAACTATGAACCTTTTACCATTTTCGAGATTTCCATGGGGAGCATCCTTAAAGGATCGTCATGTATATCTTGCATATGTTAAAAATAAGTTAAACAAACCTGTTTATTAAGCATATTGACATAATAGTTAGCTATAGCGATATTAACTACAAAAATGTGACTATATATTATGGTAGCCATACTTACACGAAATTGCTTATAAACGTCTTCGCTAACGTGTGTCCTATTATATTTCTCAAATTTTCTGAGGATGCCTATTGCTTTGTCTACTTTGCCTTGAGAAACAAGCCACCTAAAACATAAATTATGAAGTATTATTTCGAAAACAATTATTTAAATACTGATAAATATAATGCATAAATATTATGTCTGATACAATGGGTATACTTTGTTTATAATTTCTAATTGATCATAAATAAATAAGTATAACAAAGTTTAATTTACTGAATTAAACTAAACTCTTTTAAATTGGTTTAATTGATGTACAAGGTGATTTTTTTATCATGGTAAATGCATTGTTTAGGTTCATGCACTAAGACTTGTTAAGGTACATAACCAAGCCATAACCGATGGGTTTAAAAGATATATAACGGTTACTGTGTAACTGAAATTTTTTGTTTATCACATCAGTCTCCAATTTATATCAGATGGATAGTGGATTACTATTTTGAAAATTAGGATATATCAGTCTCCAAACTATTCCAAAAAAAAAAATAATAAAATATTCATGCAGCTGCCGCTCCAAATAAAAGAAGCATTGAAGATGCCATCTGTTAAATATGGCGAAACGTCTGCAGTTAACTATCGATCTCGGCAAAACAGTTCAGAAAGTGTATGTACATCATTTAATTGACACTGGCCGTAAAAACCTACGAACTACAGCAAAATTAAAATAGTTGATTTAAATCGATAATGCTAATGTTAAAAACTGATAGCTTTCAGATTTTTTTTTTGTAATTCAGATTATATTTTCCAATTTAACTGATCTTTCATCTCTAAAATTAAAAACCCATACAAGGGAAAGGAAGGGCAAAAGTGACCATCCTGAATTAAAGAATGTTGTAAAACTGCTTTTGTTCAAACCTGATTTGTTCATGAATACAGTAGCGAGCAGAAAAATGAAGTTAATTCTTATTTATATCTAATCATTTTCAATGTGAACATGGTCATGTTTGCTTTCAGAAGTATTTATAATGTTGCTAAATGCCTTAACACAGCGCTACAATGCGGAAGTTCAGTTATTGAACCCATTTGCAAGAATAAAAAGCTACCGATAATTACAGGCACGGTGTAGGTAGTATTTATAAGTTGCTTTTACGAAAATCATTACATCTGGAATTTTTATCTACATTCTACTGGACTTTGATATCTGTGTTCAAGGCTCTAGATTCGCCATATTTTTAACTTGCCAAAGCCACTCTAGCTTACCCTGACGCAGGTAAAAGCATCATCAATTATTATCATGCAAATACGTAACAGTGTCAGGTATGGACATTCGATCTACTAAGATTGTTATCTCAAATATTTTTTGACAAATTCAAAATTTTGGACTATTTTCCGTTCTCTATACAAATACGCAGATTTTCAGTAAGACATTTTGTATTTTAGCTACAAAATCACCATTTTTAATATAAACTTACTAGGTGATCCGGCAAACGTTGTTTTGCCATATGAATTATTTCTAGTGAACATTTTGGTAGTTAAATAAAAAATAACTAACTTCTTGTAAGTGTGTGGAGATGTGGTATAAACTAAAAGGGGAATGGATCACTGTGAACGATGACGGCCTATAATAATAACAAAACACGAAACATTCATTTTTTAAATTATTTCGCGTGCCTGCAATTTTACTTGTTTGACGGCCCAAATTAGCCCCTTTACTTCTTGTTGACATTGTTCACTGTACAAAACAATAGCCATATAGTAAAATAATAGCCGTTGTTGGCGGGAGCTCGTGTCGAGTACTTTTGAGGTTAAGTAGATCACTTAATTTAACTAATAGTGAGAACTATACTTAAAATTAATAATTTTATTAATTGTTGATAAAATAGGAAATAAGTAATTATGGCCCAGTAAATTAATAATAAATTTACTTGAGAATTACACTTAGAAGGTAAAACAATAATTGTAAATGTCACTACTACTATCGATGCATACACCATAATAATGGCCGAAAACTGTGTAGGGTGTGAGAGAATGCTTATTGTGTGAGAGAGACAGGAGACCAGCTTCGTTCATCATCCCTACTCCGTGCTGTTTACTGGGTGAGAAGTGACACCGGTAGACGTCTGGCGGGGATAACTGATCTAGTGATAATCGATCAGTTATCAACCAGGGTTAAAAATGATTAAATTACTAAAATGGCTATTAAAAAATAGGGGTTTGTTATAGAAGGGTGAAAATTAAGGGTTATATGTATTTTAATGCCACATCATAAAAAAATAAAAATAAAAACATTTGTCCAAAAAATTTAAAAAAATGTTTGGGGTGGACCACCCTTATCACTTAGGGGTATGAAAAATAGATTAGGACCGATTCTCAGACGTACCGAATATACATACAAAATTTCATAAAAATCGGTCAAGCCGTTTCCGAGGAGTATGGCGACTAACACTGTGACACGAGAATTTTATATATTAGATATCTAATGGTACAAATAAACAATTTCGAGGCTAGTTGCATGTCGTCATTTTAGATTTCTTGACGTTTTTGAAACTAATAACTGAGATTTGTTTTTAATTTAGATGCCTATTGTTTCACTGTAAAGCTTCAGGCAAAATCTGTTTCTCTTTCAAGAGTTCTGATATTACTTAGATCTACACTGTATGCATTGTACTAACGTGTCTTCTTGTTTGTTAGGACCATGTATTTCTCCTGTTCAGTATTTTTCTTAGTATATCAATTTCCTCTAATAGCTGATGATAGTTGTTAAAATATATCGTCTAAATGTTCTGCAGATGATGTATGATCAATGCACTGAGGCAGCGGTTCTTAACTTTTGTTTAACGCGGAACTCCTTTCAATTTATTAGGGTATGAAATATTAATTCTAAATTGCACACCAAAGGCCAATTTTGGGAAAGGGGGGATAAATTAATTACAGGTATTAAGATACAATTGCAATTGCATTAGACTAACAAACCTTGTTATGTTTGATTTAATATCTGAAATTTGTATTCTAAGTTCTGACTCCAAGCTGGTCAATGTTAAATGATTTATGTAAAGGTCTAGAGATTTGGAAGTGTCGTTTTATGAAAGTACAATTTTAAAGCAGTATTCGTAGATATTTCTATGAGCTTTTCTTTTTCTACAACTGCGAGTCCTTGAAATTCATAAATATTTACTGAAAATTGATCTCTTATCCAGTCATTGTTTGAATCAGGATCATGAAAGTATTCACGAAAACTGTGTTGTAAATGTTGTGAAATATGTAACAGGCGTTCTTCAGACAAAGTTTCATAGATAGATTCAAAAAAGCTTTTTAAATTTAGGAATGCCTCTGCTTTTATTTAATATTCAAACGCTGTTCAATAGTCTAGAATTAAGTGCATTACTTTAAATAAAATTGACTATTTTGACCGATTCGTTTAAGGTCTGTTGGAGTTCTTCTAGAATTTTCTTAGTAGCAATATCTTTCAACAGCTTAATGTCGGCTGACAAGTTGTTGATTCGTTTTTTTACAGTGTTATTTGACAACAGCTGAGAGATCATTTGTAAATTTTTCACCAAATCAGGCAGGTAAAATAAGTATCTTTTACTTTTAGCTATTAGTTGAGAAACTTTTAATGAGTCTCACTTCACTTGGTTTAGATGTGAACATATATATATATATATATATATATATATATATATATATATATATATGGAAGAACAGCCGGTTCAATTGTCAGTCGTCTCACCTATGATATACTGATGAGGGCTAACAAGCGCGAAACCCGTTTATGTCTGGTGGTTCACACAGATCCTGCAGGTGTAATTCAATGCCGGTCGGGGCATTAGTCCGCGGAGTAGTTATTATCTGCAGTATCATTTATAGTTAACATTTTCATTGTTACAACCAGATGAAATTCCTTTTACAATTTTGTTGTTTCCTTGCACTCTCGTTCCTTTGGAACAAATCTACGCTCTTTTTAGCGTGTTATTTGTGTTTATATCCAAATATCGTCGAAGTTTAGGACTTCATTGCTTCATTTGACAAAAATTCATAACATAGCACACACTGCAGTTGCTGCTTGTCTTCTGAACCTAGACATAGAAACCCAACTGAGAGGTATTCTTTACTGTAAAGACAAAATTTCTTATGATGACTGCATTTTTCTTTGAATAAGATACGTCTTTGTCATCCTGGTCAGTACTTTTGAAGAGTTAAACAGTGTCCATTAATATTACTAGAAATTTACTGAAACAGTTCAATAACAACGACCACTGAAACCAGAACGTACGCAACAAAATAAAATAGGAACCCATAAGAGGCTTTCTTTGTCTGTCTTCCATTGGCGGCACAACACTTGTATGCTATCTGTTACTGTATCTCAGTCGTCTACAATTATTTCTTTCATCTTTTAATAAATACATTTGACAATGAAAGGATGCAGTTTTGTTCAATGCCACAGTTAAAATGATGTCCTGATGTATTCCATTGATGTTTAGAAATCTTTAGATCCTTATGTCTTTATGAGGTAAATAAAGTAAACAATATTAGAACAGAAAGAAGATTTTGGTCAATATTAAAATGACTAATCCATAAAAATCAAGCACCCGAGCGGTAGCAAATATAAATGCAGGCTAGAGAGAGGACTTCATTTCTAATGTCCCAGGTTAATCTGAAAAAACAAGAACTATACCGACGACGTAGAAACCAGCTCAGAAATTGTTCATCGATTAACAATTATTATCACGGAAACCTGCGAATGAAGCTGTAAACTGATATTTCCCCCAGGCGATCTCCAATTTTTCTGAATCCAATGATACCTAGTGTTCCAGATAGAATGAAAAACAGTTATAAAAACTCACAATATCTTAAAAGTTGTAATTAATATTTATTCGTTGCGAAATATTATGATCAGCTTCCGTACAATATCAACGTCTGTATTTAAAACAATAATAAATGACTATGTTTAAAAAACGAAACATCGCATTGCATATATGTGTATTTTTCAAATAAAATCTTACTAAATAACAATTTCTCATTTATTTTACAGGCTCAAAATAAAGTAATATGGACTGAGGGCCTTTCTTATGTACCTATTTGTTTTGTTAATCACGAATCTGAAGTCAGATGTAGGGGTTACACATTAAATGTCAGTGAAAATATGGAAATATCTATCATTCCTCCACTTGAATGTCCAGAAAGAAATTAGGTACAACTAGAGAACCCACAAGAACAGAATATATTACTAACCAGTAGGGAGTAGAACGAAGGAAAGCCTACCTACAAGCAATCCACAGCTAACTATAATAGCCAGAGTGTGGTTTTTAGCCAGATAGCGCTTGAAGAACACAAATTCTAACATTACAGTCAGATGTGGATTGGTTTGAGGAAGCTGGATGAGAAAAACTATTCCAAAGTCCCTTTGTGGAGGATTCAAATATATAGCGTTTTTCTAGGAAAAAGTATAGGTCTCATATTATTACTTATGCTCACATTGAGCTTCAAATGATATATCTGTGTATCAGATTTCTAAATCGTTTCTTTTCCCTCCGCATTCTGGTTGTGGAGATATGGGGTTTTGGATTTTTAAACACCTGCACACTTCGGGTTTTGTAGTCATAAGGGCTCCTATGTTCTGGTGATGGGATGCAACAGTTTTTATGTTTGAAGGTTTTCCAGTTTCTGTGTTCTAGACTCTCATAGATACCTATATGGTGAAATGAATTTTGAGACCATACCTAATTTCTCCCCAGATATCCGAATGAAATATTTTTTCTAATAAAAATATCTGACTTCGATCGATTGTTATTGCAACAAAACTCAGTTTCAAAATATGATTCAATTCATCTATAACAGATCTTGTATCTAATTTCATACATTGCATTATTTAATATTTCATGTGGATTACCTAAAGGTTCACTAAAGGATTAGTCTAAATACTCTAAGTCAGTTCTGAGGTAAATGTTTTTACTAGGAATTATAAAATTTCTTAACTTTACCCTTCAAAATATCTTTTATTTCTTTCAATAAATTATCTGTACAAATGTAGGCGTGCACTTGAGAAATTTAATTAAGAACAAAGAACATATTGTTGCAATTTTCAGTACAATAAAATGCAAATACCAATGACCAATATTATGATACAAATAAAATGTCTATATTAAACTATGATATTTACATATTATTACCATAATATCCATGAACAGGTATCAATAAAGGTAATGGCATGCCTATAGTCGATTAAAAAATTATCGATTTATTACTCTCCGTGTTACAGTAGAGTATAAGCAATATAATATAAAGCAATACTATTTTTTTGGCAGTTATTTACCTGGCAGATTCAGGAACAAGCCAAGGCGTAAATATTGCCAAAGCCAGGGGCACCGACGTTACGTAACAGAGCATTTTCCAATCAGCAACATAATAGGCTATCCAGGGCAGAATAGAAGCAGCGAACGTGAAGAAAATTGCGATGGACATATTAGCAACGAAGGTTCTCCATTTGGGACCCACGTATTCTAGCACTGAAAATAAAATTTAGGAATAAATAAAATAGGTACGTATTTGAGACAAAATAATTTGTGCAAAATAACTGAAAATGGCCCAAAAAAACTGCTCTTACTAGCTTATCTTTATCTTCTTCCCAATAACAATTTGTTCAGAGAATAACATTATTTTATGGTAGTGCATTTCGTTGCTTACAATTATAAATTAATATGTTTATAATATTATTAATTATTTAATGATGTAAAGTAAACATAAATATGCTTTAGCCCATAATTATTCAGATTTCGAAAAATAATTGTTGATTTCTCCGAAAGAGACAGTGGCCATTTTCTACAATTAACTATACTTTTAAATATCTAACAACTTTTTTAGATTTGCACGAGATATCTGACAGATCAACATGGGCTTGAAGAAAGTATATGATTCCTGACAGCTATTTAATTTTAAAATTTTGACTTTGCCTTCGTTATTTTTGTTTGAACTATACTCGCGTCAAGAATTCAGACGTCTTACGTCACGGCTGACGTTACACATTTGTTTTTATTGTCAACGTAATTTTCGATATTTGGTCGCGTTAAAAATAATCATTTTTTGCAATTTAGTGCAATATATAATGCAAACTTTTAGTGTAGTATATAGTTTTATTACTATCAGTTGCAGTTTCTTAAATATTTTGATGAAAATATAATGAATTATTCATTTGTTCGTATGACGTAAGTCGTCTGAATTCTTGTCGCGAGTATAGCAGTGTATGTTCTTAATAACACTGATACATTTTGTAGACACAAAGATGTTCATAATATGAATACGAGGCACAAAGATTTTTACATACCGTATAGTAGAATAAACGCTACTTCCTCTCCCAATATACAGGGTGATTCAGGTTTAATCTTTATAGCTTCAGGAATCAATAGAACAAGTTAAAATAATGTTCATTTGTGATATAAACTTATTTCCTAAAACGCATCGTTTCCGAGATAGAGGGCGTTGAAGTAGGAATTTTTTTCTCGGTTTTCCCTTATAACTTTTTAACCACTTATCCGATTTAAGTGAAATTCGGAACACAAACACTCCTTATGATCTTACATAAGCTTCTTAAGTTTCAACTACCTACCCCTTTTAGAAGTGTATTTTGTATGCTACCCCCCCCCTTACTTTATTTCAAAACTACAAAAAAAAAAAAAAATAATTTCAATAAAACATCTGCACACCACTTTGACCTGATTAGTTTCGAAACTTTTTCCTCTCCTGTTTTTGTTTCGACGTTTGGTCTAGTTTCTGAAATATTTAAAGAAATTGGTGACAGTGTAGCGCACCAGTCACGTGAATTTCATTTAACGTTATTGGCGCCCAAAACGTAAACTGACGTTTTGGGCGCCGCGATAGCAGAGGTGGCTGGGAGACGACTGCTCGTGGAACTAATCTGGATCGGCTATATCGGTGTGGGTTCGAATCCCACTGTAGTACCATGGATGTTTGTGCTCGTCGAGAGATGCGCAATAAGTCTATAGGCTGCGGTGCTTCCGGGGACACTGTCGGACGGCTCTCAAAAAAAACTGACGTTTGTGAAAATCATTATCAAAAGTATTATTTAAAGAGTGTTCTTCGTGTTAAGAGAAAATGCTGTTTGAACAGCAGCTGCGGTTAATACACTAGTTCGTCGATGCCAAAAATGTATTGAGGCTGAAGGAATGCATAGTATATCATAGCTCACATGTAAAATTTCCACTCAACATATACAGGGTGTTTCAAAAAATGTGTTGAAAAATGAAAGGTGTGATTTTTTGGCTCATTCTAAGTTCTTATTAACAATAGTAAAAAAGGCAAGAAATGTTTAAGATATAAAACTCAAATTTTGTACACTTATTAATATTTGGAAAACTAGATGAAAAACAAATATTTTTGTTAAAATCAAAACACGTTGCCATTTTCTGTCATGTTTTGATGATGGGTACCTTTTTAGTGTAGAAAATATTAGCAGTTTAATATATGCTTTAAAAATGAATATTTTCCCAGAGTTGCAAAAATTAAATGCAAAAAAAAACTCAAGAAATTTCCGCTACTGTCATATGAACAAGAAATGCATTAGCGCTAATATTAATACGTGTACAAAGTTTGAGTTATGTATCTCGAACTGTTCCTGAGATATCGACAATCAACTGAAAAAACTATGTTTCTTAGAATGAGGCAAATAATCATATGCTTCATTTTCCGACACGTGTTTTGAAACGCTGTATATGATTACAATTTGATTAACTATATTTTCTAACACTTTATTGTATAAATTGGTTTATTTTTCAAAAGTAAAATCAGGCAGATTGCCTCGATCACAGTTTAAAAATAAACCTTTAAACAGTATTTCAAGATATGAAGAGGAATTAAGATTAATTATTAAAAATGTGTCAATAGTCGATTATGTAAAAAGTATGTGCGCCATAGACTGCATGGCTCTTAATAGCACAGTTATGTAAATAGTCAAAATTTCCTAGATATTTTTTGATGTGTTTTATAGGGTACAGTCTAATACAAGATCCCCGAAATAAAAATAGGTCGATTGAGCCAAACCAATCTATGTCAAGGTATAAAGAAAAAAATAATAGGTTGTTAATATTTTGAAGAGCGTTTTACCAAGGAGCAACATTTAATTAAGTCTTAGTCCTGTTAATTTGATTTAAAGAATCTTTCATTAAACTGTTTCGTTCGAAATGAAATACCAGGTATAATATGATTCTATTATCAGTTTGTTAATATGTATGTTTGTTATATAGGGTGTTTCAATTAAAACTTCCCACCCGAAAAATATTAGACTGGAATATTGGAGAGAAAAAAACACGTCGATTTTCTTTTCAGACATGATGGCGTAAGTTTTGGTGTCTTAGAAGCTACCCCTTAGGCAGAGGCATAAAATACTCTTAAACTTTAAATAGAACCCTATGTTGAGTGACACCTCATTTTAAAGCCTTTTAAATTCGGCTGATGTCGACATACGACTTTTTAAATTTTGGCATATGACAATAAAATCATATTTTTTATAGAATAATACAAAATATCAATAAATGAAAGAATGTTATTTTATTAAATGTTCAAATTGGTTACCCTCCGCTTCTTTAAAATAATAAAATATTTGCTCCACATCCAAACGAACATTTCGAAGCATTTCGGGCATTATCTGACGACATTCTTCAACAATTAGTCGATGAAGCTCCTCAAGTGAGTTCGGTCTAAGGGTGTTAGATCTGGCGGTCTGAGAGTTCACTAAATTGAGCGTCTGCGTCGAATCTAGTGATTTGGAAAGTTCTGATTAAGAAAATCACGAACAGGAATGGCATAACGTGGTGGAGCATCATCCCGCTGAAATCACACATCCTCTTTTGTTAAATCGTTGTCATTTTCCCACAGTTCTTAAATCATCAGGTAGATATTCGTTTCCAGTAGATTCAGATACATGTTTCCATCCAGATTTCTCGGTAAAAATAACGGCCCTGGAGGTAGTCTTTCAGTATGTTCGTCCAAACATTCAATTTCCTCAGATACTGCGTATAAGTTTTATCAAAAATGCGTGGATTTTCATCATTCTACTAGAGGCAGTTATGGCGGTTGGCTCGACCATCTAGTTGGAACGTATATTTATCGGAAAAACAAATTGAATAAACAAATTGTGGATTCCTTCGAGCACGATGACTCATTTCTTCATGGAACTGTAAGCGGCGATCAGGATCGTCTTCATTAATTTCTTGTAGCAAATTCATTTTGTATGGGTGATACTTATGATTTTTTTAAGATTCGGCGGCAACTAGATAGATAGAAGAATTTAGTCAGATAACGCCCGAACTGTTCGTTCGCATTGGAGCAAAGGTTTTATTATTAGGTATATGAAAGCGAAGGAAAACCAATTTGAACATTTAATAAAATATTCTTTCATACACTGATATTTTGTTTTAATCTTTAAGTGATGATTTTATTGCCATAACCAAACCAAAATTTAAAAAGTCGTATGTTATGGTGAGCAGAATTGCCACTCAACATAGGGTGCCATTTAAAGTTTAGGGTATTTTATATGTCGCCACTGAAAAGCAAATCAACTTATCTCAGGTTTTCTTGTTTATTTTTAGTCCCGATATTTTTCAGGTGGGAATTTTTAATTGAAACACCCGTTATATGCTTTATTATTTTGAAGCATATTGACACTCATGAGTTGAGTAAGTATAAGAAAACTTTCAGTCAAATTTTCAGTCTTACGATGAAATATTTAGTTTGTATTTAGTTTCGATACAATTTTTATAAAATATTAATTTGGCATCTCACGTAAATAAAGTTCGTTCGCAATAAACTACATTTTTGTTACTTATTTTACAAAAAATCTCTCCTCGTTTTGTACCCACTTTTGTTTTATTTCATTACACCGTTTTTATACGTATATTTCAATATTAATTGCACGATATTTCTCCCTGAATTAAAAGGACACCAGACGAGGAAAAAGTTTCATTGCATTAACTTTTTGGTACCATTTTTTGCCGGCGGGGTATTATTGTCTGAACCGGAAATATTGATTACCAGATATATTTAATTAAATTCAATTAAAACAATAATGGGAAGTATTTGAAAATTATGTTGAAGGAAATATGCAGACAGATTCGATTAGTTTAAATGTTACAATTCAAGTTCCCTTTTTTGTCGTGAGAAGAAACTTGTCTAAATTTCAATGTAACATTTTACAAGCCCATTATTTATTTAATTAATGGCTAAATTTAAACCATAGTATTTATTTTTCAATGATATTTCCTTTGTATTTAGAGAAGTAAGTATGCAATTACTCCACTCCAGAAAGGCATTTTCTCAGACACAACCTTCAGATTTAAATAACAATTGTAGTATACGGTGCCTATAATAAAAATACTGGATACTTCTGGAAAAATTGCTGTTTTTGATTATTGAAAAGAAGAGAAATTTATTACTGACGAAAGAAAACATTAAATAATTTAAAAATTGTTTTTTTTAAATCTGGTTAAACCAATTTCATTTTAATAAATGTAGGAAATCAAATTGTATACATTTCAACTCAAGAACTGTAACAGTAACTCAGTTCTTCTATAGCACTAGCCTCATACATAAGTTACAGTTAAAACTAATAAATCTCTACTTCCCAATTCTTAAGTTTCTTTCATCTTGAGCTTAGGGACTAATCCTTTCCTTCTTAGAAATGTATCCCCTAAAGTTAAATAATCGTATATTTGATCCGTAAAGTTTTCAGATTTATTTACTTAGTTCCTTTCAGCTAAATAATATGGAATAAATCCAAGATACAACAGTTCGTTAATTTCAGTTTAAAATTAAATTTTTCAAGAAAAAGTGGTTACAAAAATGTCTCATAAATTAGAAAGTAAACAAAGTATAGGAAAATTTAGGCTTTGGGGTTTTCGAGGGTGCTCTCTTTAAATAACATATTGCCATTCTTGTAGCACTTCCTTATTTTAAATGGAACACCCTGTATATTTTTGCATATTTGGATTTTGTACGAAATTTTAGGGAGATCAAACGTCCTTATATCTGTAGGTAGATCTCTAATGATCATCGAGATATTTCAATTCTATGAAAAAAATTGAATTTTGATAGCCTAATTCAAAGTTCTCTATTTTTTACATCGTACTAGCTGAAGTGTTGACATTTAAAAGAGAGCTAGGGGGATGACTATTATTTGTTACAGATATTTTAAATATTGTTTACTAATTTTAATTAGGTTGTTGAAAATTTATTGTCGAATTTTGTTAACCAAAACCCGTTTTTTCTAAACGGAACACTGTATATTTAATAAAAAATTGTTGTAGAATTTTACCCTTTATGTGTCCATATTACACTTCCCTGTACCTAACTCTTTTAATTTCTCTGTTATTTCTGTTTGTGATAAGTAATTAAAATTATATAGCTGTGAAATTGCTAACAAACTTAAAATTAAAATAGCCAAGCCAATAATAAATGAACAAGCAGTGCACAATTTACAAAATATAATATTTTTTAATTCTTTAATTAAAACGTGGTGAAAGAACGAAGTTAGGTTATCAGTTTTAAAGAGTTGAAACTCATTCATAAATACCAAATGATGACTTATGACATATTGGTTGTTTTCCTAATGGTCAGAAGGTACTAAATTGTGTCTTGTGCCTCAAGCTGGGGTGGGAGGTTGCGGTTAATATGAACTTTACTACCTTCTTTGTATATGTATATGTATGGAACATTTGGACAAACTTGCAGCAAAATCTGCTTCTGAAACATTTTGATAGAATGCACTGTTTAGGAAAAAAATTATGATACATTTTAGGTTAAAGTAGCAAGTGAAATGTAATCTATTTTCTCAAAAGTTTTAGAATTCTTAAATAAATTACAAGTGATTTTTTTTATGGCCAAGAGTCAAGAACAGCTAAAGGTACATATTTCAAGCCTAGCGACACTTCAGTATCTACATAAGTTTGTACACATTTTGTTAATAATATTATTATTATTAAAATATAGTTAAGTGTCTTGCAATTTTAATAAAATGCTATTGTCGATACATATAATACGAATAAAGTACGACATCAATGATTATGCAGCATCAGCTTCTCCTCTGTTAGCTGGAACTGTGTTCAATTTCTTTATATGTCTAACTTTCATCCAAATAAATGTGATATGGATCACAAACCTTATTATACTTCATTTCACTTATGATAGATAATAACATATTAACAAAAACTTCAAGATAATGCTTACCTAATATGTACATCATAGTAAAGCAGTTGTCGAAAGCCATGCCAACTAAGAACCTGCATAGGCAAAAAGACCAGAAGGTACTGCAGAAAGTCGTAGCTATTCCACCGATAAATCCCACGACATTGGTTCCTAGAAGAGCTGGTATTCTGCCAAATCTGTCTGCAATCCATCCGAAAACCAATCCTCCCAGTATGGCACCACAGAAGAAGATCGACTGTGCCGTAGAGGGAAGAGCTGAGTTTTCGCAAACCCAATTTTGCTGAAAAATAATGAAATAATTTATAATTTCTTCTTACTACTGTAAGGTTATTGTAGTATAGGTTAAGAACAATTAAATAAGCTTTACTATTTATATACATTTTTTACTCTGTTTTGCATATTGCTTCGTTAATTAGCAGTAAAGTAAGTATGTGGTAATTAGGACACAGTATATAACAAGTATGTAGACACAAAGGAAAATACATTTAATACACAATTTGGCTGCATTTGAGAAATATAAAATAACCAGAGCAGCAATGTTTTCAGGGTTAATCTTCTCAAAGAACAGATAAGCATTATATTAATCATCGTTTCATGATCCATCAGAAAGGGAAGGGAAAGCAGTATTTAGTCATTTTCTCAATAATTATGGAAGAATGGATACAATTGGCACGACACATTTCCCTTTTGGAAGAATGGCAGAATTAAGTCGGGTTCATAATAGTAGAAAATCAAAATACTGTTAGGAAAATTCCGATACTGATCAATATTAACAGAATATTTCATATAAAATCGACATGCTACAATCAATGAATGATCCCATTAATTCCTTTTTGGCATCCGAATATCATATAGTGGCACGTTCTTTTTTTACACTCTCAATGACCTAATAATTACTGTGTTTAGAGACAATATCATATCTTGCAACGTTTTTCATATAGTTCTATTTTGCTTTGTGAAATACATATTTCCAAACCCTTGAAGAACACCTTGGAAAAATAAAGGCGCCATCAAATATATTTCATTTTGGTTCAATAAAACTTACGTACAAAAATGTTGGTAACGTATTGGAAAGTACCTCAACCAATAAAACTGCCAATAAATACTGAAAGTCCATAAAGGTGTTAAATTTTTTTAAAATGAATTAGATCGATGGTACATATGTGAAAAATCAAGGTGACTAGGAAAATAATTTTAGAGATAAGAATTGTTTTATACGCGGAATTTGACTGATCCCGAATTAAGCCTTTTTCTCAGAAACAATAATATATTTAAATTCTACTGAAACGACGTTCAATTTGTGTGAAAGATGTGTAAGATCCTTAAGAACATGTATCATTACTCTTGAAAATATAAGACCTGTCATTAGAGATCCATTCTTGTTTCACATACACATTTATAGAGTTAACTATGACTAAGTGCAAATATTTTAAGAGGGGATAGAGAAAAATAAAAATTAACGGAATCATCCTTCAAAATATTTCCAAACTTATTTATAAAAAAAAATATTTTTCGAAACTATATTAAACTCCTATTTATCGCTTACTGTGGCGGCTAGTCGGCCGCATGGCACTGAAATGTATAATATGGAATGAAGTCCATTGCGCATCCAAATAAAGGTACCAAACCTAGGAGCAGACAAAAGGAGGCACATGAAACTCAGCAAAGACATACTTCATTGGTTATGTATGTGGGTGCGAGAGAGACAACCATCTGCACATACGATATGAATTGTGTTCTTAATTTCCCATTATTTTGTTTGTAAACACGTCATTGGCGTACAGTGTGGTTTCTTCTTTTATCTTGTATCTTGTTAGTGTTATTCTTTGTGTAATTTTGTGGGTGTTTTGGAACATGTCATGTTTTATAAGGGACTGTAAAATTAACCAGCATATAGCACGAAATAATTCTTCATATCCAGAATTCAATTTCATTTCAATTCAGAATCAGCTAAGCCCCTACTGCTCCGCCATTGCTAGAGGCACAAAACAAAATATGGCGCTGATCATAAATAATCCATTCGCGCAGCTTTTAGCGCATTCCAGTCATCATAATATAATTACATTTCAGTGCCGCGTGGTTATTTATTTCCCACATTTGACGTTTAGACAGTACGGCCATCAGCAACACTAAAGGGTAAAATTCGTTGTTATAATTGCAATCTTGTGTGTTTTCATTATGATTTTGTGTTTTCCTTCAGTTTTTAGTGCTTTTTTCGATTTTAAACGTTTTATAATAATTAAATAAAGGAATTAGTGTCGCATACAGATATTTTCCTATAATAGGTATAGATTGCTGGTTTGTTTTTCTAGACTGTCACGGGTGCATTCAAGATTTTTTATTATCTATTAGTATTACTTTCGTTCAATTATCTTAGAATGAATGAGAATTTTATTTAACTGTACGCGAAGTGTCATTTGATAACTTAAAACGAAAGAACGAAGCAAAATACTGCAGCTAACCGAATTAAATGTTACCTATTAGGTATTATTAATAATAAAAATGTTCATTTCCTACGATTCTACTATTCTTCTATTTGGAAACGTTGTATAAATCGATTGCATGGTAGCTGACAGATCTGTATATCTCGAGCGATGTTTATCATAGGCGGCGATTTTTCTGAGGAAAAGACGGTTTTGCCCCCTTTTTAAAAATACTGAGCTATAAAATTTTTGTACTTAGTGATAGTTAACCATGTATACTCGTACTTAGTAGTAACTTATTAGAATTTTTTTATTTTTTCGTTTTTTTTTCCAAAATATCCTCAATGTAACTTTAGTACTTTAATAACATTTTAAAAGTATTTAAGATAGTAAATACTTATTTTCATATTTAAAAAGTATAAAAGTCTCATCGGGGCATACGTACAGGCTAACATTAACATATTTTTTTGCTGAAAAATGTATGTCATTTTCTGCTTTGGTAACATAACTATATAGGTAGGTAATAAAATGTATAATACAAGTTTTAATTTTACATTGTGAAATGCATATTTTGTATGCAATAATAAAATTCCATTTTTAACTGTCAGTGAAAATCAAATAATAATTGGCAATGCAAGAATCACAATCGATTTTGACAATACCTATATTGGAAAAATAGGTAATATCATTTACGACTAAACTAAATTATTAATTTTCAGCGAGCTTCTTAGTTTCCTCAAACTCGATCAATTTGCATAATAATACGTTAACAGTTATTGGTAAAGCTGATATTTGTAGGTAACATAAATTAACTGACAAATGACAAAAAAATGTTTATACAAAAGTTATAGGGTTTAAGTTTTACTTCCATCCTAGATGTAAAATATTTAACGTTCTTTGAAGAATAAATATTCAACATGCGAAAGATAAATTGTTATTATAATTTTGGAAGATACTATTTTACTAAGTGCAACAGAAAATATGTGATATTGCTAATATACAGTATGCGCCAAAAGTATGGAATAAATTCAATAAAAACGAAACAATTATTTTTTGGGAAAAATCCTCGAACAGGTCGATTTTTAATTTAAAAAATACATATTTTAGCGTAAAATGCAATTTTCAAATCTGGTTTATAATTGACGACAGAATAGTAGGGCCTTTCTTCTTTGAAGGAACCCTTACAGGACAAAGATATTTAGAGTTTCTAGAAAATGACCTTGTTCCAGCCCTTGCAGTAATTTTTCCTAACGATAATGACCCTGACATTCCTGACGATACCATATGGTTTCAGCAAGACGGTGCACCTCCGCACTATGCGCGCCCTGTACGAGATTTTTTGGACAACTGTTTTCCTGGGAGGTGGATCGGCAGACGCGGATAGAATGGCCTGCAAGATCATCAGATCTTACACCTTTTGACTATTTTTTATGGGGATACGTGAAGTCAAAAGTGTACGTTAATAAACCACGTAATTTAGAAGAACTTCAAAATCACATTCGGGACGAAATACGCAGAGTTACCCCAGAAATCATTCATAATGTGCAAGAAGAATTTCTTCACAGACTTGCGCATTGTCAAGAAGTTGGTGTATGGCAATTCGAACATTTAATTTAAGTATAAAATTTAATCAATTGTATTTTATTTTACATACCTCAGAATTGTTACTTTTTTATGGATAAAATTTACGTTTTCTAACATTCAATCGTCATTTATTCGAAAACTTTCCTATGTAAGAGGGCAAAATTTTAGTACTGTCTGATAGAGAATTAAACGATCTTTCAGAATCTCAAAAAATAATTGTTTCGTTTTTATTGAATTTATTCCATACTTTTGGCGCATACTGTATTTAGGACAAGTGCTAGTTTTAACTGGGATTATTTGACCTGTACTTCTTGGACTAGGCATTGTGATATATTGATTTCGGTTCCTGTTGCTGCTATTGAGGCTGTTAACATGAGAACACCAAGAGTAAGTTAAAGAATTCAAGCTAGGTGAGGTTAGGAATTTGCACATTAATTTTGTTTTCGACAACGAAGCTACCAACAACGGAACAACCCGGAAAACCATTATAGATCAAATAACAGCATCGGTCGTGAGAGCCTCAACACCACTATAGTCCAAGAATTATTTCAATTTATTCGAATATAGTAAAAATAAACATAAAAATAACTACTGTCACGCACGTTTCATTCAAACTATTGAAACTACTTTAGAAGGCAAAATGAAAAACGAAAAAATAAACAAAATATGTCTATATTTTGTTGTTCAATGACATGTGTTTTGAAAATATAGCAAATCATTAAATAATCATCATTATCATTATTATTTCAGTTATAAATAGATTTTAAAATGATAATTCTAATGAATGCAACATTTATGCAATAATTTTATTTCTTTTTGCGAACTTGTAATCTGCGTACAATTACGAGGCGTATAGAAAGTACAAATTATTTCCGGTACTGCTTCTAGGAGTTTTCTGGTATTGACCCAGATATACTAGTGCGTGAATTATCTAGGAGGTTGAAATATAAAATGAAGGTTATTTTTATTTTTCACTATAAAATGCGTTACATTGCCGTTAAGGGAGAACCGATTTTTTTACTGATGCCCACACGTTTCTGGTGAACAAATGAGAACATTCAGGGTTAGAGGATGCAGATGAAATTGCCTCATTAACAATTTAAACGAAACAGATAATGTGACTACATTACTGTTCACGGAATTGAATTTTAACACTACCTAAATTACGATTAATCGATTCATTCTGTGAATATTATACATACTAAATGTATGCTTATGTTTCCCTAAACTTAGAAGCATACATTTAGGAGAAAACTGAGCAAGTCAGAATATGACAAAAACCTAAATAAGTTTGTTCCTAATCCCTCCTGTTTAAAATCTTATTACAAGTTCTAGTACAAACTATCGTCCTATATCAAAACTATTTATTGTAGCCACGCTGTTTGAATCTATTATCCGGAATGTTTGTATTTTGATGTTGTAAAATTGCTTAATATGGAACATGGGCTTATGAAAAAAAGATCTGTAGATAGTACCTAATTTGTTTGTATATGCAAACTATATTCTTAGTAGTATCAATCATAAATTATTGCAAGTAGATGCTGTCTTTCTGAAATTGGTATGAGCGGGTCTCTACTACGTTGGTGTTAGCATTGACTTTTTAAAAAAGTCAATGGTGTTAGTCGTATCTTTCAACTATTGGAATCGGTTAACACTCTTCTGATGTTTCCTTAGTAACTTCGGGTGTGCCCCAAGGGTCGCACCTTGGGGCCTCTGATATTTAATTTTATTATGTAAGTAATACTGATGATGTTGAATTAATACAAGATTTCAATACTTGATGTGAAAAATAGTGTGACGAAAGTAGCTTATATATAAATTTTCATATTAAATTTAGTAAAAACAAAAATTAGTTTGTAACAAGTTTTTTGTTGTCAAATTTGGGTATTGTTTTTGATAAATGGGTGATATTTGATCCTCATATACCTAAATTATATTTCCGCAAAAGCTAATAAAATGTTTGTATCGATTTTCGAAATTCAGATACTTCAAATTATGTTTCATTGTAAACATGCGAATGTCAATTATTATTTGAATTCATCCTTAATTATAGATTTATCTAGTTGCAAGAAAATCTTTCAAAATACGACTGCTGATATTTTTTCTGTCTCAATGTGATCTTTAGATAAGTTTCTCAAAAAATATTTATGTAATTCTGCTTCAATTATTTGTATTTATTGTTGTTTTTACTATTCGGATGCACTTTATTTACTTATGTAATTCATTATTTTATTGGATACTTTTTTAATATTTTTTTCATATTCACTACTGTATGTATTATTTGTCACATACAGGGTGAACCTTAAATAAGTACAAATATTTTAACTGCTAGTGTAGTTCGTCATATAGATCAGTATAGTGAAAGCCGTTTTTAAAAATTTCTAATATTTAAGGAGATTATTATTTTTTTAAAATACGCACATTTTGAGGACCGCTGTCATAACCAACCTAATGAACTATATGATTTGCTGCGAGGATGCCATATCTCCTCTAATGTAAATATTAAGTTTCCTTTAAAGTAATAGTAAAGTAATACGGTTAAATTCTATTTTAAAAATATTTATTTGAAGCATAAGTACAGTAAAGATGGGTATGTAGTATGATACGCAGTATTATTAACATAAATTTTAACTGCTTAACTGACCTTACTATAAACGATTAAAAATTAATTTCCGCAAGTTAAATACATACTACCATAAAGTATTTAGGAAGATATTTCGTGATATTACTATGTTCAATGTTCAAAAATTATACATAAACGTGCACACAAGCTTACCTGTTTGTTAAAAAATTAACTATTTAATCAGTAATCCACATTTCACAAGTTAAATGTCATTGTACACTGTTAGAAAGAGACAAGACACAATTTCCTTAAGTTATTTTATGAAGAATAACGAAAAACTATGATTTTCACACATGGCATATTAAATTTAATTTTCGGCACATTACCCCAAATGAGTCAATATTAACCATTTATTTCAAAACTAGAACCATAAAGTGACTTCGCACTTTAATCAGTGAAACAAATTTTAAAAATAAATGTACACACAATATTAAATAACAAAATGGCAGCTTGACGTATGCGTTTAATATGAAGAAAAGCAGACATTTGTGTAACACTGGCAACACTGTGAACCACACGTTCAATCTGTAGTGCTATGACTCATAAATGTATGAAAGTCAGCGGTCCTCAACAAGTTTTCTACAGAAAAATTACAAAATTTATTAAAAATTTCACTTTTTGATTTCTGATTTTTTTATAAAAAAAACTATTAATTATGTGTTCTATACAGTGAACTATACTGGTGGTTTAAATATTTCTACTTATTTAAGGTTCACCCTGTACAGTCCCGGCAAGAATTCACCACTCTAGGAAGAAAGCAATAAATCTTTCGAAACATTAAAAATGTTAAACCAACGACATGGCAGCTTGCTAGAAATTGTTCAACCAAAGTTTCATTATATTTTTACTATTTTTACCAATAAACAGAGTAGCGACTATTCATTCATAATATTTGAGCAGCAAAATTTCTGAAATTCAAATTACTGCCACCGTAAAATATTTTTTTAAATTTAACATAGTCTGGCCTTGAGGTATAGATTTTATTTTAGAAGTTTATAAAATTTTAATACTATTTTTCAGAGGTTTGCATTTTTTAATATTAAAATCGTTCTTGTATTTATTCAATGCAATAAAAGAAAAACAAGTATAAATAAAAATGTACTTACTGATTACTATCGTAAATAAATAATTATAAATCAGTATTAAGCACTCGAAATGAAAATAATGGATTTTATTAAAATTACAAGAGTTGTTACGGAAACACAAATGCGGAATGTTTAATGTACAAAACGGCGAACAATTTAAAAATTATAAATTTTTTATTAGTACCTAACTGATGTTATTGAGGGAAACAACTCTCTGCGGATTAATGTTCGACCAGCTTTGAGCTGCACTAATAACTCTTTCACATATTTTTTATTATTAACCTTTGTATTTTTACTTTATTTTAGAGGTCATGGCTGTTCTTTCATACTAAATAAATATATGCTAAAATACAGCTACACAAGGTTAGAATCAGTAATTATCTAAAATAAAAATATAAATATTCTAGCTAAATACTATTAATGCAAAAAACACATGCTTAGCACAACCCCACAAAATTCAGCTTGGACATATCTTAGCTACTCAATCAGCCGTAATTGATCATAATTTTGCATTTTAATACGGCCATATTTGTGGTCCAAAATGGTGGAATGTCGAAGTAATTTTAAATCCTGTTAAAGTTACTAAAAAGAATTATACATCATTGGATGCTAGAAAGTTCAACTTAGGTAGTATTAGTATTTATATTGCCACATTGTAGGGATTTTATACTTAAAATATTTATTGAAAGTATCTCTTTATGTGATTTTTACATTAACTTCAACAATTAATTTTTTACATGTAAAAGCAGAAGTGGGAAAAATGAACGCAAACCTTTTCTAAGTTCATCCTTTCTGTGTATTTTGCTGAAGTCAAATAAAGTGTTGACTGTTTTGTGGAAGAGAAAGGTAAACTTAAAATTGTCCACGTCGATTTGCACGTTGTTTTGATTATCGCCATATTTAAAGATATCGAGATCACGTAATACACAGTTATAGAATCTTTTCAAGCATAAATAGTTTAGTTATTACTAGATAGTATTGATAGCAACATCTGTCAGGGGTTTAAATTCACTTCATTCAAATTTATTTAAATAACTGTATATTAATGAAAACTTATTCGAAAATTGCATTATGTTATGTATTTTTCTATTAGTAACATTTATCTAATTTATTCTAATTGTTTATTTCAAATTTTAGATATCTAGAAATAATAATTTGATAATGGACAACTGATTAAAGATTCTTTCATTTACCTTATTTACTACATAGTTAATTATTACATACCTCTGTAGAAATTGAGGAATACGGTATTTCGGTTTTATTATATTCCCATCCACTTTTACACGGAACGATGTTCCAAGTAGGATCAGCCTTCTTGATGCCATTTTCCAAAATTTCCGTAAAATTGACATCGTACATGTGGCATTTATCAAATCCTTCATTTTGAGATGGAATTGCCAAGGCTATCCTGTAACAAAAAGATTCATTTTAATAAACTGTTATATAATGACAACAAATAGTAGGTACTCGTAGAAATTAGGTATTTCGTAAAATAAGATAAATTTGATGCAATTAAGGAATTAGGTATATTTAAATTTCAGATTTCAATGCTGACTGATTTAAATTTAATCTCCTTTAAACATGATTTTTTTATATAACTTGTATTTTTTTTAAATCGAACAGCGATTTGATGTGACAAATAATAGGTATGTTGCCTTTGGTGAAAATATTGATGACAATACAGCTGTGATAAGTTATAAAGTTTTTTATACTAAGATGACCATTAGAATCTCGAACTTAGTGGTTAATCAAATTCCGTATAGAAATTCCCAATATTTCGAGAAATATCAGGAAAAAAATAAATTTTTAAAATCCTTTTTCAGTTTTCTTGATTTATTTAAAGACATTTTTTTAAACTGATTTCACTTTCTCACTGCCACCTTTTCTATAAAATGTCACCATCAGCTTTCCAGTTCGACGTTTCGATTCTTCTTCATCATCAATTACATTCTTTAAAGACAAAAGTTAGAAAAAAAATTGAACAAATTTGTTAAACCATTTTATTACCTTCTCTTGATGTTTGTGTCAATTACTGAAAATACTGATTTTTTACATTTGTACTTATGTGTGTAATATGTGTAATAGAGGAGATTCAAACATGATTTCTTACGTACTCATTACATTTTAATTAGGATTTCCAGAATCCATAATTTCTAGTCACAATCTCAGTATGCTTATTTGAGCTGTTAGCATTATTTTTATCCTTAAAATAAAAAATAAAAAAATTAAGAAATTTTAGTTGCAGATTAAACATGTTGTCATGTTTAGAAAATAGAGAGTAACGAAAAAGTGTAATTAGTTTTAAAATATCTTTTCAAATGAAGTAAAGAAAAATAAATAAAAATTTGAAGAATTCGAAATTTCTTCAATTTCTCAACGCCGGATTTTAAGCGTTTTGTATTTCTTACAGTTTTCGAGAACCCAGTGGTCATCTTCCGAAATTGAACTGAAATACGACATAAGATCACATGAAATTATTAACTTAAAAATAAATTAAATTATTCACTATTCCAGTGATGCAGACTGTATGCTAAGCTTAAATGAGTTTGATGAACTGAAACTTAGTAAACAAAGGGCACAGATTTAAATTTAGTTTTAAATTTTCAATTGCTCTCAATAGATTTAAATCTCATATATTTGTGACTCTTTCTGGTGTTCCTCAAGGGTGCAACATTGGACCTCTTATATTTTTGTTATTTATCTTGATCTTAGTAAAGTTATTGAGTTTCCCAAATTCCTTTTTATGCTAATGATTAAAAAATCTGTTATAAAATTAGTAATATTAATGATTGCCACTTCTTGCAGTGCCAAATAAACATTGTAGAAAATTAGTGTGACACATTTAAACTCAAGTTATACGTTTCTAAATGTAAAGTAATTAACTAAAAGTGTAAAAATAATCTCATATAACTACTCATCATTCATGAGTTATATGATGTTGCATATTAACGATACCTATTCATGTAGCAAACACGGAATTCCAGGAAACAACTACTCTACGGACTAATGTCCAACAGCATTGAATTACACCTGGAAAACCTATAGCAAACAGCTAAATTCACTCGTCAGCAGCTCACCAGATATATACCGGTTTCGAGCTTATTAGCTCTCATCAGTATGCCACAGGTATGATAGCCATGTAATATCTCAAAAACAGTAAGTATTATATATGATATATTTTTGAACAGCTCAGTTGACGATACAGGGTGTCCCTTTAAAAAAATATAAGACCTAGGCCTACATCTCGGAAATGCGATATTCAATTGTTTTTGTGATAAATGCTTTAAAAATACTTAAAAGTTCCTACAACTCCTAATTACACTGTAGCGTAGAACGGCAACAACATCCATGCAACAAGCTAGACATATAAAATTTTGCTTTAAAAATATTCTTTACGGTGAAAACAGGTCGATGGAGTTACACGATGAGGCTTGATTAATTAATTTGAACATAACTGCAAGAGGAGAACATGATGCCTTATGTATTGGAATATATAGAAATTGATATTGAGGGATGTCTCTGGAAGGTATATTAATAAGCAAACGGAGAGTAAATCCGGTACATTAATAAAATAATTTAAAATTTTGTAACCAAACAGCAAGATAGAAATAATGCGACGATGATGAAGTGTGTTAATATTAAATTCACGGCAAAGTTGGTTAGTACTTGTGGTCATATAATCAAGCGGCAATAAAATATAGATATCTTAAAAATTAATTCTGTATTTTTTTAACTCTCTCTGTATATTCCCTCTTATTGACCTCATAGGCATAAATCCATGTTGTCTTTGACTAGTGTGCTAAAATAACTCCACAAGTGACAGTATAATATCTGTTCAAAAACTTTTGCAAAGCATAGATCCAACTGCATATGTTTGCAATATGCAATATGTTTTGTTTGGTACAATTTATCATACAGCAAAATGAAAGCACTCATATTTCGGACACCCTGCGTGTCACGATGCTAATACATTGCAATTTAAACTGTATTACTATGTAGAATTAAAAACAACATTAATACAAGTGATTTAACATTAGCGACTATTAGAATATTGATTAATCGCTCATAGACGTTGTTGGGTAATTCTTTAATAGTGGCGTTCTCCTTGAGATTCGAATAAAATTCGCATCTAGACGTTGCACAATGCAATCTGATGTGTCTTTTATGTAAATCGAATCGGCAACAAGTGACAACTACTACTACAGCTAGAATATCACTTGGAAATAATTAAATGCAAATTAATAATGGAGCTTGAGATAAAGCATCGAGACGGATCGAGGTTTTTTCAAATGTCGACATCCTTTTAATCGCACAGGGTCAATGATTTCGTAAATGTACCATATAATACAGGGTGTTAAAAAAAGAGTGTAAAATATTTAAGGAGGTAATAGTATGAACCAAAATAAGCAGAAAAGTCTCAATAAACATGGGTCCGCAAAGTAACGGTTGCGGAGATATGGAATGTTTTATGTTTTTTAGCCCCTTTTTTTATTTTGTAAAAACGTTGTGTATTTTCTTATAATAGTTGGTTGATGTTTAGTGAAATAAACAGTACGTATTTGACAGTTGCTCTCAGTGCACAAGTTTTCTTTCGCTATGGCTGGTTATTCTAACGCAGAATTAACAGACATTTCATGTATGGTCGTGCTAATGGGAACGCCACCGAAGCGCGACGTCTTTATGTTGACGCTTATCCAAATCGCCAGATTCCTTCACAACGCATGTTTGGAAGAATTCACCAAAGATTGCGTGATACCGGTTCCTTGAGCAAACAGTGCCATTTATCCGGAAGATCAAGATCGGTATCCTAGAGCAGAAGAAGAAATTTAAGCACTGGTAGAGCAGAATCCAGGTACGAGTGTGCGGAGAATATCAGCCGAGGCAGAAATTAGAGGTCCTCTTGTTTGGAGAATCCTTCACGAGCAACTGCTTTATCCATACCATGTGCAACGAGTACAGGCCTTAAATCCAATAAATGATCATCAAGCACGTTTGTTTTTTTGCCGCTGGTTTCTACGTCATGATGCTGAAGACCCTCGTTTTCTTGCAAACATTCTTTTTACTGATAAGGCCGGGTTCACAAGAAATGGAGTGTTTAATTTTCACAATACGCATATTTGGGCCCACGAAAATCCTCATGCTCTAATAGAATCTGGACATCAGGCACGTTTTTCATTAAACATTTGGATGGGTATTGTAGGTGACAGGTTTCTAGGTCCTGTTGTTTTACCAAACCGATTAACAGGCGCTGCTTAACTCAACTTTCTGCAGAACACACTGTATGAATTTTTGGAAGACATTCCTTTGAATCAGAGGCAACAAATGTGGTTCCAGCATGATGGTGCTCCAGCTCATTTTTCTATGGCTGTTAGAGATCATTTACACCAAACTTTTCCACATAGATGGGCAGGATCTGAACCCTCTAGATTTCTTTGTTTGGGGATATTTGAAGACATTAGTGTATGGTACTCCTGTAAATAACCTGGAAGAGCTGCAGCTACGGATTAATCAAAAGTGTCAATAAATCCAAACCAAGGAGGGTGTTTTCGAAAGAGTTCGAATATCGTTGAGACGAAGATGTCGTGCCTGCTTGGAAATGGACGGAGGGTACTTTGAACATCTTCTGTAACTTTGTTTTTTGTTTGTTAAAAGCTTCCTTTGTCGGTTTATTCCTAATAAAATAAAATGTTTGAAATATTGGTCCATATCTCCGCAACCGTTACTTTGCGGACCCATGTTTATTAAGACTTTTCTGCTTATTTTGGTTCATACTATCTGCAATAAAAGTAACTTCGAAATAAGTGGCAATAGTTTGAACAGAATCTTTATTGTTTCACGATTAACGAATAGATGAGACAAAAAGACAAAAATAACGAAGTAACTAGCACATTGCTACTAGCACTAGAATATTTATGCGATCACATAAAAAGAATAACTATACACTTGTATTCCAACTAAACTCATTAGTGGATTTGTAACAAGGTAAATTTAGGTTATCAAATAACCTCATAAAAGTGTGTGTAACAGATGAAAGGCACTGTGTCAAGGAAATTTATCAAACCAAAGAGACAATCAGCATGGTAAGATCATCGGGGTAAGCGATGATATAGATGTCAATTTCCGAGTTGAGGTGGCGCAGGAAACTTTCCAGAACCAAGTTCCATTCCAGTAGTGATAGAACACCTCCCTATGAGGACAGTGTCGGTGGATCGCCCTGGAGTGTATGCATGTTTATTAGGGTGTGGCTGTCTACCCATCAGTACACCATCCCTTATGTATCGTTCACACAGCTTCTCCATCGTTTTCAACAAAAACGAATCCAGGTTGATGGGTTGATACGCCTTAAGGGTGGTGTGGTCTAACCTGCCTGTTTTGGGAAAAACACAACTATCACTTCCCTCTAAGTCTTCGGAATGTAGAGGTGTGCAAAGCACAGCCTATACACTCCAAGCCCCATTGTAAAGGGACTGGATAAATGACGTCAATACCTGGCCATTTGAAGGGTGAAAAGGTTGTCACTGCCCATCTTATTTTATCTTTGGTAATAGTCTGGTTGGCAATCTGCCATTCCATGACCGAAGGTTGATTCTCAATTTCGTCTGGCTATTCTTCCCGTTCCATCGGTGTGGATTTTGGGAAGTGAGTCTGCAGCAGCAGCTCCAGACTTTCATTTAGATTGATGGTTTTTTACCATCTTATCTAGTTGATAAACCCAAATCAGTAGTCTTCAATCTTCTTACAGTAGGCTCTCCGTGCATCCGTTTGTCTTTTCCTGACCAGTTGACGTGGTTATATTATGTTGATAACCAAATTACTGATGGAAAGCAAAAATTTTAACATATTGTTTTTTTCGCACAAAATATAACGAAAAACCTAATGCAGAAAATTGCTAGTAACAGACCATTGTGATGATAAATACTCTTATCCTCAATTAATTTAAAAATTTTGGAGAGGTAGGGGATTAATATTGTTGAAGTGTTATTGAGGTTGTATCCGTTTTGTTAATTCACTCTATAACATTTTAAATATGAATTTCTAGTATACATTGAATAAGCATGAGTTATTCTAATGATTTCTGGCTGTGTTTTGACAAATATATTGCATATTTTTGACAAATTGTCTGTGTAGAAAATTCGGCATTACCTATCGCATTGTTCAATTTGAAAAATCGTTGTAGATCGTGCTTGAGTAGGCGATAAACATTAATGATCTGAAATTTACGTGACAGGATTTCGATATGTCTCGACGACGTGCTCCTTCTGGATATTTTATATTTTAATAAAAAAAGACCTGTTTAGTATTTGTCATAATTTCAGTAATGCAATTTGTAAACTGAGCTTTGATAATCTATAGATGTAAAATTAAATTGTATTTCTATTTTGTAAAAACCATCAAAATTATTTAAAATATCAATATATAGGGTGTCCGTAACTGGGTGCCGTAATTTTAAGGGGTTATATATCTGAGTAAAAGCAATATAAAACTCTTATGAAGAAAATGTCTGAAACACAATAATATGCAAAACTATGTCACGAAATTACAAACTAAGGTTAAGGTTAAGTAAAAGCGCCTGTAACGTGATTTGTTCGTAATTAGATTTTTGGATCGCGAAACTCGTTAAAACTGTAACGTACTGTAACATTCGAAAACATTGCAGCGTTAGGCTGCTGGTGATAACCTAAAAGTAATATTACTCATAATAGTGCATACATCTAGTGCGATTCATTTTTGTCTAGTTTTTCTTTGATGTTTGTGACTGTACATAAACAAAAATAGAACAATTTACAGCACCTATAACCATCGCTTGTTAATTTACAGCGAATTTAGCCAAAACACTCTGGCTACGAGACGTTTGGCCGGTAAACGCTTCTTGCAAGAAACATAAGTTATTTTAAACACTTGTAACTATTATTCTGTATTGTGAAAAGAGCTCTAATTCTAAGAGCTCACAGTAAGTACATATGTATTTGTAATTATTTGTAATCCTAAGATAGTATGTGAGCCACCTTGTCACATATTCAAGACCTATTTGCTGTCATAATTCCGTTACCGTTTGTCAGAGAAAAAAAAATTGTTAAGTCAAATATGTTTTGTTTAGTACGACTTATTTTGTGACAAAATTAAGGCTCTCATATTCCGGACACCCTGTATAGTCCACAGATCCACTGATCATTCTTACAGATGTTTGATTAATGATTCTTACATTGTTCTACAAATATCCAAAAAGCACTTTCGAAAAACGAATACTATAAACCATTGGTAGAACGTATATAAGTGAATCACAGAAGCAAAAAATTTAATTTATATTTACCCTACTTTCTTGCGTAATAAAGCAAAAGCCTTAAGGTGCCCATACCCGAGCCGGCTTATATTAAAGCAGTGTTGTTTACATAATCTGGAAATATGATCTTAATTTAATAAGAGTGAGTGTTCAGGTGTATAAAAAAAACAAAGATAAAACATTGGTTAAACAATTGACCTCTGCAGCCGTATTATAGAAATTATCTTACTTCAAAAAGTGTCTACTGTCATAAACCTTACTCCAATATATTGTAGATAGATAACTTAAATATTTCAAGAGACCAATTTCTGATATCAGTTATTTCCGTATCAGAAGGCTGCAGAATATGTTAATCAGACTTTCCCGGCCTGTACCCGCTCCTAACAAACCTGCAGGCAAAATTTCAAGCGCTGGCAGTTTTTCGGGAGGGTGAGAGTTTAGGTTAGGCCTCTGGCTAATATAACCACTAACATTACGGTTTAGCAGAACGTTTGCTACCCGGAAGATCTGCGTTCCGGTAAACTGCATCGTGTATGACCACCATTAGAAGTGAAAGAAGAAGGCCGTGTCTTAATAGATTGCATGACTCTTTAGAAGTAGGTATGTATATAGTAGATATGCAAAAATAGATTTGCAAATAAAGACAAATATCAACTTTTCAGTAGAACACAACTTTTAGAATGCATAGCAAAATATATAGTTACAGCTTGATTCATTCCCAACTAAATTGATTTCTAATGTCTGAAAGTTAAACATATTTAATAAAGTTGTGATTAAAACCTTGTTCAGGGTAAATACTAACTGATTTAAACGATAAGTATTTTAGAACCCGTATTTGCACAATATTCAAGTTTTGAGCTAATATGCATAGAATAAAGTGAGTGACAGTTACGAACTATAAGACGAATCGGATAGGTCAGTGGCAGAGAGTGACTAGATCGCTGTGGATTCGACCCCCGCAGCAGGTAGACAATATATGAGCTATATTCGTGGAGAGGATTGGTACCTTCTCTGCGGGTATGGTAGAAGAATGTTAGCTTGTGTCAATGTGAGAGATTGATACCGGTTGACGTTTGACTACTCCCTTAATTAATGAGATTTTCCAGGTTTCCCTCATTCCTGCATTGAATAGTGGTTAGGTCTACCAACGTAAGTCGTTCCTGGGCGCAAATGCGGCCTGCTTAATAATAATATGCCGCCCCATCTCCCGCACAAGTCTTAGACTTCTGGGCTAATCCTCGTGATTAGAATGAGGGGTAGCGAGATTACTATTATTATATTATTATCATAATCATTTTCCTAACCTGTGTTTGTATCAATTGACAGTCAAAAAGAATTTCAAGGTGTTTGATTTTTTCCACATATTGCAAACTCTGATCATTTATTTTAAACGTATAAATTACGTAATGTATCTTTATAGCATAAGTTACCACTTTACATTTAGCAACATTTACTTATAATCGGTTATCCTAGACTATTTATCAATGTTGGCGAGTGAGATCATCCTGCTAACTGGAACAGTCCGAAGTATCGCGAATTTCCTTGAAGATTTTGATATTATCATCCACGAAAATTAATTGCTCGCACTTTAAGATGGATCAGATATCATTAATAAATATTAGGAACAACAACGGTCTCAAATTAGATCCCTGAAAGACTCCTGAAATTGCATAATGCACTTGGTATTTAAATTCATTGAATGCAACGTAAGTTCTATTATTAATATGAGAAACAAATAGCTTAATCAAAAACAGGATCACAACCAACTTTTTCAATAAAATACAATGGTCAAAATGCTTCGTGCAACAAAAAAAACTTTAGAATTTATGCAAATATAATTTTTTTCCCATTTTACTTTAAATTGATTACTTAGTAATGATCAAAATTTAAATTGCGCTCAGTATTTCTTTATTTCTCACTTATTTAAATCTATTTATTTGTAAGAATAGCATCAAGTTACACTATAATTTACTCATGTTCAATTTGCTAATGAATCCTTGAAATTGTTAATTAACAGTGTTGAGAATATAACAAGTTCACTTGAAACATGTTTTTTTTTTTTTTGTAAGTTAATTGAAATTTAATTCTGGTAATTTTCTTATTCTTAAATATATAATGTGCGAAAGGAGCTAACATTAAAACATTATATTAAATATTTTTGTCATTATGTTAAGAACAAATGTATTTCAGTTTATAATGCATATTTATTTGTGCCATAACCAATTGTTTAGTGTTTAGTAAATATCTTTTACACTATTAAAGATTAACATATGATGTTTGATGTCAATCATTACCATTATTATCCTAGAAAAGGTCTAACAGGAAATTTGGTAAGTATGTGTGTCTACTATATACCATCGTAAATTTTAAAATTTCATTAAAAGATTGAAGATAAAATAAAAATAACAAGATATAATAGATGTCCATACACTTATAAAGCAGATTTAAATTGTTATTAACCAAAAAACCTGATTAATCGTAAATAAAACAGTTATCTATTACTTTGTTGTAGGTACCTAATTTATTACCTTCTTCATTTTGTGTTAACCTCATATAGTATTCACAGTTAATGCAAGGTTTATTCTCTAATACAGAACAAGATACGTCCTAATATAGTAAGAACAAGATAGGTACTAAAAAAAATAAATTAGCGAATTTAGCAATAGTATATTCAAGGAATGTTTTATAGATCACATTAGTTTAAAGGTAATTTAGATCACGCTGCGAAAAAGCATAAGGCGATCAGGTTTAGCAACATTCTTTGCCGACATAAGGCCGCCTGTATAGTATTTGCCTAAACAACTAAACTAGTAATTGATACTTGACAGACGCAAATTGCAAAATAATTATTAGTTATCGAATATGTCCAAATAAAGATATTAATTTGTAATTTCATTATAGCCCTTGACATGTTAACAGCATTGATAAATGAATGACCTGAATATGATATAAAAGAAAAGGTAAATTTTAAGCTATGTCCTCATAGTGTTTATGTCATCTATTTAATGTAGGGTTTAGAGATATCTGAATTTTTCCGGACATGTTCTGATTTTTTAGGTGCCCGCAGATATCCGCCTTGGTTTTCAGTGTCCGGTTTTTTACAGCTACACTAAATACCAATGTTTATTGGATTAATTTTAGATTACTTCAAAAGTAGGTAATTTCTTTTAGTGAAAACAAACCTATTTCGATCCAATAACTCTAATACAAATTTACTGTTGTAAAATATATCGGGTATTTTATAAAATCTCATCTGTTTCTTTCGTCAACATTTAACATTCTAAACTTTTTGTGATAGCCCAACAAAAATATAAGCTTATTTTTATCTAAAAAAATATTTAGTTGTTTGCTATATTTATTGTTAGTAGTTAACTATAAAATTAAGAAAATGTCGCTTTATTTTCTGTAAAAACATTTGTTGGTAAAATGCATCTGTTCAAAGAAAAATGGATTTCAATTTTGTACTGCAGTTGTAAGTTATACGTTGTTGAGAATTAGAAATCTAATTAAATAATTCTTCTTGCTACTAATTTTTCTATGGAAATAATATTTTTTTATAGTAAAATATAATCGAAAAACGCAGTTCCCTCAAAATCTTGTCAAAAAATATTTCAAAAAACAAAAGACTACTTACGATAAATATTCATATTTGCCTACCCCAAAACTAAATCCCATTGAGACAATTTCTTAACAAAATTAGTAAAAACCATATTTTCGAGGACATATATATGCTGATGTTATGTCATTTTGACAAATATATGAATTCTGGAATGAAATGAAAAAGAATGAAATTAAATAAATAATAAAGTAGGGTTTGTATTATGTTTAAAGTTAGATTGTAACAGTTTAAGGATGTTGTATTCTTGAAATAGTGTTTTCTACAAATACAAATAATTTTAGACATTTAAGAACTGAATAATATAGCTTAGAAAATAACAGAAATATATAACGACAGCGGTCTAACTAACAAATTTTTAGGTACAGAAAACTTTCAAAATACGTATTTTTTAATGTAACTGTATTTTTTTATATAACTGTAGATGCAAATATTATAATAACATACATGGTTCTGCATATAACATTGTTCATTTTTGTATATAAATACCTATGTGAAAATAATTGTTAAAATGTTGCGTTAGATAATGTGTGTCATACAAATGCATTTTGAAAATTATATTATTTGAGGATAATTTAAATAGTAAAAGTGGATAAACAAAATATCAAGAATTTTATTATTGATATTACTTTTGTTCTACGTGTTATATTTTTGGACATTTCTGTGCCTAAAAAACACTACAAATTTGATCACCATTCACATTATAATTAGGTATATATAATTGTATAGAATACAACGACACTGTTTTAAATTTTATGGTTTTTAATATATAGGGATGTGCCTATTCAGTATAAGGCTCTAGTTAAATGGAATTATCATTGAACACGCAATAAAATGCGTTATGTAGATACAATTTAATTTAGAAATAGTTAATACTTTAACCTACACATATTGTATATTGTTCATACAGCTTCTATAATCTTATATGTTTCAACAGTTTCTAATTGTCGTACTCGTAATTTTCTTCCTGGAACAGGACTTATCGTGAATAGTACATTTAACTAATTTCATAGCTAAGTTGAATATACTAACTTGTTACTCAAAATATAAAACAAAAAAAGACAGAGAATAGTTACAAAACGTAACCAAAATAATCATTGAAATATCCAAAAATATAGATCTACAAATAGAGGAGATAAAAAAGAAAGAAAAATGAATTATAGAAAATTAACATAAATATACTGCAAAAATTGAGAGCAATGAATAGTATTTTGTGTTCGAGGACAATATCGCTTCAGAAAGAAACTGTCACTCATTTATTTGTATATATTTATTATTTTTAGACATGTTTAAAAAACATAAACCTATACATTAACAGACGAACAGAGAAGTATATAAAAGAAATTGGCTATAGAACAATGAATGATGAAAATAAACTGCAGTGAAATCATGAAGACGATATAAAAGGTAATGATAATAAATAATGATAATATTATGTATACCTATATCGCATATACAATGCATTTATGAAGATTTTATAAGTATATAAAAATTTGTAACTATTTTGTCATGTTATCCTAAAATAGGAGGTGTTACAGAACATCATTATACTTAACAAAATGTTTTTTTTTTTCACTATTTAACAGTGTTGTATTCGTTTAGTACAGAAATAATTTTACAATCAATGACCTATTAAAATATTTTGTTCGTACGATATAAAACCTAATTATAACAATCCTATAGTCCTTATAAGAATGATAGTGGTTCTTAAATCACAAAATATTTATGACGATTAGTTGCTTTTCTACTGGTATAATAAAAATCTAAAATGGGATCGTGTCCTTGATATGACTGAAACATATCCTCCGAGAAACGTTCTTTTTCAGTAACAAGTGTGTCGATATGAGCCATGCATAAAACGTAAAATATCGTCAAATTCGAATATTACCACAGGATATTGAATCACATTTCGGGAACTGAACTTTTGGAATATTAAGGCTCCCCATGTAGAGGAACTATCCCAGAACTGAGATTGCTGGAGACAAATGGAAATTCACACTTCACTGACCATTTTAACATTGGGTATTCAAATAAATTTCCATTTTATGTAGATTCTGCTCTTAGTAAAGTACTGAACTGTAACATTCGAACATTATTAGATATGCAGAAGTTATCTAAGGAAGATGCATATAGTTATAAACGCATAGGGTTATAAAATTAAAACAAAAAATATTTTAATGACATATCAACAGAGGACATTTGATCTATTTATACAAAACTAGTTGCAAAAGCACAAAAAACGCTTTTTCGAAAAGTCAATGTTAACATTATTATTTAACCAAATTTATTTTCTGAAATGAAAGTTATATTATGATATTATTATCAATAAAACAAGTTTTTTAAAAATTTGGTAACATTATTAGTAACAAACCACACTTACGAAAACAATCATCAAAATTCCTTATGCTTTTAGGGCGTAGGGGTAGTTTCTGATTATAAAATTAATTATAACTGTTTTACTTACGAAGTATCATAGATCAATACAAATTATTCCAAATAATCCTTATCAAAATCTTCTCCATCTAGAAATCTATGCCACTGTTTTCCAGGTGGAGAAAAGAATTGTTAATTACTTAGCGCTAAAGACAATCACGTCAAATCCAGTTCAATATGGAGCTACTTAAATGCTTTGGTAAGTGAAGTCAGAACTATGCGATCTTAGCTTGAGTACCGAGATGCAAAGAACTTCATAACAATAAGAAAGTGGATAAGTTATCAGGTTCACCTGCTAGCCTACATGGGCCCGAACTCTGCAATAATATAGGTAACTAGATGAGTTATTAAAATATTTGTGTAGAGATGGGTGTACCATGAGTGAAATGGTGACAAGAAATTCCTAAATTGAAGTAAACCAAAAAGTTTCTATAAGAATCATTGAAGAAGATAACACATGGTTTACTAAATCAAAATCATAGATTAATAAGATTAGGATTGATAGGATTAGATCAATAAGATTACGACTGTTAACTAACATAAGATTGCAAGAAACATCCGAGCAACATTGATCTCGTGAAAGATATATTGCATAGGTTCTTCCAGGAGGAAATAGAGGTTACAGTCTACAAACAACTACTTACTAGATGAAGAACTCAAAGATTACTGAGATCCACAATGAACCTGTATGGTTACCCGCAGTGGAAAAGTATGGTATATTTGCACCACATTTGTAATCTACATGCTGTTCGTCATTATTCAATCATGTACATAAATTATGACAACTAAAAAGAATAATTTACTAATTAAATTCCAAACAGAAAATGTGTTCTTCTTGATGATCTGATGATTTTTTTTGTTGATGCAAGCAATAGGAGTTTCACTCATTATTTGAGTTGATAGTATCTTTTGAATTCTGCATATTTGATATACATATATGTATTTATTATTATAATAATCTTAAAATACTATATTTATTTTACTTATTAAATATTTAACTAAATCAAAGCAATTTTAAACTAGCAGTTTTTTATAACTGTATTGCTTATAACAATTCAACTTAATGGATATAAATCAGTCTATAATTTGTAAACAATAATAAAAAAAATTATGTAAGCAAAAACAGCTAAATGAATTTATAAACGTAAAGTATAAAGTGTAGTTAACGTAGATAATTATGTTTAAAATATGGCTAACAGTTTGTACAACAGAATTGCTATTTAAAGTATTGAAATAAATGCGCATATATGATAATGCTTTTTACAAATTTGATCATAAGTTCATGTTTTGTTTTAGATTTACATTCAAATAGATTATAATTATAAGATTTTTAGAAAGAAGAAAATGTAGTCAGTTTTTTATGAATTTCAATGTTACTTATGCCAAGCAAACTTATCACGCTAGAAAATTGGTGCAAGCCACAATCAAAATTTTATCATATGATCATTATTACGGGAGTTATTTTGAAACTAGTTTCAAGATACCAAAAGAGGCCTCTTAAGCGTGTACTACCATAGTTATTTAGATGTCTGTAATATTATAGAATAATTATATAACTGTATAACTGACTATATCTAGCTAATATAATCCGCATACGTACATATCCTCGGGTGTGGAATATGCAAGTAAAATAATTGATATGAAACGTAGCAGGCTGGTGGTTTTAATTTTAGGCATATATGCCAAATTTGAATCATTTTTATCAAGTAGTAAACTCAGAATTTGGAAAGAGCGAAACGCAAAATGTTTAAATATGGTGGCTAATGTGGCAGTCGGTAAAGAATACTGGCTAATGCTAATGTTGTTGTAAATACATAGCTACAGGCTAAATTTAATTTTATTAAGTGTTTACATGTGGTGTTCAAAATGCCTTCCCAGATGTCGGACACATAGCTGAAGTCTTCATAAAAAATTTAAATTTATACTACGCACTACCTGACGGGAATTTCTGATTTCGTTGGAAATATTGAAAATTCATAATTGCAATATAAATTGTAACAGACAAAAATAACTAATTTGGTGGTAGATATCTGACATTAATTGTTAATGACAATCCAAACAATAAAGTGTCAAAGTGACAGCAGCCTACTACATTTCATATGAATTATTTTGCTTGCATATTCCACACCCGAGGATATGTACGTATGTGGATTTTATTTTTTTTAAAGAAAACACGTGTCTCTACATAAAAATACTGAGAAGGGGAAAATTTTATAAATTTATTTTTCTATTTACTCTAATTTTTTTCATATCGAAAAACGTTTAGAATAAATAGTTCTAATTAAAAAAACAACAGAGGTTGGTGGTTGCCATCCTTTTAGACGTTTCGTAAAAATAAAAATCGTACTCAACAACGTCACTTAATTAACTATAAGTTTAACCGTTTTTGAGAAAAAAAATGAAAACTCAAATTTTTTCAATCTTTTGGAAGCCCTTATCTCATAAGGGAGGGCTTAAATCGAGAAATTTTATGAAATGTACTCCCCCTAAAATGACCCAAGGAACACACCCTCCAAAGAAGAGCACATAATTATGGGATACCCTGTAGAACCAATAATAGATCTTTGCAAATAATATAGTGAATTATTATTTTTGCTGCAAGTAATCGTAGAAATTTTCTTAATACGAGTATTTTAAATTGTACGACAAGCTCAAATTTATATATTATTACTATGTAACGTTCGCAAAATACATACAGTAATAAATATCAACCTATTATCGTAATCAACTTTTTGAAATACACCCCGGACAATGTTTTTTTTTTAATTTTGAGAAGAATTGCATAAGTGAAGACTTATTAAAAATAATAAAATTTAATTAAAGTGTAGCTTTAAATAAACATGAAGCTACTCGAAAGCTATTCGCTGTAACAATGTTACATTAATTATATTATTTGAAAATAAAAATATTTGCATATTAAATTATTCTTCAATACGCCAGTAATTTGTACCAGAGCAATTATGCATGAATACGCTAGTGTATAATTATCACTACTTAAAACTTGTTAAAAATAATAAAATACGTAATCAATTAAATGTTAAATTCAATGGAATTTTTATAATAATGATAGAGTGGAATACATGAAAATATTAATTTAATGTGTAATTTTTTTCGATATTCTAAGAACGAGAAATGCAGGATACACGAAAAAATTGGCCCCCCTATTTTTGTCCGTTATTATTCGAGATACGAAAAAAGATATAGGAATGAATTGTGGGAATTTGAAATATTTTTTAAAGTATGTATAAAAAAAACAACAATTGAATATCGCATTAAGTAGAACACTCTGTATATTTTTACGCCATTGAAAAGATTGTTAATTGAGTTTTCAAAAATATATTTTACAGAATACTTATCTTTTACATATTTATTGTTAGTATGCAACATCCTATCACATCATATATCTCATGAAATATATATTTTCGAAGAAATATACGAAAAACAGAAGATTTTAATATATAAAGGTGCGTATGACTATCTGAATTCGTTGAAAGTAAAATGGTCAAGTCAATACGCACCTTAAGATTAGTTCACTATTCTTTTTCAGTGCAAAGTAGGATCCTTTTCTAAATTTTGTATATTCTTATGTTATGTTGAAAACTAATTCCTAATAATTTCATATTTTTCATTTAAAATTTTTTAATAGATTTTTTCATATCTCAAATAATAACGGAGAAACGGGAGGGAGGGGAGCAATTTTCAAATGACCACCTTGTACACCTTTCATTCATTTTCAAAACATCATCTTTCAATAAAGGAAGTGGTTACCATATAGTTTAGAAACAATTTATATTTAACTTTGCACTGACTTGACAAAGCTGAACAGTTTCAATAACAATTTCATATTATTGTAACTTGTAACCTACCCATACAATACAAAGTCTAATGCTTGCTACAGACTATGCGTGAATTCGCGATTCGTAATGCGCCATGCGTGATTTGTAAGGAAGTCGTGCATAGTATGTAGGGTTTTTATGAATAGATTTTTAACGAACAAGACCCTCCTGCACACTATTCACGAATTCCTCACATATCACAAATCGCTCATAACGAATCGCGAATACAGGCATAGTCTGTAGCAAGCCTAACAGTAGAGTAGATACACCATAGTTTATAAAGCCAACCGTTTGAGCAATAATTATGTTTGTGGTTACAGTTTTAAAGCTCCAGCGTTAAAATTTTATCCCAATATAAAATATGGCATTCGCCAAAGTAACTGCAATTTTCTAACTAACATATGTACAGAGAATGGAAATATATTTCAGATTTATAATGTCTTTATAAATTGCTGTAATATAAATTTTAGTACGTAAATAAAAACAATCTGAAATTTTTTATCGAAATATTGTGCTTTAAGGAAATGTATCTCGTAAACTTTCTACTCAACATCTAAACTTTTTTTTCTTTCTTTCGATAATTACATATGAATTTACTTGATATGTTTCAAATATTTAAAATATTTTGATAAAAAAAAAAACAAAATGTTATTGGTATTATGCTCCTATGATTTTACTATTGAATACATATATTATACCCAGTAACTTGTTTAGCAAATTTCAGTCAGATTAAATAATTTAGGTTGGGGTAATAATTACTGGTTTTTATAAGCAGATAATAAAAAATGTTGGCATTTTTTAAGGACAAAGGAACAAATAATAATTTTGTGGTTGATAGAATTTATAGATAGATGCGGTTCAATAATCTTATAAGTAAATTAAAAACAGTTTTCACTTACATAATGTACAGACTGATTAAAAAACTATTTCTAATAAGTCGTAAATAATATATGTGTGCCACTGCTGCTGTGAATAATGTAAGTGTTAAAGTGTTTTGATTTCTCAACACGGCCATGAAACAAATAGTTATTTAGACTGAACCGATCAATTCCCTTGTAATTTTTTTGAATTTTATTTTGCATTTAAATGACCGGGAAACGAGCGTGTTGTCTTTTTTTATCCTAAGCATATTCGTGGCTAATTAAGAACAGATTATACCATTTTCAAGTGTGGCAACAGTTACAACATCGTCTGCATGGTCATATGACAAGTTCACGGATGTTAACAATGGGTTTTGTCGCCGCTGTTGCAATATTACTATATGTTGCCGTTGTAGTGTAATAATTCAGATAATTTAACGTCTCGTTATGTCCGAGGATAATTAATTTTCAACTCAACGACAGTCTCAGTATCTATCATTACATTTCAGTGTGACGATTTTATGTTTTTTAATTACATTGCAATTATGAAAAAAAATCAATTAAAGATATAATCGCTAAATATTATTTTAAAGAAATATTTGGAAATGGATAGTGTGTTACACCATCGTATGTCACTAATAGGTGGGCGTGTTCTAGAAACAAAAACAAGAAAATGAACTCGTATTCTTGAAGCAGTGTTTTTTTACAAGTACAAGTAGTTTTAGACATTTAGGAACTGAATAATATAGAGTTTATCAAATAATAGGAATGTTATCTCATCCCCACTGTGAATATTCAAAGATACCGAAGTAAAACCAATATACAGGGAGATTTTAAATGAAGTATCAAAAATGAGACCACAGATTTCTTAGGTGAAAATAAATCGATTTAACCTAACATATCCCAAGTCGCATAATAAAAAAGATACAGGGTGTCAAAATTAAAATTTTATTTTAATTATTTCTAGATAACTTCTTAAAACATTCAAATATTTGCATAAAATTTGTAAATCACGGATTTTTGAGGGCGAGAAATTCAAAGGACAATGTTAAAAATAGCCGATTTTTGGCTTATCTGGGGGAACGCATAAATCATAAAAAAATCAATTGATTATTGTTAATTAACATTAGAAATGGCCCAGAAATACGTCAGATAGCTGGGAAAATGTCGCTACTACCCCTAAACCTATATAAACTACCCTTAAATAGCTTTAAATGGATAATCATTAATTATTGTTATAAAATTCGTGTAAAATGAATAATATGCTTGAAAATGATTTGAACAGACAGTATGTCAATATAGAAAGTGATAAATAACTGTAAAAATGTCCATTCCATCCCTAAAAAATAAAAAAACGACTTTCAAAAGCTAATGGAACGCCTATTGCTAGAAAAAAATTATAGATTACTGTCAAAAAATGCAAAAACTGATACTAGAGTACATTAATTAAGTGGGAAAATATTAATTGCACCCCTAAATCTATATAAACTGCTTTTAAATAGCTTAAAATAGATAATCATTATTTATTGTTGTAAAATTGGTTTAGAATGAAAAAAATGCTTAAATCACTTTTAAGGTTCATTTATACTATTGCGACCTGAAAAATGGGCACAAGGATAAATTGCCATTTTTCCAGTACGCGCTGGCAAAGTGAGAACAATTGGCGCTATTTCGCCATTGAATGGGCACTTTTACAGTCATTTATCACTTTTTATATTGACATACTGTCTGTTCAAATCATTTTCAAGCATTTTTTTTTCATTTTACATAAATTTTATAACAATAATTAATGATTATCCATTTAAAGCTATTTAAGGGTAGTTTATATAGGTTTAGGGGTAGTAGCGACATTTCCCCAGCTATCTGACGTATTTCTGGGCCATTTCTAATGTTAATTAACAATAATCAATTGATTTTTTTATGATTTATGCGTTCCCCGGATAAGCCAAAAATCGGCTATTTTTCACATTGTCCTTTGTTTCTAATTTTGACGTTACTAATAGAGGGCGCACTTATAGCGCATTATGTTTCTTTTAATTGGCAGAACTATTTTGCTGCATAGTGCAACCATGTGACTATTGAAACAATCGATTATCCTATCTGTTATATCTGAAAATGGTATATCTTGTTGAAGTCGTTAGGAATAACAGTTTTCGAAATAATCCTATTTGAAATATTCAGTGCATCGATTGAAAACTGTTATCGTTTCAGGTAAAATGCCTTTTTTACTGAAAATACAGGTACTTGAATAATTAGTTCAATTATGGATACGTGCAAAATTTCAAAAAAATCGGCCTGCTTTGATAAAATCTTTGTTTTTTTGAAAAATAGTTTCATCAAATCTCGACGATCTTCTTGAAATTTTGCACGTCTCCATAATTTACCATTCTGAACAACTTTTTCAAGTAACATTTTGCTGCATTTTCAGCAGAAAAGGTACTTTACCTGAAATCAAAACAATTTTTACTCGGTACACTGAGCATTTCAAATAGAACTATTTCAAAAATGGCTACTCCTACCGACTTCAGCAAGGTATACCTTTGTCAAATAAAACAGGGAGGAGAATCGATTGTTTCGATAGTCAGATAGATTCACTAAGCTGCAAAAAAGTTCTGCCATTTAAAAGAAACCTGGTGTGCCATAAGTGGCGCCCTCTACTAGTGACGTCAAAATTAGAAACATATTTGAATTTCTCGCCCGTAAAAACCCCCGATTTACAAATTGTATGTAAATATTTGGATTTCTTATGAAATTATTTACAAATATCAACAAAATAACTTTTGACACTCTGTACCTTTTTTATTATGCGACTTGGGATATAGTTATGTTAGGTTAAATCGATTTATTTTCACCTAAGGAATCTGTGCTTTTGCTACTTCATTTAAAAAACTATACAACGGCTGAGAGCGATTTAACCAACAAATTTTTAAGTAGGGGAGGAAAGTGGAATATTTTCAAAATTATTGATTTTAATATCCCAAATTTTTTATTAAAATAAAGTAACATCAACGTCAATAACATTATGTATATAGAAAGGAAACATTAAACATAAAATGTTATTCCATTTTTTTTATAGACGAAGCATACCTATGTGACAACCTACCAAGAGAAAATGACTAGTTGTCACAATAATAGTCGGGGTTAGTTGTCATATTTGTTAAACAGTAATTATTAAAAATAATAAATACATATATCGGGAAAATAAGATGTAGGAGATTGATACGATTCGGTTTCTTCTTCATCAGAGCCGGCTTCTTATTCAGGAGCTTTTATGGTAAAATATAACAGGTGAAAATGAAGCTATTTTTCTTATTCTAAATGACTTGTCAGCCTGGAAACTGTTATACACCCTGGATAAAATTGTATAATTGACAGAGTGAATAGACATTCTTTGTAACTTACTCAGATTTTTTTACTGTCTTAACAAACAGGTATGAATTCGTTTAAAATTGGCGTATAAAAAACAGCTCCCTCGAGCTTTTAGATTCTATAAATTTCGTAAAAATCATGTACTGGTACACAAATGCATAATACAAAAAAAAAACTAAATTGACAGATATTAACATATCACCCAACAGAAAATCCAATTATAGGGTAAGTACAACCACAAATAATTAAAGAAGAGTGATAAATACAAAAAGAAGAATTAATTACTAAACTATGACTTATAAGCAATAAACAAATTACATCAGATACAAAAGTAAAAGAAAAAGATAAAGAAAATTAAGACTTGAAAAATTCTTAATAATGCTATCAATTTCATTTAACATATCGTCGCAAGTTAAAATATATTCTAAATAAAAGAGAAAATTTTAATAAATTCGTTCCGGCACTCGGCGAGTATAACAAATGGCAATGACAATTCTATTTACACAGTTTCAGATATATGGTATTTCAGAACAAAAAAAAACTATTACTGCTCATTTAAAAAAGCGGGCAAACCTCAATTACGAAATTAGTATCTATACATTGAAAACACGGATTCCATTAATAATTATTCCACGTAATTGTGCGTGATAAATTGTTAAGAGAATACAAACTATAACTACATGAGCCCTCTATGTTATGGAAGTACTTATCTTGAAATCTGTAAATAACTAATAACAGCTGTAAACATTAATGCAAAATAACGATATAATAAAAAAACAATTCGCTGTTGGCTGGCATTGAAATAAGACTATTCCAATCTAAGTAATCATCATCGCTTGTCTTGTTAGCTGTTAATATTGTCGTACGTTTTTATAAAAAAAAATAGATGTCTAAAGTACCTATTACGTAAGATCTATATGTCTATACAGTTATGTAAACAGTATGATTAATTACTTAATGTAAATAAATTAAAAACGGCTAAGTCAAAATAGCAGTTTAAGAGCTTAATGGAATACTAGGTTGTTCAGTATCAATAAACTTCTAAATTTAAATGAGAATATTTCAACTTCAAATCTAAGAATACTTGGCAAAGCAAAACTATAACAATTTCCCAACTAAGAGTATTTAACACGGCATGATTTACTGTGCAGAAGCACAGTTCTGTCATCAGAAATCAGTGAAAGATAAAACCTATTCTCCAATCTATTAACTCCTATATTTACGACTTACTATGTCAATTTACTTTTATTATTTTGGGGCAGCCATATGGTCATATTTCCGAAAATATTACCGCCTTAGTAACTGATTGTATTAGATCTCGAAATTTTAACATTCCAATATTATTATATAGCAATATATATTCCTTTGTGCCACTTTATACAAATTTATCTTGAGTTGAATTCTGGGCTTTTCAAGAACCAATCTTGTTTCTTCATAAACAACCTATTGTCTTTAATGTAGTGTTTCACTACAAATTAGTTGTACATAGTTCCAAAGTACTGTAGTCAATTATAATCTACCAGTGTGAAACTATTTGGGTTATCCATGGATATAAGTACTCAGGCGAACATAGTCAATTAACACAATCTGTCACGCAAACTCTTCTTTCTAGTTACAACTTCAGCAGATTTTGATCTCTACCAATTTCATTGCAAGGTTCTTCTTCAATAGATAGTGTTGTGTTAAAAATGTCGAGGTTTTTCTTGAACATGTCTACCAAAAACCTACTATGCAACTTTCCTTCCAGATTCCTTCTTGCAAATGAATTCAATGAATATATTTTTTAATTTCCTTCATTTATCTATTATATTTCCAAGGCCCAAAAGCCTAACTGTATTGATACCGTCTTCAGCATATTTTTTGTTCGAGTCTAGGGCCTCTCTGCAACGTGACTTTGGAGAACCTGTAGATCAACCTACGTCTGTAGCCTCTTCGTAAATTCTGTCAATCAAGCAGTAGCAATAACTGCCTGGATGAAATTACTTCATCTTGGATTACTGTTTTTAAGTGTTTCTGTCACCTGGGCGTTAGTTTTACTACATTAGCTCCTGGTCCACAGTATTAGAGTTATTCGTCAACGATACAACCCTTCATTTTTCTGTGTGCGTGGTATGTCGATTTCTATGATTGCCTTGGATTTCCTCCTTCCCCACGAGGATATGCGTCTCTACAAAGTTTTCATTTTAATTTTCATCGTATATGCAAATGGTCGTAACTGATTCTTGCTCGTCCATACTTTCTTGCAGAATAAAATTATTTCTCCTTCCATTCTCTTAGTTTTACTCTTCGTATACATATTTTAGATCAATATACGAGACTGACAAAGTCTTTCAATCCTTCAACACCAAATTGTCTCATCAAGCTTTGCTCTACACCTTCAAATTTGTTAATAATTTGAAGTATTGTCAGTATATTTATCATTTTAATTAAAATCTGTATAACTGTAATTTTTAATTTAATATATTTTTGGCTGACTGAATCAAACCAAACGAAAATGGAAGAAAATCGACAATCCTTTTTGTTTTCACGGTGTATATTAAAAATCTTTCTGTGCAATAGCAGAGTTAATAACAATGCAAGGTAAAATGACCTTTGTTGTTGTTAGCTTTCTACTTGACTGATTGACCCGTATCTAGAAGCAGTGAGATATTTATAAATTCAAGCACTAGCCACTGACTGTGAGGATGTTTATCTACGGTAATTATCTCGGGTGTATTTAGAGCATATCGGTTGTTAAGGATTAACAATTCAATGTTAAATAACCAAAGCCTGTATTATCAGTAACAGTACTTAATTTGATCATGGATTTGTTGAATTTATATATATTTTTCTCTAACACCATATCACACTTGAAACAAGCAGAAGAAGATAATAAAACTAAAAAATATTTTACTATGTTAAAGTGATTCATTTATTGTAACTTTGTGTAATATAATGTTACATCATATGAAAACATTGAAAACAGCTAAAAAGTTGTTACAAGTACAAGGTTATTGGTTATAAAATGTCGGCATCTTTTATTCATTTTATTATTTCAGTTACACATGAAAGGCACAAATACCTATAATATAATTAACTTCATAATTATAAACAGATCTCTAATCCTCTGGTACCAGAATTAAGGTTCCAATAGCGAAAGATTGCTCTCTTAAACCGGGTAAGATTATGATCTTTCAATTTTGACATTTACTTGTGTCGTACCCTGTGAATTAATTAGATCAAGAAGAACAAATTTTAAAGTTTATAGTATGAGTCCACATTTACGCTTACTATTGTCTATGTATTTCTGTAAATCGGTAATAATAAATAATACATACCGGGTGATTTAGAACTTATCTAAAAAAATGTTTGAATGTAAAAGGGATGAATTTTGCAAAAAAAAATTAAAAAGGTTAATTCGAAAATGATTTTAAAATACACTTCTGCACGGCACTGGAAACTGGTTCACTGTGAAACTTATCAAATTGAAAAAAATTCACAAAGAAAGAAATAAATAACATTTTATAAACCAGTTTTTATACAGCAAATTGAACTGGTTTTGTCGCTGCTGTTATTGATTATTAATAGAATTAATTTGTAGCTTTGTTTAATAACTGGCATACCTAATGTTACAACAACAAAATTTTGGGTCCGTCTTACCCAGGTTCTACAAATTAAGACAAATGTTTCTACCTCTTGTTAGCTTTGAACTTATTGGCAGCAGTTATGATACGTTCCCCACAAAAGAAGTCCAAATAAATCAGGAGATCGTGGCGGCCATGGTACCAGTCCTCCTTGTCCAATCTCTTGGAATTAATACTTGGACACGCTGTACACGGTACGGATATAATTGAGCCTCGTGTATGATACGCCACACTGTTGCAAAATAATACTCTGTGTACGCATTGGACCTCCATCTCTCCCACTATTTATTTTCAAATTTCCAGTGACACGCTCGCGTTGCACTACACTTGCATTGACTGCACATCGTTGTCAAAGTAGCTGCATTTGGCACATACCGGGAAATTATTCTGCTAAAACATTTTCACTTTGCCATAAATTAAAACGATATCCATTAACTACGAGTTGCTATACACATAAGCCAAAAACTAATGAAAACATTCGCATCATAAAAACGTTAATACCTACTATAAGTAAGTAATCAGATTTCAATATTCGGAATCACCTGACTAGAGACTACAGTGGCCCAGCGATGTAAAGGTTGAAAATACTACTTCAATAAAAAAAAAATACTCGGAAACTATAAGGATTTTACAAAAAATATTTTTACGATATTGACTCCGTTTTTCATGACCCATCTATTCCCTATTTTTTTTATATAAGTTGTGAATCACCCTGTATAGGCACGACATATTGTAACTAATAATTCTAGTTTACCCAGTATAGAAATTTGGTGTATACCTAAAATATTCATATCTACAAAGGGTCGTTTCAATTACAAAAAGAAATCAGTCCATTTAAGTTATATACAAAAATGAAAAAAAGTGAAGAAACGTCGAATCTAAAATATCTTGTATAAAAGCGAGGAAAAACTTTAAATGTGACGACTTATTTTACCATATCTTTTTTTATTATAAGCAGTTTAATCAAATGTACATACTACGTAAAAATGAAGGAGGTATAAAATAAAAATTATGAATTTAATGATCCATATTTTGATCAGTTCATTTTATTAATGATAAATATTTAATTTAATCATAGTTGTCATGAAAAAATTTGATTTTTTCTTATATTCAGTAAAGTATGCTTATCAGTTTATATACACATATAAAAATTTCATTTCACTATATTACATTGTTTTCAGTCATGATGAAGTTGTGGAAGATACAAGAAAGTCAAGTTTTTAGAATTTACCGGATATTTTAGAAATGATTCGACTTATTGTTTCCTTTGTACAATCTTAAAAAAAGCAAATGAAAAAATATTAATAGTTTTAAATGCTGACATAGTTAACTACCTAATTCTTCTATGTCGTCACAAATACTTTTCATATCTTGTAACAAGCATTTTCAAAATTTTCACCACTTGAAATTGCAGCCAGTTTTTCAGATCTTTAACAGTTTTTTCAGGAAGAGATGATGATCATGGGTGCCTAATCAATGATAGTACTATAAGGTACGTCGTGTTATTCAAAATCAGCAATGGAAAATGTTGAATGTGCGTACAATGAACAATTGGAATGAGAAATTTAAGGTCGTTGCTTATTTAACAGCACAGCATATGAACGACGACTGCTCATCGTCCACATTTTTTCATTTTAATTTAATGATTTTATGTGAATACCCCACATAACAGCAACAGCTTATCAACTTCACGCGCATATACCGACACGTTGAAATCACATAATTAAAAATAATTTATGATTCTGTTTGTTTTGCTATTAAAATAATATTCGGAGCTTCTAAAGTCTCTAGATTAATCGTACATTAACCAAGTGAACTGATTTTGTTCATTGCTTCAAAATGGTGGTTAGACAAATGTTATTGTCTATCTCAAATGCGTATTTCAATAGAATAATAAACTGAAATAATATTTGTACAGTTTTTGAAAATTCAAATTTAATTTCATTGTTAGCAATATGGATTTGTTTGACAATTTAGGGACTTTAAGATCTTTAAGATATACTAAGAAAATAGTTATTTCTACTGTACATATAACTGTTTCTAATTTATTTTTATTTTAGTTTGAAATCTTATTTTTATTAAAAATATTATTATTGAATACTGTAAGTACTTAATTGTTCTAAATGTAATGCCATTAAAATATTAAACAACCACATTACAGCCAGTTTTTTAGTGATTTAGTTGTTAATTTGGTAGGTTTGGCATTTAAACTATGGGTTTGACATGGCACCATAACACCTATATAAAATTAGTATCGAGTACAATACTACAATATCGATAATTTTATCCAGAATATCGAAAGGTATCGATAATACCAAATGGAAGTATTATATGATATCAGTCTCGATACTTTTATTCCTACGTACTATTCTTTTTACAGTTTAGCAAGACTACGCACCCAAAGACTACGCATGTGTACTCTTTCACACTATGCGTACTCTTTGGCAACTACATGTACTATCGTTTGCAATAATAATGAGACTCATTAAAATGAATTTTGCGATTTCTTTAGAACTTCTGATGTATTTGTAATGAAATCTACTTCACATTTTTAATATTAGTTATTAGTTGTTTCACCCACCGATAGAGATTTAATAACATTTCTACTCAGAACTTCCAGAAGTTCAAAAATTTTAAGAGAGTGTCATTATTATTGCAAACGATTGTACCTACATTATCACTCTTTAATTGGTAGTTAATTATAATGGGAGAATATAAGAGAAAGAGTGACATACATAAAGTTTCTTGAATATTTATTGTGTCATGTAATTTTTATTACTTTTCTTGGTATTTAATTGCTACGTACTTTTAGTCTTAGGAACGTGTAGTCCTAAGAGTACGCTTATATAAAGTTTTAAAATAATGTATTATTTTTTTCTGATAAATCTATAAAAAGCTATTGAGGGTTTTATTTACTTAATAATAATCTATATGTCCTGTTAAGTACAGGCATATAAATAAATAAATGTGGATGCTATTTTAAATTCAAAATTAAGTGCGTACTCTTAAGTGCTCCTACTCTTCAGGCATACACGCATAGCATGCTCCTGTATAAGCAAATTAAAATTATATATCTAGATATTATCTTTGTCCATGTATTTATGTGTTAGCTTTTTACGTTGTTAGCCAAAACGTTGATAATTTTATAAGTGTAATAATAATTAATTTAAGTTATTATAATTTTCATTAACTACCTAATGTAAATATTTAATGACTAATCAATGATTTTTAATTTAATGATTTAATCAGTTCTAGGTGATATGAAAAGGCAACAAATTTAATTTATTTATTTTAAAAAGATTTAAAATCTGTATATTATAGAAAGTGTTTATAAAATATTCATGAAACTACTAAAGTTAAATATAAATATTTTTACCATATCCTTGCATACAAAATTTTGTTTCAACACTTTTGACAAACGGAACTTGAATCATATCCGTCGAAAACTATATTACCTCAACTATTTTAGTACCTACTTTGTGAAGCATGAGACTACAATTATGATAAGGCTGTGGTTTGCTTGTGATATTAACCCAAATGATAAATTACTAGACAACCGTGATTAAAAAATCCCATGAAATTAAGATGAATGACGTCTAGACTTTTTACGAAATTGTTCAGATACTTGTTTCCTCTGGAATTTTGTAGTTCCCTGAGCGATAATTGTTATGTAAACGTAATAATAAATATTTGCTTATTTAAAATGTCAGGTACGAATAACGTCATACTCGTAACTATTTATAAACAACTTTCTTTCTTTGCGCATCGATTATCTGAGGCATGCTAATGTTTATTTATTTTACTGCATTTATCTTTTTAACAACAATTATGCACGTTGCCTTCCATATCAATAACCTTAACGAAAACAATGATTAAACCTTTAGCTAGGAATTTAAGGTCGACATAAAAAATCTATTGAACAGAATATCCAAATATTTGCGGTTCTCTACAATTAATTATTTTGAACATTGTATATCAATAACAACTGTAATGGTTATTTCAGTGGAAAAACGTATTTAAGAAATAAGTAGTAATTCTGCTGTATTTTTCTGCATATTTATCAGTTTATTAGGAGACACATTTGGTTCTACATAATTTAAAATAGTGCGTAATAATTATCTTTTTGAGTTAGTTTCAATTACATAATTTGTCTCATAAGTAAAGCTTTTTTTTCGTAGTAATACATACACATAGACTTTATCGATATGTATCTGAAAATACATTTCAGTTGTTATATTTTGACCTACTTGTATTAGCTAACCGTAAATTATGCCCTCATAATTCCTTCTCACACATAGGAATACCTCTTCTAAAACATACAATTCAAAATCAATGGTGAGGAAAATGCTGAAATCAGAAATTGTTCAGTTTCATAATAACGCACATCTGCATATGATTGCCATACAAACAATAATTCGAATGGGAATCATGATTCGTCACTCTATGGGGTTATCTACTGACTACCGCTTTTTAACTACTACACTTAATTATTGGAAGAAAATAAAAGATTGAAACCTTAATCCGATATCAACAGGAATCTAGTACCTAACGAACTTCAGAAAGGCTAAAATTTTACACAAAAGCGATGCATTATCTATGAGACATAATATTCTGTACCACTTTTTTGTCAGGGTATTTCGGTTTGTCTAAATCAAATTATAGAGCAAAGGATAGATTTTTTTTAAATTTCATATATTTTTAGAAAATGTATACAGAGTGTCTGTGAAATATTGGGAAATCTCGAAGCTGGACTGGTGACCAAAAAAAATCGATTGAGCCACATATGTCTTATCCGAATGTTGCTGATTTAAAAAATACTGGCCGTTCAATGCTAGAACTTTATTTTGAAATATCTCAATAACTTTGAAACCTTTTTATATATTTTTAGGTATTAATAATATTGTGTGAAACTAACTACTCAGTGGACAAAAGCCCCAACCTGCGTTGAATTACACCCACAATATCTACCCATATATTCCTTATTATTAGCTTTTGTAACATTTTTTTACTGTTTTAGCTTAAAATACCTTTCTAAAACAGTAAAAAAAACTTTGAAACCTGTTCTGTCTGTCTTGTTTGAAACCTTTATGACTGATATCTTTCTTCTAAAGAGTCTTACACATCTTATAAGATGTGCCTGTCAAAACGTACGATGAACCCTCAGGCCTATCACGCCTCTTTGACGAATTTTCAAATCCATTACAAGAATATACTTCAATTATAACTTATGCTCTAACATAAGAACAACTTTTTAGGTCACACTACAAATGGTGAAACCTTGTCTGGTGATGTATATTGTCTATGAACAATTTTGGGTAATCCTTACAAACGATTTCTAATTTCGAATTCCTATTCTACTAGATATAATATGCCTGTCTGAAATTAGGCAACTATCCGAAATATGGTTACTTTCTTCAAACCACACCATATTGGTTCTATTTTTCATGTTATTCTAATTTCTCTAATATGCATAAGTCGATTTAAATTAATTTAGGTATGTACATACCTATGTATGTATGTATATTACATACAGTTATAGCACAATATTTAGTCTCCCTGAATATTTTTCAGTTAAAAAGATATACTTACTAGTTTGAATTAACTGTATAGGCAATAGTTTTGTACCATTTTTAAATTGACATAAGTACAGTAAGTTTTAAAGTAATATAATAAAGTACATACTTTTGTGTAGGTACTTTCGTTATTATATAATTTTTTACAAATATGGATTTGCAACAGCTTTCATAACTATTGTAAAAAAAATATTATTGGACCCAGTTTGGATTTTAATCAGCAGACAGTTCATCCCCACAATGTTAGAAACAAGTTTTAAACAATTTTTCCCATATATGGTCCTTTTATCTACTGTTGGCGTCACTTTCTTTCAATTTGATCTTAAGTACAATTTATAGGTACATAATATATAGGGTGTCCGGAATATAAATGCCGACACTGAAGAGGCTCGTATATCCGATTAAAAGCAACAAAAAACTCATTACAAAATTGTCTAGAACGAATAGTTTGTCTACAAATACATTAAAAAATAAAAGTACAACTGCAATAAAATGCAAAACTGTTTTACGACATTTCAAATGAAGGTACACTTAAGGTTAAGTAAGATCCTGTAACAAAATTTGTTCGTGTTTTTTGCATCAGTATTAATGTAGTAAACAATTGAAGTTTTCCAGAAAATCTGTAACGTACTATAAACGTTCGACAATATTGCAATATGTCAACTGCTGATGTTAACCTAAAAACAGTATTAGTTATAGTATTGTTGCTAGTGTGGAAGTGTATATAAATGGAAAAATTTGTAGTAACCATCATCAGTTACATGACATGTTAATTTATGAAGAAGCTGGGCAAAACTCTGGGCTACAAAACATTTGTACTGGAAACGCTTTTCGCAAGCAAATAAGTCATTTTGAACATTTGTAACTATTTCACATTTCATCCTGTGTTGTGAAAAGAGCTTTAAAAATTCCATTCACAGTAAGTATGTTTAGGTGTATTTGAAATTATTCTGTACTAATACCTGACAATCCTGACATGATATGTGAGCGACGTTGTCACCTAACCAATTCATATTCCTGTTATCGTTGGTCAGAAAAAAAATCACCCAAACTGGAATCGTTTTATTAAATGACAAAGATTTATTTTCACTGTTGCCTCAAATAAATAAATTAATGTCAAACCGTTATAGGATACGATTCAAAAACTAGATAAATTTAAATAGTTATACCTACTATGCTGCCGCTTACAATTAAACGCATTTAAGGAAATTAATAAAATATTAAATATGCATAGGTACGGTGTTTGCGTTCTGTGGGTATTATCAGTTTAACTGTTTATTTAAAAAATAATAATAGTAAAAATTTCCAATTTTATCAGTTTGTTAAGTTATGTAAAGCTATAAATTTTCCCGAAGTACAGCTATCATTGTTTGCGATAAAAACAATTATTTTGTATTCGCTAATTTAGTACAAAGTAACTCCTCACAACAGAAATATATATGTATACCTACAATAATAAAATAAATTTATTAAAATTTATAATATGTCAACAAACACTAATTTCTTCATAAAGTTATTTGTGTTTGTTGTGATATATGTTCCTTATAACGTATCTATAACCATATTTTAGTTGTTATTGTTAGATACAATTTTAAAAAATATACGATGCTGTACATTTTATAATATTTATATATTCTTTCCCATTTATTTAGTTCTACAGTGAATTAATTAGTGAGTAAAAAAAATTAAAGTAGGTCGACTGCTATTTCCATTTCTTATATTATGAATATGGCTTCTAGCATAAAAAGGATATATTGTTTTCATCTGCCATGGCAGAATTATTATTCCAAGAATAAAAATATGGTTTAAATTATTTTAATTGGGTAAATCTGTTACCCAAAATTTGTCATACTCCTATAAATTAAGTTAAGTAAAGAATTTTTATATGAATCATTTACTGAAAAATACTAAATATTAGTTATACGAGCGATTTTGTGACAAAATGTGAAAAGTAAAACAAATTGAAAACATTTGCTTGAAACATGTAAATATATTAGATTGATAAATTTTTAATAAATTGTATATTTTTCTCAATTTATTGCTTACATGTTTGTAGCTTAATGCTTGCTTAAGAAATTAGGTCATATGCACATATCTTAATAATAATAATAATATTGGAATTGTATCACTTATAATGAGAGAATAACTTTGTAAAGCCAATAATTACACATTGTGCAAACATCTTTAAATTTCTAGAGCTTTAGCTTGAAATTTCTAGATAAGTACTGGTTTCATTTACAATATTATTTAAAACTGATTCATCTATAACAATGTATGAAAACTTATTGAACGCTTTCCCAATATTTTTAGTGAACTGAAAGTCACTTTTGGTTTACAGAACGATGAATGAATTCAACAATTTTGTGTTAATGTTGAATATAAAAAATTGGGTCATATGTATATATTTTAATACATAACAATGAGGTTGGAATTGTGCCACTTATAATGAGAGAATAACTTCTTGAATTAAATTCTTATTATATGCAATAAATGATGAGAATAACACTTTGTGCAAACATACTTACAGGTTTAAATTTCTAGATAAGTATGATTTCTGGTTTAATTTTATTTAAAACTGATTAATCTATTACAATGTATGAAAAGTTATTAAGCGCAAAATTTTTAGTGAATCGCAAGCCACTTTCGATTTAACAGAATGATGAATGAATTAAACAATTTTGTATTATTGTTGAATACCTTGAGTTGAGTTTTTTTTTCAGCATTAACCCCTTGTTCTACCCGCCTCATTGACAAACTGTGTTCATTTCTTTTTAAATTTAAAAAAGTTATGGAATTGTGCCAAATTTCATTATTTCGTTTGGAACATACGTATTAAAACCATCATCAGGAACTAACCTTTCGCACCCTGTATGTTGAAAAAGAAGCGGTTTAGGATACATATTTATACAGACCTTTCGTCATATTTTGAGATCTAGAAAATGCAGTTAAATTTATGGTACTACTTTTAGAATCGACTTGTATAACAATGTCCGAAAAGTTATTCAGCGTTTTCCCAAAATTTTTAGTGAAATGAAAGCCACTTCCGGTTTAACAGAATGCTGATTCAATTAAACAATTTTGTGTTATTGTTGAATACTTTATATAAACTTTTCAGGAACTCATGCTGTAACTGTAATATTAATGGACATAAATGCGTTTTTCTATACAGGATCCAAATTTGGTATACCTTTATGTGTCATATGGCAAAATAATTTTAATTTAAATTGGTTCATTCAAAGCACACTTTTTAATTAGTAAATACAAGAATGTAATGCATATACTGGCTGGTGCTAAATTATTTCCCAATAGGCATCATTTTCTTGGAATATCATCAACTTTTTTGGAGCTACGTTATAAATTTCTTGTTTAATAATTATTCTTGCAATTAGGTCACTTTTACGTTCAACAAAGGCCGAACATCATTTTAACAGTGCATTTGAAATTGATTTGGTGTAATTTCTGATAGAAAAATTTAGATCAATGCATTTAAATTAAATAATTAAAATTAAAAAATCAAATTGATATATTTCAATCTCTAACATAATTTGTGAAAATTTTTATACATTTTGAGATAAACTGCTATTTAGAAATTTTTTTTACTTTTCTCACGCATCCTGACATATGTATCAAATTAAGATGCCAGTTCCATAACTATAAACATTTAATTATGTATCACTTTCAATAACTACTACTATTATTATTATCTCGCGATCGCATTAACATCAACCTGTCTCCTTCAGCGTAGTTTCGAAGTAAGTTGCAGCCCTGCAGCTACTAACTATAGATCTCTAAATTAGATATCAGTAATTACAAGCATTACTAATCCACCACACTTTGGTTTTCTTCTTTTTGTGTAATTAGTTTAATGGGTTTTTTATCGGTAGAAGTCAATTGCATTTGATAAAATCGTAATAATAGATAATTGTTTGCCTAATTAAACTTCTGGTTATAGTATTGAACTATTCGTATTGTATAACGAGTATTCTGGTGTATTCAGTTAAAGCATCAAAAATGCTTGAAACGGTAACTATGCGGAAACCGATTTGTTAGATATCGAAATATATCTGTAAAACCGCTAATTTAATTAGTAGATTAAAAATCAGTAGGTCAATATCACCCAAAGGCTGGGAACCGACGGACGTTTAAGTGACGGACGTTCTGAAGGGCGCCGTTGTAGTAGCATATTGTTTTATACAGGGCGACCCAATATTCCGTGCTCATAGAGCTACCTCGCATTCTTTGGATATTTAATTAAATTATATATTTATTATTTAACATTGTATATTATTCGTGTCTACAAAATTCAAAACAGTTGTTGTACATTTGGTTTTTCGCTTAAAACAATATGATAGAGTTTCTAAAAAAAATGAAATAAATCAACACACATCTTACCCGCCATATCTAAAAGAAAAACTGACACGTCGTGAAGAAATTCATAACATCAATATAAGGTTTCCTACCAAACCTTCACTACCTAAATTTCCTTCCTTGATTCCTTTCTATACCATTCCATGTTTGCACTATTTATAATTCTATTAACTTCAAACTTAATGAGAAAAATCATGTACTTCATGGACTTATTGAAATAAAAATTATTGTACTAATTAGTTATAAAAGTGAATTGAAACTTCGTAGATGAAATTTGGCCAATACAAAAACATAAATAACTATATTTGACAAGTCGTTTACGTATTCTAAAGCACACTAAATATTTATAGAAATCGATTAATTTTGGAGAAGGGCTTATTTCACTGTACTGATATAATTTTCTTTTATTTGTAAACTTAAAATTTAGATTCTTAAAATAAAAAAAGACCAGTTTTTAAGATTTATCTTCAGAAATATGATTGGGAATGGGGTCAAAGTTAAAGAAAACCAATTTTTGGCTGTATTTAAGCTTTCTTCAGGACAATCCAAGAACAGTTTTCCGTGCAAAATATAACTGTATAAAATGAGGAATAACACAGGGAATATAACATATTATAGAAGACACAGTAGTACACAACAGTGCTTAGAATAACATTAAATAGAGCCGAAACGTCGACTTGTCAAAAAATTGTTTTTTCTTTTATTTTTGACCCCATTCCCAAATATATTTCTGAAGATTAAACTTAAATTATTAAATTTTTCGAAGGTTGTTGCGGTTTTTCACTATTTTTTTCGATTTTCTCAACATTCTGAGAGTGTTTGAGCTAAACGGATTCAGTGCGTCAAAATATACAGAGATAGGTGAGTTTGGTCAAAAGTACAGACCACTTTTTTTGTGTACCGGTGTTATTATCTAGATAAGATAAATGATTATTGTATTTTATCTAAATCATTCATCTATATAAAATCATTTAAATAATGCATAACTCTAGTAATAATATACATCATTCATAAACTTGCTAGAGTAAATAAAACAAATCATATGTGCATATTATTTAAGAACTGGAAAGTAGTCCAGATTGTACACTTTATTAAAATCTTATATTTTTACCATTTAATGATCAAGGATTAGGGTACTACGTGTAGTGAAAGATTACAGAACATTATATTCCATTTAAAAATAGGAATTTCAAAGAATTGTTGTTCCAACGTTTAGCATGATTTAAATACGAAAATACAGCTTTTCATGATGATAAAATTCAAGATTCGTATTTATGTACTATGTGCAAGAAAATGTATGTATATGGGTCATTCCATTTGAAATCGTCTAATTGGCAAAGCCGACCCATTTTAGATTTTGGTGTAACTTTGAAAATCTCTTCTCTAGGATCCTAAACAACAAAATTTAAACGATTTTGGTTTTTACAAGCGCTTGTTTCCGCCTATTTAAATAAAGACTCTTAAAAATTGCTATTTTTAAGCTTTATTAATTTTTGCTGTCAAATTTTTCTGTTTGAAGATATTTGAATGATCAAGACGGAATTCAGAGTGGGAAAGATAGTAGTTTCAGTGTAAATAAAGATAATTGGCTAGGACGATCCCTTTGAATAATAGTAGCGTGCTGAAAATGAGTGTGTTTTAGTCATTTTTCGTGAACTTCATTTGACTCTAGTGTCTTAACTGTTGAGAGTTAAAAATTCATGCTCCGCGGGAATTAAGTATACATATCATAGACAAAATTCAGCCGCAAGTTGACCTGAGTAGCCCACTCTTTATAGAAGAAAACTTTGCTTGAAGTTTTTAAATTTTTAAAAATCCCAATATTCAGACCATGAAACGAGCGTGTTGATTGCGAGATAAAAATCTGATACTCACAGAATCTACTGTTCTTACCTTCAACTTCAAATGACTACATCACTTGTTTTGTTATTTTCATGTTTAGTGAGCCGTTTTTTTTACAGCAAAAATCAACTGATTTTTTTTTAAATAACTAGTAGTTTTTATCTTATTTTATGCGTAAATTAAAAAAAGAAATTAGCAATATTATTAATTATTCATTATATTGTTAACAATATAAGTATATTCAAGAAGTAAATTCGAGTTCATAAGTATTAATAAAATTACTAATGATTTAATTTCTGTCATTTTCCAATTTATATATTTTCTTGTAATTCGATGCCGTCGATTGCAAAAGTTGAATAAAAAATAAGTTTCTCGTTGAAAAATTGTTTACAGTTACTGTCATTTTCAATGATAATTACTTCCAGAAACAATTTTACGCCCTAAATATCCATAACTTAATTAAAACTTGAAATATTTTTCATATTTATAATTATTTTTGATGGTAAGTAATTTTAATTCATTAGTAAAAACGTCCAGATTTTTGCTGTAAAAAAACGGGTCGTACATGCACTAAACATGAAAATAATAAAACAAGTGATATAGTCATTTCAACACGCTCCTGTCATAACCTGAATATTGGGATTTTTAAAAATTTCAAAACTTCAAGCAAAGTTTTCTTCTATAAATAGCGGGTTACTCAGGTCAACTTGTGGCTGAATTTTGTCTATGATATGTATACTTAATTCCCACGGAGCATGAATTTTTAACTCTCAATAGTTAAGACGCTAGAGTCCATTGAAATTCACGAAAAATGACTAAAAACACTCATTTTCAGCACGCTGCTATTATTCAAAGGAACCGTCCGAACCAGTTATCTTCATTTACACTGAAACTATTATCTTTCCCACTCTGAATTCCGTCTTGATCATTGAAATATCTTCAGGCAGAAAAATTTGACAGCAAAAATTAATAAAGCTTAAAAATAGCAATATTTAAGAGTCTTTATTTAAATAGGCGGAAACAAGCGCTTGTAAAAATCAAACTCGTGTAAATTTTGTTGTTTGGGACCCCAGAGTAAAGTTTTTCAAAGTTACACCAAAATCTAAAATGGGTCGGCAACAATTTTTTTTATTTTCAGACTATTTTATATGGCATGACTCATAACCTAAACTGCTAAAGTATTATCTACGAATGAACAGAAATAAAAGTTAATTGCATTTTAAATATTATAAAGGAAGCACCTGCAAATACTGGCAAAATAATTCTGTGAATTGCCTCGATATAATTATTAGGTGCGCTTTACGTAACTTTAAATAGCTATGCAAAGTCAAGTCGTAAAAACAATCAATTTTTCATTAAGTTATTTCTAAGCAACGCTGCTACTTCCACAAAGTTTTTAATAAGAAAAATAGGCACACTTCGTTATATTAACTGAATAAAATAGTCATTATAAACAAGTTAAAATAAAACTCCAGAAGTTGTCCTTAAATAGTTTCAGAAATTATAGGTAATAATAACAAATTGCCACCTTCAATGTGACAGGAATAATTGAGACAACATTATTTAAGCCAGTTTCAGTGCTGGAGGGTAATATAGTTGTTTGACTTTTAATGAAAAATATAAAAAATATTTCATTGAAATATAATTTCTTTTATACACATTATGTAGGTACAACGTGAACGATTTAAATGAAGAAATTAGTTTTTTTGCAAATGGCTGAAGCAAAGTGAACAATGCCAAACAAAACCGTAACCAAACGACGCCGAAGTCGTGACACTTCAAACATTTTTGTACCAGTATATCATTTTTTACTGATATTAAAAGAACTTTTCATTTTAAGCAATTTGATAATAACTTTTTCTTGAGTTTATAACGCTTTAAAAGTTACGCCAATTTAGATCAAATGGGCCTTGCAAAAACAGTAGGTAGTGTTTTAATGTTATTTTATTTTAATCTCAGTTTATTGCATCAGTATAAATGTAACATTATTATTGACTTAATAAAAAATATGCCATAAACGAGCAATAATAATAAACGTCACAAAAAAAATAACCACATAAATCAACTACAGACGCCTGCGATAGAATATCGGCCTATAATTTGAAAAAGTAACTAAATTCAAAAATTGAGTATCTATTAAAGCAGATTTTTCAGTTTTAGTTAAGTTTTCTCCATTGATGCAGTTAATTTTTTTGTTACAATGTTTATGATTTCTAGTTACTTATCTAAATTTATACTGTTTTGCAAGCTACCGCATTTGTTTTCTTGAATGCTACTATTTATGTAATTGAGATTAAAATAAACAAAATTAAAACACTACTTACTGTTTATGCAAGGCTTATCTGATTTAAATTGACGATTAATGTGGTAAATGAAAAATTCTAGTTAATAACTGGTACGTATCTATTAAACCGTTATACAAGCAAGAAAAAGTTATTTGGAAAAATAGCTTGAAATGAAAAGTTAGTTTACTGTCCGTAAAAAAATACGCTGTTTTGGAGTGTTCTACAAATATCGAAAATAAAATTTAAACTTTAGCACCCTGTATCTTTTTTATAATGCGTCTTGGGATGTAGGTATCTTAAGTTAAATCGATTTATTTTCATCTAAGGAATCTGTGGTCTCATATTTGCTACTTCATTTAAAAATACCCTGTAGTTTTGTTCTCTATCTTAATTTGTTTTAGTCAGCCCAAACAAACTTTAACTACGCTCACGACGCTTCCACGGTTTACAATAAAAAAATCTCATTTCTTCCATTAAATCACATTGTAACTACATAAGGTGTATAAAAAAACTATATTTCAATAAAATATTTTTGTATTTTTTATTAAAAGTCAAATATCTCTCTCCTCATACCCCTCATTCTAATCACGAAGATTAGCCCAGTGGAGGATAGTCAAACGTCAACCGGTATCAATTTCTCACATTGACCCAAGCCAACATTCTCCCACCCTACCATACCCGCAGAGAGGGTGTCAATCTTCTCCACGAATATTGCTATAGTTGACTTCCAAAAATCTAGAGTGACTCATGTTATAAACCTGCTCACAATTTATAGCAGTCAACACGAAGAAATATACATGCAGCCAATATATTTTCCCTACAAAATCGTGTGCCGCATATCTCTGATAGTATACCCTATTACACAGCTTCTGCTGTAGTAAGTACGCATGCGCTGCAGCCTTTGATTGGCTGCGACGAATTGTTGGATCCAACTGTTTCAGTTTGAACGCTATCATGGGTGGGTATATCGTTCGGGCGGGCAAAATTTCGGGTATTTATTCGCTAATTTAATTATGAGTGCAATTAATTTTATTAGTGATTTTGTGTTCTTAAGAATGGAGAATAATTCAAGGTCTACAACGTATTCTCAAAATCGTCCTAATTTAACAATTGAATAATATCGGATGATGACATGTATGTAGAGTTTAGAGCGCGAGGTCAAAATATGAGTGTAAAATGTTGAAATATGTATTTCATTAACAAAATTGTAAAGAACTAAGTACAACTGCGAAACGGAAAGGAATAGGAACTTAAGGAAGATCGTATTTTTAAAATAAGTTTTCGACAAAAAAGTTCGATTGCTATATCTTACAAGATGAAACTTAGTCCGTATAAATGAAATCGAAAAAGTATACTGATAGAAAGGACGAAATAGTGATATGGCGAAGAAACTATTTAAAATAAATATTGCAAAAATAAGAATCTGGATCGAAGAACATATTAAATTTTGACGAAACATGGACGTATGAAGGTCGTACGGAAAGCGGTACGATATGATATAATAAGTGTTAATGTGCTACCGTTATAGTGACAGTGCTAGTAACCAATAGTAAATAGTGTGTGTGTATTCTAAAGTCTTTTGTCCTTTTGAATGCGGAATTCGCAAATATTTACGCGATTTATTTAATGGTGGAAAAATCTCTATTTGTAATAAATTTTGTCAACTACCTGTCAACTACCTATAACATTTTCTATCATTAACCGAATAACTAAATATTACCCTTCAGCAGTGAAACTAGCTTAAATAAGTAATATTGTCTCGATTATTCCTGTCACATTAAAAGCGGCAATTTGGTTTGGTATTATTACCTGAAATTTCTTAAACTATATAAGGACCACTTCTGAAGTTTTATCTTTACTTGTTTATTTTATAATAGTGGCACTTTTTATAACGAATTTTGCGATTTCTTTCGAACTGCTGACGTATTCGTAACGAAATCTTCTTTCAACATCACTTCTTAGTTGTTTTTTTTTCATTCACCAATACTTCCAGTAGTTAAAAACTGATCTGAAGGAGTACCATTATCATTGCAATAGATTGTACACATTATTACAAATAGAAATTTTAAACATATTTAATGATTTACACGAAATTTTTCGATTTCTAAAATGGCAATTACAATAGTTCAAGAGTTAAAACAATCGTGTTAATGTATTGGCCCGAATACTATATTTTATTAGTACAATGCCAACCCGTTTTTATTAATAATAAATTAATTATTAATATACAGTCACTTTCACGAAGGTTGAGAGATAGGGGAGACAGACATAGCTGTGAGGAATTTATTTGGTAATAATTACTGTTTGCTAAAATTACGATATGTCAAATTAATTATGTTAAACTTAATTATATTTAGATTGACCTAAATAGTCGTACATACTTAGTACTTACATGACATTTTTCACATCGTGCCTAAGTTTCGATAAAAAAAGTAGAAATAAAATAGTAAATATTTAACAGTAAAATGAAGCAATATTATTATTATTGCCTGTAGTAATATTTGAAGAAACAGATACAAGTAAAATACATTATGTGCATACAGGGTGTTCCGAAATTAGGGGGCAATCACAATTTTTTTGCTTTATGTTTTGACTATTTCGATTTTTAACTGAAAATTATGAAATTTCAAAACTTTTTATTAAATAACGGTAAAAATTTAGTAAAATCTGTTTAAAAATAATGTTATGAGCGTTAATAACGCGTGGAATCCAAATTCTTAATATTTTCTATCATAGCAAGTTGTAAAAAACAAAAATGTATGTGGCGTCATTTGGATTGATATTTCAGTTATTGGCTTTTGGCTAACGAGTTGTGGGAGGAAAATGCAACATTTGCCTAACGCAGAGCTGGCAGGTATTCACTAGCAACTATGGCATTTGCAATGGAAATGTGTTAGGTGTAGTGCAAGAATGTCGTAGACTATTTCCACAGCGTAGGATACAACAAACACAAAACACAAAAATTTGACACCTAAGTCCTATAAATTACTTTCTGTGGTATAGGATGAAGGCTATAGTGGCGCACCAAATTTTATCCCTTAATATACATACACCGCAACATATATTCAGCATTGGCTTATGGCCACGGAAGATGTTTTTTTAAAATAATCGAGTAATGATTTCTAAAACAATGTATTCAAATTAATTTATATTACTTATCAATAAATTATACAAAATTTAAAAAAGATATGTGATTACCTACTGGAAAGTTATTACCAATTTACATATACATACATACATGCATTTAACATAAAAATAAAACAACCCGACAAATAATAAAAAAATAAAATTTTGAAACAAGTTACAAAAACATGGCGAGAGAAAATATAGTTGAGAATATGCTTTCGTGCTTTGATTACAGTGGTGTCTGAGTTTTTCATGTGTTTACGTATAAAAAAAGTATAACACAAAAAATTCTAGCTTATATAAAACAAAATAGATTCATATTTTGAATTATGTATTTAAACATAGATACTTATATACAATTAGAATGGTTTGGCTTATAAAATCCATATCCTGAACAAAGTGTAATAGTGTTCTTGATATAATTTGTGGCCTAATCTAGATTGAAAAATAGGAAAATTATAACTTGAAATTGCCAAGTAAATATCTAAAGGCTGTCGACATTATCTGTCAAATGATTTCTGGCATTTAAAAAATAAACAGGTTTTAATTAACCGAAAATTACATAATTGATATTAATCAAATGCAGCTGAGTTGAACAAAAGGCATATTAACAACACCTTAATGAAACGTACAATTGTATTACATCATGATTAGACATATATTATTTTATCAATAATATAATATTAAAATAGTAATTAATAACATTTTGGTTCCTGAAAAAGTCCAGTTCATATTAATTTGCGCCTAATGGATCAGTTAAGGGGTTGATAACGAAAATGGAGGAGTTTTCGAATTATATGTGTTTAGTGTCAGTGAAGTTATCTACTTTCTCAGTGTGCGATATTTTGTTTTCAGGCAAAACAAAAAATTAATAAGATACTGTAAATCCCCCAAAATCATCTACAGGGAGGTCAAAAGTCATTATAGATGATTTCTTCAAAAATGTTATTCGCAGAAAAGTACACTCATTTTATTTTAAAAAAGAAATACCAACGCTAAACCAAATTTTAAGTGAACTTTCAGAGGACAACGATTTGCCAAAAATCAGTAGAAGCAAATTATGGGCCGTCTTACGAGACTTGAATTTTTGCTGGGAAAAGCAGAACAGGAAGTCAGTTCTTATCGTTTAAGATGAAATTATTTGTTGGCGAAGATCCTATTTAAGATCAATTAGAAAAATCCGTAATGAAGGGAGGAATATTTATTATCTAGACGGGTCAACGACGGATATACTGTATAACAAAAGTATGGCAAGATAAAAATGTAAAAAGTTTTCGACAAGCATTTTTGGATAGACTTTCAACAGGGTTTAAGACACCTTCAGATAAAGGGCGAAGATTAATAGTGACACATATAGGTAGTACCAGTGGTTTTGTAGATGGCGGCTTACTTTTATTTGAATCTAAAAATACAGGTGACTATCACGAAGACATGAACGCAGATGTTTTCGAAGAGTATTTTACACAGATGTTGGATCTTATTTCTCCGGGGTCTGTAATTGTCATGGATAATGCCAGTTACGGCAGACCGAGCGAACGCCTACGACTGCTTGGAGGAAAGCCGATATAATTCAATGGTTATCCGGAAAAAACATTTCTTTTGAAACAAATATGGTGAAAACGGAACTTTTAACACTTGTCAGTCTAAATAAAGATCAGAAAAAATATGTTATCGATGAAATGACAACAAATCGCCAAATAACGGTACTACGGTTACCACCTTATCACTGTGAACTTAACCCAATTGAATTAGCCTGGCCGCAGGTAAAAGGAGACGTAGCGCAAAATAATACGACGTTTAATTTAAGTGACGTGAAAGTTTTGTTAAAAAATTCCTTGGAACAAGTAACTGCATATAACTGGCAAAGATGTATACATCATGTACAAAAAGAAAAAGAGAAAATGTGGGAACTCGATAATTTAATTGACGTTATTGTGGAACCTATCGTTATCAATCTAGGAGACGAAGATAATTCATCAGAATATTCAGAGGATGAATTTTAATATACCTACTTTTTTATTTTCTTTATTGTACATTTATACAACACTACATTTACTCACCATAATTTGAATTTTCAAAATACATATATTTTTGTGTGGAATGAAAGTCTATTCATTAAATTTAAATAAATATTTTGGTAATAATATTGAATAATTTTATTTGAATTAATAAAAGCCCTCTTAATCCGGTTATGATGCTCATGTCTTGAAATGTTGTTTACTTATAAGAGAAATGGACCGAGAAATTGAAGCGGCATAGACAAAGACGGATTGTCGGGGATTAAATTATAGCTACCTACTACAATTTAGTCCGGTCCGATCACACAAAGTTTTTTAAAAGTACACCTCATCTATACCGATAGTACATAATATAAAAATATTGAATATAAGCACCAGCATTACATTTATTTATGATTTTCATACATAATAAGCTTTTATTACTCTCTTTCATTTCTAAACAGACTATAAGTATATCAAGTTTCGTTTTGTGGACATACTTTTAATATGGGTAGGTATGTGTTCAGTAACACAATTTGAGGTTTTTATTCAATCTACTCCAAATACTTTAATAGCGTAAAAAAATATAACCAACTTTACCTTTCTTCTCTTGTTAAGTTGGCGAGTTCGGGCACCCAACACCAATGTCCCTCGGGAACTATCGTGATGAAAATTTGTGTAAAGTAAACCCAGGCCACGAAAAACGAAAAGGGAATCATCAACAAAAACAAAATTTTCTGATAAATCCCGAACTCGCCGATGTGAGGCAGCAAATCATCAAACTCGAACGGTTCGTTCAGTTCCTCCTTCTTAACCCCGTTAACTGCATTCTTCTCTGGAGAGTCACTCACGAAGGCTGCGTTGGTATATCCACTTTTGCCCTGCGACAGGTTTTCGAGAGAGCCCTGCTCTTTGGGCGCCGATTCCGGAACATTTTCCTGGGGTGGCATCTTGCCGCACTTGCAATTGCACTGAGACACTGCACGAAACCGTTCGATCCGACTAGGCTAACCCCTGCGAGGCAAATCCTAATCGTCGATGATTTAGACTAAAGCAGGAGTCAATGAATTTAACGTTTTTATATAAAGTGTTAAGGCCAAGTTAGGATTTCCCTACCACGCTATACTGCAGCGCGGTGATATACTATGATTTGCAAGTCTGTAGTCACTTTCTTCGCAGACCGCGGGCTGACGGATTTAGCTGTTAAGTGCTTCCCATTAATAACAATTGAAGCGCTTCAGAAGAAAACAAAATTCGACCACCATCTGTTTGTGTTAATTGTTTGTGTGGATTAGCAATAAAAGTAAATTCATATGGGCATCATTTGTTGTTTCGTGTTAATAAGAATAAATGGTTTAAAATTATACCACACCAATTAATTGAAACTAATGTTATATGACTTGCTGGTGCTATTTTTTTGGTACTTTAACAGAACATACATTATCGCTATACAGGGTTCTACGTAATGATCATATAAACTAATAAGTCTGGTTTTCAAGATACAGGATGTTAAAATCAAAAAATTAGTTTTTTATTAATATCTCAAAGATCCTTTTGCCCATTTTATTGAAATTTGAGTGTTGTTCATTGTAACAAGACGCTAAGTTAGTATTAATAAGATGATAGTTATGAGTTCCAGTGGCGTTCCGGGGGCAGTTTCACGAATAATGTTGATAAAAAATATACTTTATTTAAAATTGTGTATTTCTTTCAGATTAAGCAGCTACAAATACAACTTTTTTGTTTCTTTATATCTTTCCGTATATTATTTCATTTTCGAGGAAAAATATTAAAATCACTTCATTTTATGTCGAAAAATTTCAAAATAAAATCAGGTTAACTTTGATCGTTGCTAGGAAATGTTATGTTATTGTTATGAATATAATGTTTTTGGCTTTCCGTGGCAGTTTGTTATTATTTGTTTTCTGGTCAAAAGGTAGATTGTGCTATTAAAAAAATAGTAAGTAGTTATTATAATTTGAGAGAGATGACACAAATACATTTCCTTTATGGTCTTGCTAATGGTAATTCCGCGGACGTCCGGGAGAAATATTCATAAACATTCTTTGTCGTCTGACTGAATCTGGCAGTTTTAAACATAATAACGGACAATCTTCGAATAATTTTCTACAAAATGATTTGTCTTTGTTTCTTGAAGATATTCCTCTTCAGTTACAGCAACAACATTGGTGCATGCATGATGGTGCTCCAGCCCACTTTAGCATATTGGCTAGTGGGTATTTGAATGGAGTTAACCAAAATCGTTGGATAGGTCGTGGAGGACCACAATTCTGGCCACCTAGATTTCCTGACTTAAACAAAGTAAATTTTTATTTGTGGGGGCACCTAAAATCATTAGTTTATGTTACACCAATCGAGGCAGCGGAACAATCAAGGAATGGAATTTTTGACGGATGTGAAACCATCTAACACTCATGGAATTTTTGAAAGAGTTCCCCACTCAATGAGAAGAAAAGCACAAGCCTACATAGACGCGGGAGGTGGCCATTTCCAATATTTTTTGTGAATATTTTGTTAAATTGTTATTAATTTTCATTTGTTAGATTAAAAAAAAATGGCTTCTAAGTGGAACTCATCTGAAATTTTCATCTAGTTATTTTTTTCCGTGAAAACGAAGTAAGATACAAAAAGATATCAAAAACAAAAAAATTCTATTTTTAGCTGCTTCCGAATAACATAAAATTTTAAATAAAGTCAGTGGCGTACATTTTTTGTCAACATTATTCGTGAGATTGCCCCCAGGCGCCACTGGAACTCATAATTATCATCTATTAGTGCTAATTTAGCGTCTTATTACAATTGACAACATTGCCAAATTTCAATAAAATTGGCAAAAGGATCTTTGAGAGGTTAATAAAAAAAACTATTTTTTTTAAACTTTGACACCCTGCATCTTGAAAATCAGATTTTTTTAGGACTTTTTGTTTATATAAGTTCTTCTCCTAGAATTTGGTTCAGAATGAACCTTTGGAATCACTTTAAACACCGAGGCTATGAGTAATTTATTCCCTTACGACAAATTAGTGCACTTGTATAGTGTTTTACTTTACATAATAATTTTTTTCCGAATTCTAATTTTCAGGAGCCCTGAGGTCAATTGAAATTGGGCCTAAAATGTTGCTTTTTGCAAATATATCCGGAATCCTTAAACCAATTTTAATGGAATTTAGTATGGGATTGTAAATAGTCAATCTAAACATTAATATTAAAGCGGTTTTATCAACTAACACAGTGGGCACTACTTATTCGTAAAGTTATTTGGTTTCTCTAAAAACATTTTCCAGTGCATTCGAAGAATCGTTTTGTTCTGCGTATAAAAGTACTGCCTATTTTGTTTCATTTGAAGCTTAATTTTTCAGAAAAAGTTCCTGATGTTGTAGTACTACCAATGACAAACTTAAAAACGCATAAAATGGAAAAAATAGCTACGAATAATTCAAAAATACTGACAGATGTCAAGTCATGATTGCCTTGCTGCTATAGTTGCGTCAAGCATTCAGACCACTTACGTCATTCGAACAAATGAATAATTATATTTTCATCAAAATATTTAAAATACTTCAACTGAGAATAATAAAACTATATACTGCACTACACTTAGCACATGTTACTTATCGATGACATATTATGAAATGGTTTTGACTTATTACGGTAAGTTGTGTCCGCTTAAAAATTTGCAATAAATTTAAACTGAGTTATCTCGATTATTAAAAACATTTATTAAGGCAATAATTCATCCATTAAAATTAATACCCCATTTTCAAACCCTGTATATGCTACGTAGCTTATATATCCAATCTTTGTAGTTCTCGTACTAAAATAGGTAAATGCAATTAAAAAATTCGTAAATAAAATGTAGAGAAAACATTTAAATAATATATACAGCAATTTTCACTTGCAGCAACGCGTATCACCATTTAATATCTGTCATTCAATTTGTTTGAATTATTTTCGCAGACGCCTTTTTCATTTTATCATTTTTTTACAATTTTCAAGTTTGTCATTAGTACATCAGCAACTTTTTCTAGCAACTTACTTCAAAACAAAAAAAGAATTTTTTGTGCAGAGGTGCTTAGTTATGCTCTGGTAATAAAGTAGAAAAAAATAGAAAATAAAGTTTTTGGATAAAAACCAAATGGCATTACGCATAACTAGCGCACAACCCCCAAAAATTACAGCAATTTCGGAAAACAAAAAAAATACGGGTCAAATAATTTCTTATGTAAATTATGCGACTTTCTTTTAAATTTATGTAGATTTCATAAAAAAAATATTATATACCGATATACTTATACAGGGTTAACTATGACTAAATACAAAAATTTTAACCACGTGCTCAGGGAGCCCTAAACGACAATAAAAAAGTTATTCCAGAATTTTAGCTCGATATTTAAAAAATGGGGCAAAACCCTTTTTTCCTACGGAAAGTCGGCGCCTATGATGAGTATCGACTGAGATGGCTTATGGCTCAAATCCATAGTTGACATTACATCAGCCAACAACTACCATGCGGTCGTTTGCAGTGCTTCTAAATGCAGAAACGACAAAAATTATTATAACATTCTTATTAGTAATAATACCTGATAGACAGATAACAGTTAATCCAGTTAGCTCCAGTATTTTGCATTCTTTTTTCATTATTTGGTTACAAACTGGTAAAACTACATTTTCACTCACTACCGATAAACATACTTCCCGTAAGTACAGTTATTTAGATACAATGCCTATGTATTATAACAAAATCGAAGAAAAGGATGAGTAGGTACGTTCTAATAGATAACAGAAAACGTTTAACACCCGCGGCAATCTTGTCCCATAACCGAGAAAAACAAACCGGCAAATTATATTGTGGGAAAATATCTGTACCCGACACATATTCCTTTATTTATTAACTGTAAAACGTTTAAAATTAAAATAAGGCACTAAAAACTGAAGAAGAACACAAAACTACAACGTAAACACAGGAATTAAATTATAACATGACAGCGAACCGACTCGATTGGACCGACTGCCGACTGTTGCATGACGGTTGCTTGCTGGTTGCATACTCTGATTCTCGCATTGGCGGCGTTAAATAAGGATTTAATATAATATCGAAGAAATTTTTTTTTCGCTTTATAAATAAGTTTGGAAATTTTTTGAAAGAAAATTCTGTAAATTTTATTTTTTTCTATCCTCTCTTTAAATATTTGTACTTAGTCATAGTTAACCCTGTATATAAACAGAAATTATTTAATAACGGAATACAAATTGTTTTATTGTATTTTGTCCTATCTTTCGGTGCGGAAAATTTCTATTAAGATATTCTCTTACTCGTCAGGGGTAATGTTCAGGTGCATTATGAAGCAAAAACCAGAAGTTCTGCCGTAAATTTAAGGGAATATCTTCAAGAAGCAGTGGCAAGTCACTATTAGAAATTTTAAATAATTTTCTCCGTTAAGTGTACGTGGTAGTACGAAGGTATCGGAGAAAATTCCACACCAACTATTGATACAGAATTCTTGCAGAAAATGCACTTCTCTTGGTAGATGAGAGTCATCATTTTGTTGTTGGCGAAGAAACTGTGCAAATCATAACTTAGCTAGAGGGTCTTGTGGCGTTAAATATTGAACTGGAGTAAAATTATAAGGATACAAATTTTCTTTATGGAGTATTCTGCTAACGATAGACTGACTGATGCCAGTAGCTGCCGAAATTTGACGTATGCTTGTACGTGTATTTTCAGCAATTCGCACTAAAACATCATAATCTTGGTCCGCTGTTAATATTTTAGGCCTTCCAACGTCTCTTTTCGGACGAAAGCGTCCTGTTTCACCTAATGTGTCGTACAATCTCTTAGTCTATGATCGGGTGGTTTATTATCTCCATATAATTCCAAATACCTCACTGCTCCACGGCGACCAAAATATTTTCTTAAGCATATACACATAGCATATTTCTCATTTCAATGTTCGAAAAATTATTATGGCGGGACATTTTATATATAAAAAATAACAATAAGAAACACTACTGCCTAATCTATGAATTGAGTGGCATTGACAGAAACAATATGGTATTGTAGTGGCAACTGTCTACTTATTATTTCTACGCCTACTACTTTGGAAAAAATAAATTTCTAATTTAATTCCCGCTGAATATCAAAAATTTAATTCGTCTGTTTCTCGAAAACGGTTGAGTTTATCGATTTGTAACAGGTATACCTTTCGTATTTAGAATTGAAGGTAGTTCAATAGTTTCTTATTAAAAAATTCAAAAGTGTAAAATACAAAAAATTAAACATATTTTTACATCGACAGTACAGTATAACTAATGCCCCTTATCGTGACCTCAATAGGTCCATACGTTCTTAAAATACAGCAACATTTTTTCAACTTGGGTGTTAATCCTGTAGAATGAAAAAGAGCAATAATTTAATAAGACATATTGGGCTCAATCACTTTATTTTAACATTAACAATGTGTCCTTAAGCTACCAGTATTAATAACTCAGCCTGTAGTCGGCGCATCCACCATTTTTTTAAGGATCGTTATTATCCTCAATATTACAGAATAAAAAAGAAATGGTAAATTAAGCTTTACTTTAATTATGAAAAATTTGTACTGAGGATTAGGACTTTAATTGCACCCTTCTGCTATTCAAGTTATCAATTAGTAATTTGTCATTTTGTGATAAATACAAAAGATTTACTATATTTTTATTTTTAATTTTTATAAGGAGAAAATACGTTTTAGATACATACTATTATTAGTGATTGTAGATTAAGGGAGAGATATTTATACCCAGACAAATGTACACCCTGTATCTATTGTATTATCAATGTTTTATTAAGACAAGTTAGCATAAATCGTAATATTTTGAAGTGAAAAATCTAGTATGTCTGTATGGGCCATTACTTACGGACAATAAGAAAATAATACTATAATATGCTTATTGTAAATCAACTTACTTTTCTTCATATGTTAGGTTGATCAATTCTGGAATGAAACACCAATAATTTTCTGGGACTATTACAATGAAAAATTGAGCGAAATAAACGAACGCCAGTGAGAAAGCATATGGAATCATTATTAAAAACAACATCTTCTGACCAGTTCCAAATCCACCAATATGTGCAAAAAGATCATCGATGTGGATATTTTCTTCATTGCTAATCTCATTTGTTGTGCTACCTACATCTTCGGAAACTTCGTTTGCGTGTTCGAGTACGTATTTTTTTACCGCCATAGTGGTTGCTTAATCCTTTGATAAGTGGTGAATGAAATACAATATCCTAAGAAGACTATAAATTTCTGCTATTCTTTCTTAAAAATGTCCTGGAAAAAATGTCATTAAACAATTTCAATAAGGATTTCAAAATTGTACAGGATGTGGCAATATTCAATAGGTTCGCAAATGTTTTGTTTGGTTAAGAAAGTGGTTTTGTTATAAAATATACATAGTTACAGTACAGAAACAGAAGCTCAGGCAAAAATACGTTTGTACCAAAACTTGTTGAAAATAAAATACAAAAATACAGTCCACTTTAACTATAAACCAGCCAACTAGAATGAGTGGAACATTGAAACAATCTGTACCGTTTTTCTTCAAATTTAATAAATTATTGACTTATTGTAAACAGATAATACAAATATCTAAAAAATTGTATTTGGGACATGCCTTACGAAAATACAGGGTATGCAAAGCAAAATCTATTATTCTTCATATCATTAAAAATAAAAATAATGTAAAATGTGGCAAAAAAATATTTTATTACTCCTACGTGCTCTATGGCCCTACAGAGAAGAGACGTAATGTACAATGTTTAAGTTATTACTAAAGAACTACCCTGATCGTATTTGTACAGGGTAGTCCGTTTTTCGTGGCTCATCATTGGCATCCCGGAAACCATAAAATATATAGTGTGGCTCAAATTAGAAAAAAGTTGCGTCTCTTAATAGCCATTAAGATAAACCAAACAGATCCAGGTATCTGCTGTTGAAGAAATATTGTAAAAAAGCTGAAAATAGCGATTTTAGATAATGTCATCTAGCGTAATTATTTCTCAATAGAAAGAGCTGAAATTTAATACAACGGAGAAATCTATTTTCATCGAAAGAAAATCATTAACACCATTACAAAATTACAGCAAAGCAGGCAACGCATTGTTAATAGTAAAATTTAAAACATAAGTACCAATTTTTTCCTTTAAAAATAATTACCTGTTTGTTTTCCTTTGTCAAAAAAACATTCTACAGGTAATCATTTTTATACTTTTATAATTAAAAAAGGAAAAAAATTGTTATTTATGTTTAAAATTTAATAATTTAATTAATGTTAATGATTTTAATAGAAAAACAATTGAAAAAGAATAAAATTCTTTTAACATATAATCGCTAAATAATATACAAAGGCCATAAATACAACTTTATATGACAACTAATTGCGGTTATGCAATATTGGATTGTATTTTTTCTTATGGGCGCCATATCTAACAGATGTAGAATAATAGTATATTACGTAATAAATGTTGTAAAAAGTCTTTTACGCATGAATGGAAAAGTTACGCACGACGCCGCATATAGCGGAGAGTGCATAATTGCATTACAACACATAATACCTACGTACTATACTTTACCTACAACCTACTTATTTACACAAAATCATTTATAGTACATTAATGACATAATATGATTATTTAAATTTACAAATTGTTATTTTTTATTATATTATATATTCTTATTATACTATATTACTATTGCAAATGATATTTTAGACGAATTGTTAGTTTGATTATTTAGGGAATTATCCACATAACCTTCAGCTACGGCTGATGACTGCCATCCGCCGTGTTTTTTTAAATCTAATACGTCACCACCCGCGTCAATAAGAATAGTCGCGGACGAGCGTCGAAAACAGTGTCCTGTATAAGTCACTGCTTCTGGTAGTCCGAGATATATGGCTATTTGTTTGGAATCTCTCCTAGCTTGTTAATACCAACACACTGTCTGATACATTTTCCGATTATATAGATTAGAAAAAAAGGTAAATCTGGAGCTGTATTTACTACAGAGCGAAAGTTTATATATTTTTTAACCTTGGGGTAAAAATATTCAGATACCACAAAAGAATGTTGCCGTTTAGTTTTTGAATCGGGAATATTAATTAAATTCTTCCCTGTCTCTTGAATATCTGACGGTTTTATATTACGCAACTCTTGTTTCCTGCACGCACCGCTTATACCAATTATAAAAGCAACCTAAAAGACGATGATAATCTTCATAAACAAATATTTATCATCTAGTGCGTTTTCTAGAAAATCTTTTATATTTTTGTTTGTCAAAATCTTGGATTTTTTAGATTTAAAGCCGCCCGATTTTCTCTTCAAGAGAGCTTGTAATTTGGAGTAGTTTGCAATTCGGACATTGTAATTTAACGTGGTTTTTTAATCTCCATTCCATAAATTTTTGGTAAGTAAATTTGTATCGATATTCAGATTTCGCCGGTAACAAGTTGTTTTTAGTAGTTTCTGCAATTTCACTAATATTGGGTGGAAATTTTCTATTTCACTGTCACTCGACATTTTTTATGTAATCAAACTAATTTCACTTTATAATATTACCCGCACATACAAAAATGATTTAAGATTATGACAGTTTTTGAATAAGTTTGTTTGTTTTGACCGTTGCTTAGGCAGTTGCTAGGAAAACTGTACGATTTTTTTACCGTAAGTAATAGGAATCTTACATTGATCGCAGACTAACACGTCAATGTGTAACACTACTATTTTATTTGAAGAATAATTCATAAAATTTAAATAATACAAACATTTAAATAATAAATATAGTCGTTGTAAATATAAAAATCAACAAGCATTTTGATAGATTCGACATTTTTTACAAAAGTAAGTTTTTGTACGAGTTGCATACAATATTTTTTCTACGTTCATGCAAAAACCAAAAAATGTTTTATTTAGATGACACTAAGTCTAGGAAAATATGACACCGATTTGAACGTTTATGTTTGTCGTGATGACAAAACGCTGTAGTAGAATGACAGATGAATGCAATAAACATTTTATTGCACTAGTTCACCAATTTTTCCACTAAATATAGTTCAATAAAGTTTTGTTTTTTGCATGAACGTAAAAAAAATATTTTAAAGATGGAAATGGAGATTGCACTGACACCTCCACGGTGTCCATGTCTCAACCCATTAAATCGTTCAATCAATTTCTCGTTGGGATAGTACGAAAGATAAAATTTATTACAATCCCTGTAAGACCTAAGGAACAGAATTTCTACTGTTTTAGGTCTGTTTCACAAAGTATTCAAAACGTTGTGGACATTAGATTAAGAACTAAGCTCTTTGTGCACGGCAATGGGTGCCAGAATATTTGTGCATTTTGGTTAGTTAAGTATTGAATTTTGTAAAAACAACTAGATTTTATATTTAAGTTATTCTATTTTTTTAAATTTTATGGGTGATTCATCAAATAAAATAGCACTGTTTTATATTAACGTAATCATAATTTCATTGTACATCTGCTGACGAATAATAACGCTAGATGATATTATCTGAAATCGCCATTTGCAGTTTTGTCACAATATTTCAGCAACGGCAGTAGATATCTTGGACATGTTTAGTTTATCTTAATGGCATCAAAAGACGTAACTTTTTCATTATTTAAACCACCCTGTATATTTTAAGTTTGCGAGTTGCCAATGATGACCCATGAGAAATAGACACCCTGTACACATGTAATATTTTACAAAATCTTGAATATATTTGGGTTGACTATGACTTGTACCTATTTTTTTTATCTATTTTCTAGCATAGTCCGCAACGGATCATGTTCGAAATTCATTATAATTGAACAAGTATTTGACTGATCTGTTTGACATCTGCATAATTAATATACATATATGATTATTTGATGAAGATTATCCTAAAATTATCTTTTATACTTGTTTTTAGTTGGAAATGGTCTAAGCTATTCATATGTATCTAAGTTTTTCAACAGTTAAGTATGCATACTTTTGAATGGAAATATTCTTCAAAATTATTACTAATTCCAGCAATGATTAAATTTACCTATCATTGAAATATATTTTGATAAGGTTATAGCCTGTAATTTTTACTATTTGTTTAAATTTATTGAGTTACACTAGAAGTCCGCAAAATATAACGTTCAAATAACCATTATTAAAGTCTGCAAGATTTGAATAAGCAGTTCAGCATATCTTTACATGAATTACATTAAATTTGAATTATTTAATGAATTTTCCAATATTTAACTTTTATTCAGTTAAAAATAATAATATTAAGAAAATAGTGTAACGTATACATTTAATATTAAGATTTTATTATAATAGTTCCTTATTGGGAATTATTTGACATTGGAGATATTACTAACATAGGAGTGAAATATAGAACTACCGGTTGATTCATATGAAATTCCCCAGTCCGATAATTTGACAACGGAAATAGACTTTTAATTCTGTAAAAGCCAGTTGATAATTTCTCGGTGACGCCAATAGGTTTGTTTTTGCAGCAGTTGGAAATGGTTTGAAACTGTTAGAAAAATGAAATCGCACGATGGGTTCAACGAAACTCGTATAATGATTAAAATTAATTAGATTTACTGCTTGAATCGGTTAAACTTAACTTAAAACGAATACAAAAAAATTAAATCAGTAAAATATTACTATGTATTTGTTTTGATGTAAAATAAAATATCAAAACAGCATTAAGGTTACCTTATTTCTCGCCGTAAAATGATTAATATCAAAAATCCATTCTTGATGACACACATTATTTTGCTATTCTAACCCTACATTTTAACAATTATTTTCAGATACTTATAAATAAAAGTGAACAATCTTATATGCAAAACCATGTAAGTTTATGTTATAACAATATTTACTTACATACACAGTTGAATTTAAAAAAAATACGCGTTTTGAAATATTTATGTACCTAAAAATTTGTTGGTTAGACCGCTTTCAGCCGTTATATATTCGTTTTACTTCGGTACCTTCGAATATTAGCAGGTGGCATGAGATAACATTCCTGTTATTTGCTAAGCTCTATAGTATTCAGTTCTTGAATGTCTAAAATTATTTATATTTGTAGAATACACTATTTCAAGAATACGGCGCCCTTAATACCCTACTAGGATGTTTTTTGTAATAATTTCTATTAGCATAGAGAGCATTATAAGAGTGTTCTAGGCAGCGCTTTATTCGTGCAAGAATTTCCAAATGGAAGTTCAAGCGTTAAATTTTCCTAAATGAGCAAAACGCTACTAAAACACGAAGGCAATACAACGTTTTATCAACTTTCACGAGCTCAAGCTAGTTCAGTTTAATTAAAAGAAACCGACATTTTTAAACGTCACCAAAAACGAAGTACCTCATACGTTCGAAGCGATATGTCACCCAAAGCCAACAAAAATTAGTCCTTCAATGATACGGTGAACGAAGTATTATGACGAGAGCTGCAGAATGTATATTTTTTTCATTTATTTTTGTTGGAAAAGCTGATGAAAATGGAAAATGTTGAATATATTGTTCTTATTCCTGAAGAAATATCTGCACAAGCTGAGTAAGTAATAATGAGTCACAGGTGCATGTAGATCTTGTGAATTGATGAATTGGATCATATTTAGTGGTTTTCGTACCTGATATCTTGTACAACAAAAAGTCTACCCTAAGGATAGTCATAGACATAGAAGAAGAATTTGATAGAACGACATTTCTTAAAATCAATTATTCAGACCTTGTGGATAGGGGAGTTTCTCCTAATATCAGGTTATCTAGGTATCAAAAATGCTCATCAAAAAAACTATACAAATCAGTGTGGCGGATGCCTCTGTAAGAGGAATCGTTGCAAGGAGCTACCTGGAGGGAGGTGTTTTATCTTCACTGCTATGGAACTTAGTTCCAGACAATCTCCTTCTCAACTCGGAAATTGACATCTACACTATCACTTGTGCAGATAATCTTGGTGGAAAATTCGGACCAATGCTGGAGCCAATATAAGCATTAACTGTTCTAAACACTACGCTATGCTTCGCATCAGATGTGAAATATCTTGGAGTTATACTCGATGCAAAGCTAACATAAAATCTCCATTTAAAAAGGAGACTAAGTAGCGTACACATCCTGTGAGTAGTACCGCAGGATCATTGGTAAAATCTGGGGAGTGAAATCAGAAGTGACCATTGTCATTGTGAGGCCAACGTGCGGGGCTGTCGTCTGGTGGCCAAAAGACCAGCACACGATAGCTAAACAAAAGCTCAACAAGGTACAAAGAATTGCTTGCCTGAGTATAACAGGATAATTGGATATGAGAACAACACCGACCATATCAATGGAGATAGTGCTATGTCTACCACCTTTGAATATCTATGTAAAAGAAGTGGCCTCGACAATTATGCTTTGCCTCAAGATCGGTGGTATTAAACCAGACGTAGGATGTGCAGAAGTTAGGAGTCATCTGTGCAATGGGTTCCTCAGAAAGATGTTCTTTCTGCAGACAGACACTGACAGTATTTCACCCTCTTTTGTGTTTGACATAGCCTTCATAGTACTCATTAAGAGTAAGGAGAAGAACGCTAATGAGGATGCAATCAACTTCAAACAACTTCACAAATATATCAAAAAGGAAGGAAAGTGCAGGGTGTGGGATCTATTCCCTGCATATCCGATATCAGTAGGCAATGGATAGGGATACTACCGTAGTACAAATGGAATTAGTAGGTATAATCATAAACGCCAATGTAATTGTCCGTAAGCATGCAAGAGGCAAAACTACCAGAATCTAAACAGACAGTTGATAATCACTATGCATCTTACGTAATCATAACATAATCCCAGATAATGGGATAAAACAAGTAGCTGTCAATTTGCTACGGAATTCTTAGAGTACCCCTGCCAGGATACAGCCAAACTGGACTTTGGCATAGGAAACACTTTTACTATATGAGTAAGTGTGAAACACCCCTTTGTATTGGTTGCGAAAATGAAACAGTATCACATGTTGTGAGTTCATTGCCGTTTTGTCAACAAAATGTTGGGAGAACGATAGCTTCATATTGCCTATATTAGAAAGATCTCCTGAGCAATGTCACCACCGTTTTCTCTTTAAGAGGTAGGTTAGCGACTCAGGTGGATTCATCTACTAATGGGATGAAGTACAAGATGCCCAATGGGCTCTTTAAGCTACTTTCCACAATTTCAGAATTCTGTATCTCTGTACCAAGACGATTGATTCACGTAGATTCACCATTCTGATTGAGGGATGTTGTATTAATACTCTTGGCCTCTGTAGAATATACATTTCGTTACGTCCACATGAGTTACCACATCGATTTCTTTTTACTATATAATTATCACAAATGTACTATGTCGTAGTCATTGGGCGTTATTCGTCATTTCACGGAAAGCCTAGTCATTGGCTGTATTGCCAGCCATGCTGTAATGAAATTAAAATTCCTTTGATTGACTGAAATTTTACGTCATCTCACGGATTGCCTGTTTAATTTTCGTCAAACAAAGTAAATGGTTTATCGATTACACGTTACGGCGCTTGACGGATTTTTGTTTAGTGATTTGCTGAATATTTTTGAAATGTAATACTACCTGTAGAAAAATGCAAAATATCCGTTCATTTGGAGCAATGCAAACATATGCTATAAATCATATACCAAATGGTAGGTAGGTAGGTAGGACTTAAATTGAATAATAGATCTCTATTAGATGAAAATAAAAAAAATATTATAAATACTTAACGTAAATGAAAGTGCTGCTGGTGCTGCTGAAAGAGCTGTAGGTGCATATGTATAAAAATATTATTATATACAGGGTGGACACGCGATAATCTCCTCCCCCTATTTTTATCAATCATTAGTCGAAATACGAAAAAATGTGTAAAAATAAAAGTTGAAGGAACTTTTAAATATTTTTTAAAGCAGAAAACAATAAATATTGCATTTCCCAGATGTATATAGATTTAACTTTTGTTTTGTTTAAGGACACCCTGTACACTATCAACTTAACTTTTCAAAAATATATTATACATAATACTTATCTTTTAATGTTTTCGAGATATTACATGTTTATTGTTAATATGCAAAATCATGTAACTCATGATATATGATATTATTTTTAAATGAAAGATATAAAGTTAAGCATTTTAATTGGGAATTAGGTTTTAAGGTAAAATAAGAATACTTATGTAAAATTTAGTAAAGTTTTCAGCTTTGCATTCAAATAGAAGGAGGCCATATTGAGCCATTCTTATAAATTTATTTCTTTTATTTTTTTATGTTGCATATTAACAATAAACATGTAATATATCGAAAACCGCAAAACATAAATATCATGTATACATATATTTCTGAAGTTAAATTGGCGGTCTTATCAATGGCGAAAAAATATAAAGATTTTCCATTTAAAAAACAAATTCAAACAATAACGGAGACCAAAGGGAAGGAATTTTCACATGATCACTCTGTCATATTAAGATCACTTTGTTCATATGGTTATTCATTTACAATAAAAAAGTAGAATTATTAGTTATTACAACCCGAAATTCTACACAACACAATTCAGCAAATGACTAAAAAATCGTCCGTCAAACACTGTAACGTGTAATCGTGTAATCTTTGACTCTGTTTGACAATGAAACAAGCAATCCCTGAAATGACGACAAACTTCAATCAATTAAAGGAATATTCATTTGATTACAGCCTTTGGCGGCAATACAGCCAATAACTAGGCTTTCCGTGCAATGACGAATTACACCCAATGACTACGACATATAATAATAATATCCCTCATTCTAATCAGGACGAATAGCCCAAAAGTCGGAGGCTTGTGCAGAGGAGGGAGTGGTATATTATTAGTAAGCAGTCCAAATTTGCGTCCAGGAGCAACTTACGTTGGTAGGCCCTAACCCACATTACATACAGGAGTGAGGGAAACCTGGAAAACCTCATTAATTTGGGAAATGGTCAAACGTCGATTAGTATCAATCTGTATCAGTCTCTCACATTGACCCATACTTCCATACCGGCACAAATACAGCTGTGATCTACAGTCTATCGGCCGATCAAATTATGTACCAATTAACATGGAAACCTACACAGAACAACTTTCTTAGCGGTTAAGGTTGCTGACATTACAACAATCAAACGGCACGGTGGGTGGCGATGTTAAAGGTTAATTAAGTTGAATAGAACAGAGAAAATTTAATACGATTCCTATACTGCCAAATCAGCAGTTATATCAGATATTGTAATTTCTAAATCTGCAAACAAGATATTTAACAGTGAAATCAAAATTACTGTAAATGTCAATGTTAATAAGTAATTGTTCAATAAATTTAAAGGATTTGTATTAATTATTCTTCAATTTAGTAACAGTGAAATAAGACTTCCACTAGAAAAATAAAGCTATTTTTATTTTTCTAGTGAATAAAATGTAGGTTTAGTGTAATGTAGTTTAACAATATCAGAATGGCTAATTATTATTATCAGGAATTTGCAATGTTTCGGATATTTCTCGGGTTCATTAGTGTTAATAGTTAAGTTTTAGTATTTTTTTATGTATCATTATTGTAATAGTTTAGATATTTATCTATATGTATTTCTATTAATAATGTAAAATGTAAAGTTAAAATGCAGCCTTGGCTAATATTTCGCCTTTTCATTGTACGCTTTACTGCAATGAATAAAGATCTTTTTTTTTTTTTCCAGTCACACCTTTTGAAGCTCCGACACTTTCGGAGGTGCTCTGAAATAAAACAATGACCACTTTCCACTCCGTGGAGTCAGTTATCATTAAGCCCGTAAGACGTGTGTTCTGAGTAGACGTAGCGAACCAAAGACAATTATCTTCGGCATTCTGCCAGATAAGATCTCTGCCTCTACCCAGGACGTCTATCCACCCAGGACGCCTATTATTAGCACCACAATCTTAACAAAGTGGTTTGGATACAGCCTGAGAAGCTCGGAGAGAAGATCTCGATCCCCGTTTCTCCACCTCTTTTAGGACAATGTTGTTCTCCGCGGGAGCCGAGAACTCAGTCACAAACATCGTCTTAAGCTGGTGGTCGAGGAGGACTACATCAGGCTTATTTGCTTGAATTTGCCTGAGGGTGGGGAATGAATAGTTCCAATAAATTCGGCACTTGACATTCCTCACAACGAATTCTATATCCCCCGGATCATACAACAGCAGTGGCGCCTCGTTATTATAATTATTAGATATTATTATCAATTTAGGGAATTTAATAATACAAATAGATATTAAGTTTATCGTCGCAGTTATCCAAACATTTTCGATTAAATCAGATACTAATAGGACATTAAACGACGTAGAAACCATGGATGTTGTAGAATAATGAGGCCAGAGCGTTATTACCTTTATAACACTTTTGAATTGTGTAAGCTATCTCTAATGTAGTCTGAAGGTTGGGTCTTACTATGACATTTTAGTCGAGTCAACTAGTATGTGACCTGAAATGTCCGATTGTGATAAAAGAAGTTGCAATTTGCCTTCAACTTAGCCACTGGAAATTATAGTTTGCTCCTAGGGCAAACTTTTGTGTCTAGTCGAAAGCCACTTAAGAAATGGAAATATTAAATGTTTCAGTGCGTGCCGCGATTTTATTGTAGTTGCAACTCTTTGTGAGGTTAGGTTTCTGATTTATTAGTAATATCATATTTAGGTACTAATAATATTATTTTTGTAATGTTCTTTATTGTTATAGTTTTAACATTTATTACATAAATACAACATTCAGTTGCAATTTAAAGAGGCAATGTCTAAATGGACAAGTAGACAAATATTTTTACGTATCCACTTTCTAACCCAAACACATGGTTTTTCGTTTGTTTTATTTTTATTAATTAATTAATATATTTATTGTATTAAAACCATGTGCAAAACAGAAATAACGCCAATTTAGATGGCATGCTGGAAAGCAAGGGTAGATAGTGTAAATTGTCTTAGATTTGAATAAAATCAGGGACGAGACTCTAAAATGTAGGAATTAGACAATGACCACTCCTTTCTCAAAGGCGGAATCGAACCAAGTTTTTAGGTACCCCGGAGTAGGCAGTTCCGTTTTCGCGTCCAGATAGCACACACCGGGGTACCTAAATAAATTGTAAATACTGAGAATTAGAGTAAATTCATAAATACGGTTCTTACGGTTGCTCCCGGTATTTTAGCGTGTCGCGTATCAATTGAAGGTTGATAAAGTGTCTCATTTAATATTTGCTGTAACAGTGTTTTCTTCATTTTTTGTTAGCATTTAATGTATCTTTTTTATTGTTATTAAAAACCTTTATGTGGAAATGTGGCGTTTTCTTTTTAATAAGTTTAAGAAGTGTCTTAAAGGAGTGACTACGAGACTATAAAGCCCAACACGAGTAAGTAATAGCAACTAGACAAATCTCTATAACATTTCAAAGATCTCACAGGTAATAAACTCTAATTAAATATACATATTTTGCTCCCTTTCAATCGAATTAAGGTCGTTACGGTACCGCTCGCAACGATAGTTAAATAACATCCCCCATGTTACATTCCCAATTTAAGCGTATATGTTAAGAATCACCCTGTATTTTAGGATACTTGTAATTATTAATTAGAAACATGACATGACAAGTGTGTGTCGTTGCATATTCAAAATCTGTTTGCTGTCATAATCCTATTACCGCGAATCAAAGAAAAAAACTGTCAATTATCTTTTTTGTTCTACAACTTATCATATAGCAAAATGAAGATAAAATAATATTCCAGATACTGAATAATATTCTGAAAGTTTCCATAAAAGGCAAGGATCTTTTCTACTTCAACACACCTGCAATGTCAAAAATTCAACTTTGACAAAGGATAGAGCATGAAAAATATTTTCTAAAGGCTGTTCATATAGCATTAAGGTGGTTATTACTAATAGTTATTTATGCAACAAGTACAAAAAATAAGTGATTATTGCACGCGACATGTCGAGTGCAATAAACACTTTTTGTATGAGTTGCATCCAAAAATCAAAAAATGTTTTATTTAGATGACACTAAGTCTAGGAAAATAGACGTGGATTTGATCGTTTATGTTTGTCATGATGACAAAACGCTGTAGTAGAATGACAGATGAATGCAATAAACATATTATTGCAATAAAGAACCACTTTTTCCACTAAATATAGTTCAATAAAATTTTGTTTTTTGCATGAACGTAGAAAAAATATTTTATTTTCTTATTTATACATATTTATTTATTTGTAATAATATTTTGACGTGACCAGATTCATTTTTTTGGATTTCTTAGAGGAAAAAATAAATGCAATTCAGATGTACAATAGAGAAAATCTTTTAAATCGCATTGCGTTCAAGAAAATTGACATGAGTTTGAGCATTTTTTATATTTCATGGTTTATAAACTGTTATTTCTACTTACATAATAAATTATTGTTTGTAATTTTAATAATTTTTTAGGACAACTCCAATTTGGAAAAGTTAAAATATATATGAAAGAGAAATCCTACTAATGAATTTTATCAAGAGCATAGTTTCTTACGAATTAAAATCTTAATATATGTACTGAAATAGTACAATTCATCATTGGTGTAGATGTTTTAGGGCCGATATTATAATGTCCGGTTGACCGAAGGTTGAGTTTCAACCTCCGGTCAAACTGCAGTTTGGGTATTATAAACACCAACTGAAGGTTGAAGCACAGTTTATTATGCAGTTCGTCGAGTGAAGGTTCCAGAGGGTGTGGCTAAATCGCGGCTAAATGCGCAATGAATACCAATGAAATTCATATGTACACGACGAAGTGGGAGAAATTCTATTTCTTGACAAATCACCGCGCCCCTTGAGCGCGCGAATGTGCGCGGCTAAATGCGCAGTCGTCTTTTGGTCGTCTAAAAAAACGAAATCTGTGACCTCGACATCAAAGGAGCCGACGTGAAGACGCCGGATTGTATAATAGACTGTGGTTGAAGTGTCGGTTTAGCAACGTTTTACTCAACCGATCGTTATGGCACAGCTTAAATAACTTAAGCTGTCGTTATACTTCATGTTGCATTTCAACAGTCGGTTGAAATTATTTTGAAACTGCAAATATCTACATAAATAAAAGTGTGTGTAAACTCCTATAAACAAAAACAGAGCAACTATATTAAATATGTTTGCTTTAAATTTATCTTTACTGGTTATTAATTATTTAAATGATACTCTCTTGACGCATTTTAATCTATAATGATATAATTTCAGAAAATAATTTATTCCATATTTTTAAAACCTTCAGAAAATGAGTTTCATTTGTAATGTTCAGAACTGGTCTGTAGAAGTTACAATTAAATTATATGCTCGCGACAAGAAGTCAGACGACTTACGTCATACGAACAAATGAATAAATTCACTATATTTTCATCAAAATATTTAAGAAACCGCAACTGATAGTAATAAAACTATATACTACACTAAAAGTTTGCATTATATATTGCACTAAATTGCAAAAAATTATTGTTTTTAACGCGACCAAATATCGAAAATTACGTTGACAATAAAAACAAATGTATATCGTCAGCCGTGACGTAAGACGTCTGAATTCTTGACGCAAGTATATCAAAGAAATATGAAGAAAAATATTTTTATTTTTCATTTTATCATTCTCTGTACTTACACAAACTGAAATTGTGGAACTAAATAAAATGTATTTCTCTTTTGTCCATCTAACTGTAGATATTAATTATAACATACATAAAATTATTATAAGTTGCTGCAGTTTTGTCCCAAATATCATTGTAAAAGAAAGTTCATAAAATAACATTTTCCTATACTTTATAATATTTCTGTAGTTAATTATTACATCTCCTAGATGGTAGCAGTCTGTATCAGAATACATTACTCTATTACTCTTTTATATAATATAAGAATGTCACCAAGATTAATGTCACTAATTATAATTCGCAAAACGTCAAACGACAGGCTATCTGCGAAAATTGGTGCGAAAATATTCTGATATTTCATTGGCTAAAATTGAGCTGACAGCGTAGCCAACATTCAGGAATACATCTCAACGTCGGGTTGATGAACCGTGACATGAAATAGTATTACAATACAGAATTTTTTCAACCGCCGATTAAAATTCAACCTACCGTTAGACAGCCGGAGATTCAACCTGAGTTTTATAATGCTGGCCGTTAAGGGATTCAAACGTGAACAAAACTCCATAATTACGACACGGGCCTGCTCAAGGATAGTTTCGCACTTATTTTTATTATAATTTTTAAATTTACTAAATTATCTCATATAAAAAATATGTACAATATACAGGGTGTCCAGAAACTCTCCTCACAAACGAAGACCGGAGATTCCTCAGATAATTTGAAGACAATTTAACCCAATTCACCTAGTCCAAAAATGCTTCCTAAGGGAACTAGAGCTCTTAGAAGATGGCGCCTTGTAAATAGTTTTGTTTAAATACTTCCAGAACGCTTCTACTTAGAAAAACAAAAACTGATATGCTTGTTTAGCCTTCAGAGATGAATTGATTCCATCGATTGCGAATTTCTAGTACCGATCATAGGCGTCCGTTTTGGGTAGGTCAACGGTTATTTTAACGCATAACTTTTTTGTCTTTAACTTTTAAGCATTTGTGACACTAGATTATTAAATATTCAGGTATTCTAGTACTACAAGGTACTCTTACTTTAAGTCATTAGGATACACCGTTTTCTAGAAAAATGAATTTGAAAATTTTTCGTTTTTTCGTCATTAAAGTTTAAAAATTTTAGTTAAAGTTTTTTAAAAACAAAGTATTTATTACAATGGAACGAAAGTAACAAAAAAAGTATCAAAGGTAGATAGTTACAAAAGATGCTCGATGTGATGACCATTAGTCTCTATGCATAAATTTACCCTTTTGCTTAGAGAACGCCGAATTCTTGTAAAAATTCCAAAGTTATTTCTAAATTCGTTGCAAGCATCTTGTATCCTTCGCCAAAGTTGTGCACGATTTTGTATCGGAACGGAATAAACAAATGCTTTTATGTATCCCCAAACACAATAATCGCAGGGATTCAAATCCGGCGACCTTGCTGGCCAAGCATCTGGACCTCCTCTTCCAATCCAATGGTCTTCGTAGTTATTATCTAGAAAGTCTCGTACATTCCTGCTAAAGTGGGCCGGACAGCCGTCCTGTAGAAATCATAAGTTTTGCCGAATATTTAAACGCACCTCATCTAACAAATCAGGTAAAATATTTTGCAAGAAATATAAATAATCAGCACCATTTAAACGAGCAGGTAATTCCATAGGTCCAAGTAGACAATCGTCAACTACTCCTATCCAGACGTTTATCCTAAACCTATGCTGATGCTTAAATTGTTGAACAACGTGGGGATTGTCACCAACGTACGAATAATAATGTGCATTATGTACATTAAAAATTCCATTTTTTGTGAATGTAGCTTCGTCACCAAACAAAATGTATCTGAAAAAATCTTCATCTTGATTTTTCTGGTTTTGTAACCATCTAGTGAATTCTACACGAGCAGGAAAATCTCCTTCTAGCAGTGCTTGCACCTTTGTAAAATGAAAAGGATATAAATTTTCTTTGTGTAAGATATTTCCTACGGAAGATTTTGAAATTTTGGGGTACATGGCAAATAGTCTTCGAACGCTAATTTCTGGATTTTCATCAACTTCCATTAAAATAACATCTTCATGTTCTGCTGTTACATCATTATGTCTCCCTGTTTCATTATTTTTTGGGACCACTGAACCTGTTTCTCTTATTCGTTGATGAAGAGCTGTAAATGTTGAGTGAGTGGGATGCTCACGATTGGGACATGTATCAGCGTATCTACGTTGCGCTGCTCGAGCGTTACACCTCATTTCGTCATAAACTAAATGCATATCGGCGTATTCCTCATTAGTAAAAATCATTTTTAAAAAAATTGAAATCGTTGTGTTTGAATTCCACAAAATAAAAAATTAAAAGATAAACTTTGCGAACTGACCACAATTTAACAATGAAAAACGTACGTTTTACTTTTGTTGGCAATTCAGAGCCAACTAGTGCAAAAAATATAAATTGAACTTTAATGACGAAAAAACGAAAAATTTTCAAATCCATTTTTCTAGAAAACGGTGTATCCTAATGACTTAAAGTAAGAGTACCTTTTAGTACTAGTATAACTGAAAATTTAATAATCTAGTGTCACAAATGCTTAAAAGTTAAATACAAAGAAGTTATGCGTTAAAATAACCGTTGACCTACCCAAAACGGACGCCTATGACCGGTATTAGAAATTCGCAATTGATGGAATCGATTCATCTCTGAAGGCTAAACAAGCGTACCAGTTTTTGTTTTTCTAAGTAGAAGCGTTCTGGAGGTATTTAAACAAAACTATTTACAAGGCGCCATCTTCAAAGAGCTTAGTTCCCTTAGGTGAATTGGGTTAAATTGTCTTAAAATTATCTGAGGAATCTCCGGTCTTCGTTTGTCAGGAGAGTTTCTGGACACCCTGTATAACATCACTTTCACCAAAAATTTACTTTGTAAATAGTGCAAATTATCGCCAATGACTCAAGATCATTTGTTAGATTTAGATTTATTAGCTATTGAGTCAAAAGGCACCAAAGCGTCATTTTGCCAAATAGTGTTAAGGTATTTGTTTAGGGTTTTTTTTTATTTCATGTTTTAGATATTTGATAATTTAATAATATAATTCTGTTATATAATGCATGCAGTATTTGTTTTATGTTTCATTTGTTTATTTCTTAAAAGCATGAACTGTATTTATCGAATATTCAAAGTTTCAGTTTGTATCTCTGTATGTAGCTAATTAATCAAATAAATCCGAAGCAGCAGTAGGCTACAGTAGTAGGAGCCACAAAATAGGTAGATATAAAATTTTGTGTAATAGCTTGTTGTCATCATGCTCATTCAGGCTCAACATATTGATACCAAATCTCATGAATTATAAACAATTTAATGCCATACTGTAGCCTTATATAAATTTAAAGAGAGAACACAATGACCTTGAAAAATTTTCACATTAAGAACCGTCAAAAGCAAGCTTTTACCCCGGACCCTAACTGACTCTCGACGGCAATGACTACTGCGAATGGCTTCTGCAGAAAGAGAAGTTAAAAATGTTTCGTCGACATAAAAAAATAACAACAAAAAACCATAGACGTATGCACGGAACAGAAATCTATTTTTTCGCTTATTTTATTACATATCCAAAACAAATTATGTAAAACGATTGCTCATTTTAATAAATGAATACAGGGTTAATACCTGTAATCACTATGTATAATGAGCTCAGTGGTAGCAATGCAAGATACAAATTTGGTAATCAAACATGAAATGATATCCACATGAGAATTTTGTCGTCTAGTGTCAATTTAGAGTACCTTAATAACTTAATTACAGGTGATTATAAATAATTTAAAGTCACTAATGTTTATTAATAATTATGAAGATATTTCTGTTACATTTAAATACATGTAAATAGATATATCCACTGTGTTTTTAGTGATTACTTTGATGTTGACATAAAATTAAATTGAATTATTCACACTAATGGAAATACGATGTATTGTAAAATGTTTATGCTATTAAAAAATGACATGTCTGCTTTATGTCTACGAATTTTTAATATAATATTTATGCAATGATACGAGCTGGTTTTTGGAAATAATCATAAATTAGGTGCATAAGAAATAAATTTTGTATGAGCAAGCTTATGAATCGAAAAGAAAATTAAATAATTGCAAGTGAAGAATTTTATAAGTAAGTAGTTATTTCATAATATTATGTGAAATTAACGACTCGTATTGGATTTTATGCAAATAACTCGAATTCATTTGTACATTGCTCATGTATTCTCCAGCCTTGAGAATTCTTAAAGACGCAGACTAATTAATATCAATGGTTTACTTTATGTTTAAATAAATACTTATTAAAAAAGCAATCAAGGACTTTATGAAAATCTATACTATTTTATTGAAGAAAGAGTACACATTCCGCTATTTATATGTTGGTTGTGCTCATTAATGCGTTGAGACCTAGATATGTGCAAGCGCCGAACGACCCAAAGCGTTAGTGCCATGTTGAACGCCGCTACAAAATTTGAAGATTCTGTAATATTACAGTGTAAGCATTTAGGGTAACCGCGTTTTGAGTAGCATCAGTTCAACTATGTTCAATGTCATAATATTTGCGACTATTTAATTTTTCAAATGCAGGCAAGACCTGCTTATATGAAAAAGCTGAACTATAGAATATAATATAAATCACATTATTTTGCATTACAAGTAGTTTACCTTATTATGTAGTAGGTGAATTTCTACTACTAATACCTTTTCGTATTGCTCATGACTGCATTAAAATTGAAATAGGTATACATAAATCTATTCACAACATTTCTTACTTATCAATCGTAGTTTGTATATGGGTACATGTGATTCAATAATACATTTTTCTACGATCATGGGGAAAAGTATACTTTTCCGCATGATTTATGTTACATTATACAGTAGGTCTATCGAACTGTTGTGACAATGCTTGTGTCCAACGTAATTGAGCGGATGTAAGCAGCATTAAGCCTGCTCCAGAGAACAATGTAGTGTTGCTGGCAACATCTCCACCACCACTTTAATTTTAGTGAAATAAAAATTTTATAAAGTTAGTTTTGTTTTTGTTGGTTATGTTGCTCTTCTGGATAGTTGAAGTTGGAAATTTTGAACTTCACTCGACTTCAACAACGAATACAATTAATTTCATTGGCTGAAAGTCACGTGACTTTGTGTCGCTGGCAACACTACGTCGTTCTCTGAAGCTGACTTTAAGCGAAAAGGTTTGCAGAAGATTTTTCTCAAGATACCGCTTGATGCAGCTTACCGTCTTACACTAAATACCAATACGCTGAATTACGCTGGATACAAGTAATCACCGGTAAAAATTTTCTCGTTTCCATAACTACGTGGTTTTTATTGTTAATATTTTTTGACATAAGCTTTCAAATTTTCAGTCAGTTTAGTTTGAAGGTTGGGTTTGATTTATTTCTAATTTCTCTTCGTTGTAAACTACCCAAAATGGATAGGAGTCTCTCAATGATGTTCCGACAGAGATATTGGAGGCCGCTAAAAATGCAAGTAATGCATTAATTCCTGCAATCAAGAATTCGCTATGAAAAAGAGCTTGTTACCATCGACTAATGACGTATGGGAAAGAACACTTTATCTTTAAAAGAACATGTATTTTTGGCCTATTTTCACAATATTACAAAACGTAACTCACTGTCAACTCTGGTCGAAGTATTCGATGTTGAAACTATGCTTCAAAGAAAAGGACATTGATATCGGAAAATACCTCAAGGTAATGGCATATTTGCAGAAATCAAATGATAGTTACAAGTCAAAAAAGGTATTAGAAGGAAATAGAAAATATTCTCTTAAATGCCCCAGACAACTTATGATCAAAGTAGCCACGATATTTGGAATTGCCGATGCCTCTCGCCGCGAAGAACTAGCAAATATGATGGTCTACGATATAGAAGACAAAAGAGATGTGTTTATTATGGGTCAAGTTTCGTTTAAGGGAAATCAGCTATGAAAAAAAAACAAATAACAAATAGCATTCAGAGGTCTGAATACAGAAACATTAAAATTTTCCCGCGGAAATGCGTCATTTCCATTATAAAGAAAATTTTGTGTACTTTAGAAAAAATCAGTTACATAAAAAATATTTTTTGCTGTGAATTATAGACATTTTTCTTAACACAGAAACGCCAAAATTTTTCCGCGGAAATGCGTCATTTTCATTACCTATATGGAAAAAATGTAGAAAAGCGGAAAAATATGACCAATTTTTAATTTTGATTTCTAAACGTATTTCTGAACACAAAAATCCAAATTTGGTAAATGAAAATATAACAGAGGAAGTGTAGTTGAAGGTCCCTGGGCATTCGGAATGATTGCCAATAACTCAGAAGACTTAAGAATGGTAACTTGTCCCGAAAATAAAAGGGATGCAGGCACGTTAATTCTCTTTTTGGAACAACATGTAGAGAAAGGGTCTATTATCCCTTGGGATATGTGGAAAGCGTATGAGAAGTTCACTAAATATGGTATTAGACTGTTAACGATAGTGTTATATTCGTTGCAGAAGACGGTACTCATACCCAACGGATCGAGTCGTCGCAGTCGGCTGCAAAAAAATTCAAAAAGGTCGACGTATTCCACCGGACGAATTTGCAGACCGACTCTGTGAGTACTTGTGGAGGCGCCATTGTAAGAAAAACAGTCTAGATCCGATGGATGAACTCATTAATTATATAAAATATGGAGATTTTTCAAATAAACAGTTTCAATATAAAAATCATTATCCGCCATAATATTGCCACAAAAGATACCTTAACTTTTAAATACATACAGAATTCTTACAAAGTCACATGATTTTTATTTAACATTTATTTATAAAACAAACATCTATATGGATATAATTAATATACGCGAGCGAAGCGAGCGCGCCCAGTCGACGTTTCGAAATCCGCGTGCGCGTATTTCGAAACGTCGACCGGGCGCGCTCAATTTAAAAAAACATGCTACAAATCCACTTACTTTTTATAACTTGAATAACATTCGTTTATTCACAAAACTTAAAAAACATGAATACTAATACTAATTAACCGTCTATTATTCACAAAACCCTAAAAAACATGAATATGTAAATGATTTTCCTCAATATTTTTTAAAAAAAAATTTCCGCAAATAAAATTATATATCATTAAAGCGCAAATTAAATTATCTAATTATTATTTCTATAACAGATTTCCCTTATTCTAAAGTCGAAGGAAAATGGAAATTTTCCGTAAATTTTTACATTTTTACATCAAATCAAAGCCGCAATTTTATTAATTTTGTATATCTAGAGTAGCATGTAATATAAAGACATTTAAAAAATAAATTTTTGAGGCAATTTTCAGTTAAAATATAATATAAGAAAAATTCGAGTATTCCGGAAAACGAAACATTTCCACGGAAAAAGAAAATTGGTTATATACTAGTAATCTTGTGTAGAACCTACCTATAGAACAATTTCTTTTGTAACTGATTTCCCTTGAACGAAAGTTGGGTCTTTATTATTACCACACTAAACACAAAACCATGATTCAAGAAAATTGGTAGTGAACAACAAAGAAGCAATTAATTAAATATGTCAATATATATCGAAGTTATGCTATTTTGCGCCCTAGAGATGCCCCTCATGATCGGTTTTTCTTATTCTATAAAGGGGGTAAATGTACTAAGTAATGTGTGGATATCAACACCTTCGGGAAAATACCATCAAATATCGCTGGTTATTTAAGCCTCATAAACCTCGATCCGTATACAGGAGATTGTTTTCGGCGCTCTTCTACCACAGTATTAGCGAACTTCAAGTCCAATATTACAAACATAAAACGACATGGTGGGTGGAAGTCCACAGCAGTAACTGAGTACTACATTGAGGATTGTGTAAACGATACTACAGGAAACAACTACTCTGCGGACTAATGCCCCGACTGGTATTGAATTACTCTACTCTACTCTACTGTGTGAACAGCCAAGAACCCTTGTCGGACACACCACCAGACATAGACCGGCTGCGGGCTTGTTAGCCCTCATCAGTATGCCATAGGTGAGATGACCGACAATTGAACTGGCTGTTCCTTCATATGTATGTTCACATATAAACTGAATGCAGGTGAGATATAAGTGAGAGGTCTGCGTTAAGTACCTGCTGCAATGTAGGTCGCTTCCTGTAAGTCGAGCCGCTTAGGCCGAGCAGGGAGCTAGCAGACCACTAATATCTCACATTGAGGATTGTTTGAATAAAGCAAAGCAAAGCAAAGCAAAGCATCAAGTCCCTCATCAGAACTTCAAGAGAACCGTGCTGAAGCACGTAGTACAGTAACAGTATGTTTTGTGACCGAAGAACAGCATCTAGCAGCTATTCCATCGTTACTGAAGTTAGAAGCTAATCCTGTAACACATACTTTGTCAACAGTAAATTCCACGGCTGAAGAACATCCTCAACCGCTATTGTCTAAGCAATAAATTTACAAAATGCCGCAAATTGTACATATCATTTCAATAGTTTTATTTGTGTTGTAAAATAAGAATATTTCAGTAATGCCTTAACATAGAGCAACCGAATTTTGTATATGATTTGCGTTTATTGTCTTTAATTGGTAAAAATATGAATTTAATAATAACAAGGGCCGGACTAGAGGTAGAGCACCCTTAAAATGATATCAGTATCAGCCAATTATTAAATAATTTTACCAGTATTAAGGAAATGTAATTTTTTATTCTTACGATTTTTTTGAAAAAATTGACGGTTTTTGAGAAAGTCGGGAATTTTGTAAAACAGTCATTTATTACTAATTGAATCGTACAAAAAACAAAGTAGTAGTAGCAGTTTTACGAAGAGTAGGTTATGATTTCATTTTTGACGTTTACAAATACTGCACATTACCACGTATTATTCCATCGTCTAGGAAAATGCCTGCAAAATTTTCATTTCGTAACAAATTGACATGTTAATATTGGGGTTTTGTGAGGGTAATTATTGTCAATGAAGTATACAGAAGCACCGAAGAAGATTATTTCCTCATCGTTTGATTCCACACCTTTGCTAATGTTGAGAGGAGGACTCGAAATACTGGATCATTTCCAGTTAGCAAAGAAGGAGGACCTGTTAATTATGCAGTAAACGCACAATCTTCTGGACGTGCTCTGTGTCGCTAGAGTTATGAAGCACCTTGTATAATTGTCACTATATTTTCTGTTTTATATTTATTGGCTTGTAGATCATGTTATCAAGAAACCTAACAGTCTGTTTTTATGTATTTTTGTATGCAGTATAAGAATATTTTGAATTTAAAAATTTAAAATAATAATTGCAAAAACAAAATAAAATAAATAGTTTGTTTGGCATTTGAAAACAAGATCCAGATTTAACAAAATATAGCAAATTAGGGTATGGCACCCAAAAAAAGTTTCGTCTACGGCTTTAGCCTAACCTGTGCGACACTTTGTCCGTCTCCTGTTTCCAATTTTTGGACACCTTAAGGAAGGGTGTGCCAAAAACGGTATTGCGCCAAGTTGCCTCACCCTTAGAAAAGGCCCTATAAGAACCGCTTGCCATGAATAATAAAGACCGGTTACTAATTTAATGTTTTAACTAATTAGTGAATCAATTTTAATGAATCTTTAAACAGGATTAAGAGAAATACTTGAAAACCTTGATTTTTTCAAATTGTTAAGTTTTATACTACAGTAAATAATAGATAATTATCGTGCTATAGAAAAAAATATTCAAAACTTATATTTACTGTGGTGGATTAAACCATAACTAGAAAATCAGTTAATTTTTTAAAACTGCTATATATACTTTGACAAGAAAATGTGTCTAAAGATGTGTTCTATGTATTGTTAAAGTACAATAACTTTCACTAGCTGATCGTAAAATAGTAATTAAGTGTATTATAGAATGTAGGTAACTAATAAAAAATGCTTCTACTGAGTTACGTCGCACAAGGTGATTTCACACATTTGCAAAATTCACTAATATTCACATCCATTACGTTTTGGGTAATGCAAATAAAATAAAAATATATTTTTGCGTACCCTTGAGTACAATTATATTTAACACATTCTTTTGCTCCTTGTCCCACTTGCTCATATTGTATTTTTTAAATGTCACTTCATGGTCAAACCCATACAATCCAGATGTATTCTTCAGCATTAGTACTTAGTTGCAGTAAACTATGACTATTATTTACTTTAAAAAATAGTGCTTGTTTTAAAATCCCTTTTCAAAATGCCGTCAGTAACTGTATCTAATCATATATGAAAATAAAAACTATATCCTATTTTCAATAATACAAATTTATTATTAAAAAACAGGATTTAGTTTATTTGTAAAGCAGTAATTAAAAATTAACTTACAGAAGGCAGTCTTTTCTTCGCTCAATGTAGATTCTGGTAGTTAGGAGATGAATAATAGGTAGCACCTATTCTTATATTACCCATGTAGCCATCTGAACCCGTCGTATGCTATCGGTACTAATTCTATCTATATAAATCTGGTTACAATATTTACTCTATGATTAACACTTAATACTTTACACAATGTGTTACATATTCAATAAAGTTCCGCCAATTGTTTTCAAACATTCCAATAGATAATATTTACTGCCTTTAATATTTATTCATGCAACACGTGCAAAAAGTACGTGTTTATTGCACACGACATACAATTCTGGACAACACGAGTGCAATAAACACTTTTCGTACGAGTTGCATAAAATGTTTTTTCTACGTTCATGCAAAAATCAAAAAATGTTGTATTTGGGTGACACTAAGTATAGGAAAATAAAAAGCGTTATTTAATAGCAAAATATTTAATAATTAATTAGTATTATCGATTTGCATTGAGAAAGTTATGTTACGAACAATTTAACTCAAATTTTATTTTTGCCGTTAATGTTATAAATAAATGTACAATTTGTGCAATTTTCAATATTAATATTTCCTAGAGAATTATTTTTTAATTCTACTTCTTAATTTGTGATTTCACTAAATGTACTAGTACTTGGTATCTATACATTGTCACTTTCTTCACGCTGAAATATTTGTTTCGCAACATTGAGTTTGTTTAAAGTGATTCGTCTACGTATCCTTCCGCTACTAGCTACTGTCGACGATTTCCATCTGCCGTGTCATTTGAGCTCTAATATATCTCATGGCTGTGCAAGTAGCTTAAGTAAATGCGCAACAGAGTAACAGAGTAGGGATAGAGCGCTCGTCCAGGCAACTGAGGAAAGATGCAAGGAAAAAGAAGTAACTTTCAATTTATTACTGGTTTGTCTTCACATACTGAGACAATGTAAAAATAAAAAATACTGACAAAAAGAAAAAGGTAAGCATTTAAGAGTAAAAGACTTATAAACAAATGTTAGACACGCTCATACGTGAAATTATAAATTAATTCACAATAATGGTTTTCAGGCTTTCACGGCCAGTGCTGTAATTTGATACATGGTGATTTTCCGTGTTGTTATGCTGTGACCTCGGTAACTGGTAGCTGCCAAAAACAGAGTTAAAATGCACATCCCTAGCATTAGCCGGGATTCTTTTACCTGCCCTGGTTATTCTCGGGCTAGGCTCTGTGGGGACAGACCTGCTATCGGTGTCTCTGGGCCTGTCCATATATTGATTTCGGTTCCTATTGTTGGTATTACGACTGCTACGGTCGGAACCGTTCTTCGGATAATGGTGGTCCTCCGAGGCGTTCCGTAGCCGCCGCTGTAACTGGTCGCATCCCATGCTTCCAGACGTTTCGCCGCTCTTCACTGTCGGCATCTTCAGTGGTGACTCTGCAAAAGCTTCGCCGCGCCTGAGGCCGAGAGGGACCTCGTTAGCGGTCTCGTAGTGTCGGTGCAGCTGCGCGCTTCTGCACTTGCGTAAACAGCCAGTGGACGGGGCACGATCGATATCAGCAATGACGCACGACCCGTCGCGGTTGAATAGCCGCGAAGGCGTGGCCAAGCTATTAGTCATCGATCGTGTGACGTAGGAAGTGGTACGAACGCGTACGGATTCGCGCCGTTGGGTAGTGGGCGGGGCCTGAAGCTCGGCTCGCGCACCGATGATCTCCTCGTCATTGGTCGGCAACCCAGTAGGCGTGGCTACGCTGTTATTAGTCATGGACCGTGTAATGCGGGTGTTGGCACAAGTGAGTTCGAACCTGCGCAATCGGCCGGTAGGCGAGGCCTCAGGCTCAAATTCGGCGACTAGGCCCGCCCCGTCACGGTTAGGCACACATGTAGGAGTGGCCACGCCATTAGTTATCGACAATGCACTACTCGCCGACGCTGTTGCTACAGCATTTCCCTGGTCACGTATCACGATGGGGGCTTCCGTTCGCCCTGCAATTCCCACATTACCATAGCCACTCAACCCATCCCGTTGTTTGTTTTTCAATAAGGGTAGCCACGTTCTACTCATACGGAACCCTTCATCGCGGTTCATGTGCCTCGCGCATAACCAAGTTATAAAACCCCGTTGTTCTCACGAGAACGCTAGTGTTCTTGAACTGTATTGCATGTCCCTCGTCCAACGCATGTTGGGCGACGGCGGACTTCTCGAGTTGGTTAAGTCGTAAAACCCTTTCATGTTCCTTTTTCCTGGTGACAACCGATCTCTGTGTCATACCTATATAGTCTTTGCCACATTCACAAAGGATGCGATAAACTCCAGGAATGAAAAGAGGATCTAGCGGATCTTTCACTGGCCTCAACTCCTGTTGGACTTTTCGGGTGGGCAAAAATCTTGTCCTCACCCCCCTTCTTTGGAGCACTTTCGCAATGCGATCTGTCACACTATTAACATATGCTAGGCATACCACCTGCAGATCTTCTTTCGGTTCCTCGCAATCTACCCGTATGTGTTTTGGGTTAATCACACGGTTTATATCCCGTTCTTTATAACCATTCACTTGTAAAACCTCAGACAGATGTTTTAGCTCATTGTCTAAATGTGTTGGGCCAGAGATTGTCTTAGCCCTGTTGACTAATGTTTTAACAATCGTTCTCTTTTATGCCGGGTGATGATTCGCATTTGCTTGTAGGTAGCTATCAGTATGGGTGGGTTTCCTGTACACACGGTGGGCCACCCGACCGTCATTGCTGATATCGATCGTGCCCCGTCCACTGGCTATTTACGCAGGTGCAGAAGCGCGCGCAGCTGCACCGACACTACGAGACCGCTAACGAGGTCCCTATCGGCCTCAGTCGCGGCGAAGCTTCTGCAGAGTCACCACTGAAGATGCCGGCAGTGAAGAGCGGCGAAACGTTTGGAAGCATGGGATGCGATCAGTTACAGCGGCGGCTACGGAACGCCTCGGAGGACCACCATTATCCGAAGAACGGTTCCGACCGTATCAGTCGTAATATCAACAATAGGAACCGAAATCAATATATGGACATTCCCAGAGACACCGATAGCGGGTCTGTCCCCACAGAGCCTAGCCCGAGAACAACCAGGGCAGGTAAAAGAATCCCGGCTAATGCTAGGGATGTGCATTTTAACTCTGTTTCTGGCACCTACCATTTACCGAGGTCACGGCATAACAACCCAGAAAATCACCTTGTATCAAATTAATTCACAATAAGCTTTTCACATTTAACACTATTAATAATAATTGTAGGTAAGAAATATGTAACACAAAACTTATCTCCAGATGGGATCGAAACGAATATATTATGAGAGTCTGCGGTTTTGGATATTATGTATTCAAAAAACAGGTTGTGATCCTTACCATGATTTTGAACGAAAAATAGTATAAAAATTATAAATTATGTCAAAACAAGACACAAAACTTATCACCGGATGGAACAAAAACAATTATAAGATTTTAAATTAAATATAATAATGGAAATGTTATAAATCATGTCAAATATCATTACATCATCATCTGTTCATTGGTTATATGAGTTGTTAGTATATATAATCTCGGTGGTCTGTTATCGGTAAGTTAAATTAGTTATTCTTGCAAATAATTATTTATTGTGCCAAAAATTCGTTTCTAAATTACTGCCATGGGATCCTAATCATTGGAAATATGGAGAACAATGTTTTACAAAATGCTGTCAGAATGTTTTCCTTTGTGATAGTTATTTTACATATTGTGAATTTGTTGTAAAATTTGTAATCCGTATCGTATAAAATACTGTTTCGAAACGTACATACATTCAAAATCTAATAAACCATTTGAAGGTTCCAAACAACAACCAGAACAAACTCAATTACTGTAATTTAATACAAATTCTTTCCCGATGGAGGATAGTCCATGTTGTTCAAGCACCCTTGCTAATAATCATGATGATATAATGAGATATTCCAAACATTCATAACAATTCTCTTTAGACAAACAGTCTAATATGGCATTTATGAAACAATTTGAACAAAAATTGTAAGTTTCTGCATAGAAATATTTATTCAAAATAAATTTGATTAATATTAAAAATTGATTGTTATTAATTGTTATAACATAATCATTCATAATAATGCCTTATGCTATTATGCAGAATGTTGTGACTTGATTTTTTATAAATTTATTTATTGTTATTGTTTATTGTTGTTTCACAATAATATTTAAATGAGTATAATACAATGTTACCATGATAACTGGTAATATTGTATATACTCTTTTAAATATTGTTGTGAAACAAAGGTGAAGTTAAATAAAATAATTTTAAAAATCTCTCTTAAATTAAATATTTGTTTTACCGACGAAGTCGGTAAGCTATGAAGTAAACATTATTACCGACTTAGCGATCTTATTTTTAATTCGATTATTTTGGTGGCCAAGCACAATGAGGGCGACCTGTCGTTTATATGTCAATACTGTTTCAATGTTGGCACAATTAAAAGAACCTTCTTGTATTGTATATTCTGTGGTATATTTGCTCCAGTATTTGCAAGAAGTGTTGCGGAAGATCTCCTTAAGCAGTGCCCTGTACAGCTCAGGATTCTCCAAATGCAGAAATTTTGCGGGTTCATACTGGATTTTAGCAAACATGTTCCCACCAATAGGTTAAACAGTGCACTTTTTATTTCGGTAATTATAATTGATTAAAAAAAAACGTTTATGCGGAATAATGCTGCAGGACCATTTTTTTCACAAAGTATAGTTCAATAAAGTTTTGTTTTTGTAAGAACGTAGAAAATTACTTTATGGTTACGTCCTATTGTAGAAATAGTTATTTATGTTAATATTTTGAAAGTAGATTCAGAACTTATTTAAACAAAAATTGAGTGTACAGGGATCTCTTACATATACAATTAAAAAAAAATAAAAAATTCAGGTCGAAATTGATTTAAAAATATACTTCTGCGCGGCACTGGAAACTGGTCCTCTGTAAATCCTGATAAGGTGGCAATCTGCAACCGGGCAAAAAAGGATATACATTTTATAACGGCTATTTTATACAATAAATAAACTTTTTTTGCCGCTATTGTTATAAATTATTAATAGATTTAATTGTGGTTTTAATTATTAAAATAATTTGACATATCTGATGTTACAATATTTTGGGTCAATCTTACCCAGTTTCTATAAACTAACACAAATGTTTCTGCTTCTTGTCCGTTTTGACCTCGTAAGTTATTGACAGCACCTATGATACGTTTCCGTATATGGTCTATAGTGTGTATCTTCTTGTGATACACTTAATTTTTTAAATATCTCCACAAAAAGGAGTCCAAATGATTTAAAGTCAGGATATCGTGGCGGCCATAGTACCGGTCCTCCTCATACAATCCCTTGATATTAATACTTGAACACGCTATACATGACACGGATATAATTGAGCCCCGTGTATCATACGCCACAATGCTGCAATACGCCGTTGAAGTCCTAGACCTTCATCTCCTTCACAATTCGGATGCAAATTTCCTGTGTTATGCAAATATTCGCAATACAAAAACGTTAATATTTACTATAAGTAATCGATAGCCCAGCGATGTAAGGTTGAAAATATTACAACTTCAATCATTTTTTACTCGGAAAATGATTTTACATTTACAATTTTTTTTTTTTAGATATTGACTATAGACATTTTTTATGACTCATCTACTCCAAATTTTTTTTAGGTAAATTGTGAATCCTGTATAAAAAGCAATCAGTCTCTAGACAAGTCAGTAATTCTCAAAAATAAAAATTATTTTTCGTATTTCAATACTTTTTATATTTTACCAAAGAAAGGAAACCGTTATGGAATTAAGTTTAATATTCAGTCATAGGTAACCGATATATTTAGTCTCTAATATAAATAAAAAATCGACTCTCTCTACTGACTTCGTAAATTATAAATTACGCGGTTTTAATTAATACAGTTGCACAAGAAGTTGGTACAGACATTCAAATATAGGTAATATAATTCAAAGAACAAATAGAAAAAGCTAATACATTGCAATTATTTCTTTTTGGCATAATTTTAGTTTCATCTGTTTGTTTTGGTATGTATGTGAAAAAAATTAATTAAATAAACTCTTGCGTCACAGTTCTGCATTCCTAACCAAAATGTCACACCGGGAAAAACAGGTAGGTAATTAAAATTTGAATATTGGTATATCGTTTCAAAACTGCAAAAAGTTTAATTTAAGGATTGGAATGTATTTTATCGCCAACTGCCCATAGAGCCTTGCATTACCATAGCGATTTTGGGAAGTAAACGAACATTTTATTTTACTGTAAAATTAAGCATTTTACACATAGACTTAATATATTAGTCGAGGCAATGAACTAAAAAAGTTCTAAAACTAGTTGTGGTGGACGGATCGGAATGCGGTTTTTTGCATTCTCTTCCAAAAATTATTTGTAAAAAATGTGGCAACATAGAATTTCTGATAAATCGGAAATTGAATTGTTGCAGCCAAAAATGCATTCAAAAAATGCATTATTTGAGAGGCCTCTTGGAAGATGTCAAAATAAGTGTCAGAATTGGCCCAGATCGAGTACTCGGGGGTTTTCGAGGTCGCTGATCACGAATATGATGTTCAAATTCACCCCCTGAATACCTGGAGCTCAGGAACGCCGATGAACGTCATCTCCGTGGGATTCTCCCACAAATCACGCGGGAAAGAAGAGAAACTCGGCGCTAGGGGTTTTTCTGGGTCGCTGAATCCATATCTGGCATCGGCGAACACCCCACGGGCACCTGGTGCGCCGGAACCTGGACGCGGACGTCATCTCCGAGAATTTTCCTGAGAAGAGTCCTAAAAACCACCCGAAAATCATAATAGGGGTGTTTTGTGGGGCGTTGAATCCGAATTTCACGTCGGAAATGACTCCCCGAACACCTAGTGCACCAGAACCTGATCCTAAACGTCATCTCCGTGGCTTTTCCTGATACATTCAAAAAAGGCGAACCGAAAATCGTTATGGGGGTTTTTTTGGGTCGCTGAATCCAAATATGACATCGGCGAACACCCCACGGGCACCTGGTGCCCCCGAACCCGGACTTACACGTCATCTCCGAGAATTTGCCCACCAAGATCGCTAAAAACGACGCAAAAAATCATTACAGACGCGTTTTTGGGCCGCTTAATTCAGACACCTGGTGTACCGCGGGACCTGAAGGTCGTCTCAGTGGGTTTTACAGACACGACCGCAACAAACTCACCAAAAACCGCCTAGGGCCTTCGAAAAAGTTGTTCCAGTTCCAGGCGTTGGGAAGGTAGTTTTGGGCGTGAAATTTGGATTAAGCGGCCCAAAAACGCCCCTACATTGATTTTTCGATTGTTTTTGGCACTATTCTCATGAAAATTCTCGGAGATGACGTGCACGTCCGGGTTCGGGGCCACCAGGTGCCGGTGGGGTATTCGCTGATGTCATATTTGGATTCAGCGACCCAAGAAACCTCCCATAACGATTTTCGATCCGTCTTTTTCGATTGTGTCTAGAAAAGCCACGAAGAATATGTTCAGGGTGAGGTTCCGGTGCACCAGGGGTTCGGGGGGTCGTTACCGACGTGAAATTCGGATTCAGCGCCCCAAAAAAAACCCCCATAACAATTTTCGGTTCGCCTTTTTTGATTGTGTCAGGAAAAGCTACGGAGATGACGTTTCGGGTCAGGTTCCGGTGCACCAGGGGCTCGGAGGGTCGTTATCGACGTGAAATTCGGATTCAGCACTCCAAAAAAAACCCAATAACGATTTTTGGTTCGCCTTTTTTGATTGTGTCGGGAAAGGCCACGGAGATAACGTTTTGGGTCAGGTTCTGGTGCACTAGGTGTTCGGGGGGCCGTTTCAGACGTGAAATTCGGATTCAACACCCCACAAAACGCCCCTACTATGATTTTCGTGTGGTTTTTGGCACCCTTCTCAGGAAAATTCTCGGAGAAGACGTCCGCGTCCAGGTTCCGGCGCACCAGGTGCCCGTGGGGTATTCGTCGATGCCAGATATGGATTCAGCGACCCAGAAAAACCCCTAGCGCCGAGTTTCTCTTCTTTCCCGCGTGATTTGTGGGAGAATCCCACGGAGATGACGTTCATCGGCGTTCCTGAGCTCCAGGTATTCAGGGGGTGAATTTGAACATCATATTCATGATCAGCGACCTCGAAAACTCCCGAGTACCCGATCTGGGCCAGTTCTGACACTTATTTGCCAAGTTTTGACATCTTCCAAGAGGCCTCTCAAATAATGCATTTTTTGAATGCATTTTTGGCCGCAGCAATGCAATTTCCGATTTGTCAGAAATTCCATGTCGCCAAATTTTTTACAAATAATTTTTGGAAGAGAATGCAGAAAACCGCATTCCGATCCACCACAACTAGTTTTAGAACTTTTGGACTTTTTACTAGTTTATTGCCTCGACTATATCTATGATTTTACCTGATGCAAATATTTATCAATATAGCCTTTACTGTATGACATTACAGTAATCATTTGTTGCTGTCACAGCCCCAACAGTAAAAGTTGTGTCACAAATTTTTTATAGAAAATGATGGAAGAACATATTTAGTGCACACTGCCTGAAATTCAGAAAAAAATCGTTAGAAACGAGTTTCGAAACTCAAATTAAAAAATATATTGAAAACGTTTTACTGGCATATTTTATGTGGCTGTATTATTCCATTGTGAAAGCAACCCTTTCAGCAAAATATGGCGTTGATATTAGTAAATATAAAAAGCTTACTGTTTCCTTAAAACAAAAAGGATTCCAAAAAAGTCCAAAAGACTTTCACAAGAAGAAATATTTTTACTTGATGATGAAGGTAATAATTTATGCTAACTTTTCAAGAATAATTTAATATAAATGTAGTAATTATTTTAGATTTCTGTTTGGCATTGTTGGGACTTAACGTAATGAAGAACTTTTTAATTTAAAAGTAAGTGACATAGAGCACAAAGAAACAATTCTGATTGTGCATGTAACTAAAACAAAGACTTGTAGTAACAAGTAAAACCTGTAGAATTATTTAGCAAATGTTTAGCCATGCGTCTTAAACCGACGCCTCACGACCAATATTTCCTAACTTATAGAAATGGTAAATGCACAGTTCAGCCAGTTGGAATCCATACTTGCCAACTATGCCAACTATCTACATTTACCAGAACCTTCATTTTATACAGGACATTGTTAGGACATTGTTCTCGCTTCACATCCGCCACTCTCTTTGCCAACACAGGCAGCAGTAAGGAAAATTTAAAACGTCACGGAGGGTGGAAAAGTTACACGATTTCAGAATCCTCAATCAACAAAAGAAAAATCGGAAAGACGATTTTAGATGAAGGTCAAACTGAGAACATAATTATTAGGTACCATTGATAATTCTACTAAATATTTATAAATTGTTAACATAGATAACAATCCACAAACATTTTGAGTTGAAACTCCTTCGATTTCTGGAATTAATTTTTATTATGGGTCAGGGTGTACGTTCACGTTTATTACCTATATAACAAAAAATAAGTACTTAGATTTGTTTTGTATTTGCTGTTATTTTTCTATTTACTTTATCATAATGTAATGTGATAAGTTATAATATCTCTATTTTTTTAAATTATTAATTTTTACGGTAGCCGATAAAATTTTGTATGCATCACATCAGAAAAATGTCTTTACTGAACTCTTCTGTTACTCGCGTCATAATCTCAAGCTCGTTCAATAAATAATAACTTTTTTTACTGTTTCAGAAAGGTATTTTAAGCTAATATAAATCAAATCTCCTACAATTCCTATCAATGAAGTCATATGTATGTTCTCTGATACCAAACACCAAGGTATGCTAATGAACAATTCCACAGACAAAGCTCTATTCGATAATTATCTAAAGAAAATAATCTAATTTACTAACCTGCTAATGAAACACTTTATAAATATCTAACTTCACTTTTTGGCAGTGGGAACACGACAAATTCAACCACAATAGATGAGATCTGACCTATTTCTGCATTTTTAGGATTGCTTCTTCAGGAGGTCTCCTTTAAGTAGAATCAAATATCTAACTATAAAAATTATTATAAAAATTAAAATTATTTGAAGTTAAATATCGACAATGACAAAAAGTGACATCCTGTTAATGAATGACAATACCTACTTGAAAAATGTTCACCTTTTATGTAAAAGTTTTTATATATTTTTAGGTATTAATAATTTTGTCCACTGAGTAGTTAGTTTCACACAATATTATTAATACCTAAAAATATATAAAAACTTTTACATAAAAGGTGAACATTTTTCAAGTAGCTATTGTCATATTTAATTCATTGACAGGATATCACTTTTTGTCATTGTCGATATTTAACTTCAAATAAATTTAATTTTTATAATAATTTTTATTGTTAGATATTTGATTCAACTTAATGTAGACCACTTGAAGAAGCAATCTTAAAAATGCAGAAATAGGTCAGATCTCATCTATTGTGGTTGAAATTGTCGTGTTCCCACTGCCAAAAAGTGAAGTTAAATATTTATAGAGTGTTTCATTAGCAGGTTAGTAAATTAGATTATTTTCTTTAGATAATTATTGAATAGAGCTTTGTCTGTAGAATTGTTCATTAGCATACCTAGATGTTTGGTATCAGAGAACATACATATGACTTCATTGGTAGGAATTGTAGGAGATTTGATTTATATTAGCTTAAAATACCTTTCTAAAACAGTAAAAAAATGTTACAAAAGCTAATAATAAGGAATATATGGGTAGATATTGTGGGTGTAATTCAACGAAGGTTGGGGCTTTTGTCCACTGAGTAGTTAGTTTCACACAATATTATTAATACCTAAAAATATATAAAAAATAATAACTTTACTGACATGATACATAAATAATTATTATCTTTGGGACTATCTCAAAGAGCAAAAATTAATGGGTTGAGATATGGACACCGTGAAGGAGTGGCGGCTTGTTCGAGGAGGCAGGCGAGGCTAAGCCTCCTCTGCGGTGTTTGTAGCATTGCTAAGAAAATGTCTTTTATTTATTTTTATTTTACATTACGTAGGTACCTACCTATATCATATTTTTATATTTATTTTGTTATAAATCTATTTTCACCTGTAACTAATTATTAATTAAGATCTCGAGTCAGCAAATAAATACGTGATTTTTGAATGTGCTTGAAATTTCGCGCTCTCCGAATACGTAGCACATGCTAACGGAGCTGCTGGCAACTAAGCGCGGTAAGCCTCCAGTGCATTCACATATATATCTAATAGTGCGCAACCTTGAACAATAGGGTTAGCGTCATTACACCCGCAAATAAATCTCAGCACAGGCAACTAGTTGCTATCAACTATCTCTTTATAACATGTAAGTTTTTTAATATAGCCACCCTTCTTCTACCACCGTGCGATCGTCCGTCGTGAAATCTCGGCACTCTCGGCAGTAATCGGAAATAGAGCAATTCGAACAAAACAAAAACATTGACCATTTGTCATTTGTAATCTATGATCTGCAACTTCGCAGGTTTCTGTGATTAAATGGTGTTTTTGTGTAATTTAAAACTGATTTTTTAAGAATTTGTGTTTGACAAGCAATCTTTTACATTTTACTAGTACTTATTTAAAACTTTATTTAAAAAATGAGGGCTCAAAGTAACAATAACGTCAACAGCTTCTCTAGTTGCATGGACATTGTAAATTATTTGCTATTAAAACGATTTCATACTCTGTTACGAGGAAAAGCTGATAATTAAACAAAAATCTAGACGTCGCAGTTATGTCGGATCAAGTTAATGGTCTTCAAAGAAAAATGAAAGACGTTGCTCCTCAAGCTTATTTTAATCACTAATATGGACATAAATTAAATTTAGTGTTCAGTAAAGCTTGCAACGGAATTAAAGTGAGATTTTTTTTTACAAAAATACTATAGTATTTTCTTAGAAGACATTGAAGAAATTATTAACGATGACCCGCCATCAAAGAAAAGAAAAACATCATATAATTTTGAAAGAACTGATATTCATTATAAACAAATTTTTTGTGAAATTTTAGATACTATAATAGTTCAAATTGAAATAATATTTTCTGACTTCACTTCACTTCAAGCCTCCTCTACTGAAAACATCACTAGCCGCCACTGCCGCGTACGCCTTGCAACAGGCTCATGACTGCCAATCCAATTGCATGTTTGAAAAGCGTTAATTTAAATCTTGGAACACCGTTGCAGAATTAGAATTACTGAACCATTTCTATCTAGTTTCTACTAATGTAAAGGAAGATTACATGTGCATTCTCCATTTCCATCTTTACAGTATTTAAATACTTCTGAGAAATAAGGCGTTCAACAATAAACACAAAGTTAACAAATGTCGCATCTGTCAAAACATCTGCTAATTTTTGTCTTACTTCCAGAATAATTAGATTTATTATTTAAATTATTGTATTTTTTAAATGTTATGAGTTATACCAAATAAAATAATATTCTTAAATATTAACGTGTACAAAATTTTTATTCTACATCTGCTACTGTCAAAATTCAATATAGCGCCCATAAAATAATGACGTTAGATGAAATTTTCAAAAAGCGCTACGTTCATTTTTTCACATTCTCAGCAACGACAGATATCTTGGATCTGTTAGGTTTATCTTATTGGCTATCAAAAGGCATAACTTTTTTCTAATTTGGGTCACTTGTATATTTTACGGTCTTCTTGATGCCAATGGTAAGCCACGAAGAACGGACCACCCTATAGGTATATTATTAATCGAGATGTATATGCTTGGTTTCAATTTCAGTACTTCAACCTTCAATTTCCATTACCTAAACGTTACTTTTATTAAGCTCTGACAAAAGCTTAAATATTCTAAATAATTACAATTGAAGCAAAAACGTAGCTGTTTCGGTACGTAAGCACAATTAAAAATAAAATCAAACTTACATATGTTTTTTATTGTGTTATGCGCTTTAAATACTTGGCTATAGAGATAATTGGGTTAATTGATTGAAAACCAACTACTTCCGAGTTAGTAGGAAGCTGTTGTTTAAACAAATACCTAATTGTTTTTCGTCTTAGACTGCCCAGAACCAATTGTCTAATATTTTTCAGCAACTCTGATTATTTTAACCTTGATTGTGTTGTTATTAAAAAAGCAAGTAGCCTTTGCTAATCAAGATACTGAATCATCACCGCTCATCAAGCCACTCAGTGTAACGATAGCTGGAAATAATGCTGCGGCGAACAAAAAAGTGTGAAATTGTAAATTGCAAACGGACGGGGTGTAATCATTTATTTTTATATAATGACGATATTTTTTAACCTTCATTTTTTTAATGAAATATTAATAATTAAACTCGATCTTTGAAAAAATTGAGCATATTTCGCAAATTAATTAAAGTATATTGGTTCGCCTAAATACTTGTCACCCAGTCAATGGTAGTACTTAAAAAACGATAAGGTTGAAAATCAATGATCTGGAAGAAATAGCGTTTATGAAAAATGATTTCCTAAAACAATAGAACATAACAGAACATATATATACATGAGGTCACAATAAAAATTATACCTAACTGAGATAGAATTATTTCTGCTGAATCAGTGTTATATTTCCGTACATGAAAAAATTTACGTCTTCTTTATTCATACCTAAGTTTAAAATTTTTAAATAATAATAAATAATATTATTCTTTATTTTTATTATTTTTTCAATTACAGGAATAAAACAACAACAACAAAAATGCAATTATATGGGATGCATATACCTATAAATATAAAAGTCTTCTACAAACAACAAAAATAATAAGAATGCTAACAAAATGAAACAAACTGCAATTTATTAAAACAAACAAATTACGTTAAACGAGCTGCACAGTTACAAATACTCTTTAAAATATCACTATGTTTATCACAGTTATAAGCAATTTTATTATAAAGCCCGCATATCAACGATATAGGACGTTCTCTTCAAATGTTTGTGCGTGGAGCGACGTAGTAAAACAGAGCTTGCTGTCTTGATTTCACGTGGGGTATCATAAAATATGTTTTTTCTAAGAGTTTGGTACAATCAATTTTGTTATTCAAGATGTTACACAGAAAACAAACCAACATAATATTCTGTCCGAATTTCAATGAATCAAAATTAAATATGATAAGCAGATAATTCTGTGAAAAACCTCTGGGAGGATAAGACCCATCTTGCAAAAAGTATAAAAATTGTCTCTAAACTGATTCCAAACGCTGCCAATGAATAATTTATATTTATGACTTTAGGATCATCATTAATAAAAAATAAAAATAATATGAGACCTAAATTTGAGCCTTGTGGAACACCTGATGTAGGAGAAAATGAATCTGAAAATTTTTATATCTGACAATAAAATGTCTATCTCTTAAGTAAGAAGTGAACAATATAATCAAGGCCTCGGAAAATTAAAAACTTTCTGGGTTTAACAGACGTATATAGTGGTTTATTTGATTAAACGCTTTTTAGAAGTCAGTACTTACGACGTCGACTATTATCCAAAATCTCAGAAACGTATTGAGTAAAAACTGTTAAATTCGATATTGTTGATTTCCTTTATATAAGACGGTATTGGCGGCCAAATAAGCTGCCTAGAAAAACTTTATAATTTACCATTCAGTACAGTTTCAAAAATCTCTCTAGTTGGCATTGAGTTATAACTCAATGATAATTGGATACGTCGCTGTGATTTCCCTTTTTCGGTAAACGTTTAGTGCAACTGAATAATATTTGCAAAGGCTCAGCAAGACCATACGCACTATTGCTAAAAACAAAACTAGTAACTCCATCACCATTTACTGGTTGTGACTGAATGACGACATTAATGAAGTAATTTCCAAAAGTGTTAACAATATCTGTAGGATTGGACAACCCACTGTCGTTATAAAATACAAAACTTCTATAAGCTTTGTTAATAAGACGCTTAGGTACGAAATATACGAAAACGGATAAATTGGACGTAGAATTTTCGTCGTACTTTTGCAAAATCAGTATCTACAATGTTTAAATTTTCTTCCTCTATAATATAGAATATTATTCAGTATGTCTTCCACAATGTTCTTTTAACTGTCCAGTATCTCGGATTTGTTAAATGAGGTAAATAGATCTCTTGAGATTTTATTGTTCACATAAAAAAGTTATTGTCCATTAGTTATTTTTGGTATTGTTATGGTCATGTCCATTTAATATCTAAAAATGGGATAATATGTCCTGAAATGTACGTAATAAGACTAGATATAGATTTTTATCATATTATGACTGCTGTCTCAGGAAATAGATTGTGTTAATTACATTTTCCGATCAGGAAATTATTTGTTATACATAACACTCTTCTATGTTTAAACGAATATGTCCAATCTATTGTAGACTCATGGTTCGTGATGACCAAGTAAGAACTGCTCTTAAATAATGTAATTCTTAAATGCAAATATCTCGGTTATTAAAATAGTTTAATGATCTTAAAGTTTTCCTCAAATAGGAACTAAAAAACATCAGATAATGTGTCCGCTCTTATAAAGGATGTCTTTAAAAGGTCTGTACAAACATTTAAGAGACTAAAATATGAGGTTCTAGCAAAATTTACCTTAGTCCAAAAGTTGATAGTTATAATTTAAAAACTTTTTTGTAAATATTTATTTTAATCATAACACGATTCGCACGAAATGTAGTACGTACGGATTTTTTAGAACGACAAATCGAGACTTGGTCGCAGTTTTAGTGTATATTGCAGAGGGCGCCGTCAGCAGCACTTCGTCTACATTTAAAGCTTCATAACTCTTTTTCACGTCGGTATATTAAATTTCTAGTTCTTGGCATCTTTTGTCCAAAAAAGGTATACCTAGTAGGTGTCGTTTCTGACATAATTGAATTTAAATGTTTTATTGCAACTAAAACTCCTCGTAGCAACCACATAATAATCATGAGTACCTACTGTCATTAGTCACAAAAGAAGAAGAAGAAAAAATTGTCAAATGAATTCAATTTGGCAAACCTTTATCGTTTAATTATAAAATTCATGTTAAGGGGCAACTCGATCGTTCCGCTAAGCGCATTGCAACCGTCCGACTTCTCTATCTTCTGTCTTTGTCTGCCTCGTATCTCATCACCTGATACTATTTTAACGTAAGCGGCTTATTTAGCAGGCGTTAACTTAAAATGCAATTTCTTAGTTCCAAATTTACAACAAAAACAGGGTGCATATAAATTAATAAAATAATTCGATGCTTCTAGGATGCCCATTTATTTTGCTTCATTTACGTTTTAAATCCTAGTTTACTCGTGTCTATAGTTATTTATGCAACAAGTACAAAAAGTAAGTGTTTATTGCACGCGACGTGAAATTGTCCAACGAGGCCGTCAGGCCGAGTAGGACAACACGTCGAGTGCAATAAGCACTTTTTATACGAGTTGCATACAATATTTTTTCTACGTTCATGCAAAAACCAAAAAATGTTTTATTTAGATGACACTAACTGTAGGAAAATGACATCGATTTGAACGTTTATGTTTGTCATGATGACAAAACGCTGTAGTAGAATGGCAGTTGAATGCAATAAATATTTTATTGCACTAGTGCAATAAAGAAACACTTTTTCCACTAAATATAATTCGATAAAGTTTTGTTTTTTTTTGCATGTACGTAGAAAAAAAATATAAGAAACTATATTTTTTTTTAAAATTACTGGAGTTATTTTGAAACTTATTTTAAAATACTTAAAGAGGTCTCAATTCTTCATTTTTTCGCTATGACCGCACTTTACACTACGCATCAATGGCCAATATGATATTAATTTACGATTATTACCACCAAACATTTGTTGCTGTTAAAGGACATCTTCAAGCAACCGTTGGTTTTGCTCCTGCAACGAAATCGTACAAATAGGACACCGGATGTTGAGGAGAAAACTTTAGAATGAGTTAAAGAAGAACTTTGTGAGATTGAATAGTTTGAGAATACTATTCCTGTAGCTAATAACGATACTACTTGTCATTGTACGCAGTAAAACATTTAAGTGACACCTACCGGGCATACCTTTTTTGGATAAAAGATGCCAAGGGACAAGAATTTTGAATTAATAATACAAAAAAGTTTATAAAAATAATAACTTTGACATTCCTGTATTTCAGAAACTAGCAACTTGGACTAAGGTAAATTGGGCTAATGTTTCGTATACATGGTGTTAAAAAAAGAGTGTAAAATATTTAAGGAGGTAATAGTATGAACCAAAATAAGCAGAAAAGTCTCAATAAACATGGGTCCGCAAAGTAATGGTTGCGGAGATATGGAATGTTGTATGTTTTTTTAGCCCCTTTTTTATTTTGCAAAAACGTTGTGTATTGTCTTATAATAGTTGGTTGATGTTTAGTGAAATAAACAGTACGTATTTGACAGTTGTTCTCAGTGCACAAGTTTTCTTTCGCTATGGCTGGTTACTCTAACGCAGAATTAACAGGCATGCATTTCATGTATGGTCGTGCTAATGGGAATGCCACCGAAGCGCGACGTCTTTATGTTGACGCTTATCCAAATCGCCAGATTCCTTCACAACGCATGTTTGAATGAATTCACCAAAGATTGCGTGATAACGGTTCCTCTTGAGCAAACAGTGCCATTTATCCGGAAGATCAAGGTCGGTATCCACTCCTAGAGCAGAAGAAGAAATTCTAGCACTGGTAGAGCAGAATCCAGGTACGAATGTGCGGAGAATATCAGCCGAGGTAGGAATTAGTGGTCCTCTTGTTTGGAGAATCTTTCACGAGCAACTGCTTTATCCATACCATGTGCAACGAGTACAGGCCGTAAATCCAATAAATGATCATCAAGCACGTTTGTTTTTTTGCCGCTACGTCATGATGCTAAAGACCCTCGTTTTCTTGCAAACATTCTTTTTACTGATGAGATCACAAGAAATGGAGTGTCTAATTTTCACAATACGCATATTTGGGTCGACGAAAATCCTTATGCTCTAATGGAATCTGGACATCAGGTACGTTTTTCATTAAATATTTGGATGGGTATTGTAGGTGACAGGTTTCTAGGTCCTGTTGTTTTACCAAACCGATTAACAGGCGCTGCTTACCTCAACCGTCTGCAGAACACACTGTATGAGTTTTTGGAAGACATTCCTTTGAATCAGAGGCAAGAAATGTGGTTCCAGCATGATGGTGCTCCAGCACATTTTTCCATGGCCGTTATAGAGCATTTACACCAAACTTTTCCACATAAGGAAGGGCCGGACCTGTTTTATGGCCTCCAAGATCGCCAGATCTAAACTCTCTCGATTTCTTTGTTTGGGGATATTTGAAGACATTAGTGTATGGTACTCCTGTAAATAGCCTGGAGGAGCTGCAGCTACGGATTAATCAAGAAATCTAAACCAAGGAGGGTGTTTTCGAATATCGTTGAGACGAAGATGTCGTGCCTGCTTGGAACTGTACGGAGGGCACTTTGAACATCTTCTATAACTTTGTTTTTTGTTTGTTAAAAGCTTCCTTTGTCGGTTTATTCTTAATAAAATAAAATATTTGAAAAACCATGGTCCATATCTCCGCAACGGTTACTTTGCGGACCCATGCTTATTAAGACTTTTCTGCTTATTTTGGTTCATATTATTACCTCCTGAAATATTTTACACTCTTTTTTAACACCCTGTATACCTTTTGGAGACACCCTGTAAAACGTAACTCAAAAATAACAAAAGTCTATCAAAGATTTCCAGTTAAGGCAACACAGTCACACAAGGACAACAACAAGGAGACCTTATTGCAAACTCATCGCACTTGCAGAATTGGTTGCATATTAATTTTCTTTCTTGGTATTCACAATTTGAGAAATAAAATCTATCTACAGTTGCTGATGTCTTATTAATTAATGGACGCATCTAATTATAGATTGTCATTAAACTGTATTTGTTGGCAATAACTGCCTTACCTTTTTTTGTTGTCTATTATTATAGTAACGTATTTATTTCTATTTTAATCCGAGTTAAACATCGAACAACAATGTACGGTAGTTATTAATATATTAAATACCTATGTAAAAATTATCATATAATAAAAAAATACCAATACATGCCAAAGTCTTGAGTAATCACTTTATACAACATAATATGTCAATATAATTAGCTCACATATATTTCAAAATACACAATATTAGCAGTGCTATAAATAGTTAATAATCAATCGCTCGAATGAATTTAATGACATTTTAAGAAATCATGTAAATATAATAGAATTATTGTTTCTTAATACCTACCATAAGTGACCTTAACTAACTGCATTTATTGTTCATACATTTTGTCATAACCCCTCTAAGCTATCTATCAAGTGACAGTACTACCTCGTCTAAGGCCTTCGCTTTCGCATCTTGCGAAACACTGTTACCCACCCACTTGATCTATTTAATCAAATACCTTCAATTGGTTCGCAAAAAGTAGAAAAATAGCTCACTAGTAAAACAACCGACCACACAGAACCGCGTAAATCTTGATATACTGAAGAAATTCATAAAGGTCTGAGGCAGTTGATTGAAAACATTTGATCAGGCTCTTTACAAGATACTCTGTATCCTCAATAACTAGCTGGTCATTTGATTCACCCTGAAAATTTAGTTTTTGAAGTAGCCAAGTTGGTAGTCACAAATGATTAAAATAATATGGGGAAGTTGCATGAATTTTATATTGAAGCTAGGTGACCCGGCAAACGTTGTTTTGCCATATGAATTATTTCTAGTGAATACTTTGGCAGTTAAATAAAGGATAACTAACTTATTGTAAGTGTGTGGAGATGTGGTATATGACTAAAAGAGGAATGGAGCACTGTGAACGATGACGGCCTATAAGAATAACAAAACACGAAACATTCATTTTTTGAATTATTTAGCGTGCCTGCAATTTTACTTGTTTGACGGCCCAATTTAGCCCCTTTACGTCTTGTTGGTATTGTTCACTGTACAAAAAAATAGCCATATAGTAAAATAATAGCCGTTGCTGGTGGGATTTGTGACACGTGTTGCGTACTTTTGAGGTTATGTAGATCACTTAATTAACTAATAATGAGAACTACACTTAAAATTAATAATTTTATTAATTATTGATAAAATAAGAAATAAATAATTATGGTTCAGAAAATTAATAATAAATTTACTTGAGAATTACACTTAGAAGGTAAAATGATAATTGTAAACGTCAACTATTACGCTCGATTCATACACAATAATAATGGTCGAAAACTGTGTAGGGAGTGAGAGAAAGCTTATTGTGAGAGAGACATAAGACCGGCTTCGTTCTCATCCCTACTCCGTGCTGTTTACTGGGTGAGAGGTGACACCGGTAGATGCCTGGCTGATCTAGTAATAATCGATCAGATATCAACCAGGGTTAAAAATGATTAAATTACTAAAATGGTTATTAAAAAATAGGGGCTTGTGATAGAAGTATGAAAATTAAGGGTTGTATGTATTTTTTAATGGCATATCATAAAAAAATAAAAATAAAAAATTTTGTCCAAAAAAAAAAATTGTTTGGGATGGACCAACCCTATCACTTAGGGGCATGAAAACTAGATTACGACGAATTCTCAGACCTACCGAATATACATATAAAATTTCATAAATATCGGTAAAGCCGTTTTCGAGAAGTATGGCGTCTAAAACTGTGACACGAGAATTTTATATATTTGATGTGTTACAGGGTAATCTTTCAAACATATTGAAAGGTCAGAACATGTGTCTGGCAACAATAATAACATAATATTTAAAATATTAACATTAATAAATTGTTACGTTACATATCGTTCAGCACAGGCTGTCTCCAATGCCATAATTATTAATGGTGATGTGGTGAACTTACGGTAACGTAATCTATTCCTTTGTTTACAATATAGATCCGCTCATGACAATTACGGCGACCATGCTGTTGCGGATAAGTACCAGATTGATTGTTTTCCTTGAGGTGTTTCTAAAATTATGCCATTTGAATTCACATTAAACTAGTTGTTTTAATTTGAGAAATAAGTAAAAGTAATGAATAGTGATATTTAACAACTTTTATTGCTATTTACTTCTGATTTAATTTATCTTTAAACACTTAAAAAATGTATTACTTTTGTTTATTATGTTTTCAGAATAAAACAGGTAAATTAACGTAGTGAAGTCAGACAATAAAATGTTACAAATGCCTCAAATAACATTCTACGTCACGTAAATGATAGGGGCAAATACATAACATGTTTAGCGTTGCCAGAACTTTTTTATTAAAGGTAACAGCAAAAAAGTAACAAATTCTGAAAAATAGTAACAACTTTTTTTATGGCTTAACATTAATATATTACTTTTTTCAAGGTAGGTAAAAAGTTTTTGCTTTTTTAAAATATTTATTTGTTTGGTATTTCTTTATAGTGTAAAATACAAATTGAAACAAAACTATCACTTTCATGGGGTTCTATGATTTATTGGTTTATCTGTTTCTATTTTATCGATAAAATAAACATTCAGCACATTTTTTTGTGCACGAACATTACTAGACGACTTGTTTTTGATGTTTAAAAACAACTAACCAAAAAAAAAAACAGTTTATTTATGTCTTTTCTTAATATTATCTCAACTCAAACTTCATTATCTGTGCCATTTTTCCAGCGCAGAACATCTGCTTAGAAAAAGTACAAGCTTCCAAGTGGAACTATTTTCACGATAAGCCTTGTCCTCATGGATGCAAAATTTGCGAAAATTCTCGCGCTTGCGCAGATTTTGATTTAAATTATTAATGGCGGGAAAGTGTCAACTTTTTGCAAATTTCGCAAAATATCAATATTATCTTTAATTTTATCATTATATGGGGTTGCTAAGTAAATTACAGTTTTATGATGAAAATGATAGAATAAATTGCAGTTGGAAAAATCCGCTAAAAGTTAAAACTTATCCCACTATTAAATAATTTTCACAAATTGCACAAATTTTCGCGTCTATAAGAACAAGGCTTACGATGCAGCCAATCAAAAACCAAACCACTATGAACTACAGGTCGTTACCTGCAACTATAGATACATTTTGATTGCATTCGGAATCCAAATGAAATATTTTCGAGAGAAAAATGATTTTTTAATGCATAATGCAAATAATCATGTATACATAATAATTAACTGTTTATAAATAGCGAAATCATTAAATAGTAACAAATTTAAAATTTTGGTAACAACGTAACAGTCTTCTAAAAAAGGTAACAAATTTGTTACAATTGTAACTAACTGGCAACACTGAACATGTTGTCTAGAATCAGAATGAAGCGCTGAATACAATAAATGAGAAAACATTTTAGTTTGCTTTACAATTTATTTTCTAAACACCCTGTACACCTTGTAGTAGCTCATAGAAAAATTTAATTGATTCTTTACACCAGTACATTTTAATTGTTTCGATGAACTTAAACCTACCTGTATTTCCAAAGAAACTTCCATTTGTCCGATGAGATGCACTCTCTGTGCCCATTTTATGAGTCTATTTTAAAACTTTATTCAATACCAGTCTATTTAACACAATAACACCTAATAATAGCACAAATGAAAAATTAACTATTCTAAATGTATGTACTGCAAAATTTAAATATCATTTTTAGGATTATTTTTCCACGAAATTGTCTAGGAAAAACGTCATTTCGATTAAAATAATACATTCTTCTTTCTGCACATATTAACATACCATTAAGTCATTATTCTGATTCACGTAGCATATTAAATAGTGACATCTTATCCCAAAATTGATGAAAAGAATTGTGATAATTTATATGAATGTCTTCATAACATCCCAAAAAATAATCAAAATCAGTGCAAGTTTGATCAGTCAATTTGATTTTTCTTTATTTATCAAATACTTGACGCCTGGTTTTCATTTCTGATGAAAATGATAGAAATTATCACCATTATAGGCCGATAATTTAAACTGAGCCATCTGTCATAATACCAGACTTTTAACGTTTAACGAAGAGTTTAGTAGTATCCATGTATCTTAATGAGTATGTTAATTTGCAAATATGAAGCTACTGATTGAAAGTGAAATTTATTCAATATGCAGATGTCATTTATCATGGAAGAAATTGATGAAAAGAATGTGATAATTTATATGAATATCTTCATAACATCCCAAAAAATAATCAAAATCAGTGCAAGTTTGCAAAATTTTTAATACCAAAATTTTTCATTCACAAACCTTAATAAACGATTAAAGGATTGTGAGTGATTGGACTTTTATTCTTCCATTTGAATTTTACAATGGACTCACATGTAAGCATCAATTTTGAATTTATATTGTTAATTTTTTGTAGTGGTTCAATAATTCTATTGAATCAAGGACACAATTTTTTTTCACTAACTTAGAGACACGATACAGATCTCTTTTCAATTATTATGTAAAATCTAAATGATGAAACAATAGAGAAAATCGAGAAAAGAAATGAATGTCCGATGATATTTTTACTTTTAATGAGGATATTTATTATAACATTAAATAGCCTTTAAAATTATTTATCAAATTATTATAAATATAATTTCTTAGAAGAAATATAATGTATACAGGGTGCCCCAAAATAGAAGGCCATACCATTAACCACATATTCTTTGGACAAAAATAATTCGACTTCCTTATGCCATTTTTTATTTGGACGTCTCTGTTTCAATATACAGAGTGTTTAAGTCACATTTTAAAAAACTGTTTTTGTTAATAATCCCATTGTTTTCTAAGATACGCACTTGAAATTTTGCATGTACTTTTATCTTATTGCGGCATACTTATCACGTAATTTTGGTGAAAAGAATTGAAGGGTGAATGGAGGTAACTGAGGGATGCAGTGCCCTTTATCCCCTCCAATTATTTATAAGTACGCCTATGCAGCTTATTCTTGAAATATCAAACGTAGAATTTTCTACTGATCATTTTACCTTTTTTGTAATTTTCTGTTTAAATGCCTCGTTTTGGAGAAAAACGGCAATTTGTAGTGCCATCACTACCATTTTCAAGTGAAACTGAAATTTTGTGAATATACCTGTTATTACAATACCTTGACAACTTAGCAAATCGTAAACTAACTTACTAAATGAATATTTGCTAATTAAAATAAAAAGAGAATATCTTTCAATATTCTTTAAAGTATTCGCTACTTAAAAGAGCACATATATGTGTTAATGAGCAGGGTTATTTAGGTAAAAAGTTATTATGTTGATCGTTCATTATTACTATTACTAAACAAGACTATTATTTTTTGGTTGATAAGAGAACTGTATTACAGATTTTAATGCCATATTATTTTTTCAATTCATAAGTATTCCTCATTTTATAAAATTTAAAATTATCCATTCTGTTTTAATTAGCAATTATTTATTCAGTAAGTATTACGATTTGCTAAGTTGCCAAGGTATTGTAGTAATAGGTATATCCACAAAATTTCAGTTTCAGTTGAAAATGACAGTGAATGATAGATTTATGGGCACTACAAATTGCTGTTTTCCTTCAAAACGGAGCATTTAAACAAAAAATTACAAAAGAGATAAAATGAACAGAAGAAAATTCTACGTTTGATATTTCAAGAAAGAGCTGCATAGGCGCACTTAGAAATAATTGGAGGGGATAAAGGGTACTGCATCCCTCAGTTACCTTCATTCACCCTTCGATTTTTTTCACCAAAATTACATGATAAATATGCCGGAATAAGATAAAAGTACGTGCAAAATTTCAAGTGTGTATCTTACAAAACAATGGGATTATTAACAAAAATAGTTTTTTAAAATGTAACTATAACACCCTGTATATTGAAACAGGGACGGCCAAATTAAAAATGGCATAAGGAAAGTTGCATTATTTTTGTTCAAAGAATATGTGGTTAATGGTATGGCCTTCTATTTTGGGACACCCTATTTTTCTTTTAATTTTAAACATTCTTTTTAATAGGGATTGTACACACATTTCTTTAAAAATAATATGCAAGGTTCCAACTGAAAGTTGGTGTCACTTCCGTGAAACAAAAAGTAAAAAAATAATCATAATTTATAAGTCAAAACGTGAAGTTTATTAAGTGCATATGGTGTCCCAATCAATTTCAATAATTTCCCATGGTTATGTTACACCAGTATATTACATTAATAAAAAATATGTTTATCTCATGTATGCAGAGGTAGTCCTTGGCAAATTTTAAGAGATGAGGTTTTTCATATAAACTTGTTTAATTGGAACTTCCCCTAAGAAGTTACAGCCTTCTAAAGGAAAAAGTCAAGAAAACTGCATCTGAATTTTGTGTATACAATTATGCAACACCCTGTATAAAAATATTTTAAGTTTAATATTTTTATAAAACTAAATATACAATCTTTTACGCATAACCTTCCACTAATGGTATTTAAATTTATAAATTATAATACATGAGAGCATGGTTATGCAAATTATAGTAAATTATGGAAGTTATTAATTATTACATCGTTATTAACTTGGTGCAGGTTGTGAATTAATACATGAATATACTTATTATACCTACTCGTAATTACATTTGTGTCATATATCGTTAGGGCATATATCCTTAATTAATTATTATTATTTTTTATTATATAAATAGAGTAGTAGTTTATTAAAGATAGCACACTTTTGTAAAAGGTCAATTTGATTTTTCTTTATTTATCAAATACTTGACGCCTTGTTTTCATTTCTGATGTAGAAATTATCACCATTATAGGCCGATTATTTAAATTGAGCCATCTGTCATAACACCAGACTTTTAACGTTTAACGAAGAGTTTAGTAGTATCCATGTATCTTAATGAGTATGTTAATTTGCAAATATGAAGCTACTGATTGAAAGTGAAATTTATTCAATATGCAGATGTCATTTATCATGGAAGTTGAAAAAACATGATCAACGAATTGCGCAAATTCAGCTAACTGATGTATCATAATAAAAATTGGTTGTGTTCATGGAAATAATCAGTTTTATTAGAATAAATTACAGCTGGTTAAACTAACTTTTTCGAATAAATTTTGATAGTTTTTAGGTTGTCGTAATTCAGAGGTCATTGACGCCTTTAGATCTAACAAATTAAGTTTTTGTCACTAGTATTTATTAACTATGTGTATGTAATCTATCACCCTATTATAACAGTTTAAGTTACAACTTTGCTCATTTTTTGCACGTATTCTCAAACCTAAAGATGTTGTGACAATATCAATAATTAGACATACCTTCTGGGTTCTATGTATCTGATAGTTAAAACAGTTATAATTTGTGTTTTTCATAGATAATAACTCGAAAACATAGCGGAAGCTGCTTACATCAAGGCTTTGGAATATATCGCTCTAACAGCTGGTCATTTCTAAGAAAGACCCTGTCTTTCTAGAGCTATTATAGACAATTTCCGACTTTATGTGTGAATTAGAGGCAACATTGTGTTTTATAAAAAGGTGGCGTATCTTAACAAAGCATCCTTGCATATAACCTTAAATACATAATTTGTTCTTTTTAAATTCTATATACTTGTACGTGTACGTAAGAAATTTATTTGACCAGTATTTTTTATTTTGTCTATTTTCCAGAATTCTAATTTTTGGAGGCCCTGGGGCCCCTTGAAATTTGGCCTAAAATTTTGTCTGTGTGATTTATATTCGCTATCACTTTTTTCATTTTGTGATTTCATAAGTTTGTAATGGCAGTACCACAAGTTCAGTAATTTGTGTAAAAAGTAAAAAGTACTTACTTGTGTTTCTAATGCACTAGGAAAATATTTAGAAAAAAAACGAAAAGTTTTTTTTTGAAAAAACCAAATGGCATTACTAGCAGCTTCTATGCTGTTGTTGACAAAAACTCCTATATTAATAATGTTCAGACTATCTACAAGTCCATACCGAATTCCATTAAAATAAGTTTAGGGATTTAGAAAATATGTACAAAAAAACTAAATTTTAAGAGTAATTTCAAGATACTCAAATGCCCCAAAAATTAAAATTCAAGAAACCAAAAAAGTACTGGTCAAATAATTTCTCAAGAAGGACGTACCCAATTTTCTCTTAGTATTTCTGAATCATTCTGTATTTTCTTGCAGTAGGTACGGAAATGAATCTGCCTATACCTTTCTTGACAGTTGTTTCGTTATTTGGCAATGACTAGATGCATTAAAATATAACTTTTTCTACAAAAAGTCTTGTCAGAAGTAGCAAAATAATTGAACGATTGATGAAAGCTTTTACTATCACTTAATTTTTAGTAAATAGTAGAAGTGACTTCTAATTTTGATCTTTCATATTATATAAGAATATTTTTATAATTATTGATCATCATTCATAATTAGCATTTAAAGTTTTGGCGGATGCGCTAATGTAAATATAAAGGAAAACTTTAATCCTATAAGACTATTCTTGCGGACAGACAAAATGCACATACCTCAACATATGGCATAAAAACCTTCAAAAATGCATGTATTTTATTCTATATACAGTGCGAATGCGGGTTGAGGAACGTTCGAAATATACAATGCCCTGTGTGCCTGCAAAGTGCAAGTGCAAAACGCTCGGTCAGGTCGATTTGGTTTTTAAAAATTCATAATTTCCAGTAATGCACATTTTTTACCATCCACCTCCTCTCCCTCACGGTAACATCATCAATTTTTTTCAATAGCAACCAAAATGCTTTATTATGAATTTTGATTCTCCTTTAAATTCCGCGTGCGGCAAATATTTAGTTACATGGTATTGCCTTAATACCTTACGAAATATAGGAATTTAAAGTCTCAAAATGCACAAAGTTGCCATGGAATATTTGTCGGTATGCTTATGACACATAGATACATACATCAATGTCAAAGTAAGTTACAAAGCAACTGTTATATGTGTGTCATATTTAAATAATAGTCTTTTGTAGTTACCAGTGTTATGACAAAATATTGTCACGGAATTTGCCCCACTCACACTCAAACCGACGACTATGGTATCGCGAAATGCTAAGATTGCCCCGATCGCCCCTACACGATTCTGTTAAACAAACAAAAAGCCGTGGATCGAGACGGGACTAGAAAATTGGGGAATCGACGAGAAGCATTCGAATCGTTCGGGAAGACGAATCTAGAGATACTAGAATATACCTGGAATATTCGTTGGGTCTATAAAAGAAAGTTAGTCTTGTATAAGTCTTGTATTACAGTGTTGAATTCAAGTATTTAGGTAGAGAGATCAAAGCGATTTAGATAGCGATTAATTAAATAAGTGTTTAGTTGAGTTGTAATAAGTGTTCAGTAGTGTACTGAGTATAGTTAATAAAGAAGTAATTAATTATCGAATTGTTTTTCTGGCAATAGTAAAATTCGGATTGGGAAATCCGTGACAATATGATTGTAGTTTGTCTCGCATTATTCGATTCCTGGTAGAAATTATTTAAATGACTTTTTTCCAAGACGCTGTATTGTCAAACGGAAAACGGTTCAATGACCGGCTTGGCACCTCACTTTACCCCTTTAGATTTCTTTTTTTATTCTACTTGGTACAATTAATTTTTCTTTGTATTTGTTTCGTCATATTAATGAAATATACTATTGTTGTTCCTATATTGTCATTAATTCAATTTTGTCGAATTTTAATTTGGACATTTAATTCACTAGAAAGTGCATATTTACTTTACTTTTATAGTGGTAGGGTAAGACCTATACAGGGTAATCTCTAATAATGTGAAAAAAAGATTAGGATCCATCATATAATTCTTTTTGGTTTAAGCCTCTGTAGTAGTTACTATACCTTCTATACCTCAACACTTTTGTTCCACGGGGTCGACGACAGCTGCTTGTTTTATGTTTTCATCGCTTCATCGAGGTACATGTAATTGTCCGACAACGCAGGCAAAATTGTCAGTTTCATTTTGTTTAACTGTATAATTTCCTGCGCACTGTGAGCTCCCCTTAATCCGTTGTGTCTCAATGCTGAAACTTGATTAAATTTATTCTTATCAAAATCTGTAGATTCTCAGTAACAGCAAAATAATCTATGGAGTTATATCTGTTACATAAGTAACTATCCCAATTTATTACACAATTTAATTCGTTATTAAAATCAAAACACGGATGTTCTAATTTCATTTAGTTTCTTCCGAACGCTTTGAAAATAAGAACTGAAATTTAGCAAGGCGTTTAGGCTGATGAAACTTCTGGTCGAGTAATTTGTATTCTCCTTGTCCTGTTATAAGGTGTTAAAGTAACCCCTGTAAGTTTTTTTATTAGAATTGTATTTGGGTTAACTTTTTCGATTCAAAACAATTCTTTTTTTTTAATGGCTGTTGAAATAAGTATGTTTTTTGTCTCTAGCAATTTTTTGAGAACAAGTTTTGAGTAAATAAAGTTCACGCGCATAGTTTCCAATATCTAATTTACACATCTATATACAGGGTATCTTGCAAGTCGTTACAATAATTTTAGGAGGTGATAGAATACGTGATTTTGAGTCGATTGACACAAACATACTTATATACCAAGTGTTACATTATTTGTGATCATTAATTGTTTAATTTAACCATACTTTTCTACAATTATTGACATGTAGAAGAAAAACAAATCTTTTTATAACAAATATTTCTATACTTTGTTTATTAGGAATGAATGAATTATTTAAATGATTTAACCAATAAAATCCCCAATCACTTCCTTACTTACATAGAAATGACAGACTTCATAAACATGGATTTTCTACTTTGTAAAAGCGAAGAGTCAAATTTAAACGTGAATTTTATTTAAACTTTTGTGTGTAGGTTTATTCAGATATTATTATAAACTTACCTAAGCAATACTCTTTCAGTTCTTAGGAAAAGTTTGTTGATAAACATTCTAAAAATTAGGGAAATTAACCTTAACACGTTTAAATATGCAGGGAGCGCATTCGCCAAAACAGGACAGCCGTTCAGTATGCAATCAAAATGGTTTAAGAAATGAAAATATTTGCATTTTACTTTGCACTTTAATTGATATTCAAACGTATAGTTTGACAGTAGATCTACATTTACAGTTGCTATGGAAAATAAGGACAATTGTTTTCTCACGGTATACGAAGCTATTTAATAGAAACATTGCTTTTCCTTTTTACAACGTAGCTTTTTGAATCCTCCGGTATTTTAATAACAATATTTTCTAAAGGTTGCGTTCTTGTTAGTCTTCATTTTTTAAACCATTTTTATAACATACATAACGGCTGTCCTCTGTTTTGGCGAATGCGCTTCCTGCATTCTTAAACGTATTAAGATTAATTTAACTAATTTTTAGAATATTTATCAAGAAATTTTTCCTAAGAACTGAAAGACCATAGCTTAAGTACGTTTTTAATAATATCTGAATAAACCTACGCACAAAGGTAACTACCCCCCTAATTAATGAGGTTTTCCAGGTTTTCCCAATTCCTGCACTGAATGGTGGTTAGGGTCTACCAACGTAAGTCGTTCCTGGACGCAAATGCGGCCTGCTTAATAATAATAATATGCCGCCCCCTCTCCCGCACAAGTCTTCGACTTTTGGGCTAATCCTCATGATTAGAATGAGGGGTAGAGATATTATTATTATTATTATTATTGTAACACTTGGTATACAGGTATTTTTGTTTCAATCGACTCAAAATCAAGTATTCTATCACCTCCTAAAATTATTTTAACGATGTGCAAGATACTGTATAGCGGATTTCCATCATTTTGTATTTGATGACAGTTCCTGATTTCATCAAATATTGCTGTATATTAAACAAATTTACAAGTAAATGGATATCTATATTAGAAATTTCAAGCTGGTAAATCAAATTTGAGTTGTTTTACAAAACAATAGCTACTTCTTAATATATCAGATGGCTTAGGTCGTCAGGGCCCGGCACTGTCATATCTAAGAACTTGCCAAAAAGAGAGGAATGGATTATTTAAATTATTATAATAGAAGAATAAAAGTAATAAATGCAAAAAATGATAATAAATTATTAATTACGCATATCTGAGGACGTCGATCTCAATGAGCCCTGGATTCTATCGGCCTACAAACGTCAAAATTTGTAAGAAAATGTCCAAATATTGTAGTATCTTAATAAAATAGATACACAATAATGGACTGCTATTATTATTTTAAGTTGTATCGATTGATACATTTAAAAATAATGCGTTAACAGAAACTGCACTCAACAGATATTTGAAATGTGTCATAATATTTAAGAGACGTCAAATTACCTATACAAACAATTGACAACTACGAAATATGTACTGTAGAGTACTGCCACGCGCGATGAGTCTCTGCAAACTGGCAGTGAGACTAGATAAAGCACGGCCACTGCGATTTAGCAGAGAATGAACCAATCAACAAAAAAACGGTATTTTCTTAATTTTTCTTACAGTGTGTTCAATTCTGGGAAACATTAAAAACTCTGACGTTGTAATAATGGAAAAGAAACATAATAACAAATTGTGTTAGATTTGAAATAAAGTGGAATTTTTTGGATGTAAGACATTAGGTATATAAGAATAGCTTATACAACCAATGATGTAGGTATTTCTAATGTTGTGTCAGTTTTCATAGTTACCTAAATTGCAATAACTTATTTCTAAACACTTTTTAAAATATTTTTTACATTTTTTCTTGAGATTTTATTGCAACATAACTTATATTACTTTTTATAAATTATTCAATTCATTCTATGTAGCCATCCCAGCTAAATATTTAGCTACAACAAAATGCACATAATGGATCATTAGTTTTAAATACGTAATAATGTAAACATATGGATTTTAATAAGAAATAATGTAAACATATGGATGTGAACAACATTCTTAACCGTTTACTTATTCTTAAAAACGAACACATAGTTTAGTGTTGATGAAAATTCAATTGTTTTATATATTTTTCGGCTCAATAAATTCAGCCTAGGTTATGTCAAAAAGAGTTTTGTATCCTTGAATTGATCCAGTTCCCATGATATCAAAATCTGGTCATCATTTAATTGCAAGAATGTTAAGGGCACAGTATTGTATTAAAATTCTTGTAATTTTTGTAGCAGTTCTTTGGTTCTTCGAAACTTAAAGGCTAAATCTAAATAAGGATAAGACATTCAGTTTAGACGAATCGATTTTAATTAACTGCACAAAATGAAATAGCAACACGTTAATTAATTATTAGTTTTAATAAATAACGTTTTAACAATCTAGTTAATTGCGAAGGCGGAACCGTAAACTAATCGAACTTGAGATTGTGAAAAATGACACATTACCTGTTAATTAACTGGTTGATAATTTGTTTCGAGCAATTAATATTTCATGACGGCGTACGAATCTCTGTAATTTACAGAGTGAGCTAAAGAAATATTGGATTTGACTTTTTTATAGTAACTAATTTAATTTTGAGAAATATTAAAAAGTAAATTAATAAAATAATAGTATTACTTCATGTATTCAACGAATAAATCCGAGAGGTAAACCGCTTGTTGTACCCAAGACAAGAAAGAAGTCATGCGGAATTTAAACAAATTTAAAGTGAAGCAAGAGAAGGTGTAGAAATCCAAAGTAAGGGAATTCAGCAAGTATGAAAAATGCAAGGGCTATTTACATAGAAATTAGAAGAAATCAAGAACGGGGAAGAGAGGTTTATTTTAGACATTTTTCTTTCAGTTCGCCATTGCAATTGGCATGTGGTTTTGTGCAAATCCCGTAACTTATAAACATGTGGGATCTTTAAAAGTTTATGCATGTAAAAGATGCTGATCTGTAAATAATGACCCATGAAGACATACTAGATATTTTACTCCCAAATATGATTTGAGATAATAAAAAAGAAACAGCGTGTTAAAGTTGAAATTTAAAATTGAATTTTCTTAATAATTATAATGTTTTGGATACGAGAAATTGTAATCTATTTTGAGATATTTTCTAGAGGGCGCCACTTAAGCCAAATTTATAAATACATCGAAATAGATAAGAGATTACAATTTCTCGTATCCAAAAATATATACTCCCAATTGTTTTCATTCATATATTCAAAATATTATATTACTTATTACAAATATAGAATTTTTGAATTCCAACTTGGATACGCTTTTTTATAACATTTTATTAAGGAATGTTTGGCTGCAATAGTAATAGTTTGAAGTAAAAAATCTAGTATGTATCCATGGATCATTTTTACGGACCACCCTGTACCGGAACATTTTAGAAACCATAAAACAAAATTTTAATAATATATTTTTGTAAATTATATTATGGTCCCCTTAATATGGAGATATACAGAATGTTCGGAAGTGATGGTTAATATTGAGGAGGGGTGGCAGAAGGTTATGATGGTACACAAAAAATTAATACTACAAAGCCCTATAACTTTTTTTGTAACTCATAATTAGCGGGGTAATAAAGTGGTAAAAAAATTCTTTTGAAGAATTTCTTCTAATAACTTCTTTGTGAGTACCGTTTTTTTCTAATTTTATACATTTATCATCAGTGTTCCTTTGAATCTTCATTCATGTTTTCAAGACGTGCTTTGTTAATTTTGAAATTTTTTACCATATTTAAGTTCTGTCTAAATCTTGTTCAAACATTTTGAGTTTTCGAAAAAAGGTTATAAGGCTCGGGAATATTAACGCATCATTTTTATGTAATTTTGACAAAAAAAATGTATTTACCAATTTTTTGTAAGTATGGACGTCCTCCATCACACATTTAGAAAATTCTTAACGAACGTAGCGGTCGTAATACCAACAATAGAAATCCAAAACAATATATGGGCGGACCCAGAGATACTGATAGCAGGTATGTCCCCATAGAGCCTAGCCTGAGAACAACCATGGCAGGTCAAAGAATCCTGACTTATGCTAGGAATGAGCACTAATTCTGTTTCTGGCAGTAACCAGTTACCGAGGTCACGGCATAACAACCGGAAAATTACTATATATCAAATGTACAAAAATGTGTCTGATGCTCCAATTATATTTTTCTTTAATTTTCTATGTACAACATATGCCATCCACAGTATAGTTTTTCATGTAGCAATACCGTGTCTGTTTTCACACCTTACATGACTAACACATATATTATCACTTAAATAGATCCTAATATTAAATTTAAGTACTTACTGTTCTTAAATTATCAACGTGTTTCTTATCGCAAAGTGAACAAATTTCTCATTCGTAGCCACAATAATAGTTTTACCTATACTTTTTACTTACTACTGTACTATTGTATATTCAGCGGTACCTATATAATATCAAGTCAAGGAGTACAACGGATAATCGGAGGAAAAGAAAGGAAAGACGCAGATTCATCGAAAATAGTGAAGAATTTTATTAATGCATAAGGAACTCAGGGGGAATCATAGGAAACCAGAGGAATTCCCTGGAGAGGAAGAAATTTGGTGTACATAATTATGAGCATTAATCTTATTCGTATCATATTATTAACATTCACATCGCAACTTTATCAAATTTAATTTTGTGGAGCATTAAACCGGAGAAATTGCAAAATAAAGAAAATCTAAAATTATTTTTACTCGTAATTGAAAATTATAATCTTTTCCAATAATTTAAACATTAGAGGTATCTGAACAAAGAGTAGTTTTAAGAAAACTTACTTACTTTCGACTTTTTGTTATTCGACTCCGAACTGAATTTCGTGGTCGTTATAATAATATCATAGAATTGTTGTTCTTAAAATAAATTTCAACCACAAAAGAGCGTTGAATATCAGAGGTTTGATAATATATAATTTTATCACACGAGCACTGAATCGTGCTTCTAAAGGATTTTAATGCGCATCACGTCAGGTTTTCGATATATTTTATCCTAAAAGTTCAAAACTGTTTTTTGCTATATTATAAGTTATTTACAATAAAGGGTAGAATTTCATCTGGAAAGTAAGAATTGCATTTTAAAGTACCAGTCTTCTTCAAAATCAAATAAGTTTTTCCTCTTCGTGATTTCGTTCATTGAAATTTATTAGTTTTGTATTTTATTCGTATATCGGATAAAACCAATTTGGCTGATTTCCGTGGATAAGGCATATCAGATATACAGGGTGTTCCAAAACAGAAGGCCATACCATTAATCACATATTCTTTGGACAAAAATAATGCGACTTTCCTTATACCATTTCTTATTTGGGCGTCGCTGTTTTAATATAAAGGGTGTTAAAGTTACATTTTAAAAAAATTTTTTTGTTAATAATCCCATTGTTCTGTAAGATACACACTTGAAATTTTGCACGTACTTTTATCTTATTCCGGCATACTTATAATGTAATTTTGGTTAAAAAAATCGAACGCCGAATGGAGGTAACTGAGGGATGCAATATTCTCTATCCCCTCCAATTATTTCTAAGTACGCCTATGCAGCTTTTTCTTGAAATATCAAACGTAAAATTTGTATCTATCATTTTATCTCTTTTGTAATTTTTTGTTTGAATTCTCTGTTTTGGAGAAAAACTGGAATTTGTAGTACCCATAAATCTATCATTCACTATCATTTTCAAGTAAAACTGAAATTTTGTGGATATACCTATTATTATAATACCTTGGCAGCTTAACAAATAAAAAATAAAAATATTACTTACTGAATGAATATTTTTTGCTAATTAAAAGAAAATGGATAATTCTAAATTTTATAAAATGTAACTTTAACAAGGACGCCCAAATCGAGGTCAATGGGTTTATGGAATTTGAGGTTTTGGGGTTTATAGAATTTGTGGTTTTAGTATCTATGGAATTTGGAGTTTATGTGTTTCGGGATTTACAGTTTTGGGGTGTGTGGATTTTGAGATTTATGGGTTTTGGGATATAGATTTGTAAGTGATAGATTTTAGGGTTTATCGATATTGGTGTTTATGGCTCCATTTTTTGTGTGTGTCAAGAGGGATCGGAGGGTATCGAATGATGGTGGTTGTAATGTATGGAATTGAAGTATAGTGCCACTGAAATAGCAATGGGCCCTGGGACATGTAATTTACAGTTTGATTACAAAACGAGAAATGGAATGTGAGGGTTTATGGAAGAGCGTTTTTTTTCTCTTTAGGCTAGAATATCTTGAAAACTGACGTAATGGAACAATTTTGAAATCAGATACCGATTCAGCGCATTAAAATCGTTTGGACACATAAATTAGTGTTTGTGCTATATCAAAAAGTTTACATTTTGTACACCTGTGATATTTGACCAAAGCTCCATACCCACAACTAAACTAAACACTTCTCGCTATCGTTTTGACAACTGTTTTAAACGCCAAGAGGATCCGTCTAATTGTTGATATTGCCCATAACTTTTGACGTTTGTAAGTCGTTGAAAATGTCAGATATTGCAATCGACATTTTCAACGTCATCGTCAGATCTCGAAATTTTTGCCAAAACAGAGGTAATTTGTATCTTATACTATTTTAATAGGTTAGTAAAGGTAATAAATGTAATAAATAATAATAACACATGCTTAATTTGTTAAATCTGAGGCCCTCTCGATTCGGCCTCGTAAGTCTGAACGACCTAAAATTATCGCCAAAACTGATACCCTACTTTGATTTATGTGATAGCGAAGCTTAGCAAATCAGTGAGACTTATAAAACCAAGCGAAACAAATCTAATGTTATCACGATAGCATGGCGACTTGATTTGTATTTGCGTCTCACTGTATTATGAAACAAACTAACTTTGAAAATTGATATTTTATTCTGCCTAACCCTGTAATTCTGGAAAAAACATAGTGTACTTTAAAGCATCTATTAAACAAACAATTATGAAACGATGAACATCTTCATTGCAATTATGATGTCATTTGACCACGACGTCGCCTTGGATAGAGAATAAAAACATCTGGTTCAAGTGTTAAACGTTTAATAATCTGTTTCACAGAAAATAAAATAATATTTAGAGGAAGACCTGAAATAATAAAAATCTCGACCTTTATTTCTATTTACAGTTCGTTTCTTGCAGTAATGATGTCGAACGTCGTTTTGTACTTGAAAACGTGAAGTTAGCCATTGAAGACTGTTTTTTTTAATGATCTTTATATTGAAACTTCGAGCATGGCGATGAAATGTTTTAATAAGCGTCCGTAAACATTCCTATAACTTGAAATGTTAGATACTTTAAAAGTTATTTAAGGTTCTTTTATTTTGATAACGATGAATGAAGCCCCTTTTAAATTCCACTGTGGAAAAAGTTGGTAATACTTATACAGGGTGTCTCTAACAGGTCTTTACAACGCTCCACAGATACAGAGCGGCTCAAAATAAGTCGGTTTAGCTAAACTGAAATTTTGAAATTGTTTTTTTTTTATTAATTCAAAACGCCTTATGCGATTTTGATAACATTTGGCACCGTTGACACCGTTCTATAGGACAATAAACCCCATATCAAAATTATGAGTGATATCATTCCATTGGCGTGGAACTTGGGTTTTTTTAGTAATTACACCTTTGATGATTCTACGCCAATGGAAGGAAAGCATTTTCAGTACAAAATTTAGATTAAGTAAATTATGTACTACAAAAAAGATACTCTTGATAAAACTCGATTACTCTTCTACTTTATTCGAAATTTGTAATTTTAATTATTGGCAGCAATTTTTACACAAAAATTAAATTAGGAAAACATAAATGCAAATAAATAAAGATGTCACAGTAGCTGTTCAAAGTGGTCACCATTTCTCTCATTAATTTCTGTGGTAAGACCAATAATTTCCAATTATTTCTGCCCACGCATTAATTAAAAATTTCTAACGTGTTGAAAATGTCTAACTTTCACTGTTGGTCCTGTAATTTTACCACAGAAATTAATGGGAGAAATTTATTTTTAGCATCTACAAAATACGTTGCCAGACTCGTTAGATATACATACCTCTTCAGAGAGATATGTGATTTATGCATGATGAGGCTCCACTACATTTTTCATTGCCTGTTCATAACCACTTAAATCAACAGTACCCAAAACAAATGGATAGGTAGAGGCAATAACGCTCCTGTAAATTGGCCACCACGTTCTCCAGACCTAAATTCATTAGATTATTTTTTATAGGGTCATTTTAAGTCCGTCAAATACTCTTAGAGGCGACAAAGAAATTATGTAAAGAGTACATTCCAATTTTTTCCGTCGTGTAAATCTTTGTATGCGTGTAAATGATGGCCACTTTAAACAACTACTGTGACACCTTTATTTATTTACATTCATGTTTTCCTAATTTAATTTTTATGTCAAAATTGCTGTCAATGATTAAAATTAAAAATTGTAAAAACTTTTTAGGGAGACCCTGTATAATATGCAATTAAAACACTTACAAATTGATTAAAGATCAAGTAAATTTCATGACAGATTTTTTGAAAATTCTTTTTAGTCTTGTGCCAATAACAACTAATAGTAAGGATTAGTTGCTTACAAATTCAAATACAATTACATAAATATGTATGCAAATACAATGACTTGATAAATTGATTATCTGTATATCGAAATCATAGAATCAATTGTGCATTTGCCGTTAGATATAGCTATCACAGAACCGTAGTGCCGATGTGTAAACCTCCACAATCTTAGTCATTATAATTTTTTTGTAATTGAGAAATCTTTTAACCCTTTACTGCATTTTGATGCATATATGCACCACAAACAAATAGCTTTCCATTCGGTATAATCAAAATTATGCAACCAAGAATATATTAGGGAGCATTCCGTAGCACTCTTTAAATTTTAGTGTTTTAATTGGCAGTATTTAGAATATGTCTACAATCCTCTGTTTTATGGCAATCTATGAGCAAATGCGCAGGTGATAACATTTTGAAAGTTTGTTTGTGTAAAGTGAAGTTATTAAATAATTTGTGTACTACAGAAAGAGACTTATTTAGAAATAAATAAAATAAATAACAATATGCAAAATTCGATATCAACTTTTGAATTTTATTGTAATTTATTCTTAATAGACTGCTTTAAGAAAACAGTATCTGAATAAATAAAACTACCTTAGAATTCCACTTCGACTAAGAAATGTAAATGAATAAGTAAATTTGGAAAATAAACATGAAAGAGGTAGTTTATTTCACCTCTTTATACTTAACAAGCACAACATCCTGTATACTAATAGTAACAGTTAAGAAAATACGTAAAAGAGAAAGTTCATCATATTCGTTATATTTAAAACATATTGCTACAAGGTTTTCTAAGTTTTCCGCAACGTATTTCCAATAATTTGACCATCTACATTACTAGGGATCAACAAAGCAATGATTTTCTTATACCGTCATTGTTCAGAAATCGTTACTTCATTTTGAACAATCACAAGTACAAATGTACGGCCCAAACCAGGCTGTAGTCGAATTGCCACATCGTTCGAGAAACACATGATCCAAGTGTTATGGCACTCATCGTGCAAAACGTGGTGGAGCACCATTGTGAAGAAATCGCATAGGCTAACTACATTCGGTGAAAATTTCACCTGATAAATTTTTGTAAACTTGCGAAATTAAAAATATTTAAAATTATTTTTTCACTATTCGTATTCGTCATTAGTGTCATTGCCTATAATTTCACAAGTTGGAACAAAAACGTTTAATCTCAGCCATCGGAACACTGAAAGTCATTTATGACAAATCAACCCATTCATTGTGATACTACTTGGTGCATCCAGTGTACGTTATCATGTCAGCTACTCCATCCTCTTCACAGCCATACCAACCGCTTTTTGCACTTTATGAGTGCTCACTTGACTTAGAATTAGATTTGATATTAATTCATAACTGACATCAATCTCTTTGGTATCTCACAAATCTTTTGCGGCTGTTGTTAGCCTAGATTTTTTAATATTTGATAGAGGTACATCATCTGATTAAGAGTCAGAAGAATAAACATAGAGGTAAAAATCCTTTGTGTGTTTCTTACTTAGCTTTGGTTTGTAAAGAAGTTGAAGGTCCTAATGACTCTGAAGCTGCGATTGAATATTTAATTCCTAACGATGTTGGAACTAGACAAGAATTTGTATTGAATGTGTTTAGTCTTTTTGAACTGAACTTAGATGTATTTGCATTTTCTTTTCTGCCGATACCTGTTCAGGCAGCACCAAAGTCAAAGTACTTCAACACCAAAATCAAAGTACTCGTAGGTGGTGCACTGGCAATTTCTAAGATCGTGTTAGGGTTCAAGAGAATCCAACTTGTTGAATCCGAATGATTTTCTCCAGACCACAAAGCTCATTTCTTAAGGGCCATTATTTTAAAATTTGCTACCATTCGCAGCAGATATTTATTATTCAGTCACTGTGGTCACACACTAAGAAAGAATACACTCTACTGTCACGAAATATATAAAATGAATTAACAATTTAATCATCGTTATGTACTTGTCTGTCTCTCATGCCTATATACATCAGTTAAAAGAACACGCCAATATTAAAATAAAATTAATAAAATACGATTTTATGTTATTATAGGTTGAAAGATATGTGTCAAATGATTCTGTTGGAATATTAATGCTGCAAACATTGAAAGAAAAAATAAATAATAATGGAATAAATATTCCTACGAAAGCAGACATTTAAAAACTAAAAAAATATTTTACAATCTCTATTCTATTTGTCTACTACATTCAAGTAAATATTTTTTTATGTCACAAGATAAATGTGCATTGCGGTAGGCAATACGTAAGAAAACACTAAATTAACAGTATACAACAAATGTTAATTAAACATCAACAGCCATATGTCGAAGACCTTGCGAATCCCGATTTAATGAGGAATTAATAACTAATTATCAAGTTCTGCTACAGCAGCCTGCTGAATAATGAGCATGGTTAATTACCTTAAATTTTAACCCTGCATTGTAAATTAGTCATAAAAGATTTTATCAGGAGTGATAATAAATAACAATTAAATGGAAAAAGTTGCGAGTTAAATTGTATCATAATTATCCCATATCTCGTTCTAAAGCTTTTGGATGTAGACAGTAGAGTAATTTGTTCAAACCTCAAATCACAGTATTTGACTTAATTTTTATACAGCATTTATGATGTATGGCGAACCCAGAAAATTTGAACTCGATCTGATAAGTAGTTTTCGAAATATAGGTACGAGGTCAAATTGGAATTAAATGCTCACATGACGTGACGTCATTGCCTCCTACAGTAGTCTGACAAGGGCCTTTCTGTGATAAATTAAATCAGATTAGCAAAAACTACTTTTAAAATTCACAACATGCTATTTAAAAGCATATTGATATAATCTACTGATGGTTGCTTTAATTATGATGATGGACTATTTTAATACAAATCACCAATTTGTAAGTGCTGAAATAAGAAGTGTAAAAAACAACGGTGAGTTCTAAAACGAAATCGTTAATACCAGCTAGGTTTTTCAAATATAAATTATATAGATACTTAACTAACTAAAAAATATGATATGTAAGTACTTATTATGTTACAAAATTAATAATAAAGTGGAACGTTTTGGTATCTAGAAAAGAGTTTATGTAGGTATCTACAACAAAACAAAACATTTGTTTTATTATATAGGGTACTTTCAAATTTATTATTTTTGAGTTTTCAATATTTAAAATTTTATATGAAAACATAAAATATCTGAAAAATTATTCTATTTAAAATCTTCATGAAAGAGCTACGAAGACAATCTAGCGAAGTTTATATTCAAATTATTGTAATTGTTTTTTAACTAAAAGAAAACACACAATAATTATAAATATAATTAAGTAGATGTTTAGTTTACAAATCTTATTCAAAATTAAATTGCATACTAATTCCTATAGCTTTATTTTTATAATTCTTTTACTGGACTACCTTGTAAAGCCAAAAATTAAGCAATTTATAAACCGATATAAAAATTACTATTAATTATTGTCACTTAATACGTAGGTAGATAAATATGTATATGTATCTAAGAATTTAAACTTAACTAAACTAAACATCAAAAATAAATTCTACATAAGTATAATTATAAATTATTATTAAACATTTTATTATAAATCTTATTACACAATACATATTTATTTGTTTTGGATCCAAGATATATGTCGCGCTTTATTGCTTTTTGTCACAAATTCCGGGATAAACTAATAAATAATTTAACTGTCCTTAATACCATCTTCAATATTCAAAATAAAAACCGCAATTCTAACAACGCCGACGATCCTCCTACGCTTCATATTCTAAATGCAAGTAAACGGTAGCGAGTGCAACCCTGCATGCTATTGGAAGCACTACATCACAAAGCGGTTTACGCGAGTTCATGTTCTCAAACTATTTTAAAGGCGTCAGAAAATTATATATAGGGTGATTCAGGTTTAATCTTGATAACTTCAGGAATTGATGATATAAACTTATTTCCTAAAACGCATCGTTTTCGAGATAGAGGGCGTTGAAGTAGGAATTTTTTTCTCGTTTTCTCCTCATAGCTTTTGAACCACGTATCCGATTTAAGTGAAATTCGGAACACAAATACTCCTTATGATCTTACAAAAGCTTCTTAAGTTTGAACTATCTACCCCTCTTACAAGTATATTTTGTATGCTACCCCCCTCTTCATTTATTTCAAAACTACAAAAAAAAATAATTTCTATAAAACATCTACACACCACTTTGACCTGATTAATTTCGAAAATTTTTGTATCCTGTTTTTTTTTTCGACGTTTGGTTTTATTTCTGAGATATTCAAATAAATTGGTGACAGTGTAGCGCACCAGCCACGTAAATTTCATTTAACGTTATATCAACCCATGAAAATAAAACTCAGTGATTTGTGTAAACTGACGTTTGTGAAAATCATTGTCAAAAGTATTATTTAAAGAGCATCTTTAGTGCTAAGAAAAAATGCCAAGAACGTTTACAAATGCCGATATACATTATGTTTATGGTTTCTGTGACGGAAATTCCAACTCGTCAGTTCGAGAGTACCGAACACGCTTCCCTAATAGAAGAATTTCAAATGAACGTTTTTGCAAGTTTTTGTAGATGTACTTCATCGATTTTCGGAATATGGTTTGCGCCGCTACAATGATCATAATCGTAATGTACCGTCAACAAATAGTCAGCGAATTCTTAATCTTTTTGATATCTATAGAACTTTAAGCACACGCCGAGCAGCTCGGCAACTCCATTTATCTCAATCAAAAGTACTGAGAGCACCCAAACAAGATCATCGAAGGGCTTTCCATCTCCAACCAGTTCAAGGTTTGTTGCCAGGAGATGTTGAAAAACGTTTAAATTTTTGTAGATGGGTTTTAGATTCAACAGAAATTAATCCACAATTTCTGCATAATGTTTTATGGACTGACGAATCTAATTTCACAAAAGCTGGAACTGTGAATTACCACAACATTCACGTTTGGAGTGAAGTCAATCCTCGATGTGTCAGACAATCTTAATTTCAGCAACAGTTTAGTGTCAATGTATAGATAGGTGTTTTAAGTAATAACCTCTGTGGGTTGTATAATTTGCCTCCTTGTTTAAATGGGGATTTATTTCATGAGTTTCTGCAAAACTCTCCCCGACGTGCTTGACGATGTCCCCTTAAATTTACGCCAAGAGAACTGGATTCAGTTGGATGGTGCCCCTGCACATTACGGAAGGCAAGTACGACAGTGGTTGGATGAGAATTATCCTCGTCAATGGATTAGACGGCAACCCAACAACCACCCAAATATATGGATTCCTTGCGACGGACCAGTGGCTTAGTCTTCGCGCTCGCCAGATCTGAATCCTCTGGATTATTTTGTTTGGGGCCATCTAAAAGCAATTGTGTATGATACGCCAGTACATACCCATGAGGAATTGATCCAAAGGATAAGACATGCTTGTGATGATATAAAAAAACAATCCTGTTCAAATAGCAGCTGCGGTTAATACACTAGTTCGTCGATGCCAAAAATGTATTGAGGCTGGAGGAATGCACTTTAAACAATTATTGCAATTTTTTTAGTAGTTGATAAGTTTGTTATAAATCTTATAATAAGTAGTTGTTATTAAATTCATGTTTGAAGTTATTGGCATTTTCTCTTAACACTAAGAACACTCTTTAAATAATATTTTTGACAACGATTTTCACAAACGTCAGTTTTTTTTTAGAGACGTCCGACAGTGTCGCCGGAAACACCGCAGCCTATATACTTACTGCGCATCTCTCGACGAGCACAAACATCCATGGTACTGCAGTAGGATTCGAACCCACACCGACATAGCCGATCCAGACTAGTTCCACGAGCAGTCGTCTCCTAGCCACCTCGGCTATCGCGACGCCCAAAACGTCAGTTTACACAAATCACTAAGTTTTGTTTTCATGGGTGTCTATAATGTTAAATGAAATTTACGCGGCTGGTGCGCTACACTGTCACCAATTTCTTTGAATATCTCAGAAACAAGACCAAACGTCGAAAAAAAAAACAGGAGAGGAAAAAGTTTCGAAATTAATCAGGTCAAAGTGATGTGTAGATATTTTATTGAAATTAATTATTTTTTTTGTACTTTTGAAATAAAGTAAGAGGGGGTAGCGTACAAAATACACTTCTAAGAGGAGTAGGCAGTTCAAACTTAATAAAAAGCTTATGTAAGTTCATAAGCAGTGTTTGTGTTCCGAATTTCACTTAAATCGGATAAGTGGTTCAAAAGTTATGAGAGAAAAACGAGAAAAAGATTCCTTCAACGCCCTCTTTCTCGGAAACAATGCGTTTTAGGAAATAAGTTTATATCACAAATGAACATTATTTTAACCTGTTTTATCGATTCCTGAAGTTACCAGGAATAAGTTTATATCACAAATGAACATTATTTTAACCTGTTCTATCGATTCCTGAAGTTATCAAGATTAAACCTAAATCACCCTGTATATATATTTTTTTTAAATTACAACATTTTTCAAAAAATGTAATAAATAATGCTAAATGACCCCATTGAAAATGAAATGTAAAGATTTTAATTTATTTTAAAATTGTTTTGCTGTATTTAATTTGAACCTACATGTCATTCATACATGGGTAAAGACACATAATAATAATATGTGATGTAGGATACCTTTAGAAAGCTTAATGTAATTTACAAGCTTCTAAAGGTTGAAACAATATTTTAGTTACAACTAGTAACAAAGAAGAGAATTTGTTATTCATCATTAAAAAAATGTGCTATTTCTATGACAAATTAAATAAAATAAACGAAAAATTACTATTATTGATTGTGCTAACCGATCTTATCCGTTTCAAATGTCTGGCACAAGTGTCCAATTTCTAGACTAATCCTTGGGTTGGAATGAGGCACAGATTTATTGTAATTGTTATTCTATTGTGAAAATCTTTTTGTCTAGAGCCACAAAATTCCATATTATAAATTCTACAATCGCATACATTTTTAACTAATCACAGACGCGAGAGCTAAAAAGCAGATTGGAATTTAGGATATAATGGAAGTCGTCACTATTACATTGTGTTTTATGTTAACAATAATTGGAAATGTTTGAATTCACGTGCATCTAAAGAGATCTTTGATAGTAGGTAGTATCAGATATGACTTGGAGGAGCCAATTTAGTCTGGTATAGAAGACTCAAGGACAGATACAGGAGGCGGAACTGGAGAGGTTAAGGATTCAAGTCGCAGGCTAAGGTGATGCGCAATAAAACAAATAGCAGAAAGGAGAATTTCCTGACAGTCAGGTAATCAAAACAGTTAAAGCTAGAAGACTCATTAGGATCATTGAGAGCCGCAATAGATGTAGAAGTAGTAGAAAAGGATGTGTTTGCCTCTAACTAAACATTTACGATTTATACTTTTGGTGGCTTAAAAGTTCCTATCATTAGATACTCAAACTACTGTGATTGTTTACATCATAAGTATCTATAATTTTGGGGACCAGTTAGGCTCTGTAGGAGTAGATTCGCTATCAGAACCCGTAAGTCCGATAATATATTGATTTCTATTACTATTATTGGTACTAAGCCTGCTACTGCAGGAATCGTTCATCAGGTAACACCGATCCTCTGAGACATTCCATCTGAAACTAGTCGCATCCAACGAAGTGCTGCCAAACGTGTCGCCGCTCTTCACTGTCTTTATTTTCAGTGATGATTCTAGGGCCGGATTATCCATATAAAAAATGGCCCATCAGGGATCCTTGATCTCAGGAGGTCTCGCTGGCCTTAAGTTAGCATATGGCAGGGAGAACATTAACGATGTAATCTCTACGTTCAATAAAGTTAATGTTACTATTCAAAAAGTCGATACACATCCTGTTGAAGTGGTTACTTTGTACACAAGTATAATCGATTATGTTTCAAATTTAAGAGACAGATTCAAACATTATCTAAAATCCATCGAATCGATGACCAAGATTCAATCAACATTTTCATTTATGCCGCAAAACTTTTTAAAGAATATGTATTATGAAGAATAATTTTATTAAGTTAATAAAAGACAAAATTAATATTAAATCAATTTTAGATTATTATTTTTTTATATATATATTTACGATAATAATTTGGCAAGAACTTTCATAAACATATGACCCGGTGGCCAATGCAGAAGGTGTAAGATCATTAGCTGAGTTAAATTCACTTTTTGATGAACATTAAACTGACAAATAGGCAATGATATAATAACAGAAAATTTTTTAAACATTAAAACTGAAAAATATTTACATTGAAAATACATTGGGACTCACAACTTATTCATAAAAAATTGGGAATACATGCATCATGAGTCAATATTATAAAAAAAATTGTTGTAAAATCCTTATAATTTCCAAGAAATATATAACTGAAGTGGTAGTATTTTCAACCGTTACATTGCTGGGCTACTGTACTCTTCACGCTGTGCGCTCTCTCCCCATACGTAACTCCAGGCGATTTTGAATACTAAAATCCAATTTTAATATTAATGTTTTTGCGATAGTGTTTACATCAGTTTTTCAAGTGTCAAGTGTTTTACCATAGGATGCGACACGGAAAATTTGCAACCGAATCGTGGAAGAGATCAAAGTTCAGGGTGTTCACGACGTATTGCAGCAGTTGAGGATTGCATTTTATAGATTGTTGTAGAATTCCCGAATAAGAACCGGGCAAATCATACACGAGGTTCAATCGTATATGTTTCATTTACAGCGTGTCCAAGCATTAATACAAAAGGAATTACGAATTAGATTTTACGAATGGCTGCTGCAACAAAATGCAAAATTTCATTTTTACAGCTGACGTGTTAGTTACAGATGAAGCTATTTTTACACGGAATGGGATGCATAACATTCACAATACTCATGTTTGGGATTTCGAAAATTCGCACACGGTTTAACGGGATCATTTCCAACAACGCTTTTTCTTAAATGTTTGGGCATTCACTGTCGATGATCGCTTTATTAAACCATTCATATTACCAAATCGAATGGATGGGGTTCAGTATCTCGGGTTCCTATAAAATGATCTGCCTGGACTTCTGGAAGATGTGTCATTAGCCGTCCGACTTCGAATGTGGTTCTTGCACGATGGTGCTCATATTCTACAAAATGGTGGAGAGTACTCTAATGAAGTTCCAGGGCTACCAGGGATTGGACCAGGAGAACCGGTACCATGATCGCCATGATCTCTTGACTTAAATCCTTTGGGCTTCTTTTTATGGGAACATTTAATAAATAAAGTGTATATTACCGAAGTGGACACTATTGATGATTTCCGCGAATGTATCATAGATGTTATATAACTTACGAGTTCAAAACGGACAAAAACCAGAAACATTTATGTTAGTTCATAGAAACTTGTTGTAACATCGGTATGTCAAATTATTTTATTAATTAAAACCACAAATTAATTTTATTAATTAATAATAACAATAGCGGCAGAAACAAATTGATTTGCTGATATAAAATAGGTGTTTAAAAATTTTACTTACTTCATTCCTTGGGAAATTTTTTGTCTGTTCATTTTTTATTACACTTTGCAGCTCTGCGATTCGACTGCATGCTTTGCCTTGCGCAATATCAGGTTTTACAGTGGACACAGTGCCGTGTAAAAATGTATTTTTTAATCATTTTCGCCCTGCCCTTTATGATTTTTTTTACAAAATTGCATTTGTAATAGAGTGTAAGAGTACATTGAATTTTTTTATCTACATTATTTGTTTTATTTTTGTTATCCGCTTATCCTAAATTTAATGTAGGTATATATAAAAAGTGATTCAGAAGAAGCAGATTACCTTCGCAATAACCAAGAACTGTTTATGCGAGTGCGTTATAACTTCAACAGACGTATTAGGCTATACTTGCAGCAAAATGGAAACTATTTCGAGAATATTCTTTAAATTTAATTTTCTATTTCTTGTTTTCGTTTGTATTAAATTTAATTTCAGATAAATAACTTCATCTAACGACATGTCCCATAGTCATAAGTTATCAAACATTTTTCATTAAATTATTCTTAATGTTATTTTTAAATTACCAACTTATTGACAGAAAGTGTCAATTTATTAATATGATACATAACAATTTATTTGTTATGACATCCGCCTACTTTATTTTTACAAATTTTCAATTCAATTATCCCATTAGTGAACGATGACGCATCTAATTTTTATCGAAAAATTAGAAGAGGTAAAAAAGTTGCACAATAAATCAGTCTTTCCAAAAAATATGTTTAAATAAATAATTTGCTTCATATAAAAAATGTCTAATAAAATATTGCAATGGGGTTGACTGTTTCACTTCTTTATGAAATACCAATGATCGAGAAAATATTGAAAAGTTATCTCTTTATTTATATGCTCATGCATATATTTCGTATCTCTAGTGTTCCCTATGTTAAAGAAAAAAAATTAAATGTGAATTTCCATCCCCTCCTTTAAGAGGGTGCAACTTTCATATAAGGTAGTTTTACTTCCATCCTCTTATTTTTGGCTCTACATTCACTGATACCATTTTTGCTACTTTATTTAAAAACACCCTGTATAAAAAGATAGTATGCATTTCGCCCAGGGGCCTCTGTAGTATTAATCCGGCCCTGGATGACTCCACAAAGACGCCTCGCTGCCATTGAGTTAGTATTAGGTTGAATAATCTACACCAATGATTCCCAAAATCGATATCGACCCCTAGGGGTCGACTCCTAACTGCAATGCGAAATCAAAAATTGGGGGTTCATGAGATGTAAATAGGGGTCCACGAAAATGGATCATATTTAAGCAGGGCGCTACCGAAATTTTGGCTTTCCATAAATGGTATAATACACATAACAAAAAATAGTATATACAGAATCAGAAATTGCGGATCTTTACAGAGAAAGTAGAAATTGCCGCTTCATCCCAGGGAAGCTACGAAGTATAAGAGGCGCGGCGACGTGCATTGGTCTAGCATTCCCCACTACTACGGTAATCGGTTCCGTATCGCCAACGCCAATTCGCCATTGCAAATCTAACCGTCCGGTCACCTGATGCCAGTGTTGCCAGGTCTCATGCTTTTGCATGAGATCTCATGCATTCCGAGGAAATCTCATGCTCTCATATTTTGATTACAAAATCTCATGTTTTTTAATAGACACAGAAAGAAATAATAAAATTATTAAAGTTGCTCTTTGAAATCTACCAAAACAAAGACCTAACGAGAAATAAAGGCAAAATCGAGGGCAAAATTGAATAGATAGAGGTAGGTATCTACAATATTTGGGTACTTGAAATGTCCTTTATTGTAGACTGCTCTCTTAATATTAGCAATGAATACATAAACGAGTATGACAGTCTACGGATATGCGGTGTATGTGTGCTGTATTCACGCTGTATTGCAGTGATTCTTAACTCTACTCCGTAAGGGTACCTACATTTTCTGTAAACAACAGATTTTACGACCCCTGAGTCACCCTGCGTCACGTCAACTGCGCCTCAACGTTCGCCAGGCCTAACAATAAAATAAATTAGAAAGGTTACGTGGTTAATAACTTTTAAGTAAGTACCTGTAAGTACCTACTTGCAATGTAATATTATGATAAAATAGCAGAACATAATGCTTTTTAATGAAATAAAAATGGCATTACAAAAGTAATTAAAAATTAAGCTGTATCAAGAGGTGTTTTTTTGATAAATTAAGCCATCTCATGCTTTTTCTCCAAACCTCATGCTTTTTTGAAATTATTCTCATGCACTGAATTTTTCCCACCTGGCAACACTGCCTGATGCGATCAGTAGAAGCACGCTGTGGTGGAAGTATGCGTGTAGCATGACACAAATACACGCAAGCGGCAAAACACAATTCACCATCAAGATCCTCACTTTCCAAATCTGTATGTACATAAATAATAGATATCTACTATCTTATACTAGACATAAATTACCTATGAAGTAAAAATTTTTTTTTATTTATTTAGAAACATAAATGCTTATGAAACATGCTGAAGATCTGGAGCTAGATTTGGAGAACTTTATAACTCCATGCTTTCATGGGAAAATTCGAGATCGACAATGGGATCATTCTCCGTCGACGAATGAAACAAAAAACTTAATTGCTTTGACTTATTATTTGTTAGAATATTCAACTGAGTTCAATCAACAAAGTTTGGGGAACAATGATCTACATTATCATAATATCGGAAAGAAACCGTTCACTAATATCACTGACGGTTATTATGGCCATCTTGTCGCATTCATTACGGATGCAACCACGAGTTGTCGCTACCTTTTGATGATGTTTCAGTATACACAATGAAATTAATTAGCCATTAAACTAGACATGAGGAAATAATGTCAATAATATATTATTTAGTAATGAAATTTAATTTTCTAGTACGCTTTTAGTTATGACATGACTTAAACGTTCATTCTGCAACGGTTGGATATGTGGGATGTGGAGCACACGCCTAACATACCAGACGTGTACCACAATGGCCCTGTACTCATGTGAAGGATCGTTAAGAAAGGAATGAACACAACGTATACATATAAAAGTTCTAGTTTACGCTATTATTTAAGGTTGAATGACTTTCACTGCACTGCAAGGCAATGTCACGAAATCACTGATCAATAAAATCCACGCATCATCGATGAATGACCTCTCCACGGTTTATACTTTGACGGTCATATTTAAAAAATAAATTTTATTATAATCTACATTTTAATTATTCACTTATTTATCGGTCACTTCCGTTTATCGAAAAAAACTTAATGAAAAAATAATTAGCTTTTTCTTCAAAGGAAGTAAAATATTCCCGTCAGTTATACGAGTACCAAGTCCTTCACCAACTTAAAATATGGATCATTAGAATTTGATATTAGATCTGGTCCTTAAAAAAAAATAAACTACAAATATTAGATAGATATAACATACATTGTTATAGCAAGGAAGATTAAGTCATAATTTAAAATAGTAATGGGTCACCGAATACAACTCTTTTGGAATTAGATGCCTGTTTAACCATGTAAAAAAGAATATACCCGGACTACCAGATCTTCGTCTCATCGACCCATCTACTCACTTATTTTAAATCAGACTTAATATAGGTATTTACGTAATTCAACCAATATCTAGGTTACATTATAGGAATCCAATGCCTTCGGCCTTCGACATAGCTAAGCATTTTTTAACATTATTTAAAATATCATTTTGATATATCTACAAAATAGTTTCTAATAATATCATATATTACTTTTACTATTATTATGATATAGAATACAATATTGTTGTTGCTTCTAAGTGGGTTCAATTTCAAAACTGCTAAAATTGCAATTACGAAAAAGTGCAACACACGAAACACTGAATTTAATAGGCCTTAGATTAATAAATATATGTATGCCAAATCACCGTTCGTAAAATTTCGGGAAAAAATCATTTCCTAAATACTTAAGTGATATCTAGGTGCTTTAAACGCAGTTTTTAACATTCGATGGAAAAAATGTTAGATTTTGCCAATTAAGGTCAATTGAGGTCAAAGTTACTCAATTTCACTTCCTTGTGCCGGATTTGCTCGTTTATTATTTTCGCAATTTTAATTACTTACTTAATGCATCCTAATTTAATGTGCAGCAGACACAAATTATATTTTTGAGAAATAATAAATCATCACATTTGTTTTTTTTTAATTAAGTATTACTGAATTTATTGTTATTCTTCCTGGTCAGATATTTTTGAAATTAATTGAATTTTAATATAAAAAAATACATTTTCGGTGTTATACTTGATCGTTGCTGATCAGGCCGGACCTATTTTATGGCCTCCAAGATCGCCTGATCTGAACCCTCTAGATTTCTTTGTTTGGAGATATTTGAAGACATTAGTGTATGCTACTCCTGTAAATAGCCTGGAAGAGCTGCAGCTACGGATTAATCAAAAGTGCCAAGAAATCCAAACCAAGGAGGGTGTTTTCGAGAGAGTTCGAATATCGTTGAGACGAAGATGTGCCTGCTTGGAAATGGACGGAAGGGCACTTCGAACATCTTCTGTAACTTTGTTTTATGTTTGTTAAAAGCTTACTTTGTCGGTTTATTCCTAATAAAATAAAATGTTTGAAAAACGAATAATGGTCGATATCTCGCAACCGTTACTTTGCAGACCCATGTTTATTAAGACTTTTCTGCTTTTTTTGGTTCATACTATTACCTCCTGAAATATTTTACACTCTTTTTAACACCCTGTATTATACTAAGTTGATCGTAAATTTTGAGGTGGTTACTATTAATAAATGTTATACAAGGTGTTCACAGAATCGTACCAGATGTTATCTTTGTTTTGTTTTTTAAATGGAATACCCTGTATTTTTTAATGGGATGTGAAACATTTCATAATTTACAACTTTCACAATAGGTGTTATAATCAGTTCCTCATATTTTACGACATTTTTAGTAATTTCCTTATTTTTCATTTGTTACTATAAATATGGTCGACGCAGTAGATGAGTTGAGACAAAATTGACAGTTGAGACAAAGATAAATTTACCCCATAAATATCTCCTAATCCTAGACTACTAACCCAAGTTGAATAGCACATATCTTATAAAAAAAAATTTAAAGAGCATTTGGTACCTGACCCTGCCAATAAAATTTTAAAAAATAGGTTGAAAACTTATCATTGGCCCACCATACTTTATAGAGTCTATATATTCAATTTAATTAATATTTATTTCCTTTTACCACTTAATAAATTCTAACCACGAACAAATCGATATTTACGCATTCAGAGTATGTAGGTAATACACAAATATGGAAAATGCATAAGTTGGTAGGTACGGAAGACAGTGATCATACTCCGACACTCCATATTTTTACTTTAAGCCATTAAGATCTACAGTTTTGGATAAAAATAGATAAGAAAACTGTTATATCTTTTATGCAAAAGGAATTTGTGAAAACCATGTAATGGCTGACATCTGTTGGTAGGTCTCGGAACTGCTGTAAAGGTGAACAACAAATTACTTGCATAATAAGAACGTGAAGTTTTCTGTGTTTTTTTATATATATTTTTTATCATTTTTTCTGTATAAATACTGTACCAGAACAGTTTGAAAATAATATAATTTTATCTTGAATGAAGCAAAGTGAAGAATATGCATAAGACATTTTGTAATAAATCGGTTTTGTACCTATGTATAGGTGTACTGGAAATTTTCTGTTTTTTTTTTTTTAGTAATTTTGCAAACCTTATTGAGATCTTACGATATTCATTTATTAAAAAGTATGCAAAAATGCAAAATATACGCAAGAATATTTGCATAAAATTTCGAAAAATCCGTGCTGTTCTCCAGGGTTCCTCTTACTGTACCTACTTTCTCATAGACCCGAAACTCTGTAAGCAGTGGAAAATTAAGCTGAGAATCGGAAAATCGATAACAAAACACGTAAAAATATGTAGTAAACATTGTCTTATAGAAGATTTTATGCCAGATAGGTAACAAAAGTTATTTTGAGAATTATTTAAGGATGTTTTTAAATCTGTATTACACATTACATTGCCAATTTTCTAAATATAATAAAATATATATTTTGTGGTATGACTGAACTAAAACAGACGATGTGTAAACACAGGCTTTTGACAACTTGGGGCTGCTCACGTTCTACTCCACACAAAATTATGTACCTCGCCTTGAAAATAACCCGACCTTAGTTTAGAAGTTGCACACGATCCTCCAAGTAGTTCAAGATATCTGTTATATACCTATATCTCTAACTGAACCATCATATCTGAAAGGTTACGAGGTTACGAGACTAGGAATTCACGATATATATGCACTCTGGGAATATGTCTTACATTAAAGTTAAAATAATCTTTTTGATGTCCTATACAGAGTGTTTTTAAGTAGCAAAAATGACAACACAGATTCCTTAGGTGACAATAAATCGTTTTAACCTAACATACCTATATCTCAAATCTCATAATAAAAAAGATACAGGGTGTCAAAGTTAAAATTTTATTTTCGATAGTTATATTTGAATTCAAATATTTACATAACATTTGCAAATCAGGGGTTTTTGCGGACGAGAAATTCAAATTTATTTCTGATTTTGACATCACTAGCAGAAAGTGCCACTTGTGGCACACCATGTTTCTTTTAAGTTGCAGAATTTTTTTGCTACTTAGTCTATCCATCTGACTATCGAAGCAATCGATTCTCCTACCTGTTTTATTTGACAAAGGTATCTCTTGCTAAAGCCGGTAGGAGTAACCATTTTTTAAATAATTATTTGAAATGCTCAGTGCACCAAGTGCACCAAGCTGTTTTGGTTTCAGGTAAAGTGATTTTTCTGCTGAAAATACAGCAAAATGTTACTTGAAAATTGTTCGGAATGATAAATTATGAAGACGTGCAAGACGTTTGATTAAAACAATTTTGCAACAAAGTACAAAGATTTTATCGAAGCAGGCTGATCTCTTTGAAATTTTGCACGTCTCCGTTCTGAACAACTTTATCCAGTAACATTTTGCTATATTTTGAGTAGAAAAGGCACTTTATCTGAAACGATAACAGGTTTCAATCAGTGCACTGAATATTTCAAATAGGATTATTTCGAAAACTGTTACTCCTAAAAACTTGAATGAGGTATACCTGTTTCATATATAACAGGTAGGAGAATCAACTATTTCAATAGTCAGATGGATACACTAAACAGCAAAAAAGTTCTGCTATTTAAAAGAAATATAATGTGCCATAAGTGGCGCCCTCTACTAGTAATGTCAAAATTAGAAACAAATTTGAATTTCTCGCCCTCAAAAACCCCTGATTTACAAATTGTATGTAAATATTTGGATGTTTTAAGAAGTTATCTACAAATATCTAAAATAAAATTTTAACTTTGTATATTTTTTATTATGCGGGTATGTTAGGTTAAATAGATTTATTTTCACCTAAGGAGTCTGTGGTCTCATTTTTGCTACTTCATTTAAAAATATCCTATAACATACAGTTTTACCTAAAAAATTACATAAGTACAATCAATTACACCATAGAACGCAACAACTTTGGCAATTAAAGCTTTATAATCTTTAGCGGCAAATGTAAACAAATTATTGATTACCTCTACATCCGACATCTTGAATTTTACAGTGCCATCGAGTGGTTCGTGAATTTCTCGAATAAAGTAAGTCAATAGCTATAAAAGCGATAAAGGCATTGATGGCTATATTGGTAAATCTTCACGATCTAAATAATATCATAAAACTGCCCATTTCTGGTAGGAGGATCTCAAATCCTTCCTACACAAAATCAAATACCATACTCACCCATTGTCGGTCGGTCAGTGGTCGCGCGGTTTAAGGCGTCAGTACTTGAATCGAGGTGACTAGATCGGAGTTGGTTCGAGCCCACCTGCCGGTAGACCGTATATAAGCTATATTCATGAAGAGGTTTGGCGCCCTCTCTGCGGGTATGGTAGGGTGGAAGAATGTTGGCTTGGGTCAATGTGAGAGATTGATACCGGTTGATATTTGACTACCCCCCTAATTAATGAGGTTTTCCAGATTTTCCTCATTCCTGCACTGAATAGTGGTTAGGGCCTACCAACGTAAGTCATTCCTGGGCGCAAATGCGGCCTGCTTAATAATAATATGCCGCCCCCTCTCCCGCACAAGTCTCCGACTTCTGGGCTAATCCCTGTGATTAGAATGAGGGGTAGAAATATTATTATTATTATTATTATTATTGTCATATAATCTGATGAAAAGAATCACCGGCAAACCAGCCATTGGCATTAAGGGAGTAAGTGAAGAGCGGGCCACCTTAGTAAAATATCATTGGACGGCGGACGTGTCCAGTTTCCACTTCTACAAAGCTATATTTATCCATTTGGTTGTGTTATTTCTGTTTATGTGAATAACAGAGATAGATAGATCAAATTAATATGAAATAAACAGATATTTGCATAGTCTCGCAATGTTGGAAGTTTATTCCTCTGCCTTAACAGCTTATTTATTGTTTCTTTCTTTCTTTTTGTAGACCAAAGGAAACGGTAGCACTTTCCGAATCCGTATAATTATCGTAGATTTAATATACTATCGTTTCTCTGACGTTTTATTGAAATTTTTGTGAAATTACCACTGAATATGTCAACAGTGCAGAGGAGCGGAACATTTGGAAGCAATGGATATGAGCAGTTGCAATCTCTCGCGTTGTTTGACGAGTGGCTCTGACCAAAGCAGTCGTAGAACCAAAATTAATATATGGGAGAGCCCAGGGTTTTGATAGCAATTTGACACCAAGGAGGCTAGCCCGAGAACAACATGGGCATGTTAAAAATTTCTCTCCAAAGCACATATGTTCTGTGGCTGATTGCGACCAGTTACCTAGGCCACGGCATTACAATACGAAAAATTACAAATATTAAAGTGTCATAGATTAAATAACAGCACGAGCCGTAAAAATCCTGAAACTGCTTTAATTTTTGTACATAATTTTTTGTCTTTGTTTTTCCGCCATCAATTAGTTTTCATTTGCATATTAGTAACATTTTTTTCAATTACTACCTTTGCCATCCTCATTTGGATCTAATGTTACCATTGGTACAACTGTTTGAAATAAGGAATAGGTCTGTTCAAGCAAGTAATCTAGACTGGTTCCAAACTGTCAAAAACGTTCGTAAAACTACTTATTGCATGGTGTTTACTGAAAACAAATTCATAACTTTACTGGTCGAATATTTCTGATAGTTTCAATCCAATTTTTACACTTTTGACTTCAAGTATCCCCATAAAAAATAGTCAAGAGGTATAAGATTTGGCGATCTTGCAGGCCATTCTATCGGTCCGCGTCTGCCGATCCACCTCCCAGGAAAACAGTTGTCCAAAAAATCTCGTACAGGGCGCGCATAGTGCGGAGGTGCACCGTCTTCCTGAAACCATATATCGTCAGGAATGTCAGGGTCATTATCGTTAGGAAAAATTACTGCAAGGGCTGGAACAAGGTCATTTTCTAGAAACTCTAAATATCTTGTCCTGTAAGGGTTCCTTCAAAGAAGAAAGGCCCTACTATTCTGTCGTCAACTATTCCAGCCCACACATTTAATTTCTGAGGGTGTTGGGTATGTGCCTCTGCCATCCCATGAGGATTTTCCCGACTCCAATATCTGCAAGTTTGACGGTTTACTGTACCATTCAGACAAAATGTGGCCTCATCTGAAAAAAGTATTTGCCGGTGTAAATTTCTATTTCCTTGACATACATCCATTAGAATTTCGCAAAAGTGTAAGCGGCGATCGGGATCATCTTCATTGAGTTCCTGCACAAGTTGAATTTTGTAGAGATGATATTTTTCCTTGCTCAAGATACGTAGCACTGTGCTCTGACTAGTGCCATTGTTTAATGCAACCAATCGTGAAGAATTATGAGGATTATCCACCATACTTATCAAAATGTTCTGTTTCTGATTTTCATTAATGCTTGGAAGTCCAGGTTTTGGAATATTTACAACATTGCCAGTTTCTCTAAATTTAGACTGTACCTTACTGACTGTTGATTGGCTGATAGGGCGATCTGGATATTTTTCATTAAATAAATCGCAAACTTCCTGCTGAGTCCTAGTCATATTCCCGCATCCGATAAGAATTAAAATTTCAATTCTTTTAGTAATAGTTAAATGTGCCATAATACTTTAAATTGAATAATAATTTCTGTGTCGCTTACAATACTTATTAGAAAGTCGGTGCGACATTGACACTTTGCAAAGATTTTCACCTACGTGATCCATAAAAGAACTATGGAATTCGAAAAACTAAACTTGATAACGTTTTTGTTTTACTTTAATTGATTTACGTTTTCTAACATTCAATCGTCATTTACTCGAAAACTTTCCTATGTAAGGGCAAAATTTTAGTACTGTCTGATAGAGAATTAAACGATCTTTCATTTAAAAAAAAAATCGATAACGTCATTACTCGAAAACAAATGATTTGAAAATCGCATTTTACGCTAAAATATGTATTTTTTAAATTAAAAATCGACCTGTTCGAGGATTTTTCCCAAAAAATAATTGTTTCGTTTTTATTGAATTTATTCCATACTTTTGGCGCATACTGCATATATTTGTTTTTAGTCATTTTGTAACCAAGAATTTAACTAAAAACATTAAAATAGTACATAAATATCGTATTAAAATAACCAAATGCTTAATTTGTGTGAGAAAGATGGTACAGGTAGGACTAGTTTTCTTTATCTAACGATCATTCAAAGTGGGCCAAATTATTTTTATTAAACGTTCTTTTGACGTAACTGCTTTTGCAAGAAATTGAATTATAACAGTCTAATTCCAATAATACGGTTCTATGATCGGAGAGAACGTTTTTTATCAAAAACACAAGTTCCCTCATTATAAAAATATTATCGATTAATATACTGGTGTCTGTTATCTGACTGGGCCATCCCACCACATCTTTCAAATTAAGACATGACTAAATTGTGCATAATTTTCTAAAATTATCACTAAAAGCATCAAAATTAAAATCACAACACACTATAAAATTTACAGTTGGCTTCAACAAAATATTCAGAACGACGTTAATACCATTTCAAAGTAATTTGACGTTTCCAGAAGGGGAGACCTGTAACAGTTAACAATTAACAATAGTAACAATAATAATAATATTCAGATTCGATTAGTTTAAATGTTACAGTTCAAGTTCCCTTTTTTGTCGTGAGAAGAAACTTGTCTAAATTTCAATGTAACATTTTACAAGCCCATTACCTATTTATTTAATTAATGGCTAAATTTAAAACATAGCATAGCATTTAGAGAAACAAGTATGCAATTACTCCACTCCAAAAAGGCATTTTCTCAGACACAACCTTCAGATTTAAACAACAATTGTAATGTACGTTGCCTATAATAAAAATACTGCATACTTTTGGAAAAATTGCTGTTTTTGATTATTGAAAAGAGGAGAAATTTATTACTGATGAAAGAAAACATTAAATAATTTCAAAATTGTTTTTTTAATCTAGTTAAACCAATTTCTTTTTAATAAATGTAGAAAATCAAAATGTATACATCTCAACTCAAGAACTGCAACAGTAACTCAGTTCTTCTATAACAGTAGCCCTATAGGTACACAAGTTTACAGTTAAAACTAATAAATCTTTACTTCCCAATTTTTAAGTTTCATCTTGAGCTTAGGGACTAATCCTTTTCATTCTTAGAAATGTATCCCCTAAAGTTAAATAATCGTATATTTGACCGTAAAGTTTTCACATTTATTTACTTAGTTACCTTCAGCTAAATAATACAGAATAAATCCACGATACAACAGCTCGTTAATTTCAGTTTAAAATTAAATTTTTCAGGAAAAAGTGGTTACAAAAATGTCTCATAAATTAAAAAGTAAACAAAGTATAGTAAAGTATACAGGCCGTCTTACACTACATCGGTTTCGATTTTGAAAATTTTTGTGATTTTCGAGGGTACTCTCTTTAAATAAAATATTGCCATTCTTGTAGCATTTCCTTATTTTAAATGGAACACCCTGTATATTTTTGCATATTTGGATTCTGTGCAAAATTTTAGGAAGACTTTTATAAAACTTCCTTATATCTATAGATAGAGACCTTTCTAATGATCATCGAGATATTTCAGTTCTATAAAAAAAATGGAGTTTCGATAACCTAATTTAAAGTCTATTTTTTACATCGTGCTAGCTGAAGTGTTGACATTTAAAATTGAAATAGGGGGATGCCTATTATTTGTTACAGATATTTTTAATATTGTTAAATAATTTTAATCAGGTTGGTGAAAATTTATTGTCAAATTTTCCCAAAATCCGTTTTTTTTTTCTAAACGGAACACTCTGTGTATTTAATCAAAAATTGTTGTAGAATTCTCTTGCATTGTTTCAACGAAATCACACCATACTCAAAATGTTTTTCAACACAGGCAACATTTACATCAATTTTTTCAGCATTTAAATTTTGTTTCGTCCATATTCCGACCCCTCCACATTTTTTATGAAGTCTACAATAACAATAATTAATTTATAATTGTCAATATATAGATTCTGAATTATTTCAAATTTTACACCAATTTCAACCAAACATAACATATCTAAATTGGAGTTTCATTATTAACAATTTTGTATAAATATATAGGTACATACAAAAATGATATAAATAAATGTATAACTCACAATGTTGTTCAACACAATTACAATTACATCAATTTTTTCAGCATTTAAATTTTCTTTGGTCCATATTCCAACCTCTCCATATTTTTTATGAGGTCTACAATAACAACTAATTAATTTATAATTGTCAATATTAGATTATGAATTATTTCAAATTTTACACCAATTTCAACCAAACATAACATATCTAAATTGGAGTTTCATTATCAACAATTTTGTATAAATATATAGGTACATACAAAAACGATATAAATAAATGTATAACTCACAATGTTGTTCAACACAATTACAATTACATCAATTTTTTCAGCATTTAAATTTTCTTTGGTCCATATTCCAACCTCTCCATATTTTTTATGAGGTCTACAATAACAACTAATTAATTTATAATTGTCAATATATAGATTCTGAATTATTTCAAATTTTACACCAATTTCAACTAAACATAACATATCTAAATTGGAGTTTCATTATTAACAATTTTGTATAAATATATAGGTACATACAAAAACGATATAAATAAATGTATAACTCACAATGTTGTTCAACACAATTACAATTACATCAATTTTTTCAGCATTTAAATTTTCTTTGGTCCATATTCCGATCCCTCCGCATTTTTGATGAGGTCTACAATAACAACTAATTAATTTATAATTGTCAATATATAGATTATGAATTATTTCAAATTTTACACCAATTTCAACTAAACATAACATATCTAAATTGGAGTTTCATTATTAACAATTTTGTATAAATATATAGGTACATACAAAAACGATATAAATAAATGTATAACTCACAATGTTGTTCAACACAATTACAATTACATCAATTTTTTCAGCATTTAAATTTTCTTTGGTCCATATTCCGACCCCTCCGCATTTTTGATGAGGTCTACAATAACAACTAATTAATTTATAATTGTCAATATATACATTATGAATTATTTCAAATTTTACACCAATTTCAACTAAATATAACATATCTAAATTGGAGTTTCATTATTAACAATTTTGTATAAATATATAGGTACATACAACAACGATATAAATAAATGTATAACTCACAATGTTGTTCAACACAATTACAATTACATCAATTTTTTCAGCATTTAAATTTTCTTTGGTCCATATTCCGACCCCTCCGCATTTTTGATGAGGTCTACAATAACAACTAATTAATATATAATTGTCAATATATACATTATGAATTATTTCAAATTTTACACCAATTTCAACTAAATATAACATATCTAAATTGGAGTTTCATTATTAACAATTTTGTGTAAATATATAGGTACATACAAAAACGATATAAATAAATGTATAACTCACAATGTTGTTCAACACAGGTAATATTTACATCAAATTTTTCAGCATTTAAATTTTCTTTGGTCCATATTCCAACCTCTCCATATTTTTTATGAGGTCTACAATAACAACTAATTAATTTATAATTGTCAATATATAGATTCTGAATTATTTCAAATTTTACACCAATTTCAACCAAACATATCTAAATTGGAGTTTCATTATTAATAATTTTGTATAAACATATGGGTACATACAAAAACGATATAAATAAATGTTAACAGTAGAAGATACATTACAGCTATCATTTTATTTCATTGTAAACAGTTATTTTTTTTGTGGCAAATCTTAATGACCGTTTAATTGTTTGTAACAGCGAATAATGATACACATAATTTGTGGTTTCAAGCCAATTATCCAATGTGAGGCCACATCTGCGTTATTGATACCCAAAGTAATAGACTGCGCTATTATTTAACTTTGTATGTATACCTATTGCTATGAATAAGCGCCGTATACATTTTCACCCGCAGTTTACTCCTGCGTTATTTTTAGAGTTCCTGAACACCCTGTGTATGCAACACAAATTCTATATGCTAATCATTTTTTAGAAACATTTTTATCACAAATGACTTTTTTCTGTAAAATTAATATTAAAAATGTTTTACTTCCAATCCATCCGTGGGCATATTGCACAGGGTTATTCATTATAATTAGGCCACCCTTTATTATCGTTATTATTAGAGATACAAAATAAAGCTTCTAATAAAAATAGAAAATTAATAAATTACTAAGAAAATTACAAAATATTTACTCAATTATTTTTTTCAATTGATTTGATTTACGATTTTCAACCTTCAATAACTCGAAAACGTTTAAAGATAATAATGACAAATGTCATAATTTTGAAATCAGAAAAAACATAATAATTACAAAATTCAACAATGCACATCGCTATAACTTTTAATCGAAATTTTATTTTGTATTTCTAATAATAACGATAATAAAGGATGGCCTAAATATAATGAATAATTCTGTACATTGGAAATATGTTTTCAAATATTTTCTGTTCTATACTTTATCTAAAAATTATGGACAGTTGAATGACCTGGTTTTATGTTTCACTTTTTATCCAGTTTTGTTATTTAATTAAATAGTATCAAAATTAAAACTAATGGAGAATTTTACTGATAAAGAAAAGGTAGCAACATATATGAAGATACATTGTTATCCTTTTTTTACAAATGTATTCAGTTATAATGTTATTGTGATTGTGTTATGATATCGAATAATGGAAAATATTCGTTCGTATTTCAGTTGTAGAAAACAAATCATATTGCAAGTTTTCAGTACCTTTTAATAGATCATCCACGTTCAAAGGATCAGTTAATATGTGTTCTGATTGTACAGATGTTTCAAATCAAGCATTTACAGAATTTTGAGAGAAGAAAAAACGTATGGAGAAGTACAAACACCAAGATCAAGCAGCCATATATGCCATACGACGAATCGTTCACATCTATTTCTTGAAAATGAATTATTACCAACTTTAGAAAAAGTATTGCAAGCTATTAGAAATAACGAAATAATTTCTAAAATGGGCAAGGACACATTGGGAGAAGCTTTACATAACATGACAATACGGAAAGGTTGATAGGAAAAGTTCTCTGATTGATAAATATGATATAGTTATATGAAGGACAGATCATCTATAAAAAACTAAATAATATCGCCAGCAAGGAAGAAAAATGTATTATATGAGTCAACGAGGGATATACAATTAACAAAATGTTTCAAAATGGTAATTTGACAAATGCTTGACAAGCAGCAATATTTCTATTGTTGGTCTATTGGTTTAAGAATACCATCTGGAAAGAGTCGTCATTTAATAATGACACACATGGAAAGTGATACCGAATTTCTGGAGAATGGGGAACTCATATTTCATATCGGAGATAATTAAATGCAGAACTTTTTGAAAAATGGTTTGACTGGATTCTTGAAAATTTAGAACTCCAGTCTGTCGTCGAAGATGTGAAGAAATACCAAGGAATTATGGATCAAAGCAGAACTCCGAGAATGATTGTGAGAAAAACAGATCCCATTTGATGAAAACGAACTAACCCAACTTGTGAAAAATTGTGCAGAGAAATGCCAGACAATATAAAAAATTTGCTGTGGATGAAATTGCATTAATTTGTGAAATAACAGTATTAAGATTACCTCCTTATCATTGTGAATTAAATCCAATAGAATTGATATGGGGGCAACTAAACGGAGACAATCGAAGAGTCGAAGAGAATAGGACATTCAAATTGGCCGAGAAGTAATACATAAAAGAGAAATTACAAAAGTAAGTGCGGAAGATTGGCAAAAATGTATGTCACGTTCAAAAAGAAGAACAAAAAAATGAAGAATTTAGATATTGAAATCGATGACATCGATCCAATTATAATCTATATTGGAAATAGTGATAGTGATGACAGTGACTGCTAATAAAGGTTATGTCCTGACCTATGTTATCTACATATTGAAAAGTTTTTATTTATTTATATATTTAATTGTTATGTTTTATTTTACTTGAATAAGTAATTTTGTTAAGGAAGCCGTATTCATGAAATAATGTTTTCTACAAATACAAGTAATTTTAGACATTTAAGAACTGAATAATATAGAGTTTAGCAAATAACAAGAATGTTATCTCATGCCACCTGTGAATATTCAAAGGTACCGAAGTAAAATCAATATATAACGTCAGAAAGCGATCTATCCAGTAAATTTTTAGGTACTGAAATCTTTCAAAATACGTATTTTTTTAAATTCAACTATAGACGTAAACATTGTTATAACATGAACTTACATAGTTCTGCATATATGACTGTTCACTTTTGTTTATAAGTATGTGAAAATAATTGTTAAAATGTGGGGTTAGAATAGCGAAATAATGTGTGTCATACAAATACATTTTAAAAGTTATCATATTATTTGAGGAGAATTTAAATAGTAAAAGTGGATAAACAAAACATCAGTAATTTTATTTTTGAAATCACTTTTGCTCTACGTGTTTTATTTTTCGAGATTTCAGTACCTAAAAAACACCACAAATTTGATCATTTTACGGCGAGAAATACGGCGACCTTAATATTTTCATTAATACATGTTTATTTTTTATATTTTGTTATAGGTTGATTTTGGAGATATTTTTTAAAATTTTTGATATTTAAATGTTGATTTTTGGTTTTTATGTGGGAAATAGCACCCACTGAAAAAAAGGGTAACGCGCCATAAGCAATACTTCAAGAGTGGTATGGAAATTTGCTTATACCTAACAACAAAGCTTTATAAAAGCATAAACATGCTATGCTCATTTACACTACAGCAAAAAATCTAATCATATATATTAATGCCAATTAAACTTTATTAAAATAAAATATTTCCGTTTCAGGGCTCTAGAAATGTAACAATAAATTAAAACGTAAGAAAGAAAGAAAACAAGAAAAAACACATTGAACATTACAATTAAAATTACAATGTTTGCCTTAATATTAGAGCAAGCTAAGTACCTAGTAATATTTATTTTTATTTTATTCATTATGAAAGAAAGGGGAATGTAAAAATGAATTGTTTATCAAAAGTGTCAATTACAGGTGAAAAATATTGACAATATATACCCATATATAGAATTATAAATAACATCAATGGGAAACAATGCTTCGTCAATAAGAACCGAGAACTTTTATTCAAATAATGTATCAACTAGATACGGTGACTGGGGCGTTGTATTTTTTTCCCTTTAAATAAAAATGGAAAAAGAAAACACATAACACTGCTATGTTTTGTATATACCGGGTAGTGGAATTATTGTTTATTGTTTAATTATATCGATTAAGTCTGTCAAATTAAAACATGCCGTGTTTAAATTTTGAATATCTTGTTTTTGTTAACAAAATCTTTATGTTTGTCTACATTGCCCCTTTTTTTAAAAATGAATAAAATAAAAATAAATATTACTAGGTACTTAGCTTGCTCTAATATTAAGGCAAAAATTGTAATTTTAATTATAATTTTCAATGTGTTTTGTCTTTTTTTTTTCTTTCTTACGCTTTAATTTATTGTAATTTTATATCGGTTATGTAACATAATTACATTTCTAGAGCCCTGAAGATGGCTTAAATATAAGCCGAAATGTTGGCATTTTGTAAAAATTTAGTTTTTCTACTACAATTGACCTATTACCAGACTAAAATAATATCAGTAATTAATTAGAGGTCACTATATACAACATATAAAATATCTCCATTCATACCTATATTTACTGATCATCTGTAACCTTTGCAGAAAAATAATACGTACGCCTATGATTTACAGTGCATACTTTATATATAAAGGTCATTCAATTGTCTATAATTTTTAGATGAATTTTAGGTAACTTTAATTTTATTACTTGGCATAATCGATGAATTTATAGATACTCGAAAAGCGCAAGCCAAGACCAATAAAATAAAAATATCTCTTAAAAAGTTAGCATGTGAGAGGTTACAATTACAAATTTTTATTTTATTATTTAGGTACTGAGAAAGCTGATTCAAAATTATAAAAAAAAAAGGAAAAGGAAAAAAATTCGCAGTAGGTATAGAAGTAGTAGTTAGACGGGGTAGATTTACTCAGTCAGCAGCTCGCAGTTTTACTGAAAGTAATGAGAGTATCTACAGTTTGCTTGATAGTGGCAAGTATGCAGCTGGTCTTTTTCTCGACAGTCTTCGTATCTCCTTTATCAAAGATAAGTTATATAGTACTGGATTTAGAGAAGTATTTCTGTATTGGTTAGTTCATTATCTGACAGAACTATGCATGCTAGAGTTCTCAATACTACCTCTCCAGGATTTAAAGTGATTTCTGGAGACAGGTATAAACAGGTTGTGCACATTTTTTAAGTCTCATTTTTCGGTTTTTTGCTTATATCTCGGAAACTATGCGTCCTACCGACATGACCATTCTATACAAAATGAAAGCTGATTAAATTTTATCAAGCTTTTCGATATCTTATATAGTTTTCGATATATCCGCAAATTTTTTTCCTCGCATTTTTGCTCTTTTTGACCGGATAACTCTTCAACGATGCACCGAAAAACTAAATGTTGGCCATAGTGCTGTAGAGCATTAAATTCTTTTCAACAATATATATTACTTTACTATTTTATCTATTTTCCTTCAAATGTTAAAGCAGTTTCACTGTTGAACGTGAAATCTGAATTTTTGTGATAGCTGTCGAATAATGAATCTATCAATTTCTCACCATTCCCGGTCAACGTACTGGCCGAAATATGCACCATTATGTACAACACATATTCAGTACTGGACATGTAAATAGCACAGATACTCATTTTAGATTGTAGGCCCGCTGACCAGGTTCCTCACACTTAATTAAAGAAGATCTAGACCATTTTAATTTGAAAATATTTTGCTATGACTATGTTTGTGCATATATGAGTGCCTATAAGACATTATGATAGTTTTACAAAACACAGCCATTAAGTGAAAACGAAGTTTATTGACATAGAAAAGTAAATTAACATAAAACATTACAACAATAGGCACCATTCAGTCAATTTCTTGTTCTCTAGGGGCAAGAAGGACCTTGATCCTCGTTTTCGTTTTCATCTTCTTTCTCCATCGGACCCCTGTAGGGAAACGGTCAGAGGATCCTCCTGTTCGTCTTCATCTTCGAGTCAACTTGAGGGACTCCATTCAGGCAGTTCCCCTGGCAATTTTGGCATGCTCTTGGTCCATTTGAGGCTTGTTCTTTTGTAGCCACACTTCGTGCTGGCACAGTCTTTCGTGCATCGGCAGAAAATCATTTTCAGGAGATCGTCCGGTGCAGCTGCTAACTCACTGTGCACTGGGACCAGGCAGTTGTTCTCAATCTTCCACCCATACATCGGAGGGAATGTTGTTTTACTGGTCCCTCGGAGGGAGGAATAGATATCAGGCTTGATGGTGGCCACCGATTTCAAGAATGACTTGTAGGCACTGAGGGATAGCTCTATCACTGGAGCCCCATACCACCTCAAGATGCAGGTTTCACCTGCCTTTTGTAATTGGGCGGTGTTGGAGGAAGGGTCTGAAAAGACCGCTGCTGCTTTCTGGACCTCTGGCGACTTCAGATACAACTTCGCAAATGCGACCTTGCTTTTCAAGGCGAGCAAAAACAGCACGTCCTTGAAATCTTGTTGCTGAAACTGTTGGGACGAGAATAAGGAATCCCTTGTCTTCCCAGTTCTCACGTCCATGCTTGATGAAAATAATCCGACCGTCATATCAGAAATAGAAAAATTGAATGATTTTTCCAAATCAGTGCAAAAGAAAGAATGTATTATATTAATAGAACTGGGATTTGTCCTAGACAATTTTGTAGAAAAATAAACCTAAGAACGGTATTTAAAAATTTAGTCTGGCCACGCCTCCACAAAACGGTTGCCGCCACAGCGTAATTCTGTGACGTCAGACGCCGTTTGCTGGTGTATACCAAAATACAGCAGTGTGCTTTATTTCATATCTGCTTCCAGACAACGTAGTACATACATTTAGAAGAGTTAATTTGTCATTTGTGATATTATATTAGGTATTATTGTGTTAAATAGAAATTACTATTGAATAAAGTTGCAAAACAGAATCGTAAAATGGGCACAAAAAGTGCATCTCACCGGGCAAATAGAAGTATTGCCTTATGTACAAATACAGCTTACAGTTATAGAAAATATTTCAGTGTCAAAAAATGAAAAGAAAATTGTGGTGTAGAGTGATGAAGCGCGACGAAAGAAAGCATTGCAACATTGTTTGTTTATGAACAAATAACATGTTCTGTATTTTCTCCTACCGTTTACATGATGTGGAATGTTACTTAGGTCTTTCTGATTAATTTGGTGTGTAGAAGGCTGATAAGAAAAATTTTGAAAAAAAATCGAACTTATGGTTATTTCGTTTTTTTCTTCAAAATTTTTCCTACCAACCCCTAACATGTTGCACACAAAATTAATCAGAAAGACCTAACTCTTCACAGGGTGCAATAAAAAAGTGGTTGCTATTAAAAAAAAACAGTCTTATTCCCGCCTGCCAGCTAAAATGCATGCTCCAAAGTTGACATGTCCGAAGACGTGTTTGGTTGCTATTCATCATTTACCAAACGGTATATTTTTTTTAAACGGACCCGCAATGAAACTATTTGATGATCCCTGTATTAGGGAAAGATCAGATTTAAATCTTATACTACTAAATATTCTGAAAACATGATAAACAATTATAGAAGTATGATAAATGTTGCTTATATTTATTCCGACGCAAAGTAAAATTCTGTCTTATCATGTTTCCACTGCTGGTTATATAAATTAGACACATTTCAAATCCAAAGGGCACTGCGGTTGATGCCCTCAAATCTGACAAATTAAAGCAATTATCATTATTTATTATAATTTATTATATTTTTTTAGCATTTTGCGACAGTTTAACAAATTGCCTGTTTTTTGGCATACCTGACAATATTCCTCACGCTGTCACATTGCTGAACAGCTGTACCTACACTTAAAAAGTAGATATAATATATTAACTAACTTGTTTGCATAAAATATTGTAGAAATAATGTGAATTCTGAAAATAAGAGAAGCCTATTTGTGTACATTACCAAATTTTCTAAGACTCAGTGTAAGTGTAAACAATACAAAATTGTTTTACTGTAAAAAGTTTAAAACTTTGAATTATTCAATTTATTAATTCCACCAATATTATTATAAATTTGATTAATCAATAGAATTCCGTATAGCAGAACATAAAACGTGTAACGTATTTTTGGGAATCCGCCTCGACATGTTTCATAGTGCCTATTGTGGATAGTGGCATTGGGGGCCGGTGGCAGTGGTGGCGTGGCACAGAATATTCTGTCAGATTTTGTGATGGTGGATGAAGAAGAAGAAATTATTATTTAATAACCTAAAAATCTATACCGATCAGGAAAAGAAAACAGTTAACACAATAATTATAAGATTTAACTCTTTATAACTGTAATTCCATACCTATTTTTAATTCTATTAAATTATACGGGAAGAGAAATATGTCTTTATCACAAAAACATAAAGGAAAAGTATTTGTACCCTGGTTTAATACGTAATTTAAATGAATTTATTTGAACTTCGAATTAATGTTTAAATTTTCAGAGCCGAATGGAAACATGTTTATAGTATACTGTGTTTACAGTCTGATAAAAATTATGCTCAAGCATTATATATCCTTAAAATATGGAAATGTCGCACGCCTTTATTATCTGCTGGAGTTGAAGGAACATTAATTCTATTAGATGCTCTTTTAACTGAAAATGAATCCCTGTCAAAACATCAGTTGGCTCAAATTTATTCCATATCTATAATGAGGTTTGTTTCTAATTATTAGATTTACGTCTTGCCTACTTTCTTAAATATCAATTGTTTATTTATGTATTGTATTTAAATAATGAATTTCATTTTGTTGTAGGTTTTTAAATTTATGTGCAACCAGTAATAAAAAACAGGGCACTTTTTATAAAACTGCTCTAAAAAACGATTTGCCAAAATGGTTAATAAATATTCGCCATGATATTGCTCATGATCATAAACTTCCATCAATTTCAATTCTAAAATTAGGCTTACGTCAGTGCTTGGAATGGATAAAAATTAAGTACTGGCAATTTCAAAACAAAATAATACATGATTATATTGTTCCAGAATCAGGAAGGAGATCAAAAGTTATAGAAATATTAGAAATATATGTGGAGTTAAATATTAAATTATTCTCCAAAAATATAGACATATCTGAGTATGATGAGGACACAATAGAAAGAATTAATAGTATAATTTTTAAAGAAGTCGCCCAGCCAACAACTGATATATCAGATATTATAAATATACTAGAAGAATATTTAAATGAAAATCTTGTGAAACCAATATCTGATAGTGAGAAAGAACAAATTTTGAAAATATTAATAAATGCTCTACTTTCTACAGAAACTGAGACTATGCCAGAAGGTAATTACTGACATTTATTTGCCGTAGGCTCGAGAGAAAGGTATATGCCGACTTGCTTGCTTTTCTAGTGTTCTATTTAATATAAGCAAATCATTGAAATTTCAATTTATCACTATTGGCCGCCCAATTTTAAATACCCTGAATAATTAAGAGAAAGCCTTGCTTATTCTTAATGTTACGTACTGTCTTAGTATTACTGCAACAAAGACGTTAATTTTTTAATCGATAATTATCTCAGTGACTACCTATAGTTGAAGCCCAAAGTAATAGAGTGATTCATTCACAGCACTCAGAAGAACGGGAGGTGAGGGTTGCAGAGGACAACATTCCATAGGCGTGCCACTGGAGAAGAATTCAAAGAACACATAATTACCAAAAATAAATTGGGTGTATCTAGCACTTTAGTTTACTTGGAAAAATGTGTACTCACCGTCCTCTTATATGGTGGTAACCTACCACCACCCCCTGATGCGCACTCCTTGGATGTCACACCTTTAACACATTTCTCTATTTATATACACAGTATACACTACTGGTTACTAGCACCTTCACTATAACTGTTAACGTGTGAGCACTTTTTGTCAGCTATTATTAGGCCTGTTTGTAGAACAGCTGGAAACAGTTTCCAACTGTTAGAAACATGCACACTGCGTCTGAAATAAAGCATTTTAAATCTTATGTTGGCGTTGGCGTTATAAACACAATGCGCCTCACACAATGCCACACATTTGTCATCGTATAACGTTTATTTTCCATGTTTCATCAGTGTTTCAAAAATATAAGTACATACAAATATATTCTTTCATTCAGACTTTCTCTTCTATTTGTCTAAAATAGTTTTTTCGTCATATCACTATTTCGTCATTTTCTATCAGCGTACTATTTCGTTTTATAAAACGAAAATTAGTGTCACGCATAATTTGCAAAAGCACCCTTCTAGATATTTTAGGCAAAGTTTCATTCTGTGAGATATCAACCTTAATTTTTTTATTGTCGGAGGCTTATTTTTAAAGTGACATCCATGAATTATTTGCGTATTTTGTATCATCAACCTCTATCCCTTCTTTCTGTTAGTTTCCACTATTTTCCGCTTCGGTTTAAAACATGAATCACTCTGTTATTTTGGATCTCGACTGTAGTCTTGATACAAAGTAACTTTAAAATCTATTGAGATTTGACAATTGGTATTTTCTTTTAACAAAGTTGCTTTAAAATTAGATGTAAAATCTGAAAATCAAGTAAAAAATATCTTGATGTAGCTGGAAATGCCATGTCATTGCAAATATTTTGTTTGAACTCGTAGAAAAGAGAGTCCAGGTTTCTGGTCTCCAAAATACGTTTAATGTACACTTGTTGTCCACTGTATATTTGAATTTATTATTGATTGGCAGATGTACTCATATTTTTCCGCAAATAAAATGTTCAATGATTATGCTAGAGCTAGTGTTTTGGTATTAAAATTTCAAGCAACGTTTTCATGTACTTTTCATTAAAGAGTTTTATATAGCTACATACATCATTAACTAACTTTGTCTTGGTTCAAGGAACACATGTTATTCCAAGAGATTTTAGAAATATTTGGTCCAACCTATTAAACATATTAAATGAGAACAATCTAATACCTTTAATTTTCAACAAACTTATTGATACTACTAATAACGTTGAACTTGAAAATACCACTAGAGAAACAGCAGCCTTGTGGATAAGTGAATTATTGCTAGGTTTACAGAAAGCTCAACTAGTTAATGAAGAGTTAAGTAACATTGAAAAGGTAATTATTTTTTATTTCATTGTTTTTATTATTAAATTTATAATATTATTCCTTTATCCGTAGCTTTAGTTAACATGACATAAAATAGTTGCATCCGATAATTAAAACATTTAGACACAAATATCAATTTCATCAAAATTGTTGTAACAGTTTCAAAATTGCTAACAAATTTTGAACTCTCCATTCCAAATAGTGTGTAACATCTGAAAATTTAAAAAATATGAAAATAATTTCCATCACCGCAAATATGAGACTGAATGGAATTCAAAGAAACAAATGTGTAAAAATGTTTAATTTTTTTTTAACCTACAAATTCTTTCAAAAACTAAGTAATATTTGATTTTGAATATGCAAGATTTTAAAATTCCAAAGTGTATTTGTTGCACTATACAGGGTATCCGGAATATAAGTGCCGATACTAAAGGGGCTTGTATATCTGACCAAAAGCAACAAAAAGCTCTTATGAGTTTTTCTACAGATACATTTGAAAAATAAAAATACAACTGCAATAAAATGCAAAACTGTGTAACAAAATTATAAGCTAAAGTACAACTAAGGCTCAGTAAAAATTCCAAAATATATATTTTTTTATCAGTATTAATGAAGGAAACAATGGAAGTTTCCCAGAAAATATTTAAAACTGTAACGCACGACAACATTTTAATCTATAACATGCTGCTATTAACCTAAAAGTATTATTAGTCATAGCAGTATTGTAGCTAGTGCGTTTTGTTCTGGCCTTGCTTGAATTTGTGAGTGATCATAAACAAAAATGGAATACTACAGATCATTCAATCCTGCTATCAAAACTGGAAATGTATGGAATAAGAGGAGTGGCAGTTGTTTAAATCATACCTAAGTAACTGTTATCAAAAGGTGATCATGGAAATGGAAAATAAAAAATATTATTCAAATGAAATATACCTTGATACAGGAATCCCTCAAGGTAGTGTGCTGGGTCCTATATTATTCATAATATACATGAATGACTTATCTAGATGAATTGAAGACGACTAAACCACATTAGTAAATTATGCTGATGACACAAACATTCTTGTGATAAGTCCAACTTTGGACCAAGTTATAACGAAGATCAAACATGTTTCTGTCAAAGCACGAGAATGGTTTGAAGAAAATAAACTATCACTAAATGAAAGTAAAACAAATTTGGTATATTCAAGAGCAAATTGAAAAATCAACTATATCCAAAGACTGCCACATTTAATCAACAGAAAATATGTTTCATAGAGAATACGGGATTCGATAATATCGACATATTTATCCAGAGAATCAGTGAAAGTGTTGTATTTTGCTAACTTCCAAGCCGTGGCAAGAAATGGAATAATATTTTGGGGTGGATGCCCTCAAATTGAACAAGTTTTTATTATTCAAAAAAAAAAAAAAATAATAATAATAATAATAAAAATAAGTGCTTTGTGGCCTCAAAATTAGAGATTCTTGTAGAAGAAAATTTAGAGTTAAATATTCTTACAGTACCAGGTCTATATATTTTTGAGTGTGTGGTATTCTTGCTTCGAAATCAAGAAAAATTCTTAAAATTTGAGTCAAAACATAATTATACCACAGGAACTTTAAATTATAATGTACCATTTCATAGATTGAACTTAACACGAAAAAGTCCTGTTTATACATGTATTAATTTTTATAATAAACTGCCAGATAGTTTTAAAAATGTAAATTTTGAAAAAGCAAAAGCAGAGGTCTACAAGTTTTTATTACAACTGCAACCCTATAGTGTTTTGGATCTCTTGTAGATTTCTGTTATTTTTGTGATTAGTGCAAATTATTTTATTATTGTTTATAATTGTTTATTTATTATTATTATTATTTTTTAATGTACCAATTGTTTGTCGATCAATTGTATGTAAAATATTGTTTGTTTTTTATCTTTAATTAGAATTAATATTTTAGAGTATCTAGTTTTTATGTATTTACATATACAGGATATTTCTATTTTAATTTAAAACAATATTTTATCTAGGTCAGGTTTTTTTAGTCCTATTTAACTACTATTTAAAAAACTGTATTTTTGATGGCAATTCATTTAATTGTGTTACACAATTTTTATGAATAAATATATCTATCTATCTACCTACTATAGTAACCATCAGTAATGCATGACATGTTAATTTATGGAGAACTTGGGTTAAACTCTGGCTATGAGACGTATGTATGATAAACACTTTGCAAGGAACATAAATTATTTTGAACACTTGTAACTATTTCACATTTTATTCTATGTTGTGGAAAGAGCTCTAAAAAAACCATTCACAATAAGTATGTTTAGGTGTATTTGTAATTAGTATGTACAAACACCTGACAGTTCTGATACGATGTATAAACGATGTCACATATTCAAGACTTGTTTGCTATCATAATTTTGTTACTGTTGGTCAGAGAAAAAAAATTGTTAAGTCAAATATAGTTTGTTTGGTACAATTTATCATATAGCAAAATAAAGGCACTCATATTTCAGATACCCTGTATAGATAAATGTTCACTTAGCAAAAGCGAAAATTCTGGAAACAACTACTCTCTCGGCTAATGTCCCGACTAGCATTGAATTACACCAGAAAATCCTATAGCCAAGTTTAATCAATCGTCAGCAGTGCTACTAGACATATCGGTTTTGAGCTTGTGAGCTCTTATCAGTACGCCACCATAGGAGAGACAATTGACGACCAACCTCGGTTGTTCATATGGCTACAACACAATAGTTCTGGATAATAATTAATGATTTCATCATTGTTATATTAAATTTTTATCAGATAGTGGGAGCTTTAAAACATTTTTTGATTTTTTATGTTATGGGTATATTATGTGTAGTCACTAGAATGTTATAGTCACTAGAATTTTATTTTTTAGGATAATCCAATACAATTGGACAAAATGAGTATCTCTAAAATAAAATCATCCATAGAAGAAAAGTATCCACAGTATGAAAACTGTTTAGAATTTTCTTCTACAAATATTTTGTGTGACGGAAACACATTTCTAGACAAAATACTTAATACACCAAATAATTATACATTATACTTTCTGGAAAGGTAAGCTTTGTTAATTGTTTTTATTTAAATATTAAACATTCTAATGAAAGTATATATGTCTTTAGCAAACTAAAGAATTAACATTTTTAAATTGAATTACTATTTATATTTTTTTTAACTACCAGGTATGACAATTAGGTTTGCTAACTTGTTATCATACATTTATGATGGTAGCACTATAGACATGGGTTCATATTTTATTTTGCCTTTTATGTGTCAGTCTTCCATGACTATGTTTGTGTCAAGGTACAACCATTAGTTACTGAGAGGCGTTCATTATTAATGTTGCATGTTGATGTATGTCATTATGAAAATGTCTAAACTTTATGAAGAAAGTGTGTAAATGAATTTTCAAAAGAGAAGAAACAGTGTCGATCATGAAGAGAGATAAGGGTAGCCAATAACGAGCAGAACAGAGATAAAACAAGTTGTGCACGGTCACTAGGGTTCTGATAAAAATATTGAATAAATTCCTTTAATTGTACACAATTAGTCGATTTTTTTCAATGTTTACATCATTTCTACTTGATGGTCATCCTGATCTCTAACAAATTTACAAATTTAATTTTCAGACCTCATACCTACAATATATTTTTATAATATTGTACATTTTTTTTTTGCATTCGTATGACATTACTTTCTTAATGTTTTTGTTCGTCCTTTCAGAGCATTACGATTTAATAAACACTCTGATAGCTATATTGCTGACGTAGTAAACTTGATCAAAAAAATGTTATTACCTAGTGGGCCAAGTATAGACGGACAAATATTTACCATTGATCACTTGAAAGACATCATTGTTATTAGAAATACTGATGAAACTGATTCTCAAGAAACCATAGTTGTAGATGTAAATACTAAGATCGCAGAGACAGGAACCAGATGGAAACCAGTACAAGGTATGTGTAAGAGCATTACTTGAGAAAAATGGACTGTATGTGGGCGCCTTATTAAAAAATATTAACTGAAAAAATGTAATTAAAAAAAAGAAATTACCAATGAGAAAATGTAATATGCAACTCACCGTGATCTTCCTGGTTTTGTATTTAGAGAGCCACTTTGAACTAAAATGTAGCGTGGTTTCTTGCACTACAGTCTTAAATTAATTATCTAAAAGTTCATTAAATTATTACTGCCCTTTTAAGATTTTCGAGTATTGTATAAGAGAAAAATTGATGTATATATGATATGTAGCCAATGTGACGAACTAATCACACCAATTTTTGCAAATCGAGGGTGAGTAGGTCGCAAAAACAATCTCATTGGTTACAAAAAAATTGGAAAATAAAAACTAGGCGAATTTCAGTATTTTAATAAGGCAAAACTTTTAATTTAAGAAAAATTTTAAATAAGTAGAATATGAAAATGAGTAATATTTATTTAAACTAAATGATGAAAACGGAACAGTATGTTTATTTTTAATTTTTGCTATTTTTTACACAGCTTAGAAAATACTACGAGGAAATACACAGCAAATACTGATACAGGTCAATTCCATTTTTGTGGCCAGTACAATTTTCTTAAGGTTCATCTCACAGTATCAAAAAAAAAATGAATAGGGTATTTTTAAAATAATTTTGAGGAAAATGTTTTCTAACCAATTAGAACCTTGTATTTTGTTCCATTACCGTAATGATTTAAACAATTCTTTGACGCTTATGTGTAGATGGATGATTTTTTATTTTTGAGTTATTAAAAATTTAAGCAAACAAAAACAGTAAGTAATTATTTTCAATTGCATGCATATTTACATTATGTCTGTAAATTCCTTATACCCTAAGGTGTGAGGTTGTTACATTTCATTATTTTGCCAATTCTTTTTTATTATTTGCCATTCTTTTAACTTCTGACCATCTCATTTTTCTTTTCTGCAAAACTGCTACTATACTCGCGACAAGAATTCAGACGACTTACGTCATACGAACAAATGAATAATTTATCATATTTTTATCAAAATATTTAAGAAACTGCAACTGATAGTAATAAAACTATATACTACACTAAAAGTTTGCATTATATATTGCACTAAATTGCAAAAAATTATTATTTTTAACGCGACCAAATATCGAAAAATTATGTTGACAATCAAAACAAATGTGTAACATCAGCCGTGACGTAAGACGTCTGAATTCTTGACGCGAGTATACCTCACTGTTCCAAGTTATCTTAGGTCTTCCTTTATTTCTTTTACACTGTATTTGTACTTCCCAAATTCTTTTAATTTGTCTATTATCTTTCATTCTGCTTAAATGACCAAACCATTTTAGTTAATTTTTCTTAATAACGTGAAGGAAGGTTTCTGCTCTTAGCTCTTCTCGTACTATGTCGATATTCTACCTGCCTCGTCTGGTTTTCCTTTTACTCTTAGGTGTTCATGTATATGGCTTGTATTTTACTTTTTATCAGTCATTTTAGTTTTCCTACTCGTGTCCTTTCATCCACTTCATTTTCCACATTCCCTTGTCTGTCTATTTTAACTCTTAGGTACTTAAAAATGTCAACTTGTATTTTTTGTTGATTTATTTTGATGCCCATTACAATATTTTCCTTCCCTATTGCCTTATCTTTTGTCTTGGTATTCATCTTCATTTTCGTCTTCATTTCTTCTTCCCACATAATTAAGTTTTCTTGAAGACTTATTTCAGAAGAGGCACACAACGTGAGATCTTAAGCAAACGTACATTCTATTTCTACTGGCTGTAGTTCATTGTACCCCGCATGTAGTCTGTGAATTCTGCTTCCCATGACTTTCATAATATCCACAGTTACAATAAATAATGTTGAACTCATTGCATCCATTTGTCTTAGTCCATTGTTAATTTCAAATTGTGTAGATTACATATTAGCCTTTCTTACATAGCTCTTCATTTTTTAACAAGAAATCTTCTTTTAAGTCCTTCTCAAATTTCTGTTTTTGACATTCAATCGAAGAATAAGAAAATTATCTTTTTTTACTGTTTTAGAAAGGTATTTTAAGCTAATATAAATCAAATCTCCTACAATTCCTGTCAATGAAGTCATATGTATGTTCTCTGATACCAAACATCTAAGTATGCTAATAAACAATTCCACAGACAAAGCTCTATTCAATAATTATCTAAAGAAAATAATCTAATTTACTGATCTGTTAATGAAACACTCTATAAATATCTAACTTCACTTTTTGGCAGTGGGAACACGACAAATTCAACCACAATAGATGAGATCTGACCTATTTCTGCATTTTTAGGATTGCTTCTTCAGGTGGTCTCCTTTAAGTTGAATCAAATATCTAACTATAAAAATTATTATAAAAATTAAAATTATTTGAAGTTAAATATCGACAATGACAAAAAGAGACATCCTGTCAATGAATTAAATATGACAATACCTACTTGAAAAATGTTCACCTTTTATGTAAAAGTTTTTATATATTTTTAGGTATTAATAATATTGTGTGAAACTAACTACTCAGTGGACAAAAGCCCCAACCTGCGTTGAATTACACCCACAATATCTACCCATATATTCCTTATTATTAGCTTCTGTAACATTTTTTTACTGTTTTAGAAAGGTATTTTAAGCTAATATAAATCAAATCTCCTACAATTCCTATCAATGAAGTCATATGTATGTTCTCTGATACCAAACATCTAGATATGCTAATGAACAATTCCACAGACAATAATTATCTAAAGAAAATAATCTAATTTACTGACCTGTTAATGAAACACTCTATAAATATCTAACTGTGGAATTGTTATTAGCATACCTAGATGTTTGGTATCAGAGAACATACATATGACTTCATTGATAGGAATTGTAGGAGATTTGATTTATATTAGCTTAAAATACCTTTCTAAAACAGTAAAAAAATGTTACAGAAGCTAATAATAAGGAATATATGGGTAGATATTGTGGGTGTAATTCAACGCAGGTTGGGGCTTTTGTCCACAGAGTAGTTAGTTTCACACAATATTATTAATACCTAAAAATATATAAAAAACTTTATAATATTCAACCAGGTATATAAAATTAATTATTTACTTTATTTTAGCACCATTGTTGTACAGGAAAATAGTGAACTCGAATATTGCATTCATAGGGCTGCGTTAACGCATGGTGTCAATAGATGTCAATAATTTACTGTTTAATATCAGAATTTATTTTCACTATTTATTATTTCACATTTCAATCAAAATTTTAGACAAGTTTTTCCTAGTCTTGTATAATTGTATAAATGTTTTTTAGGTACAAGTGCATTCAAGGGGTACCCTTTAGGTGTGCTACCAGGTCAAAGTAGGAATAAAAATCCTTCACTCCCAGTTGAAATAAATACATTTTGATAGTTTTAATTGTTATGTTTTATACTGGTGGTAATAAATATTTATTTGATATTATTGACTATTTTTTGTGTATAGGTATACCATTTTAATATTTCAATATTTGTATTAAAAATTGATGTCACAAACCAATTCCTACACTTATATTAATGAACAAAGTTGTCTGCTGCCATAAGTATCACTGTATTTTAAATTAAACTTTTGATTGTATTCCTTCAATAAAGATTTTTATGATTTAAAAAATGAGGATATTTCTCACAAGAAAGAAAACAATTATAACTAAACCTTTATTGTATAATAAAACAGTGTGTTATAAAAATATAAAACAATAACAACGCACATATAAAAACAAATTTGACTGAAGACCCACATGAAATGAAAATATATTAGTCTAAGATAAATATGACATACATTACAAAAATTATTAATTTTTATTCAAGGAAAGTGTCGAGTAAACGATTATCTTTTTCTCCAACTCTCAAAATGATGCTTATTATTTATATCTTTTGTAATATAAAATATGTATATAACTCTTACATGTATTTTTTTAATACAAACAAAGGCTTTTACAAAATGAAAACTTCGTTCAAAGGAATATGATAATGTAGGTACTTATCATCATTTCCTAACTTAAGTTTACGGCACCTGTTTATCTCACCGAGGAATTTGTTACCAGATAATGCAGTAATTCGGAACAAAATTATGGCACATTAATTTTTAAAAATACCATATTTGTAGGCTTGACAAACACGCCTTTTCCTATAGATTTTTTTTTTTTGGACTTCTTAAAATAAACAATCAGTGAGAGTAGAAACAAATCCATCTTCATATTTTTTTGTAATACTATATTTTTGAATATTTGTAGAGAACTTGTGCTTTGGATTACACTGAGTGGTCTATCTCAGGTAATACAGAAAATATAGCCAAAAAATGTAACCTAAGACTAGTATTACCAGACTATCAAATCCTTACCTATTATTAGAAACAGACTTATCAAGTCTTCATTGTAATCCTAAAAGATGGTTCTATCCAAAAACAAACGTCAAATATAAAAATTTTTATAAACAGGAAGTGTCAGTTTTAGAAAAATTATTATCTAAAACTGACAGTCTGTCTATAAAGATTATATTAGCAATTTTTTTCGGAAGATATCGATTTTTAAATTTATATAAATTTTATAATGTAATAGTTCTTGATATATTTTAATTGATTTGAACTATTTAAGTTTTTATTTAATGAATTAAGTTTTCATTTTTTTTGCACCTTTTGTACGACTACCCACAATTGAAATAGAATAACTTATTAGATTTTAATTTTGAAAATATTTCATTATTTGTGTGTATATAAAATTATGAAACTACTATTAAATTATTTAACACTTATCTGTAGAGAGAAATAAGCACAAAAACTGGTACAAAACATTTTTTCCCCTTTCTTTGGGAATCCTTTGCCGATCATGTAAAAGAAAACTGGACATATAGATGCAACTTTCACTTAATCACATTCATATTTTAATAGAAATACATTTATATAGAATCATGCCACAGAAAAGTATTTATGAGAACAATAACTAAAATAAAATCCATTTCTAACATGTTGCCTTTTTTTCTATATAATGTTTGTAATGTATATCCAATGGAAATGAAATTGTTTATGCTTAGATGTATCCATATTACTTAATATGAATTTAATGACAATATGTTTGCATCACATGATGCCCCCAGCTACAAACAAATATGTCAAAGGTAAAAAAATAAACTTCTACAAAGTTATAATTATCAAAACTGAACTACTGGAACTGTTTTGGTTTGAGCTAGCACCTTCTTTAATGATTCAGATGTATCAAGTCCCCAGATATCTAACGGAGTCCTGCTCATACAAGCAATTCTGAAAAATAATACTAAAGATGAAACTAATATTTTTTTTTTAAATTCATTCTTTCACTTTTCCATTTTTAAAACTTTACAATTGACATAGAATGTTTATATTTTATGTAATTTTGAATCGTCTAAATAACAAGTTGATAAAATGTTAAGATGTCTTAGTATTATTACCTTCCTCCTGATATGGAATGTAAAAATTTCCAATAACTTGGCCTTAAATTAGTTGGTTCTAGTATAGCAGCATGGAAGAGAACAGCAGTACTAAAGCAGTACAAAAATTCTGTAAACCCAGGTACTTTTGGAAATACACCTTTGTCGATTCCTAGATTATATGTAATCTGTAACATAATAAATTACAAACAGTAAGTAACTTATTTTTAATTAATTTGACAAGGATTAGTATTTAATTCATTCACCTTTAATAATAGTATTAAAAATAATAAGAAACAAATGATAAAATTTTTAAAAATATAAAATAAACTATGACTATACTCGCGTCAAGAATTCAGACGTCTTACGTCACGGCTGACGTTGCACATTTGTTTTTATTGTCAACGTAATTTTCGATATTTGGTCGCGTTAAAAACAATTATTTTTTGCAATTTAGTGCAATATATAATGCAAACTTATAATGTAGTATATAGTTTTATTACTATCAGTTGCAGTTTCTTAAATATTTTAATGAAAATACAATGAATTATTCATTTGTTCATATGACGTAAGTCGTCTGAATTCTTGTCGCGAGTATAGCAATTATGTATTCATGATAAGAAATATGGTATTATTAGTAATACAAAGAGTTAACGTGCTTTGTAGCTAAATTTATTTCCTTTTCTGTAATATTGGCATTAGACCCTTATTAAATGAGTTATTTGTAAGTGTGCTGATGATCGATGAGGTGATGGTCAGGGTCATTGGTATAAAGCAATGTCCAGTTTGTGTAAGCTTTCAAACTGCACAGGTTCTTTATTTCGTCGATTCGCTACATCGACAATACATGGAGTTGATGGCTAAAGCACATGCCAGCATTTTAAATGATATACGGACAACCTTTCGCTTCGTTTCAAGTGCATGCTGATGATTGTGTTAACAGTGCAGTCTATATTATTAAAATTGTAAGTGGCAACACTTCACTAATACAGTACGAATGCTGAAAGTCAGAGAATTGAATGACCTTTCTCTTAGTTATGATAAAAGATACTGAGTTTTATCATGTCTATAACTTATATCACAATAATTTGCTTGTTCAGGCTTGTACATGCTGACAGTGTTCCGTCAAATTTCTTTTATATGATGTATCTTTTGCATTTTCGAGATATAAGAGGTTGAAATTGGTGCTAGTTTCAAAAACGGTGCGCCCGCTTGTGATGTCACAACACACAGCTATACTAGGAAGTCTACCACTAACACGCTAATACCTGATGAGATTAAAATGCGCTATATTTATTCGTTATTGTGTTGTAAATATTTTAGTATAATTTGTTCAATTGAATTTGAATTCAGTAAACTGATTCTGACAATTTACCAGAAGTTGATATGTCCATGATTACGGACTAATGACAGAGAATAAAGTACAAAGTTATTAACATATTAAATAGTTTTTCTATTTCATGTCGTTGCACTCATTGTTTTTTCTCGTGTCCACATTTAAAAATTTATAAAAGTAAGAATAGGTAACCAAATTAATTTTTATTTAGTTACCATTATTTAAATGTATTATATATTACTATTACTCTATATTTTACTTATAATTGATTAATTATGCAAAAAAGTAATGGTATAAAATGACGAAGCTAAAATTATCATCTCCCAAAATAAAAAAAATTATACTGCTTATTTTTGTAATAAAAACTTCGATCTTTGATTAATTTATATACAGTATAGCTTCTCAACTTGGACACACGCTAACCCCGACTCTCCAGAACCCCGGATGGGGTAAGTGGTCCGGACATTAGACTCTAAAACTCGACATTCTCTTTATGCGTGTGGCAACAGGTTCAGTTTGTTTATTATAGTCAAGGAATGCAGATGGACTGCCCTTAAAAAATGAGTAATAAAGGTAAACAAAAAAATGTTAAGTCTAGATGATAAATGTCGCATTCTGGATAGTTTGGATAAAGGAAATAGTATTAGACATGTTTCACAACAATTTAATTTTGGTAAATCTACCATATTCGACAAAAAGCGCAAAAGATCTGAAATAAGGCAATTTGTGGCTAGGTCCTATGAAAGAATAGGTAAGTCATTTTTGTATATTATGTAGTTCCGTTTTCTCATAAGACCGATACACAAATTGCAGGTAAGCGAAAAATTTTACGCAAGAGTGAGAATACAAAAATGGAACAAACACTTTATAACTGGTTTCTCAGACAAAGAGAGAAACATGTCCCGGTAACTTCGGAAGTTTTACGGGCAAAAGCAAGCTTTTTCTATCAACAATTAACTGGTAAAAATGATTATTTGATTTTCCAGTTATTTATATCCAGCAGAGGACGACCAAAAATGTATTTACCGAGTGATTTAAAACATGGTTTATACCTTCAGTGAAACATTTAACAGATGTCAATAAACCAAAGAAAGCCTTACTTCTGCTTGACAATGCACCATCGCACCCATTTGAAGAGGAATTAAATTCTGATCCCAATTTCAAAGTTTTATTTTTGTCAACAAACTACACTGCCCTGATCCAATGGATCAGAATCTCATACAAAACATTAAAATTAGATATAGATAACTTTTACTAGACAACATAATTTCTCAGGAAAATGAAGATGTTGTAAAAATATTAAAAAATTACAATTTGAAAGATGCAGTGAAAAATTTAGATAGTGCATGGCAGGCCATTAGTGTTAATAATATAAAGGAGTTGGTCACAACTATGGCCTGAAATGGACAATTGGGATGAAGAAGATGAAATTCCACTGGCAGTTTTGGCAAAAGGAAATGAAAACAGCGGTTTAAATAAAATTAAGGACTGCTTAGAAAAAATCAACGGAACATCAGGATTAACAGATGTAATACAACAGTGGGTGACAGGAGAAAACGAAATGGAGTTGGAAGAATGTATTGAAAATATAAAAAGTGAAGAAGATGACGGAGAAGAAGAAGAGGCACATGATCACAAAGACAATCAAGAACAAGATCACCGGTTTAAAATAAAAAATTTAGAGGCAGTAAAGTGCTTTCAATGTGTAATGTGTTCAATGGGCTGAAGAACGTAACCTTGATATACAAGGCATACTCATACTTAAAAAAATATATGAAAAAGCAAAAGAAATATGAGCAGCATTTAAAGTTTGCTGAGTTTATGTTATGTTAATAATTACATCATATGTTATCGTGAATACATACATATAGTACATACATAACGATGTACATACATATTTTTTGTTTTATAGTTGTGTGCTTACAAAAATACATTTTTTATTTATATGTATTAACATATGTACTTGAAAATTATACAACTAAAAAATGATATAAAAGAAACAAAAACAAATTGTAGTTATTCTAAATATGTATATTTATTCACAAACCCGGACAACCCTTAAAGTCAGATAACCTACGGTCCCATATGTGTCTGTGTTTGTGAAGCTGTACTGTATTTATAGGTGATATATATGAAAAATTTTAAAAAGAAAATGAGTTCTTTTTAACTGGGTTTACAGTTTTCTCTAAATATTTAATTTATCAAAATATGAAGGCTGTTAAATGAAGTTTAGGAAGACCATCGTTATCGGAGGTGCAGTGCCTACTGTATCATCCATAATACAAGAAAAGGAATGGACCGAAATCATTATATGATGAGGCCCAGGGGTACCGAGAACGGGTCAGCTCACCACAATGCCTAGCCCAAGAACAACAAGGGCAGGTCAAAGAATCTCAGCTAATACTAGAAATGTGCAAGCTAATTCTGTTACCGGCAGCGACCAGTTACCTATGTCACAGCTTAACAACCCAGAAACTCACTATAGATTAAATAACAGCACCGGCCATAGAAGCTTCAATCAAACCACTATTTCAACATTTCACGTAATAATTCTTTTTCTGTTAATAATCAAAACTTAAAAGTTCGTAATACGAAATGTTTCTGATTTCAATTATATTCTCCCACATTTCATGGGTTTTAAACAAAAATAATTTTCTATAACCTCTTCAACCTATATTTAAAACAAGAACTGCTAAATAAAGTGATCCTTATAACAAAATTTCCTGTTTTGTCGGATACAAAATCAGATCTTTGCATTGCACGTTGCCATGCTCTTCTTTGCTTTTGGCTATATCTGTGCTTCCTGAAACTATGAATACTTAAAATTCGAGTGCAATTGCTGGGCTTATGCATGACGTGACGTAGCGTCTGGCCCACCACATTCTCGCATGCTGGATATTGGTAATTAATTTTGAGTTACTAAACGTTCAAATAAAATTCTAATATTTTACAGATCCATTACTTTTCACTTATACATATTTTCGATTTATGAAATAAAAAAAAGCTGAACAAGCCCACTGAGGAGTGCTTCTGATTGACATTAATTCAGCTTTTTCCACAATATTTCTAAGAAATGCTCTAACATTTTTAATTTTTAGCAAGTAATATCAAGCAACACATTCTTGTGAGGCATGCAGATGATGAAAAATGTATTTTTATTTTAGTTTAACTGTGGTCAAATCAAGGAAGAAATCAATAAATATTTTATTGAATAACGTGGAACTTGATATCCTTCAATATTTGTAACTTTTTCGAATTTTCAGGAAATCTAATACACTAGAACCTCGATTATCCGTGCGCGGCTGATCCGTGCGGTGGATTATTCGTGCGATGCGATATTTATGACTGTCCGCTATCCGTGCACGACTGAAAAAAGCGCTCGGAAACAAAAACAAAGACGAGTCTGCTTGTTTGTCACATACGCATTATTCGCATAAAGCCGTATGACACTGTATGTCCATATAAATGTTCTAAATTTTTATGCAAGTTTGCGCGAGAAAGTGCGCAGTGTGCAAATTGGACTAATTACTATAGTTTTGATAGTTACTTCGTGCTGTGCTGTGTAAACATAATATATTTATGTTATAATATATACGATATTTTGATATAACTGTCATTTGGAAATAATTATAATAGGTTCTTTCCCTTCAATATTTCACAAAATATAATCACTCAACAGATGGTGCCACATAAACCGAGTTAATACGCTCGAGGATAATTTTACTGGGAATAATTTTTACTCATAAATTAACTAAAATTCACATTTTTCTAACGAAAATTACCAAAAAATTTTTATACGTAATTTTGCTGAAAATTATTTGTAGTGTCATACGGCTTTTACGCAGTCTAGCAATTGGTCCGTTCACGTGCAGACAAAATGTATCGGCACGGCGTCAATGAAAAGCGCAAACGTAAAAATGTAAATTTTCTTTTTACATTATTTAATAGGTATGTGTAATAAAGTTCATATCTTTTTAAAAATTAGTGAGTTTGAGCGTTATTTCAATTAACCGTGTTTTCGATTATCCAGCAACGGTTCGGTCCCGGCCGGCCCGGATAATCGAGGTTCTGCTGTAGTATCAAACAAAATATTTTTTACCTGTGCAGCTTTCCACATAACATACAAAGCCACAGTTGTATCTGGATACCTTGTAAAAGCAAATCCTGCTATTAATCCTGCAGGCAACGCATGGGACGGACTATCCTTACCTCTCAATCGCCTCAAAATACATAATGAAGCCTGAAAGTGTCTATAATTTATTTTAAAATAAATTGCGGTAGCTAAAATTTTACCCTAAATAATCCTGAGTAGGCTCCTAAAAATGAGGCCAGATTTAGTATTTCCTTTTTAAGAAAAATTCCCTTTAAATTTCTCGGAGATTGAAATATCCTTTTGATGTTTAGAACCAGTTTAAGAGATATTTGAATTCCTAATCCTATACTAAACATTTTGCCAGCACCCTAAAATATTTTTTCAAGGTGAACGTGACTTGAAAAATTAACAATTTAAATATTTGATTAGTTCAGTACACTGATTAGATGCTTACTTCTATGGTATAATACAAACAGCTAAAAGGATGGGGACAGGCAATATGTCTATCACAGCACTTTATTTTATATACAATTTTCTTGTAAATACGCAACATTTGGTTAACTAAATGGAGAACTACATTTTTTTGGTTTCGTGTTTGCCAACTACCAGATCTACTTCTCGATCCATCATTGGGATTATTTTGTACTTGTTGTCTATAAAAGCTGCTCGCTTGGCTAGTCCTCATGCCATAGTCTTTTTCTTCATAAGGTCCCACAACAAACCTAAAATATAAAATAGAAATATATTCCTTGACAATTTGGGAACCTTTACCAGGTGCTAAAACAGCAAATTTTAAGCATACACCTGTATAAATGTTGAGCTTCATTTTCAAGTTACATGTTGACATATTTCTCAAATATTTTCGGGGGACTTTGGACATAGACTGATTAAATTTGGGCAATACAAGTTTCAAATAAAAATATAATGAGTTAGCTTATAAATGTATCTACAAACATCATCATTTTTCTATTTAACTGGTTTTTTTTTTAATTAAAAAAAAAAACAAGTAAAACAGTTTTATAAATTGTATTTTCTTACAACTTTTTTAGTGTTGTTATTTCAGAAAAAATTAAATAAAAAGTTTTAATGATTTTATTAAACAGTTGACAATGTTTTTAATATACTTTTATATATAATTTAAAACAATTATCCCCATAAAAACATACTGTCAACAATTAGGCAAAGTATGTAATTTACTTTATAATTATTATTTCTCGTGTTTTAATTATGCAATTAATTGTTATAATTTAAAAAATAATTTACAATATTTTGAATATATTGTAAACGATTTATGGTCAGCTAATTAAAAGAAATTTAAACCGGATTTAATTAAATCCCTTAGCGACAGCCAATCAAATATCTCATAACTTAGCAACTAAATTCGATTTAGTTAAATCATAGTCAAACTTCACTTAATAAACCGACTGTTAAGATATTTGGTTTACCTTAATACTCGAAACATTGAATCTGTTTTACTGTCAGATTTCTTGTGGTATCCACCTTTAAAATAGGTTAAAAGTAAAGCCATACTAACACTATAGATTGCTACATCTCCATATTTTATGTTATGTACCCAGTTCCTAGACCTAGCCATATTCCATAATGTTTCTGTAGCTACGTTACTAACATATAAGCACAGCAACGTTCTTCGACTTGGCCTTTCTATCAAAATTGAAAAAACACTAGCCAAAAATGCTGGTATTGCAGAAACTGTTAATATATTGAAATGTCCTAATACCCTCCTGAAATGATATGCTAAAGATTAATAAAATTATTATTTATTTTCTAAATACAGATTAAAAAGAAATATTTTATGTTTAGAAAGTATATTCCTTTATAATACATTTAATTTTATTTCAGAATTAAACAACTGAAATATAATGCTCCTTTTCAAATATTAAATCAACGTTGCGCCTATTTGTAGACCACCAAAAATACAGCAGAGTCTACTCTCCAGTTGTGCTCCTATAATATTCTTACAGTGGTATTCATAGTCCGTCTCCGGTCGCCAGAGAGCGGTCTCCGTACCGAAATTATGCGGCAGTGCCATTGTTACAGTACACAGTATTCATTGTCCGTCCGAAATTATTTGAATTTCATTATAAAATTCGCATAATTTCGGGACGGAGACCGCTCTTCGGCGACCGGAGACAGACTATGAATTCCACCGTTAGTGTCTAAGGGTCACACAAAAGGATTCTCTGATTTCTCGACACTAAATTCCTTCCTATACTTCAAAAGTTTATTTTGATATGGGTCCCTCAAAAGTGCTCTGGATATTACTTAATAATTTAAAAATTAATGCAGCTAGTTTTACTTTTTAGTAGCAAAGTTTTGCAACAAAATGCAATAGGCCTAGTTTAACTAGATCGTTACATTTTTTACTAACTCCCTAAGTTATAATAACATAGGTATAATTTCTATTATTTATTTTTATTAGGTTTTGTCTTGTCTATACTCTAATGGTTAAAATTTGATACTAATACTTTTCGGTTCTTATACAGTGTCGATATCACTTATGAAATAACATTGATTAACTACAAAATTTTGGAAAAAATCCTCGGACACATTGATATTTAATTTTACATTTTTTTGACTCAATTGATGTTCTTTCTTTACAATGGCGTGAAAATATACAGGTTGTTCTATTTAAAAAAATAATCGACGACGTCATATATCATCTACATGGTTTACCCTGTACCTATACATAAATATGATATAAAAAAATGCCCGAGGGTTTTTCCCAAAATTTTGTTGTCAATGAATCATGAATTTTATTACATTGAAAGTATCCATATTGTAATGGTCTCTTGTGAAAAAAACGAGAGAAAAGTCGTCATAGTAAATCTATATTTAGTCGCCTCATACAAACTGTATGGACACATATTCATAGAACTTTTTTGTTCAAAATGAACGGTACTATAACATACTAAAGTATTGACTATTCCTCCTATAACATCCGGTACAATCTCAACATTTTAGGTATAATAATTTGTATTTCTTAATTGCTATGTAAAGGTAGAGATATTTAAATCCTATCAATAATAATAGTTAAGTCAAAATAAGTAGGTATACTATAAATTATATAGGGTGTTCCGCATAAGAACCGACACAGAGCAGGTGCATGTAGGGGGTCACAAAATATTGAAATTTAACCAAACAATCAAAAAGCCAGTAGTAGGCTTTGTTTTTAAAATTTGACAGATTTTAATAAAACCATAAAATAAAAATAAAACAATTGAATTAAAACTAAAGAAATTGTTTAAAATGGGTACCATTTTCTACTAACTTTTTGATTTCTTCTAATAAACACTATTAAAATCTTGTTTTAATTAATGTATTTTTTTCACACCTTATTTTTTTTTTATTTTAACAAGAGTAAAAGTGTTTTCAATTAATTTCTGGCTGTGATACTATCATTCTTTTTAAATTCGATCAATGGAAAAAATGTGATGAACACTTTATAGTGTTTCAAGTTACTTGAACTCAATTGTCAAAAAAAGGCCAATACTAAACCTTAGAGTAATTGTTCAGTATCCTCCACGTTGCTCAGTGCACAGCTGGGCACGATTCTTCATTGATTGGCGAACTCTATGGAATATCCCCGGTATGTCCCGAACCTTTGCGGACGCGACCATCACTCTTCCCAGTAGCTCTTGTTGGTTGGGAACAGGAGTTTCATACACTAAAGCTTTTAGATGGCCCCAGAGAAAATAATCCATGGGGGTTAAGTCGGGTGACCGCGCAGGTCAGTGCACAGGACGTATACACCTGTTAGGAAATATTTCATTCAAATAGTGCCGCACTGGCAAAGCAGGTTGGCGCCATCGCGTTGAAACCACATGTTAACGCTTATGTCCAGTGGCACATCCTCTAATAGTTCTGGAAGCACATGTTGCAGGAATTGAGCATAAACGTGTCCATTCAAATGTGGTGGGGGCAAATATGGCCCGATGATCTGCTCGCCCACAATGCCGGCCCAGATGTTAATTACAAACTGATGTTAGTCTCTACGGATGACATGGGGGGTTATTTTCATTCCAAATGTGACTATTACGGCTATTAAAATAACCATCCCTTGTAAAACAGCCCTCGTCAGTAAACAAAACGTAGTAACCAAAGTGTGGTTGTCTCAACTCCTGCTGTAACCAGCAACGACAAAAACGGCGACGCGGCAGATGGTCCTCCAGACCCATGGCTTGGACTTGTAACAGGCGGTACAAGTGTAACTGTCGATCCCGGAGCACCCGCCAAACTGCACTTCGTGCCGCTCCCATATCCCATTGGCCTCTACATGGTGCAGAACCTCTTCCTCAAACTCTACCACAGAACTCTACTGTCCGCATGGCGAAGGGCCGCCCTGCTCCCCGGAACGTCTGACGCTGCCTGACACGAGACGTCCATGAATTCTAGCAAAAATGCTATGATGAGGATGATGACGTTCTGGAAACCGTTCGGTATACAATCGCGCTGCTCTTCTCCCATTACCACCAGCTTCTCCGTAAATCACCACCAAATTAATGCTATTTACGTTTTGCACACCAGTCACTGAAACTAACTGAATCGGTGTGTTTTTTTTTGCTTTTTTTTTGTTTTTTTTTTGTTATGATAGTCAGCCCTTGAACTGAATCGGTGTGGCGACTTTAGGCCAACAAAAAAGTAAACACAGCAAGCTAATGAGTCAGGGGGCACCTGCGCTGTAGCGGCTAATTGACATATTTCCGGACAGGGGTTTATAAGGTAAAATTGCTTATTTTCATACCCTCTACGACCCCTATCAATTTGTCGCAATAATTATGGGACACCCTGTATATTCACGCTTCCATTTTATATTTTCTATGATAACAGTATCTACCCTATTTAATTACTATTATAATCATTTTGTGTACTGTCTATAGGTGGATATTTCTACCGTTATTTTCATTTTAAGTACCTATATGTAAAAATATATAATATTGATACATAATATGTGACTATACAATTTTATTTAGCTTTGTTCGTACAATATCCAAATGTAATTTATAATTATTTATATTAGTATGATTAAATTGTAATTTATTGTTTGTGGTTCTTCATATTTTTTCATAAAATGTGTTTTTCCTTTAATAAAAATAGAGTATACATACACCATTAGTTAAAGGAGAGCGAATATTTAGTGCTTTACAGTAACTACAGTAATTATCGCCTGAGGACGTTAGAATGACACCGCCCGAAATATTTTAGTATAAAAAGCAGTTTAACGCCCGGGGTCCGGCCGTGTATAAGGCTTGCTACAGACTATGCGTGTATTCGTGATTCGTTGTGCGCGATTTGTGATATGCGAGGAATTCGCGAATAGTGTGTAGGGTCTTGTTCGTTAAAAATACATTAATAAAAATCCTACACACGATACACGTATTCCTTACAAACCACGCATCGAGCATCGCGAATTCACGCATAGTCTGTAGCGGGCCTAAAGCTGTTTACACACAAAACACTGTACCTCTATTTACATTTATTAGGCCTTCCTAAGCACCGCGCTGTAGTAATCAATTCCTAGAAAATTCACCGGAAACACACATATCTAAGTTATGTTAGGCATAACCGTATCATGTAGTAAATATGTCAACTTTTGTAAGATAAAAATTTTGATAAAAGATTTGCGTTACTTAAAAATCAATATTTCATAATCTTCACTAAAATTACACTCTATCAAAAACTGTTGAAGGCAAGACAAACACATTTTACCTTTCATAGTTGAATATATTAATAAAAGTCAACAGTTAGGTTTAATTAAATTATTATTAGATATGTTGCACAGTATACTGGAATTCGGACAATGTCCAAAAAAATTATGCAAAACTAGTTCTGACCTCCATAAGATTCCCATACCCGAAATTATACATTTAAAAGGTTACTGCATATTACAAAATACAGAGAACTAGTTTTGAGCATTATAAATTGTTCAAAACTAGTTTTGTGCATTTTGAAATTACCAAAATTAGTTCTATTCATTTTCTGATAGTTACATTAATTAAAAGTAGGATTATGCCATTTTTGTCATTATAATTTCTGAACTCAAAACTAGTTTTGCATACTTTTTCAAGTATTGTGTGTATTATAACCTTCAGAAAATGAAGTAAACTAGTTTTGGTAATTTAAAAATGCACAAAACTAGATTTGAACAATTTATAATGCCCAGAATTAGTTCTACTATTTTCCAATAGTCAAAAGTCGTTTAAACGTAAAATGTCGGGTATGGGAATTTTTCTGGGCTCAGAACTAGTTTTGCATACTTTTCTCGGACATTGTCCGAATTCGAGAATTGTGTGTAACAGATACAATAATAATAATAATAATCTTGATTTCTGACGACAGTTAACCGCCATACAGAAAATGTCCAAACGTCATATACATGTAGATAAATATTAAGAACCTATAATAGTGGCACTCAGTCAAGTTCAGTCAATATACTAAAGCAACTATAAACAAAATACAAATATGTACATAAATTCACTACAAAACAATTAATTGATAAAAACTCGTGTACACTAAAAACATTGATTTAATAAATATTCCTTTAATTTATTTTTAAACGACTGTTATAACATTTTTAATATGTCGCAGAAGATGATTATAAACCTTCAAGCCATTATTAAAAATATATACACTCACTTCAAATAAAAACAAAGATGGAAAAGTCAAAATTTTAAAATGTTTTAATAGATTCTTACAACTAAAAGTGTTTGATGCACCCTTTATTCCTCATAATATGCGCTTTTACGCAATAAAAACATTGTGGCTGTTACTAGAAAGATCCCAAAAGCTTAATCCACATCTTATGCAGCTTTCAACACGAGCATAGTATAGCATAACTAGTTGTGTCTCCGCCAAAACCACTCGGAGATTTCTAATCATAGAATATAAGTGAATCTTGAGACAACCCAATCGCAATGTGATTTCCAAGAAACCCTACATCTAAACGCAAACCAAAGAAATTGATTCCACCGTTAGGTAGTGACAAAGCATTTTGTGGACTATCGAATCTCAAATAAAAAGTTACGGCATGAAATTCTACGGCCAAAAAGGCTCCAGCTTTTCAACTGAGTAGATAAATACGTAAATAAAATACTTATCTACAAATACAGCTAAAATTTAATTACCTAATTTGCTTGATGTAGAAAAAATCTATACTTTTAGAAATATTGGATTACGATAAGAATTCTATTCCTACGTATTTTTTGTATACGAGGTCTGATAAAATAATTAGGACTCTTAGAATTCTTTAGATGTACAAACAGTCTATAAACGTCAAAATTTATGACCAAAAGTGAAATCTTACTTTAGGAACTAGTTGTTTAGTCATTGCTGTAGCGCGAACTCATTGTGAAGATTGTGGTATTTTTGTAAAATCATTTTGGTGTGCTTTCCATTGTAAATCATCGTGGTAAGTTCTATGTGAAGTTGCAAAAATCGTTCACAGGAAACTTTTACTACCACAAAAAACACTACCATGGAATCAAAGACTGTTATTGCGTCTTTTAATTTCAAACAAAATTTAAACATGTCATAAATTGTGTTGCAAATGCGCAAGAAACTAATTAAGTCCACGTATATCCACGTAGCGTGAGGTGGCATGGAATGGATTCCAGTCTTTAAGCTATCCTAACAAAAAAAAAACGAATTATGTTGTAGAAAACTCTGTTTCCCGGCTCAGGACGAGTGGAAGTGGAGACGAAGTATCAAAAATATCATATTGACATCTGTGACGATCTTCTGACAAACAATTACAACACATTCCTTAAAAGCCCTATATCTGGTGATGAAATATAAGTTTGTATTATACTGAAAACACCTTATTTTCGTCTGTATTATTAATAATGTAACATAGGTTTTTTTGGGTTAGCGCAGAGAAACAGCGTACGGAAAAAGTTTTCCCAATCTGTGATTCTTTCCGTGCGCTGAATAAAAATACCGAATATATGGCTTTAAACTAGGAATATATAGCAAAGTAAACTAAATTTAAGAAAGTCTATATGCTATCTGATATTTAACATGTGCCTATTTTGTATCTTAATTCTCTGAAAAGGCACGCAGGATGGCGTTCTTCCTATGTAGCAGAAGGACATATAGAAAAATCCATACAAAGAAAAATTGAGGTATCACGAAAACTGTTCAACCCTATCATTCATTCGAGAAAATCAAAACATTTGCGAAGAATCTACTTCAATATCCGCAGTTTTACAAAATGAAACTTCAAAAGGACTAAACCTGTGGAATAATACGAATTGTACAATAAACATAGCCATTAATAATAATGTAAACTAAAAACGTAAATTAGTTGGTGCTGTTATTATTAATAGCTAGTTTTGTATTTTCGTTTTCAAATAAGTAGGTATAATAAAAAATATCGTCGATTTCACGTCCACAAAAAGATTATTTCGTGTTTCCGAAACCCAAGAAAGCACGTAAGTTAAAAAACTGAATGCCAAAGTTTATCTTAACGTGTTCGTGAGTGTTCGAAGAAACAGGCCTGAACTTTGGCGTAGTGGCTTGTTATTTATCTATTACACAAAAATTATATGACAGTTCTTTCTGAATTTCCTTACTGACCCTGTCAACTTTTTTCCCTTATTCAAACTATGATTTTACTGAAGGAACTATAGAAAATTTCAAAAGACGTATTGTTATATACTTTTAGCAGTTGTGTAATTGGGAAGGGGGAGTATTTTGAAGGTGATATGTTTGAAAACAGTCCTGAAACTTTTCGATCACACCTTGTATTTTCGCACCTACGACTGGACGTGATTTGCTAAATGTTAAATTGTTTTATTTCCTTAAATTAATATAGGATAATCTACAAATCTTGCTTAGTAATAATATTTCAATTTTCATTAATCATTGTTTATTGAGGACTTACCACGTACTTAAATACAATTCGTTTATTAGTTTATAACCAGCAGTAAAATATGTAAATAAACTATATGAACTGTTCATTATTTAACAGTGGATGGATGACTTATGCTGGAAAAATTATAAAGCCTATTTAATCATTAAAAATACATTGAAAACGAAAATTGTACAAATCAATTATCATATTTTACGTAAGGTTTTAACAATAAAGTTAAACAATTATTGTAATCAAACATTTTATATCTTGCAGTTTGATGAGATTCGTTAAAAAGTTATTTGGTAGGCACAAAAAAGTCGATATCTTGATTACAGTGATATAGGCTTAAATCATAGGCGCATCAAAGGTAACGGGTAAAGGAGGTAAGTAACCACCACCCCAGACTCATCAAATATCATCATATTTTATCAAATGATAGCAATATATAATAATACTGAGAAAACTGGACTTTTTTTATTAAATAATAATTTTTGTTTATAATTTTTTTATTTATGTTTCTATAAAGATATTGCCTATAACTTTTAATTAAATGTATTATTTAAATAATATTAATAAGTTTTAATTAACAGACATAATGAAATACAGTATGCGCCAAAAGTATGGAATAAATTCAATAAAAACGAAACAATTATTTTTTGGGAAAAATCCTCGAACAGGTCGATTTTTAATTTAAAAAATACATATTTTAGCGTAAAATGCGATTTTCAAATGTCATTTGTTTTCAAGTAATGACGTCATCGATTTTTTTTAAATGGCAACACCATATTTTTTTTCCTTGATTCATAAAGATCGTTTAATTCTCTATCAGACAGTACTAAAATTTTGCCCTCTTACATAGGAAAGTTTTCGAGTAAATGACGATTGAATGTTAGAAAACGTAAATTTTATCCATAAAAAAGTAACAATTGAGGTATGTAAAATAAAATACAATTGATTAAATTTTATACTTAAATTAAATGTCATCCACCAACTTCTTGACAATGCGCAAGTCTGTGAAGAAATTCTTCTTGCACATTATGAATTATTTCTGGGGTAAGTCTGCGTATTTCGTCCCGAATGCAATTTTGAAGTTCTTCTAAATTACGTGGTTTATTAATGTACACTTTTGACTTTAAGTATCCCCATAAAAAATAGTCAAGAGGTGTAAGATCTGGCGATCTTGCAGGTCATTCTATCGGTCCGCGTCTGCCGATCCACCTCCCAGGAAAACAGTTGTCCAAAAAATCTCGTATAGGGCGCGCATAGTGCGGAGGTGCACCGTCTTGCTGAAACCATATGGTATCGTCAGGAATGTCAGGGTCATTATCGTTAGGAAAAATTACTGCAAGAGCTGGAACTAGGTCATTTTCTAGAAACTCTAAATATCTTTGTCCTGTAAGGGTTCCTTCAAAGAAGAAAGGCCCTACTATTCTGTCGTGAACTATTCCAGCCCACACATTTAATTTCTGAGGGTGTTGGGTATGTGCCTCTGACATCCAATGAGGATTTTCCCGACTCCAATATCTGCAAGTTTGACGGTTTTTGCTTTATTTTAATTGATTTACGTTTTCTAACATTCAATCGTCATTTACTCGAAAACTTTCCTATGTAATAGGACAAAATTTTAGTACTGTCTGATAGATAATTAAACGATCTTTCAGAATCAAGGAAAAAAATATGGTGTTGCCATTTAAAAAAAATCGATGACGTCATTACTCGAAAACAAATGACATTTGAAAATCGCATTTTACGCTAAAATATGTATTTTTTAAATTAAAAATCGACCTGTTCGAGGATTTTTCCCAAAAAATAATTGTTTCGTTTTTATTGAATTTATTCCATATTTTTGGCGCATACTGTATATATTCGAGGAACTTAAAATTTTACTAAGTAAACTGGGATGAGACTTTAAAATCAGTCTCGTTTTGAATTAATAAATCTAAAGAGTAAAGTTTTCTTACCTCAGGGAACATAAAAATAGTGAATATCCAAATCCCGTTCCACTAAGAAACGCTGTAGATTGTACGATCCCATACAGAGTCTTCTTAATATCATCTTTTGTTGGAATTCTACCTTTCATTAACAGCGTTAACTGCAACAATAAATATAAAATAAATAACTTCAAGAACATATAATTACATATAATACCTCTTTATAATAAAAACATATAATTCAAAAATAATAGTAATAAATAACAGCTAAATCAATATGCTATATAAAAATAAACCCTGAATTTAAACTACAAATTAGCAATTTATAAAAATGATAGGTCTACAACGTTAATCTTATACACTTGGTACACACTACATTTTTTTTATTTAAGACACCTTCAAAATCCAAGATTTATAATTATTGTGTTTCGAATAAAATTGAAGATATTTTTTTCATTTGAAATACGATTAGGAATTAAATGGACCGATCAAATTTCAAAAATACTGCCAGTGCCAGTAAAATTCTAGGTCCAATTTTGTTTAATTATATAAAAATGCATGACTGTGCACCACGCAACATCAGTTTTATCAATTTAACGTTTCTTAACAATTTTCAAAATATAAGGTAGCAACTATTATATATCATTATGAAGAAAAAAATAATACAATTGATAGCATAAAAATGTTTGGTCAATTTTTAAAAGAGGCCACTGTACATGTATGTACAATGCTTTTACAATAATAATGACACTGTCAAAACAGTTTTTGAACTTCTGGAAGTTCTGAGTAGAAATTTCATTAAATCTGTATTGGCGAATGAAATAACTAATGTTAAAAGTTTAAAGTAGATTTAATTACGAATACGTCAGCAGTTCAAAAGAAATTGCAAAATTGTAGTCATTATTATTGCAAACGATTGTACATGTACATGCCGCATGCAATCACTTATTTATAATGAATATTTTCGAAGCACTAGCAACTCAAAACATTTTAAATCCAATTTCTTAAATCAACTTGCATGCAAGTATAACGATAAAATCACATTACAACTTCTATTGACAACCAAACCAAAGATAACTTCTAAATTAGCATTATTTTATTTTATAGTCGGTAGTTTCTTTACATATGTCAATAGCATGATCAACATGGCACATCACTGTCCAACTGCTGATTGGAATCAATAAAAACTAAATCAATATTGAAAATAAACACACAATAACAGGTGCTCAATTGTTCAACTTCTTGCCAAATAGACGAGAAAGCATTATCTTTAATAGTTGATAGTTCGTATACATAAATTAACTATCAAAGTTTTTCAAAAAAAAAGTGTGTTGAAAAGAAACCATGGGCAAAATTAGGGGGGGCTTAGCCCCCCAAAAATCGAATTAACTCCCCAAAAATATTCATAAACATCCCACACACATTTAAAAACTGATATTACAAAACATATTTTCACAGTCCGCCCGAGGCCTTAGCCCTCCTAGATTTCATGACCTAACTTCACACATGAAAAAAAAAACTATATTTTAAAAGTATCATGTGCCAATGTATGTTAAAAAGTCTCAATGTGCAAAAAATTCAGAATTCAATGCGAACACAATACACAATATCTATATCTGGCTGGAAATAGAAAATAATGTGTATACATTATTGATAAGAATATATTTTCCTAGATTTGATAAAGATGCTGCTATCTTGTTTGATTTTTTGAGTTTAAAACTATTGGTTTTATAAGGTTATTCAAATAAAGGGCAATCCAATCATAATGTCATTAACATTAAGGTTCCTTTTAAAAAGCGTTTGTAAGACACATTTTAACAATTATTTTCTCATAGATATAAATAAAAGTGATAAATCTTATATGCAGACTATGCAAGTTTATGTAATAACAATATTTACATCTACATTTAAATTTAATACGTATTTTGAAAGATTTCTGTATCTAAAAATGAGTTGATATACCGCTTTCTGTCTTTATATATTCGTTATACTTCGGTAACTTTGAATATTCGCAGGTGGTATGAGGTAACATTTCTGTTATTTGCTAAGCTCTATATTATTGAGTTTCTAAACGTCTAAAATTATTTGTATATGTAGAAAACGCTATTTCAAGAATACGGTGCTCTTAAGAAAAATAGAAAAAAATTAATATAATACGAATATGCGATAATAAAATTTACGCTGAAAAAAAAATTATCAAATCATTATTTAAACTCGTTTTCAGACTGTTACAGACCGCTAGCGGCCTCCGAGGCGGCCTCAATTGATACACAACTCCGAAATCAACTTGATACCGGCTTGGATACAACGTTCCCAACTTTAAATATTTTTCCATTTCATAAATGTTTTTCTACCTCACTTCAACCAATAATAATGAATGCTATAAATTATTTTTTAAAAGTACTTACGTAGTAATCTCGAGGAGGTAGAAGCATGCCTTGCCAAAAAATAAGTTTTTATTAACATATTAATTCGGAATAAACTAACTTCATAGTGTAGTAGATTTGAATAAACACCTTGAAGTATTAAACAATGTTATATGTTCCTATGTTGTTTAAATAATATACAAAATCATTTCAATTGTTTTCATGATATAACTGTAATATATAGAGTGTACTACAAGCTCTGTGACAAATTTTAGCAGATAGTAGTTGAGTTAACGTCAAACATTTTAAGTATTTAAAAATATAATTTTAGTCAAAATAGTCTGATAAAAATAATGGTTGCTATAACAATAATTATTATTTGTGTCATTTTGTTTATTCATTTGATACTTAAAAGTGTTAAATAAAAAATGCATTTATTTACACCTGAAGAGTAAGCAGATATTGTCTTTGTATTGTCTACGTATGGGTATTCCAATGAGAACGCCAGACAAGCAGCCCGAGAATACCGACAAAGATACTCAAATAGACATCAGCCTGCCCACAGTCTTTAGTGCATCATTTGCTAGACTTTGAGAAGGTAACCCCGCTTCAAAAAAGGCCATTCGTTCTACTGAAGTGAATGTACAAAATGAAGAAGATATAATACATGCTGGATTTACTAATTAAGTATTGAAGAAAATTACGTTACTTCACGTTGTTTAGAGCGCTTGGGCTAATGTAATAAATTCAAATACATGAGAAAGTGTGAATACTCTCACAATCAAAAGATTGATTATCTAACTCTTTTTAAATCAGGCAGAACCAAATTGGTCTTTATAAGTCAAATGATGTGTCTTATATTTAATATGAGCATTGAGCATTCTGTAATAGTTTTAGACTAGTGGGCTATGGTAATAAAATTTTATACCTAGAGAGGATAGATGTTCGCGCATTTACGTGTAGTATATGTATATAATTAAAAATATGGGATAGCGCACACCTAAACATAGATTTACTAATTAACTCAGGTACATTGAAGGAAATTATGTCACTTTCTCCTTGGTTGATGGTGATGGACTAACGTAATAAAATAGAATAACATAAGATAGTATCAACAATGATCTGTTTCAAAAGCTGTGATTATCTAAAATATTATTTCATGCAGATATCCTCACATTTTGCAAGAGGGATTCAATTTTATTATTATATTATTGTTTTTATACAAAGTTGACCTAAGTTAAATGCTTTCTAGCGTTTTGTATTTACTTCATATCAAAATAAATTTTGGGATTGGTTTTTACTTTTACAAATTAGTTGTTGATTTAGCTGTGTCAAATGTAACTTATTTGTAATAAATTCTCGTCCAAGAACCACTTCTCTATGTCGAGCCTATCAAAAGGTAATAAAATAGATTTTGGAGGTATAAATTTGTAATAAATGTGTAATAAATTATGAACCAGGAATTTTGGCGGTGGGCTGAAATGATTGGTGTAGCTTCAAAGCATTGGCTACTTCAACAACATGCATAAAATGATAGATTCATTTCGCTTGTCATATGGTATGATGAAAGGTATTTTACTAGGGACAGCATAAATAATAATCATAATGAACATATCTAGGCTTTACAAAATCGCATGCACTTGGATTAAAACGATTTCAGCAAAATATCTACTCAGTGTCAACATTTAGGGTAGCATTTACAGCAATAATTTACTGCCTGTACAGATTTTAAATGATCGTTTAAATGTAACAACCTTTTTGATTTCACTGGTGACATAGAGTTTAATATTGTTCAAAATATATGATATCAGCACCACGGTGCATCACCACATAGAAACATTTTGAACAATTTTTATACCTAGTCTTACGATTGTTAAATTGGTTAATAAATGTTGATTAATATTTCAACTTTTAACAGAAATAATAATTATTGTTATGGCAACCATCATTTTTACTTATCAGGTTACTTTGAGTGAAATACGAAATTATATTTTTTTAAATATTTGTAACTTCTAAACAAAAACGAATCGGACCTATGCTCATGTAACAAAACATATTTAATATTAACCTAACTAGGTACCATCTGCTAAAGTTTGTCATAGAATTTGTAGAACACCCTGTATGTATACTAAATATTTACAAGACTGATATTATTAATAGTACAATTATTGTTATTCTGTATATTAACTCCAAACGATGATTTTGGCAATACTAAATAATTTTGCTTAATCTCACTGCCAATAAGAATAAAATTTATATTTAAAATGTTTATCTTCAAAATGATAAACAAACGGTATTTTAATTTTTTATACTGAAAAACCAAAGTATTGAAAAAAGTTATATATAAAGCTCAAATATAAAAACCTCTTTTTTGCACTTGCGAGATTTTATAACTCGTTAACGTCTCGTTATAAAAACTTCGCGTGTGCAAAAATTAATCGTTTTATATTCTTGTATAACTAAGGCAAAATTTGGGAATTGTATCGCATCTTTTTCTTTTATCTCTATTTAAAATGTCATTTTTTATGGTTTTATATATGTTGGAATTAAAATATAGCATAGAAATTTAAAGTAGTCATTTTATTTTTTATTGGTAAAATTATAAAATATATTGATATTTTATTTTGAGTTTAATGAATTATACATTTTTGTACCCTAAAAAGAACCACAAAGTACCTAGTTTATACTTTGTGAAAGGAACCTAATTCACAATCACAAGGTAGATATCAATATATGCTCTCTGTTCACAATCAAACTGACTTAACTGTCATTCACTTGACAAGTGCCTAATATTTAAATAATAACTCAATTGTAAGCATGTACATCTAATATTTTGTTTATACTAACCACATTAAACTTAATGTAGAGCACAGAAGACGCAATTATAGCATTCACTAAGAGACGAGCACTAAAGTCGAGACAACCATCAGAAAAATAGTGTAATTCCTGACAGCTCGTGTAGATACATTCTGTTATTTGTACTTTGCTTTGCACCTGCATATCGATTTTCACTTTATCTGTTGAGCACTATTTGAAATATATACACTTCCACTGAATGCACTAAGATACGATCATTATTTATCAATGCTACAATTTATCTAGTACCAATTAGATTAATACGATGAGTCGTACGCTTCGAACGAATCCTCAGCACACTTTGCCGTAAATTAGTTTGTTAGTGCTGTTAACTCCAATGAATTGGTACTTAGTGATTATTTATTTATACAAACGTGAAGATTAAGTGTTACCCCCACTTTGTATATTAAGAAGGTGACAAACATTTAAAACAGGTCGATTTTATATTTAATATATGTATACTAATGGTATTTATTATTTTTTTAAATTCTGAGGTATATAGATGTCCGGAGAAGAGAAAAGCAACCAGAGAAGTGTCAAAGTCAATCCCAGCAAAAATGATGCACTGGGTAACCGGCTAACTGTCAATTTGACGTGCTTTGCGGGTTGACGGTTCTCTAACTATTTAATCGACGATGTATGTGATTCTCAAGCTATTATTTGCCGATTCATTCTGTTTGCAAGTTAAATATTTTGTTTCTCATTTAAGCCCTAATTTGTGTTATTTATTTTTACCAAAGATATGCCTGCGTGCGTTTCGTGAGTGCCATTCGAAAGAATAAGTATGTTTTTGTTTCCATAGGATCTGGAAAGGTAAGTATACACTGATGCTGTTATAGTCCAAGATCCCACTGCAAAGAACCTTCATAGTCCATTGAAATGTTACATTATTTTGGCCTTAGCGTGCATATTTTAAAATCAAAAATAATAAACATATTAAAGAAAAACAATCAAAATTTTTGGACAAATTTTCTTTTGGACGCCATAATTTTTGTATTTTTTTATTTAACTTCACAGCGCTGTAAAACCTAAACTAATGAATATAATAAAAAAAGTATATAATAAAAATGCAAAAATGCTCTGATATCATTTTTTTATAAATAAAAAAATAAACAAATTATGGCGTCCAAAAGAAAATTTGTCCAAAAATTTTGATTGTTTTTCTTTAATATCTTTGTTATTTTACACCAAAAAGTTACTGGACTAAAATTGTAGAGGACTCAATTTGCAATAAAAAATGTTTTTACAACATTTTTTTATGACCAATAGTTTACCTGATAAATGCTAAAAACAATTTAACCCCCTTTTCCAAGGTGGCGGCCAAACCTCGAGGGTTGCGACCCCACAAACTTCAAATTAAGCTATTTTTGACCCCCCCCCCCCCTCACATCTAAACAATAAAATTGCGTCCTCTAAAAAATGCAACCCCAAATGTAACTTTTCAATGGACTATCACCCAAATGTTAATAAAACGAATTGCATTTAAACATATGTTTCATATACATCCTAACATGAATTGGTTAGGTTGGCTAATCAAAGCCGGGTCCTAGAGGCATTAATTATGCATTAAAAATATTGATTATGGAGGTGAACTACAAATTAGTTTTAATAAAATAAATAATGTACCATTTGGCAATTAACAACCTGATAAGTAAAAATATATAGAGTGGTCACTCCTTAGGAGGTTCCCAATATTGGTTGTTTAAATATTAATATATATGTTGCTGGTGTACATCTTGTTTAATGAAATAAAATATACACCAACCGAAAGCTCATAATCTGAGTTTTCAGAATATACAGAGTTGTCTGGATATTTCCAGGTCTAAACTGAGACAACCCTCCCGGAAAAGTTTAAATTTTGGGTACGCGAAATAAAATGAAACGCTGTGTGGCCAAGGCAGCGGCGTAACCCAAAATCACATGGCCCCCCGCAATATGAAAAATGTAGGAGGATACACTTATACTATATTATAAAAAATGTGCGAAATTTTGCGACGGGATGATGCCACCAGCTGACAAAACAATAAACATTGGTTTGTTTTTATTAAATGATTTGCAAGTCTGTTGACCATTTTATTGGTCATTTGTTTTAAGTAAAGTAATAAATAAATAATCATGTTTATTTCAAACAATGGCCGCAATACAAAATTCCAGTCTCGTGGTTTTAAATTAATTTTTTGTACTTTTTTAATTTCAATATTTGATTTTTATATTAGTCTCTTTTATGGAGGTGGATTGTTGGAGCTTAGAGTTGCCCCCCCTAGCCTCCCACGGAATGTACGTTACGTCACTGAGTCAAGGACAGGCTCAGACCGATTTTATATTGTCAGGGAGAAAAATATTATGTGATTCGTATTATGTTAATTTAAAAAAAAACACTTTTTACAGATCGCAATTATATCTGTTGTAAATTGAGCATGTACATGCATGGGCAGTATTTATTATTTGAGATTTATTCGAGAAGACTCGCCAACAATGCGATATAAAAAGGGTCAGAACAGACACCGTTAGCGGCAAATATACACTGAGAGGAAGAAATTATATCATTTAATAAAAGAAGATATATTTATTTATTTCTATATTCTAGTACAATATACCAACACTAACAGAAACACTTTCAATTCAAAAAAATAAATTATTTACATATTAACATTTGTCCTCATAGCAATTCTATTTTTGGTAAAAAAAAGTAGGTATTTGTTATTATTCTAAACAACTATTACTGAGTTTTAGGAGTAAAATATAGAAAAGAAATAGAGAAAAAGTAAGAGAAGACGGAGGAACTTTGGCGCCTGTATGAACGTCAAAATAAAAATTATCTTGTCATATGCAATGCACCCATTTTTGTAGCATCTCATAACACTAGATAATTGCGTACAATTTTTCGTATGCTACATAATTCGGTTCTTTGTTTGCCGCCAGGGAACATTATACATGAGTGCTTTCAAAACATTATTGAAAAATATCTGTTTTATTTTATTAGCCCTGATTTAAATCCGCTGGATTTTTACTTTTGGGGCTATATTAAATCTTTAGTTTACAAAGACATTATTAACAGTCAAGAACAACTGAGGGAAAAGATTTAAGAATCGGTTAATATTATCAGACAACATAGAACTTTATTCAATGTCAGACAAAATTTAAATAAGAGGCTAAGAAAGTGCATTGATGTCGTTAGTGGTCACTTAGAGAATCTGTTATGATTAATAATTTATTAAGATATGCATAATAAAATTTTCAGTTGGTGTAGTGTTCGTTTTATTGTTAATTCAGTTTTGATCTTAACACTCCCTAAATTTCTAATTTAATTCCCGCCGAATCTCAAAAACTTAAATCTCTTTCTATTTAGAATTGAACGTAGTTCAATAGTATCTTATTAAACAAATCCAAAGTGTAAAATACAAAGAGTTAGACATATTTTTACATCGACAGTGCAGTATGACTAGCGCCCCCTAGTGGTGACTTCAACACTGTTTGCATATTCATAATTGCTACCTCAAAAAATATAAGATTACAAATTTTGAAAACAATCGGTCGGTACGTTTTTAAAATATAGCAAAAAATTGAAAAAATGTTTTCATCTGTACACCCTGTAGACTGAAAACGAGCAATAATTGAATAAGGCATGTTGTGCTCAATCGGTTTATTTTGACGTTAACAATCTGCCCTTAAACTATGTACCAGTATTAATGACTCACCTTGTATATGTAATCTCATATCAGATTTTTTTTTCTAGTGCTAAATACTGTCGTAGAATTTCACAATGGGAAGATTGGTTTTTAACTATACACCAGATTTTTTATTACAAATACTCGCCCTTGCATACGCCACTGGATAGACAATTTTTTAAGGTATATGGATAAGGTATGGCATAATACTATATGGTAACGTTGCAAAGTTACAGAATTGTTTAAAGAAAATTTGCAGTAGGCTCTCTTTTAGTACATTGTTAGAAATTATTATTTGTAAATAAAATATTGACATGGTTGAATATACACATCATATAGCAGTCTTTTTGATAGTGGATAATATTAAAGCAGAATGCTTGTAACAGTTATTTTTCGAGTTTTTTTAGTTCATTTATTTTCTCGACATTTATTTGAAATGATGAAAAATAGTCAAATTCCAATATGATCATATTTCCACGTTACAGTTGATAATACCTGCTATAAAGGTTTTTTATGTGTATGAAATTGTTTTCCTTGTTAACCTAAAATGAGAGTACGAAAATTTTCACTAAAAGGATACTGCAAGAACATCTATGAAGAAACCAGAAGCCAATGAAGGCACCAACTCTTATACACGCTACGTTAAGCTTCAAGTGTGAAATACCTTGAAATCACACTTGGTGTAAAACTAACATGCAATCTGCATTTGGAGAGGAGACTAAAAAAGGCGTACATATACTATGAGCAGTGCCACAAGACCGTTGGCAAAACCTGGGGAATGAAATCGAAGGTGGTCATGTGGATATACATGGACATTTTGAGATCAATCTTAGCCTATGGGGTAACTAAACAAAAGATCACAGGTTCAAAGAATTGCCTGCCTGAGCATAACTGAAACTATGCGAACAACACTCACTATAGCAATGGAGGTAATACTATGTCTGCCAGCTTTTAATATTCATCTAAAAGAACTGATCGCGACAACCATGCTTCGCCTCAAGAATGCTGAGAAGTTAGGAGACGCCTGTGGCATAGGGTCGTCAGAAGGATGCCCCTTCTGGAGGCAGACACTGTCAGTATTTAACCTAAGTTTGCGTTTGACAGATCCTTCACGATACTTATCAGGAATGAGGACGTCAGTGAGGACGTAATCAACATCACAGACGGATCAAAAAGAAAGGAAGATGTAGACTGTGGGATCTATTTCAGATACTTATATATAAAATATCAGTGAGCAATGGATAGACATGCTACTATGGTACAAACGGAATTAGCTGCCAAAGAAATTGTTCGGCATACAACGGGCAAAACCTTCAGAATCTACACGGATAGTAGACATCAATCACTACTGTCCTTACGTAATTATAATATACTCGCGTCAAGAATTCAGACGACTTACGTCATACGAAGAAATGAATAATTCATTATTTTTTTATCAAAATATTTAAGAAACTGCAACTGAGAGAACAACTATATACTACACTAAATGTTTGCATTATATTATATTGCACTAAATTGCAAAAAATTGTTGTTTTTAACGCGACCAAAAATCGAAAATTACGTTGACAATAAAAACAATTGCCTAATGTCAACCATGACGTAAGACGTCTGAATTCTTGACGCGGGTATATAGAAACTAGATCATCATGGGAAAGTCACCAAGCACTGGTAGAGTGACCTCAACCGACAACAGCATATCTGTATGCTGGGTAAAGGGACACGAGCTAACAAGCTGGCTAGAAGTGCATCGGGTGTCAATATTTATACTCTCCAGTATGCTTCCGTTGTCAGCTTTTGTTTCAATTATCTTCTATCTCTTCACCTGGTGACAGGTAATCAAACTGGACACTGTTACTTAAGGAAGAACATTTAGTATATGAGGAAGTGCTCTTTATAGAGGTTGTGGACAGAAAGACGAGACAGTATCTCATGTACTCTATGAGTGCACTGCCATTTCATCAACACGAGTGAGAATGATGGTCTTCTATAACCTACATTAGAGATCTCTTTGATCAACGTCATCACCTTTTTCTCTTTATTAGACTGGTTAGCAACTCAGGTGGATCGATCTCCTAATAGGAGGAAGTGCAAGTGCTGTAGCCTCTTAAGCTACCCTTCCCACAATTCCAGATTCCAAATTCCAGAGCCAGAAGCGTGCGACTTTTTTCTATCTATCTTGCCACACATACTTTTGACATGGTAAAAGAAAATTGATAACCAAATAACAAAAACCAAAACAAAGGCATATAAACCTTTCAAACCCTCTGTCTGAAAACTAGATGTGCTTAATCCATGGGACGACATTGGAGACTACAGAAGCTACAGCTCCAAATCCCGTTAATATAAGGGGCCCCTGAATTCGGAATATTTAAAGTTCAGATACCTAAATAATATAAAAGGTACACAAATATTTCTTATCAAAAACTAGCCCAAAATATGTTATTTTTTAGTGGCGGCCCACAGCCGCCGGTCGGTACTTATCAAAAGATGATTTATTTTAGTACGTTTCTATAAACAACTTTAGGTCTCATTTTATCTTAATTCAGCTCTGGTACGTTGCTGGGGAATCAATACCATCGATGTTTACAAATCATGTTAATAATATTACTTAATTTTATATAGAACATGTGGAAAAATCGAAATTGCTACAAATATGTTATATAACGTAAATATTTAGGTACATATACGTAAATCACGTTTTAGAAACGATGCAAAAATGTTGTCCTATTAAAAGATCATATCATAATATTTCACTAGTTGTTTATATGTACTCAAGGGTAATATTCATGTAAGTACCTGTTTACCTTTTCGAGAAATATGATTACAATATAAGCTCGTTAATCCAAATAGTTACGGATTACAACACATTTTGATTATTTAGAAACTATAAAAACAAATTTAATGAACATAACCTAACTTTTATTCTAGATATAAATTTATCAATTATGTGAATGTATAAAAGAAAATATAAATTAAATCGATTAGAGTTATCACTATTTCGAATTAACGCGTATTCGAACTGCCGGAGATGGACTGAATATTATTTATTCATTAAAAGGTATTTACCTAAACCATATATTTCGTATCTCGTAAAAGAAATATTCTAAGATCTACGCACACGTTGATCGACATGTGTACAGTGTGACCCATTTGTGTTGCGGGCGATATTGTAAAATCTTACTTAATAACTTAATTGTGCGGTTTTAATCGCATTTTTTATTAAATTGTAGGACTTAATGAACTGCAGTTTTTAATAAAAAAGAGTCACATTCATACAAAATTCAAGGTCTGCGGCCTGCTATGCATGTACTAAATTTTAACAAAATTTTTAAGTAATAACGATTTTGCAGTCAAATTAAAAATGAATATGATTTATCTATATATTCTAAAAGTCTCCTCATCCATGAAGAACAATTGAAAAAGTTAATTGTCAAAAGTGACTAATTAAAGCACAGAAAAGGAATTATCATTTATCTCCCGTTAATAATCATGGAAAATATTACTTTAAGAGACAAAATAAAAATTGTACGTCTTGTTGACGATAATGTCCGTTGAACAAGAGAGAGTGAGAGAGAATTCAACTTATACCCAATTCAGATAGACAAGTACGTTGTGAGTTTTTGAGAAATAATGTAAAAAATATTAGAATATTTTCATAATAATCTCCGAGTTAGTAGTTAAAGCTAGTAGTTGAATACATTAGAAGTGATGAGATATAAAGAAAAACAATAAGAGTTTTGCCATTTATTACAAATGGGGTCGCTTCAAGTCAAAACTGCCGTTACTGGCCAGCTGATAATCTAAATTTCGTCATAAATGCGAAAAATAATATTCGAACAAAATTAATGTACGGTGTGGATTGGTAAATGCTAGAACAGCTAGTCCCTTGTTCTTTGAAGGTAACTTGAACGTTAACAGGTTGTTGAATTTTCTTGAAAACGATTTTTCGAATGCATTATACCAGACTTCCACAATTGTAGAGAGTGACTAATGTTATAAACCTGCTCACAATTAATAGCAGTCAACACAAAGAAATATACATGCATCCCTTATATTTTTCCTACAAAATCGTGTGCCGCATATCTCTGATAGCATACCCGATTTTAGAGCGCGGAAAGTATTCCTGCTAACAGGACCGCACTTAGGGGTGACCAGACAGATTTGACTGTTGTAATATATTTTCACTACATTTTTGTTACAATATGTTACTATGAGTATACCAATAAACTTTTGAATTTAGTAATGTTTATTCACGCGCAATAAAGTAAATTGTGATTAGTATTGTTACCTATGTTTTAAACGGGTTTGTTAGACGCAGACAGATAATTTAAGTTATTACAGTTTACACGCATCAAACGCTGCATAGTGCATCATTGCGGCAGCCGGCAGCGCCTGGCCAGCCTCACACTGGCTGCGTATTTAATTTATTGTAGGTACCCTCCACTCTACAGTCTCCACTGCTCACGGAGGTACAGGCAGTTGTGGGGGTGGGGATAACGGCACGCGCCGCGAACCAACCCAGTGCCATGCCCCTCTTCCGTCTCACACAGTAGGAGTTACCGATGACGAATACCGTCGGTGGATCCACCGGTTTGTCGTTGTCCTTATCATTTTTTATGAGTTAAACAAAGATGCACTGTTGTTAACCGGTGATTCGATCGGTGAATTAAATATCGATTAAACCAAAATCTCCATTTATCTAGAATTATTGAGAATTTTCCCGAGGTTTCTAGAGGATTCGGTTTGGAATAATATATAAGCAAATTGCTGATTGAGTTGAAACCCAGTTTTATAGTTTCAAATGCGAAGAAGTACCTACGTACCGATGCCAAAATGCCCAAAGAGAGGAGCACTCGAAGAAGTTTATTGCAATCGTGGATTAAAAGTGAACCTAACAGTTTTATTATAATTCGTGACGACTTTGTAAAGTGCGTGTTCTGTAAAAGAGAATTTCGCCCTAACTGCAAAAATGATATTAAGAAACATATTCAAACCAAACTTCATGCTGTAGCTCGAAGTGGAACATCAAGTTTAAATAAGTGGAAGTATGAATTGACTAAGGCATTTGTATCAAGCAACTTTCATTAAGGAAATTAGAAGATTATAATCTTCGGCGGTTTTTAGCAGAATGGACTCATCAAGAAATTCCATCAGAATCAACCTTAAGAAAAAATTAGCTTGATATGGTATATGAAAATGTAGTAAAGGAGATACGGGAAGCGGTTGACAACAATTATATATGGGTGACGGTGGATGAAACAACGGACGTTTGTGGACGTTATATAGTGAATTTTGTTGTGGGAATTTTAAATGGAGAAAGTACACAGACTTATTTATTGTGCACAAAAGAACTTGAATGGACAGATCACGCCCATATTGTAAATGTTGTGAACAATTCTCTTAAATTTCTTTGGAGGGAACAGTATGAAAGTAACAAGAATAAATTTCTAGTGTTTGTAACGGATGCGGCATCATACATGGTAAAAGCAGGCCAGTGTCTAAAAGAAGTGTATCCCAATTTATATCACATTACTTGCGTAGCCCATGGACTTAATAGAGTCACATAAGAAGTGCGAAAGCTCTTTCCCGAAGTAAACCAATTGATATCTTCTGTAAAAAAGTGTTTCTTAAAGCTCCAACAAGAGTATTATGTTTACATAAAAAATATCCACAAGTACCATTACCTCCAGAACCAGATGGAACACTTGGCTAGAAGCGGCATTTTATTATACATCATATATAGATATACTTTCAGAAGTAATTCAAGAATTTGATCCCGATGACTCAATTCATATTAGAAGTGCCCAAGATGTTCTAAAATATCCTACTCTCAAAGAAAATCTTCTGTTTTTAAAAAAAAATTTTACAGTTTTGCACGACGCCATAAACAACCGTGATATCGCTAATTTGCCCCTCAGTAGATCTCTACAAATATTGGAAAATGTAGAATCCTCAATAGAAAATTTGCAGCATACACAAGGATTTCGAATTGAACAAAAATTTAGAACTGTCCTACAAAAAAATCCCAATTCATCAAAACTAAAAGATGTAGATCAAATTTTAGATAGTGGCGATATTACTGAAGTATACAAGGACGTAGCACCTTTATTCCAATATTGTCCTGTAACATTCACAGACGTAAAGAGGAGTTTCTCTTTATATAAACATTTATTAAGTGACAGAAGACAGACTTTTACAATGTCCAATTTAGAAAAACATGTTATAATTAATTTAAGATAGAAAAGTTCTAGTACAGATGTTCCTCTATGATTTCTTATTTTTATAATAGATATTCCTATCGTTTTTAGTTGTTTTTTATTTTGTAGAATTGATGTTAATTATATAAAATAAAGTCTTTTCAACTATATTGAATTCACAATTTCTTTTCCCCCTAAATACGGTCCTGTTAGCAGGAATACTTTTCCGCGCTCTACCGATTATAAAGCTTCTGCTACGCATGCGCTGCGTTAGTACACATTACTACGCATGCGCTGCTGGCATTTCATTGGCTGCGACGAATTGTCGGATCCAGCTGTCTGGATCATGGCAGCTATCATGGGCGGGTATATCGTTCGGGCGGGCAAAATTTCGGGTATATCTTTTCGTTAATTTAATTATGAATGTAATTAATTTTATTAGTGATTTAATCGAAATGAGGAATATCGGATGATGAGATGTATGAAGAGTTTAGTGCGCGACGTTAAAATATGAGTGTAAGTGATGTTGAAATATATATTTCATTAACAAAATTGTACGTGAATAGCACATGTGTGCAAATAAAATAGTGATAAAGTAGTTCAACTGTGAAACAGAAAGTGATGGAAACTCTCGGAAGGAAGATTGTATTTTTAAAATGCGTTTTCCAAAAAAAAAAATTCTATTGCTATATCTTACAAGATGAAACATAGTTCGTATAAATAAAATCGAAAAGAGTATACTGATAGAAAGGACGAAATAATGATATGGTGAAGAAACTATTTAGAATAAATATTAAAAAATATATATCTGGATGGAGGATATACTAAATTTTGACGAAACATGGACGTATGAATGCCATACGGAAACCGGTACGATATGATTATAATAAGTGTTAATGTGTGACCGTTATAGTGACAGTGCTAGTAACTAATAGTAAATAGTGTGTATGTATTCTAAAGTCTTTTGTCCTTTTGAATGCGGAATTCGCAAATATTTGCGCGATTTATTTAATGGTGGAAAAACAAATTTCATATTCATCGTAAAACTGCCATGGTAGATTATCAGAAGCTCAAAACAAATTAACACCACATAATAAAAAGAGGCAATAATATTCGTAGTGTTTGACAGTTTCGCAAATTGCAATTGTCAAAAGTTGAGATTTTCCCGCCATAAATAATTAAGACAGAAGTTGCAAATTCGTGCAAAAATCCGTGAATTTCGCGTCCATGAGGACAAGGCTTAAGTGTGATATTTGCGAAGTGCGCATCAGGTAGGTGTAAGTGGGTGGTAGTGAGTAATCGCCGTCCATAAGGACGGCATTCTAATTTGTAGAGAGGATGACACAGGTGGCACATTTAAAGTTAATTGTTAATGTGTGAGGTTCAGCCGACGTCAACTTATTTTTGATAATTTTCTGTGCTTTAACTCTTCTCAAATGGCACGCTTAGGTAATCATACTACCCGTATCTTCCGTACTCATATCTGTGTTGGGAATTAGTCACTCTCTATTATTTTCGACCTTGGGCAATAGAAAATATAAGATAAAAACTTTAAATTTTGAAATAAATAAATAATTTTTATGATCGAGAGCGCCTCGAAATTGGTAAAAACTGTTATATCACTGTTTCTACTTTAAAAATAATGGATGCCATGTAATGCAATTATTTTTGTCATTTTTGTATATTTTTTATATCTAATCGCATTCAAATTTAGTACGCCTATGTTGCTCCCCGCACGCGATTAGTCACTGTCCACAATTTTGTCCGCTCACTATAGAAGATTTACCATAAAGGGTTCTATACAGGGTGAGTCAGAAAAAATAGGTTAACACTAAGCTGGAGATAGTAAACACCAAAATATTATGTTTGAATTCATCATGCCTTACAGGAATGTCGCTGGTTTAAGAAATACAGGGGAAATACAAAATATTAGCATATTTTGCGTGAGTGTGATTTACTATTCGTGTAATTGTTGAGAAATTTCAGAATAAAATTTAAACCTTGAATACCCTGTATTTCTTAAACCAGTGACATTCGTATAAGGCATGATGAACACAAATATAATATTTTGGTGTCTAGTATCACCAGCTTAGTGTTGACCCATTCTTTCTGACTCACCCTGTATAATTTAAAGTTCCTATTAGGTAAGAGAATAATTCAATGAAAATTTTGTAAATTGTTGAATAGGACGATTGAGTGGTCCCGAGATTTTTTTCTTCCGGGTTGTCTAAAAAAATGGTTGTACGAGAACTACGGACAACGGATAATACAAGCCTGCACAAAAATTACGCAAGATCAAATACGAAACGTAATCTTACCCCCTCCTCAAAAGTTATATATACGCGCTAGGTGAGCTTTTTATTTTTAAGGAGGAGATTTTAATTAGGTTAAATTATGCAATTTTAATATTTTCAATACAGCAATAATGGATATTGTGCAAATTCTCAACCCTTGAAAATTCTTAAAAACCACTCTTTTAATAAAAATAATTTTAAAAAATCGTTTAACAGGTTCAAACGTTTTTGTAGTGCATTTATATCACATACAATTTAATTATCTTCTTATACGTATAAAATAATTTTGGTTAATTGTAACACTTCGACCCTTAGAAACTAACCCCTATGCCAAAAATATATAAAAAAAAATCATTTTCAACAACTTCAAAAGCTTTAAATGTACATTTATATTCGAAAATAAATTCCTTCCTAGCCAATAAAATATTTTTTGATTGGTTGCTTATTTTCAACCCTTAAAAACCACCCTTGTGTCAAAACGTCATAAGAAAATTGTGATAATTTCAAACGCTTTAATCTTGTATTCATATTCGAGAAAAAAAATCATTTCCCGCTCATAAAGTTTTCAACCCTTAAAAACCACCTTTATGCTCACGATGATATATGTGTAAATAAAAAAAATTGATGCATGATGATGATTGCATTCATAAGTTGATGCTCTAAAATACACATTTTTTACGTGCTCCAAACTTTTTTTCTAATAAATACAATTCGTTTTTTTACGACAACTTCGTTAATTTTTAAGCTACAGCGTCCATTAAAAAACCATTTTAAAGGTAATTTCAATAGCTACAAGACTAAGTTAAATTGTTCTAAAACCCTTTCTTTTTAAATAGGGCCAACGGTCTGGTTACAGGTGTTTTAATTCATACTTCAATCAGCTGTATTTCCGTTATTTTTCAAGCTTAAAAAACCAAAATTTTCGTTAAGAAAAGCTACATTTTTGTATTCTACCATTTTTTACGTATCTTTTATAGTTTCAGATTTATTCTGGAAAAATGCATTTTTTGATAATTACAAAAAAAATTATAATTTAAACATGATTTTATCGAAAACTATGCATTCTGAACCGGCTAAACTTTTGGACCTAATAAGTAACACTAAAATAAAGTGAATTTTTGAAGATATACGTTTAATTTTAATTCTGATAAAAATAGTGTTATTATATTGCTCGTTTTTTTTTCCTTCAAATTAAAGTAATCCAACTTTTTTTCATCACATCTCGCTTTATTTTAATCCAAATGACTTTTAACAGAGGTAACATTTCAAAGGTTTTTTCAAGAACTTTAAAATAGGTTATATGAGTTTTTATTGAAGAAAATTTCCGTTTTCCGTTATTTGACAATAAATACATCGAGTATAGTACCCCAAAACTAAAAAGTCATCTTTAACCAATTATAAATCGCTTAGATTTGTACTTAGAAAATTCAATAAAAATTCTTTGTTTTTTTATTATTTATTTATTGGTTTATTACACTGTTTTTTAATAAAACTCTTAGTTTTTGAGTTATTCGTAAAAAATCATCAAAAAACGCACGTTTTTTTAACGAAAAGTATACTTTTTCAAGTGCGAATAACTCAAGAAGTATTGATCTACCGAAAAATATTTATACAACATTTTTTGTTTAAAATTTGATTCTCTATCAATTATTTTGTTAAGTTAAATAGCAAAGTTGTAGGTAATAAAAAGATCTACAACTTTTATATTTACACTTTTTTCACATAATCTCAAAATTTATGTGAAAAATTCAAATAACCAAGTTTTTGGTTTTTTATTTTTATCTTTTACAAAAAAAAATTTTTTTTTCACGATATTCAAAAAAATTACAGTGTATTTGGGACATGAAAAGGTAAGTTTTCTCTCACTCTCTTCGCCCGTAAATTATTTTTTCTCTCATTTTTTGTTGTATTCTCTTCCTTTTCCAATGGGTTTCATCCTACTTTTTTTTACTTTTTACCATTTTCAAAGGCTTCAGCACTGGTCTAATTACTCTATTATGTGCTAAAATTTCAATTGGTTTCATTATCCCACTGTTTAGTTATTAATGAAAATGTTAACAAAATCGCGGTTTTCAACCTACAAATTTAATACTTTTCACTTTAACTCGTATTTGTTTTCCTTGATAAAGAAATTATAAATTTTTACTAACGATAAGTCGAACTATTGTCTTTAGTACCCTAACAACAAAATTACAAGAAGGTATCAATTTTGTAGGCATAAAACCGTGATTTTTTCAACATTATCATTAAATTTTATAGTATCCAAGATACAGGGTGTTGAAATTCCAATTTTATTTTAGTTTTTCCTCAATAACTTTATTATAAATTGTAGTAAATACATCAAACTTGGTAGAGGAATTTTCTGGCACCAGAAATTATGTCCGTGGGTTTGCTGTCAATTGTAGAAGGCGCCGCCTACAGTACTATACATGCATTTAAATCGTCATATAATTTTTGTGCCTCTATATCCAGTACAAAGTATCTCTAAAAGATCTGGACAAACTGCTACTACATGCTCCTAGGGTCATATATTGATATGATCAGCTGATCAGATGATCTAATCCAATTTATCTTCTCTAAAATATGATAGTACTTAATTGAGTAAAGTATGAAAGAAGACAATGGGTTTATGTTTATGAAATAAAACTTTAAAATCCTATCCAAAAATGTCATATTTATATTTCCTGTGCCAGAAAACGCTTTACTTGTTCTAAATGTGCCCATTTTAGACCAAATATATTATTCAGAATTCTTCAAATAAGAGTAAAAATGTCGTTTTCCCATAAACTGTAAACATATTTCCAATAAGATTGCAACAACTTTTATTCAGAACATTTTAGATCTATCTCCGTGTAGAAAAAAAATCCGTTTTTTTTAATTAAACAAAAAAAGTAACAAAAAATGCCACAAGTAAATAATTACAGGCAGTATGAAGGGGGTTTTGTTACTACCATTGTTGTTAAATATAACGTTAATACGCAAGTTGCGACCGCATTATGAAAGGCATTTTGCAATGTTACAAACTCCAAAGCACATCGGCCAAGGTCTTCCAGTACACTTAAAATTATTATGTATTTAATAGAACACATGAAAATAATAAATTGACTAGCTTTATAATTCAAAGCTGTAATTTCTAAATAGGGCATTTCAGGATAAGAGTTGGATATATTTTCTATTTTTCATTCGTCTCTTTAACAATCACAGAAGATCTCAGTTATTCCTTATCCAAAATAAGTTTGAGTTATCCATCATTCGTTATTTGTTTATCTACTATTATTTATTAGTTATTGGTTCAATTTTTTTTATTTGTAGAAAACTTTTCGGGTTTGCCGAGTATTTTACTATTTAATTGCATAAGTGAAATGCTGAAGAGCTTATTCTTCGAATAAAATTTTATTCGAATTGATTAAGTATTTTAAGATAAAAATAATGAATAACATGAATTATTCTTTAGTTTTATTGGATTTTTGCCACACTTCTGAAAAAATAAAGATTAATTAAATAAACCCTTGCGCCAAACGTATGTCACGTTTGACATGAATTATCTTCGAATATGGGATAATGGATATTCGAACGAAAAACCTAATTTATCCGTTATAATCTACCTTAAAATAATTTTTGCTCAACTCTGTTCAGAACTAAATTGTCCTATGTAGGAATATCCGCGAAAGCTTTTTGATACAGTGTGTTTAAATAAAATTGGAGTAAAAAGTCCAGACCCCTGGGTTTGAAAGCCGATATTGCCAAAACGTAGGAGGGAAAAAAATTGAAATTTGGACCATAGCTAGCCTCAATATTATTGTTATGTACAATCGAATCCGAATTTGTTTTTGAATATTTGTTTTTTAGTTATTAGAAATAATGTACCAAAAAACACGATTTTTGGGCGGCGAAACGTAATCCTGTCACTTCAACTCGTCATAACTTTTTTATTTATAGGCTTTAAAATGTGCAATTTTAACTGGTAATACATTAAACTGTGCTCTTTGGAACTGTGTAGGTCTCTCTTCTTAGATTTCCTTATTTTTGTTTATCTTGCGTAAAACAGAGGTTGATGGTATCTTCGTAAATACATCTTTTTTTAAAATACAAAAACAGTCATAGAACATATAAAAACTTTAACAAAGAAATGTAACAGTTTTGTGAATTAATGCACCTGTAAACAGTGTATGGGTAAATATAGTTCTCAATTATTTCTTACGCGTTCCGTTCATGCGGAGCAAAGTGCGGCGAAGCGGAGTAAAGTGCGGCGTAGCGGGGTTCGCGCTGTGACCAGTGTCGGGTGCTCATTTATTTCAGCTTTGTTAACATCTTAGAAAACATTTATTTGATACATACTTCTGTATAGTATAAATATTGTCATTGTTATTTTCTTAGCTTTCTTGACAATAATAATAATAATATTATTCTTGTGGAACTCTGCCTATTTGTGATTTTATTAACTATAACATATAAAGTTTCATTTTATTCTTTATTTATATCTCATATAGATTATCAAAGTTGATCATAATATAAGATTCGTTCGCATTAGCTTGAATATAAAAACGGGAATGGTATATTTTACATGCATATGTCTAAGTCGTCGTTATCATCATCAGATATTTCCTCGCCACCATCATTACTGTTATCGTTGTCTACGTCGTTCAAATTTATTACTAATGGCTCTATAGTAATATCCACTAAATATTCTTTTTCCCGGTATTTCTGTTCCACTTTTTTGGCATGTTCAACACAGTTGGGCTATACATAAATTGGTATATTTTCCATGGCCGATTGGCAAAGATTCAAAACATCTTTTATTTTAAATACAGAATTTCGTTTAGCAATGTTATTTTTAACAGAAGCCCATATTAGCACAATAGGGTTGAATTCACAATGAGCCACGGGAAGCCATAAGATTTTTACCATGTCTTGTCGCAAATCATTTGTAATCCACAGAAAAATAGGAATAACAATTTATATTTTATAGATAAATATGTATGAAATAAGTAAATATTTTCTAATATCTTATCAAAGTTGAACTAATAAAGTACCCGACATTGGTCACGGCGCGATAGACGGCCGAGCGCAACCCCGCAACGCCCCACTTTACTCCGCTTGAACGGAACGCATAAGAAATAATTGAGAACTATATTTACTCATACACTGTTTACAAGTTCATTAATTCACAAAACTGTTATATTTCTTTATTAAGGTTTTTATATGTTGTATGTTTTTGTATTTAAAAAAAAGACGCTGTATTTACGAAGACACCATCAACTTCTGTTTTACGCAAGATAAAAAAAATAAGGAATTCTAAGAAGAGAGACTTACACAGTTCGAAACAGCACAGTTTAATGTACCACCAGTTAAAATTGCACATTTCAAAGCCTATAAATAAAAAAGTTATGACGAGTTGAAGTGACAGGATTACGTTTCGCCGCCCGAAAATCGTGTTTTTTTGGTACATTATTTCTAATAACTAAAAAACGAATATTCAAAAACAAATTCCGATTCGATTGCGCATGACAATAATAGTGAGGCTACCTATGGTCCAAATTTAAATTTTTTTCATTCCTACGTTTTCGCAACTTTTTACTCCGATAGTAGGTGTATACGATTTAAAAATAATTATTTTATAAATACTTAGCATCATCACAACTTTATATTTATGCCGAAAATGTAAAATATAAAACGATACGGATTATTGAAAAGAAACATAAGATCGAGGGGATAACCAGTCATTGGGATCTTGTCACAAATCTTGCAAAATATTTGAGAAATTCTGAGTAATCGTGCGAAATTCCGAAAAATCGTAAAATCCCGAGAAATCGTGCGAAATCACGAGAAATCGTGTGAAAAGACAAGGAATCTCGCGAAATCCCGAGAAATGACGCAAAATTCTGCGTTACCTGGAAGCAAATTTTCCCGTATAAACTGACAATCCTGTCACCTTGCATCATTATCGACGTTATTATACTTATTTCCGTCTCCATTTCACGAATAACGCAGCTCGCATTATTATGCCATAGAGATGGGTAGTTCGCGAACGAACTAGTACAAACGAACTATTCACTTTACTGAATGAAATGAATCATTCCTTCTTGTCGGACTGAATCATTCTCTGTGAACTAAAAGCAACGTTGATTCTAAAAAATTTAACAATGTAATTCAGACGAGTCAAATTCAGTCCTTCTATACTTATTCAGTAGTTCACTGAATTAAATGAAAAATTGCAGCTGACGATTAGATATAGACGGTATCGGAGATGTGACTCAATGACCGGTTTCAGTCGGATCACCTATATAGAATAGCTAGTTCGGTGTCTTGCGACAGAATATTTTCTTAAGCAGAGTAACAGAAAAACGAGCTCCATTAAAATTAGACAAAATTTCTAAAATTTTGTTTTTAAACGCGAATTTTTTAATGTTTAGAATTTATTTATGAAATTAGTTTTTTTTTATTTTAAATATTACTTCTTTTGTTAATTTAATACAATATTTTCACACCTAAAATTATATTTTATTATCTATATTTAAATGCTTACCTATAAATGTTTTAATCTAAAATCTAGATTTGTCTGTAATCTCGAAAGCATTGTATGTTATACCTATGCCTCTAAATTACGATACCACGCGAGTCATGAAACAGTGCCAGTATTGAACGTCGAGACTGAACAATCGGTGGTCGAATTACAAAGATACAATTCTCGACCGTACTGAATCAAATGAATTACTCAAGTGAATGATTCTCTTAGGTCAATGAGACTGATAGAATGAATTCACCAAAATGAACTAAAAGTCCCATCTGCGCGACACGTATCACAATTGTTTGGAACTACTGGAAGCAGTGTTGTTTTAGGTCCATTTTATTTTGTACACCATATGTTGGCTAAAATGTACAACTTTTGGCGCCAAAGTACAACTTTAAAAAAATAAAATTTCCTAAGTAATTTAGCTAGTATACTGCTCAGATTTTGTTGTTTATGTTATTTAGCCACAATACAATTAATGCAATTCATAATATAATTATTTTTATATATGTTAACATAACATGGAGTAGTTAATTTTAATAAAAAGCCATAGATTTCAATCACCATTTAATGTAGTACATAGGTACATTATATGAAAGTAAAAACATCAAATATTCAAATTTCAAAATCCCCTGCATATTCATTCAGTAATATTATCTATAGTTATTTGATTGTAATTCAAAATATCTTTAAGCGGTACCCACCCTAAAGAACCACTTTCTATATTACCACAGTTTATACAGTTCGTCGAGTGAAGGTTCCAGAGGGTGTGGCTAAATCGCGGCTAAATGCGCCATGAACACCAATGAAATTCATTGATACACGACGAAGTGGAAGAAAATCTATTTCTTGACAAATCACCGTGCCCCTAGAGCGAATGTGCGCGGCTAAATGCGCAGTCGTCTTTTGGTCGTCAAAAAAAAACGAAATCTGGGACCTCGACATCAAAGGAGCCGACGTGAAGACGACGAACTGTATAATAGACTGTAATATTACTAAGTTTGTCTTTAATTTGTAGAGGACATGAAACGTGGAACTAAGTGTGGCATAGAAAATATAGAGAAACCACAGAACACTCGTACTACTACTTTCTACTTCTTCTTCTTTCAAATAATTCTAGCAGAATATAGTTTGCATGCATATTAACCCATTGTCAGTATCGTCACTATCAATTGTACAATTTTTACTCAATTTTGCGAAAGTCGGTACAACGTACAACCTAACAATCAATAGTACAGTATTTTGTACTATTGTACAACATTGAACAACCCTGACTGGAAGGCCGATTGTCTTTTCAACGTTTAATGTTTTTGACTTTACTCTTTACTGTTTACCCTTCGACATTAAATTTTGAATTTGTGCTTCCATCCACTAGTTCATCTAGTAAAGTGTGTAAACATTAAAACCGGACACCCTGGGGGGCGCGGCAAGTCGAGGGTTAACTCAAGAGTAAAACTTGGCGTTTCGCACCTTATGAAACAATTTAACTTTTGCGCAAAACTTAGAACAAAGAAATCACTATTTCTAAAAAACTGTTAATTTCACATTTTTTTATAAATCTCGGAGTTTCAGCCAATGTCGTAAAGCGCCATCTTTCGCGTCTTCGCCACCGGCATCAAATATTTTTTTACGGTGTTTTTCTTATTGTACAGGGTGTGACTAGGATCGTACAAAAAATAATTTTTTGATCAAGAATGTCACAGTTCTTAGAAAGATTTTTTTTTTGAGTTAATACATCGGGATGTTTTTGATTTTTTTTCGATAACTCGAATAAAAAAAGGTTGGGAAAACATACTACTACATATTCCAAGGGCCAAAATATGATGATCTATTATTAAATTAAGTTACTTTAGCCCAAAATTTTATAGTTTTCGAGATACAGGGTTGAAATTACAATTTTATTTTATTTTTATTTTTTTTCAATAACTAAATTGTGGTAAATATATCAAATTTGGTACACAATAATTTTCTGGCATGAGAAATTGAAATATGTCCGCGTATTTGCTGTCAATTCTAGAAGGCGCCACCTCTAGTACTTCACATGGATTTAAATCGACAACTTTTTTGTGACGTCCAACCAGTACAAACTGTTTCTACTGTTTCTAAAAGATCTGGACAAAATGCTACCACATGTTCCTAGAGACAAGATATGATGAGCCAACCCAATTTACCTTAGTTGTACCAAAATTATATAGTACTTAATTGAACAAAGTATGAAAGAAGACAGTGGATTTATGTTTATGAAATTAAACCCTAAAATCCTCTAAAAAAAAACGGTTCAAGATATTTTTTTAAGAAAAAAAAATTAAAAAACACTAAAAAGTTCAACACCTTATATCTTGGAAACTATAAAATTTTGGATTAAGGTAACTTGATTTAGGCCATCACATTTTGGCCCAGGAATATGTAGTTTTTCCCAATCTTTTACAGACACCTTATATAAGTATTTTCAAGGTAATTTTGATCAAATGCGAAATTCTTGGCAATTCCTTGAAATTGTCCGGAATTCCGCGAAATCCCATGGAAATCCCTATTTTGCGAAATCGTGTCACAATTTTGATCCCAGTGGTTATTCTCTCGTATAAGATATGAAAGTATGAACATACAAATTAGATAAGAGGATGTTAACAAATCTTAATCTGTACTTTTTGAAATACATATCTGTACATTATTTGTTCTTGATATAAACTTTTGTTTATATTGAAATGCCATAAGCAATTGTCAAACTTATGGTAAAATATATTACATAATATATTCAAGAAATTAGAAAAACCCATAATTGGTTAAACGACACGGTATTCTTGAAAGAGTGTTTTCTACAAAGACAAATAATTTTAAACATTTAATAACTGAATAATGCAAAGGTTGGCAAATAAAAGAAATGTTATCTCATTCTGCCTGGGTATTTTTAATGATACCGAAGTAAAACGAACAAGCAACTGCAAAAGCGGTCTAATCAACACTATTATAGGTACACACAAAATATAACTGTATAATAAATATTATTATAATATACCTAAATTTCCTTAGTACTACTAACCACTATACTACTACTATATACCTAAAATTCTTCACTTTTATTTATAATTATGTGAGAATAATTGTTAAAATGTGGAGCTAGTATAGCAACAATTGCATATTTTACAAATTTGAGTAATATTAAAATAGTAACAATGAATAAACAGGACATAATGAATTTTATTTTTGTGCTTTTGTTCTATAAATTTTATTTTGCTAGATTTCGGTACCTAGCTAATACACCAATTTAATAATTTCCCGACGAGAAATACGGCGTCCTTAAGCAAGATTCTTATGTTTTATTTCTATCAAGAACTTCATAAAGTTGTATAAAATCCTAAAATTACTTAAACATGTAGTTTAATAGAAACAACAAAATCCATTTTTAACTAAAAAAAATGTGAGACAAATTAAATTTAAATATTGCGATAATACGTAATAGTTGGTACAGGGTGGGCAACAAAACCAAAAGTATTTATAAAAATTTAATAGATTGTTATTTGTTACTAAACTCAGATGCAATGCTCCTGTCAAATTTCCATAAAAAAAATATGGACAAACAATTGTATTTTTCACAATACCAGTCCACACATTGACCTTTTATGGTCGTTGCGTATGGTATCTTAAATATTAATGAAAACTTCGCGTAAAATCATTTCAAAATAAATTTTATCACCCTACAACTTATGAACTACTCATTTTTTGACTACCTAACTTGAATTCTTTTTGCCCTCAGGAAACTGACTACAATTTTCTGCGACACTCTGTAGGTAGGTATAATAAATATTTATACACACAAGTTCATTTTCAAAATCTGTAATAATTCAAGAATAGGCAATATTTACTTATTTATTTATTGCACTTTTATTATACAGGGTGAGTTTAATATAAAAATATTCAAACTTCAAGAATACTTACATTTCTTAAGAAATTTCAAGTAAAAAATGTAAACTGGAATTTGATCTCTTGATCACCCTGTATTTCTGTCAGAAAGTGAAATAAAAGGTAAGTATATTGTAATTACATTTCTTGCTTGGAATTTTGTAAGGAATTTATTCCTGAAGTTTGACTATTTAAACTTTACTCACTTTGTATTAAGAATAAGCAAATAGGGTTGCCAGATCTCCTATTTTTAATGAGTCTCATATATTTCAACTCTTATATCTCATATCACTAACATGTGTAATAAGCCTATGTCTTATATATTTTCATACGATTCAAAAAGGAGACAAGTGGGTGTATATTTTACAAAAAACGTTGCTGAAAAGTTGTAAAATCATTTCTTTTATTCTCAGTATACCTTACATTACGGCATATCTAAAAAGAATTTTTTCTATGATGCTGAACAAGTGAGCCGAGACAAGTAATCAAGCATCTGTTACATTTTGCAAATTTGCAATTTTTCGTTATATGTGTATCGTTTCTAAAAATTTTAATTATATGTAATCTATAATGTGAATGTGCAGCTATGTGCTATATAGGTATAATAGAATAGTTTATTTTTAAATTTTTATAGATTGATTAAAAATTTAGATGTTTTGTAGTAGGTAGGTACATGCTTTTGCAATAATAATGGCACTAAAAGCGGTTTTTGAACTTCTTGAAATTCTGAGTATAAATTTTATTAAATCTTGATTGGCAAAATAACTAAGAACTAATAATGTTAAAAGTTGAAAGTAGATTTCATTACAAATATGTCAGCAATTCAAACGAAATAACAAAATTAATTTTAAAGAATGACATTATTATTGCAACCGGTTGTACATTAAATATTTTAACACAGATTTTATTTTACAAAATTTTAAATCGTGTATGTGGTAACCGTAACAAAATTTACCTAGGCTATTAGTAATTTTAATAGTTACTATAACATTTACATAGAAATTTTTTCTTATTAAAACCTAATAGTTATCCCATTACTAATACTAATAAAATTATTTTTTATAATAAAAAAATTGAGTTTGTAAATATTCAATTATTAATGTTTCTGTACTTATAGTTTCTACAGAGCCAAAGCCTGTCAATAGTAAAAGTAGGTAACTATAGAATAATGTAAAAATAAGGTACAGAGTTCAATGTAAGTTGCAGATAAATTAGCAGGGTTTTTAAAAAATCTTAAAATATTTAAATACAAACCACATATACAGTTCCATATACCCTCAAGGAATCGAACATACAATAGAGATATAATCCACAAATAGCCTGCAAACAACTATCTGTCCATGGATGAACATAATCTACACAACTAGTGGGAATACTTGAAGTGACTGGAATTATTTTACTAAAAGTTTGAGACATTTTCGCAAAAATGTGTAATAAATATAACCCGCACAACTGATAACAGTACTACTTAAATAATAGACATGCCAATTTTATCTAATGCGTTCTTTAAAACTAGTTTTTAAACTAAAACTTTAAAGAATAGGTTGGCGACTTTCACAAACTAAAGTATTTGTTGATAAAAATAAACTTCTTTTAAAACAACTGACAGACCTGACAGACTGAACAATCAGCTGATCGAAAGTCGTTTTCCTTTCGAGCGAGTGCATGTGCAAGTGGAGGAGTTAGATTAGAAGCATTGATTTCTTAGGTTCGCCCAGGTTAGAAAATAATAGTCAAGTAATTATAAGACTATATTTATTACATATTAGTCTTGCTAATAAAAGATTAAATATTTAATCCTTTTTTTATTTATTCAATATGTTAATATATGTTTCTCAGCTCTCAGCCAAGGACTAAATGAAATTAGTTAGAATACCGAAGTTAAATGGAAGAACAGATATAGCTTCTGGCTGTAATCTGAATTTCGCTCCGTGATTTTCACGGTTGTAGTTATACTCGCGTCAAGAATTCAGACGACTTGCGTCATACGAACAAATGAATAAATCATCATATTTTCATCAAAATATTTAAGAAACTGCTACTGATAGTAATAAAATTATATACTACACTAAAAGTTTGCATTATATATTGCACTAAATTGCAACAAATTATTGGTTTTAACGCGACCAATTATCGAAAATTACGTTGACAATAAAAACAAATGTGTAACGTCAGCCGTGACGTAAGACGTCTGAATTCTTGACGCGAGTTATATCATATTTTGTTGGTATGAAATAAAGGAAATGAAAATTATTATTATTATTATTATTATTATTATTATTATTATTATTATTATTATTATTATTATTATATTGTTATTGTTATTGGTATTGTTATTGTCATTGTCATTGCCTTTGTCGTTGTCGTTGTTATTATTATTATTATTATTATTATTATTATATAGAGGTAAGCTACAAAAATAGTAATATGTCAACTGCTGCGAATTCAAGTGACATCACTCGAGTTATCAATCGGTTTTTGAAATTACTTAAATACTTAGTAATTGGTTATAGAAATAACTCGGTTTTTCCCAACACTACGGTCTAAAGTAAACTGTTGCAGGCTTGTCAATCTTATCATAAAAGACGAAAGTTATGTATACCATACATTAATCAAGAACTATTAGAATACAGTATCTATAATAGTTAGTATAAGTTTGTATTTGTTATATTTTGTTATATGTATATTTATTGTATTATATTCTTTATAGTTTTACATCAATTTTATTAAAATATAGAGCCCAATAATGAAGACACAAAAGCTATCATTCATGGCAAAGACGTATCGTCATGGCCTCCAAATAATGGTTTATATATTAGTCACGCTACAAACAATTTTATAGTTGCGGCAAGAATTCAGATGACTCACGTCATATGAATAAAAGATTAAAATATTTAAGAAACTGCAACTAAGAATAAGAAATATATATGCTACACTAAATCTTTGCACTGAATTCTGCCACAGCTGTATTCTACATAAAAGGTTTTATGCATATTTTACAGAATATTAATTTTTTGCGGTAAATATGATATGAACCAAAATGGCTACTATTCACAGAATAAGGAGTTTTCTAAAACTATAATCCGATTAATCGGTTCTATAGAAGTATGGTTCTAATCGTTGCAAAACTATAATCCAGGGTTAAATATATAACATTTTAGAAGCCTATTCGAGAAAGATCTATAATCAGCTGAAACATCATTTCCGAAAAACTCTACAAGGGAATCTTTGATTCACCGATAGAAAAAAATAAATTACTGAAAATTTATCTTCCTCTGTGATGCAATCCATTTCAACCATAGGAGTAGCACAGAAAACTATAATTTTGGTGTCTTGTAATAAAACAAGAAAATTCTTCTATAGAAAAATATAAATTACTTTATTTTTCTCTATGAACCATAAAAACCATATGTTATCTACGAATTTGACATACAATTTTCATATTTTGAAATTTCTGCTTATTAGTGTGAAGCTATCCCGTTAGTGCAACCAACTCATAAAAGCTAAGTTACTGCAGTAATAGAGAGTTTAAGTTTAAAGCGATTGTTCATTATCATGATACGTAAAACGTAGAACGTGTAATTTCCACGTTTTACGTAAGATTCGTGTTTCAAAAATGAGTTTAAGTAGGGTACGTTATCACGGAATCATTAAATTCAGAAACGATGATTATTACTTTAATCTACACGGGTATTCCTTCTTCTGTTCGATTCGTTTTTTATCAATCTGTTCTGTGCATTCGGAAATTTTCGGCCACCTCTTCGGCACGTATGTCGTATACGTGCGTGTTTACGTTACGCAAAGAAACGTGATCACGTATACAAACTCTCTATTATCGACTCGTCTCGCGTTCCTCTATTTTATAATTTCCATAGACTAATTTTATTTCATGTATTGGTGAAAATCATGAAGTGGCTGACATCTCTTGATAGATTTCAGAACTGTTTTAGAGGCTATTCACAATTACTTACTAGTTCTGTGTGTTTTTTAATACTTATCTTCCTACAATTTTTTCTGCATAAATAGTACCAAAACAGTTTGAAAATAGTAATAATTTTATCTTGACTGAAGAAAAGAGCAATATCTGCATAAGACAATTTGTAATAAGTCGGGTGTGCTAGTCAACAACAATTTAACAAATCGGTTTTGTATATACTGGTGGAAATTTTCTATATTCTTTTATAATTTTGCAAACGTTATTGATATTTAGTTATAAAAAATATATAAAAATAAAAACACTCGAATATATGCACAAAATCTCGGAAAACCTGTGCTCTTCTCTTACTGTATTTTTGATATTTCCTTGCATACATTTCCCGTAGACCCGAAACTCTGAGACTCTATAAATTGAAAGTTGTAAAACCGATAAGAAAACACATGAGAGTATGTAGCAAATATTATTCCATAGAGGATTTTATTCCAGGTAATTATAACAAGGTTAAGTTGTGAATTATATCTGTTTTACACATTATACTGCCAATTTTCTCCACTATTTAATAAAGTAGTCATGGGGTACCTGGTGAACTAATGAACTAAATCAGACGTCTGTAAACACAGTTTTTTGACAATTTGGGGTTGATAACGTTTTTCCCCACAGAAAATTAGTCCTAAAGAACACTTTTTCCTAAAACTTACACCATAAAACAACAGTTCTAGCTATTGAAAGCTTTTATAATCTTTAGCGAAATTTGTAAGCAAATTGTTGTTCAGCCTTATTTCTGACATTTTGAATTTCACAGCGCCATCTAGTGGTTCGTGAATTTTGTGGGTTTTTGATCGGACTATCTCTATCTCTGTCGCACACATCTGAGCATCAACGATTTGTATAAGCCATAGACCTTATAAATCATGGACCGGCCCTAGAAAGAGAGGTCCGCTGTCATAACACAGTATAGAAAGACTATACTCTTTCTATACTGTGGTCATGATGTGTACAAGAGGGATGAAGCTAGTCCGGGCAAAAACAGATGTTCTATGACAGAAAAATATATAAACATAACCTGACACAACCTTTCCTGTTAATATTGTTACTGATTTGTGTGTCTTTTGTGATTTAATTGTGTTTAGTGTGTTTATTAGCAATAGCTTTTAAAGACTCATAAACTATGGTGGAGTCGGTCTGTCATACGTCTGTCATTTACGGTTTTTGTTTTATTTTCGGCCAATGATCTATGGGTTTTTGCCCGGACTATCTCTATCTCTGTCGCACACATCTGAGCATCAACGATTTGTATAGGCAGAAAACGGTTTCGGGCGCGTCCATGATTTATTAGGTCTATGGTATAGGCAGAAAACCGTTTTGGGCGTGTCCATGATTTATAAGGTCTATGGATTGAGTTGATTCGTGTTTTGACATGTGCTTTTACTGCTTTTACATATATTTTGTGGCTTTTACTGTCAGTGCATCAATATCCTTATCTCTAGTAATTTGAATTATGAGCATGGAATATTGAATGTGATATTTGTTAAATATAATAAATAATATTCACGCATATACAAAACTATTTACGTGTAGTGTGTTGTTTCAAAATGTCTGAAACATTATTGGACGCAGAAAACTGGAAATTGGAGGCAGAAGGTGTAATAAATGATGTGAAAGATCATGTCCAAGAAATAAAAGTATCTGAAAAAATTAAGAGCACTCATCAACATATACACTTGAATTTAAGAACAATAGAGAACAAAGATTTTTGTATAGAACTATCTGCTGTAGGATTTCGAATCATTGGTTATAATTTTGATGAGAACAATATTGACAGTGCCGAGTATTTTGAAACACCTTACAGCCTTCTAAATGCTGTTAGTCCAAAATTTAATGAATCGTTTGGAAATGCTCTATTAGAAAAATTAAATGATTTGTAGCAGGTAATTTGATTTATAGCTTTTTACATATATTAACAAGAGAGTCCATCTGGTTGTTGATAATATTGCCCACAACATTTGATATTTGTAGATCGTCAGAAATGTCGATGTTGCGATTGACGCCATATTTAAGATCCTGTACTAGATAAGGATGTAATTAGGAGCTTATTCTGTTTCATTAGGGTAGTAAATGGAATGAATAATAGTGTTAAATGCTTAATTTCTTAAATATAACGGTGTTGATCACAGTGCCTTTTGGATCTGGAGAGCCTACAAAAGTCAAAACTTGTCGCTAAAAGTAAAACTTTACTTTTGACTTATCTGATTGTGAAGCTTATATAACCATTAGTATTATTAGCGAAGCGGTATTAGGAAATTAACTGGTATTAATAAATTGATCACAAGTAAGCACAGGAAAAACGTAATATATCTTACCAACCTATACTTCATTATGAAATTATGTATCACCGTGTATTGTAGTGGCACAAATTCAATGTGTGCATGCCATCAGCCAATTGATTATTATTTAAATTATAGGCAAAGATGACTCCACATGATGTACATACATTGAATCTGTGCAGCTACTGTACTGTGTGTAGTAGTAGTTTTTTTTTCAATTTTTTTCCATTATAAGATTTTGATTTCCATTTTATTCAGTAAATTGATATAAACAAACGTCGCTACTTACTAACAGCAAACAGTAAAAAATAAAAAATAAACACAGTTAAACTAAATGTTCAATATATGGCTACCACCCCGGTACAACCTTCACCCACCTGGAGCTATTTTAATTAGAGATTAACGAATATTCTAGAAAATATGTAGTTTCAGCCTTAAGTATTCTCCATCTTCTATAATTCATTATCTTAGCTGTTGTTCAGTTAATATGTGAACCATATAAACGAAATCGTTCATAAAACCCCCCAAATTAAAGTCCAATGGTTTAAGGTTGGAGGAACGGGATCACCATTTAACATAATGCAAGCTGTCCTCTACCAATCCATATAAAAGATTTCATTTAAATTGTTATGAATATTTTGACCGTAATGCAGAGGAGCATCATCAAGTTCAAATTACATATGTTTACAAATCGCCAGAGGTAAACCAAGTCAATGAAATAATTGTAAAAAAGTAGAAAATAAAAATTCATCAGAAGTGAAGAAAGATTTCTTTTATATGGTTCCAATACTTTTAACAACAGCTGAGGGAACGAATTGTACAAGATAGAGAGTACTTTAGGCTGAAATCATATTATTATATTTCAACAGTCCCAGGTGAAGGAAGCTAAAAGGGGTACCCATATTGAACATTCCATTTAATTGAGTAAAATTCTTTATTTTTTTTTTACTGTTTGCTGTTAGTTTATTTATTTCAATTTACTGAATAACATGGAAATTACCATTTAAGCAATATTTACTTTGAGACACCTAGCACATGCAAAAAAGTTGCCATATCTTGTAAACCGAGCCCCAAATCAAAATTTCATAAGATTGAAAAAGTGAATAAAACACACTCTATTTAAACAAATATATTCTGACAGTTGTATTAAAATAAAAAAAATGATGGGGTCTGTATAGGTACTATTCCTTTAATGCTTTATATTAGGTATACAGAAAGTGTGCCAACTTAAGATAAAAAAATGTGTCCAAATTTCAAACAAATATCTCTAAAACCACCAGAACTATCAATAAAAATTAATTTTAAAATTTTTTATTTTGACATCCTGTACTTTAAAAATAGATTTCCAAAAAAAAGAGGCATGAGAAGAGTCTTGACCTACTAATTTGTAACACCCTGTATATTTAAGGTGATTTATAAATATTGATAAGGATAATGTACTGTTAACTGTATTTATAAACTATGTGCATCCACAATTATTATTATTTTTTTGTTTGCAGGATGAAATATTCCTTGGGATAATTTGTCTTTAAATTTGGTATCTCATTACTAAACATTCACAGAATATAGTGTGTACTTGGCAGTATATACAGATTTTGTCACAGGATAGACGATGCACTAAAATATGCACAATATTTAGAATGAAGCAAGTGGCATATTTCTTCAAATGTAGTTTCAAGGAAGTGCATATACCTGGATACTATTATAACTTACATAATATGTCTGAAGATCTGTTTGAGTTAAATAAATAAATAGATGAACATGATGATCTGGTGATATTTAAATTGATTAAAGTTTGGTGTTACAATAATTATACGATTGAAGGAATTTTTAAAATTACAAATTCCATGTCTATTTATATGCAATAAAATTTTAATGAAATGAAATGAATTTTATTATAAATTTATTATTTTAAATTAAATAGTGATTTCCTACAAAAAAGTTTTAAGTCGGTAGAACTGAGCTATACTAGGATAGATCATACCATACTAGAAATGTATAAGTTTAAATTTCTACGTATATACATAATACATAACTCGCAGGCAGCAATGTTTCGAAGCAGCCAACAAATAAAGGATTTATCTAGTAAAATAATGGTAAACTGATCCCGATTGGAAATGTTCATGTATTATGTATTTCAAGTTGCATAAAGCTGTAGAGTTACATATTCATATATAAAAGGTATTTTGTGTTTATTTTAAAATTTTGTATATTTATAAATTTAAATAAATAATAAAAAATGTATACCTATTTTTTAGTGGATTTTGATGCTAGGTTAGGTAAATATACAGTGTTCTGCATAAGAACCGATATAGCTCATGTAAAGTGGTCCCAAAATATCGCAATTTAACCAAATATATCTATGTACAGACGCACACAGGCGAAGTTACAGGCCGTCAAATATCTAAATTACTTTAACTTGGAATAAACAAACTTTGTAGGTACATGATTTAGGTTTATTTTTGGTCATCTTTTACTATGAGTTCAAACAAATTGAAACACTACAAGGTGTTAATTGAGGGTGACGAGTAACCCCTAAAATTCCATTTTTTTCCATTGATCGAATTTAAAAGGAATGATAATATTCCGCGTGGAAGTAAGTCATAAAGTTATCATTTGTAAACATATTTGAAAGGAATTCGAGTAATATTTTGTAGCAGCATCGAAACGCTTTGCTGTTTGAGATTCTTTGCTGTAATATGTTATAAATTGTTAACAATATTGTAATAGGTAGTACGGTTTTGCAACATATATCCACACACAATAAATTAGTAAGACGACTGAAAATTTAAACATATATATGTAACACCGAGTTGAATGACGAAAATCAAAATTACATACCATTGACCATTGACGTTATCATATCTCAAAAATACTACAGCCACAAACCTGGAAAAAATATGTTTTCTAGGTTTGTGACTGCAGCATAGACGAAAGTTTGTAGGCAACCTTCTCAAGGTTTTAGGGATCGTTAACGTCAACTGTCAAATATAAAATAATGTTTTCTCTTGCATCACTTTCCCACCACTTAACTGATTGCAACTGATTTTATCAAATAAATCATCAATTTAATTGCATAAGTTATATCATTTAAATCAGAACGAAGGAAAACTAGTTACCATTGGTTTTATAAGCTAAATGTAATCGTAATACTGTTCTAATGTAGTCGGAACCGGTAACCGACAACAAAATAGCAAAATACCGTTTACAAAATATATTTGACAAATACCGATACCGACGACGCATTACAATCCCTAGTCCTAGTATTCTCCCTACTCCATGAGTTCATGTTCAATGTTCATGCAATCCTGAATCCACCTCCACTCATGCAGTTCGAAAACAATAACGAATGGGTGAGTGACATATTTTTGACATCCGATGTAAAAGAGAACGATTATTTAACAAATTATGGCCAATAGTGGTAAATAACGCTTATTATAAATGATATTTTTGTTCAATTAGTAAATTCCTAGTTTCATTGTGGGTTTTGTGTTTTATTGTTCGTTATTCAAGGAGTTCATTGTTCCACAGAAGTACAATGGAAGGAATTAATTAGGTAAGAACAGTAAATTATTTATTATTAGAATTAAATATGATTATTACAATAATTAAATGTCACTTGTACTATGTTTATATTTCACAGATGATTGTGTTTCATTTATGACATTAGTTTGTGCATTTAATAATTTTTATACACATAACAAATAGTAATTGAAGTACCTTAGATTTAGGCCTTATCGGATCACATACATTTTTGTTGTTGTTAATACAAAATTTAAACAACACCTATGAAACGTGGAGCGATTTTTTATGTTATATAAGTTATTTGTAAATGTTTTACAAGTTGCTATGCTGTGTTCTTAAATATTAGAATAAATACGTTGGTGTTTTAAAGAAAGGGAAAGAAAATATTATGTAGATAGATGCTACCTACTTATAATACAAAAAATACTTACTTTACAATAAAAAAATGTTAACTGAACTTAGAATTCTTACAAATTAACAATAATATTTGTGTTATATTTACTAATAGGTATAATCATATCAACTCAATATATCTAATTTACCTATTTACTGCTAATGTTTTTTTTTTAATACCTTTATGGAGGGTAACGATAGAATATTCTACTTAATAAATTACGTAGCAATACCAGATCTACCTAGAGACCATGTCCATTGAATTTAATAATGATTATTAATGAGTGAATGAATATGATAAAGGTAATGATTGTATGTAAATACTCTGAGTACCTACCGGTATTTATTTTCTGTTATGTCATATGCCGTCTAGACTGGACCCTGGTCCATATTATCATTTCAGTCAGTTCGACTAATAAGTATATTTTTTTACTATATTTGTATTGTATAGATATCTAGATGTACCTACAGAGCAGTTCATCCAGATACCTTTGTTTTTATTATTTCTAGGTATAGATGAAATTGACTGCAACGTATTAACACTTATGTGCATACAATAATTGCTATTACTATTACCGAGACTATTACTGTAACATTACTGTTCAAAGTGCCATAGATTCCAGAATGTAGAGGTCAATTTAAATTAAGTAGGTACTTATATATTAAAAATTGACAACCTGGGTCTTGTACGTCACTGAAAATATTCACAGAAAAATGTTAGTCTATTTGAGCAGTTTGTTGGATACGTATAGGTACCTACGAGGGGGAAACCTCTGATCAGTATGGTGTACACTATTTCCCTTTATTTCCTCTAAACTAGCATTTCCTGGGTAATACTTAGGTATTTCTCCTCATTACCTAGAATTTTCCCATATCACCTCAGAATTTCTACGTATTACCTAGAATTTCCTCGTATTACCCCAGAATTTCCCCGTATTACCCAGAATTTCCTCGCATTACCTAGAATTTCCCATGTATTTCCTTTACATTACTTGTACCTTTAGCTAGCTTGTATATCTGTTACAGAAAAATGTATATCTTTTATAAAAATAGGAGTTTTAACAAGAAATCGATTTAAACAAAATATATTTCAGTTAGGATTAATGAATATGTATTTTTTTTTTTTTAAATAACATCTAGTCAATGTCTAGTCTTTAATTATCGTTATTCAGTCTCTTGATTAGTTTATATTTTTTTGTTATATTTAAAAAGTGATTCTTATCGCTTTAAAAGGCCCATTTCCTGACAATTGCAATGGCCCATTAAATTTATAATTTTTATTTATATTGGCAATATCATTACAACGCGGTCATACGAAGTGTTCAAGTTCGGCTTTTAGAAATTTCATTTTGTAATAATTGTCTCTACATTCCTCTATAACGCGACCAATATACATACCATTTTTCTTCATAGAAAATGGCGTAGTATTGCTCTGTTTGGATGTCCAAATTATGTATATTCTTTTCTGGCGGCTCAGAATCTGAATTTGATGAGTTTTCTGCATTAGTGGAATCAAATGGTATTGTTTCTTTCAGAATTTCGTCTTCAGAAGAAATCAACATATCAGGTTTTTTTTCGTATCTTATCTACTTTTCTTGGGGTTTTCAATGGTCGTTTTCTTGACTCACTTTTCTGGTTTACATAAAATCTTCTTAATCTGTCGGTACTGACTTTTCCATTTGATAATTTGACTTCTACAAATTGCGAATTGTCCTGTATGTCCGTCACTATATCTGAATAATCCTTTAAATTTATATCATATTTGTTAGAAGATATCTCATCTCCAGTTTGATCTTGTGAGGAAAAAAAAATCTAAATTCTCTTGATCGTTTATAGTTCATCTATTTCCTTTTCTATATCTATATCATCTTTGTCTTGTGTTTTATTGTCAAAATTTAAAGGAATATCAACTTGTTGCGGATGAACTGCAGCCTCCATCTGCAAGATTCGAGGACCTTGACGCATTTTTTATATAATTACCAAAGCAGTGGAGATTTTTTGGCCACACGCTGTAAAAACGAATTAGTGATATTACGTAATTTTACGTTGAATTTTTGTAACCAGAATGTGTCGTATTTATTACACTATGTTTAACTATGTAATTCAATTTTTACATAAGAGTTTTTTTTACATAATAGTTAATGTAATAAATACAGTATAAATTTAGGTAACAAAAAAAAAAAAAACAACAACAACGTAAATTAATGTAATTTCACTAATTCGTTTATACAGTGCATTTGGTCTTATGGTTAGGAAGTTAAATTAATTATACTAAGGTCTTTGAAATATGTTTTCATCAAACACTTTTGTCAACCAGCGATACGGGTAGTTAATATCTTTAATTTATAAAAATAGTTATTTATTTATTTATTTTTAACAATACTCTACACTACAGATGGAATCCAATTACAATCTAGGACGATTCAGAACTGCAATTAATATTTACAACATTACCACTCTGTATAATGTTAAAATCTATGAGATTTTTAAAAATGGGTTTTAGTATTTAACAAAAACTATGTTTTATAATTGTTTCATATTTGTTACGATTACATGGCAAATTACATTTTTTTCTATTTATTTCATTTTTTTCTGCCAAAAAATAATTTTAATAAACATAAAGTCTACTTGGTGTAAACAAAGTGTTTTGTCTAAATTAAGTTTACGAACCGGCCTTAGCTCTGCCATTGTGCCATTGGTTATTAAAAGTGTTGGATATTAACATCTTAAGAGATTTTAATAATAATAATAATAATAATAATAATAATAATAATAATAATAATAATAATAATGATAATAATAATAATGATAATATCTCTACCCCTCATTCTAATCACAGGGATTAGCCCAAAATTTGGAGACTTGTGCGGGAGAGGGGGCGACATATTATTATTAAGCAGGCCGTATTTGCGCCCAGGAACGACTTACGTTGGTAGGCCCTAACCTTTATTCAGTGCAGGAATGAGGGAAACCTGGAAAACCTCATTAATTAGGGGGGTAGTCAAATATCAACCGGTATCAATCTCTCACATTGACCCAAGCTAACATTCTTCTACCCTACCATACCCGCAAAGAGGGTGCCAATCCTCTCTACGAATATAGCTTAAAAAGAGTGTAAAATATTTAAGGAGGTAGTAATATGAACCAAAATAAGCAGAAAAGTCTCAATAAACATGAGTCCGCAAAGTAACGGTTGCGGAGATATGGAATGTTTTATGTTTCTTAGCCCCTTTTTTACTTTGCAGAAACGTTGTGTATTTTCTTATAATAGTTGGTTGATGTTTAGTGAAATAAACAGTACGTATTTGACAGTTGTTCTCAGTGCACAAGTTTTCTTTCACTATGGCTGGTTACTCTAACGCAGAATTAACAGACATGCATTTCATGTATGGTCGTGCTAATGGGAACGCCACCAAAGTGCGACGTCTTTATGTTGACGCTTATCCAAATCGCCAGATTCCTTCACAACGCATGTTTGGAAGAATTCACCAAAGATTGCGTGATACCGGTTTCTTGAGCAAACAGTGCCATTTATCCGGAAGACCAACGTATCCACTCCTAGAGCAGAAGAAGAAATTCTAGCACTGGTAGAGCAGGATCCAGGTACGAGTGTGCGGAAAATATCAGCCGAGGTAGGAATTAGTGGTTTGGAGAATCCTTCACGAGCAAATGCTTTATCCATACCATGTGCAACGAGTACATTCCTTAAATCCAATAAATGATCATCAAGCACGTTTGGTTTTTTGCCACTGGTTTCTACGTCATGATGCTGAAGACCCTCGTTTTCTTGCAAACATTTCGTCCGACGAAAATCCTCATGCTCCAATATATTCTGGACATCGGGCACGTTTTTCATTAAACATTTGAATGGATATTGTAGGGTAGGTGTTGGTACTGTTGTTTTACCAAACCGATTAACAGGCGCTGCTTACCTCAACTTTCTGCAGAACACACTGTATGAGTTTTTGGAAGACATTCCTTTGAATCAGAGGCAACAAATGTGGTTCCAGCATGATGGTGCTCCAGCTCATTTTTCCATGGTCGTTAGAGAGCATTTACACAAAACTTTTCCACATGGATGGGTAGAAAGGGCCGGACCTGTTTTATGGCCTCCAAGATCGTCTGATCTGAACCCTCTAGATTTCTTTGTTTGGGAATATTTGAAGACATTAGTGTATGGTACTCCTGTAAATAGCCTGGAGGAGCTGCAGGTACGGATTAATCAAGAAATCCAAACCAAGGAGGGTGTAATAGGAGGCCACTTTGAACATCTTCTGTAACTTTGTTTTTTGTTTGTTAAAAGCTTCCTTTGTCGGTTTATTCCTAATAAAATAAAATGTTTGAAAAACGAATAGTGGTCCATATCTCCGCAACCGTTACTTTGCGGACCCATGTTTATTAAGACTTTTCTGCTTATTTTGGTTCATACTATTACCTCCTGAAATATTGTACACTCTTTTTTAACACCCTGTATACGGTCTATCGGCAGCTGGGCGCGAACCCACACCGATCTAGAATCCTCGATTCATGTACTGAAGCCTTAAACCGCGCGACCACTCACCGACGCTTAGGTATCTATAGATATTGCACACCAAATATGGCTTAAATATCCACTATTTTGGTAATTACATATATAAAAAGGTCATCCGTTATAAAGTCTCAAAACAAAGCTTCTATACCAAACTGACATATTTCTTATTCTTCTATTCTCCCTAGTTTGTTCATTAAAGGCTGATTCACTCTGTAGACTTAGGATAATTAATTCTATAATAGTTATTATATGTTATTATATGTATTCTAACGTCATACTCGACGTCTTATTTACAATTATTAATTAATTATTCAAATATCTGTACTCAACCTTAAAATCGGTCTTTTAAAATAATTTGAAAAGTATTATTTATTTTCAGCCTTTTATTATTGCGTTTTGGAAAAAGCATGTACCTCTAGCAATTACGGTTACATAATTCTAAATCACCTTGTATATTCGTGTCAAAACACCCAGTATATTACGTACACATACGTAACGCCATGTTATCGTATTGAAGTTGAAGTTTATATTTTTTTGTCCGTATTGCCCCCGTATTACCCCCGTATTACCTCGTATTACCCCAAACTTCCCAGAATTACCCATTATTTCCTCGGAATACCTTTGTATTACGCCTATTTCCTCAAAAATGTTTGTATTAGCCTCGCATTACCCTTGTATTTCCTTAGCGTGTACACCAAATTGCCTCAGTGGTTTCTCCCTCGGGTAAACAGCAGTTCAGGAAAATATTTGTTAAAAACCAGGTAGGTAACTATTAGTGAATCGTCAAATGAAAAGGAATTACAAACTCAATATGAGTTTGTAATTTATCCCTATTAAATTAAACGTCAATGTAATTTAATATTGTTCCAGTTCCAGAGTAACTGAGATTCTAGGCATAAATTATTCAGTTTCTCATTGGATCTAGCCGAGGAAATAGTAGAACTAGGAAAAGAAGCTTATCTAATGATGATGATGATAATGAGGTTACAATATTGTGTGACACATTTTTGATATATTAACCTAGGTACCTACCATTTTTTTTATTTAATATTTGAGCAAATATCTGGGATGTTTTTTGCGGTTATGCTTATTATCCATTAAAATTGCGTTTATACTTATTAAGGTTTTTAAACCAATACATCTATTAAACTGTACTCTTGGTACTTAGCATAGTTATTGAAATATATTATAGTCAAAACTTGCAGTATGGTGGCGGCACCTCTCGGCGTGGCAAATAAAACATACTTAAATAATTGTCTAATTTGCGTAAAATTACAAATGTTTTGAAAAAAATTTATAGGGAAAAATTGTTTTTTTTTTGTATCAGACAGGATGGAAAGGGGGTTATTTTAACCTGGTCAAGCCATTTCAGGCTGTAGTAGTGATGGGCAGAACCGTTAGTTTTAAATAACAGTCGCAACTGTTATCGTTGTTTTTAAATAACAGTTGAAAATAACAGATAACTGTTATTGACTTAGAATTCAGAATGTTTCTGTGAATAGTATCGACGTTGATCACGGTCTATAAAACAGAAGGGAATTGTTGATTGAATAATTATTTATTTACAATACTAGAGATTTGTTACGTTTTCTAAATATTTATGCAGTTATTTTTTATTTAGACTATTTTTTGATAGTAGGTTATTTGTTTAAATAAATACAATTTAGAAACCTAATCCAGTCTTAAATTTAGTACATCTAATTCTCTTGTTTAATCGTTATACCAAAATAAGTGTCAAATACTGAAATAAAATGAAACTAATTTTTCTGCCGATATTAACATACATTGTTAAGTATTTTTGAAAACATTTAAAATTATAAATTAAAGGGCTATACTATTATAACATATCCACTGTTACGTTATTTTCCAAATGCCGTTGTTGCGGTGAACTGAAACTGTTATCGGTTATCGCTGTTGTTGAAAACCTTATAAACTGCTATCTCTGAATCACCGTCGTCTCTAATCCACTGTTAGACAGTTAGGTTATTTTCCAAACGCCGTTGTTGGGAACTGGAACTGTTATCGGTTACCGTCGTTGTTGAAAACCCTAAAGACTGCGAACGGTTGTTTGCTACTCTACCGTGACGAACATTCCAAAAGACATCTACACGTTAGGTCGCGGCCCGTACTCACATGCTTTGCGCAGTAGCCTCCCAGTGAAACTGTGACTACTTGCTTGACTGTTGACAACTGATATCTGTTATTTTGGTGGACAAATAACAGATATCAGACAATAACAACAATTATAGAATAACAAATATGCAAATAACAACCCATCTCTAGGCTGTAGATGCGAATATCGGTTATACGAGGAACGAGTCGCTGCGCGGCAGTTAAATGTTTAAACACATCTTCTAATAGTAATTTAAGTTTCTTTAAATTTCCTAAATACATAAATAAGTAAGTAATCTATAATATACTCTACACACCATAAATGATATTTTACTGCTATTGCATTACCTATTAATTTATTTCTTAAGTATAACATTGGAATATAAGTACTTCGCATGAAAGTGAAGTTTAAAATATACATATTTATATTATAGGCCGTTCCAACGTTTCCGGCACAAGACGGCTTATCTTCAAATTATTTAGATGATCATATTTCTTGTAGTCACTATAATGAGAGTAAGTCTCAAAACAAAATAATAAAAAATATAAATATTTAGGTAAGTACTAATTTTTTCCAAATTTACATTTTACTGCACTTTTATCTTCAATTTAACATTTTTCAAAGTTAAGTAAACATAATTTTTCCTTCTAAAAAATACTTGTCTTCTGGCTTACGTATATCATTTAAGAAAAAAAAATCATAATAAATAATTATTTTTTCACTAAACTTCAAAAGTCAAATTAAAAATTTAAAAAAATCCCAAAAAATTAAGTAAATAGATAAAAATGTTTTGTAGTGCAATATATATTTTAAACTCTTTTTTGAGTCCAAAGAAGTAAATCGAATTTTCACACTGTATGTTAGGAGCAGTAAATGATAGTATATAATACATGTTGGATTACCTATTCATAACTGTCTAATCAATTATTACATAATGTGGATAGATATAACGTAAAGTTTCATGTGAAATAAATGACTACGCTTTTACGCGTAAATAAAAAAAATTTATTCCGGTTCTGATCACCGATTCTGTAAATTCCATCGGATGCGCTATCGCACTCACATTTCAAGGTCAGCACAGAAAACTGAAGGCACTTCAAAGTGCCGACAACGGAGTGAAATTGCTGATCTATCTATGCTGTGGTCGTAGCACAGAATATAATACCAATCAGAATTAATCTCGTTGTCTGGACCTTTGATTATCGATGTCTTTTTTCAGTGACCTTGAATGACATAAATTCCCCACTTTTGGTATACAAAGTCGGAATTGTATTCAGTGTTTTATTCACTAAACAGAGATGTATTAACAAAAAAGCCAGAAATTGATATGCAACAGAAAATGAGTTTAATCAACAATGACATGCAAAAGATCTGCTCATTTGCTTGAAAATAGTTTCTTAAAAGCGAATTTTATATTTGTTTTATTTTGAGGTTAAATCCGAGGGGTATACCACTTGACGAAAATGTGTACACCACATTTCCAATTACAAATATTTACCATTATTTATAAATATTTATGAATATTTACAAATATTTACTAGTATTTACTAATATTTACTTTTATGAATATTTACTAATATTTACTAGCATTTACTAATGTTTACGAATATTTACAAATAATTACGAAAATTTATGAACATTTACTGATTGTCCCTCGTGATTTATTATAGAGACAGATTAATAATTAGAAAATAAAGACAAATTAACGGCTGTCTTTCCGATCCCAGTTGTTTGTTGTCGAATACAGTCTTCACTTGCATTATGTTGAGTCATTACTGACATGTTCACTAATTGCAAGCAAAATTTTTTTATGTCCAAGTAAGAATTTAAACTTAGGATTTCGGTAATTATTTACATTAGCGTAAAACTGTCCAATCTTAACAAAAAAATTCCTACCCCCCTATTTTCGAGGGTGCTGATCACGAATCAGAATTCAGCGCTCGCATGTAGTTTTCGAAAAAAAAAATTTCAAAATTGTATCCTCTATGTATACATTAGATTAGGTTGAAATTGCAATATAACTCCTATATATTTTGACAACAGTGTGACGTCATGAAATGAAAAAAGCAGAGGAGGCCGAGATGTACATTACTCGTTCCAAGGAATTTTTTAACATAATTTTCACGTCACTTAATTTAAACGTCGTATTATTTCGCGCTACATCTCCTTTTACCTGCACCCAGACTAATTCGATTGGGTTAAGTTCACAGTGATAAGGTGGTAACCGTAGTACCGTTATTTGACGATTTGTTGCCATTTCATCGATAACATATTTTTTATGATCTTTATTAAGATTGACAAGTGTCCTTTCTCACCATATTTGTTTCAAAAGAAATGTTTTTTCCGGATAACCATTTAATTATATCGGCTTTCCTCCAAGCAGTCGTAGGAGTTCGCTCGGTCTGCCGTGAATGGTAACTGGCATTATCCATGACAATTACAGACCCCGGAGGAATAAGATCCAACATCTGTGTAAAATACTCTTCGAAAACATCTGCGTTTATGTCTACGTGATAGTCACCTGTATTTTTAGACACAAATAAAAGTAAACCGCCATCTACAAAACCACTGGCACTACCTATATGTGTCACTATTAATCTTCGCTCTTTACCGGAAGGTGCCTTGAACCCTATTGAAAGTCCATCCAAAAATGCTTGTCGAAAATTTTTTACATTTTGTTTAGCGTTGGTATTTCTTTTTTAAAATAAAATGAGTGTACTTTTCTGCGAATGACATTTTTGAAGAAATTATCTATAACGACTTTTGACCTCCCTGTAGATGATTTTGGGGGATTTACAGTATCTTGTTCATTTTTTGTTTCCTTTAAAAGTCTGCAGATAGTTGATTTTCAATGCATTAAATACATTTAATATAATAATCGTCTCATTCTGAGACTTAGCAGGTACGTAATCTGATAAGCTCGACATTTTACCTAAACAATATTATATCCACTGGCACAATAGTCACTAAACACAAGTCGAATTTTACTCTACTGCTCTAGCACGTCTTCGTATATTCAGCTCTAAGACTGGATTGATCTGTCACAATACACCGGCTCCTGCCCTATGATGTATCCAGTAAGATATACAAATGTACACCCATTACCTGTTAGCATTAGTGTTACCCGATAATTACCTGAAACGAAATATTACCTCAGTACTTATCAATCTTATCAATTAATATTTGAAATGTTATATTTTTTGTTCATCTTAAATTTAACAACAAATATTTGGTATTTTTTTCTTCTACGAAATACTATCTCTATAAAACGTGATCTATTCTTATGAAGTTTATGGCTATGAGTGCAATCCAGGTACATTTATTACCGTAATTTAGGTATACTCTGATTTACGTTTATTCAAAAACGTAATATCGATTGCCGCTTGCCGTATTGAAATGGAATTATGTACCTACCTATATAGTAGTGGTGATTATTCCTAAATATTGGATTGATAAATATTTAGTAGGTAAATGTAGAAAATATTTAGTAAATGTGAAATTCGTGCTGTAGGTGCTTTTTTGTTGAGTGATTTTTAACCTTACTTTAATCAGAACCCTGAAATAAAAAACAAATTTCCCGTGGAATCAAAACTGATGTAGACTCGGATGTAGAAAATAAATTATTAAAGTTTTTGTTTAAAATAAGAGAAATCGTCTAAACAGTAATGATTTTTACCCGGATTTTTAATACTGAACAACATCCGACACTCTTTACCTCCCTTATGGAACACTGTAAATAAAAAATTTGGAAAGAAGCAAAGAATAATAGTTTTCAACGTATCTACCTATCAATTATTAAAATATTTTTATTACAAACTATATAATAGTGGTTAGCTAAATTTTCTCGGTTCATTTTTCAGTTTCTTTCTTTCACTAAATTATTTTAAACATGAATTGCTGGCAATAGTATTGAACTGAGTATTTTGAGGACTACTTGTTTAGTATTAATTTTGTTTATACTTACATATTGCGAAATGAAAAATGTTGGGAATGTTTAACATTTTAATTGCTATTTTATTCGACTTGTGATTTGTGTATTTTCCGAAAAATTTATTTGCCAAAAATATGCAATTTGTTTTTTTTACCAACAATTTTCCAGATTTGGATAGGAAAGTATGCGGAGCGAATAAATATTTACGAATTTTACCATTATTTATCAATATTTACCCGAATATTTACTAATATTTTTTAATATTTACGAATATTTAGTAATATTTACAAATATTTACTAATATTTACGAATATTTGCAAATATTTACTAGTATTTACTAGCATTAACAAATATTTACGATATTTACATCACTTGTACACCATATTTACTAAGTGGTTTACCCCTCGGTTAAATCAGTCTATTAATGAAATCTTATTACATATTATTTCTAGTTAAGTACAAACTACTGAATAATTACATAGTTTAAATATTTATCTACAGAAATTTATAAGTACAAGATAAAAGATGAAAAGAACTGCTTTAACAAACATTTAATGTATAATATATAAATATATCTGAAAACACAAATATATATAATATTATATGTTTTAAATTGTATTGTAGAGGACCATCGACATAAACTAGTTATTATTATGACCATTCTTGCGTAGATTTTCCAAAACATACGTACATTATACACAATATACATGGAATAATTTAATACATCTAGTATAAAACAATTTTGAGATTAGTTTTTTTGCACCTTTTGATAATATTGAATTTGTTTGGGAATCAATTTCGTTTTTAAATGATACCACACTAATTTCTGTCCATGTAAAAATTTTTAAACAACCTAGTATTTCAGTAAAAATGCAAAAATCCGAATGAAACAGAAAATTTTTAAATTGGTAATATTTTAAACATTTTAAAGGTCGTCTGACTTGAGCCATTAATAAGTTGACGATTCATGCAAAACTATGAAAATTATCAGAATTATATTATAATTAGAATTATACAAAAATTATATTATTAGGCTCCTTGATCTCTTCAGCACTGTTAATCAAAATAATGAAATACTAGGTTGTTTAAAAAACTTTGCAATAGTAGCCCATTCACATGATACATATACATAAAGAAAAAAGGAGTTGATTCTAAATATGAATAGAACACCCACACACACAATTCATAGTTTTTATGTTGTCTTTGATTTTTTAGTCCTACACTTAATTTATCCTTAATTATTAGAGTACCTACACAAGTACACGAAAAGATACCAATGGTTAACGTACGAGATTTCGTTTTTTTAGACGACTGCGCATTTAGTCGCGCTCATTCGAGTGCTCAAGGGGCACGGTGATTTGTCAAGAAATAGATTTTCTCCCACTTCGTCGTGTACAAATGAATTTCATTGGTGTTCATTGCACATTTAGCCGTGATTTAGCCACACCCTTTGGAACATTCACTCAACGAACTGTGGCCCTAGTATCTACACCACTTTGTTCGCATACCAAAAGTGGGGGGTGCGCACAGAGATCTGCGAGAATACCCCCACCATGTCAAGATATAATTTCGATATTACCATTGAACTGGCACCATCGATATTAATAAAACATCGATGTTTTATAACATCGATGGTTGATAAATAAATTCCATCAGAAATAAATAGATAATTATATTTAAGATCCTGGCACAGAATAAAAAATATATTTTGTGATACTGCTGGTTTATATGTTATCAACTGTATGTGAACCACCACTCTAACGTATCAACATTTAAATTTACCACCGGCATTTTTAAATAGGATGCCATTTCTGGCAATTCTGTATGTATTTTTTTATTTTTAATTAAAATGGCTGTTTAAAACTAGTGGAAATGCAAACCGCCTGGATGATCCCTACACTTGCAAGTTGCAGGTGAATGTCCCTTCGAGATCAGCGACGATATCGATCACCCTTGGTTGGTAGTCATGTGGTCGATGTTTGTCAAACATCGATGTTAATATCGATGTTCAGAATATTCACCCTCGATGCTGAAAATATCGAACTCTAACATCGGTGTTTTGAAAATATCGATAAACAGCGCACGTCACTAAAGCACAGTCTGTTTCTAATATTTTCTATTAGTAAAAAGCCCAGCGCTTGTCCGGATCGGGCGGCACCGTATCAGCCTACACCGGCTTGCTTTTTATTCATTTCATGCTTTTATATTATTTATTTCTAAAAAAAATAATAGTAATTAAGGATATAATAACATATCTCATATTATACACGGCCCTAGATTTCTAATACTAGTACAAATGGGCAAATAAAGTAACGCAGGTGAATATTTTTGTTTATAAAAACTATAGTCTGTTTGGAAATGAAAGAGAGTAATAAAACCCCGAAATAAGAACCGGCCAGCGTGGTAATATTTCGTTTCAGGTAATTATCGGCTAACACTAATGCTAACAGGTAATGGGTGTACATTAGTATATTTTACTGGATACATCATAGGGCAGGAGCCAGTGTATTGCGACAGATCAATCCAGTCTTAGAGGTGAATATACGAAGACGTGCTAGTGCAGTAGAGTAAAATTCGACTTGTGTTTAGTGACTATTGTGCCAGTGGATATAATATTGTTTGGGTAAAATGTCGAGCTTATCAGATTACGTACTTGCTAAACGCGTGAAAAGATGTGCGCTCTCTCAGAATAAGGAGATTATTTATATTAAATGTATTTAATGCATTGAAACACCAAAATCCTACCAACAGTGTTGACGACATCGTGGAAAAGTATTCCAAAATGACAGGGATTGGAAAATCGACTATCTACAGACTTTCAAAGGAAACAAAAAATGAACAAGATACTGTAAATCTCCCAAAATCATCTACAGGGAGGTCAAAAGTCGTTATAGATGATTTCTTCAAAAATGTCATTCGCAGAAAAGTACACTCATTTTATTTTAAAGTCAGTTCTTATCGATAAAGATGAAATTATTTGTTGGTGAAGATCATACTTAAGATCAGTTAGAAGATTCCGTGATCTAGACGAAACTTGGGTCAACGAGGGATATACTGTAACAAAAGTATGGCAAGATAAACATGTAAAAAGTTTTCGACAAGCATTTTTGGATGAACTTTCAACATGGTTCAAGGCACTTTCAGGTAAAGGGCGAAGATTAATAGTGACACATATAGGTAGTGCCAGTGGTTTGTAGATGGCGGTTTACTTTTATTTGAATCTAAAAATACAGGTGACGGAGGTCACGAAGACATGAACGCAGATGTTTTCGAAGAGTATTTTACACAAATGTTGGATCTTATTCCTCCGGGGTCTGTAATTGTCATGGATAATGCCAGTTACCATTCACGGCAGACCGAGCGGACGCCTACGACTACTTGGAGGAAAGCCGATATAATTCAATGGTTATCCGGAAAAAACATTTCTTTTGAAACAAATATGGTGAAAAAGGAACTTTTGACACTTGTCAATTTTAATAAAGATCAGAAAAAATATGTTATCGATGAAATGGCAACAAATCGCCAAATAACGGTACTATGGTTACCACCTTATCACTGTGAACTTAACCCAATCGAATTAGTCTGGGCGCAGGTCAAAATTCCTTGGAGCGAGTAACTGCAGATAACTGGCAAAGATGTATACATCATGTACAAAAAGAAGAGGAGAAAATGTGGGAACTCGATAATTTAATTGACGTTACTGTGGAACCTATCGTTATCAATCTAGGAGACGAAGATAATTCATCAGAATATTCAGAGGATTAATTTTAATATGCCTACTTTTTTATTTTCTTTATTGTACATTTATACAACACTACATTTACTCACCATAATTTATAGTTAACCGGGTTATGATGCTTACAGTAGCTTCTAGTTTTGAAATGCTGTTTTTATATTGTTTACTTCTAAGAGAAATGGACCGAGAAATTGAAGCGGCGTAGACAAAGATGGGTTGTCAGGGATTAAATTTTAGCTACCTGCTACAATTTAGTACGGTTGGATCACACAAAGTTTTTTTAAAAGTACGCCTCATCTATATCGATAATACATAATATAAAAATATTGAATATAAGCACCAGTACTACATTTATTTACGATTTGCATACATAATAAGCTTTTATTACTCTCTTTCATTTCTAAACGGACTATAAGAAGTAAACAAGTCACGACGATGTGTTTTGTATTTGCAGTAGTACTTACTTTGTTATCAGTTGTGGTCCTATTAGAGTATATTTTTACTCGATTATAAAAGTATGGCGCATAATTTCTCAAATGAAGAACTTATAGACATGATGCTAACATTTAGGGAATCACATTGAAATTCAGTGGCTGCAGCTCATGTTTATGCCCAAAGGTTTCCCCAGAGATATCATCCGAGGCGTGATTCTGGTTGAGGGGGGTAGAGAAACTGGCAATTTGCGACCGAGGCCATTCAACCTAGGCAAATTGTGGATCTCGAGGAAGAGATCCACAATTTGCCGTCGAAGAGCAGCCTGGCATAAGCACTAGGACAATTACAGTGTAACTTTTGCTAGTAATTGTTACATCAGCAGCACTTGGACCCAAATTTTACCACGAACATTTTAGTTACGGATGAAACAATTTTCACACGTAATCGTATTCATGAGGGTATTTACAATTTTAACAACATGCAGTATTGGGCATTGGAAAATGTCACATGTCACTCAGCGAATTCACTTTAAACAACGATTTTCAGTGAGCGTGTGACAACAACGCCTGTAGGTTTCTTCACGACGATGCTCAACCACATTTTGCGTAACTAGTGCGACAACATTTGAACCATGTGGTTTCCGAACGATATATAGGTCGAGGGGGTCCATGTGGGTGGTCTCCTCGATCACCTGACCTAAATCCGTTTGACTTTTATTTTTCTTTTGTCACAAAAGTTGCAAAATCGCATGCTACCGCGAGGCGAGCTCGACTGTGTATTGAAAATCACGGAAGTAACTTCGAACAGTTACTCTGATAAATTAAATACATTTTCAATTTTATGAAATTCATGTTCTTTTATTTTTGTTTGAAATATATTGGAATCATCGTAACTGAAAAACATTTTTTCACTATTCGTCATTATTTGTTCTCAGCTATAATTTCACAAGTCGTTTGGAAAACGAAAATTAGAAATGAAGTTCGCTAAGATTAAACATATACGAGTACAGTAAAACCTGGAAGAGAGAAATAACCTTGAAAATGATTTGCAGCACTTTGCTGGTTATTTTGTATTATTGTTTGCAGGTAATATTGCTTCCGTTGTCATTTTTTTACTTTCCCTTTCGATCTGAGGAACTTATCAGTGAAACAGTACCAACTGAACCGTTCTGTAAGTATCTACTCACTACTTAAAATTACAGATTTGAAAAAAAACGTGCCAAGGTGATCACAGACTTTACAAAATCAGTCGTATATGTCGATCTTGATGCACTTCCGATTTATTCTACTATACTATCTAGATGTCTAAATATGATCTGTTCAATATGTATTTTTACTTTTATTTGACGTGACAGGCCGAAATTCTCCAAATATATTTCGGCGAGACCGCGACACGGGCGAGTTCAGCTTTCAAGCTACTAGTGCAAACGTGTGTACATTTAAAATCATTAGAAGATTCTTCATTAGATGAGAACGAGGTCCGCGGTGTACTTAGACCCCCGACCGCATAGTGCTTTTCCTCCTTAACACGCATATTACATAACAATATTTTAATTATACATATACTATCAGTAACAACAATAATACCTAGTTTCTATTTCAGATTAGGAATTTACCATCTACCTCACCCCCAGTCGATGGGAGGAGGTTAACTGTTCGTACTGTAATAGATACGTTTTTAAAAAATACAGAACTGGCATTTTTCAATCCAAAATGTATTCCACGACAATTGCAAAATATCTTATTATCTGCTATTACAGCGTAGACTAGGAAGAATATTTTAGAGAAAAAAACGATAAACATAAAATTATGTAGAAATTAATAATACAAAATTATTACACATTTTTTCATTTAAATCGGCGTCATTAAAAAAGCTACTGTAACCAAAAATAAATTGAGTGTACTTAACAATACAAAATAGAGAATTATCGTGGTCATGAATTAGCGAGATTGTTTTAATTTCGTTTGAGTTTATAATAGTATTACAGTGCAAATGTATATGCACTTACCAGTGTACTTTCAAGGTTATTATGTGATTTAATTACTAGTTACCGGTAAATGTAAATTGGTACGTAATTATACCTAATGGCAAAGAACATATTACTTAGATATGTAAGCAAATTCAGCCTATTTTTATTCATTGTTGTTCACAACCTATTTCTACAGGGCGATTCAGAACTCATCTCAAAAAAAAATTTAAATGTACAGGAGACTCTTACAAATACAATTTTTAAAAAAAAAAAGATCAAAAAGGGCAGTTGGAAGATGATTTAAAAATACATTTCTGCAGGACACTGGAAACTGGTCCACTGTAAAACCTGATAAGGCGGCAAAACATGCAATCGGCGACCGGACAAAAAATAAAAAAAAAATAAATAATATTTTGTAATACCTATTTTAATAAGTAAATTCAACTGCTTTTGCCGCTATTGTTATTAATAGAATTAATAGAAAACAACAAAATTTTGGGCCCGTCTTACCCAGTTTCTACAAACTAACACAAATGTTTCTGTTTCTTGTCATAGAAATCATAAAATATAGAACGCCAAAATAGTCAACCTATGGCGAAAAGGCGAGTCTGGTAATATTGCAGTAACTTAACTTTTATGAGTTGGTTGCACTTACAAGGTAGTTTTACACTAATGGGCGGGAATTTCAAAATATTTTATATACTTATTCATAGAAACGTGATTTCAATGATGCAATTACAAGCATTCCGTTTTGATTTCAATTGTATGCTGGGATTAAAATGCAGTATAACCAACAGTTTTCTCTAAACGGCTGCTTTCTAAGCTCTTCCATAGTCCGATTATTTTTAAGTGCCTAATGTGAAGGCTTCTGGCGATCTATATATTTTATGATTTTTATGTTTCTTGTCCGTTTTGAACCCGTAAGCTATTGACAGCAACTATGATACGTTTACCAGAGGTCGTGGCGGCCATGTTACCGGTCTTCCTTGTCCAATATTTTGGTATTAATGCTTGGACGTACATGATACGCATATAATTGAGCGTCGTTTATGATACGCCGCACTGCTGAAATATGCCGTGGACGCCCTGGACCTCCATCTCTCCCACGAATCGGTTTTAAATTTCCCTCGCGTTGTACTACACGTTGCACTCATGAACTGCACACCGCGGTAAAAGTAGCTGGCATATGTTTACCGGGAATCGTTCTGCTAAAGCATTTTCACATTGCCATAAAACGATATCCATCAACTCCGAGTTACTATACACCTGTCATTTTTGACATTTTAAAAACTAATGTAAATACTGGCATCACAAAAACTTTAATAGATATCTACAACAAGTAATCGGATTTCAATATTCGGAATCGCCTGGCTAGAGACTACAGTTATCCCAGCGATATAAAGGTTGAAAATACTACAACTTCAATAATTTTTTAACGATATCAACTCTATTTTTCATGACATCTATTCCCAAATTGTTTTAGATAAGTTCTGAACACCCTGTATATCATTTACTACGTAGACATAGAAGTATTTGTCTCCTGAAAGGTTTTCTGCGGAAAATATTTTGTAGTGTATTTGTTACTACTTAGGTGACGTTAATCTTTTTTAAAACAACCATTTTTAGCATATGAGAAAATAGTATTGTTTAAGTTTTTTTTTATTTGATTTAATAGCAATTTCTACACTGCTTGTAACTCTTTTACATTAGTAATTTATTCAGATACAGGGTGTTCTATTTTAAAAAATTGTCAGTAGAATGTGTCTTGGATTTGTTATGCATTTTGCCTAAATCTAGCTTTCAATTTGATAAATTGCGCCTTGTAGGATGAAAAAGGGCATGTCCACCATTTGAATGAATGATGAATAAATTTCGTTTAAAAACATTCATATGTTTTAATCCAGGATAAATAGATTTTTATTAATAATTTAACCTGTAGAAATATTAATTTTGACTTTGATTAAAGTTTGTATAATAAATAATTTCATTATTTTATAATTGTATGCCCCTGCCACTCATAATATAAAAAATACAAATACCTTCTAGTAAATTTCAGTAGCGCTAACAGAACTAATATGATAAGTCAAGTGTGACAGTATTATTATTTATTTATTTGTTGTTTATTTATCTAAATTCTATGCAGATAAAGGTATATAAGATATCAAATAATATTTATTCTGCATCTACTTACCTACCTGCTATCTAACAATGAAATTAAAAAAAAAAATGATTTAACGAGACAAAAAATATTAGTTAATTATAATCCTAAATGCGACTGCGATGAAGCGATTTGTTTTTCTTTGAATGATGACAAATACAGTGTTTTTGAGAGATCAAGTTCGGATATGTTTTAGGAACAATCCATTTTGTGTGTTTCCACATAATACTTCTGCACCTCGTTCTGTACCGTCACACGCTATTGTACAATTTGTTCTTAACCCCACAACGAGCGCCACAATGTATTTGCCATGGTTATTTAATACAGTAAAAGTTATTTGCAGACTTAATGTCATATAGACGCGGCGGACTGTATGCTATGCTGATATGATATATGGACGGGCTAAGAGAGACCGAGAGTGGGTCTGTCCCCCACAGAGCCTAGTCCGAGAACAACAATGGCAGGTAAAAGAATCCCAGCTATAGCTAGGGATGCGCACTTTAATTCTGTTACTATCAGCGACCAGTTACCGAGGTCACGGCATAACAACTCGAAAAATCACTATATATATCAAATATCTTATTTGTTTATTGTCTTTCTCTTTTAATCAAAGACATTCTTACATCGAACCAATTATTGTAATAACACTTTAAAATGACGTAGGTTTTCGCTTTGATCAAATGGACATTTTCCAACAATAATAGCATATTTATGTTAGAATTCTTTTTCGTAACCTCTGCCAACAGATTTACCTTTATAAAAACATAATTAATTTACACTAGGATTGTCAATTACGTATACTACTCGTATAATAAAACACTTTAATGAACAGTACTAAAATTATATAAATAAATGGATAGATTAAAATTTAATTTTTTTTTTTTTTAGGATTATCATAAAGTTGTTAGTTGAGTACAATGGAAAAAACTAGAATATTATAAGCATCTGTCACCATTAAATATGTATTTAAACATATATCCAGCAATTGTTAAAATTATATTTACTTATACACCTATTCAGATGATTTAGAGGTATTAGTAGATATCTATATCTATATTTGTCATTATTGCTTCATATTTTCTATCATACAGATTGTTTTAAACGAAATGCCGAATCACTGAAAGTGGAATCAAAGGTCAAAACTAGATTCGGTTTCAGTATTCGGTAGACTCCACCTTACAGCTTACTGCATTTTTAAACGATTCGGTTTTTGCCGAATTTCGTTATACCTTCAGTCAAATCTTTGTTTTTGATATTGTTTATTTATGGTAATGCGTTTTTAAACACATATGTAAATAAAACGATATCATTTAATAAATAAATAATTGTTTCTACGATGAAAACTTGTTAAAATCTAGAGAATCGTCACCTCTTATAGGTAAAATATCAAATTTCAGTTTGAATATTCTGGTTTCGATTTCAATGTCTTCATAGAACTGGAACTTCTTTATTTGTAAATAAAACGTAAAATATTATTGACTATAACTTACCTTGGTATACTCGCGTCAAGAATTCAGACGTCTTACGTCACGGCTGACGTTACACATTTGTTTTTATTGTCAACGTAATTTTCGATATTTGGTCGCGTTAAAAACAATTATTGTTTGAAATTTAGTGCAATATATAATGCAAACTTTCAGTGTAGTATATAGTTTTACTACTATCAGTTGCAGTTTCTTAAATATTTTGATGAAAATATAATGAATTATTCATTTGTTCGTATGACGTAAGTCGTCTGAATTCTTGTCGCGAGTATATATTCAAAGTTACTGTGTTAGAGGGTCGTATAACATTAAATAAAGGTTGATTTATTTTGTTCCAAATAATTGTTAAAATGTCGTTGAATTTGAATGAATTTAGTGTGCTAATATTTGTTCATACAGTAAAACCTATGCCTATTTATTAAAGAAAACTGTATGAATTTAAGTGTTATATAGGGCGTCCCAAAATAGAAGGCCATACCATTAACCACATATTCTATAGACAAAAATAATGCGACTTTCCTTATGCCATTTTTTTATTTGGGTGCCCCTGATTTAATATACAGGGTGCATACTTTTCATGTAATTTTGGTGAAAAAAATCGAAGGGTGAATGGAGGTAACTGAGGGATGCAGTACCCTTTATCCCCTCCAATTATTTCTAAGTACGCCTATGCAGTTTTTTCTTGAAATATCAAACGTAGAATTTTCTTCTGATCATTTTATCTCTTTTGTAATTTTTTGTTTAAATGCTTCGTTTTCAAGAAAAACGGCAATTTGTAGTGCCCATAAATCTATCATTCACTATAATTTTCAAGTGAAACTGAAATTTTGTGGATATACCTATTATTACAATAATAATAATAATAATAATAATAATAATAATAATAATAATAATAATAATATCTCTACCCCTCATTCTAATCACAGGGATTAGCCCAGAAGTCGGAGACTTGTGCGGGAGAGGGGGCGGCATATTATTATTAAGCAGGCCGCATTTGCGCCCAGGAACGACTTACGTTGGTAGGCCCTAACCACTATTCAGTGCAGGAATGAGGAAAACCTGGAAAACCTCATTAATTAGGGGGGTAGTCAAATATCAACCGGTATCAATCTCTCACATCTACCCAAGCCAACATTCTTCCACCCTACCATACCTGCAGAGAGGGCGCCAAACCTCTCCACGAATATAGCTTATATACGGTCTACCGGCAGCTGGGCTCGAACGAACACCGATCTAGTCACCTCGATTTAAGTACTGACGTCTTAAACCGCGCGACCACTGACCGACAATACCTTGGCAACTTAGCAAATCGTAATACTTACTGAGTGAATAATTGCTAAAAAGAGGTAAAATGATCAGAAGAAAATTCTACGTTTGATATTTCAAGAAAAAGCTGCATAGGCGTACTTATAAATAATTGGAAGGGATAAAGGGTACTGTATCCCTCAGTTATCTCCATTCACCCTTCAATTTTTTTCAAAATTACATGAAAAGTATACCGGAATAAGATAAAAGTACGTGCAAAATTTCAAGTCTGTATCTTACAAAACAATGGGATTATTAACAAAAATAGTTTTTTAAAATGTAACTTTAACACCCTGTATATTGAAACAGGGGCACCCAAATAAAAAAGAGCATAAGGAAAGTCGCATTATTTTTGTCTTTTTTTGTTTTGTGTGGTTAATGGTATGGCCTACTATTTTGGGACACCCTGTAGTTAACTAAACGCTACCTTCAGCTTTTATAGTTGCTTGGTTTTTGAGAAGTTGGAAAAAAAAGCAATAAATTAATAATATGACAGATGCGAATTTTCTTTTTGACTGTCAGGGTTTAAGTTCCAAATTATTTTATCTCCTACAAGTGTATTGAAAAGGTTTCCAATAAACTGTATTCTGAAGTACGGGACTTTTGATTTGCCTACTTGAAAAATCTAATAGTTTGCCATAGCTTTGTCAGGTGTACCTAATTCAAGGCTGGTCGGGGCATTGGGTGAATTTATAAACTTTTAAAAGTAAATTATTAAAGTGCTCAACGCCAACGTGATAATTTTGTGCCCATCGAACCCTTCTTAAGTGGCACGTCTATTAATCGTGTCTCCTGCAACCCCCACGTCCCGTACTCGTCTAAGTGCTGTGAATTAGTTACTCTCTACTATTTGGGAATAGAGTAAACTAATGGCAAACATTAGATAGGTGTATTTTTATTTTTTCGGAAAATAGTAATTCTTGTTAAAAGACATTTTTTTTAAACAAAATTGGTATGGAGAACTTTAAGTTTGCACGTAGAGAATGTTCCATAGAACACTGGAGAAAACCAAAAAGTCGGCAAGAGTAAACTGTACTTTTTTACAATGTGAAAAAAGGTTATTAAGAAAAATTATTTTGATTAAATGTGAAATGAAGAAAATCATTTTGTTGAGAGCATTACGTATACAAAATATTCCTTGTTAATTAAACAGGGTAGCCATGTATAATTAATTTTAAGTGTTAATCTGTGGGGTTTTCAGAAAAAAAGAGAACATTTGCTATTTATTTTTCACGATATTAAGAAACAATCGTATATTAACAATTATTTAAGAAATTTTGAATATCAGTTATAAAAAATTACTATTATTTTTATTTATTATTTATTTGCTTAATAAATATTAACATTCCTATTATAGATGTTGATGGATACATATTTCACAGTATTGACTCGTTCTCCTATTTACCAAAAAAATGTTTGCATTGTCTCAAAAAATTTTCAAGATGAGTTAAATGGTGAAATCACATGTTGTTATAATTTTTTGTTAATTAATATTTGTAAACAGTAGTATCCCCAAAAATAACATTACTTTTGCCACTAAAATAGTTAAGTACCCCCAATAAAAGTGGGATTGTAACTTAAATAGGTTTGCAGTATTATTCAATTTAAAGATGTGTTATATCTATTTAGGTCTCCATTATTTTAATTCTCAGTGGTGGTTATATATAGATGTATTAAATACAGTTTTATGAGGATCTTTTATTTTTGTCAGTGTATTGTATACGGAATATATAAGTTCGGTTTAAAGGGTGTTAGAGGTTTGACTGCCATGTCGATAGTATGTATCATAAACAAAAAAGTCTTATACTTATAACCTGGGTCCTAATCTCAACCGTTTTTGAAAAAAAAAATATATCAAAGTATCCAGTTTCACGTGCAAAAGTTCAGTTACTTTAGGAATCTTTCCATATTTTTTTGCATAGAATATAATAAAATGCAATATTTACTATACCTGTGTTATTTACTTTTAGTTAGAATAATTTATTTCTTAATCGATAAACTTCCATGAAGTTGATGTCGCGCAATATGGCAACAGTGAGGTTGAATCGCACTTGTATACTTAATGAAAAAAAAAATACTTTTGCTGAAGTAAATAACAGAGGTTGTAAACATTGCATTTTATGATATTATATGAAGAAAATTGCGGGGGCGATTCTTACTCGTAAATTAACTGAACTTTTCTACATCAAACCTGATACTTTGATAATTTTATTCTCGAAAACGGTTGGGATTAGAACCTATGTTATATAAGACTTTTTTGTTTATTTTGATGTACTATACATTGCCTGTTAATATTAAATTAATCAAACCTCTAACACCCTGTATATTATATTACTTTTAAATTTCTGATCTGGTCTTATTTTTATGTCGATGAATAATTTAAAACTTTCTTTCACTAATCTATGTTTGCCTAATTTGGTAGACAATAAATTATATTGTCTTTTCACTTAGGTTCATGTCTTCTAACAATAATTTCTTCTATACCTACCTAAATATCCTTTAACCTTTAATACTCAGTTTAAAACATACGTACCTTATACATATTTATTCGGTCGATGGCTCAGGACTTGACCTGTATGCAATGGGTTCAAACGTGGTTCAAACCATAGATTATCCATAATACTTCTGGGAAAGGACTAGTTTGCGGGTATGATAAACTGGAAAAATAATTTGGGGTGTGTAGTATACAGGCTGTTTTCAAAAGGAGTAACACAAATTGTACCTGTAAATCTACGGTTAAAAAGACACGTTTTGCAGCATAAAAATAATCTTCATAAAATGTTCTCTTATGAGGAGGTACAGCTCCTTCAAATTTCCAAAATAATATGGAAAGTGGCTGAATTTGAAAACATCTATTAATCAGTGTTAAATTTTACTATTCCACTAAATATGGTATATTTTTTGGTACAACTTCGTTGTTTGGCAAAAAGTAACTATTCAGAATACTGACCAGTTGTTGTCTTATTTTAAAACTTTACTGACACAATTTTTTCTTTTAAACTAACTGATAATAAATTTAAAAAAGTAATCGACCGTTTAAAAGAGAATCAAATTAAGACACCGCGTTGATTTAGGAATTGAATGAATTGAGGCAACACCACCTCTACGGCCTGTTATACAGGGTGTTCCAGAATGATGGTCAAATATTTTACCAGTGTGTTCCACAAGCTATTTCAGGGGGGATCTTCATATAAAATTTTTCAATTTGGGTTCTCCCTGTTGAGATATTCGAGTCTCAAAATGGCGGAAAAAATAGTTTTTTTTATTTTTCTTTAAAAACGGTTGCACTTAGAAATTTCAATTTTGATACACATTATCAGCTAGTTAAAAGCTATTTTGTGATGGTGTCTATTCCTTAGCTTATGTTTCTGGAGGGCGGGAATAAGCAACCCCTAGATTTATTTCTTTCAAAACTTTTTCTTGAAATGACCGTTTCTTTTAAATACTATACCTAATTTGACTACTTTTTTCCCTCTTGTAATTTTTTCATACAACCAACAGTTTGCGCGGAAAAAAATAAAAATTCTTTTCCTTAGGCTCGCTACAGACTATGCGTGAATTTGCTTTGCGTTCGTTATGCGCGATGCGTGATTTGTAAGGAATGCGTGCACAGTGCGCGAGCAGCCTGAAGCAGTTTTTGGTCTGACTCAACTAGAGCCAAAAAGTCCTCACATTTTAAATCAAAATTTAGTCTCGCTTGTATTTCTGATTTTACTTGAGATATACTCTGTCGATTTCTTTCCTTGGTCCACAATGCTTCCATAATGCTAAAAAAGCATTGCCGACAGGCACACTAGGACACTAATTTAAACATTTCATTTAAATTATCACTAGCAACATCAACACTAAATATCTGAAACCACTTTTCCATTACATTTTTTCAGAAAAAGTTTCGAGATTTTCAATAATATTAACTATAGTCAGCGGTCGAAATTGTAGAGAGTGACTAATCGCTAACTGGTAGACAAGCGCGACGGGCGAAGCGTGCGAGGAGCAACACTTCATAGACGTACTAAATTTGAATGCGATCAAATATAAAAAATATACAAAAATGGCAAAAATAATTACATTACATAACATCCATTATAATAATAATAATACTAATAATAATGAATTTATTGCCCAACAGAAAATATTCCATTTACAGGACAAAACAAATAGATTTATATAATATAGAGCATACTAAAGTACAGAAAATGACGAAAAGATTACAAATTAAATATATATTGTGAAAAGAAAACAAAAACAAATAAAATGATAAATAGAAAAACTACAACTAATATTGAAAATTATTGAAATAATCTGATGCAATTCTTAACAAGTCATTAATATTACAATGAAATATATTACACTGATCTGCTATTTTGTTATAATTATTAGCCATTAAATAAATGGGAGATTTTAAAAGTATATTTGTTCTAGCACCTCGACAATGGAACAGTGAATTCTCACGAGAGCCAGGTCTCGGAACACGTATATTGAATAAATTGAGTAAAGCCTGAGAATCAACCATACCATGAAACAGCTTAAATAAAAAAGTTAAACTAGTAATCACTCTTCTAGCATGCAATGACTGCATATGAAATCTTTGCAAAAGTAACTGGTGATCATATCCCCTATCAGGATAATAATTGTCGATGCGAAAAGATAGGAGTTTGAGAAAGCGTCGCTGTATTCTTTCCAAATGGTTACTGTAGATTTGATAGTAGGGATACCAAATAAGGTTACAGTATTCTAGTTTTGAACGTACGAGCGAATATTATTATTATGTTTAGAATAGAAACAGTGATATAACAGTTTTTACCAATTTCGAGGCGTTAGCTAATAAAAATAATAAGAATATTTCAAAATTTAAAGTTTTTATCTTGTATTATTAATTACCCAAGCTCGAAAATAATAGAGAGTGACTAATTCACAACACAGAGATGAGTACGGAAGATACGGGTGGTATGATTACCTAAGCGTGCCCCTTGAGAAGAGTTACACAAAATTATCAAAAATAAGTTGACGTCGGCTGACCTAGCACATTAACAATTTACTTTAAATGTGCCACCTGTGTCATCCTCTCTACAAATTAGAATGCCGTCCTTTTGGACGGCGATTGCCCACCACCACCCACTTACACCTACCTGATACGCACCCCGCGGATATCACACTTAAGCCTTGTCCTCATGAACGCGAAATTCACGATTTTTTCACGAATTTTACAACTTGTTTTAATTATTTATGGTGGGAAAATTTCAATTGACAATTGCAATTTGCGAAACTGTCAAACACTACAAATATTATTGCCCCGTGCATTATTATATGGTGTTATTAAATTTGTTTTGAGCTTCTGATAATCTACCATGGCAGTGTAATTGGGTATGCTCTCAGAGATATGCGGCACACGATATTTTTAATTTAAGAATTGCCGGGATTTTTTATGTCCCGGACAAGGTAAAACATTCCTGGTTAATCCCGGCCAAACCGGGACGGTTGGGAACCCTATATTAGACCGTAACATTAAAATATGTTTGACAATTTTCACAGTCTAACAACAAACACATTTCATTACTATGAATGGCAAGGCAGATGATACATATATGACATTGTTGTGCTGCTGGTTGCATAGCTAAATTTAAATTCGTGCCTGGCGAGCGGCGTTAAGTAGGGGTTTAATATACTTAAAAAAATGCTTTAAAATTTTGGACTTTCAATGAAGGACGATTCCGTTAATTCTTATTCACTATATAGGTTCTCTTAAAATATTTGTATTTAGTCATAGTTAACTCTGTACAACGGATGGTGTTGATCGAGACTGCCAGCGGTCAGTAACAGCTTGAAAAGGGGTTGAAATAATGATGAAATTTATTTTCACCGTAAATATGCATTTAAAAATTTGTTTAACCGCGTATTCGTTTAAAGGTTTACGCGCAATAGACCGGCTCGGCCGGCAACGGGCCGCACCGCTACAGAACACGAAATTGTTTTTACCTGGTACGTAAATGAAACCGCGCTTACTACTCGGCAACGGAAGGCAACGCCGTCGTCGTGAGCGTAGAAACGAAAATTCGCGTTGCGTAGCGGTGCGGCCCGTAGCCGGCGGGCCAGTCTAGTGCGCGCGAACTTTTATTCTCATTTTTTCTTATTTCTCCTTTAAAGTAATGTTATTTTGAATCACCCTGTAGATTGAGATTAAGAACTTAATATGTATATGTTTCAGATAGGTTTCATTATGTTTAACTTGTGGATTTTTTATGGTCCATATTATTTACAAAAGAGCATTATTTCAAAAATATATTAGGTATACATAGATACTTGATAGTTCTTGGAATGGAAAACGAAGAATACTGATAATCAAAATCAAATTAGGTTAATCAGTTTTCAAATTATTCACTATGTAAAATGTCTAGAAAAACAGAAAGATATGATGTTAGGTCTGTTCAAGCAAGGAATCCAGACTGGTTCTAAACTGTCAAAAACGTTCGACCAACTACTTTTTGCGCGATAAAATAAATTCATTCAACTTTACTGGTCGAATATTTCCGACAGAAACCATTCCGGATTCCTTGCTTGAACAGATCTAATATGTCACCTTAGTCAAGGGTAATGCCATTATGATTAACTTTTACCAAATAAAACAATAATTTATAAAACTTGATTTTGACTACCCTTTTTGCAAAAACAAAAAAAATATAAATAAGAAAATATTTTGTACTGTACAAATCGTAAAATATTCATTCGAGAAACTAAGCATACTGTCGCATTTCAATTTGCCAAATTTAACATATATATATTTCAAAATGGTTAGATAGCAGATGGAGTATGAAATATATTGCTTTTATTATATATTTCACCCGCAACCGGATCTGATACCAGGTATTTAAAATATTTAGATCTATTAAATTTATGGGAATTTCAAACAGACGTAAATATCATACATATACATAAAACTGAAAATGATGTGCTAAATGATCCTAAGGATCCATCCATCTAAAAATATTTCTTATATACACGTAACTTTAATCTCCATTTTCACGAAATTATCTATTTTTTAATATATTTTTGCAACTGTTGTTATTGCAGTACTGAACTATTTTGTTGAAGGCTGCTATTCAATGTACAAGTTTTCAGTAATTTGGTAACAACAGAATTAATTTGTTCTATTTCCTCAAAGATCTTAAATCATTAATTACTTTAAGTTCCTTACATCAAATTTGTGACTGATTAAACTGAAAATTAAACTGTTAAGTATTTTTACAGGTGGATAATTAAATAATACTAGTAGAAAAATTATTAACAATATATTTAAAATTTATTAAAGGTAATGCATTTGTAGACGTCATTTTACCATTTTTGATTCAGTTTCGATATATTAACAGCATTCATATCCTGAAATTGTAGGTAAAATGAATAAAACAATATTACATCAGTTTTACGTACGTTTCTGGTTTATTTTTATAAACAAAAAATAATTTCATATAGAACCACAAAACTTATTTAAAGTAAAATGTATAATTTATATTAGTGGGTGTAACTGTTTATTAATTGTTAATATTATTTTTTAAAAATAAGAACTTCAGCCTGCATGAAAATATGATTAAGTGGTTGAATGGTTTTCAAAATTGAATTTGTAGAAAATATTAAACTTACTATGTACAAAAAGAGTTTCTGAAAATGGACCATCCTTACGGTTCCAGAGACATATGGTAAGGTAAAGTATGTCAAACGTCAAGGAAGCGACGACGTGGCGACCAGTCCGGAAATTTTTCTACCAAGGTTAGAATAAATTAGTTAAATGTCTATTTTGTAAAAAAAAGAAATAACAATAATAAAAATTAATTTTGAAGATGTTACATGAACTTGACACATTATTTTATCGATTAGTTTCACCACCTGAATTTTCTGTACGGAATTTCCAAGCACCCTGTATCTACTGACAATTTTAAAATATGTTGGTAAAGCTTATTTCTTCTTTTTTTGAATCGAAGTAGAGTAGAAATTCATTTTGCAGATGAAGCTATAGCTTTTGCATTTTCTGTTATAGTCTGTTTAGAAATGAAAGAGAGTAATAAAAGCTTATTATGTATGCAAATCGTAAGTAAATGTAGTACTGGTGCTTATATTCAATATTTTTATATTATGTATTATTGGTATAGATGAGGTGTACTTTTAAAAAAACTTTGTGTGATCGAACCGTACTAAATTGTAGCAGGTAGTTAAAATTTAATCCCCGACAATCCGTCTTTGTCTATGCCGCTTCAATTTCTCGGTCTATTTCTCTTATAAGTAAATACTGTTGGTAGGATTTTGGTGTTTCAATGCATTAAATACATTTAATATAATAATAATCTTCTCATTCTGAAACAGCGCACATCTTTTCACACGTTTAGCAGGTACGTAATCTGATAAGCTCGACATTTTACCCAAACAATAGTCACTAAACACAAGTCGAATTTTACTCTACTGCACGAGCACGTCTTCGTATATTCAGCTCTAAGACTGCATTGATCTGTCACAATACACTGGTTCCTGCCCTATGATGTATCCAGTAAAATATATTAATGTACACCCATTACCTGTTAGCATTAGTGTTACCCGATAATTACCTGAAACGAAATATTACCACGCCCATGGCCGGTTCTTATTTCGGGGTTATATTTCTCTCTTTCATTTCCAAACAGACTATAAAATGGAGAGTTAAATGTCACTTTTTTATTCACTGTAATGGATATTTTGCTCATAAAAAACATCATGGATTAAATTATGTAAATGTATTTTTCGCATCTAGAAATGGTCGGTATATTTATTTCATTGGCACCACGTACCAAATTTCATAGTTGCGTGTACCCATTGAAACAGTGAAATATACGAAATTGTACAGCAAAAAATAAGTCTTTGTTATAGTTTTTGTGTTTAATCAGGGTTGAAGAACAGTCTCGAAACATGAACATATATACTAGGTGTGTAAAAATGTATGTATCGATGTTAAAACATTTATAGTAGATATTGTCAAAATAAGTCAGTATACAGGGTGTTCGATTTTCGGCTCGGAATAAATTTATGTTTAAAAAAAAAATGATGCCCGTTTTGAACAGTTTCTTTAGTTTCAATTTTATTTTTATTTTATTTTATAATTTTATTAATAGCTGTCAAATTTGAAAGACAAAGTTTACTACTGACTTTTTTTATTTCTTCTAATAACACTATTAAAATATTATTTTAATTAATGCATATTTTCTTGAAGACCTTAAAAGTTTTTTACTTAAAATGTAGCAAGAGTAAAAAAGTGTTTTAAATCAAATTCTGCGCTGGATAATATAATTCTTTTTAAAATAAATCAATAGAAAAAAAGTTTGGTATAGTTCTAGGAGTGGCTCACCTTCAATGAACACCTTACAGTATTTCAATTTACTTGTATTCATAGTCAAAGAAAACCAATCATAAGCCTAAGTGATGTAACAAATTTGGTTATTCTAAGTTAAAGTAATTTAGAGATATTATTTTCGAAATATTCGGCCCCACTTTGATGGCCTGTAACTCCGCCTGTGTGCAACTTTATATATAGGTATGTTTGATTAAATTGCATGTGGGACCCCCCACATGCACTTGCTCTGTGTCGGGTCTTATGCAGAACACCCTGTATAGATTAAAAAAATGGACATATTAAACAACCATTGTTTATAAATATTGAATTACCCACATGTAATTTGGTGGACTTTATGATCCTTTCTTTCAATAATTTCATTTATTCTATCGTGCCAACACAAAGAAAGGGAGAGGTGAATATTATTAGGCAAGGTTTTGTCTGGGAGTGCCTAATAATGATTTGATTAGATTGCATTGGGGAGCATACTATCATTTTTTTTCTCAGTAGTTAGTACGGGTGTGGCAAAAGATCAAGTTAGTTTAAGAACTCGATTGCATTAAAAATGTTTTTATAAATACAAATTGGAAAGTAATAGAGATATTGTCGGCGCCAGTTACCTAATGTCCCGTTCCTGCTAGACATATCAGTGTTATTAGAAAAAATATAAGCGCATGTTAATTTATCAAATAAATTGTAAAATCAATTAATTACTGAAATATCTCTAATTCAAGGGGGAAAGAAATGACACAAATGATTAACAGGAAGGTGCAGTTATTAACAGGGTCGTCAGCCCCCTGTTTAATTTTCATTTTGGCACTGGCATTTGGTTGATCGGACGTGTTTACACTGTTACAGTATAATTTTAATTCTAATCAAAATATATTTAAATTACTACAATTTGCCAAAAAATTAATTTATTATATTAAAATGTAAACTTAACCATTAAATATAGACATTTTCGTAAATTTAAATCAAATTCGAAATAAAATAAAATTTATCAATCTTGTATCGCCCTCCATTGGTCAGTAGTGGTTTAGAATTTTGTTCGAATCTAGCTATTCGCAGTTTCTTTTAAGTAGATGCTATTGTGATTTGATTTGGAAATTGGCTTTGGTGGGGATTTTTCACTTCCTTCCTATGTTAAGAGTTGTGTGTAAGATGGTGAATCGAACCTCTTCTTTGAAAATAAAACTGATCTTGTGTCATCCTATTGGGGATTAATTTAAAGAAAAGGTGCATAGCGATTTTCGAGCTAGAATTTGCTGTTTGTTCTTGGCAGGTGATTATTGATTGAAGAAAGTTGCTGCTTATTAGGATTCTGAGCGATTCTCTAGTACAATAAATACCACGCAATTTCCGACATTCATCAAATAAAAAGAACCCTTCACCCAAGGTATGTTACTAAATTTTATTCTTTTGTTATTATCTTAACCTGTTTTTCCTTTGTCCTGTTTTTAACCTGTTATGCACCCATAACTGTTTAAATTTTCAAGTGGGTTTTCATGTTGTCCAAGGGATTAATTTGAGTTATTTCCTTAGGGTTCTTTTTTTTTGGAATCAAATATCGAGTCCATTGGTACAGTCTGAGCGAACTGAACTTCAGATTGTTTCCACAAGCGTTGTATATATCGGGGTTTTCCCAGAAGTTGCCAGGATTTGCATTCAACTCCAGGACTCCATTGTTCGGCTAGGCAAGGCAGTCAACAGGACAGCTCCTTGGAATCAGGCATTGTCACTTGGAACCATCTGATTCCGTAATTGGGCTTCCATAAATTTCACAAAGAAATAAACGGTATATTTGTTATATTCATTCAAAACTAAAAATTAGAAAATATATACAGATCTATACAGGGTCGGAAAACGCTGATGGTCTATCTGAGTTTACATGAGAGCGACAAAGTAAAGTATAGAAATCCGTGCGATAGACAAGGATGACTATATTGACGACGTTTTAAAATCTAAATAGTCACCGCCCATTTCGTCATTCAACAAATAAAATCCACTCCCACTTATACTCAGCGACCAATCGCCATCTTTGCCTTTCGCTTTCGCAAGAGATGTCGCTACTTGTGCAACTCCAACTCCGGTATTCTGATATTTTAGCAGCGGTCGAAATTGTGGACAGTGACTAATCGCTAGCTTGTTGACTAGCGCGACGGGCGAAGCGTGCGGGGAGCAAGATTTCATAGGCGTACTAAATTTGAATGCGATCAGATATAAGAAATATATAAAAATGACAAAAATAGTTCCATTACATAACATCCATTATTTTTAGAGTACAGTGATATAACAGTTTTTACCAATTTCGAGGCGTTAGATAATAAAAATTATAAGAATTATTTCAAAATTTAAAATTTTTATCTTGTCAATTACCCAAGTCGAAAATAATAGAAAGTGACTAACTCACAACACAGGGATGAGTACGGAAGGGTACGGGTGGTATGATTACCTAAGCGTACCACTTGAGAAGAGTTAAAGCACACAAAATTATCAAAAATAAGTTGACGTCGGCTGAACCTAGCACATTAACAATTTACTTTAAATGTGTCCCTGTTCTTATGGACGGCTATTGCCCACTACCACCCACTTACACCTACCTGATGCAACTTCTGTTTTAATTATTTATGGCGGGAAAATCTCAACTTTTCACAATTGCAATTTGCGATACTGTCAAACACTACAAATATTAATGCCCCTTTCATTATTATGTGATGTTAATAAGTTTGTTTTGAACTTCTGATAATATACCATGGCAGTTTCATGATGAAAATGGTAGAAAATGTTATAGGTAGTTGACAACATTTGTTACAAATAGAGATTTTTCCACCGTTAAATAAATCGCGCAAATATTTGCGAATTCTGCATTGAAAAGGACAAAAGGCTTTAGAATACATACACACTATTTACTATTGGTTACTAGCACTGTCACTATAACGGTCACACATTAACACTTATTATATCATATCGTACCGCTTTCCGTATGACCTTCATACGCCCATGTTTCGTCAAAATTTAATATATTCTTCGATCCAGATTCTTATTTTTTAATATTTATTTTAATTAGTTTCTTCGCCATATCACTATTTCGTCCTTTCTATCAGTATACTCTTTTCGATTTCATTTATACGGACTAAGTTTCATCTTGTAAGATATAGCAATAGAATTTTTATTTGGAAAACTCATTTTAAAAATACAATCTTCCTTCCGCGAGTTTCCATCACTTTCCGTTTCACAGTTGTACTTCTTTACCAGTTCGAGCATTAAATATCAACTCCGTTGAGGATGTGTGGTTTCAACAAGAGGGTTGTCCCGCTCATAATGCACGTCGAGTAACAGCATATTTAGAAACCACATTCTCCCAGCATCTTATTAGTACAAGAGGCACTATTCCATGGCCCCCCAGATCGCCAGATTTATCGCCCAACGACTTCTTTCTTTGGGGGCATTTAAAATAGGCCATTTACGGACATTCACATGATAGGCCACGTAATTTAGTCAATTTACAGGCCCGAATTGAAGACGTTCTACATAATTTCCCCTGAAATGCTGGAACACGTAAGAACCAAATTCTATGACAGAATAGGGTATTGCGAGGCACAAAGGGGGGGCATTTTTTAACAACTTATTAGTTAAACATCAACATTAATTTTTTTCTTTCGTTTTTACTGCAATAAGTTTTAAGTTTATTTATGTTTTAGTTTTAGTATTACTTTCTGTCAGAGCGGCTATTAAATAAATACAAAAGCGGAAAATAATTGCAATTATTTTCTAATTTATAAAACGTCGTCAATATAGTCATCCTTGTCTATCGCACGGATTTCTATACTTTACTTTGTCGCTCTCGTGTAAACTCAGATAGACCATTAGCGTTTTCCGACCCTGTATATACTGAAGTTTATTGCTTTTTTTATAGACATTTTGTCTTAACTGCTAAAATTTGAATAAGTACTGCATTACGTCACAATTTAATAGAACCCTTCTTTTACCTTTTGGCTTAATATTACGTATAGTATAAGTGATTTAAGATTTTGTATATATATTTTTTTTGATATATCAAGCCACATGGAGCTTTCTGTGATAAATATTTGTGAGAGTATTGATTCAAAGTAAAAATATATATATACTACTAAATATTTATTTCACAACTCACCATTTTACCCACCTCACCGCCCACTGAGCTAGCAGTGTCGTTCTCGTTTCTATTGTATTTTTTTTTGTATTTTTCCCCGAGTAAGGGCACTTAAAATACTATATTTGTTCGGTTCACTTTGGGAAAATCAACCAACAAAGATTTCCCGATTACATCACAAAAATTTAAAATTTAGTATATTCTTTTAGTACCGTAACAACACGTGTGCGTAAACTACTACTACTACTATAACTAGTAGTTGTCGTTATGTTAGGGTTGGAAGTATTTATCGATTATAATACAAATATTATCAATAATAATAATATATATATACCCTTCATTCTAATCGAGAAGATTAAATCCACAGACTTGTGCTGGAACAGAGGACGGCATAATATTAAGTAGGCCGCATTTGCCTTACGTTTGCAGCCTCTAACCTTCATGCAGTGCAGGAATGAGGAAAACCTTAAAATTAGGAAGATATTATCGATAACTGCGGATAGATTATTTCATATCGATAAATAAATAATCAATGCTATTGATAACAATGTTTTGACGTGCGGAGAAAGGGTCGCATTGAGCCATAGCTTGCAACTTGCCAAAAAGGATTTGAGTGACTTTTTACTTGCACATATTTAGTAGGTATTTAGGTTTGTCCTAAAGAAAAGTCACGATTCTGTGCAGAACCTAAAACTTGTGCGCATAAACTGTAGTAAATAATAAATACTCACTGGATCAATACTATCTGTGTTATCGATAATTTCAATAATGATATTGTCACGGATTTCCCAATCCGACTTTTACTATTGCCAGAAAAACAATCCGTTAATTAATAACTTCTTTATTAACTTACTCAGTACACTACTAGAACTCAACTAAACATTATTTAATTAATCGCTATCTAAATCGCTTTGATATCTCCAATTAAACACTTCAATTCAGACTGTAATACAAGACTAACTTAATCGGTCGTTTATTTTTCTTTTATAGACCCAACGAATATTCCAGGTATATTCTAGTATCTCTTCCCGAACGACTCGAATGCTTCTCGTCGATTCCCCAATTTTCTAGTCCCGTCTCGATCCACGGCTTTTTGTTTGTTTAACGTGTAGGGGCGATCGGGACAATCTTAGTATTTCGCGATACCACAGTCGTCGGTTTGGGTGTGAGTGGGGCAAATTCCGTGACATTATATTATTATAATCATTGTTATAATCATGTATTTTGTCACGTATTATCTGATTGTCACAAATTCTTTCCTCGTAATATTTAAAAATAAATAAATAAAATAAAGTTGGGCCGGCCCCATTGTCTATGTTTTTAAAATATATTTGTGTTTATATAGTACTGAAATAATAAACAATATGAAATAATTGAAAAACAGATTGAAGATTAAATCGATTATTTATTATGTGGCGACAAAACGATTAATCTTATTCTCCATTCCTAAATTTAACCGAGTTTGCTGAAAGCAGATGCAACAGCTCGTTTGCCGAAGTGATGATGTATGTGGAGGGAATATTTATTAATTTAATTTCTTTCAGATTTGCCTTCCCTTAATAAATTCTGAGTATTTATTATTTTATCATGCAAATTCGAAACTGTTCGAAAATATCCATTGTAAATATTTTACTAAACTTCTAAATTTAACTTTGATGAAAATTGGTTCCATGTCAATCACTTTTCACTCATCTATACTTTCATATAGGTATACCTAATGTATTTATGGGTTGTTGGGTGGTTCCAGTCTCATTGGAACAATTACTTCCTAAACGTTTTGTTATAAAACTGTTTTTCATTAACATCATGTAGTTTTCTTTAAACGTATAAGGTGTATCAAAATTCAAGGGACACAGCAAAACAAAATTCCTGACGATAAAATAATGTGATGGAGTCGAACTTATACCTTAGTCCAAAAGGTTAAAGTCACTTTTGACATTGTCGATATTTAATTTCAAATAATTTTAGTTTATTGATATAATAATTTTTATAGTTAGATATTTGACTCAACTTAATAAGCAATCCTAAAAATGCAGAAATAGGTCACATCTCCTACTGTGGTTAAATTTTCGAGTTACCACAGTTTTAAATGTGAACTTGGATATTTATAGTGTTTTCATTAAACCAGGTTAGTAAATTTAGCTAGATTAAATGTCTGTGAAATTGTTCATTAGTATACTTGATGTTTGGTAAAAATGGTAAATGGTAAAATGTTTGGTAATGCTTAAAATACCTTTCTAATACAGTAAAAAATGTTACAAAAGCTAATAATAAAGGATATATGGGTAGATATTGTGAGTGTAATTTAACGCTGGTCGGGGATTTAGTCTGCAGAGTAGTTAGTTTCACACAATATTGTTAATACCTAAAAATATATAAGAAATTTAGGTAGTTGTCAATGAATTGCTTGATTGATAATTTGGTTTCGAATTTTTTTTGGATGAGAAAGACAAATCACCACCACTATATGCTAGAGAATACTACAATATGTACTCCTGCTGGGTAAAAGAAAAAAGTTTTTCAAATATCAAAAATGGCTTACGTATCAACTCGCAGTTGATAGGTATCGTTTTAATTTATGATGAAGTGAAAATGCTTTAGCAGAACGATTTCCCCGGTAAACATGTGCCAAATGCAGCTACTTTTACAATGGTGTGCAGTGAGTGCAAGTGTATGAAAACGCGAAATTTGCAAAAGAATTATGGAAGAGATGGGGGTCTAGATTCTAGAGCGTCCACGGAATAGTGCAGCAGTACCATGTACAGCGTGTCGAAGTATTTAATACCACAGGATTATACGAGGAGGACCAGTACCATGGCCGCTACGATCTCCTGACTTTGAACCATTTCTACTTATTTTTGTGGGGATATTTAAAAAATGAAGTACATATATTGCACCGAAGTGAACACTATTGATGATTTACGCAAACGTATGATAGCAGCTGTGTAAACGGACAAGAAGTAGAAACATTTGTGTTAGTTTGTAGAGACTGGGTAGGACAAATCCAAAATTTTGTGTTAACATATTAGGTATGCCAAACTATTTTACTAATTAAAACCACAAATTAATTCTATTAATAATTAATAACAATAGCGGCAAAATCAGTTGAATTTACTGCATTAAAATGTTGTAAAATGCAATTTATTTCTTTACTTGGGAATTTCTTTCCATTTTTTCCAGTCGCTGATTATACGCCTTATCAGGTTTTACAGTGGACCAATTTCCAGTGCCGTGCGGAAGTGTATTTTTGAATTGCTCTTATTGACTTTATTTTGCAAAATTGTATTTGTAAAAGTCCCCTGTACATTCAAAAATTTTTTTTAGATAAGTTCTGAATTATCCTGTATATTTAGTTTTAGTACAAAAATATTATTTTTTAGCCAACTAACTTTAGTTAACTAAGGTCTACTAATTTTATGTGAAACAAAATTTTCGTACGTAACTGCGTACCATATCTCGCATTTCTTCAGCACATCTTTCAGATGATATTATTAAAATTTTACGCATAAATTTACTAGTATAATAATGATTTTGGCAGACTTTTAAATTAGGTATTAAACGTCATAAAATAATATTTTTCTATTAAAACTCATACATGCAGGAGAGAGTTAGTACGGATTCGTTTTTGTCGTCCCTGAAAATTTTGATTCTAAATTTTGAAAGCAATTCGTTTATGAATTTTTTTAAAAGAATTATTAAATTTTTGAGCTAAGGTAAGTTTGGCTGCATCACACAATTTACTCTTTGGGAAAACCCTTTATACTTGATGTGCTTAGTAATATTTTTGAAATTAGGATGGCAACTAATAATCAATGTGAAACGGAAGTTGTAATGTAAATATGTACCTACTTAATAATTAAATATTACTACAAAATTATATTTTTGCGTAACGTAAAATGTACACATTACTACACATACCCTATTTTTGTCTTTATACTAACATCGATTATTCATAAAATAAATAATATATACGTACAGCATAGAGCGTATCCCGAGGCATGTCCTAGAAAAGAAATAAAACTATAAGACCTGGATCAAAATAAGATGCGTTCTTTAAAATATGCAGAATATTTAAAATAAAAGATTATTTGTTTTTGATAATTTTGACGATTTTCTAAATATTAACCTCAAGTTTGGAATGGATGTAAAAAACCAATCAAAAACAATAATCTCTCTTTCTTCGCACAACTTGTGTCTGTAGGTATGGCTGTTGATAATTTTTAGATATTTTCTATTTTATTTGGAAATGATTTATTTATTGCAATTTTTAAGATAAACCCCATTTTTTAAAAGAATGTTTATATTTTAAATCATCTCATTACCGGATTGTCTTTATTTCTGGTCCCGTATATAAGTATACAGGGTGTCTCACAATGAGCGTGTATTAGACGTACCTATTTAGGAAACCGGAAATTATAAAAGTTTGAATTTTCGTTTCTAGGGGTTTTCAACACTACTGAATTGAAGTAAAATATTTATAGGGATATTTCACTTCCGGTTATACCGCAAGAAGACGTCAACTCGTTGATTTTGAATGGAACGTGATATTCTATATCTATTGTTTTTTGTTTTATCATGACTACGAATTATTCAGTTTAACTAAGGTAATCAGTGATTTATAAAATAATAATTGGGAGTAATACTGAGATAGGGCACAATATCAGGAATAGATACACGTTTCTCCAGATTACACATTACAAAAATGTGCGGCTAATAGTGACAAATGCAAACCTCAATAACTCGCTAATTTTAAATAGAACACCCTGTGTTTTATATTACCATCTCTTTATATGTTTTATTTCCTTTCGATCTGTATAAAAAGAAGATGGTAAAATAAAATAAGATTTTATCATTTAAAATAAGCGAGTTACTGAGATTTGAATTTCTCACTATAGGCCGTTCACTTTTCAGCACCCTGTTTGTTCTAGAGAAACCCGGGTCTATTCTGGATAATATATGTTGTTTCAGTATTCCACAAAATTAATATTTCTTTAAATCGCTAATTACCTTAGTTAAACTGAATAATGGCGAAACAAAAAAAAAAAAAAAATTGAAGAAAACGAAATAACTCAAAAACTGTTACGTTTAGACATCTAAAAATGAAATAAAAAATATCACGTTTCCTTTAAAATAAGCAAGTCAACGTCTACTTCCGGTATAATTAAAAATTCCACATCTCTGTAAATATTTGCCTTCAATTCAGCAGTGTTGAAAATCTTTAGAAACAATAATTCTGATTATTATCATTTCTGGCTTCCTAAATACGTCTATACACGCTTGTTGTGAGAGACCCTGTATATATAGTATGCGCCAAAAGTATGGAATAAATTGAATAAAAACGAAACAATTATTTTTTGGGAAAAATCCTCAAACAGGTCGATTTTTAATTTAAAAAATACATATTTTAACGTAAAATGCGATTTTCAAATGTCATTTGTTTTCGAGTAATGACGTCATCGATTTTTTTGTCGTCAGCTATTCCAGTCCACACATTTAATTTCTGAAGGTGTTGGGTATGTGCCTCTGCCATCCAATGAGGATTTTCCCGACTCCAATATCTGCAAATTTGACGGTTTACTGTACCATTCAGACAAAATGTGGCGTTATCTGAAAAAAGTATTTGCCGGTGTAAATTTCTATTTCCTTGACATAAATCCATTAGAAGTTCGCAAAAGTGTAAGCGGCGATCGGGATCATCTTCATTGAGTTCCTGCACAAGTTGAATTTTGTAGGGATGATATTTTTCCTTCCTCAAGATACGTAGCACTGTGCTCTGATTAGTGTCATTGTTTAATGCAACCAATCGTGAAGAATTATGAGGATTATCCACCATACTTATCAATATATTCTGTTTCTGATTTTCATTAATGCTTGGACGTCCAGGTTTTGGAATATTTACAACATTGCCAGTTTCTCTAAATTTAGACTCTACCTACCTTACTGACTGTTGATTGACTGATAGGGCGATCTGGATATTTTTCATTAAATAAATCGCAAACTTCCTGCTGAGTTCTAGTCATATTCCCGCATCCGATAAGAATTAAAATTTCAATTCTTTGAGTAACAGTTAAATGTGCCATAATACTTTAAATTGAATAATAATTTCTATGTCGCTTACAATACTTATTAAAAAGTCGGTGTGACAATGACACTTTGCAAAGATTTTCACCTAAGTGATTCATAAAAGAACTATGGAATTCGAAAAACTAAACTTCATAACGTTTTTGCTTTATTTTAATTGATTTACGTTTTCTAACATTCAATCGTCATTTACTCGAAAACTTTCCTATGTAAGAGGGCAAAATTTTAGTACTGTCTGATAGAGAATTAAACGATCTTTCAGAATCAAGGAAAAAAATATGGTGTTGCCATTAAAAAAAAATCGATGACGTCATTACTCCAAAACAAATGACATTTGAAAATCGCATTTTACGCTAAAATATGTATTTTTTAAATAAAAAATCGACCTGTTCGAGGATTTTTCCCAAAAAATAATTGTTTCGTTTTTATTGAATTTATTCCATACTTTTGGCGCATGCTATAGATACCTACTTCGTAATTGATTTGTTTGGGGAATTATTTTATTGAGCGATCAATCATTGTAAATAATACATGTAGACATTATCGGCAATCTTTCGATAGGTCAGTAAATTTACATTAATGATAAGACATCATTTTTACCTTTGAAATATATAATAGCAGTCATTCAGAAAGAATTAACATACATATATTTAATTGTTTGTAGTTATATTGAGACTCGTTATGAAGGAAGCAGAATTCATATTATTTTTCGATGAGTAGTCTTCTTCCTTTAAATTCAATTTAATGCTTCTTACATAATAATCAGGATATTTTTTAACAAGAGGTTAAAAATCCAGGGGCGTATTCTGTGGCCAAAAATAAGGGTTTTTTGTTATAGAAATGTGGGGTCTTGGACAGCCACTGTCCAGCTACAGCGTGTAAAAAACGGATCAATATCTGGAAGTTAAATAAAAATGAAAATGTTAATATGTACAATATTTCAAAAAGCGGCATCTAAAAAAATCTTAGTCCTATCAGATTTTGCAATTTTGAAGTTAAAATTTTCCCATAACGTGTTCTTAGGGTATATACCAGAATATTTCATTAAAAAAAACGCCAACTTAATTTTTCATTTATCATCCTGTTTATTAAAGTCGCTATATTTTTCACCGTAAAATGATCAAATTTGTGGTGTTTTCAGGTACAGAAATCTCGAAAAATAAAACGGGTAGAACAAATAATATCAAAAATAAAATTCTTGATGATGTTTTATTCTCTTTTTAAAATTTCCTCAAATAAAATAATAACTTTTAAAAAGCGATTCAAAGACACCCATTATTTTGCTATTCTAACCCCACATTTTTTAATTATGTTCACATAGTTATAAACAAACTTCTTCAAGGAAAGGTACAATTGAACATCAACACGGAAATAAAGTGCGCAAGATAAGATGTAGTAAATACATAGTACAAATGTATAACTGGAAAGATAAGTTGGAGATATTGAAAAATAAGACGAAACTGAGAGGAACGGAAAACAGAAGGGATTAAAAGAGTAAGTATGCAAACTTACAGAAAAACAGAGGAGCTCAGGTTAGGATAAGGCATGAAAAGCTGGAGGTGGATGGGAAATGTACATATTTAACGAAAAGGAAGGAAGGGTAATGGAGATGTCAAAAAACTAATACAGAGAAAAGCATAGGCAGGACACACAACGAACGGTCAAACGAATATGGATAAGAAGGAGGAAAATAATTTTAGGAATAAACTAAGGGAGAAATGTGGGGCAAAAACACAGTAGGGCAGGGGGGAGAAGAAATCAGGAAGAAAGATGAACACTATTTTGGAATGTAGCAGGTGTAACAAACAAGAAGACGGACTTCTGGTAATACATGGGTTTGACATAGTGGGAATGTTGGAAACATGGGTAGAAAATCGTGGGAAAAAAAATAAGAACAGATTACCAAAAGGCTTTAAATGGAAATTCCAAGAGGCCGAAAGGGTGAAGAAGAATGGCAGAGCGGCGAAGGGTGGGTTGATAATGGGGATACGAGAGGGAAGTCAGAAATATAAGGACATATAGGGAAAATAATAACGGTATACATATAGCACAAAAATAGAACGCTTAGGAACCGAAGGCAGACAGATGAGGAAAGAATTAAAGCTAAGAGATATAGACAGGCAAGAAAGAAGAATAAAAATAAAGTACTCAAGATATAACGCAAAATATAAAAAGCTGATAATAGAGAGGGCAAATAAGAAGGAAATGATAGTGTTGGCAAGATTCAAGTGCGGAATTTCATAATGAAATTCACATAGTTTCGGGAGAGAGATATAGGATATCACTGTTATAGTACACTGTATTCATACTCGTCCCGTCATGTGAATTTCATAATAAAATTCACATAATTTCGGGAAGGACATCGCTCTCCGGCGACCGCAGATGAGAATGCCACTGCCCACTGATGATGGTATTCATAATATGTCTCCAGTCGCCATAGGGCGGTCTCCGTCCCGAAATTTTGTGAATTTCATAATGAAATTCAAATAATTTCGGACGGAGAATAAATACAATGTACTGTAACAGTGGTATCTTATATCTCCTTCTGAAATTCACATAATTTCGGAATGGAGACCGCTCTCTGGCGACCGGAGACGGACTATGAATACCATTGTGGACTCGAGGACCAGGCAGAATAGAGTTTAAGAATGTATGTAATATATGTCTAGTAATACGGAATATTGTAATTATTTAAGCCCGTATGGCAAAATAAAACTTATTACTACTACATACTTCACAAAAGTGAACAATCTTATGTGCAGAACTGTGTAAGTTTATGTTATAATAATATTTACATCTACAGTTCAACTAAAAATAATACGTATTTTGAAAGATTTCTGAAAATCTGTTGGTTAGATGGTTTTCTGTCGTTATATACGAGCCCCTTCCCATTTCAGTTGGCCCACCATAGGATTTGGCAGAAATTTTGTTTTTATGAAGCAAAAATAAAAGTACAACATTAACCTGTAAATTTATTTATCTCTTAAACAGTATTTTAAACATAATAAATAAATATGAAGCAACGAAAACCAATATCTAACAGAAAATAAAGACAAATAGAGAAAATAAGAACAAGTAGCGTAAAACTAACAAAACAATTTTAAAATTCACCACTGGGTAACATCGCCTTTATTTTTTATTACAGCCGCAATTCGTTGGGGCATAGTATTAACCAAGCCTTGACATAATTCCGGTGTAAAAGAATCCCATATTTCCTGAAGTCTTTGCTTCAGCTCAGGGATATTTCTAGCAGGATGTTTTCGTAGCACCTTTTTCATCTCATGCCACAAAGTTTCTATTGGTGATAGATCCGGACTGCTAGAAACCCATTCTAAAAGTGCAATACCATTATCCTTTATCCACTTTAATGCTTTCTTTGAGGTGTGACATGCTGCACCATCTTGCTGAAACACAAATTTTTGGCGGGATGTCAAGCATTCTTCCATGATCGGTAAGAGCGATTCTTCCAAAATGGCTAAATATTTGTCCGTATTCACAATGCCGTCAATAAAATGAAGTTTTCCCACTCCTTTAGCTGACATGCTACCCCAGATCATGACTGATGCAGGAAATTTCACCTTTCGTTTGAGACAGTCCGGATGAAACGCCTCATTTTTTTTTCGAATAACTCGACTGCGACTGTCTCCAACACACACTTCAAATCTGGCCTCATCACTCCATTGTATTGCACGCCATTGCTGAGTTGTCCAATCCTTATGTTGTCTTGCCCACCTTACTCTATTTTTCTTCTGCTGCAGTGTTAAAAGCGGCTTTTCTTTGGCCTAAAGCAAAATATTGTCATTTCTTATTTTCCTACCGCAATTTTGCTTATTAAAAAATTTACCTTATAAGTGCCAAAACCCATTTTATGAGCCTCCCTGTGCGTTGTGGATCTCGAAATTCGTCTCCCAACAGCGTCACTCCATAGAGCACTTAGCTCTAAGTAATTAGCTCGCCTATTTTTCTGGATAATCCTCTTCAACGAACGTCTATCCACATTTGTAATTTTGCTTTTTTTAATATATTGGGGCCTTGCAGCAACTGAGCCGGTATTTTTATACAGTCTAACTATGTTTCTTACACTATACCGCGATAACTCTAATAAATTTGCAATTTCCGAATTTGATTTGCCGGAATTGAAAAATTTAATAATAAGTGAACGAATTTTCTCATCAATAACCCTTCCTCTACCCATTTTAAAAAAACACAACTACTTAAGTACTTGAAGCTATACTAAATGCGTACTGTCAGCTATATGAATATTAGCAACTGTCACGGTGTCAGTTTTCCACAGCAATCTTTGAATTATAGGCATCCTTTGTACCAGAACAAACATAGGTTGATTTGCTGTATTTACAAAATTTTTGCTTTTCCTTGCAAATTTAAATAGAGAGCAAGGATTTTGGTATTTTTTACTGGACATTATTTAATATACTCTGCTAATTACTTTGGGGCCTGAAAACAACCTGTAGTATTTGTTATGTTTTGGTGCTGGCCAAAAAACTAATATTTCAGTAGGTGGGCCAACTGAAATGGGAAGGGGCTCGTATTCGTTTTACTTCGGTATTTTTGAATATTTACAGGTTGCATGAGACATTGCCGTTATTGACTAAACCCTAGATTATTCAGTTATTAAATGTCTAAAATTATTTGTATTTGTAGAAAACACTATTTCAAGAATACGGCGCTCTAAAATGTGATGGTATCTACACTTAAAATGCAGTATACTATTAATATTAGTAGATGCGTACTCGCATAAAGTTTTTTTTTTATTTTTCATTCATAAAGCAGATAAATTTATATATAACGATTTTCCGTAGTATTCCTGTTCGTCACTGTAGTATAAAAATAAATTTAAGTATTCCAAGTAGTTTCGAGATATCCTCTGTCTATTTCAGGAGTACTTACTAATCATGTGGGGATGCCCTATATAAATAACTATACATGCACCCATACGGAACATTCACACCCTCATTTTGTCGGTAAACTAGTCATTTAGGAAAAGTTGTAAGGTTTTGTTTATAACAGTGCGGGTAATCTCGAGTGACGTGTGTAGTAGGAACTAAAACCGCACTGTATATGGAAATTGATCGCAAAAATTCAAGAAATAAAGGTTATCAGATTGTTATTTAATGGGCTACGAATATATTCTAACACTTTTAAGATCGAGCTGTTTCGCATTTTATCTACTTAGTTGAAGGACTGAATCGGTGCCATGCACAGGCCTCGCGACTCGCGTGAAAAAAGTGCGATCTAAAGTTCAGGGTGTACGATCGACATGTGTGTGTTGTGAAAAAGATAATTAACAATAATAATACTCTGCTTTGACTGATTCACGGAAACATTTATAGACTCTTCTTTATCAATGACCTACTCTACAGACAATTTCCTTTATTCATTGTTCTGTTAAGTATCCGAATTATGGTTCAGTTAATTTTGTGGAATTTTTGGAGGTGTGTAAACTATTTAATATATTTCATGGTTTCCAATATTTAAATTATTTTGATAATACAAATTAATTAATTTCAAAGATATTAGAAAAGATATTCACTCAAATTTATGATTTCTGTCTTAATAACAATTTATTTCTTAATAGTCAGTGTAGTTTTAGAAAAAGATTTGGTACTTCTACTGCTTTGATTGGTGTGACTGATGATATTTTATCAAATTATGACAATAAATTTATTAGTCTCTTGCTGCTACTTGACTTTTTTAAGGTAAAAAATTGTTATGTGCGAAACTTAAATATTTTGGTTTTGAGGATTCTTCGTTGGCTTTATTGTCTTATCTTGCTGACGGGAGTCAAACTGTAGTTTACAATAATGTTAGTTCTTCTAGTATTGATATATTTTCAGGAGTGTCCCAGGGTTCAATATTAGGTCCATTTCTTTTTATCATAAGCTAATATTTATGTCAGTGCTGAACTGGATAACTTTAATAAATTAGTCTATGAACATAATTTAATTTAAACTCCTTTGTGACACAGTATTATCACATTGTGATTTTATTTACAAACATTTTTTTACAAAAAAATCAAAATGCTTGTTGTCGACTCGTTCATGGTCTTAAAAGACCATTTTAAATAAATTCTTTGCAATGACGTCCTTACGAGGTTTGAACTAAACGTTTTTGCAGAAAAAAATGGTACGCCACTGACATTTGTAAAAACTAAAATTATTTTTAAAATCTCCATTTATTTTACAGCAAATTCGGTTCCTAGACTTAACTCTCGTACGACGCACCATTTTCACGTAAAAAAATTAAAACCAATAAAAGTTTTCTCCAAGTCATTGGCAAAATTTTAAAACATTTTTTACATCAAACAATGCTCCTTAATGATTAATAGGTGTGTACAAAATTTCATAAAAATATCTGGAGTGATAAGAAAATTATAATAAAAAAGTAAATTTTTTCTTACAACTGTAACACCCTGTAGCTCAAAAATTAAGAGGTTTAGGACATATGTTGATATTAAGTTTTCTTTTTAAAATGACCGAAGGATTCACACCCTTAAGTATCGGCATTCAATTAATAAACACCCTGTATAATCTCGATAGTTAATACCTTTTTTTGTATATTTATTAGTATTACTATTTTTGTTAATATTTTATTTTCCTCACTGGAGTGACAGAGGGTTACGTTTGAATAGCAGTTCTGCTAGACTTCGCCTTCTCTGGTGTTTCATTCTTATGTTGTATCTTGTGTCCGTAATTGCAATTAACAATTTATTTTATATAAATTTTAAACAAGAAATATTAATAATCTTATGTAATAATCACACTTATTTTACGCATAAATTAAATTATTATATTATCTTTTCCGAATCACTATTTCTCAGTTCTGCAGATTGTTCTTGTTCTGCTCCACTTTCCTCAGCAGCAAGTAAACACCCAACTTTATGTTGTCTTGCTGGTATTTCGATGCTTAGATCTTGCACTATTTTTGGGAGATGGTAGCCAAAGACGTCCATTTGATGTTGATAATATAACTTGAACAGTAATGTTATTGACAAAATCTGTTTTTGGCACTTCATTCTTTTCTAAAATTATGTCTGCACTTCACGACTTTTATATAAATCTTGCTACATAACGCTAATACCTCTTTTTAAGGTTTTTTCACTTGTTCAATCTAGCAAATTTTTCTCCTGACAATCACCTTGTTGGTTCTTTTAAAATGTGAAAAAGATCCGTATGGAAGCATCTGCACGTACCTCATAGCAAACCTACAACAAGTTATAAATATATTTTTTCAAAATGTAAGCGTCAGATCGAGCAAGACAGTCAAATGCTGCAAAGTAAACATTTATTGCACATATTATCTCGTATTTTATAATTCTTCAGAAATGTTGCTATTTCCTAAAATTTCAAATAAAATAACTACTTTTTTTCAGTGTTATGCAGATATGCTACAAAGAACATTGTATTCTTTTTGATAGATTTTTTTTTAAGGAAACCTACTGGTAATAGAAAAAATAAAACAGCTACCTGATTTGCTAATATCCACTTCAGCATATTTACTGTTTTGAAAACGTAAGCAGAAAAGTAGTCGAAATGTTTGCAATTAGTGTGAAAATTGTTTTAGTAACATATTCATCTCATTTAAGATTTTAAAGTAACTGTGTAATTATGTTTGTTAAAAACAACTTCTAACTAATATTTGTTTTTGTGGAGTTTATATGGAAACATATTTTTAGGATTGTTTAATTTGCTGTTATATGTTGGTCTCAATGTATATACAGGGTGTCCGAAAATTTTATGTCAAAAATGAAAGGACAAACAGGGTAGGCCAAAATAGTTGACCTTCATATGAAAAATTTTTCTATCGTGCTTCGTTATTCACCTTCAAAGAAGTTGAAAAATAAACTTTAATTATAATTTTTAAGCCGTTGCCATGACAACAATTACATTACAATACCAGTGCTCTTTTTTTATTTTTTTTAATTACTAACTTGTGTAAACTGTTTTATTCTCACTAGCAGTGGCGTAGATGTGAACGGTTTGAGTGGTATAATTGAAGAAAAACTGTTAATAGTCAACTTTTAAATATGTTAGTCACTTTGTATACCCCAAAGGGTAATTTGAAAAAATTTATACTAAGTAGGTTGTTGAAAATCAGTAGCATGCTTATTTTTTGAGAAAGATGAAAACAAAGCTCTCTTCTCACATAAAACGACATAATAGTTATTTATATACCAAGGGGGATACAGAGATGATCATGCCCGCAGGCGACAGGTTGCAAATTGCAGTTCCTAGCGAGTCACCTAAGGGCATAATCATCCTAGTATTTCCTGTGGTGCACAATACGAAATAAAAACTATAAAAAGTCATAGCTTTGACTTTTCTTGATTTGTGATTATAACTGATGTTAGATATTTTCAAACATATCCAACCCAAGCGTCATTATTTTCGGGTTCTCATGACAGCAGGCGTGAAAAGATCTATGACAGCTGGCATTATAAATGTTCGGGGGTGATAGGTATGTTTATATATCTCATATCCTAGGTATTATAATTAAATTAAAAGGAATAAAAATAAATTAAAAATATTTATACGAAAAGTATGTTACTATGGATTCTGTATAATTTGACAACGCAAATAGTTGATCAATTCATTCAACTTGTACTAATTACCATACCAAAAATTAATAAAGTGTATTTTATGACATCGAATCCGTGATAATATACTTTTTCATGCCGATATTTCGCCATTTTACGCAAACAAAATACTCGAGCTTTTCTCGATGATGTTACCTGTCTTTATTGACGTTTTGTAGGAAATATTTACTTTTAACAATTTTTTTTTCAATTATACCCCTCATCTACCCACTGCTGTTAATAATACAATGGTTTACATGTTTTTCTCAAGACAATTGATATCAATTCCTATACAAAGTTTGATATCTGCATCTTGAGCCGATTTAAAGATAACTAAGAAAAACCCTCTTCAGAGTAACAATTTTAACAATTGGAAACACTACATTAATGAAAAAAGCTATATCTATAACTACTTCAGATTATTTTTCCGTGATAAATTTATCTGTAGTTTTTTTCGAAGTACAAACGGAACATCCTGTATATGTATAATGTTTTTAATTTTTGATGTTTAATTCGGTAGCACATTGTTTGTTTCCTGCTTAAAATATGTATAGCAGGTATTATGAAGAATGAATGGGTTATTCCTGTTACTGTTTAATTTGTCATAGGATTTAAAGGCGTTCTTGGCGATATGCCATAAAATGAAAGTGGCGGAATGGCGTCTTGTTTTAGTCAACAAATACAAAAGTAGTTTACTTAGAACTTACTTTATCTCCAATATTTGTTTGTTTTAGGGTAAAACATAATAGTCTGGTTAATTGGGTTGGTAACCTCTTTATTTTTATTTCGAAAAATATACACATACCCATTTCTTATTATTTAATTAACCTGATATGGCATCAGATATAGATAGTACCTCAACGTCCTTTTTATTCCAAATATTTGTTCTTACGGAAAATTATTTAGTTATCAGGGTGTCCGGAAATGATGAGCAAAACATTCAGGGGATAATTCTAGACCGAAAATAAATGCTACCTCTTTCTATAAATTTTTTTCCAAAACTGATTATTAACGGAGTTACAGGGTGTTAAAGTTAAATTTTATTTGCAGTTTTTTTGCAATACCTTTTGCCACATTCATAATATTTTGTTACAATTTCGTATGTGGCGCCCTCTGCAAGATGCGAAAAAAACGGTGGGCAAATTTATAATCCTCATCCCGAAAAACCCCTTTTCGGTATGAGGATTATAAATTTGCCCACCGTTTTTTCGCATTTTGTAGAGGGCGCCACATACGAGCCTTTATTTTGATTTGAATGGTTCCAACTTGTTTGTGCTACACTTTACGAAATTTGACTAAATATTTTTGTTCTCCTAATCTTTTGACATAAAAAAGGTATACTTTATTTGTTTCGATAAATCTAACCGTTTTCGAGAAAAACGCTAAAATAACATTGCTTGCATGTGATGAATACGAAATCATTTTAATTTATTTTCTATATTAAACATAGCATGCTTCGGAAACAAGCGCTTAGTTGCCTTGGAAACAAGTTTGTGGAGAATTAGTTTTGACAGATAGTAATTTTGTACAAGTTCTTTTGTAGTAATTGTTATCATCATTGTATCGCGAAGCATTTCCAAATAGAAACCTACCCCAATCGCGAATGTTCAGTATTATTCATCGAAGACTGGGAGAATTTGGGTCGTTCAAAACTAGAATTATTGATGCAGGTCGACAACGGAATACTAGAACAGCAGAAGCTCGTATTTTGAATTCGATAGAGAATAATCCCAATGTAAGTATAAGAAAAATTGCTATTCAGGAGGACATTCCAAAGAGCTCCGTACATGAAACAATACGGAAACAAAACCTTCATTCGTACCACTACCAAAAGGTGCAAGCCTCTACAATGAGCATTTTTGGACTAATGAGAATTCTAATCTATCAATAGAGCGTGGTTATCTAAATAAGTTTTCCGTCAACGTGTGGGGCGGTAATGTAGTGGACTACTTAATTGGGCCACATTTCTTTTCACAAAGACTCAATATTGAGGTTTACTTGGATTTTTTAAGAAACCACTTACCTATTCTATTGGAAGATGTACCACTCGGATTAAGAAATGCAATGTGGCTGGTTTAAGATGGCGCGCCACCGCATTTTAGTTTAGCGGTCAGAGAATTCATAAATGAAAGGTGGATATGATGCGGTGATTTTGTACAGTGGGCCTCTAGATCCCCTGACTTAAACTCAATCGATTTCTTTTTTTGGGTCGATCTGAAGACGCTTGTATACAGGACACCTGTGAATAGCGTCGATGAACTGAGAGAAAGAATTGTTGCTAATTGTGAGGTAATTAAGCAAAAGGAAGGAATATTCCATAGAGTTCGTCGGAATTTTTTGAGAAGAATTAATTTATGCATTGAAGAGGAAGGACGTCACTTTGAACCTTTGATTTGAATGTTTAATTTGTATTTGTGTTATTCTAGTAACTTATGTATTTTAACCTTATGATTTTGTTAGTAAATCATTCTTTATTTGTTGAGGACGTTATTTTTTTATTATTTATCATTAACCATCATCAGCGTAACAACAAATTTTCACAAAAATTACTGTCTGTCAAAACTAATTCTCCACAAACTTGTTTCCAAGGCAACTAAGCGCTTGTTTCCAAAGCATGCTATGTTTAATGTAGAAAATAAATTAAAATGATTTCGTATTCATCACATGCAAGCAATGTTATTTTAGCGTTTTTCTCGAAAACGGTTAGATTTATCGAAACAAATAAAGTATACCTTTTTTATGTCAGAAGGTTAGGAGAACAAAAATATTCAGTCAAATTTTGCATAAAGTATAACACAAAAAAGTTGGAACCATTTAAATCAAAATAAAGACTCGTATGTGGCGCCCTCTACAAATTGCGAAAAAGCGGTGGGCAAATTTATAATCCTCATCCCGAAAAACCCCCATATACGAAATTTTGTCAAAATATTATGAGTGTGGCAAAAGGTATTGCAAAAAAGCTGCAAATAAAATTTAACTTTAACCCCCTGTAACTCCGTTAATAATCAGTTTTGGAAAAAAATGTTATAGAAAGAGGTAGCATTTATTTTCGGTCTAGAATTATCCCCTGAATTTTTGCTCATCATTTCCGGATACCCTGTATAACAAATAACTGATAATTCTTTTATTGGCGTAATAGTTTTTAATAAGAATGACCATTTAAAAAAAATATGTCTACAGGTTGATTAAGTTATAATGTCATTAATTTTAATCACCTTCTCGGAAGGCCTAATAAAGACGAAAAATTGAAAAAAACACGATCTCAAAAGATAAGCAAATCAACCCGTAACAATCGGTAACACGGTGGTACATTACAAATTTTCTGATGACGCGCTCGAGTATTGAAGCGATATTGAAGCTCAACGGCGTTGCCATTTAAGACCACATACATAATAACAGCATGTTCATTAAATTTCGGATTCATATTCATTTCACGGGGTGTTTATAAAACTGATAATTTAAATTATTTGTTTCTGTTATTCTTTGGCGATTTTGCAGTTCTCCAACGTTTGCCATTGAGTAGGCATTCAAAACAAGGTTATTGATCTAAATACGGTAGGTCCAGATTCACTGTTGTAAGATTATTGTCATTATATAGGTCTCGGACTTTTTTTTCGATGACATTAGGGTTTTTTTTTTGTATTACTGTCAGTATTTAAATACGAAAAACTTCAGCCTCTCTTAGGAATTTACCTAGTGAGTATTGTTTTTTATTTCATTGTTTATATAATGAAATGTAAATGGTTTATTATTGGATCCGTGGGAGTTTTGTAACTGCAGTAATAAATATTAACTTAATTTTAATATGTTAATTACATACTTGTAAAAAAATAATTCATAACATTCAATACATATTTTAACATTACCATAAGTATTAGGAAAATATTTAAATTTGGCAACGCCGCATCAAGCCGACACTGACTTGAACTGCTGCGAGTGGTCAGTAACAGTCGGCCGACAAAAGTCGGTTTAAATAATGATTTGGAATTTTTTTCAGTGTAAATATGCATTTAAATTGTTTTCGCGTATTCCTATTATATTCATTAGTCTCTAGCTTCTCTTAAAATTAATGAAATAATTACTTTTAACATATAATTTTATGGACTTTCTGACAATAAACCTTCATCGAAAATTATAAACAATATGTTAGGTACTCCGCAAAAATAAATTACTTTAAACTACATAACTGTATATCATTACTCGAAGTTTCATTATTCTGCATTAAACAAAAAATGACTTAGAGGTATTTTAGAAAATGTGTTGTTTCAAATTTTGGCATTTCACCTTATCCGTATATCAGTTTATGAGGAGGTACCTACATAAAATCAAGAGTGAATCAAATATTAATTTTGTTTTTGCCAAGTTGTATACTGAATTTTACTGTTTTTTAACAACGAAATTTCTCTTTTTTCTTAAGTTCGGTCAATATTTAGGTAAACGGTAAAAAAAACTTTCTTATTAAAATTAAAGTTTGCAAATTTTCAGGTTGTAATTTTACCCTAGTACTTACCTACTTGCTACGCACGAGCTTAGATTAGGCAGTAACATTTGTCTTTTTATCTTTACTTAGTAAAAACAATTATGTCATTTATATAAAAGAAACAAAGGCCGCTTAATGGCAGTATTCCCCGCAACATCCTTCCGATGCCCTCAGACTTTGGAAATGTAATATCCAGTATACAGGATATGACTGTGTTAATTATGAATTCACTGTTGCTTTCATAACATTACACTGATCGTATAATGTACAGTTCGTACTATTAATGATGTGCTTTCTGCACATTAGTAACATTATCACTGTTTGTTACTCGTAATATTTAATAATGCTATTGGGATGAACATTTTAAATATTGTTACTGACAGTATTTTGATTCTATTTTGTGTGAATGCAATTGCATATAAGAAGTAGATTTATAGTTTATAATTATACTTGTTGCAAATAAAGTAAACTAGTGCCAAATTTAGCAATGCTGTGGCTTCTAGGTCGGATTTTACTTTGTGGGGGCCCTATTGATGTTGTGATACATCAAAATAAAAAATCTATAAAACACGATAAATAAAAATTAAAATGAACGAAAAAGTATATAGGTATTTTTTTCAAAATGTTATTTAGCTCATCCTTTTACAGGAAAAATCATCAATTAGTGCAACATGAATGAAATAGGCATTATTTTCTTATCTTCCTAAAATAAACTTTTTAAACCTTTGTGTAGAGGCAGATTAATTTATCTCCAATATATTGTTCTTATTCAAGATGAAATTAAGTATTATCTAAAGTAGCAGCAATTTTGAGGAAGATGTTTTTGAGAACAAAACTTTTTACTTTTCTCTATATCGCCTAAATTATTTACAAATTCATCATATTCATTTCAATTTTATTAGCGTTTATACCAAGTTTTATATTTCATTAATGGTCCAATAAAGTTTAAACGCTACTCAAATAAAAATCAATGGAATCGTTCAAAGCATTTTATTGCCGTGTTTTTATTATTTTTACCGAAAATATTAAGATAGGCACGTTTTGTTAATATAATTCCGATCGAGGTTTATAAGTAATGAAATGAATGTGTTAAATATACTATTATTTATTATTTTATTTTTCATTAAATTTACGTTCGTAATACATTTTTATAATTCCGCACATTCCTATAAATACCTTCTTATAAAACAAACTTCCCTTTATTCAAAATAAACAGAGAATCAAATAGAACCTTTCTAAAAGGGCGTATAACTTTTGCCGTTGAATAATACAGTTATTATTCAATGCTTTCACGGAACTTGAAGTTCCTAGTCGTTATTTCCTTTTCTTTATTTATTTTATATTCATTCGTGTACCGGTTTTTATTTTTAAGCTTCTCCCTTATCTCCTGTTCTCTTTACATTCTGAATCTTCTTCTGATCGTTGATCGCATCTTATTTTATTATGCTGTAAGTTTTATTGTTTTCCATATTATTTTTGTCTGTCTCATAACTACATTTCTTTTCATTTTTATTTCGTGTATTTTAACATCTTTTACCAAATTTTTTGCTATCAATTCTATTTTTACTCGTCAACTATTAGACAATTGTTTTAACCGTCACAAAAGTTAAACCGACGGGAATCAAATACTATAATTACTGCTGGCAACCGAAATCGGTTTTTTGGATAGTTCGGTTAACCGGTTTCGGAATAATTCGGTTTTTACAAAACCCGAACACCGGTTATTCGATTCTTCAAATAACCGATTTTAGTGATGACAACTGAAATCGGTTTTTTGGATAGTTCGGTTAATGGGTTTCGGACAATTCGGATTTTTACAAAACCGGAAAATCGGTTATTCGATTCTTGAAATAACCGATTATTCAGTAATCTGAGTGTAAATTTGTTCATTCGAATCAAACATCCGAATAATCGGATAATCGATTATTCGGTGGTTTCTTTCTATGAAGAAAGAAATCTCGTTTATCTCCACTCCCCGTTCCTCGTCATAATTCCACATAGTAGATGTACTCGAGTAGAGAATGTACAGGGTTATTCATGCAACTAGAAGGATTGGCAGGTAGCGTAAACATTTTTTTCTGAAAATTTGATTCCTTGGGTAATTCAGTACGAACTTTTCAATGAAAATATTTTTATTTTTCAACGCTATATAAGTATAGGAGCGGTATATCCGGTAGTAGGTACCAATTTTGTTATTTTAAATGGAACGCCCTGTATATTTTTGCATTTTTGAATTATATAGTGAATTTTAGTGTCACTTTATATGACATTTATCATCTAAAATGAACTGTTTTGGAGGTATTTCGATTTTTTTTTTGTAAAATGGGTGATCTCTATTTTTATTAGGTGTTATGCTTCGTTTTGATGTATTCATATTTAGCCTGTCATGTACAGGGTCCTCAAAATTAATTGACAAACTTGAGGAAATTCAAACGTGCTTAAAGACGTGATAAAGATTCCCACTTTCACTGTTTCTGAAATTTGAATTTTTAAAGTTAGCTATGATATATTTGATAATACGAGTATATGCCAAATGAGACATGTTATATAATTATAAAGTAACACTAAAGTTTACTATAGAATTCGAAAATGCAGAAAAAACAGTACGTTACATTTAAAATAAAAAAGTTGGTACCTACTTCTGGTATAACAGGAAGTCGTATAGCGTTGAAAATATTTTCATTGAAAAGTGTATCGAATTACCTAAGTAGCCAAATCTTCATAAAAACATGTTTACCCCATCTGTCAATCTAACCGGTTATTCGGTTAACCGATTATTCGATTATTCGGTTAACCGATTATTCGAATAACCGGTTATTAGGTTAATCGAATATTCGAATAACCGGTTATTAGGTTAATCGAATATTCGAATAACCGGTTTTGATTATCCGGTTTTTACCACTATTCGGGTAACCGGTTTTATCTGAAATCGGTTTTTACGGAACCCGGTTAATCGGTTTCACTTTTTTCCGGTTTTTGCCAGCACTAATATAAATTCATGCAGCATTGGCAACTTCTAAACAGTGGAACGAACGATAAAATATTTTTAACCACCGTAAAATCATTATTACTTCCTCTTCCAGTTTGATTAAACCGTAGCAAATTACGTATACGAAAAAATTTTTATTATTCGCCATGTTATATGCAATTCAATGCCGATTAATCTGATCTATGTTTCTGTAGTTCTAGTTTTTTTCTTAATTTGCTTACGTTATTATATAAATTCTGTAGGATATGGTAAAAAATTTTTATGTAAAAATAATACATTTTCCGTATGCTGAAAATTCAAAATTATATTTTTGTTAATTTTTTTAAACGTTTAGTTGAATTGCACAGACTGATTAGCACGCAATCAGGTGGGACGTGACCTATTTTTGAATTTCTAGAATTGCTTCTTGACCTTCTTTATTTCATATTGAATTAAATATCAAACTATAAATAATTAGCATATAAGTTAAAATTATTTGCTATACTCGCGTCAAGAATTCAGACGTCTTACGTCACGGCTGACGTTACACATTTGTTTTGATTGTCAAAGTAATTTTCGATATCAGACACATGTGTATTGCATTTGCAATACTCACGTAAGGTTGAAAATATAATGTTTAGCCCAGTCGAATGGTTGTTCTCTTTTAACAAAATTGCGTAAGTTTTTTTCTCAACGGTTCTATATGTTTTTTTGAGGTGCTGAATCTGAGTTTCAAGTTTGCTGCCGCTTTCACAACGAAAAACGCACAAAACCTCAAAAGTTTCTCGTTTCTTTAAATTTTTCGCTTATGTCTCGAAAACTACGCCCAAGATCCTTCATTTGGACCTTGTAGTGCCAAAGAAACATTAGCTGGGCCATCAATAACCGGGGGACGACTAAAATAACTACATACATGACATTTCTTCATACTTCACTATTCAACTTATCTATCTTTTGTAACCACGTTCTAACACTAAATGCCATCTTTATTTTCCAGAGGAAGAACCTACTCGAACTGATGACCCAATCCTAGGCTCGACTTTCACTCATTTCATAACGCATACCCTCATCCAGATTTCATACATATACAGCTTTATATACTTAATATATTGCAAACATAATTTGTTAATGTTTTCATCAAATATGCTTTGTCATTAATTCATTCCATTCCAAAACAACCAATTTTAAGCGTAATATATCGAAAGTATAGTGCCGATGGGAAATTACTAGGTGGGAGGTGTTGTTGTTGAGATAATCAAAGTTGACTAATTTTGTAGGACATTTTATCTACAACTTTGTATAGAGTGGAAAAATTGAAAAAAAATATGCGAAAATTTTGAGGTTTTTTGCGATTTCGTTCTGAAGCCGACCTTCTACAAGGCAGCAAACTTGAAATTCGGATTCAGATCCCCAGAAAACATATAGAACCGTTGAAAAACACAAATTTTGCAATTTTGCCACTTTTGAACAGTTGACTGGATTAGTTTTAGATGCGCATGCGTCGGAAGGTTGGTAACGAATTTTGGTGTATACAAAAAAAAATATTATTAATACCTAACAAAAACATAAAATAACAAAATTTTTAGTTTTTTCACATACGGCTTAACAATTTGTCAAATGAACTTTAGCTACGAACCAACTATTAGTTTAAAAGTCTATTAGGTAGTCTAATTTTAGATTTAGACTAAATTAATGGTAGCTAATTCCATTTTCGTTATTTTAGTAAGAACCATTTGTTAAATTTAGTGGCTTCACTCTTCTGCAATTCGTTGCCATAATTATCAAAATCTAACCACATGCTTTGTGCTACTTATGGTAAAAATAAATATAATCCGAACTACAATGCTTTTTAAATTAATACATATTCAAATAGTACGAATAAATAGTACATTCATGGTTAATTTAAATATGCCGACCTAAAATAAAAGTCAACAGGAAATTTCAAGTGAATATCTGGAAAGCGACGGAGGTACCTAATAATTAATGTTTACACTATGTATACCGAGAAATTGACGCTTACGTGAAAAATGGTAGGTCTGTATTTTTGCCCAAAGTAATTGGGCGGTTGCACCTATTTTTTTTTAACACTCTGTAAAATAAACCTAAACCTAGGCATCGGAAAACAATGACATGCAATTTCATTTTGTTGTTATTTAGATGTATGGATACACTTGCATGCACTTAGTTGTAAGCATTAAGAGTCAAGGTAATAAACTAGAAGCAATATGAGTCAAGTCGGAACGATTTTTATTTCATTAACAAATGAATCATAAAGAATAACGACCAATGTTGTTCTCTACATGGGTAGATATTAATAGTAGTTTATTTAGTGTTAACGAGTTAATAAAACCTAAGCCTAAGTATACACATGTTGATACATTGTGTTTAGTTCGATGTTGGACGTGTAGGAATATGTTTGCGGTATCGTTTTTGTGTTCACTTGCGTCATTTGCAAATTTTCGAGTGCTTGCTGGATGGTTCGCTAATATGAAGTTAAGGACGTAACTGGAATTCAGTTAAATTGAATTTTGTACATAGTTTCCACAATTTAAATGAACTGGATGCAGTGTTATGTGTTCGTTTGGTTGTAAACAGAAGTATATATTTTTTAAAAACTCGGTCCCCACATTTAGTGATATAATTTCTTTTGTGATATGGAAACCAACTGGAATATTACAACGATGAAAACTATTATTGAACACGATATTTTAGAGTAAGTGTATATAACTGCATAATATTTAGTATATTTTTTGCAATATGTATCTAGAAATAGGTGTAAAAAATTAAAATGAAGATTCTTCTCGCCAAAACAAAGATTTTACTCAAATATTTTTTTTTATGGGAAATACAGGGTGTCCCGAAATAAATGGAAAATATAGGAACAGTACCCTGACGACAAACTAATGCGATGTTGCCAAACTTTTGTAGTCAAAAGTTGATAGTTAAAAAAATACAGGGTGTCAGAGTTAAAATTTTATTTTCGATATTTTCAAATAACTTTTTTAAAAATCCAAATATTTGCATAAATTCGAGTGTTTTTGGGGCGAGTAATTCTAATCCTGTTTCTAATTTTGACGTTACTAGTAGAGCGCGCCACTTATGGCACATCATGCTTCTTTTAAATGACAGAACTTTTTTGCAGCTTAGTGTACCCATCTGACTATTGAAGCAGTCGATTGTCCTACTTTTTTTACCTGAAAAAAAAAGTTATACCTTGTTGAAGTTGTTATTAATAACGGTTTTTAAAATAGTTGATCCTATTTGAAATATTTAGTGCTCCGAGTAGAAACTGTTTTGGTTTTAAGTAAAGAATCTTTTCCGTAAAATATAGCAAAATGTTACTTGAAAAAATTATTCAGAATGGTAAGTTATGAGGACGTGCAAAATTACAAGAAGATGCACTGAATGTTTCAAATAGCATTATTTTAAAACATTTTTTTAAATACCTATGTGCTAATCTCAACTAAATATGGTATGCGTTACAGGATTTTGACAAATAATCAGTGGCGAAGATACAGGGGTAACTTCTGGTATTCTTTTATTAAATTCATTTCTTGTGATATGGCCTGAATTGATGGCAAATTTTATTTTTATATCACTCCTCAAAATTTGTGAAAATCAAAGTGATTCATTCGGTATACATAAAATAAATTTTTATCGCAATACCTAATATTAGCAGTCATGGGTTGTTTTTGCAAATAATATAATAAGCTGTAGTGATTACATTAAAAAACCTTTCATCATTTACTTCAGCTGACATATTAGCAAAAAAAATCTAATGTATTCCTCCTTGTTTATAGATTTAGAAGTAGATCAAATAAACACACGGTTAAATATTATTTTAAATTAAATTGCGCAATGTAAAATCACTGTCCGAGTTAGATTAAATTCTAAATAGAAAAAGAAATCGCAACTGTTTTAATCTAAAAGTGAGCAAAATTATATTGCTTATGAGAAATTAAATATAACTCCAGGCAAAACCGCAAAATGCTGCCAAAAGAAAAACAAAATATAATCGATGTAACTAAAAATATCTAAACTTACATAAATAATGTTAACATGCATATGTATTTACGAAATAGTTGATTTATTTGCTTAATTTTTAAGTTAAATTTATATAAGTTAATTGCTGATAAAAACCGATAATGTGGAAATAATCGAAAATAAACAATAAATTTACTTCTCTTTTCCCTAAAATTGCGATTAGTGAAGTGTTTTAATCCAGGTTGTTGGTTCTTTGGATGAAAATTTTTCATTGGCCTATGAGGCGTTTACAATTTTAATCACTTATTGCGAAATTAGTTCATTATTTCTTTATTACACTGACAGTTTTTGACACATTTGTTGTTTCAATAGATATTTACACTACATCACAGATAAAATTGACCAATTGCATTTGTTACATTCATAAATGTTGTTATCAATCGCTAAGTTAGCGAATTGCATTTCAAGTTTCAGTTCAGTTTTACATTTAATTTAGTTTAAATAATTTTTGGTAGAAACAAATCCATGCGTCCTCTAATAATTGTCCAACCTCAGCGATTGTAAGTTGTTGTAACATTTCTAAAGGTTTGTAAATCTAGAAGTCTACATTGTGGAGTGGAAGTAAATAATTATTGTATATGTTTTTGTGTTAATAAATACCGACATAAATACCAATTAAGAAAAATTTGTAATATGGTTCGACATAAAGGCGAGCAAATCATGTTTTAACACACTTTAAAACTAGCAATTAATTTTGCTTGTATTTTCCTAATGAAAAATAATATTTAGCATGTTCCGAAAATTATGTCTTGAATTTTTGCTGAGAATTTTTAAATACATTATTTCCTGTAAATGTTACTTTTTATCTTACTTTCTGTTACTATTACCACAGTCTATTATACAGTCCGGCGTCTTCACGTCGGCTCCTTTGATGTCGAGGTCCCAGATTTCGTTTTTTTAGTCGACCAAAAGACGACTGCGCATTTAGCCGCGCACATTTGCGCGCTCAAGGGGCACGGTGATTTGTCAAGAAATAGAATTTCTCCCACTTCGTCGTGTACATATGAATTTCATTGGTGTTCATTGCGCATTTAGCCGCGATTTAGCCACACCCTCTGGAACCTTCACTCGATGAACTGTATAATAAACTGTGCTATTACCCTTTATCAGAATTGCAAAGTATATGTAGGTACTAGTTTATACTCTGACGTTTAATATACCGAATTATAGATTTTTCTCTTAAAAATAGAAACTGTGCTTAAAAGTTTTATCTGCTTTTGTTTACTGTTGAATTGTTCAACTAGCTTGACTAATGAAAGTCCCATTAACACTGGTTTATACTAATAGCCGTTTTACATACAACAATTTATTGGAAATAAATTGATCAATTTCACAATTTATTGAGAACTGCTTTACATTATTTCATTGCTGCCAGCCTCAAATCTCCTCAAATAAAATTCAAATATTTTGTAGTCGAACCCATACCATCTTCTAATTACTTATTTTTTATTGGTTTCCACGAAAGTAATTAAAGATAATGCAGACATAATTACTTTTTTGGCACAATTTGTTTTTCTTTGGAAACCAACTAACCTTTGTCATTTTAACAATTTTCCGAAAGATTTGGTTATAAATTCATCAATTCATCAAGCAAATCGGACAGGCAATGGATATAAATGGATTTTATAGACTTGATTAACCAATCCTTTAAATTTTATATACCACTGGTTCGACTTGATCAGATGCAAAAATTGCGAAATATTTTAAGTGTGGCTAGGTTATAGGAAACGGTGTATTGATAATATTTTGTCGGAATTTTTATATTGCAGTATTATAAACATTTTATAGACTGGGTTAACCAATCCTTTAAATTTTATATACCACTGGTTCGACTTGATCAGATGCAAAAATTGCGAAATATTTTAAGTGTGGCTAGGTTATAGGAAACGGTGTATTGATAATATTTTGTCGGAAATTTATATTGCATTATAAATCTTGGCACGGAAGTGGAATTATATCACAACGTATTTCCGATATTATCAGCGGCCGCTGGTGAGATTTCAGGTATTTCATATCTCAATAACCAGACATGGGACCCAAACCAAACTTTATATTATATTTTTTTTTTATATAAGCTATTCTAATAGATTGTAAATTTCAAAACGCTATAAATTCTACAGATATCATTAGTTTTTAATAAAATTTGGAATACCTCGATAAAATTACATATAATTTATGAAAAAAGTAGTTCACTAAAATTGAAGAAGCCAATCTGGACAATCCTACATGAGGCAGCGATTTTTTTTAACTTTTTTTCGTAAACTACAAAACGGTTCTACTTCTACAAAAGTTGTTTATTATAGCCACAGTACATATATTATAAAGTTTGGTTTGGGTCCCATGTCTGGTTATTGAGATATGACAAACCTGAATTCTCACCAGCCGCCGCTGGATATTATGGAGTTTCTTTATTTGAATTTTAAATCTAGAGTATCTTTACTATTCTTTTTCTATTTTCTAAAGTTTAGTTCTTAATAATTCTGACACTGTTTGTGTTTTCATGCATTTTAGCAAAGAATATAAGTTGCTTCACTCGACCATTTGACGATATTTCCAGTACACATTGGTACGCAAACAATACACATCGGGTTGTGTTCGGACCATCGGGGGGAACGCTTCTCAATGGTGTTGCGCCGAATGAAAAAACTTATATTCTGTAAACTTTGATTCTAGATCTATCTTATGATATTCTCAATTTGAACTAGAGTTAAACTTGCCTAATTATTTTCAATTTGTAACATTCCTTGTTAGAACGCTTGCTCAAAAAACAGTTAATCAAATTAAGCGAACATATAATACCACGCTGCATTCCGAACAATTACTGCAATGGTCTGCTACCTCCTGCTCGGCCTAACCGGCTCGACTTGCAGGAAGCGACCTACATTACAGCAGGTACTTCGCAAACCTCTTGCCCTGGACGACGCGCCATTAAATCTATAAATAATACTGCAGGAAACAACTACTCCGTGGCATTGAATTACACCCGCAGTATTTGTGTGAACTGTAACGCACCTACGTCGCTTCGGCGGCGGTGCGATGCGACGTGGTGTCACTATGACGCCTGAGCTACGGTCGGTTACCTCGGGCGCCAGTTTATGTTGTAAAGTGTAGAAACACCACTACTCAGGCAGCTACAGTGAAAATAGGGTATGTCCAGCGGGTCTAGGGAAAACAGACTTCACGGACGGAATAAAAAGTCACAGTATATATCACTGTCTATATATTAAATACCAAACCTAGTGTTACAATACTAACTTAAACTAAAAACGGAATCGAATGAACAGCAAGTTAAACGGGTGGTACAAGCGCTAAATGCGGGACAATTGCGGTTATTAGTGGTCCTGGAAAGAGAGTTACTGAGTTAGCCGGTCAGTAGTAAACACGCGGTGGTATGCTACAGACTAAATATCACGAGGGAGGAAGCAAACAAGCAATAAGCACAAGCAATGGCTACTACTAATGAATACACTTGGCTATAATCACTCCTGAAAGAGAACAATTAATAGTAAGTCAAAAACAGATGATGATGATGATCCCTTGGACAGGCTGGCACGACGGCTAACTGTTGCGCTGAAAGCGAAATGACAAGACAAGTCAGTCTACGACCTACCTTTTAGAGCAACGATTGATCAAGGCATCATCCTTCCTCCAAACGAGCAGTTAGGTTCGACACACGTGATCAAGGCAACCGTGTGTGTCACCGCGCCGTAAAATAGACAGAGAACAGGTCGGGTAGGATAGACGCACAGCCTACGTTTCAGAGCAAAGAGGTAGGTACCCCTTTCCTCCAAACGCGCAGTCAGGATCGACACACGTGATCAAGGCAACCGTGTGCGTCACCACGCCGCAAGACAGACGAAGACGGCCTACGTCTCTGCTAAAGGGTTGCCCCCTTCCTCCGAACGCGTAGTTAGGATCGACACACGTGATCAAGGCAACCGTGTGCGTTACCACATCGTAGGATAGACGGAATACAGGTCAGGTAAGACAGACGGAGAACGGCGTTTCAGACTAAAGGGTTGCCTCCTTCCTTCCTCTGAACGCGTAGTTAGGATCGACACACGTGATCAAGGCGACCGTGTGCGTCACCATGCCGTAAGACAGAGAGCACAAGACAGGTAAGACGGACGATAGTTAATAGTAGCCAAGTGTTACTTACAACTTTCTACTTGCTTCCAATGCTCGTGGTCGGACATGTCTTCCTTCTAGGCACAGCAGGACGGAACTATCTCTCGGAATCCGCTCTCTTACCAGTTCACCTGGCGGAATTCGAAGACCTGCGCACTGCCGGTGCACTCGACTACCGCGGCTTGCTGGTGTCTTCACGTCGGCTCCTTTGATGTTGAGGTCCCAGATTTCGTTTTTTTAGACGATGAAAAGACGACTGCGCATTTAGCCGCGCACATTCGCGCGCTCAAGGGGCACGGTGATTTGTCAAGAAATAGAATTTCTCCCACTTCGTCGTGTACATATGAATTTCATTGGTGTTCATTGCGCATTTAGCCGCGATTTAGCCACACCCTCTGGAACCTTCACTCGACAAACTGTATAATAAACTGTAGCAACCAGTGTTGCCACCGCAATAATTTTTTCCGTATCAAAAGAGCATAATATTTCGTACTATATTTCTTAATTTCGTACTAAAACTATAGTATTATGTGAAAGGGTGCATAAAACCTTGTCCTTATCAGTTTTGCTAACTGCAATATTTTCTATCATTTTCATCATAAAACTGTCATTAACTGTTATGGTAAATTGTTAGAAGCTGAAGTTAAATTTACTAATCCTACATAATGGGATTAGACGTCGGAAGTCATTAACTAACTCTTCAGTGAATAGTGAACGAGTGTTCACAGCCTATGTGCAGTTCAAAATCGTACGAGCGATCTGAATTCTGAATAACTAATTGGTTATCCAATTCCGGAGCGTTAATATCATTCTTATTTAAATATATTATCCAAAAACTGCATACCAGCACACATAGGCGTCCGTGTCATATTGTAAAATTAATAAGAACGATATAGGTATGTGTCATTAATTATAATTATATTATAATTAAGAACTGAATTTTATTAACAAAATTAAAGCTTTACCTACACTTAAACAACAGAAAGTAAAATACAACAACTTTACAAAATTAAATTCTGTAATAAAAAATAAAACATAAATAAAAATCAATATTTAAATGATTCGAGATATTTTGGAAAAGAAACCGACCGACTGCGATTGACGGAGATGCGGGATTCGGAAAGAAGCGTATATCTGTTGCAGTGTTTGACGTAAAACCAGTTCTTAAAGAGCTGGTTTTAGGAATCAGTTCTGTTTAGTGATTCAGTTCTCGAGAATTGAATCATTAAAATGAACTGCTAAGCCCATCTCTAGTTGTTAGCCGGTGCTCGGTAGTTGGAAGACCTAATGCGTCTGTGAGGTTGGCGGCTGCGCACTAGTCCCCAATCTAGACTTTGAAAAGTCTCACCAAATACGGCTTCTCCACGGCGTGGCAGGTCGCGCTGGCTGGAGTCCGAGCGTCGACAGGCTCTCCACGTGGATAATTTCAAATACTATTCAGCTGGTTTGACGGACTAATTTATTAATAAAGTAAATAAATACGGGTCAGTTAAAATCACTTCATTACAGAACAGCCAAGAACCCCTGTTGGCCACACCACCAGACCGATATCTTATATCTCACCTGCACTCGGTTTATATGTGAACATATGAAAGAACAGCTACTTCAATTGTCGGCCATCTCACCTATGGTGTACTGATGAGGGCTAACAAGCTCGAAACCGGTCTATGTCTGGTGGTGTGGCCGACAAGGATTCTTGGCTGTTCACACAAATACTGCACGCGTAATTCAATGCCGGTCGGGGCATTAGTCCGCGGAGTAGTTGTTTCTTGCAGGATCATTTATAGAGTTAATGACGCGTTGCCCAGGGCGAGAGGTCTGCGATTAAGTACCTGTTGTAATGTAGGTCGCATCCTACAAGTCGACCTGCTTAGGCCGAGCAGGAAGTAGCATACCACTTATATCTCACCAATTTTTACTGTAATCTACTTATGATTAAAAAAATGATTCGTCAGTCCGGCATGCAGCATCGTACTTGGTGGAATGTCGACGTAACTGATTACTTGACCGCTTCTTTACTGGATTGATGTAAACCAACCTTTAAGAAAAAAGGTACAGGGATGCCTTATAATAAACTCATTTACTATTTGAATATTTTTTACTGGCAAACTAAACTGATATCTTTTCATAAAATGTCAAACAACCAGTGCAGGAATCAGCAGAAGATAGGCTAAGAACACGGATTTCTTAAATAAATTGGATAGTTATTACTTATGTAGGTGTGAATGACAAATTATAGGTATTTTAGGTTTATTGTTATAGCATCTCTGTTAACACCATCAAATATCGTAATACACAGATAATTCTTGTATGGTAGGTAACTCTAGTTGTTTTAAAATTCTTCGCAATAAAATATACTTATATTATGGCATAAAAACTAAAATGCTATGGGCAATCGGCGATCTGGTTTACTTAAGAAATCCGTGATTGCAGCTTAGTAACACTTCTCCCTTTCATTAATTACCAACACAATAACCCTTCATGCTCACTAACCATGGTTTTTGTAGCTATAGAACAAAATGCACGCCGCTTCAATTACCTCTATTAGATTTTTCTTTCTTGTAGATTAGGTGCAATGGATAGCTTGCACGTAACCTCTCAACAAACTGGAAGCAAAACCTCGAGTAGAAGCACCTCGCCCTGTCGGCCTCGGGAACACCATCCATACCATCCACACCACACCAAAACACTTAGTCATGGCTCGGCCGAAAGTGCAAAAGTAAGTTTCTGTACGTTTCCCACCGTGTGTGGACTGCGTGGTCCGTCCGCCTGTTTGAGTCTTTTGTTCGTGTTGCATGAAACTGAATTCATTCGTATTGACTTGTGTTACTCCAATAATCATTTTACGTACAGGAATATCCACATTCGCAGTAAAATAAGAATAATTATTATTAATAATTCACAGGGTGTATCTAACTATTGCTTAAACCAACTTCTGTGGATGATTCTACTCTACAAATTAACAAAAGAGGTCAAAAAAAATTTTCCGCAAATTATTTGTTTCCTAGATGAGATTTGATGAGTTTATTTTATATTAAAAATAATGAAAATGTTGTTGCTTTCAGTATGCAACGTGAATACATTTTTGAAAAACTTTAATTTATTTAACGTTATAATCGTGGATCCAATTAGGCGTTGCCTAAAAATAACATGTTTTTATTTAAAATTACTGCTGCACCACCTTTTTGTCCGTATGGAAAGTCAGTAAGGGACCTGTTGGGGTGATACGTAAAGTTTGTAGCGTTTTTGGTTTTTTTGGCAAGAGTCAAGAGTGCGTTGGAAGTGAACTGTTAAGCGTTGTACAGACTAGGATACAAAGTTGTGCAACTGTTCTCGATAGTTGCAATACAAAGTTGTCCATTTCTTTTCTTCGGTTATTCGATACCATTTACAACCGAAGAAGATAATTTAGACGTATTTTTCGACAGTCCCGATACACAAAGTCTAGAAGAGCAGTTATGGTCAACGGAGAAGTAAAATTATACATTATATTGCAAATGACTATCCACTAGAAAGAAAACGTAAGGTAACAGTTAATCCAATTGAAATGCAAATAATTTCTCTAAATTTTGACTATGTTTTTTCTGTTTTTGGTCCAACTATACATAGTAACATCTAAAAAGTTAGTTAGTGTTATACGTGTAAGGTAAGTAAACCCCAAACCGTGTTCTATTCGTAAGGTATTCAAAAGATTTAGTCCAACAGTGATACCATCTGAAAATAATTCTCGGCGCCACCAACCAACCAACGTTTCGATTCAATATTTTGTGTACATTGTAAATGCTTAATACAAGAAGAGCAATATTACTAGCCATTACATGCGATAATATCTACATAGTGTCAAGAAATAACGACGCAACTGTATTGAGTTTGTCGCTATACCTACATGGCACTCAAGTATCCTAATCTGTACAAGGCATTCTATGTTAATGTTTCCTATTATCTAATCGAGTCAGTCCACCCACCACAATACAACCAAGAGTACTACTACTACTACTACGCTCAATCAAATATTCTTATCCACAACTTATTTTGGATGGCGGTCGTATTTTCTGCAACTACTACCTAGACTAGATCAACCCGCCAAGATACCTTATCACATTGCTAAAGTTAAAAGGTGAAATCTGGTTCCGTTTAGTCAACGTTGGAGCAGTCATTTGGAACAAATATTAATCAAAATATTGTCAGTCAGAATTTTTTGATTTGCGCAGAAAGTTTTTGGCGGCTACTATTTTAAGTTATAAGTTGGCCACTCGCTTCTGCAAATTTATTTCAAATTTAATACTTCACATGACTCAACATAAAAAATAATGTTGGATAGATATCTTCTTGTGTGGTAAATAACATATGAAATTGGAGGTAGCTCACCTAGCAAAAACTGGTGTGTATAGCATAACATCCTCAAACCTGTGCTAACATTGCAAAAGTGGCTATTCAGGAGTTAGATTGGGAGGTTATTCCATATTCGCTTTATTCCACTGTTCTTGCTTTACCAGATTTGCATCTTTACTGCTCTCTATCGAATAATGAGGAATTTCCTTTAATGATGATGACGTAGCGCTTTTCATCACTTCCAAACCACCAGATTTTTTCAGGAATGGAATAGAAAAACAAGCTGATCGTTGTTAGGCAATCCTAAACAATGGACAAAATTGTATTCTTTACTAGGTGACCCGGCAAATGTTGTTTTGCCATATGAATTATTTCTAGTGAATATTTTTGTAGTCGGCTTTGTTCTCATCCCTACTCCGTGCTGTTTACTTACGCCTGGCAGGGATAACTGATCTAGTGATAATAGATCAGTTATCGACCAGGGTTGAAAATAATTAATTACTGAAATTGCTATTAAAAAATAGGGGTTTCTGATAGAAGGGTGAAAATTAAGGGTTGTATGTATTTTTTAATGCCACATCATAAAAAAATAAAAATACAAAATTTTGTCCAAAAAATAAAAAAAAATGTTTGGGGTGGACCGCCCTTATCACTTAGGGGTATGAAAAATAGATTACGACCGATTCTCAGACCTACCGAATATACATATTATAAAATTTCATAAAAATCGGTCAAGCCGTTTCCGAGAAGTATGGCAGTTAACACTGTGACACGAGAATTTTATATATACAGTATGCGCCAAAAGTATGGAATAAATTCAATAAAAACGAAACAATTATTTTTTGGGAAAAATCCTCGAACAGGTCGATTTTTAATTTAAAAAATACATATTTTAGCGTAAAATGCGATTTTCAAATGTCATTTGTTTTCGAGTAATGACATCATCGATTTTTTTTTAAATGACAACACCATATTTTTTTCCTTGATTCTGAAAGATCGTTTCATTCTCTATCAGACAGTACTAAAATGTTGCCCTCTTACATAGGAAAGTTTTCGAGTAAATGACGATTGAATGTTAGAAAACGTAAATTTTATCCATAAAAAAGTAACAATTCTGAGGTATGTAAAATAAAATACAATTGATTAAATTTTATACTTAAATTAAATGTTCGAATTGCCAACTTCTTGACAATGCGCAAGTCTGTGTCTATATTTCGTCCTGAATGCGATTTTGAAGTTCTTCTAAATTACGTGGTTTATTAATGTACACTTTTGGCTTCAAGTATCCCCATAAAAAATAGTCAAGAGGTGTAAGATCTGGCGATCTTGCAGGCCATTCTATCGGTCCGCGTCTGCCGATCCACCTCCCAGGAAAATAGTTGTCCAACAAATCTCGTACAGGGCGCGCATAGTGCGGAGGTGCACCGTCTTGCTGAAACCATATGATATCGTCAGGAATGTCAGGGTCATTATCGTTAGGAAAAATTACTGCAAGGGCTGGAACAAGGTCATTTTCTAGAAACTCTAAATATCTTTGTCCTGTAAGAGTTCCTTCAAAGAAGAAAGGCCCTACTATCCTGTCGTCAACTATTCCAGCCCACACATTTAATTTCTGAGGGTGTTGGGTATGTGCCTCTGCCATCCAATGAGGATTTTCCCGACTCCAATATCTGCAAGTTTTACGGTTTACTGTACCATTCAAACAAAATGTGGCCTCATCTGAAAAAAGTATTTGCCGGTGTAAATTTCTATTTCCTTGACATAAATCCGTTAGAAGAAGTTATGAGGATTATCTACCATACTTATCAAAATGTTCTGTTTCTGATTTTCATTAATGCTTGGACGTCCAGGTTTTGGAATATTTACAACATTGCCAGTTTCTCTAAATTTAGACTCTACCTTACTGACTGTTGATTGACTGATAGGGCGATCTGGATATTTTTCATTAAATAAATTGCAAACTTCCTGCTGAGTTCTAGTCATATTCCCGCATCCTATAAGAATTAAAATTTCAATTCTTTGAGTAACAGTTAAATGTGCCATAATACTTTAAATTGAATAATAATTTCTATGTCGCTTACAATACTTATCAGAAAGTCGGTGTGACAATGACACTTTGCAAAGATTTTCACCTACGTGATCCATAAAAGAACTATGGAATTCGAAAAACTAAATTTGATAACGTTTTTGCTTTATTTTAATTTACGTTTTCTAACATTCAATCGTCATTTACTCGAAAACTTTTGCCCTCTTACATAGGAAGAGGGCAAAATTTTAGTACTGTCTCATAGAGAATTAAACGATCTTTCAGAATCAAGGAAAAAAATATGGTGTTGTCATTTAAAAAAAAATCGATGACGTCTTTACTCGAAAACAAATGACATTTGAAAATCGCATTTTACGCTAAGATATGTATTTTTTAAATTAAAAATCGACCTGTTCGAAGATTTTTCCCAAAAAATAATTGTTTCGTTTTTATTGAATTTATTCCATACTTTTGGCGCATACTGTATATTGATTTGCCTATATATTTTGCTTATTAGTTCATTAGCTTTTTTATTAAAATGAAATATGTTTTAAATACAGTAAAAACGCAAACTACGAAGTTATGTATCAATTCAAAATATTGCAAATTTTGATATAATTGTTTTTCTTTTTTTGTAAATTAAGGAAAATGTCAATATAATCTTTTAACACCCTATATATTTAGATAACCAGATATTTTCGCATACTTACCAACATATTTGTTTATTTTTTGTGAAAATAAAATTTTCACTATAAGCAACATATGTAAGTTTTTAATTAATTTATTATGGTGCAAATCAGAAAAGCTTTAGGCTTAGAGGTTGAGGGCAAGATAATTTGGGGCAAAGTAGTTTAGTGTTTTTATTTTTGATCACAAGGTATTGAAAATATATATTTTTTGGCAGGTTGCTTAAAATAATCATTAATAAAACACAATATTACTTTTGACTGATCTATAAGTATTGGGAGAATTTAACGGAAAAAAATTGTAATAACTTTGCTTCTGAAAAAAATACATGTTACATTTCCTAAATAAGGAAAATGTGAGAGTAGACATATATTTAGAGAACAACATTTTATTTTTAAACTTCTGGATCTAGAAATGAAGCCGCGGAAGAAAATTTCATTTTAAAAGCAGTTTTATTGCATCGATATTGATATCTATTGTCCCAAATATATAGTGTAAATAACCCTCGGAATAACCCTTTCTGTAAAATACACACCACGGAGTACCATTTCATTTTCGAAGTGTTTATCAGATATTCGTTGAACTAACGCAACTAGAAATAAGGAATGTTTATCCATCTATGCCAGTTTTTGTGACAAATCCCATTTGTAACGGAAACTATTCTATTTTTTATTTTTCATTGATCTCATTTCCATTTCATCCTTTGACACATATAGCTATTTATAGATTTTTAAATAGAATTATATGCATTGTATAAAAATATCATATCTACTTAAGGTGACGTAAATATTAAATTAAATTAATCTCCATACCATATTTTTTCTCATATCTTTTATATGTATAAGCCAATTTAAACAAAATTAACATATTTTATACATAGGTGTAGATATGCGGAGGAAGTGACTTTTTCTACACACATTACCCCATTGGCACTGACAATCGTAATTTTAAACTTAATTTTAATTTTCTTGAACATGTCTACGTAAAAAGGGCATACTAGTTTGATGTCTGAGAAATTCACCGTTTAGGAAAAACTAGGTACATAAATCAAAAAATCAAGACGCAAACCTTTTTAACTAACATACGTGTAAAATACTTGAGGCAAAATAAGGTCACAATTCTTCATCTTTCTCTGTATTATAAAAAATTAGAGTTAGATTTTATGATGTCCATAAGACGAAAGGAACAGAAAGAAAATAAAAAATACAGTAGATTTTAAAAATGCAATATAAATATTTTAAATATCTTGAAAACTCAAATAGCTACAGTTAGCCACCACCATTAAATTAGTAACAGCATGATATACAGGGTAAACCTTAAGTAATGGAACATAGACATCTAGTCATAGTCCAATAAAATGTTAATATAAAAAATTAAAAATAACTCACCTATTTTCGAATTTTTAGATTTTGTTAAAAAAGTTCCTGTACGCTCACAGTAAATGTTGAAAATTATGTACGCCTTTCGCGTATAGGGAGGGAGGGATGAAATTTATAAGCAAATTTTCTGTGCATTTCGTGGAACAGAGTCAGCCGATTTAGATTACACTCTCCGTTACACTAATAATATATTCACAGGTCATTATTATCAATACACTTGAGTCATCGTTATATCACCGTGTCAGCAATTTACGTGTAACACAAAATAATACTACGCACACGCTAGAAAATACTTAAAATAATAAAAATACCAAGATTCGTTGACGTACGTGTTACGTTATTATTTAAGATTAAGGTTATGAACGAAGCATGACTGCACCAAAGACTTCGTGCGCAATTTATCACATGTCGCTTATCGATGACGTATTATGAACTGGTTCGTTGACTTATTAGGGTAGGTTAGGGTTACAGAGTCGGTTCCAAAATTTGCAATAACTTTAAACTCGGTTATTTATTAGAGCAATATTTTGTAATAAAATTAATACCCCACTTTCAAAATCGCCCTGTATATACCTACAATAGAAATGCAATATTTATTTATTCAGCTACTGTTCACTTACGTATTACCCCTTCTTATATTTATGTGCGAGACTTCTTGCCGTAAGTAACAATATTCATTGTCTTGTGTCGCAAGACTTTTTCAAATATTGTTTTGTCTTGTCTTGGTTTGTCTTGCGAGACCAAGACAAAATCAAGAAAAAGTAGGTGGAGGTTATGTAGTGCTAAAATATAAACCAGAAATTAAATAATTTTTTTTAACATTTGTGGGGAAAATGGAAAATATCGTGAATTGTATCTTATTACTGCGTACCATACACCGTGAAAAATAGTTAATAGTTTAGATCAATTCAAGTGTTACTAGATTTTTAAAAGAATTCTGCCGGGTGTGACAGTCGTACAATTTTCTCAATGTGCAGTTGATTCATAAAATTCAGAAGATTTTACGATAAAATATAACAGGAGAAAATAATGTTTTTTTTTCTTATCTAAATGGTTTGTCAGCCTGTTACACAATCTGGCGAAGACTTGTATAATTGACACAGTGAAGAGATATTTGTTCTAACTTATTCAGATTTTTTTAGACTGTCTCAAGAAACAGCTATGAATTCGTTGAAAATTTGTGTATAAAACTAAACTGTCGAATGTGAGAAATTTTGTTCATTATGAGAAAGTAATTAATGTTTAACAAATGCAATAATTTATATAGAAAAAATAAAATAACTAAATATGAAGGCCCTGTTTTGGAAATCTGATGATAGGTACCTAATAAAAATAAGATTAATAACGTACAAATATGAATCACAGCTAACTAACTGTAAAAATGATTAATTTGTTGTCTAAAAAATTCCACGCATAGCTTTGAATACCGATTGTGTGAGGTGGAGAGATTGATTCATAATTCGCATGTAGTTGTGATTAATTTTATTAATACCTTATGACAGGAAACAAAAATTACATTGTTATCCTCAAATACTTATGTTTTCGTCACTTCTACATTATGGCCTCCGTAATGAATTTTTGCTATGTAAATATATACTTTCCATTTTAAAGTAGACCGTTGAACCCATAAAATAGATAATCAATTTCAATTTTATTCCTATGAAAGGCGGGTCTTTAAATGATGTTAATCTGCTGTGTCACCGTCCGTTAAAAATTTGGAATGCAATAATTGCAGGTTATAAAATCCTCCTCCACATATCCGGTACATGAATCAAACCAAATTATTAAATAAGTTTATAGCTGTTTCATAATGAGGTAAAATATATATGTACAGGTTGTTCCTGAAGGAATAGTTTTCTTCAAACGGCTATACTTTTAATATAAAAAAATTATAACTGTTATGCAACGTTTTTGTCAGTAGACTTTTAAACATTTTTAGTGATTCTCTAACTGAAATTAATTAAAAAATAAAATAATTGGGTTTTCCGCTGCATCGTTGATGGCGATACAAGTCGGAATTTTTAATAGTACCCACAGTATAGTGGGTCGCTTTCTACTTGTGGCTGTTGTAGCCTAATATTGAGTAGCCAGTAACCCCTAGATGTAGACATTTACGTCACACGTAAGGTGTTAAATGTAATGTTTTCTTTTCTATTTAATTACATCTCATATAAGGTATAAAATGTATTTCTTGCTATTTGAGACACGATACGGTCTTTCTTGTACACGTCTTTCAAAAATTTAGTTCACTCTACTGGTGTTCAGTAGTCCTAACAGGGTTTGATATTGTTCCGAGATTTTATTGTGGTGTTTTGGGGTAACGATTCGGATACAAGCGACAGTTATATTTAACATACAGGGTGGACAGATGAAAACGAAACAGAGCGATTTTCAGGAACTGCGTCAAAATTGTAGAAAAACGCTCCCGTCGATTTTAGATTAAAGGGGGCATTCTTTGCTGGTATTTTTGACTCCGCCACTTTCACCTCCAAGCAAGGGTAAGCATTATCCCAAAATATTTAAAAGGCATTGGGGGTTGAGTAATATTTATTTTGAAAGCTCTTACAATTCTCTTTACAACAGACTTTCAATTTTATAATTCTGCCCAATACTTAATAAGAATTTTGATTTTAAAGTTGAAACTTTATGTACAAACAATTAGTAACGGTAAAAATGTCACTCATTCGAGTTAAGTACGTCAATGGTATAAATTTAGTATTTCTTGCGTTACATTGGTTTTTGTTATCACTTTCGTAAAAAACACAATTGTAAAAAACAGAAATGAAAACTATATACACACAACGAACGTAAAATTAGTGGATTCCAAATTTATTTTCTAGTATTATTTGGAAACGTTGGATGGTAGTTTATTTAATTGTGTTTTTAAAAATTGAACACTATGGTTTATTCCATTGCGGAAAGGGTAGATATCATTTCGCTTTACTTTATGAACAATAATAGCGAATAGAACAGCTCAGCTATTTAATGAACAACATCAAGATCGACATGTCAGGAGGAAGTATGTTAGTAAAAAATTTTCAAGGGACAGGAACGTAGCCAATAAAAAACGAGAAATTGAAAAACCTAAAATTAATGAAGATAGTGAAGTTGCAGTTTTTGGCACAAGTTCATCTTCATCCTACATTAAGTACGAGGCATCTGTGCCTGGGATCAATTGAACTAGCATACAAACCATTTTGAAGAAGAATAAATTCGATCCATACAAAATACATTTAGTCCAGGGAATTCATGAGGACGATTATGGCTCTCTTTCGTTTTTATTTGGCCGCCCTGTATATTGTTGTTGAAAAAAATTTAGAAATAAAACAACGCAAGATTCGTCCGCACTTGTACTTGTAGCAAACAATTGAAGGATAATGCAGGGTCGTTAAATTTCGCTATAATAATTATTGTTAAAAAATTTGACCACAAAATTATTTATTTTCACCTTGTCTGATATCCCCTTGCAACATTCTATATAGGGGTAAAGTATTTTTTACATTTTATATTTTCGATTCTTATAAATACAGCGCAGACTTGATAATCCGGACTAATTAAAACCAGCCTGATTCGGATTACCGAAAAATCCGGATTACTGCAACTCACGACTGATATGTAATAAAATTCTATTTTAGGACTTATTTTTATTTATGGAACACAGCTTGTATAAAACGGAATATAAATTCATCTTAATTTCATAAAATAAACACTTAAACTTCAAAAAACACAACATAAACTCATAAATACGTATGTTATGATTACCGAAACATCAAAAATCCGGATTACAGAATACACAGTGTTTGAAATAATGAGTCCGGATTACCGAAGAATCCGAATTATAGAGGATCCGGAATATCAAGTCTACACTGTACATTATTTCATATTATTGGTGTTGATTGACTTCAAAAATTACATAAGTTTAGAATTTCTGCAAAGGAATACGTAGGGTAGTGGTTCCTCCAAACAAGCATCTGAATTTACGATATATCAAATAAAAAATGTATTGACAATTTAGTCATCTTTAACTACATTAAAATACAATGATTTTGATGTTCTTTTGTTGCCAAAAGTAAAACTTTATTGATACTGATATACAGGGCGATTCAGTCATATTGTTATAATTTTAATCACGTATCTGGTATGCTGCAAATTTTCTGATGAGGCGTTCGAGTGTCGAAACGAAACAGCGTTGCCAGGTCAGGACCACATATATAAAACATATATTTCCTGCAAATTTAGAGATTTTAGAGACACCACACATATGGAGGGGGGATACGTGGAAAGAACGATATACTGCAACTAGCAGTACTTGCTACCTGCACTCGCGACTCATTAGACTACGGCCACATCGAAGGTACATAATATGATTCAGTCATAATGTCATTAATTTTAAGACAGAAGAAGATACGAAAGAATGAGTATAATACGAATACGCGATTAAAGAATTGTTAAATGTATATGTACGCTAAATAAATATATTTTCAAATCATTATTTAAACCCCTATTCAGACTGACCGATGTCGGTCTCGAATTTTAATTCTGTAAACTTTGGTCTCGGTTCATTAATTCACAGTTCCCAGTTTAATTTGTGATGTTGCCAAATTTCAATATGTTCCTAGTAATTCGACGTATTAGGTAATAAACGGTTATATTAGCTATTTTAGAAACTAGAAAATATGTCAGATAAATTTTCGCAGTTTTGTCTGATAATATGATAGATAAATCGTGGCGTGTAGAGCTGCCATTAAATCTTCATGGATACAGTTGTTATTTAAAAAGAAAACACACAAATAAATAAATATCTTTTCTGTTGTGAGGTTATATACGTAGAAAGTAAACATACATGAATATTTATGACACTTGAAACTGCATAATCCTCGGTGTCATGCGGCGCTGTTTTAACTTATAATTCTGTGTAATGCCTCGTATTTTTTATTAGATTTCCTGAAATAGCCTCACATAATTTGCAAGAACTAATAATGTTAACACGTAATCCTATTTAAGGCTTACGGTGACCGCTCTATAAAACTATATAAAGTTTTCGCTCAGTAACTCCTCAAGGGGTAAAGATAAAAATACGCGTTTTTTTTAATAGGCTACAAATATTATTTTACGTCGACACTGTGTTTTGAAATTTTGAAAAAGTGTAAAATTAATTTTTTTAAATGAATTTTGCTCTTTTCCACATATTTTTATCTTTATCCCTTGAGGAGTTACTGAGCGAAAACTAAAAAAATATTTCTTAGCAATAAAATGATGCCACCTTGCGGTGGCCTTGATAAAAGAGACGATCACATTAGATTCTAAATGTCCAACACTGAGAGAAGTGATTCAGGCTAACGGTAAATGCTTATCAAACGGGATATAGTTTTCGCTCAACGGAAAATGATAAAAAATGCGTTTTTTTAATAGACTACAAATATTATTTTACATCGACCCTGTTTTTTAAAATTTTGAAATAATGTAAAATTATTTTTTTTATTTAAATTTTTTCATTCGATGTAAAATAATATTTGTAGTATATAAAAAATAGAATAACATATGTTACTATATATATAGTTACCGAATGAATACCGAAAATATAAAATGAAAGAACTGTCACACGCGACGGATTTTATAAAAGACTAAGGGAAATGATTACGTATTGTAGTTTAATAGCTTTATTATAATTACGAATTTGCTAAATCTTGAAACTAAAAATATAATGTTTTTTAAATAGAGAAATATAGATTATTTTTAATATAATATTCTGTGTCTGCCTACTGAACAATACACAAGCTAAGACATCGCTAAATAGACGTATTCATTAAAATATAATTAATATTTTTAATAAATATTAAAAAATGTGGAATGCAAACGGGTAGTTGAGATTTATGGAATACATATATAAAAATGTTATTGAAATATGGTTTTGTTTATCTAATTTTTTTTTGTCGCATAGTATTTTTTTTACATGGCATCGATGGTTTGCTTCTCAGCAATTCAATAAATAATAATATACTATTTGTTGCAAATCCAAACTTAGTAGAAATACACATAGAAAGAAAAAATGCGCCAAACGCATTTTATTCTACAAATGAAATTATCTCTTTATTTCATATTTTGTGATATAAGTTGAGCCCTATGTCAAGTGAAAGTATTTATATTTTAGTATAAACGGAAAAAACAAAAAATTAAGCATCGCAATTAGTGGAACTATTTTGGATCCTATCACTTTTGTGATATTTTTTTGTTAGAAAGTGTTATGTGTCGTTCTAGATGGGGTAACGCATTCTAGTCAACTATTTTATTGTTGATTATTTAATTCATTCTTGATTTTACAAAAATGTTGCTTATCTCAAATATTACAAACTGTAGTCCAACTTATGATAAAATATGGTGTTCGAAAGTAAAAAATGTTCAAATTTTTCATCTTTATTTTTATGTGAAAAATTTCAATCAACAGAGGTATCCCGAAACCGAAGAAAAATAAAAAAAATCACTGTTTACAAGCATATTCAGAGCATTCTGTTCATTTTTCTATTTTATTAATTTTTATAAATAATTATAATATTATCAGGTATTATGTTTTCCAAAAAAATGAACAATAAAAATATGTCTGAAATGCCTTACGTACCAGAATATCATTACCTACTTTTATTTTTCGAAAACTACAAAAGCAGGGAGTTTAATAAAATAAATACCACAAAAAAATATATTTTTTCAGTAAAAACGTGCAATGTATTATTTTAACATTTTATTAATTTCTATAGTACTTATACTTGATAACATTGTAAATATAAATTAATTACTTGAGTATTTATGAGAAAAGTAGCATGGCATTGTTTGTTCCTTTGAAACAGTACTTCGATTTTCACACAACTTTATGAAAAAAGTTTTTAACAGAAATCGCCGTATTTCCCGCAGTGAAAATTGTGTTTTTAACTATTGAAATCTTGAAAAATATAACATATACAACAAAGGTAACTTATTGATGTGATTATTCACAGTTACTGTTTAAATTTTACTCAAATAAAATAATAATTTTGAAAAGCATCTGTAAGACACGCATTTGTAGCTATCCTAACTCCTCATTTAACAATTATTTTCATACACTTAATTATAAATATTGAACAATTTTTATTATCAAGTAAATTTATGTTATAAGAATATTTATATCTACAGATGTATTTAAAATAAGTAAGTATTTTGGTAGATTTATGTATCTAAAATGTTAGGCAGGTTTTTGGCAGCTGTTTGTATGTTTTACTTCGGTGTCTTTGAAAATATCCAGGTATCATTCCTATTATTTGCTAACACCTACATTATCCAGTTATTAAATATTTAAAATTATATGTCTGTAGAAGACATTGTTTCAAGAATACGTCAATCTTAAGCCAGTTTTATATCTTTATAATTAAGAACAATGTACGCCACTTATGTATTTTGGAAAGTACAAATGTTATGAAAATATAGGTAAATGTTTTCAATATTTGATCTAATCTAATTGGCCTGTTTATACTTTAAATTCTCATATTTCTCTTCAATAATCCATACATAGTCTTTATATTTTACATTTTGGACATAAATAAATATACATTTATGTTAATATCTCTTATGAATTTTCTATGATCTTCGATAAGTTTTCTGTATTAAAAAAATACGACCATATCAAACTAAAATTTAATCTTAATCGACATAAAAATTATGGAAAATATAGATGTTTCTGACTTTCCGAATGAATGCATTGTCCTATTCTGAAAACATACTGCACCGCAAGTATAAACTTAGCTTGCACACGAGACACGAGCATATGTAAAATTCAATTTCTTGAAAACCGTAACACGTACCGAAGTAAAGTTTTTTAAAAAAAATTTTCATACTTTCGACTACATTTGTCTCGATATAACTATAATTTTTTTTTTTCAATAATTAATGTAGCTCTCCGCATAGCAAAATTTTTAATGCACAAATTTGTTGGTATTGACTTTGGAACAATTTTTTTCGAAAAGGCTTTAAGTTGTCAAAAATTGGTGTGTACCATTAGAAGCGCTGTAGTTTTTTTATATATGTTGTGAAAAAATTATGAACGTAACTTGAATCGTTGATTTACAAACGCGATATATGTTTCGTAAAACATAATTGTCAAATAACGTCCGAAGCACCGACAATTTGATTTTATAAAGTTAGACCCTACTGAAAAAAGTTGTAGAAGTTCATTTCAGATGTCCAAATTGTCCCTCTACAAGGTGGTAAATGTTTAATTTAGTTATATCTTTATTTAAAAAAACGGCATAATTGAGAACCGATTTTACTCCACTAATAGAGTTATGATACCTTTATTTCAGTGTGTCTTTCGTTTTGTCACAACACGTCAACATAGTCTTACTCTGCGCAGCGATATGTCTGGTTTTAACAAAACTTGATCACGTGTTTCACCGTTAACCTTAATATGTATGCATTGTGTATTTTGAAATTGTATCGTGTCAGAGCTTTGAATCAAAATTTCTGTTATGGATGCATGGATGGTACAGCAACTTGCATCATTTACTTACTTTATTTAGAATTGGATTTTCGTGATATATTATGTAAAATAACTACTTATGTATTCATATGTTATGAAGAAAGTATAGTCGCAATACTGTTAATATTTTTAAATTAATTTCAATTAACATTCGTTTCTTTTAACAAAAGAATGTGTAATGTGATCATATTTTTTTCACTGAGTAACACGTATACGTAGTATCTGCATTTTTACAACTGCAATCATCATACATTCCGTAAATTTAAATTCATAGAAAACCTTGACGTGTCGCTTACTGTAACAAGCGAATAGTCAAGTATAATCAATCCTTCAAAGACAAATGCTTAATAATTTACATCAATTCAAGTGTTACTAATTTCTTAAAAGAATTCTTCTTCTTCTTCTTTTATAATAAAATATAACAACTGAAAATGATGTTTTCTTTATTGTTCTAAATGAGTTGTCAGCCTGGAAACTGTTATACAAACTTGTATAATTGACACAGTGAAGAGATATTCTTAACTTACTAGATTTTCTTTAGACTGTCTCAACAAACAACTGTCTATGATACAGCAAAATAAAGACACTTATATTTCGGACATCCGGTATATGTACTTGAATAAAACAAAAATTCTTAACAACATAAATGCATTAAAAGAGACGTCATCGAAATGGAATCTGTAAATATCGGTTATTTCATTGTCGAGCAAACGCTATTTAAGTAAGGTATACACGTCAGTACATATTTAAATGTGTAGGGAAGCTCATAGAAACACACTCTTAAACAATGATTTTTTTTTAATTATTCTTCGACATATCAGGAAAGTCATCATTCGTAAATGTCAGGAAACGGAAAATTAATGAATTTATGATAGTACATACATATCACTTTTTTAATGGTACGCTGATTGCATTCTCTTGTTGGCTCATTTGGCTATTTAATTATGATTTCAACCGTTCATGTTCTTTTATATATATAATATACAGTATGCGCCAAAAGTATGGAATAAATTCAATGAAAACGAAGCAATTATTTTTTGGGAAAAGTCCTCAAACAGGTCGATTTTTAATTTAAAAAATACATATTTTAGCGTAAAATGCGATTTTCAAATGTCATTTGTTTTCGAGTAATGACTTCATCGATTTTTTTTTAAATGGCAACACCATATTTTTTCCTTGATTCTGAAAGATCGTTTAATTCTCTATCAGACAGTACTAAAATTTTGCCCTCTTACATAGGAAAGTTTTCGAGTTTATGACGATTGAATGTTAGAAAACGTAAATTTTATCCATAAAAAAGTAACAATTCTGAGGTATGTAAAATAAAATACAATTGATTAAATTTTATACTTAAATTAAATGTTCGAATTGCCATCCACCAACTTCTTGACAATGCGCAAGTCTGTGAAGAAATTCTTCTTGCACATTATGAATGATTTCTGGGGTAACTGCGTATTTCGTCCCGAATGCGATTTTGAAGTTCTTCTAAATTACGTGGTTTATTAATGTACACTTTTGACTTCAAGTATCCCCATAAAAAATAGTCAAGAGGTGTAAGAACTGGCGATCTTGCAGGCCATTCTATCGGTCCGCGTCTGCCGATCCACCTCCCAGGAAAACAGTTGTCCAACAAATCTCGTACAGGGCGCGCATAGTGCGGAGGTGCACCGTCTTGCTGAAACCATATGGTATCGTCAGGAATGTCAGGGTCATTATCGTTAGGAAAAATTACTGCAAGGGCTGGAACAAGGTCATTTTCTAGAAACTCTAAATATCTTTGTCCTGTAAGGGTTCCTTCAAAGAAGAAAGGCCCTACTATTCTGTCGTCAACTATTCCAGCCCACACATTTAATTTCTGAGGGTGTTGGGTATGTGCCTCTGCCATCCAATGAGGATTTTCCCCACTCCAATATCTGCAAGTTTGACGGTTTACTTTACGATTCAGACAAAATGTGGCTATTTCCTTGACATAAATCCATTAGAATTTCGCAAAAGTGTAAGCGGCGATCGGGATCATCTTCATTGAGTTCCTGCACAAGTTGAATTTTGTAGGGATGATATTTTTTCTTCCTCAAGATACGTAGCACTGTGCTCTGACTAGTGTCATTGTTTAATGCAACCAATCGTGAAGAATTATGAGGATTATCCACCATACTTATCAAAATGTTCTGTTTCTGATTTTCATTAATGCCTGGACTCTACCTTACTGACTGTTGATTGGCTGATAGGGCGATCTGGATATTTTTCATTAAATAAATCGCAAACTTCCTGCTGAATTCTAGTCATATTCCCGCATCCGATAAGAATTAAAATTTCAATTCTTTGAGTAACAGTTAAATGTGCCATAATACTTTAAATTGAATAATAATTTCTATGTCGCTTACAATACTTATTAGAAAGTCGGTGTGACAATGACACTGCAAAGATTTTCACCTTTGGAATTCGAAAAACTAAACTTGATAACGTTTTTGCTTTATTTTAATTGATTTACGTTTTCTAACATTCAATCGTCATTTACTCGAAAACTTTCCTATGTAAGAGGGCAAAATTTTAGTACTGTCTGATAGAGAATTAAACGATCTCTCAGAATCAAGAAAAAAAATATGGTGTTGCCATTAAAAAAAAATCGATGACGGCATTACTCGAAAACAAATGACATTTGAAAATCGCATTTTACGCTAAAATATGTATTTTTTAAATTAATAAATTATAGTTTAAAAAAACTAAAAAAACACGCTTTAATAGTAAACCGAACTAAAAAGTAGAAAATAATTTTGAAGTATCAAGAGTTTGTTACAGCAATAGAAAATTCCGACAATCAATTACGACTAATTAATTGGGAATAAGATTAAATTAGAAATTAAATTATTAATAAAATAATTCAATTATAGTAAAAAAAAGCGTGGGGTGCAATTTACTATATTTTCATAATGACTTTATTTTTATAAATAGCTGCACTACTGAAATAATGGTAACATTTAATATCAAGCACCCCACGCTTTTTTTTACTATAATTGAATTATTTTATTAATAATTTAATTTCTAATTTAATCTTATTCCCAATTAATTAGTCGTAATTGATTGTCGGAATTTTCTATTGCTGTAACAAACTCTTGATACTTCAAAATTATTTTCTACTTTTTAGTTCGGTTTACTATTAAAGCGTGTTTTTTTAGTTTTTTTAAACTATAATTTATTTTCTTAATTTTTAGTCTCAAAACAATAACAAAAGTAATTATAATTAATGGCCTTAATTTTTAAAATATCTTATATTTGACAATAAATCTAAATTCATTTCATTCATGTTTACGTAACCTTTCCATTTCATATAGTTTTTCTATACATTTTTTTTTCTCCAGTCTCCTCTTTCTTTGTGTTATAGTTTCATTTTTCATTTTTGTTTGTTTCTATAAAATATGCAAATTAAAATTTTTGTCAACGTTCTCGTATCAAAATCTTTTTTTTTTCTTTCTAATTTTACAAAATTTTAGATTCAAAACTTTCTTCAAAATTCTTGCCAAAATTTTCAAATCAAAATTTCTTTGAATTTGAAAATTTACGCTCTTCAAAATTTTAAAATTCAATGTCTTTTTCGAAATTTTTTCTAAATTTTTGGATTTTAAAATTTTTCAATTGAAAATTTTTTCCAAAAATTTTTATTTGAATTTTTTTATAAATTATCAAATTTTTATTTATTTCTAAAATTTTTTAAATTTGATTTTATCATATAATTCCACAATCCAAAATTATTTACAAAATTTTGTATTTCAAAACTTTTTTAAACTCCAAAATTTTATATTTAGAATTTTTTTTTTAATTTTGAATTCTGTATTTTTTTGAAATTTTTTAAATCAAAATGTTTATTTGAATTTTGTTATAAATTATCAAATTTTTATTTATTTATAAAAAAATTTAATTTAAAATTAGGCGAAAACCGAGGCGAATTCTGTCAGGTCGCCATCTATACGTGAAAAGCAAGAGCACGAATCTATTACAGTCCCCTGCCCCTGCCTTGCCTGCTTGGAAACAACACTGATGGATTGTATACACTTAACCTGCAAAGTAATCTAAATAGTTTTTATTCTGATGATCCTAGTCAGGACATTAGAACAAAGTTATTAAATAATTGTATTGTCATCAGTCCTTGACCCCTGTGCAAATTTTCAAGCTGATCAGACTTCTTGAAATTGGTGAAAATTACGCTGAAAGATTCCGTTACATACATACATACATACATACATACAGGTGAAGCTAATATAAGCGTGTTAAAAATCAACCTGTTCGAGGATTTTTCCAAAAAAATAATTGTTTCGTTTTTATTGAATTTATTCCATACTTTTGGCGCATACTGTATAAAAACAGAATTCAGTTCAAATAGTTTATAAATTTAATATGATAGGTAAATGATCATTCTGGTCATTTATCGCAATAATAAGTATGTTTTGTTTTATCGAGTAATTCATTAATGTTTTATCGATGGAGTTCAATTTTAGGACAGTTTCATAAAATTTGAAGTAGACTTGGAAACGTGATACAATTTGTTCCAGCTAAACAGGCTGTCTGCATACGAATGTGTCGCTTCGTTGTCTCGTCTGCGTGCGTCTGCCCTATCCCGAGGAATTTGTTTATTTTCTTTAGCCCTCGTCTCACGGTACCTCTCGGGTTAAGTGGTAACTATCGGTCCTTGGTTTCTAACAATATATTAGAACTTTTAGTAGGTATTCATCAAAGGAATCATAAAATATGTAGAACGCCAAAAGGGGTACGTACCGAAAATAGTTAACCAGTGAAGAAAACGTGAGTCTGTTAGTATTAGAGTAACTTAGTTTTTATGGGTTGGTTGTACTGACAGGGTAGCTTCACACCAGTGGGCGGAAATTTCAAAATATGTAGAAACATATGTTCTATTATGGTCCAATTACAAACATTTCGTTTTGGTTTCAATTATACTCTGGGATTAAAAAGCAGTACCTATAATCAACAGCTTACATTAAGTTTTCCCTAAATAGCCGTTTCTAAGTTCCTACATAGTCTGACTATTTTTCAGTGCCTAATGTAAAGGTTTTTGGCGTTCTATATATTTTAGGATTTCAATGATATTGGTGTATATTTTTTTAAAACAATTTTATAGATATTTCAATGTCTAATAATATACTTTTTGAATTAAGTAATTAAAGTACTTCAGTTGTTTCAAAATATACAATTTTAAGATGTGTGTATGTCTGTCAAATTGGTTGTTTCTTGTCAAATATGAACACTCTTTACGTATATTTTAAAAACATAAAAAAATAATTTGAAACTCCGTTTTTGATTATATTTTTTCCCTAAAAATTTAAACGATTTTTTATTTTCAGTGTGACAAAAACAATACTCAATTCGATTCAAAACATTGAAAGTGCCATAAATACAGGGTGAATCTTAAATAAGTACAAATATTTTAACCAGCAGTATAGTTTTGTGTGTAGAACACATAATTAATAGTTTTTTTACAAAAAAATCAGAAATAAAAAAGTGAAATTTTAAATAAATTTCGTAATTTTTCAGTAGAAAACTTGTTGAGGACCGCTGGCCTAGACCGACCCTTCATACTTTTATGAGTCATAGTGCTGCAGACTGAACGTGTGGTTCACAGTGTTGCCAGTATTACACAAATGTCTTTGCTTCAAGGAAGAAAAAATCTCAACTTTTAGCGAATTTTGTCAAGTGTAACATTTTATATTATTTTTTATTATCAAACTGTCATTGACTGTCATGACAGATTATCGGAAGCCCAAGTCAAACTTGTTAACCCCACATAATGCATGAAAATAGCAATAAAATTTGCTAAAAGTTGACATTTTTTCCATTTTAAATAAAAAACGCGTGCATAGTTTTTCGTTATTCTTCATAAAATAACTTAAGGAAATTGTGTTTTGTGTCCCTTTCTAACAGTGTACAATGACATTTAACTTGTGAAATGTGGATTACTGATTAAATAGTTAATTTTTTAACAAACAGGTAAGCTTGTGTGCACGTTTATGTATAATTTTTGAACATTGGACATAGTAATATCACGTAATATCTTCCTAAATATTTTACGGTAGTATTGAACTTGCGGAAATTCATTTTTAATCGTTGAAGTATAGTAAGGTTAGTTCAGATGTTAAAATTTATGTTAATATTGCTGCGTATCATACTACATACCCAATTTTACTGTACTTATGCTTAAAACAAGTATTTTTAAAATAGAACTATTACGTTAAAGGAAACGTAATATTTATATTGGAGGAGATATGGCAACCTCGCAACAAATCATATGTTTCATTACGTTGTTGGATGAAAAATCAGCCAGCGGTCCTCAAAATGTGGGTATTTTTTTAAAAAAATAATATCTCCGTAAATATTAGAAATTTTTAAAAATGGCTTTCACTAGAATGATTTAAATGACGAACTACACCAGCAGTTAAAATATTTGTACTTATTTAAGATTCACCCTGTATATAATTCTTATATACCATTGTTTTTTAAACACATGTATAAACTCTGTCATAAAAGATCAAACATAATAAAAACTTTAAAGCACTAAATCATTCATAATAGTTTTCTCTCATCGTTTTCACTACAGACATTTTATTTAGTTTTCACTGTCTGACTCATGCTGTGGGTCGAGAAAGTGGCTCTGTGCCGTATTTACATTTACATATTGGCAAAATTATGCATCTCATGTCTTAAGTTTTGCGAGCTTACATAACATAAAGTTTAGGATAGAACTTTATTAATTTCGTGTTTTGATGCCAGTGTTCGTTTAAATTTCCGACATTCACCAGCTTAATTTCAATTTAATCTCTGGCAAGAAAATTTATAGATTATTTCTTAAAGCTGCCGTTTAATAGAAAAAAAATCTACTCAGTATTTCTATTAGCGTAAAGCAAAACAAAACAAGTTTTTTTCTGAAACTGAATCATTTGCTGTAACTTTTGTTAAATTTGGACATCTGGATGCATTTATTTTGCGCAATGATTAAAACTATTATTACCTATTACTACTCATAATTTAACACAAGGCAAAACATCTGTATCCTGTGCACGTGATTTATTGCGTTTTATTACAAATGTTATGGATTATATTATTAATTAATACTAACCATGTCCATATTTTAACAATGATTGTCATACATTACGTTCGCACATGCAGTTTCATGCCGATCATCATTTAAATACACGCACACAATAATATGTTTAAAATTTATTTGTTTGTTACTTCACATACGAATCTCAGTCTACTCATTAAGGAAATTAGAAAAATACTCTGAAAATGCAATTGTATAGGTGTAGGCTCGGTTATTCAAAAACTACAATATGAAGTAATCGGGTCATTTAGCATTTTATTATTACATTTTCTGAATTATTGTGTAATTTTAATGAAAAAAATTATAATTTTCGGTTAGGTACTTAAAAGTACCTTTCTACATTATTTGGAAAACCTAACTTCTGTTAATGATTTCGTTTTAGAACTTACCGTTACATTTTTACACCTCTCATTGCAGCATTTACGAATTGGTGATTTGTATACAGGGTGTTTTTAAATGAAGTAGCAAAAATTATACTACAGATTCCTTAGGAGATTTAACCTAACTTATCTATATCCCAAGTCACATAATAAAAAGATACAGGGTGTCAAAGTTAAAATTTTATTTTCGATATTCGTAAATAACTTATTAAGAAATCCAAACATTTACATAAAATTTGTAAACGGGGGTTTTTGAGGGCGAGAAATTCAAATTTGCCCTTCCATTTTCCTCTTTTGTGAATTTCAAATGAAGCCACAGGTCTCTTCGAATTTAAAGTCTTTATTATTCTCATTGTTTCATCTAGAAAATGGTACTTCTAACATAAACGGGACCATAAACTGGAAATATTTTGACAAATTTTAATATCTATATCCGAACACATACATAGACATACAAATACAAATACAAATTTTATAAATAGACGAAGCAGCTCTCGACCTCCGCGACACCCGCGAGTTTTAGTCAGCTATTTGTACACCAATGCCGTGTCAGTTCCGTATCAGTATCAGTGAAAAATAAAAAATCGTTACTTAGATTTTAAAGATATATTTACATACATCAGTGCCATATCAGTTCCGTATCAGTATCGGTGAGAAATAAAAAATCGTTTCTTAGATTTTAAATTGGCGTGTTTATACACGTCCGTCACAGTGTCGTATCGGTGCTAGCAGTACAGCTTCTGTATCCGTTCAGTGGCTTTTAAATACGCCAGCGACGATATTTTTGTAATTTTACTGATGAACTGACTAGATTTTTCTATTGCTGAGAATGAATGAAATGCTTATCGAATTGGTACGGAATTTTGATTAATTGTATGATAAATATATTCAGATCACTTTGTTTAATCTTCTACTAACACCTATTTACGGACTACGGACGGATATGTGTAAACAGGCATCAGTGATCGACCAGAAATAACACTGATACTGAACTGATGTGGCAACTATGTGTGTAAATGGACTTTTAAGTTATGCGTCGCTAAAATTTCGAAAATTTTCTACACCGTTCCAGGGTGTAGACTCGATTTATCCCGTTTCATCTCGAAGGCACTTCATAGTTAATCGTCCTCGGAGTAGAGACAATTGGAGGAAATTTTGCAACAATGAATGGGTATAGGGGTGTTGGAGGTGTGATAATATTATTTTTATAAAACCGGAAAAATATAACAGATTACAAAAATATATAATCAAAACATACTGTATATAAAAATATACAGTGTGTCAGTTGACATCGGCATCTCTTTCATGAAATAAATGAATTCCTGTTGAAAAAAATTGTGAGTAAATGATATTTTACTTTTTCATTATTTACAAAAGACAACGAAGTCACGCAATCTAATCTTAAAGTTTTTTTTTCTAGTTTTTTTATTCAAATATATTTTTGAGTTTGTAAAAATTATTTGTTTATGAACTAATTTGACTAAGATGTATAAAACGTAAATAATTTCTTTAAATATTTAGGTGGTGACTTCATTTTAAATATGTCGACAAAAAGTAATGTTTTTTTTAATAATATTTCGTGATGTAATCGAAATGAGAAAATAAAAAATACATTATTTACAACAAACAGAAATTTAATATACCTACTATGGCTTCTTGTTTTTGGGTTAAGCTCTGTATGTATGGTTCCGCTATTAGAACCCTAGGACCGCCCGTATATCGATTTCTTGGTCATACGGCTGCTACAGTCGGAACCGTTCTTCATAAAACTATGGTCCTTTGAGACATTTCGTAGTAACTTCTGCAACTGGTTTCATTCAATGTTTCTAAAAGTTTCACTCATCGCTGTTGGAATTTTCAGTGATAACTCCGCAAAAGTGATCTCTACTGAAACCCGCTTTACAGTCTGCAATTCTTTCTGCAAGTTGCAAGTCTCTTGCACGCAGGCATGCACATTGAACAGCAGCCTATTGCTAAAGCCGTCATCTGAAAGACTTGCACTTTCAAAATATTGGCCTTGTTCGATTTTTATTGCAGCTTTTTTGCAATTCTGGTTAATAATTTAGTGATATGGTTACCACCATACGCAAAAACTAGGAATTTTTGCGTATGGTTCTATTCAAACTGCCTCCTTTCGCTTCTACTTGATTATTGTTTGATTATTGAGAACTGAAACTTTTATTTTATTCTGTTTGTTATTGTTACTTGTTAAATTTGGATAAACAATTTATTTTTTAGTGTGCATTCAGGCTAAGTGTTGGTATTTATATCACTTATTGCAATTGCGAGTTGACGACTGTAAAACAAACTGCCAAGTATGAACTTTGGGAAAGGTATTGCAGGTACAAGCGCTTATTGCAAGCCATTGTAAAAAGAATTGCTAACTGTAAATCGTAATAGAATAATATAACTAAAGATATTATTGTTTAACGTTTTTAAGCCGCGTACGTCCTATATAACTAATGGTAGTGTAACTGTTACTTTTATATCTCGCTAAAATTAAATTTCAGACCACGTTTTGACCTCGATTGTTCAAAGGTCACTGATGATCGTCTGTTGATTTTGATAATTTTTCTCTAAAACTCTTGATTTCAGCACAAACTAATTTGTTGGTTATCTTTCGAGGATGTTTAAAATTCATACTCATTAAGCATTTGATAAGGATATGCGTATTAATCGGTTCATGACTTTATTTGTATGTACATAAAATATTTATCGTGGAGTACGATGCCAATTGTTATAGGATATATTTATCGAGACATTTTAATTTTAGAAAAACCTGGAACTTGGACATTGAAAAATTATAACCGCCCACACATTTCGCTTACGTCTTTATATTTGCAGAAATATTTTTAATTAATTTCGAATAGCCAAAAAGTAACATATTGGACATTTTGTGATATTTAGTCACATATTCCTCTCATCATGAATGACTGTAGAAGGCCCAACATCATCGTACAATTGTGTGTGACTTTGCAGCACAAACAGTTTTCTTGCTAGAAATGTGATGTCTGGCCAAGAGGTATAATAATTATTTTTGCAGATCTTACAGCTTGTATAGCCGGAAATAATAAATAAAAATTATAACATTAATAATAACCAACAGTATATAATATAACGGAATTGTATTGTAGCAGTTTAAAATTTTAAAACTGCGAAATTAAAGACTCACACGATTGGCAATCCATACAATTTTTTTGAATCGACGATACTGTATATACGACAGTGTTGGAGCGTAGGTCAATCTTACGTAATTTGATTGACATTACAAACATATTCTCTGAGTACTTTTTTATTAACTACATTGATAGTGACATTAATATTAACAGTCATTTATGTAATATTATTTTTAATGTTTGTAAAAAACTAAACAATAGATTTAAACCTGGCGATCTGAGTTACAGATAAGCTCTATTATAGTGATATACTTATAAATTATTCCATAAACATTTTAATTAATTTTCTAGAGAATGTTTTTGTGCAACCGGGTATTTCAGTTATAGAACTAATAAACCAATTATGTAGTGTGTTTTATTACGAAATAATCTAGATTTATTATTGTATGCTACTTTAGTATTTAACATTAGTATGTAATGCATTTACGTACTGTTGTGTACTTTAAATTTTTTATTGTTTTGAGATTTATAGATATACTACTCTTATTTTTGTAGTAATAATTAATAAAGATTATCTTTATCCAGTGGAAGTAAGGAATACGATTAATAGCCGCTCAATGTAATGAATTAGAAAATATTTGTCACTCGATTTTGCATAATGCCTGGATATGGATATGGATGTCTGTGATAATTGATTTTCTTATAACTACACGGATTTGAAATTAAATACGCAGTGGAAGTATATGATTTTGAATAAATTGACAGTAAATAATAATTAGCTTTAATAGTCAGATTTTGCAGTTCTGTTAAGGAGAGAACGCACTATGAGGTCGCGGTCTAGGCGTATCGCGCTCATTTCTGTACCAAACTGATCACGAGTTTTTACAAAGTCAGTCCCATATGTCGTTCTCTATGCGCTTCCAACTTATTCTACATTTAAGTGTCAAAATATTATACAGTGCTTTCGAAAAGTAACGAATAAATTCATTATTTTTTAAATTGAGAAGTTTTCGAAAAAATCCCCTGGCACGTCGATTTTGTTTTTAAAAAAGGCACTTTTTGACATACGACCCATATTTCTGACGTCATCGTTGTTCGAGATATGACCTCATCGACGATTGTTTTAAATAGCAACCCCCAATTTTGACTATGCCATTTGAAGAGCGTGTCATTCTACATACATACATCATGAAACATTATGATGTATGTATGTATGTAGAATGACACGCTCTTTCAAATGGCGTAGTCAAAATTTGAGGTTGCTATTTAAAACAAATTGTCGATGACGTCATATCTCGAACAACGATGACGTCACAAATATGGCTCGTATGTCAAAAAGTGCCTCTTTTAAAAACAAAATCGACGTGCCAGGGGATTTTTTCAAATACTTCTCAATTTCAAAAATAATGAATTTATTCGTTAATTTTTGAAAAGCACTGTATGTGGAAGATGTATTTTTATTAGTTCTTTAGTTGTTTATTTAAAATGTTTACAGTTGTTACTGAATGCATCTTCTCATTTTCAACTGTCTTTGTTCCTACCAATAAAATTTACTTGGCTCTTGGTATTTCAATTATGGGCGGTAAACCTCAAATAAAATTGGCAATAGACAACAAAGTTTCTTCAGTATTTAGTGTCTACACAGTATTATATATAAAATATTGATTAGCAGTGTGGACAAATTGTTTAAATAGGAACAAAATCACACCCAATACAGCAAATTCCAAAAACATATCCTCAATTTTGTCACTTGGTGTATATGAAAAAAATTTTAGCTGTTAAACAAATTTGGAAGAAATAAAAAGTTTCATTGTGTTGCCTCAGTGTGGACAAGATTTTAGGGTGATGACACACAGTGGTTTGTGCACAACTTATGGGGGATAACATCGCGGTTTTCACAGCTAACAGCGCGTTGTTTTCATTGACCAAGACGTTTAAAAAAAAACGGGACGGCAAACAGCATCGGTGTGTCGCAGTATATCTAGTGTTTAGTAAATAACAGCCAACTGGTCTGCCGTGGCAGTGAAAACCGTCGTGTGTGTAATCTCTTTAAGAAGATATGAGTATTCCACAGTGTTGCCATTGTTACACTAATGTTTTGAAATACAAGAAAAATACTAATTAAATACACAAGATATTTAAAATAATAATTCTGGCCGTGAAAATAATAAAACGATTTAAATACGTTTTATAATATGCTAATGCCACAACTATGAAAACAGATGCGCCAGGCATTACATAATTTAATACGTCATTTTAAGTTAAAAAAATAGTTTAGTTCGGTCGCAAATGCAAAAGTATCTCCTAATAATTTTCAATTTACATGTATTAGAATTATGAAATCTCTTTCCACAAATATTCCATGTTTTCTTTCCACTTGTACCTTGTAGCGACCTCGCTAGCTGTCAGTTCTAGGGTGTGGCTGGTGGCTCTGCTCCCTGCGGCACCAGCTTCTTTTTTGCATTCGATTGATACTGCTTATTCAAATGTTAATTTTTTATCTTCTTCATGAAGTCTGTCTCAAATTGCACCCTTTGAAAAGTCCATAATAAATCAGTCTTTTAGTAATTCGTCCAGCATATTTCCTTTGAATGTGGAGTGGTAGTTCACAACAAATTTCAGATATAGGTCAGCTAATATTTTATTTTGCCTTCTCTTGACATTGAACGCATATGTGAAGTTGGTTATTTTGTTATTCCACTTTTTGTGTACAAGTTTATTTTTAATATTTGTTTCACCCACTACGAAATCACTGGATTCAAAATAATTAGCACGTTTGAGGTTAAGTAGTGAAAATTAACTTTAATGTGTTGTGTGAAAATCATAGTTTTTTGTTATTCTTCACAAAACAACTTTAGGGAATAATTTACTATGGTATTAACTTGTGAAGTTTGGATAAACTGTTAAAATATTTAATTTTCCAGCAAGTAGGTAAGCTTTTATGCACTTTTATGTATAATTTTTGGAGTTATTAAACAAAGTAACTTCCTAAATACTTCAATTGGTAGTATCGATCTTGCGGAAATTCATTTTTTAATCGTTTATGTCAAGATCAGTTAAGAAGTTAAAATTTGCAATGTTAGTGCGTAGTGTACTACCTATCAATTTTACTTTACTTATCCCTTCACCACAAGTATTTATAAATTAGAATCAATCACAAAGATTTACGTTAAAATAAAAAGATTTTTTTGTAAAAGAGGCGATATAGCAACCTCGCCTTCAGCAGGTCATTATGGTTTATTAGGTTAGGTCATCATCTGGTAAGCGGTCCTCAAAATATGGGTATTTTTTCATAAATTAGTATCCGTAAAATTTTAAATTTTTACAAATTACTAAACTCATGATGAACTACACCTTCAGTTAAAATATGTGTACTTATTTAAGGTTCACCCTGTACATCACATAATATGGACGTTTGGAAATTTTCCTCATTTAAATTTATTTGAAATACACTCCAAAAAAAGTGACGCACTTGACCAGTCGACCGATTTTTAATTTTTATTTATCGGCCTCCGGAAACTCTCACAGAAATGGCAGATGCATTAGTGGAAGAATGGGATCATATACCAATGGAAATGATAAGAAACCTAATATCCAGTATGCCGCGTAGATTAGAAACCCTAGAGTTGCTAGGGGAGGCAATACACGGTATTAATCAGTTACCTCAGTTTATAATATTGCGTTTAATAAGTGTTTCGTGAAAATCGTATGTTTTTTTACTAGAAAACTTTCTCGATAAATTAAGAAAGTTGCAAGACTTGAGCAAAAAAGCTGTAATTTGGACAATTTCAGAGATAAATCAATGAATAAAAAAAATTCTCGCAAAAGAAGCATCTTTCATATAGAGTGTAATCACCTACTATACCATTGCTTGATTAATACACAGGGTGAGTCAAAAATGAGTAAAAAACATGACTTGAGTTTTTCCACTATCATCCAGGAGGCTTTGAAAAAATTTCGACGTCTTTAATTTTCTTTGAAAGGCAAAGAAAATACCGAAATTACCTACCAACACACAAAAAAAAAAATGAAATCGGCCAGCTGGTTTAGAAGTAAAAAGAAAACAAAAGTTTGGTAAAAAATCAAGTGCGTCACTTTTTTTGGAACTGACGAGTTGAGCTGTGGAGAGTAATTTCTGAATTTTTCTAGTTTTATTTCCTTCACTTAATAACCTGCTTGTGTAAGAAATTGATTGGCACAATTATATAAATTGCTCGGACGGTCGCCTTTATTACTCTGCACTGCAATTTACAGACGGCCACTTTAATACAATATCGATTAGAATACTTTATTATCTAGGAACAAATGGAACGATTCCCATATTAAAAACTAAAGCTGGCTGTGGAAGAATGCCGCTTCGATAAATGGGCTTACGAAAATAGACGTACAGTTCAAATAACATATTTTGTGAAGAGGACGCCCACCGCAAAGTTATTGTTTAATATTGTTAGCGAAATGTAAACCGCAAATGAGTGTCGTGTACCGAGCGCGTTGTGTTACCGGTTCTGTTTGTTTTTGTGGTTTAATAATTAGCTGAGCTGAATGAGATTTTTCCGAATCGACAGCACTTTGAGAAGATGATTATGAGAGTAGGCTATGTTTATGTTTTCGTAAAGGACGATTTACTCATAGTATACATAGTGTATGTATAACCTTTAACCTATCATTGACGAATGTTGCAAATATTATACAATGCGTCCTTAAAGTCTAGCAAAAATTCATTATTAGATAAATAAAAGACATTATTGAAAATTCCCGAAACAGATCGATTTTTGATTTTAATTTACTTTTTCCCCAATAATAATTTATTATACAGGGTGATCTACCTTCGTGTAATGACGTCATCACATTTTTTTTTAAATGGAACATCATATTTCTTTCCCAGTTTCCGGATTACCCTAGCTGACCTGTTTCCAAAAATGTATCACAAGTTGCTCCTAATTATTCCAAGATGGGCAACAATACCCAAATTATGTACAAATACTAAAGCTATTTACAAATGAATAAACGTACTAAAAAATTCATTGAAATTACTACGAGTCATTTTAAAGTGTCTACTGGAATGTACTCAAGTTATAAAAACATTGGTGTTACATGGAAAAACGTAGAGAAACGTGATCGATCCTAGGAAATTTTATTGTTCGCTAATAAAACCTTTGAACACAAAAACCTAAATTAAATTTTCAAATTGTTGACCATTTACTGCCAAACAATGGACCAGACGAGAAACAAATTCTTGTTGTACATTTCCATTAACTTCAGGCAGGATGGCACGAACTTCTTGTCTGTTCGTTCCTTGAGATCGTCAAGATTATTTGGCTTAGTGACGTATACTTTGCTATTTACATATCCACAAAGGAAAAATTCAGCCGTGTTAAATCTGGCGATCTGGCGGGTCATGTCCTCTTCTGTCAACCCACCGATGAAGAAACACGTCACGGCGAACAGCGATGGCATAGTGCGGCGGTGCATCGTCTTGCTGTAACCAAATTGTGTCATTGGGCGAATGTGGTTCTTCTTCATTGGGGAACAGTACAACTAAGGAAGGAACTAAATCAAATTGAAGAAAATATAAATATTTGCGCCATCTAAATCTCCTTCAAAGAAATACGGCCCCAAAATTCGATTATCAACAATTCCGGTCCAAACATTGACCTACTGGGAACGCTGTGTGCTTCCATCGTCCAGTGTTGATTTGGATCTGACCAGTACCGACATTTCTGTTTATTAACGGTGCTTCATCCAAGAAAATTATGCGTTTGACAAAATCCGGATATGCCTGACAAACATCATTCGCAAAACTCTGTCCGTCTGTCGAAATCGTCGTCGGAAAATTCTTGCACTAAGTGAACTTTGTAGGGATGGTACTTGCTTTTGTGAAGAAATCAAACGAAAACAAGTTAATTAAAAAGTACTTAATACTTTAAGAAAGAACCAGTTAAAATGGATTCACTCGTACAATCTTATAGTAAACTGTTTGAAATTGATTGCCTATAAAAAATGCACGAGCCTATTCTATCAGATAAAATTAAAAAAGGTTCAAAGAAATTATTATGACAAAAACTTTGGTATTTGCAACTAATTTGGGTATTGTTGCCCATCCTGTAACAATTAGGAGCAACTTGTGATACATTTGTGGAAACAGCTCAGCTAGGGTAATCCGGAAATAGGAAATAAAATGTTGTTCCATTTAACAAAAAATGTGATGACGTCATTACTCAACAGTAGGTCACCCTGTATATTAAATTATTGAAAAAAAGTAAATTAAAATCAAAAATCGACCTGTTTCGAGAATTTTCAATAATGTCTTTTATTTACCTAATAATGAATTTGTGCGTGGCCCTAGGGACGCACTCTATATTGTAAGTTTCTGTTTCACATGTCATATTTTAAAATTGGTATTATACAGGGTACGCCTCTGACATTCTCATTAGTTTTATTTGAAACTAAAACGTTCCTATTTTTATTTTTTAATAAAATGAAAAAAATACTAGCAGATGATGGATAAACGGATGGAAACATCGAATATTAATAATAATAATAATATCTCTACCCTTCATTCTAATCACGAGGATTAGCCCAGAAGTCGAAGGCTTGTGCGGGAGAGGGGGCAGCATATTACTATTAAGCAGGCCGCATTTGCGCCCAGGAACGACTTACATTGGTAGGCTCCAACCACCATTCAGTGCAGGGAGGAATGAGGGAAACCTGGAAAACCTCATTAATTAGGGGGGTAGTCAAATGTAAATCGGTATCAACTTCTCACACTGACCCAAGCCAACATTCTTCCACCCTACCATACCCGCAGAGAGGGTGCCAATCCTTTCCACGAATATAACTTATATACGGTCTACCGGCTGCGGGGGTCGAACCCACAGCGATCTAGTCACCTCGATTCAAGTATTGATGCCTTAAACTGTGCGACGACTGAACGATTACAGTCATAAGAATAATCTTACCGCAAAATTATTAAAAAAATAAGGCTGAATATTTTTCTCGGAGAAAGTTTATACAGGATGATTCAAAACTTGTTTAAAAGAATTTGGAAATAGATGAGTCATGAAAAATGAAGTCAATATCGTAAAATTTTTTGTAAAATCCGATTACTTATCGTATTAACTTTATTGTGATGCAAGTATTTACATTAGTTTTTTAAATATCAAAATGGCTTACGTCTATAGCAACTCGCAGTTGATGGATATTGTTTTAATTTATGGTGAAAAAAAATGCTTTAGCACAAGGTTGTGCAGTAAGTGCAAACGCTGGGGTGGCACGGGAAAGAGTAACCGCAAAAAAAAAACATTTTTTCGCCCGTTTTTGTGTAGTGTGTAGCAAGAACGGGGAAGGTCGTCCAGAGGTCTCCGTGAGCCTAAATTGATCGTGATGAAAAATCTAGGTGAGCATAATTCGATTTTTCCAATATTTGTCCGACTTACCCCTACTTAAGGGGTGGAAAATGGTCGATCAATTCTTGGTAAAAATTGGCGGGAATGTGAATGGCAAGGAAGAGATCAGGGATGTTCTTCCAAAAATGCTCAAGGTGAAAAACATCCCCCGCGTGTGGGTAAAACCACCCCTATTGCCGAAAACCGGCAACAAATGACGTTCCCTTCATGAATTGCCTTTTTTATAACTCCAAATGATATGAAATACATGCCCCCATAATTCGTTCTTATGTCGGATTTTGATCAGTTACCCCTACTGAAGGGGTGGAAACTACCCCTAAAACAAAACAAAAAACAGAAAAAATGGTCACCAAAATCTGGGTAAAAATTGGCAGAATTCCACATGGCAAGGGTAACATCAAGAATGCCCTCCTAAAAATGCTCAAGATGAAAAACACCCCCCGCGTGGGGGTAAAACCACCCCTATTGCCGATAGCAGACGGGGAATGATATCCACTTCACTTTGTTTCCCCCACTACCCGATAAATGATACGAAAGATGGGCCCCATAATTCGATCTTTTGCGAAATTCTGACCAGTTTTCCCCGACTTCAAAGGTGGCTTAAGTAGGGGTAAGTCGGGCAAATATTGGAAAAATCGAATTATGCTCACCTAGATTTTTCATGACAATCAATTTAAGCCCACCCTTTGTACAACCTTCCCCGTTCTTGCTACACACTACGCAAAAACAGGCGGATTTTGCGGTCACTCTTTGCAACCGAATCATGGAAGAGATGGAGGTCAAGGGCGTCCACGGCGTATTACAGCAGTGTGACGTGTCAGACATGAGGCTCAATTATATCCGTACCATGCGTGTCCAAGCATTAATACCAAAGAGATTGGACGAGGAGAACTGGTACAATGGCCTCCATGATCTCCTGACTTCATCATTCATCATTTGAACTTATTTTTGTGGCGATATTTGAAAAATGAAGTATATTGCATCAAAGTGGACACTATTGATGACTTACGCAAGCGCATTATAGCTGCCGCCATTAACTTACAAGTTCAAAACGGGCAAGAAGCATAAACATTTGTGTTGGTTTGTAGAAACTGGGTAAGCGGGCCCAAAATGTTGTTGTAACATCTGGTATGTCAAACTATTTTACTAATCAAAATCACAAATTAATTCTATTAATAATAAAAGCAGTTGAATTTGCATTTGCCGTATAAAAATAGGCTAGGTGTTGTAAAATGTAATTTATTTGTCGGTCGCCAATTATACGCCGTATCAAGTTTTACAGTGGACAACTTTCCAGTCCCATGCGGAAGTGTATTTTTAAATCATTTTTTGAACTGCTCTTTTTGTCTTTGTTTTTACAAAATTATATTTGTAAGAGTCTGTACCTTCAAAAATTATTTTTTAGATAAGTTTTGAATCATCCTGTATAGGCTTTTGTTATAAATAAATAAAAATAATTAATTCTATAAGCTCCTATGTTTTATCATTGCCAAGCTTTCTGAGATTCCTGTAAGAGTATTATAAGAATCACATATTTAACATAGCCAGAAAATACAATAGGGTGTTGTCCACAACTCCTATAAAGCTGATTTAAGTATAAATACTTTATGTGTGTGGTTTACTTTGCATTATGTAAAAAGTATTAATAAGCCTGAATTCTGACACAAATATTGTATATTAATTGTAGCAGTTACAAAACTACTCCGATTACTAATATATGTTTGTAAAACAACACAAACAATGCATCTTCGTAGATCGATCTGTTGTAGGTCTCTTTATAGCGGGGTCAAATTTCTTTTATTAGCAAACATTTATGTATTATTTTATTGTATGCTACTTAATAAAACAACAAACCAACTAAAATGAAACATTTATTTGGATCTCAAAACAATAGTTTTATTCGATACCACAGGTACTACGGTACTCGATGGCTGCGTCACTTTGTTCTTTGGCAGTTGGTACGTTGTCCTTTTTGGTAGTCCTGAATAAAGAAATTTACATGGATAAAAACATTTATTTGCATACAAATGATACATCTGGCTAGCCTTATGTTCAGATGACACTCTGTATAAAATAAATTAGAACACTTTCTACCAAATCTAAAACTGATGTGCTGCCTACAGTGCCTAAAATTAATAGCACTATTGGTCAAAGAAGTTTCAATTTCTTAATTCCATTTATTTATAAATATATACCGCTTAATATCAAAAATATAAATTCTGTAACTTTATATAAGAAAAAAGTAAAATTTTTACTTCTGGCAACATTTAGAAATATATACATGAGATTATTGATAGAAAAAACTATATTTATTAAATTAAATTACCTATAACAAAAACACAAAAATACGATATTGCTTACCTATGAAACAAAGTGTTTTATTTAATGTTTGATATATGAATAATGTGTTAAGAGAGTGATTAATATATGATGTATCCAATGATTCAGTGTATGAAATTGAAATGTGTGAAATTGATAATGTATGAAATTAAAAATGTTTAATATACAGGGTGTTCCAGAATGATGGTCAAATATTTTACCAGTGTATTCCACAAGCCATTTCAGGGGGGGGGGATCTTCATATGGAGTTTTTTAATTTGGGTCCTTCCTGTTGATATTTCGAGTTGACGGAAAAAAATAGTTTTTTTATTTTTGCTCAAAAACGGTCACTTAGAAATTTCAATTTTAGTACACGTTATCAGCTAGTCAAAAGCTATTTCGTGGTGGTGTCCATTCCTTAGCTCATGTTTCTGGAGGGCGGTAATAAGCAACCCCTAGATTTATTACTTTCAGAACTTTTTCCTGCAATGGCCGATTTCAACAAAACTTTTTTTAAAAGATACTACACCTAATTATACTACTGTTTTTCCTCTTGAAATTTGTTCATACAACCAACAGTTTTCGGGGGGAAAAAAAGTTTTTCTTACTCTAAACATCTTTTCGTCACCGGTTACTGATAACCGCAGTAAACAACTGACTCTTCCGTACAAATAGTAGCTAATAAATTGCCGGATGCATACGGCAGGATTGGCAACAGTTATAGGAATACCTTTGTTTAGAAATATTTGCAAAAACTGTCAATTATAGACCTGTCAATATAGATAATGGCGATTTGTTAAGTAAGTAAGGAAAACTTTTTTTCGCGCAAACTGTTCATTGCATGAAAAAATTACAAGAGGGCAAAAAGTAGTAAAATTAGATGTAGTACTAAAAAAAAAGTTTTGTTGAAATCGGCTATTGCTGGAAAAAGTTCTGAAAGAAATAAATCTAGAGGTTGCTTATTTCCGCCCTCCAGAGACATGAGCCAAGGAATAAACACCACCACAAAATAGCTTTTGACTAGTTGATAATGTGTACCAAAATTGAAATTTCTAAGTGTAACCGTTTTTAAGGAAAAATAAAAAAACTATTTCTTTTCGCCATTTTGAGACTCGAATATCTCAACAGGAAGGATCCAAATTGAAAAATGTCATATGAAGATTTCCCCCTGATATGAAATGTGGAATACACTGATAAAATATTTGACCATCATTTTGGAACACCCTGTATACATTATTGGAAGCAATAATAACTATACTTACATGTGGTGTATTTATTTTAGAACAAATTTGTAATATTTTCTAACTGAACTTCCCCCACGTACGAGGTAACTTTTGTGGGGTCACCCGTTTATATATCAAACTTAATCATAAGTATTTTATAACATGTGAACTGTATATTTGTAATTTAATAATGCATTATGCATCTGTATACATTTATGTGGATGGTAAATAAATTATTATTATTACTTTAGAGCAAGTTAAAACATTACAAATTGTTTCTTTGTAATTTGAAATTTTAAAATGTTATTAACTCATTTTGCTTGCTTTTGCTGCGGCTTTCTCTATAACGCTGCATACTCAAAAATCGAATTTATCTCAAAAATGAAAAGTTTTACGAACAATTATCAAGAGTAATCAAATATTCTAAACAAAATTTTACATGACGTAATAAAAATCTTCCCCAGGCGTACGTCAGAAAAAAGTGAGGGGATAAAATAACCTCTTCTCCCAGTTTCTACTTTTGTTTTTAAACGTAGTTTACAATAATATTGAGGATTTGGTTAATAACAAGAAGTATCTATAAAATTTCAAAGAGATGCGTGAAAATCTGAAGAAATTATAGCGAACAAACAATTTTAAAAGTTCAACTGTAACACCTTGTATTGTTAAGGTAGGCATTTTTAAATATAGGTAAGTAGGGTTAAATCATCATATCTGGCCGTCAAAAATACGCAGTTAACGGGATGGCCTCATTCTTTGTTACATCCTGTAGATATGGACACAAACTAATAGATTACTATAAGTTTTTTCAGGTGTAATGCATTGCTGGTTGGCATATTAGTCCGCAGAGTAGCTGTTTCCCAAAAATTGTATACACAGTTTGTAAATTTTTGTTTAGGAAAAATTTTAATTTTTGTACCATCTGTTGTGGTCTGGGTTCGACCCCGCATCTTCAGTATTGGCAATAACGGAAAGTATGGTTCGCATTTTTTAAAATGAATGTGCACCCTCTTCCACATAGTCTTTCACTTTGAATTTAGAGGATGCCTAATGAATATAATGTATTTTTAAACATTAATTTTTGTACGAGATAAAGATTTTTTACGAATTTTTGTGAACCATGGAAAAATTATTAACACTTACCACTGTTTTCAAGTGGATTTGCTAGTTTTTAAATAAGTTTTGAGCTATTTCGTATTTATTCGTATTTAGGACTTTGTCCTTATGATGATCTTTATTAAAAAAATTAATGTCTGAAATTAATTTCCGTTGTTTCCGGCGCATTCGCCAAATTATAGAAATAATTACTGTTGTTATTTTAGTCTGGTAATAGGTCAATTGTAGTAGAAAAACTAAATTTTTAAAAAATGACAACGTTTCGGCTTATATTTCAACCATCTTCAGGGCTCTAGAAATGTAATCGTGTTATATAACCAATATAAAATTACACATTAAAATTACAATTTTTACCTTAATATTAGAGCAAGCTAAGTACTTAGTAATATTTATTTTTATTTTATTCATTTTAAAAGAAAGAGGACAATGTAGGCAAACATAAATTAAGCTATAAACAAATTACAATTAACAATTTTATAAAATACGTGTGTTTTCTTCGTCCAATTTAATGTAAAATTAATTGTTTATGAAAAGTGTCAATTACAAATATTGATAATATATACCCATACATAGAATTATAAATCACATCACATCAATGGGAAACAATGCTTAGTCAATAAGAATCGAGAACTTTTATTCAAATAATGTATCGACTTTATAGATACGGTGACCGAAGCGTTGTCTAGTCGATACACGAAACACTATAATAAATGGGAAGTGTCCACTATTATGTTGAATATACTTTCATGTTTATTTTATAATAGCTGTTACGATATATATATCTTATTTTATCAGTGTTATTTCTTAGTTAATTGCAGGTAGGTATTTACAATTCGCTCAATCAGTCGCTCCGGACTGTTAATTTCAATTCCATATACCTTCGATTTAAAATGGCGCCGTACGTAATATTCAACAGAAGTGATGACCTTGAAGGTCACTCAAAAGACCCACCCGGACCTATGCACATATTTGAAAAATTGTCATTCATAATTTCCCCCCCCCCCAAATGGAAAGGTATACGTAGTATAAAATAAGAATTAATTCTGAATTTATTGATAAAAGTATGTTTACTTAGTTTTAACTTGAAAAAATCTCTCACAGACAGACATTTGATCGAATAATCAAATCATGAACATTTATATGCACAATCACAACAAATTTACCATAAACTCTACTACTTCTGCTCTACTCAAAAATGTGAACAGATTTTTCATAATCCTACATACAGGATGTTGTTATTGCGAATAAACAAAATAAAAAAAATATGCCATCAGATCTACATTTCTGTTTCGCTTATGACGTTAGTGGATTTAAAGAAGCAAGAATAGTACTCTTACCAAAAATTATTTGATTATACAGAGTGGTTCGCCTTTTACAACAAGTGAAAGAAATAGGTAAAATTGATAAAACGCTCTGTATCTCGGTAATGAGAATGGTTAGACCTGTCAACAAAAGTTAGTTTTTTTGAGACCTACTAGATGCCCTGTATTCACTGTTAACGTATGTACATTTCTCAATGAAACACCCTGTATAACCTTGTCGCATCAGTGACTGTATAGTAAGTACATTATAGCTTGTATCAGATTTCTCAGAAATTGTATGTGCAACATAAAGATCAATTTTCAGTTTTATAATTTCTGTTTGTCATTAATTCAACTGCATGCATTACACCCACTATTATTAAGACGTTTTATTAAGTTCAATAGTTAGTTTATAATTAGCTAATTATATCTACTTATTTGTTGAACTCGATGCTACATGCAAATTTTATTCTATCGATTGTGCGTGATGTAACTAGGACTTTTAATACGCTAAATGAAGTAAGCTGGTGACAATTATTGTCATTCTAGTTCACCTAGAATTTTAGTTAGTATATGAAATGAGCACAAAGCAGTATTATGTGAGAAATCGTGGGAAAACATGAAGGTATGAAATATTTAATATAGTTGGCTTTTGTACAGTTCAACATTTATTGCTTTCGATCTTCTCTGTCGACTGGCACTATTGACCATTTATTTTTTATTCATTATTACGTGCTTCGACGAGAAAATGTTGCTTTGTTGTAACAAAAGGAATTTGAAGGATCGTAATATATAGGGACATTGAAAGTTAAAAGGTTTATTTAACGAAATAATACTCGACATGATTATAATTTCTTCCAACACTTCAATAGTGTTATCATATCTAGATGTAACTTCTGTTGTCATTGTTGTGTATTATCTATTTGAGTTTTTATTTACATATACATATAATAGCAGATCTTTTCAAAATGTTTTGTCGTAAAATTAAAAGTCCAAAGTGCCTGATGGTGTTTACTTCAAGATATAGGTATGAATTTTTAATGACTTTTTCATTCTAAAGAAAGTAATTATCTTACACATAAAAGTGTAAAATAATTTAGTTAGATGTACTTTTAATTGTGAAATTCTGAAAGTACCTACCTACATTAACTAATCCTGGAGATATAAAAATGTGTTGGATTAGTGACTCACCACTGATAAAAATAGTATCAAACATAATATGTAACTTAATAAATATTTGTGTTAAAACATCGGTAGTATGAAAACATGGCAAATTTTATCGATTTCCACTAAATGACTCATATATAAATAGCCCAGTGATGAACAAATTTACCTGAATTAGAAGATTAGATATTAATTACTTTATCACTCTTATCTCCTCTTTTTTATTCTACTAAAGCTATACAATTTTTTGTCACATGCACACAGTATATAATACTGAAAAAGCAGTTTATGAAAACGTAAATGTATGAGAATTTGCGGAAATATTCCTAAATAAATACTTTTGTGACAATAAAATGAAGCCTTAGTAGGTAGAAGTGTAATTTAAAATATTAAACAATTGTTTTACTGAACGAATTAAAGAAATCAGTCAAATTATATTGGCCGTTTCGTAAAACAATAAATTGGAGACAATAAAATGGATTATACTTTATTGCCAGTTTTAGACATGTTTAATGACCAATTGAAAATTATTTTTTATACGTTCTATAGTGTTAATGCTTCTATTTATTTGAAGTGCCTATTTAAAGAATATTGCTTCTTTTAGTTGAGTATCTGATAAGTTATAAATTATAACTAGTATGTCATATTTAGGATTGCATCTTCAGGTGGTCTCCTTTAAGTTGAATCAACTATAAAAATTATTATAAAAATTAAAATTATTTGTTAAATATCGACAATGACAAAAAGTCAATATTTAAATTCAAATTTTAATTTTTATAATAATTTTTATAGTTAGATATTTGATTCAACTTAAAGAAGACCACCTGAAGAAGCAATCCTAAAAATGCAGAAATAGGTCAGATCTCATCTATTGTGGTTGAATTTGTCGTGTTCCCACTGCCAAAAAGTGAAGTTAGATATTTATAGAGTGTTTCAAAAGCAGGTTAGTAAATTAGATTTTTTTAGATAATTATTGAATAGAGCTTTGTCTGTGGAATTGTTCATTAGCATACCTAGATGTTTGGTATCAGAGAACATACATATGACTTCATTGATAGGAATTGTAGGAGATTTGATTTATATTAGCTTAAAATACCTTTCTAAAACAGTAAAAAAATGTTACAAAAGCTAATAATAAGGAATATATGGGTAGATATTGTGGGTGTAATTCAACGCAGGTTGGGGCTTTTGTCCATTGAGTAGTTAGTTTCACACAATATTATTAATACCTAAAAATATATAAAAACTTTTACATAAAAGGTGAACATTTTTCAAGTAGGTATTGTCATATTTAATTCATTGACAGGATGTCACTTTTTGTCATTGTCAATATTTAACTTCAAATAATTTTAATTTTTATATTTAGATGATAAATATGTGAGTAGATATCCACCTTTTAATAAAATTCCAATAGCATTAACGCATTAATTCAAATTCAACAACCAAAGAACACTATCGAACGTCTGTTGTTATGAAGAACTTCTCGTGAATAACTTGCAGAAGTGCTATTGTATCCAAATGTCAAATGTTCCTCGCGATACCAGAGCCAGAGCAACGTGCGAGAAAGATAAATGTACCTGTGAATTTCTAAAATAAGGATCTTTGAAGTTTTGTTTACAATGTTGCCACATTTCTATAAATAAAGAAAGGTGTTCATTACATTAGATTAGATATTTTGTATACTACTATTTTGTATGTACGCACTACTTAGGTAAACACGAAATAAACAATAAAATTATCGCATATCCTACTTAACCCGTCATTATTTGAGAAAAATGCTCACGGTCAAAAAAATATCCGATTACAAGTTAACGCTAGAAGCCTAATCATTGACCGGCTATCTAGCTAGCTTACTTTCTGAAGAGGCTGGTTAACAGAATTGGGCACAACATACAGTGACTAACGGAGATTATATACTTGTATGAAATGTAATCAACGACGTAGGTATTTTTTTAGCATATTGTGAGTATTTCGCTCAGCACACGACCAAAGATGTTGCAAGAAATTCATGCTGTCAAAACAGATGTCTATGAAATGTGTGCTGTACTTTTACTGTATTAAAAAAAAAAAAAGACAAACAATATATGCGGTAAATGCGACAGCTATATGTGGACTGAACATGCCAAATAATACTTCCTTTGTATCTACTTCTTCCTAGATAGATGTGTTTATATTTAAAAAAAATAATAAAATAAAATTTTTTTGTTTATTTGTTATTTATTTCATACATATAATGCTAACTTAAAGGCTTGTTGTCATCTAAAAGCCTAAAAAGTATTATTTTTTATTGTGAGCAGAACACTCACGTTGCGACCAATGGTGTTAAAAATGGAAATTTGAGAACTTGTACATGGTGATTCAGTCATAATTGAGAAAAAAATTACTGGACCTTTTAAAAGAAACAAATCTTATTCCATAACTTCCGGTACATTCGACCGTTGAAACAGGCCGACACCGCGTTGATTTGGGAGCAGTGAATGAATCGAGGCCGCCAGCGGTCAGTAAAGGAAAGAACGCACTATATGGTCGCGGTCCCGTCGCGCAGCAGACCAGGCTAGACTCGTACTCGTCTAGTAATAAATCTTCTAATGCTTTTAAATGTACACGTTTGCACTAGCGGGTCGCGAACTGGACTCTTTAAAGAATTTCGGCCAGTCAAATAATCGAGCTAATAAAATACATCCTACACAGAACATATTTTGACATCTAAAGTACAGTAGAACAAGGCGCTTAGAGAATGACATATGCGACTGATTTTGTAATAGTGCGAAATCAGCTCGGTACAGAGCGGTCTGCGATGCGTCTACATCGCGACTTCATAGTGCGTTTTCTCCTTTATAAATTAGTCGCATATGTCGTTCTCTATGCGCTCCCGACTTGTTCTACTCTACTATTTAGGTATCAAGTTATGTCATTTAAAATCATTAGAAGATTCTTCACAAGATGAGATCGAGGCTAACATAGTCTGCAGTACGTCTAGACCGCGACTGCATAGTGCGTTTTCCTCTTTAACAGTCCGAAAAGAGGTTTAAATAGTTATTTGAAAAAAATATTTGTTTTCTCATTTAAGCATTTTTTTAATCGCATATAATTTTGCCATATGAAAAGTTGTACTAAATGAAACATATTTGCCTTAACAATTTTTTTCTCTGTCCAACGGTAAAGAATTATGGCAGCAAACAGGTCTTGAATATGTGACAACTTGCTTATGTTTTATCTTAGGATTGTTATGTATTTATACATAATAATTATAATGGTACACCTAAACATAAGTACTTACTGTAAATGGTTTTCTTAGAGCTCTTTTCACAACGCAGAATAATAGTAGTGTTTAAAATGACTTGTTCCTTGCAAGAAGCATTTACCGTACAAATGTCTCATAGCCCGAGTGTTTTGCCTAGATTCGCCGTAAATTATCATGTCATGCAGTTGGTTATGGTTAGTATAAATTGTTCCATTTTTGTTTATGTGACAGGTGACACTCACAAACATCAACGAAAAACTGAAGAACAATGAAACTTACTAGCTATACGCATCACTATGACTAATATTACTTTTAGGTTATCAGCAGCAGTCTGACACTGTAACGCTGTCGAACGTTACAGCTTCAACGAGTTTCTCGGAAGCTTCAGTTATTTACTTCATTGATACTGATCCAAAAATTAAATTACGAACAAATTAAGTTACAGACGCATTTACTTGTATTTGTAGGCAAACTATTCGTTTTAGATATTTTCTTCATATCTTTTTTATTACTTTTGGTCAGATACTTAAACTCTTAAAAATTACGGCACATATTCCACCCTGTATATATTCCCTTAAAATGTGACACGAGTGAGTCACTCTGTATATAACACCAACATTGACGGCTGTACTAGGTCATTCAGATCTCCATTTTTAATGTTATAATAAGTGATATTTTACAATTTCTCAAATTCGACAACATAGTAATCATGTATATTAAAAATATTTAAAAAGAGCACAGTACTCCTTATTACACCAATATTGTAGCTGATTACATATTTCAAAAAAATTTTGGTTTCTTGAAAACAGTTTCATATTACTTTAAAGATGTATTCACAATTTTTAATAATTTAAAGTGAGCTAAGATGAAAATAGACTGTAAAAAAAATTAATATAATTTTATCTGTTGTGTTGACATATTAAATTGAGACATTTTATTGTATTTGAAGGTCAGCTAAATATATCATACAGAATATTAGGATTGATTAAGTAATATCAAGACATATCAAACGAAAATTTGGATTTTTGAGCATGTAAAATTTTGTTTTTTTTAATAGGTACTTTAGGATCTTCCACTAGTGATTATAACGCTGGCCATTATTTGAGATTTGTTTTTTCTTAAGTAATTTTCTAATATACTTAAGCTGTTTCAGAATGTTTATTTTAGTTCTTATGCATATTTTCTTTATACTCTTTCTCAATATTAGCAATTACTTATTAACTATATTCAGCCAGTACTTTAATATTAATTTAGCTAACTGATATGTATTGTTTGTTCCAGTCTCAAGATGGTGGAACAACGCACCCACACAAATCTGCTCGTCATAGATCACCAACTACTAGTCTAAATCGTACAGCAGATATGGATGACTCTACACTGTCCAGCAATCTTGACGACACAGGGCCCCCTGTAGAAGGTGACACGTCTGATCTGTACTATCCCTCATCGTTCTTGTCCAATGGCAGCTCAGAACTGAAACAGGACGATGAAGCAGATGGTATCGACCCCAAGACTAACGCTGTTCTTGAACATTTAGGAAATAAAATTGTTAGGGTTAGAGATCTAATAAGGACTGAACAAAAACTTAGAGATGGTAGGTATTTGTAGTTTTTTAGATAAAAAAAAAGACGAATTGATAATTTTTTTTATTTTCAATGTGTGTTGTGTTTCCTCTGTTTGACAAGGCAATAACTTTTTTAGATAATGTAAATGAGTACCTTAAATTGGCAGCTAATGGAGACAAACAACAAGTCCAAAGAATAAAAGCCGTCTTTGAAAAGAAAAATCAAAAGAGTGCACAAGTTATTTCTCAGTTACAAAAAAAATTAGATATTTATCAAAAACGTGTGCATGAATTAGAAACTCACGGTGTTGTGCAGAGCCATAGACCAAGGGAGGTATTAAGGGATATGGGTCAGGGACTAAAGTAAGTATATTTTAGTTATTATCTTTGAATTAGGGTCAAACAGGGTAAAAGTGAAACATAAACATGAAATAATGGGTTTAAAATGCACCAACTGCGATAAAAATATATGCATAAAAGTTTCAAAAGATATATTTGGTTCATTACAAAAGATGAGAAAGGAAATTTACAGTTTTTTTTGCACCCGTTGATACAAGGTGGTGAAGTTCATGAAGACGTACTAGATTTCTCACGTCAAAATATTTCGATTTAAGCCAACTTGACTTAATAAAATATTGATAATAAGAAGGATACAAGGCGTCAAAGTTGGAATTTTAAAAGTGACTTTTTGTAATAATTACACTGTTTGGTATCAACGTAAAAATTTTTTGGAAATGAGAAATCATAATCTGTTGTCTACTTCGGCGTATTCCCTAGAGGGCACCATATTTGTGATGTAAATATGAGCGTTACTTTTTTGGATCTAACATTATCACGTATCTTTGTGATTAATTTTTGAAATTTACCATTTTCAATAATCCTGTATATACTACAAATGTAACTGGACATTTCCCATTACCTAGATAAACTGCATACTAATAATATTAGAGCCTTTAATTCATTTACTTTGAAAAAATATGTTTGCATTAAAACTTTATAGCAAACGTAAATTTTAGTTTCTATAATTTTTTACTATAGAATTCATTTCTACCCGTATCAGTAACTAACTCTTTCAAAATAAGCAAATAAACGAATGTTTTATATTTTTCCGTGCGCGTTTCACATTTTCCCATCAACAGGTTAAAAGTGAAACAAAATTTGAAATTTTTTTTTTTAGTAAACCGCGTACAAATTTTTAAGTACCTACCAATGAACAGTGCATCTATTTTCTGGAATAAGTTACACTTTTTCAATAATGAAACTCCAAAATATCAGAAACTTTCATTTTTATCCAAACGAATTATTTCAGCAAAATATGTTCTATTATATGTATTTTTCCTTCATATATGCCAATTGTTTATTTAGTTCATTTTCCAAACTACAACCTAATTTTGTGTTATCAAATACATATGGAAAATATTTATGTTTCATGTATGTAGTTGTAGGAGATTTGAAACATTCTATCTTTTGCTCCTTCCCGTTCTTCTCTCTCTCTTCCCCCCTTTCTCAAATTTGAAAAAAATTATTCCAGTATTAAAAAAGTTATAGCCGAAAAACAAATTTAAAAAAATAACTTTGAAGTTACTTAGCTCTGTTATTGACTTTTCAAGAAAACGTTACATGATCTTGACACATTATATTTTCCAGTAGTTTATCACCCCCTAAATTTTCTGTACGAAGTTGCCAGACATCCTGTATAGGAGCGAGAATTCAAATTGCGATTAGTATATATTATCCTGATGGCTATTTAAATGAAAAATACATTTTTACTTCTAGTCCCTCAATATAATATTCACAATACATACATAATCAGCTCGATAATCAGTCATTGTATGATCTCGGCTTTAAACTAATATTATAATAATACGCAACCAACAAAAAAGAGACCATACGGCACATAGAAACATATTCAATAACTGCATTTGGTAAATTCAAAATGGATTTTTCAAAAATAACTGATAATTAAGACAATTCTGTGACATTTCCAGATGTACGAAATTCCCTGATAATTCCAAATTTTCCCTATTTTCTAGATCTAGAAGTAGTTCCAACACAGAATAGTTTGATCAAGTCAACATTATACTATAATAATTTGCGACACTGCACATTAAAGTATAAATTTATATATGGTTCATAATTATTTTTATTTCTGTATTTATTATTTTTGAAATATTAACTCTCGTTTGGGATTGTGTGCATTTCTTATATTTTTCATAAAATATCTTACTTTCTACAAAACTTTCTATTCTAGCCTAGTGCAGCATTATCTTCTCCATAAGTCCCTCCAAACTATTTACAGCATTCGAAAACCTTATTATATACCAAAGTGCTGTAAAGGAAAATTAAAATAAATGAAACTGCTGGTTATTTATAAAACGCGTGTTAAAATTGAAATATTAAATATGGGAGGTTAAACAAGAACACAATCTTTGCAGCTGTGAAATATTTTATTTTCGAACTTTTCTATTTCAGTATAAAAATCCTAAAAGAGATTAAATTAAAATATTGGATCTGATTATATTTAATTATTATAAATGTGACTTTATTTTATAGAAATGTTGGAGGTAATATTCGAGATGGCATCAGTTATGTGGGAGGATCAGTAATGTCAAAACCTAGAGAATTTGCACATTTAATCAAAAATAAATTTGGTAGTGCAGATAATATTAGTCAACTTTCAAGTAAGTATATTTAACGATTGCATGATAATTTGTTGTATTATTAAAGATACATACTTCCCTAAATATTTAATACTTACACATTTTGAAATCGTTTTTTCTTATTTTTGCCACTAAATATGGAAAACTACATTGATTTATATGAAAAAATAAAATTAGTTGAAGGTAAATGATCATCATAGCCAGCCATCTTCATTATAAGCTTTTCAAAATTGTATAGTTGACTGATATTAGATTCTGCATTCTGCACTAAACAGTTTTTTAAATATTTCAAAATATAACTAATTTTCTCCATATCATCAAACAAACATAATTTTAGTTTGTAAATAGTGTTTTTATTTGTAAATAAATCTTACCTTTTTCTATTCTCTATAATTGCTAACAGGTTTTTATTTTATTTTACATTGAATAATAATTTTCAAGTAATAGTTTTTAGTAAAACTTTCGCAAACTATTTAAAAAATAATGTAAAGTTGTTGCCACAAAAATTTAAAATAAATAGTTGGTCGAATTTTAATATTGAAATTGAATAATTATTCTGTTTCATTTTGTAAGAAAATATTAGTTATAATTTTAGTAATTTCTGCAGTTTCACAAATCTAAATGTCAGTTCTTGCATGATAACTTTAGAACTGTAAAATATTCCAAAGCGACCATTTTTCCTACATAATATTTGTAACCTTTAATCCTTGTAACAAAATTCATAATATACACATTTCTGTAGGTGGTGTATTGGTCCCATTTGCTACCCATAACTTAAATAGTAGTTCAAGTAAGACATTACCTGTATGCATGAAAAAGAAAACAATTGGTGTTTCGACCTATAAATTTCTCACAACAGTTTTTTCCAAAGTCTAATATCACTCACCTCAAGTTTTTCTTGTACAAATACTGTAATAGACGCCTAACAGACGCACTAGTTAACACTGGCATGGCTGTGCACCACCCGTAACACCATGATTATAATCCGTAGCGTGGTACATAGGGCCCGGTGCAACTGGATCTGAGGGAAGCGGCGCTAATGGTGGCAGCGAACAGGGCGATAAGGTGCACCATGGATCGGCAACGTTACCGGCTACCTTACACATAGCCACGTCACAGGGGTCCATGGGTCAGGCGCACCATCGAACGAAATTTCCGAGCGATGAGGGAAGCGAATGCAGTAGTGTTACTAGTGATAGTATTGGAAGGTAATTTCTAAACTATGTAATTATACATTTGATTGTAATTGTAATATGCCCGTTCTTCTGTCATTCCAAAATCATTTGGCAGCTGGGTTGTAAAACATATGTATAAGGGGTTAGTTCACTATAGAGCACTGTAGGTTTATTTTTTATTGATCCTTACCTTTATATCCTTCGATGAGATGAGTTTAGAGTAAAAATTGACCTATGGTATAATGCTTGGCATCACGGCACACTATTGAGAAGAATTGAATATTCCAGAACACGTGACAAAAAGATGGCCGACGCAGGGCATACAAAGTAATACACACGTGTGTAACCAAATATTTATTTAGTCTGATAGTAATACGTCGAATCATTAGGCGTGTAAGATATATCAATTTACTACACAACAGAATGCTGGCATTTTATGTTCTTATTAAAGTATGTATTCAACAAAAAGCATTTCTTAACATTTACACAACCCTATAAGCACAGTATAAACAAACCAAATAAGTTATTGCGTGCCTTGTCGACGCCATTTTTAAATAGTATTCGACAGTATCTTGGAATACTCTATAAGTTATTCTTAGTTAGGTTTGGTTAGTAGTTTAAGCAGTTTAAGTACAGTTCATACTAGGAATCAAATTGACATATAATCTGTTGTGCCGAAAGCAAAAATAATTTTATACAAATATTACTGTTTTCGGTTAAACACAGTAAAATATCTTCTGTAGACTACCATGAAGGTATGACGACCGAATTATTCTAAATGCGGTTTGGTTCGTACAAGTATATATTAAATAAAATACCTAATAATATATAATACAAAAACATAGGATTATTAAATTTGTAGGAATAAGAGGGTTCGTCTAGTTGTTAATATTGCCTACATCTTTTGACTTTTGTAAAACGTCAGAAATGTCAGGCATTGAAATCTACATCTCTAGATCCCAAAACCTGTGCCTGAGAAAGAGATAATTTGTTATTTATGTAGTAGTAAATTATATGTAACATGAGTACCAAATTAGTAGAGTGGAAAAGTGGACCATAGTAACTCAATTGGGAGAGCAATCGCCCGGAAAGCGAGAGGTCCCAAGTTGAATCACGGCTGCGGCAAATGCTTTTTCATTCTCCTACACATATCATTTTAATAAGGTAGTAAAGGTACTAAAATAATGATAATAAGTTATTAATTTGTTTTCTGAGAGTGTCGATTGCAATGCCCTCTGGATTTGTACAGCCTCAGGATTTATCTGATAGCAAAGCTTGTAAAACCAATGATAGGATCTCTTACAGTTTCTGAAACAGAAAAATATAAATATTTCCAAAAAAATCGAACTATGAAAGATTTTGGATGCAGAAAGGAATTGTATTATTGCATATTTTCCGAGTGAGCTGTATTGGGGTGTGTCATAAAGCAACTTTTAAAAATCCTATCTGTCTCCAACTTATAAGTGAATGAGTAAAATAGACAACTGTATTTGAGTTCCAAAATAGTAGAAAGTGATTCATTTCAGCACTTAGATGAATATAGGAGGTATTACTATTTCGTCTTTTCGTTTCAGCATACTCTATCAATTTTGTTATATAAAACAAAAATTTCATCTCATGCATAATTCACAAAAGTACCCTTTTAAATGTTCTAGATTGTTTCATCCTGTGAGATAATAACCTGATTCTTTTTAAGCTCATTTTTAAAATATCGTCCAAGAATTGTTCTACGAATCACATATTTTGTATCATCAACCTCTGTCTTCTTCCTGCTTGAAGTTTTCACTATTTTACGCTTTGCAGTTATATATTCTTCTTTGTCATTCTTTATTGCACAATATAAACTACTCACAAACACTTTTTAATGAACTACTTTTTTTAACTGCACTACTTACAATCATGTTTTGGCCTCAAGCCCCAATTTCTTCATACAGGTTTTTTATCATATTGTTAGATTAAAGAGGTTTTCCAGGTTTCCCTCATTCCTGAATAGTTAGGGCCTACCAACGTAAGTCGTTCCTGGGCGCAAATGTAGCCTGCTTAATAATAATATGCCGCCCCCTCTCCCGCACAAGTCTCCGACTTCTGGGCTAATCCTTGTGATTAGAATGAGGGGTAGAGATATTATTATTATTATTAAGCATTTACGATTTTTATAACACACTGTAGAGCTCGAATTATTCTCCATTCTTAGGAACGCCGATACAAAATCACTAATAAATTAATTTCAATCACAATTTAATTAGTGGAAAGATATACCCTCAATTTGAAGTCAACTGTTAGGTTAACGTTTTAATGATCTATATTTTTATACTTCTCTTTCTTGTTATACCTATGCAGATTTAAAGTATTACTATTTTTCAACATTCTAATCTAAATAATAAAAAAATCATTGAATTCTTTTCTATTATTGATATTATTATTCCCGTCTCCCATATGAACTTTGCTTGATTTGCAATTGCTAAATTTAGTTCAGTATTTTTGTTGACATTTTCACATATTTTTAAAATATATGATACAAAATTATGTGCAAATGTATATTGTTAATTATTTCTACTAGTAATAATTTTTCTAATGTAACTTTTTTAAAAATAAATTTAAAGTGTAACGTAAACTTTAAAAGTGAGGCTATACATTTTCTTGGTGCAGTACATAAGTGGCGTCATCTTGAATATATTTTGAAACAGTTCATAATACAGTTAACACAAAAAAAAAACTTTAGAACACCACATGTTAAAATTTTATTGGTAAGTTAATAATAGCTATTTTTGCTGAGCTGATTCCGAACACATTCAGAGATATATCGCATGCACACTTTAAATTTGGTCATTCGCTGTGGAAAAATTTCTGACTGTGGATTAAAAATTCTGTGTTTGTGGAAAACGTTTATTTAATTTTGAACTTTTGACCATACCTGAATAATGAAGCACGTCTAATTTCGAGGTTGCCAAAAGGTAACAGTTTAGAAATTATGATTGAAATTCAATATTTAACTTCTTACTTGGACTGTATATTGGTAAAGAAGATAGGACAAAAATGTATATAAAGTCATCATCCTATATATTTTAATGGATTTTTGTTTATCAATAATAAGAGTGTGAAGGCAGGAAATATTTGGGTAACACTATTTTTTTATTTTTATACTAAAAAATTTCATGGCACATGCAATTTGTGTTTGTACAAACAAATTATTTATACCTAGTTTATTTTTGTACAAATTTGATTAATGATGAACTAGGAAACTGTATTAAAGATTGAACATAAATGAAAAGTTTTATGAGAAGGTTTGCTGGTGTGTATACTTTCAAGCTGCATATTGGATTTATTCCAAATCAGCTTACGCTGCCAAGTGCTACGATGAATTTACCTAGATACGGCTTTCTATAGAGACGTGTCTATTTACAGCTTAGGAACTGGAATTGTAACTAGAATAAAAGGTAAAGTGAAATGTGAACTGACATGCATTTATTTTAGATATGGAAGGCCAGAAGAGAGCTGCCATCAGGATACCTTTTTAGAGATGAACAAAAAAATAAGAACTGTCCAGGAACAAGTAGATACTTTTAGAGAAAATTTTGATACCGTCAAGACACTGCAGGCCGAAATTCAGTTTTTAAATGCAGCATTGCAAGTAAGTGATATTTCTATGACTTCATAGACCAGGAGAAAAATCAAAGAAATAGTTTGGTCTCTAATTTTTGGTGGATCTGTTTTGTTGTTGAAACAATTGAATTCTTCTTAAAAAGTACTAAATTAATGTATTTCCATCTACTATTTTGAACACCTTATTAGATTTATCATTTTGAAAAGATTAAAATTTTTGTTATTTCACCGTAACTTATAGGAAGAAAGGTTTAGAAGTGAAAGATTGGAGGAACAAATTAACGATTTGACGGAGCTGCATCAAAATGAGGTAGAAAATTTGAAGCAAGCCATGGCGGATATGGAGGAGAAAGTGCAATATCAAAGTGAGGAGAGACTCAGGGATATACACGAAATGCTAGAACATTGTCAAACCAAAGTAAGTAAGAAGTTGTTGCAAAGTGATTTCCTAACTGTTATTTGTACTAATGGTCCTATTTTGCTGTAATCAGACTTGTTGCGAATTCGGGTGATTGCACTAGTGCGCACCAGTGCGCAACTGTCACGGTGCCGCACATGTGCCGCATATTCGACCGATATTGCACGCCGTTAGTGCATTAATGTTTGTATTCGGATGAAAGAGATCTGCACGCGGGTTTATAAGTTTTGTATTGGAGTGACTAGTTTTCCACGCTCGGAGTTCGCACTTTCTGCACCGTGATTACCGACAGTTCTACTATTGACATTCTTTGGAATTTAAAATTTGTCCGTTAAATTCAAAATGGCCCATGGCATGTTTCTAAATTTATTATTGGAATCCGGCAGTAGTAGTGACGAAGATGACGAGAAGACTTATTGCTAGAATGTGAAATATCAAATTCATTATTTTGCAAATAAAAAAAGGCTGAACTGAATAATTTATATCGTGTCACACAAGATCATTGTCCCGTCCTCATTTTCTACAGGCTCCCCGTTTTCGTCTGTTATATTTTCAAACATTTCTATAGTTTTATTGCTTATCATAAAAATCTTATTATTTTTGCAGTGCAATAGAATAGTTGTAGGTTAAAGTCACATAAATGCAGAAAACAAAAAACCTTCAACCTGCTTTACCCGAACACGATTTGGAGCAGAACTCGAAAAGATCAAATCGCGCCAGTGCAGTCACGTGTTCGGGGCCATGCGCTCGGAGCTAGAACTAACCTCGCTCGGAGCAAGTGCGAATTCCATACGAGCTGGCACGGAGCAAGTGCATCTCTCCCGAATTCGCTATAAATTATTAGTATTAAATCACAATTTGCTAAATGTCACCCAAAGAGTTAAAATTACAAAAAAAGAAATCATGTCGGCAGATTTCAGTTATATTTTAGTATCATTCAAACAGTTAAAATTGTGAGATCAAAAAGTTAGAAGATAAAATACAGAAGTTATCTTTCAAAACAAGGATGTTATTATAAAATAAAATAATATATGGCTGTGTAGGGATCGTGTTTGCAAAAGAAGTATGTCTGTATGTGAACATTTTTGTTTTTGTCAGATGTCACATGTATAATGGTTGTAGAAGTTATCAAAACTGATTTAATTTATTCAAAACATCCAACATTTAAAAGTTACCTTCTATTGTCAAAATTATTAGTTCAGCACACTCATAGCTTACTAATCTCTCACTGATCTTTTAATCTCTCGCTGATCAGTAACTAATCTTTCAGAGATAACTATTTCTCAATGGCCTAACTTTATTAATGATAAATGATCACTCAGTTAGTGCTAACTATTCTTTTGCAGATACTTGTTACTGAACTTTATTAGTGATTTATTTTGTCCGTTACATAGTTATTTACCTACTAAATAATGAAATTCAATTTGCGAAAGTCAGATATCATAAAATAAAGAAATTTTTCAATTATGCTTTTTTCAGATTCAAAAAATGGAACACCAGGCTCTTCAACAGCAACAGTATGTTACACTGGAGGGACTGGATAACTCAAATGCGAGGGCTCTTGTTGTTAAACTCATCAACGTTCTGCTCACTGTGCTCCAAGTTATTTTGTTGTTAGTAGCTACAGGAGCCGGCATCATAATGCCTTTTCTTCGTACAAGGTAACGGTTAGTTTTCGAGACAAACACAAAATGTTTGCACAGTATTTTATTTTCTTTTATTTTTTCAGTAATTTTTTTTTATGTCCATACTCATTGATTCATTTATTGCTTTGATTTGTTGCAAATCTAATTAGTTTTTAATGGAGTAAAATCAAAAATACAATTTCAAGGAATTAATGTTTCAAAATATTATGTTTGTAAACGTTTTGTGAAATTTTCAGTTGATAAAAATGTCAGTCTTGGTTTATAATAAAATACTTTTTGATCTTATAGAAACATTATTTTTTTAAATAATTTAAAATGCAGTGTGTTCCAAATTTGATAAATCAACATTGATGTCTTACTCACTGTAAAAAACTAGAAACCTACCTAAATTAGCATATTGCAGAATCCTTGTAAACTGCAAATTGCAGTATTCTTTTTTCCAGTCAAATTTGGGAATAAAAATACTAGATGGCAACTATTTCGTAAAATACCTGTCAGTATTATTAATATCATCATTGTCCAAAGAAGAGAAGAATCATTTTTTTCTTCCTGCCTTCTAACTTGACATAAGTCGCTGACTTAAGAATTTGATAGGTGTGTTTCATCTATTTCTCTATAACATACTGCATCCACTTGATAAATTTATATTTTCTGGGCAAATATTTTTAAAACATTTATGGGCATCTGGACAACTGTATCTTCCATTTAAAATATTAAAAAGTAATGTAAGATCTCTCCTGGTTGAGAGAGAAGGAAATTTAATTTAATTTAGAGGATTTAAAAATCTCTGACGAGGCATAATCCCTATTCATATTTGTCTTGAAGGCTACATATCTTAGAAAGTTATTTTGAGTACAATCAGTATTTCTGATGTAAGTTACATAATGTGGACACCATACAGAAGAACAGAAGTCAAGATGGGTTCTGACTGAGGTACAATATAGGATGTTGAGAACAGCTGTGTCAGTGAAATCAAAGGTCAGCCTCTTTATAAATCCCGACATCTTCATAGATTTGCGTATAATATTGGAGATGTGATATTTGAAACTAAGAGATGTCCAAAGTAACATCAAGAACTCTTATTCTATAGACTGCATCCAACACTTGTCTATCCATAGCATAGTAAAAAATAATGGGATTATGTGTATGATGAAATCGAATGATATAGCACTTTTGAACGTTTAACTCCATGCCATTAATTCCACACCAGTTAACTAGACGATTAACATCAGATGACAATTCCAGAGTATTACAGTTGTTATTACTGACTTTGAAAAGTTTTAAATAATCAGCGAATATAAATACGTTACAGTGGGAGAGGGTTATATCATTAATAAATAGATTTAATAAAAGAGGTCCTAAGGCGAACCTTGAGGAACTCCAGAAAAAGTAAGGAAATGATATGAATAGAAATAATTAACCTTGATACTCTATTTTCTATTTGCAAGATTATAACTAGCCACCCATTTCTATAACAAACCATCCATACCACACCACTTCAGCTTCCGAAGAAGTAAACAATGGTTAACTCTATCAAAAGTCTTGGACAAATCGGCGTATATTGAATCATGTTGACATCCATTTTCCATGGTGTTCGACAAAAAGTCAACATAGGCTATGAGACGATAGTTCTTAATATCATATTTATCACCAGATTTTTATGTTGTGTGTGTGATGTATGATGATTTCCATTCTACAAAATAATTGAAATCAATCTAAAATATTTCATCAACTTAAGAAACCAATTTTTACAAATTAGTTACTATCTTGAGAAATTATTTTTATACCTATCTAATTTTAATAATTTTGAAATTTGCAATAGAGTGGGATACGGTAGATTAATACACTTTTCGAAATATGAGGTTTGAACACCCATGGACTTGATTTCTATCATGAAGTCAGGATTTATTATACCCTTGCCCTTAAATATACTAACAGGGAAAAAATATCTCGCAACTGTAATAAAAATATCTTAAATTATAAATTTTACGAAACTTATAATTAAACTGTTATATTTTAATATTATATATTAATTTGTAACTGGTTTGGCAGAATTTTTACCATGTGGTCCCTGGATTGTCTCGGGTTTCTGTGAAATGGAGTTCCTCAAACCCAACTAAAATACTCGATGGGGCAGGTATGTGGTTCCAAGCATTAATAAATGTCGAAAATCTGCCATTATATGCACTTACCATTTGTGGTACTGCTGCTTCAGGCAGTAATGTGTACTGGGTTTCTTCGATTGTTGCGCTCTGTTTCAGTCTGTTGATCGTTTCTGCTTTCTTTATCCTTCCTTTGTATTGCAGATATTTCCATGAATTTGAATTAACTATGCAAAGAATTTACAGAATATACATTTGTGAATAGTCAACAGGATCTGTTAAAATTTTGAATGGTCTTCAACTAGATTGACTACCTATCTACTGTTGTAAAACACTCATGTTCAATAACCTGTATTGGCAATTAGTTATATTTCACAATTAATTTTTGAGGAAACTAGCATACCCTCTTTCTTGTAATGAAAAAAAAATATATTTAATGTGTTCATAAATATTTTATGAAATTGCACAGTGTCTTTGTTTTCTGAAGAATAACACACATTGTTCTTGCAGTAATGACAGTCCTTTTATTTTAGGTGTAATGTTACACCCTATTTTAAATCGTATATATAGATATGTTAATCTAATATCAGTGAATTTTAATCTTAATATTATTCTTAAGATTCTCATCATTAAGTAATAAAATATTATTTTCTTTAACGGACTGCTATTTCTCCATGTAGAAGCTGAACTTCCCTATTATCCAGTGTTGGTTTTGTCCACCTTTTCAGCAGCTCCTTTCAAATATGTATTGCCATTTATAAATAAATTAAGAAGTTACACCATTTTTTAATTTTCTGAAGAATAACACGCATTATTCTTGGATAGTGATGGTAAAGAACCCAGGACTATGAAGTCACATGACTTCTTTTTCTATTATCACACTATTTTCTAAAGAATAACACACAATTATTCTTACAGTAGTGATAATAATGAACCCAGGACCTCATTAAGTCACATGATTTATTTTACTGTAAGAAGTGATGTGAATTTACTTATTAGAATATATTTAAACTATATTAATACTGCCGACAAAGGTTGCAGGAATCTTATAGGAAAATCGCTATCTAGTATTTTGATTTCTAAGTTTAACTGGTTGACCGACTGTATTTGTATAAACAAGGCATGTATGTTCTTTAAAGATGGTTTGAAAAAAGATGTCATAAATTGAATAACTATAGACTATAAAAAATACAGTGATAAAATAATTTTTCCGTAGGCCTATCACCTTTTGTTTCTGGTAGAGGATCAAAAATTATTTTTGAAAATCAAATTTGAAAAAAATAATAAATCTTATTGAAATTTGGTACAAATGCCTGTTATTAATTTTTTATTATCTTGTGTAAGTAATTTTAAAATTTCAGTTGGACGTAACTTTGGAAGTTAATTGTGTTTTTTTCAAGAAGATCCTCTACCAAATAAGCAAAAACTAACAACATTAATATAGGATTTAACTTTATTAAAAAATCGTTGAAATTTAATTTCATCTGTATTTCAAAAACAAATTTCAATATCTATAGCACCTTTTTTAACACACATTCTCTTCAAAATTTTCTCTCCTTGGAAATGTCCCGATGTCAACAATTTGTATTGTTGAATTTTGGAAATTCCATGTTAATACTCATTGTGCTGTGAATAGTGACTTGCAAACGCGAGAAGTCAATTTTCTAAACTAACATCCTTTCACAGTATTAGTGTTTTTAATTGGCTGTCATTTACTAACAATCATACAATTTAGGTAATGTTTCTACAAGTGATAACTATCAGAGATACAAATTTAATAGAGGATTGAAAAGGTAAATTTGTATCCCATCATGTTTAATTTGTTTTATGTCAGGAGTCACGAAAGATCAGTTACTGTAACAGAAATCGTGGATGGAACTGTTGGAAAGTACTCACTAAGTGCCTCCATAAGGTCGCCATTTTTAGCAAGGACTGTTTCCAAAACGTGATAGGTAAATTACTTAACATTTTTAAACTGATTGGTTTGAAATCTAGTAATAAACCTAGACTGACTTTTGTGTATCTGTGCGTGTGTGTGCCTATTTTAATCATTATTTTATATACAGCGTTAACTATGACTAAGTACAAAAATTTTAACCACGTGCTCAGGGAAGTCTCAAAGACAATAAAAAATTTATTTCGGAATTCCAGCTCGATGTTTAAAAAATTGGGCAAAACCCTCTTTTCCTACAGAAAGTCGGCGCCTATGACAATCGGTCATCGTCCGAGATGGCTAGATATGTCAACTACCATGCAGTTGTTTTTTGCAGCATTGCCAAGTGTAGAAACGACGAAAATAAAGATTTTTGTTAATAATAATAATGTCTTAAGTACCTGATAGATAACCGTTAATCCGGTTAGCTGCAGTATTTTGTATTCATTCTTCGTTCTTTCTTTGCACACTGCCAAAATTACATGCTCACTCTTTGAGAATTTGTCATAATTATCCACTAACATATCTGACATAAAACACTTTATTTAAATACTATAAACTGTTTAAAACACGAAATAGACGTTTAAAATTATTCACTTCAGAACATAACCTAGAATACTGCATTGCTAGTTGCATACTCTCCAAACCTCAAAGAACGTGAAGTTAGTTATTCTAAGTAAGAAACATTTTTACAGAACACTGTCAACATCTTGGGATGTTATAGTTTAAAATATTACTAATTATTTTATGCAAACATCGTCGACTACTGTTAATATTGTTGCTATTATTAGTATTAACAATTTAATTCCACAACAACATAAGAAGTTTAAAAATTTATCGCCGTGAAGTGCACCTTGCATTAGTGACCTATAGATGTCGTCAGACCTGGTCTGTAGTTAAATAATATTTTATGTGTGACAAGTGCATACTATCATGTGGCGGCTTAATACCAAAGACGTTTCCCAAGTACAAATATTATGCTGAATACTTTTTGAACCACATTGAACAACTGTTACAATGCCATGGCGGTAAAAGCGTGGCAGTGCTTTTATGTATTTGTGTACATTTGCGTGTATTATATTATCCTTTGTGTTTTTTCCTCACGTAAGTAATAGACTTGGTCACGACCGCCAAACCAAGTAGGTACCTCGCTTTGCACAAAAAGAATGGTTGAGGGAAGGGAAGGTCCACAGCAAGTACAAAGATCTTTGCAGGTTTTAATTTAAACAAGTTAGAAAACAGAAAATGATACATTCTTTAAATCTCTCCAAATATCAATCCTGCAAATAAATATTAGTAAGGTAGGTAGGTGCCACCTCCCTGTGCTACCATACCATATTTTTCATTAAATAATAATCTATATTTTGTAAAAAAAAAATTTTTTCTTTCAAAACGGCTTAAACTGATACATGTGTCAATGTGATCTGTCACTACGTTTGACACCTTTGATTTTGGCAGAATATACTTAATCTCGTGGCTGACTGAAGGTCAATGATGGCGATAAATAAGGATTTAATGTAGTTTTTAAAAAAAATTTTCTTTGCTTTATAAGTTTTTTATAAGTTTATTTTTTTTAATGGTGATTTTGTTATTTCTTATTTTTCCCTATTCTCCCTTAAAATATTTGTACTAAGTCATAGTTAAAACGATTTCGTCAATACACTGTTAGATTAGCAGTAAAAGACAATTTTGTTGAAAGGTAGTGCCTATTTACCATTTACCAGGCAAATCCATTTAAAATAAAATAAATAATATTTGTGAAAATTGATTTTAATCTAGACTTACTTCATCCTTTTTATTTATTAATAGAAAACCGAAAAGCATACCTGCTAACAAGACTACTAATTTAAGTTGAGTATATATCTAACTATAAAAATTATTATACGAATAAATTAAAATTATTTGAAATTAAATATCTTTGTCTGTGGAATTGTGCATACCTAGATGTTTGGTATCAGAGAGCATACATATGACTTCATTGATACTAAATAGATAAAATTTAGTGAATTCAGCATATATATATATTTTAAATAATTTGTTTTAATAAGAGCAGCGATCAAGTATTTTAAAGCGCTCTACTCTAAAATAATTAGTTAGAACTAAAAATATTTATTAACAATAAGTAAAATTCATAAAGAAATATCTACTGAAATTTATTATTATTTGTTATTCTATATTTGACATTGTAAAATTATCTCTTTTGTTGCTTAACAAGTTTGTACAGTGAGAAGCTCCTCTTGACGTATCTGGACGTTAGGGGACAATATTTTAAGAAAGGGGCTATCTGTATACTTGTGTGCACCAGTAATACCACCACCTTCCAAAACTTTTACCATTGCTTTTAATTTTGACGAGTCTATTGTAGGGCATTTGAATTTATATTTAATTTATTTGGATGGCATTGGGATGTTGCAAATTTTCCGTCAAGGATTTTTCTTTTTTCAATATTTATAATTATTGCATGAGTGGCAAATTAACGGTTTCCAAGGTTCTTAAGGGTGAGATTTTGTGTGCTAGTAATAGACTATAGATCGAATCATTTGGATTGAACTGTGGAATATCTGAAAGTGCATTTGCATTTGCATGATATAATTCTGCTTCTAACCAACTGTTCTATCGACTTATACCGAGGTAACGATACTTCCGGATATTTAGCATGTAAGGCTAATACTTAGAAATTAGTTAATATCAGGAAATAATTTTTATATCTCCTCTACCACTCAATTAAGTTCATGTATTGTACAAATGATGTGAAAATTCAGATAGGAGTCTTTGAGACATTTTCCTGCAACAGTGAGAATAAAAATGTCTTTCTGTTAATGACGTATCAGAGAAATTCTAGAGAATTGTTCATGAAACGTACAATATGTACATGGTCCATCCATTCCACTTCATTTGTGCAAAGTAGATAAACTGTAAATCCTCCACTCAAAACTCCCGCAATAAAGTTCACTATAACTTTGTTCCGGCAACAGTTTTAACTGTCCATAACTATCAGGCATCCGCAGTATGGACGTAAGCATTCCAACAAGAATCCAACTACAATCCATAACTCCTAATCCGCTGTTCCAGCACTATCAAGACCAATTTGCTGACAGTTTAAAAAGTATTCTTCGTAAATCGATAATCTGGCGCATGCGTATTAATCTGTCAGCTGTCTATCCTTACTAAGCATCTAACATTAGCCTATAATTTTATGGATCTGTGTATCTGTGTTATCATAGTTGAGCACTCAGATTGTTACTGTCGTCGTCATCGGTCATTTGTTATATTTGTTCCGTGCTCTGTCATTCACTGTTCCAGCAAGAAATTCGCAACTAGTACAAATTGTCAGATATACTCACGGCAAGAATTCAGATGTCTAACGTCACAGCCACCGTTACGCAATTGTTTTTTTTTTGTCAACATAATGTTCGATATTCGGTCACTTTAAACACAATCATTTTTTGCAATTTAGTGCAATATATAATGCAAACATTTAGTGTAGTATATAGTTTTGTTACTCTCAATTAGTTTCTTAAATAATTTGATGAAAATATAATGAATTATTCATTTGTTCGTATGACGTAGGTTGTCTTGAATTCTTGCCGCGACTATATTTTCGTTCAGCCCCTTCTATAAAAATCTGTGACTGTCAATGATTTGTCTTGAATTGTGTCCAGGAACAGACGCTATGCATACAGGTATTTGTTGTTTCATCTGCAGTCACCCATATATATAGTTGGCAATTGATTCCTTTATCACGCTGACTGTAGTTTCATATAGGATGCCCACATAATCTTTTCTTAACATTGAAATGGAAGGAACCTGTTGATAAACGAATTCATTTTTCTAGAAACGGTTTAAGATTAGCATTTTCTAAATTTCACAATGGTACTTGACACAAATGCCCTAGTCAACTCATCCTTCCACTCATTTAAACCTGATCTTCCACTTTGAACTAGAACATGACGTTTTGTTTCAATAAGTCTGGTAACGTCGTTTTATATGTCAGGCAAAACTCTGTTTTAACAAACATGCATTTCAAAAAGTTATTACCAATAATAACAAAATTATTGTGTTTACTTGCAATCCACAACACTGTCCTTCGGTTACTTACCTCTTTAGGCATTTTGATACCAAAAGAATCATTTTGTTGACTGCGCTCTAACAGTTTTCTTTATTTCACTTCCTTTAATATTATTTGAAACTGTATCAACATAATCGCTAATGTACTTATATATTACTTTCATATGGAGTTCTTTAAAGCAAGTGGGCTGTTTTCCATTTTGGTCTATTCTACAAGAATTGGATGTATGTATGTATCTACTGATGTGTTCATATATCTGTTTATGCATATTTGGCAGCTGTAACAATAGTAAATAAAATTAATACCTTCATGTAACTATTTATTGCATATAAGATTTGAAAATCTATTGAGTGAATCGAGTATGTCCTGAGTATGGTCCCGTTAGCAGATGTACTTTCCACTATTTATCAAGTATATTTTTATAAAATATAAATATTTTTTTCTATCAATGTGACCAAGAACAATCTATGTTATAGTTGACTTCCAAAATTGTAGAGAGTGACTAATCGCTAGCTTGTAGACAAGCCCGACGGGCGAAGCGTGCGGAGACCAACATTTCATAGGCGTACTAAATTTGAATGCGATCAGATATAAAAAATATACAAAAATAATTGCATTACATAATATCCATTATTTTTAGAGTAGAAACAGTGATATAAGTATATTTCAAAATTTTAAGTTTTTATCTTGTATGTCTGTGTACTTAAGTTAATTTAGAAACTTTATCAAGACAAACTGAAAAGATTTTTACCAACACTATAAATATATCCTATAAACCCTATATGCCCTCTTGGGCATCGATCGCCACAAGATGTTGACTATTTATACATTTCATATAGGTAATTGTTCTACACGGATATTATCATTATCACTAAATTAGTACGCATTACGTCAGAATCATAACAAACTTCACTATCACTGTATGTTCACTATTTATTAAAATAACCTCATGTTCACTTCAGTGCCACATCCACTTCACTATAACATAACACTTTTATTTCATTATCACACTTTCACATCACTGCCACATATTCACTTCAGTATCACAATTTAATCTTCACTGTAACGCCTTACTGCCACTATGTAGCAAAGTTTTCACTTCATTGTATTTGTTACTATCAGTAGAGATGTTGCTATCACTGTCACTTGAATTATCTTCTCCTAAATGGATAATGAGTGGGTCTATCAAAACATCTACTGTTGTATCTAGATCCCACATACGTTGCTCCTCCTTCTACACATGCCCAATACACCTACGTCATGTTTCAGTAGTGACATGATTAATGGCCTCCTCCTGTAATAATAACTTCACATCACTTAATTTAAAGGTGGTATTATTTCGTGCTACTTCGGTTTTTATTTGTGCCCAAACTAACTCTCACATCCTACGTGATTCAAAAACATGCAAACCATTTTCTAAAAATCCGAATAGCTTCCAATATGTGTTATTATTAAACTACGTCCATGAATTTTCCTGCAAATGGCGTATTTTACGTCATCATCGACTTCTGTTTTTTTCCTTCCTCGTGTTTCTATTTTTTTCTTCTTTGGATTTACTTCCACACTCTTTTTTATAGCACGATATACACTAGAAACTGACACTTGTGTTAACAAACTACACATATCAACAGCTTCACTAACAGTTATGTTAGAGTTTCGTGCTCGAATTCCTTCATATACGTTTTTTATTATAATCAATCGTCCGTTACATAGGTTATGTTGATTACTAACAGACCTTTTACTAGAACTGGCACTTTGATCCATTTTTAACTGTTATTTGTTAACTTCACGGTTGCAGTAATTTATTTTTATGATTTAATATAACTATAGAAATAACACCCCGCGAATAGCAGCAAATCCCCTAACGTACGCATATTCTAATGGCATTCTAACCTCAGCAAAGCCATGTAGTAACGCTCACGGTTTACACACACCAAAATATTCCACAATGCAATAAACAGAGATAGAGAATACATCGGGCTTTAGTTTGACTGAGTCTTTATCGTGGTGCCGTAAATGTGAGTATAGTATCGTTGTGCATAGAAAGCGGCACAGTAATAATGAGGTAAATAATGTGTAATCTCTTATAAAAATATTATACGCTTAATAGTAATAGTGTTTTTATATTATCTATTAGTCACTCTCTACAATTTCGACCGCTGACTGTAAGTGATGCCACTACTAACATTTTGACTACTTATTAATCTGGAATTTGCAATATTTGCCTTTCACATTTTTGTCTAGAGTTGCAATTGGCAATAAATATTAAACTCTGTCCCACCACTGTTTGAGCACATATTGAACTATACTTGGTTCTGTCGTCTAAAATTGAGGCGCTGACCGTTAGCATTACTATTTAACCCAATTTCAAATGAATGCTAATGATCAATGTGCAATTATGTTAATGCATTGATCATCAGCATTTCTGCAAGTCTGCATGTTATTGCACTAAATGCTAAACATTCATATAATGATGATCAATGCTCCAATTTTTGTAGATACAGCATATGTGTTAGTTCAGTGTGTGCCCACCTGCCGACAATTCGTAGGTTTGGTGCGAAACGTGCTTACCTATGCTGCCTAAAGTCAACGTTTTTGCATTTTTTACATATTTCAAAGAAATTGACTATGATTGTTTTAATTTCACCTTATAAAATAAAAAATCAGATTTTTCATTTCATTGTATTGTAATCTTTTAGTATTGACACATTTTTACCAACAACGTCTTACTTCAAGGTGTGACTAAAGCAAGTCTCCCAGCAACTTCAATACTGCTCCTCTCGCCACGTATTTTAATATTACCCTAAACAGTAGACTTTGGAATGTTAACATCTGAAACAACATCTGCATAATACTTATTTATAACAATTTCATGAACTTTGGAAGATGATCCAACCCTACAGCCCATTATTCAGATTTTTCGCAGTTCTTATGTACTTACGTACACTAATTCGAACAAGTAAACTCAACAAACACATTTCATATTTTAAAACTGCTACTTGTGAACTTTTATGGACATATCAATCTATAGATTAAACGTGAAAAGTGGTCGACTATTAACAATAAGGTCTTGTTTTTAAAATGTAATAGGTGCCGAACAAATAGTTATTGGGGCTTATATGTTATGTTATTAATCTATTAGTTTTAAAAATATGCTTATTTGTGTTTATTTAGAAATAATTTGTTTTCAGGTTAAGAATCCTTTCAACAGTGGTCTTAGTGGTAGCAATAGCTTTTATATTAAGACAGTGGCCTGAAGTACAAGATATTGGTTCACATGTTATGAAACGCCTCAAAGATATGTTAGATCCAGTCCAATAGCATTTACCTTATCCCTTTAGCAAATAAACTCTCTAGTTTGCAAATTTTAATATTTGTGAACAAAATTTTAAACACTGTATGAAATTAGGGATCGATTTTATTACAACAGCAAATATTACTGAAAATATGAGTTGGAGTATATTAAAGCTGCTTTATGTGAACGTTTCTGACAACTTCTGTAAATTTAGACAGCATAAATTTTAACAACAAATTTTTCTGGATTTAACGGGGCCAAATTAGTTTTCGAAATGTAAGTTTCAGATATATGTTGTGCGAGTTCACAAATGTAAACTTTGTAAACAATGCTTGACTGAAAAGTCAGTGGATTGTGATTTTAATTGAATCTTGTAGAACTGTTAAATAAGTATCCAATTTTAAAGTAGATTTAGTGCAAACACTGTGCACTATTTTTGTTATTTTAATTTACAATTCAGAATGTATCAGTTATCAGAAGTTTCTTCTAGTTTATTTTAATACCGCATTATAATTTTTTGTATTTGTACAAATGTGATTGACAATATTTATGTATGTAGATTCATAGTGATTAATTTTATTTATTGTGTAATTTTTTTAAATAAATTTGTCTTAATAGATTTTAGAAAGTTTATCGAGGATATTCAAGGTTCTCTTTTAATTATTCAAATTATTTATCAAATCTGTTTCCTGAGTCAATTGTCCGTCTGTCAATTTACAATATAAAAATCTTATTTATTTATTGAGTTTGTACAGTATTTAAATATAGGTTAAAATGGTAAATCGCATTTTTATTTTTTTATTTATATAGAAGTTGGAGTGCGTAGAGATGATAAGGAAGCTCAAAATTTTAATTCAGATTGGATTGTATTACTGTATATAGATTTTTTAAATTTAACCTACTATGATGATGGAATGTACATTTTTGTGAAATCTAGTTAGAAATATTTATTCCAGTTTGATACTTATAGATGTTTAAAATATAAGGAAGGCTGTTTAACATAAAACTGTTAAATTAAACCAACTGAACTAATTGTTCACACAAATATAGTTATTCATAAATAAAGAAGTTTTTTTTATTTCAAATGAATTCAAGACAAAATTATTGATAATTTTTTGAAAATCTGCATGATGGTAGAAAAACAATACTTGGATATTTTTGAAGAGGATTATTTGATGGCGCTATTACCAAATAAGACATGTCTCATTGATAAATGCAAATTCTACATGGTGTTTTGATTTATCGATATACAAGTTAACACGGTAAGTAAAAAAAATTATCAGACGTTAGTTCAGTAAATACACCTTGTATTAGGAACTTAGAGAGGATTATTGATGCTAAGTAGTTATAAAAATCAAAGTCACTCAAACTGCAAAACTAAACTAAGTATCGGGTATCCCGTTAAGGTCGGCCAGCATCTGCATTTTGGAAACTACTCGTTTTATAGCTCTCGGAAAAAAACTGATAACAAAAGTAATCCCGAGGTTATTAAAATTATTTTCCACTTTTATTATTATTTTTTTAATCCAAATTGAAAAGTGAGATTTTCTCTATAAAATCAATAGTGAAGGTATGTTAATATTGTCCGGTTTTCTCTCCTATTGACACTTTAAAAATTGTTTATTTGACATTTTACTCTATCAAAGTAAGGGGTAGGGGAAGGATAGAATCATGTTGCAACTGATTTTAGCAAAAGTTTACTCAATTTTCTGTGAAAAGTGACTATATTTTTTTATCTTACAGTCTTATTGTAAAATTGTTTCAAAAATGACACAAACTGGAAGCAGATTACTGGAATCATTTTCCAACATTAAGTTATGAGCAAAACTATTGTTACAGATTCAGCTATAAAACAAAACCAAGTTCGTAAAAATCGGTTAACGTAGTCGAGAATTTTCCAACTCTTTCTGCAATACGATTTTGGCCTTCCCCTACTCCTTACTTTAAGAGATAGAGTAAAATATCAAATAAACAATTTTTACCCTATATATTCTTTTATATTTTTATTCAATAAATCTGAATCTGGGGTCGTTTAACCCCATCAGTCAAGGCAGTTTGTGTATAATTTATTAACAAATGGATGTATTATTTCCTAATGAGATGTGTGTAGAAATGGAAGGAAATTATTTACTAGACTCGAGTACTATTGATAAAACCAGTAATACCCAAAAATATTTATTTGCATTATGATGGTAAGAAAATATTTATAAAGAACAAACATGCTATTTACAAAAATATTTGTCCATTTATATACCTACTATTCAAATATTGTTCACACTGTATATGAATGTGCATGTTTAGCAATTATAACTTACTCAAAGTTAAGCGCTTATTTAAAAAATATATGTTAGCTATCCTAAATCAAATATCACTATACCTTCAAAAGCCTCCACACTGAGAAAATGGCTATATGTATAGGAGAAAATACTTTGCTGACTTTTTTAGGTACTACTAAGACTAAATATTCATATGCTCATGATTCTGTGTTTGCGAGTAAAAATTAATTCACCTTCATCAGCTACACAGCTATGGCTATGTGCATTCAAGTTAAGTGAACTTCATAGCTAATTTTTTTAAGTTATATTTTGCTGTTACTGTGACTTCTTTTTTGGAATTTTGATTTTTGAGAAAATTTCATTGATTATAAATAGTAGTAAATCAGTTGGCTGGCGCCTATTTCGTCAAGCTATCATAGCTAAGAAAACTGGTTGTGACCATGAAAAAAATTTCTTAATGAGTATAAATGGTTCATTTATACAATATTTTATACAGACGTCCAGATATAGATAAATTTACTAATTAAACGATTTTGAGATTATTGCGATCTAAGTAATGTCTGTAGAGAGAATGTTTTTGAAATAAGAGTCTCTTCAAGGGGCTATAATAGATGACATAAAAATAATCATTTTTTATCCACAATCATTCTGTAGTTGACGTTTTATTCATTCAGAGCTGTTAAACCTACCCTTTTCTCTAGTGACATAATGAAATCACTAGTGAAATAAATCTTATTTCACTGTTACTAAAATTGGATAATAGCGCGTCTCGTTCTGACACTCCGATTTTCAAGTTTTTGAAGAAGAAACTTATTAACGTTTATAAAATATATATAATATATATTTAAATTAAACTCGACTAACTTAAGCTTGTGATGGTGGATAGAACGTCACATTGAGGGAATAAAACGCTGTCTATAATACTCTTACAATAAATATATAGTATTAAGTAACTTGTGGTCAAAATGCTTTACCAAACTATGTTTATATTTTTGTCATAGGTACTCATTCCCAAAATAGACTCACTGCCCACTTAATAATTACAACATATTTTCAATAAAATAAAAATAATATTTTTCCTAATAATGCGAGCAATAACCTTTACTTGCAGTCGCGCACTAGACTGGCCCGGCCGGCAACGGGCCGCACCGCTACGGAACACGAAATTATTTTTACCTGGTACGTAAATTAAATCGCGCTAGTGAGTGCAACGGAAGCAACGCCGCGGCCGGTCGTCGTGAGCAACGAATATTTAACTATCTGTTTGGAAATGAAAGAGAGTAATAAAACCTCGAGATAAGAACCGGCCATGGGCGTGGTAATATTTCGTTTCAGGTAATTATCGTAATTTTATTAAAAAAGAAATACCAACGCTAAACAAAATTTTAAGTGAACTTTCAGAGGACAACGATTTGCCAAAAATCAGTAGTAGAAGCAAATTATGGGCCGTCTTAGGAGAGTTGAATTTTTGCTGGGAAAAGCAGAACAGGAAGTCAGTTCTTATCGATAAAGATGAAATTATTTGTTGGCGAAGATCCTACTTAAGATCAATTAGAAAATTCCGTTACGAAGGGAGGAATATTTATTATCTAGACGAAACTTGGGATATACTGTAACAAAAGTATGGCAAGATAAAAATGTAAAAAGTTTTCGACAAGCATTTTTGGATGGACTTTCAACAGGGTTCAAGGGATCTTCAGGTAAAAGGCGAAAATTAATAATGACACATATAGGTAGTGCCACTGGTTTTGTAGATGGCGGTTTACTTTTATTTGAATCTAAAAATACAGGTGACTATCACGAAGACATAAACGCAGATGTTTTCGAAGAGTATTTTACACAGATGTTGGATCTTATTCCTCCGGAGTCTGTAACTGTCATGGGTAATACCAGTTACCATTCACGGCAGACCGAGCGGACGCCTACGACTGCTTGGAGAAAAACCGATATAATTCAATGGTTATTCGGAAAAAACAAATATGGTGAAAAAGGAACTTTTGACACTTGTCAATCTTAATAAAGATCAGAAAAAATATGTTATCAATGAAATGGCAACAAATTGCCAAATAACGGTACTACGGTTACCACCTTATCACTGTAAACTTAACCCAATCGAATTAGTCTGGGCGCAGGTAAAAGGAGATGTAGGGCGAAATAATACGACGTTTAAATTAAGTGACGTGAACATTTTGTTAAAAAATTCTTTGGAACGAGTAACTGCAGATAACTGGCAAAGATGTTTACATGCATATACAAAAAGAAGAGGAGAAAATGTGGGAACTCGATAATTTAATTGACGTTACTGTGGAACCTATCGTTATCAATCTAGGAGACGAAGATAATTCATCAGAATATTCAGAGGATGAATTTTAATATACCTACTTTTTTATTTTCTTTATTGTACTTTTATACAACACTACATTTACTCACCATAATTTGAATTTTCCAAATACATATATTTCTGTGTGGAATAAAAGTCTATTCATTAAATTTAAATAAATATTTTGATAATAATATTGAATAATTTTATTTGAATTACTAAAAACCCTCTTAACCCGGTTATGATGCTTAAAGTTGCCTCATGTTTTGAAATGCTGTTTTTATATTGTTTACTTATAAGAGAAATGGACCGAGAAATTGAAGCGGCATAAACAAAGACGGATTGTTGGGGATTACATTTTAGCTACCTGCTACAATTTAGTACGGTTCGATCACACAAAGTTTTTTTAAAAGTACACCTCATCTATACCGATAATAGATAATAATGTTGTATCTTGAACAGCAGAATACTTTTAATTTCAATATATGCAACAAATATAATCCAGGAATTGCTGCATCTGAAAGTAGTGTAATGTCTGAGAAACATACAGGGCTATCAAAAATTAGAATCAAACTCCATTTTTTCAAACAGAACACACTTAGTATAATATTCTACAGTTGAAAAAATAATCAAATTTTGGACTGAATGATATATCATTTCTACATATCTATCTCTTTCCGAGATATAAAATTACTAATTAAAAAAATGCGATACACAGAATCAAAAAATGCATTAACAGGTTCACTGCTGGTGGCAATTTCGAGAACATGTTGTTCATGCCAGTGATTTTTTCTATAAAATTTCAGATTTGATAGTTCAAAACTATCTAAATTATGTCCATATAAGTTTGTAATAGCGAATTTGCTGACTGGACTGTAATTTTAATTTCGACGGGATTTTCCATCACTGGCACTGAAGGCTTTAATATACAGTGTCTCATGTAGAATAAGCAAGTTGCTATCGACTCTCGTTGTAACCGAAAAGACAGAAATGTGAAAATATTTTTCATAATCACCCTGTATATACTGTTCCATATATGGATCGCGGTCGTTCGTGATGAGACCACAGTGTATAATTAATAATAGATTATTTTTTTTATGTGTAGTAAGCACAACAATTTCAGTTAATCATTAATTTTTGTGTGTACACTATAGAACACACTACGATAACTTCTTACTTTCTTACTTCTCTTGCTTTACACCCATAAAGATGGGACTGGCAACTGAACGGAAAAGTGAACAGACTGTCAAAAAGGACTTTCATAGTTATTATATAGATACTCCTAATTGAAAAGTGAAGTTGAAAAATCTTCTGTAGGTAGTACTCGAATTCTCTTAAGATAGTGGTAATGCATAAAAACAAATAGCAACAAAAATTACGGTTCAAAACAGAACATAAATGTAATAGTAATACTACTTACGAACATTTTTTTTGGCAGGCTTTAACTCTGGTAATTTATCATCAGTCTTACAATTCTTCGTATTAACTTATAAGTTTATTTGGATCAGCTCTTTAGACTTGGCGAAATATGTTTTTATGCGAAGAATCTGAACATAGCGAAAGGGACCGAGAATATAATAAAAAATAGCGGTTTAAAATTATCTAGACACTATCCACGTATGCTCACGGTTCACAAATTGCGAATAAGCACATAGTCTATAGCTGAATTATACCAGTTTTTAAATATGTGTAGCATATATAGGACCTACCTATGAGAGGGATTTACAGGATACCCTTAATTTAATATACTGTTTGCTATAACAGTCCCTAATTAATCACAGGTAACAAAAATGAATGTCGCTTTTAATTTTCCAATAATTTTAATTACTTATAACAGTTTAATTTTAGATATAGGTATTTTCTTTTATATTTTCGTGAAGCAAATAAAGCGTGTAATTTGAAATAACCTATAAAGTTCAGTTCTATCCGATAATCATATAAATATAATTATGAAATTATCTTTTTTTAAATATCGTTTTACCAGTTATTTTGAAAACTCAATGGAATTTTTTGTTAATCTATTTAATTAATAAATATAATCATGTTGCTAAGGCGTGAGAAAGAATATTTATAATTAGCTTATATGTGCATTTATATTAAGACGCAGCACAAAAATAGCAGCGTCTCTGAGAATCCAGAACTACATCACGTTCATGATTTTTTGGACTTTGGGCACACATGCGACTTTCTGTAGCACGATTGTTTAGTCGCAAAAAGTCGGTTTTCATACCCAAATTTCAAACGAATTTCATAGCTGTTGCGACAGTCTAAAATAATCTGAGTAAGTTAGAAAGAATATCTCTTCACTATGACAATTATACAAGTTTTCTCCAGCGCATAACAGTTTTCAGGTTGACAAGTCATTTAGAATAATAAAAAAGGCATCATCCTCAACTGTTTTATCATAAAATATCCTGAATTTTACAGGTCAACTGTACATTGAAAACATTGTTTACGACATTATAAACATTATCACATCCCGCAGAATTATTTAAAAAAACTAGTAACACTTGAATTGATGTAAATTATTAAGTAGTTTTCACGGTGTCTGGAACATAGTGATAAGGTACATTTCACGGTTTTGTAATGTTCTCTAGCATATTTTTCCCCAAAAAGTTAAAGCAAATGACTTAATTTCAGCATTATATTTTAGTACTACGTTAATAAGGACCTCTTCCTTTCTTCCAGGTGAATATTATTTGTGCATCGGTAAATAATGGCGATAGAAAAGATGCAACCTGTTGTATTTTTCCCGCGATGCCATTGTAGAAACTTAAAATAAATCCTTAACTACAGTTTATTTAACTCTCAGGCGACGACTTAATGGGGGCCCTCAGGCCAAAACCCCTCATAAACAATTCCATGTGGGGTTCCACATAATATTTCTCCGGTTTTTAGTTGGAAAATAATTCAACAAAAACAAATGAAACAAATGGCTATCGATGCTGTCTTAGGTGCCTTACGGCTTACATGGCCAATCGCCATTTACTCATATTGATATAATTAAAACTATAATCGCGACAAGAATTCAGACGACTTACGTCATACGAACAAATGAATAATTCATTATATTTTCATCAAAATATTTACGAAATTGCAGCTGAGCGTAATGAAGCTAGATACTACACTAAAAGTTTGCATTTTACATTGCACTAAATTTCAAAAATTGATAGTTTTTAACGCGACTAAATGTCGAAAATTACGTTACGACAATAAAAACAATTGCGTAACGTCTGTCATGACGTAAGAAGTCTGAATTCTTGACGCGAGTATACACAAAACAGTCTATTGAACGTAACGATGCATTGTTGCCAGCAGTCTGCTGAGGAATTATGGCGCAACATTACCAAAATTTTCATATCTCCACAAAAATTATGTTAAAATATTTTTTTTCGACGAAAAGGTAAATTATCATAGAAATAACTTATTTATTAATATCAGATTTTAAGATAAATCACCCAAAAAAAAATATTATTTTATAAAAACTATAAAACTAATATAAATAAAATAAACGATAAATGTTTTTATATACATACAAACAAAGTTCTTTTGCCTATTTTAGTAAATGATATCTATCTATATCTTACAATAGAATAATGATAATTTTAATTAATATCTGTAATTATTAATATGCGAATATGTTTATTTTAATAAATATATTTTATTTGTGTGGTAAATTCGATAACATTCCAGATAATATGATGAAAACTGCCACAAATATCTCCAAAAGTTGCAACCTTAACAATGCGAATGCATATTTGTGTTGAGAGACAATTTAAATGTGCACAAGATAGAGCGAAAAATTACAGTGTGAGTGTTCCATTGAGACAAGGAAGTTGTAACTGTTTGAATAAGTTGTTAAAATGTAATGGCAAGAATAAAACGCTTAGTGAAATATTTTAAAATTTTCGAATTTACCACAATTTAGCGCCGTCTAAGTTCTTTACGAATACAAAAATCAACTTGATATCTATTTCCCGTAATAAGTCGTCCACGTCCTAGCATACCTACGTGAACTTGTTTCTTATTAACATTACAAAATCTATAACTGCTGGCTACAAATCGAAATCAAATCAATCAAATATCGAAGTTGGAGTCGACTTTCAGTATAACGAGAAGTTCTGATCCCTACCATATGGGTTACGGCCCCACCTGGAATTTCAAACAGTCGGCGCCTATGCTTAATCGAAGGAACCATGGTGTTTAATTAAATTTTGAAATAATGTCTTAGACAGAATCTGCTCCTATTGGAGAATTTGTGCCCAATGTGTTGAATACAGAAAAACTAATATTAGAGGTAGAAAATAGATCAGCTCTTTAGAATAAACAGCTAAACCTATTCATAGTGTATTGATATATGTCATTTTGAATTCCATTATATTTAGCATCAGAAATATTTACGCCCATTCTATATCTAAAACAATTCAGAGAATGCTCACTATAAAATTGGTAGAATTACCTTTTTAGCAATATTTGATAAGTAAGTATTTATTATACATGCGATTTTTAAAAAGTCCATGTTGCCGTCTTTGTAGTGATGAATAAAGCCGCAAATATGCGTCCGATGTAAATTTTTAGGATTACGATTTTTATGTCGCTACTAGGGAAGCAACAGAAAAATCGCATATACACGTCTACTTTTAATATCGCTGTATTTATCGTCACGAAAGGATCAGATTATACAAAGTTCATATATGAACTTTGGATTATATCTGGTGCTTTATAGGTACAGAAATCTTGAAAAATAAAACTTGTGTAGAACCAAACTAAGCACAATAAATAAAATTCTTGATGTTCTGGTTTGTATATTTTATTATCCTAACTCCACATTTAACAATATTTTCAGAAAATTATATACAATAGTGAACAGTTTCTACATTTAATAAAATATATCAATGTTATATTATAAAAATACTTACTTGCATTTTTAGATATATTTAAAAAAGTAGGTATTTTCGTAAATTTTCTTGCCGTTTTCTTTGTTGGTCGTTAATTTTAATTACGGAACCTTGAAAATAGTCAGGTGGCATGAAATAACATTCTTATTATTTTCTAAGTCTTAAATAGTTCAATTACTTGATGTTTTGATCATTTTCCTTTGTAAGCAACAGTATTTCAAGAATACGGCTCCTTTAATGATTGAAATTCATCATTTGCATTGTCTTGAAAGCAGTTCCTGCTTGCTTGTTTTTTTTTTAACAAATTAAGTACTGGCGCAATGGTTAATTTATTTATATACATTTTTTAACCAAAAATCTCACCCAGAAAAAGGATTATCGCTCATCCAACCATCTATTCATCAAAATTTAAAAAAAAAATAGGTTTTAATGCAAATGGATTACATATATATAGCACAAAATAGAGGTATTTTTAGATATATTTTTTAATTGATGTTTACTATTTTTATTTCACACTTAGGTATCAGTTTTTTTTATAAAGATTAATTATTAGACCCAGTTACATGTACGCGCCAATGGGTCACTTTTGGAACGACGGATTGGAATGCCGTACTGGAGCTAGATTTTGAAGCGTGCGCTTCAGGTATGTGCTGTTAAAAAAAATAACTTCAAATGTAGACGTTAGAATTGCAGATTTGGAGCATCCAGCCCAAAAATTTCTTGTAAACGCATAAGTAGAAGGTATTGGAAAGTTCCACATGACGCGCCAACACTTCCTTAGTCATTCATAGTCAAATTACATATCTATGTTGTTTTGTAGCTAGTTTCTGCTAATTTCAAAAGTTCTGAAAAAGAAATAGAAACAGTCAGGTATGTGTTGACTTATATGTGTTTATTAATTAAGAAAGATTAAACTTTAAGAATAATTTAGGTTAAAAATGGCGGGAAAATGGAAGATTATCATAGCTGTTTGTCACTTTTGAATTTTGTGAAAATAATATTGAACATTTCAAATATTACTGACAATGGACAACTTAACATTTCATTTCATTTTAATTTTTGTTAGACCATAATATATATGAAAACAGAACACATTAATGAGAAAATGCATAACTACAGATGAACAATTAAAATCAACTTTACGGTTCTTGGCAACCGAGCAGTCTTTTCAAGATTTAAAATTTTCTACTTGTATGTAATCGGGCCTAATATCTTTCCATCTATTAATTTTTCATATACTCGATTTTTTAGAATTTTATTTGTGTAATCGCCACTTTTAATTTTCCATAAGTATTGAACGTTTCCGATATTAACTCGACATTGTGTGTTTTCCTCCACAAGAATCATCTGATTTTTTCTGTAATTGTTAGTAATTAGTAAATAAATATATTCAAGTTATAATATTGGATAATTTACAATAGTAGATGTGAGAATTAAACGATCTATTAAGTAATTTTTTAGTGAATATGAAGAAATATTTGATAGATATGTGACACATTAATTTTTTTATATCAATCCCCTTTTAAAATTTATTGTGTTATTAACGAATATGCGATGTAACTTTACTAATTTGTGAAATATATTGTATCTACTTACGCCCTGTAAAGTTTTCCAAATATACAGGGATGGCCAGACGTACGGAATAAAATTCATATCTTGAATGAGTTTTAAAACGCCGAAACACGTTAACTGATTTTGATTTTTTCCCCACTTTTCGGTTATATGATAATTAATTTTTCTTCAACCCCCTAACCCCCAGTTACTCCTACTTTTTTTTTCAAATGGAAACAAGGCATGAAAAGCTTATAGAAAACCGAATCCAACCATACCAAATAAATAAGTTTTATATTTTCATTAACAATTTTTTTTTTCATTTAGGAATTGAAACAACTAGATAATTTACAAAAATTAACTCAATGTCGCAAATGCTGAAAATGTCCTCCATTCACTATTTGGCATTCTCCAAGACGATAGTAAAAGCTGTCCACAGCATTCTGAATGACTTCAGCTGGTAAATTATGCATCTCCGCCCTAATCTTGTTCTAAATTCTTAATATTATCAGGTCCGTCCTGGTAGACTCTTTTTTCCAAATATCCCCAAAGAAAATAATCCAAGTATCTTCGAACATTCATACCAAAATATGGGGGAGCGCCATCTTGATGGAACCAAATTCTTTCATTCGGTATATCTAGATCAATTTCATGAGGAAAAATCACAGCTAGAGCAGGTAGCAGCTATTAGGAAATCCAGGTAGCGTGGGGCAGTAAGATTTTCTTCAAAAAGAATGGGCTCAAGAATCTGTTGTTGATGATACCTGCCCATACATTAACTTTTTGTGGGTGTTGCGTATGCGATTTGCATGTCCAGTGTGGATTTTCCTGGGACCAAAAGCGATAGTTGTGCCTGTTAATCACATTTAAATAAAACGTAGCTTCATCCGAAGAAAGTACGTTGAAAACCATTATTGTTGGCACACCGTCTCATAATTTCCTCACAAAATTGTAATCGCCTATCATAATCGTCTTCCAAAAGCTCTTGGACATACCTTATAGGGGTGGTATTTTTCTTGTTTCAAAAACATTCGAATTGCAGTTCGAGAAGCATCGTGATTGCGGGCCAATGAAATAGTTGAAGTGTGAGAATTTTCAACAAGTTCTAATGCAATGTATAAAATCTTTTCTTCATTCAATGCACGTGCCCGTCCAGTTTTAGGCAAAGAAAGTGCTGTACCGTGTCTCTCGAATTTGTGAAATATTTTATTAACTATCCCTTGCGAGATTTGGTTTTCGGGATATTTCGCATTAAATAAATCGAGCATTTCAACCTGAATTATTATTTTGTCTCCACAACCAAGCAATATCAATATTACGATGCGTTGCCTTTCCGACAATACCATTGTGATTGAGTAAATAACTTGATTTTGGCACAATAGTAATGTTCCGAACTCCAATTTACAATTGAAGCGCAACATTAACCACAAAGCCTGGCAAGTAAGTGGTACCAAAAAAAACGCAACATAAAAAAGATATATTTTTTTGCGTTACTGTTCAAATTCATGGAGGATAATTAAATTTTATTTCACTTGTTAAGTACGTGTTTTATACAACCCTAAAAACTTTGCTATTGAAAATATAAAACTTGTTTATTTGGTATGGCGGGATTCGGTTTTCTATAAGCTTTTCAACAAGCCTGGGGGTTAGGGGGTTGAAGAAAAATTAATTATTATATAACCGAAAAATTGGAAAAAATCAAAATCACTTAACCTGTTTCGGCTTTTTAAAAAAAATTCACTCATTTAAAAAATATGAATTTTATTCCGTACTTCTGGCATCCCTATATATGCAGGCAGAAACAATGAAAAATTTAAACTATAAAATTTTAATAAAGGTTATATTTAGGATATTCACTTCATTACTATTTTTAACTTCTTGAGTTTACATGTATTATCAGTCTTTCAAAGTTCACTAAAATAGATAAATTTCAAAAACAACAATATCGTAGATACGACGGGGTCTATATTTTTGTTGCTCTTCTGCTACAGATAAACTAATGTATATATTGCCTCACGTTATCAACGTTATTACTGCCACTTTCATATCATTAAATATTCAAGTACGGTCATTGTTCAAAGGCTCTTCAGGTAAAAATATATTCCCTAAATTAGACCAATTTAAAGAAAAAGTAAATACCATTGTTACAAAAGTGCGTGAAACGATTATTTAAAAAAATAATAATAACGATAGTTTTATCAGTGTTCTGTGACTTTTGTTTGTGAAAGTGATTCAAAATATTCCATAGAAAGTTTAAAAGATGGCTAGTAAACTGCTAAAAATCGGATTTATTGGTGGTGGCAAAATGGCGCAAGCAATGGCAAAGGGATTTATTTCAGCAGGTACGTTTAATGAATTATAGGTACAAGATATACAGGGTGTTTCGAAAAACAGTGAACTTCAACCTATTTTAGAGGGGGTATTTATATAACATTTTGATTCTAGCCTTCTCTAAGAAATTACAACCCCTTAAAAGTGGATGGTGGAAATCAAATTTCCATGGATATTTCAAAACCGGTTGTCAATTTTTGCAATTGTAGTAAACTATCACTTCACTGATCTATTCCATTCGTTGCCATCTCACAGTAAGAGGATGATTCTTACGAATTGAAAAATCAAGACGAAAAACATTTTTTTGAATAGCCTGTTCAAAACAAAATTTTTTTCTCTACACAAATTAAAAAATACTTTTTAATATTCGTAAAAAAATTAAAATTTATAAGTGCATTTCAACCATACGATTTTCCGAATAATACTTTTAACGAAATTCTAATCTTAATAAGTTCCTGTCAAGCCTCATTATTATTTTATTTAATTCAACACAACTGCATTCATGCAAAAGTTTTTTATTTGAACCGGTTTTAACCTGTAACTTCTACCGGGGTCTAATACTTTTTTATATAAAACACACTCTAAAATCGGCTGAAGAATTCACTGTCAGTTAAATGAAAATCATATATACAGAGTGTTTATTAATTGAATGCCGATACTTAAGGGTATGAATTATTCGGTCATTTTAAGAAGAAAACTTAATATCAACATATGTCCTACGCCTCTTAATTTTTGAGCTACAGGGTGTTACAATTTTAAGAAAAAATTTACTATTTTATTATACTTTTCTTATCACTTCAGATATTCTTATGAAATTTTGTACACACCTATTAATCATTAAGGAGCATTGTTTGCTGTAAAAAATGTTTTAAAATCTTTGCCAATGACGTCCGTACGAGGTTTAAACTAAACATTTTTGAAGAAAAAAATGGCACGCCACTGCTTTCTCTAAAAACTAAAATTATTTTTAAAATCTCCATTTATTTCTCCATTTTCACGTAAAAAAATTAAAACCAAAAAAGTTTTTTCCCCATGTTCATTGAGACTGCTTTTGATATTTTGAATACAAACAAAATAAAGACCCAAATTATGTATTTACAGTAGTTGTTGAAAGTGTCCTCCACCCACACGTATGCAAGCATCTACTCTTCTTCGTATAGACTGACGTACATTTTCAAAAATTCCTAGGGTGTTTCTCATGGTTTGGCAGCATACTATTATACGATTTCGTAACTCTTCTTCGGTTTGAATCGGTAATGCGTACACTAAGCTTTTCAGATGACCTCAGAAAAAGTGGTCTAAACTATTAAGACCGGGAGATCTGTGCGGCCATGACTGCGTTCCTCCGCGGCCTATCCACCGATCGCGATAGCTGTGATTTAAAAATTCACGCACCCGTAAGCTAAAATGTGGAGGTGCACCATCGTGGGCCTATCAAATAATCGTCAATAATACCAGCCCAAACATTTAATGAAAACTGTTCTTGATGATTTTATTCAATAATTGCAAAAGGGTTTTCATCCGCCCACAAATGGTTATTATGGAAATTTCGTATTGAGTTTCGGGAGAAATTAGCTTCATCGGTAAAAAGAATGTGCTTGTCAAATAACGGATTTTCCAGTAGCTTTTGAAGAAACCACTCACAGATATTAATGTGCAACGGGAAATCTCTAGGAAATGTTGCCGCGATTTTCCTTGTGCTAGTTTCGGGGTTCTCCTCAATTTCATGTAAAATTTCTTCTTCAAGTTCTTACTGTTTCAGGGATTCCTTTAGCACTGTGGTCTACTTTTAAATTTCCGGTTTCGTAAAGACGTCTATGAATCTAAGAAAATGTTCTCGGATCGGGTAGTACGCGATTTGCATTTCCGTCGGCAACCCCATAAGTAAAATGCATGTCAGCTAATTCATCGATTGTAAAATTTACCATTTTTTATGAAATTTTACCTCCTACTCTAATAATAATTTTTTAATAATGAAAAATCAATGTCAACTTTATTGCGAAAAGAAACGTCAAAAATTATGACACTTTACCCAGCCTATTAATTTTTATTTCATTTGCTTTAAGGGTGCACTTAATGAGCCGTTTTTTCTATTCAAATATTCAATATCATGCCTACGTGAACGTCATTTGTGAAAGTAGAAAATTAATTTTTACCCCACAAAAAGTGTTTCCACGCATGGTGGGTGTCTACAAAATGGCAACAAAATACTAAAAGCAGTCTCAATGAATTTGGGGAAAAAACTTTTTTGGTTTTAATTTTTTTACGTGAAAATGGTTGCTGTAAAATAAATGGAGTTTTAAAAATAATTTTAGTTTTTAGAAAAGGAAGTGGCATACCATTTTTGTCTTCAAAAATGTTTAGTTCAAACCTCGTACGGACGTCATTGGCAAGATTTTAAAACATTTTTTACATCAAACAATGCTCCTTAATGATTAATAGGTGTGTTCAAAATTTCATAAAAATATCTGTAGTGATAAGAAAATTATAATAAATAAGTATTTTTTTTTAAACTGTAACACCCTGTAGCTCAAAAATTAAGAGGTTTAGGACATATATTGATATTAAATTTTCTTCTTAAAATGACCGAAGGATTTACACCCTTAAGTATCGGCATTCAATTAATAAACACCCTGTACATTAAAATATATCAAATGGATTAAAATTAATTTTTCTCGAAAGCTGTTGCCGACATCAAATATCAATAAGAGTACCTTTTTTATGTAAAAATGTTTTAAGTTTTCATTTGTGCTTTAAAATTCACAGAAGAATATATATATTTTTTTTTGATATTTTTGAAGATCTACCTCCTTTGTTTTACTCTCCTCTAGATGACCAGGATTGATTTCTTTATATATTTTTAAAAAGAGCATAAAAAGTTATGGGATTGTGCCAACTTTATCTCTACGCGTTTGACAAATACTATATAATTCAAAACCGCTATGACTAACTAACCTTTCACAACCTTTATGTCAAAAACGAAACGTTTAAGGATATAGATTTATATGAATATAATTTTCATCTTATTTTGAAGTCTAGAAACCGCAGTTAAATTTATGCTTAGGTATAGGTTAAAAATCACTCTGTATATAAATAAAACTACCATAGTAAGCATTATTTATTTTAAACAGAAATGCCTATTTTAAAATGTATTCTGAATTTATTTGTAAAACTTTAAATTATATTATATTCTGTAATGTGTCTCGTCATAATTTATTTCCTAATGAAGAAATGATGAGAAGAAATGCGGCCATTGATTTCATTCATACAGTGAACAAAAGTTCTGATTATTTTTTTATTTATCAAGTGTAGGTGCAGGTAGGGTGAATTGAATCTGAAATGAAGGCACAGAGGTTATTTATAGTCAATCATCATAGTTAATCTCAATGAATATACATGGTATCCCGAAATTAATGGGACACAAAGCAAGAGTAGAGTCCTTACATTAAAATAATGCGATTAAACTAAACTTACCTCAGTCCATTTGTGGCTAATAAAAAAGTTACAGGGTCAGTTATTATGCGGAACACCCTATATAATTTAAAGTATATATTTTTCTTTTTTGAATATTGATAATCAACATAAATTTTACTTTTCCAGGACTAACAAAGGGCGACAAAATGACTGCAAGTTGTCACCCCTCAGATCTAGCATCAGCAAACGCATTTAAGGCAGGTACATAGACATACGTCTGTAGAGGACGATTTGGTACACAATTCTTTAACTTTTTCTGTGCACAGGAACTCGGAGCCGAGGCAGTATTTGAAAACGTACCTGTAGTTCAAAATTCGGACATTGTGATAATATCTGTGAAGCCGTCGGTTGTATCAGTGGTGCTTAGTGAAATAAAATCATCCAATGTGAAAGCTGACAAACTGTTCCTTTCGATAGCGATGGGTGTATCGACGAAAGCTCTAGAACAGGTAAATACTAGCGAATTTAAAATGTGGATATGCAGTAAAAAGCAACAGCTCCATAGAAGAAAATATAATGTTCTCCGGACCAGAGAGGCCAACTAATATGTTTTTGGGATTTCTGAACACATCTTCGGTATTAGAGTAGCTCCAGCACGCACATATTTTTTCCCAAGATAAAAATAACCGTAGAAAATATCCGTAATCCACCAGATTTTTTAAAAATGGTTTAAAAAATATCCAGACCAGTCCAACGGTATGTTTTTGGGATCGCAGAATCAGAATCCCATGAGGTGATTTTCAAGGTCATTTGAAGTGAAAGTTTGTTTACCGTATTTTTGTCCACGAATTTTGAAAAAAGCAGAAAATTTTACCCTCAGATAAAAGTTTCTCCCATGGCATCTCGAGTGGATAGAAATTTGAATTTTCTTGAATCGATTGCTTACTTCATCATTGTTGTAACAAAGTTCTTTGTCACTTTAGCTACAATAATTTGTCCCTGCAATATCCAACAGAAATCTGCCATCATATCCTCATCTCACCTCCTGTAATATATCCATACTATCTCTTTGATGTCTTGAAACGTTTCAGATGAGTTCATCTTATTCAGCTTCAGACTCGTATTGTAGCCCAATTTCCTGAACTTTTTCGCAAAAATTTCTTTTATCAATTCTTCGTCGATTGCATCTTTGTGATCTTGTAAGAAATTCTACACATTGTTCTAAAGCTGACCCATGTTTTTTCCGCAGTATTTATTCGAGACATGAACTTTTCATTTTTGATAATTTTTTTGATTTGAGGTCCTTCGAAAATTCCTTCCTATAATATAGCATCTTATGGACTTTTAAATTGTTCTACAGGCGTCTTTTGTATCCGATGCTTTGACTAATTGTTGCATAAGCCTCAGTTTTATAATATAGAACAGTTACTAATAGCTTCTCTAGGTCAGAAGCTGTTGTATAATATTCTCTGATCTTAGAACGAAGTCTGTTCTATCTGGTCAATCCTTCCTTATGTAACGGTCATGATGAACATGAACACAGTGTCTGCAAAGATTTCAAAATCAAAGCAATGCTTTTGAGACATGCATACATCTTGATATACCAAGAACTCGTATTTTCCATGCTTGAGATAATAGGGATAAACAAATATACTTAGAAGGAAGAATTGGTTCTGGATATTTTCTAGGGTTATTTTGATTAGAGGATATCTGTGGATGGTGTAACTATTCTGTAACTCGTATTTTCCATGCTTGAGATAATAGGGATAAACAAATATACATTAGAAGGAAGAATTGGTTCTGGATATTTTCTAGGGTTATTTTGATTAGAGGATATCTGTGAATGTTGTAACTATTCTGATACGAAATTCATATACACAACCTCAAAAACATATGAGATGACAAATCTGGTTTGGAAAACTCTTTTTTCTTTTGGAGTTGAGTAATCTAGAGATCATTGTCACTGATAACGATAAACTATGTCAATTAGATACTTTTGCTGTTATTCTTTTTACGTATTTCTTGTGTCACCTATCAATTTTCATAGTCAGAAATTTTAGAGAGGAATACCGGGTAATACCACCTAATATGTAATTTCGCTATTAATTCATTTTTACTACCGCTGTCTGCCAAAAATATTATGAATTATCTACATGTAGATGCAATGATGTTCTAAAATACAATTTTCAAACCTAAAGCAGATAAAGTTTTGCTGAAAGGTTATTTATCCAATTTCCCTCTATAGATGCAATCGTTTGCAATAATAATGATACTCTTTAAAATGCGATGTTTTTTGAGCTGCTGACGTATTTGTAATGAAATATACTTTCAACAGTAGTTCTTAGTTGTTTCACTCGTCATAGAGATTGAATTAAATTTCTACTCATAACATTGAGGGAGCGACCAAATATATAAAATTACGTTGACAATAAAAACAAATGTGTAACGTCAGCCGTGACGTAAGACGTCTGAATTCTTGACACGAGTATACCTATACTATTTGATCAGAATTTGAGACATGTAAATTTCAAATAATAGAATATTAGGTCTAATTTATTTTATTTTACTGTTAGCGAAAATTTGTTATATGAAAAAGGTGCTGCCTTATAATACGTTCTAATATTGAAAAAAGACTCCAATTTTACCATGTGTTTTACTTAAAATAAAAGCTATTGATTTTTTTTTCACTGTACCTTTACAAACATATGTCGATATCCTTCATTAAATGGGCAATATTACCCTGCAAAGTGAAGTAATGAATAATTGGGTCTTCTATTTGGCTCTTCTAGCTTTATAATTGTACTATATACATATATATGAGTTGTGTGATACTATCAAGGAATGTATTGAATGGAAAAACATTCATAGTTCCAAATATACCCAAAAAAATTTTTTACAGACAAAACGCTTAAGGTAATTTATAATTACATGAACATAGGAAAATAGGAACAAACATGTTAGTTTAATTTTATACAAGGTGTTAGAGGTTTGATTGCCATAATTTTAACAAGCGAAAGTATAATTCAAAGTAAAGAAAAAATCCTACATAACATGGGTTCTAATCCTAACTGATTTGGAGAAAAAAATTATATATCGGTTTGATGCAATAGTTCAGTTAATTTAGGAATTGCTCCGAAATTTTCTGCATAGAAAGAAAATTAAATGTTTACTATCTCTATTAATTACTTTTAGTTAGAATAATTTATTGTTCTAAATACCTGTGTTGCGAATATTATATATTTGGTTTGAGGTTGCAATATAAGTAGGAAGGAGTAAGTACTCGTTCACTAAATAGGTGCTACTGATTTACAGAAAATTTACGAACATATTTTAACATGAATGTTGATATTGTTTTTATTCCTCGTATCGATAATTATGTCTCAATTGACATTAAGACTTCCTCTCACTTCCTCTACTATTTACTGTATCTCCAGAATTTTTTATACAAATAAAAAGGAAATTTACATTATTTTAAAAAGTGCAATCATATTTTGTTTAGTCTCTATCGATACCTTTATCGTTAATATCTCATTTCAGCTACTGCCTTCCACGTCTAGAGTAATAAGAGCCATGCCAAATACACCCGCTTTAGTAAGAAATGCCGCGTCCGTTTTTGTGACTGGCAGAAAGGCAACAGAAGCGGATGCTAGGATTACGAAAAAACTGTTGGAATCTATTGGAACCTGCGAACAAGTTCCTGAAGGATTACTTGACCCTGTAACAGCCCTCAGCGGATCAGGTCCAGCATATGTAAGTTCTAAGTTTATCATCTGAATTATTAATGTTGGCTTAGGGTAAGCATATTTCAATGTTTCTCCGGTGATTCTACGAGGGCGGATCAAATATATTATGGTTATAGTAAAAACAAATTGAATATGAATACGTCTTATTTTTCTACATAATCACTATTATTAATACATTTTTCCTACCAGATTGAGCTTTTTAAATCCGAAAACGAATCACGAAGCTGGCCATGTCTGTAACTTTTCTACATGCAATTTAGCTGCTGATCTTTATAATACGTTTTTTGATCATATATCTAACTTTGTTCACTCCTTAAACAAAGATAATTTTATTATCGTGGGTGACTTTACCATCGGGGTGGGAGCGATATACTGCCAAACAATAGGTTCATAGTGTCGTTAAATAATTTTTCTTTTTTTTTAACATGAAACAGTAAAATGAAATAAAAAACTTCCAAAACCGTACACTGGACTTGGTTTTCAGTCGTATTAAACTGATTGTTACTATAGCCCGCGGCCGAAGTTTTTATCTTGTATTATCAATTACCCATGGTCAAAAATAATAGGGAGTGACTAATTCACTACACAGAGATGAGTATGGAAGGTAATTATGCCACTCTCAGCATGATTACCTAAGCGTGCCACTTGAAAAGAATTCAAAACACAGAAAATTATCAGAAATAAGCCATAAGTCGTCATGGACGCGAAATTCACGAATTTTTGCATGAATTTTGCAACTCTTGTTTTAATTACTTATGGCGGGAAAATCTCAAATTTTGACAATTGCAATTTACGAAACTGTCAAACTACAAATATTATTGCCCCTTTCATTATTATGTGGTGTTAATAAATTTGTTTTGACTTCTGTTAATCTACCATGGCAGTTTCATGATGAAAATAATAGAAAATGTTATAGGTAGCCGACAAAATTTGTTACAAATAGAGATTTTTTCCACCATTAAATAAATCATGCAAATATCTGCGAATTCCGCATTCAAAAAAAAAAAACAAAAGGCTTTCGAATATATACATACTATTTACTATTGGTTACTAGCACTGTCACTATAACGGTCACACATTAACAGTTACTATATCATATCGTACCGCTTTCCGTATGACCTTCATACGTCAAAATTTAATACTTATATTCTTCGATCCAGATTCTTATTTTTTAATATTTATTTTAAATAGTTTCTTCGCCATATCACTATTTCATCCTTTCTATCAGTATACTCTTTTCGATTTCATTTATACAGACTAAGTTTCATCTTGTACGATATAGCAATAGAATTTTTTTTGTCGAAAACTCATTTTAAAAATATAATTTTTAGCCCACGAGTTTCCATCACTTTCCGTTTCACAGTTGTACTGTTTTACCACTTTTTTATTTGCACACATATGCTGTTCACGTACAATTTTGTTAAAGAAATACATTTCAACAACACTTACACTCATATGTTGACCTCGCGCTCTAAACTCTTTATACATGTCATCATCCGATATTCCTCAGTTCGATTAAATCACTAATAAAATGAATTACATTTATAATTAAATTAGCGAAAAGATATACCTGAAATTTTGCCCGCAGGAACAATATACACGCCCATGATAGCGCTGGAAATGAAGCAGTTGAATCCGACAATTCGTCGCAGCTAATCAAAAGCAGCAGCGCATTCGTACTTACTGCAGCGCATGCTTAGCAGAAGCTGTGTAATAAGGTATGCTCTCAGAGATACGTGGCACACGATTTTGTAGAAAAAATATACGGGCTGCATGTATATTTCTTTGTGTTGACTGCTATAAATTGTGAGCAGGTTTATAACATGAGTCACCCTCTACAATTTTGGAAGTCTACTATAGCAAGAGTGAGGTCGAGAATTATCGTCCTATTACAAATATTTGTAATGCCTATAAAAGTTTTTGAAGTCTTGAAGACTCTATGAGGGTCTCTTCTTGCATGTAAAATCAAACATATCCACTGCTCAGCACAGTTTTTATCCTGGTCGTTCAACAGTTACTAATTTGATGTGTCTGACGCAATATATTGTAACTAAATTGGATGATGGTGGTTAGGTAGATGTCATCTATACCGATTTCTCCATATCATTCGATCGGTTGGTCCATGGTATTCTACTGTTAAAATTATCAAATATCGGCTTAACTAAACCATTTATTAATTTCTTCACCTCATATTTCTCTCGAAGGAGAATGACAGTGGAGTATCGTGGTCTCCGAACTATAGAAATAAATGCTACCTCTGAGGTCCCTCAAGGATCGGTTTTCGGTCATCTATTGTTTCTAATCTTTATTGACGCAATTGTCCAAAATCTGAACTGCGAGGCCCTTCTTTATGCAGATGACCTCAAATTGTCCGAGTCAGATATTAATAACTGTGTCGAATTTCAATCAAACATGGATAAAATTTCTGATTGGTGTTCTAAAAATAAATTGTCTCTGAACTTCTCCAAGTGCATATATCTATATGCTTCACGAGTAAAGTAAAACCTATTACTTTTAGTTACAAGATTGACCGTAACCCAATTAGGAAATGCAATAGTTTTAAAGATCTCGGGATAATCTTTGATAGTAAGCTTAGTTTTGTTGAACACGTTAATAATATACAACGTGAGGCATATAGAAATCTTGGCTTTGTTCTAAAAAATTCATAACAGTTTTCTGAAACTACTGTTCAACGCGTTCGTTATACCAAAACTAGAATATCAGTCACTAGTATGATGTCCTACTTCTCAAATCCATGTTAGAAAGTAAAGGGACATACAACGTAAATATGTTAAGTACCTATAGTTTAAAACTCACAACGTTTATCCACCTCAAGGGATACCGCAAGTCACTTTACTAAGTCGATTCCGTATAATAACCATATAATAACCTAAGCACACGACGTGTGTATAATTCGTTGGCCACTCTGCATAAAATTGTAACCGGAAAAATCGATTGTCCAGACTTACTAGCTGCATCATTAGATGCAAAATTCGGTGGATATTTTTCATGATACTATTAGATGCATTAAACAAAAAGGCTTTACAAATTAGCAAATTATGTTACATTTTATTTGTAATTCTTTTATTATAATATGTGTACGTTTTTTCTCTGCATATCTATGTTTATATTATATATTTAAGTTTTTTTTTACCCATTAATTGGCTGTAGAGTGGTGTATACTAAATAAATAAATACATCTTAATTGTCATAAAAAGGCATCCTTCCAGTTTTTTCTTTTTGAGTTGTTCAAATATGTGTTACTTACATAGTGTCCGGACTTTTTTCAGTTTTTTTTTTTGGGTTAAAGCCGCTGTATGCTGTGGAGTATTTAGAAGGATCACACTTCAAGTAGGTCTTTTCTTTTTTATTGAAAAGCCAGTTTTGCTCCATGAAAAAGCTTGCCGTAGTACACTGCATTTACTGTGCGTCGCTATAAAAAAAAATCTATGGGCAGTACGCATTAGCAATCTCAACAAGCAGTGCTAAAAATTCTCTGTAGAAAGAGGAGTTTTAATTTTTGAAGGTGCTGCTTCTCCAAATTATCCCTACTCGGATTAAATTTGATCCATCCTCGCAACATTTTTCAGAGAAATAGTGAACATATTTTTCATTTAAGAGATTTATGGGCACTACAAATTGCCGTTTTTCTCCAAAATGAAGCATTTGAACAAAAAATTACAAAAGAGGTAAAATAATCAGAAGAAAATTCTACGTTTGATATTTCAAGCAAAAGCTACATAGGTACTGCATCCCTCAATTACCTCCATTCGCCCTTCGATTTTTTTCACCAAAATTACATGATAAGTATGCCGCAATAAGATAAAAGTACGTGCAAAATTTCAAGTGTGTATCTTGGAAAACAATGGGATTATTAACAAAAGCAGTTTCTTAAAATGTATAACTTTAACACTCTGTATATTAAATCAGAAACGTCCAAATAAAAAATGACATAAGGAAAGTCGCATTATTTTTGTCCAAAGAATATGTGCATGGTTAATGGTATGGCCTTCTATTTTGGGACACCCTGTATATTCCATATACATATTATTATGCGCTTCTACTATTTAATAGCCTACAGGGTTCAAGTTCAACATTTAAAAATAAATAATGTCTATCTCGTGGTAGGTACCAATAATTTATAGAGATTGATCTAAATTTAATATAGAGTTTGTAGACAATGATACACATAAAATAATTCCGTGAAATATATTAATGGAGGGTATGAATCAAATACTAACAGAATTTGTTCGGTTACGTAAATATTTATCGAGATCTAGGCAGAAATGCAAAATAAACTGTTGACTTTAGTTTTGTTTGTTTAGTTTAGATTTAGCTAATAACGGATATTCCAACTTGAATGCAAAACTATATATTATTTAGAGGAGATCTACCAGGAAATTTACACCAAATTTAACTGGTTATGTTACGAATGATGATAGATATTTGACTTTAGAAATAACCGGTCGTGTGATGTTCATTCAGTGATCCATGCATGGAATTTTAATTTGGGATCTATCTAGAGATTAATTATGTTATTTTGACTAAAAATTGAAGACGTAATATATAAACAAACAATAACGTATGATTTGAACGGAAATATATTATCGCTATCCACTGACGTCAATTGATTACTTATTTAGTGATCTGTGAACCAAAATAGGTACCTCAACATTCAATTTTGCAATACCTATTTTGCATTTGTTATTATACAGTGTACAAAACAAAACAAATTACAAAACATGTAGTAATTTTCGACATGCTCTACAAGGTGTTTAAATGTGTTCCTTTAAAGGAACAATAGAGAACGTTTTAGTAACAAGTTTTTTAACTGTGTTCTAGTGTCAAATTTTTTATATAATTTTTTTTCAAAATTAAGAAAGAGAAAATTAAAAAACAGTAATTGAAACTAGGTAATTAATTTCACAAAATCGCTAATAAGAATACTTTTAAACGGCGGAAACACTTATGTTATATGCGTGCTATTACTCCAAGTTTCTTTATAACTTTATCGACTACAGAAAAAATATGCTGTTGAAGATCGTCGATACAGGCACACACACATACACGTACATATTCATACCATATCTGCTAGCTCTTGATTTGAGTAAGGCATTTTTTAAACAAAAACGTAAATTAATCAATCTTCCGATGAGGTACGTTCTCGTTCGCATCAGTAAACACACTAAACGACTGAATTTGATCTAGTAAGTGCATTGTAAACAGTTAATTAATTGGGGCAATACAGGGTTGGCCTAACATTGTTGGTTAATATTCTGCAACACATACTACTAACTCAATACAAATTGTTTATTTTCTGTTTAGGAAATCACCTCTCAAAAAGTTTCCAAATTTATTTATACATATAGAGCAAAGATATAATTTTTAATGCCATATTGAACCATTATTTTTTTACGACTATGGGTGCCCGTTTGTTGGGAGGTTATTTGTTTCGCATTTTTGAAAAGTACGGCAATCACCACCCAACTATGGCGGATAGAAGACTAAATGGTAAAATTCGTTGTTATCGGATAAGATTTTATAAGTAAAGACTGCCGCGGGTGCATTCGAAGTTTTCTATTATCTATTGGTAGATATTATATCGATTTTCTTAGAATAAATGGGCATTTTATTTAACTGTAATGAGTAAAAATGTAGTTTTGATAGTTTGGAACGACAGAACGGAAAACGAATGCAAAATACTGCAACTATAGTCTCTTTAGAAATGAAAGAGAGTAATAAAAGCTTATTATGTATGCAAATTGTAAATAAATGTAGTACTGGTGCTTATATTTAATATTTTTATATTATGTATTATCGGTATAAATGAGGTGTACTTCTAAAAAAACTTTGTGTGACCGAACCGTACTAAATTGTAGCAGGTAGCTAATATTTAATCCCCGACAATCCGTCTTTGTCTATACCGCTTCAATTTCTCGGTCCATTTTTCTTTACATAAATGAACAATATAAAAACAGCATTTCAAAACTAGAGGCTACTTTAAGCATCATAACCGGGTTAAGAGGGTTTTTATTAATTCAAATAAATTTATTCAATATTATTATCAAAATATTTATTTAAATTTAATGAATAGACTTTTATTCCACACAAAAATATATGTATTTTGAAAATTCAAATTATGGTGAGTAAATGTAGTGTTGTATAAATGTACAATAAAGAAAATAAAAAAGTAAGTATATTAAAATTCATTCTCTGAATATTCTGATGAATTATCTTCGTCTCCTAGATTGATAACAATAGGTTCCACAGTAACATCAATTAACTATCGAGTTCGTGATTTTTGGCAAATCGTTGTCCTCTGAAAGTTCACTTAAAATTTTGTTTAGCGTTGGTATTTCTTTTTTAAAATAAAATGAGTATATTTATTTTTCTGCGAATGACATTTTTGAAGAAATCATCTATAACGACTTTTTGACCTCCCTGTGGATGATTTTAGGGGATTTACAGTATCTTGTTCATTTTTTGTTTCCTTTAAAAGTCTGTAGATAGTCGATTTTCCAATCTCTGTCATTTTGGAACACTTTTCCACGATGTCGTCAACACTGTTGGTAGGATTTTGGTGTTTTAATGCATTAAATACATTTAATATAATAATCTTTAGCGTTAGCAGGTACGTAATCTGAAAAGCTCGACATTTTACTAAAACAATATTATATCCACTGGCAGAATAGTCACTAAACACAAGCCGAATTTTACTCTACTGCACTAGCACGTCTTCGTATATTCAGCTCTAAGACTGGATTGATCTGTCACAATACACTGGCTCCTGCCCTATGATGTATCCAGTAAAATATACTAATGTACACCCATTACCTGTTAGCATTAGTGTTACCCTATAATTACCTGAAACGAAATATTACTACGCCCATGGCCGGTTTTTATCTCGGGGTTTTATTACTCTCTTTCATTTCCAAACAGGCTATAACCGGATTTAGTGTTACCTATCAGGTATTATTATTAATAAAAATGTTCATTTTCGTCGTTTTTACATTTGGAAACGCTGTAAAAAATGTTCGTATGGTAGATTATGAGATATTTAAGCCATCTCGAACGATGATCTCCAAATTTGAGAATAATTTTTTTTATGGGGCTGTGTTATCATAGGCGTCGATTTTCCTGAGGAAAAGAGGGTTTGCTAGAATTCCGAAATCATTTTTTTATTATATGTTAGGCCTCCCTGAGCATGTAATTAAAATTTTTGTATTTAGTGGTAGTTAAGTCTGTATTACTTACTTTCAGTAGTTTTATGCTGATGTTTACCTTTGCTATCGGTAACTTTGGACATGAGGTCAGAAAAATCGGTAGTGAATAATTTATAAAATATACCACTGTAGGAGAGATGTAGATTTATCATTTACAGATATACCATTGTACATTGTATTTGATTTTAATGTATGTTTAAACAATGCAAATTTAGTGGTGGATTTGAATTCTGGAGTTGTAAGGAGGGTAGCTTAAATTTAGTGTGGTAAATCTGCAAATAATGCAGTAGGTAACTCTACTCCCAAAATACAGTTACAATTTGCAAATAGGTAAGTACTAAAAATGAATTTCTCAGTTTGAGTTATTTATGATGAAGAGAGCGACATGACCTTCGAAATGTCAAGGAATTTAATCTGACAACGTGGCAACCAGCTTGAAAATTCCACTCCAGCTAAGTTCTTCAAACAATTGGTTAAGAATATGCTTTTGATTAAATTCAATAAAATTATAAGTATCATTAGATTAGGAAAAATTTGACATTTTATGTAGTGGTGCGTATCATCGGCGCATCCACCATTTTTTAATAGAGGATAACGCCTTTATTAAATAGAATAATGTTATGTAATTTTGTAATAAGTATAGCAGCTTGACTTTGTTTTATTTATAGCAGTAATTATTAACGATAAAATAATGATGGAGGCGTAGACAACATTCAAATCTATTTTTTATATATTATTAGGTATTAATAATATTGTGTGAAACTAACTACTCAGTGGACAAAAGCCCCAACGTGCGTTGAATTACATCCACAATATCTACCCATATATTCCTTACTATTTTAGATCTGGAGGTCAGACCATGTTTACTATATGTTTTTGGGGTCGCTGATGGGTAGATATTGTGGGTGTAATTCAACGCAGGTTGGGGCTTTTGTCCACTGAGTAGTTAGTTTCACACAATATTATTAATACCTAAAAATATATAAAAACTTTTACATAAAAGGTGAACATTATTCAAGTAGGTATTGTCATATTTAATTCATTGACAGGCTGTCACTTTGTGTCATTGTCGATATTTAACTTCAAATAATTTTAATTTTTATAATAATTTTTATAGTTAGATATTTGATTCAATTTAAAGGAGGCCACCTGAAGAAGCAATCCTAAAAATGCAGAAATAGGTCAGATCTCATCTATTGTAGTTGAACTGTCGTGTTCCCACTGCCAAAAAGTGAAGTTAAATATTTATAGAGTGTTTCATTAAAGCAGGTTAGTAAATTAGATTAATTTGTTTAGATAATTATTGAATAGAGATAGATATTGAATAGCATACCTAGACGTTTGGTATCAGAGAACATACATATGACTTCATTGATAGAAATTGTAGGATATTAGCTTAAAATACCTTTCTAATACAGTAAAAAATTCAAATCTATGTTAACTAATAATTTTACCGAATTCAAACAAGAGTATAATTTTATTAGCAATTAATTTAGGGAACTTATATTTTTATAGAGTAATGGTTATTCCTTGAAAATTTTGAATTATTACGTATTGGGCCTAGTTTGTCTCTAACATTCTGCGGGGAAAGTATAAATTTAGTTATAACATGAACCATTAAATTTGCATTGCAAAGTTATAGTTCAGAAATTGTAAAAAAATAAAATATGAAATTTTGTAACGGTCCCATTTAATTGATACGGCGCTAGATACAATTAACCCTACATCTAAGTATTTTAAGTTGCCTATTTTATTATTTGTATGTGGAAAGTGAAATAAATCACCTAATTTATCTGTCTTGCTCGCGCCTAGTTCGCTGTCCATGGGCGCCGCGCGACTATTAAAAACTCTAAAATAAAAAGATATCTTCGACAAGCCAAATTCCTATATGTTTTTAAATTGCCTGCCCCATATTTTCTACAATATTATCTTCATCTTCAACAAATTTCACCCATCTTAAAACCCGTTATTAATTATTATTAATTTATTCTCCTAATGCCAACCATTGGGTGTGGATAATGCTTCCCGTTAGTGGGTTGGTATTTCTAATTTTATGGTTAATTATTTTCTATTATATTGGTATCTTTTCTTTTTCCCTCCAAATGGTTTTTTTAAAACAAACTTGAGTCTTTTGGAAAAAAACACTTAGTTTTACAGCTTTTAAGTGGTGTACGACATATTGGCCAAAACATTTTGGGATAATTTGATACGTGATTTTGTGTAAAATTATTTTACTTTTGATGTTGGTTATTGATTTGCCAAAAGTATAGCCTTTCTGGGATTTTTGTGTCGTCCACTCTACTTCTGCAGCTACTGGTGGAAAATTTTCCAGAAGGAGTTTTCTTCTTCTACGATACCATCTAGGAGAATATTGTTCTACCACCTTTTAACTCAAGAAAACCCTCTATAAAGGAGGTAGGTACTTCAGAGTAATTTTCTGGTTTACCTTGCATGTTCTTGAGCGCATTTTCTTTGCATCTCTAGGGTTTTTTACGGGGTTATGTGCTCCCAGCAAATAACGCCTACTTCAGGTGCTACGTAACCTCCCTTGAGGACCACTTCTACCATACCAATCGATGGGAGCTTAAGATCTGCCATATTCTTCCACAGACCTTCACCACGTGCAGAAACACGTTGATTTCAACCCTCAAGTGGGATTTCACCTACTCTTGGCTCAGCTGGACCTTCCGGAAACTGTTTACTCTTTATGTTAACCAGATAAGTGAAAGTTGTGCAAGTTCTGCAATTTTTCTTGTTAAATATCATATATTAAAATTTTTTTATCGATCACTAAACTCAACCCTCCACTGTTAAGCAAACATTGCTTGAGAGCAAATAGATTTAATATAATGTTAGTACTGGCATTAATTTTAGCTATACTTGGTATATTGGGTAAATTTGTGGTCTCTTGATCACAACATTGAGACTAATAATATATATATATATATATATATATATATATATATATATATATATATATATATATATATATATATATATATATATATATATATATATATATATATATATAGATATATGTGTACGTATATATAAATAATAAGTAGAGAAACGACTGTTACCAGCTGTACACCAAATCGTGGATATCCATTTATTGGTAATATAACAATAATTATTGTTATTCTTTTTGCTAATACTTTTACATATTTGTTAGATGTGTCTCTGCTAGTGAATTTGACATATTTGCACATATTTAACGCAATATACCGATTTTCTCTCTTGAAGTTATATATTTGAATATTTTCTTCCCATTCTGATCCTGAGAACAAATAAAAAAAAACGAAAATTGTTAGTTTTGGTATTATCCGTTAATTGTTTTTATTTTGGGGAACTCGTTTGTGGTTTTTGAGACCTCAAGTAATGCAAGAGAGGAGCAGTTAACCAAATCACATGGCGCCCTAATTAGAAGAAAAAATCTTATTTTATTATCCTTAAATTCTTAGAAAGGCACTGCCCTCTTGGTTTTGTTTATATATATATATATATATATATATATATATATATATATATATATATATTTTATTCTTCAATTTTTGAAACTAGAAATAGCTAGCCAGGGCCTATGGCGTGCCACATAACATCACATGGTATTTTTTTTTGGTAATTAAATCGCATTTTCTTTGTTTGTTAACAACCCTGAAATTTCGACACGTTATAATTTCAAGGCTTTAGATACCTGTAACGTAGTAACGAAGATATAATTTTAACTTTATTTACTTACTGCACTTTTTTGTTTCAACGTGATTCGGTGCTTTTTATTTATTTTATATTGTGCCTAAGTTGATGGATAGGCTTCATTCAAAGCAGCGTATAATACATACGCCTTTTATCATTTCGATAATGTATCGACAATTAATTTCATTAGTATACTTTTTAGCTACATTCAGCCATCTTTGGATGCATCTAAGTAGTGCTTTAATTATTTTAACACAATTATCATAGTGGTACCTAGTTTACCTTTTATGGTCTGCGGCTATTTAAATCATTATTCGAATATGACTTGCTTTTCTGATTCTCTGGCCTGAAAATTCGGATTTACGACAAATTTTACTTTAAATAACTTTTATTTAGTTAGATTTCATAAGGGTACATCTTTCGGCTTACCACAAAATTACTTAAGAGATTCTTTGTATCTCAGAAGATATAGACAGTGGCGTATTTGTAATCCTTACAGGGCGTTTCTTCTAAAATATGACCCACACATACTTTTTTAAATGGAACAACCTGTATATTTTTATGCTACTTTATATTTTGAAAATTATCAATAAACATTAAATTAATAAAATTGATATTGCGTGGTGCATAGTTAGCCACATACATTTTTATATACCGAATTATACAAAATTGGTTTTTGAAAGTAGCAAAGTGTTTGTGAAAACCTATCTCTTGTAGTTTCTGAGTTACCCTGCAGTTACAATGAACTTGGGACACCCTGTACATAAGTGAACGGTGAAACATATACTAGACAGACCCTTAATCAACAGGTTTTTTGAAACCGCCCATACCTTAGTTTCAAAATGGTAGATAGTGACTATATCCTGTGAATTAGTGTACTTTGACTTGTAGTACAGGTGAGGGGGCAAGATTTCATAGGCGTACTTGAGAAGGATTCGAAGAATACAAAATTACTAAAAATTAGTTGACGTTGAGTGGTTCTAGCACTTGAATAATTTATTAAAAAGTATATGCTCACCCGTAAAATATCCACTTACACCTACCTGATGTGCTTTAACACTTAAAATAATACACTGTACTTTACATACACACTATACGCTACTGGTTACACACTGTCACTATAACGGCCACACGTTAACACTTATCGTCAGTTATTATATTAGGATGCATTACACAGCCCCACAAAAAAAAAGAAGTTCATACACAAGAGAGTGACATATGTATTCCCATGTATTTTTCGACTCTGAATCAGATCCCGATCTCAAAATTGGGCCTACACGTCTGGAATTGGCCCCAGGGGCCGAAAATGGCCTGAAATGCGGTTCCCGGGATAAGGCGAAGTCGACGCAGAATTTTGAAGCTAAGGCCGGATTTGTGCTCAAAAAGTTTATGGCCAACTGAAATTCCGGGTTTGGGACCGGGAAAATGACCCCTTGGGGCGGGAAAATCCTGTTTTGGACGTCCCGGTCGTGACTGTGGTATTTTCGTGTGTTGTTCAATTCTGGACCTGAGACTGGGTGTGAAAAGTTTTTGGTCAGCTGAAATTCCCAGTTTGGGTGCGGGAAAATGGCTCATTGGGGCCGGAAAATCATATTTCGGACGTACCAGTCGCAAAAGTGGGATTTTCAGGTATTTTTCAATCCTGGTCCTTAGAGTATGCTCAAAAAGTTTTTGGACAGCTGAAATTTCCAGTTTGGGTCCGGGAAAATGGCCCATTGGGGCCGGAAAATCATATTTCGGACGTACCAATCGCAACAGTAGGATTTTTATGTACTAATTATGTAGCTTAGAGTGTGCTTGACAGGTTTATGGCCATGTGAAATTCTCTGTTCGGGACCGGGAAAATGACCCTTAGGGGCCGCAAAATCGTGTTTTGTGAGACATTGGCATTTGCATGTACTTTTAAATTCCGGAAGTCATAACGTGTTTGGAATGCCTTTGGTCGATTGGAATCTCTCATTTACTTATATATATAAAACAATAGCAGAACATGCAACAAAAAAACAGTAACAAAACTTGCATTTAAAAAAGTGTACATTGTAACAAAAAAGGGATCAACAAGGTGCAACCAAGAACAATCAAGAACAAGAAAAAATATGTTCATACAACAAAACAGGACAAAATCAAATACAAAAACGAAACAAAAGAATATCGTGCAATAAAATAGAAGGAAATCATATACAAACAAAAATACCACTGACTACTTCCGAAACCACAAATACCACTGTTGCGACTGGTATGTCCGAAATATGATTTTCCGGCCCCAATGGGCCATTTTCCCGGATCCAAACTGGGAATTTCAGCTGTCCAAAAACATTTTGAGCATACTCTAAGGATCAGGATTGAAAAATACGTGAAAATTCCACTTTTGCGACTGGTACGTCCGAAATATGATTTTCCGGCCCCAATGGGCCATTTTCTCGCACCCAAACTGGGAATTTCAGATGACCAAAAACTTTTCACACCCAGTCTCAGGTCCAGAATTGAACAACACACGAAAATACCACAGTCGCGACCGGGATGTCCAAAACAGGATTTTCCCGCCCCAAGGCGTCATTTTCTCGGACCCAAACCCGGAATTTCAGTTGGCCATAAACTTTTCGAGCACAAATCCGGCTTTAGCTCCAAAATTCAGCGTCGACTTCGCCTTATCCCGGGAACCACATTTCAGGCCATTTTCGGCCCCTGGGGCCAATTTCAGACGTGTAAGCCCAATTCTGAGATCGGGATCGGATTCAGCGTCGAAAAATACATGGGAATACATATGTCACTCTCTTGTGTATGAACTTTTTTTTTGTGGGGCTGTGTTATATATTATAAAAACAACACGAGATTCAATATGTCACAAAACAGTGCCACAGTTTTATTACATCATGGCTTTAATTTATCCATGTTGTCAGTGTAATATATTCTTTGATTCAGATTACGACCTTCTAATATATTTTTTAAATAGTTTTTTCACTGTATCACTATTTCGCCCTTTTTCTATGAAGGACGTATTCTACGTGCAAAAGGAAAAAATAATTTTCATGGCTGAGGAAAATTGCATATTGAAGAAAGAAGCTGTTAATGATATTAGGACTGCGCTATCATTGTAAACTTGTAAACAAAATCAGTTTTATTATAAGATATATGTACATCTTACATGGGATTTACGTTATTATTTTTACTGTGATACTGTCTTTGTTGGTATATTGTAGCATCTGTAATGTGTAAACCAAACTAAATTAAAATTTGGAATATAGATCCTTATATAAGAAATTTCAATACTGAACAAATTGATACATTCTGTCTAGCTAATGAAAATGAATACAAGCAAGTTTTACAAATAAATAGAAAAAATGAAAATTGTTAATAGTTCATAACATTCGCAGTGTACATAAAAATCTTAATGAGTATAAAATTTTATTAAGTAAGTAAGATCAGAATATCGATTGTATTATATTAACAGAAACTAGACAAATATTAGATGTAAATTTGTACTAAATTACCGGGTATAACTTATTATGCAATGAAGGTGACATCAATCAAAATAATGGAGTTATTGTCTATGTAAACAATAAGTATAATAATTGTGAACATACAATTGTTCAGATAAATGTTTTCAAATTAATTAAAATTAGGATAAAATGTGAAAATCAATATATATTACAGCTTGTTATAGACTACGGAGTTCAGATATAGCTGAGTTTAGTCAGTCTAAACCAGTATTTTACTGATAATGAAACTGTTAACGACAATTTTAATTTACAGAAATTCTAAAAAACATAATCAGTCAATGTACATCACACAAAAAATTTAAGAGAAAAATAATAAAATAGCACCATGGCTTAGTAATGCCTTATTGAAATCAATCAATCAAAAGAACAAAATGTTTAAATCCTTATTACGTGACCCTAACAATTTTAACCTCAAATTACACTATAAACGTTATAAAAATAAATTATATTAATTAATACAAAAGACCAAATATAATTACTATAAAAATGAAATAGAATGTAACATAGGTAATTCAGATAAATTGTGGAGTATAGTCTAAACAATTAGTGGTTCTAAAAAATCAAACATAAAAATTAAGACTATAAAAAGTGAGACTGATGAATTAATTACAGATGGAAAACGTATTTGCAATGAATTTAATAAACAGTATGTAAATATGGGGCAAAAATTAGCTAACAAAATTATTATTGACAAAACCAAACGTATAACGAATCATTCACTTATAAATTATTTAATACTTAACTAATACTACACCAACTGACAATAAAGAACTGACAGAAACGATAACATTAGTGCAGATATACTAAAGACAACAACAAAAGAAATTGTTGAGCCATTAACATTTATTATAAATAAATGTATACATCAAGGAATATATCCGCCAGCTTTTAAAAATGCTATCAAACCAATTTATAAAAAAAGGTGATATAGATGTTGTAAGTAATTATAGACCAATTTCAATAATACATCATCTTTCGAAAATATTTAATAAAATCTTTGAGAAGTAGATTAACTTCGTTCTGTACTAAATTTAATGTTCTAGAGAAAACATATCCACAGAAGATGTCATATTAACTTTATTAAACCCTATATATATACTGCATTGGAAAATAATAGACCCTGCTTATGCATATTTATAGGTTTAGCCAAATAGTTTGATACTGTAAGTCATCGTCTTCTTTTGCAAAGCCTTCATGATATAGGTGTTTGAAAGCTATTTATCAAATAGATGTCAGGTTGTAAACGTGGGCGATGATGTCAGTGACCGAGAAATAATAAAATGGGGGGCTGCACAGGGCACAGTTTTAGGGCTTATACTCTTTAATATTTACATTAGTGGACTATTTAAATTGCTTATAGTGCAGGAAGGATAGTAGGATTTGCGGATGATACTGCTCTCTTTTATGAAGACACAAACTGGATAAATTTAAAAAATAAGGCAGAAGAAGATTTTATAGAAATTAAAACTTGGTTAGACCACAAACTCCTAACTGTAAATATCGACAAAACATATTATGTACCATTCCGTTGTAATATAAAAGGTTCTCCTCTTTTTCAGCAATTAAGCTTTACTATACAGGATGAACAATATTCACTTTATCCATAATCTGAGCCAAAATACTTGGGAAGTTATATTGACAGATACTTAAAATTGTCATATTGGCTATGTTGTAAAAAAATACAGTTAATTTCTTGTACATTTAGAATAAAAAAAAACAGTTACCCATAAAGTATTTTGATACGTAGATTTTATAGGTTTTAAGTAGTATTTATTTCGATTTAAATTTTAAACGTTTTCTCGCGCCGCGGAACTAGCCGTCTTATCGGCATAGTTTTTGTTCAACTTAAATTTACGCATGAGGAGAGAGAGAAATTGTAGAATATAGTATGTTAGGAGTTTACAAAGGTGTGCATAAATAGTTGATCAATTCTTGTAAATTTTACCCACAAAAAGGGCATCTACATTGATTCCAACTATGTAAATGTAACTTATGGTAGTAGTTGCAGTGGTTATATTTGGTTTCGCTTCGGGCGGATTTTGTTTAGTGCACATTCTTTGGTGTTAAAAGAAAACCGCCTTTCTACAATAAGGATCCTGTGTGGAAGGTTCGTAATTTTTTTTTTGTATGCATTTTACTGGCTTCATTAAATTATTGTTAATATTACCTACATAAGTTTTTCTCTCTCGTGCAGGCGTTTTGTTCTCTGGCATTTCCTTTGTTAATTGGGGAACAATTTGTTAATCGCCGGCATTACGAGATTCAACCCGGAATTGCTTTTTACCGACTCTACAATTGGGAATCTGACGTCACGGGAAGCATTCGAGTACCGGGCAGGCAGGATTCTCCAGGAGGCCAGGCCGAGGACCTCGATAAGTACCCTATTACGTACCTAGCTCCGTTAATTTACTTTTTAGAAGCTATATATCTCTTATTTTGAAGTGTTTGTCCATTACTAAAGTTACATATTTGACTATCGCGTGGTGAATTTTATACCGTAGGCCACGAAAAATTATCTACACAAAGTTCAGATCTGATAGATCACATTTTTGTTTTTTTTTTATATTGACCGTGGATATATTTATATATTATTTGTTCGTAGATTCGGAGTGGGAGTTCTTTTTTTTTCTTGTTATTATACACCTCCACGCTCCTAGTCTGCTTACCTCTTGCAAGAGCCAGGTTTTACTTAAGTTGTTTTTTTTTTATATTCTCGTTTGTATATTTATCAGAAAATATTATACATATATTTTCTACTGCGTCATTATTATAACTTTTATATTAAAAATATATCTAGTATTATCTACTCATAATTATTATTATTTTCTTTATTCTTATTTACTGGATCACTTATCCAGGGAAAATAATTTCAGTAATTTTATGTCTTTCCTGGGCTTTACAATATATTCATTTAAATAAAATTACTTGGCGCCCCAACCCCATTTAGTAACCATAATAAAACTACTTCCCACGCCCAAAAGCAACCGCTGAGTGATGCCAGGGTAACAAAAATAAAAATCGATAGCTGTTTTGTTTTTTTTTCAAAATCAACGTAACAATTTAAAAACTCTATATTATGCGCTTGCTGAAAGTCATATTTGATATGGTATTTTAGCTTGGGGGCTTGAAATATTACAAAAGAGAATCTTAAAAATAATATTTGACAAACAATACGATTATCCATCAGATTTATTATATTTGGAAAGTGGAATAATGGACATAAGACAAGTTTATTATTTTTGTGATTCATCAAAGTATCATCATTCAAAACGTATGGCCATTATTCCTACCCATACGTATCTTACCCGTAAAAGAGATCTCCATACTGTGCCATTTGCAACCAAAGTCGTTACTCAGCGCTCATATGCCCATAATGGCCCAAAAATGTTTAATTTGTTGCCATAAAAATTAAGGAATATTAATAGTATTCATATTTTCAAAAATAAGCTAAACAAGTTTATATTTAGACACCAGTAATCGAGCATTTATAAAATAATATATTTGAGCATAAAAATTAAAAATGTATTGTATACTTATCATTCTATTTTTCTTCTTTCATTATCGTATTTTTATTTATTTATGCATTTTTTTCTCTATAATTATTAATGTCCATTATATGTTAAGTGTGTTTTATCGAAACTCAAAAGCCAATATTTTGAAGCATTGTCTAGAAGAGATTGTGCATGTATTGTCACGTTCTGTTTGTACTAATTACATTTACGTTAAAAGGTAGTATCTCATTAATCATTAATGGCTTGTTTGCTTTATATAGTTCTAAGCAGTAGTTATGTATTTTATTGCTTCCGAAACAAGTGTTCAGTCACTTATTGGAAACATTGTATTCACTCCTTGAAAATATGTTATTAGTTATATACTATTTCTATATTTACTGTACCTTTTGGGTGAATAAATTATTATTATTATAGTTTTTTAATTTCATTTTATAAAACAGGTGTAATTTGCAAAATACCCTTCTAGATATTCGAGGCCATTCATCCTATGAGATAGATATTAAACTGATTCTTTTATTTTAGGAAGCTCAATCTTACAATATAATTCATGAATTGTTCTACGATTCGCGTATATTGTATCATCTATCTTCTTCCTTCCTCGAGTTTCTACCATTTTCCGTTTTGTAGTTATATATTCTTTGCCATTCTCTATTGCACGATATGCTCACAGATACTTTTTTTTAATAAACTACATACAGGGTGAATCTTAAATAAGTACAAATATTTTAACTGCTGGTGTAGTTCGTCATTTAAATCAGTCTAGTGAAAGCCATTTTTAAAAATTTCTAATATTTACGGAGATATTAATTTTTTTAAAAAATACCCACATTTTGAGGACCGCTGGCTGATTTTTCATCCAACAACGTAATGAAACATATGATTTGTTGCGAGGTTGCCATATCTCCTCCAATATAAATATTACGTTTCCTTTAACGTAATAGTTCTATTTTAAAAATACTTGTTTTAAGCATAAGTACAGTAAAATTGGGTGTGTAGTATGATACGCAGCAATATTAACATAAATTTTAACATCTGAACTAACCTTACTATACTTCAACGATTAAAAATGAATTTCCGCAAGTTCAATACTACCGTAAAATATTTAGGAAGATATTACGTGATATTACTATGTCCAATGTTCAAAAATTATACATAAACGTGCACACAAGCTTACCTGTTTGTTAAAAAATTAACTATTTAATCAGTAATCCACATTTCACAAGTTAAATGTCATTGTACACTGTTAGAAAGGGACACAAAACACAATTTCCTTAAGTTATTTTATGAAGAATAACGAAAAACTATGCACGCGTTTTTTATTTAAAATGGAAAAAATGTCAACTTTAAGCAAATTTTATTGCTATTTTCATGCATTATGTGGGGTTAACAAGTTTGACTTGGGCTTCCGATAATCTGTCATGACAGTCAATGACAGTTTGATAATAAAAAAATAATATAAAATGTTACACTTGACAAAATTCGCTAAAAGTTGAGATTTTTTCTTCCTTGAAGCAAAGACATTTGTGTAATACTGGCAACACTGTGAACCACACGTTCAGTCTGCAGCACTATGACTCATAAAAGTATGAAGGGTCGGTCTAGGCCAGCGGTCCTCAACAAGTTTTCTACTGAAAAATTACGAAATTTATATAAAATTTCACTTTTTTATTTCTGATTTTTTTGTAAAAAATCTATTAATTATGTGTTCTACACACAAAACTATACTGCTGGTTAAATTATTTGTACTTATTTAAGATTCACCCTGTATATTTCAACCGTATCACTTATATTTTCGTCTCGCATCCTAATTCATCATTCAAGTTTTTTATCATCCTATATTTCTCCCTTGTTAGATTAGGATGTTTACGATTTTGAGAATACGCTGTAGAGCTTGAATTATTATATCCATTCTTAATAACACAAAATCACTAATAAATGACTTACAGTCGCTATTAAAGTAGCGGCAAAACATATCTGAAGTTTTCCTATGCGCACACCCATAGTAGCGCTGGGGATGGAACAGGTGGATCCGTCAAAGCGTCTCGACAATCAGAAATCGAACATTCTGAGCAGAGCTGTATAATCGGGTATGTCCTGCAAGATATGCAGAATATACAATTCAATACAATTTTATAGAAATATAATACGGATAGTATGTATTTCTCTTTATGTTTACTGCTATAAATTGTGAGCAGATTTATAACATGAATCACACTCTACTATTTTGGAACTCGATTCTAAGTGTTAATGTATTCACATTTAACGAATGTATATTTAGACCAGGGTCGATAATTTTTGAAACCAAAAAAAATAATAGTAGGATGAAACCCATTGGAAAAGGAAAAGAATACAACAAAAATGAAAGGAAAAATAATTTACGGGTGATCTGAGGTCGGGAAGTGGAAGGGGGTGAGTTTTTAAGAGTAAAAAACGGTTTACCTCGATTTCTGGCAGAATTATAAGTCCTATGGAAAAAAATTAAATAGCAAAGTTGTAGGTAATAAAAAGATCTACGACTTTTGTATTTACACTTTTTTCACATAACCTCAAAATTTATGTGAAAAATTCAAATAACCAAGTTTTTGGTTTTTTATTTTTATCTTTTACAAACAAATTTTTTTTTTACGAAATTTGGTGAGAACTTATCTTTTTATGTCCCAAATACACTGTAATTTTTTTTATTTAAAATATTTATTTTTTCACCTTATTTTGATTTAATATCGAAAAAGCACCCTAATTTTCAATCGAAATTTCTCACGTCAAAATATCTGCTTTTTTAAAAAAGTCGGTGGGCTTTTTGTTCGTTGAAATCTCTACTTTCTGATGGTGTAAAAAAATATACATTACTATGGTAAACGTAGATGTCTTATTAAATATTAACTTTATTAACTTATTTAGTTGTTAATTATAGTAGTATATTTCGACTTACAATTTTTTTGTTTATCAATGCAATATGGAATCTTACGTTTTTCGAGTAATTAAAGTATGATTAAAAAAAAATTTTCGGATTCGAGTTTGTCGCATCATTTCTTTGTATTTTCTGAGAACCTTTAGCATAGTAATGTATATTTTTTTACACCATAAGATAGTAGAGAACTCAACGAACAAAAAGCCCACCGACTTTTTTAAAAAAGTAGATATTTTACCGTGAGAATTTTCGATTGAAAATTAGGGTGCTTTTTCGATATTAAGTCAAAATAAGGTGAAAAAATAAATATTTAAAAAAAAAAATTACAGTGTCTTTGAGACATAAAAACGTAAGTTGTCACCAAATATCGTGAAAAACAAAAAATTTTTTGTAAAAGATAAAAATGAAAAACCAAAAACTTGGTTATTTGAATTTTTCACATAAATTTTGAGGTTATGTGAAAAAAGTGTAAATATAAAAGTTGGAGATCTTTTTATTACCTACAACTTTGCTATTTAACTTTTTTCCATAGGACTTGTAGCTTTGCCAGAAATCGAGGTAAACCGTTTTTTACCTTAAAAACTCACCCCCTTCCACTTCCCGACCTCAGATCGCCCGTAAATTATTTTTCCTTTCATTTTTGTTATATTCTCTTCCTTTTCCAATGGGTTTCATCCTACTATTATTTTTTTTCACTTTTCACCATTTTCAAAGGCTTCAGCACTGGTCTAATTTGCCAATTTGATATACCTTCATATATTTTCTATAAATAAATCTACATACCTCCAAAATATCAGAGACGGATTAGGCCCAATGATACAGTTCTCACAGAGACAATGATCGCGATATGCAATTGATAAGAGACAAATTACTAAAAAAAATTGCATATTGTTTAAATTAGATAAAATTAACCGTTTGAGAGACTTGAGAAACTTACTATTAATGGTGCATACCATTAGCGCCTCCGCCATTTTTATAAAACAGACGTTATCATTAAGAAACCTGTTGATAACTGCCGGATAAAAAAACATTTAGTTTAGAAAAAACACATTCAAATAAGCAAATGACTTTTATTACGTATTGGTTGTTTTTTTTAAGTTTGCTAGCAATTTCACAACCATTTTCGTCAATCACAGAAAAATTAAAAGAAATAGGTTTAAAAAAGTGAAATATGGATAGAAGGTAAATTATTCTGTAACAGTTTTTGATTAAATATACAGGGTGTTCCATTAAAAAAAACAAGTTTTGAAGGTGTGAAGTTAAGCAAATTCGACAAAAAATTTTTATCACCCTGTGTAAAATTATACAGTTTTTAAAATATCTGTAACAGATGATAAGCGTCCCCCCATCTCTCTTTTAAATATCAATATTTTGTATTGCACGATGTAGGTAAACAATAGGCAATTCTGAATTAGGCTATCGAAAAGCAACTTTTTTTGATAGAACTGAAATATCTCGAAAACAATGTATAGAAGGAAGCTTGATAAAGGTCCCCCTAAAATTACGCGTGGGGTCCATATATGCAAAAATATACGGGGTGTTCCATTTACAATAAGCCCGTAGATGGCGTCCGGAAGTTCTACAAGGACGGCAACCTCAAAACGTAAATGTTCAAAATTGAAATCAAAGTATTCTCTGAAATATTCTAATGGACCTTCACCGTAAGACAGCTTTTATAGTACGAGTAGCATCAATTAATTTACTTAATTTTTTTATTTTGTAATACTAATTAAAATTTAAATTATGATATTATAATTTTGATTGTATTCTGTTTTTATATTAGTAGACTTTAATCTAACAGTAATTATCGGAAGTTCTGTTAAGAATAATGAAGGTTCTTATAAAAATGGCGAATGGGCTGATGATATGTATTATCATAGAACCGTACATTTTAGGGGGTTCAAAGAGGCGTACATATTTGTTAGTAAATATGAATGAAACCTCATAGTGGAAAGTATAACGTGCTATTATTTCGATCCCATCCCATCATTTCATACCTGAATTTATCAGTACATTTGGTCTTGGGACACTCTGTATACTTAAACATTGCTTCTTAAATTTAGTATTCTGTTTACTTAACTTTCGAATGCTGTTGTAGAATTTCCAGTTCTTATATCATAAATCAGTTAAAGATGATCTTCTTATCTTATCTATTAAAATATATTTTTTTACTTCATAACTAATCTATTTAATAATTAAATACAATGTTCTTTTCAATTTTATGTACAATTAATTATTGTCTGTCACCCTCGTTTCAGTTTACTTTTTTTCATTTAGTCTACGCCATTTGCCACTGTTAATTTCATTTCTCTTGATATTTCGGGACTTGTCAGCTCTTTGTTTTCTTCTGTCGTTTCCTTTGTAAAAATTCAACTTTAGTTTTCGTTGACCTGTCTTGGATTATATTTCTTTCTTCTTATATTGTTCATTTTCCTTGTTTTGTATAACTACCAAACTAGCAAAATAAATTTTATATGAGCTTTAATTTCCTATAATGTTGTAACGACTTATAGAATCGAAAAGGGCCCACTTTTATAAACCACTTTGGTAATGTAACAGTTCTATAAAAAATGTATAGAACACTTTCAAAACATTTTTATACAACAACTATAAAAACGTTTTGTATAGTCTGTATTTTGGTATTAATTTTTCAGTGAAGAATATTAGAACCAAATCATTTTAAGAATGGGGTAGCCTAAACTCAATGGCGATCATTTGTCATAAAATCATAAAATCTGTATGGTAAGTCAAAGAACAACTTTCTGTAGACACAGAAAACACACAAGAACCAAGCACAATAATTAACATAAAAAAATAACATTTTGAATACAGTTCAATAAAACAAAGTAAACAAGAGACAATTTAAACATATTAAAAACCTAATAGGTGCAATAAAACATTACCACAACATATGCATGTCAGAACTATTTAAAAATTCACCAATAGAGTAAAAACGGTGTGATAGTAAAAAATATTTTAATTTGTTTTCAAAACTAAAAACATCCAACGATTTTAAATTAGTTGGCATAATATTGTACAATCTAAGATTTAAGGAATTTTTCTTTGATTTGGTAAGCCTGTATCGTGGAACTATAAGGTGATCGGAATATCTAGTTTCATAACTATGACAATGGGAATGTGTAACATAAAGATGTTTCTAAGAATGAATCTCAAGCAGAGTGGCATAAGTATATGTAAAGACAGGGTAACGGCAGACTCTTAAGTTCTTTAAAAAGCGAACGACAGTGTTCAGTATAAGAAGAGTTAGTTACTAAACGTACAGCTTTCTTTTGTAGCTTGAATATCTTATGGGACGTTGTACTGTTTCCCCAAAGCATTACGGCGTAATTTAAATGAGAATGGAAAAGTGAATAATAACACATTCTCAAACAATCCCTACTCAAAAAGTGCTTCCATCTACTAATTAAAAAAAAATGGCACTAGATAGTTTACCTCCTAAATTATCAATATGGACATTCCACGTAAGAGAGTCATCGAGGAACACACCGAGTACCCTTACAGACCCACCATCAGTCATACCGTTATGTGTAGAAAAAATTAAATTTTGTGTTTTAGTTTCATTTAACTTAAGATTATTTGCTGAGAACCACATCTGTGCTTTTTCAATCATTTCACCCGAAAGCAAAGTAAGATCGGTCAAATTATACGCAGACGTGAAGGTGGTAGTATCATCAGCAAATAACGTACTACAAAAAGGTTTTAAGTATTCAAATACATCATTAATATAAATAATGAAAAGTAAAAGCCCTAAAACAGAGCCCTGTGGAACTCCGTGATGCATTTGTTCATAACCTGAAAAAGAATTATTGAAACAAACAATTTGCCTACGGCTACTGAGGTAAGACTGCAAAAGCTTTAACGGTACACCCCGGATGCCACAGAAAGATAATTTTTTTATAAGAATAGAATGTGAAACACAGTCAAATACCTTTGTCAAATCACATAATGTTATTGAATAGTGTTTGCCCTCTTCAAGACTCTCAATAATATTTTCTACCATCTTACATATAGCCTTAGTTGTGGATAAATTGCTTCTAAAACCGAACTGATTCTGGTTAAAGAAGTTATGTGTTTCAAAATAATTCATTAGTCTAATTTTTATAATACGTTCTAAAACTTTCCCAAGCAATGGAATAATTGAGATTGGACGATAGTTGCCTGGTTCATTTGGGTTACCTTTTTTCAGGAGTGGTATAACCCTACTATTTTTAAAACAGTCAGGAAACACCCCCTCCGAAAAACATTTATTCGCAAGAACAGAAAGAGGAATGACAATTAAATCCCAAATTTGTTTCAGTATTGGAGCATTAATACCGTACACATCAAAAGCATATGAATTTTTTAATTCCAAAATTGCATTTCGAACATCATCTTTCGTTACTGGTTTCAAGAAAAATGAAGCCGATAGAGCCTTGTGGTGTTTAGAAATATCATATTCTTCATGTAATACACCAGGAAGTGATTTTATAATGTCATCTGCTATATTGGAAAAATATATGTTCATCTCATCTGGAGATAAACTTTAACATTCTCCAATACTGTGACTTTGACGTCGTTCATAGTTAATAATACGCCAACTATCTCTATTTCTGTTCCTGGAAAATTTTAAATAATTATCAAAGGACACTTTTTTTGCATCTCTTATGCATTTCCTATAACTATTTCTGGCTTGTTTATATAATTCAACATCTTCCGGATTATTTGTCACCGAGTTTAATTGTAGACACATTTTCTCGGATTTTTTTTCAAGTCATCATTCATAAATTTAATCGGACATTTATTATTTAATCTTTTTTTGCAAAGGGGAAAAATACTTACAATCAAATTTGAAATAACTTGCATAAAATTCTCAACAGCTTTATCAGCAGAATGCTGTTCAATGGGCCAGATTAAAGTTTCCAATATAGACCTTAGTTTTAATATTCCCGTATTATTCACCTTCCTGGTCCATAGAACATCAGAAATGGATAAAGAAGTTATTATTCTAATATATTGACCTCTGTGATTCGAAAGACATGATAGATATAAAACTTACAATATTATCATTTCAACAATCTTGTGTTTCAATAACGAAAATTTTATTGCGCCGCAAATTTTATTGATAATATATAGATGTTTTTGAAAAAAATATATGCGCTTCAGTTTAGACCACATTTCCTTTAAAATTATAAAAAATATTAAAATTATGCTTTCTTTAATTTATATTATCATTGTATAATTATATCTAATGTTATTGTTATAAAATAATCTTCCAAAAAGAGTAAAATCATGTTTCAGATATAATTTTAATAAAGCTTTCAACTAATTTTACATAAGGGCGGCAGTCCCTGTTCCAACAAACATGACCACTTATAAATACAACAATTGTATTCCCCATAAAAGCATAAAAAATATGTTGGTGTAAATTAGAACTTTATACGGTTAAATTCTGTTATAGTCTTGAATATATAAAAAAATTTGTATGCGCAAGAGGATAATGTTTGCATCAAAAGGAATTGCCAAATTTCATAAACAAATTAGAAATTTAAAAAAAATTGAAATTTAAAAAATAGAAATTTAAAAAAATGCTATCAATCCTATATTAATATTGTTAGGTACTAGCTAAGTATTATTAGTTAATTATAATACTATTTAATCTAAAACTAACCTAATTATTACATTACCAGAAATTTAAGTCATTGAAATATAACTATAAAGAATATGTCTATATACTTTCTCGGAGTAACTCTAGGACCCAAAATGTGTTATTATAGTATTTTACTCCTAAAAACCATCAAAAACAGTACGATAAAGTTACTCTTCCGCACTAGTTTTTCATATTTTTTTGCAGCAATTAATCGTTTTTCAGCGAATTCCTTGGAATAATTTGGTAATAAATTAAGATTTCCCGAACAACTGGACATCATCATTGTTGTGTATTTTATATATTAATAATATTTTTGACGTAACACTTCTTTACAGCTGGTAGAAAAAATAAAAATTATAAATACAATTGAATGTTTGACTGGAAACGTTTCTCTCTAGAATTTGTTAGTACCTTTTCTTGATGGCTCTTTTGAAATGTCCACTTTTTTATTTTGATCCACCAAGAAATCATTGCTTGTATGATTAGTTTCTCGCAATACCTATATTATACGAAAATTAAGGTTAGGTTTAGAATTCTCTTACGCGAATATACACTGTAGAAAATAATTACAGTTAAAATAGATGGCAATATATTTACCACTCATTATTGCTGTAATTTTCTTATCCAATGTGACTTTACAAATAAAATGTAAAATTACTCTGTAAATTTATTTTTGCGGTGTAATATAAGATTTTGCAATTATAATATTACATTGTGATTTATAATACAAAAAGTATTTTTACAATGTAGCTTGCACAATTACTTGTAAAATTGCAGAGTAACTTTACAGGCAGTTATATAGTTACATTGTAATAATACATTTTATATTACTACAATGTAATTTTTTTTATTTATTGTCAGGATGGTCCAATTTAGGCAAGATAGTTGGAGCTTAATTTTTGAGAAATGTTGAATAGCGAGAATCACATTTCGATATTTTGATTTGTTTAAGAGATACCTACATGATGTTTTTAAATTTTGGTCGTTTTCTATGATACTATGATACTTATTATATTAATATTTATACATTGTAGACACCAACGCTCTCAACGGTTAGTGGTAGTTCGTTTTAAAATTAGTAGTACCTTCACACACACATTAGGCATATTTTTTACAATGTAAAAATGGATTGCACATTGCTAATTGTAAATGTATTACAATATATTCTATAAACGTACACATTATATTTTAACTACATAGGAAGTATACGGTTTTGTTGTATATTGGCAGTTTTCTTGTAAAATTACAAGCGTCAGTGTAATATCATCATTATTTTTAGAATTATTTTAAGACAATTATAAGGATATTCTTACAAAGTATATTTGCAACGTTACTGGCCTTTTTTTCAGTGTACAATAATTTTGTTTTCTCAAGCCATAATTTTGTTTTATAACATATTTATAAAACAGGGAATATTTTTATAGATTAAACACATCTATTCGAAGCTAAAAAATAATTTTATTAATTTCCTTTGTATATCCTTAATAAAACACGTTAATACAACTATTTTATAAAGTTATAATTAAAAGTCATTTGCTCAAGTATACGACTCTTACACAATATGTTTAAATCCTTATATATAATTTTTTTAAATGTTGTACAACGTATTATAATACTTTTATAAAAATTTTAAAGAACTGAAAATTATTTATTCTATAAAACACTTTGTAAAACTATTATAAAACAATTTTACACAATTACTTTCTTCAGGAACAAAATTATCACAATAATTTACTCTATAAAATCAAACTATTCGCTAAACAACGCTATTATATAGTTATAAAATAATTATTTAAAAGTTTCATTTGCTAGTTGGATAAGTTTTAATAAAACTGCCTTAATCTGTAGTTTTCCGTTTGTTGACGTTGATTTTTCGATTTAATTAAATATAAATTTGCATTTAATTTGTAAATACTTCTTAATTTTCTTATTCACTAATATATTTTTTTTTTATTTCTCTGTAGCTATCTAACCCAAATCTATTTTGTCTCTCCACAAGCTACGCTTTCCTATTCTATTCATTTTGTATAATTGCTTTGTACCAATCGCAATACTTTTATATTTATTCTGTTAAATTTTGTTTTAATACTATACTTTGTCTTTGCAATTCGAACCATATACTTTAATTCACTCATTTCCTTACTGTCTCAGTATATCTAAATTATATTTGTGAACCTGATGTTTGAGATTAAAAATAAATGTGAGAAAGCAACCTCTGATTCTTGTGGCTTTGTTATTATTATTTTTTCCTACGTTCATGCAAAAAAAAAACCTTATTGAACTATATTTAGTGGAAAAAGTTGTTTTTTATTGCACTAGTGCAATAGAGTGTTTATAAACATTCAAATCGACGCTATATTTAGTCAATTTTCTGTGAGATTGTATTATGTTTCAAGCAATTGCATATTTTATATTATTTTCAATCATGTTTATTACATACTGGATTACGAAATTAAGTACCAGAAAATGCAATTTATTTAAAATAAAATTAATTTCCAATATACGCGCTTACGACTACTATGATTTGGATAATGCAACTGTAGTTCTAGAAACGTCAGTCAAAAATTAATTCTGATAGTTACACAATTTAAAGTTTGAAAATGAGTAATATTATAGGAAAAACATATGATAGTGATGAAGAATTTGTTGGAACACCACCAGAAGTCAGTGAAATAGCAAATACAGCGTCATTAAACTTATTGCCTAGAAAATCAAGAAAACAGTATGCAATAAGTTATAATCGTTTTAAAGAGTGGTGCTTCGATAAAAATGTTGTAAATATTACAGAAAATGTGCTTCTTGCATATTTCTCAAAAAGATAGAGTGATATTAAACCCTCATCACTTTGGTCTGAGTACTCAATGGTGAGAGCTCGTCTTTGTTCGAAAGAAAATATTGATATTAAAGCCTACAAGAAACTAATGGCATTTATGAAGCAGAACTCTGTAGGATTTCGGCCAAAAAAGTCAAAAGTATTGAACAGGGAATACATTTATAAATTTTTAAAAAAAGCTCCGGACTCCCTCCGGCTCCTATTTGATGAAAAAAGTAAGTCGGTATTCTATTTAGCTTTTTTAAAATATATTAAAACTGCTTGTTGTAGGTAGCTGCAATATTTGGTATCGCAGGGGCATGTCGTAGAGATGAGCTCCAAAAATTGAGTACCGACGACATAGAAGAAGTAGGCTCAATATTAATTGTAAAAGTGCCACGGTCAAAAACTGACAAAGAACGAAGTTTTGTCATTAGAAGTGAGGTCGATGAAGGATTAAATTTGATCGAAATATATCATAAATACACGAAGTTACGTCCTAATCATATTTCGCATAAACGTTTTTTTATCAATTACCGAAATGAAAAGTGCACTGTCCAAGCTGTTGGTGTGAACACGTTTGCTAAAATCCCGTATGAAATTGCAAAATTTCTGCATTTGGAGAATCCTGAACTATACACAGGGCACTTCTTCAGGAGATCCTCCACAACACTTCTTGCAGACACTGGAGCAGATATACTAGAGCTTAACCGACACGGTGGATGGAAATCGCCAACAGTAGCGGAGGGATACGTAGTGGAATCACTTACAAAAAAATTCAGTGCTGCAAAACAAATATTTCAGCCTGAAGAAAATGACAATGTACAAATACCAAGTACTAGTACATTTACAGAAGTCGCAAATCATGAAGTAGAATTAAAAAATAATTCACTAAGAAATATTAATATTGAAAATTGCACAAGTTGTACATTTACTTTTAATATTAATGGTAAAAATCAAGTTTGAGTTAAATTGTTCCTAATATATTAGTAATTTATTAAATAATTTGCATTCATCCGTCATTCTACTACAGCGTTTTGTCATCATGACAAAAAATATTATATGCAACTTGTATAAAAGTGCTTATTGCACTCAACGTGTTGTCCTACTCGGCCTGACGGTCTCGTAGGACAACTTCACGTCGCGTGCAATAAACACTTACTTTTTGCACTTGTTGCATAAATAACTATTAATTTACTGTATTTAAATAAAGCGAAATGATGAGCTGATAATAATTAACGTCACTTGGATTGGTGAACCATGTGCAGCAATCCAATTAATATAACTTATACGTTCGAAGCAAGTTATTTCACCTGAGGTTATCTCTACAATATTATTAACCATTAGGTACCATAAATCGATCAGAATTAAGCCAGAAGCCTTATGCAGGTTCCGGAGATAACATTATTACCCTGTTTCCGGCAACCTTCGGGCTAATACACTCGTAAGATCATCGCAATTTCTTCCAGTTAATGAAGTTGTTGCAGACGTAAAAGCGTATAAATTAAAATGTAGTCTGTATTAAATATAAAGTAAAAGAGCAAGAAAAGTACGTTTACCAATTTAATAGGAATTGTAAGAACTGTAAAATTTAAAATTTACTTTTCATGTTATTCATATTTGCCTGATTTGAAAAAAATACAATCATAAATGTACTTAAAAGGTAAATATTCCATTTAGTTATACTATATAAGATTTCTTACTAAATTGTTAAACCAGTGCAGACAACAATGTTACAACTCCATTATTTTTGCACAAATATTTCTGAAATGTACAGCTGAAAACAAAAGAATTTCTCTCACTAAAATCGTTAAAAGTGATTTAAAGAATGGACCTCGTTTTATAAACACGGAAAAAGGCTATACTAGTATCAAGATTAATACACTTATTCTAACACTAGCTTAGTTTCACTATTTCTCAAGTACAGTAATACTTTACTGAAAGATTGACTTATTCCTGTATAACAATAACATTTATATTCTTTTAAGAATAAAAATTTTGTATAAATAATTTTTTTTAGACAATAAGAATTACTTAATTGAAATAATTACTGCAAATAATTTTGAATAAAGTAACTAGTAATATTTTATTAAGAAAAAATAGAACTGCTTTAAATATATTTTGCATTCCTTTCTAGAGCAGTATTTAATTATTTATATTTATATTTGGTAAGGTGGGTCACAGGAAATAGATAGATATGTCTATAAAATAAATGTGTAAATACCCGAAAGACATCGTAAACTGCCAAAGTCATTTATTAGCGACATATCAGAAATATACCGCTTTTTCAACTTGTTACCTCTCCTCGGTACACCATAGATGAGCCAATCGACGACTTATCCGACAGAAGCAAACCTGAGTAGACGTGATGCAGCACATAGCTACATCTTGTGGTCACATGTTGAACTTAACGGTCCTACAAAAAACACGTTTTTCTATTTTTTCACACGACCACCTGGTCACACTACTTTAATACAATTTGTAGTAAATAATATTACAATTGTGTCTATAGTTAATGATCAGCACCAGCTATTAATATTTTGCACTATAGCCGCATTTTTAATTTTACAATGTGACATTGGTTACAGAGCATTAATAATAATTTTAATTCGTGCAAATCTATAAGCTCATAATTTAAGAAATTATATTATTATATTATATATTCATATTTTAACAAAATATTATTCTTTAAGTAAATCTTAAATTTAGTGTAATTGTAAGAAGAAAAGTGTTGAATTAAGTAAATACATAAATGTTTATATCAAATATACTTTATTACTGAAATAATACATATATAATTGAATGAAGGCTAATATTTTAGGTATTAATATACAGGGTGTTCCGTAAAGAAATTTTCATTTTTAATTAAATTATTTATTCATAATGATGTGCATTTAACAACTAAATCCTAATATTTTAATGCCTAGAATAAAATTTAGCTTTTTGGCGCATTTTTTATGTAGGTACTCCTATTTAGTATGTCATGAATTAGGTTTAGAAATCGTTTAGAGACGAATATCTCGAAAACGGCTGTTTCTATCGGTTTCAAATAAGTATACCTTTTCTTCATAGAAATAATCGGTCTATCGAATGCGTTACTCTAAATTCTGCTAGGACGTTCCATAAAAAAATTTTAGCTGAAGATAACAATAGAGTCACGCGTATCTAACGCCCTCTAGCAACTGTCGCAAAAACGATATCAAATTCGAATTTCTCGCCACCCAAAATCTCCGGTACCAAAATTTAATATATTTTCGATGATAATTACAGTAATTATTAAATAAACTTTAAAAATAAAAAAAAATACACCCTATATAGAAGAGGAGCGACAATTTATTAAAGTATGTTTGGTGGAATCTTAATATTTTGACGGTTAGAATCTAACCTTGCTTTTTGGCGCATTCTTTACGGAACACCCTGTATTTAAATACAAATTAGATTTTTTCCGTGAAGGGTCATAAGCAGTTTGAAAAACTTTCTGTTGTTCACAACTGTACATATAAACTACAATATTTTTAGATATTACCTATTAAATTTCAGAAACTGCTATTTCAGTTTGACGCTAGTAAATTTACAGACTATTTTTAAATAATGGATCATAAATCTATAACTTAACTCTGTCAGAGGTATACCAGCCTTTTATATTTATGGAAATATATTTTAATGTAATATATTAAGACATTTCAATTGTACCTTTTATGTGTTTGGTGTTATTCCTAATTAATACCGGTAGTTTTTTCTTTAAATTTCCCTCACTCACCTTTAGAAATAAATAATTTAATGAAAAATATAAAAGTAATACCACAGCATAGGTAGACCAGCAGTTTCACTCCATTGTCGGCACTTTGAACTGCTTTCAGTTTCTGCGGCGACCTCGAAATGTGAGTGCGATAGCACATCCGATAGAATTGACAGAATCGGTGATCAGGACCGGAATAAGAAATTTTTATTTGCGCGTGAAAGCGTAGTTATTCCACATGAAAGTTTACGTTATATCTATCCACATTATGTAATAATTCATTATACAGTTATAAATGGGTAATTCACCATGTACTATACATCATTTACTGCTACTAACATACAGTGTGAAAATTTGATTTACTTCTTTGGACTCTTTAAAAAAAGAGTTTAAAATATATATTATTGCACTACAAAACATTTTTATTTATTTACTTATTTTTTTTGTTATTAGTGATAATTACATTTTTTTGGGATTTTTTTAAATTTAAAATTTGACGTTTGAAGTTTAGTGGACAAATAATTTATTATGATTTGTTTTCGTCTTAAATGATCTACGTAAACCAGAAGACAAGTATTTTTCAGAACAGAGAAATTATGTTTACTTAACTTTGAAAATTGTTAAATTGGAGATAAAAGTGCAGTAAAATGTAAATTTGGAAAAAAAATATTTTTTATTATTTTGATTTGAGACTTACTCTCATTATAGTGATTACAAGAAATATGATCATCTACATAATTTGAAGATGAGCCGTCTTGTGCAGGAAACGATGCAACGGCCTCTTTGCGTAATCTATTGCGCGAATCGTTAGAAAACATATTATTTTAAAAATGTATTTGACATAGTTTGTATGAACTATTACTAATCCTGAGCAGCTTTTCTAATAAATCTTCTCTATTAGAAGCCTCTGCACAGAACTTTGCTCTAAAATAAAAATTTGTATTTGTGAATAATATAAATATGTATATTTTAAACTTCACTTTCATGAGAAGTATTTATATTCCAATGTTATACTTAAGAAATAAGTTAATAAGTAAGGCAATAGCAGTAAAATATCATTTATGGTTTGTACAGTATATTATAGATTACTTATTACTTATTTATGTCTTTAGCAAATTTAAAGAAACTTAAATTACTATTTATAGATGATATATTTAAACATCTAACTGCTGCGCAGAGACTCGTTCCTCGATCAGACTCAAAATATTGCTTTAATATGGCTCTGTATAACCGATGTTCGCACTCCCAGAGTTGAATGTAAACTGAGGTCTCTTTAAAGATCTTTTAGAACAACTGGTTTTACTGAATTTAGATAAGTATAAACACCTTGACTACATATTTAAAGACAGAATTGCATAATAACTTTCATTTCTTTTGCTCATTTTAAAAATAAAAAATGTCCTATAAAATTTATCAGGAGCGGTACAAAACTACTTATCGACGCTAAATACAAGTAATGAGAACTTTTTCAAATACATATGATATATTTGTAATGCTGCAGAAATACTGATAAACAAAGGTTCTTATTTTACATTAAATTTTTTTCCATTTCTACCCCTATATCAATAATTAATTTAGTCTAAAACGGAAAACCTTAGAGTAGATTAAGTGAAGAATTTGCATAGTAATCGGTTTTGTACTATACACTGTCGTATTTATCTAGATATACGTGCTAATAGAGGCTCTGGCAGACGGAGGGGTTAAGATGGGCTTACCCAGAGATCTGGCTTACAGATTAGCTTCCCAAACTGTCCTAGGGGCAGCTCAAATGGTGCGTGATACTAAGGCGCATCCCGGCGTCCTTAAGGATGATGTAACTTCGCCTGCTGGGTCGACGGCAGCAGGACTGCATTTCCTGGAACAGCAAGGTACGTTTATAATTTTTATTTTTTACTTGTTTGTAAACGTCAATTTATCAAACACCATATTAATGAAGAAATTTTTTTTTACAAGGTACCTACCCAATAACTTTACAGGTTAACTATTCATTTTACAAGTTAGTAGCATTATTTGCATTAGATAATTATCTTTTATTTGTTGTATCATATATGTTAAAAATCATGGTACCCTGTAAAAAAATACACATTTTATTACAAAACACAGGATTGTGTATATTTTACGCATTTCTTTATATGTAGCAGTGTGTTAAAGATTTAATACAATCCACTGTGTTAATATAACAAATGTTTTGTGTAACTTTTGCACATTTCAGTGTTATTTGTATTTTTGAAGGTGTAGGATTTTTGTATAATAGGTAGAGATATTGAAGATCGTCTGCCTTTTTAGTTTGTTAATAATGTTTTTATTTGCTTTCAAAATAATTTTTAATAATATAATTTTTGTAATACCTTTATTTTGACGTTATCTAGAAGATTTCCCAGTCATCGAGAATGCATCGAATATAGCCTGGAATGTTCCAGAAACCATCAAAATAAACGTCTTACAGAAAACAAAATTTCAAAGGCAAACAGGAATATAACTAATAAACTAAAAGTGTAGGTAAGACACAGAACATAGAGATGTGTTAAGTTTACACAAAATGGTGTATTTTTAACACATCACTGATAAATATTACAAATTCAGTATATTTTACTATAATACTAGTAATTTTAATACATATAAGACGTATGAGAAAGCCATAATGTGTAATATTAATAACACGAAAATTTTACATATCCTAAATTATACACGGGAAAATCTCACTTATATAGCAACTTTTTTTACAGTGTACAATTATGTTTTTGCCTATTATCTTCTACATTATTCATGGCCAGGGAGAGAAGTTTATCTCTTCAACAAGAACCACAAATCCCGAATATTGTTACAATTTTCACAAACAATCAGTCATCATCGGGAGCGTTCAACAGAAATCGTTTAATCTCTTCTTTAGTTAAAACCTTGACCTTTGCAATTACCTTCAAAAATCTATAACTGTTAATTAAACGTTACATTTTACAATATAATTTTAAATAAAAAACAAACCTACAAATTTAAACATCCGTTGGATTGGTCAAGGTAGGGGCCTTCTCGTGGTCGGGATTTTAATCTATTAGACTTTTACTTTTGGGGTTTTTGAAATGAATTGTTTACAACTCTGTAATACCTAACACAAGAGAAGAACTTTGAGGTAGGTTACAAGACACCGTACGACAAGTTAGATGAACCTATAATTTATTTCCTATTCTCAATAGTGTCATGAAACGTTTAAGAAAATATGTCGAAGAGAATGGGGGACACGTAGAACATTTATTATAAATTAGTAAACTTTTTATTAGGCTTCCAGCTTTCAGTTTATTATGGATACGTAGTTACTTTCAAAAAAATATGGGGTACCTATCTGTTAATGAATATTGTCTGTAATATCTTCATAACCGAGTATAATTTCCACTTTTGATAGGTATACATATTTAGTGTAGAATAAATTTCTCTCTTTCTGATTTGTTTTTGCGTGTAAAAATTTAAACATACAAAAAAGTTACAGAAAAATATTCACAGAAGCTTGTAAGAAAATTAGCGCCCTGTATGATTTAACTTAATAGGAACATAATCACTGCATGCTTCACGAAGAGAAACTAAGCAACAGTAAATTTTGCTCAAATCGGTTAATTGGGTGAAACTTTAACACCCTGTAACTTTTGCGACATTATCGTTTAAGCAAGTTTGGTTCTAGACTATTTCGGTTCTAGATTATACCCTTGAAGTATGGTGACACCCTGGGTGTCACAAAATTAGGCTGCCAAAAATTAACTGTGGATTCTACGATCAAAAATAAGAAAAAAGTTATATAAACATAGGTCCATAAACGCCCTCTAACGGAACTATTAAAGGGGAACCCCCTTTAAAATTTGATTTTCTCCAAATATGTTATTGTATAAATATTGGTCTAACTTTTTCATGTCTCAAGGTTTTTGCCGTTAGATTTTACAACAAAAAGATACTCTTGTTTTACTTCGATAAATTATTCCGTTTACGAGTAATATTAATTTAAAAATTTTATGACATACCACAAAAATATTAGATATGATCAAATTTCTTTATTTATTTTATTTCTTTATTTCATGCTATATACACAACAGTGCTTGCACATGTCAAGAACAATGAAATAGTCATACAGTAAGGAACTAACGATAAAAGCATAAAAGTAAAAAAATAAAAAGCAATAGTTAAAACAGTATAAACAAGATAACTAAATACTTTATACAGTAAACACTGCATTATAAAATCATTATTAACATATTCATTAAAAGTATAAAAAGCATGACTCGATAGAAAGTTTTTTATTTTCATTTTAAATAAATTTGTGTCCAAGTTCCTTATATTGGGAGGAAGCGCATTAAAAAACTGCATTCCAGTATACTTAGTTACCTTTCTAGTTTTCAAAAGCCTACAAAACTTATTATCGAAATCATTCTTGTTTCTAGTGTTATATGCGTGGGTCTGCCTTCTGCTATGTAACTTGTACATTTAGTAAAAAGAAGACACTGAAATATATATGCCGATGGAACGGTTAGAATTTTTAAATCAGAGAAGTAATTTCTACAGTCGTCTCTAAAACCAAGCCCAGAGATGATCCGTATAGCTTTCTTTTGCAGAGAAAAAACTAGTGCACCATGACCCCACATTATGATAGCATAAGATATGACAGAATGTATCAAGCAGTGATACGCTGTTTTTAAGACAGTTAAGGATACTTTATGAACAAGGCTTCGGAGTAAGTAAAGATGTTTGGATAGTTTACTGCAAATGTAATTAACATGTCGGCTCCAGGATAACTTTGGATCTAAATGAACGCCCAGAAACTTGACGCTTTCTGGATTATTAACATCATTTAAACTTTTAAGACTAAAAATTATTGTTTCTGTTTTAGATACATTCACTGTAAGTTTATTGCTAGAGAACCAATCATTTACTAAAGATTGTGTTTAAGGTATGTAGTTGAGTACGATAGATAAATTAGAGCCATAGGTGGACATACTAGTATCATCAGCAAAAAGTATGCTTAAAATTTCATAATTAAGGATACTGGGGAAATCGTTTATGTAAATAAGGAATTGTAGAGGGCCCAAAACCGATACTTGCGGAACTCCGTATTTTATTTCCGACAAATTAGGTTTGACACAGTTATGGTTAACATATTGAAATCTGTTAGTTAAATAGGATGATAATAGGCATACACTCCGCTCTGATAATCCATAGTAGTATAATTTCTCTAGTAAAATGTTATGAGCAACACAATCAAAAGCTTTGCTTAAGTCAATAAACTGCGTGACTAGATAAGTCTAGTAAATAGTTGAGACGTTTCCATGTAGATAGAAATTTATATTTTAAGATAAATTGTCTCTAGTAGGCTTTGAATTTGAGTTCTAATATGCTATATTAAAATTCAAAAATTTATAAATAATTACATTACCGATATGTATATTAAAAGTATTTTTAATATGTTGAATATCACCTTTAATATTTGTTAAATAAGTCAACAGTATTTTCTCAGAGCCTACTAGGGATATTTTGCCTATTTATAGTTTTCATCTTAAACTTTTGTGGTATGTCACAAAATTTTTAATTTACTTTATCTTGATTCCTTTTGAAAATATTTGGGAAAAATTAAATTTTGAGGTCCCCATTTAAGGGGCCATATCTCCGTTAGGAGGCGTCTACGGACTTATAATTATATAACTTTTTTTTCTTATATTTGAACGTAGAATTCACAGTTAATTTTTGACAGGCTAATTTTGGGACACACTGTATACTTAGCTATTATTGAGCAGAATGCTTATAATATTTATGAACGTGGATAAAAACGAGTCACTTTGTTATTTCAAATTTCAAGGTTGGTAAGGTAACAGTGTAGAAATTATGACTGAAATTCAATATTCAACTTCTTACTTGGAAGCCCTGTATATCCGTAATGAAGCCAGATAGGACATAAATGTACTGACATTATTTTGACTCCCCGTGTATGCCCATCATTTTGACCACTAGCTTCTGGACACCCTGTACAACACGAAAAATAGACATCTTTAAGTATCGTTTTGAGAGAAAATAAATTAATTAAAAGTAGTCGTAAGAGAGAAATATTTTAAACTGAGTATTACAAATTTTACCTGCAAAACTAAAACTGTACACAGGATAGTTAGAAAATTTATACAGCACAAAATAATAATACTTTTACAGTAACTATTCTAAATTTGTACTGTAATTTTACTAGTATATACATTGTCTTTTTTGTGTTCAATGCAATGCTTTTTGATGAGAAATAAAGCTTTTCCCATAAATAATAAAACAAAGTTAACAAAGGCATATCGCCACCGTTTCCGCTTTGTGTAATGCAGTCGCTTGCAATTGCAACGTTTCTTTTTCTTTGTAGGTTTCCGAGCTGCGGTCATTGGAGCGATAGAATCAGCAACCCAGAGATGTCGTGAAGTGAGCAAAAACGCTGAAACGAAGCACTCTTAAAATAGATCATCGGATGCACTGAGCTACAAAGTTTATTTTTGTACATAAACTTAGTTTTAGTAAACATGTTTTATAGATTTGTAATGGTTTGATATTTACAGATGGCCATATTTAAGATATTCAGTTTCATTTGGTCAAAAGATCCATTCGCCGATATTATTTAAAAAAAATCATGTTGTTTCATCATCATTTAAGATGTTTGGTAATGTTACTGAAATGTTTTAATGAGTATTTATTCTTTAGTTTCTATTTAAAGAAACAAACAGTTGTTTTGAAGTTATAAATAAAATAATAAAAAAAATAACAGATGTTGTTTAAATTAATTCCATTCATATCATCTTGAATTATTACCCGTATATTCGATATCGAATCAACAATAATAAAAAAGTAGTGTGCTTCCTGTATAGATATTACCCGAAAAATATAGGTAGGTACATACTTAAGAGCTAGGATATAAATTGAAATCCAGTAGGTACTTCTTTAAATATACTTACTGATCATATTAGTATTTCTTATACTTTGAGAATTAAAGTAAAATATTTTCCGGTACCTAAACTCGTAACTTTAAATTTTTCTGTTTATTAAAAGTGGTTACCCAAAGCAATACGTAGGAATTAAAATAAAAAATGTTAGGCTGTAGTTGTTGATAACAACAAACACAAATTTAGTAAGGTAGGTAACCCTTTTACTGTTTAATAATATAATAATAAAGCAAAATAATAGTATATTATGCTCGCATAAACCATACGAAACTCGCCTTCGGCTCGTTTCGTATCCCGGTTAATGCTCGTGTATTAATAACCATTACATGAGAGTTGCATACGCTATTTTTTCTACACCCGATAAATAATCAAAAACCATAAATTTTATACTTTCATTTTCTGCCTTCTCCGATATGTGTGGAGGAGTCGATGGTAATTCTTCTATATCGCTGATATCAGACATTTTGATAATTATCGACGTTTAGCTAGGTATCTACGAAAATTTAATACGTACTGATTTTGACATCTAAAATAATTACATAAGAACCTAGGATAAACGTTAAATGCACAGCATGCTTGATTGAAAAATTATGGGTTTCTATTGTTTAAAAATCTGTATCGTAATGAAAAATCTGTATCGTAATGGGTATCATTATGAAACGGATTATAAAATCTGTATCGTAATGAAAAATCTGTATCATAATGGGTATCATTATGAAACGGATTATGGGCATATAAGTGCATTGTTATAATACGGGTGTAGAAAAAACGTCTTTATTTGGGATATATTCCACATTATTGTCTGAAGTTATTTATTTGTGGCATAATTTTAGTTTTCCTTTAGTTTTATTGGATTTTTGCCACACTTCTGAAAAAAATAAAGATTAATTAAATAAGCTCTTGCGCCAAACGGATCAGTCGAGGGTTATTTTTGAAACTAAGTTTGCCTAACCAAAGAATCTCACGCTGAAAAAAGCAGGTAAGTAAAAAATACAAAGTGTATCAAACTGTTCAGTAAACATGGATCATTGTTGGCTACAGATGTATCAAGAAGTAACTAACAATAAAATAAAAATTATTTAACATCTCTATGGAAGCAGATAAACAAATTTTAAAATGTCAAACTTGACATACGTTTAATATTTTTATTACTATTTTAAAAACGAAAACAGAGAGATTTTCGCAACGTCAAAAATACGGAAGTGCGAGATAGTGATGTGATTTTTGTTATTTTTTACTTATCTGTTTTTTCCAGTGTGAGATTTTTTGATTAGGCAAACTTAGTTTCCAAATAACTCTCGACTGATCCTTTTGGCGCAAGGGCTTATATAATTAATCTTTCTTTTTTTCAGAAGTGTGGCAAAAACCCAACAAAACAAAACAAAAATATTCCACATTTTTAGATTATAAAACACATTTTCTTATACTTATTTACAGAAATCCGTCTCTTAAAGCATTCAGGGTGCTAAAAATGAACGTTTTTTTTGTATTTACTTTTCAATTTTTCACATACCAGTTTGAAATTTAATAGAGATAACTCTTGTGGCTAACTAAATTCTAAATCTTGAGGATATTATAAGAAATGGTCTTTCACGTTAAGAAAAAAACAGAGGTCAAAAATTCAGGACCGTATTCTGTGGTCAAAAATAAGGATTTGTGTGTTAGAAATTAAAAAAATCAGTTTTCAATTTTTAACCAAATTCGGTGTGCATATTTACTACGACAGTAGGTGTGAACCAAAAAATTACCAGCTTCAGAAACTTACCAGTGGCGGAGGTGTAGGTATTATCGATTACTATTTGTGAAAAAAAATATACCACCCCGTTTAATATTACAAATCATATGCGCCATTATATTATCTTCACTTTTTGTTTCTGTAAAAACTTTTTTGTAATCCAAACCGATTAACAACAAAATTGATTTATTTGATCAAGTGCATTTTTACGATACTCATTCCTATATTACTTATAATTATAACAAATCTTGGAAATGGCCACCTTCAGCAAAAATCCATGCTTCAATTCTTCTTGAAATTGCAACACGAGCAAATATTCCGCTTATCTCAACCAACTATAATTTGTTGACGTAAATGCTCCACAGACTCAATGTGAACCTTGTAAACTAATGTCTTGAGATGTCTCTAAACAAAAAATCGATAGCGTTCATATCGAATGATCTGGGTGGCCAAGGTTGACCTGGTTCTTGAGTGCCTTTTTCAGGTGTAATTCAATGCTGGTCCGAGCATAAACCAGCAGAGTAGTTGTTTTCTGGAATTTTGTGTTTGCAAAATATCCTGTATATATATATACTTAGTTTCTATAAAATTTTACTTATTGATAAGGATGCATAAATTCTGTAAAGTATCGATATCGATACTACTGATTCGATTGTCTTAAAAAGTATCAAGCTGTATCGAGCTCGATACTTAGGAAAAAAGTATCGATACTACTTTTGAGTCTAGCTATCATCAATTTGCAGTCTTGAAATTGTCTTACTCTTCTTGCAGACAAAAATAATTAAATGTTTATTTGAATAGTTATTAAAAAGTATATTCTTTACAAACTATATACATTGTCTTACAAGAGATTTGTATTGTTTTCATTGTATATATAGAAATGTTAAATAAAATTTCTATGTAGGTACAATAAAACTAACAAACTAAAAAATGAGGAGACAAAGAGAAACAACAATATATTGATAGAATTTAACTGAAATGTACTATTTCCGTGTTGCTGTTACATAGTTGACGGTCAAAAATCTAGAGAGTGACTAATAGCTAGCTTGTAGACAAGTGCGACGGGCGAAGCGTGCGAGGAGCAACATTTCATAGGCGTACTAAATTTGAATGCGATCAAATATAAAAAATATAAAAAATGACAAAAATTGCATTTCATAACATCCATTATTTTTAGTAGAAACAGTGATATAACAGTTTCTGCCAATTTCGAGGCGTTAGATAATAAAAATGATATAAATTATTTCAACATTTAAAGTTTTTATCTTGTATTATTAATTACCCAAGGTCGAAAATAATAGAAAGTGACTAATTCACAACACACAGATGTGTACGGAAGATATAGGTGGCATGATTACCTAAGCGTACTACTTGAGAAGGGTTAAAGCACACAAAATTATCAAAAACAAGTTGACGTCGGCTGAACCTAGCACATTAACAATTTACCTTAAATGTGCCACCTGTGCCATCCTTTCAACAAATTAGAATGCCTTCCTTTTGGACGACGATTGCCCACCACCACTCACTTACACCTAGCTGATGCGCACTGCGCGGATATTACACTTAAGCCTTGTCCTCATAGACACGAAATTCACGGATTTTTGCACGAATTTAACAACTTCTGTTTTAATTATTTATGGTGGGAAAATCTCAACTTTTGACAAAATTTGCGAAACTGTAAAACACTACAAATATTATTGCTCCTTTCATTATGATGTGGTGTTAATAAATTTATTTTGAACTTCTGACAATCTACCATGGCAGTTTCATGATGAAAATGATAGAAAATGTTACAGTTGTTACAGATAGAGATTTTACCACCATTAAATCAATCGCGCAAATATTTGCGAATTCCGCATTCAACAAGACAAAAGGCTTTACACTATTTACTATTGGTTACTAGCACTGTCACTATAACGGTCACATATTAACACTTATTATATCATATCGTACCTATTTCCGTATGACCTTCATACATCCATGTTTTGTTAAAATTTAATATAATATAATATAATATAATATAATATAATATAATATAATATAATATAATATAATATAATATAATATAATATAATATAATATAATATATATAATATAATATAATATAATATAATATAATATAATATAATATAATATAATATAATATAATATAATATTCATCAATCCAGATTCTGATTTTTTAATATTTAGTTTAAATAGTTTCCTCGCGATATCACTATTTCGTCTTTTTCTGTCAGCATACTCTTTTTCGATTGCATTTATACGGACAAAGATTCATCTTGGAAGATATAGCAATCGAATTTTAAAAATATCATCTTCCTTTCGCGAGTTTCCATCATTTTCCGTTTCACAGTTGTACTTCTTTACCACTTTTTTATTTGCACTATACATACATATGCTACTCACGTACAATTTTGTTAATGAAATACATATTTCAACATCACTTACGCTCCTATTTTGATCTCGCACTCTAAACTGTTCATACATGTCACCATCCGATACGTAGCAGTCAATCAAAAGCTGCTGCTCTTAGAGATATACGGCACACGATTTTATAGGAAAAACATGCGGGTTGCATGTATATTTCTTTGTGTTGACTGCTATAAATTGTGAGCAGGTTTATAACATGAGTCACTCTCTAGATTTTTGGCCGTCAACTATAGCTGCTATAAACCATACCCTACAACTTGATAAGTGCGGAATGTCAAAAACATGTAATTTGCAATAGTAGCGTAGGTTTTGTCGCTTCTTGATTATATATAGCGGCATTAATGTAATTTTGTCGATACTAATCCTGACGTAAAAGTATCGATATTTATTTGGTATAAGTTCAATTGCGATCGAGTACAAAAGCAGTCAATTTAAAACAAAAAATATCCATACCTTTAAAGTATCAAGGTAACGTATACATCCCAACTTGTTGGAAAAGAATAGAAACCGCGAGTATTTAACTGAAAAGTTAGATATTGTTATTATTACTAACAGTATAAGTAATTAACTAATTGAACTATTATTTATACAAATACATTTAATTAGCTTGAAATCGACATGAAAATGTAGTAGTACAGGGTGTCGCAAATTCGATAGGATGGGTCTACTGTGAGGATATAAAAAACTTAAATAAAATTTGAGACGTGTTGTTAACGGGGATGATTTTTTTTCCTTTTAAAAAGGTCTATTTTTTTCTAATAAACTTTTGTTAGAGAAATCATTTAGTATTCCCGTTTAAAAGTTATAAGCAATATCGTCCTAAAAAGTCTGTTACATATGGTAAAAAATTTATGTGGTGTTATTTCTTTCTTGTCGTGGACTGTATCTCGTACAAACATATTACTTTTGATAGGACAACGGTAAGGAAATTAATAGATTGAGGAAGTAAAAAAAAAGAAGGAAATATAATGTAAGAATTGCGAAAAATAGCGAAAGTGATATAACACACGACACTCGAGTCTAAGGCAAGGCGCATATTGAGACGCGTATGACGCGTGTATGATGACACAGCACAGCACGTATTTATGTAGCTTAAGGAAAGTAATGCGACAGCGCAAATTCGTGCCACGACGTTGCACAGCAAGACTCGCGTGTGACGCAAGGCGCGCGGCGCAGTGGTAGTGGCACAGTTTTACGCACCGTACGGGCCACTTGTTGATAATTTTGAGGTTAGTTGTGTTTTCTACCGTGGCAATGAAAACAATACTGATAGAGCTGATAAGAAGGCATAGAGAGCTTTATGATACCAGACATGAGAATTACATAAAAGCGAAGCTAAAAAACAAGATTTTGTGTGAAATTGCAAAGGAGCTGCACTTAAAAGATGGTATATTTTGTAGGTAGAAAACCGTATTTTTTTCTTCATTTTCATTGATAACTAAAAAATACGATTACGAAACTACAGGCTATATATAGTCCAAGTTTCAAATTTTTTCGTCCTTACGTTTTCTTAATATCGGTTTCCAAATTCAGAGATCTATTTCATTTATAAATGCAGTTTTCTGTTTTAATTATCAATTTTTATAATAAACAAGAAAAATTAGAACGACGTGGCTGTTAGAAAGTGAGAAGAACTGTCGTACAATATGCGAAAGACAACGCTACTCGTGTCGCGCATTCGTGTCATGCTGGTCGGGTCGCAATTTTACAATCTCTATACCAATATAGTCACGATGGTGACTGAACTCGAGTAGTTTTTGTTTACAAAAAATTTGTTACATAGCTAACCTATTACGGTGCAGAAATTGACCGTACTGGAATAGAAGTTGTAAAGTTCAATTTGTATGTATTACTGGTACAAAGTCTAACTCATTTCAGTTGTCGTCATTATTTAAAAATCGCTCGCATTTAGTTCGTTCGTAATGACTGCTCAGGTTGTTATTGCGTGTCGCCACGTGGTTTAAGTTGAGGTTATGATATTGTGCCTGAATAGTTTTATTAGTTATCGATCTTTAGTGCCTTAAAATAGCTAAAACAGTAATAAATAGTATCGTGGGTAGTGGCATTCATTATTTTGAATTTGAGGAGAAAAATCAAGATCATTCTGTGACTAAATTTCAATGCAAGTTAACAAAAGGAAAAAATTGTCAGGAAAAATGTGAATCCTTTATAAAAGACTTTTTTCGTAGCACAAACACTAACTGGATTATATACAGTGTTTAATAACTGTGTTCGTTATGAATTTCGCAAATTGTATGTGTGTCATCTAGCCAAAAAGAATAAACGTTTACTTAAGAAAAATGGTTGTACAAGAAATTACGAGTGTGACAAGTATAAATATAAAATTTCTAAAAATTACTTAGGTTACTTTGAGAAGATCTAACTTATTAAAACAAGGTTTAAATGTAGTGATCAATATAAACTATGAACATTCTCACCGAATACAGGTTGTCCAAGCAATGAAGATACAATGAAGATACAAAAGAAACTTTTCGCCGTTATTTTAAATCTGGAATGACAGCTTCTGCCGCCAAGACTTATGAATTCTTTTTATCTGAAAATTGTGATGGTGCTTCTAGCAAATGCGCAACCCAACAGAAAGACAAGTGACCTACTTTTATCGACAATGGAGGTCTGAAAAATATGGGGAAAGGGTTACCAAAGTGTTATTGAAAGAATAAAGATTAAATTTGAAGAGTTACAAAAACAGGATATCCTTTTGTGCCTAAACGAAAATCCATTTCTTGTTCTGATAACCGCTGTTATGAAAAGAGCTTTTAAAGCAGATCATGCATATGAGATGATCTTTATTGACACCAGTGGTTCTTGTGACCAAAGCAGCACCTCTGTCACTTTTATTTTTGCAGCGACAAAAATTTGAGCAATGCCAATAGTTGTTATACTTCATAAAAATAAATTAGAAAATGATTATTTATATGCTCTAAAAATGGCAAAGCAATACTTAGAAGCCACTTGTAATAAATTATTTGAGCCGCAAATTATTATGACCGACGATGACTCTGCAGAAAGAAATGCACTTAAAGTAGTATTTCCAAAATCTCGTTTGCTACTTTGTATTTTTCATGTAACTCAAGCCTTGTGGCGCTGGTTATGGGATTCTAATAACAAAATTCAGAAAGATGACCGAAAGACCCTAATGACATTATTCCGCCTTGTTTTGTTTGCTAAATCTCCTTCAGAGCCAGAGAACTTTATGTTTCAATTATTGAACGACCAAACATTAAACAAGTGTCATAATGCCAAGGCACATTTAGAACATATTTGGAGTCGTCGAGAAGAATGATGTTTACCTTTTCGTAGTGACGTTTTGCACAGGGGTAACAATACTAATAATTACTGTGAAGCTTCTATCAGAATTTTCAAGGACATTATATTGCATCGAAGCATTTAACATATGTGCTCTTATTGATTTCATCACCGGAATTTTCGAGAACTATCACAAAAATAGACTTCTAAAATTTGCAAACACAAGAGGATCAAATTCAAGAGATAACACATATCAGCTATTTAAATTACCGTATTAAACACAAAAGTGAGTATTTCGAAGTAAATATTGAAACTGAGTACTGTAATTGCTATTTTGGTCAAGGAGGACAATATTTTAAGCACTTATGTGCGGTCGAACAAAAGTACGGACTTTCTTTAAAAATTCCTTGTTTTTGAGTAAAAGTGATCGGCAAGATTTTGCTAAAATTGCCTTAGGTGAAACATATTTACCCACTTTTTATGATGACATAAACTCTAACGAAAATGTTGATTCTGAGGAAACGAATGAAACGACGTGTTGGACAGAAGATAACATAACTGTTCGGTCACATCAATCTGAAACTGTTAACAGCTGCTTTGATTTGTCAATTGCCGAAACACTCAGTCAATATTATAACGCAACAATTGATAGAATGCAAGCCGAATTTATACGGCTTTCAGATATATTAAAGAAAGATCAATGCCCTTCCAATATCACAGTGATAAAAAAAATTGTGACTACACTGGAAAAAGTTAAGACTCCATCACAAATTGTGTCCATGTTTTCCCACGCAACTCGATTTAACATGAGTCGAAAAATTCATGTACATCCAACATCTGCACCTCGAAGAAAAGACAGGGGACTTAAAGGTTATAATCGCATACAATCTGGAAAACCAACCAAACTTAAAGAAAAGAAGAGAGAGAGAGAGAGACAAAAACTCCTCAACATTAGCCTTAGTATAGAAAGAAATGAATCCAGTGCAAAAAAACATAAACTTAACAATGTCCAATAACATTACTATCATTAACAACGTCCAATAACGTTTATCAAAAAAAGCTTATAAAATAAATAATAAATATCATCAATCTTTACGATTGCAAAAATTCAAATTATTGTTTCTTCAAATTGCGAAAATATGGGTGTGTCTACATCTTATAAATGTGACACAGCGTATATGTTCTTAAATGACTGAAACAATGTAGGCATTTATTTATTATTTAATCTTAAATTCATTTTACAAATTCTATACCAATATGGCGCATTTTTGCACTGTGATAGAATAGGTTATGTAGCTAAAATTCTTGCAAACAAAAACTACTCGGGTTCAGTCACCATCGTGGCTGTATTGGTATATGAATTGTAAAATCGCGGTCGGGTCACGTCATCTCACACTCGTTATACGCGTCTCAATATGCGCCTTACCTAACTATCGAGTCGAACTTTCGGGACGAACTATCTGTTGAGGTTCGTGTTTTTCTCAGTAAGTGCCACTTTTTCGTGAGGGATAAATTTTAATAATTAATAGAATATTAAGAACAAACAAAAGAAAGATTATTATAATATATTCACTTAAAACTACATAGTGGTGCAGTAACAATACCACCTAAAAATCACATTAGCGATGGAAGGATCAAGTAGTCGTTGGAAATTAATGTTCGTTGTTATGAGACTCTTTAGGACGATATTGCTTAACTTTTAAACGGGAAGTAATACAGAAAAATTTCTCAAAAAAAGTTTATTAGAAAAAATAGCACTTTTTAATAGGAAAAAAGGGTATGTTTCTGGAAATAATATAATTGATGACGTCATTAGTAGTTTTTGTTAAATCCCAAAGATAATACTTTCGATTGGAAACGGAGCTTACCGCATCCCATTTAATACCAAGTGTCCCAAATATTACTTAAATTTTTTATATCGTCACAGTGGGTCCATACTATCGAGTTTGGGACATACTGTACACACTAAAATTCCCCTTTATTATTAATTGCATTTAGTCAACCAATTAGTCGGCACTGCGTTTTATTAAAGATTTACATTTAATATAAGAATTTCCTTAAGAGGACGGTAAAAAAATTATTCTCGTCTAACATGTCCATATGTGTAACACATATCATTAGCGTTGAGGTAGTTGTGTCATGTCTTTTGATAACATGACTTCAGAATGCTCTTAATGGAGACGTAATTTTATGTTTCAGTTGACATTGAACAGGCAGAAAAAGTAAATGAAATGTCCCGTTCTAGTTTTGCAATTACAAATTAAATCAGCTTAAAACTAGTACAATTTTGATTTCGAGGACGGTTTTTCTGATGGAATTATCGTTTAAGTGCAACACTGTCTCACTGCATGCAGTGTCTTATTATCAACGGGTATTATTCACGGTTCGTTTTTCAGTAATTTTAGATTAATTCATTTCTATGTTTTTGCTTATTTGTGAAGGAAAATTTAAAAATAATAAGTTAAATATTTGCTACCTACTGTTAAACCATCGTAATATTCAAGGGGAATAACGAATTATTTTGCACTGCTGGCCATAACCATCTGATTTTGTTGCTATTAAAGAACCAATATTTCTCGGTGTGTAAAAAGTATGTCACAAACTTGGAAGGAGGGATATTTTTCCACAAAATATGCAGAAAAGTCTTACTCAACATGAATTTGCAAATAATTTCGGATGTGCGTGCACTTGGCTCTCCATTTTTTTGATAAAATGAAAGATAAAGGTTGTGCTGAATTGTGCTGGATTTGTGCTACATTGTACGATACAAATTTAAAGAAAAATAACAGCCATCTTCTTAGACAATGAAAAATTCGTATTGTCTACATAGCCCCCCACTTCGAGAAAATCTTATTTTTCTTTAATGTGCTGTATTGTGCTAATTGTTCTAAACGTTGTGCCGTTTAGAAAATTTTGATGTTTACTCTTGTTCTCCGGAATTAAAATAGACGAAAATTATCTGGCCTCCCACTTTTTGAAATTCTTTTCCAAAGTGCTAAGATGAGCTAGTAGATCCAAATATTGTGCCGTTATAAAACAAATAAGATCTGCCTCCGTTCTATGGAAAATGAAAAAACTCGAAAATTCTGGCTTGACCTTACTCTGCCATTTCGCAAAAATCATAATTTTCTTTAAAACGCTGAATTGTGCTAGTAGCTTAGATTATTGTTCCATTTACAAGATATACGCTTTTATAATATTTACAAAAAAAAATTGAAAATATGGATAAACCAACAAGACAGGTTGTTATTTAGTAATATAATTAATCAACGCATATTAACATAGTAAATTGTAAATATGATATATATGATTAATATTGTAATGTTTAATAGCTTTTGTTGTAATTATCAAAAAATTGAACTCTAATCACGATTCTGACTTTTCCCTAGTATGTTTTATTACCTTGGCTGCGACTTTTTTTTTCATGTTGAAACGTAAATTTAAGTATCTTATCTATAAGTTTTATTAATTATATAATTATTATCATGCAAACTGAAGTGCAATTAAGAGCACTGTAGAGCACTGCAAGTATACTTCATGTTATTAATGTTTGATTTTAGTGTAGTAGTGTAGTATATCACGTACAAGTATCTATTGATACTTCTGTGATTAGCTATGTTTATTCCTATGCATACTCGTGTATGATTTGTACCTATTTAAAGATGAATAAACATTATTATTATTATTATTATTATATTATTTAAAGCAATTTGATATTTACCTCCGTTCTCTGGAAAATCCGGAAAAACCGGAAATTTAAGCGTGAAATTACCCTCTTATTTTTTTTCAGGAATTGAGAAACGGGGTTGTATTGAATTATGCTAGTTATCCTGAAAACTGTGAAGTTTAAGGAAATTTCATATTTATGTCCGTTCTCTAGAAAATTCGAAAAAACCAGAAAATTTAATATGACGTAGCCTCCTATTTTGCTTGAAAATTAAATTGTGCTAGTTGTCTAGAACAATTCAGTACAAAAACGATTTTTAATTTTTGGGCAAAATGGCTCAGTAAGGTCATGTTAAAATTTACGATTTTTCGGATTATCCGGTGAACGGAGGCAGATATCAATTTTATTTAAACGGTAGAGCGTTCAAACCAACTATAGTCTGTTTGGCAGATTACGTACCTGCTAAACGCGTGAAAAGATGTGCGCTGTCTCAGAATGAGAAGATTATTATGTTATATGTATTTAATGCATTGAAATACCAAAATCCTACCAACAGTGTTGACGACATCGTCGAAAAGTGTTCCAAAATGACAGGGATTGGGAAATCGACTATCTATAGACTTTTAAAGGAAACAAAAAATGAACAAGATACTGTAAATGCCTCAAAATCATCTACAGGGAGGTCAAAAGTCGTTATAGATGATTTCTTCAAAAATGTCATTCGCAGAAAAGTACACTCATTTTATTTTAAAAAAAGAAATACCAACGCTAAACAAAATTTTAAGTGAACTCTCAGAGGACAACGATTTGCCAAAAATCAGTAGAAGCAAATTATGGGTCGTCTTACGAGAGTTGACTTTTTGCTGAGAAAAGCAGAACAGGAAGTCAGTTCTTATCGATAAAGATGAAATTATTTGTTGGCGAAGATCCTACTTAAGATCAATTAAAAAATTTCGTGACGAAGGCAGGAATATTTATTATCTAGACGAAACTTAGGTCAATGAGGGATATACTGTAACAAAAGTATGGCAAGATAAAAATGTAAAAAGTTTTCGACAAGCATTTTTGGATGGACTTTCAACAGGGTTCAAGGCACCTTCAGGTAAAGGGCGAAGAGTAATAGTGACACATATAGGTAGTGCCAGTGGTTTTGTAGATGGCGGTTTACTTTTATTTGAATCTAAAAATACAGGTGACTATCACGAAGACATGAATGCAGATGTTTTCGAAGAGTATTTTACACAGATGTTAGATCTTATTCCTCCGGGGTCTGTAATTGTCATGGATAATGCCAGTTACCATACACGGCAGACCGAGCGGACGCCTACGACTGCTTGGAGGAAAGCCGATATAATTCAATGGTTATCCAGAAAGAACATTCCTTTTGAAACAAATATGGTAAAAAAGGAACTTTTGACACTTGTCAATCTTAAAAAAGATCAGAAAAAATATGTTATCGTTGAAATGACAACAAATCGCCAAATAACGGTTCTACGGTTACCACCTTGTCACTGAAAACTTAACCCAATCGAATTAGTCTGGGCGCAGGTAAAAGGAGATGTAGCGCGAAATAATACGACGTTTAAATTGAGTGACGTGAAAATTACTGCACTGTACTACTGAGTAACTGCAGATAACTGGCAAAGATGTTTACATCATGTACAAAAAGAACAGGAGAAAATGTGGGAACTCGATAATTTAATTGACGTTAGTGTGGAACCTATCGTTATCAATCTAGGAGACGAAGATAATTCATCATAATATTCAGAGGATGAATTTTAATATACCTACTTTTTTATTTTCTTTATTGTACATTTATATAACACTACATTTACTCACCATAATTTGAATTTTCAAAATACATATATTTTTGTGTGGGATAAAAGTCTATTCATTAAATTTAAATAAATATTTTGATAATAATATTGCATAATTTTATTTGAATTACTAAAAACCCTCTTAACCCGGTTATGATGTTTAAAGTAGCCTCATGTTTTAAAATGCTGTTTTTATATTGTTTACTTATAAGAGAAATGGACCTCTCGGACCTCTCGGTCCATTGAAGCGGCATAGACAAAGACGGATTGTCGGGGATTAGATTTTAGCTACCTGCTACAATTTAGTACGGTTCGATCACACAAAGTTTTTTTAAAAGTACACCTCATCTATACCGATAATACATAATATAAAAATATTGAATATAAGCACCAGTACGTCATTTATTTACGATCTGCATACATAATAAGCTTTTATTACTCTCTCATTTCTAAACAGACTATAGCACAATTCAGCACAACCTGGTTTTCAAATTTTCGGTTTTTCCAAATGTTCTGAAGAATGAAGGCAGATATCAAATTTCTTTAAACGGCACAAGGATCAGTACATCTAGCACAATTCAGCGCAATAAAGAAAAATATGATTTTCGCGAAGTAAGGGCACAGGAAGGTCACGTCATTTTTACTTTTTGTATTTTCCGGAGAACAGAAGCAGATATATATTTTTTAAACGGCACAGTGTTTGGAACTACTAGCACAACTCATTACATCGTTTTCAGCCAACTGAAAGCATAAATATTTGAACATTCTAATAATGGTGTTATTGTTTTCAATTAAGAAACCAGCATTCTGATTTTAATTTTAATAACAAATACAGGGTTAACTACTACTAAGTACAAACATTTTAACCACATGCTCAGGGTGGCCTAAAAAATGGAGTAAAATCCTCTTTTCCTAAGGAAAATCGGCATCTATGATAACCACTGGCGAGATAACTTGATCTGTCAACTACCATGTGGTCGTTTTTACAATGTTTCCAAATGCAGATACTACGAAAATGAAAATTTTCATTAATAATACCTGATAGGTAAGAGTTAATCCGATTAGCTGCAGTATTTTGCATTAATTTTTCGTTCTCTCGTTCCAAATGGTTAACCTACATTTTCAATTATTACAGGTTCATCAGGATTACCCACTGACATCAAAACACACACTCTGCGTACAGTTAAATAAAATGTTCATATATTTTAAGAAAATCAAACAAAGGGAATACTAATAGATAATAGAAAATTTCGAATGTAACCGCGGCAGTTTTAGAAATATAACTGTACCCGACACAAATTTCGTTATTTAATTGCTGTAAAACATTTAAAACTGAAAAAATATTCGCTAAAGACTTAAGGAAAACATAAAATTACAGTGTAAACACACAGGGTTTCAATTTTGATAACAAATTTTACCGTTTAGTTTTTCGTTAGCCGCAATTGCGTTACTGGTTGCAGTACTCTCCAAATGTCAAATGTGCGAAATAAATAATATCGCGGTGGACGGGCCGCCATAGTCGCAGATAAATAGGGGTTTAATATAGTTTCAAAAAACATTTTTTTACTTGTAAAAATTTTTTAAAGGGTAATTCCGTTAATTCTTATTTTTCTCTATCCCCTCTTAAAATGTTGTACTTCATAGTCATAGTTAACGCTGTACTCAGAAGTATTTTAATGATTGATATGTAATTATTGTACAAAATACAATAAGACATGACACCAAATGCAAATAATTAATTTTAAAAACAAACAGTAGAGTGTGAATACAGTACAGGAACACAAAATAAATCTGTCTTACAAAATCAGTTTTGGTTTATTTGAAAATATTTAAAACACATTGATTTTCTATGATAATGTTTCTGTGAATACTCATAAGAGTCATAAGTGTCATACCATTTAAATGACTTTGGCCATAGGCATAAACGGTCGTGTCAAAATCGAAAATCGGGTGCTGTAACTTTCCTGAGGATATGCGGTGATCAACCTAATTTTCCTTCTCATTTCAAGGGATATTTGAACATTCTAAACATCCCCTTCCTTGTGTACACTCCTGCCGATATGCATTTCATATATTCAAGTGAATTGCTACATTATGTTGAGTGATCCTCATCTCAATCGCTACATAATAATAATAATAATATAATAATATCTCTACCCCTCATTCTAATCACAGGGATTAGCCCAGAAGTCGGAGACTTGTGCGGGAGAGGGGGCGGCATATTATTATTATTAAGCAGACCGCATTTGCGCCCAGGAACGACTTACGTTGGTAGGCCCTAACCACTATTCAGTGCAGGAATGAGGGAAACCTGGAAAACCTCATTAATTAGGGGGGTAGTCAAATATCAACCGATATCAATCTCTCACATTGGCCCAAGCCAACATTCTTCCACCCTACGATACCCGCAGACAGGGCGCCAAACCTCTCCACGAATATAGCTTATATACGGTCTACCGGCAGCTGGGCTCGAACCAACTCCGATCTAGTCACCTTGATTCAAGTACTGACGCCTTAAACCGCGCGACCACTGACCGACCTAACATAATACGAATGCCTTTATTAATAATGCCTTTATTAATGCGTGAAAAAAATTAATATAAAAGAAAATAACTCAAAGGATGGCGATATTCACCATACGGTGCTCTTCCATATATCCAGAAAATTTAGAAAACATAACAGAACGTACGCTACTAAAATTTTTTTTTAAGACTTTTTTAAAACTGTGAACAGACTTGAGAGACCTGACATCATTAGGCAAAGAATTATAATTTTTTATAAGTAAATGATCGCTGAAACAGAGAAGTTCTATGCTTTGGAACACAAAACCTGTAACGATTACGAGTGGGTAATTGGTGAACATTAAAATTTGTAATAAACTTTGAGGTTAGATATTCAGGTTTATGACTGAACAATATCTTAAATGTCAAGCAAGATAACTGAATCTGAAATCTGGTATTAAGATTCAACCAATTCTAATGTTTAAAATAAGTAGAAATATGATCAAACTTACGAAGATTACAACTGAACCTGATAAAAGTATTTTGAATCTTTTGGAGACACTCTTTATCCCTGCGCACTAATGCAGTAGGCCAAAGTGGATAATATTAACGAGTCACATATTTTTAATTTAAGTACTAAGAAGATCTTTATGCATGTAAAGAACTTTCAACTTACCAAAAGATTTCTGAGTAAGATAATTAACATGTTTAGCAAATCGAAGAGAATTGTCTACTCATAAGCCAAAATTTTTGCAGTTATCAGAAGGAACAAGGGGATGACCATTTAAATTGATGCTAAAATCTGGATCACTTATAATGGTATTTTTATTATTTCCAAAAATTAATAATTGAGATTTAATTTCATTTCAAATAAGGTTATGAGTCAAAGATATTTCAGAAATAGAATTAAGGTCAGAGTTGATCTAAACTACAGCTGAAGTAATGTCAGAAGAATTAAAAGAGAAATATATCTGAGTATCATCAGCGTACTGATGAGATTGACAATGTTGAAGGTAAATACAAAAGTCAGCAGTATAAATAGAAAAGAGAAGAGGACCTAGGACACTACCTTGGAGAACACCAGTGGAAATATTATTAAATCGAGATATATCAGCATTCTAAATAACCCTTTGGCGTCTACCTGATAGATAATTTTTAAAGAATGAGACAGCAATGTCGCTGAAACCGAAGTATTTTAATTTAGTACAAATTGTGACATGATCTAGAGTGTCAAATGCTTTACTAAAATCCAGAAGAACAAGACAGGCACATTTATTCACGTCAATGTCTCTAATTAGATCATCAGTGACTTTTAGTAGAGCAGTGCAAGTACTATAATGAGTTGGGAATCCAGACTGAGTATCAGGAAGGATATTGGTATTGTTGCAATAATTATTAACTTGTTCAGAAACAACTTTTTCTAAGATTTTTGACAATGTTGGAAAAATATTAATTTGGTCGGAAGTTAGATGTAGATGTGGGATTATTAATTTTCCCAATAGGTATAATGTTTGCATCTTTTCATGCAGAAGGAAAAACTCCATCCGAAAGGCATTTGTTTTTTTCAGGTGTCACAGATCTGTTAACAAAATTTCTAAGGACCTTGTATTCCGTCCAAGCTGACTCCGATTTAGAACGTTTATACTTTAAATAAGCTTTTTCTTTAAATTGATCATAAATCTTAAGTTATCAGTGAGCCAAGGGGCAGGTAACTTAGTAATTCTAACAGTTTTAATAGGAGCATAAATATCAAAAATTGTACTAATACTACTGCTAAGAAAATGTACAATAGCATCAAAATTATTCAAATCATAGATAGAGTCCCAAGGTACAGAATACAAATCCCCCAAAAATTATACATAATCAAATTCAGAATAATCTCTGTACGTTTTAAATATCATGGTCTGATGAGTTGATTACTTCAGTTCGTATTTTGTAAAACTTCATCAAAGATCGGATGAATAGGTTTATTTGCGTGATTCCGGGAAACCAACATCGGTGTCCTTTCCTGAATTTGAGAAAAATCAGAACTTTTCATAAGCAGTATATTCATGCTACAATTTTACTGTAATTGCAACTCTTTGTGAGGTTAAGTTTCCGTTTTTACAATCTGGAAAAGGCAATCATGTCCTAATGGATAAATGAAGAAATACTTGTTTCATGACCCAGTGAATCCAACCTTTACATACAATTTTTGGATGAGTATGAGCGGATCTGCATTATGTCTGCAAGATCGTCCTATTTAAACTCACGCTATTTGCTTCTTTGACGATTTTAAAATTTTAGTGTACGCTACCCCCGTGAAAGACGTCGAGGAGCTGTCAAATCCGAGGGATTGTGGAAATTTTCGAAAGAGTTAGAAGCCATGACATGTTTATATAATTTATATTGTTTGTACATAACTTTTGAAACTTTTCTGCATATTTTTGGTCTCACAGTTTATTAAGTGGTGCTTACGGCTAAATGCACAATAAACTCCAATGGAATTAATTTGTATATGACGAAGTGGGAGAGTATTGGAAACACCCCCTTGACACATTATGACATGGGTTACAAAAATTAAGGGTACAAGGCTTTAACTACCACCATATGTTTTATAAATTCTCCGATGTTCAAAAACTCACAACGAATGGTTGTGGTGCTACATCCTATAAAATATTTTTATAATATCCACTCTTCTAAGTTTGGCACATTTTTACGGGGGTAACAAAAATGAAGGGTACATGGCTTTAACTGCCATAGTATGCTTGTCAAATTCTCAGATTTTCAAAAACGCGATTTATATCCTATAAAAGTTATTAAATAATACCTAGTTAACTTTATATTTTATAAATCTTTAAGGTCGTTTAGTAAATTTTTTTCAGTATTTTATTTTATAATTTATTGTTCATGAATTCAATTTATCATAAAGTATAAGTGATATTTATTGTATAAATATTTTCATGTAGGTACCTATTAACAAAAAATAAATAAATAAATAAATAAATAAGCAAAAAGAACAATTTATAATTTCATACCTTATATTTTTAGTAGACTTCTCAGCAATTTTAAATTCTGATAAAACTTTTCATTCCAAACAACTGTAATAGAACTTTCATGTTTATAAAAATAAGGGCTGTATACTCTTATTTCCTGAACATCACATCTATGCAAATTTAAAATTACAACCTTATTTTAGAAATAAACAACATTTTATTTGTTTTTTTCTTCTCTTCCACCTTAAAATAAAAGGTAATTGTTTTTTTACGTCTGGTCCACTACAAACATAGATTTTTGTATAGTATGGTTATGATACTTGTTGATAACTAAATTTCATAAATTATTAATTTAAAAATAGTGAACGGAATTTAATTATTTTCTCGATGGCATGTTAACGGCTATAAAATTCTTAATTACTTTGTCCTTCACACTGTTTAATGAACTTGTAATAATTTGTATAATCCAATGACATGGATGAAATATAAAATTGACAGTTTTTAAGACAGAAAAAGAAAAGTAATAAACACTGGTGTTCGCAGAAGGGAGAGGTGGGGAGGTACAGTATGCAAGAAAGTTATTGTCTGAAGCTATTTATTTGTGGCATAATTTTAGTTTTTCTTTAGTTTTATTGGGTTTTTGCCACACTTCTGAAAAATAATAAAAATTAATTAAATAAGCCCTTGCGCAGTCAAGGTTGAAGGTTATTTTTGAAACTAAGTTTGCCTAACCAAAAAATTTCACACTGAAAAAAGCAGATAAGTAAAAAATAACAAAAATCACATCACTATCGCGCACTTCGGTATTAGTGACGTTTCGAAAAACTCTCTGTTTTCGTTTTCAAAATAGTAGTAAAAATATTAAACGTATGTCAAGTTTGACAGTTTAAAATTTGTTTATCTGCTTCCATAGAGATGTTAAATTATTTTTATTTTATTTTTACTTACTTCTTCTTGATACAACTGTAGCCAACAATGATCGATGTTTACTGAACAGTTTGACACACACTTATCTCCGTTCAACAAAATAATCGCGGTCTCTTTTAATTTTCTTTTTGTCGCGTTATCTTCCTTCTCTAAAATTTTTGCCGAACTCCATTGAATCACATGACCGTTTTCCCAAGCGTGTTCGCTTATTTTAGATTTTTCAAATTCCCGTCTTTTTATATAATTTTTATGTTCCTCAACTCTAACATTCATAGGCCGAGACGTTTCTCCAACATAATGTTTATTGCATTCACAAGGTATACTGTAGATGCAATTTTTTGAATTTTGTATATCATTTTTTGGACGCGTTTTTGACAAAAATGATCGTAAGGTATTAGTTATCTGAAAAACTGTTCGAATATTAAATTTATTACCGATTTGTCGAGTTTGGTTGATGTGTCTTTAAGTTTGTCGTAAAAGGCGCACCTCTCTGTTTAAAAATTTTATATTTGGAAGGGGTATTCTATCTATTTTATCAAATCCACTGACATCATAAGCTAAATACAAGTCGTCTCCCTTAAAAAATATTATTTTATTTATTTACAGAAACAATATTATTCGGCTTTTTTTGAGTAGAACAAGAATACTGAAATTCATGATGAATATACCGTAGTTGTACCTTTGGTGTTTTCCTGTTCGATTCTCCGGTCAAAAATATACCATCAAAAATTCATTTAAGTAGAAAATATTCGTAATCAGCCTACGTTTGACATCAAATTCGCCATTAATTTCTGTTTCATATTTTTAAATCTTAAACATCAAGTGGGCAATAACAAAGAGAAGCTATTGTTAAGATGCTTTTTCTGTATTAAAGATCGCGCACATTATGCTTGAACGGACCAGCACGGACCTGCAAAACCGGTTCATGAAGGTCCTCATGTTGTTTAATGGCATCGCACACTAGACCAGCACTTCCATGGACCGACACCTGGAACGACTGTCACTGCAGGTCGTGCCGGTGGCCTGCAATTTCTATGCTTGGCCGCACTAGACCATCTCTGTTCTGTTCCAACAAAAGTCAGTCAAACTGTTAGAAATATTCGACCAGTTCAGTTGTGAATGTGCTTTTATTTACTTACTTCAAAACAACCATAAGTTTTTTGTCAAATCTTGTGATGTGGTGGCGAGGTCGATCCAAGAGCTCAATATTTTTTTGCGACCATCGGATATACTGAAATGACTGTTGATTTCGCTCCAGTTCAGAAACTAAATTATAAAATTCACCATACCATACAGCCTTCTCTTTTTATTGATAGGGTGAATCCAAAACTTTCTCATTTTCCTCGCGCTTTTCCCATTCCCCGCTTCATACAACATCGTTAAAATAAAAATTTCTTCTTCCGAGCTACACTCAACTACTACTATATGCGTATGTTGCAACTGTACTTGCTTATATCTACTAGTAATTTTGATGGTTCTTTTTACATTTTTTACATAAATATGCAACGTGATCAAATGCTAAATTATAAAAAAATGTGATTCCAATTTTCAATTTTACAGGACCTTAACTTAGTACTGAGAGCCCGTAGGGAAAATGTCGCTCACTCACTCCTAAGTTTTCTCTCAAGGGGGTGTTGATTTTAACTGATAATAATAGGCATTAAAATAAACTATTTTATAAAATATTGCCCTAATAAATGTTTAAAGTTAACTGAGATAACTGAGTTTAAAGTTATTGTGAATTTCGAAGCCGATTCTGTGTAACAGTAACCTACCCCAATAAGTCAATTAACTATTTCACAATACGTCATCGATAACCGACATGTGATAAATTGTGCAATCAGTCTGTGGTGAAGTCACACGCTTTATTTATAACCTTAAATAACAGTGTAACACGTATGTAAACGACTCGTGGTATTTTTAGTATTTTAGGTATTTTCTAGGGTCTGCGTAATATCATCTTGTGTTACACGTGATTTGCTGATACAGTGATGGATCAAATGTATTGATAATAATGACCTGTGGATGTTTTGTTAGTGTAACGAAGGGTATAATCAAAATCGGCTGACTATTTTCCACAAAATACACAGAAAATTTGTTTATAAATTGCATCACTCTACAGACAATTTGTTTATATAATACGGACAAACGGGAAAGGCGTATATAATTTAAAATAAAAATACCGTGTTACATAATTTAAAAATGCGAAAATATAACATTTTATTGGATCCTGTATAATGTCAACATCATCATATAATACTAGGTAGGGATCTTTTTCAAATTTCCTCCAAAATTTTGTAAACTCTTATATTAAATTTTAATCTGAAGAATTAAATTGATTTTAAACACTGTTCTTTATTCCTTGAAGGTGCCACAGCAATATATAAAGATCTAATAAAAAGTCATGAAATCAATCTGCTATTCTTAGTGGACCATATTAAACTTATATAACATTAGCAGATCCTTCACTGCTGTTAATTTGTATTTAACAAAGTGACCTTTATTAAGTTCAATTTAATACAATCGTATGATATTAAGTAAACTGTTTACGTTTTTAACCACACGCTCCACACTCCTATTTTTCATAAGCTGTGCATATATGCAAAAAAGATCTGGCGATGTATGAATTAATTTCTGATTCATAAACCCTCGCCGCATTGTATTGCGTCCATATTGCCTCATAGACTAGGGATTAGGGGAATTTTCATCACCTGATGGCATTTGCAACGATCCTTGGTTCCTGGAAATATCTCGGGAAAATCAAGGTTTACAATTTGATAACAGTGAGTTGTATATTCATCATCCATGAATATGAATTTTGATACTACAAATTATCGTACCACCTTTATGTAGGGTGAATACTTTTCTATTGTACAATTGTAATTATTTTTAAAAATAATTTGTTTTTCAAATAAAATAAGGAAGATATTTTTTAAATCGTTTCTTGTAAAATTTATATACCTATAACAGATTTTATATTCACAATTTATTCTTCTTTTAGTGTAGTGCTTAATTGCCCTACCAGTATTATACTATTACATTGCATTAAAATAGTGAATCTTATTAACTGGCCAAATTTTCCGGAATATCATCTTTTGGCTAAACAAAAAAATATGCATTATATACTATGTATCCCTTAAAACAATTGCGTATGTTATGTGCAACTATTTGAAATAAAATTTTACGCATATTTTAAGGCATGAAAAATTCATTTATAATCATATAATATAAGTATTGCTGAAAAATATCACATACGCAACTGAATTCAATGCAATACTTAAGTTATGATATGCTGATATGAAGTGCTAAAAGTGACATTTTATTTTGTAAGAGCAAAATAAAATCACTTTTAGCGCATAGGTATATCTACACTATTTTTTCTTGATAACTAATTTCAAAGCTCGTGGAAAGTTATCAACGAAATGAATTTCTCAAGGCGCAAATCAAAGAAGCTGCCAATAAAGCCACTTTTGAGACATGCCTAGTAAGTCAAATCAATAGTACGAATTTTTATACAATCATTTCTTGATATGCTGCGATCTGAAAAATGTTAGTGGTATGTTTAGTGAAAAAGTGCTTTTGGCATATTTTGAAGGAAAGTCCAAAATATGGAAATCGTAAACGCTTTGGTCAAATTATTCCATGTTTAAGACGATGATGAACATTAAGAATCAGGACAAATATTACAGGCTTCTAGCTTTTTTGACGCGAAAGGGCGAAAGATATCGATCGAAAAACCAGAATTTATTGACTGGGGTACTCGACAAATTTCTAGAAGAAGCGCAGGATAGAACATATGCCATGAATAAGATTACCGTAATTTTCAGTGTTTTTGACATCCAAACTTCACTAGATGTGCATATACCCAACACAAAAACTAACGTGCAACAAACTTTCGTTATTACTGTTACATCATATTTGAACTATTATAAAAAGTGCGTAGCCCTTCGTTCAGCAAACAATGATTATGCAAGACTTTTCATAAAATACAAGAATAAATGTACCACGACTCCAGTTACACTCAACACATTTGGTAACTATTAATATTGGTGAAGTTATAAATTTGTCTGATTCTCACCATTATACTGGACGTTGCTTCCGACGATATGGTGGTAATATTACTACAAGTAAGAGATTAACGGAGGGTTATATAGAAGACACGTTACAAAACAAGAAGAGCATCACGGGTCAAATTTTGTCCAAAACTTCGGCGGATAACGCTGCTCCCTATCCTGGTACAAGTTTCACATATATAATTACTACCACAGCTACTCATGAGATTTTCCGTGAAATTTAAATCTAAATTACTTTTAACACCAATGCCTTAAAATGACATTTTAGGCACTGACAACATGCGTTAAAATTAAGTTTTTACTGACGTTTGTAGAAAATAGCTGTTAAAAGTAAGATTTTATTTTGTGAGTGAAGATGATTAAAAAACGAGCGTAGTGAGTTTTTTAACTTCACGAACAAAATAAAATCATTTTTAACACGTATATCATACACTATTTTTTTTACAAAACAATCTGAAGAACTTTAAACTCAATAAAAATAAGAAATCAAAAAATACCACACAGATCGCAATGTTTATGAACCAAAATTTTCGTAGTAATCATTGCTGTTGTTAGGAAAAAACATAGTTACGGAAAAAAAATATTGACAGCAATTTCTAGTAATATTATAAGTATAATGAATAATCTCGATAATGAGCGTAACGAATCCATCCCTGCTGAAATCGAAGAAGCCGCCAGTCGAGCAACATTGGAATTATTGCCGGCGAAATCAAAGGAACAGTACGAAATCGCTTATATACGCTTTTCGGAATGGTGCAACATTAAAAAGGTCCCTGGGAAATCGTCAACGCTGTGGTCAAATTATTCCATGATCAAAACTATGTTAAAAATAAAGCAAGATCAAGATATAAGCAAACATTATAAACTTATTGCTTTTTTAAAACGGAAGGGTGAAGAATATCAAGCAAAAAAGTCAAAAGTTTTGACGAAGACGCATATCGACAAATTTCTCACAGAAGCAGAAGACGAAAAGTATCTTATGATGAAAGTCGCAGCAATAGTGGGTGTCTTCGGGGCGTGTCGCCGGGAGGAATTGTGTCAGATGACCATCGACAGTATCGAATATTTGGGCACTTCGGTTGTTGTGACCATACCAGAGACTAAAACGAAAAAAGTGCCTCGGACTTTCAGTGTTGTTGGTAAATTCTATTTAAACATTTTTAGAAAGTATATGGCACTCCGGCCACCCAACGCTGACCGTAGACGACTTTTTCTTAAATATATGAAGAATAAATGTGTGAAGAATCCAGTCGGAATTAACATGTTTGGTAAAATGCCTGCCGACATTGCAGAGTTCTTGAATCTACCAAATCCTCAACTTTACACCGGACACTGTTTTCGTCGTTCATCGGCGACATTGTTAGCAGATTCTGGTGCAAATCTTACTACCATCAAGAGACATGGAGGATGGAAATCTTCGACGCTAGCTGAAGGCTACACTGAAAATTCACTGGAACAGAAGAAGGAAATTGCGTGCCAAATACTTCCTACTGCTGCAACTACTAGCAAGACAGAAAATAGATGTGTCACACATGTTGACAGTAAAACCAACTTAAGTATAATGACTCCGCAGAGAATTACAATTTCAATTGTTCTAATTTTACTATAAATGTTAATAGTAATAACTAGTTAAAATGTTGGTTTGTACTTATTTAAAATAAAAAGTTGTTCATGTGTTTGTTAAAACGTTTTATTAATTTTCAAAACAAAATTTAAATAAACTTTGATTTACTTTTAACACTAGTGTTAAAAGTAACACACTAGTGTTAAAAGTAACTTACTTTTAACACGCGTGTTAAAAAATGACATTTTTAACATCAAAAATGGCAATTAAAAAGCCTACTTTTAACAGTTTTGTAGAAAAATATAATTTCTTACATACCGAGGTGGAAAGTGTTTCATTCTTGTCGAGAGAAAATGATGAACCATTTCTCGAGGCAAGAATGAAATTTTTGACCGAGGTTTATATAATATTTTATTGACAACCATACCTTTTAAATGCAAGTGACGGTTTTTGTAGATCCCCTGTAGATTACAGAAAAAACGTGATGTCGGCATGTTGACAATGGTAGCAAAGAAATCATACACAAACCTAAATTAGTTGCATTTTTGACAGATTGTCATAAAAAAAGTGACAAGACAGTAAGGGATTCAGAAGAAATTATTTGTACTCCTCCTCAACTGAGAAAAGCCGCTGAAAATTTGGAAAAACATTTGTTACCTAAAAGGCGTCGTGGAAGATACGATAAAGTTTATGAGGTTTTCAAGTTGGTGCTCATAAAAAGGTGTTCAGAAAGCTGTTTCTGAAATTATTGTGCTGGAATATTTTAGCGAAATTGCCAAAATCAAAAAGCCGTCAACCCTATGGTCCGTTTACTCAATGGTACGTACTATTCTAAATACGAAAGATAAAGTGAATATCCCCAAATTTTTTAAGTTGTTGACATTTTTGAAACAACAAAGCACTTTCTTCAGTGAGAACAATGCGGCATTTTTTGAAAAATGCACCTGATAATATGCTACCTATAAAGGTTGCACTCATAATTGGTGTATCAGGTGCATGTCAAAGTAACGAACTGTATAAAATGAAATTGACTGATGTTAATATCGTGGAAAATAAGGTTCACATCGAAATTCCAACAATAAAAACCTACCAGTCAATGGTATTTATTATGAGTACTAAAGAATGGGTAATGATAATTGAAATATATGATGCACCTGATTTAGACGTTCTAAACGAAAACTTCTTTCTACAATTAAAATTCGGTAAAATCACTTGCCAGTCATTTGGCCACAATACGATAAGTCAATTTCCCAAAAAAATTGCAGTGTTTCTAAAGCTCCCGCATTGTGAAACATACACGGGACACTGTTTCCGAAGAACGGCATGGCCACACTATTGGTAAATAATAGTGGTAACATTCTCCAGTTGAAGAGATTAGGGGGATAAACATTTTCCACTGCAGCGGAAGGATACGCCAAGTCTACAGTTTCTCAGGTTAAAATTGCCATAAAAATACCTGGCCAAATGCCAAACTCCAGTATTAAAAACGTTGCCACTTCTACGCAGAATGTTCAGCATGAATTAACTATTTCTGATGCTGCTTATAACCAACCAAATGTTACAATTAATTTTGTAAAACAATTTGTAATACATAAAATTTGTTCAAAATGTTTTAATGTAAATATTTTTGGATATTCAATTAATGAACCTGGGTTGAAAGTGACATTTGTCTGGGTGGAAAGTAATCACTTTACTTAATGTAATTGTCACTTTCCATATGGATATATATCAGTCAGAAATATGTTCCTTTCAAACTTTTTGTAAGTTTGAAATATCAACATTACATATATGGTTATATATAAACATTGTTTTCTTCTCTACTGGAACCAATTCATATTGGAATGAAGAAAAAGAGTAACTCAAAATTCGATATCGAAATTTTTATGAAGAGTGATAAAAATAATGTGTCTCCTCCTTTCGGGCAGAAACACTCTGTATGACGTCCAGTATTTACACAAGAAAGATAGGAAACAGAACCGAGACGAAACGACGATCTGATCTTTTTAGTTTTTATCTGCCTCTATGTGCACTGTGCATTTATTAATTTACTGTTGCGGTCTACAATACCAGTTTTTAATTTTATCATAGATATTTATAAGCAGAGCATTACATAAACACCTATTAGCTACTTTTGTTTTATTGAAAACGAAAGTTATACATTTGGAACGCTTACTGCAACATTTTACTTCATGTTTCACCGTTTGTGTGAAACCATTGAATTATCAGCTGATTTTAACATGCAGAAGCAAGCGGACATTGGCTGTTGTATGTAAAAGACAGCTAAACTGCATACCTCTGAATCCACATTCTACAACAGATCAACCGAGCAATATCGCCATACTCATGAAAAAATGATTCATTATGTAGGTCGCATTAGGTAATTATAATAATAATTGTTGCAACGATTACTTAGAAGCAGGCAGCCTGCTAACATTATAAGCAAAGTTTGGAAAAAGATTTGTTACCCAAGAAGAATCGTGCAAGGTACGATAAATCTTATAATGTGTTCAAGAGTTGGTGCTCACAAAAAGGTGTTCAGAAAGCTGTTTCTTAAACCATTATGCTGACATATCGTCACCCCAGAATTATATTGTTCTATATTCATTTTTGGTCAAAATGATATAATGTAATCCCTAAAAACTAGATAATTATCTTGAACTATATCCATAAAAATTACGTATTAACAAAGCTCTAGAAGAAAGTTTTTAGTAAATTAATATACTATATCCACATTTTTTCCCAAACATAATATTATTATCTTGTCCCTCGAAATCTATGAGAATTATATTGTTCCATAACCTCTAAGAAAATTATACTGTGCTATATCCCCTGTCACTGTAGACATAATATAGGAAAGCTCGATCGACGATCATTGTAAGTACGTATGAATAATAATTCGACACCTAAAGAAATCCGAAACTTTAATAATCATATCGCAAATAGTGAGAGGTGCCGCTTTTCCAATAATAACACAGTAGGAGTTATTACTTTTGATTTGCAAAATACGTTTTCATTACCAAAGTGCAATGTATCAAAGAACTTTTATAAAATGAAGCTGTCCTGTTATAATTTTACAGCTCACCTCAATGTGAATAATACTGTTTACAACGCTGTGTTGCACGAACTTCTCTGTGGACGAGCCAGTGTTCACATTGCTAGTGCCCTGATTAGAACACTAAAGGAAATAGTTGGACATTCCTTAACTTAATACACTGATTTCATGGTCAGATATTTGTGTGCCACAAAATAAAAATTTGATAATGCCCTTTGCTTTACAGAAATTTATTTAATTCCGACAAGCATAGAACATAAAAGTGAGATCAAAAGTTTGGGGAGCCAGGCCATGGCAGCGTCCAAGAAATAGATAATGCTCACAGTTGCATAGAAAGGTATATACGCAATTTAGAAGTTTGGCTCCCTTTAACTTTAATTCGTCTCCTCCTGTCAATGCCAAAATCGTGGAAACTTAAATTTAGAATAATCCAGATGACTTCTAGAGATTATTTTGACTATCAATCATTTTCAGCCCGATATTCGTATAATTTAATTCCTTACACAAAAGCGAAACATTTAATATATGAAAAGGACACATTACGGAGAAATAAAGACTGCTAAGCTAAAATATACAAGAAGAATAAATCTTAAGACAGAGGTACCACTTCCGGATAACGTCCCCCAAATACCTAAGACCAATGTTAATATACCCGATCAGAAAAAGAAGCATTTGGTTGAGATGCTTCCTCAAATTCCAGAAGAGGAAAGACAGTTTCACAGGGTATTATTAGGGTTGCATAAAAAACTTATTTTTGTTCGACATAAAAATATCTTTTTTTATATATTTTTAGGTATTAACAATATTGTGTGAAACTAACTACTCTGTGGACTAAAGCATACCTAGAAGTTTGGTATCAGTGAGCATACATATGACTTCATTGATAAGAATTGTAGGAGATTTGATTTATTTTAAAATACCTACAGTAAAAAAATCAAAATATCTTGTTCTATATCCATTTATAAAAACCCATTTTTATGATTTTATATAGTTCTCTTGTAAACTAAAATAACTAAATTGTCACATTACTTCATATTTTGAGACACTGATCTTAATTCCACAACACTTTATAATATATGTCAATGTATGATAGCCCTACAATATTTAGGCACGATTTCCCAAAAGTAGCAGTTTGGCGTATAGAACATTATAATTCTGGGGTGACGATATGTTAGCGAAATTGCCAAAATCAAAAAGCTGCCAAACTCCTTGGGGCCATTTACTGAATGTTGCGTACTAATAAAGTCAAGAACATAACGACATTTTTGAAGAATGCACCTGATGATAATGTGTTAAGTATAAAGGTTGCACTCATAATTGGTGTATCAGGTGCATGTCGAAGTGATGAACTGTGTAAAATGAAATTGACTGATATTAACATCGTAGAAAATAAAGTTCACATCTAAATTCCAACATCAAAAACCTACCAGTCAATAGTATTTATTATAAAGAATGAAGAATGGGTAACGTTAATTGAAACATATGTTGCACTTCGTTTAAACGTTCTGAACGAAAACTTCTTTCTACAATTAAGATTCGGTAAAATCACTTGTCAGCCATTTGGCCACAATTTGAAATGTCAAGTCCTCAAAAAAATTGCAGCGCTTCTACAGCTTCCGCATTGTGAAACATATACCTAGCACTGCTTCCGAAGAAAGGCAGCCACACTATTGGTAAATAGCTGTGGTGACATTCTCCAGTTGAAGAGATTAGGGGGATGGAAATATTCGATCGTAGCGGAAGGGTACGTCGATAAGTCTACAAATTCTCAGGTTAAAATTGCAACAAAAATATCTGGCGACAGCCAAACTTCAGTACTAAAAACGTAACCATTTCTACGCAGGATGTTCAGCATGGAGCAACAATTTCTGTTACTGTTTATAACCAATCGAATGTTACAATTAATTTAGTAAGTAAGTATGTTTTAATGTACAGGGTGGGCAAATTTCGACGTCGCAAAGGCTCGTAATAATGTGATATAGAAAAAATTATTCCTTCTCTCTCAATACCAATCAATATCAAAGTGACCTATCGTCTTTTGTTTTCGATTAATAAACTAAATTTCATGTGTCCCACTTTTCGATACATATGCCCGTAACTTGGTTGTTTGTAAACTTAGAAAAAAATAATTAATACTTTCTTCAGAGACATTTTTGAGTAGGTCCAGTGGCATGCATAATTTTTTTGTAACTTTAGTAATTTTTGAGTTATTATCTAAAATTGTGGCCATGGGCCAGTTGAAATCGTTATTTTTTTCTCTTTCCATTAATATATAGGTAATATGATTATTTGCCATTTTATTGAGACAATAATTTATTACAGCCATATTGTTTCTTTTATTTACTTGAAATAAACGCGTGTCATTTGAAATAATTGCCTGTTACCATTCTTTGACATTTTCATTTCGATTATGCATCAGCAATGTTATTTAGCTTTCCCGTACATTAATTTAATTACGTCTTAGATATATTCTCAAAATAATTGTTATTGCGAATATATCATGTTATTGCGAATATCTTGTCAAAAATATTTAAAATATTAAATTGATTCTCTGGAAAAAACTGTTTTCTCTGTAAAATGGCAAATAATCATATTTATCCCTACATATTATATATTAAAGGAAAGGAAAAAAATAACGATTTCAACTGGCCCATGACCACCTATGATTTGTATTTAAAAAAACACAACTTTAGGTTATAACTCAAAAATTAATAAAGTTGCAAAAAAAATATGCGCGCCACTGGACTCTCCTCAAAAAAGTGTCTGAAGAATGTTTTTTTTCTAACTTTACGAGCAATCGAGCTACATATATGTATCGCAAAGTGGGAAATGTTGTTTATTACTCGAAAACAAAAGACGATAGGTCATTTTGGTATTGATCATAAATTTTTTTCTTAAAAAAAGAGATCGAGAGTGGAGGGAGTCATTTTTTTCAATCTGCTATAGTCAACGAGCCTATAAGGACATTGAAAATTTCCCACTCTGTGCAATAAGATATTTTTTGAAACAAACATTTTGGTTATTCAATGAATGATCCTGGGTTGAAAGTGACATTTGTCTAGGTGGTAAGTGATCACTTGTAAATATCACTTTCCATCTGAATATATGTCATAGTCAGAAATATGTTTCTTTCAAACTTACTGTAAGTTTGAAATATCAACATTACATATATGGTTATATATAAACATATTTTTCTTGTTTACTGAAACCAATTCATATTGGAATGAAAAAAAAAAGTCACTCAAAATTCGATTTCGAAATTTTCATGAAGAATGACATAAAAATAAACATAATGTGTCTCTTCTTCGGGCAGGAACACACTGTATGACTTCCAATATTTACACAAGAAAGATAGGAAATAGAAATTAGAATTTTGACCTTTCAGCGAGACGAAACGATGATATGTTCCTTTCAGTTTTTCTTGCGTCTATATACATTTACTAATTTACCTACTATTGTGGTCTACAATCCCAGTTATTTAATTTTATCATAGATATTTATAAGCAGAATATTATAGAAATACCTATTTCTGGCAAATAGAAGAGCTACTTTTGTTTTATTGAAAATGAAAGTGATACATTTGGAACGCTTACTTCTAACATTTTACTGCTTGTTTCACCGTTTGTGTGAAGCCAACGAATTATCATCAGCTGATTTTGACGTGCAGAAGCAAGCGGACATTGGCTGAGAGTGGTGTATGTAAAAGCATCTAGATATTTACACAGGCAAACCGCATACCGCTGCATCCACATTCTAGCACAGATGAGCCGAGCAACATCGCCGTACACATGAAAAAATGATTCATTATGTAGGTTGCATTAGGTAACTATAATAATAATTATTGCAACGATTACCTAGAAGCAGCCTGCTAGCATTTTTGCGGCACTGTTGAGTATATGAGCCCCGCGCGGTTGCGCAATACGGTTTCCCCAGTCAGCTGAGTTCATTGTCAAAGTGTATCGAACGAATACCGGGTCCGTCACTTCTCTAATGTAACCGTTCGCCTTGGTTTATTACAACTCGATTTCAAACACAACCACAAGACAAATAGTGCAGTAATATCACTGTGTCCCCCTGGAATAAGACTATCTGCTAGCGGTGAGTATTTCCCCCTTGGTTGTTGGTTTAATTTAAAAGTGTGAGGTTAACTCTTTGTTTAACCCTGCGCATGCTAACGGAAAGATATTATCCATCGACTTGTCAGTTTGACTAGAAAAAGCCGGCCGGCTCAGTTGTTTCTTCTCGTCTGCGGATGGTATGATTATCAAAATAGTGTTGGGTTAATGTTTGTGTTCGTCTTTATTCATTCTGTCGTTTTCTGGATAGCTGTTTCATTGAACTAGGTAATGTATTTCAGTTGTATATGCTATAGAAAGTGATGTTCCTGCCACTGTTTATTTTTTAAATTTAGGTATCTATAAGATTTACAATCTGTTATTTATTTAAACAGTTCCATAATATATACTCTTTTTCTACAAAGCAGCCTCATATTTCTATAATAATCGAAAAACAAGTGACTGCTTCAAAAGAAAAAACATAAATAAAGTAGTTTATTTTTGTGTATATAAAATAGCTACCACCTGTTTAGGTACCGCTTTTTTGTAGCAATAAAAACCAACAAACTCTTCCTAGTTAACGTATTAAAAAAATAAAATTCCTCTGTCTTATAACTTTATATTTGATACCTGCGACAATTTGTTAAGTTTATGTAGGAAAAAAATGTAAACAGTTACAGCTATACTGTTTATTATCCCAAATGATTTTTAAAATGAGTAACATTTTTTCAATTCAATTCTTAAATTGTAAGATGTACATAATTTTCTGCATAGGTGTATGCTTTTTTATTATCAAATTATTGCTCTAGATTTGTCTATAATAATCTTTTTTATGATACAAGCTAAAACTGGAATTTCTATTTCATTTAAGGTATTAAGAAATGTTAATAACCAATGATGTTGACAGGAAAATTTACTGTTTATTTCATTTTTATCTTTTAAATTATTTAGTATCTGGTGGTTTATAAGTAGGGTCTGATGCTGCAGAATGACAAACCATTATAATAATACTTTTTATAGAAGGTAATAAAGTCATGACCTTACTGTGCTCCCCTAGTGCAAGTCTAATAACGTATATTAATGAGTAAAAAAGTTTACAAGTCTACATGAAATCTATTTCATTAACAAGTAAATTTAATCATATAACAATACTTCACGTAATTTATTGGAAAAAGTTACCTGTCTAATAGATATAATAAGTAGAAAGTAGATAATTTATTTACATATGTGATTGGTATTTGATATAAATTCATTTGTATTTCAATATATTTTTTCCCTTTAAGCTTCTGATTTGTATAGGTATATCAAGGAACATTACTTTTTTATTATCTATAGTATTTTGCAAATTTATTTTATAGCTACCATAATTATTCTCTGAAGCTATTTATTTGTGGCATAATTCTAGTTTTTCTTGAGTTTAATTGGGTATTTTGCCACTGTTCTGAAAAAACAAAGATTAATTAAATAAACTCTTGCGCCAAAAGGATCAGTCAAGGGTTATTTTTGAATAACCGATTTAATTATATTTGTGTAACAGTGTCTAATAATTATTTGCACATGATGACATCTTCGACCAAAATAATCAAGAGAAAGGAATAGGTACTAAACTGTTCTAATTTTTCTACATTTTATATTTTTAAATTCAATAAATTAAGTATCGTTATAAAAACGGAAAATTTCAGATGTATGAAAAAGATACATTACTATTCATAGAAATGATGACACACCTAAATATAGATTTATTTATTGGTGAAGCAAATTGAAGCAACTCAAAATTGTACATGAAGCTATCGTCTCTTAAATATTTCTATAATTTCTATAATTTTCTCTATTTTTTTTTCGAAATAGCTTCATATTTTTTTTGGATTTGGCTTCAGTTTGGAAGAAACAATTATTACGTGATAAAAACATCTATGAATTTTAGTTCTCAATGGAGGCATGGCTTGGCTACCTGTTCTTAACTTATTCATAAATGGGATATATTAACAGGAATTATTATTAAATTAAGTACATTTTCACAATTTATGAAATATAGAGAATTCTGTTTATTTATGGGGTATATAATGTTTTATATTGTACAGGGTGTTAACGATAAGTTTGACCAAACTTCACTGGCATATTCTACGAGATATTCTATCGATGAAAATAATTGGAATAATTAGATTAAAATAATTTGTTTTATGACAATTTTTTATTGAAAGCTTATTAAGGGAGTTACAGGGTGTTACAATTTTATAAGTTTTTTCTTGTTTTATAAATACAGGAAAAGATATTTGACAATATTTGGGCGGTGATATTTTTCCAACTTGTACTATTTATCTATGCATTCATGAGTTTAAAATATACTCCAGTGGTGTAGTTACTGAGTGGACAGTGTATATTTATTTAAAAAAATGAATTACGCCACTGACATTTCTAAAATTTCAAGATATTTTTCAAATTTCCGATCATTTTTTGACAAAAACAAGTATTCTTCGTAACATTGACAGATCTTGAGATAATTAAGGTTGTTAAACATGCTTAACGTTATTAGCAATTTAGAACAATAAACACACTAATTACAACAATAAAACTTCCAATCAAGTAGGTAAGAGATACTGTTAACTGGTGCGTGTGAAGTTAGCCCCCCAATGTTCGATTTTTGTTAAAATTTTTGTAGTGCTGGATTGTATATGAATAGTTCTGAAGTGCTCTATAAATTTAAAAAATAGTTCCATGACGTGTAGTGAAAATTTTTTTTAAATATGGGGGGCTAACTTCACGCAGCCCCCCATTTATGAGTTCTGTCATATTTTTTGCTCGTTTTGGGATGTACTGCAATAGTTCTACAGTTCTATGTAATTTTTAGCAATAGTTCTGTACCATAACAGGTTTAAAAATCAACATGTAGTTATTAAATAAAATAATTTCCAAAATACGTGCTCTTGTGAAAATAGCGGCGATATTGTATTGTATTCCGATAATCCCACTATTCAATGCCAATCGCATCGGTCTAGGTGTTTTCATTTCGGAAATATTAAATTTAATTAGTATAAAATTTTTTTAAAAATTTTTGAAAAAGGGAGTTCTGGCGAAAATAAGAACAGTTCTGCATTGTGCACCAATAGTTTTACTATTCCATGCAAATCGCATGGATCTACGTGCTCTAGTTCCAGAGTTATCCAATTTAATTAATATAAGGATTTTTCAAAGATTTTAGAAAAGGGAGTTCTGGCGAATATAAGAACAGTTCTGCATTGTGCACCAATAGTTCTACTATTCCATGCAAACCGCATGGATCTACGTGCTCTAGTTCCAGAGTTACCGAATTTAATTAGTATAAGAATTTTTCAAAGATTTTGGAAAAGGGAGTTCTGGCGAATATAAGAACAGTTCTGCATTGTTGTACCAGACTCTCTTTTTAACAATTTTTGAAAAATTCTTATATTATTTCAATTCAATAACTCCGGAACTAGAGCACCTAAATCGATGCGGTTTGCATGGAATAGTAGAACTATTGGTGCACAATGCAGAGCCGCTTTTATTTTCGCCAGAACTTTTTCAAATTTTTAAAAAAATCTTTATATTAATTAAATTCGATAAATTTATAGAGCACTTCAGAACTATTCATATACAATCCAGCACTATAAAAATTTTAACAAAAATCGAATATTGGGGGGCTAACTTCACACGCACTGTTAACTGTTAAAATCATGAATAATTACAGTTCCCTAGCAATGGCGTAAATTGTCAAAACAAAAAATTGTAACATCTTGCGGCAAGAATTCAGACGACTTATGTCACACCTGACGTTATGCAATTGTTTTTATTGTCAACAAAATTTTAGATAGGTAGTTCCTCGCATTAAAAACAATAATTTTTTATAATTCAGGACAATACGTAGTGCAAACAGTTAGTGTAGTATATAGTTTTATTATTCTCAGTTGCAGTTTCTTAAATATTTTGATGAAAATATAATGAATTATGCATTTGTTCATATGTCGTAAGTCATCTGCAGTTCAAAAATGATTTAAAAATACACATTCGTACGGCATTGGAAACTAGTCCACTGTAAAACCTGATAAGGCAGCACATGCAATCGGTGACCTCACAAAAAATTGAAAGACATTTCCAAGGAAACAAATAAATAACATTTTATAACACCTATTTTATACAGCAAATTCAACTGGTTTTGCGGCTATTGTTATTAATCATTAATAGAATTAATTTGAGGTTTTAATTAATTATGTAGTTTGACATCCCTGATGTTACAACAACAAAATTTTGGGCCCGTCTTATCCAGTTTCTACAAACTAACACAAATGTTTCTGCTTTTTTGTCCGTTTTGAATACGTAAGTTATTAGAGTACGTTTGTGTAAATCATCATTTATTAAATATCCCTACAAAAAAAGTCTAAAGTCGGGAGATCGTGGCGGTCATGGTACCGGTCCTCCTTGTCCAATCCTTTGGTATTAATGCTTGGACACGCTGTACATGGTACACATATATTTGAGCTTCGTGTATAATCCACCACACTGCTGCAATTTGCCGCGATTCGGTTTCGAATTTCCCGTGTTACGTTAACGTTACACTCACTGCACACTGCGATAAAAGTAGCTGCTTTTAGCACATGTTTACTGGGAAATCGTTCTGTTAAAGCATTTTCACATCACCATAAATTAAAACGATATCCATCAACTCCGAGTTGCTATACACGTAAACCCATTGTTGATACTTGAAAAACTAATGTAAATATTCACATCACTAAAACGTTAATACGTACTATAAGTAATCGGATTTTAATAGTCGGAATCGCCTGTAAAGACGAAAATACTACAACTTTAATATTTTTTACTCGGAAACTATAACGAATTTACAAAAAAATTGTTTACGACATTGACTACATTTTTCATGACGTATCTATTCCCAATTTATTTTAGATAAGTTGTGAATCACCCTTTATAGAGGGTTATTGTTTAAAAAACTATTTAAAAATAAAAAATAGGCAATTGATATTATTTCATTATTTCGAAACTTTGACATAGTGCCATATAAGTCGTGCTTATTTCCAATGATTTTTTTAAATTGTCTTCGTAGATAATATAAAAGCATGAAGCTTTTTCCGTCTTCCTGTTGTTTCTGTTGAAACACTTGAATGCTCAATTTTAATTAATATATTATATATTTTATTCATCTCGATAGGTATTTATCTATATTAATATTGACATTTAAATTATGGTTACAAAATAATATAAATACTACATACTAACAAATTACAAAAGGAAATAGCGATATATTTTTACTACCTATATTGTGCATTTATGTAAAATAATTTTTATTAGAAATAAATTCAGCAATCTATGTCATTCTATTAGCCGTAATTTCAGAGCTTGTAACATTCAATTGCATTAATGTATAATTTAACAATATAAATAAGTAGATATATTTATGTATACAGGGTGATGCAGAACTTATTTAAAAAAAATGTTTAGGGGATTACGGAGAATGATTTAAAGGTACACTTCTGCACGGCGCTGGACACTGGTCCACTGTAAAACCTGATAAGGCGGCATAGCATGTAAACGGCGACTAGAAAAAAATGGAAAATAGTTACCAAGGAAAAAATAAATAATATTTTATAACACCCATTTTATACAGCAAACTGTTTTGGCTGCTATTGGTATTAGAATTAATTTGTTGTTTTAATTAATAAAATACCTGATGTTACAACAAAATTTTGGGCCCGTTTCACCCAATTTCTACAACCTAACACAAATGTTTCTGCTTCTTCTCCATTTTGGAAGCAACTATGATACAAAAAGAATTCAAAATGATTTACAATCGGAAGATCGTGAAGGCCATGGTACTGGTCGTCCTCGTTTAATCCCTTGGTATTCATGCTTGGACACGATTTACATGGTACGGATATAATTGAGCCCCGTGTATGATCGACACACTGCAATACGCTATGGTCATCCTGGACCTCCATCTCTTCCACAATTCAGTTTCAAATTTTCCTCGCGTTGCATTACATTTGCACTCACTGCAGACTGCGGTAAAAGTACGAGTAGCTGCATTTGGCACATGTTTACCGGGAAATCGTTATGCTAAAGCATTTTCACATCACTATAAATTAAAACGATATGCATCAACTGCGAACGGCTGTACACGTAAGCCTTATTTGACACTTGAAAAATTAATGTAAAGACTCGAATATCAACTAGAGACAGGAGCCCAGCAATGTAAAGATTGAAAGTACACAGTATAAAAGGGTAGGTAATACATGCAATGATGCAGTTTACCAGTACCAAAGTTTACTGAATAAATATAAGTTATAGGTACCACTCTCTGTCGGCACTTTGATGTTTTGAGATCAAAGCCGTACCGCCGCACGTAAATACTGTCGCAAAAAATGGCATTTACGAGCACGTACGAAGGACTTAAAAAAGCAGTTTCTTTCCAATTGGGAAATATTTATATACGAGGAATATTCCAAAAGTGTGATGTAAGGCTGCTTATTGTATAAATAAAATATTTGTAATGTAATAAATATAAATATTTTAAAACGAATGTAGGTAAATGTATAAAGTTTTGTTAGTTAATCTTGGAAGTCGTATATATTCACTTGTACATTTTAAAATAAAATATATACGTACTCTACTATATAAAAAATAATGTAGCCATGAGAAAAATTTGCAATAAAATTATTATTTAAATATTTAAAAAAAACAGTATACATTATTTTAAAACTAAATTAGCAAATAATATTTTTATATTGTTTACAAGTTACAAATGCTGCAGTATAGGTTTTTACTTGGTCTTTTAATGCAGCTTTTCTTGGACTCCTACACGAAAGTGTTTGTGACGTTAGGCAGTCTTGATCTGAAATATAATAAATAGTTATTTATGCAACAACTACAAAAAGTACGTGTTTATTGCACGCGATGTGAAATTGTCCAATGAGGCCGTCAGACCGAGTAGTACAACACGTCGAGTGCAATAAGCACTTTTTGTACGAGTATATAATATTTTTTCTATGTTCATGCAAAAACCATTTTTTTTATTTAGATGACACTAAGTGTAGGAAAATATAACGTTGATTAGCATGTTTATGTTTGTCATGATAAAACGCGGTAGTAGAATGAAAATAAACATAAACAGCTATGCACATAGAATCCTGCCAGCGTTAATTAAGAAAAAAACAATTAGTACATATACTTATGCACCGCACCACATATATATTTGATAAACTAATAGGTCCTATTGGAACATTTGTTTATATAAAAAATATATATAAATCAGTTGTATGTTTCCCGCAATTAATAATTTAAATTATAAGTTGCGAAATTGGACATGGAAAAGAGTTTCCTTAGATGTCTATGTATACAAATTCAGCGCTACGAGCCTAAGAGGTCCATCGCTTGGTTGCAGATTTTTCTCCGTTGTATTTTATTTCTTATTTTTCTTCTCCAGTCTCTTATTCCCATTTCTTCTAAGACTCTCTACACTTGTATCCATTTGGTTCGTGGTCTTCCTCTCCTTCCTGTTATTCCCCCGATACTGACAGTATCGTGTCAGTACTTGTTTTGTAAGCCTATCTTCTTCTAATCTCCCTACATGTTCCAACCATTTCATTCTTTGTGCTTAATGATATTTGTTATTGATGGTTCCCCATACATTTCCATCACTTCAGCATTTGTTCTCCTTCGCCACACATCTCCCTCTTTGTTTTCCTCCATATATTTCAGAATTTTTCTCTCAAATACTTCTAATAATATTTTTTCTTTTATATTCATCTTGCAAATTTCACTTGCATATGCATTTACTGGTCTAATATTATTTTGTATATTCTTTTTTTAGCATTTCTCGAGACGCTTTTTGACTTAAACACATGATGTAAACTATATTTTGTTGTATAATTATTCTCTAAATTGAGTATATGATTCCCTACCGATTCCCTCTTCTTTTTCCTGCATGTATTCTTAGCTAATCTTTTAACCTGCATATATTTTTCTTTATTTTCATTTGGATTGTTTTTTTTCTAGCTTTTTATCTTTTTGCCATTACGTCCTTACATTCCTTATCAAACCACGACTTTATTTTTGAATACTTGTCCTTGGTTACAAGTTATGCACTTATCAGGGCTTCAAATTTATTCCACTTTTCTTCTATATCGTCATAGCCTTGATAATTTATATTTGTGTTTATTCGTCTTTAGAACTCTTTCCTAATATATGATCCGTATGTAAATCTTCTTCTCTAGAGCTTCTTGCATTTAATACATTGTTTGCTCTCTATTGCTATGTGATCAATTTGGTTTTCCCATCAGGTAGTATTCAAGTACCCTTGTGTATATTTTTTGAGGAAACTATTCGCAGTTGTTACCTTATTGCAAACTCTATTTGTTTCCTCCCATTTTCATTACTTTTACTGTGCATATGATTTCCTATTATTGGTTTGCAACAATCTTCTTTCCCCACTTTTGTATTAAAATCTTCCATTATTATTTTTACATGTCTTAGATGTCTAATGCAAAATAAAATCTTATTAATTTTAAGGCAGCGACATGTTGGCTCATCTAAAACTAAATTTTTACTATGTAAGTAGAATTTTTAAAGGAACTGTACTACTGCATAAAACTTTTTTGTAGAAATGAAAAGTAAAATTGATTTCGCTCTTTCAAGTCCATCCGTGAATATATTTATCAGTACATCCGTAAATTATAAAGGCAACGGCCTGTAGTAAACATAGGCACTGAAAAAGGTGTAGTAAAAGTTATCGATAATTAAATCTTATATTAAATCATTTAATAAACGAATATAGAAAAAAATATGTAGGTGTACATTCCTAACATGTCTCTTAATGTCATAATAATAGGTACCTATACGAATTAAAATTCATATCCTCTTAATTAAAAAAATGAGCATTTTAATTTAAATATGATTTATGTACAGGGTGTCATAACATAACATAGAAAGACATGATTATGTTATGAGAGGAAATAGGTATTGAATCTGTGTCGACATCGCACACCATCGTACATGTTAGGTTTTCTGCCTAATAATCACAAATACACCTAAACATACCATAAATGGTTTTCTTACAGCTCTTCTCACAACAATGAATAAAGTCTGAAATAATAAGCGTTGAAAATGACTGTCTTTACATTGCAAGAAACGTATAAACGTCTCGTAGCTAGACAATTTCATCCAGCTTCGCCGTAAATTAACTATATGTCTTGTAGTTCATGCTTCATTTTTAGTGGTTTTTAGGCTTACATGGCTGGTGCTATCATTTGATATACAGAGTGTTAAAAAAAAGTGTAAAATATTTCAGGAGGTAATAGTATGAACCAAAATAAGCAGAAAAGTCTTAATAAACATGGGTCCGCAAACTAACGGTTGCAGAGATATGGACCACTATTCGTTTTTCAAACATTTTATTTTATTAGGAATAAACCGACAAAGGAAGCTTTTAACAAACAAAAAACAAAGTTACAGAAGATGTTCAAAGTGCCCTCCGTCCATTTCCAAGCAGGCATGACATCTTCGTCTCAACGATATTCGAACTCTTTCGAAAACACCCTCCTTGGTTTGGATTTCTTGACACTTTTGATTAATCTGTAGCTGCAGCTCTTCCAGGCTATTTACAGGAGTACCATACACTAATGTCTTCAAATATCCCGAAACAAAGAAATCTAGATGGTTCAGATCAGGCGATCTTGGAGGCCATAAAACAGGTCCGGCGCTTCCTACCCATCTATGTGGAAAAGTTTGGTGTAAATGCTCTCTAACGGCCATGGAAAAATGAGCTGGAGCACCATCATGCTGGTACCACATTTGTTGCCTCTGATTCAAAGGAATGTCTTCCAAAAACTCATACAGTAAAAAGAATGTTTGCAAGAAAACGAAGGTCTTCAGCATCATGACGTATAAACCAGCGACAAAAAGCCAAACGTGTTTGATGATCATTTATTGGATTTAAGGCTTGTACTCGTTGCACATGGTATGGATAAAGCAGTTGCTCGTGAAGGATTCTCCAAACAAGAGGAACACTAATTCCTGCTCTACCAGTGCTAGAATTTCAACTTCTGCTCTAGAAGTGGATACCGACCTCGGTCTTCCGGATAAAGAGCACTGTTTGCTCAAGGAACCGGTATCATGCAATCTTTGGTGAATTCTTCCAAACATGCGTTGTGAAGGAATCTGGTGATTTGGATAAACGTCAACATAAAGACGTCGCACTTCGGTGGCGTTCCCATTAGCACGATCATATATGAAATGCATGTCTGTTAATTCTGCGTTAGAGTAACCAGCTATAGCGAAAGAAAACTTGTGCACTCAGAACAACTGTCAAATACGTACTGCTTATTTCACCAAACATTAACCAACTATTATAAGAAAATACACAACGTTTTTGCAAAATAAAAAAAGGGGCGAAAAAACATAAAACATTCCATATCTCCGCAACCGTTACTTTGCGGACCCATGTTTATTGAGACTTTTTTCCTTATTTTGGTTCATACTATTACCACCTTAAGTATTTTACACTCTTTTTTTAACACCCTGTATTTCTATCACCTTTACTGACTTAAAATTGCCAAAGAACGATAGAGTCAACTACTACCCATTTGAGTTTTAGCATTTGATGTAACTAAAGTTGGTAATTTTTTTATTTAACGAAATATGGTGGATATACCTGCAAAATTCAACAAATTGTTTCCATACACTTGCTTTTGATTTTCTAGTGTTATCTAGTATTAGGTTTTGATTTTCTAGTCTAATATTGTCTAATAAATTGTTGATTTTCTTTATCAAATCGCGACATTTCACTATACACTTATTAAACTCAACGTACATACGCTTCGAACTAGTAATTGACATCTACTTGAAAGAACCATTTAAATAAAAATGACAAATCAACATATGTCAACAACAACAAATCCTTGGCCGAGTCAAATTAATTTAAAATATCAGGTTTGATTTATATTTGGGGTGTGAAATTTTCTTTCCGAATACCACACGAGCGTATATTATTCCTGGAAATTTTTATTCGGTCACCAATATTTCAAGAAAATTTCCGGAAATAATTTAAGCTCTTGTGATATAAGTGACAATTCTCTATCTTTAATATGATATAATTTTTAATTTCTCGTCAACAGAATTCTTTTATCAATATTTGTTTTTTAAATTTGGTATGCATACTAGAACCTAGAACTATAAACTCTTGCCTATTAGAAATATTTATTACTAAAATATGTTCCCTTTCGTTAATAGGATTCTTGACAGAAATTGTTAAAAAGTCCATAAAAAAATTCTATTTCTGTTCCTGCTACATGCTCTTCTAGACATTTTTAGTGGGTTTAACAAAACTTAACTGAAATATGAAAAAAAAAAAACAAATGGATCACGATACGTTTACATTGAGTTACAAAATAAATTTAAATATAAATAAAATATTTAATAAAATCTGTGTAAAAATATTTCGTCAAATTAATATTTATTTGAATGCATATTCATCCGTGCTTTGTTGTTCAGGCTCTGCCCAAGGCGTGCCAATTATTTGTGAGATAGTTATCTATTTTGTTTGGAATGATTTCAGAATTATTTTAAAAGTAGATTAAAAACAACTTTTTGTGCATTTGGATTACTACTCCATTTCATGCCTATATTGTTACGCAAGTCTTTACGGTACTTATAATTAATGAAAATTTTGTGAAGATATAGAAAGCTTGTTGGAAAGTCGACCATAAGTAGTTTATTTACAAATTCCAAATGGAATTTTCCGTACAAAAGTATCTAGAATTTCTGAGGTTTCGTATAAAGCGGTCCACAGACGATCGATTCATGGTACGATAGGTTGCAAGGGTTGTACTCCAAGCTGAAAAAAATTTGCGCAGACAGATTCTATTCATTTTGCCCACAATAGTTATTTATTTCACTAGGCAGATAAGCACAAGATTTAATGTCGCGGCTGGTGTTTCATAGCCGAGACTTGGAAACCAGGCAAGGCATTAAATTTGCTTTTCAGCTCAGTGAAACATAATTTTTTCTCCAAATTTCTTCCAATTTTAAGCAAAATCGTCTTTTTTATATTGATCAATTGCGTTTTATTATCAATATCCAAATTTTAGTTTTCGTTACTATGTTTACCGCTGATGACCTTTATTGAATTGTTTATGTACTTAACTTTACTGTACTTTAATGTCATTGTCAATTTTAAAAAATTGTCAAGTAACTGTTCGAAATGGATGTAATTGAAAGTGAGAATGAGTTATTACCATTAACACCACCTGAGATAAGAGACCTGGCGCGAGATGGGGAATTGAATCTATTACCGGATAAGTCAAGAACTGTATATGAATTCACATACAGCAGATTCATTGAATATACAGTGCGTTCGAAAAGTAACGAATAAATTCATTATTTTTGAAATTGAGAAGTTTTCAAAAAAATCCTCTGGCACTTTTTGACATAAGACCCATATTTGTGATGTCATCGTTATTCGAGATATGACGTCATCGACAATTTTTTTAAATAGCAATCCCCAATTTTGACCATGCCATTTGAAAGAGCGTGTCATTCTACATACATACATCTTGAAAAATTATGGTGTTACATAACAAAAATTTCAAGAAAATAATGTTTGAAGATTCTAAAATTTAATTTTCACAATACTGTGCACGTCTCCATTATGCAACACCTGTCCGTGCTTATTTATATAGCTGTTCCTGAATCGTTGGATAGGATAAGGAGATTGAGTGGTCAGCCAGATCGTCTAATTTTGACACCCCTAGATTATTTCTTGTGGGGATACTTAAAAAGCAAAGTATACGTTACTAGACCGGTTAATTTAGAAGATTTAAAAGCAAAAATTTGTCACGAGATACATCGTATATCTCCTGAAGTTATTAATAATGTCCAAAAAGAATTTATTAATCGTCTTGGCTACTGTCAGGCAGCCAACGGTGCACAATTTGAACATTTAATTTAATCAGTTTTTTACATAATCATTAATTATCATTTTCAGTATTGTGTAAATTAAATTTTAAAATCTTCAAACATTATTTTCTTGAAATTTTTGTTATGTAACACCATAATTTTTCATGGTGTATGTATGTAGAATGACACGCACTTTCAAATGGCATGGTCAAAATTGGGGGTTGCTATTTAAAAAAATTGTTGATGACGTCATATTTCGCACAACGATGACGTCACAAATGTGGGTCGTATGTCAAAAAGTACCTCTTTTAAAAACAAAATCGTGGCAGGGTATTTTTTCGAAAACTTCTCAATTTAAAAAATAATGAACTTTCGTTACTTTTCGAAAGCACTGTAGACAGAAGAAAAATGTAGGAACTTTATCTGAAAATGTGCTGATTACCTATTTTTCCGATATTTCAAAGACAATGAAGCCTTCAACGTTACGGTCTACTTATTTGATGTTGAAAGTTACCCTGAATATAAAAAATAACATTGATTTGGCCCAAAATATCTGAAAATACGAACTTTTTTGAAACGGCAGTCACATGGTTTCGATGCAAGAGAATCCCTAGTTTTTGAAAGAGAGAACGATAAAATTTTATCAGAGGCCTCAGATGAACTGTATTTTATCACGAAATTAGGATTATATTGAAAATTATCTATTATGGGCTAAAGCACTATTTTTCAATTTATATTTTAGGTTGTACTTATTGTTCCAGTCGCTGAGGCTTGTTGATGTGATGAGCTTTTGCAAATGAAAACGGATGATATAAAATGATATTGGCGACAAATTGCTAATTATGCGAACGGTAAAGCACATCAACAATTCATTTGCTTTCACAAGTTCGGTAAAATGCCACAAGAAATTGTTACTTAGAACTAGCTCATGCGAAAGAGTATACTGGGCAGTGGGCACTGGTTTCGCAGAACTTCGGCCACGTTGCTGGTGCATTCTGCTGGGGACATAACAATGTTGAAGCAACACGGGAGATGGAAGTCTTTCTCGGTCGCAGAGTACTATATCGAGGACTCTATAGCCAATAAGTCGATCATCGGGAATAAAATATTTTCAGGTGTTTCCGGAATTTTAAGTAGTGTGGATAATAATATTGTTAATTTTACGAAAAAGAATGGAAGTGGAGAGAGTTCAATTGTATTAAATAATTGTTCACAATTCACCATAAATATTTCTAATAAGTAAAAATTTGCTGTTATAGTTTGTAGTTGTAAAGACCGTTTTACATTTGTGCAATTCTTATTGCATTCAAAGAAATATTGCATACGCGCATGCGCATTAAAGTTAAAATTAATGACCTACGCAATTTTCAGTCCATTGCACGAATATAGAGTCTGCTCTAATTTGATTGCATAGCACGTGAAATTCTTGTTCCTTTTCTGGTAATATTCAGTTTTGCCATCCTACACAAAAGGAACTAACAGCGAGGAATTAAGTAAAAAGTGAACTTCAATTAACCATAATAATTTTCTTTTTTATTTCATTCGTTAAAACTCTAGGTTGATTGAAACTTCACACCACCAGTACACAACACCGGTATGTTTTGATGGTTTTGCAGAAGACCAGCAGATCGAAATCATTTTCATTTTACTAATTTGGCAATGGGCAATATATTGCATAAATGTAAAACAAATGACACCTTGCAATATTACATGAAAGATTTTGCTGCGAAATAGTTTTCATTGCATTGCATGCTCCATTGCCTAAATGTAAAGCAGCCTTAATGTAATAAAACCAATTTTGTGTATTTTATTTTACTCCATCATTTTGTATTTGCCTAATGTCATTGTCAATTTTAATTACCAGTTTTATTTAAATTATTACCTGAAACGTTGTATAGCATCAAACTTTTTCTGCCTAGGCAGTAAAAATACACCTGCAGCCTGTCAAGAGTCATTAAAAAGCCGCTTTTAATGTCATTTAGAGAAAAACTATTTTAATACAATATATTGTCCAAATAGTTTCTGCATCTTAATTAGTTTCGCATCTTGTAGTACTACCAGTCATACGATGATTTGTATAATGTATCGCCGTGAAGTGCACCTTGCATTAGTGGCCTACAGATGTCGTCTGTAGATGTTAAATAACGTAATTACCGTAACCGTATAGCGTATACGATAAACGGTTACGATACTCTGATTACTTTGAAATAATTTTTCAGTACTTGCTTTTTGCAAATTTAATTTTTCGCGTATTTTTTGTGCATTTACAAACATGTCGTATTCAAATGCCTAGATGACGGATAAGGTGCTGATTTATGGGAGTGTGACACGTGCATATTATCATATGGCAGCGTCAAAGACATTTCCCGAGTACACAAAATATTATGCTGAATACTTTTTGAACCACATTGAACAACTGTTAATAATGCGATGGCGGTAAACGTGTGGTAGTGTTTTTATGCATTTATGTACATTTGCGTGTATTTTGTTGTTATCCTTTGTATTTTTTTCCGACGTAAGTAATCGACCTGGTCATGACCGCCAAACCAAGTATGTATCTCGCTTTACACATAAAGAACAGTCGAAGGAAGGAAAGGTCCACAACAAGTACAAAAATCTTTGCAGGTTTTTATTTAAACAAGTAAGAAAATAGAAGATGATTCAAGATTCTTAAATCTCTCCAAATATCAATCCTGGAAAAAAATATTAGTAAGGTAGGTGCTGCCTCTCTGTGCTACCTTACGGTATTTCTTATTAAATAATTACATAATAATCTACATTTTGTAGATCTTTTTCTTTCAAAGCGGCTTAAAGTGATACACGTGTCAATGCGGTGACTTGTCACTACGTTTGACACCTTTGACTTTGACAGAATATACCTAACCTCGCGGTTGACAGAAGGTCAGTGACGGCGATAAATAAGGATTTAATATAGTTTTGATAACAATTTCTTTTGGCTTTATATATAAGTTTGGAATTTTTGTGAAGGGTGATTCCGTTAATTTTTTTTTCTCTATCCTCCCTTAAAATATTTGTACTAAGTCATTGTTAACCCTGTATATGCGCGATTTATTTGATGGTGGGAAAGTCACTACTTTTAACGCATTTTGTCAGCTATTTTCATCATGTCGTGAATGTTATGGTAGATTGTCAGAAGCTCAAAACAAACTTACCACATAATAGTGAAAGTATCAATAATATTTGTCAATAGTTGGGATTTTCCCGCCATAAATAAAACAAAAGTTGCGAAATTCGCACAAATATCTGCGAATTTTGTGCATAAGTGTTAACATGTGATATCCGCGAAGTGAGCATAAGTGGGTGGTGATGGGCCATCGCCGTTTACAATTTAAAGTAAACTGGTAAAGTGCTAGGTTCACTCAGTCAACTTATTTTTCAAAGTTTTCAATTAAGGTTACTACTATTCAATATCTATACAGTTTCAAAAATGCGTAAAATATCGAATTCTGCCCATGTTCGTTTAATTGACGATTTAATGAAGCTGGTGAATCAGAAAGAAAACGATGCGAACGTTGCACAATGTACCTATGATTAAATGAGGTCAGTTTAAAATAAAATTAATTTTAACATTATATTTTAGCACCTGGTTGCTGCAGCCGTCAAAGCTAGTTGGACGCATTCTCTAGATGAATTATTTGTTAGCGGTAAGAAGTAATTGCCCTATATAGGGGTAATTATAGCGCTGTTTATTCTCGTTTGTTTTTTTTGCAATCCAAACCATTTTGTTACACTAATTAAAATATTTGTTTGCGGTTTGTAAAGGGTTAGCATTAATAATTACGGGTATCATTAAAAAACTCGTGGCATATGTGGTTGAATTAAAAACCTGATTACTTTTTCTGGATATTTGTATTACACACAAGTAGGAAATGTTAAATTGAAACTGTAAACTATAAGCTTGTTTTGTTTACGATAGCGAACTTTTCCACGATTAAAAAACTGATCATTTCACAATGAGAACTACTATTGCTATAGTCTGTTTGGAAATGAAAGAGAGTAATAAAACCCCGAGATAAGAATCGACCATGGATGTGGTAATATTTCGTTTCAGGTAATTATCGGGTAACATTAATGCTGACAGGTAATGGGTGTACATTAGTATATTTTACTGGATACATCATAGGGTAGGAGCCAGTGTATTGTGACAGATCAATTCAGTCTTAGAGCTGAATGTACGAATACGTGCTAGTGTAGTAGAGTAAAATTCGACTTGTGTTTAGTGACTATTGTGCCAGTGGATATAATATTGTTTGGGTAAAATAATAATAATAATAATAATAATAATAATAATAATAATACACATTTATTTACCAAAAAATTATAAAATCATGTTGTAGTAGGTACATACATATAATAATGTGAGTATTTACAATAATTGTCGAGCTTATCAGATTACGTACCTGCTTAACGCGTGAAAAGATGTGCGCTGTTTCAGAATGAGAAGATTATTATATTAAACGTATTTAATGCATTGAAACATCAAAATCCTACCAACACTGTGTAAAAAGTTTTCGACAAGCATTTTTGCTGGGAAAAGCAGAACAGGAAGTCAGTTCTTATCGATAAAGATGAAATTATTTGTTGGCGAAGATGCTACTTAAGATCAATTAGAAAATTCCGTGACGAAGGGAGGAATATTTATTATCTAGACGAAACTTGGGTCAACGAAAAATATACTGTAACAAAAGTATGGCAAGATAAAAGGTTCAAGGCATCTTCAGGTAAAAGGCGAAGATTAATAGTGACACATATAGGTAGTGCCAGTGGTTTTGTAGATGGCGGTTTATTTTTATCTGAATCTAAAAATACAGGTGACTATCACGAAGACATGAACGCAGATGTTTTCGAAGAGTATTTTACACAGATGTTGGATCTTATTCCTCCGGGTCTGTAATGGTCATAGATAATGTCAGTTACCATTCACGGCAGACCGAGCGGACGCCTACGACTGCTTGGAGGAAAGCCGATATAATTCAATGGTTATCCGGAAAAACATTTCTTTTGAAACAAATATGGTGAAAAAGGAATACTTTGACACTTGTCAATTTTAATAAAGATCAGAAAAAACGTGTTATCGATGAAATGGCAACAAATTGCCAAATAACGGTACTACGGTTACCACCTTATCACTGTGAAAACCCAATCGAATTAGTCTGGGCGCTGGTAAAAGGAGATGTAGTGCGAAATAATACGACGTTTAAAGTAAGTGATGTTTTGTTGTTAAAAAATTCCTTGGAACGAGTAACTGCAGATAACTGGCAAAGATGTATACGTCATGTACAAAAAGAAGAGGAGAAAATGTGGGAACTCGATAATTTAATTGACGTTACTGTGAAACCTATCGTTATCAATCTAGGAGACGAAGATAATTCATCAGAATATTCAGAGGATGAATTTTAATATACCTACTTTTTTATTTTCTTTATTGTACATTTATACACCACTACATTTACTCACCATAATTTGAATTTTCAAAATACATATATTTTTGTGTGGAACAAAAGTCTATTCATTAAATTTAAATAAATATTTTGATAGTAATATTGAATAATTTTATTTGAATTACTAAAAACCCTCTTAACCCGGTTATGATGCTCAAAGTAGCCTCTAGTTTTGAAATGCTGTTTTTATATTGTTTACTTATAAGAGAAATGGACCGAGAAATTGAAGCGGCATAGACAAAGACAGATAGTCGGAGATTAAATTTTAGCTACCTGCTACAATTTAGTACGGTTCGATTACACAAAGTTTTTTTAAAAGTACACCTCATCTATACCGATAATACATAATATAAAAATATTGAATAGAAGCACCAGTACTACATTTATTTACGATTTGCATACATAATAAGCTTTTAATGCTTAAATTAAGCTTAACCTTAAATATGCAACGGAATGACTATTTAGAACTGTTCTAGGATCATTCAATTTCAAAACGAAAACAAGCCTTATACAGGGTGTTGATTTGAAAACTTGGCACCCCCAGTAATTTGGAAAGCGCAAAAAAAAATTGCCGGGACTGGTCGATTTTTGTTTGAAGGGGGAACTGTTTTGGCAATCATTCCCTCTTGATCTGTTCATTCTCTTAGCCCCCAGCAACTCCAACTTGAAAATATTAAATGGAACTGCCCCACTTGTGATACATCATTTTAAAGCGCGAACTGAAATGTTTACCTCGTGATAACTCTGCACTGTTATGCGATTTTGAAGATCTTGAAGGTTTAGTTTTGTTTTCAGATGTCTCCGTAAGAAAAAGTTATTTGGTCTCAGGTCAGAAGATCTGGCATACTACTTAATTGACCCTCTTCTCCCTATCTTTCATTGAATCTGACATTTAACGAATCCCGCACACATCTAACAGAGATGTATCTTGTGGGAAGTGGAAGTTTTCAAGGGATTACCATATTGATCAATTTGATTGTCCACCGCTTCAGTGATAAGCATGTCAATTTGTTCCTCAAGCATATTTAAATAAACCTCCCCAGTAAGATTAGAGTCTATGAATAAAGGTTCTATTATGGTGTCTCTTAAAATTACATTTATTTTTTGTGGGTGTTGAGTATGGCCTTCTCTAAATGAATGGGACCATCAGACCAATAAATACAATTTTGCTTGTTGACATACCCATTAAAAAAAAGTTCATTCATCAGAAAAACAAATATGTTTTAGGATTTGGTGTACTGTTAATAAATTCTGTCATTACTTCACAAAACTACATTCTTCTATCGATGTCGTCTACTCTCAATTCCTGTACTATTTATAGTTTATAAGAATGAAATTTATACAGTTTTGTCACCTTGTCAATGGACCCAATGGAAATTCCAGTTTGATTGGAAACCTTCCCGATTGAAGTCGTTGAATTTGCCGCAAAATGTCCCAATATTTCAATTTGGGCTGCCTCGACCAAAATTCTAGGTTGATTCCGTTTACAGTTGACTACAGAACCAGTTGCCCTAAATTTTTACAGAAGCTGTGTGTAAACGCGCTAAAGATTTTTGGCTGGATATCTTTCGTTAAAACATCGAGCAAATAAATCAATGCCATTGGCCATTGGCATTGATTATTTGCACCATAAAGTAAAACAATTTCAACTCTTTCTTCTACAAAGTAAAATATTTTTAAGCTACTAAAATTGATGTCTACCCGGCAATAATATGGAAGTAAAAATTAACAATGTCGATAGACTAATATCACGAAAACAACGTTTTGCCAAAAAAATTGTAAAAAACCGCCGAAAAAAAAAATCTAAGGAAAGGTACTATACGAAAAATAGTATTCTCTTCAAATATCGAAATACCTAATATATAATGTAGAAATAAAAATTCGTTCTCTGCTCATAACTTCTTCAAATCTGAATCAATCTCAAAAAGTGACACACCGTCGTATTCGCAATAAGAGTTTTGGAATGATGTATCACAAGTGGCAATTCTATTTAAGATTTTCAAGTTGGGTTTGTCTCGGCAATTTTATTTTATTCTGCGCTTTCCAAATTATTGGGGGTGGAAAGTTTCAAATAAACGCTCTGTATATGGAGTTAACTATCACTAAGTACAAAAATGCTACTTACTTGCTTAGGGATACCTAAAAGACAATAAAAAAATTATTTCGGAATTCTAGTTCGACATATAAGAAATACTGAGTATGTGAGTTGCATGGAAAAAGGACCAGCCACCACTGCCGATATTGTCATAATTTTTTTAGGGACAAACTTTTTTCCGCAAAAATTGGTACAAATGCATTCGAGAGGCTCCTAAATCCAGTGGCGTAGACAGATATTTTATAAGAAAATCGCTAACAAAATTTTGCAATTTTTCACTTAAAAAAAATTCGTACTAGGCCTTGAAAATCAAAATTACGTCTTTAAATTTTGGATCAAAATAGAGCTTTTGGAGATCTATCTTTTAAAAGAAACTCAGATAAAATCGGTCCATAAGACAATTGTAAAAGGAAAATAAAGAAAATAATATTTTGAAGCATAAAAATGTTAAAACAAGTTCAAGAAATAAATGAAACAGGTAAAGTACAATTCGAGTCTTCTGACGAAGAAAATGAACATGATTCGTCATACAGTAACATACATTGACGAAAGTGAAACAAGAATGTGGAGAGGACTGGAAGAACACATAGAAGATTGGATCACATGTGTAAATCATGCGAAATGGGCACATGAAGGTTGTACTACTACTAAACTTGTAAATTTTTGTGAGGAGTGTGGTAAATTAATCTGTAAAACAAAAAGTAATGTTAATATCCTGTAAAAGCATTATAAAATAACAGAAAAATTATTGTTATAAATATAAATAATATATCTCACCTGATTTCGCAAGGCATCTGTCCTTTATGGTAAGGGAAAAATATGTGTTTTATTTTTTAGTATCTTGTAATATATTATTAAAAAATATGTTCAGCGCAATTTCTCGTAGATTTATTTACCCTATGCGCAACTCAAGAACAGAAACCGGACTTGATGAGATTTATGACCATTTTACGACATCATCATAAATAACTTTGCAGGTTTAAAAGATCGATAAGACCTTATATTTTAAAATTTCTAATATAAAACAACAAATTTGCCGCGAAGTATTATCCTTCCGGTTCGTCTATTATTAAGTTCACGACCCACCACTGACTGTGTCTGTAACTTACTCGTTTGGCTACCAAGTTGAATTAAAACATTTTATTGTTTCTAACAAATTACGTGAGCGTACCATGCCTTGAACAGGTAAATTATTAGATGAATGTCTAATAAAACCTTCCAGTTGCATTAGATGTACAAACGTATAACTCAAGTGCTTTTCTCGGTAATAATTAATTATTTTAGCGTGTAGAATGGAACGTAGGCTGAAGTTTGTATGGCATCACATGATTTTCTGTTATTGTTTGAACTGTATTTTATAATCAGTTCCCTGTTTATGTTTCGTATTTCAGTTGACTAATTTGTGGAAAACCCCATTTAAAAAGAATATAATAGTCTATTGTAGGAGGTGTGTGTACATTGTATCTACTAAATTTCTCATTTCATCCATTGCTGAATGATGTTATAAACCCGCTCACAATTTATAGCAATCGACACAAAGAAACGCAAATGCAGTCCGTATATATTTCGTATAAAATCGTGTGCCGCATATATCTGAGAACTTACGCGATTACACAGCTTCTGCTGTAGCAAATATACTACGCATGTGCCAGGTGGAAACGTTAGATTTCTATTAGTTATGATGAATTGATGGATCCACCTGTTCCATCTCCAGTGCTATCATGGGCAAAATTTATTGTGTATCTTTCCGCTAATTTAATTATGAATGTAATTAATTTATTAGTGATTTTTTTGTTCTTAAGGATGGAGAATAAACTACAGCGTATTATCAAAATCTTAAACACCCTAAGTGAGGCATATCGGATGATGACATGTGTTTAGGGCGCGAGGTCAAAATATGGGTATAAGTGATGTTGAAATATATAGTTCATTAAGAAGAATGTACGTGTGTAGCGTATATGTATAGTGCAATAAAGAGTGGCAGAGAAGTACAACTGCGAAACAGAAAATACTGGAAATTCGCGGAAGAAAGATGGTATTTTAAAAATGATCTTTCGACAACAAAATTGGGTTACTATATCTCACAAGATGAAACTTTGCCTAGATTATATAGAAGGGTGCTTTTGCGAATTATGCGTAACATATTATGAATTATTTATTTATTCATTAAGAAAAGATAAGGACAGAGGCAATGCCTATTATGCCCAATAGTTAAACTTAAACTAATTACAATAAAGGTGAAACATGAAAACAGAGCAAAAATAACACAAAATAAATTTAAAAATAACACAGTATACACAGCAGAAAAATATTCTAATACTATATTACTCTAAATTACTAAAAATACGAAAAAAGACCTAACCGGCACACGCACTTAAACTAGCGATGTAGTGATCGTAGCCATTCTTGAAGTTATTGGTGGATGAAGCAGTGACGACAGGGTCGGGAAGTTGGTTCCAGTTCTGGAATATTCGATTGGAGAAAAAGTACTGCCTAGTGGTGGTTTTAAAGTGTTCCCTACGCAATTTGAAAGAGTGGCAACGGAGCCGTTCATCGTCGTTCAGCGGAAGTAGTTAGGACAGGTTAATGGAGAAGGTGTTGTGAAGAATGCGATGAACCTGGATAAGATCACCACGAACTCTTCTCTGTTTTAAGGGAGGCAAATTGAGCGTATTAAGTCTGTCCTCGTAGGATCTGTAAGATAGTTGTGGTACCCATTTGGTAAATCTTCGTTGAATTGACTCCAGGAGGTTTATGTCTCGAGCGAGATGAGGAATATTACTGCGTTGTATTCGAGTTTTGGACGAACAGAAGATTTATAAATTTTGTTAAAGTTTTGTAAGGAATGGCTGTTCAAAGGATTTTTTTAACATATAACAAGTAGAATTAGCCTTTTTAACAATACTACTAACGTGATGAGACCAGCTTAAATCCTTTGTTATTATTACCCCTAAATCATTTTGATGATCCACAACTTTCACCAAGGTACCGTCTATACTGTAGGGGAGAAGATGATTGCGAGTTCCAATATGAATAACAGAGCACTTAGCTTTATTAAGGGGAAGCAGCCAACCAGAACACCAATTGACTATGTTATTCAAATCCTGCTGAAGTGAATTAGCATTGGTTAAAGGATTAGAAAATATCTTGGTGTCGTCGGCAAAGAACGCATGATGGTTGCTGAGGTGGTAAGGAAGATCGGACGTGAATATGATACACAGCAATGATCCGAGAACAGATCCTTGAGGAACTCCAGAGAAACTCTCACCGAAAATTTCCTGTCAGATAAAAATGCACAAATCCAGTTAAGAAGGTCTCCTCGAAATCCAAAATGCTCTAGTTTATGAAGTAATATTTGTTTTGGGACTCTATCGAACGCTTTAAAAAAATCTAAATATATAACATCCACCGGCGCGCCACTGTCCATTATTCGAGTCCACGTATGTAAACAGGTCAACAAGTTAGTGGAAGTTGACCTGCCCGGAAGGAATCCATGTTGTGTAGGAGGGATTACATTATTATTAAGTAGGAAGTCCAAGAATTTGTTAACAATAATTCCATGATTTTGGCACATATAGGAGTTAGACTAATCGGCCGGTAGTTGTTAGGATCCAGTTTGTCACCATTTTTAAAGATGGGTGTAACTGCAACTGACAACCAAATGCTAGGTAATTTTCCCAAGGAAAAAGACGTTTCCATTATGTATGCTAGAGGCGCGCATATAGCTTCAGAACAGTTTCTCAGTAAAAAAGATGTTATATTGTCGAGACCAGGAGACTTGTGTAGAGATAATTTATTTAGTTGTTCCCGTACCGTGAATTCAGTGAAGTTAATATGACTTATGGAATGATTTACTCTTGGGCACATGATTATGATTATGGTATGTTAATTTCCGTATAAGTGAAATGGAAAAGAGTATACTGATAGAAAAATACGAAATAGTGATATGGCGATATGGCTATTAGAAATAAATATTAAAAGGTAGGAACCTGAAACGATTAATATATTAAATTTTGACGAAACATGAATACATTAAGGTCATACGGAAGGCAGTGCGATATGATATAATAAGTGTTAATGTGTGCCCGTTATAGTGCTAGTAACCAATAGTGAATAGTGTGTATAAACAGTGCAATGTATTCTTAAGCCTTTTGTTCTTATGGATGCGATATTCGCAAATATTTGCGTAATTTATTTAATGGTGGGAAAATTTCTACTCATGGTAGATTGTCAGAAACTCGAAACAAACTTATTAACACCACATAATAATGAAAGTAGCAATAATATTTGTACTGTGTTATCCTGATTTTAGAAATTTTAACTTAAATCGGTTTACACCTGATTTAGAAAATGTTCCTTTTCATTCAATATATAATATTAACCAATTAGAGGATAAAGTTCAATATTTTAATAATTGTATACTTAATTTGTTTGATAATCATGCATCTTTAAAAACTGTTAAAATATCTAAACAGCGTAAACCATGGTTGACTGATAACATTAGACGTCTTTTAGCACTTAGAAATAAAACCAAAAATAAATTTAAAAAATCTAGATTAGCATCTCACTGGGATTACTATAAACAAATTAGAAACTACACAGAGATAGCAATAAAAAGTGAAAAAATGGCATATTTCAATTCAAAGTTTGCTGCAAACGATTCTAAGAGTATTTGGAAGGAACTTAGGTCTTTGAATTTAAATAAACATAAGCATAGTGTATTGCCTGCACAGCTTAATGAACCTAATTCGATTAACGACTTTCTGTTAAATAGCGTACCAATATCAAATTGTGCAAGTAAAGATTTACTAAAATGTTATAAAATTAATATTTTTAAAAATATTCCAAATAATTTTGATTTCACCTTGGTAGATGATGCAACTATCTTAAAAATTCTTAATAATATTTAAACAAATGCTGTTGGTTGTGACGGTATAAATCTTATTATGTTAAAATATTGTGGAGAATTTGTTATCCCATATATGAGACATATAATAAATAGCTGTCTATTGTCAAATACTTTTCCTTCTCAATGGAAACAAGCTTAAGTGCTTCCTATTCCTAAAATTTCGAATCCAAAATCTGCTAAAGATTTACGCCCAATCAGTATATTACCAACCTTATCTAAAATCTTCCAGTTAATTGAACATTTAGGAAAATATAGTATTATTTCATCACATCAATCTGGTTTTAGGCAACAGCATAGTTGTACTACAGCTTTATTAAAAGTAACAGATGATATTTTAAAGGCATCAGATGAAAATAAAATTAGTGCGTTGATATTGTTAGATTTTACCAAGGCTTTTGACACACTGCAGCATCCTATTCTTAAAGCTATTTTTCATTTTATTGGACTGAGTACAAATGCAGTCAAGTTGTTATCAAATTATATGGAAAATCGTTCTCAAAAAGTAAAAATTGAAAACAAATTCTCAGATGAACATATTCTGGATGTTGGGGTATCTCAAGGATCAATTTTAGGACCGTTATTCTTTTGTATTTACACTATGAATCTTTGTAATGATCTGAAATATTGCAATTCACATATGTATGCCGACGATACACAACACTACTTAACATTTAATAAAAATAATCTTGACGAAGCTGTAGCACATATCAATTCAGACCTCAAACTTATAGAAAACGTTTCTAAAGAACTTTTTTTATTTATTAATCCTAATAAATCTAAATTAATATTATTCGGTACTAAAAAAATTATTGGGATTAATATTTGATCGATTTTCTGCACATATCAATAAGTGTATACAAAAATCTTATTCTGCTTTAAAATTGCTTTATCCACACAGAAATTATTTATCAGTAAAAATTAAAACGTTATAGTGTGAAACCCTTGTTTTATCAAAGGACAATGTTAAAAATAGCAGATTTTTGGCTTATCCGGGGCTTATTAATTGATTATTGTTAATTAACATTAGAAATGGCCCAGAAATACGTCAGATAGCTGGGGAAATGTCGCTGCTACCCCCAAACCTATATAAACTACCCTTAAATAGCTTTAAATGGATAATCATTAATTATTGTTATAAAATTCGTGTAAAATGAAAAAAATGCTTGAAAAGGATTTGAACAGACAGTATGTCAATGTAAAAAGTGATAAATAACTGTAAAAATGTCCATTCCACCCCTAAAAATTAAAATAACGACTTTCAAAAGCTAATGGTTAGCTTACTTCGACATCAAAAATAGATAATGCTTAAATGTTCAAGGCAACGCCTATTGCTAGAAAAAAATTATAGATTACTGTCAAAAAATGCAAAAACTGATACTAGAGTACATTAAGTAAGTGGGGAAATATTAATTGCACCCCTAAATCTATATAAACTGCCTTTAAATAGCTTAGAATAGATAATCATTATTTATTGTACTGTAGGTTACCGGCATTTTTATATTTTACTTTTAACCAACTACTATTATTAGAAATTGGAGAATACATTTATCTCGGGTTCAGATAAAGTTCCATAGTTTGTCCTGAATGACAGCATCAGAGACCCAGTACTTCCTTTGCAAATACTTTTTAATATAATTTTAAAAACTTTTCAGATTTGGTCAATTTCCAAAGTATGTTCGGTAAAGTCTCAGGCTAGGAGAAATGCTGTTATTAATTACATACGTACCAATTTTGCTAAAATTTTAGATATTGTATTCTATAACATTTACTGCATTTACTCAACCGTATTAAAGCCAATTTAAATAAATTTTCCTACTTTAAATTTTGAACTAATTCTTATCACCTTTATTATCTAACGCCTCGAAATTGGCAAAAACTGTCTCTACTAAAAAATAATGAATGTTATGTACCTAATGCAACTATTTTTGTATATTTTTTATATCGGGATGCGTTCAAATTTTGTACGCCCACAAGCTAGCGATTAGTCACTCTCTAGATTTCGTCCGTTGGGTACAGTATTTCATGTATTTATAAAGCTTGTAGGAACATTCCTACAGCAAATGTTATAAATATTATAATGTTGTATAAATTGTTGTTCGGAATGATCTTACCACTATTTTAATAGTTCAGTAAATGAAATCAATTTACAGAACAAAATTGTTGTACAAATTCTCTCGAAAATGTTACAATTCGTCAACATTAGCTGTAACACAGGTTTATCTTCAGTGTTCTGCAGAATATTGTTATAGCGTTTTATGTTCCACTGCGCGTCCTTTTCTTAAAACTGAAGCTTAAATGATCGATTAATGTCTTGAAGAAATACTTCAATTAATCAGTAAGTTAGTAGGTAGCAGGCTTTGTCTTTCAAATTTTATTTAAATGCTCTCCTAATTCTACAAAGAACAAAACCCCAAAAAACCAGATAGTTTTCACATAAGCGAATACTGTCTTACGTGGAATAATGCAAATAATAATATAGTAGAAAACATCGAGAAAAGCAATTATATTAAAGAATGTTATAGTACCATGTGGTATGAAAAATATACATAATACGTTATTACGTAGTTATAACTATTATTAAAAGTAAAGAAATTGTTCACGGGTACCATTTTTTCTCGTAACGTTACATTTATCCATAATACGATTCCACAAATATTCTAGGGATTTAGAAATGTTGGCTGAGACAAGAAATCTTACAAAGTTTGAAGTCTTGTCTTGTCTTGCGAAACACAGCAAGATTTTCTTTAAAGTCTTGTTCTTGCTCGATTTTGTAAGATCATGTTTTGCCCTGGAGTCTCGCAAATTTCTTGTCCAGCAATTTTTCAAGACTCATGCATGATTCTTGCGAAACTCTTGCATACAAATGAGGAACATTTGGTGACAGTGGTGGTTGCTGTCGATATGATCGACAGTGGTCGATTGGTAGACGTTATAAAGTATAGAAACGGCCAGTTTTACATAAGTTATGAATAATGGCTCTCTCGAAGCTCATTCAGTCAAGTGTTAATTCATTTATAATTAGTTCAGTTGAGTAGAATTGGATTTGGATTCAATAAGCTTTGATTTTAAAAATGATTGTATATACCGGATTTCTTTTAAATATACCTACAATAGGAATGCAATGTTTATTTTTTCAGCAAATGTTCACTTGAATATTACCCTTTCTTAAATTTGCAATATTTCTTGCCGTAGCAATATTTCTTGTCATGTCTCGCAAGACTTTTTAAACATTGTCTTGCAGTTTGAACTAAAAAGTCTTGTATTGGTCTTGTCTTGGTCTCGCAAGAAAAACATAAAGATTGCTGGCGAAGATTAAACAAAATTCTTAAATGTTTCTTTATATGCGTAACACACTGTAATTTAAAGGAAAATAAATCTTTTTCATTCAGGAATAGAGTCATTTTCGAATTATTTTTTTAGTAAATGAACAGTAGACTAAATGGAATGTTAAAGACGTAGGAGACGTAATTTAAAATGTAATGTAATACTGGATATTAGTTGCGAACCAATAACTGAAGAAGAAATTTTAGATGCTGGAAAGAAATTGGAGAATACATTTATCTCGGGTTCAGATAAAGTTCCATAGTTTCTCCTGAACGACAGCATCAGAGACCCAGTACTTCCTTTGCAAATACTTTTTAATATAATTTTAAGAACTTTCCAGAGTTTTTTCAGAGTTGAACAATTTCCAAAGTATGTTGGGTAAAGTCTCAGGCTAGGAGAAATGGTATTATTAATTACATACGTACCAATTTTGCTAAGATTTTAGATATTGTCTTCTATAACATTTACTGCATTTACTCAACATCAAAACCATATTAAAGTCAATTCAAATAAATTTCCCTACGTTTAATTTATAAGAGATCATGTATTTGATCAAATCAAATCAAATATATTTGCCCAACACAAAAGCATCCATTTAAGGGACAAAAATTATAACAAAAAATGTATTGTAGAAATATAAAACAAAATAATAACAAATAATATGTAATATTTCAACTAAATAGGAATACACGTAGTTAAGTTAAAATGCGCGCTCATAACATCCTAACAATAAGATTAGTACTTGAATGTAAGTAAGAAGTAAACGTTATACAAAAAAAAAATTATATAGTAAGTAAAAAAACATAGCTTTATTTATAGATTTGGTAGAATAAAAGTTTATATTGCAATTATCTGATATTAAAATGATGAGATATGATATAAACTGGAAATTCTTAAAATATTCATATTGACTGTTGGTAAAAGGTTTTGCCTAAGACGAAAACTAGGAACTCTGACATAAAAACATTCTAATAATGACATGACATACAATCTATTTTATTGTTAACTAAATTGAGCAAAACTAATACAGTATTTCTTGCCAGTCTTAGTTTTATTGAACAACTAGAAGAAATAGTTTCATAGGCGAGATTGAGTTCAATAAAATAAAAATATATTTGTAAATATTTAGCTGCAAAATCCTATGTTTTGAAAACTAGGTAATTCATGTTATCATATCTATGGACTACTCTATATACGGCTGTTTTTTTAAGACTCCCCTTTTCTCAGAAATATTAGTTATAACAACATATTCTATAAAATGCGGCATAAAATAATTCAGTGCAGAAATAATGGAAAAACAATTAATATTCTTCACATAATTTTAATTAAATATATCTAAATAATGAACTAGTTTTTCGAATATCCTGTATAACTCTAAAATGGTGCTGGTGTGGAGGTTACATAAAATTAATAGCCCAAAATTGAACGGCTCTAATGTAATTAATGAGAATTTAATTGACGTTGTAGATGATTTTTCTCCATAGACCACGGTGAAATAAAAGTATCATTAGAAATTAGGAAGAACTCCCGATGATGTCATCACAGAAATAACTATTTTAGGTTCAGTTATATTCCAGTTCAGCATCAAAATAATGTTTAGACATGCAAGATACGTATTATTATATTTCTAGTAGAAATGCGTAACGAATATTTTTGATGTTACGCGTTTCTAAAATATCTTGGAAGTCATTTCATAGAATCTTAAAACTTGTGTTATCTGATTATTATAGCTTTGGTTGCTGTAAGAAATAAATGTGTTATTAATATATACATACACGAAATTTTATTTTAAATATGAATGGGACGTATTTTTTCTTGTGGAACATTTCGCACGATTCTGAACCAGTTCTCGACGGCTGTTGGAACAGACTTATTATATTTATACATATATAAGCCTATATGTCAATTATAAATAATTTTATAAACAGTTGTACAGTGTTAAAAAAAGTGTAAAACATTTAAGGAGGTAATAGTATGAACCAAAATAAGTAGAAAAGTCTCAATAAACATGGGTCCGCAAAGTAACGGTTGCGGAGATATGGAATGTTTTATGTTTTTTAGCCCCTTTTTATTTTGCAAAAACCATGTGTATTTTCTTATAATAGTTGGTTGATGTTTAGTGAAATAAACAGTACGTATTTGACAGTTCTTCCCAGTGCACAAGTTTTCTTTCGCTATGGCTGGTTACTCTAACGTAGAATTAACAGACATGCATTTTATGTATGGTCGTGCTAATGGGAACGCCACCGAAGCGCGACATCTTTATGTTGACGCTTATCCAAATCGCCAGATTCCTGATCCGAACCCTCTAGATTTCTTTGTTTGGGGATATTTGAAGACATTAGTGTATGGTACTCCTGTAAATAGCCTGGAAGAGCTGCAGCTACGGATTAATCAAAAGTGTCAAGAAATCCAAACCAAGGAGGGTGTTTTCAAAAGAGTTCGAATATCTTTGAAACGAAGATGTCGTGCCTGCTTGGAAATGGACGGAGGGCACTTTGAACATCTTCTGTAATTTTGTTTTTTGTTTGTTAAAATCTTCCTTTGTCGGTTTATTCCTAATAAAATAAAATGTTTGATAAACAAATAGTGGTCCATATCTCCGCAACCGTTACTTTGCAGACCCATGTTTATTACTTTTCTGCTTATTAGGGTTCATATTATTACCTCCTGAAATATTTTACATTCTTTTTTTAACACCGTGTATAATGGCATTCACTCAGGAGCAATATTTTTACATCGATTTTCAACAATTACAAATAGTTGTACCGTGTTTGCGAAATCACAACTTTCTTGTATAGCCTTTAACAAAATGTATTTAGATTTTATACAATCATATTTGAATAGGCTTGTTCCGTCGAATTTCTATTATATGGTTTTTATGCGTTTTTGTATAGTACACGTCACTATTATTACGCCCTTAAAATTTCATATGATTTACTTTTTGCATTTTCGAGATATAAGATGTTGAAATTGGCGTTAATCTTAAAAACGGTGCGCTCGCCTGTGACGTCACTACACGCAACTCTAAACTAGGAGATTTACCGCTAAGACGCTAAAAGATCGTGCACATTAAGACTGCACGGACCTGCAAAACCTGTTCATGAAGGTTCCCATGTTATTTAATGGAGCATCGCACACTAGACCAGCACCTGTATGGACCGGCATCTGCAACGATCGTTACTGCAGGACGTGGCGGTGGTCTTCAATTTCTATGCTTGGCCGCGCTAGTCCAACGTAAGTTCTGTTCCTACAAAAGTCAGAAATTGATTTCAAGTTGTTAGAAATATTCGACCAGTTAAGTTGTGAATGTGTCATTTAACTGTCGGACGCCCTTGCTTATCGACAACTTCTATTTACTTACCTTAAACAAACTGCAAGTCTTTGGTCAGATGACGCTACGCTGTGAAATCTTGTGTTTTGGTGCTGTAGGAGAGGACGATCCAAGAGTTCAACATTTTTTTTCTGACCTTCGAATACTGAAAAAAATTGTTGATCGCTCCAGTTCAGAAAATAAATTGTAAAATTTACCATCCAGTTTTCTCTTTTTGTTTATCGGGTGAACCAAAAATTTTCTCATTTTGCTCGCTTTTTCCCCTTCTTCGCTTTATACAACATCGTTAAAATAAAAATTTCTTCTTCCCAGCTACACTCAACTGCTTGCTACTTGAAAACTTCAAAACGTCTACCACACACATAATCTGCATAAAAAGTTACTGGTCCGTGCTGGACAAGTGTGCAAAAACGTGCAGGTTTGCAGGTCCATGCAGGCGTAATGTGTGTGATCTTTAAGGCCCGCTACAGACTACGCGTGAATTTGCGATTCGCGATGCGCGATGCATGGTTTGTAAGGAGTTCGTGTATCGCGTGTAGGGTTTTTATGAATGGATTGTTTCGTTGCTGTGTTGTAAATATTTTAGTTATATGTTCAATTGGAATTGAATTTAATAAGCTGATTCTAACAATCTACCAGAGGTTAATATGTCTATGATTACCGACTACTTTAATAAAAATAAAGGATATTACAGAAATGAAGATAATAAAGTACAAAGTTATTAACACATTAAATATTTTTCCATTTCGTGTCATTCTTTTTTCTCGTGTCATTTAATTTAGAATTTATGAAATACAGGGTGATTTTAAATGAAGTAGCAAAAATCAGACCACAGATTCCTTAGGTGAAAATAAATTAATTTAACCTGACATGTCTATATCCCAAGTCGCTTAATAAAAAAGATACAGGGTGTCAAAATTAAAATTTTATTTTCGATATTTGTAGATAACTTCTTAAAAAATCCAAATATTTACTTAAAATTTGTAAACCAGCGGTTTTTTCGAGTGAGAAATTCAAATCTGTTTCTAATTTTGACGTCACTAGTAGAGGACGCCACCTATGGCACATCATGTTTCTTTTAAATAGCAGAACTTTTTTACTGCTTAGTGTATCCATCTGACTATTGAAACAATCGATTCTCCTACCTGCTTTATCTGAAAAAGGTATACCTTGTTGAAGTCGTACGAGTAACAGTTTTTGAAATAATCCTATTTAAATTGACTTTTCTACTAAAAATATAGCAAAATGTTACTTGAAAAAGTTGTTCAGAACGATAAATTATGGAGATGTGCAAAATTTCAAGAAGATCGGCCTGCTTTGATAAAATCTTTGTGCTTTGTTGTAAAATGGTTTTATCAAACCTCGCCGATCTTCTTGAAATTTTGCACGTCTCCATAATTTACCATTCTGAACAACTTTTTGAAGTAATATTTTGCTATATCTTCAGCAGAAAAGGCACTTTACCTCAAACCAATGCGATTATTTCAAAAATGGTAGCTCCTACCGACTTTAGCAAGGTACCTATACCTTTTTAAATATAACATATAGGAGAATAGATTGTTTCAATAGTCAGATGGATACACTAAGCAGCAAAAAAGTTCTGCTATTTAAAAGAAACATGATGTGCCATATGTGGCGCCCTCTACTAGTGACGTCAAAATTAGAAACAAATTTGAATTTCTCACCCGCAAAAACCCCTGCTTTACAAATTTTAAGTAAATATTTGGATTTTTTAAGAAATTATCTACAAATATCGAAAATAAAATTTTAACTTTGATACAAAATGAAAAATAGATATAATAAAATTTAAAAACAATATGGCAGAGGCAATTGCAATATGACATCATTCAAATTGATGTCTGTGAGAGGAGTGGACAATTGACAGGATGCGTAGTAGTTTTTGGTGTATCTTCCTCTTCCTTAATCTATGGGTTTGGTCAATGGTTGGGGGGCGTAGTTGGTCCGATTCCAACGCTTTCGAATGTTTTCCACATGTACCTTGGTTTGCATGGGAATCGCGGGCTTGACGCATTATAATATGTTTTGTGAAGATTTGTTGATCTAAAATATTAACATACTTGTTATTTATATGTATAATTCTTCATACATTTATTTTGTACAAGTTCCGTATTATTTTGTAAATCACGTTAAAATGTCTGTTATGGAATTAATTAAATACGATTGAAAGGAAAAGCAGTTTTCTTTTTAGATGATTTCAAATCATAACTCCGTATTCCGTATACCTACAGGAAATAAATTAATTGTATTGTTTGTACTAATGATATCTCCCTAAAGCAGTCGATCTCGTGAAACTGCTTATATTGAAATTCTGAAATGTCTACCGCAAAGGAAGGCGTGGGTGGTAATAAGGAGCATTGATTTTCTGAATATAATTCCACCTTAACAGACATTTTTGGATGTGGTTTGGGTAATTATGCAAAATTTAATCTGGGTATCAATAGAAATATCTTAATTATTACACTAATTAATAATTTTGATCTGCTCGTGCCATTTTTAAGAATATAATTTATCATTCGCATATGATTTGAAAAAGTATAGTTATTTTCCTAACAAGTGCGAAAAGTGTGGCAAGCAGTCAAGTGTGGGAAAGACATTTTCACATGAGTTAGGACAAAAAAATGTTTTTTTCTACAAGTTCATGAAAATAAATGGAAAGTTGAATGTTTTTAAATCTGTATTAATACAAACGGAAACGAAAGTAACATAACAAGAGTGAATACAAATACATTGGAACAAGAAAACTGTTATCTTCTTACTAATTATTAGTAATATTAATTGTAAACGTACAGTTAGACGCGTTATGTAAGTTAATTGCGGAAATCAGCATGTGAGGGTTGAAGTTAGCTGCTTCTTGGAAGAAGATTGCTCTAATATGAAGAACAAATATTGGGAACAAGTTTCTTCAGAAACAGGCGTCAAATCATGGCTGTTAATTACTGATAGTATATTTGCTTGTATATTTTCTGTTTACATTAAAAAAATATCTATAATTTGTTCCTTTACATATCGTGTAGGATCTGACGGAATGATTTTGGGAGTCCTAGATATTGACAATTATCAAGTATTCTTTATTTTCTATATCGTCTATGATGATATTCGTTATTTCATCTCGTCTGCAAGTACCAGCCATTCCAAAAAACATTACTAACTTAATCGTCAGGTATCAAGGTAAGTTTCGTTGGGTGCCTCACTAATATTTTTTTTACACTTTGACTAAAAATGTAAGCTTTTCTCAGATGAAATCCAACATTCTGTATTTTTGTAAAAACAGTTGTTATATAAAATGTTGCAATATCCTAATCTTGACATACTTCCTGTCTTTTTTGTTGATTTTACCTTTTAAGTTGATTGATGTAATAATCAATAGGATGGGAGTATTGCTTCTCAAATCTTTCTTTTGCCTTTACGGATAACAAATTCAAACTCGCTTCAATAGCTGCTGCTAAAATTTCTTCAGGAAGATATTCATTTGATGAATTCATTGTTGATTTCATAAAACTGAAAACGTAGATCGAAATTTATTATATATTGATATGTCAAGCAACGTCTGCCACATAAACAATCAGAATCATATGTTATTTTTAATTGCTATAGCACCAATTCTTAATGCATAAGAGGGTTCTTCATAATAAAATATTTTATTTTTTGTTTTTGTTTAAAAAGAATGCAAGTCGATAATATCAAACAAATTTTTCAACTTTATGAAGAAACGACCTGAAACTTTTATATTGTGTCACCACCTACCTAAATTTTTCTTCGAAATAATACTCAAGTATGCGTTAGGGCAAACCCAAACCGCACGCTTATCCGCCAAAAAAAATGCCAATCCTCTACAAGTATAGCTGATCTACGGATTTCCGGTCGATGGATTTGAGCCTGGGCTTGTGGCAAACATCGAAATTATATGCCTAATTTACTTCCTACCATTTCTGTATCATGTATAGATATGTATTATGTATAGATACATAAATTATTAAAAATTTCAGTATTATTAATCGAGCCGAGGGTTTAACTACCTGCTGCTTAGAAAATATTTATCCGTAAAAATTAAGAATAGGAAGTCATGGATCTATACACACATCAAATATACCTACATACTTACCAAAGGACTTAATCTTCAGTTTAACATCAAGGAACCTCAAGGAACCTAAACCTAAACCGACGACATGGATAACACCCTGGCAATTGTTCAACCATTAATAACTGCCACAGAAGGCAAACTAATATTAACATAAAATGCAAGGAAACGATCTATGAAAGAAGACTTTATAAAATTATCCTATTAACTAATTTATTTGTTGACTGCAGATATTGAAAAAAAAAACTAAAATTGTCACATTTATTTAAACACAAACAAAAACTAAACAAGCATAGCCTTTGCAACGTTAAGTGATATACGACCGATAAGGATTAGACCAAAACTCGGAAAGGAGATTTATCCGGGAGAGGAAGCGACATATTATTATTCAGCAGGTAGGCCCTAACCACCATTCAGTGCAGGAATGAGGGAAACTTGGAAAACTTGGAAAACTTAACTAGGGGGATGATTAAACACCGACCGGTATCAAACTCTCTCACATTCCGTACTACCATACCCACCAAAAAAGTGCCAATGTCCTCTACAAGTATAGCTGATCATGGTCTTCCGGTCGATGAATTTGAATCCGGACCTGTGACACATCGAGTTTCATTGTATGACACGTTTAATTGGCCGTTGCTAAGGGATTTAATTAAATCGAGTTTACACCTGATTTGATAAGCCAACTCATAGTAATGCGTACATTTTTTATTTATTTGCCATTTCAGTGAAATTTTTACTAACAATAATATACTGACTTTTGGGATAAGTTTACTGGTGACAAAATATCCAAGGAACACGCACAGAAAAAGTTTCTGGGCATAATAGTATATTAAGTATCACGAACAGTAAAGAGACTTATCCGATTGACGACAATGTTGGAGGAGATTGGTAAACTATTTACTGTTTGAGATGCTTATATTATTTCTTGTTGGCATATTTTGTGCAAAGAAACCAAAAATTAATATCTCTTGGCAGTTTGTGGGCTAAATGTTCTATGTAAAAAGTAACAATTTTTTTATACGATTCTATTGATATTTCTATGCTGATTGCATTTCTTAAGAAAAAAAATATTAGACATAGGCCAAAAAAGCCAGTATTTTTACTATACAAGAAATGACCAACTTTTTAATGAAAGCACCAGAGGAAACATTTCTGATTCATAAGGTACGTTAATATTAATTTTTATTAGGTAGTAAAAACTTAAATCCGATTTGTAGGTCTCAATGATAGGAGCTTGTAGGATAGAAGATCTGTATAATATGCGCATTCAAGATATTGAAAATCGTGATTCATATATAATTGTGAAATGAAGAATTTCATTATTTGAAAATAATTCAGAATTGTATAAAACTTCGACCACTTCATACTAAATTTTCAAATTTGTTTTGTCGAGGATTATATTAAAAATAAATCAGATTTTTCTGAAAAAATTTTACATAATGATGCCATCGGCCAACATTCCTTCGGGTTCTGCTGTCCCGCATTCTGCATTTTCTGTCAATACGCTTAATACAAACGATATTCACAATAAGTTTGCTTTTCCTGTTAGTATTAATAATTGTACGTTTCATTTTAATATAAATAAATAGCATCATTGTTATTGTTTATTGGGTATTTTTTCATAACAAATTATATAATTACTTACCGACGCGTTTTTACTTGGCAACCAGTAAATATAACATACTATTCTAAAGATAAGTATTGTAAAAATTCGGAAATAGAATGGTCATACAAAAACTGTATCTTTATTTTCATTTTTCGTTTTCTAATGTTCCACCTGTAAAATAATAATATTGTAGAGAATTCTAAATAACATTAATTAATCATGAAGCGATTTAGATTAGATTACATTTAGAACACCGGTGGCTCCTGCAGCATGTTAATTAAAATTTATACGTCGGCTTCGTTCATTTGCATGCAATTTTGTAAACTAGAAACGAAGTGTTTCAGTCGAGCGAAGGATATTAATGAAACGATTTAATTTGTGGACAGATGTGACTGTGAAGAATGTGTCTGAACACATCTAGTTGTATAAATTGTTCTCTAAGGAAAGATCCTTTTATTTTATCGGTTCGATTAACTGATTTATGGATCTCAGTCCTGATATTTAACGCTGGCGAAACTAGAGGTAATGTGATTTAAAGGATGTAATCAGATGAGATAGCTGACGTAAACAAGATGTCTGATATTGTAGAATTTAATATACATATTATATCTTTCAGCCACAATATAAGAAATAGTTCTGAAATTGTTTAAACTGTTTCTAATATAAATGCACGTTTCGAATTGATAACAACGAATTACTTATTAAAGGCGAAAATTAGTACAGCGAAACATTGCATTGCAATTTCATTGTTTCATTTTGCATAGTTTACTTGTTATTAATAAACATTTCACGTTATTTTTTTTATTGTGAAAAGAACCCTGAAGAAGTGTGTTAATTTTAGTGACAAAAATAATAGTTATAGAAGAAATTTGGAACAAATTTATTGCAACAGTCTGGTTTATTATGATGTTAATACAGAAGTTAATATATTCTACTCAAATCTATGCAGCAAAACACTTACTGAGCTAAGGCTTCCAATAGGCTCAAAATCTTTTTTACAAAGCAATGAAAAACACATGAGTACCCAAGCATACCCCCATATTCTCTAAACATAAACAGGTGCTACTTAGATCAACTTCTACTATTGTTTGGAATATATTTTTAAATTGCAGTTGGATATCAAACTAACAATACAGACCAGACCACCTCTGCAAATATAGTTTATAGCAAGACTAGGTCTTTAACCAGAACTAAATGGCACACACGCAGCTAGAGGCCCCGGAGATATTCCCCGTATCACAAGCAGCTAACAGTCCACACGACTAATATCCTTTACAAATAAATCACAAAACAATAATATTCAGACCTCGTCAGTAACACACGGTCCTTCTTATTTGAAAATACACAACATCATCAAAAGTCTCGGACCCCCTGTATATAAAATGATTCGATTAAACCTAGTGATTTTTCTTAATGTGGTAAAAAAGTACTTGTATTTAGGGAACAAAAAAGACAATAAAAAATTGCAGACCATGAACCTTTATTTTACAACCAATGTTTTTACAAATCTGGTCAGTTTGGCAGTGTATTCAGCCAAGCGTTCCTTTGAATTTTTTTACATTATAATGCCAGGACGTGAAATTTCTGCGTTTACCCGAGCAAGAATGACTGCTTTACATGATGCAGGACATTCTAATCGTCAGATATCGAACATGTTGGGCATTCCTAGATCATCTGTTGTACGAATAGTACACAGATATGAAGAATTTGATACAGTGGAAAACAGACCACGTAGTGCACGTCCTTGAGTATCTAATGAAAGGGAGGATCGGTATTTGGTGCAATATGCCCGTAGACTGTGTTATATCAACACTTACTATTCGAAGACGACTCCACGACACAAATTTACTTGCTAGAAGACCATTACGGACCTCCACTCTACTTCTAAGGCATCGTGGGTCTTATTTACAGACGCAACCAGAATTGGGCTGGTTACTGATGACAATCGACAAAGAGCCTGGAGAGAACGAGGTCGTCAACAACGACTTCATTTTCCTCGTGAAGTTGCTCCGTATGAAGGGGGTACTGTAATGTTTTGGGGTGGAATAATGTTCAACCGCCGCACCCCATTAATTCGCATACCACAGAATATGACAAGTCAAATTTACATCGAACAAGTTATTACGCCTGTTATCTACCCCCTATATAATCAATTAGGTGAAAATTTTGTGTTTATCGACGACAATACTCGACCATATCGCGCAAGAAGGGTTCAAGAGACATTCCATATCAATAGATTAGATTGGCTAGCCAACGCTCCTGACATGAATCCTATTGAAAACGTGGAATTTCGTTGTTAGAGTCATTCATAATCATATTCCTTCACCTCAGACTGCAGATGAAGTTAGTCGTGGCGGCAGAAGAGGAATGGAACAATATTGCGCAAGAGATCGTTAACCGCTTGATTATCTCAATGCACAGACGTGTCAATATGCTATTGGAACGTGGTGGTGGTACCGACTATTAGTCAAGTAGAGAACTTGCTTTGTTACATCTTCTTGATTTAATAAATTTTGTCAAAAATGTCACACATTCACTGGTTTTTAGTTTTCCAAGTACTCAGTTTATCGAATATATTCTTTTCATAAAAGAAAAATATTCAGAAAACAATATGCTTTTATAAATGTATTTTATTTTTCTGACAAAAAAATTTCTTTAACAAGAATGAGGTGGAGTAGAAAACTTTGAGGTTGTGTGTAATTCAAAAATCAAATACTAAATTTGCCAATAAAGAAATATTAAGCATGTCAAGATACTCAGTGATAACACCTAATAATCCACACAACACAGGTCACTAAAACTCCAAATGTCTCAATCAATAACTTGATTTCGTACACTCACACACATACATTCTTCGAGCTTTCTTATAAAAATTAAGTATTTCACCACTGTAAAAATCATATTAGGGTCTGATTGAAAATTTAAGGCAGCCCTCTCTTTCATTACTATCAATATGTATGTATATATGTCTCTTATTTTTTATAAAATATTTTAATCCATATCTTAAATTTAGTAAACGATAGCTTCTATAAGTTTATGCCATTTATGAAGTAGTTTTATGAGTAATAGTAGAAGTGTGACCTTCCATTTAACTTACAATAAATTTAGTGAACTTTAAAAAATACCAAGAAACGCCATCTGGCAGTTCAGTCTTAAATAGAAACTTATGTATTGTTACAGATTATGTATCGATATCAAAAAGTTTTAAAGTTTTTTAAAATCAGTTTAGTCGAGACAATGAACTAAAAAAGTTCTAAAACTAGTTGTGGTGGACGGATCGGAATGCGGTTTTTTGCATTCTCTTCCAAAAATTATTTGTAAAAAATGTGACGACATGGAATTTCTGACAAATCGGAAATTAAATTGCTGCAGCCAAAAATGCATTTAAAAAATGCATTATTTGAGAGGCCTCTTGGAAGATGTCAAAACTTGGTAAATAAGTGTCAGAACTGGCCCAGATCGGATACTCGGGGGTTTTCGAGGTCGCTGATCACGAATATGATGTTCAAATTGACCCCCTGAATACCTGGAGCTCAGGAACGCGATGAACGTCATCTCCCTGGGACTTTCCCACAAATCACGCGGAAAAAAACCCCCATAACGATTTTCGGTTCGCCTTTTTTGATTGTGTCAGGAAAAGCCACGGAGATGACGTTTCGGGTCAGGTTTTGGTGCACCAGGAACTCGGAGGGTCGTTATCGACGTGAAATTGGGATTCAGCACCCCAAAAAACCCCCATAACGATTTTTGGTTCGCCTTTTTTTATTGTGTCGGGAAAAGCCACGGAGATGACGTTTAGGGTCAGGTTCTGGTGCACTAGGTGTTAGGGGGGCCGTTTCAGATGGGAATTTCGGATTCAACGCCCCACAAAACGCCCCTATTATGATTTTCGTGTGGTTTTTGGTACTCTTCTCAGGAAAATTTTCGGAGATGACGTCCGCGTCCAGATTCCAGCGCACCAGGTGCCCGTGGGGTGTTCGCCGATGCCAGATATGGATTCACCGACCCAAAAAAAAAACCGGGCGCCGAGTTTGTCTTCTTTCTCGCGTGATTTGTGGGATAGTCCCACGGAGATGATATTCATCGGCGTTCCTAAGCTCCAGGTGTTCGGGGGGCCAATTTGAACATCATATTCGTGATACTAGTTTATTGCCTCGACTAGTTAGGTAGTTGGGATTTTCGAAATTGTTTGCAATATGACGCTCAAGCTCTCCATACCGTTTGTTTTGATAATTAGACCAAAATGTTAAATAAAGAGTTTTTAATTTTCGTTTCTCTATTTTGATTGAAAAATAGGTAGGTACACCATCTAGCGATAAAATTTGAAAGTGGAAACAATTTTAATAGACTTTTTTAGCGGGGCACCCAGTACTAATTAAAACTAATTAAAATTATTACTAATTTAAATTTATCACATCCTATATATAGAACAATTTTTTAAATTAATTTTAATTGAAATGTTTCTCTTTATTATAATTCAATTTAAATGTAATAATAATAACAAGACAAGACTACAGTTATACAGTGTGATTCATAATGTCATTCATTTTAAAGGAAGATAGGGAATAAATTTGTAACCCTATATGGCTTCATCAAAATATTTGTTGGGTACCAGGAGTTACTGGGAGTTATGGGTTGATTTTCTGTCTTTATTAGACCTTTCGAATGCGTGGTTATATATAATTAATGACGTTATAACTGAATCATTCCGTATATTGGAATAACTATAAAAAACATAACTCACCATCTAGAAATCGCATATACGATGTTCAGTAGTTTTTCTGGAGTTCTCAATGACTACACATTTTTTTAGAAAACTTTAATTTTTCAAGCCAAATGTAAAGAAAATATCGAGGCGATCATTTTCGGGGGAAATCCTATATATTTTCCGTGGAGTGGAACCCTATAAATTTGTCCAAACAAAGGTGGCATATAACCTAACCATGCAATATCTTTAAAGTATGAATTATATGGGGGTGTATATATCTGAACTTTTCAGTGACCAAACAAATTCACTTCCACGGCCAATTCACTGATGAGGAATATGTTCATTGGCGCACTGGTAGAGAAAAATGTGGTGGCGCCTCTTCCTGCATAAAGCACATATATCTTTTTATGGCTAGTGGAATATATTTTAGGAGTGTGTTTAAATTTTGGGCAAGAAAATTCAAATAGAGAGGGAGGTCCATTGAAATTAGGAGGGAGTTCAAAAGAACTAATAAAAAAATCAGAGCGCACTAAATATTTACTTTGAATTCAAGCTGAAAATAACTTTAAAAATGTTATGAAAATCTTGGTTTCAGGTTTGTGTATCAAGTAAAAATAGAGCTAATTGTAGGCGAGCTGGTAAATTTTAAGGTAATAAATTTTGGAATTATAGTGATGTGGACGAATATTGTCTTTCTTTAATATACTCCACATAGGCAAGGTGTTGCGGTACTTAACCGATGAGTACTCAGATCTAGGTTTTCCAAAATGCGAACTAGAACCTCTTCTTCATCATCGATATTGATAGTATTTGTAGCACCATTTTGACTTTTAGAACGAAAACTTCCTGTTTCGCCTAGGCAATTGCAAATATTTTTTAACATCTTGTGATTGGGTTGTCTTCGATTTGGGTATAATTGTAAACATCTCCTGGCTGCACTAAGTCCATTAATATTTGATTGAGTGAAAACGCAATCACACATTTCACTGTTGGAAAAACATTATGCCTTAGCATTTTTTGTTATCAGAATTTTTGCTACAAATAATTACTAAATTAGAAAAAAAACTTACTAATTACTTTTAAATTAAGGCAAAATTTACAAATATTTGTTGACAAGAAAAACGTTTGCTGACAGAAGCCTACTTGAAAAAAGTCAAAGTAAGAACGGTGGCTAAGATGATTTTACATGTCAAAAATGAATAAAGTTAGATGAATTAAACAAGAGGACTTTTTCTATGTCAAATTGAACAAATTTTTAACTTACTTTAGCTATAATTAGATAAAAGAAATGTGTTCTGAAGTAACAGGATATAACTGACGCCCTGTATAGATAGCGGAAAATTCAGCATCAAATTAATAATTCTCATGCCAATAAACATGAAACTATCAATTTTTAAGTTGATTCTGCTAAAATTCCAAAATTATTAAGAAATTTAAAATTTAAATTCCAACTTTAAACACCCTGTATCTCGTAAACCTATAATGTTTTTATAAGGTATTTATGGAAAATAGCACGCATATGTCCGGTATTAAAAAAAGGTGATCCATCCTTAATTTCTAATTATAGACCTCTTTCCATTTTGTGTTATTTGAAATAATTATTTATGAATATATATATGCGTCCACCAAAAACAATTTTTCCCAAAGTCAGCATGGTTTTATTAATAAACGCTCGTGTATATCAAACTTGGCCTGTATTTCCCAGTATATTTGTGAATGTCTTGATCACAACGGACAGGTTGATGTGTTATATATGGATTTCAGCAAAGCATTTGACCAGGTTGATCATCACATATTGCTTGCCAAACTAGATGCTGTTGGGCTATCTTACAGATTTGTTCAATTTTTAAAATCTTATTTAATGCAGAGACAGCAATTTGTTAGATGCGAAGGTTTCAGTTCATCAAAATTTGAAGTTACGTCGGGGGTACCACAGGGTTCAAATTTGGGACCATTGTTGTTCCTCTTGTTTATAAATGATTTACCCGATACTATATCCTCTTGTAAACTTCTTTTCGCAGATGATTTAAAGATTTATACAGATATTAAAAATGTAGATGATTGCAAATACTTACAGACTCAAGCGGATCGCATTAACGATTGGTGCAACACAAATCGCTTAAATCTAAATATTAATAAATGTTATGTAGTGTCGTATTGTAGGAAAAAGGAAACTTACATTTTTGATTATACACTTAATGATACTGCAATTTCAAGAAGTTATTGCGTGAAGGATTTGGGCATCTTCTTTGATTCTACCTTTACGTTTGTTAATCATATTAACTACATGATTGATAATGCAAATAAGGCATTAGGGTTTATATTGAGAAACTGTAAGGATTTTAGAGATATCAATATATTGAAAATTTTGTATTTTTCCTTTGTCAGAAGTAAGCTTGAGTATGGATCGATTATTTGGTTCCCTATATATCAATGCCATATTGATCATATAGAATCTGTCCAGAGGCGTTTTTTAAAATATCTTTCTTTTAAGGAAGATGGTATCTACCCTATCAGGGGAATTAATAATCAGATACTGTTGGATAGATTCAATATTGCTTCTCTTAACGTACGGCGAGTATGGTCTATTGTTTCATTTTTGTACAACTTGATACATAATAATGTGGACTGTGATGATCTTTTCTGTAAAATAAACTTTTTAGTACCGCGTGCTGGTTCAAGACATACTCAAACTTTTTATTCTGACAGACCTAGAACTAACATACTGCTGAAAGCACCTATTTGTAATGCATGTAATACGTTTAATAGTACCTGTAATAATTGTGATATAAATTTTACATCATTGAATACAATAAAAAACAGTATATACAACAGAGAGCTACTGTAAATGTAATTGTCACTGTTATGTATCGTTTATTTTATTTATTTCTTTTTTTTTTTTTTGTTTGTAGAAAACAGCCCGTTTAAATGTATTTCTTGTGGTTTTATTTGTAATTAGTTATTATTATTATATGAAATTACTTTATTTTTTCTATTTAAGTATTTCCTGTAATTGGGTTTTTCCTGTTGGAAATAAATGATATTATTATTATTATTATTATTATTATTATTATTATTATTATTATTATTATTATTATTATTATTATTATTATTATTATTATTATTATTATTATTATTATTATTATTATTATTATTATTATTATTATTATTATTATTATTATTATTATTATTATTATTATTATTATTATTATTATTATTATTATTATTATTATTATTATTATTATTATTATTATTATTATTATTATTATTATTATTATTATTATTATTATTATTATTATTATTATTATTATTATTATTATTATTATTATTATTATTATTATTATTATTATTATTATTATTATTATTATTATTATTATTATTATTATTATTATTATTATTATTATTATTATTATTATTATTATTATTATTATTATTATTATTATTATTATTATTATTATTATTATTATTATTATTATTATTATTATTATTATTATTATTATTATTATTATTATTATTATTATTATTATTATTATTATTATTATTATTATTATTATTATTATTATTATTATTATTATTATTATTATTATTATTATTATTATTATTATTATTATTATTATTATTATTATTATTATTATTATTATTATTATTATTATTATTATTATTATTATTATTATTATTATTATTATTATTATTATTATTATTATTATTATTATTATTATTATTATTATTATTATTATTATTATTATTATTATTATTATTATTATTATTATTATTATTATTATTATTATTATTATTATTATTATTATTATTATTATTATTATTATTATTATTATTATTATTATTATTATTATTATTATTATTATTATTATTATTATTATTATTATTATTATTATTATTATTATTATTATTATTATTATTATTATTATTATTATTATTATTATTATTATTATTATTATTATTATTATTATTATTATTATTATTATTATTATTATTATTATTATTATTATTATTATTATTATTATTATTATTATTATTATTATTATTATTATTATTATTATTATTATTATTATTATTATTATTATTATTATTATTATTATTATTATTATTATTATTATTATTATTATTATTATTATTATTATTATTATTATTATTATTATTATTATTATTATTATTATTATTATTATTATTATTATTATTATTATTATTATTATTATTATTATTATTATTATTATTATTATTATTATTATTATTATTATTATTATTATTATTATTATTATTATTATTATTATTATTATAAGGTATGTTAACCTTCAATTATGTTTTGACATACAGTATCTCCAATTTAGAGATTGCCTGTTCTTAATGAATCATCCTGTATAGTGTAATAAAAGAGAACTATAACTATCAGGGATAGCACATTTAGAACCTTTACGTACGTTGGTATGCACTGCACTAACTTTGAAGAAGTAGGTGAAGAACAATAATTATTGAAGAACTGCATTTTTAGATGTAGAGTAAGCAGTATATATAGTTACAGCATATACCATATCATTTACAAGAAATCTAGCAAAAAGTGAAGCAGAACCCGTCAATTTTAAATGGGTTAAATCTAAACTTAGAAGTACAATTAGTATGTCCTTCCTAACGGGGTTGTCATATAAGTAAAAGTTGATAGAATTAGGCAAATGGAGTAACGTCAAAGTACCAAGTCAGATAGTTCTAGACCGGTTGAGGACTAGCAGAGTAAGTTTGGTTTATATACGAGACCATTGATAGGTATCTAGGATAACGATGGAAAGAGAAGGCGATACCTCGAAATTCATTGGTTCAGAAACAGGTTCTGGTATAACTTCGGCTACTGTCAAAACGGCCGTCCTGGTTTGGGCAGAAGAGAAATTGAATACTGGCAAAAATTGTCAAGATTAACCCACATAGTCCATATGCAAGATGCATCTCTTGTCAGAAGATTGAACAAAATATTATTCAAGGTCTCTTCATAAGGAAGTTAAACCTATTGGATACAATAAATGTGTCTGCTCAAGTAAGAAATCCAAATTAGTTCCAAACTGCCAAAAATGTATTGCATGATGTTTACTGAAATATTCATAACTTTATTGATGAAATATTTCTAACAGTTTAAAACCAGTTCGGATTTTTTGCTTGAACAGACCTGATATATGGTCATAGTGGAAGGTTAGTTTAGCTCACCATTTGCCTCGATGTTCTAAGAATTTTTTTTGAAATCAATTTCTTTCTCAGTTTAGAAGTGATTTGCTAGGAATTGTAACTTTTAGTTAATCTGAACTTCAAAAGATGGTTAATTCTTAAATGGATGTCTTGGCTTAGATCAAATCTGACCATATTTAATAATATACAGGGTGGGTCAATAGTGTGTGGACGGAAACTTGTGGTTATACTGATATATATTTTTAAAATCTGCTTTTGGTGGGGGGTGGGGGGAAGTAAGAGCTATAAACTAAAAATATTTTTTACTGGAATTCCTAGACATATACAGGCTGATTCATAGTTAAGTTATATTTTTTTTAATGGAACCCCCTGTATATTATTGCATATTTGGATTCCTCCGTCAATTCTGGTGTTCTAGTGTTTCTTCATGTACCATACTTGGTACCTAAAATGTACCGTTCGGACGTTATTCGATATTTTGTCAAAAAGTTGATGTCTAGAAGCAGAAGAATATCAGAGGTGGGCGGCAACATAGGAGGCTGTGATTGGCGGAAATTATTAACGATCCTCCATACTACCAAGAGCTAGAAAGTCAATTATGAACTCTGTTTGTTATGGCTGATATCGTCGCTCTAATTTTGAAAACTTCAATCATGGATAACTTGATTTTTTTAAATGGAACCCACATATTTTTTTCACGTCACCAGATAACACATGTCATTCTCTTTCATCCGATATAAAGTTATCTGTATTTATTTTTAATACTTTTCTTGTAATCCACAATAACTTTTTACTATGATGACTATGAAATAAATAAATATTATGGCATACGAATTAATAACTAAAGTGACGTTTCTGAAAATAATTGATAACTTTCTAAATTCGGAACTAAGAAAATACAAAGTTGATGTTCAAATAAAAGGTCTATTTCATGAAAGTCGCGAATTCGTTTCAAACTATTAGAAATATTGGACCAGTTAAGTTGTGAATACGTTTTAAGTATGTAACTTAAAATTAGTTGGCCGAATATTTCTGACAGTTTCAAACTAATCCCTGACCAAGATTATTCAAACCTAAAAGATGAGAGTAACATTTTTTTATAAAATCATTCTAAAGACTGTAAAATGACTGAAGAATCAGCAAATACCGGGCGTTTTATTAATAATAAGCTTGGTCTCTGATGTGTGAAGAAACCTAAAATCAGCTGATGAGAGATACGGGACAGGCAAAGATGGAAGAAGTAAGGAAAGTCCTAGGGTTATAGTTATTGTGCGCTTAGCAGAACGCGGGCTGTACGAGTGATAACGGTCTAGCGTGGTCCCTTAAAACAAAATGTTTCTATTAATTTACCATCTCCTAATTTATTTGTAATATTATCCAAAAAATATTACTCTTTTGCCTAAGATAATTCCTAGAAGGATTGTGTGAAACTCGGGAATTGATCCTGCGGTCACAAATTTAAGTTTGTAATATGCTCTACAACGTTTTTTCTTTGTTTCAGGACAACAGGAACAACAACCGAGAATACCCGCGTCAGGAACATAAACCAAAATCAAAATTTTCAGTATTATAATAGTATTAGCTATTCTCCTAACCTATAATTTCATAAATTAAGTAAACTAATCTAGGACTCAAAAAATATCAATAAAAATATTTTTTAACTTGAATATATTAATTGTTTGCCTTAAAGATAATGTTCGTCCAAACCGAATTTAATAAATCAAACAACAATAATGAATTAAGTAGGCCGCGCGACGCCTCGTCGGATAACTACGACGGTCTGATGTACGACCTGGACCTGATATCTAGATTCTGCATGCCCATCTGTTCGCGCGATAACGAAATTAGAGAAGTGGCTTTGGATGTTATATCGAAGACGGTGGAGGGCTGGCTGGACGGGGTTGGCAGCCCCAAGCGGTATCAAGCCGATCGCCGGAGATTGCAGAATGCATCGAACGGATGCGCGTGTTCGGCGGACATCGTCGGCAATACCGTTCATGACGTCCCCAAGGAGTATTTGGACCTCGTAGCGTTACACTTACCTATCATTTTAAGGTTGTCTTTAAGTTGTCCTTTCGTCAACGTCAGGGAGAAATGTCAACATATCCTGGAAATCGTGCAGGTAAGATTTTTCTGAAAACATTTTGCATGCGACCTATTAAGTCTCTTAAGTAATTTTGTGGTGCCCTTATGAAATCGAACTAAATAAAAGTTATTTAAAGTAAAATTTGTCGTAAATCTGAATTTTCAGGCCAGAGAATTAGAAAAGCCAGTCATATTCGTATAATGATTTCAATAGCCGCATACCATATAAGGTAAACTAGGTACCACTATGATAATTGTATTAAAATAATAAAAGCACTACTTAGATGCATGCAAAGATGGTTGAATGTAGCTAAAAAGTATACTACTGCAATTAATTATCGATACATTATGGCTATTGCAAAAAGAAATGATAAAAGGCCTATGTATTATACGCTGATTTGAATGACGCCTATCCATCAACTTAGACATAATATAAAATAAATAAAAAGCGCCAAAACAGAATTAGTAAAGGGTATACAAATATATGCTTGCAGTCTTTCACTAAATAACTAGGTATTTTGTCATCACCAGAAGTTGGCTTGTTCTTGAGACTATCTATAGACGACAATAATATATTTGAAACTGAACTCGACTCGATTTTTAAACCAGGAAAGTAATTTAACCTAATTTCAGGAGTTGTATTACTACTGTTTATATACACACTATTGAAATAACTACAAAAAGCATTTACAATAGAATCCGGTCTGTTAAATGTGGTAACGTCATCAGACAATTGCGAAGGAATTCTAGACGAGTTTCTTTTATGTTGAATAAATTTCCAAAATTCTTTAGTATCATTTTCAATGGAGATCTGGACATTATTTATATATGACTGATACGCTACTTTGATTAATTGCTTTATTACTTATTGTAGTAGTAATCAGTATAGACTTTTTTTGAATTTAGTGTGATACATGTTTTTTATTTTAATAAGTGAAATAATCTCTTACTGAACCATATTGGGTACTTGCGCCTTCTATTAATGAACAATGGAACGCAATAATCAAATATTGAATACAAGTTCGAGTAAAACTGACTACATGCATCATTGACATCTGTAAAATTATGCAAGAAATTCCAATCAACATTAAGCAATGCTTGATATAGTGTAATATAATCGACTTTCGAAAAATTATAAGTCTTATTAACATAATTAGAAGTGAAATTAAACTTAGGAACAGTATTAATAGTGATATCAAGACGAAGGGGAGGATGATGTAGATCTACCCTAGCGAGAGGATTATCATCATAAGCAACTTCACATTTCATGTTGCAGATAACTAAATCAAGTAACCTACCATTTGCATTAGTGACATTGTTAATTTGCACAAGCTGAAAAAATTATAAAAAAGTTCTCATTAATTGACAATATGTATTATTTACTTGAGCATTATTGAAGTGAGGTATGTTAAAGTCACCGACAATTAAAATCTTAGTATTTTGAGGCAAAACATCTTCAAATAAATCAATAAATAATTCAAAATCAGCAATAGACGTTGCTGGCGGCACATATATTAAATAAATGAATAATCGTTAAATATATACTTGCCACCCACAATGTCTATGCTGGGAATACGTGAAGTAATATGAGACAAATCAATTGATGTTACATTAAAAGTATTTCTATACGCATGTAAAACACCACCACCGTAAGACTTGTTTACTAAATCACATTTTCTGTCGCACCGTGCAACACAAAAAGGAAAATAAACGGAACTAAAAATGTAATTCGAAAGCCACGTCTCACACAAGCAGATAATATCGAACTCAGAATCACTCACAGAAGGAAAGAATTGGTCAGCCTTTATTCTACGACCACGAACATTTTGAAAATAAACTAATAAACTAATAGCTAAGTAATCACTGAAAAAAAAACAGTGCCGCTAGCATTACTCAAGATAATCTCCTATAATTGTCGAATTGCTCGATCATTTGTACCACTTGCAAATATCAAACTTATGTATTTTATCGAAGCAGCAGAAATTGGCAATAAAAGAAACATCGATGACAGCGATTTAGAGAATTTTCCGACAGTTGAACTATCACGAGGACAATGAAAAGGCAGAAAAAACGTTGAAAGAAAAGTGCAGTAAGTAAACAAAGTTAAAATAATATCGTTGCCTAATATCTTCATTACTACGTTACAGGTCTCTAAAGCCTTGAAATTTCAAATTTTATTTTTTTACAATTTCTGAACTAAGCATCTGAATGCAATGCTTTAATGGTAGCTAGGTAACATGTATTTCATATCTCTCTTTCATGTTATAAGTAAATTTATAATTTACCCCGCAGAATGTAGGCCCAATATGTAATAATTTAAAATTTTCAAGGGGTGGCCATTACTCTATACAAATTCTAAATATAATTTCCCTAAATGAATTTCTAACAAAATTATACTTTTGTTTGAATTCGATAAAATTATTAGTTGGCATAGATTTGCATGTTGTCTGCGCCTCCACCATGTTTGTAAGTACCATCGTTATCGTTAATAATTACTGCTATAAATAAAACACAGTCACCCTGCTATATTTATTACAAAATTAACAAAATATCATTTATAGAAAGTTTAGTGGTAGTTGTAGAAAATTTAAATGTTATTTTAGAGAATGATTTATATGATCATAAAGAGAACTTTCATGCTAAAAAATTTCAAATATGAGAAATGAAAAAGTGAAATAAAGCCATCTTCTGAGATCTCGAAAAGGGTTTAACATGTATGTGAAAAATATAATTTGTCCACGACTATCTTATAAAATTCTTGTTATATATACATGTTTCCTCAATAGTAATAATATTCAGTACGTGTATGCATTAGTAAATAATGAAATCATCATTTACTTTTTTCAAGGAATGGTAAATGAACTGACAAATATAAATTCACTATACACAATATTAACATTTTTTTGAACGATAGCAATTTACTAATAAAATTTTATTTGCTTTTTAAATTTATCAAGTGAACGACCAATGTTAAATTTGAAAGTATGGTGTTTTGACAGTTGTGAATTGTATGTTATGTCATGTTCATATTATGAGTGTCAACATATTGTGTTATGTTTTCAGTAAAAAGTTTTCTAAATGATTGTTAATAGTCGTGGATAAAGTATAGTTTTTTACGTGCAAATAATGGCTGAAATTCGCTTGGGTTATTTACAGAACTGGCCTACGGATCGTGCCGTAACCTTCACCTTCGTAAATTACAGCCATCATTATATGCTCGTTACACAAATGACTTTTTAGTTTTCTCGAAATCATGTTTCTTTTCAAGTTACCTGCACTTACCTTTTCAAATTTTACAATAATAGTAAAACTAACTTTAACAAAAGGTTGCAATTTGTAGTGCGCTCTTTTTATTAAAAGTATTTTATCGTGTGGTGGTTGCTAGAAAAGTTTTTTGATTTTGAAAAAAGTGAGAGAGCAAAACGGGGCTCAGGAAAGTACAAGCACTGTTCAAAATTTTGTACATCTACTGTCATTACGATCAAGTATTGCTAATTACTGCTCGATTTTATCAAGTACTGATTTATTTCTGCAGGTCCTGCCTTAACACCATCAATTTTAACGCTACAGCTAAAAGCACGTATTATAATGTTCTAAAAGTAGCATTAAGGTATGTTTTTCACTTTTTTGACAGCTCAGTTTAGAGAATGCTTTGATACTGAAATTATAGGAGTAATTTTTTTTAAAAAAACACATTAGCAGAATATTTTTAGCTTGTTAATCAAGGCCGGATTATCCATTATAGGCTGAGTAGGCTAGCTAGGACCTCATGCTCGGATCCATATAGTTTGGGGGTACTTTGGCTGGTTTTGCGCCGTATTCTTGAAATAATGTTTTTTACAAATACAAGTAATTGTAGACATTTAAGAACTGAATAATATAGAGTTTAGCAACTAACAGCAATGCTATGTTATGTCACCAGCAAATATTCAAAGGTATGGAAGTAAAACGAATATATAATGACAGAGAGCGGTGTAACCAACATATGTTTAGGTACAGAAATCTTTCAAAATACGTTTTTTTTAATTCAGCTGTAGATGTAAATATTGTTATAACATAAACTTCTACGGTTCTGCATATAAGATGATTCACTTTTGTTTATAAGTTTGTGAAAATAATTGTTAAAATGTGGGGTTAGAATAGCAAAATAATGTGTGTTATACAAATGCATTTTAAAAGTTATTGTAGTATTTGAGGAAACTTTGAATAGAAAAAGTGTGTTACTGAGTTTTTGCCTGCTTTGCGGAGTATGAAAGAAATCAGATGTAGATTATAAATGTGTTTAAGGTATTTGGCCTGAATAGGGCACAAGTGTATTTCCTTAAGAACAAGTGTAATAGCAAAGTAGTTGTACTTGAGATCTCGGTAGACCAGGTACTCTAAAGCCGTTGAAATTAGGGGTATAAAATAAGTGTCTTGCATTTTTTATCCATATGTATATATCTTGTACAGCTCGAATAAATTAGTATAAAAGCAATCGCCTTTTATTCAGCTACCATAAGTGTAAGGTTAACGTGGTAGCGATAAAGTGGATAAATAAAACAACAATAATTTTATTTTCCATATTACTTTTGCTCTGTGTTTAATTTTTCAAAATTTCTGTCCCTAAAAAACACTACAAATTTGATCATTTTACGGCGGAAAATATGGCGACCTTAAGACAAAAATTGATAGAAAAAAAAAAATAAATTTATCAAATTAAGCAACCGATACAGATATAACCATTTTGTCTAAAATTATATAAAAAAATATATACGTACTGAATAGTTTAAACAGGGCTCCTACGTCAATTTTAGCCTACAGCTCACTATACAGGATGATTCACAAATATGGGAATAGATTCGTACTGAAAAATGGAGTCAATATCCTAAACAAAAATTTTGTAAAATCTTTATAGTTTCCGAGAAAAAAAAATATTCAAGTTGTATTATCTTCAACCTATACATCGCTGGCCTACTGTAATCGCCGCGTTCAACGCTTTCTCCCCACACGTAGCCCAGACGAATCCGAATATTGAAATATGATTTTAGTAATAACATTTTTGTGATAGCTTTTACATTAGTTGTTTAAGTTCCAAAATGGTTGGATGAAGATCGTTTTAATTAATGGTGAAGCAGGGGCGTATCCATGGGGGGTAATGGGGATGAAATACATTACTTTATAATTTTCCATGTAATAAAACAGGGGTGAAGTATTTGTAATTTGAATTACTTGATAATCGCATGCAAACAATATTAAACTGTGTAATAAGTAATATTTCTATAAGTAATATTTAGCGTTTACTAATGTAATGTAATATTTCTATAAGTAATATTTAGCGTTTACTAATGTGACTTTCAAGCCTAAATTCTGTAATTTTGCTCGATGCTGCTGCATATATGAATGCTGAAAATACCTCTGATCTAGAAAAATACAATATTTTTAAATATGCTTTCATCCCCGCCGAAAACTTTCTCTTTCCTTATTCTGTTCATAAAAAATACTTGCTCTTTTACATATATATAGGCATATTAAGTTAGACATTTCAATTATTGATATGCAAGTAAAAAAATAGAAAAATTAATTTAATTTCCATTATCTTTTATTTTTATAATACTGCTGCAATGCATAAATTTTTAATTTATATTTTATAATTGATATTGGATATTAACTTCTTTTATTTAACAAAAGTCTTTATTTATGTTTAGTTCTTTAGTCTGTTACAACTTTACCCCCTCCAAGATAAAATCATAGATACGCCCATGTGGTGAAGTAAGACATAATGCTTTATCAGCTTATCGTTTGTACGCAAAACGATTTTCTGGTAGATATGTATCAAATGCAACTACATTTACCGCGGTAGGACAACGCGGGCGTAACACGGGAAATTTGGAACCGAATCGTGGAAGAAATGGAGGTCCAGGACAGTCACGGCGTATTGTAGCAGCTGAAGAATACATTTTAGAGAGTGTTGAAAAGAATTCCCGACAAGTAGCTCAACAAATACAAGAAATGTCCCAATCAATAGTGTAGCGTATCATAAACGAGGTTCAATTGTGTTAATAACTTAAGAGTTCAGAACGAACAAGTATCAGAATCATTTGCGTTAGTTTGTAGAAAGTGGGTAAGACGAGTCCAAATCTGTTTAAGTGTTTACACGTTGGTGGACAAAATATTCAGGTTGTTGTAACGTCAGGTATGTCAAAATAAATTTATTAATTAAAAAGTTAAAATCAACATCTTGTACTGGCAATTTATAATATTCAACATTATTCATATTAAGTTTATTAGTTTACAAAACATAACCATTTACTTGTAGTACTGGAATAGAATTGAATAACCAGTAACTGCTGTAAATGTTAGGTGAGGCTTTTATCGCTAAATAATAATCCATTTTATTAGTGTATTATATTCGCCCCCCCCCCCATCTAGCTATGTGTATATTTACAATTCCTAAAGTTTTATATTTCTTTAACAAAAACGATTTTTTATGGGAAATAACTACAAAGAGAATGGCCAAGAATACAGGTCTGCATTTTCTTGTGAGAATGTACGTCACTTACGTTGAAAGTCCGTACCTGAAAACTGCTTCTTCCTATATTCGGAGCTACTTAACTGGGCGGTCACAACAGGTTATTGTAAATTCAAATTTGTCTGACACCTTGCCAGTAACTCAAGGGGTACCTCAGGGGTCTATTTTGGGGCCTCTGCTGTTTTCCATATACATTGCTGACTTTTATGAATATTTAAACAAATGTAGAGTGCATCATTATGCAGATGATTCCCAAGTTTACTTCAGTTTTCCGATAGAAAACGTAATTTCTTCAAATAATGCTGTGAACAACGATCTGAAATTATTGTTAAATATTTCAGCTGCTCACAGACTACAGTTGAATCCAAGTAAGTCCAAGGTCTTAATATTTGAAGAAGAAAAGATGCAGCGTGAAATCTGAGTTCAATGTCAAATTGGGAGACACTTTGTTAGACGTTGCTGACAGCTGCACAAGCAGCTTTATCCTCACAGGAGTATAATGAGTTCTAACTTAAAAATTAATTCATGTGCTTCTCTAATTTTTTCAAGACTGTCATATTGTGATTGCATTTATGGGCCACCTCTGCTAAGTACCGATATAATACGCTTACAGAGAGTTCAAAACAGTTGCTTTAGATTTGCGTACGGTGTTAGGAAATATGAACGAGGTGTTAGTGAGTTAATTCGAAGCAGCGGTTACCTTAACCTTGTATATTCTCGGAAATTACATTTATTAAGTCTAACTCACAAAATATTGAACAGCTGTGTTGCTGAATATCTGTATGGAAAGCTGCAGAGGCTCCATAAAGAATCAGCATCGTTCAAATCACGGTATTCGCGTCTTTTAGAAATTCCTCGCCATGCCACTGCTTTATACACTCGAAGCTTGGTCTATCACGCCTGTAAGGATTACAATGGCTTACCTGCAGAATTTAAAAACTATTCAATCTTAAATTTTAAGAAATAATTAAAGCATTATCTCTTGGAAGACTCGTAGCATTCACTGACTGGGTTTCCGCCGCTTTATATATTTACGAGTAGCTCTGTTTGGTTTCGCTTTATCGGTTTTTCATGCATTCAGTTTATGAGTATTTTGTATCTATGAATCTGTTAGAATGTTGAATTTTGTCTGTATTTTTTGCATGTACTTGGACATCGATTGTATTGTAAATGTATACATTGTGTTATTTTCTCTCAAGGGTTAAGTTGAAAAGCAGCTTCGGCTGACACTTCGCCCCTTCCTCATATGTATTCATTCATTATATCTTGTACAAATAATGTATCAATATATGAGGACTCAATAAAGACAATTTATTATTATTATTATTATTATTATTATTAAATCTGAAGTGCTGGCTTTAATTATTAACCAGTGGGCATAGTCCATTTTTGGAATTTTAAGGAATAATACAGATTTGCTTGTAACGCAGAAAAGAAGCATAGTTCAGTAATTATAAACAAATATTAGATTTAAATTTTAGAGATCCATAACTCAGTTATTACCGATAATATTTGGCTACATCTTACTCACGCTACGAGTTTTTGACACCAAGTCATGGGAAACCCTATGTTTATAAAAGATTGTGCCTCCCTTATTGAAATGACAATGAATCCCTGCACGTATCCCTTTAATCCTGCTAATTTAGACAAGCGGAAAATATTCAAATTATGCTTGCGCCTCGTCAGATTTAGTCAACATGAGGAGGGTTAGTATTCAACTTGATAATTAACAGGACTCACGGTTTTACTTGATTCATCTCCAAACCATTTAACAGGACTTAAGGAACAATGGCCGTTCCTACAAATTACGTGTACTTGTGGAACAGGAGGCATGTGCACAATTTGCCCGTTAGGATTCAGGAGAACAATTATACTCTCGGAAGGAATTGTTTAGATGACTTGACGTTTTAAGATTTTTTAAAGATGAATTGTGCTAGGTCAAAATAGTTGCGAGTAAGGTTGTCGACAAAGTTTCACAGTTTTGGAAATAATGTAAATAATTATTTATCACCATATTATTGAAGTACACACTTGCTAAATTGTGTCTTAATCAACTAGTATTAATAAACCAAGTAGCATTTTAACTAGGAATTCATTAAGTCAAGTAGGCTAATGTTGAAAACTACATTTTAAATACTCACTGCTTGATTTGTTATCATTGATGTTTGAATGATCTTGCTACTACTTGAGTGATTCATACAGTGAAAAAGGCTCACATATACAGGGTGATTCAGTTATTATGTTATTAATTTTAAGAGAAGATAGGGAAAAATGAGTATGATATAAACACGATATATAAAAAAAAAATAAATGCATTTTTACCGAAAAAATATTTTCAAACCGTTGTTTAAACCTCCTATTTAGATTGTCACTGACCGCTGGCGGCAATTCAACTCGATGTCGGTCTGACGCGACGTTGCCAAATTTAAATATTTTCTTCTAGTAATATGGAATTAATGCTATAAGTTATTTTTTAAAAATATGCAATTAACATATTAAGTTTCAACATAAAAAATATTTAATATTGAAATTACAAAACTCCAACGGATAAACTATTCACATCTCATTACGTAAATAATGAAATACAATCTAATACTAACTAGGTTAAAGTGTTAAGAGAGACTGAAACGTTTTTTTGTACTTAAATTCGGATAGTAATAAAAACCATCGTTCCGTCAACAAAAAGAAAGTCCTAGACATACCTATTCAATGATCAACAATCCGGCAATCCGAGTCTTGACCTACCGTATTTAGGTCAATAACTTTGTTTTTAATGTTTGCTCAGAAAGAGAACCGCTAAATAATAACAGAAACAAAGATAATTAAATTTGGTGTAATCAATAGCAAATCATGAAAGTTTTATAATAAATGCCAACCACAGTAATTAGCGCCTACATCAGATAGGCTGTAATCGGCAGACTCAACACAGCTTAAAAAGTTGACAGTTCAAATTCCCGTTTAATACGTTACTGGTGGAATAAGTCGTACATTGTTCGAGCCCGCCGTCGCGTCGGCTGCATATGGAACAGATGGACGCGGCCTTACTTCTCTCCCTTCTGCATTCATCAGTCATTATTTTCATGCGGTCAAGGTTGGTGAATTTCGTGTGTTTGTGTCGCCAGTGTAGTTTATAATTATTAATAAAATTTGCTATTTACCTAAATAAGAATGCAATTCAAGTTGAAATAGTGAAAAACCGCGGCTGTCTTCTACTGAACAAAGCCATGAAAAAATTTATAAAAGACATTTGGGTCTGTGCTACTCGGTACCTACTGATTATGAGTAATATATTTGGTTCTGATCCATATTCATAATAAAATGCGATTTGCATAATTTGGAAATATGCTGCTGTTTTCAAGGACATAACGAAAGGGTCACAAAAAATAGGTATGTATTTGACAAGACGCTTAATGAATACCTTAAAATGCAACAACTTTTAAAGGTACGTCAAAAAATATACAAAATGCATACATTTTAGATTGCAAACAAGAAGTTTGTCATTAGAAAAAAAAATCTATTACTTCAGTAGGTGATCTTGAGTGGGAACGCTGCTAGGCATCTATTTGTAGCGTACCAGGAGCATCGTCTTACCGATTATTATGAGGTGATATGTTTATCTTTTGAAAGGTCGAGTAAATTTTTTTTTTCAATTTTTTGTTTTTATTGGGCCTTCCGAATAGGCGATTAAAATGAATGACATTATGACTGAATCACCCTGTATATTTTTTGAAACTTGCCAAATGTTTAAAGAAAAGATTTTATAGCCATATATCAGAGTTCAGATTTGAAGCAAAATTTTCGAGGGGTGTCTCACTGAATTTTATACATCTACTGCTATTTCGAATGGTGTGTTCAAGTACAGTTTTATTTTTGCAGGTTCTGCATTAGTATCATAAATCTTGGCGCTACTGCATGAACGCGTCTATTATGTTAAAAGTAGTAACAAATTTAGTTTTCAATTTTTCGACAAATCTTAACAGAAAATACTTTGATATAAAAAATTGTTTAAATACTTTAGCATCAGGACCGGTATATCCATTATAGACTCAGTAGCTACCTAGGAACCCATGGCTTGGAGGGTCTTTGGTTGGTTTGTTAAGACAAAAATTATTACAGAAGTGAAAAAACAAAATTTACCTAATTAATCCAACGGCATAAATATAACATATTTTTCCCTTTTATCATATAATAAATTAATAATACTAATAAAAAAAATAAAGGAATTCGAATAAAAAATATTGAATTTAAATCGAGCTACTAATGAAAGCAACTTTACTCTAGGAGCAATATTCCGAAATGTCTACTTTTACAAACGTGCATTAAGTATATTTTTATTTATGGCAGTAACTGTAGTGGGGAGATGCCATTTTCAACTTTAGGAAAGGTAAAACATTGTGAACGAAATTCTGTGATGATTGTTTCATCTAACAATCTTTCTTTGTGGATCATAGAAAATACACAATGCCATGTAATAATTGCCATTTAATTGAATAGCTACTTCTACTTTATATTCTTATTATTATTATTATTATTTTCAATGTAAAATAATTAATGTTTTTGTCATTTTTTATGTAATGATTTATTTTTATTTTCTCCAATAAAAAGATAATTATAAACTAACCATTTTTGTTTGAAATCGGCCCGCTTTGATAAAATCTTTGTGCTTTGTTGAAAAATGGTTTCATCAAACCTCTCCAATCTTCTTGAAATTTTGCACATCTCCATTTTGCTGTATTTTCAGCAGAAAAGGCACACCTGAAACCAAAACAGTTTTGACTCGGTGCACTGAGCATTTTAAATAGAATTATTTAAAAAATGGTTACGCCTACCGACGACTTCAGCAAGGTATACCTTTTTTAAATAAAACAGGTAGGAGAATCGATTGTTTCGATAGTCAGATGGATACATTAAGATGCAAAAAAGTTCTGCCATTTAAAAGAAACATGATGTGCCACAAGTGGCACCTTCTACAAGTGACGTCAAAATTATAAACATATTTGAATTTCTCGTCCGCAAAAACCTCCGATTTACAAATTTTATGTAATATACTTTTCTTAAGCAGTTATTTACAAATATCGAAAATAAAATTTTAACTTTAACACCCTGTAACAACGTTAATAATCAGTTTTGGAAAAAATGTCATAGAAAGAGGTATGTAGTTATTTTCGGTCTAGAATCTCCTGAATTGTTTGCTCATCATTTCCGGACACCCTGTATTTAACTAAATTCCTCGACATTCACTGGCAATAGTTCTGCCATACTAATTGAAGTCAATTTAGTTGAATCGTAATTAATCTGGATCTGCATATCTGATTGTTTGTTGTTATTTATTTCATATTATAGCTATAAAATTAAATTAGCGCGTCTTCAATAATTAAGAGCGGAATAAAGTTATATCTAAACATACATATTGAGAAAGAGCATATTTTAAATATTGTGTTGCTAATATCTGCGGCAATCTACAGGTATAGAAGTAAAATCTACCAACTGCGGGAATTAAAACAGGATATATAAAGCTTGGCGTGCCCAGAATCGTTTCAGATATCTATCTTATGTCGTGCATATGTTTAGAGAAGACATAAATAAATACAGGCATGTTTTCAGTTGTTTGGTTTATGACAGCTTATTTATTTTCTCATTTATATTAATTCTTCCTGGAACAGATTTAAGATTCGTAATATTTCACGACAGCTAATTTATTGTTATTTATTTACACAACAAAAAAAAACCTCAGATAGACATCCCTTTGCATAAAAATTCTGTGAAATTAACACAGTAATTACCTTTTTGTATAATCGTCTCGTTAGTAACATATAATGATTTACAAATATGTACTTATATTTGATTTACAGTTCCGACATTGCTGGTGTAGGTAATTTTTGAACTGTAAAATTATCAAGTCATTTTCAAGTCATTGTCGAAGTAGTAGTTACTTAATTTTATTTAAAAAATATAAAGAACCAACAGAAAAAGAACAAAAGTAAAAGGAACAAAAAGAAAAACGTAAATAAAAAATAGCAAATATGAATTATTAATGTTGGAGCAAATAAATATTGTTATAAATGTTGAACAGAAGGAGAATGCATAAAACACATAAAAAACAAACAAAAGTTCTCGATTTTGGGAATAGACAAAATATTTCATTTTTGTCAAACAGGAGAGTATTTTTGACTTTGTTAATATGATTAAGGAACATTTGTTACCAAGAAAATTATTAGGGGCGTCTCTACGTAGGGCGTGAACTATTGGATGTAACTGTTTTTATTTTGCAAATACGGAATTCCAGGAAATAACTACTCTGCGGGCTATTGCTCCGACTTGTATTGAATTATACCTGCAAATCCTATAGCAAACAGCTAAAGTCATTCGTTAGCAGCCCACCAGACATATACCGGTTTAGAGCCAATTAGCTCTAATCAATATGCCAATAGGTGAGATAACCGCAGTGTTGTTGGATGTGTCAATTTTTACCCAATATTATCCATTCACTGAAATTAAGTGAAAGCTAACGACCTCTATCGCAATTCGGTGATAACGATATGTTGCAAACACGGAATTCCAGGAAACAACTACTCTGCGGACTAATGCCTCTACCATAAATATAATTTTTGTTGTTGATGGATATAAAACTAAATATGCACTGACCAGACTGTGTGTGACTGGACCGCGTCACACACAGTTAACGGACGGACTGTATCACACACAGCTAACATCCTTAAGATACCCCATATTTCATGCCGTATCACGCGGGCTAACGGCGTTAACAAATAAAACGGCAATAGGCAGGCATTGTCAGTAATACACTATTAATTATTATCACAATAACTCATTAATCAAATAATAAATTATGGCCCTGAGCTGGAACATTGGTTGCCGTACTTGGTTAAGCTAGGTATATAATTATAAATATGTTATTCATACTTATTTTATAATATTATCCTTCGACTACATAATCAAATTAAATTGTACAAATCACAGACCAACTAGACTGAACTATAGGGCCAAGCCAGTGAAGCCTTCCGTAAGCCTAACCTCAGCCCAGCTGGCTTCATGCTCTCAGTCAGTGTTAGACATTCGTTGTGGTAATATCGCGATTATTTTGTAAAATATACGAGTTTCCTTTGCGCAATTATGGGAACGTGCATTGTAGACAATTGTAATAGCCGATCAGATCGGAATAATGATGAAATTTTAATTTTTAGGTAAGTAATAATTAAAAATAATGGAACACGTTTTATGGAATTAATCGGCTCTGCGCAGGCGTTGTGCTGACATTTCCAGTATCGGCTCAGTGTTTTTTAGTGCCCATTTCTTTAACAATTATTCTTAGCGAGGTAACAAGTATTTAATAGTTTATTACATACATACATATTAATATCATGTGGAACATTTTGGTGATGCGTGTACTGGCATCTTGGAAACTATAAGAGATACGAAAATCGGCAGTTGGGGGAAAATTCTGTTGCTAACTTAATGATGCTTGCAACAAGATCTAGGTTTTGAGTTATTTTGAAAAAAAGTTAGTATGGCGTTATTCGTCTGTAACTTTTTTATTTAATTTATATTTAATTATAATTTATATTTGCTATTGCTATTTAATTATAATTTATATTTGTTAAATAATAATAAGTTAAGAATCTAATTAAGAAATTTACAATATTAGAATTTCGAACAGTTACGGTTGCGCGAAATCATCATCAACTTAATTTTTTGGTATGGGCGCCATATTGAATTTGAATTTTATTGCAACCGAAACGTCGCATTGAAAATTTAAATATACAGTGAAATTCTTCGAAAACATTTGCTGCGGAAAAGTGTTTTCAGATTTAAAAAATCCTCTAAATAAAAAAGTTACAGACGAATAACGCCATATTAACATTTTTCAAAATAATTCAAAAATCTAGATCTAGTTGTAAGCGTCATTAAGTTTTTTTCCCCCAACTGACCATTTTCGTATCGCTTGTAGTTTCCAAGATGCCAGTACACGCATCATCAAAATGTTCCAAATGGTATTATTTAATAAACCATTAAATACTTGTTATCTCGCTAACAATAATTGTTAAACGTATGGACACTTAAAAACAGGGCCGATACTGGAAATGTCAGTACAACTTCTGCGCAGAGCCTTTTAATGCCATAAAACGTGCTCCATTATTTCTGATTATTACTTACCTAGAAAATGAAATTTCATCACTATTCGGATCTGATCGGCTATTACAATTGTCAACAATGCACTTCCCCATAATTACACAGTGATTAGAACTTATTAGAGCAATTTCTGAAAAATATGTAGATGTAAGAATAAATCATAAAACAAAAATAATCAATACCTTAAAAGGCACAAAGCAACAAGCATTAAATAAAGTAAACACTATTTAAAGGGCGATAAAGATTTTAATATAACTAGAATTTTATTTTAAACCCTGATTTAAAAATATTTCACAAAACTTCTCAAAACAATTAAATATTTTATGTTAGTTAAAAATATATTCCTTCCTATTTCACATTACTTTTAAATAAAAATTATTAACTTTATTAAAATTTCATCAAATATTATAATAATATACATTTTTCTGAATCAGACTCTGTCAAAAGAGGCGGAGCCAAACTTCCGCAAACACTCCACTGCTCCCCTGTCGAGGCTTCATTGGTATCGTTGTATTGAATAGCATGGGTACAGTCTAGTTGGTCTGTGGTACAAATGATACCAACAACTAGGTATTTATTAAATTCGTATTTTCTAAAATGCAAGTACATTTCTGATAGACAATATACTTTTCGAACATTTTATTGTTTTTTGAAATTAAGTTTTTGACATTTAATTAACCTTTCCGGAAATAAAAGTCATCTGAAATACAGACGACGTTTCTAAATTTAAATTTACCGTTCCTGAAATATATCTCAAAAAGGTGTAAATCCTGGAAAACTGCCATTTAAAAATAGACTAGAAGGCATGGATTTTTATAACAGCCTTATCGCTTCGCTTAGCTGTAGGAATAGAGGTATTTATAATACGGAATGACATTAACCTTCGTTATCGATTTAACAATGTACAGGCCTTTGAGTCATAAAAGTATTAATTTGAACGTACTTTGATACCTCTGGGAATAATTTACATTAAATTAATGGACCGAGAAGTATAAGGTTTCGGTTCGTTATTAATTAAACTAGCTTAAATTTCACTGCGAAAATATAGCCCAGCAAATATCTTAGTCCTGATTTGATTAATTTGGAAAAGGCAAAAGGAAACTTGAACAATTCTCTATTTAAAATGAATTGTGCTCTACCTAGATCAGCGTTTCCCAACCGGTGGGCCGCGATCCTCTAGCAATAAGAAGGTTAGTGGAGGTTATAGGTAGTTTCCTTTTTTTGAGAACAAAAATCAGCACATAACATATTTGTATAATGGTTGATGTGTGGTTGAATACCTTGTAACAAATAAATGTAACTGTAACTTTAAAGAATATTACATTGATATGTATTTCGCAATGAAATATTTAACATTGACATTATTTTATGACGTACAGTAACTTGTTTTTTTATATTTTATCCAATTGTGACAAATTAAAACGACTTTATACAATGGACAGGCCTATGTCTAAAAAAAAATGAAGAATCGTTGAAAACCAAAGGTTGAAACAACGGAAAAATGTTATTTAACTAAACAAGAAACGTTTATTAAACATTATTAAGCTACGTTCAAATAACGGAAATTAAACAGACAGTTAATAAACGTTTATGAAACGTTTTATTAACGTTTATAAAACCTTTCACGTCACGTTTTAATAACGTTTTATATAACGTATTCTTTAACACTAGTAAAAAAGTATATGGTACAATTTTATTTTCAAATTATGGTAATAATAATAATTCAGTGGTGATTAGATATAACGGAACTTCGAGAATCAACTACTCTGAAATTTGAGGGCTAATTCTAATTTGAGGGCTCTACCAGTAGCGAATTTACACTAGAGAAACATAGCCAGCCAGGTTTTATATCTAGCCAATAGAGGATAGAAGTATCAAAGGACATGAGTGCGCGAGATATAAACATCTTGTAGTCATTATATTTTGCCGATTTGGATGTATATTACACAAATATTGTAAAATAAACGTAATCTTCTAGTGTTCAACCTCTTTTATACGTTTAAGGTGACCATATCTGGTGACCATATAAAAGGTGAAATGTCGATGTAATTTTAAAGTTAGGAATGTTAGTTACCAAAATGAATTATACATCATTGGATAATAGAAAGTTAAACTTATGTAGTGTTAGTAATTATATTGCCAAAATGTAGCAATTTTATACTTAAAATATTTATTGAATGTGACTCTTTTTATGGAATTTTTACATAAACTTCAACAATTAATTTTTCACATTTAAAAGCCAAAATAAGAAAAATGGACACAAAACTGTAGAAAATTTAAAATTATCTATGTCGATATGCACATTGTTTTGATTATCGCCATATTTAACGATAGTAAGATCACGTGATTTTCAATTATCAGTATTTTTTTAACCATAAATAGTTTAGTTGTTACTAGATAGCAGTATCTGTCAAGGGTTTCAAATCTTACTGTGTTGTACACTACTCTGCTAATACACGGTGACGGCGCCCTTAAGTTTTTAACTAAAAATAAACGTTAAATTTTCAACGCGTTTAATCAACTACTACAATGTTTTAAAAACGTATGTGTACTCATTGGGCATATTCTATACTTATACTATGTGCAGCTATGTAAATAAATAAAGTTGTAAGCCAAAATATTATATGATATGATATAATTTTCTCTTGCCACAGTCATCATGGATACGAGTATATGGGCCAATTGTATTTCAGTATTACCTAATATTGTATAAATTGGTTCTAATAAAAAAAACATTGCACTTAAAGCTCAGTTAAATATTATTAAAATATACAGGGTGTTCGGAAATGATGAGCAAAAATTTCAAGGGATAATTCTAGACCGAAAATAAATTCTACCTCTTTCTATAACATTTTTTCCAAAACTGATTATTAACGGAATTACCTACCCTATACTATACCTTTTGCCATAATATTTTGACGAAATTTCGTATATGGGGGTTTTTCGGGATGAGGATTATAAATTTGTCCACCGTTTTTTCGCATTTTGTAGAGGGCGCCACATACGAGCATTTATTTTGATTTGATTAGTTCCAATTTTTTTGTGCTACACTTTATGCGAAATTTGACTGAATATTTTTGTTCTCCTAACCTTTTGACATAAAAAGGTATACTTTATTTGTTTCGATAAATCTAACCGTTTTCGAGAAAAACGCTAAAATAATATTGCTTGCATTTGATGAATGCGAAATCATTTTAATTTATTTTCTACATTAAACATAGCATGCTTTGGAAACAAGCGCTTAGCTGTCTTCTAAACATGTTTAGAGAATTAGTTTTGACAGATAATAATTTTGTATAAATTCTTTTGTAGTAATTGTTATCATAAAAAAAATAATAAAAATGAATAATTACTCTAACGTTGAGTTGCGTGACACGCATTATTATTACGGTTTAGCTGCTGGCAATGCTCTTGCAGCACGACGTTGGTATCGCGAAGCATTTCCAAATAGAAACCTACCCCAATCGCGAATTTTCAGTATTATTCATCGAAGACTGGGAGAATTTGGATCGTTCGTAACTAGAATTTTTGATGTAGGTCGACAACGGAATACTAGAACAGCAGAAGCAGAAGCTCGTATTTTGAATTCGATAGAGAATATTCCCAATGCAAATATAAGAAAAGGTATTGAGGAGGGCATTCCAAGGAGCTCCGTACATGAAACAATACGCGAACAAAGTCTTAATTCGTACCACTACCAAAAGGTGCAAGCCTTATCTGCCGTAGATCCTGCTGCTCGTGTGAATTTCTGCAATACAATTAGAATACTTAAAATACAGCGTGGTTATCAAAATAAGTTTTCCGTTAACGTGTGGACCGATATTGTAGGGGACTACTTAATTGGGCCACATTTCTTTCCATAAAAACTCAATTGTGAAGTTTACTTGGATTTTTTAAGAAACATTTACTTATTCTATTGGAAGATGTACATGCTTTTGTAATAATAACGACACTCTCTCAAAACAGTTTTTGAGCTTCTGGAAGTTACGAGTAGAAATATCATTAAATTTCTATTTGTAAGTGAAACAGCTAAGAACTAATGTTAAAAGTTTAAAGAATATCTCATTACGAATATGTCAGAAGTTCAAAGGAAATCGCAAAATTCCTTTTAATGAGTGCCATTATTATTGCAAACGATTGTACCGCAGCATTTTAGCTTAGCGGCCAGAGAATTCTAAAATGAAACTTGTCCTGAAAGGTGGATAGGACGCGGTGGTTTTGTACAGTGGGCCTCTAGATCCCCTGACTTAAACCCAATCGATTTCTTTTTTGGGGCTATCTGAAGACGCTTGTATACAGGACACCTGTGAATAGCGTCGATGAACTGAGAGAAAGGATTGTTGCTAATTGGTAATTAAGCAAAAGGAAGGAATATTTCATAGAGTTCGTCGGAATTTTTTAAGAATAATTAATTTATGCATTGAAGAGGAAGGACGTCACTTTGAACCTTTAATTTAAATGTTTAATTTGTATTTGTATTGTTCTAGTAACATGTATTTTAACCTTATGATTTTGTTAGTAAACCATTCTTTATTTGCTGAGGACGTTATTTTTTTATTATTTATCATTAACCACCATCAGCGTAACAACAAATGTTCAGAAAAATTGCTACTTGTTTTCAAAGCATGCTATGTTTAATATAGAAAATAAATTAAAATGATTTCGTATTTATCACTTGCATGCAATGTTATTTTAGCATTTTTCTCGAAAAGGTTAGATTTATCGAAACAAATACAAGTATACCTTTTTATGTCAAAAGGTGATGAGAATAAAAATATTCAAAAGTCGCACAAAGTGTAGCACGAAAAAGTTGGAACCATTCAAACCAAAATAAAGACTCGTATGTGGCGCCCTCTGTAAAATGCGAAAAAACGGTGGGCAAATTTATAATCCTCATCCCGAAAAACCCCCATATACGAAATTTCGTCAAAATATTGTGTGGCAAAAGGTATTGCAAAAAAACTGCATATAAAATTTATCTTTAACATCCCTTAATAATCAGTTTTTAAAAAAATGTTATAGAAAGAGGTAGCATTTATTTTCGGCTTAGAATTATCCCCTGAATTTTTTGCTCATCATTTCCGTACATCCTGTGGCCTGTATACTGTATTATTATACATTTAAAAACATTATGAAGTAAATATTACCGAAAAATATTTTATTTCGATGTTCATTTCTACCTTCACCTGAAAACTGGTGTTGTATCAATGTATTTTACATGTTTGCGTATTACGTATTAACGTTTTTGCAATAGTGTTTACATTAATTTTTCAAGTGTCAAAAATGGCTTGCGTGTAACAACTCGGAGTTGATGGATATCAATTTAATTTATAGTGAAGTAAGGCAAAATGCGTTAGCAGCTTCGCGTCTGTACGCAGAACAATGTGTTAAATGTAACTACTTTTACCGCGGTAGTAAAACGGAGGGGGGGAGGTCCAAGGCCTCCGCAGCGTATTGCAGCAGCTGAGGAACACATTTTAGAGATTGTTGAAGAGGATCTCCGGTTAAGTACCAGACAAATCGCTCAACAAGAACAAGGAATGTCCCAATCAACAGTGTTGCGTTTCAGGAACTGTAATAGTTCGTCACAAAGATATAAAAAGGAAAGAATGGATAACTACTTAATTAATGAAATCTGTAAATAAAAAGAACTTTTTATATCTAAAAACTAAACGAGAAATAACAAATACAGAATTACTGGAAGAATATAAAAACTATAAAAAAACCTCTTTAGTCTAATAAAGGAAAGAAAAAATGAATTTTATAAAAACATGATTAAAGGAAACATAAATAGTAAGAAAGGAATGTGGAAAACAATAAATAAAATTAACAATAAAACCAATAGCAGAGTTAACATTCAATTACTAAGCAATAAAGATAATGAAATAATAACAAATACATTTGATATGGCAAATATATGTAATGACACTTTTATAGATGTGGGAGAAAATCTAGCAAATAAAATTATTCCTGATGTTAGTTACCGTCCAAAAAGGAAAACATTACAAAATTCAATATTTATTGGTCATACAGATAAATATGAGGTGAATCGCATTATAAATAACATGCATAATAAAAAATCTCCAGGAATAGATGGAATACGCACAGAGACACTAAATCATATTGTTCAATATATTTGTGATTCATTAGTTCATCTAATTAATACTATTATTGATACAGGAGATGTTCCATCCGCTTTTAAGACGTCTGTGGTCAAGCCTATATATAAAAAGGGTGATAAACTAAATGCAGTTAATTATAGACCGATATCACTAATAAGTAATTTCGCAAAAGTATTCGAAAAAATCATAAAAACCAGATTAAATTCTTACTTAAAAAAGAATAGTATAATTTTCAAAAATCAATACGATTTTCGAGAGGGCGTATCTACTCAGGAGGCGATTGTTTGTCTAACAAAGAACATATATAACTCGTTAGATAAGCAGGAGCCTTCGCTGGGTATTTTTCTAGATCTAGCGAAGGCATTCGATACCATCAATTTTTCAAAACTCCAGCACTCTTTGGAAGATATAGGTATACGTGGAGTAAGTTTAAAATTTTTTTACTGTTTTAGAAAGGTATTTTAAGCTAATATAAATCAAATCTACAATTCCTATCAATGAAGTAGTCATATATATATTCAACGCAGGTTGGGGCTTTTGTCCACTGAGTAGTTAGTTTCACACAATATTATTAATACCTAAAAATATATAAAAGTTTAAAATTGTTTCGAAGTTATTTACAAGAAAGAACTCAGTATGTGTGTTTGAATAATGTATACAGCAACCCAAAAACAATTAAATATGGTGTTCCACAGGGAACCGTTCTCGGTCCCTTGCTATTTATAATTTATATGAACAACCTATTTTACCTAGAAAACCCAAGCCGAATAATTGCATTTGCTGACCATACAGTTGTATTGTATACAGCATCTGACTGGTCCACATTAAAAACAAAGGTAGAAACAGATTTTTCAAACATTAAAAAGTGGTTTAATAACATGTGTCTTACTATAAACTTTGACAAAACCTTCTTAATTCCGTTTTCATCATATAAGAATACATTACCGACATATAGTATATTAGATATTAGGGAGGGTAATAAGACCGTACATATAAATCTGACAAATAACCAGAAATATTTGGGCATTTATATTGACTCTCATCTTAAATGGGACATACACGCTGGTTATATAGTCAAAAAATTGCAATCTATAACATATCTTTTTTATAATATAAAAAGCATTTTAAGTACTGAAGATATTCAGCGTTAGTAAAACCTCACTTAACCTGTGGGATATTGGGGTGGGGTGGTGTATTAAACTGCCATTTAAAGGATGTTGCCATACTTCAAAAACGATTTTTTCGAGTAATTTTAAATAAAAGTATCTTATACCCGTCAGACAAGTTATTAGATGATATAGGAATGTTTGCTGTAAGGCAAAATTACTTTTACTGTGTATGTGTCTTTTTATACAACAATAAGCTCTTATTACAACAGGCTGAACATGAGTATAGTACCAGATTTAGGAGCCAAAGTTATAAAGATCGGTTCATGCAAAAGACGATAGGTCAGAGAAGTCCCAGTTTCCTGGGGCCAAAAATTTTTAACTCATTACCACCTGAAATTGCTACAATAGGGAATCAAAATGTATTTAAGAGAAAATTCAAAAGATATACTATCTCAGAATAGACAAAACCATAATAGAATAGATTTAAAGAATAACTAAATGCTTTGTCTGCGATGGGTGTGTATCTGTAGAGTATTGTGACAGTTCATGTAGGAAAAGAAAAATAAATAAATGTTATACTTTAGAAATAGGTTAGCATTGTACTTTGAATTTGTTTGTTATGTTTATGTGTATGTATATGTGTATGTGTGTGTATATACATGTGTGTATATATGTGCGTATGTATGAACGTGTGTGTATAAGTATATTATGATGTCCCTTTATATAACTCTTGTCTTCACGTACAGCATTTCATGCTCTGTGAATGTTTTGATATTTGTAGATTTAGAGATTTAGCCGTACCAAATTGTAAAGATCTGTAAAGATTTTGATTATGTAAATACTCTTTTTCAATAAATATTATTATTATTATATAATATAGTAACAATAACTGACGAATTTTTTGACCGTTCATTATTTATCACCCAAATTTGAAACTTGCTAACGTAACGGTTTAAAAATTATGACTGAAATTCAATATTTAACTTCTTACTTGGAAATCCTATACAGGGTGCGTCAGAAAGAATGGGTCAACACTAAGCTGGAGATGCTAGACACCAAAATATTATGTTTGAGCTCAGCATGCCTTATACGAATGTCGCTGGTTTAACAGATACAGGGTGTTTAAAGTTTAAATGTTATTCTGAAATTTCTCAGTAATTGTACGAATAATAAATCACACGTACGCAAAATACGCTAATACTTATTGACATGAAAATTTAACACAAGCCTAAAAAAAAAAACAAATAGCAATATCAGCACCTGAAAGAAAATCACCGCAAAATGCATTGAAACTTTTAAATGCAAATAACTCAGAAACCGATAAAATTAGGCGACCTAAACAAGAGTACATTTTTTATGTAGAATTGAACGTTCTTTTAGATTTCTAAGCATAGCTCAACAGATAAAAACATATGTTTTGATTTACCTAAATAATATGGTGAAGCTAGCGCCCTCTACGAGCAACATCAAAAAAGCTTTAATTCGTAATTATCATACCAAAAAACCCAACACTACCAATTTTAACAGTCATGCTATCAAAACTTTCCCAATTATTGAGAAATTTCAGAATAAAATTTAAAGCTTGAACATCTTCTATTTCTTAAATTAGCGACATTCGTATAAGGCATGACGAGCTCAAACATAATATTGTGTCTAGTATCTTCAGTTTAGTTTTGACTCATGCTTTCTGACTCACCCTGTATATTCGCAAGGCAGCCAGATATGACAAAAATGTATATGAAGTAGGTACTGTTACTATTTTATCTCCCCCTGTGTTCCCTATCATTTTTCACCACTAGTCATATACAGTGTAACTACCTTATTTTTCTTGATAGTAGCACCTGGTAATTTTTGTAGAAGATGCAATGAAATACAGTTGAAGATTGAAAGGGTGAAAAATTTCAGTTCGAGATCTATTTTGCAATTTCACGTGCTTTGAATCGTTGATGGCTCAATACAATCATTCTAAACTGTGTTTAAAAGCTGCTGTGGTGCAATCAACTCGTAAGGCTCGTAAGCCCATTGGTTTTCAGAAAAAAGTTAAAAAGATTGCACCGCAATCGATTTGCCCTTAATATTAAATTCTTCCGAAGCCTTTGCAAAACGTGTTTTAAGTTTTTGATTAAAATTATTAATTATATTAAATCTAGTGCTACCAACACCCGCCTGTTCAAAGAACTGTGGAAAGATATGAATTCTAATCACGATTTAAATCTACCCTTGGAAAGGTATCTCAGGATGTTGATATATTCTCACCTAGAAGTGCAAAAATTGTTGTTTTAGAGTGTCAACTCCACTGCTGATTGCACATAATTTTACCAACACCAACTAAACAGAGCAGCGTAAACTATGATTCTAGCTCTTCAATTTCCATTTTGAAATATCCAAATTGATTTTTTTTTATCAAGATACAGTAATTTGAATAACGTAGGTTCACTTCAAATACCTTTATTCTGTCAGTTAGATATATTATAATCTTTTTTGAATTTGAAATTTTACGCATAGTACGGCTATATTTTTACGTCTTGAATTTTTTGTAATGACGTCCGGCATATTGGATCCACTATCTGGAATTTTGGAAATCTGATTTCATATTGGTGTTTATCCATATTCGGGAGCCTTTGACAACAAACATTTTATCTCTTGAATAGCCCAAAATCAGATGGGATAAAGTGAACCTCTCTTGATTTTCTGTTCGCAGTGCAAAATTGAAGTCATACTTAAGGGCACTGCCATTAGTTTTTGTTGATAAAATTCTTCCCAACAACCGTGAACTTCAAAAGTACCCTAAAATAGTAATAATTATTACCATACTCTTAAAACATGTCCAATTAAGTAAGTACTAATAGTAACGTATTTTTATTTTAAATATATGTACAGGATTAGACATTTTGGTGGAGATTACAAACTAAATAGGTTTTAGCTATACAGCTTTCGAAGTTTATTAGTTCTTCATCAGAAACTCTACAATAACATTAGTTTTACTAATTATAAAAACATTGAAAAAGTTACTTACGAATTATGAGATTGTAAAGAAACCGACCATTAGAGAAACTGACATTTTAACAATATAGCACATATAAAGAAAGAATAAAATCAGCAGTAAAATTTTACTTGTACACACAAACAAAACATTTTTGCAGTTTTGATCAAAACAGTTAAAAATTATTCAAACCTTATACTAGGTGAGAGGCTGACCAAGCAATGAAACGGCGTTCAGAAAGGACATTTGTCCGCGGACTGTGAAAGACGATATACTTTTTGTAATCATATTAAAACAGCTAAAAAACTGCTTTGTAGAAGCCAAAAATTTTACAATGTTATTAAACAATTTGGAATTAAAAATAATAAATCTAATATTTTGTTAATTAAATTTAGGAATAAGGAATATTTTTTCTGCTCAAACATTTTTAATGCAATGAAATACAGTTGAAGATTGAAAGGATGAAAAAAATTCAGTTCGAGATATATTCTGAACTTTCGCGTGCTTTAAATCGTTTATGGCTCAATACAATCATTCTAAACTGTGCTTAAAAGCTGCATTGGTGTAATCAAAAGTTTTATCAGCCCATTGGTAGAATTTAATGTCTACAGTATCTTTCGCGAGTGAAATATAAAATTTCTACAGCTTGTATTCCGAGAAACAGGCGAACGCAATTTGTAATTTCTTTTTTAAGCACAGATCAGCCCTGAAAGGAAGGCTCTTTAATTAAATTAGATAAAAAGAAATCAATAGGGAACGTGTAATTTATAATCAAAAGGCAGGCGGCCAGAGCCCGATTCCTGTTTATCTAAATGAATAAGAGGAGGTATAATTTTTTAAAGAAATGGCTAATGAAAGGGAAATCAGATGCAAATTAGTGTGATCTCTTCAAACCCAATCAGAGGAAGTTTTGCGTTTGCGTTTTTTATGCTATTGAGATACGCCCATGTTATTAGGCAATTTTATTTTTTCCTCATTTAGAAAATCTCCGGCAGAATAGTCTTCGTTAAAAAAATATCCAGGAAGTAAAACGCCTGTAAAGAAACGGCGTAAATTAAATTAATTTATATAATTATATTAGTTGAATATTAAAAAAGTTTTTATTTAGACATAATTTTTATTAAAAACATAACTTCTTTGACAATACGCCCTTAACAGGAAAAATATATTTTTACTGGACTATAAAGGTATGCTAAAGCTAATATAAATCAATTTTCCTACAATTCCTATTAGTTAAGTCATACGTTCTTTGATAAAAAAAATCTAGGTATGCTAAGAAACAATTCCATAGACAAGTTTGTACTCAATAAATATCTAAAATAATAATGGAGATATTGCATGATTTTTTCCAAATACGTGTAGAAGAAAGTATGTATTATTTTAAACGAAATGGCGTTTTCCCTAGGCAATTTTGTGGAAAAATAAGCATAAAAACGGTATTTAAAAATTTAGTCTGACCACGCCTGCAGAAAATGGTCGCCGCCATAGTGTAGACCTGTGACGTCAGATGCCATTTGTACGTGTATCTAAATAGAGCAGTTTGCTTTAGTTCATATTTGTATACGACTTTCATGCTTTCGAACAACGCAGTATACAGGGTGTTAAAAAAAGATGGGTCCGCAAAGTAACGGTTGCGGAGATATGGAATGTTTTATGTTTTTAGCCCCTTTTTTATTTTGCAAAAACGTTGTGTATTTTCTTATAATAGTTGGTTGATGTTTAGTGAAATAAACAGTACGTATTTGACAGTTGTTCTCAGTGCACAAGCTTTCTTTCGCTATGACTGGTTACTCTAACGCAGAATTAACAGACATGCATTTCATGTATGGTCGTGCTAATGCGAACGCCACCGAAGCGCAACGTCTTTATATTGACGCTTATCCAAATCGCCAGATTGCTTCACAACGCATGTTTGGAAGAATTCACCAAAGATTGCGTGATACCGGTTCCTTGAGCAAACAGTGCCATTTATTCGGAAGACCAAGGTCGATTTCCACTCCTAGAGTAGAAAAAGAAATTCTAGCACTGGTAGAGCAGAATCCAGGTACGAGTGTGCGGAGAATATTAGCCGAGGTAGAAATTAGTGGTCCTCTTGTTTGGAGAATCCTTCACGAGCAACTGCTTTATCCATGCCATGTGCAACGAGTACAGACCTTAAATCCAATAAATGATCATCAAGCACGTTTGGTTGTTTGCCGCTGGTTTCTACATCATGATGCTGAAGACCCTCGTTTTCTTGCAAACATTCTTTTTACTGATGAGGCCGGGTTCACAAGAAATGGAGTGTTTAATGTTCACAATACGCATATTTGGACCGACGAAAATCCTCATGCTCTAATACAATCTGGACATCAGGCACGTTTTTCATTAAACATTTGGATGAGTATTGTAGGTGACAGGTTTCTAGGCCCTGTTTTTTGTTTTGCCAAACCGATTAACAGGCGTTGCTTACTTCAACTTTCTGCAGAACACACTGTATGAGTTTTTGAAAGACATTCCTTTGAGAGGCAGCAAATGTGATTCCAACATGATGGTGCTCCAGCTCATTTTTCCATGAGCCGTTAGATAGCATTTACGCTAAACTTTTCCATATAGATGGGTAGGAAGGGCCGGACCTGTTTTATGGCCTCTAAGATAGCCTGATCTGAACCCTCTATATTTCTTGTGACGCAACCAAGGATCACAATTAATGGTGGTTAAACTATATTCAAAAATAAAATATTTAAAACCCGGTTGTAACTAAGCAGTCTGACTTGGATGGCCTGCTAGCAACAGTGAAGGTGGGGCAGGTTCAAACAAAGATCTAAAATATAGGGCGCCACATGGTTGATATCCAGCCAGATTCTAATTATTACCAACCAACCATGAATTTAGTAATTTTAAACGAGCAATGTCTAGGTTATAAGACCATCTTGATTCTAAATACCTAAAGAATAATTGAAAAACGAAAATAATAGAAAAATAACAGTAAATCTATGAATTTATTATAAGCAAAGGTATACTATAAATTTTACAAAATCTAAGTTTGCTAATGAAAGTAATATAAATACAAAAAAAAAGAATCTAAGAATATTTAAGGTTATCTGCTTACTATCATATGTTGTGAGACATAAATATGAAGAATGTAATAGAATATACGATGAATATTATATACTTTAAATCAGGGCTACGCACTAAAAAAACGGCTAAAATAAATCACCCTGTACGTGGTATGGTGAATTATAAGTCACCCGGTATATTATAATAGGTTTGACCAACGAATGAACCAAAACTAGCAGATTTTGCCGCAATTATGGTTATAATCCATATAATTAAGAGTTACTGCAGTTTTATATCGATTGCCTAAGCTTAAGCCATCCAATATGTAACCGCTTGCATAAGTGTACTAAAATATCAGGATAACCAATAACTCAGCAAAAATAGCTTTAAAATAAACTTAACTAACTAAAGTTGTAAAATGTTTTAGAAATTAACGCCCTGTATAATTACTATAATATACTCTATTACTAAATGATGCTAAAAGCTAAATATTCTACTAATTATTATATACTAAATTTAATTTTAAGATAATGCTTCTTATGAAATATAAAATAGAAAATAATATGGGAAAGAAATGTTCCCAATCTTTACTGGAAATTCCAGTTTCAAAATCAAATCAGGTAAGTATTATGTAAAGTTAATAAAATATACTCATGAAATGCATTAATATTTCGAATCAAGGATAACTTGCGGGTCTCCTATGTGTCTCAGGACGCTGTAGAGTGCAAGGATGGATGCTGGAGCCAAGATGCAACAGATCTGGGCCTCGTGTTGCACTTTCAGGACTAACGGTGGTGCTATGCCGATCAAACAGGGCCGATGTCCAACGACAGGAGCACCAGAAGTTGTCTCAAGGTAGCTGCACCAAGAAAGCTGATAGACAGGACACCGTCGTTTCCAGAAAATACGTCGCTGGCGTCGTGCAGGGCACCGTCCTGCTAATACAGCCACTATCGTACCAGAAACAATGTCGTGCCCGTGGGAAAAACACCCTTGGGGAAGAAAATCAAATAATTACATGTGCCCAAGAAAAGATATACACGTACCTTCTATGAAGGGTGTCTCTGTATAAAGATGTTGAAATTGTCGATCGATTATTATTGGAAGTTCTCAAGAATTCTAAGAATGACAAAAGAAAATACAGGTTAAAATATATAAGCCACATGGCGTTGGTGATGTACTTACGAATTTGCTGTAATAATCCCCAAATAGGAAGTGATTTCACCAAAATCTCACTCAAATCACAAAATATAACGATAAATCTAGAAATCACTCGAAATAAAACCACACTAAGATTAATCTCGTGAAGGATGATTAACGATAAATCTTCTGGTCTTGGTGTGGATATAAGCAAAACTAACCAAGAAAACATGGCTTTTTCCCCGGCCTTTCTTAGTCAGAAAAACTATTAAGAAAATCTACCCAAATCGATAATAAAACCTATATTCTCAAATCGCGACGATTTAGAAGTTCGGTCGCTACTCGACATATGGAGATATGAGTATTCGAATAAACATATTAAACAGATTTCAACAGAACTCACCGAGAAAATAATAATAGAAAAACTGCATCTGATATTATCACAAAATAGTGAATGTAACGAGACAAGATATACTGGGTGTTAAAAAAAGAAAGGTTTAATGAGGTAAATTAATTATACGTTTTGATTGAAAAATAATGACCTTCTTCATTTCAGGTGCATGATACAGGGGGTTGAGTGTATGGTAACCAAAATAAAGGTATAAAATAACTAATAACTGATAGGTGTAAAATTAGTATGTATAATAATTAAGTGAATAAATATGAACAAACAATAATATGTGTGTCATTATTTTATTTTAATTAGGTCTTGCTGTTACCACGAAAATATAACGTTACATTCTTTGTTTGGGGATATTTGAAGACATTAGTGTATGGTACTCCTGTAAATAGCCTGGAAGAGCTGCAGCTACGGATTAATCAAAAGTGTCAAGAAATCCAAACCAAGGAGGGTGTTTTCGAAAGAGTTCGAATATCGTTGAGACGAAGATGTCGTGCCTGCTTGGAAATGGACGGAGAGCACTTTGAACATCTGTAACTTTGTTTTTTGTTTGTTAAAATCTTCCTTTGTCGGTTTATTCCTAATAAAACACAATGTTTGAAAAACGAATAGTGGTCTATATCTCCGCAACCGTTACTTTGCGGACCCATGTTTATTAAGTCTTTTCTGCTTATTTTGGTTCATACTATTACCTTCTGAAATATTTTACACTCTTTTTTTAACACCCTGTATAGGTACGTTTATAAGAGTTAACTTGTCATTGGTATTATTAGGTGTTATTGTGTTAAATAGATATTGATATTGAATAAAGTTGCAAATAGACTCTTAAAATGGGCACAGAAAGTCCATCTAACCGAGCAAATGGAAGTGTAATAAAAATATTTCAGCGTTCCAAAAATTTAAAAGAAAAATATGGCGGAGGGCGATGAAACGCGAGAAAAGAAGCATTACAACAGTTTGATGTAGTTTAATTGGAAATACAGGTAGGCTTAAGATCATTGAAAAAATTAAAATGTAGATTTGCAAAGAAGCAACTAATCTTTTCTATTAAGCTTCTATAATGTATACAGGACGTTTAGAACATCAATGGTAAAACAAACTTAATTTTTTTCCCATTTACTGTACTCGGTGCTTCATTCCGATTCCAAATAACATGTTCTGTATTTGCTCCTACCATTTACTTGATATAAAATGTTATTTGAGGCTTTTATAAAATTTTGTTATCTGACTTCACGACATTAAATTACCTGATTTATTCTGAAAGCATAATAAAACTAATAAATGAGGACTTTTTAACTTAACTTATCCATATACAAAGGTATATAGATGAGTTAACTAGGTGTTAAAAGCATTGAAACTGTGTTCATACACGTTTTATTAAATAACATTTATGAATATATTACAGAATTGGGAAATTTGTGTTTTACTCCGTCACTGAAAACAATTTGTATTTTATGACAGAGTGATGGCAGATTCTGCAGTCCTAAAAATGTTTAGCGAAATATGTTTCTTACAGTGACAGCTGCCAATTCTCAGTTACAGTAGGCACTTAAAAATTTGTGTGATTTATTATTTGTAAAATTATATTGAAAAGAGTAAGAAATAAATAATTGAAATTATTACATAATTAAGCATTTAATAAGACTATCGACAATTTACATTTTGAAACGTTATTAAACAGCAAAAAAAGCAGCAAAATACGAACCATGATCTAAAATATTCAAAAAATGTATTCCCCATTTTATTCTGGGTATTTCAGATGTTCGTATTGGCCAAAGCGGTCTCAAGAATTTAAAATCGTCCCTCTTCATCCCCCAGTGTCCTGTGAAATGGTTGTAGTTCGAGTTAATCTTACTGATCAGTAATAGTGGCTTGTTATGGATCTTGCTGTTCAGTCGGTGATTGTAAAGCTAATGGGCGGACTAAAATTTCGTTTTTTACATTTCCCCATGAATTCAGATATTGAAATTTATAAATTCATTTAGATATCAATATCTGTAATAATTTAATGATAAAATGTGACTTGAAATGTTATTTAGGCTTTGTCGGAGAGCATAAATTTACCAAACTAATACCTGCTGAGATTCATAGGTATATATGAATATGTGCTGCGCATTTCAATTGTGTTATCATTCACTTTGTCAGGAAAACGTTTGTTAAAATCTGCAATACTTATAAAATTATTACCCGAATTGAAGATATTATTACACTAATAAAATACGTAATATATACAGTATGCGCCAAAAGTATGGAATAAATTCAATAAAAACGAAACAATTATTTTTTGGGAAAAATCCTCGAACAGGTCGATTTTTAATTTAAAAAATACATATTTTAGCGTAAAATGCGATTTTCAAATGACATTTGTTTTCGAGTAATGACGTCATCGATTTATTTTTAAATGGCAACACCATATTTTTTTCCTTGATTCTGAAAGATCGTTTAATTCTCTATCAGACAGTACTAAAATTTTGCCGTCTTACATAGGAAAGTTTTCGAGTAAATGACGATTGAATGTTAGAAAACGTAAATTTAATCCATAAAAAAGTAACAATTCTGGGGTATGTAAAATAAAATACAATTGATTAAATTTTATACTTAAATTAAATGTTCGAATTGCCATCCACCAACTTCTTGACAATGCGCAAGTCTGTTAAGAAATTCTTCTTGTACATTATTAATGATTTCTGGGATAACTCTGCGTATTTCGTCCCGAATGCGATTTTGAAGATCTTCTAAATTACGTGGTTTATTAATGTACACTTTTGACTTCAAGTATCCCCATAAAAAATAGTCAAGAGGTGTAAGATCTGGCGATCTTGCAGGCCATTCTATCGGTCCGCGTCTGGCGATCCACCTCCCAGGAAAACAGTTGTCCAAAAAATCTCGTACAGGGCGCGCATAGAGCGGAGGTGCACCGTCTTGCTGAAACCATATGGTATCGTCAGGAATGTCAGGGTCATTATCGTTAGGAAAAATTACTGCAAGGACTGGAACAAGGTCATTTTCTAGAAAAATATCTTTGTCCTGTAAAGGTTCCTTCAAAGAAGAAAGGCCCACACATTTAATTTCTGAGGGTGTTGGGTATGTGCCTCTGCCATCCAATGAGGATTTTCCCGACTCCAATATCTGCAAGTTTGACGGTTTACTGTACCATTCAGACAAAATGTGGCCTCATCTGAAAAAAGTATTTGCCGGTGTAAATTTCTATTTCCTTGACATAAATCCATTAGAATTTCGCAAAAGTATAAGCGGCGATCGGGATCATCTTCATTGAGTTCCTGCACAAGTTGAATTTTGTACGGATGATATTTTTCCTTCCTCAAGATACGTAGCGCTGTGCTCTGACTAGTGTCATTGTTTAATGCAACCAATTGTGAAGAATTATGAGGATTATCCATCATACTTATCAAAATGTTCTGTTTCTGATTTTCATTAATGCTTGGACGTCCAAGTTTTGGAATATTTACAACATTGCCAGTTTCTCTAAATTTAGACTCTACCTTACTGACTGTTGATTGGCTGATAGGGCGATCTGGATATTTTTCATTAAATAAATCGCAAACTTCCTGCTGAGTTCTATTCATATTCCCGCATCCGATAAGAATTAAAATTTCAATTGTTTGAGTAACAGTTAAATGTGCCATAATACTTTAAATTGAATAATAATTTCTATGTCGCTTACAATACTTATTAGAAAGTCGGTGTGACAATGACACTTTGCAAAGATTTTCACCTACGTGATCCATAAACTTGATAACATTTTTGCTTTATTTTAATTAATTTACGTTTTCTAACATTCAATCGTCATTTACTCGAAAACTTTCATATGTAAGAGGGCAAAATTGTAGTACCGTCTGATAGAGAATTAAACGATCTTTCAGAATCAAGGAAAAAAATATGGTGTTGCCATTTAAAAAAAAATCGATGACGTCATTACTCGAAAACAAATGACATTTGAAAATCACATTTTACGCTAAAATATGTATTTTTTAAATTAAAAATCGACCTGTTCGAGGATTTTTCCCAAAAAATAATTTTTTCGTTTTTATTGAATTTATTCCATACTTTTGGCGCATACTGTATACAATACCATACCATACCATACTAAAATTTGTTAACAGAAGAAGAGATTGTGCTAGTATATGTGAGTGAATATTTTGCATAAATGCATTATGAAATATTCATATGATACTTATTGTTTTGAGTACTGTATATAATTCGAGACACTCATTTTTTTATCTATTTTTAATAATTTTAGTATTTGCCTTGGCGTTGGTTGGTATGGTATGTTAAGAGAATTATGAGGTGTAAGGTTTAAACAGCCATGGCCCAAGCTTATATACAAGAGTTAGAATTTATTATACGCTTAAATTTGTAAATAGGAAAAAGAATCTAAAAATCTTCGTGACACTACTGACTCCGCACCTGAAATTCATCTTTTAGTAAAAAATATAGGCATCCTAAAAGCATTTAGGATTAAATCGTTTCTACAGCTAAACATTACATCTAAAAAAGACAACTATAATAATTGAAGTCTTATAATTATATGGAAAAGCTTTATAACTCTTTACAAAAACTAACAACTTCGAAGAACCAATTTGCATTGACTTAAAACTATAATTACAGCCATTACCTACAAGATAAAGAAAAAATAGAATGTACCTTTATCCAATTATAATAGTTACAAGATAAGGAAAAAGTAGAATTTATCTTTATCCTTGGGAATATTTAAAATTTGTTTAACCAACCCGTAAAAGATCAAAGTGTATTGTATATACCTAGTGTACAATTATACTCGTAAGTAACCTTGAAAAATCGCATTGCCTTTTAAAATAAATTATAGGAAATGATATATTTAAGTTATACGAGAAAGCTTTTAGCCGGTTCATATTTTTTACATCAGCAAATGATCCGCCCCTTTGTTGTTTGCTAAATGTTGATTTTTGAAACAATATAATATTTAGATAATACGCGCATTTATTGTCTTTAATTTATTCAGCATTTTAACATTTCCATGAAATTATTATAAATTTGTTTCAACAGTGCTATCTGGTTTAATTTCGTAGAAACTTTATTATTAATTACATACATCCGCAAACCATGGTAAACAATTAAATTTAGCAAATAATAAATGGCAATGATTTGTAAACATTTTAACTTTGATTCTTTGTTTTCATGCGAACATTACATACAGTTATCATGTTGAAATTAATTTATTGACGAGAATTAACCTCAATTGTTTGTAGCTATGACTGATTATTTTGGAGAAAGATTAATACGAAATTTAAGCACTATACAGGGTGTTTCAAAAAGACGTGACCGTATTGCTAGTATTGATAAAACATTGTAAAGTAAGTGGTTGTTGTTTAATTAACGTATGCCACAAAGCTCAAATTTGAGATACAGTGCGTAAGATAATTTTAGAAAATCAAATTATTAGTTTTTTGTACAAAGTAGAGGGCGGTAATTGCTAGCATTTCCGCTGACAGTTTACTCTATAACTGTTTTTAGGTTTTTCCCATTTTAAGTCAGTGATATTATTATTAAGTTTATTTTGCACAAAAAAGGCGCTGTTAATAATGCACCGTTTTCAAAGAAAACTAAAAAAAAAACTGTATTATTATCAAAAAGGCAATCTTTGAAGTATAATATCTACTTATTTAGCAAGTGTGTCAAACCTCGAATCCTTCCATTGATATTTTATATAAAAAAAATTTGTATGGAAAATTTCGAGGTTTGACATATATGTATACTCTTAATAAATAAGACCTACTATTATATACAGAATACTGGTTGACTGTATCACAGTTGTTTGCATTTTACTCGAAAAGGGTGCTTTATTAACACGTATTAAGAACACTTTTTTGAGTAAAATGAAGTTTTACATAATATTGCATAATTTAGAATCCGAAAAGCCTGACACAAAAGAATTTACAGAATAAAACATCAGTTGAAGTGCAATTAGCACCTCCCACTTCATACAAAAAAATTACAACACTAGCATGTTCAGCACCATCAAAAACGTACTTGTTTCAAATTTTGATGAAATATGTTGTACTTTAAAAAAACATTCAAAATTTGATTTTCTAAAAATATTTTACTGAGTTGTTTTGCGAACATAGGTCGAACTTTTTCTCGTAAACGATACTTCTTTAGTCTAAGGTTGAAGCTACTCAGATTTATTATTTTAAAGCATTAGCCCGCCTCTAGTAAACTAAAAAACCTAAAATATGTTTCAAGGTCACTATTTTACGAAGTTGTTATTAGTGTCCATCAAATTAAATTGTTATTAAATTATATCAAGTACTTTAGAAGTTATTTAAGAAAAACCGATTTCCAGTAGCTTCATTCAGGGACACATATCTCCGTAGGGAGGGCCTGTAGGAAAAAAAATTATAGGGATTTTTATCTTATTTTTTCATGTTCTATCTGCACCCGAGAGATTTTCCACATTATCTCGGACATCCAAACTCTAAACAGATTTTAGTTTGTACGTAGTAGTACTATCGCAGTTGTTTGTGTAGGTTAGTTTAAATTAGGCAGCCTAAACCACGTGACCATTCAATATGGCACCGACAACAATAGAAAAGAATTTAAAAAATAGTTTAGTTTAAAACTGTTACAGCACAATTTCATTTTATTACATAGGTTATCATCTGGCTATTCGGCACTTCAGGCAGTTTCTTATTCAAAATCTATCTACTCGGTATTTAATTTCTTCAAAAAGTCGTAATTACTGCAATAATTATTGTACAATAGCCAATAATAAAATATTTTACGTATCTGTACAAATACGAAAATACGACTAAACAAAGGTCCTAAGAGTACATAAGGTTATTGTTGCCGAAGAACGCCTCATTCCATGTCCAGTATAACTTTCTGGATTAGGGAACCCAAGAAATGCTGCCGCTTTTGAAAACGTTTTCGAAATTGTTTTGATGTCTACATATCGTGAAGTACATTTTCCAGCCACATTTTGATGTATTTTCGGCACATTCTACAACATTGACTGAAAGATCTTCCATGATCGTCAAACTTCTTGCAATATTTGTTTTTGTATCCGGAATGAGTACGCATAGGTAAGTGCTTTTGTCTTAGACATGCGTAATATCCAAAAGGGTTAATTCATTGTATCGACAAGCATTTGCGACTCCCATAATCGTTGTAACCTGTAAAGAGTTCAAACTAAAACGTCAATACAGTATGCGCCAAAAGTATGGAATAAATTCAATAAAAACCAAAACAATTATTTTTTGGGAAAAATCCTCGAACAGGTCGATTTTTAATTTAAAAAATACGTATTTTAGCGTAAAATGCGATTTTCAAATGTCATTTGTTTTCGAGTAATGACGTCATCGATTTTTTTTTAAATGGCAACACCAAATTTTTTCCTTGATTCTGAAAGATCGTTTAATTCTCTATCAGACAGTACTAAAATTTTGCCCTCTTACATAGGAAAGTTTTCGAGTAAATGACGATTGAATGTTAGAAAACGTAAATCAATTAAAATAAAGCAAAAACGTTATCAAGTTTAGTTTTTCGAATTCCATAGTTCTTTTATGGATCACGTAGATGAAAATCTTTGCAAAGTGTCATTGTCACGCCGATTTTCTAATAAGTATTGTAAGCGACATAGAAATTATTATTCAATTTAAAGTATTATGGCACATTTAACTGCTACTCAAAGAATTGAAATTTTAATTCTTATCGGATGCGGGAATATGACTAGAACTCAGCAGAAAGTTTGCGACTTATTTAATGAAAAATATCCAGATCGCCCTATCAGCCAATCAACAGTCAGTAAGGTAGTTTAAATTTAGAGAAACTGGCAATGTTGTAAATATTCTAAAACCTGGACGTCCAAGCATTAATGAAAATCAGAAACAGTATGTTTTGTTAAGTATGGTGGATAATCCTCATAATTCTTCACGATTGGTTGCATTAAACAATGACACTAGTCAGAGCACAGTGCTACGTATCTTGAGGAAGGAAAAATATCATCCCTACAAAATTCAATTTGTGCAGGAACTCAATGAAGATGATCCCGATCGCCGCTTACACTTTTGCGAAATTCTAATGGATTTATGTCAAGGAAATAGAAATTTACACCGGCAAATACTTTTTTCAGATGAGGCCACATTTTGTCTGTATGGTACAGTAAACCGTCAAACTTGCAGATATTGGAGTCGGGAAAATCCTCATTGGATGGCAGAGGCACATACCCAACACCCTCAGAAATTAAATGTGTGGGATGGAATAGTTGACGACAGAATAGTAAGGCCATTCTTCTTTGAAGGAACCCTTACAGGACAAAGATATTTAGAGTTTCTAGAAAATGACATTGTTCCAGCCCTTGCAGTAATTTTTCCTAACGATAATGATCCTGACATTCCTGACGATGCCATATGGTTTCAGAAAGACGGTGCACCTCCGCACTATGCGCGCCCTGTACGAGATTTTTTGGACAACTGTTTTCCTAGGAGGTGGATCGGCAGACGCGGACCGATAGAATGGCCTGCAAGATCGCCAGATCTTACACCTCTTGACTATTTTTAAGGGGATACTTGAAGTCAAAAGTGTACATTAATAAACCACGTAATTTAGAAGAACTTCAAAATCGCATTCGGGACGAAATACGCAGAGTTACTCCAGAAATCATTCATAATGTGCAAAAAGAATTTCTTCACAGACTTGCGCATTGTCAAGAAGTTGGTGGATGGCAATTCGAACATTTAATTTAAGTATAAAATTTAATCAATTGTATTTTATTTTACATACCTCAGAATTGTTACTTTTTTATGGATAAAATTTACGTTTTCTAACATTCAATCGTCATTTACTCGAAAACTTTCCTATGTAAGAGGGCAAAATTTTAGTACTGTCTGATAGAGACACATCCACATTGACAAAGTAGGATGTAGCACTTCTTCTGTAACTGCTATTTCTCCTATGCCCTTTTTTTGCTAGTTATTGAATTCCACCAATTCGCTGGTAACACACGTAATGTTGTTTCTTAGGATTCTTGTTGGATTTCAGCCGGAATAAATTTGTCAATTATGACTTTTTCAAAATCATAATTTTTCACCTGCTTTCACATGGATTTCTCCTAATTGACCGGCATTGGCCGTGGTCGTAGATAAGACGATTACATTCGGGAAATTAACCAGCTTTTAATCCTCTCGAAAAAATGTAATTCTCGGCTACGCTCGAGTGTCCTTTTTTTCTCGTGAATTAAAGGCTTGTTAATTTCCTTATATAATTAATAAGTATTATATTTCACTTCCTTATAATTTAGTTATAATACCTAGGATACGAAATATATAAACATATTCATATGACCCCGGATATTCATAATGCCCGCTATCATAGCAGCGGGCAAAATGAATCTTTTCATGCCCGCGGCCATAAGTACTCGAAAATAATGACGCTTGGGTTGTTGGGTGGATATGTTTGAAAATATCAGCATCGGGCGACTTGCTTCCCTGTCCCCTGTGGGCATAATCATCCCTGTATCTCCCTTGGTACATAAATAACTATTGCCTCGTGTTTTTTTTTTACTTTGCACATCCTGTATCGTCCTGTTTATGTTTAACAATCCCGTTACTTTGTATTAAGTTATATTTATTGATAGTTGCTTCGCCTTAAACTTGTATTTTATAATGGTAACTATAAATTAACATTTAAGTACAAACTATCTCGGATCCTTTCACTGACTGTTCGACGGAGAGAATAGTAAGTCGCTGTTGCATGTAGTTGTTTCGTTGCACTTGTTCATGTTTACATTAATTTTGCATGCAAGTGCAGATGTAAAATCAATGAAATGAAACGAATTTTTATGTCCTTTAGTAGATACACCCATTTTATGCTGATGGACGACCATAATGCATTTAGAAAGGATTCTTGACAGAGGCCATAATATATTGTAGTAGTCAGTGGCTTACTCTTAGGCTAAGGTTAGCAAAAAATTGTCTTTTCAATAAATAGTTTGTAAAGTTTTTATAAATGCAATGGAACTAGTAACTATAATAATAGATAGCAAAATCAATTTGCAACTTGTATAAAGTGATTTATTTCATCAAACATATAATTTATATGGTTCTACGTAAATCAAAATCCTTGGCTATATTGGAGAGGGATTAAAATGCAACAAAGACATTCTTTGCTTTGTAAACGATGCAGTTCTAGGTTGGTTCTAACACAAATAAAGTATGTTAATTTTTCTTTCAGGATATTAATGACTAGAATCCATAAAATTTGTATTCATTTTACAACAATTTTTATGACAACAATTTATTCTTCTTCAATTTAGTTGGAGCAAGTCTTAGATAGGTTTTCCCCCTTCTTATGCTCCTGCACATACAAAAAAAATGATTGTTAAATATTGTAATTTTATTGCTTCAAATGCAATTTCCTTCTCTGAACCGATATAAGTGCAGATGAGGTGTAAGAAAGGGTTCAAATGAAAGTTCAAGCTATGGGTATGGTTACAATTAAATACATTTTCAACCTTTAAAACCAGACGTGATGTAGATGTATACATTTGTTGTGTGTGTAGTAATACAAGCTTTTTAAATATTTTATGTTATTTATATTAAAATTTTAACCTAGACAACAACGAAATTGACAGAAGCGTGCTACTGAAATTTGTAAGGCATTTTGTTGTTCATAGGATGAAAATACCACCGCAGCATATAAAGTTTTGTGTAAAATTTCATTCAAAATTAACACATGGTTGTTAAATCGAATCCACATCCGACCATACTTGGTGTAACTAATTACTTCATTATGGGTTACAGATTAAACTACATTTCTACAATTCTTCTTTTATGTATTCCAAGCTGTTAATGATATTGACAGTAGTAACAATACTGCCTATAAACGTCTATCCACGTTGTTAAAATAACTGAAAATTCAAATATATTTAATATCATGTTGGGTGATGAACAACTAACACAATATAGCACTTTAAAGAAACATACGATTTTCACGAAGTGAGGGACTACGTAGAAAATATGATTTTTTCATTTTCTATGAAAATGACTATTATTTTTCTTAAAACTTTTACGGCGCAATGTAGCACGTATACAGCACAATCTTTATTTTTCATTTTTATTCAAAAATGGGGGGCTAAGTTCACACACATGAAGGCCTTTGAGTGTTAGAACACCAGAGTTGGAAGAAGTTATTGTCCACGAAAGTGAAGAAGAGCCAAATACTAGTAGTAGGAAGATCACTACAAATCTTAATGTGAATCATAAATTAGTTTGATCTGTTCTAAAGCATCAAAAGTTATACCCGTATCACATACAAAGGGTTCAAGCCTTACTATCACAAGACTATCCTGCTCGCCGCCTACAATTTTGTCATTGGATTTTGCAAAAAAATTAATAAAATGTTGAATTTACTGCTGGCATATTGTTTACCGACGAAAATAATTTTTCCCGAGATGCTATAACGAACTTCCACAATAAACACGTTTGGTCTAATAAAAACCCTATAATGGAATTTCGATTTCAACAGTTTTCTTTGAATGTATAGATGGCCTTACTTTTTACCAAGAACTTTAACCGGTGTCTCCTACAGACATTTTCTTGAAAATGTTTTACCTGATCTACTTGACGATGCTTCCTATGCGCTAAGACGAATAATGTGGTTTATTCACTGTGGGGCTTCTCCACATTTTAGTTTGACTGTTCGTGAATTTGTAAATGAAAGATTCGGTAATAACGTGATTGCACGAGGCACTCGAAAACCAGGCCAACTTTGGTCACCCAGGCCACCTGATATGAACCCTATTTTTTTTTGTTTGTCTCAATACATTAGTTTGCAAGATTCACATTGAATCTGAGGAGAACTACGTCAACAAATTGTAGCTGGTTGTGATGTGATAAGAGCTACTCCTGGAAATTTGCACGTGTTTCAACTGCAATTTCAAGAAGATTTCAGCATGTAGTTTGGCTGAAGGTGATTATTTTCAACATTTGTTATAATAAATCATACTACAATAATTCCATTTTTAATTAATTATTTGGTGATTGTCTTAAGTAATGTAATGCGTATCGTAAAAATGCACTTGATCAAATAAATCAATTTTGTTGTTAATTAATCGAGGCAATAAACTAGTAAAAAGTCTAAAAGTTCTAAAACTAGTTGTGGTGGACGGATCGGAATGCGGTTTTCTGCATTCTCTTCCAAAAATTATTTTAAAAAAATGTGGCGACATGGAATTTCTAACAAATCGGAAATTGCATTGCTGCAGCCAAAAATGCATTCAAAAAATGCATTATTTGAGAGGCCTCTTGGAAGATGTTAAAACTTGGTAAATAAGTGTCAGAACTGGCTTAGATCGGGTACTCGGGGGTTTTCGAGGTCGCTGATCACGAATATGATGTTCAAATTGACCCCCGAACACCTGGAACTCAGGAACGCCGATGAACGTCATCTCCGTGGGACTCTCCCACAAATCACGCAGGAAAGAAGAAAAACTCGGCGCCCGGGGTTTTTTGGGTCGCTGAATCCAAATCTGGCATCGGCGAACACCCCACGGGCACCTGGTGCGCCGGAACCTGGACGCAGACGTCATCGCCGAGAATTTTCCTGAGAAGAGTGCCAAAAACTACCCGAAATTCATAATAGGGGCGTTTTGTGGGGCGTTGAATCCGAATTTCACGTCTGAAACGACCCCCCGAACACCTAGTGCACCAGAACCTGACCCTAAACGTCATCTCCGTGGCTTTTCCTGATACAAACAAGACGAACCAAAAATCGTTATGGGGGGTTTTTTGGGGCGCTTAATCCGAATTTCACGTCGATAACGACCCCTCGAATCCCTGCTGCACCGGAACCTCACCCTGAGCATCTTCTCCGTGGCTTTTCCAAACACAGTCGAAAAGACGGACCGAAATCGTTATGGGGGTTTTTTTGGGTCGCTGAATCCAAATATGACATCGGCGAACACCCCACCGGCACCTGGTGGCCCTAACCCGGACGTGCACGTCATCTCCGAGAATTTTCATGAGAAAAGTGTCAAAAACAACCGAAAAATCATTATAGGGGCGTTTTCTCCCAACGCCTGGAACTGGAACAACTTTTTCGAAGGCCCTAGGCGAGAGTTACACATTATTGAATGTGTCAAATTATGAGACGGTTTTTGGTGAGTTTGTTGCGGTCGTGTCTGTAAAACCCTCCGAGACGACGTTCCAGGTCCAGGTCCCGCGGTACACCAGGTGTCTGAATTAAGCGGCCTGTAATGATTTTTTGGGTCGTTTTTAGCGATCTTGGTGGGCAAATTCTCAGAGATGACGTGAACGTCCGGGTTCGGGGGCACCAGATCCCGTGGGGTGTCGCCGATGTCATATTTGGATTCAGCGACCCAAAAAAAAACCCATAACGATTTTCGGTTCGCCTTTTTTGATTGTGTCAGGAAAAGCCAGGGAGATGACGTTTAGGGTCAGGTTCTGGTGCACTAGGTGTTCGGGGGATCGTTTCTGACGTGAAATTCGAATTCAACGCTCCACAAAACGCTCCTATTATGATTTTCGGGTGGTTTTTGGCACTCTTCTCAGGAAAATTCTCGGAGATGACGTCCGCGTCCAGGTTCCGGCGCACCAGGTGCCCGTGGGGTGTTCGCCGATGTCATATTTGGATTCAGCGACCCAAAAAAAACCCATAACGATTTTCGGTTCGCCTTTTTTGATTGTGTCAGGAAAAGCCACGGAGATGACGTTTAGGGTCAGGTTCTGGTGCACTAGGTGTTCGGAGGATCGTTTCCGACGTGAAATTCGGATTCAACGCCCCACAAAACGCTCCTATTATGATTTTCGGGTGGTTTTTGGCACTCTTCTCAGGAAAATTCTCGGAGATGACGTCCGCATCCAGGTTCCGGCGCACCAGGTGCCCATGGGGTGTTCGCCGATGCCAGATTTGAATTCAGCGCCCCAAAAAAACCTCGGGCGCCGAGTTTCTCCTCTTTCTCGCGTGATTTGTGAGAGAGTCCCACGGAGATGATGTTCATCGGCGTTCCTGAGCTCCAGGTGTTCGAGGGATCAATTTGAACATCATATTCGTGATTAGCGACCTCGAAAACCCCCGAATACCCGATCTGGGCCAGTTCTGACTCTTCTTTATCAAGTTTTGACATCTTCCAAGAGGCCTCTCAAATAATGCATTTCTTTAATGCATTTTTGGCTACAGCAATTCAATTTCCGATTTGTCAGAAATTCCATGTCGGCATATTTTTTATAAATAATTTTTGGAAGAGAATGCAGAAAACCGCATTCCGATCCGTCCACCACAACTAGTTTTAGAACTCTTTTAGTTCATTGCCTCGACTAAATCAGTTTGGAATACAAATAGTAAAGAAACAAAATGTGAAGATATTACAATGGCGCATATAATGACCTATTTTATTTGTAATATTATGCAGGGTGATATATATTCTTTGGCAAATAATGATCGATGATACTTACACCTCCGCCACTGGTAAATTTCTAAAGCTTATATTGTTTTGTTTCATACCTGCACATGCACACCGAATTTGGTTGTACTAAAACCTCATAACTGAAAAAAAAATTTATTTTTGGGCACAGAATATGCTCCTGGATTTTTGATCTCTACTTAAGGAACACCCTATATATCCGTAAGCGTACCAGATAGGAAAAAATGTATGAACTACTGACTTATGTGCGCTATCATTTTTGACCGCTAGTTCCTGAACACCCTGTATGTATACGGTACATACTGATGTGGTTTTGTTTTTTGTTTCAGAGTCGTGGTTTGCCTATACCTTATCCTGTGATATCCGGACCGAGTGCATATATCGATCCCGAAGAGGTAAGTCATGGGGCTAACGCATTTTGTCATGCTGAATTTTAATGTGACGTGAGAAAACTGCTACTTTTTTCGCGTTTGAGTGAAGATAAATCCCCAGGTTCTATAAATTGTTAATATGGGTTGCCTTCTCTATAGAGCAATGCACATTTATCTTCGTTTATTCGCAAATGGTTAATGTAGACAAATTTACATGAACAATAAGTTCCGAATTCTAGGGTGATGTCGGAAGCTATAGGATAGACGAGAACGTTTGTAGTTGAATCAAAGTTGCATGACTTGCTACTCAATCAAATATAATTTAAAAATTTATGAAATTCTTGATTTTATTTCAAAAGATTTTTTTAAAGTCTTTGAAGGAGTAGATTTGAAAATTCTTAACCGAAAATTGCTTATCCTGAGATTGTTATTCCATTTTATTTTAGGTGTCAATTATTTTTGCAAACCAGTATTAACAATTTTGTACCTATATATTATTTATTTATTTATTATATATGTATTTTAAACATTTAACAATCTATTTGATACCTGGTAGTTATCTTTATTTTAATTTTTTATTGATCGGTTTAAGGTCTGTAAAAGAGCTTAGGGCGCTGTATTCTAAAAATAGTGTTTTCTACAAATATAAGTAATTTTAGACATTTAATAACTGAATAATATGAGTTTAGCTAATAACAGGAATGTTATTTCATACCTTCTGCAAATAATATTCAAAGGTACAGAAGCGAAATGAATATACAGGATGAGTCAGTCATAATGTCATTAATTTTAACCACGTACCACGAATTTTAAAAAATAAACAAATCACCCTATAAAAATCGGTAACACGACGCTCCTGGTGCGCTACGAAGTTTCTGACGACGCACCCATACGACAATCATGCCGGATTAAACATCGTTGTCACATCATGTTTACATAAATAATATCGTTTAACACTTAGCACTTTCTGCATGTCCCGCATTTCTTTCCCCCCAAATTTGTAGATCACGCCACACATTTGGAGGGGGGATGGAGAATACAAGCAGTAAGCAGTAGTTTGTTTATTTCGGGATCGCGTATTCGTCGTTCACAATGCATAATTTTACAAATTCCGAATATGCGGAAATGGTAGTGTTTATACGGGGAATGTTTACGAAATGCGAATGCCGCTGTTACGGAATATCGGAGACCTAACAGACATTTTCCAGGTGCGCGAACTTTGTGTAAGTGCCTTCGCGATACGGGTTCTGTGAAACTGCGTCGGGTGATAGAGATTGTTTTAAGTCGTCTTGAAATTTGCAATTGCCATCAAAATCAAATTGCGGCTGAACCTAATTTTATTAATAAAGTGCTATGGACGGATGAGTGCAGTTTAAGTCGAACTGGCATTTTAAACAGGTTAATACCATAATACTTAAAAAACAATAAATTTCTAGGCTAGATGAACGTAACTACAAACTGAATAACCTAACATTCGAAAATATTTATTTATTATCTACATTTGTTTTTATTAACAAATAAATCGATATTAAAGGAAAATTCATTCATGTATCTAGAATAAAAAAAAATAGTTTTACTTCTTGTCGTTAAATAACAGTACAAAAACTAGGCAACTTGGTTATTGACCTAATAATACGGTAAGTCAAGATTCACTCTCGATAACTTATGAGCATCAGATCAGAGGGGTGCTATTTCGGTCTAGAACAGTTTTCTGTCGAAACGATGGTTTTTTTATTAGTATTTAAACACGAAACACTTAAGCTTCTCTTAATAATTTACCCATTGGGTATATTGTTTATGTAATGTACGTAAATGGTTTATTAGTCGGTTTATTATAATAATAATATATCTCTACCCCTCATTCTAATTACAGGGATTAGGTTAGAAGTCGAAGACTTGTGCGGGAGCAGGCCGCATTTGCGCATTAGATGCGTTGGAGTTTTGATTTCAATGTAACTAAGCTAATTTCTTTGCAGTCATAGCAGTTACATTTGCTCAGAGGAAAATCCACACGTTACTTGTGGGTTTAGCTCTCAGAGGCGATTTGTTGTCAACGTATTGGCAGGAGTGTACGGGTATCGTTTGATTGGACCGTATTTTCTACCGGAAAACCTGAGTGGACGGCGTTACTTGCAATTTTTAATAGAATTATTTGATTATTATTATTTGATTTCATTGGATATTAACATTTCAAATTATTATTGGCTGAAGTTGAACCGAGCAAGAGCAAATTATGTCTAAAACGTAGGTAGGTAGGTACTAGAAAAATATTTCAACTTGGCAACATTACATCAGGTCGACATCGAGTTGAACTGTGAGCTGTAAACGACCAAGGCTGTGAGTGGTCAGCGACAGTCTGAAAAGGGGGTTTAAATAACGAATTGAAAATATTTTTTTTCGGCGTAAATATGCATTTAGATTTTTTTTATCGCGTATTCGCAGTATACTCATTATTCCCTATCTCCTCTTAAAATTAATGACATTATGACTGCATAACGACAGAAAGCGGTCTAACCAACAACCAAATTTTTCGATACAGAAATCTTTCAAAATACGTATTTTTTTAAATTCAACTGTAAATGTAAATATTGTTATAACATAAACTTAGTTCTGTATATAAGATTGTTCAGTTCTGTTTATAAATATTTGAAAATAATTACAGAAAATGTGGGGTTAAAATAGCAAGACAATGTGTGTAATACAAATGCATTTCAAAAAATTATATTATTTGAGGAGAATTTAAATAATAAAGGTGTATAAACAAGACATCAATAATTTTATTTTTGATGTTATTTTTACTCTACCTGTTTTAATTTTCGAGATTTCTGTACTTAAAAAACACCACAAATTTGATCATTTTAGGCCTAGAAATACGGCGACCTTAAAGCTCAATGTTTCAAAAATTATAAAAAAAAACAAATTTCAGTTTGCAGTTTAAGAATTTGCAATTTTGAATTCTGCCATATGTCACAGGTTTTTCCATTTCGCTATTGATATCTTTATTATTTACTAATAGCTTTAAACATCTCAATACCATCAACTCTTATAAATATTCCATAATCCACAATAGCAAAGTTTATAATCGGTAACCATAATAGATACCCCCAACAAATAAATAATTAATAATAATAGAATTCAGTACTGATGTCAGCTTTTCAGAAAGGATTTCAGGTGGATGTGTTTATACACACTTTTAATTGGACGTGTTAACTTAATTTTGACCGTATCTGTATGATTAAGTATGTCAAATCTCAATTTAAGTAGTGGAAGCTGTATTATTATGAGCTACTACTATCACTCAAATTTCAAGGTTGCCAGGTAACGGTTTAGAAATTATAACTGAAATACAATATTTAACTTCATACTTGGAAGCCCTGTATATCCGTGATAAAGCCAGATGGGACAAAAATGTATATAGTATGCGCCAAAAGTATGGAATAAATTAAATAAAAACGAAACAATTATTTTTTGGGAAAAATCATCGAACAGGTCGATTTTTAATTTAAAAAATACACATATTTTAGCGTAAAATGCGATTTTCAAATGTCATTTGTTTTCGAGTAATGACGTCATCGATTTTTTTTAAATGGCAACACCATATTTTTTTCCTTGATTCTGAAAGATCGTTTAATTCTCTATCAGACATTACTAAAGTTTTGCCCCCTTACATAGGAAAGTTTTCGAGTAAATGACGATTGAATGTTAGAAAACGTAAATCAATTAAAATAAAGCAGAAACGTTATCAAGTTTAGTTTTTCCATAGTTCTTTTATGGATCACGTAGGTGAAAATCTTTGCAAAGTGTCGTTGTCACACCGACTTTCTAATAAGTATTGTAAGCGACATAGAAATTATTATTCAATTTAAAGTATTATGGCACATTTAACTGTTACTCAAAGAATTGAAATTTTAATTCGTATCGGATGCGGGAATATGACTAGAACTCAGCAGGAAGTTTGCGATTTATTTAATGAAAAACATCCAGATCGCCCTATCAGCCAATCAACAGTCAGTAAGGTAGAGTCTAAATTTAAAGAAACTGGCAATGTTGTAAATATTCCAAAACCTGGACGTCCAAGCATTAATGAAAATCAGAAACAGAACATTTTGATAAGTATGGTGGATAATCCTCATAATTCTTCACGATTGGTTGCATTAAACAATGACACTAGTCAGAGCACAGTGCTACGTATCTTGAGGAAGGAAAAATATCATCCCTACAAAATTCAACTTGTGCAGGAAGTCAATGAAGATGATCCTGATCGTCGCTTACACTTTTGCGAAATTCTAATGGATTTATGTCAAGGAAATAGAAATTTACACCGGCAAATAGTTTTTTCAGATGAGGCCACATTTTGTCTGAATGGTACAGTAAACCGTCAAACTTGCAGATATTGAAGTCGGGAAAATCCTCATTGGATGGCAGAGGCACATACCCAACACCCTCAAAAATTAAATGTGTGGTCTGGAATAATTGACGACAGAATAGTAGGGCCTTTCTTCGTTGAAGGAACTCTTACAGGACAAAGATATTTAGAGTTTCTAGAAAATGACCTTGTTCCAGCCCTTGCAGTAATTTTTCCTAACGATAACGACCCTGACATTCCTGACGATACCATATGGTTTCAGCAAGACGGTGCACCTCCGCACTATGCGCGCCCTGTACGAGATTTTTGGACAACTGTTTTCCTGGGAGGTGGATCAGCAGACGCGGACCGATAGAATGGCCTGCAAGATCGCCAGATCTTACACCTCTTGACTATTTTTTATGGGGATACTTGAAGTCAAAAGTGTACATTAATAAACCACGTAATTTAGAAGAACTTCAAAATCGCATTCGGGACGAAATACGCAGAGTTACCCCAGAAATCATTCATAATGTGCAAGAAGGATTTCTTCACAGACTTGCGCATTGTCAAGAAGTTGGTGGATGGCAATTCGAACATTTAATTTAAGTATAAAATTTAATCAATTGTATTTTATTTTACATACCTCAGAATTGTTACTTTTTTATGGATAAAATTTACGTTTTCTAACATTCAATCGTCATTTACTCGAAAACTTTCCTATGTAAGAGGGCAAAATTTTAGTACTGTCAGATAGAGAATTAAACGATCTTTCAGAATCAAGGAAAAAAATATGGTGTTGCCATTTAAAAAAAAATCGACGACGTCATTACTCGAAAACAAATGACATTTGAAAATCGCATTTTACTCTAAAATATGTATTTTTTAAATTAAAAATCGACCTGTTCGAGGATTTTTCCCAAAAAATAATTGTTTCATTTTTATTGAATTTATTTCATACTTTTGGCGCATACTGTATGAAGTACTTACTTTATTTTGGCTTTCCTGTATGCCTTCTCATTTTTAATAAGATCTAAAACATTTTACAGATTTTTCATTCGTATTAGTCAGTGATAGTACCTACTAGAAAATTAAGCTTCAAGTGAAAAAAGTAAAGAGTATTTTTTTTATTAAATATAAAAAAAGTTAAAAAAACTGAATATAACGCATAAGTAACGCCCTCTGTGAGACTAGGTAGCTAAAAATGAAAATGATTTACTTAATTGTTGACTCCGATAGATTTTTCATAATAATAGTTAGACACATAAAGGAAGAAAAGGAAAGGAAAAAAATGGAAACGCTGACTATTACACAATTCACTATAAGTTACTGTATATTTTCTGTTTACTACACTCTATTGCTCGACCACACACAATTTTACTATATCCATGTATATATGTATTCCTTTTTTTTGCCTACACGTACTTTTCTCTGCACGTTTGAAAAATAAATCTATTAACATGACCCTCAGGGCGATCTGTGATCCATCAACAATTTTACTAAATAATTTCTATATTAATATTTAGTATCTTTATCCTAAACTATCCCAAATAACAATCGACTTCAGGAATTCAGAAAATATTTACAAAAAACAAAATTTTAGTCTTGAACAAAAATAAGAATTCGGGAAAATAAAAAAATACGGGTTAATAATTTCTCACTTAGATTATGTACCCACTTTTTTCATAGTATTTCTGAATCATCTTATATAGTTCTACAGATATTAATTTATAAGGAATATACAGGATGTGTTTCCTGTTTCTGCTATAGATACAAGAGTTTCTTAAATTTATAGGTAAAAGTATTGGAATGAGATTTAAATGAATTAAGTGCGTTATTTTTGTACCCAATTTTCAAAGAATTCATCTCCAGATTATACAACAGTTTACAAGCTGATAAGTCATATAGAATAAGAAAAAATCATATTTTCACCTGTTATGTTTCATCATAAAGTTTTCTAAACTTTAGACGCTATTTTGTATACCAAGAAATCTGAATACGGTATATTATAAAGATTATTACAACCCTCAAAATTCATTAAAAAAAACTATTACCGATTTGAATTAATGTAACTTTTTAAGTATTTTAAGGTGTAAAGTAGGCAGTAAAAGGGTACAATTCCTATAGTCTGGAACACATTTTTTCTCAAAAAGTTTTTAAAAAGGCTCATCTTCCGTATTACCTATAATTTGGCTTTACGCTAATAAGAACAGGTAACAGACATATCCTACTAAAAGTAGGATTCTTCGTTCATAACACACCAGTCTTAATTTGAAGTGACAAGAGGAATATACAGGGTGTCTAAAGTATTAATTTTTCATCCATGGAAGGAGTGATTGTACAGTCAAAATAAGTGGCATATGTCTAAAAGTTCAGCGTTTCCAAGATTACTTGGAAACCTTTTGATAAAAGAGCAATAGTTCTTTAGTATAATTATTTAGTGTGTTCCCATTCCCATTATTACCAGTGGCGTAGAAACCCTGTGGCACTCTTCTTTTATTTAAAATAAAATTGGTATGCCACTGTCTTAGTTATAAAAAAACATAATTTTTATTATTTTGAACAAATAATTATTCTTAAACATTTTCTTTAAAATGCATCGCATTTAGGTAATTGTACAGGGTGTCCCGAAATTGATGCACCAAAAGGCAAGAATAAATTCCTGAGAACAAAATAATGCGATATAGCTAAAGTTACTGTAGTCAAAAGTTATTAAGAAGATACAGGGTGTCAATATAAAAATTTTATTTTCGATGTAAATATATTTTTTTAAATCCAAATATTTGGATACATTTTGAAGATCCGTTTTTAGGGACGAGAAATTCAAATTTGTTTCTTATTTTGATGCTGTTAGTAGAGAGCGCCACATATGGCACATCATACTTCTTTGAAATGGCATAACTTTTTTGCGGCTTAGTGTATGCATCTGACTATTAAAACAATCGATTATTCTACCTTTTTTATGAAGAAAAAGTGTACCTTGTTAAACTCGTTAGGAGTAACTGTTTAGATAATCCTATTTGAAATATCCAATGCTCCGAGATGTTTTAGTTTAAAATAAAGCGCCTTTTCTGCTAAAAATACAGCAAAATGCTACTTGAAAAAGTTACTTAAAATGATAAATTATGGCCATTTGCAATTTTATGAGTGGATTTTTAAATTTCCTTCAGTTTTTGATACAAATATGAACAAACTTTTATATATTTTAAATGAACAATTACTTGAATATAATGCATTTTAAACAAAATTGCAAAGAATAATTATTTTTTCAAAATAATAGAAACTTAAAGTATCTTAGGTTCTTTTAAAATTAAAACAGTGGCGTACTATTTTTATTATAAATAAAATAAGAGCGGTACAGAGTTTTTACTCCACTGGTGACGCTGGGAATGTATTCTTGAAATAGTGTTTTTTTTTACAAATACAAGTAATTTTAGATTTAAGAACTAGATATACAGTATGCGCCAAAGGTATGGAATAAATTCAATAAAAACAAAACAATTATTTTTTGGGAAAAATCCTCGAACAGGTCGATTTTTAATTTAAAAAATACATATTTTAGCGTAAAATGCGATTTTCAAATGTCATTTGTTTTCGAGTAATGACGTCATCGATTTTTTTTTAAATGGCAACACCATAATTTTTTCCTTGATTCTGAAAGATCATTTAATTCTCTATCAGACAATACTAAAATGTTGCCCTCTTACATAGGAAAGTTTTCGAGTAAATGACGATTGAATGTTAGAAAACGTAAATCAAATAAAATAAAGCAAAAACGTTATCAAGTTTAGTTTTTCGAATTCCATAGTTCTTTTATGGATCACGTAGGTGAAAATCTTTGCAAAGTGTCATTGTCACATTGTAAGCATTTAACTGTTACTCAAAGAATTGAAATTTTAATTCTTATCGGATGCGGGAATATGACTAGAACTCAGCAGGAAGTATGCGATTTATTTAATGAAAAATATCCAGATCGCCCTATCAGCCAATCAACAGTCAGTAAGGTAGAGTCTAAATTTAGAGAAACTGGCAATATTGTAAATATTCCAAAACCTGGACGTCCAAGCATTAATGAAAATCAGAAACAGAACATTTTGATAAGTATGGTGGATAATCCTCATAATTCTTCACGATTGGTTGCATTAAACAATGACACTAGTCAGAGCACAGTGCTACGTATCTTGAGGAAGGAAAAATATCATCCCTACAAAATTCAACTTTTGCAGGAACTCAATGAAGATGATCCCGATCGCCGCTTACACTTTTGCGAAATTCTAATGGATTTATGTCAAGGAAATAGAAATTTACACTGGCAAACACTTTTTTCAGATGAGGCCACATTTTGTCTGAATGGTACAGTAAACAGTCAAACTTGCAGATATTGGAGTCGGGAAAATCCTCATTGGATGGCAGAAGCACATACCCAACACCCTCAGAAATTAAATGTGTGAGCTGGAATAGTTGACGACAGAATAGTAGGGCCTTTCTTCTTTGAAGGAACCCTTACAGGACAAAGATATTTAGAATTTCTAGAAAATGACCTTGTTCCAGCCCTTGAAGTAATTTTTCCTAACGATAATGACCCTGACATTCCTGACGATACCATATGGTTTCAGCAAGACGATGCACCTCCGCACTATGCGCGTCCTGTACGAGATTTTTTGTACAATTGTTTTCCTGGGAGGTGGATCGGCAGACGCGGACCGATAGAATGGCCTGCAAGATCGCCAGATCTTACATCTCTTGACTATTTTTTATGGGGATACTTGAAGTCAAAAGTGTACATTAATAAACCACGTAATTTAGAAGAACTTCAAAATCGCATTCGGGACGAAATACGCAGAGTTATCTCAGAAATCATTCATAATGTGCAAGAAGAATTTCTTCACAGACTTGCGCATTGTCAAGAAGTTGGTGGATGGCAATTCGAACATTTAATTTAAGTATAAAATTTAATCAATTGTATTTTATTTTACATACCCCAGAATTGTTACTCTTTTTATGGATAAAATTTACGTTTTCTAACATTCAATCGTCATTTACTCGAAAACTTTCCTATGTAAGAGGGCAAAATTTTAGTACTGTCTGATAGAGAATTAAACGATCTTTCAGAATCAAGGAAAACAATATGGTGTTGCCATTAAAAAAAAATCGATGACGTCATTACTCGAAAACAAATGACATTTGAAAATCGCATTTTACGCTAAAATATGTATTTTTTAAATTAAAAATCGACCTGGTCGAGGATTTTTCCCAAAAAATTATTATTTCGTTTTTATTGAATTTATTCCATACTTTTGGCGCATACTGTATAGTTTAGCAAATAACGGCAATGTTATCTCATGTCACCTGCGAATATTCAAAGGTACCGAAGTAAAACGAATATACCGGATTAGTCATTAATAATGATACATAGCTTAAGGGCAGGTTGTTAACGTCAAAATAAAGCGATTGAACCCAACATGCCGATTGTTTTGAAAATTTGTAGTCTTATGTTTTTTAAGGGGGCAGTTACAACAGTGTTGAGGTCATGACTAGGGGGAGATAATTATACTATATATCGATGTAGAAATATGTCTTACTTTTTGTATTTTATACTTTTGAATTTTTTAATAAGAAGCTATTGAACTACCTTCAATTGTAAATAGAAAAGGTATACCTATATATTTATTAACAGTGAAATCTTTCATTTATATTGTTAGAAAATCTTCTCATAATCATAACTTCATGATTTATTTATTATCTTGCTACATTTTTTCATAGCTTTTTTAATAAGGTACTAAGTGCTCTATCCAACCATTTAAGGAGTTGATCATTAATAAATAATCAGAAACTGTATCCACATCAATCGGATTAAAAAAAAATGAGTGATGAGGAATATTAAACAAAAAGAAATAATGAAGTAAAATAGATGTTACGTAACAATCGAGAATGGAATGGTAGTTTTAAGCGTATCCTACAATTATGTAATTTGGTGTTGCCGACCGACTTGAATACCGCTTTTGAAGGCCTTGACACTGAATTAGCAATTTTTTGTGGCCCGCTAGCTGAAAAATCCTTGACCGCTGACTCATATTTCTGTAAAGTGTGCATAAGATGTGCAAAAAAAACGACGCGAATATTTTCTCTCAGAAGCTGTTGGACGGTACCAACTGACAAATCCGTATTTTCGTATCTCAAAAATATTATTTCTGTTTTGCTTTTGCTTTTAAAAAATGTATACTTGATGAAATAATAGGAGGTTAAAAGAATAATGCAAAATAGAAAAATATTAATGATTTCTTTTAACACAAAATATTGAACCAAAGGCAGTTACGATTTAAAAATGGCATGCCATCTTATATCTGATTCCTCTGTATTGATCATTTGTAAAAAAATATGTATATTAATTTATTATTAGTTAGGTATTTGATTGAACTTGAAATAAAAGAGTATACACCTAAAGAAGAGAAGAAGTCATAAAAATGCAGCAATAGGTTAGACCTCATCTGCTGGATTTGCGTGTTTGGTTTGTTTATGTTCAAATGTGAATTTGAGTTTTAAAAATTATTGAATCCATTCTTTTTCTATGGAATTGTTCCTTAGCATGTCTAGATATTTGGTAACAATAAACATAAGTCCATATGACTTCATTAATAGAAATTGTAGGAAAATTTATTTGTATTAGTTTAAATACCTTTACAGTAAAGAAATTCGTAATTTTTGTTATATATGTTCTGTAATTACTAAAATCTGTACTGAAATTCAAAATGTTTGATTTATGAATTATTATTTACCGAAAACATATACAACATATTTGTAAATAATGTTTCGAAAAAGTTACCCTCTTCCAAGTCATACCCTTGGAAAAATGGAAAAATAATGTTTTAAATTGGTATAAGAAATCTGGAGATTTGGTGTTTTTTCATGATATCTGAGATATCAAATAAAACAACATTAAATTTTCTTATAAATTATATATTAATTCAACTGAAAGGGATTTTAAGAGCTATCCGAAAAAATTTTGGTTCTTTGTTAATATGAAAGGTAATGTGACAAATATTTCTACTCTTACATATAATAATCATGAATTTGTTGATCCTTAAGACATCGTAAATAATTAAAAAAAAAAGAGTTTATTGGTGAAAGACTTGACAGATTGAGCCAAGTTGTCGTAATATATACAGACAACAAAATATAAACTGTACTTCACGACAGCCTTTGACCGACTAGACCCTAGTATTTTATTATACAAATTAGATATGCTTGGCTTTTCTACTTCCTTGCGACAGTTGTTTCGATCATGTTGATATCAATTTATTCACAGTTTAAGTCTGATAAGTTTCTTCAAGTTTCTGGTGTTCGACAAGGTTCAGTGCTTGGTCCTCTACTGGTTGCGATATTTATCAATGATATAGTAATGGACTTACATGTGCATTATCTACTTTATGCAGATGATGTGAGACTCTTTTGCGAATTAAATACTATTAATGACTGTGACGATGTGCAAAATGCTCTCAATAGTATAAGTCGCTGGTGTACGTGCAATAATGTATTCCTAAACGCATTCAAATGCAATGTTATGTTGTTTTATAGGAAAAGGGATCCAATCATTTTTGACTATTTATCAACGAAACTACTTTACATAGTCCTGATTTTATTAAGGATCTCGGACACATATAATTCAACGTTATCGTTTTCAAAATACATAAAAACGGTTACATCAGCGACTTATAAAACTTTAGGATTTATTATTTGGAACTCTAAGGCATTTGATAATATTGCTACTCTCCGGTTGCTATTTATTTCACTTCTGTCTAAATTAGAATAGAATGGAAAGAGTTCAAAGACATTTTGCAAAATTGGTGTCATTCTTGATTGTTGGTATCTGTCCACCATCACCAATTTGATTTCCACATGAACAGTTATTGGCACGTTTCGACCTTCAATTGCTAGCCGAAAGGTCTATAATTCAGGTAATATTCTTATACAAGTTCCTGCACAACATTTTGGACTCTGCAAATATTCTTACCTGCCTTTATTTAAAAACGCTACCATTGACAAGACAAAATAATATATTTTACATACCCACAGCTAGAACTAACATTTATATAGCATCTCCAATTTATCAAATGATTTCAAAGTACAGCAGTATCGAGAAATATATTGACATTTTTTCTGTACCATCAGATATAAAACGTAATATGCACAAGTAGTCTAAATTTATGTTCTATTTCATTGTGGTGTGTATTATAACTGATTTTTATTCATTTAACTTTTTATTATTTTTTGTTATACGGGTGGCCAGATGAAAACGAAACGGAGCCATTTTCAGGAACTGCGTCAAGATTCATAAAAACGCTCAGACTAGATTACAGGAGGACAGACTTTGTTGGTATTTTTGACTCCGCCACTTTCACCCCCAAGCAAGGGTAACCATTACTCCAAAATATTTAAATGGCATTGGAGGTTGAGTAATATTTATTTTGAAAGCTCTTAAAATTCTCTTTACAACATACTTTAAATTTTATTAATTCCGTCCAATACTAATAAGAATTTTGATTTTAAAGTTGAAATTTTTGTACAAACAATAATTAGTAACGGTAAAAATGTCACTCATTCGAATTACATACACCAATGGTATAAATTTAGGATTTTTTTTTTGTTACATTGGTTTTTGGCGATTTGTTATCACTTTCGTAAAAAAAACACAATTGTAAAAAACATAAATGAATACTATACACACACAGGAACGTGAAATTAGTGGATTGTAAATTTATTTCTAGTATTATTTGGAAGCGTTAGTTGGTAGTTTATTTAATTGTGTTTTTGAAAATTAAACAATATAGTTTATTCCATTGCGGAAAGGGTAGATATCATTTCGCTTTAGTTTATGAACAATAAATGTGCGAATAGAACAGCTCAGCTATTTAATGAACAACATCAAGATCGACATATCAGGAGGAAGTATGTTCTACAGTTAGTAAAAAGTAAAGTTGTAGTTCTGGGACAAGTTCATCTTGATCCTACATTTAGTACAAGGCAGCTGGCGTCTGTGGGATCAATCGAACTAGCATATAAACCATTTTGAAGAAGAATAAATTCCATCCATACAAAATACATTTAGTCCAGGAACTTCATGAGGATGATTATGACCGCGTTTTGGGTCCTTTTTTTCACCTGATAATTTGACTGACCAAATGTATTTGCAATGACTGGAAGACGCTATTGACCCTGCCTTGACTGACATTATTGAAAATGTTCCAGAGTATGATGAAGATCATTTGATTTTTCAGCAGGACGGTGCTCCTGCGTATTATGCGTTAATTGTCCATCAGTATTTGTACCAACGTTTTCCACGGAATTCGATTGGGAGAAGAGGCAGCATTGAAGGCATTCACGATCACCGGATTTGTCGCCCCTTGATTTTTTTTATGGGGATACCTAAAAAGTAAAATCTATAAAACACAGCCAACATCGCTACAAGATTTGCGTCAAAGAATCGTCGGCGAATGCCGTCGAATCACTCCGAAAATGCTTCAGAATGTGCGTGAACGTTTCGAACAAAATCTTCTTGTATGAAAACCGTCGATCATCAGTTTGAACATTTAATCAGCTAAGTAGTAAGTAAGCAACTAAATATAATTTAAATTTCAAAATGTAAATTTTTTTCAATGTATTGGGCGGAATTATTAAATTTAAAGTCTGTTGCAAAGAGAATTGTAAGAGCTTTCAAAATAAATATTACTCAACCCCCAATGCTATTTAAATATTTTGGGGTGATGCTTACCCTTGCTTGAGAGTGAAAGTGGCAAAGAATGCCCCCCTTTAATCTAAAATCGACGGGTCTGAGAGTTTTTCTACAATCTTGACGCAGTTCCTGAAAATGGTTCTGTTTCGTTTTCATTTGGCCGCCCTAATTATATGCACGTATGTTCTCTATGTTATTGTAATATTAGTTTCTCTCCATTTTAATTCTATTTCGTGGTTAATGTTATGTAAATGTATTTTATATGTACCTATAGTAAGATAAGTTTTATTTTACTGTATAATTTTTTTTATCTAACTTATCTGGTAATTGGACTTAGGGCCTGATGGATTGGTATTCAAAATAAATAAATAAATAAAAAATTATAATGTTTATATTCGAAAAGCAGTACTTCACGGTTTTTTGTAATGGTTCCTTTACTTGCCATTTAGAGAGTTAAAATAACCATGAGAATATACCTACTGAATAATAAAGCAGAACACTTTATGGCTATATGGATTTGATGGCCACGACTGAGATATGCAAATATGTTTCTTTCAGAAAAGGAATCTATTTACATTGATATTCTGTGAAGATTTTTACTGTGCAAAACATGATCAAAATTTAAAGCTATCGAAAAAATTTTAAGTAATCAATTTAAAATTACAATTACCGGGTGTTAATAAAGTTTGTGCCTAATTTTATTTGAACGGTTATATGTTCCTAACACACCACATTTTAGAATATATGTTCATACTGTTATTTCCTCTTTATGTACTAGGTGGTATTACCTTTCCAAATATGCGAACGGAATTTCCGGACGATTTATGTAAACAGTATCAGAAACATAAGAATCACGGAATGCAGGTTAAATGCTGCCATAATGTATATCACTAGACAATGTTGTCGTATATCAGCATAACAATATTACTTGGTACTTCCGCCGTCAAGTCTGTTTATAAGTATGCATTAAAATATTTTACCTAAAGAAGCGTTCTCACAATTGGAAATTGTTGAACAACTTAAGGTCGCCGTATTTCACGCCGTAAAATTATCAAATTTGTGATGTAAAACTCGTAAAACAAAAGCAATACCAAAAATAAAATTCTTGATGTTTTGTTTATCCACTATTAGGTACTACTTTTCTTCAAATAAAATAACTTTTAAAAAGCGTATATATGACAAATTATTTTGATATTATTACCTGCTTTTAAGGTAATAGGCGAACGGCAGCTACCATGCCGAAAGCATTAGGCCGGGGTCGACGCGACGGTTTGTGATTTAAGGCTGGCTTTTCAAGGACAATGAATCGTATTTAAAGATGCACGAATAAAATTCACCCAGTAGGTGGAGGTTCTTATTAGCGTAGTACTAAAATATAATGTTGAAATTGATGATAAAACATACTAGTTAGAAATGATGTCTTTTTTCTTATTCTAAATGATTTGTTAACCTGGAAACTGTTATATAACCTGGAGAAAACTTGTATAATTGGCATAGTGAAGAGATATTCTTTTTAACTTACTCAGATTTTTTTTAGACTGTCCCAATAAACAGCTATGAAATTCGTTGGAAATACGGCCCCCTTAAGCAATTGGAAGCATCGAGTACTTGAGAGGTATTGAAGGAAGATAAACAAATTTAGATTTCAGTTTGAGCGCCAACCTATATATATATATATATATATATATATATATATATATATATATATATATATATAAACTTCTATCTGCTTCAGTATCTCCGTTGAGAATGGAGCAATTAAATAAAGTTATTAACAAAAGTAAAATTCACACATTTATTTCTCATTATGAACCCTGGTTGTAGAGATAACAGAAATTCGTGAAAGCTGACAGACCTGAGTGCAGATCTAGTAGCCACGATGTAATTTTGCTGATGGTGTAAAATCTACATGCTCCCACTAGTAACTTAGCAAGTAGTAAGTTGATAAAAAATTACTTAAATATTCAAAATATGAAAAGTAATCGAAATAAATAAAACAGAAGTTATCTGTCTTAGTCTTCTTTACTAGGAAATATTCAAATAAACGAAGCAATAAATCTAAAAAATTATTAGATCAAAAGAATTATTACAATCAAAGAAATTATTCTTTTGTATAGAATTATTTGTATGTAAATTATTATTCTAAAAATTATTCTGGTTACTAAAAAGCAAGAGATTAGAAAAATAGAAAGTTCTTGATTATCACAACGTCGACAAAGTTGCAGGTTATAAAAATGAAATTTAGTTTAAAACAATAAAACTATTAAAATAATGGCAATTGTATAGAATAACTGATTTTAAATGAATTTCATATTAAATAATAAATACACAACCACATTTTAACAATTATTTTCACATATTTATAAACAAAAGAGAACAATCTATATGCAGAACTATGTAAGTTTATGTTATTGTTGAAAAAAATTCTCAATCCGAAAGATTTCTGTACCTAAAAATTTGCTCTTCAGCATTTTTGAATATTCGCAGGTGGCATGAGATAACATTCCTGTTATTTGCTAAGCTCTATATTATTCAGTTCTTAAATGTTTAAAATAATTTGTATTTGTAGAAAACACTATTTCAACAGCAATGAAAATAATTGTATTAGCCATCCAAATTTTTGTCCATATAGGTGCAGCGTTCAATAATGAATAATGAATGTAATTCAATGATATAGTATATACGGTAATCAATTTCTTATTTCCCGGCTTTTTGTACCTTTTCGTCTAGCTTCTAACTGGAGCAATAGGCGATTCTACGGCTGCTACAGTCGAAATCGCTTTTCAGACGGGTAGCAGGACATCACAAAATTATTTGTCATCGATGACGTAGGTTCCCGTTTTTTAATTGAACTAGGGGTGACTCTGATTACGTATTAAATATGTCGTTGCTCCATCATTCGCCGCTCTTGTGCAGGGTATTTTTGTTCGTGTAATTCTGAAGTTGCTTTCGCTTTGCTGCCCTCTCTCCATTGTTTGTTTCTTAACAGGGGTAGTCTTCATCTTAATACATGATATTTGAATGTTTCCCATCTCGCCAGTCCCTGGTCTCTGTCGTTCTCAGAAAGACCTCAATGTAATATTTTAATATATTCTTAATTTAAGAGTGTTCAACATCAGCTGACCGAGACTCCATCGAATTTCCTGTATTCTTGATAGTATATTTTTTTAAATATATTGTATTTAAAACTTACAGCATGGTGGCAGCATTTCTTGGCGTCGTAAATAAAATGTCAAAAAATTCTTAATTTACAAAAAATTATACTTGAAAAAATTTTATAGGAAAAATTTTTTTATTTTTGTATCGGGCAGGGTGGAAAGGTGGTCATTTTGATTTGGGAAAAAATATTTTTTAAAAACGTACCTAAGTAATTGTTTTATATAAAAGTGGGTTACTTTGCACTGTGTGAACTTTAATTCTATAGTTACTTGTCAAAAATACGCTCATTACAACAAGTATGCTCAAAATTAGTAATTTCAATATGAGGGTTTAATTATAGAACACTCTTAATGCATATTGGATGATAGCTCTTTCGTGTTAACAACATCGAATGGTCGTCCTAGATTGTTATTTGTGGCGAAAAATGGTACCTTTACGTCAAAACTACGAGCAGAAAAGAAATCTTAACAGAAAGACAATTCCTTGATCAAAAACAGGTATCCAACCACGTACGCTGATGTGTCTGGTGGGGAAATGAAGCTATGGTCTACTATGAAATTAACCATCACCGTTTATTCCCAGTAACATTCGTCGTCTTGAAGCCCCAAATCAATAAAAAAACACCAAGAATAACATCACAACAGATGGTATTCTGGAACTCGGTTGGAAGCTTATTCCACATTCACCCTATTGGTCTAATCTTGCTTCATGAAATTTCTTCCTCTCCCTCCTTTTATCGTATAACCATGGAACAATATTCTTTAATGACGTCGGCGCGTTGCTAAATTGACTATTCTATTCCCTTATACCTAGAACAGAAAAAGTGTGTGTCGTGAATTTCGCTTATTAATGGGAAATAAAGAAATAAATTTTTGCTGGTATTATATTTAATATAAATTAACAAGAAAAATATGATGTGCCCGGAAAAACAACAAGCACAATTAAATGCCATACGTTGACATAGCAACGCAAACATTGTGTCATTCTTTCATTCATTCTTTTTTAAGTTCTACGTTTCAGTGTTTCGTTATAATGCGTTTTACTTTTACAAATAAAGAACAAGCGAATGTTCATTTTATTTATGGATTTGCAAATGGAAACTGAGAAAGCAGCCAGGGTATGTATACAGGAGATTTCCAAATAGACGACATGCCTGTCAATCGGTATTTATAAAACATTCGTTGCCAGTTGATTAATCAAGGACTGAGAAATGTTCATGGTGAACGACAAAACAATGTCAATTATCGGCAAGAGATAAGTAGTTTGCGAGTTTTGCGCGAATTTAAGAGAGACCCAACAAGAAGTACTCGAAGAGTCGCTGTTGTTCCTGGCATATCCCAAACCAAAATTTGCCAGAATGTTAAAACAGGATCACCAACATACTTTTCATTTATAACCCGTTCAAGGTTGACATCTGTATGACGAAGCATGAAAATGGACTTTTTGTCATCCTCCTCAATTAGATTCATAATGAACGAAACGATGTGTGTAACATTCTGTGGACTGATGAATCCTGCTATACTCATCAGGGAATTGTAATTATTCGTAATCAGCATGTGTGGGCACATAGAATAATTATTTATTTGGATCATACTTCTTAACATCTCGTGTGAATGCAGAAAACTTTCTGCAGTCTTTGCAAGCAGAGCTTGTCAATATGTAGAAACAAATTCCATTAAATTTAAGAACTTGATGTCTGTCTAGCGCATTTTGAGAGATATGTAAGGAACTACCACTACCTAAATAGAGGATTGCTCATGAGGGACCAGTTGCGTGATCTCCACGATCCCCTGATCTCACTCCCTTTCTTGTTTTGTATGAAGAGTTTTGAAAGAAAAAGTATATGCAGTCCCTATTAAAACAAGGGGGGAATTAATAAATCGCTTTAGAAAATCGTGTCATTAACTATTAGGGAATAGATGTTTTGTTCAGATTAGAGATTCTGTCGAACGTTGGTATGAAGTATTCAGCAAAAAGCCTCACATTTTGAACAATTATTATGATTTTTATGTATTAGTTAGTGTTTCACATATTGCATTAAGTTTGAGGTCAATCATATTTATTAAGAAAATTTGGATAGTTACTTCCTGTTTTGGTTTATTATGTATTAGTTAGGTTACGAAGTAATAATTACGATAATTAGTTTAACAAACAAAAGTTTCTGGTTTGAGTGGGAATTATAATTTAGGTACATGACGATCATATTAATAATGTTGCCTATTGCAGCTATTGAAAGACATAACCTCAGTAGCTCAATTTACTTATAAATCGTTCATCTTACAAAGAAAAATTGAAAGAGAGCTGTTTTGTTTCGAATTAATTAAGGAATCTGGATATTTATTATTTTTCAGAAAAAATCACGGGCGTACGAATTATTTTTTTCAAAGGGAGAAGTAAGTAGGTTAAATGGATAACATATATATTTGTTTTATTTACCATAACTAATGTGTTATTAATGCCAAATTGCAGTTTAACATTTGTTGAAGTTTTAGAGATATTAAGGAAAATTCTCCAAAAAAGTATGTTTTCAACATCCCATATCTCACAAACGAAGCGTACTAAGACCTACGTTGACAGGAACGTTTCGTATTCTGTTTAGATCCTTCCTAGCAAAACAAACTGACTCATCAGTACATACAAGGTGGGTCACCCGAATACTTGCCACCCAGTTTTTACTGTTGATTCAATAACTAAAAAATGCTCGGTAGGTCTGAGATGTTGAAAATACCCACCATCAACTTCTATGCAATAGAAGAAACATGTTTTATGCTCAAAATGTTCTGTGACATTGTGGAGAATAAAATTAAGAAAAGTGGACGGGCAAGACCGTTTTGCATTGTCTGTATTTGCATTATTTTTTTATAAATAGTATGTATTTCAGTCAGATACTGACTGATGTGAATGTAGCAACCGTACTGTATTAAAAAGTAAAGATCGTATTTCACTTTAGTTAAACCATTTTGGAGTGTTAGCATGTAAGAGAAGTTCTGAATAAAATATTAAAGTTATTAATTTGAAAGATTTAAAGTGCGTGCGTCAAATCTAATGTTTACATTTTGAACCAATTTTATTCTGAAAATAAATCGTGTTTACATATTTCGCACTAACATTTCGTTCGGCTGTAAAAAAGTGGTTACTTACCAGTGGAATAAATAAAAAAGAAGTTGAAGAGAAATTGAGCGCCAAATATGCCGTGTAATGATAAAGTTTAATATACTCCGGATAATAATGTAATGTTGTCCGGAACTTTACGTGACATAAAAAGAGATGAACGTGTTGTTATCGCCTTCCCTTTCGGTGCTGTTGCTAAGCGAAGTCCTCGTTATTATACGCTTATTAATCTTGGTGTACTTGATTTGACTTATTGTGAATGTGGAATAAGCACTAACGTTTTTGATCGACGTGCGATGATTGATTTGCGGTTATTATTTTCAGTAGGAACCTCATAAATTATTCCTCGCTGGTATCAGTGCTAATAATCAGTCGTATATTGTATGTTTAATAATATCGAAGGAGCGTGTTTTTTACATCGTGTACCATGGCAGGAATAGTTGCTTCAATACCTGTAGCATTAAAAAAGTAAAGTCAGTAGATCAGCACTGGAATTATGTAATTTTGATTAATCGAAAACATAACCATGCCCATCAAGTTATTTATCAAAATATATTTACAGAATTGTGAATCTCAAAAGTACGAGTAAAATCAACCCGCGTTATTTTTTGTATTTCATTAAAGTTTGCGTATAATTCATCTTTTATGTCAGAATTAATGATCTTCGATAATGTTGGTTTCAATGATCATCAAACAATTGTTAAATGCATTTGCTCGTATTTTCCAATCAGCTTATATTTCTTTATTTGATGCACGTGACTTTAGACTCGAATTGTAATATTCCTATGTTTAATGGTGATGTTTTAAAAACTCTAAAACATCAAGAATTAGTCAACTACAGGTCCTGATGGAATTCCGACTTTTTTGCTGAAAGATTATGCAACATTGTAGGCATAACCCTTGACTATTATGTTTAATTTGGCCCTTCAAACTACAACTTTTCCATCTGTGTGGACTAAAACTAAGATCTACCCTATTTTCAAAAAAGGCGATAAAAATTTGATTGAGAACTACAGGCCTATTTCAGTCTTGAGCAATTTTTGGTTGTTCGAAGTTATTATTCATAGCATACTTCACTTTCATGTTAAATCACCAATTTCAAGCTGATAACATGAATTCTTTACGGTATATTTATTTTAACAAATCTTGTTTGTAGTACTGATTTTATTTCTAATACGTTGGATAACAGTAGACAGGTTGACGTGGCTTACACAGATAAGTCAAAAGCTTTTGATAGGCTGGATCACGGTATTCTCCTTCGTAAACTGTCTAATTTTGGTTTGTTTATAAACTTCTTTGAATCTTACCTTTCTAATAGATTGCTAAGCGTACAATATCGTGGTTTTACTTCATTTGAAATCATTGCTACATCTGGGGTACCTAAGGGTTCAGTTCTTAGCCCTCTACTGTTTAATATGTTCATTAATGATATCTGTGATAGTCGTCGAGCCAATGTTCTTTTATACGCGGATAATTTTAAGCTGTATACTTCTACAGATGATTGTATTATACTTCAAAATGATTTAATTGTAGTCAATCAATGATGCCTTCGAAACAGGTTGCCATTGAATATTTATAAATGTTTCATTATGACTTACATAAGGAAAATTAATTCTATTACTTACATGTACAACACTTACTGAACTTAAAGATTTGAAAATTACTTTTGACGTTAAGTTAACCTCTGTTTTCATAATAATATGCTTCTTGAGAATAAATATCTTGATATTGTTGTACAAAATGCTAGACATCTCGGAGGGGTTTCTACAATGGCTATATGGTACTATGCGTTTGTCAGGTCAAAACTTGAGTATGCAACTATTATTTCGAATTCTATCTATGTTACCCATTCTCAACATCTGGAAACAGTTCAGAGATTTCTTAAATATTTATCTTTCAGGCTGGACAGTGTTTACCCTGCCAGAGGCATTCCTCAGTCTGACCTATTGAGTAGATTCAACTTAAATAATCTGACATGTTGACGCATTTACGTTTCACTATTATTTTTGTTTTAGCTGCTTAATAATGACATTGACTATTCTGATATTCTTAGTCATATAGCATTTAATATACCTTAGTTCTATTCTCTTATTATATTTATTAACGCCATATAGCAATGTTATGCAACATTCGCTAACTTATTCCATGTGTCTAATTCATCCGGCACTTATTGATTTGTTTGATAGTGTATGTGTTTTAGGTCGCTAAATGTATCTATTTATGTAATTTTATTGTTTGTATTTCTTTGTAGTCCTGTCCTATAATTGGTCTGTCAGGGCAGTATATTTTTAAATAAATCAAAAAATTTATTTAAAATTTTTAAATTTATTTTCACAAACATATAAAATTTATAGTATCGCTTGATAAGTAAGTGAAATTACACTTGTAAGAGACAAAATTTCAAGTTATCGTGATGTTACTATGAATAAATCAAGCATGCCTTGGAAAAAAACAATGGTGCAAAATATTTACCCTACATAATGTCCGTCTTTTTACAAAAAAAAAAATCGAGATTTCGAAGTGTATTTTAAAACTGAGATGTAATAGCTGACTTTTATATAAGTGAAACAATTTGCTTATCATCAATATTTCTTGTAGTATCGTAATTTTCTTCATTTCTTTTTTTTTTAATTTGAATATTTCAGTATTGTAGAGCCTTTGTCTTCATTCTTTTTTTTTTTGTGAATTTAGAAATTGTTGATATTATTGATGTTTTAGATAAGCTTTGTTTTATTTTTCGAACAATTTTGTGTCTTAAGTTCGAAAAGTCGTTAGAAAAGGAGTCCTTTATATGGTTTTCATTTGATCTCTTTGACGATATAATTTGTATTGTTTATTTCTGAGTTTTTATTTGATTTGTTTTTATACCTTTTGTTGGATTTTCTAATTACGCAGGACTTTCCTTCATATACACTATTCTGAAATGAATATAAATTAAATATTGACTAATCAAATTTTAAACTTCTACAGATATTTGATGTCAACGAGCGTCAACTAAAAAGTGAGTAAAAAACTTGAAAGGAACATATTTATAATAAAACGAAAATTGAAATAGTTGTCACAGCACAAAATAAATTAACATTTTATTCAAGAGTGGGGAGTCATCTTTTACATTTCTTTAAATGCAATTATATTGGTTCCTACAACAACAAGTGACATGTATACAGAAGTACCAGTGCCGGAAAAGCTTTTTAGAGTAATTTAGTAAAAAAAGAACATGTTTCTCCAACTCTGACACTCTAAAGATAGCAACTTTGCTTCAGTAATAAATATTTGGATAAGTTTGACAAAAACCTGATTCACGGTACACTCCGTTAAACTTTAAATAAAAAAAATGACAAATATGTGCTGAACAGGCTTCACTTCCACCTTATGTTAGGCAGACCACACAGCGCTAGAATATTCCAACCGTGTTCTTACATAGGCAAAACAAGCAACTTAAGACACTCTACACTGTCTAAATCTTTACAAGGTTTCAAAATAAACCTCTAAGATTAAAAGCCGTCGAAACGATATAGTCTTAGAGAAGGAAGAAAGTGGGTTTATCATCAAATGTAACCCCAAAGTGTTTAATTTTACTTAGCCTTTCTAAAGCGGTGTTATGCATGGTATAAGAATTGTAAATGATAGGATGGTTTTTCTTAGAGAATGTTAGTATGTCACCTTTAGATACATTCTGCATCAGATACACACCATTGAATCAACAAATTTATATTATTCTGAACAGTCAGGTAGTCACCAACCAAGTTTATTTTAGAAAATTTTCAAATCATCCGCGTACATGAAATAAGTTATTAATAAAAATCACGAATAAAAGAGGCCCAAGGACAGACCCTTGTGGTATTCCCAATGATGCACGATAGCGAATTGATGCCCTATATATTGTATAATATTTATCCGTCTATTTGACCTATTATTAAGTCTCCGAGTCACCACTGATTTCGTGAAGCTTATTCAGAAATATCTACTTACAAGCTGACCTGTATTAATACTGAAGTAACAATATTTTCGAATCGATTGTTAAGAATTCTAGTGTTTTTCTTCTTTATATTATACCTACTTTTCATTAAAGTACTAAAGTTTTTCATTTATCGTGCAGGAGGCATGATTGAATTGTCGTCTTAACTGCCTTTGTAAAACTTTATTCGCCATAAAAGTCCACAATAAACCTGCATTTCTCTTAATTTATTTTTTGAACTGTGAAGAATAAATGCAGGTATCATGTTTTTATAAAACGTAATAAGCTGGGTATAACAAGTAGCTTTATATACGAGCCTCCATAATGACGTCGTAAGGGACTTTATACCTCAAACATTTCATGCAAAAGTACGCCGTAATAATTTGAAAATGGAGGTGTATTATTTCTTAACAAAGGCCTTTCAAGGGAAGAGGTGAAAAAGTACATTATTTATGTCAAGTGTCAGGTAATGGAAGATCTTATCGAATAAAAAATGTATTATGAAGGTAGTACATGCATGCTTTGTGAATTCTTACCATGAAAATTTATTTAAATTACTTTATACTTTCATGATGAAATCATGATGAGATGGGATCCACGAGATTGGATTTAAGGTTAACTAATATTATTTTTCTTGTTATTCCATTCTTCAGTAATTTGTTTCTACCTTTATGCATAATACCATAGATTTATGCTATTTCTTGATCTGGGTGGTTGGATTGTTTCTGAGTGTCAATTTCATCAGTCGCCATATTTTCATTTCTACAGCAATTTGTTGATTTACATTAATGCTTGACTTAAGTTAATTAATGAATTCTATTATAAATTCCATATTGTAATATATTGTAATTACAATTTAAATATAATTACTTTATATTAACACTTCTTTGCACTGATTTATTAAATATATTTATTTCTTTGTTATTCCATATTAACGAAATGTAGATAAAGTCTGGCAGTATTATTTATTCTTTTATTTAGCTTTAAGTTTATCGATTAAACTGTAATGTTGTAAAAAATCAATTAAACTTTTCTGTTAAGCTACCATAATATATACAAGCGTTTATAAAATCAATGGCAATGCAAACATTTTTTCTCATTTATTGTATTCGGCGCTTCATTTTGTTCCAAATAACATGTTTTGTATTTGTTCCTACCATTTACGTGATGCAGGAAGTTATTTGAGGCATTTATAAAATTTTGTTATCTGACCACTTCATTAAATTACCTGTTTTATACTGAAAACATAATAACGAAAAGTAATAAATATTGATTTTTTTTAATGTCTGGTACTAACCCAACAGCATTGTTGCCGTAATTGTCACAAGTGGAGCTATATTGTAAACAAAGGAATAAGTTATGTTCCATTCCTCAAACCGCCTGAATATATTAAATCTTTTTACAAAAATAATAAACTCATTGATGCAGACTTTACTTTCCAAGAAGTTAATGACTTATTTGTTTACAACACAATTTGTAACATTAGAACTAGTGTTGTAGGATGTGATGGGTTGAATGTGAATTTAATTAAACTTTGTTGTCACCATATATTACTCATATTATTAACTTTGTAAAAATTTGTGAAATTCAATTAACATTCTCATTAATAATGAATTGCTTGACGTAGTAAATGAAGCAAGGAATTTAGGTACTTGATTCTGATTTGAGGTTTGAGAAGCATGTAAATAAGTTACTACAACGAAAGTATTGTAATATTAAAACAATATATGTAAACCGTCATTTGTTCCAAATTCATGTACCCTAGTATTATCTCTATTTAACTATGCTGATGCATTATATAGACCTAATTTGACACTTATTTACAAAAAGAAAATACAAAAAGTTCAAAATGCTTGCTTACGTATGATATTTGGCATAAGAAGACGTCAGCGGGTATCGCATAAACTGAAAGAAATACTAGGGTAATTAGAGGATAGATGGCCCACTTTTTTAAAAAAAAAAAAACAAAACTGTAAATTTAAGCAATAATGCAAAATACAAATTCGCAAAAGTAAATATAATAGTAAATCAAAATGCCAATATAAAATACAAAAGAAGTAATACATTTTTTCACAAAAAAAATGCGACTCATGCATAGAGCCATCTATCCCGGACTGTCCGGGTGAGGTGACTCATCATTCAGGGTGTTATGACCTAGATGAAAAAAATATATTTTGTCAAAAACTGGGCTGTAATTATTTCTGTCTCATAGCTAAAACACTTCCGCAAGAATCACAGAGGTTAACAAATTTTTGAACATCCTTCATGAAACCACTTTTCACAGTTTAAACATTTAACCCAATCGTCTTGTTTAGATGTAGAGAAGTATTGTTCCCCACATCCCGTGCAGTCAGCACTATCATCATCTCGTCGAGCTGTCATCGGTTTCCTGGTAAGTAAAATCGCAAATACTTTCATCCGACGATGAAACATCCATAACTGTTTTAGGTTTGGGTCTGAATGATGTTTTAGCATGTTTTTCTACTTTGGCTGTTTTAGATTTTTCCAAATCAAATTTTCTTTTTTCGACATTTTTTCTTTTTTCAATGTTGTCAGTGCTGCTACTTGTTTTCCACGTTTCCTAGTTTGCTAAACTGCACTTGACGTACTCGGATTAGGATTAATTTTGTTAAGCATCGTGCCTGGTGTGTCTTTTATCGGAATCACTTCATTAATTACTTGATGTGAACAACCAACAATGGGATATTCATTCACATCTTCTAAAGCACGTTGTTCATTAGGTTGACATTCTTCAGGTCGATCTTCATTCAAAAAAGCATAATCTGGAATGGTATCGGAGTTGAACGGATGGATACCAGTACCTTTAAAAAATGAAATTCCATTCGCCACAGTAGCTGATTTCGACCAAGCATCTGATAATAGTTGCCCGAATATCATCCTGTTAATTTTTCTGGTAGAATTTGTTTTGATAGACAAGTTACAAGCTTTCGCAAAATATGACTTGAAGTTTTTGAAAAACCCTCAATCTAGAGGTTGTAAAAATTGGGTAGTATGACTGGGAAGGCACAGTAATATTATTCCACATTCATCCGCATATTCTAACATCTCTACAGAGTTGCAGTGGGTTGAGTGCCTATCCAAAATCAGGAGTACCTTTCGACTTGGTTTTCTAGGTGCAAAATGGGTCTTCAACCATTTTAGGAATAAATTAGTACTGATATATGCCGATTTTTCATTCATATAACTGAGCCAGGGGGCATTCCGTCTTCAAACTCAACCTTCTTGTTTTTCCCTTTGAAAATGCATGCAGGCGGTAAGAAGGAACCTTCGGCATTACAACAAGATATAACAGTTATGGTTTCGCCTTTCTCGGATGAGGTGAGAGCTGCAACGTTCTTAGATCCTTTTTCAGCGATTAAAAATCCTGCTTGTTCAACTGGAGACCCGTCTCGTCCATGTTGAAGATATTGCCTGGTTTGTTTATCAGATTATTTTCACGTAAAGTTCTCGCCAGAAGATTGAAGTACGATTCAACTTCTTCTCTGTTCATGCCTTGACAGCGAGCCAGTGAAACACCTTCAGATTTTCGAACTCTGAGGTCTTGGTGACGTCTTAAAAATGAGTTTAACTAGTCATATCCGGCTAACTCTTTGTCCCTGTTGAATTTATGCTGTATGTCCAATCTTTCAGCCAAATGAAATGCCATCGATTTAACAATTTCTCGTGTTGGTGCAAAGCCGTACTTTTGCATTTTTTATGTGAGCGTTAAGCTTAATTTCGTTCTCTGCTCCTAGCAATGTAGGCGGTCCCAATGTTTTCTCAGATACGTCATTGTTTCCTCCTTAATGTAGGAGCTGGAATCCCAAAGTTTCCGAACGCAGCATTCACACCCATTATGCCACTTTGAACTGGTTCTACCGCATTTGAAAGCGTTTCTTGTGTCCATAACCTTCTTGATTTATCATGTTTTCTCTTATATTCAGTCGGCATAAAAAATAAGCAATGAATGTTTATGGCGAGCTATCTATCCCTTAAAATACAGAGCCATCTAACCTGAAAGTATGGGAGAGATGGCCCACTTGTTTTTCTGAATAACAGCTCGATCATATGTCAGGACACGAATGTATTCCTAACATCTAAATATTACATCAACGTATTATATTAAGGAACAGTAATTTTTATTTGAGAAAATGTAATTTAAAGACAAGTTAAACAATAAGCAGAAAATATCTGGGGGTATAGAATTTTATTATCATGCATAACTTACCTAATTTCTTAGTTGACGATACAGAAATGTTATGCGCGATGGGGCTTGGTAACAGCTTTCGGTACATTCTCAACAATAGCGGGAAGTTTAAACACTAGAAAATGAACGAGCTAGTCATCTCACCCGCAGGCTTATCTCACCCGGAACTACCCTATGGTAAAATATGGAGAACAGAAGGAAATAACATTGTAAAGTAACTAAAGTAACTGGCTGCTATTTCCACATCGGATTCATAAAGTATACTATTCTTCTTGTATGAGCTTGTAGGCGTTAAAATTCCTCGGCATGCCGCTGCACATTTTTGAGCGATGTGTACGTACTGCGTGAAAGCTTTTAATCGTTTCATCCAATATTTAAGGAAACCTTTTACGTGCCCTATTATTACGTTAAAAGCAATAAAATCCTGCTTAATCCTCACATGTGGGCGTTCGCATGTATTCAAATCTGTAATCTTTAACGCAACATCGCTTCGTATCGCTAAGGGCTTTATTATTTTATGAGCCCTGTATACCCTACGATAATTTCAAGGCTTAATGCTGCCTCACATGTTTTAGTGGAGAATTCTAGATTGTTCCATGAGCTTCTCGGAGTATTTCATTATTTAATGGACCTCTTTGAGCTTTTAAAACAGTTACAGACACGCAAATTGGATATTGTCTGAAGCTATTTATTTGTGGCATAATTTTAGTTTTTCTTTATTGGGTTTTTGCCACACTTCTGAAAAATAATAAAAATTAATTAAATAATCCCTTGCGCCAAACGGAACAGTCAAGGGTTATTTTTGAAACTAAGTTTGCCTAACCAAAAAATCTCACACTGAAAAAAGCAGATAAGTAAAAAATAACAAAAATCACATCACTATCGCGCACTTCCGTAATATTGACGTTTCGAAAAACTCTCTGTTTTCGTTTTCAAAATAGTAGTAAAAGTATTGAACGTATGTCAAGTTTGACAGTTTAATATTAGATGAGAGGAAATCTATATCTTCACTTAAAAATGATCATAATATTAAAATTTTACCAGCTGATAAAGGTAATGCCACAGTTATATTAGAAATAACAACTTATGATGAAAAAATAAATAGTTTAATTAATGACGGAAATTATACAAAATTAAACAAAGACCCAACTAAATCTATTGAAAACAAAATTTATAGAACATTATACAAATACAAACGAGAATTTTCAGATATTGAAAGAAAAATTTTAAATCCACATTATAGTAAACCACCACATTTTTATGGTTTACGAAAGATTCATAAACGTGATGTACCTCTAAGACCAATAGTTAGTTCTATAAATTCGCCTTGCAACAAATTAGCAAAATATTTGTTACAAATTATTAAACCTTTATTTGGACAAACCGATTCTTATATTAAAAATAGCAAACATCTTTTAGAAAAGATTTCTTCCTCAAATAATTTTAATAATAATCATTTAATGGTGAGTTTTGACGTACCTAGTTAGTTTATTCACTAACGTACCAGTAGACAAGACAATGAATATCATTAAAAATAAACTGGAAAATGATATCAATTTGGCAACCAGAACAAAATTAAATGTAGAATGTATAATGGAATTACTAGGTCTATGTATAAAAACAACATATTTTCAAATAAATAATGAATTTTATCAACAAAATTTCGGAATGGCATCATTATCACCAATTTTAAGTAATATTTTTATGGATTTTTTTGAAGAAAATTATATTCAAAATATAAATAAAAAACCAACTATCTGGTGGAGATATGTAGATGACATTTTTGCAATTTGGCCTTTTACTGTTACAGAATTAAATGAATTTTTAAATGATATTAACAATAAAGAACCAACAATAAAATTCACTTTGGAAATAGAAAATAATAATATGCTACCATTTTTAGATGTTTTAATTAAAAAACACGATAATTCTGTAGAAACAAGTGTTTATAGAAAATAAACTCACACCAATAGATATTTAAATTTTAAATCTAACCATCACATCGATATTAAGAAAGGTGTTTGTTAAATGTTTATATGATAGAGCAAAATTAATTTCATCAAACAATGATATCTTTAAAAACGAACTAAAATTTATTAAAAATATTTTAATAAATAATGAATACCCTCCAAATTTTGTTGTCAAAAATATTACAGATAAAACTAACACTTTAAGACAAATAAAAGAAATTAATCATACAATAAAAATTCCATACATTCATATATTATCAGAAAAGTTAAGAAGAATCGGTAATAAATTTAATATTCGAACAGTTTTTCAGACAACTAATACCTTACGATCATTTTTGTCAAAAACGCGTCCAAAAAATTATATACAAAATTCAAAAAATTGCATCTAGAGTATACCTTGTGAATGCAATAAACATTATGTTGGAAAAACGTCTCGGCCTATGAATGTTAGAGTTGAGGAACATACAAATTATATAAAAAGACGGAAATTTGAAAAATCCAAAATTTGCGAACACGCTTGGGAAAACGGTCATGTGATTCAATGGGGTTCGGCAAAAATTTTAGAGAAGGAAGACAACGCGACAAAAAGAAAATTAAAAGAGACCGCGATTATTTTGTTGAACGGAGATAAGTGTGTGTCAAACTGTTCAGTAAACATCGATCATTGTTGGCTACAGTTGTATCAAGAAGAAGTAAGTAAAAATAAAATAAAAATCATTTAACATCTCTATGGAAGCAGATAAACAAATTTTAAACTGTCAAACTTGACATACGTTTAATATTTTTACTACTATTTTGAAAACGAAAACAGAGAGTTTTTCGAAACGTCACTAATGCCGAAGTGCGCGATAGTGATGTGATTTTTGTTATTTTTTACTTATCTGCTTTTTTCAGTGTGAAATTTTTTGGTTAGGCAAACTTAGTTTCAAAAATAACCCTTGACTGTTCCGTTTGGCGCAAGGGCTTATTTAATTAATTTTTATTATTTTTCAGAAGTGTGGCAAAAACCCAATAAAACTAAAGAAAAACGCAGATTGGAATTAACTTTCACACAATAATACTTTGAGATATATACTTTTAACGTCAGTAGTTTTTTATTCAACCGTATAGGGTGTCTCTAGAAGGTTTTTACAAAATTCTTATCTCAAATTATGTAGGTCAAAATACGTCAATTTAATCTTAGTACAAATGTGCGTAGGTTAGGCCTTTGATAATTAGGAAATGCAAATTTTTAATTAATGTTTTTTTTTGGTTGCAATTTAAAATGCCGTCATTACGTTGACATAACTTTATGGGGAAAAAAGTCTCATAAATAAATATTTCAAATTTCTACGTCAATATAGGAAAGAAGTTGTACTAATTTACTAAGGAAATAGGTAGCATGATAAGATTCGATTACTCTCGTGTTTTTTTTCTTAATTTGTATTTTAATAATTGGGAGAATACTTTAAGAAAATGTCATTATAAAATTGTCTTATTCTTAAGACACAGTTATAACGGAGACCGTGGATCATCGAGCAATACTCCGACCCTAGTCTGTCCGAATTTCGTATACGGGTGGTCATAACCAGACGCCAGGGTTAAAATCCCCAGTATTAAAATCATTAGATTGTGATATTTACTTCTATTATCCTAAATGGATTCAGGAATACACATCCATCATTGCCTCCCACTAGTTATTACAAAACACATTTCACGTCGACGATACTGTGCTTGATGTTCCAAAAAAATATCAAGCTGATGTTTTAGGCCCTGGTGCAGATCTCGGCTCGACGAGAAGGTCGGAGCTTCGTTGTGACCACTTCCACTTAAACATACAAATTTATTTTTTCTACAAAACTGTTAAAAGTGGGCTTTTTAATTGTCATTTTTGATGTTAAAAATGTCATTTTTTGACACGCGTGTTAAAAGTAAGTTACTTTTAACACTAGTGTAAATCAAAGTTTATTTAAATTTTGTTTTGAAATTTAATGAAACGTTTTAACAAACACATGAACAACTTTTTATTTTAAATAGGTACAAACCAACATTTTAAGTAGTTATTACTATTAACATTTATAGTAAAATTAGAACAATTTGAAATTGTATTTCCCTGCGGAGCCATCATACTTAAGTTGGTTTTACTGTCAACATGTGTGACACATCTATTTTCTGTAGAAATACTACTGGTAGTACTGGTGGTCTTGCTAGTAGTTGCAGCAGTAGGAAGTATTTGGCACGCATTTTCCTTCTCCTGTTACAGTGAATTTTCAATGTAGCCTTCACCTACCGTCGAAGATTTCCATCCTCCATGTCTCTTGATGGTAGTAAGATTTGCACCAGAATCTGCTAATAATGTCGCCGATGAACGACGAAAACAGTGTCCGGTGTAGAGTTGAGGATTTGGTAGATTCAAGAACTCTGCAATGTCGGCAGGCATTTTACCATACATGTTAATTCCGACTGGATTCTTCACACATTTATTCTTCATATATTTAAGAAAAAGTCGTCTATGATCAGCGTTGGATGGCCGGAGTGCCATATACTTTCTAAAAAAGTTTAAATAGAATTCACAAACAACACTGAAAGTCCGAGGCACTTTCGTTTTAGTATCTGGTATGGTCACAACAACCGAAGTGCCCAAATATTCGATATTGTCGATGGTCATCTGACACAATTTCTCCCGGCGGCACCCACTATTGCTGCGACTTTCATCATCAGATACTTTTCGTCTTCTGCTTCTGTGAGAAATTTGTCGATATGCGTCTTCGTCAAAAGCAATAAGTTTATAATGTTTGCTTATATCTTGATCTTGTTTTATTTTTAACATAATTTTGATCATGGAATAATTTGACCACAGCGTTGACGATTTCCATATCTTGGCTTTTTCCTCAAAATATGCCAGTAAAACACTTTCGTTACAGTTCCCAGGGACCTTTTTAATGTTGCACCATTCCGAAAAGCGTCTATAAGCGATTTCGTACTGTTCCTTTGATTTCGCCGGCAATAATTCCAATGTTGCTCGACTGGCGGCTTCTTCGATTTCAGCAGGGATGGATTCCTTACGCTCATTATCAAGATTATTCATTATACGTATAATATTACTAGAAAATGCTGTCAATATTTTTGCGTTTTCTCCGTAACTAACAACAGCACTGGTTGCTACGAAAGTTTTGGTTCATAAACATTGCGATCTGTGTGGTATTTTTTGACTTCTAATTTTTATTGAGTTTAAAGGTCTTCCGATTGTTTTGTAGAAAAAATAATGTATGATATACGTGTTAAAAGTAAGATTTTATTTTGTTCGCGAAGTTCATCTTCACTCACAAAATAAAATCTTACTTTTAATACGTATATCATAAATAGCTATTTTCTCCAAATTACATTTAAAGCGGCTTTTTAATGACATTTGACAGGTTTAAAATCACAGACAAGGATAGTTCCCTTGTGTATGCTTAAAAGATGTATTTTTATTGCCTAGGTAGAAGGAGTTCATTGCTATACAATGTTCCAGGTAATAATTTAAATTAAACTGGTAATTACAATTGACAGTGACATTAGGTAAACAACAACAACAACAAAATGATGTAATTTAATTTAGAAATATTTATGGTGAATTCTGCACAATTATTAAATATAATGAACTTTCTTTCTTCACTTGATGTGCATACTTACAGAAAAAACATTGATTACTCAAATTCGATGGTCTGGAGGCTGCATACTTGTATATCTGTACATGCTTAAATATTCCGTTACTTCAAAAGTAGCATAATTAGCAATTTGCGCCCATATCATTTATATCATCTGTTTTCATTTGCAAAAGCTCGTCACATCTACAAGCCCCAATAACTGCATCAATAAGTACAACCTAAAATATAAATTGAAAAATAGCTTCAGTATATTCCTACCTTCGTGCTCAAATACGGTTTATATGGGGCTTCTAATAAAAAATTCTCAATTTCTTCTCTTTTCTTGCATGGAAACCATCTGACTGCCATTTTAAAAAAGCTCGTAACTAATTTATTTTGCCAAATCAATCTTATTCTTTATATTCAGGATAGCTTTCAGCATCGAATAGGTAGGTCATAACGTTTTAGGCTTTTTTGAATTATCGGAAAAATAGGCAATCAGCACATTTTCAGAGAAAGATTCAACAGTGTTCTTATGTCTATATGTGCGTTCATATACAGTTCTTGACTTATCCGGTAATAGATTCAATTCCACATCTCGCGCCAGGTCTCTTATCTCAGGTGGTGTTAATGATAATAACTCATCTTCACTTTCAGTTACATCCATTTCGAACAGTTACTTGATAATTTTTTAATTGGCAATGACATTAAAGTAAACACAAACAATTCAGCGGTAAATATGGAGAAAAAAATTATATGTTTCACTAGACAGAAAAGCAGATTTAATGCCTTGCTTGTTTTCACTTAATTTTTCTCAAAAATTATTACGTAGTCGAGTTGTGAGGTTGTTAGGTAAACCTGATCTGAGTGAATCAAATAATTAAATGAACCCCGGATGTGGGCTCAGCAACCCCAAAAACATATTCGTAATCGTAATCGTTTTGTCCATTCCATTTCGGTCTTTTCCTTGACCTTGAAATGACGTTGAAGCTAATCTGATGGAGTAAAAAAAATGGATTTGAAACTAACGACCTCATAAAGATAAATGTGCGATGATTTTGTACATATGTATAACTATATTTCGATTTGACCTGGGAATGGCCTTCAAGCTGACCTGATAGGATTAAATGAACCCCCAATTGCAGCGGCCCAAAAACATAAGTACCTATATCTAGGATGGTCGAGTGACCTTTAAATATTAGCTGATAGGGTTAAATGGATTCCAGATTCGGATTCACCGAGTAAAATGCAGAATATACCATTATGTTAGTAGTTTTCGGATACTGTCAAGGAAATTATCTGTTGTCGGGAGAAGTCTTCGGAAACTGATAGCCTTGCTCCTAAAACCGCTGATGGAAAGTAGAGGTTCTAAGAAATTCTCTAGTTGAACAAATTTTAGAGCATGCTGGAAGAGATATGGAACTAAAATGAGTAAGTAGAAAAATATAAGTTTTTAAACATGACGTCACTACCTACATTATTTAAACAAAAATTTCTGCTATAAGATGCCAGTCCAACAACTCACTACAAGAGTTATGATTTTTCGTTAGTTTGTTAATAGGCAAACAGAAGTGGATATGTTATATTTGGTTACAATATTTTGTTTACTGATGAATTCACAGAGAGAGCGGTAACCTAATTTCCATAATGAACACGTTTATGCTAATGAAAATTCATATGTAGTCAAAGTTCAGTATTTTCAATGCGAATTTTAAATTAAAGTGTGTGCTGAAATAATTGGTAATTGTATCATTGATCCTGCAATTATTCTGCAAGGGATAACAGGAAAAATGTTACAACATGTACAGAATGCGCTGCCAGATTTACTACATGATTTGATTTACTTCTGGAACTTAGTTCAGATATGTGGTTTATAAATAATAATAGCATTTGTCATTAAATGTTCGGAACCATTTAAATCCCTAAATACCTGAGTACTAATCGTTAGTACCCAAACAAACAAATAAATAGATAGAAGAATGACGTTCTGGTAAATTGGCCACCACGTTCTCCAGACTTAAAAATATTAGTGCCTCCATAAAAATATATAATTTTTATGGGGACACTTTGAGACCCTAGAACATGTGAATAACGAAAACGAATAAGAACTTATTCAATATGAAACAAATATTCTTAAAGGCTATAACAAAGTTGTTCAACGAGTAAATTTTTTCATTGTTTGACATATTGTAAAGATACTTCTTGTTAACCAAAGTCTTAAGGGTGTTATTGTAAGATGCCTAAATACAAACAAAGAGAGGCGAAGGAGTTATTTTGTCTTCCTCATATTCGATGTGCATCCAAGGGTAATTTCTTTCAGTATTATAGCATAAAATTATATGAGAATATTTTATTACTTTCGATAATAAACACGACTTTTCCGAGGAAAAAATCAATTTTTGCGACGTTAAAGATGCAGATAAAAGCGTTGCACAATGACATTGTTAAAATACATAGAAACGTGTAAGCAACAATTTGTGGATAATTTGCCAAAATGTTTACATGAACTAACTGATTTTATACAGCGTCTCAGTATATAAGGCTACCCAGATTTACCATTTTTACCCAAACAAATGTTTTCTATATATGAATTTCATTACTAAGAAACATGTATTTAAGATATTAAATTTAAAAAATTGTAATTTTAACATTTACTAATTGTAAATGTAATATTTTAAAAAGCCTTTGGATTTTGCCTAAATTATTTAGTCACATTTATAATAAACTTCGATGTTGCCCAGCATTTAATCCAAAATTACACAGAGGGCCATCAAGTTACACAATAAGTTGGTCCTGTACTCTCACAGTAAATGTTTAAAATTATATATCTATGTGTTTCGCGTTTTCCTATATCTCGGGTATTAAATAAAAAAATAGTCGTGCAGAGGGTTAAAATTTATAAGCAAATTTTCTATGCGTTTTCTGGCACAGAGCCAGTTGATTTTGATTACACTCACATGTCATTATTATCAAGACACTTGGGCCATTGTTATATCACTGTTAGCAAATTACGTGTAACACAAAATGATACTATGCACACACTAGAAAATGTTAAGATTATAAACAAAGCATAACTTCACCAAACAGTGCACGCCCAATTATCAAATGTCGTTTATCGATGACGTATTGTGAAATAGTTCGTTGACTTATTAGGATAAGTTAGGGTTATACAGAGTCGACTTCAAAATTTGCAATAACTTTAAACTCAGCTGTCTCGCTTTCTAAAAAACATTTATTAGAGCAACATTTTATAAAATGATTTATTTTAATGACTACTGTCATCAGTTAAAATTAATATCCCACTTCCAAAATTACCCTGTATATGCACCATTCTTTCTTAACAACTTGCAGCAGAAATGCATATTGTCTTGAGGTATAATCTTGAATAAAAACGCTTGTGCGTGTGATGTAAAGGCAATGTGTCGCTCAAACTGTTTTAAGACAGTAATAAATGTAATGAATGTGTCAAATATTGATACATGAGTACTTTGTTAAAAATGAGCGATTTGTAAACGTAAAAATTTGTGCGTAAACGTCGCTTTATTGCAACTTATCGGGTGGGATAGCTTATAAAACCAATGGCAGCAGCAGTGCCAGTGCTTGACATGACACTGCGGATGCAGAGGAAAATCACGTTACGTAAAAGATAAGAACAAGTGAGTCGTGGAACGAGAAAAAGGTCGATCTATTTACAGAGGCAGTAGCGAGTAATGAACAGCTGTTCGCTCAATGAACTATTTTATGGCTGCGAAGCATGCAGGCAGTTGAAATGCCTAGAGTTTTAGTAATATACCGATGCCGTTGCCGGGCAATTTGCATTCTCTGTGGAAATATCGTATTTCTCCACGTCCTTAGCTAACCGCTTTGCTTAAATAGCCTCATTATTTCATTAAAATATAACGCAACGTCAATGAATTAACCCTTAACTAAACTATTACAACTAGATGCATTGTTTTTAATGTTGTGCAGATTGGAGAGCCATTAGCGTATGATATAGACGCCCTTTGCTAATAATTTTTCTCTTTAATACACCGAAAAATTAATATTTGCATTCCAAATATTAATACTACAATTTTTCTTTAATCACTATAAATATATCAGTCAATCTCTTAAGAGAAAAATCTGATTTAAAAAGATCTACTGGCTCCAGTGATGCAATAAACCGTAAATCATATCTAATTGAATTGCTTCAGGTAGAACCGGTATGTTCGGAAGATGCGAAAGTAGAGCTCTATATCGAATCGCAAATAAATCTGTTTTTTTCCTCCTCTTTCTGATCTCTTCGAAATAGTTCTCGATGGTATTATTGAGCGGGTTTCGAATACCCATAAACATGTTTTAACAGCTTGATCTTGAGGATGGAGAATTTTTTTGAGACCTCTGAAATCTGCAAACATTCTTTGTAAACGGTAACAGGAACTCATGAACATCTCGATTTTTGGCACCGTCAAATCGATGTATGCATTTCGAAAAATGTCCTGCCTTTACTGGCAGTCATATTCTAAACTTGATTTTGACCTAAGTTTTGGTTTATACACATAACATTTTTGTGTTGAATGCAATATACAGTGCAATTTATTGTAGTATATAGTTTTATTATTCTCAGTTGCAGTTTTGTAAATATTTTGATGATCATTTCGTATGACGTAAGTCGTCTGAATTCTTGCCGCGGCTATATAATTCAGTACGAAGTTTATATGTAGCACTTAGTGTCTATTTAACGAACTGAAAATCTCACTGTCAATTAAATTCGCAAAACTGTCCTTCGCTACTAACGAGTTTCGACATAGTATACCCTGTGTAAACCACCAGGTATAATAATGAATGTATTTAATGAACTGAAAGTTCCAGTGTCAATTAAACATTCCAAAGAAAGTTTTTCTGAATAAATACCGGCTAAGCAAAATTTAACGATCTGCATGTGAAAAGGATATATGTTACTTTATCTCTGGATTCCGTAAACATTGACAGTCCATCATTTTACTTACTGCACAAATCTGAGTGCGGGAAATTTCCTATGAATCAATTTAGCACTGTTTTTGTTATGTTATGTAAGATGTAACAATTTGTGTTTGACGCAATGTATTATGACACAAACTTCACAGCCCCATGTTGGGGGGGGGGGGTTTCGTTGGAATAACTCACGTAACCAACATGGGTCGCCTTAGAATTTGGTATAATTATCGTAAACATAGTAGTACACAACTACATAGATGTATATTGGAAAATGTACAGCAAGTAAATACATAAAATATGACAGTATGCCAATCAACTGGAAATAGTCATTAAAGCTAGATACTAACTATAGCATGAAGATCTAACGTCTTACAAAACTATTTAAAATATACTTTATCAAATTCCTGGAAAACAGCTGATGATCAACCAATCATAAACAGAGCGACAAATAACCTTGTTACATAAAATAATTACCGGGAAAGGAAGAGTAAACATTTGATAGTGGTCAATGTGTTGACGTCATATACTGTGAATTCAGCAATGTCTTCTGATCTGATTTTGAATTATACGACCAACCTTTTTTATTCTCGCGGAATTCGGTGTTTGTGTTCCAGATTTATCCGAGCGCTTGGTATGTTTCTTACTGACAGCATTTTCAATAATTTGGTTGAATCTCCTTCATTCCACCTAACAGTGAATGGAGAAATATAACCTTGATTTTGTGGACACCACAGACGACAACTTTTATGAAATATTTCATATACGTATTTTTGGCCTTGGTTTAAATGAATTTCCAGGAACATCATAACAGCATATCCCGTTTTTACTTCCGCTACTGTGGCAGCTTTTTGATTAAGTATGGAGTATAGAAGTAGTTTTTGTATCTATCAAAACATAACCATTTCCATTAATATTACCAGGAATAAATCAAATTTTCACAAGTGGAGTTATAACATTGTATAGATTTGTTTGTCATCAAGTCCTCAATCTCACACAAGAATCACAAATGCCAACATCTATGTTAAAAAGACCAATTGCTCCCCGTCTGTATTTAAACTGTTATTTATTTTAAAATGAGCGCCCTCGACATTATCGTAAAGTGCTTACAGAACTTCTGGAATTTAGTTCCGGAAGAGTACAGTTTGATAAATATTTTATTTAGTAATAAGACTTCTCAAACTTTTTTAATGTTACATTCTCTACGAATCTCCCAACTGTCTAGTAATTTTTTAGAGCTGATGGGTATTTGACAGAATTATGCTGCCAGGTGGTTTGTTTACATTTTCCATTGGATATTAAGGCCAAAACCTGAATGTTCACATTATTCTTCACCAAATATTGCTCCATATTGTGATCTGTTCTCTTGTTTCTTGTCGATGGAGGACTTGCAATATCAATTTTGCCGTCGCAGCCACTTTACTTTCTGGATTCTTGAATTCCAGCAGCTATTTCAACATCTGTTTTTGTTTGTTAAGTAGATAAATATGGTTGTCACAAGTGTACCAAAACTAATGACAAAGGTGTTGCGTAAGTACAGTTCCAACAGTTTTAAGAAATCATAATTTCTAATTAGAACTTCCACTCTAGAGGATATGAATACAAGCACCCATTTCTATTAACATTTAGGGTCAGAATTATACTTGAAAAGGGTGGATATGTACACCATAAATTTAAGATTGTGGCAGGCACAATGTAGGGGTTTTGAAAACAGTGAGAACTTTATGCATCATCAGCTTTTGTTTAGTATTAATTAATGTACAGCAACTTTTTATTTGGTAACTGTACAGGCTATACAATATAATGGAAAATTATAGAATACTTTCACTCATCGAGAAAACACCTTTCAATAATCAATTATCTTATTTATTTAAACAGAACAAATTGGAAATATAGAGAAAATGACTATAATACTAATATGCGATTAAAAACTTTTTTAGATGCATAGTTAAATGCAAAACCAAATCATTATTTAAACCTTTTTTCAAACTACTACTGACAGCTGACAGTCTATATCATTTACAGCTACCAAATCAACTCGGTGCCGGCCTGATGCGACATTGTCAAATTTAAATATTTTCCTGGAAGTGGACTTCATAAATTAACGGTAAATTCTTAAAAGAGGCTGAAAAAGTTTTCATATTTAAATACTGCTGTAAAGTAATACAAAAACCATCGTGTCGTCGACAAAAACAGTACGAGAAATATTTAGTGATAAACAAGTCAGCACGTGTCTGATCCGATGCCCTGGTTGAGTGTGAATTGACTGTGAATGTTGAGCCGTTGTTACCGGAGGTTATGTGTTGATTTGTTTTTCTTTTAAAAAGTCAACTAAACATTGTTTTCCTATTATCTGTCTCTATAGGTGGCTAAAATTAATATTATAACTGAATCACTCTGTATTAGTGTATCATCTTGTTGTCCTGTCAAAATGGATTTACTTAGCAGAGTTTTATAATCTTGTACTAACAATTATTCAGTTTAAAGTAAATAAGTCTTTTTTTAGATTACATTTTAATATAAAACTCAAAAATTATTAGCAAAATGTGCATTTGGTTATATCTCTTGCTTTTTCTTTCCATCTTACAATTTGTAGTTGCTATAGGTCTTTCTCCACCTCTGTTGTTACCCCCAATTGTTCATGTCATTACCATTCTTGGTATACTTCTCTCTACCATCCTCTCAATATGTCTTAGTCACCTTAATCTTTGTGATTTTACCACGCTCACTATGCTTGTCTTTTTGTACATTTTTTTTATTTCCTCATTCGTTCTTCTGTTTTTCTCAATATTTTCCTCCCTCACACTTCCAGTCTTATTTGTTCTGCTTTATTGAACGTCCATGTTTTACTGGTATGTTACTACTGTTTCGTATAGCCTTATATTTGTTTGCTTAAAAATATTTTTATTTCCCAGCATTCTCTGCAGTCCTCCTACACATTTGTTTCCTAACATTATTCTGGCTTCAATTTCATTTCCTCTCCTATTTTTGGTTGTCTGGCAAATATAGTTCCTTAATATGTGAACTCTTCTACTTCTTTAAACATGTATATTCTTTCCCTGATTTTCAAAAATTTGCTTTTTGATAGGCTTCTTCCATCCATTCCATGTATTTCTATTTCCTGCTAGCATTACAAGATCATCTGCGAATGTCAGAATTTGAAATTTATTAGTTTTGCATTTTATTGATATATCGGAAAATAATCAAATTGGTTGTTTTTCGTAGGCATATCAGGTATATATGTGTATTATTGTTATCTATAGCGCTGGTTCCGAATCTGACATGGCTTAATACTCCTTCTCAGGATAGTTGACGGGGACATTCAGTCTTCGCAGCACTTAAACATTCTTGTAAATTATAGGTTTGCAGTAATAAATGTCAGTGTACAATGCCTCAAAGAAGAAAAACGATATTCGAACTCAATTTAATGTTAGAGCGGAAAACTGCTACTTAAGATGTATTTTTACTTTTGTGACGGATTTTTGTTTCTTTTGGCATAAAATATAGCGAGCATGCAATTTTGAGGTTAGATTCGAATTGAACGTACCAAAATTGGAGACAATAATTATTAGTGTTTGTGCGATATAAGAAAATCTGCATTTTGTAAACCTATGTAATTTATTGCGAGCTTGTTTATACAGAAGAATATATTCCAATTAATTATACTTAATTTTGAGTAAACATACTAATTGAAATTCGGAAAACATACTGATATATTTTATCGAATCCCTATTTTTTTTTTGCGAATTCCGTAAAATAACCAAATTCTTACAATTATTCGGGTAATAGAACACAAACATGGAAAAACTCCACTGTATTTATTTTACTTAGTAGTCAAGTTATGGTTTTTTATTAACGTGTTTGTTTTTATTACAGGTGAGTCAACTAATTCCCATAATTATCTGAAGTCTATTTTGGTGAGTACAGCTCATTGCTTCTAATAAAAGATATTTTTATAGAAAACTTCGAGAATTTAGTGTTATTCGGTTAATAAATCATCAGGTTTATACTAAAAATAAATTTTATGGAATTAAAGCAAATATTTGTAAACTATTTCCGCATTTATATTGGATATTACTCAATATTATTACTTATATGAGTTTTATAATAAAACAGTTACATTTATATGTACATGATTTGGTTCATTTTATGAGTATGAAATGTACTACACACATTCAAAATTTGTGGTGCACATGGAAATACAAAAAATAAAAAATGGCCAGTTTTATGCGGAAATTCAAGATTTAATTATATACAGGGTGATTGTGGGGGGGGGGAGATCCCAATATTCGGAAGTAGTGTTCAGGGGGCAAAAGTGAACAAAAAATTTTATAGATATAGATTTAAATATTGTGACATTGGTGGCCAATTTTGGAAACCACCTCGACCAATCCAGCGTGTGGAAAGCGATTGTTATGATGATTAATCAGAACACGACTAAAATGGGCAGGGGCACCATCATCCTGAAAGTACATATTATGCCTAATATCCAATCCAACATCTTCTAGTAGGTCTGTCAAATTATTTTCAAAAAATTCTACATATTGAGCTCCAGTAAAACGGCCATTTAGCACATCTGGTCCAAGTAATTGATTGTTGATACCACACCACACGTTAATGCTGAAAGTCACTTTCTACCCTGGCGTGCGGATTTTCATCAGACCCACGATGTTTATTGTGAGTTATTTACTCCATCGCGAGTGAATCGAGCCTAATCAGTGAACAAAATGTATTTGTAAAGTGTATGGTTTGCGTTTATCCAATTTCAAAAATGCAACTGCACGTCCTGAAGATTCTGGACGTGCTGAATATGGAAAGGGTTTAAACCATTTTTGTGAATGACTTCTCATGCCATAGTTTGATTAATTTGGAGACGAGTTGCAACTACGTTCTGCCATATTTATAATATCTTCTTCCACTGCTAGACCAGGATCAGCTTGCTTCTCAAATGTAATTCTCACACTGGGAAACATTCCAGATTCACGTGCATTGTTGAAGACTGTCTGGAATACATTTCTATGTGGCACTATTCTGTTCGGGAAGCGACGTCGATATTCAGCAACTGCACGATTAGCGCTACCGTTGCCATACCCATAAATAAAAATAACATCAGCATATTCTCTATGATTAAATGTGGCAGGCATTACGAAATTATGTGTGTGCAATACCGACTAAGCTAACGCACACGTAAAAATAAATACGATAAATACGAGTTATAAAATAAGTGTTTAAATCGCAAACGTCAAAATAAATGTGACAATTAGTAATCACTAATGTGAGTTTGGTTTCGAATGCATGACCTACTTAAAATAAAATATCAAATAATAATGGCTTTCACAAAAGTAGCAATAAAAATATTTTTATTGCTATTTCAGTAACCGTTGATATTCGACTTTTTTGTTCACTTTTCCTTTTCCTAAACAGCCTTTTCGAATATTGGAAGTTTTCCCAATCACCCTGTATACGAAATATATTCGATTCTTAGGAGCCATTATCAACTTAGTTTCTTAAATAGATTTTAACTGCGCGTAAAAGTGATAATTATACAAAATTTAGATAAAAAAGGTCTATGAAATATGAATATGAATTTGTAGCTGCGGTAGCCGAGGTGTCGAGGACACGACTCGATGAGACTCAGGCTGTATCAGTCTATCTACATGTATGTTCGAATCACGCTGCAGTAGATTTGTGCCATGGATGTTTATATTTGTCAGAGGGATGTATACTAAGCCTAATAGGCTATTCGGGGCGCAATTGCGATACCAATCCTCAAAGGAAAAAAAATGTTTCATTAGCTGCTGAAGATATAGCTATTTTACTTACTCATATAGAGTATAGTGAATAAATATTTTTGAATATGGAAAAATGCATATCTGTTAGAACAGAATTTGTAGCATATTTTAAAAAGGCTAGTTGAATTGCGAGGAACATTACAAAACCTTAAAATAAAATATTTTCGAATTCAAATAAATTTCTATCTAATTTAGCAAAAATGTTTGCATGCGATTGTATTCGTTTAGTACAACGAAAAAAAAATTTGGTGTTTGTAGAAAAATTTGGTTTCAAGGAAGTAAATTATTTGTTTGTATAGGGCCAAATAAATATTTATTTTCTGATACCAAATAATTTATTTATAAAAGCAAAAATACAATTATTTTGTTTAAAGAAAGCACTCGTTTCCATTAAAAAACATTATTTTCTTTTCAATTATGTACTTCGAGAGATGATTTAATTAAATTATACAACGAAAAAAAAAATTTGGTGCCTGTAAAAAAAGTTTATTTCATGGAAATAAATTATTTGTATAGATCCAAACAAATATTTAATTCTTGATCTAAATAATTTTTCTGAAAAAGCAAAAATACAGTTATTTTGTATAAAGTAAGCATTTGTTTAAATTAAAAAACATTATTTCCTTTTTAATGATACACTTCTGGTCATATTCTATGCTAAATCAATACTTGTATATTTCAAAGAATTTGTTTCCAATTAAACATCTGCTTATTTCAGTCAGCAACTCATTGCTCAGGAATTTCAAGACTAATGCCTCGATCAGCATTGAATTACACCTGAAGAATTTTTAAAAAATAGTTTGTTTCGTGCTTATTAGCTCTCATGAGTACGCCACAGGTGAGTAGTGAGTTAGTTGACGACTAACCCTGGCTGTTCATGTTTCTCAAACCCGACATACCTGAGTACGCGAAATATAGCACAGCTACATCTCGTGGGCATCTATTGACAATTAGTTTTTGTGGATATGAAACAATTCAAATTTTTCCTTTCAAGTACTTCACACTCAATTAAATTCATTTTTGAATAAAATAAACGTATTATTTAGTTTTATTTATAAACGTGTTATTTAATTCAAATTGCACATTCATTTCAATCAAATTTTTTTTATTTCAAAACGTTATGTTATACAGATTTGAACAAATTATTTAGGGAAATGAAAAAAATATATTTATTTGAGAATCATTTTTTAAAATTAAGTTTTCATAAAATATTCAAATGGCATAACTATTTGTTCCATTTGAACAAATACGTAAAAAAATAAAATTTTCTTACTAAATAAATCAATTTGTTTTTGACATAAAATGAGCATTTCACCACAAAAGAATTTTTTCCCTAGAATAAATTATGTTTAAATAAATTTAATTCTACTGAATACATAATATCACGTATTTATACCCTATCCACATTAGAAAACACTTAAATATATGAGTACAAAAGCAATTAACACAAACATAAATACACATAATGGTTTAATGAATATATTTTTGGCATTGTAAGAACCTTTACTTTTGTATTTAAATTTTGTATACCTAATTGATAGTTTTGGAATTGAAATATAGAACTGAAAAACACATAATGAAAACTTGCAATTAGTTTAATTTTTTTAAATAGTCTTATTAATTTCCGAGATCCCAATACTCTCTCCCTGCTATAATGATAATTACTTCTTAAAATAATAGCACTAAACTATCATAAAACGGAAGTAAACAATTAGATAAAGAAAAATTTGAAGCATATTATACAGGCTTATGCAGACAAACTTCTTCGAGTTGAATTTTGAAAATTTGGTCTCTGGGGTTTTGGGGGGTGCTCCCTTTAATTAAAATAATGCCGTTATTATATCACTTCCAGATATACCGGCAGTCATGATCGACTTGCGAATTGTAAGTGCGACACTATACACATGTTATTGCATTTTGGATAGAACATAAAAATTTGCGTTGGAAACCTGTAGAATAAATACCCTAATGTCAAATAACGTAAAAATGGCTGGAATTCAAATGTAAATTGATGACGAAAGTGCTACAAGGATGACAACACAAATTTTCAAAGCTCAAATTGACGTATTCTCTGAAATACTCTAATGAACCGGAACCGTAAAACACCCTGTATATTATATGCCTATTAATAATCTTTAACTTTGAGAAACTGATTTATGAAGGTTGCTTTGACAGCTGACATAATCGATAAAGACATCAGTGATTCTAATAGTCTATAAAAACGTGGCTTATATAACCAATGATATAATCTATTCCAAACTGAAAATGAAAAAAAAAATAGATATATCAAATCAGATTTATTACTCAGATCTGGTTCTGGTTCAACATGAATGGACACGCATAATGATTTAGGCTGTAGATAGATGAGCTTTTATCAATTTCAATTAGATAACAGATAAAAACAGAAACATGTTATCTAGGTGTAGATAAAAGATGTACTTAATTGATTTTCTAAAATATGACAAAATATAAAGTCAATTTGTTATTTTACAGAATAATAAAATTGTATAGTCGTCGATTTGGGTGTGAGTGGGGCAAATTCCGTGACAATATGGTTCATTAATTGTATGGTTGGCTCATAATGGGTCAGGGATTATTAATTGAAACAGAAAAAAAAAGTTAATATACTATTACTATACAATTATAGACCTGTGTGCTACAATTTGTAGTGATTAGAGCTCCAGGCATAATTTATAGTATTATTTCACATACTATTATGCTTACAATTTCATAGTAATAATTTCCAAATACTATTTTACTACAACAGAAATGAGTTTATTGATACAAAGACTGCAACAGTTTACCAGCATTGTTGGAATCTCCACTACAATGTTTTATAAACATGTTTGTACATAATCACCTTTGAATTATTTAAAAAATTACACATTGGTAGTTAAAAATATTTGCTACTTCTGTTGCAAATGAGAAATTTCATGAAACGACTACCCTGTGAGCTAATGCCCGATCAGCATTATTACCTGAAAGACCTATAACAAACAGCGAAACTACCGGATTCGAGCTTATTGATTCTCAACTGGTGTGAGATAGGGGCAGACAAAATATCTGTCGATGGATCTGTAGCTGTTCGTGTCTGTCACACCCAACATAAGTGAACCTGTATGCACGTGATGTAACACGTATAGCCCTGGGTAGCTGCTCGATCTTTGTCAGATCCGACGGATAATCAAGAACGCGCGAGAAGTAAGAGTCTATATCTTCTCACAAAAACTACTTTAAAACAATTTATAGTAAATAATACTACAATTGGGTCTCTGCTGTTATGGTAATGATGACTAAAAGTGTAACAATACTTATAGATTGTATTAATACAATCTATAAGTATTGTTATTTTGCACTATACCCGCATTTTGAATTTTTCAATACAACATTTATTGCAAAATATAGTAGAAAGTTTTCTAATTATATTAAAATTTACAGCAACCCATTTACTACTACTTTTGCATCTACCATAACAACGAACTTATATGTTTAACTACGATAATATTGTAAGCACACATTTGTAGTAATTGTTTCAGGTGTATTTCTTTCAGTGTTGTTTGAGAAATTTATTAGCCGTGTTCCCAGAACAGTTGGAACGTCAGACGTACGCGCAATTATAGAGTAGGCAGTCCAAGTAATTCATTTCTACATTTTATTTCTGATTGTCCTTTACAATCTAGTTTTATCTTCACAAGATCTAGAAACGGAACGGAAATGCTTTCTTCCAGTTACATAACTTGATGTTTGATGTATTTTATTGATTTGATACAGAAATATTCTCTTATTGTATCCACCAGGATACAATGAATATATCAACATATCTCAATCAGCAACTTATTTTAAAGAATTTCAATGTGTCTTTGCGTTTGTGCCTTAAAAAAGAGTGCCAAAGATACTAAATTCTCGTCCATGCCTTCTACGATAAAGATGACGCCACGTCAAAACTCAGTTGGATGTCAGTTGGAATCCTTGATCTTGTAAAATTTCCAACTTTTTTGGTTCTACTTTTGGAGATATTGGCAGAATTTATAAACAAAATATAAACAAAAAATCAATGTATCAATAGTTTATTGAAATAATCATATTTTTATCACCACTAGAATTTAAATTCATCAATATTCATATGAATATTGAAAGAAAATTTTATTACATTTGCCAATTACAGTTATAATCGGTTAACGCATTTTTTTATAGCCGCGATTAATTGACATAAATATAATAAACGTTTATACTATACTATTCACAAAAAGTTGAATGAGCTGACAATGATTTCCTTTGGCATGAATTGATTGCTGATTTTTATTACGTACTTACTTATACGTATGAATAATAAAAATATGCTTTATTTCAATCTTTGCCATGCAGAAACTAAATGAGGTATTTTATGTTAAACTTTATCATTACGTCTCATTTATTTTGATTACAGTTATGAGTAGTTATATAACCGTTTTTTAATTTATTTTTTTGTTAGTTATTGAAGTATGTTGTAATGGTTTCTTGCCCTATAGGCAGGCAAACAGTATGTACCCTGTACACGGAGTTCCAGATGCGAGGGTTACGGGGGCAATACTCTGTGAAGCACCGCAGGCGAAAATTTTTCAGGAATTTCAATTTCAGGGCGTTTTAATACGCTCTAAGTAGGGTGCTTAAATACATAACTATTTAAAATCAGTGGCGGCTCGAAAGGCATTCAAGTAGATAAGGCCAATAAACAAATTATTAGATTCATTAAACATTTACAGTATATTTTAATTAATATTTAGTAAAACATTCTACATGACAAAGAAAGGTAAACATCCATTAAATATCATTTTATTTTGTTAATTTTTTGCACGTTTCTTTCTCTCGGTGTAAGTAAAAGTTACAACATTTTCAGTTATTTTGGAGTTTGCATAGGTCGTACTTTGATAGCGTAGCATTCTGTTTTAAAAAATTTTGTTCACATTTGTGTTGCAAGTGCTGTAAAGTTTATTTTAAATAACATTTTTTTACAGCTGATCATGCTTAGAGTACGTGGATTTGGACAGATTTTCAAAGTTAGTGATTTTGAGAGGGGGCGGATTGTTGGGTTACGTGAAGCAGGTTTATCGGTGAGAGACTTTTCTAGAAGGACTAGTAAATCCTTACGTGTCATAGTATGGTGTTACCAGGCATGGCACTGGTCATCGTATAGGAACCACCAAGCGTTAAGATCCTCGATTGCGACTTTTAGTTCTCAGAAACTGATTTAGCAGCATCCGGACTATTGAAAATCATGGGGGGGATGGTCGGTATGCGTACAGTATATCTCCGAATTCGAAGTTTTGGCCTCTTGTCTTATCGTCCACATTGGATTCTGTCCCCCATTCATCAGCGTCAAGCTAACCACTTACAATGGCGAATCCCGTTACTGCCTGGGGATGCACAATAGTTGTGCAAGAGTGAGAAGGTGACGTGGTGAAAAACGTGATCCACCATTTGACAGAGACTGTCATGTCCATCACACAGTAAATGTTATGGTATAGGGTGCTATCGCGTATGGTAGCAGATCACCACTAGTTTTCATCAGAGGCAACATGGCGCTACGTTTAGGAAGTGGTGGAACCATATGTCCATGCTCGATTGCGACTTTTACCTCTCAGAGACTGATTTAACAGCAGCCGGACTATTGCAAATCATGGGGGGATGGTCGGTATGCGTACAGCAATATCACCGAATTCGAAGTTTTGTCCTCTTGTCTTATCGTCCATATTGGATGCTGGCTCTCACTCATCAGCATGAAGCTAACCGCTTACAATGGTGTACAAAGAGGATTCAGTGGCATGAAGAATGGAATCAGGGGATCTTTATGGCGAATCCCGTTACTGCCTGGGGATGCACAATAGTTGTGCAAGAGTGAGAAGGTCACGTGGTGAAAAACGCGATCCACAATTTGACAAAGACTGTCATGTCCATCACACAGTACATGTTATGGTATAGGGTGCTATCGCGTATGGTAGCAGATCACCACTAGTTTCATTAGAGGCAACATGGCGCTACGTCCAGGAAGTGGTGGAACCATATTATGTCCATACCCTCTTGACGCTTTGTGGTTCCTCTACGACGGCCGGTGCCTATCGCTCTGTGTTCACGGCCTTTCCGAGTCCACGCTTGGTAACACCCTGATATGCTAAGTAAGGATCTGTTAGCCTTTCTAGAAATTTCTCTCACCGACAAACCTGTTTCACGCAACCCAACAATACGTCTTTTTTTTCAGTCATTAAGCTGGGAATCTGCCCAAATCTACGTACTCTAGACATAATCATAAATGTCGTTTGCAACAAGCTTTAGAACACTTGTAACGTACATGTGAGCATATAAAAATGCACTCTTTAACACGGACGAACGTAACCGAGCGGACTCGAAAGCGGATCAGTGTTTAAAATATTTTTATGGATTTTAATAAGAAATGTTATCATGTCGAACGTTTTTAAGTATTATAAAAGTAACTCCAGTAACAGCTATATATTTTATTAAGTGCAATAAAAAAATGTAACTTTTACGTTACAGCCTCAAATCACGTCATGTAGAAAAACGAACTTTATTGTCACTACACGATGAATATACTTCAAACAAATTCATAACTGTCAAATCTTTCATTTGACGTGTCTGGCAGCTCGACATAAGCTGAATAATAGGATTTTGTATTTAAACTAATTTACTTTATTCCATAACTATGAGGATGCATGTCAGCCTAAGTATCGCTTAAGTTTGTAGAAATTATCGGTGTCTATAAAATCTAGATTTTTTATTGTACAGTTAAAATTCAAACAAGATACACGATTTGACGTTGGCAGTATAGTGCGATTGTTGAGAAACTCAAAAATTAATTTATTATTTTTTGTCTTATTATCATTTATTTTTATTGTCACTAGAGATACTGATAATATTCTCTCTGTCGTAGCATTGGAACTGTGAAAATACTGAAAAATTTCCAGATTTAATTACTTTTTAAAAGTTATTCTCTAAATAGGCAAAAATATTTCTTGGGATAAAATTCCTAAGTTGCCAACACTGGGGTGGACTAAACAGAACCCCAAAACTGAAGTGTAGTCACTGTTCGAAGAAACTCGCTGATCGACGGTTGCTATACGACCGTTGTGCAGATTTTGGGCGGAAATTGTGCGGCCCATTTCAGAATTTCTACGTGCAATTCGTCATATAAATTGAATTGATCGCAAGTGAAGAGTAGGTATGGTTGGGCGTTTATTTATTATTTTAGAAAATATTTCATGAAGCTATAGGTTATCGAGAGATATGTTACTGTTATATTGTTATAATTTTCTTAATTTGGTAGGGAGAGCGGAGTTATTTAGGGTGTATTAAAATACCCAAAAAAGGAAAGCAGTTTAAATATTAAATCTATCTACACGATACAACATTTCTAATAGATAGTTATATTTGGTAGAACGGTATATCAAAATCCGAAGTCAGTTTCCATAACTTCGACTAAGAAACTTATCACCCAAAATTTGTATGGAAAATTCAAAAGATTGATCTTGCGGCAGGGCAAATACAGAATTTACTCTCTGTGTGCCATACACACAAAAAATATTCCAGAAACACCGCTATGGTAACAGATGTCCAAGTTTAAATTGTATATTTCTGCGAGCCAACTTTTATTAATTGTAATTTATTTTTGAACAGATCTGTCAGAACTCGATGCCAATTTGTACGTATCTAATGGTTAAAAAATATCTTTTTTAATAGCTAATAGCCAATTTTGTAATAGTCAGACATAGAACTTATGGATTTGTTGGCTATAAAATCGCTTGGAAATTTACTGTGAAATTTTAGCCTGTGTTCCTATAAAATAGTTCATTTGCCTACTATAATAATTCTTTAAAAAATCATTGTAGATTAACGTTACCTTGTTATTGAAATTTTAAAATAACGCCTAAAGTATCTAAATTATGAAATTTACAAATAAAAAGTTACAAGTATAACTGTATTCTAAATGTTTGCAATATTTCTTGAACTTGTTCAACTCTAAGTAACTCTATCCTCAGCAGAAAGTAAAGGTATGACAGCGATTCATTTTTATTTTTATAGTATGCCGTAATGTTTATAAGTGATACATAAAAGAGTAGCGTTGACGGGGGTTAGGAAGGGTTGAGAAAGTTAGTCAGTTGATACACTGATGATGTAACAATTTATTTACTTTTTTTACTGTTTTAGAAAGGTATTTTAAGCTAATATAAATCAAATCTCCTACAATTCCTATCAATGAAGTCATATGTATGTTCTCTGATACCAAACATCTAGGTATGCTAATGAACAATTCCACAGACAAAGCACTATTCAATAATTATTTAAAAAAAAATAATCTAATTTACTAACCTGCTAAATCGCACTCTATAAATATCTAACTTCACTTTTTGGCAGTGGGAACACGACAAATTCAACCACAATAGATGAGATCTGACCTATTTCTGCATTTCTAGGATTGCTTCTTCAGGTGGTCTCCTTTAAGTTGAATCTAACTATAAAAATTATTATAAAAATTAAAATTATTTGAAGTTAAATATCGACAATGACAAAAAGTGACATCCTGTCAAATTAATTAAATATGACAATACCTACTTGAAAAATGTTTACCCACAATATCTACCCATATATTGTGTGAAACTAACTACTCAGTGGACAAAAGCCCCAACCTGCGTTGAATTACATCCACAATATCTACCCATATATTCCTTATTATTAGCTTTTGTAACATTTTTTTACTGTTTTAGAGAGGTATTTTAAGTTAATATAAATCAAATCTCCTACAATTCCTATCAATGAAGTCATAATTATTGAATAGAGCTTTGTCTGTGGAATTGTTCATTAGCATACCTAGATGTTTGGTATCAGAGAACATACATATGACTTAATTGATAGGAATTGTAGGAGATTTGATTTATATTAGCTTAAAATACCTTTCTAAAATAGTAAAAAAATGTTACAAAAGCTAATAATAAGGAATATATGGGTAGATATTGTGGGTGTAATTCAACGCAGGTTGGGGCTTTTGTCGACTGAGTAGTTAGTTTTACACAATATTATTAATACCTAAAAATATATAAAAATTTCTTTACTTATTATGTATCCGCTTCAATAGGTTTAACTATGGAAAAATACAAATACCTAAAATAAATATCGTAGATCGGAACTTACCATAGCATTTTGAAAAATATAATTTCAATTCAAGGAGCCTGATAAATACAAATTATGGTTGCTATAACAATAATTATTATTATTTGTGTTTAATGTTTAAACATTGGTTAACCCTTATTAACCAATTTAGCAAATCTTAAGACTATAAAAATTGTTTAAAATGTCCACTTTCGATTCAAATGCGAGCCCCAACATCGACGAACTAAAGATTAAGCGGATGAGATTTGGATCATTTTTTATCTGGTTAGCTGATACCACACATTTTGAACAATATTAAGCCCTGCATCATCAATGAAATCAAAAAAGTTGTTTTGTAAGAATGTTCTATACAGATTTCTATTTAAACGATCATTTAAAATATGTACAGGTAGTAAATTATTGTTGAAAACACTACCCCAATAGTTGACACTGAAACGTTGCTGATCGTCTTGACCTTGCGGATTTTGTAACGCCCAGATATGGTCATTATGATTGTTATGTATGCCGTTCCTAGTAAAACACGCTTCATCAGGCCACATGACAAGCGAAAAGAATCTCATTTTGTGCATGTTGTTGAAGTAACCAGCGTTAAAATTCTAATCTCTGAGGAGCATCTCCAACATGTAGCTTGTATATTTTGGCTATGAAAAAGATGTAACATTTCTCTATTCAATACGCGACATACAAAATTGCGTGATAAATGAAAATTACTTGCTATACGCCGAACAGTAATTGAAGAGTTATCATGACAGCATCTATTATATCTTCTTCAGTTTGTACATTCACTTCAATAGGACGAATGGCCATTGTTGTAACGGGGTTACCTTCTCGAAGTCTACTAAAGACTGTGTGGGCAGGTTTATGGTTTATGTCTATCGTCAGTATTCTCGGACTATTTGTCTGGCGTTCCCATGAGAATACCCATATAAAAAAACAATATCTGCATACTCTTAAGTTGTATATGTCCAATAAATGCATTTTTTATCTAGCGCTTTAACGCTAAATGCCAAGTGAACAAACAAAATAATAATTATTGTTCGGAATCGGATCTATGTTCATATAAGAAGAAATGTTTTACATTAATCTAGCTATTTTCTGCCATAGATTGTCGTAGGGCTTGTAAAATACCCTATAGAGTTACTGCAACAATATATATTTAAGATTCACTTAATGTTAACAATGATTGTGATAAAAATCATAATCATCATAAAAAAATCTGTCATAAAGACAGGTGTGTATAAATAAGCTACCAGACAACATGCCCAGTAAGCCAACTCACAAATCCCTAGATAAGGGTACTCAGCGAGAAAATTCACCTAATAATTTGAAGAACAGATATCGCACAAACACTATGGTTCAATACACAAAGGCACAAATGAAATTAATAAATTTTTATGTATTATAAGGAAAATGAACATAAAAATAAGAGGATTGTTCCGATCGTCCGCGCCTTTGGAAAATATATGGTTAATTTTGAATCATATGTTTTCCAAAGTACAATGCACTGCATTGAAATTTAGTAGTTTCGAAGTTTAGAAGTTTTTGATTATGTCAATGTTGTTGATTTTTGATCAGCTGCTAGAGGTTACTAAACTATTACATCTGGTCTCTAGTTCTAGTGATATTTGATGACTTTTTAAGATTAGTTTTTGCGGATGTTGTATATTTCATTTCGTGAATTCGTAATATATTACCTAGCCAACGTTCGTGTATGTATATTTTTATTTTAAAAGAGTCGGCCGTCAGATTGAAAAATAAAATAAATAATTAAATTTTGATTTTCTGTTGGATTATACAGGGTGTTAACGATAAGTTTGGCCAAATTTCACCGATTTATTAAATCGATGCACAAAATGTTGTTATGCAACAATTTTTGATTGAAAGCTTAATAAGGAATTACAGGGTGTTACAATTTTTTGTTTTGGCGACTTACGTCATAAAATGTCGTTGCTAGGGAAATCTATGTAATTGTTCATGACAATAAAAATTAAACAATAGCAGTTCCTTAGTTTGTAGTTTTATTGTTGAAACTAGTTGGTTTATTGTTTTTAAATACTAATAACACACGTATGTTTAAGAATCCTAACTATCTCGAAACTTGTCAATGTTGCGAACACTGTAAACAATGGATCTGAAATTCTAAAATTATCTTAAAATTTTATAAATGTCAGTAGCGTACTTATTTTCTTAAAAGAAATATACACTGCTCTCTTAATAACTACGTCACTGGCGTATATTTTAAAATCATTAATGCATAGATACGAGCCCTAACAACTAAATGTTCGGACGACAGTTTATTTTTTCCAAATATATTCAGTTTCCATTTTGAATTCAATTAGAATTTTTCCTGCTGAAACTATACCAATTATTGTCATAAAACAAAAGTTATAATCTTTTCAGAACAATGTTTACTCCAAACATAAATTATTTCTTTAAATATCTAACAACAAACTACAAAATAAAGTGACAAGTAAATGTTCGGACAATCTTAATTAAAGAACGTTCTTAGGGAAATTAATAGGATGTAACGTCCCCTTTGGCATCTATTACCGCCTTGATCCTCTTTGGCATAGTATCCACCAAAGATTTACAATATTGTGGGGTAAATGCATTCCAAATTTCTTGGATTTTGGCCTTAAGTGCTGGAATTGATCGCTGGGGGCTATTTCTTAAGGATCTTTTCATGTGATGCCATAGTGTTTCGATGACATTTAAGTCGGGACTACTCGAGGGCCAGGACAAGACACTAATTTGATTGTCCCCAAACCATTTTTTAGTACTCAGGATGCCCCATCCTGCTGAAATATGAAATTCCCATGTTCATAAAGCTCCATCGTACTTGGCAACAAGTTTCTTTCCAAAATGCCTTGATATTTTTGGGCATTTATGGTGCCATCTACAAACTCAAGCCTGCCTACACCATTAGTGGACATGCAGCCCCAAATCATAACACCCTGTGGGAACTTTACTGTACGCTTAATACAATCTTTATGAAATGCTTCAGATTTCGTTCTTATCACCCGTTTCCGAAAATCGCCAACACAAACATCAAATTTGGATTCATCACTAAAAATAATTTTAGCCCAGTCTTCTTTGGTCCATTGTACTTTAGATTTTGCCCAAATAAGACGTTTTCTCTTTTGTATGTCAGTGAGCAGTGGCTTTTCTTTGGCCTAAAAATGTGAATTGCTTTAAAGTGCGCTGAGCTAATTATTACAATTTTTTGTATTTCAATCACAAATAATATTTACTTTATAAAATCCATATCCAGCTTTGTGTATCCACTGCCTGCAACATTCCCTTGAAACATTTAAATCTGCTTCTTCATTCCATCGTGTTTGAATATCCCGTACCGTACCCCTTCTTTGTTGCTTGCAAATTTTAACAAGAACCCTTTTTTTCCTTTCTGTTACAATCCTTGGTCGCCCAGAACTTTTGCCGCGGACATCAAAGGATCCCGTTTCCCCATACGCTTTTATTACCTCTCCCACGGTCGATTTGGCAATATTGAGGTCTTTTGCTATTTTTCCCATAGTTTTTCCGTTGGCATATTGTCTTATTATGATTTAACGCACTTTTTTATCAGTAGCAACTCCGCGAGCCATTTTGTTCGCGAATGCACTATTGCTAATGTCATAAAAATATATTAATTTTGCCATGGTGACAGATGGCATTTTTTTTTCAGAGTTTGCTTGTATTTCATTGATGAAAAGAATCTTTGTCCGAACATTAAGTTGTCAGCAAATTTCGTTAAATAAACATTTAAACTATTTGCCAAAGCCAGCAAATCGATAATTATTAAAATAATGAATGATTTATTGGTCAAAACACTTCATTTAATAATTAAGTTTATGTAAATTTATTAAATTCCAGATGTAGTACTCAAAAACAATTTTTAATTATAAATATAATAGTCCGTCCGAACATTTAGTTGTTAGGGCTCGTATATATTTCATGTTATAAAAATACAACCATTCAAATGTTGTGAAATAATCTTTTCTTGATAAAAAAAGAAAAAAAAATTGAAACCCTCATTAAGCGTCAAATTCAAAATTGTTATATAACAAACCCCAATTATATTCATTGGTAGAATATGTCGGTGAAGTTTGAACAACCTTTATATTAACTAAATAATTACCAATTATCCAGGTCATTTAATTAATAGATCAAGCATTTGTGAATTAAATTAAAATAAAAAACGACTTGTTTTTCAACAATGTCTTTTATTTACCTAATAATGAATTTGTGCGTGACTTTAGGGACCCACTGTACATATATATTTTAAGTAAACTTGTCACAGAATATCAATAAGTAATTGTGATATTTTGATGATTTTAATGAACGCTGAACATACTGAACTGAATAAACTGTTTCTTAATATATAAAAATGCTTATTTATTACTTTCACTAGGAACAATAATAAATACTCATGACTATAATTTTAATCAAATTAATCTGAAACAATTTTCTGTGACCAAAGACTTAGGTATAATGTTTGATAGTAAAATGTTATTTAACTCACACACTGATTATATCGTTGCAAAAGGTAGCAGGATGTTGGGTTTTATTATAAGAAATAGCAGACCTTTTAAATAACCTGAGACATTAAAAACATTATATTGAATACGTGCAAAGTAAATTAAGTTTTGCTTCTGTAATTTGGTTCCCTCAGTATAACATTTACATTTCTAGAATCGACGAGAATTGAGTGACGTGATGTATATAATGTGCTCCATTATCTAATATTAATTTGTATGTGCCTCCCTGTAATTTTAGAGTACTTCACCCTTTTTCAATAAATTTTTGTAAGATTTTTAATACGAATTTTTCTAATGTGGATATTTTTAATATTACTATAGATATTTTCAAAAAGCATATTATGAATGTTTTTCTTAGAAATTTGTAAACTATTTCTTCTAATATAATGTAGTTTTTTTTCTCTTACTTGATAAGTGTGCTAGTGATATATTTTTGTAGTGTTGTTATTTTTTCTCTTTTTTTGTATACCAATTTCTTTATTTTTGTAACCTATTTTGTAGAACACTTTTTTATGCTACTTTGCCTGTTGTGTATTACCTTATTGCTACATAAATAAATAAATAAATTCATAAATCTGAGCAAAGATAAGCTACTTCGGAAGCCCCTCAAGGTTTTAACCTTAGTCCCATATTATTTAATCTTCTATATGCAAATGATCATTTGCATTCATTCATGATGACATATTGTCTATAGTTTCAGTCCCAAAAAAGTTCTGCTATTTAAAAAAACTTGATATGCCATAAGTGGCGCCCTCTACTAGTGACGTCAAAATTAGAAATAAATTTTAACTCCTCGCTCTCAAAAACTCTCGATCTCGAAAACGTATGGAAATATTTTATTTCTTAAATAGTTACAAATATCGAAAATAAAATTTTAACTTTGACACACTGTATCTTTTTAATCATCAACTTTTGAAAGTAAGTAAGTAAGAAAAGTAAGTTTTTTTGCTGTTTTAGAAAGGTATTTTAAGCTAATATAAATCAAATCTCCTACAATTCCTATCAATGAAGTCATATGTATGTTCTCTGATACCAAACATCTAGATATGCTAATGGACAATTCCATAGACAAAGCTCTATTCAATCATTATCTAAAGAAAATAAACTAATTTACTAACCTTCTAATGAAACACTCTATAAATATCTAACTTCACTTTTTGGCAGTGGGAACACGACAAATTCAACCACAATAGATGAGATCTGACCTATTTCTGCATTTTCAGGATTGCTTCTTCAGGTGGTCTCCTTTAAGTTGAATCAAATATCTAACTATAAAAATTATTATAAAAATTAAAATTATTTGAAGTTAAATATCGACAATGACAAAAAGTGACATCCTGTCAATGAATTAAATATGACAATACCTACTTGAATAATGTTCACCTTTTATGTAAAAGTTTTTATATATTTTTAGGTATTAATAATATTGTGTGAAACTAACTACTCAGTGGACAAAAGCCCCACTGCCAAAAAGTGAAGTTAGATATTTATAGAGTGTTTCATTAGAAGGTTAGTAAATTAAATTATTTTCTTTAGATAAATATTGAATAGAGCTTTGTCTGTGGAATTGTTCATTAGCATACCTAGATGTTTGGTATCAGAGAACATATATATGACTTCATTGATAGGAATTGTAGGAGATTTGATTTAAATTAGCTTAAAATACCTTTCTAAAACAGTAACAAAATGTTACAAAAGCTAATAATAAGGAATGTATGGGTAGATATTGTGGGTGTAATTCAACGCAGGTTGGGGCTTTAGTCCACTGAGTAGTTAATTTCACACAATATTATTATTACCTAAAAATATATAAAAAGTAAGTTTAGCTACATCGCACTATTTTGCCGTCAAAAATCTACTCCTGATTTTTGTTTCATTAATTTCGGGACTCCCTGTATACTACACAACCTGTTGAAATAGTATATTAATATAAGATATTTGCTTACTGTGATTAGATGTATCTGTAGAATATACTTATCTCAGTTTTCTCATTTGGCAGATATACATCTGCGTCTTACCTACCTCTCAAAAGTGCTGTTTCTTTAGAGTTCATATCGTAATATATCATTATTAATATCCCTAACTCACCGTACGCAAAGCAAAGATATAAATCATTATAATATACAGCACGCAATTTGTGTCCGAGACGTATAATTTCCAGCATATTTCCGCGTCCACTATATTTTATTTCTCATATAAATGTGTGAATTCCGTGATTTAATTTGAAATTATTACTAAGATAGTCGTGAAATACAACTTCACATGCATGTTTCCTTATAGCGAATCGTATAAATATTCCTCGAACAACAAGCGCATATTTTCTCGTACTTACAGATACAATCAGTGCGGTTAACTGCATTTAGTAGATAGATGTTGTTCTTACGTGAAAAAATAATTATGCTTATTGGCAGTAGATACTTTCAAAGTTTAATTTGGTTTAATAGTTACGTGGGAAGGAGTTGAAAATTTAGTGCATTAAACTTCTTAAGAACTTAAGCATATTAATTATTAGCTTTGATTTAAAGACATACGACGTTTTTATTTGATTGGGTGTCTTTTGATATACTGAAAAGAAAAATAAAGTTTTAATTTTTGCATCAAAAGAATTACTTATAGTTAGAAACAAAAAGGTCATTTTTTGCTTAAAAATATCGGAGAATTCATAATCTGACAAATAATTCAAGTTAATTTTGCTTTTATGTTAAAAGAATTTTCAGATATTAGATTTGATATGCCCGTATAAATACTTCCTCTTTACAAGCATCGCCATTTATTATACATTTAAATTTTCTAAAAGGCAAGTAACAGAGTTTAAAAAAGAAAATTTTAAATTGAAAATTTTCAAAATTTATAATTAAAAATTATGAATAAAAGTGTGTTTTGTTTAATGTGCTCGGTGTTACCTGCACCTGGTCAAATATTCAAATATCTTTAAACAATATATGGGAAGGGTTAGAAGCTCATAAGTCGTTAGCTATACAGTTATATGCTACGTGACAAAGAAAGGTAAATATCATTTCATTTTTATAATTTTTTACGTTTACTTTTCTCGGTGAAAGTAAAAAGTGATTAAATATTTAGGTTTATCTGTTTTTTTTTTTTTTGGAGTTTGCATAGGTAGTACGTATAACATTCTATTTCTGCTCCCATTTGTGTTGCAAAGGTTGTGAAGCATCTTGCAAACGACAGATAATTTTACAGCTGATTATGCTTAGAGTTCGTAGATTTGGCCAGATTTCCCAGTTTAGTGATTTTGAGAGAGGCGGATTGTTGGGTTGCGAAGCAAATTTGTCGCTGAAAAAAATTCTAGTAGGACCAACATATCCTTACATACCATAGTACGGTGTTACCATGCGTAGAAAGCCGTAGACACATAGCGAGAAGCACCAGACATCGTAGAGGAACCACAGAGTGTGAAAAATATATAATAATAATAATATAATAATAATAATATATATATCTTTATTGCTCCAGTAAAAAATTGCAGAAGATACAGTAAGTACAGTTACAGTAAACACTAAAGTGGCTAGATCTAGCATAGTTACTCGTCTAACCACTTGACAAAAACAACTAATGAATAAGAGCTAACAGCAAATACAAAAAATAATAATAAAAATAAGCGTATGCAATAGAATCCATCCGAACAAGCTAAAAAATACAATTAAGTAATTAATTAAGGCAAGATAATAGACACATAGATATACGCGTAATTAGTGACAACAAAACATGGCATCTGAGTTCCTACAGTTCCTAATTACCTAAACTACTTCTATAAAATTCTTTTAAACATCGCTTAAAACTAGTGATGGACCAGCAAGCTTTGACACCAGGTGACAAATTATTAAAAACTCTCGGGGCATTATAGCTAAAAGACCTAGAAAATTGAGCAGTTCTGTTTCTTGGAACACTATACAGACCTACGTGCCTCAATGATCTTGCATATAGATCAGACCTCCCAATAAGCTTATTAAAAAGATACACAGGTTCATCAAACTTATCAATTTTGAAAACTAGAATACATAAATATATAAAGAATCTCTCCTGTAACTTAAACCATCCCGCCTGATTATAGAAGGAAGACACGTGGTTATACTTTCTAAGTCCATAAAAGAATCTAATACAGTTTTTTTGTAATTTTTGAAAGCTACCCTTGTCTTCAGATAATTAAGCTGGCCAATGTACAACATCACAGTACGCAATTGCCAACAGGAACAAAGAATCACAAAGTTTTAACTTTATGTGATTAGAAAGAAACTCCTTAAACATGAAGAGTGTGTGAAGTTTACCATAACATTTTTGCAAACACATGGGCTCTGAAACGCTTATCACTATCAAAAAATAATCCCAAATTTTTACATGATTCGGTAAAGCTTAAAGTTATATTATTAATCCTAATTTGTAAAAGAGCATTATTGCTAATATAGTCTTTAAATTTGCCAAATAAAATTACTTGAGTTTTTATCATTCAATTTAACCATGGGAAACTGAAATTTCATGAATAACATTTAAGTCGTTATTAATAGAATTCGCGGTCAGCTCAATATCAGACAACTCAAAGGAATAATATATTTGCGTATCATCGGCATATTGATGAATATTACAAAAATTAAGCGACTACAGAATCTGCAGTATAGAGCGTAAATAATAAGAGGTTCAAAACATTCCCCTCTCTGTAAAGTATTAAAGTTAGATGAATTAAAAACAACTACTTTTTGTTGTCTATTTGTTAAGTAATTATTCATGAAGTCTAAGGCACATAAACTAACACCATAGTATTTCAGCTTAGCTAATAATATTCTATGGTCAAAGTATCAAAAGCCTTACTATAATCAAGTAGTTTGAGACACATGTTCTTCCCTCTATCACATGCCTGCAGAATGTCATCACTAACATGTAACAGAGCTGTTGACGAACTATGGCGACTCCCAAACCCGGATTGAGTTGTAGGAATTATGTTATTATTATCAAAATAGTTTTTAAGTTGTTCATATATAACTTTTTCCATAATTTTAGAGAGCTGCGTAGGGTTATTTACTTTCGCAACAGGAATTCCATTGGCCTTTTTCCAATGGGACGGAAATATCTTATGTGCAATACAGCTATTCAAAATGAAGGTAATATGAGGGGAAATATGACGAATGAGAAGCAAAATCATTTTTATATCACCAATAAATTTTTCAACCTGCTCCTGACCAGCATTACTAAATGTAAACCGACTCTCCATATTCGAAAATGTCGTATTATAATAGTGATTAAAATCCGCGTTATTTACAAAATCAATAACAACTGCTGGGACACTTCCAATATAATAATCATGAAACTCATTAGCAGTAGCACATATGGAATGACATATAGTTCCACTACTTCTTGGATGTAGCGTTGAGCTGTCATGTTGCCTCTAATGAAATTAGTGGTGATCTGCTACCATACGCCATAGCATTCGCTACCATTAATGTCAAATTGTATATTGCCTCTTTCACCATGTCACCTTTTTACCCTTACACGACCGTCATGAATCCCAAGGCAGAAACGGGATTCATTGCTAAAGATCACCGAATTCCATTCTTGGTCTCACTGAATTCTGTCTCTACACCATTGTAAGTGGTTACCTTGATGTTGACAAGTGAGAGGCAGCATCTAATGTGGACGATAATACAAGAGATCTCCCATGTTCTTCAAACCACTGATTTTCAATAGTCCGACTAAAAATTGCAATCGACGATCTTCACTCTCTGTGGTTCCTCTACGACGGCCGGTGCTTCTCGCTGTAAGTCCATGGCCTTCCTGAGTCTACCTCTGCTAACAGCGTACTATGGCACGTAAGGATCTGTTAGTCATTTTATAATTTTTTCTCACCGCCAACCCTTCTTCGCGCAACCCAATAATTCGCCCCCTATCTAAGTCACTAAGCTGGAAAATCTGTCCGAATCTACGAACTCTGGTCATAATCAGTTGTAAAAAATGTGATTTGCAACAAGGTCCACAACACTTGCAACAACAAATGGGAGCAGAAATGTTGAAAACAAAATGCTACGTGATCAAACTACGACTTACGCAAACTCCAAAAAAACTTATAAAACTTAAAAAACCGATAAACCTGAAAATTTATTTTTTTTTTCTTAACCCCTAAATAGGGGTGTTTTTCGAGTGTATTTGTTGTTTTGCAAATTTAGCCATCTTATATGTTTTTTGGGGCGCTGATTACGAAAATGGAGGTTAAAACTTGCAGCAATGGTTCCAACCACCCCCAAAATTGCAAGAAAACACCCCTTAATAGGGGTGTTTTTCAACTGTACTTGTTTTGCCAACTAACCGATCTCATATGTTTTTTGGGGCGCTAATTACGAAAAAGGGGGTTAAAAACATATAAAATGGCTAAATTTGCAAAACAACAAGTACAGTCGAAAAACACCCCTAGTTAGGGGTGTTTTCTTGCAATTTTGGGGGTGGCTGGAACCATTGCTGCAAGTTTTAACCTCCATTTTCGTAATCAGCGCCCGAAGAAACATATAAGATGGCTAAATTTGCAAAACAACAAGTACAGTCGAAAAACACCCCTATTTAGGTAGTTTTTTTCCAATATTAATTTCAGTTTCAGCGACGTCTCAACACTTTCTAACCGAGAACTCATGAAAATGTGTTTTATAATAAACATTTCGACTGGCGACAAAAACCATTGTGAGGTGACGTTTTGAAAATTGTTACGTGCACTCTATGAAACAGACGCGGTTAAAAAATTTTTTGTTTTATCGATTTGACAGTTTTTTTCAAAATTTAAAATTTTAGGTTGCTTAATATTAATCGTAATATTACGTAATAAAGTAACTGATTTGACGTAGGTGTTTTAATTTAAATTTAATTACCTTCTAAATTGATCTTGTAGCCATCAGTTGAATCTGAGTTAATTTTATATAAGGAAGAGTATTGTGGTTCAGTGGTAAATTCGATTCATAATCCAGGCGTTAAGTTGATTATATTCATTCCTACATCTACCTACCTACACAGGAATGAATTGTAAATATTTCCGTTCCTTATCATGATAACATGATAAATTACTCTACAAACATACGGACTATTTCCTCCTAATTTTAATGCTCCAGGCTTAAGATTCTTGTATTTTAGAGATGTAAATAGGAAATTTGCCCTGTTTATATTTTTATTGTTACAATTACGAGATTGTTGGTATTTCTTAATATGTATAAACAAACTAGAGTGGCTTTTCCTTCATGGTTAATGTAATAGGATAAGTCGGTCAAGGTGACTCCAGTTTATTTATTTGTTTAGAAATTGCAGACTCATTGGAAATACACTATTTATCGTTAGTGTTAAGAATTCTGTTAAGATTTTAAAATTGTTCTTTTAGATCTTAGATATTACATGTTTTAACTCGGCAAACTTTGGTATTACAAACTTTCTTCAATTATTTAACCAGATATGAATACAAGTATATACCGCGCGAATCCACTGAATTCATTACAACAATCCAAATGTAATTTTATCTTTAAAATGGATGTAAGAATATTAGAAATAAAATTTATTAGAAATTTTCTAGTTGTAGTAGTAGTAGTCTATATAATTATTAATTAATGGTAACAGTAAAATTTAAAATTTCTGGTGTTTATTTTGCTACGCTAAGAAAGAGATAAATAGTAATTTTTAGCCAATAACATGAATGTTATCTCATGCCACCTGTGAATATTCAAAAGTACCGAAGTAAAACGAAAATATATTGTTTTATTTGAGGAGAATTTAAATAATGAAAATAGATAAACAAAACCTCAAGAATTTTATTTTTGATATTACTTTTGTTCTACGTGTTTCATTTTTCGAGATTTCTGTAATTAAACACACTACAAATTTCATCATTCTACGGCGAGAAATACAGGGACCTTAAAAGCAGAATAATTTTTCAAGGCAAATAAAATTTTGAATTTATCCATGTGAAACACTTTATAATTACAACAGAAAATGGATAAAATGACATTCTGAACAACTTTTTCTAACGCAAAGACAAGCCACGTATGCGAAAGGTCTAATAAAGTTAGAAAATCAAACAGTAAATTTTTTTAATTGGCCTTTTGAACCAGAAGTAAATCAACTCATAACTCCCGGTAATACGACGCTTCTGGTATGCAACAAATTTTCTGATGATGAAGCCATACCGTTCGAGCGTATATATATAAATATAGTATTTGTTAGAAGGGACGCCTGTTGTATAAGGTTAATAAATTGTTACTGATTAAATCTTGGTTATAATAATTATGACTTCTGCTATACTGCCCAGCAGTTATATATGTAGCATCCTTGACAAATCTTTTTTGTACATTTTTAATTAATTGAATATATTTGGCATAATACGGATTCCATATTACTGAGCAATATTCTAGTTTTGACCGAACAAGACAATTGAAGAACGATATTAAAGTTTTCATAGATATAGGTACATACAAAATTTTGCGAATTTTTTATAATAAATCTTAAATTTTTGGCTGCTTCATTCACAATACCAATAACATGTTTATTGGAGGATACTTGAGCATCAAACTGTACCTATACCCAGATCCTTTGTCTGTTCCACCGCCTGCAGATAAACTCTTTCAATGCTGTACACAAAGTTGATAGGATTCTTTTGTAACATTTGTGTACATTTGTCTATATTAAAAGATAATTTATTTTTCTACTGACCAGTGAAAAACGTTATTTAAATCTTCTTGCAATTGTATACAGTCTCTTAAATTTTTCACTTTAATTATTTTTAAGTCATCAGCAAACAACAAAGTAGAGTTCTTATGCACAACACGAACTATATCATCCCCAAGCAGTAAAAACAACGAGGATCCTAAATTAGAGCCCTGTAGGACTCCTGGCAATATACAGTATGCGCCAAATGTATGGAATAAATTCAATAAAAACGAAACAATTATTTTTTGGGAAAAATCCTCGAACAGGTCGATTTTTAATTTAAAAAATACATATTTTAGCGTAAAATGCGATTTCCAAATGTCATTTGTTTTCGAGTAATGACGTTATCGATTTTTTTTTAAATGGCAACACTATATTTTTTCCTTGATTCTAAAAGATCATTTAATTCTCTATCAGACAGTACTAAAATTTTGCCCTCTTACATAGGAAAGTTTTCGAGTAAATGACGATTGAATGTTAAAAAACGTAAATCAATTAAAATAAAGCAAAAACGTTATCAAGTTTAGTTTTTCGAATTTCATAGTTCTTTTATGGATCACGTAGGTAAAAATCTTTGCAAAGTCTCATTGTCACACCGACTTTCTAATAAGTATTGCAAACGACATCGAAATTATTATTCAATTTAAAGTATTATGGCACATTTAACTGTTACTCAAAGAATTGAAATTTTAATTCTTATCGGATGCGGGAATATGACTAGAACTCAGCAGGAAGTTTGCGATTTATTTAATGAAAAATATCCAGATCGCCCTATCAGCCAATCAACAGTCAGTAAGGTAGAGTCTAAATTTAGAGAAACTGGCAATGTTGTAAATATTCCAAAACCTGGACGTCCAAACATTAATGAAAATCAGAAACAGAACATTTTGATAAGTATGGCGGATAATCCTCATAATTCTTCATGATTGGTTGCATTAAACAATGACACTAGTCAGACCACAGTGCTACGTATCTTGAGGAAGGAAAAATATCATCCTTACAAAATTCAACTTGTGCAGGAAATCAATGAAGATGATCCCGATCGCCGCTTACACTTTTGCGAAATTCTAATGGAGTTATGTCAAGGAAATAGAAATTTACACCGGCAAAAGACTTTTTTCAGATGATACCACATTTTGTCTGAATGGTACAGTAAACCGTCATACTTGCAGATATTGGAGTCGGAAAAATCCTCATTGGATGGCAGAGGCACATACCCAACACCCTCAGAAATTAAATGTGTGGGCTGGAATAGTTGACGACAGAATAGTAGGGCCTTTCTTCTTTGAAGGAACCCTTACAGGACAAAGATATTCAGAGTTTCTAGAAAATGATCTTGTTCCAGCTAACGATAATAACCCTGACACTCCTGACGATACCATATGGTTTCAGCAAAACGGTGCACCTCCGCACTATGCGCGCCCTGTACGAGATTTTTTGGACAACTGTTTTCCTGAGAGATGAATCGGCAGACGCAGATCGATAGAATGGCCTGCAAGATCGCCAGATCTTACACCTCTTGACTATTTTTTATGGGGATACTTGAAGTCAAAAGTGTACATTAATAAATCACGTAATTTAGACGAACTTCAAAATCGCATTCGGGACGAAATACGCAGAGTCACCTCAGAAATCATTCATAATATGCAAGAAGAATTTCTTCACAGACTTGCGCATTGCCAAGAAGTTGGTGGATGGCAATTCGAACATTTAATTTAAGTATAAAATTTAATCAATTGTATTTTATTTTACATACCTCAGAATTGTTACTTTTTTATGGATAAAATTTACGTTTTCTAACATTCAATCGGCATTTACTCGAAAACTTTCCTATGTAAGAGGGCAAAATTTTAGTACTGTCTGATAGAGAATTAAACGATCTTTCAGAATCAAGGAAAAAATATGGTGTTGCCATTTAAAAAAAAATCGATGACGTCATTACTCGAAAACAAATGACATTTGAAAATCGCATTTTACGCTAAAATATGTATTTTTTAAATTAAAAATCGACCTGTTCGAGGATTTTTCCCAAAAAATAATTGTTTCGTTTTTATTGAATTTATTCCATACTTTTGGCGCATACTGTATGTATCGGATCTAAAATTGTTACTGCTTTCTATTATCCATATATATTTATTACATTTAAAGTTTTTACTACCATATTAAACCAGTTTTAGTAACGAACTGCCTCTTGGATCTTGGCCTACAAACGTCAAAAGTTGTGGGTAATATCAAAAACGACGGAAGCTCTTGTATCTACAATACATATAAGGTGATTCTAAAAGTAGTTCTTTATATTTAACTGCGTTTTCTAGACCCTAGAATAAGACGAAAAGTCCATATAAACATGTTTCGTAACACGCTTCGTTTTGGACATACAGAGTGTGATAACGGTTCCTGATAACGGTTTTTAATTAGTATTTTTCAAACTCGTAGAGATACCTTATTGAAATATGGCACAATCCCATAACTTTTTATGCTTTTTGAAAATGTAAAAGGAAACAGACACAGTTTGTTCAGGGGCAGTTAGAACAAGGGGGTAGTGGTTCAAAAACATCCACACTTTTTAGTGTATATATTTTTAATAATTTCATAGTGGGAATAAAAACTCTAAATATTTTTACATACAAAAGTGACACTCACCTAATGTTAACATATCTGCATATTCAGTGTTTGAAAAATGATTCATTTTTCATCGAGTACACGAGATGTAAGTTTCTCCATCTAATAGTGGATTTATGTATACCTCTCTGAGGAAATTGGATATTGTTGAATCGATCATATTATATTAGTGAAGCGTTAGATTAGCGTTTTATTTAGAGTTTTACATATTTTTTATAAAATCTTTCATGTCACTTTTTAATAACGTTTTATATAACGTATTCTTTAACACCAATAACAAATGTATTATGGCATCATTTTATTTTCAAATTATGGTAATAATAATAATCGTTAGACCGACGACAAACGTGACTGCTTAATTTTATATTTAGCCGATAAAAGGATAGAAGAATTGAAGTGTGCGCGAGATATAAGTGTCGACATCTTGTGGTCATTAGTTCATATTTTGCCGATTTGGACGTATATTACACATTATACAAACGTGTTTAAGTCTAGTGCTTACCTCTACTCTTTTATACGTATAAGTTTTTAACTAAAAATAAACTTTAAATTTTCAGCGCAAAACATTTAATCAACCACTACAATGTTTGAAAAATGTTATATAAACGTATCTGTACCCATTGGGTATATTCTATACTTATACTACAAATATATTGTAACCTCCAAATTGTCTTAGCGTGGGAACAAGTCACGTAGACAAACAAACTTTATTGTCACTCTTGATTACACAAGAAATATCCTTCAACAAATTCGCAACTGTCAAATGCTTTACTTTGACGTTTCGGTCATTGGCGTTTGACTGCTCAATATAAACTGACTCCAGCGGCGAAACGATCCGCTTATATAGGTTTTTATGGTTCTACAAGTTTTCGGCGGTCTCGTGAATCAAATAGAATGTGGCCGAGAATGTTCCAGAAAACGTCAAAATAAAGACTTCACAAAAATTATATATTCTAACGTAAACAGGAACATAATTAACCAACTAAAAAGGTAGGTGAGCTTCCGTAACAATATGTAGGTATGTAAACAAATAAAGTTGTAAGCCATAATACAATATTAACCGTATTATATAGGTATTTAAATAAAACGTAAAGTAAACATTACCGGAAAACATTTTAAATCGATGTTCATTTCTACCTCCAGTTGAAAAAACGTGTAGTATCAATGTATTTTACACGTTTTATTTTTATGTTACTAAAACGTTGTTATTAACATTTGAATAACACATTCAATATATTAAATTTATATATGTATTTATAACGTTTAATTCGACATTTTACAAACATTACACTTAACGCGCTGTTTAATATTAAAATATAAATTTATACGTTTGTATGTGTTAGTTGAATAAACGTTACAAAAAACTTAAATTTCTAGTGTTCACTTCAACCTCTGGATGAGATGCGAATATTTTAAACGATATATTTTATACGTTTAAGTTATTAACTAAAAATAAACGTTGAACATTTTAATGCAAAACGTTTAATCAATCACTACAACGTTTTGAAAACGTTATACACGTACAATCGTTTGCAATAATAATGACACTCTTTAAAATGAATTTTGCGATTTCTTTTGAACCGTTGACGTAGTTTTAATGCAATGTACTTCCAACTTTTAACATTAGTTCTTAGTTGTTTCACTCACCAATACAGGTTTAATGAAATTTTTACTCAGAACTTTCTAGACGTTTAAAAACTGTTTTGAGGGAGTGTCATTATTATTGCAAAAGCATGTACATGTACCCATTGGAATGAACTAAACCAAGAACTACCTTGAAGAAACACCGTTTTATCAATTTTATTAAATTGGGAAAACGGAATATTCTCTTCATTTGATATTATTGCTTATTTAAAGTCTTGATAAAATATGTATTCTCTCATTGACGATCTGCTTTTATGTGTGTGCTACTGACCTGGCTGGCCCACACTGTATGTAATACAGTTAAATTATTTGTAAATTTAGTAATTAGTAACGCTACTTTCTTCGCACTCCCTAATTATTGTTATTGTTATTCATTTTCTTCAAATTATGTGCATATTTATGTATGAGGACTCATAACATTACATAACATGCAACTGAAAAATACGTGGTGAACAAACACATTAGCCTATCCATGTTTACACCACTCTGAGGTCATCAGTCACATACACAGATGAGTTTAAGGAAATTCGGGCATAGGAATTACTGTAACAGGTTATTTTCGGTGATAAAGTGAGTATAGGCTTGAAATTTTCTGAAACTAATTCAAGGTTGAAAACTCGAAAATAGCATTACAGATCGGTACTGTGGCAGTTTTGAAGGTGAAAAATGTTTTTTTAGCCAAAGTGGCGAATTCAGTTTTCATAATTTTTAATAAACGCATACGTATGGGTTTAGATCAGTTTATTTGAATAAAATTGTACGATAAAATCAGCGTACGTGAATTTGTTGTTATGAAAATTGTTGGTTTGGAATATTATGCAGGGTTTTTTGTGTTAAGGGATGTTTTATAATTTTTCTTTTTTTATCGAAATTTATGACAGGCTACAAATCTTTCAAGGTAAATGTTATTTTCAAAAACTGAATTATTTAAGCTTTAACGTACGCATAGAAAGTTACCCTAAAAAACTATTAGGTACATTGTATATAATTTTATTTTATATTTTAGACATATTGCACTCAAATAATGATGTGTTTTTAGCTAAAACGGTTGTTATATTAAGCAATTTAATTTATTTAAACATGATTTATTCTCGCGGAAAAATCTTTTTTGGTGTAATATTTACTTTTTTTTAGCAAAGTATTGGTTTAAATGACATAGTTATTCCATTTGAACATCTTATGAAAATTTAATCTTAAAAAGTAATTTTGAAACAAATATAATGCAAACAATTTGTTCAGATCTGTAAAATATAATGTTTTGAAATGAAAAAATGATTTTTGATTGAAGTGAATGCGCATTTCAAATCAAATAATGCGATTATTTAATTAAATATGCATATTTTTAATTGAGGGAAAGTGGAAAAGGAAATTATGTAATCTCTTAATTTCTTTTTGCAAAGTTTTCAAATGAAGTTTTATTAGGTTACTAGGTGACTCGGCAAACGTTGTTTTGCCATATTAATTATTTCTAGTACTTTTTTTGGCAGTTAAATAAAAAATAACTAACTTATTGTAAGTGTGTGGAGATGTGGTATATGACTAAAAGAGGAATGGAGCACTGTGAATGATGACGGCCTATAAGAATAACAAAACACAAAACATTCATTTTTTGAATTATTTTGCATGCCTGCAATTTAACTTGTTTGACGGCCCAAATTAGCCCCTTTATGTCTTGTTGGCATTGTTCATTGTACAAAAAAATAGCCATATAGTAAAATAACAGCCGTTGTTGGCGGGAGCTCGTGACAAGTGTTGCGTACTTTTGAGGTTATGTAGATCACTTAATTAACTAATAATGAGAACAACACTTAAAATTAATAATTTTATTAATTATTGATAAAATAGGAAATAAATAATTATGGCCCAGCAGATTAATAATAAATTTACTTGAGAATTACACTTAGAAGGTAAAATGATAATTGTAAACGTCACTATTACGCTCGATTCATACACAATAATAATGGTCGAAAACTGTGTAGGAAGTGAGAGAAGGCTTATTGTGTGAGAGAGACAGGAGTCGTTCTCATCCCTACTCCGTACTGTTTACTGGATGAGAAGTGACACAAGGTAGATGCTTGGCGGGGATAACTGTTTTAGTGATAATCGATCAGTTATCGACCAGGGTTAAAAATGATTAAATTACTAAGATGGTTATTAAAAAATAGAGGTTTGTGATAGAAGGATGAAAATTAAGGGTTGTATGTATTTTTTAATGCCACATCATAAAAAAATAAAAATAAAAAATTTTGTCCAAAAAATAAAAAAAAATTGTTTGGGGTGGACCACCTTTATCACTTAGAGGTATGAAAAATAGATTACGACCAATTCTCAGACCTACCGAATATACATATAAAATTTCATAAAAATCGGTCAACCCGTTTCTGAGGAGTATGGCGTCTAAAACTGTGACACGAGAATATATAAAAATATATTAGAGATATAATCTTTTGAAAAATCGTAAATTAAAGAAACTCAATTTTCTAATATGTATAGGTGTATCGTCGAAAATACTTTCCTATAAACAAAAAGTATGCCAGCCTTAACTTCCGTATCCTTGAAAGTTCGCAGGTGGCATGAGATAACATTCCAGATATTAAATGTCTAAAATTATTTGTATTTGTAGAAAACACTATTTCATGAATACGGCGCCCTTAAATATTTTATTTATTTCATAGTGGTAGGTAAGTACATAATTCAGCGGATTGTCTCGGTAGGCATTGCCTTTTGTATCTTATAAGTTGGTGTAAATTATTTTGATCTCAGGAGTTTGTGGTCGAGCGGTGTTGCAGCCTTTCTGAGACACCCTGTATAATAGTTGCAAAAGATGGGTGTGGTGGAAAATGAGCTCAATGTATACTTTGCTATTAATGGTGCCATAAAAGATATGGAGTCAACGAAATTATTCTGCTTTGTCCAAAAATGGGTCAGAATTAATTGTTTATTTTTTTAATTAAATTGCAAAATATACGTTTGCACAGATATTTATACGCTATGCTATTTATAAACAAAATAATGGGATCTGCTCGGGTTCATTTATTTTGTTTATTATTTATGCATCAATAAAAAATAAACATGTCGATATTTTCACTAGTTTTTTTTATGACACCTAATATCTATAAAATCATCTTACAGTACCAAGTTAAACTGTTTCATATTAACCTAATTTTAAAAATGAAAAAAAAAACTTATTTTTGGAATATTTCTAGATTACATTACACTTTGAGGATTTGATTTCTGTTTTAAATGAATATAATGTTATACTTAAATATTGAAAAATAAAAAGGTTCTCATATTATGGAGCCTTCGATTGGGTACATTTTTTAAAATATTATAGCACTTCTGGGTTAGTTTTTTCAACTCGTGTGAGAGGTAGAGATATTAGTATACAGGGTGTATATAATATGCAACAACAAAAAGCTTGTGTAAACACGAAAACTCAAAAAAATACAACTCCAATAAAATGCAAAACTGCTTCTTAACGTAATTTGTTTTTTGTATTATTAATGAAGTAAACAATTAAAGTTTCTCAGAAAATTGTTAAAACTGTTAGATACTGCAACGTTCGACAACATTGCAATGTATGCTGCTGCTGTTAAAGTCGCCGTATTTCTCGCCGTAAAATGATCAAATTTGTGTTTATTTTAGGTACAGGTATACTCGTATAAATCCCGAAAAATAAATCACGTAGTGCAAAACTAACATAAAAAATAAAATTATTGATGTTTTGTTTATCCACTTATACTATTTAAACTCTCCTCAAATAATATAATAACTCTTAAAAGCATTTGTAAGACACACATTAATTTTGCTATTTTAACCCCACATTTTAACAATTATTTTCACATATTTATAAACAAAAGTGAACAATCTCATATGCAGAACTGTGTAAGTTTGTGTTATAACAATATTTACATCTACAGTTGATTTTAAAAAAATACGTATTTTGAAAGATTTTCTGTACGTAAGAATTTGTTGGTTAGATCGTTTTCTGTCGTTATATATTCGTTTTACTTCGGTATTTTTGAATATTGGCAGGTGGTATGAGATAATTTTCCCTTTATTTGCTAAGCTCTATCTTATTCTGTTCTTAAATGTCTAAAATTACTTGTATTTGTACACTACTTCAAGAACGCGGCGCCCTTAACCTGAAGGTAATATTAGTCATAGTAGTATTGTGGCTAGTGTGTTTCGGTTTATCTATTGCTTCTTTGGTACTTGTGAGTGCATATAAAGCAAAATGAAACAATTATTAGTAATCATGACCAGCTGCACAACATGTTAATTTATAGCGAAACTGGACGTTTATACGGTAGACGCTTTGCGCAAGCAACATGCCATTCACAGAAACCCATTCACCATGGGTGAAAACCATTCACAGTACCCAGTTTAGGTGTACCTATACGTAATTATTATGTAGTCTTATTCATTAAAATTAGGATATTCTTTATTATGAACCTCTTTAATAAGTAGTAATGTATTAAAAAGGTTCAGATTTATAGCTCTACAACTTATTCGGAAATATATTTTCTTCAGTAATAACGATAAAAAAAGGGTGGCCTAACTATAATGAATTACTCTGTACAAATGCCTAACAATTCTGACATGGTATATGAGCGACGTTGTCACATATTCAAGGCCACATTAGTTTTTCTAGTGTCAAAAATGGCTTACGTGTATAGTAGCAACGCGGAGTTCATGGATATCGTTTTAATTTATGAGTCATAAATTATGACGATGTGAAAATGCTTTAGCAGAACGATTTACCGGTAAACATGTGCCAAATGCAGCTACTTTTACTGCGGTGTGCAGTGGAGTGCAACTGTAGTGCAAGGCGAAGGAAATTTGAAACCGAATCATGGAAGAGATGGAGCTCTAGGACTTCCACGACGTATTACAGCAGTATGGTTTATCATACACGAGGTTCAATAATATCCGTACCATGTACAGTCTCTTCAGGCATTAATACCATGGGATTGGACGAGGAGGACCGGTAGCATGGCCGCCACGATCTCCAGACTTTAAACCATTTGGACTTCTTTTTGTAGAGATATTTAAAAAAAATAAGTGTATCGCATCGAAGTGGATACATACTATTGATGATTTACGGAAAGGTATCATAGCTATTTCTAATAACTTAAGAGTTCAAAACGGACAAGAAGCAGAAACATTTGTGTTAGTTTGTAGAAACTAGGTAAGACGGGCCCAAAATGTTGTTGTAACATCATGTATGTCAAACTATTTTAGTAATTAAATCACAAATTAAATTTGTTAATAATTAATAACAATAGCGGTGAAAGCAATTAAATTTGCCGTATAATATCGGCGTTATAAAATGTTATTTATTTCTTTCCTTGAGTATTTCACAGTGGACCAGTTTCCACTGCCGTACAGAAACGTATTTTTAAATCATTTTCGAACTGGCCTTGATTTTTTTACAAAATTGTATTTGTAAGAGTTCCCTGTACACTCACAAATATATTTTAGATAAGTTGTGAATCACTCTGTATAGTACCTATACTGCACTAATATAGTAATTCTCTATGAGATATTCTTTCCGTCTGATATTGAATCTAAAATGTAATCTGACGTTTATTCGATTGCATAGAAATCCGCACGTTGCCGAAACATCTAGACTGTGTGTCGCTAGGCGGTAGGTATACTAAGTCAAAGTCATGGCCACATGCCTATTGTTGATCGTGACGTGCGTTTTACCAAGGCCAGGGCTGGGCAAAAATTAGTTACAGCTGTTCAATTTATTTTAATGATGTTTTTCAACGGAAAACTAATTTATTTTCGCCAGAAGTTACACACTACACGGCCTAATATTCCATGTAAACAAGTTTTCAGATGTTACCATTTTTTTATATATATAAAAATTTGTTTGACGTGGATTGGTGATTAATTTATTGTGGAAATGAGTATAAGGTCACCCCTTTCAGATTTCAAATAATCTTATAAACAGGGCTAATCAAATATTTATTTCTTGATAAATATTTTTTTTGGAAAAACAAAAAACATGTATTTTGTGCAAGAAAAGCAAGCACAAGATAATTTCCTTTTAACAATACACTTCTGGTGTCAATTATAATTATGTTTTATGATGAAACAATATTTGTTTATTTGAAAAAAATGTTTTTCCAATTAAACAACGACCGCTTATTTAGTCAATGTCTTACTGATTTCATTCAAATAAGTTAACCTAGAATATTTTTTCGTTTATACGAAACAATTTAAATTTTTCATCAATCAAATACTTTTTTGGACGATACTATTACTTACTTATATTAAGAAACTGATAGTTTACATTTAAAAGATAAACAAATGTTGGCTTGACTTGAAAAATAGTAAGAACATATTGGAAACTGCTGCAATCGAGAACTAATGACACATTCTTCACATGTCAGTGTTTGATGGTTTTATTCTTTACAAAAGAAGTCAAATATTGCACAACTAGGTATAAAATACAAAACACGTATTTATTATTTTGGCTAAAGACTTATACTAAATAATAATACTTAATAATAGACTTATAAAAACACTGATATGAGATCAAGAACTTACACCACCTTTATTTATTTTTTTTTACACGATAAGCCAACATTATTGACATGAAAAATTCTGTAAGGAAAGATCAAGGTAGGCCCACAAATACACCATTTATAGCAAGATATCCTTATGTCTTTACGTGAACATAAAGTATGAGACTATCAACAAGCTTTAGATTATGCACTTACAATTTATAAAACGAAAAATTTAAATATAAGTATCTAATATGACAAATAGGTAATTTATTGTACTTATTAAACCACCTGCATTCACTAAACACTAAATACACAAAAAAAATATTCACATAATTTATTGTCGGAAACAAATCTTTTTTGGTGTAATGATCACTTTTTGATAAAATATTTCACTTTTTTGACGAGCATTTGTTTAAATGAAACAAATCGTTATTCCATTTGAACATCTTGCGAAAAATAAATTTTAAAAAATGATTTTCAAATAAATAGATATATTTTTTCATTTCCTTGAACAATTTGTTCTAATGTGTATAAAATAACGTTTTGAAATAAACAAATTTTTTTTTATTGAAATGAATGTGCATTTGGAATGAAATAATGCGTTTATTTAATTCAAAAATGCATACTTTTAATTGAGGGATGTGAAAAAGCAAAATATGTAATTTCTTTTTGAAAAATTTTTAAATTAAATTTTATTAGGTTATCTAATCTTTTGAAAATCCGTAAATTAAAAACACTCAGGTTCCTAATATAATAAAAAACGGTGCTATATTTCGTGTACTCAGGTATGTTGGATTTGAGAGACAAAAACAGTCAAGGTTAGTCATCAGTAAACTCGCCACTCACCTGTGGCGGACTGATGAAAGCTAATAAGCTCGAAACCGGTATATATTGACTATTTGCTATATATTTTTCAGGTGTGTCAATTTTTTTATTGGAAAAAAAATCTTTGAAATATACATACCTATATTGTTTTATCATAGAATATACAGGGTGTCTGGAATATGAGTGCCGTAATTTTAATGTTTTATATATCTGACTAAATGCGATAAAAAACTCTTTTGAAAAAAATGTTTAAAACGAATAGTTTGTCTACAAATACATTTTGGAAAAATAAAAATATAACTGCAATAATATGCAAAACTATGTTACAAACTAAGGTACAATTAAGGTTAAGTAAAAGCGCCTGTAACGTAATTTATTCATAATTGGATTTTTGGATTAGTATTAATAATATTAAACAATTGAAGTTTCCGAGAAATTTGTTAAAAATGTATCGTACGACAACGTAGCAGTGTCACGCTGCTGGTGATAACCTAAAAGTAATATTAGTCACATCAGTGCATAGAGCTAGTGCGATTTATTTTTGTCTAATTTTTCTTTGATGTTTGTGAGTGTACGTAAACAAAAATGGAACAATTTATGGTAACCATAATCAGTTGCATCGCATATTAATTTACGGGGCGCCTAGGCAAAACTCTCTGGCTACAAAATGTTTGTACAGTAAACGCTTTTTGCAAGAAACAGAAGTCATTTTAAACAGTTGTAACTATAATTCTGTGTTGTGAAAAGAGCTCTAAGGATACCATTGACAGTAAGTACTATCGTTTGCAATAATAATGACACTCATTAAAATTAATTTTGCGATTTCTCTAGAACTTCTGATGTAATCTGTAATGAAATCTACTTCACATTTTTAATATTAGTTATTAGTTGTTTCACTCACCGATAGAGATTTAATGAAATGTCTACTCAGAACTTCCAGAAGTTCAAAAACTGTTTTAAGAGAGTATTATTATTATTGCAAACGATTGTACCTACATAATAATATGTTTAGGTGTACCTATTTGTAATAATTATGTATAAAACATAACCATCCTAAGATAGTATGTGAGCGACGTTGTCACATATTCAAGACCTGTTTGCTCTCATAATTCTGTTACCGTTGGTTAGAGAAAAAAAATGCTAAGTTAAATATGTTTTGTTCAGTACAACTTATCATATGGAAAAATTAAGGCACTCATATTCCGGACACCCTGTATAATTAAATCAACACCAGAAATAGGAGATAATATTTTTTAATGGAACACTTTCTTTGCTTTTTCAAAGAAATGATTTGGAATCACAAAATAAATGTTTGTTTAGTCCTATACAATCGATTTCCATGAAAAAAAAAAAATAATAATAATAAATAAATTTAAAGGTACCGATTTTTTTTTTCACGCGACTATTTATATATTTTTATTTGGCATACTGCAGACACATAATTTTAGACCTAGATATCTATTACATATTGCATTTTATATACGGCGCGTGTACTATTATCATATAAAACTAAACTTAAACCTGAATCGAAATTGTTCTTACAAAAGTTTATAAAGCATTTATACTTTACGGTTTGGTAATTTTAGGTATCTTGAGAACTTAATTTTAAAATAAAAATGGAAAACCAGAATAAAATAATAGTTTCATATTATGCAGAGTGTCCCTAAAAGATCTTTACAACGCTCCATCAGATATAGTTCGGCTCAAAATAAGTCGATTTAGCTAAACTTGCCTTAGTTCAAAGTTGCCCCTTTTAGACGCTATACGACCCTGAAGTTGCAATTTCGAAATCGTTTTTTTTTATAAATTTAAAACGCCTTTTGTGATTTTGCTAAAATTTGGTAAGTTGACCCTGCTCTATAGGATAATGGAAGAAAATATTTTTCAGTATAAAATTTAGGTTAAGTAAATTATTTACTACAAAAAAGAGTATTTGTTGCATCTTGAAGACGTTGCCATAGTTGCTCTTCTACGGACTTAAGATGACCCCATAAAAAATAATTTAATGGATTTAAATCTGGAGAACGTGGTGGAATTTACAGGAACGTCATTACTTCTACCTATTCATTTGTTTCGGTACTGTTGATTTAAGTGGTTACGAAGAGGTAATGAAATAAAATAAATCAAAAATAAAGGCAAATACCTGGAAACTTGTGAAAAAGCGGTATATACCATATGAAATACGCGGAAACGAATAAGCGTGTTTGTTAAAAAGTCTCTTTTTTATTTTAAGAATATCACGAACAATGGTAAACAATTTTTTCCTAATTTAGTTTTTGTGTCAAAATTGCTGCCAACCATTAAAATTTCATATTTCGAACAAACCACGAGAGTAATCGAGTCTTATCAAGAGTACATTTTTTGTAGGAAATAATTTACTTAATCTAAATTTTATACTTAAAAATATTTTCCTCCATTGGCGTAGAATTATCTAAAGTGTAATTACTAAAAAAAAACAGATTACACGTCAATGGATTGACATTACTAATATTTTGATATGGGGTTTATTGTCCTATAGAGCAAGGTCAACTTACCAAATTTTAGCAAAATCCTACAAGGCGTTTTAAATTTATAAAAAAAAAACGATTTCAAAATTGCAACTTCAGGGTCGTACAGCGCCTAAACGGGGCAACTTTGAACTAAGGTAAGTTTAGCTAAATCGACTTATTTTGAACCGCAGTGTATCTGGTGGAGCGTTGTAAAGACCATTTAGGGACACCCTGTATGTCATACCGATTTAAAGTTTTGGCGAATGCGCCAGTGTTTTTGTAAAATTCCTTTCAATGAGGTGGGAAGCACCGTTAAACATTATTTCAAGTTGTATTAATTAATAAATTATATTTATTTAAATTTTGATATTTTTAATAGTCAATAAAATTAAGTTTGTTATTAAAACTTTCTGTCCTAGTTAATGGAACAGAGTAGGTTAATAATGGACTGTTTCTAATATTTGAAATAAGTACATAATCATGTTTTATATGTTACAATTTTTATTTTATTTTGTTGTAATAAAAGGAAAGGCATATTTTGAAATATACATCGTTAAAAAAATAAGCAAAAGTTCATGTCCAACATAAGAATTTAAAAAATATATTTTAAGATTCTATGCCTAGATTTAACAGGAAATTTCAAATAAGTGCCTTAATTAGTTAACTTTTCAATGTCTTCTTTTAAATTGTTGATGTTTTTCTAGAAATTCGCTTCTTTGTGTCAATAATGAAAATATTAATTTTTTATGATCAGAAGTCACATATTTTTTCAAGCTAATAGATGCCTACTTTTCTCTCATTCAACGTTTCACTTTGCACTTTTCTGAAATATTCTTGGTCTGTTTTAATCTAGTTTTGCTCTAGTTGAAATTTAAAATGAGACATTAATTTTAGAATTAGAAACTTCTCAGATAAAGCGAACAGGCAAAGCTAATAAGCAATATAATAATATTGCAAAAACTTAAAATAACCCAACTACTAATTTGATATTTTGTAAAAGCTGAATAAATATTTGTAAAACATTTTTTATAAAATATTTTATTTTATATAATCATTTCTAGGACGTTTATGCAACGCTTATAAACGTGAAATGGGCACAGCTTATAAAACAACCTAGCTCTGCAATTTGTTTCACTATTAACATTTATAGCGTGTAAACCATAGTTATAACATTTTATTCAAGCTGCTAGAAAACTCTTTTATAAACATATACTATCACTAATATAGATTAGAGTACCAGTGATAAAAGTTCTTATATAAATTATATTTAGGCATAGCTATGAAAATATTAATAGAATAACTGTGTTTTCTGAAGGATTGTTAAATTGAATATTTTAATTCATATTATTTATTTTTTATGCAGATGAGTCATTAATAAGTATATAGCGTAAGGGTACATTGTTAACGTCAACATGCTTCATTCAATTGTTGCTCCTTTTCATCCTACAGGGTGTTGAAATTGAAAACATGTTTTCGATTTTTCTCTATATTTTAAGAACACTACAACAACTGAAAATGTTATTATGTATACTATCTTAACAAATTATTAATCATAAATTATTCTCGAAGTGACCACCAGCGACTTCAATGCACTTTCTTAACCTCTTATTTAAATTTTGTCTGACGTTAAATAAAGTTTTATGTTATAGTGATTTTTAAGCTTTAACGGCCTGTGCTATACATAGTGATTTTCTGAGTTGTTATGCTGTGACCTCGGTAACTGGCCGCCGCCAGAAACAGAGTTAAAATGCACATGCATTAACCGGTATGTTTTTACCTGCTTTGATTGTTCTCGGGCTAGGTTCTGTGGGGACAGACGCTCTATCGGTGTCTCTGGACCCGCCCATATATTGATTTCGGTTCCCATTGTTGGTATTACGACTGCTATTGTCCTAGGAACGGTTTCGACCGTAGCAGTCGGGCGAAATGATCCTGTTTCACCTAATCTGTCGTACAATTTCTTAAATAGGCTATGATCGGATTGTCTGTTATCTCGATATAATTCCCAATACCTCGCTGCTTAACGGCGCCCACAAAAATTTTCTTAGGCATAGATACATACAGGGTTAACTATGACTAAGTACAAATATTTTAAGAGGGGATAGAAAAAAATAAATAACGGATGCAAAATACTGCAGCTAACTGGATTAACTGTTACCTACCTATCAGGTATTATTACTAATAAGAATTAATGTTAATTTTTGTCGTTTCTGCATTTAGAAACACTGCAAACGACCGCATGGTAGTTGTTGACAGATGTAATGTCAACTATGGATCTAAGCCATAAGCCATCTCAGTCGATACTCATCATAGGCGCCGACTTGCCATAGGAAGAAAGGGTTTTGCCCCATTTTTTAAATATCGAGCTAAAATTCTGGAATAACTTTTTTATTGTCTTTTAGGGCTCCCTGAGCCTGAGAAAATTTTTGTACTTAGTCATAGTTAACCCTGTATATCCAATATATCTACTAAATTTCAAAGAAAATCAGTATAAGAATACTTATATAAACGAAAATAAAAGTGGTACAAACAGGTACCTACTAAACGGTATAATCGATTGTATTTAAAAAAAATTCGATTATCTAAAGTTCGATTTATCTTCACATAGTTGTAAATACCTACATCGTAAAACTTGTGAAAGCACTAACAGTGGTTATTTAAATTTAAAAAATATATATATTTTATTAGGTAGCTATCAAAATATTAAAGGAGTAATATCCAAATTTGAAAGAGATCTGCTTTGGGATTTCGAAAACAGTATTCTTTATGTTGCTTAATTAGTTAACGACTAAATTAGTTTGTCAAATAATTAGATAATTAATTTTTTCCTTTTATTGTATTTTTTAAATAATAGGGAATAATTTTTTCAATAAGTATATTAGATGTATTTATTTATTACTCTTTAGTATTTCAATTCTACTTGTCAACTTGTCTAGGACTTTAGAAGATAACTGGTATTAAAGAGTATGAAGTGTGTATATATTATTAGTTTATTTATTGGTAAATACGGATAAAATATATCGTGATATATGCCATTATACAATCTTCACTTTTTGTTTCGTTACACTTTTTTGTATTCCAAGCCGATTAATACCAAAATTGATTTATTTAATCAAGTGCATTTTTACAGTTAATTAAATTACTTACGGATGCCGTCATCGTATGTTAGCAGAATAGTCTACAAGACAATAAGATTTTATATTACGTGATCTTATTATGGTTAAATATGGCGGTAATCAAAACAATGTGCGTATCGACATAGATATTTTAAGTTTACCTTTTTCTTCTACAAAAAAGTTAACACTTTATTTGACACATGGAGGATGAACTTAGGAAAGGTTTGTGTTAATTTTTGTTACTTTGGCTTTTGAATGCGAAAAAATAATTGTTGAAGTTTATGCAAAAATTCCATAAAGGAGCCATTTTCAATAAATATTTTACGTATAAAATCATCAAACCGCCATCTTATTTAATATGGTGTGTTGAGGCCCACCTCAATTGTTACTTATTTATGTAAAAATATTTATATTTAGTTCATTTATGTACAACCGGCAACAGCGCCAAGAACTAGTACCAAGTTGTAGTTGAGGCCTTTCAAGGGCCAGTCCAGTAGCATCCCTAGCGCTGTTGCAGTAGGATGTGCTCTTTGTATAATCATTCTTGTCCTTCATAAAGTCTACTGTTACACATTGTTCAGTTACTAAATAAAGTTATAAAAAATTAAAAAACAGAGTCGTGAAATTTCTGTCAAAATTTACCAGATAGAATTCATCCTCTTCATGGTGTTTATTGACATATCAAGTTTTTTTTTAATATTAAGTTTTAATAATAGCTTATGTATATTAAAATGCTGAAATTACCAATATGGTTTACATTGCAGTACCTTTTACCGGGTGCGTGATGTTTTCGACAAGCCAAGTATTAATATGATTTATGACGCTTTAGCGGAATCTCTACTAAGAGATTGCATTACCGTATGGGGAGGTATGTTCGAAAATAAATTTAAAAATGTACAAGTACTACAAAGTTTATTATTAAAAATTTTATTTAAGAAAGATGAAAGACATTCAACAAAAGCACTCTATTTTGATACAGGTACATTCAGCATTAGGAAACTATATGTCTATAATTAGTCTTGGGAAAAACCGAGTTATTTATTTCAATAACCGAGTAATGAGTATTTAAGTGATTTAAAAAATCGATTGATAATTTGAGTGATGGTTACTTGAATTGAAGTATCTGACATATTATCATTTTTGCTATAAGAAATGTTTTTTTTTAATATATACTTTTTATGGGTATATTTATGTACCTATTTAAAATGAAACCATATAAACATTATATAATCTATATATGTTGCATTAGACAATACAGTTAGAGAGTTAGGTATACAAAAAATTTGTTAATTCACATTTTTTAATTTATCAAAAATAATTGGTAATTCTGTACATTAGCGGAAACCTCACCGATCTTAATAAAAAAAAATTCTACCCCTATTTCCGAGGGACCTGAATACGAATCGAGAATTATTTTTGTGCGGTCACATCTAGTTTTCGAAAAAAAAGTATAACCTCTATGTATACATTACATTAGGTTAAAATTGCAATATCATGATAGTCATTTCTATGCTTATTCGGTTTTTCGTTTGTTACAAATCTTGAGCTCGAACACACAAATTTAAGTGAACAGTAGAGTTTCTATCTGTCCATCTGTACTTCAGAAGGACAGTTCTTACTACAGCCTCTGCGTCGTTCCGTCCTTACTTTTCCTAGAAAAGTCTTTACTTATAGGACATGATTAAATTCATATTAAAATATAATTATCGAGACACAAAGAGACAAAATATATAAAAATAATTGTTCAAATACGACGTAAATTGATATACACAAATCCCTGCTGTTCGACAAAGCAAAAAATGTCCTTACTTGAAAAAAGATAAGATTGTTCTTACTTGCGCATATGAACAAGTGGCAAGCCTACTTAGTGAACAGTAAAAAAAAACAAATAAATAATTCGTTACTCAAGTAACTGATAACCGAGTGATTTCGGTTATTGCAATAACCGAATAATCAGTTATTTTTCACTCGAGTGATCCCAACACTATCTATAATAGTATATTATGGGCGCATAAATCTCATTTAGATCATGCTCCACACAGTCATTATACACGAGGAAAAGCTAATTTTTCAGTTCAAATTTCTTTATTTAATAAATCTCACATTCAAAGATTTGTATTTTACCATGGGTCAAAATTCTATAATTTACTTCCTCTTAGAATAAAAAAAGTTTCTAACAAGAAAACTTTCGGAAGAGAAATTAAGTTATTCATAAATAATAACTATATTCAATTTCAAGATTTACTGAAATAGTAAATATTACAAATATGGAAATCACTTGCCTCTCACTCGTTCGTGTTTCGCATTCGTTCTTGTTATATATTGTTGTTTTTTTTATGCACAACTGTACAATATGTGTATATAATATCTGCGCTGTCATCCTTTCCCATTGAACTTTAAGCATGTGTATATATAACGGTACATGTTTTTGTTTTAAATAAAGGTTAAGCTCGGTGGCGGGGGCAATTACACAATACAAGTTGCATAACTTAGGTGAGTTGCTTGCACTACTGAGTTTATGACAAAATTATAAAATAATGTTAACCTCAAATGTTATATTATTGGGTGTTATATTATTATCAGCTTTGAATAAATCTGATTCGATTTGATTTATGGCCTTACAGATGGAAATGTGACAGACTAGGCGAATTCATATGAAAAGATTTCCGAATTCTCCAAGTCCAAATTCAAGAATTGTTCAGAAATGTCTATGGACCATACAGTAACAGCAAAATACTGTGATCAAAATAAGCGAAATTTCGTGAAATTTACTTCAAGCGATCGAAAGATAAAAAATAAAATGTGATTTATTTCTTCAATTTTGACACCCTATAACTTTGTTATTATTGATTTTGATGGATTTTTTATTTTTTTTTAGGATAAGCTAAAGTAAATCGACTTATTTTGATTACAGTATTATGCTGTTACAGTATGGCCCATTACTTGCGCAACAATTTGACTTTACTTTTATATAAATTGCATGCATCATGAGATTTAGATGCGCTTTTCTCAGAAACCATTGCTTCTAGCGACATCAATAAGGTGTACCTTTTTTAACTAGAAAAGATATGAAAGAAAATTTGCCCAGTCCAAAATGTGATACAGTGTAGCAGAAAAAAGTCGTAGCGATTTAAACCATCGTTCATGGCGCCCTCTAGCAGATACACCAAAATCGTCGACATATTCGAATTTCTAGTACCAAGAAACTCCCCTATACCAAATTTCATAAAATACGGTCGATGCGATCGAAAAATAATAAAGAAAATGTGATTTATTTTTTCTACTTTGACACCCTGTAGATCGAAAAGGAGCAACATTCGGATAAGGCATATTTGGCTTAATCGCTCTATTTTGAGGTCAGCAACATACCCTTAAGCTCTGTCCCATTATTAATGAATCACCCTGTATATATTTGCAAATAATGGTCGATGATAGCCACACCTCCGTCACTGGTAAGTTTCTAAAGCTGGTAATTTTTAATTTTTTGTTTCATATCTACTGTCATACTAAATATGCACACCGAATTTTGTAAAATTATCTGAAGCGGTTCAGAAATTAAAAACAAATTTTTTTTAAATTTTTGACACGCTGTAGCTGATCAATTGCTATCCTAAGACTCCACATTTATACAACAAAAAACCTTTACTTTTAGTCACAGAATACGACCTTGGATTTTTAACCTCTACTTAAGAAATACTCATGTATAACTACAGTTGATGGAATCTTAGGAAAACTTATAGAATTGAATTTATATTAATTTTATCTTTCAGTAACATAATGTAAAAACTAATACTCTTAATAAATTATGTAAAAAATGTATTATTAAAAAATATATCTAAGCTTTTACATTTTAATCACAAGCGATATTTTTGAAATATGTCAGATAATAACTATTACTAAGTACAAAAATTTTAAACACGTGCTCAGAGGTCTAAAAGACAATAAGAAAAATTATTTCGGAATTCTAGCTCAATGTTTTAAAAATGGGGCAAAACCCTCTTTTCTTAAGCAAAGTCGGCGTTTATGACAATCAATCATCAGCCGAGATGACTAGATATGTGAACTACCGTGCGGTCGTTTTTTGTAACGTTGTCAAGTGTAGAAACGACGAAAATTAACATTTTTATTAATAATAATAATGCCTAAGTACCTGATAGATAACAGTTAATCTGGTTAGCTGCAGTATTTTATATTCGTTCTTCTTTCTTTCGTTGCACACTGCTGAAACTACATTTTCACTCCTTGCAGATTCACCATAATTATCCACTAACATATCCGACATAAAATACTTTATTTAGTTACTATAAAAAGTTTAAAATTAGTCATTAACTCTTCTATAATAACATAACCAAGAATACTGCATTGCCAGTTGCACAGTCTCGAAACCTCTAAGAACATGTGAAGCTTAATTATTTTCTAAGGGTCTAAGAAACATTTTTACACTGGTAAAATGTTGGGGTGACTAGAAGATTAGAAATTTATCGCCGTGAAGTGTACCTTGCATGCATTAGTGGCCTACAGACGGCATCTGCTGATGTCAAAAAATATTGCATACTGTTACGGTATTCTGATTAGTTTGAAATAATTTTTCAGTACTTGCTTTTCGTAAATTTAATTTTTCGCGTATTTTTTGTCTATACAAACATTTATTGAAATGGCTAGATGACGGATAAGGTGCTGATTTATGGGAGTGTGACAAGTGCATATTATCGTGTGGCAGCGTAAAACCAAAGATGTTTTCCGAATACACATAATATTATGGTGAATACTTTTGAACCACATTGAACAACTGTTATAATGCCTTAGCGGTAAACGTGTAGCAGTGTTTTGATGTATTTGCGTGTATATTTTTGTTATTTTTTGTGTTTTTCCCGACGTAAATAATCGACCTGGTTATGACCGCCGGACCAAGTACCTCTTTAAAAAAAAAGGTCGAAGGAAGGAGAGGTCCACAGCAAGTATAAAAATCTTTACAATGGCAGGTTTTAATTTAAACAAGTAAGAAAATAGAAATTGATGTAACATCTTTAAAATCTCTCCAAATATCAATCCTGGAAATGAATATTAATAAGGTAGGTGCTGCCTTCTTGTGCTACCATATCGTGTTTCTCATTAAATCATTAAATAATAATTTACATTTTGTAAATAATTTTTTTTTTCAAACCGGCACTTGTCAACACGGTGACCTGTCACTACGTTTGACACGTTTGACTTTGGTAGAAAATACCTAACCGGCTGACAGAAGGTCAGTGATGGCAACAAATAAGGATTTAATAAGTTTTGAAAAAAAAACATGTTTTCGCTTTATAAATAAATTTGGAAATTTTTTGATAGATGATTCCATTAATTCTTATTTTTTCCTATCCCCTCTTACATTATTTGTACTGTCATAGTTAATCCTGTTTATATTATAGCTCACCGTCCGTAACCGACTTTATGTTTTTAATGAGCTGGAAGTAGTTTAATATACATATTTTCAATCACCTTATATACTGCTTTAAAGATAAGAATTGTGTTTGGTTATCTCAAGCTTAATTTTGTACTTAGGTTTATGTCTAACTTACATGGCGTGGTATACATTCAATATAATTTATTTAATTAAATCATAATAAATCTTCGATGATGTCCTGATCCGAGCTCTGATTAGGGCATTAATTTATTTAAGATATGACTTATGAGTGAGTACACAGCTCATCAGGGGATTTGTAATGTCCTTCCATATTTGAAACATGTGAGCCCACTCTGGGTACTTACGTAATTTACCACAAATTATCCATCGCCCACAAATTGATCATCATGTCCATTATCGTGTATTTACCGTCACGAAAGCCAGGAATCTTCCATAACGGAAAGATATCTTTCACAAATAAGCACTCACAGTTATTTATATGATTCACAATAATTTATTTGCAGAATGAATATCAAAAAACCACATTTATTTGATCTGGTTTAAGCTTTCATAAGTAGACATTCTGCTTCCTATATACATTCTTGGCACTACTGTTTTTTTATATTCATGGCAATAAACTCATGTAAATATAATTGTGTATCAAAGTATGAATAATTTTTTTCATATACAAGCTGTCGTACGATGACTGCCCATTAGAATATTTCAGAGACTACTTCGATTTCAATAAAATAAGGCTATTATTTTTTTATATATTTTTAGGTATTAATAATATTGTGTGAAGAAAATCTAATTTACTAACCTGGTAATGAAACACTCTATAAATATCTAACTTCACTTTTTGGCAGTGGGAACACGACAAATTCAACCACAATAGATGAGATCTGACCTATTTCTGCATTTTTAGGATTGCTTCTTCAGGTGGTCTCCTTTAAGTTGAATAAAATATCTAATTATAAAATTTTTTATAAAAATTAAAATTATTTCAAGTTAAATATCGACAATGACAAAAAGTGACATCCTGTCAATGAATTAAATATGACAATACCTACTTGAATAATGTTCACCTTTTATGTAAAAGTTTTTATATTATCTTAGGTATTAATAACATTTTGTGAAACTAACTACTCAGTGGACAAAAACCTGTGTTGAATTACACCCACAATATCTACCCATATATTCCTTATTATTAGCTTTTGTAACATTTTTTTAGAATTTTAGAAAGGTATTTTAAGCTAATATAAATCAAATCTCCTACAATTCCTATCAATGAAGTCATATGTATGTTCTCTGATACCAAACATCTAGGTATGCTAATGAACAATTCCACAGACAAAGCTCTATTCAATAATTATCTAAAGAAAATAAACTAATTTACTAACCTGCTAATGAAACACTCTATAAATATCTAACTTCACTTTTTGGCAGTAGGAACACGACAAATTCAACCACAATAGATTAGAGCTTTGTCTGTGGAATTGTTCATTAGCATACCTAGATGTTTGGTATCAGAGAACATACATATGACTTCATTGATAGGAATTGTAGGAGATTTGATTTATATTCGCTTAAAATACCTTCCTAAAACCGTAAAAAAATAAAAAAAGGCTATTATTCTTGTAGCACTTCGATTATGCCAATATGTTATAAGTTTGCATTTGCTTGGTTGTTTTGCTTTTAGGTTTTCTAGAAATTTCACAGCCATCCTCATAAGAAATTGGACCATTTTAATTATGTTGAAGGTTCTTGTGTATAATACAAGCTTGAATTACTTAATATAAGTTTATTTTCAAAAGGATTGTACAAGACGTACGTACTTCTACGTGGACATTTACACCACTGTGTCTAAACTATAAATGAACAAATTATAGATTTAAAGGCTCGTCGCCCAGGGCGCAAGGTCTGCATTTAAGTACCTGCTTCAATGTAGGTCGCTTCCTGTAAGTCGAGCCGCTTAGGCCGAGCAGGAAGTAGCAGACCACTTATATCACACCTGTGTCTAAACTAGTTATTTCAGCTATATTTAAAGGTCAGGAAAACCTAATAAAATGAGGACAAGGATACATCCTTATTAAATTCCAAGTACCCAAGAATTTCCAATACTAAATCGTTTCGTTCAAATCATCTGGAAATTCCCAGATTACTTTATTACTATTGCCCTATAAATGTAGAATTTACTTAAACTATTTATTACTGCAACATATTACTTATCACAAAAACCGTCAATAATAGAAGAATTAAAAGAGATAGGTATAGGTTAAGTGTAATATGGATAAATAGAGGGTAAAATTCTACAACAGTTTTTGATTAAATACCCAAGTAACATTATAGTAACGAAAACTGGTACCGCATCTTCAATTAAGTGGTTATTACGTAGTAATCACTAAATCTGCAAACTATACTGCACTATATAGCAAAAATAACGCCAATGTATGTTAAAATAGTTGTAAGTACGCAATCCTTACCATTGAAAATCACTTCATAGTTTTGTAACTTTTGGTGGAGCAGTTCTGTATCTGCAACGTTATGCAAATTAAGCAGAAGCACCTTAAATTTCAAACTTAAAAGGGGATATTAAAGGTAACGACAACCAAGCCATCACTTACATATTACTTAGCAGTGCTTTAAATCGAGGCACATTGCTCTGATGCTACACCACGCCACGCCATGCATTTCTTAATTCTAAGAATTTTAAAATGCACCTAAGCGAAGACCAATTGTCTTCGTGAGCACTTGTTGGATTGACCCTTAAAGTTTCTCTTTGAGAATAGTTTAACAGTGGTATGCATAGTCCGTCTCCGGCCGCCGGAGAGCGGTCTCTTTCCCGAAATTATATGAATTTCGCTATGAAATTCACATAATTTTGGACTGACTATGAATACAGTGTACTGTAACAGTGGTATCCTATATCTTCTTCTCGAAACTATTTATTTATTTATTTAGAGAAAAACAACAGACAAGTCCACCAACAGGGTCAGGATACACATACATAGACATGCATTTATCTAAAAACTAAAATTACGTATAAAATGTGTCTAATATCGCTTCAACCACAAACAGTGAATTGAAACACTATTAATTAAAAGTATGAGCATTTTCATAAATAAATTTTACTAAAGCTCTTTGAGATACAGTGAACACATCGATAAAATCACCCAAAAGGTTACAATTGTTACACATAGAATATATTGGAGACCTCATCATTAAATTACTTCTAGCTGGTGCTAGGTAAAAGGGATTATTATTCCTTGAAGTTAACCGAGGAATACGAAAATATAATTGTGACGTCAATTGAAAACATTATTTTATTATGTAAAAGTTTATACAGAAAAGTTAAACTCTTCATATTAGTATTCTTCTAATATGAAGAGAAGGGATAAGAAACTCACATTGTAAATTTTGCTGACTGTAGCCTTGTTCGGGATATAATTTTTTAAATAAAGCAGCTTCAAAAACTTGCGTTGAGTATTTTCAATTTTATATTTATAAATCTCATAAAATGGTGCCCAGATAATGCTTGCATATTCTAACTGAGACCGAACATATGTATAATAGAGAGTTTTAAGACAATCGATATTTTTAAAATCTTTCAAATCTTTCAAATTTCGAGTTCAGTTTTTTATCCAGGTATTTTCTAGCATCTCTAGATCCATTTCTCTAACGACTCTCGAAGGCTTCTCGTCGATTCCCAATATTTCCAGTCGCCCCTCGATACATGGCATTATTTTTTTGTTTACCAGTCGTCGAATTGGGTGCGAACGAGGCAAATTCTGTGACAATACCTTTCTAATATAGTAAAAAATACATTTTCATAGTTGAAATATACTTCCTGCGTTTGATACAAACTTAAATAATAAAAAACTGAACTCGAAATAAACGATAAAATTAACACATATATTCTAACCAGTGAGACGTTTAAGAATTAGAACTCTGTTTATGGGCTTATTAGGCCGTTAAATCCACAACGATTTTTAGATAGACTATAATATATTTTGGAAAAGGTATATAGAGAAAAAAAATAAATTAAAAATTATACTGAAAATAAAAGAAAAGTTTTATATACTGTATTTTTTTATATCTTAATTTCTAGATTAAAGTAAGCAAGGCTAACATTACATAATTATGTAAAGAATTTGTTGTTGCTCTGTGCACCTTGATGATTACCTATATTTATAGGTATAAAATTAGTACTTACCATTGAAATTCAGATATAAGTATCTATAATAAAAATATAAAACATATATAAATCTAAATCTAAATCATATAAATCTAAACATATAATATTTTTTGATTTTGTGCAATTTGAAATAAAGAAAACATAACTTTATTTTGAGAATAACAATTGTTGACTCAAGTAATTCATATAATCTAAATAAAATAAAACGATTCTTTAAACAAACATAACTTTATCTCATATTAAGTATAGTAATTTTCTTGATTTCATGTCATTTTTATTCTTAAATGAAGAATATAGACTCGTATTATACAACAATAAGTTAATCTAAAATATTAGTATACTTGAGGAATAGTGAAACTAAGGTTGTGTTGTAATTAAGTCTATTGATAGTATGCCTTTATTTCCGTGCACGAAGAGAAATTTTAATCAGATTTTATGAATTGAAAAATATGTTTATATTGCCTACTCAAGGAACGGAACGTATATAATGATATGGACACTAATCGATTGTATGTTAGTTTTTCTCAAAAATTAAACCCAAGATATATTTTGTCGAAAAAAATTCGAAACGCTTTCATTAAATTTTGTGCTGTTTATAATACTAAGTAAAAACTGCATTTAAATATCTCAAAAATTTTCATTTTTTTATGGGTAATAATATTATGGATTCTTATATGTTTTTACAATTTTAGTTTATGTGTAATGCATCACGTTAATAGGATAAAGAATATTTATTTTCTTTTAATTGACAAAATTATACGCCGATATTTTATGTAATAAATTATTTACCAGAGATTTATTAAAAACAGGGGGTAAATAACTGACTACGCACAGGCTAATGAGTGAAGGAAAAGTAAATAAAAACTTTAATTCAACCGTAGTGGTGTCTCTGAAAGGAATCTTAAGTCCTTGAATGGACTTTTACAAAGAGCCGTCTAATAAGATTAATGATAATTTATGAACGCTGAAAAGATGACAAAATGGTTACATAAAAAAGCTCATAACTTGTATACAAACAAATTATAGCTCAATGATGTAGATGTAGACTAATGAATTATTCATTTTAACTTCATGTTTTTAGCATACCTACTACTTTTTTCTATAATTAATATCTGTTTTTTAAATAAATTATGGTATATGTTAAAGCTATCATATTAGTTAATGTTTAAGTAAACATGTCATGTAAAATTTTTTAATCAATTTGAAAACAAAGAAATAATAGATGCAAATTGAAGTTATATTCGTTCTATTTGGAAATGTTTATAGCATTTCAGTAAATATGATATTTAAAATATCTTGACATTAGTCTGCAGTGTTTTACTTAAAAGCACTCTATGATTTTTTTTAAATAAAAGTTTATCGGGAAGTATGTTCTTTTTAAATATGAATATATACGAGTATGTTCCTGGAAAAATATTAGATGACATCTTCAAGACAATTTTAGAAATATCTAAATTTTTGCAGTAAAATGAACCTCACTCAATCCATGCATTACTTTTTTATATTTTTTAAGAACAAAAGTTGCGTAAATATGGCATAACAAAAAGCATCAGTATTTTTTTTAATTTTTAAACTATATCCATTGAGAAGCCATTGAAATTACGTACATTAAACAAGTGAACACCTTCATGTATTTTATACAGGGGTACGTCAAAATATTAGGATTTTACTAAATATGCTTTAATAATGTCGCTCCTCTTCGATATACAGGGTGTCAATTTTTTTTATTTTTAAAATTTATTTAATAATTACTGATGTAATTATCATCGATAATATATGAAATTTTGGTACTGTGGGTTTTAGGTGGTGAGATATTCGAAATTGATGTCATTTTTGCGACAGGTGCTAGAAAGCGCTAGTTACGCGTGACTCTGGTGTTATTTTCAGCGAAAACTTTTTTATGGAACGTCCTAGCAGAATTTAGAGTAACGCATTGGATAGACCGATTATTTCTACGAAGAAAAGGTATACTTATTTGAAACCGATTCATCTTCAAACGATTTTTAAACCTAATTCATAACATACTAAATAGGAGTACCTACATAATAAAAAAATGCGCCAAAAAGCAAAATTTAATTCTAGGCGTTAAAATATTAGGATTCAGTTAGTTAGTTATTATGAATAAACAATTTATTAAATTTGTAAAATGCAATTAATATTTTTTAACAAATCTTCCTCTAATTAACTGTTGTCTTACTCTAAATAAATCTGGAATAGAGGCGGTCATTGTTTTACTAATAGAGTAACAATACCTATAATGCTCTCGCATTAAGAATAGAATTTAATTTTGCTTTATGGCGACATTTTATTAAAGCATGTTTGGTGGAATCAATATTTTGACGTCTAGGAATCTAACCTTGCTTTTTGGCGCATTCTTTACGGAACACCCTGTATTTTGAGATCTTAGATATCTTCAAAGAGATTGTGTATTGTGATAAATACATTACTTAATCATATTTGATAGTCAATAGACGATACAACACTGAAGTAGGTAAATTAATTTGAATAAAATGGATTTTTATTAGCTAAGTAGTAGTAATAAAAATATATAAATTTTAAAATTCTTCGAATTGAAGGTTCTTGTAAAATAAATTAAATTCAATTAAATTGAAATGCCATTTTACATCATTTTCATCATCTCCTTTTATTGTTGGTGTACAAAACATCCAATAATGATTTAATCTACGACAGATTCATATGACACATTCAGCATCCTCATTTGGATGCCATTATGGCCTTGATAATAACACTCGGTGCCATTGAATAAATGAATTCATAATAACACGCAAATTTTAAAGCAAAAACAAAAACGAAAACCAAAAATATACAAAAATTCAACAACATTTATTTATTGTAAACATTAATTATAACTTCCGACAATTTGTTAAATTAATATCAGTAAATGATAAGTAGGCTCTATTAAGTAAGTTTATTTCCAGAGTGCTTGAACTTGTTGAAGGGCCATCAATGCCTGAAACGTTACCCAAAATATTAGATTCTACTTTCTTCTCATTTTCTTTGGAATCTTTTATAGAGCTTTCTGTAAATGTGTTAGAATGCCAACCATCATGCCTCTTAACAGTCTCCCGAATCTGCAAGCAACAACACAGATGATCTACGAAAGCAATGTACAGTACATTGTTGAGGATTTGAAAGACCCAGGAACAATGCTATATTGCATGGCATTTTTCCAAAAATATTGAAGCCAACTGGCTGCATGAATAAGCGGAATAATAATATGAATGCATTGTACTTCACCTTTAACATTTTGTAGGTGAAAATTCATTATTCAATTCAATACGCCTGCAGTCACCCCACTATCTTTTATTATAAAATGAGTTGTATCGTCGGCTTCCAGCAAAAAGTCGTGTCGTGTTTTCTTTTGTTAAAATCTTAGATCTTTTTTACCGAAATCCTTCCAATTCCCTTTTTAGAAACGCAATTAAATAGACGGACTTACTAATATCCGTATTAGCATAATACCCAAAGACTTGCTATGTTTTGAAAGATACCTATTCAAAATATACTTGTATTCTTGATTTCTTTTCTTTTGCATCAATCTTCAAGTTTTGCATAACTTTGATCGTACCTCTATCTTGAATTTTTGGGATGTAGGGAATTGACAACGTTTTGCGTAAAGTCTTCGATATCCGAAGGAACACTCAGAATCACCCATATTAATATTCTTTTTCATTAAAAATGAACGTATGACACAAAATTCGACGTCAATAATGAAGTTGCCAGAATCAAATTTAAAACAATCAATAGCTGTGGTCACCATGGTATCGTCAAATAAGAGTACCTAATAAATTTGAATTTATGGAGACGTTTCTGATGTTTTGAGATAAATCGAATCTACAAATAAAATCTATTTGGATCGTCGTAGATTAAATTTTGAATTATACACGTTCGATATGAACCTTGTTTAAGAAACTTGAGAAACGCGTGTAACGTAACGTTACACGCGTTTCATTATGGGGTTCATATATATAATACAATTCAAAAAGACCTTATATAAAAAAACAAATGAACCAAATTTATGTTCATGGTGGTTAAAATCAGTGCGCTTTTTCTCGGGTGAATATTGGCAATTTAAATAAATAATACCACTAGGGTCTCGGTCTTCCAATGACAATTCAGTTGAATAAATCAAGCTTTGATTGCCATTTCGATGTGCGTTAAATCACTTTAATATCACTCCACTGCCGTTTTCTTACACATTTCTTCTATATAATTTTTCCTCTAAATCTATGCAATATCGATATACTTACTCCAATCTGGTTCCGATGATTTGGATAGATAGATTCTTTATTTATGAAGAACATATGTTTTTCTTAATTCAAATAATATCTTGAAATGCTGATACCATAGAGTAGGTTGAAAATATACAGGGCGATTCATTAATAATTGTATATACGCTAACTGGATAATCCTGGGCTGAAAATATGAAGAACTGACACATAAATTTTAGATAAAATATGGCTCCTTACAGAGTTATAGGGTGTTTTATTTTAAAAATTTTAGATGATTTTTGCCTATTACTTTAACCCTTTAAGAGTAAGAAAATATTTTAATTTAAATTCTGCGCGGGATATTATCATTCTTTTTAAATTTGATCAATGGAAAGAAAAGTTTAGTATAATTTTAGGGCTAACACCCTCAATGAGCACCTTGTAGTGTTCCAAAAAGACCAATATAATAAACCTAAATCATGTACCAAATTAGGTTATTTCAAGTTAGAGATATAAATTTTTTTCAAAATATTTGGTCCCACTTTGAAGGCTTATAAATCAACTTTGTATATAGGTGTATGTTTGGCTAAATTGCAATATTTATGGGCCCTCTACATGCATCTGCTCTGTGTCGGTTCTTATGCGGAACACCAGTATGTTACTAATAAATATTTGTTTCATTTATTTGGAACAACATCTATTAGTATATTTATTTATATTTGAGAATTAAAAGTACAAGGTAGGTAGTAGAACATTCCTATGCTGTTCTATACATTTTACTTTTAAATATAAAGCAACAATTAAAATAATATATTTTCATACTAAAAACTATATATCTACTATATTTCTGATATAAAGATAGAATAATTAATAAATATTTAATTGAAAACAATTCGTCCACACCAGTATTTTTAGATCTTAAAATCATACATAGTGTTAAGTAGGTACTTAAAATGTAAATACTATTAATTTGACGAAAAATAACATGTTAAAAATCATACATATACCTTTTGCTAAGTTGATTAGGAATGAAAAAGTGACAATAATGAACGTGATACAATATTTCTGTTGTAATAATAATTACTGGAATTTTGTAATACTAGAAATATGAAACACTATATGTATAAACAGAATAAAGAATGTCACGATGATTACCGGTTGATTGAAATCTAATATATAAAATTCTCGTGTCACAGTTTTAGACGCCATACTCCTCGGAAACGGCTTGCCGATTTTTATGAAATTTTTTATATATATTTGGTAGGTCTGAGAATCGGTGATAGGGGTGGTCCACCCCAAACAAATTTTTTTTTATTGGACAAAATTTTTTATTTTTATTTTTTTATGATGTGGCATTAAAAAATACATTCAACCCTTAATTTTCATCCTTCTATCACATGCCCCTATTTTTTAATAATCATTTTAGTAATTTTATCATTTTTAACCCTGGTCGATAACTGATCGATTATCACTAGATCAGTTATCCCCGCCAGGCATCTACCGGTGTCACTTCTTACCCAGTAAACAGCACGGAGTAGGGATGAGAACGAAGCCGGTCTCCTGTCTCTCTCACAATAAGCCTTCTCTCACTTGCTACATAGTTTTCGACCATTATTATTGTGTATGAATCGAGCGTAATAGTGACGTTTACAATTATCATTTTACCTTCTAAGTGTAATTCTCAAGTAAATTCATTATTAATTTGCTGGACCATAATTATTTATTTCCTATTTTATCAATAATTAATAAAATTATTAATTTTAAATGTAGTTCTCATTATTAGTTAATTAAGTGATCAACATAACCTCAAAAGTACGCAACACGAGTTCCCGCCAACAACGGCTATTATTTTACTATATGGCTATTTTTTTGTACAGTGAACAATGCCAGCAAGACGTAAAGGGGCTACTTTGGGCCGTCAAACAAGTAAAATTTCAGGCATGCGAAATAATTCAAAAAATTAATGTTTCATATTTTGTTATTCTTATAGGCCGTCATCGTTCACAGTGCTCCATTCCTCTTTTAGTCATATACCAGATCTCCACACACTTACAGTAAGTTAGTTATTTTTTATTTAACTGCCAAAGTATTTACTAGAAATAATTCATATGGCAAAACAACGTTTGCCGGGTCACCTAGTTGAAATCTAAAAATGTATGTAAGAGATTTAAAAATAGTGCCATACATGTGGCATTTCAAGTTCGTTATTGTAAATCAAGTACCTTGTATACTGCATTTTTAGAAGAATTTAAATTTTGAGTTTTATTCAAGATAAATCATACCTAAAAACATTGTCGTTTTCGAGATATTTGATATTTTGTGAATTTTTTGGCATAACTTAAACACTTTATGTATTTCGTACCTCTTGAGATTTATTAGCAGGTAGGAAGACCATGTACTATGTCTAACAGATTCTCATTGGAATAGACACCGTACGTTGCACCAGTGGGAAACTTTTAAATATAGTCATTAGATCCTAATATTGTATACATTATAGTATATACTATCTCTTGTTGAGGGTAAACCAAATACAGCCTTATAATTAACGTATCGTTTAAGTTTTGCATGATTCGGATAGAAAGCTTCCAGTCAGTTTTTGGAAATGGTCGTGTTGTATTGCATAAGCAATGAAAATATTATGTGATGTGGTGAATCCGCATTTACCGAGGCAAGTATCGTAAATATTCACAGTGATGAAGGGATGAAAACCTTCACTTAATACACAAAATATATGAAATGATAAATAAGTATTTAGGTTGGGTTATTCAATAATTATGTAACAATACCTAATCTATAGATTTTCAGGTGTAATTCAATGCTGGTCGAAGCATTAGTCCGCAGAGTAGTTATTTCCTGGAAAAATGTTTACAATATCTAACCTATTTAATTCAGATTTGCATCTCCAATTTTTAAATTTAAATTTTCCACTGCCATTATTCGATAAAGTTCACTTAATAACGAGATTATATTACCAAGTCTGAAATCCTAGGACCTTCGTCTTACTGATCAACAAGCTCATCTTGACGCCACTGTAGCGTGAATATCCCTTCTACAAAGGATTCCTGGTTCATAGTTCCATGACACATTGTGTAAATGTTTGATTTAATATAGCCGTAGCAGCTGAATACGGTTTCAAAGTTGTAACACTTTTAAGTTTTTCTTTTTAAGTTGTGGCAAGCTTTTTTACAATGTCGTATGAGAATGTGAACAAGTATACAAATTGTAGTTAATACACAATTACTGTAAAATATTAATGTTTTCATATTTTTTAATAAAATTGCCTCCTGTATATATTTTCATTATAATATTTATACAAGACTTTATACACGGCCGGTATGTAGAACACTAAATTTGCGGTACAACATATTATATATTAGTGGAAATAAGTGTCTCTATAATTAAAATTAAGTAATTTTTGTGGGAGCCGAATTGACAGTTGTCACGGATGCCTAACAATAATATCAACAAACGTGGTTTTCATGTACGCGATATTTAGCACGCGAAAAACCTCTAGCATAGTGATAGATTTTTTCAAGTGTAATTCGTAAAATATGGATTTCAATAGTTCATTCCGAGTACGTCTGCTGAAATTTTTAAAGCGGCGGAGGAATCGAAAGGAAGTCTATCGCCGGGAAAACAAAAAATTTATAATTTTATTAAATTTGAAAATGTAAAACACTACACTGAAAATGTAATCCTGGCATATTTTTTGGAAAAATATATGTAAAATAAAAGTACCTACATTATTTTTTTAATTAGGTGGCATTAATTTTTGACATACGTAGAGCTTGTAGTAGAAAAGAGTTGTGTAACATAATATTATTGAATCAATTGATAATGAAAATCAGTCACCAAAATATTTGGAGGTGTACAGAAAATATGTGCCTCTTCGTCAATCGGATACTGAGCATCTATTTTATTTGTATATTATAACAATAATAAATGCTCCAAGTAAGTGGTTGGGAAAAATACTTTGGGTCAGATTCCGTACAAAATAACAAACTTAAATTACAACACCCAAAGGAATATACCGGGCATAGTATTCAGCGTTCTTCGGCTACTAAACTGACGCTGGAGCAGATATAACTAATATTATACTTCCCTGTTGCGTCCTTACTAGATCACCCTGTAGTTGTGTTCCTAACACGACTCTGTGCGCGCTAATTCCAAGCAGAAAAAGTGTCCTTATTCGTCCTCGTACCGACCCGCTCCCACCGGCACGATCTCCTCATTATGTTTCTAGCGCTTCAAATGTGCGTATCGAATCAATTAGTGAAAAGTGAAAAGTGAAAGAAGATGGGCAAACGGAAACGAGAGGAAAAGGAAAAGGAGAGGAAGAAAATAAATAGAAGAATCAAAAGATTTTGCGCGAAATACGAATTATCAGAGTCATCAAGTAAGTACAATCACAATTTTCTTTTTCAAATTGCATGGTACATTTTCCAACACCAGCACCTCAAGTGTTTTATTTAAAAAATGAACCTCACCTATCACGTGTAGGAAAATCTCAAGCTATAGAACTACAGGAATATTGAAAACTTTTTTTTCTTCTTCCGTATTTACAGCCTATCATTTATAGGTAGTTAGTATTTTGTACCCAATACATTCCATGTGAATAGGTTGTTTTTGTTGCCGGGAACACCAGCGGCGTAACCGCAGGGCAGAATAAATTATACCTCTGTCTAAACTTGGGATCTTTATTCTTAATGCTCATTAGCAATATAATACACAATCATTATAATAAATTAAACGTTTACCACTTGTAAACGAAGGAAAAAGGCCAAAGGAACCAACTGAAATGGTCTTGAACCAATTTCTTTTTTTTTTTTTTAACCTAATTCAATCACTTGTTGAAATTATAAAACCCAACCACTTGTTGGGATAAAAATTCAAACCTACATTAATTATTGTGGCAATTTAAAAAGTTTACCTCTTGTAAGCAAATGCAAATGCCAAACAAACAAACAAAACCGAAATAGCCTTGTGCAGCCATGTTCCACCTGTACACTTTGCTATTCTAATTCAACCACTTGTTGAGATTAGAAAACCTAACCACTTGTTGGGATAAAAACTCAAACACCACTTGTGTAGAAAACGATCTAAAGTTTTTTTTTTAACCATTACAGGCACATCTAGCAGCTCATACTCATCGAAGAGCTCACAATCCTCAAGTTCTAGATCTCCCTCACCGACTCCCACCACAATTACTACACAAGCCATAATAGAAACCCCCGAGATTGCTACAACTGACAAAACAGACACATTAATAAACATCTTGGGAAAAGACCCTACCAAACCACAACAAACGGGTCCCGATTTACTAGAGGATCTAGCCCTAAGATGGACAAATTATGTTCAAGAAGGGTTAGACAATGAAAGCAAAACACAACTGGCCGAAAAATGGTTCATCCCCAACAATTGCCAAGCTCTAGATTCTCCAAAAATCAATGAGGAAATTGTAGCACTGTTACCAAGCGCAACCATACGACGAGATGGATATTTGAGGGCTTTACAGAGCCTTTTAGGGAAAGGGCTGACAGCTTTAGGCACCCACTTGACCAAGATCCTGGCAGAAAAAGAACACCATGAAGATCTAGACGTCACAGGCCTTGTGGATACAGGGAGAATCATAGCAGAGGCACACCACATGATATCAATGGACAGAAGGTACGCCATTAACCCCCTATTTAATGAAACTGTGAAAAAAGTAGCTGCAACAGCAAAAATTAGTACAAAACTTTATGGAGAAGATTTTGGAGAACATTGCAAATCGGCAAAAGTAGTCAACAATGTTGCTAAGGAAATCAAAGCCCAAACAAATTTAAACTACCAGCGCCCGAGACCAAAAGCTCGCATGAAAGTCAGAGAGAAGAAGCCAACGTACCCCAGAACATACAACAAACCAGCCACCAACTTCAAATACAACAAGAAATATCAGAACAAGGTCGAAGAAAAGGGGGCGAAAAAACAACACCACCGATTCAAGTAAACCAAGTAAGTAAATATGCTGGCCGAATAAAAACTTTTTATCCGATGTGGCAAAAGCTTACCACAGAAAATAATATATTAAGCTGGGTCACGGGATATAAAATCCCATTTTCTAGCAAACCACATCAAAAGGCAATACCCAAAGTTAAACAGAAAACAAATATCGAATTAATAGCCAACATCAATAAACTAATGCACATTGGGGCTATTTCAATATGCAAACATAAAAAGGGTGAATTTTTATCATCTTATTTTTTACGCAAAAAACCAAATGGCACATACAGATTCATTTTAAATCTTAAAAACCTCAACAAATTTATAACGACACCACATTTCAAATTAGAAGATCATAGAACCGCAAAAAGCTTAATATCCAAAAATTCCTTCTTAGCCACAATTGATTTGAAAGATGCATATTTCTTAATTCCAGTTCATAAAAATCACAAGAAATACCTCCGGTTTGAGTTTAACGGAAAATTATATGAATTTAATTGCCTATGTTTTGGCCTCAGCAGTGCACCATTTGTATTCACCAAAATTTTCAAACCAATAATGAATAGATTGCGATCACAAGGGGTTTTGTCGGTGATTTATTTAGACGACCTATTATTAATAGCTAAGACAAAAAATGAATGCCTAGAAAATATAAATTTTACAATCAAATTATTAACATCTGTCGGATTTTACATAAATTATGAAAAAAGTCAGTTAACACCTTCTCACATTGTAAATTATTTAGGGTTCGTTTTTAACAGCAAAGAACTGACTGGGGGAACTGGGGTTACCTGAGGGAAAGAGAAAAGAATTGATAACAAAAATCGAAAAACAAAAACAGCAAAAGACTATTAAGATTAGAGATTTTGCAAGGTTAATAGGTTCTTTGATAGCGGCATGCCCGGGGGTCCCATATGGTTGGCTACACACTAAACAGTTTGAAAGGGAAAAAACATTGGCTTTGAGAAAAGGTAGGGCCAATTTTGACACAATAATGCAGTTACCAAAATCATTACAAGAAGACTATAACTGGTGGGTATTAAATTTACCTTCAGCAAAAAGTTGTTTTAAACCGAAAAATTATAAAATAGAAATTTATACAGATGCCTCGCCACTAGGATGGGGGGCAACAAGCGGGGGGGAGGTCGCTCATGGGTTCTGGAAACCCCGAGAGAGCTCCCTTCATATTAACCACTTGGAACTCCTCGCAGTCTTGTATGGACTTAAAGTTTTTGCTAAAACCCTTTCAAACTGTGATGTTTTAATTAGAGTGGACAATACAACAGCATTAGCCTATGTAAATAAAATGGGAGGCACAAGAAGTCCAGAATTAAACTCAATTGCTAGACAAATCTGGAAATTGTGTGAAAATCAACAAATCTTTATCTTCTGTTCTTATATAACATCAAAAGAAAATAAAATTGCAGACGAACAGTCTAGGTTAACAAACATTGAAACGGAATATTGCCTCAATGCAAAATTTTTCAAAATAATTACTAAATCTCTAGGAAAGCCAGAGATCGACTTATTTGCCTCCAGACAAAATGCAAAATGTAAAAAATTTATATCTTGGAAAAAAGACCCCGAATGCTTAACCTCGGATGCTTTCACAATATCATGGAAAAATCTAAATTTCTATGCATTTCCACCTTTCCCACTTCTGCCAAAGGTTTTACAAAAAATAGAATGGGACAAAGCGAAGGGCATTGTTGTATTCCCTCTATGGGAAACACAACCATGGTTCCCCAAAATTAAAGAGATGCTAATCTCAGATATAGTTAAGTTAGATCCAGATTATAACTTACTCCTGTCTCCTTTCAGAAAGCCACACCCATTGTGGAAAAGCCTTTCCCTGGGGGCAGCCATATTATCAAGCAGGCGTTTTTGAAACATGGAACACCACAATCAGCAGTGGACGTGCTTCTGGCATCCTTAAGCATAAACACACAGAAACAATACAACACCACACTAAAAAAATGGTGGGAATTCTGCGATGGATCCATAGATAAGGTAATAGCAGCAAATACCAAACAAATTATGGAATTTCTAAATAAAGAATTTGAATCTGGAGCCAAATATGGCACAATTAACTGCCATAAATCAGCACTAGCCTTAATATACTCATGGAGCGAAAAAGAGTCTCGCCTAATAAATCGGTTTACAAAGGGGGTGTTCAAAATTCGTCCAGTGTTCCCCAGGTACACTGAAACGTGGGATCCACAGTCAGTATTGGGACATATGGAGAAAATGTTCCCACTTCAACAACTCTCTTTAGAAGTGTTAACAAAGAAGTTAATAGTACTATTAGCATTAGCCTCAGCTCAAAGAGCACAGACTTTCGTAAAAATTAAACTTTCGGATATTATAAATTACAAAGACAGGATCGAAATTACAATAACTGAAATTCTTAAAACATCAGGACCTAACAAAACCCAGCCACCCATCATCCTACCCTTTTTACAGGAGAAACCCGAAATATGTGTCGCAACCACCCTGCTATTTTACATACAAAAAACAAAAATGTTACGAAATAGTAACCAATATCTAATATTAACCCATAAAAAGCCACACCACACAGCTACGACACAGACAGTAAGTAGATGGATAAAGGAGAGTTTGAAAATGTGTGGCATAGACACAGATATATTTAAAGGACACAGCACACGACATGCGGCTACATCAGCAGCCTTTAAAGCCGGAACCAGTGTGGAAAAGATTAGAGAAGCTGCAGGCTGGTCTGCGAAGTCCAATGTTTTCACAAAATTTTACAATAGACCAGTGAAAACGGCAGAGTGTGTGGCAAAAAACATTGACATATAAAATTGCTAATATTTCTTTATACATTGTTCGTTTTTTTTTGTATTGTATTCATGCTGTAGATATAAGTTCATTACCATACGATTTATATGGGACACTTAAAATTTGGGGATAAACAAAATTTTGTAATCATATGATTGATGTGTTCTAAATGTGATAAATTTGTTATATTACTTGTATTATATTTGTTGTATAATGTATTATTTAACTTTCATTAATAAAAAATTGTAAAACGTCCTCTTTTTTCCATATTTTTATCTACCGCACAACAATATAGATCGCTGAATCTGTAAACATCTACAGGGTGATCTAGTAAGGACGCAACAGGGAAGTATAATTTGAGATTAAACGACTTACCTGTAAGGAAGTTCAATCCTCAATTATACGAGCTGTTGCGTCCTTACTAGATCACCACCCACCCCCCACACTTGCTCAGAATATAGCCCTCGATAGCGATCTAATTGCTCAGCGACTAAACATAATGAGGAGATCGTGCCGGTGGGAGCGGGTCGGTACGAGGACGAATAAGGACACTTTTTCTGCTTGGAATTAGCGCGCACAGAGTCGTGTTAGGAACACAACTACAGGGTGATCTAGTAAGGACGCAACAGCTCGTATAATTGAGGATTGAACTTCCTTACAGGTAAGTCGTTTAATCTCAAATTATGCGCCGTATTGGTTGGAAATCAACCACTGTTGCTGAAGGCTATAATTGAAAATTCAGTGTCCAATAAAGTGGAAGAGTAAAAAAATATTGACACTAATATGCCTTCAACTAGTAGGCGCTCTGGATCTTCCGCAGAATTTTTCAAAAATACTAGTATTACTGAAGTTACAAAAAGTAGCCCTGCAGAACAATTCTGTCCTAATATTATTATAAGTAATTCTGTTAATTGTATTGTAAATATAAAAATGTGATTCATAATTATATTAGTAAGATTAAATTGTAATTTATTGTTTGAGGTTCATTTTCCTTTTTAATAAAATGCGGTTCACAAAATTATATATTTTTCTTCAAAAAAAAAAAAAAAAAAAAAAAAAAATAGAGTACGCACCATTAGTTAACGGAGAGTGAATATTTAGTAAATTACGGTAACAACAATAATTAACGTCCTAGGGCGTTAATAAGGCACTTAAAGTAACACTTATCGCCCGAAAAATTTTACTTTGAAATGCAATTTAACGCCCGGCCGTGTGTAAATAATTTTTTTATTAAGACAAAAATTCTAATTTGTACGTAGGTATACCTACCATTTTTTTAACAAATAATCTTCAATAAAAACCTAAGCCATGAAAACAAAAGTTTGTATTATTATTTTGTTGTAGAATCATTTCATACCAGTAGATACCATTATTCTGAACAAAAAATAAAGAATACATTTTTTTTATTTGAGAGCCCGTTTTACAGATACAACGATGTAGTCTTGTACAAGGGGGTTACTAAAGGTGTTGATTAACAATATCTTATTAGTTTTCTTCTAAAAAAAGTCGCTAATACTTTTTTTTTAAATCGACCCGCTTTCTCCATCTCAGAATCGGACGCTTCTGACTAAAATCAATATGGCTACGTCTAAAGACTCACTTTATAGGTATATATTCACCACCAAAGTTTCAAAGTATTTGGATATCAGGTGAGCGAGATACCAGGGTGGCCCATAAAAAGTGGGACACATTGTATATAAGGATTTCAATATAAATTTCAAATTAAATAGTTAATTTAAAAGACCTCTTTAGGTATCTTAAAACTAGTTTCAAATTAACCCTAGTAATAATGATCCGATTTTGAAGTGGCTTGTACCAGTTTTCTTAGACAAAAATCTTGGATTTCCTAAATCATATTTTTGACACGAATAAACTAGGGTTTAAGGCGCGGCGATTTATTTTATTAATTTATATACACTTTGTTTCTGAAACAATTGAATTGGAATTAAGAAAAAGAATTAAGAAAGAAGAGAAAGAATAGTCATCAGGCAATGAGATACGGAGATAGAAGATGGACGGTTTGCAATGCGCGGAATTCGGATGAGTTGACTTGTATTTACCGTTGCCCCTTAAACTCAAAAGTAAAGAAAAGAAATTAAATTATTGATTAAGCGTTTATTTATATTTTATTGCAATTAAATAAGGTGGCATTTGTTTTGTAATGAAAGATAGATTTAAGATAACTATTAATCCACCTTCTACTCATTGTTTATCGTTCCCCTTTACTCTTGAAGATAGCCAGTAAAAAGGAAGCTACTGTTCCTCATCGTGCTTTAAATCGATCAGTTATTAACAGTTCAAAATAATTTTCCTTTGTCGAAGAAAATATTTCATGAGATTGAAGCCCTTAATTATTTCAATAGTGTTGCACATTTAATAAAAAATATTTCGTGTACTTTAGGAATTTCTCATAAGAGTAATAACATTTTGTTATATGTAAGCAACTTGCTGGTTGTCTACCAAGTTATGAACGAGTTTACTTGTACTTGCATACTTTGAACATGGAACTAAAAATCTTTTTATGAAAATCAGTAATAAATAATTTATTGAAACGTATACAAAAATTACATTATCAACTATTAATACACATTTTTAAATATAAATTATCTTGAATGCTGGTGTTACATCATCGCGACTACATAAGTAATATCACATATATGTTAGAAATAGCACAAAAATGACCTTCCCGGTCATTTCAGAGTTCACGCGCTGACCACGTAACTTGCAAGAGTCAATCACTAATCCGCAATAGGCCGCGACAAGAGGTCAATTGTTTCCAATTAGGATGAGCCACGGCAGAATCACCGTAACAGTTATGCAGAAGAGACAGGTCATACCCATCGTCAGCATGTTCGAGCCTTCGATGTGGTGGGACCATTCCTCTTCTTCCAGCTCGTATGCTCCCCTTTGGAATTCTTTTACTTCCACCTCATATCGGAATTTCACTCTGAAAAAGGCAATGCATGTAAAAATTGCAAACAAACAGTTAATATTTTAAATTAACTTTAAACCTAATTGGCAATAATTGAAGAAAAATAATGGAAAGTTTAATCTTTTAATGTAGGTGGTAGTCCTCTTTTACTAATTATTTACGTGCCTATAGTAATTATTTAAGATTAAGAGTCATTCACGAATGACTTGGTTAAAAACACGAGCGAGACAAGTGTTTTTCAAAGTTGCGTGCAATGAAGAGCCGTTACACGTGTCTTGTATCTTTTTATCTTCGATCATAGAAATGGTGAATTTTTCATCAATATTTATATCTTATAACATTTTTTCATTGACGGCTAGTACTATTCAAATGTCATGACTGAACCGATACCACTGCTTATAGGCATTTTCGAATGAAATTGTCATGCAGTGGTGAAGTCACAAATTGTGCAGTCAGCGTTGCATGCAACAAGAAATTTTTACTAAGATTTATGTCCAATATTCTTTGGTGCCTTATGGAAAGGTGACTTAAGGATCCAAATAAACTCAACAAGATACTATAGTTTTCTTTATTTTATTCAGTTACCTACCACATTATATATAGAATGTGTATAGAATTATTCAATTACCACACTTATATGTAGAATATTAAATTCAATTTTGTACAGTTTCGATTTTAATATGTTTAATGAAATCAAGTGTTTTTATTTGCACTGAACACGTAACAATAATTATAATATATTTTAAAGTATATAACTTGTGTAGGTATACAAGATCTAATATTAAAAAAATACAAAAGCAACATAATTTCAAATGCTTATACAAATTAAATTGAAGTTTTCTAACAGATGACAAATATACCAAATGAAATTAGTTGCTCAATTATCGAACTTAACTCTGTATTGAAATTGATTGAGTAAGAAATAATTTTAAAGAGAAACATTTTTTTTGATAGTTAATTCAAAATTAGAAAAAAACATTCTTCTATGGAATTCAAGTAAAGTAATCTCTTAAATACAGTATGTGCCAAAAGTATGGAATAAATTCAATAAAAACGAAACAATAATTTTTTGGGAAAAATCCTCGAACAGGTCGATTTTTAATTTAAAAAATACATATTTTAGCGTAAAATGCGATTTTCAAATGTCATTTGTTTTCGAGTAATGACGTCATCGATTTTTTTTAAATGGCAACACCATATTTTTTCCTTGATTCTGAAAGATCGTTTAATTCTCTATTAGACAGTACTAAAATTTTGCCCTCCTACATAGGAAAGTGTTCGAGTAAATGACGATTGAATGTTAGAAAACGTAAATCAATTAAAATAAAGCAAAAACGTTATCAAGTTTAGTTTTTCGAATTCCATAGTTCTTTTATGGATCACGTAGGTGAAAATCTTTGCAAAGTGTCATTGTCACACCGACTTTCTAATAAGTATTGTAAGCGACATAGAAATTATTATTCAATTTAAAGTATTATGGCACATTTAACTGTAACTCAAAGAATTGAAATTTTAATTCTTATCGGATGCGGGAATATGACTAGAACTCAGCAGGAAATTTGCGATTTATTTAATGAAAAATATTCAGATCGCCCTATCAACCAATCAACAGTCAGTAAGGTAGAGTCTAAATTTAGACAAACTGGCAATGTTGTAAATATTTCAAAACCTGGACGTCCAAGCATTAATGAAAATCAGAAACAGAACATTTTGATAAGTATGGTGGATAATCCTCATAATTCTTTACGATTGGTTGCATTAAACAATGACACTAGTCAGAGCACAGTGCTACGTATCTTGAGGAAGGAAAAATATCATCCCTACAAAATTCAACTTGTGCAGGAACTCAATGAAGATGATCCCGATTGCCGCTTACACTTTTGCGAAATTCTAATGGATTTATGTCAAGGAAATAGAAATTTACACCGACAAATACTTTTTTCAGATGAGGCCACATTTTGTCTGAATGGTACAGTAAACCGTCAAACTTGCAGATATTGGAGTCGGGAAAATCCTCATTGGATGGCAAAGGCACATACCCAACACCCTCAGAAATTAAATGTATGGGCTGGAATAGTTGACGACAGAATAGTAAGGCCTTTCTTCTTTGAAGGAACCCTTACAGGACAAAGATATTTAGAGTTTCTAGAAAATGACCTTGTTCCAGCCCTTGCAGTAATTTTTCCTAACGATAATGACCCTGACATTCCTGACGATACCATATGGTTTCAGCAAGACGGTGCACCTCCGCACTATGTGCACCCTGTACGAGATTTTTTGGACAACTGTTTTCCTGGGAGGTGGATCGGCAGACGCGGACCGATAGAATAGCCTGCAAGATCGCCAGATCTTACACCTCTTGACTATTTTTTATGGGGATACTTGAAGTCAAAAGTGTACATTAATAAACCATGTAATTTAGAAGAACTTCAAAACCACATTCGGGACGAAATACGCAGAGTTACCCCAGAATTCATTCATAATGTGCAAGAAGAATTTCTTCACAGACTTGCGCATTGTCAACAAGTTGGTGGATGGCAATTCGAACATTTAATTTAAGTATAAAATTTAATCAATTGTATTTTATTTTACATACCTCAGAATTGTTACTTTTTTATGGATAAAATTTACGTTTTCTAACATTCAATCGTCATTTACTCGAAAATTTTCCTATATAAGAGGAAAGTACTGTCTGATAGAGAATTAAACGATCTTTCAGAATCAAGGAAAAAAATATGTTGTTGCCATTTAAAAAAAATCGATGACGTCATTACTCGAAAACAAATGACATTTGAAAATCGCATTTACGCTAAAATATGTATATTTTAAATTAAAAATCGACCTGTTCGAGGATTTTTCCCAAAAAATAATTGTTTCGTTTTTATTGAATTTATTCCATACTTTTGGCGCATACTGTATGTCTATTAACAGAGAAATGAAACAAATTACAATCCTTAAGGATACTTGCAATTTATATTTATAACACTTGCATAAAATGTAAATTCTTGTGATACAAAGCACCGCGGTTGCATACCTTGTGACATTGTTTTTTTTATTTAAAGTTTCAAGTAACTTGAAAGAATTACTGCAATTTTTGATATAATAAAATATTTGAGTATTCGTGCTATATTGTATTCCTTTCTAGAGTAGTTACTACTCTACCCACCTTATATAAATAATTAAATACTACTGCGTGAGCAGTATTTAAGAAAAAAACTTATAGCAACCTGTCAAAATCATTTGTTAGAGGCACACCAGACATATACCGCTTTCGAGCTTGCTAACTCTCTTGGATACATAAGGGGTGAGGTAACCAACGACTTATCCGACAGAAGGGAACCTGAATAGATGTGATGCAACATATAACTACATCTTGTGGCTACATGCTGAACTTGGAGGTTAACTTGTAGTAGTATTAATTTGTAGTAAATAATATTACGACACTAGCCGCAATTTAAATTTAATAGCATGACATTTATTACCAAAATATTAGTAATTTTAATTTGTGCAAATTTATAAAGTTATAATTTAAGGAAGAATAACTTATTCTATAATTTATATTTTATACATATTTTAACAAAATAGTATTCTTTAAGTAAGTCTTCATTTAGTGTCATTTTAAGAAAGAAAAGTATTGAATTAAGGTATAAGAATGTTTGCATGTCAAGAATATGTAAATATTTATTACTGAATAAATACATATACACTTGAATGAAGTTTAAAATTTAAAGTACATTAATATACTTAAATGCAAATTATTTTTTTCTGTGTAGAGCACGATATAACAACTGGGAAAACCATATTGCGATTTATTGATAGGTATCAATAAATTATATAAGGTGGATTTAGAACTTGTTAATTTATTGGTCAATTTTTGGAATATCCAGTTATATTTTATATTTATTTTTAAATATCAACCTAATTGTGAATGCGCAATTTGTGAATTTATAACCAAATATTAGATTGTTAAAATGCAGATTTATTTTTTCAAAAAAAAAAAAAATGCTGAAAGGAATTATATTTTCAATATCTTTAATTATTTAATTGCGACTACAGAATTTCAGTTGACGAGGTTTGAGGCTGGCGGTAGGTAAGGAAATTGGCCGATAAATTATTATAAATATTGAAATATGTAAGGCAGCCCTTAATAAACTGTGAAATTAATTATTTTTTTTACATATGTCATTAATAAATTGGTGTGTGTAAAACAGCTTTTAAAATATGTTACTTATTTTACTTTATAATAATAAAATAACTTATATGGGGCATTTTCTCATATCATATATATATATTAGGATTTGCCCGTAACACACGATTCAACTGGTAATATATTAGTGAAATTGCCGTTCAGCTACATATTGGTTACTGGCTTCAAATATTTAACACGTTGTTCTCTATTTTATAAAAAAGATTCAAAATTTATTAAATGTATGTTTTTATTGATAAGAAATTATTTATTTGTTCATGGGACCTTTAATAGTTGCTTTATTTTGTACCATCAAAGCAACATGTTTTCATTTTAAAATAATAATACACATTGTTGTTGGTTTGACGTATCGATACAAATTCCTTATTTACAAATTTTGTCATTATTTAATCCGTTCGTATCAGTTATCAATTTGTGTAGTGTGTTGCGAAACTATACATATTTATATATTTCCGTAATTATTTGTAGTCACTCTGTTGGAAATTGTTATTAAAAATTGTTCTTAAAAAATAAATTAAGTAACAGGATTAATGTGAAATTATTACATAATTTCATCCAGCTTTTGTTATAATTTTAAATACATTATTTATTTTTGAGACAACTACGTATGTGAATGTATGACAATTTCAACAAATGATAATCAAAAAATAAATATTATTATTTGATGAAAATAGATATATTTTAATACACAGTGTAAGTATATAGTTGGCAAATACACATTTTTATGTTCATTAGGTATATATTTTTAAAACAGCTGCAATGTATAGTATTCTTTATCTGATTACTAATCTCTTTCTTAGAAACGATGATATGTATTGCACTATAAATTTTGTAAATACATATCTGTTTCCAGAAAAAAGAAGCATCTGCAAAAATTGTTATGTCATGCATTTGTATTACTATACAGGGTGAGCCAATCTGCTGTTGGTGGGGGGTGGGGGGTAGTAAGAGCTACAAACTAAAAATATTTTTACTGGAATTCCTAGACATATACAGGGTGATTCATAGTAAAGTTACATTCTTTTAAATGGAACCCCCTGTATTGTATTGCATATTTGGATTCCTCGGTCAATTCTAGTGTGACTTCATATACCATACTTGGTACCTAAAACGTACCGTTTGGACGTTATTAAATATTTTGTCAAAAAGTTGATGTCTAGAAACAGTTGAGTGTCAGAGGAGGCCGGCAACATAGGAGGCTGTGATTGGGGGAAATTATTGACCACCCTCCATACTACCTAGAGCTAGATTGTCAATTATGAACTCTGTTTGTTATCGCTGATAACGTCGTTCTAATTTTGAAAATTTCAATCATGGATAATTTGATTTTTTTAAATGGAACCCACATATTTTTTTCACGTCACCAGATAACACATGTCATTACCTTTCACCCGATATAAAGTTATCTGTATTTATCTCTAATACTTTTCTTCTAATCCACAATTACTTTTTACTATGATGGATTTATGTTAATCAATTAATTTAAACTAAATTGAAAAATAAGTAAACAAATAAATAAATATGATGGCAGCATTTATTCATACGAATTAATAATTAAAGTGTTTTTTTTTAATTAAAAATGACTATTTATTTAGTTAAATTCAATTGGTCTCCATAATTTCACATTTAGTTTTTTCAAACACTTGCTTTGTACTCTCGACTTGCCAATAACAGATTTTTTAAGTATTCTCCAAGAATAAAAACCATATCGATCATTTCATTTTGACTAAAATTTGCCATTTTTAGTAACTTAATTTAACAACAAGAACCAAAAAATATCATAGAGGCGAATAATTACTGTCAAAGTGAAGTTAAGGTGACAGAACTTTACTGTTTGTTTTCCATGGCCAACTTTACTCCCGAGTGTTTGAAAAAACTAAATGTTAAATTATGGAGACCAATTGAATAAACAAAGTCACTTTTAATAAAAAAAATCACTAATTATTAATTCGTATGATTAAATGCTGCCATCATATTTATTTATTTATTTTTCAATTTAGTTTAAATTAATTAGTTTGAATAAATCCATCATAGTAAAGTCATTGTGGATTAGAAGAAAAATATTAGAGATAAATACAGATAACCTTATATTGAGTGAAAGGTAATGACATGGGTTATCTGGTGACGTGAAAAAAATATGTGGGTTCCATTTAAAATAATCAAGTTATCCATGATTGAAGTTTTCAAAATTAGAGCAACGATATCAGCCATAACAAACAGAATTCATAATTGACTTCCTAGATCTTGGTAGTATGGAGGGTGGTCAATAATTTCCCCCAATCACAGCCTCCTATGTTGCCGCCCACCTCTGATATTCAATTGTTTCTAGACATCAATTTTTTGACAAAATATCGAAAAACGTCCAAAATCAATATACAGAGGGTTCCATTTAAAAAAATGTAACTTTATTATTAATCACCCTGTATATGTCTAGGAATTCTAGTAAAAATATTTTTAGTTTGTAGCTCTTACTACCCCCCACCCTCCACCAACAGCATATTTTAAAAATATATATCAGTATAACTACAATCTTCCGTCCACACACTATTGGCCCACCCAGTAGTACTACTATTATTGCTTAGAAATATGCGTACTATTTTATTTATTTGATTTGTTTCCACATTGAAGAAGAGATTTAAATTATAAATATGCTTAGTAAGTACAAATATTTTAAGAGGGAGATAGAGAAAAATATGAATTAACGGAATCGCCCTTCAAAAAATTCCCAACTTATTTATAAAGCTAAACAATTTGTTTCGAAACCATGTAACCCTAGTTTATCGCCGACTCATATCATATATGAAACCCTATGTGTATACGTTTGTGATCATCAGTGTTTAATGCCTATTTTTTCAATTTTAAAACTTGTTATAAATTACATAAAGAAATTTGTGTCGAGTACAGATATTTTTCTATAATAAAGTTCACCGGTTTCTTTGTCCAGGTTATCGGACAAAATTTTATAATTAAACTAGTTAAAGACTGCTGCGGGTGCATTAAAAGTTTTCTTTTATCTATTAATATTCCTTTCGTTCGATTTTCTTGGAATAAATGAGCATTTTATTTAACTGTACCTACGCAAAGTGTGTGTTTTAGTGGGTAATCGGGACGGCCGTGTAATGAGTGAAAATGCAATTTTGATGGCTTGTAACGAAAAACGAATGTAAAATGATGCAGCTAACGGGATTAACTGTTACCTACCTATCAGATTACCTGTTATTAATGTTCATTTTCGTCGTTTCTGCAATTGGAAATGGTGTCAAAAACGACCAAATAGTAGTTGACAGATCTAAGCCATCTCGGACGATGGTTAACATAGGCGTCAATTTTTGGAGAGAAACAGGGTTTTGCCTCATGTTTTAAACATCAAACTAGAATTCCGAAATAATTTTTTATTGTATTTTAGACTTGAATACGTGGTTAAAATTTTTGCACTTAGGGTATACTCGCGACAAGAATTCAGACTACTTACGTCATACGAACAAATGAATAATTCATTATATTTTCATCAAAATATTTAAGAAACTGCAACTGATAGTAATTAAATTATATACTACACTAAAAGTTTGCATTATATATTGCACTAAATTGCAAAAAATGATTGTTTTTAACGCGACCAAATATCGAAAATTACGTTGACAATAAAAACAAATGTGTAACGTCAGCCTTGACGTAAGACGTCTGAATTCTTGACGCGAGTATAGTTAACCTTGAATTATTGTAATACATTTAAACGACAATTATCTTTTTGTGTACTATACTATTTATATCATAATTTCAATAGAAATAATGAACATAAATATTCATAATATTTATGAATATTTTTATTGTATATATTATTTACATTGAGTAACAGTTTTACCATTAAGTACTATGATAAATAATTCTACACGTGCTATGATAGGTATGATGCCATCTATTTCAAAGATATATTTCCTAACTGTATATGCCACAAGAGTTTTTGTATAAATTCTGGTGCTTTATCTGATCGTAAAACAAATTTAATACAGGTAACTTAATATAATTTTTTCTACTTACATGCAAAAAACAAAACTTTATTGAACTATATTTAGTGGAAAAAGTGGTTCTATATTGCACTAGTGCAATAAAATGTTTATTGCATTCATCTGTCATTCTACTACAGCGTTTTGTCATCATGACAAACATAAACATTCAAATTGACATCATATTTTCCTACACTTAATGTCATCTAAATAAAATATTTTTTAGTTTTTGCATGAACGTAGAAAAAATATAAATATGTGTTGTTCTACTCGGCCTGACAGCCTCGTTGGACAATTTCACGTCACGTGCAATAAACACTTACTTTTTGTACTTATTGCATAAATAACTATTAAAAAACGAAACGAAAATAATATACATAGTTTTCTCCTAAAATTATTTGTTTTTGCAATAAAAATGTACTTGTACGTATTCTTAAAAAATTAAAATAATTAAATCGAACGTTTCACAATAAATTTGAAAATTTTTTTACCCCAAAAATTGTTTTAATTTTAATTGTCTCATCTAGAAAATATTTTGACAGTTCTAACAGCCATTTAAATTTCGTTATTTTTTGTCATGTCACACAAATCACTCAATCATTAAACATTTAACTGATAACAAGATTCAGGGATGTTTTCACTATTACACCAAGATTGTTTAAGTTTGACAGCTTCATATTTCAAATAAATATTTTTATTTTATAAATTTTCAATCTATTAACGCGCTAATTTAAGAAATACCACAAACAGTCACAAATACACGTGGGGGATATTTATGGAGTTTTGCTGTAAACAAAAATACAATTTAAATGAACATAGAAGCGTAGAAGAACTGTCATGGATACTAAAAGATTGGACGGTCAATATGAGGAAGAAAGATGGGACAGAATTCAAAGAAACAGTGAAGACTATGTGGAAGGTTTCGTGCAAACTTTTACAAGAGAAGTACTATAATCTATAATGACTATAAGATTATGATTGACTCGCTTAACAGCATAGTACTCGTTTTTAAATCTGCTCAAGGTGCTCGCGATGCAACCAAGAAGAAACTGCAAACATATCCATGTAATCGTAAGGCCAGTTCATTTTCGTTAAGTTTGTCAGAAGTAAACCGAATAATATTGTTCAGGGATGAAAATACTCCCTCTTATGAGCAAATTGCACCATATTGCTACTAGCGTGGAGAGGAGGCGAGGCGGTTGCCTGTCTCTTAACTTTTTTCAAATCGAGAAAAATAACGATGACTCTCCAACAAATCGCATTGAATATAATCCGGTGTTCAGTAAAACCTTCCAAAGCGGTTCAAAAAGCTATACAATAGTAAATGATTGATTGCCAATAGTGAGTCAAATCTGCCCTGTTACTACTTATTACCCAACGCCTGTACGCCACCAGGGCTCTTCTTAAAACCTAATCGACACTGGAAAATGGAAACCGATAATTGGTACGACAATGTCCCTGTTGGAAAGAATGCTATTAATGGATATACTAAATCATCTGCAGAGGCTATTGGCCTGAATGTAAAGGACAAAAAAGGTAACAAACTATTCGAACAGGTCAACTGCTGTTAGGTAGCGAATTAGTAAAAAATGGTGTGGAGGATCAACAATTGCTGAAAATTACTTGTCATAACAATTCAAATTATTATTTTTTTATTATATATAAAACCATAGTTAAACATCAATCAAGAACACCACAATAAGATCATAAATACTATACGTGGTTAATATCTCTTCTATAGTAAAAAAAATAGGCAATCTAATTTTGCGCTAAATTTTAATAACTGTACATTAACTTTTAATAAATAAATAGTTGTGTTGCGACTTATTTGATTTTTGTGTAAAAAAAATTGTAAGTGAATATCCCTTTGGCATTGGCAAATGCCTCATAATTTTATGTAAATTTATTCAAGCACATTGCTTGCTGTTAAAAAGCAAAGTGCTTTCAGTAGCCATAAAAATATCTCACATTAACAATGTTCTAGTGAACTGACAACGAAACTAACTCATATTAATATAAACTTTGTGACCTAATCTGTAATTAAAATTTGTATTTTGCTTCCATTTTATTTATTGTTATTCCTATAGGTACTAAATACTCATATGCAAAATTATACATCACTTATTATTTTAGAGGAAATATATTTATTAATAGATTGGTAAAACCAACCATTAATCATAAGGAGTAATACTGGTTAAGTGAGATGAGTTATTTCTGTTTCGATAGCGATTTGTATATTTTATATCTTACATCCCACTAAAGTGTGATAATTCACAGTCCACTATTCGAAATACATCTTGGAAAATCACCATCACTAAAAACTATATATTTGGTTAACACTTGGTAATTCGCAATTATTTAAACATTAAAATAATATATATGGAAATATGTTTTTAAAAATTTATATTAAAGGAAAAAAAATTGAGTAGTTATAATAATACTTGAAAAAAAAATTATAAATATTCTAGTTTTTGGGAAATACATATCTACAAATTTTACCCACTAACTACCTTCCTTTCTACATATTATCATTGACCACAGTAGTGATAGTTATAAGGAAGCAAAATAAAAGTAACTTTTCTATGGTAAGTTTGATTCTTTTTATACAAATATTTATCTAACAATTAAAGTAATTAATCATTTCAATGAAATGGCTTTAATAATTAAAGCCAACATTTCGTTCGCAGATGACGTCATTATCAGGGGACGCTAACTTAATGCTTGTATGCAAACTATACCTACAAAAAGTTAAAATCATCATATTACCTTGTACTGACAGTTTATAGTACCCAACATTATTTATCTTAAGTTGTTGTAAATGTTCAGGTGTTAGGCTGAGGCGTTTGTCGCTAATAATCCATTTCGGTTTCGAAGACGTATGTTCAACGTCTACAGAGTTCACTGGAGCATATTTAAATTAATATATAATTTTTTATGAGCGGCACATTTAGGGTGGGTTCTTTGCCATCAAAAAGGTCTTATACGGCATAAAGTCAAGAAATCCCGGATTGTTCTGCAAAACGGTAACAATATTTTTCTTCACACGTTCAGCACTAGGACTGGGAAATAAACTGTCGCCAATAAAAAAAACATTAACGGCGAATAATTGAAGGTATCCATGAATAATTAAAATGTATGCAATACTGCGAATACCGCGAATTCTAGGATCGTTAAATATCCGTTGAGTATATAAAATAGGAGTAGCATCACTTGAGTGTAGTCCCTGTAGAATACTTTTTTATGAACGTAGTAATATGACGTTGCTTCTAACTACGTATCCCAACGTACGGTTCCATTGCAACTGTTTTGTTTTATGAGTAGTAACCAACCTGTTGGAAGTCTAAATAAAATCGACAGTTCTGGAGTTCTGGGCCTCGATTCTCGAATGCAGTGAAATAAATTCGAGTGGGAATTCATTCACTTACAAATTCCTGAGAATATTATTATATATGTGTATATTTACAATTTTTGAAGTATTATATTCCTTTAGCATAAACCATGTGAAATAAATCCCCTATTGTTTTTTTTTATGGGAAATAACTACAATGAGAATGGTCAAAAATACACATTTGCATTTTCTCATGAGGACTTACGTCACTTTCTGAGGGAATGTGATCCACTAAACTCGAGAATCGAGCCCATATAGGTAAATAAATGGGATGTTTCTGTCAATTAGCTGACATTAATAAGATTAATTTTTTTTTTTTAAATAAATAAAGTATATTTAAATATTTAAGGTCGTCACCAAGTCCGGACCCGAGATCTGCGAATGAAATGCGGGCTTTATTATAACAATTAAATGCAAAAATACTAATAAAAACTCAAAATTCCTCAAATCTTAACAGCCCCTAGAAGTAAATGCCGGATAGTATTATTATTCTGCAGTTCTTGATGTTGGAAGTCAAGTCGATGTTATATACACAGACTTCTCTAAAGCGTTTGACAGACTCGACCACTCTTAAGTTGTTATATATATTGTTAATAATATTGTTGTTAGTAATATTGTTAATAGTTGTTATATATAAATATATATAATACTTAACAACGTAGGCCTCTGTATTGGTAGTAAAATTATTTCAGTCATACCTCTGTAATCGGTCCCAATATGCGCAATATCGTGGATTCAAATCTGATACGTTTCTCCAAACATCAGGTGTTCCTCAAGGGTCCATACTTGAATCTCTTTTATTTGATATATTTAACGATATTGCGGAGGATCTTAATATACAATACCTTTTATACGCTGATGACGTAAAATTATTTTGTCAAATTAACTCTTGGACTGAAAATCTTCAGAATAACCTTGTTTCACTTAACGACTGGTGTAACAGAAATATTTTGCTTCTTAATATCAGCAAGTGTAATGCTATGTCGTTTCATCGAAAAAAAGTACCTATCATGTTTGATTATATATTGCAAGACATCATTCTCAAGAGGCCTGGTAGCATTAAAGACTTAGGTGTTATTTTTGATTCTCAGTTGAGTTTCTCACAGCACATCCACAGTTCCTTATCCAATGCATACAGGAGTATGGGATTTATTTTACGAAACTCTAAAGATTTCAGGAATCAGTCTACTTTGCGATTACTGTATACAACTTTTGTGAGATGCAAACTTGAATACGGATCAGTTATATGGAAAGCAATTTATATTACATATACGTCATTACCGGAAAGAGTCCAACGAAGATTTTTTAAGTCTGCCGCATATCTGTTAGATGGGGTTTATCCTATTCAAGGTACTCCACAAGAATTGTTTTGTGCCCGTTTTAATCTACAAAGTCTTGCCAGTAGACGTACAATGCATGGTATTATTTTATTATATAAAATTATCCATTTTAAAATTAGATATGAATCTGTTATCAAAGATTTATTATTTAGAGTTCCCAGTTCCCAGATTGAACTGTAGGAATTGTGATTTATTTATGTTACCCTTTGCCCTTACAAATATGTTGTTAAAGTTGTCTTTGTTTGAAATGCTGAACAATAGCAACAATATGGAGGGTTTCGATATTAACTTTTGTGGTGTACGTGATATAAAAAAATATTTTCAATAGGTGCATGTGTATATTCTTGTTTCTTTTTATTTTGTTTAGTAACTTATTTGTTTTTTAATTCTTTTGTGTTTTTTATATTATTTGACAATTTAACTTTCAGGTTTATTACTTCTTATTTTTACTAGTTTTTAAACTGTTTTTATATGTTTAGACTTTTATACTACTTATATTTTATTTTATACAATCGATTTTTAATATGTAGGTATCTTTTTTAAGTATTTTTTTCTTTTATTGCAATTTTTCTAGTTTAACTACTTATCCTTTAAGTGGGTTATACCCGTTAGATATTTTAAGAGTAAATAAATAAATAAATAAAATAATTACATTATTGTAAATTAGTTTTAAAAAATGCTTTAATAATCAAATACGCTCACTTTGTGATTTCAAATATGTTTTATTGTTATTATTCGAATCAAATAATCCCTAATATGATTTTCCGATTTTAAGCCACATAAATTGTATCATAGTCGGCCACGGTTTCGAATTTTTGGGAACACCAGGTATGTCCAAGAGAGACATTTTGAAGATGTATCCAACACAAGAAAGTTTATTGAAATTGGTTGAATGGTAGGCATGTTACAGGCTTGTTCCACTTTTAAGCGAGACACCCAAGTTATCCTGAGGACCTTGTATAATGCGGCAACGAAAATTTGGTTGGGGTTTTCTGGGGTCCTGATCAAAAATTCGTGGGAATTTTTCGAATAAAAAATTCCCTAGTATGATTTTCCGATTTTAAGCCACATAAATTTTATCGTAGTCGGCCACGGTTTCGAATTTTAGAGAACACCAGGTATGTCGAAGATAGACTTTTTGAAGGTGCATCCAACAAAAAAAAGTTTATTGAAATCGGTCGAACGGTAGGCATGTTACACTCTTGTTTACACTTTTAAGCGAGACACCCTATATATTGGTAACTACAAGTGATAGAAGGATGTAGTTTTCGCTATACTGGACTACTTTTTCGAAAAGTTTAAGAGGCTGTAATCAGAACTTTCATTTCGTTTTTGGTATACAGAGCAAAATTTACAATAGAAAAACTACGTTTAAGGAATAACGGAATGGTGAAAAATGTTTTTGATAGTTTGAATTTTTTACGTAGAGTTCAGTGGCTACTTGTAATTTCTCTACGGGGTGTATCTTTTAAAATGTGACCCAAACATACTACATTGTCTATGAAAGTTCGTTCACGACACCTTAAGTTTCTTGAAAGAGCCCAGTTTTGCGAAGACCGCATTCTTCTATCTCTTGATTTTTTCGAGATACTCTGCAATTACAATGAAATTAGGACACCTTGTACCTTGTATGTACATGAAGTGTTTTTACAATTTATATCTCGCATGTACATAATTTTAATTTCCAACATTTTGAAGAACCTTACCTAGAATTTTTTCCCATGCTGTCTCTTCTCCAAAATAGTGGTCCTGAACCAGTCTGATCCAAAATCCATTGCGGTTCCGGTACACCAAAATTATCCACCATTGTCATGATCAGATTTTCTTTACTTGTCTAGACAAGTCTTACCAAGAATGCTACAAGCAAGCAACTGCTAATGCTTAAGATGATTTGCCCAAGTTCATCGCCACACATCAATAATAATTTGAGTAGGATGCAGAAACTCGTTTCTTGTTAAGACAACTTGTTCTGAAATAAAGAAACCAAATATTTACTAACTGCAAACAGTATGTTCTTATTTGGAAAAAAATATTTGTATAAATATTTGAAACGTATTAGAGTTTCAAATAACATTGAATAATAAATAAATAGTTGTATAATATATTTGTTATTTCAAAATATTTTCTGTTATCATAGTATACAGGATGATTTTGAAAGTGGGATATTAATTAACTAATGAAAGTAAATAGTTATTTACGTTACAAGGCCGGAAATAGTATATTAAAGTACAAGTCTAGATGTTTACGGACGAGGCGACGAAGGAGCCGAGTCAGGAATTTCTAGACGAGTACTTTAATGACATTTCACGGTCGTCTATCGTACGTTTTATTTCATACTGTGTTGTATTAAAAATTAAATTTTAATGTTTTATTTTACATAATCTGCCTGTATGTAGGTGTTAGCGTGGTTTTGATTCTTTTTTATAGCATAGCTTTTGATTTAGCTTAGTGATGTAAAAACAAAAATAACAAATTTGACAGTTTGTCATCCCGTGCGTATTTTGTGATAATTTTCGTAAAAATGGAAGAAATCGATCTAAAATGTGCTGAAGCAACCAGTAAATTGGTGTCTACGAAGTCTTCTGCTCGTTATGAGAAGGAATACCAACTCTTCAACGTGTGGAGAAAAACCTATAAGGTGGAAAACGTCCTGAATGAGAATATTCTTTTGGCGTACTTCTTGGATATCTCCAAAAAGATGAATCCTGCGACAATGTGGGCAAAATATTCGATGTTCAAGTCTATGCTGATGGTAAAAGATGGAAGTGATATTTCAAAATATCCAAAACTGGTGGCGTTCTTAAAAAGGCAAGCAGTTGGTCATGGCAAACAAATCAAAAGTTCTAACAAGAGAAGAAGTTAATAGATTCATGAAGGAAGCCCCATCAGAAGAGTATCTTTTGATGAAGGTAAACAAGTTTAACCTTTTCATTAGTTTTGAATTAAACAATGTGCATCTTGAATGATATAGGTACTCAATGTCAATTAATTACAAAAAATACATTTCTTGGTTTCGTTAGTCGAAATTTCATCAATTGGACAATCAGTTTTAAACTATTTTTCTCTATTGTTACAGGTAATCGCAATGATAGGCATTGCTGGTGGTTGTCGACGAGAAGAGTTATACCATTTGAGCCTAAAAGACATTGAAGATTGTGACACCAAACTAATTATAACCATTCCCATTTCTAAGACGAATACAAAACGGGTATTCACTGTATTGAGTGACAATGAAGGAATAAACTTTCTGGAAATATTCCGACCTAAAAATGTGAAGGAAGATTTTCTTTTTTTGGGTTACAGAAGAGGAACATGTGTTTCCCAAAGAGCGGGCATGCATACCATTGGGGGGGCACCACAAAAAATTGCGGGATATTTGAAGTTGGAACACTAAGAAAAATATATGGGGCATTGTTTCCGCAGAACATTTGCCACTTTTTTGGCGAATGCGAGAGCTGATTTATCAAAAGTGAAGCGTCATGGTGCAAGGAAAAGCTCATCTGTTGCGGAACAATACATTGAAGATTCCTTAGAAGACAAAACAAAAGCATCAAGGATGATTCAAAATGGAGAAAACTTTATATAGGTTCTTCAGACCAAGCAACAAACTATATCCACCACCACTACCGTGTCTAGTGAAGATTATGTCCCTAAAGTATTCCTGCATTCAGCCTGCAAGGAAATTCACATTGCACAGTTACTGTTAATTATAATTAGTTTTTATAGGCTTGATTTTGTAGTTTTAAAGATAAAATCTTTTAAAAATGTGAATATTGTGTTTTTTAAAGCAGTCCTGGAAGTAAATATTTTCCGGACTCATTACAGTACAGTATGAAATAAAATAAATTATTTTATCAAATATTACCCTAATAAATGTTTTTTAACAACCGAGATAACTGAGTTTAAAGTTATTGCAAATTGTGAAGGCGATTCTGTGTAACCCTAACCAATTTCACAATACCTCATCGATAATTTGCGCTCTGATCTTTTGGTCACGCGTCGTTTATAACCTTAAATAATAATGTAACACGTACGTAAACGAATCGTGATGTTTTCATTATTTTAGGTATTTTTTAATGTGTGTGTGTGTAGTATAATTTTGTGTTACGTAATTTGCTGACAAAGTTATATAACAATGGCCCAAGTGTATTGATAATAATGACCAGTGGTTATTAATGTAACGGAGAGTGTAATCAAAATAGCCTGGCTCTGTTCCACAAAATGCACAGAAAATGTGTTTATAAATTTCATCGTTCTGCATTTGTTTATTTAACGCAACTAACTCGGGATACAGGCAAATGCGAAAGGCATATATAATTTTCAGCATTTACTGTGGGCGCACAGGACCGGCTTATATAATTCAAAAATGCGAAAATAAGTGAGTTATTTATGATTTTTTTATATTAACATTTTATTGAGCTATATTTTGCATATCACTTGTTCTTCGACGTATGCTAAAATTACTACCTCACTTTCAAAATCACCCTGGATTCTAATGGATTTAAGCTTAAAAGATTATTTCCTTGTTTCTATTAAATTATAGTTAAAAAAATTTAGACCCCAAAATATGACGAAAAGTCGTAAACGATAGACGATAAAAAAGAATCGGTTTTTTAATAATATGTAAAAAAAACTGTTTGGCCAATATCAATGAAACTTTTACAGTGTGTAAAAGTATGAGGTATCTTTTGAAGTTGTCAGAGTTTACTCTGTAATTCCAGGAACATACCCAAGGGGCAAGACAGTCAATGTTGTGCACGAAAATCCATAACGTAACACAAACTTTATATGTCATTTTAGATAGAGCAATTAGAAATATAACTTTTTCGTGTCTTAATTTTTTTACTATCTTATATTGTTTTAGAGAAAAAATATAAATTTGATGTGGATACATTTATGACCTCCATAAAAATGCTTCAGAGTTTTCTGACAATGTACCCATATTATTATGACATCTAAGAATAAACATCCAATAAATACACTTTTGAAGAAGGCGTTAATTTAAAACTAAATTTAAAAGTACCAAAAATTATGAACATCATGAAACAAAAAAAAAACAATTTATAACATATGTTTGAAGTGATAAGAATGGAAAATAATTTTAGTCAGTTGTTTTTTTGAAGTGATGGTATCTATAAAAAACGACCTGTATAAAATAGTCGATATCAGCTAATATAGGACTTCCGTCTAATATTTGTCTGTAACGTTGTCAAATATTTTTGCTCCCAGTGCTAGTAGTTGTTAAGTTAATACAACTTTTTCGAGATTACGTTTTTTTTTTAATTCAAAGTATTTCCCACATAACTTGGCAACCCGGCACTAAAATGTTAAACTGTTTATATTGCGATGTACAGAATATTCCCAGAAATTCATATGGTTAGAAATATACAGGATATTTAGTAATATTTGGAGTGCTACGTTTTTATTTATCGCCCTGTATCTTTCGAAATTTTATAGTCAAGATTTATTGATCGTCTACAACTTTTATATAAACCGTTTATATGTATTGTGAATAATATGGCAGTTATTGAACTTTCTCACACTAATGGCCCATCTTGTACATATCTGTAATAATTGAACAAACGTATTCTAGAATTTTAAATTGATATCATGAACATTAATTAATGCTAGGATCGTTATATCATTATAAAATACTTAGGTGTGCCTAGGCATCGACTGATGCATTGAAACGAACTGGTTTTGTTAATATTCATTTCAGTTTATTTAAATTAATAATTTTACAATCATTAATTTATCTACGTATCAGTTTCCTGATGCGCATTTAGATTATAAATTCATGTATTGTGTTTTCTGAGTGTGAAAATATAATGTATGCACGTTGTACGTACGTCAATTCTTGCGCAATTCTATAATATACTTTTTAACACGTTTTTATTAGGTTGACCTGTATGTATGTATGTATGTATGTAACGGAATCTTTCAGCGTAATTTTCACCAATTTCAAGAAGTCTGGTCAGCTTGAAAATTTGCACAGGTGTCAAGGACTGATGACAATACAATTATTTAATAACTTTGTTCTAATGCCCTGACTAGGATCATCAGAATAAAAAAAAGAAACTATTTAGATTAGTTTGCAGATTAAGTGTATACAATCCATAGATGGTAAATGACATTCTTCTTTATCGATATAAGTAAAAAGAATTCTTACCACTAGAGTACATTTAATGAAAATTAACGGAACTTTTCTACATATATTTTGCAAATTATTGAATTATTAAGTCAAACTTATTATAATGGACCACTTCTACTGTTTTTTTGAAATAATTTGAGATTTTGAGAAAAAAATAATAGGAATAGTTAGAATAGAATAGAATAAGTTTCTGATAAACTTCCAGATAAATTGTAAAAAATTACATTGCAAAACTTGGAACGGAAACGAAACTGAACTTTAACAGAAATTTTGAATTTAAACATTTTGAAAAAAAAATGAAAAATTGACAAAAATTTATTTCGAAAAAATTTTTGGAATTCAAAAATTTTTGAAACGATAAATTTTGATTAAAAAATTTAAAAATCCAAAATTAAAAAAAAATTCAAAATATAAAATTTTGGAGTTCCAAAATTCAAAATTTATAATTTGAAGTTTTGAAATATAAATTTTTGAAAAAAATTACATTTTAAAATTAAAAAAAAATTCGAAATACAAAATTTTGTAGATAATTTTGGATTTTGGAATTATATAATAAAATCAAAATTAAAAAAAATTCAGAAATAAATAAAAATTTGATAATTTAAAAAAAAATTAAATATTTTCGGAAAAATTAAAAAAATTTGAAAAAAAATTGAATTTAAACATTTTGAAAAATATGTAAATTTTCAAATTCAAAGAAATTTTATTTTGAAAAATTTGGCAAAAATTTTGAAGAAAGTTTTGAATCTAAAATTTTGTAAAATTATAAAGTAAAAAATTCAAAAATTTTGTAATTCGGAAAAAGATTTTGACACGAGAACGTTGAGAGCGTGCAATTTACTATATTTTCATAATGACTAATTTTATAAATAGCTACACTACTGAAATAATTGTAACATTTAATATCAAGCACCCCACGCTTTGTTTAACTATAATTGACTTATTTTATTAATAATTTAATTTCTAATTTAATCTTATTCCCAATTAATTAGTCGTAATTGATTGTCGGAATTTTCTGTTGCCGTAATATAAACTCTTGATACTTCAAAATTATTTTCTACTTTTCAGTTCGGTTTGCTATTAAAGCGTGTTTTTTTTAGTCTTTTTAAACTATAATTTATTTTTAAATGGTCACTTTGCATGTCAGAAGCAAATGGCGCAAAAAATAAATTGTAAGCGTTTCAAAAATTACAATAGCGCATCTTGGCATTATTTTCATTCATTTCATTATTCATCAAATGAAATATTCAATGAATTTTCCAATAAAACATTTGTAATAAAAATGTGTACTTTCGCATAAAAGCTAATATTTTAAGTAATATGGAAAAGTGACTATTCTTTATCAATATATAAATAGTTAGCATTTCCTAAATTACATTAGCGCATCTTTGCATTATTTTCATTCATTTCATTATTCATCAAATGAAATGAAATATTCAGTGAATTATCCAACAAAGCATTTGTAATAAAAATTTGTACTTTCTTATAAAAGCAAATATTTTAAGGAATATGAGGAAATGACTACCTTTTATCAATATATAAATAATTACATACTTCTTTGATTGGTAAAAAAATTGAATTATTGAACCAATTTGGGAAATAATTTTTTGACGGCGAAACAAGTAATTACCTACATTAATTTAATTGGTATTTGTGTATTTGTTTTCTTAATATCTTATTATTCGTTGATTGTTACTGTTGAAATATTTTGTCGTTTTGTTAAGTACGACTGATTATGCTTTAGTATCGTTATTTTGAAAACATTATTGTGAATATAGTAACAACAATAAACAAGTTGAATGGAATAGAAATTTTGATGTGAATGGACTCGAAAAAAATATTTCATCTTTTTATGTGAAATGGATGGTGTATTGATATTGAAAATTGATCTGTCTCTTTGTTTCAATATAATATCAGACAGTTTTATGATAAAATCATTTGTGTATTGCACTGCGTATAATCTATATTTACATTAATCTTTTGTATTTTGTTCCCAATTGAAATATTTAATTTTATCAGCAGTTTATAGTTCAATATTTGATAAACAAATTACTCAGACTTATGAACTGAAAATTACAAGCAAATATTATCATATATTATTTAAAAAAATTAAACAAAAATGAAAATGAATAAGAAAAAATAAATTTTCTTGTACATATTATATTATTATTTCTATTCTAATTTTGAATAGCAAACAGCAAGAAATCTTGTTTCAATTGTAATCATTGTTTTCTAGAAGCATCATTAAATAAATATTTTTTAATGTATGCTGTTAGTGTCTAAAATGCCATATTAAGGCACTGGTGTTAAAAGTAATTTATTTTTAACACAGATAAAAAATAGAAAACAATTAGGAGATTTTAAATCAAAGAAATATTTATTTACTTGAATAAATGTACAATAAACTTCATGGGCAATTGGACTGCTTATTTAAGTCAACAACTTATTGCTCAGGAATTTCAGGAGACAGCTGCGGACTAATGCCCCGACCATAATTAAATTACACTTGAAAAACTATAGCAAATAGTCAACGGTTTCGAGCTTATTAGCACTCATCTGTGCGCCACAGGTGAGTTAACTGACGACTAACCTTAATGTTCATGTCTCTTAAACCCGATGTACCTCAGTACGTAACATATAGCACAACTACATCTAGCGGTCACCTATTGACAATTATTTTTTTTTATAGAAAACAACTAGAATTTTTTATTTCAAACAATTACTTTTTTATACTATATTAGGAAATTGAGTTATTTTAATTTACAGTTTTTCAAAAGATTTTATAACCTAATAAAACTTCATTTAAAAACTTAACAAAAAGAATTAAAAGATTACATATTTTTCTTTTCCACATCCCTTAATTAAAAATATGCATATTTGTATTAAATAAACGCATTATTAGATGAATACACATTCATTTCAATAACAAATCATTTATTTTTATACAGATTTGAGCAAATTGTTTAGTGAAATGAAAAAATATGTTTATTTGAAAATAATTTTTTTAAATAATTTTTTCATAAGTTGTTCAAATGGAATAATTATTTGTTTAATTTAAACAAATGCTCGTGAAAAAGAATTTCTTACCGAATAAATCAATTTATTTTTGACAAAAAAGTGATCGTTAGACCAAAAAAAATTTGTTTCCAGACAATAAATTTTGTTTAAATAAATTGAATTTAAACATCAGTATCTACTTATATTTTAATTTCGTGGGTAAGTATCTCTCAGGAAACACCTTTATTTTGTATATAATTCTACCACTTGTCGGCCAATCATGTTTGAATTTTGTCTGCCTCATAAAAATACAATTCTCATCGTTACTATAAGTACATCGAATTCGTTGCGTCAATGAACACTTCATAAAGTGCAAAGGTTAATAAGATATTTAAACTTTGATAAGTACCATTTGGAGTTAAGGTGCGGATTTTTTAAAGTTACCTTTGATCAAACAAAATAAAAGATAATTTTGCACTCAAGACGAAAATTGTTACTATATTTCTTAATAGAAGTATCAGATAAAAATAAGGACGAAAATAAATAAAGTTCGAGTGATTACCGATTAAAAGAATTTTGTTCCAAATCATATGCTGAGTGGACTGTGTTTAGGAATATAATTTCCTATATTCTCCATTCAGATATCCACAATTTTTAAGCAATAAGATGCACTTAAATTATAACAGGTGCTATCGACTGATATGGACAAAATGTGTAATTATGTCTTTCATTAAACATATTGTCTATGTAGCAGGGTTAAGTAAATAAATTCTACAGTGTTCTATTCTATTTTCAGCATGTAATATTTATAAATATATTGTACCAAACAATGCAACCTATCTAGCGCTTTCTTTAAATTTTTGGCTTAAAGTGGCCATATTTGTGGTTCAAAATGGTGGAATGTCGATGTAATTTTAAATTAAAATTTTCATTTTCTTTTTTTTTTTTCATTTAAAAGCGAAAGTGGGAAAAATTAACACAAACCTTCCCAAGTTCATCCTTTATGTGTATTTTGCTGCAGTCAAATAAAGTGTTGACTGTTTTGTAGAAGAGAAAGGTAACCTTAAAATTATCTATGTAGATTTGCACCTTGGTTTGGTATTCCCCATTTTTAAAGATAGCGAGTTCACATAATACCTATACAGTTATCGATATTTTTTTAACCATAAATAGTTTAGCTATTACTAGATAGAAACATATGCCAAAGGTTTAAAATTTGACTGTCTTGTAGACATACTCTGCTAGTACACAGTAACAGCGCTCTTAAGCAGTTGAAAGGATCCGATATGATATAGTTTCAGCAATATAACTTAAAGTTTAAAAAATTTAAAAAAAAAACTTTTAACAGCCATGACTAAAAAATCTATATTTTGGCCTATATTTGTTTCTGATGCGCATAGATTTTGAATTAAAGGAGGCAGTAAATTATTTTTCCTTTCAAAATTTTTGGTTCACTTGAAGAGACGAACTTCTTTTGAGTCACAAATCGGAATATTTTCAAATTTAGACTATAATAAAACTAAAATATATTCATGAGATGCTACAAGTAGACGATAGCAAAATAAACGAATTAATTCCAAATTTAAAAACTTATAGTTCAAATAATAAATTTTGAAGTTTGGATCACTACTTTTTTTATTTAAAAGCTTAGATAATTGATTAATTATGCAATTATTTTTAACAGATCTATTCATATAATTTTATAATTTATTCACTTTTAATTGTCAAAACATAAATATGAAAGGATGGTTTTTTTATTTTCCATTTTTCTGAAAAAGAATATTATTATTATATATTTAAGACACAAATCAATCAGATTTTCGTGTATATCATACAAAAAAATTGTATACGATTATCCTAGAAATAAATAAATTAGCGTAAAAAAATAAATAAAAAGCTACTTTATCGGCCTATAACTTGTTAAGGAAATAAATTGATTTAAGTCACCTTATATTTGTCCAAGGATGTTAGCCTTAAAGTATGGGCCATTCTTTAATAAACACCCTGTATATGTGCAAGCAACCCTCTTCAAGATTTTTTTTATTTTAATTTTTTCGCAAATTTCTCTATCGATTTTTTTTTTCATGGAAATTATAGCTCATACTCTTCATTGTTAGTTTGTGACCATATTAATTTTGACCACCCATTATATTTGAAATATTTGTAAATAAAAAAGTACTTATATTTGTACTTAAAATTATGTGGTTGGTTAAAAAGTAATAAATAAATACGTAAATTTTATCGTTAGAATTCTAATGTTGACAATGCCATTTTTAAATGAAAGTCGGATCTACTACAAATTGATATTCATGTAGAAGTTAATCATAAAGATGTTATATGTTTGTAAATTTTGTAAATAATGTACATGTTTTATGATTCAGAAATAAGTATATATCTATTCAGTTTTATACTCCTAAAATTAATGTAATAAATAAGAGTTTTATTGCATGAAAAAGTTATATTGAGACCATGAATGAAATTCCTTTCGACTTCTGCAATATTTTTCTATTTATGTTAATGTCATTTCCTTTAAAGGTACATTATTTATTGGAGTCTAGTTATTAATCATAAAATGCTATTCAAATGTAAAGAGTTTTATGATTTTTTTACGAGTTTGTTTTGAAGCTATAGCGGAGAATTATAGCAAACTTACCTTTACAATGTTTTAATTACTATTTCGCATGGAGGCACACAAGCTTGTCGAGAGGATATTCATAATAAACTGCTATACTATAAACTAATCGCGCCTGCTGGTCTGTTAAACATTTAACATGGCACACATGCGCTGTAGTCCTTATGTAATGCGTATTTAATCTAGACTTTGACAATGCCGAATATGTATGGGGAGAGCAGTAGCAACATTTTGTAATATATTTACTTTTATGTTGTTACTGCCCATATCATGTTGAATATTGTGTTAGATTCGTTTTACATATGCAATTTTTAACTAAATAAATACTTATTAAAGATTGTGCATTTGTGTTTTGGAAGCCATTGATTATTTTATTTAATACCTTCAGTGCCAGTGACGGAAAAATCCGTCGGAGTCGCTATCCCTCTGGTGCCGCTGACGGAATTTTCCGTCGTTTCTCTGGTGTCATTTATAGCTGTTATTTACGTCAGCACTGCATTTGACGAATGGTAATTTACATAGGCACAATGAAAAGGTTTTATAACAGTTTTTTGCGTACAGTTTATAATTTTTGCTTGTCTTTTTTTAGTTAAATTAATAAAATGATCAGTTATAATATACCCAGTAAAGATATCATATTTCAAAAAAATCAATGCGGACAGGCTGATTTTTTCAGAGTGAATGAAAGACTGTCTTCTACCAAAAAATCACTTTCGACACCTTTGTGGTTTTTTGCTTTTATTTACTATACTTATTATGGTTCAGTAAAGATACAACAAAAGGCTGACAAGCTGGTTTTTGCAGGTTTCTTCAAGCACTGTCTTCTGAGTTTCCATCCAAAAAAGCGGAGTCCAACCCCTTCGTTGTTTTGCGCAATAGGGGTGGTTTATTATTATTGTGTCATCTAATAAAATATTTTGTGTATATGTACTTAATAAAAGTCGTTACTTCTATTCCGGAGGGTCTATTGTTTTAAAAACATTTAAGCATATTTAATAGGGATGTTCAAATTAAATAGGTATTTTGAGGTACGCCAGTTTGAACCAATGGAGTGTAATATCCAAGTAACTTTGTGTTTTCAGTGCTGTGAATTGTTAATTGAACTCATTAACCTTACCACATATACCACCACCCTTATTGCGCAAATCACCGAAGACCCCTTCGACTGTTCTTTTTTTGATATCCACTCAGGAGACAGTACTCTAAGAATCCTCCAGAAACCAGTTCCTAAGCCTTTTGTTTGTATCTTTACTGAATCATAATAAATAAATATCGTTAAGGTTTCTTTTTTTTTTCATTTAAGCGTCAAATATGTAAAAACGTTAATATATTAATATTATTATGTACAAGTTGGACAAAAAATTCCAAGAACAAAATAAATAAGAAAGTACCCCTATTGCAAAAAACGCACAAGGGTGTAATTTTTTGGTTGGAGACAGCCTTCCATCTACCCTGAAAAAATCAGGTTGTGTGCATGTATTTTTTTCACTATATGAATACTTTGTGCAAGTACGGCAGTTTATACAGGCATTCGGAAAAGGGTTTAAGAGATAGGTTTACACGGCTCGAATTTCCTATCTTTTTTTATTAGAATAAGACTGGAAAACTGGCAAGGCTGGTACTATGTCAACCTCAAAAAGAGCCCGAATAATCCATTACCATACAGATGAAGGTTTCTTGTAATTTTCAGAACATAGTTGTTCGACGGAGATGAAAGCGACACTTGGTATCCAGATAAGGCAGATGATGCAGATGAGGTAAATAAGCAGGTTCTTGCAGGCGACAAAATAATGCAACTTACTCAACTTATCTTACACATGATCTCAAATTGAAAGTTTTGAATTCAAAATTATTCAAATTTTTAGAATGTTTTCAATGAATTGCTTTGAAAAACAAATCCGTACTTTATTCTAAACGCTAAAAGGCACTACAAAATGTACACGCGGATAAAAATTGGTCATAACATTTTTCTCACTGTATGTATCAATGTTTTAAAAGAAAAATATTGTCGTACTAATTTTTTGTCGCTAAATTTAACCATTTTCTGTTTGTTGTAATTTAATTTTCATGACATTTAGTATCACATAACTTACTACTCGAAACTTGAAATTTAATATAAATAAAATAATTTTACATACTCTTATCTTCAAAATTAAATTAAATAAAATGGAAAAATAGCATATAAATTGAAAACGGTTAAATTTAGCGATTTGAAATTAGTATGTACTTATATTATATTTGTGTACAAAAGCTAAGAGAAAAATATTATTCTACTTTGATACATACAATGAGAAAAATGTTCCACCACCAAAAGTACCTACATTTTGTTGCGGCCACTAGCGTTTAGAAAAAAGTTAAGTACAAATTCGTTTTTCTTGTCTCATATAATCTCCGAATCCAAATTTTCAAAGTAATTCACTGAGACAGACAAGATTTGCGACGTAAAATACCGTCACTAGCGTATAGCTTTCAATTTAGTTAGACGTGCAGTGCCACTGACGGAAAATGCCGTCGAAATTAAAATTACAGTCCATTCAGCAAATTCGCCATTACAACTCATATAGACATAATTTAGATACTTTTCAACTATCAAATTTCAAATTTTATAGAAAAAAAGACACTGGCATGGACAACATGTTATCGAAACTGTCACCGGCAGCGAACCTGTTAATAGTTTATTGACTTTTGGGTATTTTCCTACTCCTTGGAAGTTGTCAAGAGTTACCCCTATTCATAAAACAGAAGCAAAAAACGATTTTGCGACTTACAGACCCATTTCTATTCTGAATAACTTATGTAAGATTCTAGAAACAATCCTTCCTTCTTTATATTACATCATGTTTCCCCTATGATTATTTCTGATATGGCTTCATACCGGGACATTCGACAACTACAAATCTTGTATTCAAGACGCAATTTTTTTCTAATGTTCTTGATCAGGGGGATCAGGTAGATGTTACACTGATTTTTTTACGGCGTTAGATAAAATTGACCATATAATACTATTATTATGGTGATATCTGTCAAGACCAAAAACGTTTCGTGATCCACATGAGAACCTCTTCAGTAGACATTCCTTGAAACCAGACGAAAACATTTTTCCCAAATATTTATTTTCAATATTTTACATAATAAGACCGACTGTCAGCAAATATTAACAAACTTACATTTTTCTGTCCCTAGATTTAACTCGAGAGCAAATTCAACTTTTTATTTGCAGACGCCCCGAACGAATATACTGAAGTATTCTCGGCTGTAATACTAGTTCTGTGGATATTTTTAATAGCAGCCTAATTGAGTTGAGAACGTTTTATTTTTATTGATATACTTGTTGTAGGCTGTATAGTTGTTGTTTTGTAGCAGTTTTGTTTTCTTGTTTTTTTTCTTGTATATATTTCGATTATTGCATTTCTTTTAATGCTTCCTTTTGTGCCTGGTCCATAATTGGGTAATTTTGTACCTGTTGACCAGTGGATTTTGAAATAAATAAATAAATTACAGACACTTTTGATGCTTAAAACGGACCAAACTAGACACTAGTATTTGGGTATCTTCAATTTCATGTAGAATAGCTTCTTCGAATTAAGTCGTTCCAACACTGAAAAGTCTTCCAGGAATTGCATCTTTCTGAAATGTGCCTGACTCAGAAAGATGTTGAAAAATATTTCTTTTATATTTAATTCTTGGATCCATATCATGTAAAACATTTTGGCCACTTCAGCATTTGAATATGCATAAGCCATTATTACACTTAATTTTTTTTTTAAATAAACCTAATTTGCCAATGCACAATATTAAATAATATTTATTTATTACATTGCATTGCCTCCCTAAGATGTTTAAGTAACTGTAAAAATGCACTTGATCAAATAAATAAAATTTGGTTGTTAATCGATTTGGAATACAAAAAGTGTAAATAAACAAAAAGTGAAGTTTATACAATGATGCATAATTATGATGACCTATTTTATTTATAATGTTATGCAGGGTGATCATCGCCTCATCACGCCTCCGTCACTGGTAAGTTTATAAAATTGATAATTTTCTGTTTCATGCCTACTGTCACACTAAATATGCACTCCGAATTTGGTTAAATTATCTCAAATGGTTTATAAATTGAAAACTGACTTTTTTTAATTTTTGACACGCTGTAGGTGGACAATGGCTGTCCATATGTATATAACAGAAAACCCTTATTTTTATCCACAGAATACGCGCTTGGATTCTTGACGTTTACTTAAGAAACACCCTGTGTTATACTCAGGTACCACATCAAAGGCTATATTTTAGTAAGTGCGATCCTTGAAAGGGACAATAGATAAATAATTTTTATTCAACAACCTGTGACCTGCAGCAAATATACGACATCGACACGTTTCGTGTCTGGCATGTAGCTTGTCTACACCGCGTAGTTCTTGATTTGTTTTTTGGAATACATGACACTTTAGACCAGATCTATCTAACTTTAAGTGACCGAAAAGCCGATGTAAATAAAATTGCAGTCGTGAGGGCCCCATCATAAAATACTTCGTATACCACTTTATCAGTGATTTGTAATAGGTACAAACTAACGTATTTATTTGTATAATTATTTTCAATAAAATATACAAAAAAATTAGTTGGAAGTTTGGGGATGTTGGTTTTTATTAACCAGTGTATCAATATTTAATATTTGTTGTCAACAAACGACGCAACTGAGTAAGTGACTTATCAGACAGGGAATACCTATATTTTGATAAAAATTCATGTTGGAAAAACTGATTTCGCAAAGATACGTGCCTCCCAGCCTTTGAGTTTTGCAAGTTGGGGTAACGTTCTCCTGGGAGTAACTTAAAAAAGTCCAATCCTATTTCTGTTCTCCTCTAGTAAAAAGGATCTGAAATCAAATAGTTTTAGTTGAAGGTCCGCTCTGCTTACGTTCTCAACAGAAATAGTAAGTGGCTGAGTAAAAACTGAAATTTCTCCTTCGATTTTCTTCGTCGCTGAATCGGTTTTCGATTTTTTCTATATACTCGAGTCAAGAATTCAGACGTCTTACGTCACGGCTGACGTTACACATTTGTTTTTATTGTCAACGTAATTTTCGATATTTGGTGGTTTTAAAAACAATAATTTTTTGCAATTTAGGGCAATATATAATGTAAACTTTTAGTGTAGTATATAGTTTTATTAATATCAGTTTCAGTTTCTTAAATATTTTGATGAAAATGTAATGAATTATTCATTTGTTCGTATGACGTAAGTCGTCTGAATTCTTGTCGCGAGTATAATTGTGTCAATGTATTTTATATGAGTTAAATATGAAACTTTCTCAAAATCCTTCATTTCTTCAGTGTTTTTCTAGTAAAAACTTGAACAGTTTTATTTTATATTTAAATCACCTTATGCCGGGTTTCCACCGAACGGACGGGACAAAAACAAAACACGAACTGTCCGTTTAAACAGAAAATTCAAACAGTTTTGTTTTCAAAGTGTTTCAAAACTGTTGGGTACTCCAACGGACTTTGTGTTTACACCAGCCACGGACAGAAATCAATAAAAACTGTTTATGTTTTGTTTAAGTTTATTCAGTTTACATAGAGACACCGGACGTGTCGTGTAGTTGTGAAAATGTGGCGCGCAGCTACTTTGAGGAATCAAGATGACGATTAATTTTTGCTAGGAGTTGCATATTTTATGCTTAAAAAGAACAAAAGTAAACGTCGATTTTGGATTAGACCATCTTTAAGGAAAAAAGAAGATAATGTGACTTCTAAACTATTGCAAGATCTCAGAGAAGATGATATAAGTATAGGAGGTGAACTTCGATCAAGTTTTAAGAACTTTTTAAGAATGTCAAGCACAGATTTTGAAAATCTATTTGTTTAATTGGCCCTATTATTAGCAAGAACAACACCAACTACAGAGACTACATCCCAGCACAGGAACGTTTTGCCATCACATTGAGGTTACTAGCAACAGGAGACTCGTACCATAGTTTAATGTATTTATTTAAAGTTTCCGTACCATCTATATCAAGAATTGTGCCAGAAGTATGTAACGCTCTGATCGAAGTTTTAAAGTACACGGTTAAGGTAAGCATATAATAATATTAAGAGTTCATATTTTAGTTGAAGAATGCTTTATTCCTAAAACTAAAACGGCTCATTGTAGACGGGTAATTGTCGATTCTCGAGCTTGTCTCGAGGCACTTTACCTCGTCTCGTCTCGAAATTCGAGACAAAATGCCCTCGAGACGAGACAGAACGGCATACTATTAAACATCTTTTTGTGAGGTTTTGGATGAAATAGGTACTTACATCCATTAATGAACTTTCATCAAGTCCAATTTCTTCTGTTCTTCTGGGTTTGTTTTTGTCTCGGAGGAAAGCCATCAAATTATACCCAAACCATTTAGGACGAAAGGAAGAAGCTGCTCCAGACTTTTTAATTTTTTTGTAATTTGTAATTTTGTAATTGCTTCGGTACTGCGAGTTAACATTTGCCAACTTTCGCTCAACTTCAGCTGTGGACACGTGACACATTTTCCCTAGTTCTATCAAAGCATCATTTTTTTTAATTCGGTTTTTGTAGTCCGCGTGTTTCACATCCCACAAGCATTTAAAATTCCTGTAGCCCTCAATTAGGTTGGAGGTTTCTTCCGTTGTCCACACTTTTTTAGAAGAATTCTAGAAGTGCATATAACTGATTGTTGGGGTCATTATTTTGATATCATAAAATAAAATACTTACATCAGACATTGCGACTTGTTCCTTTCACGCACGAAATCAGACTATGACCAAAGTCACAACAACGAAAATAAAAACAAACTGGTTCGAATTTGAAGGACGTTTACAACAAGCAGACAAACATTTCTAGAACACCGGACCCTTTGAAGTTACCGACATTCGCCGGGACACTGTTTGTGTTCGTAAAAACTCCATTTACGAACTAAACAAGTTTGAAAACATCCTAAAAGTTCTAGAACAGTTCGCAAACAGTTTGCGGACTGTCACAAACGAACCGAGTTCGTGTTTTGTTTTTGACCTGTTCGTTCGGTGGAAACCCGGCATTATATGACCATATAAATTGACAATATTCTGATGTTTTCCTTATGGCTTCAAATTTAATTCGTTTAGGTAGGGTCTGTTAAAAATTTAAAGTTCAATACAAATTTTGAGTCTATAATTTGATTTTTCAGTTCCATAGTGTCAGACTTCACTTCATTTAAGGAAAATGGGTATTTCCTTGCGTAGAGCAAAGAAACGTTGCTAACAATATCCGGCGCTTAACCAACAAATATCGGTGTAAAGTAACAAGTCATCATATGTAGCATCTACTTCAATCAAAAATTACGAAAATTTGTGTGAGTCAGAGTGCGATTGCTCCCTCTCATAATATTAGTTATTTTATCAACCACTTGCATGACTTTCATTTGACGGAACGACTTTCCACGTTGGACCTCTTGATGAACAATTCACTGTATCACAGGACAGTTGATATTGTTTTGCTTTAAGAGTTCTGCAAGTTCAATTTCAGTTCCTATCATAGCTCTGGTTCCATCAGTGACAATACAGGAACATTTATCGAATTCCCCCATGGTCTGATAGCACCATGGATATGACACCATAGAATAAGATCAAGTATCTCTTCTGCTGCGCAAGGCCTCATATTAGACAGGTTAGTGCTTTTTCTCAGACAGAGTAAAAAATATGTACATTTTTCAATTGTGTCGTGCAATTTTTTGGATACATATTGATTGATGTGGTCTACACATCCTGCAATTGTTTGATGAGACACTGAGACTGTTTCGAATTTTTCAGCAATTTTTGTTTAATTGAATTGTTTTGCCATTTTGCTGCACAATTCTTAATAAGCATTCCATCACTAAAAGGTTTTTTCGCTTTGACAATTTCCAGCGCTACTTCGTAAGAAGAGACAATACTACATTTGTTGTCAGCATCAGACTTTTTGAAATATATATATATATATATATATATATATATATATATATATATTTGCAATTTTTTGGATACATATTGATTGATGTGGTCTACACATCTTGCAATTGTTTCATGAGACACTGAGACTGTTTCGAATTTTTCAGCAATTTTTGTTTAATTGAATTGTTTTGCCATTTTGCTGCACAATTCTTAATAAGCATTCCATCACTAAAAGGTTTTTTCGCTTTGACAATTTCCAGCGCTACTTCGTAAGAAGAGACAATACTACATTTGTCCGGGTTTCTTTCCGCGATGAATCTGCATGGTCTTCAAAAGAACCATTTGTTTGACAACGTTTCGGTAAAATCTCATTTACCATCTTCAGGTCTTCTTACTTCTGCTTCTGCAGTAAGCCGAACGTAGTAACGCGAAGCGTTGATAGCATTTCTAGACTCCCCTATATGCTGCTGAATATTGTTCTCGTGTAACGTAGTATAATATAGTTTATATTATATTCTTTAGGGACTGACAGTACTTGCATATAAAAGTTGTTTGCGATTAAATAGTCTGATTCTCAATGATCAGCGTAATTAAAATTAATTATTTTCACATTCTCATTAACCCTTTTAAATGGATGCACTTATTTCAAAAACATTTTATAGATTTAATTGGTATGTAAATAAGTATAATCATATTAGAAGGCGACAAAACCGGCTTTTAATATATTAGCAGCAAATAAACGGCAATTGTCAAATTTATTACAACACATTTATTGAAGAATTGTTAAATATAAAACCTGTTTTAGTGATTTACTACTTACTATTATTCCATTTTTTTAATACGTAGGATTTTTATGGCTCATATAGATATACGTTTAAGATAATATATAAATAATCGTCTGAAAGATCAGTACCTAATTCTAGAAAATTTTGTTTAATCATGGATCAACTTGTTTCTTCTATGACATTGAATTTATTTTGTTCAAATAATAGTAATAAAAATTATTCGCACGTATATACAGGGTGTCCCGAAATTAAAGGGACACAGAGCAAGAGTAGATTTCTTACATCAAAATAATGCGATTAAGCTAAACTTACCTTGGCCCATTTGTGGCTAATAAAAAAACTAGAATTCTTGAAATTCTTAGAATGATTTTCTTTTGAAAATTTAGATTAGAGGGTTTCCTGGTACAAGAAAAACAAATCCGTACTTAATTTTGCTATAGACGATAGAGGGCGCTACGAAATGTACTCTTGGTTGATAAAAACTGGTTATAACTTTTTTATCAGTGTGTATACGAAAGTTATAATAGGAAAATATTGTTCTTCTATCTATTTTTCACAAATAAGGTATACTTGTTTTATGTCGTTAAATTCAACCGTTTTCTATTTATTAATTGTTTTTGTATTGGATGCAATAAAATAAAATAAAAGTTTGTAGTTACTTACGTAAAACTGTCATAATAAGCTTTGGTTATTTGAAAACAAATTGTACTATCGACAATTAGCTGATTGACAAGTAACTGGTGTATTCCTTTAACTTTTTGTTTACAATTAATAATATCGCCTGAAATATGCCTCGTCATAATTTATTTTCTAATGAAGAAATGTGAGATATGGTATGTATTTATGCAAAAGAAAAATTTAATGGACGTCGGGCGTGTCGCAGGTATTTAGAAAGTTACCCAAATATATTACAGCCAAATCACAAATTATTTAAAAATCTTTATGACCGGTTAGGAGATACTGGATCGTTTCGTCCTAAAAGATGAGATGCTGGCTGTCCAACAACTGTTACTCCAGAACGAGGGGAGGATATTTTGCTTCGTGTGACAGAAAATACTGAAATAAGCTTACGACGAATGTCTGCGGCTGTAGTGGTACCTAAATCATCTATTCATAGATTATGTCATAATGAAAAACTGTACCCGTATCACTTTAGCCCAGTGCAGAATTTACTACCTGCAGATTTTCCAGATAGGGAACAATTTTGTCTTTGATTCTTAGACCGGCACAATGATGATCCACACTTTTTAAGCAAAGTGTGTTATAGACGAAGCCACATTTACTTGTCGGGGCGTTTTCAACTTCAGAAATAAACATGTTCGGGATAATGAAAACCTGCATGTATTAAGAGAACGTCATTTCCAACATGAATTTAAGATAAACATTTAGTGTGGTATTGTTGGAAATCATGTGTTGGGCCCTGTTGAATTGCCATATAATCTGAATGGCCGCTCGTACTTACATTTCTTAGAACATGATTTTGAGGTACTTATTGATGATTTAGCATTAAGTGTGAGACACAATATGTTTTTTATGCAAAACGCTGCCCCTGTCCATTTTTCTATACAGGTGCGAAACTATCTTAACGCACAATTTCCCCAACGGTGGATAAGTCGCGGCAGCATGTTTTCATGGCTCGCACGAAGCCCAGATTTAAACCCTATGTATTTCAGTATTTGGTGTATTTTTAAATCAAAAGTTTACAGTGACCCTATTAATACACGGGATGAGCTGTGGTAAGCAATTTTAAATGCTAGGAATTTATTAAGAAATGGAGAAACACTATTTAATATTAGACAATCATTTATCAAACGAATAAGATTGTATAACAATGTAATATATTGAGAATTTAATGTAGCCACCTCAATGTAATTAAATGTAATTAATTTAATGTAATTAAATTATTATTATAAATAATCTTTTTCTACGTTCATGCCAAAAACAAAACATTATTGAACTATATTTAGTAGAAAAAGTGGTTCTTTATTGCACTAGTGCAATAAAATGTTTATTGCATTCATCTGTCATTCTACTACAGCGTTTTGTCATCATGACAAACATAAACGTTCAAATCGATGTCATATTTTCCTACACTTAGTGTCATCTAAATAAAATATTTTTTGGTTTTTGCATGAACGTAGAAAAAATATTGTATGCAACTCGTACAAAAAGTGCTTATTGCACTTGACGTGTCGTCCTACTCGGCCTGACGGCCTCGTTGGACAATTTCACATCGCGTGCAATAAACACTTACTTTTTGTACTTGTTGCATAAATAACTATTAGTTTTTTTACGTAAGTAACTACAAACTTTTATTTCATTTTATTTTATTTTATTGCATCCAATAGAAAAACAAGAAATAAATCGAAAACGGTTAAATGTATCGACATAAAACAAGTATATCTTATTTGGGAAAAATAGATAGGAGAATAATATTTTTCTATTAATACTTTCATATACACACTGATAAAAAAGTTACAACCAGTTTTTATCAACCAAGAGTACATTTCGTAGCGCACTCTAGCGTCATCAGTAAAATTAAGTACGGATTCGTTTTTCTTGTTCCAGAAAACACCCTAATCTAAATTTTCAAAAGAATCCTTTGAAAACTTTCTAAGAATTTTAAGAATTTCGAATTCAAAATTTGAACTTTAACGGCCTGTAACTTTTTTATTAGCCACAAATGGACTAAGGTAAATTTGGCTTAACCGCATTATTTTGATGTAAGGAATCTACTTTTGCTCTGTATCCCATTAATTTCGGGACACCCTGTAGAGTGCCTACTAAATATAAGTTGATGCATTTCTTAAAACCTATAATTTTGCAAGACTTTCTAGTTCATGCTTCTGAAGTATTATTCTTTATTCTTAAAAAATAAATTAAGTAAAGTTTTACTTAGTATAATAATATAGCAACTTTAAGTTTTTCAGAATTACGAAATACTATGGAGTTACTTCAAAAAGTATTTTTGAGCCATTTATACAGGGTGTTACAAAAAAACAGGTCATTCCGTTAACCGCTTATTTCTAGTGACAAAATATGACGATTTAATCCGAGTTACCTATATACAAAATATCCTTTTAAAGATACAGGATGTTGAACATTTAAAATTGTTTTTTGCTATAATTTCTTCACTTTGAAATTTTGTAAAGAATACTTCTTGTTATTAACTAAATCCTCAAAGGTATTATTGCAAACGACGCCTGACAAACAAACGTAAAAACTGGGGGAAGAGGTTATTTTATCTCTCCAGTTTTTTTTTAACGTACGCCTATGAACAATTTTTTACAATGTTATAATGTCATTGTAAAATTTTATTTAGAAAATAATAATAATTTTTCGTAACTGTTCATTTTCGAGATAAATTCGATTTTTGCAACATGCAACGTTATTGCACTTATAATAACATTTTTAAATTTCAAATGAACAATTTGTAATGTTCTAACTTGTTCTAAAGTGTTTTAACTTATTTTATACAGAATGTCCTGAACATAAGAATAGCCAGATGTACTATTTTTATAAAAAAAATGTGATGTTCTAACTTGCTCTAGAGTGTTCTAACTTATTGTGTACTGTGTCTCTGATCATAGGGCTAGTCAAATGTGCCATTTTTACACAAATAAATGGTTTTTATCAATGTAAATTCGTTTATTAAGGAAAAACACAGTTAATAAATAGTTATTAAATGAAGAAGCAAATAAACAATTTTAAAAGTTAAAATTTAACACCCTGTAGGTATATTTTAAAGGAGACACTTTTATATATTGGTAAGTAAGGTTAAAGCATATTAGCCCGCTTTTTTGTCACACTCTGCATCGCTGTTTATGTCTAATATACATCACAGAACTAAACAATAAATACCTATTTTTTATCTTTCCTATATTGTTTTATAAGGTATATATATATATATATATATATATATATATATATATATATATATATATATATATATATATATTAAAATTTAACACTCTGTAGATATATTTTAAAGGAGACACTTTTATATATTGGTAAATAAGGTTAAAGCATATCAGCCTGCTTTTTTGTCACACTTTGTATCGCTGTTTATGTCTAATATACATTACAGAACTAAACAATAAATACCTATTTTTTATCTTTCCTATATTGATTTATAAGGTATATTTTTTGTTCTGTTCAAAAGTTGGGCACAAAATTGTCAACATCTTCATAAAAAATAATACAGTCGCCAGTCGGACGTCAAACTACATTTTAAGAGACTTTGTAACATAGAAAACTAAAAATGTTCATTCCATTAGAGATATTAACTAATATCTTTTGGTTCTTTTTCTATTAAAAAAATTAAGTTAATTGAATATGGATGGATTCTTATTAATAGATTGTTCTGGGTATTAAAAGTGTTCTATTCAAATTTAAGAGCGTCGTTTTTATACCCAGATTTGAACAATTCGCTGTCTTCTGAATTAGTGTATAAGGCCGGGGTCACATTGCTCTGATGTCACGCCACGCCACGCCACGCCATGCCACGTGACGTGGAATGCTATGTACTCTGTGTGCACACTGTTACCACGCCATGCGATGCCGCATTACGTTAAATTCGACAATTTCATCAATTTAAGGAATATTTCATACCAGAAGAAGGTCAAACTCAAATTGTGAGTCGAGGATGAATACATTTAAGTACCTTAATCCATTTAGCTAGAGTCGTTAAAATTTATGTTGTTTCATTAACATTGTGCTGTGAGAAACATTTCCTGTGTAATTTGTTCCTAAGCTTCTACTCCCATAATTTGTTCTCTACAGCACTTACGTATTATACTATAGAGACGTTCATGCTCGCAAATTTCTAAAATAACAAAACTTTGTCAATATTTTATATCATTTTATGTATGTGATATCATATTCATGTGCACACTACTATCACGCGACACAATGTTACGCCATCCGACGTGATGAAAAGAGGGGATTTGCGACACGTTGAATGGCATGGCGTGGTGTAGCGTTAGAGCAGTGTACATACAATATATAAAAATACATAAGAATACACGGTGTCAGATCCTTCTGGCGTTTTATCCGGCTTTAAGCCGGGGACATATTGCTCTGATGCCACACCATGCCCCGCCACTTGACGTGATGTGTTGTATCTACTTTGTGTGTACACTGTTACCACGCCATACGATGCCTCGTTACGTTACATTTTGTCACTGGCACTAGTTAATGCATAATACAATTTCTGTGTTTCAAAAAGGCAGTGGCCAAAAATTTGGGTTACCTTCTACCTATTCGAGCAGCCGCACGACAGCGTGTATACAGTTTATCACCCAATGTAGAGCTCTACATTGTAGAGCTGGAAAGAAATTCATGGAATCAACGGAATGGGGTTGGAAACGCACTATCAATGGTTTACTGCCAGTAGCCACTGAAAGAGAAGCAGCGCCACCAGCATTATTCAGATAATCTCTTGTAATTGTCGGAATGTGTGCAAGGGCAATGGAGGCTGTCGTAAGCTTGGACTGAGCTGTTCGATCACTTTTACCACTTACGAAGGTCGAACTTGAAACATTGATGAACCTATTAACATTAATTTAGAAAATTTCCTGACAGTTCAACTATCGGATGAAGAGAATTAAGGAGCAGAAGAAATTGGAGACACTAGGAAACTGAAGAAAATAGAGAAAATAGAAACTGCGAGCCACTAACGCCACATCATCTTGATGAGTACATATCGTAAAACAAGTCATTCGTTCAGTGTTGAGATACCAAAAATAAAGATTTCTCCATGTAACAACAAAATTTTGTCAGTCATTTTATGTCTTCGACATAAAATTCAGGTGCACACTGTTACCACGCGACACTACGTTACACCATTCGAAAATCTAACAAATCGGGATTCGCAACATGTCGAATGGCGTCACATGGCGTGGCGTGACGTAGCGTTATGCCCGCTACAGACTATGCGTGAATTCGCGATTCGTTATGAGCGATTCGTGATATGCGAGGAACTCGCGAATAGTGTGTAGGGTCCTATTCGTTAAAAATCTATTTATAAAAACCCTACACACGATGCACGAACTCCTTACGAACCACGCATCGCGAATCGCGAATTCACGTATAGTCTGTAGCGGGCCTTAGAGCAATGTACACACAATATATAAAAATACATAAGAGTACACGATGCCAGACCCTTCTGACGGGGCTTCACATGGCGTGGCGTGGAGTGGCATCACATGGCGTGGCGTGGCGTGGCATCAGAGAAATATGCCCCTGGCTTAATAATCTGAGTAAGAGAAAAAATCTCTTCGCTGTGTCAATTATACAAGTTTTCTCCAGGGTGTACAACAGTTTACAGGCTGGCAAGTAATTTATATTAAGGGGAAAAACATGTCTTTAACTATTATGTTTTATCATAAAATCTCCTGAATGTTACAAGTCAACTATACATTTGTATAGGTACGGCATTATAAACATTTATCACATCCCGCAGAATTCTTTTAAAAAACTGGTAACACTTGAATGATGTAAATTATTAAGTATTTTTCACGGTGTATGGTACTGTACTGGATTCGTTGATAAATTTATAGATTTCATAATTTAAATGCGTCACAATAAGTTTGAACTTTAAAACAGGATATGAAACAGTCCAGCACATTTACGATTAATTATAAGTAATTAGTATGCAGATTATAAATATTGTTCAGTAAGTATTGTTTCAGGAAAGGTAATTTAAGTTCATTATTCAAAATATATAGTTGTCATGTAGACTTACTAATATAAGGTTAAAATAGATATTAGTTAGGAAGAATCTGAGCTCTGGTAGCAGGGACATTATAGTACACAGTGACAAGTACAATTTACAGTCTTTCATGTTCTGTAGCGCATTTTTCTTCCAAAAGTTAAAGGAAATAATTCAAGTTTCAGTATTATATTTTAGCATTATGTTAATAAGAATTTCAACCTACTGGGTGTTTTTTTTGTCCTTAAAACATCAGCTTTAAATATATTTTTCTATACATATAAACATTTGCTCTTAAAATTGTCATTTTGATATTATATCTGTAACTATCTTACAAACAAAAGAAGATATTGAAACGATATTTTTATCCAAATGAGCTAAGCTGTTTAGTATATTTTTAAAATACTACTTCGGTGTTGTTCCAAAAGCAAATTTTACAAATTAAGCATATTTATAAATAAAAATTAAAATTATTTAAATGATTGGTGGAAGAGGCGCCCCTGTCTACTAACCTGAGGTTTAATTTTTCACATCGATTTCCATATTTTATCTTGTATTTACAGTTTACATTTACATACATAAGATATAGAATATAATCATTTTGGCGAGAAATGCGATTTTTCGTTCTCATGTGTCACAAAAGAAATATAAAATTACTTTTTCGAAATTTTAAGCTGATATCTAACTCTGAACTTGTTATCACAGAATAAATTGCACGTACAATTAGATCATTCTAAACATTGAATATACAATGTAAATATAACATTTACTTTTTTTAAAACATTTTCTATTCATCACTTGAGTTCCATGAAACTTAAAACGCTATGTTGAATAATAATAACACGTTTTTCTCTTATCTGTGTAGTTTTGGTTTAAATATACAGTACGAACGCCGGCTGTGGAACTTTCTGAATACAATCCCCTATTTACCTAAGTGCAAAATACTGGGACAGGTCGATTTTGTTTTTTAAAACCTCACAAAGCCTTGTCCTTATAGACGCGGAATTCGCAAATATTCCCGCGAATTATTTAATGGCGGGAAAAGTCTCAGCGAATTTTGCCAATTGCAATATTTTCTATCAATTTCATCATAAAACTGTCATAGTAGATTGTCAGAAGCTCAAGGTAAACCTACTAACCCTACATATTGATGAAAATAGCGATAATATTCCTGTTTTGCTAAATTCGCGAAAAATTAACACTTTCCCGCCATTCGCGAGAGAATTTTTGCGAATTTCGCGTCCATGAGGGTAAGGTTTAACACGTAGATAAACATGAATGTCATAGTGAGCTACGAAGACAAAAATAATAAAAAATATTAGTCTTTTATTGTTAACATGACATTCATTATTCGATTCCTGTAAGAAATTATTTAAATGTTTTTGATAATCACACCAAATTACATAAGGAATTGTACATAGTCATTGTAATATATTTCCTGGAAAGCAATTACGTTCTGTTAAAACTTTACCTTCATTTTTTTTATCTTTAATGTTACAAATTTTGCTGAGCAAGCAAATGATATCTGTAAGAACTGCAGTAAATCATTTTCACTATCTAGCAAACAACTTACTATGATGATACATGATGTTTCGAAAAGAACTGAAGAAACACACATGTTTGTTTCTGTTGGGAATGGTATATTTAAAGCTATAATGCATTGTTTACATGAGCTTAGTGCTAATTAGTACTAACCACTCGCACTTATACCGTGACGTGTAAACCCGAAGTATTAGTACTAATCGTTAGCAAAAATGCGAGTGAGAGTGCGAATCCTATTTTGCTAATGCATTGTTTACACGAGTTTAGTGGTAATCATTAGAGTACTGATCATTTGTACTAAGCACATTTAAGGTGAGAGTATAAGTTTACACTACCTGGGAAAGTAAACCCGATACCGTTATTGGTTACTATGTATTTCAACTCGTTCTAACTTGCCACTAAATACTAATTCATCGCCAAACTGACCGTTCACACGGTGTAAGTGAATGCCTCGAAACTTACTTGTGTGTACATCTAGGTATGTTCAAATTTAACAGCAAACAGTTCCAGAACGTTGAAATATTGCCCCAGGTATATCTTCAACAAGTTTTCTTTTGATTTCTCTTAAAAGTGAGTTGGTCAACAGTCCTGGAACCGTTTACTGCTGCAACTCGAACATGGCTATTAGTAAAATAGGATTCGTTTCTATTCACTGTCATTTGCATTTGTACTATCGGTTAGTAGGGGAACGCGAAGCAGAATAGTATGCTTAACTCTGAACTCATTTTAAAATGCTATACCGATCGCTAATGACGGGAATATCACAAAAAAAAACATTAAATTGAAATGAACGATTTTTATTGACACAATTATCTGATTATTCATATAATTCACAAATAAAAACTACTTCATTATTCTCTTGTGCCCACTTGTGGCATAATTCACATGCTATACATTCTGTATGATCTTCTGAATCAGTTAGATTTATGATGAACTGTCTCTGTAGGTTTGACTCTGTTCTTCACTGGCTATTTGCACCTCCTTTTTTCATTTGTACTACGTCATTTGTACATCTGCTTGATCTTGGTTACTTCCTTAGTATTTTTTAGTTCTCCTAAATAGGATGATGCAGTTAAAATTGTTGTTTTCCCTTTTCTTCTAGTAAATGATGTTTTATTTGTAACCGCAGATTGAGGGGCAACATCTGGAATCCTTGAACATTGTGGCCGTAAGCTTTTACCATTTGGCAAGGATGCTTAAGATTTTGTTCTAATGGAGATAATATGCTTCTCAGTAGCTGCTTCATAGGCCATTTAATTCTCATTGTAGGAATTTAAATAATCAAATAATTAAATATCAGTTGATCCAGATGGAAGAAAATCATTATGACTAAAAACATCAATGTCTGAAGGCCATATTACCGTTTTTCTAAAACCATTTTGATGGTAAGATTTGCCTGGAAATATCATTTTTGTTTTCTATGGAGACGAAGATCTCCAGCCACCGTGTATTTTCGAAAGGAGTGTTTCACTCCAATAAAGTTGCAGAAGGTCACCTAAAGCAGTAGCTGGTAAACTATTCAGAGTTCTTCAGTCTAAGGTATTTGATGATCAGCTTTGGAATTTTACCAATTGTGAATTCCAACAACTTGGCAAGTACAATTTACCTTTTGATACCTTAAAACAACTTGTTGCTAGCGATATTGGTCAGCGGAAAAGCTACATACTTCCTATACAGAGAAATATAATCATGGTTCATACTTGTGAAATTACCTTCAACATGTGGTTTCGAATCAGGAACTTTTACAATTAACTTAAATATTCAACATCATTCCACAGTCAATAATCAACATTTGGTGCATTCTTCATGAAACTAATTTCTTGTCTATTAAATATTCGCACCTTTTTCAGGCGGTAACCAATTGTTTTTCTCTTAAGAAATCAGATAGCGTTTTGATACTTCTTTACGTCAATATTTTCGTTAACACTGATCATACATCATTTCAGCATTTAATATGTACTCCATAAAGATGAAAAATTTAACACAGCGGATTCTTTTTGTAGGTAAGCCAATAAAATGTTTCTGGAAATACCTCTTGCTTGTTTCTTCTCGCACCACACTTGTTTGTATGCTTTCTCGTTCAGCTTTGGCGATTTCTCCGGAATTTAACTGGCTGCAGCACAACTTTCCGATTTTTTAACTAAGTCAAGTACTTGAAGCTCCTTCATCTGATTCCATTATCGCGCAAACGTATGGTAAACGCATTCGAGTAAAATAAAAATTTTAAAGTTATATGACAATTCGGAGCGGTTTAAGGCGTCAGTGCTTGAATTGTATTGTCACCCGCCGCAGATTCGAATTCAGCGGCAGGTAAACCATAGATGAGCTATATTTGTGAAGAGGATTGGCACCCTCTCTGCGGGTATGGTCGGATGGAAGAACGTTGAATTGTATCAGTGTGTGAGATTGATACCGGTTGGCGTTTGACCATCTCCCTCATTTATGAGGTTTTCCAGGTTTCCTTCACTCCTGCACTGAATGGTGGTTAGCGCTTACCAACGTAAGTCGCTTCTGGGCGATAATGCCGCCTGCTTAATGATAATATACCGTTCCCTTTCCCGCACAAGTTTTCCGACTGTTCAAGACTTCATTTCCATTTTATTTCTCATAGCTAAATGAAAACGAACTGAATCGACTTCATTCATAATTAAATATTGAAATGCAAGTGTTTTTGCTATTTATTGTTAAAACATATATTAAGAAAGTTGACTATTTGATAAAAACAATCGTGTACAGAAATCCACAATCTCGAATTTCTATTGATATATGTTTCGGGTGTAAATTTTCTTAAGTTCGACCTATTAACTCAATTTCATTGTTTTATAATGTTTTGATAAATCCTCACGTAGAGAATTTCTGAAAATAAAGAACGCTTTTCTGCTGTTATTATTATCATCCAACGTCAAGAAGTAATCGCCAAGTATAATGAAACGCACAGATCAACTTCGTTATCGAAATTAATATATTTTATCATTCGGTTGACATATCAATATTTGCATAACGTTTAGCAGGTCCAACCATAATAAACGAGGAATGTGTATTCTATTGTTTATAGTGTCATCCATTACAATTGTTCTTAGAAATGTCTTCTAACCTTTAATCGTATGACATGAAATAGCAAGAAATTAAAATATTAAGTTATATGTATATCGTTTAATCAAGACTTGTAATTTTTAATATAAAAAGTTTTGGTTTACTTAGTTTGGAGCAGAAGAAAATAGTTCAGATTGTAGGTATTTCTTAATTGTGTTAACGTTTATTGTTTTAATGTTACTTGATATAAATGAATTATTTAATAATAAAATTAATATATTTAAGGCATGGAATTTAATGTTAGAGAAGAAACAGAGGAACCTGGTTCAATTGGTTTTAAAGCAAATCTAGACCATGACAATTAAAATTATGTTGAGGTGAGAGGTTAAAATGTAATCAAACAGTGGAAAGATCAGACGTAAATATGTAGATTGGTTAATTATTGTTGCAATATTATCAGCTTGTGAATTAGTACGAGAATTTTAGTGAACTTGTGTGAGACATAGGCAACCACACATACACGGTTACCAATGTAACAGGATTATAATGGTGTATCTAGAAACTTCATATTAGAAAAATAATGTGAAAAATATTAATTTTCCTGAATCCAAAATGCATCAGGTTATTAATTATAGGCTATCTTAATAAATGAAGTAAACAATTAATTGAAATAAGAGAAATTTTATATCCAGTTAACCATTAAATTATGTATGCGACAGTATTAAATTTATTTTGAAATTTTCTCTTCAATAAATCTTAAAATTCTATTCATCTAAGATGATTTTGGATTATGTACCACACAGGTTAAAGGCTAATGGAGCTCTTCAAGAAATTACCTTCAGAAAAGGTGACATTGATGTTAATGCCATATACAGTGACGGATTTATATGATTCATTTGTTAAGTTTGTTATAGGTACTAAATTATATCCAAACGCGATTAAAAACGTTAAAGATAACTTCATTAATCACCTTAATACTTAATAATAATTTCATGTCTGGAGATTTAGTTCTCAAACTTTTTAATATTTTGTCGACGCTAAGTATCTGTAGATTGTCGACTGATGATCTAAAGAGATGAGAAATTAAACCTAAATCTACCATGACATCTGCTATAATATGACTATCCTATGGTGTCAGCAGAAATGTCAGTAAGATGTTAGTAACTGATAGTTGATCTATTGGAAGAAATCATGTAGGTACTCGTAATTGCATGGGAGCAGAATGAAAGAGAAAAATAGAAATGAAATGAAATTATATGCAGCATGACGATAATCATAAAGTATTCTTTGATTAGAACAATGAATGTAGCGAATAGATGACAGTGAAAATTACTAATTTAAAATAACATTTTACAGCATCAAAACTAGTACTTATAAAATATTTGGCTGCTTGTTTGCTACTGTCAAATATTGAATCAGTTCTAAATTAAATCAGCTCTAAAAAGTCAAGATATATGATCAATTTTACAATCTGTATCAAATATCGTACATATTTTTAAATATTAATACAGATATGGTATTTTCGTTTGAATAGATTGTGATATAACAAACCTTAATTAGTATTAACCTTTATTTAAAATAATTTTCCTTATATCTTTCTATTTGTACATAGTGGTCGGTGTAGTAATCTTACAAAGCAGAATTACTTTTATTACATTCAAAATGTGTCACGTAGATGGCGCTTGCTGTTCCATAATTTGATTAACTGATGTGTATGTACATAAACATGTAGATCAATATTATTTTTAATGCAAGGATATTCAAGTTACTTTTAATTAAAACTAATATGTTTAAGGTAAGCTAAGTAAGTATACTGAAGGATATTTACTGCTTTATTTAAAATATAGAAGTTCCTACAGTAGTATTTTACAATATTACTTTGATTTTTTCATGAAAACTAAAGCAATTTCTGTAAGAAAATGGTATCTGTGAAATTGACTTTGTCTTTGCATGGCTCTGATTAAACAGTAAAACATACTGCAGTTGTAAAATTTAAGAAACGTTTTATCCCTTACGTACAATCCCTCAAGCTTAACTGTGCAGGAAATAAAAAAAATACGAAAGATTGAATGATATACAATAGATTTTGTTCTTACGAGCTCAGAAAATCGAGGCATAAAAATAACGGCCGGGTGGTTATAAAAGAAAACAAATGAGAAAATGGAAAGGGTATAAATGTTTATAAATACATGAATTGTACGGGCAACCATATGCTGAAATAAGTTACCCAGGAGCTGAACAATAGCTGATCTTAGCTTTCTCGAGTCGCTGCTTTTGAATATCACAAAGTATTGCCTATTGACACTCATTAGCCATCTTCCCTTCTTCTTCTCAGTGTAAATCTGGCTGCAATTCCAACCGGTGGCGTTTTACGCCAAAAGTTTGTAAAAGCTTGTTCTACGATATGAAAACTGTTAGTGTTTGGAACGACATAGTGAAATAGCGTATGCACCTATGTATTTATGTATGCGTACCCGAGTAACAAAATAGTATGAATTGACTTCTCATTTTGTAAAGCGCGCTCTTTCATACCTTTCAGAGCATACCCATATTCCACTGCTCTGCAGCAAATACGCATGCACCACGTCAGAATGCTTGATTTTTATTGGTAATGACACCATGACAGACCCACCTCTTCCATCTGGACAGCTGTCATAAGTGTGCGCGTGGATCAATTTCGAGTATATCTTTCAATTAATTTATTTCTGTAGGTAATTAATTTATTAGTCATTTTGTATTGTGTTGAGAATTCCAGTTGATTAAGCCTTACTGAAAAAATAATTCGCAATTGAAAGAACCCAATTTTCCGCACACTTGGCACCATTTTCTTAACAATTCTAATAAAAGTTTTATTAAAAAACACGGACAAACAAAAAAACAAAAAAAAACATAAATTCCGACTAGTAGCAACACTGTACACCGCAACTTACTATGATTGTGTAATGGCGGGACAGGTATATCAGTGAACACGTGCGTAGAAGAAAAACCAACATTGTCATACTTCCTCAATATTTTATTAGTATGGTATAGCAAAGAAAATAAATATGTTTATATGTTTTAATATTACCTTGGTGCAAAGAAGTTTCAATATAATTATATTTAAATTGTAATTATAGTATATTACCATATGGAATTTATGATAGCATCCATTAATCAATTTAAGCCAAGAACTAATATGCAAATTGCAGTATAAATGAAAGTATGACAACTATTGAAACGTAAGAAACATTCCAGTCGTCCAGATTAATAAATAGAATAAAGTTCTCTGATTGCTTCAAAATGTAAAATAATTACGTACATCTATCTACCTTTACTAATAAATCTGTCTCAGTTGACGTGGCTGACGTTACGCAACATTTTCAGACATCCGCAAATTGCAAAGTCGTAACGTTAATTATATTTTTGGTTACCTCATTGATGAAAGTGTTTAATTTAAATAAGCTTTAATGTCAATGGTCCTCAACTTTTCTATTTTAATGTACCTGCTATATAAGTTTTTTTTGTTTCAGTTGCCGCCGTTGGGCACCTACAATGAAAAGGTAAGTCAGTATATATGTACTACTGCGCATATTTGTAGTTATTAATTTTCCAATCTGCTGTACCTGTAATCTGCTTTTGTACCCCAAAATTTGGATCTCTTATTTAAAATTTGACACAAGCGCGATTATCAGAAACCTCAGAAAAATGTTGTTTATCATCAAATTTCATTAAATAGGTAGGTGCAAGTTGTTTGTCAAATTTAATCATTAAACCCCTGAAAGTATTTATTAAAATTTATCTATCATGGTAAAAGATTGAAATAATATACAAGGTGTCCGGAATTTTATACGAAAATTAGTTCCACAAAGTCCTATAACTTTTGTTCGAAAACTCAAAATTAACCACTTTACAGGGTGTCATTTTTTTAATTTCTTCTAATAACTGAGTGATTTTTTCTAATTTTGGACACCTATTACTAGTGTTCCTTTGTATCATTGTTCTTGTTTTCAAGACGTGCTTTATTAGTTTTGAAAATGAGTTTGAGCAAGCGGCTAATTTTAACGTGATGTAATAGTGGTATGTGTAAAAAATTAGAAAAAAATCTGTACACTCACAGAAAAATTATCAGAAGAAAGTTTTTTTGACGCCCTATAACTTCTCTAATTTTGAATTTTCGAAAAAATGTTATAGGGTTTTGTGGCATTAATTTTTCGTGCAAAATAACCCTACGGAATATTGACGCATCATTTCCGTACACCTAATTTACTTCTTCTCTAATTAGCCTAATTTACTTCCATTATTCTGGCAAGCCAACTTCAGCAGTCAGTAGCCATGAAAAACAAATGACGGATATTTTATTGTTTTTTTTAAACAGAAAGAATTTGGTCATTCTCTCAACTCATACAGTCAGTTAAATATTTGTTATTGGCGTATACAATTTTTTTTAAATAAATATAAAAATATCTGAATATGTTGTTGCTAATTTGTACCACCAATTTTGTAGCTTGTGCTGTTTTCGAGGCAAATGGTGACTGCTAGCGTAATATTATGCTAACAGACCATCTAATTGCTCGGTAGCTAAGAATTAACGATAGTAAACGGATTTTTTATTCATATTTTGTTGCTCGACGAGTACTTTCAGAGGGTGTATAGGGTTTTTGTTTTTCAAAAAATAACAAAATTTGTTCATCCAACTCAACATACAGTTAAAAAAAATCAGTGTTTGTTTTCTACAAATACAAGTAATTTTAGACATTTAAGAACTGAGTAATATAGAGTTTAGCAAATAACAGGAATATTATCTCATGCCACCTGCGAATATTCAAAGATACCGAAGTAAAACTAAGATATAACCACAGTCTAACCAACAAATTTTTAGGTACAGAAATCGTTCAAAATATATATTTTTTAAAATCAACTGTAGATGTAAATATTGTTATAAACTTACATAGTTCTGCATATAAAATTGTTTATAAGTATGTGAAAATAATTATTAAAATGTGCAGAATAGCAAAATAATGTGTGTGTTAGATATACATTTTAAAAGTTACTATGGTGTTATAAATATTATGGTGTAAGAGGTTTACCAGCTACATTGCTGGAGTCATTTAAATAATCGTAAACAATGTGTTTCATTTAATTATAATAATTCCAGTATTCAAGATATTCGCTACGGAGTACCTCAGGGCTCAGTATGGGGACCACTTTTGTTTTTAAATTATGTCAATGGCATTATCGATTTTATGTCACCTAGGAGATGCATTCTCTTTGCTAGAATAGCGTGATATCACTCTATTTAATACAAGTGTCAGCCTGGAGTCCTTATTAGGTTCTGTTTCAGTTACTAATCAAAGGGCACAGCATTGGTTTTCAGTAAATAATTTAACTCTTAATCCACACAAAACCCAACAACTAATTTTTTCTAATAAAATAAGCAATGATGTTAGTGTTGATTCCGTGCATATTTTGGGTGTAGATATTGATGCAGGTTTATCCTGGAGAGCCCATGTGGACAATCTTTATGCTGTTATCAAGCATAATATTTTTAATTAGACGGTTACGTGGGTTTTTGATTGATGATACACTGCGCGGTGTATATTTTAGTTTATTTCATTCCCGCATTTCGTATGTTGTGACTTTGTGGGGAAATGCCAGTGTTGCAGTAAAGTATTTCGTTTACAAAAAAAGTGCTGCGTATTTTATGAAATGCCGATTTCCGTGACCATTGTCGCCCATTTTTTATAAGCTTTGAAATAATGTCTTTACCCTCGTTGTTTATTTATCAAACACTGTTAGCCATACATAAGAATAAGAATAATATTAATATGCATATGGACTTGCATAACTATAACACAAGAGTGCAAGCTGTTTGAAACTCCCTAAATTTAGGTTAACGAACTCCATGAAGAATTACTCGGACTTAAAAAATAAAAACTTTCATAGCAAATAAAACGTAAAGTCGACATATATGGAATAGTCATCCTTTAGGGCGCAGTGAATAGAACACCAAGGTGTTGAGGACTACAATATTTTAAGAAAAAATGCTTTATGGTGTCTTCTAATGGTATTACTTAATATATAGGAATCAAAATTAGTTACAGTTTTTTTAAGATAATAAAAAAAGTGCATTTTTTACAATGATTAAATATGGAGGCTAATATGGAATAGTGCGCTAGGGTAATATGGAACAGAGCGAAAATGACAAATACTTTTTATTAATAAAGTAATTGTAATACAAACAGAATATATACATATATTTATTTGCAAAAATCGCATACAAAAATATCTCCTTTGGCAGTCGTACATGCTTCGGGAGCCCAACCTTTGCAGATAACGCACATCACCCATATCCCTACATCTCATCGGCTCTACATCGGCTCATAAGGAATTTTTATTGACAAAATATACATTCTGTCTGGATGAATCATCAAATTCAAGGTTATTTTCAGATTCAGAATAGCTAAAAGAAACCTTTTTTCTGGATTCTGCTTTTTTGTTTTCAATCCACTAGGTAACTTTTGCTCCTGAACTATTATTAATTGATTGTTCAAGTTCTTTCTTGTTCGGTGTCGATGTAATGATTTTAAAGACGAAAGACGAAAAAGTGTAGTTCTTGGAAGATTAAATCGTTTTGATGCAGTTAAATAGCCCAAACTTTTGCTTCTCACTGCTTCTATAGCTTTTTACATATCATCAGAACACCACTGCAAATACATAGTTATATTTCTGTCAAAATAAATGTTTGCAATAAATTAAAAACATCGGGTAATATGGGATACCATTAAGGTGGATATAATGGAATATTCCATACTAGCCGCCATAGTAAACGTAAACAAATACCACTACAAAAATTTTTTTAATAAAATTATTGGGCTAAATTGTCAATAGCTAAACTAAATTATATTATAGCAAACTCACCTTGTAATAAAAAGAAATTCTTTACAACAAATTCAAACAAAATACGTTCTTCAGTAATGCTGCGCAGAAACATTAAATACTGTAAAATCACAATCTCACGTTTTGCAACCATTTGCAGTTTTACCTACTGGGTATACTTATAATAGTGATCCACAATACCGATGGTCATGCTAATATTGCAATTATCCAATAGATGGAACATTTCGTTTAAAAAATAACGGATATTCCATATTACCCGGTATATTCCATATATGGCGACTTTACTTTATTACTCCATAAAGAAGTATTTTGATGATACTAATGTTCTTTAACATGCGTGTAATTGTGTGGTTGGGTATAACATGCTCTTGGTATGTCACTGATTATAAATTATTGCTTGTTTTATATTAGAATAGTGATTTAAGTTGTTTGTATTTACTTTTCAGTATTGTGTATTATTGGTTTTCTATTTTATATTCTTATTTATTTGTAGTCATCCTTTGTTAAAATCCAAAAAAACTGACTTACTACATTGTGCAAAATATATTTATATAGTGGTCAATATATCTGTCTGTCTATATTACTTGAGGAGAATTTAAATAGTAAAAATTAATCAACAAAGCATCAATAATTTTATTTTTGATATTACTTTTGCTCTACGTGTTTTAGTTTTCGAAATTTATGCTCTACGTGTTTTATTTTTCGAAATTTATGTACCTAAAAAACACAAATTTGATCATTTTACGGTAGTCGTATTCCTCGCGGTAAAATGATCAAATTTATCTTGTTTTTTAGGTACATAAATCTCGACAAATAAAACACGCAGAACAAAACTAATATCAAACATAAAATTCTTGATGTTTTGTTTATCTACTTTTACTATTTAAATTCTCCTGAAATTAAATAATAACTTTTAAAAAGCGTTTGTAATATGCACATTATTTTGTTATGTTAATCCCATATTTTAACAATTATTTTCATATACTTATAAGCAAAAGTGAATAATCTTATATGCAGAGCTATGTATGTTTACTTTATAACAATATTTATATACAGAGTGTCCACGGATGGAGTTGACAAGAGGAGAAAGTCTTTTGTTTTTGACTTTATCGAAAAATGTCACTCTTTATAAAAAGTCCTGCTTTTCGTAAAAATGAGACTATCATAGAAACATCTTAGATCGGATATACAGGGTGCTCATAAATTAAAAAAACATGAAAATACTCAAGAGAGAAATACCATTATTTATTATTTGACACAACATTTTTATAAAACAAATTTGTTTATAACCCGATATAGACTCATAATACAAATTTTAAAATAAAAATTTCAATTTTGACTTTTACTCTACACATTACGAATAGTTTGTTATTTCTTCTCTTATGCGCTCTTTTAATATCATTTCAGATCATTTGAATAAACCTTTTGTTTTAGGAAAAAAGTGAAGGGGCGTAAGGTCAGGTGGTCTAGAAGGATAATGGGCTAAATCTTCCTATCCACCTTTCACCATTGTCTGAGCAAGGCTGTAAAATGAGCAGGACAGCAGTTCTGTTGCCAAAACAGGTTATTGCGTACTTCTGCCTCTCAAGTATTTAAAAATGGTAAGCCAAATGTTTCCGAAATGTTTTGGCAACAGGACGGCTGTCCTGCTCAGGGGAAGATTTGGCCCAATCCTAACCTTACATCCCTTGCCTTTTTTCTCTAAGGTGCCCTAAAACAAAACATTTATTCAAATGGTTTGCCACATGATAGGGCAGTATTAAAATAGCACATACGTCAAGGAACACATGAACTGAATGAGCCGCTAGCTATTCGAAAAATTTATTAAGTTAGCGGAAAAATGTGTTGAGGTGGGAGAGGTAGAGTAAATGTTAAAATTTAAATTTTGATTTTAAAATTTGTATTGGAACTTTATTTGACGTTATAAACAGATTTGTTTGATAAAAATGTTGTATACAATAAAAAATAATAGTACTTTTCTTCTTGAGTATATTCTTATTTTCTTAATTTATGAGCACCCCGTATATCTGATCTAAGACGTTTCTATGGGAATCTTATTTTTTCGCAAAGCAGAACTTTTTATAAAGAGTGACATTTTTCGATAAAGTCAAAAACAAAAAAATTTCTCCTCTTGTCAACTACATCCGTGGATACAGTTAAATTTAAAAAAATACATAGGTATTTTGAAAGACCTTTGAATATTCGCAGATGGTATGAGATAGCATTCATGTTATTTGCTAAGTTCTATATTATTCCAGTTTTTAAATGTCTGAAATTATTTGTATTTGTAGAAAATACGGCACCCTTAAGGTTACCATATTTGTGGTCCAAATAGTGGAATGTCGATGTAATTTTAAAGTTAGAAATTTTAAACCCTGTTAAAGTTAGGTAATGTTAGGATTTATACTGCCAAAATGTAGCTATTTTATACTTAAATTATTTATTGAAAGTGGCTCTTTTTATGGAATTTTTACATAAACTTCAACAATTAATTTTTCACATTTTAAAGCCTAAAATGAACACAAACCTTTCCTAAGTTCATCCTCTTCGGGTATTTTGCTGCAGTTAAATTATATACATATGTCGAAATGCACGTCGTTTTGATCATCGCCATATTTAATCATAATATGATCACGTAATATACAGTTATCGGTATTTTTTTAGTCATAAATAGGTTAGCTATTACTAGATAGCAGTATCTGTCAAGGGTTTAAAAATCTTACTGTCTTGAAGACTACTACGGCACCCTTAAGCAAATTAACGACATCATAATATAAGAAATCTCAGATAATAGATTCAAATAGCTTGGATGCAATAGTTTTTATATCGGACGGTAGTTTTCAATAAAATTCCTATTGTAGATTTAAAAACGGCAATAATTTGTAAATTTTTTCAAATATTGGGAAAGTAACCTCTCAAAAGAGATAAAATACAGATTACTAACAATAATTAAAAAAACGTTGCCGAAGAAATTATACATTTTTCATAAGAAATCAGAGGATTTAAAATAATGCTTCTGTGAAAAGTATCACCCACTTATCATTAAATAAGATTTTGTCATCTGTTTTTTATAGATTTTTGTATTGTTGCTATGGGACTGATATTCAAGACCTCTATCTTGCTTACGTGGGTACAAATACGCTGGTAACGATTTCCTGTTTTCGTATACGCGTTATAAAACGATAAATTGCATAGTTCAAGGAATTCATATTTTTTAACGAATTTGGTCAATAAACTTAGTTTGTCCCCGTTATAAAGTCTAAACGATAATGCAATTTGTATAAAGCCTATGACATAATTCGTCACTTTAGCAAATTTAATCAACATGTACACTGCGGTTGATAACCCGGGATCATAATGTCTACGATTTTGTAAACAAACTTGTTTTCATCGAGCACACATTCTTAAAATTTAATTTAAATGCATTAGAAGGGCAGAACCATTATAATTGCGTCTATAAATATTGGATAATCTGGGACGTAATCACAATGGACGACGTTATACCGTGTGGACTATTATATTAGTAGACTTCATAGGTAGCTTGAAAAGTAAAAAAAAAGAGTATGTCGAAAAAAATACAAAAAGCGCATGGTATATTTTGTAATGTACATATTCAACGTATTGAAAAATAGTAAACACTGTTTATTATACAGGATGTTTTAGAGCATATCTAAAAAAAAATTTTGAGTATACAGGGGTCTCTTAAAAATACAATTTTGTAAAAACTGTCACATCTTTTTGAGATGTAGCTGGTCCGGTCTCAAATGTTATATAGTGGGAGCTAGATCGTGGTTCTGAATAAATGTATGAAATAATTTTATAAATTTTATTTAGATATTTAATTGTTGAACGCCACCAACCGTTAAAATAATGTCTAAGTTATCAAATTGTTGTTGGCCAATAAAATAACTACCACTCAGACATTAATATTCAACTTAACAAATTTTAATAATTACTTCTAACAAGCATCTAATATCCTCAGAAAAAAATAGTTGTTTTGTCCTTTACACAATGATGTTACAAGGACCAAAACGAAATGATGGTTGCAGATTTTCAATATGGCTCAAAGCCGCAAAACAAATAAATTCTTATCTAAATGAACATCTGTCTGTCGAATATATTAAATAATCATAAGGAAAATTTGAGTGTGTTTCTACTGTCTCACCAAAATCAGGAGCCACCTGGTCTCTATTCCTTGAATGTTCCTTCTGCTTAGGCAACCATGAATCCCTTCCGTAGTCTTAGGAAGAAACCTTGACCTTCACTATCGGCCGTCTTATTAGTTCAGCTTAGACCCAAAGTCCAATTTGAACCAGTAATGACTAATGTATGCCCAGCATTAAAACTCAAAAAATCTGAAATTATACCCTACTTACAATTTGTCTCACACTTGTTGGGTTATCCTTCCCGTTTGAACTTTTAATTAATATTTGACAAAAATATCGGTAATATATCCTCAATTTCCTTAAATTGGCAATTAACTATGAACATGAAAAACTTCCTTTTTTTCACCCTGTAACCTATAACACATGAAACTATTTATTTTAAATAAAAATCCTCAAAAATACGCTTGAAATCTGAAAGTGATTATTATTTTATAAATTAAATAATCAAGAAAATATATTGTTTTAGATGGATGATTCATATAAAATTTTTACCTCGTGATTTTGAAGTTCACAAGTCGCGCTATAGAGCAGGCACATTCGATCCGCGTGCCTGCTCTCGGAAGAAAGGGCTTAGCGTTTCAGTTCCCTTCAACCGGTGTACATATTGTGCCAACTTAAATGAAATCGTTGTTACCAACCTTAGAAAATTAAATATTTATGTGATTCGTACTGAACTTATTGTAAATATAAACTAGATAATTAACTTGACACCTGTGTGAAATAAATTATGACCAACTACTTGAGCGAACCAATAAGATTTGATATTAATTAATTATTCTTAACCTATATTTCTGATACTGATATAATCGCTAATAGAGATAAAATGTCTGCCGCTTAAGGTGATCTGTAACATAAAATAAATATTTTTAAATATAGTTCTCAAAACAATATCTATAATTTACAGTAATTATCATAAACAATATTTTGCACTGCAGATTATTATACAGGGGAGCGTTCCATGTAATAATGAACGTTACAAAACAAATTAAAAAGGGCAGTTAGAAATTGACATACAAATACACTTCTACATGGTACTGGAAGATGGTCCACTATAAAATCTGATAAGGCGGCAATTTGCGACTGGACAAAAAAAATGGACATTTTATAACGCCGATTTTATACAGCAAATTTAACTGCTTTTGCCGCTATTGTTATTAATTATTAATACATATAATATGTGGTTTTAATTAATAAAATAGTTTGAGATACCTGATGTTACAACAACATTTTGGACTTGTCTTACTCAGTTTCTACAAACTAACACAAATGTTTCTACTTGTTCGTTTTGAACTCGTAAGTTATTGACAGCAACTGTGAAATGTTTGCGTAAATCGTCGATAGTATGTATCCACTTCGGTGCAATACACATTTATTAAATATCTCCACAAAGAGAAGTCCAACTGATTTAATATCAGGAGATCGTGGAGGCCTCGGTACAGGTCTTTCTCATTCAATCCCTTGGTATTAATGCTTGGACGCGCTGTAAATGGTACGGATGCAATTGTATGATACGCCACAATGCTGCAATACTCCGTGGAAGTTCTGGACCTCCATCTCTTTCACGATGCAGTTTCAAATTTCCCTCACATTGCACTACACTTGCACTCACTTCACATCGCGGTCCCACTCGGAATTGCTACTATATGCTTTCTACAGACTGGTTTGTGAGGAATTCGTGAATAGTGTGTAGGGTCTCTCATTAAAAATCATATTCATCATTCATAAACATAGTCTTAGTCGCGTCAAATTAGCATGAAAAATGTGAAAATAAACAACTTTTTGCGGAGAAGTCCGATTGAGATGCGGTTTTCTGCAAAATGTTCAGGGAATTTTTCATAACAAAAGGTACCTCTGTACGCTCGCAAATTTTTAATTGTTTATTTAACAAATGACCCATTTTTGTTGAATATATGGCAAATGTCACACACGATTCTACGAAAATGTCTGAAAAATGTTCTCTCGGGGGTTTTCGAGGTCCCTCTTTATCACTTTGGTGTTAGCTGTATTATTTATTGCTAAATTGTTGTAACTGGGCTAATTAACAAATTAAAAACTCCACCCCCGAAATCACTAGAGAACCGGATTTTTTTCCAGGATTTCTGGCTTATTAAGGCAAACCATCGGCACAAGATTTTTGCAAATATAATTGTTCTTTGTTCAATTGTTACAACCTTAATAAATGAATAATTCTCGTCTGACGAGCATAAGAGACTTTGAACATCTTGCCAACGATTCGTTGTAGACCCGGTCTATACTATCGCTTGGAGATTGTTGCCCAAACTTTTTTCTCAACCTGAAAAACTCAGTGAATATAACGTGATAAGCACTCGAGGATCAAAATCGTTATTGCAAAAAAATCTGGTTCTCTAACGATTCCGGGAATAGAGTCATTAATTTGTTAATTGGCGAGGTTGCAACAATCGAACAATAAACAATTATATTTGCAAAACTCTTGTGCCAATAGTTCTCCTTAAAAAGCCAGAAATCCTGGAAAAAATCCGGTTCTCTAGTGATTCCGGGAGTAGAGTTATTAATTTGTTAATTAGCCAGGTTGCAACAATTGGAAAATAAACAATGACGTGCAACAACCTTGTGCCGATGGTTCTCCCCATGATCCCAGAGTTATTGCAAACAAATCTGGTTCTCTAACGATTCCGGGAGTAGAGTTATTAATTTGTTAATTAGGGAGGTTGCAACAATCGAACAATAAACAATTATATTTGCAAAAATCTTGTGCCGATGGTTTGCCTTAATAAGCCAGAAATCTTTGAAAAAATTCCGGTTCTCTAGTGATTTCGGGGGTGGAGTTTTTAATTTGTTAATTAGCCTAGTTACAACAATTTAGCAATAAATAATAAAGTTAACACCAAAGTGATAAAGAGGGACCTCGAAAGCTCCCGAGAGAACATTTTCCAGACATTTTCGTTGAATCGTGTGTGACATTTGCCATATGTTCAACAAAAATGGGTCATTTGTTAAATAAAAAATTAAAAATTTGCGAGCGTACAAAGGTTAGATGTACCTTTTGTTATAAAAAATTCGCTGAACATTTTGCAGAAAACTGCATCTCAATCGGACCTCTCCGCAAAAAGTTACAAGTGAAATGCTAATTTGACGCGACTATCTGTAGCGAGCAATACACGTAAGCCATTTTGACACTTAAAAAACTAATGTAAAGACTGGCGTCACAAAAACGTTAGTGCCTACAAAAATCAATAATATTTTACTCGGAAACTATAAGATTTTTACAATTTTTTTTACGATATGGACTCCATCTCTCATAACGCATCTATTTCCAAATTCTTTTAGATAAGTTCAAAATCACCCTGTATATTATAATATACCAACGTCGCATATTTTTGAAGCACAAAAAACGTTTCAAATGCAGCAATATAATAGCATACCTGAATTGAAATTCCCATTAACAAAGTTTAAATAATCTTTATGTGCCAATAATAATGATCTTGATGCCCACAGTCAACATTATTTGGATAAAAATTCATAATTTTCTACCAGGGTAACTGGTTTTATAAATGTTTAAAGGCGTCGTTTTTATACGCAATTATCTAAGAATTTATAGCTATTTTAGAGGCAGTCTAAAAAGTGCAGTAAGCACGTTAGAAGTTGTTCACAATACCACCAGTACGCAGTAATGAATGTATAATTTGTTTTTGAAACCGTTTTCATGCGCCAAAAAAAGACCACACGTTGAAAGTATACATATAAAGAAAACAAAAATCCCCAGGGATTTTTAATAAACAAAATGAGAGCACTCTTTTTGTCTGAGGCTCGGAAAAATATCTTGTTTACTCAGTTATCCCGCACAATAATATGCAGGTCCAGGTTAAAAAGTTTCTGGTGCTTTTATTATAAAAGTTTTTTCATTTCGTCGTATATTAAAATTTATTCTCTTCAGTTTCCATTTATTTATTGTTCGGCAGGATAACAATATCGAGCCGACGACAAATGAAATTGAGATAATAAGCTGTTATGAATAATAACTACTTATAATGGGTTGAAAAACATTTAAGTTTTATCTTTCGGTTTTTATAAAGTGAACTTATTAAATTCACGGATAGAGTTCCACTCAGTTTATTTTTGAACAGACTCAAAATATAATCCGAGATTTTTGCTATTGGCTATTTGTCAGAAATACATTCAAAATTCAAAAATTCTACTGTATCGGATATCATTAAAAGGCAAAATACTTGACGTTATTAGCTCACTTGAACCTCACTTCTCGAAAGATATGAAAATAAGCTATTCTTAGCAAATATTCATGTAAAGGCTTTATTAAATTTGCCAATTCAAAGGGAATCTTATTCCTTCTTTTACTATTAAACAATATAACAAAATATATGTATAGGCTACGTGGTAAGTCTATGTTTTGAAGAAAAGTTGCAATACACTGTCCAAACAGAATCCAATTACAGGATAGGAAAAATTAAACGAGTAATAACAAATATATACAAACAAAATAAAATCGGGTATACAAAATTTTCATACATATTAAAATTAATGAAAAAAATGCATTTTTAATATTTCATTTTTACAAAAATATATCTAAGGTATTATGCACTAAGAAATAATTGTAACACATAACAAATATTGGGGCATTATTAAGAGCATTAGTCCTGCATGTGGGAATATGAAATATAGAAGAACGAAAACGCGTTACCAAATTAGGTGGTGATAATTTAATACAACAAAGAAGTTCCGGACAATCAACGAGATTATTCAATAACTTAAGGCTTACAGTGAGCGCTCTATCAAACGATATATAGTTTTCGCTAAGTCTTACGGTAAGCGCTCTATAAAACGATATAAAGTTTTCGCTCAGTAACTCCTCAATGGGTAAAGATAAAAATATGCGGTTTTTTTAATAGACTACAAATATTATTTTACGTCGACACTGTGTTTTGAAATTTTGAAAAAGTGTAAAATTATTATTTTAAAATGAATTTTGCTGCGTATTTACATACCAAATTATCATTGTAGAAGCCCAGCGTGAGTCATACATAATAACTCACTATAAAAACTCACGCTATTTGTTTATTGATACTATTAATTGCTCAAAAGCAGTTGAATAATTAATATATAAATTAATAGAAGATAAAATAGTATTTGTAATATAATAAAAAAAACCGCATATTTTTATCATTTTCCGTTGAGGAGTTACTGAGCGAAAACTGAAAGAATATTTCCTAGCAATAAAATGCTGCCACCATAGCGTAGCTTTCAAAAAGAGACAATCACATTAGATGCGAAATATCCAACACTGAGAGAAGTGATGGATCACGGTGAACGCTATATTAAACGGGATATAGTTTTCGCTTAGTAACCTCTCAACGGAAAATGATAAAAATATGCGGTATTTTTTAATATACTACAAATGTTACTTTATATCGATGTTGTTTTTTATAATTTTCAAAAAAATGTAAAATATTTTTTTTTAAATAAATTTTTCAGTCGATATAAAATAATATTTGTAGTCTATTAAAAATAGGTTATATATGTATAGATATTATGGGACTGCTACACGTGACGGATTTTAAAGACTAAGAGAAATGACTACGTATTGTAGTTTAATAGCTTTATTATAATTACGACTTTGTTAAATCCTTTCTATGTGTCTACCTAATAAATAATAGACAACATCTAAGACATTGTTAAATATAATTATTAATTATATAATTCATATTTTTAATAAATATCAAAAATGTAGAATGCAAACGGGTAGTTCAGATTTATGGAATATATGAAAAACAAAATGTTATTGAAATGTGGTTTTGAAATTGAAATCTAATTTTTTTTTTTTGTCACATAGTAAACTGTTGTTTACATGGCATTGATGCTTTACCACTCAGATGTAATAAATAATAACATACATTTGTTTTAAATCCAAACTTAGTAAACACATTGAATGAAAAAATGTGCCAAACGCATTTTATTCTACAAATGAAATAATCTATTTCTCTCATATTTAGTGATGTTAGTTGAGACTTATATCACGCGAAAGTATTTATATTTTAGTGTAAATGGAATAAAACAAAATTAAGCATAATTACTGGAACTATTTTGTATAGTGCAAGAAAATTTGTTATTAATTTTGATAAAAGTGATGTTTTTTGTTATACAGTGTCGTTCCGATGGTGTAATTTATTTTATTGTTTTTTTAATAAAATATAATTCTTGATTTAAAAAAAAATGGTATTTGTCTTGAGGAATTACGAGCTGCATTGGCATTACCTGTCTTCAAATCTTTGATTTTCTAATTTTGACAGCGATATCATAAATGTACTTATCTAACATAATGATAATATATACAATAAAAATATTTTTGTCTTTATGTAAAATATAGATGTTTCTAACTCGCCGAATTTCATTGCCCTATTTTTGAAAACATGTTCTACACCGCAAGTATAAGCTTAGCTTGCTACGGAGCATAAGCATATACAGAATTAAATTTCTTGAAAACCGTAACACGTAGCGAAGTAAGCTTTTTTTAAAAACTTTTTTTATACTTTTGACTACATTTGTCTCGCTATAAATATAGATCTGTTTTCAATAATTAATGTGGCTCTCCGAATAGTAGCAATGCACAAATTTGCTAGTGTCGACTTTGGAATAATTTTTTTCGAAAAGGCTTTAAGGTATCAAAACTTGGTGTATACCATTAGAAGCGCTGAAGTTTTTATATACAGGGTGAATCTTAAATAAGTACAAATATTTTAACCAGCAGTATAGTTTTGTGTGTAGAACACATAATTAATAGTTTTTTTTACAAAAAAATCAGAAATAAAAAAGTGAAATTTTAAATAAATTTCATAATTTTTCAGCAGAAAACTTGTTGAGGACCGCTGGCCTAGACAGACCCTTCATACTTTTATGAGTCATAGTGCTGCAGACTGAACGTGTGGTTCACAGTGTTGCCAGTATTACACAAATGTCTTTGCTTCAAGGAAGAAAAAATCTCAACTTTTAGCGAATTTTGTCAAGTGTAACATTTTATATTATTTTTTATTATCAAACTGTCATTGACTGTCATGACAGATTATCGGAAGCCCAAGTCAAACTTGTTAACCCCACATAATGCATGAAAATAGCAATAAAATTTGCTAAAAGTTGACATTTTTTCCATTTTAAATAAAAAACGCGTGCATAGTTTTTCGTTATTCTTCATAAAATAACTTAAGGAAATTGTGTTTTGTGTCCATTTCTAACAGTGTACAATGACATTTAACTTGTGAAATGTGGATTACTGATTAAATAGTTAATTTTTTAACAAACAGGTAAGCTTGTGTGTACGTTTATGTATAATTTTTGAACATTGGACATAGTAATATCACGTAATATCTTCCTAAATATTTTACGGTAGTATTGAACTTGCGGAAATTCATTTTTAATCGTTGAAGTATAGTAAGGTTAGTTCAGATGTTAAAATTTATGTTAATATTGCTGCGTATCATACTACATACCCAATTTTACTGTACTTATGCTTAAAACAAGTATTTTTAAAATAGAACTATTACTTTAAAGGAAACGTAATATTTATATTGGAGGATATATGGCAACCTCGCAACAAATCATATGTTTCATTACGTTGTTGGATGAAAAATCAGCCAGCGGTCCTCAAAATGTGGGTATTTTTTAAAAAAATTTATATCTCCGTAAATATTAGAAATTTTTAAAAATGGCTTTCACTAGACTGATTTAAATGACGAACTACACCAGCAGTTAAAATATTTGTACTTATTTAAGATTCACCCTGTATATATGTTGTGAAAAAATTATGATCATAAGTCAAATCGTTGATTTACAAACGCGATGTTTCGAAAAACATAATTGTCAAATAACGTCCGAAGCCCCAATAATTTGATTTTATAAAGTTGGGTCCTACTGAAAAAAGTTATAAGAGTCCATTTCGGATTAGTTATATCTTTATTTTTTAAAAACGGCATAACTGAGAGCCGATTTTACTACGATCCTTTTATTTCAGTGTATCTTCGTTTAGTCTCTATCCCAAATGAATTAGCCGGTGGCGACCGTTGAGCAGCACATATTTCAGCGTTTTGTCACAACACGTCAACATAGTCTTACTCTGCGCAGAGATATACCTGGTTTTAACAAAACTTGATCACCTGTTTCACTGTTAGCCTTAAACAGAAAAACTACGGAGTAATATTTGCGACGTAAAGACAATTCAAACATATTAAATCTGGATAACTATTGGTCATTGGAAAATTCAACTGGGGGATACCCCATCATACTTAATCCATAAGTAATTAGCAAATCATCTTTGGGGTCTTTCAATGTTTTTAAGTGACATTCATGGCAAGGATTCCAAGCAACGGAAGCTTAGATATTGAAGCTTAGATCTTACAAATGCGTTATACAGGGTGTCCGGAAATGATGAGCAAAAAATTCAGGGGATACTTCTAGACCGAAAATAACATTTTTTTCCAAAACTGATTATTAACGGACTTACAGGGTGTAAAATTAAAATTTTATTTTCGGAAGCATCTTCATGTTAATTTTAAACCATTTTACTATTTAAATAACAATGTATTTTTTTAGTATGCAAGTCAATGTTTATTTTGACTAGAAATTTGTTAAATATGTTTACTACTTTTAATTAAACAACAATGGAATTAAATTTAATTCTGGTACATACCGTAACTATACGCCATCATCATATACCAGTAATCCATAAAGATACTTGTTCTTATACAATCCCAATCTGAAAATCTCCTATATATTCATATTTTGTGTTAACGATTTCAATGAATATCTCGACGACTGCAGCAGAATATAAATTGGCACATTGAAGTCTCATTCTCTCATTGAAATGTACGAAACAGGACTAGTCCCGAGTTTAGACTTTCTTATAAATAATATATGGCGTATTCGTGACAGAATCTCATTTGTAGTTTCTCTTCGCCACATTAATAAAGTGAAAATATATTGCAGTTGTGCCCAGTAGTTCCAGGACTAGATTATTATTTATGATGGTGTGCTATTATTAGGAACAACAATTTTCGTACTTTATATCTACATACTCTTAAATATACAGTATGCGCCAAAAGTATGGAATAAATTCAATAAAAACGAAACAATTATTTTTTGGGAAAAATCCTCGAACAGGTCGATTTTTAATTTAAAAAATACATATTTTAGCGGTAAATGCGATTTCCAAATGTCATTTGTTTTCGAGTAATGACGTCATCGATTTTTTTTAAATGGCAATACCATATTTTTTTCCTTGATTCTGAAAGATCGTTTAATTCTCTATCAGACAGTACTAAAATTTTGTCCTCTTACATAGGAAAGTTTTCGAGTAAATGACGATTGAATGTTAGAAAACGTAAATCAATTAAAATAAAGCAAAAACGTTATCAAGTTTAGTTTTGCGAATTCCATAGTTCTTTTATGGATCACGTAGGTGAAAATCTTTGCAAAGTGTCATTGTCACACCGACTTTTTAATAAGTATTGTAAGCGACATAGAAATTATTATTTAAAGTATTATGGCACATTTAACTGTTACTCAAAGAATTGAAATTTTAATTCTTATCGGATGCGGGAATATGACTAGAACTCAGCAGGAAGTTTGCGATTTATTTAATGAAAAATATCCAGATCGCCTTATCAGCCAATCAACAGTCAGTAAGGTAGAGTCTAAATTTAGAGAAACTGGCAATGTTGTAAATATTCCAAATCCTGGACGTCCAAGCATTAATGAAAATCAAAAACAGAACATTTTGATAAGTATGATGGATAATCCTCATAATTCTTCACGATTGGTTGCATTAAACACTGACAAATCACAGTGCTACGTATCTTGAGGCAGGAAAAATATCATCCCTACAAAATTCAACTTGTGCAGGAACTCAATGAAGATGATCCCGATCGCCGCTTACACTTTTGCGAAATTCTAATGGATTTATGTCAAGGAAATAGAAATTTATACCGGCAAATACTTTTTTCAGATGAGGCCACATTTTGTCTGAATGGTACAGTAAACCGTCAAACTTGCAGATATTGGACTCGGGATGGCAGAGGCACATACCCAACACCCTCAGAAATTAATTGTGTGGGCTGGAATAGTTGACGACAGAATAGTAGGGCCTTTCTTCTTTGAACCCTTACAGGACAAAGATATTTAGAGTTTCTAGAAAATGACCTTGTTCCAGCCCTTGCAGTAATTTTTCTTAACGATAATGACCCTGACATTCCTGACGATACCATATGGTTTCAGCAAGACGGTGCACCTCCGCACTATGCGCGCCCTGTACGAGATTTTTTGGACAACTGTTTTCCTGGGAGGTGGATCGGCAGACGCGGACCGATAGAATGGCCTGCAAGATCGCCAGATCTTACACCTCTTGACTATTTTTTATGGGGATACTTGAAGGCAAAAGTGTACATTAATAAACCACGTAATTTAGAAGAACTTCAAAATCGCATTCGGGACGAAATACGCAGAGTTACCCCAGAAATCATTCATAATGTGCAAGAAGAATTTCTTCACAGACTTGCGCATTGTCAAGAAGTTGGTGGATGGCAATTCGAACATTTAATTTAAGTATAAAATTTAATTAATTGTATTTTATTTTACATACCTCAGAATTGTTACTTTTTTATGGATAAAATTTACGTTTTCTAACATTCAATCGTCATTTACTCGAAAACTTTCCTGTGTAAGAGGGCAAAATTTTAGTACTGTCTGATAGAGAATTAAAAGATCTTTCAGAATCAAGGAAAAAATATGGTGTTGCCATTTAAAAAAAATCGATGACGTCATTACTCGAAAACAAATTACATTTGAAAATCGAATTTTACGCTAAAATATGTAGTTTTTAAATTAAAAATCAACCTGTTCGAGGATTTTTCCCAAAAAATAATTGTTTCGTTTTTATTGAATTTATTCCATACTTTTGGCGCATACTGTATTAGTTTGCAAATTTAGTTCAGTTTAATATAATATACAGTGCAGCGATAAAGTCTTGCCCCGCTTTGAAACTGGTAAACGGTTGGTAGGATGTTTTTGGGAAAAAACAGGTCGATTTTTATTTTCAAAAAAACCTTTTAAGTTATCAATATTTACGTGATAATTCCGGTTTTCCCGGAAATGACGTCACCTCTCTTCTTTAAATGGAACACTAATATTTTTGGTACATATATCGAATCTAAGGTAAATTCCGAGTCTGATGATATGGCACAATGCTTGCAAGAGTTTATCGCCGCATTGTATAATAGTAAGAAGGAAGTTTATGAAATGTCGTGTGGTCGTAGGATACTAACTATTGGATATAACTATTCTATACAAGAAACCTTATAAAATATTATTCACTAAGTCTTTGGATAAAGGTAATCAAATTGATCTAATTTAAATGGATCTGTCGAATGCATTTGGTATATTTACTAATTCCTATATAAAGTGTCTAGCTTTTTATTGACATTAGATTTTCTTTAGTTTTTTAGTTAGTTAGTTTTTTTTTTTAAATTACAAGTAGTCAGTAATATAAATATAAAAGAAAGACTATCAATATACAGAATTTTGTTTAAAAACACAAAGATACAAAAAGTACTTGAAAGTGTATTAGAGATTGGGGTATTTCAACTAAAAATAATTGTAGTTCTCTTCCTGATAATTTATATAATCCTGAGAGTGTAAATGACTATTTCTTGAACATTGCTGGTATGTCAATAATAAATTCAGATCTTATTAATTACTTCAGTAGTAGTAGGTTGACTGAAGGTGCACAGTTTAGTCTAAAACAAATAAATGAATTTGAAATTTATGAAAGCAGAGAAAGTATAAAATCTAACGGATATGGCGTGGATAATATTAATATTAAAATGATAATTTTGGTAATTTAATGAATGTATTGAATTTTAATTTTAATGAATGTATTGAATATGGTAGATATCCAGATATATGGAAATCTGCTAATGTAATTCCATTACATTACATTCCATTATGGAAATCTGCTAATGTAATTCCATTACCAAAAATTTCTGCTTCTACATCATTTAATGATTTGCGGCCTATTAGTATTTTACCAGCATTGTCAAAAATTTTGGAACGTTTAATAGCCAATCAGTTAAAGAATTTTTTGAATGCCAATAGCATCCTTCCCAATTAGTCAGGATTTTGCTCGAAACATAGTAGACCATCAGCATTATTAAAAGTGTTTAATAACAACAGAATTAGATAAATTTAACTGTACGGTATTGCTTATTTTAGATCGAAGTAAAGCTTTTGACTTGGTAAATTTTGACTTGCTTCTGAGTAAATTGAGGTATATAGGTTTTGATAGTGGCGCTATTAATTGGTTTTGTGGTTGTCTTCGTGAACGAAGGCAAAGAGTATTTTCAGTTTAAAACAACTAAGTGTGGTGTTCCCCAAGGAAGTATTCTGGAGCCATTACTATTTTCAATCTTTACATTTGATTTGCCATCAATAATAATACATTGTAAGATGCATCTTTATGCCGGTGATGTTCAATTATATATATCTTTCTCTGTATCTCACAGTAATGTGTCTGAGTCTCTCTTCAATGAGGATACCACAAGATTCTTGTTTGCGAGTCAATCCCAATTAAACAGTTGCAATGTGCATTGGCAAGGAACGTCAAAGAGAAGTGATATCTGCCAATTACAATGTTGTAGTAGATGGGGTCACTATTGACGGTAAAGTCAGACAATATAATTTAAAATTTGACGAACATGTAACTCAGGTTTTCTCAAGTTGTTTTTACAGATTAAAGTCAATATATTATCTGAAAAATATACTTGATGAACAAACACAACTAAAGATAAATAAAGCTATAATTATCCTAATATATTTTATTGCTGTCAAGTTTATTATTATTTTTTGCCAAATTACAACAAGCAACAAATTCAAAGAATTCAGAATGCAAGCATTAGGTTTGCTTGTGTACCGTATAGACAACATATTACTCCTTACTTACGTAGATTATTAGAATCAAATATGTTTACAAAAATCGAATATTTGTTTATAATGTTTCTATATCGACTTTGCAAAAATGAAATGCCTGTGTACTTATTTAATTTACTATCCAGGAATTCCGATGTGTACGATGTTAATTTAAGATTAAATCTTTACTCTATTCTTCGACATTCAATTGCAAAATTTTTGGGATTTGGGATACTCTTATTTGATACCTACATTCCTAAATAAAGTACTGAATTTTCATAATTTACCACCTAGACATTTTACAAGAGATCTAAGGCAACTTCTTGTAGATACTTTTAATCGAACAAATTGAATTTTAATTTTTTTTTCCTTTGTATGCATTGTGTCTCGTTATTTATCTTTGTATTATTTATTTTCTAAGATTATACTATTGATTATGTTAAATCACATACTTTAGCATTCATTGTTATTTTACTTTAGATATAGGTAGAGTGGAAGAATGACTTGCGCCAAAACTCCTACCTTTTGTGTAAACTTGTACTTTTCTTGTTTGCACAATAAACATTGTTATTATTATTGTTATTGTTATATGTCTTACATTCAACTTAATAAATTCATGTCGGAAACATTTTATTACTATTCTAATGTATTCAATTTTTATGCATAGTTTGGAAAAAGAGTTATTTTTTAAATTATGTAGGTAGCATCGTGTATCTGGATGGTATACAAATATTCGAAATATTCCAATATTTCAGTAATCGGAAAACCAATCCTAATAGTCCTGTATTAGTATGTATAATAACTTCAGATTCTTGCCATAATTCTGACAGTAAAATCACAAAATAGAACGGCTGCTATACTGGAAAGTTCAGATCATCAAATGCACTTTCCATTAATTTATCATTAGATGTTGAAAATGCTTATCACCAACCTTCATGCTGTAGTATAAATATGAATCAAAATATTCTAACATTATGAAGTATTTGTGGAATGATAATAAGTTTATACTTGTGTAGATGTATGCAAGTAACGGTTTGCGGTGTGGTTTAAACTTTGGTCTTTAAATGACCCCCACAGAAAACACTCTTAAGTTAATCGTCATAACTACGTTTATTGGTCGGATAACAACAGTGAAGAATATATTTCGTCAGGTATCTACACCCAACATCCAGGGCAAGATTTTTTAACTACGCTACACCACATCACACACAAGAAAATGACCTCAACTGGCCTCAACATAATGGTATAATATTAGTAACGCGGAGTAACCCAGCTACATCTAGCTGCCATGCCGAACTAACAAGCCATAGAGATCGAAGCGTTCTGCATCACAGTTGAAAACCAGTGAAAATTATTCCGGGAAACAACTGCTCTGCGGACTAATACCCCGACCAGCATTGAATTACACCTAGAAAACCTGTAGTAAACAACTAATCTCACTCATTAGCAGCCCACTAACCATATACCTGTTTCGAGCTTATTAGCCCTAATCAGCTTGTCATAGGTGAGGTAACCTTAGCTGTTTTAAGTCTGTCTAACCCGACATTAGAGACCATGAGTAGCGTGGAGTAGCGTGGAGTAGCGCTACCTCTAAGGGCCATTCGCTACTCCATGCCGAACTAACAAATCATAGACACGAATAGACACATCGCAGTAGAAAACCATTGAAAGCTAGCAAACCTCTTTCGCGATTCGGCGATGACGATATATTGCAAATACGGAATTCCAGGAAACAACTACTCTGCTGACTAATGCCCTGACCAGCATTGAATTATACCTGGAAAATATAAATATGTAATGTTACTGAGAAGATAATTTAAATATTCTTATACTTACCTTGGAAAACGTTTTCAATAACTAACATTATTTCACATGTATAACTGAATATCAATGTGTAAAAAATATAACAATATGCACATGTTAAAAAATGTATATATACTCGCGTCAAGAATTCAGACGTCTTACGTCACGACTGACGATACACATTTGTTTTTATTGACAACGCAATTTTCGATATTTAGTCGCGTTAATAACAATCATGTTTTGCAATTTAGTGCAAAATATAATGCAAACTTTTAGTGTAGTTATTCATTTATTCGTATGACGTAAGTCGTCTGAATTCTTGTTGCGAGTATACCAAAGAGTTCTTCAATCAGTTCAAATATTTTTAGTTTCTTTAACAGTGTAACAAAAGACAATTTAAAAATGTATTATATTATTTTTGTAGCCATGTGAGGAGAATGTTGATGAATGAAGTTGAAAAGAAGTAATAAGTTTTTACTTTTAATGTCATGGAAATGTCTATTTGTTAAAATGTATAAAAGTACAGGTTTAAGCTAGTCAATATAGTATGCAAGATGTCTATTACTAACAAATTACTAGATATAAGATTTTATTATTAGAATTCGATAATCTAAAAATGTATTACAATGTAGGTATATCATTCGCATTAGAAAATATACTGAATATTTTTGCTGAAAATATTTCAATAATTATTCTGAAACATTAGTATTATATTCCTTGGTTTTTGCAGGTTTTTGGTAGATACACAGTTAATGGCGTGGTTTTGTTGCACACATCTAAACAATGTACCGTTTCAGTTTCTATTACATTTATGACTTGTATAACATTTAAATTGGCATAAAATTCAAAGGAACACGTAATAAAATATAATATTATACTTACTGTCTTACGAATATCCCAGAAAAAGTCCTTATTAATAAACAGTACATGTTTGTCTACCACACATTAACAACAGAACTAAAACGTATTAGGGTAGAGGTTAGATTAATGTGCCTCTGCGCATGTGCAACAGGAATCACATGAAAACTTCTGTAAAATTTCATAATAAATTGAGTAAAAGTAAATAGTTCTATTACAGTACATTGTATTACCACATCATGTCCGAAATTTCCAAATTTTATTACGTAAAAGCGCATGCACTTGATTATTCTTTAATATACAGTATGCGCCAAAAGTATGGAATAAATTCAATAAAAACGAAACAATTATTTTTTGGGAAAAATCCTCGAACAAGTCGATTTTTAATTTAAAAAATACATATTTTACCGTAAAATGCGATTTTCAAATGTCGTTTGTTTTCGAGTAATGACGTCATCGATTTTTTTTTAAATGGCAACACAATATTTTTTTCCTTGATTCTGAAAGATCGTTTAATTTTCTATCAGACAGTACTAAAATGTTGCCCTCTTACATATGAAAGTTTTCGAGTAAATGACGATTGAATGTTAGAAAACGTAAATTTTATCCATAAAAAAGTAACAATTCTGAAGAATGTAAAATAAAATACAATTGATTAAATTTTATATTTAAATTAAATGTTCGAATTGCCATCCAGCAACTTCTTGACAATGCGCAAGTCTGTGAAGAAATTCTTCTTGCACATTATGAATGATTTCTGGGGTAACTCTGCGTATTTCGTCCCGAATGCGATTTTGAAGTTCTTCTAAATTACGTGGTTTATTAATGTACACTTTTGACTTCAAGTATCCCCATAAAAAATAGTCAAGAGGTGTAAGATTTGGCGATCTTGCAGGCCATTCTATCGGTCCGCGTCTGCCGATCCACCTCCCAGGAACACAGTTGTCCAAAAAATCTCGTACAGGGCGCGCATAGTGCGGAGGTGCACCGTCTTGCTGAAACCGTATGGTATCGTCAGGAATGTCAGGGTCATTATCGTTAGGAAAAATTACTGCAAGGGCTGGAACAAGGTTATTTAGAAAACGTAAATTTTATCCATAAAAAAGTAACAATTCTAAGGTATGTAAAATAAAATACAATTGATTAAATTTTATACTTAAATTAAATGTTCGAATTGCCATCCACCAACTTCTTGACAATGCACAAGTCTGTGAAGAAATTCTTCTTGCACATTATGAATGATTTCTGGGGTAACTCTGCATATTTCGTCTCGAATGAGATTTTGAAGTTCTTCTAAATTACGTGGTTTATTAATGTACACTTTGGAAATTCGAACATTTAATTTAAGTATAAAATTTAATCAATTGTATTTTATTTTACATACCTCAGAATTGTTACTTTTTTATGGATAAAATTTACGTTTTCTAACATTCAATCGTCATTTACTCGAAAACTTTCCTTTGTAAGAGGGCAAAATTTTAGTACTGTCTGATAGAGAATTAAACGATCTTTCAGAATCAAGGAAAAAAATATGATGTTACCATTTAAAAAAAATTGATGACGTCATTACTTGAAAACAAATGACATTTGAAAATCACATTTTACGCTAAAATATGTATTTTTTAAATTAAAAATCGACCTGTTCGAGGATTTTTCCCAAAAAATAATTGTTTCGTTTTTATTGAATGTATTCCATACTTTTGGCGCATACTGTATGTAAATTAAAATTTTCCAGTAAATATTATGTACAAAGAGCTTGGATACTCAACCAGTACCGGGATAGACACGCGTTTGATTACAAAATAATAATTATTGATTAGTATTATGACAAACTGCCTCCTTTTAAATATACACCCTGTATATAAAGGAAGTAGATAGATCTGAAATATATGCGGGTAGTTTGAAAAATGATGGTTTTAACGATTCAATAGGTATGTTGCCTCTTCCCCGAAGAAAACGGATCAATGAATAATACTGTAAAACCCATTTTTCGATTTCCTTCCCGATAATATAAATCTTAGGCCATGGCAACGACAGGAATAAATCTCTAAAATATTACAACTCTATTCTGATCCATTTCCTCCCATAATTTCCCGACCGTTCTCTGTATTCGCTGTTAGAATATTCGGCTCTATAATTGAATAAGATTTATATTAGTTAATGCCGCCGAATGCCATTAAGTTATGATAATGCTATACAATTAAATAGGCGATTGGTTAGATAAATTCTACCTTTTACCAAAATATAGCCATTATTTTAATTTTATGGTCTAGCAGTAGAAAACAAAGTATATATGAATTTATAACCTTCTTTGGTTAGTTATATGATTGTGGTTTCGGAAAATTTATTGAAATTATAATAATAGCATTTTAATGACAATGTTACATTATGCACAAAAGGAAAATGTATATTATTGTTATCTGGTGATATTATATTACTGACAAGTATAATAAAGTATAATAATAGTACCTTATTTGTTCAACAGTAAATTAACCAATTACCAATTACGGGATAATCGTAAACAAGTAAAACAATGAAGAAAAATGATACTAGATTAAACAAACTGATGTCTAACACTTAAATCATAGCATTATGCAATTTGAAGAAAACAAATTTTTAGTTATCAGATGTCCTAAACCCAATCATTACTGAACGACTGTGATTTTAAATATGAATAAAAATCAGGTAAACTTTCAATAAAAAATCAGGCGATTCATTGATTTATTGAACTTCAGTTTCTCTATACACGTTTAACTTATTTTAATGACAATGTCATATTATACATAAAAGAAATATGTATATTATTATTGTCTGGTGATATTGTGTTACTGATATACAGTGCTTTCGAAAAGTAACGAATAAATTCATTATTTTTGAAATTGAGAAGTTTTTGAACGTCGATTTTGTTTTTAAAAAAGGCACTTTTTGACATACGACCCACATTTGTGACGTCATCGTTGTTCGAGATATGACGTCATCGACAATTTTTTTAAACAGCAATCTTCAATTTTGATCATGCCATTTGAAAGAGCATGTCATTCTACATACATACATCATGAAAAATTATGGTATTACATAACAAAAATTTCAAGAAAATAATGTTTGAAGATTTTAAAATTTAATTTTCACAATACTGAAAATGATAATGAATATGTAAAAAATGACTAAATTAAATGTAAATTGTGCACCGTTGCCTGACAGTAGCCAAGACGATTAATAAATTCTTTTTGGACATTATCAATAACTTCAGGAGGTATATTCTTGCTTTTAAATCTTCTAAATTAACCGGTCTAGCAATTGTATACTTTGCTTTTTTAAGTATCTCCACAAGAAATAATCTAGGGGTGTCAAATCAGGCGATCTGGCTGGCCACCCAATCGGCACCCTTCTCCCTATACAACGATTCGGGAAGAGCTCACCTAAATAAGCACGGACAGGTGTTGCATAATGGGGAGGTGCACAGTATTTTGAAAATTAAATTTTAAAATCTACAAACATAATTTTTTTGTTATGTAACACCATAATTTTTCATGATGTATGTATGTAGAATGACATGCTCTTTCAAATGGCATGGTCAAAATTGGGGGTTGCTATTTAAAAAAATTATCAATGGCGTCATATCTCGAACAACGATGACGTCACAAATATGGGTCAATGTCAAAAAGTGCCTTTTTTAAAAACAAAATCGACGTGCCAGGGGATTTTTTCGAAAACTTCTCAATTTCAAAATTAATGAATTTATTCGTTACTTTTCGAAAGCACTGTAGATTACCTATTATATAAGTATAACATGACGGTCATAGCCTGAGGGTATGTTGTTAAAGCAATTTGGAGTAAAAAAATATTTAAGTATCAGATGTCCTGAACCCAATCCTTACTGAGGGACGGTGATTTTAAATAAGAATAAATGTCAGGTAAACTTTCAATAAGAAATCAGTCAATTCAGTTTCTCTATACACGTTTAACCTCTCCTAAAAACTGAAGAAGTCATTCGTCTGGCAGTTTCAGAATTACCATGAATATTTTCAGCAGTATCGATAATGTTAGCAATAAACTGTTCACTGTTTTCAGGATTTTCTACATAAATAAGAATTTTCAGCCATCCTCACAACAAATAATCCAGAGGATTTAGATTGGATGGTCAAGTAACTACCCCATCCAATCCAGCGGTTCGGATAATTTTGATTAATAAAACTATATAAATTTTATTAAAATGAGGAGGCCGTCATGTTATATCCACATTCGTCGCTTTACATTAAAAGGTACTTCATCCAATAATGTTGGAAAGGCATTTTCCAAGGAAATTAATGAATAGTCAGTTGACGTTACATATATTATTAACGGCCCAATGCCATTAGTATCATTACACCAAATATTCATCGACAATTTAAGAAAATATTATATGCAAATAGGAATGATATCCTGACCCATAAGCAAATTTTAGATGATTGGTTTCCTTTATTCTCTACAGCTATTTATTAGTGGCACAATTCTAGTTTTTCTTTAGTTTCATTGAGTATTTTGGCACACTTCTGAAAAAGTAAAGATGAATCAAATAAAACCCTTGCTCCAGAAGGATCAGTCAAGGGTTATTTTTGAAACTAAGTTTGCCTAACCAAAAAGTGAAGATGAAATAAGTAATAAATAGCAAAAATCACATCACTGTCGCGCACTTCTCTATTTTTTGACGTTTCGAAAAACCCTCTGTTTTCGTTCTCAAGAATTGTAATTGTGTTTAAAAGTACGTTATCTTGACTGCTAGATTTGTATGATTTAAATATGTATTATTTTATATCAAAGAAAATTGGCAATCACTTGTTATCAAAGCAGACGTTGAAAATAAAATGATACTAAGTCAACATTAAGAACAAAAAGGTATTCGCGAATGCAGCTAAGAACTCGTGATACTAGCAAAACAAGTTAAAACATTTTTCTTACGTGTGTGTGGCTTGTTGGAGCTTAAATATGAGACATTTCATTTTATTTTATTTAAACCTGAGTGTTTGTTTATTTAACACTAGTTATTTTAAGAAAATAGTGTGAGAAAAACAACAGCAGTTATGGAGAAAAATAAGAAACTGTCGAACTATTATTGTTCAGTTCATGGATACTCTTCCTGGTCTAAGAAAAATCTAAAACTAAGTTTTCATCTTTTTCCGTCAGCTGGTAGAAATAAAGTATACTGGACAACAAAATCTAGAAACTGAGAATCTATAGATGTAAGGAAAGCATGGATATATTAAAATTGGAAAATCCGGGTCAAAAAATAACTGTCTACTCCCATCATTTTGATTTAAGAACATGATTACTTCGGTAATCAGAGTTTTTTATGTAATGTTTTTTGCTTTGCTCAATTTTCCCACATAGTACCACATGGCTAGCATTACAATGGCGTCATATCTCGAACAACGATGACGTCACAAATATGGGTCAATGTCAAAAAGTGCCTTTTTTAAAAACAAAATCGACGTGCCAGGGGATTTTTTCGAAAACTTCTCAATTTCAAAATTAATGAATTTATTCGTTACTTTTCGAAAGCACTGTAGATTACCTATTATATAAGTATAACATGACGGTCATAGCCTGAGGGTATGTTGTTAAAGCAATTTGGAGTAAAAAAATATTTAAGTATCAGATGTCCTGAACCCAATCCTTACTGAGGGACGGTGATTTTAAATAAGAATAAATGTCAGGTAAACTTTCAATAAGAAATCAGTCAATTCAGTTTCTCTATACACGTTTAACCTCTCCTAAAAACTGAAGAAGTCATTCGTCTGGCAGTTTCAGAATTACCATGAATATTTTCAGCAGTATCGATAATGTTAGCAATAAACTGTTCACTGTTTTCAGGATTTTCTACATAAATAAGAATTTTCAGCCATCCTCACAACAAATAATCCAGAGGATTTAGATTGGATGGTCAAGTAACTACCCCATCCAATCCAGCGGTTCGGATAATTTTGATTAATAAAACTATATAAATTTTATTAAAATGAGGAGGCCGTCATGTTATATCCACATTCGTCGCTTTACATTAAAAGGTACTTCATCCAATAATGTTGGAAAGGCATTTTCCAAGGAAATTAATGAATAGTCAGTTGACGTTACATATATTATTAACGGCCCAATGCCATTAGTATCATTACACCAAATATTCATCGACAATTTAAGAAAATATTATATGCAAATAGGAATGATATCCTGACCCATAAGCAAATTTTAGATGATTGGTTTCCTTTATTCTCTACAGCTATTTATTAGTGGCACAATTCTAGTTTTTCTTTAGTTTCATTGAGTATTTTGGCACACTTCTGAAAAAGTAAAGATGAATCAAATAAAACCCTTGCTCCAGAAGGATCAGTCAAGGGTTATTTTTGAAACTAAGTTTGCCTAACCAAAAAGTGAAGATGAAATAAGTAATAAATAGCAAAAATCACATCACTGTCGCGCACTTCTCTATTTTTTGACGTTTCGAAAAACCCTCTGTTTTCGTTCTCAAGAATTGTAATTGTGTTTAAAAGTACGTTATCTTGACTGCTAGATTTGTATGATTTAAATATGTATTATTTTATATCAAAGAAAATTGGCAATCACTTGTTATCAAAGCAGACGTTGAAAATAAAATGATACTAAGTCAACATTAAGAACAAAAAGGTATTCGCGAATGCAGCTAAGAACTCGTGATACTAGCAAAACAAGTTAAAACATTTTTCTTACGTGTGTGTGGCTTGTTGGAGCTTAAATATGAGACATTTCATTTTATTTTATTTAAACCTGAGTGTTTGTTTATTTAACACTAGTTATTTTAAGAAAATAGTGTGAGAAAAACAACAGCAGTTATGGAGAAAAATAAGAAACTGTCGAACTATTATTGTTCAGTTCATGGATACTCTTCCTGGTCTAAGAAAAATCTAAAACTAAGTTTTCATCTTTTTCCGTCAGCTGGTAGAAATAAAGTATACTGGACAACAAAATCTAGAAACTGAGAATCTATAGATGTAAGGAAAGCATGGATATATTAAAATTGGAAAATCCGGGTCAAAAAATAACTGTCTACTCCCATCATTTTGATTTAAGAACATGATTACTTCGGTAATCAGAGTTTTTTATGTAATGTTTTTTGCTTTGCTCAATTTTCCCACATAGTACCACATGGCTAGCATTACAGACTGCTTCCCTTTCTGATATACAACGAGATTTTACATTGGTAATAAGAAATACGATGGTGAGATATGTGGTTCCTGCAGTATCATTTACAGATTTAATGGCTCGTCACCCAGGGCGAGAGGTCTGTGTTAAGTACCTGCTGCAATGTAGGTCGCTTCCTAAGCAGACCACTTCTATCTCACCTGCACTCAGTGTATATGTGAACATACATATGAAGGAACATCTCACCTATGACATACTGATGAGGGCTGACAAGTTCGAAACCGGTCTATGTCTGGTGGTGTGTCCGACAAGGGTTCTTGGCTGTTCACACAGATCCTGCAGGAGTAATTCAATACCAGTCGGGTCATTAGTCCACGGAGTAGTTGTTTCCTGCAGTATCATTTACTCATTTACACAATAAGAAATATATTACGCAAGAGATAACTTTATAATTTTAACCTAAAAAAATATTAACATTAAATTTAAATGCTATGAAACAAACATGGTATAGTCTGTTTAGAAATGAAAGAGAGTAATGAAAGCGTATTATGTATGCAAATCGTAAATACTTACGTACTTATATTCAATATTTTTATGTTATGTATTATCGGTATAGATGAGGTCTACTTTTAAAAAAACTTTGTGTGATCGGACCGGACTAAATTGTAGCAGGTAGCTAAAATTTAATCCCCGACAATCCGTCTTTGTCTACGCCGCTTCAATTTCTCGGTTCATTTGTCTTATAAGTAAACAATATAAAAACATCATTTCAAAACATTAGCATCATAACCGGGTTATGAGGGTTTTTAGTAATTCAAATAAAATTATTCAAAATATTTATTTAAATTTAATGAATAGACTTTTATTCCACACAAAAATATATGTATTTGCAAAATTCAAATTATTGTGAGTAAATGTAGTGTTGTATAAATGTACAATAAAGAAAATAAAAAAGTAGGTATATTAAAATTCATCCTCTCAATATTCTGATGAATTATCTTCGTCTCCTAGATTGATAACGATAGGTTCCACAGTAACGTCAATTCGAGTTCCCACATTTTCTCCTCTTCTTTTTATACATGATGTATACATCTTTGCCAGTTATCTGTAGTTACTCGTTCCAAGGAATTTTTTAACAAAATTTTCACGTCACTGAATTTAAACGTCTTATTATTTCGCACTACATATCCTTTTACCTGCGCCTAGACTAATTCGATTGGGTTAAGTTCACAGTGATAAGGTGGTAACCGTAGTATCGTTATTTGGCGATTTGTTGCCATTTCATCGATAACACCTAACCACCATTCAGTGCAGGAATGAGGGAAACCTGGAAAACCTCATTCATTAGGGGGTAGTCAAATGTCAACCGGTATCAATATCTCACATTGACCCAAGCTAACATTCTCACAGAAAGGGTGCTAATTTCTCCACGAATATAGCTTATATACGGTCTACCGGCTGCGGGGATCGAACCCACAACGATCTAGTCACCTCGATTCAAGTACTGACACCTTAAACCGCGCGACCACTGACCGATCCAGAAATATCAGTATTAAAAGTTAAAATTTCTCAATTTGAGAATGTCAGATATAAAGATAGCTTTACAAGGTAAAATCAACACACCTGTAAAGGGTATAAAAAAACATTAAATTAGGGAATATTTTATCAAGAAAATATGTAAAAATTGTTACTTAATTATAAAATTATATTATAAAACTATAAAGAAACATAATGCAGTGGTTGGTGCAACGAAAAAAAATAACTTAAACTAAACCTTAACTAAAAGTGTGTGAAATCAAGATTGTAAAAATACAGAAAAGCAAGAGTTGTTTACTTAGTTACGAAGAAACTGCAAGAAAGCAAGCACGTACAACATTTTTGCAGAAAAGAGAATTTTATTTTAAATAGGAAAAAACCCACAAAATACTCCAAAGTTATACTTACAAGTTTCACTAGGTAAAAAGCATTTCCAGAGAGGGAACGCCGTATAAAAAGGCCTAATTCCCAGTTTCCAGTGCCAAAATAACTTGCCAAAAGGAGTTCCAGAGCTTCCAGGTAAAAATTGAGAGTCTTGAAGCAGAAATTCTAGTCTCAGAACTTTCAACCATTATCAACGATCATTTCCAGGGAAATTGGAGAAAATAACCCTAGTTCAAGTTTCAGGTTTTCCTCCAAGCAAAAGTAAGGTACTAATTATGTGCACAAATGACAATAGAAACTAGCTAGTAAATGCAATTTAACAAATATCGATATTCTAACTGCAAAACTTTAAAGTATAGCAAATCAGGACTTTTATAAATTTTAATCCAATCAAAAGTTTAATTATCAATAGATTCAGCAGAAAGCTTAGTAAATAAATAAAACCATCTATCGCAGTGGCCCTTTTGCAAACTCGAGAATTCGGAAGCAACTAAAATAGCTTTTTTGTACAGTGGTGGCTACGTAATTAAAAACGAATTAGGAAACGTTATAAATTAAATTTAAATTATAAATGCAAATATGCTCTATTGTTGTTTTAGTGTAAGAATTATTGTATAAGATAATATCTGATGTACAAGCTGCAGAAAATATTCCTTAATTGCGTTTAACAACAAAGTTATTTGAACAGTTTTGCTAAATTCAGAGAGCGTTTACTTAAAACTCAACTTGTGTTAAAACTTGATGATGAATTTATACCCTTAAAGCAATCTGCAAAAAATCTTGGCATTATATTTGATTGCCGACTTAGATTTCAAGAGTATATATCACTGATAATTAAAAAATCTTATTTGGCTCTTAAACACCTCTACAGGAGTAGAAATATTATGATATTTGAATTGAGGAAGTCTCTGGCCGAATCAATGGTTTTATCTTTTGTAAATTACTGTCTCATACTTTACTTTCCGTGTTTGGACAGTGTAACAAAGTATAGAATTCAAAAAATTCAGACCTCGTGTTGCAGATTTGTGTTTGGTCTGAAGAGGTTCGATAGAGTATCAGCTAAAATAAAAGAGTTGCATTGGCTTAATATTGAAAATGTTTTTAAGTACCATATGTCTGTATTTGTGTATCGTTTGTTTCTACTCCTTCTTATCTTCGAAATAAGTTCACGGCGGTATTTACAAGATCTTTTACTTACAATTCTATTAAAATTTATAATAGCCTTAATGATGATCTATCTGTGAACAGTTTCCGTAAAAGAATTAAAGAGTTTTTCTTATCTTGTCAGTAACGTGCTAATGATAAAATATATTTGAATTGTAATGATTGTAATAGTAGAATTAAGTTGTTTTTGTTATGTTAGTTTTTATATATTTTTTGCACCTTATACTGGGTTAAGTAGAGTAGCGAAAGCTAGACTTCGCCCAGATGTTGTGTGTTCTTGGTAAACACTAATAAAGACCTTTTATTATTATTATTATTATAAATAAAATAACTTTTATAAAATTTACATGTGTTCTTTAATTAGTGTCATGTTTTGAGTTTCAGGATAAATTTTTAATATAATTATCTAAAGAATAAGTTTATTTTGCTGTGATAGAACTCACTATCAGAGTCGTGTCATAGTCAGGGTAGTAAAATATAAAATTAAATAATATTGTCTAGAATAAAAACAAAATTTAATTTTCCCAAAGTTTAATTATCTTCACCGATGAATACAGAATCCCAGCTTAATCATAAAATATACATCTAAACATAAACAAATCATAATTAAGAACATAAAATATTGGCGCCCAATCAAGTATCTAAAATACAAATTACAATTCATTACATATACATAAACAAGCACATATTCCCATCACAATACTCTGCAATTAAGGTTATGTTCTCTATAAAGCTGTAGATTTACTCAACTACAATTTATTTTGAAATCTAGATTACATACAGTCTGCTCATGTTCATTAAAGTGCCAGTACACAGAAAGGAGGACGAGTAGAATCCACAATCTCATTCTGAAAATATAGGGGTATAAAATCCTTGAGAGACTGCGTGTAGATACCGAATTGCACATAAACATTTTCCACTGTGCACTCAGTTTATTTAAAAATTCCGCTGGATTTTTAAGGTTGTTTGTATGCAAATCGTAGGAAGAGCAGATACCGCAGGCATATTTCAGGCTTCCTTAACAACCGGATTCAGCAGAATGAGGCAGCAAAGTCGTTTTCTCTGAATGGAAGTTTACGCAAAATCATAACAATCGCCAAATGGTTTGGAAAAATTGCAAGCTTATTGTTGGGTGTATTGGAATTTCAAATATACTCCTAAAGAATTCAATTCAAATCATGGACATTTTTGTTTTTAGTAAATCACATATATACTTTGTTTAGCCATTAGATATACAGAGCGTAAATAAATGAGTGCGAAAAAATTCCCCTGAAAAATTCAGGGGAGAAAATAAGATGGGTCTTTCATGGGTCAATACGTGTTAGTGTTATTTGCTGATACTGTGATCGTTTTGGCAACATGTAATATGATTTCGTTTAGTTTTCAATAATTTATTTTTTACATATTTAATAAAATTAAGTTGCATTAATTATTAACAATCTACCACTACAAACTGTCAACGTGACTGTCGCCTACTAAATAAATTACAGTTAAATTACGATTAAATTTTTATCATATGACAATCATGCCATGTACCTAATTGATTTGAATTGAGTTTTTTGTTTAGAAATCGTTAATTTTACGAGAAAATTTCAAGAGACCTTTTTTGTTTAAAATGAATCAGTCCATTTAAATAATGGTAAGGCAGTAATACGAAAAAAATAGTTACGTATGAAATAAATCCTAGGAGTGGTCTTCTGAACCTCTTACAACCACAGGGAAAATCAAGAAATTGATGAATTAGTGCCTTCTCGATAGCAGAAAATGTCTACTTAATTTCATTTGTGTTACTTTTATGGTATTTCAGGAAAAAATTAAATTAATTTTTTTTCATCTTTAAGGGATTATATCATCATATAAAAGACCCATTGGAAAAAAACTCCTATTTTTTTTCACACTTACGCCCTGTATATATGCAAATATAAAATCAGTTATAAACCCATTTTCATTAAGAAATCATCAAATCAATGTGAACATTTCGAAATTTTGGAAAGAAAATTAAAATAAGAATCTTTTATTTTCCAGTTTGTAACAGATGTTCAAAATTGCCACTTTCTTTTTCTCAACGTTTTATTAATTTAATGTCTATAATGTCTATTTCATATCGGATAGCTGTTTTCACCCAAATGCATGATGACGATTAAAAATCTAAAAGTTAAAAATCTAAAGTGGTATAAGATCAGGACAGGACTGTGTACGGGCCTTGAGTGTATATGTATAAATACTATAGATAGAGATGTACCATGAACAAAGTAGTTTTATATAAATATAAGAGAGAAAAAAAAAGACAAATGAGAAAAATCATATACAAACTGTGATCATGTACATCTTAAGCAAACTAGATGTCCATATATTCCCCTCTAGGGAGAAACAGTGTTGCAGTATATGTTCCTATTTTAGTTTTAAATAAATTTTTCTTTCATACTCAAGGATAAGGGCCACAATCCCCTAGTAATCAATTTACCATGATAAAATGGCTGCAGTATATGTTTCATCCTGTTGAAGATGTATACGATACATTTCATCATTATCAGGGCTAGCTGAAAAATGGTTCAGATCTGTCGCACGTTTGTTGTTTTTTGAGAAAAATATTCGTCTTGTAGGGTTTTGATTATTTACATCACCAAATAAAATGTATATGTCTATGCCTCATCAATGAAAACGACAGGTCTAATAAATTATTGTTTAAATGTTAAATTGAACAATATTGTATTCGTTAAAATTTGTTGATAAATACAGATATTCTGATAAGCATTTCTACGTTGAGGGAAGAAATATATTTTAGCCATTAGTAGATATTGATTATTCCCAGCAAAATATTTGCATTAAATAAACTTCAGGAAAGTTACGTTACTGTTTCACTCTAGCAAAACTGTATATTGTAGCCTCGGTTGTAGCTATTAGGCTTTCATTCTAGGATGACTAGTTCTATAGCAATACCAGCAAATATTTCTTTCTAGTTCAAATAAGTGGTTTTATGGCCACTATTAAAAGAGCTTCTTGACTACGTGCGCTTAGATTGGTTTAATTATTAACTTTGTCGTTAAAGTAAAATTTAAAATAAGTACCTACAATTTGGACAGAGTTTTTAGTAGAATCAACTAACACTAGCTTTTCACTTTTAACTCCTTTAATATAAAATAAAAATTTTAAGTTAACGTTATTCACTAATAATCACTATAGGTACTAACACTACACATTATCTCTCTCTCTCTCTCTCTCATGTATTATATATTTATTATTATTTTTTATATACTACTACTTTACATTTTAATAACTGTAATTTAATATCTAATTATCAAGTTAGTAGAGAAATTATTGTTCAGAAGATTAAAGCTTTATCTAAAAAAGGTGCAGGGCCTGACAATTTGCCTACGGATTTCTTAAAAAAATGTACTGATGGCATCTCTGGAAGGAAGGACACTTTCCTAATATATGAAAAAAAGCAAATATTATTCCCATTTTTAAATCGGGAAATAAACAATTTGTTGAAAATTACCGTCCAATATCAAAGTTATGTATTGGAGCCAAACTTTTTGAATCTATAATTCGTGATTTCTTGTATTATGATGTTTTGAGTCTTCTTAATATAGAGCAACATGGGTTTATGAAAAAGAGATCTGTTGACAGTAATTTGTTTATCTATACAGAATATATTCTCTCTAATATGAATAAAAAAATTCAGGTGGATGCTGTTTACACGGACTTCAGTAAAGCTTTTGATAAAATAGATCATAGAATAATGTTAAACAAGCTTGCGGGTGTTGGTGTAAATGGTTCTCTACTTCGTTGGTTTCAGTCTTATCTTTCGAACAGATGTCAGTCGGTTAGACTGGGTCAATATGGTTCAGATTTCTTGTTGCCAACATCGGGTGTTCCTCAGGGATCGCATTTGGGTCCATTATTATTTAACATATATGTTAATGATATTACCAAATGTTTTAAGTTCTCTAAATTTTTAATGTATGCAGACGATCTCAAAGTTTTTCTTTCTATAAGTAGTACTAGAGATGCTGATTTATTGCAAGATTTAAACACTTTTAAAAAATATTGTGATGATAACAGCTTACATATAAATTTCAAGAAATGCCGTCATATTACATTCAGTAGAAACAAAAATCAAATTGCAACAAACTTTTTACTGGAAAATTACAATTTGCAGAAAGTATCACAAATATCAGATCTCGGCATAATTTTTGACAGAAAGATGATTTTTGACCGTCATATTAGTTACATTTCTAATTAGGCTAATAAAATGTTAGGTTTTTTGTGTAGAAATTGTGTTGATCTAAAAAAACCGGCTACACTTCGCGTTTTATTTATGGCTTATATTAACAGTTCGTTAAGTTATGGTTCAGTAGTCTGGAATCCTCAATATAATGTTTACATAAACCACCTTGAAGGAATCCAAAATCCCGATATTGTAGATAGCTTTTTAATTCGAGATAGGTTGAACTTATTATCTCTGGAAAGTAGAAGACGCATAACTGATATTAAATTTATTTATAAAGTTGTTAATAATCTAATTGATTCTATTGAAATTAATAGTCTTATTAATTATAACGTTCCATCATATTTCACGAGAAATACAAATATATTTTACTGTGATTTTGCCAATACCAATTATTTTTTCAATTCGCCTTTAAATAGATGCTTATCCTCTTGTAATAATATTTCGAACGATATTAATGTTGATGTTTTTTCTGTCTCAAGTAGCTCCTTTGATAGGACTTTAAAAAAATATTTTCGATAATTATATTTAAATTAGCGCTAGGTATTTTTCATATATTGTTTCATTGCACTTCATTCTTCAATTATTTATCTTTTGTTTAAACATGTCTTAATTTCTTGTATACTTATATTTATGTAACAATCATTATTATAATGTACCTATAAGGGAATACGTTTTTTGGGTTTGTCCTGTTTGTATTCCTTAAGCAACAATAAACAATAACATTTGTTTCCTTGTGTAGGTATTATTTGTTAATGAATACGAAATAAGGGGAGTCCCTCCATCTTGTTATAATGTCGGACACAAATTGGGTATATATAAAGTCGGTTACCTACTGCAATTAGTTATCTTAGTTACCTTTAGTAGAAGTGATAGAAAATATATAACTATTCTAATATTAACATAATAATTGGTACGTGATTTTGTAACATTAACAAAAAATATTCTAACGACCTTGTTAACAAAACTTTTTTTATTGGTCCATTTGCCTCAGTGTAACTTATTCACAAGCTTTACATCTAAGGCTTTTTGTTAGTGCTTTTTCTTTGATAATTTCTCAAACACCAACTTAAACTTCAAGCAATTCCGTCACTATTGAAGACACAGTATATTGTGTATCTATTCTTTCTTAGTAGTTAAGTTATAAGTTACATTTTAGTAAATAAATTATTACTTCATATTGTACAGCTTGATGATAAAGTTTGGAAGAAAATTCATCACTTTATATATTGATTGATTTAAAAAAAAAAACGTCGAGACACTGTATATACAGTATACAGTGTGGCGACCAATAAATTTGTTTTTTATATAGAATACTCTGTATTTTTTTTTCATATTCGGATACGGTGATGTAGGGTTTGATGGGTCTAGCTCAAATAACAAGTGAGATATTGCGAGGAAATGACATTTATTGCAAAAAGTTATTTAACGTCATTTTTCATAAAAAAAATTGTACTTGGATACGAAGTAAATGTAAATCATTAACGGAAAAAAAACGAAAAAAATTGCAAGTTTATCAATAAAAATTAGGGTTCTTTTTGATGGCACTCAGGTTACTGATAAAAATGATTAAATTTCGTATTTTTGTCGTTGACAGACCACCAACAGCATGATCTATGGTGAGTAAATTGGTCGCCAAGTTTAGAGAGACTGGGTGTGTAAGAGATAGGACACGACAAGGTCGACCTCAAATCGCTGAAGAAACCAAGTTAAATGTATTGCTGGAAATTGAAGAAAATTCGCCATCAGTCAACAAGATAACTAGTCCTAAACAGCAATGTGGACCAATCATATGTTGTAAAGTTGCTTCAAACAGAAAAGTATCATGGATATAATGTCCAGCTGACACATAAGTTAAATGAGGATTACCCAGACCGCCGGTTGCACTTTTGTGAACAATTAATGTTACGGTGTGATGAAAATCCAAACTTTTTAAACAACATAATTTTTTCTGACGAGGCCACATTCTGTTTAAATCGCTCGGTACATCGCCATACTTGTAGATATTGGTCAATTGACAATCCCCATTGGATGTAAGAATTCCACAGTCAGCAGAAAGGCAAATTAAATAATATATGTGTGAGCATCATAGAAAGGTGATTTTTAGGTCTTTACTTTTTTTAAGAAAATCTCACTGCTGTTAGATACGAGTAGATTTAGATTTTCTGCGTTTTCAGTTGGTGCCTGTTGTAGCAGTTCCTTTCACCAACGCTGCAGACGGTGATATACCCCATGAAAATATTTGGTTTCAACTAGATGGAGTTCCACTTCACTTTGGCTTAGAATTTCGGCAATATCTTCATGATACATTTTCTGAAAGATGGATAGGGCGGAGAGGATATCTTGAGTGGCCCCCGAGTTCCTCCAACTTGACTCCTCTGGATTTTTTCTATGGAGTTATTTAAAATCTAGGGTATACTTCAATCGACCAAACAATTTAGCAGATTTACAACTGAGAATTCGTGTTGAAATGGAAAGAATCAACCCAGAAATTATTAAGCATAGTGTGTAAAGTGTTTACACTCGCGTGGGCCAGTGCCAAATTGTTGGCGGAGGGTAATTTGAAAATGCACGTTAAATTTCGTTAATTATTTGCATTTGTTTTGTACACAAGTACAATTTTTTTAATGAAAAATGACGTTAAATAATTTTTTGAAATAAATGTCATTTTCTCGCAATATCTCGCTTGTTATTTGAGATAGATCCATCCCCTACATCACTGTATTTTACAACCGTGAAATAGTGAAATTATTGAATTAAGTTGATAACAATGTAATGGTCTACTGTCATTTATAATTAGAAACCGACTAAATTAATAGCCGAGAAGAACACTAGTAGTTCTGACGTCACTAAACAATAAACGTCAGATGGTTGGCTTCGATATAGAAGGACAATAGCTGGAACCAAACGTTCTACGGCTCATAACGTTCAACAAATTTTATTCCACCCACAATCTTAAATTTCGGACAGCCAACATTATTTGAAATATAAAATGATACTTTTAACGGAAGCACTGTGAAATTCCGGGTTTGATATTCATATTATTGTGGTGTTTTAATTTAAAATTATTCGTCCGAAAATTAATTTGGAAGTTATTCACGATTTCTGTCTCTCCTTAGCGTATTTAGAAGCTGAAATGAAATTTACCAAGATTTATTTTAAAGAGGTCTTGACAAGGGAATCGCATTTGAACAACTCAAGTGAAAAACTTAATAAGTTGAGTTGACAATAACAGATACGAACTAATTACATTGTAAGGAAAATTAGAGAAATTTCACTCAATAATGTATCAATTTATGTTGATATTAAATTGAATAAGTGACCTTCATTATACTCACTATACAAGGAAATTCAGAACTTGTCTCAAAAAATTTTCTTGAATGATCAAAGTACTATAGTCTGTTTAGAAATGAAAGAGAGTAATTAAAGCTTATTATGTATGCAAATCGTAAATAAATGTAGTACTGGTGCTTATATTCAATATTTTTATATTATGTATTATCGGTATAGATGAGGTATACTTTAAAAAAAAACTTTGTGTGATCGAACCGTACTAAATTGTAGCAGGTAGCTAAAATTTAATCCCCAACAATCCGTCTTTGTCTATGTCGCTTCAATTTCTCGGTTCATTTCTCTTATAAGTAAACAATATAAAAACAGCATTTCAAAACTAGGGGCTACTTTAAGCATCATAACCGGGTTAAGAGGGTTTTTAGTAATTTAAATAAAATTATTCAATATTATTATCAAAATATTTATTTAAATTTAATTAATAGACTTTTATGCCACACAAAAATATATGTATTTTGAAAGTTCAAATTATGGTGAGTAAATGTAGTGTTGTATAAATGTACAATAAAGAAAATAAAAAAGTAGGTATATTAAAATTCATCCTCTGAATATTCTGATGAATTATCTTCGTCTCCTAGATTGATAACGATAGGTTCCACAGTAACGTCAATTAAATTATCGAGTTCCCACATTTTCTCATCTTCTTTTTGTACATGATGTATACATCTTTTCCAGTTATCTGCAGTTACTCGTTCCAAAGATTTTTTTAACAAAATTTAATTTTAACAACAAGAAGTCTAAATGATTTAAAGTCAGTCCCTTGGTATTAATCCTGGCACCCATTGTATATGATATGGATATAACTGAGCGTCGTGTATGATACGCCACACTGCTGCAATATGCCGTGGACGCCTCGGACCTCCACCTCTTCCACGATTGAGTTGGAAATTTTCCGTGTCATGCTCGCGTTACACTATACTTACACTCATTTCACATCTCAGTAAAAGTAGCTGCATTTGGCACATATTTACCGGGAAATACTTCTGCTAAAAAAATTTCGCTTTACCATAAATTAAAACGATATCCATCAACTCCGAGTTGCTATACACGTAAGGCATTTTTGACACTTGAAAAGCTAATGTAAATACTTGCATCACAAAAACGTTAATACCTACTATAAGTAATTCGATTTTTCAATATTCGCCTGGCTAGAGATTACAATAGCCCGGCGATGTAAAGGTTGAAAATACTATAACTTCAATAATTTTTTACTCGGAGACTATAAGATTTTAACGATTTTTTGCGATATTGGCTTTCATAACGCATCTCTCCCAATTTTTTTTAGTTAAGTTCTGAATCACCCTGTAATAATATGAGGATAATCCAAATTTAATAAGTACGACTGAAGTTTTAACAATTATTTTCTCATATTTATAAACAAGAATGACCAGTCTGATATGCAGAACTATGCAAGTTTATGTTATAACAATATTTTCATCTACAATTAAATTTAAAAAATACGTATTTTGAAACATTTCTGTACTTAAAAATTTGTTGATTAGACCGCTTTCTGTCGTTATATGTTCGTTTTACTTCAATACCTGAATATTCGTAAGAGGAATACGCCATCCTTAATGAAAACAATTTATTTTTACATTCTTTATAACCCTTTAAAGAAACACACTTATTTCAAAAACATCCTGTATACAATATGTTTGTATAAAAAATCCATAAATATGTATAATAGTTTTTTCTATAGCACAGTTTTTTTATATCCATCTACATACGAAAATGTGAGGTACAGATGTTTAACGTATAAAATTTGAATAAAATACCACTAAAATTTCATTTTTTTTTACCTCACCTTTATAAAATATACCAATTTTAACAATAATTTTGAGTGTGATTCTTTATTATAATATGGGATATTTCTCAATTTATGTGTGTAGACATATTTAATTTTGCATATTCTCATTTTAATTTCATATTTATTATATCTATTTCCGTTTTAATAGATAAGAGGATTATACTAAGTGATTGAGCCTACATCATCAATAACTTCTTGGTTAACGGCTAAAAGGGAAGCCAGCTTTCTCTATTACGGTTTACTGACCCGTTGTATTAAATAGTTAAATAGAAGGTCTATTCGGTTTGTAAAGGCTAACTTCTGTGTGTGTTGACTAGAGAGGTTAGGATTGTTGTGGTGTAACTTTGTACTCACAAATTGAGCTGAAAATTGCCTATATCAATTTTGGTTGAATATAAAAAGTTCTAATAAATTTTAAAATTATGTGTGCGTTTGCATTTTTAAGTTAATGAGAATGTGAATTATTTTTAAGCAACTTTTCGTCTGATAAAACATAAACTGATATACATATCTGGCGATTTTTGAAAATTTGAGATACCATATACCGTAGAGATTACATTTCCATATCACTCATCCAAATGAATATCATTACAAATCAAAAAGATTAACTTTTCAGAAATTAATTATGTACCTAAAAGTTGATGTGAGAGTTTTAATTTGTCAGTCCCTTGACTTTAATTGATGTTATGTAAAAAGGAGTTATTTACTGTAGTTATTCTAGCTTAGAAGTCTTTATCTGAGTTACATGTATCGTATTTTTTCTGCTTTTCTATTAAAAATTATGCTACTGTTTTCCACGTTTACTAAAGATATTATTTAAGAAATCGTTTAATTTTCATAACAATAAAAATTATTCTACTAATCACAATACCGTATGCAATATTTTTTGTCAGCATCTGATGCAGCCGTCATCTTTAGGCCACTAGTGCAAGATGTACTTCAAGCCGATAATTTTTTAAACTTCTTTTGTTGTTGAGGAATTAAATTCTATTAATACTAATAATAGCAACATATATCGACGATGTTTGCATAAAATAATTAGTACCATTTTAAACAATAACATCTCAAGATGTTAACAGTGTTCTGTAAAAATATTTCTTGGATTCCAAGAAGAAGAATATTATATATTTATTTATTCATTGAATGTGTATTGTAAGCTTTGCCATGCTCTTTGATGTTTGGAGAGCATGCAACTAGCAATACAGTATTCTAGATTGTGTTATTCTAGAACTGTTATTGACTAATTTTTAATTTCAAACATTTGATAGTAATTAAATAAAGTAAATTGTAGTTTTGGCAGTGTGCAACGAAGGAACGAAGAATAAATGCAAAATACTACAGCTAACCGGATTAACTGTTAACTATCAAGTACTTTGGTATTATTATTAATAAAAATGTTTATTTTCGCCTTTTCTCTCTTGACATATCTAGCCATCTCGAGTTTAGCCCCATGTTTTAACATCGAGCTAGAATTCCGAAATAATTTTTTTATTATCTTTTAGGCCTCGCTGAGGACGTGGTTTAAAATTTTGTACTTAGTCATAGTTAACCCTGTATAGGAATAGTCATATAATAAGGTAAAAAAACACAAAGATAAATTTAAAAAATACACACTTAAAACAATAAACAGAAACACAATTTGTAGCAAAACGGAATTACATCTAAACTATATAAACAAAGTTCCAATAAAAACTGTTGCAATTTATTCTTAAAATCACCCTGTGTAAGTGAGTTTGTTATATCTGATGATAAATGATCTTAATAGTGAGGCAATTTGGTAGTTTCAGAGAAATATTATATTTAGGTATTACATTTCCTTGTATTGTATTGAAACTTTAAAAATAATGGGGAATAAGGTCACCGATAAATACGTTTATATTTTGTTTAGGGGTGTTTTTTTTCATTATTTATATATACTCTGTATTAGACTTATTTGGAAAAAAGTATATTTTTATTTTAATTTTGACAGCATGTAATGATAGTTCCATTATGTACACGGAATATTGAGACACTCTGTACATTGCGCTACCATATGATATAATAATTAGGATATCAGTGCTGTTGACAGGCGATAATGCAGGCAATGCATAATAATGGAAGGAAAATTTTCAATATTCACATTCATACAAAAATAAGTGTTTGTTTAGAATAGGTATTATTTAAATTAGTATTAATTAACCTTGATTTTCACTTTCAAAAAGTACTCACAATACACACAATTAGATGAGCATTTAATTAACAACGCCTTCCAGGCATATAGTCGAGGAAAAACATTCTATAGCTTAGTGTGTGAGTTGTTTAATTTGTACTTCAGAACTTTAGGGCACGGAAGATACTTAACAGACGCAATTTGCAGGCCTAAATTATCGAAGTTGGTATAAATTCATATTAATAATTACTTTGTAAAAGACAGGGGAGGGTTATCTTTTACATATTTAAAACACCAGATGGGAATAATATTCTAATTTGTTACAACACTCCCACAAGTAATTCATTTTTTGCGTTGGTATAGGCGCAAAAATACAGGGCGATTCCATTAGCGTCTTTATAAAGTTTGGCAATGCAAAGTATATTAAATTTTATGAAGAAATGTTCACATACACGTAGGTTTTATTTTTTTTATTCAGAAGTCATAGGGCATTTAAAGTTTCATATGTATATATGTCCATTCCATAGTAGCCATGTTTGGCCTCTTGAAAATCCACATATGACCAGGACGCTTAATTTTAAGATGAGATAAATGTTTGGAGTGGCATATTTGACTACACATAAATGTATTTAATGGAAATTTACATGCAGAGAGGTTCCATTACTTTTTCTTCCATCTTCTGGAAAATCAAACAATGTGGTGATCCACTTGATACAGACTCTGTAGTATCAGCATGAACCCCTCTCCGAGGAAAACAAGTGATTCAGTAATTCCATACACATTTCCCAAGTAAATGGAGTATTAACGGAGGTCCTATACCATGTCCACCTAGATCACCCGATCTGAATTTTTGCAATTTTTATTTATGGTCACTTCAAGCAACTTGTGTTTGCCGTATACATAAATGATCGTTATCAATTATTTATTGTAGAGGACTCAATATTCTGAAACGATGTTATGGGTTTAAATTATTTTCGGCCATGTCAAAATTATTTATGGACAAACATTTTATATGTACAAGAAATTAGATTAAAAATAATTCTACCTTTAGGCCTTTTAATCGTCAAAATTCATAGTAAACATCTGTCATCCAGAATCTGACAACTTTTCAATTCAATTTGTCAAAGTTAATAACCAACAAACTTCCTAATATCAGTGAAATTTATATTTGTAAAGAGAAGCCTTTTCCGACCGTGTTTTGTCGGTTTATTGATTTTATCTTGACGACGACTAGGTCACGCTTTATGCAGATTTAAAAAAAATAAACTCGGTTGTATAAATTTAGTTGGGCACGTTATTAAAACTGACTCACTACTAATTAAATATACATTATCCTCTTTTTCTTTAGCTCTTCAAAAACAAGTCAACCAAGACATCGAACAAATGTTGGGCGATGGAATCATTGATCCCTCTACGTCTCCTTGGATATCGTCCATTGTGATGGTGCGGAAACTTGATATTCGATACCGATTTTGCGTTAATTACAAGAAATTTAATAAAGTTAGCTTACCAGATGCCTATCCTATTCCATTAGTAAATACCACTTTGTATAAACTAAGGGACGCTTGACAAAAATCTGGATACTGGCGGATTCGGCTAGCAGAAGCTTCCAGACCACTCACCGCCTCTTGTAGCACCAACAAGAGGATTGTTTCAGTTTCGTCAGATGGCCTTTGGCTTACCCGACGCACCAGCTATTTGGCAGTGGTTCATTAATCCAGTAATGTAGGTCTCCAGATCTACACATTCGTCTCCTTTGACGATATTATTAAATACTGAAAGAAGTATTATTTTGAATTAGGCAGGTTTCACAATGAAGCAAGATAAATGTTGCAAACCTGAGTTTCGATAACTGAGTTATATTAAGGATAGACCTGAATAAAGTGGAAGCCGCTCTTTCAAATCCCAACATCAATCTGTGTCGTAGAGGTACGCCGTCTCGTAGGTATGGCACCTTGGTATCGATATATCTACAATTATATTAATGAAAAAAAATATGTGAACCAAACAGTGTGATAGATCTTTTGATATCATTAAGAACTAGTTGGTATGAGCTTCAGTGCTATGCTAATCTAATTTCGACAAAACTTTTTTCATGCAGGCTGATGCTTCGGATTGTGGATTGGGTAGTTCTAAAATTAGACTTTAGGAAACACCTCAACGCCAACTGCTTCAAATCTATTGGTTTGCTAGAATGATAGCTCAGGTCAATCAATACTCAAAACATTATTTCTATTTATTTTTTTCCACTTAAAGTCTACATTGTCTACTATTTTTTTGGGTAAGGGGTGTGGGTTTAAATTATTTTCGGCCATAATGTCAAAATAATATGTGGACAAGCATTTTATATAAGAAATTAGATTAAAAAATATATATAAATTTATAGTAAACATCGTCATCTAGAATCTGACAGTTTATGCACTCAAATTTGGAAATAAAACTACTGTAAACTACACCATTATTATCCATTATTGCGTTGTAATTGTATAATTATTGAGTTTTTACTGTATCCAAAATAAATACTTTAAAGTGGGATTAGATTTCTCCTTGTTGTCAACAGCCAAAACACGGCGGATGGAGCACTGACACACTAAATCACGTTATGTTAAGCTAGTGCATTCATCAACAGCGAAACACGTAACAACGAATACTCATTCAAGAAAATCAGGTCGTTGTTTGCTGTAATCAAATTTTGCTTCTTGATTATTATAATAAATGGTATTTGATTTTTTCAAATTATGGTTACTAATCAGTGTCCAAAGAGACAACTATTTTAAATGAATTAAGTATAACTTCTGCACAATGAAAGATAGGACCTACGTTTATATGAATATTGCTTCATAAACCTATTAAATCTATTTTTCATTGTCAAAATTGTTAAAGAAGTTAAATAATATTAATTTAAACCGGTACATATATAATTTTAATCGAATCTTTAGTCCAATTAAGTGATAATTTTTTTAAACATCTAAGACACGATAACATAGATTCCTCTTAATCAGAATTGCTTTTATAAACCTGTATAGTTTAACAAAAAATTGGATGCTCTTTACATCAGAAGTGTATTTGAGAAGAATATTCTTGTTATACAGTGTCTTGCACGTGCATGATCTACTGGGAATTAGAAGAACAGGAATATTTATATTTTGAGATAATATGTTAATATCTTGTTGAGGACATTCGTATATATAGCAGGGTTAACTACTAAGTACAATCATTTTAACAATGTGCTGTGCTTAGGAAGATCTAAAAGGTAATAATAGAAATATTTAAAAAATAAAGCAAAACCCTCGTTTCCTTCGGAAAATCGGTGCCTATGAATGATAAACAATGTCCGAGATGGCTTAGATCAGTCAACCATACGGTCGTTTTTTTTTACAGTAGAAATTACGAAAATGAACATTAAAAATAATACCTGATAGGTAACAGCTAATCCGTTATTTATTCTAAGAAAATCGAACGAGATTAATATGAATAGATAATAGAAAACTTTGAATGCACCCGCGGCAGTCTTTAATTATAAAATTTTGACCGATAATTTAGAAAAACAAACTGGCGAACTTTATTATAGGAAAATATCTGTACCTGACACATATTTATTTATTTAATTCTATAAAATGTTTAAAATTGAAAAAAATAGGCACTAAAAACTGAAGGAAAACAGAAAATCACAAACTAAAATGCATGGTTTTAATTATGATAAGTAATTGTTGGTGGTTGCCTAACTCTCTAAACGTCAAACGTGCGGTCGCGACTGCCAGCCGGCAGTGTCGGCGATAAATTGGGGTTTAATATGGTTTCGAAATTTTTTTTCGCCTTATAAATAAGTTTGGAAATTTTTTGAAGAACAATTCCGTTAATTCATATTTTTCTGTATCCCCTCTTAAAATATTTGTAGTTAGTCATATGTAATGCAATCCAACGTATGAATAAAATTAGGGTTTGAAATAGAAATAATGCAGTAGTATTATCAAATGAAATCGCAGTGTGGACTCTTCTTATCTTATACACCTTCATCCATTTATGAAATCTGTTATTTTGCATACTAGGTTTGTTTTAATTAAAAATATTTAAATTAGTTTTTATTCCTGACAAAAAACATTATAACATATTTACAGTAGCTACACATGACAATCAATTAATAAATTGAAAAAAGTCGGCTGTTGCATTGTTCATGTCTACTGCATGTTAATGAAATTGATTGACATAATCTAACATATTATTAAAATCTGGTACCAGTGAAGTAATCTATACATTTGTATAGGGTGTGTCTAAAAAAATACTAAAAGTACTAGTGGACAAATGTCCAGTATATCAAGTGAAGTGGTAACATGTTAACCCTGTAACAAATATAAATGCATTTGTCCATCTCTTTTCCTTATTAAAGTAAGTCACATGTTTACAATAGCTTTGGTGATATCAATGGCTATTTTTTACATTACAGCGAGCTTCTAAAATCGCCTTCATATATTTATAGATTAAAACAAATTTCATTAACACATGCAGCAACAACGCTTTCCTTTGGATCTATGAAAAATCCATATTTTGTAGTTTTGTCAATGGCCAACCGTGTCGTCTTCGTAATGATTTGTTTTATACCCTAAACGTGGGCCATTCAGAAAGAAACTGAAAAATTTTAATAGATTTTTTGGACATAGTTTATTTTTTCCATTTTTATCTAAATTGTAATAAATATAATAATAAAGTTACTGCAAATAATTACGTTGAAAATTAACAAATTTATTTGCATATTGAACATTGATTTGTAGGTATAGAAGTAGATTTTTTTCTTTATATTTTTGGAATAATTTTATAATAGTATTAGGTAATTGGTAGTAATAGTATCTTCAATTGATGTATAAATACAAAATAAATGATTTTGAAAAAAATTTTTGATTTTTTTAATAGAGAGAAACGTTAATCAAATGTAGCTTTGTAAGATATTATTGAAACGCATATTTTAAAAATAAGGTAGCATAAATAGAAGGTTGCCGTTTAAGATTATTTTGTTGGGGTGACTAAGGATGATAATAGGGTAGGATAGAACGAGTTAGTTAATACTTCATTTGGGTTCCCCCTCTATATTATAAAAATGGATCCGAGGGATTTTTGATATATTTTTTGTTCCTTAGATTTTTTGTTATTGTAAGTTTTCAAATTTTCACTTATTCAGTAGTGTGTGAATTGTTGTAATGATGATTCCATGAGCACCGCATGTATCATTTTAGAGAGTTCTTAAATATATAACAATACACATGTTGGTATATCCAAAAGATGCTCATTTATTTATACTTTCACAGTTTTTTTTTTATTATTTCGATACGTTAGCCAATACTTTCGCAATTGGATGAGATGCCCCTACGAAAACTCTTTGTAAGGCGTCACAAAACCATAAATATCGTTAAAATATTACTATTTACCTACATATCTAATTAGTTCAATTGAGTTCAGCTCACAATAGTATGAATCCAATAGAAGAATTGAATGACACCGCGAATCTTTGCAATTTCATCTACTTCATATTTCATATATTGAACTTTTTGTGCAGTTGCTAATAATTATACTTTTAAAATTGTGTTATATTGTATTATATTCAATATATTTTCCATTCAAGCATTCTATAATTCATTTCTCCATGCGAATGTTGGCAGTTTTTTCATTCGTCAGCTGCGACAAGATACGTTATCCATGACAGGGACTTTTCAAATACCTTATTGCATGTATCTGCAATTCAGACTGTCACTGACCACTCACAACCTTGGTCGTTTACAGCTCTCAGTTCAACTCGATGTCGACCTGATGCAATGTTGTCAAGTTGAAATATTTTTCTTGCACCTGCCTACCTAGGTTTTAGACATCACAAATAAACGGTTGTACTGACTATTTTAGAATATCATTTTTTCTTGCTCAGTTCAACTTCAGCCAATAATAATTTAAAATGTTAATATCCAATGAAATCAAATAATAATAATCAACTAATTCTATTAAAAATTGCAAGTAACGCGGTCCACTCAGGTTTTCCGGTAGAAAATACGGCCCAATCAAACGATACCCGTACACTCCTGCCCATACGTTGACAACAAATCGCCTCTGAAAGCTAAACCGACAAGTAGCGTGTGGATTTTTCTCTAAGCAATTGTAGCTGTTATGACTGCAACAAAGTTCCAACGTGTCTAATAATAAACCGAGTAATAAACTATTTACGTACATTACATAAAAAACCTACACCCAATGGGTAAATTATTAAGAGAAGCTGAAAAGTGTTTCGTGTTTAACCAGTAAATAATAAAAAAAACATCGTGTTGTCGACAGAAAACTGTCCAAGACCGAAATGGTACGCCGATAATAAATAAATGTTTTCGAATGTTAGGTTATTGCAGTTTAATAATTTTGATTTACGTTTTCACTACGTTTTTACAAATAAATATGAATTTTTAGTATTACTCGTAAGTAAAATTAATTATTCAGTTTGTAGTTACGTACATCTAGCCTAGAAATTTATTGTTTTTTAAGTAGTATGGTACTAACCTGTTAACTGCACTTATCCGTCCATAGCACTTTATTAATAAAATTAGGGTCAGTCGCATTTCGTAAACATTCTAACATTTCCGCATATTCGGAATTTGTAAAATTATGCATTTACGCGAGACCGAAATAAACAAACTACTGCTTACTGGTTGTATTCTCACTATTCCCTCCATCCTCCCTCCAAATGTGTGGCGTGATATACAAGTTTGGGGGGAAAGAAATGCGGGAAATGCGGGAAATGCGGGTAAATTTGAATAACACGCTGATGTGTTAGACGATATTATGTATGTAAACATGATGTGGCAACGATGTTTAATCCGGTCGTAGGGGTGCGTCCTCAGAAAGTTCGTAGCGCACCAGGAGCTTCGTGTTACTGATTTTTATAGGGTGATTTGTTTATTTTTTTAAAGGTCGAGTAAAAAAAATTGTTTTCGATTTTCTGTCTTTATTAAGCGTCCCGAATACGTGGTTTAAATTAATGACATTATGACTGACTCACTCTGTATACAGTATTTTCAGCGAAAATATTTAACGTGTTTTCTAATGCGAATGAAATACCTGCATTGCAATACATTTTTAGATGATAGATGAACAATACACTTTTACAGAGAAGGATAGCTGATTCATATTTAGATGATGGATGGACGAATTCTATTCAAAAAATCTTCCTATACAGAAGTTATTTCTGCCCCTGACGACTCGCATAGTGTATTTATTATTAAATTCCAATAATAAAAACTACTGTATTTTTAATAATTTGTTCATACGAGATATCTTGCATATTATATAGACTAGCTTAAACCTGTACTTTTGTACATTTTAACAAGACTTTTTGCCATTAAACGTAAAAAATTTTCCCTTTTTTAACTGTCATCACACTCCATATGGCTACAAAAATAATTTAATACATTTTTAAATTGTCTTCTGTTACATTTAGATTAAACGAATGAAAATATTTTAACTGATTGATGAACTCTTTCCTATATACATTTTTTTAACATGTGTATATTGGTCAATTTTTTGCACATTGATATTCATTCATATATGTGGAATAATACCTATTAGTTATTGAAAAAATTTTCTCTATGCATATTATTGTTAGTTATGAAAGTAAGTATATATAAATTATAAGAAAATTTAAATTACCGACTCAGTAAAATTACATATCTATATTTCACAAATCCAACCTAAAAATTATAATGTATAAATCAATACAAATTATAGTGACGGAAATTTACGATGAAATTTAGCGTAATATTTGTAAAATCACATAACATAATATGGAATTTTATCCACGTTTATTTCTGTAATATTACAGTGTACTAATTTAATTTACAAAAAATTATTCAGGACTCTATAAGATAGCCGAAGTACATCTTTTTAGAGACACCCTGTAAAATTCACCTACTTCTAGACTACCGGTAGAAAATATGCAAAAATTGAGTTGTTTTTATGATGAAGTGATCGATTCGAATGTGCATAAAACGGTGTGTTTAATTAATCGTATTAATCACGTTAATGTGTTTGTTTGTCAGTAAAAGAGACACTTTCAGACCGCCCCAAGCTATTTATTTAATATTCGATATGATGTGACTCACCCATATTGTATTTTAATTTTGTTAATATTTTTCATTATGTTCCGTCTCACTTCCTTCATAAATATCAAATCGATGAGACAAAGACGAGAACACAATAACTCGTGAAATGAAATAAGTAATAAATAAAAATGACCTTGCTGCCTCGTGTGCTAATTTACCATTATTCCAGTTTCGCCAGTCTTCTGATACACTCGGGTAATCGTAATTAATTTATCAGAGTCATTTTGATATTTCACTGAACGGTGAAAGTTTACTGTTTTATTGTTTAAGCTTTCTTTCTTTCTTTTAATTTATGTTGAATTTATTTTACACTATTACGAATGTAATGACAGATTTTTATCTGCTCCTTTTATTTATTACGATATTTGCGTCACAAGAGCCTGGGTACAGGGACTGGAATATTATTGTTAGTATGATTATTATTGTTATATTAATAAATTGTACATTTATGCTCAACAAGCTCTCTATTAAGGGAGCCGTAGTCTTGAAATGGTGTTTTCTACAAATACAAGTACATTTAAACACTTGAGAACTGAATAATATAGGGTTTAGCAAATAACAGGAATGTTATCTCATGCCACCTGCAAATATTTAAAGATACCAAAGTAAAACGAATATATAACTACAGAAAGCGGTCTAACCAACAAATTTTTAGGTACAGGAATCTTTCAAAATACGGTTTTTTTAATTCAACTGTAGATATAAATATTGTTATAACATAAACTTACACAGTTCTGCATATAAGATTGTTTACTTTTGAAATGTGAAAATAATTGTTAAAATGTGGGGTTAGAAATAGCAACGTAATGTGTGTCTTACAAATGCAATTTAAAAGTTATTATATTATTTGAGGAGAATTTAAATAAGAAAAGTGGATAAACAAAATGTCAATAATTTTATTTTTAATATTACTTTTGCTCTACGTATTCCATTTTTCGAAATTGCTGTAACTAAAAAAACATCACAAATTTGATCATTTTACAGCGAGAAATTCGGCGAACTTAAGCCGGTTACAGACACACGTACAATATATTGCATTAAAAATGGTACCTAAAATCTCTTTAAAATAAATTTAGCGACTTGTTTTGACTACTGACGTATTTGTAATGCAATCTACTTTAAGCTTTTAACATTTTAACTCTTAGTTGTTTCGAGTTGCTAACACAAATCTAATTAAACTACTCAGACCTTCTAGTGGTTCAAAATTGTTTTGAGAGACTGCCGTTATTATTGTAATAGATTTGTAATAATTGTAATACATTTCTTGATATACCTATGTACGTATGTACAGGGACGAACGTACATACATGCTATTAGATTTATAAGAATAAGCTTATAAAGCCAATGTACAGAGTGACCCAGAACTGATGGTTGACCGCCATTACGTAAAAACAGAAAAAAACAATCGAAAAACTGTAAACCTGGGTGTTTATAGTATGATGTAGTGAGTGTTTACCATAAAATACCATCTTGGTAAATTTAACACTCAATGGACAGTGACGTCATCGAAATCATTTTTCCCAATTTTATACCTATTTCTTACATAATATAAAAGTCCTCATTCTTGTCAATAACTTTCACCAGCACACAATGCGAGAGAAGTAAAAATATACCTCAATGAAAATTACAATGGCCGATGGATTGGTACAGAAGGTTCTAATCACTGGTCTCCGAAATCCCCGGATCTATCCCCAATGGATTTTTATTTATGGAGTACCCTGAAAAATGAGGTTATAAGAAATAATGTCATAATTTAGAAGAATTAAAAAAAAAACATTAGGAACGCATGCTAGGGGATAAGTAAAGATACACTTCTAAAAGTTACCCATCTGAAAATCCGACATAGACTAGAATTGTGCTTACAACAATTTGGTGGACACATAGAAAACTTAACATATAATTATTTTCCACGATGATACATACCTAATATTGTTTTTGTTTTGTTCATATTTCAAATTTTACATAATTTTGTTATTAAATAATCGTTATAGTTTTTATTGTGTATTATTTGAACCAAAAATACTAAATTTATTTATTTCTACATTTTTCTGGGTGTAGGTACACATAAGAATAAATAATTTTGATGGAAAATTGGAAAATTTTGTTTTCCATGGCACCGCTGTCAAAATCATAAACATAGGTAATCGAGACTTTTCTATACATATGGTATGAAATTGGAAAAATAATTTCGATGACGTCACTGTCCATTGGGTGTTAAATTTACCAAGATGGTATTTTATGGTAAACACTCACTACATCATACCATAAGCATCTACGGTTTTTCGATTGCTCTTTCTCTTTTTACATAATGGAGGCTAATCATCAGTTCTGGGTCACCCTGTACATACTATTGCAATAATAATGACACTTTTTAAAATGAATTTAGCGACGTGTTTTGAACTGCTGATGTATTCGTAAGTCTTTTCTAAAGTAAGAACTAATACTAAAATTTGAGAGTAAATTCCATTGATTGACAAGGCGCTAAATTAATTTTAAAAATTGTCATTATTACTGCAAAAGTGTACATATATGATTAGTCCGTTTTGTCTACAGACATATTATTTTACATTTTGTTATACAACATATCGACAATATGGCAACGGGTTAAAATTGTTCAGCGTAGCTTACCTTTATGTTTATGTAGATACAAGTGCGATGTTGCTGATGTAAACAGGCGTTTGTTTCTTATGTTTTTGCGTTTCGTGGCACTTTTGGGTCATATATAGATTAAACACTGTCTAGGTAATGCTGTGCAAATTCCACATGACGAAAGGAGGTTTTGTGTAAACGTTATCGGACAATTTGCCACGAGTGGATTCATTTCATTGTATGCTTATGAATTTCACTGTTGTGAGTCTCAACTTCATTAGCGCACAAATATGGCTAGTCAAAGCAAGTAGGTGTGTCTGTTTTCCGTTTTTAACATTACCATAATTATTAGTGGTGATGTGTTGAACTGATAGTATTGTTAACTTATGTCTTTGTTTACAGTATAGATCCGCTCGTAAATATTATGGCGACAATGCTTTGGCTACATCTTGACAAACGGTTTTACTTGAGATATGTATAACATTATGTCGTCTGACTTCACATTGAAGTACTTGTTTTAATTTGAAAAATAATAAACAAAAGTAGCTAATCAATATTTAAAATTTATTATTTTGTTTTTAAATCACTTTTTTATTGCCATTTACTACTGATTTACTGTAATTCTCCTTAAATTAAATAAATCCTTATTTATTACATTTTATATTATATTCTGACAATAAAACAGATAATTTAATGTGGTGAAGTCAGATAGCAAAATTTTATAAATGCCTCAAATAAAACACACATGTTATTTGGAATCGTAATGAAGCGCTCAATACAATAAATATAAATGAAAAAAAAAGTGTAAATTTGCTTTACTATTGACTTTCTAAACGCCCTGTACACATAGGGTAGCTTAATAGAAAAGTTTAATTGAATCTTTACAACTTTAGATTTGGCACGGTGAAATATGTTTTATTAGATCATTCTTGTCATTCCTCTAAAATATTTAATTTGCAGAGAAAGTGTATTCGGATTATTGCTGGCCTTCAATACAGAGCTGATTGTAAAAACCAATTTATTAAATATGGAATGCTTACGTTTCCCTGTGTGTTTATATTTGAATGCTTTGTTTACATTAGGCAGAATTTGACCAATTTCCAAAAGAATAGATTTTACCATGATTATTCGACTAGAAATAATGACAAAATTAGACCTAGTTTTTTAACAGGTTCGCTGCCGGTGGCAGTTTCGATAACATGTTGTCTGTGCCAGTAGTTCTTTTTCTATAAAATTTGAGATTTGATAGTTGAACACTATCTAAATTATGTCTATATGAGTTGTAATAACGAATTTACTGATTGGACTGTAATTTTAATTTCGACGGCATTTTCCGTCAGTGGCACTGCACGTCTAACTAAATTGAAAGCTATACTCCAGTGAGAGTATTATACGTCGCAAATCTTGTCTGTCTAAGTTCTCAGTGAATTACTTTGAAAATTTGGATTTGGGGATTATCTAAGACAAAAAAAAAACGAATTTGTACTCAACTTTGTTCTAAACGCTAGTGGCCGCTACAAAATGTAGGTAGTCTTGGTGGATAAACATAACATTTTTCTCATTGTATGTATCAAAGTAGAATAATATTATTCTCTTAGCTTTTGTACATAAATAATATTATATCAGTACATACTAATTTCAAGTTGCTAAATTTAACCGTTTTAAATTTATTTACTATTTTTGCATTTTATGTAATTTAATGCTGAAGATAAGAGTATGTAAAATTATTTTATTTATTATTAAATTTCAAATTTAGACTTATTTAGTAAGTTATGTGATAGAAAAAAGGTAAAATTTATATTAGGTATATTAAAACCGACGTCATGAAAATTAAATTACAACAAACATAAAATGGTTAAATTTGACAACATAAAATTAGTATCATAATCATTTTCTTTTAAAACTTTGATACATACAGTGAGAAAAAAGTTATGACCAATTTTTATCCGCGAGTACATTTTGTAGCTCCTTTTAGCGTTTAGAACAAAATACGGATTTGTTTTTCAAAGCAATTCATTGAAAACATTCTAAAAATTTTAATAATTATGAATTCGAAACCTTAAATTTGAGGTTCTCTGTCTTTTGAACTAAGGTAGGTTGGCTAAATTGCATTATTTTGTCGCCAACAACCTGCTTATTCACCTCATCTACATCATCTGCCTCATCTGTCGCATTCGTCTCCGTCGAACAACTATGTTCTGAAATTTGCAGGAAACCTTCATCTATATGGTAATGGGCTCTTTTTTGAGGCTGAGATAATACCAGGCTTGCCAGTTTTCCAGCCTTATTCTAATAAAAAAAAAAACAAGGAATTCGAACCGTGTAAACCTATCTTTTAATGCATTTCCCGAAAGCCTGTATAAACTGCCGTATTTGCACGAAGTACTCATATAGTGCAAAAAATACATGCACACAACCTGATTTTTTCACGGTGGATGTCCGACCAAAAAATTACAGTAGAGACCCTTGTGCGTTTTTTACAAAAAGGGTGATTTCTTGTTTACTCTATTTTTGGAATTTGTTTTCCAGCTTGTACATAATAATATTAATATAGTAACTTTTTTGTAACTTACATATTTGACGGTTCACCGCACATTATATGAAAAAAAAATACAATATTTATTTATTATGATTCAGTAAAGATACAAATAAAAGGCTTAGGAGCTTGTTTTTGGAGGGTTCTTAGAGGACTGTCTCCTGAGTGGATACCCAAGAAAGCACAGTCTTCCCCTTCGGTGTTTTCTGCAATAAGGGTGGTTTCTTGGTGGTGATATGGGTGGTTGTGTGGAAATGAGTTCAACTGACAATTCACATCACTGAAAACACAAAGTTACTTGGATACTACATCCCATTGGTTCAAACTGTCATACCTCAAAATACCTATTTAATTAGAACATTCCTATTAAATATGCTTAAATCTTTTTAAAACAATAGATCCTCCGGAACAGCGGTAATGACTTTTATTAAGTACATGTACATGTAGACAAAATATTTTAGATATGACACAATAATCATAAACCACCCCTATTGCGCAAAACAGCGAAGGGGTTGGACTGTGCTTTTTTTGGATGGAAAGACAGTACTTGAAGAAACCTGCAAAAACCAGCTGGTCAGCCTTTTGTTGTATCTTTATTGAACCGTAATAAGTATAGTAAATAAAAGTAAAATAGCCAAAAATCCACAATGGTGTCCAGAGTGATTTTTTGGTTGGAGACAGCCTTTCAATCACACTGAAAAAATCAGCTTGTTCGCGTTTATTTTTTTTGAAATATGATATCTTTACTGAGTTAATATTATAACTGATCATTTTACTAAATTAATTAAAAAAAGACGAGCAAAAATGATAAACCATACGCAAAAAACTATGTCATAGAACCTTTTCATTGTGCCTATGTAAATCACCGTTCGTCAAATGCAGTGTCGACGTAAATAACCCAGCTATAAATGACACCAGAAAAGCGACGGAAAATCCCGTCAGCGGCACCAGAGTGATAGCGAGCCCGACGAATTTTTCCGTCACTGGCACTGAAGGTATTAAGAATGAACAGGACTAGAAGTGGTAGGAATTATTATTCCATTGTCTTCTATAGCAAACTGCCCGAAAATTTTAAAAAATTGTGTACTAAACATTATAACGATGAATTGAGGAAATTCCTTAAAGTAAAGGTTTTCTATTCGTTTGATAAATTTCTTGATCATAAGTTTTTATATTTATCTTTGCACTCGGTTACTAAGTGTAAAGACTGTACTTTTGCATCGTTTGCATTAGTTTTTAGAAATATGCTCTTAGATCTTTCAATTTTGTGACTTGAGTAAACATTTTTATATGTGATGGCACCAATAAACTACTACTAGACGCTGTGAAATTCGTACGTACTGGCACAATGCAATACTCCTTCCATTTACCCGGTGATGATGCACTTTCTGTGCTTATTTTACGAGTATATTTTGCAACTTTATTCAACACATGTTTAACACAATAATACTTGATAATATCAGAAACGAGAAACTAATAACAAATACTGTCTGACTATGGCTTTGAACACGTACCAAATGTGATACCAATATCTATTGCACATATAAGAGGACATTTTTCTTGTAATTTTACAATAAAGTATATAGGAATTTCTCAGCTCGACTCTTTCTACTACAAATGACTATTGTTATAATAGAAAGCTACAATCAAGTCTGTCTGAAAGTAGTATGTCTGAAAAGTTTATAAAAACGTTGGAAGATTCCTGTAAGAAGAAAGTAAGAATATTTAAAATACATATACAAGATTTATTTCAAAAATAACAAAACAATTACTTTAAAATGCAGAACTGCATTATAAAATTGCATACCTAGGTAGAATTAATGTTTGAATGAAATTTGATTTTGTATCCTTCAAACTGGAACGTACTGTAACTGCGGCAAGATTGCAATCACTTGTTGTGCAGTGCACACGCTTCTTTGTTTTGTCACTAATGTGACAAGGGTGTCCGAGAACTCCTTCGAACGTTATCTGGAGCCGAAATATTTGAGAATTTGGCAACATAGCAATGTTGCAATACAACTATATTCATATTCAATTTGCACATGACAGAGTGAAAAAGAAATAGTGTTGCATTTGAAATAAAAAAAGTTAGCTGTTTGAAGTTGTCAAAATATAATGGCAAAAATAAAACGCTCGATATAATATCACTCTGTACATACCATAATTTAGTGTCATCCAAGTCCTTTAAGCATACCAAAAATCAGCTTGACATCAATTTCCAGGAAGAAGTGGTGGATAGTAGCTATAAGGACTTTTATAGAAAAATACCCTAGAATTTTTCGTATAATCCAAATGCGCAATAATTTCCATTTAAAATAACAAAGTGGCTGCCGACTTCGGGTATAGCTAACCGGAAGTACTTTAGAGTTTTAGATAGGTATTTTAGTTAGCCCCAGGGACTTTACCATGTTACCAAATTTTCAATTATTTCGGTACTTTTTAAGATCGAAGGAGTTCTCGGTGGGACATCCTGTATAATATGAGTTTGTTTTTATATGCAATGAAACATACATCAGTAATTTCAAGATTATAGAACTTAATAATGGAGGTACGTTTGTAAAAATCACAATTACAAAAAAAAAATATATAATTTTTAAATTAACATTAATTTTATACAAATCTTCCACGTTTTTTTGATTTCCTGTTTTTGAAATCGAAATGGAGCCTGAATAATTTGATTTATAATAGCCGGAAACCTGTTTATTTCTTAGTTTAAATAAATAATGACGGCAAGAAAATGTATTTTCTATTTACCCTCACATAACATTTCACAGAAGAATTCCTCGTATTCCTATATAAATGTACGAATTGGGACAATGGCTTCCCCACAAAGTGAAAAACACCCACAGGTATGAATTTCCAATGAAATATTTAAATAAATTTCCGCTTCCTCAATAACTGTATCAAAATCTACTTGTCCTCCTTTGTTAGCATCCAGCGTTACAATACATAAAAAATCATGTTTCCTTATGAGAAAAAAATACGTTTTATGTTTTCTTTCCCATGTCGTTTTCAGTTTCCATTGTAAAGAGCTATTGTTGAAATTTATATTCTAATGCATTATCACAGAAATAAGATGCTTAGTGAAATTTTCTTAGTATTAATTATGTTGATAAACAAAAGATAATTAATTCAGTACAAATTTTAGAACTGCAATTACAGTTTCAGAATGACTTGCTACCTCCCGTCTGTCATGTTTTACATTTAGGTAGGTAGTCGAGAAGCTTCAGAAGTTGTATCGAATTTCGTTATTGTATAGAATAAGATTCAGGAATTTTATTTGTGCACATTGTCTAGAATGTCCGTAAACCTTGCAAGAATGAACGTTTACATTATACCCAGAAGATAATTTTTATTTAAGATCAATTTTATCAGTTATTAATGGAGTTAATCAAATTATATACCCATAATAAATGCAAAGTTATTTACTGTAGTGCAACTAAAACTGGATATTCATGGCGACAGTTGTTCACTTTAATAATAAACGTCGGCGTATACAAGTTGCTAAAAAGGTAAATAAATATATAAATGAAAAAAATATTATGTAAATATGTGTTTTAGTGATGTATTTATTTAGGAAAGTGTGAGATAAAAAAATCGTTTAAATGCTAAAAGGGTTATAGTGGCTTTATCAAATAAAGTTTAAGCTGGATTTAATTAAATCGTTTAGCAACATCTAATCCAGTGAATCATAAAATTATGTTTCTAATATTAAATCCAGGGAAATTGTGTATTTACTCTTTGACAGGCAAATCTTTATTTGTGAATTTAGTTCTGTAGTCGACTTAAGATCACCTTTAGGATTACATAACATGCAACCCTTGCAAATGAGTTATTTCCAAATTTAAAGTTTTATATTTTATATTATTATTTACTCAAGGTCGAAAATAATACAGAGTGACTAATTCATAGCTCAGTGATGAGTACGGGAGGTGAGGGTTGGATGATTACCTAGGCGTGCCACTTGAGAAGGGTTCAAACCACACATAATTATCAAAAATAAGTTGACGTCGAGTGAACCTAGCACAATAACAGTTTACTTTACGATAAATGTCTCCCCCGTGCCACCATCTCCACAAACTAGAATGCCGTTCTTTTCGACGGCGATAGTCCTCCACCACCACCCACTTACACCTACCTGATGCGCATTTCGCAGATATCACAACTTTTAATTAATTAATTTATGGCAGGAAAGTCTCAACTTTTAACAAATTTTGCAATACACTTAAACAGTACTGCTCATTGCTACTTTCATATATTATGTGGCATTAAGGTTTGTTTTGAGTTTGTGACAATCTACGATAGATTTGACAATCTACGACAGAAAATATTATACTTGACAAAATTCGTTACAAGTAGAGATTTTGTCACCAATAATTAAATCGCACAAATATTCGCAAATTTCGCATCCATAAGCACGAAAGGTTTAGAATACATTGCACTATATATACACAATATTCAATACTTGTTACTAGCACTGTCACTATAACGGTCACACATTAACACTTATTATATGATATCGTACCATCTTCCGTATAACATTTGTGTATCCATGTTTTATCAAAATTTAATATATTTTTCAATTCAGACTCCAATGTTTTAATATTTATTATAAATAGCTTCTTCGCCATATCACTATTTCGTCTTTTTTTCTCTAGCAGTATACTTTTTTCGATTTATTCATAAGTCACGCATAATTTGCAAAAGCACCCTTCTATATATTTTAGGCAAAATTTCATCTTGTAGGATATAGCAACTCAATTTATTTTACATTTCGCAGTTCTTTGCCACTCTTTATTTCACTATACATATATGCTCCTTGCGTAAATTTTTGTTAATGAACTACATATTTCATCATCACTTACACTCATATTTTGACTTCGCACCCTAAACCCTTATATGTCCATCATCCGATATTCCTCACTTGTTAAATTAGGCCGTTTACGAATTTTAGAATACGCTGTAGAGCTTGAGTTCTTCATTATTAAGAACACAAAATCACTAATAAATTAATTACATTCATAATTAAATTAGCGGAAAGATATACCCGAAATGTTGCCCGCCCGAAAGATATAGCCGCCCATGACAACGCTGGTGATGAAACATCCGTCAATTCGTCACAACCAACCAACCAACCGTCTGTTGGGCGATGTACTAAATAAAATGAATCGAAGGCTTACGTTTCTATCTGGCCAACGCGTATTTGCTGCAGCAAAACCTGTATAATCGGATATGCTCTCAGAGAATTGCAGCACACGATTTTATAGGAAAAATATACGGGCCTGTATGTTTCTTCGTGTTGACTGTTATAAATTGTGAGCGGGTTTATGAGGCACTCTTTAGATTTCTAGATTTTCGGCTGTTGAATATAGAGTGTGTATTTTCTTTTAAACACTTTTGATCGATACTAAGAGAGATTTTGCCCTTTTTATTCGTAACATGCCAAAAGCTCAGAGTTAGTGAATTGTGTAAAATAAAATGTTTATATAATAATTCTATAATGTTGACAAACTTTTGAACCGATTACTTACCTATTTTTCTCTTTATTTGTTTTTTCTCTGTTCTTCATTATGTGTTATCTCACGCCCTCAGACAGTAATCTGACATAAAATGGTTGAGTTCAAATTAAGAGAAGAATTAATATTATATTAGTATTATAATATAATATTTAATAATAACCAATTAATATGTATGTTTCCAGACATTTAAAGGAAAAACATTTATAAATTAATATTTCATTACATTTCGTGACAAATAACATCAAAATAATAATAAATAATCAAGGTAAATCTAGCGATATCGAAAATTTAGCCTCATCCAAAGTTCTGTTCGAAGAGAATTTTTCCACCATATTATGGGTATTACGACCCAGTTCGAGACGAAGTTTTGTTACAAGTGTGAACGCGGCTTTATAATTTCATCTTTACTTACATTGTTCCGAATTCTTGTTTTTTTTGACCAGAATATTTTTTGATACGAGGATCCGAAAATTTTGCACAAATCGTACGTACTTGAAAATTTCTTGAAATATCTTCACTCCAATTAAATTTGGTTTAAAAAAAATATTTTTCCATTTTTCACATTGTTTATTTCAAATTCTTAAGTAACCTATGCAAATCATTATTCAATTAGTAGCAATGATGCATGCATATTTATTCTCAATTAAATAGCATAAAATTCTTCTAAATAACAAATAAAGCTTGTAATGGTAAGATAGTGGGAAGCGAATTAAAACTTCATTGTTTATAGTTTGTGAAATTTTAAATAAAGTTGCATAAGGCCACTTGTTTTGTACTTTGCAATAAACATCTTTATTCTATTTATACAATAACTGTTTTGTCTTGAATTTTAATTAGACTAAACCAGCGGTGTTTATAATGAGCGCAGTATGTGCTTTGGTAGCTAATTTCTTCCGAATGTAGTGTTTTATGCCTAGGCGTATCAAATTTGATGACTATTTGCGTCAAGCGTCTTAGAGGCAATTCATTCAAACTTAAAAAGGAAAGCTTTCGTACACGGAACAGACAATATTTTCTACCCAACAGGATATTCGATCTATGGAACGATTTACCAGATAATGTGGTTACATCACCGTCTCTAAATTCTTTTAAGAATAGACTTGACCTTAATCAACATCCCTCCCTCTTATGTGATACAGCCTGTATATATTGTACTTAGATTTCTTCTGTTTTTTTGTATTAATTATTTTTACTATGTTATCAGCCATTTATAGGATGAATTTATCTTTTGTTCTTAGAGCACAACAAGCTTTTAGCTTCAGCTCTAATTATTTGTTAATAATAATAATAATAATAATAATAATTCTTAAGGGCAGAAATATACTGGAATTCGAAGTCATATGAATCTTATAGGATAATATTAAGAATTCTATAAGTTTCTATTTTTATCTCTCATTTCCTATGTTATTGAACACCAGTTCTTATATTTCCAACCTGAAAAAGAATAATGAGATTAACTTGTCATAGACAATTCGACAAATCGGGATGTATCAATGATTTTTCAACATTACGTCCAAACTGTCATATTAGTAAGAGGATTTTGAATGAACAATGTCATCAATACTTTAGGAAATATTAAAGAGGTGGGATCTTAGGTTGGTGTGAGAAGGAATGATATGTGCCAACACAGTTAAAAGGAATCACAAATTGCTCAATTTTCAACTTAGGTGAGACATAGGTGAGGTGGTTTTAACTGTGAGACAATATCATTGTAGTTTATCCTATTCTCGGGTTTAACTATGAGACAATATCATTTACAGAGAAAGATAAATATATAGGAATTATAATAATAATAATAATTTTTATTCATTCAATAACACCAGCAAAATATAACAACAATTAAAGGGATAAAAAAATACTCGATAAGTGAAGCACTTGTTTCGACGACACATAAAAATTACATTTTTTTAAATTACAGTTTTTTAAAATTACAGTATATCAGGACGCATAAAAAACATAAAAACATAAGTAGATACACCTTATTTATCACAATTTCAGGGTACAGAAACATAATAAACACCAGAAAGTTAAACGTAGCACAAAACCATAGTTCACATATTTAATACATTTAGAATACTGTCTAATATACATACATTCAAATACTACAAAACTATTACTGATTATATTTCATTTCTATATAATTGTGAATTATTTGCCTCGGATTTGTTAATATGTAACCCTTTAATTTTCGTTTAAAGGCAAAGCTTGTCATTTCTTTTATGTTATTAGGTATTTTACTGTATAGCTTTGGCGCCAAGAAATTATACGACCTTTGACCAATGTTTTTATTCATGAAGGGAGGTTTATATACATTTTTTTACTCTAGTACTATAAGAATGGCTGTAAAATACGTTTCCCTTATCAGCAACATGATACTTTGATACACATTTATAAAAGAATAACTGTCTAATATCGAGGATTTTAGTATCAATATAAATTTGGTCACTAGGGTAAATGATATCTTTATGTAACATAATTTTTAAAAATCTCTTTTGTAGAATGACTAGTGGTTTTATATATGTTATTACAGCAGCACCCCATGACATAATCCCATAATTCAGGTGACTTTCTACTAAAGCATGGTAAATACTCTTTATTTGACGTGGATTCAGTATACTACACATATACTTAAATTTATATAAAATTGATTGTAATTTTTTTATTATATAATTAATATGAACATCCCATATTTCTAAATATTTTACATTACTTTTAGGTATTATGTTATATGTAGTACCATCAATTTCAAAATTTATCGAGTTAAGACTGAGAAGTGTTGCCTTATTACAACAAAAAGGTAAATATGTCGTTTTTTCCATATTAATAGTTAAAAGCCTACTGTCAAACCAATTTTTAATATATGCCAAGACAGCTTGTACCGTTTGTTTGAGTTCAGTCTATGATTCCGATCTATGAAGAATTACAATATCGTCAGCAAAACCAATGATGTTTCCCTTTGTTGGCAGTGAAAATAATTCATTTATATATACGGTAAAGAGGATTGGACCCAACACCGTGCCCTGTGGAACACCATATTCAACCGTTAATTCACTACTGTCGATGTTCTCCACTCTTACAAAATGCTTCCTATTGGATAAGTAATCTTTAAAAAGTTTTAAGCATATTCCTCTTACTCCAATATTTTCTAACGATTTCAAGAGTAGAGGGTGACTAACAGTATCAAATGCTTTTGATAGATCTATAAAAGTACCCAAACATGGTATTTCCCTATCCAACGCTAAGGAGACATCATTTACCAAGGTTATAATAGCATCTTCAGTTGAAATATTTTGCTTAAAACCGAATTGTTTCGGGTTCAGCAACTTATTTTTATCAAAAAACGAAACTAATCTTGATTTCAAAAGTTTTTCAAAAATTTTTGCAAGATATTGGTCTGTAATTTACTAGTATTTCAATGTCGCCATGCTTGAATATAGGGATAATTAGAGAATCCTTGAAAGCTGATGGCCAGTAACCTATGTCAATGCATTTATTGAAAATAAATACAAGTGGCTCCAATATGTGTTTAGAGCAAACTCATTAGGAAACAGAATTAACAGCTTGCTTGGATAAAAAACTGAGTGCTTACTGTGTTTTTTAAAACACATAAAAGGAAACTGTGAACCATATATCAACTATCCAGAAGAGAAATAAACTTTAATTTTCCATATTTGGCAAAGTTCTATCTATTACTGAATAATCTGATCAAATCTCACCGAATAAGGCTATTAATTTCATAAAAAATTTAAAAATATTTGTTTATTTTATAGGGTTGCTACGATTTAAAAAAATAACGGTTATTTGGTGCAGCTATAAACATTAAATCTGTAAATGTTTTGAGGGTGTTCAATCCTAATTAAACACAAAAACCGTAACAAAGACTTTTTTTCTACAAAACTGTTAAAAGTGGGCTTTTTAATTGTCATTTTTGATGTTTAAAATGTCATTTTTTGACACGTGTTAAACGTAAGTAAAAGTTTATTTAAATTTTGTTTTGAAAATTAATAAAATGTTTTAACAAACACATAAACAACTTTTTATTTTAAATAAGTACAAACCAACATTTTAACTAGTTATTGCTATTAACATTTATAGTAAAATTAGAACAATTTGAAATTGTAATTCCCTGCGGAGTCATCATACTTAAGTTGGTTTTACTGTCAACATGTGTGACACATCTATTTTCTGTAGAAATACTACTGGTAGTACTGGTGGTCTTGCTAGTAGTTGCGGCAGTAGGAAGTATTTGGCACGCAATTTTCTTCTTCTGTTCCAGTGAATTTCTCCATGTCTCTTGATGGTAGTAAGATTTGCACCAGAATCTGCTAACAATGTCGCCGATGAACGACGAAAACAGTGTCCGGTGTAGAGTTGAGGATTTGGTAGATTCAAGAACTCTGCAATGTCGGCAGGCATTTTACCAAACATGTTAATTCCGACTGGATTCTTTACACATTTATTCTTCATATATTTAAGAAAAAGTCGTCTATGGTCAGCGTTGGGCGGCCGGAGTGCCATATACTTTCTAAAAAAGTTTAAATAGAATTCGCCAACAACACTGAAAGTCCGAGGCACTTTCGTTTTAGTATCTGGTATGGTCACAACAACCGAAGTGCCCAAATATTCGATATTGTCGATGGTCATCTGACACAATTCCTCCCGATGACACGCCCCGAAGACACCCACTATTGCTGCGACTTTCATCATCAGATACTTTTCGTCTTCTGCTTCTGTGAGAAATTTGTCGATATGCGTCTTCGTCAAAACTGACTTTTTAGCTTGATATCCTTCACCCTTCCGTTCAAAAAAAGCAATAAGTTTATAATGTTTGCTTATATCTTGATCTTGCTTTATTTTTATCATAGTTTTGATCATGGAATAATTTGACCACAGAGTTGACGATCTTCATATCTTGGCTTTTTCCTCAAAATATGCCAGTAAAACACTTTCGTTACATTTCCCAGGGACCTTTTTAATGTTGCACCATTCCGAAAAGCGTCTATAAGCGATTTCGTACTGTTCCTTTGATTTCGCCGGCAATAATTCCAATGTTGCTCGACTGGCGGCTTCTTCGATTTCAGCAGGGATGGATTCGTTACGCTCATTATCGAGATTATTCATTCATTCATTACAATATTACTAGAAAATGCTGTCAATATTTTTGCGTTTTTTCCGTAACTAATAACAGCACTGGTTGCTACGAAAATTTTGTTTCATAAACATTGCGATCTGTGTGGTATTTTTTGATTTCTTATTTTTATTGAGTTTAAAGTTCTTCCGATTGTTTTGTAGAAAAAATAGTGTATGATATACGTGTTAAAAGTAATTTTATTTTACTTACTTTTAACACGTATATCATAAATAGCTATTATTTCTTGCTGTATGTACAATTTCGGACGTATATATGGTTGTCAAATTTTCGATGAGTAGAGGGAGCATTTTCTTCCAGCGGGCGGCCTGGTCTGATAGGGTTATACATTGTACTATGATTTCAGTATAATAGCTATACAGGGTGAGTTTAAATAGTCAAACTTTGGAAGGAACAGATTCCTTACGAAATTTTAAATAGAAGATGTAAATACAACATACCTTTTATCTCGTTCTCCAAAAGAGATATACAGGGTGATCAAGTTCAAGGAAAAAATTACAATCATATGCCGCAAACAGTTATACTTGCGACAAAAATTCAGCTGACTTACGTCATACGAACAAATGAATTGTTCATTATGTCTTCTTCAAGTTATTTAAAAAACTGCAGTTGTGAATAATAATACTATATAGGGTGGTCATGTTTTCGACGCCCAGTACAGGAATTTTAGAAACGGTAATATAACAAAGTGACTTGTATTAGAAAAATACGCATTTTTATACCTTTCAATTTTTTGAAGAGAAATATTTTGTGTAATTCGATAAATACCGGCTGAAATCTGAAAAAGTGCATTTTATTTTTTGTTTCATAACTTTTTTATTTCGAAAGTAAATGTTATCAAATTTGGTGCTCTTACATTGTTCGCCATAAGCTTTTCAATGAAATGAAAGTGACAACAAAATTCTACGCATACTTAAGAAATCACCTGGGTGTCTAACATACTTTTTATTTTTAGAAAACTCAATATATTGAGATTATTCTAATATCTTAACTTTGTTCTCAATGTTATGGGAAAAATCTCAACATCTTGATTTTTGTCTTAGTACTATGATATTTTTATGTATTTATTCACATTCCGCTGGCGATTTAGGTTGTAAACGCATATTTAGTCATAGGCGTTGCACGTAGAATCGAAAAAGGGGACCGAAATAACATTTGCGATTTATTTAGGAAATTATTTTTGACTCATTCAGCATTTGAGGAGGTTCTCTGTTTAAATTTTGGCAACCCTCTATCAAAAATTTTTCATAGAGTTGTTCTTGTAACTTGTTTACAAGGGCGATTTGCTAGTTATCCAATTGTTCGTAGCTTATATATAATTAAAATATAACTATTTTGACATTATGAGATGTTAATTTAATTATAGGCGTCGCATGTAGGATTGAAAAGGCGATCAATTTTTCGAAAAATTATGTTAGCGATATTTTTAGGAAATTATTTTTAATGGATTCTTATTCAGCTTTATAGAAACCCCTCTATACCAAATTTTGAAAACCTACCTTCAACGCTTCTTTACTTTTTAATAAATATCTCAATATCTCTAAATATCGCAGGTTTCACACTCCTGCCTCGTATAAAACATGTTATTTAGAAAGTTTTATGATAAGATACATAATAAAGAACAAATAGGTATGTAGTAATATCGTTAAAAAAGTGTCTAATTCACTAATAAATGTAAATATTGTTATGGCAGATGGGATACTATTTAAAAAAAATAGTGAAAGAAAAATTTCTGGAGAATATGATACTAAGCTTAGTGAAAAATAAACGGTAACACTAAACTGTTTGTCTAACTAATAGTTTTAAAATTAACATATATGTGAACGTAAAAAACCTTAATTTTTGTGTGCTTATTTCTTGAATACTTTTAAAGATATTTCATTCAAATTTAGTACAATAAGCTTCCCTTTTGAATCTCATATCGGACGCGTATAATAAAAATTCGGTATTATTAGGGGTCTGAAAGTGACGACATAAATGCTTAAGGTATTTATTGAAAAGAGAATTTGGTACAAAGAAGTTACTATAACGAAGCTGATTAAGAATCCATATAGAATAATTATCTAAAAGAATCACAGAAAGGTTTTCGAAAAATAAACCTTTTTTTCAATACTAGGTGCGACGCCTATGACTAAATTAACATACTTTTACTACTTAAATCGGTAGTGGAATGTAAATAAATACATAAAAATCACAGTAATAAGAGAAAAGTCAATATAATGAGAAAAAAGTCAAGATATTGATAATAATCTCAATATATTGAATTTTCTAAACAAAAAAGTATGTTTGACAACAGGGAGATCCTCAAATCCTCAAATTTCTATAATCGGCTTTTCATTTTCTTATGGATTTTGACATTATCAACGAAAAAAGACAGCCACCAGCATATGTGGAACAAAATAAGAGTACCAAATTTCATAACATTTACTTTAAAAATTTATTTTCAGAAATTTGAAAGACATATAACTGTGTACCTTTTTCCTAATTTATATCATCCTGTACATATTACCGTTTCCGAGATTGTACTGAGACTATTAGGAGACGTAAACGTGACAACCCTCTATATACTACACTAAATATTTGCACTATCAATTACACTAAATTACAAAAAAAAAGATTGTTTTCAATGTAACAAACTGTCGAAAATTATGTTGACAATAAAAACAATTGCGCAACGTCAGCCGTAACGTCGTCTGAATTCTTACTGCAACTCTATCTGACATTGAATAATGATTCTACTTTGACATTAAGTAGTAGTTCTTTTAATGCCAGCCTGCCAGGATATTTTATATTATTTCTTTAATTTTATATGCAGTGTACAGCTGTCAAAAAATAGTCCTTTTATGTAGTAAAAATATTGGGCATATCAAAAATCGCATGTTTTTACCCTGTTCAGTGGCGTACGAAATATTTTTCTCAAAGAGTGTTGTAGACCCCTCGTCACCACTAGTTACAATTTGATTCCGGTTTTTAATCATAAAATGACCCACCCTAATAAGTACCTACAAAATTTAGGAAAGTGACTCTTGTCAGTTTCGAGTTGTTTTTTTCCCCTAAACTTGATTACCCTGGATCTCATTTTTTGTTAAAATTAAGTAAGAGTCTGTTCCTGAACTTTGACTATTTACCTTCTTTCTTTCCTCCTACCATTTGGTATTCGTTAGAGAAAACATTTTATGATAATTCCGACCTTGCGGGCGTACTTAAAAAATATGAGAGTACTTTGAAATTGTTGTTAACGTTTGAAATGTTATCAAAAATTCTAACGTATTTAGCAGGGTAAGAAACTACTATTCAAGCACCAAAAATCATTTAGTAGAGTGGCATCGTAACATAGTTCGAGAATTTTTAGTTTGATTAGCTATTTTATTTATTTGTTTACTTATATCACAGATAAATTAGATCTGTGCTTATATTATCTCATTATAATTGAAAAGGAGGACATTTCGGTAACAAAGGATAAAGGAAAACTTAAGAAGGACTGTCCTCTCAAAAGGAAGACACTCTAGGCGTATATTTCATTTACTCAAAGTTTTGTCTTTCTTCATCAATTCATTAATTTGAAGAATAAATTAATTTATTTAAATCAATGTGCACCTTTATTATACTTACTTGTATAAGAAAAAATAATTTATTTTTAGATGACAAAGTTCAAGATAAATTAATTAATTTAAATGGTAAAAATCAGGATATTTTTTAGTTCCATAATAATATTGTTTAAAGTAACACCTACAAACCAGTCAATTAGTTTCATTAAATATGCATTTTTTTCTTATATTTTTATTTTTCATACAGTAGCACTTTCACAACATTTCAGCATGTACCAGTATACATAAATTATAAAAACTAGTTTTTTTCAACTTATGGTTTTCGTTGTAATTTTTCTCTTTTGGGCGCCAGTTGTGTTCTTTAGATGTTATTATAAAACATGCAAAACAAGTAACCTGTTTATTAATGGGGAGCCATTTGTAGCTTATAATCTTAAGTAAGTATATTATTATTATTAAACTAAAGAGATAAGCAGAAGCCAAAACCTATTATGCTCAAATTACAAAGGCAAATAATTATAACATATGTAAGAAATTTAACTACAAGTAGTACATTAAATGCTACGAGGTGTGTAAATTAAGTAATGAGATTGATTTTTAATATTGTTTTTATTCAATGAAAATTAGAGTTCTACATTATCACCTTCCAAGTAAGTGCCTTGGGAAGCCACACAGCGATGGGGTCGATTTGTCCACTCTTCATAGCAGTGCTGGAACTGGGATACTGAAATTGCCTCCAGCTGGTCGGTTACGACAGTTCGGATGTCTTCGAGTGTCCCAAAACGATGTCCTTAAAGGTGATTTTTCAATCGTGCAAAGAGAAAAGAGGCACGAGAACTCAAGTTGGGTGAATACGGGGGATGAGGAGCCACAGGGATGCCTTTATTTGTCAGGAACTCACGAACTGAAAATGCAGTGTGCCAAGGCGCATTGTTATGATGCAGCACCCAGTTGTTCTTTGCCTCACACGCATGACCCTTTTTTGGAGTCTTTCAAGAACTTCTCGGTAAAACTGTTGATTGACTGTTTGACCTTGCGGCACAAACTCTTTGTGGACGACTCCTTGGCTATCGAAAAAGCAAATCAACATTTTTTTAATCTTTGATTTGTTCATTCTTGCCTTTTTCGGCCTTGGTGAGCTTAAAGTATGCCATTCCTGGCTTTGACGCTTCGTTTCAGGCTCGTACTAAAAAATCCAAGACTCGTCACCAGTAATGACACGTTGTAAAAAATTCGGTTCATTTTCGAGTCTCCTCAAAAAATCAAGACATGAGCACCTTCTCGTGTTCTTTTGCTCCTGCGAAAGGTTTTTTCCTTAATTCATTGGTCAACACCTGATGAACGATAGTGTGAGTTAAATTTAACCGTTCCCCGCTCATTCTGACCGTTAAACGACGATCAGAAACCACAAGATCCCGAATTCTGGCAACATTGTTGTCCGTTCGTGAAGTTGCAGACCTTCCGCTGCGAGATTCATTTTCGATCTGGTCCCGTCCTTCTAAAAATGCCTTAAACCACCTAAAATGTTTCTGTTACACTGTTACCAAGTCTGAAGCAAAACGTTGTTCGGCATTGATATCACTCATTTTCAGAACGCAATAGACGAAACTACTCTGGCAAAAAAAAAATTACGGACAGCCGACTGACTTCGCCGTGGTCAAACTCGTACTAAAGTATTAACAGAGCATCACATGTTCACTCACATTCCCGCGAAACCGGTAGCCCCCAATGTTGCCGCATCGAACGCTACATTAGCAGTCTCATTACTTAATTTGCACACCTCGTATATTCTTCATTCCGAATCACCGCAGCAGATGATGTACTGTGTGGAAGTTTGCTATTTTTTAATTTCTGGAGTCATTTGGCGGCAAGCCCGAGTGATTTTGTAAATCTTCAACGTATATTACATTTATTTCTGCCTCGAACACCGAGGTAATGCCTGTCAATATAGCTCTGGACATTGTATATCCTGACAAAGTCAAAATTTTGAAATTTTACTTGTCCCAGTGTTTAATATTTATCAACTGTCAACTACATTAATTTAAAGGGAAAGGGAACTGTCACCAGCGACAGTCATTACTCTATGAAACCGGTTTAATAAGACATGATAATAGCTATTTATGATATACGTGTTAAAAGTAAGATTTTATTTTGTGAGTGAAGATGATTAAAAAACGAGCGTAGCGAGTTTTTTAACTTCACGAACAAAATAAAATCACTTTTAACACGTATGTCATACAATATTTTTTCTACAAAACAATCGGAAGAAATTTAAACTCAATAAAAATAAGAAATCAAAAAATACCACACAGATCGCAATGTTTATGAACCAAAATTTTCGTAGCAACCAGTGCTTTTGATTTACTTTTAACATGCGCGTCAAAAAATGACATTTTTAACATCAAAAATGACAATTAAAAAGCCCACTTTTAACAGTTTTGTAGAAAAAATTATTAATGTAAATATAATGATGTCTAATCATGAAGCTTCTAAGAGAAACGTCACGATTTTCCCATTAAGGTACGCCGTATTTCTCTCCGTAAAATGATCAAATTTGTGGTGTTTTTAAGTACAGAATCCTCAAAAAATGAAACATGTAGAACAAAAGTAATATGAAAAATAAAATTCTTGATGTTTTTTATCCACTTTTACTATTTAAATTCATAGTTGCTGCCAATAACTTATGAGTTCAAAATGGAAGAAGCAGAAACGTTTGTGTTAGTTTGTAGAAACTGGGTAAGACTGATCCAAACATCAGTTAAGTCAAACTATTTTATTAATTTAAGCTACAAATTAAATCTATTAATAATTAATAACAATAGCGGCAAAGGCAGTTAACTTTGCTGTATAAAATCGGCATTATATAATGTTATTTATTTATTTCTTTGAGCATTTCCAGTTGTTGTACGGTCGCAGATTGCGTGCTTTGCCGCCTTATCGGGTTTTACAGTGGTCCAGTTTCCAGTGCGGTGCAGAAGTGTGTTTTTTTTTTTTGATAATTTCTAAATCACCTTGTATAAAATTATTTGTAGAAAACACTATACCAAGAATCCTCCCTTAGAAGGAAAAGAGTTACCGCGAAACATACAAAAGAAAAAAAATGTTTTTATAACTGCTTGCATAAAGTTTTAATTATGGAATTATCCTCTTATACACGAAAACATGTTGTTTAAGTAAATTACTGTTCAAATATATGAAATACGTCGTTTGGTTATCTGGAATAAATTATAGGATCTATTTCCAACACGCCCTGTAACACGTTTTTAAAATATATTATTCGAGTAAACAAGGACATTTTGTAGATAATCCGCGTTGCAGCAATCAACTTTGCTGCAAAACAACTAAATTTATTACCGACCACTCGTCACTAAATAAGCCGTGTCCGGTTTCGCATTTTTTAAATGAAGACAACTGCGAAAGTGCATCTGCCACCTTTATGAATGCAATGTTCTTTCCGCAGCCAATAAATAGTGTTGACTGACCAGAAGTAAACACGTTGAATGCACATTTTTTATTGTTTATTTATTTTATGTATCTATTAGAAGCGCCTTATATTCTTAAGAAAGTCATAATGTCAATAATTTTAACTACGTGTTCGGAAGGAAGAAAGACAGAAACCCGAAAAAAGAAAAATGTTTACTCGATTTTTCAAAAGATAAACAAGTCACCCTATAACAATCAACACGACGGTCCTGGTACGCTACAAGTGCTCTGATGACTCGTACGAGTATTGAAGCTAATAGAAGTCCAGCAGCGTTGCTAGGGCCACATGTATTTTTAAGATTATTAAACATTTTGTTAAGTTCTGACGTAAAATTCATTCATCATGCAAATTCAAAAGCTCCGCAAAATTTTATACAATCACTAATTTTGGATAAAACATTAAAAATATACCTATTTTGTGTCACCTTTTCGTTATGTTCTTGAAAGCAGAATCAAGTTGAGCTCGTACGTTAATATTCCCAAATAATCCAAATCGGCATTAAAAACACAGTTATTGACCTAAATACGGTAGGTCAAGACTTGGACTGTGGGTTTGTTGATCACTGAATAGTTATGTCTCGGACTGTTTTTTTTTGTTGACAGCTCGAGGTTTTTTATTATTGTCTGTATTTAAGAGGTCTCTCTAGGTATCTAAAACAAGTTTCAAAATAACTCCAGTAATAATGGTCCGATTTTGATGCTGCTTGCACCAGTTTTCTAAAAAAAATTAGTTTCTGAGATGCTCTAAATCATATTTTTTGACACAAGGAAACTAGAGTTTAAAACGTAAAGGAAACAAAATAAATGAGCATGAAGCGGCAAATTATTTTATTAATTTATACACACTTTATTTCTGAAAATAATTGATAATAACTTTGTAAATTTGGAACTAAGAAAATGCATTATAGATTAAAGCCTGCCAAAGGAACCGCTTACGTAGAAATAGTATCAGGCGGTGAAATACGAGGCACGCAAAGACAGAAGATGTAAAGGATGTTGGATGGTTGCAATGCGCTTAGCGGAACGGTGTCAGCGTCTCTTATGGCGGGTTTCTCAACATTCGATAACTGCCGAGTAGATAAATTTATCAGACCGATAACTTTATATTGGTTTCTGAACGCATGCCTCCAAATTTTGTTGAATACATAACAGTAGAATGGATATCTTAGTATCTGCAATAATCATAGAGGGAGCTAGCAAATGCACAAGTGTTTGCAGATGCCATTTATGGAAGGAAGAAACTTTCAAAAAATAACTGTAGATGGCGCTACTATCGCTCTAATAAAATTGTTAACCACATAACCACAATTTACATTTATCGTGTATTTACATATCTACCTGTTGTTCGAGTTTTGAGTTTGCTTATAATGTCAACAGAGTAAAATGGAAAATAAAGAAAATATAAAACGTGCACGCAATTTCAGAGTTTGACAGAAACGTTAACTTTATATACGAGTATAAACATTCAGTACCTTAACTAATAAAAATATATACAAACCTGTTGCATAAAAACGAAGTTATTAAAACCTTTTCCTATACTGATAACGAATTTGTTCTATTACTAGACGCTTGAATACTATCTCCTATTAAATCTGTCAGTAAATTTACAGTTCCTTTCGTTAACGAACCTCAATTATATCTGTACCATATACAGCATGTCTAACCATTAATAACAGGTGATTAGACGAGGAGGACTGGTACCATGACCGCCACGATCTCCTGATCTAAATCAGTTAAACTTTTTTTGTGGGGATATTTAAATGAAGTGTATTTCACCGAAGTGGACACTATTTATGATTTACGCAAACGTATTATACCTGCTGAATAACTTACGAGTTCAAAACGAACAAAAAGCAGAAACATTTGTGTTAGTTTCTTGAAACTGGGTAAGACGGGCCCAAAATCTTGTTGTCGTGACAGGTATGTCAAAATATTTTATTAATTGAAAGCTCAAATTAATTCTCTTATGGCCGGTTTCTCAACATTTGGCGCAATCCATTCGATAATATTGACTAGATAAATTTATCAGACCGATAACTTTATATTGGTTTCTGAACGCATGCATTCCAAATTTTGTTGAATACATAACAGTTGAATGGATATCTTAGTATCTGCAATAATCATAGAAGGAGCTAGCAAATGCACAAGTGTTTGCAGATGCCATTATGGAAGTAAGACACTTTCAAAAAATAATTGTAGATGGCGTCACTATCGCTCTAATAAAATTGTTAAGCACATAACCACAATTTACATTTATCGTGTATTTATTATTTACATACCTACCTGTTGTTCGAGTTTTGAGTTTCCTTATAATGTCAACAGAGTATAATGGAAAATAAAGAAAATATAAAACGTGCAAGCAATTTCAGACTTTGACAAAAACGTTTACTTTATATACAAGTATAAACATTCAGTACCTAATGATATCACATTAACTAAATACAAATATATACAAACCTGTTGCATTAAAACGAAGTTATTAAAACCTTTTCTAATACTGACAGCGAATTTGTTCTATTACTAGACACTTGAATAATATCCTATTAAATATATCAGTAAATTTAGTTCGTTTCGTTAAGGGCGCCGTTTTTATATGCAAATTTTCAACGAATTTCATAGCTGTTTGTTGAGACAGTCTAAAAAAAATCTGAGTAAGTTAGAAAGAATATCTCTTCGCTATGGCAATTGTACAAGTTTTTTCCATGATATAAAACGATTTCCAGGCAGACAAGTCATTTAGAATAAGAAAAAAGAGCATAATTTTCACATATTATAATTTATAATAAAATCTCTTGAATTTTATAAGTTAACTGCACATTGAGTACATTGTTGACGACATTTTAAACATTATCACATCCCGCAGAATTCTTTTGAAAAACTAGTAGCACTTGAATTTATGTAAATTATCAAGTATTTTTCACGGTGTATAGAACACAGTACGATACACAATAAGGTACAAATTCACAGTTTTTCATGTGCTCTAGCACATTTTCTCTTCAAAAGTTAAATGATATATATGATTCAATTTCAGTATTATATTTTAGTACTACGCTAATAAGAACCTCCACCTACTGGGTGTATTTTTTTGTGCATCTTTAGATACGATTATTTGTCCTTGAAACGCTGTATATTTGATACTGGTTTTCTCTTTCACGATAACATCTTGGCCGTTCAGAATATCTGACTATATTTAAATATTCCCTGAAGAAGCAGACGAATCAAAATTTTCTATTGCACAAAGTAATCGTCACGAAAACATCAAAAAATATCTAAAGAGGTTGGGTTAAGCTTTACAATAAAGATGTAAACAAGAAAAAGCTAAAACGTTGCGCGCGTGCGCTAATGTTTATTGGATAGATATCTTGCCATTTCTCTTTGGATATGTATTCGATAATTTTTGCAATAGATAAGCATTATCGAATGGTTCAGAAACCTAATTCATGGGATATATCTACTTTACGGAATCGATAAGTTTATTTAATAGATATCTACTACTTGCGAAACCGGCCATTTTAATAATGTAACCTAATGAGTATTGGATTTTATTTCACTATATATGTAATGAAATGTGAATAATTTATTTTGATCCGTTAGAGTTTTCTAATTTCAATATGTTGATTTTAATGTAAATTGCACATATTTCAAAAATAATTTATAGCATTAATTAGGATAAATAGGTACTATAGGAAACGTCGCGTCAGACTGACACCGAGTTAACTTGAGTCTTTCAGTCTGAAAAAGGGGTTTAAATAATATGAAAATATTTTTTTAAATCGCGTATTCGTATTATTCTCATTTTTCCATATATTCTCTTAAAATTAATGTCATTATGACTGAATCACCCTGTATTGTTAAAGACCAAACTATTTTTTCTCGATCACAAAATCCTTCCACTGTTAATGTACATAACGTCTTAACAATATTGCACTGGATTTAGCAAATAAAATTAGAGACTTAAAAGTAAGAATGGACAAAAAAAATAATGATTTGCACTCATATTGAAGTTATTATCCAAATGTTAGTTAGAATGCTTGATTTTATTCTTAGGTTAACAAAAGAGCGGCAACATCATGCCTCAATAATTACCATGTACTTGCTACAGCATCTGCCCATATATTCTTTTTTATTAGCTTTTGCGTATTTTTCACTGTATTGTAAAGGTAAATATTTTACAGTAGTAGTAAGTAAGTACAATTCCTATTGATGAAGTATGTACCTTGATACCAAATATCTGTGAAACAATTCCAAATAGCAAGGTTGGATTCAATAAATATCTGTCTGCCACATTGAAATAATATCAGGCAATGAGATACGAGGTATGCAAAGACAGAAGATGTAATGGAAGTCGGATGCTTGCACTGCGCTTAGTGGAACGATCGAGTTGACTTGCATCTAGTGCGGCTCCTTAAATGTTTGGGCAGGAATTGTCGATAATCGCTTGATTGGACCATATTACCAAATCAAATGGATAAGGTTCAGTATCTCGAGTTTCTTCGAAATTATCTGTTTGGACATTTTGACGATGTCATTTTCAACAAAATATTCGAGAGTACTTTAATGAAGTTCAAAGAGTAAATGCATTGGATAAGGAGGACACTATTGATGATTTACGGGAAAGTATCATAGTTGCTGCCAATAACTTAGAGTTCAAGCAAGGGCAAGAACCAAACAGATTTGTGTTAGTTCATAGAAACTAGGTAAGATAGACCTAAATGTGTTTACATATCGGTGGACAAAATTTTAAACAGTTGCAACATCAGATATGTCAAATTGTTTTATTAATTAAAACCTCAAATTAATTTTATTAATTATTAATAACAATAGCGGCAAAAGCAGAGTTTGCTGATATAAAATAGGTGTTACGAAATTATCTTTATTTCTTTTCGTAGGAAATTATTTCAATATCTTGGTTCTTTCATTTTTATATGTTTTGCTTTGCGCAAGGTCAGGTTTTACAGTGAACCAGTTTTCATTGTCATGCAGAAGTGTATTTTTAAATCATTGTCGAACTACCCTTTTTGATATTTGTTTTACAAAATTGTATTTGTGCGAGTTGTATACGGCATTATTGTAAAAATTATAGGACTGTAATTATAGGTCGATCACTATTATTTGCAACTAAAATTATTGACTTCTTTCTTCACAAATATTTATTTATATGTCAGCTATATCGTATAACATGAATAGACGCGGGATAAGTCGACAGTAATTAACCTTATTCATAAAACTCAATTTACTAGTGAAAAAACTTGACAAACAGTTTGTTAAAGGTATCTAATATAATCACTGACGTTATATTGCAATTATTTTTTCACACATAAAAATCAGTACAACTAGGTTTCTTGCCATACGAAAATCGAATAAGCTATCATTTTAGATGTATCACGGAGAGAGCCCGCTTTACATTAACAATTTCTTTGTCAATTAATTGATCAAGTGGCTTCAAGTTAATTGACAAATGTAATACGAAAACTTGGACGTCAAATTAATTGATGAAGAACTTCGTCAAGTTATTGACGACTTAAAACTTGTTCTAATTTTTCGTCAATTTTTACTTCAATTCAGGAATACCAACCTAAAATAAATGCAAAAAGTGGGATTAGAGGATATGATGATTTATATATTTAACCAGTAACCGAGCAGCAGCAATAATAAACACAATGGAAGCTTTTTTTAACAATTTTTCCCATTTTTGCCGTAACATTTAACAGTTTTTGTTTTGTAAACATACACTGTAAAAAAATAATTACACATTTTAAGTCAAAGAACACAATACTGTGTTAATCGAGATCCACACGGAATTCTGTATATTTTTATACATTTCTCTGTATGTACCAGTGTGTTAAAGGTTTAACACAATCCACTGTGTTAATATAACAAATGTCATATGTAACTTTTACTCATTTCTGTGTTATTTGTATCATTGAAGGTGTAGGTTTTACACATTAACATATCAATTTTATTGTATAATAGGTATTGATATGGAAGACTCACTTATCTTTTTAATTTGTTAATTATGTTCCTGTTTACTTTCAAAATAATTTTTAAATATTATATAAAGCTGTTTACAGGCCTTTTAGGCCCAGAGAAATAAATTTTAATAAATATAATTTTTGAAATACTTTTATTTTGACATTTTCTAGAGGTTCTGCCTATCGTAGAGAATGCATTGAATATAGCCTGGAATGTTCTATTAAACGGCAGAATATATGTATTAAAAATTATAATTTCAAAAGCAAACAGGAACATAATTAACAAGGTAGGTGGGCTTCCGTATCAATATAAAGAATTGTCTGAATTATGATGTAATTATAAAATAAAAGATATTTTACTTTTTATGATTTTATTAAAAAAATAAAGTTCTGTTCCAATGAACAACAACCAAGTCTGCTAACAAAATATGTATGTATTAAAATTAACAGTATAATAGTACATATTCTAATAAGGGACTAATAATGTTCTAGTAAATCATAAACAATGAAACAACAAACAAAGATGTATTTAGGCACTAGATAATAGGAGTTTACGAAAATTAACTGGTATCACTACCAGTTGAACATATAATTTTCTTTCTCTAAAGTTACAAAAAAGTTAGATTACAGAGTAATCTAAAACGTCAGCGTAAATTCCTAATATTTTTAATAGTTATATTCTAATTAGTTTTAGCTTTATTACAATTATCAGTAATATTTGTTATAGTTAGGTAAGTACTTACCATTTTCCTTGATTAAACCTTAATTTAAATTTAAATATTCTCCATTTGAACACAGTGAACGAGAGGTAACTGTACATAACACCGCTACATGACCAATATGGCGTAGTGACGTGTGTTGAATCAGCTGATATACTGCAGCTGCGCAGTTAGGAGTAGGGATACAGAACACAATTAAGTTGTGTGCGTGTTAAGTCTACACAAAATGGTGTACTTTTAACACACAACTTGTAAATATTACACAAATTCAGTATATTTTATTATAATACTGGTAATTTTAACACATTTTGTGTAAAACGTACAAAAAAGCCATAGTGTGTAAAACTATTAACACGGAATTTTTACACATCCTAATTTACACACTGGAAAATCTCGCTTACACAGCAACTTTTTTTACAGTGTATGGAAATGATATAACGTCAAAAGTTAAAATTACTTTTACATTGGTACGAGTGACAGCAAAATTGTTAAGAAACTTGACACAGCCCTGAACAAGTGTAAAAGCAAAGTGCGATCTTGAAGAAATTAATAAATTAATTCATCAATTTCGTCAATAAATTGTTAGTGTAAAGCCTCGCTTTAGATAGACTTGATTAAATAAAATCGCTAAATAAATATTCAAAATAGTTTCCACATAATCTTCGATTGCATTTACTAATATGATCGCTAAACTATTTTATTTAATCAACTTTAACTAAGTTGCTTATATGATTGTTGCTATGGAGCAGTTGCTATTATAGTACGATGTTTACAAACTATACAAACATTTTAACAAATTCTGAAATCTGTAAACGTTTGTGAATATTAAACTCCAATAATTAAACTCTGTATTAATTAATTATTCTAATTCTAAAACATCAGTATGTGTGATACTGAAAATTCTGAAATAGAACATGAGACGGAAGTTATCTTATGTATATCGATTCCTCAGAAATCGAAGAAATTTTACAAAAAAACTGCAAAATTTGACATTTGGTGTATCGAAAAAAAGGTATGTAATATTTCGGAGAAACTTATTCTAGCATAGACTTGTCCCAGTTATCTTTAAAATGTGCACTCTGCATTATGGAGTAATTATTTCATGCTGCGAACTAAAATTTATTTGAATAAAAAAATGGATATTAGTAAATATTATTTTCCTCAAAAGAGAATCAAGTGGTTATATACCCAGAAAATACAGAATATTTTCCAAGGAACAGGTTGAAAGATTTATCAAAGAGGCAAATGATGAAAAGTACTTATTCTAAAAAGTTGTCTTGATTGTTAACTTATTTACGTATAGAGAACACTGAAGATGCCAAGTCGTTCATTAAAGTGACTATTTCCAGTACCAAAACTAATGTTCCTAAATTATTTACAATACCAGAGGGAGATATAGAAGGAGTCAATTTTTTGGAAATTTTCCGCAGATATGCAAGCCTACGTCCATCCACCATTGATCACAACCGATTTTTTATCACGTACAGAAATTAAAAATGTACTACATAAGCAGTGGGTATAAATAACATAGGTTCAATTCCTAAAAATATTACGGAATTTCTTAGATTGCCTAATATTACTGAGTATACTGTGCACTGCTTTAGACGATGTTCTGCAACCTTCCTTGCAGATGCAGGAGCCAACATATCGAAGCTCAAAAGATACGGAAGTTGGCATTCAACTTCTGTGGCAGAGGAATACATAGAAAATTCCAGACAAAAAAAGCTGGCGATAGCAAGGAAAATTCTCGGAGAGAAAGGAAATACCACTTTCATTCCAAAAACTCAGTGCACCAGCAGCACCGGGATGCAGGTGCTACCCCAGCTAACAATTTCTTGTTCTGTAAAAATCGTAAAAACGTTTCCAGAGCAAATTTTATAGAACAATGTTTGTTCTAAGAATATTCTCAAAACGTTCTTACAACACTTATACCATAAAAATGGGCACCGTTCTATAAAACCTTTTAGTTCTTTAAACGGTTCTCTAAAGCGTGCAGAAAATACTTATAGAATTGTTGAATAAGTCTTAAAGAATTTTTATAACACAGTTACAAAGCAATCTTATAAAAATTTTATATATACTTCGCTATACAATTTTTGTGTTGCATGGTGTTATACTTAAAGAACTTTAAAATCGTTTAATTGTATCTTTGAAAAACAAAATGTTTCTATATCGCACATGTTAGAAATAATATAGACAGGCCAATAAGAAGCAATAAGATGGGCCTAATCGCGCCCTCAGTTAACTTTATATTTCCTATGATGCTGGAAATTTAATAAAAAAAATGTTTTCTAAATTGATGAATTTAACAACCAACTGTACATAAAATAGTCAGAAAGTAAGTATATTTATATTATTGATATCATTTCACCTATTTATATTGTATATATTTTTAATTAAGATTTTTTTCTTTCTTCACAATATGGCGACAGAAAGAAAGGTTTTATCTTGTACTTCCAATGGATTCTCACTAATATGACATTTTTGTGTCGCTTGCAATGATTATAGAGCAAATATGCTTCGTAAGCAACTACTTAATATTCACAGTGTTGTCATATTTTATTGTGGTAATTTCACTTATTTCAATCTTATTTAATAAATCTAATAAAATTCTTTAACTTCAACATCTAGAAGTGCAAATAGAAAAGGATTGGAATGGTCTAAATTAAATATGTTACTAAATTTCTATAATAAAATCAATTTCTCTTAACAATCAAATAAATCTTATCTATCATAATGAAATTTTCTTTCCTCAAGCAGATAATAATTTTTACAAGTCACGACTATGTTATACAAATTTCCCCATTACACTTTGATCAAAATATTTCGTACTATTACAGGCAGGTCTCGTTAGATGGGGCTATGGGAAACCTACATACATAAAAAATGATAGTTCTATAGCGTTTCTTTATGGAACAAAAAGGCATTTGTTACTTATTTACTTTATAATGATTTTATAACAACTGTATCATTATTCTCTACAACTACTTTAAAGAGCTTTTTCTCTTAAGTTCGACAGCAGTTCCATATTTGTAATTTGTTTTCCGCAGCAGAATTGTAACTTAACAACGCCTTATACAATAGTTCTATAATTAAACTATAAGCGACATTACGAAATAATTTTATGAGTGTCACAGGAGATGGTATAATTCTATAAAGCAGAATTTTGCGTCGGTTTTACAGTAATTTGATTCTATAAGCACCATTGCTGTAAAATTGTGTTATTGTACACACTTTGCTAGCTGGGACCTTCTTCCAATGCTGATGTTATACGAAGTGAAGAAAAATATATATATTCACTTAATGTCCAATTATCCGATTTGAAAGATTGTGTTATTAATATATTAATAAATAAATAATTTAAAATTTTACTTTTACGCATGTGTGCGTAAAAAATATTGTTTTAAATGCCATTATTTTGTAACGATTTCACGAAAAATCTAATACGTTATATCTGTTCAAAAATGTAGGCTTTATTGTAAGAAACTCTAAAATATTGTAAATACCTCTACTTTTCGGTTTTTATATGTTAATACTTGTTCTTTCTAAACTTTACTAAGCCTCTGTAGTTTGCAGCCCAATTTACGCCGAAGTTGGGTGAGGAATATGAGACCTTGATGAAGTTTTTGTTGGAACACAGTGTATATTTACAAAATACTTCTGTTTCATATAATCTGTATACGTCAACAGTACATGGTTGCTTATGTTTATTTATAATGACAAAAAACAGAAGTAATGCGTGCATATAAATTACTTACGTCAAGGCTACTAACTGGCACCTAGTTGCTAATTGGCGTCGAAAGGTACCTTGCCAAAAAATGTGGCGTTAGAATTATTTATTTACACTTTATCTCCGTTGTTTATCAACATTTGTTGTTAGAAATAGAGTACAAAGAATTGTTTCATTTTAAAAATTCGTAAGGTTATTTTACATTGTGATAGATTGGCGTTGTTAAAATCTAAATAGGTATTTCTTAAATACAAATGTACAAGATTTGCCATTATCATCATCGGTAAAATCATCTCGGAAACGTCTTTAGCTTTGACTGAAGAAAGAAAATATATATCTAGAAATTGTATGTGCGACGTTGAATTGCTTTTTTATAATTAATTGTTAGACGCCTCAAGGTCCCATAATACTTTTGTGTGAAATTTTATTTTCAAAGCTCAAAAATGAAACAGTAATTATGGCGATCATTTTCGTTGAGGTACTCAGTAACAGAAAACTATGTCTAGTTTTTTGAGTTTGGAAAATATATTACAGATTTGATTATCACTCTCTCCCTATCACCCCACTATCTCTCTCGCTTCCTCCCCTCACCCCACTATCTCTCTCTCTTCCTACCCCTCCCCCACCCCTCTCTATTTTGTGGGACTGATTCCAAACATGTTCAAAGGGTTATCGCCAGTATTGCCAACAATTAAAAATAGTTTCCGCTAAATACAGGCCTAAAATCTGCTAATCTGCTTAAATAAATATATATATATATATATATATATATATATATATATATATATATATATATATATATATATATATATATATATATATATATATATATAGATTGGATGTAAATCTGCTTAAATATTTATATTCTCGATTCCAACACAATAAGAACTTAAATATTTATCTTAAAAGTAACAAATTTTATATATATATTGGTAACGCGACACAGAAGTAAGAAGACCTGAAGATGGTAAATGAGATTTTACCGAAACGTTGTCAAACAAATGGTTCTTTTGAAGACCATGCAGATTCATCGCGGAAAGGAACCCGGAGAAATTTTACAACCACATATAACACCCGCGGAAGCCTACGAACTAATATATATATATATTGAATACCTACCTAGAAATTGCTTTACGGACTCATTTAATTTTCTAAAATGAGTCTTTTTCGGAGTCAGTCCTAAAAAGTTGCCATAACAACTTTATTTTATTTTATTCGAAATAAACGTCAATAGTTATTTTGGTGTTTTGGGAGCTTTAACAAAAAAAAAAACCTTTTATGTAACATGTACCTAAAAAGGTTTTCCAGATCGATCTGCTATCTTAGACATGGCTTTTCCTCGTTTGGAAACATCAATAATTCGTTGGAAAAACCTGAATTTATGTATATGTAACAAAAATGACTATATTTAGTCTTGTATTTTACCAAATAGTGCTAAATTATAATAATTGCGCCATTGCCGTATTGCCTCATGACAGCTTAACAGCATTTGACACTAATGTTTACTACCTGTAATTATTATTTATTTGTGCATTTTCTTTTACGTTTTTTGTGTTAACTAGATATTTCTGCCACTGTTGACAACTAATACGAAAGAGTACAGAGACCATTAAGCCGGTAACGGACGGCGAGCGATAATATATATATATATATCTTTGCAATGAGATATATTCCTACAAGTAAACCGCATATATATAAATATATAGTATAGGATCAATGCGTACCGTTCTATGTATTTTTTCTACGTTCATGCAAAACTTTATTGAACTATATTTAGTGGAAAAAGTCTTCTTTATTGCACTAGGGCAATAAAATGTTTATTGCATTCATCCGTCACTATACTACAACGGTTTGTTATCATGACAAACATAAACGTTCAAATTGATTCATATTTTCCTACACTTAGTGTCATCTAAATAAAACATGTTTTGGTTTTTACATGAATGTAGAAAAAATATTGTGTGCAACTCGTACAAAAAGTGCTTATTGCACTCGACGTGTCACGTCGCGTGCAATAAACACTTACTTGTTGCATAAATGACTGTTAATCACAAGCGATATTTTTGTAATATATCAGATATATATTATAGCTCACCGTCCGTTACCAGCTTTAATAAAGTAAAAATATAATTATTTAGCTATATCCCCATGTCCGTTCATAAATTTATAGAACCAACGTTTTATTTATTTTATATTCTCAATTCCTTAATAAGCAAAATTTCGCTAAACAAAATCACAAATCTGTTAAATATTCCTCTATCCACAATAACACATTTTGTCCACCAATCACGAATCAAATTCCGCTAACTCGAAGCGAAGATTTGGCTAAGTTTGCAACACTGGTTATCGAATACGTACTTTGAACATGACCGTTGGCGATAGAAACAATGAACCGCATTAGTGTGACGTCACAGTAGTATGCAACCCGCAGTTGTTTGTGTCAGAAGAAATTTAATTTTAATCAAGTGTTATTATAATGACCCTTATGAAACATATCTATAAGGGTCAAATTATCTGACTGAAACGAGACATTGGAATTTGATTTATTTTTCTGTTAGTATAAGTATTTAATAAATCTCTTCACTAGAATTTGAAAGAAAAATGTTATTTGCTAATTGTGGACTAACTATTCTAAAATATTTTTCTCTTTAAATTTTTAAAATAAATTTTTAAAATATGCTCTTGCACACCAAAATTAAGCTCAATTAAGCAACAAATTTCTTTTGGTTTATCTGTCATCTGCCAGAAAACTTCAACTTGCAAATTCGTATACTGAGATTATGTCTATGCTTTTAAATGCTTTATGATATTAAATATATGGTTGCAATCGTCAATATTCATGTGTTTAGTGCAAATAACAGTATATTCACATTCAAATTAGTAGAACGGTATTATCTGATTTAATTAAACTTGTATTGAAATCTATGCTGGTCAAAATGTTACTTAATCTTATGTGTACAAGATCCATCAGATTATATTTCTTAAATGAGTGTGGTAATTGAATAAGAAAAGTAAATAATAGCCGTTATTTTGTGGATTTCATGTTGACTCTTAAGTCACCTTTTCTTAAGGTTGAATTTACAGGTCTTCGCGCCAATTGTGTTATGACACTTGTAATGCTGGTTGCCTAATGGCGTCATCACTAATGCGGTCTATTCTGATTTTAGATTAAAGACAGATTCTCACTAGACGTACTGGTCATGATGATATAACCGTAACTGGACCGTGACCGGTACGTCTAGTCCGAATTGGTCTTTAAAAATCCGTTTTCGTTCTTTGAATTTGTTCGTAACACCTTCAGCAGGTTCTCGGATCGGAGCATATCTAATTCAGAATGAATCCTAACCTAATCTTAGGTATAGATTAAAAATGAAATTATTTCAAATTTCAGAAGGTTGAAATGAAAGAACTAGGAAAGAAAGGATTATAATTAGTAGAAAAGTTTCCAGTCACACATGATATTTGAAATTTTAAAATATATGAATACTTCTGGAATCTGGAATTGTGGGGAGGGTAGCTTAAGGCTACAACACTTAGGCCCCATTGGTCCCCTTGTACTTCCTCCCATTAGAAGATCAGTCCACCTGAACCGCTAACCAGCCTAATAAAGGGAAGGAGGTGGTGAAGGTGGTAGCGTTTTAAGTCGTATAGCAAAACGACGTACTCACTGTTATGGTATTCTGTAGCTAGACGACTTCGTTTTCATGTTTTCGACTAGCACATATTGGCAATGGCGCATACTACTAGCTACTTTTTATTTTATAAGGTTAACATCCTGATTGTCACTACACATAAAATTTACTGAAATGAAATGTTATATTATGATGACTGGAATGTTCATTAAGATGCACGAATTGATTATTACTTGTGGTCAGCGCCATATTTGTTTTGTGCCTCCTAGCAATGGCGGAGCAATAAACATTTAGCTGATTGTGAATTGAAATGAAATTGAATTCTGGATATGAAGAATTATTTGGTGCTTTATGCTAGCTAATTTTACAGTCCCTTGTAAAACATGACATGTTCCAACAATAACACCCATAAAAATACGCAAAGAATAACACTAAGGAGATACAAGAGAAAAGAATGTACTGACTGATGGTTAACCACACTGTACGCCAATGACGTGTTTACAAACAAAATAATGGGAAATTAAGAACACAATTCATATCGACATCCTGTTTTTTTAACCTGAATAATTTTATGAAACTGAAATCGGATAAATCGAATGTATCATCAGCAATATATCGCTGACGCATACTTTCCTCATTTTCGATCTCCTCTATCAAATTTATCAATAACATGTCCTCAATTTCCATTTTAAGTTTATATTTTTCACATTAATAAGTTTTATAAGGTAATGTTTTTTTTATCAAAAAACCTCAACATTAAACTTGTAATTTGTGGAACTTCGTTTGTGGTAACCACAGATTAGGGAATAATTATCCTGGACAGTAGAGAAGTCGAGTTGTCAATACGCCGGCGCCGTAAAAACGATAATCAAAGAGCTACCAAATGGTAACTGTTTTGAAAACGGCGAGCGTTTTTACGAAACCGAGTCCCAAAGCAGAGTTAGAGAATACCAAGTTGCAGATGCTATACGTGAATTGACGTCATATGCGCTATGCGTTTGAAAACGCATGATAGTTAGAGAATACCCGTCCAGATACTTTTTCGCTGTATCTTTGCAGGGGTACTCTAGGAACTCCTTAACAAATTGACAGCTAGTTGTTTCATCTCACCGTTTCCTAAATTCTTTGTCTCCTTGATAATTCCAACAAAAGCTTACAACGGAAGCATACTGGAGGGACCAGGTCGAAAAATATTGAGACCCGATGCACTCGTGGCTAGTTTGTCAGCTACTTTATTGCCATTGCACCGCCCGTGTCCCTTCACCCAACATGCAGATATGCTGTTGTCGGTTGAGGCAACTACCAGCGCCTGAGAGCATTCCTATGCTGATCTAGTTGATTACGTAAGATCAGTAGTGATTGTCTACTATCTGTGTAGATTTATGAATACTAATTTTTTCAATCATGAAATGGTGTCATTAGCTGTATACAGGGTATCCCAACGAAAATTTGACCCCCCTATAATTGGAAAACCGAATAATATTTCAAAATTCGCCGAGACCCGTCGATTTTTGTTCTTGGGAGGAGCTTTTTTGACAGTCAAGGCAACTCGATATGTTCATCCCCCTAATGCCTAGCAAGCCCAACTTAAAAATTTCAAATGCAACTGCCCCACTTGTGGCACATTATTTGAAAGCCCTTTTCATTGCGAATACAGTGACGTACCGTTTTTAGAAATCGGTTGAGATTTGACAGAATTATTGGTTACAAACGAAAAGGTGACAAACCAACTTACGCATAGTAATTTCTACACAAATGCCCACCACTAATAAGTTTTTCATCTATTACACATGACCGCATTACCTAATTGTTATTGATGTGTCTATCAGTTTACAAAAAAGTCAGAAATATAAAAAAAATAAAAAAGCTGAAGCAAATAAAACTAGATACTAAAATAGTTATTAGTAGAAGATACTTAAGTTTATAGGAATTCAGACCTTTTCAAAATAACAACAAATCAGTACTACAAAAAAAGTCGGTGTTTTTTCTTGTGACCAAGAAATCGTTAGTTTCAGCCGTTATTGAAAGTATTAACGTGTGTTCGAAATGGTTTATTCTATCGCGGAAAGAGTAGAAATTGTTGCAATATATTATCGAAATCACGATAGCGCTAAAGCTACAGCACGAATTTTTAATGCCAATCATCCTGAATCAAATGTAAACCACCAGTACGTTAAACACCTAATTGACAAATTTGTTGCAACAGGTTCGCTTTTAAACAAGAAACGTGAAGTAATTGGGCCAGTTCGAAATGAAGCAGTTGAAGTGGTAGTTTTGGGTCTTGTACAGATGGATAATTAGCAATCGATTACAACTGTGTCTCAAGCTTCTGGCGTATCCCGTTCCAGTGTTCATCGAATTTTGAAAAAACACAAGTTTCGTCCATTTAAGATGACGCGAGTTCAAGAGTTACATGAAGATGACTGATCGCCGTAACCAATTTTTCGAATACTTTAGTGAACAACTTCTACTGAATCCAAATCTTCTCTACAATACATGTTTCTCCGACGAATGCACATTTATGTTGAATGGCGAAGTGAATAGACACAATTGTCGTTATTGGAGTGATGCTAATCCGCATTTAATCAGGGAATTTCATACTCAGACACCTCAAAAATTGAATGTTTGGGCAGGCATTTTGGGCGACCATCTCGTTGGACCATTTTTCATCCAAGGTAATCTCAATGGAAACACCTATCTAAAATTATTGGAAAGTACAATTGATCCTAGGATAACAGAGACTGACGACAATTTACTAGAAAATGAAATAACCTTCCAACAAGATGGTGCGCCCCCGCACTATGCTGCTGCTGTGCGACAATTTTTGGATGACCATTTCCCGGGGCATTGGATTGGCTGAAGAAGTGTCGTCGAATGGCCACCAAGATCTCCGGATCTGTCCCCTTTGAACTTTTTTCTGTGGGGTCATTTAAAATCACGAGTGTACGCCACTCAGCCGGAAACATTGCAAGTGCTACGTCAGAGAATTGTAGAAGAATGCCGATTAATAATTTGAAAACAGACTGTATTATTGTTTGGGAGTTAACGGGGGTCATTTTGAGCAATTCATCAAATAAATCTGATTTATTATTTGCTTCAGCTTTTTTATTTCATTTCTGACTTTTTTGTAAATTGATAGACACATCAATAACAATTAGGTAATGCGGTCATGTGTAGTAGATGAAAAACTTATTAGTGGTGGGCATTTGTGTAGAAATTACTATGCGTAAGTTGGTTTGTCATCTTTTCGTTTGTAACCAATAATTCTGTCAAATCTCAACCGATTTCTAAAAACGGTACGTCACTGTATTCGCAATGAAAAGGGCTTTAAAATGATGTGCCACAAGTGGGGCAGTTGCATTTGAAATTTTTAAGTTGGGGTTGCTAGGCATTAGGGGGATGAACATATCGAGTTGGCTTGACTGTCAAAAAAGTTCCCCCCAAGAACAAAAATCGACGGGTCTCGGCGAATTTTGAAATATTATTCGGTTTTCCAATTATAGAAGGGGTCAAATTTTCGTTGGGATACCCTGTATTAAAGAAATTGTTTAAGTATTTGAAATTTTATTATCGGTTTATTATACACCTGTCCTTAACCACATAATGTTTATTAACAATTCAGTAATACTTTGATCTGTGACAGTAAAATAATTTGTTTTAACTATTTAAACGGAGAGTCCTCCATCGATAAATTTCTTAAACTTTGCGCTGAAGCCTAGCTATCACTGCAATTCATAATTATTGTTGACCTATAAAATTATTTACCGTATTTTGCAGCAGTATTAATTTTTAGTACCATTATTAAATTATAAGTTTTCAGATAGTACATTTGAATAGAGAAGATGATAAGTACGAAATATTGTGATGGAAATTAATCACAAAACACGCGTTGGAAAGTTTTCATTTCGCTACAATAGGGATTTTTAATGTCACGACGTTTTTAACAGTTACATCGAGGGGATACAGGTGTTTCTAATAAAATTCTTTATTTGTAATGTCCTTGTTGAGCTTATGATTTATTTAAAGAAAACCAGACATTGTATGTTATGGAATTCGAATGACAATATATTAGACATTATTAACAGACATAACAATAATATTAATATAGCATATACATTATTCAATAATCAACAATATCTGAGAAGAAAGTTGGCCATTGAATATTGTATACTATACATTAATAAAAAATTACTGTCCTAATTATTATAGGTACCAAGTCATTCTTAGTATTCCCATCTAAGTTCTCAATGTCTAATGATAATCTTTTAGTTCTTATGACTACATTATTTTAATACCAGTATAATTAGGAAGTAACAAATTAACTGTTAACAGGATTAAAATTTAGTAATCTATCAAAGCTAATATAATTTATTTCCATACAACTTTATTAATTAAATTTAGAATGTCTAAATATGGATCCAAGGCGGCCCTGTCTAATATTGGTCCAAATCCTCCAAGTTTAATTATCGATTATTTAATAAGCATTACAAAATTATCGTATAATATTTAATATTCAGATATTTGATAGAGTAAGTCTGGGATATATGACCACAAAGAAATATTTTTGATGGAAATACACTGAATATAATGAGTGTACAAGTAAACGTGTTATGCAAATTTTGCAAAATTTAAAATAATAACCTTCACACCGAAAAAAAATTTCGCGCCTGTAAGAAAAGTTTTTCACGAAAATTAATTATTTGTTTGCATAGGGTCAAACAAATATTAATTTTCTGATATCAAGTCATTTTTTTATAAGCACAAATACAGTTATTTTGTGTAAAATAAGCATTTGTTTAAATTAACAAACATTATTTCCTTTTCAGTTATATACTTCTGGTGTTGATTTAATTATATTCTATGATAAAACAATATTTGTATTATTCAAACAATTTTTTTAATCAGGTAATGTGCCGACCAGCATTGAATTACACCTGAAAAGTCTATAGCAAATAGTCAACATATACCGGTTTCGAGCTTATTAGCTCTCAACAGTACACCACAGATGAGTAGTGAATTCACTAACGGCCACAGTATTTGAGTATACTGTGCTGACGACTAACCCTGGCTGTTCATGTCTCTCAAACCCAACATACCTAAGTATGCGAAATGTACCACAGCTACATCTACCGAGCATCTATTGACAATTATTTTTTGTTTCTAGGAAACAGTTCGAATTTTTCCATTCAAACAAATACGTTTTTCGACGATATGCCTATATTAGGAAATTAAGTTTTTTAATTTACGGTTTTTTTCAAAACATCATATAGCCTAATAAAAGTTAATTTAAAACCTTTACAAAAAGAATGAAAAGATTACATACCCTCAATAAAAAATATGCAATTTCGAATTAAATAAACGCATTATTTGATACCAAATGCACATTCATTTCAATCAGAAATCATGTTTTTGTTTCAAAACGTTATTTTTATAAAATTTTAACAAATTGTTTAGGTAAATGAAAAATATATTTATTTGAAAATCATTTTTTCATAATATGTCCAAATGACAACTATTTGTTTCATTTAAACAAATTATCGTCAAAGAAATGAATTTTTGTACCAAATAAATCAATTTATTTTTCACAAAAAAGTGAAAATTATATCCAAAAAGACTTGTTGCTGAATAAATGATGTTTAAATAAATTGAATTATTTCCTGAAAAAAAATATTTTTTCGGTGCAAATACCGTGAAGAAGATCACTATGGGATAGTTGGTTACGGTAATAAATATATTTTTTGTTTAAGAAAACAACAAATAAATAAAATAATGCATTTTTATTCCTACATATGAGTGTGAACATCTTCTCAATCTTTATTTCAGTTTTTATTCGTCATTCCAATGTTTTCTTGTATGACATGTCATACATGCATTTCTAATAGAAGAACCATTTTTAACAGCCAATATAGCACGAAGAAGATTTTCTTGCGTCCATGAACCTCGAAGCACTCCAGGTTTTTTGATATACTTGTGTGGCATCTAAAAAAATAATACAAACTGCTATGACAGTCTCACCTAAAATTAGATTTGCCAGGGTTACATGGCCATCCTATTAATTTGTAGAACAAGTGTTTAAACGAGACTATTATAAGGCGAGGCAAAACTTTACTTATATTATTTAATTTCAGTCAACCAGCTGATGCGAAAAATCGAAATACGGATTTACCATGTAATATCTCAAAACTACTTCACTTTCCTCGATTTACTTTTCGCACGGCATTGCAGAAAAAAAAACAATACAATTCTTTTTTTCTACGTTCATGCAAAAAACAAAACTTTATTGAACCATGTATATTTAGTGGAAAAGTGGTGCATTTATCTGTCATTCTACTACTTCTTCTATGGTTCACAACTAAAGCCGGTTGACAAACTATACTTATATAAACACTGCTATAGGTTTGTATCTTGTTCCGTTACCATTCAGTTTAGTGGTGTATATGTTACAGTAAATATCGGATTTCAGACCATTTCAGTTTGGTCTAGGGCACACTAAAAGTTCCTATCGTTGTTAGGAACTTTGCATTTTTCCTAGGACATACTAGTATCGCCTGATAGTTTTTAGGACAAACTAAAATGGCCCGATTATTATTAGGAAATATCCGAATAAAAATTTGAATCCAGAAGTTTCGATGGTTAATGATATTAACATATAAATAAGGTGGTTTTTCCACGGTCGGGAGTAGAAATCAGTTTCTATGACATCAAAATTAAAACAGAAGTAGTCGATTATTCCCAAGGGAGTATAATGCTCCCAAGGGAGTTTACATTATGGAGAACGTTTTTCATGCAAAAAAAAGATTACATTGAAATTATTTATTAACATTTAAATTAAATGTTACATTTGTACAATTTTCAAAATTAATATCAGAAGGAATATTACTTTCGCTTACATTTACAGTTTTTGTGATTGCGCTAGTAGTGGTACTTACTAAAACCTGATTAGCAATTTTGATCTTATTTTCAATGGAGTTCTCGACATAACCCTCAGCGACTGTCGTTGATTTCCAACCAGCATGACGCTTTATTGTCGTGATATCCACACCAGCATCTGCCAGTAATGTCGCTGAAGATCTTCGTAAGCAGTGACCAGTATAACATACAGCATCAGGTAATTTTAAATACGAAGCTACTACACTCGGAATTTTTCCCATGGTATTCTTGCCAATTGGCTGCGAACTACATTTTCTTGCTTTGTAGTACAAAAAAAGGCGCTTATGCTTGACGTGGGGAGGACGAAGGGACAGGTATTTTCGAAACAATTCAAGCATATTTCCCACATCGGTAAACAGAAAGGTTCGTGGAATCTTTGCCTTAGTGTTTGGAATTTTTACAATCAAGGAAGAGCCTACATCCTCAATATCATCTACAGTTAAATTGACTATTTCATCAGTTCGACAAGCTCCGGCAATCCCCAGAATTAATCCAACCTATAAAAAATCAAAATACTTAATAATTGAAATACCTAACAACAAAAGTAATCTTACCTTAATCATTAAGAATTCTTTTTCATTTGCACTTGATAGAAAACGGTCGATTTCACCCTTTGTCAATATTTTTGATTTTTTCGCTTGAATCCGTCACCGGTTCTTTTCAAAAATGCGATCAGCTTGGGGAATTTGCTTATATCTATGTTGTCATAAATTATCAAGCATGACTTAACCATAGAATACTGCGCCCATAATGTGGAAGACTTGTAATTCTTTGCATTTTCACTGAAGTATGTCAACAAAACATTCTCGCTGTATACTTGAACATTTTTCTCGGCGCACAACTTTTTGAACCGATTGTAGGCTATATCGTATAAAGATCTTGACTTCGTAGGCTGCAAATTGCTTATTGCAATATTTGCAGCCTCCACAATCTCTTCCGACTCACAATTATTCATTGTGCACTAAACAATCTTTAAACTAAACCAAACTAGGCACCTTAATTTGACAATTCTTTATTTATTGTTTAATGAAAAACTATATTTTTTGTTATATTATTTAAATCATAGTTACCTTTAACAAATATGTTCCATTTTAGTTTTATAGGTATCTTTGATCTCTTTAAAATATAGCGCTTTTAAAGATAATGTTTGCTTTGCTTCATCCTTTTACCCTGAAGTTAAGTTAAAACAAACAAAAACAGTACATTTTTATTATTTATTAAGTACAAAATATAATCATTTTCAATTATGAAGTCTAAATATCGTGATACTTTATTTGGACCTTTGAATTAATTTGGTATGAAATTTTCTTACCCAGTATCTCACGAGGTTAACAGCGCAGTATTCTTAAAATAATGTTTTCTACAAATACAAATAATTTTAGACATTTAAGAAATGCCACTTGCGAATATTCAAAGGTACAGAAATCTTTCAACATACGTAGTTTTTTAAATTTAACAGACATAACAGAAACTTCAGTTCTGCATATAAGATTGTTTGTAAGTAAGTAAAATAATTGTTAAAATGTGCGGTTAAAACAGCAATGTGTCGTATAAACATTTCTTAAAAGTTATTATTTTATTTTAAGATCATTTAAATAGTAAAAGTGGATAAACAAAACATTAGGAATTTTATTTTTGATGTTTTAGAAAATTATCATTATAATTTTTAAAATACTTATGACCTAGAAGGAAATTGTGGAACTAGTGTTTTCTAAACTCTAAAATTTCATTATCTAGTTCTGGCACATTTGATGTATTTTTTTTTTTCATTTCTTAAAAAAGCAACATTTCATTTCAGTATCCTGTTCTGTTTAATTTCTTTGTTTATTTATCGATTTATTATTTCAAAAAGCTTATAAATAATTTTGAGAATTTTTATGTACTAATATCAATTCAAAAAAATAAAAATAAATAAAATAATAAAAAGCTTCTACCAGAACTACAATAAATTAGCTAACTGCTAACTGCTAACAAAAGTAATCTTTTAAAACTGATTTTATTTCAAAATGATATTTAATTTCAGTAAAAACAAATTAATGCTATTAGACTTTTTGCTAACAATATCAAATAATAATATTGAACCAATTGTTTTTTATACCTAGTACATACAAGATATAAATATTGATATTTGAACAATTATATAAACATTTATGATAAATTGTAAAATTATAATGAATACGTATATATTAATTTAAATTAAAAAATTGTAATGATTCAATATAAAAATGAAAAAACACAAATATTTTATAAATACCAACAATGTTTTGTAAAAATAACTTATTAAATAGTAAATAAGTAATACATAACATGGAAATATATCCTCCTTTTTATCTGTATTTAGGTAATAAGTATCTTTACAAATTTTTCCATAAAAATAAGAAAGGTAAACATTTAATCACTTTTATTTAAACAGACATAACACTATAATTAAAAAGCAATAAATGTTAAAATTATATTATCAGTACCGACCATTATATGGATAAATTTATATTAGTATTTTGCTGCCTGCACATTATAAGGTTTTATATTTACAGCTTTTACAGTTGAACTATATGTGACTTATGTATGACTTTCAAAATAGTAGATCAGTCATATTATAAATCTGCTCACAATTTACAGCTGTTCACATGAAAAGAAATACATGCAGGCCATATATTTTTCAAATAAAATAATCAGTCCCGTATATTTCTCAGAGTATCCAATTAGACAGTTTCTGTTACAACAAATACGCATGCGCCGCATCAGAATTCTGGATTTATATTGGTCGTGACGCTGTGGCGGAACCACCGGTTCCATCTGCAACGCTGACATGGGCACCTGGGAAAATTTCAGATAAAATTTTACGCTAATTTAATTGTGAATGTAATTAACTTATTAATGATTTTGTGTTCTTAAGAATGGAGAATAATTCAAACTATACATATTCTCAAATTCGTGTGAGGAACATCAGATATGGGCATCTATGAAGGGATTAGAGCGCGAAACCAAATTATGGAGTATATAGTGCAATAAAGAATGTCAAAAATAACATACGACTGTGAAGCGGAAAGTAGTGAAACGAAACAAAATATGCTATTGATAGAACATTTCATGGATGGTAAAAAGAGCTTCCGCCAATAAAAAAATGGTGTGCCATCTTACAAGACGAAACTTTACGTAGAATACAATATAAAAGGTACTTTTGCTAATTATGCGTAGCATATGAATTATTATTTGCAAATTTTTTGAGTTTTTTAAAACGGAATTTAAAGAGTATGCTGATAGAAAAAGGTAAAGGTAGTAATTTAGCAAAGAAGCTATTTAAAACAAATAATAAAAGGTCAAAATTTGAATTGAATAATAAATATAAATTGACGAAACGTGGATAAATGAAGAGCATACGGAAGGGTACGATGAGTGGTGTAGTGTATAATAAGTGTTAATGTGTGACCATTATAATGACAGTGCTAGTAGCCAGTAATGAATAGGGTGTATGTATAGTGCCCTGTATTATAAGTCTTATGTTCGTGGAGTGCATCAGGTATGTGTAAGTGATTGGTGGTTGATTTCGGAACACAATTAATTACGAACTTTTACTTTTTAAAGTAAACTGTCAAAGTGCTAGGTTTACTCAACGTCAACTTTTTTGGGTAATTTTGTGTTTTTTGAACCCTTCTTAAGTGACACGCCTATGTAATCTTTGTTCCCTGCAACCCTCATCTCCCGTAGTAATCAAAATACTGTGAATTAACTTTATTCTCCCTCTCTTATCCGAATTACAATTTATAAAATAGTAATAACATAATTGAATATGAATAAGTTTCACATTTCTTTGGATTATAGTACCTACCTACTATTCAGTATTAAATATAGGGTGCCTACTTTTATTTGTGTACAAATCTGTAAAAACTTTATTCTTCAAGATATTCAAAATTTTTTTTTTTAAATTTTAAATGACATCGAAAACCGCTTCCTCTGACTACCCCAGCATTTAAGCTGACGATCCAAGACCTACTATGATTTTTTATACCCCCGAAATTCAATAAAAACGTTTAGCGATTTTTTTATTTAAAATCTGATAAGGTGATGTTAATCAGGACCCCTCAAAACCCGTATGTGTGAAATTTGAACAAAAACTATACAATGTTTTCTTCTACACGTTATTCAAGTTTTATTTTTATAAAACTTTGTAAAACCTTTATTTTCCAAAATAACGCAATAAATATTTTTGTTTTAAATGACATCGAAAACCTTTTGACATAATTTTATGGTCCAACACTTGATTCATCTAGTGCCTTTCAAATTCAGTATTTTGTTTTGAGGGGCGTTGTGATTAAATCCCACTTTATCAGATTATAAAAATCAAAAATTCGGTAAACATTTATATTAAATTTCGGGGGTATAAGAAATTATAACAGGTCTTGTATCGCCATAGTAGGATCAAAACAACAACAAAAAAAATGATGGATTATCTTGGAGAATACAGTGTTACGAATTTGTACACACATAAAACTTGTAGAGCAAAACATTATGTAAAGCTTTTATTCAAATTTCACACATAGGGGTATTGAGGGACCCTGAGTAACACCATCTTATCACACTTAAAAAAAATTGCTAAACTTTCTTTTTAATTCCGTGGGTATAAAATATTCATAGCAAGCCTTGGATCACCATCTTAAACGCCGTGATCGGATTAGAAGGAGCGGTTTTCGATGTCATTTAAAATATAAAAATATCTGTTGTGTTAGTTTGAAAAATAAAATTTTTCTAAATTTTTACAAAAATAAAATTGTGAGGATCTAGAAGAAAACAGTATAGTTTTTGTTCAAATTTCACACATACGGGTTCTGAGATGACCTGAGTAACACCACCTTCTTAGATTTTAAATAAAATATCACTAAAAAATAATCATAGCAGTCCTTGGATCGCCATCTTAAACGCCGTGATAGGATTGAAAGTAACGGTTTTCGATGAGATTTAAATAAAACAAATATTTGTTATGTTATTGTGAATAATAAAGTTTTTATGAATTTTTACAAAAATGAAATTAAGAACGTATAGAAGAGAACACTGTATAGTTTTTGTTCAAATTTTACACATAGAGGTTTTGAGGGGTACTGATGAACGCAACCTTATCAGATTTTAAATTAAAAAATCGCTAAACGTTTTTATTGAATTGAATAAAAAAATCATAGCAAGTTTTGGATCGCCATCTCAAATGCCGTGATAGGGTCAGAGGAAGCGGTTGTCGATGTCACTTAAAATAAAAAAAAAATTGTTTGATTATTTTTGAATAAAGATTTTACTGATTTGTATACAAATAAAAGTAGACACCCTGTAAAGTAGTATTGAAACATGCATTTACTTAATTTAGTTGTAAAATTCGTAAACATCTATATTATTAATTTTTTATAAATAGGTATTTTAAATGTCTAGTGACAAGCATAACATATTAAGTTGATTTTGGGTTTTACATTATAAAAATTTGTTTAAAAATACGAGAGAATAAATAATCGATTTAACCTTTTCAAATAGATATGCAAATACGTAAAAATATATGCATCAATATGTTTGTGAGTAAAGTATTATTGGTTATTGAAACATAAACGGATAATTTTTGATAATGAAGTGTAGAACTCATACCATTATTTAGGGAATGATTTCTATGTTCACCAAGAGAACTTTCATGATGAAAACATTTCAAAAGCAATTTGCGAGATATAAAAGTGAAATAGGGACAGCTTCCCGTTAGACATCTAAAGGGCTTGCACATACAAGGTGATTCAGTCATAATGTCATGAATTTTGTACCAGGAGGCCTAATAAGGAAAGAAAATCGAAAAAAGTTGTATTCGGCCTTTCAAAAAATAAATCACCCCATAACAATCGGTAACACGACACTCCTGGTATGCTACAAATGACAAGTACAAGTATTGATGCTGTATAGAAGTTCAGCAGTTTTGCCACTCAGGATCACATACATACAGTATGCGCCAAAAGTATGGAATAAATTCAATAAAAACTAAACAATTATTTTTTGGGAAATATCCTCGAACAGGTCGATTTTTAATTTAAAAAATACATATTTTAGGGTAAAATGCGATTTTTAAATGGCAACACCATATTTTTTTCCTTGATTCTGAAAGATCGTTTAATTCTGTATCAGACAGTACTAAAATGTTGCCCTCTTACATAGGAAAGTTTATGAGTAAATGACGATTGAATGTTAGAAAACGTAAATCAATTAAAATAAAGCAAAAACGTTATCAAGTTTAATTTTCGAATTCCATAGTTCTTTTATGGATCACGTAGGTAAAAATCTTTGCAAAGTGTCATTGTCACACCGACTTTCTAATAAGTATTGTAAGCGACATTATTATTCAATTTAAAGTATTATGGCACATTTAACTGTCACTCAAAGAATTGAAATTTTAATTCTTATCGGATGCGGGAATATGACTAGAACTCAGCAGAAAGTTTGCGATTTATTTAATGAAAAATATCCAGATCGCCCTATCAGCCAATCAACAGTCAGTAAGGTAGAGTCTAAATTTAGAGAAACTGGCAATGTTGTAAATATTCCAAAACCTGGACGTCCAAGCATTAATGAAAATCAGAAACAGAACATTTTGATAAGTATGGTGGATAATCCTCATAATTCTTCACGATTGGTTGCATTAAACAATGACACTAGTCAGAGCACAGTGCTACGTATCTTGAGGAAGGAAGAATATCATCCCTACAAAATTCAACTTGTGCAGGAACTCAATAAAGATGATCCCGATCGCCGCTTACACTTTTGCGAAATTCTAATGGATTTATGTCAAGGAAATAGAAATTTACACCGACAAATACTTTTTTCAGATGAGGCCACATTTTGTCTGAATGGTACAGTAAACCGTCAAACTTACAGATATTGGAGTCGGGAAAATCCTCATTGGATGGCAGAGGCACATATCCAACACCCTCAGAAATTAAATGTGTGGGCTGGAATAGGTGACGACAGAATAGTAGGGCCTTTCTTCTTTGAAGGAACCCTTACAGGACAAAGATATTTAGAGTTTCTAGAAAATGACCTTGTTCCACACCTTGCAGTAATTTTTCCTAACGATAATGACCCTGACATTCCTGACGATACCATATGGTTTCAGCAAGACGGTGCACCTCCGCACTATGCGCGCCCTGTACGAGATTTTTTGGACAACTGTTTTCCTGGGAGGTGGATCGACAGACGCGGACCGATAGAATGGCCTGCAAGATCGCCAGATTTTACACCTCTTGACTATTTTTTATGGGGATACTTGAAGTCAAAAGTGTACATTAATAAACCACGTAATTTAGAAGAACTTCAAAATCGCATTCGGGACGAAATACGCAGAGTTACCCCAGAAATCATTCATAATGTGCAAGAAGAATTTCTTCACATTGTCAAGAAGTTGGTGGATGGCAATTCGAACATTTAATTTAAGTATAAAATTTAATCAATTGTATTTTATTTTACATACCTCAGAATTGTTACTCTTTTATGGATAAAATTTACGTTTTCTAACATTCAATCGTCATTTACTCTAAAACTTTCCTATGTAAGAGGGCAAAATTTTAGTACTGTCTGATAAAGAATTAAACGATCTTTCAGAATCAAGGAAAAAAATATGTTGTTGCCATTTAAAAAAAAATCGATGACGTCATTACTCGAAAACAAATGACATTTGAAAATCGCATTTTACACTAAAATATGTATTTTTTAAATTAAAAATCGACCTGTTCGAGGATTTTTCCAAAAAAATAATTGTTTCGTTTTTATTGAACTTATTCCATACTTTTGGCGCCAACTGTATAAAGATAGTATGTTCGGTACTGAAGTGATAGATTTTTTTCTAATGACAAACTTATTGTTTGCAATCTAAAATGTATACATTTTGTATATTCTTTGAGGTACCTTTAAACATGATTGAATTTGTAATGTATTTATTAAGCGTTTTGTCAAGTTCCGACGTAAAACTCATTCATCATGCTCTTGTAAATAATTTTGGATAAAACATTAAAAACATACCTATTCTTCGTCACCTGTTCGTTAAGTTCTTGAAAGCAGAATCAAGTTAACCTTGTACGTTGATATTCCCAAATAATGCAGATCGCTTATCAGAATCAAATCCATTACTCATGATCAGTTGGTACCGAATAACACAGACGCACATGGAAAACACAGACCCAAATCTATTAAAATCTCTTTTAGACATTTTTCCACGGCTCTGTTCAGTAGAAAACAACCGTGGTCTGTCACTACTTTACCCAACTTGAATTGCATTTTTATTAAGGCAAATAGGACATTTTATTAATAATTATAAACTACACTGGCGACACAAACACACTAAATTCACCAACCTCTACCACTTGAAAATAATGACTGATGGATGAAGAAGGAAGAGAAGTTGGGCCACGTGTATCTGTTCTAGATGCAGTCGACGGTGGATCGATTCACTAAATATTAAGAAATAATGAAAATAATTGTCAAAATTAAAGTTTTTGAAATGTTAAAAACTAATTGCAAAGAGACATTAATATTTACTGAAAATATATAAATAAAAAAACAACAACCATTTTTAGCAATTAAGTTATAAGCTGAATTTAAAAGTATAAGGATGAAGAAAATAAATATTATGTTAATCTGCAGTGCCTGAAAACAAATAAAAATTAACGCTTGCTGTACATTACTTCTTGCAATGAATAATTAGTCCAAGGTAGACTAGAAGTCTAAAGCGTAGGTAGACAACACTGAGATTAATTCATATAGTACGGTGCCACTGAAACTTATTAATTATTATATTGCTTAAAATATGTGCAATAATGTTGTTTCCGGCATTTATAGAAGAAGAAAAACTAATTTTATTATTTACAAATTCGGCACTAGTTCATTAATGAACAATGTGTCCACGGATCACTACAAGGCAGTTTCACTTATAAATATAATAGATTCATATACAGGGTGAATCTTAAATAAGTACAAATATATTAACCAGCAGTACAGTTCACTGTGTAGAACACATAATTAATAGTTTATTTACAAAAAATCAGAAAAAAAAGCCAAATTTTAAATAAATTTCGTGATTTTTCAATACAAAAAACTTGTTTGTTGAGGACCGCTGATCAGATTCCGATAAGATTTTTATGGGTCATAGTAGATTGGATGTTTATTTCACAGCGTTGCCAGTGTTACACTAATGTCTTGAAATTAAACTTTTTATATAAAATAGTAGAAAGTTTGTAACCAGGATTCGTAAACATGGGAATGATGGACATATGTTTATTTATAAAAATATCAATGGCCGTCTTCGCCTCTTTGCCTCTCCTACAACTACTAATAAAGTATGTCTATGTACGTACATTAAATTAAAAACATAAATCAGGTTCTCTATTCACAGTTTTCCAGTATCATTATCTATTTTAACTACACTTCAGCTCATTTATTACAAAAAGTACCATCGTTGTCACTATCACTACAGTCTTTCACTGCTTAAAAGATATGCTTTTAGCATGTCAATCTTTTCACTATATTAAAATACGCCATATTTTACTTAATTATACTGTATTTCACGAAAAATGGTAATTAAATACATAAGACATTTAAAAGAAAACCATTGGCCGTGAAAATAATACAGCGATTTAAATACGTTTTATATGTTAGTGCTGCGTAACTCTGAAAAAAGATGCGTTAAGTATTACCTTACTTAATACATCATTTCAAGTTAAAAAAATAACGATTAACTTAGTTCTGTCTCAGAATATGCAAAAGCATCTTATAATAATTTTCAATTTACATGTATTGGCATTATGATTCTCTTTCCACAAATATTACATGTTTTCTCTCCACTTGTACCATGCCGGTATCAACATAACCTCTTCATCGATTTCGCTGGATTCAATTATAGGATGTGGCTCTATTACCTACGGGATGATGTGCCTACGACACCAGCTTCTTTTTTGTATGAGATTGACACTGTTTTTTTCATCTTCTTCGTGAAGTCTGCCTCGAACTACGCCATTTGGAAAGCTTATATTAATTCGTCCAGCATATTTTCATTGAATTTACACTGGCAATCTACAACACATTTCAGATATAGGTCAATAAATATTTTACTTTGCATTCTCTTGATATTGAAAGCATACGTCAAACTGGATCTTTTCATTCCACGTTTTGTATACAAGTTTATTTTAAAAATCTGCTTCACCCACTACGAAGTACGAAATCGTTAGCACTGATACATTGTATGAGGGTATGTGGCGAAAATTAACTCGAGTTTGTGGTGTTAAGATCATAGTTTTTCATTATTCTTCTTAAAATAACTTAAGGGAATAATTTTTCTCTTTCTAACACTCTACAATGGTATTATCTTGTGAAATGTGGATAACTGTTTAAATACTTGTTGTTCAGCATGTAGGTAAGCTTTTACGCAAGTCATGGACCCCCATGTATATAAAATGATTCGATTAAACCTAGTGGTTTTTCTTAATGTGGTCAAAGAGTACATGTACTTAGGGAACAAAAGAGACAATAACACAGTTGCAAACCATGAACCTTTACTTTATTACCAATGTTTTTACAAATCTGGTTACTTTGGCAGTCTATTCAGCCAAGTGTTCCTTTGAATTTTTGTACATTATAATGCCAGGACGTGAAATTTCTGCGTTTACCTGAGCAAGAATGACTGCTTTATACAGTATGCGCCAAAAGTATGGAATAAATTCAATAAAAACGAAACAATTATTTTTTGGGAAATATCCTCGAACAGGTCGATTTTTAATTTAAAAAATACATATTTTAGCGTAAAATGCGATTTTCAAATGTCATTTGTTTTCGAGTAATGACGTCATCGTCATGAAAATCAGAAACAGAACATTTTGATAAGTATGGTGGATAATCCTCATAATTCTTCACGATTGGTTGCATTAAACAATGACACTAGTCAGAGCACAGTCCTACGTATCTTGAGGAAGGAAAAATATCATCCCTACAAAATTCAACTTGTGCAGGAACTCAATGAAGATGATCCCGATCGCCGCTTGCACTTTTGCGAAATTCTAATGGATTTATGTCAAGGAAATAGAAATGTACACCGACAAATACTTTTTTCAGATAAGACCACATTTTGTCTGAATGGTACAGTAAACCGTCAAACTTGCAGATATTGGAGTCGGAAAAATCCTCATTGAATGGCAGAGGCACATACATACCCAACACCCTCAGAAATTAAATGTGTGGGCTGGAATAGTTGACGACAGAATAGTAGAGCCTTTCTTCTTTGAAGAAACCCTTACAGGACAAAGATATTTAGAGTTTCTAGAAAATGACCTTGTTCCAGCCCTTGCAGTAATTTTTCCTAACGATAATGACCCTGACATTCCTGACGACACCATATGGTTTCAGCAAGACGGTGCACCTCCGCACTATGCGCGCCCTGTACGAGATTTTTTGGACAACTTTTTTCCTGGGAGGTGGATCGGCAGACGCGGACCGATAGAATGGCCTGCAAGATCGCCAGATCTTACACCTCTTGACTATTTTTTATGGGGATACTTGAAGTCAAAAGTGTATATTAATAAACCACGTAATTTAGAAGAACTTCAAAATCGCATTCGGGACGAAATACGCAGAGTTACCCCAGAAATCATTCATAATGAGCAAGAAGAATTTCTTCACAGACTTTCGCATTGTCAAGAAGTTGGTGGATGGCAATTCGAACATTTAATTTAAGCATAAAATTTAATCAATTGTATTTTATTTTACATACCTCAGAATTGTTACTTTTTTATGAATAAAATTTACGTTTTCTAACATTCAATCGTCATTTACTCGAAAACTTTCCTATGTAAGACGGCAAAATTTTAGTACTGTCTGATAGAGAATTAAACGATCTTTCAGAATCAAGGAAAAAATATGGTGTTGCCATTTTAAAAAAATCGATGATGTCATTACTCGAAAACAAATGAAATTTGAAAATCGCATTTTACGCTAAAATATGTATTTTTTAAATTAAAACTCGACCTGTTCGAGGATTTTTGCCAAAAAATAATTGTTTCTTTTTTATTGAATTTATTCCAAACTTTTGGCGCATACTGTATGATGCAGGACATTCTAATCATCAGCTATCGAACATGTTGGGCATTCCTAGATCATCTGTTGTGCGAAAAGTACACAGAAGAATTTGATACAGTGGAAAACTGACCACGTAGTGGACGTCGTCGAGTATCTAATGAAAGGAGGATCGGTATTTATTGCAATATACCCGTAGACACCGCACATCTTCAGTTTCAGCTCTCAGGGTCCACTTTCAAGTTACGTTTCGCCGTGTTATATCGACATCTACTATTCGAAGACGACTCCACAACACAAATTTATGTACTAAAAGACCATTACGGATCCCCACTCTACTTCCAAGGCATCGTGCTGTCCGTCTCCAATTGGTGTGAGAGTATAGGGGTTGGTTTTTACGCCAGTAACGATGGGTCTTATTTACATACGAAACCAGAATTGGGCTGGTTACTGATGACAATAGACAAAGTGTCTGGAGAGAGCCAGGTCGTCAACAGCGGCTTCATTTTCCCCGTGAAGTTGCTCTGTATGAAGGGGTACCGTAATTTTTTGGAGTGGAATAATGTTCAATAGCCGCACCCCATTAATTCGCATTGCACATAATATGACTTTGTGTTTATGGACGACAAAGCACGACCACATCGCACAAAAAGGGTTCAAGAGACACTCGAAGCGGGACATATCAATATCATATAGATTAGATTGGCCAGCCAACTCTCCTGACATGATTCCTAGTGGGATTTCGTTGCTAGAGCCATTCATAATCATATTCCTCCACCTCAGACTGCAGATGAGTTAGTCGTGGCGGCAGAAGAGGAATGGAACAATATTCCGGAAGAGATCGTTAACCGTTTGATTATCTCAATGCACAGACGTGTCAATATGCTATTGAAACGTAGTGGAGGTCATACCGACTATTAGTCAAGTAGAAAATTTGCTTTGTTATTTCTTTTTGATTTAATAAATTTTGTCAAAAATATCACACATTTGCTGGTTTTTAATTTTCTAAATACTCAGTTTGTCGAACATATTCTTTTTACAAAAAAAAAAAAAAAAATTGAAGAAGTTCAAATTTAGGTCACTTATCGCTTAAAACAAGTAATTTAATTTAATTAGAATCCATCACTAAGATACATTTACGATAAAAAGTGAAAAAATAGTTGTTTTAGAGGCGATATGGCAACTTTCCCTTCAGCAAATCATATGGTTTATTATGTTAGGTCAATATCTGATCAACGGTCTTCAAAATGTGTATTTGTTTTAAAAAATAATATCTCCGTAAATATTTGAAATTAATAAAAAATTACTGATTAAACTCATCTATATCACGAACTACACCTGCAGATTTGTACTTATTTAAGGTTTACTCTGTATATTGTGAGCATATTTTAAATAAGATGATAATGTAAGATAGTTGACAGCGAACTGGCGATATTGTTAATTATACAAATAAATGTCCCTACTGAAAAATTATTAGTAATAAAAAATAATATACTGTCAGTATTTTTAATTCTGGATATTTCTCATATCTGCAGATTTTATATTACATTGTGTTTTCAGGTGGAGCATCCTAGGTTGTAAAAAAATTTATTGATTTTTTTCGTCTTCAGATATTCAAGTTTAAAAAATAAAAAAAGTATAAAATTTTTCTTAAACAAAGAAATACGGAGCTTCGTTCAGAAATAACAATAATCACATTTTACAAATAAATAGACGCCACGATTTTTGTCTATCTTACTTGAAGCAGGCAAATATAAAACAATTAAATTTCTTTTAAATGTAATGAATAAAACCAGATTTTCTTAAATAAAAAATTAAAACAAATTATGTAACGAATTAATAACCTATACAAATACTATTTAACTTGTAAATCTCCAAGTAATACCTAATGGCGCACAAATCGGGTACTAGTGCATGCCAAGACTGCTCCACTTATTATTGTAGTACTAGTGGTTTTCTGAACTCTAACATTTAATTATCTAGGTATAGTGGAACATCATTTTATTTTCAGTCAGAATGCTGTTTATTTCAGTACTCAGTTTATTTTCTTTAGTTATATATCAAATTTTAAAAAGTTTATAAAACAGTCATGTAAACAATTTTTAGAATTAGAACTACATAAAATCGGCAAATATTTTCTTTTCTGCCAAATTATTAAGAACATCATTATTGGAAATTGAAATGAACTCAGTTTGTAATATTGATATTATATTACAAATAATAAAAGTCAACTTTTAATGTTGATTTTGTTTCGAAATAATATACAGAGTATTCAATATTTGAGTGTCTTTATTTTGCACTATAATAAATTGCACAACAAAATATATTTGATTCAACAATTTTTTTTCTGACCAACGGTAACAGAATTTTGAACAAACAGGTCTTGAATAAATGACAATGTCTCTCTCTACCGTGTTAGATGTTGTTCATCACAATAATTACAAATACAGGTGTGTTTAGGTAAACATACTTACTTTTAATGATTTTTTTAGAGCTTTTTTCACAACACAGAATAAAATGTGCAACAGTTACCAGTGAAATAACTTATGTTACTTGCGAAAAGCGTTGACCGTAGTTTTCTCAGAATCACCATAAGTTAACAGGTCTCTTAGTAGTCCCTTTAGTACCGGCGCTTATATTCCAAACACCCTGTATAATTTCAGTAAAAATAAATTAATGCTATTAGACAGTAAATAATTCCAAATAATAATATTACGCCAATTGTGTTTTTATGTCCATATATAAAAGGTAATATTGATACAATTGGACACTACTAATTAATTGGTCATTTATCCTGATAAATTGCAAAAATTTAAAAGAACACATATGTAGTAATTTAAAAAAGTAATGATTCAATTTAGAATGGAAAGACACAAACATTTTATAGATATTGTAATGTAAAGTCAGAATAACATATTAAATGTTAGGTAAATAATACATAACATGGAAATGTACCCACAATTTTATCAGTATGCAAACATCAATAATTTTACAAATTTTCCCATAAAAATTAGAAAGGTAAATATTTTATTTATTTAAACAGACACCACGTTGCAACTGAAATTAATAAATGTTAAAATTGCATTATCAGTACCGACCATTGTATAGAGTGTCTCAAACTCAATAGTATAGGCCTGTTATGAGAATACAAAAAATTTAAATTAAATTTGGGACGCTTGTTTTTAATGGAATTAGGTAAACTCCATTTTCAATCGAAAGTAATATCTTTGGGATTTGGCAGAAACGACCAATGACGTTATATTTTTTTCAGAAACGTGCCCAAATTTGTTTCCTGTTAAAAACCCTCTTTCTTCTAATAAACTTTTATTAGAGAAATTTTCGATTTCCGATAGAACAGGTTGCCGATGTAGATTATACCAGTTTTTCATTATACGGCATTTCACACTAAAAGGTAGTGAAAGGTTCCTTTTGTCATCCTTGTATGTTGAAAAAATCTTTCCTTGTCGTTTCTTAAGACGTACCTAATGTCTCCCGCAAAAATACACGCAAATGTACACAAATACATAAAAACACTACCACACGCTTACCGCCAAGGCATTACAACAGTTGTGGTTGAAAAAGTATTCAGCATAATACTTTGTGTACTCGGGAAACGTCTTTGGTATTACGCTGCCACACGATAATATGCACTTGTCACACTCCCATAAATGAGCACCTTAAACAAATACCTTAAAAATTAAATTTGAGAAAAGCAAAAACAAATATTAATCAAAATCAATAAAAGAAAACTAATCAGAGTACCATATGCAATATTTTTTGACATCTGATGCAGACGCCATCTGTAGACCACAAGTGCAATGTGAAAATCTTCCACCTGAAGGTCAAAACATGAAAGAAGGTCACCCTGTACATTTTGATTAAAATTTACACCAGACGGTGTAGTTTTTAACGCATGTAGTTTGAAAATTTACACTATTGTAGTAAATTATACCAAATATTTATTAAAATACGTTTTACTCAAGCATTTTTGTAAAATATACTTAATTGCGATGAAGTAAAAATTATCCATTTTCCGTGGGGACTTCTCTGGACCAAATATAGTGCAAATTTCGTGTAAAATTTTACCCGTCCTTTTTTGCTGTGCTACTTCACGTCCAATTCTCCATCTGCGCTCCATACACGCATGCAAGTCTGACAACCCATCCTTTAGTGCACATCCACGAACCAATTTCCTCGTTGACATAATTCGTTCTAAGGCACATTGCCTTTGCAGTCAGTGCAATTGGTCAGTGCGAATAATTGAATTATTCCTAGCAAATGACATACAGATTACTTAAGTGACGACAAGTAACGTCGAGCAAAGCAATCGTTTACATCGAAAATCTCTTCTGCATAATATTAATAAATTAATAGCTATTACATAATGAAGCGTTTGCTTAAATTTGTCGTGCTATATAAGGAAGAGTTTGGTAATGTTTATTTATAATGCGCGAAACCAACAACACTTGTCCTTCATGAATGTTTAAATTTATTCTAATTGTATACACGTTTTATTGCCCTAGTGACCATGAGTAGCATATTTGATAGTTTAATATTTATGGGTCGTGTTGACCAGGCAGCACAGGATGTAATGAAATTTGCAAATTTGCGAATTTTTTTTATTTGGGATGTTGATTTCATTGTTTCACAGTATTTCCAAGGCGATCATTCAATTTTTGTGTTGTGTGTATCATATAGCTGATATGTATGATTTTTATCAATAAAAACCATGTAAATTTAATTTTACATTTTTTATGCTTCTACGATTGATTTTCATTTATTTTATACTGGCAGTGGAAAATAAAAATGCATTGAAAAAGTTTCCTATCCAGGTTGGGTTAATAAAATAGGTTAGCAAGATGTTCATTTGTTTTTAAACACATCATTAATAATGAATTATGCAGGAGAAGTCGGTTCATTATTATTTGCACCAACGACTTGCATTAGTAACTCTAAGCCACCTTTCTTTACAGTATTGAGGGAAATCTATATAAATCGCATTATTTAGAGGAATGGTTAATTGCCTATTAGTAGGTATATTTAAATCTCTTTTTAATTTATCCAAGTGTTAGGAGTATATAGTTACGAAGCGAAATAATTTCACCCATGGAACGACTACCTGACTTGAGTAGGGATCATGTTAAAATAAACATTGATAAAATGTATAGGAGCGTTGTCTTAAGTGTTTAGTCGGACCCTAAATAATGTTTACAGTGAGAATGACTTTATTTCTTTAAGACAGTTCGAGGGTGAATGTGTGCGTGCATATTAAATTAAGTTATTAAATAGTGGACTAGACAATTGTTTTAGTAACCTGTGTTGTGTTGATTATAATTAGGTGAGTTACATCACTGAGTACTTGGCATGCTTAACATTTGTTTATTGGCTAAGTTAGTAGTTGATTAATTAAGTATTTGAGATTATGAATGATAGTGTAGTACTGACGAGGCCGACCTATTATTGTTTTGTTTATTTATTGGCCGTTAGCTGCGTGTGACACGATATTTTGAGGTATGGGGTATCTTAGGGCTGTTAGCTGCGGTGATACAGTCCGTCCGTTAGCTGCGGTGAGCGGGGGATATCTCGGGGGCCGCTAGCTGCGTGTGACGCGGTCTGGTTCTAATTTAAGACCTAGTCTTGCTATAAACTATCTCTGCAGGAGTGGTCTGGTCAGTGTGCATTGATGTGTTGTTGATATCCAGCTGCAGTCTAAGAGAGAATATATTTACCAGTTGATCTAAGTAGAACATGTTGATGTTTAGAAAATGTGAAGGTATGCTTGGGTATTCATGTGTTTCTCTCTTATTTGTTGGAAGGTTCTGAGCTTCTTACGAGAGCTGCAGGTCAGTAGGCGATTTAGACGGCAACTCTATCCTAACCAAAGCTCAGTAAGTGTTTTAGTTATTGTTTACACATAGTTATATAGTATTAATTGCAAGGCAACAAATCACAATCAGTTACGTCCAATGGTTCACTCCCTGTATAAGTAGAAACGCCCCTGACGAATTATATGAAGTAGTAATTATATAAACGAAACAAACAGACACTAGCACAAGCCAACGTTTCTTCATTTTACCATACTACCGAAATGAAACAAACATAAGAAGACTCAAACCTTGACCACCATCGAAAAATATTCTAACAAATCTATCAACTCTCGACTTCACGTCTAAAGTTTCCCTCCTGCCGACTCAATGGCTTTTGAGTTGATAATTATAAAACTGATGTAATGTCACATTTTCTTCGCCATAACACCAGGATTTCTTAAAAAAAAACATATTGCACCAATTATTGTCGCAGTACAAACTTGTGTTTACTGAAACTTATTCACAGAAAACAATGCAATGGGTATATTATTTCAAATTTATATTTTTTATATTTATTATAATATATACAGGGTGGTTCAGAACTTATTTAACAAAAAATTTCTGAATATACAGGGGACTCTTGGAAATAAAATTTTATAAAAAAATATCAAAGAGGGCAGTTCGAAAATGATTTAAAAATACACTTCTGCACGGCACTGGAAACTGGTCCATTGATACGTTTCCGTAAATCATCAATAGTATATATCCACTTTGGTGCGATACACTTTATTTTTTAAATATCCGCACAGAAAGAAGTCCAAACGGTTAAAAGTCAGAAAATTGTGGCGGCCATGGTACCAGTCCTCCTCTTCCAATCCGTTGGTGTTAATGCTAGCATACTGCTACAATAGGCCGTTGAAGTCCTGGATCTCCATTTCTTCCACGATTCGGTTTCAAATTTCCCTCACGTTGCACTGTACTTGCACTCACTGCACACCGCGATAAAAGTAGTTGCATTTGGCACATGTTTACCGGGAAATCGTTCCGCTAACGCATTTTCACAGCGTAATAAATTAAAACGATATCCAACAAATCTGAGTTTCTACTATACACGTAAGCCATTTTTGACACTTTACAACTTCAATAATGTTTTACTCGGAAGCTATAAAGATTTTATAAAAAAAATTATTATTTTGACTTTCCAAATTCTTTTAGATAAGTTCTGAATCATCCTGTATAATAATACACAATTTAGAAAATATTTTTATATTTCACTTTCTTATAATAATGACGCTTAATCACAACCATAAGTCAAGAAACGTCAAAGTTGAGACCCTTTATTATATAGTTTTTATTTCGTACTAGCTGTACCCTGCGCGCGCGTTGCTACGCCACCAACCTGTCTGTCGAAAATTGGTCGTACTAACTTAGAAACCTTTGTGGGTTCATGCACAATAACTTTGCTAAAGATCATCACATGATCAAGTGCATAGTTTACGATTCTATAAAGGACATACAAACATTCATGTATATATATGGGTGCCTCGCTTAAAAGTGGAACAAGCCTGTAACATGCCTATCGTGTGACCGATTTCAATAATATGTTGGAAACATCTTCAAAAAGTCTATCTTGGACATATCTGGTGTCCTCTAAAATTCGAAACCGTGGCCGACTACGATACAATTTATGTGGCTTAAAATTGGAAAATCATCAGCGCAGTGCAGCCTATAACCAAGAGATGGAGCAAGAAGAAAGGGCAAAATAGAGATATGCTTCCTACTTATCATTCTCTTGTGTTCGTGTTTTTTGCCCTTCCTTCTTGTTCCATCTCTTGTTTTTAGGCTGCACTGCGCTGATGAAGGGCAAAAACCCAGAAACAACGTTGTCCGCAGTTGCCTCGTTGTTCCTTCCATCTGTTTTCTCTGGATCCTCTAGCCATCAAAATCTACCTGTGTCTTGTAAGAATTTGATCCACTAAGCTCCTTCCGTTCTTGTATTTGTCCTGACTGAGACCCTCACAGTGGTTGCTGGATTCTCTTCCGCGGCGAATGTTGCTCTTGGCCTCTAAACAGAGGCTGTGTGACACGAAGCTACAAATAGAGATAGGCTTCCTACTTGTCATTCTCTTGTGTTCGTGTTTTTTATCTCTCGTTTTTAGGCTGCTCTGCGCTGCTGAAGGGCAAAAACCCAGAAACAACATTGTCCGCAGTGCTTCGTTGTTCCTTCCATCTGTTTTTCTCTGGATCCTCTAGCCATCAAAATCCACCTGTGTCTTATATATATAGAAGAAGAAGTGAAATATAAAACGTTGTATGCACCAAGGGTGATACTAGGATGATTATGCTCTTAGGCGACATCATCATCCCTGTATCTTCCTTAGTACTTAAATAACTATTAAGCCTACTTTCACCATTGTTTCAACCATACCTCTGAAAAAGCTCGCACTATAAGTACAACATCTGGTGGAGGGAACTGAACCTGTGATTTTGGCATCAATGTTTCGAAAATTGCTTGTTCACTGACCGATTCAAACAATAAATTTAAAAAATATCTATAGATCAGCGGTACAAGCGGAATATGAAAAATTACCATATATAATCGAATCACCAAATAACGAAAATGTAATGGTTACTGGCAGTTTTTGTTTATCATCAGCGAAGCCTATTTTAATAAAACATCTTAGCTTTGTGATTAATAAAACTATGCCTCTTTCTTTTTTCAAATTAATGCACATAATGAAAACTTAATTAAAAAAGATTACTGATGTTTTAAGCTTATTTACTATGACTGGCAAAAATATATTTAGAAAACCAGTTTATTTTTTTATCTTATTTAAAAAGTATTCATATAAATTACAATATTTTATTGCATATATCACATTTTATTATTTATTTGAATGCGATAAAATAACTTATTGGTCGCCCACATCAAAATTATCATGCTTCTTATCCACATCCTTTACAAATCAAGTTATTTTGAAATTAAAACATTAATTAAAATATTTGTTGCATTATTTTACCCAAATATTTGCGGCAAATTAAGATCAGTTTTATGTTTATAAATGGATTATGGCCGATTATAGAAGAAGATACTACGGCAAGGATAAGTTTGTTGTTTGAGGTAGAAATTACGAAATTACATAAGATACATATTCTTTATTCATGTCGATAAGATTATCGTTTTCCAGAAAATTGGAATGTACTCTTGAAGAATTTTGGAAATGTTCCAGCTTATATAGGTATTAATAGAAGGCATTTTTGAATTTTTTTGTAAAGAAATTTTTATTCGACATACAATGTGTTTTCAAATATCTGATATTGTTTATTAGATTTGTTATTTTGAATTTACCCTAAAAATTAAAAACATTCTGTATCTACTATTACTCTGAAAACTATTAATTTAAATAACATCAAATATAATAATAATGATTCTATTCACGAGGGTTAGCCCAAAAGTCGAAGACTTGTGCGGGAGAGGGGGAGGCATATTATTATGCAGGCCGCATTTGCGCTCAGGAACGACTTATATTGGTAGGCCCTAACCACCATTCAGTGCCGGAATGAGGGAAACCTGGAAAATCTCATTAATTAGAAGGGCCTGAACCCACACCGGTCTAGCCACATCGATTTAAGTACTGACGCCTTAAACCGCGCGACCACTGACCGACCCAATATAAACCAATAAAAGAAATAGTGAGCAGAAGATTTTTATATACAGGGTGAATCTTAAATAAGTACAAATATTTTAACTGCAGATGTAGTTGTCATGTAGATGCGTGTAGTGAACGCAATTTTTTAAAACGTCAAATATTTACGGATATATATATATTTTTTAATACCCACATTTTGAAGTCCGCTGACCAGATAGATCACTGACGTAATCTAATGCACCATATGATTTACTGAAGACGAGGTTGCTATATCGTCTGTAAATTACATAATATTTTAACGTAAATTCAATTTTTGCGGTTGATTCTAATTTAAAAATACTTGTTTTTAGCAATAAATAAAGTAAAATTAGTTGGTAGTACGCTCGGCAATAATATTAACCCAAACTGTCTTCTTAACTGACCTGACCCATAAACGATTAACAAAAATGAATTTCCGCAAGTTCGATACTACCAGTTAAAGTATTTAGGAAGTTACTTTGTTCAATGATTCCAAAAATTATCCATAAGCGTGCATAAAAGCTTTCCTACTTACTGGAAAGCGAACTATTTAAACAGTTATCCAAATTTCAGTTAACACCATTGTGAACCATTAGGAAGGTACACAAATTATCCCCTTAAAGTATTTTATGAAGAATAACCAGAAACTATGATTTTCTCGCAACACCTTAGAGTTAATTTTCGCCACATAACCTCAAACAACGTGTCAGTGCTAACCATTTCGTACTTCGTAGTTTCGTAGTGGGTGAAACAGATTTTAAAAATACAAAACACAAAACATGTAATAACAAAATAACCAGCTTATTGTATATGTTCAATATCAAGAAAAGGCAAATTAAAATATTTAAAAACAATATCAATCACATGCATAACAGAAGCTGGTATCGTAGGCATAGGTAACAGGTAGGTGTGACTGGCAGTAGACGAAATGTCCGATACAAGTTCCTTCCTCTGGGATTGACAGTCACATCCAGCGGGGTCGACGACAAGGTTATATTGATACCGGTGCACTGGTCCAGGGCAAAGGAATAAGCTGTGGCAAACGTAAGGTACAAGTGGAAACAAAACAACAGTTAATATGAGATACTTTTGCATCTTGTGAAACCGAACTAAGCTAATGGTTTCTTTAAGTAATGCACTGCTTGATGCATCCGTTTTAAAATTTGTCTTTTGTATTCCTGATTTTTTTGTAAAACGGCTATTATGTGTTCTATACTATAAACTGTACTGGTGGTTAAAATATTTGTACTTATTTAAGGTTCACCCTGTATAGTGCTTTTCGGGGTTGATATCCTATGACCTCGCCAACTGGTCGCTGCCAGGAACATAATTAAAATGCACATCCCTATTAGCCGGGTTTCTTTGACCTGCTCTAGATGTTCTCGAACTAGGCTCTGTAGGGGGGTAGACCCGGTATCGATATCTCTGGGCCCGCCCATATATTGACTTCGGCTTCTGCTGTTGGTATTATTACTGCTACTGTCAGAACCGTTCCTCAGATAATAGTGATCTTTCGAGACGTCCCGTAACCGCCTCTGTAACTGGTCGTACTCCATGTTTCGCCGCTCTTCACTGTCGGCATCTTCAGTGGTGACTATGTCAAAGCTACGCCGCGAGGCGAGTCGCGGGTCTGCCCCCACAAAGCTCAGTCTAAGAACAACTAGGGCAGGTCAACGAAGCAACAAGAAGACAAATAATTTAATTTTACTGCATTTTACTACTTATTGAATATAACAAATATATTTTGCATGTAGAATGTTGCATAAAGTATGAAACATATATTTTTTATTTTATTATTTCATCTCATTTCTGCTAAAAGAAACTGCATATATTAACAGAAATTTGTTGAAAAATTTGTTCGTGTCATGCAGGCTTAAGAAAATTAAAATTACTCAGTAAAATTTAATATACACTGCTTTCGAAAGGTAACGAATAAATTTATTATTTTTTAAATTGAGAAGTTTTCGAAAAAATCCCCTGGCACGTCGATTTTGTTTTTTAAAAAGGCACTTTTTGACATACGACCCATATTTGTGACGTCATCGACAATTTTTTTAAATAGCAATCCCCAATTTTGACCATTCCATTTGAAAGAGCGTGTCATTCTACATACAAAAAATTATGGTGTTACATAACCAAAATTTCACGAAAATAATGTTTTAAGATTTTAAAATTTAATTTTTACAATACTGTGCACCTCCCCATTATGCAACACCTGTTCGTACTTATTTAGATGAGCTGTTCCCGAATCGTTGGATAGGGAGAAGGGGGCCGATTGAGTGGCCAGCAGATCGCCTGATTTGACACCCCTAGATTATTTCTTGTGGGGATACTTAAAAAGCAAAGCATACGTTACTAGACCGGTTAATTTAGAAGATTTAAAAGCATGAAGTTATGCTGAAGGTATTAATAATGTTCAAATAGAATTTATTAATCGTCTTGGCTACTGTCAGGCAGCCAACGGTGCACAATTTGAACATTTAATTTAGTCGATTTTTTACATAATCATTATCTTTTCAGTATTGTGAAAATTAAATTTTAAAATCTTCAAACATTATTTGAAATTTTTGTTATGTAACACCATAATTTTTCATGATGTATGTATGCTCTTTCAAATGGCATGGTCAAAATTGGGGGTTGCTATTTAAAAAAAATGTCGATGACGTCATATCTCGAACAACGCTGACGTCACATACGATGATGTCGTATATCAAAAAGTGCCTTTTTTAAAACAAAATCGACGTGCCAGGGGATTTTTTTCGAAAACTTCTCAATTTCAAAAATAATAGATTTATTCGTTACTTTTCGAAAGCACTGTATTTTACAGTTGCAACCTAAAAATTGCAAAGTAAAAGTCAATGCAAATTATAGTATTGGAAATTTACGGTGGAATTTAGCATAACAGTTGTAAATTTATCACATGATAGGTGTGTTTTTGCAACAGTTGGAAAAGGTTTGAAACTATCAGAATTGTCCGTTCAACTATGTATTGCGTTAAATTCAATGGTAACGCGTTTTCAACTTAACTGGTCTATTGTTTCTGATAGTTTCAAACGGTTTCCAACTGCTGCAAAAACAAACCTAATACAATTATTTCAATTGCAAAATTATTATGTGTATTTTACGCTGATGACAAATTACCAACGTAAAGGTATGTGAAATGTGAAAATTTTTTATCAATGTAGTTTTTATATTTTTATTCCCTTTTCAACATTCAGCAGTGTATGATATAAACAGTCAAAACATAGTCTTTTACTAGTATATCTGATTTACCGATATTTTTTTATTATATTGTGCATAAAAATAAATTAAAAAATTTGTATCTGGCAGAATATGGTGCTATAAAATAAAATTGTTTACAGAAAATGACAAATTATCTACTATTTTATTTCCTCTAGCTTGCTTTATGTTTTGCCAACAGAGAGGATACAAGGACGACGGGTAATTTTGAATGACATTAAGGTTAACTGAAGTCAAGTTCACAATATGGAATATTTATTGCACATTGCACCTTACGTTTGGAGCAAATATATGTACGAGTATGATGAATTATCAGTGTTGTGCAAAACTAATGTCCTTCTCATCATCTCGATAACAGAGAACAGAAACATGGTCTCCAGATGCAGTTCAAAAATAACATGTATAATTTTTTATTTACAATAGAAGATACCTACCTCTCAAATTGTCTATATCCAACCGCCGAGATCTAGAGAGTGGCTCATTTCTAGCTTGAAAACCGGCCCGACGGGCGAAGCGTGCGAGGAGCAGCAGTTTATGGGCGTACTAAATTTGAAGGCGATCAAATATAAAAAATATACAAAAATTACATAAAAATGACGATAGCTCTTTCCAAGTTTATAGTTTTTATCTTATATTATCAATACCCCAGGCTGAAAATAATAGAGAGTGGCTAATTCGCAGTACATAGATGAGTACGGGAGGTAAAGGGTTGCAGGGGACATGATAACCTAGGTGTGCCACTTGAAAAGGTTCAAAGCACACAAAATTATCAAAAATAAGTTTAAATGTCCTCCCCGTGCCATCCTCTCCACAAATTAGAATGCCGTCAGGGTTGCCAATGGTGTATAATGAAATTACTTACAGTTGACGTTTTGATTACTCACAAACTGTTTGAAATACTCACATAAAAATCTAGTTAATAGCCGTTTTCCTTTTATACAGAAATCTTAGCTAATCTGAGTTATGCTTATGTTCTTAATGCTTAGTAAGATTAATCCAGATTTCTGGTAAAAGGAAAACGGCTAATCTATTGAAATCAATTTTTTTTGCGAAAATCACTTACCAAAAAATGGCACTGGAACATCAACTACATATCAATATTAGTACAACAGTAATAGTGCAGTGTAGTCCATTAAATGATTTATTAATTATTTGATGATACCAACCATATCCGAACTACTTAGAGGCAAAATTGTCTCCGACTCCAAGCTACTTTTTTATGATATTGTTGAATTATAATATAAATGGAAAAAGCTAAAATATGTGATGTGTTCGTATTAAATTATGATTATATGTGTGTTCTGTTCGTAGAACACGGAACACAGATATCGTCAAAATGAATAATTGAACATGGATCAAATAGATGAGCATAAACCACGATCCATAAATCGGATCAGGTGCATAGACTACTAATCGGGAGATATTCTCCATTACACCCACAGAGCATAGAATATATCAATAACGAGGAATTATACTTCTGGCATTTTTGTGTTTGGGTTTGAAATTCAACTAAGCAGTTGGCGAAATCAATTACTCACAAATTACTCACAATTACCCATTACTCACAAATTTAATTACAAGTCGTAAAAACGCTCACAAATCGAGTAATTACTCACACATTGATAACCCTGAATGCCGTCTTTTTGGACGGCGATGGCCCACCACCACCCACTTACACGGACCTGATGCGCACTCCGCAGATATCATACTTTAACACTTAAGCCTTGTCCTCATGGACGCGAAATTCACGGATATTTGCACAAACGTCCCAACTTTTATTTTAATTATTTATAGCAGGAATATCTCAACTTTTGGTATATTTTGCAATACAGTAAAACAGTAAAATTATTATTACTACTCTCATTATTATGTTGTTTTAAGTTTATGAGAATCTACCATGATAGTTAATGACAGTTTCCTAATGAAAATGATGGAAATTATTATAGTTGGCAAAATTCGTTAAAAGAAGAGATTTTTTCACCATTAAATAAATCGCGCAAATATTCCCAAATTGCACATCCATGCGAAGAACAAAAGACTTTATAAATACGTTGTACTATACATACACACTATTCATTATTGGTTTCTATCACTATCACTATAACGGTCACACATTAACATTCATATCGTACCGCCTTCTGTATGACCTCCATGTATCCATATTTCGTCAGAATTTAATATATTGTTCGGTTCAGATTCCGACCTTTTAATATTTATTATAAATAGTTTCTTCACCATAACACGATTTCGTCTTTTTCTGTCAGTATACTATTTTCGATTTTATTTTATATGAAAATTCATATACCATAATTCATGTCACACATAATCGCAAAAGCACCCATCTATATACAGGGTGAGTCAGTCATAATGTCATTAATTTTAACCACTTATTCGGGAGGCCTAATAAAGGCAGAAAATCGAAAAAGAAAAATTTTACTCGACCTTTAAAAGAATAAACAAATTTCCCTATAAAAATCGGTAACACGACGGTCCTGGTGCTCTACGAGCTTTCTGATAACGCACCCATACGACAATCGAATGCCGGATTAAACATCGTTGCCACATCATGTTTACATACAGAATATCGTCTAATACTTCAGCGTGTATAATTTACCCCCATTTAGCATTTTCTGCATTTGTAGATTACGCCACACATTTGGAGGGGGGATGGAGAGAATACAAGCAGTAAGCAGTAGTTTGTTAGTTTGTTTATTTCGGTCTCGCGTATTCGTCGTAAATTCACAATGCATAATTTTGCAAATTCCGAATATGCGGAAATGGTAGTGTTATATGGAGAAAGTTTACGAAATGCGATTGACCCTAATTTTATTAATAAAGTACTATGGACGGATGAGTGCAGTTAACAGGTTAGTACCATACTATTTAAAAAACAATAAATTTCTAGGCTAGATGCACGTAACTACAAACTAAATAATTAATTCTACAAACGAGTAATACTAAATATTAGTATTCAATTGTAAAACGTAATGAAAACGTAATATCAAAATTATTAAACTGTAGTAACCTAACATTCAAAAATATTTATTTATTAACTAAATTTGTTTTTGTTAATTATTAATATTTAAGGAAAATTCATTCATGTATCTAGATAAAAAAAAGTTAGCTTTTACTCCTTGTCGTTAAATAACAATACAGAAACTAGGTAACTAGGTTATTGACCTAATAATACGTAGGTCAAGATTCACTCTCGATAATTTTTTTTGAGCATCAAATCAGAGGCGTGCCATTTCGGTCTTGGACAGTTTTCTGTCGACAACACGATGTTTTTTTATTACTTAGTATTCAAATACGAAACACTTTTCAGCTGCTCTTAATAATTTACCCATTGGTTATAGGTTTTTTATGTAATGTAAGTAAATGGTTTATTACTCGGTTTATTATTAGATACGTTGGAGTTTTGTGATTTCAATGTAACTAAGCTACTCTAGCTAGCATAAAAAATGATATTCTAAAATAATCAATACAACCGTTTATTTGTGATGTCTAAAACCTAGGTAGGTAGGTACAAGAAACATATGTCAACTTGGCAACATTACGTCAGGTCTGCATCGAGTTGAACTGTGAGCTGTAAACGACTAAGGCTGTGAGAGGTCAGTGACAGTCTGAAAAGGGGGTTTAAATAATGATTTGAAAATATTGTTTTCGGCGTAAATATGCATTTAGATTTTTTTAATCGCGTATTCGCATTATACTCATTATTCTCTATCTCCTCTTAAAATTAATGACATTATGACTGACTCACCCTGTATTTTAGGCAAAATTTCTTCTTGTAAGAAATAGCAACCCAATTATTTTTATTGCCCGAATTTCATTTTTAAAACACCATCTTCCTTCCGCGAGTTTTCACTATTTTCTGTTTCACAGTGTACCTACTTCTTTGCCCTTCTTTATTGCACTATGCAGATACACTACTCACGCACAGTTTTGTCTTTTTGTTAATGACCTACATATTTCAACCACATCACTTACACTTATATTTTGATATCGCGCCCTAATCCCTTTGTACATATCATCATCCGATTATTTCCTTGTTAAATTAGAGCGTTTGCGATTTTATGACTACGCGTAAAGCTTGAGATATTCTCCACTTTTAAGAACACAAAATCAGTAATAAATGAATTACATTCATAATTAAATTGGCGGAAAGATATACCCAAAATATTTCCACGTGGAGGCCTACGATAGCGCTGGAGATGGAACAGATGGATACGGCAATTCGTCACAACCAATAAATATTTATAATTTCGATCTGGCGCATGCGTATTTGCTGCGGCAGAAGCTGCATAATCGGGTATGCTCTCAGAGATATGCGGCACACGATTTTATAGGAAAAATATACGGGCTGCATTTATGTTTCTTTGTGTCGACTGCTATAAATTGTTAGCGGGTTTATGAGTAACTCTCTAGATTTCCGACGGTTGTGTATAGACAGATTTCAGATTATTAAAAAATAATGTGACATTTTAAGTGTGGTTCCAAATGGGTGAACCAACATTTTTTTCATGACAGACACAATTAATATTTTTTTATTTTATCAGATTCGTCTCATTTTCTAAACCAGTGATTTTTTACAACCGTTTTTGTTCGTTTCTAACAATTTTTTTACATGTCCTGCTATATACTGTTAGGGTACGTTTACATCTGATACTTGTGTCCCGATATATGTATCAAGCATCAGATATAATCGCTAGTGACTGTTTACATTACGGACAGAAGTTACTATTATATATTAATATCATGGATATGTGTATGACACTTCTCGTCGCTATATGTGTACGAACCGTTTATACATATGTATTAAGTAAATACACTTGTGTCATACACATCAATTCATAGTAGAAAAACTAAGTTCAGTCGTGGCACGATGAGTATCAAAACAAAAAATTGCTACCCGTGTAATTGTTCTGGATATGTTACTTAAGAAAAAAAAACGTTCAGTGTAGTTTTGGGAATGAATTTTGAAACGTGATGAATTAGATGTCTATGAATTAGTTAATCTCGAAACTAAGTGTCGAGAATCCGCGACAATTCTCAAATTATTTGAAGATGACACCAACTCAATTTGAAAAGCTTGTTTGTAAAATAAATAAGAAAGATACCAAATTCAGAAAAATTATTAGCGTAGCAGAAAAAATTAGCTGTATCTACTTATATCCAGTTAAAAACACTGATAATATAGATATATACAGGGTATCTCACAATGAGCGTGCATTAGACGTATTTAGGAAACGATAGAAATCTGAATTTTTGTTTCTAGGAGTTTTCAATACTGCTAAATTGAAATATATTATTTACAGTAACGTGGCGGTAGTACCGGAACTAGTAGTATTTTTATTTCATTTTCAGATTCTACGTGCAATTTTAAATCAACTTTATTAAATATATCATATGTCCAAGCTCAATAGTTTTTGAATTATTTCGTTTCCTTAATTTGTTTTTTTTTTCATCATGACTGAATTATTCAGTCTCCCAGATAATTAACGACTTAAAAAGTAATAATTTTGTGAATGACTTAGAATTACATGTAGAATCTGAAAATTAAATAAAAAATACATGTTCCATTCAAAATAAGCGAGTTGACGTATAATGTAAATATTTTGCATCAATTCAGCAGTGTTGAAAGGAAAACAATATCCTGTAAAAAATAAATTTCAGATTTCTATCATTTACGGTTTCCTAAATACGTCTAATGCACACTTGTAATACATCCTGTATATACATGTCTAGTTTTATTTGTGTACAAATCCTTAGAAACTTTATTCTTCGAGACAATCTAAAAAATATATATTTTTTTAAATGTCTTCAAAATCAGCTTCTTCTGATCCTACTATGGTTTTTAAGATGGCGATGAAAGGTCTGCAATCATTTTTTTATATCTTTGAATTTCAATAAAAACCTTTAGCAATTTTTTTATATAAAATTTTTTAAGTTGTTATCAGGTGGACCCCTCAAAATGTAGTATGTGAAATTTGTAAAAATGGTTTTCTTCGATATATTTCAACAAATATTTGTTAGTTTTAAATGGCATCGAAAATCACTTCTTTTAATCCTACTACGGATTTTAAAAATTCAATATAAACGCTCAGAGATATTTTTTGAATAAGTGGTGCTAATCAGGACCACTCAAACTCCTAAGTGTGAATTTTTAGCAAAAACTATACATAATGTTTTCATTCGTATACAGCTCCGTAAAAATTTATTCTTCGGAGTTCTATAATTGAGCATAATATTGAATTTGAACGATACTAAATCAGATTTAATTTTCAGATTTATAATTTTTTATCCCCAGAAACATTTTCTCACAAATTGTTGAATATAAACAAATGAATTTTGACAGGAACATTTACTTAAAAAAAGATATTTTACTGGAATATTTCCCATGTTCCTGGTTTGTTGTAAGAGGTGAAATAAACCAACCCTTCCATGTTTATTTTCCAAACATTCTTATACTTAAAAATTTCTTAAATTAAGAATTTTTCTTTGGACTTCACTATATCTTCATTTGATTTTCTTGTAACATCCCAGAGTTCAGGTTTGTGGTATAAATTAATCGGTTCATCAATATCGCGTTTTACCGACTCTTTTTATCATTGTTTTTGAATTGCTGCCGACACTTTCACAAAAGTAGATGACTAGTCAACTAGGACAATTTCTATCAGGCGAGTGCGAATATGAAAATAATATGTTTTTACATCTAATCGCATAGATGTGTCGATATATATCGTAGACGCTTGATATATATAATTCTGACAGAAATGTTCGCGCTGTTTAGATTAAATGCGATTTCTGTCCGACAGAGAATGAAAAATCGTTCAGTATGGATTTGAGAGTTGATTTTGAGACGAAAAAAAAAATGACTTGCTTATAGTCAAATAATATGCCAACTCAGTGTGGAAGATCCAGTGTAATTTAAAAATTTTTTGGAGAGGTAATCAGCTTAGTTTGAAAGGCTTATTTGTAAAATAGTCATATAGTTAAGGTTTACTGTGATATAAATTAATCTATTCATCAATGTCGCCTTTTATCCATTATTTTTTATCACTCAATATTAATAATTTGCTGCCGACACTAACACAAAAGTAGACGATTAGTCAGCTACAGTAATTTCTGTCAGGCGATTCCGAATAGGTGTTTACATCTAATCGTATAGATGTGTCGATACATATCGCGGACGCTTGAAGCATATCTCTGTGACAGAAATTCTGCACTGTTTACATTAAGTACAATTTCCATCCGGCATAAATATCGAGCAATTAATGTCAGATGCAAACGTATCCTTAGATACTACGTAATGTTTATATAAATCTATTGGTTTTTAGTTATTAATTTTGAGAGGAATTATTCAGCTGTAGTATTAAAATTATCTTATCTACATATATCGTTTAAAAAAAAAAACGAAGACGACGAGGAATATCATTCATACAATAATCGTACCTTATCTAGTATCTAAATGATTCACAGAGACAAAAACGATTCGAATGACGCAGAATACTACTCACCTTTATTATTGAGATCGAGGAAGCTGTATGTTAATGAAACACCCAGTATAGGGCATAACTTATGCATTGCGAAGGAATGATTGTATCTCAGTGAATTTGATATCTTAAACAAATAATAATTTTTTTGTCGCATTGTTATATTTATTTCATGTTTTGTTTATAATAATAAACACTTTTTATTTAATACTCATAAAGATATAATTTATTTGTTGACTAAACAATTTTAGAATATTAATAGAATGAACGAAATGTTCCACTTTTGTATTGGATCTATTTTCTTTTAATTTTGCAAAATTTAAATAATTTATTGAGATTCGGTATCAAGCTGTCGGTTTTTATTGAACGTTGTGATTAACCAATCATATTATGGGACAGTAGCCATGTCTGCTACAATTTATATGTTTATTTATTAAATCAAATGTATAAAAAAAACAATTTTCGCTTCAAGTTAATTAAATGTAATATGTATCTTATATTGCATAAATTACTGAATAAAATATTGATGTGAAATTTAATGGCATACTGTTATGTATAAATAATTCTCTTGTTGTTTGAACTTTGTTACTTGTTTCCCATTCATCTAATAATAGGTCGTTATCAAATATGCATTTACATTTGTTTTATTTGACTAGTAATGTGACATATACGGAAATTGTTACAGACGACAACAGAAAACACGAAAATTGTTTTCTGCTGAAGTACCTAATCTATAACAAGTATGGAAACAAATAATAGCAAATATTTCGTAACTGCGTCGCGTCGTTTTAATTGCATAGCTGTAATTCCTAAGTGTCATAAACAAAAAAATTCTTACTGTATTAGAAAGGTATTTTAAGCTAATATAAATCAAATCTCCTATAATTTCTATCAATGAAGTCATATGTATGCTCTCTGATCAGGGTTGCCAACGGTGTATGACGAAATTACTTACAGATGTGTTGATTACTCACAAACTGTTTGAAATACTCACATAAAAATCTAGTCAATAGCCGTTTCCCTTTTATACAGAAATCTTAGCTAATCTGAGTTATGCTTATGTTCTTAATGTTTAGTAAGATTAATCAGGATTTCCAGTAAAAGGAAAACGGCTAATCTATTCAAATCAATGATAGAAAAATAATGATCTCAATTGGGAATCAAATTAAGAAAATAGCGCCATGTGGCGAAAACTTGAACTAGTCTCGGTGACGACAATGTTTCACAGCGTTACTTTTGATTTTTGTAAGATAACATTTAATTAATTGAAGAAACTTAACTACGAAAGAGAGAAAAAATTGATAATAACGGCATAAATTAATAAATAACTGTAAAAATAAATAAATACGACTAGACATTCTGAGACGTTTGGCATAGAAACTAGTTTTGACATCAGGTGGCGTATCTCTTATCTTGAATCGCCAGTTACTTAGAACTAATTTTCTTTTCGTGAAAATCACCTGCCAAAAGATGACACTGGAACATCAACTACGTATCAATATTAGTACAACTAACAGTAATAGTGCAGTGTAGTCCATTAAATGATTTATTAATTATTTGATGATACCAACCATATCCCTACTACTTAGAGGCAAAATTGTCTCCGACTCCAAGCTACTTTTTTTATGATATTGTTGAATTATCATATAAAAGGAAAAAAGAAAAAACCGCTAAAATATGTGATGTGTTCGTTCGTATTAAATTATAATTATATGTGTGTTCTGTTCGTAGAATACGAAGCACAGATATCGTCAAAATGAACAATTCAACATGGATCAAATAGATTCATAAAACGGATCAGGTGCATAGACTACTAATCGGGAGATATTCTCCATTACATCCACAGAGCATAGAATATATCGAGAACGAGGAATTATACTCCTGGCACTTTTGTGTTTGGGTATGAAATTCAACTAAGCAGTTGGCGAAATCAATTACTCACAAATTACTCACAATTACCCATTACTCACAAATTTACTTACAAGTGGTAAAAACGCTCACAAATTCAGTAATTACTCACACATTGGTAACCCTGCCTTTGATACCAAACATCTAGGTATGCTAATGAACAATTCTACAGACAAAGCTCTATTCAATAATTATCTAAAGAAATTAATCTAAATTTACTAACCTGGCTTAATGAAAACACTCTTTAGTCCACAGAGTAGTTAGTTTCACACGATATTATTAATACCTAAAAATATATAAAAAAATTTCTTATGCACATGGACCCACGATTTAATAAAGAAATTGCAGAGTCCTCTGCCAAAAATACATCGTTTAGAATAATTCCAAAACGATTTGTACCTAAATGAATTCACACGTACTTATACAGGGTGTCCGACAAGCTCTACGACGAACTTTGACAAACTGGGGTAATGTCAAATCAAATAAAGTTTAAGCATCAGTTAATTTTTATTAACCAAATTAACAAATCTTAAGACTATAAAAATTGTGCAAAATATCCACCCTGAGTACAAATACAACTCACACCGGCGAACTAAAGATTTGATGAAATTTGGATCATTCCTTATGTGGTTAGCTGCATCCTGAATTCTTTCAAGTAACTGCTAACGAGTAGGAATTTCAGCATGGTAGATAAACTGCTTCATACAGGGTGTTTATTAATTGAATGCCGATACTTAAGGGTATGAATCCTTCGGTCATTTTAAGAAGAAAACTTAATATCAGCATATGTCCTAAACCTCTTAATTTTTGAGCTACAGGGTGTTACAGTTTTAAGAAAATATTTACTTTTTTATTATAATTTTCTTATCACTCCAGATATTTTTATGAAATTTTGTACACACCTATTAATCATTAAGGAACATTGTTTGATGTAAAAAATGTTTTAAATCTTTGCCAATGACGTCCGTACGAGGTTTGACCTAAACATTTTTGATGATGAAAATGATACGCCACTGCTTTTTCTAAAAACTAAAATTATTTTTAAATCTCCATTTCTTTTACAGCAAATTGGGTCCCTAGACTTACTCTTGTACGACGTACCATTTTCACGTAAAAAAATTAAAACTAAAAAAGTTTTTTCCCCAAGTTCATTGAGACTGCTTTTGATATTATGTTGCCATTTTGTAGACATTCACCATGCGGAGAAACACTTTTTTTAGGACAAAAATTAATTGTGGTCTGTGGTACACCCTATTCGACCCACTAAACTGGTCGCATAAGCTTATTTAATCCGATTATTAAAATAATCGAATCTGGACTATCCGACTATGAGATTTACCGATTATGCCCATCACTAAGCAAGGAAGAACCGTGTAGGTTGTATCATAATCTTAGAAATAAACAGTGGAGCTTTTGCGTATGTTTCGCTTGTGAAAGTATGTGATTTTCTGTGGCAATATATTTTTATTAAATAAAAAAACGGTTAGATATCATGTCCAATTAAGTATTCTGTATACGAATAACGCAAAAATGTAGTTAATAGATAATGAATTAACATATAAATTATTATATACATGATTATAGGTACATTGTTAAACACTTTTTATTAGCAGTTGTTGCCCTTGACCTTGTAACTTAAATATGTATCAGACACGTGTAAGATATTTCCGTTGAGTAAATAGATTTTTTTTATACGCGCGTTTTTTTTTTTTGTAATTCGGAATTTTAATAACATCTGCTAATGTTTGCCTAAAACAGTTTATAATATTTGGAAATATGTACTTACATGGATATTTAAAAATTTCCTTCAAGCCAATAAGTATTTACTTATTTATTTTATTATATATACAAGGAGACGTGCTGCCTCGTGCACCAACTAATCTAATTAAATAATAGATACTATAAAATAAAATGTAAAAATTAGTTATTCAGAATAGTTGAATATTCTAATTTGTCTTACAGTTATCACTTTTTATTGTCATATTTTATATAAGTAATTAATTAGTCTAAAAAAAATTAACTTGAACTTGAAAAAAATAATACATATATGGAAAGGTAGGAAGAGAATAATAATAAATACCTGAAAAAAAAATTTGTATTACCAATAATGAAGAAGGCGTTGGCAATACAGTTTTAAAGTGCAAAATGCGTATTGCTATTTAAATAACCTTTTATTTGGTTGTTTTAAAATACGAAATTAAAGTGCCATTCAAAAACATCAACATTCAGATCAGCAATACGTTAAGATGATTCTCTTTTGACCCACAGTCTCGTAGAGTAGTTCAGTTCACTGTGTAGAACACATAATTAATAATTTTTTACAAAAAAAAAGATCGGGAATAAAAAAGTCAAATTTTAAGTTTCCAATAGAAAACTAGTTGAGGACCGCTGTTCCAGAAGTTATAGTGGATGTGAATTCCACAACGTTGCCAGTGTTATACTAATGTCTTCGAACATGTTTCAACAAAGTTAACTAGGATTTCTAGACATGTCAAAGAATGATTGAAATATATGTTTATTTATGAAAATATTAGTGACCATCTTCTCCCATTTGCCATTCCTATGCCTCACCAATAAATTGAAAATATAAACCAGATTCTCTACTCACAGTCCTAGTTATCCAGAATTTGTTCATTATCCATTTTTACTACACTCCAACTGATTTATCACTGTCACTGATTATCACTATTTGGCAAATATGCTTTTAACATGTCAACCTTTTCACTGTGAATAATGCACCATATTTTATTTAATCACGTTGTATTTCATGAAAAATATTAATTTAATACACAAAAGAAAAACACTGCCCTCGAAAATAATAAGACGATTTAAATACGATTTATTAATTAGTGCCGCAGCTTTTAAAACAGAAGCGTCAAGCAGTGTATTACTTAAAGAAACCATTAGTTTAGTTCGGTTTCAGAAGATGCAAAAGTATCTCATATTAACTTTCAATTTACGTTGTATTGAAATTGTCAAATCCGTTTCCACAAATATTACATGTTTTGTTTCCCCTTGTAACTTGCACACAGCTTATTCCTTTTTTTCGCTGAACCATACTTGTGCACCGGTAACCGGTGTCAACATCAACATAACCTCTTTGTCGACCTCGACTATCAATAGTATCGATCCTAGAGAGTGGGGCTGGTACGGGACATTTCACCTACTTTTTATATATTTTTAGGTATTAATAATATTGTGTGAAACTAACTACTCAGTGGACAAAAGTCCCAACCTGCGTTGAATTACACCCACAATATCTACCCATATATTCCTTATTATAAGCTTTTGTAACATTTTTTTACTGTTTTAGAAAAGTATTTTAAGCTAATATAAATCAAATCTCCTGCAATTCCTATCAATGAAGTCATATGTATGTTTTCTGATACCAAACATCTAGGTATGCTAATGAACAATTCCACAGACAAAGCTCTATTCAATAATTATCTAAAGAAAATCTAATTTACTAACCTGCTAATGAAACACTATATAAATATCTAACTTCACTTTTTGGCAATGGGAACACGACAAATTCAACCACAATAGATGAGATCTGACCTATTTCTGCATTTTTAGGATTGTTTCTTCAGGTGGTCTCCTTTAAGTTGAATTAAATATCTAACTAAAAATGTTCTCTCGGGGGTTTTCGAAGTCCCTCTTGATCACTTTGGTGTTAGTTTTATTATTTATAGCTAAATTGTTGTAACTGGGCTAATTAACAAATTAAAAACTCCACCCCCGAAATCAATAGAGAACCTGATTTCCAGGATTTCTGGTTTATTAAGGCAAACCATCGGCACAAGATTTTTGCAAATATAATTGTTTATTGTTCGATTGTTACAACCTCGCTAATTAACAAATTAATAACTCTACTCCCAAGTGAGGGACGACTTGAAATTGTTTTTGAATATATCATCTACGACTGACTGTTTGATTCTGCAAGATCTTGTAGATTACGTTTATACTTGGTGTACTGATAATTATTTACCTATAGATATAAATAAATGCAAAACATGTAGGTACGCATTCTGTCAAAAATCAACCACTAATATTTGATTATAATATAGGAACGTTATCTTTAAAACGCGTTACGAGGAAGTTAAAGATCTTGGTGTAGTGTTTGAGAGCAGATTATCTTTTCTAGTCATATTAATTCAAATATTAAATTTGCGTATAGTACCCTAGGCTTTGTTATAAGGAGTACAAAATCTTTCACTGATGCAAGTGCATTGAAAAGTCTATATTATTCGCTTGTACATTCAAACCTCGAATACTGTAACCTCATTTGGTATCCCTACTATCAAATCTGCAGTAACAATTTGGAAAGAATACAGCGCCGCTTTCTCAAACTTCTATCTTTTCGCATTGGCAATTATTATCCTGACAGGCGATATGATCACCAATTACTTTTACAAAGATTTCATACCCAGTCGTTGTATACTAGAAGTTTGATTACTAGTTTAACTTTTTTATTTAAGCTCTTTAATGAGGTGGTTGATTCTCAGGCTTTAATCAATTTATTCAATATACGTATTCTGAGACCTGGCTCTCGTGACAATTCACTGTTCTATTGTCGAAATGCTAGAACAAATATACTTTTAAAATTATATTTATTTAATGACTAATAATTATAATAAAATACAAATCAGTGTGACATATTTCATTCTAATATTAATAACTTATTAAGAATTGCATCTGATTATTTCAATAATTTTCAATATTAGTTGCAGTTTTTCATTTTAATTTTTCCATTTATCATTTTCCTTATGTATTTAATTTGTACTTTTTTCTTAATTTCCTGTACTGTGGTATGCTTTATATTATATAAATCTATTTTTTTTGTTCTGTAAATGGAATATTTTCTGTTGGGCAATAAATGCATTATTGTTATATACAGTATGCGCCAAAAGTATGGAATAAATTCAATAAAAACGAAACAATTATTTTTTGGGAAAAATCATCGAACAGGTCGATTTTTAATTTAAAAAATACATATTTTAGCGTAAAATGCGATTTTCAAATGTCATTTGTTTTCGAGTAATGACGTCATCGATTTTTTTTACTTAAATTAAATGTTCGAATTGCCATGCGCAAGTCTGTGAAGAAATTCTTCTTGCACATTATGAATGATTTCTGGGGTAACTCTGCGTATTTCGTCCCGAATGCGATTTTGAAGTTCTTCTAAATTACGTGGTTTATTAATGTACACTTTTGACTTCAAGTATCCCCATAAAAAATAGTCAAGAGGTGTAAGATCTGGCGATTTTGCAGGCCATTCTATCGGTCCGCGTTTGCCGATCCACCTCCCAGGAAAACAGTTGTCCAAAAAATCTCGTACAGGGCGCGCATAGTGCGGAGGTGCACCGTCTTGCTGAAACCATATGGTATCGTCAGGAATGACAGGGTCATTATCGTTAGGAAAAATTACTGCAAGGGCTGGAACAAGGTCATTAATGCTTGGACGTCCAGGTGTTGGAATATTTACAACATTGCCAGCTTCTCTAAATTTAGACTCTACCTTACTGACTGTTGATTGGCTGATAGGGCAATCTGGATATTTTTCATTAAATAAATCGCAAACTTCCTGCTGAGTTCTAGTCATATTCCCGCATCCGATAAGAATTAAAATTTCAATTCTTTGAGTAACAGTTAAATGTGCCAGAATACTTTAAATTGAATAATAATTTCTATGTCGCTTACAATACTTATTAGAACGTCGGTGTGACAATGACACTTTGCAAAGATTTTCACCTACGTGATCCATAACAGAACTATGGAATTCGAAAAACTAAACTTGATAACGTTTTTGCTTTATTTTAATTGATTTACGTTTTCTAACATTCAATCGGCATTTACTCGAAAACTTTCCTACGTAAGAGGGCAAAATTTTAGTACTGTCTGATAGAGAATTAAACAATCTTTCAGAATAAAGAAAAAAAATATGGTGTTGCCATTTAAAAAAAATCGATGACGTCCTTACTCGAAAACAAATGACATTTGAAAATCGCATTTTACGCTAAAATATGTATTTTTTAAATTAAAAATCGACCTGTTCGAGGATTTTTCCCAAAAAATAATTGTTTCGTTTTTATTGAATATATTCCATACTTTTGGCGCATACTGTATGTTATTATTATTATTAAACTTGTGGAAAGGATTGACACCCTCTCTGCGGGTATGGTAGGTTGGTTATTCTTCGTGATTAGAATGAGAGGTAGAGATATTATTATTATTATTATTATTATTATTATTATTATTATTATTATTATTATTATTATTATTATTATTATTATTATTATTATTATTATGTTCTTTTGCGAAAATGAATTTTTTTATCTGAATTTATGCATTTCTGAAAGTGGCGTCTATTCAGTGCAAAAAAGAATATTATTTAATAGTGAGTTTGAAATTATGTGTATTTATTTTTATAATTTTTGGTTTGACTAAAATAATTTTATAAAAATATCCCTGCACTAATTTTCTTGACGCAAAAAAGTTTAATTAATTTACAGGTAGCAAACTGACTGCACAAATAAAAAAACTGGAATTAAGTCGCAAATAAATAATTTCACGCAATATCTTAAAGAATTAAGGTTTGTGAAGAATTGCTAAGATAATGTGCCTACAGACATGATTCATTGAACCTGGTCAAATCTCTTTGAAAAAAGAAAAATATTTTTACAATCCGCTATAAATTGTTTCACAAGTTAATTTATCTTGAATACCAAAGATTTCATAAATTTTGCTAGAAAAATAACCCGTCAAAAGTATCTGCAGCATTTCAAATATTTTATTCATTTTGCAATTGAAATTATACAAATATTTGGCATGATCTTGATGTGTGAATAGCTTGAAAGCTTGTGGTTTTTTAAGCTGCTGTTAACATTGTTACCACACAATCATAAATTAGTAGACGAGGCGGACGGACCTTTTGTAAAGCTAATGTTGTAATGCTTGCCAAGTTCCATTTGGCGGTTCAGTAATTAATATTCTTATTTATTAGCGTACCGCTTTACAGTTTTAGACAATAAGATAAGATATATGGCTGTGAACTCTGCCTCTTTTCCCTCCCAATCTCTTCTCATTATTTTCCAGGCGTTTTTTTTGACATTAGGAATTTTATCGATGTAACGGGGTAAAATTGTGTAAATTTACAAATATTTTTATTAAATACTACAAAATTGTATAAAATTCAAATAGCCTACTTACTTAGAACACAATTTTTTTATGTAGTGTACTTTCAAGTACTTTGTGTGTGTTTTTATAGAACATTACATATTTTGGGTAAATTGTAATTGGAAAATATATTGGTTACTTATCTCTTGGGTACTTTGTCATTGCTACATATTTAATTATACAGTATGCGCCAAAAGTATGGAATAAATTCAATAAAAACGAAACAATTATTTTTTGGGAAAAATTCTCGAACAGGTCGATTTTTAATTTAAAAAATACATATTTTAGCGTAAAATGCGATTTTCAAATGTCATTTGTTTTCGAGTAATGACGTCATCGATTTTCTTTTAAATGGCAACACCATATTTTTTTCCTTGATCAGACAGTACTAAAATTTTGCCCTCTTACATAGGAAAGTTTTCGAGTAAATGACGATTGAATGTTAGAAAACTTAAATTTTATCCATAAAAAAGTAACAATTTTGAGGTATGTAAAATAAAATACAATTGATTAAATTTTATACTTAAATTAAATGTTCGAATTGCCATCCACTAAGTTCTTGACAATGCGCAGGTCTGTGAAGAAATTCTTCTTGCACATTATGAATGATTTCTGGGGTAACTCTGCGTATTTCGTCCCAAATGCAATTTTGAAGTTCTTCTAAATTACGTGGTTTATTAATGTACACTTTTGACTTCAAGTATCCCCATAAAAAATAGTCAAGAGGTGTAAGATCTAGCGATCTTGCAGACCATTCTATCAGTCCGCGTCTGCCGATCCACCTCCCAGGAAAACAGTTGTACAAAAAATCTCGTAGAGGGCGCGCATAGTGCGGAGGTGCACCGTCTTGCTGAAACCATATGGTATCGTCAGGAATGTCAGGGTCATTATCGTTAGGAAAAATTACTGCAAGGGCTGGAACAAGGTCATTTTCTAGAAACTCTAAATATCTTTGTCCTGTAAGGATTCCTTCAAAGAAGAAAGGCCCTACTATTTTGTCGTCAACTATTCCACCCCACACATTTAATTTCTGAGGGTGTTGGGTATGTGCCTCTGCCATCCAACGAGGATTTTCCCGACTCCAATATCTACAAGTTTGACGGTTTACTTTACGATTCAGACAAAATGCAAAATGCTATTTCATTGACATAAATCCATTAGAATTTCGCAAAAGTGTAAGCGGCGATCGGGATCATCTTCATTGAGTTCCTGCACAAGTTGAATTTTGTAGGGATGATATTTTTCCTACCTCAAGATACGTTAGTGTCATTGTTTAATGCAACCAATCGTGAAGAATTATGAGGATTATCCACCATACTTATCAAAATGTTCTGTTTCTGATTTTCATTAATGCTTGGACGTCCAGGTTTTGGAATATTTACAACATTGCCAGTTTCTCTAAATTTAGACTCTACCTTACTGACTGTTGATTGGCTGATAGGGCGATCTGGATATTTTTCATTAAATAAATCGCAAACTTCCTGCTGAGTTCTAGTCATATTCCCGCATCCAATAAGAATTAAAATTTCAATTCTTTGAGTAACATTCATAATACTTTAAATTGAATAATAATTTCTATGTCGCTTACAATACTTATTAGAAAGTCGGTGTGACAATGACACTTTGCAAAGATTTTCACCTACGTGATCCATAAAAGAACTATGGAATTCGAAAAACTAAACTTGATAACGTTTTTGCTTTATTTTAATTGATTTACGTTTTCTAACATTCAATCGTCATTTACTCGAAAACTTTCCTATGTATGAGGGCAAAACTTTAGTACTGTCTAATAGAGAATTAAACGATCTTTCAGAATCAAGGAAAAAAATATGGTGTTGCCATTTAAAAAAAAATCGATGACGTCATTACTCGAAAACAAATGATATTTGAAAATCGCATTTTACGTTAAAATATGTATTTTTTAAATTAAAAATCGACCTGTTCGAGGATTTTTCCCAAAAAATAATTGTTTCGTTTTTATTGAATTTATTCCATACTTTTGGCGCATACTGTATGTAGTTTACAGTAATTCTTAGTCCCTATTTAAAATTATTCAGTAAATTTACTTTACAAACGAAGTCTTTTGTTAAATTATGTAAACAAAAAAATATTTTCTTGGGAAAATACCTATGCTGGGTATTTCCTAAGTGCGGTTCCTACCTGTAGGGTACAATTCCTTTTAAGAAAAAAGTTTACATAAACATGTATCCAGAAACATTTATATTCCGATATAAGTCTCAAGTAGCATTATAATAACCAAAACTGGTACCGCAACTGCAAGTGTTTAAATCTATCACCGTTTAGCAAAAATAACTGAAATTTATATTAGCATAGTTGTAAGTTACGTAATTCTCACCATTGAAAATCACTTCATGGATTTATGATTTTTGATGGGGTGGTTTGGGGTCTGGAACGTTTTGAAAACTAAGCAGAAGCATCTTAAAGTTATCCAAACTATAAAGTGGGTATTAAAGCCATATTAGTTACATATTACTTAGAAGTGTTTGTAATAGTTAATAGCTTTAAAGTGTTTGTAATAGTTTTTACCCACGACGGAACGAAGACGGCATATTCGTTTGGGGTGAGAGAATGTGTATGCAAACCAATGTTGCCATTTATCTCCACTACTAGTTCGATTTTGATGCGGTTTTCAGTGATGGGTTTGGATTTGATTGTTCATGTTCTTAGATAGGTGTTACGGTGACACCTCACCAGGGGGCGCTGCTGTTAATATTTGTTTGTACAAACCAATGTTGCCATTTATCTCCAAAACTACTAGTCCAATTTCGATGAGGTTTTCAGTGATGGGTTCTGGTTTGATTGGTGCATGTTCTTACATATGTGTTACGATGAAAACTCAGCAGGGGGCGCTGCAGTAAACATTTGTTTGTGCAAAACCAAAACTACTAGTCCGTTTTGGATGTGGTTTTCAGTGAAGAGTTCGGGTTTAATTGTGGTTAATATTCTTAGATATGTGTTACGGTGACAACTCACCAGTGGGCGCTACAGTAAACATTTGTGTGTGCAAAACCAAAACTACTAGTCCGTTTTGATTGCGGTTTTCAATAATGGGTTTGAGGTTGATTAGTGAGGATTCTTAAATAGGTGTTACGGTAGTAACTCACTAGGTGGCGCTGCATTAATATCTAATCAGATTTTGATGCTGTATTCAGTATCGGGTTTGTGGTTGATTAGTGAAGGTTCTTAAACAGGTGTTACGGTGGAAAATCACTAGGAGGCGCTGCAGTAATATATTTTATTTTATAGCTACCACATATTTAAAAAAATCGATAGAACTCGATAGGTAAGTATTTCTGTTGAGCGTGATGATAGAGACACTGTAAACATTTTAGAAAAAACTTAAAAAACAAAAAATTCATCACGTCATCCGGCATTAGTTAAAAATGTCTTTTCTACCGTCATTTTTACCTTCTCCTCTCTTTCACGACTATTCTAGAGTTGCGGCTCAATATTTCGTACATCATACATATCAACTTATTATTTTCATTCTACGTAATGATATCGAGTTGAATTATAGCAAAGCCCCCAGCAAAGTTTAGTTGTAAATACTTATTATAATTATTTGTATAATGTATGTACCTATGCTGTTTAAAAAGTTTTAAATAGAAGCAAAATTAAAAATTTTGAAAAAACCCACCACGGTTAAAATGTAATTGAGAAAGGATAAAATAATTTAAAAAACCCCGACTTAAAGAATTTATGTAACTAGAGATAATAAACGTAAAAAGGTTTTATAAGTAAATTTGATCTCTCGCAGAGTCGGACATATGAATATCAGTCAGTGAATATCAGTTTTCATAGCACTTCTCTATGTACCTATTTGGTTCTCGAAGATGTAGATATGGCAACAACATATTCAACTCCCTATGATTCAACTTAATAAAAAAAAACAAAGAAATTCCGTTGGGGGCTCCTCCTTATAGTCTATATTAATTGTATCAACTCTTTAGCTCTCTGTGTCTATGGATCCTCTGTGAACGCCTTCAAATGTGCTAATCTTGACGAATCTCCAGTGCCCACACTTTTTCCTCTGCCTAGGTCGACATGTCTGCCTTAAGATACGGATTCGCTGGTGCGACTGCGGCTGCGGCTCGCGACTGCGACTCGTCGCCGAGCAATAGGCAGTCCAAATGCTGTAGTTAATGAGAACATTGATTGTCTATTGGTTGGCAACTAGTCGCAGTCGCGAGCCGCAGCCCCAGTCGCACCAGCGAATCCGTACCTTTAGCAATAGCCGAAGCTATGCCAAGGGCCGATTACCAATGAAGCTGGAGAAGGCATATTGCTTTGCTGGCAATTCCATACCGGTCTTGAATCGCACAAGTGCTTTTAAAACTGCCTGGTTTATGCTTCTTGATGTTTTGAGAGATATATTGCCCTCTTTTTCAGCCAGAAAGCATGGTTTCAGATGATTATTACTTCGCCTAACAAGAAGTCGTCTTGGCTTACACATTGTAATCTGTAAGTAGTCAACATTGTTTATTAAAAGCCTGCGTGCCATGTCTCAATATAAATCAGTTGTTTAAAAGAATAAACTAAATTTTCAAATTTTTATCTATTGGGGTATTTTGACACTTCAGAAGTTAATAAATATGTTATTACCTAAACAGTTAAGCAAACCACAAAAAAAACACATAATTAAACAAAACGATAACAAACAAAATAAATATTTTCAGGAATGCTGTGTCTCCTTGTATACATTTATATACGGCGATTTTTTAGTTTATATAAGCTTATTATAACATTTCTTGTCTAATTATTGTGTAAGATTTTGCAAGGAAAATATATTTCCATAAATTAATATAATACAACTATATTTTCATAGTTCCTCGAAACCGTATGAAAATAAATTATGTTTATTGTTTTATATTACTCCGGAGGTATGCATATCTGTAACTAGAATAACTGCAATTTAATTTAAGTAAATTATTAACAATAAACATTCTCACGAATTGTTTTAATAGTATTCAGTGAACAACGGAATAATATAAGCAATACTTGTGTAACTGATATGAGAAGTTGTAAACGGTATAAGGTTCTATTTAGTTTAACAGGTTAGCTGCCGTCAGGCCTATGATTGAACATTCAGGTTAGCGTAACCGATGACAGTTAAGTTACGATAACTGGGTGGGCATAACTGAGCTCTTAACCGAAATGGAAAGATCGCTATGATCGAACAACCAGTTATCTGTGCCTGTTATTATGGCCAGATAACCCTGTCATGGCAGTTAATTCTTTAACGTACGTCATCTGTCATCACTCATATGCCAAAATTTAAATAGTACTTAACAGTGGGTACAAGTGGCAAGAAGTTTAGGGCACATGAACCAATGCCAATATGAAGAAATGTTAAATTTCATTAACTGTAAGAAAATATTGTTGGGAAGCAAAGTAAACCCAACGCATGTTAATATAAGTAGGTACTTTGGCAAATTTTTGAAGTACATATAAATTCTTTAGTGTATGGACCGCAAACAAATCCCCAACAGTGGTGGTAGGTAAGTGAAATATTTCATATTAACTTATTGATACAATTATTTAAATTATTTTAGATTCATGCAGAGTGGAAGCAGAATGTAAAAAGGAAGAGCAGAAAACTTCATCAGGATCAAAAACTAGTAAAACCTGGATGCACATATTCAATATTTATACACAGTTTACGTGGATAACCAAAAATGTACCTTTAGGCATGCGATCTGTGCTACTGTGCTAATTACAATTTACTACGCCTTCGTGGAGTCCATGTTGCAATATATTATAATTATAGCAGGATAGTATAGGATGCAGCATATCACTGTTAATAATAATCAATTAGAAATTATTGTCAAAAACACATAACTATCTAATAAAAATAATATTTAAAAAAGATAAAATATATTATTTATACCTACTATTTATAGAATCTAAATTATTACCAATAATTAAAAACTAGGTACCTAACTTTTGTCATTGTGGCTTTCTCCTATTCATAAATTAATTATTAATAATATTAGGTTACTGAATTATACTATAGACAAATAATAACAAAATTATACATTATATTAATATACCAAATATCATATGTCAATTGCCAGAAATAAAATTAAAATTTCTGTCCAATAAAAAGCTCCAGTTACATTTAACGGCAGGTTATTTCAAGCAGTTTCTTAACTGGGTCACCTGATCATTCTTAAGTTAAGTAACTGGGAAAAATAAACTTGACAGGTGTGTCAATCAAACGAATTTCTGATTAACCTACCAGTTACCGTTAACAGGCCTGTTAATGCTAACTAGATGTGTTCGATCATAGGCCCGGGTGGCAGTTTCGATAGCATGTTGTCCATGCCAGTGGTTTTTTTTCTATGAAATTTGAAATTTGATAGTTGAAAAGTATCTAGATTATGTCTATATGAGTTGTAATAGCGAATTTGCTGACTGGACTATAATTTTAATTTCGACGGCATTTTCCGTCAGTGGCACTGCACGTCTAAGTAAATTGAAAGCTATACGCCCATGACAGTATTTTACGTCGCAAATCTTGTCTGTTTAAGTTCTCAGTGAATTACTTTGAAAATTTGGATTCGGGGTTTATCTGAGACAAGAAAAACGAATTTGTACTTAACTTTGTTCTAAACGCTAGTGGCCGCTACAAAATGTAGGTACTCTTGGTGGTGGAACATTTTTCTCATTGTATGTATTAAAGTAGAATAATATTATTCTCTTAGCTTTTGTACACAAATATGATATAAGTACATACTAATTTCAAATCGCTAAATTTAACCGTTTTCAATTTATTTGCTATTTTTCCATTTTATCTAATTTAATTTTGAAGATAAGAGTATGTAAAATTATTTTATTTATATTAAATTTCAAGTTTCGACTAATTTAGTAAGTTATGTGATACTAAATAAAATGTAAAATTTGTATTAGGTATAATAAAACCGACGATGTCATGAAAATTAAATTACAATAAACAGAAAATGGTTAAATTTAGCGACAAAAAATTAGTATGATAATAATTTTCTTTTAAAACATTGATACATACAGTGAGAAAAATGTTATGACCTTAGCGCCGTTTACCGTTTAGAATAAAGTACGGATTTGTTTTTCAAAGCAATTCATTGAAAACATTCTAAAAATTTGAATAATTTTGAATTCAAACCTTTCAATTTGAGATCCTGTGTCTTTTGGACTAAGATAAGTCGAATAAATCGCATTATTTTGTCACCTGAAAGAACCTGCTTATTCACCTCATCTGCATCATCTGCCTTATCTGGATACCAAGTGCCGTTTTCGTCTCCGTCAAACAGCTATATATGTTCTGAAAATTGCAAGAACCCTTCATCTGTATGGTAATGGATTATTCGGGCGTTTTTTGAGGTTGATATAGTACCAGCCTTACCAGTTTTCCAGTCTTATTCTATTAAAAAAAAGACAGGAAATTCGAGCCGTGTAAACCTATCTCTTAAACCCTTTTCCGAATGCCTGTATAAACTGCCGTACTTGCACAAAGTACTCATATAGTGTAAAAAATACATGCACACAACCTGATTTTTTCAGGATGGATAGAGGGCTGTTTCCAACCAAAAATTTACACTAGAGACCCTTGTGCATTTTTTGCAATAGAGGTACTTTCTTATTTACTTTGTTTTTGTCCAACTTGTACATAATAATATTAATATTACTTTTTTACATATTTGACGCTTCACCGTCCATTAAATGAAAAAGAAAAAAAAAACGATATTTATTTATTATGGTTCAGTAAAGATACAAACAAAAGGCTTAGGAACTGGTTTTTGGAGGATTCTTAGAGAACTGTCTCCTGAGTGGATACCAAAAAAAAGACAGTCTACCCCTTGGGTGATTTGCGCAATAAGGGTGGTGGTATGTGTGGTAAGGAAATGAGTTCAATTAACAATTCACAGCACTGAAAACACAAAGTTACTTGGATATTACATTACATTGGTTCAAACTGGTGTACCTCAAAATACCTATTTAATTTGAACATCCCTATTAAATAAATAATAATAATATAATAATTATATGCTTAAATGTTTTTAAAACAATAGACCCTCCGGAACAGAAGTAATGACTTTTATTCAGTACATGTACACAAAATATTTTAGAGATGACACAATAATAATAAACCACCCCTATTGCGCAAAAAAAAGAAGGGGTTAGACTGTACTTTTTTGTATGGAGACTCAGAAGACAATGCTTGAAGAAACCTGCAAAAACCAGCTGGTCAGCCTTTTGTTGTATCTTTACTGAACCATAATAAGTATAGTAAATAAAAGCAAAATAGCAAAAAACCACAAAGGTGTCGAGAGTGTTTTTTTGGTTGAAGACAGCCTTTCATTCACTCTGAAAAAATCAGCTTGTCCGCATTTATTTTTTTTAAATATGATATATTTACTGGGTTAATATTGTAACTGATCATTTTATTAATTTAACTAAAAAAAGACAAGCAAAATTTATAAACCATATGAAAAAAACTATTTTATAAAACCTTTTCATTGTGCCTATGTAAATCATCGTTCATCAAATGCAGTGCTGACGTAAATAACCCAACTATAAATGACGCCAGAGAAGCGACGGAAAATTCCGTCAGCGGCACCAAAGTGATAACGACTCCGACGGATTTTTCCGTCACTGGCACTGAAGGTATTAATATAGCTAACTCAAATAATGCTCTTGCATATTCTATTTGCATGTGACAAACATTGTTTCTTTTTAAATCCTACAAAGTTTTATTTTTGTAATAAATATTGCTTTTTGATTACATTCCATACAAAAAACATCGTGAGAGGTAGTGATTATCATGTTGGTTCCAAATTTTGCAAATTTACAAATTTTGAGTGTACAAACACTGCAGTTTATATATACAGTGTGGAAGAAAAGTATGGAATAAATTCATTATTTCTAAAACAACGAAGTTTCATGAAATTTCCTCGGACTCGTCGATTTTGCTTTTTAAAAAGACTGTTTTTTCTATACCAACGCATTTCCGACGTTCATTTGTTTTCGCGTGATGACGTCATTGGATATTTTTTTAAATAGAACACCTATATTTTTCCATCGGATTCTTGTAGAGCTTAACTTGTTGAATTCAAAAATGTATAATTTCAACACTTTATTCCTTCAACTTTCCAAGAAAAATAATAATAATAATTTGTTGTTGTTAAATTGTTTCAAAGTAAAGAGTTCTATTTTGTTTAACTGCCAGAACCAGTTTCTGAGGTGACTTGATTTAATCTGTTGTTTTTGCTATCAAAAGATGTAATATTCTGACATGCAATCTAATAAAACAAAATAATAAATTAGGGGGTCAAATACGATTGAGGAAACCAGTATTTAATTATTAATTAATTAATTAGTTGCTTATTGTTAAATTGTTTTTAAAATAAAGAGTCCTTATTTTGTGATATTGCCGATGAATTCACTATATCCATTTTACTCTCAACCAGCCCATCACAGACACAAATGGGAATATTCACATTTTTTTTTTCAAGCCGATTTTATTGGATCGGTTATTATTTTTTTCTCGGAAAGTTGAAGGAATAAAGTGTTGAAATTATACAATTTTGAATATAGCAAGTTAAGCTATACAAGAATCCGATGAAAAACTATAGGAGTTCTATTTAAGAAAATATCCGATGACGTGCATTGGTATAGAAAAAAGAGTCTTTTTAAAAAGCAAAATCGACGTGTCCGAGAAAATTTCATGAAACTTCGTTGTTTTAGAAATAATGAATTTATTCCATACTTTTCTTCCACACTGTATATGTTCAAAAGTGCATATTTCCATGCTTTTTCAACAAAAATAAATTACGATTTTACACTTTTCTGTCCATCTCAATGGAACTGAAAATGTTGACTCATTGTTTTAAAACGAATATATTTTGTAACTCATATATATTTTTAATTATTTGAAAAATCACTCAACTTTCGAAGAAACAGTGTAACATGCATAGCTTAACATGATATATGCAGTCATTTAATATTTATAATGGCTAGAGCTAAACAGTTTTTATTCATTCTCTGGAATTAACAAATTACAATATATCAACTTAATTCTTCAGTTATAGAAACAACAACATCAAAATATTTTTCTGAGCTTCAAATTTAGTGTCATCATTTTTCATTGGGTATTGTATGCTATGCCTGATTTATTGCAGTGTTATGTTAGGATATCTAATTTTAGATCAATGCATCAATTTTGCTACAAAATGTTTAATGTGCTATTGGTATTAAGTATTATAGTTATTAATTAATTTACCTATATTTTATAACAACTTAGCCGGAAATTTTATACAGGATGTACAGCGATAGCATGATAAACTTTTAGGATCGAATATTCTCCTTAAAACAAACAAAAAAGTACTTTAGTAGAGATTTTATTTAAACAACTCACATAGGATGTAACAGTTTTTAGCCAATGATGTATTTGTCAGCTATTCAAGTATTTCCGTAAAATAAATATATTTGCAAAAAGTATTGATTAGATTTATTATTTTTGTATAAAATCATTTTTGGTAGCTATATATAGCGTGTAACAAACGTGTAAAAAATTCATAAATGACAAACTAAAGAGTTTCGTGAAAAATCATGAGACAGGTCAGTTTTTATATTTGTATGCATAGTTTGTGAAACAAGAAATATAAGTGTGGAGTCAATAGGGACAGGTCAAGAAGGAGGAAGATTTTTTTTAAATGACTGGAGGAATCGAAATTAAGTGTGTTGATACCCATTGACTTCTACATGCAACTCTAGAAGAAAAATAAAATCGGGCAAAGTAAACAAAAGTTACAATTTTTTTAAACTAAAAATTGAACAATTTTATGTATTGCATAAATGTATATTTTACAAATTTCGCTAAACGAAACCTATATCGCTGCGAGTAAGTCAATATTAACGAAACTACGTAACCTCAAAATTATTTTTTAATTTGTTTTTTGGCTGTAACTTTTTTGAACGCTGGAATGGATTTTTTCAAATAAAATTCTTTCTTAAGAATTTCTTTTATGAATTTGACTATCAATACGTCTTTGAGACTCTAGCCCAACAAAACTCTTTCACAAAACTAAAAATAAATTTATTAATTTGGCGTAAATAAGATGTCTGCTTACTTGATATTATTTTGTTCGCTGTATTTTTGTTATTCAAATAAATAGAAATCAGACAAAATTTCATCGTGCAATAATTTAATAAGTCAACTATCCACTTTGTGAATAAAATTTTCCTACTGCCAACTCACTTCCTCTTACTTACCAACCCAATATCGATCGCAATGCGTCAGTTTGATAGACAGTGTCACAGAGTGGGAGTAGAAGATTTGATTTTATCGAATTTGCCTTCCCTGTAGTTCTTTAATCTTATCTTAATACCGACAATGAATCTGTTTATAATTGATTCTGCAGATTTAAGTATTTACTTATTCAGTAGTATACCTACCTAGCGTCAGAAATTGTTTAACTTGACTAAAATTTTATCACTGCTTTGACATTTCGTAGTCAGTCTGTGTGAAGACATGCATCCATTTTGAATTGCCGTTTAAAACATAACGATAAATTAATCGACTGACATGCACTCCCACTATCATTATAGTAACGAAAACTAATATCGCAACGTCAATTAAGTAGCTATTATGTAGTAATCACTAAATTTACCATCATATAGCAAAAGAAACTCCAATTTCTGTTAGCATAGTTGTAAGTACGTAATCCTCGCCATTGAACATCATTTCATGGTATTGTAATTTTTGGTGGGGCGGTTTGGTGTCTGGAACGTTATGAAAACTAAGCAAAAACAACTTAAAGTCGCCCAAACTTCAAAGTGGATATTAAAAGTAACGGCAACCAAACCAGATCACTTACATATTACTTAGAAGTGACAGTACCTTTAGCTCTGTAATAGTTTTGGCAACGTATTGGGATATTAAAAGTAACGGCAACCAAAGCAGATCACTTACATATTACTTAGAAGTGACAGTAACTTTAGCTCCGTAATAGTTTTGGTAACGTATTGGGAACTTTTAACAAACATTTAATGTGACGACACTTAATTATACATCTGTGGCAGTTGTCCTCACGTTATTGCTTTATCCATAAGTGATGGAATGTCATCAAGATTGCTACAAATTTGCTACTATATACTTTCAAGATTCACTATGGAGTAACCTTTACCCAGTAGTGACCTGAAATACATTAGTTTATTACTAGTTTTATCCTGTGACTGTTTGGAAAATGGGTACCAACAAAAAACCTCGCAGAAAGAAGATGTTTCGGTATTCAACTACGTTTTATAGAAAACTAAAATAACAAACTAAAAGTGCTACAGCTCTTATTTTTCGAATTGAAGAGCATTTTTTAAATTCTGAGAATTTTAAAATGCATGTAAGGGAAGACTGGACTGTATTGCTTTTTAAAGTTTATTTTTGAGAATAGTTCTAATGTTCCTGCCAGAATATTGTTCCGTCATTTTCCCACTGCTATGAAACGGCACAGAAACAAATACCTTTTTTCTTTTTTATATACTATTTTAAAACTCATTGTACATATACATTACACATAAAAATGCGCGAAATGTAAGATGTTGATATGAACTAGATATTGCAATTTTGAGGATGTGGCGAAACAATGTTATTGTAGCGTTGCTACCACCTTTAAGGTTCCGACACTGCCACTTCAAAGTTCTATTTTCAAAAGCAGACATGTTTACAGATGTATATTTAAGGTCACTACATTGTTAAACAATTTTTTTGAGGCATACATACATAATTTTTTGGCTAGTGAAATTTACAGAATTATTTGAATTGTTTTTAATATCGAATTTTTTAACGGCGCTTGTTTATATTTTGGGTAGTAACATCCATATTTGACTGTAAACTTTCAGCCGTTTTAATTTTATACCTTAAGATTATTCTAATTCTATATTACAAGTTTATATGTTACATTATTATAATAACTATCGTTTTCCTCAATATAACAGGAGATGCAGAGATAAAGTCAGAAATAATATGTAGGAAAGAGACCGAGCTACATACGCATATTTGCCCAACAAAGACAAGTATATCTAGTAAACTTCCCTGTTTCTCCAGTTTGTCTTTTAGATGCAGCTGTCACATCCCACCGTTTTCGCCACGTAATCACAACGTGGTTTAAGCGGGTTAAGGGCGGTGAGCGATAATACACAAGCGATATTTTGGTAATATATCAGATATATATTATAGCTCTCCATCCGTAACCGGCTTTAGTCCAGACTAATTCGACTGGGTTAAGTTCACAGTGATAAGGTGGTAACCGTAGTACCGTTATTTGGCGATTTGTTGCCATTTCATCGATGACATATTTTTTCTGATTTTTATTAAGATTGACAAGTAATGTCAAAAGTTCTTTTTTCACCATGACCATGACAATTACAGACCCCGGAGGAATAAGATCCAACATCTGTGTAAAATACTCTTCGAAAACGTCTGCGTTCATGTCTTCGTGATAGTCACGTGTATTTTTAGATTCAAATAAAAGTAAACCGCCATCTACAAAACCACTGGCACTACCCATATGTGTCACTATTAAACTTCGCCCTTTACCTGAAGGTGCCTTGAACCCTGTTAAAAGTCCATCCAAAAATGCTGGTCGAAAACATTTTACATTTTTATCTTGCCATACTTTTGTTACAGTATATCCCTCGTTGACCCAACTCTCGTAAGACGGCCCATAATTTGCTTCTACTGATTTTTGGCAAATCGTTGTCCTCTGAAAGTTCATTTAAAATTTTGTTTAGCGTTGGTATTTCTTTTTTAAAATAAAATGAGTGTACTTTTCTGCGAATGACATTTTTGAAGAAATCATCTATAACGACTTTTGACCTCCCTGTAGATGATTTTAGGGGATTTACAGTATCTTGTTCATTTTTTGTTTCCTTTAAAAGTCTGTAGATAGTCGATTTTCCAATTTCTGTCACTTTGGAACACTTTTCCACGATGTCGTCAACACTGTTGGTAGAATTTTGGTGTTTCAATGCATTAAATACATTTAATATAATAATCTTCTCATTCTGAGATAGTGCACATCTTTTCAGGCGTTTAGCAGGTACGTAATCTGATAAGCTCGACATTTTACCCAAACAATATTATATCCACTGGCACAATAGTCACTAAACACAAGTCGAATTTTACTCTACTGCACTAGCACGTCTTCGTATATAGCTCTAAGACTGGATTGATCTGTCACAATACACTGGCTGCTACCCTATGATGTATCCAGTAAAATATACTAATGTACACCCATTACCTGTTAGCATTAGTGTTACCCGATAATTACCTGAAACGAAGGATTACCACGCCCATGGCCGGTTCTTATCTCGGGGTTTTATTACTCTCTTTCATTTCCAAACAGACTATAGCTCAATCTGACACCAGTACCAGCACCGACACCGATAATATCGTCCTGTGTGAAACAGCCCTTAGGAGAGCAACAAAGGTGTGTTTTGCAAGCGGAGTTATTATTTTATTTGAGGAACATTTAAATAGTAATAAACAAAACCTCAAGAATTTTATTTATGTGCTCACTTTTGTTCTACATGTTATTTATATATTTAGAGATTTAGGTAACTAAAGTAAACTTTGTCAAAAGTCATCAGAAATTTTACCATTTTGGAGTGAGAAATACGGCTACCTTAAAAACCAAACTATTTTGGTAATATTGTTCATTTTTATTACTATAAAATAAAGTATTTATTTTGTATAGAAAATGTATTTTGTCAAGCAACACAATTATTTCCAATTACATACATTGGTTTTTCTTTCTATGGCGTTAATGTCTTAATAAATTAGTACCTACGCCGTACAAAAAATATTACCAAGTTTTTGACAGGCATTGTTAGAACAAAATTAACGCCATACCTTTTAGAGCACAATAGATGGCGATCTACCATATTTGTAAAGATAAGCCTCGATTGTTTCTTAAATAAAAACGCAAATCCAAGGTTTAGTGAAAAGCACAAACATTTAGTCGTATTAACGTGACCACTTTTTGTATTGATCTAGCGTAATTATATGTAATGCATAATGCTGTTTACGCTGTCGTAATGCAGCAGCCGTGCAGTGTATGTGTTACAAACAACAATTTTTATATCGGTTTAATGAACCCATTCTTACAGGGTCGTATGAGTCGCACTCTCTACTCGTTTGTATAAATATTTGATTGGTAATTAAGCGAAGCTATAAATTATATATCTGTACCTATAATTATTGGAATAATTGTATGACATTAACATATTTATTTTTCTTTGCAGGTGAGTGGGTATGGTATTTTCTAAGCGAAAAACAGGGTGGACCAAATTCGATGGATTTTCGATTTCCTCTAAAACTGTAGACAAATTAAAAACGACTTTTTTAAATTAGTTATAATTTCAATGGGTTGTTCTTTGAGGCATTAAAAATCGACAAACTTTATCCAAAACTATAAAATCACTAGTTTTTGTGACAGAGGATATGGAATATCACATTTATTCGATTAATAATTGTTATACCGGCACACAGATTTTATAAAAAAAAAATCATTGTAAAGCCAACTATGTTTTTTTAATGAGATTTAGCATGCACCCAGATATTAAAATCCATTTATTCTAGAAAACTGTTGGCGACATCGAATTTCAACAAAAGTATCTTTATATGTAAAAATCTTTCATTTTTCATTTTTGCTATGAAATTATCAAAAACCTTATCCAATCTAAAATCAGTAGTTTTTGTCACAGATTTAATAAGAATAATTATTATTATATCGGTATACAGATTTTGCAAAAATCAAGAAAAGTTGCTGGAAAATTAAAAAAATCAATAAAAATTGTGAAAGTCACATTAGTAAGGACGAGAAAATTCGGAATTTTTTTTCCTTATGTATTTTGTTGCACTCAATCAAAATTTGGAGTCTTTTCAGCTTCATCATCACAGATTTTGTGAACATTTCTAAAAAAAACAGCTGAACATGACAAAAAATCATATTATAATGAGAGAAGATTTAGAAATATGTTTTCTAGATTAGATCAAGTGTTCTTCTCATATATTTTGCGAGTCGAATTTTAATCTGAAATTTGTTTAGTCCCATCACCCAAAAATTTTGCAAAAATCGCAAAATATCGCAAAAAAACCTAGCAATTATTCATCATCTTCGGTATCATTTTCACTGTCTTCTTTGGATGGTTCGTCAAATTCCATATCTTTCTCCTCGCGAGAATGATCCACATCTATAAGTTCGGGAACCACAGTTTCATTCACGACTGTTTTTGTCAGGTTTTACGACTGAACAAACATTGTAATCATAAAAGTTTAAATAAATCATTGTGGAAATTGCGTCCTTTCGCTCTTCATTATGAAGTTTCTACAGCGATTCTTCTTTTTTTAATGGTTCTGTTATACAGAGTGATTGCTAACCTATGCACATAAACTTGGGAAATTACAGCTGGAGACAAATAATCAGGAATAGTGAAAAAAATGTAGTAACATATATTTAGTTTCTGAAGTTTACAAACATTGATGAAATTTTTTTGTATATAAAGACATTTCCAAATATAAAATTATTTCTTTAATTTTAAAGCCAACTATGTTTTTTATGAGATTTTGCTTGCGCTCAGATATTAAAATCCATTTTTCTCGAAAACTGTTGCCAACAGCGACCAATTTCAACAGAAGTACCTTTTTATGTAACAATCCTTAAGGTTTTCATTTTTGCTATGAAATTATCAAAAAAATATACACGAATATAAAATCACTGCCAATATCTCCGTCACTGCTTAACAAATATACCCAATTCGGTTAACTTTTGCTTTTAATTATTTATATCATTATTCTATATAACATCTTCAATAGATATTGAAATAAATGTGATATTTACTTTAAAACATTGTACCTCGAGAAGTACTAGGTTTTGACTCTTGGTTTATTAAGGGTTTTAAGTCCAAAATGATTAAATTCTTCCTCTTGAAGGTATGTGATGAACTTAGAAAACTGTCGGTTGTATTTTAAGAAAATTATTGTAACCTCTAAATTATTAACTAACATTAAATATATATTTTTGTATTAAACCAAAATTTCAAAAATCCATTTCTTTTTAATATTTTTTAAGGTGGCTAATTTTATTTAATAAGAATTTAAGAAAATTTTTCGGACTAATTGGAATTGCTATAAATTGTACAGCGAGAAACGTAGTTATAATAAAGAAAACAGTTCTCTCAAGTATTTTTGTTAATGTTGTCAATAGTTTTAGAGGCGAAAAACAGATCTTATCGAATTTAATCTACTTTACTTCCAACTGATTTATGCAACAAATGTAAGTAATAATTTGATTAAGTAAATATAATTACTTTACTTTTTTATTGTGTTCCACAATATTACTATCTCACCTTCTCATTATTATAAGAAGCTAAGAATCCGGAAGGAGTGAAATCTAGATTTATCAAACTATCATGAGTCGTCACATTTATGTCGTTTATGTTATGTTATGAATATTACATGACTACGTCTTTGAGGTTAAATTTGTTAACCATTTGCAACAAGACATCTCTTTCTGTAAAATGTGTAAACAAAATGTATTAAACATTAAAATCTGACAGTGTCATACACAAATCTTTTAAAGTAAATTGAATTGCCAAATCTTAATTAAATTTAGTCGACTTATTTAAATGGAATGAATGCAGGGACACAAAGATAATCTTGGTGTTCAAATACATGCGAGTCCGCAGTTGTTTCTTCTCAATGTTACAAAGTGTTGAAGAGGAAATTAAAAAAAACAATTTCTACTACTAGTAAAACTAGTTCAGCAATTGAATTATAAAATATAATAATATACATATATTACACTAACTAGGTCTATTGTTAATTTAAAATACACGCCACTGAAGAGGTGAAAACCTAACCTAACACAGTTGATTATATTTACCTGTGAAAAGACAATTCGGGATGAGAAGAACTTAATTTTCCACGCACTGGACACTGATGCATCATTTTGGAATAAACGTTTTATTAAAACACACCGAAAAACATACAGAAATTACAAAAAACACAATTCCGACTCACAGTAACATCGAATACCGAAATTGACAGAATGTGACTACACATTTACTGTACATAACGGTGGGACGGATACATGAATGAAAACGTGCGTAAACAATTATGCGATATTGTCATATTTCTTTTATATTTTGTTAGTATATAATATATAATATCAATCATGTGTTACCTTGGTACAAAGAAATCTTAGTATACTTAATTATTTTTAAGTTATAATTACGTTATATTATCATACCTATTATACTACTCAATTTGTTAATTTATGTCAAGCACAAAGCTAAAAATCTGCGGAATGCTGTATAAATAAAGATATGGCAACTGTTGAAACTGAATTTGAGTAAAAACAGTTCCATTCGTCCAGATGAATAAGTATAATGTATGGCAATCTATGATCGCTTCAAAATGTAAAGAATTATATCTCCCTTTACTAATATATCTATGATTATGACATTTGTGTTGTAGAGTGCTGCCACGCGCGGTGAGTCAGTGCAAACGGGTAAAGGAACAGATTAGAAAAAGCACGGCTGTTGCGATTTAGCAGACGACGGTAGAACACAAGTTCATGTCAAAAATGTTTTTGATTTGTTTATCCACTTTTACTATTTAAGTTCTCCTCAAATATAGGATAATAACTTTTAAAAAACTTTTATAAGACACACATTATTTTGCTATTCTAACCCAACATTTTAACAATTATTTTCACAAAACTGAACAATCTTATGTGCAAGTTTATGTTATAAAAATATTTACATCTACAGTTAAGTTTTAAAAAATATGTATTTTGAAAGATTTCTGTTCCTAAAAATGTGTATGTTGTTATATATTCGTTTTACTTCGGTACCTTTCAATATTGGCAGGTGGCATGAGATAACATTCCTGTTATTGGCTAAGATCTATATTATTCAATTCTTAAATGTCTAAAACTATTTGTATTTGTAGAAAAGACTGTTTTGAGAATACGGCGCAGTGAAGAAATTTATTCACAGTAAATATGTTTAGGTGTGTTTGTAATTACTATGTACAAACACCTGACATGGTATGTGGGTGACGTTGTCAAATATTCAAGACTTGTTTGCTGTCAAAATTCTGTTACCGTCCGTCGGTCAGAGAAAAAAATTGTTAAGTCAAATACGTTTTGTTTGGTACAATTTTTTATTATACAATATAAAGGCACTTATATTTCGTACACCCCGTATATTTTAGTCAAAAATTAAATGGTAGCATTTATCGTCCTGGATTTAAATACGTAGTGCTATGCTTCTGCTACAACTGCGATTAAACAATTTTGGATTTTTTGTGTTGGCCTATTTAAAACACAAGAAAATAATAATATAATTATTTTTTTTAACTATCAACATTTACTGAAGGCATGATACCGTATAGATCTAGTACTTGCGCGTGAATTAGAATAATGACGGCAGTAAACAAAAAATATTTTAATCAACTCAACTAACCTATAAAAATAATTTCGCATAATTTAACAGTTTAAGTTTTAAAAACTTAAACTGTTAAATTGAGTAGCCTGTGATGATGTCATGTAAAGCACAATAAAATAAATTAAATAAGTACTAACTTACTCTGTGACATAATTGTCGTTGATAATGGAGGTACTTAGCTATTTATAAGGGTAATTTAATAATTGTTACTTCAATAACAAGAGAAATTTGTATGATAACTAATCGCCACATTATTCTTGTATTTCATATTGTTTCAGTAATTACTTACTTTTTTGCAGAAAATATAAATATGTTATACCGACTGTTACATACTCGTGTTATATTTATTATTAGAGATTGGGAGATAGGGAACTTTAACAAGGTTGTAATCAGTTATTCGTCCAATTTTCATTCCGCATTTTGGCTACGGCATTTCAGTTGTTTATTAGACACCGATCTGTCTGATTTAGTCGAAGATTTATCGTTACCACTTAGACTAGAGTTTTGATTTATGCATGATGGAGCACCACCTCATTCTAGTGCTAGTGTTAGACTTTTTGAATTTTAAGTTACGAAATAAATGGTTAGAACGAGTAGATAATGATGCTCAAAATTGACCATCACGGTCGCCAGACCTAAACAACCTCATTAGTTTTAATTTTTTTTTTATTTTATAGTTTTATCACTTACTGTCAATGACAAAACCTATTACTGACTTTTTAATTTCTTCTAATAAACACTATCAAAATCTCACTTCAATTATCGCATTTTTTGTTGAAGTTTTTTTAAAATTTAACAAGAATAAAAAAGTGTTTTACAATTCAGCGTGGGATATTATCCGCATTTTTAATTTCGATCACTGGACAAAAAGTTTGGTATAATTTTAGAGGGGGCACACCCTCGATGAAAACCTTGTAGTGTTTCAATTTACTTGAACTCATAGTCAAAGGAGATCAATAATATATCTAAATCATGTACCAAATTTGACTATTCCAAGTTAAAGCAATTCAGATATATTATTTTTTTTCTAAATATTTGGCCCCACTTTGAAGGCCTGTAATTTTGCCTGCGTGCAAATTTGTATATAGGTATGTTTCGTTAAATTGCAACATATTGGGACCCCCTACATGCACGTGCTCTGTGTTGGTTACGGAACACTCTATATACATTGATTGATAGTATTACCGAATTACAATGCAAAATGAATACGAAATAAACGGAAATTATTTCAAATGTGGCTTGAAAGTAACCCTGTATATTGTGAGGACATATACAGGCTGGTTCTTTTTTCCTAGCTCACCATTGGCATCTCAGAAACCTTAAAATATACAGGGTGGTTTAAATTAGAAAAGAGTTGCGCATTTTGATGGCCATTAAGATAAACCAAACAAAACCAAGATATCCGCTGGCGTTGCTGAAATATTGTGAAAAAACTGAAAATAGCGGTTTTAGAAAATGCCAACTACCGTCATTATTTCTCAACAGAAAGAGTTGTATATATTTTTAGGTATTAATAATATTGTATGAAACTAATTACTCTGTAATGTAATATTTTCTAATTTAATGCCCGCCGAATCTAAAAACTTAATCTGCCCTTAAGCTATGTACTATTATTAATGACTTACCCTGTATATTATAGCGTCACTATAAATAATGGAACATCATGTCTAATACTTATATTTGCAACTTAATCAATGCCTACTTAAATATCCAACAATAAAAACAAAGTTAGCAAATGCTGAACATGTCTAAATGTTTGTTGATTTTAGTTTTACGTCAAGAACAACTAGATTTGTGGTTAAATTTTTGTATTTTTTAATGTTATGTATTATTCTTCAAATAAAATGGTACTGTTACATAATTATATTGATATGTTCGTAATTTTATTCTACATATTTACTGTCAAGATCCAATATGGCGCCCATAAGAAAAAAAAAACAATTGAATGTTGCATTACCGACACTAGTAACCGTAGAAATTGTCTTTCACCGAAAATCGATTTCTCGTATATTCCTATCCCTCTGTACCAAATTTTAACTCTTTTTCTTAATAAATAATGACGCTAGATGGCATTTCCTAAAATCGCTATTTTCAGGTTTTTTGGTTAAATTGCAACATATTGCAAAATATTTTTTTTCTAATTTGAGCCACCTTGTATTTTACGGTTTCCGAAATACCAATGATGAGCTGTGAAAAACGGACCACTCTGTATATTTTAGAAAATAAGTTGTTTTTTAATATTCGAAAATATTAATACTTAATTCTTAATCCGTCTTAATATTATATACATTAGTAATCTGAGACCGATTCTGTTTGATGCCGCGGATCACCGTTTTATGATTTTCTTATGATTAACTAACTAGATACAACTCCAATATATTCCAACGTTTTAAAAGTCGTGTATACTTACAAAATGCCTGCAGTGAAAGTTAAAATTGTGAAAAGGAAAGAGAAGGTAACAATTTGTTATTTGGCCAGTGCTCTGCCAAAAAGATAAATTTAGAAAATTTAAAAATTTTTGAGAAAATATATTTCTGAATTATGGGAGAGTAATATTTTTGAACTATAAATGATGTGAAGTTTAAATGATATCGACTATTTTTTATTAGCTTTTGCAGTGTATTATTTATTGGCTATCTTTTCCGCCCAATATCAATAGTTTGGCGATGGAATCACACGATTTGTCATAAATCTTCGTTATGAAACATGAAAAGGTTGTTATTTTAACAAATTTTCTTTTTCATCACAGTACAAATTTCATACGCAAATCTTCAGTCTGACGCCAATGCTCTATATAAACCATTGAAATTACGTACAATCATAACCCTAAAGTATCTGCAATAACTAACAGATACCACCAAAATATTTTGCTCATATAAATGCAGTGCGTTTTGGAAACATTTTTCTAATTTGGCGTCTATATGAACATCGTGTAAGCTAATTCACAGGAAAGTGGTGTCTCGAGTTGAAAATTCCCCTACCAGCATTGAATTACACCTAGAAAAGCTAAAGTCACTCGTCAGCAGTCCATCAGACATATACTAGTTTTGAGCTTATTAGCTCTCATCAGTATGTCGTAGGTGAGGCAATCGATGAATAATCCTAGCTGTTTAAGTCAACTCAAGACTTAAACAGCTTAAATCTAAGAAATTAAGCATTTGTTAATATATTAAAACAGTACACAGGGTGATTCAGGTTTAATCTTGATAACTTCGGGAATCGATAGAACAGGTTAAAATAATGTTCATTTGTGATATAAACTTATTTCCTAAAACGCATCGTTTCCGAGATAGAGAGCGTTGAAGTAGGATTTTTTTCTCGTTTTTCCCTCATAACTTTTGAACCACTTATCCGATTTAAGTGAAATTCAGAACACAATCATTGCTGATGATCTTACATAAGCTTCTTAAGTTTGAACTACCTACCCCTCTTAGAAGTGTATTTTGTATGCTACCCCCCCTCTTACTTTATTTCAAAGCTATAAAAAAATAATAATTTCAATAAAACATCTACACACCACTTTGACCTGATTAATTTCGAAACTTTTTCGTCTCCTGTTTTTTTTCGACATTTGGTCCTGTTTCTGAGATATTCAAAGAAATTCAATTCATTCAAAAGCTGGAATTGTGAAATACCACAACATTCACGTTTGGAGTGAAGTCAATCCTCGATGTGTCAGACAATCTTCATTTCAGCAACAGTTTAGTGTACATGAGTGGATAGGTGTTTTAAGTAACTCTGTGGGCCGCATATTTTGCCTCCTCGTTTAAATGGAGATTTATTTTATGAGTTTCTGCAAAACTCTCTCCCCGACATACTTGACGATGTCCCCTTAAATTTACGCCAAGGGAATTGGATGCAGTTGGATGGTGCCCCTGCACATTACAGAAGGCAAGTACGGCAGTGGTTGGATGAGAATTATCCTCGTCGATGGATTGGACGGCAACCCAACAATCACCCAAATATGTGGATTCCTTGCGAAGGACCAGTGGCTTGGCCTCCGCGATCGCCAGATCTGAATCATCTGGATTATTTCGTTTGGGGTCATCTAAAAGCAATTGTGTATGATACGTCAGTACATATCCGTGAGGAATTGATCCAAAGGATAAGACATGCTTGTGATGACATAAAGAACAATCTTGTTCAAATAGCAGCTGCGGTTAATACACTAGTTCGTCTATGCCAAAAATGTATTGAGGCTGGAGGAATGCACTTTGAACAATATTTGTAATATTTTAAGTAGTTGATAAGTTTGTTGTAAATCTTGTAATAAGTACCTAGTTGTTACTAAATTTATGTTTGAGGTTGTTGGCATTTTTTCTTAACACTAAGAACACTCTTTAAATAATACTTTTTTTTTTTGAGAGCCGTCCGATAGTGTCCCCGGAAGCACTGCAGCCTATAGACTTATTGTGCATCTCTCGACGAGTACAAACATCCATGGTACTACAGTGGGATTCAGACTGGTTCCACGAGCAGTCGTCTCCCAGCCACAACGTCTATCGCGGCGCCCAAAACGTCAGTTTGCACAAATCACTGACTTTTGTTTTCATGGGTTGCTATAACGTTAAATGAAACGCGGCTGGTGCGCTACACTGTTACCAATTTCTCTGAATATCTCAAACCAAACGTCGAAACAAAACAGGAGACGAAAAAGTTTCAAAATTAATCAGGTGAAAGTGGTGTGTAGATGTTTTATTGAAATTAATTGTTTTTTTTTTTTTGTAGTTTTGAAATAAAGTAAGAGGGTGGTAGCATACAAAATACACTTACAATAGGGGTAGGTAGTTCAAACTTAAGTAGCTTATGTAAGATCATATGAGGGAAAAACGAGAAAAAAAATCCTACTTCAACGCCCTCTATCTCGGAAACGATGCGTTTTAGGAAATAAATTTATATCACAAATGAACATTATTTTAACCTATTCTATCGATTCCTGAAGTTATCAAGATTCAGCATTGTCGATTGTAGTTCCTGATATTTCTGACGGTCTATAATGTCAAAAGTTGTAGACTACATTAACAATTAGACTCTCCTCTTGTTCCTATGTATATAATGAAAATACTGTTATAATTGATACTTTAGGAACGGCCACTCTGCTTATCAAATTATTCTCGCTCGTTGATGTCACTTTCAATTTCCCCATTATGCTTCAAAAGAATTAAAATGGCACATAGAACTTTACTGTTCCTTGGTTGAGAAGTTTTCCTTCGCTGGATTTGACTTGCGATTGTTTTTTGTAAGGACGGCATCAACCCGGTCGTGTGGAAGCAAATACAACAATCTGGCAAGCGTGCTCTGAATACTAATTTGACAGCTGTCTCGCTAAACATCCACTGCGAATCAGGCGAGAGGGTTGTATTTATTGTTAGGCCCTTTTTAGGAGCACTTAGGGTATCACGGTTAAATTAAATGGGTTGGAAGATAATTTGGATCTGAATTATGCAAATATATGCAATATATTGAAATCTTGGGTTACTAAAGATGTTGCTTTTGGATTTAAACAACAAACGAACAAGTAGGTTGTGACTTCGTTCATTATTAAACGCTGAATACTTGTGGCTCTTTTCCATTTCATATAAAATAATTGTGCAAAAACGAAAAATTTTAATTTATATTTGCATGTTCATGAGTATTTCGATGAGAAAGATAGTCAGAGTTGTGCATTATTCAAATAATTTCATCTAGTAGGTAAAGTGCAATTATCTTTTATCTTATTTAGATCCAATCAATCATATATCTTTGTTATCTTTAATTTTGGATATTGGTATATCTTTTATTTTTAGAATGCGTCTAGACAAACTAATTTTATTGTTACAGGTGAAGTTCTCCTTAAAATCAATTGATTTTTATCAATATTTAGGATATATTAATATATACAGTGTGTTTCAGGATACGTAAAACACTCTGTAAACTTGTGTTTAAATTTTTGGTTTTAAAAATTGACTATTCGGAAATGAAGGAGGATGAACTCCTTCAAGGTAACTGCATGTGATTATACTGGAAATTTTTTGGCGATTATGTAGATATAGATTAACATTTTAATTATTTTTTATTCTTGAAATTTCAATGGTGTATATTTAACTAAAACTAACAAAAACCGGTATATGTCTGATGTGCTGCTGATGAGTGACTAGCTGTTTGCTATAAGTTTCCAGGTGTAATTCAATGCTGGTCAGGGCATTAGCCCGCAGAGTAGTTTGTTTCCTGAAATTCCGTATTTGTAACATCGTTATCATCAATTTGCGATAGAGGTCGCTAGCGTTCTATGGTTTCTACTGCGATGTAGAACACCTGTCTGTAGCTGGTCGGTCCGGCATGGAGCTGCGAATGACCGCTAGATGTAACTTTGCTACTTCGCTTTAAACTTACTTATGTATTTTTAATTAAACTTACATTAACATGGCCTTCACAAACAAACAATGTTGCAATGCTGGAGAGCTTAACTTTTCATTTTGTCTCATTCTATTGCCCTACACCATAGTTTTATATTAATTTTTTGGCTCGGATTTTATGACGCTGTATGATATATTCGTATAAAATGGCACAATGCAATACTTCTATTTGCCCAGTGATAATGTACTTTCTGTTTTCATTTTACGAATCTATTTTGTAATTTAATTCAGTACCTATTTAACACAGTAACACTTAATAATGTCTCAAATGACAAATAAACTCTTCTAAACGTATGTTGTACTGCGTATCCCAAAACGGAAATTGTGTATAAAGCACACTGATGACATCACAGGTCTTCGCTGTGGCGGCCACCGTTTTCTGGGAGCGTGGCCAGAATAAAATTTTAACTACCGAGTTCCCCATTACGCTACTTTGCCATAACTTATCATATAATTTCTGAGATGCCAAGGATCACCCTTGAATTTCGTACTCTCTGGACAATCTATTGCAATTGCACTTTTTGGAACGGATTTAGCTATTTATTTTGTACTGATGACGTGTTCCTAATGAAATTTGCTTTCAACTTTTAACATTAGTTCTTAGTGGTTTCCACTCACCAATAGAAACTAATGAAATTTCTATTCAGGCCGTCCAGTAATTGAAACATTGATTTGATGGAGAGCAATTATTATTGCAATAGATTGTGCATAACTGTGCCATACATAATTTTGTTACACTGTATGTTATCATTTCTAATACGTGCATTAAATCAGTTATTCTCAATTTAAATAGTCTTTAAAATTAGATGTTTATAAATGTTGGTAATCATTTAATTATTGTCTGATGTATGATGTAGTCAACAATAAACCTATGGAAATGATATTAAATCCCGTACGTCACTAATTATTTTTTGTACTTATTTTTGTTTTCATAATCAATAAATTAAATAAATAGCATTATCATCACTAATTATTTGTTATACTTATTTTTGTACGCATAATCAATAAATTAAATGAATAGCATTATCATACAAATGTATATATGAACTAGTAGAAAAAATAAAGTCATGTACGGTCACTATAAAACATAAAGAAATTAAACGTAAAATTTGGATCACTAAAAAAACTTGTTAAACAAATAAATATAAGAGATAATATGTATACAAATTTAAACAGGCTTCCAAGTAATACAGAGTTAAAATCAGAATATAAACAATTTTGTAATGACTTAAATAATTTAATAAAGAAGCAGAAATATGATTACTATAAAAATAAAATGGAAATGAATAAATCCTCTCCTAAACATCTTTGGGAAGTGGCAAATGAAGTTTGTGGTATCAAGAAAAGTAAACTAAATATCTTTGAAATTAATAATAGTGATAGAGAAGTTGTTAATGATGAAGAGAAGGCCGATACATTCAAGTCTTTTTTTTTCCAATATTGGTAAATCTCTTGCTAATAAAATATCAGTGTTGTTCTGCGAAACAAGTTAACTCAATATTTATATCACCTACAAATTCATCTGAAGTAAAAAAGGTTATAAATATACTAAAAAACTTTAAATCTCCAGGTATAGATGGTTTAACTGCACAAGTTTTGAAAGAATTATTCGATATAATTAATTGCAATACTACTTACCCTTATTATTAACAAATCGATACTCGCAGAAGAATGTTCAACTGCATTTAAGGTGGGAATAATTAAACCCATACATAAAAATAGTCCTAAAAAAGAGGTAACAAACTATAGGCCTATTTCGTTAATAAGTATATTGCCAAATTTTTGAAAAAGTTATTAAGTACAGAATAATAAACTATTTAGAAAAATACAAAATAATATCAGATTTTCAGTTTGGTTTCCGAAAAGATTTATGTACTTAAGATGCTATTGGTTGCCTCACAAGCAAAATATATAAAGCATTAGATGACGGAAATGTTTTGCAGTATTTATAAACTTAAATAAAGCTTTCGATACGGTATGCTATCATTAAATAATGTAAGAAGTCATGCAGAGGTAGTCACGTGTGGCGTACCACAAGGGACAGTTTTGAGACCAGTTTTGTTTATAATGTACATTAATCTTTATTTGATATACGTACTTGTGGATCTATCATAAGTTATGCTGATGATACTGTTATTTTATATTCAGCAGCTAGTTGGGATGATTTGAAATTTAAAGTAGAAAATGATCTAAAGATATTAAAAATTATTTTAATAATAAACTTTTAACGTTGAATTTAACAAAAACATATTAAACATTTAACAATATTTACCTTTCTATCTTTATAAATCTTAAGCTCCACCATTCAATCAAATTATTATTGATGAATCTTTAATAATTTTACCTGTAAAATACATCAAATACTTAGGAATATTAATCGATGGAAAATTGAAATGGGATCATCATGTTAAATGCGTATGAAATAAAGTTAGAAAGTTACTCTTTAGATTTGTAACTTTAAGAAATATTCTAGATATTAAGCAAATGAAAGTATTGTATTATTAACTTGTTGAGTCTCATCTACAATATGGTATTTTGAGTTGGGGCGGCGTTCTTGATACACATTTAAAACATTTAGAAACTTTGCAGAAAAAGATAATATCTAAAGAATCTACTTATCCTTCAGATTCATTGTTTAAGGATGTTAATATAATGGACATGAGATCGCTATATTTTTATCAATGTGTTCTCTATCAATTTAGCCATAATTTTAAGAGTATTAATCAACAAAGAACAAGAGGCGATTTAAATAACAAATTGAAAATTCCTAAAATGAAGAGTACTTGTGGACAAAGATATTTTACTTAGCTACTTAGTGTACGAGCATTCAACTCTTTACCTGTTAGCATTATTAAATTTCTTTATAATAAGTTTAAATCCAATTCGAAAATATATAAAATTGAGAACGGAAATTAATAGTATTATTAATCCTAAGCAATATTTTAATCTAAGATTTTAAGTTTAGTGTAAATTTAAGAAGTGTAATTACATCTCAATGTTTGTTACAGTGTATATATGAGTAGGTTTTATATACATGTATAAATGGTGTTAAAAAAAAGAGTGTAAAAGTGTATTTAAGGAGGTAATAGTATGAACCAAAATAAGCAGAAAAGTTTCAATTAACATGGGTCCGGAAAGTAACGGTTGCCGAGATATGGGATGTTTTATGTTTTTTAGCCCTTTTTTTTATTTTGCAAAAACGTTGTGTATAATAGTTGGTTGATGTTTAGTGAAATAAATAATACGTATTTGACAATTTTCAGTGCACAAGTTTTCTTTCGCTATGGCTAGTTACTCTAACGCAGAATTAACAGACATGCATTTCATGTGTGATCGTGCTAATGGGAACGCCACCGAAGCGCGCCGTATTTACGTTGACGCCTATCCAAATTGCCAGATTCCTTCACAATGCATGTTTCGAAGAATTCACCAAAGATTGCGTGATACCGGTTCCTTGAGCAAACAGTGCCACATACGAGTGTACGGAGAATATCAGCCGAGGTAGGAATTAGTGGTCCTCTTTGGAGAATCCTTCATGAGCAACTGCTTTATCCATACCATATGCAACGAGTACAGGCCTTAAATCCAATAAATGATCATTCTTTTTACTGATGAGGCCAGATTCACAAGAAATGGAGTGTTTAATTTTCACAATACGCATATTTGGGCCGACGAAAATCCTCATGCTCTAATAGAATCTGGACATCAGGCACGTTTTTCATTAAACATTTGGATGGGTATTGTAGGTGACAGGTTTCTAGGTCCTGTTGTTTTACCAAAGCGATTAACAGGCGCTGCTTACCTCAACTTTCTGCAGAACACACTGTATGAGTTTTTGGAAGACATTCCTTTGAATCAGAGGCAACAAATGTGGTTCCAGCATGATGGTACTCCAGCTCATTTTTCCATGGCCTTTAGAGAGCATTTACACCAAACTTTTCCACATAGATGGGTAGGAAGGGCCGGACTTGTTTTATGGCCTCCAAGATCGCCTGATCTGATCCCTCTAAATTTATTTGTTTGGGGATATTTGAAGATATTAGTGTATGGTACTCCTGTAAATAGCCTGGAAGAGCTGCAGCTACGGATTAATCAAAAGTGTCAAAAAATCCAAACCAAGGAGGATGTTTTCGAAAGAGTTCGAATATCGTTGAGACGAAGATGTCGTGCCTGCTTGGAAATGGACGGAGGGCACTTTGAACATCTTCTGTAACTTTGTTTTTTGTTTGTTAAAAGCTTCCTTTGTCGGTTTATTCCTAATAAAATAAAATGTTTGAAAAACGAATAGTGGTCCATATCTCCGCAACCGTTACTTTGCGGACCCATATTTATTAAGACTTTTCTGCTTACTTTGGTTCATACTATTACCTCCTGAAATATTTTACACTTTTTTTAACACCCTGTATTTATACGAGTATATATATTTTCTTTAAAGTAAGCACGTCTCGTTTTACTATTTTATTTTGTCGGTACTCTAATATTTTTTATAGTTTATTAATATCTTTTTTTGTACAATTATTGTAGCTCTGTAAAAAATTTTTTATAATTAACTATCTATCTATCTATATTTATATGCCAATGACAAATAAACAATGTCAATTTATGTCCGTACCGATATACGTCTCCTCTTTGCTCTTTCATTTGTTGCAAATAAATCGAAAAGGTCGCTGCTAATCGCCCTCAGCAATTTAAATATTGCATATTTATTACTAGATATCGAATTTTTTAAAATTGCATTAATTCATAATATACGGGGCGATTCAGAACTTATCTAAAAAAAAACACTTGTGCACGGCACTGGAAACTGGTCCACTGTAAAATCTGACAAGAAAAATCATGCAATTAGCGACTGGACAAAAAATTTAATGAAATTCGCAAGGAAAGAATTAAATAACATTTTATAACACCTATTTTGTACACCAAATTACACAAATTACTTTTGCCGTTATTGTTATTAATTATTAATAGAATTATGTTGTTTTAATTAATAAAATAGTTACACATACCTGATGTTACAACAAAATTTTGGTCTTACCCAGTTTCTACAAACTAACACAAATGTTTCTGCTTCTTGTGCGTTTTCAACTCGTAAGTTACTGGCAGCAGCTATGATACGTTTGCATAAATCGTCAATAGTGTCCGCTTTGGTGCAGTATACTTCATTTTTTAAAACACACAAGAAAGAAGTTCAAATGATTTAAATTCAGAAAATTGTGGCGGCCATTGTAGCGGTTCTCCTTGTCCAATTCCTTGGCGTTAATGCTTGGACACGCTGTACATGGTATGGATATAATTGAACTCGTGTATGATGCGCTACACTGCTGCAATACTTAGACGCCTTGGATCTTCATCTCTTCCACGATTCGGTTCCAAATTTCCCGTGTCACGTCACGTTAAACTACAGTTGCACTCACTGCACACCGCGGTAAATTTAGCTGCATTTAGCACATCTTTATCGGGAAATCGTTTTGCTAAAGCATTTTCACTTCACCAGATATTAAAACGATATCCATCAACTCCGACTTGCTACACACGTTAGCCATTTTTGACACTTGAAAAACTAATGTGAATACTCGTATCACAAAAACGTTACTAACTGCTATAAGTAATCGCATCTCAATATTCGGAATCACCTGGCTAGAGCCCAGTGATATACAGGTTGAAAATACTACAATTTCAATGATTTTTTACTCGCAAACTATAAGGATTTTACGGAAACATTTTTTAAGATATTGACTTCATTTTTCATGACGCATCTATTCCCAAATTTTTTTAGATAAGTTTTGAATTACACTGTATAACATAAGTTCCGGAAGTATGCAAGATCCTGTATACCTACGTACGTTCCGGTGTTTAATTGTTCTTTTGGCATTAAAGTCTACAAATGTAGAGCATCCTTGGTTTGATATTTTATGGAACGTTGTGAAATATCTTATTTAGTAGGGAAATATTCACATAAAATTTAGTTGCATTATTTACCATGACAAATATGAAAGTCGCTTTACAGTCATTTATGCAAAAGTTCTTAAACTGAACTTTCAAATTCAAACTGCTTTCTTCCGCTTATATTTGATTATTATTGTATGGCTTAGTTTGCAAAATATGTACAACTAAGTACAAAAATCCACGTGGTCAAAGAGGCCTAAAAAGCAATAAAAAAATCATTTCGGAATTCTAGCTCGATATTTAAAAAATAAAGCAGAACCCTCTTATGATAAGCATGTCCGATCTATCACCTACCATGCGGTCGTTTTTCTATAGCGTTTCCAAATGTAGATACAAATTAATATTTTTACTAATAACTAGGTGACCCGGCAAACGTTGTTTTGCCATATGAATTATTTCTAGTATATATTTTGGGAGTTAAATAAAAAATAACTAACTTATTGTAAGTGTGTGGAGATGTGGCATATGACTAAAAGAGGAATGGAGCACTGTGAATGATGACGGCCTATAAGAATAACAAAACACGAAACATTCATTTTTTGAATTATTTCGCGTACCTGCAATTTTACTTGTTTGACGGTCCAGATTAGCCCCTTTACATCTTGTTGGCATTGTTCACTGCACAAAAAATAGCCATATAGTAAAATAACAGCCGTTGTTGATGGGAGCTCGTGACACGTGTTGCGTACTTTTGAGGTTATGTAGATCACTTAATTAACTAATAATGAGAACTACACTTAAAATTAATAATTTTATTAATTATCGATAAAATAGGAAATAAATAATTATGGCCCAGCAAATTAATAATAAATTTACTTGAGAATTACACTTAGAAGGTAAAATGATAATTGTAAACGTCACTACTACGCTCGATTTATACACAATAATAATGGTCGAAAACTGTGTAGGGAGTGAGAGAAGGCTTATTCTGTGAGAGAGACAGGAGACCGGCTTCGTTCTCATCCCTACTCCGTACTGTTTACTGGGTGAGAAGTGACACCGGTAGATGCTTGGCGAGGATAACTGATCTAGTGATAATCGATCAGTTATCGACCAGGGTTAAAAATGATTAAATTACTAAAATGGTTATTAAAAAATAGAGGTTTGTGATAGGAGGATGAAAATTAAGGGTTGTATGTATTTTTTAATACTACATCATAAGAAAATAAAAATAAAAAATTTTGTCCAAAAAAATAAAAAAAAATTGTTTGGGGTGGACCACCCTTATCACTTAAGGGTATGAAAAATAGATTACGACCGATTCTCAGACCTACCTAATATACATATAAAATTTAATAAAAATCGGTCAAGCCGTTTCCGAGGAGTATGGCGTCTAAAACTGTGACACGAGAATTTTATATATTAGATAATACATGATAGGTAACAGTTAATTCGGTTAAATGCAGTATTTTGCAATCGCTTTTCGTTCTTTAGTCCCAAACTGTCAAAACTATTTTCTCACTCATCATTAGTCCATTAGGATTACACACTAACAACAAAACACACTTTGCGTAAAGTTAAATAAAAAGCTAATTAATTCTAATACAATCAAGCGTATGGAATACTAATAGATAATAGAAAACTTTTAATGCACCGGTGACAGTCTTGTCTGATAACCTAGAAAAACAAACAGGCGAACTGTATAATAGAAAATATCTGTACTCGACAACAATTCCTTTATTTAATTTTTATAAATCATTTAAAATTGAAAAAACACCAAATCGCAACGTAAACTTACAGGATTTCAATTATGATAATGAATTTCACCGTTTCGTATTGCTGGTTGCCGTACTATCTAATCGTCAAATATGCCGAAATAAATAACCTCGCGGCGAGCGGGCCACCATAGTCGGCGATAATAGGGTTTTTTTATAATTTTGAAAGAAAATTGTGTTTGCTTTATAAATAAGTTTGTTACTGTTTCCCTTTCTCAGTTATAATATATTAAATTATGTTTGATAATTTAAATGGTTTTTATGTACATTTGAGGGTATCAATAAAAATGTATTAGTTAATATAGCGAATGTATAGCGAATTTCAATTTCACTATTTCATCAACTAGGTTTTTGTGTGCACAATTCTATTCTATCAAGGTTTACAGAATATATATAGAAGTTGTTTCACTCTCGAACACGCCCCGCCCTACCAATTCCGCTCTCCTCACCCGTCTTGGGGACCGTTCGGTAAGGTGTTGAGTGTCATCGATATAGTGTAAGACAAAAAATCTTGAATATATGTTAGTATTTATTTTATTTTATTGTTCTTCTAAAAATGCTCGTGATATATTGTACTGTAAATAATTGTCCCTCAAGACGTGGTTTCTCATTTTTCCATTCTTCAAGGTATGTATTTTATATTTCATCAACTAATATAAAGAAATAGGCCACGATATAAAATTTTACGAGGTACGCCGATAAAAATTAGAATCTTCATTTGAAAGATTGTCCTGATCAATGCTATAAAGGAATTAGAATTTGGAGCAAACATTATTCAAATGAAACACAAACATTGTTTTTGTATGAACCAACAAGTAAGTTCTTTGTACTGGTATTTATTAAAAAAAGTGTAATATGCAATAATTATGTAAGCAGGTACTTAATTGTGTCATGTAAATTTTACACTCAAGCATTTTTGGTTCAAGCAGAGTTTCTGATAATACCAAAACTATTTTGACGCCAAAATTTCAAGATGCTGAAGTTCAAACTGGTTCACCAATTCTAAGTGGTACCTGTGCACAAACAGTATATAATAAAAATGGTATGTACAGTAACATATTTAAATAAATTAAAATAATTTGTCTCAAATTAATTAATAAACGTATAGAAATACCCAAATCCCTAAAATAATATTAAGTACTAAAAAATGACCAGGACATACTTAGACATTAGTAATTTTTTACTGAAAAGAATAATAGTTTATTAAATTACAGAATAAGAATATAATGCATATTTATTATATTTCCGATCAAGACTACTAAACGTCACACACAAGCTGCATTAAAAGAGCAAGTAATAACTTATATTGCAAAATTTGTAACTTGTAAACAATATAGATTATATTATTTCCTATTTTAGTTTCAAAATAATGTATATTGTTTCTTTAATATATTTAAATAAACATTTTATTGCAAATTTTTCTCATGGCTACATTATTTTTTATATAGTAGAGACGTATATATTTTATTTTAAAATTTACAAGTGAATATATACGACTTCCAAAATTAACTAACAAAACTTTATACATTTACCTATAATTGTTTTATAATATTTATATTTATTACATTACAAATATTTTATTTATACAATAAGCAGCCTTACATTACACTTTTGGAATATCCCTCGTATATAAATATTTCCCAATTGGAAATAAACTACTTTTTTAAGTCCCTCGTACTTGGTCATTTTTTGTGATGGTATTTACGTGCGGCGGTACGACTTTGATCTCAAAACATTAAAGTGCCGGCAGAGAGTGGTATAACTTAATTCAGTAAACTTTGATTCTATTCCATTTTCCTATCAAGATTTGGATTGCTGTATGAACCGCAGAAATATGCGTTATATACGGATATTGCTGCAATCTTGTCGATAGTGGTTATTGGGATTGTTTCAACCTGGTATTGGATTTGTCCCCGAAGTTTGGAAAATAGTCTCTGATTAACACCACGAGGCCGCTCGAGAAAAGTAAAAAGTTTATTCTCTCTTATTATAAATTATGTATGTTATGTATTCTGTTCAGTGAACAATCTATTTAGACACTTAATATGACTAGACTTCATCTTATATTATGTCATCTTTCATCCCTCGTCTCTTCTTTCTTCATCATCTTCTACAGACGAGGCCACAGTTGTCTGTATCTGTACTTCATCTTTTGCTGGTTGTCTTTTATACGAGGCGGATCGTCGGAGTACACCACCTCTTCGAGGAACATCAATTTTCTCCAGTTACAGGGTGTTCGCTTGCTGCTGACACCATTTCCTGGACGATCTGGAACGTACTGTTTACCGAATCAAAACCAAGTAAGCTTAGTTTGAGATTTAAACTGTCATCTGACACCCTGAATATCTATATTTAACTGTATTTTGCCTTTATTAACACTTCGCGTATTTATTCTCATTTGTACTGGTTATACTGTTTTATAATTTGGAATATTTATTATCTAAGACTAAAAGATAAGTCTCTTTTTTCATACATAATGCTTATAGTTCCCCAACTCTTATTTTATACCTGTATTTGATTACTTATTTTGAAACCGAAGATCAAATATAATATAATATCTTATAGCTAAATACTTAAAATGATTATGTGCATCAATCTATAGTCCTGTTTTTACTCAATATTATATGTATATTGTAACATTACGATGTACAGGTGAGTCATTAATAAAGGTACATAGCTTAAGGGCAGATTGTCTTATTTTTTTATTTTATTTAATACATCAACAACGTCAACGTTAACGTTATAATAAAGCGATTGAGTCCAACATGCCTTGCTCCTTTTCATTCTACAAGTTGAAAAAATGTTTTCTATTTTTTGCTATATTTTAAACAGGTATGGACCGATGGTTTTGAAAATTTGTAGCCTTATGTTTCTTGAGGTAGCAATTACGAATACGCTAACAATGTTGAGATCGCGTCTAGGGGGTACTAGTTATACTGTACTGTTGAACTACCTTCAATTCTAAATAGAAAAGGTATACTTGTTACAAATCGATAAACTCAACTGTTTTCGAGAAACAGACGATTTAAGTATTTGAGATTCGGCGGGAATGAAATTAGAAAAAAAATTTTCTAAAGTTACCATATGGTTTCTGTCAGTGCCACTCAATTCATAGTAGTGTTTTTATTGTTATTTTTTATACTTAAAATGTCCCGTCATAATAATTTATCGAATATTGAAATAAGAAACATAGTATGTGTATATGCCCAAGAAAATTTTTGTGGTCGCCGTGCAGCAGGGAGCTACCTACTAGGAATTGCTAAAAACATAGGTACAAGCACACTTCAAATTTCTAGCATCAGTCAGTCTTCCGTTAGCAGAATACTCCATAAAGAAAAATTATATCCTTATCATTTTACTCCAGTTCAACATTTAACGCCACAAGACCCTCCGGCTAGGTTACGGTTTGCACGGTTCCTTCGGCAGCAACAAAATGCAGACCCAATGTATTATAATAAAATATTATTCTTGGTCGAAGCCGCATTTACCCGACGAGGTATTTTTAATTGGGGAAATAGTCATTCTTGGGAACTAGAAAATCCTCATCTGCCAAGAGAAGTATATTTTCAGCAAGAATTCTCTCTCAATATTTGATGTGGAATTCTCTCCGATTATATTGCGGGGCCGTTCGTACTACCACGCTCACTTAACGGAGAAAATTATTTAAATTTTCTAATTAATGACTTACCACTGCTTCTTGAAGATATTCCCTTAAATTTACGGCAGAACTTCTGGTTTTTGCATGATGGTGCACCTGCACATTACCCCCGACGAGTAAGAAAATACTTTAATAGAAATTTTCCGCACCGTTGGATTCGACGCGGCAGCGAAATTGCTTGGTCTGTACGTAGCCCTTATTTAAATCCGCTAGATTTTTACTTTTAAGGCTATATTAAATCTTTAGTTTACAAATAATACATTATTAATAGTCAAGAACAATTGTGGGAAAAGAATCGGTTAATATTATCAAACAACATAGAATGTTATTCAACGTCCGAGAAAATAAGAGGCTAATAAAGTGCATTGAAGACACTTGTGGTCACTTCGAGAATCTTTTATGATTAATAATTTAAGATGTGCATAATAAAATTTCAATCAATTGTTGTAATGTTCGTCTTATTGTTTGTTAACTCAGTTTTGATATCTTAAGACTCCCTAATTTTCTAATTTAATTCCTGCCGAATCCCAAAAACTTAAATTATCAGTTACTCGAAAACGGTTGAGTTTATCGATTTGTAACAGGTATATCTTTTCTATTTAGAATTGAAGGTAGTTCAATAGTTTCTTATTAAAACATTCAAAAGTGTAAAATACAAAAAGTTGGACATATTTTTACATCGACAGTACAGTATAACTAGCGCCCCCTAGTCGTTACCTCAACACTGATTGTATATTCGTAATGGCCACCTTAAAAAATATAAGATTACAAATTTTCAGAACAATCGGTGAATACGTTCTTAAAAAATAGCAAAAGATCAAAAACATTTTCTTCAATTTTAACACCCCGTAGAGTGAAAAAGAGCATCAAGAATCATGTTGGGCTTGTCGCTTTATTTTGACGTTAACAATCTGCCCTTAATCTATGTACCATTATTAATGACTCACCCTCTATGATTGTTAAATATCAGTATAATTGATTACTGATTATACCGATTTCCGTTATTTTACCTTTTTTAGTAACCTTAAATAGTTAGAAAACTGTGTATCATTTGTTGCCTTTTCCCGTTTTTTTCTTATCATTATTATTATTATTATTATCCTATTTAGACCCTCGCATCCTTTTTTGCTTTAACATCACAGCATGCTTTTCAACGAGCAAATTTTATTTAGAGTTAAACATTTTTGTGGCAATTTGCACGTGACTACGTCACTGGTACGAGAGGGAGCAACACGGCTTGGCGTCGTTACGTACAATGAGTACACGCACAATAACCGCTGCTAGAACCCGAACAGTCTTTATACGGCGCTTGGAAAATTTATTAGGGTTGTGTAATTCTAACAAATGCCGTGTATAGAATTTAAATTACGCATTATGGCGACAATAATTAACCAATAAATTCGCAAGATAAAGCGCCGCCGAGAACGAACAATGTCGACTGCAAAAGGTAGGATTTAGGGCAGGAAATAACCGCGGAGAACTTATAGTACTAGGGGACGTTACAAAAACCTCTGGATTTGCTTGAACTTAAGAGGATCAGTTCGGAATATTTGTCCACCTTGTTTTCCATAATCGCTCTGGAAATGCGAGATTATACAATATAAAAGGAGATGCTTGTGTCAGTCAGAGTTTCATCAATACGCTCTTCTCAGAATAAATATTAAAGACGCATGTAAGTACTATACGTATTATAAGATGTAATGTGCTATAAAATTTTTGAGACAAACTATCCTTACCATCTGCAAGACGTTATATTGAAACCTCTGAATTGGTAAAAAATCTTCCCGTCCTATTCCATTTAGGAAAAAAAAAACGAAAGTAATATGGAAGTTAATAATTGGTCGGCAAGAATTTTATTCCTATAAGATAATTGTACCTAGAAGAAATACAGAGCAATTTTATGTTAAAATATCAAAATATAAAAGACATTATTACCAAAACATACCCTAATTACCTATGCCCTTTATATGACTTACTTGTGCTTGAGAGAGACAACATTATATGTTTGATTAAATACATTCTAATAGCAAACAGGGACAGTAAGACAGAGAGAGAGATAGAGAGTGTAAGTCAGGCTACAAAGCTACAAGTAGAGTAGGAGTAAGTAAATGGATATCAATAGATATTTAGATTTTAATATAATACTCTTATCAAGTTTGTAGTTTTGGGTTTCCGTTCAACATATTGTACAACCCAGGAAATTTTGTTGTATAATGTGATGACCAAACTTTCATAAAAATAACGCGCCTTATATATATATATATATATATATATTTATTATATTACTATCCTGAAAAATAACCTAAATAAAAACAACATGCATTTCGTGATAAAATGTGTTTAATAATTTTTCCTCGTATGTATTAATTAACTAATGTGGACGCTCAAATAATAGAGTTATTCAACTTCGAGGTCAATTTGTCTGTAAGTTGTAAATATAAACTTTGTAGTTGAAATTTCCTCTACATGAAGATATTTTATGGTAATTTATTACCAACTAAATTATTACTAGGTAAATAACCTACATATAAAATTCTACTCTTGGATTTATTTGTGATTAAAAAATTCAAATTGAAGCCAATAATATTGTTATGTGTGTGTATAATCCAATCAAATAAACAGAAACAAAATGAAATTTCGGAACGGAATTCAATTCAAATTTCAATTCACATACGCTACTGAATTCATCTGAATCTGCAGTGCTGAATTCGATTTTGGTAGACGAAATATGAACAGAATAATTACTTTATACTTATAATTACTTTTTAATTCGTTGTTAACAAGTCTGTAATATTGTGTAATATGGCGCCTGAAAGACTTTGATTTACTCTTACGACACAAGTAAGTTTTCACTGCAGATCACCAAAACACAAAACAACTTCAACACTTCATTGCATGAAGATTTGTCTGAATACATATAACAAGAAGCTTGCCTCCTAAAAGACATTTTGAAGAATTTAATAGGGCAAAATATCTAATTATTTTCTTATTTATTAACTACTAGTTGAAGACAAAATAAGTGTTATAATTTCGTAATAAATATGTATGTATTACTTACCTATTATAAAAATTTATAAAATCCTTGGATATTGAACACATATTTCAAGGCGAAATTAAGTAAATTATAACTTCGCCTTATGCGTTATTGAAATGTTAACATTTGAAATCACAGAAAAGGTAAATCATTTGTAATTTCGAACCATATAAATTGACATATATATCATTTTATTTGGAATACATTATATTAGCCCTGGTTAACAAATTTTTTACTAAAATTTTGGTATTGTAATATTTTGTAACATTCAAGACTATTTTTATGGCAGAAAGTAGTAAATTTGGACCGATTTAAGTTTATATTTCTTGTGTAGTAGTTTATTATGCTTAAATGTTAGTTGGGAGTCAACACTGGAGAGTAACGGAAGAAATACAAATCCGGAGGATATGGCAGATGTGAAATAACCTTAGATCGATCTCCTGAATAACCTTTTAATATGTTAAAAGTATAGTAGGCGACGTCTTTGCCTCATTACACAATACCAGCTTACATGATCAGTAGATATCAGCTTTTGTTTAGAAAGTTTCCTTTCTGTTAATACTAAGTCTTTTATGTTAGCGTTGATGATCATTTTTCATCAACGGTAACAATCTGGGACAAAACTGGTTGATTTTGTTGATGTGCCAATAGTTGACAAGCCAACAAAGAAGCTTAGATGTTGTTACTCTTATTGCTCAAAATATGAGGCTTTTTCCATTAAATTTTTGATCTCAGACCATATAACACAAATGTGGCCGACTGGTCACAATACATCATACTGAAAAATTCCTGGATTGATCTGTGACGGATTGTTTATGCTTTAGAAAAATTCCACTTGAAATGACGTGCCTGAAGAGCTTTATCAATTTTTATGTGAATCACCATGTGTATAGGTTAATACCACTTCCTTTGTGTTTAATAACGTTTCGAGAAATATATCTCCTTCCTCAGAAATAACTTTTAAATCCAATTACTTCTGAAAAAGAAAGCAATATATCTTTCGAAGCGTTGAGAAGTTTAAATAGACACTGTAACAGTAACTTTGGGATTCAAATTTAATTCTGAGGTAGACCGATGACGTGGTAATTAGCGGAAAATGTTCAACTATTGACCAACTACCACAAAAGCTTACAAACCACCCAAACTTTTATCTGGATATCGCTTATAAGATGAGATTTTTAAGACCCTAAAAGAAACCTACGATGTTTTTTCATTTTTTTTTAATTCACTATTAGGATGCTGATAATTTTTCTTTTGTACACATTTTGGCATAAATTACTTATTAACATAGAAATAAAAATTGGAAATGGTTAAATTATGCAAACATCTCTGATAAAACCTGATTTGTGCCGGTTTTTAATAATAAATCACACTCCAAAAATTCAACCTATCTGTAAATTTAAACAAGTAAATATACATATTTTAAATTACAATCGTATCTAAAATCACCTAACTCCTTGATAAAAACTAACTAATTTCAATATGAAAACAAGTTTACTCATACCACATAATTTGAATATAAAATATAATACGATGTAGGCCTCAGCAAGAGAAATCGTGTAAAATGCAGCAATTTATAGATTCGTTGAACAAACTGTACGAGGCGATATTTCATACTTCTATATTAATGCGAGTGTAGGAAAATGAGGTAAATAAACTGAATGCACGTAAAGAAACGTTTATGTTTATTATTACGAAAAAAATATTTATTGGCAAAGAACTTTTTCATAATATGTATATAGTTCGAAAGAACTTGGCACATTTTTGAAGTATTTTAAAATTCAGAACTGAGCTAAAAATGTATGCGCATAGCCATATATTGTGTTCGTGGTTCAGTTATTCTAAGAGAAAGAGATACATGTTTAAAGAATAAGTTTACCCACACCATCTTACATCAAAAACAAAATACGTTAGTTTTATCAATATAATACACTGAAATAGAAATTAGAAAAATGTACCTATAAATACTATCGGGATTTAATTAAAAACAGAACAGAATAATAGATATAAATAAGATAAATCCAAAAGTCTTTTTAGAAGACATAAATACACCGAACAAACAGTATATTTTGGTAAAGTTTAAGACCAGAGCATGTACCTTCAAAACGTGAACATTAAAACACTTGAAATTATAAATTGGTCCATTTATCCTACCTGAGCTAGGTGAGACGAACCATCATTTTACAAACGTTATTATAGTATGTGCAGGCTTCATGTAACCATCTCGAACAAAATAAACAGTTACGCCAGTCATCTTTTCCTTTAGTCTGGTTAGTTTTTATTATATTCAACGCATTCCTTCTCTAAACGACTAAAATATCCATCTTCATCGGATAACCATTCGAAACCATATCATTCGACTCAGATGAAGAATCACATTGATTTTCTTTTTTTGCCTCTACCTTATTTTCTGTTTTAATATGAACTTTTTGAAGTTAAGACTACTCCCAGTTGGTTTTGGCTGTTCATACATCTTAAGTTATTTGTGGCAGAGAGAGCTTTTTCTGGAGTAATTTCCTATCCATCTTCTTTGGAATTCTGTCGAATTGCTTATTTTCTGCAATTTTCAGATGAACTTTGTGGTGGTGTTCCCTGCTTTTGAATATTTCCAATCCAAGAAATTTTGGACCATCTATCCTTCCATTTACTTGTGTGTATTTTCTAAAGAAGAAGGAATAATGGACCAAATAACTATAAAGAGAATGTTGCAGACAGATGTTTTAATTTATGTGCCTATCACAACACATACATGACCATTTCAATTCACAAACTTAATAAATCTTGCCATAAACAGCTTTAACTTACGATCAAATTATTCTTAAAATTTTGTGTGTCGCTGAAAATCATTTTCGTGTAGGTACAGTTTCTGGAAAATGACATTAAATTACAGAACTAGCATTCACCATATACAACTGACCACTACATTTGTATGTACCTAATGCAATCGGGCATTGTTACCATGGAAAAATCACTTTAATTGAAATAAAACAAAGGATGAAGATGATATTTTATAAGTAAAATCGACACCATTATCTATGAAAAAGAATGTCAGACAAATGGCTACTTTACAATTTCAACTAACAGTTTGAAATGTTCAGTAATAAATCTTCTAATACATATTGTTCATTAAACCTTCAGTTATTTGAGAAATATTGGCAGATACCCTGCTATGGATGTTTGAAGTAATTATGATGTTGATTCAATGTTCAATTTAATCCACCGATCACCTTTCGATCACTTTCTAATTCCAAGTTATAATCTGAAAATTATGAGTGAATGAATTAGCTCCTTATTTATTATATAATATGCATAAAAATCAGGAATTTTCAACTTCTAGCAATTTGGTAATAAGCATATCTTGTTCTTTCAAGTAATACTATTTCCAAAGGTGTTTTTATTAAAATTCGATATTCCTTTAACTCTATCAGATCATATTCAAGGTCAATCCAAGGTCAAACCGAAAGACATATGTAAATCGGCAAAATCATCTTACATTAATATTTTTGAGTAGAATCAAATCTTTCGTTTATCGTCACTAAATCAGTGAACTCTTGGAATATATTTCGGATGATGATGTATTTTCTCTAGTTTACTGACCAAAAATAAACTCAAACCTGAATGGTGCAAACCTAATAAATGAAGATTGACCATTGATTCTTCGAAGATAAGCCGGCCTTTTTCATAACACTAATGTCCAATCCCCTCCATTCCAGTAGCGAACTCAGTTGTTTGGAAGAATAATATATGAGCATGAAGTCAGTTCTTGAAAAAATTAACTACAAACATGCATGGCAAATTTGTGGAGATTTGAAAGTTGTCACTATTTTATTGAGACGTCAATCAGGTTTCACCAAATCTCAGTGCTTCTTATGTGAACGAGATAGAAGAAATCACTATATAGTAAGAGAACGGCTAAGAAGAGCTTCATTTCAACCAGATACTAAGAATATCAATATACAAGCATTAGTTGCTCCTCCTAAAGTCCTGATTACATGATTCCAACTTTTCACATCAAGTTCTTAATAATGAAGGCGGATATCATGAAAAATTTCAGATTTCTGATGCAAATCTTTAAGAAGGAATTTTCAATGAATCTCAGTTTTGTAAAATGATGAGAGACGATATTTTTGGTATCAAAATGAATAAAGTAGTATCCAGAATTTCCTGGGGTACCATAAAAGTCTATATTACAGAGAAAAGGTAGCACAAACAGTGAAAACTATAGGAAACTGGGTTGCTGGGTATCTGAAATTACATTTCATGGATTCCCATATGAACTATATCCCACAAAATCGCTTTTAGTAAAGAACAAGGTTCTGATGAATGCAGAGCGACGTTACTAAGACGAATGGGATAAATATATGCTGGGTGATTACAGCTGGATGTTCGCCGAGATATACCAGAAAGAGGACAAAAACATAAAAGACATCCAATGAGCAGATCTTTTGAGTGTAAGAGAGGTAGTAGATCTCATAAAGAAAGAATGGTACACGTTATAAACCTACAAGGCTAGAAACCCTCAAACTTACGGCGATTGTTTCTGTATAAAACGTATTATTCTCAAGAGTTGTGATTTTTAGGATTTCTATGCATCGGTTACAGAATTACGGGAGTTGTTGGATATTAGAGTTTATAAGTTGTCTGATTAAGCTGACCCGATGGTGTTAAATAAACCCCAAATTTGGATCCAGCGACCCCAAAAATATAGACGGGCACATTTACAAATTGCAAATTTTTATATTTGCCCTTAAAATGATCTTAAACTTAATCTGATAGAATTAAATGAATCCCCGATTCAGATCCAGCGACCTCAAAAACATAAATCTTCGGTAGTCTGCTTCGCATATCTATATTTCTATTTGACTTTTAAATAACCTTGAAACGTCTGATGGCGTTACATGAATCCCGGATACAGATTAAGTGACCTCAGAAACATATATGCACGATAGTCTGGCCCACTTGAATATCTTTCTTTCGCTTTGACCTTGGAATGGCATTGAACCTAGGGCGATGTGGTTAAATGGATTCAGCGACCTCAAGAACATAAATGTACGATAGTCTGGTCTTGGAATGGCCTTGAACTTAGGGCGATAGGGTTAAATGGGCCCCAGATTCGGGTTCAGTGTATGAAAATACATAAGAATATATAGGCCTAGCCCATATTGCGTAACTGCGTAACGTATCAGATTTTAAATAAAATATTGCTAAATGTTTTTATTGAATTCGGGAGGTATAAAAATAATCATAGCAGGCCTTGGATCGCCATCTTAAACGCCGTACTAGGATTAGAAGAAACGGTTTACGTTGACATTTAAATCAAGAACGTGGAGAAGAAAACGCTCTATATAGTTTTTGTTCAAATTTCACACATAGGGGATTTGAAGGGTCCATCCCACATCGCTAAACGTTTTTATTTAATTTCGGGAGTATAAACAAAGTCATAGCAAGTCTTGGATGGCCGTGGTAGTGTCAGAGGAAGCGGTTTCCGATGTAATTTAAAATAAAAAAAAATGATTATCTTGAAGAATAAAGTGTTTACGGATTTGTACACAAAGAAAAGTAAACACCCTGCATGTACACCTTTTTGAATTATTCTGCGTGATGCATACCATATCGACAGGATACAAGTAGTTATTAATAAAAAATAAACATTGCCACCAGTTACGCTTACAGGCTTCTTGAGACATATAAATGCCATCGAAAGTAAGAAGTCCAGGAATAATTGGCACAAAGCGGATCGCATTAAAAGCATTGCTACAGCTGAGCATACCGCAGTTCTAAAAAATATGTAAAGTTAAAAATTATATTTTGATTAAACTGCGTAATTAGTAAACAAAAAAAAAATTGACGTGAGAGTTTATCTGAGGAACTTCTAGGCTTATTCTCGTGATTATAATGAGGGGTGGAGATATTATTATTATTATCTCTAAAAGTGGTAAAATTTGTGGCAAATTGAATCTCAAAATGAGATGCTTGAGATTGCGATGTGTAACATTTTTTTTCGCCTACCTGACAACACTGGTTACAGAAATGTAGTTCAACTTACAAACACGCCACCGACATTTATTTAATAGTTTTTTACTTTGCGTTTTGAATACCCACTTTTGTACAAAATTAGATGTCTCAAGGTGATCGAGTAATTTCTCCCGATATCCATCGTACGAATAATTGCTTGTATCTGTCTCTGCATTGTTTTGTATTTCTTATTAATTTCCTGACATCTACTTGCTGCATGTATGACATCTTTATCGTAATGTACCAGAGGCAGTTTCAACCAGTAATTGCATCGCTTTCGCAACGTCGAGAAACAATTGCCAGTTATTAAAGCGATATAAATATAAACCATCAAGGAGTCTGCGCTATACGTAATAATGTAGGCCAGTACATTTTAGTTTGTTGCACATGTCGGTTTTACCTTCTGTGGTGTAATTTTAATAATTACATATAAATCGCATATAAGAAATATGCAAGAGATAATTGACTATTGGACACCCCATGGTAACCACCGAATAATAAGCTGGAGAGATACGCAATTATCATTGCACTTTTCATTTTACTCTAGCTCTATGATTTTGAATCATATTTATTAAACCAAATCATAAATAGTATTCAAACATTATGTGTAATACAGGTATAGGTAGGTATATTTAATTATATAGGAAATGTGCCTAAATTGGGACACATAATGTTTGATTCTAGTACGTAATATAAAGTTTAGTTTGTCATTGAAAATATCAATATCCTTTTTGGTATTACACAAAAATTATATTCTAAATTGATAATGCATCACTTCTGTCAAGAAATCAGCTATTAACAGGATAATGATAATATAGTCTCTACCTCTTATTCTAATCGTGAGACTTAGTCCAGAATTCAGAGACTTGTACGGGAGATGGGGCGGCATGTTATTATTAAGCAGACAGTATTTGTGCCCAGGAACGACTTATGTGGATAGGCCCTAACAACTATTCCGTGCAGGAATGAGGGAAACCTGAAAAATACATTAATTTGGAGAATGATCAAACGCCGCCCGATATCAATTTTTTATATTGACCCAATCCAATATTTTCCGCCTTACCACACCCGCAGATAGGGCGCCAATCCTTTCCACATGTATAACTGGTCTACGGTCTACCGGCTGCACACAAAAATCTTGGAATATCACTGCTGTAAGGAGATCTTATGGATCATTGAGCAGCTTGAGACTACAGTGGACAGCATTAGAATGGAATATTAGTAAACAGAGTTTCAATTGAATTGCCGCCCTACCACACCCGCAGGTAAGGCGCCAATCATTTCCACATGTATAACTGGTCTACGGTCTACCGGCTGCACACAAAAATCTTGGAATATGACTGCTGTAAGGAGATCTTATGGATCATTGAGCAGCTTGAGACTACAGTGGACAGCATTAGAATGGAATATTAGTAAACAGAGTTTCAATTGAATTGCCGCCCTACCACACCCGCAGGTAGGGCGCCAATCCTTTCCACATGTATAACTGATCTACGGTCTACTGGCTGCGGGATTCGAACCATTTCGGAACCTAGGCACATAGCAAACACGATTAAAGTACTGACGCCTTAAATCTCTCAACCACCAACTGATAAATTTACAATTTATAAATGTTGACTAGATCCAATGACCTGAATAAATTAATATTATGAATTCTGAAATTTATGATGAAACATGATAAAACAATTTTGATGAATCACTTCTTTTATGTAGCTTGCGCGCTAGCTCTATAACAAACAATATTTATTATTCATTTCCATTTATATTTAATATGTTAAAAGTTTCTGCGAGAAAGTGATTTTCCTATTAACATTGGAAATGTGAAAGTAAACTGTAGCGTAAGGTGCGTTCAGACCGACTGAGCGAGCAAGAGCGATTTCAACAATTTCCGAAATTATTGCTGCTCGCAAGCAGACGATCTGTTTCCGTCTACATCTTGCAATTAATTTCCTGTTCACTATTAATCGAGGTACTCTGTGCTCATAAACATGTGGGATAAAATAATTCTAATTCTTTATTATCGTATTTTATAAATCATTAAAACGAAATATGAAAAACGACAGTACAGAAGGTGGTTTAAAATAATTTTTTTTTTTGAAAATTGTCATTTTCATAGTGGCAGTGACAGTAATAGTTTACTGAAGGAGATACAAGCAGAATATTCAGGCAAATTAATTTTTCTCGTCCAGACTGAATATGCAAGAGCGAGAACATTTTTCATGTACCAACACCTCATATGGATCATATTAAGGCACGTATAGACTTGCGAGCTGTGCGGCTCATGAACATATTGCAGAAAAAATTGGATGTCCAAACCTCCGATGATCAACACGTGAGCTGACATTGATCAGACTGAATAAGTGCCTGAACCAAATAAGGTAATAGTCTAAATAAGACCAACCTACTTTTAAAAAACTACCTTACACGCAATTTGCAGTTTCCTACCATTGAACCAACTTCTATAATACTATCGCAACGGCAAGTCAATCAAATTGTATTCAAATAGCGTTACTGCACATTAACATTTTGGTGCGTTGTGAAAATACATGGTAGTTGTTGCATTTTTTTGCACAATATCTATATGTCTAAAGCATATTGACTTGTTTGTTTTCATTTGTCTTAAACAAAAAAGTTTTTAATAATATTTGGTTGCTTGAGGTTATGTGTTCATTAAGGTCATTATAAGCTGTTCCTAATAAGGCCACATGGCCGTATTAAGGACATCACATACTGATAGCTTCCATTTTAATGATACGCTTTTTTACCTCAAAACACAAAAATCTTGGAATACCTATGGCTGCTATAAGGAGAATATTATGGACCATTGAGCAGCTTGAGACTACAGTGGACAGCATTAGAATGGGATATTAGTAAACAGAGTTTCAAGTGAATTGAAGGACAACCACATCTAAACAGGGCCAAGAATAAGAACGCTGGGGAAATCTACCACACTAACAGTGGTTCAAGAAACTGAACTATGTGTCCGGATATAACAAAATTAGCGAATGTTGGAATGCCACTCACGTCTAAAATTTTGCTGTAGTGTTTTCGTATGCCAAAGAGAAGAATCTAGAACATAACTTTAATTGAGTTAGTAGAATGGCAGGCAGAAAATGGTTATGACTATTTCTCCAAAGACATGATGAAATTCGCAAAAGAAAGACGCATATTCTAAATTCGTCTCAAGTTCAAAAAATTGTTAAATGTGATTGACTATTTTGCTAAATTAAAATCGTTATACTCAACCTGGACCTAATGCATAACCTCAATGTATCGCTAACATAAACGAAAAGGGATACTGGCTTTATTCTGTTTACTTTTTGCAGAAATATATACACTGCGGTGATAAAGTCTTGCCCCCTCCCCCTTGAAACTGGTAAACAGTTGGTAGGTTGGCTTTAGGAAAAAAAACAGGTCGATTTTTATTTTCATTATTTCCGAAATAATCTTCTTTTAAGTTATCAACTTTTATATGGTACTTCCGGTTTTCCTCTCTCTTATTTTAAATGGAACATTAATATTTTTGTTACAGATATCGAATGTAAGGTAAATTCTGAGTCAGATGATATGGCACAATACTTGCCACACCTTGATATCATTCAAAAACGAAGAAAAACCTCTCATTAGACTGAATAACATATTTAACAATACATATGAATTAACATTTATTCTTTCATATATAAAAAATAATTTATAAGAAAAAAGGGTCTATTTAATTTTTTTTTACCTACATACACATAGCATGCGATGATGCACATGGCAGTGCGTGATTTCAAAATTACCCGATGTTATATTTCTTACAATATATCGATGGAATCGGTCATATATTTACTGATAGAAGTCCAATGATGTGATCACAGTCAAATTAGGAGCTACAATATCACAGAAATGTGAATTGTTCAAGATGTCGGAGGATTCGTCTTCTTTGGATGATAACAGTCATTGTAATATGATCGAAGTGTGACAGTTTGTACCGACAGTTGCTTGCTAATGACGCTGAGAATATTTTATGGTCTTAAAAATATTACATTCATGAGTATTATTGTATTATTTTATCGATTTGTAAATTAGATAAAAAGGTTTACTTACAAAATGAAATTTTGAAACAGATAAGAAAATGTTCAGGAAAAATTATAAAGATTTTATAAAAATTTGTAGCACTTCAATCGCAAATGTTACTTAAATATTGATACAAATGTGTGACAAAAACTCACAAATTAACAGTGAAATATACCATATACCTAGAAACCAACCTATCGCGTTTATATATAAAAAAAATACATTAATTTATGGTAATACGGATTAGAGAAATAAATTCAGGCTGATTCAGAACTTATCTAAAAAAAATTAAAACAAAATCTGAGTGAACAAATATAATATTGCAAAGAAAAAATCAAAAAGGGCAGGAAATGATTTCAAAATACTCTTCTACACGGCACTGAAAACTGGTCCACTGTAAAACCTGATAAGGCGGCAATCTGCTTTTGACGCTATTGTTATTAATTTCTAACAGATTTAATTTGTGGTTTTAATTACTAAAATAGTTTGACATACCTGATGTTACAAGAACATTTTGGGCTCCTCTTATCCAGTTTCTAACACAAATGTTTCCGATTCTTGTCCGTTTTGAACTCGTGAGTTATAGCAAAGTTTACTGAATAAATATAAGTTATACCACTCTCTGTCGGCACTTTGATGTTTTCATATCAAAGCCGTACCGCCGCACGTAAATACTGTCACAAAAAATGGCCAAGTATGAGGGACTTAAAAAAGTAGTTTCTTTCTAATTGGGAAATATCTATATACGAAGGATATTTCAAAAGTGTGATGTAAGACTTGTTGTATAAATAAATTGTTTGTAATGTAATAAATATAAATATTATAAACGATTATAGGTAAATGTATAAAGTTTTTTTAGTTAATCTTGGAAGTCGTATATATTCACCTGTAAATTTTACAACTCTACTATATAAAAAATAATGTAGCCATGAGGCAAATTTGCAATAAAGTGTTTATTTAAATATTTAAAAAAACAATATATATTATTTTAAAACTAATATATAGTATATTATTTCCTATTTTAGTTTTAAAATAATGAATATTGTTTTTTTTTAATATTTAAATACACATTCTATTGCAAATTTTCCTCATGGCTACATTATTTTTTATCAGTCAATATATACGACTTCCAAGATTAACTAACAAAACTTTATACATTTGCCTATAATCGTTTTATAATATGTATATTTATTACATTACAAATATTTACTTCACTTAAGGACACACAAAAAGTGACTTAGAGGAACGTTTTAAAAGACATTTACGTAAGAAATATTAAACCACATAATATTGCTTTTCCTTCTTCTGTTACTAAATTTTACTAATAATTTTGTAGGAATGGCAGATTTTAACGTACGCTTTTTTTCCGGACGACGAGAGTAATTCGCAATTAAAATGTACATAATATTCTTCTACGTTTATAGGCCTCTTCAGATGTTAATTTTGCAAATTTATGCTATCCGAAGTCTAAACTATTTTCCAATGCAGATATCTTCAAAATATAGATCTAAGTATTACTTAATTTATAAGGTATTAACATATCCGCATGGTAAAAACTAAATATTATCATATGTTTAGTTCAGTAATAGTAACTTTACGCCATATTTATCAGGCGTACCAAACTGATGCAATGAATCGTCATGAACCGGCGATTGATGTCGAGTTGCTTTACAAGCAGAATTGCGTCGGTAGAAGGGAAAATTTAGACGCGAACTGGAGAATGAACCGACTTATTAAAATCCTTAGATGATGATTATATGAAAACATATTTAATTGATACGCATACTATGATCGTGAGTATAGGAACTTGATAATAATAAAAGATATAAAGTTATTATATATTTTTAGGTATTAATAATATTGTGTGAAACTAACTACTCAGTGGACAAAAGCCCCAACCTGCGTTGAATTACACCCACAATATCTACCCATATATTCCTTATTATTAGCTTTTGTAACATTTTTTTTACCGTTTTAGAAAGGTATTTTAAGCTAATATAAATCAAATCTCCTACAATTCCTATCAATGAAGTCATATGTATGTTCTCTGATACCAAACATCTAGGTATGCTAATGAACAATTCCACAGACAAAGCTCTATTCAATAATTATCTAAAGAAAAAAATTTAATTTACTAACCTGCTAATGAAAAGTGAAGTTAGATATTTATAGAGTGTTTCATAAAAAACAGTTATATAATAGCAACAAGTCAAGTAGACAAGAATTTTACAAAGGCTCTATTTTGGTATATACATTTTTCGTATTGGTATTTAATTTTTTCTTTCTCTAACGGTAACAGAATTATGACAGCAGACAGGTCTTGAATATGTGACAACGTCGCTTACATACTATCTTAGGATTGTTATGCTTTATACATAATAATTACAAATAGGTGCATCTGAACACATGACTTACTATGAATGGTTTTCCTACAGTTCTTTTCACAACACAGAATAATACTTGCAAGTGTTTAAAATGACCTGTTTCTTGCAAGAAGCGGTTACTGTACAAATGCCTCGTTGTCAGAGAATTTTGCCTAGATTCACCGTAAATTAATATGCGACGCAGCTGGTTATGGTTACTATAAATTGTTCCATTTTTGTTTATGTACACTCACAAACATCAAAGAAAAATTAGACAAAAATGAATCGCACTAGCTGTATGCACCATGTGACTAATATTACTTTTAAGTTATCACCAGCAGCCTGTCACTGCAACGTTGTCGAGTCGTAACGAGTTTCTCGGAAACTTTAATTGTTTACTTTATTAATACCAATCTTAAAATTAAATTATGAACAAATTACGTTACAGGCGCTTTTACTTAATCTTAATTGTACCTTAGTAATTTCGTATCATAGTTTTGCATATTATTGCAGTTGTATTTTTATTTTTGAAATGTATTTGTAGACCATTTTAGACATTTTTTTCATGAGAGCTTTTTATTGTTTTTAGTCAGATATATAATCCCTTAAAATTACGGCATTTGATATTCCGGACACCCTAGTAGCAATAATATGACATTTTTGTAGCATAAAATTCACCAATAAACGTAAATTATTTATTAACTCGTAAATATCGTAAATATATCAAAAGGTATAACGAGAATGTCCGCAACTTAAATATTATGTGATGTATTACCTCAATTTATTTTACGTGCTTTGCTGCACTTTGTAAGAAGAAAATTCTAGTGAATTTTACATGCGCCGCGAGTTAAGTTATTATTTATAATATTATAATTAAAATAAAAAAAGTTTTTTGAAATTTCATAGTTTTTAACGTTAAAACTAGCGCGAAGAGTTAATTGAGCGATTTCTATAAAACTCTGGAAATTACGATTTTATAAAGAATTTATCACAACATGGATGAAGACATTTAAACACATAGTTTTATCACATTTTAAAAACATTCCAGTGAAACGAGTGAGATGAAAATAGAAGAAAAAGGTTTTTATTTTTTGTTTGAATAATATTTCTTTTTTTTTCTTCTAAATGCGCCTCTTATTTTGATTTTTCCACTGACTTAAATCTGATATGTTTATTCTTAAACAATGACTATGAAAGCTCAAGCAATAGGTAAAACTAGACATCTACCATTCGCCATGACACAAACAAAACAAGGTCTCGCTATTTTGTTGTTTCAAATTTATTTTATAGAATAGTTTGTCAATGTGATTTTAAGTAAAAATAAACATTTTTCTGTTGTAATTGTTATATCACTATTTCTGTTCTACAACTGATAATATCATTACATAATAACTATATTACAATGTATAAAACAACTACTTGATCTTAGAAGTAAAATTGTCTCCAAGTATGTTTTAATGTAATAGTTTTATAGGTCGATAACTGACATCTAAGAAACAATTATATATATTTTTTATAGCGCAAAAATACTACGGAACATTACTAAAAAATTATTATAAAACACTTTAGTTTTATTAGCTCAAATGTTTTATAAGCTTCTCAGAAATGTTTACAAAATAGTTATATAACTGTTCTATTATTTAGCTGTCAAAACGTTTTTGTGATAAAATAATTCAGTTACTGACAACAAAATAGTTGTACATGCCACTATAAAAAAAAATATATGTATTTTGAAAGTGTATAATCTGAAAATTATAAAACTGTTTTGCTGGTTGGGTAAGTACTTCCTAATTATCAATTTATGCGGGCGCATATTGGAATAATGGCAGATATATAAAAAACTGATGAGAATAAAATGCGGGATTGAGTCATCCCGTGCTGCAAATAAAGGCAACCTACACATTTTTAATAGTACAGCACTGGGAGCCAAAGCTATTTTTGAAAAATGTGCCATACGTACTATATTAAAAATATTTTTACTCGCATTTATGTATAAATAAACCCATGGTATGCGGCAGTAAAGAACAATAACTCGACGTAAAATAACATCGTGACACACGAATTTATCTTCGAGCATATGTGCACAATTAAGTGTACAGCACCAAAATAAATTTACCTACTTAATTTACAATTTCACACACTGTAGCAATAAACGTTTTATATCATTGTTAAACGAATAATATAAATAATTTTTAAATTACTATGAATTTAAAGTTAAATCCACTTGTAAGATGCAATAACTGTTTTCAATACATAATATAAATTGTGATTTAAAGGAAAGCAAAATATTTTTTGGAGGAGGTACCTGAAATTATTAATAAATTACAGTTTTTTTTCGAAATTACGCTGTAAATATTTTTGTAGTATATCTAACATAGTCGCTAATGCGATGAGGCAGGTGAGAAAGTCTAAATCTGGAAGTAACTGCTTACTTTAATCAGCCTATCAATTTATTACATTCAATAACATTAAGGTGCGTATAAATATGGCGAGCCTTGCGCGTCAAACACGAGCGGCACGTCGGAGGTTCGTTTGGATCCATTTTCTGTCGGTTTTTGCCACGACTTCAAAAGAATTTGACGCGTGAGACGGGTTTGTAGTAGACTCGTACTGATATTTATTTCGCAGCAAGACTAACGACGTGATAGGTGCAGTTTTCGAATATAGAGTAGTCCGAGGAAAATATTTTAAAATTAATAGACACCTGCACGCGCCGCGGGATAAAAGATTCTAACCTAAAAGTCAACCTACGTTTTCTAAAGGCAGGAATCGGTGGGCTATTAATATGAATTGTGGGAGTCATCAATGTCATAATTGGACACTCATAGACAAGAAATTCAGTTGTCAAAATTTAAACAAAATGTGATTCAAGTTGAAAACCTTTATATAGCGGCGACTGTACAAGAATTTGTGGGACCCAACAGATTTAGATTACTTTAAAAACGAAAAGAAGGTTGATGGGTGGTTGAGATATATCTAGAAATAAAATTTCTAACTCATTGGCGACGTGCAGGAAGGAAATACTAAAGCAGTACTACGCAAAACTACTAAAGCTGTTGTTTGTTTTTTCAATTTCAAATATTATTTAAGAAGTCTTGCGCCTTCGTTCACCATGTACTTAAATAAAACAATAATAAGAAGTTCGTAGGAAACTCACGGCGCTCTCAACGTACCATATGGATTAGACAACCTTCGTAAAAGGTTCGTGGCAGGTGCGATAGTTAAAAAATGCGACTCAGATGTAACTAGGCACGCCTCGTGTGGGACTAGTGTGAAAGCAGCATCTGAAATTTCCGAAGATAGCGAATGACCATGGACGTTCGTTAACTGAGGTACAAATATCAAAATGATATTGTGAGTTCCAGGCGTTATCTCATACTAAGTAACATTCTGGGGATGATGCTTAGTATGGGAGTTCGTCAATGGATGCTTATCACTCAGAAATATGATCTCGTAGAAATGGGTCCCAGGAGGTGAAATATGATAGAACCTGAAAAAAATATTTTCCAATATTTCGGAATATACATGCCGTTGCAACTTGTCTTGGTATGACGTTTTCTCAAGGGATGCATATTACGTACACAACTCCGAGATATTTTCAGGTGCTATCATATTTCACCCCCTGGTACCCATTTCTAGTCGATCATATTTTTTTCTACGTGATGTGTATCCCTTGAGGAAACTACATACCAAGTGACAAGTTGCAACGGCATGTATTTTCCGAGATATTAGAAAATATTTTTTACGGATACTATCATATTTCACCCCCGGGAACCCGGGAACCCATTTCAAGTTGATCATATTTTTTCTACTAAGTATCATCCCCAGGATGTTACGTAGTATGAGATAACGCCCTGGAACTCACAATATCATTTTGATATTTGTACCTCAGTCAACGAACGTCCATGGTCATTCGGCTATCTTCGGAAGTTTCGGGTGCTATCGTTGGGTGCTGCTTTCACACCGATTTTTGTGCGGCTCGTCGTATTTATACGCACCTTTAGATTTTCTGTCTGTTATTGCAAATGTTATTATTATACCAAAGCACCATCTGTGTATCATAATATTAATTTGCAATAATATTGTATAACACCTCCAAAAGAGCACAAAGATAAAAAAGAAGTAGTTTAAATAAAATTAATAAAAATATAGGTAATAGAGAGATAGAGAGAACATGCAGTAAGCCAGATGTGTGAGAAAATAACCATAAGAGGCACTCGTCTACGAAAGTGTGACAGTCGCAGTCCAATGGAATTTGTAAAGTCAGTTGGTTTATGAGTTCTCATTTGTTTTCAGTATTTTAAACTTAAACTAACATTTTAAATGTTATTTTTTTTCATTAAGTTTCAAGTGTGTCAAAGGTGCGTTTATATATGTTAAGTTGCGGGACAAGTAACTTACCTTTGTACTTACGTAATTTTATTCTTCTTGGCCATAAAACTACTGGACTTGACCCGAACTGTTTACATAATGCAAGAAGAGTATTTCACTTGACTTTACTTCTTTAGATGACTGTTTACTAGACCCGTGTAAACTTGCTTTAAGGCCCCCATAGAAGCTAAGGTTTACCAGAAGGCAAGCCTTCCGGCTACCTAACATGCAGGAAAATCGCATGGTTGGTGGCCAAACCAGCCGGAAGGCGAGGCCTGAACTCTCGCCCTTCCGCGAAACTGTCGACGCTTGATTTCTGCCGACCGGCCATGTCGTAATTTAACAAGTCGTAACATGTATATGCATCGGAGGCCGATCCGGAAGGTTTTATTATTATGCCTAGTCTAGAGTTTTATTTTTTAGTGGGTTTATTAGTGGTGAACGTTATTATAGTTTATTATTATGGCTGATATGAGAAATTGGTCTCATGAGTTTATTGAAAAGTTTATTGAACGCTATCGAGAACTGCCGTGTTTGTACAATATAAAAAGCAAATGTTATCGATCGGATGTTGGCAAAACGAATTTCTTAAAATACTGACTGTAAAAATAACAAAAATAACACGCAAATCCGCTGTAAAAACGTAGTGTGTATTCCGACGTCGAGAGTACATGTTTTGGCCTTCTGGTATAGAAGCCGGAAGGGTTACCTTCATGAAACCTTATAGTCTGTGGCGCATCCGTGAGTACAGGTTTGGCCTTCCGGTAAACCTTAGCGTCTATGGGGGCCTTATAGTCTGTAGCGCATCCGTGAGTACAGGTTTGGCTTTCCGGTTTAAAGACCGGAAGGCCGGCCTTCCGGCAAACCTTAGCGTCTATGGGGGGCTTTAAACGTAGCAGTCGCCAAGCTACTTACCCACCGTGCAAAATCACTTGACTCAACCGAAACTGAAGAATATTTCACTTGACATGACTGATCACTTGACCCGCGTAAATTTGATTTAAACGTAGCAATCAAGTCAAGCTATTTGTCCGCCGTGTAGAACCATTTGACTTGCCTTACTACATGATGCAGGTCAGTATTTGACTTGACTTGACTGTTTACACGATGCAAGAAGAATATTTCATTTGTATTTACCGCTTGACATGACTGTTCACTTCACCCGTGTAAATTTGCTTTAAACCTAGCAATCGAGTCAAGTTACTTGTCTATCGTGTAAAACCAGTTGACTTGCCTCACTACATGACGTAGGTCAGTATTTGACTTGACTGGAACATCTTACACGGTATAAGAAGAATATTTGACTTGACTTTACCACCTTCCATAACTGTGTATTTTACCCGTACAAACTAGTTTTAAGGGCCTCAATGAGGTCATTTAGCATATTATATAATATTTTCTGAATGATTGTGTAATTTTAACGCGAACTGAAAAAAATTATAATCTGAGAGCATATACTCGCGTAAACCGTTGTGTGACGTCACAGTATCCTCCAGTATGCCGAGTTGTGCTCGCTACCGTTTATTTGCTTTTAGAATAAGAAGTGTAGGGAAGCTGTCGGTGTCATTTGGATTGTATAGTTTATTTCAATTATGTACAATTTCGATATTGAAGGTATTAGATACACTAAAAGAAAACATCAAAATTTAGATATTGTATTGCACCCAAATGTCCCAGTATAACGATAAAATGCCCAGATAAATTATTAATTAATGGAATTCCAATACGAGAAACTTGTGCAAAAGCAATTTCTTGAGCCCAAAACAAATAAATATGTGTTGAATAATTCATATAAAATCAGTTTAATAATAATTTATAGTACTTGTATACCTACTTTGGAGAATTTATTCTTGATTTAAAGTTCAAATTCTAAAAACTAAACAACATACCTACGTATTAAATAAGTACCTTATTATTTTATTACTTACTTTTTATTACTTATTATTTTATTGTAATGGTATTTAAGCTAACATAAATCAATTTCCTACAATTCCTATCAATGAAGTCATATGACTTACATATGTATGTTCTCTGATACTAAACGCTTAGATATGCTAATTAACAATTCCATAGACAAAGCTGTATTCAATAATTAACTAAAATAAACAAAAAATAATCTAGCTAAATTTACCAGGTTTAATGAAAATATTCTACAGTATGCGCCAAAATTATGGAATAAATTCAATAAAAACGAAACAATTATTTTTTGGGAAAAATTCTCGAACAGGTCGATTTTTAATTTAAAAAATACAGATTTTAGAGTAAAATGCGATTTTCAAATGTCATTTGTTTTCGAGTAATGACGTCATCGATTTTTTTTTAAATGGCAACACCGTATTTTTTTCCTTGATTCTGAAAGATCGTTTACTTCTCTATCAGACAGTACTAAAATTTTGCCCTCTTACATAGGAAAGTTTTCGAGTAAATGACGATTGAATGTTAGAAAACGTAAATTTTATCCATAAAAAAAGTAACAATTCTGAGGTATGTAAAATAAAATACAATTGATTAAATTTTATACTTAAATTAAATGTTCGAATTGCTATCCACCAACTTCTTGACAATGCGCAAGTCTGTGAAGAAATTCTTCTTGCACATTATGAATGACTTCAGGGGTAACTCTGCGTATTTCGTCCAGAATGGGATTTTAAAGTTCTTCTAAATTACGTGGTTTATTAATGTACACTTTGGCAATTCGAACATTTAATTTAAGTATAAAATTTAATCAATTGTATTTTATTGTACATACCTCAGAATTGTTACTTTTTTATGGATAAAATTTACGTCAATCGGCATTTACTCGAAAACTTTCCTATGTAAGAGGGCAAAATTTTAGTACTGTCTGATAGAGAATTAAACGATCTTTCAGAATCAAGGAAAAAAATATGGTGTTGCCATTTAAAAAAAATCGATGACGTCATTACTCGAAAACAAATGACATTTGAAAATCGCATTTTACGCTAAAATATGTATTTTTTAAATTAAAAATCGACCAGGATTTTTCCCAAAAAATAATTGTTTCGTTTTTATTGAATTTATTCCATACTTTTGGCGCATACTGTATAAATACTTAAGTTCACTTTTGAAACTGCGGGAACTCGAAAATTCAACCACAATAGACGAGATATGATCTATTTCTACATCGAGTCAAACATCCAATTATAACAATTATTATACCTATAAATTAATATTATTTTAAATTGAATTTTATTTTTCAAACCGAAAAGACCAATGTTCTTCTAGTAAAATACATTTACATATGGTGTACTGAGTTATTATACTTGAATACTTCTTTGGAATAATATAATAAATGAAATAAGTAGCTGCAAGTGACATGTGTTTATTTATTATGTTATTTTTGAATAGTTGAATAAAAAACACTTTAGTAACAAAAAAAGACGGAAGAAGTATATTAAGTAGGATTATCTGAAATGTCAGTTTAATGCCTACAAGAACAATATATTAAAGGAGTTCTTTGCTACCGATCACCTCTGACATTCAATTAATTCAAACCAGCCCATGATATCTTGTTAATTAACCTTTTTCTGTTTATTAACTGTGCTAAATGAGTGTAGGTTCAGTTCTGTTAATTATTGTTGTTATATTATGCCTAATTAAAAAAATTATTCTGTTTTCTTATAATAGCTATGCCAGCATAAGGTAGTAACATTTTTTCTTTGATATTTTTGATGATTTGATTTTGTAAATAAATTATATTTACTTTATTAAAGAATACTTAACAAAGAGGAATTTAATAACAATATTATTTCATATGTTTCATTTCTTCTAACATGTGCAAAACTATGAAATATAACAGGAGTAGTTTTTCTTTTGTCTGACGAACCGTCGAAGCTTGCCCGACTTTACTTTTTAGCACACTGTATAAGAATTAAATGTCAACTATGAGTTAAATCAATTTTACATAGTTTCAGTCATGTCAAAGCGAATTCGAGAAAAACAAGTAACGTAAAACGGGGCTCAATGAACTTTGATATTGCAATTAAATGTAAAATTAATATTTACAGAAACACTTGTCGGAATATGATTGCATTTTCAGGTCATGGAATCGGCTCTAGTGATCCATGCATTCGTATTATTTACAACTCAACTTAAAAAATATCTTTCTAATAATATCTCATTTACTATCTAATAACTATGTCGAATCGTTGTGTCAACAAAACAAACCATATCTATTTATGACATGATAACAATAAGAAATTAAAAAGTTAAAATATACCTATATATGAACTTGTTATTAATATTGCATAACTGCATCAACAATTGATTTTACTATCTCGAATATGTAAAAAAATGGATAAGGAAAGAATTTTTCAGGGCCGATAACTTTAGAGAAAATAAAACTGTACGATGTAATGTGGCTTAAATCGGTTTATTCTGATTCAATTACCTTTGAAGTATGGCCCATTCGTTTTTGAATTCTCTGTATATACTTAAAAAATTAACCTTAAAAGAATTCTGTCATGAAATGTCAGTGAAAAAGATCGTAATCAGCAATCGCTAGTAAATCATAATAATAATAATAATAATATCTCTACCCCTCATTCAAATCACGAGGTTTAGCCCAGAAGTCGAAGACTTGTGCGGGAGAGAGGGCGGCAGATTATTATTAAGCAGGCCGCATTTGCGCTCAGGAACGACTTACGTTAGTAGGCCCTACTAACCCTATTCAGTGCAGGAATGAGGGAAACCTGGTTGCTGGGGTCGAACCCACAGCGATCTACTCATCTCGATTCAAGTACTGACGCCTTAAACCGCGCGACCACTGACCGATTAAATACTCAAAAGCTGATATCTATACCCTCAGAAACTAAGATTTTATTTAAAAAATCGATTGAATGTCCTACAGGGCTTCAATTCGATGCTTTGAGATACATCAAATCAAAAAATTATATAGGTACTCTTGATCTATAGAAAAAAATATATTTTTTGGAGTTTTATTAGATTCTGAATATGTATTTACTTTCGCCGATATATCAACAACATAATATTAATTACTTCCTTACATAATAAATTGCTAATAAGTATAATAATAAGATACTTAGAGTTATAAACCAGAAATATTGTATTATGTACAGGGTGTTTCAAACTTGACAGCATGGGCTTACTGTGAGAATACAAAAATTTAAATAAAATTTGGAACCCGTGGTGCTAAAAGAAATGAGGTAAACTCCATTTTCAATCTAAAGTATAATCTTTGAATTTGACAGAAACGACTAATTACGTGATCAATTATAGTTAATAGGTTGCTAATTTACGGCGAGTCACAAAAAAAGTCAAGAAGGGCTGTAGAGTACATTCAAAAATTGATACGTTTTTTTTGTTTTGGAGAAAGTAAATATTACTTATTACTTCCAAATATACAGGGTGTTTCTAAAGGGTCTGTACAAAACACTAGTACAAATTCTTGATGCTAACATTTGAGGATCTAACCCAATTTATCTTAATAATAGCATTATTCGACGAAATTTGGCCCTTAGAAGTTCTTTAGGATGATAAATCATTATCTGATCGCAGTTTAATATACAAAATACACATGCATCCTCATATTGTACGGACCTTTTAGAGACACCGTGTAAAGAGTCACTGAATCAATTTGTTACTTTAAACTAATTGAATGTTTGAACCTCATTTAGTCTTTTACTGATTACAGCATCTATACTGTGCTATCTATATTCTATTACGGAAAATTACTAAATACTTTAAGATTATTATGGTGTAACAAATTTAACATTAAACTTATGGACAATGTTTATATATATAATCTTCTAACATAGAACAACAATATTGGATGCGACCTTGCGACGAAATGAAAATGTATTTTCTGTTCAGAAGAATCATGACCTAAGGGTAAGAAACAATGTTAATACAGCTAGACTGTTACAGTATTTCGAACAAAATCGACGGTTTTATATGGCAGGCTAGCCGGGAATTGAATTTGGATAAATCGATCTTTCAGCGAATTTTAAAGATCAATGGGTATCATGACTACAAAATTCACGAGTATTTGCCGAGTGTCACATTGAAAACAGACTTAATTTTATAGCTCAAAGTAGTAAATGCAGAGACTCTTAATAAGAACCTTTTTCGGCACATCCTTTGGGCGGACGAAAGTCGGTTTGTCAGTAATGGTTTGCCAAACAGGCGCAACGAACACTACTGACTGGGTCCATTGAAGATCCCCCCATTGTAAATCTAATTCAATACTAAAACCATTTTGGAGTAAATCCATGGTGCGGGATCATCGGTATAGGTATTTAATTGGGCCTTATTTTTATTAACATGCATTGAACAGCGTGAATTACCTAAATTTATTACAAGAAGAACTTCATGCACTTCTGGAGAATATGCCTTTGCAGCTAAGGAGAAACCTATGCACGACGGAGCTCCACCCCACAAGGCAAGGATTGTGCAGCAATAGTTAGATAACACTATCCCAGAAAAATGAATTGGGATGAATGGACCTATTCAGTGGCCTGGAAAGTGATCAGATCTAAAACCCTCAATTTTTTATGAGAAGTTTTAAAACATAAGGTTTACAAAACCTTCGCGAGATATTAATCATTTGAAAGAAAAAATTCCAAAAACTTATAATGAGTTAAACGGCGAAATGTTAATAAATGCAGCCCACAAAGAAGTCAGGCGGAAATTGGATGTGTCTTGAAATGAAAGGAGGTGATATAGAGAATAGATTGTAATATGCATGTAGTATGAGGGTGTTTGCCTCATTTTTTTAAGTTTAGTTATTGTTATCGTCACCTTTTATTTTCACTGTTTTAAAGAATTATCGAGTTTAGTCCTCTTATTTAATCTTAATGACATTTATGCACTTCAAATAACGAACATTCAATTATTTTTCAACGACTGCTTAATCGGTCCACTGCTAATGTGATTTTTAGGTGGTATTTCTTTTGAGGATCTTTAGGACGATATTGCTTATAATTTTTAAACGGGAAATGATACAGAAACATTTCTCTGATAAAAGTTTCTTACAAGGAAAAGAGTTTTGTAACAGGAGTATGTTTCTTGAAATATAATTGATAACGTCATTAGTCATTTCTGTCAAATCCCAAATCCCAAAGATAATACATTCGATTGGATATGGAGCTTACTTCATTCCATTTAGTACCACGTGTCCCAAATTTTATTTAAACTTATTGTATCCCATACTATTGACTTTGAGACATCTTCTTTTTTAAGAATAATAATAATAAACTTTATTATTCCAACAGGAAAACCCAAATACAGGAATAAGTAAATTAAAAAAAAAGTTTAAAAATAATGTTACACATTAGAATACTAAAACTGATGATTTTATAATTATGAACATTTAAGAAATCATCACAAGTGACGCACAAAACTACATATTATATTCATACTATCACTTAATATGTTCCAACTATTTCCAATTTTATTATATAGTCCACACATTAAATTAATTAGAGATTTTGTTAAGATATTTGTCTTGGGAGTATTACAATAAAACAATGCTTGCTGCCGGGAATTGCCTCGCGAAATTCGGAATTTTATTTTGGCCAACAAGATGGAGCAGTCAATTTTGTTATTTAAAAGATTGTACAAAAAACGAATTAAAGAAATATTACGACGAAGTTGTAGTGCTTCCATATTAAAGCGATTTAAGAGTTCAACATGGTTAATACCTATAGGTGGATAGAAGCCATCTTGTCGATAAGCTACAAATTTTAAGAACCTTCGCTGAACTGATTCCAACCTTTGACTGTGCACACCATAAATGAGATACCAGAGTATTGACCCATATTCTATTTTCGATCTAACGAGGGAACAAAATAAGGTTTCAAAAGTATGTTCGTCAGAAAAGTCTCTACACGGAATGCACTAGACACAATATTATTGATATGTTCAACGAGTCAGTTGTCAAAAGTTATTCCTAAATCCTTAAAGCTTTCAACCCGATCAATAGTGTAATCATTAACGCAGTAATCATGAGCGATAAAATTAATTTCACGGTTGAAGGACATTGACTTACATTTGGAGATGTTAAGAGACGATTGATTTAAATTACACCATATGATATATTGTTTAAGTTCATCTGAAGCCGATCACAATCTAAAGGAGAATTTATCGTTGAATGCAGTTTGAAATCATCTGCAAATATCAATTTTTCACATGATACTACGTATGACAGATCGTCGATAAAAAGTAGAAACAAAAGTGGCCCCAAATTCGATCCTTGAGGGACACTCGAAGTGGGAGATAATGGACGAGAACTAAAATTTTGATATCTAACCATGAAGCGTCTATCTTCCAAATATGATTTTAAGAGCGAGACCAATGAATTTGAAAAACTGAACAAACACAGTTTAACTAATAAAATATTATGATTTATTTGGTTGAAAGCTTCTTGAAAATCGGTACGTCAACCTGTCCTCCAGCGTCTAAAGTATCTGATACACATTGGCAAAAAATAGAAAGGTTTGTTATTGTAGATCTACCTTGCATAAATCCATGTTGATGTACAGAAATCAATTGTTTAGTGAAATAGTAAATTTCACTGCATAACGTGGACTCAAAAATCTTAGGAAAATTACACAGCAAGGAGATAGCTCTATAGTTCTTTACATCATTATGTTTACCCATTTTAAATATAGGAAACGTGGAATGTTTAAATATACAATTATAAAAAATACATAAGGGCTCAGCAAATGCATATGCACAATCCCTCAATACAAAACTTGGAATATCATCTACTCCCATAGTGAAGGAATCTTTCAATCTTTTTAGACTTTGCAGGACGTCTTCTTTCCTAACAGATGATAAGGTGGACACGTTCATTTCCACTCGCTACAAATTCGGTAGGATTTATGGGGTTGCACTGAATAAAGACACTATTGAAATAATCTCCAAAGGCGTTTACAATACCAGAGGGACTAGAGAACTCATTGTTTTCATAAACCATGACAGTTGATATACGTAGCGATCCCCTCTTTTTCTGTATAAAATTCCAAAATTTCTTGGAGTTATTACCTAAGGATTTTTCAGTATTATTTATGAAGACTTTATAAGCTTCACCGATAAGTCGTTTACAGTTCGATCGCTGATATTTAAATTTGTTATAAAGATCCATGGTTCTCAACTTCCTGTACCTAGCATGAGCATTGGCCTTTGCACGAATAGACTCAATAACCTCTTCCGTAAACCATGGTGGATATTGATAACGGCGGATGTAAGACATTGATGAATACTTAGGGACGGTCACATCGAACAAACTATATAATCTCTCATAAAATTTGAATGGCATAGTTTCCACATCAGCGACTTCAGTAAGAAATGACCAATCAGTCTGAATAAGGAGATCGTACAACAGTGGATAATTTGCTTTTTTAAAATTGTAAGCTGCACTTGAATATTTCATAAGAAACTAATACTGGTGACATACAGGTGTCTTGGTAAAGCTAATCAATAGAGAAGAGTGATGACGGTCTTCATTAATTAACGGACATTCCGATTTATCAACATTGCAGTTGAAATTGGAAAAAACATCTAAAATATGATTATTGTCATTGAAAACCTATTGCTTTGCTGAAGGTCATAAAGTTGTTGGAAGTTGTTGATGATGGCGCTATTCCTGTTAGAAGTGCCTAAGATAAAGTTAGGAGAATTGAAGTCACCCATAAACAACATGCGAATATCATCCAAAAAATACTCCAATGAATTTATCGCATCAAAGAACGAATCCAACTCTTGCACAGAAACTCTTGGAGGAACGTAGACAACAAAAATCAATATTTTTTTATTATTAACGTTGTTAACCTGAATTGCAACCACGTCTATCAAAGGAGCGATGTGATGTATCTGTGAAAGATCCAATTCAGTACAATTAAAACTATCATTAATTGCAAGCAGCACTCCGCCACCCCTAGACAAACCTGTAGATGCTGTGCATCTATCCTTACAAAAGATGCAGTAATTACTAAGAAATAACTCACTATTATCTATATCAGATGATAACCATGTTGCAGTCAATGTTATGCAATCATATTCACATACAGAAAGGCTTTGGAACTTTGGAACGCAAGCCATTAACATATATAGTATATTAAAGCGGTAATTGGGCGGATTCAGTTTAAATTATCCTTAATAATCTTAGAAACACCATTGAAGTGACGAATTTTTAAATTTCACCGTTATTGTTACGAGCAATCAGCTCATCTTTGAGTTGTTTATAAAACTGAGGAAATAAATACATTTTTGAAAAATACCATATGCCTTATGTTTTTCAAAGTTTAAAGATAAGGAAGTTAAAATGGAATAATATTTATAATTAATAATCCTTGAAACTTATATTATTGAATGTGATTACATAAGAAATATTTCAAAAAACCACTTAACTGAATTGTGCCACTTACAAATGATCACTTTTTCTCAGTCTACACAAATAATTTATCTATTTGAACCCTCATCAGCCACCCGTCCTTCAGTATTCTATACGACTCATTAAACCCAATTCAAAGTACTGAATTAGTTCCCCCTCATTCCCCGGCAAATAATTTCTTTATTAAGGACTGTGAATCAGCGGAAGTAAAATAAAAATCTTCAATCTACTCTCCATAATTCGGTGATATATCTTAGCGGGTCAATATGTGAAACGCGCTTTAAAGAGATTTGAAATATAACTCACCACGTGCGATCCGGAAAGTGAATTTCCCTTTTCATTTGGCGGGGGTTAAGGTTTGGCGGATACGCCGGGAATATTGAATGAAAGTGAAATGGTGAAATGAGCGGAAGGTAGCACGAGGCAAACAAATCTCAGCGCTGGCTCCGAGGGTAAAAATTTATGGGTATCTGCCGATTGTTCGTTTTCGAGATATTTATGCGTGTATCTGCGTGCATTACGTTCATTTTAATGACTTTCTTTATCAAGCCGTCGATGTAATTTAAAATATGAGCCGTATAAACCTTTCAGCGCTATAATTAGAAAATTTCATTGCCGTATAGATATAGTTATTTATGGTTTTCCCCAAAACAATGGCAAGGAAAATTATTGACAGCAAACAATTATAATTTTGTTTTAAAGATACTATAAAATTAATGTAACACTACATTTGTTCTAACAAAATAACATATTTCAAATAAAATTAAAATTGTTTTAATATAAATAAATGTTTACTTGATATGAAATTATAACTTTTCTGAATTAAAACAAAACGATTCTTTGGAATAAGAGTTTGGAACTCTTTTAGCAAACGAGTGTAAGGTTAAATTAAAAGTATGACTGTGTTTCAATAGAATGTCCAATTTTCTTTATTATATTTGGGTAGTGAAGTAAAAAATTAAATTTAGGCTTAAATTTTTTCTGATGCTTTCTGTGATAGTTTTAAATACATTAGGTGATGCTCTTCAACGAGAGATTTTAAAATATCAATAGTTACCCAATAATTAAACGCAAATTTAACTAACTCAACTAAGGAAAGCATTTTGGAAGATGACATAACAAATATAACCGTTTCTAATTAGTTCATATTTAATGCTTGCAAAAATGTTTTTATTTATGTGAGAGTAATACTCTATTTTAGCATTTAGCAGACTTAATGTAAAATAGTAATTTGTTAATAATAATAATAATTATAGCCATTTCATAACGATGGATACCTTCGACAAAGTCATGCATTAAATCACAAGTAATATTTTTATATATGTAAAAGTCTTCTAGTTCGATGAAAATGCAACTTTCCTTAATACCATAAAATCAAAAATAGTTAAATGCTCCAAATAATCTTGTACTTATCTAAGACTACACGGATTTTCATATATTTGTGTAAAGGTTACGCTTTGACTTTGACACTCACTTGCCGTTGCATTGTCCTGCGCTGCACGCAGTACGCACCACCTGCACACTGCACGCTTTTTGCGGTAGTTTTAAAAATATGATAAATTTGGTTTGAAACAAAATACTAAAATCAATTATGCCACGTTAAATGTAGCTTATCTGAAAATTTAAAGATATGATAATTTTATGTGAATAAAATATATATTAAATTTAATATACAGAGTGATTCAGGTTTAATCTTGATAACTTCAGGAATCGATAAAACAGGTTAAATTAATGTTCATTTGTAATATAAACTTATTTCCTAAAACGCATCATTTCCGAGATAGAGGGCGTTGAAGTAGGAATTTTTTTCTCGTTTTTCCCTCATAACTTTTGAACCACTTATCCGATTTTAGTGAAATTCGGGAGACGAACACTTCTTATGATCTTACATACTTCTTACAAGCTTCTTAAGTTTGAACTACCTACCTCTCTTAGAACTGTATTTTGTATGCTACCCCCTTCTCACTTTCAAGTTCAAAACGAACCAGAATCAGAAACATTTATGTTGGTTTATAAAGACTGCGTAATACGGGCCCAAAATTTGTTTGTAATCAGGTATGCCAAACTATTTTACTAATTATAACCACAAATTAATTATAATAATAATTAATAAGAATAGCGTCAAAAGCAGTTGAATTTGCTGTGTAAAAATAGGTGTTGCAAAATGTAATTTATTTCTTTCCTTGGAAATTTCTTTAAATTTTTTTGTCCAGTCCCCGATTATACGCCTTATCAGATTTTACAGTGGACCAGGTTCCAGTGCCGTGCGGAAGTGTTGTTTTAAATTATTTTTGAACTGTTCTTTAAAAAAAAATGTTTTTTAAATAAGTTCTAAATCACCCTGTAGAATAAAGTATGAAAATTGATATACGGGGTATTCAGACAGGGTTTTTTTAAAAGAAATTATGTAACCTACTGACAAGTTTCTCATTTCAAATGAAACACCCATATATTATGCATTTTTGCACATGGAATTAATTTTATGCCGAAACCATGTAACATAGGTACCTTAAAATGACAGTTGCTGAGGTTTGTAAGAATCTTTAACATTTTTCGTTACATTTAGGCATGTAATTTTTGGTATACCATGGGGTCACTAATTTCATTAGTCTAAAATATTGGTATTGTTTTGCTATTGTTGCCCAGAATTAAATTATTTTTTCTGATGTCTACAGACAGTAGGGTTAAATTTACTATTTTGTGAGTTTTTTTCATGAGAGTTATGGACGCAAATACTTAGTCAATTAAAAAATACAAACACACATGTTCATTATTTACCTTCGTGGCTAATATCGATCTTAAGAGTTTCTCCATTTCACAAATTGGGTTTAGGTATATGCTGGGAATGCTACACAGGATGTCCGGAAAAGACGTGTACAACGGAAGACCACAGACTCCTGGGTTCAAAATAAGCCGAATTAGCCCAATTTACTTATTTTCAAAATTGCTTCGTTTAGCCGCTAGGGAGCGCCAAAGTTCGCGAAAAATTTTTGTTTATTCCGAATATTTCGAAAACGACTTGATCGATTTTAATCATTTTTGGGCTACGCAGTTATAAGTATAACCGATACTTTTTGACATTATTTAAAATCTTTTGCAGTCATCAGAAATATAAGAAAAATCATGTATCATGCAAATATAAGCACATATTTTTTTAACCCCCTGTACCATTACTCTCAGTTTTTTTCTATTAGTAGCTGACTTTATTTAGAAACTTTTTTATACTTTCGGAATTTTGAACAGATGAGTAGTTTAGGTAGAAAAAATATTTTTTGTATGTCAACAATATCAGCATTCATTTTGCAACAAATAACGAAGTACCAGAAGTTGGCTCTGATATTTTAAGTATCAGTTGTGTGTCAAATATAATCAGCTACTGAAATTAGTCTCTCGCTCAACTATTTGTTGTTGTTATTGTTGTGTTTGTTTCTGTTCCTCATTTTTCAATATTTCGTCATAGATACATATACATATTCCGAACAAGTAGACATGCTTTTGGTTTATCGATTTTGTCAAGGTAACGGCTAACAAAAGTGTTAGTTTCTACATGGACAGATTCCCTCATTGACGAGTGCCAAATCATCAAACTTTTGCCAACATCGAAAGGCGACTTCGCGAATTTGGGTCCTTCCACCAAATGAATGCGGTTCAAGGGCGTCAACGTACCACGAAAACTATAGAGGTGGAGGAACAAATCCTAGTTAAGATAGAAGAGAACCCAAAAATTAGTGCAAGACGCATTGGACATGAAACAGGGATATCAAAAACCATAGTTCATGATGTTTTGAAGGAGCAGTTACTACATCTGTACCACATTCAATCGGTTCATGAATTGCTACCCATTGACCCTGAAAAACGTTTAGCATTTTGTAATTTTATACAAGATCAAAGAGCCCATGATATCAATTTCAGCAAAAACATTTTATTTGCAGATGAAGCATGTTTTTCTAGGTCAGGAATTATTAATAACCATAGCAAACACGTTTATATTGATAAAAATCCACACTGTACAGAAATAAGACATTTTCAATATGAATTCAGAGTAAACGTGTGAAAGGGAATTATCGACAACTTTATCATTGGCCCGGTTGTGCTTCCACATCGATTAAATGGGGTCAATTATTTAAATTTTTTACAGTAAGTATTACCTAATTTATTGGACGATTTACCGTTACTACTTCCTCGTAACATGTGGTTTATTCACGATGGTGCACCCTCCCATTTTACAATACCCGTTTGTCAGTATTTACATAATCTGTATCCTAACAGGCGGATTGGAAGAGGAAACGATGCTCCTATAAAATGGCCACCTCGAGCACCAGACTTAACCCCTTCCGATTATTTTTTGTGGGGTGCAGTAAAAACCAAAGTATATGCCTATGCAGTTAAAAATGAAGAGGAATTTTTTAAGGCATTAATAGTGTTCACACTTAATTTTTTTAAATATCCCCACAAAAATAAGTCCAAATGATTTAGAATCACGAGTTAGTTGCGGCCATGGTAGCGATCCTCCTCATTCAATCTCTTGCTATTAATCCTTGGACACGCTATACATGGTACGGATATAATTCAGCTTCGTGTATGATAGGCCACACTGCAGCAATACGCCGTGGATGCCCATATCTTCATCTCTTTCATGATTCGGTTTCAAATTTTCCGTGTCACTTCCGCGTTGCACTACACTTGCACTCAGTGCACACCGCTGTAAAAGTAGCTGTATTTGGCACATGTTTACAGGAAAATCATTCTGCTGAAGCATTTTCACTTCGCCATAAATTAAAATGATATCTATCAACTCCGAGTTGCTATACCTACACGTAAGCCATTTTTGACAATAACTAATATAAACCCGCATCAGAAAAACGTTAATATCTACTATAAGTAATGGGATTTCAATATTCAGAATCGCCTACAGTAGCCCAGCTTTCAAGTGCCCTTTGGCCAGTTAGTAGTTTCTTTGAGCCTAGATCTACGAGCTCCTTTGAGCATTTTACCAACGTAGGCCTTTGCCTAAAATTCTACAATTCAACCAGTGCTTCGAATATCGAACCAGTGCTTCAAGAACAAATTTGCCGACGATAGTGCTCCGTAATAATCGCTAACAGACTTCTACGTTTAGTGCTGCGTTTCGAGCCAGACTTTTTCGCTAGTGCAACGCTACGCTGTCTTCGCAAACCTAAGACAGATTTTCCTACTGGAATTTGGGATACGTCTACGTATTCCTGGCGCCCAACTCAACACACCTCGTTTTGGAATTCCTAGAGAGGATCCCGAACCACATATTACACCCTGAGACTAACGAAGAAGCAGCCGTGCCAACGAGGCCACCAGCAGCAGATAACAAAGACATCATACGTTTATATGGCTACATGAGACGCCCAGCCATCATGGGCGTCGTTCCTAAATTTTTCAAGGAGGGGCATATGCAGAAAAGTATTAAACCAGAAGCAAAAAAATATGTACTTTAATACGAATATATAAGGTCCATATAATTCGTTAACATCATATCTTCAAAAACATAACAACAAAATATTATAGGTACTATAACATAATAAAATATAGTAAAAAATAAAATATTCGGCAGGGTATGATGTCAAAAGTTCTGTTTCTGCTCTAAATAGAGTCAATTTGAATAGTAATGCATGCGCCCAACATACTACATTAAAAACGACTCGAGACTATGAGACTTATTCCTGCAAACTGCAGGCCTATATTTAGCATTTTTTGAGCTCGACGCTCCCTCAAAATGCGTATTATGATTACGTATTAGAAGAAAACAGAACGCACAGCGCACAAATGCTGTGTTCCTAAGCTATAAGTCTGAAAATTAGTTCATTTTATTTTTTTTGATATGACAGGCTTTTTCGCAAGAAGAGAAAGTGGCTCCCCTGCCCCTGCCAAACGACGCCCTTGCCAGCCATGTATAGGTTGAAAATAGTACAATTTTAATATTTTTTTACTCGGAATCTATCAGGATTTTCCAAAACATTTTTTTACGATATTGACTCCATTTTTTATGACGCATCTATTCCCAAATTTTTTTGAATAAGTTGTGATTGACCCTGTATATTTTTAATGTTTATTAAATATTTATATCTATACTTCGTATAGCCCATATCTCATTTTTATTGATTACGTGACCGATACTAATTAATTATACCTCTATAGTGTTAGAAATCAAATACCGATAGTTTCCACTTCACCCAAGACATACCGTGAGACGAGGGCTAAGGAAGATAAACAAATTCCTCGCGATAGAGTAGAGGAGTAAACGACATTCGACTGCAGACAGCCTGACTAGCTGGAAGTATCGAACTTATATAAACACTTTGTCAGTATAAAAAACTAGTAAATTAATTTAATATATTTTATACCTATTTTCCTTGAAATTAAGTGTATTAATAATAACCTTTTTTTTTTGGTTTTAGACTTCCTGTCTATACCTATAATCAGTGGCGTAGCTACGATGGGGGTTTTGGGGGTCAGACCCCCCCCCCATAGGTTGGATTGGTTGGGTCATATAGGTAATGTCCCACTACAAACCTGCAATCACTTTATTCGCCAAGATTTAGCAATGCGGTCAGTGAACTAGATCTCCTACGGCAACCTTACATTAGGGTTCACCTGCAACTAAGTTCTAATTTTATTTTTGTCATTTTCGTAACAAATATTGTTCGTACCTGTTTATTATTTACATGTTTATGATGAGATTGTTTTTTTAGTTACTTTTTATTGTTTCAATTTATTAAAAATTATTTATTTTTTTATTAAAAAAATCTAGTTTGAAATACTTTGTTCACACCCTACCGCCCCCTCCCCCCCATGTCAAATTTCTCGCTACGCCACTGCCTATAATAGTGATCAATAGCGCTTTCTCGTTACAGAGACAATAAGCCCCTGATGATTTCTTACTCAAAAATTGTCCCAAAAACCCACGCACCCACTAGTGGGTTCAACTTTTCCCTGAACGAGTTTAGCGATATGTCTCGTAATCAATTCCTCATGAAGAGCAGCACACGCTTAGCAGGAAGGGGAAGCGTATTTCATCCATCAAATACGTTGTCATGTATTAATAATGTCGAGTTTACCAACAAAATGAGCAAAAAATAAGTTTTTAAACTGTATGAATAAGATCATAACCTATGCAAACTGGTTGCTTCATTAAGCAAACTATAAAAATTAATTGTTCCGCTGTCACTTTTAGTAGTACTAACTATTTCTTATTTTGGTTTTGCTACATCTTGGACACGTAATAAGCTTCTTTTTTATCATATTAAGTTTATTACACTGTAAAAAAATAATTACACATTTTAACACAAAAGAACACAATACTGTGTTAATCGAGGTCCACACGGAATTCTGTATATATTTACACATTTCTCTGTATGTAGCAGTATGTTAAAGGTTTAACAAAATCCACTATGTTAATATAACAAATGGCATATGTAACTTTTACACATTTCTGTGTTATTTGTATCATTGAAGGTGTAGGCTTTACACATTAACATATCAATTTTATTGTATAATAGGTATTGATATGGAAGACCTATCTTTTTAATTTGTTAATTATGTTCCTTTTACTTTCAAAATAATTTTTATATATTATATAAAGCTGTTTACAGGCCTTTTAGGCCCAGAGAAATAATTTTTAATAAATATAATTTTTGAAATACTTTTATTTTGACATTTTCTAGAGGTTCTGCCTATCGTCGAGAATGCATTGAATATAGCCTGGAATGTTCTATTAAACGGCAGAATATATGTATTAATAATTATAATTTCAAAAGCAAACAGCTTCCGCATCAATATAAAGAATTGTCTGAATTATGATGTAATTATAAAATAAAAGATATTTTACTTTTTATGATTTTATTAAAAAAATAAAATTCTGTTCAAATGAACAACAACCAAGTCTGCTAGCAAAATATGTATGTATTAAAATTAACAGTATAATAGTACATATTGTAATAAGGGACTAATAATGTTCTAGTAAATCGTAAACAATGAAACAACAAACAAAGATGTATTTAGGCACTAGATAGAAGGAGTTTACGAAAATTAACTGGTAGTGATCTGAACATATAATTTTCTTTCTCTAAAGTTACAAAAATATTTACATTGCACAAATAAATTGCTTTAAAAGCATAATTGTGCAATATTTACATCTATTATTTTTGACACAGTAAATTTTATTTTATTGAGTAGCTAGAGGTAGCTCGCTAGATGAGGATAATTACATATCGCGTATTCTTGTTCATCCGTCGGTTGTGACACAGGTGAACATCAGTCAATAGCTAGCTATCAGCTAACAAGCTCGAAACCGATAAATATGGCACCGTTGTTGGTTGTTGACGACTAACTGTGGTTGTTTACTATAGGTTTTTCAAGATGTAGGGAAGAGCCCAGTATTTGCATAGTGCATAAATTACGTTTAGTTTTAGTGAGATGTTAATCTCGTAATTTATGCTTTGCTAAAGAACAATAATATTTTGTAATTTTAAGTTTTTCTTATCTCTAAAAGTTAGAAATTGTTAATTTAATTTATACGAGTAATCAGGTGAATGTTGAAATTAATTAACCGAATAAAGGTTCGTTTAAGAGTAAGTACCGTGGCAGACACTGACAGATACCATTTATTTACATCTAGCGTGAAATATTCTTTCCGAGAATACTGGCCGACCACGACCCGTGTCTGTTGGCGTCTGCACAACCGTGTTACGATAGATATAAATACGGTAATACACATTGTATAGAATATTATTTTGTCTGACACCGCACGTGTCTGACACGCTGGATGTCTGTAGATATAAACGGACCTTAATTCAACAAAATAATTTGTTAAAATAACGAAATATCGTCTTGCTCTAACGAATAGTCTTTATTTGAACAAAATATATTTTTATGTTGTTTGTATCAGCTTAACTAATATAAAATGGTCAGATTGTCTTACTGCTTCTGAAATAGAACCAAATATTTGGTTAGTTTGAATAAATATTTCAATCAAAGTGAACCATGTATTTAGAAATCAAGAGAAATAATCAATTGACTGAAACATATATTTGTTGTGCATATATGACCAAATAATTTAAATATCTTTGACTTGATCAACTAGTTTTCTCTGTGTACACTGAACAAGTCACAAGTCAGTTTCCAAAACTTTTATTCAAATTTAATTTTAGCCAAGTACGACTGTTCTCTGTTTTGTTGAGATTAATTAATTTCATTACCTCCGTGGTTGGCAACAATTATCGGAGTTCAGAAATAATTGAAAATACATTTGTCACCGATAGATAAAATACCTAATGTGCTTATTACATTCTCATGCAGAATTAAGTAAAGCAAGATATTTAAATGTGTTAAAAGCAGTAGTTGAGTAATGTTCATAAGTTCTCAAGCAAGTCTTCATTAAAATTCAAAACTAATAGTAGAAAATTTTGATCTGGGAGCACATTCAAGATGTGGTACCACTAAATTCTTAATTTTCTTTCAATATTTTGATGTTAACACGTTGAACAGTCTCCAAAAGTTAATTAAAAAACAGACGTACCTATAAATTTCAGGCAGAAATCTATGCCATCGAACTGTGTGTATGGAAGCTGGAAAAGCTTAGCCTTACACGCAGGTCGATAAAAATGTTTTCTGATAGCCAAGCAGCTTTGAAAGCACTTGGATCCTACCGGTACAATGCAAAAACGGTATGGAATTGTCAAAAGGCTCTGGAGCGGTTGGGAACAAGCGGTTGGTTTGGATACCTGGTCATCAGGGTTGCCAACGGTGTATAACGAAATTACTTACAGTTGACGTCTTGATTACTCGCAAACTGTTTGAAATACTCACATAAAAATCTAGACAAGAGCCGTTTTCCTTTTATACAGAAATCTAATCTGAGTTATGCTTATGTTCATAATGCTTAGTAAAATTAATCGAGATTTCTGGTAAAAGGAAAACGGTTAATCTATTGAAATCAATGATAGAAAAATAATGATTTCAATTGGGAATCAAATTAAGAAAATAGCACCATGTGGCGAAAACTTGATCTGGTCTCGATGACAATGTTTCACAGCGTTACTTTTGAGTTTTGTAAGAAAACATTTAATTAATTGAAGAAACTTAACTATGAAAAAGATAAATAATATCTGTAAAAATAAATAAATAAGACTAGACATTCTGAGACGATTGACATAGAAACTAGTTTGAAATTTGACATCAGGTGGAGCATCTCTTATCTTGAATCGCCAATTACTTAGAACTAATTTTCTTTTCGCGAAAATCACCTACCAAAAGATGGCACCGGAACATCAACTACATATCAATATTAGTACAACTAACAGTAATAGTGCAGTGTAGTCCATTAAATGATTTATTAATTATTTATATGATCCCAACCATATCCCAACTACTTAGAGGCAAAATTGTCTCCGCCTCCAAGCCACTTTTTTATGATATTGTTAAATTATAATATAAAAGGAAAAAAGAAAATAACGCTGAAATATGTGATGTGTTCGTTCGTATTAAATTATAATTATATGTGTGTTCTGTTCGTAGAACACGGAGCACAGATATCGTCAAAATGAACAATTCAACATGGATCAAATAGATGAGCATAAACCACGATCCGTGAAAAAACATAAAACGGATCAAGTGCATAGGCTACTAACCTGTAGATATTCTCCATTACATCCACAGAGCATAGAATATATCGAGAACGAGGAATTATACTCCTGGCATTTTTGTGTTTGGGTATGAAATTCAACTAAGCAGTTGGCGAAATCAATTACTCACAATTACCCATTACTCACAAATTTACTTACAAGTGGTAAAAACGCTCACAAATCTAGTCATTAATCAGACATTGGTAACCCTGCTGTTCATGTAGGTATCCAGGGAAACGAGGCAGCGGACTCGTTAGCAAGGTGGAGTGCCTCTTCCAGCTTCATAGGTCCGGAACCGTCTCTTGACTTAGCTTCGACTACTGCCAAAGCAGTCATCTTGACCTCATCACTCCAAGACGTTCATAGGGGGCACATCGACAAAGAGAGCTAAAAATTTGTTTGAGTTAAATAGGCTTGACTTAAAGACTCTGATTGGCCTATATACTGGGCACTGCCGGTTAAGAAGGCACAAGTTGGGCCTGGCTGAGGAGGCCGAGTGCCGGTTGTGTTTGAAAAGTGACGAATCGGCAGAACATATATTATGTTATTGTCCGGCTGGAGAACGGACCAGATTTTCTATATTGGGCAAAATACATCTCTTGCCAGAAGATCTGGACGGAGTCTCACCCAATAAGGTTATTGGCTTCATAAAGAGGCTAAACCTGTTGGGTGAAATGTAATAAGTATGTGAGCCACAATAGGCCACAGGGTTGCAGTGGAGGGCTAGCTTTTGGCCCACTCACTTACAACTTAGAAACTATAAATTTACTAAATGTGCAATGATATATTCCAAGTAGAATAAATACTTCCACTTCCAATTCCACTTTCAACACTAAATTTATAATTGTCTCTAGGTAGCACATATTATGTAAAAATGCTCATGAATATAACAATTTCTTTGCCTTGAACTACATCCCATCCATAGTTAACTACATTATTATTAGGTACCATTAACATTAACATTAAGTACATCCACAGGACGGCATTATTAATGTTATTTTTTTAATTTCTCAAGTCAGTTTAATATCACATCATTATTGAGAACTTATTTATCTTTTAGGTGCACCAATCTATTTAAAAAATCAAATGATGTTTATCCATTTTTTAAAATTATTTTTAAAAGTAGACATGAACATATTTACAACAACTTCACTGAGAATTGACCCCATGTATACTTATTTATAACTTTTTTACTCAAAATGACATCAGCAATATATCCCTTAAATTTGTCCAGTATGTCACGAAACACCCTGAATAAGTTATTTGAATAGACATATACATATAAATTTGTATTTAGTTCAGCCACCCTACTTTCTTTCGCGTTAATCGTGCAATTTTATTAATTGCAATCAAAGTTTCCAATTTCGCTGATTTGATTTGACGAATTCTGTGTCTGATTGAAATATCAAATTTCCGGAAGTCATTCTTTCCCAACCGGCTCGTAAATTCACATGTAATGTAATATTGTTTACGCTTCAGTGAGATTGTATGTTCCAAATTACTACCTAAGGGTAAAGTTGTCCCTTAATTTTCACCCGTATATCAAAAGGGTAGCTATTTCGCTGACAAGTTCATTTGCTTCACACACGAACGGTTTGGCATTAATAATATATCGGCTCTTAGCGTCGAAAGGTACACAAATTATAATTAAAGCTGCACTGCTTTTATCAACAGAAGCTCGGGGAAACAGTCTATTGAATGTAATATTCAATATATACGTTAAGTATACAGCGTGATAATTTGAAAGCTTGGTTATATCTGAGGAACAAAATCCTTCCAAAACATTTTTGTAATATGAAGACCCAAATGATGTAGTAACTAACTCAAATGCAAATGTTTTGTTTACTCCTGCAAAATCCCCTGCTGCATATCTCCTGTAGCATAGATGCGTAAAGTCAGAATCAATTTGGATACTGGCGATATTGCACTATTGCGTTCTGTTGCAGATTGGATTTGACCTTCGATAGCCGGTCAAAAACATAAAAAATGTTTGTTTTCTAAGCCTAAAGCGTTTGAAAAATTCCAGTTCGCCAAATTCTTCAACTAGTTGAGACTGTAAAAAATAGTTAATATAGAACTTTAAAATAAATAAGGTTTCTTCAAACTTATCGTTGTTTAAATACCTTTGGATGTCGACGCAATACTATATTGGCAACAAATTCATCGTCTTCATCTGAAGCAAATACATTTAAATTTAATGAATCCATTGTACAGAAACATATTAAACAAATAATGTCTACAGAATTTATTCACGTGCAACATATAAACAGTCTTATAAAGTTTGAGGTTATACTGACACTGAAAATGTCAACTAGAGCGCACAGCTGGTGAGCGTGTTCAACCAATACCAACAAAGAATAACTTAATTCAGAGTATATCCCATTAAATGCAAAGGTATAAAATATTCCATAGTTTACACCGACAACTACTTTATTGCTTGTAGACGCAATTATCGAAGTATAGCTAGTTCTTAATATATACTTGTACGGTAGAACCGACCCTAAGTAACGCGGAGTAGCAAAGTTACATCTAGCGGCCAATCGCTACGCCACGTGTATGAGACGTTCTATATCTCAGTAGAAACCATTGGATGCTAACGACCTCTATCGTAATTCGGCGAGAGCGATATGTTGCAAACAGAGAAATCCAGGAAAAACTACTCTGCGGGCTAATGCCCCGACCAGCATTGAATTACACTTGGAAAACAAACAGCGAAAGAAACAGCTTCCGTGTTTGCATTTTCACACTTGTTCAATAGGATTCTATGGAAAACTTCTTATTGTACTTTATAAATACTGATAAAAAAAACAATACGTTATAGAATCTTTTATTTAATCTTAGCTATATATTAGTTTGTAATTTCGTAACACAGTTTTACATTTTAATGTGGTTGTTTTTATATGTATTTGTAGAAAAATTATGAGTTTTATACATTTTTTTCATAAGTGTTTTTTGTTACAAATATCTAAAACGAAGTATTTATGTACCTAACAAATAACTTCCATTGGACGTCACATGCAGCAAATATAATCTTGGAATGATTAACTTAAAGCAACTATTTTTTATTCATCTCATTTTTATAGTATGCAGCCATTAAAAAAAATATATTTTACTATTACTACCGTACCAAGGTCTCGTAGTAAATCCTTTTATTTTATTTTTAATTGCGTTGACGACGTTTCTTAAATATTTATTAAGACATTGGCTTAATTAATTAAGTCTTCCTTCTCTGCAGTATTTCTGAAGTTTTGCATAGAGCCATTAAAAAGTTTTATAGCTAATACGTTTTTCACCAAGTCCCAGTTTTGAAGACCTTGGCTGCACGTGTTTTAGCAAAGTTAAATTTTGCTATTTATTAGTATAAACCAAAGTATAAAATCATTAAAAATGTATTATGCATGCTAATTTATTCAAATGTGTATCCCAGTTTAGCGAACAGTGCCAGGTATATGTAATATAAAGAAAATAATTTAACTCGAACTCATCGTCACTAAAACGAGGACTGTTTTGATGTTAATAATACTCCTATAAATTTGTAAATCCCAATTATTGATTATTACATAAGGGGTGATATTAAATATTTTCTGAAAATAAAGGGGATGCATTATCTATACAAACAATAACAAATGATAAGTTAACTGACAAGTTAATGCAGATATATAGAAAGCATAAAACAATATAATAGTAAACATGATAGTATGAAATAACATTTTTAAGAACAACAAGTATTCTCTCTGAAACGTTCCGACTGTATTACGATGGCGAAGATTTATTATATCATTTCAAGAAGGCGAATCCTTCAAAAACATAACAAATATGTATGTCGAACAGAAGCGTATGACTTAGTGATATACTAATAATAATAAGTACTTTTTACAAATATACCCATCTGGACGTTTAATTAATGGACATTTTAAGATCTACTGTACTAGGTGTTGCGAAAATGTACTGTTTTAATTTTTTTTTTTGAAAATTGCATCATTATTTAAAGATTTTAGGCTACCAGGTAAAGCGGAGTATAACTTTGGACCAAGATAGGTGCGACATTTTTGTTCAACACATTTACTTTGACTGTTAGGTATATATATTTTATTTTTATTTTTCGTGTCATAGTTATTCTGGTAACAATGGTTATTACTTACATCTATGACATTCCGAAATCTGATTGGTAACGTATTTCTACAGGGTGTTAGAAGTTTCACTGCCATACCTTCAATATAAGATAGATAAAGTATAAATGAACAAAAAAGTTAAAAGCATAACTCAAGCTATTCTTAAACTAAATCGAGCTACAACGTAGCAACAGCGCGAACACGCTGTATCAGGTGAGTGGTTTTTGGGTTGCCTACCACGTACCAGCTTGTTTTTTAGTGATGACAACAAATCCGAAGATAAATAACTATTGTGAAAATTAATGAATTTAGTTTAGACAACTGTTTTACAATTTTATTTTTTAACAGAGAATGGTAGAATTAATGATTTTTAAGCATATTAACAGGTTGACTGCCATGTCCACCCAAGTGGGTGGACCCGTGTGCCTCCTACTGGTGCCGAAGCGATATTTTCATTATTTATCATCGTATAATAATTTTGTAGGTACCATTGTATTTCTCATGACCCAAGGAAGGTATTGAAAGGCTTAAACTTGACTACCCACTTAGGTGGATAGCATAGTTTTCCAAGTCATTGCTATGCAGTGTCCATTTAAGTGGGTGGACAAGAAAAAAATATTAATTAAACAAGAAAACTTATTTATTTGGATTGTGAACCTTTTCAAAACATAAAAATGGTTTATTAGGGCATGTATTACAAAAAGTGCTCACTTTCTTGGCTTTACTTTTGGCTTCTGTTCTACTAGAAGTAGATGCAATTTGTTCGTAGCAGTATTTTCAGTTTTTAATTGTGGCTCTACAATGAATGTATATATGGAAAACTTGTTAAGATGCGCTTTAATATGACTTACCGTTTTATTTTACCGGATTGTGTAAGATTGGTCTTCTATAAGTAGTGGTTTGTAGATTTTGTTAACCTGGGTGTTCGAGACCTTTCTTGTTCTTCGGCAATATCCAATAAGGCATAAACAATCTTCATTCTAAATTGTACAAGCTTCATTTTTCTTTGCTCCTTCTGTAAAGAGGATCATACGAGATAGGAGTTTACGATCTATGTTCCAAATATTATATCATCAACTACTTTGTGGTACCACCTAATGGATTTTCTAATGGCAGAGTGATAAGACGATAGTTGGTGTGATATATCAATGCCGCTTTTCATATTATTGTACTCAAGAATCATATCTGGCTTTATAATTTCCTCATCTTTTCTGTTTCTTTTTTCCAGTTGGCACCATATTAGCACAAAATTTTGTAGAGACACAGTAGACATCTCTCTTATTCCTCCACTTTAATGCTACGCAGCAGTAACTTCTTTCGGAAATCCCTTTCGATTTTTGGGATAAGTACCCGCAAAATAAGTCTTCTGATCAATCAGTTTTTCAGCAAGAGGTACACTAGTATAGAAATTCTCCCTTGGCCCAAATAGGGAGTCATTAGGGACATGACAACATTAGTTGCAAGGAATCCGTAATTGAGATCATTTTCATTTTTCTGTCCACAATACGGTATAATCCTGTATGTGTATCCTACTTGATCACAAAGCTTAAATTGTTTTATGCCATATTTATGTGATTTTCCCGGAATGTATTGCTTAAAATTTAGTCTCCCAGTAAAAGGTACCATTGACTCATCAATTACTTATTTCAAGCCTGGATTTTTGACTTGCTGAAATTTTGTTTGCACATGCTCAAGTAATGGACGTATTTTGCTTAGTCTATCACCTTGAATAGCCAAAATGCCAAAATCGTAACAAAATTTGAAAACGATTTCTGGTCATAAAAGAGCACATTTCATTTTTATATATTCTCAAATCGGACGAATAAGATTCGAGACAAGGCATATGCACCAACCCCATCTATATTCTAAGACCCAGAAAAATTTTCATTTCTTGGATATTTGTTTATTTCCAGTATTTGTACTCACTACTTTTTCTGACAGTATTATTTTCCAAAAAAGTTTCAGCATTTTTGTTTCTTTCTCTAACCATTCAATTATGTCATCAGATATGAAAAGTTTGTAATAATCAATGTGTTTTGCAGTACTTGGGTCGAATGGAACGTTTACTTCTTCGTACGTTCTTTACTGGTGAAAGGAAATGTAGGTTGATTTGTATATGTACAGTCATTCCATAGCACATCAGTATTATTGAGATCACCATTTTCAGATAGATCACTATAACTTGAGTCACTTTCATTACTACCATTGTTATTGTCACCACCCACTTCATGGTTTTCCTCACCATCTGATGACCAATTATATTGGTCAGTGTCATCACTGGGTTTGTACTCGCTTCCAGAATCTTGGAATGGCTCTTCGTTACTACTTTCGCAGATTGTCAATGCTAATTCTTTCAATTCTTTTTCAGTCAAGATTTTTTTTGGGTTACCACTTTCCAAAAAACCTAAATTTCGATTTTTACGATTCTTTTTATAGCACGTGATGAACTAAAGAAGTAACTGTCTACCCATCTGAGTGGACACAAAGACTAAAAATCAGCTGTTTTTTGACAGTTCAGATGGGTAGTATTACAGTTTTCTATGTCTGTAAAACTATTATCAAACATATAACAGGAATCTATATTACGAATATAAATTATATTCGATGATTTGGACAACAGATGTCAACACAGTAACTAAATAATCAATTAAATACAGTACACCCATTTGGGTGGACATGCCCGAGAATTTGAGTTTTGACATAAGCACTATTTTGAGTTACCAAAAAATACGCTTGGCAGTCAACCTGTTAAAGTTTAAATTTTGGTGATTTTTAAATAGTAATAATAATATCTCAACTCCTCATTCTTATCACGAGGATTAGTCCAGAAGTCGACGAGTTGTGCGAGAAAAGGGGTGGCATATTATTATTATGAAGGCCGCAGTTGCGCCTAAGAACGCCTTACGTTAGTAGGCCCTAATCACTATTCGGTGCAGGAATGAAGGAAATATCTAAAACCTTATTAATTAGGGGAGTGGTCAAACGTCGGCCGGAATCAATTTCTCACATTGACCCAAACCAACATTCTTGCACCCTACCATATCTACGGGGAGGGTGCCAATCCTCTCTGTAGATATAGCTGGTCTACGGTCTACCTGTCGCAGTATTGGAACCTGCCGGCAGGGTGGCCATCTTGATTCAAGTACTGACACCTTAAACCGCTGGGCCACCACCGACCAACTATGTAAATGTAAATGGTAAAAATAAGTAATGAAAACCTCTAAGACGACTCACGTCGGATAAATAATCACAATTTTCGTGATGCAAGTATTTAAATTAGTTTTTCAAGCGACAAAAATGGTTTACGTGTATAGCAACTCAGAGTTGATGGATATCTTTTAATTTATGGTGATGTGAAAATGCTTTAGAAGAACGATTTCTCGGCAAACATGTGCCAAATGCGGTGAGTGCAAGTGTAGTGCAATCTAATCGCCGAAGAGATGGAGGTCCAGGATCTCCATGGCGTATTGCAGCAGTGTGGCATATCATACACGAATCTCAATTATATCTGTCTAAGCATTAATAACAGGTGATTAGACGAGGAGGACTGGTACCATGGCCGCCATGATCTCCCGATCTAAATCAGTTAAACTTTTTTTGTTGGAATATTTAAATGAAGTGTATTTCACTGAAGTAGACACTATTGATGATTTACGCAAACGTATTATACCTGCTGAATAACTTACGAGTTCAAAACGAACAAAAAGCAGAAACATTTGTGTTAGTTTCTTGAAACTGGGTAAGACGGGCCCAAAATCTTGTTGTCGTGACAGGTATGTCAAAATATTTTATTAATTGAAAGCTCAAATTAATTCTCTTATGGCCGGTTTCTCAACATTTGGCGCAATCCATTCGATAACTATTGAGTAGATAAATTTATCAGACCGATAACTTTATATTGGTTTCTGAACGCATGCATTCCAAATTTTGTTGAATACATAACAGTTGAATGGATATCTTAGTATCTGCAATAATCATAGAAGGAGCTAGCAAATGCACAAGTGTTTGCAGATGCCATTATGGAAATAAGACACTTTCAAAAAATAATTGTAGATGGCGTCACTATCGCTCTAATAAAATTGTTAAGCACATAACCACAATTTACATTTATCATTTTATCGTGTATTTATTATTTACATACCCACCTGTTGTTCGAGTTTTGAGTTTCCTTATAATGTCAACAGAGTAAAATGGAAAATAAAGAAAATATAAAACGTGCACGCAATTTCAGACTTTGACAAAAACGTTTACTTTATATACAAGTATAAACATTCAGTACCTAATGATATCACGTCACATTAACTAAATAAAAATATATACAATCCTGTTGCATAAAAACGAAGTTATTAAAACCTTTTCTAATACTGACAGCGAATTTGTTCTATTACTAGACACTTGAATAATATCCTATCAAATCTATCAATAAATTTAGTTCGTTTCGTTAAGGGCGCCGTTTTTATATGCAAATTTTCAACGAATTCCATAGCTGTTTGTTGAGACAGTCTAAAAGAAATCTGAGTAAGTTAGAATGAATATCTCTTCACTATGTCAATTGTACAAGTTTTCTCCAGGATATAAAACAATTTCGAGGCAGACAAGTCATTTAGAATAAGAAAAAAGAGCATAATTTTCACCTATTATGTTTACGACATTATAAACATTATCACATTCCCGCAGAATTCTTTTAAAAAACTAGTAGCACTTGAATTTATGTAAATTATCAAGTATTTTTCACGGTGTATAGAACACAGTGATAAGGTACAAATTCACGGTTTTTCATGTGCTGCAGCACATTTTCTCTTCAAAAGTTAAATGAAATGATTCAATTTCAGTATTATATTTTAGTACTACGCTAATAAGAACCTCCACCTACTGGGTGTATTTTTTTGTGCATCTTTAGATACAATTATTTGTACTAGAGACGCTGTACTTTTCATAGTGGTTTTCTCTTTCACGCTAACGTCTTGGCCGTTCGAGATATCTGACTATATTTAAATATTCTCTGAAGAAGCACACGAATCAGAATTTTCCATTGAACATAGTAATCGTCACGAAAATATCAAAAAGTCTAGAAAAGTTGGGTTAAGCCTTACAATAAAGATGTAAACAAGCAAAAGCTAAATCAATGCGCGCGTGCCCTAATGTTTATTGGACAGATATCTTACCATTTTTTTTTTGGATATGTGTTCGATAACTTATGCAATAGATAAGCATTATCGGATGGTTTAGAAACCGAATTCATGGGATATCTCTACTTTATGAAATCGATAAGTTTATTTAATAGATATCTACTACTTGAGAAACCGGCCATTAATGACAATAGCGGCAAAAGCAGTTGAATTTGCTGTATAAAATAGCCGTTATAAAATGTTATTTCTTTCCTTGGGAATTTTTTTCTATTTTTTGTGCAGTCGTCGATTGCATGCCTGTACAGTGGATTAGTTCCCAGTGCCGTATAGAAGTGTATTTTTAAATCATTTTTGAACTGCTCTTTTTGATTTTTTCTTTACAAAATTATATTTGTCCCCTGTACAGTTTAATTTTTTTAGATGAGTTCTGAATAATCCTGTATAGAAATGGTTACAAGGAAGCAGAAATGGTTTGTAGATAAACTTAAGTACAAAAAATAAAAAATATATATTGACTCCTTATGCAAAACTGAAATAAAATGAGATAATTAAGTTAAATTATTTATTGTGTAGTGTATTTAAACTGTAACAGAACATAAATACCGGCCATTAATATCACGTCCGTTAATAGAGTGGTGACGGTAGCCGAATTTGAAAACATGTTAACTTGCGTTTTTAGACCTCAATGCGACGCGGCCTGACAAATTTAAGACGCAAATTAGTGAGGTGCATTATGACACGATGCACAGGTTTGCATCATTGAATATAATTGTGCTGATCAGCTATTAATACCTCTAAGAACACCTGTTTACCACTGCCAAAATGCGGCTGTTGGCCCGCTAAAGATGTCATCTATCCTGGTTTTTTTTTGGCAAATAATCTACCGATGCACTGTGCAACACATTTACTGGAGCCAATTAATTATACACTGTTTACTGGTTCATTTAAGCGAGGAGTTTTTTTACTCTCATTCTTTAGTCAGTGGAACAGCTTTGTTAAGTTTGGACCACATTTATTCAACCGAAATCGGGTTAGGAATGATGCGTTCGCACTCTAGCAAAGTTTCCCTATGTCGATGGTTAAACGGGCATTTCTTCGAGGTATACAGTAGGAAAATGTGCTATTTATAATTTAAAAGTCATTTAGTTGATGTCCTTTTCATAGAAGACCTATTTGTTTATTGATACATGAATTCCAGTAGTTCTAATGACCAATGTTTTGTAACTAGTTAGTAGAAGTCTTGTAAAGGTATTTAAACTAATGTAAATCATTTTTTCTACAATTCCTATTAATGAAGTCATATATATATGTTGTATGTTTGATACCAAATATCTAGATATGCAAATGAACAATTCCATAGACAAAGCTATATTTAATACTTGTGTAAAATAAAAATTAATGTACCTAAATTTACCACAAAAAAGACGTGTACCTGTCTTAACGAAATAATTCTATAACATTCGAAACTCAAATTCAACCACAGTAGATGAGATTTGATCTATGTCTGCATTTTCAGGATTGCTTCTTTAGGTGGCCTCCTTTAATTGATTTAGATATCTAACTATAAAAATTATTACTTATACAGGGTTAACTATGACTAAGTACAAATATTTTAAGAGGATATAGAAAAAAATATGAATTAACAGAATTTCCTTTCAAAAAGTTTCCAAACTTATTTATAAAGCGAAAAAAAAAATTTTTTTTTTTCGATATTATATTAAATCCTTATTTAACGCCGCCAATGCGAGAATCAGAGTATGCAATCAGCAAGCAACCGTCATGCAACAGTCGACCACAGTCGGCAGTCGGTTCAGTCGAGTCGGTTCGCTGTCATGTTATAAGTTAATTTCTGTGTTTACGTTGTAGTTTTGTGTTCTTCTTCAGTTTTTAGTGCCTTATTTTAATTTTAAACGTTTTATAGTTAATAAATAAAGGAATATGTGTCGGGTACAGATATTTTCCCACAATATAGTTCGCCGGTTTGTTTTTCTAGGTTATGGGACAAGACTGCCGCGGGTGTTTTCTGTTATCTATTAGAACCTACCTACTCATCTCTTTCTTCGATTTTGTTATAATACATAGGCATTGTATCTAATTGTACCCACGGGAAGTATGTTTATCGGTAGTGAGTGAAAATGTAGTTTTACCAGTTTGTAACCAAATAATGAAAAACGAATGCAAAATACTAGAGCTAACTGGATTAACTGTTACCTACCTATCAGATATTATTACTAATAAGAATGTTAATTTTTGTCGTTTCTGCATTTAGAACACTGCAAACGACCGCATGGTAGTTGTTGATAGATGTTGAATGTCAACTATGGATCTAAGCCATAAGCCATCTCAGTCGATACTCATCATAGGCGCCGACTTTCCGTAGGAAAAACGGGTTTTGCCCCATTTTTTAAATATCGAGCTAAAATTCTGGAATAACTTTTTTATCGTCTTTTAGGGCTCCCTGAGCACGTGGTTAAAATTTTTGTACTTAGTCATAGTTAACCCTGTATAATTTAAAATTATTAAAGAAATTAAATTTTGAAGCGACAATGTAGAAAGTGATAATAATAATCTGTCAAGATAAATATAAATTAAAGACATTCCCCTACTTCATTCAGATATCTCTGCCCTTTATGCTATCTTTTTTATATTACACCCACAATATCTACCCATATATTAATTATTATTTAAACTCGTACAGAGGTTTATCTTCCAATTCCATATTGCTGAGAATGATTGGTTCAGTCAGTTCTCTGGGCATCTACTTTTGTCGTCTTCTCCTCCGAGGTCTCCACCTGGAGTTCGTTCGAACGGGAAACAGTCAAAACGGGGAGGTTTGTGGTTTGTGTGGGCTTCAATGGAAGGACGAATCCGATAATCCTATTCCTCTATCGGTTCTTCTGAATTTGGGTTCCTTAACAGATAATCTGGTAGAAAGTTTTTCCAGTACAATGCTCTACTCCGTAGTTAAATTCATGTAATAGAAGAGCTTACCGTGTCAACTTCTATCATAATTGCTGTAACTAGCTGTTCGAAGCAAGAAGGGTATATCTTCTAGGAGGAGGGAACAACGTTAAATATTGCGCTGAAGTATCATATGATGCAGCGGTCTTCTTCGGTTATCTCTTCACAAGGTTGTTTGCATGTGTCTGAAGAATTATCTCTGTTTGGATCTAGTCTACTTAAGGTTATAGGTTTCCATAGAGCTTATTTTGCTGTCTGGAAGGCTTCTTCTTCGGATTCCTATTCGAAGGTACGTTTTCCCACTAAGCGGACGTTGGTTTTGGTTAAACGGACGGTCAGCATTGCCATATTTGGCACGTATTCTCGGAGCCAGTTATCCGTGTCAAGGAACTTTTGCACATCTTTTTTGATCGGTGAACAGTAAATCCCTGGACTCACAACACATGTTTCTCTTGAGCTTCATTGGTGCTAGTCATGATCTTGTAGCCCAAATAGTGTAGAGTGCCTGGCCCAACCTTGCATTTTTTTAATGGACAACGTAGTTCTTGCCTTTGTAAATTGATGCAGTTCCAGTTCAAGTGTTCATCATGGTCGGCGCGATTATTGGAATATGTGTCATCTAAATATATATAACCGGCAGAAAACATTTCAGACATAAGTTTATGGAAAGTGGATTAGTCCAAATAGCATAACAGTAAATTCATAAAAGACTCCATTTGATGAACTAAAACTTTCTTTCTTGTTATTATAGGTCAGAGAGGATGTTTGTATTTTCTTAACCTGTATAAATAAACTTTATAGATCTTTTGTTATTGTGACGAAGTAAAAAGTTACCTACTAGATTACCCCAAATATTTTTTGTAGGAAAATTGAGAACACGAAGAGTAATATAGAGAGGAGCAATAGAAAAATATATAAAAATAAACAATGTATGTATATAAAAAAGTTTATGCAATTCTGACGTGGCAAACTTGCATGTTCTAAATAATTTTATATAAAGTATAATAGTATAGTTTATTTTTACAATTGTACATAGGTAGCATACAGAAAAAAATACTGTTATAATTAGCTTAGTTTATTACCATCAAGAAATTACATGGAATGTCAACAGTAGATACAATTTCTGGTGTACATAAATATTTATAGAATGCTTTAGCAACTAACATGTCGCTGGGTATAAAACTTAGCAGCAATATGTACATTAAAACTATAGATTAAAATAAACAAGACAAAATATGAATATGAAAGAGAGGTTATTAAAACCAACAAAAAACCGAAAATGAAGTAAAATAAAGTAAATTAAAAATTTGTATTACAGAAATATTCATTTATGTTATAGTAGGCACTCAGTTTATCCTTGATTTGTTTCTTAATAATTTTAGCATTACGATTTTTGTACCATTCAGGTAATTTGTTATACATTTTTATAGCTAAGTAATTTGTACTGCATTGATTAGTATTTAATCTATGGTATGCAAAAATAAACAGAAAATACAGTGAAGTGGAAACGATCCACGTTTACGTGTTTTCAGTGATAACACATCTCATGTTCTAATTTGTCCTTCGTTATTTATTCATTTTTCTTTAGTAGTATTTCATTCCCAGCCTGTGTCTTGATTTGTTCTATCGAGCGAGAACAATATTTAAATATTATGGGCATGTAATGATGAACTATTTATTCGATCTACTAGATATACTAGCTTTTTTCCAACACGACACCTGACTAGTTTGAAACCTGTCCGAAGCCGTCAGTCAGTTTAATATTAGATACAACCCCGCTGCAGTAAGTCGGTGAACGATTTGGCTATCCACTTGGGATAGGTTTCCAACCAGTCAGGTGTCGTGTTGGAAAAGAGCTACTGTATACTACAAAACAAACGACCGAATTTTTTCTGAGGTCATTACAGAAGAATAACGAAACGTTTGATGGTCTAGGCTGCTACAGTTCCAGTCTTAGCAGTTCACCCTTATTTGAGGAGTGATTCTTACCGTGCCACCAATAGCACAAGTGGCGTTAGCTAGTCAAATTGGAAAGGATTGGAACAGACTCGTCCACATCGATCCATACTTAGATTTTAATTCGGCAGCTTTGGGAAAGGTTTGACGCTAGATCGTTGAAATATTGAGTGATGACAACGATTTATTGTTGGTGGGTGCGGAATTTATAATAATGCATTCTTCAATACAAAAAAAAAACAGCGGCCTAGGCGTTGGTAGATGACAACACCATTTAAAAATAGAAGCTTCTACAGTGACAAATACTTAATTATGATTATTAAAGCTCAAGTCTAGTTCTCATCAACTGCAAACACATTGAATACCAGAACTACTATAAACCGGCTACAAATCCTGTCTAGACTAAATCAAACATTCCTTTAAAGTACCACTTGAGTAGCGAACGCAATCGAACACCAACACCAAACTTGAGGAAACCATTGGGTTTGGTTGGGTCGCGTCGTACACACCGATTTCAATGCTTTCGAATCTTTTCCACATGTGCCTTGGTTTGTGTTGGAATCTCGGTCCAAACGCGTCTATAGAACCAACACAAGGAACAAAATATAATCAGAATAAAAGCAGATCCAAAATTTCCGTCTACAGGTAGGAAATTGTATAGTAATTCTGTGATTCACCTAGGCTACGACATAAAATCATAATGATTTGAGAGTTCAGTAAACTTATTTTAATCAACGGATACCGGATAAATTAGGTTAATTATCTTTTCATCTGTGAAATCTTAATGTCATTCGTTACGCGAATGTTAACAAAATCGAAATTTTTAAACAGACGACAATTTGCTCGACAGTTTTCCATTTGTTCAATTCAATATTTAAGTACTCAACAAAGACCTTCCGATAGTGACGCCATAGTATTATGACACTGCTCGACTGGACCGAGTTCATTTGAACTCATACCTCATACCTTCATAATCATAGGATTTCATAACATTGACTTCCAACCATTCCCAAAAGTTTATCCTTCAGTGTTATTGAATTAAGGAATTAACTTAATGTTAATGTAAAAAATATGCAAGCATATATTCACCGTTTCATATACAGAGAGGTTTTAAATTATCGATTTCTCTTACTTATTGTGCCAAATATGGTGAGTGTATGTTCTATATTGAAGTTAAGGTATTGGATATTGCTAGAATCTTTTGTGTCGTTTATGAAGGTATCATCGTAGGGAAAACAGAGGAAAATAGTTATCTCGTTTCACATAAGAACATTTTAACACAAACAATTCTTCACGTTCGAGAAAACTATCTCACTTTGATCCACATCAATTTACAAAAAATCAATCAGTATGATAGATACTGCTGACCATAAAACCGCATTTGTATTATATCGGCAAAGTTAAAGAATGGGTTGTATGGAACTGCTAATTTTGAGGAAAATCAACGACCCTGTTCTTCTCATCTTAGAATAATCTCAGATTTGTTACTAGTGAAAAATGGTTCTCTTATGTCAACGCCAAAGACAGAAACTCTTAAAAGAAAGGCAATTGTCCAAACAAAATCTGATGAGCTATAGAAGATGTGATCTGCTATAAATTGCTACCGAGGTTAGTTATCAACAACTTTTCGCCCTGAGGCAATTAAAAAGAGACTCGAAAGTCATCACTGAGTGATTTAAGTCAGCCCTCAGACTGCTACCTTTACAAAATCAGTTATTCAGCAGTTTGGTTGAGATGTTATTCCATATCTGCAGCCTTCCAGGAATCTTTAATGATAACGTCACGAGTAAAATTTTTCGATCTCAATTCACAGGACTTTGTTAAGTTTGAAATATTATAATATGTAGGTAACAGATATCAGTAGAAATATAGGAGAGAGCGAAAAAGAAAAAATAATTATCCTAAATTTTGCTAAGGCAACTGTCTACAAAATGTGTATGTCAATCGACGAAACAGTTTTGTGCTGTATAATCTGAAACGTAAATAAATTTAGCACAACTTCAAAAGTTTAACTTTTAGAGCGAAGGTTTTCAGTTATTTCTCTCAGGTTTTATCCAAAGTTTGTAAGGTGGTGTAATACTAAGAAGCCTTAGTTTAACTGAGCCGATATTATATTATGTAATTATTTCTCCCTAATGTGCCATAATTTCATATTTAAATAGACTCCAAGGAACAACTGCCTATTGATTGCATAATTAATTAGGAAAACCTAAAAGCTGCAGTTTGGGAACTTTTAACATAAAGCAAGTAACATGAGCCGTTACCGTTTAGAGTTTAAACAATACTTTGAAAAGTTTTCCTGAAAACTGTTTTGCTAAAAATTGAGGAAGAAATATGGCATTAATTAAGCTTTGCGGTTGCATAAACTTGCTCGACCGTAAAAGTGCTAAAATACTTAATAAAGGCATAAATTTAATGAAGACATAAGAAGAAATATTAAGTTACAAACGAAAGAACACAGTTGATTGTAAAGAGTTTAACGAGGAGATTTTTTTGTTCTGCCTATTTAACAGAATCTAATTTTAAGTGGTAATGAGGTTTTTATGTGGCAGTAGTACATGTTCACTTATTAATCTGAAATTATACAGGGTGGTTTTAAAAGTGGGATATCAATTTTAACTGGTGACAGCAGGCATTAAAATAAATCATTATAGAAAATATTGTCCTAATAAATGTTTTTTAATAACCGGGATAACTTTAAAGTTATTATAAATTTTGAAGCCGACTCTGTGTAACCCTAACCTACCCTAATAAGTCAATGAACTATTTTACAATACATCATCGATAAGCTTTATAAGTTGCGTGCGCAGTCTGCGGCGTAATCACAGTTCTTTTATAACATTAACCTTAAATAACAGCGTAATACGTACGTAAACGAATTACGATATTATACCAGTATTATTTTAGCTATTTTCTAGTGTGAGCGTAGTATCATTTTGTGTTACACGTAATTTGCTGACACAGTGATACAACAGTGGTCCAAGTGTATTGATAATAATGACTTGTTGTTGATATCTTATTAGTGTAACGGAAAGTGTAATGGCTTTCCATGTTTCACGAAATGCATAGAAAATTTGCTTATAAATTATACCAACATATAATCAGCCACATATATCCAGCAACCTTAATAAAATGTTTTTGGAAACTACTACATTATTAATATACAGGCTGCCCAGGATATAAAACTTTTTTATAAAGCGAAAAAAACTGTTTTTCAAAACTATATTAAATCCTTATTTATCGCCATCACTGACTTTCTGTCAGCCGCGAGGTTAGGTATATTCCTCCAAAGTTAAAGGTGTCAAACGTAGTGACAGGTCACCGCGTTGACACATACTTTGTAGTTGACACGTGTATCGGGTTACGCCGCTTTGAAAGAAAAAAAAATATTTACAAAATGTAGATTATTATTTAATGATTCACGCGATATGGTAGCACAGGGAGGCGGCACCTACCTTACTAATTTATTTCCAATATTGATATTTGGAGAAATTTTATCATTTTCTGAAACTAAACTAATCAGAGTACGTACCCATATGCATTATTTTTGATATATGTAGACGTCATCTGTAGGCCACTAATGCAAGGTGCACTTCAAGGCGATAAATTTTTAAACATCTTGTGTTGTTGGGGAATTAAATTCTGTTAATACTAATAATAAATATTAACAATAGTCACCGATGTTTGCATAAAATAATTAGTAATATTTTAAACTATAACATCCCAAGATGTTTACAACGTCGCGTGACGTTAGTCCGAGTAGCGGAGGTTACACGAAAAATGTACGCCTCTGTTGCGCCAGTTTAAAAGGCGTACTTCTATTCACTACTATGTATACTCGCGTCAAGAACTCAGACGTCTTACGTCACAGCTGACGTTACATATTTGTTTTTATTGTCAACGTAATTTTCGATATTTGGTCGCGTTAAAAACAATAATTTTTTGCAATTTAGTGCAATATATAATGCAAACTTTTAGTGTAGTATATAGTTGTATTACTGTCAGTTGCAGTTTCTTAAATATTTTCATGAATATATGATGAATTATTCATTTGTTCGTATGACGTAAGTCGTCTGAATTCTTGTCGCGAGTATATAATAATTACTTTGTGATATGTTAACTAATCCGTAGCACTGAAAAATACTGTTTTTGAATATATATATAGTAAATATACAATAGGAAACGCAAGGACCTAGAGGCCGAAGTTACGCGATTTTTAGACAGGTACAATACTGGGTCTAACTTTTGGCGCAAATATGGACGTAAATAAAGAGCCTAACTAGCAGCGCATTTTTCGTGATTAACATTCTAGATTATGTTATTTTAGAACAGTTACTGACTAATTTTAAACACTTTATAGTAATTAAATAAGTATTTTGTCAGATATGTTAGTGGATAATTATGACGAATCTGCAAGGAGTAAAAATGTGGCAGTGTGCAACGAAAGAACGAAGAATGAATACAAAATACTGCATCTAACCGAATTAACTGTTATATATTAGGTACTTAGGCATTATTATGATTATTAATAAAAATTTTCGTCGTTTCTGCACTTGACAACGCTCCGAAAACGACCGCACGATAGTTGACAAAAGAGGTTTTGCCTCATTTTTTAACCATCAAGCTAGAATACCGAAATAAATTTTTTATTGTCTGAGGCCTCCCTAAGCACGTGATTAAAATTTTTGTACTTAGTCATAGTTAACCCTGTATATCGGTTACTGTGGGTGTCCTATATAGGCCATCGAAAAACTGAAGATATTACTAGTTCTTTGTTTATTTTTCTACACACGGCCCGCGTGTAAAAATAAATAGCGGGCTCGCAGGTTTTCGGCGCTGACCTGCTTCAACCTGCTTTAACTGTGTACGTGTCCATTTAAATGTATGTTATAATTTTCAAAGCACATAAGCACGGACCGGCGCAGGGTTCCAGTAAGCAGGAAACCACTCCCACTGTTTTTTTCCTTTCTTGTATATTTTCCCATTGTAATTAAATACAAATTATGAAGTGGAAATGTACGTACACACAGTTACCAAAGAGTACGCAGGGTGCCAAAAGGTACATATGTGCACTCTTTGAGTGCGTACCGTAAAATGAATTGCACTTCATAACAGACGTATATTGCAGCCATAACATGACCTCCAATAAACAATTTGAACAGTTCAATTTAGGCTCTTAGTTACACGCTACGTTACTTATTCAACAACATTTACGTAATTATAACAATTTACCAACGAAGTTGAAAATGTTATATTATAATATTTAGAATACAAATACACTTTGTGCTGTCACTTCTGATAACGCACACGCACCGATTGTCAACAGTTTAACAAAAGCCCTATCGAGCCTGATTAGGATTGGATTCGGGATAGTTGGAAACCCAAAGAGACCAGGAAAAGAGACCCGTAAGGTGTACCGAGTTGGTAAGCGGGTGCTGTAATTGCTGTAGACGAAAAGGACAAGGGACAAGAATAGCACAAGTGACGTTAGGTGCGAAGTGGAGGTTTAGCAGGTGTCTAGTGGGACGGGAAGGAACGTGGCTAGAGAAGAAAGTAAATACAAGTGGTAGTATTGCTTTGGAAAAATACAGTGAGTCTTTGCGTGCCTAGTTCTTTCCTAAATAAATCTGCGCTACTTGAGTTTGTAATAGTACTTAAGTAATTTATTTAGCAATTTGGTAAGAAAAATAAATAAAATGGCTAATCAAGAATTTAAGCAGCTGATTAAGAAACGTGGGTGTGTAAAGAGCCGCCTTACACTGCTTCAAAAGGTTGTAGATGGGGTTTTGCAAAAAAACATCTGAGGATTAGGCTTTAGATAAAGTCACGTTAATTGAAATAGAGTCGCGATTGAATAAAATTGATAATGTACTGTCAGAATTTGATGAATATCAGAGAGCTATTGAGCTTTTTGTTGATGAGGAGAAGTTTAATAAAAGGTAAAAGTATGTGATCAGTTTGAGGATACTTATGAAAACTTAACTTCCATTTGTAAAATGATTTTAACTGATAATGCATATCAATAAAAAAAATGAGGCGCTAGAGGTTATATCGCAAAGGTCTAGTTCTCATTCAAGTCATGGTAAGGTTGGCGGTGGCTCTGTAGTGGCTTTAAGATCAAAACCTCAGTTACCCCCTATTCCAATTCCAAAATTTAGTGGAACTTTAGAAAATTGGTTAGAGTTTAGGGACACATTTCAGTCTATGATTCATAAGAATGAATCAATGGGAGACAGAGAAATTTTTTTAAGAAGTTGGCAAGTTGGTTGGAATATATTGTCCGACAATTTTTCAATGTTAACCTCGTTCTACTGAACAGCAATAAAGTTATTGTTTGTAAACCTACAGTCCATTTTTGTTGTGGGAGAAATCCTCAACATATGGTCTTACCAAGCCTGATTAGAAGGATTGGATTCCGGATAGTTGGAAACCCGAAGAGACCAGGAGAACTATACTTTGAAGACCCGTAAGGTGTACCGAGTTGGTAAGCGGGTGCTGTAATTGCTGCAGACGAAAAGAACAAGGGACCAGAATAGCACAAGCGACGTTAGGTGCGAAGTGGAGGTTTAGCAGGTGACTAGTGGAACGGGAAGAAACCAGATGCAACTGGTGATATTGCTTTAGAAAAATACAATGAGTCTTTGCATGCCTCGTCCCATATAAATCTGCGCTACTTGAGTTTGTAGTAGTACCTAAGTAATTTATTTAGTAATTTGGTATGAAAAATGGCCGATCAAAAATTTAAGCAGTTGATTAAAAAACGTGAGTGTGTAAAGAGCCGCCTATCACTCTTTCAAAAATTTGTAGATGGGGTTTTGGAAAAAACATCTGATGGTCAGGCTTTAGATAAAGTCACATTAATTGAAATAGAGTCGCAATTGAATAAAATTGATAATGTACTGTCAGAATTTGGTGAACATCAGAGAGCTATTGAGCTTTTTGTTGATGAGGATGAGTTTAATATTCAGTTAAAAGCACTTGGTGAGTTTGAGGATACTTATGAAAACTTAATTTCCATTTGTAAAATGATTTTAACTGATAATGAGTACATCACTAAACAAATGAGGCCCTAGAAGTTATATCGCAAAGGTTGGCGGTGGCTCTGTAGTGGCTTTAAGATCAAAACCTCAGTTACCCCCTATTCCAATTCCAAAATTTAGTGGAGCTTTGGAAAATTGGTTAGAGTTTAGGGACACATTTCAGTCTATGATTCATAAGAATGAATCAATGGGAGACAGAGAAATTTCGTTTTTTAAGAAGTGCTTTAGAGGGTGGATGAGGATTTCTCCCACAATAAAAATGGACTGTAGGTTTACAAACAATAACTTTATTGCTGTTCAGTAGAATGAGATTGACATTGACAACTTGTCGGATAATATTCCGCCAATTTGCTTCTATTAATCTATACAATACAGATACTATAAATCTTCAACAATCTTTATTATTGCAAATAACAATGTCGCCCATATAGATCTCGTATCTTTCGACATCTTTATTTTAGCTGAATAATAATAAATATTATTTACTGAATTACTAAATAATAATAAATATTATTCAGCACTATAAGGAATTAAAATGTGAAATGACAGCGTAATTTCTAATAATAGATTTTTTGGCAATATTTATCTAAGCATTAACTTTTTTAATAAATTGCTGAAAATGTTTTCTTACATCAGCAAACTTTTCATGTATATTTATACACAAGAAAATTGCTTTTAAATTTTCTGGATTATCATGTTCAAGTTTGAAGCAACGAAAATAATTCCTTTGTTTTAACATTAATTTCGAATTTTGGCATACAGTCAAAAGAAATTTGTAATTTGTCGGAAAGCTCCTTTGAGGCTTATAACAAAATCGCAATTAGAAAACATAGTTTTACAGGGACAATTTTGCGTTGGCAACAAATATATGTCACTAAATTTATTGACAAATGTCTTATTTGACTTTCTGCCACGATCTATTTAGAATGATGACAGGACCATAATTTATCATATTTATGATAAAACGAGTATTATAAATTTTATAGTGATATTAACAATAATTATCGATTTCGACGACTATATTAATAAAACGTAATTTTAAATTATGGAACAATTTGTTAATAGTTTGTAGCTGTTAGAATCATTGAGATGTTAATTTTCGAGCCAATTTTATGGTGTCTTTCGTGACTAAATTAATTTATGTTAATAAAAAATATGTGTTTCTGTTTTCTAAAGAAGTTCTTTTTGCAAAATGACAAATGCGAATTGAGACAAATACAGGTTACAAATGATGAGTAAGATTGCACATAGTTTTGATCTAATCTACTTTTACTTGTGTGAAAAATACTTTTGACAATGCATCGTGTTTCTAAGATATATTGGCAAATTGAAGCAGAAGATAGTAAATGTCGTATTACACAACAAGTTTCTTAAGATACTTAACAAAAAAATATATAGGTTAATAAACATGCTGACGCTACTAAAATAACTCATTAATTACGGAGTGGTGATTCTACAGGGTGTTTAAAACTCGATAGTATGGACCTACTGTGAGAATATAAAAATTGTAAATAAAATTTGGAACACGTGGTGTTAAATGGGATGAAGTAAGATCCATTTTCAATGGAAAGTATAATTTTTGGGATTTGACAGAAACGACTAATGACGTCATCAATTATATTTTTCAGGAAACATACCCAAATTATTTGCCTGTTAAAAAGCTCTATTTTTCTAATAAACTTTTATTAGATATTTTTTTGTGTTTCTTCCCGTTTAAAAGTTATAAGCAATATCATCCTAAACATAGACCACCTAGACTGTACCCATGCTATTCAATACAACTATACTAATGAAGCCTCTACAGGGGAGCGGTGGAGTGTGTGCGGAAGATTGGTTCCGTTCTCTTTTGACAGAGTCTGATTCTAGTCATTTTAAAATCTTTATTGCCCTTTAAATAGTGTTACTTTATTTAATACTTGGGGAAGTGCATTGTTGACAATTGTAATAGTCGATTTTTTTAGGTAAGTAATAATCAGAAATAATGGGGCACCTTTTATGGCATTAAACGGGTCTGCGCAGGCATTGTACTGACATTTCCAGTATCGACTCTGTGTTTTTAAGTGCCCATATGTTTAACAATTATTGTTAGTGAGGTAACAAATATTTAATGGTTTATTAAATAATATCATGTGAAACATTTGGTTATGCGCGTACTGGCATCTTGGAAACTATAAGCAATACGAAAATGGGCAGTTGGGAAAAAAAAACTTAATGATGCCTGCAACTACATTTAGGTTTTTGCGTTATTTTGAAGAAAAGTTAATATGACGTTATTCGTCTTTAACTTTTTTATCTGGAGGACTTTTTAAAATCTGAAAACACTTTTCCGCAGCAAATTTTTCGAAGAATTTCACTGTACATTTAGACTTTCAATGCGACGTTTCGGTTTCAAGAAAATTCAAATTCAATATGGCGCCCATACCAAAAAATGAAGTTGATGATTTCGTGCAACCGTAACTGATCGAAATTCTAATTTTGTTTGTAAATACATTGTCGAGAAAAAAATTTTGCGGTTTTTTCTGGTCCTTCGAGAATTAAATGAGTACATTAATGTGCTCACAGATGAGGTGCAGCAGCATAAGGAGCGATTAAACATTTCTTAAAAAAGATAAATTAATATCGTGACAAATAAACAGTAACATCACAATAAAAATCTAAATAACATTGAAATTTCTCAAAAAAACTTACTGCGGAAAAGTGTTTTCAGATTTTAAAAAGTCCTCTAAATAAAAAAGTTACAGACGAATAACGCCATATTAACTTTTTTTCAAAATAACTCAAAAACCTAGATCTAGTTGCAAGCGTCATTACGTTAGCAACAGAATTTTTCCCCAACTGCCGATTTTCGTACCTCTTATAGTTTCCAAGACACGTATCACCAAAATGTTCCACATGGTATTACTTAATAAACCATTAAATACTTGTTACTTCGCTAAGAATAATTGTTAAACATATGAGCACTAAAAAACACAGAGCCGATACTGAAAATGTCAGCACAACGCCTGCGCAGAGTCGTTTAATGCCATAAAACGTGTTCTATTATTTCAAATTATTACTTACCTAAACAATTAAATTTCATCACTATTCCGATCTGATCGGCTATTACAATTGTCAACAATGCACTTTTCCATAATAATTATACAAAGAAAACTCGTACATTTCACAAAATAATCACAATGTTACCACAACGAAAGTCTAACATTGACTGAGAGCATGAGGCCAGCTGGGCCGAGGTTAGGCCGACGGAAGGCTTCACTAGCTTTGCCCTATGTTCAGTCTCGGTGGTGTGTGGTCCTAAAAGTCTCTAAAGAAATACCACCTAAAAATCGCATTAGCGGTGGAATGTTCGTTGTTTAAAGTGCATAAATGTCATTAAGAATAAATAAAAGGATTAAACTCGATATTTCTTTAATACAGTTTAAACAAAAGGTCATGATAACAGTAACTAAACTTAAAAAATGATTTTTTTATTAATATCTGGCGAAGGTGTTTTGTAAACCTTATTTTTTAAAGCCCCCATAAAAAAATCGAGGGGAGATGTGGTGAATTTCCGAGCCCCTGAATAGCTTTGACCTTGTGGGGGGGGGCTCCGTCGTGCTGAAACCATAGGTTTCTCCTTAGCAGCAAATACTCATTCTCTAGAAGTGCAGGAAGTTTATCTTGTAGGAAATCTAAGTAACTTACGCTGTTCAATGTATGTTCATACAAATAAGGCCTAATTAAATGCCTACGAATGATGCCGCATCATACATTTACTGCAAAATGGCCTTGGTTTTGGACGGGATTTATAATGTGAGGATTTTCAATGAACTAGTAGTGTTCGTTGCGCCTGTTTGGCAAACCATTACTGACAAACCGACTTCCGTTCATCCAAAGAACTTGCAGAAAAAGGTTCTGATCAACAGTTTCTACATTTAGTACAATTTGAGCTATAAAATTAAGTCTGTTTTTAATGTGATGCTCAGCAAATACTCCAGATTGTGAATTTTGCAGTAATGATACCCATTGGTCTTTAAAATTCGTTGAATTATTTATTTATCCAAATTCAATTCCCGACTAGCCTGCGGTATAGAATATCATGGATTTTGTTCGAGATATTATAACAGTCTAGCTGTATTAACATTTTTTCTTACCCTTCGGTCAATTATTTGATTCTTCCGAACAGAAAATGCATCTTCATCTCGTCGTAAGGTTGCCTACAATTTTGTAGAAGTTCTATGATCAGGATACTTTTCTCAATATAAGTACAGCTCTTCTTGATTTTTTGTGACTCGTCGTAAATTACCAATGTATACTAGCGACAAGAATTCAGACGACTTACGTCATACGAACAAATGAATAATTCATTATATTTTTATCAAAATATTTAAGAAACTTCAACTGACAGTCATAAAATTATATACTACACTAAAAGTTTGCTATTATATATTGCACTAATTTGCAAAAAATTATTGTTTTTAACGCGACCAAATATCGAAAATTACGTTGACAATAAAAACAAATGTGTAACGTCAGCCGTGACGTAAGACGTCTGAATTCTTGACGCTAGTATATCAACGTGACGTTCGTATTGAGTAATGACAAGTACTTTATGACATTTATACACTTTCAATAACAAGCATTCAATTATTTTCCCACGACTACTTGATCCTTCCACCGCTAATGTGATTTTTAGGTGGTATTTTTTTAGGACTCTTTAGAACGATATTGCTTATAACTTTTAAACGGGAAATAATACAGAATGATTTCTCTAATAAAAGTTTATTAGAAAAAAAGGGAGCTTTTTAACAGGAAAAAAATTTGAGTATGTTTTTGGAAAAATGTAATTGATGACGTCATTAGTCGTTTCTGTCAAATCTCACTTTCGTTTGAATTGAGCTTACCTCATCTCATTTAATACCATCAATTTTATTTAAATTCCTCACCATAGAGATTGAGACACCCTGTACGTCATTTATGCATATGAGCATATATGATGAAAATGTTAGCAGTTTTTCCCCACTTTGACACTCTCTAATAGTTAAAAGTTTATATAGTTTTATTTTAACTCCAAGAATCTGTGGCAATTCAATGTTATGAAATAGTCGTATTTTATATGTATACAAAAATGAGAGCAATTGTTATTAACATTTTCAGTTTTATAAATAAAAACAATATTTTTGTTTTAGTTTGGATTTTGCGTTATATTCTTGGGGAAACAACGAAACCTTTTTTCTACTTTTGAAAAATTATGTCTGGGTACTTACATAGGTATCAAGTTGTGTAAAATATATAAATAACTAATGAACCGAATCCATAACTGAAGCCTCGTGTCATGATAATTAGAATGCACGGTTTTTTTGTTGCCATTTAACTTTGCAAATTTAATTTGACAAATTTAAATGCTGACCACATACTGGTATCATTTCATCGTCTGAAGTCCAACCATCAATTATATGGGTATTATGAATTATATGGGCAAAGAGACGTGTCTGAAATAAGTAAGTAATTATTGTTTACTATAAGTGTTACCTAGGAACCTTGACAAATTTGCAACAGCGTTGTTAGAGACTGTCGAGCCCCTATGACTTGCTGACAATAGATGTTTTTTCATATTAAACACATAATTTGTATACAGAGCAGTTCTTAAACAGCTTTGGTTTTCTAGATACTGAGTATTAACATTTTTTAAATAGATCACACGAATATGTTTTACATTTTCACCTAGACTGTAGATTACTACCATTGATAATGATTTTAGGCATCGGTAGAGTAACACTAGATATACAGGTTCTTTCCTAAGTACGGTCCGTAACTACAGGATGTCATGTCATGAGATGTTTTAAGAAAAAAAGTTGTTATAAACATGTATCCGGGAAGTCTTTAATTCCGTGACACAGAAAGTTGAAAATATCAAAAAAAAAACAAAAATATTACTTTTTTTCTAATTTTCAAATTCTGTATTTCGGTATATACACGTTTCCAGATACACGTTTATATAAATCTATTTTCTTAAAATATTGCAAGGAATGTAGTTACGAACTTTAGTTAAGAAACACCATGTACAAATTCTGAAAATAGAAGATATTGGTGCTGTTATAAAAAATGCACCCTTAAAGAGTTAGAGGGCGCCAAAACTTTTGAAAAAATTTTAATAATCGATTATAAACCGGAGACACCATTCAAATGCAATATTGGTATATTAAAATATATCGGCAAAGGTAATTAATGTTAATTACTAACTTACAGAAATACCTCAAGCTAATAACGGACGGTGAGCTATAATATATATCTGATATATTAAAAAAATATCGCTTGTGATTAAAATGATTTCTAGCAATCATCATCAGACGTCTTAAGGTGAATGTAGATTTAGAACTTCTTGTCTAGTTCTTGCATATTTTTAGTAAATTTTAGACTATGGTCAAAGTATATCCCCAAAAATTTCAAAGTGCTCTGACAATCGCTCTTTGTTTCAAAAAGTAACCGCTGTGTTTTATTGACATTCATTTTTAATTTGTTGGCATTAAACCAATCTGTAGCATCATGTAGTATACCATCTGTCTTTTGGATAAGTTCTGTCGTTTTACATGCGACATTCAAGAAGCTGGTATCATCAGCAAATAATATTGTATTCTCACATGCAACATTCGAAAGTAGATCGTTAATATAAATGACGAATAATAAGGGTAAAATGATGGATCCCTGGGGTACGTTACATTTTTCACTTGTGATTTACATTCTTCCAATAACACATATTGTTTTCTATTTTCTAAATAAGATTTTACTAATTCCAAAACATTACCTCTTATACTATATCTGCTCAATTTGTTCAATAATGTCATACTGTATGAAATGCTTTACTAAGGTCACAACTTGCTACTTCAGTTTTCTGCTCGTCATCAAAAGCCTTAGTAATTCTTTCTGTAATTTGAATCAGTGCAGAATTTGTGGATTTTCCAGGTACAAACCCATTTTGTTTTTTAGTAATTGCATTAAATTTTTGCCAAAAACCTAATAACTGATTTTTCGCCCGCCAAAGTAAAATATCTTATTCATTATTTAAGACGCGTTGCGGTCTTTCTTGTCCACGACTTTCATACGTTAGGTACACTGGTACCGCAATCTTTGAACAGCATTTTGCACTGTTCTGGAATTGGATCTTTGTCTTTGGCGGTAACGACTCGTATGCAAACATAGGTTTAAATCGTTTTCGCTCTTCCTATACAGGATGTTTCAAGTATTACTGGCATTCTTGAAAGAGGTAATTGTACAGTCATAATAATTAAGATTTACCTAAATATACCTATATTTAAAAGTGCACCGTTTCCGAGATGCAGGCCGTCAAAGATTTCGAAATTTTTATTATATTTTTTATTTACTTGGAAACCTTTCATATAAAACAGTAATAGTTCTAGGTTGTAATGAGGTGTCTTCAACCTAATGATTCAGTATGTTTAAACACTGTTCATCACCAGTGGCGTAGAAACCCTGTGGCACTCTTTTTTTATTTAAAATAAAAATAGTACGCCACTGTCTTAATTTTAAAAAAATGATACTTTAAATTTTGATTATTTTGAACAAATAATTATTCTTTAAAATTCGTCATTAGGCATTGTTCTTTAAAAATATCTGCATTTCGTATTTTGTGCGTGGTGAAACCTATTATGCTTCAGTAATACAGAGTGTTACCGAAATTTATGCAGCATAGAGCAAGAGTAGATTCATGACGACAAAATAATGCGACATAGCTAAACTTACTGTAATCAAAATTTGATGGTTAAAAAGATATAGGGTGTCACAGTAAAAATTTTAATTTCGATATTTGTAAATAATATAAAAAAAAATACAAATATTTGAGTACGTGAGATCGGGGGTTTCCGAGGGCGATAAATTCAAATTTATTTCTAATTTTGATTTCGCTAATAGAGGGCGCCAATTATAGCACATTATACTTTTTTTAAATAATTTTTTAATTCCTTTTTATCTGAGAAAGGAATAGTTTGCTGAAGTCGTTTAGAGTAACCGTTTCCGAAATAATCCTATTTAAAATATTCAATACACTGAGCAATAATTATTTTGGTTTCAGGTACAGCGTCTCTTCCGCTGAAAATACAGTAAAATGTTTGCAAAAATTACTCAAAATGTTAATTATGGCGACGTACAAAATGTTAAGAGTTTCAAGTTTCCTTCAGTTTTTGATATAAATAAGCACAAACTACGAAATGCAGATATATTTCAAATAAACAATTATTTGAATACAATGCAATTTAAAGAAAATTGCATAGTATAATTATTTGTTTCAAATAATCAAGACTTAAAGCATCTGTTTTTTATAGGTTAAAACAGTGAGGTAATACTTTTATTGCAAGTAAAAGAAGAGTGGCACACGGTATCTACGGCACTCATGATAATGGGAATATTTAAACATACTAACTAACTAATTAGACCTAAGGTATTCTATTAAAATTATTGTTGTTCTATCACGAAGGGTTTCCAAGTAAATAAAAATTATAATAAAAAATTTCAAAATCTTTGACACCCTGTATCTCGGAAACGATGTACTTTTAGATATGGGTATATTTGGATAAATCTCATTTATTTTCACTGTACAATCACCCTTTCCAAAGATGCCAGTAACACCTGAAACACCCTGTATATTAATGTCATACCTGCCAATTATTGAATTAACTTACTTATTATAAAAAAACGCTGTATTGTAGTAAAGCTAAATGAGTTGAGTTTCAAACACATTTCCTTTGGTACACATTGTAGCTGTATTAATAATAATAATAATACGTTTTTATTGTAAAAAAAATACAAGAGCGAAGTTATAGCCTTGGCCTACTCTTCCATGTATCAACGAGTATAATTTATTTTCTGCACTATATAATTTTATAATCAATGGTACTATAATTCTGTAACTTCTGATTTTTTTTCTGCGTAGATTTCAAATTTTTTTATTAATTTTGGCTGAAGAACACGCTGTAGAAGCTAAATTACAGTACCACTTGTAAAAACATATATTTACATTTAAAATAGAACGTGAGGTGATTGCTTCCAAATGCACAAGGCGTGGTGACAACTTTTGATTAATGCAGGCATCTTTCAGAGCAGGCAGGTTCAACCAAAAATATCTACCTACCCTTTTTTGCGCGCAAAGCTTAAACATTTAAAATTTTCTAGGAATTACTGCATCCCTAAATATACCATGTAATCATTTCTCTAATAAAAGCGCAGATCAGTTCATATGAAGGTTTTCTATATAAATTTTAAATTTAGCTTTCGTCAAGGTACCGTTGTCTTTGTGTGACACAGCGAAACAGTCATCGGGGTATTTTTGTAATACACATATGAGGAACGGTTGTTTTGTACTTGTGGTTGTTAATGTATTTATATTCGAGCATCTAGTTTGCCAAGCTCAATTTTCAGGAATTACCTGGTTATAACCTCTCACCTACAAATCCCGACCTTATAGAAATGACATAACTTAAAATCTTATCTAAAAAAATAATTTCTGACAATCAAATTTAATTATATGTTTTCAAGAAACAAGTTGTTGCTTTCTTTCTATTCTTCTATTTAAAATTGTTATTAAGTGAATCTTGAAATTAATCCACAATTTTTTTCTCGGAGGCATACCAATTTTTTTACGGATATAGAAAGAACGTTTCATTTGAAACTTCTTTCCAAACAATTTTTTCTTGTGTTTATGACACATCAATTGTCAATTTAGATCAGATCCAACTCAACATCATTCAACTCTGAGAGTGCGAACATCGGTTATACAGAGCCGTATTAAAGCAATATTTTGAGTCTGATCGAGGAACGAGTCGCTGCGCAGCAGTTAGATGTTTAAACATATCATCTATAAATAGTAATTTAAGTTCTTTAAATTTCCCAAAGACATAAATAAGTAATAAGTAATCTATAATATACTGTACAAACCATAAATGATATTTTACTGCTATTGCCTTACCTATTAACTTATTTCTTAAGTATAACATTGGAATATAAATACTTCTCATGAAAGTGAAGTTTAAAATATACATATTTATATTTTGCACAAATACAAATTTTTATTTTAGAGCAAAGTTCTATGCAGTGGCTTCTAATAGAGAAGATTTATTAGAAAAGCTGCTCAGGATTAGTAATAGTTCATACAAACTATGTCAAATACATTTTGAAAGTAATATGTGTTCTAACGATTCGCGCAATAGATTACGCAAAGAGGCCGTTCCAACGTTTCCTGCACAAGATGGCTCATCTTCAAATTATGTAGATGATCATATTTCTTATAGTCACTATATTGAGAGTAAGTCTCAAAACAAAATAATAAAAAATATTTTTTTTTCCAAACTTACATTTTACTGCACTTTTATCTCCAATTTAACAATTTTCTGTTTTGAAAAATACTTGTCTTCTGGTTTACGTAGATCATTTAAGACTAAAAAAAATCAAAATAAATTATTTGTCCATTAAACTTCAAATGTCAAATTTTAAATTAAAAAAAATAAAAAAAAGTTAATTATCACTAATAACAAAAAAGTAAGTAAATAAATAAAAATGTTTTGTAGTGCAATAATATATATTTTAAACTTTGTTTTTAAAGAGTCCAAAGGAGTAAATCGAATTTTCACACTGTATATTAGTAGCAGTAAATGAGTATATAATACATGTTGAATTTATAACTGTATAATGAATTATTACATAATGTGGATAGATATAACGTAAACTTTCATGTGGAATAACTACGCTTTCACGCGCAAATAAAAAATTCTTATTCCGGTCCTGATCACCGATTCTGTAAATTCCATCGGATGCGCTATCGCACTTACATTTCGAGGTCACCGCAGAAAACTGAAAGCAGTTCGAAGTGGCGACAACGGAGTGAAACTGCTGCTCTACCTATGCTGTGATTAAGTCTCGTGTATGATACGCCACACTACTGCAATACGCAATGGACGCCGTGGACCTCCATCTCTTCCACGATTCAGTTTCAAATTTTCCTCGCGTTGCATTACACTTGCACTCATTACACACCGCGGTAAAAGTAGCTTGCACTTGGCACATGTTTACCGGGAAATCGTCCTGCTTAAGCATTTTCACATCGCCATAAATCAGAACGATATTCATCAACTTCGAGATGCTACTACACACGTAAGCTATTTTTGACTTGAAAAACTAATTTAAAGACTGGCGTCACAAAAACTTTAGTACCTACAAAGAGTAATCAGATTTCAATATTCGGAATCGCCTATCTAGAGACTATAGTAGCCCAACGATGTAAAGGTTGAAAATACTGCAACTTCAATAACTTTTTACTAGAAGACTGTAAGGATTTTACGAAAAATTTTCTTTACGATATTGACTCCATTTTTCATGACGCATCTATTCTAAATTTTTTTTAGATAATTTCTGAATCACCCTATATATAAAGTAGTATATGAAGAAAACAAGTGCGGTAACTTGCAACAGTATAAATGTAATTATTGGCTTAATAACAAATATTCCATAAACGAGAATTATAATAAATTTAATCCTAATTATATACAGGGTCTTTTACAATTGAATGTCAATATTGAAGGATGTTAATCTACGCATGATTTTAAGACAAAAGTTTCATATAAACATAGGTACGTTTCCGCTTTATTTTTGATTTACAGGGTGATAAAGATTTATTTTTTTTTTAATAACTCCTAAACTGCGTTAGATATTGTTGTGGAACTTGGTGGGTGTAAACTAGACACAAAGTCACATGTTTTGTTAAAGAAATGAATTTTCATTTTTAACCAGTGGCGTCGCTATTAATTTCACTTTCACTATTTTCAATAAAAAAATGATACGGCACTGCGTTTTTCAAAAATAAAAAAATATGTTCTGCAAGGCTCATCATTTTGCAATAAAAAAGATCCCTTGACGTTTTTTCGTATCTTGAACGGTTTTTATTAGTAAAATTATCCATTTTCTTTAATAACACTACAGATTTCTCAACTATCAAATTAAGTAGATCAAAGTTAAGTTTACAAGACTGAACTGTCAAAATTAGTGAAACAAAATAGTATTTGTGTTATTTCTAATTGAACAATCACATCTCACTATTACTATTCTGCTTTTAGTACACACAGGGGCGTATCATTTTTTTCATTGAAAATAGTGAAAGTGAAATTAATAGCGACGCCGCTGGTTAAAACTGAAAATTCATTTCTTTAACAAAACATGTGTCTTTGTGTCTAATTTACACCCACCAAGTTCCACAAAAATATCTAATGTAAGAGTTATTAAAAAAAAAATTAAAAATCTTTATCACCCTGCAAATCAATCATCAAATAAAGCGGAAACGAATCTATATTTATATGAAACTCTTGTCTTAAAATCATGCGTAGATTAGCCTCCTTCAGTATTAACATTAAGTTATGAAACACCCAGTGTAAGGTATAGCTTTTGAAGAAAAGAAGTACGGTAACTTGCAATAGTATTAATGTATTTAATATTGTCTTAATAACAATTATTACATAAGCGAGCAATAATAATAAATACAACAAAAAAACATCAATTAAGAATACTGAAAAAAAAATAAAAATCTACTTTAATAAATATTCGATATAAGAATTTCCACATAGATCGTAGCGCTCTTTTATTTCCGATGAAGTTACTTTTTTAAAATATGGGTCAATATTCAATTTCCTTTAAATCAGTTTCCATCTCTACTTGAACTGAAGACGCCTGAAATAGAATATCGGTCTATAATTTAAAAAAAAAAAAAAATTATTACAATATATCAATTGGAATGCTAATTAAAAAATAATAATCTAGGTGACATGTGTCGACTTATACAGAAATGGTAAGACAAAGTGTCTAGTTACTTGTTTTTCAAGTGTTTAAGTTAGTTTTTATTACATTGTTTTACAAAATAAAGTTATGAAAATTCGCAAAAGTCTCTTCATATAGATGTCTTGCTTCATTTAAATTTCCGTTTGCTTTTCCATACATGAAATGTATGTAGACCAATTCGACAAAGGAATAATTTACCATATTTACTTATTGGCCTAACACTCTGTATATAATTAGGATTAAAGTAAAACTAAATTAAAACACTACCTACTGTTCTTTGCAAGGTCTATCTAATCTAAATTCCAGTTACACAATAAGTGATCTATATCTTTTGAACTGTTATAAATACAAGAAAAAGCTTTAAATGGAAAGTTCTTTCAATATGCAAACAATTGGTATGCTTCTGAAAAAAAAATTTGGAGCGTCACGACGCCTAGCGTGGTTTAGTTATGGTTTCGTGTTTTACCTTAATTTGAAATCTTAGTCAGCCCAAACAAATTTCTTTCCTTGCTTCAGTCGTTTACAAAAACTCATTTCTTCAGTAAAATCGATCACCCTGTACCTGATATAGAATGTCATAAGAAAATATATAAAACAGAAAATTTAGAAACCAGATATCAAAGAAGGAGAAACTTAAAAACATTCGTAGTATTTAAATAACAGATCTCATGATTATGCTGTTTAAATTGCACATGGCACAATATTTATCCTATACTTTGCACTATGATGATTTACAATTCGTTTCTTGTTGAGTTTTCTAGAACAAGAAATGATTTAAACAATTTTTGAATTTTACTTCATTTGCTTTCCATATTAGGGTTGCAATTCTTACTTGGTGTTTTTTTCTACATTTACTTAACAAAATATCAAGTAAATTTAAAGAATCCAAGTTCAGTAAATAAAGAAAAATAACAAATGTAATAAAATTGTTCAGTCTCTCTTTATTATCTAGGTATGACTTCTTATAAAATATGTTCATAAAAATTTTACACCTAGTATATGTACATTTATCTAGTACTTTAAATAGCATTGCCTAAACAGACGTCTAATGGATTGTGATATCTTAATAGCCATTGCATGCATGCTTATTTTGGACAACAATTCAAACAAGTGATAAGAAAGGAAAATTATGTATGACCTAAAGGTATTACTGTAAGTTTTAAATTGGAAGAAAAAACTGATTATATTATATGTACCTATTTGTTTTGAGAAATATATAAATATACCTAGTTTTCGAAATGTAATGATGTCAAATTGGAATTAAACGCTCACCCCGGATCGCAAGGATTGACGTCATTGCTTCCTATAGCTTGTCGGTACTCGTCCGTCTCGGAACACTTTCTGTGTAATACTAAAAAAAATTATTAGCAAAAGGTAACTACTTTTAAGAAGCATAACATGCTATTTAAAAGCATATTCATCTAATCTACCGATGGTAGATTTAATTATGTTGACGGGCTATTTTTATATAAATCATCAATTTGGAAGTGCTAAAATGAGAAGTGCTCAAACGTCGTTGGTTTATCTTCCTTGATGTTTGACATATCATTATCTTCCTCAGAAGTAAGTTTAATTTAACTTTATCGTATGTCTCTGGAAACGTAAGGAAGCTAAACCGATCGCGTCGCAACTACTCCGGAAATTGTTCTACCAAGGTTAAAATAAGTTTTGCATAAATGGTTACGTTTCTTCTTTTATCTTGTATGAACGAAGCATACAAAGTTTGAAATTACCGTCAAAGCAATATCACAGCTATCTGAATGATAGATTGTTTGCAAAGTATACTTTGCTTAATCGTTGGTAAAACAACAGGACCTAGAATCCTGTCACCTACAATACCCATCCAAATGTTTAATGAAAAACGTGCCTGATGTCCAGATTCTATTATTCTTTCTGCTCTACGATTGGATACCGACCTTGGTCTTCCGGATAAATGGCACTGTTTGCTCAAGGAACCGGTATCACGCAATCTTTGGTGAATTCTTCCAAACATGCGTTGTGAAGGAATCTGGCGATTTGGATAAGCGTCAACATAAAGACGTCGCGCTTCGGTGGCGTTCCCATTAAGACGGCCATACATGAAATGCATGTCTGTTAATTCTGCGTTAGAGTAACCAGCCATAGCGAAAGAAAACTTGTGCACTGAGAACAACTGTCAAATACGTACTGTTTATTTCACTAAACATCAGCCAACTATTCTAAGACAATACACAACGTTTTTTGCAAAATAAAAAAAGGGGCTAAAAACATAAAACATTCCATATCTCCGCAACCGTTACTTTGCGGACCCATGTTTATTGAAACTCTTCTGCTTATTTTAGTTCATACTATTACCTCCTTAAATATTTTACACTCTTTTTTTAACACCCTGTATGTAGGATAATGAATTATTTCAACAGATTTTGTTCTGATATTGATTTGTTTGCGGTTTCTGATAAATCGCTGAAGCTTTTGTTAACTGATTTATTTTTAAGCTTATAATTTGTTGTTTTATCTTCTTCAATTTGTAATTGTAATTGTGTTTATGTTTATTAATGTTAGCTGTGGATACTCTTCATGGGTTAAACCCGTTTGTGTCCCCAAAGTTTAAATAAATTAATAAAAAAAAATATTAAGCCAAAAGAAAACGAATTAAAAAAAAGTTACTTTATGTAGCTCCGTTAATATTGACTTTTCGAGAAAATGTAATTCACCCCCTAAATTTTATACGTGGAGGTCCGGACACCCTATATTTACTGATATTTCCTTCCTACATTAACTGAACCTGTTCGAGTTCGGTAATGCAACTGCCGTAATCGGCTCCCTACGGTCCAATTAAAATGATTTATTTTTAGCGGCCTCATAATGTAACCGGGATTCAATTAAGCCACTGCGGTATCTCGTGGTACCTACTTAAATTTAATTAAAATCGTAACCACTTCATCCTTATTTGCCCGGTTTATTAAGTGAAAGTGTAAAGATAGGCGTTGTAATAAATAAACATAAATAATCTCCGTAAAGATACGGTCAGAACGACGCTGCCATATACGAATTTTACACGGTATTCTATCGTAAAAGCTTTCGTAATTTATTTTTGTTAAAAATGATACGAACGTCTCTGGTTCGACATACATACACATACAAAACGGTGTCTAATTCAGATAAATGGAATGGAGGGTGTTTCTTAAGTAGAGTTCAAAAATCTAGAGACGTATTCTGTGGCCAAAAATAAGGTTTTTTTTTGTTATATAAATGTGGGATCTTAGAACACCCGTTGTACAGCTGCATCAGTTTTTAATTTCTAAACCGCTTGAGTTAAGTTAACCAAATCTGGTGTGCCAATTTAGTATGACAGTACAGGTATGAAACAAAAAATTACCAGCTTTAGAAACTCACCGATGACGGAGGTGTGGGCATCATCAATCATTGTTTGCCAAAAAAATATATATCACTGTATAATATTACAAATAAAATAGGTCATCATATATGCTCCATTGTATTATCTTCACTTTTTGTTACTTTGCACTTTTTTCTATCAAAATTAACTGATTTGATACCTGCTTATTGCATTACTTAAAATAATAAAATAATTATAATTATTAATGGAATTATTTTACTATCATTTATTATAACAAATATCACCTTCAGCCAAAATATTTATACTCCATATCTTCTTGAAATTACAGCTCGAACACGTACAAAAATTCCATGAGTAGCTCTTATCACATCACAACCAGCTATAATTTGTGACTTAAGTGCTCCTTGGATTCCATGTTAACCTTGTAATGTTCTGAGATGCCCTCAAACAAAAGAATCAATAGAGTTCATATACGGTGTTCTGGATGGCCAAGGTTGACCTGACTGAGTGCCTCGTCTAATCATGTTATTATCTTTCATCTAAAAAATCACGAGCCACTCAAACTAAAATGTGGAGTAGCCCCGTCATGCATAAACCACATTCATTGTCTTAGCGCATAGGAAACATTGTCAAGTAGTTCCGGTAAAACTTGTTCAAGAAAAAGCCTGTAGGAGGCACCGGTTAAAGTTCTTGGTAAAAAGTAAGACCCAACAAGAAAATTTCCAATAATACCCACCTATACATTCAAAGAAAACTAATGTTGAATTTGAGATTCCATTATGGCATTAAGGTTTTCATCAGAACAAAACATGTTTATTGTGGAAGTTTATTATAGCATCTCTAGAAAAATTGACTTCGTCGGTAAACAATATGCCAACAGTAAAGTCAACATTTTGTTAAATTTCTTGCAAAATCCAGTGGCAAAATTGTAGGCGAGCAAGACAATCTTGCGGCAGTAAGGCTTGAATCCTTGTAAACAATCTATCTTATGAATCACATTCAGATTTGCAGCAATCTTCCTGGTACTAGATTTGAGTCTTCTTAAATTTCGTGTATAATAGCTTCTTCCAACTGAGGCGTTCTAACACTCAAAAGTCTTCCAGGTCTTCTGAACATGCCTTTTGGATTTGTAGTTGGATTATTTGGAAATCTTTCCATATAAATTCTCCTAGCCTCAGCACCATTTTCATCTGCAAGGCCATAAATGTACATATTGTCCATTTCAGTATTTGAATATGCATAAGCTATTGTTAACGCTTAATCTTTTTAAAAAATAAGCTTAATTTGACGATACACTATATTAAATAAGATTACGGCTTCTTATTATTATTGGTTTATGTGGTCTTCTTAAGGTATGTTTAAGTAACTTATGCCCGTTTGCACCGACATTTTACTAAAAACAACTTAATAAAGTTGTTCTTAAAGTTAAGTTATGCTTATGCTATTTTGTAGAGTATTGCACCGACGTATTATAAACCATACTTAGCAAAGTACGTCTTTGTATTGGCAACAAGGCACAAATCTAGTAACTTTCGTTACTTTATGTTTGGTATTTTACTTCTTTTTGTTTTTCTTCAGTTTGTTATATGGAATTAAGGTTAGAATTCGCTATATTTGTCATATCTATGGTGTTTATTTTTTTTTTTTGTCATTTGTAATATAGGTATGGTTGTGGTTGATGTTAATCAAGACTAGTTAATATCAGAGACAAACTAAAAATAATAATAATTTATTTTATTTTCTTTGTGGTTAGTATTAGTGGCCAAATCATCTTCATTCAATTCATCCATTGTATGGAAATGATCAGATCTCGTATAACTTAATTTGAGAAATGCAAAATCTATAATTTCCAAAGTATCCAAATCATCAAATATATCATTCAATCTAATATCCATTATACTTTTTTACTACTTTAATACTACACTCATTAACATTGACCACTATATTTGCACTTTTTTAAATTTTTATGCTTGTTTTGCGCACATTCCAACTCTGCTTAAATTAAAGAATTTCATAAGTCACTATCAAACATAGACTTAAATTTAAGCATGTGTTCTCATACTTAAGAAGATCTTAACATATGGTGCAATAGGAACAGCTTACTTAAGCATATCTTATTTTTAAGTAATGCTTATTAACTTCGGTGCAAACGGGCATTAATTATGTAAAAATGCGCTTGATCAAATAAATCAATTTTGTTGTTAATCGGTTTGGAATATAAAAAAATGTAAAAAAACAAAAAGTGAAGGTAATATAAGGCGCATGTTATGATGACCTGTTTTATTTGTAATATTATAAATTGTGATCTATTTCTTCTTTTTGGCAAATAATGAACGATACCCACACCTCCGCCACTGGTTCTAAAGATGGTAATTTTTTGCTTCACACCTACTGTCATACTAAATACGCGCATCGAATTTAAATTATCTCAAGCGGTTTAGAAATTAAAAACTGATTTTTTTTAATTTTTGGCACGCTGGAACTGGCTGCCCAAAAATGCCACATTTATGTATATAACAAAATACCCTTATTTTCAAGCACACGATACGCGCATGGATTTTTGACCTCACTTAAGAAACACACTGTATAAAAGATCACTCATGACTTCGCACACTTCCCCAGCATGGATCACCAACTTTTTGAGCTGGTTCTGTGTGTAGCAGAGGTTTTGAAGTTTTTAAGTAGTTGTTGAGTGTAGCTTGGAAGAACAAATTTTTATTTTAGGGATGTATTAATAGGAGAAGGAGGAAGAAACCAGGAAAATGAGAAAGTTTTGGGTTCTCCCATCAGTAATAAGATCACAGCATTGTGAATTTCATTATTTATTTCCTGAACTGGAGAGAGATCAGACATTTTTTTCAGTGTTTCCGATTATCACATATAGTTAATTTTGTTACAAGTACCTACCTAAAATACAGTTTTTTCGGACGAATCGTTGCTGTTTCCAGACGAGGCAAGGCAGAGTTTAGAATACTTAGCAGATGAGCACTGCCGAGGTGAAACCTAATTTGCAAAAGCTCCCAAAACACATTCAAACGTTTTATGTAAGAGTAATGTAATCAGAGCAAATAGTTTTCGAAAATAGTGAGCTTCGGAGTTTAATTACCATGCTATCATAGTAACTAGATTGTTTAAGCCACCTCCAGTGTAAAATGTAGTATTGCTGGTGCTAATATTGCTGAACATCCCCACCATCAGTTTGATCTCTATGAAGCAAGGATTTCATGAAGTTGATTTTATTTTTCTTGATTATACTCGTACTATCACAGAATATAGTTATATATATAGTCCCTCATTTTAGGGACTCAAAAGAGCACCAAAACACAAGATTTTGCAGAGCAGTGTCATCTGATGAAAGACTTGCAGTTTCTTTAAGGTAACTAAATAAAAGTTGCTGATATAAGGCTGTCTCCATCGATACGGCCTGCTGTGACAGTAGTTGTAGGTGACGCTACATGCTGGTCTAGTGTGCGATGTTACAAACATTAAATAACCTTCACAAATAGGCTTTGCAGGTTCGTGGAGGAATTACGTGCGCGATCTTTTTGTATTAACTAACCTTAACAAACTGCTTGTATAGAAAACAGTAATTATATTAATACAACAAAGGAAATCAGAGGACAAAAGTATTAACAAATGCCTGTTTAAGTTAATTTCTGAACCTGGACACAGTTTGATCTTCGTGAACATTCCTTAACTGTTATTTAAAAAAAATCTGTCAACAAAATGTTTCTTGTAAAAAATAAATAATAAATATATAAAACGCAGTAGATTAAAATAAAAAGAAAACGTCATTTTAAGTAAAGCTGTTAAAAATGAAACATTTAAAAAAGTAGAAACATAAATAATAATCTTTTCTTGATTTGCTATTGGTAAATTGCCAGTAACTAATTCTGTCAGAATTCAGTTGCTACAGTGTGTCATTTTAAATCAGGTTGTTACAAAAGTCCGGACTGCTAATTCAGAGGCGTATTCTACAAACTAATTAAAGGTATGACCATTTAAAGGTAATGCTAGAACATTTTTTTTATCATAAAGCGTGAACCGTAAGTTACAAAGTCCTGAAATGTGGCAAGCAGGAAAAAAATGCACTCGGTAAAATCCTGCGAAACAAAAATTTTTACATTATCAGTGGCATGAAGTCTACTCCACACCTGCTGAAAATATTAATGATCTTTATAGGTCAATTGTTTGAAAATGGGTTTAGTAAGATCAGCAACACTCTTGCGAAAGAGTAAAACATGTATTGCGACAGTCACTTTGAACATTTGCTTTGAATTTTTGTATTGCCTCAGGCTACATTTGTTGAGACAATAGTGATAATGCACCTAAGTTTTCTTTACCTAAACGTGACCTTAATATCTTTATTATTTTTTGCCCCCTAGGGCCGGTGCCCTTGGGCACCAGTCCCAAGCGCCCAGCGAGACCAGCCCAGAAGGACACTGACATTAACCAAACTTAACCTAATCGTTTTCATCTAACAATTTTCCATTACATTAAAAGTTCTGATGTTTAAGAAAATCCTTTAAAAATTCAAAATGCATGACTAGAAAGCTGATTTCATTGGTCCATTCTAAATATACACTTCACCTTATTTTCCATTTCAAAATATTTATTTTAATGTACCTAACATAGAAAATTACAGTTTCGGCTTAACATTTTCTACTTTTTTGAGAGACGTGTTAAGGATAAAAAAAAAGTTTTTAGCTATAGCCAAAACATTTTAAAAATTTCCAGTGACATCTGTAATAGAAGTTAATATTTTTCTAAAATATTAACATTTTATTGTATTTATTTTGCGACGACGCATTATTGACCTACATTCAAGTTATATTTTTCCAACGGAAATCATAATTGGTTATGGCCTAGTTGAAAAGCTACTGTTCTGCGCTTCGTATTTGTTTTCAGTCATGGCGAACTTTAACGATTAAGAGTAAATAATAATTAATTTTTAACCTATCAAATAATAAAAAAAAGTAGTGACAAAATATATTTTACCAATATTTTGGCAAATTTTATAGTTAGTTTATAGTGCGAGGTACTTTAATGCACTACTAAGTTCTGAAATAAACTCTTATTTAGATAAAGAAAACGAGTCTTAGATAAATAAAAAGCCAGGTTCTAACATCTGCACTAATAGAAACCCAAAATAAACTTACACTATGACAAATCTAGGCTGTAAGGTAGGTCCAAAACAAATAGTTACGGAGTGACAAATCAGGGTTGTATGGTGGGTGTATGAAAATCACCTTAATCTTTTTCAGTTAGCGAAACGGAATGTACCTGTGATTTATACATAGATATGCTAAACGACACTTCTAAAAGCTAAATTTATGTAATATATCACAAATTGTTGTCCGTTAAACTTGTGTCATTTTAAATACTTAAAAGACTTATTGAATAATATGTTTAAGAAAGATAAATTGAACTGGCAAAAATAATTGCAGTTTGTGCAAAAAAGGAATGTATTTAGTTTCAGTATACGTTTACTATCTAATTACCACTTATTACTATAAATAAATGCATTATACAAAAACACCATAATTATTGAATAGAAAATAAATAATACTTATATAAATTATGCTCAGAAATGTTGTTGACTATACAGGTTTTCGTGTTACCTATTTACAAGAAACCGTAGTAAAAAAATAGTTGTAGGTATGCACTTGTTACGCAATGAAATATATTTACCATGTATTAATAATATTAATGTCTTTAAAATACATTAAATTAATAATAACAACTATAATTTTCATCGACATAAATGGAAAGACTGTAGTAATAGTATAATATTTTTATATATTGGATGTTACATAATAACGTATCAGAAATAATCATTTTCAACAAATAAATATATGGAAACAACAAATCGTGTGGACTGTATCAATAAAATAGCAGTTACTGGGATTTATCTCCACTACATTGTAAAAAAAGTTGCTGTGTAAGCGAGATTTTCCAGTGTGTAATTTAGGATGTGTAAACATTCCGTGTTAATAGTTTTATACACTATGGCTTTTTTGTACGTTTTACACAGAATGTGTTAAAATTACTAGTATTGTAATAAAATATACTGAATGTGTGTAATATTTACCAGTTGTGTGTTAAAAGGACACCATTTTGTGTAAACTTAACACGCACACAACTTAATTGTGTTCTATATCCCTACTCTTGACTGGTTGAGCACAACTGCGCAGCTGCAGTATATCAGCTGATCCAACACACGTCACTATGCCATATTGGTCATGTAGCGGTGTTGTGTACAGTTACCTCTCGTTCACTGTGTTCAAATAGAGAATATTTAAATTTAAATTAAGGTTTAATCAAGGAAAATGGTAAGTACTTACCTAACTATAACAAATATTACTGATAATTGTAATAAAGCTAAAACTAATTAGAATGTAACTATTAAAAATATTAGAAATTTACGCTGACATTTTAGATTACTCTGTAATCTAACTTTTTTGTAACTTTAGAGAAAGAAAATTATATGTTCAGATCACTACCAGTTAATTTTCGTAAACTCCTATTATCTAGTGCCTAAATACATCTTTGTTTGTTGTTTCATTGTTTATGATTTACTAGAACATTATTAGTGCCTTATTAGAATATGTGCTATTATACTGTTAATTTTAATACATACATATTTTGTTAGCAGACTTGGTTGTTGTTCATTTTAACAGAATTTATTTTTTTTAATAAAATCATAAAAAGTAAAATATTTTTTATTTTATAATTACATCATAATTCAGACAATTCTTTATATTGATACGGAAGCTCACCTACCTTGTTAATTATGTTCCTGTTTGTTTTTGAAATTATAATTTTTAATGCATATATTCTGTCGTTTAATAGAACATTCCAGGCTATATTCAATGCATTCTCGACGATAGACAGAACCTCTAGAAAATGTCAAAATAAAAGTATTACAAAAATTATATTTATTAAAAATTATTTTTTTGGACCTAAAAGGCATAATTAACTAATTAAAAAGATAGGCGAGTCTTCCATATCAATACCTATTATACAATAAAATTGATATGTTAATGTGTAAAGCCTACACCTTCAATGATACAAATACAGAAATGTGTAAAAGCTACATATGACATTTGTTATATTAACATAGTGGATTGTGTTAAACCTTTAACACACTGCTACATACAGAGAAATGTGTAAAAATATACAGAATTCCGTGTGGACCTCGATTAACACAGTATTGTGTTCTTTGACTTAAAATGTGTAATTATTTTTTTACAGTGTATAGTTTGATTTTTTGACCATACCATGTTTATTTTATCAAATGCCACTAATTATTAGTGATGTCATAACCCTACTGACTAATGAAAATAACTTACACTACTAGTGCTGTTATAAAGTTATGATTTTTCTTATAGAGGTAACGTGTGACCAGATAGACAGTTACGTTTATTTGTAAGTATTAAAGAAAATATAATATTATGAAAAATGGAGTGATTCTGTATTATTTTTATGTATTGTACTAATGGTACTTTCATATATTTTTTATACATATAAAAATTGATACTTTCGAAAATGTTTGTGAAGAATGCTATAACCTCTCTCTCAGTTGTTCAAACAGTATGTTACATATCGAGTTATTGTGCCCATTTTTAGTTTTCGTCTTAAGTATGAAAAAAAGCGATAGAAAAAGAAAGAACTTTACGGTCAACAAAATCTCTGATGCTTGGACTAATAGCCAAAAGATTTAATTTGTTTGATTACCAAAAGAGAAATTTGCACAATGCCTCGCCTTGTATATTATTTTGTTACAAAATAAAAGACTAAATAACTTCTGGTAGTGCTGATGGGTATGGCATAATTGAGAATAGGTACCGTGGTCGTATTATTTGCCAATTATTTGTTCTGTCATAGACTGTACGATCTCCTCATTAAATGGAACGTTTATAAATATCTTGTCAGAGATTGTAGATGTGTTGCTAGGAATAAAGCAAGTCTTTCTTTTACATGCTGCAAAACGAAAGTGAACTAACTACGTAAGTACCACTTAATTCTTACTGGATTTACGTTGGTGTCTTTCAACAAATAAGCAAACTGATAAATATGGTGAAACAAAGTATTTGAAAACATTGTTTTGTAGATTTTCAGACTCCAATGGTAGACCATTTCATTTTCTGCACTCTTCATTATTATTTATCTATTTAATATTAAAAATGTTATGGGCTCGAGTCGAAAATCGTGGTAATTTAATTGAAATTTTATTTAAAAGCCATGCTCAGTCAATTAGACTGTTTATTATTTTATATAAAAGTATAACCTGCTGATCTGATCTACGTTTTTCTAACGTTGGAATATTAAAGCATGCAAGCAACACATCTTGTGAGAAACGTCTTTCAGGATACGTACCGTCATGCATATACACCGCTGATTTTAAAAATCGTCTCTGAACGTTCTCCTATAGGTCAATATGTGCCTTATTAATAGGGTTCCAAACGGTAGCGGCGTATTCCAATTTCGACCTGACAAAGGACTGATACAGTAATATCAAAGTATGCATATTATTGAATCTCTTTGAAGAACGGGTAATAGTACCTAAAGTTTTGTAAGCTGAAGACGTAACTACTCCAATATGTTTATTAATAACACAGTTTAGAATCGAATATAACGCCAAGGTCTTTTCATTTTTCATTCATTCTGGTCTTTGCAATGAAGAATTCTGAATTTTGTAGTCATATCTAATGTAGTTTATTTTACGTGTGAAAGTCATAACATTGCACTTCTCTGCATTCAAGGGTACTGTCTGTCTGTTTTTAATGCACCAAAGATCTATTTCATTTAATGCTTTCTGTTGTTTACATTTTATATTCGTAAACAGTTTTAAGTCATCAGCATATAGCAGACAGTGTATACCATTAAGATTTGATGTTATATCGTTAATAAACATGATAAATAATAGAGGACCCAAAACAGACCCCTGATTGACATCAGATCTCTGCATGAATTTCTCAGACCTGAAGCCATGGAATTGAACAAACTGATATCGATTCGATAAGTGTGAATTCAACACATTTATGATAGAGGTGAACAAATTAAACGTTTCCAATTTCTCCAATAAAATTCCGTGGTCAAGTCAGTCAAATGCTCTGGTGAAATCGGTGTATACCGCTGCCGATCAAGATTTTCTACTATATATTGAGACTTGCAAATGAGGTTAGTAATGGTTGATCTATTTTTCATAAAACCGTGTTGCTCTGTAGAGATTCTGATGGAAACCTGATATTATGGAGAAGTATTTCAAAAATTTTTACAAAATTACAAATAATAGTTATAGGTTTATAGTTAGTTAGTTCATCTATATCATTTTTTTTATGAATAGGGCATATTCTTGACAATTTCTATAGGTCAGGAAAAAAGAGTTAAGGATTAGGTTAAAAATAAATATGTGGTTCAGCCAGAACTACGGCACAGTTTTTAATAATAAATGCAGGAATCATATCCGGACCCATAGTCATGGTTGGTTTAATTCATATTTAGTGATATAAAAAGTAACGAATTTGAAACTTTATAGCGAAATAGGTAATATGATCAGAATATTAGAAAAAAATATTAAATCATCATGGAAAATAACCCCATTACATACTATAATATAAAACAAAAATTTGAACTTAAATTGTAATGAAAATAATTGACAATATGTCTCTGCAACATAAAGGTTTCCAGTATGAATCAGTATCATATTTTGTTTACACAGGTGCTTAGACAAAATCAATTATTGACACGTATTGACACAACATAAATAATGATGCCTTCCAAATATCATATTAATAGTTCACCCCTTCACCCTTTAATAGAACTATACGTGTTAGGTTGGAATTCATTATTTGCAGTCACTGTGATTCAAAATTATGCACAGGAATTTCATGAACCAGTGCTCACGTGAAATGTAATAAATACAGACCAAAACACTTATCATTTCAAAGTCACTCCTGAAGAAGGAAACAAGTTGAGGTCAAACATCCAGCGACGTATTCTGTGCCAAACATAAGAGTTTTTCAAGAAGGAGAGGAGCTTAATGGATCATAATCTTATAGGAGGCAGGTGGATTTTAACGGCTTGATGGATCCAGAGAAAAAAAGATGGAGGAAACAACGAAGCAACTGCGGACAACGTTGTTTCTGGGTTTTTGCCCTTCATCAGCGCAGTGCAGCTTAAAAACAGGATGGAATAAGAAGGAAGGGCAAAGGACACGAATATAAGAGAATGACAATTAGCCTTCCTATCTCTATTTGCGGCTTCGTGTCACACAGCCTTTGTATTGAGGCCAAGAGCAACAGTCGCCGCGGAAGAGAGTCCAGCAACCACTGTCAGGGTCTCAGCCAGGAAATATACAAGAAGGAAAGGAGCTTAATGGATCATAATCTTATAGGAGGCAGGTGGATTTTAACGGCTTGATGGATCCAGATTTCTTTGAATGTATGGGTGGGTATTATTGTACATGTTCTTGTTGGCCTTACTTTTACCAAGAACTTTAATCGATGTTTTCTACAGGCATTTTCTTGAAAACCTTTTACCTGTACTACTTGATGATGTTCTCTATGCGCTAAGAAAAATAATGTGATTTATGCACGACAGAGCTCCCCACATTTTAGTTTGACTGCTCGTGAATTTTTAAAGGAAAGCCAAAGTTAACCTTGGCCGCCTGATGTGAACCCTATTGATTTTTTTGCTTGGAGACATCTCAAGACAGTAGTTTACAAGGTTCACATTTAATCTGAGGAGCACTTACGTCAACAAATTATAGCTGGTTGTGATGTGATAAGAGCTACTTCTGGAATTTTTTTACGTGTTCGATCTGCAATTTCAAGAAGATCAGAAGCATGTATTTTTTAAATTGTACAAGGTGATATGTATTTTTTTGTTTCATACATACTGTCATACTAAATATGCACAACGAATTTAGTTAAATTATCTCAAGCGGTTTAGGAATTTTTAACACGCTGCAGCTAGGCAATGGTTATCTTAAGACCCAACTTTTATGTAACAAAAATAATAATAATAGTAATAATAATAATGTGTCTTTATTTTTCTTGCAAACATAAATAATTAACAATATTATTATATCGAGGAGGCGACGTTCAACCAGATTGCTCTTCCACGTAACCCCCTATGCAGTACTATACATAGCAAAATGTGTACATAAAATTTTATAATATCCGTGACATATAAGTTTGTATTAAATATATACTACAGAATACATAGATTAGTTTCTTTCTGCGATCAGGAGTTCTTTGGTATGTTTTTTCAGACGATGTAGACTGGAATTTAAACTAATTTTAGAGTTTATGGTGTTAAAAATGTGAATTGCATTATATGTAAACGATCTTTTAAATTGGGAAGGATTATGTCTAGGAACGTTGTATAAGTTGCAAAAACGAGTAGGGCAATTATGTATATCAGCTCCTCTAATTAACTTCTCGAACAAGTATATAGGGCATTTTTTTTTCATTTACTTTGTGCATGAGACATGCCAAATCTAGTTTATGGCGCTCCTGCAGAGTAAACCATTTACTTTGTTGAAGCTTCTCAGAGATATTATCAAATTTACGAAGGTTGTAAGAATATCTTAAGCAATTATTTTGGATTTTTTGCAGTCTTTCTTGATCTTTTTTAAGTTTCACATCACTTGACAGATAGTCTCTATGCATATATAATAACTTTAATTTAAAATAAGATTTTTTAACAAGCATGTTGACATGATCTGTAAACTTTAATTCTACATCTAACAGTACTCCAAGATTTTTACAATTTTTGCTAAAAGGTAAAATTTGGTTATTTATTAAAATATTAAAATCATAATTTTCCATAAGCCTCTCTTTATGTTTCCCAAACAACAATACCTCAGTCTTATTTTCATTTAAGATAAGCCTATGTGCATTTGACACGTGCATAATTTGTTCTAAATCTTGATTAATTTTATCAGCAGCTATATTATACTCATGTTGAGAGAATTTTAGGTAAATTTCCGTGTCATCTGCGTATTGGTGTATACAACTAAATTTAAGATATCTGTGAAAATCAGCAGTATATATTGAAAATAACAGAGGACCTAGAACACTACCTTGCGGAACACCCATTTTATTAATTGCCAAGCTTGAAGCATTTCCATTTAGCAGTACTCTTTGTCGTCTATTTAACAGATAGCAATGTAGAAAAGTTACCGCCATATTACCAAAACCAAAATATTTGAGCTTCTTGCACAAAATCTCGTGATTCAGAGTATCAAAAGTTTTGCTATAATCTAACAAAATTAAAACGGTGTTTTCATTTTTATCATTAGCCCTAAATATGTCATTTGTCACATGTAATAAAGCAGTTGTTGTGCTATGGCCAGCGCGAAAACCAGATTGCGTTGCAGGTAAAATCTTCTGTTTATCCAGAAATTCATTTATTTGTTCTGAAATAATTTTTTCTAATATTTTTGAGACGACAGGCAAAATACTTATCGGCCTAAAATGTGAAAGATCAGTTGGATTTGCATTCTTAGGGATAGGAATAATCCATGCACTTGGAAACACGTTTGATGTTATGCATTTGTTAATGATAAATGTTAGATATTCACTTAAATGCGGAAGAACTAAAGTTATCATTTTTAGATCTATGTTATCAGCTCCCTTCGCATTTGACTTAATGGTTCGAAAAATAGTTTCAACTTTTTCAACTGAAACTTGAGAGAAATTTTGTTCAGAAAAAACGCCCGGATATTTTCCGTCATAATTGCCCAATATATCCCCACTCTCGTCCCTTCGAGGTTCTTGAGGTATACTGTTAATAAAAAAGTGATTAAATTCGTCAGCGTCATTGAAATCAGTGGAGAAATTTTTGTTATTTTTATTGTTTATATTTAGATAGTCTAACGTTTTCCAAAATTCTTTAGGATTATTTTTTGATTTTTGTTGTAAGAAGGCTCGTTTTTCTAATTTTACAGATGTATTTACAATGTTTCTTAATTCTTTGTAATAATTCCATGACGCTACCGTTTTGACTTTCTTATACCTAGTATACGCTCTATCTCTAAGCTTCATCATATATTTTAAGTTATTGGTTAGCCAAGGAGCTGGTGCCTTTGTTATTCTTACCGTCTTTTCAGGTGCATTAAGTCAAAAACATTCTTTATATTTAAATTCCAAAATTCCACCATTTCATCAACAGTTGCAAGATCATAAATATGTTTCCAATCTATAAGCGACAAATCTATGAAAAATTTATTATAATCGAATTCTGTATAGTCCCTAAAGGTTCGAAAAATTTGAGGTTGTTTTATTTTTTAATTTTTAAAGTACATTGAACTAAAGAGTGGTCAGAAATATTTTCCATATTAATAACCTCAACATTACTTACTAAATCTACATCGGAGACAACAATTAGATCAATTAATGTACTTGAGTTTTCTGTAATCCTTGTAGGTTGAGATATTATTTGATATAAATTATATTTATTCAAAAAACTAGACAATTGCCTGGTATTATTATTTAAATTTAGTAAGTCAATGTTGAAATCACCTCCAAAGAGAATTAAAAAATCCATCCCTTATTTTTATTCGCAACTAACTTGGAAATAGAGAAATAAAAACATGAAATGGAGGATAAAATTTTCTGAGAAAATATATACATAAAACTTACATAAAAAAATTGTAGTAGAATTGATTGTAGGGATTTATGGACATTCCTACAATTTAATTTCGTGTAAATGTGAATATTTGATATATAAAATAATTGTGTTGTTCGTTAACAAACATTTTTCCAGATCATATAAATTTAACAAATACTTGTTGTGAAATTTTGTGACAATGTGACATGCCAAAATAGCAAAATTTTTCATAAAAAAATTTTATAAACTACCCCTCTTAGTTTTAAACTATCGCAACTGGTACAGACGCAAGCTAATCGCAGCCAAGCATTAACAGTAAATAGAGGTGGTATCATTTGCCTTCATAAAACGGAACGGGATCGAATAAGCGAACAAAGGTGAAACTTCCAGGAACATAATAGACATTTTATTACTAATTGTTTCATTCATTTCCCAGTGCATTACTCCGCCAACGTGTTACTTTTCTTTTTGCATAACTGTGCGGAAATAGAACTTATCAGTTATGACGTGCAGAATGTTAATAGAAAAACAAAGCGCTCAGATGCGACTGCACTGGCTGCTTGCCAAATCCTGGTTGCATTTGCGTTAGCTATCGGAGTCGTTGAACCCTTTCTCGTTAGAAACACATTGGGTGTGTCGATCGCAAGAATAACAACCGGTGCACAATGAAGATTTGTTTGCATATTACCGTGAAAGTATGAATTGAATAAAAATGTACATACAAATATAAAAAACGTGAGTAGGATGAGACAACAAAATAATTAACTAATTGACATAATATATGGTCGGTGCTATACCCTCACCCCTCCAAACAGTTGTTTTATTTAATCCCCACTTATTTGACGACCGGGAGTAGAAATCTCTTTCTCTGCTGTCAAAATCTTGAGAGAAAAAAGGGTTTTGCCTCTAGGAAGAGAATAATGACAAAATATTCCTCTAGGGAGTTATTTGTTTAACTAAACAATAGAGTATACAGGGTGATTAAGTACAAATATTTTAAGAGGAGAGAGAGAGAAAATTAAGAATTAACGGAATCAGCCACCAAACATTTATAAACTTATTTATAAAGCGAAAAAAAATTATTTTGATATTATATTAAATCCGTATTTTTAACGCCGCCTATGCGGTCCATCCGCCACACGTTTTACGTTTACAGGATCAGAGTAGACAGCCAGCAACACATCGATAATAGAGGTGGACGACAATGGTTTGGTACTATCGAAATAAAATAAACCGATATTATCGATGAATTTTTATCTGTATTATGGATATTATCGAAAATTTATCGATATTACCGATTGTTGAGGATTTTTCAATAAAAATGGACTGTAGGTTTACAAACAATAACTTTATTGCTGTTCAGTAGAACGAGATTGACATTGACAACTTGTCGGACAATATATTCCGCCAACTTGCTTCTATTAATCTATACAATAGAGATACTTACTATAAATCTTCACCATTCTCCCCGCCTTGGAAGGAAACTTTCAATATACATATACAATTTTATAAGAAATGAAAAACAATATACAATGTGGACTATACCATACAGACATATAATAAACAGTTTATTCTGTGAGTAATCTACTGTTCTATGATCATCGGATACAGTTTTGACAAAGACCGCCGAATTTGACCGTTTGGAGTTTTTATAATCGCAACTCGTGGTCTTTGATCAGGTCCAAGGATAATAACACTAACTCGTTCTAAACGCCACTGCAACGGGGTCAAATTATCACCGCGCACAAGCACTGCCATTTCTGTCTCTTCTGCAACTCAGTCAGATATTCTTCGGACCAGCGGCTCCAAAAATGCTGCGCCATCATCTGGATATGTTGAAACTTTGATAACCAGTTCATTGGTACATCCTTCAAATTGGGATCAGGCAGCGAAGTGAGTATTTTCTCGATGAGGAAATGGGATGGAGTTATTACATCAAAATCATCAAGACTCGGTGATATGGGAACCAGTGGGCGATAATTCATTGCTACTTCTACTTGAGTTAGCAGAGTATAGAATTGTTCAAATGTTAAAGCTACATTATTCGATACTCTTTTCAAATAAAATTTACATGCCTTTATTCCGTCCTCCCAAATACGGCCAAAATTTGGTGAATAGGCTGGTATATATTTCCATGTTACCTCTTCATTTGCAAATGTGTCTCATAATGAGTTACCCTGTTCCTTTAAAAATGTACCCAATTGACATAACTCTGTATTGGTTGCAACAAAATTTAACCCATTGTCTCAATAAACATTGTTTGCCACGTCGAGACGTGAACCTTCTAAACAAGTTCAAGATGTACTGATTTGGTGGAAAAGCACACAAATAGGCATATATAACCTTTGGATAACTTTGACCCGCGACCGAGTTTATCTTTTAAATTAATTGGCCCTGCATAGTCTACACCTGTTGTGAAAAATGGAGGCATGAGACGTACTCTCATTTCTGGCAATATTCCGATAATTTCTAATTCTAAAGCAGACAGTCGACCACTCATAATACTTGATGAATGTCTACAATTATGGATAAATCTTAAACACCATGCTATCACTCGTTTCAAGCGCTTAAAACTGGAAAAACTATTAAATGGAAAGTCTTCTCTGTTTTCAACAATGTTACATATATTAACCTTTCTTAGTTCAGGAAGATTATCTATTTGCCGAACTACCGGGATGGGCCACAAATCTTCCGATAATCTTAGCCACTCTGGACCTTCCCACCATACCTTACAACCACCTAATTTAGATGGTGGGACACCACGTGACAGCAGGTCAGCAGGGTTATCCTCTAATTTTACATGAAACCATTTATCTGGTTTACATAGGGTCTGAATTTGTGACACTCTATTACCTACAAATGTCTGATGCACATTTGGTGATTTATCAATTCAATTCAAGACAACAGTCGAGTCTGACCATAACCTGATTCTAACACCATTACAACTGATCAAACGTTTAAGTTTTCAATGAGTGTAACCATAACTAATGCCCACAAAGTTCTTGGAATGGTTATCACCTTTAAAGGTGACACCTTAACCTTAGCACACATCAAGTATACTTTAATTGTGCCATCGATATCCATGCTTCTCAGATAAACGCAACCACCATACGAATCCTTGGCAGCATCAGAAAACCCATGTATTTGTATTTCCTTTGGACGGCAACAAACAGCATGTCTTGGTATCTGAAGAGTATAAAACCGCAAATTGGTCCTTCAAACTGCTCCACTGAGAATGGATATTAACAGGAAGAATATCATCCCAACCAATTTTTAGCAGAAATAATTTTTGTAAAAGAATCTTTGCAAGTATGACACCCGGACCCAACAACCCAAGAGGGTCAAAGATTCTTGAAATATCTGATAACATTGCCCGCTTCGAAATTTTACCAGAATTAGAGGCAAAGTCAATCCTATACATAAGTGTATCTAGTTTAAAACACCAAAATATACCTAATGTCTTATTTTTATCTTTATCCCCAAAGAGCACTCTATCAGATGCTGAACACACAGTAGATAATTTCTCTAAAACTGTTGGGTAATTCGAGATCCATTTTCTCAAGTGAAAACACCTAGATTCAAGAATCATTCGAATTTCTTTCTCTAACTGCACCACTTCATCAGTCGTTGATGCCCCAGACAACATATCATCCACATAGAAATGATGCAGGATAGTATTAACAGCATTAGAATATTTCTCCATATTCTCCAGTCTAAGCTGACTTAAACACCTTACTGCAAGAAAAGGTGCAGACTTAGTCCCATATGTGACTGTATTTAGAGTATACTCCGAGACCTCTTATTCTGGCTTAGATCTCCAAAAAATCTTCTGCATAGATCTCTGTTCCTCCTTTACCAATATCATTCGATACATTTTGGAAATGTCCGTGCATACAACCACATTAAACTCACCAAATCTTAGTAAAATAGACAACAAATCATCTTGTATTGTTGGCCCCTTACATTGAATGTCGTTGAAGAAAATGCCACATTTTTATCATCGGAAGAAACAAGAGACATATGACCCATCGCCTCATACTCCTCCTTTCCAATGACAAGGATCTCTTTAAAGCAAAAAGAATTACCTAACCTTCCAGGAGAATCTACTAACGGAATTTGAACCACAAATCTTCCATCTTGATTTCTTTTTACAGAATCACATTATTTGTCTTCTTCAGACCACTAAGACCATTAGCAGATTAGAGAGGAAGGTTCTTCTATCGCCCAAAATTGTTCTAACAATTGTTGAATATCTACATTTACATTCAAATCATTGCCACAAAACATAGATTTTACGAATGACCCCTCTGCCCCTCCAGTGTTAGGAGTGGGTCCATGGGTACTTTGACCTCCAGTGTTATCATTTACACCTTGGGATTCATTTGTACCTATCGTGTGCTTTATATAATGTAACAGAGCGTGATGTCTTGTCGAACACATCAAAAAGAGTTAGAATTACAGTCTCTAATAAAATGACCTGTTTTCAAACAATTTAAACACAATTTTAATTTTCTAGCCTGTATATATCGAGAATGTGTATTTAGTTTTAAGAATTTTCCGCAGTGATCTATGAAATGGTCTTTTTTACAGTATGAACACGTTGCATTAGTCACCAAAAAAGACTTACAACATTTAGATGTTGAATTATGATATTTATCACTTTTATCACCCTGTACATCTTGTATTAGAGCTAACCTACCTCTAAATTTTTTAAACTCTTCTAAACTTGGATGTTTATCTCTGGATTTTATTTTATCCCACTCACGTCGAGTTTTCCAATCTAACTTTTCTCTGATTATGAATATTATAATAATATCCCCAGTGTCAATTGACTGGCCAAAGTTTTGAATTGCCCTCAAACGTTTTACCATTGCGTCTAAAAGTCTGCGCAACTCTACAGCACTCTCTCCATTGACCAAAACTCTTGAAAACCCTTGAATTACTTCTTTTGCATCACTCTCTAAAGCACTTATAAAAAAATAAAATTACTCCATGTCTCCCATTGATTCATTCTTATGAATCATAGACTGAAATTTGTCCCGAAACTCCAAAGCACCAATTTTCCGAAGCTCCACTAAATTTTGGAATTGGAATAGGAGGTAACTGAGGTTTTGATCTTAAAGCCACTACAGAGCCACCGAAAACCTTTGCGATATAACTTCTAGGGCCTCATTTTTTATTGATATACTCATTATCAGTTAAAATCATTTTACAAATGGAAATTAAGTTTTCATAAGTATTCTCAAACTCACCACGTACTTTTAACTGAATATTAAACTCATCCTCATCAACAAAAAGCTCAATAGCTCTCTGATGTTCATCAAATTCTGACAGTACATTATCAATTTTATTCAATCGCGACTCTATTTCAATTAATGTGACTTTATCTAAAGACTGACCATCAGAGGTTTTTCCAAAACCCCATCTACAAATTTTTGAAACAGTGTGAGGCGGCTCTTTACACACCCACATTTTTTAATCAACTGCTTAAATTCTTGATATCAAATTACTAAATAAATTACTTAGGTACTACTACAAACTCAAGTAGCGCAGATTTATATGGGACGAGGCATGCAAAGAATCATTGTATTTTCCAAAGCAATATCGCCAATTGCATCTGCTTCCTTCTCTAGCTACGTTTCTTCCACGTCGCTTGTGCTATTCTCGTCCCTTGTTCTTTTCGTCTACAGCAATTACAACACCCGCTTACCAACTTGGTACACCTTACGGGTCTTCAATATATAGTTTTCCTGGTCTCTTCGGGTTTCCAACTATCTCGAATCCAAACCTTCTAATCAGGCTCGATAGGACCATATATTGAGGATTTCTCCCACAATAAAAATGGACTGTAGGTTTACAAACAATAATTTTATTGCTGTTCAGTAGAACGAGATTGACATTGACAATTTGTCGGACAATATATTCCGCCAACTTGCTTCTTGGACTTCTAGCTGGAATCTTAAATTTTCGACAAAAATATTTATACCATAATAATATATATTTCTTAAAAATACATATTTTAAGTTGTCTAATTTAAATACTTATAGAAAGTTGTTAAAAGTTATCTGAAACTAGAGTGCAATATCTGATATGAGAAGAGTAGAAACTACTACTACTCTATAAATTACTACCAAATTGCCGCCCGACTTTTATTTTTATTCTGTTGATCGAACGCTGTTGGCTTGTAGATACTTCTGTGGACAAGCAAACAGTAAATATGTTCCTAAATAACTTCTCTTTACGCTGTTTTTATTTAAACAGTTGTTGTTTGACTAGACTCAAAACAAATTTAAATAAAAGAGTTATTTTCAAATTCGTTGGAAGTAAAGATATGCCATTGTAAATATATTTACTATGTTCCATTGAAATTTTTATTTCCAAGAATTTTATGTACAGAGTCCCAAAGTTGAATTGTTCAATCTGGTGTACAATAAGATGAATTAATACAATTTTGCGTTAAGACAGTTGGATAAAGAAAATAACATTTCCAAAGTTGCCAGGCCGTAGAACTGTATGTTTGCTTGATTCAAGCAAATTATGTCTTATAAATAAATTTTGAAAATTCAATAGTTTTTGAGATATTCCTTGTTTTGTATAAGCCGTTTTATTAAAAATATCTGATATAAACTTCTGCATTAAAAATCGTATAGATTTTTTTTTTAGAAGTTTTTTTGCGAAATGTTTATTCTGAAATCGAAACAAATATAGGTATTTTAAATATCTACAATTAATCACATGCCAATTTATGATAATATTTTGAAACCTTTTCTTATATCTACCTAAATATAAAAATCAATGTTAATTGAATCAAAGAAAAATCAAAGTCAGATGTGACGGTGGATATATTTTGATTTTGTGTTTTAATTCTCGTCAGTTTGATACCCTTTCCGTAAACATATATCCGTGATATTTTAGGAAATAATGTGATAAATATTTTTCTTCTTTAATAAAATTCTGATGAATTCTCTTATTTTTCGTTGTGTACAGTCAACTATTTATTAAAAAAATAGACACAAATCGATGCTTCAAGTTGCATTTTTTTAGCAGATAAACTAGTCGGTGAATATTTTTTTTTTATAATAGTGATATCTAGAATAATATTACATTTATAGAAGATTGTCCACTTCTGTCATAAAAATATACGACAAAATGTTATACTTATTATACAGAGTGTTCAGAAAAACCCTTCCTATATTTAGAGAAATGATTGTGCACATAAAATTATGCAAAAAGTTTATATGAACATGAACATATTACATATAGATTCCAAAATATTTCATAAAGGAGCTGTAGCAGCTTAAAGATGACCCTATGAGAATGACTTCGTTTTATATCTTTGGTAACAAATATCTGTATAAAAATTTTGCTACTCAAGGCGCTGTCAATAAAAATAATATTTTTGAAGTTAGTGAGATATTATTTACTTTGTAAAATTGTTTTTCTACGATCATGCAAAAAACAACTCTTTATTGAACTATATACTACTACTTTATTGCACTAGTGCAATAAAATGTTTATTGCATTCATCTGTCATTCTACTACAGCGTTTTGTCATCATGACAAACATAAACGTTCAAATCGACGCCATATTTTCCTACACTTAGTGTCATCTAAATAAAACATTTTTTGGTTTTTGCATGAACGTAGAAAAAATATTGTATGCAACTCGTACAAAAAGTACTTATTACATTCGACGTGTTGTCCTACTGGGCCAATAAACACTTACTTTTTGTACGTGTTGCATAAATAACTATTAACAGGCATACCCTTCCCTTCAAATAAAGTAGTAAAGTAATTTTGTAATTGATATTATTTAAATATTCTGATTTATTTGGCCATATACCCAGTTTACACATGAGCACAGTGACAACGAAAAATGTTAGGTTTAAAACTTAGTGATTTACTTAAATATTATCCATTTGCCTAATATTCAAACTACAATCTTTAAGCGACATAAAAAATAGGATATATATTTTACTTTCTATTCTGTAGACTGTTCTAAAGTTGTTTCGATATTTTTGTTTATATTTATTTTATTTATTTATTTTTATATACAACTACTCTACAGGTAAACCCATTTAACGAGTAGGAAAAACATATATAACACAAAATATAATTTAACACAAAAAACAATAGTAAACTACAAGAACAATAAAAAATACAATAGAAAACAAAAGCAAACAAAAAAAACACAAAGATTTATTTACGGTTTGAATCAACTTTTTATGGGACTGACAGAACAATTAAAAATGTCAAAATTTTCACATTGACAATTATAGGCATTGCACATGAAAAAAAAAAGATGAAAATTTAAGAACATTTGAATTCGGGATGGAGAGGTAGAAGGTCTGAAGTCTTCGAGCATTAAAATAAGGTACTCGAAAATTCAATCTGCTTAATAAATGTTGACAATCAATCTCATTGTGAATAAGTTTAAATAAAACTAAATGAGAACAACACTTACGTCTCTGTTCAAGTGCCGCAATTGAGAATCTTGTCAAAAGCATTTCCTGCGGAACACCAACTTGTGGATAAACTGAATCTGATTTGTAATACAGTAACTTTAGAAATTTCCTCTGAATCCCCTCAAGACGGTTAATATGGACGGTATATTTAGGATTCCACACAAGAGAGCAATATATACAGATCATGTCTTATATTGTTTTGCAAAAATCTCTCAAATTTCTTATTTCACAATTTTTGTAAGACTTGCATGATTCTTGCGAAACTTTTGCATACAAATGAGAAACATGGAACTTTATTACGAATTTAGTAATAGTGGTGGTTAACTCTCGATCGGCTACGGTCCCGCTATTTCAGTGCAGTGGCAGTGAATTTATAATTAGTTCTATTTCGGCAGAACTGGACCTACTCTATAAACTTAATATAAATAAACTTTGATTTTAAAAATAATTTTATATGCTGGATGTCTTTTAAATAAAGTATATCCCTATAATAGAAATAATATATTTATTTTTTCAGTTATAATGTTCACTTAAATATTACCTCTTCGAATACTTATTCGCAAGACTTTTGCCATAGCAATATTTATTGTCTGATCTCGCAAGACTATTTTTTTTAATCTTGCCTTGTCTTAGCTTGCCAGACCAAGACAAAATCAAGAAAAAGCAAGACAAGATGCCAACACTAGTCATCAATAATTGTACACCACTTCGTTTAAAGAGTTTTATTTCTACAAAGCTAGTAACATGAAATTAGTATCTATAGTATTTTTAAAAGTAAGTAAAAAAATTACTACTAATAAAAATGTTAAGAGATAGTTTCAAAGAGTCAACTTATTCTAAGTAAATAATCACGATCAGCTACCTGTCAGCATGCTTGTCATTCAGATATTCTCCTACACCCTATATATAGAATGTGTCTGAAATGAGTGTGTTTCTTCAATAGAGGATGTGAGTGAAAATAAACAGTTTCTGTTAAGCGACTTATGGTCTAAGCCTGAGGCCACAGAAGAACTTAGTTGATGTTCCATATTAAAAATGTCGGTGTTGCCATCCTTATAAACATTTCGTAAAAATAAAAATCGTACTCAGCAATGTAACTTAATTAACTAAATGTAGTCACGATTTTCTGATTTGTAAGCTTAATCGTTTTTGAGAAAAAGAATGAAAACCGAAATTTTTCCAATTTTTTTAGAAGCCCTTATCTCATAAGGGAGGGCTCAAATCGAAAAATTTTATAGAAAGAACTTCCCTAAAATGACCCAAGGAACACACCCTCCAAAGGAGCGCACATCATTATGGGACACCCTGTATAAAGCGAATTCAGATATGCATATAATAAAAATTCATTTTCATATTTAAGCAGTCGTAGTACTTATTTCAGACACCAGTACTTGAATCGAGGTAACCATTCTGCCAGCAGGTTCGAATCCTGCGGCAAGTAGACCATAGACCAGCTATATTGCGAAGAGGTTTGGCACCCTCTCTGTGGATATTGTAGGGTGCAAGAATGTTGGCTTGGGTCAATGTGAGAGATTGATACCGATTGAGATTTGACCACCCCCCTAATTAATGAGGTTTTCCAGGTTTCTCTCATTTCTGAACTGAATAGTGGTTTAGGCCTACCTACGTAAGTCGTTTCTGGTCCGAAATGCAGCCTGCATAATAATAATATGCCGCCCCCTCTCCAGCCTCTGGGCTAATCCTCGTGATATGATATATTATTATCGTGTATTGAATCATTTTTTAGACATACGATTTTTTTATGTGTTTTTATACAATACAATCTCAAGTAATTAAAGATTAGTACACGGTACACATTTCTCCATTATTCTTGTAGTTTTTTAACATGGGTAAAATCTTTCTCTATAGCTGGAACGCTAGATGTAAGATGAATAGAGGTTTAATGAACAAGATTCAAATGAGACGTGAAATTTGTATGTTAAAGACGCGGGCTATTATATTGCACCGTTTAAGAGCTCTCAAAATGTGCCCCGAAGTTATACTTCCGTATGAAGAGAGTTAAAGCTCTCAAGTAGTGAGCTCGCCAACTTAAAATATGCTTGCAGTGTATTTGACTCCAGACGATGCTCCGTCATTACCTAGTGAGGGTTATTCACCTTGCAAAAGAGGGAAAAGTTTCTAAATAAAAGGATATTTCAGGAGAAAAGTATACATGCATACTAGGTATACATTTTAATTGATGAAAAGTTTGTTAAATTTAAATTTGTGGCACAGATTGTTCTTTTTTTAAAAATATATATGTAAATTTGGGAACATTATAGGTATATGTATCTTGGTCATGCTGAAGACGAATTTGAAAATTATTAGTACAACTCACAAAGGAGGTGAGTGTACAATTACGTGGCGAGTACAATAAAAATTAAAAAACTAGTTTTGACACAAAAAATCACAAAATGATTTACAACTAATTAAAAAAAATTTGGTAATAAATGCGTCATGACAAATGGAGTCAATATCGTAAAAAAAAATTGTAAAATTTTTATAGTTTTCGGGAAAAAATTATAGTATTTTCTATATTGTAGTTCCGCGTTGAATGTTGTTCGCTCTCTCTCTACTTAACCCAGGCGAATATAGGAATCCTATTTTAGTATTAACGATGTCAAAAGTGTCAACAATGGTTTACGTGTATAGTACCGCGGACATGATGGATATCGTTTTAATTTATGGTGAAATGCGACAAAAGGTAACTTCTCGCCTGTACGCAGAACGATTTATCGGTAGACATGTGTCATATGCAGCTACTTTTATCGCGGTAGTGCAACGACCATTAACTTACGACTTCAAAACGGACAAGAAGCAGAAACATTTTTGTTAGCTCGTAGAAAGTTGGTAAGATTAATTTTAAAATTAAAAATAAAAACAAATTTTAAACTGTCAAACTTGACAATACTCGTACATTTACTATTTTGAGAACGAAAACAGAGAGTTTTTCGAAACGTCAAAAATACGGAACTGCGCGATAGTGATGTGATTTTTGTTATTTTTTACTTATCTGCTTTTTCTGCGTGATTTTTTGGTTAGGCAAACAAATAACCCTTGACTGATCCATTTGGCGTAAAGACTTATTTTATTAATCTTTATTTTTTTCTGAAGTGTGGCAAAACCCCAATCAAACTAAAGAAAAACGATTAATTTTATTAATTAATAATAACAATAGCGTCAAAAGCAGTTAAATTTGCTGATATAAAATATAGGTGTTTTAAAATTGTCTTACTTTCCTTGTGAAATTCTTTCAATTTTTTGGCCGTTCATTTGTTATTAAACTTGCACGCCATGCCGGTTGCAGACTGATTGCAGTCAGGTTTTACAATGGACCAAACATTTTCGAACTGCCGTTTTTATTTATTTTTTTTTTACAAAATTGTGTGTGTACTAAACGGCTATCTTCTGTTTTGACGAATGCGCTCCCTGTATACTTACACGTGTTAAGATTAATTTCCCCAATGTTTAGAATGTTTATCAAGAAACTATTCCTAAGAACTGAAAGAGCATTGTCTAGGTAAGTTTTTAATAATATCTGAATAAACCTACACACAAAGATTTAAATAAAATCTACGTTTAAATTTGACTCTTCTCTTTAAACAAAATAGAAAAATCATGTTTATGAAGTTCTAGGTAAGTAACGAACGACTTGGATTTTATTAGTTAAATAATTTAAATAATCCATTCATTCCTAATAAAAAAAGTATAGAAATATTTGTTATAAAAAGGTTTGTTCTTCTTCTACATTTAATACTACTTAATACATACCGCGCTTTTCTACAATAATTGTAGAAAAGCGCGGTTAAATTATAAAATATTAAACAATGAATTATCACAAATATTGTAACACTAGGTATACAGGTATGTTTGTTTCAATTGACTCAAAATTAAGTATTCTATCATCTCCTAAAATGATCGTAATGACTAGTAAGTATATACAAAAGGGAAATAAATAAAAATCCAGTAAAACAACGGGTAGAAGTACAGCACTAAACCTTAAAAATACGACAAAAAAGGTACCATTTAAAATAAAAGTTACTCATAATTGCATGCGCTTAACAAAGTATTTAAAAGAGTTTAACGATAATTGATACTATATATTTTGAATGAATGGAATGTCCATTGACGCTGTTTTAAATTTGTCTAATGAACACTACTATTTTTATAATTTCATGTAATTCCTCAAGATTCTACGATATTCCTTGAACCTCCACGGAATTCCCTAAAATTGTACTGAATTTCTGGCTCGTGTATACCAAAATTCTTTAGTGATTTCTCCCTCCTCTTGAACGTACCATAATTAAACAGAGCACACTTATCTGGAATATAATTAACAACATTTTTAACAGAAATATATTTCGATAAATAATCCAACTGTTTGATAGACATTTAAATTTGAATATACACCTATGGTACCTATACCATAACAGCAAAATTCTATTTTCGTTTCCTATGTAAACACTCTTACAACCCTTGTTTCTTAGATACAGAAGAAATACTAGTGCCGTTTAAGGAAAATATTATTACCAGGTTAACTACACATACTGAGACGGATAAATATCTGATAATGATCCTATTTAAAAATTTACAGTTTGTTTTCCTACACGATAAGCGATGAAAAATTTATTTCAGCATCTTTTATCAAGTTGTTATTTATTTAGAAGGATAACAGATTATTCCCATAGGAGACTCTAGTTTCCTTAAAAGGCCCTTCAGAGAGATCTCGCTTCTGCATAATTCATGATATTCACATTTCTTATTGACTACTACACTCTCTATTTCCTACTAACCCTTATAAACGACACGATTAAAGAACTATATTTGGTCTTGTTATAAACCAATATCTAGATTATATTAACATAAAACAGATTTTTATATTGAAATACCATTTAGTAATAGGAGTAATAGGCCTTATTATTAATACAACCCGAAATCAATCTTACATATTCGATTCATAGGTATTTTGTTTTTATGAGACATTGTGAAAACATATTCTCTTGTATGAGTGCAAATTTATTCTACAGTAAAAGCTGCAGAACGAACAATTTATTTATCTGTGGTGACGCGGCCAATGATGAGATCCAAATTCAGTGAATAACAGTACCTACTGTTTTAAATAGTATTTTATTCAACGAGCATGTAATGGCATATAATGATGGCTGTAATTCACGAGAGTGAAGGTTACTGCACGAGCCGTAGGCGAGTGAGTAAATTACCCGAGTGAATTATAGTCATTATATGCAAATAGAATACTACACTTTGTTCACGACTATTAACAACATTTTAGCAAACACACATATAACTTTAATGAAATTAGGTTATGATGAAGTACCTGAGGGTCAAGAGGCTGACAGTTTTGGTCAATATTTTTAATCTATTTATAGTGGCATTCCATCTAAATATAACATCACGTTTGAGAATAAATATGCTATTTATATATTCATGAAATGTCTTGAGGATCAGTGAAGTAGATTTTGACCGGGCTGTTAAAAAACTAAAACCAAAAAAATCACCTGGTACTGATAAAATTACTCCATATGTTATTAAAGCTTGCGCAAGTTATCTGAGACAGCCATTATTTTTAATTTTAAATAATCAGTGTTTCTCACAGTTATAGAAAAAGAGTTTAATTACATCAATTTCGAAAAGTGTCGATAAATCAAATATACAAAATTATCGGTCATTGTTACCTGCTGCGGCAAAATTATTTGAATAAATTATTTACAATATTGTTAACAATTATGCATATAAAACCATATTTAAAATAGTCTCAGATTTATTCAGAAAAAATCTATAAATACGAATTTAATATCTTTTTAGCATGATGTCATTACTCGTTTTAATAATAACATTCAAAAAGATGTTAAATATACAGATTTTAAAAAAGCCTTCAGTGTTGATCATGATGTTATATTACAGAAGTTGCACAATTTTGTTTTTAGTATACCTCTACTAATTTTTTTCATCATATCAAGTGATCTTTGTTAAATTTAATGGATCCATATTTCGAGAATACAAGACTCTATCAGGAGTACCCCAGGGCTCTAACCTCGGACCTCTACCGTTTATAATTTTTATAAACGACTTGCCGGATGTTATAAAGCACTCAATTTATTTATTATTCGCTGACGATATGAAATTTTATTAGTGAGTAGTGATAATAGTCGAAAACAGCAAGAAGATATAATTAATGTATAGCATATAGCATAGCTGGAGTATACAAAATACATTATTTTTTAACGAAACCAAATGTTTGTTTTATGTCACTGTCAAATAGAATAACTTTAATTACAAGATGGGTTTGGACTGTTCGAATCGAATATATGAGTTTAGAGATTTGGATATAACATATGATAAATTTAATGTTACTACATGCGTAGAAAATATAAGGTGTCACCGTTTTGGCAATTTATTATAAGACTATCTAGACAATTCATGACATTAAAATGATTAAAAAGTTATATTTTGCATACGTTTGGTATCCACTCGAATTTTGCTACAAACTCAATATTGAAAAGGTTTATAATAATTTTTTACGACATTTATATTACAAGACGTACAATTAATATCCTGGTTTTGAAACTGTTAGAACAATAAATTTGACAAAAGAGTTGTATCTCCAGTTGGGAATATCGGAGAACTTATTATTTAATTATGTCCATTTAAAATTTGAAAGAACTGCATTAGTGACGCTTCTTTGTCCCTAATAGTTCATACTAATATGTTGAGGTATAATGCTTTTTTTATGTACCGCGATCAGTAATTAATAAAAAATCATCCATTCATCACATTATGAGATGCTCCAATGATGCCATGTTCTTAACTGACATTGATTTTTCTCTAACGTTAACGCAATTTAAAAAGCACGTATTAATTTAATAAGTCCATTATAGATAAGTCCAATATACAATTAATATGTCAGTCATGCACATGAATGTAAATATTATTCTTCTTTATTGTTGTTTTGTTTTTTCTCTAAACGCAGCCATTTGTCAAATGTGTATTGATTAAATCTTAATCAGCTGGCTCTGATCATATCTCAGTTATAATGCTTAAATTAGTTGCTGAACACTTATTAAATCACCTCACTTATATAATTAATACATCCATTTTAACACATACCTTTTCCAGATGTTGGAAGAATGCTAATGTTATTCCTTTGCCGAAAGTACCTAATGCTACAGAACTTAATCATCTTCGACCTATTAGTATCTTGCCTACCATCTCCAAAGTTCTCTAAATGGTTATGAAAACACAAATGTCGCAGTTTGCTTTTGATAACAAAATTATACCTCCATTTCAGTCCAGCTTTAGACCCCAGCACAGTACTACTACTGCTTTAGCACATATTTCAGATGAAATTTATAACGTCACCGATAACAATTTAATTACTTGTTTGATTCTTTTAGATTATAGTAAAGCTTTTGACACACTAAATCATTCTATTCTTTGTAAAAAGTTAATGTACTTCGGTTTTGATAATAATGCTGCTTCTTATATTTTTAGCTATTTGTCTGATAGAACACAGCAAGTAATCATAAATTCTATGTGTCTAACGCCTTGCCGGTGACTCATGGGGTTCCTCAGGGCTCCATTTTGAGACCCTTGCTGTTTTCTATTTATATAGCTGACTTTTATACATTTCTGAATAAATGTTCTGTACATCATTATGCTGACGACACCCAAGTGTATCTCAGTTGTCCCGTCGCGGAAGTGGCTTTATTTAACGATTCAATTAATTACGAGTTAAACTCATTGCTAAATATATCTGCTGCTCATAGATTGAAACTTAATCCTGATAAATCTAAGGTTATAATTTTCGGTCCCAAAAAGAAACGTATCATGGCGAAAAAGGCAATTAATTTAAAATTAGAAATTTAGAGTTAGGAATTACTAGTGAATGTAATAACCTGGGACTTTGGTTTGATGAGGAGCTGAGGTTTTCCAAGCATGTTAACATTCTCTGTCGATCATCATATAATATTTTTAAACAACTTTACCCCCATCGTGCCATCATGGATTCATATTTGAAAATCAATTTATGTAACTCCTTAATATTTTCGAAGCTCTCTTATTGTGACTACATTTATGGCCCGGCTCTTCTACATTCTGATACTCAACGTCTGCAGAGAATTCAAAATAGTTGTTTCAGGTTTGTTTATGGGATTAGAAAATTTGATCGAGGAATTACTGATTTAATTAAAAAACGAAATTTTCTTAATCTTTCGTACTTGCGTAAATTGCATTCGCTATGTTTAACTCATAAAGTTGTTCAACAAAAATGTCCTGAGTACCTACATAAAAAATTTAACAAGCTACATAAAGCCACTTCTACGTTTAATCTACGTTATTCGCGCTTATTAGAAATTCCTCGCCACGCCACTGCCCTGTATACTAGAAGTTTTATTTATCACACCTGTAAAGAGTATAATTCTTTGTCTGTTTCTTTCAAATCGTACACTATCTTGAATTTTAAAAAAAAGTTAAAGCAATTTCTTATGGAGAAATTTACTGGTAGCTAATAATCTACTTTCGCTAAACTCCTTATAAGTACCTTCTTTTATTTGTGTTTTTTGGGATGTTATCATGGGTTTTTACTTGGATTGTTACTATGAGTTTTTGTTTTTGATTCATATGTAAATATATGGTGTATATCATATTATCAATTTTATAATTTAGGTATGTAAGGATTTACTATATCTACGGATATTCTGTTTTTTTTTTCATACTGTTCCTTGGGGTTAAGTTGAAAAGCAGTTTTAAACTGACACTTCGCCCCTTTATTAATTATTTCTTTTTTGTTTATATATACTCAATTTTAGTGTTTGTTGCAATAAAAGACATTTATTATTATATTATTATTATTTAATCTTTATGTAATGTATTATTTGATTTTCTCCTGTAATGAGACTTGTCTGTTGGGAATATAGAAATAACATACAATTGAGAACTGTCAAACACCTTACTTTCAAGTTTGGTATTTGTCGTTTACTTGATAAATTTAAAAAAGTAAATAAAATTTTGATTAGAAAACTTCTACCATCATTCGAAAAAACGTTAATATTGCTATAACTGGTATACTGAGTAGCGTTTGGCTTTCACATAAGACGTTCAGGTTCAATTGCTGACACCGGAAAATTTTTGTTTTGTTAGTTTATTCCCGATTTTTTGAAACCAGTTAATAATGGTTTTGTTATTCTCTTATGAATAATAGATATTATTATTATTATTTAGGAAACACATGTATAATGAACATTTTATAGGATATGGTTATAAACCTTTTAAGAGGTAACCGAAGTATTAGGCAAAATTCAAAATATTTAAAATCTAAATTTATTTTTAAATTATTCCACATACATGGATTGTAAAAGATAATGAAAATTTTTACTATTCTTCTATTACTAAAATATTCATTGTCCCTGTTATATTTACGTGTACCTATGTGTTCTGATTTCACTTCTGTGTTTTATGTTATGTAGAACGTGTTAATTAAATGTATTTAATTGGAAAAATATTTTTTGTTAAATAAACAATATTTTCTTCCCGTGTAGACGAGTCAAAATAAATTTGTAACCGTAACCTTAACATTGTCTAAACACCAAACAGCCATGGTTGGTTACATTATATGTTTTTTTTTTAAATAAATTAATATTATGAAATCTATTATTAACATTTTTTGTAGAATAGAAAAATGCAGTAATATGCACTGTTCCATTTAAGTTGATATCGACTAACTGGAAGTGATAGATATTTTAGTTGTATTCGCTCAAAGAACTTTGCCAAATTTTCAAATATTTCTGATCAGCACTTTTCCAGATAACGATCGAGATCGTTCCCGGTGGAAGAATTAAAGATGTTTTAACATGTACTTACATCTTAATTTATATTAAATTATGATATTGTTTATACAGGGTGCTTCCTAATTGCCTGCAGAAAATCCTGGGACGTATTCCATGTCGTTTCCGAGATATAGGTTTTCCAAATAAAAAAATATTTATAAAATTCATAAATTCTAAATCTCTTAAGATATTTTTGGCAAACTTGGTATAATTTTTAGTATATTGATAGGTATAATATATAAAATTTGCAGAGCTTATGTAAAGTACCAATAACGTACCTCTGAAGATATTCAAATTTGTCTCTAGATACAAAAAAATGTGCAGAGAGAAAAAAATATGAGAATGCAATACAGCATAATATAACCAATTTCGTTGGCACGATTATACAGAGCAATATACTTTTTCTTGTGAAAAAAGTCATGGTAGTACCCATAACCCCGCCACTGGTAGATACTTTACATAAGCTGCAAATTTGATATTTTTTATACCTACCAATATTCTAAAAAATTATGCCAAATATGTGGCAAGAGGTTTAGAAGTTATGAATTTTAAATAGATTTGTTTATCAACTTTGGAAACCCTATATCTCGGAAACGACGCCTCTGGGACTCTATGTTTGTTTACCAAAATCACCTTAATTTTAACCATAAAATACACCCCTTTATTTTCTACATTCAATTAGGAAACATCCTGTATATTATTAACATCATGTGCATGAATGTCGAGAAAACTAATGTACGCAGCTTTATAAATTGTTTGATTTATTACTTCATTCCATACAAAATCAAAAATAGTGTACAAATTTGCATTTCTGTAAATAGTAACTTTAATAATATACATACTTATTTTAATATCAGTGAACTATTTGGTGTTTAAAGAAAGAATTTATTTTATGCCGCGTATACTTGCAAGTCATGACATGAAAACGATATCAAACAGAAATGTTACTTGCTTAGATATTCCTTTTAAATGGGTAATTAAAATATTATTAGGTAACTTATCTTCTTTAACAAGTCGACGATTCTGCATTCCAGACGATACATCGTGATGTCTACTTGCTTATCACTTTTTATGCAAGTCACTCTTAAACTACCTGTAACAAATATCTCATCCATTAAATAAAATTTTTGCTATACAGGGTGTTAAAAAAACAGTGTAAAATATTTCAGGAGGTAATAGTATGAACCAAAATAAGCAAAAGTCTTAATAAACATAGGTCCGCAAAGTAACGGTTGCGGAGATATGGACCACTGTTTTTCAAACATTTTATTTTATTATAAATAAACCGACAAAGGAAGCTTTTAACAAACAGAAAACAAAGTTACAGAAGATGTTCAAAGTGCCCTCCGTCCATTTCCAAGCAAGCACGACATCTTCATCTCAACGATATTCGAACTGTTTCGAAAACACACTGCTTGGTTTGGATTTCTTGACACTTTTGATTAATCCGTAGCTGCAGCTCTTGCAGGCTATTTACAGGAGTACCATACACTAATGTCTTCAAATATCCCCAAACAAAGAACAGGACCTAGAAACCTGTCACCTACAATACCCATCCAAATGTTTAATGAAAAACGTGCCTGATGTCCAGATTCTATTAGAGCATGAAGATTTTCGTCGGCCCAAATATGCGTATTGTGAAAATTCAAACACTCCATTTCTTGTGAACCCGGCCCATTAGTAAAAAGCATGTTTGCAAGAAAACGAGGGTCTTCAGCATCATGACGTAGAAACCAGCAGCAAAAAACCAAACGTGCTTGATGATCATTTATTGGATTCAAGGCCTGTACTCGTTGCACATGGTATGGATAAAGCAGTTGCTCGTGACGGATTCTCCAAACAAGAGGACCACTAATTCCTACCTCGGCTGATATTCTCCGCACACTCGTACCTGGATTCTGCTCTACCAGTGCTAGAATTTCTTTTTCTACTCTAGGAGTGGATACCGACTTTGGTCTTCCGGATAAATGGCACTGTTTGCTCAAGGAACCGGTATCACGCAATCTTTGGTGAATGATTCTAAACATGCGTTGTGAAGGAATCTGGCGATTTGGATAAGCGTCAACATAAAGACGTCGCGCTTCGATGGCGTTCCCATTAGAACGACCATACATGAAATGCATGTCTGTTAATTCTGCGTTAGAGTAACCAGCCATAGCGAAAGAAAACTTGTACACTGAGAACAACTGTCTAATATGTACTGTTTATTTCACTAAACATCAACCAACTATTATAAGAAAATACACAACGTTTTTGCAAAATAAAAAAGGGGCTAGGAACATAAAACATTCCATATCTCCGCAACCGTTACTTTGCGGACCCATGTTTATTGAGACTTTTCTGCTTATTTTGGTTGATACTATTACCTCCTTAAATATTTTACAATCTTTTTTTAACACCCTGTATACTTATTTATATTATGTTTCATTTAAATTGTATTTGACCATTATCTTATATCCTTTCAACTAGACACCAGGGTCTATCATCTTTTTCTGATGGACTCGGTTATGAAAATTCGAAAAGCATAATTTTAAATAAAAAGAATATAACATACAAACATATTTGGTGATTTGATATTTGACCCCTAAATTTTCTTTTAGATGAGGTATTTATTATCTTTAGGAAATGATTTTGTATAGCCTAAGCTACATACGGTAGATTTGAGATATCACATTTGAACACGCATACCCAAAATTTTTCACATAAATATATGTTACGGTTAAAGCAAGTGTAAACTTGGTTAGTTTGTAAACTAATTGAACTGTTGGTTATTTTGATACAAAACTACTACTCCACAATATTAGCGGATGCTTTATAAACTAACCCACTCGTTTGGCTAATTTACTTAAAATAATGAAATAATCAGATATACTAAAATAGCTTTTTCTTTGATTACTTTATAAACTATCCACTTTGATCTAGTTGGAACAATAATTCTGGTAATACAAAATAGATAATTCTTTGGATAGTATATAAACTAACCAACTACTTCTCTATTTTCCGCAATTAATTTTATAAACATGATTTTGGATTTATTAAATAAGAAAAACTGTTTAACAAAATATAAACAATATATCTTTATAGAAATAAAGACATAACATTTTTATTAAGTATAGCTAGCTGCAAAAATGTACGAAAAAATTAACAGAATGGGTTTCTTTACAATGTTTACTCAGTAATGAATATTGATTAAATGAGTGTTTTATATTTATATTTAGTATTAATATAATTAAAAAATATTAATGAAATTAAATTACATATAATTGTATTAAACCGGTTAAATATCTGTTAAATTTAAATAAATATTGACGTAACATTTCTATTTATTTGTTTTTTATATTTTTGGCGTAACAAACAAAAGGGCATTATCCTGCACATTAGCTTTACAGCAATCTACACAACATTAAACGAAGATACCATTATCACTGCTCAATAGAATTATCTTCACTCTAAATTTATCAGGCGCATCTAGCACCACACTTCCGCGAGACAATGCATATAAAACTGACGCCACGAGTCGCATCTAAGCAAACCATGAGGAAAACATAGGTGAGATATAGAAACTGAATCGACTTACTAGAATATGTATCTAGATGATACTATGAATTGCTAAAAGTTGTCTTGTGGAAATGCTGAAAATTTTGAAAATTTTTTCTGAATATATTCCAGTCTTTGAAGGTACATATTTAGATGGAACCATACTTCATTTTATGTAGATCTGACAAGTAAGCAAAAAATGATTTGAATGTACGCATATCCATTATGTTCACTCCAAGTTGACATACAAGATACGACAATCAGTCAGTATAATATAGCTTGAAATTTTCTGCATTAAACAATAAGAGAAATAGTCGTAACAAAACTAGTTTCTATAATAGAGCCTTTAGGCATAAAAGAACGGGAATAATTAGTTGACTATTCAGACTGATTCAAAGAACCTCATCAGTGATTAAAAAGAACCTAGTAATTTATCCAATAGAATACAATAATCAATGTGATCAAAAACTTTATAGAAATCCGTTAATATATGTCAATAATATATGTTCATAAATCATATATTAGTATATGTTAACTTGATTTGTCAAAAAACATTATACAGTATGCGCCAAAAGTATGGAATAAATTCAATAAAAACGAAACAATTATTTTTTGGGAAAAATCCTCGAACAGGTCGATTTTTAATTCAAAAAATACATATTTTAGCGTAAAATGCGATTTTCAAATGTCATTTGTTTTCGAGTAATGACGTTATCGATTTTTTTTTAAATAGCAACACCATATTTTTTTCCTTGATTCTGAAAGATCGTTTAATTCTCTATCAGACAGTACTAAAATTTTGCCTTCTTACATAGGAAAGTTTTCGAGTAAATGACGATTGAATGTTAGAAAACGTAAATCAATTAAAATAAAGCAAAAACGTTATCAAGTTTAGTTTTTCGAATTCCATAGTTCTTTTATGGATCACGTAGATGAAAATCTTTGCAAAGTGTCATTGTCACACCGACTTTCTAATAAGTATTGTAAGCGACATAGAAATAAAAGCGATTTATTTAATGAAAAATATCCAGATCGCCCTATCAGTCAACAGTCAGTAAGGTAGAGTCTAAATTTAGAGAAACTAGCAATGTTGTAAATATTCCAAAATCTAGACGTCCAAGCATTAATGAAAATCAGAAACAGAACATTTTGATAAGTATGGTGGATAATCCTCATAATTCTTCACGATTGGTTGCATTAAACAATGACACTAGTCAGAGCACAGTGCTACGTATCTTGAGGAAGGAAAAATATCATCCCTACAAAATTCAACTTGTGCAGGAACTCAATGAAGATGATCCCGATCGCCGCTTACACTTTTGCGAAATTCTAATGGATTTATGTCAAGGAAATAGAAATTTACACCGACAAATACTTTTTTCAGATGCGGCCACATTTTGTCTGAATGGTACAGTAAACCGTCAAACTTGCAGATATTGGAGTCGGGAAAATCCTCATTGGATGGAAGAGGCACATACCCAACACCCTCAGAAATTAAATGTGTGGGCTGGAATAGTTGACGACAGAATAGTAGGGCCTTTCTTCTTTGAAGGAACCCTTACAGGACAAAGATATTTAGAATTTCTAGAAAATGACCTTGTTCCAGCCCTTGCAGTAATTTTTCCTAACGATAATGACCCTGACATTCCTAACGATACCATATGGTTTCAGCAAGACGGTGCACTTCCGCACTATGCGTGCCCTGTGCGAGATTTTATGGACAACTGTTTTCCTGGGAGGTGGATCGGCAGACGCGGACCGATAGAATGGCCTGCAAGATCGCCAGATCTTACACCTCTTGACTATTTTTATGGGGATACTTGAAGTCAAAAGTGTACATTAATAAACCACGTAATTTAGAAGAACTTCAAAATCGCATTCAGGACGAAATACGCAGAGTGACCCCATAAATTATTCATAATGTGCAAGAAAAATTTCTTCACAGACTTGCGCATTGTCAACAAGTTGGTGGATGGCAATTCGAACATTTAATTTAAGTATAAAATTTAATCAATTGTATTTTATTTTACATGCCTCAGAATTGTTACTTTTTTATGGATAAAATTTACGTGTTCTAACATTCAATCTTCATTTACTCGAAAACTTTCCTATGTAAGAGGGCAACATTTTAGTACTGTCTGATAGAGAATTAAACGATCTTTCAGAATCAAGGACAAAAATATGGTGTTGCCATTTAAAAAAAAGTCAATGACGTCATTACTCGAAAACAAATGACATTTGAAAATCGCATTTTACGCTAAAATATGTATTTTTTAAATTAAAAATCGACCTGTTCGAGGATTTTTTCCAAAAAATAATTGTTTCGGTTTTATTGAATTTATTCCATACTTTTGGCGCATACTGTATATAATTTGCGTTTGATAGATTTGATCACAATTTCTACAATTTTTCATGACTCATTTATCAAATCGCATTCTTAATGTTTGTTATTGTAGTTATAATTCATTTGATATTGTTGCGGTATCAGGAGTTCCGCAAGGATGGGTTTTTGGGCCACTTCTGTTTGTTTTATTTATTTTTTTATTTGTAAGGAAATTCAAACTAAAACGTTAGTATTAATACGCGGTTTTCTACAATCAGATCGTTTTAAGATCAATTTATGGTGTCGCAATATCAGATTGCCACTTAATATAAGTAAATGTTGTGTTATAAGCTTTACTAGGAGGATCAGTGCAATCAGTTTTCCTTATTAATAGATAATGAAGCTGTAGAAAGATGTGTACAATTTAAAGATCTTAGTGTTATTTTTTATTCCGAACTAACTTTCGGTCCTCATATAAATTTTATAGCTTCAAATGCTTATAAGAATCTTGGTTTCAGTTTTAGAAATTCTAAAATGTTTAAATATCTATGGACTCTTTTGGTTCTGGTTTAACTCTTTTGTCAGGCTAAAATTAGAATATACCTCTGTCATCTGAAGCTCACATTATGATAATCATGTTTCAACCTTGGAGGGAGTTCAGGGAAAATAATTGACATATTTATATTTTAAAACTGATGGTATCTATCCAAAACAAGGTATCCCTTAGGCCAGAGCATAGTTTAGCTGAACGTAGAACATATTTTGCAATTTTATTTTATATAAAATATTGGATAATATGGTTGACTCACACCGCGTACAAATATATTAAAAATGTATCCACTTTATACAATGTGTCACATGAATCTGGAGTCAAAGGATATTTTTTGTTGTTCAGTCAAGATTTTAAAATGTTGTGTTTTAAGTTAAGTATTATTATTCTTACTTAGTTTTGTGAATTTTTTAGATATTTTTGTGTTATATGTTGTGTAACTTGTGTATTGTAGTAGCTTATGTTTTTCTTGTTTTCTTCCTGCGCTATAAATGAATGTAAGTCTGTCTGAGCTGAATGAATCATCAGGTTTCAACATATAATAATTATAAAATTTTTGACAACAAAATCACACTCGCTAAGTGAATAATTTTGCATACTGGTCAATGTAAAAAAATACTGACAATACTGTCATAAACAAAATTGCAAGGCGCATCGGAAAAGGTTTCTAAATATTTTGGTAAATATATGAAAAGTTCTAGCTGGCACATATTAACAGAGGCACGGTTGTGAGATGTAGTGTTCTTACCATGGTGTATATTAAAGTTATCAGACATGTTCAGATAATGTTTTATAAAATAATGGTAATAAATCTCAATGCTCGTAATATGTTCAGGCCGTAAGTGTATGAACTGTTTGCAATAACTGCCGCATACTGCATTAGATATCGCTATTTTATCTGTTAAATAGGTTATTGACCAGAAATGAACTGATTAGGACTATTATGTTTATCATTTCTCGGATGTGGTGAAGTTTCAGGTCACAATTATTCTTTTTAGTGTTTCATTACTTTGATATGTAGAATAAATATGACTTGATTTATTAATATGTATTATAATAATACATTTGATGCTGATTGCTATAACTATAGATATTTTTATAATTCCACAAATGATTTATGATACACAGTATACTTTGTACAGTAGAAAACGTAGACGTGCGATATATATACAGGGTGAGTCAGTCATAATGTCATTAATTTTGAGAGGAGTTAGGGAATAATGAGTATAATGCGAATACGCGATTAAAAAAATCTAAATGCATATTTACGCCGAAAAAAAATATTTTCAAATCATTATTTAAACCCTCTTTTCAGACTCACTGACCGCTCACAGCCTTGGTCGTTTACAGCTCACAGTTCAACTCGATGTCGACCTGATGCAATGTTGCCAAGTTGAAATATTTTTCTAGTACCTACTTACCTAGGTTATAGACATCACAAATAAATGGATGTACTGACTATTTTAGAATATCATTTTTCTTACTCAGGTCAACTTTAGCCAATAATAACTTAAAATGTTAATATCTAATGAAATCAAATAATAATAATCAAATAATTCTATTAAAAATTGCAAGTAACGCGGTACCCTCCTGTCCATTCGTTGACAACAAATCGCTTCTGAAAGCTAAACCGATAAGTAGCGTGCGGATTTTCATCTGCGCAAATGTAGCTGTTATGACTGAAATTAGCTTAGTTACATTGAAATCACAAAATTTCAACGTATCTAATAATAAACCATTTACGTACATTACATAAAAAACCTATACCCAATGGGTAAATTATTAAGAGAAGCTGAAAAGTGTTTCGTGTTTAAATACTAAGTAATAAAAAACCGTCGTGTTGTCGATAGAAAACTGTCGAAGGCCGAAATGGCACTCCTCTGATCTGATGCTCAAAAAAGTTATCGAGAATTAATCTTGACCTACCGTATTATTAGGTCAATAACCTAGTTATCTAGTTTTTGTACTGTTATTTAACGACAAGGAGTAAAACTATTTTTTTTAATCTACATGAATGAATTTTCCCTAAATATTGATTTATTTGTTAATAAAAATAAATGTAGTAAATAAATAAATGTTTCCGAATGTTAGGTTATTACAGTTTAATAATATTAATATTACGTTTTCACTACGTTTTACAAATAAATATGAATTTTTAATATTACTCGTAAGTACAATTAATTATTCAGTTTGTTGTTACGTACATCTTGCCTAGAAATGTATTGCTTTTTAAGTAGTATGATATTAACCTGTTTAAAATGCCAATTCGAGTAAAACTGCACTCATGCCAATAATTGCAAATTTCAAGACGACTGGGGAAATCAGCAGGTTCTAAAGTATCTAAAGCTTGAACTTTCTGAAAATGATGCGGATTCAGTGAGTTTTCTCGTAATATTCTGCAGACCTTGCTTTGGGATATCTCCAATCGCCTTGAAACGGTTCTTGTAGAAATAGTAGGCTGCTCTCAACTAAATTTAAAACAGTCTCACCTGACACAGTTTCACAGAACCCATCGCGAAGACACTTAGGTACACAAAGTTCGAGCATCTGGTAGATAGACATCTCCAATATTCCGTAACAGCGGCATTCGCATTTCGTAAACATTCTCCGTATAACACTACTATATTCAAAAAATTTGTAAAATTATGCATTATTAATAATTTACGACGAATACGCGAGATAGAAATAAACAAACTATTGCTTACTGCTTGTATTCTCTCCATCCCCCCTCCAAATATGTGGCGTGATCTACAAATTTCGGGGGAAAGAAATGCGGGAAATGCAGAAAGTGCTAAATGAGGGTAAATTTGAATAACACGTTGAAGTGTTAGACGATATGATGTGATGAAACGATTTTTAATCCGGCATTCAATTGTCGTATGGGTGCGTCATCAGAAAGTTCGTAGCACACCAGGAGCGTCGTGTTACCGATTTTTATAGGATGATTTGTTTATTTTTTTAAAGGTCGAGAAAATTTTTTTTCGATTTTCTGCTTTTATTAGGCCTTCCGAATACGTGGTTAAAATTAATGACATTATGACTGACTCACCCTGTATATTTCTGTGTTTTACATATCAGTACTTCAGTCGTGGCTGTAAAATGTCGCAAACATTTATGTAATATAAAATAATGTAGTTATTTAATATTTTCACATATTTAATTCAGCTTGGTTCAGGTAAAATGTACATTTACATCACAAATTAATACTAATATCCATACTGATATACATTCTTTCACTTTACCATACCCACAGAGAGGGTACCAATCCTCTCCACGAATACAGCTGATCTACGGTCTACCGGCCGCGGTATTCAATCCCAAAGCGAACTGGTCACATCGATTCAAGTACTGACGCCTTAAACCGCTCGATCACTGATGATATAATCCTAATATTGTATAATAGTTATAAAAACCGTATGTACAGTTTTAAATACTTATTTAGTATTATAACTTAAATATTTTGACTATTTGAATTTATTAAAATTAATTTTCTACTTCAAATATACAGGATGTTTACGGTAAGTTTGGCCAAACTTCATAGACATATTCTATTGATGAAAATAAATAATTTTTATACAAAGCATAATAAAGGAGTTGCAGGGTGTTAATTTTTTTCTTTTTCTATTCATAGCTTAAATACAAGATCTATGCAGTGAATTAAAAAAACACTCCACTGGTATATTTTTATAAAAAAAAGGAAAGTACGCCACTGACATTTTTAAAATTTAAAAATATTTTTAGAAATTTGGATCAATTTTTAACAAAAAGGTATTCCAGTAAAGTGTTCATAACATCGGCAGATCATGAGAAAATTAAGGTTGTTAAACATGCTTATAACGTTATTAGTAATTTATAATAATAAAGGATCACACACTAATTACGACAATAAAACTACAAACCAGGTAAGTGAGACTTGTAACTATTTATTATCATGAACAATTACAGTTCCCTAGCAACGACATTTTATCATGTGAATCGTAAAAAAAATTGTAACACCCTGTGTGACCCTTATTAAACTTTAAATAAACATGTTATATAACAAACCTCAATTATTTTTATCGATAAAATATGTCGTTGAAGTTTGCCCAAACTTTTTATTAATATCTATTATCTTTTATTGCACATTAAATTAAACATAGATATTTAAAATTTAAGTCAAAGAAGTGCATCAAATTGAGCTGATTTGACAAAAAGGTTACAATATTTTGAATAAATATATGCGGTGTTATAATGCTAAAATATGACAATGGATAGCAGGCTATCAGTGTAGTTAAGAGTTAAATATTTTTTTTGGAATACACCAAAGTAGTTTCTATACCTACAGGGTGCTATAAAAACGTAAGGATCTCATTAGCTGCGTATTTTTGACGACAAAATATGATGATTTAACCTTATTTACCAATATACAAAAAAGTCTCTCTTAAAAGATACAGGGTGTTGAAGTTAAATTTTTAGAATTGTTTTTTCGTAATGACTTTTACACATCAGTTTGAAATGTAATAGATATATTTCTTGTGGTTGATGGTAAGTAGAGTTAAATCGTCATATTTTGCGCCAAAAATACGCAGTTAAGAGGCCTCATTAGGTATCTTAAACCTAGTTTCAAAATAACTCCCATAATAATGATTCTGTGGTGAGGCTTGCACGAATTTTCTTAGAAAAAAATGTAGTTTGCAGGACGCCCTAAATCATATATTTTGACACGAGTAAACTAAAGTTTAAAATGAAAAGAGAAGAAAATAAATGGGCATCCAAGAAGCGGAGAATTATTTTATTAATTTATATAAACTTTGTTTCTGAAAATAATTGATAATAACTTTGTAAATTTGCAACTAAGAAAGTGCATTTTAAGTTAAAGTCTGCTTAAAGAGTCGCTTACGCCCAAATAATAGTATTAGGCGATGAGATACGAGGCAGGCAAAAACAGAATATATAAGGGAAGTCGGACGGTTGCAATGCGCTTAGTGGAACGGTCGAGTTGACTTGCATCTAGCGTGGCCCCTTTGAGATGACCTGCATTTTTGTTAACCCCGTATGTACAAAGCTGCTTATGTCTAATAAAAAAAATCTTATACAACTTACAATCTAAGTGTGCTGTCACAAACAAGACGTGATAGATAGATAGGCTTTACTGCTGTGAATATTTTTGCTTGAAATATTATTTCACACCTGTACGAAAAATATTTTTTCATCAAATTAAAAATTTATTCGCCTAATTTCTAAACTCCCTAATTCTTGATATTTTCTCACTGCTTTAGAACAAGTAATCAACATAAAAGTATATACTTATAGCAATTGTTTAAGTATTTGTTATAATATTTGCAAAGAATAATTTTTGAAACTTAAAAAGTACGAGATTATATGTACTTATAGTTATATAGGGCAAAAAAGGGAATAATTCTAGACCAAAAATAAATGCCACCTCTTTCTATAAAATTTTTTCGAAAACTGATTATTAAAGGAGTTACAGGGTGTTAAAGTTAAAATTTTATTTTCGATATTTGTAAATAACTTCTTAAGAAATCCAAATATTTACATAAAATTTGTAAATCGGGAGTTTTTGCAGACGAGAAATTCAAATATGTTTCTAATTTTGACGTCACTAGTAGAGGGCGCCACTTATGGCACATCATGTTTCTTTTAAATGACAGAACTTTTTTGCTGCTTAGTGTATCCATTTGACTATTGAAACAATCGATTCTCCTACCTGTTTTTTGCTCATCATTTCCGGACGCCCTGTATAGTTACAGCATAACAAGTATTGAGGTAAATATAAAAGAATATTACATTAGATACTTTTAAGAAAGCAAGCTGTCAGCACATAGCTCTGAAGTTGTGATACTTGGTGTTTGCAATCACTCCGTTCTACTCTCTTCTCTAGTATACGGTGAAGGCTAAAGCTTATGTTGTCGTAAGTACTAAAAGCTGTTTTTCAGTGGCGCTGAGTTGTTATTACAATAATGGCAGTTATCCAACGAAAATCAATTATCCCAAGGTTCTCTGAACTAGGTCAACATTCACTGAAAAAAAAAAACGTATGTTAGTTGCTAGTATCAGAAGGCAGTGCCGCAGAAAAGCTAAATTAAACAATATTCTAATTCCTCCGTTCGCAAATAATTATAATATATTATAAATAATAATTTAAAATTTAAGTCGATAAAACATGACTCATTTTGTGTTTATCTCTTTTTAAAACAAAAATGTCATTGTTTTAACTCTAATATGCAATGTTTTAACCACGTTACATTTTTTTTTTGAAAATTATTTAAATGGTATCATTAGATATGGGTGTTTCTTATGTAGAAGTAAAAATCCAGGGGTGTATTCTGTGGTCATAAATAAGGGTTTTTTGTTATATAAATGTGAGGACAGTCATTGTCCAGCTACAGCGTGTCAAAAATTAAACAAAAAAAACAGTTTTTAATTTTTAAACAGCTCAATATAATTTAACTATATTCGCCGTGCATATTTAATATGACAGTATATATGAATAATACTAAAAATGATCGTTACACATTTACTAATATTAAACGTTTGTACTTTCGTTACCAGAAACGTGTAAAACCTCGACATTTTTAAGTTGATTGTACGTAAAAAATGCCCGTCTTTTTCAAACGTTGCATGGACATTATAACGTTTTTCTAACGTATATGTGTTTACTGGACTGTAGTTGGACAATAGCTATCATAAGAATACACCCTTGGATTTTTGACATCTACGTAAGATACACTCTGTATAGGTATAAGCTTGCAAAACTAATGGTAGTAATAGCGACATGGAGAAATTTTTATATGTATAGTGGTTCAGTTTCCAAGGAGGTAAATTCAGGAAATTACAGTGAAAAAACAATAAGAATTTACTTCTAAACCGCAAATTTCTGTATTGGCATAATTTAAATTTTACGTAACTGCTTGTTTCTGCAACAGAAGTTAACAGTCGGATGAAAATTATCGTTAACAGTAAATTTTTAAAACGCGTAACTTATATCTTTAAATACTACCAATTAAATTCAATGATGGTTCATCTTACGAAGAAATTACAGGATACGTTCTGTGTAAAAAAAATAACTACCGAAATGATATAATAAATGCAACATTTTTAAAACATTGCCTCTCATGTATGACTGTAGATATTTTACAATAATTAAAATACTACGAATGCTACATATTTATACAGTCTTAATTAAATTTGAAGACAATTTACACTCGAAAAATTGAAAGAATAATGGAAAGGGATTAAAATTAAGGATGAAGAGCAACATAAGTTCTGGTAGAACAACTTACTACTTCTGCTTGAGGCTACTGATGAGTTCAGAAACTGTTGCAATATACAAATTTATTACTCGAGATATTCTATGTCTTCAATTATTTTTTTTATTCTTATATTGGTTTTCAGTGATCTGTTTTTCCCTGATTTTTCGACCTTGGAAACTGAATCACCCCGTATGTCACTACTTAAAACGGATTTGCTGTTTATTTTTTTATTATCGGCACTTAAATAATTCGTAAAAGTCTTATCTTCGGTGCTAAGAAATGTGTATATTCATTTTATGTACTATGTGATTAACCTATTTTTTATTCAAATGGTAACTGTATTGAGTCTACAGTATATGTTTTGTGTTCTTTGTTAGTTTAGGACAGCATTCGATAAAGCTAATATTGGTGACCTAATTTCTTCTTGAAAGAAATGTCAGTTATATTTCAAAAACGAAATAGTCTTGAAAAATACTACAAATAAGAAACCACTTCTTAGTAGGAATAAAGTTAAGACTCATAAGAACAAAATGCAAACGTAATATCTCAGATTATAATTTGAAACATTATCGATATTTTGATGCAATAATTAGTTACGTTAATTACTTTAATATAAGCTAACTGACATTTATTACAATGTATTTAATATGCAAGTTGTCTTTTATCCATCCATCACACTGTTTTTCGCGTACATGTATAATAGTAATGTAATTATTAATTATACATTTCAATAGACTGCTGTTAAATCTCTCTATGTAATCAATGAATCCACTATAGTTAATTACAGTGTTCTAACTAGACCGTATGCAATTACATATTCATAATAAAAAGAAAAAATTCATTAGTCATTTGTTAAACTTATCGACAGACATTCTGAAAGCAACTGATATGATTGCAAGGTGAAAGTACCTGAGTTTGTTGACCTACTGTGGATTCAATATATAGTTATAATCATATTTTAAACGAGTATTTGTATTTTGTTGGTAGTAAAAACATAAGTAATTATCATAGGCAGGTAATTATCTGTAGTTAAACAAAACTAAAATATTTTGGTTATATGATATTGTTGTAAACCTACACATAAAAATTGCACATAATAAACTTAGGTTTGACTTTTTGCGTTATAAATAAAATTTACAAAGAAAACAACTGTCTAATTTTGCTAATGGGTAAGTTCCTATACAGTGCTTTCAAAAAGTAACGAATAAATTCATTATTTTTGAAATTGAAAGTTTTCGAAAAAATTCCCTGGCACGTCGATTTTGTTTTAAAAGGAGGCACTTTTTGACATACGACTTACATTTGTGACGTCATTTTTGTTCAAGATATGACGTCATCGACAATTTTTTAAATAGCAACCCACAATTTTGACCATGCCATTTGAAAGAGCGTGTCATTCTACAAAAATTTCAAGAAAATAATGTTTGAAGATTTTAAAATTTAATTTTCACAATACTGAAAAGGATAATGATTATGTAAAAAATCGACTAAATTAAATGTTCAAATTGTTCACCGTTGGCTGCCTGACAGTAGCCAAGACAATTAATAAATTCTTTTAGGCATTATCAATAACTTCAGGAGGTATACGATGTATCTCGTGACGAATTCTTGCTTTTAAATCTTCTAAATTAACCGGCCAAGTAACGTATACTTTGCTTTTTAAGTATTCCCACAAGAAATAATCTAGGGGTGTCAAATCAGGCGATCTGGCTGGCCACTCAATCGGGCCTCTTCTCCCTATCCAATGATTCGGAAACAGCTCATCTAAATAAGCACGGACAGGTGTTGCATAATGGGGAGGTGCACAGTATTGTGAAAATTAAATTTTAAAAACTTCAAACATTATTTTCTTGAAATTTTTGTTATGTAACACCATAATTTTTCATGATGTATGTATGTAATATGACACATCTACTTGTTGTGTGGTACATTTTCTAGCCACATTGCGCAAGAAAAATCTCCCATCGTATTTTTAGCCCTCAGGTTGATGTATTTTCGACACATTTATAGCATTGACTGAAAAAGCTTCTTCCATGATCGTGAAACTTCTTGAAATATTTCTTTTCGTATCCGTTATTGGTAAAACTGCCTTTGTCCAAAAAAAACCAAAAAAGGTTAATTCATTGCATCTTCAAGCACCTGCAACTCCCATGATCGTTGCAAGTTGTAAAGATTTCAAAATTAAACGCGCAATATATAAATTGAAATATTAAAATCGTGTATGTTCTGCCTTAACTTGTAATTATGCCTCATCCTGATTCTGCTTTCAAATATGAAGTAAGTTTAGTAAGTTTATACTTTGAAATATCAATACCTTTGTGCACTCTCAACATTGACTTCAGCATGGAATATTTTGTCCACATCGAAGAGACAGCAAACCGTCAAAATCAATTGATACCTAAAAGTCAATGATAATACGCTCCCAACTTGGACCTCTTTTATGTTTATACAGTATGCGCCAAAAGTATGGAATAAATTCAGTAAAAACGAAACAATTATTTTTTGGGAAAAATCCTCGAACAGGTCGATTTTTAATTTAAAAAATACATATTTTAGTGTAAAATGCGATTTTCAAATGTTATTAGTTTTCGAGTAATGACGCCATCGATTTTTTTTTAAATGGCAACACCATATTTTTTTCCTTGATTCTGAAAGATCGTTTAATTCTCTATCAGACAGAACTAAAATTTTGCCCTCTTACATAGGACAGTTTTCGAGTAAATGACGATTGAATGTTAGAAAACGTAAATTTTATCCATAAAAAAGTAACAATTCTGAGGTATGTAAAATAAAATACAATTGATTAAATTTTATACTTAAATTAAACGTTCGAATTGCCATCCACCAACTTCTTGACAATGCGCAAGTCTGTGAAGAAATTCTTCTTGCACATTATGAATGATTTCTGGGGTAACTCTGCGTATTTCGTCCCGAATGCGATTTTGAAGTTCTTCTAAATTCTGTAAGGGTTCCTTCAAAGAAGAAAAGCCCTACTATTCTGTCGTCAACTATTCCAGCCCACACATTTAATTTCTGAGGATGTTGGATATGTGACTCTGCCATCCAATGAGGATTTTCCCGAGTCCAATATCTGCAAGTTTGACGGTTTACTGTACCATTCAGACAAAATGTGGCCTCATCTGAAAAAAGTATTTGCCAGTGTAAATTTCTATTTCCTTGACATAAATCCATTAGAATTTCGCAAAAGTGTAAGCGGCGATCGGGATCTTCTTCATTGAGTTCCTGCACAAGTTGAATTTTGTAGGGATGATATTTTTCCTTCCTCAAGATACGTAGCACTGTGCTCTGACTAGTGTCATTGTTTAATGCAACCAATCGTGAAGAATTATAAGGATTATCCACCATACTTATCAAAATGTTCTGTTTCTGATTTTCATTAATGCTTGGACGTCCAGGTTTTGGAATATTTACAACATTGCCAGTTTCTCTAAATTTAGACTCTACCTTACTGACTGTTGATTGGCTGATAGGGCGATCTGGATATTTTTCATTAAATAAATCGCAAACTTTCTGCTGAGTTCTAGTCATATTCCCGCATCCGATAAGAATTAAAATTTCAATTCTTCTTCAGTAACAGTTAAATGTGCCATAATACTTTAAATTGAATAATAATTTCTATGTCGCTTACAATACTTATTAGAAAGTCGGTGTGACAATGACACTTTGCAAAGATTTTCACCTACGTGATCCATAAGAGAACTATGGAATTCGAAAAACTAAACTTGATAACGTTTTTGCTTTATTTTAATTGATTTACGTCTTCTAACATTCAATCGTCATTTACTCGAAATCGACCTGTTCGAGGATTTTTCCCAAAAAATAATTGGTTCGTTTTTATTGAATTTATTCCATACTTTTGGCGCATACTGTATAACTATCACATTTTAAGATTAAGCATTAGGGAACAGGCACTGTTTCTCTTCCATGTGAAAAATGAAACTACTGCAAAATAATATACATATATAGCTTTATACAGTCTATGACAATCAATCTAAGAAAGAAGACATAAAAATCTAATTAAACAACTCTGGTGTTTTACTAAAATTCTCCCTGCAGGCTCCAAATAATCCAATATATTCAGCTGACAATCAGTATTCTTGATTAAAATAAATTTGACAAATATGACGTTTTCAAAATCATAATTTTTCACCTGCTCTCACACGGCTTTCACTTCCCTAATTGACCGGTTTTTGCCCTGGTCGTAGAAAAAACGTTAATTTATATTTCGAGCAATTAATTCTCTTACACAATTAATAACTATTTAATCAATACAATTTCTATACCATGTACAGTAGCAATATAAGTAACCCTCGTATTAACATATCTCGTTTACAGCAATATTTTCAGAATTGTAAAGAGGTCAGTAATTCATTGATTAATATTTGAAAACTACAATGTTACATTGTCTTATGTCATTTTTGTATTTCGTTTATTCGACGGAGAAAACGCTATCCTATTCCCAATTATATGCATATTCAACCAATCACACACTATGCTCAGTATTCCTCGGACATAACTTCGTTCAGTCCAAACATAACCTTGTCATTGAAAACTAAAATTAGCATGTCATTGTTATATACTATAAGCTTCTTTTGAAAATCATTAACGATTCAATGGAATACTATAATTCTTTACCCTATTAACAATTATTGTTTTAATAATAAACTGTAATTCAGTCAACTATAAGATATTTTAGACAGAACTTTTTGAAAAATATTTATTTTTCTACTGTTTTAATGATAAATTATTATTGTCTGGAATATAGGAAATTATGAAATGTATACGTTTTTATATTTGTCACATTTGTTTGTTTCATTTTTTCTAATCATTTCCGACATATCCTATAAATTCAATTACATATAAATATACTTTTAATTTATGAATATTTGTGGATTATAAAACATTAAAAAGCATTTAAATGACAAAAATTTTTTTATTTTTAAATTTTGCAATATATAGAAATAAAATACATCAATAAAAAAACAAAAATTGATTATGTACAGCAAACTATATCTGATCATTCTGATGAAGCCGTAGAAGGGCTGCATATGGCGGTACGAAAAATACAATCTTTATAAAAAAAACTTAAATATATTCTCATTGCCATGAGGTTTAATTATTAAAAGAATTTGTCGAGTGTTACTAGATTTAAATTATTTAAGGAATGGATAATTTTAAGGGTACAATTATTAATAAAACCTAATGGCAATACAATCTGATAATAGTTTTATTTTATTTCATTAAAGAACAGGCTGCAATTGCTCTTTAATATGAAATAATGTTTTTAATCTGCATTATTACCTAGATGTTACCAACAAGTAAAAATAAAAAAACAATGGAAACGTTCAATGCTAAGGTATAATAAAGGTAATACTTGCAGAATTAGACCTCCTACGGATTGGTTTGTAGTCTTTTCCCTCTTTGGCCCTGCTATTTGGAGGAAGTAACCCTGGTAACAGGTTTATAAAAATACTTTAGAGTCAAAAAAAAGTAAAAGGTTAAATATAAAGATACATTTTTTGTCATTTATTGTATTCTATTTTATTTTTACTCAACAACAGAAAATACTGATGCACTTCAGAAATCTGTGATACCTATTTTAAAAAATAGAACTAGTTACCTTCAGAAAAGTTTTCAGAATTTCCTTCCAGAATATTAAGGAAATCCTGTAACACTTCTTCTTCTGTTTTAATGTCCTTTAAAAAAAAACAAGTCCCATTTAGATAATAACATTTATTCCTTTCTAAGATGAGGATATTTAAAATCACCTTCAATCTACAACACAAAAAAATATCCATTTATGTTTTAATAAAAAATATTGGCAGATATCATAATTAGGTGTAGAGAGATCGGAAGTATTTGAACAAGGTGTTATAACATATACTAACATATTACATAGTTGTGCATCTATGTGAAAGTATTATTAAAATGTGGGGTTAGAATAGCAAAATAATGTGTCTTACAAATTATTTTATTTGGAAAGAATTCGAATAGTAAACTGTAAAAGTGGATAAAAAAACATCATAGACTTTAATTTTGATATTACTTTTGTTCTAAGTGTTTTATTTTCCGAGATTTCTATACCTAACAACCACCACAAATTTTATCATTTTACGGCGAGAAATACGGCGACCATAAACTTCTAATATTGGATTCTTGTGCAATTACCTTCGATTTCAAAATACCAAAACATTTATATTATATTACTATTTATTTGTTAACTAGTGCTACTTATATAGTTAATACTTACCGGCAAACACAGGAATCAACTCCTCTAGATTGTGATCACTCAATAAATCCTTCATTTTAGATTTACCCTCGGATTTACCTATGTATTTAATTGTTACTGGTAAATACTAATTCATATTACTTAATGACCTTTTATGCTTTTATAAAACGTTATGAGAATGTACAATACTTACAAATAGCGGTGATGGCGGGTACCGACTATGGTAGCGGCGCGGCGTAGGGGCAATGGATGATGGCGCGATTCTATAACTATTTATTTCAACAATAGCAATCATTGAATCAGAATTCGATATAGAAGAAGTAATAAGAGTTACATTTCTTTTAAGAATACTACTTATTATTAATAATAAAGTATTACTCTTTGTTGTGATTATATTTTAAAATTGAATGGATAAATATTTTATTGGTGAATATAAAAGAAATATTTCAATAAATCCCAAATAATTGTTTGATCAATTTTTAATTTTTTTTTTTTTTGAATTAGGAATAACTATCTTTTATGTAATCATCATAGTTAATTCAATCAATTTTACAAATATTTAGTCTCTAATGGAAAGTATATGTTTAACTTAAAATTAAATATTTCATTGCACGTATTATATGCAATTAAATCAACTATAATTAATATTAAGGGAAGCTAATGGTTGCCAAGTATACGTATTTTATTGAAAATACTATATAATTTTTTTCCGTGTCTAAAATGATGAATTTACTATTACTAACATAGAACATACCGGTTTTAATTCTTCAATAAGTTGCAAATATACTTAAGTCTTTTGCAATATGTGCTTTTCACTCTTCAGTAAACATAATAAGGAAGTATGAAATAATTACTTTTAACTCCAGCGCTGAAAACAACAAAATACCACGCTTTGCCTTGCTGTTAAAATAATTTCACAGCTATCACAATCGTTAAACTTGTTCGTATCTTAAAATTGTGTGCGATAGAACCACAGCATTTTGTCAGCATTAGCATTGCCAGAGTCAATAAACATTGTAACCCGTAAATAGGCGGAAGAAATAAAATTAATGAATGGTGGTTCTGTGCCAAAACTTAGTTCCGTACTCTTAATATTGTTTTATAAGTTTGGCAGTGCCACGGATCGCTTCTCCTTCCTGTTTACTGCTAGACCAGTAATTAATTAATTTAGTACAAAAAGAAACAAATATTTAATAAATATTTGTCTTATTTCTATTTATCAAATGGTTTTAATGAATGCAGTAAGATTTCTTTGGGTAATCATTCAAGTTTAAATTGTTGTTGTAATTATAAAATACTGAGTGGATCAACTGGGGTTTAATTGTTGATGGAATTTTATTTAGTTACATACCCTAACAATATCTTGAATGATTTAAAGATAGTAGATACAAAATTCTTTACAAAAATCTATGAAATTATCCATTTTTCATAAATGGTAGCTATACCATTTATGAGAAGGGAATAAAAAGTTAGTTTATCTGTAAGAGAAATTCAAGGATTTTTCTGACCATTAAGTATTTGTAAGCTTCATAAATATACTTCCATTCAATATGAGATTTTGCTTGAGCATAAATTTGTAGCGTCTTATTAAATTAAAAATTTATTCCTCTATCTTTAGTAAGCAAAATGCATGGACTATCAAACAAAATAAAAGAACCTCCATTATTTATGATTACCTAATTTACTTAAAGAAATCTGATAATTTGAAACTGAAGAATTCACCAATTCAATTTTGAAATGCGACATCATCACCAAATTATATTTCTGGAAGTATGTTCTATAGTTGCTGGCAGTGCTGGCATCAGCAGTGATAATTACATTCCTCAGAAATAGTCGTAGATCTCTCTCTCTCCTTCTTCTTTATACCACCCGGTTATCCCACAGCATCGGCGCAACTGGGCACTCTAGTGGTTCAGCCAACAATAGACACAGTCACGGAAAAAGTAGTTAAGGTTAATCAGAGAGGAGATGATGAATAAAATTTAAAGCGCTTAAAAGTTTTTTTTACTTATCTGTATTTAACAAAAGAAAAAAACAGTAAGGGTGAAATGGTGTATGTAATATTCACTTTTTGAACCAGTTTTTTTTCTGTTCTTTCCACATATATCGCAAAGTCTTCATACATAGCAGCGCAATGATGTGTTTAATTTATTATTATTTAATCTAATCCATCTTCTTCTTGGTTAGACGAGAAGATTTTCCACAGCCTACACATCAATCTTGTTCAGAATCAACGTCACCGTCGCACAGTGGCTCAAAGCGCCACTGTGCCACCCAAATTACTGTACACCCCTTAGGATTGGGCCGTTTGAGTTGATTTTTTTTTAAAATGTTCGTCATAAAATTGCCTATCGATCCCTCTTTCTCAATTTTCGCTTTGGGTCTTCATTTTCGCGGAATTTGACTCCAAAAATGGGTTTGCATGGAAAAAAACTAGATTTTTCGCACAAAAATTACCCTACGGAACACGAGATTGAGATTTTGCTGGACTTTTTTTATGGGGAAATGTTCGTCTTGGAAAGCTCTACAAGACTGTCCACTTAGATTTCGGGGAGAAATTTTCACTATCATCCATCCGAACAGTTCCAGGACAAATCAATCAGTTCTCATTAACAAAGAATTATTGTATCCAAAATGGTCACTTTTGTCAAAAAATTTAATTCCCAAAATCATTTATGGAACCTTTCTGACCTTTTTCAGAATTACGGGAAAATTCGGAAAATCTCTGTATGTGGCCATTTTGGTGAATGTCCAAAAATCTGTCCAAAAATTCTGAAAAAATTTTTGCTAATGCCTTGAATGTATACAAATAATTTTTGGATGATTGTGGCCATTTTAAGAGCAACGGAAAATTTCTCCGAAATCTAAGTGGACAGTCTTGTAGGGCTTTCCAAGACGAGCATTCCCCCATAAAAAAGTCCGGCAAAATCTCAATCTCGTGTTCCGTAGGGTCATTTTTGTGCGAAAAATCTAGTTTTTCCATGCAAACCCATTTTTGGAGTCAAATTCCGCGAAAATGAAAACCCAAAGCGAAAATTGAAAAAGATGGATTGATAGGGAATTTTATGACGAACATTAAAAAAAAATCACCTTAAACGGCCCAACCCTAAGGGGTGTACAGAAATTTGAGTGGCACAGTTGCGTTTTGAGCCACTGTGCGTCGTCGAATTGGATTTCGTCTGATGAGTCCGTCTCTTCAATATTTTTTGTCAGCTTTGGTTGTTTTTGTTACAAACATTTAATTTTTTGTGTCAATTTCTGGATCTGTTATTGCATAGATAAAATAGTTTCGGAAGTGTTAAGCCCAATTTGTGGCATTTTTTAACCGTTTCAACTTTAAAAACGACAGAAGGAAGTGAAATGTTATCTGCATTGTTCTTGATGTTACTGTATCATCAACTTTATTGGTATCATCATTGAAATTTTTGTCTATCCTGACTGTATTTGTGGTCTTTGAACAACAAGGTTTGGGTGACATAGATATTGGTGTTAGTAGTCGATTAGTAGTAATAGTAGAGCCAGCCACTTTTGTGGTTTTTGAACAGCTGGGTTGGAGTGACGCAGGTCTTGATGCTTGTGATGGCTTTCACCATCTCTCCCGTACATGGGACAAAGTGAAAGACACAAGAAAATTTTGCCCGTCGCTGACATTTTTTAAATTATACAAAGCTCTTATGCGTAGAATGATAAAGCTAAATTAGTTTCTTAGAACTTATTACATCGACAAGCATTTAGTTGTTAACAAATAAATTATATTTATTCAAAAGTTGTTAACTAAATATTGAGTCAAGGAATTTATTTTTCTGTCCCAAAAATGTTTTCGATGATGAATATTTTTATGACCTCGGGCAACAAGCTAGAGCTAAGTAGATATTACACTATCAATTGAACATTGGTTAATTATTATACCATTTTTTATAATGGGAAAGTTGCATGAATTTTATATTGGTTTGAAATGTATTACAGAGTAATGTTTCAAACATATTGAAAATTGAGTACATGTGTCTAGCAGCAATAACCACATAATAATTAAAATATTGACATTAATAAATTACCACAGAATGTAAACAAAACCACGTGATATCATTGGTGTGACGCTACACGCCGTTCATCGTGATTTATTTCCATGGATACAGATGCAGATTACGGTGTTGGTGATGTAAACAGGCGTTTGATTCTTGTATTTTTGTGGCATTTGTGAGTTATAGATACTGTTGTGACATTGCAGCTGTATTTTAACGTTCTACATGTTTAATTTGTAACGTGCACCTGTCGAAAAATATAATGAAAATTCTGTGTAAAACGTATAATGGTAAACTCTGTGTTACACATGGGGAAAAGGACATTCTAATGAATGTGGAATGCTACATATTAGCTCCAGACTATAGTTTTATACATTAAAATGCTTCATAAAATGTAGTGTAACGAATGATCTACGACAAAATCACAGATTATTTAAAAATATAAAGGTTTTGGCAAATGCAGTATATGCATTAGTGAAGAATGGACTTACAAATACAGAGCCGTATATAGAATTAAGTTTGAATATGTTTATGTAATGTAATTTTGTAAAATTGCGTAAATTTGACATGAATTGTAAAAGTTAACGCACTGTATCATATGGCATATCAAAATATTCAAGAAGAATCACAGATTTTAAATCTGAAAACATTTTGAATATACCATAAACAACAATCTCAAAATCTCAATTTGAAATTTATTTGTCATAAATTTTGGCATCCATTTGCAGTTTCCAAGGGAATGCCGTCTTTTGTTTTTATCTTTATCTTTTCCATCCGTATAACAACATTGCGGCTGCAGACTTGTTTTTACAACAAAATCATTAAATAAAATTAAAGTGCATCGGAAATAAATGTCAACGAGTGAAATGCATAGACGGTTAGGATTATCAGTGCGTGGACATAATTTGTCTTTAGTTAGTCTTTGTTGTCATCCGTATAACAACGTTGCGGCGGCAGACCAATTTTCATAAAAAACTTAGTGTGCCGTGAAAAAAAAAACAAATACCACGAAGTTAGAAAGGTCAAATAAGTGAGGTTAAGTCTGCTGTCGGATTTTATTGAAGGATAATTCACATAAAACAAGTAGGTTCATAATTTATGGAAATTGTGTGATACCAGTGAACATAATTATAAACTTGCTGATTTTTTTATAACAAAAATCATTAAATAAAATTAAAGTGCATTGGAAGTAAATGTCAACGAATGAAGTGTCTAGAAGGTTAAGATTATCAGTACGTGGACAAAATTCCAGTCAAGTGAAAACTACATCCTAGTGTGACACTTCCATTTCCATCGTCCGAGGGAAGCGAACGCAGCATAATACGCTGGCAACAGGTGGAGCTCCAGCGTTCCGAAGCAGGTGACATCTCTAGAATTGAGTCTTACTAGCTGCCGACGAAAGTGAAGGCGTCTTTCATAAAAAAAAATGTATTGGCCACAACGAAAAAAAAATACAGATTGCAATTACGCACTTAAAACTTAAACTTTCAACTGTCAATTTAAAATTTTAACTACAGATCGATCGAAATTTGCATTTTAATTAATAGTAATAACCTTTTGTAAAATATTATTGTAATAACTGACAACATTTCATCATTTTTGGTATTGTATTATATTGTGTTATTTATTATTAACTAAATCTTTTTTTATTTGGTGGCTCAACAATAAAAAAATAAAGTTAAGGTGAGTCTCAAAACAAAACATAATAATACGTAGTGTAAATACTGTGTAGGTAATACGATAATTATTAGTGGTAATGTGGTGAACTTACGGTATTGTTAAACGTAACGTATTCCTTTGTTTACAATATAGATCCCCTCTTGACAATTAAGGGGACAATGCTGTTGAGTAAGTACCATATAGATTGTTTTCCTTGAGGTACCTATTTATAAAATTATGCCATATAATTTCACTCATAAACTACTTTTTTAATTTGAAAAATAATAAGTAAAAGTAGTGAATAGTGATATTTAACATTTATTATTTTTTTTAAATTAATTTAATAATTTTTGATTGCTATTTACTAATTTCATTTCTCCTTAAACATTTAAAAAATATATATTATTTATTGCTTTTATTTATTATGTTTTCAGAATAAAACTAGTAATTTAATGCAGTGAAGTCAGATAGCAAATTTTATAAATGCCTCAAATAACATTCTACATCACGTAAATGGTACAAGTAAATGCAGAACGTTTTATTTGGAATCGAAATGAAGCGCTGAATAGAATAAATAAGAAAAAAAATGTAAGTTTGATTTACCATCGATTTTTTAAACGCCTTCTATACATTCTGGTAGCTTAATAAAAAAGTTTTTTCAACGAACTTAAACCTATCTCTATTTCCAATTAAACATACATTAAAACGGTCTTCACAAACAAACAATGTTGTAATGCTTCCTTTTGTCGCATTTCATAGCCTTACACAATATTTTTCGTTTAAATTTTTGGCACAGTGAAATATTTTTTATTTGGAGCTATATGCTGTATTCGTTCATAATGGCATAATACAATAAATACTTCTTCCATTTGCCCAGTGAGATGCACTTTCTGTGCCCATTTTAAGAGTCTATTTTACATCTGTATTCAATGTCAATTTAATTTAACACAATAACACATAATATCACAAATGATAAATTAACTTCCAAACCTATGTACTGTATTATACGAAAGCATGGAAATCGTATACAGATGTGAAGTAAAATACACTGCTGTTTGTAGGTATACATGTGCTAACGGTGTTTGACGTCACAGGTCTACACTTTGGTTGCGACCGTTTTGTGGGAGCGTGGCCAAATTAAATTTTGAAATACGATTTTTAGGATTATTTTTCCACGAAATTGTCTAGGACAAACGCTATTTTGATTAAAATAATACATTTTTTCTACGCGTATTTGAAAAAAATCATGCAATTTCTCCATTAAAACAGAACAGAGAATAATAACATACACTTCTTCCAATTAGAACTATTAAATTTAACGTAGTGCCATTTATTTTATAAGAACTTTCTTTTAATATATAAGTGTCCCAAACCAGTGTACAAATGACTACACGTGGAAACTCTAAAAGGTACGAGAACAAAATACTTACGGTGAGACATTCATCCTACCCATTATACCTAAGAGTTATGTGGCCTAGAATCCCGGAAGTTCCAGTTATGGCTGTCATAACAGAACAAATATGTAATGGAAGGGGGGGCTGGAAATGAAATGGCAGAAGTTTTTTTGCGGAACTAAAAACTTTTGTTTTAAGTACAAAACAAAAGGGGGTAAACAAAACAATGCCTAGATAGCGACAAAAGATTAATGATTAAGGGACAAGATATATTTTTTGCGAAACATTTAATTATAGATTCCATTAAAGAAGTGGTAACTGATGCACATTTTCATTTTATTTAATAATTTATGGTATGCTATTCATTCATACAATATTTTTTTTCCAATTTGATATTGATTTGATTTGATGTTATTTATACAGATCTTTCAAAGGTATTTGACAAACTTGATCATGCGATATTACTTCAAAAGTTGTTTGTGTACTGTTTAACTTTAAATTTGATTTTATTTCTACCATTATACGTATACGATAGAGACTTGTATGTGCAGTTTAGGTCTAGGGATTTCTATGCGACTTCTGGTGTCCCCTAAGGGTCGGTATTGAGACCTTTGTTATTTAACTTATTTATAAATGATATCGGCCTGAATCTGCATGTTGATACGAACACATTGATGTATGCTGATGATCTTAAGTTATTTAGATGTATTGATACTACTGACGATTGTCTGAAATTGCAAAATAATTTATTATTAATTAATACATGCTGTAAAAACAATTTGTTATCATTAAATATTAGTAAATGCTTTAGTATAACTTTTGCCAGAAGATGTTATTAACACCATTAAATAGTATTCCGTTAGTGAAATGTTAGCATTAGGTATACTTTTTGACTCAAAATTAACATTTGTTCCTCATATCAATGACATCGTTAAACACACTTTTAGATCTCTTGGGTTTATCATTCGGAATTCCAGATAGTTTTGTACGATCGAAATTGGTATATGCCCAATGTGGTGTTGAACCTTATGCCGTTCATAAAAATAGTATTGAAAGGATACAAAGACTTTTTCTTAAATATAATAAGTCTTAAAGTATATGGCTTCTACCCAGCTCATGGTATTGATCAAAGAGAGTTGTTGACCAGTTTTCAAATGAATTACTTATCTCTAAGGAGAATTTATTATTCAAGTATCTTTTTATTTAAAATTTTAATAGGTAAAATTGACTGCCCTGATCTATTAAAAAATTTTAATTTCTATACACCTTGATGCCATATACGTAATAATTTCTTATTTTATGTTAAAACGCCAAAAATTAATATACTGCAATTTGCTCCTTTAAATGTGATGTACTCTAATTATCATAATTACCAGGATAAGTTTTATGTCTTTTGTTATAATGTTTGTTCCAGAAAAAAATGCATTTTTGGTAAACTGTAAGTGCTATTATTTTTTGCTTTGTTTTTTACGTTATTGGATTATTTTACTTATAATGTATTGTTCCTGCCGTGCAATTGGATTTTATCTATTCGGCAGTTGTAACCAAATAAATAAATACAGTATGCGCCAAAAGTATGGAATAAATTCGATAAAAACGAAACAATTATTTTTTGGGAAATATCCTCAAACAGGTCGTTTTTTAATTTAAAAAATACATATTTTAACGTAAAATGCGATTTTCAAATGTCATTTGTTTTCGAGTAATGACGTCTTCGATTTTTTTTTAAATGGCAACACCATATTTTCTTCCTTGATTCTGAAAGATCGTTTAATTCTCTATCAGACAGTACTAAAATTTTGCCTTCTTACATAGGAAAGTTTTCGAGTAAATGACGATTGAATGTTAGAAAACGTAAATCAATTAAAATAAAGCAAAAACGTTATCAAGTTTAGTTTTTCGAATTCCATAGTTCTATTATGGATCACGTAGGTAAAAATCTTTGCAAAGTGTCATTGTCACACCGACTTTCTAATAAGTATTGTAAGCGACATAGAAATTATTATTCAATTTAAAGTATTATGGCACATTTAACTGTTACTCAAAGAATTGAAATTTTAATTCTTATCGGAAGCGGGAATATGACTAGAACTCAGCAGGAAATTTGCGATTTATTTAATGAAAAATATCCAGATCGCCCTATCAGCAAATCAACAGTCAGTAAGGTAGAGTCTAAATTTTGAGAAACTGGCAATGTTGTAAATATTCCAAAACCTGGACGTCCAAGCATTAATGAAAATCAGAAACAGAACATTTTGATAAGTATGGTGGATAATCCTCATAATTCTTCACGATTGGTTGCATTAAACAAAGACACTAGTCAGAGCACAGTGCTACGTATCTTGAGGAAGGAAAAATATCTTCCCTACAAAATTCAACTCAATGATGATCCCGATCGCCGCTTACACTTTTGCGAAATTCTAATGGATTTATGTCAAGGAAATAGAAATTTACACCGGCAAATACTTTTTTCAGATGAGGCCACATTTTATCTGAATGGTACTCAGAAATTAAATGTGTGGGCTGGAATAGTTGACGACAGAATAGTAGGGCCTTTCTTCTTTGAAGGAACCTTTACAGGACAAAGATATTTAGAGTTTCTAGAAAGTGACCTTGTTCCAGCCCTTGCAGTAATTTTTCCTAACGATAATGACCCTGACATTCCTGACGATACCATATGGTTTCAGCAAGACGGTGTATCTCCGCACTATGCGCGCACTGTACGAGATTTTTTGAACAACTGTTTTCCTGGGAGGTGGATCGGCAGACGCGGACCGATAGAATGGCCTGCAAGATCGCCAAATCTTACACCTCTTGACTATTTTTATGGGGATACTTGAAGTCAAAAGTGTACATTAATAAACCATGTAATTTAGAAGAACTTCAAAATCGCATTCGGGACCAAATACGCAGAGTTACCCCAGAAATCATTCATAATGTGCAAGAAGAATTTCTTCACAGACTTGCTCATTGTCAAGAAGTTGGTGGATGGCAATTCGAACATTTAATTTAAGTATAAAATTTAATCAATTGTATTTTATTTTACATACCTCAGAATTGTTACTTTTTTATGGATAAAATTTACGTTTTCTAACATTCAATTGTCATTTACTCGAAAACTTTCCTATGTAAGAGGGCAAAATTTTAATACTGTCTGATAGAGAATTAAACGATCTTTCAGAATCAAGGAAAAAAATATGGTGTTGCCATTTAAAAAAAAATCGATGACGTCATTACTCGAAAACAAATGACATTTGAAAATCGCATTTTACGATAAAATATGTATTTTTTAAATTAAAAATCGACCTGTTCGAGGATTTTTCCTAAAAAATAATTGTTTCGTTTTTATTCAATTTATTTATACTTTTGGCGTGTACTGTATTTGTTCGACTTCACATCCCCCTTTACTTTCTGATTTTCGTCTACTTTCTTCTATATATTGTTACCGAAAAATAAAATAGTTACCAATGTTTGATGAACAACTCTTTTAAAAAACACTCTCTAATTAATTGACTCTTCTCGGTACCTATATCAAGCGTTCTCAAACAGTGTAATAATTCTCAGGGTGATTGCTCTTAACTGCATCCATAATAAGTAATTATCCAGACAATACTCAGGGCCGGCTTTAGAGATTTTTGCGTCCTAAGCTAGATATTATTTTAGAGCCCTTCCCCTTACAATCTTTCGTTGGTGATAGGACAGAAAATATAACTAAAAAATCTAAATACACTTTTTTGCAGTTATAGACCTTAAAAGGTGCAACACCAAAAGTAGTTTTTATTACGTAACTGTTGTAAAAAGATAACAGGATGAAATATCAGCTCCAGAAAGCCAGTAAATAAAATAGATTGTTTTGCCCCTTGAGTATTTTATGTAAAATGTTTAAATGACTCGGTGAAATTTTCTAATTTTTTAAGTATGTTATAAATTGTAATCTCTGTATAGGTCCTAACGTAATTCTTCGGCTAATTTTTGAAATACAAAGGGTTAAAGTTAAATAGTTTTATGACAATTTAATGATTTGATTGCAATTTTTTACGTGAAAGTTATTTATTTAACAAAAATAATATATTGTGCCAAAATATTTGGTTGATTTTGGTGAATACTTTAGTATGATGCAGTATTCAAACCAGTTGAACAAAGTTTACAATCCCAGGATCAAAGTCGTTTAATTTTATGAATCGTAGACAACAAACTTGGCTACTATGCACCAATTCGCCGACGTACGTCATTCTTGAACACCCCAAGGAACACAAAGGGTGCAGTTAACGATGCAACTTAGATTATTACTTGTTTACTTTGCTGACAATGCAAGCTCATTTAATTAGATATAATATATATAAAAATATAAAACACGGTTAAGAAGAACTGAAGGTATTAGAAAAAAAGGCTTATTTAATAATATTGTCATTAACTCTTCATACCACTCAATACTTTCAGAAAGGATTCCAGATATTGGCACAAATAAAGGATATTTAAGAATTTTTTTAAAATCCATAATATTGCGTACGATAGTAGTTTGAAGAAAGATGAGTTGCTACATATATGCAGCAACTCAAGAGCAATAATTTTGCAAAGAAATATGTTATTGATAAAATGGTTGCGGTTTAGAGACATACCGTTTGCCTTCATACTACTGTGAGTACTGTGTTTTTAATTCTATTGAATTAATATGGAGCCAACTAAAACGAGGCATCAAATAAATAATATATTTCCAACATTATACATTTAAATTTTTCATCATTTTGCCGCCCCTCTTACTGTGCCATCATAAAATACCCACCCCCTAGAGCCGGCCCTAGCAATACTATATAGTTTTTAAGAGTCTACCACACCTCTGAAACCATGTAGTAACATGTTACGTATAATGACGAAGCAACTTTTAGTGTCAAAAGATTTGTATGCATATAAAGAGATTAATCCGCATGCTTACATGGGTATACAAACTATCTCAGCTCTTATTTACTCGACTTAAACAGCTAATAGAGAAGTTGAATGTAAGAAAAAGGTTCCTTGAAAAATTAGTATGTAACGCTTGATAGTAAAGATACTGGGCGTTCAAACCAACTCACTTTGAAACAACTTAAGCAGAAAGCATTTATTTTCAATGGACGCAGTGGCGTGTTTTATGCCTTTGAAAATATTTTCTACGCCTATTTGAACTGTCCATTCAATTTTACTTAAAAATTATATAATTGTATTGTAATATTTTAAGAAAAAAGAAAGTTTCTATTCAAAATGTCCAGTGTAAAATGTTTTTTATATAAAAAATAAGTAATTTGTTATTTAATTAAAACTGGAATTCATCCATGTATATTTAAATTTTGTTATTGAAATTTGGCGACAAATGTCGCTTCAGTGAAGAAACTGTACTACTTTTAGAGAGTAAAATCGATGGTGGAAATATGTCTGCCAAACCAAGCTATTTAATTCTTGCTTTACTAAGAGAAAAATAAACAGCTCTTAACTAGCTTACTAAATACGCAGTATACATATTTCAACTTAAAGGCCAATCTTGCATTTACACGATATGTTTACGGAATGCGTTGTAAACAAATTTTGTAAATAACTTACGACTGTTCATTAGAAACCACAAATAGTATCCTTGATGATCAAAATGCATTAATATTAGTAACACTGTGCTACTTCTCTAGAGCAAAAAGAAATATTAACTAGCTGCACTAGCTATTATTTATTTATTTATTTAAAAATATGTAATTTGATGAAGACACAGAAGTGACATTTAATTTTTTATATTTAATTTTTAAATTGAGTTCGACTTTATAACTTGAATATAATATTTTGCGAAAACATATTTGAATTCGAGTTACAATATTATTATGAAGTTTCTTCTCAGTGTAAAATATTTCTGGGTAGGAAAACCCTTATAAAATCAACCCCTTAACCGATCCTTTTCACTCTAGGCGTTATTTGTTTAGAATTTTAGCTTGTAATTTAAAAATAACTGAAGTTGTATCTGTCCCGTAGTGTGCCATAGTCTCTTATGCCAGAGTGTGCCTTGAGCCTTCATCCTTGATGAACTTGAGTTGCCTGTCAGGTTCTCTATTTTTTCGCACTATATTATTGTTTATTTATTTAAATTCATGTTAATATACACTAGTGTGTATACACGTCAAAAGTGAAAAAGCAGCAAAGAACATAAATTATTACATTGAAATTACTTCATACAAAAATTTAAGAATATACAAGTAAATACATAAAATTAATATAAAATGATTATATACTAATTGTATTAAACATATTACAAACATACAAATCAAAAACAAAGAAATACAAGGAAATGTGAGTATATTTATACAATTTAATAAACTGATTTCTATAATTCAAACCCTTATAGTCGTTCTCTGCTGTGAAAACACTGCTGACTCGAAGGAGCGTGACCCCAAACAAGGATCGCATAAGACAGAATGGGTGAAACTGTGATATACATGTTAACATATTCCACTGACCAGATCTCTCCCTGGTTACAGGTCAAAGCAACGCATGCGTCGTCTGTTAAGAAAACTCAGCAGAAAGCTGAGTAGCGTGAACCGAGTTATGTCAAGAAAATTCATGTGATTCATGTGAAATTTTTGTTATGTAACACCATATTTTTTCGTGATCTATGTATGTAGAATGACACGTTCTTTCAAATGGCATGGTCTAAATTGGGGGGTCATTATTTCAAAAAATTGTCGATGATGTCATATCTCGAACAACGATGACGTCACAAATGTGGGTCGCATGTATGCCTTTTTTAAAAACAAAATCGACGTACCAGGGGATTTTTTCGAAAACTTCTCAACTTCAAAAATAATGAATTTATTCATTACTTCTCGAAAGCACTGTATATTTGTTTTACTTCGCTGGTGGCATCAGATAACATTCCTGTTATCTCCTAAACTCTTAAATTAAAACACTATTTCAAGAATAGGGAGCCCTTAAGCAATTTAATGAAGTTTGAAAATTCCTTATAATATAGGTTTAACAAAAATGAATGAATTTTACTGATACAATTCAAATACCTATTGTCAAAATAATTTGAAAGCTGTATACCTGATATGCCAAACCAGTATAGATATTACATAATTTAAATTATTACCTCAGGATTACAGTACATTTTAGTTCCTTGGTATGTAATATACCACTTTGAATTTTTACTGTTATCTTCTAAAAATATGTACAGGTAGTTGGCACTAAAAATTTGCATTCGCCAATTATTATCAGCAATGTTGTTAAAAATAACATAAAAATTTGACGTGCAATGAACAGTTATCACAAATATTCTGAATAAACTACATTTTATGAAGGGAATGAAATTACAAATAAGTGCATAACGGTTATACGTGCAAATTTAATAGATTATTGAGATATATTGTAATGATGGTGAAATGATGCGTACGTTTTGTTGTACTTTAGATTTTCATGACAAAAATTTTGCTTGCACATATCCTTTTGTTTGATTTCAGTAAAGGAATTACGACATAAAAGTTGCTATACTAGACGGCCGAAAATGACTCATGTTATAATCCTACTCACAATTTGTAGCAGTCGACACAAAGAAACATACATGCAGCCCGTATATTTTTTCCATAAGATCGTGTGCCGCATATCTCTGAGAGCATACCCGATTACACAGCTTCTGCTGCAGTAAGTAAAAGGTAAAGGTAAACGTAATTAAGCCTACTGGTAATTAGGCCATATTTGGCCCTTTTTACCTATTAACTTATACTACCCTCCACCCTTACAATCACAAACATTCATGGGTAGGACAGAAAAATTCCTGCCCCGTGTTGGATTCGAACCAACTTCCGGCCGCTCATGCTTCCCTGGCAGCGACTGTTCGTCACCGCCTTGGCCGCTCGGCTACCGTCAGCCCGCTGCAGTAAGCATGCGCTGCAGTTTTTTATTGGCTATGGCGAATTGACGGAGCGACCTGTTCCGCGCTATCATGGGCGGGTATATCGTTCGGGCAGGCAAAATTTCGAGTATATCTTTTCGCTAATTTAATTATGAATGTAATTAATGTTATTAGTGATTTTGTGCTCTTAAGAATGGAGAATAATTCAAGCTCTGTAGCGTATTCCCAAAATCGTCCTAATTTAACCAGTAAGGAATATCGGATGATGACATGTGTGAAGAGTTTAGGGCGCGAGGTCAAAATAGGAGTGTAAGTGATGTTGAAATATGTATTTTATTAACAATAATGTACGTGAGTAGCATATATGTATAATAAAAATAAATAAGTGGTAAAGAAATACAACTGCGAAAGGGAAAATAATGGAAACTCGCGTAAGAAAGATGGTATCTTGAAAATGAGTTTTTGACAGAAAAAATATTGGATTGCTATATCTTACATCTTGCACATCTTAAGGATGCTTGACATATGAATTAGTAGGTGAATCTTCGTATAAATGAAAATAGTATACTGATAAAGAAAGACGAAATAGTGATATCGCAAAGAAACTATTTGAAATAAATATTAAAAGATCAGAATCTCGATCGAAGAATATATTAAATTTTGACGAAACATGGATGCATGAAGGTCATATGGAAAGCGGTACGATATGATATAATAAGTGTTAATGTGTGACCGTTATAGTGTTAATAACCAATAGTGAATAGTATGTATGTATTCCAAAGCCTTTTGCGTCATTTATTTAATGGTAAGAAAATCTCTACCTATACCTGTATCTGTAACAAATTTTGTCAACTATAACATTTTCATCATGAAATTGCCATGGTAGATTGTCAGAAGCTCAAAGCAATTTTATTAACACCACGTAATAATGAGAGTAGCAATAATGTTTGTAGTGTTTTACTGTTTCACAAAATTACATGTAAGTGGGTGGTAATGGGCAATCGCCGTCCAAAAGAACGGCATTCTAATTTGTAGAGTGAATGGCAGAGGAGACACATTTCAAGTAAATTGTTAATGTGCTAGGTTCGGTCGACATCAACTTATTTTATGTGTTTTGAACTCTTCTCAAGTGGCACGCTTAGGTAATTATGCCACCCTCACCTTCCATACTCATCTCTGTGTTGTGAATTAGTTCCATATTTACACAAAGGGTAAACATTATTCATGTAGGTATTGTCATATTTAATTCATTGACAGGTTGTCACTTTTGTCATTGTCGATATTTAATTTCAAATAATTTTAATTTATATAATAACAATTTTTATAATTAGATATTTGACTCAACTTAAAGAAGGCCACCTGAAGAAGCAATCCCAAAAAATGCAGAAATAAGTCAGATCTCATCTATTGTGGTTGAATTTTCGAGTTCCCACTGCCAAAAGTGAAGTTAGATATTTATAGAGTGTTTTCATTAAAGCAGGTTAGTAAATTTAGATAGATTAATTTCTTTAGATAATTATTGAATAGAGCTTAGTCTGTGGAATTGTTCATTAGCATACCTAGATGTTTGGTATCAGAGAACATACATATGACTTCATTGATATGCATTGTAGGAGATTTGATTTATATTAGCTTAAAATATCTTTCTAATACAGTAAAAAATAATAGATGTTATGTAATGCAATTATTTTTGTCATTCTTGTATATTTTTTATATCTGATCATCTTCAAATTTAGCCTATGAAATATTGCTCCTCGCACGCTTCGCACGTCGCTCTTGTCTACAAACTAGCGTCATTCTCTAGATTTTCGGCCGCTGACTATAGAAATTTTATGAAAGAAAAACGCTATTGGAGAAAGTATGTCACGAAAATTCTTTTCATGTTTCAAAGAGACAAGAACAATTCTTGACATTCAGGAAGATCGTCTCACTCACGGGTATCATTTGAATGCTTTAATTTATGACCCATGCCAATCAACCCGGAACCCGAGACATGATCAGTATGAGACAAGTGATTAGTCGACCATAGTAAAACGTTTATATGAGCAAAATTCAGAATTTAAGTGTATGAATACCGGGTGTTTTGAAAGAAGTTAATAAAAAATAATATATCAATATTTGTGCCCCTTTGTATAGTTTGTATGCTTCCGTGGCTGTCGTTAATGGTCAGGTGATTTCCGGACTGGTTGCCACGTCGTCGGTTTAGAGCTCTTGACGTTTCGAGAGATATATCGCTCTCTTCTTCAGAAGTTACTCTGAAACTGGAGATCTACTGCTCGTCGCACTATTTATATCAGGGGTGGTCACTGATCCATGATGTCCCGGCGGGGTGGTCACTGATCCATGATGTTCCGGTGGGGTGGTCACTGATCCATGATGTTCCGGTGGATTGCTTTCACGGATGAATCGTTTCCAATCCGGAACATCATGTATAAGTAACCACCCCACCGGAACATAATGGATCAGTGACCACCCCGCCGGAACATCATAGATCAGTCACCACTCCTGATATAAATAGTACGACGACCAGCAGTTCTTCAGTTTTAGAGTAACTTCTGAAAAAGAGAGCGATATGTCTCACGAAACGTTAAGAGTTCTAAACCGACGACGTGGCAACCAGCCCGGAAATCACCTGACCATTTGTGTCCATTTGTTGGTTGATTATCGTTTGTCTCGTCAACAATATTGGCTAATTTTGCGACAGATTATTACGAATTAGTACGAATTTCTTCTAAGAAATATCGCCTAACAGGCATAAGTACCTAATTACAGGGAACAAATTGCTACTACACTAAAATGTACAATATATGACTGCCTAAAGCAATCACACCAACAAAAGGTAATAACTAAAATACATAGCACTGTACCAGAAGGGTATCAACAGCCATAATATGGTCTATATTATAAACATGTAAAAGTGAGGATTATGGTAAACTGTTTATAGAAAAAATAGCTTAATTTTATTTAAAAATATTCTTTGGGGTGAAAACAGGTTGAAGGAGTTACACGATGAGAATTGATTGAATTAAATTGAAAATAACTGCAAGAGGAGAACATGATGATGGTTTTGGCAGGAGACTCTGAAAGGATAGCAAATTTGGTGCATTAATGAAACAATTTAAAATGTTATAACCAAAGCAAGATAGCAACAATATGACGGTGATAGTGTGTTAATATTAAATTCAAGATAAAGTTGTTTATTTCTTAAAGTTATATAATCAGGCGATCTATTAGATTTCTTAAAATCACAAAAATGTATTTTGTATTTTTTCCATCTTCTCTGTAAATTTTTTAGGCTACACAAGCCATAGCAATGAGCTATATGCAAGTTTTGGCCTAACACATGTGCAATACAAAGTAATAAGTGTTCCAATATTCTTCAGATAATGTGATTCCCTATAATAAAACTAAGACCTTTATAAGCATAACATAAAAATTTATCAAAATGAAGTTTATATGACACTGTACTGTGTATCGTAACGCCCAAACACCTTAACTAAATGAGTGCCATCCATCTTATATGTCTAACTAATAACACCCTTTTTACATGGAAAGTAACTGTTACATAACTTTTTGATATTGAAATAAAGCATATTTCCTTTACTCCAGCGCAACACAGAAACAATGTCTAGCTGGGGCAGAATACAGTCATTTACAACTTTAATTTACCTATAAAATTTAAAATAATAGTTAACGAACAACAAATATTCAGAGTTGTGAAGACATTCGGGCTGATCATTAATAACATTCAAGAACAGAAATGGGCCTAAATTGGAACCCTGCGGAGCCTTTAAATTTGCTATACACACTTTTGAAATATTCCGTGATAATTGACCTGAAATGGTCATTATTGCCACCGGTGGCGAAAAATTGTTAAGTCAACGCCAAAAATTAAAAAAAATAGCGTAGCCTTAGCAGGAGGCAACTCATTCCCATCAGTGTAAACTGATATCATGCATCGGGTAGTACAAATAAGTCATCGTCTACTATGAATTATTTCCAAGATATGTAACCATTACTACACTGTAAAAAAAAATTACACATTTTAACACAAAAGAATACCGTGTTAATCGAGGTCCACACGGAATTCTGTATATTTTTACACATTTCTCTGTATATAGCAGCGTGTTAAAGGTTTAACACAATCCACTGTGTAATATAACAAATGCCATGTGTAACTTTTATACATTTCTGTGTTATTTGTATCATTGAAGGTGTAGGGTTTACACATTAACATGTTAATTTTATTGTATAATAGGTATTGATATGGAAGACTCACCTATCTTTTTAATTTGTTAATTATGTTCCTGTTTACAGGCCTTTTAGGCCTAGAGAAATAATTTTTAATAAATATAATTTTTGAAATACTTTTATTTTGACATTTTCTAGAGGTTCTGCCTATCGTTGAGAATGCATTGAATATAGCCTGGAATGTTCTATTAAACGGCTGAATATATGTATTAAAAATTATAATTTGAAAAGCAAACAGGATACATAATTATCAAGGTAGGTGAGCTTCCGTATCAATATAAAGAATTGTCTGAATTATGGCGTAATTATAAAATAAAAGATATTTTACTTTTTATGATTTTATTAAAAAAATAAAATTCTGTTCAAATGAACAATAACCAAGTCTGCTAACAAAATATGTATGTATTAAAATTAACAGTATAATAGTACATATTCTAATAAGGGACTAATAATGTTCTAGTAAATCATAAACAATGAAACAACAAACAAAGATGTATTTAGGCACTACATAATAGGAGTTTACGAAAATTAACTGGTAGTGATCTGAACATATAATTTTCTTTCTCTAAAGTTACAAAAAAGCTAGATTACAGAGTAATCTAAAACGTCAGAGTAAACTCCTAATATTTTTAATAGTTATATTCTAATTAGTTTTAGTTTTATTACAATTATCAGTAATATTTGCTATAGTTAGGGTAAGTACTTACAATTTTAATTGATTAAACCTCAATTTAAATTTAAATATTCTCCATTTGAACACAGTGAACGAGATGTAACTGTACACATCACCGCTACATGACCAATATGGCGTAGTGACGTGTGTTGGATGAGATGATATACTGCAGCTGCGCAGTTGTGGTCAACCAGTCAGGAGTAGGGATATAGAACACAATAAAGTTATGTGCATGTTAAGTCTACACAAAATGGTGTACTTTTAACACACAACTGGTAAATATTACACAAATTCAGTATATTTTATTATAATACTAGTAATTTTAACACATTTTGTGTAAAACGTACAAGAAAACCATAGTGTGTAAAACTATTAACACGGAATTTTTACACATCATAAATTACACACTGGAAAATCTCGCTTATACAGCAACTTTTTTACAGTGTAACAACTCCGTTGTCTTAAACCCGTAAATTATGAAAAAATGTTGGAAGATGTGCATAATAGCACCGACCTTTGCACATCTGTTTTAATAAATCTTGCCTTTTACTGCTAATGTCACGAAAGTAATTATTCAATAACTCAGTTGGGAGATTATTCCATATCTTAATATTCTCCATCGATTCAATCTCTTGTGTTCTCTGTGGCGCACGTCTAGCTTCAAAATTGGTTTGATGATTTCTTCTCTTCCGAACCATCGGATCTCTTCAAGCGTAAAATATAAAACTGACGAATCATTGAAAAGTAATCGTAAAAAATTTATAAAATAGAACAGTTGGAACCAATTTCCAACCGTCAGATGCACGCGCATTGCGTTTATAATGCCCACATATGGTTGAAAATGCTTTGTTTTAGATGCAGTAGGAATGCTTATGACGGTTGGAAACTGATACTAGTGTAGGTACTACGAACAAAACTATTAGTGGTAGTAGTATTATGGCAGCTATTAGTAGTTAGGTATTTAGTTTATTAGTATTTATGTGTTTGTTAAACGCAAATAAATTTTAAATTCCCTATAGACGGAAAAACTGACATAATGGGAATATTTGATAGAAAATTATGTCTTAATTCATGTTATTGTGAAGAATTGGCCTCTCTGATGTTACATGTTGTTCAAAGCTGCTATTGAAAGTAGTAAAGATTATTATCACAAGTCATTTCTGCACGCCCGTTTCGATAATATCAATAAAAACGATTATATCATCGATAATATACGTAACCGAGGTTCGTGACAAATTTTAGGTTTTGCGTAGAATCATGGCCATTCTTGAATGATTTTTGGTACGGTTTGAAGAATCCTAATCTGTAAATACTGGCATCTAAAGAGTCGCATATACGTCATTTTTGGCAAGCTTTAAGCTATAACTGAGCGCGACCCCTCACGCGTCAAAACATTATCAATATTATCAAAACTATCGATAATGATACTATTGATATTACTGATACTATCCATATTACCGATACTATCGATGTTATCGATATTATCGAGTCTCGATATTCGATAATTTATTGATATTATCGAAACTATCGGCAATTATCGATATATCGATAAATACTTCCAACCCTAGTTCAACGAGGAAACACGTAGATATAAGACGAGTGCCTCTAAACTATTCTGGAGCACAACTGATCAGAACTCACAAGAAATAGATAAACTAGTAACAAGAATAGTTTCATCTGAAGAAGAAATTGATGTTGAAACCAGCCGAAAAATTATTTATCCATATTTTTATACTATCTAATAGTTACATTATATAATTTATAAATTCTTTAAGTAACAAAATATTTTAATAATCCATAACAACATTCACTGACGCACCACAATTTTCCAGAAAAGCTGTTAACCTAACACATAAAACTACTATATTTTTAATTGGAACACCCTGTTTATTTTTGTGTAGTTTCTGGTGTAGATTGTCTGACTTTTACGTCAGCATAACACTCATCATAAGAGCGTTAGTTAATCATTTTAATATTGGTTATTAATTGATAAATCCCTTATCAGCAGACAAACAAGGTTCGAATTTATGCAGCCAAGGCTATTTCACGTTTTTATTAATGGTGATACATATTTTTCGGGTTTATCTCACATCGTAAGTAGGTATCCCCAAAGATTGCAGACTTGTGTGTGTCTTCTTAAATTATCTGGGTTATTGAACACATTTTTCAAGTGGACCCCCACGAAAAATCAGTTTTATCTAGTTTTTAATGGATCATTAATTTCCATATATGTATGTACTCGTATTCCATAATATAAATCAAATATTATTTTTAACATATAGGATATTTAAAAAATATATCGCAATATTGCCAGAGCTGATAAAACAGTAAATATTAAGTGAGGTTTGGTTAATAATTGTATTTCACTCACTTTTGAGGTATAGGGCGTGTAAGTATCTTAAAAATGAAATTTTGAACGTATTTTTTTTAAAACAAATCATATTTCGACTAAATTTGACATAGATACGTTTTTGGTGGTGCTGAATATGCTGGTGTTATCAGTTTTTCTGCACAAAGTAGAGGGCGCTAGTTGCTAGCGTCACCGAAAACGTATCTGTGTCAAATTTTGATGAAATATGTTTTGCTTTAAAAATTTACATCTACAATTTGATTTTCTAAAACGATATTACACGCTATGTATCCAGAAAATGAGACGTTTATTAGGCAAACACCTTATTTTTCAAAGCTTTAGCTGATTTAGCTATGTCTTTTAGAAAAACCCTGTATATTTTTAATTATAAATTAAAACATACGAACTTGCTTTTAAAATGTAATAAGTTGACAATATTAAGTAAGACACACACCATTTTGCTATTCTACACAAAAGTAAACAATCATAAATGTAGAATTATGAAATGTATGTTATAACAATATTTACATCTACAGTCATATTTAAAAAAAATATACGTATTCTGAAAGATTTCTGTACCTAAAAATTTGTTGGTTAGACGTTAGACGGCTTTTAGTTCTTATACAGGGTGTCCCAGGTGTTCTTAGATGGGGTGATTGTACAGTCCAAATCAATGACATTTAGCCAAATACGCCCATATCTAAAAGTTCACCGTTTTCAAGATACAGGGTGTCAAAGATTTCGAAATTATATTATTATATTTTTTATTTACTTCTCTTGATAAAACAGGAATAGTTATAGGTTGTAATGAGATATCTTTAGTTTAATTATTATTCAGTATGTTTAAATATTTCCATTATCACCAGTGGCGTAGAAACCCTGTGGCACTCTGCTTTTATTTAAATAAAAATGATACGCCACTGTCTTAATTATACATCAGATACTTTAAATTTTTATTATTTTGAACCATTGTATTCAAGTATTTGTTCCTTTAAAATTATCTGCATTTCGTAGTTTGTGCATATTAGTATCAAAATCTGAAGAAAATTTGAAAATCTACTCTTAAAATTTTGGACATGGCCATAATTTATCATTTACATGAGTAAGCTTTCTATTATTCAGTTCTTACATGTCTAACATTATTTGGAATTGTAGAAATTCTATTTCGAGAATACGGCATCTTTAAAATAATATTTTGTAAAATTTCAAAAAAGTGACAATTTTCTGAAAAGAGAAGAACACGATTTTCAAACTTAGAATAGCTAAACTTCGTATCCAAAAAAACGACAAATTTTTGTTTAAATACAATTTGAACTGTGACGTAGGCATCCACAGTTCTTAAATTTGTTGATAAGAAATTTAAAATTATTTCGTTGTTGTTGCACTCTCTCTATTCTTAAGATAACTAAGTGCCTATATCAATTCTTTTGGGGTTAATTTCACTTTAGTTTCAAACAAACTCTATTTTCAACTTTGTTGTTTTAATTGTTAATAATTAATACATTTTAAACTAAACCGTCAACAATATAAATCAGTAGTTACTATTTGAACATATTCATTACACAAATTATTTTATCATATATTGCAGATTTATATATCTCCCAGTAAAAGTTTGTTTTTTTTTCAGGTACGCATGACAATACTCAACATTCTAATAGATATGGGTAAGCTTTTTTTAATTTTGTTAGGTCAACCAGTGGTGAAATCAAAGTAATTTTTTATTATTTTCTCGAGTAAGAACTCAAGAATTAATTTGTCTATTTGTAAAATTCGTATAATTACTGTAGATATATATACCCAGGAATTTAATTTTACATAATTAATTTCAGCAAACATTAAAAAGACAACTATATTTAGTAAATATATAACATGAAATGAAAAATCTTTTTACTAAAAATTCATTGATTTAAATATTTGAATACTAACCATGTGCATGCTTTTGCAATAATAGAGGCAATAATAGAGGGTAGTGTCATCCCTCAAAACAGTTTTTGAAATTCTGGACGTTCGGAGTAGAAATATCATTACATCTCTATTGGTGAGTGAAACAACTAAGAACTAATGTTAAAATTTGAATGTAGATTTTATTGCAAATACGTCAGCAGTTCAAAAGAAATCGGAAAATTAATTTTAAAGAGTGCCATTATTATTGCAAACGATTGTACATAATATGCGTGATAAGAAGTAGAGAAAGATTGGATACATTCATGTTTCTACAATTAACGTAAAAAACTTTATTAAGCAGTTCAGGCACAATAGAATTGACAATAATTAACATATTTTTGTTTTCAAATGTCGTAAACATTAATGCTTTACAAACTACGTAAAAACAAATTTAAAAAAAAATAATGTACTTAAAATAACCTACCTGTAAGTACTCAACATGATTAATAGTAATAGTTTTGAAATTAGGAAGTAGAGAATTCAAAAGCACGAAAACAAATTTGATAACCATTTAACAGTGTTATCTGTAGTCTCTATTCTAAGTACACATTTTTAAAACAAATGTATACAAGAAATGTACAAACGTACAAAATACATTTCTGTTTGGTTTCAACTGATATTTCTTTTTAATTGCTACTAAGAAGTTATTAATAAATATAAACGAGAGATATCTGGAATTTAAGATTTATTAGTTGGCGTGAAGTGAATCTTATCATATATTTGTATTAATAGTTAGTTTATACAGGGTAATCCATTTCTCATGGCTCACTATTGGCATCGAATGTACAGGTTCGCTCAAATTAGAAAAAAGTTGCTCTTTTTTGATGGTCATTATTAAAACCAATCAGATCCAAGATACAACCTGTCGTTGCTGAAATAGTGTGAAAAACCTTAAAATCGCAATTTTAGAAAATGCCATCTAGCGTCATTATTTCTCAACATAAATAGCTGAAATTTGGTAAAAAGAGATACAAATATACGAGGAATGTCACCGATTGTCGGTGAAAGAAAGTTTCTACGGCAACATTTAATTGTTGTTTGGCTGCTTCTGGGCTGTTGGCCACATCGCATTGTCATACAATTCCCTATCGATCCCTCTTTCTCAATTTTCGTTTTGGGACTTCAATTTCGCGGAATTTGACTCCAAAAATGGGTTTGCATGGAAAAAACTAGATTTTTCTCACAAAAATGACCCTACGGAACACGAGATTGAGATTTTGCCGGACTTTTTTTACGACTGTTAAAGTAACAGAAGAAATTGAAAATGTTTAAAATTAGGTAGGTGGTAATTTGTAACTTGGAATCCATACTTTGCTTTGGTTTCCTGGATTTGTTTTTATTATTAAAAGCAGTGATTTTGTTAGCAAAACTCGGTTGTAAGCACAAACTTAGAATTTTGGTTGTAAGACACCTTCACATTTTGAACCTGTAGTTTAAGTTTGTAATTCAAATGGATAGACTTGAACAAATTGATTTAAATATTTTGTCAGATAATGATGAAGAACCGCCTCGAGTTGTTAGAAACCCTATATAATTTATATGAACAATTAATACAAATGACATTGGATTTATACCAATAAAATCTGATATTAATTAATTATATATTCTCAACCTATATCTCTGAAACTGATATAATCGCTGATAGAGACAAAATGCCTGCTGCTTAACGTGATCTGTAACATAAAATAAATATTTTTAAATAAAATTCTCAAATGGATATCAGTAATTTACAGCAAATATTATAAACAATATTATTACACTGCAGATTATTAGATAGGGGAACAGTAAACGATAAAACACAAACTGTGTTAAATCTTTTATTCTAAGAAAATTTAAATTTAATGTAATGAATACCTACTATTACAATGCACGCCGCAGCCAAGTAGTTGTGTAAAATCTAAAATCGTGCCTCGTGATTGCCTAATTGGATTACCCACGCTGTTGCCAACATAAAAATCTAGTGATTTTTATTTAACAGACTGTTGGTCTAACCACCTATGATTATTTTTGGTGAATACAACTTTTCCCTGATACTCTGATTAAGAATATACCTCTTAAGTTATCAGTCAGTAGTCAGTTAATGCAAGAATAGTGAATACGGCTGTTAAGCAAATAAATATTTTTCCTTCAAATTTAGTATCCAGTAATCATAACAAAAGGTTAATATTTTGACGTGAATAACTTTTTTGAACCAGTGGCGTAGGTATGGGTCTTCTTCACCCTTGAATCTTTTAAACTTCTACGCTAATGATGAAAAGTATTTTTTCGGTACAAATATTAATATTTTAGTCTATTTTCTGAGAAAAGTGTTCTTAGGGAAATTCACTAAGAAGCTTTGTTTTTCAGACAATTTAACACCTTATACTAGATAAATCAAACATTTTTGTAGTAGAACATGGTACTATGCAATATATCCCATAACAAAGAACCGAAAAAAACCCTTTAGATACACTGCACTATTGGTTACTAGCACTGTCACTATAACGGTCACACATTAACACTTATTATATTATTATCATATCGTACAGCCTTCCGTATGACCTTCATGAATCCACGTTAAAATTGAATGTATTCTTCGATCCAGATTCCAATCTTTTAATATTTATTTTAAATAGTTTCTTCGCAACATCACTATTCCACTTTTTCTATCAGTATACTCTTCGATTTCATTTATACCGAAACTCACATACCATAATTTATTTGTGACGCATAATTCACAATGATAGATAGCAATTCAATTTTTTTGTCGAAGGTTCATTTTTAAAATACCATCTTCTTTCCGTGAGGTTCCACTATTTGCCGTTTGTTTCGCAGTTGTACTTCTTTGTCACTCTTTATTGCACTATATATGCTACTCACGTGAACTACATGTTTCAACATCACTTACACTCATTTTTTTGGATCTTGCGCCCTAAATCTTCATACATGTCATCATCTGATATTCATCACTTATTAAATTAGGGTGTTTACGATTTTGAGAATACGCTGTAGAGCTTGAATTATTCTCTATTCTTAAGAAGACAAAATCATTAATAATTTAATTAGATTCATAATTAAATTAGAGGAAAGATATACCCAAAATTTTACCCACCCACGCTCGAAATGGAACATGGCTAACTTCTTCGATCTGGCGCATGCGTATTTGCTGCAGCAGAAGCTGTGTAATCGTGTATGCTCTCAAAGATATGCGGCACACGATTTTATACGAAAAATATACGGGCTGCATTTATGTTTGTTTGTGTCGACTGCTTTAAATTGTGAGCGGGTTTATAGTATGAATCACTCTCTAGATTTTCGGTAGTTGGGTATAGCAAACGATACATAAAATTATTTATCAGACAAACAACTAGTAAATATTATGGTTTGGTTTATTTATGACATCACTGCTTATAACTTGGGCGCCGGAGTATTGTTTATTAGTAGACATTATTTAAAGCTGTGCGTGTATCAATATTTTACAGGCATGAAACATTTTAAATATCAACAACTACAAACTGTTTTAGTAATACAAAGCATGTGGAATAAATAAGAACTGTAATTTTGTTGTTTAAAAAAAGAATGCAATTTGTTTTGGTTGTTATAAATTATTCTTAAACTAGTACTGAGTCACTTGTTTACTACAACGCTGTTATTTGAAAATCTCAATACGGTAGACACGTGTCCGATACTGCAGTTGTTTCAAATAATATTAACATTACAAATGGCATTGTGATAAATATGTACGAAACTATGTATTTAATAATAAGGATATGCATTGGTTACATATGAAAAATAAATTATATGTATTTACTGGAAATATTTTTAATTTCAGTACAGGTGGAACTATATACAGGATGTCCAGAATATAAGTGCCTTCATTAATTTTAAGGGCTTATATATCTGACTAAAGTAACAAAAAACTCACGAAAAAATGTCTAGAACGAATAGTTTACTACTTACTTTAATAGTGTCTACTTTTTATTTTGAATGACATCGAAAACCGCTTCCTCTGGCCCTACCACGGCATTTAAGATGGCGATCCAAGACCTGCTATGATTTTTTTATACCCCCGAAATTCAATAAAATCGTTTTGCGATTTTTTTATTTAAAATCTGATAAGGTGGTGTTACTCAGGTCAGGTCAGAATCCCTATGTGTGAAATTGAATAAAAACCATGTTCTCAAAGTTTTAGTTCTATAAAAATTTGGAAAAACTTTATTTTCCAAAATAACCCAACAAATATTTACATGTTTTAAATGGCATCGAAAACCGCTCCTTCTAATCCTATCACGGGGCTTCAGATGGCGATCCAAGGTCTACTATGATTATTTTTGTACCCCCTCAATTCAATAAAAATATTTAGCGATTTATTCATTTAAAGTCTGAGAAGGTGGTGTTACTCAGGGTCCCTCAATACTCCTATGTGTGAAATTTGAATAAAAGCTATACAGAGTGTTTTGTTCTACATGTTATCAATGTTTCATGTCTACAAATTCGTTAAACTTTATTCTTCAAAATAATACTTTTTTTAATTTTAAATGTCATCGAAAACCGCTTGTTCTGATCCTACTATGGCGATCCAAGGTCTGTTATAATTTCTTATACCCCCGAAATTTAATAAAAACGTTTAGCGAATTTTTTATTTACAATCTGATAAGGTGGGATAAATCACAACGCCCCCTCTAACCAAAATACTGAATTTAAAAGGCACTAGACGAATTAAGTGTGGCTCATGGAATTATGTCAAAACAGTATGAATGAAATTTCGTCTGCTATGAAAAAATAAGTTTCATAAACAACACTGTGTCGAAGTTAAAATGAAATGAAATAAATAAAACATTTATTAGCTAACAAAATAAATAAATACAAATAAGTTTCTAAATTTATTGGACCTTTTTCCACCAAAGCACCCTCTAAAACAATACGCTTCCTCTTGTGTTGTTTTTTAATATAAAATAATGTGTTTACAATTTTTTTTATAAATCAACTTTGAGAACGTGGAGAAGACAACACTCTGTATAGTTTCTGTTCAATTTCACACATAGGGGCTCTGAGATGATCTGAGTAACACTACCTTATCAGATTTTAAATAAAATATCTCAAAATGTTTTTATTGAATTCGAGGGGTATAAAAATAATCATAGCAAGCCTTGGATCGCCATCTTAAACGCCGTGACAGAATTAGAAGTATCGGTTTCCTATAACATTTAAATCAAAAAAATATTTGTTGCGTTATTTTGAAAAATATTGTTTTTAGAATTTTTATAAACAGAAAACATTAAGAACGTGTAGAGGAAAACGCTCTGTATAGTTTTTGTTCAAATTTCACACATAGGGGTTTTGAGGGGTCTTGATTAACATCACCTTATCAGATTTTAAATAAAAAATCGCTAAACGTTTTTATTGAATTTCGGAGGTTTAAAAAAATCATAGCCATCTTAAATGCCGTGGTAGGGTCAGAGGAAGCGGTTTTCGATATCATTTAAAATAAAAAAAAAATTTTTGATTATCTTGAAGAATAAAGTTTTTTACGGATTTGTACACAAATAAAGGTAGAGACCGTGTATGCATTCAAAAAATAAAAAACCAACTGCAATAAAATTTGAAACTGTTAACGAAATTACAAAGTAATACACAATTATTGAGGTTAAGTAAAAGTTCCTGTAACATAATTTGTTTTTTGCATTCGTATTAATGAACTAAATTGAAGTTTCATAAAGTCCATAAAACTGTGACATACTGTATAGTTCGACATTGCAATACGTCAACTGTTGCTGTTAACCTAAAAGTAACACTAGTCACAGCAGTATTATAGATAGTGCATTCGTTTTTCTCTAGTACTTTGATACTTGTGAGTGTTCATAAACAAAAATGGAAGCATATACAGGGTGAATCTTAAATAAGTACAAATATTTTAACCAGCAGTATAGTTTTGTGTGTAGAACACATAATTAATAGTTTTTTTACAAAAAAATCAGAAATAAAAAAGTGAAATTTTAAATAAATTTCGTAATTTTTCAGCAGAAAACTTGTTGAGGACCGCTGGCCTAGACAGACCCTTCATACTTTTATGAGTCATAGTGCTGCAGACTGAACGTGTGGTTCACAGTGTTGCCAGTATTACACAAATGTCTTTGCTTCAAGGAAGAAAAAATCTCAACTTTTAGCGAATTTTGTCAAGTGTAACATTTTATATTATTTTTTATTATCAAACTGTCATTGACTGTCATGACAGATTATCGGAAGCCCAAGTCAAACTTGTTAACCCCACATAATGCATGAAAATAGCAATAAAATTTGTTAAAAGTTGACATTTTTTCCATTTTAAATAAAAAACGCGTGCATAGTTTTTCGTTATTCTTCATAAAATAACTTGAGGAAATTGTGTTTTGTGTCCCTTTCTAACAGTGTACAATGACATTTAACTTGTGAAATGTGGATTACCGATTAAATAGTTAATTTTTTAACAAACAGGTAAACTTGTGTGCACGTTTATGTATAATTTTTGACATTGGACATAGTAATATCACGTAATATCTTCCTAAATATTTTACGGTAGTATTGAACTTGCGGAAATTCATTTTTAATCGTTGAAGTATAGTAAGGTTAGTTCAGATGTTAAAATTTATGTTAATATTGCTGCGTATCATACTACATACCCAATTTGTACTTATGCTTAAAACAAGTATTTTTAAAATAGAACTATGGCAACCTCGCAACAAATCATATGTTTCATTACGTTGTTGGATGAAAAATCAGCCAGTGGTCCTCAAAATGTGGGTATTTTTTTAAAAAATTAATATCTCCGTAAATATTAGAAATTTTTAAAAATGGCTTTCACTAGACTGATTTAAATGACGAACTACACCAGCAGTTAAAATATTTGTACTTATTTAAGATTCACCCTGTATAGTACCATGGACGAGCTGCATGACATGCTAGTTATATCATTCATTGATGAATAAATACGTTTGTGTAAATGTAAATTTTGTAATTATTATACAGTGATCCTGAATAACGTGCAAAAATATGAAGGTAGATTGTACAACCGATTTTAATTTAATTTTTTTTTAAACTGTACTACTTATCAAAAAATTGCAAGATACAAAAAACATTGTAAATTTAACAGACATTTAAAAAAATATTTTCCATCGAAAATGTTAACCCAAAAAACAATAAATGAATGATACTTTATTTTAACACCTTATGAAAGGGCAAGGCGAAAAAAAAATACTGGTCCAGACGAAGTTTCATCAGTCTAAATACCTGACCAAATTTTATTTCTTAATTTCAAAGCGTTTGGAAGGAACTAAATAAAATTCTAAATCTAGTACCCCTGTTAAGGCTTACCTTTAAACATAATCCAGAAAAAAATGACAACTTTTCGTCCATTGTAAACAAACTTTACCGTTTAACATTATGAAAAATACTGAGCTTGGAAATTTTTTCATACTGTCTAATATTCAAACTGGAGTGATAATATGCCTTTAAATGCTTTTTATCATGAGTTGTTAAGTGTCAGTCAAATAATTATGTACAAGTAAATACTTGTAGCACTTCTATAAATGTTAGTGGGTCTAATGAAAATCACACAATTATGTTTCAGTATTTTTTTCTATCAGTTCTTATTAATCATAATGAAATGAATACGAGGGTGGATTAAATATAAACAGGAATGTTTACTTTCACGCCAGGTATTTTGATTGCAGTATGTGGCGTTTATAATTTAAAAAAATTATAGAATAGTTTCTTGACAATATGTGAAATAAAAAAGTCCTATATCATAAAGTTCAGTGTTTACGTATTTTTATGTAAATTAAACAGTAATTTTTGTAACAAAAATTGTTCCTATGTAGGTCTTCGATGCAGCTAGCGGTTACATTATTTGTAATTAGTTCTTGTACTGGTTGATAAATTCTTGCCAGCATTTTCCTAGATGGATTTAATGTGACACCAAAAATAAAAGTCCATTGGTGTCAAATCGGGAGATCACGGTGATCACGATATAGGACTAAATGATTGAAAAACGTTCTTACCGCTCGAGTACCATGTGAAGTAACGCTATCTTGGAGAGACCATATACGCACTCGTAATTGTAATGATTGTAATACCGCATGGTCTCTCAATAATTCAGACAACTGACTCTCCAAAAAATCAGCATACGCTGGCCCATTTAATCGTCCTTGGAAGATACCAAGGAAGACATTGCCTAGTCGTGTGTGGATTTTCATCGGCCCATATGTGCATATTATGCAAATTTATCACTCCTTCCCGGGCTGCTTCATCTGTTGCGCATACATAAGCTGAAAATTTACTAACTTTGTTGCAATAACCACCTACAAAAACCCATACGTTGTTCACAAGTTGTAAAATCTGCTGGACAAGATGTAGATGATAGGGACTAGTGCTACTTGTGGGGTATTCTTCAAAAGTTTCGATCACATCGTATTCTACATATACATTAGGGTTAACTTGCTTGCCGCGTCTTGCCTTTTCTTGGGGAATAACACTTCCTGATCTCGGGAACACAACATAGGATTGTATGTATACTTGAAATGTGACGAGTTGGCCATCATTCTCTCTACAACTACCTGTCGCGAGTACATTTTCCCCGTCTGCATCATACATTAGAACTGTATCTACACGATCGATAATTTTATTGTAAATCTATTATTGTTTTCTCAGTTCATTGTAATAATTTGTACACAAACAATAATTGGTGAACTAAAACAAATAATCAACAAGCAATTTTTGTTTGAAATACACTAAACCAAAAAACCTCTTATAGTCGCGTCAAATTAGCATGAAAAATGTGAAAATATACAACTTTTTGCGGAGAAGTCCGATTGAGATAAGGTTTTCTGCAAAATGTTCAAGGAATTTTTTATAACAAAAGGTACATCTAACCTCTGTACGCTCGCAAATTGTTTATTTAACAAATGACCCATTTTTGTTGAACATATGGCAAATGTCACACACAATTCAACAAAAATGTTCTCTCGGGGATTTTAGAGGTCCCTCTTTATCACTTTGGTGTTAGCTTTATTATTTATTCCTAAATTGTTGTAATTGGGGTAATTAACAAATTAAAAACTCCACCCTCGAAATCACTAGAGAACCGGATTTTTTCCCAGGATTTCTGGCTTATTAAGGCAAACCATCGGTACAAGATTTTTGCAAATATAATTGTTCATTGTTCAATTGTTACAACCTGGTTAATTACCAAATGAATAATTCTCGTCTGACGAGCGTAAGAGACTTTGAACTTCTTCCCAACGATTCGTTGTAGACCCGGTCTATCTATCGTTTGGAGATTGTTGCCCAAATTTTTTGCTCAACCTGAAAAACTCAGTGAATATAACGTGATAAGCACTCGAGGATCAAAATCGTTATTGCAAAAAAATCTGGTTCTCTAACGATTCCGGGAGTAGAGTTATTAATTTGTTAATTGGCGATGTTGCAACAATCGAACAATAAAAAATTATATTTACAAAACTCTTGTGCTGATGGTTCGCCTTAAAAAGCCAGAAATCCCGGAAAAAATCCGGTTCTCTAGTGATTCCGGTAGTAGAGTTATTAATTTGTTAATTAGCCAGGTTGCAACAATTGGAAAATAAACAATGACGTGCAACAACCTTGTGCCGATGGTTCTCCCCATGATCCCAGAGTTATTGCAAAAAAATCTGGTTCTCTAACGATTCCAGGAGTAGAGTTATTAATTTGTTAATTAGCGAGGTTGCAACAATCGAACAATAAACAATTATATTTGCAAAAATCTTGTGCCGATGATTTGCCTTAATAAGCCAGAAATCCTGGAAAAAATTCCGGTTCTCTAGTGATTTCGGGGGTGGAGTTTTTAATTTGTTAATTAGCCCAGTTACAGCAATTTAGCAATAAATAACAAAGCTAACACCAAAGTGATATAGAGGGGCCTCGAAAACCCCAGAGAGAACATTTTCCAGACATTTTCGTTGAATCGTGTGTGACATTTGCCATATGTTCAACAAAAATGGGTAATTTGTTAAATAAAAAATTAAAAATTTGCGAGCGTACAGAGGTTAGATGTACCTTTTGTTATAATAAATTCGCTGAACATTTTGCAGAAAACCGCATCTCAATCGAACGTCTCCGCAAAAAGTTACAAGTGAAATGCTAATTTGACGCGACTATTAAGCATTATAACTTATTGTGAATACTGATCTAGGTTAACCGCAAAAAGCTACACATACCAAAATACCAAATCCATACTGTATTACAAGAATCACCAGGTTTCTCTTAAAATTACATGATTTTTTCTAAAAATATATAATAACATTGTAAGTGCACATTTCATATCATGTGTATAAAAACATGCATATTCATAAGTAGTGTTTTTCCATTAGAGCTGTAACATTATATTTAGTGTGTTATTTTACACTACTGACCTAGGCAATAAATAACCAACAATCCACCACTCATAATTTTTCTCATCGCATAAAATGTTCGGTTTATTTTTTGTTGAAGTATTTTAAGGAATGCTAAACGCAATATGCCAATGCTACATGTTTGATGAGATAACATGCTTTGTGAATTGTGGTATTTAATTTACATAATAATACGTAAATATCGTAATTTTTTAATATATGACATTTTTGTTCCAGATATTGTCAAGAAGTTATTCTGTAATTTTTATACATTATAAACCTCACATTCTGTATATTAGGTAGGTATGTGAGAAGTGACTCGCCAACCATGCGTGTTGAATAATGCATTATTATAAAATTTTTGTCGCGGTCACTTATATTCCAGGCACCCTGTATATCCGGATGACACTTTTCATTACATTAATAAGTTCATGTTCAATTATGATATACCTTATTTGAATTTCATCATGCTAATATATGTACACAAACACTTTTATTTGCTTTTAAATGTGATATTGTTCCCGTTATTAGCTTTGTTTAATTTTGAAATATATCGTATCTTTGACCTAAATATCAGACGGCGTAATTTCTATAATTCTTTATTGGTATTGTAATAGTATATTTAAAATTCAATACACTTAGCACTGAGCGTTTCTGAAATAGCATTTCAAGCATTTTTTTCATTTTACACGAATTTTATAACAATAATTAATGATTATCCATTTAAAGCTATTTAAGGGTAGTTTATATAGGTTTAGGGGTAGTAGCGACATTTCCCCAGCCATCTGACGTATTTCTGGGCCATTTCTAATGTTAATTAACAATAATCAATTGATTTTTTTATGATTTATGCGTTCCCCCGGATAAGCCAAAAATCGGCTATTTTTAACATTGTCCTTTAGTGTGATGCATGGCGCAGGCGTGAGTACAGGTTTGTCTAATTTTCTTTCGTCGACTGTAGAATGAGATATGTTCTTTTATTTCAAAATGATTCATCAAAATCAAGAATTAGCGGATGTAAATATTATTGAAATATGACAGGTTGTTTGCATGCAAATTGTTATCTCCAAAAGCAACAACCGAAACCCAGAACCGTGTAAAGGTTTCATGCTTAAAGAATGGCGGCCGCCGTGGTGCGTTCCGTTCATTGGCACAATCAAGGGAGGCATAGGTGCACGCGCCCCCCTATAACGGATGTTTAACTTATAACCCTCATCCACTCTTAAAATCTAAATAACACATAATAATCCACATTTTGTGACCTGCAGTTATTTGAGGTGCATTGGCATGAACCCTGAAATTCAGACAACTACTCAAAAAGAAATCTGTGGCAGTTAAATCGCACCACTACGTCAAATTACGGAATTATGGAAATATTTCAAATTAGCCTGATAAATAAAAATGTTGGTTTCTATAACAATAATTATTAGGTATATGTATTTAAACATGAGTTAATCTTTATGAACCAAATGAACAAGACTTAAGACTATAAGAAATGTTCACCCTCGGTACGACTGTAAGCCTCACATCGACAAACTAAAGATTCTGGCACTCAACGGATGAGATTTGGATAATTTCTTATCTGGTTAGCTGAATTCTTTCAAGTAACTGCTGGCGAGTAGTGATTTTAACATGGTAGACAAGCTGCTTCTTATGTTCCCATAAATAAATGCCCTAACGCGGTGGTCATGCTACTGGATCTTGTTTTCCGATCCATTTATTCGGAAAATGTGGTGGTGCACCATCGTTCTGATACCACATATTTTCAGCAATATTATTGTTGAAAATGATATCCCAAACGTTGACACTGAAGCGTTGCTGAAATCGTCTTGATCAAACTGCATTATGATTATTATTTATTATTATTTATGCTGTCCGTAGTAAAATACGCTTCATCGGGCCACATGAGAAGCGAATTCAATTTATCATTTTGTACAAGTTGTTGAAGTAACCAGCGACAAAATTCTAATTGCTGGGGAGCATATCCAGCATATAACGTTTGTACATTTTGGCGATGAAACGAATGTAACACTTCTCTGTTCAATACACGCCATACAAAATTTGGTGATAAATGAAGATTACTTGGTATACCCCGAACACTATTGGAAACATTTTCAATGGCAGCATCTATTATATCTTCTTCATTCACTTCAGTAGGACGAATGGCGTTTTATATAGCGGGGTAACCTTATTAAAGTTTACGAAATGACTGTGTGGGCAGGTTGATGTCTATTTAGATATCTTCGTCGGTATTCTCAGGCTATTTGTCTGGTGTTCTCACTGGAATCAGATCAGTTGTAAATAAATTAATTTTTTATTTAGCACTTTGTGTGAAATGAAATAATGACACAAATAATAAATATTGTTATATTTATATATATATATATATATATAGGTATTAATAATATTGTGTGAAACTAACTACTCTGTGGACTAAAGCCCCAACCATCGTTGAATTACATCCACAATATATACCCATATATTATTCTTTATTGTTAGCTTTTGTAACATTTTTACTGTATTAGAAAGGTATTTTAAGCTAATATAAATCAAATCTCCTACAATTGTAAGAAATTTGATTTATACTAACTTAAAATACCTTTCTAATACAGTAAAAAAGATCATGATCGCTCTCTTAATGTACTATACACAACACTATCGGTTTCACAATTTTCTATTTCTTTGATTTAACAATTTTTATATCTTGAAAATATCCAACGTTTTCTAACCAATTAGAAACTTGTATTTTGTCTCGTAACCATGATAATTTAAAAAAAATCTGAAATTTTTATCCTTTGTGGCAATAGCGTACTTAGGTGGCATCGTTTTCGTGATTTCCTGTCTAAATTATCTATATTATGGCACTATTTTACCGAATTTTGAAAATAATACACTTTTTAATGGAATAATAATAAGAATATAATAATAAATTTTATTTCTCATATGTATAGTTACACGAAAAATACGTCAAAGTAGTACAAACTAAAACTCCATGTTTAAATAGTATAGACTCACAACGTCTACAGAAATTACAAAATTCGTGTCTTAGGTTGATATTTGGGATTAGACGCAGGCAGAGAATATCTCATAAACTAGTTGAGTTATCTTGGCTTAATATGTACAACAGAAGGTTCTTGCATTTAATCTGATTTTGCTATAAAATCTTAAAATTCAAATCCCCTTCCATATCTCTATAGAAAAATTACTTTTAGAACAGACGTCCATAATTTAAACATCCGCAGAAATCATATAATAAGAATACCGTACCATCGCAAGCAAATTTTCAAACGATCATTTAGTTAGAACATAGCCTCATGTATTAATCGTCAAAACATTACCGACTTCTCCATGTCCTCTGTTTTATTTAAAAAATGTATATATATTTGAAACTTTTTTCTGCACAATGATCCCATGTCTTCTATTTCTTGATCTTTTTTGTCTTTATATTACTCAGTATATCTTATCATATGTATTACATTCAATTTAATTTGTTTTACATTTACTTGATTTAAAAATTTATGTATTATATAAACATTGGTTACAACAGCTGCCGAGTCGCTATCAGTAAGCTGAAACATAACCTTTTATTTCCTAGGTATGTACACGTTTTTATTTGAATATGTTTAAATTGAAAATGGAAGCAATAAACATTATTATTATTATTATAAAAATAAATACCACAATAATACACATATAAACACACAAGTACAAAATACTGGATGGATAAAATCTATTAAAAGACAAACATCATTATAAACTACTGAAAATATTCATCAATATTATACGGGCAAATTTCAATAAGATAACTAACTCTTTTCTTAAATGTATAAATATACTTTAAATTTCTAAACTCGATTGGTAAAGAGTATACGGCAACCATTATAATAAACCTTTTTTATATAAGGATGAATAATGTCGTTCAGAACACAGGATATGTTTATTTCGCGTATAATATAAATAATTGAGATTATTTTTTGTAAATAATTTTAAATGGCGATAAACAAAACACACTCCAATATATACACACCAGTTACGGTCAAAATTTTACAATTTTTAAATGTTTCCCTACGAGACTCTCTAAACCCTAAATTGCCAATAATACGAACGGCATATTTCTGTATCACAAATAACCTATTAATGTCTGTACACAACCCCCAGTGAATAAGCTCATACCGCAGATGCGAATAAAAGCTTGCATAATACAGAGATAATAATAATTGTCCATTAGATCATTACAATGACATGGGACACGTTAAAATAGATGGTGAAACTAACAAGTAAGAAGTAAAATCCATCTAGACTCCTTACACACAAAAAATAACAAAAGGTCAATGAAAATAAAAAACTAAGTGTAAATGTAAAGTTAAATTAGCACAGCAGACAAATATTCATGTACAGAATAGAAACAGCGTTCCAATAATAAAATTTCAACCTCACGCATGTAGATTTTTAAATTAGTTATTAATTTTATTCTATCAGGCAACTTATTGTACAATAATATACCCATATGTTGCGGACTCTTTTCAAAGAAAGTCAAACTATGTATAGGAACAATCAAGTCATTACGAGATCTCGTTAGATAATTATGATAAAAATTATTCATTCTAAAATCGCTAAAATATACATACAGAGAAGCGGCATTAACTTTGCATTATAAAAGCTCTATCTGCACGACTAGATGAGCCCCAAAAAATTATCCCAACCTTAAGCCTTGAGACACAGTGGGCATAATAATAAGATAAGAGTACTGATTTATTGACAATATGTCAAAGTCTATATAACACAAAGCAAACACTTGCAAGTTTTTTACAGGGGACATCTATATGAGATTCCCAACTCAAATTAATATTCAAATACAGACCCAAAAATTTGGCTTCATTTACCTGTTTTATGGAATCATGACCAATTCTAAGCAAATGACTAAAATTTGTACTGTTTGCACTAGGCATGAAATTCATAATAACAGTTTTATCTTTATTTACAATAAGACGATTTTTCCTGAACCAATTACAAAGATCGTTTAACTTTGACTGAGAAGTATTTCTTAAACTAACAAAATCATTTTCAAACGCCAAATATGATGTATCACCTGCAAACAATACAAGACTTCCATCACTAACACTACAAATTAAATCATTGACAAATATGATAAATAATAAAGGTCCCAATACTGACACCTGTGGGACACCACAAGTAATAATTTCAGGTTTTGAACATATGTTGTTAACTTCTGTAAGCTGTTTTCTCTCATTCAAATACGAATTGAGCCAATCACCAAGTTTACCTCTAAATCCATATTTATATAACTTCTGAAGCAATATGTCATGATTAACAAGATCAAATGCTTTACTCAGATCCATAAAGATTCCTAGACATTTTTTATTGTTATTGATATTAAAATACAAATCGTTTAAGAAGCTCTGCTGCTTGAGTGGACCTACCAGCTCTAAAACCGTGTTGACTATTGTGAACTAGACTAAGAACTCATTTTCATCAACATCATATACAAATATCGAAGTCATATTATAATTTATGGCAGATGTGTCAATAGTATTATTATCTATATTGTTTAAAAGTGTACTAGCTATATTAACAAAATATTCATTAAAAAAATCAGACAACAGTTGGGAATCATTAATTTTTTTGTCGTCAAATATTATTTCATGTATATTTGTAACTTCATATTTTTTACAATCTATCTCATTATTTAGAATCGACCAGACAGCCTTTGACTTATTTTCATGAGACTGATATATCGTATCATTCAGCAATTTTTTTGCAGCTCTACATACCATAAAATTCGTGGTCAGGGTTATCACTTTGCATTTTTATATTATAGAGTAACTTAAGTTTTTCAGAATATACACGAATACCTTTCGTTATCCAAGAAGACTTACAACTAGACCGTTTTCGAACTATAATTAATGGAAAACTTAAATCAATGTAATAAAGCATTATTTCAGAAAAACTTTTAAATGCAGTATCAACAGTCTCCGAAACAAAGATTTCATTCCACTCTTCAGTTTCAATAAATTGATAAAATCGCTGAAAATTAGCTTCACTGAAAATACGTTTTTTTATGGGACAACAATTTTCTCAATTTTCTTTACTTTAAACTCAATGAACTGAGCTGAATGGTCAGACAACCCGTTACTTAAAACAACAGCTTTTGTAATTATATCATCCTCATGAAAATTACTACAAATATAGTCAAGGCCACTATTAAATCTTGTTGGTTCACAAATATGATTTACTATATTATATGAATTTAAAACATCAAAGAGTTGATGCTTAACAATACTATTAGACAAAAAATCAATGTTACGGTCTCCACATAATATTACTATACTTTTTGAGTTTACAATACTCTTTAATACAACATCCAACTGTTCAAAAAAGATACCTAAGTCTCCACCAGGTGATCTATATAATGAAATTATTTTCAAACAATTTAAACCATTATTTACATTCATTTGTACCCCAACAACTTCCATATGTTTTTCTATACTCAGATCCTGTAGATATGGTATCTCCTTTCCATTATTTAAAATAGACAACTTACAGCAAATCAGTACACCACCATTATTTCTATCAGATCTGCAGAAAACGGATGCCACACTATACCCTTGAATGTTTACAGATTCAATTAGCTACATTGGCTTTTTTAAATTCCAATTCAAATAAGTCAATTTTATTTCGCAGACACTGAGCATTCTGATAAAATACTCTAAGAGTATGTTCATAATTAGTATTATTTGATTGCTATGGGTTAATAGTACTCTTTTGGAGTTTTACTTCTTTTCTAAAAACAGGGCAGGCATTGTCATAAATTGAATGGCATACATTAACTTGAGCAATCATATTTTTATTAGCTTCCACGCAGTTATTACACCTGTAGTTGTTACTATCACAATTTTCAGCAGAATGATCCAATGCACAACACTAAGCATTTGGCAACATTTTTACACTCGTATCTACGATGACCAAAGCCACCACATTTAAAACATCGGAACACCGCTACATAGTCGAAGACACGGCATCGAGACTGAGCCAGATATAGATAACCCTCTTCTAAAATTCGCTTATGGGAACCAGGATCGCATTCAATAATGGACATATAATTTCGTCTTCATCCGTTTAACAACTTTAATATAAGTTCAGTGGTATCAAGATTTAAGAAAGGATTTTCTCTTTTCAAGTACGAGATCAGATGATCAGCAGAAAGTTCATTTTCCATACCAATTACTTTAATAGAAGGATTTTTTTAATTAGGAGCGACAACGCTATAGGTCTTGGATAACTTTTTCTCAACAGCATTTTTTACTTTTTTACTTTAGTGTCACATTTTATCGTAACTCCTCCCTCTCTAGTATTCCATACTTCTTTAATACCAACCTCCAAAGCAAGCAACATGTTTCTGTACAGTTTCCAACGTTTTCTTACTTTCTTGATCAATACTTTTAACTTTTATAACAACTACTTCTACTGCAGCAATTTGAGCAAAACTTCTAGTTTCCTTATCTTTTTTATCATGACACGTGTCCATATATTTATTGGTAATTATGCTTTTAATCTCAGCAACTTCCTTATTGAAATTTTCTTTTAATAACTGAATTTCCTGATTGATGCTTACAAACATATTTTGAACATCACTTATGCAACAATTGCAAAACCATCGCATCCCTTTGCATTTTTGCAGCAACTGTATGTCCCCAGCATTTAAGTCCACACATTTTGCATGAAAAGATTGGGTACACTTCCCAGAACAGGTTATAATTACATCCTTATTTTTCAGTTTGATTTCACATTCTCCACAGTCACTCATAGTACAGACCAGCCGTTGGTGGAATAGAGTACCACTTTCTATCAGATAACAACGTGCTACCGAATTTGTAGTTTACCGCTTACATATCGCGGAGCACTATGAAATCTTGCACAATCCAAGGGAATAATTTAAGTAATAACTGCAATGCAAAATTTCCATAACGTCTTCAAACAACTTTAATAAGCAACTCAAACACAGTAACCAAACAGGACAACTACTTGAGCGGAGCACCATTCCACTATTACCGATAAGAGAACATATCGGCTACACTGGGTTGATAAACATTTAAGGCCATAGCAAGAAGACGTTAATTTATGACATAAATGATTAATATGACAAGACCAGTCGAGTTTATCATCTACATACATGCCAAGGAGTTTCGCTGATCGAGAGTATTGCAAATAATTATCCGCCACTATAAGTCCCTCATCAAAAGTAATTTTACAGTGTAGTGATTTAAAAAGCATGATAGTGGTTTTATCTGCATTTAAGATAAGTTTATTTTTTTCTAGCCTTGTGGTTAGGTTTTTAAAAATAGAGTTGGCAGCCACTTCAACATCCATAATATTACTTGGTGTAAAATGCTCATTTGTATCATCAGCGTAAGTCACTAATAAGTCAGGACAATCATTAATTAAAAAAAAATAATTGTGGCCCCAGAACTGATCCTTGAGGCACATCCATCGCCATTAGTGATTCCTCCGACCGAACAACAGAGTTATTAGATTGAATTGCTACTATTTGACTTCGCCGATAAAGGTATGATCGAAACCATCTATGTATATTTCCACGTATACCATATCTAAATATTGTCTCTAATAAAATCTGATGATTTACACAATCGCAGGCCTTACTTTGGTCAACATATAGTCCGCAAACCAACGATTTTTTGTCGATGGAGTCAATTATTTCATTGACAAAAGAAAATAACGCCGTTTCTACACTCCTATCCTTAAGAAAACCATGTTGACATCCACATATAATATTTTCTGCGTCTAAAAAGTTATACAATTTGTCATACATAAGTGATTCATAAATTTTAGAAAATGTTGACAACAAACTGGTGGGCCGATAGCTACTGACCTCAGGTTCATTACCTTTTTTAAAAACTAGCATTATTGTAGCAAATTTTAATCTATTAGGAAACACTCCCGTATCAAATGATAAGTTAATAAGGTACGTTAAAGGGGAAACAATATATTCAATACATTTCTTAAGTAGGTGTGAGAATACTTCATCGGTGCCACAGGATGTAGAAAGCTTTAGTTTTTTAGTGCAATTAATCACCTCTTGTTGTGTTACTGGTAAAAGCACCATTGATTTATTTAATAATTAATTGTACATTCGCCTTTAGATAATCGCAATCAATCTCATTACCTAAATTATCAATTAAGTTTGGCCCCACAGAACTAAAATAACAATTAAATTTATTAGCGGCTTGAGAGCAATCAAGTAATACGTCACTTTTCTTTATATTAATATTGTGAAAATCTTTACACTTGCCAGTTTTCCTACGAATAATATCCCACATCTTATTTGATTTATTAGCGGCATTATTTATAATTTTATCATAATATTGCTTCTTGGTCCTCTTTAATAAATGTTTGTAAAACATATTTACAGATGTATACATATCTGTGAAGGCAGGGTATCTCAAAGAAAGCATCGAAATGGTATTTAAGACAGTTTTTACGTAAGTAACGTCAGATGTTATTCAATCTTTGACATCACCGCGATTAACACTAAATTGATTTTTTACTTTCCTTACGGGAAAAAAGACATTAAAGTAACATAAAAACGTGTTTATAAAATTATCAAAGAATTTATCAGCACATCTGAAAAAACATCATGCCAAGACTCCATCGACAAAAAATGACAGAATTCAATTATTTTGTCTTTATAAAATTTTCTCCGAAAAGTATAAGATATTGAACTTTCAAGGATCGATTCCATACAAAAAAACTGCGCAGTGTGATCAGAAAGGAACGGATTAAGAACCACTTAATGACAATGATGATTGTCCTCTCTTATAATAAAATTATCAATGCACGTTTTAGAATAACGTGTTATCCGAGTAGCTGTGTCAATTATAGTTTTCAAACCATAGCAATTCAAGATGTCGAAAAAATCAGTTTTACATTTAAAATCCACCAAATTGAAAGTAGGTACAAAAGAAATCGTACTATGTATTTCAAAAAGGTGAAACTTAAGTGGCTTAAACGGATCAAAACTGGTTATACCTATCTTGAACTTTTTGGAGATATATGATACCCCATCATAGTTCATAATGTTCATTATTTCTAGCATATATTGTACGTTTTTAAACACCTTCTGTATTAGAAAAAAATCGTAGAAGACGATTGATGTCATACCTAACTAATTTTTTTGTTAAAAAAAATCTTGATTTATTCGACCGAATAATGGAGCCAATAAACAAAAATCATGAAACACATGAAAATAATGCCTTATAAATTTAAAACACATTGTATACGTTTTTTGAAATTTATAATAGTAATTTTATTTAATTAAAAATTTTTTACAAAAATTAATACAAAAGCCATTCAGTTTGAATAAAATTTAAAGCGATTTTTCGAGGAATTAATTTATACAAATGTTCATACTTATTACTCTCTTTGACTAACATTAATTGTATAATTAACAAGGAATATCAATTTAAATTAAAAGTTAAATTCCGCATTATTTCTGAGAATCTTTAATGCCTTTATAAGCTTTTCTCCACTGCAAGGTCGTATTTAATTATTTCATTTGATAATTAATATAATGATATATTGATTTAGAAAAAAATTGCTGGAATAATTTAAAAATTGATAAAGGAACCGTCCATGTTATATAATATCCTCTTCAGAATATATTAACGCCAAATTACTTATCATTAATTTGTGTACTAAAATACAATTTCATTATATACATTATTTTTTTGGGCCGGCTTCAAATGTTTGATCAAATCTGGAAATATTAACTGATATGTCTGGTTAAAGTGATTGATGTGTTGTTCATGTTGTTAGGCCCAAATAACAAACACATTATCTTATAGGAGTAAACTGGGTTAAAACTCTCTAACAGCAACTCAGTGTACAATTCATATGGATTGAGCGGTTTTATCTGTAAAATGATTAAATATGCAAACTTGACTAATGCATGTAATAGTATAATAGTGTTTTTTGTATATCTATTTTAATTCAGTGGGAATATCTAAAGCCACTGGTGTCAGAGATAAAAAGAAGTTAAGCTGTTGGAAGTAATCATTTATTCAAGTATCTAGACATATGTTCAAAATAGGTTTATCCAATTTGGATTAGCGACACCTAATTAAACTAAAATTATCCAGATCTACCTCTAGCAATATCAAAATGTATCTGCCACTGAATTATTTATACAGGGTGTTTCAGAAAGACATGACAATATTACTAGAGCTGCTAAATCATTGAAAAATAAGTGGAGTTTGCTTAATAAACGTGTAATAATAATAATAATATATTTATTTTCCTCAGAGACAATAACAAACTGTATAGGAATATTCATAAAATCAATTTAACGTACAAACAATTCAACCAGCGTACAAAACATTTCTCAGTCTAATAAGACTTCAGTTCATGTTTATATTTTATAACGTTATTAATTTGTTTAATGTTATATGGCAAATAATTATATACCCTAAGTCCAACACAATTAGGTGAATTTATCGCAATATATTTACAGTATGGTATATGATAATTACCATTTAGTCGCGTATTCCTTCCATGTTTATCAAAATTCGTAAAGAACTTAGTCTTATTACTAAAAACATAAACGCACAATTCATAAATTAGTACTGAAACAACAATTAAAAGTTTTAAATCTTTAAAAACACATCTACATGAAATACTACGAAGACCTAACATGCTTCTCAAAATTCTTTTTTGTGGAATGAAAACATCCGATGTTAAGGTTGAATTATCCCATAGGCACAGGCCATATCGTAGCCTCGACCTTGCGCGTGATATATTTATAAAAGTGGTTTCCAGGTGAGGCATTCATCCATTACTAATCCCAAAATTTTTACCCTTTCACTACTTGACAACTGACAGATCGTATCTCAAATTTGAATATCTAAATCTGTACATATTTTTTGTCGATTGTGAAATCTCACAAAATTAGTTTTCTCTTCATTTAAACGTTGTTTGTAAAAACAGTACCAATTATTCAAAATACTCAAGGCTTTATTATTATTATTTTCCTCAAGTACAATCTGATATATTAGAAAAAAATAAAGATTGATCATCTGCATACAATGTTACATAGTCATCAGGTATCAAGTTGCCAATTTCATTTGTGTACAATATAAACAGAATGGGGCCAAGAACAGAATCCTGTGGCACACCATACTAATTATAGAATTCTTAGAATTAACTTTAGCCACAGTCTATTATGTGTGCTTGAAATACTAACGTACTCTTTTCTTTCTTTAAGAAAAGAAGATATCTAAAATAAGAATGTATTTTGGATTCCATAAGCGTGAAGCTTTTGTAGTAATTTGTCATAATCAACACAGTCAGATGCCCTGCTGAGATCACAAAAAATCCCAACAGGACATTTGCCTGCGTCGATACATTCAATAAGCTTATCATATAAAGCATATATAGCAGTATGTACAGATCTATTAGCACGAAAACCATGTTGATTTTCCAATAGTATGTTATTTATTTATTTATTTATTTAATAATGATGAAGCAAACAGGCTGTAGCCTAATTACATGCTTCTTACCTTACACAAAACAGAGCAACAATTAAATTAATATAAAAGATCACATCTAGTATATCATAAAAATATGAAAATTTATATACATACATATGGCAAACACCACTAAATAACCAAATAACTGCAGGAGACAGGAACTACTGAGAAAAAAAATCAATCTAAAATTGACTTCAACATTTTTTTAAATTTAAAACGGCTAAAATCATAAACTCCAAAAGGAATACTATTAAGATACTTGTTACCTACAATACTAAAGCTGTTCACAAGAGAGTAACTTAAGGAAACTTTAAAGACAGAGTGCGGGGGGCGTATTCTGTGCTCTGGGACTTATAATTGTAATTTAGATAGTAGATAAGAACTGTCCACAATACTATTTATAATTTTATGCAGAAACATTAGAATAATTTGATCCCTTCTACTATCAAGTCGCGGTACTTTAAGATCACTTCGAATAACGAGATAATGATCAAACGGTGGATTGGTGCGATATTTCTTATAGTAAAAGTATTTAATAAATTTATTTTGAACGGTTTCAATGGTTTGTTTGGACGACTGTCTGGATGGACTCCAAATGACAGTACCATATTCTAGGCGAGAGCGAACAAAGGTATTATCACAGTATAAAGAGACCAGTAGAAACACTCGGGCCGAAATAATAAGTCGCGCATAGCAGCTCGCGCATCCGTTTCAAGCTGCAGAGACCTCGGCTACCGTCAGTCTACATCTAACGCTGGGAGTGCGATCATCGGTAATACAGAGCCGTATTAAAGAAGCATTATGAGCCTAAATCGAGGAATGAGTCGCTGCGCAGCTGTTAGATGCTTAAACACATCATCAAACAGTAATTTAAGTTTCTTTAAATTTGTTAAAGATGGTAGACTTACTTCAAATTCAAATTGTGCAAGAAAATGAAAATATACTTATAAATGTTATATTGGATACCGATTATCAAAGATCAGATATTTTACAAATTAACTTCACAAGATATATTTGTGGATATCTAATAGAGAAATGTCTATCAAAACATTCTTGCGAAACATGTATATTGCTATTCTAAAGCATATAACAACTCAGAATTGCAAAAATTTGGTAGTTTGTACATGTCGTCTCAAAATTTTGTTGATTTTATCACAATCTTGGAAATTTTGTTTCTAAAGAACTTTGAAATTTTTTCAGCAACACCTGATATTGTTAAACACTTTGTAAACGTATCTAAAACTGTAGCATTTAATCCGCCATGTCAATATTTTCCGTATTTTGCATTTATATGCTAGGGTTAGATTATATTATACATTAAAATATATTAATAGACATTTAAAATTAAAGAACAGAAATTGAAAACTTATTATTTGGAGGCACAATTAATTTTTATGTTTTATTTTATTTATCATGTGTATAAAATAATATTTACATACAGTATGCGCCAAAAGCATGGAATAAATTCAATAAAAACGAAACAATTATTTTTTGGGAAAAATCCTCGAACAGGTCGATTTTTAATTTAAAACATACATATTTTAGCGTAATATGCGATTTTCAAATGTCATTTGTATTCGAGTAATGACGTCATCGATTTTTTTTTTAATGGCAACACCATATTTTGTTCCTTGATTCTCAAAGATCATTTAATTCTCTATCAGACAGTACTAAAATTAAAGAGGGCAACTCTTACATAGGAAAGTTTTCGAGTAAATGACGATTGAATGTTAGAAGACGTAAATTTTATCCATAAAAAAGTAACAATTCTGAGGTATGTAAAATAAAATACAATTGATTAAATTTTATACTTAAATTAAATGTTCGAATTGCCATCCACCAACTTCTTGACAATGCGCAAGTCTGTGAAGAAATTCTTCTTGCACATTATGACTGATTTCTGGGGTAACTTTACGTATTTCGTCCCGAATGCGATTTTGAAGTTCTTCTAAATTACGTGGTTTATTAATGTACACTTTTGACTTCAAATATCCCCATAAAAAATAGTCAAGAGGTGTAAGATCTGGCGATCTGTAATTCGAAAAACTAAACTTGATAACGTGTTTGCTTTATTTTAATTGATTTACGTTTTCTAACATTCAATCGTTATTTACTAAACTAAAACTTTCCTATGTAAGAGGGCAAAATTTTAGTATTGTCTGATAGAGAATTAAACGATCTTTCAGAATCAAGGAAAAAAAATAAGGTGTTGCCATTTAAAAAAATCGATGACGTCATTACTCGAAAACAAATGACATTTGAAAATCACATTTTACGCTAAAATATGTATTTTTTAAATTAAAAATCGACCTGTTCGAGGATTTTTCCCAAAAAATAATTGTTTCGTTTTTATTGAATTTATTCCATACTTATGGAGCATACTGTATAATAAATGTTTTACATAGAGCAATATTCTTTTATTAATAGATCTATTTGTTTAATTGGCTTACGTACGTACGTAGATCATTTACGGAAAAAAAATCATCATAAATTATTTTTTCACCAAACGTCAAATTTTAAATTAAAAAAAAGTCCCAAAAAACATTCATTATCTCTAATATCAAAAAAAGTAAGTAAATAAATAATATATATTTTAAACTCATCTTTTTTAAAAGAGTCCAAAGTAAATCAAATTTTTACACTGTAAGTAAGTAGCTGTAAATGATAGTACATAATATATGTTGATTTACCTATCCATAACTGTATAATTAATTATTACATATTGTGAATAGATATAAGGTAAACTTTCATGTAGAGTAAATGTCTACGCTTTTACGCACAAATGAAAAACTCTTATTCCGGTCCTGATCGCCGCTTCTGTAAATTCCGTCGAATGCGCTATCGCACTCACATTTCGAGGTCACCGCAGAGAACTGAAGGCACTACAAAGTGCCGACAATGGAGTGAAGCTGCTGGTCTACCTATGCTGTGGTATTATATAAATACTTTATGGTATCAATGTTTTTAAAATCATAGGTTGCGCGCTTAATAAAACCTAACAGTTTATATGCTTCAACAATGATATTTTGAATATGATTATTAAATTTCAAGTCATTTTGAAAAGTAATACCTAAATCCTTTATTGTTAAACATCTAGTTAAATGGGTGTCACTAATTTTATAAGAAAAAACGGTAGAATCTCTGCACCTCGAATATGACATTATTTTACATTTATCTAAATTGAGATATAATTTATTTTTGCTAGACCAGTCATACAAGGCATCCAAATCCTGCTGCATAATTTCAAAATCCAAATTAGGTTTAACCTCTCTAAAAATCTTGAAGTCATCTGCAAAGAGTAAACACTCAGACTGAATACATTTGGGAAGTTCATTGACAAAGACCAGGAAAAGAAGAGGCCCAAGATTGGACCCCTGCGGCACTACAGACTTTGCCAAGAATATATTGGACTTCAGACCCTTGTATGATACAAACTGATACCTATTAGCAAGATAAGATTATCAATATATATTATTATCAATATTATTATCAATAAAATTTAACAAACGGTGCAAAAATGCATATTCAAATATTTTAGAAAACCCGGATGTTAGGGTAACTGATCTGTAGTTTTCTACCTCCAGAGGATCTCCTTTTTTATATATGAGGACAACTTTACCCCGTTTCAGCTGATTTGGAAATTTGCCAGTAAGAAAAGACAAATTTATTATAGGGGCTATAAGTACATTAATAACTCTTTTTATAATGAATGACGGAATGCCATCTGGACCAAATGAATGTTTATTTTTTAAATTGGATCATCACATGATTTTGCAGACTGATATTGTAAAGTGATATTTTGATTTCCCTGACAGCTGCGATACAACATTCTATGCCATTTTTGAAGGGTTATCTGCATGTGAAATTTTATTTTGATAATATTTTTTCTTTGTCGTTTGGACTAGTAAATTATATAATTTTTAAGTAAATGCTTATACGCAGAATCCAGAACAGGGTATATACATTTCAAATGACACCTTTTTTTAGTTTTCTACTAGATACTTTGACGCCTTCATCTATCCAATTGCTATTGATCTTATTATGTTTATAACACCTACGTAATGGAAAGTATATGTTGAAATAATATAAAAATATATTTTGAAAGTAATCATACGCTTCGTATATATCTGCCAGTTCATACAAATAAGATCAATTTTCAGACAAAAGAGCTAAATAAAAATTTAGTATCGAGTCTTCACTATAAAACCATTTAAAATAAGAACTGCCAGAGTTTTCAATACGGTGGGGGTTAGTTAACTCAAAATATATCGATCTATGATCAGAAATCACATTATCGTCCAAAAATACTATATTTTCTGAAATATTTGTATACAGATGGTCAATAATTGTTACATTACTTGTAACGCGCGTAGGCCATCTAATCATCGGATGCAAGTTAAAACCTTTCAATATATCACATAATTTCTTAAAATCCGCAATATTCGCAGAATTCAGAGATGCATTTATATTAAAATCACCATTTACAATAAATAACACATTTGAAACAACATATTTAAAAATTAAATTTATAATATTATAAATTATATAAAAAAACTAGGTGACTCGGCAAACGTCATTTTGCCATATGAATTATTTCTAGTGAATATTTTGGTAGTTAAATAAAAAATAACTAACTTATTGTAAGTGCGTGGAGATGTGGTATATGACTAAAAGAGGAATGAAGCACTGTGAACGATGCGGGCATTCCTTGTCCATATCACCAATTACCACTTTTGAATGAGCATAATATTCAATATCGGGTTCACACACGAATGCTAGACGCAGCAATGAATCAGATGTAAATGATCGATGTACCTGTTGACGTTGTTGGTCATTTGCTCTGCGTCTGTAGACTGTGAAACGGCGTGATTGTCTTTGTTCTAATCTTCTAAGCTCATTTCGTTCAGCTCGTGCATCTTCTGATTCTTCTTGACGCAATTGCGCCATGCTCACACGCGCATTAGTATTTCCTTGTTGGATTTGTTCTTCTGTTCCTTGAGCTCTTCTATTTCGCGTGCCTACAATTTGACTTGTTTGACGGCCCAAATTAGCCCTTTTACGTCTTGTTGGCATTGTTCGCTGTACAAAACAATAGCCATATAGTAAAATAATAGCCGTTGTTGGCGCGAGCTCGTGACACGTGTTGCGTACTTTTGAGGTTATGTAGATTACTTAATTAACTAATAAGGAGAACTGCACTTAAAATTAATAATTTTATTAATTATTGATAAAATAAGAAATAAATAATTATGGCCCAGTAAATTAATAATATAATAAATTTACTTGAAAATTACACTTAGAAAGTAAAATGATAATTGGAAACGTCACTACTACGCTCAATTCATACACAATAATAATGGTCGAAAACTGGGTAGGGAGTGAGAGAATGCTTATTGTGTGAGAGAGACTGGCGACCGGCTTCGTTGTCATCCCTACTCCATGCTGTTTACTGGGTGAGAAGTGACACCGGTAGATGCCTGGCGGGGATAACTGATCTAATTATAATCGATTAGTTATCGACCAGGGTTAAAAATGATTAAATTACTAAAATGGTTATTAAAAAATAGGGGTTTGTGATAGAAGGATGAAAATAAAGGGTTGTATGTATTTTTTAATGCCACATCATAAAAAAATAAAAGTAAAAATTTTGTCCAAAAAATAAAAAAAAATTGTTTGGGGTGGACCACCCTTATCACTTAGGGGTATGAAAAATAGATTACGACCGATTCTCAGACCTACCGAATATACATATAAAATTTCATAAAAATCGGTCAAGCCGTTTCCGAGGAGTATGGCGTCTAACACTGTGACACGAGGATTTTATATATTAGATATATTTAGATCTTCACTGGGATATCTCTAACAGGTTAAAATAATTACAGTTTTAGTTTCATTTGTTCATATAATCCCACAGACTTCAAAATGTTTTTCCACACAAAATGTATCTAAATCCTTTTTTTAACATTCGTATCAGATTTTGCATAAATTGCAACAACTCCTTTTTGATAAAATATTCTACAATAAAAACAACTATAAATGGATTCATTACTGTCATGGGTTTCAGTCGAACATAAAAATTTTAATGAAGGATTGTTTGCAATATCAATTTCTAAGGAATTCATCGTATCTACATTTAAGCTTTACACATTAAGTAAAAGAATGTCAGGTGTAAACATCATTGAATCGCATTTGTGTTCTTTCGTAGGTGAAAAAACCAGTTAACACACACGCCCTCCGGCCAAACATCGAGGTTCATCGCTTTTCGGAAATTTTCTTGATATATATTTACGTTAAAGGAAGCATACAGATCTGGATGTTTTGAGGTAAGAGCCTCACACGTTCCTTCAGGGAATGTGTTCACCAACATGTTCTTTAGAGCATCCGTTGTTGTATCAATATTCAGCCGGTATACGTGTAGAGCAGTCATATTAGGAACTCCTTTCACAGGTACCTCCTTATTGCTACCAAAAATCTTATTTTCTTCTATTATAGGTCACTTTCTTCCATTCACTCTCTATATTTTCAGAATCGTTAACTCGAACCGAAGGTAATTGTTCTTCATCCTTTGCCAAATTAATTATTTTGTCACATTTTAGTTTCGTGTGTGTTTGGTGTATATCATCTGATATTTGTTTTTCTGTGAACTTGGAATCTTTGTTTATATTATATTTGTTTATATTTTTATTAGTAGTTTTTGCCTTACTACTAAAACTGATATTAGTAGGTGGTTTTGTTACCCTTGGATCATTTTTTTTGTTTTTTTATCGATTTAACTACCTTTTTGTAGATTGTCCGTTTTTGTATATGAGTACCCCCTCATCATTTCAATTTGCTTATTTAAAATATTAATTTTGTCTCTGAGTTCAATTATAATAACGTCCTTCTGTTTAATGATATATGAGAATTTAAAATTATCTACCTTACTATAGCTATTCAGGCCATCTATTGCATCAAAAAATGCAGTATCGGAATCCATCACACTTTCTTTTTCACTGTCACAGCAAATAATAACGGATTTGTCTTCAACAAGTTTTACATTATTGTACAGTTTTGCACAACTTAAATGAAAGTAGTTGTAGTAGAACAATTTTGGCACTTGATGCCGTTAATAACTTGATTTGCGACATTTACAAGAGAGCATGCTTTTTCTGTACCAAGTACAGGGCACTAACTTTTACCTGTAGCTAGCATTTTATTCTGTATTCTTTTTTTAAATTAAGTTTTGCATTTTAATTATGTCATTGAAAAATGTTTTTAATAAAATTTCTCCACAGCTCTAGCTTAATGGGGGTTGACACGTAAATTTGAAATTTGAAAAAATGCGAAGCTTGCAACCGAATTTCCAATTGTGATGGCTTCCGGGGGCCCTCAGTCTTCGACAGAACAATGCAATACAGGAGAGCACAGGCTAGCACAGGAACAGTAATTTTTTTAAAAATTTAAAAACAGTTCAGCGAACCTAACCTTGCTACTGACAAAAGGCCACAGTTGGCGATAAATAGCGATTTAATATAATTTCGAAAAAAAAAATTTTGCTCCATAAATAAGTTTAGAAAATTTTTGATGAACGATTCCGTTAATTCTCATTTTTCTCTACAATATTTTTAATTAGTCATGGCTATATAAAAATAAAGCATTCAGTACAGCAAATGTAAAATGTAACAATGGATTTCGTTTTTGCATTTAGTTTTCAATATAATGTGCCATTTGCACTTCAGCCCAAGAAAAACGCTTTACAAACACATTTTATTGTTATATGTTATGTTCCATAAAACTATAAATCAGAAAATGTTTATCAATTTGATATACATAACTTGGAGGATAAGACATTTTCTTTCGATGTAACATCCTATTAGTCCATTGAAATGTTACATTATTTTGGCCTTAGCGTGCATTTTTTAGAGGAGGCAATTTTATGGTTTAGATGTGAGGGGGGGGTCAAAAATAGCTTAAGTTTGTTTGTTCTAAAATCAAAAATAAAGATATTAAAGAAAAACCATCAACATTTTTGGTGGTGGTGGGGAAAAGAGTCAATAACTATTAAATAACAATATTGAAATGTCTATAATAAAAAACATTATTATAAAAATAATTAAAAATTATGCCATATCATTGATATAAATTTATACTTTATATTATTTATACAGTAGGGAAAATTAGTGTTCACTTCACAGCGCTGTAAACCCCAAACTAATGAATATAATAAAAAAAGTATATAATAAAAATTCTTCGTTGAAAACCACTCTACAAAAATGCTCTGATGTCATTTTTTAAATAAAAAAATAAATAAATTATGGCATCCAAAAGAAAATTTGTCCAAAAAGTTTGATTGTTTTTCTTTAAATTTTTGTTATTTTTTATTTTACAACAAAAAGTTGCCGGACTAAAATTGTAGAGGATTCAATTTGCAATAAAAAATATTTTTTAAAAAAAATTTTGTTTTCCAAGATAGCGGCCGAAGTTGAAGGGTTGTGACCCCACAAACTTCAAGTTAAGCTTTTTTTGACTCCCCCCTCACATCTAAACAATAAAATTGCGTCCTCTAAAAAATGCAATCCCAAATGAAACTTTTCATATCATTTCGTGAAAATACAATAATGAAACATATCGAAAGGAGCCATGCTTCCATGCCACCGAGCGACGATATGAGACCTGGGATATGGGAACCAACGTCTTCGCTGTATTTATAGATAGAACGCACTTACCATGTGCAATTTTATTACTATTAACGTTCATTCATCAAAATACAATGTCCTATCTATTCATTTGTGGTTATTATCAATATAAAATTACAGAAAACTGTGTATCTTTCACATAAATTAAGACATTGGAATGATAGTCGTTATAAAGCTTTCACATTGAAATAAACCAAGAACAAAATATTAAGGAGACATTTGACTGAAGATAAGAAAATCTATCCATGCTTTCTAATTATTCAGCAAGTGTTCCGAATTTGAACCACCAAAACATCATTTTGGTTCAGTCACCGACTTTTGTTTTTTTTTTTTTTCTTCTAAAATTGATAGATAAGTACGGCTTATATCAAACGATTTTTAGTTATAGTTGTTATGCTGTGGCTCAGGTAATTGCCAATCGCCGCTATTCACGTAATTAATGTGCAGTTACCTAACCTCAGATGGAAATTTTTTACTTACCTTTGCTGTTCTTGGGATCGGTTTTACAGTGGTAGATTCCATAAACCTAAAACCCCTAGCTCTGCCATATATTGTTTATAGTTTCTATTGGCGCAGGGAAGCTTTTGCAATGATTACTGAAGATGCCGACGTCTGAGGAACGATTCCAACCGTAGTTATGGTCCGTGGTATAAGAAATATTATTGGTTGTTGCTGAGAGAATTAATTAAATATAGTTTAAGCTTCCATTGATAACCCTCATAACCCCGTTAGTGAATTTTCTTCACGGCAAAACGAAACCTGAGAACATCTACAAAAGTCCTAGAACAGTAATGTTTTGTAAAACACGTCTTTATCTATCTAGTTCTTCATATTAAAAATTTTAAGATATTAAACTAATTTGATATTTATTGGCAATTAAAAGAATTATAATTAGGATACCACCATAAAGTACTTCTAATTTATTATTGCGTTATGGTATATTGTTAACAAACAAACAAGTAATAAAACTGTTATCTTCAGATGAGGGTATTAAAATTTACTTATAATAAAACGTTAGATTTATTGCGTAAATTTGTTTAAGCGCAAATATTGTTTACATAGATAGAAGCAGTACGAGTAGGTAGTTGTTTGTAAAACTGATAAGTAAGCAATAGTGACCTTTACATTTCACAGAAACTTCTCCTCCTATTCAAAATCATTCAAGTGTCCTCAAATCATTTCAGTTGACTGGAACATTTTGATTTGAGGTAAATCCTTTACAAGTTCTAGCAATATTTATTTATTGTAGATGTGACAAAATGAGTTTACTTCACATTTTTTCAAAATATACAAATAAGTAGTGTAAATTTATTTATTTATTATTTTTTTATTATTTATTCAAGAATACCAGGTGTAAAATTAATAAATTCGTTTATAATAAACTCCATTCTATTTAAACGTTACTTTTTTAAATTTAGAAATTAGTTACCATGTATTCTAGCCGTACTAGAAATGTTGACCTGACCTAAATGTCATCTTAACCCATCATCAGATAAATACAGTTTTAAGCATGTTATGTTTGATATTGTTAGCAATTTTAACTTATCTGGTCTACACGTGCTTTAAGTATCTTGTTTTGTCTTTACAGAAATAGTAATTTATCAGTTTCAAATGTTTAACCAGCTTTATATAATAATTAACTGTAAATGTTTATGTGTCACTGAAATATTGTTTTAAAATATAAAATTGTTTATAGCTGATAAATCGCTCGCTGGATATTATGCTTTATTGAAATGACAGTTTAATATAACAAATGACGTGGGGTAAATCGGCTTAAATCCAGGAATTTGCATAACTTTTTAGGTCATAGTCATAACCAAAAACTAATTGATGTCATGGGATCATTATTAGTTCATCATAATTATAATATCTTTGATAGGCCAAAATCAGTATATTTTAAATGCTATATAGTTTTCTACCATTTCTTTCACAAAAAATTAAGTACAGATATATTTCATATTTAGTTTATTATTTTTATTTATTAATTATTATTGTTTTGATTAAATAAAATTACTAATAAAATATTCGTATATATATATATTACTACATACATACTTAATTGGAACAAAAAAAATGAACATACAGGGGACTCTTTCAAATACAATTTTGTTAAAAAAAATCAAAAAGTGTAGTTTGAAAATAATTTAAAAATATACTACTGCACGGCACTGGAAACTGGTCCACTGTAAAACCTAACCTTACGCAAGGCAAAGCATGCAGTTGGCGACCGATACGGCGGTATAGTGCAGTAAAAATGAACGGGCAAAAAATTTAAAGAATTGCCCAAGGAAAGAAATAAATACAATTTTATAGGTAACACCTGTCTTATATCAGCAAATTCAATTGTATTTGCCGCTATTGTTGTTATTAATTAATAAAATTAATATGTAGTTTTAATTAATAAAATAGTTTGACATACTTGATGTTACTGTAGCTCGTAGGTTTTCACGGTCGATGTGAATTGAATGATGTACACTTTCTGGACTGTTTTGCCGTGGTCGATGCTTAACTGCAGACGTTTCGTCATACTTAACAGATAGCATCTACAGTGCTTCTCGTATTTTGAGCGACGGCCGAATGGTTACCGCGATGTCTAAGCAGAACTTTTTTACTAGTGTTAGGAGTATACAGCTAAAAAGCGAGACAATTTGACCGATGTAACGACTACTTGACTTAAGTAGGGATCATGTTAAAATAAATATTGATAAAAACGAATAGGGACGTTATTTTAAGTGTTTGTCCGGACCCTAAATGATTTTTACAATGAATAATGATTTTATTTCTTTAAGACAGTTCGAGAGCGAAAGTGTGCGCGCATATTAAAGTAAGTTATTAAATAGTAGACTAGACAATTGTTTTAGTAACCTCTGTTGTGTTGATTATTAGGTGAGTTACATCACTTAGTACTTGGCATGCTTATCATTTGTTTATTGGCTAAGTTAGTAGTTGATTAAGTATTTGAGATTATGAATGATGTGTATTACTGATGATGTGTTTTTATTGGTCGTTAGCTGCATGTGACACGTTATTTTGAGGTATGAGGTACCCTAGGGCTGTTAGCTGCGATGATACAGTCCGTCCGTTAGCTGCGGTGAGCGGAGGATATCTCAGGGGTCGCTAGCTGCGTGTAATGCGGTCTGGTTCTGGTTAAAGACCTAGTCTTGCTATGAACTATCAATTCTCTGCAGAGGTGGTCTGGTCAGTGTGCATTGATGTGTTGTTGATATCCAGCTACAGTCTGAGAGAGAATTTATTTACCAGTTGATCTAAGTAAGGATGCCTTTGCTTAGGAACAAACAAGTGAACCGGAGCATACCTGAACCAGCCATCCATTAAAGACTTGAACCAGTCAGCTTAAAAACTGAACCAATTTTGGAGCACCGACTAGTGTAAAAACTCGGCTTAGACACCGCGGTAACCATTCAGCCCCCCCCAAGAAACGAGAAGCACTGAAGATGTCATCTGTTAAGTATGGCGAAACGTCTCTAGTTAAGCATCGACCACGGCAAAACAGCCCAGAAAGTGTAAATCATTCATACTTGATGTTACCACAATTGTTCATAATTTTGTTCAGCAACGTATAAACATACATTTAGACCCGTCTTACCCATTTTCTACGAACTAACACAAATGTTTCTAGTTCTTGTCCGTTTTGAACTCGTAAGTTATTGACATAATTGAGCCTCGTGTACGCCGCATTCGTGACTTGGACATTCCTTGTATTTGATGTTCCTGGTAGTTATTCGAGGATTCTCTTCAACAATCTCTAAAATGTTATCCTCAGCTATTGCAATGCGCCGTGGACGCCCTGGACCTCCATTTTTTCCACGATTCTATTGCAAATTTCCCGTCTCACGTCCGCGTTGCACTACCGCGGTAAAAGTAGCTGCATTTGGTCTACCGGGAAATCGTTCTCCGTATAGAGAAGAAGCTGCTAAAGCGTTTTATCTTGCTTCACCATAAATTAAAACGATATCCATCAACTCCGAGTTGAAAAACTGAACACTATCCTAAAATCGGATTTTAGTATTCGGAAGGTCTAAATCACTCTGTGTAAAGAGTATTTGTCTGGAAACTTTCTTCGTGTCCAAAATATAGAGTAAAATTTTTCATAAAAATTTGTTACACCGCTGAATGATCTCATTTGTAACTGTCATATCGTGCAGAGTTATTAGGTGACACCCTGTACGAGTTCTAGTTGATTTGGTTAACTCGTTTAGAAGATCTGAACAGAAACATTGTATTTGCTGAAGTGCTGCTTGATTTTAAATATTTTTATAATCTTTTAATACCTGTATATTATTATATTGAACTTTCAATGTAGGAATTTCAGATTGTATCAGACTGTCTAAATTTAATTGAAAATGTTAACTGCGGGAAAATTTTTATTTAAATTATATCAAGAAAAATAAACGACACTAACAAAATAAACAGTCCGCGGTAGATAAAAAAATTTAAAAAAACAATTTAGTGTTGCAGAAACATTATTGACGTTAAATGATTACTTAAAGATGGACTGGCAATAAACTGAATGAAATCTATAGTTATTAAAGATGTAGAGAGAGAAAATGAGCAAAATTGTACCCCATGTTTCGGAATAATAATTTACGTAATAAGTGCGGAAAATACTGTTTTTAGAAAGAGTAGATAAAATTCTAGGACAAACATTAGGCGAATTCTGGAAGTCGTGCAAATTAATGTTCTAGATTGTTAAAATTAAAGATGTTTTCTAAAAATTAGTAAAATTGATAGTATTTCTTAATAATATTCTTATTCTTAAAACAGTTAAATTATCGTACTGAATATCATAGATTATAGTCTTTAAATATTGCCAAAACAAAATGTTCAACAGGTCAGGTCATTCAATGACTATCTTCCCCCTCTTTCCCAATAATTGACTTCTATGATTTGCTATCGACCTAATGTTGTTACTCTTACAGAAAATTTTCTGTAGAATCCTTAGGAATTGTTTTAAAAAAATATGTTCAATTGTAGCACAGAATATTAGAATATTTTCCAAATGTACAATAAATACAAATTAGTTGCTAATTGTTGCTTTGATGGTAATTTTACTTATATAGTTTTTGAATAAATAAATTATTACTACTCATTTAAACTAAACATTTAGGTATATCATTATTATTCGGCTTTTGGACCTCCGTTATTACAGGAATGAGTAATTTCGCATTATAATATATTCATTCAACCAAAACCACCAACACAAAAAGACGTTAATTTTCAAAGAAATATAGACTCGACTTATTTGCGCATGTTTGAATGACACTTTCAGCGGCAAATTTAAACGACTCTTTCACGGTATTCTATCTTTTTAATTTTTTTCATCTTAATTAGAGAAAATTAATTAGCAGAAACTATTTCAAATGCTGCTTAGTATGCTCCACATATATTTTTTTTAATTTATTGAAGTGGTCCATTGTATCTACACTAAAAAAATAATTACACATTTTAATACAAAAGAACACAATACTGTGTTAATCGAGGTCCACACGAAATTCTGTATATTTTTATACATTTCTCTGTATGTAGCAGTGTGTTAAAGGTTTAACACAATCCACAGTGTTAAAATAACAAATGTAATGTGTAACTTTTACACATTTCTGTGTTATTTGTATCATTGAAGGTGTAGGCTTTACACATTAACATGTTAATATAATTGTATAATAGGTGTATTGTATATGGAAGACTCACCTATCTTTTCAATTTGTTAATTATGTTCCTGTTTACTTTCGAAATAATTTATATATATATATATATATATATATATATATATATATATATATATATATATATATATATATATATATATATATGAAGCTGTTTAGAAGCCTTTTAGGCCCAGAGAAATAATTTTTAATAAATATAATTTTTGTAATATTTTTATTTTGACATTTTTTAGAGGTTCTGCTTATCTATCGTCGAGAATGCATTGAATATAGCCTGGAATGTTCTAGTAAACGGCAGAATATATGTGTATTAAATATTATAATTTCAAAAGCAAACAGGAACATAATTAACAAGGTAGGTGAGCTTCCGTATCAATATAAAGAATTTTCTGAATCATGGTGTAATTATAAAATAATAAATTTTATGATTTTATTAAAAACATAAAATTCTGTTCCAATGAACAACAACCAAGTCTGCTAACAAAATATGTATGTATTAAAAATAACAGTATAATAGTACATATTCTAATAAAGAGACTAATGTTCTAGTAAATCATAAATAGTAAAGCAACAAACAAAGATGTATTTAGGCACTACATAATAGGAGTTTACGAAAATTAACTGGTAGTGATCTGAACATATAATTTTCTTTCTCTAAAGTTACAAAAAAGTTAAATTACAGAGTAATCTAAAACGTCAGAGTAAACTCCTAATATTTTTAATAGTTATATTCTAATTACTTTTAGCTTTATTACAATTATCAGTAATATTTGTTATAGTTAGGTAGTACTTACCATTTTACTTGATTAAACCTCAATTTAAATTTAAATATTCTCCATTTGAACACAGTGAACGAGAGGTAACTGTACACAACACCGCTACATGACCAATATGGCGTAGTGACGTGTGTTGGATCAGCTGATATACTGCCGATGCGCAGTTGTGCTCAACCAGTCAGGAGTAGGGATATAGAACACAATTAAGTTGTGTGCGTGTTAAGTTTACACAAAATGGTATACTTTTAACACACAACTGGTAAATATTACACAAATTCAGTATATTTTATTATAATACTAGTAATTTTAACACATTTTGTGTAAAACATACAAAAAGCCATAGTGTGTAAAAGTATTAACACGGAATTTTTACAGATCCTAAATTACACACTGGAAAATCTCGCTTACACAGCAACTTTTTTTACAGTGTAAATAGTATAAAGCAGTAACATGACCTCAAATAATTTTTCAGGAGTTTAGCAGATTTTAATAGAATTATATATTTGTTTACGATACTGTGTATAATTTTATGTATGATACTTCATGTAGAAGGAAACATGAAGGAATTTTTTGCGCAGTTTGTATCAAGTACAATGTAAATGTTTACAAGCGGACACACGTGTAGTGTAGACTGTGGAGACATTTAGATATAGAAGGCGGTTTCGCATTAAAAGTTACAGTGGCGGACGATTTTTACGGAGTCGCTTCCACAACAATAGGATTTGGCATTGGCACAAGATAATATTTATAAAGATATTCTTGTCATTGTATAATTTTCCGAGCTGCAAATTTCTCTTTTCTAATGTAATCTTGTGTGTACTAAAAAATCATTTCTGCGAATCCAGTTCATAGATGTTTTTAAAAGTTCTGTAAACAATTTCGCAATGATATGCTCTGTAATCTTTTTGTTAATTTGCTAAATCTTTTATCTTTTAGAATGCGTGCAATGTAAATATTATAAAATATTTATATAAATGTAGTACACGATTATATAACAAAATATATTTTAACTTCACTGTTTTAATTTTATAATCAGTGTCATAACAGTGTCACATAAATGTGCAACTTTGACGTACCGATCTAATATACAGTATCCTCGTCTGAAAGGGCTCTAATAATTTGAAATACAGGCAAACACTATGTTTACACACGCACAGGAGCAAGTTAAATGAATTATTTTTTATACATCATAAGGGGTTGCTTGAGGGTTTATTATCTAAATAGTTCTAGTCGGTGCAACTTGAGTTAAATAATGCACTTAAAAAAATAATTACACATTTTAACACATAATACTATGTTAATCGAGGTCCACACGGGATTGTGTATATTTTTACACATTTCGCTTTATATAACAGTGTGTTAAAAGTTTAACATTAACACTGTGTTAATATAATGTGATATAACTAAAGTAATGTGTAAATTTTACACATTAAAGTATTATTTGTATTATTAAAGGTGTAGACTTAACACATTAACATGTTAATTTTACTGTATAATAGGTTTTGATATGGAAATTCACCTACGTTTAGTTTGTTAATTATGTTCCTGCTTGCTTTAGAAATAATTTTTAGTAAATATAACTTTTGTAATATCTTTTTTGGAGTTTTCTAGAAGTTTTTCCAGTCGTCAAAAATCAAATAGAGCCTGGAATGTTCTAGAAAACGTCAAAATAAAAGTATTACAAAAATTATAATTTCAAAAACAAAGAGGAGCACAATTAACAAACTAAAGAAGTAGGTGAGCTTCCGTGTCAATATACAGTGCGGTGAGAAAGTCTTGCCTTCCCCATTTGAAACTGGTAAACGGTTGGTAGGATGTCTTTGAGAAAAGAAAGGTCGATTTTTATTTTCGAAATAACCTCCTTTTAAATTATCAACATTTATGTGATATTTCCGGTTTTCCCGGAAATTATGTCACCTCTCTTATTTTATATGAAACACTAATATTTTTGTTACAGATATCGAATATAAGGTAACTTCTGCGTCAGATGTCAAACCTTGACAGATCGTTATAATGAATAAAATATTTAAGACTGGCGTCTCAAGGACAATGAATCGTATTTACTGATGCACAAATACAATTCACCCAGTAGGTGGAGGCTCTTATTACCGTGGTACTAAAATATAATGCTGAAATTGAATCATATCCTTTAACTTTTTGGGCGGAAATGCGCTAGAGAACATGAAATACCGTGAAATGTATCTTGCCACTGTGTTTCAGACACCGTGAAAAATACTTAATAAATTGTAATTGACAGTGAAGAGATATTCTTTCTAACTTACTCAGTTTTTTTTTAGATTATTATTATTATTAAAGAAAAATGTATTTATATATATTGTTAAATATTTTATTGAGTGTAACGAAAGGTTTTTCTTCGTTTTTGAACGATTTGTCAAGGTTTGACAGGCATTGTGTCATATCATCTGACTCAGAATTTACCTTAGATTCAATATTTGTAAAAAAAATATTACTGTTCTATTTAAAATAAGAAAGGTGACGTAATTTCTGGGAAAACCGATTAGTGGTGGTAGTGGCGGCAGTGGTAGTAGTGGTGGTAGTGGTAGTAGTAGTAGTAGTGGTGGTAGTAGTGGTAGTAGTGGTAGTAGTAGTAGTACAAACATTAAATAAAGATGTATTTAGGCACTTTATAATAGGAGTTTACGAACTGGTAGTGATCTGACAATATCATCTTCTTTATCTACCGTCACAAGAAAATCAGAACACAGAGTAATTTAAAGCGTCAAAGGGAATTGCTAATATGTCTAAGAATTATAATCCTAATTAGTTTTAGCTTTATCACAATTATTATATCATCAATATTTGTTATAGTTAGGTTAAGTACTTACCATATTATTTGACCAAACCTCAATTTAAATTTAAATGTTCTCCATTTGAACACATAGAACGAGAGGTAACTGAACACAACAACGCTACACAACCAACATGGCGTAGTGACGTGTGTTGCAACAGTTGATATACTGCAGCTGCGCAGTTGTCCTCAACCAGTAAGGGGTCATAGAATACAAAAGTGTGCTAAAGTTGCACAAAATGGTGTACCTTTAACACATCTCTGGTAAATATTACACAAATTCAGCATATTTTATTATTATTCTAGTAATTTTAACACATTTTCTGTGAAACGTGAAAAACCATAGTGTGTAGAACTATTAACACAGACATTTTACGCATCCTAAATTACCCACTGCAAAATATCACTTACACACCAACTTTTTTTACAGTGTATCACATTTCTAATACGGTAAATATGTTAATTTGTTTGTTTTAACTCATAAAATTTAAAATAGAAATGTGTAGAAATTTCAATAGATTTCTGTTGGTGAGTTTAACAACTAAAAACTAATGTTTAAAGTTGAAAGTAGATTTCATTGCGAATACGTCAACAATTCGAAATAGATCGCCAAATTTGTTTTAAGAAGTGCCATTATTATTACACTAGATTGTACCTTAGAGACTTGCGAGTTTTGTCTTGGTTTTGGAATCGAATCTGTTATTAATTCTGAGTTAGCACAGAACTCTATACGCGTTAAACTATATTTCGAAAAAAAAATGACAAAAGCAAACATTTTTTCTATAAAAATGTAATTTATATTTTTACAATATAACTTTTCGAAGTCGGTACATATATTCGTTTATCTTTTTCGCTTCCTGATTAGATATTAAAGAAAAACCTTGAGAAGATACCAGAAACTAAACAAGTGTACGAGTATTGTAAGACAGCTTAAAAATTATGGAGGTCAATATTCATAAAGCATTATTAAAAAAATTTTTGAAATATTTTGTTACAAATATGTAAATATTCTTTCAATTTCGAAGGTATATTTAAAACAAAATCGACATTTCATCCGTATTGATATTGCGAACGCTAAATTTTAATTTTCTACCTATCAAAATTGTTTCACGTTCATTTTTTCCTTTTGATTATTTTGTCACAAGCGTTGAGAGAAGCGTATGTGCGAATATTGAGAATTGCGAACTCGGATCTCTACCCGACGCCCAAAATAATAGAGAGTGATTCATTCACATCACTTAGATGACTGCGGGAGGTGAGATCTTGCACGGGACAAGAATCCATAGGTGTGCCATTTGAGAAGGGTTCAAAGAACACACAATTAACAAAAACAAGTTGACGTTGAGTGAATCTAGTACTTTAATAGTTTATTTAAAAAAGTTTATACTCACTCGTAGAATGTTGCCGTTTTAAACAACTTACTATCACCAATGTAAAGTCATTGAAAAGCATATTATTTTTATAAATAAAATAAATTTTCAATTCAAATGTGCTCTGTGCCATACAGCTGATTTAGAATGGTGACATCGACGATTGACGGTAGACTAACGCATTACAAACTACGTCATTTCTCGTACTGCGCAATAGCGGCGTACTAAACAGTACACTGAAAAAAAAAGTTGCTGTGTAAGCGAGATTTTCCAGTGTGTAATTTAGGATGTGTAAAAATTCCGTGTTAATATTTTTACACACTATGGCTTTTTTATACGTTTCACACAAAATGTGTTACGATTACTAGTGTTATTATAAAATATACTGAATTTGTGTAATATTTACCAGTTGTGTATTAAAAGTACACCATTTTGTGTAAACTTAACACGTACACAACTTAATTGTGTTCTATATTCCTACTCCTGACTGGTTGAGCACAACTGCGCAGCTGCAGTATATCAGCTGATCCAACACACGTAACTACGCCATATTAGTCATATAGCAGTGTTGTGTACAATTACCTCTCGTTCACTGTGTTCAAATGGAGAATATTTAAATTTAAATTGAGGTTTAATCAAGGAAAATGGTAAGTACTTACCTAACTATAACAAATATTACTGATAATTATAATAAAGCTAAAACTAAGTTTATTCTGACGTTTTAGATTACTCTGTAATCTAACTTTTTTGTAACTTTAGAGAATGAAAATTATCTGTTTAGATCACTACCAGTTAATTTTCGTATACTCCTATTATGTAGTGCCTAAATACATCTTTATTTGTTGTTTCACTGTTTATGATTTACTAGAACATTATTAGTCCATTTATTAGAATATGTACTATTATACTGTTATTTTTAATACATACATATTTTGTTAGCAGACTTCGTTGTTGTTGTTGATTTGAATTTTATTTTTTTAATAAAATCATAAAAAGTTAAATATTTTTTATTTTATAATTACACCATAATTCATAAAATTTTTTATATTGATACGGAGCTCACTTACCTTGTTAATTATGTTCCTGTTTGCTTTTGAAATTATAATTTTTAATACATATATTCTGCCGTTTAATAGAACATTCCAGGTTATATTCAATACATTCTCGACGATAGGCAGAACCTCTAGAAAATGACATAATAAAAGTATTTCAAAAATTATTTCTCTGGGCCTAAAAGGCCTACAAGCAGCTTTATATATATAAATTATTTCGAAAGTAAACAGGAACATAATTAACAAATTAAAAACATAGGTGAGTGTTCCATATCAATACCTATTATACAATAAAATTAACATGTTAATGTGTAAAGCCTACACCTTCTATGAAACAAATAACACAGAAAGGTGTAAAAGTTACCCATTACATTTGTTATATTAACACAGTGGATTGTGTTAAACCATTAACACACTGCCACATACAGAGAAATGTGTAAAAATATACAGAATTTTGTGTGGACCTCGATTAACACAGTTTGTGTTCTTTTGTGTTAAAATGTGTAATTATTTTTTTACAGTGTATAACTGCAGTTTAATAAAGTAATTATAACTCACCTGATGATTTAATTAAAAAATAATAATTTCAATTAATATTCTGCTAAACACGTTAAAATAGTACCAATCCACTAAAGTTACACACTGATAAAAGTGATTGTAAATTTACACATTCATATCATACATTAATGTAAAAAATACCATACTGCATTACAAAAATCTCCATATGAATATCTTACATTTACATCTTTCATGTAAAATTACTTGATTTTATCTAAAAATAAATAATAACGTAAAATTACTTTTCATGTGTACAAAGATAAGGTTTTACTATGAAAAAATTCATAAGTTGTAATTTTCCATTCCATTACACTCTACTGTGTTTTCACACTATTGACCTAGGTAATAAATATCCAACATTCCACCATGCAACTTGTATACTTTTAGATTTGGAATAATAAGCTTGGCATTTAAACGGTTTTATTTTTTACCTAATGTTTTCTGTAACAAAAGTACAACAAATATATAGTGACAATATTGACATACATAAATTCAAAATATATTTACTATTTTTCTCAAAATAGGCAAAATGCATATTTTAAATTCTTATTTTGTAATAAAGTTTCTTGAATGTTTAAAAGCAATTAAATTTTATTTATTTTTTTAACCTGTAAATATGTATATTCAAACGGAGAGTACGTGCATCTAATTTAACTGTTGGTTGAAATTTGCCCTATTGCATATTGTGTTAATTGGAATTAAGTAGACAAATAGTTATTAGAAGAAAGTATAATTTATTACTATTTTTTTAAAATATTTGGGTATGTAATGTCCACCCTTTTAGTAACTTTTTAGTACACGTGGGTAATATTAAAAATAGCGCAATTTCTATATAAACAGAGGACAAAAAGCGAACGAGAGTGTATATCACAATTCATGTCGTTAAAATCCCACGAGTTTGATAAAAATCCAACATTCTTTTAGCAAAAGGTAGATCTTTGCCCATGCAAATTTAAACATAAAATTGCGTCAGCTTTCAGGATTTCAAGTATCAAGTTGAATCATCTTAAACACTTTAAACTGTAATTTTAAAATTAAATATAGCTAGGCATAGCTATATACAGTATGTCCACGGTTAGAGTGGAAAAGAGAAAAAATATTTTTATTTTACATTTTTGATTGTCTTTAAAATACCTACCTATCAAAATATGTTGTTGTTTCTTGTTGCATGCACAGGATGATCAGAAAATCGCTTAATATAAAAATCGTTCAAGAATAAACTGCCTTTTTTTTAACAATACAAAAATATGTTATTAAGGAGAGTTATTTATAATTAAAATGTATATTATAATTTTAATTTGTTTATAAATCGGAATATTTTGATAGAAACGGACAGTAAATAAAATAAAGTATTATTTTTCTTGATTAAAAAAAATAATTTTAGAAGAATATATGTTCTTATTATACTTATTACATTAGATAAGTCATTGTTTAAATATCAATAAAATATTATTGTACTTGAAGAATAGTGAAACTAAGCTAATGTTGGAATAAGTTTATTAATCTTGCTACAAGTATGTTCTTTCCCGTATAAATATAAATTAATGCATCTACTCTAAAGGTCTTTAATTGTTTTCAGTCGATGAAATTGGTAAAAGTAAAAATCTCTATGATGAATTTCCAAAATGGATGGAAAATCAAACATTTTAATTAATTTTTCCCATTTTTAATTCTGAAAAACGAGTCATTTGAAGGTTAACTTTTAGAACTTCAATTATGTATTTAGTAAATTAATTAAAAGTCGTCTAAATCTATTTTTGTAAATTTTTTATTAGTGCATGCCATTTACAAAGCTACTACAAAAAACTATTGTGTTATATATCTATACATAAAAAAGTAATTGCAATATCGTTCGAAATGGAAGAAAAATAATGAGAAATTAAATGTACCTACTTTAGCAAGTTTCAAATAAAAAAAATACATATAAATTGTCGGACTTTTAGTAACGACGCCTTCTCACACTTCATCAACTGTCAAACATTTTTACAGATGTGTAAATAAATACATGTAATAATTCTGAAGAACTTTATCGCATGAATGTATCACTTATGTGCAAGAAAATAGGTTCTTGCTAATATTAATGTCATAGCACATACTAAAAAAATGTCTTAAATAATACACAAGAATCAGAATCAGTTATTTTAGAAAACTGAATAATTTAACGCAGCACTGAGTTTTAAAAAGTCGTTTTTTTCATATCTATGTTATACATTTCTAAAAACAAAACCTTCTGGTATTTAAAAATAAATTATTCTTGCTTGGAATAACAAAACTTAGCAAGGGCCTCTTCCTGACAAACACCAATAAATCCTTCTGAAAGATTTACTGGTTCACCTCATGTCACGGTCCAAATAAACAGTCTTGAGATAAGCAATTTTTAAAACAAAACGAAAATTTAAACATTTCGCACATTCGCCCCTTGAATTGAACCAATCGAATTCCGACCGTGTCAGTGAGGTTATATAAACGAACAACAGATGTGCGGTGTCGTCAGCGAACTTTATACACTGGCACAAACACACGGTTCATGGCCCACCACCGGATTCTAGCAATGCCTTAACTAAATTTAGAGCCATCGCCAATTATACATAAATGTTGCCTAGTGGGTCTATCTATAATAAGTGCACTATATTTACGTTTTTTTCGTATGTACTTGCTTGTTGATTCGAAATGTCACGCGTTGCTGTTATCGTTCCATTTCGTAATTTGATTTTTGGACGAACTGATGTGTGGCTTTCCTTGTTGACAACAAGTAATGGTAGGAGATAATTGTGTCTGTTATCTCAAAGGATTTATTAATGTTTCAACAAAAATCAAACAGTTCCAGAGAGGTATGTGGTTTTTCAGAAATAATGGAAGATACATACTTTTAACTCGGCAAAATAATAATTCTCTGATTATTTATTTATTTATTATTTCTTTCAAACAGGCTTCAATGCTTAATTACAAGGAGTAACAAGAAACAAAATATAATAATTGTACACTACAGTATGAAGAACACAACAGAAGCATACACATTATCAAATCTATTGACATACATCAGGTGAACTGTTAGTACACATGCAAAGTATTTATAAATTGTCAACTGAATATATATTTTTAATAGATTTTAATAGTAATAGGCAAAGAGATCTACGCCAGAAACCAGGTTGATTTATCGGAATATCGACAAAAAAGGTGCAAACTGGGTTGTCTTACGAATGGGAAAATAGAGAATTTCATGCATTCTATCTATTACTCGATTGGGTATTAAAACACAACAGGGATAGCAAATGCGAATCATCAATAAGGCAGTTGAGTAATTTGTATCCAAACAGGAGCATTGCAATACCACGTCGATTCCATTAGGTTAATTTTAAACTTCTTACGTAAATGAATACTTCGAGTGAAGTTGTAAATTGGAGGTTTGTTATATTTTTTAAAATAAAGAAATCTTAGAAACTTTTTCTGTACTTTCTCTATGTTTACTGTATACACAGTGTCAGGAATATGAGTGCCTTAATTTTGCCATATTATGAAATTACAAAACATATTTTACTTAACAATTTTTTTTCTCTGACCAACGGTAACAGAATTATGACAGCAAACAGGTCTTGAATATGTGACGTCGCTTACATTCTATCTTAGGATTGCTATGCTTTATACATAATTATTACAAATAGGTACACCTAAACATATGTACTTACTGTGAATGGTTTTTTCTTACTGTTCTTTTCACAACACAGAATAATAGTTACAAGTGTTTTAATGACTTGTGTGCCTTGCAAAAAGCGTTTAATATACAAACGTCTCGTAACCAAAGAGATTTGCCTAGATTCGCCGTAAATTAACATGGGATGCAGCTGGTTATGGTTACTATAAATTGCTCCATTTTTGTTTATGTACACTCACAAACAACAAAGAAAAATTAGACAAAAATGAATCGCACTAGTTGTACGCACCAATATGATTAATTACTTATAAATTATCACCAGCAGCCAGACACTGCTACGTTGTAGTACGTTACAAAGAATTTCTCAGAAACTTCAATGGTTTACTTCATTAATACTAATTCAAAAATCAAATTATGAACAAATTACGTAACAGGCGCTTTTATTTAACCTTAATTGTACCTCAGTTTGTAATTTCGTAACATAATTTTGTATATTATTGCAGTTGTATTTTTATTTTTCAAAATGTATTTATAGACAAACTATTCGTTTTAGACATTTTTTTCATAAGAGTTTTTTATTGCATATAGTCAGATATATAAGATCTTAAAATTACGGTTATATTGCGGACACCCTGTATATCTCAGGTTGTGAATGCCATACCATATTCAAGTTTAGGTCTGACTAAACTATTATATAATGATATAATTGAACAAATATTCCGAAAATTGTTTGATTCTCTTATTACAAAACCTAACGCTTTATAGTTTGACACAGTTATGTTTTCAATATGCAATTTATATGAAACTTTGGAATCAATAGATACACCTAAAACCTTGACATAATCTTCTCTGCTTAACTCAATACTGTTCATTTTATACGAATAAGATATTATTCTTTTATTTCGAGTAAAAGTTATATTATAGCATTTCTGAATAATAGTGAAGTTTATTGAGAGATATACAATCATCGAAACATTCGATACGCTTGTAAAATTTCAGATCATCTGCAAACGTCAAACAAATTAAAATTTCGTATTATATTTGTGATTTATAAAAAATAAAAATAGGAGCGGCCCCAAGTTAGATCCTTGAGGAACAATAAACGCTCTTGAAGTTATGTTACTATTAATACAATCTGAGAATCCGCAACCCCATATACATGAAGCTTATTTATGTACGCTCACAAACATCAACGAAAAACTAGAGAAAAATGAAACGCACTACCTATACGCACCACTATGACTAATATTACTTTTAGGTTATCAGTAGCAGCCTGATAGCAATGTTGTCGAACGTTACAGTACGTTACCGTTTTATCGAGTTTATCGGAAAATTCAATTGTTTACTTCGTTAACACTGCTTCAAAAATCAAATTACATATACATGTTATATTACAAGCGCTTTTACTAACTTAACCTTAATTGTATCTTAGTTTGTAATTTCGTAACACAGTTTTGCATTTTATTACAGTTGTATTTTTATTTTTGAAATGTACTTGTAGACAAACTATTCGTTTTAAACATTTTTTGTCATAAGAGTTTTCATATATATATTTAATCAGAATCCCTTTTACCATTAGATGGTGTAGAGTATTTTCAAAATTTTGTTCTACTTTCTACATTCCTTCCTATTGTTTGCCATCCTTTTTGCCTCTATCCATGCCTTTCCTTCCTCCTTTAATATTGCTCCAATGGTTACATCCCATGTTTGCCTTGGTCTTCCTCGTTTCCTTCTCTTTTCTGTTTCAGCCTCCCATATCCATTTCACTGGTCTTTTATCGTCCATGAGATGCAAATGTCCCCACCAACTTAATTGTCTTCATTCCACGTATTTTAATGTTGATTCTATTTTAAGTTCTTCTCTTACTTTTATGTTTCTAACTCTGTCCAATTTTGTGATCCCTATAGCTCTTCTTAAGTATTTCATTTCTGTGGCTTAGATTTTACTTTTCTGTGCATTTGATAGTACCCATGACTCGCAGCCGAACGTTAATATTGGTCTATATATCGCTTTAAATACTTTAATTTTCGTGTCACTAGATATTTCCTTCTTACTTATGAAACTATTGTTCACTGAGTGATATAATCTCATTGTTTTCTCTATCCTTACTGTTAATCTCTAGATCTTGTTTTCCGCTGCTCTCTATTGCTATTCCTAAATATTTAAAATCATTTACATCGTCTTTATATGTAACTTCTGTTTTTCCCTTCCTATGATCATTACTTTTGTTTTGTTTTTATTTATCATCATTTTATAATCCGTCAGTACTTTATTCCATATATCCAAATTTTTCTGTAGATCTCCTTTGCTCAATGTTATTATCATTACGTCATCTGCAAACACTCCTCCTGATATTCCTACTCGTTGCATCTTTCTGTGTCCTATATATATTGTCTTGCTTAGACCTGAACATTTCTTTATTATTTCATCCATTTGGTCAGATATATAAGCCCTTAAAATTACGGCACTCGTATTCTGAACACCTTGTATACATCCTCATCCCTACATTTTTAAATCACTGGGAAATCAAATGTATGCGGATCATACTCAACTAATTTATATGTTTCATTCCAGTTGTAATATAGTAAACTGTGAATTTGAAACACTCCGTCGAATTTCACTGTAGCATTCTCTGCATTTAAATCGCACACAGTGTGTTACTATGTTTTTTGCCAATCGAATGAAATATGTACAACTGTTACCTGATGTTAATATAGGTATTGATAATGTAGGTACATTTAGATTTAGAAAACGAAGTAAAAGTCTTGGGTCTAACTATTGATAGGGACCTTAGATTTAATAAACGCATATTAAACTATGTAAAAAGATTTATTGGTAATTAATATTAGTGTATAAATCTAAAAATTATCAGTGTTTAATTATGGAAAGAAAATTTATAATTACTGTCAGATTCATAAATTAAAAGGTACAAAATGGTTAAATATGAAAAACTGTCGTGTCCTGCTACTCTTTTTATGAAAATCACTCTAAATATAATATCATTACCTTTATATTAATATCAGATGTTGTACGGACTTTCGTAATTTGAATATCAGATATAAGAAAAAGACTTCTCTTCGATTCTCAATAATAGGTACTTAATATAATTATTGTTTCGATTGTTCAAATGTACTTTTGACTAATCTCTATTACTCCTTTACTTTGAAATCCCGAAAAATAAAACACGTAGAATAAAACTAGTATCAAAAAATAAAATTCGTGATGTTTTGTTTATTCACTTTTACTATTTTAATTTTCCTCAAATAGAATAATAAATTTTAAATAGCGTTTGTAAGACACACATTATTTTGCTATTCTTACGTTTTAACAATTATTTTCACATACTTATAAACAAAAATTAACAATCTTACATTCAGATCTATGTTTACCTATGTTATAAAATATTTACATCTACAGTTAAATTTTAAAAAATATGTATTTTGAAAGATTTCTGTACCTAAAAATTTGTTGGTTAGACGGCGTTCTGTTGTTTAAATTCGTTTTACTTCGATACCTTTGAATATCCGCAGATAGCATGAAACAACATTCTTGTTATTTGCTAAGTTTGAATTCAATAAATAGGTAAACTTTTTTTTTTTTTGTAAATATTTATACTGACGATTTTTAATAGCTGATATTTTTATAATCAATTCGAAAATATGATTGAATATTTACTATTATTTTTGGTGTGGACGGTGATGTCAGAACACATTAAAATTTTATTGTCTAAGTTTCTAATCAAACAAATTGCAAAAATATTGTGTCTATAAACAGCTCAAACAAATACTCTTTTCAAATATTTACTTATTTTCTGCTTTGTTGCATAAGTATTACTTTTTAGTGTTAAAGCTTGCATTTTAAGAATGAATAATCTAATGCAATGATGCAAGGAAAATAATGTTAATGAATTCCAAATTGCTGACTGTAAAATATATTTAAGTATTCAAAATTCCATAAATATATTTTTTATATAATTTAATAAAAGAGTCTGTATTTCTCAGTGCCTTTATGACAACTAATTCGGCAGATCATTTCATTTTTATATAGGAAATATTAAATAATGAATTTAGACCATAATTTTTTTTAAATGATTACAATAACAATAATGTTAATAAATAACAGTGAATTCAATAAATATTATTAAAGTTAGAGTAGTAAGCTTGGTAAGCAATAGTATGTATATATACTAGAAAATAGAACATTGTATACTGTTTCCAAATGGAATAAAAATCAATTTGTAAGAGCGAGCAAATATTTATCCTAATCCGGTATTAACCATCCAAGTTACTGTTTACATTTAATATGGTAATAAAACCAATATTTGCATTGAATACCCTTCATATTATTGTCTAGGCAAGCGTAGTATTCGACCGGTTTGCATCCCAAAAAATGAAATATATTTTCCAGAAGCAAACTCCGCTATTTAAACATTGGCCCTATTTATGTTTCTGATACAGTTTCTACATAAGTATTTTTATTTTCGTACAATTTTATTATATTTATTTATTTTGTTTTCCGTGATAACGCTGAGTGACTGACACTCAGGGCCAGAGCGCATCTCAAACACTTGCCGGGCCCCAAATAACGTAAAAAATTTTCATGAAATTCAAGGTCATGGGGTTTTTTTTTATTTAAATTTATGTAAGGCTATATAACCGCATCAAAATATTGAAATTCGTGGGATCTGGTATCAACTCAATCAGCACATGTACGTTTATATAACGTTTTTAAAACTCTGTACTGATTGATTAAACGTTTTGCGTTAAAATGTTCAACGTTTATTTTTAAGTAATAACTCACATCCAGAGGTTGAAGTGAACCCTAAAAATGTACTTTTTATAACATTTATAAAACGTAACACTTACAAACGTATAATATAACTTTATATTTTAATAATATTAAACCGTGCGTTATGTGTAACGTTTGTGAAACGTCAAATTAAACGTTTTAAATACCTATATGAATTTAATATATTAAACGTGTTTTCCAATTGTTAATAACACGTTTTCTACACATTTTAGTAACAAAGATAAATCCTATAAATACATTGATACTACACCTGTTTTCACCCGAAGGTAGAAATGAACATCGAAATAAAATGTTTTCCGGTAATGTTTACTTCACGATGTATTTATATGTATAATACAGTTTGATATTTTTAATAATATTTAACTGTGCTTTAAGTGCAACGTTTTTTTATTAGAACCAATTTATAAAATATTAGGTAATACTGAAATACAACTAAATATTGTCCACTATCCGGCGCTACCGCAATCCATGATGATTGTGGTAAGAGAAAATTATATTATAATTTCATAGTGTATTCTAGCTTCCAACTTTATTTATTTACAGAACTACATATAGTATACGTATAGAATATGTCCAATGAGTACACATACGTTTATATAACGTTAAGACATTGTAGTGGTTGATTAAACGTTTGCGTTTAAAATTTAACGTTTATTTTTAGTTAAAAACTTGAATGTGTAATAGAGGTTGAACTGAACACTAGAAAATTACGTTTATACGGCAAAATATGAACTAACGACCATAAGATGTGGTACTCGATACCTCTATCCTTATATCGGCTAGATATAGAATCAGCAGTCACATTTATCGTCGGCCTGATGAGGTAACAAGCTGTATATGCCTGGTACCACCTGGACTCTGAACCTGGCTGCTTTATATAGGTTTTTCTAATGTAAATTGGTCAAGTCATTAACCAGTAGTTGTTTCTCGAAATTCCGTTATATCTAATCGGCACTGAATTATTATTTTACCATTTGAAAATAAAATTCTACCACAATACATTCTTTTTATTAATGTGGAAGAATACGTTATATAAAACGTGGGGTGAAAGTTTTTATAAATGTTAATAAAACTCTAAATGAAACGTTTTCTTTAAACGTTTAATTTCCGTTATTATAATGTTTATAAAACGTTTAATTTTTAGTTAGAAATAACATTTTCTCGCGTGATTTTTTCATTCTTTCAACCTTTGATTATCAACCGCTTTTAAATGTTTTTAAACGTATGCGTGCCCAATGAGAATATGCTTGGCCTCAACGGGCGACACTATTAAACAAATATTTGTACTTATTTTATCTTCTACGATTTTGGATTTATTTGATTAAATAGCTACATACATTGAAAAATGCGTATATTCTATAACACATGCATGTTGAAATAAATAAATGAAACATAAAACTAATACTTTAATATACTTAAGTAGTTCATCTGTTTCGTTTAGAAGAAACGTTTAGTTGCAATGTCTAATCACGCCACTTGCTCAAGTTGATTGATTGGAATATCTGGTGGTGTAGGTAAGATTAAATGAAACTAACATTTATTTCTAAAATGTTTTTAATTTCTCAGTAATATACAGAAAAATAAATAAAAGAAGCCTTAAAATTTGTGATTAATTTCCATAAAAAACACCAATTTTTCTCAGTTCTGAAACAACTATTTTGTTTTCCAATTTAATAAACAAAAAATATAGTAAATTTAAATGAAACCTATAACTTTCCATTAGATCATTATATCTTTTTCTTAAACAAATAAATATTTGTGTGTACACAAAATGTTGGCATTCCATTGAATCCAAGAAATTTGGCGCGCAATAATTTTCAAGAGAGAAATGCGGAAAACTAGTTGTAGAAGCCAGTTATTCTTATAAATAATCCTAGGTGCGACCTAATTTCTACCAATATATTGTAAATGTTTTTCGTGACTTAAATTTGCACTCTTTACTACCAAATTTTTAGTAGGTCAACATTCTTAAAAAAACTTTTCTAATGTCCCATAAATTTTCTGACGATGATCGTAAAGTCGATTCCGAATGTTTATTTTGTACAATTATATAATTTTTGTTTTTATTATTCTATATTTAATCAAACAAATTTTTATGGAGGTGTAACATACATATAAATCTTTCAAGGCGAAACAATGTGGGTAACGAAAATATCTTTTATTGCACACTGCGATATTATAATTTTTGGCGGTATGTCAACTAGCTACACTTATTCCATCAATTTAACTACATAATAGGATTAATTTCAGTATGTAAACCCATTTAAGTTAATAAGACCCCTTCTTGTTACATTAAAAATCGAGATAAGGGATTAATATTAGGGAATACAGTATGCGCCAAAAGTATGGAATAAATTCAATAAAAACGAAACAATTATTTTTTGGGAAAAATCCTCGAACAGGTCGATTTTTAATTTAAAAAATACATATTTTAGCGTAAAATGGGATTTTCAAATGTCATTTGTTTTCGAGTAATGACGTCATCGATTTTTTTTTAAATGACAACACCATATTTTTTTCCTTGATTCTGAAAGATCGTTTCATTCTCTATCAGACAGTACTAAAATGTTGCCCTCTTACATAGGAAAGTTTTCGAGTAAATGACGATTGAATGTTAGAAAACGTAAATTTTATCCATAAAAAAGTAACAATTCTGAGGTATGTAAAATAAAATACAATTGATTAAATTTTATACTTAAATTAAATGTTCAAATTGCTATCCACCAACTTCTTGACAATGCGCAAGTCTGTGAAGAAATTCTTCTCGCACATTATGAATGATTTCTGGGGTAACTCTGCGTATTTCGTCCCTAATGCGATTTTGAAGTTCTTCTAAATTACGTGGTTTATTAATGTACACTTTTGATTTCAAGTATCCCCATAAAAAATAGTCAAGAGGTGTAAGATCTGGCGATCTTGCAGGCCATTCTATCGGTCAGCGTCTGCCGATCCACCTCCCAGGAAAACAGTTGTCCAAAAAATCTCGTACAGGGCGCGCATAGTGCGGAGGTGCACCGTCTTGCTGAAACCATATGGTATCGTCAGGAATGTCAGGGTCATTATCGTTAGAAAAAATTACTGCAAGGGCTGGAACAAGGTCATTTTCTAGAAACTCTAAATATTTTTGTCCTGTAAGGGTTCCTTCAAAGAAGAAAGGCCCTACTATTCTGTCGTCAACTATTCCAGCCCACACATTTAATTTCTGAGGATGTTGGGTATGTGCCTCTGCCATCCAGTGAGGATTTTCCCGACTCCAATATCTGCAAGTTTGACGGTTTACTGTACCATTCAGACAAAATGTGGCCTCATCTGGAAAAAGTATTTGTCGGTGTAAATTTCTATTTCCTTGACATAAATCCATTAGAATTTCGCAAAAGTGTAAGCCGCGATCGGGATCATCTTCATTGAGTTCCTGCACAAGTTGAATTTTGTAGGGATGATATTTTTCCTTCCTCAAGATACGTAGCTCTGACTAGTGTCATTGTTTAATGCAACCAATCGTGAAGAATTATGAGGATTATCTACCATACTTATCAAAATGTTCTGTTTCTGATTTTCATTAATGCTTGGATGTCCAGGTTTTGGAATATTTACAACATTGCCAGTTTCTCTAAATTTAGACTCTACCTTACTGACTGTTGATTGACTGATAGGGCGATCTGGATATTTTTTATTAAATAAATCGCAAACTTCCTGCTGAATTCTAGTCATATTCCCGCATCCGATAAGAATTAAAATTTCAATTCTTTGAGTAACTGTTAAATGTGCCATAATACTTTAAATTGAATAATAATTTCTATGTCGCTTACAATACTTATTAGAAAGTCGGTGTGACACTGACACTTTGCAAAGATTTTCACCTACGTGATCCATAAAAGAACTATGGAATTCGAAAAACTAAACTTGATAACGTTTTTGCTTTATTTTAATTGATTTACGTTTTCTAACATTCAATCGTCATTTACTCGAAAACTTTCCTATGTAGGAGGGCAAAATTTTAGTACTGTCTGATAGAGAATTAAACGATCTTTCAGAATCAAGGAAAAAAATATGGTGTTGCCATTTAAAAAAAATCGATGACGTCATTACTCGAAAACAAGTGACATTTGAAAATCGCATTTTACTGGGCAAATCAAATCCTGCAAAGTGTTTTTATTTTAAGGACTTGACAGGGCCGTAGGCAGTGGAGTGCTTGCCTTCGAAGAAAGAATGTAAACATATTTGAATGATAAAAAATTAGATCAATCCATGGTATTTTCACCTATAATACACCAAGTGCCTTGATAATATCGACATAATTTTGACGGCACGTGTGGTCTTTTCGCTGTAATCATTCAATGATTGTATGGAAGCTGTCACATGACTTGATATACAGAAATCCGATTGCTAGGTATTTGCGGTAAAAAATGATCAAACAATTTGAACCCCTGGGCTAATTTTAAAGTATAAGTAAAAAAGCATCTACCCGTATCTGTATCTATCGGTTATTTGGACTTATCAAAGTGAGTACATTTGTAAGGATAATCCAGTTTTTACCAAAATCAAATATCTATTTATTGTTCTAAGGTGTATGATTGTAGATAGTCTATCTGAGCATGAATAATATAATAAAGTGATACAGATAGTGTTGATTGCTATTTAGTTTTTTTAATTATAATTGTTTTTCATCATTTTTTCTATACAGTTTCACTCTCCAGAAAAAAGTAGGCTCTTTACTTTTTTTTATTTACGAGTTACTAAAAAATATCGATAAATTTGTACTATTATCATTGTCACACTCGAAAATTCATGAAATGAAAAAGGTGGCTGTAACAATAATTACACAAACTGAATGACACATTATGTCATTTGGTGCTAGGCGTTGCTGCTACATTGTTTTAATAAATTACAAAATTTAAAAAAATCAGTTAATAAACATTATTTTGTAAAATGCTAAGTCAGAGGTCAAGATAACAGATTCTGCCCTCATAAATTGGGCGCTACATTTTGTGTAAGGATTTTTCAGTTTCATTGGCAGTGGCAGTACTTATAACTTCACCAACCAACTAAACTAAACTAAATAGTATTGAAGTTTACAGAATAAATATATAAGTTGTTTCATTCTCGAACACGCCCCACCCTACCAATTCCGCTATCCTCACCCGTCTCGGGGACCCTTCGGTACCCAGGATCCTACACGGTGGTCGACGCTGGAACTGTAACGTGTTGAGTGCGATCGATATAGTGTGAGACAAAAAACCTTGATATCTGTTACTGTTTATTTTATTTTATTTTTCTTCTAAAATGTCTGTGATATATCATACTGTGAATAATTGTCCCTCAAGACGTGATTTTTCCTTTTTCCATTATTCAAGATATGTATTTTATATTTCATCAACTGGTATAAAGAAATAGGTCACGATATAAAATTTTACGCGGTACGCCGATAAAAATTAGAATCTTTATTTGAAAGATTGTCCTGATCAATACTACAAAAAAAATGCAAACATTTTTCAAATGAAACATAAAACATTGTTTTTGTATGAACCAACAAGTAAGTTCTTTGTACTGGTATTTATTAAAATAAGTGTAATATGCAAAAATTATGTAAGTAGGTACTTAATTGTGTCATATAAATTTTACACTCAAGCATTTTTGGCAGAGGTTCTGATAATACCAAAACTATTTTGGCGCCAAAATTTCAAGAAGGTGAAGTTCAAACTGATACACCGATTCTAAGTGATATCTGTGTAAAAATAGTATGTACAGCCATATCTTTTAATAAATTAAAATAATTTGTCTCAAATTAATTAATATACGTATAGAAATACCCAAATCACTAAAATAATATTAAGTACTAAAAAATTACCTGGACATACTTATACATTGGGTTTTCATATGAGTAACTTTTTTTCTGAAAAGAATATATAGTTTATTAAATTATAAAACAAGAAGATGATGCTTTTTTATTATATTTCAGTCAAGACTGCCAAACGTCACAAACACTTGTAGGGGTCCAAGAAAAACTGCATTAAAAGAGCAAGTAAAAACCTATACTGCAGCATTTGTAACTTGTAAGATAGATAGATAGATTATATTATCTCCTATTTTAGTTTTAGAATAATGTATATTGTTTTGTATTAATATTTAAATAAACATTTTATTGCAAATTTTCCTCATGGCTACATTATTTTTTATACAGTAGAGTACGTATATATTTTTGTTTTAAAATTTACAAGTGAATATATATGACTTCCAAGATTAACTAACAAAACTTTATACATTTCCCTATAATCGTTTTATAATATTGATATTTATTAGATTACAAATATTTTATTTATACAATAAGCAGCCTTACATCACACTTTTGGAATATCCCTCGTATATAAATATTTCCCAATTGGAAAGAAACTACAGTATTTACGTGCGGCGGTACGGCTTTGATCTCAAAACATCAAAGTGCCGACAGCGAGTGGTATAACTTATATTTATTTAGTAAACTTTGATAGTATTAAGCATGACAAGTGTCCTCTATGTTATATGCTGAAGCTACATATTTACAACTGCTAACGACATTCTATTAACATCGGCTTAGGGGTTGAGGATATATTTGCAAAAAACAACATTTTTGTCTCAATTTCAAGGAGTTAAAAAAAATATACGGGTCAAACAATTTCTCACGTTGGCTACATGTGCCTATTTTTTTCTAGTATTTCTAAACCGCTCTGTATAAGAAGGCAACATTTTCTTTTAGAGTCCCACCAAGATTTCATCCCCTCCGCCCCTGAATAAGTTGGTTGGCTACGGCTCTGGATTGAACTCTGTAGATTTGAAGGACGATGATGATTCAGAAAATATTTTATTCCTGTGTGTTCATCCAATGTATTAGAAACACAAACACATTGTTTCATCATTTAATATAGTTAGATATACTTCGTACTAAATCTCATCTGTTGCCAACTCTTCCTTAAGGATGTGTTGTAACTGTAAATAACTATTACGCTGGATAATCGACGTTTTTAGACTAAAATGAACAATAAAAAATATATTTATCATATTCAAGTACACTATTTTAAACAAACGTCATTTGTTTAAAACTTTAAAAATTAATAGAACCTGTTATACTTCGACCCCTTTCTTATCTTGTATGTAATTGTAGTTTTTATCAATATTTTGTCAACAAATATTAAATGTTTTATTTAAAAAGCCTTACCATTTTAATAGAATTTTTGATCAATCAATTATATGTATAAACATTAAAAATTGTTGTACTACTATTATAATAGAACTATAACAGGCAAACATAAATGGTGAATGTTTTGAGCAACTCATAGCTGGTTTATCAAATGAAATTTAATTAAACCTGGTTGCTAAGGATGAGACATTTGTTTGGCTGTTACTAAGGGATTTAATTAAATCTAATCTAAACTTTCTTTGATAAGTAGACCCTAAAATGAAAACAATTTAATTATGATATGTGATTCAGTAGGTACGTATTATACCTATCACATTTAAATCAATTTTAGAGATTCGTGTTAGTTGCAGGCACTCTTTTGATGTTATTCCTATTTTATTGAATTCTTATTGCACATTGTTGATGTAGAAATATAGACTAAACAAGTTCAGTCGCTAACGTTTCGACTTTCTTTACACACTATTTTTTCTACATTATTTAATTTTATGGTAAAATAGTGCAAGATACTGAGATAATAGAGAGTTATTGGACGTCTCATAGGGTTAAGCAGTATTTGGGTTTCCTTTATGTTGACATCTAAGCATGATTAAGATAACGTCGAACAATCCCTTAACTGATAGATCGGATTGTTCGGCCGATTATCCTTCTAACCTAAAATAAAAATAAAAAGTGTTTCGCTTTTTTAATTAGTTTCCGTTACATGTTTGAAGAAAAATTGAAGGAGGATAAGGTAACTTACCTTCATTTTCTCAAAATATTGACTTTTACTCTTTTTCTGATTCACCATTAATTTGTCAAAATTGAGAGAAATAAACAAAAGTGTTAGGGCATTCCATCCGATAAATTATTGACCAATAACTATATTTTTTTAGGCAAAATAAGGGTAAGCAATATTTAAATAAAGTCGTACTAAATACTGTTCATCAGCATTAAAGGGATTTCTCTCTCTATTTACATAAAAGAGATATGTCTTTTAAGGTACTTACTTGCTTATCATGAGTCATGTTAAAAATACTTTTTCTACAAATTTGTACAATTTTTAACGCATGCTGTCAGTGTCTAACATGTCATGTTAAAACACTGGTACTAAAAGTAATTTACTTTTAGCATTGGTGCTAAAAGTTGCTTTGACCGTTGTTAGGGTTCGTGCTTAAACATGCCCTATTTTGTAAATTTTGCTTTCTGTTTTTTCGTTATTAGTTATATAAGATTTGCTAACTGTTTATTTCGTCTAGATTTATCCACCATATCTGCTTTACCTTACATTTATTTATACGCCATACATATAAAAATACGATCTACATCTTGAAGCAAATGTCCACTGTACATATACATAAAAACTGAGCATAGAATTTAGATCATATAAGAGCAACCAGTACAGCGTCTGTAACAATAGGTTTTTTATGCATTTGCCCTTCAATTGTTAGGAGTGTATTCTTAATAAGCGAACCTATTTAGCCGACGAGGCGACTAGCCGATTTAAGTAAATGTAATGTTAACGTAAAGATTGATAAAAATGAATGAGCACGTTGTCTTAAATTTTAGTCGGACAATATGATTTTTACAGCGGTGATGATTTTATCTCTATAAGAAAACTCAAAGAATGTGTGCTTGTGTATTGAATTGTTATTAAATAGTGGACTAGACAATTGTTAGTTAGACCTTGACCTGTGGTATGCGAATTATTAGGTGAATTATCATTTATCACAAAGTATCCTGGCATGCTGTTATTTATTTATTGGCTAATTTAGTATTGGATTAATGAATAACTATATTAAGATTATGAATCACAGTGTGTTACTGACGAGGCGTGCCTGTTATTGTTTTGTACTTTATTTGTGAAGACCGTTAGCCATAAGGCATGGTATAAGATAAGGGGCATCTTAGGGATGTTAGTTGAGTGTGGCATAATCCGTCCATTAGCTTCGTGTGACGGGGTATATCTCGGGGGCCGCTAGCTGCGTGTTTGTGGTCCAGTTCTGGTTAAATGCATTGCATTGCTATAAACTATCTGTGCAGAGGTGGTCTGATCAGTATACATGGGAATATATTTATTTCGTTTATTTCAAACACAACCTAAGTCAAATATTGACCATTTTAAGTTTATTACACCAATATGTATTTTTCGGGGTTACACACAATTTAATTCAGAAAGAACTCCCGTAAGCATCGTTGGTTTTATAACGATTCAAAATATTCGTTTATTTCTATAGTTCTGTGTCTCTGCACTAAATTATTGTAAGTTTTATAAACTTTAAAGACTGATGGCCTAGGTATTATAAAGTCTGCATGTGCGTCAATCGAAACAAAAAAGTTGTCAAGAAATAAGCGCAATTTTCGATTTCCAAATTGCACCATTTTGTTTGCAGCATTGATATGCCGGGCTGTATTCGGGCTAGTGCATACATTAATGGTTTGATATAGAGTAGGTTCAATGTGTCTCTTCCAAAAACAAGAATGGCAATGGTAATTCAAAAAGCATATCTTTATATGCCTTTTGGGTCTTTATCCAATGCCAGTACTACAGGACACAACAAAAAATTTGAAAATTCTGCTTCAAAGGGTGGAAGAACCCCTCAACCCATTTTAAAATTTTTTTATTTGAACATCAAAAATGCAAGGAAGCCTCAAATTAAGCTGTATTTTATTAAAATATTGCGATAATAAAAAGTTTTATTTCGAAACTTTTATTTCATTACAGAAACAATCGAAGTCCATTTTTCTTATTTAAAAAGTTTTGTAAATATTTTATAATGCTTTTGTTTATGGTAAATTATTACTTTAGTGGTAAACTTTCTACTTCAAGCTCCAGTTTTACTTAATATCAGATAAACGTGCAAAACGTTTACTGCTGAAAAGTGTCAAAATGTGACTTAGGTTGCTTCTGAAATAAGCGATTCATTTACTAGTTGATCTAAGAAATACATGTTGATGCTTAAAGAATGTGAGGGTATGCTTGGGTACTCGTATATTTGGAACGCGAAATAGGTAGAACTCCCCAATTATAGGGTTCTAAATAATATTTTTTTTTCAAAATTTTTTCCAAAAAAATTTCTAATTTGTGTCTTTACAATTAAGGTCAATAATTAAAAATTTCATTTTTTTCAAATTTTTGATACCCTATATCTTGGAAACTAAACATTTCCCAAGTCATATTTATATGAACTTATTTTTTTTATTTAAAAAGTTCTAACACGTGTAAAATTTGACCCAGCAATTCGAGACACCCTGTATATCTAACAAAATGATAATATATACAAAAAAATATTTTTGTTCTTATGGTAAATATATATTTCTTAAAAACCGTAACACTTAGCGAAGGAAACTTTTTTAAAACTTTTTAAACTACATTTGCCTCGATATAACTATAGATCAAATTTCAATAATTAATGTAGCCACATAGTGAAATTTTTAATGCACAAATTTGCTGGAGCCGACTTTGGAACTGATTTTCTCTAAAAGGTTTTAAATACCATTAGAAGCGCTATAGTTTTTTATACAAGTTGTCAGAAAATTGTGAACATAGATGATATCGTTGATATATAAACGCGATATACATATATTACGAAAAACGTAATTCTCAAATAACGCCCGAAGCATCGAAAATTCGATTTTAAAAGGTTCGTCTCTACTGAAAAAAGTTGTACAAGTCCATTTCGGATGGCCAAATTGTTCAAGGTGAGTCAAAAGGAATGGGTCAACACAGTTTGAGCTCATCATGTCTTTTAAGAATGTCGCGGGTTTAAGAAATACAGGGTGTTCAGTGTATACATTTTATTCTGAAATTTTTCAATGATTGAGAAAGTTTTAATAGCATGACTCTGAAACTTGGTAGTGTTGGGTTTCTTGGTGTGAGAATTACGAATTTGGAGCTTATTTTGACGTTGCTCCTAGAGGGCGCTAGTTTCACCGCAAGTCAAAACACATTTTTTTTATCTGTTGATCTCTTGTTTCGATCACCTAACTTTATCGGTTTCTGAACTATTTCCATTTAAAAGTTTCAATGTATTTTGTGATGATTTTCTTTCAATCGCTGATAATGCTATTCCTTTTCTTAGTAGGGTTGTGTCAAATTTTCATGTAAATAAATATTAACGTATATCAATATTTCAATTGAGAAATTTCAGAATAAAACTTAATCCTTAAACACCCTGTATTTCTTAAACAGCGACATTCGTATAAGGCATGATGACCTCAAACATAGTATTTTGGTGCGTAGCACAGATAAATTAGCTATACAGATAGCGCCTGAGATAGAGCGACGATTTAGTTTCTTGTGTCGTCAACAGATGTTCTCAGTGATCACATTTAGCTAAAGTTTAAATTCGGCGGAGTCATATCAACTAGCAGTGTGTATACGTATCTTAGCAACCCATTAACATTGTTGCCACATCTAGCTCGGCCGACTCAGCGTTATCGTACACACTACACAAACTACACATATCAGGCATATACCCCCTAGTCCAGTCGCCGGGCAGCTCCATCCAGCCCAGCTCAGTATTTTGTGAGCTCGTCTTGCCCACTGCCCAACCCTAGAGCTCGCTCAGTCTCACAAGTTAGATGCATAAATATTAATTTTTTTTCTATCAACATGTCGAGGAATAAATGTATGTACAAAAACTGTGGAGAATCAAAAAGGAACACCCAAATTAAAAATGTTTAGGTTTCCTAAAAATGAAATATTATTATGCAGTAAATGGATATTGAATTGTGGTAAATATTTTCGTCAGATACATAATTAAAAAATTTGACTGTATTATCATTTATTGACAAAATGAAAGTAAATATGTCTAGATCCAATTAATATTAAAATAAACATTAATTTATCGAAATAATAATTTAGATATTAACGATGTGAAGGAAAAAAGATGTATATGTATCCATATCTAAATTGTTTTTCGGAAAAATTGTACGTTAATTTCACATTATTTAATGGCATACGCGACTACATTTTACGCATAATTCACCCAAATATTAATACAACGAATTTTAAAGCTTAGAAGAAAAAGGCCTAATGACAATATTCACATACGAATGCTTGTATCGAATTTATCCGTCGGACATGTTCGTGCATGTGTATTAGTCCAAAATCCCACTGTAAAGTACTTTCACCCAAATGTTAATAGAAAGAATTGCATTTAAACATGTGTTTCATATACATGCTAACACGAATTTGCTAGGTTAGTAGGTTGGATAATAATCAAAGCCGGGTCCTAGAGGCATTAATTATGCATTAAAAATATTAATTATGGAGATAAACTACAAATTAGTCTTAATGAAATAAATAATGTACCAATTTGGAAATTGGCAACCTGATAAGTAAAAATATATAGAGTTGTCACACCTTAGGAGGTTCTCAACATTGGTTGTTTAAAGATTAATGGTTATATTGTTGGAGTACAACTTCACCGGCTGTTTAATGAAACAAAATATATACTAATCGAAAGCTCATAGCTTGCATTTTCAGAATATATAGAGTTGTCTGCATTTTTCCAGGTCTAAAGTTCGACAACCCTCCGGGAAAAGTTTAAATTTTGAGTGCGAAATAAAACAAAACTTGCCGTTGTGCGGCCAAGGCAGCGGCGTAACACAAAATCACATTCACACAAAAAATTTACAGAAAGTGGTGGCTGTCAAAAGCTGATGGTGATCCAGAAATCAAAAAACACGTTCCTGGGTATAAAAATTTCTTTGTGCAACTGCTTTTTCAGCCTGAGTTGAATGAGTTTTTAGTGCCTTTGGCCAGTCCAACAATCGTTTGCAATAATAATGACACTTTCTTAAAACAGTTTTTGAACTTCTGGAAGCTCTGAATACAAATTTCATTAAATGTCTCTTGGTAAGTGAAACAACTAATAACTAATGTTAAAAAGCAGATTTCAATATGAATACGCCAGAAGTTCAAAAGAAATCGCAAAATTCATTTTAGTGAGTGTCATTAATATTGCAAACGATAGTACATTCCGAATTTTAATTTTCCAGTTAAATAATAATAATAATAAATGACTTCTTTTTCATTGAACTATTAGAATCAACCCTAACTCTATTTTTTGTCTCAAACTATAAATTATATACTATAATATTCTGTTATATGATAACTAATAAAGATATTAGTATATTAATCTTGAAATATGCCTTACATCACACATTTGGATCACCCTTAACATACAAACATCCCAGTTTTTTAAATGTTTAAATTGTGCAAACAATTCCCAGTTGCAATCTAAATACTTTTTTAAATCTTCCATAAATGGCCGTTTTTTGCGACAGTATGCACGTGTGGCGGCACGACATTTTTCTGAAAACAGTGCCGACAGAGAGTGAACCAACTTATATTTATTCCGTAAACTTTGATATTATCTGACATCTAGTAGGTTTGTCACGTCATTTTATGTACAATTGTCAAATAAACAGTAAAGTATAGTGGTAGGTAATCAGATTTGTAGGTACTTTATTTAAAAAAAACGTATTACGGTTCAATATACTAATCCTGAAAAGTTTGATTATGGGTAAATGCCATAGAAACAAAATGCGCTGCTAGACTGCATAGGCTAAGATACCTATCTTAACAGCCGATGACATCTAGACAGCAAACCATTTTAAAATTAGCAATAATCATTGTGAAATATTCCAGTTTTGAGAAAAGTATATAGCCTTGCTTTCCTAGGAAGCGTCACGATCCAAAGATTTATTTTTACATCTTTTGATACATTTGTCTCTCAAATATAAAATTTTAGTTACCCTGTTTCTGTAAAGTTTCGGTAATTAATTTTCATGCATTATCTTTAATGAATGGAAGTAATTTTAGTGCCATATATTGTACACTGTTAACCAAATCTATTAATAATTTAGGTTATTCTTTCGGAAACTTAAAATGTGAAAATTTTGAAATAAGGTATCGGTTTGATCCCGTCCTATCGAAGTTACCTGCCGACCGACACCTGGCGTGATGACGCCAGTGTTATTTTAAATCGCCGTTGTATCACGTCCCGCTTCGCTACTGAGGAAAGCTCTTCTTGTATTTTGCATATGTGCAACTTCCGCGGTCTCCCTCACGTTTCCTAGGAAAGTAAGACTTAAGCTTAAACGAAACGACTACGAACTATCCGAAATAATCACCATGCGACAAAAACGTTTTTTATTCGCTTGATTCATTGTCTAAATTTCGTCTCATTTGACTTTTGAATGTATTCTTCTAAATTTTCTTGTAAAACGTTAATTTTCGTGTATCAAGTGAGACGAAATTTAGATAATGAATCAAGACATTTCAAACTTTACCTTTACATGAAAAAATTTCTGAAGGGTTTCATGATTGCATATCCTTGACAAAATGACACCCTGTATAACGATTTTGTAAAATAATAATAATAATAATAATAATAGCCTTTATTTTTCCAAGATAATTAATTAACAATATTGGTATAGAGAAAAGAAATAATGAACTTGTATAATATCCAAGACTAGTTGAACAGTACCTATATCAAATTTGAACGCGCTGTGTGTAATACGGACTTGGTAATAAAAAAAATAATATTTTTTTGAAACTTTAGCCTCCCGTAACTCCGCTATTGATCGAGAAGATGTTCATATAAAGTTTTCCTCTTAAAATCGCTTATTCTGTCTACCGTTTCAATTTGTTCCAAACAAACCGGAACACCCGGTATATATTTGGTTCCGTTACCGTGCATGGTAATTCACGTCAATTTGAACAAAATTACCAAAATTTAATTAAAAATGAATTATGAATAAATTTTAATGATAACAATTTTTTTTTGTTTCAAAATGAAAACAGTAAAATTTTGTTAATCAGAAATATATGCTGACATCGATGAAACAAAAAAATGCTGTTCCCATATTAAAAAATAAATTTGATCCCATGTTTTTTGGGACACCTTGTACACCCAGTTACATAAAAAAGTTAAAACATCTACTATTTACCGAATTTGAAATGAATTTATTGCAATCTTTACCTGCTTACTGTAAAATAACTGTTTATAAAAAATATTAGTTACTGCCAAAAATGTTTAATCTTTTTTGCTATATTAAATAAAAAGTTGAATACCATATGCACTCATCTAATGAAACGGATAGATACGTAGTTTACGCAAATTTTTTATTAGAATCTGAAAAAAAACTTCAAGCTGAATGTAATTCTCCGTTTTCAATAGTAAAGACAAGACAATATATCTGGCAGCAGTGGGATCGTTCGAGCGGCCATCTGTGAGGAAATAGCTGAATTAACCAACACTGCTTCCACGGTGGATGCCGGCTCAGGGAAGCCGGCATCCAAAGCTGTTAACACTTTTTAATATGCTCAGGCGCTATCTGTATATTAATTTATCTGTGTGCGTAGTATCTCCAGCTTAGTGTTGACCCATTCTTTCTGACTCATCCTGTATAAACGAGAACCAGAGTAGCATAGTGCGCGATGGATTTAGACCACGACCGTCTAGTGCGTTTCCTCCTTAACGGCGCCGTATTCCTGAAATAGTATTTTCTACAAATACTAGTAATTTTAATCATCTAACAACTAAATAATATAGAGTTTAGTAAATAACTAGAATGTTATCTCATCCCATTTGTGAATATTCAAAGATACCGAAGTAAAACGAATATACAACGGCTGAAAGCGGTTTAACCAACAAATTTTTAGGTACAGGAAACATTCAAAATACATATTTTTTTTTAAATTCAACTGTAGATGTAACGTAACTATTGTTATAACATAAACTTACATAGTTCTGCATAGAAGATTGTTCACTTTTGTTTGTAAGCAAGTGTGGAAATAATTCTTAAAATGGCGGAGTTAGAATAGTAAAATAAAATGTGTCATACAAATGTATTTTAAAAGTTATTAGTTGAGGAGAATTTAAATAGTAAAAGGCGATAAACAAAACATCAATAATTTTATTTATATTACTTTTGTTCCACGTGTTTTATTTTTCGAGATTTCTGTACAAAAACACAAATTTGATCATTTTACGGTTAGAAATACGGCGACCTTTTGACGCAACAAGCCACCAAACGACAATACTCTACCCCTTTTATTTAGACACCGAAATTGCAAATCTATTTATTAATATTAAGTAACTACAATTATCTTTACCTTTATAGATTTTATTTAATTCTGCAATTATTGAGTAATTAAATCTATAATGATTTCTACGTTAACATCCGCATTGACTGAACTCTTAACTCGCCTGAAAGTTAATTGCCACGTGCCGGGTTTTCCTCTTTTGTCACAAAGTCCATAAATTAACACTTGAACGTATTATTACATTAATCAGGCCCTGCCTGTAACATTACGTCGGCTGTCGGCTGAATAAACACGTAACAATTTCATTTCATTTTATCTTGAAAAGTCGGATTGATTAAAATTAGTACATACCTGTTTCATTTATACATGTACTTAATTGCCGCAATTTTAAGGTAAACAACAAGATAGCAACATTTATCAGCGTTTTTTAATCTAATTAAAAAGCTAATTGTGTTCTATGAATAATCAGTATATAGGGTGTTTTTCGGATGTTGTTACAAATTTCCATCGAAGGCAGTAGTGAAGGTGGACGTATCCAAATAAAACATTATTGACAATTAAATGTTTACTTGGCAGTCAGTATATTGTAAAAAGATGGTTTAGTGAGTGCGTTATACAGGATGTTCCGCATAAGAACTGACACAGAGCAGTTGCATGTAGGGGCTCCTAAAATATTGCAATTTAACCAAACATTCCTATTTTTTACTGCATTAGAAAGGTATTTTAAGCTAATATATATCAAATCTCTTACAATTCCTATCAATGAAGTCATGTATACTCTCTGATACCAAACATCTAGGTATGCTAATTAACAATTCCACAAACAAAGCTCTATTCAATAATTATATATAAGAATTAATCTAGCTAAATTTACTAACCTGATTTATTGAAAACACTATAAATATCTAAGTTAAAAATGTGGGAACTCGAAAATTCAACCACAATAGAAGAGATCTGACCTATTTCTGCATTTTCAGGATTGCCTCTTCAGGTGGCCTCCTTTAAGTTGAGTCAAATATCTGACTATAAAAATTATTATACCAATAAATTAAAATTATTTGAAATTAAATATCGACAATGTCAAAAGTCATTAATCTGTCAATGAAATTAAACATAATGATGACCTACTTAATTAATAACAAAATTTTACCCTTTATGTAATCGTTTTTTTATATATTTTTAAGTATTAACAATATTATTAATTTATTATTGTGTGAAACTAAATACTCTGTGGACTAAAGCCTCAACCAGCGTTAAATTACACCCACAATATCTACCCATATCTTCTTTATTATTAGCTTTTGTAACATTTTTTACTATATTAGAAAGGTATTTTAAGGTAATATATTATCAAATCTCCTACAATTCCTATCAATGAAGTCATATGTATGCTCTCTGATACCAAACATCTAGGTATACTATATACTACTAGACTTTGAGATATTTTTGGAATTTTTAACACTATCTAACAAACACTCTGTATATAATCCTGTATAAAGACCTATTTATTATTCATTTGCATTTAATGATTCAACTTAACTGTTTTGTTAACAGACATATCATAATATTTTAACAATAGTAGCAGTTGCTAAGGATATTGTTGTCTTAAAATGATAGAAGAATAAGTAATTGCCTGCGTTTAATAGACATAATTCCATTAGATCCAGATTTAGTTTTAAGTAAATAGTAATGTAAGTAAATTATCACACCTTGATTAAAATTTTGTTTAAATTTGACTTTCCACTAATACTACCTTATACATTTATACTGCTTTATATATCCTACGTGATAAATAAAAGTAAACACCCATGAAATATCATTCTATTTTGATCATTTTTTGCATGTTTTCTTCCCTCGGTGAAAGTAAAAAATAATCAAATTTTCTGGCTTATCAGTTTTTTTTTGGGAGTTTGCATAGGTCGTACGTAGCATTCTGTTTTAAAAATTTCTGCTCACATTGGTGTTGCAAGTGTTGTGAAGCTTGCTGCAAACGACATTTTTTACAACTGCCTAGAGTACGTTTATTTGGGTAGTTTTTCTAGCTTAGTGGTTATGAGGGGGCGAATTGATGAGTTGCGCGAAGCAGGTTTGTCGGTAAGAGAAATTTCTAGAAGGACTAACAGATCCTTACATACCATAGTACCGTGTTACCATGAGGCTTTCCGTCTCAGAGTAAGAGGCATCTCCAAATGAACAGTAAGAAATAAGGCCAAAAAGATTATCCCCCCATGTTCTTCAAACCACTGATTTGTAATAGACTGGCTGCTGCTAAATCGATCTCTGAAAGCAATCGACGATCTTGCTTCTGCCTGTCGCTCTGTGTCCACGGCCTTCCTGAGTCCACGCTTGGTAACACTGTACAGTGGGACGTAAGGATCTGTTAGTTCTTCTAGAAATTTCTCTCGTCGACAAACCTGCTTTGCGCAACCCAACAATCCGTATCCTCTCAAAGTCACTAAGTTGGGAAATCTGCCCAACTCTACGTATTCTAACATAATCAGCTGTAAAAAATGTCGTTTGCAACAAGCTTCACCACACATGCTACGATATCAAAGTATGACCTATGCAAACTCCTAAACCTAACATCTAAAAATTTAATCATTTTTCTACTTGCACCGAGATAAGTATACATGTAAAAAATTATCAAAATAAAATTATATTTAACTCTTTGCCACGAAGTATATCTGAATTTGACTCCATTCTATTTTCAGTGTTTCATTTATTCATTTATTTATAGATTTAAACATTTTCAGTATTGAAATAAACTGCATTATTAGATTTTCTTTGAATTTTGTGAGGAAGTACTATTGCTCTCATGTTCGACCTCGGTATCTATTTTAAGTACTTAGCTTCAAGTGTTTTTAATATTTATTGTGTTTAAATAAGATTAGATGTTATCTGTGATAAGTTCTCAATAATATTGTTTTCCACATTTAGAATTTAAGTGAGCCAATATAATATGGTCTAGAAATACAGACCAGACAAAAAAAAATTCCATTACCGTTTTATCTTCATCGAGAGGAAGATATTAAAAAAATGTTAAGTGGTAAGACTAAAATTGTTATCAGCTTCCAAATTTGACCCTTTTTCTATTCACTGAGTAGGTTACTACATTTAGTGGCAAACCTTAGAAATATATATTAAAATATGTACATTCAACTGAGAAGTAGTATTTCTTATTTCCTAATACCCACCAAATTTAAATATTGTCCCAAATTAATCGGTTAATAACTTTAATCCAAAATAATTTTATTGAGAAAATTATCTAATCTTTGAATAACAGTCATTAAAGTTAACAAACAAGGTAATACTTGTATGTTCCAAGTACTCGTGTCAAGCCTAAAAATCAAAAAGTATTTGACGGGGTCAATGACATTTGCTTCTATATTACAAGTGCTGATACATAGTTAAAAGTATGATTCCTTAAAATTGAGATGGTTTTGAATATAGGCCTGTTTTATTATTCAACTAATTTTTTCATCAGTGATGGAGGCTAATTGATGACATTTGACATTGGTCGTAGGTGAATTCATTTAAAAATTATTTTAAGTCGTCAACTTCCTTTTCGTAACGGAACATAACCGTACACGAAAAATATCTAATCTTTAATTTCATATTTCTTTTCAATTTCATACTAATATATTATAAACAAATAAACCCTTAGTTATCGTAACTATAAACATGTTCATAACTCCCTTGGTAGTTATACTAAGTAGTTATAAATCCTTTACTCCCTCTAATGTATTTACATAAATAAACTGACAATTGTCGAATTTTCCACTGAAATTGTTTCCCGAATTGTAAGAATTTTCCATTGAACTCTTGTCGCTACCTATGACTGTAGTTAAACATGAAGTTGATGTTCCACTTCTTTCTATGACATGCCAGCCAACATTCTTGCAGTTTTTTTTTTTTCAATTCTATGCTGTCGGCCAAATACCCTTCTTCTACCGTTGAACTTCGCCATCCACCATGTCTCTTCAATGTTATCATATTGACCAAGACAGTTGCAGAAGTCCTCCGCAGACAATGTTCCATGTTCTGGATCTGGCAAACCCAAAAAACTAGCAATTTTGTTTGTAGTTTTTCCAAATGTATTTTTTCCAACGGGCTGAACTGTGCAACGCTTTTCGCGATAGGGCAGAAAACATCTTTCTGAACTCGACGGACGCAAAGGCATACTTCCTCACTAGACCCAATGCAGAGAACTCGTTTTCTTCCACAATTGTAAATTTCTTACGGATATCTGTTTTACTTTCCGGAATGTCAATCATCATAACCAAACACCGATCTTCAATATGATTAATCTTCATATTCAAAAGTTCTTGACTTCTACAGCCCCCGAAATAATTCATAATCAGTACCACCTGTACAATAGAATAATAAATGTGTAATTCTTATAGTTTAATGCATTACCTAATGTAGTAAATATTATTCTTCATCGGAAGTATCCTTCAAAAATTTGACAATTTCATCTCGACTAAACACTTTAAACTTTTTTGGCTCATTTGAAAGTAAGCCAACATTATAGTTTCACTTATATTTTTGTTTTCAACACAGTTAACTTTCAGGCACTGCTGGAATTCGTCATATTCTTTTTTAGGTATACTTTGGTTGCGACTGGTGCCTTTTGTAACAAATCGCCTGAAATCTCACTTCTCTCCAGGTTTTCATTCATTTCCTCAAATTTATAAATTTGATAAACTTTTATTTATAAACTTGCCAGTTGATATATTCATGGTAATCATGCCTTCTCAAATTAAACAACGTTCTTTTAATTTTGAAAATCAATAAAATTTGGTTTTCATATTTCATTAGTATGAAATAAAAATCTGATACATAAATAACTATTACATATTCTTGGCATCCAAAGCATTCTTATACTTAAATCAGCACTTTTTTTCTTAAAGTGGCACAAAATTTAAGATTTTGTTAAATACAACACTTGTGATTGATCATTACCAAAACTACAGAGACACAATTGTAGTATTATTTACTACAAATTTTATTAACCTTGTGTGTGCAGATGGACCGCCAGCTTCAGCATGTCTGTGCAACAAAATGTATTTACATGTTCCATCGCGTCTACTCAGATTCACTTCTGCTGGATAAGTCGTTGGTTGCCTTGACTCCTATGGCATACTAAGAAGAACAATGGTTTATGTGAACTCCTCTTCCATGATTTCTGAAGAGGTAAGGTTTAAAAGAGGTTCACAATCGTGAATTGTTAATATCTTGCCGTATTTTCAGCGAAAATGGCTCTTTACCTTGAACCAAAACAGTTTCTAATCAGTACACTGAATATTTCAAATAGGATTTCTTCAAAAACGAATACTTCTAACGACTTCAACAACATATACATTTTTCAGATAAAAAAGGTAGGAGACTCAACTGTCAATAGTCAGATGGATATACTAAGCCGCAAAATAGTTATGTCATTTAAAATAATTATGATGCGCCATAAGTGCCTAAGGGTCATTTTTCCGGTCCCGAACAGGGAATTTCACATGGTCATAAACACAGTCTAAGCTACAGGAATTAGTACATAAAAATCCCACTGTTGCGATTGGTACGTCCGAAATGTGATTTTCCGGCCCCAATGGGCCATTTTCCCGGACCCAAACTGGGAATTTCAGCTGTCCAAAAACTTTTTGAGCATACTCTAAGAACCAGGATTGAAAAATACATGAAAATCCCACTTTTGCGACTGGTACGTCCGAAATATGATTTTCCGGCCCCAATGGGCCATTTTCCCGGACCCAAACTGGGAATTTCAGCTGACCAAAAACTTTTCACACCCAGTCTCAGGTCCAGAATTGAAAAACACACGAAAATACCACAGTCGCGAACGGGACGTCCAAAACAGGATTTTCCCGCCCCAAGGGGTCATTTTCCCGGACCCAAACTCGGAATTTCAGTTGGCCATAAACTCTTCGAGCACAAATCCATCTTTAGCTCCAAAATTCAGCGTCGACTTCGCCTTATCCCGGGAACCGCATTTCAGTCCATTTTCGGCCCCTGGGGCCAATTCCAGACATGTAGGCCCAATGCTGAGCTCAGGATCGGATTCAGCGTCGAAAAATACATGGGAATACATATGTCACTCTCTTGTGTATGAACTTTTTTTTTGTGGGGCTGTGTTATTTACAAATATTGAAAATAAAATTTTAACTTTGGCACCCTGTATTTTTTCATCAACTTTCGACTAAGGTAAATTTGACAACATCGCATTATTTTGTCGTCCGGGATTTACTCTTGCTCTATGTTACATTTATTTCCGGACACCCTGTATAGTTAAAGTCTTAAATAATACTCCTATAGTGATTCCATCCAAAATAATATATGTGTATTTTAATCAAGCATGATTAGGAATGTTGCTCACCACTAAACAGCAATCAATTCAAGACTTCCCGTCTGAATATTTCCACGCCTGTTTGTCTATTTACTCACCTTCGGAGTATATATTACAGCAACTAAAATTCCGCTTTAAAGCCAAAAGTCAACATTTCGAAAATCACAATTATTCAGGTTCTCAGCGGGAGTATATCTAACCTGCAGGAAGATGCTCAAAATATAACACTTTCCTGTATGTATATTTTATCTCTATACCTACTTGCCTGTGTATTGTATACCAATCTTACGCTCGTAAATTGATGTTCAGCTTTCACGCTGCGTGATTACTCCTAAATACAAATATACAAGATTTTTAAAAATGAGTAATAGAATAATTACATTCTGGTGAAAGATAAATAATCTATGGTTTGATTTTCAGTTTACCTATAGTCTGTTTGGAAATGTAAGAGAGTAATAAAACCCTGAGATAAGAACTGGCCATGAGCGTGGTAATATTTCGTTTCAGGTAATTATCGGGTAACACTAATGCTAACAGGTAATGGGTGTACATTAGTATATTTTACTGGATACATCATAGGACAGGACTCAGTGTATTGTGACAGATCAATCCAGTCTTAGAGCTGAATATACAAAGACGTGCTGGTGCAGTAGAGTAAAATTTGACTTGTGTTTAGTGACTATTGTGCCAGTGGATATAATATTGTTTGGGTTTAGGTCGAGCTTATCAGATTACGTACCTGATAAACGCGTGAAAAGATGTGCGCTGTCTCAGAATGAGAAGATTATTGTGTTAAATGTATTTAATGCATTGAAACACCAAAATCCTACCAACAGTGTTGACGACATCGTAGAAAAGTGTTGCAATACGACAGGGATTGGAAAATCGACTATCTACAGACTTTTAAAGGAAACAAAAAATGATCAAGATACTGTAAATCCCCCAAAATCATCTACAGGGAGGTCAAAAGTCGTTATAGATGATTTCTTCAAAAATGTCATTCGCAGAAAAGTACACTCATTTCATTTTAAAAAAGAAATACCAACGCTAAACAAAATTTTAAGAGAACTTTCAGAGGACAACGATTTGCCAAAAATCAGTAGAAGCAAATTATGAGCCGTCTTACGAAAGTTGAATTTTTGCTGGGAAAAGCAGAACAGAAAGTCAGTTCTTATCGATAAAGATGAAATTATTTGTTGGCGAAGACACTACTTAAGATCAATTAGAAAATTCCGTGACGAAGGGAGGAATATTTATTATATAGACGAAGCTTGGGTCAACGAGGGATATACTGTAACAAAAGTATGGCAAGATAAAAATGTAAAAAGTTTTCGACAACCATTTTTGGATGGACTTTCAACAGGGTTCAAGGCACCTTCAGGTAAAGGGCGAAGATTAATAGTGACACATATAGGTAGTGCCAGTGGTTTTGTAGATGGCGGTTTACTTTTATTTGAATCTAAAAATACAGGTGACTATCACGAAGACATAAACGCAGATGTTTTCGAAGAGTATTTTACACAGATGTTGGATATTATTCCTCCGGGGTCTGTAATTATCATGGATAATGCCAGTTACCATTCACGGCAGACCAAGCGGACGCCTATGACTGCTTGGAGGAAAGCCGATATAATTCAATGGTTATCCGGACAAAACATTTCTTTTGAAATAAATATGGTGAAAAAGGAACTTTTGACACTTGTCAGTCTTAATAAAGATAAGAAAAAATATGTTATCGATGAAATGGCAACAAATCGCCAAATAACGGTACTACGGTTACCACCTTATCACTGTGAACTTAACCCAATCGAATTAGTCTGGGCACAGGTAAAAGAAGAGGTAGCGCGAAATAATACGACGTGTAAATTAAGTGACGTGAAAATTTTGTTAAAAAATTCCTTGGAACGAGTAACTGCAGATAACTGGCAAAGATGTATACATCATGTACAAAAAGAAGAGGAGAAATGGGAACTCGATAATTTAATTGACGTTACTGTGGAACCTATCGTTATCAATCTAGGAGACGAAGATAATTCATCAGAATATTCAGAGGATGAATTTTAATATACCTACTTTTTTATTTTCTTTATTGTACATTTATACAACACTACATTTACTCACCATAATTTGAATTTTCAAAATACATATATTTTTGTGTGGTCTATTCATTAAATTTAAATAAATATTTTGATAATAATATTGAATAATTTTATTTGAATTACTAAAAACCTTCTTAATGATGCTTAAAGTAATCTCTAGTTTTGAAATGCTGTTTTTATATTATTTACTTATAAGAGAAATGGACCGAGAAATTGAAGCGGCGGATTGTCGGGGATTAAATTTTACCTACCTGCTACAATTTAGTACGGTTCGAAGACACAAAGTTTTTTTAAAAGTACACCTCATCTATACCGATAATACATAATATAAAAATATTGAATATAAGCACCAGTACTACATATATTTACGATTTGCATACATAATAAGCTTTTATTACTCTCTTTCATTTCTAAACAGACTATAAATGAAATCAAATCAAATGTAAATCAATTTTTACCATAAGCGCCGAAACTTGAAAATTGCTGGGGGATGGGGGCAAATGTTGGTGACATAGAAAGTCGCGATGCGAGCATCTGGAACTCTTCTAGGTATTTTCTATGATATTCATGAACTGCCGCTTCTGCATTTCCATCACAAAATCCGTAGCAAAAATGAATATCTGCGTATTCGTTGTTAAAAAAAAGCATTTTTCAGATTAATAGGTACTTACACAGCACTTTAATAACAATGTTAACAATAATTCGAATTTAAATTACAATTCAATTAACTGTCATTATAAAATGCAAAAACACTGACAGTAGTAGTCTTTTTTTATTTCATAGCCTACTACGACAGATTAAAATTTGTTTGAATTCTAGTTGCTTAAAGAATTTTAATTTTTTACTGGCAAACGATGTGTCAAACGAAAAAAAGTAAGGAGCCTTTTTCTGTTGTAAAGTGAACAAGGATTCTAGAAATAGTTTTTGTTTCTAAAAGAACATTAGCGTACCATTTTTTTTATTAAAATTTCCCGAAGAATCTGTCCGTACGCAGGCCACTGGTGGAAGAAAGATGATATTTTTTACGTAAAAATATGTATCTAGATTACCTATTCAAAGGTTCCAAATTTCATTTAAATATCTAAAGTAGTTTTAAAAATATTAATAAATTTGGAACTTTTGATAAACAATTTTACGCCCTATATCTTTGTAACGAAGCATTTTTCGAATATAGTCTATAATAGAAACTGATATTATTTTGTGGTTCTCTGTCTGCTTCTAAAGTTTCCGCTTCGAAAGTGGACCACCCGGTATAATACGCTACCTTATTGATGTATTGAATAAAACTCAAAACTCCACTTCAAGTCTGTTACCCTGGCAAACCAAATTCAGCGGCCGCCAAAAAAAGTGACGGACATTCTGCTATTTTGCTGCTAATTTGTACCACGAATTTCAAATTTGAAACTTTTGTCATTTTCAAGAAAAATGGTGGCTGCTAGCGGCTGCATACAGTCAATTAAAAATTTGGTACATAGTGATTTTTAGTGGTTATTATGCCGTGACCTCAGTAACTGGTCGCTGCCAGAAACAAAATTAAAATGCACTTTCCTAGCATTAGCCGGGGTTCTTTTACCTGCCCTGGTTGTTCTCGGGTTAGGCTCTGTGGGGGACAGATCCGCTATCGGTGTCTCTAGTCCCGGCTATATATTGACCCTACAATTTTTCATGAATTATGAAAATAATGGATTGTATTTTGGTATAAGTGGCCTATTTCTTTTCTATTTTTTCCTTTCAAATATCTATGTTATGCATTCAAAAAATTAAAATTATGCAAAATTTACTTCTTGGTTCAAATATCTATATTAAGCAACGGGGTTAAGGTCAGTAGATTGTTGATACAGCTTTATAGTACCTAACCGCCCAATTGGATTGTTACGTCCTATAGAGTGGTCACGATAATCTCCTGATCTTAACCCCTTTGTTCTTTTATGGTGATATTTAAAGCAAAAAGTATATTCACGTAAGTTAATGGATAACATAAATATTTTAAAGAAAGCAAATAGAGAAGAAATAGTCAATATAAACCATAATATAATTAATTTGGTAGTTTATGAAGAATTTAAGGAAATATTAGAAAAATGTGTAGGGTTGAAGGATAACATAGAAAATAAAAATAAAATAAATAATAAAATAGAAACATTTCGACGAATTCGAATATTTATAACATGCGAAGAACCAAACACCGACAAGGAAGTAACAACACTGCTGACCCTATAAAAACTTAATCTAATTGTATAAATAGGATATTAATGGAGTAAACAATTGATATGGCTAATCTGGGCAAAATTCTACGAGACATTTGTAGGTACTGTAAACGCTTTTCGCAGGCAACATAAGTCATTTTATTCTGTGTTGTGAAAAGAGCTCTAATAAAACCATTCTCAGTAAGTACGTTAAGGTGTATTTGTAATTATGAACAAACACCTGACAATTCTGACATGGTATATGAGCGACGTTGTCACATATTATATATACATTATTTTATTATATTTTAATTTTTAGATGCTATTTTTTATTTTTATTTTGTTCTGTTTGTTTCTGTTTTCATACTTTTCAGTTTTTACATTTATTTTATTGTATTGCGTAATATCTGTTTTGATTTTTTTTGTTTATATCTGTTATTCCTATTGATGGTGTATTTACTTTGACTTACTTATTTTTTAATTGGGCTTTGTGCCCGTTGGATATTTTATTGAAATTCATAAATAAATATTCAAGACCTGTTTGCTGTCATAATTCTGTTACTATTGATCAGAGAAAAAATAATAATTGTTAAGTAAAATATATTTTGTTTGATACAATTATCACACAGTATATTATGTCTGTTATGTTGTTTCAAATTCAAAATACATATAGATAAGTACATTTACCAACTAAGCTATAAGGAAAACATTAAACAGTAAAAGCAAAAAAAACTTCCTACACATCATAAATCATTGAGCTAATTGCAGTTAGTTTAAATAATTTATTTTTTGTCAAGTACTAGAGTGTGTTTTATGCCCACCCAAATCTTTATCGGGTCTGTTTGTCATTGAGGTATGAAAAATTATACATCCTTGCGGATACAGGAATTGCAAAATGGTTTAACAATTCGCAATAACCCACAACAAGATTGTGAAAGGAATAATAAGATTCATTTTGTAAGCTATTGAACTGTAACGAATAAAAAAATTAAAAACCAAGAAATATATTTGGGTTTAACGAAATTTAATTATAAATATTTAAAAGTATTGTCATGTCATATTATCAAAGATAATTTGTACATGATATGCATACAGGACATACGATGTAAAAAAAAATACACTCCTGTGCGGCCCTGGAAACTGATCCACTGTAAAACCTGACGAGGCAAAACATGCAATCGACGACAGGAAAAATTGATAGAAATTCCCAAGGAAAGAAATAAATAACATTTTATGACACCTATTCAACTGCTTTTGCGGCTATTGCTATAAATCAATAGAATTCATTTGTGGGTTTAATTAATAAAATAATTTCACATACCTGATGTTACAACAAAATTTTGGACCGTTTTGAACTTGTAAGTTATTGGCAGCAGCTATCATACGTTTGCCTAAATCATCATTAGTATCCATTTCGGAGCGATACACTTTATTTTTTAAATATCTCTACAGAAACAAGTCCAAAGGATTTCGGGGGAGATCGGGGCGGCCATGGTATCAGTCCTCCTCGTACAATCCCTTCGTATTAATACTTGGGCATGTTGTATATGGTATGGATATAATTGCGCCGCGTGTATGATACGTGTCACACCCGCGTTGCCTACACTTGCCAGCGGAAATACAAAACTTTAATTTTTTAAATAGCAACCAACGTGTATTTTTTTGTTATCGTCAAATGATTTTGTTTCTGTTGGCATAAAATATTATGTAGCATAACTACACACATTATGCACATAACTACATTTTTGAGAAAAATTATAATACATTTTTTTTCTGACGCACTACCCTACCATCATCAAGATGGTAGTAAAGTATAATAATGATAATGATAGTTATTATTAAGAAAATGTATAAAATTAGAAAACAGCTGTCACCTACCTGTCAAAATTAATAGGGCAATCCAACGAACTGTCAAATCACTTTAAAAATGGCGGCTGTAGGACAAACAACTCGACATATGACAAGCAGAAATTTGTGATTTTGTGTAGAACTGTGTGTTTGGCTCATTATATTTTATACCAAGGATAATTCAGACTATCATAATGGTTTTGTTTTGTTGTGTTATGAATTGTTGGAGTAGAGGACAGCGAGAAGATCAAGTTAGATTTTATAGGATTGCTGCTGCATTGAATTATAGGCATAGAACTGATTTCAATGAACTCTCTCATATAAAGCGGCAAAAGTGGCTTTGTGCAATATAACGGCAAGACCTAACTTAAGAAAAAATTAAATACAGTGTCGTTTGTTCAAAACATTTTATATCGGGTTAGTTAATAAAAAGTTATATACAGCAATTTAAAAGCATATATTACAGGTAAACCGGCTGCTTTAACAGATAACTTACATATTGATTGGATTCCTACATTGCATTTGGGTTATCAAATTATCACTGCAACGTTGCCAAAGACCAAGATGGGTAGATATAAACGAAAATGTAGTGTTGTGCTAATGTTTTCTGAAGTTTTAAATATCTGCAATATTTATATGTAAAAGTAATATATACCTACCTATGCAGGCCCCTATTTTCCATTGGCCACTGGGCAGGGCCCTGCGATTAGTGGGGCCCCCTAGTTCCTGCCAGATCAGCAACTCTTTCATATCTCATATTAGAAAGTGTAATATGAGCCTATTTCTCATATATTTTCATTATAATAAGAAAAAGTGGGTTTATATTTTAGGTAAAACGTTCTAGTTGCTGAATATTCGTAAAATTATTATTATTCTCAGTATTCACTGCACTTCGGTATATCTACAAATTTTTTCTTTCAAATGGGCCGAGGCAAGAAATAGTTGACTAATCAAAAATGAACGTGGTGCATTAAATTTTGATTTTCCCTGCTGCTAATGTTTTTTATTGTGCTGTAACAAACTTTAAATTATTATAGCAATGCCGCAATTATTTAAAATATCAAAAAACCAATTGATTATTAAACATTTTGTACTATTTATCTATGTACCCAATTTTTTTAGAATTGTATATATAACTTATTTTTAATATTTTTTATTAAATATATTTTAGATCTTTTCTATCAAATGGACTTTTATTTATTATTTATAATTTTTGTCAAATATATGTGAATTGGAAACAGTGGCATTATTAAGAATTTCAAGCCCCCGCAGAATTTTTCTTTAACTGAAAATAAATTCTGCCATGTATCTATGCATAAATAATTGTTAAAATCAAATTACGTACCTCTGTAATAGTTTACTAATTAATTATATATAACTGCCAATATTATTATCAATATATTTTTTTATTAATATTATATATAGTATTCTCCAGGACCCTGAATTGCTAGGGCTGGCGGGGGTGTAATTATGCTACTAGTTGGAGAGAAAAAAGAACTTAGGTACCTGTTTATAAATAACATATTTAAAGCTTGTACACTGTATTTAATTTTTTCTTGAGTTAGGTCTTGCTGTTTTATTGCACTAAGCCACTTTTGCCGTCTTATATGAGAGTTCATTGAGATCAGTTCTGTCTATAATTCAATGCAGCAGGAATCCTAAAAAATCTAACTTGATCTTCTCGCTGTCCTCTACTCCAACAATTCATAACACAACAAAACAAAACCATTATGATGGTCTGAATTATACTTGGTATTCCGAAATAGGTATAAAATATAATGAGCAAAACACACAGTTCTACACACAGACCAATAACTAAAAGTTCTACACAAAAGCACAAATTTCTGCTTGTCATATGTCGAGTTGTTTGTCCTACAGCCGCCATTTTTAAAGTGATTTGACAGCAAGGTGACAGTTCGCTGGATTGCCCTATACTATTTCTGAATATCGCCAGCTAATTTTGTTTTATTCAGCGAATTAAGCCTTGTCTTCATCGCACGAAATTCTCGCGAATTTCGCAAATTTAAAATTATTAATGACGGGAAATTGTCAACTTATCGTAAATTTCGCAAAACATAAATATTATCGCTATTTTCATCATTATGTGGGGTTGGTAAGTTTAACATGAGCTTCTGACAATCTACCATGACAGTAAATGACAGTTTTATGAGGAAAATGATAGAAAATATTGCAGTTGTCAAAATTGGCTAAAAGTTGACACTTTTCCCGCCGTTTAATAATTCTCGTGAATTTTCGCGAATTTTATGTCTATGAAGACACGGCTTTAGTTATTTTTTTTTTTAAGTAATGAAACAAAAAAAGAAATAATAATGATAATAATAATATGTCTTTATTTCTCATTTAACATTAGTAGTATAACAAAACAATTATATCAATGGCGGCGAGATCTAGCAGAGCTAGTCATTCTAACCGCCCACTAAATATAAAAAATATTCTTAAATATATACACACTGAGTACATGTTAAACAAAAATAATTAACTTAAAAAAAACAATGAAAATTAATGATAAAACAATATAACAATAAAAACCACTACCTTCTAAGTTCAGTAATATGCTTTTTTATTTCTGTTTTAAAACGGGTCACAGAAGAGCAAGATGTAACATTTACAGGCAACGAATTATATGCTTTTACAGCATTATAGCATGACAAATTCATTACAGTGGCGAGTATCTCTGTGATGCACATTTTTACCACGAATTAATTTCTCACACAAATAGTAAGGCTGTTCTTGACTGAATATTTTGTAGACTAATGTTGCTAAATGAAGAATAAATATCTCCTCCAATTTTAATCATTTAGATAAAACAAAAAAAGGTGAAACATGATCAAACTTTCGTGCACCATAACAGAATTTTAGACAAGCATTTTGCAATTTCTGGAGTCTGTTTTTGTCTTTAACTGTAAGTACTGGCCAATATAAAATATTACAATATGATAAAGCTGAGAGAATTAATGTATCACAAAGTTTGAGTTTGATTTCAGTTGATAAGTATTCTTTGTGTATATAGAGCATTTTCAGTTTGTAATAACATTTCTGCAACAAATGTGACACATGTGCCTCATACCTTAAATGTGAGTCAATGTAAACTCCAAGATTTCTTACACATTCTACGGGATTTAAGTCAACTCCATTCATTTTGATTTTAAAATTATTGTTATTATAGATTTTTTCGTTACCAAATATTATTAATTGGGATTTTGATTCATTTAAAACTAAACCATGATACTTAGATACTTCAGCAAGTTTATTTAAGTCTTCATTAATATTTTTTGCCGCTACATGCATATCAGCTAAAGAAAATGAATAATAAATCTGCATATCATCTGCATACTGATGGGAATTACAAAATGAAAAGAACTTAGAAATGTCAGCACTATAAATAGCAAAAAGCAGTGGTCCCAAAATACTTCCTTGAGGCACGCCTCTATTGACATTTAAATAATCTGAAAAAGAATTACCAAAAGTGACTCTCTGCTTACGACCATCTAGGTAATTAATCATAAATTTTAATACACTTTCTTCTAACCCAAAATATTTAAGTTTAAAATGAAGAATACTATGGTTTAAGGTGTCAAAAGCTTTGCTATAATCCAATAGTACCAAACAGGTACTCAGTCAATTGTCAGAGGCTCTAAGTATATCATCCGTAACATGTAATAAAGCTGTTGATGTACTGTGTAATGAACGAAAACCCGATTGTGTAGTGGGTAAAACATTATTGGTATGAAAATATTCGCTAAGTTGTATGTACACGACCCTTTCCAATACTTTCCAAAATGTGGTAATCTACTTTTTTTAATAATCTCTAAATTTTATTCAATTATTTCAATACAGATTTCAGTTTTTCAACCGTGTCTTAAACACATTTTTAAGTTTTCGGATATAATAGCATTTTTCTCAAAAATTTAGTTACGCAACCTACATAACATGTTATGCCAATAGAAGTAAAAACATCTGACGATTCCAAAAAAAGGCACAAAAACATTGGTTACCATTCCAAATACCAATTGTTTGGCAACTTTTTTTGGAAAATTAATAATTAACATGTTATGACCATACTGTATTTCCACACCCTGTATGCATGATCGCAATAGAAAACACAACAACAATTACGAGTGAGGTTAGACGAAGGGGCAATATCAAATGTCCAATTAATTTTGTACTAAATATTCTTTTTAGTTTTTACAAAAATGGTTTAAAACAACAAATTATCGTAATGTATGAAGGTGTTGGTAATAGTTTTCTTTTTTATGATTACTGAACCAGTAATTGACATATAACAAATTGGTATAACTTCTTAACCTAAATAGCCTGAAAATCTGAAAAATGGAAATAAAAATTTTAAAAATCAATTTTTTTTAAGCGAAGGTGCTCTGTATCTGGTCTTCGAAATAGTTATTGGTATATTGTATATATTCATTGAATTTGTTTTCAAATAACACAACTTATGATAACGAAATTATGTTGCAGGATTGTACCTTTTTTTGCACCCTGTATATTTAAGTACTCTCGAATTGTAAACAATAACATAGGATGTTGCAAATATATTTAATTGCTGATTACCCAGAATAAATTACTGATATAGTATTTTCTTAAGGGCGCCGTATTCTTGAAATAGTGTTTTCTACAAATACAAGTAATTTTAGACATTTAAGAACTGAATAATACAGAGATTAGCAAATAACAACAATGTTATCTCATGCCACTGGCGAATATTCAAAGGTACCAAAGTAAAATCAATATATAACGTCAGAAAGCGATCTATCCAGCATATTTTTAGGTACTGAAATATTTCAAAATACGTATTTTTTAAATTCAACTATAGATGTAAACATTGTTATAACATAGACTTACATAGTTCTGCATATAAGATTGTTCACTTTTGTTTATAAGTATGTGAAAATAATTGTTAAAATGTGGGGTTAGAATAGCGAAATAATGTGTGTCATACAAATGCATTTTAAAAGTTATTATATTATTTGAAGAGAGTTTAAATAGTAAAAGTGGATAAACAAAACATCAGTAATTTTATTTTTGATATTACTATTGTTCCACGTGTTTTATTTTTCAAGATTTCAGTACCTAAAAAGCATCACAAATTTGATCATTTTACGGCGAGAAATACGGCCAATAATAGGTACTATATACGATGAATTGTTATTTACAACGTTGGAGCCGCAAAATATACTAAACTGCAAACACAAAATGTATTTCGTAACGTTATTAAAAATTCACTTAAACTGTTGTTTGCTCAAGCTGTGTCAATTTAAGATAAATTTTTGTTTTCATGTTTATTTTTATATGAGCCGTGCTAAATAAATTTACTTACTGGAAGGATGGTATTTGTCAACATGTTAAATGTTACTTGTTAAAAACAACTTAGTTGCAGAGCAAGACCCATATTTTCATTTGGGTGGGTAGTGGGGTATGTTAAGTAATTGCTTATCATTTAATTCAATTAGCTCAATGGAAATAATATTTCAAGCTCACTTGAAACGTTACCTAATTGTATGAATTTTGCACATAATATTAAATAATTTTGTTTCGTGATTAATTTTATTCACTGTTCCTAAATACGGGCAATAACCGGCAAGCTTGTGACATGTATACATTTTATAAAATAATAAAAATGCGTAAAAAGTTAGATGAATAATAAGTACATGATGCATGGGAGAGTGTGTGTGTAGTGCTAATTAGTTATATCAACGCTTTGTTTTAGATTAAAAAAGTTAAAAATAAAAAAGCAAGAAAAGGTTGATTTTGTCCCAACTTTTTTAATGTAAATTGAAAGTTTAAAGATAAAGTTGATAAATGAACCAATCTAATGGCAACATAATCATTTAATAGTGACTATAAAGTTATTTATGTGAAATAGAAAGAAACATTTGCGAACAGTGATATAGAACTAGCCATCCTAGGATGCAGCAGCATCAATATACATTTTTGCTAGGGTAAAAAAATAAAGAGTTAAATACTGCAATACAAAGAAGGTGGGATTGCAGCAATAAATCAAAAGTTAAACCTTAATATTAATAACTTTGGTTTTAAATAATAAATATTGGAATGAAAACTAAAAGAGTATTCAAGTATCTATTCATTGGCACTAGACTTAGGTTCCAATTGCAACTCTTTTTTGAGTTCTCTAACAGTTTTACATCTTTTCTCTTGAATAAATGGTGTCTGTAATTTGGTTTTTCCATAATTCAATATTATAGTCTTACTGGTCAGATTTTCCAGATCGTGTAAAACTGATGACAATACATTACGTGTAAACCAGGCTTTAGTCAGATATTTGTCGCGAGAGAAACAAACAATTAAAATACAATGGTACTATCATTTTAAATATGTTTCCTTACAAATGGCAAATAAGCGTCATTACGTCTAGAGTGCAGTAAAAAAATGCCATAAAATTATTAGAGATATATTCGTCTTGCTCAGACGGATTATACTCATCAATTTAGATAAGAGTATTTAATTTTGATAATGATATATTATGAGGACACTTTGTTTAAACAAAGTCTAATTCAGTGTTTGTCGGTCAAATATTCTATTTGAATAAAAGATTGTAGTAGTTTAATACAAATGAAATTTGAAGTGACCTGAATAGTTCAAAGAATTGAGGACGGAGTTTCTTAAAAATTGTCTATTGTCTATTGCTCTCTTATCTTTTATGCCCTTATATAGAATTTGTCGGAAGTAATTACAAAATTCGTATATATCAGCTTCAACGAATATGTACATAGCAATTTGTTATTAATTAACTGATAGTAAATAATGTTTTGTAAGATTCGAGTAATCTTTTAAACAAGAAAACATGTGATATGAGACAAAAGTAACGTTGCATTTTAGTTATTGGTATAATAACAGTAAGTTTTAACTGACTCTAATTGATAGAAAAATCTAGAAACTTTTTTAAAATTAACAAATTATCATAATATAAATAATATCGTAAATATATTTATCTAAGTATGCCATCAAAAATTTTGCTAACTGAATAGCAGACCAGCGTGATAAAGAGGCAATAAACAAAACCAGACAGAAACGTAAAATATCAAGAAGCTATACAGGGTGATTCACAACTTATTCAAAAAAGTTTGAGAATAGATGCAGCATGGGAAATGGAGTTAATATCGAAAAAACAAAAACTTGTAAAATCCTTACACTTTCCGAGAAAAAAAATATTGAAGTTATAATATTTTCAACCTTTACATCGCTGGGTTACTTGTAGTCTCTAGCGTCGTTGGAATGCAAGCAATTCTAAATACTGAAATCTAATTTTAGTATTAACGTTTTTGCGATAGTCTTCATATTAATTTTTAAAATGTCAAAATTGGCAAACATGTAACAACTCAGAGTTGATGGATACCGCTTTAATTTATGGTGAATTGAAAATGCTTAAGGCCGCCGTAAAATGATGAAATTTGTGGTGTTTTTTAGGTACTGAAATCTCGAAAAATAAAACACGTAGAGCAAAAGTAATATCAAAAATAAAATTACTGATGTTTTGTTTATCCACTTTTACTATTTAAACTCTTCTCATATAATATAATAACTATCAAAATGCATTTGTATTTCGCTATTCTAATCCCACATTTTAACAATTATTTTCACACACAAACAAAAGTGAACAATCATATATGCAGAGCTATGTAAGTTCATGTTATAACAATGTTCACATCTATAGCTGAATTTAAAAAAATACGTATTTTGAAAGATTTCAGTACCTAAAATTTGCTGGATAGATCGCTTTCTGACATTATATATTGATTTTACTTCGGTATCTTTGAATATTCGCAGGTGGCATGAGATAACATTCTTGTTATTTGCTAAACTCTATATTATTCAGTTCTTAAATGTCTAAAATTACTTGTATTTGTAGAAAACACTATTTCAAGAATAGGGCGCCCTTAAACTGTCCGACTCCGAGTGTAGTGCTTGCATGATGGTGCTCCCCTTCATTTTCGACAAAATGTATATGTGTCGGACGAGGGGGACCGGTACCATGGCCGCCACGACCTCCTGACTTAAATTCTTTGGACTTCTTTTTATGGGGATATTTAAGTGTATCACACCGAACCGGACAGTACTCATGATTTACGCTAACGTATTCATAGGTGCTACCAATAACTTGCGAATTCAAAACGAATAAGAATCAGAAACATTTGTGTTAGTTTGGCGAAACTGAATAAGACGGGCCCAAAGGGGTTTACACGTCGGTAGACAAAATTTTGAACAGTTGTTCTAACATCATGTTAAATTATTTTATTAATTAAAACCACAAATTAATAATTAATTAATTTCATTAATTAATAACAATAATAGTAGCAAAAAGCAGTTAAATTTAATTTACTGTCATAAAATAGGTATTATAAAATTATTTTTTTTTTTTTTGGGAAATTCTATCAATTTTTTGTTAATTTTTTTTTATTACACTTTGCCGGCGGACCGGTTGCTGACTTCATGCTTAGCCTTACGCAATGTTAGGTTTTACAGTGGACCAGTTTCCAGTGCCCTGCAGAAGTGTATCTGTAAAACATTAGATAACATTTTTTGGATAAATTCTGAATCACCCTTGTATAATCTTCAAATCTTGCTCTCAACATGATATTGAATACCAAATATCTAAATCTAATCTGAATATTAAAAATAGAGAAATTTAAAATAGAAACAAATAATTAAAATTATGTAGGTATAAGTTTGTGATTTGTTTTTACAGATTTCTGCAATTTTAAATCAAATAGTCAAACAAATTATTGACATAGTCATTAAAATTTAAATATAGCCACTTTAAAGATAAAAATTTTGACATCCACTAAATATGTGGGTATACCAAAATATACCTAAAATTGATTTCAGTTACCAGCTCTTTGAACTGGAATTATGTATAATTTAAATGACCATAAAATGTATTTAATATTATTCAGTGACCCACCCGTCTTTATATTTCCTGTTCTACTTTCACCTAAGGAACATCTGTATGTAAGCCCTTATGCTAGAAGGTAAATATATCGTCTGTCGAATTTCCTACGATATTCATGTAAATTGCAAAACCGTATACTTAATTCGTTTAATAAAAGACGATAGATGTAATATATTGTTGACCTAAATAGATAAAATAAAGTTGTGCTTTGTATTTATATGAACAAAACAGTACTTTTGTTATGGCAAATTCCTCTTTACAAATAAATACATCCAAATAAATATATTATCAATTTTTATTGCATACGAGCGATAATAATTTTTATGATGTAATTTTTTAAAGCGTTGCGTGTGATTAAATTAAAATAATTTCCATAATAAATCAAACATTATCAGAGTAACCTAAATAATAATATCAATATATAATTTCCAATAAAGGCATATGTTAGTTACAGAAAAAGATAAACTATAGGGAATAAAATGATAATAAAAGGTACAAAAATGTTAATTATTTGTATGAAATCAGACGATGTTAATTTATTCGACATGTTAATATATTACTCGTATTAATACAGTTGTATTGAGACAAAAAATTACACAAGATGAACTTCTGAAAAAATTATTTGTATTCTAAAATATATTTTGCTTTTAATTTATGACAGACTTTAAAGGTGTTCAAAAGTAGACGCATTCTAACAAAAAGTAAGTAAACGATAAGTTAAAAACCAATAAACGTGAAAATAAGTACTGTTGTAAGAAACTCTGAGATAAGTAAATGATCAATTTCGTTATGTTTCTCTCTTTATTTATTTTATTTTATTTAATACATTACTCAGCAGAAAATCCAATTATAGGATGAGTAAAACAACAAATAAAAGTGACAAATATAAAATAAGAAGAATTAATTACTAAACTAAAACTATGACATATACTCATAAGTAATAAACAAATGACAGCAGATACAAAAGTAGAAAACAAAAAGAGAAAGTTTAGACTTGAAAAATATTGTTAATTGCATTGTTGCTACAGGTAAATATATCAATTTCATTTTACAGATCGTCGCAAGTTAAACACTTCGAAATAAAGGTGAAAATTTAAATAAATTCGTTTTGGTTTTCGGCAAGTAAAACAAACAGCTACTAAATGTTGCATGATTGTGTATTTGACAATCACATATATTATGTAAAATTTTATTAGGAAATGGCCAAATGCATATTTCTTCGTTGGTCCAGACTATACACTTTAAATCCATGTTGTGAGGAATACCCCTGAGGATAATTCTGACGAAATGAAAGTAACTTTAAAAATCGCCTACGAACATCTTCAGTTTCAGACTGAAATATCGTATTCGAGTTTAGATGTAACAAGAACGTTGAAAAGTGTCATATATATTTATATATCCGAAAAGCCATAGGACTTTCTAGTTAGAAATCGTAGATTTTTCGTAGAGTGAACGATTTTGTCAATATGAAACAGTTTACTATCAAAATATAGACCTAGATCTTTTACAGTTTCAATATTTAGAATAATGACATTCATATTATAATTATATAATACAGGATAGCGTTTTCTAGAGAAAGTCATTACAGTGCAGTGGCTAGTATTTAGAGAAAGATTGTTAATGATACACCAATCACGAATACGGCTTAGGGAGTGCTGTAACTTAACACAGTCATCAATGGTAGTAACATCACTATAAATTTTATCAACCATCCCCATAAGAGATAATTGCAATCAAGATTTTGAACTACATCGTTAATATAAATAACAAACAACAAAGGTCCTAAAATGGACGTCTGAGGTACACCCGATGTAAATAGCACTAACTCAGGCATGTAAGCGTCACATTGAACATATTGATATAGACTATTCAAGTAAGTACTGGACAATTTTAGTAATAAATCCGATAATTCAAACAATTGGAGCTTTTGAATTAATATATTATGACCTAACTTATCGAAAGCCATCTACAAAATACAAAATTAGTATACAAAACATCAACTTGAGTATTTGTATCCAAATGTTGAGAGATATATTAGGTGACACATACCAAATTAGACACAGTGGATTTATGTTTCATGAAGCCATGCTGATAAGAACTAATAACTTCCTGTACATATGGATAAAGCAAAGAGCAATTTCGAAGACTTTTCGAGAAACTATAAATAATTGTAATAGGTCTATAATTATTAATATCAGATTTGACATTTTTTTGCAATCACGTCACAATGTGATCAAAATGGCATTTTTTAAAGCTTGCAACTATAAATCGCTATAACTGAAGGTATTCGTCTGAAAATAATCTTCATTGGGTTCGAGAACCCTACGTTTTAACTTAGCTCCAACTTTAACAGTTCTTTATCCAAACAATGAGAATAATGAAGTTCCTTCGTCCAATAATATAGTTTCAACAAGACGGAATCTTTTCTCACTTTGGTGTTGATGTCCGAACATTTCTTGACAACTTTCGACTAAAGATAGGGCGTTGGGAACCAACTGAATGGCCACCACGTTTATCTGATTTAACCTTCTTGAATTCTTCCTGTGGGTTTATCTAAATAGAGGTCTATTTAGTAAACCAAATAATTTAGAGGACCTACAGCTACGAATTAGAACTATAAAGAAATATCACCCCAGAAATTACTGTTCAATATAAGGTGTTTACGTACGTGCCGTCAGAATGGATGACATTAATACCGCACTTTAACTTGTATTTAAAAAAAACTCGTGTAAATACACAAAATCCATCATAACACGGAGTGGCTGCACTTGAAATACTGTAAGATTAAAAAAAAAATAGGTGCAATTTAGAAAATTATTTTAAAATACATTGTTTACATTTAGCAATCTCTTTAAAAAAAAAAAAATAAGTTGATGTATTTCATAATTTAAAAAAAAATAGAAGCTGTGAATATTGTGTGTAACTTTATCACCACCCAAAGATAAGCATTTAAATGTTTTCGTGATTTCGCTCTCATTATTTGAATCATGTAAGACACAATGACACAAACAGTTTGGCGACACATAGAGGAAATATAAGAGGGAAGGAAGTATATTTTGGTGATGATCTTATTTATACTCAATACCAAAATAGTAGGCCTTTTTGAGAATAATAGCAAATGGTCAAGAAGTGTTAAAAATATAAAAAAAATATTTGCACAGAAAGATTAAAAATACTTACTTTTTAGAATTTGTCCTGAAGAAACGAAAATGAAACGTCAATCGCCATAAAAGTATTAAAAAAATTAAAGTGGTATTTTATTACATTACTAGTATGTATTTGTTCACATTTCGGACAAATGATAGATCTGTAAAAAAATGTCATGTCATGTGCACGTTTAGTTCGAAATCTATGTTGTACTTTTATTGAAATAGTAGTAGGTTATATGCAAATAAGAAGTAAATTATTTTAACGTTCTTAACTTCTGAACCTTGGAATTTAACATAAAAGATTTCAAAACATGCTGCAATAATCAATATGTCGTAATTTAGTACCTCCTGTATATTTTCACGTTGTTTTGCATTTGATATCATTTTTACGTGATTTACAATTATTATTTTATCCAGTTACATTTTTTAAAAAGTCCACACGTTAATGTACTGTTTCATTCATGCATATTCTTTGAGTTTTTAATACACCATTTCTTCAATCTACAACATGCAAATATAATATAAATGGTCGCATTTATAAGAAAACAAAACGAATGTGAAATGTAAGAAGACGCCTGAAAATAAATTGTAACTGGGTCAGATATAATTCAACCAGGGACGGCTTTAGGTGGTTTGATATCCAGATATAATAATGAGTAAAAAAAGGAGAAACATTAAAAAATAGCTAGTTATGATATACATGTTAAAAGTAAGATTCGTGAAGTTAAAAAACTCGCTACGCTCGTTTTTTAATCATCTTCATTCACAAAATAAAATCACTTTTAACACGTATATCATACAATATTTTTTCTACAAAACAATCGGAAGAACTTTAAACTCAATAAAAATAAGAAATCAAAAAATACCACACAGAGCGCAATGTTTATGAACCAAAATTTTTGTAGCAACCAGTGCTTTTGATATACTTTTAACAGGCGTGTCAAAAAATGACATTTTTAACATCAAAAATGACAATTAAAAAGCCCACTTTTAACAGTTTTGTAGAAAAAAATAATTAGTCCATTAGAATAATTATAAATAAGTACTTATTGTTTCAATGAAGATCATACATACAGCAGGTCTTGAAGCGTGATAAACCTAAAAGTAATCTTATTGTCTTTCATCTCTCAACTACTTAAAACCTTCCCTATACTTGCAACATTGCACAATTGTTAGTGTTTGTAGTCACTACTGGGTGCAAATAGTCTGCAGATGACTCAGTTGTGCTATTTTCATTGAAATAAAAATTGAAGTAAATACATGCATGATTGTGCATATGCATAAAAAGTTCTGTTTATAAAAAGAAACGAATGTGACATTGATTGTAAAATTAATTTTCACAGAAACTTAAGTGAATTCAAGGATAGCCATTTTTTCTTTAAAACTTTTCAAGAATTATTGGACTGGATTGCGTCATTTGTTGGAAGGCAATATTACACAATGTTTGCTTTAAGTTGCCACCCTTTACATCGGTTCATTTACTCTTACCGATCAATAATTTTAACTTTAAATGTCAAACATATTCACAGGAAGGTGTTAAGTGTTGTAACGGCTGGAATTGTTACTAAAATATAAATATTTTAATTAGTTGCTTAGTACAAATTCTAAATAATCGTCACTGAAAGTCAGGAAGAAATAGTAGAAAAATTTTCAGCTGAAAACGGACCGATTTTTTCAGCGCTGAACATTTTTTTAAATTTTGTTGGAAAATTTAACAATTTCAAATTGTTCGAAATAAAGTGATCGAATTTTCTATTACACTGAGTTCACGTTTTTAAAACATATTAAAAAAAAACTCAAAAATTTGCTGATATCTTTCAGTGAACATGCAGTGCGATTTACAAGTCCTAATCTCCTCGATTATTCCTCGTAGTGAAGAAGAAATTGATTTCTTGTTAATATTAAATAATTCCATTCTAGTTATTCATATAGAGTTCTGGTCTGAAATGAAATAAATTCTGTAGGATAAGAATTGTATTTTTCGAGTTAAGTTTTGAGGCAACTTTTTTCTTCACGATACCTACTGCTGGTATGATAGACAACCCAATATAAATATTTATATATATATATATTTCGATCTTGACTCCAATCGCGCGACTTCACTCAAAATTAAACAATTTTTTATATAAGTATTATAAGATTTTTGTTTACTTACTGGAAGTAGTGGGTTCCATCTCTGAACTTATTTTTAATTCGCCCCCTGTGAAGCATAGATAATGCAGTTCGAAATCCATGAACACTTTATTTATTTATTTATTGAAATAAAATATCCAATAGGCGAAACCCATTTACAGGATAAGCTGACTGCTAAAAAAAAGAGTGTAAATAAAAACATGAATACAATGGTAATCATAGTAAAACACTAAGTAAAACATTAAAATGCAAATACAAAAAAAAATAATATAATTAAAAATTAAAGGATATAAAAGAAATTATGCATCAGTACAGCAATAGAAGCAAATTGAAAAGGAATAGGACACATAAGAGGTTAACCGAAAAGCTGCTTATCAAGTGTACATGATAAAATATCTAAGTTACATTCTACTTCATGATAGTTACTTAAAATTTGGTGCAATGGGGATTTAACTAACATATTTGTACACTTCGGCTCTATTCATTCGAATATTCAAATGTCTTAATGTGAACAGAATGTTATATGTAGTGATTTTCATTTTTCGTAATTTTTGGCAGCTTTCTGCGCTTCAAGTCAAACTGTGTAATGGTGCAAAGTCTTAGAAGCAAAACTTTTCTAAAGTCTGACTACCATTTATACCTTGATTCAACCACTGTGAATTAGCGTGGCTAGGTACTACGAAGCTAGGAATTTCATAAATCAAGAAGGCATAACATGCATTTGTTTTGCTGTATTATTCAATACACCACACCGTCTCTCAAAACCTCTTGAAATAGTAAAGTTGAACGTTTTTATTTCTATTGCATTATTACGAATTGAAGAAATTGCCTGAAGAAAAAAGGATAAATGGTATACATTTCGGATAAATAGATATTGTCAAATTAAAAATCAGTATTTAAATCATCATAATTCATCATCGTCATGAACATTCATAATCAATTAGTTTAACTGAAAAATGAAAATGATTATCACTATACAGGGTGATGTTGAACTTATCTAAAAAAAATTGGGAATAGCTGCGTCATGGAAAATGTGTCAATATCGGATAAACAAATTTTGTAAAATTTTTATAGTTTCCAAGAAAAAAAATATTATATTATACTATATTAAGTTCTAGTAGTTTCAACCGTTACATTACTGGGCTACCGTAGTCTCTAGCTAAGCGATTTCAAATATGCGATTACTTATCGCATTAACTTTCTTGTGGTGCAAGTATTTACATTAGTTTTTCAAATATCAAAAATGGCTTACATATAGCAACTCGTTTTAATTTATAATGAAGTGAAAATGTTTTAGCAGAACGATTTCTCGGTAAAAAAACGTGCCAAATGCAGCTACTTTTACAACGGCGTGCAGTGAGCTCAATTGTAGTGCAAACGCAGTCTTGACGCGAGAAATTTACAACCGATGCGTGGAATAGATGGAGGTCCAGGGTGTCCACGGCGTTTTGCAACAGTGTGACGTAACATACACTAGGCGCAATTATATTTGTACCATGTGCAAAGTGTTCAAGCATTAATAGCAGGGGGTTGGACGAGGAGGGCCGGTACCATAACCGCCACGATCTCCTGACTTTAAGTCATTTGGACTTAGTTTTGTAGGGTTATTAAAATGATTTACGCAAATGTGTCATAGCTGCTGCCAATAACTTACAAGTTCAAAACAGACAAGAAGCAGAAACATTTGTGTTAGTTTGTAGGAACTAGGTAAGACGGGCCCAAAATTTTGTTGTAATATAGTCAGAAATTTGACAAGAGGGGGTTCAGTGAACAAAGTATTTCAAACTAGATTTTTTCAATAAAAAAAAATTAATAATTTTTAATAAATTGAAACAATAAAAAGTAAATAAAAAACAATCTCATTATAGACATGTGAATAATAAACAGGTACGAACAATATTTGTTACAAAAATGACAAAAATAAGATTAGAACTTAGTAGCAGGTCCTAATGTAAGGTTTCCGTAGGAGATCTAGTTCACTGACCGCGTTGCTAAATCTTGGAGAATAGAGTGATTGCAGGTTTGTAGTGAGACATTACCTATATGACCCAACCAACCCAACCCATGGGGGGGTTCTGACCCACAACCCCCCCCCCTGGCTACGCCACTGAATATAAGGTATGTCAAACTATATTACTAAGTAGTAGTAGTAGTTATTACTAGTGGCAAAAGCAGTTGAATTTGCTGCATTAAAATAGGTTTTGTAAAATGTAATTTATTTCATTCCGTGGTTAATTTACGATTATACGCCTTGTCAGGTTTTACAGTGGACCAGTTGCTAGGGTCGTGCGGAGGTATATTATTAAATTACTTTTGAACTGCTCTTTTTTTATTTTATTTAAAAAAAAATGTATTTGGAAATCCCCTGTAGATTCAAAATTTTTTTAGATAAGTTTTGAATCACCATTTATACAGTATGCGCAAAAAGTATGGAATAAATTCAATAAAAACGAAACAATTATTTTTTGGGAAAAATCCTCGAACAGGTCGATTTTTAATTTAAAAAATACATATTTTAGCGTAAAATGCGATTTTCAAATGTCATTTGTTTTCGAGTAATGACGTCATCGATTTTTTTTAAATGGCAACACCATATTTTTTTGCTTGATTCTGAAAGATCGTTTAATTCTCTATCAGACAGTACTAAAATTTTGCCCGCTTACATCGGAAAGTTTTCGAGTAAATGACGATTGAATGTTAGAAAACGCAAATCAATTAAAATAAAGCAAAAACGTTATCAAGTTTAGTTTTTCGAATTCCATAGTTCTTTTATGGATCACGTAGGTGAAAATCTTTGCAAAGTGTCATTGTCACACCGACTTTCTAATAAGTATCGTAAGCGACATAGAAATTATTATTCAATTTAAAGTATTATAGCACATTTAACTGGTACTCAAAGAATTGAAATTTTAATTTTTATCGGATGCGGGAATATGACTAGAACTCAGTAGGAAGTTTGCGATTTATTTAAAGAAAAATATCCAGATCGCCCTATCAGCCAATCAACAGTCAGTAAGGTTAGAGTCTAAATTTAGAGAAACTGGCTATGTTGTAAATATTCCAAAACCTGGACGTCCAAACATTAATGAAAATCAGAAACAGAACATTTTGATAAGTATGGTGGATAATCCTCATAATTCTTCACGATTGGTTACATTAAACAATGACAGTAGTCAGAGCACCGTGCTGCGTATCTCGAGGAAAGAAAAATATCATCCCTACAAAATTCAACTTGTGCAGGAACTCAATGAAGATGATCCCGATCGCCGCTTACACTTTTGTGAAATTCTAATGGATTTATGTCAAGGAAATAGAAATTTAGACCGGCAAATACTTTTTTCAGATGAGGCCACATTTTGTCTGAATGGTACAGTAAACCGTCAAAAGTGCAGATATTGGAGTCGGTAAAATCCTCATTGGATGGCAGAGGCACATACCCAACACCCTCAGAAATTAAATGTGTGGGCTGGAATAGTTGACGACAGAACAGTAGGGCCTTTCTTCTTTGAAGGAACCCTTACAGGACAAAGATATTTAGAGTTTCTAGAAAATGACCTTGTTCCAGCCCTTGCAGTAATTTTTCCTAACGATAATGACTCTGACATTCCTGACGATACCATATGGTTTCAGCAAGACGGTGCACCTCCGCACTATGCGCGCCCTGTATGAGATTTTTTGGACAACTGTTTTCCTGGGAGGTGGATAGGCAGACGCGGACCGATAGAATGGCCTGCAAGATCGCCAGATCTTACACCTCTTGACTATTTTTTATGGGGATACTTGAAGTCAAAAGTGTACATTAATAAACCACGTAATTTAGAAGAACTTCAAAATCGCATTCGGGACCAAATACGCAGAGTTACCCCAGAAATCATTCATAATGTGCAAGAAGAATTTCTTCATAGACATAGCACAATCAAGGAAAAAAATATGGTGTTGCAATTTAAAAAAAATCTATCGACGTCGTTACTCGAAAACAAATGACATTTGAAAATCGCATTTTACGCTAATATATGTATTTTTTAATTTAAAAATCGACCTGTTCGAGGATTTTTCCCAAAAAATAATTGTTTCGTTTTTATTGAATTTATTCCATACTTTTGGCGCATACTGTATATAGCAATAATATCATTGATAAAGGTAAATACGTATCTAAACTTGTGTAGTGGAATTAAAAGATGCCGTTATTGTGAGGTGAAATATTTTTCGATTTTCTAAATTAGATGAACTGATGTTTGTTCATTTAATAAAAATGACACTATCATGCCAAGTCAGTTAGTTACGAATGTAAAATATCGTCCTTGAACCACTTAACTGAACCACAAGTGCAACGGGTAGATAAAATAGGACTGCTGCATCACCACGTCTACTGAGACCGAGGATTAATTTGTTATTGGTTTTGTCACTAATCACAAACGCTTGCGAATTGTTTTGGTCTGATATTTCCCCATCAAAAGTACAAATATCCTCCGGTGAGGAAGAGAGAATTAAATTGGGCCGGGGACCGTTGATTACCAGTGTTGCTGTGTTTCCTAGGTTACGAAGACGCTATTCAGCTGTTACTAGGGTACTGTCGATCAGCTGATATCATTCATCGTTACGGAAGGGGAGCCAATCAGCTGGGGCATGGGTCCCCTACTTGCGCTCCTCGGCTGGCCGGTTCTCGACACTTGACTCGAAATCAGAAGCTTAGTGCGCTCAGGCGCTTCTGCAGAAATAAGTTTGTTTCTTGGAATTTATGTAGTTTTAATGATAAATTGTATACCTTTTTGTAGTGTTTAGGATAGACTTAATTTTACTAGTACTGTGCTATTTTTGTAGTAGACGTTTTTTGTATTTTTATTATATCTATTCGATTTTTTAGCGGTATACCAGTGTGTCGTTTTTGTGTCATTGAACTCTCTCCGGCCGCTTTTTTTAACTACTTGGTGAGGAGTGTGTTTTGTGTGCTTGTTGATATAATTCGTTAAGGTGAAATCCATTGCCAAAATTCCGGTAGCCAACGGGAGCCTCGGGCTTGTCCACGAAGGGACTACCATGGGGCAAATACCACAAAATGTAAGTCACAACCTCCAAAAAATTATTCTGTCCAAACTGCTGCTAGTTATATTCCAAACATTTAGTTATCACTATTCTGTGACCGGTATTGCCTTATTTATTTGTTAATAACGAAAATAATCCATTTTGATGAAATCAAAAAAGATATTATTATTATATTTTTTAAATATCCTGTCTACATATTTGCGAAGACCAAAGCAAGATTGAAAACAATGTTGATTGATATTGTAACAAGTTTTGATGCATATCATATAAATCTGAAAATCTGTAGTTTTGTTATGATCTTAAATTTGGATTCATGCATTCTGTCTATCTGCTTTGTTGTTTGTGTTAAAGCTTGGAAATATAAAATGTTGTAGTTGGTAACTTATGTTTTTTTTTATATCAATATTAATGTTCACCACACGAACATTTCATTTTTAATAGGTTACATGAGGGATTATAACATTAAAAGAATTAGTCCTGTACGATAGAAGATTTAGTAGGTAACCCTTAAAAGGATTGTGTGCCATATCTTTGTCTGTAGAAGAGGCATATTTTTTATTCAAATTTAATACACTAAGCTCTAATTTCTACATAACGCTCTTTAATATCTTAATAATATTAATGCATCTAACTAAAAAGCCTATTAATGTATGTTAATGCCACAGGATTCGTAGTAATTCCTGCAAAATACTTGTGTAGTACCTACTTAGAAATACCGATGTCTAACACCCTGTAATGCCTGGATTTTGTAAATTTCAATGACTCGACAGTTTGCTCTTTTGTAAAAGTAACATAAGTATTTAAAACATCGAAAAATAGAATAAATCAAAATAATTGTATTAATTTGGTTAATATGTTATTTCAGTAGATATATTAATATTAATTTTCAGTGACCCATATATTTGGAGAAAATTATTTAATAGATCAAAACTTAAAAAGAAAGTATTTCATATTACTTTGAACTAATTTGAACTAATTTTAAGTATAGGCGTATAGCTTATCATGTCAAATAAATATTATAATTGCAACGTCATTGCAAGAATCATTTTATCCAGGAGAATACATTTATTCTTCATGGCAGTAGTTGTCCCTCGAGTTTTCCTAATCATATCACATTACCAACATTACATTCTGTTATTCCATTGCGTATTTAGTATTCTTTTCCAGTGATCAGAGATCAAATAGCCATCCCCATGGAATTAAATATTCACTTATTCAGTCTTATCCGGAAAATATTGTTTTTAAGTTATTCAATAGGTACCTATACGTCATTTACAACTCAAAATTACAATCATCGTAACATCCATCTAAATATCTGATCTTTTTTTATTAATAATAGTTTTCGGTAATGGTAAGTTACTGTGTGCCTTTGTATAGTGATTCCAAGTTACTATTTCGTTCTTCATCTTGTGAATCATACTTTTAAATATTCTGCACCTATTTTCACATTTATTTTTAGGAATATCGTTATGGTGATGACTGTTTTCCGAAAACAATGTCATATCCTCTTAAAGAAAACAGTTGCTATAGTTTCTTGTAAATAATCTGAACAAATAACTCCACACTGAGTTTTTCTTGCATCTTTTTTAACATCTATCTTAACATTTGATTAATAGTCCTACTGCTTCTATCGATTATTGCTCTTATATCCTTGATATTTTCGTAAATAGAAACTGCTAAATGTTGAGACTTTTCAGATACAAATGAGAAAAGTTTTCTGATGCCGACTCGTATGCTAATGCTATGAGAAAAAGTACTGGGCAATAATGATACGATAAGTCGATCTTAATAAAGGCTTTTTAACAAAGCAGCATTTAATATGCGATAAAAACTGAAAAACAAATGATTCAGCAAGATAAAATAACAATAAACTGACAGCACTACTACTTTTTATCAGTAATAGTTAAGTAGACATAATGGTGTCTTGCGTAGACGCTTTTCAGACACGCTTCATTTCCTTCTGGTAACGCTTAGATAAAATTGCTTGTGCTTATTGTAATAGTATCTCTACATACCTATTAATTATTTTTTGCCAAGTGTGCATTGAACAATGTCTCATATTTATCAATATGAATAATTTTATTAGTTTAATGAGACTAATGTCTTAAACTTTCCTTCCATTTGTTATTAATTATGTATTTTCTGATGTAGCTACAAAATGTGACGGTAAAATATCAAATGGACACCATAAGGAAATGGAATTGATGAGAAAATATACTTATACAATAATTGTTTAGTATTCGCGAAAAACTATATCGCATACCTACTTTCAAAAAATAATTTCCCATTAATTAATGTTCAATGTAATAAAGTCATCGGTGACACAAAAAGTATGTAGGTACCAAAAAATGTTAGAAATAGATAATTTCAGACAATTAATTTATTATTTGATAAATTAGCCCAGTTTTATCTTTATCAATATCAATTAACTATTGGTTCGTACAAAAAAACTGCAGAACTTTTTATTTTTTAAGGGAATAATTGCAACATTAAGGAAGTAGACGAGATATGAATCAGTTTATAGATGCAGAAAAATACTTGTGTATTTGATTGTTCCAATTTGTTACAGAATGCATAAACCCGAGATTGAATCACTAAATTTGTATTAGATAATTTATTCATTTATAACAAAATCATTTAAAACAGATATATTCTCTAACTGTTTTATAGCTATAGGTCATTTTTTGTCGAACCATATCTGGTATAACATATTAGTCACTAATTATATCAAGGCATTATCACTAATTATTTAAATAATGAAATATGGGCCCCTTTAAGGTAAAATACGTGGGAACTGCAGTATTGATACTTGACGCTTCAGTCTCACTAAAAAAACATGACTATTCAAAATCTGATTTTCTGCAGTTTTATTGCATTTTATCAAAAATATAGGCAGAAAACAGTCATGCCAGTAGAGCCGTTCCGACTCTGATCTTTAACTGTGTGGCATGATAAGCAGGATGATGTCATTTTAAACTGGTCGATCAGAAGTAGTAAACAAGACAAATGAATAAGATATAAAAATAATTTCCGCATATATTACTTTCAACTGAAACAAAAATGTTCTAGAATCTACTATCTAACACTAAATATACCTGCTTGAAATAAATGTGTTATGAAGGGTACATTAAATATATTTATTTGAAGACGAATCAGAAAAAATCATATGAACATTTGCATAAAGTTGGAAAGGCGCAGATAGGTACGTAGATTAAAATATTTAGTGAATGTATCATTTTTATATCGGGTCCAAATATCTTTTGAAGTTATAGATAGAAACAGTTCCATCCTAGAACATAACGATGTGTTGTAAATACGTATTTATTTTCTATAATTTTTCAACTTGCAGAAGTGTTACTCCAAAACAAATATGTTAAACTAGCTCCAAAATCTAAGTGCTTATGGAATGTATTCATTTCATTTAAAAAAAAATTGTTCGCAGAGTAGGATAAATAGAAAACAAGCACATACGTTTTAACTTATATTTGATATACTTAAATGTTTATATCTCGAATAATTTTTACCACTACTTGTTTGCATCTTTATCTTTTGGATTTAACTTGTTTTGTGAAGAAGACAGTTTGATTTGTCTGAATTTAATAGATTCTAGGTATAATTAACCTCACATTTAATATTTTACTGATAAATTTTATTACTGCTTGCTTACCTATGTTGTTTTGCATTTGGTGACATTTTTCAAGTAAAAGTTCTCAAATAAGATTTTTTTAAATAACTATTCACAAGCAAAAACACAGCAAGTTAATATTTGATCAATTTTGAGGTCTCATAATTTTTTTTATTTTTAGTTCAATTTTTAGCGAACTGTAAATAAAATGACTACCTAATTTGAACTTGTATATCCTGTTTTTTGTTAAATACTGGTATTTTAGTTATTTTACAGGGTTAATTAAAAAGTTGTTGTATAACCCTAATTTTAAAACACTTACACATACACTTACACATTTTAAAACAATTTTTGTTAAGAACCATTCCTTTCCCACATTTTGTTTTTTGACTCATGTCTTTGCATTGGTTCATTTTCAAGAACGAAATGAACTTGTCACCAACAGTTTACTTCAAGTTTACGTAAGACCTATACTCCTACCATGGTTTTAAGTGCTGAAAATTACGCAAAATTTGTTGCTCTTGTTGAAGATGGACATAATTATGAATATGATGCAAGAATTCTTCATGTTCATCGCTCTACCATCAAAAGAGTTGCACGTTCAGTCTCCATCTGAGCTGTAGAGGAGGTTCAGTAATGGTATGGGCAGAAATAATCCGGGAGATCTGTACTGAGTTAGTGGTCATCGATGGATCCTTCACGACCCACTGATATACTAAGAAGATATTATCCAATTCTGTTGTACCTTTTTGTGGACGATGACGACTTTATTCTAAAAGTGTGTTACACAATACCTCGCTGAAGTTGGTATTAACAAATTGAAGCCAGCATGTTGGTGTGATCTCAATCCCATAGAGCATGTGTAGGACATGCTTGGTAGGCCAGTAAATGAGCTTTGTTTAGCACTTCAGGTAAAATAGAAAAATATTCCTGATGTTATTCGCAACCTTATTGACAGTATGAACCGACGTATGCAGGCAGTTATAAGAGCTGGAGGTGGTAATACAAAATATTGAGCTAAATTTGTTGTAAAAAGTACGTTTTCTTAGGTTAGTTAAATTGGTTTGTTTTGAAGTTGAATTTAGGTTTATATAAATACATTTTTTATGTAAGTTTAAAAATTAACCTATGCACCTAAAGACATGAACAAAAAAAAATTAAATGTGGGAAAGGAGTGGTTCTTAACAAAAATAGGTATTTTTAGGGTTATACAACAACGTTTTAATATAAAAAATATACAAGTTGAAATTAGTCAAAAAAATATTGAAATTGAACTAAAGATAAAAAAGATATGAAACGTCAAATTTTACCAAATATTAACTTGTTGCATTTTTTTACGTGTAAATACTAAACATACCTACTGGTTTTTATAATGCAACTTTCTTTTTGAGTGTGGCTTTGGAAAGAAGCAAACAAAAAAACAATGGAAAGTCTGATAATTTTTAAACCTAGATATAGAAACAAAAATATTCTAGAATTATTTTTAAAGTGTTACGTAAACTTAGTTGACTTTTGCTCCCAGACTGGTATGAATTATGATCATTCTGTAACAATGTCGATAAATAAATCATTAGTCCTTGAGATATTTATCTGGACTAAACTTTGTAGGCACAAAACAACTTCATTTGATTCATTTCACGTTATCTGATCCAAAATACACTCGAATTAAAAATATTTCAGTGAAATTATGAAATAAACACCCGGTATTTGCTTTATCTGTTGTACGTGAGGAACAGATGCTGTAGATGTGTCATGTCATGTAAAATTCGAGGCTTGCCCAACGTAAATTTAGCAATTTACTATCTAACCCGGAAATTTACATGCAGGAAGTGATTTTTTCTTATTGCTTCATAGAGAACAATGTATTGAAAGTATCTTTTATAAACGTATTTTAAGGTGACAAATTTTTGATAAATCTACTTATAATAAAACAATATTTTGCATTGCAACATTGACTGTTTTGGATGTTCAAGGTAAACTGTAATTGTTATTGCTATAATTTTATGGCATTTCGACCAATTAAAAATGTAAATGTTGTTAACAAATGTGATACCTGAGTTTATATATTTATCGATATTTATTTACCTATTTTATTTTCATCTTTTTCAAAACTTAAAAAAATTACAGGTTATCGTTAATTGAAAACATGGTACATATTAATTCCAATATATTTACAGCAATCTGTTTAACTTAATACATTTTTTTTATTTAATTGGGTATTTCTTCCACATAAATTGAATATTATGTAACATATAAAAATATAACGAACGTTGAATTAGCGGCCGCAAATATTATTCACACAAATGTCAATGTATAATAAACATTGTTAATTAAATACAATTTGTGCTTGTTTTAGTTTAGGTAATTTGTAAGCACTTATTAACTAATCTAGGCGAGAACATTACGAAATTAACAACTTCTGTATCTATTACCATTTACAGTTCTTAATTATCACTCAGAGGTGACCTGTAAAATTTTTGCGGGTTTATGAACATGCACATAACTATACAGGCTGTTCCGCATAACAACTGACACAGAGCAGGTTTTTCTTCTGGAAATTAATATCCTGGTGCAAGATAAACTCGCAAAAGTCACTCGTCAATTTAAATCTTGACGCAATAACTCTTGCACTTTTTGAATGTGATGTGGATGTAAGTAGTAGATTATGTTTAAGAATTCGGTATACAGAAGTTCTTGATAATTCAGTTTGTAAAATATTTTCATCTTGTACCCTTATTAGAGTAGGACGTTCTCGGATATTAATAAACTTTCCTGTCATTAGAGGACGTCTTTCGACATTAGAAAATTATTCTCTATGGGGAATCCGAGGGGGAATCACTCGATTTGGAAATCTCCTACGATATTACAATTTCCCTCAGAGAAGTAATATGTAAATTTTACGCCATTTTCACAACAGTCCAATAAATAAAATAGTTTTATTACTGTCAAATTTTAATTATTTTAATTAATGCATTTTTCCTAGAAAACCTCAAAGTTTAAAATTTACCAGGAGTAAAAAAAGTGTTTTAAATTCAATTCTGGGATGTTTTGATTATTTTTAAATCAAATTTTCTACAACACAAAATGATCATACATACTGCTTAGATGTTAAGATTTTATACAGCATACGAGTGTCGATACGAGTAAATTATTTAACGGGATTTCTATATCACGACACAATAATTGTGCTGTCTCAAATTTTATTTATACTCCAACGATGTCCATATCTTCAAATTTCATGCTTTTAACAATAAAAACATACTTTTAATGAGAGCAGCAATTTTTCCTGTTTACCGAAATGTCCATCTTCACGCTGTTTAGGTATATACAGGCTCTATCACATAAGAGGGCCACTCCCATGTATCTCGCTTAATATGCGAGACACGTCAGAAATCTTTAATTGTTTTTTGTTGCATTTTTGGAGGCCTTTGTGCTCGTAAAAACAAATTTGAGATCCATGGCCAACTTTATGAGTAATAACAAAAAAACCTGTAATGTGCCCAAACTTTAAGGCTGTCTTAATTTTTTCTATTAGATATATATATTGGTTTTTACATTAGAAGCAATTGAGTCTTTAAAATTATTTTGACACAGACAATGTAATAAAATAATATTATAAGAAAATCTGTATTTTGCATAAAAAAAGTACATTCTGTTGTGTATTATTTTTTTGCAATTGGCGTCTTTAAAACAGATTCTACATTATCTTGAGCAATACGAAAATATTTAGGTTCATTTTTTTTAACTAAAATTGAAAAAAATGTACCTAATAAATATGAAAGATAAGGGCAACATGTAGTATATTGCATGAAAGTCGAAAAAACAGACAATTTTTTGTGGTCATAGTCTGCTTCAATAAAAATTTTTCTTATCCGCCTAGAGGGCGCAGCGAACCACATACGATATTTCAAAAATCTGTTTATATCAGGTGGAAGATATCAATTTTGCAATAAAAATTTATTACCAATAAGTTTTCTCTATCTCTTAAATAAAAAAGTTAGACAGCCTTAAAGTTTGGGCACTTAACAGGTTTTTTTGTTATTACTCACAAAGTTGGCCATGGATCTCAAATTTGTTTTTACGAGCATAAAGGCCTCCAAAAATGCAACAAAAAACAAAAAGATTTTTGACGTGTCTCGCATATTAAGCGAGATACATGGGAGTGGCCCTCTTATGTGATACAGCCTGTATATATATTTGATTGACATTCTCTGAAACTGGACAAATAAAGTTAAATTCATCAAAACTTTATTTCAACGTTTGTTCTGTGAATGAAACATTTCATGAATGCATGGTTTGGTTTGCTCGGTTTGAATTCATATCATGTAGTAGACGTAGAACTGATGTTTATTTAAAATTACATGTTTTGAGAATGAGAAGGTAACTCGATTTACGATCCATTCACAGTTATAGATGTAATTTAATTAAGTCATATACGTTTTCAGTCACTATTTTGGCTTCTATTATCCCATGTTTACAAGATAACTTCGTCCATTCCCTTCACATTTCCCTGAATTGGGCATACAATTGTTTTGTATTATTAAATTTCAATCTTTACGAAACAGATAACATCGAAAGATTTTCAGTATTCCTTTTCTCTTCATTCCGTAAAAGAAATAAAAATAGTGATTTTTAAAGAGGGGTATACTCGCGGCAAATATTCAGACGACTAACGTCATACGAACAAATGAATAATTCATTATATTTTCATCGATATAATTAAGGAACTACAATTGAGAGTAACACAGAACTATATACTACACTGAATGTTTGCATTATATATTACACTAATTTGCAAAATATGATTGTTTTTAACGCGATCAAATATCAAAAATTACGTTGACAATAAAAACAATTGCGTAACGTCAGCCGTGACGTAAGACGTCTGAATTCTTTCCACGCGTATAGTAATTTTAGTATACGCCTACTTATTCGAAAATCAAGTGATATGCAATGTTTAATTAAATACATAATAATAGAAATTAATTAGGTTTTGTCTTTCAATAATTTAACCCAGGTTTTTAAGTAAAGCTACTATTTTTTGGGTTCCAGAGTGCTCCAAAAGAGTGGATATGTGCGTTAATTTCTATCACTGTTTCTCATATGTGCTTATTTTTTTAATGAATATAAGTGCGATCGGGAATCCTGGATCTGAAGTATATTCATTGACAACGTTTAATGCAAACAGCAAATAAACTAACGGATCTGTGAGAGATGTAATGTGGAACAAGAAATTTATCAGTCTTAAAATCTTCTACATACAATTTTTAGGTCATCAAATCATTATCCATCATCTGTTAGTTCAACATAAAGTTCTTGAGATTTGTCGGCAATCGTACATATTTTATTTAATTATTCATAATATTTATTAATAGCGATGATTAAATAATTCTTTCCACATTAACTACTGAGAGTGCGTTCTACAAAATATATTATGTTTGCTTATAAATGAAAGTCATTGAACGAGATTTTCAAATGTATTTTATGTGAAATTAGGTAAGTTATGTTTCTAAATATTTCATAACATAACAGAAAAACAATATTTTGTTGTCGAGAAAGTGTTTACACTTTGAGAAATATCAGGTTTCCATGTATGTTTTTGAGATTTTATTGCGTTGTTCTAAGTATCTATAATAAAATGTTTTTTATATTAAACCAACATGTTTGACACTTCATTCATCGTCAAATTAAAATAGAGAAAGAAGGAAATACAGTAAATTATAATTATTACTGAAATGCAATGATATTGTCTATATTTAAGCATTAGTAAGCCATGGAAAATTTAGCGTCAACAATAAACAGGCCACCAGCTGATTGAATCCTAGAAGGCGAGCCTTTTACGTGTTGTATTATCATAGCTGGTTGATATGTTTACGGGAAATATGCCTATATTTCTAAGTATTTGCTTAAGCTGGCTATATCTGTGGCTCAAAATAGTGGAATGTCGATGTAATTTTAAAGTTAGAATTTTAAATTCCGTTACCAAAAAAAATTATACATTATTGGATACTAGAAAGTTCAACTTAGGTAATGTTAGTATTTATATTGCCAAAGTGCAATGATTTTATATTTTAAATATGTATTGAAAGTGGCTATTTTTATGGAATTTTTACATAAACTTCAACAATTAATTTTTCATATTTTTGAAAGCCAAAGTAAGAAAAATGAACACAAACCTCCTTTATGTGTATTTTGCTGTAGTAAAAAATAGTGTTACCTTTTTTTGTAGAAAAAGGTAAACTTAAAATTATCTATGTAGATACCCACATTGTTTTGATTATCGCCATATTTAACCATAGTAAGATCACGTAATATACAGTTATCGGTAATTTTTGAGCCGTAAATAGTTTAGCTATTGCTAGGTAGCAGTATCTGTCAAGGGTGTAAAATCTTACTGTCTTGTACTCTGCTAATATACGGTGACGGCGGCCTTAATTCATTACGATAACTTTTCCAGAAATATAAAAACAGCTTATTCATGAATAAAATTATAAATTAAAAATCGGTTGTTTTTTTTGCAATATTGCGAAAAAAACTTAATCATTATAACTAATTGTTTTAATAATAAATTTTTTTTCCGTTAACCTCGATAGGTATAAACACTTTTAAGGGATGCTAAATCCATCGGTATAATTAGATTTTATACTTATACAAAAAATCGCTAACCAATTTTGTTCAATTTTATAACAAAATATTAAATAAAAATACAAAATGTCAATGACTCTTAAGCTTATTAAAAAAAGACGATTATATTGTACTTCTTTACAGGACTGTTTTCATCTTAAATGTGTCACATTGTATATGTAGCGTCAATGAGTGTGATAATATTTATGTTAATTTCTTGTAATTAAAACACTAAATTACGTTTAAAGCAAATGAAAAATTTCTAACTACATACGCACCTAAATGTTTATAATCAATGTTGACCGCTATTAAAATCAATTTTCAAGTTATTTTGACGTTTGCTAATAGTAATTTAAGACATAATTGCACACTTGGCAACTAATCCTACACTTAATATTTAACTAGACAGTGACTGAAACCGTCACTTCACACAAATTCCGTTAATATTCTTAATAGAGTGCGCAACCAGAACGCATGGACTGTTTAGAAAAAATTTACATGTATTTGCTTTAATATTTCAGTAAGTTATTCACTACTTTAATATGTAAATGGGCTTTTGTTAATTCAAGAAAACCATTAATTCTCAACCACACAAATAACCTCTCTGGATGTTTGAAAATTTACTGTTTTGTTGTTATAATATTGTGTTACCGGTTTAGGTGTATTATACAGGTCCGCATTCAAAATGGACTGATGTAGTTTGCCACTGTTTCAATATAAAAAGCGTCGTACTCTTCGGACGTTTTATAAGCCAATGTCCACCTGAAACGATAAATACATGGATAGAAAATAATTGTTCATTCAATTAAATATATTTTGTCAAATAAATATAGTTAATTAAAATATACAGGGTGTCAAAATTCACTCCCCAGCGGCCGGATATATATTCTAAAAAAAAGTAAAACAAAAATGTAGAATACTAAAATCTCAGTTCTATTATACCTACATTGTAATCAAATTAATAGTAAACAAAATGTTAACATGACAAATCCAAATTATAAAAAAAATACCTATTGAATTAAAAATGCAGAAAGTCTTGATATGAATTTAAATTGCTATCGGTTAAAACAAATATGTTTAAATAAATAAAAATAGTAATTTTATCAAAAACATGATTCCTTAAACTAACGAAATAATTTTCTTCAATTTTAAAATATAACCAATCACGGAAGAACGAGTGCACCCCTCATTGGTGTAATTTCAATTAATTTCAAGTTTTTAGTCTTTTCTTTATTATTTTATTCTATTATTCTATTTATTTATTCTATTATTATTTATTAGCACGGAATAAATTCTCTATACATATTTTCAACATACGTTATGCAATTTTAGATCATAAAATTCGCACAATTATAAATATTATTTTATTGTGTAGGTAATGACCACTAGATGCAGACACTTACATCTCGCGCATTTTTGTTCATCTGTCGATTATCATACAGGTGAACATCAGCTAACAAGCTTGAAGCCGATAAATGTCTGGTGGCACCGTTGTTGACAACTAACTGTGGCTGTTTGCTATAAATTTTTCAGGATTAAGGGAACGCCCGTATTTGCATAGTACATAAATTATGTTTAGTTTCAGTGAGATTGTAATCTCACTAATTGAAAAAAAACGTAATTTATGCTATATTAAACAACAATAATATTTAGTAATTTTAAATTTTTCTTGTCTTTAAATTAAAAGTTATAAATTGTTAATTTGATTTATATGAGTAATCATGTCAAAAATAATTTGTTAAAATATTTCCTTGTTGTGATGATTTGAACAAAATATATTTTATGTTTACAGCATTTGTATTATCTTAACTAAAGAAAATGGTCAGATTGACTTACTAATTGAAATAGAACCAAATATTTTATTAATAATTAATAGAATAAATACTCAAAGAAAATGTATAACTGTCTTAACCAAAGATGTATTTAGAAATCAAAAGAAATAATCAATTGGCTGAAACATATATTTGGTTGTGCTTATATGATCAACTGAATGACCAACCAAGTAATTTGGTTAATCGAATCAAAATTCCTTTGACTTGATCAGGTAGTTTTCTCTGTGTAGGATATATAATTTTAAGCGGAAAGTTTTTAATAATCATGATTAGTAAAAAGTGTGTAGCATACTATAGTATTAATCATAAGTATTAATTTTTCGCGATTACACAGGTTTAAATCGGTAGATTTTTTCTTATCAGTTTAGATATAGGGAAATATTTATTTTTCGACTTATCTGTTGTGTTACTTTTAGCCTTCCTAATGTTTCATTATAAAAATACAATATTTAAAAGAAAACATTGACAGTAATGTAATATGATTCTGTTACAAACAAGTTCCATATAATCTGAGATTATCAACTCATTTTCCATTATTACAATAACAACGAGTTTATTTGTCGATTCAGCCTTAGGGGACGTGCCTTTAACACACATACTAGTTGTTTACATTAAAAGGAGATTGCAGAAATGTTTTTCTTCGTTATGTAAAAAAATATATCTAAGTAAGTCTGAAGTCTCACATTTTTAATAGTGAACAAATTTAACTAACGTGGGTGAAAATTCAAAGTTATATCTTTCAAGAAAATTACGTCAAAGTTTGTTTTTTGTTTAAGAATTGTTGTATAAAACATAATATAATACGAAATTAATGTTATGTTAATATTTTTTAACGTTATGATACATCATACACCTGATTGTGATATTACATTATTTTCTGATTACGTTTTTACAACTCGTTTTTCAATGTAACTTTTATTGCCTTTTTATATAGTAAGTTAGGTACATGCTTTTGTAATAATAATGACCCTCAAAACACTTTTTGAACTTGGATGTTCTGAGTAGAAATTTAATTTCAAATCTCTATTGGTGAGTAAAACAACTAAGAACTAATGTTAAAAATTGAAAGTAGATTTCGTCAGCAGTTTAAAATAAATCGCATAATTCATTTTAAAGAGTGCCATTTGTATTGCAAACGATTGTATCTATAATAAGTTCCAGTAACGTTCGTTATTATTTACCCAGTTGCAGTAAAATGATTCTCAGTTGCGGATATACCAATTTATTTCAAATAAAAATAAAGGAACGTGAAATTCATAAAATTGAAAATCCATTTAATTTATCAGAGTAACTGTTCGAAGTTATTTCCGTGATTTTTAGTACACAGTTAAACTCGCCCAATCCATGAGTTATTTAGTGTTAACTTCGGTAACATACGCCAGTTCTTATGTGACCCTAAAAATAAAAGTTAAGCGGATTTAGGTCGGGCGATTAAGGGAAGCATGCAATTGGACCACCTCGGCCTATCCACATGATTCAAATGTTGTCACACTAGTCGCGCAAAATATGATGGAGCACCATCTAGAAGAAACCACGTAATATGCTCTCTAATATTGAAATAAACTTTTTCGAGAAGTACCGGTAAATTATTACACAAGAATTGTAATTAAACAGCACCTGTCAACCGATTTTGCAGAATGAAAAGACCAATTAGTATATTTACTACTATGAACGCGAATAACACTCATTCTCGTATGAAGTGTAGTAAGTAACTGCAACAAGTGTTCAATAGTAGCGTGATCGTAACAAGTATGCGTATTGGGTAGCAAGCGGCGGTTATAGGTGGGAAAAGAATAAGGTTTACCCGCTTTCGTTTAAATTTTAAACTCGATTTGATAATTTTACGTTTTTATATATAATTATATTTCAACGTCCAATCCTCTATATCAGGGATCGGCAACTTTTTGCGCGGCCCACCAAAGCACCAATATTATTTATTTTTAATAATATTTATACTCGTATATGATATATAAGTTACATTTGAATGTGCGGCCCGCCGTCCGAAAAAGGTTGCCTACCCCTGCCCTATATCATTTAACCACGTAGTACGCCGCTATCGTACCCGCCATACGCACAATGTTTAAAGCACTGCTCACCAATCCCCCTCTGTCCCCTCTGATCGTTGCTAACAGCTTTCTTTCGTTGCTTTGTGCCCGTCGCGTATAGGTGCTGACGCGACCCGTAAAGCTTGGTAAGAAATAAAATGACAAAGAATCTACTCCCAAATCAGGTAGATTTCTTATTCAATATCCACAAACTCCATGAAGTAAAACACTAGGTAAATAGATAGGTTAAGACGATGCTGAATGACAGGAATAAATACTGAAATATTAAAGCCACATTCGATCCGAGATGTTATGGTTATGTTCAAAGTGAGCGGGCCTAACCTGCCCTCGACTGCGACTAAAGGACTCATACCTAAAATGATAGTTCACCCAGCAGGATTAAACGCTTTATGAAGCTAATATCCGTATCGGATGATAATTTGTCCAGATACCCCGGCAGGAGTTGCACCTTGCCTAATAGGGAGAATCTGCTCCTCTGCAGGACAGTGATATCTGTTCCAAGGATTCTTCATGGTCGGTGTTTGCTGTTTAGTCAAAGAATCCTAGCTAAGACTAGGAATGTGTTCATTAATTATGTTACTGGCTGCGACCAGTTACCTAGATAAGGGGCATAACCATTATAGATCAAAAGACATTCACAAAGTTCTATAATAGGAAAATCATGGAAAGCTGAATTTTCAAAAGCAATCATTCAGATTCGCCAAAGGCGCACTGATATTTGCGATTGGTATCAATTACATAAAAAATGTGTTTCTTAGGTTACATAAACTAGGCTATTCGAATCGCAATACGTCTTTAAATATCTACGTGGTTAAGTGATATAGAGGATTGGACACTGAAATATAATTGAACGATCAATGGAACTTACCTATGAAGTTCGATTGTAATTATATGAAGCCTCCAATCCGAAGATATCACTTCCCTCCCTCCCAAAAATTAATAAAACTAATTAAAAAATTAACCCAATTATTGCGATTGAAATAATTACACACAAAACGAATAGTACCTACGTTTAAAAGAAAATGAAATCTGTTAGCAACGGTCAGAGAGGCCAGAGAGGAATGATGAGCAGTAGAGATGGGCTTAGCAGTTCATTTTAATGATTCAGTTCTTGAGAACTGAATCACTAAAAAGAACTGATTCTTAAAACCAGCTCTTTAAGAACTGGTTTTTCGTCAAACACTGCACAGATATATACGCTTCTCTCCGAATCCCGCATCTCCGTCAATCGCAGACGGTCGGTTTCTTCCGCGTTTTATGATTGCGACACGTTTATTAGCATGTAGACTTTAGAATAAGGATTCTTAATCAAAATATTTGAAGCCTCTTTTTTCCAAAATATCTCGAATCATTTAGATACTGATTTTTATTTATTTTTTATTACAGAATTTAATTTATATTTTTGTAAAGTATTTTACTTGTTAATAAAATTCAGTTCTTAATTCTTATACATCATATAATTATAATTAATGGCACATACCTATATCGTTTTTATTAATGTAACAATTTGATGCGGACGCCTATGTGTGCTGGTATGCAGTTCTTGGATATTATATTTAACTAAGAATGATATTAACGCTCCGCAATGGGATCTCCAATCAGTTATTCAGAATTCAGATCGCCCGTATGATTTTTAAGCTCACATAGGCTGTGAACACTCGTTCACTATTCACTGAACAGTTCCTTCTGACGTCTAAACTTGAAAATATCTCTCGCACTCTACATCAATAGATACAAATCAGTTCGCAAAGAACTGATTTGTCGACCTCTCGAGAACTGATTCTCGCAGTTCAGTGTCGTAACCCGTTCTTTTAAACCAGTTCACTCGGGAACTGCCCATCTCTAGTGAGTAGAGATGGGCTTAGCAGTTCATTTTAATGATTCAGATCTCGAGAACTGAATCACTAAAAAGAACTGATTCTTAAAACCAGCTCTTTAAGAACTGGTTTTACGTCAAACACTGCAGACAGATATACGCCCGAATCCCGCATCTCCATCAATCGCAGACGGTCAGTTTCTTCCGCGTTTTACGATTGCGACCCGTTTAGTGTTTAGACTTTAGAATAATAATTCTTAATCAAAATATTTGAAGCCTTTTCTTCCAAAATATCTCGAATCATTTAGATATTGATTTTTATTTATTTTTTGTTTTTTATTACAGAATTTAATTTATATTTTTGTAAAGTTGTTGTATTTTACTTGTTAATAAACTTCAGTTCTTAATTCTGATACATCATATAATTATAATTAATGGCACATACCTATATCGTTTTTATTAATGTTACAATTTGACACGGACGCCTATATGCGCTGGTATGCAGTTCTTGGATATTATATTTAAATAAGAATGATATTAACGCTCCGCAATCGGATCACCAATCAGTTATTCAGAATTCAGATCGCCCGTATGATTTTGAAGTTTACATAGGCTGTGAACACTCGTTCACTATTCACTGAACAGTTCTTTCTGACGTCTAAACTTGAAAATATCTCTCGCACTCTACATCAATCGATACAAATCAGTTCGCAAAGAACTGATTTGTCAACTTCTCGAGAACTGATTCTCGCAGTTCAGTGTCGAAACCCGTTCTTTTAAACCAGTTCACTCGGGAACTGCCCATCTCTACTAGTGAGCAGTGTTTTAAAGATTGTGCACATGACGGGTACGACAGCGGCGTACTACCTGGTTAAGTGATATCTTTGGATTGGACGCTTCATATAATTACGATCGAACTTCATAAGTAAGTTCTTTTGATCGTTCAATTTTACAAATAAAACGTGTAAAATTTTACACCCCATTACTACACTACATATTTCCAGAATAGTAGCGTATAAAGTATATTCTTGGCTGTGTATATTTTTCTCCCAAAATATGTAAATAATTAATTTGGAAAATTGGTAAACTATCAAATTAGTTTGTTTCCACAATGTCACTTATACCATGCACGTTGCAGGAGAATTTTAGGTCGATTGCACGATATTCCGAAAATAATTCGGTTTATTTATATTTAGACAATGTGTCAGAATTAGAAAGTTTCTGAGGTATATGACATGTCCATAGATTTAGTGTTTTCATCTAAGCTTTAAATTTATTTCTTTATATTAAATTTAGAAGTTGGCGTTATACGGAAAAATCTGATCGTAGCTTCAGTCAGTTTTTTTAGTTTGTAGTCGTTACATATTTTATATACAAAAATATTTAAACAGTTACCTACCTTCTAATTTTCGCTTGACGAATACAGTAAAGATTAACAGAGTAACTTTCCATCACGCAGAAGTTTTTACCTCTCAAACATTTTATGTGTATACAATGAAGTGCTAAAAATAAAAATCATACCCACCAAAAATAACAAAGTCGAATATAGCCGGTCTATGCTTGTGTTACTGTAATGTACTTTTAAATGATAACGACATTATGTAGTTTTATCAAATGGAGAGTTTCCGTAACAGACTGTTTAACGATTTAATTTACAAAAAGTAAGAGGCCTATGGGCTGTGAGCCTGAGATATTATGTGTAGATACCTACTATAATTTAAATAAAATACAACTAATTACAATTTGTGTTGTTTTAAAATTATATATAATTTTCATTTCCTATTTTACTAAGCAAAGAGCATACCTAAAATACTTAAAAATTATAGAAATTATCTTGAGGTTTAAAAAATACATATCACATATTATTTATTAGACATATAAATGTATAAGAACAAAAAACAAACGGTATTTAAATTGAATCAACAAATGAATTAATATTAAAAATTATTATACAGGGTGTCCGGAAATAAATCCGGCATGAAGACAGCAAATTCTAGGGCCGATTTCATATCAATTTGATATAAATTGTCATATCTAAAAATGCTTCCTAAGGGACGTAGGACTCTTTGAAGATGGTCATTTCAAATAAATGTTTTTTACATACAATCAGTGTTGCCAGATTGGGCGACTTAGCGCCAATTGGGCGATTTGGAATTGAAACTTGGCGACAAAATAAACAATTTGCGATGGGCGCTTATTTAGGCGAGATAGTAAATAATATTTAGGCGTTTTGGGCGCACTTTAATTATAGTTAATATACATGTATTCATTGAATCAGTATAAGGGCCGGTTTTATAGGTTGAGTTTAAACTGCAGATGTGAAACTAAGTTTAAACTCAGTTAGGATCATCAAGAAGTTATCTTTTCGGTAGTATAGGTTTTCGATGAATTGCTACTCTGTGATGAGAGATGCTATTTGTACCAAACCTATTCTGTGTTCTGACATTTGTGGTCTGTGGTACAGTAATCCTGTATTTGACTTTAGCCGTGCCTTGTACTAATTCCGTGGCCCGTGTTTAATTTTATCACGGTAATTGCATTTGGCGCGTTTTTATGTTTCTTGTCGTTTTGATTTTCTTTTTATGTGATTTTTAAATGATTCTCCGTAGATAGGGAGATCGCTCTGGTTTTTCAAGTTTTCCAAAAAAACCTACTTATTGATTTATATTTACAAAAAAAATACGGGAAAATATGCAAAATACAGGAAAAAATATATACAACCAGTTACACACTTCTTGTATAAACTGGTTACTTAAATATAAATGGACAATTTTAGTATTTTTAAATTGGGCGATTTGGGCGATCTCTAGAGACAATTTTGGCGACTTCCTTAAATAAAATGCTGGCAACACTGCATACAATACACCCTAGCCATTCAAGACATGAGTACCTTTTTCACCTGCAATTCTCTGAGATTTTCGATTTTGGCATTAAAGATGTTAAAAAGACGTAGATAAAAAAATATAATTAAATATATCAGTTGACCTTCACATGTGGCTCCTGTGTATTTTAGAATACATGTTTCTATAGACTTTTCCTCTTGTTTTGGACGCAATTAAATTTATGGTACTAGTCACCATGTATAATAGATATGAATAATAATACTTAATAAATAAAACAAAAATGACTGGAGAAATAAAATTATAGCAAATAAATTATGTATAAGATGTAACGAAAAATTTTTATACCTATACCTATACCGGGTGAGTCCATTTTTGAAACGGTTAATGGAGAAAATCATTTTGAAAAAGACAAGATTTCTCGAAACTGAAATCTGATTCCACGACGAAATTCTTAGGAAAAAGCTGTTTTTAAAAATTCGTAGAGTTTTACCTAGTATATTTTCAAAACATTAAAATTTTTCTTAATTCTCAAAATATCTAAACCACAAATAAATAGAGCCATTAACAGCAACAGAATAGTGTAAGTTTTCCTTCCCATTCCATATTTTTTTTAGTTTGCGAGATACTAAAAGATGAATTTCACACATTATATTCACTTGATTTTATTAAACTAAATTTTGTAAAAAGTAAGTGCTATTTAAATCCGTTAGATCACATCTTAAATTCAACCAGCGACTTCATTTGGCAAATCGTATTCTATTCGCAAACAAAATTTAGTAAAATCTAAGCCAATTTACGGCTGTGGGTTCATCCTTGGTCTGAATTATAGCAATTAGTGCATGAGTTCAATAACATTTTGTTTGGTATACTAAATTTATTGCCTACATATGTTTCTCTAATGAGTTTAAAACTCATGTATACAACACATGTTTGTTGTTACGTCTATTTGTCTTACATATTTCACTGTATACCTCGTCTGAACCATAACATGGTCGCACAGAGATAAGAAACCATGTAAATTACTTAAAAAAAGATAATTCGCATGGTGATTGTATATTAATTGTAATTATTTATTAAAATGTGGTACTTACAAGTATTTTGGAAAATATGGAAGGTATTTCAAAAATTTGTCAAAAATATTTAAGAAAAGATTCATGTCAAATTGTACCAATAAACATTAAAATTAATTTTATTATTTTACCATTTTGTCTTAATATATCCGATACAGTTGATAACTCTCTGTTATTATTAAGAATCCCGATATTGAATTAACATCTGCAGAAAAAGGATTTACATTTTTATTAAAAGATAAAATGTCAAATGAAACAATCAGAAAATTTTGGAACCTGCCCTGCTATGTGTAGAGTAACACGTTACTGTGTCAAGGAGCTCACCTCTCGACTTTTTTGGCAGCTAAAATGTTTGCTTTTAAATAGCTTTGTTAGGCTAGAAAGTGTTACGACACCTCTGAAACTGAAATTAATTAAAAATTAATTAAACAAATTATTTACCATACATCGACATTAGGTAACACACACACTTCACGATAGTATTTAAAACATTCATTTCACGTGTAACATCGCGAGGTTTACACAATATCTTCGTTCCTATTTAAGGGTAGAAACACAGTGGAAGTAGGCTTCCTCTTTACTGGTATCTCGCGCCGATACGCGCTTATATACATTAAAATTTGTAACGTACTCTTAAATTGGCACGTACACAGTGAAATAAGATCAGCGCCAAAAATTTCGCGATCGCTTGTATCAGAATTAAAATTTTGTTTATTTCTTCTTTTGTATCTCCCATTGTTTTCTTTTTAACTTTTCAACTAAAAATTCAAAAATCAAATATGATGACAGTTTGCATGATTAAATTTTGATTTACTTTCGCTTTTGACGGCTTTTACTCTATGTGGTATCAGCACCAGAAAACCGCGCCGATCAGCACGGGTTACCGGTGAGCAGGAAACCTGCCTCCACTGTGTTTGTACATTAAGACATGTTGCGGTCTCTATCATCCAGAATCTGTGTAGGTTGAATATTCCACACTCTCGAACAACGTTTTGCACTGTTATGGAATTCGATTGTTATCTTTGAGGGTAACGATTAGCATAAAGCGAGAAGCAATACCATATGTGCTAATTCTTAATTTGAATAAGTCAGTTTGAAATAAAACTATGAAAGTTAAGCTACATAAACTAGAGCATCCGAGGCACACCCACCTGCGTCATGCGACGTACAACAACATTTAAATTGATAAACATCTTCACGCAATAATTCGTGATTTCCTGGACATTTCAAAGCCTACATCTTCCGGTTCCGGACCGCAGCTGGATTGCGACGAGTTAACGACAAGCCGAGCGCATGCCAAACAATTCGGAGCTACCGTACACATATGACAAACAAGGTTCAACTGGTACTGGCTCACCATATATATACGAAGCTTAAAGCTACACGCCTACTGAGGAGAAGCGAATGAAAGCGTCATTTTGATCCTGCGCACAAAACAACCAAAGAAAAAATACCGTGTGGTTATTATCCACCCACATTAATCCAGAGTTAAAGGTCACGTAGTATTTTCTCTCCCATCGTTTTCTCCTAATGCTATCATCGAATCTACTGTCTATCTATCTATCTATCTATCTGTTCAAGCTAGCAATGGCAACAAACCTTTTACCAACTTACCCATAAACCAAAACCCATAAATCCAAAACCTATTAATCCAACCATCCAATACTTATTAATCCAAAACCGATTAACCCATAAAGTAAAAATTCATAAACCATAACTTATGGGTTTATAGATTTTGAATTTATAAGTTAAGGGTTTATAATTCATTAGTTTGGGGTAAGCATCAGTGGAGAATGGATTAAGGGTGATTACATTAAAGATCCACGTTTTTAATGATTACGATTGTAAGGTTTATAGGTTTAAATTCTTTATGTTTGGGGTTTGTGGATTTAGATTACTCAAGACCTTTATGCAAACGCTCTAAACAATCATAGCAGGAATAGAAAACGTCCATGAAAATCTTCAAGCCTATTTTTTTATGAAATAAAACACAAATTTCTACTAGATAAAAAATTTTGTCTTATAAGAATTTAATACCCTTAAATAATATGTTACAACATCTTTTTTATTTAACAGAATAAATTAAATATGCACCCGCGAAAACCTTTTTTTCTACAAAACTGTTAAAAGTGCCTTTTTAATTGTCATTTTAGATGTTAAAAATGTCATTTTTTGACACGCGTGTTAAAAGTAAGTTACTTTTAACATTAGTGTTAAAAGTAAATCAGAGTTTATTTAAATTTTGTTTTGAAAATTAATAAAACGTTTTAATAAACACATGAACAACTTTTTATTTTAAATAAGTACAAACCAACATTTTAACTAGTTATTACTATTAACATTTATAGTAAAATTAGAACAATTTGAAATTGTAATTCCCTGCGGAGTCATCATACTGTCAACATGTGTGACACATCTATTTTCTGTAGAAATACTACTGGTAGTACTGGTGGTCTTGCTAGTAGTTGCAGCAGTAGGAAGTATTTGGCACGCAATTTCCTTCTTCTGTTCCAGTGAATTTTCAATGTAGCCTTCAGCTACCGTCGAAGATTTCCATCCTACATGTCTCTTGATGGTAGTAAGATTTGCACCAGAATCTGCTAACAATGTCGCCGATGAACGACGAAAAAAGTGTCCGGTGTAGAGTTGAGGATTTGGTAGATTCAAGAACTCTGCAATGTCGGCAGGCATTTTACCAAACATGTTAATTCCGACTGGATTCTTCACACATTTATTCTTCATATATTTAAGAAAAAGTCGTCTATGGTCAGCGTTGGGTGGCCGGAGTGCCATATACTTTCTAAAAAAGTTTAAATAGAATTCACCAACAACACTGAAAGTCACTGTTCCAGTGAATTTTCAATGTAGCCTTCAGCTACCGTCGAAGATTTCCATCCTACATGTCTCTTGATGGTAGTAAGATTTGCACCAGAATATGCTAACAATGTCGCCGATAAACGACGAAAACAGTGTCCGGTGTAGAGTTGAGGATTTGGTAGATTCAAGAACTCTGCAATGTCGGCAGGCATTTTATCAAACATGTTAATTCCGACTGGATTCTTCACACATTTATTCTTCATATATTTAAGAAAAAGTCGTCTATGGTCAGCGTTGGGTGGCCGGAGTGCCATATACTTTCTAAAAAAGTTTAAATAGAATTCACCAATAACACTGAAAGTCCGAGGCACTTTCGTTTTAGTATCTGGTATGGTCACAACAACCGAAGTACCCAAATATTCGATATTGTCGATGGTCATCTGACACAATTCCTCCCGGCGACACGCCGCGAAGACACCCACTATTGCTGCAACTTTCATCATCAGATACTTTTCGTCTTCTGCTTCTGTGAGAAATTTGTCGATATGTGTCTTCGTCAAAACTTTTGACTTTTTTGCTTGATATCCTTCACTCTTCCGTTTTAAAAAAGCAATAATAAGTTTATAATGTTGCGATCTGTGTGGTATTTTTTGATTTCTTATTGAGTTTAAAGTTCTTCAGATTGTTTTGTAGAAAAAATAGTGTATGACATACGTGTTAAAAGTGATTTTACCCTTATCTGTATACCTCTATATAAGGGTAACGCTGGGTTAAAAATTATTTTATTGGCAGCGTCTTTTAATTTGAATATGTACTCTATACTTTGCAAATACTCTTTCGCATTTTTTATAATTAAGGTCCCACTGTAAGACGCCATATTAGATTCGCGTGGGTCGTACGACCAAACTAACTCAGGGGGTAGGATGCTTTACCCCTAAAATACGTTTTAGGGGTAAAGCATCCTCTGTTACATCGTCTTTTGTCTTCGAAAAATATTATGCTTCAGCGTCGATTCAACATGAATGCGAAAGCATACTTGCCTTAAGACCTTTTTCTCTTGGCGGAAAGAAAAAATATCAGAATCTACCTCAAAAGAGTTTATTCATATATGTGGAACCAATTACTGTAGGAAAAATGTTTTAAAATAAACGATTTACTGTTTTCCATTTTATGATATGATTTTTTAATCTCTTAATCATGTTTACCACTATATATTGTTGTAACCCACTGGAGATATATTTTTGTCCTTGGAACGATAAACAGCAATTATTATGGCGAGTTATCTCCATTGCACAGTATATCGTGTGCAACTCATGGTCACGCAAAACTTGAATTTTAGTGATATCTGCAACTTGGTTATGGGGACGTCCTTTCAAACGAACGCATATTGATTGTCTGTCCAGAATTTGGTAACTAAAAGTTGACCCATTAATTTAATTAAGCTAGCTTCTTAAGTGAAATAAAATATTTATATTTTTATGATTGATTTTTATGATTATGCATGCATTTATCATTCGTTAAAATGTAAATTATTTGTGTGTTAGTGCCTTGATCATTTCAAAACATTTTCTCCAACGAAATAATAAACTTTAAATAATTTGAAACTGATGAGAATGTAATGTGTTTAAATATCCAGCCAGAGATAAGATCAGTGTAAAGAAATTTTCATTTCTTGACGTGGTTCATCTTCAAAATTAGATGAAAGTATAGTGACTGCCACGATTTTGATTGACATCGATTTAAGCTTCAGAAATAGCCTGTCGATTGAAATAGAAGACACGACAGGACTTATGAAATAGACCAATTATACCTGCGATTTATCCAGTTATTTAAGATCTGACAGTTCCATATACATTCAGTAAGCTGACTTACTTATATATGGAATTAGCCAGCGTGTTCTACGACTTATGATATGAAAAAATTAATAAAAGTTTTTCGTCTTTAAATTGTTTGCATAAAAAATTAGAAATTTTAAATAATTTTACGGTAAAAACCACATGTTTTGAAAACAATCATAATTCTTTTATTTTTGAAGGATACATAAAAAATAATATAATAAAAAATAATTTTAGTATCTACATTGTTTTTAACAAATAATTAATTTTTTTTTTTTTTGTTTCAGGTAAGTTGTTCATTATTTTTGGAAATGGATTTGTAAGTAATATACCCTTATTCCTAATCAATGACATATTTAAATGTGTTCAGAACAAAAGAATCTTTCTTCCTTGTTTTTTTTAATATTATTTTTGGCTTAATAATTAAAATGCTTTTTGTTTTCATTTGTTAATAAATTTGTTCGAATGTTAAATAATATCTCTTTCATTTGCTGAAAGTTCAATTATTAGTATAGATATTGGAAGAACAAATATACAGGGTGCCTTTGTTTTTTTGTATGATAAATTGTACCAAGCAAATAAAACTGGTCGGAGAATGGATTGTTTCTATAGTCAGGCGGATACACTAAGCTGCAAAAAAGTTCTGCCATTTAAAAGAAACAAGTGGCGGCCTCTACTAGTGACGTCAAAATTAGAAACAAATTTGAATTTCTCGCCCAAAAAAAACCCGATTTACAAATTTTAAAAAATATCTGGATTTCTTAAGGTTATTTACAAATATCGAAAATAAAATTTTAGCTTTGACACCCTGTATCTTTTTTATTATGCGACTTGGGATATAGGTATGTTAGGTTAAATCGATTTATTTTCACCTAAGGAATCTGATCTCATTTTTGCTACTTCATTTAAAAACACCCTGTATATTGGTATCGGCACGTGTATTCCAGACACTCTGTCTAGCTTCAGGAGTACTAATATTCTATTTACCACTAACTAACCTAATTATTGAAGTAGATTATCACCTTTTTTAAATTTAACTGTATATTATAACATATAAAAGAACGTAATACATACCTTATTATTAAAAAAAATGGAAATGTACCTACCGATAACAATAAATAAATAAATAAATAATAATAATTAATGGAAAGTTTATGAAATAAATGGTTAACACTATTTGTGCTATTGCTATTGTAGTTAACAGTGTAACGACGGTTTATTTTTAATAATAATTTCATAGTCATCATATTTTTTGGACATGTTCGTAAATGTGTTAATAGTAACGATGAAATAAAAACTAAACAATCACGTGTATTATGTAGTCCAATTCGGTAAGAGATTCGTTATTTGTGGTTTCATATTTTTGGTAAGCCACAATAATTCGTGTTTTACACACTTTCTCCTACTTGTTTTCGATCTATTTAATTTACTATAACTCAGTATTTTTCCATTACTGCTGCCAGATAAGCACAAAATAAGCATTTATATCTAACGTAATTCAAAGTTAATGTGTAATAGATTTAATAGTATTATATTTTTAAATTTATTGAACCTGAATCTAGTTAAACGTTATTTATAGGCTACATCAGTTTTGAACATTTACTTTTTATTAATAACCAGCGAAGTATCCACTTAAATAAGAATATGTAAACAATTTCTCTAATAAATAACTTCTGACAATATTACATTCTTTCGAACGAATAAAATTTTATCTAAATTATTCGACACATATTAAAAATATTTTTAGGACAGTAACTTCAAGAATATTTCGGATATTCTCTTAAGAAATTTCATTTAATATTTGATTCCAAAATAAAATTATTTCTAAATTTTCATATTTGTATTTATCAAATTTGTCTCAAGACTCTCAAGTTAATTTGCTTCAGTAAAATACGAGTATTTCATTGATATACACACAACGTTCAAAAGTCTTGGACTGACCCTCATTCTTGTTAAAGAAATATTTTTGTCAGACCAACCAACCAATTACATTTATAAAAGTTGTTTTTTTAATCTTTTTTTTTCTAAAAAGAATATGTTCGATAAACCAAGTACTTAAGGTATGACCTCCACCAGGTTCCAATAGCATATTGACACGTCTGTGCATTGAGATAATAAAGCAGTTAACGATCTCTTGCGGAATATTGTTCTTTCCTCTTCTGTCGCCACGACTAACTTATCTGCATTCTGAGGTGGAGGAATATCATTATGAATGGCTCTAGCAACGAAATCGAAATCCCACATGTTTTCAATAGGATTCATGTCAGGTGAGTTGGCTGGCTAATCTAATCTATTGATATGTCCTGCTTCGAGTGTCCCTTAAACACTTCTTGCGCGATGTGGTCGAGCGTTGTCGTCCATAAACACAAAATTTTCACCTAATTCATTATGTAGGAGGTAGATAATGGGCGTAATAACTTGTTCGATGTAAATTTGACTGGTCATATTCTGTGGTATGCGAATTAATGGGGTGCGGCGGTTGAACATTATTTCACCCCAAAACATTACGGTTCCCCCTTCATACGGAGCAACTTCACGGGAAAATGAAGTAGCTGTTGACGACCTGGTTCTCTTTAGACTCTTTGTCAATTGTCATCAGTAACTAGCCCAATTCCGGTTTCGTCTGTAAAAAGATCCATCGCCACTGGCGTAAAAGCCAACCTCTATGCTCTCGAGCCCACTGGAGACTGGCAACACGATGCCTTAGAAGTAGAGTGGAGACCCGTAATGGTCTTCTAGTACGTAAATTTGCGTTGTGGAGTCATCTTCGAATAGTAGATGTCGATATAACACGACGAAACGTACTTTGAAAGTGGGCCCTGAGAGCTGAAGCTGAAGCTGTGCGGTGTCTACAGGCATATTGCACTAAATACCAATCCTCCCTTTCATTAGATACTCGAGGACGTCCACTACGTGGTATGTTTTCCACTGTATCAAATTCTTCATATCTGTGTACCTACTATTCGTACAACAGATGATCTAGGAATGCCCAACATGTTCGATATCTGATGATTAGAATGTCCTGCATCATGTAAAGCAGTCATTCTTGCTCGGGTAAATGCAGAAATTTCACGTCCTGGCATTATAATGTACAAAAATTCAAAGGAACACTTGGCTGAAAATACTACCAGACTGACCAGATTTGTAAAAACATTGCTAATAAAATAAAGGTTCATAGTCTGCAATTTTTTATTGTCTTTTTTGTTCCCTAAGTACATGTACCTTTTTACCACATTAAGAAAAACCACTAGGTCTAATCGAATCATTTTATATACAGGGTACAAGACTTTTGACGTTGTGTACTAAGAGCTTTACAATAGAAATACGCTCTAAAATACGTACAGCTTTCGGTATATTTCTCGAATAATTTTACAGCTACAGACACAAATATTCTCTACAGGGTGTAATAGAAAATCAGATCATTCCGTTAACTGCGTATTTTTAGCGGCAAAATACTGCGATTTATCCTTACTTACCTATATACAAAAATGCCTCCCTTAAAAGATACAAGGTGTTAAAGTTGAATTTTCAAAATTGTTTTTTCTCTATTATTTCTACAGTTTTTCGCGTATCACTTTGAAATTTTGTAGAGATACTTCTTGTTATTTACCAAATCCTCAAGGGTATTATTGTAAACGATGCCTAAAAAACTAACGTAGAAACTCAGGGGAAGAGGTTATTTTACTCCCACACTTTTTTCTGACGTACGCCTATGTCCGATTTTTTACAACGTTACAATGTAAAATGTTTGTTTAGAATATTTTTGTTACTCTTGATAATTTTTCATAAAACTCATAATTTTCGAGATAAATCAGATTTTCGCAGCAAAATAACGTGCATTTAATAAAATTTTCTTCAAATTACAAAGAAATAATTTATAATGCTTTAACTAGCTCTAAAGTGTTGTAACTTATTTTATACAGAGCGTTTCTGAATATAGGGCTAGCCAGATATGCCATTTCTGCATAAATAAATTTCTTCTTTATCAATGTAAAAAAAACTGGGATTTTAGAATGGCTGCACACAGTCTGTCAACAAATGTAGATACCGCGACATTTCTAAACTTTATGCAAAATGATATTTTAACTTTGCTCGGCAATTTGCCACTTACTCTTCGTCAAAATATGTGGATGCAATTTGATGGTGCTCCGCCTCATTTTGGATTTAATGTTAGACAATGTTTAAGTTTAATTTTTGCAAATTGATGAATTGGATATGGAAGAAACTATTCAATAAATATCACCGTTCCCCCAGTTTTAGTCCATTATACATCAGTATTTTTGGATTTATGAAGGATGGCTTTTATTCCGATTCAATTGAGAATATCGATCTACTGAAGAAAAGAAAATGTTTAATTAGTGAATTAAATGTTAAAGTTACGGTTTTAAATTAAAGTTTAGTATAAATATTTTATCTGTTTTTCCTTTAAACGAATTTATATTGATAAAAAAACATTTATTTGTGTAACATTGGTACATCTGCTAGCTCAATGGTCAGAGATACTCTGCATAAAATATGTTAGACTATTTTATAGTAAGTTAAAACAAATTATTTCTTTGTAATTTGAAATTAAAAGAAGTTAAGGGCAACTCATTTTGCTGCGACTACCTCTAAGGTTACATGATCAAAAATCAAATTTATCTTGAAAATTAAAAGTTTTGCGAAAAATTATCAAGAGTAAGTAAAAATATGGGGGAATAAAATAACCCCGTCCGCCCAGTTTTTACGTTTGTATTTTAGGAATTGTTTACAACAACACTCTTGAGGATTTAGAGGATTGAAGATAACAAGAAGTGTCTCTACAAAATTCCAAAGTGATACATAAAAAATTGAAGAAATTATAGTAAAAAAAAAGTTTAAAGTTTATCTTTAACATCTTGTATCTTTTAAGGGGGGGGCATTTTTCTAATTAGGTTAAATCATAATATTTTACAGAAAAAAAACGCAGTTAACAAGATGATCTTTACACGCTGTATAAACCGAATTAGCCTCATTAGCTTGTTTGTTATTTTTTAAGGAAAAATACATAATACAGCATTTGTCTTCTAAATCGACGTTTTCAGTAATCATAAATCATTCTCAGGATAATTATTATGTATCTATTTTTTTTTTATAAATAAGAATTTATAAAACCTAGTTGCCTAGTTTTTACCAAATCGTTGACTGAAAATAAGATATCTACAACAAAAGCATCAAACATGGAAATTAACCTCCATAAAATTTGGATTATACATTGTAATGAGCTGTAGAAGTTATGTGTAGGCACGATTTCTTCAAGTACAGTAAGAGACGAAGTGGATACGTTCCAAAAATAAAATATTCTTTGTTTAATTAACAGTTAACACCAGACCCTTGTAATAAATTGACAGTATACGATCACGTTCCAAAGGTGTGCAGCACATGTCTAGCTTGACTTAACCTTATCGTTATTACGTACGTATTTTTTCATTTGCATTCTGGTATTACTTGAACATACTAATTTAATAATATTCCTACTCGTTTATTTATTTGTTAAATATTATCGTTCCATTATGTATTTGTTAATATGTTAATAACTTATTTGTATTACGAGTGTTACGACTGCTCTGTCTACCACAATTTTTTAAATAGTTTCTTCAGAATACAGTATGAATAAAGAAAATAATTATTTTTGATAAAAAGATTTGGTTATCTTGGAAAGTCATCAGCAGTAATGGAGTATATAATAAAATATTGAAAATTCAAGCAATTCTACAAAGTTAACTATGACTAAGTACACATATTTTAGAAGAGATAGAGAAAAATATGAATTAAACGGGCCACACATTATACGATCGCACTACAGGGTGTACAACACAAAGTTTATTCGACCGTTGGAACAATGGTTGGATAGTGGCGGTGTAGTACAACCTGCAGTACGACGCGGTCGTATCGTACGGCAGTACAGCATGCAGAAAATCTGTAGTACAACGCGATAGTACATACAACCAGATTGGTTAGTTTGTGTGCAAGCGCTACTTGTCGAAACCATATCGCTAGTTGCAAATATACGAAATTTATAAAAATGGAAAACAGTGAAAGATAAAACCTTTACATGTTTATATATCAATGCAATCAGGAAAAAGTGGAAAATTGGGAATCTGTTGGTTCATTGACACTTAGTTCACGTAATAAGTTCATATGGGAGTACAGTTGCCGTTGTTGCAACCAATTTTTGCACTATTTTTTTTTTTTGGGTGGTTCTTCATCTTGATTTAACAATACTACCACAATTGCAGCTACTGCTTCTTTTGGCAAACTTGATGCCATCGCGAAGACGATAAAATAATAATTGCAAAACGATTTGTTATACAACACACACCGAACAGCAGTTTTAGTGGGCAAAAGTGAATCCAATCTGTCGTTCCGACGGTCGAATCAACTTGGTGTTGTACAATCTGTAGTACGATGAATCGTATTAATGTGTGGCCCGTTTAACTATCCAACCGTCGATCCAACGGTTGTATCAACTCGGTGTTGTACAATCTGTAGTACGATGAATCGTATAATGTGTGGGCCGTTTTAATGGAATCACCCCTTCATAAAATTTTCACTTATTTATAAGGCAAAAACAAATTTTTTTCGAAATCATATTAAACTGCAATTTATAATAATTGTTCCTTAGTGTATAATGAACAACAACAAGATATACCCCAATACGTATTCATTTATATGACAAATAATAATACATAAAAGAATATGAAAAAAATTAATGTAAAAAAAACACAATAAATGAATGAATGACGTATACATAGAATGTATGCAAACAGTAACAAAAATATCAACAGTTATGTTTTGGAAGATTTTATTGCAACTAGATAAACACCTATTTAGGCTTGAATTCAAATAATAAATTATGTTAGCATGTTCACAATGGAATATATTTTTATTGTTAATTGCATATGATGGAACTATAAAGTTTATAAAATATTTAATTTCAGGTGAATCGATTAAATTATTAAAAATTTTATAAATAAATTTAATATCAGTTATACGTCTCATATCCTCGAAGGATATTAAGTTCAATTTCTTTTTTCTTATCATAGAACTATTTACAGTTGGATAGAGTTTATGATTTACATATCTTATACATTTATTTTGGATTTTTTCAAGCTGATGAATTACATATCTACTTTTGCAGATATGTAATTAATATGACCATCAAATATCATCCTGCTATGAAAGATAATACCCAGATCTGAAATTTGTGTGACTTTCTACAGTTTACAATTTGACAACAAAAAGCTTGTTACAATATGATTTTTGTTTCTACTAAATGTAATATATAAAAATCAGAAATATGTTGGCCAATTATTACAGCTTGATATCGATGAGATCCAATTGAAACCAACGAAGTAAAGACACACTCACAACAATTTCAGAAAGTGAAACATGATCCGATGACTTAGTTTGTCAAAAACTTTACCAAAATCTGTATAGACAACATCCACTTACAATTTACTACTAAGAATATAGTCTGCATATAGAAACAGATGCAGGTCTACAGGTATTTTTTCATAAACCCATGCTGTTTCATATTAAGCAATTTTACATCATAATACAAAAAATCAAGGAACAATTTGACTACAATACATCTTCACAAGATCTAACTTATGAATAATAATAATAATCTTTATTTTTTATATGGACAATAAACTGTATAGGAATAGTCACAAGTAATTTCAATCAAATATTTGTGCAGCCTTTTCTTAAAAGATACTAAATCATATTCCTACTGGTACTTTATTTAAAAAATTTAAACCCAAGCAAAAGGGTGACTCATAACATATTTTATATCTATAAAAAGAAATATGAAGTTCTTTATTTTTCCTAGTGCCCTTATTGTGCATATTTTCGTTTAACGTGAACATAGACTTATTTCTAAACACATACACGGACCGTTCAAATACCTGTAAATAATGACACAACAGTTACATTGTTAAAATTTTTAAAAAATTGTCTGCACGATTGATCCTTAGCTATGCATCTTAAGATACGTTTTTGTTAAATAAATATGTTAGAATCAAGGGAAGTATTTCCCCGAAAAACAATTCCATATCTTAATCTTGAACCCACATGCGCCTGGTAAACGGTTATTAATTGTAATGAAGTCAAAACCGGTTTTAAGTTTCTTATCAAATAGCCTGTCGTATTTAATTTTGATAATGACTGAGTGCAATGACTTTTCCAGTTCAGGGCTTTCGTCAATTGTAATTTTCAAAAACGTTCGCGGTCATTGGCGGCCGGCAGTTGCGACCGCACGATTGACGTTTCGAGAGGCAACCACAACAATAATTATAACCCTGTGTTTATACGATTCTGATTTTCTGTTTTTCTTCAGTTTTTAGTGCCTATTTTTTTAATTTTAAATGTTTTATAGTAAAAATTAAATAAATAAATTTATGTCAGGTATAGATATTTTCCTATAATAAAATTCGCCGATTTGTTTTTCTAGGTTAACGGACAAGATTTTATAATTAAAGACTGCCGCGGATGCATTCAAAATTTTCTGTTATCTATCAATATTCCTTTCGTTCGATTTTAAATGAAAAACGCATGTAAAATGCTGCACTTAACCGAATTAGCTGTTACCTAAAACATTAAACATCGAGCTAGAATTCCAGAATAAATTTTGTATAGTCTTTTAAGCCTCCTTGAGTACGTGGTTAGAATTGTTGCACTTAGTGGTAGTTAACCATGTATATGAGGTTCGGTCAAGAAACAACAATACCTATATAATTATTAAACAAAAATCTAATCGACGATTATCATCTCCATCCAGCAATTTAAACACTGAACTGGTTTCAATGGATTGATTTTGTTGATACTAAAATTCATAGCTGCTAATCAATATATCTGACCATTGTTTTAGTTATATCTTATAGTTTTCTTGTACAAAACCCAGACTACAATAGTAGTAATTTCATCATCATTGTATTTCTTTTCATCTTTTTAATATATATAGATATTCTTTACATCACCAGTGGTATCGAATTTTTTAACTTGCGAACTGCCCTACGAGTTAGAGTCACATTCGGGCAAATTTAATTAAAACATTGTATTGCATATCCTGGATCGGTCAGTGGTAGCGGGGTTTGGAGCCCCGCAGCCGGTAGACCGTATACAGGGTGTTAAAAAAGATTGTAAAATATTGCAGAAGGTAATAGTATGAACCAAAATAAGCAGAAAAGCTTTAATAAACATGGGTCCGCAAAGTAATGGTTGCGGAGATATGGATCACTATTCGTTTTTCAAACATTTTATTTTATTAGGAATAAACCGACAAAGGAAGCTTTTAACAAACAAAAAACAAAGTTACAGAAGATGTTCAAAGTGCCCTCCGTCCATTTCCAAGCAGGCACGACATATTCGTCTCAACTTTAGAGGGTTCAGATCAGGCGATTTTGGAGGCCATAAAGCAGGTCCGACCCTTCCTACCCATCTATGTGGAAAAGTTTGGTGTAAATGCTCTCTAGCGGCCATGGAAAAATGAGCTGGAGCACCATCATGCTGGAACCACATTTGTTGCCTCTGATTCAAAGGAATGTATTCTAAAAATTCATACAGTGTGTTCTGCAGAAAGTTGAGCTAAGTAGCGCCTGTTAATCGGTTTGGTAAAACAACAAGACCTAGAAACCTGTCACCTACAATACCCATCCAAATGTTTAATGAAAAACGTGCCTGATGTCCAGATTCTATTAGAGCATGAGGATTTTCGTTGGCCCAAATATGCGTATTGTGAAAATTACACTCCATTACTTGTGAACCCGGCCTCATCAGTAAAAAGAATGTTTGCTAGAAAACGAGGCTCTTCAGCATCATGACGTAGAAACCAGCGGCAAAAAACCAAACATGCTTGATGATCATTTATTGGATTTAAGGCCTGTATTCGTTGCACATGGTATGGTATAAAGCAGTTGCTTGTGAAGGATTCTCCAAACAAGAGGACCACTAATTCCTACCTCGGCTGATATCCTCCGCACACTCGTACCTGGATTCTGCTCTACCAGTGCTAGAATTCTGCTCTAGGAGTGGATACCGACCTTGGTCTTCGGGATAAATGGCACTGTTTACTCAAGGAACCGGTATCACGCAATATTTGGTGAATTCTTCCAAACATGCGTTGTGAAGGAATCTGGCGATTTGGATAAGCTTCAACATAAAGACGTCGCGCTTCGGTGGCGTTCCCATTAGCACGACCATACATGAAATGTCTGTTAATTCTGCGTTAGAGTAACCAGCCATAGCGAACGAAAACTTGTGCACTGAGAACAACTGTCAAATACGTACTGTTTATTTCACTAAACATCAACCAACTATTATAAGAAAATACACAACGATTTTGCAAAATAAAAAAAGCAACCGTTACTTTGCGGGCCCATGTTTATTGAGACTTTTCTGCTTATTTTGGTTCATACTATTACCTCCTTAAATATTTTATATTCTTTTTTAAACACCCTGTATGAGTTATATTCTTGGCACTCTCTCTGCGGGTATGGTAGGATGGAAGAATGTTGGCTTGGGTCAATGTGAGAAATTGATACCGGTTGGCGTTTGACTACTCCCCTAATTAATGAGATTGTCCAGGTTTCTCTAATTCCTGCACAGAAAGGGCCTACCAACATAAGTCGTTCCTGGGCACAAATGGGACCTGCTTAATAATAATATGCCGCCCTCTCTCCCGCTTAAGTCTTCGACTTCTGGGCTAATCTTCTTGATTAAAATGAGGGGTAGAGATATTATTATTGTCTATACGAAACATTACGGATTCCAGAAAATTTCGCAGGGCAAATTTTTTGTTTCACGGTTAGACGGAACTAAACATAAATTAAATTTCAAAATGTAATTTTTTTTCAAAGTATTAGGCGGAATTATAAAATTTGAAATCTGTTGTAAAGAGAATTGTAAGAGCTTTCAAAATAAATATTACTTAACCCCCAATGCAATTTAAATATTTTGGGGTGATGCTTACCCTTGCTTGGGGGTGAACGTGGCGGACAAAAATACCAGCAAAGATGTCCCCCTTTAATCTAAAATCGACGGGTCTGAGCGTTTTTCTACAATCTTGACGCGGTTCCTGAAAATGGCTCTGTTTCGTTTTCATAACCTTGTATATGAAAAACTTAACATTAGATTCATAAATTATTTTATTGGTACATTGATGATTGCACAAGATGCGATATATTTTTTCATCTATTCAAGAATGGCAGCACCTAGTATAACGAATAAATAATTTATTACAATTTTAAATTATTTTCATTTTAATTAGGTATAGGTAAATTTGCCACATTTTTCAACGTCTGAATTTTGTAATATAAATGTAAACAATAATTCTTATTTTGCCATTTGCCAATATTAGAGTTGAGGTTTTCGTTGCGATCAAACCCAATCTATTATAAATTTACTCAAACAACAGTCATTGCCATAGGGTTCATTATTATGTACCATTAAATTTGATAGAATCGTCAATGTAAATGAAAATTCAGTAAATACGTCTTCACTTTAAGAAATTCTGTTTAAAAATGATAAAAGAAAAAGTAATTAATAGGTACATAAGACATAGTATACATAATCGAATTGAAAATAGATAAACAAGTTTCAAAATAATTCCTACATTTGACAGGCTTAAAAAATTACACTGTGCATTATTCGCAAAAAGTTAATTGCTATTTACCATAAATTTTGCAAGTATTTGCATTGCATTAGAAACCGTATTAAACCATTTGAAACGAATATATCAATTATTGAAAATAGTGTAGTAATTACGCGTTTTTTTTAACTCGGTGGTTATTTTTTCAAAAACGTTTTCATAACAAACATTACCGTAGCATGTAGTCCAAAAATACATATTTGATTAAGTTATGCTCCACAATGACTGACGAACAATTGGACCTTTAACCGAACACCAGCCAACGTACATAAACAATTATCTCACTAAACTGTTCTATTAAGCGTGGTTAAATATAGTAATATATACATATAATAATAACCATGTTAACTTCATGGTAGAAGACACATTTTGCGCTGTACACAGTATATATTGTCCTTATAGTTTTCACTCAACGAATATGTATAATGTATTGTAAAACGTGCATATTTTATTCGTTCATGCTAATTTTCGTACGGCAAAATATTCATAGAAGTTGTATACTTATTCATTTGAATATGAATGTACCCAATTAAAGAGTATTTGCTTAATATCAAGCTCTCTATAGTATAATAATTATTTACGTACTGATACTTTTATCTTTATCTTATAAAATACCTTATTACTAGATACCACACATGTTTTAAAAAACATTATGTAAGAAAAAGTGGCCTGTTTTTTAATACAACCTTTGCAAATAAAAATATTTTCCGTGACAAACTCAGAATGGAATGTCATCAGTCAAAATAGGCAAAACAGTATTTACAGGTTCTATTTTTGTTAATATCTTGTACCCAGAATATTTGTAGTATTGCAGTTTTCTATAAAACCGAATGCCGTCTATGATTGTTATGTAGTACCTACCTGTTGGAAAGTTATTCAACTTTCAAATCTTCGGTGTTCTTTACAGCACAATTTAAAATTCAGTGTTACAGTCCTTGTACATTACACTATTAGTATTAAAATTTTTACACCCAAGTAGGCGCTATATTGTCTTTATCTATTTACAGTATCTTTGTATACTACTTGAAGAATATACCTACTGCATACTTTTTTAGTTGAATTAATATTGCAATCGATGGCAAAGGAGACGTTTAAAAATGAATAAAATTAAGCTATATGCAGTTATTTAATATATTTCTTTAATTTAATTAATAAAGGTAATACAATTTTTGCATGTCACCATTTCATTAATATTTTTTACAGAAACCAATATCACTTGCTTATCTAAACTAGACCTAGTAATTTTTATTTTCCAAATTTTCAGAGAATTTCATTCTTATATGCTTCTCCGACAGACTGCAGAAAATCAGTCAAATTCCAGATTATAACAGCACACCTTTTATCAATGTGCACGTAAAAGAACGTACATCATTTCCCAATTTCAACACTATACAAGAAAAGTTGAAAGTAAAAATTATTTATTTCAAAAGCATTGTTTGTGTAACTCCTATAGTTTTTGAAATATGTAGCTGAAACTTGAAACGTAGGCCAATTTAGATTACCTGCATCATTAACCCTGCCTACTATTGTCACGATCTACAGGGTGATACTTTTTCTGCTGTCAGGTCTTCTTTCAATCCCTCAAACTTTCTTCCGGTGTACCACTGGCCATTCCCTATACAATTAGAAGCTTTTTTGTTTCTTGCAGGTTTATTTTTTTTTTAACTACATCAGAAAGTACTCGACAAGCAACAAATTATGATGCAAAAATCACTTTGCTACGTTCTTACTTGCGGAGTAATTCGATGGCCTGCTAGCGTAATATTATTCTTGGAACCACTATTTTTCTCGAAAACGGCACAAGCTAAAAAATTGAAACAGGTGGCACAAACTAGCAACAAAACAGTAATAAATTATCCGCCAGTTGTTTTTAGCGGCCGCATTTTATTTTTCATTTTTAGGTGAACGCAAGACAGTAACAAATTTTTAACTGACTGTACGAGATAAATGGATATTTTTTTATTTTTGAAAACACTATACACCGCCAGAAAGTACTCGACAAGCAACAAATTATGGTGCAAAAATCGCTTTGCTATCGTTCTTACTTGCGGAGAAATTCGATGGCTTGCTAGCGTAATATTATTCTAGGAACCACCATTTTTCTCGAAAACAGCACAAACTACAAAATTGAAACTGGTGGCACAAATTAGCAACAAAACAGTAACAAATTATCCGTCACTTGTTTTTAGCAACCGCATTTTATTTTTCGTTTTTAGACGAGCGCAGGCAGTAACAAATTGACTATAAGAGTTGAATGGGTAATTTTTTGTATTTTTGAAAAAACTATACAGCATCAGAAAGTACTCGACAAGCAACAAATTATGGTGCAAAAATCGCTTTACTATGGTTCTTACTTGCAGAGTAATTCCATGGCCTGCTAGCGTAATATTATTCTAGGAATCACTATTTTTCTCGAAAACGGTACAAGCTACAAAATTGAAACTGGTGGCACAAATTAGCAACAAAATAGTAACAATAGTAACAATTTATCCGCCACTTGTTTTTAGCGGCCGCATTTTATTTTTCGACGAGTACAAAGCAGCAACAAATTTTTGACTGTTTGAGTTGAATATGCAATTTTTTATTTATATTTGAAAAAACTGTACACTATCAGAAAGTACTCGACAAGCAACAAATTATGGTGCAAAAATCGCTGTGCTATCGTTCTTACTTGCGAAGTAATTCGATGGTCTGCTAGCAGCCACCATTTTTCTCAATAACGGCACACGGTACAAAATTGAAGCTGGTGGTACAAATTAGCAACAGAAAATCTAGTACTTGTTTTTGTCTTTTTATAACTTTTTTTGTAAATATTTCTTAATAATAGCACATTTAGAAAAAATTTTTAGAAAATAATAACTCTCGGCTATTGGATTAAGGTAAACAAGGCCAGATCCTCATATTAGGTTCAAGAATTTGTGCTAATGTTTTGTACAGACCTTTTAGAGACACTTTGTAGAATATTTTTTAGGAAAACGACCCGTTTCTTCGGTATGAAATTTAATAGTGCTTGGAAATTATATTTATGAAGTGCTTTACACAAACCCAGCTTATAATTAAGTATATAATATGTGGATCAACTATAATTTCTCTAATATCAGAAAATTTTAATTGCCCGTACTGAATTTCTCTCGCGCGCAAACTTTTACCCGCTCGATGTGTCCCACTAATCCATTTCGGTGATCCCTTCCCACATGCGGTCGCCCGTCGAGTCCGGCTCTGGGAAGTGCGGTGTGGCGCCGCTGCGTTTGGGATGGGCTGATTGTTTACGACTCTGACCTCCTAGACAAGACACGAGTCTGAATAGGCCCGGTTTGTTCTGTTACGGCGATGCCATATGATGAAACCACTACGCTACTTTCAATTCCGCAGTGCCATGAGCAAATAGTTTCTCACTCTGTGCCTTGAGGCCATCAAAACTGTAATGGATGCATGATCGACACGTGCACTTTGACACACCCGAGGACGCAGCTTAGAGGATCTTTATGAAAATGGACCTGTTAAGCATGAAAAATTGACGTGTTAGTTTTGTTTGAAGAACGATTGGAAATCATGCAAATATGCAATTACCAACAATGATAATAAATTTGGTGTTCGTAGAAAGTAAAAGACTATATATATAGTCTGGTTTCAAAATAGTAGAGTGATTCACTTTATCAACCCCTTCATAATTCATAGCAGTCAAGGCAAAAGGAAATACGAGCCATCTATAAATTCTTCGTATAAAATTGTGTGCATACCTCGCAGATCATACCCCATTACACAGCTTCAGTTTAGTTTTTCCAGAAACGGGTATTCCTTCCTTTGCAGCAAAAACGCTTATATCAGAACTCGACTCGACTTCTATTGGTAATGACGCCATGACGATAATTAGGCTGCGTTAATTCGGATCCGGTTATTCCATAAGCACGACTACCTACTGGTTGTTTTCACGCGAGAAAACTTCGAGTATATCTTTCTGCTAATTTAATGGTGATTGTTAATTAATTTATTAGCGATTTTGTATTTGTGTTCTTAAGAATGGACAAGCTCTACATCATGTTCTCAAAATCGTCAGCGTCCTAATCTAACACTTGAGGAATATCGGATGTTAAAAAATGTGTATTAAAGGATTGGAACGCGAAACCAAAATAGGAATGTAAGAGATTCGGTTGAAATGTATACTTAGTACATTAACAAGATTGTCCATGTGTGTATTGTGCAATAATATTGACAAAGAAAAACATACAACTGCGAAACGGAAAAACGGACACTCGCGAAAGGTAGAAGACAGAGGTTGATGCCGACACAAGATATGTGAATCGAACAACAATTCATGGATGGTATTTAATGGTACGTCGACGTATTTTTTCGGTAATTTTGTATTTTTTGAGCCCTTCTCAAATAGTACGCCTATTGCAATTTTATCTCCCTTGCCCCTTTAAGAGCTGCAGATTAGTCAGTTTCTACTATTTTGAAACGCGGGTATAATTTCCAATCAGTTGCAAGTCATGAGAATAATTCCCGATAATTCAATTTTTGGTTTTGTACATGCACGCATAAGTAAATAACGTATAAGTTATGATATGTGAGGTATTGCAGGTACTTCAATGCAGACCTTTCGCCTTGGACGACGCGCCATTAAATTTATAAATGATAAATACTGCAGGAAACAACCACTCCGCGGACTAATTCCCCGACCGGCATTGAATTACACCTGCAGTATCTGTGTAAACAGCCAAGAACCCTTGTCCTTTATATTATCTGTAATTTTGATCAAAATTTTAGTTTAATGTCAGAAATGTTTATTTTTTTAACGGGCAGTTAAATTTCATAAAAAAATATTTATTGTTTTAATTATTAATACTGAATTTGTATAACAAACCTACAATAACACTAGAGAGTAGAAGATACAATTATAAAAATATTTATTTGTAATTTTGGGTTAACTTAGTTTCTGTTATCTGTTATTAGCAAAGGTTTGAGAAAGGAAGTATGTGCTTTTTAAATATTTTTTGATACTATTTTTTTTTCTTATTCTAAGAGTATTGAAAAAATTATCAATTATTTAGTCTTACAATCTGTTAATAAATAGTAAGAGTTCTACTTTTTATTACTTACGATTTGCTGAATAAATTACGGACGCTAGCGTTTGATTTAATCCAAATACGTATACTCGTAGATCAACCATTTCAGTTTGCTCACGGCTGTCACTGCATATCCTATTTTCAAAAGCCTGATCTACATTTAGACATATTTATCTAAATTTTGAGCACTTTCGTATTCAGATTTTATATCGTTTCCTACCAAATTATTTAGAAAAAACTTTTTGTCTAGGAACAATCTGAAAAAAATGTGCTAGACTCGAATTTCAGCCTTCTTAAAATAATTACTAAATGTGTTTTCTTGTAAACTTTGATGCCAATAAGTTATCAGGGTTTTATTTGTCGGTATTAGCTTGTATGCAGGTATTTAATTAAAACCATTAGAGACGGAGATGGAACCCGAAAACTGAAAGCACTTTTGTTCTTTCAAGAATAGTGTCATTCTTTAGAGAACAACAAAAGTGCTTTCTTTTTCTTTTTTAGCAACCATCATAATTTTTTTCTACATTCATACCTATGCCAATGCATTCCTTAGACCGTATTATTTTAATACATTACTGTTTAATATAATGTAGTATCATTCATTAGTTAAGACAAGACAATTAATTAACGGTGTAATTCAGAGACATCCTACACATTTCAAGAAACAAGCCGTATAAACTTCTTTAAATTCATTTTCTGGTTTCTATTCATTTTAACGGCGTTTTCATTAATAAAACTTAAACTTCTCATCTAGGGAAAGTATAAAGAGATATTTCTGAGACTGTAATAAACAATCCATTATTTATTTAATGTCTACTCTGTCTGCTAGCTCTCGTGTGTCACGTTTACGCTGCGTGGCATTGTAAACTAATGGAGATTGTTTAATACTGTTATATAAAAGTGTTTAATTAAAATGTTAGATCTTTTAATCTGGTATTTGTGTTGTTTCATTCGGTCACGAAAACAGAAATTATCTATCGAAGTATCGTGTTTATCTTAAGCCCACATTAAATTCTTTAAATCATCTGTGCTTGTTATTTACACACTTGAAAATATGAGCCGCACTAGACAAAATGTCGGGTCTGGTGTATTTTTTCGATTATGGATTCTAGCTTCCATGAGTAGGATCATTCTCTAAATTATTTAGTTTCTGTACTCTGTATTTGGAAATGTTTCAACGCGGATATTATTCGTGGTGACATGCCGACAATCAGTCTGTTTATAGTTGATCCTGCAGAATTAATACATTTGTCAAAAATTTATTCAGTGGTGTAGATGTAGGTGGTGTGTACCTAGCCGACCAATGCTAGAAATTGTATTGTTCAAACAATAAGAATATTAAAGAAAAATACATTATTGTATCTAACATACCTACAAAGGAAGAAATAACGAAAGAGCAGAGAAAGATAGTACGGGGTAAACCCTTTTTATTTGAAAATCGAGATGCAAGCATGCATTCTTCACACTCTGAAAAAATGCACATGCAAAATACTTTCAATCCTCCTTTTTTTACATATACAATTTTGTAAAAATAAAATCAAAAAGAGTAGTTCCGAAATGATTTAAAAATACATTTCCACACGGCACTGGAAACTGATCCATTGTAAAACTTGATAAGGCGATCGGACAAAAAAATTGAAAGAAATTCCAAAGGAAAGAAATAAATTACATTTTACAACACCTATTTGAATGCAGCAAATTCAACTGCTTTTGCCGCTATTGTTATTAATTATTCATAAATTTAATTTGTGGTTTTAATTAATAAAATAGTTTGACATACCTGATGTTACAACACCATTTTGGGCTGTTTTACTCAGTTTCTACACACTAACACAATGTTTCTGCTTCTTCTCTATTTTGAATTTGTTAGTTATTGGCAGTAGTTACGATACGATTGCGTAAATCATCAATAGTATCCACTTCCGTGTAAAATCCTTCATATTTTAGATATCCCCACAAAAATAAGTAGTTTTAAGTAGTTGATAAATATTTTAATGCAAATACAATGCATATACAATAAATATTTTTTTCCAAATGAATACAACATACAAAATAATTTGTGAGAAGCAACAAATTTAAAAGAAGGAACATTTTAAATTGTGAACAATAAAAATATCAAATGATTTAGAACAACCATAGCTCTCGGTTCCGGTATTGATATCAGTAGTGGTTTAATCATGCCTAAATGATAAATTTTGGACAAAAATTGAGGTTACACGGTTACATAAGATTAGGTTCAGATTTCTACATTAGAGCCACAATTTGCTAGGGTCAAGTAATTAGTGTCGATTAGAAGTTTATCTGCTGGATCTGGAGATAAGTAAATTTCCTAATAGTAGCTGAATTATGAAAAATATACCTAAGGGATATTTTAAGAAACTTGTATGATCGCTCATATAATGCCATATACAAACATACAACTAAGATAAAATAAAAATCCGGGCAACATGGTCCCATTTCCCAATGGTAACTAAATTATGAAAAATATACTTGTGGAAGAAACACGTATGATCGCTCATAAAATTCCTCATGCAAACATGCAACTAAGATAAAAAAAAATCCAGACAACATAGTTTCGCTGTCGAAAATATTAGGAGAATATCGTTTATTAGGCATTTAATTATTATTATTATTATTATTATTATTATTATTATTATTATTATTATTATACAGAATGATTCATTAGCCTCTTACAAATTTAGGCTATGGAGAGTAGATCTAGTTTCATGAATGAATGTTTCATGGTTAATGCGGTTGTTGTAGGAACAAACCTAATATTTATTTCTTATACTTTTTTATTCGTACATGTGTCTTAAATTTGTATGGATAATTATTAAAGTGTCAAAATTAAGTATATATTTCATTTGCTTATAATTTAGTTATAATATCTAGGACACAAGATATTAAACATACCCATATCACCCTGGACATTCATAGCTGTTATAGCAGCAGGCAAAATAGATCTTTTCACGCCCGCCGTTATGAAATCCTGAAAATAATGACGCTTGGGTTGTTATGGATTTGTTTGAAAATATCTAGCACTGACGTATTACATCTATGAAAACCACAAATCAAGAAACGTCTAAGCTATGATCTTTTATAGTTTTTATTTCATATGAAATGAAATATAAAACGTTATATGCCCCACGGGAGATACTAGGATGATTATGCCTTTAGACAACCTGTCGCCTGCGCGCATAATCATCCCTTGGTACATAAAATAACTATTTCTGTATTGTACCTGTCATAAATAGGCTTTATCCATGTTGTTTTTATTGTTCATGGATCGCTGCAGTATTATATTTTATTATTTAAATTTGAAATTCGTTCCTATGATACGTCTTTCTGTTGGATCTGCTGGAACTGAGATTTCTACTGTCACTGACGGGTCGTTTAAACCAAATGAGGGAGACGTGTATGTTTTAACTGATAATAACAAGGTCACTGTTGCTAGGCTATCCGCTAGATATTCTGAATTCAGACGCTCGAGTGGGTCCTTGTTGTTGCATGATTAATTTTAGAACTGCATGGGAGCATCGGCTTGCTGCATACACTTATTTACGTGTACCTACATAAACGTAACTTTCACTGGATTGCGGACAACAACGATTTTGTTGTCAGTTTGGGTGAAAAATAGATATTTTTAGATCATTATTATTAATACGATATTCAAGTTCTGTCCAAGGTTTCGCAATGATGACGCCAATAGATTTAATTCCGTGGTAAATATTTCTCTCTTTTGGACGAAAACATCTAAAATTATAATGTTTGATCATTTGGAACCACTTTAATATCATATTTTTTCTTTGGAGAAAATTTATCTATGCAATCTGTCACTTCTGAGTTGCATTTGAGAATAAACACAGCTACATGAAGAGATACCAACTTAGCTTGCTTATGTAGATAGGTTACTTAAATTTGCAAAGGAATAGTTTATACTTTGTGATATGAGATAAATTTTATTGAACGCTTTAAATTCTGTCAGAATCAGAATTGGGCGGGCTGAACTGTAAAACATACTCGTTATAAAGACATAAGAATGTTTACTTTCTGTTAAATAGTACTATATATACCACAGCGGAGGAACACGCAACTAATGGTTTAATATACAGGGTAATTCAGAACTTATCTAAAAAAAATTAGAAGGTACAGGGGTCTCTTATAAATGCAATTTGGAAAGAAAATAAACAAAAAAAGTAGTTCAAAAATGATTTAAAAATACGCTTCTGCAAGGCACTGGAAACTGGTCCACTGAAAAACCTAACAAGGCAAGGAGTTCAATCGGCGGGCGGACAAACAATTGAAAGAAATTCCCAAGGAAAGAAATAAATTACATTTTATAGCACCTATTAATTTGAGGTCTTAATTAATAAAATAGTTTGACATACCTGTCGCTAGAACATGTTACAACAAAATTTTAGGCCCGTCTTATCCAGTTTCTACAAACTAACACAAATGTTTCTGCTTTTTGTCTATTTTGAACTCGTAAGTTATTAGAAGCAGCTATGATACGTTTGCGTTAATCATCCAAGTGCGCACTTCGATGCGATACACTTTATTTTTTAAATATTCCCACAAAAAGAAATCCAATTGATTTAAAGTCAGGAGATCGTGACGGCCACGATATCGGTCCTCCTAGTCCAATCCCTTGGTATTAATACTTGGACACGCTGTACATGGCATGGCAGCTTCATGTATGATGCCACACTGCTGCAATATGCCGTGGACGCCCTATACCTTCATCTCTTCCACAATTCGGTTTCAAATTTCACGCTCGCGTTGCATACACTTGCACTCACTCCACACCGCGGTAAAAGACGCGATTTATTTTATAACTATCGAATTGTGTTGTTTAACGAAGTTTGATTTTATAAAGCAAATAATTACCATAATTCTGTTCCTGAAGAAAGTAATTGTGTAAAATTGTTTTATAATAGTTTTTATAACGTATTTTATAGAACAAATAATTTTCAGTTCTCTAAAATGTTTATAAAAGTATTATAATACGTTATACAACATTTAAAAAAATTATATATAAGGATTGTAAACATATTGTGAAAGAGTTGTATACTTAGGCAAATGACTTTTAATTATAGTCTTATAAAATATTTATATAAACGTGTTTTATTTAGGATATATAAGGAAATTAATATAATTATTTTTAGCCTCGAAATGCGCTTGTTTATAAAATAGTTTTATAGTTGTGTTTAATCCATAAAAATATTTCCTGTTTTATAAATATGTTATAGAACAAAATTGTGACTTGAGAAAACAAAATTATTGTATATATTGCGTAATAAAATTTCAAACCTAACCTTAATTTTTGAACTCCTAGGTATAGTGTATTACCAAACACTCGTCAAGAAAGAATACAAACAAATTCTCGAAAGTAACGTTTCCAGTCAAACGTGCCGACGTTCAATTTTACTTGTAGGTTTTATTATATAAATGATGATGGTGTCCATGTTCGAGAACTCACATTAAAAACGCGTACGAGAAAGTAACTTTGATTACATTTTTTGGTAATGCAATAATTAGGTTAGATTTAAATTAAATACCTATTATTATAATTAACTAATAATACTCTGCTAATACCTAACAATATTCATATAGGTAATGACAGTACATAATATTTTAAATTTCTAATTTTTTTTATAAAACTTGGCAACTTCTTTCGATGTAAACATTATCTACTTGCGCACACACATTTTTAAATATATTTAAGACTATAAAAACATTTTATCGTATAAAGTTCTAATTTACACTAAAATATTTTATTATGTTTTATGTGGAATAAAATCATAAGTCACCATTTTTAAATGAAGATTTGTTGGATCAGCGACTGCCGCCATTATGGAAAATTAGTTGAAAGCCTTATTAAAATTATATCTATAAGACTATAAAAACATTTTATCGTATAAAGTTCTAATTTACACTAAAATATTTTATTATGTTTTATGTGGAATAAAATCATAAGTCACCATTTTTAAATGAAGATTTGTTGGATCAGCGACTGCCGCCATTATGGAAAATTAGTTGAAAGCCTTATTAAAATTATATCTGAAACATAATTTTGCTATTTTTGGAAGACTCTTTTATAACAAGATCATTAAATATAATTACACAACAATACTATAAATTAAAGAAGCATAATTTTAATATTTTTTAAATTGATTTTTTGTAATTTTAAAGCAAATGTGGTCTAAACGAAAGCGCATAATTTTTTTGTCACAAACATATCTATAGTTTATCAATAAAATTTGCGGCGCAATAAAATTTTCGTTGTTGAAACACTGATTGTTAACATGATAATATTGTAAGTATTATACCATTTACACAAATGATCGCCGTTGAGTGACCCCGTTTTTAAATCTAAGTACAAATAATTATGAATCTGCGTTACGTACCAATCTTAAAATGATTTGATTCTAATATTCTTCACTAAAAAATATAATGTTTCTTTAAATAATACCAAAATAAAGACTACAAAACGTTTTTATAATTGCTGTATAAAATTGTTTTAAAAGTGTTGTATACATTTTTTATAAAACTGTTACATTACCAAAGTGTTTTATAAAAGTGGGCCCTTTTCGATTCTATAAATATTGTATAAAGTCATTTAACTACGTTATATAAATTTGAAGCTCCTATAAGATTTATATTATAGCAATTTATACAACCTTTATAAAATTCATTTTGCTGGTTGGGATATTTACCGGAAAAAGCTTTTTCACATCTCCATAAATTAAAACGATATCCAAACGTAAATATTCGCATCACAAAAACGTTAATGCTTACTATAAATAGTAGGATTTTAATATTCTGAATCACCTGGCTAGAGATTACAATAATCCAGCAATGTAAAGGTTGAAAATACTACAACTTCAATAATGTTTTACTCAGAAACTGAAAGGCCAATTTTTTTTAGGTAAGTTGTAAATCACCCTGTATGTCGGCGCATCAAACTCTTAACGACAAGTTATACTTCCAATGGTCGACAGTAATGGTATGAACACGTGTTTAGTTTAGGGCATGACATATCGCTTTTTGTTTTGAGACACAAGGCATCAAAATCTCTCCCAGTGACATTTTACAGCGGATATTTTTTTAAGTTAGATTTTTTTGTAGTGCGTGTGGCACATATTGTAAGTAATATAATCCCAAATTTTCCCAATGCTTATTAGCTTCTATTCATTAATGGACAGGGAGTCTGAAATGGCGATACTTCTAGATGATGAAAACAAACCAATTTAGATCAATTTACCATAGTACTATTTTGTTTCCTTAAAAGGGTATCAGTTATTTTCTTTTTGTAGTAAGTGTTTTGCAGTAATGTCCACCTGTACAATCGTATCTGCTTAAGGTTGCCGTATTTCTCACCGTAAAATAATCAAATTTGTCTTGTTTTTTAGGTACAGAAATAGAACAAAAGTAACATCAAAAATAACGTTCTTGATGTTTCGTTTATTCACTTTTACTATTTAAAATAATAAGTTTTTAAAAAAGTTTGAAGACAGACATTATTTGTTATTTTAACCCCACATTTTACCAATTATTTTCACATACCTATTAACAAAAATAAACAATCTTATGTGCAGAACTGTGTAAGTTTATGTTATAACAATATTTACATCTGCAGTTAAATTTTTTTTAAATACGTACTTTTGAAAGATTTCTGTACCTAGAAGTTTGTTGATTAGACCATCGTCGACTAAATCATAGCAGCCGTGCTTTTTCTAGTCTGGTCCATTGCCAGTTTGCAGTGACTCACCGCGCGCGGCAGCACACTACAGCACAAATGACGTAGTCGGACACAGTCGTCAATTGTATCATAGAAATTATGACAAATGCCAATTAAGGTGTATGTTTCTGTTTACATCTCATATTATAAATAATAAGTATTGTGCTTTTATGATGAAAATGCAGGAGCAGTCAGTCCATTATTAATACATATCTATCCAGTTTTATGAAAAATGTAAAATATTTGGACACGAAAGCTTTGTGTGAAGTATTGGAACGGTATCAGTGCCACGTATTTTTAGTGTTTTAAAATGGTAAATAAAATATATGTAGGTACATTTTTGCAAACCAAATTAAATACGTAAATTCTAATAAAGATAAGCTATTATAGTGTCAATATCAAATGTCAAATTCTGACATTTATGGCATGATGTGTATGTTTCCAAATACTAACGTCGGTGTCACCACACTACAGGACATTGCAGAATTCTACAGAGTGTCCGGAATAGGAGTGCCGCAATTTTAATGGCTTATATATCTGACTAAATGCAATAAGAAACTCTTATGACAAAAATGTCTAAAACGAATAGTCTACAAATGCATTTTGAAAAATACAACTGCAATAATATGCAAAACTATGTTACGAAATTAAAACTAAGGTACAATTAAGGTTAAGTAAAAGCGACTGTAAAGTAATTTGTTCATAATTTGATTTTTGGATTAGTATTAATGAAGTAAACAATTGAAGTTTCCGAGAAATTTGTTAAAACTGTAACGTACGACAATGTAGCTATGTCAGGCCGCTGGTTATGATGACCTAAAAATAATATTAGTCATAGTCATTTTTGTCTAATTTTTCTTTGATTGTTTGTGAGTGTGCATAAACAAAAATGGAATAATTTATAGTAACCATCACCACCTGCATCGCATATTAATTTACGGCGAAACTATTAATCTGTGCTGTGAAAAGAGCTTTAAGAAAACCATTCACAGTGAGTGCATATGTTTAGGTGTACCTATTTGCAGTAATTATGTATAAAACATAACAATCCTAAGATAGCATGTGAGCGACGTTGTCACATATTCAAGACCTGTTTGCTCTCATAATTATGTTACCGTAGGTCAGAGAAAAAAAATTTAAGGCAAATATATTTTGTTCACTACAACTTATCATATAGCAAAATTAAGGCACTCATATTCCAGACACCGTGTAAATTGAAAGTGAGGTAATTCGAGAGATAAGTATTACCAAAGTTTACTGTATAGATATAAGTTATACCACTCTCTGTCGGCACTTTGATGTTTTGAGATCAAAGCTGTACCGGCGCACGTAAATACTGTCGCAAAAAATGGCCAAGTACGAGGGAAAAAAGTAGTTTCTTTCCAATTGGGAAGTGATATCCCAAAAGTGTCTTGTAAGGCTGTATAAATAAAATATTCGTAATGTAATAAATATAAATATTATAAAACTATTATAGGTAAATGTATACAGTTTTGTTAGTTAATCTTGAAAGTCGTATATATATTCACTTACTACTCTACTATATAAAAAATAATGTAGCCATGAGGAAAATTTGCAATAAAATGTCTATTTAAATATTAAAAAAAAACAATATACATTATTTTAAAACTAAAATAGGAAATAATATAATCTATATTGCTTACAAGTTACAAATGCTGCGGTATAGGTTTTTTTACTTGCTCTTTTAATGCAGCTTCTCTGAGGCTCCTACACGAAAGTGTTTGTGACGTTTTTTATAGTCTTGTTTCGTAATTTAATAAATTATATATTATAATCAGTAAAAAAATTATTCAAATGAAAACCCAATGTACAAGTATGTCCAGGTCATTTTTTAGATACTTAATATTATTTTAGTGATTTGGGTATTTCTATACGTATATAAATTAATTTGAGACAAATTATCTTAATTTATTTAAAGATGTTACTGTAGAGTGTAGATACACAGGGATCACTTAGAATCGGTGTACCAGTTTGAATTTCAGCATCTTTTTCTTTCAATAATTTTGGCGCCAAAATAGTTTTGATATTATTAGAAACTTTACTTAAACTAAAAATGCTTGGGTGTAAAATTTACATGACACAATTAAGTACCTACTTACATTATTATTGCATATTACATTTTTTTTTATAAATACCAGTACAAAGAACTTGTTGGATCATACAAAAACAATGTTTGATGTTTCATTTGAAAAATGTTTGCTTCAAATTCTAATTTTTTTATGGCATCGATCAGGACAATCTTTCAAATGAAGATTCTAATTTGTATCGGCATACCGCGTAAAATTTTATATCGTGACCTATTTCTTTATATTAGTTGGTGAAATATAAAATACATACCTTGAACAATGGAATAAGGAAAATCCACGTCTTGAGGGACAATTATTCACAGTACAATATATCACGGGCATTTTTAGAAGAAAAGTAAAATAAAATAAAATAACAGATATTCAAGGTTTTTTGTCTCACACTATATCGATCGCACTCAACACGTTACAGTTCTAGCGTCGGCCACCTGGGTACCGAACGGTCCCCGAGGCGGGTGAGGAGAGTGGAATTGGTAGGTCGTTCGAGAGTGAAACAACTTAAAAGTATGGAATAAATTGCGCCAAAAGTATGGAATAAATTCAATAAAAACGAAACAATTATTTTTTGGGAAAAATCCTCGAGTAGGTCGATTTTTTAATTTAAAAAATACATATTTTAGCGTAAAATGCGATTTTCAAATGTCATTTGTTTTCGAGTAATGACGTCATCGATTTTTTTAAATGGCAACACCATATTTTTTTCCTTGATTCTGAAAGATCGTTTAATTCTCTATCAGACAGTACTAAAATTTTGCTCTCTTACATAGGAAAGTTTTCGAGTAAATAACGATTGAATGTTAGAAAACGTAAATTTTATCCATAAAAAAGTAACAATTCTGAGGTATGTAAAATAAAATACAATTAATTAAATTTTATACTTAAATTAAATGTTCGAATTGCCATCCACCAACTTCTTGACAATGCGCAAGTCTGTGAAGAAATTCTTCTTGCACATTATGAATGATTTCTGGGGTAACTCTTCTAAATTACGTGGTTTATTAATGTACACTTTTGACTTCAAGTATCCCCATAAAAAATAGTCAAGAGGTGTAAGATCTGGCGATCTTGCAGGCCATTCTATTGGTCCGCGTCTGCCGATCCACCTCCCAGGAAAACAGTCCAAAAAATCTCGTACAGGGCGCGCATAGTGCGTAGGTGCACGGTCTTGCTGAAACCATATGGTATCGTCAGGAATGTTAGGGTCATTATCGTTAGGAAAAATTACTGCAAGGGCTGGACCAAGGTCATTTTCTAGAAACTCTAAATATCTTTGTCCTGTAAGGGTTCCTTCAAAGAAGAAAGGCCCTACTATTCTGTCGTCAACTATTCCAGCCCACACATTTAATTTCTGAGGGTGTTGCGTATGTGCCTCTGCCATCCAATGAGGATTTTCCCGACTCCAATATCTGCAAGTTTGACGGTTTACTGTACCATTCAGACAAAATGTGGCCTCATCTGAAAAAAGTATTTGCCGGTGTAAATTTCTATTTCCTTGACATAAATCCATTAGAATTTCGCAAAAGTGTAAGCGGCGATCGGGATCATCTTCATTGAGTTCCTGCACAAGTTGAATTTTGTAGAGATGATATTTTTCCTTCCTCAAGATACGTAGCACTGTGCTCTGACTAGTGTCATTGTTTAATGCAACCAATCGTGAAAAATTATGAGGATTATCCACCATACTTATCAAAATGTTCTGTTTCTGATTTTCATTAATGCTTGGACGTCCAGGTTTTGGAATATTTACAACATTGCCAGTTTCTCTAAATTTAGGCTCTACCTTACTGACTGTTGATTGGCCGATAGGGCGATCTGGATATTTTTTCATTAAATAAATCGCAAACTTCCGGCTGAGTTCTAGTCATATTCCCGCATCCGATAAGAATTAAAATTTCAATTCTTTGAGTAACAGTTAAATGTGCCATAATACTTTAAATTGAATAATAATTTCTATGTCGCTTACAATACTTATTAGAAAGTCGGTGTGACAATGATACTTTGCAAAGATTTTCACCTACGTGATCCATAAAAGAACTATGGAATTCGAAAAACTAAACTTGATAACGTTTTTGCTTTATTTTAATTGATTTACGTTTTCTAACATTCAATCGTCATTTACTCGAAAACTTTCCTATATAAGAGGGGAAAATTTTAGTACTGTCTGATACAGAATTAAACGATCTTTCAGAATCAAGGAAAAAAATATGGTGTTTCCATTTAAAAAAAAAATCGATGACGTCATTATTCGAAAACAAATGACATTTGAAAATCGCATTTTACACTAAAATATGTATTTTTTAAATTAAAAATCGACCTGTTCGAGGATTTTTCCCAAAAAATAATTGTTTCCTTTTTATTGAATTTATTCCATACTTTTGGCGCATACTGTATATTTATTCTATAAACTTTGGTATTACAAAGGCCACGCGATTTAGCAGACCATGGTTAGACCGCTTTCTGTCATTATACGAGTATATTCGTTTTATTCAATATCTTTAAATATTCGCAGGTGACATTTCTGTTATTTGCAAACCTCTATATTATTCAGTGTTTAAAATTATTTTGTATTTGTAGAAAACACTATTTCAACAATACGGCGCTGTTAAAGGAAATTCAGTTTTTAGATTAGTATTGCAAATATTACATTTCCCACATTAAAAAAACTTTTTCTCGATGTTCTTTGATCTGATTCGAGGTTATCGCGAATCCGCTCTTAAAACTTAAAAATTTGAAAATAAATAATCGTCCTTGAAAGTTACATAACTTCGATTACAACTTAGCCTTAGAATTATAACCTCAAGCTGACATATATTCAGATACACTGTTGCTAACTTGCCGGTTTGAGCGAGAATTGAGTAATAACGTACTTTAAATAGTACTGAGCAAAATAAGATATAATCTTATTTTTTATCATTATCTGCTTTTAAATAAGCACATAAATAAAATTTATAGGCGAACCACAGAGGCTGGCATTTGCGAATAAGGTCATTTCGCTCTTGAAATAAACAATTTAAACTACTATATTAATGCGATTAACCTATTTACATTATCAGAATATACGTTGATACACGCGCGTGGTGTTAAAAATATTATGATATATGCCTCGCTATATTTAGCACAGTAGATTTTTTAATACGAGAAGCCTTGTGTTTGTGGTTTGCGAAAAGCCTAACATTTTTCAAACCGTTAGCCGAAATTTATTGCCCCCGTTTCCGCTGCGTTGTGTTCCGAAAATGTTTTAATTGTTAGAGTTAAAAATTATTGCCCCTGGTTACGCATAACTGACCCGTCAACTTCATACAGGGTGTCTTTATCGAATCGAATTAAGTTTTAATTTAATAAATTATTTAGAAGGTGAATGGCCTTTGAAAGTGAGAGATTCATACATACAGAAGTGTGTGTGTGTTTTTTTGGAAAAGGTTACAAATAAATAGCAATTGGTGAATAAATGAATGGAAATGTTTTGTTTTAATATAGTTTAGTTGACACTAACTCATTAACTGACAATTGTCAACAATCAAAACACCTGTTTTATAAAAATTAATACGCTATCGAACGTCTGTGGTTAAGAAAAAACTCCCGTAAATAACATTTTCGAACGCCAGTGTACCGAAATGCGGACTGTCAAATGTCAAACAGAGAATATGCGAGAAACATAGGTTTATACGTATGCATTTATAAGATGAGGATAAACGATGTATCTTTGCAGTTCTCCTACAGTGGTTGCCACTTTTCTTCCAATACCTAATTGACATTAACTTATTAATTAACATTTGTCAACCATCAAAAATAAATAAATTTATAAAAGTTAATACGCTACCAAATGTCTGTGGTTAAGAAAAAGCTCCCGTATATAACGTTTTTGAACGCCAGTGTACCAAAATGTGGACTGTCAAATGTCAGACAGAACAATATGCGGGAAAGATATGCTTATACATATGGATAAGAAGAGGATAAATGATTCATCTATGAAGATCTTCTACTGTGCTTTACCACTCTTCTTCCAATAGTAAAAAAAGTTTTAATATTTTACTATATGCTGATCTATAAAGCAACAAATTTCAATAAAAACAAACTGAAAATGGAAGTTTGGTTCAGATGATTGGAGTATACATCGAAATAAACGATAAAATAATTTTCTTTGTTATGTCATTCGACTTTTCATAATTTTTAGATAGACTAACCTACACGGAAAGAAAGTTATACTAATATCAAGATTAATACACTTATTCCAACGGTAGCTTAGTTTAACTATTCCTTAAATAGAGTAATATTTTATTGAAATATTAACTTATTCTTGTATAATCATTATAAAATAAAAATTACTTAAAGTCGAGAAAACCACTACCTGTAGGTACTTAAAATGAGATAAAGTTATGGAGTCAACAATTGTTATTTTCAAAATAAAGTTGTGTTTTCTGTGTTTGAACATTTAAGCGATTTTAAGTAAATAATAACATTACATGAAGGTAAAATAAAATTGGAGTACATAATTAGTACATTCCATTCCTTTCTAGAGTAGTACCTAATTATTTATAACAGGCGGGTCACATAAAACAAATGTCAATAAAATAAATATACTTGAGACTTATAGCAAACTGCCAAATTCATGCATTAGTGGCACACCACACATATACTGCTTTTGAGCTGTTGTTATAGTCTCTCTTCAGTAGCATTCGAGCATATAGTTTATAATTGAACGTTGAGGCAACGGACGACTTATCATACAGAAGGGAAAGGAACCTGAGTAGATGTGACAATGTGTTAACAAAATATTATTCTTTAAGTAAATCTTAAATTAAACTGTCATTTTAAGATAGAAAAGTGTTGAATATTTGAATATCAGGAATATGTAAATATGTATATCATATATACTTTATTACTAAATACATATACACTTGAATAAAGTTTAAAATTTTAAGTAGGTATATTATTATATTTAAATATAGATTAGATTTCTTTCCATGTATACTTGTAGTACCTATAGGTTACTTCAAGTTAAAGTGATGTACGGTGACTATACTTTAAATTTCGAAAAGCTTTCAACAAAATAAAGTAAGTACAAACATATATAAATGATTTTTAAACAACAATTTACAGTACAGTGATTCAAAATTACAGTTTTATTATAGTTCTATTTTTGGCAGTGTAGTATATATGAAAATAATTGAAAAAGAATTAATTAACAAGTTCACCTGAAATTAGAAGCGTGTTATAAATTTTACGCATGCCAATATATTAAAAATATAATTTCTTTCCTTGCTGATAAATAAAAATGTCTACAAAATCTAGCTAAAAACGCTTAGGTATATGTGCAGATTCCTCTACAATCAAATAGATAGGTAATAATCTATAAAAATTACAAAAAAAAAATATACCTATATATTTTAATATCGGGCGACAGGTTCGCATCGATCTTAAATTATTTCTAAAATATTTCGTTAGATTTATTGGCAAGAAAATACGTGACTTGGTAATTTATTAACATTTTCGTCTAAAGGAAAAAAAAGTATTTTGAAGGTCGATCGATAAAGATAAATATTACTATTTGTTTGAAATGTTATGCCTATTATCCTGGCGCATTCGGCAAATTATAGAAATATCATCAGAAATTTATTTTTATTTTTAAAAAACTTAGCTTGAACTAGTAATTTTATAGTAGTTTATTTAGATCACTTTTTAGATGGAAGCCTCTGGTAAATGCCCATTTTGTTTAATAGTGTCCCGCTACATCTTGTGGCACATGCTAAAACTGGCAATCCACCTGCACACACACAACTTTAATACGCTTTGTAGTAAATAATACTACAATTGTGTCTGTACAGTTCTGATAATGACCACCACAAGTGTTGTATTAATATCATCTAAAAATATTATTATTTTGCAGCATCATTTTAATAGAGAAAAGTGTTGAATTAAGTATAAGAATATTTGGATGTCAAGAATATATAAATATCTATATCAAATATACTTTATTACATACTGAATTAATACATATTTACTTGTATGAAGTTTAAAATTTTAAGTATATTATATATATAGATCAGATTTTTTTCCGTGCATAACCTCAAATTTAAGTTGCGTCAAATCTTGCTAGGATATTACTAGAATATAAACTACAAATCGTAGTTGTTAAGATATTGTACCCAGTACATTCTAGTAACATAGTATGTGTCTGACACAATTTGTATTTAGAGCTATATGAGCCTCGACAATGTTTTTTTCCGTGTACTAAAAATCGATATTCGGTATTTCCACGAGCTTTACAAGCTTCAGATATTTAATTTCATTGACTGTAGCAAATGTGATGTTGAATATCGACTTTGTTTGGTGTCTCCTAATTCTTGTGTCAAAAAGGTATTTCTAAATAAAACAACGTAAACAATGCAATTGAATAAGTGGAACCATGCAGGATCGTTTTCCGTAACAATTCTTGATTAATTCTCTGGAACACACTACACTTTACCTCAGGTAGTTTAATGAAAATTCTTTATTTTCATGTCCTCTATGCCAATTGCCAAAGTGTACATTAATAAACCACGTAATTTAGAAGAACTTCAAAATCGCATTCGGGACGAAATACGCAGAGTTACCCCAGAAATCATTCATAATGTGCAAGAAGAATTTCTTCACAGACTTGCGCATTGTCAAGAAGTTGGTGGATGGCAATTCTAACATTTAATTTAATTATAAAATTTAATTAATTGTATTTTATTTTACATACCTCAGAATTGTTACTTTTTTATAGATAAAATTTACGTTTTCTAACATTCAATCGTCATTTACTCGAAAACTTTCCTATGTAAGAGGGCAAAATTTGAGTACTGTCTGATAGAGAATTAAACGATCTTTCAGAATCAAGGAAAAAAATATGGTGTTGCCATTTAAAAAAAATCGATGACGTCATTACTCGAAAACAAATGACATTTGAAAATCGCATTTTACGCTAAATTATGTATTTTTTAAATTAAAAATCGACTTGTTCGAGGATTTTTCCCAAAAAATAATTGTTTCGTTTTTATTGAATTTATTCCATACTTTTGGCGTATACTGTAGAATAAACGAATCTACCCTACTGTAGACAGACTAGACAGTACATACAGTTTTAGAGAAGCCTATCTTTAGCCGTCATTCTATGAGGATTAGCCTAGAAGTCGGGAGACTTGTGCGGAAGAGGTAACGCTATATTATTATTAAACAGGGCGCATTTGCGCTCAGCACCGACTTGCGTTGGTAAGGCATTAACCATCATTCAGACCCTACAAACGAGTACGAGGACTTGGGATTTTTCTACTGAAAAAATAAAACATTAGTAAATATAAGCAACTTAATGTTATTAATTTATTTCCTTTTATTTAAAAAAGCTGTTTCTGATAAAAAATACAGTAAATTGTATAAATAAACACTGGAAAGAATTTTTGGTTTATTGGCAGAGTCCTAAAATAAACAATAAAACAACTTATCATCATTTTTAATCTATTAACCTGGCAAGAGACCAATAATTGTCCACGTGTTTTCCTACTTTACGACAATAATACGATTGTTGTTGCAAAGTATCAGAGAGAGAGAGAGGCATATTTTATTTTTTTGTTTATGTTAACACTTTCGTGCCAATTAACATGTTCCCCTCTACAAAACATGAACAGTGATAGATTTTTTAAGAAATGACAGATATGAAAGTTTCGCAGAGTAATGTGGCATATGGAATGTACCTGTTTTATTTATTAAATATCATAATATGACATTATGATATTAATCAATAGAGTTATTCTTAAAGATGAAGGATATATTTAACGTAGGTACGATTTCGATTTATTGAATAAACACTAACCAAATGCTATTTATGCTATAAACTACCAAGGATGTTTAAATTTGATGCGTAGATTTTTTTTTCAGTTGTTACATCATGTTTACGATATTTTTTCAGATGTTATTTAAGAATGAAAACAAACGTTAATTGAGTATTGGGTTCTAAAAAAAATTGTTTGCACTGAATTCGTTTGAACTAACGAGAATTCATTTATGACCTAACTTTACTCTTGTCTTATCTGAATGATAAATACGTTAATTTTTTTATTGCAAATTATATTTGTGAAAATATTTACATCGGTTAAGAAAAATACAATTTATGGAATTTAAGTAATATTACAAAGACTGGGAGTTACAGTTGCTAAAGGAGGAAACGCACTATGCGGTCGCGGTCTAGGCGCATCCCGGACCATGGCCTTGTAATAGGTACGTATTATCTATTGCCACACGTTTTGAATTGATGATGTATTTGTAATGAAATTTTTACTCAAAACTTCCAGTAGTTCAAAAATTATTTTGTGGGAGTGCATGCCATTATTATTGCAATAGATTGTACCTACACTGGAAAGAAACACCAAAAATTCAATTTATTTAAACATAATTTATTCTCGGGAAGCAAATCTTTTTTGGTGTAATGTTCACTTTTTTGTCAAAAATAAAATGATTTATTTGGCAAGAAAATTTTATTTTTTTACGAATATTTGTTTAAATGAAACAAATAGTTATCCCAATTGAACATCTTATGAAAACTTTTAAAAGAATGATTTTTAAATAAATAACGTTTTGAAATAAAAACTATTTTTTTGATTGAAATGAATGTGCATTTCGAATCAAATAATGCGTTTATTTAATTCAAAAATGCATATAGGAAAGAAAATTATGTAATTTTTTTATTGTTCTTAAATGAAGTTTTGTTATGTTATATTATTATAATTCCTTAAGAAACCGTAAATTAAAAAAACTCAATTTTCTAATAAAATCGTATCATCGAAATAAGTATTTGTTTAAAAGGAACAATTCGAATTGTTTCCTATAAACAAAAAATAATTATCACTTAGTGCCACTGTGCTATATTTCTCCTACTCTGTGAGCTAATAAGCTCGAAACCGGTAAATGTTGACTATTTGCTATATCAATTTTTCAATGCTGGTCGCGGCATTAGCCTGCAGTTGTTTCCTGAAATTCATGAGCAGTAAGTTGTTGACTTGAATAAGGAGATGTTTAATTAGGAAACAATGTTTTGAAATATACAAATATTGTTTTATGATAGAATATAATTAAATCAACACTATGAATGAAAACAAAATATCTATATTTTCGTTTTTTCAAAAAAAATGATTTGGTATCAGGAAATAAATATTTGTTTGGCCCTATATAAACAAATAATTTATTTCCTTGAAATACAATTTTTTTACACACCAATTTTTTTTCGGTGTACTATTTTTTGTTACTAATTGCGGCATAGGCAATTATTTAAACAACTAAAGTTACGAATTCATACTCTGTAGCTGTTTCAGTACCGAAAGGTTAGTAAGTATAATTTTTATGATGACTACCTACCTCAGTAGAGTTGTAAAGATACAATTATTATTTGAAGAAAATATAATGTAATCTTCAGTTCGAATTAAAAATATTATATTAAATATCATATTAACCTCAAAATTAAAAAAACATTCGAGAAAGTTGTTTATAGTTATGAAAATATTATCATTAACATTCGAAATCGTAAATATGATTAATTTTAATTAGCTTCTAACAAGAGATAAGTACGTGAGTAACATATTAGAGATAACTGACCGCTATTCGCTTGTAAAGTGACATTCACGTTTCTTTATGTTGTGAAATATTTAATATTTTATATACCTACTTCCTACTTGTACCTTGTGTGGATGTTTTCAAAGCGAAGCACTTGTATTTCTCTATTTATAAATCTACACTATGAATATTTATACGTATGTTGATAAAATTTACTTTTTTAAATACAAATGAATTTAAGTGTTGCTATTGTTCGATATCCTAAAAAATGAATGGACGTAGAAAATATATTCAGAAGGCCTAACTTATTTCTGCACATGTCACTGTTTCAGTCATCTTAAGCATCGAATAGAAACGAAAATAAGTTGGGATACTCTTCGATTCTCACTGTCACTACTCGTCTGTTATTCAACAAACAATGCACAGTGACTCGCGCTGCTGCACTTTCAGTGATTTCAGATTTTACATAAAATTTAGGTGAATGTTACCGTCTGAGGGAGGTGGTAACACATACAGTCTGATCAAATTTTTAACATTTAAGCTCTGATGCCAAAACCGACAAGAACTTCTCATGATTTCATCTCTTAACCCCTCCACTAGGTCCCAGAGTTTGTACCCTTACTCTTAAACATGCTGTGTACTATTTACCTCCTACAGCTGTTCAAAAATTGTATACCTAAATAAAACGTAAATTATAAATATTTTAGCTGCAGTATTACTACTGAAATAATTACAGCCTGTTTTTATCTACTAGCGGCCTTTTTTCATCTAAACGGGGCTATTTCTGTTTATAGATTGAAAACAAAGAAAACAAGAAATTGAACGATAAAAAGCCGATGACACTTTATCTCTATATTAAATAAGGACTTTGGAGTAAAGGTCTTGGATGATAACTATAGCTATGATGATATTGTTAATAGTACATCAGCACAATTGCAATTACAAGTCCAGAGTTTTGAAATAGTTTGGTTTGGTTTTGGTTAATGGTCTTGGCAAGTAGTGGATTAATGAGAAGTCCACAAATATACTTGTTTTAAGCCTTAGTACTGGCGTCATTTCTGAAATCTAATTATCAGCATCCAAGGTTAATTCAAATATGAGATGTTAAATTGCCAAAATTTGCATAGAAAACATTTTTATTCTATATCTATTCATATTCATTCCTAGTTGGACGGACAATTGTATAACTTGTTTAACATTTAAATCACTAATTTATTAATTTAAGCATATGTATTCCGAATAGTGGGATAATACTCGTATCGAACTGAATAATAGCAAAGTTTACAGAATAAATATATAAGTTGTATCACTCTCGAACACTCCCCGCCCTACCAATTCCGCTCTCCTCACCCGTCTCGGGGACCGTTCGGTACCCAGGGTCCTACACGGTGGTCGACGCTAGAACTGTAACGTGTTGAGTGCGATCAATATAGTGTGAGACAAAAAACTTTAACAATCTGTTAGTGTTTATTTTATTTTTCTTCTAAAAATGCCCGTGATATATTGTACTGTGAATAATTGTCCCTCAAGACGTAGTTTTTCCTTTTTCCATTGTCCAAAGGATAAAGCAGGGTATGTATTTTATATTTCATGAACTAATATGAAGAAATAGGTCACGATATAAAATTTTACGCGTTACGCTGATAAAAATTGGAATTTTCATTTGAAAGATTGTCCTGATCAGTGCTATAAAAAAATTAGAATTTGAAGCAAACATCAAACATTATTTTTTGTATAAACCAACAAGTAAGTTCTTTGTACTGGTATTTATTATAAAAAAGTGTAATGTGCAATAATTTTGTAAGTAGGTACTTAATTATGTCATGTAAATTTTAGACTGAAGCATTTTTGGTTCAAGCACAGTTTCTGAAAATACCAACTATGTTGGCGTCAAAATTTTAAGATGCTTTTTCAAACTGATACACCGATTTTAATATGCACAAACGGTATATAATAAAAATGGTATGTACAGTAACATCTTTAAATAAATGAAAATTTTTTATATTTGAGGAAGAGCTGAGGAACGTTAGCAATTTGTAGCGAACTGTTTTCTTCTTTTTTTCCTATTTTGATCTATTACCGGACCAAATTAAACTAAATAATATACAAATGTCACAAATACAACTTAGTAAAATAATTTGTCTCAAATTAATTAATATACATATAGAAATACCCAAATCAGTTAAATAATATTAAGTACTAAAAATTACCTGGACAACTTATACATTGGGTTTTCAGTTGAGTAATTTTTTTACTGAAAAGAATATATACTTTATCAAATTACAAAACAAGAATATAATGCATTTTTATTATATTTAAGATCAAAAGCTGCATTAAAAGAGCAAGTAAAAACCTATACTGCAGCATTTGTAACTTGTAAACAATATAGATTATATTATTTCCTATTGTAGTTTTAAAATAATGTATATTGTTTTTTTTAATATTTAATTAAACATTTTATTGCAAATTATCCTCATGGCTACATTATTTTTTATATAGTAGAGTACGTATATATTTTATTTATACAATAAGCATCCTTACTTTTAGAATATCCCTCGTATATAAATATTTCCCAATTTTTCCCATTTTTTGCGACAGTATTTACGTGCGGCGGTACGGCTTTGATCTCAAAACATCAAAGTGCCGACAGAGAGTGGTGTAACTTATATTTATTCAGTAAACTTTGATAATAGCATATTCAAATTTTAAAAACTCAATTTTAACATTTTTCTAAGGTTTTTATTTTTTATTTACACGAGAAATATTGTCAAGTCTTTGATTTTTTATATTATAAATATCGGTTACCTCAAATAATACTTCGGCAAATTCTAATTAGTTTTTTTTTAGTAATTATTACATAATTATAATTCGGCGTGTCTGAAAAAACTAATGAGAAAGAAATTCGGAATTCCAAAAGTTTTATATTTCGTAAATATACTGTTTCATTGCAGCGTGATTCATGGGACACGGTTCAGCGATTTCATTATTGTAAGGTTGACTTTATACGAATATTTTTAGTAAGCCCTAGCTATATGTATATCTTTTTTCAGTTGCGTCTTTTTTAATTTACCACACAAGATGTTCCGTAAAAGTAATGTCAGATAACAACTCAACTTAGTCTACTCATGAAAATAATTTTATCTAAATACTAGGTTACCCGGCAAACGTTGTTTTGCCATATGAATTATTTCTAGTGAATAATTTGGCAGTTAAATAAAAAATAACTAACTTATTGTAAGTGTGTGGAGATGTGGTATATGACTAAAAGAGGAATGGAGCACTGTGAGCGATGACGGCTTATAAGAATAACAAAACACGAAACATTCATTTTTTGAATTATTTCGCGTGCCTGCAATTTTACTTGTTTGACGGCCCAAATTAGGCCCTTTACGTCTTGTTCGCATTGTTCACTGTACAAAAAAATAGCCATATAGTAAAATAATAGCCGTTGTTGAGAACTACACTTAAAATTAATAATTTTATTAATTATTGATAAAATAGGAAATAAATAATTATGGTCCAGCAAATTAATAATAAATTTACTTGAGAATTACACTTAGAAGGTAAAATGATAATTGGAAACGTCACTATTACGCTCGATTCATACACAATAATAATGGTCGAAAACTGTGTAGGGAGTGAGAGAAGGCTTGTTGTGAGAGAGACAGGGGACCGGCTTCGTTCTCATCTCTACTCTGTGCTGTTTACAGGGTGAGAAGTGATACCGGTAGATGCCTGGCGGGGATAACTAATCTAGTGATAATCGATCAGTTATCGACCAGGGTTGAAAATGATTAAATTACTAAAATGGTTATTAAAAAATAGGGGCTTGTGATAGAAGGATGAAAATTAAGGGTTGTATGTATTTTTTAATGCTACATTATAAAAAAATAAAAATAAAAAATTTTGTCCAAAAAATAAAAAAAATTGTTTGGGGTGGACCACCCCTATCACTTAGGGGTATGAAAAATAGATTACGACCGATTCTCAGATCTACCGAACATACATATAAAATTTCATAAAAATCGGTCAAGACGTTTCAGAGGAGTATGGCGTCTAAAGACGCGAGAATTCTATATATTAGGGATAAAAATATGTGTTGATTTTAAGTATAAGAATAATTAGTAGTAGTGACATCTCTCGTAATTTTCGTTTTAGTAATTAATACCTATAATTCTACGAATTTTAAAGTAATTACTTTAGTAAAGAAGCTTAATTATTTGTAATGAACCATTTGGTTATATTTTAAATGCGTTTGTTTCCTATTATTTGTATAATATGACAATGACAAACTGGTATATGTCTCTAGAAAAACACCTTTCATAATTTATGACAACTTTCGGAGCCATTGAACTGTGAAATAGTTACAGAAATATACAAAAAAGTTTTTTTAGTAACATTATTCTCAGGTCAGAGACTGCCATACTTAATGTTGTATTATTTACTTTACTTATTTAAAGTATTATGAGAACTGGTGTTTTGGAAACATACAAAAATAAGTAGTTACTTTGTTTCAATGCATGTAGAATCATAAGAATAATTTTGGGAAATGATTCCGAAAATACTGAATAGTCAAATTAGTGTTATTTAACATAATAGGAATTTTGAGACTAAACGTTACAAGTTATTGTGAGTCACAAGAAATTGTGACAATCAAATAATACACAAAAAAACATGAATATTTTTTTAACTGACGTATCCTGTGTAAGGCATTTGTGCAAGTCGGTAATTAACATTAATCGCATTAAAAAAGCTTTTTATCAATATATTTTCATATACCAAATTTAATTTTAATCGTTCAATGCATTTCCGTTTTCCGGTGTATTTTTGCATGTTGATAAATTAGCATAAATCGTCATATTTTCATCTTAAGAATCCGGGGTGGCTCACTGGTACATGCAATGAATATTTGTGAAATACTTAAATAAATAAATTCGTACACGTAACGCTACATCTGTTTTGAATGTCTGACCCAAAAACATCGTTTTGTTAAGTTGTCTACTAGATTATTTTCAATGTAGTAGTTGCGTTTTCAATGGAGAAATATTAATTTTCCTATTGTTTTTGTTAATTTTATGGGATTTTGATGTTGATATAAAGCATTTTAAAACTGAAGAGAAAAAATATTGCAAATTTTTAAATAATTGTATAGACAAAATATATCAGAATAGTTCCTCCTACATACATAATATGTGCCTTCTAGAAAAATGTATTTTTTATATAATTATTTTTGTCTCATTAAGCATTATCAGAACATAATATCATACTGACATATGACCTAATTATCTCTGATGATGTTTATTACAACCATTATTTTTAGTTATGTAAGTACTTTTATGAATTTATTATTACTTATCACAATTAAAATCACAGATTAACATTTATATGAAAACAACCAATTTTCTGTTTAAAAAAAAAGTTGTAAAGGTATGACATACAGGAGGTATATAAAATAAATCCGCGTGGAAATTCAAATACCTTCTATAAGTACATACCTAAGCAAAAATCTAATGAAAGAAAACGGAGACTTACCGTACTTGTAGTTACTAAGTTATAAAAATAGAAAAATATTAACAAAAATGTAATTATTAAGCAGATGCAACTTGTCTCATTTAAATTTTCCATAAGCACTTGTGTCCCCTAAATAAATTTGTCAACTCTGTTATGTAGTTGTGACAGCTATTGTATATGCATTCTGAAAGTTCAACATCATTTAAGTGCTAATTAAAAATAAAGTGTTCATTAAAATAATATTTTTTATTCCATTTTCCATTCTAGTATTATTTAAAAAACATGATCGGTCCACAGTTCTGATCTGCAATATTAAGCATCCCCAAACCAACGTGAAACATTCGCGAATTTTTATGTTGTTATTTTTATGCGAAAAATACGATTGTGGTAAATTCGAATAACACGCTGAATACAAGACAATATTTGATTTTGTACGTGGTCCTGATGTAGCAACGCTGTTTCGCTTCAACGCTCGAACACCATATTGTTGCGTCATCAGAAAATTTGTAGCGTACCAGGAGCGCCGTGTTGCGGAGAGTTACGGGTTGATTTCTCGCTTGAAAGATCGAGTAAAGTTTTTTACGTGGTTAAGATTAATGACATTATGACTGCATTACCATGTATATTTGGTTTTATATCATTTTTAAGTGTTTATTTTTTATGTATGTAGATGTTTATTTTTGTATTTTATTATATTCATAATTATTATATCTTAGGACAACCATATGTTTGTGATTTTTAAAAAATAATAAAAATCCTTTACTAATTGAAAAATTTTGAAATTAAAGGAGATCTGGAGATTTTTACAGCAATCTTTCTTATTTAATGTTATCATTAGATATCATTTTTACATAAACTACAAAAAAAAATTGTCACCTTATAGACAAAATAATCATATTAAAAAAATGTATTGCTCCTTTTTTCAACAAGTCACTGGATAAATTAAATTTGAAATTTATGTTATTCATTAATACTACTACTATAATTGAACAATTAATATTTTTAATAGTAACAACATACTTCTACTTTCCTACTTGTTGCTATGGGAGACGAGCAGAAAAGTAGCAATTCTCATTCAAATTAAATTATAGGCAGTCATGGCCAAGTAAACAATGGAACCATACACTGAATTATTGTGGTGCTTTGAAGTATTTGTATACTTTATTGAAACTCCGCTTTTATTTTTAAAAATATATATTTATAATTTATAATAGTAAAGCATTTATAGATAGAAGAAATCTGTTAGTAAACAGAAATACGTCACCAAGTAAGCACTGAAGAAACGCGAGAGTAAAAAAATATTTAAAAAAATAGAAATTAGTTCAGAAATGGAATCCCATTACTTTACATTTAATTTACCATTAATGCTTCAGGATTGTTTGTATTAAAAAAGTTAGTTTAGTGCGAATTCAGTCAAAATCGAAGTTTTACTGAGTTGTCTATCGTCCCAGCAGTAATAGTCTGAAAAGAAGTTGAAATTAAATATTTGACTAAAAAAGGATTATGGTATCTTATAGCTAATAACAGTTAACTAAATACGTTTTTTTATTACCAATTGGACGACAACTCAAAGAAGAACCTTGAGGCTCGAAACAAATATTTTAAAATAATAAGATTCAATTTTCCTAAGGAGACATCAATACACGAAGAAGTTCGTCGCTGGCTGCTAATTTCTTAGTACATATTCAGTCATCTCATTTTGAAGGCTTTTAATGAAGTTTGGAAGAAAGATGTGTATAGTTTTCTTTTTTTGTACTTAAAAGATCGCGTACACAATGCCTGCACGGACCTGCTTATAAGGGTTCCCATGTTATTTAATGGAGCATCGCACATTAATCCAGCACCAGCACGTACCGTCACCAGCAAAGACCGTCACTGCAGATCATGTTTATGGTCTGCAAGTTCTATGCTTGGCCAACTTAAGTTCTGTTCCCCAAAATTCAGGGATTGGTTTCAAACTGGAAGTTTTTCGTCAAATGACACTGCTCTGCGAAATCTTGTGTTTTGGTGCTGTAGACGAGGACGATCCAAGAGCTTGAAAAAAAATTTTTTAAACAAATTTTGTGGATCTCTCCAGTGCAGAAAATAAATTATGAAATTCGCCATACAGCTTTCTTCTTTTTGTTGATAGGGTGAATTCAAAACTTCCTCCTCTTCATACAACCTGGTTAAAATAAAAATTTCTTCTTCCGTGCTACTTCTTTAAGTACTACTTACAAAATTTAAAGCGTCTGCTACACACATAACCTGCACAAAAAGTTACTGGTCCGTGCTGGACAAGTGTGAGAAGTCGTGCAGGGTTGCAGGTGCGCGCTGTGCTGATCCTGTGCGCCATGTTTTAGTGTTATGGTTCGTTTTCAGCACTGAAATGTAATTTTATATTATTATAACTGAAGGATTATTCATGATCAGCGGCTTACTCTGTTTTGTGCCTCTGCAATGGCGGAGCAGTAGGCGCTTAGCTGATTGTGAATTGAAATGAAATTGAATTCTGGATATGGAGAATTATTTCGTGCTATATGCTGGTTAATTTTACAGTCCCTTATAAAACATGATATGTTCCAACAATAACACCCACAAAAATACACAAAGAATAACACTAACGAGATACAAGATAAAAGAAGAAACCACACTGTACGCCAATGACGTGTTTACAAACAAAATAATGGGAAATTAACAACACAATTCATATCGTACGTGCAGATGGTTGTCTCTCTCGCACTCACATACATAACCAATGAAGTATGTCTGCTCCTAGGTTTGGTACCTTTATTTGGATGCGCAAATGGACTAAACGCATTCCATATCGTACATTTCAGTGGTTTTCAGTTGAGAATTTTTCTCCGATTTCGGGACTCCCGAAAGCATACACTCCCAATGTTTCAAAATTTTTGCCAACTTTTAGGGTTTTCTTAAAATAAACAAACGAACCTTAAACAATAGCTACAAATTATGTTGTTTATAACAAAGATCCAGCAAAGTTATATTTATATGTTGAATTTAATTTTCTGAATATGCTAATGATGTTTATATAATTTATAATAAAAAGGAAAGGCAGACGATGAAGCGTAAATTTTCTACTTTTTCGACTCGTGATGCGTTAGAATCTGAATCTGTTGACCTCTTTATTTGGATCCGTTGTGAGACTCGCCATAGACACGGGCATAATTTATGTAGTTGACAGCCAGCAGATGTGGGAGACGCAGACCATGTATACGCCCATGTTATAATAGCGCACACACGGTTACGTTGTGCTCCTTGACGAAAGGTGAGACACGTGTTATGGCTTTTTAAGAAGTCGAGCGTCGCTTCTGATGAAACGACAAATTAATAAATTTTTACATTTATAATGAGGATCTCATAGTTAAATCTAGGACTGCAGCTTTGGAAATTTTTACGTAAGGTAGCCGTATTTCTCGTCGTAAAATGATCAAATTTGTGGTATTTTTGGGTACAGAAATCTCGAAAAATAAAGCACGTAGAACAAAAGTAATATCAAAAATAAAATTATTGATGATTTGTTTTATACATTTTTACTATTTAAATTATAGAATAGAGCATCTGCGGCACGTGATCAAAGTAGGCGTGGCTACTAGCTTGGAGGATAAACAAACAGCGATCATAACCTCAAATGTATTTATTACTATTTATTTATTATATGTTTTCACGTTATCTTAAGTGGTTGTGTTCTGGTTATAGTTTATTGTTGTTATTATTTTTCGTTTTTTTGTGGCTACAATAGTCCTGCATTTATATAATCATGTATAGTGAATATATTATTATACACTGAAAGTCATAGATGCTGAAAGTGCTGATAGATATAGACATAAAATAAGTGAAATTGGAATAGATCCATACACATTCAATCTGATAATAAAGAAGATTTTCCTAAAACTTTATATCCAAATACTGTAAATTATTTGTTATATAATAAATGTGCTTATACACATACATCAAATTTGTGGTTTTTTAGGTACTGAAGTCTCGAAACATAAAACAAGTAGAGCAAAAGTAGTATCAAAAATAAAATTACTGATGTTTTGTTTATCCGCTTTTACTGTTTAAACTCTCCTCAAATAATATAATAACTTTTAAAAAGCATTTGTATGATTCACATTATTTCGCTATTCTAACCCCACATTTTAACAATTATTTTTAGAACTATGTAAATTTATGTTATAACAAAACTTATATCTATTTTAAAAAATACGTATTTTGGAAGATTTCAGTAGGTACCTAAAAATTTGCTGGATAGATCGTTTTCTGATGTTATGTATTGATTTTACTTCGGTACATTTAAATATTCGCAGGTGGCATGAGATAACATTCTTGTTATTTGCTAAATTCTATATTATTCAGTTCTTAAATTACTTGTATTTGTACAAAACACAATTTCAAGAATACGGCGCCCTTAAAGCATATTAAAGGCTTAGAAAGTAATTTTTCTCACCGAAAATGTACGCATATTATGTATATAGGTATGCATATGCAACATGCTAAAACAGTTTCATTTCAAATAATTTAAATTACCTACAAAATAAATATTTATTTATAACTAAAAAATGGTACTCCGATATGGTATTCATTCTACAAGATTTTATATAAAATATTAACTTTTCACAAAAAAAATATTACTGAAAACATTTGAATTCGTCAAATTGTCACCATTCGTGGCAAACATATTTTAATTCTTTGACCTAATATCAGTTTTATATATTATTTTCTATTAACCTGTTAAAAATATATACTTATAATATAATAATACTTACTTTTTAAGAAAGAAAACAAGACAGTAATTTTAAATTGAATGTATTCATTTAAGCATTAAAAATAGAACCATTGAAATGTAGTCCGGTACATTTTATGACTGTGCCGCCCCTTCAGATTGATGTCAAGAAAGAAAAGATCTGAAAACTCTTCCATACAACGCTACGTACCCATATTTACTTTTATTATGGGTTTACTTCAATAAAATAAATTATTGTAGTACCACGAATTGGAAATTAGCTGCTTGAATTGAACAGCAGAGCACTGCTTGATGGTGTTCTGCTGTTAGTGGGTAATCCTGACGGATCTGTGATGAGTAAATATTCTTTTGGCAGATTGCAACGACGGAACTAAGAACGAATATAAAATTTTGCAGCGATCTGGATTAGCTGATATCTATTAGCATTATGTAAGGAATAGTTATTTATTACTCAATGCTATTAGCCTTCAACCAATCAACCAGTCAAACTTAAGAGTAAAAATAATAGATGTTTTTTTTTAAATCCAAGTCACCCTTGCCTATAGTATAAATAAGGATGACATATGGATTTTAAAAGAGTATCGCCATCTATTGTTACAAGGCTGTTAGGTATTATTAATAATAACAAATGTTTATTTTAATTGCTTTGACAATTATCAACGCGAAAACTGACCGTACAATTCGAAGCCATTAGTTATCATAGGCACCGATTTTTCCCATCACATCGAACTAAAATTTCGAAATAAATGCTTTTATTGTCTTTTAGGTACTTACCTGTCAAAAATATTTTTTTGTCAATAAAAATTATTTATATACATAAGTATATTTGAACTACTACAGAAATAAAAACGTCAGTAAAATTCATATCGTATGTAATAAAGTAATAGCAAACTATTAGATACTGAGTAAATTGATAAGCACTAAATAATTTTATTTCATTATCCAGATGTTTCCTCAAATATGGACGTATGTTATGTATATCAATGTAGGGAAAATTTTTGGCTGATTAGTTATTATAGTAGGTATATAATTTATTAATGTCGTTGTTTCTCATTAGAAATAAACTCATTAGGCTAACCTCAAATATAGGTACATGATAGAGGCAACATTGAAACTAGAAATTAAGTTTTATTAACAGCAAGATTATCAGTAATTGTCAGTTTTACATTTATAGTTTAGGAGTTAGGAGATAATTATAAATTAATAGTATAATATTAACAGTATAATGAAATTTAATTTTTTATATACCTAATTTTGGGGAAGTTTTTTACGAAGTATTAATGAAAATTTGAAGGAAAAATAGTTTAAAATAAAAAACTATTTTGTTAACAGCAGAAAATGTTATTGTTTTTTAACCACATCCCGTCAATATCAATGAAGGTCACCTAAATTTTTAATCTACGTTTGATTGTCGATTGCCTTGATTAATTTGTGTTCTAAATTGTAAAAATAGATATATTTAGGTACCAATAAAAAATAATTGTATGTAGCAACTAATCATATATTTTACTATGGACACGATATAATGACCGTTTATAGAACAATTGGGAAACTATTATGTTTTTATATTATTTATTTATTCCACACAAATGCCATGACACTTGGCACACACCGATCAGCGAAATATAAAAGCCAAGAAAATAATTTCGATTTTGTGGCGAACAGAAATAGAAATATATTTTTATATGATAATGCGGTAGTTGTACCAGCGAAGTTCGTTTACTTTAATTTCCTGGTTATTAATAGAATCAAATAAAAATAAATATATATGTCATTTAACCACAGCCTAGTCTTTACATTTTAATGATATGAAACAGGCGTGGCGGCAAGTAAGCTGCAATTGCAAATAATTTATAAAGAAGTATTTTTAAAGTACAGTTCGAGATTCGAACCTGTAACTATTGTTAGGACATTTACGAGTATTTGAGCCGCCTAGAATTTTTTATAAATATGTCATAATGTCAATAAATTTATCTTGAGGTTCCTGCTCGAAAGTCAATATATTTTGAGAATAGATTCAGTACATTTTAAAAATAAATTCATTCAGGTACCACAAGAAAGCAACAATTTAAACTTTAATTATTATTTTAAATTTTGTGATGTTTACTTAATAATGTTGAACGTGCGTAAACACTACATGTTTCTTTTATTCTTAATTTAAAATCTGTATTTTGTTAATAAATTTATAAAAATGTGAATAAAATACTACTGGGAAACATTGAAGGATTGTGTTTATTCCTCGCGAATTGAATCCAGAGGATTTGCGGAATAGAGCATCTGCGGCACGTGATCAAAGTAGGCGTGGCTACTGGCTTGGAGGATAAACAAACAACGATCATAACCTCAAATGTATTGGAGGATAAACAAACAACGATCATAACCTCAAATGTATTTATTACTTACTATTTATTTATTATATGTTTTCACGTTATCTTAAGTGGTTGTGTTCTGGTTATAGTTTATTGTTGTTATTATTTTTCGTTTTTTTGTGGCTACAATATTCCTTCATTTATATAATCATGTATAGTGAATATTATTATACACTGAAAGTCATAGATGCTGAAAGTGCTGATAGATATAGACATAAAATAAGTGAAATTGGAATAGATCCATACACATTTAATCTGATAATGAAGAAGATTTTCCTAAAACTTTATATCCAAATACTGTAAATTATTTGTTATATAATAAAAGTGCTTATACACATACATCAAATTTGTGGTTTTTTAAGTACTGAAATCTCGAAAAATAAAACAAGTAGAGCAAAAGTAATATCAAAAATAAAATTACTGATGTTTTGTTTATCCACTTTTGCTGTTTAAACTTTCCTCAAATAATATAATAACTTTAAAAAGCATTTGTATGATACACATTATTTTGCTATTCTAACTCCACATTTTAACAATTATTTTCAGATACTTATCAACAAACGTGAACATTCTTATATGCAGAACTATGTAAATTTATGTTATAACAATACTTACATCTATTTAAAAAAATACGTATTTTGAAAGATTTCAGTAGGTACCTAAAAATTTGCTGGATAGATCGTTTTCTGACGTTATGTATTGATTTTACTTCGGTACATTTAAATATTCGCAGGTGGCATGAGATAACATTCTTGTTATTTGCTAAACTCTATTTATTCAGTTCTTAAATTACTTGTATTTATACAAAACACTATTTCAAGTATACGGCGCCCTTAAAGCATATTAAAGGCTTAGAAAGTAATTTTTCTCACCGAAAATGTACTCATATTATATATATAGGTATGCATATACAACATGTTAAAACAGTTTCATTTCAAATAATCTAAATTACCTACAAAAGAAATATTTATTTATAATTAAAAAATGGTATTCCGATATGGTATTCATTCTACAAGATTTTATATAAAATATTAACTTCACAAAAAAAATATTACTGAAAACATTTTAATTCGTAAATAGCAGAAATATATGCCAGTTTTGAGCAAAGTTTTCCAAAAGTACGTATCCACAGAATAAGAATAAATAAAAATTTAGTCCTGAAATAGGTTGCCACTAAATACAACCAATACATATGCTGCTGTGGCGTTTGCACAGCCACGGAAAATTGATATGATTTATTTTTTCAAACCTCTTTTTCTCCATTTAATAATTTTCGCCTCATATCTATCTTTTCTTGATTCTTTTGATGAAGTACCAAATGTATAACTCATATTCACAGTGCAGGTTTCTCTATAGTATAATAAATGTATAATTTTTGCTCTTTTATGTTTTGAACATATTCTTCCAAATTTAATTTTGGACTCTGTAAGGTCAGCTCTTTTTAAACTATTCATCTAAGCCTTTCGCCTCTCAGATGCTAACTGGTTAAATTGTTTATGTCTGTCGAATTCAGAACAAATTCTGAAGAAACTAACATTGTCCCTTGCAGAATTACTGCCACAGTTTACTACCATACAATAATTAGGCATTTTATAATACAAATAACACTGAAATATTTAATAATAAATTGGAATAAATATAAGGTTATACTTTTGTTTATCCTCCAAACAACGACCTTGAAAATCGTGACGTCACGTGCAGATGCCCTATTGTATTACGAATAAATGTAATTTTATAAGAAACGATCTTCATTTATTAGACAGAGTAAATTTCAGTATTCGGTAGAGAGTAAATTTATGTTTTAGAAAAAATGGTGCCCGTTTTGAACAATTTATTTAGGTTTACTTTTATTTTATAGTTTCATTACCGTCAAATTTTGAAGGCAAAGCTTACTACCGCCTTTTTGATTTCTTATAATACACACTATTAAAGTATTGGCTTAATGCATTTTTTATTGAAAACCTTTTTAAAATTTAACATGAGTAAAAAAGTTTTTTAAATTAAATTATGCGCGGGATATTGTCTTTTTTTTAAATTCGATCAATGGAAAAAAAGTTTGGTATAATTTTACCAAATAATAAACCTAAATCATCTAGCAAATTTGGTTATTCCAAGTTAAAGTAATTCAGATATAATTTTTTTTCGAAAAATTTGACCCTACTTTGAAAGCTACTAACTCCGCCTGTGTGCAACTTTGCATATACGTATATTTGGTTAAATTGGTTAGGAACCTCTACATGAACCTGCTCTGTGTCGGTTCTTATGCGGAATACCCTGTATAATCTTAAAGTAGTAGTACTTTTTCCTTTAATCAAGATTTATTTATTTATAATAAGTGACGTAATTTTACTTAGCTCAGACTAATAATTGTATCATAATCTTGAATTAAATGAAATTAATTACATCAAATAAATAAACGTTGATTGAGAACGAGTTGCTTAATTTAAGTTTAACAGGCATACCAAATAAATATTATTCTTGATTCAAAGTAATCTTTTTTTCTGTGTATAAGCTTGTTTTAAAAATAGCGATAAAAGGAACCGAAAGGTTTCATTTGGCAAACTTTTAAAAAACAAATTCCGCAGCTGTTGCCATAACTAAAATAAATATATTTTCGTATTTTATTAGAGGTTTATAATTAATTATAATTTAACATTTCAATTTCATACAATGTTTTGCCCCATATAAAATACTTGAATGTAAAATATCTTTTGACTGAATCATATAAATATGAGTACCTGCTGCCAATGTGTACGGGAATTTAGTCCAATATAAAAAAAAAAAAGAATCTCCAGGTTTTTTACATTAATGCATGATGTGAAAAACGTGTAAATTTACAATAATTTTTATCACTGTAGTAAATATGACAAAGAAAAATTGAATGGTAGGTTGTGAATTAATTTATGAATGTGCTGGTATATGCAAAACTTATCAACAATATGTATTTTTCATGCTATGTATTAGGTACCTACTTATTATATCTTAAAATTAATAGTCTAATTTTAGTTACCTAATATACAGAGTAATTCAGTTAAGAATGTTCACCATAGAAATGTTAAAAACTACAGAGTTTAATTTGACTAACGTCAACCAAAATCCAAATAATTTAGAAAAATAATAACAACAACAGTTGATACATATTAATTAATTTATGTAAAGCATGAAAATAAAACTCTTATCATTGTGCAACTTTGCAATTTAACAATGTCCACTTGGGTATCCTTAAATGAATTACCCTGTATAAATGTTTTTTACAGTAGCAATATATTTTATAAGATTGTGGTGTACTCTCTGAGAACATTTCTTATTGCAAAGACAAGTGTAAGCCTCTAGGCACTAAAATATTTGCATTAGTTAATTTTACATAAAAGGTTTTAAAAACAACACGTTATTGTGTGCTTTCAACCATATCTTATTGTAATGAAATGAATATACTTGTTTATTCTCTGTGACCCTCGACAGCCTTATATGGCTTATGCATTAATTAAAATACAGCCATTATAATTAAATCAATGTGGCACATCAATATCCATTTTAATTTCACAATTAACATAAAGGATTAAGGGCAACGAATAACAAATTTTCTACTTATACCATAGTTCTTTTAAAGAATCGGAGATTTTCTATTTTGAAAATTGGAATTACTCTGTTCCAGCAATACTACTTAGTATTCTTCTGTATTAAATATTTAAGACATCTGTGTAGTAAAGTTGTAGCAATATGAAATTGAATGAATGGACATTATCAATAAATAATCTACAAGTCTTTTTGTTTCTTCTAATTTATCTTCTTAATATGCTTGGATAAATAATAATAAATAATAATGATTTTATTACCATTAGATATTGCATGAAATACAAATAATATGAAATTAATATTTTAGTAAAAGGCAGATTTCAGAGGTCTAGAACCTCTGCTCTTCCACTCAACCTATAATGAAAGAGAAAAGAAATATTATATAATTATATAAAGAATAAATATAAAATGATCAGTCTATTATACACATCCTTGAAAAGCCACAGTGAAAAAAGAGACACAATAAAGAAAAAGTTATCAAGTTAAATACACGTATTCATAATTGATTTAATCGGTTCAATTCTAAATTTCTTATAAGAAAACGGTATTTTATTCCATAGAGTTGCAATTTGATATGAAAATCTTGAGAGAAAACTAGTAGTTTTGTGTTTAGAGATGGTTATTGTAAATTTATACCTCATATTTAAATGACTATAAGTAATTTTGTTATTTGTGGGGTTTGAGAAGAAATAATTTTATGAAAAACACAACAGCTATGTAGATAATGTCTATTTTTGATATTGAGCCAACCAATTTCCTCAAAGACGAAGACACTGAGTCATACTTATGTAGTCCACAAATTAAACGAACACAGCTATTTTGAATAATTTGCAAACGCTTAGCATCAGCCTGTCTTAAAAAAGGATAATAAGCAACAATTGCATAATTTATATGAGATGATACTAATGCTTCGCATAAATATTTCTTTGTTTGTTTACTTACCATACACTTACTGGAATAAATCAATTTTAAGTTAGAAAAAGCCCTTTTTACAATAAAATTTACATGTTCTGTAAAATGAAGATCTATATAAATAATTATATATATTATAAATAAGTGATGCTCATTTTACAAAACTAGTGTCGCTATGAATGGTTGGGTCTTTTATGATTACCTTTTTCTAAACATTCCTTCGCAATAAGAAAGAATAAATGACTGAAAATTACCAAGATCTTTTATCAGTAGTAAGTAATCAAAACAAAACATCAAAAAGAGCAGTTCAAAATACACTTTTGCGCAGCACTGGAGACTGGTACACTGTAAAACCTAATAAGGCAACGCATGCAATCGGTGATCGCATAAAATATTGAAAGAAATTTCCTAGGAAAGAAATAAATAATATTTTACACCTATTTTATACAGCAAATTTAACAGCTTTTGCCGTTATTGTTATTAATTATTAATAGAATTAATTTGAGGTTTTAATTAATAAAATAGATAGATAGAACAAAATTTTGGGCCAATTTCTACTAACTAACACAAATGTTTCTGCCGTTTTGAACTCGTAAGTTATTAACAGCAGCTATGATACGTTTGCATAAATCATCAGTAGTGTCCACTTACATACGAGGCACTTCATGTTTTAAATATCCCCACAAAAAGTCCAACTGATTTAAAGTCAGGAGATCGTGGCGGACATGGTACCAGTCCTCCTCGTCCAATCCCTTGGTACTAATGCTTGGACACGCTGTACATGGTACGGATATAATTGAGCTTCGTGTATGATACGCCACACTGCTACAATACGCCGTTTACGCCCTGGACCTCTATCTCTTCCGCTATTTGGTTTCAAATTTCCTGTATCACGCACGCGTTGCACTACACATGTTTACCGGGAAATCGTTCTACTAAAACATTTTCACATAAATGAATACGATATCCAGCAACTCCGAGTTACTAAACACGTAAGCCATTTTTGACATTTGAAAAACTAATGTAAATACTTGAATCACAACAACGTTAATACCTACCATAAGTAATCGGAATGTATAATTCGGAATCGTCTGATTAGAGACAACAGTCACTCAGTGACGTAAAGGTTCTTTGGCAAGAAAGCACAAAAAATGTAAAAATTAGAACTCCCACACCATAGTTATAAACACATTATGTTACTAAATAATTACTATCAAGGAACACTGGATTCTAAAAACGTTGATGGTGTCAGTTTTTCTCTAATTTGGCAGGACAGCACGAACATTTTACTGCGTTGATATAAGCAGCAACATAAAAATTGGTCTCAGCCCGAAACTTGTAGGTATATATGAACTGTTGAGAACCAGCGGTTTTACTATTTTAGTCAACTAATTTAAACAATGATTAAATTTTGAACTGTTTTTTATTTCTTTTTCTTCCGATCTTCAAAGTTTAAGCTGATGAAAAATTTCCCAAAATTATCCAAAGTCAAAATAAATCGTTGGTACTTAAATATTATTTGAACTATAAAATAATTCTTCCTTCCTTCTTTAGAAATATGTACTTTAATCTCAGATCATCTATAATACATTTAATTTTTCGCATATTTCCAAAATTTTCTCATTTTAAAAATATTAAATATGTATATATTTAAATAACTTCCAGATGTCATCAGTTTATGTATGTTTAGGCAATGATCTCATTTCGCTTTATCGGTATTAATTCATTTTGATCTCTGAATATTTGAATGGTTGATAACGTATATGATTAAATTATTATTGTCGGTAAAAAGAAAAGATTAAAATATAGCGAGGTGTAACAAAGTGGTATTCGTCATTTTAGCATGTTACTCAGCAAAAGTGTACACAATGAAATGTACAAGATAAATATAATAGATTAGTATGTTACTCTCACTGATGCATTCAGTTATAATTTATAGATGTTTATTTGGACAATAGATATTTTTTTTATTTACATATTTGATTTACGATTTATATTTATAATATTCTGTCAAGTCTTATCAGAAAATTTAATTCTGCCTATAAAAAAATAACTTGCCAACCAAAGTCTTAATAGCAAATTTAATAGAATATACATGACAGTAGTTACATTTAAATAAGCAATATAATAATATTAATATAGTTTTTTATGTATACATATAATTATACACTAACAATTAGAAGCAAGAGTGGCGGGAATTTTATAGGAGTGTCTCCATCTAGTATTTTTATTCCTAAGTGCGATTGGTTGTCTAACTATATATAAGCAAGAGTAATATCAGCACGTATCTAACATTTCTGTTTTCTACGCCATTGTATTCGAATTAGCTAAGATGTTACAAAAATTCATTGAACCATGCAAAAGTTAATTATGTTGAATTAATTTCTTTTATTTTTGTTATAGACGCACACGCTCTTCGTGGATGCCTTTTTACAAAATAACAGACTGGACCATGTGAGTCAGGTTATGGGATATCATCCCTCATATTTGGACCATTTTCTCAAAACTCAAAATTTCATACTTCGAGGAGACGGACCACTTCCTTTTGATTATAGACATTATATCGCAATTATGGTAAGTGTTTTCTATTTTGGAATGAACATGTAGATTGTCTGATTCGCAGTACTCAACGTAAAACTACAAAATAATAAATATTAATTTTTCCTTGTTTATACTACATAAATTTTATATCTTTTAAACATCATATGATACCCGAGAATATCAACCACAATGATATTAAACTTAGACAGTCTTATCCTAAGCTAAGCTTGACAGTTTCAAAGTAATACTCTGAACAGGATATTTATGAACTAAATTCGTTTCATCAGAGATAATAAATGTCGTGAAAATAAATAATTTTTATTAAATAGTCTGTGGTGTAAAACGTCACATTTTCAAAAAAAAAAATTATCAAAATAAAACTGAAAATGTTGAAACCGGCCCTGACGCGTTGAGTACACAACAAGGACGTCACCTCGCAACGTCTTTTACCAGTTGAAATGTTCACTGTCCTGAAACCGGTCCTACACGATGTGTAGAAATTTATTAAGGGCGGCGTTTTTGTGTGCATTTTTCAACGAATTTATAGGTGTTTCTTGTCGCAGTTAAAGAAAAATCTAAGCAAGTTAGAAAAAATATCTCTTCACTGTGCCAATCATACAAGTTTTCTCCAGGGTGTGACATATTTTATAGGCTGGTAAGTCATTAGGAAATGGGAAGAAAACCATGTTTTCGCCTCCTATGTTTCATTGTTACGTTTCAGAACTTTATAGGGCAATTATGCACTGAAAAAATCGTATGCGGTATTATAATCACTGTCACAACCGGCAGGATACTTTTTAAAAGACATTAACACTTGAACTGATATAAATTATTGAGTATTTATCACAGTAATTACAACAAGGCTAAAAGGTGCAATTCACGGTCTTTGCATAGGTAAATCTGTTTTCTAGCACGTTTCTTCACCAAAAATTAAAGGACGTGAATTAATTTCAGCATGTTTTAGTTGGGACACTATCGAAAAGATGCCGTTAGTTACGGTCTGTAGGGTATTGGCACTTGAGTATTTTTTTTATCCGTCAGGGTCGGACTAGCTTTTTAATGCTTATTATCAGTAGTAGTAGTACCTAGCAAATCACACACAAATTGTTATACAAAATTCAGAAAGTATCATTATTGATGTTGAACATTATGGAGGAGATAACAGCAAGTACAGCGTCATGCAAATCACAACGAAATATATAGTAATGTTTTTTCAATTACTATATTAAAAGAAATTTTTTGATAAAACCTCTAACAGGGGTCTAGTACAAGACAAATTAACGAAAAAACTACCTTAAAAATTTATGGAATTTAAACAAATTTTTTTATGGAACTTTTAACAAGGGTCTGTTGTACACTAATTAACTAAAAAATACAGGGTGTTTAGAAATAACCGAACCAATCTCAAAAATCCCTAAAAATTGGGAAATTAGACCAAGGTTTTTGATTAAACTTTTAACAAGGATCTGTTAGAACACTAATTAACGAAAAAATACAGAGTGTTTCGAAAAACCGAACCAATCTCTAAAATCCCTAAAAATTAAGAAATTTGACCAACATTTTTTATTAAACTTTTAACAAGTGTCTGTTAGAACATTAATTAACGAAAAAATACAGGGTGTTTAGAAAGAACCGAACGAATCTCTAAAATCCCTAAAAATTACGAAATTTGACCAAGGTTTTTGATTAAACTTTTAACAAGGATCTGTTAGAATACTAATTAACGAAAAAATACAGGGTGTTTAGAAAAACCGAACCAATCTCTAAAATCCCTAAAAATTGGGAAATTAGACCAAGGTTTTTGATTAAACTTTTAACAAGAATCTGTTAGAACACTAATTAACGAAAAAATACAGAGTGTTTCGAAAAACCGAACCAATCTCTAAAATCCCTAAAAATTACGAAATTTGACCAACATTTTTGATTAAACTTTTAACAAGGGTCTGTTAGACCACTAATTAACGAAAAAATACAGGGTGTTTAGAAAGAACCGAACCAATCTCTAAAATTCCTAAAAAATACGAAATTTGTGCAACATTTTTGAGTAAACTTTTAACAAGGATCTATTAGAACACTAATTAATGAAAAAATACAGGGTGTTTAGAAAAACCGAACCAATCTCTAAAATCCCTGAAAATTACGAAATTTGACCAACATTTTTGATTAAACTTTTAACAAGGGTCTGTTAGACCACTAATTAACGAAAAAATACAGGGTGTTTAGAAAGAACCGAACCAAACTCTAAAATCCCTAAAAATTACAAAATTTGACCAACATTTTTTATTAAACTTTTAACAAGGGTCTGTTAGAACACTAATTAATGAAAAAATACAGGGTGTTTAGAAAAACCGAACCAATCTCTAAAATCCCTGAAAATTACGAAATTTGACCAACATTTTTGATTAAACTTTTAACACGGGTCTGTTAGACCACTAATTAACGAAAAAATACAGGGTGTTTAGAAAGAACCGAACCAATCTCTAAAATTCCTAAAAAATACGAAATTTGAGCAACATTTTTGAGTAAACTTTTAACAAAGATCTATTAGAACACTAATTAACGAAAAAATACAGAGTGTTTAGAAAAACCGAACCAAACTCTAAAATCCCTAAAAATTACAAAATTTGACCAACATTTTTTATTAAACTTTTAACAAGGGTCTGTTAGAACACTAATTAACGAAAAAATACAGGGTGTTTAGAAATAACCGAACCAATATTTAAAATCCCTCAATTATGAAATTTAATTAAACTTTTTGATGAAACTTATAACAAGGATCTGTTAGAACATTAATTTACGAAAAAATACAGAGTGTTTAAAAACCCAAATCAATTTCTAAAAACCCTCAAAATTTATGGGAATTAACCAAAATGATTGATGAAATTTTTGACAAGGGTCTGTTAGAACACTAATTAACGAAAAAATACAGGGTGTTTAGAGAAAACCGAACCAATCTCTAAAATCCATAAAAATTACGAAATTTGATGGGGATTTTTGATTAAACTTTTAACAAGGGTCTGTTAGAACACTAATTAAGGAAAAAATATAGGGTGTTTAGAAAAACAAAACCAATATCTAAAATTCCTCAGTTTATGGAATTTAAACAATTTTTTAAAAAACTTAACAAAGATCTTGTAGAACACTAACAAAAAAAGTACAGATTGTTTGAAAAATCAAACGAATTTCTAAAAATTCTTAAATGTCACGAATTAAAAAAAATGTTTGTCAAATTTCAGCATCAAATGAAGATAACCCGATTCAACATTTGCAATACAGGGTGTTAAAGTAACCAAACATGAAAAAACCACAAAATTGACAGAATTTTACATCTTTTTAAAATGAAATGCCAGCTACTTTTAAAAATTATTGTCAATAAAAGTCAGCCAAGGTCGGGCAGCAACCTTGCTGTACCTTTCTAGTTAATATTATTTGATGAAAAATTGACGTAACTGAGCTTAATGTAATATAGGAATGTACGTTACTATTAGGACTAAAAATTAATCATTTATTTCATATTTTAAATTACACAGTATAATAAAGCTCTAAGCTAAAGCATGAAGTACATTATTTCCATCACTGTTGCCGTCTCGATGGGTTGTTGGCTCCAGAAACTGAATAGCGATCTTCGGTTTAGGGAGCGATTCATATTTATGGCTCGATACGCAGTGGATCGCGTCAATGTTATAATTGCGCCCGATGGATTTTAAAATTAAGTTAAATTTATTCAATAGTAATAATGGCATTTTATTTTTATGTTGGCAATTTTAAAGCAAACTAATTTCTGGCGGTTTGTTTACTATAATATCAGAATTTTAAAAAAGTAAATGAATATTAAATTTGCGCTAATTGTAACGGTACGAATTTACCTATATGTATTGGATATTTTTTATACGTATGCATACCATATTTTTTTTTACAAACCTTCATGTAAATGAAATGAAAAAGACCAGTAGCGTACACACTTCATTCTTTCATAAAAAAAATATTGCGCTTTGTATGTAGCAGAAATCATATGATATTTAATAAGGAAACAAAGAATTTTCAATAAAATTGTGTATGAACACTAAGTAATTTTCACCTTACATTTTAGTGGTAACATTAAATCGATTAGCAACTGAACATTCAGGCAGCTAAATCAGAAATTTTATCATCACGTATCGTTGTTATTTGTCACATTACCTTCTTATAATAGTAACAATTTAGCTCTAGTTATAGAACGACTTGGAACAATTATAAATTAATAGATTACGTTATTATTATGTTTTATCATTTTTTCCTATTCTGTCCATGAAAATCTTGAAGAAATAGGCAAATACTGTAAAAGTCAGTGCAACCTTATAAATATTTATCTAATTTTAAAGTCCCAAACGTTTTTTTTTACTGTTTTATTTCAATGTTACTTTATGACAATGAAGAATGTTTCGTACATAAATAAATGTCAAATAATGTGATGGTAATCGAATAACTATCTATATGAAAATCTATTAAAATAATTTCTTTTTTCAGGCGCACACTTATTAGCAATCTTGCGACTGCTTTGACCATCTAGTGCGTGTACATTTGACACACGACACATTTATATCTGTATTGACTATTGACCTTCGGGACCACAGTATATGGAGTCTACCTATGCTGTGTTCGGGACCGGATTACCTAAATCACGATACTGAATAGGTTGTTACGCGCCGCAAATTCTTGTGATTTATAGAGTATCTCAAACAATTCGTAGTGAACTTATTTTATTTAATAATGTCCAGACATCGTTAGTCTGCGGATGGGTTTTTTACTGCATACGATAGGTTCCATGGGGACCACTAATAATACAAATACAAATCTGCCGTTCCTTCTCTAACTATAAAAATTATAGGTGAGTTAGCAAAATAGAAATCCGTATCATTTCTTTATAAGAAACTGTATATATATTATTACGCATGAGAATTAAAATGAAAACAAATAACCTTTGAATAAAACGTGTATGTATTAAGACAAAAAAAAATCATTTGGTAGCTCTAGAAATATTCTGGATTACATAATAGCAATGGAGGATGCTTTTCTTGACATGTTTAACAATTTGTGAAAAGTCATTTGGCTATCAATTAAAAAGTGAATTTTTAAAAATATTATATCACCACCCATGTACTAACTTTCCTTTCGACTATTTGATTTCAATATATACAAGAGTATGTATTTATTTTACTTTAAAATCATAAATATATACATAATATGTAATAAAACATGAAACGCTGTTGCAAAACTTAATCTTAAAAATTTATAAAAAGAAAATATATTACAAAGTTGCTGGTAGTTAGGTTACTATGTCTTACTGTATTAATATATGTTTAAGAAGTTCTATGTTATTTTTTGGAAAAATTACGCCAACAAATTTTTACAAACTTGATACACATATGTAATTATTCCAACGAAATAAAATTATTTAACCAATTTTAATGGGTAGGTATCCAGTTTCTTTAATAAAGTCATATTACGGAAAATAGTTACAAAAAGTCATTTGTTTTTTAATTTCATTGATATTAATATCGATCCTTGTCAACGCCAGAAACAGAATTCATGACTGGGTCACCTCGTATAAACCAGTCCTCGGACTGTTTGGCGGTTGCGCTTTGACCTGGCTTTTTCAAAGACGTCGCGCTGAAATAATTCTGTAAATTTCGGTACGGTGTACGACTCAGTGCTTCACTACCTACCGTATAACTTTTTCAGTTGTATTTGATAGATATACAAATACTCGTATATACGTAATATTGGGAAAATTTTTAATTTACTTCAGGTATCATTATTGTATTAAACGATTTTCCATGTCTTTACTGTAGCCGTACTTTATAAATTTCTATTGGCTAAATATTTTACTACAAATAAAGCAAATAAAGTTAAATATATACCTATATATTAAAAGATGAAAACCAACAAAACTATTGCAAGTATTTTATCTAACCGCTTTTCGACATACAGGATCTACCTCTCAGTTATTAAATAAATCGACATTCTCAGTAATAGTATAGATAATTATCGGAAAAATAATATATCTAAAAATTTGTTTCAATAATGTGTTACTTTTTCCTGGAACAAAAATTTATTGTATATTATTTATCCCAACAAACCTTATAGAAACATCCTGGTATGTTATGACTATATTCTGTGCAGATACTGATATTGTTTTGTTGTTTCTGTACTTTAGGCCGATTTTCCTTAATACGTCTCTGATCCTACGGATAAAACGTTAGGCGAATCTACCGAGTAAAGAAATCTGCAACACCGATCTTCTACGCGAAAATGTATCTAGCTCTAGTTCGGCTTTACGCTAATTGGAACCGCCACATCCTGAGTGGATTGTCTTTGGGCGATTTTCGACGACTAAAACGCGGCCCTTAAGAAATTAATAATATTCAATGTGTTGCAATAGGCTGGCCAGACAGATGTACACAAAGTAGAATAAAATGAGACCAATAGAGGATATATCATGGAAATGTGTTTTCATTTTTGTTTAAGTGTAATTTAACTTAATATAAATTAGTATATTTTCTAGATTTGTCCATACAATTTAAATAATAAATATTTTAACATACTTAACAACAACAAACTAATACTTAATGGGTTAATATAATTAAAACAATTGAAATATTTTACAATTTTTTAATTGTTTTAATTAGTTACCTACCTAATTCATTAACCAAAAATATATTTTTTTAGATAAAAATACGTTACTTTCTATACTTTTCAGAACGGATCGTAAAAGTTCCTTCCATTTTATCCTAAACAAAATAAAAAATTGTTAGCAAATTAATATAAAATTTATCTTGGTCAGTAATATATTTACTGAATTAACTTTTAAATGATTTCTTTTATCATTAGTACATAATTCAGTATATTATATACCGTAATTGCACAAAATTACTACCAAATTGTTAAAAATTAAGAAATATGTTCTTCATTTGGGTATACGCCCTGAACCAATTTGTCAAATATATTTTTTTTTTTTGGAAAAATTAGTGAAAGACTAACCGATGCTTCTGTGTATTCCAAAAAATGCTGGGGATTAGGAATGCATTTTCAATTATCAATTAAAATATTTTTGTTAACTAGAAATTCTCTATAGTAGGTAATTATCGGGTAACACTAATGCTAACAGGTGATGGGTGTACATTAGTATATTTTACTGGATACATCATAGGACAGGAGCCAGTGTATTGTGACAAATCAATTCAGTCTTGAAGCTGAATATACGAAAACGTGCTAGTGCAGTACAGTAAAATTCGACTTGTGTTTAGTGACTATTGTACCAGTGGATATAATATTGTTTGGTACGTACCTGCTAAACGCGTGAAAAGATGTGCGCTGCCTCAGAAGTAGAAGATTTATTAAATGTATTTAATGCATTAAAACACCAAAATCCTACCAACAGTGTTGACGACATCGTGGTAAAGTGTTCCAAAATGACAGGGATTGGAAAATCGACTATCTACAGACTTAAAGAAAACAAAAAATGAGCAAGATACTGTAAATACCCCAAAATCATCTACAGGGAGGTCAAAAATCGTTATAGACGATTTCTTCAAAAATGTCATTCGCAGAAAAGTACACTCATTTTATTTTAAAAAAGAAATACCAACACTAAACAAAATTTTAAGTGAACTTTCAGAGGACAACGATTTGCCAAAAATCAGTAGAAGCAAATTATGAGCCGTCTTACGAGAGTTGAATTTTTGCTGGGAAAAGCAGAACAGGAAGTCAGTTCTTATCGATAAAGATGAAATTATTTGTTGGCGAAGATCCTACTTAAGATCAATTAGAAAATTCCGTGACGAGGGGAGGAATATTTATTATCTAGACGAAATTTGTGTCAACGAGGGATATACTGTAACAAAAGTATGGCAAGATAAAAATGTAAAAAGTTTTCGACAAGCATTTTTAGATGGACTTTCAACAGGGTTCAAGGCACCTTCAGGTAAAGGGCGAAGATTAATAGTGACACATATAGGTAGTGCCAGTGGTTTTGTAGATGGCGGTTTACTTTTATTTGAATCTAAAAATACAGGTGACTATCACGAAGACATGAACGCAGATGTTTTCGAAAAGTATTTTACACAGATGTTGGATCTTATTCCTCCCGGTCTGTAATTGTCGTGAATAATGCCAGTTACCATTCACGGCAAACCGAGCGGACGCCTACGACTGCTTGGAGGAAAGCCGATATAATTCAATGGTTATCCGGAAAAAATATTTCTTTTGAAACAAATATGGTGAAAAAGGAACTTCTTTTGACACTTGTCAATCTTAATAAAGATCAGAAAAAATATGTTATCGATGAAATGGCAACAAATCTCCAAATAACGGTACTACGGTTACCACCTTATCACTGTGAACTTAACCCAATCGAATTAGTCTGGGCGCAGGTAAAAGGAGATGTAGCGCGAAATAATACGACATTTAAATTAAGTGACGTGAAAATTTTGTTAAAAAAGTCTTTGGAACGAGTAACTGCAGATAACTGGCAAAGATGTATACATCATGTACAAAAAGAAGAGGAGAAAATGTGGGAACTCGATAATTTAATTGACGTTACTGTGAAACCTATCGTTATCAATCTAGGGGACGAAGATAATTCATCAGAATATTCAGAGGATGAATTTTAATATACCTACTTTTTTATTTTCTTTATTGTACATTTATACAACACTACATTTACCCACCATAATTTGAATTTTCAAAATACATATATTTTTGTGTGAAATAAAAGTCTATTCATTAAATTTAAATAAATATTTTGATAATAATAATAATATTGAATAATTTTATTTGAATTACTAAAAACACTCTTAACCCGGTTATGATGCTTAAAGTAGCCTCTTGTTTTGAAATGCTGTTTTTATATTGTTTACTTATAAGAGAAATGCACCGAGAAATTGAAGCGGCTTAGACAAAGATGGATTGTCGGGGATTAAATTTTAACTACCTGCTACAATTTAGTACGGTTCGATCACACAAAGTTTTTTAAATGTACACCTCATCTATACCGATAATACATAATATAAAAATATTTAATATAAGCACCAGTACTACATTTATTTACGATTTGCATACATAATAAGCTTTTATTACTCTCTTTCATTTCTAAATAGACTATAGTATCTTCTCAGTTTGGCTTTACAACCATCTTCATCTATTTGAATATTTTATATTTAGAAAACTGAGATGTTCAGTTTGTTAAATAATTGTCCTTATTTATATAAATTTGCAGAACATTTTATTTTAAGTACATTATTCATGTAAATCTCCATGTTTTGTTTGTTTACTTACTTAAATCTTTCTATCATGACCTAGTGCAATATGAAAATTTTAAATTTTGAAAATACCATCTAATAGCTTCAATTTACTTAAACTTAACCGAGTACAAATTGCAAAAAACTTACATTACTAAAAATAAAAAATATTGCTAATATTAAAAACAGGTTGAAAAAGAGGGAGAACATTAAGTGTAACACATAAAAAGAGGACATGTCTTCAAAAACGAAGACATCTGGTCACCCTTGAATATTATATCAATATTCAGTGATACTCCTTTGAATAACATCAATATAAGGCAAATAAAAACGTTTTCTTCTATTTATCTTAGTTCTTATTAAGGCTGTAATGTTCGCAATTTTACAAAGCCGTTTTTAGACGTCCACGCTCTTTCATATTTCTCTTCAATGGAAATTCGTATTAAGATGCAGCAAATTTTAATCAACTAATAAAAGTCTATTTTACTAGACAGAAGAGCCATATTTAAAAAAAAAATTAGATCTGAACAATATTTCGGTCGCAATATTGCCCACATTTAGGACTGCGGTGAGGCGTTGATAGGCACTATTATAAAAAAAGATAGCTGTAGGCTAGTAAATCAAGTCTTCATATAACAGACAATTGCCTCAGATTTCAATTTTTTGCATTTATATTCATGAAATCTGTCCGCCAAGAAGACATCTTTTGCACAAAGTTTAATTTGCCGTTGAAGGTGCGGATGGGCGGAGCCTGATAAAAGCTACACTGTTTGGCCGAACATTATACCCTTAAGCTACATTAATTTGTTCGAACTTGAGAAGTTATTTAGTCTAGTTGTAACAACAACAATAACTAACAATGCCTTAGTCCAATACCCGATAAGATTACAGGATAAAATATTTAAACAAGAAAGTCTTGTTTCAATGCTTTGTAAGAGGAACACAAAAAGTATGGGCACAAACAAATAACTAAATGTTAGAGATTGTGTTACTTATTTTAATATTGAATTTGAAATTTGTACTTTTAATTTTACAGGCTGCAGGAAGACATCAGTGTAGCTATTTAATAACTTTGCAAAAACAAGAATTTCTTCTCCAAGGAGGAGATCACAATTGGTTGAAGGGGTTAAATTACATCCCGCAAAAATTAAGAAATTTGTATGATATCAACAAAATATTAGCTCATAGGCCCTGGTTGCTAAATAAATCTCATATTGAGGTAAGTTAAGATTAAAATTGGTATAAATAACTTCATGGTAATTTGCTACACATGTTTTATCATTATTAAATATTTATTTTCTTTTGCAGAAATTAACTAAAGGGAAGGACAGCTGGTCTCTGGCAGAAGTCGTACATGCAATAGTCATATTAACTCATTTTCACTCTCTGTGTTCGTTCGTTTTCTCCTGTGGAGTTAATCAAGAGCTAGATCAGGCAGGTGGATACCAATATCACAGTCAAGATGTAGCGGCCATCAAAGAAGTTACAAATAGTTCTAGTAAAAGTGAACCCAAAGATATACCAATTGTTGATACAATACAAGGTAACATTCATTTTATATTTTTAAAATTGAAACTTACTAATATTTAAATGAAGGATAATATTAAGGTTTCTTTCCAGACTGGAAAAATTCTACAATAAATAGTCCTCCCTCACCAACTGAACCTGAAGTAGGAATTACAACTCTTATGCAACGCATGAAAACTCTCTCAGAACAGACAGAAGAATGCACGCCAGTAGAACTAGCCAAACGTTTTGAAAATATTGAAACCCAGTCAGCTGAGATAGGTATAGTGGGACCTGAACGACAAGAAACACCTGCCGATGTAGGGTGTTACGTAGATGATGCCAGTTTTGTATACCAAGATTTTGCCAAAAGGGGTGACTGCCAAGATATTCCTACTTTTAGAGTACAAGATTATTCATGGGATGACCATGGATATTCTTTGGTTAATAGGTAAGTCAACAATTTCTTACACCTATTTGTTAGAAACCACTAGCTTAAATAACACATCAAATTTTGTTTGAATTGAATTGCTCGTTCTAAAGTTATAAAGTGTGTGATAGACTGAAAATACATCAGTATAATAATAGTCAATCACCAAGTAAAATGTTTGTTTTTATCACTTTGTATAAGTATCTTACCAACATGGTACTATAGTCCCGGAAAGCGAGCTTATTGAAATTTCTGATCCATGATCTCGAGAATTATCCCTTGCAGTAGATCAGATTATTTAGGCAACACTTTGAATGTCTGTTTGTCATTGGTCTAATGTTCTAACTAAATAATCAATTTTGATAATACACACCTAATATTAAGTACCTTCCATAGAAATCATAAAATATATAGAACACAAAGCCTATAATATAATAGGACTATGAAGGAACTATAATAATATAATAGGACTATGAAGGAACTTAGAAAGCAGCCATCTAGGGAAAACTTATTGTAAACTGTTGGTTATGTTGAATTTTAATCCCACTATACAATTGAAATCATGTTTCTACGAAATGCAAGTAAAATTTTCATATTTTGAAATTTCCGTCCATTAGTGCAAAACTACCTCGTTAGTGCAACCAACTTGTAAAAGCTAAGTTACTGCAATGTTACCAGATTCGTGCTTTCTCCAAAGGTTGGCTATTTTCGGTACCTCTTTTTGCATTCTATATATTGTATGATTTCTGTGGTACCTGCCTACCTATTTAATATCATTTGCTCCTTATTGTTAATACCCTTGTATGCATATTTTATAAAACTAGGCCTATATATGATATCATTGTTTTAGGTTATATAACGACGTGGGAAACTTACTTGATGACAAATTTAAGACTGCATATAACCTAACCTATTATACCATGGGTGGCAGGACAGATGTAGACACCTCCAGATTTCGCAGAGCGATTTGGAATTACATTCAGTGTTTACTTGGCATTCGTCATGACGATTATGACTACGGTGAAATAAACGCGCTTCTAGAGAGATCTCTTAAGACTTTTATTAAAAGTGCTTGTTGTTACCCCGAAAGAGTAACCAAAAAGGATTATGATAGAGTTCTTAGGGAATTTAAACATAGTGAAAAGGTAAGAATTGTTTCAATTAATAGCATTTATTATTAAATTTTATCGTATTATAATTATCCGAATCACGAAAAGTTGTAGTTGCCATTATCTGAAGAAATGTTCTCATTATTGCAGTCATAAGTCTGATTTCTATAACTTATTTATTAAAAACTTTGCCAAACAAAATAATTGTAATTTAGGTGCCATGTGAATATATTTGTTCAAAGGAAATTTAAACTAAAGAGAGGTAATATGTTCTAAATGGAAAATAGTGTTGCCAGATCATCATAAGTTTAGTTCAGCTGGAGAAATAAAATAATGCTTTACAACAATCCATTCCAGCTCTCATGTTGCTCTGAACTGGAGACAATAGAATTTCCCTAAAACTCTAGGCTCTGGCTAAAAACTAGATATATGACAACGCTGAAAGCTCTTTAAAGAATGTTAACATCACTTTCCATTTAGTAATTAATACCTTTTATAAACTCAGAATTTTTACATGGATCACCCTGTATATATGAAATGATAAAATAATACCCACACACCATATATCTGTTGTGCAGTATGAAAACTTGGTATGTATGTATGGTAACTTGGGCTACATCTATTGTAAAGAGGTTTGGTTTAAATCATGCTGAGTGAGATAAAATAGAACAAACGTGAAGTTGATGGCTGAGAAAAGTCCAAATTATTTTATAGTTTTTCATATCAACATTTTTCAAAAAAGGCTTTTTGTTCAAATTTAAAATGCCTTAAGTAATTAAAATTACAAATCATTTTAGAATAATATATGTTTTGACAAATGTTTATATAAAGAATTATATTTTCAAAAATGTTGTAGCATAGTGCCAGGATCAACATTAAATATGATTCACACTAATTATTTATTATTTATCTATCTAAGATAAACTCGATAGTATGAAAATTTAATATCTAGACAAGTAGATACTGACTGTTTCTGGTAAATTTAATGACGGAGTTGCGTTTTCTGTTAATTTAAGTATGTTATTTTGATTAAAAAAAAAATTCTTAGAAATGAATAGAATACGAGAAAATTATGTAGGCATCAAATATACTTTTTGTGGCCTTTTCTATTCTAACTTTTACTGCAATGTCTCTATCCATGAGTATAAAAAGCATAATACATATAAAAAGATAGACAGAAAATGTAAACTAAATTAACACATTTTATACGTGTTGTTAAAATTAGTGCTTCAATATAGGAGCAAACAAAATTGTAAAACCAGTACTGAAAAATATAACGTACCACCAAACGATGGCAACGCGCGATGATGGTTATTTTACATATTGCATTTTTTACTTATCTAAAGAACGAAACTCTCAATTTTTACTTATAAAATATGTATACTTTAGCTATGGCAATGGTTTACTATGCATTTATTCATATCTTAGATGCTTATTTCAAGACTTTCTGTTAGCTACTGACTGCGTGAGACTTGTGAGGCTACCGCCAAGTTGCCAACTGCCCTTCAGACGGGCTTCCCTAGTGTCCAGTCTATAAAATTAAAAGCAGAGCAGAGCTATTATTTTTTACAAAAATATTTAAAATGTTGATGTCGCGCACCCCTCGAGTACTTAAATTTTCTTCAATCATTTGAATCAAATCAGTTTGCTATAACCAAACTTTCTAAAAGTGACGTTTTTACTAGTCAAAAATGCAAGATATAGAATTATATAGAGCAATCCAATGAACTGTCAGCTTGCTGTCAAATCACTTTAAAAATGGCGGCTGTAGGACAAACAACTCGACATATGACAGGCAGAAATTTGTGCTTTTGTGTAGAACTTTTAGTTATTGGTCTGTGTGTTTTGCTCATTATATTTTATACCTATTTCGGAATACCAAGTATAATTCAGACTATCATAATGGTTTTGTTTTGTTGTGTTATGAATTGTTGGAGTAGAGGACAGCGAGAAGATCAAGTTAGATTTTTTAGGATTCCTGCTGCATTGAATTATAGACAGAACTGATCTCAATGAACTGTCATATAAGACGGCAAAAGTGGCTTAGTGCAATAAAACAGCAAGACCTAACTCAAGAAAAAATTAAATACAGTGTACAAGTTTTAAATATATTATTTATAAATAGGTACCTAAGTTCTTTTTTCTCTCCAACTAGTAGCATAATTACACCCCCGCCAGCCCTAGCAATTCAGGGTACTGGAGAATACTATCTATAATATTAATAAAAAAATATATTGATAACAATATTGGCAGTTATATATAATTAATTAGTAAACTATTACAGAGGTACGTAACTTGATTTTAACAATTATTTATGCATAGATACATGGCAGAATTTATTTTCAGTTAAAGAAAAATTCTGCGGGAGCTTGAAATTCTTAATAATGCCACTGTTTCCAATTCACATATATTTGACAAAAATTATAAATAATAAATAAAAGTCCATTTAATAGAAAAAATCTAAAATATATTTAATAAAAAATATTAAAATTAAGTTATATATACAATTCTAAAAAAATTGGGTACATAGATAAATAGTACAAAATATTTAATAATCAATTGGTTTTTTGATATTTTAAATAATTGCGGCATTGCAATAATAATTTAAAGTTTGTTACAGCACAATAAAAAACATTAGCAGCAGGGAAAATCAAAATTTAAAGTTCATTTTTGAATAGTCAACTATTTCTTGTCTCGGCCCATTTGAAAGAAAAAATTTGTAGATATACCGAACTGCAGTGAATACTGAGAATAATAATAATTTTACGAATATTCAACAACTAGAACATTTTACCTAAAATATAAACCCACTTTTTCTTATTATAATGAAAATATATGAGAAATAGGCTCATATTACACTTTCTAATATGAGATATGAAAGAGTTGCTGATCTGGCAGGAACTAGGAGGCCCCACTAATCGCAGGGCCCTGCCCAGTGCCCAATGGAAAATAGGGGCCTGCATAGATAGGTATATATTAAAAACTTCAGAAAACATTAGCACAAAACTACATTTTCGTTTATTTTTACCCATCTTGGTCTCTGACAACGTTGCAGTGGTAATTTGATAACCCAAATGCAATGTAGGAATCCAATCAAGATGTAAGTTATCTGTTAAAGCAGCCGGTTTACCTAAAATATATGCTTTTAAATTGTTGTATATAACTTTTTATTAACTAACCCGATACAAAATGTTTTGAACAAACGACACTGTATTTAATTTTTTCTTGAGTTAGGTCTTGCCGTTATATTGCACAAAGCCACTTTTGCCGTTTTATATGAGAGAGTTCATTGAAATCAGTTCTATGTCTATAATTCAATGCAGCAGGAATCCTAAAAAATCTAACTTGATCTTCTCGCTGTCCTCTACTCCAACAATTCATAACACAACAAAACAAAACCATTATGATAGTCTGAATTATCCTTGGTATTCCGAAATAGGTATAAAATATAATGAGCCAAACACACAGTTCTACACAAAATCACAAATTTCTGCTTGTCATATGTCGAGTTGTTTGTCCTACAGCCGCCATTTTTAAAGTGATTTGACAGTTCGTTGGATTGCCCTATGATGTTGAAAGGCATTATATTTTGTGGTTACAAGGAAACAGATGTGAAAACGATAAATAAAGAGATGAAAGTAACAATATCACATAAGCAGGCCACAGCTACTGTATGTTTTTCAATTTTGTCAAGTGGCACAATTTCACTACTGAACTTTGAGACATCCTAAAATGGTTTTTATAATCCCCCTCAGAATACAACAGTGTTTTTAAAATAATTTAAAATTCTTTTCCTGTTTTTTTGCCTACTACTACTTGAATTGTCACTGTCGCTACTACTATTTTCTAGCATAATAGGGGCATCCGTAAATGCCTTTTAAATATATCAATTCATTTTCTCAACTATAAGGAAGGATATGGTTACATAAGTTACATAGCTATCAAATTTAAAAATGTTTTGTTCTTTTGCCTTGCTCTTACCACTCAGCGGATTGCAATTGATTTTATGAAATAAATCACAACATTTTACCATGAAGTAGATTTAAAATAAGAATGTTTCTATGCATATATACAGAGTAATCCATTTAGAAAGTTTACATCATCACAAACAACTAATTACGAATTATTTAATTTTATTACATATCACAAATTTAAAAACTCTTTAAATGTGTCGTGTCCTCCCAGGAAAGAATAAATAATCCCTATTTCTCACGAAAAAATACCGTAATATTTAATAATATATTTGTTTCCAGGTCCATGTAAATCTTATGGTGTTAGAATCTAGAATGCAAGCTGAACTGATATACGCTCTGAGAACAGTTAACCGCTACATGACGAATTAATGTTCCATTGTTAGATAACCATAAAATTATATATTTTCACTCACCTGAACCCATGTTACAATAAAATATGGGTATAATATGGGTATAAATTATATCCTATATAAATATATTGCACTGTCCTACATGATTGTTTTATGATTTGTTGTTGCCTGTTAAAACAATACTGTTCAAGTGTCATTATTAAAGTTAGAAATTTTGATTTAATGTGGTATATTGTATTTATCATGATTTAAATATGTTAATGTTTTTAGTAGATATTTTATTATTCGAACAATTTTTATTTAACATGTGAATATACTGATATTTTTGTATAGACTTTTTTCTACTGTTTTTTGGTTTATACAGTAGAAAAAAGTATTTTGCACCATACATATTAAATATGTGACCACAATTGTAAATACTTTAATACTATATATAATAACATTTATATTATATGAATATAAACATTAGTTACGGAAGTTTTGTAGCAGTGCTCTCTTAATAGTATTTTCCAACATTTCTATTCAAAAAAACTGCATATAAAACTTCCTTACCCATACCTCATACAGAATCACTGAAAATAAATATGCCATGTTAATTTTTACATATATATAATTCTTAGGAAACCTGACAAAAATTCATATCATTCTTCGTCATACTGTTCAGAAGGCACGGATCGTTAAGTACCAATAAAGGTTTCATTCGTTTTAAAATAATGAAATATTTGGGCAGTGAAGTTAGTAGTAGCAAAATTTTATTCAAATCGTATATGAAAATGTAAAAGTTAACGAAATCATATTTGAATGATTCTGTGGAAGGAGTTATTTTGTCAAATTTATATCATTATTTTTAAGTCCAATATATCTAAGTATGGATCTGGTCAAAATTATATTTTGTATAATAATTGTAAAGGGAGGCTTAAAATATTCTCAAAGTTTTTAATACGACTGACTGGAAAATTTTGAAATAATAGGATGTTTCTTTTGCTAAACTTTTAAGTATTGAGTAAATTTAAAAAAAAAACAAACATTCAGATTACACGATGTACACAGGCTACTATAATTAAACCCAAATTTTATGTCTTGATCTCAGTATTACTTTAAATTTCATTATAATTAGTATAATTTCACTGCCATATGTGTTTTAAAATGATTTCGATGGAATGTTTACTTCAAAGATAGGAAATTCATGTATGCAAATTTCCAGGTGTAAGTATGCTATTTAAAGGTGGCAAAAATAATTACTTACCAAGACGTGAACTGCAGGTTTTGACATTATTATATCGGTGTCATTAATAGAAACCACTACTATTTTCGGTAAGTGGTAATTATTGTAATAAAAAAATACTACTTACTATATTGGGACATCATCATGCAATCATTTCAAATTTTGTGTTTACACCATTTTATGTTATGGTATAGCATCTGAATTTTCTTTACACAGTTTTCTGTTGACAGTGGAGTTTCTGTCTTTATCATACAATTTCCTTTAAATAATTTCAATTTTCAAATATGAAATTGTTTCTTCCTTTTAACAACTAACAATAATTTTTAAAGAAAAAAATACAAAATAAATTTATAAAAAGATTACCAAGATTAAACATTTTTGTTTTTAAATTTTTTGCTTACATTCAAAATTTGGATTTTACAGCTAAATTATTTAATAAAAAGAAATTCTTTGTGTACAAAACTGGTTTTTTGGAAAGCTTTCATCTTAGGTCTGTTCTCGCAAGTTATGGATTGGTTTCAAACTGTTAGAAATATTCGACCAGTTCAGTTGTCATTGTGTTTTCAGTACATGTAACTTAAGTAGTTGGTGGAATATTTCTGACAGTTTCAAACTAGTCCCTGACTGCTGCGTGAACAGACCTCTTATTACCCATTATTATGTAATTACAAATGAAAAACTAAGGCATTGGAAGGATAATTCCAGCATTATGAATATAAGCTCTATGCGAATTTTGCATATATGATTTTATCTATAATTTTTTTTGTCTGAATTTTGTATTGAAAAAAATTGTTATCTGAAATGTAAACATAAGTTCGAGTTGGATAATTTTTTTAAGATGTCAAAAATTAATATGTAGAAATAATATAATGCTGTGATGTTACAATTTCTGTATTTATTTGAAACAATATTTTACTAAGTTTTATATATTTGGCCTATTTTTAAGACAATACAGATGTACAGCCAATAATTTTTATCACATAAATATTTTTATTTTATATAAAAGGCTGTACATCTAATCTTGTCAAAAATTAAAATCGAGGAACTATATGATGGGAGGAATAACGCAGAAGTACAAAGTGTGATGGTTGAAGAGAAGGATTTCATAACACCAAATAATCGGTATATTTACTTATACGTACTGAACGTCATAAAGGATATATTAGGTATTGTCTCAAATGAGGTAGCAAAAGAAACTAATCACAATATAGTTGGGGCTGTGTAATATTGTGATTATTTAAAATGCCTGTTATGAAATCCACAAGTGAAGTCATATTGTGGAGAAATCTCCAATTTGTGATATTTATCTGAATGTGATTACTGTGTAATAGATTTTAGATTGTTTCAATTGAATACCTACAATAAGTTTTGTTGATGTTTAACCATAGACTTTTAGTGAGATGTTTTAATTTAATTAATCCTCTTCAAATGAATATAGTAGTTTCATGCTAAGCTGGTAGTTTTCTTTATTCCTTATTCCTTGCACTGTATTTGTTAAGCGGTTGTAAGATATACGTATGATGTTTTCAGTGGGATAACTTTACGGAGTTGTTACTTGTACGATAATTGTAAAAGCTTTGATGAGTCAAGGGCAGTGGCGTAGCCACGAGGGGGTTTTGGGGGTCGGAACCCCCCCCCATGGGTTGGGTTGGTTGGATCATATATAGGTAATCTCCCTACAAACCTGCAATCACTTTATTCGCCAAGATTTAGCAACGCGGTCAGTGAACTAGATCTCCTACGGCAACCTTACATTAGGGTTCACCTGCAAGTTCTAATTTTATTTTTGTAACAAATATTGTTCGTACCTGTTTATTATTTACATGTTTATGATGAGATTTTTTTTAATTTACTTTTTATTGTTTCAATTTATTAAAAATTATTTATTTTTTTTATTAAAAAAATCTAGTCTGAAATACTCTGTTCAGTGAACCCCCCCCCCCCCATGTCAAATTTCTGGCTACGCCACTGGTCAAGGGTTTGCAGAAAAGCCCCATATTTACTGAAATATCACAATGAAATGTGAGTTAACACAATACAAATGTATATTCAATTATAAGAATTCAACAAATTCACATATGGACATGTAAACAGAGATGCTAGAAAGTACTTTTAAACCTGCCTTAATTTCATTATTCAGATTTTTTGGTCTAAAATAATCCAAGCAAATTTCCTAAGTTAAGGTATAGTTTTCCTCATCAACATTAAGGGTATAAAAAAAACATAAGAACTGTCATGTACCAGTATACTCTTGTCAGCCGTAGATAGGACCACATTTATGTCAGATACCAGTATTTGTTCAATTTCGCCAATAATAATTTAAAATAAAATTAAGTATCTAAAAATGAATGTGGTTGTGACTGTTTGAAAAAAAAAAACATACATTATAAAAAAAATAATGGAAAACGATTATACAAAAATATTTTTTTAATGTATTTATATCTTAACGATTATACAGGGTGATTCAGAATTTTTGAATTTACAGAGGACTCTTACAAATACCTGATACGGCATATAATCGGCGATCAGACAACAAATTGAATGAAATTGCCAGGGAAAGAAATAAATTACATTTCATGACACCGATTTCTATATAGCAAATTCAACTGCTTTTGGCACTATTGTTATTAATTATTAATTGTTAGAATTAATTTGTGATTCTAATTAGTAAAATAGTTTGACGGTACGAGTTCGGCTGAGGGGATTTTACGGATATCTAGGGAAAAAGTAACCGCAAACCATTGAAATTTTGCATAGGGGCTATGCGGAGGGTGGTCGACAAGTTCCTTCAACCCCCTCCGCCACCCCTAAGGACGTATGGGGGTTGAAGGGGGTGTTTTTTTAAAAAGACCTAAATTTTAACTTTACCATCATTTTCAGTGTATTTTTTATCCCCGAATCCACCTCCGCCATATTAAAAAAAAAAAAAAATTTTGTTCCACTGGGATACGGACTTTGTCATATTTTTGAAGAGTAGGGAAGAGGGGTTTTTACTGATATCTAGGGAACGGGTAATCAGAAAAATTTGAAATTCTACAGGGGTACTATACCGAGGGTTGTCCAAAAGTTCCTGAAATTTCAACCACCTCCTACAACTCCTAAGGGTGGAGAGGGGTTGAAGGGGGTGTTTTTCTAAAAAGACTTAAATTTTAACTTTACCATCGTTTTCAGCGTATTTTTTTATCCCCTAATCCACCTCCGCTATATTTAAAAAAAAAAAAATTCTTTCACCCAGATACGGACTGTCATATTTTTAAATATTTTTGAAGAGTAAGGAAGAGAGGTTTTTCTTGATATCTAGGAAGCGAGTAACCAGAAAAATTTGAAATTTTACATGGGTACTATATCGAGGGTGGTCGACAAGTTCCTGAAATTTCAACCCCCTCCTAAAACTCCTAAAGGTGGATGGGGATTGAAGGGGGTGGTTTTTTTAAAAGACCTAAATTTTAACTTTACCATCGTTTTCAGCGTATTTTTTTTTCCCCAAAGCCACCTCTGCCATATTTAAAAAAAAATATTTTTGTTCCATCCAGATAGCGACCTGTTATATTTTTGAAGAGTTTTTGCTGATATCTAGGGAAGGGGAAATTAGAAAATTTTGAAATTTTACAGGAGTACTATACCAAGGGTTGTCCATAAGTTTCTGAAATTTCAACCCCCCTCCTAAAACTCCTAAGAGTGGATGGGGGTTGGAGGGGGTGGTTTTTTTAAAAGACCTAAATTTTCACTTTACCATCGTAAGGATATGGCGAAGAAACTATTTACAATAAATATTAAAAAATAAGAATCTGGATCGAAGAATATAATAAATTTTGACGAAACATGGACGTATGTAGGTCATACGGAAAGCGGTACGATATGATATAATAAGTTTTAATGTGTGACCGTTATAGTGACAGTGCTAGTAATCAATAGTAAGTAGTGTGTGTAGTAGTATTCTAAAGCTTTTTGTCCTTTTGAATGCGGAATTCGCAAATATTTGCGCAATTTATTTAATGGTGGAAAAATCTCTATTTGTAACAAATTTTGTCAACTACCTATAACATTTTCATTATGAAACTGCCATGGTAGATTATCAGAAGCTCAAAAAAAAATTATTAACACCACATAATAATTAAAGGGGCAATAATATTTGTAGTTTGACAGTTTCGTAAATTGCAATTGTCAAAAGTTGAGATTTTCCCGCCATAAATAATTAAAACAGAAGTTGCAAAATTCGTGCAAAAATCCGTGAATTTCGCGGCCATGAGGATAAGGCTTAAGTGTGATATCCGCAGAGTGCGCGTCAGGTAGGCGTAAGTAGGTGGTGGTTGGCAATCGCCGTCGAAAAGGACGGCATTCTAATTTGTAGAGAGGACACAGGTGGCCTTATTTTTGATAATTTTGTGTGCTTTAACTCTTCTCAAGTGACACGCTTAGGTAATGACCACCGGATTTGATATTTAACATACTATAGGGGAAATGAATAATGCTTTACTACATCTGCATAACTGGTTGGAAAATCACAATTTGTTAATATCAATAAAGAAATCGGCTTCCATGCTATTTAGAAAGGGTCGAGGGGGAAAAAATATATGACATCTTTTATAACGGTTCAAAAATACATTGGAAAAATGAAATTAAATATTTAGGTATATACTTTGATCCAAATTTAAAATTCAGAAAACATATAGAGTACATCTCAAACAAAATAAATAAAAATTTAAATATACTAAGACCACTGTGCGGCGCCTGGTGGGGGGCGGATCCTTCCTCTCTTTATTTAATACACAAGGGGACAGTCATAGCTCATTTAGATTATGGGTGTTAAGTCTTTAGTCCTTTAACAAAAAATTTATGGGACAAACTAAATAAATTCCACTATCAGGCCATGTGAATTATTACAGGATGTATAAAATCGACTCCTATTGCTTGCCGAATGCGCTGAAATGGACCTTAGACATAGATTTGAGTGGTTAACAATAAAATTCCTTATTAAAGCACTCGCTTTCGAAAACAGCCCTCTTTTGGAAATTCTTTCAGATTTAAGAGATTATTGCGTATTAAAACAGGGATATTGGAAAAATAAAGAAAACTCGGTTCTGGTAACGGCATTAAATTATATTACGCCTCATATATCTTGTCTGGCAATGGAGGATGTTCTGCCATGCTTCTCAATGGAATACGAGTATCTAATGCTACCTATACATTATACAATATTAAATTTAGATAAAGAAGTCGACAATTCAAGAAAGTTTCGTGAACTGTTGGAGAGATTATGTCCGGATCATTATCAGGTATTAACAGACGGCTCAGTAGAATTACAGGAGGAAAAAGTAGGAATAGGGGTTTGCATTCCAAAAATAGATTTCTCATATTATAAAAGCTTAAGTAAATATACTAATATATGTACCGCGGAAATTATTGCAATAAATAAGGCATGCTTAATGCTCATACTGTGTTGAAAATAATATAAATAAGGCGGTAATTTTTTCCGACTCTAGAAGCGCCTCACAACAAATTACAAGATCGAGAATTGATGCTAAATTAGACTATATTTCCTTAAAAACGAAAAGATTCATAATTGAACCTAAACAAAACAACATAGATATAAAATTAGCCTGGATACCAAGTCACACAGGAATCCAAGGAAATGAGCAATCTGACTGGAATGCAAACCTAGGTAAACATTTGGATGTATCGGATGAGATACCATTGGACAAAGCTACTTAAAGAAAACTTATTTTTAAAAATGGCGATATTATTGGGGAAGCAAGTTTCTAACGAAGGGCATGTGGTACCTTTCCATCCAGAACCAATTCCCCAATAAAGCTTGGAACCTCAATTTCCCTTACATAAATAGAAGGCAGATAACAACGATTCCAAGGATGAGGACGGGACATTGCCTAACAGATGTACATAAATATAGAATCAGAGTTGCGGAAAGTCCTTTTGCGAGTGTGGACAGGTGGGGAATCTTAATCATATTTTATTTGACTGCGAAAACTCGAAAATTCATGTGGCTGAAGACAGAATCAGAATCAGAAACGAGAAACGGAATATTACAGTGGACCAGACACGTTATAAGCAGCAACTAAAAAAATATGAAAATCGTAGGTATTTCATTATTTTGCGGTCGTTTATCGTAAACATAGTAAAACAATACAAAACAATTATATTATTTACATAAAAATATATTACAGGGTGAAACGGGATCTTGGCATTGTGAACGTGTTGAAAAAAAAAAAATTCGAGAAATCTAGAGAAGAGTTTGATACAGTCTGATATTTTGCCAAAAAATAGTAAAAAGCATTAGAAACAACATATATTACGGAAACGAAAAAATTTCGGGGAGTAAGGGGATGGCGGGGGTGTCGAAGAATTAAAAAATTCGGGAAATCTAGAGGAGAGTTTGATACAGTCTGATATTTTGCCAAAAATTAGTAATAAGTATTAGAAACAACATATATTACGGAAACGAAAAAATTCCGGGGAGAAAGGGGGTGGCGAGGGTGTTGAAAATAAAAAAAATTCGGGAAATCTGGAGGAGAGTTTGATACAGTCTGATATTTTGTCAAAAAATAGTAATAAGCATTAGAAACAACATATATTACGGAAACGAAAATATTCCGGGAAGTAAGGGGGTGGCGGGAGTGTTAAAAAATTCGGGAAATCTAGAGGACAGTTGGATACAGTATGATATTTTGCCAAAAAGTAGTAATAAGCATTAGAAACAACATATATTACGGAAACGAAAAAATTCAGGGGAGTAAGGGGGTGGTGAGGGTGTTGAAGAATTATAAAATTCAGGAAATTTAGAGGAGAGTTTGATACAGTCTGATATTTTGCCAGCAAATAGTAATAAGCATTAGAAACAACGTATATTACGGAAACGAAAAAATTCCGGAGAGAAAGGGGGTGGTGAGGGTGTTGAAAATTTAAAAAATTTGGGAAATCTAGAGGAGAGTGTGATACAGTCTGATATTTTGCCAAAAAGTAGTAATAAGCATTAGAAACAACATGTATTGCGGGAACGAAAATATTCCGGGGTGTAAGGGGTGGCGGGGGTGTGATAAAATAAAAAAATTCGGGAAATCTAAAGGAGAGTCTGATACAGTCTGATATTTTGCCAAAAAATAGTAATAAGCATTAGGAATAACATATATTACGGAAACGAAAAAATTCCGGGGAGTAAGGAGGTGGCGCGGGTGTTGAAGAATTATAAAATTCGGGAAATCTAGAGGAGAGTTTGATACAGTCTGATATATTGCCAGAATATAGTAATAAGCATTAGAAGCAACATATATTACGGAAACGAAAAAATTCCGGAGAGAAAGGGGGTAGCGAGGGTGTTAAAAATTTAAAAAATTCTAGAAATCTAGAGAAGAGTTTGATACAGTCTGATATTTTTCCAAAAAATAGTAATAAGCATTAGAAATAACATATATTACGGAAACGAAAAAAGAGATCTATTTCATTCAGAGTTGATGGCGGAATTATAAACAAATATCAAAACAGGAAAAAGTCAGTAGCGTATCATTTTTTTTCAATTAAAAAAGCTTGTGGTATTATCGCACGAACGTCACTGGTACAAGTGAAAATATTCTGATCACCCCAAAAACATGCACATTTATCCCTCCAAAACGTGTTTCAAATTTCTAGTCAATATCTTTAAATCTCTTTGAAATAATAAATAAAAATATATAAAATATTAAAATTAAAATATTCTGTATCTCGGAAACGAAGCATATATTGACCTAGGTTTATATGAACTTTTTTTCACAAAATAACTTCGATAACCACGCCCTAAAATATTTCGCACTTATTTACAAACACCCTGTATATTCTGTTTTCTGATTACGTATTTCTCGATCTCAATAACCGTATGACTGTTTTCATTGTTTAATACATATCTGCAATTTACCTATATTAGAGATAAGTGAAGATTCACCTTTCTCAATTCCTTTTTATACATAAAACTTACTTTCCTTTATTTTCAGAATATTTGAGGAATTATCGATCTCATACCTCTTCAATATTTTTTTCTCATATGGTTGGTCCATCCAAAACTTCACTTTCTGGAAAGTCTTGTACAAATACTCTATACTTAAATAATTGAACTTTCTTCAGATCACTATGCCATCTGCCACATGTGCTTCGTGGCATAAACTCACTAGGATCGTATCACAATCGCGCATTACCTTCTCGCACAATTTTTACCTTGATAAATTTGCGCCGAAGAATGAATGCTGACTATTTTTTGCAAACGTTTTTTGCACTTTTGTACACTCTTTTTTTATAAACATTTTCACTTGATTTTATTTCGTTTAATCACTTATCACGTAATCGCACTTTTAATTATTTCGATACCTTTATAGCAACTATTTCTTATTTTTAATGCACGTGGACACTCATCTATAGACCTGTTCACTTTTCACTTTTTTACATAAAAGTATCCGGCTCGAAGGACCAACATGTAGAAAACCCAACATGTGCGGATCTTATTTCTTTGATTTATTTGTTAGTATTTTTATTTAATAAAACACCTTGCAGGAAAATTAATTTCACTTTATTTTAACTGGTTACACTTTTGACGATAATTGATATGTTGCTGTTGTATTAGCATTTAATGGACTGTGTCGTGTGGTTTCCTATTTTGGATTAAATAGTGATATTTGAAGGAAGTGACGTCACAATTCACGAAGCGCTCATGACAGATATTTCAAATTATAGCTTGTTGGAAATGTTTCCAACAATTCTATCGTGTCACTTTATTGCTAAAATGTAAAACCTATTTTATATCATTCCTTATGCCTTTAGAAAGCAAAATCGAATGGTCGTCAAAAAATCGTGATGTGCAGGGGGTAGTTACGGGTGGTTTTCCAAAAAATTGTAAAAATTTTTGTTTGCTTTATTTACATCTACACAACATGTTTAATCATTTCTGAAAGATTTGTCTTAAAATTCAAAGAGGAACTATTTTATTTTTAATTTGAAATTATCTGTGCAACACGAATTATACATATACCCTTTTTAATGCCATATATATATTTTGCTTGTATTCTATTTCTTTGCTGTAACATATAGTTACAATATTAGTCATTTTATCTTCTGCTTAGATTTGCATTTATTTCCTTATATATAGAGTTGCACATCCAGCTTAGCTTCAGTGTGAATTATACCGTTGTACTGCATACTTACTTTAATTCAATAAACGTCGTTCTTGTTCTTTATAAATGTATTAAGTTATTTGCAACGTTCCCGTTCGGTACCTTATTTTTGTGAGATGTTACAACGTTGTATTCAAATAGCAACATGTAACTGTAGTGCTGATGTTTTTATATTCAAGCAGTGACTTTAATTGGAGCAAAAAAATAATACCGATTGACGAGTTATAAAAAATTTTCTTAATAACCACCCTATTCGATTTCTACTGGTTATGGCGAATTGACAGATTTACCTGTCCCATATGCAGTTACTATGGGTATGCGGGAGGGAAAAATTGTTTGTCGTCGTAATTAATTTATTAGTCTACAACGCATTCTCAAAACCGTAAAAGGTCACTACCCATAATCTAACAGATGAGGAATATCAGATGATATAACTTGTATGAAGAAATTGGGGCTTAAGACCAAAATATGAGTGTATGTATTAGTTGAAATATGTAGTTCATTAATGGTGGAAACTCATGGAAGGAAGAAGATGCTATGTTACAAAATACACAGTTAGTAGAACAATTCATGGATGGTATTTAAAAAATGAGCTTCCAACAATAAAAAAAAATCAAGTTGCTATCTCACAGGTTGAAACATTAAAATATCTAGAAGGGTGCTTTTGTAAATTAGGCGTGACATGAATTTTCATTTTATAAAACGCAATTGAAAGGGTATGCCGATAGAAAACGACGAAATAGAAACTATTTAAGTAAATATTACAAGGTCGCAATCTGAATTGAAGAATATATTACACTAATGAAACATGGATAAATTAAGGCCATATAATGACAAAAGTGTGACACTTTTTTGCCACATAAAGAATAATGCACCCTACAATAACCGACGATAAGTGTTAATGTGTAACCGTTATAGTAAGAGTAACCAGTAGTGTATAGGGTGTATGTATAATGCAGTGCATTATTATGTGTTAAATGTGATCCGAGGAGTGCACATCAGGTAAGTCTAAGTAATTGGTGGTAGGTCATTGCTGTCTAATAGCACGGCATTCTACGGGCAAGTATATACTTTTTAAAGTTAACTAAAATGCTGAGTTCATTCAACATTAACTTTTTTTGGTAATTTTTAGTTCCTCGAAGTCTTCTCAAGTAGCAGCCTATGGAATTCTGTCTCGCGAAATCTCTTGTACTGATCTAGGTGCTGTAAATTAATCACTCTACTCTACTATTTTGGAACTCAGGTATAAGTAAATCATTTTGCAATAATAGGAAAATCATTGCAAAAAAAAACCTTGACTGATTCATACGTACCTGAATATATTTTCTTTTTTCATAGGTGGTGTTTTGTATTTGCTCAAAACATGTGCATTTGATTAAAGTTTCATTGTGACACAAACATTACAAAATTTAAAAAAAAGTTACATAGATATAATAAATTATATATCACAAAGCAGGTAAAACAGAAGGCATCTGAATAAAAATACGTTGTATGGTTTTATTGATATTTAAAAATTCAAGTTTTTTAAATTTTAAAATAACAAAATAAATAAAGCACAGTCTTCATAGTTATTTGGAAATATTTTCTCACCGCACATGTTTCTTTGCATGCGACTGCATAGTTGACCTTGACACAAACGTTTTCCCACAGGTCTCGCAAGCATAAGGCCTTTCTCCAGTGTGTAAGCGTTTGTGAATTGCCATTGGTGTAAACTGTGTGAAAGTTTGTCCGCAAAGATCACAACTGGAAATAAAAGATTATTTAATGAAATATTACACTGCACAAGGAATAGTCCTTATACAGGATGTAACTCCTTTAAAAGCTTAGCTTACATTTCAATTTAAATACTTTCAAATTTCAAGGTGTATTTATCATGCCATCTTGGAGTTCTTTATTCTAAACAACTGTATTGACAATAATATTGAGAGATTTATTTATACTAGACGGGCGAAAATCTAGAGAGTGACTCATAAACCTGCTCACAATTTATAGCAGTCGACTCAAGGAAACAAACATGCAGCCCGTATATGTTTCCTATAAAATCGTGTGCCGCATATCTCTGAGAGTATACTCGATTACACAACTTCTGCTGCAGTAAGTACGCATGCGTCGCAGTTTTCTATTGGCTGTGGAGAATTGAAGGATCCACCTGTTCCATTTCCAGTGCTATCATGGGCAGGTATATCATTCGGGCAGGCAAATATTTTTTATTTCTGATCGCCTTCAAATTTAGTACACTTAAAAAATGTTGCCCTCGCGCGCTTCGCCCCTCGTGCTTGTCTACAAGCTAGCGGTTAGTCACGCTCTAGATTTTCGACCGCTGATTATAATTTATCTCTTCCATGTTACTACTAGAAAAATTAGAAAGCATATTTTTAAAATTGAATTGTTGTCTTAGAAACTATAAAACTGAATAAATGTTTCATGACAGGTGACAACAGACAAAACATGAGAAATGATTTAATAATCTATAGATACCTTTCAGACATGTTTACCAACACAATAACAAAAATATTGAACTGGACAATCCAAGATATTACAAAATTCCCGTTACTTTTTAATCACATCTTGTATGTATCTGATTAGCGCTAAAACATTCAATAGTGACAAATTTTTTTTAATCACTTCAAAGCTGTATGATTTTATAGCTTTGTGTGTATTGTAAAATGGAGTTTTCATGGATACTCCCTAAGAGTCTAACATGAACTGTACATTTGTTTTAGCAACTGAATTACCTATAAGGCCTTTCTCCCGTATGGGACCTTCTATGACAGCGTAATGCATCTCTCCTGGCAAAGGCTTTACCACACATTTCACAAACATATGACTTTTCCCCAGTATGCATTGTCGAATGAATTTTTAGATCAACCCTAGTGAGGAATCCTTTGCCGCAGACCTAAAAATTATATAAATAATACAATTTAATATTTGGAAATATACCTGCACTTCTAAGCATTAACAGAAGACTTAACGATAATTGATAAAGTTCAAAAATTTGCAAAATATTTTTTATGAAATGGTCAATAAAATAATTTTCACTAAAATATCATTTTCATCATACCTCACACATGAATGGTTTTTCCCCAGTATGTATCCTTAAATGAGTTTGTAGATAACTTTTTGAAACAAATCTTTTACTACAAATCTTACAAGAATATTTCCTATTGTCTAATCCAGAATGTACTTTTTGATGTGCTCTACACAGACCTAAAAATAAAATAAAATAACATGCATCATAATTTTCACAATAGGTGATTGATAAAATTTTTAAACTTTTATTAAATAGTTTTTTATAATGATTTCATATACACAGAGCACCCATATACATAGATAAGTAAAGAGAATTGTCAGTAGTGTCAGATGCAAAATATACCTATTTGTAGCAAATCATATTTCAATAAGTGTAAAATGATACATATAAATCTAAACATATTCATATATAAACAGAATACATTAATTAATTAAAAAGGAAACAAATGTAAAATTAGAAATGTTATATAAGTTAAGAAAGTTCACATCTTTCCATTGCCTTTACTTAAGAGCAGCAAAGTCAGCCAATAGGCATTTGTGCGTAGACAATGACGGTTAAAGCTTGACAATCTAAATAATATTGTCCATTTGTATTTGGAGAATCTCAAATTCTTACTCAAAAAAATCAAATCAGCCATATATATTTCATTGGTAAGTAGGATAAGCGTTGGCAGAAAGGAAATTTTAGCCGGGATATAAAAAGTGGATCGATTTCCTAGAACATCATTATTACGGTGGGTGTATACAGTCCTACTTGTATTCCGGCTATTGTTTACCTTTAATACTGTTTTGTTTGATTTCTATTTAGAACAAATTAATATTGAGCTGACATTTCCAACCTGACAACATTGGATGTAACGCGGAGTAGCACAGCTATTTAGCTAATTAGCTCTAATCAATATGCAATAGGTGCACGAACTTAAAACAGCTAAGATTATCCGTCGGTTACCTCACCTATGCCATACTGATGAGAGCTAATAAGCTCGAAACGAGTATATGTCTGGTGGGCTGCTGATGAGCGACTTTAGCTGTTTGCTATAGTTTTTCCAGGAGTAATTCAATGCTGGTCGGGGCATTGGCCCACAGAGTAGTTGTTTTCTGGAACTCCTGGTATTTGCAACGTTGGATGTGTTCATGCCTGTCTGTCATAATAAAAGATTTTATTTATTTCTTTTTTATTGTGGACCAGAAGGAACATTTGTACTTTCCGAATCTGTATATAAACTGTGATCATCAGATTCATTTAAAAAAATATCATAGTTTCGGGACAGCCACAACATGTATATATCAAATCATTATAAAGAAAATAGGTAAGTAAATGTCAATACGTCTAATTTTTTTTTAAATCCTACACATTGAACTTTATTTAATTTATGCTTCTAGCACTGTATTACCAGTAAATCATGGGCGCATACAGGACCCAAAGTCATTCCGTCAAATGACAACAATATTAGTTTTCTTTCGATCTGATTAAACTGATGTAACTTATATGATTAAAGTGTTACTATTTATCAGATAAAATCAAGTGCAATCAGTTGAGTGGTGGGAGACACAATATTTTTTTTACATTTGACAGTTAACGTCTACATTATGTAACCATATCCTTCCTTATAGTTGAGAGCGGTTGAGAAACTGAATGGACATATTTTAAAGTCATGTATGGATACCCCGTATTGTGCTGGAAAATGGTAGCAGTCTCTGTTATGCTATATTGTTACTTTCATCTCTTTACTTTTCATTTTCACTTTTCCTCTTGACCATAAAATATAAAAGTAATGTAAAATCTATATTAAACTGTCTTTTGTCATCATATAGAATAACAAACAAAAATGTCTATTTTAAAAAGTTTGGTTATAGCAAACTGATTTAATTCGAATTATTGAAGAAAATTTATGTATTCGAGAGGTGTGGGGAATTCACATCTCAATCACTTTTTTGAGTTGAAGTGAGAAAACTAATTGTAAACAAAAAAACAACAAGCTATCATATTAAATCATTTTATATTACTAAAATCAGTTCATGCAGTTTAATTAGAACGAAGGAAAACTAGTAATTTATTTTTTATAATAAAAAAAAGAAACTAATTTAATTGATTAGAAGGCAGTTATACGCCCCTGGAGTAAATAAAGATAATATGTAAGTAAAATGAAATATATTTTTACCTTTAGTGATAAAACCTCGACCACAAATATCACACATATATGGTTTGACACCTAAATGTCTATTGGTATGATCCAGCAAAGACTGTTTTGTTTTAAAGTTTTGGCCACAGGTTGTGCAAGGGTAAGGTTTGATATCTGAATGCACTCGCTGATGCACCATTAAATAACTTTTACATTGGAATCCTTTCCCACAGGTTGGGCAAGCAAAATCGTACTGTCCTAAAAATTCACATATTTTTTTAACCAAAGATGTCACTGGATTCTTGCTGCTGTATATAATCAATTTGAATTTTTTTAGGAGGGGTGTCATTTTTACTGAGGAAGTAAATAGAGTAGCCAAAACATCTATGGCTTGATTTTGAAGTTAAACGACAAACACTATGTTTTTTAATGTTGATTAACTTCTTGATTTGCAAACATTTTCTGTTATCATTAGATTTAGGCCCACTTGAAAATATGTGAGTTGGACCATCGTCGACTAAATCGCCGTGCTGTTTCTAGTCTGTTCCAATGCCCATTTGCAATGACGTAGTCGGACATAGTCGTCAATTGTTTCATAGAAATTATGACAAATGTCAAATATCTGTTATGGTGTACATTTCTGTTTACGTATTATTTTTAAATTTATAAATTAATACAATCGAAAATAACAATTACTGTGTTCTTATGGTGAAAATGCAGAAGCAGCAGTCCATTATTCATATTTATGTACCCAGTTTCATGAAAAATGTGAAATATTTGGACACAAAAGTTTTGTATTAAATATTGAAATGCTATTAATGCCGCGTATATTGATTTTTTAAAATAGTAGATAAAAAATACGTACATTTTTGCAAACCAAATTAAATAAGTGGGTTCTATTAAAAGAAGCTATTATAGTGTCAATATCAAATGCCAAATTCTGACATATGATATGTGTATGTTTCTAAATACTATCGTTGGTGTACTATATTGAAATTCAGGTGATCAACAGACAAGTATTACAAAGGCGACGCGATTTAGTAAATGATAGTTGGTCAATAAAAACAATTCCATAACATCAGCTGTGATGCAGATCATCTGAATTCTTGCCTTGACTATATAATAATAGAATACTTGTCATTTTCATATAGTACTTTAATAACTGTATTTTCGGTTTATATAATAAATAGCTTAAATATGATTTTCTAAAGTCTATAAAGAATATATTTATTTGGCATCTCAAATAATGACCAAAAAATGCTCTGGATCTCTTTAAACAAATATACTGATGTGTATGTTTGTTCTTTTTCTCAAAAATCAAACCAGAACTATTTTTACTACCTTGTGTCCATCTCCTGCAAACACTGAATCTGCATACAATTTCTCGACATTCAGAAGTAAAGTTAGTCATCATAAACAGTTCTTGTTTAACAAAAGCAGGTTTTAGATTTTTGCCATATAAATTTTGAAAATTCTGAAACATCATAACCATTAATTTCAGCAATATTACATTTAGTAACTTCTACTATTAAAAACATTAGGATAGTAATAATGTATTATTATCCACTTATATAAAATATTCACTTATTTTATAAGACATTATTCATAAAATAATACAAATTAATTGGCGTATTGATGGTGCTGACTAATTTTTGTCGTCACTGATCAACAATTTTACAGTTTGCCAGATTTTTAAAATTGTATAGGGTATTGATATTTAAATTGAAGTTAGTTGAAGTCTTGCATAAATAATATATAAAAAATTTGTTTTTGTGTTTATGTCGAGTTTTATGTAATGTGAATATTCTAATATTTCCTACAAATGATAATTGAAGTGACAATGGGCGTATTCAGACGAGGTCAGCCGCTGAGCTGCTAAGTAAGAAGTTCAGACTAAATAGAACGCTGACTAAATGCTAACTGTTAGCCGCTGAGTATTTTTGTAAGCCAAGAAAATTTGCGTATTGTGAGATTATGTTATTTATTTACCTTGTTGTTATTCTAAGTATTTACAATTTTTCAAGTGTTACACTTTGGAATTTGAATGAATGTTTTACTCTGGGTTTGTCTCTTATAGAATATAAATAAATTTGTTTATTTCCTATTACATATTTTTTTTTTTAATTCGCCCTCATCCCTAGGCAACCGACAAAAAATATGCAAGGGACATCTGAATCAAGCTTTAAAAAGTCATAATTTCACCACTGACATTGAGCTATTATAGATTCTTGAAATCAAAATAAAAATGTTAAGATAAAATTACCAACATAGATAGAAAATTTTAATTTTTATTGTACCATAAAGTTGACAATATTTCTCATATTTTATTTTTAAAAAAGAACAAGAATATGTGATAGTTACATGTACATGGAACACTATAAGTACATAAAGTGTGACCTACTTGAAACCGAGGCACCCCCATAAGACCTATACTTAATAATGGTCCAATTTCAATTATTTGGCTGAATGTTGTTATCAATAAAAAACAGTTATTTTTATTTATTTCGGCGTTTTATTATATGGAACATTTGATGAATACATAACAAATTTATTATTCTGTGTAATAGATATTATCACCCTAGATAAAATTGATTATGGCTTTTTAGTATGACAGTAAGGTTATGTTACATATATTTTTTTCACAGCTCCGCGGAGAACAATCAGCTGAATCAGCACACTATTCGGTGTTGTTTAAGCGGCTGATTAACAGCCCTGTTAGCATTCTAGCAGCTTTTAGTTAGCGGCTGACCTCGTCTGAATACGCCCAATAATACTGTTCCTACCAAGTTTAAATAAAATAATCAATAGACCATTAAAATGAAGAGGCCACTGGACAAATTAATGGTTATGATGCGACATCAATATTTTTTTTACTGAGTGAACCTTAAAAATACACAAAAACCAATATTTTCAATTGTTTCGTGCAAATTCAAAATTTAGTCCATTCCCCAATTTCTAAATAAGTAACCAAAGTAAAACTGGAAAATAAATAAGAATTTAATGGCAAAACATAACATTCACATCTGACCTGTGTGTTTGGCTTCATGTTGAGCTAATCCAATCTTTGATCTAAATGCCTTGTCGCAAGACTGACATTTATAAGGTTTCTCTCCAGTGTGTTTCCTCATATGCTCTGACAATTTATAATTAGTTTTGTAAGTCTTGCCGCACTCCTCACAAACTTTTGGAGACCACTTTTTTCTTTTATTGTTATTACAGTTAGAATTCACTACCGAATTTGTAGAATCTTCAGGAGGTTCCTCTTCTTCTAAACTAACTTGGTTGGATTCACCTTCACTGTCCTCACTGTTACTATCTGGGTTTAAACCATTGTCACCATTCTCTGGCACAGTTGCTCGTTTCAGTCTTGTTTTTACAGGCTAAAAAAACATTCTCACATAATATATCTTACAGTAAAGGTTGTGGCTATTTAAAGTCAAATTAAATACGAAAATAATGGACACAATATGTGTGACATTGGTTCCACAATGTTAACATTTTTCAGTGCTTATTTTGTTAGTGAATAGAACTGAAGTGCGTACCTTATATATTTAAACAAGCTTTGATGATAAATTTTATTTCAGAGAATAAACCATATAGTACATGATATTGTAACCTCTATGTTGGGTTAGCGTGAAAACACGCCACGTAGACAAACAAACTTTGTTGGCCTCTTGATTATACAAGAAATATCTTTCAAACAAATTTCACAACTGTCAACGCTTTACTTTGACGTTTGTCACTCACGTATGACTCGTATTCGCCTGCTCAATATAAACTGTCCTGTGTCAGCAAAACCCATCCTCTTATATAGGTTTTTAGGGTTCTAGAAGTTTTCCACGGTTTCGAAAATCAAATAGAATGTGGCTGGAAATGTTCCAGAAAACGTCAAAATAAAGGCATCACAAAAATTACAAAATCTATCGTAAACAGAAACATAATTAACAAACTAAAAGGGTAGGTGAGCTTCCGTAACAATATTATTATGTTGTTTTCATATTCTGAATTAAACTTAAATAATTATCAATCATTTAACTCTCAACTTTTAATTTATAGTTCTGTACTAAAAAGAAGGGATAGCTTTCTACTTCCATATGAAAGAAACTAAAATGAATTAATTTCACCAGTACTCTAGGTTATCCAAAACAATACAATTCTGATAAAGACAAAAAGTATTGTATTTGAATAATTTTACTATGTTTTTTGCAAATTTCATCACTACATAATAATATACATTCAAATTGGTTAAAATTACCCCTTAAACCCATTATAAACGAAATATAAAGTTTATTTATGAACAAAAGTCAATTGGAAATACAGCAGCGACTCGAAAAATGACTTGCTTGGTTTGAATGACATAAAGGCTCGCTGACGGCTTGACGTCATATACTCGCGGACCCGTCTTGTAGCTAAAGCGTACCCAGAATTTACGTTATGATTTAATTTATTGTTATGTAATTTATATTCCAAATAATTTTCCATATCTTATTTAACTATAAGAATGAAAATTGCATTAGGTATTATTTACTTTTAATGATACAACAGCTAGGTACATAGGTTCAGATATGCTTTTATACATTTTCTTATATTTATTATTCGCTTTAGGATGCTTACAAATATCTTAGTTAGAGTCTTCGTTGTTGTGATTGAGTATCCAGGTACAAAATACAATTTTTTGCCACTATGCTATTTTAATACACTTTTGTTTTATGCCTATTATAAATTTCGTAACATAATCAGCCTGTAACTCTAATATACTATAAAGTTAACGAGTTCACTACAAATTTGTAAACTAAAAGTCATCCGCAGTCACCTCAGCAAGCATGTAACGGCACATGGGTAGCCTCTAATTAGGTAAAAAAGATCGATTTTCTAGATTGGTTCAGATCGGATGGTTTAGGATCAATTTCTCAAAAATCGTAATGCAAAAGATCGGTTTCCAATTCTCCTTCACCATACAAATATCAAATTTTTATGCGCTGAAATTATTAACTATAATTATGAAACTATAACATTGGAATAAGTCTGTTGTTTGTAAATAATCTGTCAAATGTCGATAGATTGGAGGAGGTTTTACTTTCAAGAAGAAACAATAATTTAGAAAGTGGTGCTTTATGTATATTATATATCTTAATTAAAAAATTTCTACTACTCCTCTATTTTCAAGAATGCTGAACATGAATCTAAAATTGTGTGTTCGAGTCTAATTTTCAAAAAAAAATTGTTCAAAATTGTACCGTCATCGTCATGAAATGAAGATGGTACAGGCGTTATATTGCAACTTCAACCTAATGTAATGTATACATAGGTAGAGGTTACAATTTTTTTTCTAAAGCTAGACTTGAGTGCACATAACTAATTTAAGATTCGTGTTCAGCACTATAACAAATATTTAACTAAGAAAAATTAATGGATAAAATTAATGTAATTACTGTATTATGAAAAGTATGTGCATGTGTCATCAATTTACACCTTGAAAATTAATGATTTAAAGTGGTATTCTCATGAACAGTGAATTGAGTTTGGTACCTAAGTTGGAATAAAAATTTGATTACATTTTATAATAAAAATATTATGAAAAACAAAGCGAAGGCACATTGCAATCGGTAGTTCTCTGAAGCCTGAATAAGGAATTTGAATGACAATAAAATAGAATATATAAGTTATTCGTTCGTATAGGTATTCCATAAACATAAGCCATTTTCCTTTCACCAGGAATCTCAGTTGTTCTGAATGCTAATTGATCAATCACCAATTAAAAAAATTGAGAAAAACGGAACACCACGTACTGCGCAACACGTACATTTTCAACCGCCAAACGTCGACCCCTCTTGTAAAAAGCAATCCGATCTCGATCTCAATGAAAAATAATCGTTCACCAAAAAATCTCTGTTACGAAAATCGATTCAAAATATCAAAAATCGCGTTTGAAAAGATCGATTATTTATAAAATCGATTTAAATCGGGCATCCCTACCTCTAACTGAGGAAATGTTTTCTAGCCCCGCTTTTTAAGGGTACTTCTACTACGAATAACTATGACAGCAGAGACAAAAAATACTATAAATTTTTTAACTTCACAGTTGTTTATAGCACCCATAAGCCTACATTTTTCAATTAATATCAAAATGTTGTGGACAGACCTATTGAATTATTATTACACCATTTTTTCCTTGTATTAAAACTTTTTTACATATTTTGCCAAGTTTTAATATGATTTTAGCTACTTCCATAAAGTAATGAGATTTCAAGTAAAAGTAAGCACGGAAGAACACAAAGGTGGTGTTATAAGGACTATTCTTCTCAAATATAGACAGATAGCAACCCTTATTGAATAAGCCAGTCAATCGGCCGGTTAACACGACTAAATAAATAAACCTATTTTATTTTTTCCGGAATCACTAATAATTCAGGGTAGGGCTGGGTCCATCTCTGCTCTAACCAGGTTACGCGCCTGGTCGTAACATGTTACATCATAACATTATAGGAAATATTCATAAAACACTATTCATTCACAAAACACTGCACTGAAATTTAATTAAATTTTGACATGGGAATCAATTTCACAGACGGCATACAATGTTATTAATTTTATGAAAATAATTTACCTTAGGATCATCTAAACAAGCCCCATGTGCTTCTTTTCTGTGAGATTTAAGCACTTCCAAATTAGTGAATACTGCAAGACAAATTGAACATTTATAAAAATGAGTTTCATAATGTACTTCAAAGTCAGCCTTTTGTTCGCAAATCTTTCCACATATATTGCAATAAAACCACTCCTTAGAGACATTATTTAAGTGTAAACTAACTAAAGAGTCATTGCTTTCTAAATTTAAACTGTATACTTGCTTATCAGATAAGGAATTTGATATATCTATATTATTTAACTGTTCATCTACCAGTAATGAGTGCCCACTGCTACTGTCTTCGTGTTTAAAACTTTCCATCTTATTAATTTTTTCTTCGCTATAGGTATCAGTTAACGGAATATTATTCAAATGAGTGTCAACTGATAAAGAACTATTATTATCTAATTTTGGTTTGTCATATTCAATAGTGGATATACTATTACATCCTTCGTTTTTATCTTGAGAGAATGTTTCGGTTTCGTGATGAATATCTTTCATCTGAAACAGTAATATTCAATTTAATATACAAGTTACCTTACTTTTATAAATTTAAACTTTACCTCATCACTAAGTTGCATATTACTGCTTGTATTTTCGTTTGATGCCATATTTACAGGCAAGTCTTGCTGAACTCTGAATTGATCTGATAATAACTGATGCTGTTGTATTAAATTTAAACTATCTGTAAATCTAGTATCTTGAATAGTATGAGCAGTATTGTCAACTAAAACAGACTCTTGAGTTTGTAAACTTTGATTGGAAATATCTTGATTTGTTAAATCATGATGATTCAAATCTATACTATCCAATGAATGAGAATTTATGTCAACATGATGAGTTAATATTATTTCATGCTCTACAATCATGCTTTCACGTTGGCCAAGATGAGAAAGATCAATCTCTGGAACACTTTGCAAATTCTGTTCATTTAATAATTGATGTTGCTGCACCATAATTAAGTCGTTATGACCTATTGGGACCATACAAGCCTGTTGGTCACTATGTCCTCGAGATGACTTTATTTCTTTATATAACTCCACTAATAATCTCTCAGTTCGAGCTGACCGCTCCCTAAAATCGCAAAATAATTCTAACTTGTACAAACAATTTTCACAAATCATTTTTGGTAATTCATCGGTCTCGTGAACCTAAAAAAAATAATGAAATATATTCACATTAACAATCCTAACCTACGAAAAGAAAACTTACCTGAACTGGAAGACAAGTACATATTTTTTTACTAATTTGTCTTATAGTACCTTCATTTTCAAATATGTTTATTGCCAAAACCATTGTTGTTTTTGTTGCACACAATCTGCACAATTCTTCATATTTTGGATTATCCACCTCAGCCATTTTATATTAGCAAACTTAACAAAGTACTCCAAGTAAAAGATTCATAGGATCTCTCCGAATTTGATCAAATTATGGCAGGGGATATAAATTATAAAAATATGTAAAAATAAAATAAATGTATCACTTTAATTGTTCAATTTTACAAAGAAAATTAAATATAAAGTTGAGCATATTTGTGAAATGCACTTATATTCAATAATAAAAATGTCTGAATATCTGACTAATGCGCATGCGTTGGAAATACGTTATAGTAAATAAATCTACTTGATTCAGAAATCATGTCCATAATCTTTTTCCACCATGGTCAAAGTTACTGAACGCGTTCGAAAATAGCTAAAATGGTTGCGTCCCTCAACTGCTAAATCGCAGATAAAGCCCGGCTGCGATTGCATTTGCAGACGATGGTTGCGATTAATCTTACCAAGCCAAAGGAAAAGGAAGCGCATGCAAGCTTCAAGCGCAAGTCGCTTTCTGCAAGCGTTTGTTAAAAAATCATTGTCTGCTAAATCGCATCGTCTTTGTAATACGGTAATACCAGCCGCTGCGATTTAGCAGACGATGGTTACGGCTGCTACGATTTAGCCCACAGTATACTAAGCAATCAGTACGGAATCTTATAGTGTTTTCTATTATTGCTTGCAGAACAACCTCAGAGTGCTCTGTTTCAGATTCGCGTGTTCCTTTTGGCGCTCGCTCTCAGAGTGCGCGTTCCATTTTTGCTCGTAATCTGTGACGGAACGCTCCCAGGGCGCTCTCTATTAATCTGAAAAATTTGTCGGAGCAAGGGAAAGGTAAACAAAGCGGCCATATTTAATTTGAAGGTCTGAGTTGAGTAAACATCACAGGCGATTTGTTTTTTTCGTTTTGTGTTACTTTTTTACTTTTAATTTGATATGAATAGAAAACGTCGGTTCATTGAAGTCACTGAATTTCTTAGTTCTTCCGATTCTTCTCGAAAATCGGAAAACGAAATCTTCTCTATCTCTAGGCGAAGGAAATTTCGAGGTTATCTTCCCTCTACTTTTCCAATGTGTGTTTCATTTTGCTCTGAAAAGGATTGCTCCTGCTCGGATTCGGAGTGATCCGTAACAGAACTTATAACGTCACAGATTGCACTCAGAGCACTCTGAGAGCAACATAATAGAAAACACTATTAGACAATTTATGAATGAAATACGTCTGGCAGTTTTTAAATACCCCCACTCTAGAAAAAGTCGCCAAGAATATGGCGGATCCCAGAGAACATACGAAAAAATAGCTAATAATTTGGCGTAAACATAACCAAAGTTGTTCGTAGTTTTAATACTTTTGCATTAATTCTTAATTAACTGTTGTAATCCAGTGTAGTTTCATGTAAATTGAGATTTTGGTCACATTTTGTCTTAATTTAGGTTTCTACCACATTTTGTGATATGCTACTTTAAAAAATGTTTCTATACAATTGTTTAGTATCTATATTTGCAGATATTTTAAAATGTATTCAATAAAGTACACTCATATTATTGAAAGCAAAGCTAATGACTAATGAATATACCTACCTATAATTGACTTAAATTCCGTCAATTTATGCATGGCCTAGTTTCTCGTGACGTTATGACTTAAAAATCAAGCTAAAATTACAAGTAAAAGTTATATATGTAAAATATAAATTAAATAGAAAATAAACTCATGATGGAAAAATTTATGACATGGCAGATAAGTGCTTTTTTGTTTTTAAATTGTCATGTTTATGTCCGCTCCGCTTAGTCGACTTATAATTGGATAATATTTACACATGCGCGCTGATTTGTTTACAGTGTGATGTTTAAAATTCGATAATTGCATAAATTGACAAAATATTTACTAATTTAGTATCTTTTACATATACCTACGCGTATAAAAGTAAAACAAAATTGTAAATAAGTATATTTACAATAATTTGTTATATTTACAGAGGCAACATTGAAAATGACAACGGCGATACAAACGGAATCTAATGAATTTAAAACTCATGATTTTGATCTATCATTTTCAAATGAAGAAGGTAATGCAAATAAAACCATAAAAATATCGGAAATGTCGAGATTATCCACACCAAAACCTATCATGCATTTGGGATCTTCTACAGAGGTAAAGAAAAAAAAAAATTAAACGTTTTTGTGATAACATTGTTTTAGTTTCAACGACAAGGAACAGGAAAGCCAAAAACTCCTTATAAACCGGGAACTGGATACAGATCTGGAACAGGTTTTAAACCAACTACAAATTTTAAAAAGCCAGGAACTGGGTTTAAGCCTGGAACAGGTTTTAGGCCAGGCACCGGAGTAGATATTGTAAACCGTCCTATGACCGCTGTGAGAGGCGCTGGGTATACCTCACATGGTAAACCGTTTGATCCATTAAATCAAAACGCCTCAGCACCAACACCTCCTTTGGAGTTAATGCAAAAGGATGATTCGTTAGTATAAAATATTCCTAACAAATATTTGGATTTTATTTATTTGTTCATTGTTTTTGTAATTTATAATTAAACAAAATTACAGTGCAGTAAAGCAATATTTTATTTTTCAAACAGTGGCACACTAATCAAATTTTAGTATAAAAGTATTCATAAAGTAATATATTATTTGTATTCAAAATAATATTTAGTTAATTATATAAATTATGAGTATCCAGCACTTATGGACTATAAATTTCATTAAGGTGATTTAACACTTTTCGTTGTATCTTAAGATATATTCAATAAAATTTGTTATTATTAACCATTGCCCTGAGCTGGATATTTAAAAGCTGTAATCAACAGTACTTACATTAACATTCTTATTATCTTTATTTTTCAGACCAGAAGAGAAAATCAGGCAACAAGAAACCAAGATAATGCAACTTGTAGAAGAATCTTGTATTGCAAATTCTGTAGGAGATAATCGAAAAGCTTTGTCAAAAGCTAAGGATGCCTCAAATAAAGAAAGAAGTTTAATAAGAATGCAAGAACAATCTGGTTTAGGGGATCACCACAACATTGATTTAACATATGCGGTAAATATTTATCAGATCATTAAATATTGGTATATACAGGGTGTCCCAAAATGAATGCAGCATAGAGCAAGAATAGATGCCTGACGACAAAATAATGGGATGTATCCAAATTTACTTTAGTCAAAAGTTGATGGTTAAATAGATACAGGGTGTCAAAGTTTTTTTTTTTTTGATATTTGTAAATAACTAAAAAATCCAAATATACAATACATTTTATAGATTGAAATTTTTTGGGGGAGAGAAATTCGAATTTGTTACTTATTTTGATGTCTCTAATAGAGGGCACTTATGGCATGTCATGTTTCTTTTAAATGACAGAACTTTTTTGCAGATTAGTATATATCCATCTGAGTATTGAAACAATTGATTCTCCTATCTTCTTTAACTGAAACGGTTACTCCTAACAACTTCAACCAGATGTACTATTTTTTAAATAGTCCTATTTGAAGTATTCAGTGCACCGAGTAAAAACTGTTTCAGATAAAGTACCATTTCCACTGAAAATATAGCAAAATGTTACTTGAAAAAGTTATTCAGAATGGTAAATTATGATATGCAAAATTTAAAAAAGATCGGCAAGGTTTGATGAAACCGTCATCTTTAAATTTTCCACAATGGTTTCAACAAAGCAGGCTGATCATCTTGAAATTTGCATGTCATTATAATTTGCCATTTACCATTCATTCATTCAAGGACAAAGGCACCAAAACAGTTTTTACTCGGTTCATTGAATATTTCAGATAGCATTAATTTGAAAATGGTACTCGTAACAACTTCAACAAGGTGTACTTTTGTTCAGATAAGATCTATTGTTTCAATAGTAATTAAGATGGATACACTAAGCTGAAAAAAGTTATGCCATTTAAAAGAAGCATGATATGCCGTAAGTGTCACCTTCTAATAGTAACGTCAAAATTGGAAGTAAATTTGAATTTCTTGAGCCCAGAAAACCCCGAACTCCAAAATGTATGCAAATTGTGGATTTTTTAAGAGGTTGTTTTACAAATATTGAAAATAAAATTTTAACTTTGTATGTAGTTAATCAACTTTAGACTTTGGCTACATCACAATATTTTTTCGTCAGATGTATACACTTACTTTAATTTCGGGACACCCTTTACTAAGTTTGTTTTGGTTTCGATAGCGGACTGTTCCAGAACGATTCAAAATAATTGACCATCTCGTTAATAAGAACTACTACGATGATAAGTTGAAAATGTAACTGGAAGATTATTTAGAACCATTCTAGGATCATTCAAATTCGAAACGATAATTAAATTCATTATTAAGTGACATTTGTTTATTTTAATCAAGTGTATATCTTATTAGGTGTTGTTTAACTTGGGTAATCAGTATGCTGCCAACGAATTATATGTAGAAGCAATTAACACTTATCAAATGATAGTTAAAAATCGTATGTTTTCAAACGCTCACAGATTGAAAATTAATATGGGAAATATTTATTTTAAACAAGGCCACTATCAATTGGCAGTAAAAATGTTTCGAATGGCTTTGGATCAAGTACCATCTAGTCAGAAAAATCTAAGGTAACTTTAGCAGTACACAAAGTAAATATGGGATGTATTTTGTGTTTAACTGTACATATTCCTGTAATGGCAGACTTATATAGGAAATTATAATAAACTTTTAAAAAGTCCTGGGCCCATGCTTTTGAATTCATACATTTTTGGTATATATGATGTATGGACCACTGTTATTTTGAATTTGAAAATTTGGTATTGAGAAAACTTTTTGTGGCTACCTGGAGAAAAGTTTATATATGTATATATTTTTTTCTATTGTCGAATAAATTATAAAATATATTATTTTTGTAGACTAAAAGTGCTATTTTCTTACCTATTTTAGGAACTTAATTGTAACTTTTAATCCCCCGGGGAATAAAAATAAATCTAATCCCTGGAAAAATTGAATCCCTCAGATTACCACTTCAATGAAAAAATAAGAAAAAATTGTTCTGTAAACAACTTTATTCATTAAAATCGACAATTAACATTTACATAATTATCTATTTTTTTTATTAACATTTACAAATATATTTATATTAATAGTTACCAATTAAAATTTAAAAATTTACCATAATTATTTTCTTGAGAATTAAAAAGATTACTAACTGATATAGAAGCGATTGATGTATGGCTTATATATTTATTTTGTTTTTTTGATCCAAATCCCTCGGCTACTGCAGGAAATTCTAACCACCGTGTTATATGTGGAGGGTTCAGGAAATTTTAAAAAGGTTGCAATTTTTAAAGTTGTGAGATTAATAGCAACACAACCAAACTGATGTGATGTAATGGTATTGGCTCTAATAATAATTGATTTAAAAATTGACACCAGAATTTCATATATAATTAAAAAGTTAAGAAGTTTGCAAAACAAGAAACTGAGTGGTCACAAAAAAAACTAGCAATTTTTCTAATACTGTCCTGCAAATTTGATTTCATCAGTATATGGTACATGCAGTACATACCAAAAATCAATGAATTCCCACAAAAAGATATAGTCAAAATTTTATACTTCGCAAAATTCATTAAAATGTGGATCCTATACAATATTTGTCATTATATAGAGTATGTATATTTTGAAATATCCTGTACAGAGTACTCCATTTATACTCTTCATCACCCTATTTATTGGTTATACAACATTAATGACAAAAATGTTATATGAACTACCTGCATTATTTTTCTATTTTTTCCCAGTATACATGGAGGACTCTGTATACAGCAATTTGGATGAATTAAAATAACTTCAAATATATTGTATCAAACTTTAAAATAACATATAGATATCAAATATATTGTATCAAACTTTAAAATAACATATAGATATACGTTTGTTTAAATTGAAAGGAACGAAAATTAACAAATATTTGTTAGTTGATGCACAACTAAAATTTTTCAAACATGAAATCGATAAACAGTAAGTTTTTTTATGTTTTGGTTTATATTGTGTTAATAAAATATGACACAAAATTGATAAAAGGGATGCACAACCAAAAACATATTTTTTTAAATAACTCAAAAAAAAAAAGTTCTACATGAATCTCGCACAGGCCTTTCAGTTATGAAATGAGAATTTCATGAAAAAATGGGAAAGAATATATTTTAGAGCCAATAATTTTTTTCCTATTGTGACGGATTTCCCAATCCGAATGTTTCTATTGCCAGAAGAACAATCCATTAATTAATTACTTATCTTTATTAACTACTCAGTACACTACTGAACACTATTTACAACTCAACTAAACACTTATTTAATTAATCGCTATCTAAATCACTTTGATCTCTCCAACTAAACACTTTAATTCAGACTGTAATACAAGACTAACTCACTCGGCCGTTTATTCTTCTTTTATAGACCCAACGAATATTCCAGGTATTTTCTAGTATCTCTAGATCCATTTTCCCGAACGACTCGAATGCTTCTCGTCGATTCCCCATTTTTCCAGTCCCGTCTCGATCCACAGCATTTTGTTCGTTTAACAGAATCGTGTAGGGGCGATCAGGGCAATCTTAGCATTTTGCAGTACCACAGTCGTCGATTTGGGTGTGAGTGGGGCAAATTCCGTGACACTATGTTATTTTAATTGATGTAATATATCAGAAAAATTCGAAGGCAATCCAAGGCATTTGTTTTTTAAACAAGTTACTGCGGAATTATATTAAATTTAAGAGTTTTTTTGTAAAATTGATAGTCTGAAGACCTATATCGAGTTTCATTTAAATCTGATGGGCCCTTGTAGAATTATTTTAAAATATTTGTTTTTGACCGTACATTTGTAACATTCTGAACTCATTCGCTTGTAAGAAATGTTTTGTTTAAAACAACATTTCTTACCTCGAATGTCGAATCAGCTGAATTTTAATATATAATTCTGTAATGTCCTGTAGTGTGGCCATTCCAGTGTTACTATTTCAAACACAAATAATAATGTCAGATCATAAATGTCAGAATTTCACATCTGATATTGACACTGCAATAGCTTACCTTTTAATAATAAATAGTGCTTGCCTAAATTGATTAATAATAGTATATTATGTAACGATCATGTAATGATCGCATAAACCAGCCTTCGGCTCGTTTCGTATCCCGGTTAATGCTCGTGTATTAATAACCATTACATGCTATTTTTTCTACACCAGATAAATAATCAAAAACCATAAATTTTATATTTTTATTGAACACAATAGGTAACAGTAATTATTCGTATGAACTGCATTTTCTGCTTTCTCCGATATGTGTGGAGGAGTCGATGGTAATTCTTCTATATCGCTGATATCAGACATTTTGATAAATTATCGAAGTTTAGCTAGGTATCTACGAAAATTTAATACGTACTGATTTTGACATCTAAAATAATTACATAGGAACCTAGGATAAACGTCAAATGCACAGCATGCTTGATTGAAAAATTATGGGTTTCTATTGATTAAAATCTATATCGTAATGAAAAATCTGTATCGTAATGGGTATCATTATGAAACGGATTATGGGCATATAAGTGCATTGTTAAAATACGGGTGTAGAAAAAAAAAGTTATGTATTTTTATTATCTACTACTTTAGACTTTAAAATATGCGATGCTGATAGCATTCTTATTCCACACAAAGTGCCTCTATCTAAATATTTTTAATATTTAGTTTCACTATAGAAAACATAATACAGTATTGTAAGACATATCAATTATATAATAAATTAAACATGTTAATTTAAACAAAAACTTACACTTTAACATATATTTGACATTTGTCATAATTTGACAGCTGACAGCTATGTTGAAGTTCTGTACTGTGCTCACTAAATAAAGCACAGGTGCTGTGATTTAGCTGACGAACTATGTTTTGGCAGCATATTTTAGAAACATCCTGTGTAATATCATTATATTGCAGAATTAAGATAATGCATAATATTGCCATGGTATTCATTAGAATGGGGCAGTGGGAAGAAGCCGTAAGCAGTTTGGAGTACATAATGAGTGAACAAGCCTGTCACCGAGCAGGCCTCCATTTAATTGTTTGTTGTAGAGCTCTTGAGGATAGAGAGAGAATGCGAACAGCATTTTCTTTATTACTCGCTGTACCACTGGAACTAGAGGACGAAGAAAAATATACCCTGGAGCAGGTACTTTTCTGTCACTAATAAATCATCAAGTTATTAAAATGTATATACTGATGTAGGATACACCAGAAGACACTTTGATAGCAGTTGCTATACAAAATGATGATTTACATAATTATGAAATACAAAAGCGTAAAGATGCGGAATACTGTATCCTCACTGCAGCAAAGCTGATTGCACCTTTGATAGAAGAAACTTTTAGTGAAGGTAATTGAAAATATGCTTTAGATAATTAGGCTTGTCAATGAATGACCGAAAAAGTGGTATAGCGTGCATTGAAGGGGGGGAAATTTTTTGATGCAGGAATATGTTGGAAGTAGTTAGGAGGGAAACATATTAAAAGACCCTGCTCTAGCCCGTCTGCTTCAAGGGGGGAAAGGGGGTAAAAAGGTCCCCTTTTTTGTTTTTTCCCTTACAACTTGAAAATGGTGTGTCATAGCGAAATATTCTTTACTTTATGAGAGCTTATAAAATTTTCTGAAAGATTAGTTATATATATTTTCTTGCTACAATGTACCGTTTCCATAATATATGCTCTCAAATGTTGGCAATTAAAGAAAAAAAACATTTTAACACACGTTTTTTGTCACATTTCTACTGGTAACTCCTTGGTCATTTGTTTTACACAAAAGTTCTATAAGGGAATGTTTTAGAGCGAAATATTTTGTTCAAGAATATAATAATAATAATAATAATAATAATGTCTTTATTCACAGTTAACAGTAAAATCATACAAAAAAATAATGAATACAGGGTGGCGGTATCCAACAGAGCTGCTCATACAACCACCCATAAGAACTAGCCTTTAAAACAGTTATATAACAAATAAACACTAAATTGCAATACAAATTAAATAACTAATTAATTAAGATCACGGGAATTAATAATAGATTCTTTTACTTTACGTTGAAATAAGTTGAGACTGATGGCTCCTCTGATATCACTAGGAATAGTATTAAAAATATGGACTGCGTTAAAGGAGAAGCTACGCTGAAACATCACAGAACTATGACAGGGAGTTACCAATAATTCTCTATGCCGAGTAATTCGGTTATGAATGTCAAAGTTTTTAACAAGCTTGTTAGCTAAATATGTAGGCATATTTAAAGTTATTATCTTATAAATTAAACAAGCCATATGTATTTTATATCTTTCATTAAGTGTAAACCATTTAGAATCCCTAAATGCCCCTGAAATATGATCGAATTTTCTTAAGTTATAACAAAATCTAAGGCAAGCATTTTGTACTTTCTGGAGACTATTTTTATCCACTTGAAGCAAGGCGGGCCAGAAAACAACATCACAATATGATAACATAGATAAAACTAAACTGTCGGCTAATCTCAGTTTAATATCTCTAGAAAGAATGTCCTTATAATAGTACAAAGCCTTCAATTTAAAAAAACATTTTTGGACTAAATTAGTTACATGTGATCTAAATCTAAGATTTACATCAATAATAAGCCCAAGATTTTTACACTCATTTACTGGCACTATAACTGAATTATTAATCATAATCTGGAAAGCAGGGTTACTTAAAACTAAATGTCGGCGACTACTAAACACAAGCAATTGAGTTTTCTTTTCATTAAGAATTAAATCATGCGAGATAGAAAATTTGGAAATTACATCTAAATCAGAATTAATATTATGGATGGCATCATCTAACTGATCATGTGAAAAAGAGTAATAAATCTGAGTGTCATCAGCATATTGATGCACATCACAAAAAGATAAATATTTTGACAAATCAGAAGTATACACGGAAAATAATAGGGGACCAAGTATACTCCCCTGCGGAACCCCCTTATTTATAGGCAGAAATTTAGACGCAGTATTAGACATGAGAATTCTTTGACGTCTGCACATTAAATAATTACTAAAAAAATTAAGTGCTATATTACCGACACCAAAATAATTGAGTTTGACTTTTAAGGTGGCATGGTTAATAGTATCAAAAGCTTTGCTGTAGTCTAACAGGACCAAACACGAAGTTTTATTAGAATCCTGTGCTCGAAAAAGATCATCACTGACTTTGAGTAATGCTGTGGTAGTACTGTGATTGCACCTAAAACCAGATTGAGTGTCCGATAGAATTTTATTAACAGATAAAAATTCAGAAAATTGTTGATGAACAATTTTTTCAAGGATTTTTGACATAACAGGTAGAATGCTTATTGGTCTGTAATGAGAAAGCGAGGAAGGATGAGTAGTTTTAGGTACCGGAATTATGTTAGCGTATTTCCATAGCCTAGGAAACTGACCGGAAGTAAGACATTTATTAATAATGAATGTAATATAATCAGACAAATGGGGTGTAAGATATAACAGCATTTTTAAAGATATTCCGTCAGGACCAGTAGCATTAGTTTTAATTTTAAACAACAGTCTTGAAACAAAATCAGAGGTCACAACTTTAAACTTAAAATTGTCAGTAATATTATTAGGCCAAACTGCATTAAAATAGGTCGACTCAATAAAGTCATTATTATTTCCATCCGTTGAGGGCACACTATTAATAAAAAAAGTATTAAAATCGTCAGGAGTACCAAAATCAGATAAATCAGTACAATCAGTATTAGAATTAGAACTGATGTTTAAATATTTCAGAGTTTTCCAAAACTCTTTAGGATTTGTTTTAAATTTATGATGCAAATACGCTTTCTTTTCTGCTTTAACCGTCATGTTAACTAAGTTTCTAATATTTTTATATTCACTCCAAGATAGATCTGTTTTTAATCGTTTGTATTTTGTTAAAGCTTTTCTCCTCAATTTAAACATCAGTCTTAAATTATCAGTTAGCCATGGTGCCGGAGGCTTAGTAAATTTCGACGTTTTAAAAGGAGCATGAATGTCAAACAGATATGTAACATTTTCATTAAAGAAAGTTAACATTTCATCAACATCATCATAGTAATATATATTATCCCAAAAAATAGAGTAAAGATCTTGGACAAATAAATCATAATTGAATTTAGAAAAATCTCTGTATGTTTTAAAGAAAGCTTGCTGAGACGGTTTCATTAATTTTAGCTTACAATTAACATATCTATGGTCAGATATACCATCCATTCTAAAAATATCAACAGTTTCAGCAATTTCAAGACAAGATGTAACTATTATATCAAGCAAAGTTTCTGACGTAGCAGTAATCCTAGTCGGTTCAGTAACCACTTGGCACAAACCATATTTAGTAAATAAATTGCCCAGTTTAGTGTGATAACTATTATCAGTCAAAAAATTAACATTTAAATCACCGCCAAAAACAATATAATCAAATTCAGGTATTATACTCACTAAAATATCTTCCAAATGATCAATAGATGAATTAAAGTTAATCAATGAAGGTAAATACAATGTCCCAAAACAAATTTTTTTACCCCCAATCTTAAGACTAATCCAGAGATGTTCCAACGAGCCACTTTGCTCAAGTTCTAAAACAGAAAATTTAAAATAATTTCTTATAAAAAACGCAACTCCCCCTCCTACCCTAACTTCGCGGTCATTTCTAACTAATTTATAATCAGGAATAGAAACATGAGAATTTAAAATGGAAGAATTTAACCAAGTTTCTGATAAACCAATGATATCAAAAGAGCCATCAAGTATAAAATCAGTGAAAAGTTCACCACTTGCAGACAGTGATCGGACGTTAAAATGCGAAAAATTAATACATGTGCTTTGCATTTGTCACACCAACACTCCAACACAATTCTCATAAAATAGAAATGAAAAATAAAGTGGTGTAATTAGATATAAATAAATATAAAGCTACTAAAGTGGAACAAGATAAATAAATTGCATAAATATTAAAAGGCATAAGTATTATAATGAAAATATTTATCGTAAACAATTGAAAACATATGTTAACATATAGTTGTGTATGTTAAATATCTATAGTTAAAATATATTAATAATTACTTTATAATAATAATTTTTATTAATACTGAATTAAATTACATGCAAAAATATACTTTATCTACTAGAAAGTATTTATATATAATGTAAAAACAAATATTTCTTGCAGATTAAAAGGCAAAAAATTATCAGTATATAAAGAAAACTATACAAAAGATAAATCTCTAACGCAGAATAAATCATAGTCTAACCATGTGGTTAAAATAGTGTGGATTAACTTAACTGTGATCAAAGAAATTACATTAGGCAATTAAGCAACAAAAAAATACGTGTACATTAGTTCTAAATGTCGCTAATTGAATTGATACCAATTTTTTTCCCATCCCTGTCACTCCAGGCAAATATTTTTCCACCTGCAGACCAAACTTTGTTTTTACCAATTTTCTTTCTTGCTGACATCAGTAGTTCATATCTTTGGGGTGTAAGATCTTCAAAAATTGAGAACTGGGAATTTTTCAGTAGCTTTCTTACACCAAAAACTTCATTCCTCTTGACATTTGAGACAAAATTAACTAATATACAACGTGATTTGTTGGAAACCAATTTACCAGCACGAAACGCTGAATCAATATCCTGTACATTGCATACAATGTTAAGTTTGGAATTAATAAAAGAAATTACAGTATTCAAAGTGTCCTCTTTCTCATGTTCAGCTAGACCATAAAATCTTAATGAGTTTTTGTTTTAAAAACTGCTCAGTGTGCTCCAGCTTCATTTTAAGACTGTCGCAAAACTCAGAATTGTTATTGATTTTATCATCAAGAGCTTTGATGGACTTGGATACATCATTCAGCTTTTCCTCGAACTTATCAAACTTCTTTTCAATTTTTTGCTCTAACTGGTTAGCAAAATTGGCACAAACCTTTGTAATTAATTTTTCAATAGCTTCATCAGAGCTTGAAAAACTGTCATCAACACTGCTGGCAGCACTGCGCGTAGCTTTTGCTCCGCCTCCCATGCTGTTCACACTTTTAACCACACGATACAGCCACAAGAAAAAAATAAAGGAACTATATATGATGAAATAACAAATTCTACGACTTTGAGATACCGACAATGGTACACAGTATACTTTAGATCCACACCTCGTGTTAAAAAAAATAATTTTTTTCAACAAAACACCACTAAACTAGTTACATTTATGTGGAGCTAATGGAACAGCTACTCACACATGCTCGGCTAGTCTCTCGACTATATGTACATACCATGCCAATTTATCTCCAATGGGTCAAAAGTTACAGCAATTTGAATTTTTTGGTTAAAAGTACTGATTTTTCAAGAGAACTCTCTAAAATTCATGAGAATTTATTATTTTCATTATTACAGAGAGTTTATAAGTTATATATTGTGCATTTATACATAAATACCACATAGTTGTATACTTGGCATATATGAAGTGCCGCAGTGTCAAGCATACCTATTGTTAGGTTAGCGTAGAAACATGTCACGTAGACAAACAAACTTTATTGTCACTCTTGATTACTCAAGAAATATCTTCCAAACAAATTTCACAACTGTCAATGCTTTACTTTGATGTTTGTCAATCCTGACTCCAGCCGAGAAACCGATCCCCTTATATAGGAACATAATTAACAAACTAAAAAGGTAAGTGAGCTTCCGTAACAATATATAAAAGTTTACCAATTTTCAAGATAATTGTAAAAAAATGAAAACCTAAGAAGAAGGCGATTGTATAGCAATTGAATAAATTTGTTTTTTATTTTATAAAATTTAATAAGGAGAAAATGTAACAAATGGCTTCTGAGCCATTGATACCAATCGCATCACAAATTGCAAATCACCCGCGTCTTCGTCATCATTGTTCACAAGAGATGTAGGAATGGGCTCCAAGTCTTCTTCACATCTTTTAAAATGGGGACACTGTGTAAATAGTTTTGGCATAATTGAGAACAACTCATCGCTGCCTCTTTGCAGCTGCACCTTCTACGGCTACAATTTTTCGTGTATCTACAAACTATGAGGTTGAAATCTGCTTCGTTTTTTGTCTTAACAGGAATTAGGATATTGGATCTGGTTGAATATGAGTAGTGCGTGCTCTTAAGTTGCCTCCGCTGGGTGGAAGTAATGCGAAATCTCGTTTTATATTCAGTGCCGATTTTAAAAATGATTCTTACCTGAAGGTGTTCAGGGAGCTCATTTTTGCAGGGACACCGTACCATTTCAGCATGCATATTCACTCAGCTTTCTCAACAGTAGCATGCCAGAAGGGATTGTGGAACACTTCATCCTGACATACTTTTATATGTCAGGATGTTTTTGGTAATATTTTACGAAAACAAGTTTACACTTCAGGAATGTCGTGCTAGTAGAATCACAGCTAGTGAATGTGTGTAGGAACAAAATGTCCCAACTGTGGCATTTGATGTGTGGAGTAAATGTAGGTTTGTATTTTTCCTCTGCCAGATTTTATGAACTGGATGTTGTGGTCAGATGGCATTTTTGCTGTAAGTAGCACCACCACTTAAGGACTGGTCAATAGATGTGCTTACAATCAACACGTGAGCATCATGTGATGATTGATATGTTGTGATGCCAATTTACTGGAGTTCTGAGCTCAATAGGTTGATCAGCCTATCTTTGTTTTGGTAGTTGAAGAGAAATAATTCTTGAGTCACTGAAACTTTAGTTTCCAGTTTGAAGTTTATGTCAGCACACTTTTTTATTCGATAGCGCCTTTCCTGTTATGCCGACTTAGTGCTACTGGGAGAGCTACTGTGTCATAAAAAGCAATGGTACGTATACCTTCTGCCTGGATAGTGGGTCTTGACAAAATTCACGTACATATCACAAATTGTGGAAACTAGATATTATCTTTGCTAGATGTCCTTATGTAAAAGAAAGTCTCCATGAATCAAATAAAGGTTTGGTAAATATCGTGATTGGTTTAAACAGCTTGTAAAGTATGGATTTGTTTGTTTTCGTCATATACCATCCTCATTCGATAAGGCTAAGGAAAATAGAGCCATGTCATACTGCAAATAATTACTGTAACTTCTGACCCATTTGGAGATAAATTAGCATATGTATTTATATTCTTGCATAAAATTTATAGCTCTAAAATATACTCATTTTGTGTAAAATAAATGGTCGAGGAGTTACCAGGTGAATTATGACAAAAAGTATTTGTTATAAAATATTTTTTTGAATTACCGACTTTTGAGAGCAGATATCTCAAAAACGGTGCATAATAGCGAGAAAGTGGATAGAACCAATCTTGTACAAAATTTTATAAGCTCTCAATTTTTTTCTTATCTTTTCTCTATAACGCACCATTTTCGAGTTATAAGGGAAAAATCAAAAAAAGGGTCTTTCAATCCCCCTCCCCCCTGAAGCAGACGGGCTGGAGCCGGAGACTATCGCTATATTTACATTTTGACCTACCCCAAACACATTCTCACAGAGAAATATTTTCCCCCTCTCAATGCATGCTACAACCCTTTCATTGCTTAGACTAAATTCCTTATTAATTAAACTTAAATTATTAAAATACCCTAAAATTAATTATATATTACAACATTAATATTAGTTTTTCATTGCTCATTTAAAGGGTATGATTGGTGCGTGGCTGCAATAAAAAATTCTGAATATGCAAGACTAGCATCAGATTTGGAAATAAATAAAGCTGTGATGTTCCTCAAGCAGAAACAATTATCCGAAGCCATTGAGACTTTGAAGGCTTTTGAAAAGGATTCTATTATTGCCATAAATGCAGCAATAAACTTAAGTTTCATTTATTACTTGGTAAATTATATCCATAAATATACAGGGTGTCTCTGAAATATTTTTAAAAAATGACATAACGGTCAGAATTTTTATACAATTTTGTGAGGACTGTTTCATACAAATTTTTTCCATCCGAGCCAAAGTTGGGTAGAAATAGAATTTTTTCAACTATTCTCAAAAACGACAGCAAATTAGAAAAATTAAATGCGTCGATTTTATAGAATATATTAAAATCGACAAATTTTTATTTACGTTAGTATTGCATTGATAGTGTGAATTTGTTAGATACATTTTTAATATAAAATTACAAATTTGTCACTTCACTCTATTAAGTCCACAAATCACCACCACTGTAGTTTAAGTCAGCTCCTTGTCGATGATATAGCATCAACCTCTCATTGTAGAAATATATTGATTTATTGTCTGAAAGTTTTAAATGTCTTGAGTAGTTTTGTATTATGTATTTAGCTACACATAAATGTGTGTAAATAAAAAAATATATATATAATTAAACTCCTTACCCAGTCAGGGGTTTTCAACGAATTTATTTTTTGCCTAGGTACACTGAAATATGTTTTAAATTAGGCAAAAATATGTTTGTTAAAAATAACTTCTAACTGATACTTGAGAGCAGGTGTTTACTGTTTATTTTTGATTTATAATATGGCAAAATACCCTACACAAAAAACAGAAAATATCCTAAAAGAATATTTTTTATTAAACATTCGCATAAAGTTAAACAAGTCTACCCTTTCATTTTTCTATCGATTTCTGGGACACCCTACGCAGTGCTTCAGAAATAAGTATGTTTCTTCACAGGAATAATAGATAAAGAATTTTCAATAAGCAACCTGTGGTCTAAAATGTGCTTTTCATGATAAATGACAAATCATTTTCTTTCTGGTGGAAATTTAATATAAATTTGAAAATAATATAAATTAATTATACCATAAGTCAATATTAGATAATACATACCTCACAGTAGTATTTCAAATATCCATTACACTTGCATCATCAAGGGTACTGCGGCTTGAATTTTCTTAAGGTGTAAAATATGTTCCCTATTTTTAAGACATTTAAATCTTTCTTGTTTACAACCTTCATACACTGCAGTCTACCAGTGTCCTGCCATCTTTGAACAGTGTTCTTGGATTCAATTATTGTTTGCCCATTCTTTATTTAAATAAGCCATTTAGAATTGAAAAAATAAAAGGCAAACTTCATTTGACGAGTGCAAACAAAACGCCTTTGCATCCACTCCTTACAAGTAACCACACAGAACTTGACCTAGTTACTGCATTGTAAACAATTCATTAGTTGATTAAGTGAGATGGTGCGGGGTCATCAGCCAAAGTTTCGCATAATAATTCTTAATTAATATTTTAGAACAAATGGCTACACGTCATATTTAAATCATATTTTTGCTCCCCATTCATTAATACTGTATCTACTAATCCCTGTCTGGAATAAGGCATTTTGAAATAAAACAAAGTAAGAAGACACATCCCCACTAGTCTTGTGCCACACACTGTGTTGAAACTTCACAAAGTTAGGTACTGCATTGTAAACAGTTCGTGTACTAATTCTTGATTCAATTTTGGAAACATATCACTAAACATTTTTTGTCTCGTAGACCACTTGCCAATTTTTTTTGTGTAGACCTCTAGCAAAGGATAACAATAATTTTATAAGCAAAACGAAATAGGTTGAACTCAAGAGAATATTTTAACAATAACAACCATTAATTAAAATTCAAAGCAATTCAGTTTTTTTTTAAATTTTTTCTATTTTAACCCGTTTCTGAGAATCATCAATGAGTATCTGTGGTCTTAGTAAAAGGGTCAATTTGAAAAATATGCTTGTAAATGTTTGTGTGCTAGTGTAAAACAAGTTCCTCAAATCTTCATCATGTTTCATAACCATTAATATTTTAATTTTTTTTTACTTCATGGGAATTATGTCTATCATAAGAAAGTATTATGTAAGTACATGATAATATTCCTCCTCCAACTTTTGTTTTCACTGACATGAACTCTTTGCAGTTCGGAGTCGACTTTAGGGGTCCATATAGACCACTTTGGAAATAATCCGTTTAGACCATAGGTTACATTTCAGGCCCTCTGTTACCCCCTCGAAAAAGCACACTTATTTCAGTTCAGATATACCTTGTATAATTTTTAGACCATTACGAACATAAAAAAATATTTCTTTGTCATAATTGATTTTAGCAAGGCGACTATGAAAATGCAATCAGATACAGTGAAGTAGTTAAAAAAACAGATGCAAAAAGTGCTGAGGGTTATGTGAATTATGGGGCATGTTTAATGGCAAGGGGCCAGCTAGAGGAAGCGGTAGGTTGTTTTCAAAAGGCCCTAGAATTTGATGCAACTCATTTTGAAGCTATTTTCAATTTAGGTAAACTAAACCTTTTTTACAATTTTTTAATTAATGTATTAACGCATTTCAAAAAATAATTTTAAAAACGTTTATTTTATTACTGCTTTTGGTTTTGTTTGTATTTTTGGTTATATAGGATTAGGACTGAAAAGGCAAGGGCATTATATGGAAGCACTGAGCTGTTTCCAGAGGTTTTCTGGTTCTCTGGCACTATTACCGGCCGTAGTATATCAGGTAGCTAATTTACTAGAACTAATTGGTGACAATGAAGCTGCCGCAGACACATATCAACAATTACTTGGCTTGGTGCCGACAGATGCAAAGGCTCTCCAAAAATTGGGAGAGCTCTATGACCATGAAGGAGATAAGCAACAAGCTCATCATTATCATAATGACGTAAGTTAATTATTTAAATATCGTTTTTAAAAATTTGCGCCCTGAAATAAATGCAATAAATTCAGATGTTTTCGATAGGTACACAATCTCTGTTATATGAACGTTACAAGTATATGAAATATTTTCAAATTTTTGCTGTCTAGTTCTGAAAGTAATTGAGCATCGAGTTGCAGTGCTACATGCCTGATATGGCTTAAATGGATCACATTGTATATTTTTACACATTTAGATAGAAAGTTTTCTTACGATTACATCAATATTAGGTTTTATGACTCTTATCTCTTATAATAATCAAGGAAAATATAAATATGAGAAGAGTATGTCATAAGTATAATTTATTAGACAAAGAATTGGTATTCTAGTAAATAGGAATATTTATTTCCAACATATTATATCCACTAATCCTTACATCACTGTAATGGGGAATACCACTAAATTTGGTATTTTGCATTTTTAGAGAGTACTCTAAAAAACATTGGATACGTGTCATAGGATTTCGACTAATATGCAGTTTTATGAGAGATATTAATTATTTAAAATAATATGACGTCACGCGTACATTTTTACCATCTGGCAACAATGCATGACAAAAATACCACCAAACTCATATGCCATGCCATAGTCTATGAATACTGTCTTGTCCTGGTCTATGGCCCGTGATATTCCTAAACAAACATAACCTCTTTGTAATTTAGTTATATTTCTACACTCTGAAATTTCTTGAGTTTTGTCTCGGCATATCTTCTTTAAAATGAGTGTTAAAAAGTGCTTTGTGCCAATTTGTAACAATAATGAAACTGTTGCACCTGCAAAAGTTTTTTTACCAGTTCCAAGAAACTTTGAAGTAAGGAAAGTGTGGTGTACTACTGTGAAAAGACACATGACTAAAGCAGCATTATATTGCTGTGAAGACCATTTTGATGTAAGTCGAACCTAAATGTTAATGAAGCAAATTATATTAAAATATTTATAATTTTCCAGCTCAAAAGTGATGCAGAGAATTACATGCAACATAAATTGACAAACTCTCGCTTAGTTCTAAAGGCAGGTGTAATCCCTCATAAAAATATCGAAAAACCATTTCGAGGAATTGATATTACTCAAATTTCCCCTGTTCGTAAAAAGAGACAAGGAGGTTCACCATTACAAGATGTAACGCCTGTGAAGAAATCAAAGAAAGTTACGATGGCATCCCCAACTATGTCAACAACGTCACCTTCTACATCATCGTCAACTGAATTTCAATTAACTTCCACTTCAACTTCGTCACAGTCATCTGAAGAGATTGCTGAAGAAAATGTAAGTGAGCAATTAAAAGAACTTAGTAAGAAAAGAATTAAATTAGTAATTGAAAGTGCATCAAGATTTTATTTAGGATTACCGAGAGACGTATATTTCATTCTTAAAATAATACCCAACATGAGGCCCATATCCTATTTACATATTTTAGTAACTTTAAAAAAAATTCGCTTAAATGATCCATATTTTAGAATAGGAATGGACTTTGGTATAAGCCCTAGTTATGTCGGTAATATTTTTAGAAATTCATGCAAGATATTGGCAGAAGTATTTAATCAATTAATTATTTGGCCTTTATCAGATACAATTTACAAATATCTGCCAATATCATTTCGCAAGAGATATTCAAATGTGAATTCGATTATAGATTGTTTTGAAATCGCAATAGAGAAACCATCAAACCCAGAACACCAAGCCCTTACATGGTCTACATATAAAAACACAAATACCATCAAATATTTAATTTCTTGCACTCCTTATGGGTTAGTAAATTACATTTCACAAGGGTTTGGTGGTCGTGCCAGTGACATACTTATTGTTGAGAATTGTGGTTACTTGAATAAACTGCCTAATAACGTAGACGTTATGGCAGATAGAGGTTTTAAATACTTAAGTGCCGTTTTAAAAGAAAAAAATTGTAATTTAGTTAGACCACCCAGTGTATCGGAAGGTGAAAAGTTAAGTAAGCAAGAAGTGATGGCAGCTAAAAGAGTAGCTAGCTTAAGAATTCATGTAGAAAGAGTAATAAGTCGTATTCGAGAATTTAAATTCTTAAATCCACATGCACATATTGACATACACACTATAGGTTCTCTAGATGCAGTTGTTATTATAGTTTGTGGTATAATAAACTTACAACCTGCATTAATAAAATGTTGATTATTGTGGGAATCCACTTAGTTAAATATTACTTTGTTATATTTGTACTGCTGAATGAATAACAGTCTGTATAGAATGTGCAATATATAATGGAATGTGAAGATTTGAGAAAGATATTTAATTTTTGTGTATTTTGTTGTGGGTTGATAAAGGCATGAATCTTTTTAACTGTATAGGTATATGAAATTACATTTGTTAGAAAACTATTTTGACTAGCAGGGTTAAGTAGGTGTGATGTTAACGTAAACATTTGATAAAAGTGAAAGAGAAGGTTGTCTGAAGTTTTTTGTTGGACCCTAATATGATTTTTACAAGGGTGAATGACTAAGGAGTAGGTACTTGAAAGATAAATATTTTTCCTAAGCTGGACAGAAGGTTTAGAAACTCATAAAGGCCTCAATTCACAGTTTTTATAAGCCAATATCTTATTTTGAAGGCCTCCCACTAATAATAACTATCATTAGTTACAGAATTATACTCCAAATTATAATTATTATAGGTACCTTTATTTATTTTGTTGTTGGATATCTTGTAAGTAAAAGGTATTGGAATAAAAATTTACAGATTTTAGTATTGTCCAAAATAATTTTACTATTATTCGCTGCGTATTTGAAGGGTTGTACCTAATAGAGAATTTTAATATAAGCATCTCTTAGAGGGAAGATAGAATAAACAAATTTTATCACTTTTGAAATGCTAATGTATTTAACTTTTAAAAAGATCATTACTTGAGTTTCAGAAGACATGTTTTATATTTTGAGACATACATATTGTTGAACATTGTACCGTGTATTAGTTTTATGTCTATCCAAAGGGTTTTATTATACTTATTAGGTTGGTTTTAACTGTTTACTGCTGGAGATAATCTAATTTTACAGAAATTGTCTGAAATGGCCACCAACACCTGGGATCGTGGTATGACTGTCGAAGTACAGAAGGAGGCCTTGGAGGTAGCAAGTGTTGAGGTTGACGGTGCAGCAATATCTACCGTAGGGGTGCCTGCTCGATATGGAGGTTTGCAGGAATTACGGGAAATGATGCTTCAACAGAACGTTTTGTACCTTCTGACGCAAGTCGGCTAACTAACCAAAACACTTTAGTTTTGTATGTAGAATTATGATTATATTACCGTGTATTCAAGTACTGAAGTAGAGATACATTTTTATTATTGTCATCATTATTATTACCATTGAAATAGCGACAGTGATTCTTTGAATTGTGATCGGGGTTTTCTCTGTCGTGCTCTTTTCCCCCGTGAATTCAAGGCTGAGTACGGCACTGATAGGTGGGTAGGTAGGCTATTAAACCATTGACAGAAAACTAATAAACGGGGTGTATTTAGTAATTTGTTTTATTTTAAACTACTCAAATTTCCCTAATTTCGTAAATATGTAGCACATTCGAGGTAAGTTAATAAATAATATAAATAAACACAACGTAGGCAAATCTTGTCGATCATTGGCCAAATACTTCCTCTTTCAACAATGTTGAACGAACCCGGGTGTGTTACACTACATTATTTTGTTCTTTATTTCTTGTTCTTTTTTATTCTTATGTAATTTATTTTTATACATTTTCAATAAAAATTATAAGTTATTATGTTACTTATTTCTCTAGATGTAGGTATTTACTTTGATATAGAAAACCTAGAATACGTTATCGTCAACATTTGGAAATGTTATTTGTGCAACGATAAGTGAAAAATACTTTTCGTTACTGAAACCACATACTGAAATGTTGATAGAAAAGTTGTCATTTTGACATTATTTTATAAAAATAAAAAAACAATAAAGTACTAATTTGCTACTGTTTAAGTTTATTATAAATACATTTTTTCCAAAAATTTAATGTATTATCAATTAATTCCAAACAAAAATTTATATCATGATCCACTACATAAATATTAATTTTTCTATTTTCATTAAAATTTGGATCAGCTATAACAAATAACCCTTTACTTTTATTACAAAAATACATTTGCATTTGAATTTGAGACAAATATTTAATATTAATTATTTCATCCTTTACATAATGCGTAACAGTTTTCTCTTTATAAGGACACTTGATTTCTACAACATATTCTTCCGAAATAGCATCTGGGGATGCACCTAGCACTGGATATCTTGGGTCTAAGAGTAGTCCGCATTTATAAAATTTTATGCCCAATTTCTTTTCACATTCTTTCAAAACTTCACTTTCTAACAAGATACCTCGCTTCATTGCTATTGTTTCAGGGAACTTGGTAGCACCAAAAATGGTTTCTACTAGAGTTCCATCTTCTTTAGTGCACCTACTCGCCTCATATATTTTCGATGCCGTAATCCTTCCATATTTCAGTTCGTACCAAAGCGGTGATTTTGATTGTTCTACTGTTGCTTTTGTAGCAGCTTTACAATCTGCAATTGTCATTTTTTCACTGCAAAAGTTTAAAAATTCATCTGCTGTAGCAAGTTGACCACTTTTATGTGCAGTATACAATATATGAAGCTGATGTAAAGACAAATTGGCCATTTCGACTTCTCTATGAATATTTAAGAGAATCGAGTCTGTAACACTAATCTGGGAAGAAATAACTCTGCTTAAAAAGTCATCTTTATCAGATAACTCTAGATTCGCTGATGACGTCAAATCCGTCAGCAATATAAACTTTTTACTGGTTCCTACTTTGGATAGCTCGGATTTCCTCCAGTAACATATACTTTCTGTGGTAGACGGTTCCTCTGCTCTTCTGTGGAGCCAAAATAAAAAAGCAATCCCGTGTTTGCAGCCTCCTACAGATGCGGGACACCCTTGACATTCAACAGATTTAACAACACGTTCAGATTCATCAATCTCAACTTTCACTAGGTATCCTGTCTTCGAAACTTTATGCTCTGGAGTTACCCGGGCCATTGCGACACATACGGACAACTCTCTTTTCACTTGAACAAATCCTATCGCAGCATCGCCGTATGTCTGCCTGGTACCCCTGAAAATATTAAAATAATATCTGTATATGCTATACACAACAAATTAAGCGTTTTGCTTACCTGATATTTTTTTGGCCTCTTGTTTCTGCGCTAACATAATTTCTATTTGAAGAATAAAAGTCCAATATCATATCATAATCTACACATGGTAGATTATTTGAATTCGCTTTTTCAAATCCACTTTCCATGATGATATTACAACACAAAAATTATAACAGAAAAACCCAAAACACTAATCAAGAAATCAAGTTTATAGACGAGAGAAATATAGACACACAGTTTAGACACGACGCCCGCCAACAGAAAAATAGGTTATGTTATATTGATGGAAGTGACAAATGATGTTTACAGGTACTATATCTGTCTCTATTTATACAGTACTGCATTTCATTTATTTTATTCTAAGACAAGTTGCATGATATTGCTCTGTTGCCGCATGTTAAAAATGTACATCTGACGTCACATGTACTTTAATTTGCCTATAAATATTTTAAATTTAATTTAATTTAAAAAACAAGGAATATGGTCTTCATATATTTCCAAAACAATGTAATTTACTGAGTTTCCAAAAACTTTTCCAACATAGTGGCATTCCCCATTGTAAGAAAGCGTCCCATGCAAATATCTATGTTAGGGATATGTTTCCCATAATATGTAAAAATTGTATATTTGGTTGCATAACCGAAAAGGGACATTCTAGTACCCTTACCCTTCGGTATCTGATTGAGTCAGTGTTGCTTGTAAGGTTATACTGTAAAGATGTGCAGTCGTTAAATAAATCGTCAATCTAGTAGTGTGTATTTTATTACAAGTAAAGTCAACAATATATGTGTTAAAACCAGCAATATAATACAGTCCACAAGTCAGTAAACATAATTTGGCCCTACAGAGCCGGGTATTGTTTAAAAAAGTAAAATTTAATGTGCAAACTCCAAACGCATGTAGTGTGTGAAGCGTGGAGAGACGAGATACATCGAGTTGTGTGCTTTGCCGGCACTGTCTGCAAGTGTGTGAATCAGCCAGACCGTCTAAGCAAGGTGTAAGGTTTCGACAAGTCGCAGAGCTTGAGGCCTATTTAGGAAGCGTGTCCGAATATTGTGGTGACAGTGAGTCTCTATCCTTTTTTATTTCCTTTATAAAACTTTTGCCGTATCAATTGTGTAAGCTTTAGATAAAATGAGTATAGATTTAAAACAGTTGATTAAAAAGCGAGGCGGTTTAAAATCCCGTCTTACGCTATTTGATAAATATGTGAACACTCTTTTAGGTGAAATTTCGGCGAGAGAAAAAGACGAAATTGAAATGCGTGTTCTAATTGAATTGGAAAATAGGATAGAAAAACAAGAAATTTTATTTGTAGAGTTCAATGAAATTCAAAATTCAATTGAAAATTTATGCGAACAAATAGATGAGCAAATTTGTGAAAGAGAAGCATTTGAAAATTCTCATTTTAAATTGCGAAAAATATCATTGCAGAAGTGCAAGTTTGTGAACGTGAAAAAACAAAAAATATTGCTAATAGTCAATCAAATGCAAATGATTCCGTGAAACGCCTACCACATATAGTATTACCTCAAATAAAATTACCTATATTTAAAGGGTCATATGAAAATTGGTTGGAATTTCGTGACACATTTTTGTCGTTAGTGCATAAGAGACCAGATCTAGATGAAATCGAAAAATTTCATTACTTACGCGCGCATTTGGATGGGGAAGCGAAACAAGTAATAAGCTTATTAGAATTGTCGGCGGCGAATTACAAGAATGCGTGGGATCTTCTGTGTGAGAGATATAATAACAAACGCGTGTTAATACAAAATCATATAAAATCGTTGCTAGATATACCGGTGTCGACGCAGGAGTCGTCAGTTAATTTAAGGAAAATGTTAGACAATGTATCAAAACATATACGAGCGTTAAATTCATTAAGTATTAATACCAAAGAATGGGATGTTTTATTGATATACTTACTGGGATCTAAATTAGACAAAAAATCTGAGAGAGAGTGGGAAGAAATAAAAATTTTGGGTGATTTACCCACATTAGAAGAATTTAAAACTTTTATCAAAAGAAAAGCGGATGTGCTAGAAAAAATAGAATTAAATCATGTGGGCGACGTTAAATTAAACAAGGGTAAATTTAGTAAATCGTTTACAACCACAGTAAAACCGTGTGAATTTTGTCAGGGCGAACATTTTATTACAAATTGTGCGGAATTCTTAAAACTCTCCTCATACCAGAAAAGTGAAAGGGTAAAACAGCTAAAATTATGCTTAAACTGCCTAAAACCGAACCATATAAGTAAGAATTGTAAGTCAGTACCTTGTAAAAAGTGCAATATTAAACACCATACACTTTTGCACTTTCATAGGCAAGCGGCTGCCTCGGAAGGGACAGGTAGTTCAAATAGTGATTCAAATCAGGGAAATGTGGTGGCGGAGGCAAGTAATGCTGTAGCTGTATCAAATTGCAACTTTGTACAGGGCAGAAATATTCTGTTGTCAACCGCTCTAGTGGAAGTAGTGGGACCCTCTGGGAAATCTCACACATGTCGTATTTTGTTGGACTCTGGGTCGCAGAGCAACTTTATTTCGGCAAGTTTGTGTTCCAAATTGGGATTAGAGAAATCTGACATAAATATTTCAGTAGTGGGTATTAGTCAAGTGTCATCGGATGTTAAGCATAAATGTGTTGTGACAATCAATTCCTTGTACAGTTCTTTTAAGATAACAATTCAGTGTTTGGTATTACAAAAAATATCTGAGAATATTCCAAATTCGTATGTACAACCTGATCAGTTAAATATTCCAAAGCATCTGAGATTGGCAGATCCTGAATTTTACAAGCCAGGTGAAATAGATATTTTAGTGGGTGCTGAAATTTTCTATAGTCTATTATGTCAAGGTCAGCTGCAGCTAGATGTTGGTCAACCTATGTTGCAAAAAACGGTGTTTGGTTGGGTGGTATCAGGACCAATTACTACTTATTCTCAGGCTAGGTCTGTGTGCAATTTGAGTACAAAACAGCTGCAAAATCAGTTAGCTAAATTTTGGGAGCTTGAAGAGTGTGATGCGGGGTGTCCTATTCCTTTAACAGCGGATGAGAGGCAATGTGAAAATTGGTTTGTAGAGACAACAAAGCGCCAAGAAGATGGGCGTTTCATAGTTAACATTCCTTTAAAGGAGAGTCCTCAAGTATTAGGTGATTCAAAGGAAACTGCGGTGAAAAGATTTTACTCTTTGGAGAATAAGCTTAAAAACAACCCAAAATTAAGAGAGATGTATGTAAATTTCATGCAAGAGTATTCAGATCTCGGGCATATGACGCAGGTGGATGAAAATGAATCAGAGGGTGTTGTTAGGTACTATCTTCCGCATCATGGAGTGCTAAATGAAAAGAGTCTGACTACGAAACTTCGTGTTGTCTTTGACGCATCTTCGCCATCAGGGTCGGGTTTGTCTTTAAATGATATTCAGTATGTCGGTGCCACAATTCAGAGTGATCTTTTGTCGATACTTTTGAGGTTCAGGGTGCATAAATTCGTGGTGTGCGCAGACATAGCGAAGATGTACAGGATGGTGCTAATAAATCAAAGTCAAAGAACACTTCAATGTATAATATGGAGATCTAGTCCAAATGAAAGTTTGAACGTGTATGTGTTAAATACTGTAACGTATGGAACAGCTTCAGCCCCATTTTTGGCAGTACGCTGTTTAAAGCAGTTAGGCGATGAAAATCTTGTTGCATATCCGCGGGCTTCCAAGGCTATCTTAGAAGATTTTTATGTGGATGATTTTATTTCAGGAGCAGACACAGTCGAGGAGGCTAGTCAGCTGTGTGCAGAGGTATCTTCAATTTTAAAGAAAGGTTGTTTCACATTGAGAAAGTGGATATCCAACAGTCCAGATGTGCTTCAGTTCATACAAGTATCTGAGACTTGTGAATTTATGAGATTAGGTGACAAGGAAAATACAAAGATGCTGGGTATATACTGGTCATGCGAATCAGATTTATTAATGTATAAAATAATGGAATTATCGTTGTCAAAACGCATTACAAAAAGATCTATTCTTTCTGATAGCTCTCAAATTTTCGATCCGTTAGGTTTGTTAAGTCCGTGTGTAATACAAGCCAAGTTACTCTTACAGAAACTGTGGTCATTGAATCTTACGTGGGACGAAACAATTCCTAAAGACTTGCATTCATTTTGGCAGCAATATAGAAAAGAACTTACAGAGTTGAACACTCTAAAGATTCCCAGACGAGCAGTAGGTGATGATTATGTCATATTAGAAATTCATGGTTTTGCAGATGCAAGCCAATACGCTTATGGAGCGTGTGTTTATCTTAGAAGTGTGAATGTGAAAAATGAAGTCCATGTGTCATTAGTGTGTGCAAAAACAAAGATTGCTCCTTTAAAGATGGTAACGATTCCTCGCCTTGAATTATGTGCAGCATTAATTTTGGCCCAACTCGTGAACAAGGTGCGAGTTTCGTTAAAGAGGGAATTTGATTCGATATTTATGTGGTCCGATTCAACTGTAGTACTCGGGTGGATAAGATCTTCGTCAAGTCAGTTCCAAACATTTGTGGCAAATCGAATATCACAAATTCATACTCTCAGTAATACAAGTAATTGGCATCACATAAATTCAAAGGACAACCCTGCTGATTTACTGTCTCGGGGGTTGACTCCAAACAGCTTGATAGAGTCGTCGTTGTGGTGGCAGGGTCCACAGTGGTTGCGTGAAGATAAATGTCATTGGCCGAAGGTAATCACCAACTGTGAAGGTGAACTGCCAGAATTGAAACAAAAATCAGTAAGTGTTTTAACGGTGTCTGAAAATGATGAGTTTCCGTTCAAAAGATTTTCAAGTCTTGCACGTTTGAAGCGAGTGGTGGCTTATTGTCTTCGATTTATCTCAAGGTGTCAGCAAAAACCCTCAGAACAAGGGCCACTTACAGCCAAGGAGCTTGATAAATCATTGTTGTGTCTTACAAGAATATCCCAAAAAGAGAGTTTCCACGGTGAGATAAAAATTTTACAAGGTGGAGGAAATCTTAATCATTCAAGTAAGATTTTAAGTCTGTGTCCTTTCGTTGATAATGATGGACTGCTTCGGGTTGGAGGGAGACTCGAACTATCACAATTTAGCTACGATAAGCGTCATCCTTTGTTGTTGTCCTCAAAACATTACTTCACAAAACTTTTGTTCGTGGAAGAGCATAATCAATTATGTCACGCAGGTCCAAATCTACTTTTGTCTGTTATAAGAGAACGTTTCTGGCCTGTTGCTGGACGAAATCTTGCCAAACGCGTTGTTCACGAATGTATAAGATGTTATAGATGCAAACCAGATCACGTGTTTCCAATGATGGGTATGCTCCCAAAGGATCGTGTGCATCCAACGCCTCTTTTCTATGTAACAGGAATAGATTACGCCGGTCCATTTTTTGTAAAAACTAAGGCAGGTCGTGGAGCAAAATTAACAAAGGGTTATGTTTCGGTTTTCGTGTGCTTCAGCACAAAAGCACTGCATTTAGAGCTGGTGTCAGACCTGACGACTGAGTCATTTATAGCTGCATTTCGACGATTTGTGTCACGAAGGGGAAAACCGGCGCGTGTATACTCAGATAATGGCTGTAACCTGGTAGGTGCCTCACGAGAGTTAGCAAAATTCATTGCAAAAGAGAAAAATGATCTCTTTGAAAATTTTCATAATGAGGGTATCGAGTGGCATTTTATTCCAGCAAATGCACCCCATTTTGGGGGGTTGTGGGAAGCAGGGGTGAAATCAATGAAATTTCATCTGAAAAGAATGTTAGGTAATGCGTCTCTTACGTTCGAACAATTTGCAACGGTGCTTACACAGATTGAGGCAATCCTCAATTCTCGCCCCCTAACACCAATGTCCTGTGACCCAAATGAATTCGAGGCTCTGACACCGTCGCATTTCCTCATTGGGAGAAGAGCTGTGTCGTTACCAGACCCAGACCTGAGGGATATCCCAGTCAACCGACTGTCCAAGTTTCAACATCTACAACGACTCCAACAGCACTTCTGGGATAGGTGGTCCAGAGAATATATCTGTGAATTGCAGAATCGGGTGAAATGGAGCCAATCTAAAGGTAACATTAGTGAAGGTGCGTTAGTGTTAATCCGTGATGACAATTTGCCTCCATTAAAGTGGAATCTCGGTCGTGTAGTGAAGGTTCATCCTGGTGCAGACGGGCTAGTGCGAGTAGCTACAATAAAAATGAAAAACACTACTTTAAAGAGACCAGTTGCAAAACTATGTCCACTTCCTGTAGAGATTTAATATTTTGTTATGCCTAATAGATTGTATATTTGTATTGAAAAAGTTACCTCTACTCTTTCAAGGTGGGGGGTATGTTAGGGATATGTTTCCCATAATATGTAAAAATTGTATATTTGGTTGCATAACCGAAAAGGGACATTCTAGTACCCTTACCCTTCGGTATCTGATTGAGTCAGTGTTGCTTGTAAGGTTATACTGTAAAGATGTGCAGTCGTTAAATAAATCGTCAATCTAGTAGTGTGTATTTTATTACAAGTAAAGTCAACAATATATGTGTTAAAACCAGCAATATAATACAGTCCACAAGTCAGTAAACAATCTAATTTAGGCCATTAAAATGGAAAACAAATTTTAATATTTTGCATCAGAATAGAATTTTTAGCGCTTCATCTTAAAAAAAATAATAATAATAATTAAATTGAATAATAATAATATAAACCATTTTAGAGGCCCGTTTTTATTTGAAATGGAAATACTGTATGTATTTTTGTATGAAACTACTAAAACATCAAAGTTATACAAAAAATATAGCTCACATAAGCCACCAAATTCTCTAAAAAATAAACTGAGTAAAAAATTTCTTTACGTTTAGGTAATTTAGATAAAGTTTCATTTTTAATATGTAGTCAACGATCTTGCTCAATAAGATTTTGCTTAATTACTAGCAGCTGCTCAAATCTAGAGAGCCTATTGAACATAATAATAATGTGCTCTCTCGTTTCTTTACTTTCCAAGTGCCAATCAGTATACAAGGTGTTCTAAAATAAGTATTCAAAATTTCAGTGAATGTAGAACAAGTTAAAAGATGACAAAAACCTTAGTAGGTATAGTGTTTTTCTCAAATACCTCCTAAGGGAACTACTGCCCCTGAAAGGGGTGACCCGAAAAATTGTTTTTATTAAACAACTTTAAAATGGTACGATATTAAATCGTGAAATTTTGGACAGGTACTGAACCTTTAGTAAATAATATGCACAGGAAAATTTTTAAAATTTATACCAGCGATGTGAGGAAATAGCTTGATCGAGCGAAAAGTTCACTTCGTTAAATTTTTTTATATGTGCATTTTTCTAATTTTTTCACTGATACATCGTGATAGGAGCAGCATCAAGCTAAATAAATAGTATGCGAAATCAAAACGTAAACAAACGACTCTCTTGCTTGGTGCGATGCAAGTGCCACCATCGGTCATTTCAGTTGCCAATATATGTGTAGGTTCTGATAATTTTACCCGTTGTATACTTATGGGTAATTCTTTGGCGGCTGTGGTTGTACCTGCTAATTCTTTTTGAGCTACGGTGCATGCCATCCATTGGTCACTCATAATGAATATGTAGGGATCTGAAATAGATTCCACATGTTGCACTTTTCTTCATTTTTGATCCATCTATGAAGATGTTGATGACATCCTCCTGTGGTCCCGTCCTTGTTCGTAATGAGTACTGTATAGAGTATGTCAAATGCAATCTTGGAAGAAATACTGTCAGTATCTGCCTGCAGAAGAGACATATTTTTGACAACCCTGTCCCACAGGCAGTCCACGTCCCACATCTCGTTTGATACCAGCATTCATGAGGCAAAATATAGTTGTCAAGGCCACTTTAGACAAATATCTAAAGGTGGCAGACATAGATAGCATTACCTGCATTGCTATAAGATATACACATCTTTATTAATCTGCTTTCCAAATGAAGATTCCATGTTAGCTTAGCATCAAGTATTTCACATCTGATGCAAAGCTTAGAGTACTGTTTAGAAGAGTTGGTGCCTTTATTGTCCCCATTTCTGTTCCTCGTAAAGAGAACCTATTTCTGTCTTCCTGAGGTTGACGGACAGAGCATATGGCCCTCACACCACTTTTCAGTGGTTATTAGGGTTGCTTGCATTCTTTGGCAATGGATCCCTCATGGTATTTCTGTTTTGCAAGGACCTTGCATCCCTTTGCCTTTTCCTGACCATTTTTTTAAAAAGTCTCAGGTGGGTTTTATATAAATCCCAATCCAGGTCTTGTCTGGTCATTTTTACCTTGTTAAACCTTTTTCTTCAGTTCACTCAGCTCCTAACTCAACCAGCTCATGGATGCACCGAATTATTGCACAGATCTGAGGGGCAGGATGTTATAAAAGCGTTTTCATCAACTTTCAACTTGTTCTACATGCACTGAACTGATTTTAGAAAACTCGTTTTAGAAACACCTTGTATATAAACTAAAGTTTACAGATGTAACCTGTTTAATTAAATAGATTATACAAAGAGTGTTACAGAGTTTTTAACATCCTAGTTTTTAGCTCCAAAACAAACCTTTCTACAGAAATTTAAAATTTTCTCAAATAAATAGTTTAGTGAACAAAAAAGATCACTAAAATTGAAAGTTTGTTAAACAAATTATATTACTATGAAGTTTTCTACTTCTGCTACTCTTTCGTCTATCTTTTCAGACAATACTCTCTAAAAACATTCTGGAACATTCTTATATAGATAAATGGAAAAAATGTGTATTAAGATATATCTTAAGCACATAAATTAATAATATAAAAAATGCAAGTTTCTAAACTAATTTCTATGCTGAAGTACAAAAATATTTGTAATAATCAAATTTGTTCGGTGACAGCATCACTTTTATAAATTAAATCTAGTTCATAAACATAGAACACACTTTTGTTCTTTTTTCTCCTTTAGTAATTATAATTTTTATGTTGCAGTCATTCAGATATTATCCTGCAAATTTGTCAGTAATAGACTGGCTGGGGTCATATTATATCGAAATGCAAGTGGTAGAAAAAGCGTTAACATACTTTGAAAAAGCTGCTATCATGCAACCGAATGAACCCAAATGGAACATGATGGTAGCAGGTTGTCACCGACGGAGCGGCAATATGCATAAAGCTCTGACTTTGTATCAAGAAATTCACCAACAGTTTCCAGAAAATGCAGAATGTCTGAGATTTTTAGTGAGGTTGTGCAGTGACTTGGGAATGAGGGAAGCACAGGATTATATTATGGTATTAAAGAAGTTAGAGAAAGCTAAGGAAGTCAGAGAAAGGGTCAACAGCAGCAGACCAGGTCATTTATAAAGTTTTCACTTAAAAAATATTAATATTATATAGGGTGTTTCAGAAATAAGTATGGGATGTGTAAAAATGAGTTTATTTATGCCATCCCATTTTAAGAAAATAAGTTAAAAACATTATTGCACGACATGTAGCTGAAACTGCACACCGAACTGCTATATTATACAGGCTGATTTACAGCAATGGACTGTTAGAAGTTTTCATGGTTGTAGAGATTATTTCTTGCATTCTTTCTGAAAATATCGAGTATGAAGCTGTCACTTTCGGTTATATTGGAAGTGTCAATAGCTAATAGCAAAGTTGGTGACATCTTAAATGGAATGACATAATTTTTATTTTTGGATATCCCATGATATTTCAGTGAGACTTGCATAACACAGAATCCTTGTTGTTTTCCAGATATTTACAATATTTCGGAAATTATTCATTCTTCATGACTTCGTTTGAAATTAGCTATATAAAATGGAAGTTAAAGAAATACTTTTTATACAATAGTTGAATCTTTAAGCTTTGGCTACTAGCAAAGTTGGTGACATCTTAAATGCAATGATACAATTTGTATTTAATATTCGAATCTCCCATATTTCAGTGAAACCTCATAACACTTTCCTATACCTAAACATTGGGTATGAATGCAGGAGTCAACATATAATGCATATTTAGTGGACAAAATCTCTTCCTCGAGATTCATAATTTGGCTCCCCCATGTTGTCCAGGCCTCGGCCTCTGCAGTTCTGCAGCCACTGAATTTTAAGGTTTTCATTTGAGAAATTATGAACCATACTTTTATAACCACGTGAATATTATAAGTACTGCTACAAATACAGACATATTATCATGACTTGTTTACTTCTTAGTTTTTATAAACAAAAAAATTCTCTTTCTAAATTTTTGTAAACTAAACGAAACTAAAAATATTTTACTGCATTTTTTTCACTATTCGTCATTATTTATCTTCGGCTATATTTCCCAAGTTTATGCGTATAGGTTAAGAATCACCCTGTGTATTTTGGAGACTTTTTATAATCTATTAAAAGAGTACACAAATATTATTTAACTTTGAATTAATTTTATAACAGAATTGTTGTATAGGTTCTCGCAGAAGTAACAGTGGGCTGTCTTCACGAGCGGGTTCTGGATTCAGTCCTGTTCCCGAAAATGGACCTCTAAGAAGTCCATTACATTCTGGTAACAGGAATTTACGATCTTCAAGGTTAATGCAAGCACACAGTAGTGCTGGAAGTACAGATTCAGGTTTTGCACAACCACCTGCAGGTGAACTTATTTTTTTAACATATATCTTTGTGTATATATATATATAAAGTATTGATATATAACATTTGTATATATTATATAATGAGATCGTCTGCTAAATCGCAGCAGTTGTGCTTTATCTAGTCTGTTCCATTGCCCGGTTGCAGTGAATCACCGCCCGTGGCAGCACACTACTGTACATTGGTATCGCATATTTTAATGTTTTAATAGTGGATAGAAATACAAATATTTTTTATAGATAAATAAGTATTATTGAAAGGTAAGCTATTACAGTGTCAATATCAAATATTAAATATAAGACATTTACGACCTGTTTGTTTCTAAATAATAACACTGGAGTTGCCACTTTACAGAACATCAGAAAATTCAGCTGATTCGACAGGCACCTATTATGCAGGCGATGCGATTTAGCAGACTGGTTAGATAACTACTCAAACTTAAGAATAAGAATACTCGATGGCGACTCTTCTATAGAATCCCGGTTATCCTCGTGATAGTGTAAATAAGGAAGACAGGGATATTATGGCAGTGTCGCCATATAGTATTTTCATTTCTAAGATTTACTGTTTGCCATTATGTTAAATACGGATATTTTATTTGTAGATGTAACTTACTCCGATCCCTTAGGACCGCAACCATTTAGGCCTAGAACAGGAGCAGGGAAACCACTGGATTTTGATGATTTTGGGAATGAGGAACTGGGCGATGATCTTTTACCTGAGTAAAAATATATTAGTTGTCTTTATACTGAATACATTTAAAATGTTTTCATCACTAAATATAATAAAATGCGTGTAATCACTATATTTTTGGAGATAATGTTAACGCAGCACAGCTATTTTATAGATGGCACACTCAATTTTTAGGCGCCATGCATCTTTAATTAAAATAATATATATTGCAATTTTAAAAGAAGTGGGCAGGGAACAAATTTAATCAAATGCAATTTTTTTAAATTAATTCATCTAAATCTGCAGTAATGGATTTATTCGTTTTATCAAAAATACATAATTATGTTTCTTTTTTGTATTAAGTAGTTCTACCCAGCTATTAAAAAATAAGAATATGATTCAGTCTTAAGATTATTTTTTATAGTAAAGCGATATAGAAATAAAGTGTACAAAATTATTTTTTTATGTTCAAGTGTAGTATGAGTTTTTGCAATAAACGAAACTAAACAAATCCCATGTTTGATTAACAAATCCACAATTTTTTATCAAAACTTGACAAATCAATAACTACCACATAATTTTTACTACTGGGCCAAAAATTTTGGTAATGGGTGAGGTAAATTGATATACAAGGTCGGAAAACGCTGATGGTCTATCTGAGTTTACATGAGAGCGACAAAGTAAAGTATAGAAATCCGTGCGATAGACTAGGATGACTATATTGACGACGTTTTATAAATTAGAATAACATCTGAGCAGTCGCTCCCACTTCTAACCGAGCGAAGATGGCGATTGGTCGTTGAGATATGTGGGAGTGGATTTTATTTGTTGAATGACGAAACGGGCGGTGACTATTTAGATTTTAAAACGTCGTCAATATAGTCATCCTTGTCTATCCCTGTGTTGGTTCTTATGCGGGACACTCTGTATAAATAAGTTGACGGCTGACATGATTCCACCTGTGCTGTTTATCTGAAATCAAATTTCATTTTAGACCCGTGGCTAAAGCCAGAAGGAACTAAAATTAAGTGAAAATATTGAAAATTAATTTTTTGATTTTGAAAATTGAGTTAAATTGTATTTTTTTCGAATTTTTAAAGCTTTCAGCTTCTTCATAGTCACATCACATCTTCACAGTGAAATGGAAAATCCAAAATGTTATGGGCACCTCATTCTATATTTTTTAAAAGCTCAACACAGATACACAATAAGTCATCACTTAAGCTGTGTTTATCGAAATCCTTTTATTTAGTATGATCAAAGTGTTAGCTTTTTGCTTTATTCAAGCCGTCTTCTTAATATAGAAATCTGAGCTATTTTTAAGAAAGGAGCAATAAATCAGTAATATATGCATTGAATTTTACTCTTAGAACTTTTATATTTTGGTTTTTTTATGTTGTCCTAAACTAATCTGGCAACATCAGCACGATTTTTGGAATGTGTAAACTTTTTGTTTTAAATCCAGGGGCATAATGGATAAGATAGAATAAGTATTTTTTCGAAGTAACTTAATATACAGGGTGTAATTTTAAGTAGAGGTCATTTTTTTAGGAGTAATCAATATTCTGTTGTTCTAAACTGGAAGGTTCTAACTGAAAAAAAATTATGTTTTTGTCTCAGATATATTTACAGATAAGCAATTTACAAAATGTTCTACCAGTTTTCATACAACCATAAATGGATGTGTTTAGTTTAATTAAAGGGTAATATCTTACAATGTAGTAATTTGTCAATATCTCAAATATTATTACATAACCTATAAATCAGTTATGTGGATGGGATACATTACTATAGTCGACTTCCAAAATTGTAGAGAGTGACTAATGTTATACACCTGCTCACAATTTATAGCAGTCAACACAAAGAAATATACATGCAGCCCTTATATTTTTCCTACAAAATCGTGTGCCGCATATTTCTGAGAGCATACCCGATTACACAGCTTTTGTAACGCATGCGCTGCAGTTAGTACACATTAGTACGCATGCGCTGCTGGCTTTTGATTGGCTGCGACGAATTGTCAGATCCAACTGTTTCATTTCCAGCGCTATCATGGGCGGGTATATCATTAGGGTGGGCAAAATTTCGGGTATATCTTTTCGTTAATTTAATTATGAATGTAATTAATTTTATTAATCACTTGATTGAAATGAGTGCGCGAGGTCAAAATATAACTGTTAGTTATGTTGAAATATATATTTCATTAACAAAATTGTACGTGAATAGCATATGTGTACAAATAAAAAAGTGGTAAAGTACAACTGTGAAACGGAAAGTTATGGAAACTCACGGAAGGAAGATTGTATTTTTAAAATGATTTTCCAAAAAAAAATTCTATTGCTATATCTTACAAAATGAAACTTAATCCGTATAAATGAAATCGAAAAAAGTATACTGATAGAAAGGACAAAATAGTGATATGGTGAAGAAACTATTTAAAATAAATATTAAAAAATAAGAATCTGGATCGAAGAATATATTAAATTTTGAAGAAACATGGGCGTATGAAGGTCATACGGAAAGCGGTACGATATGATATAATAAGTGTTAATGTGTGACAATGCTAGTAACCAATAGTAAATAGTGTCTATGTATTCTAGCCTTTTGAATGCGGAATATTTATTTAACGGTGGAAAAATCTCTATTTGTAACAAATTTTGTCAACTACCTATAACGTTTTCTATCATTTTCATCATGAAACTGCCATGGTAGATTATCAGAAGTTCATAACAAATTTATTAACACCCCATAATAATGAAAGGGGCAATAATATTTGTAGTGTTTGACAGTTTCGCAAATTGCAATTGTCAAAAGTTGATATTTTCCCGCCATAAATAATTAAAACAGAAAAAACAAAACAGAAACAAAATTTATGAATTTCGCGTCCATGAGGACAAGACTTAAGTGTGATATCTGCGGAGTGTGCATCAGGTAGGTGTAAGTGGGTGACAGTGGGCAATCGCCATCCATAAGAACAGGGGCACATTCAAAGTAAATTGTTAATGTGCTAGGTTCAGCCAACGTCAACTTATTTTTGATAATTTTGTGTGCTTTAACTCTTCTCAAGTGGCACGCTTAGGTAATCATACCACACACATCTTCCGTGCTCATCTCTGTTGTGAATTAGTCACTCTCCATTATTTTCGACTTTGGGTAATTGATAATATAAGATAAAAACTTTAAATTTTGAAATATTCTTATCTTTATTACCTAACACCTCGAAATTGGTAAAAACTGTTATATCACTGTCTATACTCTATGTAATGCAATTATTTTTGTTATTTTTGTATATTTTTTATCTGATTGCATTCAAATTTAGTACACCTATGAAATGTTGCTCCCCGCACGCTTCGCCCGTCGCGCTAGTCTACAAGCTAGCAGTTAGTCACTGTTCACAATTTCGACCGCTGACTATAATATGTAATGTTTTAAAATAATAACATTTGCTGCTTTATATACATACATAATTATTATAAATACATAAACACACTCCCTAATCTGCTAGATTTGAAATATTTTTTAAAATCATATCAGGTTTTTAATAAAAAGTATTCATTACTATTTATTTAAAACATTTTTTTACAAAGTTCGTAAATTCAGTGAAAATAACATTGATTTAGTTTAGGTGAAACAAATGCTTAGTATAGAGTAAAATTATATGCACATGATGTGTCAAAGCTTGAGAAATTAGAGAGGCAAAAAAACAAACAGTCAACATTATTTGGTAAAACGAAAATAGTTGAATATGTCACTGTTCATTACTATTATTTTAATTTTCAGTTTATTGATTTACAAGCCGTTTGTAATGCCGTATATAATATCACAATTTTCTACAAGTTTTTATTGGAATTGAAATAGAATTTGTGCAGTACAGTGGTTTTATTAACACTTTTGTAGGAAAATAATATTTGTGTAGAGAAGTCACTTGTAATGTGTAAGTGTATAACCTCATAAGGTTTTGTTTTTTAGTGACAGTAATTTCTTTCTGCCATCAAGTCTTGTCTCAATTTTTTATTTAAATTAAATAATTAATGGTAGGAGAGTCTTAACTTTTAGCGAAACTACGAAACAGTAGAATAGTTGAAATAATACTGCTATATTTACTTACAACAGATCATTCCATCAAATAAATATCCTTTATAACACTCATAAGATCATAGTCAAATTACCCTTTATTTTTCTCTTCTGTCATTTTAATTCACTTCATTGATGAAAAGTAGAACATGACAAGGGGCAGCGTCAACTTAATGTAACTGCTAAAATCCGCGTCTCTTGAACTCTAATTATAAAGATGAATTTCTACCGTGTTTGTATCGGGCCGTGCTGTGCAAGTGTCTTTTGGATAATTTATCTTATTTAGCTAAAGCTTTTCACACTGAACATGATAGTTTGAACCTTTTTGCCCTAATCATTTTAGGAGATGAACTTCAGAATAAACTAGCGTTTTCTCACAGTGTCTGATCACATCAAGTAATCGTAATAAAATCCTTTAAAACATCTTTTTTATTTGCAAATACTACTATAATAATATAAATAATGCAAATTAATAAAAATAAATTTTTATACCAAAAATTGTAATAACACCAATATACAGTTCTGAAATATAAGGTATAAATTTTATAATAAATCTTACACTAAAAATAATAATGAGCAGAATACTATGTTTATACAAATGCATCTATAATAAAATAATTGGCAATAAATATATATATATAATATAAAAACTATTTTTTTTAACATGGTAAATAAACTTTAATCATCACAGGTTTAAATTATGATTAAAATATTTCCTTTAAGACCTTCAAAGATTATGTTAAATTACAGTAAAAAAAATTACTCGTTGTACCTTCCTAATACCATCGCTCTAAGTAACGGGCCAACTTCTTTGGGATCTTGCAACACTTCCAAAAGCATTTTTTCCACATTTCTCATTATTGAGACTTTTTGATGATCTCTCAGAGGATACTCTAAGCTAGTAGGTCCAGCCTTAAATAATTACAACAAAAATACAAAGTTTCCAACAAAATATACTATTAAAAAATATGATAATATGAGTTTAACTTTTCTTACCTTATACCAAAAATTTACGGTTATTGTAGGGCCGCCTCGCATCAATGATTCAACATGATGCCACCAATATATTGGAATATACAAAACGTCACCTGGTTCTACAACTGTTTCATATCCTTTTACATTTTTAAATTTAGGAAATTTATTATAATCAGGTCGGTCAAAGTCAACCTAAAAAAACATCAGCAAATAACTAAATCATTTCAAGAAGTTGAAATTGATATTTTTATGTTCAAAATGAACATAGAGGGGGTGGTGGGAAAACCCAATAAGTGACAGTCAGCTTTGAGATAATTCCGTTTTAAAATTATAGGTACCAATTTGGGGAATTTTTGTGGATAATAAAAAGTTTAAATTAAAAAATAATCAGTCAAATTTAGTTAATATTAGAAAAAATTATATATTTTCGGGTTTTCGTTTTCTAAGTAAGCTTGAATTTTGAACAAGTGGCGGGAGAACCCAATAAGTGACAAAATATCAGTTTAAAAATAATTGTTTTAAAATCTATTAAAAGTATTCACTTGCAAAAATTGTAAAGTGAAAGATAATTAAGCATAAAAACCAGCTTTTGCTATTTGCAATTCTACAAATTTATATAAAGACAGTCTATTTCCTTTGTTCTTTAGCATTTTTGTAAACGACATTCACATGTTGCTCTTATTGTAAATTCTTACTGTTTGTAGATGATCTGATTTTATTTTTAATTATAAATGATAAATCCGATTTTGCTAAAATTTAGCATGATATCAATAATCTTTCCAGCTGATGTCATAAATGGTATGGATCTGAATCCATCCAAATGTCGTGATATCTTTTTTAAGACCAGAAGTAAGAATAATTACCATATTTAACACTTGCATTCAATCAATTAAAGACGAAGGAATTACCTTTGACCACTCTTTTACTTTTAACTCTTGTATTTTTAATATTATCTCTAAAGCATTAAAAATGTTGGGTTTTCTTAGAAGAATCACTAGCGATTTATCCAATATTAACTCTCTATTAACATTCTTTATTTTTTGTTGTACCTTCTGATCTGCACTACACCTCTTCTGTATGGTCTCCATATTACAATGATCATATTTGGAAACTCAAATAAATATAATTAAGGTTTCTAAGATATTTGGCATTTAAAACTAGCCTGCAATATGATCATGTCCATAAATTGTTGGTTTCCACTTCTTGTCACTTTCTGTATGTAGAGAACATAAAGAAAGTGTTATAACATTAATTCTAAATTGTCTTGTTTCTACCTGCTTGCAAATATTAAATTTTATGTTTCGTTTTTGCCTCTTATCCTGCATTTGTTAATAATTTACTCTTTTGTGAATATTAATATTATTTTGGCTATTATTCTTGTTTTTGTACTATTGTATACATACTTGATTTTAGAAGTATTGGTATTATATCCTCAGTAACTCATTATTTATGTATTTGATTGTAACTTTGTTCCACAATTAGGCTTCGGTAAATAAATAAATATAAATTTCACCATATTTACTTTATTGGTTTTTTGGTAGTTTCAAATACATTCAAGATTTACTTATTTGACATTGCCTGTGCTTATAAGAAATTATACAGGGACAGGAGCAAGTTGTTACACTAATTTTAGGAGGTGATAAAATACGTGATTTTGAAGCGATTGAAACAAACATACCTATATACCAAGTGCTTTTCTACAATTATTGAAGTGTAGAAGAAAAAGAAATCTTTTCATAACAATAATATTTCTACACTTTTTTCATTACGAATGAATGGATTATTTAAATGATTTAACCAATAAAATCCGAAGTGGCTTCGTTACTTACCTAGAACTTCATAAACATGGTTTTTGTACTTTGTAAAAGCGAAGAGTCAAATTTAAACGTGGATTTTATTTAAACCTTTGTGTATAGGTTTATTCAGATATTTTATGATATTCTATAGAAAATGTTGTATTAACTACACAATAAAGTTAATAAGCATACCTTTCTTGTCAACATTGTTTCAGAGAAATTACTCAAAATAATATTAAAGTGAGTTTTACATGAAAATACATTGTTAACTATGACTAAGTATAAAAATTTTAACCACGTTCTCAGGGAGGTCTAAAGGACAATAAAAAATTTATTTCAGAATTCTAGCTCAATGTTTAAAAAATGGGGCAAAACCCTCTTTTTCTACGGAAAGTCGGCGCCTATGCCGCCTGTGACAATCAATCATCGTCCGAGATGGCTAAATATGTCAACTACCATGCGATCGTTTTTTGCAGCATTATCAAGTGTAGAAATGACGAAAATAAACATTTTTATTAATAATAATAATGTCTGAGTACCTGATAGATAACAGTTAATCCGGTTAGTTGCAGTATTTTGTATTCATTCTTCGTTCTTTCGTTGCACACTGCCAAAATTACATTTTCAGTCCTTGAGAATTCGTCATAATTATCTACTAAGATATCCGACATAAAACACTTTATTTAATTACTATAAACGGTTTAAAATGTCACTTCAGAAATAACATAACCTAGAATACTGCATTGCTAGTTATGTATTTGTGTACATTTGCATGTATTTTGTTGTTATCCTTTGTGTTTTTTCCCGACGTAAGTAATCGACCTGGTCATGACCACCAAACCAAGTAGGCACCTCGCTTTACACAAAAAAAAATGGTCGAGGGAAGGAAAGGTCCACAGCAACTACAAAAATCTTTGCAGGTTTTAATTTAATCAAGTAAAACAGAAAATAAATATTAGTAAGGTAGGTGCTGCCTCCCTGTGCTACCATATCGTGTTTCTCATTAAATAATAATCTACATTTTGTAAATAATTTTTTTTTCTTTCAAACCGGCTTAAGTCATAGTTAACCCTGTATATTATTACATGTGTTGATACTATTTACATTTATAAATTAAAAAATTTTCAATAAATATTGTTTATCTAAAAACTATAAAAAGTTAAATGACCTAGTAAAACCGTAAACAGACTTGTCACATCAAGTTCTGAAATTTCTCAATTGGAAAATCTGTCATTTTTTTATGTTTATGTTATGTGTAATGCAACAATACAAAATAAAAGTTTCATATTCAGTTTGATTTTTGTTGTGTTTTGTTATTTTATTGAACAGTATCGTGGGCCAGTGCAAACTTCGATAAGTTTACTGTAGAATTCCCATTGTTGCTTGTGTTGCGTGTGTGGTAATGTATACACCATTCTAGAACCACATATTTTCCAAACCCAATTCAATTTGCGTCAGTAAGAAGTTGTTATGCATGGTTTTGTAGCGTTTGCCAGTGTCACTAACAGGTAACAGTGTATGATTGATGTCTGCAGCTCCTGTGGGACATCTGCTACTGTCGCGTGTTAAACTCTGCTATGTTTGTTCTGTTGGTGTCACATGACCAGGAAATCGACGACGAAATTCACGAGTTAAAATCACCAATCAGATAACGCCTCCTCGAGATGGATTCAAAGAACACAAAATTACCAACAATAAGTTTACATTGAATGAACCTAGAAAAGTGTATAAACTCACTTGTGTCTTCTCCACAATTGTAGAATGTCGTCCTTTTGGATGGTAATGGTCTACCATATCACACTTTATCATTTAGGTATAATACACTGCACTGTACAAAGACCCTATATACTACTGGTTGCTAGTACTGTCACTATAACGGACACAAGTTAATACTTAGTGATGATATGATAGAATCCAGTATCCATTACAACTGCAGGACTAGGTTCCACATGCCAATATATGTTATCACGCGCTGTCTTTTTTTCAGAAAGTGACTTTAATCTAGTCAAAAAAAAATTCTTCAAGAAATTTCTGCCAGTGGCTTTGAATATTGCAATCCTGCCACACTTTTACCACCCTATTGCCTTTATTCATTTATTGTCCATGTAATATTATTTTTCAATTCAGATTTCAACCCTATAATATTGTCTTATAATTTCTTCACCATTAACTATTTTGTTTTTTTTTTCTATCAGCATACTCTTTCGATTCCATTTCATAAAACAAAAATTTATATAATCATAATTCGCAAAAGCACCTTTCTAGATATTTTCTAAACTAAGTTTGATTCTGTGAGAAAGCAACCTGAATTTTTTTTTATTACCGAAAGCTCATTTTTAAAATATCATTCATGAATTGGTTTATGAATCGTGTATTTTCTGTCACCACCAATGTCTATCTTCTTCTTTCCATGAGTTTTCTGCAGTTGTATGTTTTTTTTGCCACCCTTTATTGCACAATATACACTACTTACGGACATATTTATTAATTAACTACACATTTCAAGCACACCACTTACACTCATATTTTAGTATGACGCCCTAAACCCTTCATGTACATTTTTTATCATCTGATTACTCACTACTTAGATTATATTGATTACGATTTTGAGAACACGTTGTAGAGCATGAATTATTTTCTATTCTTAAAACCACAAACACAAAATCGTTAATAAATTAATTATTACAATCACATTTAAATTTACGGACTTGGACTTTTCCCACATCTACATTACCATTAGCCTTACAGATGGAATAGGCGAATTTGAATTAACACACATAATTGACGTCTAGGTGTCATTATCAATAGAAGTCGAGCATATGCATATTTGCTGTTGCAGAAGGAATAGCTGGCACCCGAAGAACCAAACTGAACTGTGTAATCAGGTATGCAGAACACAATTTTATACAAGGAAATTACGGATGTCTTGTATTTCTCTCTGTATTAATTGTTATAAATTGTGAGCAGGTTTATACGAAAAGTCACCTTTTACTATTTTGAAACCTGACTATACATTGTTATATTGTTTGTACCTCTTGAAAATCTTGAAAGGAAATCTTAATTAGTACAACAAAAAATTAATAAACCATTTCAATACCTTAATTTTCTTCTAACAATAAAATTTGACTGTCGAAAATATGTCTTACCATGCTTTGCCTATCATGGGGATGATGAACTGGATGTGGATACAAACATTCAAATTGATCGGGTGCAAATAATATACATCTCTTAAAACCCTGGATTTGGGCAAAGAAATTTTGTTGTTCATCGTAATGGCAAGGAGTCACATTACCTTCCATTCCAATAAAAAGAAGGTTTGATGTCAGCTCACCCCAATTAAATTTATTCTTTTTTTCTACCACATACCTCCAGTCAAATTTCATGTAATCTTCTACAATTGCAGGTCCTACTGTTGAATTAAGTATCTGTTGCAGATACACCCTACAATGAAAAATATATGAACATTGGCTATAACTTAAAATAAAGAAAAAGTTTAAAAAAAGTAATTCATCAAATCATGCTCAATTAATCTAAGGTGATATTCCGTATCTTCTCTCCGATTCCTGAATTTTGGTTATGAAACACAGTAATTGAAAAATTTGGCGTCAGCTGTAAAACGCAACAACTCATCAAAATGGATTGATAGTTGCGGCACAGCTTATTGATTACCAGCTAGTTATCTTGCTATTAAGCGTAAAGTTCGAGTGTTGCCTGCTGAGCATTCGACAGCAGGCAGAGGAGAGACAAGCCTGCAGTCAAAGCTTCAACATGCTATTGTGAGTGAGAGAAGTCACATATGAAACACGAAAATCGGCCTAGTCAGTGGGATCACAAACTACAAAGGATGCCGGCTGGAGATGTGCAGCTAGTTATGAATAAGCTGTGGTTGTGGTCTGTTTTGATATTTTGACATTTGTTAGTTTATAAAACATATATTGCTTATATTTATCGTAGTCAGGTTAGATGAGATGTTTTTCCTTAGCTAAGGGGCCTTTTATTTTATCATTTCGATCACTGCTTGAACTGGAAGTATCATCCAATCCCAAAAATAACTCCAAACCCAATCATAAACAGCATAAATCCACAAACCTAAGTGTTTTCCTAATAAACACTAATCAAACCGATCCATTACCAACCAGGAATTTTAATTAAGACACGGAACATCACCTAAATGAGTTAAAGCAGCCGATAATTGCTCACAATGAATGACAGACACATGACATAGTCTGAACATCTTATATAAAATCTAAGTAATTAGGTAATACATAATTTTAAATTAAAAATCAAAATATTTTTGGTTTATCAAGCACACAATGTAATCTAATTTTTAACTGTATTTCGAATTAAACTAATTGGTCGATGTTAATAGATAATATGATTAGCACTCTTCTGTCCCCTCACCCTCCTATCATTCATAAACTGATCTAATGTACGATCATCGTCTGCCAAATCACAGTAGTGGTGATTTATCTAGTCTGATGCCCAGTAGCACTGACTGGTCGCACATGACAGCACTCTATAGTACATATGACGTCAATTGTTTGCAACAGTAATTTGATGTTTCTTAAAAATTACAGACGTGAAATATATATTGAGATATATGTTTCTGTTATATTACAAATTTTGATACATCTTAAAATAATATTGTATTGTATTTTCCATAATGAAAGAACAGCTTTATTAATATGTATGTACCCAGTTTTCTTAAAAATGTAAAATAGTTAAGACAGAAACACTTTGTGTGGAGTAAGACTAGTATCAGTAGCGTAATTTTAGTCTCAAAATAGGAGGTAAAATATATACAACTTTTTCATACAGAAAATTAGATCACTAGTGACGCTATATATTTTTTAAGTAGTCAATTGATAACTGAAACATACTACAAATCATTAGGACTAATTAATGTTCAGATCATTTGTGTTTGTGTGCAAAATACTAAGCAACTTGTTGCAGCGATTCTCTGTCCAATTTGTAGTACAAGTTGCATAGCGTTTTAACCATTTTAGACAATCTTGGAAACGTGTGTAGGTACATCTAGACGAATATGATAAAATACAGAACTCACCTTTCTTCTCCACGTTTCCATTCTCGCAATCTTTTTGTAAATTCTGATACTTTCATTTCAATTCTTTTTGTTGGTGGTGTAAATTCAACTCCTTTTGGATTATTTCTAGACAAAACTTTTTTGTCATCATAAAATTTAAATTTATGATTTCGTGAAACATACACAGTATGTCCTGCATTACCTAAATTTCGTTCTAAATATTCTAAATTCCATTTTTCTGTAGCTGATTTTACAATATTTGAATCATTGATTAAAACAGGTAGCTAAAACACAAATAATTTTGAATAAACAATACATTTTAAGGTTATAAATATTTTTTGCATGATTAATTCAGTAAATTAATTACATTTGCTTTAATAAGCTCATCAATTTTAGGGTCTTTGTAATGTAATCTCGGTATTTGTTCTAAGTTCAAATCGTATTTTCTTAATTGGCTCGAGTCCCACTGCTTTTTCTCACTAGCCATAATTTGAATTTCTGTATTTTTATAATGAATTCACAAATTCATATAAACACATTGTAGAGTAAAAGGTAGCACAAAAATATACTAATGTGTATCGACAAATAAAAACAGGTAGAAAACTAATAACTTTTCTTTCATTTCACTATTTACAAGACATTTTAATCACATCACATCGGATTTTCTTGTTCTTCTTTCATTCAAAACACATCATTCCGCACCACACCCCGCATGTCTTTCTACATCATCAACATCGTCACAACAAGTCTCAACGCGAACGCGTTACTTACGTCACGTAGACACATAGGCAAATTTTAAAGAATAAACTGGTTATTGGTCTACGTATATGCTAGATCACTGTACAGGGTGTCCGAAAAAGACGTGTACAACGGAAGACCACAGACTCCTAGGTTCAAAATAAGCCGATTTATCCCAATTTACTTATTTCCAAAATTGCTTCGGTTAGCCGCTAGAGAGCGTCAAAGTTCGCGAAAAATTTTTGTTCGCTATGGTCTTACAACACGGCTACTGCAATTTAACAGAGTGAAAGAGAGAGGAAAAGGGGGGCTGGTGTCTTTCCCCTAATAGCACACGACGTCCAGTGGACGTCCATTTAAAGTCCATTTAAGGTACAGACATCCATGGACCATAAATGGACATTCGATGGATGTCCATTCCTGGACATACACTGGACATCCTATGGATGTCCTTTACGGGTCATATTTTGATGTCACATATGTGGACATCCGATGGATCAGTATTGTACATGTTCTGTTATAGTTTGAATTTGCCGCTAAAATTCGTGCAGCGCATGTGTATTGCAAAAAAATGGGTCCAGAATCCAGATGTAACGCTAACCTCTAAAGTTTAAACAAACTGTTCTGCTCTCTTTGGTGACGCTGATAAAGTGATAAACGTTGATGAGTAAACCCTATAGAAGAATAAATTAGGAAACCGAAGCAATATCTATAAATCACATTTTGTAAGTTAGTAAATTTGTATTTTCTACTTTTAGTCTATTTATAAATAATTGAATTATTTGTTGGCTATTTTAAATTCATAACATCTTTAAGTAGACAATTATGTCACAGTATAATTATGTACTAACAACCGACAACAGTCGTTTTCGTTTTTAGATAAAGAAGTTTTCATTTTCACCCTAGTTGTTGAGTTTTCTCGTCTTTAGCTATTTAGGTTGAGTAATGTAATTATATGGTTTTGTTCTTATTACGTGTTATATAGTTGTTTTATTTGTATCTCTTAATTATTTATGTATTTGTTATTCATGTAATAATTAGAAAAACAATAAATACATATTATCAAAAAGTATTTCTATAATTCCAATGCAGACCTCCATTAATTGTCCAAAACAGGACATCCATGGGTAGCACAAATTTGGTATAGAGGCGGACATCTGTGGATCCGAAAGTGATGCAGTAGTGGACGTCCCTGGGTTGCACGAAGTTGTGACATTTGTGCGTCCGTGAGACTTCCAATGGATGTCCATCGAACGAAAAACGGACGTCCACTGGATGTCCGGACTTCCGACTTTGGACATCCTTTGGATGTTTATAGGACGTCCTTGTGCTATTAGGCTCGTTCAATAGCTTACACTTCAAGCTGCCTCCTTTTTAAAAGTAAATTCTTCAATCAGAAATCATTGAAATCAGGTTATGTATGTAGAAGCAGTGTTTAAACACTGGCAGAGGTCACGGTCTATTAACTATACGGTTGTGGCTGTCCACGGTCTATTGGGGCATCGGGATCAGGTGATGTCACAAAATTCCCGTAAATAAAGACAGAATATAATCTTTCTCGAAAGATGGACTGAGATAGACTGTGTCATACGTCACAAGTGTCCGAAGTTTTCATTGACCACCTGCTGATGACCTCAACCGTGTGTAGAGGTGACGTTTCGTGTCTTAATCAGGATTCCATTATTTACTGATTACCAGTCGGTAATAGAACGGTTTGATTATGGTTACAATTTGGTTACTGAAAAAGCGATTATTAAAGAACCGCTTTGGCTCTGGTCTGTGGATTTATACTATTGAATTAGGAGCTATTTTTGGAATTGTATGATACTTCCAGTTAAAACAGTCATTAAGATATAGTGAAATAAATGGCACTTTAGATAAAGCAATGTTTGGAAGCTAACAAATAAAATGTTAAAATATCAAAACAATCCACAGCTACCAATCAGTTTTGAGCGGTCGTTAAGGTTGAGAGTTGAAACCAATTTTTTCAGTAACCTAACCTGATGTCATATATTGATGGGATGTGGGATACGAAACAGGGGACCGTAAAGATATACACAATGCCTTCGTAATCTCTGATTGGATATGCAGAAACTAGATTAGATTAGTTTCTGTACTGTATGTTTATATCCTAGATAAAATTGGTTTATATTTTTATGGATGTCATACAAACCATACAAATGATCCGGTATGAGGTCTGTAACTGTACGGTTTTCTTTTCAGGAGAACAGTGCTCAGACCACAAACCTAGAAAGCTTTGTGCTCTGGGTTTGTGGCTCAGACTCAGAAGTGGTCTCGTGAAAACAGGGTTGACATGGCCTAATGAATGACAGTAAAACAAGTAAATAGTGAATTTTGGATATTTATAAAATAAAAAAAAATTAAAATGGGTGGTGCTACAAGTAAAACGAGGAAATTAACTGTAGAAAACGATGATCCTACAAGTGTAATAAAAGTATCTGAAGGTGTTGTTGATCGTATTAGAGGAAGTCAAAGTAAGGTTATATTATTGGTTATAAATACCATACAAACCAAATTTTAAAATAAAGTATTTAATAAATATCAGCGATTTATATTTCAAAAGTGTTTTGTTATATAGTAGGTGATCAATAATCAGAAATTCAATTTCAGTCAATAAAATTTATTTTTTCAAATTCATGTTACATAATATATTTTTATTATTTTTATAAAGCGGTAAGGCAAGATGTACAACAGAATACTGGTGTGGTTGCACCTCCAGCAGCTGGACCGTTCGTGACTGCACCGCTATTATTTTTAAATGAACCTAGTCTAACCTCTCTTCAACTTCGACAGGCTCATGTAGCAGAATTGAAGAAGAATGATGAATATTGGCAAAATAGAATTAAAACAATGGAAAATAATCATAAGAAGATAAATGAAATCATGGATAACGAATTCTCTAAAGCAGTACGTATTCATGTCATGCTTCAATAAAAAAATATGTACCTAATCAAAACTTAACACTTGCCTGAACTGGTAAGATGCTTGACATTGAGTTATAAAATTTTTGTTTATTATGCAGGTGGGTGAAATTCAAGAAACTTCCCACAAGATAGCGAAGAACATTAAACCCCTGTGCCAAGACACAAAGAAAGCAGTTATGGAATGTTACAAATATTATCCAAATGAGCCAATGAGATGCGCAAAGGTTGTTCAAGCTTTTCAAGAATGTGTGGATTTGAAGAGGTCTTCCGTGATAGCGAATAGAGGCTAATGAAAAATGAAACAAGAAGATAGAGAAGGTATACATTTTCTAGAAGAAGCGGAATTGCACTGTTTTGATTTATTTGTTTTGTAAATAATAAAATAAATGCTATTATTTTCATTCTGAGTGTTAGTAAAAATAAACATTTTCTGTTGCTGTACCTACTTGTAATATAAAAACCTTTATAATTGTCCTTGTCTGTAGTTTTCAGAAAAAAAGACAATTAAATTTGGATACATACTTTATATTGTTTATTTTCATTAGTTGATTCTCCATAGGGAAAATATCCAAGTGTATGTACCTAATTGTTCCTAAATTCTATTGACTATGCATTAAAATATTAATTTTTTAAGAATATACAATTTTTATATTTTTTTGTAGATGAAACAATATTTTACACTGGGAAATTATACAAGTCTAAATAAGAGCAAATAAATCAATTTATTATTTACAATTAATTATGTTTTAAATTTCTTAATTTAATTGTATCATACATTTTCAAAATTATGTGTCTTGTTTATCTAATATTTTTTGCACCTATAGGAGTTGGTTAGGTACGTAGAGTACAATATAACAATGTACAAGGTCAACATCTAGTTACTTTATTGAGTAGAATGCCAGATTAAGGGGTCTGCACAACTAAAACTAAATTTCTCCACAATTACTTTTTCACCTAGACCAAAAACAATTTATTTTATTAAAAAATTTAATGGGCAATTTTAATTTGTGTTCGTTTTTTCCCTTTTTTTGTGAAACATGATTAGAATACCATATAATTCAGTTTTTAAGAAAAAACTATTACATATCCAAGGCAATAACTATATAAAATGGAAAATATAACATTATAGGTACATACCTACATAATTAATTTTTAATTGGTTATAATCGTCATGTACTATGAAAATTTACCTTGCGTGATTTTATCGCGGCAAAATCTTTTAATTTTTTAAAACTTAATTGCAGTTACGTTCTTTGTATTGACATCAAAGAAAGATCATTAACTCTATTTGAGATCATGAATCATTTTTAATCCTCTATTTCTGAAAGAATCTTATAAGTAAAATAAACGGCATTGGTTTTATAAGTTTCGTCATTATAAACGGTGCCCAGAGTTGACTTCAATTTGAATATATTTTGATTTTTGAATTGTATCTTTTTAGCATTAGCACCTTTCTCGATAATGACCGAAGGGCCTGGTGCACTTGCAGTACTTGCACCATTATGGCGCCCCGGACCGCGGTAAATTCGACGTAGGGACCTATAGCTTTTAGGCACTACTTATACCTACCTACAAAACCTTTAATGTTTTATTAAAAGATAATATTTTAATTTGTCTTTGGATAATAACACAGAACATGGCAATAATATATATTATTCTGTGATTGATAACACATTTTCAGTTTTTCACTTTTATTGCTTTTTGTTAGGTTGCGGCTTACTGCAGAGTGCAGATACGTCAAGTTATTACACGTCCTTGCGCTTTTCTGTGCTTGCGCTATTGGTTTACATTGCGAATACGGATATTATACGACAAATACCGTGGTCCGTGGTGGCAGCGGATCGATTTATTTATTTCTGTCTGCGTTTATTATGTTACTTTCGGTCAGATCAGTCTTAGTTTTTTATTTCTCACAATAAATAATTCACAAAAACCCTGTATTAGAAATACATATACTATAAAGATCATAATTAGACATACTTTATTTAGTGTTATATAATTTATTCCATCCTGTACAGTGCACGTAAACATTTCTATTATGTTAGAATTAATTCTTGTTTTCCATGGAGCAAACGTAATCAACTGTAAACTTTCTCTAACCTATAATATAACTCTTTCGTTTAAAATTAATTTCGACATAAAAAGGTCATTAGAGTAAGTTACACTTTATATATTAATATTGTAACACCACATAGTGTTTTTAAAGTGATTAATTTAAATAAAGTTCAATTTATTTAAAACAGCGTTACTGCACTGCAGTCTGCAGTATCAGCATCAGCAATAGCAGTAATAAGTAATCAGTAATCATTATGTGTATTATTTAGTAGGTACTATACAGCTAATAATAATGTACTACAGTGGCTGTGTATAGCTTATATTAGTTACTGCATTATATATAACATTTGCATTTTACAACTCTTCATATTTGAATTAGAATTTTGTCTAAAAATGATTTGTTTCCGAGGTACAAGGTCTAGAGGAAAGTCGTTGCTATTTTTAATTTGTTATGGAGTAGGTACAAAATGCGTTACATCTCCTTTTACATTAAAATTAGAAAAAATATTGCTGAGATATGAAAATAGTATTAATTTTTTGTTCTTCGACAATTTGAGTCTCGGAAATGAAACATATTTTTTGAAAAAATTGCATTTGAAATAGGCCACGCTAGATGCAACCGCTACTACTCATACAGCCCGCGTTCGCCGATATACGCATCAAAACTGTATGACTTCCCTTACATCTTCTGTCTTTGCCTGCCTCATATCTCTCATTACCTGATTCTATTACTGTCTTTTAGTTTCAAATTTGCAGTTATTTTCAGAAGCAGAGTGTATATAAATTATTATAATAATTTGCCGCTTCTAGGATACTCATTTAGAAACTAGATTTTATTTTTCAAAAAACTTGTGTAAACCACATCGAAATCTAACACACATGGCCTACTAAAAGTTCTGAGTAGAATTTCATCTCTGTTGGCAAGTGGAAACATCTAAAAGCTATAATGTTGAAAGTAGATTTTATTGAGAATCCTACATCAGCAGTTCAAAATAAATCACCAGATTCATTTTAAAGAGTGCAATTATTATTGCATTAGATTGCTATATTTTATATTATTGCGTGATATTAACATATTATGTTAATTATTTTTTTATTTATGTATAATTTTAATTATATAATAAAATTATTTTAATTACATTTTCAGTTAGTAGGTTTAACATATACACTGATAAATAATATATGTGTACATTTTATACATCTTAACAAAAAATATGAATTACAATCAAAATACAGTAGGTAGCATAAATTTTCGAGTGTATACAATTACATATTTTATTCCTACATGGTAATGGTGATATTTCTTCATTAAGTTCTTTTATTTTCTGTAAAATTTAAATTTAGAAAATTCAATTTTCACATTATGTATTATGGCCATTTCCACCGCATTGCCTTTTAAGTGTAGTTATCTAAGGGCGGTTAAAATTGTAGGCCTAGTTTAAAATAGTAATGTTTCCACTGCACAATTATTAAGTTTCATTTGTAAAGCCTGCCTAAAAAGCCAATATTCATAATTTTTCGGTTTTTTGCACAAGCTGTTAGCTTCATGACTATTTCTTAACCTCAAAAGTGTGACACTTCACTCTCACTGTTCTGACTTTATGTTGTTCTGCTAAGTTTTGTTTTCGAATTGGTAGGATTTATAATGGAAATAATTCCCAAAAAAAAACGCGATTGGCAAATTTTAGCAATGAAGAAAAAGTATTACTAATTAATATAATAGCAAAATATAAAACCGATAATGTCTGTACAAGAAATATGATAGCCGGTGAATTTAACTCGCTGTCGCTAAATAATATTCACAGAACAGCAAAATCATTAAAAAAGTTTTTTGAAAACAAAAAAAAGGAAGTCCGTTTTATTGGCGATAAAGAATTATTACTAAACATTAAAAATAAATGTATTTTTTTTGTAATTTTATCAGTGATTCTTTTTAAGAGCTTACATATTACTTGGAAATTCAAGATCTTCTTCGATTAAGGTCAAAATGTGTAGCTGTTTCTTTATACAGCCGGTATTTTCTAAAAAAAGTTATCCATCGTTATGGAAGTGACCACTTCTTTCGTACACTTTTCGAGGAAACCCATACTCTATTATTTTTAATATATCTAAATCATTATTAAATATATCATTTTCATCACGTTCATAATTTTTTGTTTATTTTTCAGTGGAAAAATAATAAAACCAAATTATTAAATTAGGTTATGTAGAACTTTTAAGTATCGTTAAAAGAGATAAGCCTAGAATTTCGAGGGCTTATATTTAAGAAGGTTTAAGACATTTTATGTCGGGTTTAGTAAACGGTGGAAAGCAAATTCTATTTTTAAGGTTACTTAAAGCGTAAGCGTAGCTTAAAACAAACGGTGGAAATGGCCATTAGTTATTACATTTGATATTTGAGGGATTACTCTCTCATGTCCTGACTTGTTTACTTCTTCGTTTTTGTAAACAAAAAAATCACCTGATAATTTTTTATAAATTTCCGAACCTAAAACTATTTTATTACATTTTTTTTCACTACTGTTCTCAGCTATAATTTCCCAAGTTTATACGTATACGACTATTAATCACCTATTATACTTGAATGGATACTTGAGTACTATAGTCTTCCAAGTTTTCTTACTTTGCTAACATATGATTCATCCATATTCATATATTTATAATTTACTAAATGAGAATGTAAATTCATATTAATATTATTTTATAATAGATACGAGACGAGATACATTGTGTGGTACCTACAACTTATCTGGTGAAATTAAACACATTTAAATGAGAGATGGAAGAACAAGATAATAATGTTTTGGGTGGGTATAAAAATTGTATAAGTATAATATTTTAGTATTCTGTACCTATTGACAATATATTAATGTAATTGTCGACTTTTAGATATTGATGTAGGATTGTTGATAAGATTAGTGCAAAATTTTCCTCATATATATGATCATAGACATAAACACTTTAAACATAGTACGCTAAAGGAAAGTACCTGGAAAAGAATTGCTGCCACTATTAAGGTCCCTGGTGAGTATAAAATATTACTTTTTTGGAAGCAATTCTATAATAGTAATTATATATATTACTAATAATTAATATTCGGGGTGTTTCTAAAAGGGCTTTACAAAATTCTACCGCATACCGCATACTGGTATTCTTAGGATTCAAATAAATTAGCGCGAAGTTGAGGCGCTGAGCTCTCGATAAAGATATCTGCAGAGTGTCGCACCGAGCGGTGATCGAGTAGAGAGCAAAGCTCAAAGAAGTGAACTTTTACAGTGGCATGGCAGTAGTTCTGCTTAAAATGCCTCGAAAACAAAATGTTGCATTGTATAATGGCTAATATGCCATTGTGCTTGTGTACTACGCAGTATGCTCGCTGCCGTCTAAATACAGGTGCTCGATTTCGCCGATCCGATTATTTGTTCTGTACTCGACTCGGACTCACCGTTCGACGCGTCACTCTGCTCCAGCGAAAATAGAAAATAAGAGTAGTTATTTCTTACTATAAAATTGGCAACAAAAGGAGGCAGCGCCCCGATGGGCATCTGTAGTGAACTAAACTAAAAAGCGGGATATTCGAATTGATTTCCTACTTACATATTTTTTCTGAAAGGAAAATATTTTACATTGTAGCAGAAATCTTCAAAATAATATCACAAATTTTTATGATAATTGATACAAATTATCATTTGTAATATGAGTTTCTTGATACAATGAGAAACATTACTTTTATATTATTAATATACATCTCTCACAATTATTTTTTATAGGTACTTCCTTAAAAAATATAATAAACTCATGAAAGATATACAAACAAACATAAAGAATAGACATGCAAAATAAATAACTTCATTGTAATTAAATTTTGTGACTGCAATATATATTACAATACTAAGGCACTCCTACTGGAAGTTCTGAATATAAATTTCATTAGATCCTTATTAATGAGTGAAACGATTAAGAACTAATGTTGAAAGTAGATTTCATTGCGAATGCGTTAGCAGCTTTAAATAAATTGCCAAATTCCTTTTAAAGAGTGCCATTATTATTGCAATAGATTGTACCTAAAGCCAGTTACAGACGATGGGTGATAATATATTTATATTTTTGTAATTAAAAATATATTCCTACATAGTACTGCAGAACCATAAAGAGCATAGTTATTATATATTATGGCGTCAATGTGTATCGTTCTGTACTTTTTAGTTACAAGCGATATTTTTATATAGGATACAATATATTATAATTATCGCTCACCATCCGTAACTAGCTTCAATCGGTTTTGTTGTTATTATTCTTCTAATAGGAAGTAGATATCACAGATAACGTTATTTGAGGTGCATTGGGCATAGAGTATGGCTTTCAAATAACTCTAAGAACAGATGTTCAATTTTAGAACCTTGATGCTTGGTGGATAATTTGCTAACATCACTTTTTTGCCATATCGTTAATCAAATCAAATCAAATTTCTGGTTTTTTAGGTACCTAATTCTAGAAAATTATATTTACTTTAGCGAGTTTCACCTCAGTAAAGAGGAATCCATTTTATGCAGCAGTTTGTAGACATTTTGGGTATCCGGAATGATCATGTCAAAAATGAAAGGACATACAGGGGAGGTCAAAATAATTGTAGTACTTCATATAAAAAATTTACTATCGGGTCTCGAGTTACTCGCTTAAGAAAGTTGAAAAATAAATTTCATATAAACCCAAGACATGACCGAAACCTAGACAGAAACCTTTTTAAAGTAAAGTGTATAATTTTTAAGTCATTGCCATAACAACAATGAAATTTGAGTAACTAAAGTAGCTCATAGTCAATTCTAATGCTCGTTTCCAACTTTAAACTGATTTTGAATATGCCTGCATTATACAGGAGCAGAAGAAATTATTCATTTAAAGTTTACATCTTTGACAGCGTTGCAAAATTTGGCATTTTTCTTTCACAATTTGATTCATCTATTATTTTACAAAAAAAAAGATACCATATTTCAATCGATATCTTGTACCGATTTTGGTGTGTGAGAAAAATCATATTTTATTAACCCGTTATTAGAAGAGGTTCCTTGAAATATATTCGAACTAACATGTGGCTGATGTACAATTGTGTTATTCATTTTAGCAGGGCAATAAGAACGTATTTAAATACCGTATTTCCCGATCGATAGATCGGCCGAGGTAGTCTTTTTTCGTGGTCGCCTCAGTCTCCCGATCTTAAACCCCCTTGATTTCTTTCTTCGGTGCCATCTCAAAACCCTAGTTTATAAAAATTCTGTAAATAGCAGGGAAGAATTATTAAATCATATAATTATATGCACCAACTTCATTAGAATGATCACCGAATGTTATCTCGAGTACAGCAGAGATGTTTGAAAAATTTCAAATGCATTGATGTTCAGTGTGCATATATTCAACATCATACTTATCAGTTCTATCTTTTTTATTGTAAATAATTTCTACAGAAACAATTTTATTTCCAAAAATGTTACTTCAGTATTTTTACGCCACAATAAATTTTAGTTGTTATTATAAAATGTGATTTGTCTCAACCACTGCAGTTATATTTAAAGGAGTAGATATTTTGGCAGATTTCTGCCGGACACCGGTATGGCTCGAGCTCAACACCGTGTCCTTCAAAAATGTTTTTTTTTTGTTGCAAATTTAAAATAGTTTAAGCGATTTAGTTCAAATTTGATCTGTTGTTGTTGTTATAGTACCAAAAAGTTCGAAAACCATGATCTATACCTATGAGTAAAACGTAACTGGTAGTAAGTATACCATTTTTACGAGAATAATGAGGATAGCCGAGTCTTACCAATATCAATACTAGCCTTTTATGTAGGTGGTAAATAAGTTACCTACTTAATTAATCTAAATTTTTATTTTAGAGACACCCGTATATTGAAATGAAAAATATATTTATTACGTGGTCATTATTGTTACAGTTGAGGATTGTCTAAGAGTTTGGAAAAATTTGAGAGATAAGTTTACTCGAGAGCAAAGAATTTTAAAAAGTCTCCCTCAAGATACCTGTCAAAACTTATCAAAATGGGAATTTTATGATGCGATGGAATTTCTAAATCCTTATATAAGAAGAAGACGAGCACGTACTCGTACAAGGTATACATACATACCATTAATTCACACATATTCCATTACACACACGGTATATAGTGATTTTTAAGTTGACGGTTATTTGGGACAGAGTGTGAAGAACTGACAGAAAATATGTTTAAGAAACTTGAAAATAAGTGGGAACCAAAACTTCAAATTTTAAGAAATTTCCAAATCAACACAAAACATTCGCAATAGGTAGCCACAATCAGCTCACAGACTTGCATGGCGGGAACGTCTCACGTAGATCCTTCGCGCATGCTGCCATTTGAGGATAGAACATTGAAATGGCGGCAGGACGTGTGATTGTAAAATATGCATTTAGCCATACCGTTCGACGACTGCGTCATTGGCGCACGAGTGCTATGTTTTGTTGATTTTCTTGTTTTTATACTGTTATGTTATTTTATTTTTAAACAGTTTCAAGTAAAACAAATTTATATTTCATATGTTAGAAAAATTGAGGTTTCCATTTAAAAAAAATAAACATTTATCAGTCTTGTAACACCATGTACATAAAATTTATTCAGCATTTTGTAGTTTATATTTGTACCTACAACTTTTATATATAAAAACCTTTTTTATGTCTGCACAGTTCTTGAGATTAATACTGGTCAACTCTATCTTGGACATTCAGTATATGTAAAAAAAATAAGACAAAAATTTGAACCTGACCAATTAAATGTATACCAGTACAATTTATTCTTGTTATTTAGGTAGGTAAGTGGCTTAATCATAGACTGATTTATAAGGTCTATGGGCTTAATAAATTTCACTTTTGTTTTGTTTTCTTTTTTAGTCATTAGCAACGTAATGTTAATCAATTACCTATACGTATTTTGAAAAGTAATTGTGCATTTTATGTTAATAATGGATCCACGTAGGTGTGGTTATTAATCATGCTCCCAAAATTAGGTAACATTTTTTATATCTGTTTTAGTAAAACAACAAAAAAACTATTATAAAATTCAAGTAGGTACACAGTACAGTTAACACACTTTCTAAATTGGGACAACTATTTTTATTCCAGTCCTGACCTCTATCATGAGCGAGAGAGAGAGACAACAAGCTTCAAGGACAAATTTTCTGTGTTTAATACTTCAAAGGTGCCGCCGTAGAGTCTGTGAGCTGATTGTTATTTAAGCTGTGCAAAAACCTCGAAGGGCAGGTTTAATGCGTGCCATTCCAAGATCACACGCAAATGTGTTGGTTAGTGGAGCGTAATATAAAAACTTTGAAGTCACGTTTAATGTGTGGCGTTCAAAGAGCAGTGCCACAAACGGTCAAAATATCCACTTGAGTTTAGCCGGCAGTTTGGAGTCTCATATTTAAAAGTGTTTGTAAGTGAGCTAAAAGTGTCTCACATCAGGAAGGCCTGGAGAAGCGCGTGGCAATGTCAACGCTACCTATAAAATTTAATGGATATGTTTACACTGGTGACACATTTTTAATAGGAAGCGTTTCGATCCGAAAATTTGCAGTGATCATGAATATTTCGCGTTGGTTTGGGAAATCTTTAAAATAATGCTGATGTCAGTTGTTGTTCTTTACGAATATTGAGTATAAAATTAAAACAATCAATCCCTTTTTTAATCGCCAGTATGTGATCGGTTTCTTACGAGTTGTCAAATTTTGTCAGTTTTTCTGTGTTCTGTTTCTTTTTGTGGACTGTTTGTACCAAGTTATGGAGATGGATCATAGAAATCATAAAATATATAGGACGCCAGAAGCCTTTACATTGGGTACTCAAAAATAGTTACACTATGGAGGAACTTAGAAAACAGCCATCTCGGGAAAACTTAATGTAAGCTGTTGGTTATATTGCACTTCAATGCACCCACCATACAATTTGAAACCGAAACGGAATATTTGGAATTGGACCATAGAGATCATATGTTTCTACGAATTGGACGTAAAATGTTCATATTTTGAAATTTTCGCTCATTAGTGTTAAGTACAAACCTAGAAAAAATATAGACTGCGTCGGTTCATGATATAGGTCACGTGACAGGTGCCGCGTTTTCTAGGGACCTAAGGTCCAGAAAATGGATATTTTATTTGCTTTATGTTGGCGGTTGTGCAAATATGATGGCTACATTGCAATCTGAAATTAACTAACTTGCTGTCATTTTAAATGCCATTAAAGAATGTGACGTAGTGATGAGCTTAACGGCGATTTTCAAGTCACCGCTATACCGGTGACAGCGACCTAAAAGTCGCTGCGTCTTTTAACGGTGACCTAAGTCGCCGTTTAAAATCTGGATCAGCGATTTGAGGCACTTCAGACTTCAGAGCCATAGGTCGCTGTCTACCAGTCGCCACGCGATCGCCGAGGTAAATTGGCGACTGATATTCGTTTGCCCGTTTGCTGACTCGAGCAGGTAGTTTGCAACGGGTAAGATGCATGATAGGCAGATTATTTCTAAATATTAATGAAAATTTAAAATAGAAAATGTCTTTTTTTTAATGGCAAAATAATTTTTTTTATACTCAAATCTATAGTATTATTTCCATATTATTTATTCATATTCATATAAATACGTATATTGTTATTATTTTGTTATAACATGTAAATCCCATATTCTTATATACCTCCATTTAAAAGAATTGTTAATTTCGTTTTTGTTTTGTTTACCGAATGTAATTGTTAATTTTTTGCTTTTTATTTTCCTGTTGACTGTTATGCAAATACCAAATAAATATATGTATATATGTTTTGTATGTATGTGATTTTTAATTATCTGGAATCATTTTATATTTTACGCTCAGACGGCACCGTCCGTCGTATAAGCGAGCGCTTCCATCGTGCAGCGTATACCGGTGAGTGCTTAGTGGTCGCTGGTCACTGCTAGGCAATAGGCATTCGCTGCTCTGCGATACGATGCAAACAGCGACCAAAGTACCGGTGACTTTCCACAGCAGGTAACTGGTGGTCGCAGCGACCGAGCAAGTCGTGGTGACTTGTCACCGGTATCAAAATATCGTCCATCACTAATGTGACATGAACGTGACCAATCACAGTAAACAAATGAGCTTCACGCTACAATACAAATAAATTGGCATAAAAACCAAGTTTTAGCGATTCTGGACCTTTCAGGGCAGCCATGAATTTGCGGTCGCCGACAATATGACACTGGCACAGTCTATATTTTTTTTAGGTTTGTGGTGTTAAGCTACCCCGTCAGTATAACCAACTGATAAAAGCTAATTTACTGCAACATTACCAGATTAGCGTTTTTTCCTTAGGTTGACTATTTTCGATACCTCTTTTGGTGTTCTATATATTTTACGATTTCTATGTAATGGATGCAGTCTCCTACCCATAATGGAATAAAAAAGAATCCTCATGGTGTAACAAAGGAGCGATATTCAACATTGTTTTTCTATAAATATGCGGACAGACATATTAATGAGATCACGATCAGGGACAATAACTGTGTTGTTTAATGGTCTCCCAAATCTCTGGACCTGAGGTTAAGGTTTTGTTTGCACTGAAACGGCAACACTGCGTAAAATATATAGATTGACAAAAATGGTACCGAAAAAAGTCAAGCTATGGAAAAAATTGTGTGTTGCATATTATTTACTCTTGTAAATAAGCCTTCTTCTCTTTTATGTTTTGTGTACTCCTCTATGAACACTTCCATAAGAATTATACATTGAACATGGAAATCATAAAATATATAGAAAGCCAAAAAAGGTATCGAAAATAGTCAACCTATAAAGAAAACGCGAGTCCGGTTGCAGTAACTTGGCTTTCATGAATTGGTTACACCACAGTTTATACAGTTCCTCGAGTGAAGGTTCCAGAGGTTGTGGCTAAATCGCGGCTAAATGCGCAATAAACACCAATGAAATTCATTTGTATACGATGAAGTGGTAGAAAATCTATTTCTTGACAAATCACCGTGCCCCTGAAGCGCGCGATTGTGCGCGGCTAAATGCGCAGTCGTCTAAAAAAAGCGAAATCTGGGACCTCGACATCAAACTAACGGGGTAACTTCACACTAATAGGCGGGAATTTTAAAATATGAAAATTTTACGTCCAATTTGTGATTTCTATGGCCCAATTACAAACATTCCGTTTTGGATTCAATTGTATGCAGTGTAACCATCTGCTTACATTAAGTTTTTCCTAAATGGCTGCTTTCTAAGCCCCTCCATAGTCTCACTATTTTTGAATGCCTAATGTAAAGGCTTCTGGCGTTCTATATATTTTATGATTTCTATAATGGCTTTCCAATTGTCATGGAAGTGTTCCTAATGTGTTCTTGTTCTGTTCTGCTTTTTAACTGCTCCTGAATTATGCAACTGGAACGAAAGCATTTCCTAAAATAAAACTGAATAGGAAGCAAAATCTAAATAAAGAATACATACTTGCCATAACAAAGATATCCATTGTAATGAAATTTAAATGGTCTAATAAATAATAAAAATATATTAAAATAACCTCAATGTTTGAAATGGAGCATACAACTCCACAAAAATTGGTAGAGCACAAGAGGGCAGGGGAAAACGATAAAGACCACTTCAAGAGTACAATGTTCTCTATTATTCGAACGCGAAAAATAAAATTGAAGTACTTCATTAGTACTCCAGGAGCGCTCCATTGGAAAGCAGCTTATGGCATTGAATAGTCATAGAGGCGCATAACTTTCGTTGTAGCCTGGTTTGCCGCTCCAACATAAACTTATACTTACTCTTTAGAGACACATTAAAAATATGTATTTTCTTTTTCCTTAGTAAATTCACAGAAATCATAAAACATATAGAACTCCAAAAGAAGCACCGAAATAGTCAACTTATGGAGAAAATGCGAGTCTGGTAATATTGCAGTAACTTAGCTTTTATGAGTAGCATACATAACTGTTTTCTCAGCTCCATAGTCTGACTATTTTTAAATGCTTATTGTAAAGGCTTTTGTCCTTCTATATATTATGATTTATATGTGTAAAATACACACACCCTAATAGCACAAGGATGTCCTAAGAACATCCAAAGGATGTCCAAAGTCGGAAGTCCGAACATCCAGTGGACGTCCGTTTTTTGTTCGATAGACGTCCATTGAAGGTCCTACGGACGCACAAATGTCACAATTTCGTGCAACCCAGGGACGTCCACTACTGTATCACTTTCGGATCCACAGATGTCCGCCTCTATACCAAATTTGTGCTACCCATGGATGTCCTGTTTTGGACAATTAATGGAGGTCTGCATTGGAATTATAGAAATACTTTTTGATAATATGTATTTATTGTTTTTCTAATTATTACATGAATAACAAATACATAAATAATTAAGATATACAAATAAAACACGTAACAAGAACAAAACCATATATAATTCTTTAACAAAACCATATTATTACATTATTCAACTTAACCTAGAATAGCTATATAAAGACGAGAAAACTCAACAACTAGAGTGAAAATGAAAACTTCTTTATTAAAAAATCAAAACGACTGTTGTCGGTTGTTAGTACATAATTATACTGTTACATAATTGTCTACATAAATATGTTATGAATTTAGCCTAGCCAACAAATAATTCAATTATTTATAAATTGACTAAAAATAGAAAATACAAATTTACTTACTTAAAAAATGTGATTTATATTGCTTCGGTTTCCTAATTTATTCTTCTATAGGGTTGACTCATCAACGTTTATCACTTTATCAGCGTCACCAAAGAGAACAGAACTACATAGCAGTCTGTTTCTACTTTAGAGGTTAGCCGCACCTTACATCTTGATCTGACCTATTTTTTTTTAATACACATGCGCTGCATAAATTTTAGCGGCAAATTCAAATTATAACAAAACATGTACAATACTGGACATCTATCGGATGCCCACATATGTACTATCAAAATATGTCCCATAAAGGACATCCATTTGATGTCCAATGTATGTTCTATCAAAATATGTCCAGGAATGGACATCCATCGAATATCCATTTATGGTCTATGGACGTATGTACGTTAAATGGACGTCCACTGGACATCGTGTGCTATTAGAGACATATTTGATAAAAATTAACTAATAAAATATAAGATCAGCATGGCCACTGCTTGAGGGAAAAGAGAAAAAGCTATTGGCCATCCAGTTTTCTTTGAGAAATATGCGCTTCGGTTGGTCATTATATAGTTTCTAGATTTATTCTTCGGATTTTACATTATTGCCAAAAAGTTAGTTATCGCGTGTACAATCATAATGGTTGTTATGCACAAGTACTAGCCATTACTTTGATAAATACGAAGAAGAGGGTCCGTCTATAATGGACGACACATTAATGTGCCGTCATAAAGTGTGCAACCCGCAATACTTTGTGTCATAATGATCCTTATGTAACCAACATTTAACAGTCAAATTATTTGTTTGAAGAAAAATAAACATCGCAATTTGATTTATTTTTCTGTTAAACTTTTTAAAATGTTATCTTACTTCACCAATAGCAAAACAGAATTAAGTTCAATTGAGTAACTGATTTCATTTATATGCCATATATCGGAAAACATCAATTTATAAATTATGTATTGACATTATGTTCATTTTGTGTATTCTTTAGAATATAATATATATATATATATATATATATATATATATATATATATATATATATATATATAACGGTGGTAAATACACATTCAAATTAGCAGAACTGGTGTTCAAGTTTTATCTGGTTTATTTTCAATTATATCTAAATCTTAACTTAATGTTCTATGTGCATAATCTAGTAAATGATATTTCGTATATAATTGTGGTAATTGAATACTAGAAGAAATAGTAGGTGTTGTTTTGTTGATTTTATTTTTACTCTTAATGTATGTGGATGACCTACAAACACTAACATTTATCGCCAACCTTTACTATGAATTACCTGATAACTTTTAAAACCAATACACTAACATCAAAATTAATTAACGATCGTTTTTTTCCAACTATCTAAAAAATTCATCTAAATATATGTTTGATCCTGCAATTGTAGCAATAGGTGTGCAACTGTTAGAAATATTCAACTAGTTAAGTTGAGATCGAGTTACTAGTTAATTTAACGTAAGAAGTAGTCAGTCGAACATTTATGACAGTTTCAAACCGTTTTCAACTGATGCAGGAACAAAATTTTGTGAGGCAGGTATATGTTTAGATGGCAATTACATTTATTAGCAAGTGGAAAGGTTCATCTGCAATCGAAGAATTTACAGTATTCTACAAAAAAAAAAACTAAAAAAAAAACACCTTGACGCCTTATGACGGGTAAATAAAACAATTTTTGGGATGGGAGTGTAAAGTATACTTTGTGAATAGGAATAAAGTTTAAATCCATGAAGAAATATATTATATTATTATGACTAAATCTTATATTGTGAAGAATATGTCTTAGATATTATCGATAAAACTTTTTTAAGGAGACGTCCCTCATTAATGCAAATTACTGCAAAGGATAATTTAATATCTTCTCTCGCTTCAAACACCAAACTGTGGGATCCCGTAACTGTTAGATTGTCACCTGAATCTATGACATTACTAGAAGGAGAATTTGAAGAGGATTCTGGTGAAATGGAAGAGGCTACATTTGAAACTGAATTATCAGATGTGTCAACAAGAATGAAAGATGACACAGATCAACAAAGTACCATAAATATAGTGCGCCATCAAACTTCAGAAGAGGCCTTTGGTGCATACATAGCTGCAAGATTAATGGAGTTTCCTCCTGAAATCAGACAGATTAAGAAAGCAAAATTGTTTAAAGACTTAGAAGAACAAGAAGATGTATCTTAAAATATAATGTTAAATAATATCTGATATATGTCTATGAGATGCAATATGTATCAGCAGTAATGTTGTACCTAAAATATGTGTAAATTACTTTTATAATATAGCAAAATGAGCGTATAAGAGACTTTATTTATTTAAAATTGAATTATTTTAGAATGATTAAACACAGAAACAGAAAGCGAATGAACTTTACTTCAAAGGCAGCTTCCTCGAGAAAGAATAAACCGATTTAGATCAAAATACATTCAAATAATGTTGCACTCTTAAAAAGTTCATCTCTTTAAAAAGTAATAATTAATTTGGTTGGATATAGTTGATAAATCAACTTGGTAGTTTTAGGAAAACTATTTATCAAAATCTAGATATAAACGAAAAATTAACTTGTCGATCCTTTGAAACTTGTAAAAAATTGTTAATTTTGAAATGAAGAAATATTATCCTATTTTTCATCATTTGCGACTCCAGATACCTTATGAAATAAAAGAAACAAATAAATACTTAAATCGTTTATTTTATATTATTGAATAGGTAATATAAAAATAATTTTATTTTAATTGTTTGAATTTAATTTACACTACTTTAACATTTCACTTCGCAACGCCATTTGGCATCGCCATCCATAGTTTAAAAAACAACTGATCAAGATTCATAATTAACCAACATACATTTGCATATAAAAGGCATACAGCAGAGAGTTTGAACCTTCTAAATTGGCCATAAATTTCAGGTCGGCTTTAGACAGCGCAATCCAGTTTTTTGTGGTAATTAGGGCTTTATAAAAGGTAGATATCCACCATATGGGCATTGCAAATGAAGTATATTGCAAACAATAATTTTCTATTTTTATGTCAAGGTTCATTTGAATGAGTTTATCAGCATATGGTTGATATGCCATTCCGTATTTTATTTGTTAGTTGTATTAGAAACGTTGAAAAAGATACTCCGATTTTTCCTGATCGCCAATTGGCTCATTCGAAAATATAATTTTTCTACAAACAATTTAATTTTGCACAACTGGCAAATTGTTTCGCGGTGCGTATAAAGATCCAAAATGGCTACTACTGTAAAGAGCCCTTTTTATTACAGTCTCTGTCGACACAGAAAAAAGTTCCTTTATTCTGTACTGTCGATCTATCCAACAATCGTACTGTGCGTATAATCCTTGGATCCAAGAATGATAAATTAGACATGTCTGCTAAATCAAGTAAATCTTTCGAGCGATGAGGTTTTGTTGTGACGTAGACGTGTTTCCTCAACCAACCCGAATAGTACGTGTTAAGAAGAAAACTTCGCACAAATATGTGCCCGTAAACGCCGATTCGAATTGTTAAAATTAAAGGGAAACACTTATTTGAAAATGCAAAGAAACCAATGAAAGAACTATTCAAATTTAATATATGGGTATACAGGGTGAACCTTAAATAAGTACAATTATTTTAACCGCAGGTGTAGTTCTCCAACTAGATAAGTTTAGTGAGTCATTTTAAAAAATTCAAATATTTACGGATATAATGTTTTTTAAAATACCCACAATTTGAGAATCGCTGACCAGACAGACCACTCACGTAACTTACTAAAATGAACCATATAATTTATTGAAGGCGAGGTTGCCATATCGTCTGTAAGATGAATAATTGTTTAACGTAAATTCAATTTTTGCGGTTGTTTCTAATTTAAAAGTACTTGTTTTTAACAATAAGTAAAGTTCGATACTATCAATTAAAGTGTTTAAGAAGTTACTTTGTTCAATGATTCCAAAAATTATCCTTAAACTTGCATAAAAGCTCACCTACTTACTGAAAAACCAACAGTTATTCACATTTATGAAGAATAACAAAAAAAACATTGATTTTCAAATAACAGTTAACAGTTAAATTTCGCCACATGACCTCAAACAACGTGTCCGTGCCAACCATTTCGTACTTCGTAGTGGGTGAAACAGATTTTAAAAATAAACACAAACATGGAAAAACAAAATAACTAGCTTGATGTGAGAAGGCAAGGTAAAATATTTAAAAGCAATGTCAATCGCATGGAAAAAAAGAAACTAGTGCCGTAGGCACAGATAACAGATAGATGTCATGAGCAGTAGATGAAATGTCCCAGCTCCACTCTTTAGGATTGATAGTCGAGGTCGACAAAGAGATTATGTTGTTGTTGATATCGCATCACAAGTATGGTCCAGCGCAGCGCAAAGAAATAAACTGTGTAAATTACAAGTGGAAACAAAATATGTAATATTTGTGGAGAGATTTGATAATTTCAATACACTTTTTATCTTATGAAACCAAACTAAACTAATGGTTTCTTTAAGTAATACACTGCTTGACGCATCTATTTTAAGAGTTGCGGTACTAACGTATTTAAATCGTCTTTTTATTTTCACGGGCAGTGTTTTTCTCTTAAGTGTCTTGTGTTAACATTTTTCGTGAAATACAGTGTGATTAAATAAAATGTGGCACATTATTCAAAGAGTGAAAAGGTTGACATGCTAAAAGCATATTTCAAGTAGTGATAATCAGTTATAGTGATAACGATAACATATTGAATAACTAAGTTGGAGTGTAGTAAACATGGATAATGAACAAATTCTGGAAAACTATGATTGTGAGTAGAGAATCTAGTTTATATTTTCAATTTATTGGTGAGGTATAGGAATGGCAAAAGGAAGGAGAGGATTGAATAATTTTTCAACAACTCACAGTTCAACTCGATGTCGACCTGATGCAATGTTGCCGAGTTGAAATATTTTTCTAGTACCTACCTACCTAGGTTTTAGACAACACAAATAAACGGTTGTACTGACTATTTTAGTATATCATATTTTCTTGCTCAGTTCAACTTCAGAAAAATAATAATTTAAAATGTTAATATCCAATGAAATCACATAATAATAATCAAATAATTCTATTAAAAATTGCAAGTAACGCGGTCTATTCAGGATTTCCGGTAGAAAATACGGTCCAATCAAACGATACCCGTACACTCCTGCCCATACGTTGACAACAAATCGCCTCTGAAAGCTAAACCGACAAGTAGCGTGTGGATTTTCCTCTGAGCAAATGTAGCTGTTATGACTGCAAAGAATTAGCTTAGTTACATTGAAATCACAAAACTCCAGCGTATCTAATAATAAACCGAGTAATAAACCATTTACGACATTACATAAAAAACCTATATCCAATGGGTAAATTATTTAGAGAAGCTGAAAAGTGTTTCGTGTTTAAATACTAATGTCCATTTCCACCGCATTGCCTTTTAAGTGTAGTTAACTAAGGGCGGTTAAAATTTTAGGCCTAGTTTAAAATAGTAATGTTTCCACCGCACAATTATTAAGTTTCATTTGTAAAGTCTACCTAAAAAGCCAATATTCATAATTTTTCGGTTTTTTGCACAAGTTGTTAGCTTCATGACTATTTCTTAACCTCAAAAGTGTGACACTTCACCCTCACTGTTCTGACTTTATGTTCTGCTAAGTTCTGTTTTCGAATTGGTAGGATTTATAATGGAAATAATTTCCAAAAAACCAGGATTGGCAAATTTTAGCAATGAAGAAAAAGTATTACTAATTAACATAATAGCAAATTATAAAAGTACGGTGGGGAATAAAAAACCGATAATGTCTGTACAAGAAAAATTATAGCAGGTGAATTTAACTCACTGTCGCCAAATAATATTCACAGAACAGCAGAATCATTGTTTTTTGAAAACAAAAAAAAAGGAAGTCCGTTTTATTGGCGATACAGAATTATTACTACATAAAGATTAAAAATAAATGTATTTTTTTTGTAATTTTATCAGTGATTCTTTTTAAGAGCTTACATATTACTTGGAAATTCAAGATCTTCTTCGATTAAGGTCAAAATGTGCAGCTGTTTCTTTATACAGCCGGTATCTTCTAAAAAAAGTTATCCATCGTATGGAAGTGATCACTCTCGTACACTTTTCGAGGAAACCCATACTCTATTATTTTTAATATATCTAAATCAGTATTAAATATATCATTTTCATCATAGTTCATTATTTTTTGTTTATTTTTCAGTGGAAAAATAATAAAACCAAATTATTAAATTAGGTTATGTAGAACCTTTAAGTATCGTTAAAAGAGATAAGCTTAGAATTTCGAGGGCTTATATTTAAGAAGGTTTAAGACATTTTATGTCGGGTTTACTAAACGGTGGAAGGCAAATTGTATTTTTAAGGTTCCTTAAAGCGTAAGCGTAGTTTAAAACAAACGGTGGAAATGGCCATAAGTAATAAAAAACCATCGTGTTGTCGACAGAAAACTGTTCAAGACCGAAATGGCACGCCTCTGATCTGATGCTCATAAGTTATCAAGAGTGAATCTTGACCTATCGTATTCTTAGGTCAATTAGTTACCTAGTTTTTGTACTGTTATTTAACGACAAGGAGTAAAAATATTTTTTTAATCTAGATACATGAATGAATTTTCCTTAAATATTGATTTATTTGTTAATAAAAACAAATGTAGATAATAAATAAATGTTTTTGAATGTAATAACTTTGATATTACGTTTTCACTACGTTTTACAAATAAATATGAATTTTTAGTATTACCCGTAAGTACAATTAATTATTCAGTTTGTAGTTACGTACATCTAGCCTAGAAATGTATTGTTTTTTAAGTAGTATGGTACCAACCTGTTTAAAATGCCAGTTCGAGCAAAACTGCACTTATCCGTCCATAGCACTTTATTAATTAAATTAGGGTCAGCCGCAATTTGATTCACCCGACGCAGTTTCACAGAACCCGTATCGCGAAGTCACTTACACAAAGTTCGCGCACCTGTCTTGTTAGGTAGACATCTCCAATATTCCCTAACAGCGGCATTCGCATTTCGTAAACATTCTCCGTAAGACACTACCATTTCTGCATATTCGGAATTTGTAAAATTATGCATTGAGAATTTACGACCAATACGCGAGACCGAAATAAACAAACTACTGCTTACTGCTTGTATTCTTTCTATCCCCCCTCCAAGTGTATGGCGTGATCTAAAAATTTGGGGGGAGAGAAATGCGGGAAATGCAGAAAGTGCTAAATGGGGGTAAATTTGCACGCTGAAATGTTAGACGATATTATGTATGTAAACATGATGGGGCAACGATGTTTAATCCAGAATTCGATTGTCGTATGGGTGCGTCATCAGAAAATTCGTAGCGCACCAGGAGCGTCGTGTTACCGATTTTTATAGGGTGATTTGTTTATTTTTTTAAAGGTCGAGTAAATATTTTGTTTTTGATTTTCTGCCTTTATTAGGTCTCCCGAATACGTACTGACTCACCCTGTATAGAATAAAACGTACGTTTATACTTAGGAAAGTATATTTTCAATGTCACAGAAGTAAATGAATATATACATATGTATAATAATAATTTAATAATTTTTGTATGCAATTACTACCTTCTAATAAAAATTACTATAATTAAGTACCTATACTACCTGTTTTCGCCATACAAATCAAGAAGTAGGTAAAATGTATAGATAGCCATATAAATATTCGTATATTCATACAATTATACTTTATTTAAAATAATAATAATTAATTATATTTTAATGTTGTGTTACTCTGTATGGTAGTAATAAATTATTTGGCGGGTGTTATTCAGGTCATAGTTCTTTATCTCTAACTATGAAAATACACACACACACACATACTAAACAGTTTAACAGTTATTCTAATTACTATAACGTATATTTTAAATTTGTCTACTTTCAACAAATATTACTATTCGACTAACTAAAAATTGTTTAATATAACCTATTGTAAATTGTTACAAGTACGTATTTATTATTTAATGATTGGCCCCACAAATATCATATGAAAAATTACTTCCTTTTTGTTAAATTTTTATAGAAACAACAACAGGACTTTTATGGAATGGTGCAACATTCAAATTATTTATATATTCTTTCTTGATTTGTGCTAACCATTGATTTTATAACAACATACGTATAGGAGAGAGAAAATATCTATATAATAATTATTTCATTTCAATTATAAAGTAAATATATATGTATTTCACAAATACGATTTATAATATAAAAAAACGTTAATAAACACATTAATTCAATTCGAAAAGAATCATAAAATTCACGAAAATGTAAAAGTTCCAGAGGACACATTGTGACGTCACAGCCGCGCATGCACAGGTGAAAATGATGATGATAAGAATAATCCTATTTTGTGACGTAATAAAAAGCTAAGTATATTTCTATTATTTATTATCTTGTTAGCATATTACAATCGCTTTATGTATTTAGAAAAGTTTGCGTAATTTCAATATTATGAAAATATATTAACAAATTACAGAAACATGACACTTTTGTTTGCGTCACAATATAGAATTCTTATCGTGCATGCACTGCTCTCTAGTTTATCGTTCTTGCCTTGAATTTTGGCTTCAACTATTCTAACAGAAGAAGAAGAAATATGTATAATAACCTACAAAAAAATATAAACCATTAATTAAATCAAAATGGTAAGTGATGAAAGGTTTTTAGTAAGTGGTTGGGAAGATGATTTACAAGATATTGATGAAACTAGAAACCCTGATGGTAAGCATTAAACCAGTATATTATTTATTTTAATGGGTTCATTCATTATTATTCTTAGATAAAGTGGAGTATAAAATTTTACAAGCTTGTGAAAATGGAAATTTAGAAGAAGTAAAGTTGCTTATTGAAGGAAATCCCAATTTAATAAATACTACTGACAAAGATAGATATACACCCTTACATAGAGCCTGCTATAGTAATAATGTCGAAGTAGTAAAATACTTGATACAGAAAGGAGCAAACATTGGAGCAAAAACTGAAATGCAGTGGGAACCTCTACATTCTTGTTGTCAATGGAATCACAAAGAATGTGCAGCTATCTTGATACAAAATGGTGCTAACGTAAATGCAAAATCAGAAGGAAGTATGTTTTTGCTTTTCAGAATACTTAAGCCAAGGGGACGAGATTTATTTGAAGTGAAAATAATTTTCATTGTTTATATGTACAGAAATGTTATTAAAATCGTTACTTTAGATCATCCTCTTACTCGAAAATAACAATTACAGAGAAGTGATAAAAACTGTGGGCACTTTGAAGTTTAGGAGGCAAAATCTTGTGACCGTGAATTTAAGTTGTGGTGATAGCCGGTATAATTTACTGAGAAAAATAACCATGGGGCATAACAAAAGCTATAAGTATACACTGACAAAAAATGTATTGATGGTTCTGAAATATAATAAAATTACTATTGGAAAAAGTTTATCTCACTAATCACGCAAAAAGGGTATAATGAAATATTGCTTTTCGTTACAGGAGTTTTGGTAATCTAGAAAATTCTTAGTTTTTTAAAAATTTAAATTTTCCTTTTTATGTTAATAATCGATATTCGATAATGAAACACATTTTACTTATAATATATTATGTATCTACGTATACATATTTTTAAAAAACTATATTTTACATAGTATGATGAGCATAATTGGGCAATTTCTAGAATCGAAGTCACACGATTCGATTATTTTAAAAATCAGATGAATAATTGAACCTGCATAACTAATAATAGGGTTGTAAAAAAAATATAAGTGTATACCTTTCTGGATCCTTTTGAAACAAAAACGTACCTATTCATTGCCCATTTGAATGACATAGGCATCTTTTTGTAAAGATAAACAAAACAAATTGGGGCTTAGAAGTTTAAAAACAAAATATTTAATTTGTAAACAAAAACCCCAAAATGAATTATACTACACTATTTGAAGATGATGTCCCCTGTGTTGTAATGTTTCAGTTTATAGTTTTATCTTTATTAAATAAGTTTTATGTTGACACGTTTTGCAGACCAGACGCCATTACATATTGCTGCATCCCATGGAGCTTCATGTCATACAGTCCAATTACTTCTTATGCATCCTTACATAGACCCTACTATTAAAAATAATAGTGGCGAAACTGCTACAGATATAGCACGACGAAGCTCTAGGTATTACAATGTATTTGATATGGTGGACCCATTACTTGATATTAAAAACCTGCGGTAGGTTACATTTGCTATTTTAATTTCAATGATTTGCTTTTACTGAGGTTTGTTTTCAGGTATTTGAAGTGAAGGAACCATTCCATTAAGCCAAGGAATGTGTAAAATAGTATTTATATTTTCGAAACATTTACAGAATGGTACTTATATTCGCTAAGATATCTATTAGATTTTTGTATAACAATTTTATTGATCTAATGGATATCCCCTAAAGTCACTAGTTTACAAAATAAATATTTAAATTAAAAGTACATATATTAATTTGTAATAATTTCTTGACATCTAAGTACCTTCTTTTTTATCTGCAAAAAGATAAATACAATAGAACGGGAGACACCACAATCTATTTAGACAATATTATTATAGAATCTGTAATATGGCATTCTGAAATATATCAGGTGATTATGGTATTATTAAAAAAATAATTAAATAAAATTAGGTATCTATGAATGGTTTTTATATTTTACAAAGGATTTAATATATTTTAGTTGTTTCCTATGAAAAGAGAAAACACTCTCTCTAACATATTGACAACTTTTTTGTTTTATTATATCTTTAACTGTTACAATATGTAATTTTTTTTATATTTTTAAAATACTTAAATACTGAAATTACTAACCTAGTACATACCAACTTTTTTTACTCCTATAATCAGGTATAGGATTTTGGTGGAATATTGCAACAGCCTTTATATCAAAATATTCAAATATAAAGATTTTGTTTACTAAATTTGAAGAAAAATTTTTAGTGTTTGTTTTTAATTGGGTATAAAGACCAGATTAGCTAAGTATAGTTTAGTTCCATTTTGTGTTATTTTATAATTATTTTGTTAATAAATACTTAGTGTTCAATCACTTAATTGAGGCAGTCTTTCAAGGAAAATGGTTAAAAAAATTCATCTTTAAATTAAATTTTAACATAATATGTGTTCTATCATATATTTTACTGGAGTGACAAAATACATACCTGCAACTTATAGAGATATCTGTGAAAAGGGGAGGAAAATAGACCACTGTATATATATTCCTGCAATTCATATGAAAATTTTTTTTCAAATAATACAATGAGTGCATAACTTCGCACAACTATGTGTAGCCACTATATTTAGTGGGTGTAATGAATATTAGTATTCTAGGACTAACAAGAAAAAGTCTATACAAATAGAGGGATTACAGACTCTAAAAATGCTTGTGATAAATTAATAAAGTTTGTAATTGACTATTACTGTTATGTTGCGAATATAATGATTAGAAAACAGTTATAAATTTTAATCAGACTTGTGTCAGACTGGAGGAATTATGGATATAAATTTTGTTTGAATTTTTTGATAACAAACCTCCAATTAAAGCAAAATATACAAATAGTAATATTTAGATTCAAATTTCATTGATTTTCCTTGAATGGATTCATAGCTAAAAAGTAAGTAACTTTCAAGAACGCATCTTTAAGAGGCTGTAGCCATCTTAGGGGGTTGGTAAAATATTGGAGGCTAATTTCAGGATACTTTATATAGCTGGAAAGAATGACAAATGCATTGAAGTGTTCCATTTTAGATAAAAAAAGTTATATCCGTTTAAAGCAAAATGTAACAGCAAGAATAAAACATTTGGTATAATATTTTGAAATTTACAGATATACCATAATTTATAATTTAGTGTCGTTTAAGTTCTTTAGGAATACCAAAAATTCACTAAATAGGGTAATAATAAGGGTGCGTTTTCCTAGCCTTAGACGACTGACAATTTTTATAAACTGATGAATTCTTAGAATATTACCATACCTATATTACCATCATTTCATATGAATTTCAAGGCATCTAACTATTACCTTCAACAGTTTCTATTTTTTATTTGGTTTAAAGGTACGTTTACCTACTGAATTTTAAGGCGGTTAACCATTTTCTTCAATAGTTTGTATTCTTTATTTTGTTTAAGGGTGCGTTTACCTACCCTTAGATAGTTCACTATTGGATGATACTCTTAGTATGTATGTTTCGTTTTTAATGGCTCACTATTGGCATCACGGAAATAGTAAAATTACTGGGTAACTCAAATGAGAAAAAAGGTTTGCGCTATTTGATAATAATTATGAACAGTGCCAAGATATTTTGCTGCCCCAAGTGAACTATTGTGAAAAAACTGAAAATAGCAATTTTAGGAAATGCCATTTAGTGTCGTTATTTCAATAGAATAAGCTTACAAGAAATAAATTTTCGCCGAAAGAAAATTTGTACGGCTACTAGTTTTCTGTTTTGCATCAATTTTTGCAACTGCTCGTGCAGGGGGTTGTGTACGTCAACTTGCATTGTATTTAAACGCATTGTTTACATATTTCGTTCCTTTGTGTTAATATAATTAATAATATAATTCTGTTTTAATATTTATTTTACCATTTCCGCCAAGTAGGGACTGAAGGACACAGAGGCTCAAGTAAGGACTGTCCTTCCCAAGTATGAAGACAAATATGAACCCTAACTATTAGATCTGTCAACTACCATGCGGTCGTAAATGTAGAAACGACAAAAATGAACATTTTTGTTAATAATAATACCTAACAGGTACTTATAACAGTTAATTCGGTTAGCTGCAGTATTTTGCATTAATTTTTCATTCTTTCGTTCCAAACTCTCAAAACTACATTACAACCACTATCTGCTACCAATAAAATACACGCACAGTTGAATAAAAAGCCCATTTATTCTAAGAAAATTGAACTTTCAATGCATCCACAGCAGTCTTGTTTGAGGCGGGTGATTCCGTTAATTCTCTATTCCCTCTTAAAAGATTTCTACTTACTCAAGTCAATTCTGTATATTTGTTAAATACAACAAAAAATGTATGTCTTAATTTATCAAAATTAATGCAAGCTATCTTAGAACCTAACATAAAATTTGTTATTGCAAATTTATTGTTTTCTCTTGATTGGTTATACAGGGTAATTAATAATAATAATATTAAAAATAATTGCCTTTATTGTGTCCTCGCGTAACAATAAATTAATTAATATAGTTGAACATCATTATAAGTTATTTATAATTATAAGTAAATTGAAAATAATGAATTGCCAAGAAAAAAGATTAAAAAAGAAGAATAAATATGAGGACGGGGCGAAGAGTGGCATAGTAAAAACTCCTTTTCAACTTAACCCCCGAGCGAACATATCACTACACTAGTACATATAAAAATATAATTCTACTCTATACATTCCAATAAATAAATAGATACAAAATAGTCAGAAGCCATATATATGAAAAACTATTAAAGGGAGATATCATAGCTTACCACAAAAATAGACAAAAACGAAAAGTGAAAATTTAGTAGAAATCTATAAAAATGTATGTATAATAAATAAGGTCAGATTAAATAAAGTATAATAACGAATAAAATAATAACGACGAAAACCTGCTCAATAATTACTACGTCTCATGCAGAAGATATTCTTTTATTATTTTTTTTTTTTAATTCAAAATTGAGTAGTATTTATATTCTGCAGGTAAACTATTGTAAAATTTGCAAGCTTGATAAATAAAACTTCTAGTATATAAAGCAGTAGCGTGGCGAGGAATATCTAAAAGACGCGAGTAACGAGGTTTCAATGATGCAGTTTCTTTATGGAGCCTATGTAATTTTCTATGCAGATATTCAGGAGTACAGTTGACCAATATACTTAAGACTTAATATATGTAATTTCAGTGTTACATCAATACTTAATAGAGCTGGTTCATAAATGCAATCGCAGCATCACAGTCTTGATTGATTGATTGAATTGATTTTTAACTTAGAGCTAATTATACTCCTGTGCGGATAGAGTTGTTTTAACGAATTGTAAGATGAGCGACATAAAGTATTAACGTGCTTAGTAAATCTCAATTCATCATCAAGTAAGAGCTCCAAATTTTTGCAATTATCAATAACATCTAACAAAGTTTCTCCTAATTTAACATCGATCTGTAATTTTACTTTGCATTTTTTCTTTTTGAGCCCAAATATTAAGACCTTAGACTTATTTGGATTCAATTGTATTCTGTGAACAGCTGAAATATTAAGTAATAATTTTAGATCGTCGTCATTTGAAGGAGTTACATCTTCTAACGGGAAACTGAAATAAACTTGCGAATCGTCTGCATAATGATACTCTGCACTTGTTTGCAATATTCATAAAAATCCGCGATATAAATACCTATATAGTAAACACCCGAACTCCTAGTATAGATCCCTGGGGTACTCCGTGGGTGACCAGGAAAGGTGTCAGATATATTTGAATTCACAATAACTTGTTGGGTCTTCCCGGTTAAAAAGCTACGAATATAGGAAGAATCGGTGATGTCAAAACCAAAGAAAATAAGTTTGTCGCATAGGACATTGTGTTCAAATGCTTTGAAATAATCTAGAAGGATGAGGCATTCAGTCATAATGTTATTAATTTCAGGGGAAGATAAGGAAAAATAAGTATAATACGAATATGCAATTAAGAAAAAATTTAAATACTGAAAACATATATTTTTAAATCATTATTTAAATCCCCTTTTTACATTGTTACTGTCCCCTGGCGGCTCCAATTCATTCATAGCTTTCAAATCGTCGCGGTGTCGATCTGCTTCAACTGCTCGAACTTAAAATATTTTGCAATAATAATGGTACTCTTTAAAATGGGATGTTTTTAACTATTGACGTATTCGTAATGAAATCTACATGCATGCATTAGTTGTTTCCACTCACCAATAGAGATTTAATGAAATGTCTGCTCGGAAATTCCAGTACGTAGAAAAAACTGCTTGAGAGAGTGCCATTATTATTGTAATAGATTCTACCAGGATCGCCGTGTTATGGTTTTATTTGCTTCTTTTTGAAAATGTTAACTAAATTTTTTTTACATTTTTCTGTCTTAGGCCTTCCGAGTACATGGCTAAAATTAATGACATTATGTGAATCACCTTGTAGAACAAAAGATTTCGTTCATTTATCTTGCAATGTGCTACTGCGCACTGAACTTATAATTTTAAACGCCGTGCAATAATTTCTGTCACAAATATAATAACACTGAAGAAAATTCCAATTAAATATATATAAAATACACCAATTAATGTTTTAATGTTCAGTGATTTTAGCAAGAGCTTCTTGGTCTTGTAATTAGCTTTCTGTAAACTTATTTCATTGTCAAATTCGATTTTGTTGTAATGAAACTGAACAAATCCATTTTCTTTTAATATCTCCAAAGCCTTGTCAAATTTTCCAAATAGTGGAAATCCTTTGACAAAAAATATATGCGCCCAAATAACACGTATTATTACATCAGTAATATGAATTAAAGCTTTTCCTTCTTCATCGATGTAAAGCTTAGGAGCATCATATTTTACTACACCTTCAGTACGAATTGTTACAATGTCTCTTTGGTTTGCTGTCCTATCAATGCACTTTCCATCAAAATCGCAAGGAAAACTGTTTTCATAAATGTACTTTTCAACGTCAGATTCATGGTCCTCAAATGATTCATTAAAAAATGGATGATATCCAATGCCTATTCCGGAGTTCACAATGTCTTCAAGCGTATTGATCTGATGTTCAAATCTTTTCTCTGAAAACAGTAAAAGTAATTTGCTTTTTAAAGCCGCGTTGATATTTATCATACAGAATATGAACAAAGTTAAAAAGAAATTCATTAGTTTAATATTGGGTCTATACGTGGTACTAGTTTCCACTACAAGTTGTAACAGTAACAAAATATCATCCGATATTTTTAATGATACTGAAAGATTGTTGTAACTTCTACGTATAAAATAAATTATAAAAAGACAAGTCAATAATGCAATGAAAAATATAATCCATACATCCATCTGAAAAATTCTCAGAAGTGATTTTATACTGTCTTCTCTTAATCTCGCTTTTGGTGCCACAAATTTTGTTGCTGTTTCTACGTAGGGAAAGGATACGTCGAAATATAAAAATTCATTGAACCTCTGGTGAAATAACCCAATTGCGAAGTCAAATCTTCTGCTCTTTAATTCATTCCATGCATTGGTAAAATTGTCATTGTGTATTTCTCCCCAATAATTAAAGTTGCTGTTAATGTAAGTTATGTTTAAATTTAAATGGCGCGAGATAGTATTTACCAAACTTATTTCTATTCCCTTGTACTCGTAATCTGTGGTATCCATGTTCATTGTATAGGGCGGATACTGAACGTACAGTGCAGTTAACTGACGGTTTTTCCAGTTATTTGCCAGATGAAAGTGAAACAGTTTTTCTTCGAAGAATATTTTTCTCGTGCAAATTCCAGCAGCTGTTAGACGATTGTTATGAGAAGAGTTGTAATTATAAAATGTAATTAAATCTTTTCGGGTTGTTTTTAAAAAAACCACATGATGGATGTAAAAATGATTTAAAACTTCTAATAATCTCATCTCAATGGTATTGCATAGGAAGATAAATTTAGCTCTAGGATTAACGTGGACTATATCCATAAAAATATTTTCCAACATATTTAAATTGGAGGCTACGGAAATGATATAAGCGTCGGGTCTTCTTACGTTGAACATATGAAGACGCTTCCTTGGATCATATTGAACAATAGGGAAATTCAATATTAAATCAAGATTTACTTGAAAAATTAAGTCTTCATGGTTTAGATAGTTTTCGACTATTTTTTCAATACAGGAAGTCATCAAATCTTGGTTTTCATTTAAGGACGGGTAGATTTCCGAGAATAGAATAATTACTAATACAAGAAACCAGTATTTAGTGAATTTTAAACAATTCATTTTTTATAAGTAAGTAAATTATTCTACCTACTTGAAGTTACATTGGTACTGTACAATTCTAAACACATACACAGCAGAAATGGTATAGTAGACATATGGAGATATATTATTATTATGGGGAAACTATGCAATTATTTGAATGTTACACATTAAACACATTTTTTCATGTTGATCCGATACAAACAATAACACGCAATATTATGTACCAAGTATTATACAATTTATAAGCCTATATACATATACCTAACTTAATTTTGCACTGAAACGAACTAGACATAACTATATTAGATAAATGAAAATATTTTTAAAAACATGCTGGCAAGATTCATTTAATTAGTCTCTTAAATTGACAGATCAAGAGCAATATCAAACATCTACTAGAGAAACAACTTTATAGATTAATAAATACTTACTACCCAAAAATTGACTTTCTTATGCATATTTAAATTTAACAAATAATTTATAATTGTTTCAGTAGCTTGATATACTGAGAAAAAACACACTCTTGGAGCAACAGTTTTTTTCGATGTAAACTTTTTGATTGTTGCCGCAAGAATATTTTTCTTGAAGTAAAACAAAGATAATTAAAATAAAATTGCGCCTATTTAAGCTATCAAACAAAATGTTGATGACTTATTGCTGAATTCAATCAGCTTCATAATGTGTTCCATCTATACTCGCGGCAAGAATTTAGACGACTTACGTCATACGAACAAATGAATAATCCATATTTTCATCAAAATATTTAAGAAACTGCAACTGAGGGTACGAGCCCCTTCCCATTTCAGTTGGCCCACCATAGGATTTGGCAGAAATTTTGTTTTTATGAAGCAAAAATAAAAGTACAACATTAACCTGTAAATTTATTTATCTCTTAAACAGTATTTTAAACATAATAAATAAATATGAAGCAACGAAAACCAATATCTAACAGAAAATAAAGACAAATAGAGAAAATAAGAACAAGTAGCGTAAAACTAACAAAACAATTTTAAAATTCACCACTGGGTAACATCGCCTTTATTTTTTATTACAGCCGCAATTCGTTGGGGCATAGTATTAACCAAGCCTTGACATAATTCCGGTGTAAAAGAATCCCATATTTCCTGAAGTCTTTGCTTCAGCTCAGGGATATTTCTAGCAGGATGTTTTCGTAGCACCTTTTTCATCTCATGCCACAAAGTTTCTATTGGTGATAGATCCGGACTGCTAGAAACCCATTCTAAAAGTGCAATACCATTATCCTTTATCCACTTTAATGCTTTCTTTGAGGTGTGACATGCTGCACCATCTTGCTGAAACACAAATTCTTGGCGGGATGTCAAGCATTCTTCCATGATCGGTAAGAGCGATTCTTCCAAAATGGCTAAATATTTGTCCGTAGTCACAATGCCGTCAATAAAATGAAGTTTTCCCACTCCTTTAGCTGACATGCTACCCCAGATCATGACTGATGCAGGAAATTTCACCTTTCGTTTGAGACAGTCCGGATGAGACTCCTCATTTTTTTTTCGAATAACTCGACTGCGACTGTCTCCAACACACACTTCAAATCTGGCCTCATCACTCCATTGTATTGCACGCCATTGCTGAGTTGTCCAATCCTTATGTTGTCTTGCCCACCTTACTCTATTTTTCTTCTGCTGCAGTGTTAAAAGCGGCTTTTCTTTGGCCTAAAGCAAAATATTGTCATTTCTTATTTTCCTACCGCAATTTTGCTTATTAATAATTTTACCTTATAAGTGCCAAAACCCATTTTATGAGCCTCCCTGTGCGTTGTGGATCTCGAAATTCGTCTCCCAACAGCGTCACTCCATAGAGCACTTAGCTCTAAGTAATTAGCTAGCCTATTTTTCTGGATAATCCTCTTCAACGAACGTCTATCCACATTTGTAATTTTGCTTTTTTTAATATATTGGGGCCTTGCAGCAACTGAGCCGGTATTTTTATACAGTCTAACTATGTTTCTTACACTATACCGCGATAACTCTAATAAATTTGCAATTTCCGAATTTGATTTGCCGGAATTGAAAAATTTAATAATAAGTGAACGAATTTTCTCATCAATAACCTTTCCTCTACCCATTTTAAAAAAACACAACTTCTTAAGTACTTGAAGCTATACTAAATGCGTACTGACAGCTATATGAATATTAGCAACTGTCACGGTGTCAGTTTTCCACAGCAATATTTGAATTATAGGCATCCTTTGTACCAGAACAAACATAGGTTGATTTGCTGTATTTACAAAATTTGTGCTTTTCCTTGCAAATTTAAATAGAGAGCAAGGACTTTGGTATTTTTTACTGGACATTATTTAATATACTCTGCTAATTACTTTTGGGCCTGAAAACAACCTGTAGTATTTGTTATGTTTTGGTGCTGGCCAAAAAACTAATATTTCAGTAGGTGGGCCAACTGAAATGGGAAGGGGCTCGTAATACAACTATATATTACACTAAAAGTTTGCATTATATATTGCACTAAATTGCAAAAAATTATTGTTTTTAACGCGACTAAATATCAAAAATTACGTTGGCAATAAAACAGTTGCGTAACTTCTGATGATTTAATTCAATAATTTTTCTTTATTGTTTTCATTTTCAATATTGTTTGACATAAAATTACACCGATATTAAATGAACTGTTATTTTGTTTAACGGTGTTAAATTTTTAAATTAAACATTTCTAATTAATTATCTCCAAAAAATATTAATTTCAAAGTGAAAACTATTTTAGTTTAACATTATGGAATGTTGTTCCAAATAATTATTGAAATAAAATATCCAACGGGCGAAACCCATAAAAATCATTTACAGGATAAGTTAACTGTTAAAAAAAGAAAATAAATAAAAACATGAATACAGAGTCATAGTAAAACACTAAAATGCGAATACAAAAAAAAATGTATAAATAAAATTAGACAACATATAAGAAAATATGCATCAGTACAACAATAAATACAAAAATTAAAATAAATTGAAAAACAATAGGACACATAAAAGGTTACCCGAAAAGTTGTTTTATATCACGATGTGTACATGATAAAATATCTAAGTTACTTCCTACTTCATGATAATTATTTAAAATTTGGTGCAATGGGGATTTAATTAACATATTTGTACGAACATGTGGTATGGCAAATAAACTGTTGAATCTACTATTAGATCTCAGCGCTCTAAAATTTATGCAAGTTAAGTGCATCGTCCGACATGAAGTCGGTAATGACCGCTAGATGCAGCTTGTTACATTTTGCGTAACCTGTAGAGCACCAGAAGATAAATCCTTACCGACGAGGTTTGCTAGTAGAGAATGTAGAGATGGGCGGTGCGAGTCTTGGGATAGATTCGGTTCATTCGGATCCACGGCATCTGCAGACCCGTTCCGTTGGACCCGTTTCATGGGTTCCGGGTGGGGACACCCTGTGTTGGGGTAGTGTCTGAACCTGTCGGATGCTGATATACTTTTAGATCTTAAATTTTAATTCTGTAAATCTTTTAAGGTGTAAACGCAGTCGAGGAGAGCGGAGAAGGGGCCCGGGGGCCCACGTCTACAAGGTGAAGGCGTTCGACTGTTTATACGACTGTATATTGCCGCGCACTATAACATTTAATAGCTGTTTAGACATATACAAAATTTAACATTTTCGAACGTTAGCGATTAACGATATAATATTTATATACAACAGTTGCGTAATTGTTAAATAAAATGAATAATATCAATATCGTGGATTGAATAAATACATTTTTAGGTTCCTCGAATCAACACTTTTACCTTGACCTAAAATAAAAATGGAATATTGAAATAATAAATATTTATTGACATTTTTAAAAGGTTAAGTAGTTTTAGGGTTTGCCATATATTACCCATTACCGCGAAACACTGTTAATCTAACAGTTTCTGAGTAAATTTAACAGTTTTTTTCTCAGTGTACTTATAAATTTTTGTAGTTATTTCACAAAATTATAATTTTTAACATTTATCTCATGGTTTTTTAAGTGTTTTTTAATTTTCCATAACAATCCAGAGTATTTCAGAAGTATTTCTTTGACCTTTAGAATATAATAGCTCTCTTCAAGCAAGGAATCCAGACTGGTTCCTAACTGTCAAAAACGCTCGTCCAACTATTTATTGCATGATGTTTACTGAAAATAAATTCATAACATTACTGGTCGAATATTGTTGACTATTTGAAACGAGCCTGGATTACTTGCTTGAACAGACCTAACATTCTAAGCTTTGATCTCCCTGAGAAAGTGGTTAAAGTTTTTGTACTTAGTCATTGTTAACCCTGTACAGGGTGTCCTTCAAAGATCTGTAAAAGACGCTAGCACATATTCCTTAGACTAAAATATGATATAGTCCAACTTACTTAGTCCAAAAATTAATAATAAGATTGTAAGTAAATATTTATCTTAATTATTGGCTACAAATGACTTTTGTAGCCGTCTAGATTGGATTGCGATCGACGCCCTTAAATCTTATATAAGCATTAATCATTATTTATCACATTCATTACACTACCCTATTGTTTTTTTTCTAGCATAAGTCCTTATAACTGACAGTGTCAATCGCAATCTCGCTGGATAACCGTGGCATACCCTGTATGTGTACGTTTTCATTTCGTTTTAATAAAATCAAGCAAATACGCTTAGGTATACGATTTTAAAATATAGGAATGATAATGAATGAAGGATGAATATTGTTTGTATCAGAGGGAAAAAAGTGTTCCATACTGTATGTAATTTGAATAATTACATAGTTTCTCCACAGTCTATGTAAGTCCATTATGTCATTATTTATAGTAGTTATTACCTCTACAGTTACAACAACGCAATTTTCTAATGTACGATGACGCGTATAACGATTTTAATTAAAATAAATTTTTTTAAAATTTTCCAGGTATTGACTTTCTGTCAATAATTATTATTATACTATTTTACGAAATATACCATTCGTAAATAACGAACCAGATATAATTTCCTGCACTGAAAATTTTCATTTAACCGTATGCAGGGTGTTTATTAAAGAATGGGCCATACTTGAAGGCTAGCTTTCTTGGATAAAAATGAGGCGATTTAAATCACCTTACCTTAGTAGCATCTTACTTCTTTAAGAACTTATAGGCCCGAGAAAGTAGTTATAGTTAAATGTATAAATTATTCTACAATCTTGGGTGTTCAATAAACAGTGGGTCATACTTAAACAAATATAAAGTGATTTAAGTCAACTGGTTATTGTTGTTGTTAGTAGCGGCGCGGATTGCCCGCAGCACTCAGGTCTAAGACCCATTGTACATGCCGCTGATTATAGAGTTCAAAACAGGCCCGTGCTGCGCGCAAAAGCTAGCACCAGCTCTGTTGGAATCTCTCTAATGTCTTGAGGAGACAGAAAAGCCGTCCAAAGATATTTGTGTCTTTTTACCATTAAATAGACACAGTTACAAAGGATGTGAATCGAATCCTCATCTGCATTGTCGCAAAGTCTGCACCTCACGACATTGCTTAAGCCAATCCTATGAGAGAAAGAGCTCTGACACCTTCCAGGTTCACAGAGAGGTGATCCTGAAGGATAGAAGCGCTCGTAAAGCTGCCTGGCTGTCTGTGCACACTTTAATATGCTAAATTATATATCTTCTCCTGATATTCTCGTAAACACAGGCAGAGATAGCAAATACTTCAGCCTCAAAGACCGTGGCGTGTTTCCCTAAGGAGTGAAATAAATTCACTCTTAGTCGTTCTCCATAGATCCCCACTCCTGAGCTCTAGTCTGTCTTGGACCCATCCGTGAACCAGAGGAGTCCTTTTGAGACCTGAGCGTCAGGATTAACAAACCAGGCTTCTCTAGTTGGAAATTCTATCTCACAATTTCTTTGAAAAGCATAGGTAGGGGATATCTTGTCGCTGGGTGCAACAAGAATCTCATCACCAACTGATGTGTCGTGATTTTTACCTTTCCACATCCCCCACTGTTTTAGCCGATAAGAGCACCCTCTCGGCTCCGGCAAGTCGCTGAAATTTTTTTAAGCGCTGAATAATAATGACCCGTCGAACTGCAGTCCACCATACCACAGCAGCGTAAGTAAAAGAGGGGCTGATCACTGCAGTATAAAGCCACAATGTAGCTTTTGGATTAAGCTCCCACATTTTTCCAAAGAGTCTACTGCAAATCCAAAAGGATGCAGTTAACTTAGTATATCTTTACTTCCTCAAAAAGTTATAGACTTGGCATGGTATTTAAAATAAATACTTTCTCGGACTTATAACTTCTTACTCACCTTATTCTCGTCCAAGGAAGCTGCCTTAAAGTATGGTCCACTGTTTAATGAATACCCGAGGTTGTAGAGTAATTCATACATTTAAAAATCAAACTTGAAAAATGCAGTTTTTCTCTAAAATGATGCATTTTAGCGACATGGAACAAGTGTAGCTTTTTTAAAACTAATTGAATGCTGTTTCAAAATAACGAATTTTCCAAAAATCTCCCTGCCTAAAGAAAATCAGAAAGAAAAAAAATACAATGGCACAGGCGTTTAAACGTCCTGTACATTTAACACAAAAATAAAACAGATAGTTGCGTGTTTCAAACAAAACCTTCATGTACAAAATTTGAATACGATTATCTAAAAATAAATAAAGTAGCATAAAAAAAATTAAATAAAAAAAACAACTTTATATAACTCTATAACTTCTTAAGGAAGTAAGATTTTACTAAGGTAAGTTGATTTAAATCACCTTATTTTCGTTCGAGGAAGCTAGCCTTAAAGTATGGTTCATTCTTTAATAAACACCCAGTATACAAATTGTCTGCCTTATAAGATACGGGGTGTTAAAGTTGAACATTAAAAATTGTCTTTTCTCAATAATTTTATACGTATTACTTTGAAATTTACTAGTATCATCGACAATGCGCCAGTGCGGAAGAACAGTAAAAATTGTGGGGAATATGTTATCGATACTATCAGTTATTTAATATATCATCATTGGCAAAAATGGATATTTCGATTTAAAAAGTTGTCGTGAGATTTATTATACAATTACTCATTGTATTTTTCAAACTGCAAATTAACATTGATCATTTTAAGTAAGCAAAATATTACAACTGCATTGGACGATGCGCGTAAAATAAAAATAAAAAATTATGAAGGTTCGGGAAAAAGGGTTAAATAGTTAAAAAATTCTTAGTTAAATGTTAATTTGCCTAACAAAGTAGAACAATTTCAAATAATTCTGTAATATTCGTATTTTCTGATTTATCTATAAATAATGATTAACAACAAAGTTTCCAAAAATGTTGATTCTGTAGTTCGTATTTGGAACAGCTGCCTCACTAGTTTAACAAGTCACGAACCACCACTGTATTCACTACCACTAAATTCACACACATTTCAGAACCGAAATTAAAACACATTCTTCGCCCATGACTAACAACCTAATCGCGAATATTCCAGAAACGATGATAGGTGGGAAGATGGTTATATGAAATTTAATTAAAATTAAGCAACATGGAATCCAAAAACTGAAACATATATAGGATGTTTCATTTGAAATAAGAGAGTTGATGGGTATTTCCAATTGTAACCGAACGTTGTCAAGTCTCTAAAATGTTTTTTCTTAAATGGCGCATATGATACTAAAAGTAATATCAAGGTTTGAATTAAGTACTTTTAAATCAGCGTTTAAAATACAGTGTATATGGCGTACTTAGTAAAAGCTGGGGCCCCCGGTATATTAGTGTTTGGAAATGAGCTTTTTCTAATATATCTGTTAAGAAAAAAATGGCTTTATGCTACAAGTAAAGTCAAGTGCGTGCTCTTAAGCTACCTTACCTTAAAAGAGAACCACTAAAATTAATTATTAGAATTACTAGAATTGTTTTAATATCATACTAGATATTATTTAATTGAATTGAATGGAAAAATTGACAGCTGACATGAGAATTGAATTTAGCTCCCTCAAAAGCCCAAACTCTCATGTGAAAAGAGAATATTTACTTTTCTATTCTTCGTTGACAGTGTATTGACAGCTGTCAATGGCCAATTTGTCCAATCTGACATGAGGGTTGAATCCAGTAACCTCAAAAACATTACCCTATATATACTCGCGACAAGAATTCAGACGACTTACGTCATACGAACAAATGAATAATTCGTTATATTTTCTTCAAAATATTTAAGAAACTGCAACTGATAGTAATGAAACTATATACTACACTAAATATTTGCATTATATATTGCACTACATTGCAAAAATTGATTGTTTTTAACGCGACCAAATATCGAAAATTACGTTGACATAAAAAACAAATGTAAATGTAACGTCAGCCGTGACGTAAGACGTTTGAATTCTTGACGCGAGTATATTAGAATAATTAAAATAAGCTTTTGACATCTGTAAATAGTATTGAAAATGAATAGTTTTGCAACGGGTCAGGGGAGTTTTGGCAGCTCCGTATCTGCCAAAATGTTCATTTTGGCACTTTGTGGCCATGAAGACTTTTGTTCAGGATGACAAAATCTACAACATATCAAAAATTCAGACAATTTGACAGAAACCCAATTTCCATAAGATTATTGCGGGGTCCTTTGTACAGAGAAATTGTAAACTATTTGTAAAAGAAGATGGAGTTCACGTAAAAGAACTAGCATTTTCGACACATCCATTTATTTACTTCAGTTTGGATACTGTTAGAATATACGAGCTATTCTCCACATTTAGGAGATCATCTGACTGACGAAAATCGATTGAACGTTTCAGTGCAATATTTTTGTAACATGGACAAATTTGAAAAAACTGGGTATATGGTTTGAGTAAAACATCAAAATTCAGCATGTCAATATTTGTGGATTCGTAATTGTTCAACTCCTCAACAACTTCGATCGCTTTTGACTCAGATTATTATGAAAAATGTTGCATTTCTGTCAACGTTAAGAACATAATGGAATGCCCTAGCTTTAACAGAAAGGCAATAGACGTCACAAATTAGGCAACCATCGTTACAAGTGTCATTAGATAATTGGCGCGCAAATTTACCTGTAAAATTCTACCTTAAGAGAAGGTGACTTAATAGTCAAAATAAATAAAACTTGAACAACAGTTCTACTAATTTGAAGTTGATGGGCACTGCGTGGTGGGTATCAGCTATTGTGGGTAATGTTGTGCATCTGGTGGCATAAAGAGGTTGCCGTCACTACCGTTTACTATAGATCTGTTAACGTAAGGAATCCGAAATAGTTTGAAACTGTCAGAAATATTCGTCCAGTAAAGTTATGAATTTGTTTTCAGTAAACATCATGCAAGAAGTAGTCGTTTTTGACAGTTTGAAACCAGTCTGGATTCCTTGCTGGAATAGACATTATTCAAGAAAAAAGACCGGCAAGACATTAATAAGTGATTTTGCTGTATGATGCCCGCCCCCATAGTGCATTACAAAAGAGGTTATTTAGAGGCTCGGTTGGAAGGTAATTTCATATACTCTCTATTTTCCTGATCTTGCTCCATATTTTCTGCTTCCGTTGCGTGTTATAGTTAGCTTGTGAATTTTACAATTTTAAACTACGTGATTTCTTGAGACGTGGAATAAAAAAACTGACAGAGGGAAATAATCTATGACAATATACAGGGTGATTCAGGTTTAATCTTGATAACTTCAGGAATCGATAGAACAGGTTAAAATAATTTTCATTTGTGATAAACTTATTTCCTAAAACGCATCGTTTCTGAGAAAGAGGGCGTTGAAGTAGGAATTTTTTTCTCGTTTTTCCCTTATAACTTTTGAACCACTTATCCGATTTAAGAAATTCGGAACACAAACACTCCTTATGATCTTACATAAGCTTCTTAAGTTTGAACTACCTACCCCTCTTAGAAGTGTATTTTGTATGCTACTCCCCTCTTACTTTATTTCAAAACTACAAAAAAAAAATAATTTCAATAAAACATCTACACATCACTTCAACCTGATTAATTTCGAAACTTTTTCGTCTCCTGTTTTTTTTTCGACGTTTGGTCTTGTTTCTGAAATATTCAAAGAAATTAGTGACAGTGTACACCACCACACACCAGCCGCGTAAATTTCATTTAACGTTATAGCAACCCATGAAAACAAAACTCAGTGATTTGTGTAAACTGACGTTTTGGGCGCCGCGATAGCCGAGGTGGCTGTTATCTTATCAACTACTAAAAAAATACAATAATTGTTCAAAGTGCATTCCTCCAGCCTCAATACATTTTTGGCATCGACGAACTAGTGTATTAACTGCACCTGCTATTTGAACAGGATTGTTTTTTATGTCATCACAAGCATGTCTTATTCTTTGGATCAATTCCTCACGGGTATGTACTGGCTCATCATACATAATTGCTTTTAGATGGCCCCAAACGAAATAATCCAGAGGATTTAGATCTGGCGAGCGCGGAGGCCAAGCCACTGGTCCTTCGCAAGGAATCCACATATTTAGGTGGTTGCTGGGTTGCCCTCCAATCCATCGACGAGGACAATTCTCATCCAACCACTGCCGTACACTTGCCTTCCGTAATGTGCAGGGGTACCATCCCACTGCATCTAGTTCCCTTGGCGTAAATTTAAGGGGACATCGTCAAGCACGTCGGGGAGAGAATTTTGCAGAAACTCATGAAATAAATGCCCATTTAAACGAGGAAACAAAATATGCGGCCCACAGAAGTTATTTAAAACACCTATCCACACATTTACACTAAACTGCTGCTGAAATGAAGATTGTCTGACACATCGAGGATTGACCACTCCAAACGTGAATGTTGTGGTAATTCACAATTCCAGCTTTTGTGAAATTAGATTCGTCGGTTCATAAAACCTTACGCAGAAATTGTGGATTCATTTTTGTTGAATCTAAAACCTATCTACAAAAATTTAAACGTTTTTCAGCATCTCCTGGCAACAAACCTTGAACTGGTTGGAGATGGAAAGCCTTTCGATGATCTTATTTGAGTGCTCTCGGTACTTTTGATTGAGATAAATGGAGTTGCCGAGCTGCTCGGCGTGTGCTTAAAGTTCTATCGATATCAAAAAGATTAAGAATTCGCTGATTATTTCTTGGTGGTACATTACAATTATGATCATTGTAGCGGCGCAAACAAAAACCTGTGCATTTGGAATTCTTCTATTAGGGAAGCGTGTTCAATACTCTCGAACTGACGCGTTGGAATTTCCGTCACAGAACTCATAAACATAATGTATATCGGCATGTTCATTCATTTGTAAACGTTCTTGGCAATTTTTTCTTAGCACTAAAAATGCTCTTTAAATAATACTTTTGACAATGATTTTCACAAACGTTAGTTTACACAAGTCACTGAGTTTTGTTTTCATGGGTTGCTATAAAGTTAAATGAAATTTAAGCTGCTGGTGCGCTACACTGTCACCAATATCTTTGAATATCTCAGAAACAAGACCAAGCGTCGAAAAAAAAAACAGGAGACGAAAAAGTTTGGAAATTAATCAGGTCAAAGTGGTGTGTGATGTTTTATTGAAATTATTTTTTTTTGTAGTTTTGAAATAAAGTAAAAGCGGGGTAGCCTACAAAATACACTTCTAAGAGGGGTAGGTAGTTCAAACTTAAGAAGTTTATGTAAGAACATAAGGAGTGTTTGTGTTCCGAATTTCCCTTAAATCGGATAAGTGGTTCAAAAGTTATGAGGGAAAAACGAGAAAAAAATTCCTACTTCAACGCCCTCTATCTCGGAAACGATGCGTTTTAGGAAACAAGTTTATATCAGAAATGAAAATTATTTTAACCTGTTCTATCGATTCCTATGAGAACAAAATACATATTTTATTTGTTAAAAGAAGTAAATAAAAATGCAATTTTAATCGCTACGAAATTATCTATCATTTCAATATTTTTCATATCGAACTACAAGATTGAATCGAAGCAGTCCTTTCATTAGGAAAATTATATATGCGTATGATGTGTGTCAAAGCAGGAAAAATTGTGTTCTTTAATGTAAGCCATTTTAGTAATTATACGGTTTTCTTTAATGTACAGAAATCCATTATGTCATTTATATACATAAAGAAAGTGCGTAAAAATTGTTTAAAAAAATGGGTGTTGAAAATTTTAAGTTTTGGTTCTTAGCGCTATTAAATGTTACACTATTTTCAGCGAATTGCTCATTATGTGAAAAAGACGATGTGGTTGCTAGGTGCCTTGAGAATATTATTGAGAAATATTTGAACCCTGAAGATTTAATTATACAGATAAATACGAATATATTATAGTTATGAATTTTACTGCTGTACAATATGACCCAAGAAAATATTTTAGCATATTCAGTATGAGGAGACCAGATGCTTAGATGCTGAATTTGAAGCTGATGTCTTGAAGTCCATATTTAAGGATATAATACACTTTAATCCTAGAACTAAATTTATTTTCATATGCAACGAGATTAGACGCGATTTTTTGAAATTATTAAATTATTTTTATATACATCACGTAGTTCTATTTAAATTAAATCAATCAAACCAAATTTCTCTTTATAGTTATGATCCTTATCATAAAAATCGCTTGAGCATGAATGGATACTGTTCCAAAAACTATGTTTTGGAAGATAAGAAACTATTTCCAGTACAGCTTACCAACTGATTGGAAAAATACAAAGTTAACTGTATTGTACGTAGAATACCCTCCATATGTTATAGACATCAATTCTACAGATCATCAAGGAATAGAAATGAGCTTAATAAACGTTATAATGTCTCATTTAAAAGTGAATGTAAGTTACGTTAAAAGTGACTTTGATTATTGGGGAGAAATAGAGAACGAAACTTTTATCAATTCATGGGGAGAATTACAGAGCAGGCAGTTTGACTTCGCATTTGACATGTCTGTCGCATATTTGGATGATTCAGTAAAATTTGTTGCACCAAAAGCAAAATTACAGGATAATATAAATACACTCACGGGAGCCTTCCAAATAAGCGTATGGATCATGTATTTCTCGTCATTATTTCAACTTTTTTGTTGATATTCCGTATTATTCGCAAAGCTGCATATAACTGTTCTAATCTCAACGAAATAATGAACGACATTTTATTTTTGGTACAACTTGTAATCGAAAACAGCGTAACATTTAATGTCAATAGTAAGTTCGTACACATTTTTCTAACGTTATGCATCTTCTTTACATTTAATATGAATGCAGCTTTTAAGAGCAATTTATTTTTACAGTTCAGTGAAGAGAAGTTTGAGTATCAGATTAACACTTTGGAAGATACTGTTAACTCCGGAATAGGGATTGGTTATCATCTCTATTTCAATAATTTCTTTGAAAATTACGAATCAGATTTCAGAAATCATATCTATGAAAAAAGTATTGCTTGTTCATTTGGTTGGGAGTGCAGTAATCGTACGGCAAATCAGAGAGAGATTGTGGTAGCTTAGACGGAGGGGCAATTTAAGTATTTTGCTCCCAATGACTATGTAGACGAAGAGGGAAAAGCTTTACTTCACTTAACCAAAGTTATCGTACGTCAATTTCCAGGTTACGCATTCTTTGTTAAGGGCTTTCCACTATTTACCAGATAGATATTAATAGATATTTGATGATCCTGATTGGAAATGTATTTTTTGAACTCCAGTACAGGAAAATCGAATTAGAGACTGAGATCAGTCTGCAAAAGGCTACTTACAAGAGTGAAAAGCTATTAAAAAAGTCATTAGATTTTCCGAAACTAATTGGGGTATTCCACTTTTATATTGCAGGTGTTTTTACGAGCTGTATTGTCTTCTTGATAGAGTACTTCTCGTTTCATTTCAAGCTACAATTGAATATCGATATTTGTGAAATATGACGTGATGTTTATAAAATAAATGATATTTAATAATTTGATTCTGTTCATAAGTTCTAGTTAATGCTTCATATATAAAATTATTAATATAGATATTGTGGAATGTAGGATATTAAAAAGTTTTCTGAAGATATGTGCTTTAATAATGTATTTATAAAATAAAAGTTATAAAAAAAATAAATTATGTAACTAATTAGCTAGCCTTAGTTTCCTTAAACTACATGTATATATAGGGTAATTCACAACTTATCCGAACAAAAAATTGGGAATAGATACGTCATGAAAAATAGAGTCAATATCGTAAAAAAAGTGTAAAATCCTTATAGTTTAAAAAATATATATACAGGGTGTCTGGAATTATGCGTCAAGGCTTCAGGAGTGATACAATAAAGTGAACCGTTTCTGAGAAAAACAACTGCAAACATTTTCATGTGTTAACACTGTTTGATATTCACAGTTTCAACTCTTCAGTACAAAATTTATTCACTAGCTACATTATTAAGTAACATTTTTCTGTAGTCTATGCTCTTATCGAAAGTTATCGAAATGTTGTCCTTCCATTTCGACACACAAATTCATTCTTCTCAGAAAGTTGCGACGAACCCTGAAGAATATGCCCTTGCTCTTATTATTGCACAACTGTCAATAATTCGTTGCCTCAGCTCTTTCACGTTATTCACAGGCTTTCTGCATACCAGTGACTTAACAAAGGAAAAAGTCGATCGGGTTCAAGTCGGGCGATCTGACAGCTCACTCTATGAATCCACCATGCCCTATGCACCTCTCAGGGAAAATTTCATTGAGGTGCTCTCTCACCGTTAAACTGTAATGAGGCGGTGCACCGTCATGCAGTAGCCACATTACACGTCGCACTCCAATAGGAACGTTTTCCAACAAAACTGTCAAATCATTTTGTAGAAAGTGTAGGTAAACCTCACCACCAAGCCTTTGAGGAAAGAAATGTGGCCCAACTAAATGATCTCCCACAATGTCAGTCCATACATTCACAGAAAATTTATTCTGGAACCCACGTTCCACCACTAAATGAGGATTCTCGTCACACCAATAATGTTTATTATGTAGATTTATTACACCATCACACCCGAATCCAGCTTCATCCATGAAAAGAATTGAATTGATGAAATTTCTGTTGCCATCATGGAGATTTATAATTGTCCTACAAAAATTCAGTCGTGAAGTTGGATCTCTAGGGAGTGGGGCTTGGACCTTTTGATAGTGGAATGAATGCAGGAGTTGTTCCTGCAAAATTTCTTGGACTGAGCTTTTGGGAATATTTGCCTGCTATTCAATTAAACTGACGCTTATATCAGGATTATTATCAACCACATCTAAAACACGAACTTCAGCCCCAGGAGTTCGTCGTGTGCGACCGACATCAAACCGCCTCGTCTTAAAAGAGCCAAACTCACCTAATCTCTGATGGACAGTACTGAACAACAGCGGTCGTGGAATTCTTCTATTTGGAAATGCATCTCGATACAAACGTTTTGTTCTTGATGCATTTCCCGCAGCTAAGCCATAATAATAATGCATGTCGCGCAGCTCCTCATTCGAATATTTATTATAATTATTATTGTTATTATTATTATTCATTTTATCAGTTTTAACCACGATACTTATTACACACAAATGATCACAATAAAATAATTCGCATAAATATTATCTGTTAAAAGTAGCTAAAGCAGCATTAAGTTATTGTTTTCAAAGCCTCCTTTGTAAATCTTAAAAATCAGTTTAAAGCAGCGTTAACGCATGATTTCAATAATTTTTGATACTTTTTTAACATGGTGCTGTTCAAATTTATAAAGCGGTGAAAACAAAAAAGTTGTGAGCCATGGATCGAAAAATAAGGTCAGGTTAGGCCCTTTGGCACTGGAATATTTGCATCATATTTGGAACATAAATCTACAAGGGCACTAGTAATACATAGAAAAGACTTGGAAAAAATCAAATCACAAATAAAAATGTTATCTAAGAAAAACTAAACAAATTTTTTTTTGACACCCTGTATCTCCGTTAATATTGAGTTATCGAAAAATTGTTATAGGATTTCGTGACCCTAATTTCTTGTGAGGAATCACCTCCTGAAGTCTTGACGCATAATTTCCGGACACGCTGTATATTGAAGTTGTAGTATTTTCAACCTTTACATCGCTAGACTACTCCGATTTTAGTATTAATGGTTTTGTGATAGTTTTTACGTTAGTTATAATTAGTGTTAAAAATTACTTACGTATATAGCAACTCGGAGTTGATGGATATCATTTTAATTTAGGGTTAAGTAAAACAAAATGTTTTAGCAGCTTCTCGTCTGTACGCAGATTGGCTTCTCGGTAGACATGCAGCTATTTTTACCGCGGTGTTACAACGCGGGCGTGACACGGGAAATTTGCAACCAAATCGTGGAAGAGATGGAGATCCAGGGTGTTCACGGCGTATGACAGCAACTGAGAACACATTTTAGAGATTGTTGAAGAGAATCCCCGAATAGATACCAGGCAAATCCCTCAATAATGGTCAGGTGATTTCCGGGCTGGTTGCCACGTCGTCGGTTTAGAACTCTTGACGTTTTGAGAGACATATCGCTCTCTTCTTCAGAAGTTACTCTGAAACTGGAGATCTACTGGTCGTCGCACTATTTATATCAGGGGTGGTCACTGATCCATGATGTTCCGGCGGGGTGGTCACTGATCCATGATGTTCCGGTGGGGTGGCCACTGATCCATGATGTTCCGGTGGATTGCTTTCACGGATGAATCGTTTCCAAATACCGGGCAGATTCACGCCACCGTCCCTGTTGAAATTGTTCGGATTTTTATGAATTTCTATAGCTTCTCTGTATAGCCGGGGCCAAAATCTTCTCTCTCTTACTAACATGCTGGCTTCACTTAGTTCCACCGTGTGTCCCGTGTCCGCTCTATGCTCTGCTACTGCTGATTTTTCCCAGTTGTTATTTTTGAGGTGACTCTTGTGTTCCTTTAAGCTTGTGTTGATGTGCTTTCCTGTATGTCCTATATAAACCTTTTCACAGGAACAGGGGATGCTGTACACACCGGGGCCCTGGAGATGGTCGCTGTTGCAGGTCTTCGAAAAAGCTGCCGCCACCTTTTTCATAGCGCTAAATACTGTGTTGATATTTCTTTTCTTCAAAAGACGTCCGATTTTATCTGTACAGCCTTCCACGTAAGGTAGGTATGTCATCGCTAGGTACTCCATTTTTTCCCTGGGTGTATGTCTTCTCCTGATAGCTCGTTCAATATTTCTTTTCGTGTAGCCATTTCCTCTCAGGGCAATGCGTAGGTGTTCCAGTTCCACCTCCAAGTGTCTGGGTTCACTAATAATCCGGGCTCGATGAATCAAGGTATCTATGATCCCCTGTTTCTGAGCTGGATGGTGGTGAGATTCAGCATTTAAATATCTGTCAGTGTGAGTTGGCTTCCTATATACTCGATGTCCTAAATTGCCATCTAGTGGCGGTGGCGGCAGCTTTTCCGAAGACCTGCAACAGCGACCATCTCCAGGGCCCCGGTGTGTACAGCATCCCCTGTTCCTGTGGAATGGTTTTATATAGGACAGACAGGAAGGCACATCAACACAAGGTTAAAGAAACACAAGAGTCACCTCAAAATAACAACTGGGAAAAATCGGCAGTAGCATAGAGCGGACACGGGACACACGGTGGAGCTAAGTGAAGCCAGCATGCTAGTAAGAGAGAGAAGATTTTGGCCCCGACTATGCAGAGAATCTATAGAAATCTATAAAAATCCGAACAATTTCAACAGGGACGGTGGCGTGGATCTGCCCGGTATTTGGAAACGATTAATCCGTGAAAGCAATCCACCGGAACATCATGAATCAGTGACCACCTCTGATATAAATAGTGCGACCACCAGTAAATCTCCAGTTTCAGAGTAACTTCTGAAGAAGAGAGCGATATGTCTCTCGAAACGTCAAAAGTTCTAAACCGACGACGTGGAAATCAGCCGGAAATCACCCGACCATTAACGACAGCCACGGAAGCCTACAAACTAAATCCCTCAATAAGTACAAGGAATGTCTCACTCAACAGTATGGCGTATCATAGACGTATCTATATACATATAGATACGTATATGATACACGTACATTGTATACTATATACAGGGTGTCCAAGCATTAATACTAACGGATTATCCCTTACGAATTAGATTTTGCGAATGGTTGTTGCAACAAGATGCTCAAAATCCCAGATTTACAGCTGACGTGTTAGTTACAGGTGAAGCTAATTTACACGGAATGGTATGTATAACATGAGCATTATGTTATGTTTGGGATTCTGAAAATTCGCACGCAATTCAACGAGATCATTTCCAATAACGTTTTTTCTTAAATGGGCAGGTATTATCGATGAGCGCTTGATTGGACCATTCATTTATCAAATCAAATAGATGGGGTTCAATAGATGTGCCCTTATCTGTCCAACTCCGAATGTGATTCTTGCACGATGGTGTCCCGCCAACTCATTTTCGACAAAATGTTCGGTATCTTGAAGTTCAAGGGATGCAATGGATTGGGTAAGAAGGACCGGTACCATGTCCGCCACGAGCTCCTAATTTAAATCCTTTGATCTTTTTGTGGGGATATAATATTAAAAAAAGAAACGTGTCGCATCGAAGTGGACACTATTGATGATTTACCCGAATATTTCATAGCTGCTTCAAATAACTTACAAGTTCAACACATACAAAGACCAGAAATATTTGTATTAGTTTGTAGAAACTGGATAAGATGGACCCAAATGTGTTTACTTGTCGGAGAACAAAATTTTGAACATCAAGTATGTCAAATTATTTTATTAATTAAAACCATAAATTAAATTAATTATTTAATGATAACATTAGCGGCTAAAGCAGTTGAATTTTATTTATTTACTTCTATCAATTTTTTATCCATTCATTTTTTATTAGACTTTGCCGCGGTGCTGGCTGCCGACTGCAAGTTTTGCTTTGAGCAAGGGCAGATGTTACATAGTTCAGTTTCCAGTGCCGTGCAGAGGTGTATTTTTAATTTATTTTCAAACTGCCCTTTTTGTTTTTTTTACAAAATTATATTTGTAAGAGTATGTACATTCAAAAAACTTTTTTTGGATAAGTTCTGAGCCACTCTGTATATTTTAATATTTTTAAACCATGTTTCTTAAAAATAGACACATAACTATAGGGGAGCCCAGGGAGTCAAGGTCCAAGTATTCCAAGTTCAAGTAGTCATCCAAGTATTTCTAATTTTTGTAAATATACTCGTTACTAGAGTTAATAATTTAATTGTACTTGCATTATTATGACTATTTATTTTTAGTACATGGTGCCTCAGTATCTTCCTTTTACCTCAAAACTGATTTTATGTAAAAAGGTAAAATTGTGTTTCTGCTCCAAAATTTACAAATTGTTCTGTACTTATGTGACAAACTTTTATATTTATCATTTTTAAGAAATAAATCTGAATGTAAAAGTTGAGAAATAGCTATTTATGATATACGTGTTAAAAGTAAGATTTTATTTTGTGAGTGAAGATGATTAAAAAACGAGCGTAGTTTTTTAACTAACGAACAAAATAAAATCACTTTTAACACGTATATCATACAATATTTTTTCTACAAAACAATCGGAAGAACTTTAAACTCAATAAAAATAAGAAATTAAAAAATACCACACAGATTGCAATGTTTATGAACCAAAATTTTCGTAGCAGCCACTGCTTTTGGTTTACTTTTAACACGCGTGTTAAAAGTAACCTACTTTTAACACGCGTGTCAAAAAATTACATTTTTAACATCAAAAATGACAATTAAAAAGTCCACTTTTAACAGTTTTGTAGAAAAAATATATTTTTTTATAGGGTGTACTTAACATAAATTTCAAAAGGTTTTAAAGAATTACTAAAGTTATTACTTTATAAAAAAGTTTTGGATTCAAATAGAGTTTTTTTTTATTGAATATGTCTCAAAATCAAATATGACATTTAATATATTGTTGTGTATAAAGAAATATATTTAATTTGTGACATGATTGCGAATTATATGAATATAATAGAAATAATGATTGCGCTGTTTGGAAATATTTATTAGTCAACCTCTTTGGCAAAGGATTATTTGTTTATTTTTTTTCTGATAGGAACCAGTCAGATAAAAAAAATCGTAACAGCATGAAGAATTTTATATACTAGTTTCATTTGTCACTCCGTCACAGGTAGTGGAAAAAGGCTGAAAATTAAAATAAAGTAAAAACTCGAAGAATATCATTTGAACTGTACCTAACGGTTTTCAATAGAGAACGTTGGACGTAAGAAGATTATGCGATTGCACATACTAGTTTCATTTGTCAACCCATCTCAAGTGGCGAAAAGGGAATGAAAATGAAAAAAAAAAGAAATTGAAAACTCAGAAAATATCATTTGAACTGTAATTTTCGTAGAGAACGTTGGAAGTAAGGAGATCAAGCGATTCCATGTACTAGTTTCAATGTCAGTCCGTCACAGGTGGCGAAAACGGAATACAAATATTATTTGAGCTGTAATGATATTCATAATAATTGTTGGAATTAAGAATATTAAGCACTTTCGCATACTACTACTTTCGCATTTTGTTTGTTTTTATATTGTCCGTTACAGGTGGTGGAAAAGGGATGAAAATTAAATCTCATAAAATATCAACGATCGAAACTGAAATTACCGAAAACATGGATGTCGCTGAGATTATGACAGAGTTTTCTTATACGAAGGCTAGGAAAATAAAATGTTATTAAGTAAATTGTGATTTTAAATAAATGTTATTTAATTTTTTTCCTTGTTTTTACATTTATGTGAAGGGGTGCCGTAGAAATCTCGACATGGGCGCTGGTATTGCTAAAACCAGCACTGAAGGAAACGGATGCAATTAACTGAGTACAACCCTGTTAAGAGCCACTTCTCTCGGACTCTATTTGTTAAATAATATTTGATTTGATAACAAATATGAGTTCAAATCATTAGGCAAAGGAGTCCCACAAGGCTCCATATTAGGTCCACTTTTATTCTCTCTTTTACTCTAGTAAATGAAGCTAGGAATTAAGGATTAGTATTTGATTTCACACTCATGTGTCTAAATGTTTTAAATCTGCATACGGATCATTCAGAATGCCGTACCCACATCGACTCGATTTGAGCACAGATGTTAAGGCCATGTTCTGCTAGGCATTAGTTCTTTCCAAGTTCAATTATTGTTTTCCTGTTTATGGTCCATGTATGGATGCTGCAGATAAATATAAAATTCAATAGGTGCAAAATTCCTGTTTACGGTTTATCTTTGGCATCAGGAAGTTACGAGAGGCAAACTGGCTTAACATGATGAAAGGATTTATTCTGCAAACAGCTTCACTAATACACTCTATTTAAATAAATTCATTACATATATGGCAATTATCCACAAAATAAATACCCGGCATAAAACAAATTTTGTTATTCCTTCCCATGTCTCCGCTTGCTATGAGAGGTCTTTTACCTACGTTTTTTCTACACTACATAACAGTCCCAGAAAATTTTAAGTCGTACAATTTACATAAATTTAAAACTTGCTATCGGAACTTTCTTCAAGACAGGCAAAATCAGCAAAATTAAATAATATTTTTATAGTGCTGATCGAATTTGTGTCTGCTCTATCGCTACTATTGTTTTGTATTAGAATACCGGAGTTAAATATATACTATTTTGATTATATTTTTATTATTATTATTATTATTATTATTATTATTATTATTATTATTATTATTATTATTATTATTATTATTATTATTATTATTATTTTTACATAGGTACTGCGTAAATAATTAGAAAGCAAATTAGACTAAACAAACTTTACAAATATGCCAAAAAATAAATAACGATAACTTACTTGCATTAGTCAAGATAAAACATTGTAATTCCTTAATGTACGATGCTTTTCAGGTAATCAATGTTTCATTTGTAACGTAAATCCATTAAGTGAGTTCCTATTATTTAGTAGTTGGTTTTACGAAAGAAGCGGGTAGGCTAATGTATTCTAAAACATGATTTGTAAAAATTCCATGTTATGTAGCCAAATTGCCCTTTGCATGATGTTTGTAGGAGATTCTTTACTGATAGAAGAGAAACAGAATGTGATAGTTATTAACTGCATTGAAAAAATAGTTGAAAAATATCTGAATCCACAAGATTTGATTTTTCTAATAAATGTGGAGTTAAAGTTAAATTTTTCTGTAGTCCAATATGATCCAAGAAAATATCTTCATGTATTCAATGTAAGGAAACCGGATGCATACATAATTTCTGTTGGTTCTAATTTAGAAGAACTGGAATCTGTTTTTGCGGACATCGTTCACTTTAATCCAAGAGCCAAATTTATCTTCATATGTAATAAAATTAGTCAATATTTGTTAAAACTATTAAGGTATTTTTACATATATAAAACAGTTTTACTAGAAAACCATGAAATTGAGTCAACTCTCCTTTACAGTTATGATCCTTATATTGATAATTTATTGAGTATTGTTGGATCGTGTACCAATAAACATTTTCTGGAAGAAAATGAGTTATTTCGGTTTGATCTGCCAAGCGACTGGAGCAAATATAGATTCACTGTGTTGTATGTTCAGTATCCTCCATACGTCACATATGTGAATTCTACCGGCTTTGATGGAATAGAAATAAATTTGATAAATGTTATTGCATCTCATTTAAATATACACCTCAGTTATGTGAAAAGTGATTTTGATTATTGGGGAGAAATTGAAGATCACAATTTTACAGGGGCTTGGGGGGAGTTGAAGAGCAGGCAGTTTGATTTCGCAATTGGGTGGTTTCACTTGAAGTTTAATGAATTTTTATACTTTGATACATCAGTTTCATACTTGCAAGATGGAGTAAAAGTTATAGCCCCACAAGCAAAACTGCTCAAAGACAGTGCAACGACACTTTTCAGGGCTTTTGAGACTAGTGTTTGGGCTATCTATTTCATATCACTGTTAATATTTTTATTGGCATTTCATATAATACGTAAATGTTGCAGTAACTCTTCCAAAGGACCGGAAATAATGGATGATATCTTGTGGATTGTAAAACTGATAGTGGAGACCAGTGTTAGATGTAATTCTAACACTAAGTTCATACATTTCTTTTTAATTTTAGGTCTATTCTTTACCTTTTACATAAATGCAGCCTTTAAAAGTCAGCTATTTTTACTATTTAGCGAGAAAAAGTTTGAACATCAGATAAATTCACTCGAAGATATCGTCGAATCTGGACTAGGCATCGGATATCATCCGTACTTTAATAGTTCTTTCGAAAATAATGAGTCCGACGTTGAAAAATTTATTTATGAAAATAGTTTTCCCTGTCCATTCGATTGGAGTTGCGTTGATCGTGTGGCAGCTCAAAGTGATATTGTAACTATTCAAACAGCAGGACCATTGAAGTATCTGGGTCCCAGACATTATGTTGATGAAGAAGGAAAGGCTTTAATTCATATTACCGACATTGTCATACGCGATTTTCCCGGCCAAGCTTTCTTTGTTAAGGGATTTCCACTGTTTCCAAAAATTAACAGCTGTTTGGCTATTTTAGTAGAAAATGGATTTGTTCTCTTCCATTACCGTAAAATTGAATTTCAAAATGAAATTACTCTACAGAAAGCTGTTTATAAAAGTAAAAAGCTACTAAAAAGATCATTAAATTTTCAAAAATTATTTGAAGTGTTTCGCTTCTATTTTGCTGGTGTTATTATGAGTTTAATTATATTTTTAGGAGAAATAGTATCATTTTATCTTAAACTAAAATTTAAAAGATCTAAAAGTATTGTATGAGGGAAACCTCACCTTCATTCTATAAAGATTATAAAAAGAAATGAGAATGCACTTCATCTTTAATTAAACACAAACAAAAAATACAACTAGATTCAGAGAAATTTTTAATTTGGATTTTTCTTTTCTATAAATCAGAAGAAGAGTTTTGAGAGCTAATACATTTTTACATTCCCTATATTAAAAAAACAAAATAAAAAAAATATGTCTTCGATAATGTAGTAGATATACATGGCTGTCCTTTTTTAAGTGTTGTGTTATACTGCAAATTAAACAATTTAAAAATAATAATATTACGTATATAAGCCCTTGCGCCACAGTGTGATAATATGATTTATTTACAATGTTTGTTATTCGTTCTATCTTGTATTTACCATACTTAATATATCATTTGAAACTTAGTCTTGTTTTATTGACTATAACGCAGGGTATTATTGAAATATATTTACTAATTCATTTATTTATTTCATTTTCAAGATAAAAAATATTAAATTAAAGACCTGTTGTATAGAATATACGTAATGTATCAAGGATATCTCCTTGCAACGTTTATAAATGATACTGCAGGAAACAACTACTCGCAGACTAATGCCCCACCAGACATAGACCGGTTTCGGGCTTCTTAATCTTCATTAGTATGTCATCGGTTTATGTGTGAACATACATATAAAGGAACAGCCAGTTCAATTGTCGGTTATTTCACCTATGGCATATTGATGAGGGCTAACAAGCCCGAAACCGGTCTATGTCTGGTGGGATGGCCGACAAGGGTTCTTGGCTGTTCACACAGATACTGAAGATGTAAGATGTAAGATGTTTCCTGCAGTATCATTTATAAATTTAATGGCGCGTCGCCCAGGGTGAGAGGTGTGCATTTAAGCACCTGCTGCATTGTAGGTCGCTTCCTGCTAGTCGAGCCGCTCAGGCCAAGCAGGAAGTAGCAGACCACTTATATCTCTCCTTGCAACGTTATTTGCCAGTCGAAATGTTTCCCTTTAAACAGCTTTAGGCAGACAAAGAGTAATGTCCGCATTTAAGATACATTTCGGTCTTCCTTGTCAACGGCCTTCACAAGTTGGGCCCAGTTCTTGAACAGTGTTTTCTATTGTTCTGGGATTCGACTGTTACCTTTGAGAGTAACAATTCGCGACAAGTTATATTTAAATAATACTTGCACTCCAAGTACATTAATACCATATCTTGATTTGAATAAAGCATTTTGAAATAAAACAATGAAAGTCACGTTAGCGTCAAAATTTTATGAATTTTTAGAAGGACTTTCGAATAAATTGAAAATAAGCAAGTTATGACAATTTGATTGAAAAGAAACTATGGTAGCAACCCCGGCTGAATGAAATAATTTTTTTTAATTTACCAGTTTTAAATGGTAAATTTAAAAAACTGCAGACAATTTTCTCTTATTTTGACGAGTAGTTGAGATTTATTATTTTGTGACGTCCTATATATTTTATTATTTTATACGAAAAGTATTTCAAGGAATGTATTAAATTTAAAAATTTAAAAATTTAATTAGTTAATAAGAGAAAAATTACATCAATTTCTTCATAATTTAAATTTTGATTGTATTTGTGAAAACATTATAAGCGATGATTATGTTTCACATATATATTTAAATTTTGCAAATGTAATCAGACTCAAAAGATTTGTAGAGAGAGCACGGAATATAAGGAAAATTGTTGTGGAACATAGATATACAGGGATGGCCAGAAATACGGAATAAAATTCATATCTTTTGAATGAATTAATTTTTTGAAACGCCGAAACAAGTTAACTGTTCTTTATTGTTTCTCATCTTTCGGTTATATAATAATTAATTTTTCTGCAAACACCTAACCCCCAGCTACCTCTACTTTTTTTTCAAAGGGAAATATAAGGCATGAAAAGCTTATAGAAAATCGAAGTCAGCTATACCAAATGAACAAATTTTATGTTTTTAATAACAAGTTTTTTTTCATTTAGAAATTGAAACAACTAGATAACTTACAAAAATAAACTCAATACCGCAAATGCTGAAAATGTCCTCCATTCACTATTTGGCATTCCCCAAGACGATAGTAAAAACTGTCCACAGCATTCCGAATGACTTCAGCTGGTAAATTATGCATCTCCGCCCTAATCTTGTTCTTAAATTCTCAATATTATCCGGTCTGCCCTGGTAGACTCCTTCTTTCACCCCCAAAGAAAATAATCCAGGGGCGTTACGTCAGAGGAACTTGGTGGCCCTTCAACTGTACCCCATCTACCAATCCAACGATTTGGAAAGAGTTAATCTAAGTATCTTCGATGGTGAGCGTCATCTTGTTGGAACCAAATTCTTTCATTCAGTATATCTGGATCAATTTCATGAGGAAAAATCACATCTAGAGCAGATATTAAGTCAAATGTTAGAAAATCCAGGTAGCGTGCGGTAGTAAGATTTTCTTCAAAAAAGCCCAAAATTCTGTTGTTGATGTTACCTGCCCATACATTAACTTTCTGTGGGTGCTGCGTATGCGATTCGCATGTCCAGTGTGGATTTTCCAAAAGCGATAGTTGTGTCTATTAACCACTCCATTTAAATAAAACGTAGCTTTTTTTGAAAAAAGTACGTCTCGTTGAAAACCGTTATTGTCATCACACCGTCTCATCATTTCCTCACAAAATTGTAATCACCTACCATAATCGTCTTCCAAATGCTCTTGGACAAGACATGCCTTATAGGGGTGGCATTTCTCTTGTTTCAAAAACATTCGAATTGAAGTTCGAAAAACACCGTGATTGCGGGCCAATGAAACAGTTGAAGTATGAGGATTTTCAACAAGTTCTAATGCAATGTCTAATTTCTTTTCTTCATTCAAACCACGTGCCCGTCTAGTTTTGGGCAAAGTCTGTACCTCAAATTTGTGAAATATTTTACTAACTGTCCCTTGGGAGATTTGGTTTTCGGGATATTTCGCATTAAATAAATCGCGCACTTCAGCCTGATTTCTTATTTTGTCTCCACATCCAAGCAATATCAAGATTTCGATGCATTGTCTCTTCGACAATTTACAACTAAAGCGAAAAATTAACCAGAAAGCCTAGCAAGTAAGGATACCAAAAAAACGCAACATAAAAAAGATATCCTTTTTGCGTTAGCAGTGATAGGTACAGTTTCAAATCCTTAATTTTTTTTTCACTTATTAAGTAGGTGTTTTATACAACCCCAAAAACCTTGCTATTGAAAACATAAAACTTGTTTATTTGGTATGGCTGGATTCGGTTTTCTATAAACTTTTCAACGAGGCCCCTCATGCCGTATGTTTCCATTTGAAAAAAAAAGTAGGGGTAGCTGGAGGTTTGGGGGGGTTGAAGAAAAATTAATTATTATATAACCGAAAGATGGGAAAATCAAGATCGGACGTGTTTTGGCGTTCTAAAAAAAATCACTCATTCAAAAGATATGAATTTTATTTCGTACTTCTGGCCATCCCTGTAGAGTAAAATGGACAGATGGATTGCAAGAATGAACTTTTGAAATGTATTCAATAATCTAAAAAAAGAACATATAAGGTCTGATTTTTTCCCAGAGGCAAGTAAGGGCAAAAACTGAATCCTGAATAAATTAAACGCACGGGTAAGAAACATCTGCTTTCTATATCATGAAAAAAAAACGATGTTAATATTGATACAGAAGAAAGATAAACCTCTTACATGCTTTTGTGTACTATTAATAAATTATAATTATCTACTTCTTCATGAGATTAGTATCGGACATTGTGGAAAATCATTTTTTAAATTTAATTTTAGAAAACTCAGATCCATGATTTAGGTGATGGAAAGAGTTATGCAGACCAGAAAAAAAGTATCAGAAGATATCTAATAAATTTTGAGGTGAAAAAGAGGAGAGAATTGAAAAAGAGAGGGATTTTCGTCTACTTAAGAAAAGAATGTTTGTATCTGTAGGGAAAGGTTATTCATGTAAAATGTGCAAGATCCCTAAGTTAGACAAGACGGGGGAAATAATACGCAAAATGAGCTTTCTGATGGACATTAGTATGGGCCTTATAGGCTTTGTCCAGTATGGAGCTTTCTACATGCTGTATGCACTTTTGGAACCCCCGACATCTATCGCGATTCGGTTATAGCGATATTTGCGTAACGGAATTCCAAAAAACAACTACTCTGTTGACTAATGTCCCGACCAACATTGAATTACACATCAAAACTCTATAGAAAACAGTCATTCGTCAGCGGCTCCTCAGACATATAGAGGTTTTCGAGCTTACTACATCTAGTGACCATTAGCTGAAGCGTCCTACATGCTGTAGGTGCCATTGCAAACTATATGGAGAGAAAATGATGGCTAATGGATGAGGAAATTCATCTTAAATTACTTTTTCATTTCAACGTTAACAACGAATACAGAACATTTAAGGTTTTTCAGGAGAACTAGGAGATTCTTAGTCATTAGTAAAATTAATTTTCAGATTTTTACGATGGCATCACATGGTTCACACAGTCACCCATAATTATTTAAAATATTAAAGATGAGTCGGAACTGGAGCCTCTGAGAAAAAGGCTAAGACACATTTATTTGTTATCTAATTAATAATTATTGCTATGTCAAAACTCTGCCATTGCCATAATGCTATTTCAGATTGTTTATGTACGAAATTTATTAGAAAAAATCAACAACCTGTATTAAGAATACACATAGTTTACAGTAGTATCTGATTCTTTTTTCCTAAGATGATACATACAATGAAACAAACTGGTATTTTATAGTAAAAACAATATTACTATACAGGGTGTCTCAGTGTGAGAGTACAAAAATTTACCAGGGGGGTAGACCAGACCAAAACAAGAATAAAATTCTTATACAAAAAATTCTCTGATGCACGCCTAACGAGTTACAGAGTGTTATTTTGAAAAAAAAATCAATTTTGCGCAATAACTTAAAAACCGTTTCGTAGATTTAGGTAATTTTTGGGTGACGTGTACATCAATTAAAGGTCATTAAAAAATTACATGGTGTTTGTTTTAATCTGACACCATAGGTGGCCTAGGCCTACTATTCCTTACGATTTTGTCTTCATAACTCTTGCATATCCTACTTTTACGTGAATTGACTAAGTTCTCCTTAATCAGTGACCAACTCTGAACAAAAATGGTGCTGTTGTTACACAGCTCTAAAATTACCGACTGCATTAATTTATGCAGAAAAATACATGCAAATATTTTATTTGTTGTCATCTGTTGTCATTATAAATAACAAAGTTGCTTACAAGCGTTATGTCAAAAATTGTTACATGTTACACTAGTAAGTTGCAGTTACTACTATAAGTTACTAGAAGTCAAGTCAATTTGCAAAAAATAAGTAGTACGTTATTATTTACTATGCAATTTTCCAATAATGAATATGCTGATATGATATACGTTTACGGTTTCTGTAATGCAAATTCATTGGCTGTCTCACGAGATTTTCAAAGATATTTCAACGAGCTTTTCAAAGACTTCGCCAGACTGGGAGTGTTAATATTGGAAATGCTAGGGTAAGAGGTAATATGGAAAATATAAATATTTTAGAAGAAAACGTAATAGATGCTGTCGCTGATGATCCTTCTACTAGTGTTCGAAGAATATCAACGCAGACAGGTATCCCACGAAGCAGTGTCTGGAGAATTTTAAACCCAGAACTGCACCCCTACCATCTACATAAAGTGCAAACTTTACATCCTGGTGATGCCGAAAAAAGGGTACAATTTTATGGTTATTAGGAAATATCGACAATGAAAAAAATTTTCATCAGAAAATATTGTGGAGCGATGAAGCTACCTTTACAAGAAATGGAATAAATAACTTAAAAAATTTTTATGTCTGGTCCATTGAAAATCCACATATAATACGACCCTCAACGTTTCAAAGAGGGTTTGCAATCTGGGGAGAAATCTTCAATAGAGTCATTCTAGCTCCTCAAATTATTGTAGATCGTTTAAATTCAGAAAGATACACACATTTTTTAGAAAATGTTGTGACTGGATTTTTAGATGACGTTCCATTACATTTGAGAAATCAAATGTACTATCAACAAGATGGAGCACCTGCTCTTAATGAAAGGCAAGTATCTATGTGGCTCAATTTGCACTTTCCCGAATGCTGGATCGGGAATAATGGACCTATTATGTGACCTTCCAGATCTCCTGATTTCAACCCGTTTGAATTTTTTTACTGGGGTCCTATGAAACAGGTGGTATATGCTGAACCCAGTAATACGAGGGAAGAATTACTTAAAAAAATTAATGCTGCCGCCGAGCAAATTGAAGCAACCGTTGACTTACAAAGGATTTACAACTCCTTGATAAAACGATGCCGAGCATGCATTGCAGTAAATGGACAGCATTTCGAACATTTATTGAAATAATTATTGTTAATCTTGTTATTTTGCTAACATAATTTCATTTCATGTTAAATAAATAGGTACATTATTTTAATTTTATCTTTAGTTCATTTTACTTACTAGATGACAACAAATAAAATCTTTGCATGTATTTTTCTGCATAAATTTATGCAGTCGGTACTTTGGACTCAATTTACTTGAAAATGGTTGATTTTAGAGCTGTGAACAAGAGCACCTTTTTTTGTTCAGAATTGGTCACTGATTAAGGAGAACTTAGTCAATTCACGTAAAAGTAGGATATGCAAGAGTTATGAAGAGAAAATTGTAAGGAATAGTAGGCCTAGGCCACCTATGGAGTCAGATTAAAACAAACACCATGTAATTTTTTAATGACCTTTAATTGACGTACACGTCACCCAAAAATTACCTAAATATACGAAACGGTTTTTAAGTTATTGCGGAAAATTTTTATTTTTTTTTTCAAAATAACACCTTGTAACTCGCTAGGCGTGCATCAGATAATTTTTTTTATAAGAATTTTATTCTTATTTTGGTCTGGTCTACCCCCTGGTAAATTTTTATACGCTCACACTGGGACACCCTGTATTTTGGAATTGGATAGGTAATATTCCTAGATTGCTGAAATAGCATGGCTTACTTTTCGAGAAATTTACCGGCGGAATATTGTAAGTATAAAAGGAAATTTTGTATTCTCTGTACCTTTCAAATGTGACCTCAACCTTAAGAAGTAAAAATGTTACAGGCATAAAATACAATATAATCAAACAGAATCTGAAAATTTAAATATATAGTTTATGTGAATTATACTTATGCGCTTTCGAAAAAAAAATATAATTTTGGGTCTGTCAACAGATGAAATATTACGTTTGTCTATGTATTCCATTCGAATAATTATATATGCTACTACGCATCACCACCATCAACATTCTACGTATTTTATACATAGCCAGCGTTTCGAAATATAAAATAATTCTCTGCAATAAAATGATTTTTGCCTATATTGAGTATGGTTTACTAATAATCTTTAGTCTTACATTGCTGTCAAAGTGCTCATCGGTGAATGAAAAACAAGATGTAGTGGAGAACTGTATAAAACATGTAATGGAAAAATGTATAAATTCCGATGAACTGATTTTTCAGATCAATGTAAACTTCATGTTAAATTTTCCTGTAATTCAGTACGATCCTATGAAAGAATTGCATGTGATGAACCTAAGGAGACCAGATGTCTATCTCATTTCCATAGGCGATAATTTAGATATTTTGGAATTTATTTTTATGGACATAATTCAATTCAATCCTAGAGCCAAGTTTATAATCATATGTAATCGAATTACACACAATTTATTAGAATTGTTAAGTTATTTTTATGTACATCATGTTGTTTTACTAAAGACGAATCAGAAAGACGTAATTCCTCTCTACACCTATGATCCTCAACACGATAACCATTTAATTGTTGTTGGAAATTGTACTGAAACTAATATCTTTCAAGAAGATAAGTTTTTTCAATATCGCCCACTTACTAACAGCAGAAATCTAAATCTAACAGTATTATTTATACCATATTATCCATATGTAATTAGCGCGGATTCTGCAAATTTCGAAGGAATAGAAATACATTTAATAAATATTATTTCGTCTCACTTAAATACAAACATAACTTATGTATCGAGCGATTTTCTGTTTTGGGGAACCATAGAAAATGAAAATTTTACTCATGCTTGGGAACAGTTAAAAAGTAGACAGTTTGATTTTGCGATTGGAGGATTCCATTTGAAATATAATGAATTTTTGTACTTTGACGCATCGTATGCGTACGTGGAAGATTCAGTAAAAATGATAGCTCCAAAAGCCAAATTACGCGATGATAGTATAAGGTCATTCTTGAGAATTTTTGAAAAAACTGTGTGGATCATATATTTTGTGTCACTACTGACATTCTTTATGATATTTTATATTTCTCGCATATATACCAGTAATCTCTCTAAATTCTTAAGTATGTTGGAAACTGTATTTTCCCTAATAAAACTTGTAATAGAGACTAGTGCTAAATTTAATGATAATAATAAGTTCATAAATTTTCTTTTAATGTTGTGTGTCTTTTTCATATTCAATATAAATACAGCTTTCAAGAGCCAATTGCTCTTATTCTTTTCGGAGAAAATGTTTGAACACCAAATAAATACCATGGAGGATATTGCAAAAGCTAAAATAGGAATTGGATACCATCCATATTTTAACAAATCGTTCGAGAATTACGAATCCGAAGATGAAGAGTATATCTACAGAAACAGTATTCCATGTCCATTAGACGGGTCTTGCATTAATCGAACAGCTCATAAAAGAGATTTGGTAATAGCTCAGTCAGACGCACAAATAAAATATTTTGGTCCTAGGGTCTTTGTAGATAATGAAGGAAGAGCCTTACTTCACATTACTGATGTAATCGTGCGCCCTACGCCAATTCACGTGTTCTTTGTAAAAGGATTTCCATTATACGATAGAATAAATAGGTATCTGATGATTTTGAAAGAGAATGGATTTGTCTTATACTATAATAACAAAATGGATTTTCAAAATAGAATAGCCTTGGAAAAAGCTACTTACAAAAGCAGAAAGCTGATAAATAAATCTTTAAATATGAAGAAGTTGATGACAGCATTCTACTGTTATTCTGTTGGTGTTTTGATTGGTGCTACTGTCTTTTTTGTAGAAATTTTCTATTTCAAAAAAATATAAGCTTGTCAAAGTTTGATTTTTATACCTACATACCTATAATACGTAAGTACGTAGGTATCAATATTATGATTATTATTAATATATATCAATGTTCGTATACGTTTTATCAATTTTATTATACATGCTATTATTTTTTAATGAGATGTATTGTATTCACTTTTGAATGTTATTGAAATTAAATTATCTTATTGTAGAAATAGTTTCACTGTGTTTAACAAATGTGAAAATACGTGATTTGTTATAAATTGTACCGAAGAATATTTTCTAAAATTTAGAATAATATTAATGAGAATTTTATTTCTTTATATAATAATCTATACAGCTTATATAAGCAGCCAGTAGAGTGTACATAGTGATTTAGGGTATCAGTACAAATCAAAGATAGAGGATTTAAAATGTTGCAGTTTTGCGTTCTATATTTGTACCCAGACAGATACAGGGTGATAATTAAAACATAAAATTAAATTATTTGTGTTGGCAACTAAAAAACGGACTAATATATATTTTGCTATTGTCATGTTATACATTAATAAATACCGGATTATATACAATAAAAAATATTAAGAATATGTACTTCACATAAGGATATACGTTTAAATATATTCAAAAAATCACATAAACAAGCAATGAATATGTTGATTTCCGAAATAAGCACTAATGTTTTAATATTAATTGGGAAAGTTATTGGTTATAATGTGTCTCTAGGTTAATAACCGATTTAAGGGAGGCAAGGGGGCGCTTGACTACCCTCCCCTTTCCCCCAGAAAATATGCAAGGGGGTAGAGCCCCACAGCATTCTTTACTAAGATCATATAAGAAGTATTTAATAGTTGGCTAAAAGATTTTAAAATAATAACATTGTTGAGTCGCGTCAAACGGTTACTGGGTTACTTACTATAATACGAAATTCCCTTTATTTTGTGATTTTTGTTTAGTTACGTATTTTATATTTCTATTTAAGAATTTATGCAATAAATCTATCCCAGAAATATCTTATTTTACGTTTTGGGTAAAATATACCTATAAATAAATAGTGTAATAATAATAAATTTAATTTCCTGAATAACAATATTACAATTGTATAGGAATAGTCAATTAATTATAGGTAAAACACTATGCAAAAAGTACATAATAATAAAATAAAACACAGTCACATGGTTTACATATACTCGGACAAACAATAAAAAGACTTATCAAGCAAATATTTCTTCAAACAAACTTTAAACATTTTAATGTTTTGACAAGATTATATGTAGTCAGGCAGTTTATTAAATATTTTTAGCCCAATATATTTAGGAGAATTTTGTGTTAAATTATTCTAATAAACGGTAGGTGAAAGTAATGCTTTTTGACGGGTAGCATACGAATGGATGTTCCCATTTAAATTAAATATGCCTGCGTTATTGAATATATAAGTAGTTATCTCCAAAATATACAAAGACGTCAGTGTTAATATATCATAGTCTCTAAAAATGGCCTACATGATTCTCTCGAAGATACCTTAGCTATGCATCGAATAACAGACTTTTGTGCAATAAACACTTTAGAAATATTAGTCTAATTAGCCCAAAAACAGACGCCATACTTTAATATTCCTTCCAGTGTTGCATAATATACATTTATTAATTGTTTTATAGTTAGTACTGAACGTAAGTTTAAAAATACCAATCTTAATCTATTGAGCTTACAAACTATTTTTTCCCAATGAGATTTCCAATTCAGATTTTCATCCAAATTGAGTCCCAAAAATCGTATGCTATTATGTCTGTTACACAACGATACATTATAAATATCGAGAGCTATATCTTCAACATTATGTTGATAGGTATGTATGCGGAAAATTTCAGTTTTTTCAACATAACATAAATTAAGATCAGTGAAATAGTGAGCAATATTATTTAAAATGCCAGAGCACTTACTTTTTAGATTATTAAAAATTGTATCATCAGCATAAACAGTAAAGTGACAACCTGGTATAACCGAACCAATCTGGTTTATATATAAAATAAACAAAACTGGGCCCAAAATGGATCCCTGCGGTACCTCTAAATGAACATTCGAGAAACCGGATTGACATAACTTCTCATAATTGACGCAGTCGAAAGCTCTGCTTAAGTCGAAAAAAATCGCTACTGGGCTGCATCCACATATTCAATCAACTGATTATAAAAAGGGAATAAAGCTGTACTAGTGGATTTTTGGGGCCGAAATTTATGTTGATGTTCTGTAATTGCATTATCGCTTTCAAAAAACTTTCTAGTTTATCTACAAATGCATATCAAAAATTTTCGAAAAACTATTAGATACAAATATAGGCCTGTAATTCTCAAGTAAGGAAGGATAATTTTTCTTATATAAGGGTATAATCTTATTTGTTTTAAAATTATCAAGAAATTTGCCAGAATAAAATGATAAATTTAATAAATAAGTGATAGGTTCCAACATTGATTTTCAAATCCTTTTCACAAGAAATAAAGGAATTTCATTCCCTCCTGAAGATGATTTATGTTTTATTTTCTTCTAAGTAAATTAAGCAACTCTTCCTTAGTGAAAGGATAAAGACACATAGTGTTACTGTTTCTATCATTATATATGGGAAATGAGTAATTATATGAGGGGCTCGCTATTTGTTTAATTAAATCCAAAGGAGCATTTACAAAAAAATATATATTAAAAGTGTTTGCTATTTCCTCGGGATTCTTAATCACAGAACCGTCCCTAAAAATGGCAGTATTATTTTTAGTTTATTTATTTTTACCAGTTAATTCACCAACTGTATTCCATAATGTTTTCGTAATATTATTAGACACCGAAATCTTTTCTTGATAATAACTTTTCTTTTTAAATGACAATTTAAATGTTTCCTTTTTGCATTATTGTATAAAACATCTAATTCTTGATATTTCATCTATAACATATACAAATCTTTGAGATTACGACCAGATATTATCACCTCGTTATCAACCCATTTCTTCCTATCAACATAAGCATAAATCATTTGGTTCGGAAAATATATATCAAAAGACTACAAAAATGATTCATAAAAATACATACAAGCTTCATCTTCCAACTTATAAAGATATGATCTATATAACATCTCCTCTCTTCTCTACATAACAGATCTATGATCTGACATTATATTATCGAGGACACAGCACACTCCATGATTTTTAAAATATTTAAAGTCCTTATACAAAATTAAATTAATTTTAGGTGTATTCAGATATTCCAATAGATTAAACAGTTTACTTAAAAATAATTCCTCGTTTCCACATGGAGATCTATAACAGTTGATAACAGTGTATACAGAATCTGACCACAGCAAGGATGTACCGCAAACCTCAAAATCTTGTTCAACACAAAATTCACATCATTTTTTTTGGCTTTAATATATTGTCTAATCCAAATGCCAACGCCACCGCACTTTTTTGTAGGACGACAATAACTACTTACTAGCACAAAACCATAAACGATTAAAGAGTCGAGGGAAATACCAGAAACTCCTATTTCCGTTAAGCATATAATATATAAATTACTATAAATACTCAATTCAGTCTTTAACATATTAATTTTGTCAGAATTCAAGGTAGCAACATTGAGTAAATATTATTTTATTGAAATCTGTGGTTTGCGTTTCATAAAAAACTGACTTATGTAAGCTCCTTCGGGCCATACCTCCGGAGATTTTGCTTGAGAAAAATGCACCTCCAATATAGAAACTTTAAATGAACTATATAAGTCTGGATGCATAAAATTTATTTTTTCACAGTTTGCTTCAGGAAAATAAGGAAAAAAGCATTGCCAATAAATGCTCTTCAGTCGTGTGTGGATCCAATCTGCATATGTGAAGCATAATATTTTTTGGTACAGTTTTTATAGATGTTGCACTTTTATTAGAACCAACAACAATCTCTCGTTTTTTAGTTTTTTTTCTTAACCACTTTAGACCACATCTCTTTGTTAGGCTGAGAAGTAGATGCAATATCAGAATTCAGAGTAATAATGATAATAATAATATAATATCTTTACCCCTCATTCTAATCACGGGGATTAGCCCAGAAATCGGAGACTTGTGCGGGAGAGGGGACGGCATATTATTATTAAGCAGGCAGCATTTGCGCCCAGGAATGACTTACGTTGGTAGGCCCTAACCACTATTTAGTGCAGGAATGAGGGAAACCTGAAAAACCTCATTAATTAGAGGGGTAGTCAAATGTCAACCGGTGTCAATCTCTCACATTGATCCAAGCCAACATTCTTCCACCCTACCATACCCGCAGAGAGGGTGCCAATCATCTCCACGAATATAGCTTATATGTATACGGTCTACTGACAGTATGGCGCGAACTCACACTGATCTAGTCACCTCGATTCAAGTACTGACACCTTAAACCGCGCGACCACTGACCGACCGAGAGTAATGTATTTGTTTAATTTTGAATTTGATTCAACCTGATCAATAGCCACAGAAACATGTTTCTCTGTAAATTGGCTCTTATTAATGCTCTGTTTATATTTATATTTTGCGGGAAATTCAACTCTGATGAATTAGGCTTTTTTTTTGGGTTTGTTTTAAATTTTCTTGTTCTGGACGTTTTTCTCGCAATAATTCTTTACATCGTTTTTATTAACACTATTTATAGATACTAGATCCGAGTTATTGTTGAACATTGCAAACATTTCAATATGATTATTCAAAAGTCTGATTTTATCTTTAAGATTATTTATAATAGTGTCTTTAAGTTGCACTATATATTGCATTATTCAAACGTCTATTTTGCCAGATGAATTAGCCGCACCTTTGATAGCATCAACAAACATTTTATTGTCACATTCACTTAACATGCATTTAGAAGAGGTGTTTAATTAAATACAGCAGTAAGCTAATGTAAAGCAAGGACTTTCTACATCACCAATGTTTGCTCCCTGGAAAACCTCATTAATTAGAGGGGTAGGCAAATATCAACCGGTATCAATCTCCTACATTGACCCAAGCCAACATTATTCCACCCTACCATATCCGTAGAGAGGGTGCCAATCCGCTCCACGAATATAGCTTATATACGATCTACCGGCAGCTGGGCGCGAACGAACCCACACCCACTGACCGACAAAAAAATTTGTAGGTATTTTTGACGAAATGTGATATAAAATGAAATGTGTGTCTAACACGTTTTCATCCAAAAGTTATTCAGCTTCAGCAAATCTAAACTTGTTATAGTTTGGTTTTAGACTGTGTGGATTTTCATTTTTCTATTAAATGTCAGCCGTAACAACAGGATCAGAATTTTATCTGTATTATTTAATAATCTGGAGCTCTGAATCTGGAATGCGTTTGCAAAAAAAAATTCACTTGCAGGATGGTCAACTCAACTTAAGTTAAAAATGTTCTGCACAAGTCTTCGTTAAATTGTGACTGGCCATGGTTTTGATTAACACTCAAAGCACCTCAAGGATCAGATGTTCATCTACTTGGAATTTCTTCGAGCGGAAAACAATTTTCAGACAAGTCTTATGCACGATACGATCGTCATCCAAAATAAGTTCTACATAAAGCTTAATGTACAAGGTTCATTGAATTTTTTATATGTCCACCAGTTCACTTTTCACTTTCGCATTGGGAATACATTAGTAATACTAACTACTGCAACTACAATGAATTGAAACAAACAATTTAAATTAGGTGCATATGGTCAAATTGCTATTTTATTAGTGGGGTAATAATGATAGAAGTAATAATAGGTATCTGGTTAAGGCGCATTATCATTAGTCGACTTCATTGATCAATATTATTGAATCTATGGCATTGAATGTAGAATTGAATATAAATATTGTTTAAGATATTGCTGAACGTATGTTCATATTAGTAGGAAATAAGAGCAAATAAAAAAGGAAATAAGAAAACCATAAAACAGCAGGGATTAAAGGTGGGGACATGGAATGTGACGGAGGAATTAAAAAGTATAGACATTCTTACACTGCAAGAAAAACAGAAAGGCAATTGAATTACAGTAGTGGAAGAACATACATTTTTCAATAGTGGGTTAACAATAGAGTAGAGTTTTTGATTAATATATAATAAAATATGCCGTTTTTGAATTCGAGGGGATTTCTAATATTTTATGTAAAATAAAAAATAGGGAAAAATTAAGTTTAGCAAATGTGATTGCACCCACAGAGAAAAGCTTTTATGAGGAATTTGACTTGAAATATGTACTAGGATATAATATGAATACCAAAATTGTTAGAGAAGAAGAATAGGGAAGTAGCAGGATGCAAAAGCAGACATAGGGACAGCATGACAACGGAAAAAGAGTAATAATGTTTGCTTTAGAACGACATGAAAATAGTAAGTACAGCTTTTGACCACAAAGGTATGTACAAAGATACATGGATTGCACCAAAATGTTGATGTAGACGATCACATTTTAACTTTTGCCAAATTGAAATAAGGTTACTGAATAGTAATACTAGTGAAGGAATATCACGAAAAAGTTATGATTTTGAACAACTGAAGGACAGTGGAAAGGAAACACGAATGTCAAAAGAATTTCAAAGTAAACCCCCGTTAGAGAAGAATGGGCATAAATCATTAATGTGATACCATACATAAACATACCAGAAAAAGTATTGGAAAGACCGAAGAAACGAGAAACAGATAAGTGGTTTGTCGAAGAATGTAAACATATCTTGGAAGATTGGAGGTACTAAATGACCGAACTGAAGAAAGTAAAAGAAATTATAAACAAGTAAAGGAAAAAAGTAAAAAACGTTTGTATACAGAGAGAAGACATCTTGGATGAGAGCTACTCGAAATAGAAGATTCGTATAAAAATAGGCAGAAGAGAAAATAAAAGTATTTGCACAGTATTTTAAGGAGCTGCTCGATGATGCTGAGAAAGGAAAGTTCACGATCGAGTACAGCTCAGAGATTGTTCAAGAGAAAATCAGAGAGGAAAATGAAACAACAATAATAATTAGAACCACCAATGTCTTAATTTGTTATTATATGATGCAACAAACTCCAATCCGAAAATTTTTTTTTATTCATTATGTACAATTTTGAGCAATTTATTAAAATTTATACTTTAATTTCTCGAAAAACGTAATATTCCATATTGCATTTATAAACAAAAAAATTGCAAGTCGAAATATACTACTATAATTAACAACTAAATAAGTTAATAAAGTTAATTTAATAAAACATCTACAATATTTTTTCATTTCTTTGCATTTTCTGAGAACGTTTACCAAAATAATGTATATTTTTTTACACCATCAGAAAGTAGAGATTTCAACGAACAAAAAGCCCACCGACTTTTTAAAAAAAGCAGATATTTTCGTGAGAATTTTCGATTGAAAATTAGGATGCTTTTTCGATATTAAGTCAAAATAAGGTGAACAAAAAAAATTTTAAATCAAAAAAATTACAGTGTATTTGGGACATAAAAAGGTAAGTTTTCACCAAATATCGTAAAAAAAATATTTTTTGTAAAAGATAAAAATAAAAAACCAAAAACTTGGTTATTTGAATTTTTCACATAAATTTTGAGGTTATGTGAAAAAAGTGTAAATATAAAAGTAGTAGATCTTTTTATTACTTTGCTATTTAACTTTTTTCCATAAGACTTGTAGTTTTGCCAGAAATCGAGGTAAACCGTTTTTTACCCTTAAAAACTCACCCCCTTCCACTTCTCGACCTCAGATCTCCCGTAAATTATTTTTCCTTTCATTTTTGTTGTATTCTCTTCCTTTTCCAATAGGTTTCATCCTACTATAATTTTTTTGGTTTCAAAAATTATCGACCCTGGTCTATATAGGAGACGGGACATTTCTCGAAGCAAATAGGTCCACAGGGTCGAAATTCCAACATAATAACAACATATTAAAAAAAAAATAGAGTTCGAAAAATTTTATAAATTTTGAAAATATGTATTTTGGAAACTATTAAATTTACTCCACTATGAAAATGTAGCATAATTACAATCGAAAACTAGCGCTTCATGATTAAAATTAGCAATAACCGAAAGGTAGAAAATTTCGTGTTTCTTTGGATATTTTGACAATGTTGAGGTTGAAAACATGAATTATTTAATGGGCCAACATCATAAACAGTTCGGCAAAATTCAGAATTGTGTCTGTCGTCTTTTACTGGTTACTGGACTAATTGGACTGGACTTTAGATAGTGTAGATATCGGGAATTTTAACTTCCACCCTGTAACTTATTGCAAATGATTTAAATTTTATGCCACATTATGAATTCTCAAACTACAGTGATCCATCTAATTATAGACCTATATCCATCATACCTCAGGTTGCCAAAGTATGTAAGTGGTACTCTTAAAATACAGATTACTAACTATATGGAAATGTCTCAACTATTTACTCAGCATCAGTACGATTTTTGTAATGGTTTTTCAATAGTAGCAACCATTGATCGATTAACATCATTTATTAACAAGGGATTTGAGGAGAAGGCTTATGTAGTTACGCAGTTTGTTGACTTAAGTAAAACTTTTGATTGTGTTTCCCATGAGAGTTTACTAGAGAAATTATAATACTATAGATTATAACAGCAGAGTGTATGTCTATTAGCATCCTATTTAACTAACAGATTTCAATATGTTAACCATAACTGTGTCAAATATAATTTGTTCGAAATAAAACACGAAGTTCCGCAAGGATCGGTTTTGAGTCCTCTTCTATTCCTTATTTACATAAACGATTTCCCCAGTATTCCCCAGTTACAAAGTTTTAAGCATAATGATGATACTACTGGCTCTGATTTATCTGCCGTACTCAACTACATACCTCAAACACAATCTTTAGCAAACGATTCGTTCGCTAGTAATAAACTTATAGTGAATGTATCTAAAACAGAAACAATGATTTTTAGTGTTAGAAGTTTAAATGATGTTAATATTTCAGAAAGCGTCAAACATCTTTACTTACTCCGAAGCCTTGTTCATAGCGTATCCCTAACTAGTTTTAAAAGTGTATCACTGCTTGATACATTCTATCATATCTTGCTATATATATATGTTATTATAATGTGGGATCATGCACCTGGCAGTGCACTAGTTTTTTTCTCTGCAAAGGAAAACTATAACTAACTAACATTTTTACCGTTCCATCAACATACATATTTCATTGTCTTCTTTTTATTAAATGAAATTTATACAAAGTACATAACAGAAGCCAGACCCACGCATATAACACTAGAAATAAGAATGATCTTGATAATAAGTTTTGTAGGCTTTTGAAAACTAGAAAGGGAAGGGAGTATACTGGAATACAGTTTTTTAATGCGCTTCCTACTAATATAAGGAACTTGGACACAAATTTATTTAAAATGAAAATAATAATTTTTTATCGAGTCATGCTTTTTATACTTTATAGTTAGTTCCTTACTGTACTTGACTATTTCATTGTTTTTGACGTGTGCAAACACTGTTTTGTATATAGCATGAAATAAAATAAATAAATAAAAAATAAAATTAACATGTAGTATAATGTATGGCTTTTTTAGAAGTAGTTTACTATAAGGCCCGGCGCAAAATGAGACGCAGCTTAGTGAGGTGACGCAGCGTGAGTCACGGCGAGTTTTTGTGAATCTAAGTAATAATACGAGGGTTGTCCGTATTTTAAAGTCTCCAATGTTTTTTCAAATAGTAAACATTTTTTTATTGCGAAACTAAGTACATACTCTGAAAGCTTGTACTTTTAGCTATTTTTCAACGTAGTCCTCGTCACGATCAATGCATTTTTCGTTCGCATGAGTCGTTCTGGGAGCTTTTTCGTACCCGCATCGTACCACTCTCCCGCCGACTCGCATAGGAAGGTATGGACGGCTGCCTTCAGCTCTTCGTCGCTGGAGAATTTCATTCCTCCTAAGTGTTGTTTCAGGTTGGGAAACAAATAGTAGTCACTAGGGGCCAAATCAGGGCTGTAAGGAGGATGGTCTATGATTTCCACAAGCAAATGCTCCTCAAATTTCGTCACTGACTCGTTCGAAACTGATGGACGCCCGCGGCCGGCCTCGTCATGTACGTTTGTACGACCGGCTGCGAACTCTCTACACCACATTTTTTGTGTCCATGCACGTTTCTCCATACACATCGGTCAACTGACAATGAATTTCAATAGGGGGTGACCCCTTAAACTACAAAAATCTAATCACCGAACGCAATTCACACTTGGCAGGAGCGTCGATTTTTCCTTTCATCGTTAACGGCTGCTAAGCCAAGACCAGTGATGTTAACCTTTTAAAATTTGTCTCCCTACGACGAAGTATGAAATTCCCCTACTCTACTAAAAATTTCCCTACGCTGCCTGCCCAAGCCATAGACCAAGCCCAAGTTAGAAATGTTAAAATTCTGTATAAAAGATAAAGCGCTGTTGGCATATTATTGTTTACAAACGAATATGAGAAATGATCCATAAAGTCTTATTTTCTTTTAAATGCTAAAATAGCAAGTATTTACAAAACTTATTATTTTGTTAAAGTTCTTTTTCCCCTACAAAATAAGAATATTTTCCCTACCAACCGATTTATTGACAAATTTTTCCTACAAGTAGGCAGTGTTAACAACACTGGTTAAGACTCCAAGATTGACCGTCACAGCGAGGCAGTGACCAGCCAGATTAGTGGTGGGGGGAAGGAACACGGTGCTGTTGTCAGATTTAAGCTGGGGCAGCTTATTCCCCTCGTAGTTATTCCGCATATTTCTTCGCAGCGTGACGTGACGCAGTTTTGGCTCAACATGATCCTGCGGAACGCAGTGTAGTTGCCGCAGTTTTAGAAATCACGGCGCGTGTTTGAAAACATGGAAAAAAAATTAATCGAGACTGTGCGAATTCGACAAGTTTTGTACGATACAAGCCATGTAGACTACATGAGAACAAAATCGTTACTAAATTCTTTAGTTAAGGCAAATTCTCCATGAGTTTTTGGGTTTTTTTTTCAAGTACAAGCTTTTCACTGACTTTTTATTGCTACCCATTTGGGTGATACACGATGCCATTTCGCACTCAAATTCGTCTTCTGAATCAAATTCAGAACTAAATTGATAATAAATGAGTGCAGTAGCAGTTGCCGTTTTTCAGTAACATGGCTTGCCTGAAAACTGCAATCGTATGTGCGCGGTACCTGCGCTAGCAGTTTCCTCCCGTATAAAACTCGCCGTGATTCACGCTGCGTCACGTCACCAAGCTGCGTCTCATTTTGCGCCGGGCCTAAAGGCTAGGATTGTGTTTCTGCACATCACTTTTTGTACATTGTAATATTTTTCCCTATAATACAGGCAAAGAAAATAGAAAATTTGGATAAAATATCCATATTTTGTGCCATTTTGAATGAAGAATTTACGTGAATCACTCTATTTATGGATGAATTAGGCTAATAAGTACCTAGACATCTATTGCTACCAGAATCAAAGTACATTTAGAAATCTAGACATTCAACCCATTAATGTATTTTAAATTACTTTATTATAATTTATGTCTAAATACTAAACGCATAGTCATTAATCAACTTATATTACAGCTAAATGTAAATATAGTATATAATGAAAATGTAATCAGTTTTATATTGAACATTTCACACTTTCTTCTTTTCTACAGTATGAGTAATATATTTTATTTATCTTTATTAAAAATATTTTGTTACGCGTTTTGAATATTTTTAGTGTGTACTGCGTATTTAATTTTTGTGATAAAAACGACGTAAGAGACACAGTAACCTTTGATTGATTTGACGAAGTAATTCATCTAGTCAAAATGATCAAAAAGCAGGGCAACATTTTTTTCTAAATCGATTCCAAAGGGTTGTACTATCAAAGATAGTATTCAATGAGCATCATATGTTCATATTTAAGCAGTTTGTACCTAGTGTTAGAAAATGAAAAGCGGTATCGGAATAAATGTTTCCATTAATTAAACATAGGTATTTTAATTTTACAAATATTTCATATGTTTATCTAAACTTTTACTGTATATTAAAATTATAATAAGTATACCTAAATAGGTAGATATGTGAAGGGACATTTAGCTTTCCAAAAAAAAAAAAATGGTTATTTTATAATTCTATTTCCCATAAAAAAAATATGCCACACTTTGGATTATATAAAAACAATATTTTATCATTTCGTGATAATTTTTTTTGTTTTTCAGATAAAAATATTAAAGAGTTCTTCTTGAGATGACGAAACAAAAACCAATTAAATAAGAAACACAGGACAGATATTTGAATAGTGGTTCGGATTGTATGTATGTTTTGTTTATTTATAATAATAAAATTATAAAGATACACATATCTTGTGCAAACTAAATGTGTCTCGTTAGCACCGTAATATCTGCTATGTAACAAGTCCATTTTAGAGCCCCCGCGCACTAGCGGCCAAGTCGCGCGGCCAGGTCGTGACGACCAAGTCATTACATTGTCTTCAAATTTACACCGCGCACTTGACTGCCAATGGCCGCGACGGCCAGAGAGTCGCGACGGCCAACGAGATCTGTGGCGGTGCACACGCGGCCCAGCAGCAGCGCGGCCAACTATTTACATTACGTTCAATGGATGAGCGCGCACTAGAGAGCGACTAGACAGCGGCCAGTACAGTAGCCCTGCTGCATCATTCTTGCTTGGTCACGTCTGCCGTACGTACCTATTCATTTATTTATCTTTTTCGCTAAAAAATGGAAAATCAGAAAATAAATGTAAACAAAGACAAGGTTGACAGTGAACAATTCATTCTTGAAATTGAAAAGAGGCCATCAATATGGGATTCATCTAGCGATATATATAGTAATAGACAGGCGAAGAGAAAAGACTGGGAAGAGCTGGTGGACATATTTTCCGATGAAGGTTTTTCTAATGAACAGAAAAAGACGCTAGGTAAGTAAAAGTCGAATATTTATGATTTTAATAAGTTTAATTATCGAAAAAAGGATAGTTATTTAGAGTATACTACGAAAGAAATTCATTTATTATACAATAGTATTATACAATAATATGATGAACGTGAACTTGATGTCCGCTGATATTACTCAACGTTATAATATGATATATATTCCTATTTTATTCAGACGAAGTTATACTGCCAGTCTAATTTACCTTCATTTTGAAAGAATTCTGCAAACAGATCTCTGTATCTGGATGCTTGCCGACTGCCCCTTCCCATATTCTCTTGCGGTATATCACGTAATCCAGCAGCTGCAGGACCAGTTCCGTTCGGGGCTTCTTCTTGAGCCTGCCTGTTTCCGTCTCTTGATCGAACAAAATTATGTAGGATACAACAAGCATTAACAATATTGATTGCAAAGCTTCTTTTGACATTTAGCGGTCGATGAAAAATTCGCCATTTGTTCGCCAAGATTCCAAATGTGCATTCGATGAACCTCCGAGCTCTCGTGAGTCTGTAATTGAAGACTCTTTTTGCTACAGACAAATTGTGGCCCGCATATGGACGCATCACATATTCTGTTAGGCCAAAACTCTCATCTCCAACCAAAACGTAGGGCATCGGTGTATTATTAGTAGTTGCATTCAGCGGACATTTTTTGGGAATATCCAAGTCTCCATTTTCAAGTGACTTGTAAAACTTGGAGTTCTTGAAGACAGTTGAATCTGCCTCTTTTCCATCAGCTCCGACGTTAATGGCAATGAATTTATAATCAGCATCACAAATGGCAAGCAGCACAATGGAAAAGAAGTGCTTGTAATTAAAGTTTAAAGATCCAGAATGTGCGGGCTTGATAACTCGAATATGTTTACCATCAACAGCTCCGATACAATGCGGGAAGTTAGCAATGATGTTAAAATCTTCAGCAATTTTGAGCCATTGCGCTTGTGATGGTACAGGCAAACACAAGTCTTTTAAAGAATTCCAGATCGCTAGACACACCACTTGCACAATCTCTCTAATAGTAGTTTCTCCAAGTCGATAAGCGTAGTGTAAGTCTACAAAAGAACACCCAGTCGTTAGATACCTGAAACAAAAATAAATAAATAATAAATTTATTAACCCAACCCGAAAATAGTTATTTATATAAGAAGGGCGCGAAATGATTCGCGTTCGTGTTATATACAAAATTTTTCTACAACTATTGTATAAGAATACTTTTTTGGCATGAATTATTGTAGTTACCTAGAGCGAAAGCGAAGTATTTTTTCACCCAGTAAACATGCGCAAAAGGCACGGTTAGACAGTGTGCAAAAAGTTTTGTACACGGTGTGTGCAAAGCAATCTTTTCGATTTATGTTTACTGTGTGTGATGGTTTTGATTAAAAGAAGATCAACTTTAAACTAACTTGATTGAAAATATCATGTCTCCAGCTAAACGATGTGGTCGAGCGATCACAAGTAAAAACTACATTCTATTATAGATAAAAATATAAAAACATAAAGGAGCGTACATACGTCCGACCATTACATCCCCTTTCCTTAACTATAAAAAAAATAATATCCTTAATATAAGTATACAAAAATGAAAATATTTTATAACATATATTTACATAACTATTCTAATTGTAATCTGTCTGGTTGGCGTACAATTCTACCAGAACGGGTTGTTTGGTTTGCATTATTATTTACAATTTGATTTTCTATTACATTTGTTTTATCATTCGAAACACAATGTTCATCATCATCAGAAAAATTATTTAATTTCGACTGTTGTGCCGATGAAGAGTGAGATGTATTTCGATTGATAATAAATTTTCTATTCCTAATTACTTTCCTACCAGAATTATGCATTTGAATATTATAAGATCTTGGTCTAACATTTTTGTTTAATACTGTACCAGGAATATTTCTACAATTGTTTGATTTTACATAAACTGATTTATTATTCTGTACATCAGGTAACACTTTAGAATGTCTATCATAAAAATATTTTTGTTTTTTCTGTTTATCAATGAGCTTATCTCTAATTTTAGTAATACTAATATTTTTTGTTCTTAATTGTTTTTGTATAATTGGTAAAATACTTTTTAATGATCTCTGATAATGTATTTGAGCAGGAGAGTTTATATCATTGTACAGTGGAGTATTTCTTAATTCAAGAAAAGCTATTAGAGGATCAGATTTTGTTTCCTCACATTTTTTTATTGTATTTTTTATGGTCTGAATAGTTCTTTCTACAAGACCATTGGATTGGGCATGGTATGGACTAGATGTTTTATGTATAAAATCCCATTCGTTACAAAATGATTTAAACAGTACTGATTTTAGTGGAGGGGCATTATCTGAAAATAAAACATCTGGTATACCTTGACGTGAAAAAATATTTTTTATTTCAGAAATTATTGATTGCGAAGTCAAATTCTTTAGTTGTGCAATTTCAAAAAATTTGGAAAAATAATCAACCATTACTAAATAATTTTCATTTTTATGTTCAAAAATATCCAATGCCACTTTTTGCCAAATTCTTTGAGGAACTTCGTGTTGCATTAGAGGTTCTTTTTTATTAGATCTTGCATACATAGCACATGCTTGGCAATTTGAAATATAATTTTCAATATCTCTAGACATGCCTGGCCAGTAAACAATTTCTCTAGCCCTGAGTTTACTTTTTTCTTTACCTAAATGACTAGAATGTAACTTCATTAATATATTTTTCCTTAACTTTTTTGGAATTATTATTCTTGAGTTTTTGAATAATAAACCATTATGGTAAGAAATTTCATCTCTAAAAGAAAAATATATTTTTATTACATCTTCAACATTTTGTTTATGTTCTGGCCAACCATTTTTTATTACTTTAATTAATTCTAACATTTCTGCATCTTTTTCTACTTCAGTTTCTATTTCTTTTAATTTTCTATCACTCACAGGTAAGTTTTTTGTAATTAATAAAATTTGAGCATTTAATTTTTCGTCTAATAATTCATCTAAGTTAATATTATCTGATTTGTTTAGAATTTCGTTATTATTAGCTCTTGATAGTGCGTCTGCTAATATCATTTTTGAACCTGGTTTGTAAATTAATTTAATATCATATTTTTGTATGTCAATTAACATTCGTTGTAATCGAGCCGGACAAGAATTTAGTGGTTTTTTTACAATAGTCTCTAGAGGTTTATGATCACTTTCTACAATTACATTTTTTCTACCATAAACAAATTGATGAAACCTTGTTAATCCAAATAACACAGCAAGCATTTCTTTTTCTATGGGCGCATATCTTTTTTGTGTTTCTGTTAATGCTTTTGATGCATAATATACAGGAAGATTATTTTGTAGTAATACTGCACCTATGGCAGATTGAGAGGCATCTACAGATACTGTGACTGGTTTTTTTATATTATAATATTGTAAAATAGGTTTTGAACATAATGTGTTTTTTAATTCAGTAAAACTTTTTTCATGATGCTCTTCCCAATGCCATTGTACATCAGCTTTCAATAAATTTCTAAGATGCTCTGTTTTAAATGATACATTTTTTATAAATTTTGAAACATATGTAATCATACCTAAAAATCTTTCTAAATCTTTTTTACAAGATGGTCTCTTAAAATTTTTTATTGCAACGATTTTTTCTTCATCTGGTTCTATACCTTTTTCTGAAATTTTGTGTCCTAGAAATAATAAATTGTTAATTCCAAATTTACATTTTTTTGAATTTAATTTTAAATTTAATTCACGACATCTAATTAGTAAATTTGTTAATCTTTCATCATGCTCTTTTTTAGTGGTACCATAAACTAAAAAATCATCAATATATGATTCTACACCTTGTATATTTTCAAATAAATGTTTTATTTTTCTATGAAATATTTCAGATGCTAGAGAAATTCCATAGGGCAATCTTAAAAATCTATATCTGCCATAAGGACTATTAAATGTGCATAATAAGGAGCTTTGATAATCTAATTTAATTTGCCAGAATGCTTCACTAGCATCAAGAACCGAAAAATATTTTGCATTATTTAATTTTGAGATTATATCATCAACTGTCGGTAACGGAAAATATTCTCTTTTTATAACCTTATTTAGATCTTTTGGATCCATGCATATACGAAGATCCCCATCAGTTTTATTTACAATAACTAAAGAATTTACCCATTCAGTTGGTTTATTTACTTTAGCAATTATTTTATTTCTTTCTAGATAGTCTAATTTATTTTTTAATTTTGTCTGAATAGCAAATGGCACTTTTCTTGGAGCATTAATAACTGGCTTGACATTTTCTTGTAATTCTATCTTATATTCACCTTCTATACAACCTATACCAGTAAAAATATCCTTGAAATTACTAATTAATTCATCATAATTACAACTAATATTTTCTTTTTCAACGCATTCTACTAATCTTACTAAATTTAATTTTTCACAATCAATTCTACCTAAAATTGGTCTCGCATTTTTTTTATTTACAATATAAAATGTCAAGTTATGAATAATTTCTTTATATTTACATTTTAATTTACATTTACCCAAGATGTTTATTTTACTACCAGTATATGTGGTGATATTTGATTTGTCTTGAATTAAATTATGCTTCGAAATGTTAAAATTTTCCAAATATCTTGATGGCAGTAAGTTAACCTGTGCCCCTGGATCCAGTTTAAAGTTGATCTCTGTTCCGTTGTGCACCTCAATCTTAGCTTCCCAGTCCTTGTTGTTGGCACTTATGGTGTCTATAAACCAATTTTCCTCTTCCACGTTTATTTCATTTACCGAATTACACATTTTTGCAAAATGATTTGACTTTTGGCACTTCAAACACGTTTTCCCAAATGCAGGGCACTGATTTTTTCCATGCACTAGCCCGCACCTGAAGCACTTGAACGTCGGCGTTTGTTTACACTCCCGCACATGTCCTTTAACAAATGAGTTAGAGTGAGAGCGACGTTGAGTTTGTGGCTGATGATATTCTTTAGAGCTAGATGGACGATCCTGCAAGGACTGTTGTTTCGTGTCTAGTTTTTTATTTGAATTCCATTGCTTTTTGCACGACTTTTCAATTTTGTCAATTTTGGCTTCATATTCCAATTTTGGATTTGTAGAACAAATTTGACAATATTAAATCATTAATTCTTAATAACCTGTCTTTTACTGCGACATCTTTTATGCCTAGAATCATTTTATCCTTTATTAGACTGTCAGTTAGTTCTCCAAACTCACATGTAGCACTTAGATCACGGAGTTCTGTTACGTAATTATCAATAGATTCATCTTCTCTTTGATTTCTCAAGAAAAAAATGTGTCTTTCATAGGTCACATTTTTTTGTGGAGTAAAATAATTTTCAAATTTATGTATAATTACGTCATAATCCATATTCTTCTGATTTTCTTCATACGTAAAATTATTATACACTTTTAAGGCCCTATCGCCAATACACGATAGTAAAAGCGATGCCTTATATTCGGTAGTTTCGCCATCGGCTCTTGTTGCCTGCAGGTAGAGCACAAATTTTTGTTTAAAAAATTTCCATGCCTCGGCTAAACATCCTTCCCATGACATTTGTGTAGGCGGTGGAATGGTTGTACTAATTTGTGACCTCAAACCTGGAGTTGGCATTTTTCTTTCACACTAAATTTCAAAAGTTTATACTAAATTTAATTATTGACTTAAAATAAATTCTCTACTTGAAATACTGTTAATTATTTTTCGACTGCGCCATGTGATGGTTTTGATTAAAAGAAGATCAACTTTAAACTAACTTTATTGAAAATATCATGTCTCCAGCTAAACGATGTGGTCGAGCGATCACAAGTAAAAACTACATTCTATTATAGATAAAAATATAAAAACATAAAGGAGCGTACATACGTCCGATCATTACACTGTGCGTTTTTTATCATTTTCTATAGTAGTTGTAGAAATCAAAATATTGATCATGCTCAATTGTTTCAGGAGATGAACTCCAAAAAAAATGGAAAAATATAAGGGACAGCTACACTCGAGAACTCAGAAGGCTGAAGAAAATTAAAACAGGATCTACAACAGATCGCAAAAGAGCATATGTTTACTTTTCTCAGATGTCATTCTTAAGCAAATGCTCAGGCGATGTTCCTACTGAAGGCGATATAACCAAAGAAGTGACAGGAACGAAAGCCGGAACAGCAACACAAGTTGGAGGGCCATATGATACATCTAACAAAAGTTCAGATTCCTTAAAGAGAAACAAAAAAGCAAAACCTGATTATAATGAATCAGATTTGATTGCGACTTTAAAAAATTCTGTTGAAAGCCGTGACGAACGGGACAGACAGGCCGAATCAGACCATAAAAGACTGTTTTTACTTTCATTATTCCCTGAAATTAAAAAAATTCCTGAAAATCGAAAACTTTCAACAAAAATGGAAATAATTTCCATCATCCAACGGAACCAAACACCAGCATTCTCACAAGGTTACAACAACACGGGTTATATTTCGCAACACTCCAATACAAGTACTGCATTACCCATGCAGCAATACAGCTCCTATGGTGATAATTCTCAGCATTGGCAGCACCCAAATTCTGCACCACTGGCTTCAGCACCAATAGTTCATGGTCCAACACGAGTTGCAGTGTCAATGTTATCGCCAAACTCAGAACTATCGCCACCAGAAAGAACGGACTCTGCTCTTTCTATTCAGTCAATGGAGTCGTCGACATGTAGTGCAGAAGATTACGATTTATTGGAACTTTTCTCTAACAACAGGCCGTAAAATGGTTCTAATGACAACTAAGTATTATAATTTTTGTTCAAAATGTAACTACAGAAAATGTAAATAATAATTATGTTTTCTTACCTCAACGTAACAAGAAATTTTTCCTCTTGGCATATACTTCTTCTCATTGGTGTATTCTGCCCTCTAATCGACTCATTTAGCATATCTAGCAACTCATCAAATGATTTAACAGACATTCTGGTGTAGTTAAAAAACTTCTCGTCATGCAACCTCAGTTCTTGATAGAAAAGGTTGAACATACCTTTTTCACGACGAAACGCCATCATTGGATGCACCCAATACCTTCTTTTTGTCTTTCTCTTTCTTTTTCGTCTAATGAGGTGCCATATAGCAAATGCTTGCTCGGAATTCATTTCACAACTACACTGAGTGACTATTTTTTGATAAATGTGCTTGACAGTCGCGCTCGATTGGCCGCCTTGAATTTTCGTGGCGCGACTTGGCCGCTAGTGCGCGGGGGCTCTTACGGTGTCAACGATGATATCACATTTTGTAATGATACTGATGTAAAACTTGTATAATACTGGCATCACCGAATTATTACCATAATTTGGAAAAATTTGAAAATTTGAAGAATTGTGTAAATAATTGTTCAAAGAAGTAGCAATAAATAACTTATGCATTAATAGCAATATTATTATGATGCATAAATATAAAAACACACTAGTGTAATCATTATAAACTAGGTTTAACAAACATTATATTATAACCATAAGAAACCGTCTTATAGTTCCATACAGTATACAAAAATGTAATTAAGGTTATAATAATTTTTATAATAGTTATAATAATTTTTTCTGTGTTATAATTATAGTAATAATAAGGCAGATCTTAACAATCTACTGACCATTAGCTACATCATGCTGGATCTGAGAGACCACAGACAAAAGCGTTCTACATTACAGTAGATATTATTGAAAGCTCTCTTCTGACGCATATGGTGATTAGGCGATAACGATATTTGAAAAAACGGAATTTCGGAAAACAACTACTCTGCAGGCTAATACCCAGACCAGCATTGAATTACACTCGAAAAAACCGGCACGGAGTAGCTGCTGGCCACTAGATCTAGCTTTGTTACATTTTGCATACTCAATAGTCCCTTTTCTTGGGTTAGACGGTCATAAAACAACCAGGGTTATTCGTCAATTACCTCACCTATAGCATACTTATGAAAGCTAATAAGTTCGAAACCGGTATATAACTGGTGAACCGCTGACGAATGACTTTGGCCCTCAGATTAGTTGTTCTTAAAATTTCGTTTTTGGCAATAAATACTAAATAAAAAATAACAATTTCTCATAGTACCTACCAATTTAATGTAATCTTGAATATGTAACGTGACAGAATAGAAACACGAAAAACTTAAATAGTTATTTTTTTTGGGAGTTTGGAAATTAAATAATTCAAACAAATTTAGTAAATATACCTCTATGATTCAAGGGTCAATCAAGCGTTCTTTTAACTAACTTAGTTTTCCTTTTACATGCTTATCTGTATTACAAGAATTCCGACGACTTACGTCACTGCTAACGTCACGCAACAATTATGTCGTTGACGACATAATTGTTGCGTTAAAAACGTTATTTTCTGTAATTTAGTGTAATATATAGTGCAACCATTTAGTGTAGTATATTGTCTTGTTATTCTTAGTTGCAGTTTCTTGATGAGAATATAATGAATTTTTAATTTGTAATGTGAATTCTTGCCGCAACTATATAATCCTTTAAAAGATTATAGAAGGTGTGAACATAAACAACTTTCATTAAGTACCTATACCTGCATAGGATCGCTACTAGATTATTTTTTTATAAAATTTTCTGATGAATTCTAATCTAAAAATCCATATTCTTTTAGAGTCAGCAAAAGTCATAATAGTTTTTGAAAAAATTGATCAAATTTCGAATAAAAAGAAATGGTGTACAGAAAGAAATTTTTTGTATCTTCCATTGAACAGCAACTTTATTTTTGATAACTCGACAGAAGGAACCCTGAATACATAAATTGTAGCATTGGCTTCTCCATGCTGGATCTGATGGGCTATAAAGCAATGAAGTGCCCTACATGCTGTAGGCACCATTGAAAGCCTTCGATCTCTATCGCGATTCGACTATAACGGTATTTGCAAAACGGAATTCTAGGAGACAAGTGCTCTGCGGACTAATACCCGACCAGCATGGAATTATACCTCATCGCGATTCGTAAGTCGCTTGCAGAAAAGGCTGAATGCCCTATAACTATGTAGTCGCGTCAAATTAGCATTTCACTTGTAACTTTTTGCGGAGAGGTCCGATTCAGATGCGGTTTTCTGCAAATTGTTCAGCGAATTTTTTATAACAAAAGGCACATCTAACCTCTGTACGCTCGCAAATTTTTAATTTTTTATTTAACAAATGACCCATTTTTGTTGAACATATGGCAAATGTCACACACGATTCAACGAAAATGTCTGGAAAATGTTCTCTCGGGGGTTTTCGAGGTCCCTCTTTATCACTTTGGTGTTAGCTTTATTATTTATTGCTAAATTGTTGTAACTGGGCTAATTAACAAATTAAATACTCCACTCTCGAAATCACTAGAGAACCGGAATTTTTTCCAGGATTTCTAGCTTATTAAGGCAAAAAATCGGCACAAGATTTTTGCAAATATAATTTTTTATTGTTCGATTGTTGCAACCTCGCTAATTAACAAATGAATAACTCTACTCCTGGAATCGTTAGAGAACCAGATTTTTTTGCAATAACTCTTGGATTATGGGGAGAACCATCGGCACAAGGTTGTTGCACGAAATTGTTTATTTTTCTATTTTTGGAACCTGGCTAATTAACAAATTAATAACTCTACTCCCGGAATCACTAGAGGCCCGAAATTTTTTCCGGGATTTCTGTCTTTTTAAGGCGAACCATCGGCACAAGATTTTTGCAAATATAATTGTTTATTGTTCAATTGATCCCAGAATTATTGCAAAAAAATCCGATAGATATATCCATTATAATGGAAAAGAAACACCCCGGGATTTGCAAGTTACCATAGAGTTTGTCAAGAAAATTGTTTCCCAATATTTCAGTGCAGTAGCTTTTGTTCTCTTTACATTGAGACCTTGAACAATTTAAGAATCAGGAAAAATGTTATTTAGCAAAGGGTATAAAGTATCAATGGTCAGAAAACTTAAATTATTAACAGTAAGGAAACCACATAGTTTGATCTCAGCATTTCTAATATTAGTATTTAATAAAGTACTTTGGTATGTGTCTGTTATTTTTCTATTTCCTGAAATTTGTTGGTTATTAAATTTATGTTTTTCGGATGCTGCATGTTTTTGTAACACAGTTTTATGTGCTGTAAGCTCACATTGGCAAACTCTACAAAATGCTAATTCATTCCTCTGTTTTGATTTGGTCTTCTTTAGTGGAGCTTTTGATATCGATATCCAATCCTTAAATTCAGGCATAGTCAACCAAGCAGCAGAAAATTTAAGAACTTTATTTGTCTTTCCTAACCTCATTTTCTTGTTTGGCTGATCGGGATCAGGTACATTGTTTTCCAAATCATCCTCAGTATTTTCTGTTATATTTTGGGACAGGGCATCTTTTTCATTTTCTTGGTTTCTGTTATCTAAACCTAAAATGAAAATAATATCTAAGTATTAGGTATATTATATGTATTATATATACAATTATACATATACTTCATATATTTAAGATTAGATCAAATATATCTAATCAATAATTGTTTTAAATTTTAAGCATCATAAGATAAGTAAAAACTAAATCGTAGTAGACAAATAGACACCTTCTAAACACCTTCTGTTTTATTTCATTTATTTTTACTTACCTTTTTTAACCATCTTTCATCTCCCCATTACTTTATTATAAGTAATCTATCGATGTCCACCGTATCTCATATAATTTAATTTAATCTTTAATCCCATTAATGCTTTCTTTAGTATCTATTATTAATATTTAAATTATTCTATTATGGACCATACATAATAGATAACTCACTACACAACGGAACCTACGACGACTTACCATTATGAATCACATGATACAAACAGAGAAAAGAAAAGAAAGACTAGAAATAGACAAATATAAATGCAGATGTAACCATAGCAACTACACTGTATAATGGATGTAATTACATGCAACCATGAACCATGGATTACCGATTACTGAAAGGGAACTTGGAATTCCAAGTATAACTTTTCTTTTGTAACATTTTTTTACTGTTTTAGAAAGGTATTTTAAGCTAATATAAATCAAATCTCCTACAATTCTTATCAATGAAGTCATATGTATGTTCTCTGATACCAAACATCTAGGTATGCTAATGAACAATTCCGCAGACACAGCTCTATTCAATAATTATCTAAAGAAAATAATCTAATTTACTAACCTGCTAATAAAACACTCTATAAATATCTATCTTCACTTTTTGGCAGTGGGAACACGACAAATTCAACCACAATAGATGAGATCTGACCTATTTCAGCATTTTTAGGATTGCTTCTTCAGGTGGTCTTCTTTAAGTTGAATCAAATATCTAACTATAAAAATTATTATAAAAATTAAAATTATTTGAAGTTAAATATCGACAATAACAAAAAGTGACATCCTGTCAATGAATTAAATATGACAATACCTACTTGAAAAATGTTCACCTTTTATGTAGGAGATTTGATTTATTTTAGCTTAAAATACCTTTCTAAAACAGTAAAAAAATGTTACAAAAGCTAATAATAAGGAATATATGGGTAGATATTGTGGGTGTAATTCAACGCAGGTTGGGGTTTTTGTCCACTGAGTAGTTAGTTTCGCACAATATTATTAATACCTAAAAATATATAAAAATTTTTACATAAAAGGTGAACATTTTTCAAGTAGGTATTGTCATATTTAATTCATTGACAGGATATCACTTTTTGTCATTGTCGATATTTAATTTCAAATAATTTTAATTTTTATAATAATTTTTATAGTTAGATATTTGATTCAACTTAAAGGAGACCACCTGAAGAAGCAATCCTAAAAATGCAGAAATAGGTCAGATCTCATCTATTGTGGTTGAATTTGTCGTATTCCCACTGCCAAAAAGTGAAGTTAGATATTTATAGAGTGTTTCATTAGCAGGTTAGTAAATTAGATTATTTTCTTTAGATAATTATTGAATAGAGCTTTGTCTGTGGAATTGTTCATTAGCATACCTAGATGTTTGGTAAAGAACATACATATGACTTCATTGATAGGAATTGTAGCTTAACATTTCTGTTAAAATGAAAAGTTACACCAATTATACGATTATTACTGAAAAGTACACAAATTATACGATTATTATTAGGGTTAGAAAATTATACACAGTCAGTTGAAAAGATACAAAAATCATATAATTATACACCGATTGGCAACACTGACTCAACGTCAACTTATTTTCCCCTTCTCAAGTGATACACCTATGGAATCTTGTCCCCTCACCCTCCTTATTCATTTAAGTGCTGTAAATTAATCATCTCTACTATTTTCAAATTCAGGTATAGGTTCAATTTACTGTTAGTGACATAGATATAAATCGTATTTTTGCTTTTGAATGTAGTACCTAAATATGTTTACTATGATGCAATATTTTAAGCGAATTAATCACGGGCAGCTTTCAGCGGGAGTTAAAGTGCCGTCGTCGTCAGCTCGTAACTTCAGGAATGAAAGGTTTTTCTGTGCTGCTCCTCTATCTCTCCGTTCTCAATTGCCCTATTTATAGAGGCCATTTTCATATAAATTTAGATGAGCGTTCATCTCCAATAAGTAACCGCATTATCGGAGTCATTTTTCAAAATTCCCGACATATTTTCGGGATTGTATAAATAGATTTATTTAAGTAGATCGCTTTTTAAATAAAATAGTAAACTTCTTAACTTTAATTCGTAAACAACGACACTATCAAATATGTGTAAATTATATGTATGTAATAATAATAAATACATAATAATATCTGTAGCTCTCATTTAGATCGCGATAATTAGCCCAGAAGAATGTAACTAAAAGTTTATTTATTTCTTAATTTTAATGCTTTATTAAATTTTTTGATTGTTCTCTTAATAAATTTCCTCACGTTGTAAAATTTTAATTGCCACACAAATTTTTAACTAGTTGTTTTCCTGCAAAAAATATAGAAATGCAAAATAATTCTCTTCGTACTAAAACGCAGTCGTAAACAAAGACGGTTGCTAATCTACAGTCTCCAGATCTGTTCCAAAAAAGAGATACGGTACTCTATTACTTATACTGTTTTCATAGGATAGTAAAAGTAATAAATTAAATAAATAACAATGATAAATGCTTAATTTGTTAGATCTAAAGGCGTCGATCCTCTGGATTGGGACAAACGTCAAAATTTGACGCCAAAACCAATATGGAAACCTATGGTGGAGAACCAAAACCCCGCTTTAATGCCGGTTAGTTGCTGTCAAATTATATTATTTATTTTTGCTTAAATATTTGCCAACAATTGTGTTCAATTTGCATTTTTGAAAAACAGCACAAATTTATTGAGTACTGAGTTAACAGGAGTGATAGCTGCGAGGTATGTAATGCCTTTGTTGGATTTTATGTAGCAATTTCTTATACTTAAAATATAAATAAAAACGTAACCTCAACATGTGTTTTACTGAAAGAATATATAAATATTTCCATATAAATAATTATATTATATTATATTATGTTATATTATATTATATTATATTATATTATATTATATTATATTATATTATATTATATTATATTATATTATATTATATTATATTATATTATATTATATTATATTATATTATATTATATTATATTATATTATATTATATTATATTATATTATATTATATTATATTATATTATATTATATTATATTATATTATATTATATTATATTATATTATATTATATTATATTATATTATATTATATTATATTATATTATATTATATTATATTATATTATATTATATTATATTATATTATATTACATTACATTACATTACATTACATTACATTACATTATATTATATTAGATTATATCGACACTGAGTAGTTAGTTTCACACAATATATTTAATACCTAAAAATATATAAAAACTTTTACATATAAGGTGAACATTTTTCAAGTAGGTATTGTTATATTTAATTCATTGACAGGATGTCACTTTTTGTCATTGTCGATATTTAACTTCAAATAATTTTAATTTTTATAATAATTTTTATAGTTAGATATTTGATTCAACTTAAAGGAGACCACCTGAAGAAGCAATCCTAAAAATGCAGAAATAGGTCAGATCTCATCTATTGTGGTTGAATTTGTCGTGTTCCCACTGCCAAAAAGTGAAGTTAGATATTGTGTGAGTGTTTCATTAGCAGGTCAGTAAATTAAATTATTTTCTTTAGATAATTATTGATTAGAGCTCTGTCTGTGGAATTGTTCATTAGCATATCTAGAAGTTTGGTATCAGAGAACATACATATGACTTCATTGATAGGAATTGTAGGAGATTTGATTTATATTAGCTTAAAATACCTTTCTAAAACAGTAAAAAAATGTTACAAAAGCTAATAATACGGAATATATGGGTAGATATTTTGGGTGTAATTCAACGCAGGTTGGTGCTTTTGTCCACTGAGTAGTTAGTTTCACACAATATTATTAATACCTAAAAATATATAAAAATAATATGTCCTTTCTCGTTTTTTGGAAAATTAAATTCAGCTGCGATATATTAACTCATATACATATTTCTGTAGTTTATAGATTGTTTTTTCAAGTTCTTTTAAAATGTAGAGTAGGGATATACTTAAGTTTAACACTTTTACAGAATATTAAATTTAAAATGAAAGTATTAAAAAGTTCCTTATAAGGACCTTTTCTATAATTTGGAAATTTTATAGGTATATACAATTTCATTAATACAATTTAAAAATTTACCTAAATTATTATTAATAACATTTAGTTATTTTTTCTTTAATATAGTAAATGCTTTTAGTACTAAATATTTGTGGAATCTGTTTGTAACTAAATTAAATTCTAGGCACATTCCCTTTTTTATCAAGGTTCGTTAAGATCAAAACACATTACTATTTGACCCTAAAAATCCCCGAATTAGTTATTTTAGGAGCACTCCAAAATCTTACTATGTAGGATGGATTAATAACACTGGAACGTACAATCGATTTTAAAATCTCACAAATCTCTCCACAAAATAATAATTCTGGATTATGTATCGAGCCCAGCCTAAGTATCGGTGGTCTAAGTGCCGTCTAAGTAATTCAAGTGGGCATACTTCGTCCCAACGTGAGTTATTAGTCCTAACTGAACTGCAATTTAAAATCCACTTGTGGCTAATATGGACACGCCACCTCTAGGGAACGGTTAAAATTTGTAATACTTACGTGTCTTAAATATGATTTACTATAAAATTTGTGTAAATTTATAGCAATATTAGTTTCAATACAGGGTGTTTTATAAGTCCATGTCATAAATTCAGCAAATTGGGATGGGCTTAAGGTACACGTTATGTTTACATTTAACATAATGTGTACCTTAAAAAAAATAGTACATCTGAAAAATAATACATTTCTGGTCTATACAATTCATTTTAATTTTCATGATATATTTTCTTAAAAGTGTACGTTTTTAAGTACCTACTCGAGATACAGGGTGTTAAAATTTACAAAAAAATTCATAATTCGCTGACGGAATTGAATGAAATTTGCTACAGTGTACATGAAATATTGTGAGTACTGTAATTTTGTACGTATTGAAATATTGTATGTATCGTAACAAAAAAGAAAAATAATAATTTAGCTAGATAGCAGATAATTCATAATTGGTGCTTTAAATTTAGTTACTGTAACTGCTTTATACAGGGTGGTCAGTAAAGAATGGGCCAAACTTCAGATGTAGATAGTTTGGATAAAAATAAGCTGAATTAACTCAACTTATCTTAATCCAATTTGGTATAAGGGGGTTTCTCGAATATGTCGATGGTTTTGGTGTATCTGCTAGAGGGCGCCACCAACCAGTTTGGACCCATTTAAATCGCTACAACTTTTTTGTGCTACACTGTATCTCATTTTGGACTGGAAAAAATTTCTTCCCTATCTTTTCTAGTTAAAAAAGGTACACCTTGTTGATGTCGCTAGAAGCAATGGTTTCTGAGAGAAACGCATCTAAATCTCCTGAAAGGAGAGTATCAAATTGTTGCGTAAGTAATGGGCCATACTGTAACAGCATAATACTGCGGCCAAAATAACTCGATATAAAAATCCACCAAAATTTTTGGATTTTTGCAGGATAAGCTAAAGTAAATCCACTTATTTTGGTCGCAGTATTATGCTGTTACAATATGGCCCATTACTTACGCAACGATTTGATACTTTACTTTTAGATAAATTGCATGCATCATGAGATAGGAAAGAAAATTTTTCCAGTCCAAAATGATACAGTGTATCACAAAAAAGTCGTAGCGATTTAAATGGGTCCAAACTATCGTTGGTGGCGCCCTCTAGCAGATACACCAAAACCGTCGACATATTCGAATTTCTAGTCCCAAGAAACCCCCCTATACCAAATTTCATAGAATACGGTCGATGCGATCGAAAAATAATAAAGAAAAGGTGATTTATTTTTTCAACATTGACACCCTGTAGCTCCGTTAGCATCAACTTTTGGATTAAGGTAAGTTGAGTTAATTCAACTTATTTTCATGCAAACTATCTACATCTGAAGTTTGACCCATTCTTTACCGAACACCCTGTATTAGGTGATTTACAACTTACACTGTAAAAAATAATTACAGTTAAAATAGATGGCAATTTATTTACCACTCATTATTGCTGTAATTTTCTTATCGATTGTGACTTTACAAATAAAATGTAAAATTAAGTTGTAAATTTATTTTGTGGTGTAATTTTAGGTTTTGCAATTGTAATATTACTTTGTGATTTTACAATACAAAAAGTATTTTTACCATGTAACTTCCACAATTACATGTAAAATTGCAAAGTAACTTTACAGGCAGTTGTTTAGTTACACTGTAATAATACATTTTATACTATTACTACAATGTATTTTTGTAATTTATTATACAGGATGGTCCAATTTGGGCACTTAGGTATAGAATGTTTCTTCTATTTTCCGAAAAGACAGAAAAAAATAGCCAATATATTTGGAGCTTAATTTTTCAGAAAAGTTGAATAGCGAGAATCACATTTCTATATTTTGATTTGTTTAAGAGATACCTACATGATATTTTTAAATTTTGGTCATTTTTCTTTTCCACTTATTATATTAATATTTATACATTGACATATTTTTCTCTATGTGTAGTATCTAGTGACTTAAGGAATATTTTTTTATAACTTCTAGTTTTCCGCTGCTTTAACAACCATATATATGTTTTAATGAAACATCATACGTATGTAATATGGGGCAACATAGAAAAGGCCTAAAATTTAAAAAAATGCTATGTCAAAACTAATCAAGATATCGAAATGAAATTTCCGTTATTCAATTTTTCTCAAAAATATTCCCGTGACATTTGAACTATCTTTTCGGAGAATAAAAGAAACCTCCTAAAAGTGTCGAAACTGACCTAACCCGTATACAAGACATCTTGTTTACAACATTCGAATTCACTACCAGTGCTTTGATACAGATACCTAAAAAAAATCTGAATAGTAATTCATTTATACCTAATAGATTAATATGCCTACATGAGAAAAATTGAAATATCGTAAGGAATTAACAATTGTTACTTACCTTAAGTAACATTAGGCTTTTCCATGAGTTTCTCAATAGCATCACTGCATCAGAATGTTACTTCAAAAGAAAAATGTACTCATATTAAGTAACCTAATTAACATAAATGCCAATTGCTTCTAATGTTAACAAACACCCTTAATAGTAATACTGAATTTTTGATATGATATCCCCAGTGAAGTCAAACATTTCCGAAGCAATAGATTCGTTGTCTATATGCTTTTCAGATTTATATACAAAAAATTAAGTACTTTGAAATTTATGATTCATTTACTTGAAAGTAATATCTACTTATTTCTATTATAGCCCCCATGTATACTTTAAAATCAGCAGAATAATCCTTTTTAAATTTATAATTAAAATTTTTTGACAAATTGTGTGAAAAACACAAAACCGTACTTTTCCTAACTGATTATATAAATAGCTATTTTGTACTCCGATTACGGCTCACTTCGTTAATTTGTAGTTACAGCTTTATTATATCTTCAATATATTAACTGCACTTTGCTTATTTTTTTAGCTTAGAAATACATGTACATACAGGTATTGAAGTAATAAAATATTATGGTTTTACGACAATTTTTTATTAAAATTTGGTACCTGCACATTTAGGTTACTTGTACAAAACAGAACACTTAACTTTATACAAAACATATAACAATGTAAAAATATATTCATATAACTAAAGTTAACATTTTATAATATTCAAACGAAATCTATGATTTATACTAACTATTACAAAGTAATATTAATTATATAAATGTGCATAGATAAGTAGGTACCCAGAACTTAAATCATGCTAAACCTCCAGTAGCCTCTGTTCTTCAAATATGTAATAAAATATAATTCCAATAGAAAATAATACATTTTTATATCTTATGTAAGATGAACAAAACAACAGTGGGTACCCGATTTTTTGTAGATGCAGTGTTTCTTTGTTTCAATAATTATGTATAACTTACATACCTATTACTTCTTAATATCATTGAGGTTATGTTTAAACAAGCACTAGACAAAACTATTCATAGTACTAAAAACACTCACTTGTCACTCTAGATATGTTTATATTGCTAGTCACTACTCACTAAATTAATTATGTAAGTACCTAGGTCCTAGGTACACGCTGGATTCATAGAAATGAAGCAAGAAATAATGAAGGCGTCACCACCCAACGCTCTCAACGGTTAGTGGTATAGTGCGTTTTAAAAATTAGTAGATAGTACCTTCACACACGCATTAGGCATATTTTTACAGTCAATTATATAGTAAATTTGGTATGTTCAGTAATTTTACAATGTAAAAATGGATTTCACATTGTTAATTGTAAATGTGTTACAATATATTCTATAAATGTACAAATTATATTGTAATTACATAGGAAGTTTACGGTTTTATTGTATATTGGCAGTTTTCTTGTAAAATTACAACTGTCACTGTAATATCATCATTATTTTTAGAATTATTTTAAGACAATTATAAGGGTATTCTTACAAAGTAAATTTGTAAAGTTACTGGCCTTTTTTTCAGTGTATCTAAAAAAAAATTGAAAATAGATTCGTCATAAAAAGTTAATATCATAAAAACAATTTTTGCCAGATTACTTATCGTATTAACTTTTTTGTGATGGAAGTATTTACATTAGTTTTTCAAATATGAAAAATGGCTTACGTATAGTAATTTGCAGTTGATGAGTATCGTAATTTATGGTGAAATGAAAGTGCTTTAGCAGAACGATTTCCCGGTAAACATGTGCCAAATGCAGCTACTTTTACAACGGTGTGCAGTGAATGCAAGTAGATGGAGGTCCAGGGCGTCATTCAAAAACCAAAAACAGTTTTATTTAGATGACACTAAGTGCAAGAAAATATGACGTCGATTTGAACGTTGAATGTTTGTCATGATGACAAAACGCTGTAGTAGAATGACAGATGAATGTAATAAACATTTTATTGCACTAGTGCAATAAAGAACCACTTTTTCCACTAAATATAGTTCAATAAAGTTTTGTATTTTGCATAAACGTAGAAAAATTAAATGAAAAGCCAAATTTTTATTCTGACAGAATACAATGCAATAAAAGCTTTAATTTCATTTTTACATTAAGCATTAAGTGGACAAATTATTATAGGTGCAAGAGCTGTACAGTGGTCCAATGAAAACTTTACATCCTACGTTTAAGAACTTTATTGATAGGATCAAGTTCAAATTTTATTCATAACGGTGGATGATTTTTTAAAATTGAATTAATAGTTTGCGTGATATTTATAGATGAAATGTATTGATTGCGTATTTCTCTGACTATTAATTTTTAAATAATGTAAAAGAGAATTTAAAAGATTTTCTTTAATGTGCTAGTAAACTCTACCAATAATGTTATTTAAAAAACTAGTATTTTACAATTTCTTTACGATATTGACTCATGACGCATCTATTCCCAAATTTTTTTGGGTAAGTTCTTAATCAGGTGAGATATACTTGAACTGGCTGTTCCTTCATATGTATGTTCACATATAAACCGAGTGCAGGTGAGATATAAGTGGTTTGCTACATCCTGCTCGGCCTAAGCGGCTCAATTTTCGGTCGTCTCACCTATGGCATACTGATGAGGGCTAATAAACCCGAAAGTGGTCTATGTCTGGTGGGTGGCTGTTCGCACAGATACTCCAGGTGTAATTCAATGCCGGTCGGGGTATTATAGTCCGCCGAGTAGCTGTTACCTGCACTATCATTTGTAGAAGTTCATAATCACCCTGTATATATTAAATAAACTGCTAGAGAGACTATTACCATAAGTTCCTAATGTTCTACTGTAATTCCGAATGTAGATAAGAGTATTTCAAAAAATAAATTTAAAAAAGTTATTTCCTGAACAGCTAACTAATTTACATATAATACGTCACCTAATATACCACTATATTTACAATCATTTAAGTTTATAAACATTACTCGTATATCTTAATAGTAATATCTAGTAAATTTCCTTATGGTAAAGATGATTTAAATGTTACATAAATTCGTTTATTTGAAATTTTTAAAAATAATTGTGACACTTAGGGGACTTGGTACTTTCCTTCTCTAAAACTGTGGCTTAGCTATCAGTAAAGTAGGCCGCAATCAAATTATCAATAAACAAATAGTACTTCCGCAAATACATAATAATTATAAATATATATTACATCCGTAATTGTAATAATTCTTAGGAAACGGATTTTTCCATTATTAAGAAAAGTTTCAGTTTTCGAGATTATTTCTTATTTTTTTAGAAAACTATAAACCTTAATATTATTTATCATTTTTACAGTTTGGTTTAGTTTCTATGTTTATTAAATATATTATTAGTTCTCTTTAACGTATTATAACATTTTTATGTATTGATATTTTTACAGATTTAGAGTTAATAGAACAGTTGCTTTACAGGGTGTTTCTAAATGAAGTAGCAAAAATGAGACCACAAATTCCTTAGGTGAAAATAAATCGATTTAAGCTAACATACCTATATCCCAAGTCGCATAAAAAAAGATATAGGGTGTCAATGTTAAAATTTTATTTTCGATGTTTGTAGATAACTTCTTAAAAAATCCAAATATTTACATAAAATTTGTAAATCAGAGGTTTTTGCGGGCGAAAAATTCAAATTTGTTTCTAATTTTGACGTCTCAAGTAGAGGGTGTCACTTATAGCACAGGAATTTTTTTGATGCTTAGTGTGTCCATCTGACTATTGAAACAATCGATTCTCCTACCTGTTATATTTGAAAAAGGCATACCTTGTTGAAGTCATTAGAAGTAACAGTTTTCGAAATAATCCTATTTGAAATATTCAGTGCGCCGATTGAAAACTGTTATCGTTTCAGGTAAAGTTGCTTTTTTACTGAAAATACTGCAAAATGTTACTTTAAAAAGTTGTTTAGAATGGTAAATTATGAAGACGTGCAAAATTTGAAAAAGATCTGCCTGCTTTGATAAAATCTTTGTGCTTTGTTGAAAAATGGTTTCATCAAACCTCGTCGATCTTCTACAAATTTTGCACATCTCCATAATTTACCATCCTGAATAACTTTTTAAAGTAACATTTTGCTGTATTTTCAGCAGAAAAGGAACTTTACCTGAAACCAAAACAGTTTTTACTCGGTGCACTGAGCATTTCAAATAAGATTACCTATTTCAAAAATGGTTACTCCTACCGACTTTACTCCAACGAATCCATGTCCAGCTGGAGCAGAACTCTGCCATTTATAACTTTAACTTTTCTATAAAATTTAAAATCGTCAGCGAACATAAACATACAGAACCATGAAGACATTGGGGTAAATCAATAAAATACAAGAACAGAAATGGACTTAAATTGAAATCCTCGAGGAACTCCCGAATTTGCTATATAAACTTTCGAAAACATTTCATATTTGATTTGAAATGAACGATTTTGTCACTCACCCCATACATATTCAATTTTTTTATAAACACGTCATAATCTACCCTGTCAAAGACCTTTTGAAAGTCAGTAAAAATCGTATCCACCTAGCATCCGTTATCATATGCACTGAGTATATCATCGGTAAATATAGTTAAATTAGTACATATTGATCCCTTAGGCATAAATTTATGTTGACAGTCTGGGACTAGTGTGCTAAAATTTAGCGCATGATGATGCCTTATGTAAACAGAAATTGGTTTTGGCAGGTGTCTCTCTGGAAGGAATATTAATAAGTAAGCGGGAAAGCAAGTTTGGTGCATTAACAAAATAATTTAAAATTTTGTAACCAAACTGCAAGATAGAAATAATACAATGATGATGAAGTATGTTAATATTAAATTCACGGCAAAGTCGGTTAGTTCTTGTGAGCACATAATGAGGCGGTCTATTTTACTTCTTAAAATATAAGATATCTCAAAAGTTTCTGTTGTATTTTCAATCCTCTCTGTATATTTTTTAGGTTGCGCGTGCCACAACAATGAACCATAAGTTTACAAACATTGTACATATAAAACACAAAAGACAAAAATATTCAATATAATTTCAATATTCAATAGCCTTTCTAAAAACCTTGTGGTGTTGCTAAATCTTTGTAGATTTTTTTAGGAGAAAATAGAATACATTATGATAAAAAATACCCTTCCACTATCTAAGTTTTATTCATATTCACACATATTATTGGTTTCTTAAAGATAATTACTACCTAAAAATTTCATGATGTTATCTTTCTCCAACAAAGAGTTATCTATGTCATAAAACAATGTGGTCTTTTTCAATATCACTTAAACCTTCGTTAGTTTGTACTTCTCAAAAGCTTCGTCCGTGTTTCCAAACGTTTCGCTTTGCTGCCACCACTGAAGGTGCCAACAATGAAAAGCTGTGAAACGTTTGAAAGCATGGGATGCGGTGATACAATAATAGTTATAGCTATAGCGACAGCGACAGGGACAGGGACAGTTACAGTGACAGTGATAGTGATAATGGTAGCGATATTGCTAGTGATAATGACAATGCCAATGTTAATGGCATTGTCATTATCACTTTCTCAACAGAAAGATCTGAAACTCTTTTTTCGATTAAAATTTCTACGATCACGTCAATATGTAACATTATTGTTTTATTTGAAGAATAACTCATAAAATTAAAAATACAATAATTTGAATAAAAAATCTAGTTGTTTTATTATTATATTTTACAATGTCAATATTAATGACAATGACAATGACAATGACAATGACAATGACAATGACAACGACAATGACAGTGACACTGACAACGATTATGATAACGATAATAATAATATCATTGAGTTTATATATACTAACTATCTTATATAACCAATGATAATATATCTACGAGGATTAGCCCAGAAATCAAAAATCTCCATGGATCAAGTTTTAGATTTATTTAATTTGTGTGTCCATTTACAAACTTAGAACGTAGGAACATTAGCAATGTCTGAAATTATGGGCTTTTTGTTCATTTAAAAAAATCTTCATATAAGACATAATATGAGAAGTATGTGCTGAAATCAACCTTAGCGAGCTTTGAAAGGTACAAAGAAATATTTTGAGGAGGTACAAAATGGAAAGTTTGTGGCGATATTGAATGTTGAAGTTGTTTGTAACTGTTTGTTTTCGAATATTTCAAAATTTCTATTCTTTTCGTTTAGTTTTTTTAATTAAATTTATTAAAATATACGTTATTTTAAAAGTATTGTTTTTATAATATTTTAATTTATGAAATAAGCAGACGACACAAATTCAATAAATTCAAAACTTTTCAGACCCCATAAAAGACTTATTCTTCCATACAAGAAAAATTGTAGTTGAGTTTGGATTAGCACCTAGATCATAGTAATTGGTGCAACAAGTACATCTAAGAGACTAATGTATATGTTACACACAATACTCGAATTCGGATAATGTCCGAAAAAGTATGCAAAACATATACAACGTGGTCCGTTTTTTCATTGGCTCTCGGAAACCGAACAATACACATGGTGACTTAAATTAGAAAAATGCTATGTCTTTTGATGGTCATTGTAAAATAACTGAAATATTGTGAACAAACTGAAAATACGATATTAGAAAATGCCATCTAGCGACATTATTTCTCAACAGAAAGAACTGAAACTCTTTTCGATTAAAATTTCTACGAACACGTCATTATGTAACATTATTGTTTTATTTGAAGAATAACTCATAACATTAAAAATACAATAATTTGAATAAAAAATCTAGTTGTTTTGGACATTTACAAAATTGAATAGGTAATTAACTAAACAAGATACACACATATTTTACAATTTCTATATAAGTACTTCCAAGTGACGCCCATTTTTGCGCATACAAAGCTTAATTTTTAATCTAATGTTGTTCCTTTAAAAACAATGGAATGTCAACATTTTGAATGCTTTATAAAATAGACCTAAAAGCAGTAGGAATTCTGTCAAATTGGTCTTCTATATTTTCACAGGAATTATAATAAATTTTATCTTTCCGACTACCCCAAAGAAAAAAATTTAATGGGTTGAGACATAGAGACCGTGGAGGCTAAGCAACAGGCTCATGAGTGCCAATCCAATTATTTGGAAAGCGTCGATTTATATATTGGGACATCATTGCAGAATTATGAGGCACTACATCATCTTGCTGAAATATTTATAAATTTCTAATGCATATAATGTAATGAAACATTGTCATTCTCTATTTCCATCCTTAAAATATTTAAGTACTTCTGAGAAGTAAGACTGAATGAAAACAAAGTTAGCAAATGTAGAATCTGTCAAAATATTTATTGATTTTTATTTTATGTCAAAAACAACCATATATTTTTAAAAATGATCATATTTTTAAATTTTATGAGTTATTCTTTAAATAAAATAGAAGTGATACATATTGACGTGTTGGTAATTTTATTCTACGTCTGTTACTGTCAAAATAAAGCAGCAATAAAAAAGACCGATAAGAGTAATTTTTGAAAATACTAAAGAGGTATTTACGAATACTAAAAAAATATTCCGGGACCTGTCTAAATTTATCTGATATAAAAATAGCAGTATAGTTACTTACGGGAAAATGAAAATAATAATATAATCACGATAAGGACGGGTGAGTAAATAAAAAATCTTCAAAAAACTAAATAAAGATGACATTAAACAATTGGCCTGTATGTACATCAACAAACATAGTATGAGAAATAAAATGGATCAATTAAGCGAATACTAAAGTATAACAAACCACATATCTTGGTGCTATGAAACTTGGCTATATGACGATGAAACTGAGAGTTGCGGTTTTAAGGGATATACTTTAGCACACTCTTGTAGAGATGAAGACAGGGGAGGAGCAACAGCTAAGTATATAATAAATACAATATCATTTGAAATACTAAAGCAGCAGAACAGTGATGGACCAATATATCTCAATATAAAAATTCCAAAATTTGACCTGAAGATTGTATCATTTTATAAACAACCAAAAAATGTACACGTCATTGCAGATTTAGAACAGATATTAAGTGAAAGTAAAAATTTGATATTACTTGGTGATGCAAATATTGATCTGTTGGAAAAAAGCAATGAAACAGAAAATTATTTGGCGAATATTCAAGCCAATGATTATCCAGTTCTAAATACAATACATAATACATTAAAACTTTGCACCGCAAATAGATATCAGAACTGGTAAGAAAAACATCATCGATCATGTAATCACTGATATGTCAATAGGAGATAAAATAAATCTCTATGACCATCATTTATTGGACCACAAAATAATAAACCTAACCCTGAATATCCAAAACTAAATAAAAACTAGGCAAGTGTACTTTTCAGAAAAATGTGATACAAAACTACTAGAGGTAAACCTTAGGAAAATCCTTGCCGTAGCTGACCCGAAAGGGTGTTATTTCCAGAAAGTAAGCAATGTCATATAGGAAGAATTAGAAACCTCCAAGATAACAAGAAGATACATATCAAATATTAAGGAAGAGTAGTTTACTCAAGATGTTAGGAACCTAATGAAAAAGAGAGATAAGTTGTATATACAACACAAGAAACAAATAAACGACACAGAAATTCTCAGCAACTTCAATACAATTCAGAAACGTCTAAAAGCGTTATAAAAAAACAAGAAACAACACACAGAATCCCTGTTCCTGGAAGACGGAAATTCCTTTAAAAACAATGGAATGTCATCAATGACTTGATGAATACTAACAATAAGAAGCAACAGATAAATAGAATAAAAACTGACAATGAAACAGATACAGAAGATTATTATAAAATTGCAGACACTGTCAATCATCATTTTGTGAATGTTGCAAATATGATTAGAAACCAACAACAAAATCTAATTCAAAATACACAGTGTACCTACAATGAGACATAAACATACAATGGCACATCAATGTTTCTCCCCAAAACAACACCTGGTGAAATAAAAAAAGTTATACTGTCTCTTAAATGTAGTGCATCTCCTGGATATGATAAGATTAAACCGGGCACAATAAAAATGCTGGTGGACATCTTGGCACCTCTCTTAAGTAGCATGATGAATACATGTATAAAGAACAGTAACTTTCCCAATCGATTGAAACTAGGAAGAGTAACACCTATTCATAAGGAAAGACCCACAATATGTACCAAGCAATTATCAGCCAATAATTGTCTTACCCGTTTTTGCTAAAATATATGAAATTGTTTTAAAGTTAAGATTGCTGAGATATGACATTTATTAGTAACAGATAAAACGGATTCCTACAAGAGAAAAATACCCTTACAGCAATAAAGAATATACTGGAATTCACATATAAGAAAATTGATGACAAAAATACAGTTATGGTTGTTAAAGCATTTGATGATGATCGTAGATTATTAAAATCTTCTCAAGAAAATAAAACAACTTGGAATAGAGAGAAGAGGTAATCAATTATTCACTAGTTTATTTGTTTATTTATTTATTTATAAGCATGGCAACCCAACATATTCTTAACAAATGTTACAATTGCAGGGTGCCCAATTAAGAGAAAATAACAGATATTTAAGCAAAATTAAGTACACTGAGGTACACTACTAGTTAACTTAATAAGAAACACTTACACTAGACTACAAATACAAATTAAACAAACAAACGAAAAACAAGAAGTAAATTAAAAATGAGCAAATACTCCAGCATTAACAATTTTTAAATACAAGAAAGGTTTGCCTTTTTACAGAATGTAATGATAGATTGAATATGTCTATGTGATTAAAAAAATGATTATATTGTTTTTGTATCATACAAATAGGTGAGTTAATAGAAGCATTCGTATTATATATTGGAAAATAGAATAAATTTGATGATTGAGATGAATGGTGTTTAATATTGAAACACAAACGACCTAGAATATAATTATAGTTAATTTTACCAGTTAAAAGATGAAACAAAAATGATATATATGAAATAATTCTTCTTCAACTTAATTTGAACATATTATAATGATTTAATCTTAAATCATAGCATTGAAACCGCAAGTTTTGATTATATCGATAATGAAGGTGTTGAGTAAATTTTCAATGCGGTCGATATGTTTGACATATTGAGGATTCCAAATTAAACTTGCAAATTCAAGATGCGATCTAACAAATGCATTATATAAAATAATCAAAGTCTTAGGATCACAAAAGGACTTGGAAACGCGCAAAATAAATCTCAAATTACGCAAGGCTTTCCCTACAATATTATTTACGTGGATGTCAAAGGACAATTTGACATCTAAAGTTATCCCCAAATCTTATATATATATTGAACTTTCTTTAGTGAAACATCACTAATTGAGTAAGCAAAATCAGAACTTGTTTTTAAACGAGTAAATTTAATGAAGTTACATTTATCGATATTTAAAGACAGTCTGTTAATATTACAATATTCAGAAAATAGATTAAGATCACCTTGCAGATGTTGACAATCATTAAGAGATGATACAAACTTGAACACTTTTAGGTTATCTGCATATAAAATAAAATTTGAGTGTGGAAAACAAGAGGCAATATCGTTAATAAATAAAGAAAATAGTAAAGGGTCCAGATGTGATCCCTGCGGTACACTTGACGTAATGTTAACAACATCTGAAGAGGAATTGTTGATTCTAACACACTGTGATCTATTGGAGAGACATGATTTGATCCACATTAAAAAATTAAGATTAAAAGATTACCTAGTTATCTAACAAACAGGATTAAAATGACTCTAGTAAATCGAAAGTGTAGTGAGACATTCTTAGTGGAAAGTGGAGTCCCGCAGGGCTCGGTGTTGAGTCCGGTATTGTTCTTAATTTATATTAACGATCTTTGTCATAATAGTTTGTATGGTAAAATAACTCTGTTTGCTGAGAATACAGCTCTATTCTATTCTGATATGCTAGAAGCGATTTACAGAGAAGCTCAACAAGATCTAGACCAAATATACCAATGGACTAACAAAAATTATATAAAATTAAATGAAAATAAATTATTAGCTCACGCTTATAATTTATAACATTGAAATAGAGCAAGTCAAGTACAGGAAATACGTTGGGCTCATATTTAGAAATTATGTAATAAACTGAGAATATTTAGCTATCACCCCAGACAAGTAACATTCAGATTAATACGAACACAAAGTACCTAATTTATAACGCCCACGTTAAGTTTCACTTAAGTTATCTAACTCCATTTTGGGGAAGAGCAAGACAGCTGGATCTAGATAGCTTAAAGGTGGCACAAAATAAACTGATAAAAATTCTTCAATAAATCTACCCATACTGTAAATGTATTGTAAACTGAAAACAATGAATGTGCAAGAGATCACAAGTATCTTGCTTATGTACAAAATAAAGGGTGGTCTTATTGAAACAGATATAAAACTTATACGTAATAAACAAGTACATAAATATAAAATTACAATAAATTAAAATTATCATATAACTACAGCCCATACCAATTATGGAAAAAAAGAGTTACTTGTCAACCACTGATCTGGTATAATGAACTCCCAATTCCCAAATTCAATTTAAAAATAACCCTAGCCTATATAATTTTAAAAAATGTATTAAAAATATATACTAGAGATGAAAATGTGTCTTATGACAACTATTGTAAATATTATACATACTTGTTACTGTTATATGATGTGATATATGTTAATATGTTAATGCGCAATGTTTGCCTGATTGTTAATCAGACAAATATTTTAAACTGTAAAACATTGTATTATGTGATATTTCTATGCCATGTAAACATGGCATAGAAATATAATGTCTGACATGGATGCTTGCATCTCTTTAGGTATCATTTAGTAAATAAAAAATACAATATAGCGCCCATAAAAAAATAGCAATCGAATGGTGCATAACAAGAACTAGTGGCCATAGCAACTCTTTCGACGAAAATCAATTTCCCATCCCAAATTTCAGCTCGTATAGGTGTATGCTAGTTTGCACAAAGCAGTTGTTTTAATTATTTTATTATTTTAAAGGATGGTAATCAAAAAATCATGCATCACAATATGCAATATCACCAAGATCATGCCTTTGTTACTTGTCTTGTCGCATTAAGTTTATGTTAACCTTAATAATTGAGTCATGAGTGTGCTATAAAAGAATTTTTCAGTATAACTTCAGTTTCAGCAGAATTCTGCAAATTTAGGTTGAACAGTATTTGCACTAGAAAAATTTATACTCGACAATGTGTTGGTTTTAAATGACAACATTTTAGTGGTTTTGCGGTGAAATGTTACGATAAGGATATCGAACAGACATGAACCAGAGTTTAACGATATTAAATAAATATAAAGGCTAAAAATACATATGATTAATGTGGATGAACGTATTATATATGTATTGAGGAAACAAACCTTACACAACTAATTCGAACTTTATTTATAATAAAGTTAAACAATACAACCACTACAAAGACAGCGTGTGAGATATTACGAATCCGCTTAGAATCTAGACGATGTATAGACTGCATGGTTTCGTTTAGTTTAATTTAGATAAGTTTGTGAAACATTTCAGTTACTATATAGTATAAACATAAACACGCTAGTATTTCCTTTCATAAAAAGTGAATTGCAGCCTTCTACAGATGAAAATTGTATTTTACATTACAATATAGTTTCTGAAATTTTATAAACATTTGTTAGAATGTTCTTTTTATTAGTTATTTCATTAGTGAATATGAAGAATAAAAATAGTTTGTAATTAAAAAATTGAAAAGGTTGTACATGTACTCTATTTTTTTATTAATTCCAACATTCACAATAATTTTAATTTCTATAAGAAATAAATAAACTATGTATAAACTCAAAAAAAAAAAAATGTACTTAACTATCTGATTCTAAGGACCTATTTATTTAAGATGCCCTACTTTTTACAGAGATTTCGTAATTTATTTATTTTTACTTTGCATGTTCTACAGGTTACAAAACCCAACTACAGAACAGTAGGGCAAAGAAAGAAATATATCGTTATGTATATTATTTTGTGTTTATATGTGTTTTAAATGCTTATTTTGTTTTAAATCAATTTTCGTATAGCTCAAGGAATAATTCAATAATTACTCTTACTTATCTTCATCATAATAAAATGTCTGGTTTTGTTTTTGCGGGCGTCAGTCTCTTGGACTAATTTAGTTTATTATTTCCAGCACTTATTTTATTTTAATTAAAAGAAAATATTTATTATTTATTTTTTTTAGATATTGAAAATACTGAATTTTAAAAATTGATAATCAAAATCTAACCAAGTTCTTAAATAAAATTCTATTTTATCATTACTTAAATTTCTGTTATTTTGGATGTTGTATTTGCATGAGAAATCTCCAGGGTAAGCTTCTTAGAGGAAGACTTCTTAATATCTATTATTATTCAAACAACGAATTGTATTAATAATTAAAAAAATAATAGGTTTAAATTTCAACCTTACGTAAACCTGCGCTATTATTCTTTAATCTATTAACACAATTCTTTGGTATTTAAAAGATCATTGTTGACAATTAAACCCTTAAAATTATGTGAAAGGTAGGTATTTCATGATCAAATATTTCAAGTTCTTTATTCCTATTTCCCGTTGTTTTTTTTTGTGTAGTTCTGCTAGGATGTTCTTTTTATTATTACCGTTCTCCGCTTTCACTCCATCCTTCCTTCAAGTATTAATGGTCCTTTACTTATAATTCAGCGTGTGGCACTGCTATGATGTCCTACTTCAATGTTTTTTAAACACGTATTATCTTCTATGTTTGCAATTTATTATTCTTCCAGCTTGTTATTATACTATCTATTATGACATTACTTTTATGTTCTTTATTATTATGTATTTCTCTTCTATGAATGGATTCAAAACCCCATATCTGTCATTGTTACATCAAGTCTCATTCTAATCAACAACCTTCTTTTTGTTTTTGTTTTTCTACCCCTACCTATCATTAAGATACCGTCACATCAGACATTAATTAATTTATTTTTTCATATTTAATTTCCTTATAATTTAGTTATAGTATGTATGCACATGTTAAAACTGAAAGTTGTATTATCTTCTTTTATGTTATTTAAATCTGAATTTTATTTTTATATTATTTTTGAAAATTAGTGCAAAAGGTCGTATCAGTCAAAAATTTCCACTTATATGATAAAATAAGGTTCTGGTCTAATATAACCTAAATTGAAACATAATAATATGTTAAATGATATTTTTATTAAAAATTTAAAATTTGATGGCGCAGCAAATTACTCAATCCAGGGAGTATATCTCAGAATGAAGATTTTGTCAGTTACGACTTCTATGCTTAACAGGGTAGAATACATAAATTCCGATCAAATAGTGTACAAACATGTAATGATAATAATCACATACAAAAAATACGAGTACTTAGAAACTATAACAATTAAAATAATACTTCAGTTATATATAATATAATAATATAATATATTATCATGGCAGTGCTGGAATTGAAAATATCTAACATATGTTCCAATAAACTATAAGAAATGCAAATTTGATATACAGTGTGGACCTAACTGTACCTGTGAACTTTTCATTTTACATTTTTTAAATAATTCTTTCAAATAACTGTTTCTTTTCTTGAAATGTGCATAGCAACTGTGAAAATGGCGTTGCATAATATATACAGCGTGTTAAAACAAGAAAATACAAAATCATGCCAAAAGTAAAGTGCCACTTTTTTAAGAGGAAATTAAAAATGTTATAAAAAGAAATAGGTTTCCAATACCAACATAACCTCAGATATGAATTTTAAACATCAGTATATGATATTTTTTATTTTTGATTTTATTAAGATTTAACACACATATATTTATTATATAATAGGAACATAGAATTCTAACACCTAAATCAAAGTACTTAACTAACACTATACATTTTGTTCCCTAACCGCTACACATTTTTTTAACATTTTCCTAAATTCCTTCATTAACTAAATGAATTATATTTTGGTTTACGTGGCCTATTTCTTTTCTAATGTTTTTCTTTAAAATATTTATGTATTGCCGAAAATTAAGTGAATACTTTTTGCTTAAATATCCCCACAAAATATATCTTACTGATAAACATCATACCCGAAATGCAACATTCAACTATAATTCTTTGAAATTCTAAGAAAACTTGTTAAAACTGTAGTCTCAACTATTAAAGGAGAAGTAGAATTTTACTTTAGAAAGTAAAGTACGAGAAGCCCTAAGTCCAAATATAAAATTCTTTTTCATCAATCTTGACGTTTGGGATAACGTTTGTCGGATTTCATTAATTAAAGAAATTGTATTAAAGATATTTGCTGCCATATTTTGTTAGGCAGCCCAGAAATGTATTCCTCTTTATTATTAATTATCCACTAAAATTGCATTTTAATTAAAAAGCAGATGGACGTAATCACGCGGTCTGAAAAATTGATACCATCATATTCTACACAAGAAAAAGTGACAAAGAGAAAGTACAAATAGTTACATTAAATCGCTTTAAATAGATAGGAAAAATAAAAACCAATTTTTTAAATCAAATTTTTTCTATTTGGGTTTTTTCCAATTTTTACCGGTTATAGTTTTCGGAATGAACCCTGGACTGTAATTTTCCTACTCCAGAAACTGACACATGCATTTCTTAACTTATTTTTCACAAGGATTTCAATTTTTTTACAAAAAATTAATCAAGTATTGCACTACAAATATATTAATTTTTATGATAGAAATTTAAAAAAATATAAGAATATTTATTAAACTTTTGTCAAGAAAAAACAAAACAAGAAATAAAAATTAGACTAATATATATTTTTTTTATTTTAACTTAAACAAAAAAGTGTCCTTCACTCCGTTCTGCCCCGCTTGCGGGGCAGGATGGGGTACCCGCGGTTATTGGGCTTACAGATTTCACAGACAAGTACTGACTCGTCGTCATCACTGTCTATTCCAGCGCAAGAATTATGAGCCCATTTTTTGCACTGAATGCATCAAATCCACCCTACAGTTGAAGCTGAATATTGGTCATTACAGTATAAACACAAGGCGTCTTCTTCCTCCTCAGAGCTTTCTTCAACTTCTAATTTATTTGGTTTTTTTGGTAGAGACACCTTATCTGTTACTCTCTTCTGATTCTGACTTGACAGTTGTTTTTTGACTTTATTTTTCTGTGCTTCCTTAACCTTTTTTGTCCTTTCTATTGCTTCTGTCAGCTCTGCTTTGTAAGGAGACTCTGTAAGAATGGCGGTTTTACCTCTCTTTCTTTGCACTCGTTTAACGGTCGCCTTTATTTGTGGTATTGGCATAACAATTTCCGGAGAAAGGGCTGGAAAACTGGAGGTGCTAGGTTTTTTTATTGGTGCATTAGGAGTGTCAGGCATCCAGGAACATTGAGGTAGAGGGTTATTTTGGTTGCTATTTTCCAACGGGACTTTGGGCGGTGGGGTTGAAGGACTATTAAAAGAATCATTAGTTGGAAGAAGAAGAACTTGTGTTTCAGCAATGGGAATATTAGTTGCCTCTGCTGGTAAAAAGTCATCATCAGTAAAGACACCTTCATTTGTTGGCCAAATACCTGTTTTCTCAAAACCCTTTAGTGCAGTTTTCATATTCGCAGCATTAACAAAAGCTTGACTAAATAAAGTTGATATCTGGAACAAAGTAACGACTTTACCTGGGTCAACGGTCTCATAAATGCCACATCCAGAGGCTGAAGCCTGTGTGAACAGTGAGGTGGAAAGCATAATAAAATCACACCTTTTTCACGAGCTAAATCGATAACTTCGAGGTTTTTAGTGTGAGATACATGTCCATCAAAAATTAAGAGGACAGGAGTTTCTTTCTTTGCATTGGAAAATTCAATGAACTTTTTGAACCATTTTAAAAATACTTCTGTTGTCATCCATCCAGTCATTAGCTTCAGCCCATCCACCAGGCGGTAAACCTAACTCAAATTCTTGTCGTTTCTTTTGTCGAGGAAAAATTAACATTGGGGGCATGAAATTTCCCACAGCAGAACAACAAATTTCGGCAGTTACCGTATTACCACGCTCAGCAGAAGTCAATACGCCCACCTGACGTTGTCCTCTATTTGCAATGATTCTCGAATGCTGTTTCGGAATCACCGTAATGCCGGCCTCGTCGCAATTATAAATTCTTTCTCCAGTAATGTTTTTTTCTATAATAACTTTATTTAACAACGTGAAAAACTGCGCAACTGCTACTCTGTTAAATCCCATTGCACGTGCTCCAGAAGTTGCCTCGGGCTTTCTTAAGCTCAATTCTGGATGACGCTTCATAAAGGATTGAGCCCAGTCTTCCCCTGCCATTTCTGTTTCTGTGTTAAATGGATGATCGCAACCATTTCGAACAGCTAGTTGATACGCCAGCCTTCTTAGTTCTTTCATCGTTAAACCAAACAGTCTCTTTTGCATATCCTTTAAATACGCAGCGAGTTCTAACTCTTGATTTTTATTAAAAACACACTGATATTTACCAGCTGTTTTGTCTATTACAAAATTTGGGTCATTCTTACGTTTTTTTACATATCTTTCTAAAGTAGTTTGTGGCAGTTTGAACTGAATTGATGCTCTTTTGCAGCCCATTACGCCACTAATTACCGTATCTACTGCTACTTTCATAGATTCAATATTCCACTGTTGTCTATCGGTCTTTCTAATATATTTGCAACCATCTATAAATAACAAAATATTTAAATCGAGACTATTAAATAAAACCGGGACAGAATGGGGTCTACTCCGGGGCAGAACGGGGTATACCCCATTCTGCTCCACCCCGTTCTGCCCCACATGTACTTAATAATAAAACATAACCTCTAGCCATGCGTGTTTAGACAATATCTTAATGAGCCATGTCAAAAGGTATATAAAAACATGTCATAAACAGTAAAATAAACAACAAACTCCAAAAGAAATTAATAATTACCTTACGTTCCGTTAAAAATGAGAAAAAGTTCTACCAACATACACAATTTTACTAGATTTGATCAAAAACACTCTAAACTGTTTGCAGTAACCCGTTTATTGTTACCGGCTGATGCGTGACGTTCAAGTAAATAATGGTAGATGGTGCTAGTAATATCCAGCGTTTGCAGCGGGAAATATAAAATCCATCCCGTTCTGCCCCGGTACCCTGTTCCGCTCCGGTGTCCCCTACCTATCTTACCTTTAACTTATCTAAAAAAAATTTTTGAATGTACAGGAGACTCAAAAGTATAATTTTGTAAAAAAATCAAAATGGGCAGTTCGAAAATGATTTAAAAATATACTTCTGCACGGCACTGGAAATTGGTCCACTGTAAAACCCGATAAGGCAGCAAAGCATGCAATTGGCGCCTGGACAAAAAATGGAAAGAAATTTCTAAGGAAAGAAATAAATAACATTTTATAACACCTGCTTTATACAGCAAATTCAACTGCTTTTGCCACTATTGTTGCTAATTATTAATATAATTAATTTGTGGTTTTAATTAATAAAATAGTTTGACATACCTGGTGTTATAATAAAATTTTGGGCCCGTTTTATCCAATTTCTACAAACTCACAAATATGTTTTTGCTTATATCGATTTTGAACTCGTAAGTTATTGGCAGCAACTATGATACGTTTGCGTAAATTATCAATAGTAGGTATCCACTTCGGTGCGATTCACTTCATTTGTTAAATATCCCCTCAAAAAGAAATTCAAATGATTTAAAGGCGGCCATGGTACCGGTCCTCCTCTTTCAATCCCTTGGTATTAATGCTTGGACACGCTGTATACGGTACGGAAATAATTGAGCATAATGTATGATACGCCACACTACAGCAATACACCGTGAATGCTCTGGACTTCCATCTCTTCCACGATTCGGTTGGAAATTTCCCTTGCGTTGAACTACAATTGCACTCACTGCACACCGCGATAAAGGTAGCTGCATTTGGCACATGTTTGTTTACTGGGAAATCGTTCCGCTAAAATTGCTATACACGTAAGCCATTTTTAACACTTGAAAAACTAATATAAAGACTGGCATCATAAAAACTTCAATATCTGCAAAAAGTAATCGGATTTCAATATTCGCAATCGCCTGGCCTACAATAGTTCAGCGATGTAAAGGTTGAAAATACTACAACAACTACAATAATTTACACGGACATTTTTTTGTACGATGCTGGCTCCATTTTTCCTGACGCATCTATTCCCAATTTTTTTTAGATAACTTCTGAAAAAATCTGGGTCATTCCATTTGAAATCGTCTAATTGGCAAAGCCGACCCATTTTAGATTTTGGTGTAACTTTGAAAATCTCTTCTCTAGGGTCCCAAACAACAAAATTTACACCACTTTGATTATTACAAGCGCTTGTTTCCTCCTATTTAAATAAAGACTCTTAAAAATTGCTATTTTTAAGCTTTATTGATTTTTGCTGTCAAATTTTTCTGTTTGAAGAGATTTGAATGATCAAGACGGAATTCAGAGTGGGAAAGATAGTAGTTTCAGTGTAAATGAAGATAATTGGCTCGGACGATCCCTTTGAATAATAGCAGCATGCTGAAAATGAGTGTTTTTACTCATTTTTCGTGAATTTCAATCGACTCTAGCGTCTTAACTGTTGAGAGTTAAAAATTCATGCTCCACGGAAATTAAGTATACATATCATAGACAAAATTCAGCCACAAGTTGACCTGAGTAACCCACTCTTTATAGAAGAAAACTTTGCTTGAAGTTTTGAAATTTTTAAAAATCCCAATATTCAGGCTATGAAACGAGCGTGTTGACTGCGAGATCTACTGTTCTTACTTTCAACTTTAAATGACTTGACACTTGTTTTGTTATTTTCATGTTTAGTACATGTACGAGCCGTTTTTTTTACAGCAAAAATCAACTTTTTTTTTCTAAATAATTAGTAGTTTTTATCTTTTTTTTTCTATAAAAATTCCGTCTTATCTATAGAATTTTTATATATTTTTATGCATGCGTATAGAGGTAAGCTTATTTCCGTTATTTGACTGTATTGCAATTAAAAGTAAGTACGAATATGCGTAAATTAAAAAAAGAAATTAGCAATATTATTAATTATTCATTATATTATTAACAATATAAGTATATTCAAGAAGTAAATTCGAGTTCATAAGTATTAATAAAATTACTAATGATTTAATTTCTGTCATTTTAAAATTTATATATTTTCTTGTAATTCGATGCCGTCGATTTGAAAAGTTGAATAAAAAATAATTTTCTCGTTGAAAAATTGTTTACAGTTACTGTCATTTTCGATGATAATTACTTCCAGAAACAATTTTACACCCTAAATATCCATAACTTTATTAAAACTTGAAATATTTTTCATATTTATAACTATTTTTGATGGTAAGTAATTTTAATTCATTAGTAAAAACGTCCAGATTTTTGCAAAACAAGTGATATAGTCATTTAAAGTTGAAGGTAAGAACAGTAGATTCTGTGAGTATCAGATTTTTATCTCGCAGTCAACACGCTCGTTTCATCGCCTGAATATTGGGATTTTTAAAAATTTCAAAAATTCAAGCAAAGTTTTCTTCTATAAAGAGTGGGCTACTCAGGTCAACTTGTGGCTGAATTTTGTTTATGATATGTATACTTAATTCCCGCGGAGCATGAATTTTTAACTCTCAATAGTTAAGACGCTAGAGTCGATTGAAATTCACGAAAAATGACTAAAAAACACTCATTTTCAGCACACTGCTATTATTCAAAGGAATCGTCCGAGCCAATTATCTTCGTTTACACTGAAACTATTATCTTTCCCACTCTGAATTCCGTCTTGATCATTCAAATATCTTCAAACAAAAAAATTTGACAGCAAAAATTAATAAAGCTTAAAAATAGCAATTTTTAAGAGTCTTTATTTAAATAGGCAGAAACAAGCGCTTGTAAAAATCAAACTCGTGTAAATTTTGTTGTTTGGGACCCTAGAGTTTTTCAAAGTTACACCAAAATCTAAAATGGGTCGGCAACAATTTTTTTTATTTTCAGACTATTTTATATGGAATGACTGATCTGTATAATATTATATTTTTGGATTCTCCACATTTTCCTGATTACATTCATATAAAAATGTTATGAGTTATCTTTCCATGTTTGCGAGATATCGGTGATTAAATAATTCCATTATTAAAGCTGTATATCTTATCCTTATTATAAAGAACGCGATTATTCGATATTGAAAACAAAGTCTATAAGAAAATTTTAGAAATCTCTGCTTCAAGCCACGAATTTATAGATAGGCATTTCCCATGATATCACTCTATCACTGAGATATGTAAGTTCGTTGTAATCAGAACTTTCCATAGATTCGGGAATCACAGTAGTTAATGCGTAGCAAATTAAACAAGTGAAAATTATGCTTTTTTTCTTATTATAAATGGCTTGCCAGTCTGTTAAAAATATTTAAGAAACTGCAAATGAGAATAATAAAACTACATATTACACAAAATGTTTACACTAAATTGCAAAACATGTTTGTTTTTAACACGACCAAATATCGAAAATTATGTAAACAATAAAAACAATTGCGTAACGTCAACTGTGACGTAAGTCGTTTGAATTCTTGCCGCGACTATACACCCTGAAGAAAAGTTGTATAAGTAACACAGTGAAGAGATACTCTGACTGTCTCAACAAACAGCTATGAATTTGTTAAAAATTTGCGTATAAAAACGGCGCCTTTTTAAATTTAGTTTTTTTTATAGAATATACAATTGACAATTTAATTAAGAAAAAGTATATTGGTATCTTTTCTATGTCCTTTTTCGCTGAAAAAATAATGTATGTAATGCTTTCAATTTACTTCAAGCCTTATCAATGGATTAATTATAAATATATAACTATATGGTCTAATTTAATAATGGTACAAGAATGTTTCTTATCTACCAATTTAGAATTTTTACCGTGACACAATTTTCAACTTCAATTCGTATCAATACCTTGAAACGAATATGGAACATATTCCGTTAATATGTATTATTCTTTTTAGAAATAAATGATTGTTACGGGTTTCTTTTGTCACCCGGTAGAATGACGAATTTATTTTGTTCCGGCAATACCTACATTTTCTACTTTATAAAGTACTTAACATCATTGTTCTTAATCCATTTATTTATATAGGTATTTATTTAATTCATGGGTGAAAAGATCAGTAAAATATTATAATTCTAATTAAATAATTTGCACCAACTAGGAATGAACGGTTTGGGGTTGAAATTAAAATTTAATAAATGGCTTAAATATTTCTTATAATAAACAATAAAATCGTTTAAAGTTTAATATTCAGTTAGGAGAAATGATAGAAATATTAGAAACGTTTACAATTATAATTTTATCGCCGGGTCTGGGCAAAAAAGTGATAAGTTTTTCGCACCGAAAATAAATTAAAGAATGACTTGCTAGTCTGTCTTGAAAGAAAGCAGTTATTATCGCAAATTGCGGATTTTTGGTAAAGTTCTTTAATTACAAGTCTGTTACACTTCATTAATTAATTAATGTTGCTATTGCTAGTAGTCAGCAGATTTAATCTGGATTTGTATTGTGTCGTGCAACAGATTTAACAACCAAGGCCGTTCAACAGCTCAGGTATTTAGAAAAATTTATCTATTTTGTTAATTAATTCGAGCCATTTATTTAAACTTTATGAGGTGAATGTATTCACCTGTATCACCATTTATTTCCCTCAACAACCACGTTCATTTCTAGGCCTTTTTTTTTCCTACTCGAGTGTTTGGCATTCTGCATTGGTGCCCCATTTGCCAGTTATATTGAGAAGCTGGAGGTACCCCAATGATAACATAGTACCAGTACGAGTACCGCAGGCTGAGGTAAACCGGCACGCGAGAGTTCCAGCGAAGGTACCGAGTAAATCGACCCAGGAAGCGAGGCTTCGCCCCGCATAACCCTAAAATTGTCACTGGGCCGTACCGGGAAGGATATTTCACCATCCTAGGACCCTAGAGGATCACCAATTAAGGTCATATTCACTCCTGATCCACTCCGTATATTCACGTTATTTATTTAAATTAATGATTTAATATTTTTTTCTTAAACTAAATACTATATATGTATTTAACCACGGCTGTAAACCTTATAGTATATATACTAAGAGGGCCTTCTCTTTTTTTTGTCATTTACGCATGCGATATCGATAACTTATTATATAAAATTATCTTTTGGGTCTAGGACAGCCCCTTCAAGGAATAAAGATTTTCCCTATTACGACCATAAAAACTTGTTCATAAATTTGACCAATCCTAGCATTTTTATTTAGCTATTTAATTTCTTTATTATACCAGGTGTTACATTTTCATTACTGAATAAACTTTAAATTAGTAAGTCTTAGTCTAGCTTTTTTTTCTTGTTTAGTATAGATATTGTTCTTTACTTTATAATTTCTTATTAGTGTATAAAATAGCCTGGGTGCACTCGCAGAGATAGAGACTGCACTTCCACGCCCAATCTCCCTGAGCTGCTGGACTCTCTGCTCACTCTGCACCCGGATTGTCGAAAGGCTATAGCCAGCAGTCTCGCCCTGTATGATTTTTTTTGTTGCTACCAAGCCTAAGCGTAGGTGGACGTAGCATGATCAAAAGAGGTGAATCCATATTTTAGTGGATAATTATTGAATTCATTAAATTTATAAATAATTTTATTAATAGAAAATAGCTGTTCATCTATATTGAAATTTAAAATGTTAAAATTAGAAAATATTCAGAAAACTGAATTATTTTTCACATTAACAGATATGTAAACATTCAAGTTATGGTATCTAGATAGTGAACGAAATTAATGGAATACGGAGCAGAGTAGCTAGAGAACCAAACTTACCGATCTTAGTTCATAAGTAGAAATAATAAAAATATATAGGATGTCGAAGTTAAAATATTGTATTCAGAATTCTTACAATTTTAATTCTTTGGTCAGTATTGGCATAGAAAACAAGATACCTACTTACAATATTTATAATCATTAAGAATAAAAAAAGGAGTCTTTCAATATTTGGGTACATTTTTGTCTTAATTATTTGTTTTGTACAATCTATACCTACTTACGAAAAAATGAATACACTAATTTCGAATCGTTTTGTACAACTCTAAAAATCAGAACTATGTTTAGTATGTATATTCTCACAAATAGAGTATCTAATTGTGTACAAACAATTTAAAAAATAGTGCACATAACGGTTAAGAAAACCATTTCAAATTCAAATTTCAAAATTTATATTTCTCGCTTTGAATTCCAAAAAATAATACCATAAATGTTGCCAGTTCTGAGATATTTATCATCTAGGGTTATTTTTCACAGATGCAGGTGATACTATATCTATCTTTCGTATGACTTGGGAAGTTCAATTTATTTTTGGTAGATAGGAAGACCATAAGATACCCTGACGGCTACAATATATTTAACTTGAATAATTTTATATCAAATACTTTGCTTTTCACGTGACCTGCATTTAAAAAACTTTAAACAATAAAAATATGAATATTTCAAACACAAAATCCTATTTATTATTTAATTTTTGTATTCTTAGTGAAAACTTAAGACTGGTCCATATAACATATTCTATATCTAATCTATGGATATTTGAATGTTTCAAATTTTTGTAAAATAAAACCACTCATAATTTATAGCAGTCAACACAGAGAGAAATACATGCCACCGTAAATTTTTGCATAAAATTTTGTATTCCGTATACCTCGCAGAGCATACCCGATTACACAGCTTCTGCTGCAGCAAATACCTACGCAGAATCAAAGTTTACTGAATATATTTATTCTGTAAACTTTGGCAGAATGCTCGATTTCTACTGGTAATGATATCATGACGGATCCATCAACTCCATTTGCATAGCTGCCATGGGTATGCGCCTAGATAAAGTTCCAGTATATCGGTAATTTAATTGTGATTTTATTTAATACGGATTTTGTGTTCTCGGAGAATAATGGAGAATAATTCATGCTCAACAACGTGTTCTCAAAATTGTAAACGCCCTAATTTAAAAAGTCTAAATTTGTATGAAGGAATGAGGGCGCGAGACCAAAATATGAGTGTAAGTGATACGGTCGAAATATATAGTTCAATAACAAGACTATACGTGCGACCGTGAGTTTTGTATACATTATGCGCCAAAAGTATGGAATAAATTCAATAAAAACGAAAAAATTATTTTTTGGGAAAAATCCTCGAACAGGTCGATTTTTAATTTAAATAGATATTTTAGCGTAAAATGCGATTTTCAAATGTCATTTGTTTTCGAGTAATGAAGTCATCGGTTTTTTTTTAATGGCAACACCATATTTTTTTCCTTGATTCTGAAAGATCGTTTAATTCTCTATCCGACAACACTAAAATTTTGCCCTCTTACATAGGAAAGTTTTCGAGTAAATGACGATTGAATGTTAGAAAACGTAAATCAATTAAAATAAAGCAAAAACGTTATCAAGTTTAGTTTTTCGAATTCCATAGTTCTTTTATGGATCACGTGGGTGAAAATCTTTGCAAAGTGTCATTGTCACACCGACTTTCTAATAAGTATTGTAAGTGACATATAAATTATTATACTCGCGTCAAGAATTCAGACGTCTTACGCCACGACTGACGTTACAAATTTGTTTTTATTGTCAACGTAATTTTCGATATTTAGTCGCGTTAAAAACAATCATTTTTTGCAATTTAGTGCAATATATAATGCAAACATTTAGTATAGTATATAGTTTTATTACTATCAGTTGTAGTTTCTTAAATATTTTGATAAAAATATAATGAATTATTCATTTGTTCATATGACGTAAGTCGTCTGAATTCCTGTCGCGAGTATATTCAATTTAAAGTATTATGGCACATTTAACTGTTACTCAAAGAATTGAAATTTTAATTCTTATCGGATGCGCGAATATGACGAGAACTCAGCAGGAAGCTTGCGATTTATTTAATGAAAAATATCCAGATCGCCCTATCAGCCAATCAACAGTCAGTAACGTAGAGTCTAAATTTAGAGAAACTGGCAATGTTGTAAATATTCCAAAACCTGGACGTCCAAGCAATAATGAAAACTAGAAACAGAACATTTTGATAAGTATGGTGGATAATCCTCATAATTCTTCACGATTCGTTGCATTAAACAATGACACTAGTCAGAGCACAGTGCTACGTATCTTGAGGAAGGAAAAATATCATCCCTACAAAATTCAACTTGTGCAGGAACTCAATGAAGATGATCCCGGTCGCCGCTTACACTTTTGTGAAATTCTAATAGATTTATGTCAAGGAAATACAAATTTACACCGGCAAATACTTTTTTCAGATGAGGCCACATTTTGTCTGAATGGTACAGTAAACCGTCAAACTTGCAGATATTGGAGTCTGGAAAATCCTCATTGGATGGCAGAGGCACATACCCACCCTCAGAAATTAAACGTGTGGGCTGGAATAGTTGACGACAGAATAGTAGGGCCTTTCTTCTTTGAAGGAACCCTTACAGGACAAAGATATTTAGAGTTTCTAGAAAATGACCTTGTTCCAGCCCTTGCAGTAATTTTTCCTAACGATAATGACCCTGACATTCCTGACGATACCATATGGCTTCAGCAAGACGGTGCACCTTCGCACTATGCGCGCCCTGTACGAGATTATTTGGACAACTGTTTTCCTGGGAGGTGGATCGGCAGACGCGGACCGATAGAATGGCCTGCAAGATCGCCAGATCTTACACCTCTTGACTATTTTTTATGGGGATATTTGAAGTCAAAAAAGTACATTAATAAACCACGTAATTTAGAAGAACTTCAAAATCGCATTCGGGACGAAATACGCAGAGTTACCCCAGAAATCATTCATAATGTGCAAGAAGAATTTCTTCACAGACTTGCGCATTGTCAAGAAGTTGGTGGATGGCAATTCGAACATTTAATTTAAGTATAAAATTTAATCAATTATATTTTATTTTACATACCTCAGAATTGTTACTTTTTTATGGATAAAATTTACGTTTTCTAACATTCAATCGTCATTTACTCGAAAACTTTCTTATGTAATAGGGCAAAATTTTAGTACTGTCTGATAGAGAATTAAACGATCTTTCAGAATCAAGGAAAAAATATGGTGTTGCCATTTAAAAAAAAAAAATCGATGACGTTATTACTCGAAAACAAATGACATTTGAAAATCGCATTTTACGCTAAAATATGTATTTTTTAAATTAAAAATCGACCTGTTCGAGGATTTTTCCCAAAAAATAATTGTTTCGTTTTTATTGCATTTATTCCATACTTTTGGCGCATACTGTATATAGTGCAAGAAAGAATGTCAAAGAATAATATACAACTGCGAAACGGAAAATAATGGAAAATAACGAAAGGAAAAATATAGACGTTGATAACGCCACAAAATACGCGACTCGTAAAACGGTGATAGTATTTTAAAAATGAGCTTCCGACAATAAAAAATTAGATTGCTATCTCACAAGATGAAACTATCTAGAATATCTAGAAGGGTAATTTGGCGAATTATGCGTGACATACGAAATTTAAATTATAAAATAGATAAAAATACGAAATAATTATATGGCGAAGAAACTAAACAAATATTTATATACCTAAATTGAAAATGTTAATGTGTGATCGCTATAATGATAGTGCTAGTAACCCGTAGTGAATAGTGTGTATGTATAGTGCAGTCTATTACAAAAGTTAATGTGTGATATCTGTGGAGTGTGCATCAGGTAGGTGTAATTGGGTGATGGTGGGCGATCCCCGTCCAAAAAGACGGCATTCTACAACTGTGGAGTTTTTAAAGTAAGCCGTCACTGCTACCTTATTTTTGGTTATTTTGTGTTGTTTAAACCTCAAATGGCACGCCTATGAACTCTTGTCCTCTGCAACTCTCATCTTCTGTATTCATCTAAGTGCTGTGAAATCGTCACTTTCTACTATTTTTAAACTAAGTTATAGGCGGGTATTTGCCATTATTGTCATTAGTATTAGTAGATTAGTATTTTTTAGAACAGGACAGATATCTTTTTTAATAAATATTGTTGAGAAGAAAGGCAATTGCCAAAGTAACGTAAAAATATGTATAAAAGAGGAAAAATTTTATATAAAAGAGGATAAAGGATAGTTGTCAAAAAACATTTTTAAATAATAACGTATAATTGCAAAAACTAGGCGGAACATTAAAACAAATTATAATATTTACATTGATTTTTGGTTTACGTAGCTGTATGAACTCGAAAGTATACATAAAAAAAATGTCGTTCATTTGGGAAGTTAACTTCAAATTGATACGTATTTTACAAAGCATTGAGAGTGTGATATTAAAGTTAATCTCACATGCAAACGACTCATACATCTTAACTACAATTCTACATACTTTTAAATAAATATATTTACAATTTCAATGACCTACAGATTTTGTACAATAATAAAACTAGACTAACTTTACGTCACCTTCAATTCTACTACTAAAGAACGAAGTATTTAGATTATGGCACTTTTCAAGGCAGTAACGTTCATTGGTGTCGTTATATTCCGAATAAGGCACTTAATATTTCAATTTATTTATTTATTTACATTTCCATATCAAAGATTGGCCGACAAAAATTGAAACATGATAAGCTGCTACGGTTCCTTCAGTTACATGTCACGAAACAGATTAAGATCAAATAATTTACGAGACTGAAATTGCTTAGTAATTATAATTAACTTAAAAAAGCAAAGTACGTCTTCCCGTCACTGCTTAGTGTTCAATATTTTCTTAAAAATATGACACTTTCTCCTTCTCACAATTAGGGTTTGATCATTGCGAAGCAAGCCACTGGTGTGGACACGGTCGAGCGATTGAGGATCGCAAAGCAAGTACGTTTAACCATATTGTTACCTATCAATAGTAGTTTGTGTATCTCTACAAATAGATGTATTAATACAAACCATTTAATATAACCAATATAATTCAATTGTAACGGCTGAAAATACGTTCGATTCGAAGTAAACATTGCGCAGTATTTGGAAAATTAACTTTCTGCGTCGAATGAGGTAACATTTACATACACATGTTTCTTAAAATATAATGTTTTTCACATAAATTAAAACTTAGGTCCTCTACTAATGATAAGCTGCGGCGTTGGGTGCTCTTCATTTTAATATACAAAAATAATATATTAATGTTAGTGATAGATGTATATCATTTTGCCTTTATTTGTTACAAATAACGTTTAATTCGTACTTGTCATCTTGTAACAAGAATAGTTAGAAGTAGTTATATGTGGATAAATTAACAACTAGCACAAATATTTCAAAAAATATGTTCGATAAGGTTACGAATATTTGTAAATTATGAAACCTATAATTTTAAATTTCAATCCTAAAGATGTAATTTCTATTGAAGACAATCCACACCAATTTTGCACTGAACAAGCTAGGAAAATTTCGTTACTATTGGACAATTATAAAATGTTTTTGAATGGCAGCTGACGTTACGCAATTGTTTTTATTTGGTCGTGTTATAAACACAAATTTTTCTGCAATTTACTGAGGTTTTGCAAGATTTAGTGTAGTATATAAATAGATTTATTATTCTCAGTTGCACTTCTCAGTTGGTTCGTATGACGTACGTCGTCTGAATTTTTGTCGCGACTATATAATTGATGAATTGCGGAATAAATCTTTGATTTCAGAAGAATCAGTTGAAGTGATTTAAAAGCAAAAATCTAATTTATGTGAAAATGCGTTATACACTGACACTTGATACGATTGAAAGTTTATTACTGATTTATTGAATGATTTATTAAGTTTATAATTAATGTAAAATTATTAACATAGATACACAAACGACTTCTGATGGACGAAAAATAATACAAGTAAGTTCATAGTCAATTATTTGCAAGCATATGAAGCTGTGAACATAACAGAAAGTTGTTTACTTTATATCGTTCGTGAATCGTGGTCCAGCCGTGTCCGCGCCAATGGCTTCCCTCGAAATTGTCCAGCCTTACTTATTACAGTAAAAATTGAGCTTTTGACTAAAAAGCTGTAACAATTTCAAGTATATCTCTTGGTATATTCTATTTATCTACATGCTATATTTTACAGATGACTCGTAAAACGAATGTGGGGTATTTGCAGTTGGCGGTGATGGCAGCGATGATGGAATCGAAGGCGGCGGTGGGCTTAAATATGGCTTCCTATCGCATTGGATTGGCTGCATTGAATTACTGGACGGCCTCATCACTACAACAATAAAATTTGTATTAGAAATTTTATTTATTCGTTACACTACATTTTGAACATCCATTCCTTCTAACACAATTTTTTGTTTTTAATTTATAAAAAAAGTTAATAATTAACCAACGGATGTATATAGAGGGTAACCTATTTTGGGAGAGATTTTAGAAGACAAGATAAACAGTGTTTCATTGTTTGAACGACTTGTATATGAAATTTTTCATAGAACGCAGAGTCGTACTCAGTTTTCTCTTAATTTCATATACCTCTTTATTATTTTTTGAAACTTTGTTATTTTTATAATGATATATATTTCACATTGTTTTGTAACAGTACAATACAAATTCTATACCAAATTTTTTACCTTTGAAAATATATAGATACATTCTTAAAGTTAGAAAAATGAGAAAATATTAAAATGTCTAATGTTCGGGTTATAGTGGGCTAAATTATAATATGTTTAAAATTATTAATTAATTTGTTTAATTATTTAATTGTTTATTTATATTGATTAATATGTTTAAAACATAGTTCAGAGAGTTTATAAAAGAAGTAGCATAAAAATGACCTTAGTAAAATGTTCATTCCTTAGGAGATAAAGTCCTTCGATGTTTTCAAAAAAATATGGAATAACTGCTGTAATTTGAAATTGAAAACCAAAAAAGGTATAATAGTCAAATATTATACAAATTATCTACTAATACATGTACAACTTCTTAACAATTTTTCTAAAATTTCTATCCTTTGGAAGAGGTTGAAATAAGTACCCTTAAGCAATTTTTTGCTACAACTTGTGTTTGGCAAAAAATGAGTATTCAAAAATATGTATATATAATGCAAACTTTTAATGTAGTATATAGTTTTATTAATATCAGTTGCAGTTTCTTAAATATTTTAATGAAAATATAATGAATTATTCATTTGTTCATATGACGTAAGTCGTCTGAATTCTTGTCGCGAGTATATCAGCCTGGTGTATTTTAAATATTGTATCTCTCTTACTTTTTTGCTTTAAAATTAACTCTTTATTAATAAAAAAATGAATTCATTATCATTAGCATTACAACGCATACTATTGCAACCAAGAAATACATAAGTAGGCAGCTGTCATGCTAATTTCTATCATTAGACCTTTTGTGAGTGTTATGTTTGTTGCTTAAAAATTTTATTTTTTTACGATAGCTTGGAAAGAATTATGGCAAATAATTTTACTAATGACGAATACGTTGACATGCTTCGAATATTTTTTGAATGTAGGAGATATTGTATCGCAGCAAGAAGAAAAGTCATAAAAGTTCTAATGACGTAATAGATCTCAGTTACAATCGTGCGAATTATAATGCAAATTATATTTTTTTGTTAATAAACAGTTAGTCATAAAGCAAAAAATTAAGATAGGTAAAAGTATTAAAATAAACCATGCTATCTGATGTGTATTTTTGAATACTCAATTATTGTCAAACAAATAAGTTATAGCAAGAAATAACTTAGGGGATGATTCTTCCCTTTCCAAGGGACAGAAACTGTCTAAAAATTGTTGAGAAGTTGCACAAACATCAAGAGAAAATTTATGTAAAATTTTACTATTACAGATTTTTTTCGTTTTCAATTACAGCTATATTTTTTTCGAAACTTTGAAGGGTTGTATCTCCCAAGAGGTGGACAATATTAATTTTTATGCAAATGTGTTGTTTTTAGCTGTAGATTCACCGATACCATTAATACTACTTCTTTTGAAAACATTATTATTTAATTTTTTGCCGACGTTTTGTTGTTATTTTGCACCATCATCAGGGCTACATAAAACTACATACAAATGTTTTCCTATTATTATTTGCACATAAACAATGCAAATTATTTTAAAAATAGAAGTAAAGAAACACATTACCCCTTTTTCTATTATATTAATTAAATCCTGTCATAATATATTTTAAAGAAAGTAAATAAAAACACAACCAAAATAGTAGTCACAAAATTTTGTAATTACAATAAGTATTGAACTCTGTAAGTCAAAAATTTTAATGTGTCATAAGTTGTAATATGTTAAACATTAAAAAGATAATAATTAGTATATTAATTAATAATAGATATATCTATAATTCAGTATAAAATTGTAAATAATTTTCCTTGTTATCGCAGTAAAAATAGTTATTAATATTGTTGAATTCGAATAGCAGGACAACCAAATGAAAAATACACCTATTTTAATATGTAGGTATCGTTCTTGATCCCTTTAAAACTACGCGGCTATTGATAATTTTTTGTACGCTTTTATTTTTTATAATCTCACTTAAACAAAAATTAAATGAAAAAAGTGCCCATACATACAGAGCCTAATTTAAATTATTATCAATATCCTTTCTAGTATTAATACTATCAATTTTTTAAATATAAATCATGTCTTCAACCAACCTTTTTGAAGGACTAGTTTGACACCCAAGCATCTGGGTTTTGTCAAATTCAAAACAGTGATGCAATTCTATTGAATGTTCTACAAGTGTCGTTGGATGCAAAACGTTTGCCTTTTTTAACTCCCCTTCATGCTCTGAAATACAATTTTTAAGATATCTGACCGTTTGATCAATATAATTTTTTTTACAATTTATACAAGGTGTTGTCACCGGATTTTGCGTGGGAAAATCGTGGTGAGAATTCTAGCACATGAGTTAGTTAGGTAGTTTATGAAACTTTGATAACGTAATATAAAAATTATGTAGGTTTTAGTTGTTAATATTGAAAGATCAGAAAAAATATATGTGTTACTGTTTTCATTACGAATTATTAACAAAAAAATGCTATATAACGTATAAGAAATTCCCTCCTGGGACATCTCGCAATTATAACACTATCCTTATTATTATTTTATCTCTTTTTCCAATATTAAAGTTTTCATGACTTTTTTGATATAAACTATTAGTAATTTGTAGTCTGTTAATTTTAATTTGTATGCATTTTACTTTTAAATAACGTATTTTTTGGTAGAAGCAAAAGTCAATAAATGCTGTGAGTAATAAAAAATGTTAATAATATTTTTTGATATTATAATTGTTTGTTAATGGATCTAAGAAAACTAAAAATACAACAATAACTTCCTGCGGTCGCTGAAAATAGATATCTAAAAGTTAATTTACATATGCAGAGAATGGACAGCTTTCAACAAAGCAGGTATTGCTGCAATAGAATGATTCACTTATTTGTATCTAATAATAATTTGACTGTTGTAAACTTTACTGATTTATATGTGTCTACTATACAGGATACAAATCTACATTTATTTAAAATTAATGTAGTAATAAGTTTTCTTCAAAATTATTAGAATAAACTTACAGTAATATAAAGTTTTTGACTCTCTTAAAGTTATAATTGCAAACAATAAATGTTTTACAGAAGAATATGCCAAAAATAATTTTTAACAGTACTCTACAGTTACTATAATCAAGGAAATAATTTTGGGAAAATATGATGATGGAAGTCTCTTAAGAATCATTTATTAAAAACAGATTTTTGTTGCAAAAGAAATTCTTTTTATATAGTTCAAATAGTATATATTATAAAATCCCAAACTAATTTCTTGTTATACAATTTAAGTAATATAATTTATATCTGGTTTAAAGCAATTTAATTTACATTACATTAACATTACAATAAATGCTTCCTTCCAGAAAAAATGACATGTAGTTAGAATGAAAATTTAGGCAAAGCAGTATTGCTATCTATATTAATCTTCTAATTCTTTATATTCGATAGTCAAGCACAAAAATGGAACTTCAATAAATGTTTCCATTTTTCTTGACTTATTGAATGGTATTAATAAAAACAGAGTAGATGTTCTTAACAAGTGCTCATCAAGAAGCGGAGTAAATGCTAAAATAAAATAGTACATACTTATTTTTGATTGTTACTACGTAATTTCTCAGGAACCATCCATTTATTTTTTGGTTTAATATAGTAAGAGGAATTTACTTTAAAATTTGTCATACTTTTTATAGTAGAATAAACTAATATAAATCCCTCGCTGGAACTTTTGTCTTGACTAAAATGTTACATGAAATATATATTTTAGAATTAGCTACTGCTTTCAATAAAAAATATTGTTAACAATGTAAAGATGTCGAAGGAATAATGTGATTTACTGTACCTACTGTAATGTACTAAATGTACAAAGGAATTTATATGGAAAGGTGCAGAGAATATTATTCCAAATGATAATCTAAAAATAGGAATAAAACCACATATGAATAATAACGTGTTGATAAAATGGCAATTTATTATTTGAGTCACCTTTTAAATGCAAGAAAATATAATTTATATACTTATTACTAAAGCGCGGAGTATAATTTCGGATCACTATGATCATAAAGTGTCGAGACAAGATCTCATTTTGATTCCGATTTTGAAAATCGTTTATGGCCAGCTATAAACGAGACGGATTTTTGAAAGATTTGATCTGCTGTAGATCAAATCGTTCCGCTTATCTGTGTCTACGACGGCTACGGTTAATGTCGGTAGACAGATTTTTGACAGTCCTCTCCCGCCAGAATGATTCCTTTGCAAAATCGGTTGCCCTGACTACCCTAATTTACAGACAATCACATTAAAAAGACGAAGTTTAGACTACGGCAAATACAGACAGAAGTCATGAATTTTCATAAAAACTAATCCAATAGGTAAAGATGCGGAATTACATTTTCATGATGAAAATAAAATAATTTAAACTGGAGATGCTTCACATACACATGAAAATACATAGATACGTATAATTACGAATATACTAAAATTACATTTGTAATGATAAAAATATACATTTTGATAATTTTGTGAAACGCAAATTTCTGCTTAAAGGGGGGAACTTAATTTATTGTAAATATGTACTGCATTATACGAAAATGCTCTCTGAAATATAGCTGAGTGATAACGGGAAAGTGCTAGCAAATTTGAGTATCTAACATTAACATTAATTAAAATTAAACCTAAAAGAAAGTTTTTCCCGAAGATAGGGTGGTGATGAAGTAGTTAAAATGTTAGGAACAAACACAGTTAAATTATATTTATACAAGTTTAAGTCCAGATGGTCCGTTAATATGACATAATTGGCAATACTAGAGTTTCAATCAGTTTTTTTCTAAATTTAAAATTTAAAATATTTATATTTATACAGGGTGTCTCATAATTAGCTGCCAACCCTGAACAGGCCGATTCTATGATCAAAACTAAGTAAAAAGGTTCATATGAACATGAGTCCGGAAATGCTTCCTAAGGGCACAGGGACCCATTGAAGAGGGAGAAATCATTTTTTTGCAATATCTCTCAATTGCGTTGTGATAAATGAATGAAATTTGGTATACACAGCTAAATTGATGAGCAATTTGATGGACTAATCCATTTATTTCCACAAGGTCCATTGGGGTGGGTACGGGGGGGCCCTTAGTCACATTTTGCGTGTGTAACTTTTTCATCTTTGACTTTTTAACAAATTCTACATCAAATTCCATTTTCCCGAACTATTTTACGTTAAAAAGGTACTTATGTTTCAAATCGTTATCTTTAACGGTTTCTGAGAAAATCGCTCTTGAATTAATCCCACTTTGGTCAATTTCATAGTAATTTCAACAAAATTATCAAGGTATTCTTATGTCAAAGTATTGTCAACCCGATTGCCAATTTAATAGTTTTAAGTAAAAAAATGGAAGAGTTTACGGAACCAGAGTTAGTTGATACGATATTTATTTATGGCTTTTACGATTGTAACGCTGCAGCGGCAGAACGCGAGTAATTTTTTATTAAAACATTTATACGTTCTTTAAAACGCAAATTAGTGATAAAAATTATACCAAGGTTTTTTACTGTACCAACAGATCTAAGTGGTATATTCTTAAATTAAAATTTGCGTCAATAAGCGTTCTTATTACATGAGAACAAAAACAAATGGCATTACATTTATCAGGATTTAATTTTAGGTTGTTTCTTAAAGAATATTCCTGTAAAGACATTAAATCTGAGTTTATTTTACTGCAAGCATAAACGATATTTTTTGGACAAAAACTAAAAGAGAGCTGTGTATTGTAACATTTCATTCTCGTGTATTTTACACAATTAAACATTACTGTGTACACCAAAAACAAAAGATATAATTCAGTCGCTACTAACATACATGTCTAATAGCTGGACATTTCCAGGGATTTTTGAAAGATTTGATCTCCTTCCATTAGACTTTTGCTTTTTAAAAATCAAATGGTGATAGGTTTCTACCTATAGTTTTGGAGTGGATAAAAGAAATTGAGACAATTGAATTATACAGGCTTTTTCTAAAATAGGGATTCAAACTTCTACTGCGTATATAACACATTAAAATAATGTAAAAATTAATAACAAAACGATTTGGTGGTGATCTTTCTCTCTCCTGTTAATTAGATTAGATTAGATGTACGTTAGTGGCGACTGCATATCCCCTCACCGATTAAATTGGAGGACGTAGTATGACATATCTGGCTGGACGAGAGACAAATTGGTCAAAAATCATTCTCGTGTATGTCCAGGTATTAGAAACATCAAGTTGTAGGTAATAATCATACCATAAGGATCTTTAACTATCGTAAGTTTCATCAAGGTTATAAATAAGGGTAGTTTTCTAACCACCCTTAACAGAAGTTTTTCGAATTTTTTTCATTCCTTTGAATTATGAAGCAAATAATTTGTTTAATGAATTCAACTTTTTTAAAAAAACAAATTGTCCATTTTTTTTTCGAATTGAGCGGCGTTTAGTCAGAAATAATTATTATTTTTAAATAATCTATGGTTCAGAAAAGTAATTTTTTTTAAACATTTTCACATCTGCCATGGTGACAGTTTCATTGTAATGATTGTGATTTTCTGTAATGGAAATAGCCTGCAGGCTGAAAGGGACCTAAGGACGTACTTACAAACATACTAATTAACATAAGAAAGCGAAAGCGTAAAGAAAATAAATTTTTAATTTGAATTTTAGGTTATAACTTTGAATCACAAAGAACATAAAAAAATTTAATGTCAAGACCCAAACTGTCCAGCTTGGACCAAAATACAGGACGTAATTTTCTTAGGAAGCTGAATAGAACGAACACGTTGGAAATTTTTTATATGGAATTCGTATGACATCGAAAACTTCAACAATATGTTGTCGCACCTGTTCAATGATAGACACAGGCGTAGCATATACCATTCTTTTTACGTCGCCTCGTAAATAAAAGCCATCCGAATTTATTTCCAGCAAACGAGGTGGAGGGTATGGGCGAGTCATTTCCACGACCAATCCATTTTCCCGGGAATGACCAATTAAAAAAACCAGCATTTACCGAGCATAATGTGGAGGAGCTCGCTCTATCTAAAAAAAACATGTTTGCTCATAGTTCAAGAGGAATATCGTCTAGCAGGTCTGGAAGATCATTTTCCAAAAAGCCTCGATATTCAACACGTCCCATTCGTTTCCTTAAAAAGAATGGTTCCAGAAGGTGATTGCCAACAATGACTGCCCAAACATTCACTGAAAGTTTCCGTTGATGACGAGTTTCAATAGTGGCATAGGGGTTTTTATCACACCACGTATAAAGATTATGCAAATTGATAACGCCGTGTAAAAAAGTCTCATCGGTAAATAAAATATAGCAATAAAAAAACAAAGGCGGGCAGCATGATCTTCTTGAAGCATACCATGAACACTTTGAAAATGGTAAGATTTTCCTAACACAACTGCTATACATAAGTATTGTTTGCTCTAAAGGGAACACATACCCTTTTTAGACTCGCAATAGAAATAAGTTAAAAAAGTCATTTCTCTAAATCATGCCTACCCCTCCATGGACGGCCTCATTCACTATATCTTGGAGATAAGGCAATTGATACCATCGCTCTTGCATGAATTTCCCTAAACAATCTTACAGAAGATTATCTTCTATCAGGGAAACGTTGCCGATACTCTCTTTGAGCTGCCAGACTATTTCCATTATATCCATAAATAAAATGCATATCGGCATATTCACGGTTAGTAAAAGCATGATGGTTCATGGTCGTAAAAAATCGAATGAAATGCAAAGTCAAGCACAAAGATCACAACTAAGAAAATAAAGAAAAATAAGAATTTAAATAGCTCGCGAAAGTGACAATCGTTACAATGAAACTGTCACCATGACAGATGCCTACTATGTGAAAATGTTAAAAAAATTTTAGTGTTCTAAGCCATACATTAATTAAAAAATAATTATTTCTGATTAAACTACGCAGAATTCTAAAAAAATAGACATTTTTTTTTAATTTTATTCATTAAAAAACAATATTTGTTCAAAGAAATTTAAAAAAAAGTTTCTGTTAAGTGTAGTTACAAAACTACCCTTATTTATAAAATACTTATGATAGTTAAGGAGCCTTATAGTATGATTATTACCTACAATTGTCATTCCATAATCTTAATTAGAAAGAAAGTTAAAAAATATTCAAATGATAAGACGCCATAGAGGGTCATATCTCAGTAAAGTTGCTGCGGAGGATTAATGTTTATAGGAACTTTTTTCACTCTACGTCTACCGCCTTAAGTTTTATACAAAATTTTCCAACACCCTGTACATATAAATATTCACAAGCTCAACATACAACTAACAAATTTTAATAGCAAAAGTTGTTTAAAATTAGTTCGTTAACTGAACTAAAGTGAAATTGACAAATTTTAAAATGTAGCTTTTCAGAAAACCTTTTTCTCGATGAGGAAATCTGCATAGATAAATAATACATATCCCGAGCAAAAAGGATTGTCGTCTCAAAATTACAAACTGCTTTTGATATGACATATACCTATATAGGGTGTCCCGAAAGTAAATCGCCGTTCGTTAACCATAAATTCTACATCGAAAAATAATACTAGTTTGCTATATAAACTATAGCTCAAAAAGGCTTCGTTATGGTTATACAGCGTGTTAAAATTGAAAAAAAAAGACACAAACTTAAACTTCTTCAAAACCGTTGTAGATATTATAATGCAATTTTAGAGGTGTCGATAGCTATGGAAGGTGCATGCAATGCAAAGTGATTTTTAGTCTTACCAGTCGCGCGCGTAGCGGAATGCCACTGAACTTTTTTGAAGAATAAAATGGTACGCCACTGATTTTTATTAAAATATATATTTTTTTTAATTCTCTGTTCAATTCTGAAGTATATGGTTCTCTCAACTTTTTATTGTACACACCGTATTCGAATAAAATAATAAAAACTGTCTCAATGCACAACATAATACTATCAATAATAAGGTAGGTATTCGTACTATTGATTCGGTGTTTCTATAACAAAATTTAGAAATAATATTTGCAGGTGAAGGTACTTATACTTAAAAAGAGGAAATTTTGCAAAATAACGAATAAAATCACTCATATAGATATGTTTTCATTAATAATTATTAATAAAACATCATAAAAATTGCTCGAAATCGTCTCCATTACTTGTGATGCACGCTTCTGAGCGCCTAATTATCGAATTAGTGACGTTAAATTCTTGTAAATTTTGCCTTATCTTAAGCATTGCCTCATCAGTTTTCTCCAAACTTTCCCTGTCATGAATTTCATCGTAGTACACCAGTTGTTTCATGTAGTCCCAAAGAGAAAAATCTAGACACGGTAGATCTGATGAGCGAGGTGGCCATGCAATAGGTCCACCTCGTCCTATCTATCTTCCTGGATAATTCGTATTCCGCTAATTGCGTACGTTTCATCCATAGTGCGCTGGAGCTCCGTCCATTTGCACTATTATATTTTGCCTTACATTTAGTGGTACATCTTCAAGAAGGCGTTCGGGAAAAACAAACGACCCAATTAACTAGTTGTTGACAATACCGGCCCATAAATTTACCGAAAATCTGTGTTGAAAGTCATGCCTTCTTATTGTATGTAAATTGACATTCGTCAGTTCATAGAACGTTATTTAATATAGCCCAACATTCTATTACAAAGAGCAACACGAGGAGCAAAATCTCTTTCTTGTAAAGCTTAGATTTTTTTGGAGTGAAAAGGATGAAGTCCCTGTTCTCTTAAAATGTGCCTGACTCGAGTTTTAGGAACCGCTGAATTTCTTGCAATTTCTCGAATACTCACATTGGGATTATTTTAGATTTGAGCTAAGACTATTCTTCATCGTTCATCCTTGCTCGAGGTCTTCCAATCGTTGGTATGTTGTTGTCCACATTTCCCCGTAAATATTGGTGAATTCTAGTAAAATCAGAGCGAGGTTGAGAGAACTATTTACTGCAGAACTCAACAGAGAATTAAAAAAAAATAATATTTTAAGAAAAGTCAGTGGCGTATCATTTTATTCTTCAAAAAAGTTCAGTGGCATTCCACTACGCGTGCCACTGGTAAGACTAAAAAATCACTTTGCATTGCAAAGTATGCGCTTTCCATAGCTATCGACAACTGTAAAATTTTATTTTATATCTACAACGGTTTTGAAGAAATTTAAGTTTGTGTTTTTTTTCCATTAAATTTTAACACGCTGTACAACTGTAACGAAACCTTTTTGGGCTATAGTTTATATAGTCGTATTATTTTTCGATGTAGAATTCATGGTTAACGTATGGCGGTTTACTTTCGGGACACCCTGACTGTAAATTATTAGAAAGCAATACATTCAATTTTGAATAAATATAGAATTTTCGTTAAATCATAAAAATTTATCTAGCACTAATCCTCCCCAAAATCAAAATTTTCTTTCATGTCCTGACAAGACAATGAATGTTGTAACTGAGTAACGGTCAAAACATTAAAATCTAAAATAATGATTTCACACTATTTTACTTTTTGAAATTGGTAAATCATTTTTATAGCTGTCTGTGAGTGCAATATGATCAATTAAAAAGTGATGAATTTTTAAAAAATACTATATACACTCGTAATTTCGCAATAAGAAGTAAAAAATTGATAATAACTTTTATATAAGTAAAAGAGTCCAAATTAATCATCGTGAGGTTATTTGCATACCATTCTTTATGACTAGTAAAACATGTGTTAAAATTCATTTTTAGAAAACTAATGAATAATTTAGCCTTCTGTTGGAACAAGTAAAAGATACGATTGATTTATTATCAAGTAACTAATTTTTTATGCTTTTATGTCTGTTTCTTTTTAGTTTACTGCTAAAATGACTATTAATAGTACTGTAATTTAAATATGTAATATCATAACTAATAGACTTAGGAAAATAACTTTCGTAACTTTAGCAGTCGCTGATTTTGATAAAAAATTAACCAAAAAAGCGTATATTTAAGCAGAATATTTTTGATTTTTAAGCTACAATTTAATTCTGTCATTGTAAAACCTATTTGTTCAAATTAAAAAGTCTTAATATACAGGGTAATTTACAACTTATTAAAAAAAAAATTGGGAAGAGATGCGTCATCAAAAATGGGGTCAATATCAAAAACAAATTTTTGTAGAATCCTTATAGTTTCCGAGAAAAAAAATATTGAATTTACTGCAACCTCTAGCGTTATCGGAATGCAGGCGATTCCGAATACTCATATCTGATTTTAGTATTAACGTTCTTGCGATAGTGTTTACATTAGTTTTTCAGGTGTCAACAATGATTTACATGTGTAGCAACTTGAATGGTTGATGGATATCGTTGTAATTTATGATGAAGTAAAACTTCAGCAGCTTCTCGTCTGTTCCTCGGTAGACATTTATCAAATGTTGCTTTTACCACAGTAGTGCAACGCCGGTTTGACACAGTTTAATTATTTAATGTTTAAAATGATTTGTCTTGTACGAAACACTATTTCCATAAAACAGAACCCTTTTACGCATTTATTTTGGTTTGCATCGGAATCTTCCGTGGCAGTTGTCAATGGCTGAATAATTTCCAGGCTGATTATCAAGTCGTTAGATTCTTGAAGTTTTGAGAGTTCGAGAAACGTATAGGGAGCCTACTCATACTGATAGGGTGTATTATACACTTGGACAAAACCAAGAAGATTCTAGTGAGAGGAAATATTTTGGTCAAAACTACAGCGAGAAATAGAAATTTTGTAATAATTCATCCTAGAGGGTTAAAATTATCTGTAATGTGGATGCAATACACTTCAAACTGTGTGTCAGATCGTAATGGATCAGTACATGACCAGAGCATTTAAGGTGCTCGCCCACTGAGGAGAAGCGGCGTGAACCGAAGGGAAGCGTCATTTTGACAAAGGGACAGAACGGAAAATACCACTATGATCGATGTGGGTGTATAAAAGCCACATGGTATTTTCTCTTCGGTTCCTTCGCACCAAAATCCGATTCTAGTTCGACAAACTTTTGTTATTGTTTTCCAAAGAATTTTTTGGATACTAGAAGGGTCCTCCTAAATTTGAAAAAGTGGTTATAGCGAGAAATGAGCTGTGAAGTAAAGGAATCAATTTTACACATCGTTGAAATGGATACTACCAGGAACACCCAAAATATTGCGGTACAAGTAAGACTTTCTCATGAAACCATGTACTGAATCCTTAAAGGGTCTTTTCGTAAGAAGGATAATTATCCAATGAGTTCCCATCTAGAGGCAAATTTGAAGAATCAGGACACCTCGATAACAATTTTGGAAGCAGCTAATTAACTTATTTGGTAGTACTAAATTGTGTTCGTGGCATTCAACAAAATAGAATCGGTGTTGATAGTATTTTTTTGTTTATAATCTTTTTTATGGTAGTCATTAAATAATTATCTTTTTCTTTATTCTTCTTTGCCTTGCTTGTCTTCAATATCTTATCTTGAATTCAGTACTACTGCATATTATTTAATACATATTTATTAAATTGTGGAATAATTCATGTAGTTTGATCTTCACTATTATAGATGTGCAAGTTTGATGAAGTAATTCTGCATTTTGTATTAATCAGATAATTAATACGAGTGAAATCAAACTGTACAGGTGTCTGTTATTTTAACAGTCGAATAAGTGATCTGATGTTAATACAACGATCGCTGATTCAAAGAAAAATATGCCTCTGAAATAGGTTGATGATATGTCGATTACTTAATGCCAGTAGAATCAAATATTTTAATTAATTGAATTATTTTGAAAATTTTACACTACTACTAAATAACAATTTTCCGTAAATAGCCAACGTTTTCTAAAAAGATAGTATAAATGGGCAAATACGGATATGTGTTATGGTTGAGCATGACTCAATATAGAAAATAACATCCGATTTGCAATTTTAAGAATTAATGTATGAAAACATATGTTTTCTTCAATAAAATTTTATTTTGGAGACGCGTATGACTACATTCTAGGATAACTAGCAATAATAAATAATTTTCAATAGATGCATTACATCCAGAAGCGAGATAAGAAAAAGTAGATAATTGTAACAATTTGGACAGTGTTCGCGCGCAACACTATATTACTGTGGTAGCGCGTGGTTTTAATCTGATTATTTTCCAATGTATCAGTTCCGGAAAATTTCTTTAGTGTCTAGCGGAGTAAACCAGCAACTAACCGCAGATATGAAGTGAATTTCCATTAGTTTTTTGAGCCTATGATTAATGCGAGAATCTCCAGTCCCATCTTCTTTGGATGTGTTAAAGGAATTTAAATTGGATATAACATTCATACCCTTCACTATTAAGTCTCTTTTGCTTCGGAATCAGTACGAGCTAAAAGATTTATTGTAATTTATTACTATTATTTGCAATGGTACTCCTGTCAATGTCAGTAATATTGGTTTTATAAGCTTATTTCTATATACTCGTCAGTAGATTAGTAGAATACATTTGAAAGAAATATAATAGAACGTAAATCATTACACTATTTTTAGATTTTTGTTATGGTTTTTATTTAGACTACAGTTATAGTCGTGTCCTGCCAACAAAGTAGTGTTTTGACATGTCCAAACTAGCATTAATAAATGTGCTATGAAAAAAATGAATGTGTATTCTGATGAGCTTTCGATGAACACATTGAATTTTTAAGGCTATTTAAAAAACTTCTACTGAAATATAATGCCTATTTCAATTATTTGCAAAAGCAAAATTTGAGAAAACAAGTAGGTACTTAGTCCAAGTTGAAAATCATTGGATTTTTTAAATAATTGTTATTGAAGTTTTTTATTATTTTATCAGTTGTTTAGAGCCATGATAAGAGAAAAATTTAAAATGGAGACCAAAATTTGATTGCAACATATTGTTTAACTAATTAAGAGTGAGGTTTAGCATTTTTCATAGAAATACATTTAGAACCAACGGAGTGGGGTTGGAAACGCACTATCAATCTTAATAACCACTGAAAAAGAAGCAGCGCCGCCAGCATTACTCAAGATAATTTCTTATAATTGGGTGGAAAAGCAATTGTGGCTGCCGTAAGCTTGGGCTAAGCTTCTATCATTTGTATCACTTACGAAGGTCGGACTAGAAGCGCTGATGAACCTATTGACATCGACGTAGAAAATCTTCTGATAGTTGAAGTATCAGGCGAGAAGGATGAAGAGGTAGAAGAAACTGGAGACACTGCTAAAGCTGAAGAAAATGGAGAGAGTAGAGATCTAAGTTACCAACGCCACGGCATATTGATTAGCATCCCAAACATAAAAAACGGATATTAATTGAATAAAACTAAACAGTTTAAATAACATAAATTTGAATAAATAACGATTTATACATTCTACTTGATTTTGAATAATAATTTCTTTCATAACCTATCCTATAACATTTCTATTTTATACAGTATGCGCCAAAAGTATGGAATAAATTCAATAAAAACGAAACAATTATTTTTTGGGAAAAATCTTCGAACAGGTCGATTTTTAATTTAAAAAATACATATTTTAGCGTAAAATACGATTTTCAAATGTCATTTGTTTTCGAGTAATGACGTCATCAATTTTTTTTTAAATGGCAGCACCATATTTTTTTCCTTGATTCTGAAAAATCGTTTAATTCTCTATCAGACAGTACTAAAATTTTGCCCTCTTACATAGGAAAGTTTTCGAGTAAATGACGATTGAATGTTAGAAAACGTAAATCAATTAAAATAAAGCAAAAACGTTATCAAGTTTAGTTTTTCGAATTCCATAGTTCTTTTATGGATCACGTAGGTGAAAATCTTTGCAAACTGTCATTGTCACACCGACTTTCAAATAAGTATTGTAAGCGACATAGAAATTATTATTCAATTTAGTATTATGGCACATTTAACTGTTACTCAAAGAATTGAAATTGGCGATCTTGCAGGCCATTCTATCGGTCCGCGCCTGCCGATCCATCTACAAGGAAAACAGTTGTCCAAAAAATCTCGTACAGGGCGTGCATAGTGCGGAGGTGCACCGTCTTGCTGAAACCATATGGTATCGTCAGGAATGTCAGGGTCATTATTAGGAAAAATTACTGTAAGGGCTGAAACAAGGTCATTTTCTAGAAACTCTAAATATCTTTGTCCTGTAAGGGTTCCTTCAAAGAAGAAAGGCCCTACTATTCTGTCGTCAACAGCACACACATTTAATTTCTGAGGGTGTTGGGTATGTGCCTCTGTCATCCAATGAAGATTTTCCCGACTCCAATATCTGCAAGTTTGACGGTTTACTGTACCATTCAGACAAAATGTGGTCTCATCTGAAAAAAGTATTTGCCGGTGTAAATTTCTATTTCCTTGGCATAAATCCATTAGAATTTCGCAAAAGTGTAGGCGGCGATCGGGAGCATCTTCATTGAGTTCCTGCACAAGTTGAATTTTGTAGGGATGATATTTTTCCTCCCTCAAGATACGTAGCACTGTGTTCTGACTAGTGTCATTGTTTAATGCAACCAATCGTGAAGAATTATGAGGATTATCCACCATACTTATCAAAATGTTCTATTTCTGATTTTCATTAATGCTTGGACGTCCAGGTTTTGGAATATTTACAACATTGCCAGTTTCTCTAAATTTAGACTCTACCTTACTGACTGTTGATTGGCTGATAGGACGATCTGGATATTTTTCATTAAATAAATCGCAAACTTCCTGCTGAATTCTAGTCATATTCCCGCATCCGATAAGAATTAAAATTTCAATTCTTTGAGTAACAGTTAAATGTGCCATAATACTTTAAATTGAATAATAATTTCTATGTCGCTTACAATACTTATTAGAAAGTCGGTGTGACAATGACACTTTGCAAAGATTTTCACCTACGTGATCCATAAAAGAACTATGAAATTCGAAAAACTAAACTTGATAATGTTTTTGCTTTATTTTAATTGATTTACGTTTTCTAACATTCAATCGTCATTTACTCGAAAACTTTCCTATGTAAGAGGGCAAAATTTTAGTACTGTCTGATAGAGAATTAAACGATCTTTCAGAATCAAGAAAAAAAATATGGTGTTGCCATTTAAAAAAAAATCGATGACGTCATTACTCGAAAAAAAATGACATTTGAAAATCGCATTTTACGCTAAAATATGTATTTTTTAAATTAAAAATCGACCTGTTCGAGGATTTTTCCCCAAAATAATTGTTTCGTTTTTATTGAATTTATTCCATACTTTTGGCGCATGCTGTATACAGAGCGCTTCAAAACAAGTGTCGGAAAATGAAGGGTGTAATTCTAATTGTAAGTAAAACATATTTAACGATATCTCAGGAACCGTTACTTCATTAATAGGTACTGATAGAAATAATAAATTACGAACGAATTATGTTACAGGAGCTTTTATTTAACTTTAATAGTACCTTTGTTTGTAATTTTGTAAGCGTTTTGTAGTTGCACTTTTATTTTTGAAATGAATTTGTAGAAAAACTATTAGTTTTATAAATTTTTTTATAAGAGTGTATTTGTTGCTTTTGATCAGATATATAAGCCCTTAAAATTACGGCACTCGTATTCCAGACACCCTGAATAGATTTGCATTTGTCTGTACTACAACCCATAAAGTAAAACTGAGTACCTACTAAAGAATTATACCTATAGTCAGTTTCGAAAGAATTGAAAAGTATATCATGTTATCGGGAGTTTCTTATAAAAACAATAATGGTTAATTTTCAATTTCTTCAAAACTCTACTATTGGAAAACTAGAATGTTCTCATAATTGTTCGCCATTCTGTGGTTTGGAAATATTTATTTGCTTAGAAAATGCATTTATATTTTTGTGATTGTGTTTTCTAAATTCAGAGCATTTAAGATGCAATAAAGTTAAATTTTTATCACATGTGGCTAACTGATTTCGGTATAGCGATAAAGTACGGAAGAAATATTAAATGAAAAGAAATAGTTGAAGTGGAAGGGATATCTAAAATTAAAAAAAATCTCAGCAAGTTATTCGATGAGAGTGTAGGTAGTACTAAGACTACCGCCTGATGTTGAAAAAGTGGTTCTAAGAAATTTCATGTATATGTTTTTCATCCCACTATTACTTTGTAATCAATCAAATCTTTGCATATTTAATTTTGTTAAATAAAAAAAAAAACATATGATGTTTTATATATTATAGCAAATTACTTAGTACTGAAGGATCAACTACGAATAAATCAAATAACATAGGTACTAGTTTAACAGGAAATTAATATTCAAAAATATGTGATAAATGGCAGAGATAATTGGATATTTTCATTTGATCAATTACTATTAGAATTTAATGTCTTTGTAAAGGGCTTAACAGGTTTTTTTTCCTTCCTTTGGTGAAAACAAATATTTTTACTTATCAACAATGTCGCTTTCTTATAGTTATTTCTTCAATTTTTTTTTACGATAACTTGATATTTTAACATATTTTAAATAAGGTTAATACGGGGGACTTTTTGGGATAATCAAATGTGAATAAGTTTTTATTTTTTGTTGAGTAATTAAATTTATTATTTTTTACTATTTAATTTAGTTTTGTAAATGGGTGAATAGGTGTAACTCCGCGGCTACTATCTTCAGAATCATAGATATTTACATTGTAACAGAGATCAGTTGCTGTTAATTATAAAAAAATATTTAATTTAATTTCAAATTTAGCAAAAATAAGTTTATTCAGAAAAGTTGAAAATCCGTTTGAGGAACTATACATTTAGCGTTATAGGTACAATATAGATATATTTCTTCTGGCAAATACATTTGTTTCAAAAATAAAATGTATATAAAATAAAATAAATTTCTGTATTTTGAGACAAATAAACTTGTTTTCATATTGAAGCATTTAACAAAAAAAAATTGATGTTTCTAACTTTTTGAGGGAGTAAAATTGTTTATTTCACCCCTATCTTTAAATTATGGCTTATTCTGTACCGAACACACTGTATGTAAATAAATTATAATTTTTTTAAACAATCAATAATGACGCGTGTTCTAAATTAATGTTGAAAAATATGAACGTAGAACATAACAGCGATGGAAATAAGAAGTGGGGCTTGGGACTATTTTATAATCATAAATTGCAAATGTGCATTCTATTTCAGGCACTAAAAGGAACAGGAAAACAATTAACCCTTTAATAACACAATAAAAACCAAATGTTGCACTTCCTGGGCAATAAAATATTATAATTTTATAAATATTTTAGGGGATGAAACATAAACAGACCCGAATATCGTAAAATATATTGATACGGGGATGTACGTTTTGGCAGGAGCCGCAACGCTAGGCCACCCACTAAGTGACGCATTATGTGTCTGCCAGCGATGTCAAATGGCCTGTCATCTGCCATGTAAAGCGGCTAGCTCCAATTACTAAGTCAACAACTTTACTGTCAGTAAGCGCCAGTTACCAACGAAAAAAAAAAAAAGAAAGAGAAATAAATAAAATAAAAGTAAAACTTACAATTGTCTGTAGACGAGGTGGAAATAGCCCCGTACTGATAGTAATTGTCGGACATTGCGGGCGGCGGGGTGTCTTGATTGTCGGGCATCGGACTCAGCGGCGCTTTCAGGTAACTGCTGGAAATTGCACTGTCAGGGTAAGATGGTAACAACGCTGACGGAGAACTCCAATCCCTATCACACTGTTGCTGGTAGACTGCCGGGTAATCATAATTCGAATAATGTGATGCCGATACGGGCGTTACTTGCGGCGACGAGGTGTTGTAGGAGCAAGTCGAATACTCCTGGGGCTGCATCAGGGCTTGGTGGTCGTAACTGGTGGTTTGGTTTACCATCCCCGCCATGTTATTAGCAAAAAACGTACTTGGATGATACTGCGGCTTCATAGCTTGACATTTCCTCCGGAAACCTCTGGGTCTCCTCCTGAACGATCCTTCTTCAAACATGAATTCACTGGCGGGGTCGATAGTCCAGTAATGTCCTTTGCCGGGGCGACCTAACCCCTTAGGCAGCTTTATAAAACATTCGTTCAGAGATAAATTGTGCCGCACTGAGTTCTTCCATCCTTGGTACGACCCGCGGAAAAAAGGAAACCTCTGCTGGAGGAACGTGTATATCTCACTAAGGGTCAATCTCTTGGTGGGCGAGTGCTGAATAGCCATAACGATCAACGCAATATACGAATAGGGCGGTTTCTCCTGCCGTCGAATGCCTGATTTCTTGTCGGAGCTAGACGGCTTGCTGTCCGGATCCTGGGCCGTGCTCTCCGGCGAAACATGCTGCGACGTCGCTTGGGGTTGCTCGTTGGGTAAAATGACGCTCGTGTGGTTCTGGTGGAGGTGAAGCTGATGGAGGTGCTGCTGGATGTTGATGTTCTGGTGCACGACCGGAGTCAGCTGGGTGGACGCGCTAACTTCAGACAACTGTTGCTCCTTCATCATACTTTAAACATTTACTCAGTAAACTAAACAATTTAATCTCCGTCTTTATATTACAAACATTTGATACTCGTAACGAGTTGTATACACAAATATTGTATACACAGTTTATATACAAACACGCGACGAAATCGTACACAATTTACTAGTTTTATATACAAATGTCGAAGCAGTAAATTTGAATGATACTGGATGCGCTCAGTGCGGACTCGTACACGGTCAGTCGCAATATGACCGAGTAGCGGCGAAACCGTCAGTGGAGGATGTGCTGGTGCTAGTTGTGGTTTAGATCTATGTTTGCGTTGCTCTGGAAGACTGATCAGGCGGGACTTGTGCATGTGTTATGTGTGGGATGGTCCCTGTTCCCTCCGCTCTCCCTGAGACTATCACCCAAGACACCATGATGTCTCTGTACGGCAATATTTTTCAGGCAACATGTGCAACCGGATAACGAAATACTTCAATAAAACGACGAAACTACATAAAATTATGTATGCAATGCGATAGATAGCAGACAATTTCAACGCAGACTTGTGAAATCCATTATAAACAAATTGTTGCGACATGCCGTTTGGTTACTGTTTGTCCATTTAAATTGTTTAAAAGCAAGATAGAGTCCAATAGTTGCCTAATTTTTTAAAACGCTCCATTCTGTCTGGGAAACGGGCTTTTACTTAATAAAATAAAATAAAATTAAAATCACTATTTATAGATTTACTTATTGTTCAGTTGACATTTGTAAATAACTACATCAAATAAATTAAAAAAAATATATACAATGTGTCGGGTCAAATTACCATAAGAAATACTCTAGTAAGTAAAATTTTATCAAATGTTTGTGCCGATGTGTAGCAAGTGATAAGTAGATTTCTTGGACAATTGAGTAAATAATATACTTACAATCTAAAAAAGTAGGTACTTAACATAAATCTAATCATAATTGACACCATCTAAAAATGAACTTGAATTGCAATGTTGCATTGCTAGTGAGCGGCTAATCTAATTTTGAGGTTTTTTTAAATCATAATGGTGGCGACGATAAGGTAGACATTTTTATTAAAATTCCAGTTTTTGATATATTTTCTTCCACGATATTTGAAACCTTTTTTTTATATATTTTTAGGTCACAACATCTGCCCATATACTCTTTAATTAGATTTTGTAATTTTTTTACTGTATTGTAAAGGTATTATAAGGTATTATATTTATATTAGCTAATATAAATTAATTCTTCTATCAATGAAGTCATATGTATGCTCTCTGATACCAAACATCTAGGTATGCTAATGAACATTTAATAAACGGTAACATTTTTTTTTGGATAAATAAATAAGTAGGTAAATGTCATGTCTAACTTAAAATTTCTTGACAACTCAACATCACTTTTGACATTGTTGATATTTAATTTAAAATAATTTTAATTTATAGGTATAATAATTTGTATAGTTAGATTTAAGAGAGGCTAAAGAAGCAATCCAAAAATGTAGAAACACATTAGATCTCATCTATTGTGGATAAATTTTCGAGTTTCCATAGTTTCAAAAGTGAATTTAAGTATTTACAGAATGTTTTCATTGAACCAGGTTAGTAAAGTTAGGTAGATTCATTTTTTATTTTAGATAATTATTAAATACAGCTTTGTCTATGGAATTGTTCATTAGATGTTTTGTATTAGAGAACATACATAACTACTATTGATAGGAATTTTAGGAGAATTAATTTATATCAATTTAAGTACCTTTACAACACAGTAAAAAATTTGAAACCCTTTGCAGGAACAATTTGTTTTTAATTTACATACTTGTCTCTAGATATCTATATGTCTACTAATTTATTGTAAAAACAAAAAAATAAGCATAGCAATACAAACATATTATAAAAATCAGAACAAAAAATTAATTTGAAAATTATGGCCCATTTTTAGTGATGGAGTTAAATATTTCCAGTTTTCAGAATTATAAATAGAAGCATCGACAAAACAATGTGATAAAACTGCAAGTGACTAACAATTTGTTTACCCTTTTTAATAAGTAATCGTTCCATAATGTTTTATAAAATTATTAATTTAAATGTATTTTTAAGTTAAAAAACTATGTCGTTATTAGAAGATTGATTGATAATTTTTAATTGCTTTTACTACTAATTTTTGTTATTTCTTCTTCTCACTGATTTCTTTTTTTTTGTATTTCTTCTGTAAATTTTTGCAATAAACTTATAAGCTACTGATTAAATACCTTTTTTTTCTGAAAAAAAGGTAACAGCTTGAATCAAGTAGAAACTCGCTATTTTAGGTGAAAAAAATGTAATTCAGTCGCATGAGTGCAACTTGTACTTATATATAAGCTGAAAACTTTCAACACAGAATTATATCTTATACCATCGTGTTAAACCTAAAATAAGAAAAGATAAAAGATATCGAATTTGAGATTTATTGAAACTGTTTTCTATGAAATTCCAAAAATTTATTTATTAATGAAATTAAGCTAGATACGTGTTGCCTCTTCGGTATTTATTTAAACTTTAATTCAATCAAAGTGAACGATTGTTAACTAAATTAAAACTGAATTGGAAACACTTTACTGAAATACAAATTTATATTTAATTTTTATTTAAAACAGAACACAAAAATCAGAACGATCTAAGGTTATTTGTAATAAAAGAGATTATATTTTGAACTAATGGAATTTTTTGTCTGAATCCGTGTGAAAAATCGTCAATTAATTTTTGAATTTTAGGTGCGTTAAAAGCTGTTTGGTCTCTTGTTCCAAGCATAAGAACATTGTATTTAGGCATTGAATTCACGTAAATATTTTTGTTTCCTTTACGCAAGCTTGTGAAGTTAACGACCATATGTTCTTATTATTTGTTAGGATACTTGATGATACAGATTGAATCGCGAGGACGTATATAAACTTTAAGGTCGCCGTATTTCTCGCCGTAAAATGATCCAATTTGTGGTGTTTTTTATGTATAGAAATCTCGAAAAATTAAACACGTAGAGAAAAAGTAATATCAAAAATAAAATTATTAATATTCTATTTATCCACTTTTACTATTTAAATTCTCCTCAAACAACATAACTTTTAAAATGCATTTGTAAGACTCGCATTATTTTGCTATTCTAACCCCACATTTTAACAATTATTTTCACGTACTTACTTAAACATAAGTGAACAATCTTCTATGCAGAATTATGTAAGTTTATATTATAACAATATTTACACCTACATTTGAATTTCTGTACCTAAAAATTTGTTGGTTAGACCGCTTTCAGTCACTCAGTCGAACATTGCTGTTATTTGCTAAATTCTATATTATTTAGTTCTTAAATGTCTAAAATTACTTGTATTTGTAGAAAACACTATTTCAAGAATGCGGCGCCCTTAAGCAAAAAGGTTTTAATACATCTTGGCCTGGAAATACATTGTTTCCGAAACATGCCTAGGTTTTCAAATTTTTTTAAGATATATAAATAAATTAATAAATATAATGATTGGTTAACACAATTCTACATAGCAATTGCTACATTTGCCACTTACATAACCGAGAAATTTATAATCAATTACCAGTGCCGTGGATATGGGGGAGACACCTTCTTGCTACATTCTAAATTCTATGCCTCTCACCTTATTTTGAAATATTTCTGTGTTTTTGTCCGAATGTCCCATTAAAATGTGTGTACTTCTTTACAGGAGACTTTGTATTACATGCTCATGTAAATAGAATTAGAATGCGATGCGGATTAGAAACTTTTTCGTTGATTCGACCTATTCTGGGTGTCTCTTACTGACGATTAACTAAAAATACAGTGGATACGTGGTTTTATTCATAGAACTGGCTTGAATTTTAATATACGAAAATACGTAGGTACCTACATTTTATAGAGGTGTGATTTTTTTCATTAAATGCATAATAAAACTGTTTTCCTCTTTCCTTCACTGTATGTATCTGATGTACTTAAATAACATAGATTATTAAATATGAAAATGATAGATTTAACAGAATAAAATATTAAACTGATTTTTGTTATACCTGCTTTTAAAATGTCTAATGACAGAACGTACAGGACCCTATCCTGCTAGAGGGACTTCCAGAAATATTTTTACAGAGCCTTAGTCCTGCTAGATAAACGAGAGCAAAGTTTTCACGCCCATAAACAAATTTCATGTAAATTAGGTACCTCAATAATAAATTAAATTAATACATATTATTTAGCAATATTATTTGAGCATAATGGATATTATAAGATTTACTTAGCAGTCAATGACAGCGCATTACTATTGTAATACTTATCTTTCTAAAAATTTTACTCTGTGCTTACTGTAAAATATAATATTTTAAGTATTACATTAAAACTCGGAAATAAATATTTATTAGTAAAACCAATTATAATTTTCCGAACTGAGAAACCTGAGTTATTGTTTTTACTGTTGAATACAGTAGCTAAGGCTGGCACACGCTGTCCCACGCATATCACTTCTGGGACTAAAATGGAAGCTTTGTAACTTCTAAATGAATAGAAGTACAGGCACAGTTCAAAAATGCGCTGCGAACTCGTAATATGTAGATTTATTCTGTTGCAAAATTTGTCCTGCTTGACGTACGCAAAAGTCTAAAACATTACGTTTTTCAAAGTATTCAAATAAGCCATATCTCTCCTGCCGGTAGGACGCTGTACATTCTGTATATTACCGTATACAAGTGCCGTATTCTTGAAATAGTTTTTTTTCTGCAAATACAAGTAATTTTAGACACTTAACAACTGAATAATGTAGAGTTTAGCAAATAACAGGAATGTTATCTCATACTATGCAAATATTCAAAGGTACCGAAGTAAAATGAATATACAGTATGCGCCAAAAGTATGGAATAAATTCAATAAAAACGAAACAATTATTTTTTGGGAAAAATCCTCGAACAAGTCGATTTTTAATTTAAAAAATACATATTTTAGGGTAAAATGCGATTTTCAAATGTCATTTGTTTTCGAGTAATGACGTTATCGATTTTTTTTTAAATGGCAACACTATATTTTGCCCTCTTACATAGGAAAGTTTTCGAGTAAATGACGATTGAATGTTAGAAAACGTAAATTTTATCCATAAAAAAGTAACAATTCTGAGGTATGTAAAATAAAATACAATTGATTAAATTTTATACTTAAATTAAATGTTCGAATTGCCATTCACCAACTTCTTGCGCAAGTCTGTGAAAAAATTCTTCTTGCACATTATGAATGATTTCTGGGGTAACTCTGCGTATTTCGTCCCGAATGCGATTTTGAAGTTCTTCTAAATTACGTGGTTTATTAATGTACACTTTTGACTTCAAGCATCCCCAAAAAAAATAGTCAAGAGGTGTAAGATCTGGCGATCTTGCAGGCCATTCTATCGGTCCGCGTCTGCCGATCCACCTCCCAGCAAAACAGTTGTCCAAAAAATCTCGTACAGGGCGCGCATAGTGCGGAGGTGCACTGTCTTGCTGAAACCATATGGTATCGTCAGGAATGTCAGGGTCATTAACATTAGGAAAAATTACTGCAAGGGCTGGAACAAGGTCATTTTCTAGAAACTCTAAATATCTTTGTCCTGTAAGGGTTCCTTCAAAGAAGAAAGGCCCTATTATTCTGTCGTCAACTATTCCAGCCCAGACATTTAATTTCTGAGGGTGTTGGGTATGTGCCTCTGCCATCCAGTGAGAATTTTCCCGACTCCAATATTTGCAAGTTTGACGGTTTACTGTACCATTCAGACAAAATGTGGCCTCATCTGAAAAAAGTATTTGCCGGTGTAAATTTCTATTTCCTTGACATAAATCCATTATAATTTCGCAAAAGTGTAAGCGGCGATCGGGATCATCTTCATTGAGTTCCTGCACAAGTTGAATTTTGTAGGGATGATATTTTTCCTTCCTCAAGATACGTAGCACTGTGCTCTGACTAGTGTCATTGTTTAATGCAACCAATTGTGAAGAATTATGAGGATTATCCACCATACTTATCAAAATGTTCTGGTTCTAATTTTCATTAATGCTTGGACGTCCAGGTTTTGGAATATTTACAACATTGCCAGTTTCTCTAAATTTAGACTACCTTACTGACTGTTGATTGGCTGATAGGGGATCTGGATATTTTTCATGAAATAAATCGCAAACTTCCTGCTGAGTTCTAGTCATATTCCCGCATCCGATAAGAATTAAAATTTCAATTCTTTGAGTAACAGTTAAATGTGCCATAATACTTTAAATTGAATAATAATTTCTATGTCGCTTACAATACTTATTAGAAAGTCGGTGTGACAATGACACTTTGCAAAGATTTTCACCTACGTGATCCATAAAAGAACTATGGAATTCGAAAAACTAAACTTGATAACGTTTTTGCTTTATTTTAATTGATTTACGTTTTCTAACATTCAATCGTCATTTACTCGAAAACTTTCCTATGTAAGAGGGTAAAACTTTAGTACTGTCTGATAGAGAATTAAAGGATCTTTCAGAATCAAGGGAAAAAAATATGGTGTGGTGACATTTGAAAATCGCATTTTACGCTAAAATATGTATTTTTTAAATTAAAAATCGACCTGTCTGAAAACATTCTAACCAACAAATTTTTAGGTACAGATATCTTCCCAAATACGCATTTTCTTAAAATCAACTGTAGATGTAAATATTGTTATAACTTAAACTTACATAGTTGTGCATATAAGATTGATCACTTTTGTTTATATAAATATCTGAACATAATTGTTAAAATGTGAGGTTAAAATAGCAAAATAATGTGTGTCTTACAAATACATTTTAAAAGTTATTGCATTATTTGAGGAGAATTTAAATAGTAAAAGCGGGTGAACAAAATGACAATAATTTTATTTTTGATATTACTTTTGCTCTACGTGTTTTATTTTTTCGATATTTCTGTACTTAAAAACACCACCAATTTGATTATTTTACAGAGAAAACTACGGTGACCTTAATAAGTGGGCTTCAATTTAAATGGGCTTCAGTTATTCTTCACTGTTAGTATTTAGAATGTTTATATTAGAATTGACACAATCTGTTTTGTTCTTTCATAAATTTTATCTGGAATTAAGTTGCTTTTGTGCAAACGTAGATATTAAATATTTAGGTTCGGTTTAAGTTTCAGATTTCAAGTATTTAAATGTATTTTTATTTTTCCAATATAAAGGGTTTTCACAAATAAATACGGTTTTTCAAAAAGCTTATAGATGAGGGGAAATTTATTAAAATATTATTAAGCACCGTGTCATATTTTCAAAACATTGTCAAATAAAAAAAATTAAACCGGCCCTGTTGCGTAAAGTGTACGTGGTATTTTCAAGGCCGTTGACTCGTCAGTTGAAATGTTTAGTCATAAATGTTTAATCATAAATCGGCAGTAGGTAACTCACGTCACATAATAGCATTTGAAATACCAATTTCATGTGTAATATCGCAGGTACTGCGGCTCAGATAGTCCTCCACATGGTGTAAAATGTATTCCTCCTTATTCGAAACACGTTGCAGTCTTTCTTATCCACAACCTTCATACCCTAGATTTACTCTACACTGATAAAAAATTTACACATTGTTCATATTATGCATTAATGTAAAAAATACCAAACCTTATATAAGACATTTTGAAATAGAACAGTCCATGATACATCCCACGCCGTGCCACATACTGAATTTTAGCTAGTTAGTTACTGCATTGTAAACAGTTGATTAAGTGAGACCATGCAGGGTCGGTATACCTAAGTGTCGCATAATATTTTTTTTTGGAAACGAGATATTAAACCAGATACGTTGCTTAATAAAAATTGTGCATTTTCAGATTAAACCTGAAAATACTCCGCAAAGATTTGTTTGATGACTGTTTGCAGCATTTAAGACCAATTTATCGAATTGATTATTACCTATTTATTATCGATAGATAGAATGTTTATCAAAATTGAATAACTTAGGCCAAGTTAACCTACAAAACCATGTTTTGATGTACTGAGATAGATATTCTACAATTTATCTGTCAAATTGAGAAAGAAACTGTCTAAATCATTTTTCCAGAATTATGTGATTAAAAGTTATTTCAACTTTTCTTTGGATATTTCGGGATAATAGATAATTACATTTACGCAAATTACGCAAATTTTAAATTCAATAATTAAAATATATGTTTATTGCTAGTTCCTGTTAGGAATTTAAATAAAACCTAAGAAGAATTCAAAGAAAACGTAAAATTATTGGGAACACACACTCTATTTTTAGATTTGATCTAATTTATGATAGAATAGTGGTATAATTTATATACTTGTTCCTGTTGTCTATGAAAACACAAAATATTGATTTATGATAAAAAAAATGCAAATTATAAATCATCTGAATATTATAATTTATGGATTTCATTGTGTTAAAATGCGAGATGTTCAGCATATGTTTGATGATATGCTACATTTATTTTTTTGTTTATTAGATATTATTCATAGACATATTTCGCCACGTTACAATAGATCAGATTGGAGTTACTTGTATAGTGATTAAGTTATTGAAACGTGTAAATATTGTGATATCAATACGACCTTTTTGGTAACTTCGACAAAATTCATATCTGGATAAAAATTACTATTTTGCTGTGTTACTTCACACTATTGACCTAGGCTATAAATAACCAACAAGTCACCGTGTAATAATTTAATAATTTTTATCAGTGTATACCTATATTTATGATAAGTAATAAAAATGATCCCTCGAAAACCCCAAAGCCTAAATTTTCAAAATTGAAATCGAAGCAGTCTGAAATATTCCAATATAGGTCATCACGGTAATACGAGCTGTTTAGCTTCAGGTTTTATTTTTATATTTTATTCAACGATTCCGAGGTACAACGAGTAATTAGTTATAAATTTCTAAGTAATTTTCTTAATTGTTAATAAATAGATATTGTAAAAAAGTTTGTAAGTAGTTAAAGAGTAACGAAATATTGGAATTTATAATACTTCAAGTGCAGTAAGTATTTATTCATGGTTTAATTTACCCATTATTATGTTTTAATCAAACCGAAATATTTTGCAAAAAGATTTTAGTTATGTACCATTATTTTAAGTTGATCACGATCCTATAACATATATATTTATGAAAGAACATTTTAAAAAATTATTGCGTGACAGCGATAAGGTCAGTATATTAATTTAAAGTGACCATATTTCGCAAAACTTGAAGTGGGACAGAAACAAAAACTTCAGTTCTTCACTGAACAAAAAAAACGGGGTTTAAGAGAACAGTACATAAAACTATACAGGGTGGTCCACTTTCGAAAGCGGAAACTTTAGAGGCAGACAGAGATAACCACAAAATAATATCAGTTTGTATTATAAACTATATTCGAAAAATGCTTCGTTACAAAGATACAGGGTGTCAAAATTTTTATCAAAAGTTCCATATTTATTAATATTTTTAAAACTACTTTATATATTTAAGTGAAATTTGGAACCTTTGAATAGGCAATCTAGATACATATTTTTACGTATAAAATATTATTATTCTTACACCAGTGGCGTGCGTACGCACAGATCTTCGGAAAATTTTAATGAAAAAAATGGTATGCCAATGTTTTGTTTTAAACAAAAACTATTTCTAAAATCCTTGTTCAATTTACAACAAAAAAAGTTTCTTACTTTTTCGTTTGACACACCGTTTGCCAGTAAAAAATTAAATTACCTAATGTTTTCTGAAAAACAATTAAGTAAACAAAAACGAAAATGAAAAATTTAATTAGTGGCTCTCATCAACAATAACAAAAAGAAAGAAAATTAAGGGTAAAATCACAAAAATTGCTTGAAATGTAGTCCACCCACCTCAATACATTTTCGTCATCTTCTCACTAACGCATTTATTGCAGCAGATACTTCATTCGGATTTCGCCGTATATCATTGCAGGCTTGCTGAATTCTTAAAGTTACATCTTCCTTTGTTAATATGGGATTAGCGTAGACTTTATCTTTAATAGTACGTCAAACGTAAAAGACTAAGATCCGGTGACCTGGGTGGCCAGGCCACTGGTCCAATACCATTAACCACGTCATTATTCATGTTATTCCTCCCTAGCCCGCCAATCCATCGTTGAGGATAATTGGTATTAAGCCATTCTCTTACAGCTATTCAAAAATACGAGGGAGTTCCATCCATTTGTATCCAATTCGCATACCTTAAATTAATGGGTAAATTCTCTAGGTAGTCCTGCAGATTATTGTTAAGAAACTCCATAAATAGTTCCGAGTTCAACCTTGGAGGTAGGAAATGTGGACCACAAACATTACCATCAATAACGCCCAACCAAACATTTACGGAAAATATATTTTGAAACGATCTTGGCCGAATTTCTCGAGGATTCTGATGTGCCCAAATATGGATATTATGGTCATTTATTACCCCACGTCTGGTAAAAAAGGGCTCGTCCGTCCAAACAATATTATGTTAAAAGTCAGGATTTTCTTCCTAGACGACTGACGTGGTATTGAGGTGGGTGGACTACATTTCGAGCAATTTTTGTGATTTTACCCTTAACTTTCTTTCTTTTTGTTATTGTTAATGAAAGCCACTAATTAAATTTTTCATTTTTGTGTTTGTTTACTTAATTGTTTTTCAGAAAACATTAGCTAATTTAACTTTTTACTGGCAAACGGTGTGTCAAACGAAAAAAGTAAGGAACCTTTTTCTATTGTAAATTGAACAAGGATTCTAGAAATAGTTTTTGTTTCTAAAAAAACATTGGCGTACCATTTTTTTCATTAAAATTTCCCGAAGATCTGCCCGTATGCACGCCACTGGTGAAAGAAAAATAATATTTTTTATGTAAAAATATGTATCTAGATTCAAAGGTTCCAAATTTCATTTAAATTTCTAAAGTAGTTTTAAAACTATTAATAAATTTAGAACTTTTGATAAAAATTTTGACACCCTGTATCTTTGGAACGAAGCATATTTCCAATATAGTTCATAATACAAACCGATATTATTTTGTGGTTATCTGTCTGCCTCTAAAGTTTCCGCTTTCGAAAGTAGGCCACTCTGTATTGAGGAGTTTCCTTAAACAAAAATAACAAAAAAAGTTTCTATGAATCTGTGTCTGGAAATGCTTTACCTATTTCGGAGATACAGTGTTGAAATTAAAAAAAAACCTAATTCCGATTTTTTTTTAATTTCGCATGTTTGTTTTAAAAAACCATAGACATCTTCTGACTTAATTTAATTTATTTTATCAACTCCAGTTCGCAATTTTAACGGGACACCCTGCATATTATTTGAAAATAAACATTGATCAACATAACTATGTCATAAACAACTAGGCAACTATATTAAGCGACCTATTAAGAAAAATATTTTTTTTTTTGATGAGTTTGTTTGAAAATTGATTTATTTTCTAAAAGTTCATTATAAAACTTAATACATAAATAATTGTCTTTTACAGTAGTGCTGAGCAGGAAGTAAGCAGACCACTTAATCTCACCTGCACTCAGTTTACATGTGAACATGCATATGAAGAAACAGCCAGTTCAATTGTCGGTCATGTCACCTATGGCATACTGATGAGGATTAACAAGCCCGAAACCGATCTATGTCTGGTGGTGTGGCTGACAAGGGTTCTTGACTGTTCACACAGATACTGCAGGAGTAATTCAATGCCGGTCGGGACATTAGTCCGCGGAGTAGTTGTTTCCTGCAGTATCATTTACATATAGGTACTTATTCACTGAAGAGGTACTAATTCTCAAACAGGTATAATAACGTCAATTTATGGGAAGTTTGGATAATGTGCGTTTCCCGCTTTTTCTATTTAGCAAGATGACGGAACTGGGATTTCAATTATAAAACAATAAACAATTCATACCACATGGAAACCACAGGACCACAGATCCAGTTCAGATGACAAATATTTGATCTGTCCTGGATTTGGAATTTTTGGTATAATGATAGTGTCGGGTCAGAAGAAAGCTAGAAATTGTTTATTTATTTACAAACAGGAAATTATATTGTATTTAAAATCTCGTAAACCGCAAATTTTAACTTTTGGCTTATATTGACACTATCAAGTCTTTCATATTAGCAATAAAGAAACATTAATGAAATCACATTTGTTATAGTGAATTATAAACAACCAGTAACACCTGTCCAGTTATTTTTTTTATAAATAAAAAAATAAATATCATAATTTATTATCATCTTATTAATTGTATATACATATATTTATTGGTAATTTCTATTAAAGTTTTTATTCTAATGTAATTCACTAAGCCTCCTTTATGATTTCGATTTGTTTGATCTAATATTAATTATTAACAATCAACACTGAAAAAACTCATTACATTCCTTTCACCTCATACTCTAATAACTTACCTTCTTACAACTCATTGACAGTTTCCCCAGATATAATTATAACTGTAGCGCCATTTATTAAATATTTGGGTTTATATATTGATAGTCATCTGAAATGGCAGAAGCATATTAGTTATGTTACAAATAAAATTAGATGTATTTTATATAAATTTAAACACCTTTCCAACGTTTTAGACAGAATGAATGCGTACATTGTACTATGCACTGGTTAAGTTTCATCTCATTTACGGTATTACTGCTTGGGGTGGAGCAGCTGATAACTTTATGCATAAATTAGAAGTTATACAAAAATGGATAATTAAAATCATATTCAAAAAACCATATGTATTCCACTGAAAAATTATATGCAGAAACACGAATATTGGATTCAAGGCAGCTGTTTTTTCTAAGAATTTTAATTAGACAATATAAATGTAGACACGAACTATTAAATATTGAACATAATTATGACACTAGATATAAAATAGGTTCTAAGCAAGTACCTAGACCAGAAAAAAGTACTTTGCAATGAAATTATACTTACCTTGGATCTAAATTTTATAACTTGTTAGCCTTATAGCTGAAAGCCATTAACTCTGGAACACTTTTTAAAAATAAGGTAACACAATGGATACACAATTTGCCTAGAATACAGGTTTATAAATATATTAAAAATATCATTTAACACTAAATTTTTTTCATATTGTTTAAATAGTAAAATACTATATAATTTTGTATATTTGTATACCTACTCCTTTCAACGTGTTTGTAGCTTTATATAATCTATATTAATGTCAGCTCAGACAAGAAATCTTGAAAAAATTTGAAAAAGTCTTGTCTGGTCAAGAGTTTCTTTAAACTTTTGTTCTTGCATGATCTGGTGATGATGTCTTACGACATGATGAGATACCTGCGAGAGTCTTCCAAATTTCGTGTCTTGCAATTTTGCATGATTGTAAGACTCTTGCATGCAAATGAGAAACATCGAACTTTATTACGAATTTGGTAACAGTGGTGATTACTCTCGGTCGGCTACGATGCTCACATATACCTACTAGTCGCGTCAAATTAGCATGAAAAATGTGAAAATAGACAACTTTTTGCGGAGAACTCCGATTGAGACGCGGTTTTCTGCAAAATGTTCAGGGAATTTTTTATAACAAAAGGTACATCTAACCTCTGTACGTTCGCAAATATTTAATTGTTTATTTAACAAAAGACCCATTTTTGTTGAACATATATGGCAAATGTCACACACGATTCAACAAAAATGTCTGAAAAATGTTCTCTCGGGGGTTTTCGAGGTCCCTCTTTATCACTTTGGTGTTAGCTTTATTATTTATTGCTAAATTGTTGTAACTGGGTTAATTAACAAATTAAAAACTCCACCCCCGAAATCACTAGAGAACCGGAATTTGTTCCAGGATTTCTGGCTTATTAGGGCAAACCATCGGCACAAGATTTTTGCAAACATAATTGTTTATTGTTCGATTGTTGCAACCTCACTAATTAACAAATTAATAACTCTTCTCCCGGGATCGTTAGAAAATCGGATTTTTTTTGCAATAACTCTGGGATCAATTGAACAATAAACAATTATATTTGCAAAAATCTTGTGCGGTTGGTTCGCCTTAAAAAGACAGAAATCCCGGAAAAAATTTCGGGTCTCTAGTGATTCCAGGAGTAGAGTTATTAATTTGTTAATTAGCCAGGTTGCAAAAATAGAAAAATAAACAATTTCGTGCACAACTTTGTGCCGATGGTTCTCCCCATGATCCCAGTCATTACAAAAAAAATTTGGTTCTCTAACGATTCCGGGAGTAGAGTTATTAATTTGTTAATTAGCAAGGTTGCAACAATCGAACAATAAACAATTATATTTGCAAAAATCTTGTGCCGATGGTTTGCCTTAATAAGCCAGAAATCCTGGAAAAATTCCGGTTCTCTAGTGATTTCGGGGGTGGAGTTTTTAATTTGTTAATTAGCCCAGTTACAACAATTTAGCAATAAATAATAAAGCTAACACCAAAGTGTAGAAAACCGCATTTCAATCGGACCTCTCCGCAAAAAGTTACAAGTGAAATGCTAATTTGACGCGACTATACCGGTATCTATCGATACGGTCGATGGTCGGTAGTGGTCGATTGGTAAATGTTATAAAGTATAAACACAGTCCGTTTTACATAATACGTAATGGATGAAGTAGGAGAAACATAATCGGAACTCTTTCAGTCAAGTGGCAGTAAATATATAAAATTTTACTTCATCATAATTGGACCTAAGACTCAATAAACTTTTATTTATAAAATAAAGCAAGATACCAACATTATTTTACATATTTATATTAAACTTTTTTCTTTATTTTCAGAAAATAAAAACAGCTGTAAGTGCGGTGCAAAGTGAAGGAAAATAAGCTGTTTATAAAAAAAATATATAACCCTGATATAAGACGCAGTAAGAGAGATATGGTCAATTAATTGGGATATCAAATTTTACACCATTGAAATTGCAAGAAAGTACTCTATTCAACTCCCTACATAAAAGCCAAAACTATGTATTATGATATCTTCTTCTTTTGATATTTCAGGAAAATACTTTTTCTTTATGTCAAAAATAACAGTTGCACGTGGAATGAGAAATAGGTACATGGGCAAACACAGTACATATTGTAGTTCCAAAGACTTATGACATGTCCGAAATGAAACATGGATCCAATATAAGGAATTTGTTGAAACAAAGAATAGAGAAGATGTTTATGTTTTTCTTTAATGATTTAGTGTTATTAAAAGAAGTAAAAATATTCAGCAACAATCCAATTAAATCATGATTTGTTTTGTTGCTGACATGAGAACAATATGGTATTACTTAGATGAAATGGCTCAGAATGTTGATCTGCAAATTGGAAATTAATTTGGAGAGACGCGTTCTAGTTCTTCACTCATAACTTCCTCAATAATAAATCGATAAAATCTAGAACGCAATTTGGTCATTAAGCACCGAAGATCTAATTGCAGCCTCTGTCCCATTTGACTTTACAATCCCACATCCACAAATCACTAAGGCGATGAAAGAAAGATTAGAGGCAGTTAATTGGCTTAATTAGCGAGAGGCTCGTAAACATAAAATACGATATAAATATATTTCACATCACATCCAAACTTTGTGGGCGTCAGTTATTGAGCCAAAGGCGGAGCTGTGTGACATCTGGGTGTATCCTTCACGGGTGATGAGTCGCACACACGTTAGGATCTCATGAGCGTAGGATTACAGAAGACTATGGTGAACGAGCAGCGCAAAAGTTTTATTGGCACTTCTTGGAGGTGTTTTTATTGACTGACGGAGAGTCGCACGGGGCTGTAAAATATTGTTCGTATATTAAACACATCGGTCGTAAATTCTTTGCCAAAAATAAATTTTTTAATGCTACATGTGGTTTAATAAACAACGAAGGTAAATGTACATTTATTAATTCGCTGTATATCATTTGGTTTAAACGATGTCTTGATTTTGTAAGTGTAAACTACGTCACTTATTCCCATATGAATCTGATGATAAATCTCAGAATAAATACTACTATACTATTATAGTGAAATAAACATTTTGTACAATGAACTCCTCAAATTGGGAGCTTGATCTATAAACTTTGGTGTTGTTTCGGTTTATTAGAAATTTGATATTGAATAAATAAAAGGACTCACGTAAATCAATTATGAATTATTCTTCATTAGAAACATATCTTTCCAATGTGTTTTTCAATATGTTATTTACTGGGAATATTTGTCAAATTGTATAAAAAAAAACATGGAAACATCAACAGAAAAATATATTTTTATTTTCTTCTTTAACAAGTTTCTTATTGAATTTGTCAAAATATTGGAAGTGGTTTTTGTTCTACAATTTGATTAATATTCCCACTAAATAACATATTGAATTATTATATCTACATGGTCAGAAAAATACTAGATATAAGTAATGTATTTGTCAGCAGCTGTTCTATTTGGTACTGTTTCAAATGGCTTCAATTGATTTTTATTTAACTTCAACTGATCCAGAAAGGATTTCATGTTCTTTCCAAAGTCGCATAATGCTTCATCGTTTGAAAAATTGAATAAAACTTCATGCAAACTCATTAATGCCTTCTTTTTATAGGTGATTTCACGTGATTTCATCACTGATTTACTCTGAGTACAGTCGATCTCATAGAGATTTCAGGATGATTTTACGCGACATCAAAAACGCCGACATGAAATCAGTATCTGGTGATATAAAGAAATAATTTTCCGAATGGATAGTCCCTACCCATCGTACTACTTAGATGATTTGAAATATGATTTCTCTGACGCTGATGATTTGTGTTTCGCAAACAAAATTTGGGCCATCGTAAGTATCAATTAGAAACAGAAGAAAATTATATGTTTGTTAACATGTTGCCCAGAGCCAAAAGATTTCTTTTATATAGTTCCAATACTAAATAAACAACAGCCAAGGGAATGAATTATACAAGGTGTAGAACACTTTAGGCTGAAACCACATATTTTCCAAAATATTCGTTAATCTTTAATTAAAATAGCCCCAGGTGGTACCCATATTGCTGTACAGTTTGCTGTTTATTGTGCCGTTTGTTTATTTCAATTTATTGAATTAAATAAAAATGACTAATATCTACTTTGTAATATTTGCTATGTGCCAGATCTAGAAGAGCAAAAAATTGCAATATGTAGTACACCGAGCTTCAAATGAGAATCAAATAAGAGTGAAGTGAAAAAACTAGAATAAAAACATGCTCTATTCAAAAAAATATCCTGAAACCATAGGCGTACTAAAAGAAATTAGATGGGGGCGATATCCGTGGGCACTACAACTCCCCTTTTCTCTGTTCATGATTTGCTATTTTAGACCAAAATTACAGAAAGTATACCGACATCGATAAACATATGTGCCAAATTTCAAACAAATATCTCTAAAGTCACCGGAACCATAAAAATGATTTTTAAAATTTTAATTTTTACATTCTGTATTTTGAAAATGAAAAGTCGCATACCAAAGCAAAAGTTCCATTATTTTCGTCCAAATAATATATTTGGTTAACGACTTGACCTACTAATTTGCAACATCCTGTATAAATGTTCAATTTACATATGCCTTTCAAATGATATGAAACCAAGATAGTAATTTTGTAGTCTGTTTTTTTTTATTTTCTGTTCATAAATAACTTTATAATGAGATCAACGTGAAATGGGGACAACTTTCCCTGAGATCTTGAAATCAATCAACAATCAATTGACAAATACAAACAGTATTTCTTTATGCACCACAAATTTTAATATTATTTAATATAGCTAAAAAAAATGAAATAAATAGGTATCAGTAACAAATTAAAATTTGAAGACATGTTTCGTGAAATGTAAAAAATGTTTGTCAGTTAATTTTGGAAAATATAATTTGTATGTACAGGGTGTTACGAAATAAAACTAATTTAATTATTAACTTCATAACCCCTTTACCAATCGTGATGGAACATTTATTTAGAACATTATGGCGTTATTATCTCTTAAAACTAATGAAATCAATATACTGGGTAGTAGTTTTCCCCGGTTATTACTCCATTTTAGCGGTCAAAACTCTTACAGGTCGTATTTTTTTAAAAGAGCAGCAGTTAAAAAGGTCGTATTATTCTAAAAACATATTTTGATCTCTTTAGAAAATCGCCTACAGATAAGATACTGATATTTGTAGGTCTGTAACTCTGCATATTTCGGTTTGCGTGGTGAGCAGAACTAGGTCAATTACAATTAAAAACAGATCAATTATAATTCCAATTACTTTTTTAGAAATGTAATTAGATCCAGTAACAATTCCTTTGCGATTATAAAATGTAATTGAATTATAATTACTTGTATTTGGAATTGGAATTGATGGAAACAGTTACTTCTTGTTTGCTTTATTTTCTATTAATTTTGAATGCAACAATAGTACATTATACTATAAGGGAGAGAAATGCGTTATTTTGGCAAAGGTGCAATTTGAAGCCCGAGGGCTACAATGCACCGAGGACAAAGTAGCATCTCTCCCGAATGGTATATACTATTTTTTCCACGGTCTCATTAGCTTAAAAACACATATTTTGTCATTATGAAGTAAGTAGCACCAGAATTATTGTATTCGGATTTGAGCATTTATTTAGTAGTCGTTGAGTTATTGTCATAACTACAAAATAAACAAACAAAAAGAATTGTCAAATTAAGGTGCTAGTTTGGTTTAGTTTAAAGTTTGTTTAGTGCACAATGAATAATTGTGAGTCGGAAGAGATTGTGGAGGCTGCAAATATTGCAATAAGCAATTTGCTGCCTACGAAGTCAAGATCTTTATACGATATAGCCTACAATCGGTTCAAAAAGTGGTGCGCCGAGAAAAATGTTCAAGTATACAGCGAGAATGTTTTGTTGGCATACTTCAGTGAAAATGCAAAGAATTACAAGTCTTCCACATTATGGGCGCAATATTCTATGGTTAAGTCATGCTTGATAATTTACGACAATTTACGATATAAGCAAATTTCCCAAGCTGATCGCATTTTTGAAAAGAACCGGTTACGGATATCAAGCGAAAAAATCGAAAATATTGACAAAGGGTGAAATCGACCGTTTTCTATCAAGTGCAGATGACAAAGAATTCTTAATGATTAAGGTAAGATTACTTTTGTTGTTAGGTATTTCAATTATTAAGTATTTTGATTTTTTATAGGTTGGATTAATTCTGGGGATTGCCGGAGCTTGTCGAACTGATGAACTAGTCAATTTAACTGTAGATGATATTGAGGATGTCTTCCTTGATTGTAAAAATTCCAAACACTGAGACAAAGATTCCACGAATCTTTCTGGTTACCGATGTGGGAAATATGCTTGAATTGTTTCGAAAATACCTGTCCCTTCGTCCTCCCCACGTCAAGCATAAGTGCCTTTTTTTGTACTACAAAGCAGGAAAATGTAGTTCGCAGCCAGTTGGCAAGAATACTATGGGAAAAATTCCGAGTGTAGTAGCTTCGTATTTAAAATTACCTGATGCTGCATGTTATACTGGTCACTGCCTTACGAAGATCTTCAGCGACATTACTGGCAGATGCTGGTGTGGATATCACGACAATAAACAAAGCGTCATGCTGGTTGGAAATCGACAGTCGCTGAGGGTTATGTCGAGAACTCCATTGAAAATAAGACCAAAATTGCTAATCAGGTTTTAGTAGGTACCACTACTAGCGCAATCACAAAAACTGTAAATGTAAGCGAAAGTAATATTCCTTCTAATATTAATTTTGAAAATTGTACAAATGTAACATTTAATTTAAATGTCAATAAATAATTTCAATGTTATCTTTTTTTTTGCATGAAAAACGTTCTTCATAATGTAAACTCCCTTGGGCGCATTATACTCCCTTGGGAATAATCGAATACTTCTGTTTTAATTTTGATGTCATAGAAACTGATATCTACTCCCGACCGTGGAAAAAATAATATACTTACCTAGTTAAAATAACTGATAAGTTAAGTTTTTGTGTCTTCGCATGACAACTCCTCAAATTAAAATAAATAAAACGTACGGTATTTCAATTTTTAACAAACAAATATATTCAGTAGGTAACAGGAACAGTAATAGAGTAATACTCTATCCTACATCTAAAAATACAGTAGCTTTACAGCTGAGTGTCCATTGCAATTTAAAGAATTTTAAAATGGAATTGCAATTTTCAGTATTTTACATTAGAAAAGTACTTATATTACTTTTACTTTTGCCTAATTATAATATCTCAACTTTGGCAGTGAGTATCATCAGATTTAAAATTTTTAATTCAGTGGGCGATGAAAACAAAATGTTCGCTGTTACTATCAGGGTAACGTCATTATTGTCATTTGCTCCATGTTTAATAATGACATTAATGAAACATACAAAATTTGTTATCCGTAGGTGATTCTCTCAAGAGACAATTTTTTAGAATAATGCGACCATTTCAATGACAACAAAATGCGACCACTGTAAAAGTTTTGACCACAAAAAGGTGTGATAACTGGAGAAAACTACCACTCAGTATATCGATTTTACTAAAATTTTAAGAAATAATACGCCGTAATAGTCTTAAATTTGAACGCGATTGGCAAAGGGGTTACGAAGCTCTTAAATTACTTTTACTTTGAAGGTCTGTAACACAAAAACCAAACCTTTTTTTATTTAACTTTATTTTCGCAGATCGTATTTATTTATCGTCGTGAATACACAGCCAAACATTGTCGGTGAAATTTGCGGTACATCCTTTATATGCATCGTATACTGATAAAAATGATTATAAACAGTAACGACTAATGACGTCATCAATTATATTTTTTCCAGAAACATATCCAAATATTTTTTCCAGTTAAAAATCTTTCTTTTTTCTAAAAAACTTTTATTAGAGAAATTTATTTTTCTGTATTAATTCTCGTTTAAAAGTTATAATCAATATCGTTCTAAAGACTCTCGAAAGAAATACCACCTAAAAATCACATTAGCTGTGGAAGGATCAAGTAGTCGTTGAAAACTAAAATTAAAAAATATTGCAAACACCCTCATACTACATGCACGTTACAATCTATTCTCTATATGACCTCTTCTCATTTCAAGACATATCCAATCTTCGCTTGACTTCTTTGTGTGCTGCGTTTATTAACATTTCGTCTTTTAACTTACTACAAGCGTTTGTAATTTTTTTCTTTCAAATGATTTAATATCTCGCGAAGGTGTTTTGTAAACCTTATATTTTAAAATCCTCCATAAAAAAAAACTCGAGGGATGTTAGATCTGGTGCCTTTCCGGGTCACTGAATATGTTCATTAATCCCAATCAAATTTTCTATAAAAGTGTTATCTAAATAGCTCCAGCGTGCTGAAACCATAGGTTTAGCTGAATAGGCACATTCTCCAGAAGTACAGGAAGTTCTTTTTATAGCAAATTTAGGTAAATCACGATGTTCAATGTATGTTTATAAAAATAAGGGCCAGTTAAATGCCTACAGATGATGACACACCATACATTTACTCCAAAATGGCCTTGGTTTTGGACTGGATTTATATGTGGGGATTATCAATGAACCAGTATGAACCCGTTGCGTCTGTTTGGCAAACCATTACTGACAAACCAACTTTCGTCCGTCCAAAGAATGTGCCGAAGAAGGTTCTGATCAACAGTTTCTACATTTACTACAATTTGAGATATAAAATTAAGTCTGTTTTCAATGTGACGCTCAGACAAATTCCAAATTGTGAATTTTGTAGTCGTAATACTCGTTGGTCTTTAAAATTCGTTGAACGGTTGATTTATCCAAATTCAATTCCCGGATAGCCTGCTGTATAGAATTTCGTGGATTTTGTTCGAAATACTGTAACAGTCTAGCTGTATTCAGATTGTTTCTTACCATTCGGTCAATTATTTGATGCTTCGGAACAGAAAATGCATCTTCACTTCGTCGCAAGGTCGTCTCCAGTCTTGTTAAGGTTCTATGACCAGAAATGAGCCGCTCTGGATACCTTTCTCAACACTCTACAGCTCTTCTTCTGTGACTCGCCGTAAATTAGCAATATATTAACTTTTTCTGAATGAGAAAATATTTTGTAAGCACAAAAGTTATACATTTGACGTTCGTATTGGGTAATAACAAGTATTTGTTGACATTTATGCACTTTGAACAACGAACACTCAATTATTTTCCAACGACTACTTGATCCTAATATGATTTTTAGGTGGCATTTCTTTTGAGACTCTTTAGGCGATATCGTTTATCGCTTTTAAACGGGAAGTAATACAGAAAAAATTCTCTAATAAAAGTTTTTTAGAAAAAAGATTTTCAACAGGAAAAAAAATTGGGTATGTTTCTGGAAAAAATATAATTGATGACGTCATTAGTCGTTTCTGTCAAATCACACCACGTTTCCCAAAGTTTATTTAAATTTTTTGAATCTTCAAAGTATGCTCATACTACCGAGTTTGAGATAAAAATACGGTTTTACTATGAAAAAATACATATTCATAAGTAGTCATTTTCGAGGGGTTAACCACTAGTGGAAATCGATGTACATTTTTAATTGTAATCGTTGGGAATCGTTTGAGAAATCACATGAAAATGATAAATAACTAGTAATTACTGGGAATCAGTTGGCAGTCACTGGGAATTAGGCGTAATCACTGGTAATCGATAGGGAATCAACTGGAAATCACCTGTTGTTTACAGCAGTTTTAGGTAGGCGGTATTTGGAGAAGTGGCACGAAGCGAAGAGAAGCGTCATTTTGAACCTGGTTCATTCATTAGGACAAAGCGACGGAAGAGAAAATACTACGTAGCTTTTGACTCTGATCGATGTGGATGTATAAAAGCCATATGGTATTTTTTCTTTGGTTGCTTGGTGTCAATGTATGGACCCAGGATTAACATGACGCGTCCCTTCGCTTTGCGCTGCTTCTCCTCAGTGGGCGTGCAGCATAGTACACGCGTTGTCGGAATAAGTAGTGCCTAGACTCTTAGTGACTGTATGTTTACATTTTGAGAATACCTACTTAGCTATGGTTTTGATTATAGCACAGCTAAGTTCAAGGGTAGGTTTATGAATGCACTAACTGTCAAGTTGTAACTTTGCCATCTTCTGAAACATTTTCTTAGAAGTCTATCAACGGGGATCCAGATATATAAAAATATAAGGAAGTTGTTTCTTTTGGAGCGAATATATCGATTCAGAGTATTTTTTCGCCCAAAAGCACGATGATTTCGCCTTTTCATATTTCAGTGCCTATTACATAAAGAGAAACCAATAGTCGAGAAATACAGGGTTGCACTTCGATAGTTATAACCTTCTACCCACACAAAGACAACCTAAATGAAGGCATTGCACTGAAATCAAAAGTTCATGATGCTACAAAAAACAGTTTAAGCGAATCTACGATGAAAAAAATCAGAAAAAATGCACCCTCAAAAAATCGATCGAAAAATTAAGAATATATAGTCAAGCCAATATGAAATATCATTGAAAAGTAGCTCCTCCATGAAATCATGTTAATAGTGATGATGCAATCTGCATTTTTTGTGAAAGAAGATATTTAGAAGATGCCAGAGGGAAACTTCAGTGCCTTATGTGCAAACTATGGGCTCGTGTAAACTGTGCTGGTGCTGAAAATGGCACTATGTGTGCGATTATTGTTCCTAATTTTCGTAAATTATGTTTTCTGTTATTTTCTGGTTGAGATTTTTCAGGTTTAAGACTAAAATCAGTTTTTTCCAGTGTTGAAAGGTTTGTAAAATTTCAAATAAACTTCTTTTGCGTAATTTTACCCTCTTTTTTTTTGTTTCGTTCTTCATGTGCTTTCTCTAAGGTCTAAACTATATACTAGCCCATAATTAATCAAACTAATAGAAGTGCATTGCTTTAGTTATTCGCTGTTACAGAAAATATTTGAACACAGTTCAAAAATGAAATGGTAGCCCATATTTGTATCAGTTTCTTCACTTATTTTTTAATGGCAGCCCTATATTTGTACAGTAAAAAAAAAAAACAAAAAATAAAATTGCAAAATACAAATAAGGTACAGGAAAAGCACCACATACACATATAAAAGAGGCTTTATTGAAACTAGAAATTTCATTTAAATGTGGTGTGAAATATGAATTACTACTAATTTTATTAACTTTTAAAAACTGGAAATCATTCCATAATTGACTGGAAATCATATATCAATCACCTAAAGTCTTAGAAATCAGCTAGTAATTATGAGAACATTTGAGAATCAGCTAGAGATCATATGGTAATACTTGGGAATCATTGAGAATTACTGGTAATCAAAGGAATCACTAATTATAATAAGATATGATTGCCAAAAATGGAAATCGGTGTACATTTTTTGAGGTAGTGGTTGACCCCTCGGTCATTTTCCATTACAGTTGTAACATTACAACAATCCACTGTGTAATATCACTAATAATTTTGCTCCTCAACGTGTGCTCCTTAAGTTACCTACCTCTACCAACAACATTCTGAAAAACATGTATTGTATTATTTTGAAATAAATCGATGTGTCATTAGTACATTTGTTTATGCAAATCTGTGTGTATTTTAAATAAATAAACACTAACCACAGTATTTAATACATTTGGCTGTATCTTCTTTCATTAATTCCATTGTGTTGTTATGAATTAGTGTGTGATTATCTGAAAGGAAAACATTCTACTTTAATTTTTCTGGTTTACTCTAATTACAAAAAAATATATTTCTAGAAGCGTGATCACATACGTTATTCGTTTACGCATGTTTATTTTACGGATAAATTTCTACATGTGTAGGAAGAGGTCGCAGAAAAAATAAAAACGCAAGTGTTATAAAAAAACATCCTGTTTTCAAGGATACAGGATACAGAAAAAATAGTCAAAATAGAAAATTAATTTAAATATCAGTAATTAAGATCTATAACGTAACGTATGACTTACTTTTCGACTTAATTCTACGAAACCTAGTAAAATTTTTAGCAACAAGATTAGACACAACATAATTTTACAAGCAAATGCAATTTAGGGTTATTCTTTGGTTTAAAGTCACTTACGAATGCGAGAGAACTGACAAAAAAGGGTAGTCTGCTGGATAAATTTTATAAGGTCGATATTTTCAATAAATGCATCGAAATAAACACAAATTGTTTTCCTTTTACCTTCTTCTCATTGTGTATGTTTTCTTTTTCTTGTAATTTCTTTTGCTTGTACTAGAACTTTCACTTCTGTCTTGATTTTTGTTTAACGTCAACCCTCAATTTTTGTTCTAATATTGTTTTAGTTTTATATATATTTTTAAATAGTTTCATGTTGTGTGTGCTTTTACAATTTGTGTTAATATTATTCTTGTTTCTTTTTTCAAAAAATTCTAAAATACTTCAAGACCTTTTAATTAAAGAGTTATTGGACGTCTCGTAAGGTTAAGCAGTATTTACGATTCTCTTATGTTCACATCTAAGCATGCGCATCTGTGGTGCATCATTAAGGCAGAAGTAATAAGGATAGTGCTTGACCATATTTCTCTATGATCGAGGTAACGTCGAATAATTCCTTATTTAAAAGATCGGGTCGTTCGGTCGTAATCGATCATACCCTAAAATAAAAATAAAATGTTTTTCGCTTTTTTAATTAGTTCCGTTTCTTATCCGAAGTAAAATCAAGTGAGGATAAGTAAACTTATCTTCATTTTCTCAAAATGTTGACTTATCCTCTTTTCTTCATTCTGAATACTGTTCGGCAGTATTAAAAGAATTTGCAATAAATCTCTAATAAGTGCAAGTTTCATGAAAAGTGCTATCCAAAAACGTCATAAAAATAAATCGTTCTATTAAAAAATATGTACATGACGTCATAAATTTAATACTTCGTGACAACTCATTCATGTAAAATAAATCAAATTAAGTTCTTTACCTGTTTCCACGTTTTCTGCAATATTGTCAAATTTAATTTATTTTTTATTCCATAACCATCAGTTATCATACCATGTATAGGGTGAATACTGATGTAAGGAAGAGGACATTATGCAAGGGCCGAAAATAGAAATCACAGAGAAGTGTCAAAGTCAATCGTATCATAGTGGAGTGAGGAGTAAACCGGTTGACGGCTTCCTAAGGGAAACATATTAATATATTCATGTGTACATGTCCTTTAATATTCCACTAAAGAGAACGTTCATCATTCAATGTTACATAGTTTGTTGAATTTATTTCAAATTGAAGGATTTCAACTCAGTTTGCTACCTAAATATATCTTTTATGGGTAACATTTTATTCGGGTCATGCAAAAATGAGTCATATTAACATTTATTGTTTTTTTCACAAATCTATGTTGATAAGTTTATTTTTTGTCACAATGTAAAATCATTGAAAATTCAACACCAAAATAATTTCACTCATAAATGAGTTTGGAATTTGATAATGTTGTTATACATTGTGTAAGTATATAGTATGTTTTGTGCAGCTTAGAATATTAACAATATTTTAAAATTGAACTCTAAACACGACCTATAAATAATGCTTGAGAGTTAGTGTACCCATTTATCGTGATTATTTATCAGTTCTACTCACACTAAACATATGCATTAAATTAATAGTAATAAAATGACTTTCAAATAAAAAGATAAGAAAATTATTGCAATGTATCGTTCCACTTTGTTGCGTCATATTGAACGCATTGTCTTGTAAATGAAATTTCAAATTATATCTACAGGGTGTCTCATAATTAGCGGCAAACCCTGAACAGGCCGATTTTATGATCAAAACTAAGTAAAAAAGTTCATATGAACATGGGTGCGAAAATGATTCCTAAGGGCACAGGGACCCATTGAATAAGGAGGAATGGAAATCATTTTTTTGCAATATCTCTCAATCGCGTTGTGATAAATGAGTGAAATTTAGCTGAGTATACCAACATAGCTAAATTTTGATGAGCAATTTGATGGACTAATCAATTTATTTCCACCAGGTCCATAGGGGTGGGTACGGGGGTCCCTTGGTATTTTGCGTGTGTAACTTTTTCATCTTTGACTTTTTGATAGCAAATTCCGTTTTCCTGAACTGTTTTACGTTGAAAAGGTACTCTTGTTTCAAATTGTTATCTTCAACGGTCTCTGAGAAAATAGCTCTTGAATTAATCCCACTGTGGTCAATTTCATAGTAATTTAAACAAAAAATAATAATAATTTAATACGTAATCAGTAATACACATTATTGATGTAGAGCAATTATGATATGATGATTTGTTTATGGCTTTTGCGATGGTAATGATGCGCGGCAGAACGCGAGTACGGCAGAAGGTTTCCAAACAGAAGGCTGACATCAAGGAGGACATTCCTCAATGTATTCCGCAATTTAGCTGCAACCGTCACCGTCAGGAATGTCCTCCTTGATGGCAGCCTTCGGTTTGGATACCTTCTCCCGTACTCGCGTTCTGCCGCTGCAGCATTACCATCGCAAAAGCCATAAATAAATATCATATCAACTAACTCTTGTCCCGTAAACTTCCATTTTTTTCGCTTAGAACTATTAAATTGGCAATCGGGTTGACAATACTTTGACATAAGAATAAAATTAAATTACTATGAATTTGACCAAAGTGGGATCCATTCAAGAGCGATTTTTTCAGAAACCGTTAAAGATAACGATTTGAAACAAGAGTACCTTTTTAACGTAAAACAGTTCGAGAAAACGGAATTTGCTGTCAATTTGTTAAAAAGTCAAAGATGAAAAAGTTACACACGCAAAATACCAAACTACTACAAATACTATTAAATTTTCCCAAGGAAATTATTTTTGAATTAACAATAAAAAAAGATCTGAGTTGCTATTGAAATAAATATCTACATTTTTAAAATAATTTATATATAAATATTGCATTAACTATTTTTTAAAAACAAAATTAGAAGATAATTTCTGTCATAGAAAATTTGAAAAATATATTTTAAAGTTTCAAAAATTTTACCTTAATCAAAATGTCTTACTTCAACTAGATGACCACAGTGGACAAGTAGTTCAATAGAAAAAGTTAAGTAGATTTTTTGAGTCACACTAATAAAAATGATTGTAAAATACGTTGTTCACATTAATGTAAAAAATGCCAAATCAATACTATATTACAAGAATCTCTATGTAAATACCGTACAGTTACACCTTTTATGTAAAATTACATGAATCTCTAAAAAACATGTTAACGCAAAACTAGATTTCATATGGTTTTACTATGAAAAAATGCATATTCATAAGTAGTAATTTTTTATTACAGGTGTAATATTACATTATGGTGTGTTATTTCACACCACTGACCTGAACAATAAATAACTAATAATCCACCGTGTGATATCGCTAATAATTTTTATCAGTGCAGTTTTGAGACACTAAATACAACTTTCTCTTTGTAAAATTGAATGTTTCAAAAACTACTGAGTTTTGCTTAATGTATGTTAAGGTTAAATTTACTTCTTATAAGCCGCTTTACACTCCGCAATTTTTTTGCAGCAAGCCCTTGCACCTGCAATATATTTACTAAAATTCTGACTTGCAGTTCGTTTTACAGTCGTCAATTCGCAATTGCAATAGAAGTGATACCAACACTTCAACCCGAATGTACACTAAAAACTAAACTTTTGATACAAATTTGATAACAAACAGCATAACATATAAAATAAAGGTTTCAATTAATATATTTTACAAAATCAAACGGTAATCAAGTAGAAGCAAAAGAAGGCAGTTTATTGATTTGACAGTTTAGCTTAGGAATTTTCGCATATAGTGGTAACTATACAAATCACAAAATTCCCCAGAATTGCAGAAAAGCTCCAATAAAAATCGAGTACGACCTATATTTTGAAAGTGCAAGAGTAGGTTACTGTTCAGTGCGCATGCCAACAAGCAAGAGACTTGCAACTTGCAGAAAGACTTGTACACTGTAAAGCGGTTTTTAGCTCCTGCCGAATCACATTTTTTTTAAAGAAATATATTTTGTTACCACTTACATTCTATACAGGGTGGTCCACTTTCAAAAGCGGAAACTTTAGAGGCAGACAGAGAACCACAAAATAATATCAGTTTGTATTATAAACTATATTCGACAAATGCAGGGTGTCAACATTTTTATCAAAATTTCAAATTTATTAATATTTTTAAAACTATTTTAGATATTTAAATGAAATTTAGAACTTTTGAATAGGTAATCTAGATACATATTTTTACGTAAAAAATATTATTTTTCTTCCACCAGTGGCGTGCGTACGCACAGATCTTCGGGAAATTTTAATGAAAAGAATGGTACGCCAATGTTTTTTTTAGAAATAAAAACTATTTCTAGAATCCTTGTTCAATTCACAACAGAAAAAGCCTCCTTACTTTCTTCATTTGACGCACCGTTTGCCAGTAAAAAATTAAAATTCTTTAAGCAACTGGAGTTCAAACAAATTTTAATCTGTCGTAGTAGGCCATGAAACAAAAAATACTACTACTGTTAGTGCTTTTGAATTTTATAATGACAGGTAATTAAATTTCGAGTTATTGTTAACATTGTTATTAGAGTGTTGTGTAAGTATTAATCTGAAAAAAGCTTTTTTCTAACAACGAATACGCAGATATTCATTTTTGCTACGGATTTTATGATGGAAATTTAGAAGCGGCAGTTCATGAATATCATAGACGCTATCAAAATAGAAGAGTTCCAGATGCTCGCGTTTTCATCAGAACACATCAGAATTTTCGTAACTTTGGTCTGCGTGTTAATAACGAACCGAACATAAACCGTCGATATAATATTCAGAATAATCGTATACTACGTACTTTTGATAACAATCCGAGGCTGAGCTCTCTGAATGCAGCTCAGCACCTTCACATTCCTAAGTCTAAAATATTACGAACACTACACGATAACCACAGACTTGCATTTCACCTACAGCCTATTTAGGATTTGCACCCTGGTGATGCTGAAAAAAGAATAAGATTTTGCCAGTAGCTTTTAAATTCGACGCAAGAAAATCCCGACATTTACATAAAATTGTTTGGACGGACGAGTCCTCTTTTACCAGACGTGGGGTAACAAATGACCATAATATCCATATTTGGGTGCATCAAAATCCTCGAGAAATTCGACCAAGATCATTTAAAAATATTTTTTCCGTAAATGTTTGGTTGGGCGTTATTGATGGTTATGTTTGTGGTCCACATTTCCTACCTCCAAAGTTGAACTCGGAACTATTTATGGAGTTTCTTAACAATAATCTGCAGGACTACCTAGAGAATTTACCCATTAATTTAAGGTATGCGAGTTGGACACAAATGGATGGTTCCACACCAATTATCCTCAACGATAGATTGGCGGGCTAGGGAGGAATGACATGAGTAATGACATGGTTAATGGTATTGGACCAGTGGCTTGGCCATCCAGGTCACCGGATCTTAATATAGACTTTTACGTTTGGGACACTATTAAAGATAGTCTACGCTAATCCCGTATTAACAAGGGAAAATTTAATTTTAAGAATTCAGCAAGCTTGCAATGATATGCGCCGAAATCCGCATCAAGTATATGCTGCAATAAATGCGTTAGTGAGATGTCGAAAATGTATTGAAATGGGTGGACTACATTTCGAGCAATTTTTTTGATTTTACCCTTAATTTTCTTTCTTTTTGTTATTGTTGTTGAAAGCCACTAATTAAATTTCTCATTTTCGTTTTTGTTTACTTAATTCTTTTTCAGAAATTATTAGATAATTTATTTTGTTACTGGCAAACGGTGTATCAAACGAAAAAAGCAAGGAGCTTTTTTCTGTTGCAAATTGAGCAAGGATTCTAGAAATAGTTTTTGTTTCTAAAAAAACATTGGCGTACCATTTTTTCATTAAAATTTCCCAAAGATCTGTCCGTACGCACGCCACTGGTGGAAGAAAAATAATATTTTTTACGTAAAAATATGTATTTATATTACCTATTCAAAGGTTCCAAATTTCATATAAATACCTAAAGTAGTTTTAAAAATATTAATAAATTTGAAACTTTTGATAAAAATTTTGACACCCTGTATCTTTGTAACGAAGCATTTTTCGAATAATAATATAGTTTATAATACAAACTGATATTATTTTGTGATTCTCTGTCTGCCTCTAAAGTTTCCGCTTTCGAAAGTGGACCACCCTGTATAGAATTTTGTTTTAATAAAAGTTCAGGAGCATGTTAGTAGTGCCAAAAGTGAGATGACTAAAACTATAATCAATTTATAAATACACAGAACGACTAACAATATATTAGATTAAAAAATATGCAAAATAATAAAGTATGAGTGTTAAATTTAATCCAGTACACACATATTTTAGACGCATCGAAAATAACTGGCAGCATAATTTCCAATAATAAGGAGATACGTTACAAGATTCTCTGATAAACAACCACTGGCTAGCTACCACTCTATTTTGGAACCGAATCACATACATGTCTTGAAAAACAAATCAATTCTATTAATACGAAATACCTACTTTAATCATTGAGTTTTATATCATCTTATGTGACATGGTCGGATCAGACATTTTGAAGACAGCGCGTGTAGAAGCAGTAACATGCTAGATAATTACTTGCATGTTGCAGGTAGATTTTACCTGGAAGTCTATAATTAAACCTCCCCACTATAACCAAGTAATTTACATTTACTCCACCCACATCTATGGCGACCGGAGATCCCCAGAGTGCGATGCTGAATCAGACCGCGAGACAGTGGCGTTACCATGACTGCAGTTTGGAAATGTAACAATATGCTTGGATATAAATAGGTTACGACTTTATGGTTTTTCGGTGGAGAATTAAAATGCTTTTATTTATTGAATTGGTTCACCAGTTTACCACACATTTTTTCTCAGTTATAAAAGCGATGATGTGGGAAAATTTGATACCAGTTACTATTACATTTGGAATAAAATATTTATTAAACTAAGAAATATCTAGCATTTATTATTTTATGTTAAAATATAATATTTGGTTTCTTTGATGAAGAAATATTTTGACGGTAGTCTGAGTTTAAATAACATAACATGAATGACATGTCATACAGGAATTTTTAATAAAGGAACAATTTTTAACAGCCTCGGCGGTACGGAAAAGATTCTCCATGAACCTAGAGATGCTCCAGGTTTTTGGATGTACTTGTTTGGCATCTGCTATGTATTGGCCAGGGAAAAATGGTCATCCCCTTAATTTGTATAAAAAGAATACCCGAAACACTTCGTTTATCAAAATTTTTTTATATTAAAGGGTTTAGAATTAAAAAAAAATTGTTAACTAGGTTGTTAATATAATGTACTTAAAATAGAGAGTGCATTTTAATAAAAAAATTGGACAAGAACTGAAATATCACCCCGAAAATTACTGAATTTTCATTCCAAAGTATTTAAACTCGTATACTATATCGGAATGTTAATGGAGGACATTTTGAACATCTTTAAATCCATGCCTTCTAATATCATGGTAATTTTACGTAATGGATGTAAGCATTATACTTATACAGGATGTTTCACTGGGGAAAGTACAAACGTTAACAGTGAATACAGGACATTTAGGAGGCCTCAAAAATTATCTGTTGTTGTCATTACCAAGATACAGGTCGTTTTACAGATTTTGGCTATTTCTTTAACGTGCCATAAAATGTGAATTAAGTGAAATTCGGTAGGGGCATTCTGCTTACTTCATTCAATCCACTAAAGTTATAAGTGAAACAGAAATACAGGTCTGGTGCATAAAAATTGTTTATATTGTTTATTCACATATTGTATGTAGGGTTTTTGTAGAGTTTATGGTCAATTTGCTGTACTTGCGCATGTAAGTCTTCATGTTTGATTATTTCATCAAATATCTGTCTGTGAGAGATGTCTTTACGTAATCATTAGTAAACCTACTTTTATCATTAAATTCACAATTAATTTTTATTTTATATGTAAAATAAAAAATTCTGAATGACAATTTTCCAAACATGTGCAAAGTCCGGATGGGTCTCTTGAGTGGCCATCAAGGTCACCAGATATCACTCCTGTTGATTATTACGTATGGGGCCAATTTTTAGTGTGAACTAATAAGTATTTCATGTGTAGAAATAATAATACTAATAAAAATTTATTATTTTGTTGTAAATTTGAATGGCTTCTATAAATTGTCTAATTCAGTCAATATTCATCTAATAAATTTCTTCAAAAAGAAAAATAAAACAGTATGGTACATGACAGATAGCAATAAAAACAGACAAAAAAATCAAAACAATTTTAAGAAACGCATACATAAATAACATCAAATTTGTGTATATACTTTCAGTATATACATTTATTTTGTAATACAGACTTTCTTATTATATCAGGATTATTTCTTAGTTAACCACCCGGACCTTTGCACATGTTTGGAAAATTGTCATTCAGAATTTCCCCATTCCCCCACCCCCATATGGAAAGGTAGTCTTACATATAAAATAAAAATTAATTATGAATTTAAGTAGGTTTAATAGTTTCTACTTGAAAAAAATTCTCACAGACAAATATTTGGACGAACAAACATGAAGACTTACATGCTCAACTACAGCAAATGCACCATAAACTCTACTGTTTTTACTCCACTCAAAAGCGTGAACACATTTTTCAAACTCCTACATAACAGGATGTTATTGCCAATTACTTAGCCATCTACATAAGTAAAAATTACAGAGAGTCAGTATTCCAAAATGGCATTCTGAATATTGACATCTTAGTATATGTAGTAAGTTAAGTTCTGCCTTAACTCTCATGGATTTCTTATTGAAAACTTAAATGCAAAATTTAATAATTCAGATGGCCTAAAGAAAATATGGTACTAAATTGGTAGCTTGGTAAATATTCTTGATGTGTCAATATATGATTTAATTTTAATTAATAATTTGAAGTTTATTGTTTTCGTGATGAGTAAATGGACAATATAAATAACACCTAAAAATTGTTTTAAGATTCAAAGGAACTTTTTTCGTTTCTGTAATTTTGCTTTAATTAACTTACATTGATGATAATTATGTAAAACAAAATTCATTTATGCCGCAGGTACGACGCTGTACGTACACATATTTAAATAAAATAAGTGGGAGTGCTTTCCTTGATAGAAAAATATTGAATTACTATGGATTAAACACCACCTAATAAATTATAGATGCAAATTTCCTTCTTTTAACAGAATCGAAGTGAATATAAACCATGATAAATCATTACCTTGTGCTTGTCCTGAATTGTTTTGCGCGGCCAAAGTTCTCAGAACAAGGCAGTTTTTGATTACAAATACTAGCCGGTGATTAAACGGATAATACACGCATGACAATAGCATATTCTGTAAACAGATATTGGAATCTAACCTAAATAAATATATAACGACAAATACCAAACCTTCCAAACAATAAATATCCTGTAAAGTTCAAGAAATACCAAATGGCATTACTAATGCAGTACGCTAACCTAAACAGTTCTCAGAAAATCTTGTAGGTATTTATTTTTTCATCGATTTGTTTCAATCAATGAATTTCAAAACAAATGCTTTGAAAAATGTTACAATTTTCAATACACTTAAATCAGGTTTAAAATAATTTTTTTAGTAGTGTTTTGAAAAGTTGTACATTTAGTAACTAATTTGAGTTAGGAAAAGTTCTATTTTTCCTAACCAGTGCGGATAAAAATTTTCCTGCACGTCAAAAAGGCATCATAATTTTTTAACTAATTATTCATTTTTATTGTCAACTTAAATCATTTCTTATCATTATTATAAATTTTAACTGTAACTTTTTTACAACTGGTTGTGGAAATTCCTGCGCCTGCGATTTTGATGAAGTAGAGGTCGAGTTTATATTTATGTTGATTTCTTTGGCCCAATATTTTTGACGCTACTTGAAGTTTTTGTTGGACTGAATTCTGTATATACCATTCTACCACGTTCGTTGCTTTCCATCTTCCATGCCTTTTAAAAGTAGCAGACGTTCTCTCGAAACAGTGACCAGTGTAATTTGAATTTTTTTAGAGAAACCCCCTATAGAATTTATAGCAACGCATTGTCTTGTACATTTTCAATTTCTATATGCTAGGAAGAATCTTGAATGCTCAATTGGTGACGGACGAAGAGAGGAATATTTTAGAAAGACAGGATCGACTCTTTCGATGTTCTCGTTAGAAATAGCAAATTTTCTTCTCATGTTCGTCTTTGTGTTGGAAATCTCTATCAATATATTATATTCTCCCATGTCTTCTATATGTTAAAGCTGGAGAAATGTTAATTCTTCATGACACGACGGCAAACAATTTCAATATTTGGAGTATGAAAATTACATTTTACCTTCATCATCAAGTTGGTTTTATCATCTGCTGCTTCTTTAAAAAATTTTTCACTAGACTTCTTGGATCCATGTTTTAACGATTTACGTTGAAGGAAAGCAATTAAACTTGGAAATTTCTTTGTCAATATTCTTCTTTACTGTCATGTTGTTCTTATCATAAAGACTCCACAGCGTAGAACTCTGGTATACTCTGGATTTTTGTTGAAAATAGGTTCAATCTTCAAATAAGCGATACGCTTTTTCATATTTATTTTTGGATTTTGTAGATAATAATAATTAAATAACAAATTTTGACGATTCTTCTATAGAGCGTTTCTTAAATAAAGGTCAAATAAGGTTTTTTTTATTATATACATGTGGGGCCTTAGGGCAGCTTGTCAAAAATGAAAAAAAAATCAGTTTTTAATTTCTTGAGATGACAACCAACTTTGGTATGCATATTTAGTACTTATGGCAGTAGGTATGAAACAAAAATTGTTAGCTTTAAGAACTTGCCAGTGGCGGAGGTGTAGGTATCATCTATCATTATTTGCCAAAAAATATATATTATCCTGTATAATATTACATATAAAATAAGCCATCATATGCGCCATTGTATTGTATTTTTGTTTCTTTACACGTTTTTCTATTTCAAACCGGTTAAGAACAAAATTGAGTTATTTGTTCAAGTGCATGTTTACACAGTTACTTAAACATATAGGCCATGCAAAACAATAATAATAAGAAGCCGTCATCACATCACACTATGTATTGTCAAATTAAGCTTATTTTTTTAAAAAGATTAAGATTTAATAATGGCTTATGCATATTCAAATGCTGAAATGGCCAATACGGTTTATACAGGGTGTTACAAAAATAGTGTAAAATATTCCAGGAGGTAATAGTATGAACCAAAATAAGCAGAAAAGTCTTAATAAACATGGGTCCGAAAAGTAACGGTTGCGGAGATATGGACCACTTATCGTTTTTCAAACATTTTATTTTATTAGGAATAAACCGACAAAGGAAGCTTTTAACAAACAAAAAACAAAGTTACAGAAGATGTTCAAAGTGCCCTCCGTCCATTTCCAAGCAAGCACGACATCTTCATCTCAACGATATTCGAACTTTTTCTAAAACACCCTCCTTGGTTTGGATTTCTTGACACTTTTGATTTAACCGTAGTTGCAGCTCTTCCAGGCTATTTATAGGAGTACCATTAACTAATGTCTTCAAACATCCCCAAACAAAGAAATCTAGAGGAGATCTTGGAGGCCATAAAACAGGTTCGGCCCTTCCTATCCATCTATGTGGAAAAGTTTGGTGTAAATGCTCTCTAACAGCCATGGAAAAATGAGCTGGAGCACCATCATGCTGGAACCACATGTGTTGCCTCTGATTCAAAGGAATGTCTTGCAAAAACTCATACAGTGTGTTCTGAAGAAAGTTGAGGTAAACAGCGCCTGTTAATCGGTTTGGTAAAACAACAGAACCTAGAAACCTGTCACTTGCAATACCCATCCAAATGTTTAATGAAAAACGTGCCTGATGTCCAGATTCTATTAGAGCATGAGGATTTTCGTTGGCCCAAATATGCGTATTCTGAAAATTAAACACTCCATTTTTGTGAACCCGGCCTCATCAGTAAAAAGAATATTTGCAAGAAAACGAGGGTCTTTAGCATCATGACGTAGAAACCAGCAACAAAAGACCAAACGTGCTTGATGATCATTTATTGGATTTAAGACCTGTACTCGTTGTACATGGTATGGATAAAGCAGTTGCTCGTGAAGGATTCTTCAAACAAGAGGACTACTAATTCCTACCTCGGCTGATATTCTCCGCACACTCGTACCTGGATTCTGCTCTACCAGTGCTAGAATTTCTTCTTCTGCTCTGGGAGTGGATACCGACCTTGGTCCTCCGGATAAATGGCACTGTTTGCTCAAGAAACCGGTATCACGCAATCTTTGGTGAATTCTTCCAAACATGTTTTGTGAAGGAATCTGGCCATTTGGATAAGCGTCAACATAAAGACTTCGCGCTACGGTAGCGTTCCCATTAGCACGACCATACATGAAATGCATGTCTGTTAATTCTGCGTTAGAGTAACCAGCCATAGCGAAAGAAAACTTGTGTACTGAGAACAACTGTCAAATACGTACTGTTTATTTCACTAAACATCAACCAACTATTATAAGAAAATACACAACGTTTTTGCAAAATAAAAAAGGGCCTAAAAGCATAAAACATTCCATATCTCCGCAACCGTTACTTTGCGGACCCATGTTTATTGAGACTTTTCTGTTTACTTTGGTTCATACTATTACGTCCTTAAATATTTTACACTCTTTTTTTAACACCCTGTATTTACGGCCTTGCAGATGGAAATGGTAGTGAGATTAGGCGAATTTATATGGAAACATTTCCGAATAATTTAATTCCAAATCCAAGAATGTTCAGAAATGTTTTTCAACGTTTTTTTAGAGACGCTTTAATGAACTTCCACAATAAACACGTTTGGTCTAATGTCATAATGGAGTCGCGATTTCAATATCAATTTTCTTCGAATGTATGGAGGTGAGCATTATTGGAAATTTTCTTGTTGGGCCTCACTTTTTACCAAGAACTTTAACTAGTACCTTCTACAGACATTTTTTGAAAATGTTTAACTGAACTCCTTGACATTGTTCCCTATGCTCTAAGACAAAGAATGTGGTTTATGCACGATGGTGCTCCCCCACAGTTTAGTTTGACTGCTAGTGAATTTTTAAATGAAATACTCGGTAATAACGTAATTGGACGAAGCACTCAAGAACCATGTCAATCTTCATATAATAAATGGCGCATATAATGACCTATTTTATTTGTAATATTATACAGATTGATATATATTTTTTGGCAAATAATGATTTATGATACCCACATCTCCGCTACTGGTAAGTTTTTAAAACTGGTCATTTTTTGCTTCGTGTCTAGTCTCATACTAAATATGCACACAAAATTTAGTTAAATTATCTCAAGCGGGTTAGAAATTAAAAACTGATTTTTAAAATTAAATAAGGAAATTAAAAATGCGCAACTTTTTCCAGTTTAACCACCCTCCTTATCCGAGATCCCTGTATTGGGGGCGTTACCAACCTGTATATTTTATTAAAAATAACTTTATTTTAAAGTATTTTTGACCAGTATTTTTAGATATTTTGTAGCAAAGTGCATAATACTATCAGTGTTATTGTGACCAGTATTTTTAGATATTTTGTAGCAAAGTGCATAATACTATCAGTGTTTACGTTTTCTGCTTTCACCAGAAATTTCATAAAATGAGCGGAAATCCTACAGTGCAGCTTCTGTTCAATTTCAAGCGGAGCCTCGTAAAATATCATTCCTTTAACACCTTCTTGCACAAGGATGCCTCCCTTGTAGATAATGTAAACATGAATATCAAGTGAAAAACTGAATTTTACAACAAATGTACACCAGATTTGTTGCAGAGATCACGCCTACTGAATTTATCAGATCCTTCTGAATGAATACTAAATATATCACCGCTTGGAGAGACTATTAAAAACCAGGCACGTATCTTCCGTTTAGTTTTTCAGTTGCTATATGTATAGTTGGTTATTCAATTGTTTGATAGTTTGATCATTCTAACCTGTATGATAATATTTACTTATTAATTCAAAATGGCTTGAAAGCAATAAAAATCAACACTTACAATAAATAAGTATATAAATAATGAACCTTCGATAACATAATGAAAGTTGCATATCATTGACAATTGGCTGAGAGTGGTAACAGTAACTATTAGCGTATTTTCAAGCTATTAAATTCTCTATTGATAAAAATACTCAACACGATTGAAAGTAGAACTACTGCATTACGAATTTTACTCTTATACACAGAAAAAACTTTTAGTTTGAATATCTGTTAGTTAGGCATAATTTAGAATAAAATTTCGCAGTCAAATTATTTTATGTAAGTTTTACTCAATCCAAGACTTGAATATCCTTAAATCTATAAATTATCTATCTATACATTTGTTTCATTTTAAGAAAAATAGTTGCTATTAATTTAATTCTTAAATGTTGTTAAAATTATATTTAAAAAAAATGTCCCCTATTTTTATACATTTTTTATTAGGTATGAATAATTAATATTGTGTGGAACTAGCTATACTGAGCGGACTAATGTTTCGATCAGCGTTGAATTACATCCGCAATATTTACCCATATATTCTGTATTATTACTTTTCGTAGATTTGTTACTGTATTGTAAATGTATCCATGCTAATATAAATGATTTTTTCCATTAACTCCTACCAATGAAGTCATATGAGATATGTTCTTTCATATATTTAAGTGTGAACAATTCCATAGACAAAACTGGATTCAATAAATATCTAAAATAAAAACGAATCTAGTTAAATGTAAGTCCTAACAAAAACTTCTAATTAATAATGTTATTTTCGAGAGGGAGCGTACAATAAAAGATTTAGGCATTCTGTTTGATTCAAATCTGAGTTTTTCGTAGCATATACAAAATATATCGAAATCGTCTTATAAAAGCTTAGGGTTTATTATGAGGAATTGTAAATCTTTTACTAATATGGATGGATTAACAACGCTATATATTTCATTATTGCATTCTACACTGAAATATGGTTCTTAAATCTGGTATCCTATATACCAAAATCATTCTTTATCGCTTGAATATATGCAAAGGAAATTCTTAAAGTTTCTATTCGTTTCATTCCGTTTCTTTCCGTAAAACTATATTAGATAGTATTATTGTTTGTTTTAAAGTTTTTTTAAACTTGGGGAGTGACATTTTTTGAGTTTGCCTACAGTCGCCTGTTAAAATTGTGACAGTCAAACCTCTAACACCCAGTATATGCTTAAAATATGCATTTGCCTAAAATGTGGTATTCTACTTTGTGTCTCTATAAGAGGTAGATAAACAAAACAAAAAACTAATCCCATTCACCTTTCAAATATTTTCATAAAATGTTTGTAAACGGAAACAGATTTATGAAAATTTCATGTGTAAAAGTACCAAAAAAAAAAGGGTATTTAATCTGCATGAGAAATTATTTGACTCGTATTGTTTTGTTTTCCTGAATTCTAATTTTTGGTGAAATTGGGTCTAAAATTTTGTTTTTTCTTGCAAATATCTCCGGAACCCTAAAGTTGATTTTTTTGGAATATATACTGTATATACTATACAGGGTGATTCAGAACTTATCTAACAAAATTTGGGAATAGATAAGTATGTCATGAAAATTGGAATCAATATCGTAAAAATGTTTTTTGTAAAATCATTATAGTTTTCGAGAAAAAAATTATTATTATAAAAGTTCTGGTAGTTTTAACCTTTACATCGCTGTGCTACTGTAGTCTCTAGCCAGGTGATTTGAAATATCCAATTGGTGAAGTGAAAATGCTTTAGTAGAACGATTTCTCGGTAAACATGTGTCAAATGCAGCTACTTTTACAACGGTGCGCAGTGAGTACAAGTGTAGTGCAACGCGAGGGAAATTTGCAACATAATCGTGGAAGAGAGGTCCAGGGAGTTAACGGCGTATTGCATCAGTATGGCGTATCACACACGAGGCTCAATTATATCCGTATCATGTACAGCGTGTCCAAACATTAATACCAGGAGATTGGACGAGGAGGATCGGTATCATGGCTGCCAGGATCTTCTGACTTTAAATTATTGGGATTTATTTTTGTGGGGATATACAGTATGCGCCAAAAGTATGGAATAAATTCAATAAAAACGAAACAATTATTTTTTGGGAAAAATCCTCGAACAGGTCGATTTTTAATTTAAAAAATGCATATTTTAGCGTAAAATGCGATTTTCAAATGTCATTTGTTTTCGAGTAATGACGTCATCGATTTTTTTTAAAATGGCAAAACCATATTTTTTTTCTTGATTCTGAAAGACCGTTTAATTCTCTATCAGACAGTACTAAAATTTTTCCCTATTACATAGGAAAGTTTTCGAGTAAATGACGATTCTGAGGTATGTAAAATAAAATACAATTGATTAAATTTTATACTTAAATTAAATGTTCGAATTGCCATCCACCAACTTCTTGACAATGCGCAAGTCTGTGAAGAAATTCTTCTTGCACATTATGAATGATTTCTGGGGTAATTCTGCGTATTTCGTCCCGAATGCGATTTTGAAGTTCTAAATTACGTGGTTTATTATATATCAAGAGGTGTAAGATCTGGCGATCTTGCAGGTCATTCTATCGGGATCATCTTCATTGAGTTCCTGCACAAGTTGAATTTTGTAGGGATGATATTTTTCCTTCCTCAAGATACGTAGCACTGTGCTCTGACTAGTGTCATTGTTTAATGCAACCAATCGTGAAGAATTATGAAGATTATCCACCATACTTATCAAAATGTTCTGTTTCTGATTTTCATTAATGCTTGGACGTCCAGCTTTTGGAATATTTACAACATTGCCAGTTTCTCTAAATTTAGACTCTACCTTACTGACTGTTGATTGGCTGATAGGGCGATCTGGATATTTTTCATAGATTTTCACCTACGTGATCCATAAAAGAACTATGGAATTCGAAAAACTAAACTTGATAACGTTTTTTCTTTATTTTAATTGATTTACGTTCTCTAACATTCACTCGTCATTTACTCGAAAACTTTCCTATGTAAGAGGGCAAAATTTTAGTACTGTCTAATAGAGAATTAAACGATCAGAATCAAGGAAAAAAATATGGTGTTGCCATTTAAAAAAAACCGATGACGTCATTACTCGAAAACAAACGACATTTGAAAATCGCATTTTACGCTAAAATATGTATTTTTTAAATAAAAAATCGACCTGTTCGAGAATTTTTCCCAAAAAATAATTGTTTCGTTTTTATTGAATTTATTCCATACTTTTGGCCCATACTGTATAAAAAACGAAGTATATTGCACCGAAGTGGACACTATTGATGATTTACACAAATGTATTATAGCTGCTGCCAATAACTTACAAGTTCAAAACTAACAAGAAACAGAAACAATTGTGTTACTTTGTAGAAACTGATAAGGCGGGCCCAAAACTTTGTTATAACATCAGGTATGTCAAACTATTTTACTAATTAATACCATAAATTAATTCTATTAATAATTAATAACAATAGCGGCAAAAGCAGTTGGATTTACTGCATTAAAATAGGTGTTGTAAAATGTTCTTTATTTTTTTCCTTGGGAATTTCTTTCAATTTTTTGTCCGGCCAGTTTCCAGTGCCGTGCGGAAGTGTATTTTTAAATCATTTTTGAACTACTCTGTTTGATTTTATTAATACAAAATTGTATTTGTAAGTCCCATGTACAGGGTGACCCAGAACTGATGGTTGACCGCCATTACGTAAACACAGAAAGAACAATCGAAAACCCGTAAACGTGGGTGTTTATGGTATGATGTAGTGAGTATTTACCATAAAATACCATCTTGGTAAATTTAACACCCAATGCACAGTGACGTCATCGAAATCATTTTGCTCAATTTCATACCTATTTTTTTACATAATATAAAAGTCCTCACTTTTATCAATAACTTTCATTAAAACTTTTTTTTGATATCACCTTTCGCGTAAAAGATATAAGACCATATGTATAGAAAAATTAAACAAAGTCTCTATCACGTATGTTGATGATTTTGACAACGTTGCCATGGAAATATCAATACTGTCAATGTTATGTTACTCATATTTATCGATAAAATTTACCTGTCAATTGTTGTTGTTGTTTTAATTATTTATATGCAGATTTACTGTTTACTAAGATGAATAGTCATAATGAAAAGGTAGATATGTTTTTACTTTTTGGCGAAACTAGAAAAAAATCAAAATTGGCAGCATGGATTTACAGATTATAGAAGGTTTTTGAGATTGAAACACGCTTTTAAAGTTAAAAAAAACATTGAAAAAAGTAAATCCGTTTGCAACAATAACGTGGTGGCTCAAGTGTGTGAGTATTTCAACAATAATCCTAGAAAATCAATACGAGATGACAGCCGAGAACTAAATATTTCTTACAGTTCAATTCAAAGAATTTTAAAGAAAAAAAACAATATCACGATTATAACATTTTAAACGTGCAAGCTCTCTCTGAAAATCATAGGCTACGCCGGATAAATTTTATTTCGGAGATTGTTGATATCCAGTTAGATGTGCCAAACATTTATAAATATATACTATGGACAGACGAGTCCCGCTTTGTCAGCAATGGAGTACCAAATACAAAAAATACGCACTATTGGGCAATTGAAAACCCTCACGAAATTAATCAGGTTGAAAATCAAGAACATTTGGGTATCAATGTATGGTGTGGTATTATAGGTAGACACATAATTGGTCCATACTTTTACAATAGTGCACTAAACGGAGAGCGTTAATTAACATTTTTAAGGAACCAGTTACCAACTTTATTGGAAGAAGTGCCATTACAACTTAGAAGAAATATGTGGATTCAACAAGATGGCACACCAACAGACAATGCGAGAGAAGTATACCTCAATGAAAATTACAATGGCTGATGGATTGGTACAGAAGGATATATGGATTTTTATTTATGGAGTACCCTTAAAAATGAGGTTTATAAGAAAGAATGTCATAATTTAGAAGAATTAAAAGAAAACATTAGGAACGCATGCTGGGGGATAAAGTAGAGATACGCATCTAAAAGTTACCCATCTGAAAATCCGACATAGACTAAAAATGTGCTTACAACAATTTGGTGGATATGTAGAAAACTTAACATAGAATTATTTTCCACGATGATACGTACCTTATTGTCCTTGTTTTGTTCATATTTTAAATTTTACATAATTTTGTTATTAAATAATCGTTATAGCTTTTATTGTATATTATTTTAACCAAAAATACTTACTAAATTTGTTTATTTGTTATACTCTTTTTGGGTGTAGATACACATAACAATAAATAATTTTCTTGGAAAATTGGAAAATTTTGTTTTCCATGGCAACACTGTCAAAATCATCAACATACGTAATTGAGACTTTGTTTAATTTTTCTATACATATGGTCGTACATCTTTTATACGAAAGGTGACATCGAAAAAAGATTTTAATAAAAGTTATTGATAAAAATGAGGACTTTTATTATATATTTTTAGGTATTAATAATATTGTGTGAAACTAACTACTCAGTGAACAAAAGCCCCAACCTGCGTTGAATTACACCCACAATATCTACCCATATATTCCTTATTATTAGCTTTTGTAACATTTTTTTACTGTTTTAGAAAGGTATTTTAAGCTAATATAAATCAAATCTCCTACAATTCCTATCAATGAAGTCATATGAATGTTCTCTGATACCAAACATCTAGGTATGCTAATGAACAATTCCACAGACAAAGCTCTATTCAATAATTATCTAAAGAAAATAATCTAATTTACTCACTCTATAAAAATTCTAACTTCACTTTTTTGGCAGTGGAAACACGACAAATTCAACCACAATAGATGAGATCTGACCTATTTCTGCATTTTTAGGATTGCTTCTTCAGGTGGTCACCTTTAAGTTGAATCAAATATCTAGCTATAAAAATTATTATAATAATTAAAATTATTTGAATTTAAATATCGACAATGACAAAAAGTGACATCCTGTCAATGAATTAAATATGACAATACCTACTTGAATAATGTTCACCTTTTATGTAAAAGTTTTTATATATTTTTAGGTATTAATAATATTGTGTGAAACTAACTACTCAGTGGACAAAAGCCCCAACCTGCGTTGAATTACACCCACAATATCTACCCATATATTCCTTATTATTAGCTTTTGTAACATTTTTTTACTGTTTTAGAAAGGTATTTTAAGCTAATATAAATCAAATCTCCTACAATTCCTATCAATAAAGTCATATGAATGTTCTCTGATACCAAACATCTAGGTATGCTAATGAACAATTCCACAGACAAAGCTCTATTCAATAATTATCTAAAGAAAATAATCTAATTTACTCACTCTATAAAAATTCTAACTTCACTTTTTTGGCAGTGGGAACACGACAGATTCAACCACAATAGATGAGATCTGACCTATTTCAAGTAGGTATTGTCATATTTAATTCATTGACAGGATGTCACTTTTTTGTCATTGCCGATATTTAACTTCAAATAATTTTAATTTTTATAATAATTTTTATAGTTAGATATTTGATTCAACTTAAAGGAGACCACCTGAAGAAGCAATCCTAAAAATGCAGAAATAAATCAGATCTCATCTATTGTGGTTGAATTTGTCGTGTTCCCACTGCCAAAAAAGTGAAGTTAGAATTTTTATAGAGTGAGTAAATTAGATTATTTTCTTTAGATAATTATTGAATAGAGGTTTGTCTGTGGAATTGTTCATTAGCATACCTAGATGTTTGGTATCAGAGAACATTCATATGACTTCATTGATAGGAATTGCAGGAGATTTGATTTATATTAGCTTAAAATACCTTTCTAAAACAGTAAAAAAAACGAGGACTTTTATATTATGTAAAAAATAGGTATGAAATTGGGAAAAAATATTTCTATGACGTCACTGTCCATTGGGTGTTGAATTTACCAAGATGGTATTTTATCGTAAACAATCACTACATCATACCATAAACACCCACGTTTACGGTTTTTCGATTGCTCTTTCTGTTTTTACGTAATGACGGCCAACCATCAGTTCTGGGTCACCCTGTACATTCAAATTTTTTTTTTAGATAAGTACTAAATGACCCTGTATAATCTATCTAAATATTATTAAGTTAGTAGTTTTGTCGAGTATCACAGAGGGCGCAAGTTATGCGTAATGCCACTTAGTTTTTTCACAAATGTTATGTCCTTTTTTTCTAAAGTGTATTAGAAGCACCGTTTGATTCTACACAAAAAGTATTCTAGCTTAATTTTCCCGAAAAAGTTGCTAAAGCTGTAGTACTACCATTGACAAACTTGAGCAATTATGAATGCATAAAATGAAAAAATCGATAATGCTTATAATATAACTTTTAAATTGGAAGCAATACAGAAAAAAATCACTAATAATAATTTAATAAAAAGAGAGCTTTTTAGCAGAAAAAAAATTGGGTACGCTTCTGGAAAAAATATAATTGTCTTTAGTCGTTTCTGTCTAATTCCGAAGATAACAGTTTTGATTTCATTTAACACCACGTTTTATTTAAATTTGTTGTATCCTCACAGACTTCTGATTAGGCAAAAGTAAAGTTTATAAATTCAAGGACTTTTGGTATAAGGAGTTATTTAATTTTTTATTTTCAGTGTGGTAGAAATACCAGTAAAATAACAGTAATGCCAAGTAATAAAAAGTTAAATTATATAAAGACAATATTAAATTAAGTACTTTGAGCAATACATCTTACAACTTAATTTAAAAGTTCCATAGTAAATTCTAGTTGTCATTAACTTTTATTAGAGCTACTGGAAATAAAAAACGACACGAGTGAATTACCCCGTTGTCACGTTCTTTACTCGACGGTCAATTATATGAAAATAAATCGCTTTCAAGTCTCACCGACATTCCTTTTATTGCACCAAAAAGGGTTTAATGCTGACTGTGCAAACATAAAGTTCAAGCGAAGAGTGGACCCATTCATCAATGGTCGCGCCGAATCCAAAATATATTTTACGATAACGGTTATATGTTGCAGGATGTGGCACTTATAAATCACTTGCGGAATATGCATATTAGTAACGAAATAATTTTGAACCGATTGAAATAAAATAATTGTTTTCTTCTACTTCCTCTCTCTTCTCCTCCTTCCTTGCACTTTAGTAGGTGCAAGAGAACAACTAAAGTCTTTTAAGTCGACTAGTAATTTTAACGATAATGTCTAAGTATATGCAGCTGTATTATTTGTAAACGTTGGTTCCCTTAATAAAGTCATTGTTCTATTATCACAACATTAAAATTCATATCATCTGCAATGGTCAAAAAATATTTTTATTTGTTACTCATTTCATTTGTAAACGTTAATTTATCAAAACATCATATTCACCAAGAAAATTTATTTTTGCAAGCTGCTAACTAGTAAAATTTATACAGCTTAACTGTAAATTTTACAAGTTAGTAACATTAGAGAATTCTGTTTTATTTGTATCATACGTCTATGTTATAAATTATAGTATAATTGTTATTTCCGGCAATACAAATGTGGACGATGAAATAGTTGAAATTGAGCCATCTACTGATGCAGAGACTAATAATAATAATATTTCTACTTCTCATTCGAATCACGTGGATTAACTTAGAAATTGGAGACTTGTGCGGGAGAGGAGGGGGTGGCATATTATTATTATTATTATTATTATGCAGGCCGCATTTGCGCCCAGGAACGACTTACGTTGGCAGACCTTAACCACCACTCAGTGCAGGAATGAGGGAAACCTGAAAAACCTCATTAATTAGAGGCTGGTCAAATATCAACCAGTATCAATCTCTCACATTGACCCTAGCCAACATTTTTGTACCCTACCATACCCACAGAGAGGTTGCCAATTCTCTCCGCAAATATAGCTGCTCTACGGTTTGCCTGCTGAAGGATATAATTTTTTAAAATTACATTTAGTAATGTGGCACGTCGAAGGATAATAATAAATGGTATACCCGAAAAGGAACGTACAATTGAAGATTTAATTAATGTTGTAAATAAAATTTCAAATATTCAGGGAACAGATATTAGCTGTTTCTATCGGATAGGAGTAAGAAGTGAAGCAAGAAATAGACCTATTGTTGCTGAGTTTGTTCACCAGTGGAAAAGAAATTACATTTTTTACCAAAAGAAAAAACTTAAAGGAACTAAAATTGTAATTTCGGAATATTTATCATCCCAGATTCTATCACTCTACAAGGAAGCAAGAAAAAGATTCCCTAATAAATGTTGGTCGCAAGGTGGGAGAATTTTTATTAATCACAATAATGTTAAAGTTCCTATACGTTCTCAGGATGATTTAGATTCTATAATTTAACTGATTCTTATGATGACCTATTTGTTCACTTTTTTTCCTCATTATTATTTATATATGTATGTGTATGTATTGGCTGACTGCTAGTTATCTCAATTTATTATTTTTTTATTACTTTTTTTTCTACGGAATGGATTAGTTTTAAGTACATTCTTGTGCATATATATATTTTTTTGTATTGTTTCTGACAAATCTATATTTTTTCTCTTTATTATTGTGACTTACTTGCTGCACTTTTATAAAGCTGCCAATTTGTACAACTAACTTAACCAGGCATATCGACTTATGTATTGTTACTTTTGATTAGTTTTACTTATTTATATATATTTTTTAGGCTTAGGTGTGGCATTCTGTAGCTAATATGTATATATTGTTTTTCCTAACAACTGGCAATAGTGATTCCGTTAAAGAACTATACTGCGACGATGTGGATGTGCGGATGGGTGTGGTGTTGGAGTTTAGTGGGGGCATGAGCCGAGTACTCAAATGCAAACTTTAGATCCACAGGCATCGCGGAACGCTCATTCTGCTGTAAGCGATATAGACAAATTAAAAAATCTTTCTAAAAACAATTTAGCAATAGCACATTTAAATACTAGATCACTTAATACTGGATTTGATGAATTCGCAGTATATGTGAATGATTATGATTTTGATTTGGTTGCAGTATCAGAAACGTGGTTATGTCCAGATAATCCTGGAACTTCATTTAGATTACCAGGTTATAAATTTATTAGACAAGATAGACAGTATGGTCATGGAGGTGGGGTAGGAATTTATATTAAAAATAAATTTAAATTTTCACAAGTGAAATTTGATGTTGACATTAGTAATTTTGAAAGTATATTCATTAATATGGTAATAAACAAAAAGAAAACATTAATAGGCTCTCTATATCGTCAACCAAAATCAGATAAAACTGAATTTTTTAATCAATTTGAAGACCTCTTAACGGCTTCTGTCTCCGATTATGATAATATAATACTTTTGGGCGATATTAATATAGATTTGTCAAAGCAAGATATAGCTAAAAATAATTTTAACTTTTTACTTGAATCTTTTGGTTTAAAACAAGTTATTGATAAACCAACCCATATTAACTTAAACACAGGTAATTCTTCCCTTATTGATGTCATAATTACAAACCAAAGTACCGATTTTCTTGCTTCGGAGTCTATCCCTATATCCAACAAAATCACAGAACACAATTTAATTTACTTTGTACTTAGTAATTCTAAACCTAGGAATTCGTTGAAGTTCGTGCAATACAGGGATTACCGTAGTATTAATAATGAAAATTTTGAACGCGACGCTATTATGTTAAATTGGGACATTATATATCGTACACCACATATAAATGATAAAATTGAATTATTTAATAATAATATTATATATTTATTAAACAAACATGCACCCCTTAGACAGAAAATAATTACTGAAAGACCGTATACTCCATGGATAACCGATAATATTAGAATTTTAATGAAACTAAGAGATAAAGCCCACGCTAAATATATTAAAAGTAGAACGCCTCAGCATTTTGACTATTACAAGCAGCTTAAAAATTATACAAATCATGCAATAAACAGAGAAAAATCTGCCTTTTTCAAATCACTCTCCAGTAATAAAACAAGTGGATCGTCATTCTGGAAAATTATGAAAAAGCTTAATCTAACTAGAACCCCAAATTTTGAAATTCCTGATCATTTAGCTGATCCCATTAAAATAAATAATTACTTTGTTTCATCCACACAAACTCATAATATAATATCAAATGAAAAACTACATTATTATAATACCAATTTACACCACAAGATGACTGAGCTTTTTGATATTAAACTTATGAATCCAATGGATATTTGTAACATTATTAACAAAATAAAAACTAGTAGCATGGGATCAGACAATATCTCTGTCATAGATTTAAAATTATGTTTACCTTTCTGTCTTCATCCTTTAGTAAATATTTTAAACACATGTCTCATAGAAGGTATTTTTCCAGAGTTATGGAAAATGGCGATCGTGAAGCCACTTACAAAAACGTCTAATCCAAAAAATTTAAATGATCTTCGACCCATCAGTATATTACCTACAATATCTAAAATCCTTGAAAGACATATATATGATCAAATATATGGTTATTTATGCCACAATAAAATGATGCCTTCTACTCAATCCGGATTCCGCAAAAATCATAGTACCTCTACGTCACTTATTAATCTTACCGAAACTGTTTGCTCTCATATAGACGATAATAAATGCACATGCCTAGCATTTCTAGATTTTAGCAAGGCCTTTGATACATTAAACCATTCATTGTTATTATCAAAGTTACATTACTATGGGTTTTCCACAAAGGCCATTAATTTCTTCAAATCCTATTTAAGCCACCGAGTTCAACAAGTACGTTTGTCAAATGATAATGTTATTCAGACAACACAGTATATTCCAATAAATAATGGTGTTCCCCAAGGCTCCATTCTTGGACCCTTACTATTCTCTATTTATGTTGCAGATATGAGTACAGCTATTGAATTTTCTAACTTACAACAGTATGCTGATGACTCTCAGTTATCTATAGCGGTTCCTCCAAATAATTTAGACGCTGCTAAACAAAATATTATTTCAGATTTACAAAGTTTATATAAATATTCTCTAGATCATGGTTTAAAAATAAATGCTTCAAAGTCTTTTGCACTCCTTGTTGGTACAAAAAAAAATAGGTACAAACTACAAAATTTTTCGATTAGTATAAATGATGAAATAATTCCTATAGTTAACGAGGTAAAGAATTTGGGTGTCACGATTGATTCGGGTTTAACGTTTCAGGCTCACATAGCAAATAAAATAAAAATTGCTTTTGGTCGTCTCAAAGTTTTATACAGTTATAAACCTTGTATGTCACCGGATACTAAATATAATCTATGCCAAAGTTTGGTATTATCAATTTTATTTTATGGAGACGTGGTATATAACAACTACATCAACTCAAAATCTTCGCGTCTCATTCAGAAAGTGCAGAATGCCTGTATGCGGTTTTCCTACAATATTCCATTCCGACACCATATTACACCACATCTAAATGAACATTCCATTTTAAATATGAAAAATAGCCGCTTACTTCATACATATAATCTACTATACAAAATTTTTGAAACCGGTGAACCTCATTACATTAAACAATATTTTGTATTAGCTCCGCACCACCGTAACACTCGGCATCTTTATACCTTTAGGGTTCCACAGCACAGAACTGCAGCCTTTCAAAAGTCTTTTTCATTCAATGCAATTCATTTATGGAATAAACTTAATGACAATATTAAACAAATGAGCAGACAGACTTTCAGTGTTCATGTAAAAAAAATGCTTTTAGAAAATCAGATTTCGCTTGCTTAGGATGTGTGATTTTCCGCCTGCCTGTTGTATTTTATTTTATTTTTTTTTTCTTTTTTTTATCCTTATATATTCTGTAAGCATGCCACCTATTCTTCCTCATTGCCCTCTCCGTCGTGTCTACATCGTTAATCGCGAATTTTTTAATAAAGTTATAATATCAATTCCAGTCTTTCTTTTTTTTTCTCTTCACATATTAGCTATCTTTGCCCAAAATTGTTATTTTTTAGTTTTACTTAGTTTAGTTAAGGGTCCATAGGAAGAGCACCATTAGGTGAATTTATGGTTCCTTTTTACCAATTATTGTAAATACTCACATTATTATATGTATGTACCTACTACAACATGATTTTATAATTTTTTGGTAAATAAATGTGTATTATTATTATTATTATTATTATTATTATTATTTCAAATAAAATACAAACTTGCAAACTTGAACATTTTCCTTGATTCTAAACAATTTTCTAGCATGGCGACCATTTTACCTATAATGTATTCGGACTTAACCTAACAGATAGTTGATTCATGTAAACCATCAGAACATCTTCTGTTACCCCAATCACACTTTTATTTCTGCCAGTTTTTGAACTCGTTATATTCACGCTTGTATCTTGAATAGGATTTTTCTTGCAATAAACTTGAACTTAATAATTATCGCTCTAGGCACATCCATGTTCACCAAAATAAATAAAAAGTGAAATAAATACATTCTTTTATAATCGAAATTTGATTATATGATATATTTACAAATGAATAATAAATAAAATATATAACAATACACGTAAGATTACGGTTTTTACTGGCTCCAGAAGGAAGCAGGCTCGTCTACGCCTCGCCAGTTATATCCTTCTGTTCACCAGTAAAAATCCTCTTACCATGCTAGTAGTGTCACATACTTTATAAATCTGAAAAATACTTTCTGTAAAAATATTATCTGTTACCTGGCCTATAGTGAGTCTGAATTTTTAGTTGGTTGTTGCTAAGATATTTAATTAAATCCAATTGGTATCTAAAATTATGTGTTAGGTATTTCTTTTTCCAAAAAATAGCATATACAAGACCTAATAAAATTTCGGTCAAAATGGATGAAACTCTAGGAATAGGTAGTTCTAGATACTCTAGAGAAAAGTAATTCAGGGCGTCAATCTTAAATGATTCTCTAAGCCGGTTAAAACTAATCATACCATAGTTATATGTCAAGGTCATTTCCCTTTTGGGAAGCGAAAATCGTGTTAAGCTGACTTGGATTCTGGGTCACATAGATCTAATAGGTAATGAGAGGGTTGACATGCTAGCCAGATAACGCTGAAGTAGTCAATTTGTGGGACCAGAACCAGTACTGGGGTTATCACTGCAAGATCCGCCCAAGATAAAAGAGCGATCAGAGGAAGATGGGATGGGTGGATTTGGTTACATTAAGATGTCACGGGCATCTTTGTAGGAGGTTGCAAGGTGCAGACGCAGATCAGGATTCGTTTCACATCCTCTGCTTCAGTGTCTGTTTAATGGTAAAGAGACACAAATATCTTGGGGCGGCTTCCCTTCCTCCTCAAGACAGAGATTCCAGCAGAGCTAGTACTAGCCTTTGCACGAAGTACATGCCTGTTTTGAGCTCTACTGCCAGCGACATGCACAATGGGTCTTCAGATTTCAGTGTTGTAGGTAAGTTGCACTGCTTTTTAAACAACAGCAAGGTCATATATCACATATTTAGGAAACACATCAATCGTTTTTTCTTTTCATTACCTGTAAGCTTCTAGCCTGTTATCTCTGCCAGATACTAAGACCTAATTCTTGAATAAAAATTTTTGTTTTTTGTTGTAAGCACACATTGATCTTTCAACTTCTTTGAAAAAGAAGTTCAGGATTAAATCTAAGTTCAGCATTCGTTGACTAGAGAGCTATCCTCTATGATCCGTTATAATCTCAAAGAGTTGAAAAAAAAGACGATTTATATTTTGTTATGTGTAATATTTTTATGACCGACTTAAGAGCTTTTTGGTCGTGATTTTTTTTAAATCATCATGGTAATCAAATAACATATATAAGCTTCTAATTGGATAGAAAACGTTAGTGTGACAAATTTCACTTATATCCCTAGTGATTAAGTGATTTCTTCGAGGTCATAAATATTTCCGGTTATTAATTTAAGTTCGCGAAATATTAGGTAAGAAAATTTCACACCAAACTATCTATTAATTTAAGGTAGAAATAGGGATTACCTGCGACAATTAAGGCGCGTGTACATATTCAATGATTTGTTGGCGTCAGTATTAAGGCCAATTGAATTTTCATATCAGTAAAGATTTAAGGTACGTTTATACATGCATGAATTTAGTGGTGCCAATAGTTACTGGCGCCCAGTAAAATAAAATTGCGTGTGTAAACCACCTCTACTGGTGTGCCATTTTTATTAGTGCACTGATAAAAATGGCATGCCAGTAGAGGTTAATGGATCATAATTATCCATTAAGCTCCTTTCCTTCTTGCATATTTCCTGGCTGAGACCCTGACAGTGGTTGCTGGACTCTCTTCCGCGGCGACTGTTGCTCTTGGCCTCAATACCGAGGCTGTGTGACACGAAGCCGCAAATAGAGATAGGCAGGCTACTTGTCATTCTCTTGTGTTCGTGTCCTTTGCCCTTCCTTCTTATTCCATCCTGTTTTTTTAAGCTGCACTGCGCTGATGAAGGGCAAAAAAATCCAGAAACAACGTTGTCCACAGTTGCTTCGTTGTTCCCTCCATCTTTTTTCTCTGGATCCATCAAGCCGTTAAAATCCACCTGTCTCTTATAAGATTATGATCCATTAAGCTCCTTTCCTTCTTACTCTTTAGTTTATATATAAACCATTAAAAACTAAATGAATAAAAAATATCAAGTACTGTCAAACAAAATGTCAATCTATACATAAACGCCAAAAAAATTCCAATGTAATCACAAGCTTACTTGACGGAGGATAAAAATTTACAGAAATTTTACTTGGTGGTTATAAAATGTTGGTGTGAAATTTTTAATACAACACTTCTACTTATCTTTTTGTGACATAAATCCTACCTATAATTCCTGACTCGTTAATTAATATTCAAGATTATACTATTTTCCGATCCGACAGGGAAATTCGAAGAGGTGGCGGTGTTTGTATATATTTGGCAAATGCTATACTTCAAAACTTTTCAGTATCTACTGTGGATATAACTATCTCTAATATTGATATTATTTCTATCAAAAACAGTCTGTGCAAATTCATATTACCTGTGTTTACCGTCCTGGTGACTCTTCCCTTGATGATAATATCAGTTTACTAGAAAAACTTGACGAATTGTCATGGCTTGAGAATTCTGTTATTTTTGGTGATTTTAATTTTCCGGATATAACATGGCCAATTACAATTATTCCTGATCTGGCTAACATAAAGCACCTTTTCATCGATTTTGTTCAAAACTCAATTCTAACGCAGTTAATAAATGAGCCTACACTCTTTCATCAAAACAACGAGCCGTGAACACTCGACCTCGTTCTTACTAACGAAGTTTCTTCTCCTATTGGAATATCTGACCACTGTGTGATTACAGCCCATATTCAACTTAATACAGAGTCCATGTTTAAACGAGACAATTATACTATTTTCAAAGTAACTGTTTTTGTTACATTAAATCATTGCTTGGGTTTTACTGAACGCTCTAGGTGATAACTGCTTATTGATGAGGGATAATTTTCTTAACATTACAAAGAAGTGCTTGTCAGATAATACTAGGCAGCGAACATTTTTTTGTAATAAATTAAAACCATGGATTAACTACGAAGTGTCACAAATGATAAAACATAAAAGAAACCTTTGGAGAAAATATAAGCGTTCTAACCAAGTTGAAGACTTCGTAACTCATAGAAGATTCTCAAATACTCTGCACTGCACTTGAGTGCATCCCGGCAGTCTTATGAAGAATCAATAGTCAATAGTCAATAGAAATACTAAAAAATTCTATAAATATATTCGTTCCTCTCTCTCTTCTAAGGTGTCCATTCCCTTACTGCAAAGACATGATGGTGGCCTTTGCACATCCAACTATGACTCAGCAGAAATTTTTGCTCAGTCCTTTTCTAAATCTTTGACAGACGAGCCGCAGTACGATACCTACATTTCTACAACTGGCTACCCCAAGGGTACAATAATCACTCAGTGACATTTATTTTCCACTAGATAAAGTAAAACGTCAAATTACTCTTCTTGGTTAGTTACTTCGAAGTTACTCATCACCGGGCTTGGATGGTTTATCTTCCTTCTTCTTAAAGAAATGTACCGAAACTGTATGTTATCCTTTATCCAAAATAATAAATGCCTCGTTTACTCAATGATGTATACCGCCAGCCTGGAAACTTGCATCTGTTACACCGATTTTTAAAAAAGCCAATAAACTCGATCACCCGCCCAATCAGTCTGCTGCCGATTGTATGTAAAATAATGGAGTCTATTGTTAAATAACATATGTCTGTTTTTTGTTGCGTTTGAACATTGTTCCACATCAACAACATGGTTTTGTAAAAGGCCGCTCCACTATAAAAAACTTATTACATTGTGTAAATGACTGGTGTAGAGCTTTCGGTAACAGAGCCCCTACGGATTTTATTTATCTGGATTTCTCTAGAGCTTTTGAGTTCCTAAACGTAGACTCCTCTACAAGTTAAATCATCTAGGTATTTGTGGTAACCTGAATAGATGACTTCCTTGACGACAGATTTTTTAAGGTTAGAGTTGGTCAAGATTATTCTGAGGTAAGACCAGTTACAAGTGGAGTCCCACAAGGCTCGGTTCTTGGCCCGCTATTATTTGTTATTTATGCAAGTGACATTCAATATCTTTCCACAAGCTCGTTATCGTTCTACTCTGATGACACTAAAATATACGCTGATCCCACGACCGATTACCAAAACCTTCAAAATGACATCGATACGTTGCAGATTTGGTGTACTGACTAGCTTATTTCTTTGAACTTAGATAAGTGTGTTTTACTGCATGTTGGTAGAAACAATCCAAATTCTCCGTACTTTATTAATGGACGGCTACTGAAAAGTGTGTCATCACATAACGACCTTGGAGTAATAATAAATAGTAGTCTCACGTGGAGTGATCATATCGCCACTGTGTGTAAACGTGCAAACACTAAATTGTTTTTATTTCGAAAAGCTTTTTCAAATGTATCTTTTGATACGTGCTGCTGACTCTACAAAAGCTATGTGCGTCCCATACTTGACCAGTGTGGTGTCCTGATCTCATCAGGGACCAAGATATGTTCAATGTCGAGCTACTAGATTATCCCTTGGTCCTGTTCGGCCGTCCTATCAAGATAGATTGATATCTGCAGATCTCACGACATTTCATCAACGACGTGTTCGTGGTGATTTAATATTAACTTACCGTATTTTAAAATTCAATTTTGGCAACTTAGGCACAGCTTTTACACTCAGCACAGACACTCATCTTCATGGACATTCTTTAAAACTTAAGAAGGAGAATTTCAAAACGCGTACCAGACAACATTTTTTGAGCAACAGAGTCTTCGACACTTGGAACTCATTACCTCAGAATCCAGTGGATTCGCCAACAGTGTACATATTCAGGAATAGAATTGATAGTTATCTATTTAACAATTAGGTTAATTTCTGTGGATGCTAAATTTATTTTTTTTTCTTAATGTACTTTAAAATTTTTGTTATTTTTTTGTACTTATATCAGGATAATGTGTTACTTCATATATTGTCTCCTTTTTGAGCACAACAGGACAGTAGTCCTCTGCTCTTCTATAATTTGTAATAATAATAATAAATTCAAATGAGCTGTTTTATTTTTTATGTTCACTATAGATATAATTAAAATGATTCATTCAGGTTAAAAATACTATCGGCGTTTTTTTAAGTTATTTATCTTATACTACGTGGGATGTTTACACAAATAGTGGTTTTGGTTTTATGTATTAAACAATATTATCGTCCCTTAAATGTTTAGGATTTGTCTCTTTAATTAAGTAGTGAAAAAATAAAAAATATTTTCTAGTATATCTTGCAATGCCGTGCATCTTTTAGAATTCCATGCAAATAGGTACAAAACACCAGTAGCTTGCAAACTTAAGTTTAGTGAGCATTTTACGAAAAATAAATATTGCGGCACTTTGTAAAGCAGAAATAATGATATTTAAAATTTTCAATCCCTTTTCATAACAAATGGTATCTATACATCTCAGATATCGCAAGGCACAATTCCAGATACAAATTTGAATTTCCGCTATTTGAATTCTAATCAAACTTTATCTTTTTGAAAAAAAATGTTTTTCTACAAAACTGTTAAAAGTGGGCTTTTTAATTGTTATTTTTGATGTTAAAAATGTCATTTTTTGACACGCGTGTTAAAAGTAAGTTACTTTTAACACGCGTGTTAAAAGTAAATCAAAAGCACTGGTTGCTACGAAAATTTTGGTTCATAAACATTGCGATCTGTGTGGTATTTTTTGATTTCTTATTTTTATTGAGTTTAAAGTTCTTCCGATTGTTTTGTAGAAAAATATTGTATGATATACGTGTTAAAAGTGATTTTATTTTGTTCGTGAAGTTAAAAAACTCGCTACGCTCGTTTTTTAATCATCTTCACTCACAAAATAAAATCTTACTTTTAACACGTATATTATAAATAGCTATTATATAATTGTCTCACAGAACTACATTTTTACAAATAGTCAAAAGTTGATCTAAATCTGTTCAAATTAATCAATACAGAATTTTTTTTTTTGACATTTTCGATAAATTTTGAGTCGACAAAATTAATATTTTTTGTCATCTAGCTGCGAAATACCTTTATGTTCTAGAGAGTCAAAGTCTTTCTCATTGTAGAACATAAAATAAATGTCAAAATATTTTATCATTTTTCGAAACTTGTTTATGATTTTATTAATTAAACAATATACATTTTAAGTAATATAACATTTTAATACAAAACATGTACATGTAAATTGAATATGCCAATATTGCAGTGAATTCAATTTATGCCCAATGCTGTCAGTTATCATAGCTTTTAGTTTTGGGCGTTCAATGAGGCTCCTGCGGTAATTGTTTAAGTTTACTGTTCACATTGTATTATTGGCTCGTTCCATAGGTTCTGCTGAAGATGGTAACATGTTTTTTGCGATTGAAATTTTATTTTGTATAGAATCTTCTGTATATGTCTCCACTACCATACTAGGATGCCACCCCCCATGTCGTTTAATGGTGGCAATATCGGCTCCTGCGTCGGCTAACGAAACGCGGAAGAACGTTTAAAGCAGTGTCGTGTATAAGTTTCAGGATGAGGCAAATTGAGATAAACTGCTATTTTTAGATTCCTTATTTTGTTGACACATTTTCGTTGACATACTTCACAAAAAATTATGTACTGCGTGATGTAAAGCACATCATTTGCGGTACATCTTCATTTGGTCTGGATTTGAAATCTCGGAATATGAGTTTTGTATTCGGGAATTCTGATAATAATAAATGAATTTTGTGTCCTTTATATCATCGATCGTTATTTTTAGTAGCTCATCTCTTCTTAAAGCGCCACAAACACAAGTGGCGGCTCGTCGTATGAAGCAACTGAGGCCGGGCCTCACTGTAAAATTTGGCTTTCACTGTATATTTTAATACCCCATAATTTCCAAACTGATTGCCTACTACATTTATCAAAAATCAATCTAACCAAATAAAATAATTGCTTAAATCTTAGCCCTCGTATGTTATAACGTACCTCTAGTTTACATTTCAATATCCCACCGTTTCTGTTTCTACACGCGTGGGGAGTCCGGGTCACCCACCAATCCCACCACAGTGAGGCCGAATTTTCTGAGCCTCAAATTGCGTCGCACATGTTCATACGTTATGGTTTCCCTCACCACGCGAGACGGTTAAAATCGATGTTTTTCGGTCCATGTCCGCTCGAGACTGAGGCCCGATTTCTGGTGCCTCAAATTTTTAGTTCAACGGCAAATGGACGATGTGATAGTGGCTAGTGGCCGTAGGTAACTTGTGAACTATAAATTATTTACGTGTGTGATGCGATTAATCGATTGTTCAAATGTTAACACTTTTATTTATGTGTTTTGAATATCCAGTGGCTAGTGTTAGTGGTTGATTAGTTGAATGTGACTTCTTAAATATTCTGAAGATTAGGTGGTAAGCGCGGTGGTAAAGTTTTAGGAACAAGGCAGGTAGGATTAATTTAAAGAAATAAATAATAACTTACAAGGTAAGACTAAATTTAACATAGAATAGGAACCTAATTTAAATATATATTATCGATAGGCTCGTCGATAGTTACTGATAATAATGAATCCCACTCACGATATTGTTTTATCTCTATTTGAAACGCCTTTTCCAATAAGTAATGAAGTAGAGAAACTACAAATTTTGAATAGTCGGCCAACGCTTTAAAATATCCAGAATATGGAAACAAATTTCCGGAAATATCGGTTGATTGTTTACTGCAAATGTATCCAAACATATTTGACACAGATAAGTTGAAAAACGAACTTTATGTTTTGTACAGAGACGAACAATTTTATAATTTAGAAGTTCAGAAAACGGTAGAAATATTATACAAGGAATTTAAAATAATATTCTCGGAAACATACAAATTATTTTGCTTAGTTTTAACAATTCCTCCAATAAGTGTTTCAGTAGAACGAAACTTTTCGTGCCTAAAGCGCATTAAGACATACTTAAGAAATACGATGACACAAGAGCGCTTAAACAACTTATCGATGATGGCTATAGAAACATAACTGTTGCAAAATCTTAGCGCCGATTTCCAATTTTATGAAGACATTATAAATAAATTTTGGAATTTAAAAGACCGACGAATAGACTTGTTTTATAAGAAGTGAAAGTATTAAAACATTTTTGATAAAAGTGGCTTTGTTTTGTATGTATTTTGTAGATAAGTAGTTGAAAATTGGTTTTTATATTTTTTAGTGTTTTAAACACGTAGGAACAATTTTTTAAATTATTAGATGCTGAAACATATTTTTTTTTCTATTATTTATATTTCCAATAAAAATCGAGTTCTGATGTTATTTAGTTTTTTAATTTATGGTTATAGTAGGGCTATTGGCGAAGACCTCCATAATAAAAAATGGTCAACGGAATATTACCTCAGGGGAGACGTGTAAATTTATTCATATTTAGGTATTATTTGGGCCTCACCTCTTGCAGCTACCACAAGCCGCCACTGACAAACACTAATTATTAAAATGGTCTGAAAAGTTGTCCAAAAATGGTTAAATCGATCGATTTCAATTACCTTTACTAGAAGAAATCTGTTATCAGGTGCTTCTTTTAAAATTTCCTCCTTTGTTAGAATTCTGAACTTTTTGGACAGTAGTCAACTGATTTGTTTTTTAAATATGGTATAAGTTTAGGAAATTTTCTGATTTTTACATTTTCTTTGGCATTCAGTGCACTTTTGAACATATAATATGCTGACCATAACGTCGAAGGTTTCATTTTATGTTCGAAATATGCTAGTGATACCGTTTGGGACACTTTTTGAATTTTCTTCAAACTACACCACCCTTTGAATTCGTTGTAGACAATCTCGTACTGTCTCGACGATTTTTTGGGGATTGTGAAACAGCACTTTGTGTCGATTCCATTCTTGAACGCAAAAGTACCATTTCACGTTCTAGATACTAATATAACTATTAATTGGATTAAAGAATGCCTCCAAAAACTCTGTAGAAACAGAAATTGACAACTGCTGTGAAAAAATGAAATTAATTTATCTCTGATACATAGTGGCATGACAATTATTTTTTGTGAAAGGACTCCGAAAATGAAATTTGCTTTATTTTTTTAATTATATGCAATTCTACCTGATGATGGAAATCTGTTAACTGTCAAGTTGAAAAAAAAATACTTTATGACTTTTCGAAGTATGCTCGAAAATATTTGTTTAGATTCAACATCCTGTACTTCGAAAAAGAAAATTTCATTTGAATTACCCACCTTAATTTTTATTGTAGTGTCTGATTGCAACGTTATAATGAGTAACTGAACACCCCGTATAATACAGGGTGTTAAAAAAAGAGTGTAAAATATTTCAGGAGGTAATAGTATGAACCAAAATAAGCAGAAAAGTCTTAATAAACATGGGTCCGCAAAGTAACGGTTGCGGAGATATGGACCACTATTCGTTTTTCATTTTATTTTATTAGGAATAAACCGAGAAAGGAAGCTTTTAACAAATAAAAAACAAAGTTACAGAAGATGTTTAAAGTGCCCTCCGTCCATTTCCAAGCAGGCACGGCATCTTCGTCTCAACGATATTCGAACTCTTTCGAAAACACCCTCCTTGGTTTGGATTTCTTGACACTTTTGATTAATCCGTAGCTGTAGCTCTTCCAGGCTATTTACAGGAGTACCATACACTAATGTCTTCAAATATCCCCAAACAAAGAAATCTAGAGGGTTCAGATCAGGCGATCTTGGAGGCCATAAAACAGGTCCGGCCCTCCCTACCCATCTATGTGGAAAAGTTTGGTGTATATGCTCTCTAACGGCCATGGAAAAATGAGCTGGAGCCACATTTGTTGCCTCTGATTCAAAGGAATGCCTTCCAAAAACTCATACAGTGTGTTCTGCAGAAAGTTGAGGTAAGCAGCGCCTGTTAATCGGTTTGGTAAAACAGCAGGACTTAGAAACCTGTCACCTACAATACGCATCCAAATATTTAATGAAAAACGTGCCACATAGATGGGTAGGAAGGGCCGGACCTGTTTATGGCCTCCAAGATCGCCTGATCTGAACCCTCTAGATTTCTTTGTTTGGGGATATTTGAAGACATTAGCGTATGGTACTCCTGTAAATAGCCTGGAAGAGCTGCAGCTACGGATTAATCAAAAGTGTCAAGAAATTCAAACCAAGGAGGGTGTTTTCGAAAGAGTTCGAATATCATTGAGACGAAGATGTCGTGCCTGCTTGGAAATGAACATCTTCTGTAACTTTGTTTTTTGTTTGTTAAAAGCTTCCTTTGTCGGTTTATTCCTAATAAAATAAAATGTTTGAAAAACGAATAGTGATCCATATCTCCGCAACCGTTACTTTGCGGACCAATGTTTATCAAGACTTTTCTGCTTATTTTGGATCACACTATTATCTCCTAAAATATTTTACACTCTTTTTTTAACATCCTGTATAAAAATTAGTTAATGTTAATATGAACTATTAAATACATGGTGGTGGTTTTATGATTGTATTGCTGCACTAGACTACATCGAGTATAATAAAAACGTAGAAACCTAAATCTTAAATCTAAGTATTCCTGATACTCTAAAGCTGTTTATTTCTTTAAGATAAATTGTTTGTAATATGTTAGTCTCAAACCAGATTATATCTTTATGCAAAGCAGTTTACTCGTTTTGTTCCATTTTTTTCCAAAGCAGAGTGAAATTTCTTTATAAAAATAAATTTAATATTTGTTTATACAAATAATGTAAAACAGTTTATATATAGCATAATATTTAAAAAAAAATCATATGTACCAGATGATTCATTAAGAATGGGAAATCTCGGAGGTAGATATGGTAGAGACAAAAATACGTTGACGCCGTTGGCTAAACTTGTTTTAATATAATGTTGATGGTTTAAGGATCGTGCACATTATGCCCGCTTGGACTTGCCCGGACGAGCCCGTACCAGCACAGTTCGGACCTGTAAATCTGCACGACTTTGCACCCTTGTCCAGCATGGGTCAGCAACTTTTTGTGCAGGTTAAGTACGTGGCAGACGTTTTGAAGTTTTTAAGTAGTAACTCAGTGTAGTTTGGAAGAAATTTTTGTTATTTTTACTATGCTATATGAAGAGGAAGAGGGGGAAGAAGCCAAGAAAATGAGTAAGTTTTGGGTTTACCCTATCAATAAAAATAGAAAGCTGTATCACAGTATAGGGAGACCAGTAAAAACACTCGGGCCGAAATAATAAGTCGCGCATAGCAGCTCGCGCATCCATTTCAAGCTGCAGATACCTCAGTTTACATCCAACTCTGGGAGTGCGAACATCGGTTATACAGAGCCGTATTAAAGCAATATTTTGAGTCTGATCGAGAAACAAGTCGCTGCGCAGCAGTTAGATGTTTAAATATATCATCTATTAATAGTAATTTAAGTTTCTTTAAATTTTCTAAAGACATAAATAAGTAATAAGTAATCTATAATATACTGTACAAACCATAAATAATATTTTACTGCTATTGCCTTACCTATTAACTTATTTCTTAAGTAGAACATTGGAATATAAATACTTCTCATGAAAGTGTGTGTTTAAAATATACATATTTATATTTTTCACAAATACAAATTTTTATTTTAGAGCAAAGTTCTGTGCAGAGACTTCTAATAGAGAAGATTTATTAGAAAAGCTGCTCAGGATTAGTAATAGTTCATACAAACTATGTGAAATACATTTTTAAAATAATATGTTTTCTAACGATTCGCGCAATAGATTTCGCAAAGAGGCCGTTCCAACGTTTCCTGCACAAGACGGCTCATCTTCAAATTATGTAGATGATCATATTTCTTGTAGTCGCTATAATGAGAGTAAGTCTCAAAACAAAATAATAAAAAATATTTTTTTTCTAAATTTACATTTTACTGCACTTTTATCTCCAATTTAACAATTTTCAAAGTTTAGTAAACATAATTTTTCTGTTCTGAAAAATACTTGTCTTCTGGTTTACGTAGATCATTTAAGACGAAAAAAATTCATAATAAATTATTTGTCCGCTAAACTTCAAACGTCAAATTTTAAATTTAAAAAAATCCCAGAAAAATGTAATTATCACTAATAACAAAAAAGGTAAGTAAATAAATAAAAATGTTTTGTAGTGCAATAATATATATTTTAACCTCTTTTTTTTAGAGTCCAAAGAAGTAAATCAAATTTTCACACTGTATGTTAGTAGCAGTAAATGATGTTTAGTACATGTTGAATTACCCATTTATAACTGTATAAATTAATACATAATGTGGATAGATATAACGTAAACTTTCATGTGGAATAACTACACTTTCACGCGCAAATAAAAATTTCTTATTCCGGTCCTGATCACCGATTCTGTCAATTCTATCGGATGTGCTATCGCACTCACATTTCGAGGTCACCGCAGAAACTGAAAGCAGTTCAAAGTGCCGACAATGGAGTGAAGCTGCTGGTCTACCTATGCTGTGGCTGTATGGTGAATTTTATAATTTATTTTCTGAACTGGAGAGACATCAACAAAATTTATTCGATCTCTTGGATCCTCCTCACCTACAGCACCAAAACATAAGTTTGTAAGGTAAGTAATGTAAAAGAGAAGATTGTTGATAAGCGAGGGTGCCCGACAGTTCGGCGATCATTCACAACCTAACTGGCCGAATATTTCTAACAGTTTGAAACTAATCTCTGACTTTTGTAGAAACAGAACTTAAGGTGTGCAATTTCTATACTTGTGCCACCAAGTATAGAAATTGCAAGCCACCGACGCGACCTGCAGTGATGGCCGTTGCAGGTGACGGTCCATGTAGGTGCTGGTCTAGTATGTGATGCTTTCAAATTTAAGTAAATGAGTTATATGCCACATGACGGTTCAAACCAAGAATGACTTGCCAGCCTGATTTAATATCAACATTTTTTTTATTAGGGACAGTGTCTCTGCTTTTACTAACAGCTGATTATAAGTTGATATTAAAAAATTGTGTTCCGATTCCTGAATCCTGTAAGAGAATCCAGAGTATTTAAAATATACAAATAGAACTGCAGAAATGAATTATGTAACTGTCGGTAACTATTATTTGCAATTTTTCTAAAATATTTAAAATTTTGTTACACAGTATACGATATACCTTTTTATCTTTTTTGATATCCAATGAGCAGCATGGGCTTTGTTGAAGGTAAATCTGCTATCACTAATCTAGTCCAGAAAACTCAATTCAGTACTGAAAAGAGTGTTATTTACACTGACTTTACTAAGACTCTTGATAGACTTTTAACCATGTTAGTCGAGCAAAATTGATATATTTAGGCTATCTCATTCTCTTTTGAAATTTTTACTGTCGGATACTGGTTTGTTCATTATTGTGGTTTTAAATATCACATGTTTCATCAAATATCTACCGAATCTCAAAGTTCTATAGTCGGATCTTTTTGTATCATTCATGAATGACATTGTTGGAGACTTACAGGTACACAGTTTAATGTATGCATATGATTTCAAGCACCTGACAGGAATCCTATTAAATTTAATTAAAAATTGAAAAATGTAATACTTCATATACCATGTATTACAGATCTTGAAGTAAATTTGAACGCATTTTATCTTTAACTAAACATATTGATACTATAACGTCATCCCCTTTCAAGGTTTTGAGTTTATAATATAAGAAATTCTAAATAGTTTGTCAATATCTCGCTGAAAGATTGTGAAAAAACTGAAAATAGCGATTTAGAAAATGCCATCTAGCGTCATTATTTTTCAACAGAAAGGCTGAACTATAAAGGGATAAGAATATACGAGAAATAGAATTTCGTCGAAAGAAAATTTATACTGCCACTTGTTTAGGTTATGCAAAAATACAATAAATTAAATAAAAAATATAATTATCCTTGACGTAAAATAAAATTCAATATTTAACCAAACAGAACACATAAATATTCTATAATTCGTAGAATAAACTTTATCTGCCCATTTTCGGGCACATAAAGCTTAGTTCTTAATATAATGTTGTCTACAACGTTTTGAATACTTGTGAAATATACCTACCTAAGAGCAGTAAAAATTCTGTCGCTTAGATATTCTACATTTTTACAAGGATTGTAATAAATTATTTAATTATTTATAATAATGATATTGATGAAGCAAACATACTGTAGCTTAATTACATGCTTCTTCCCTTACACAAAACAAAGCAACAATTAAATTAATATAAAAGATAACAACTAGTATAGCATGAAAATTTATGTACGTACATATGGCAAACACCACTAAATAATCAAATAACTGCAGGGGACAGGCACAACTGGAAAAAATAAATCAATCTAAAATTGATTTTTTTTTAATTTAAAACGGCTAACATCATAAACACCAGAAATAAGAATATTACGAGCCTTGAGTATAATAGTCAAGGTTGTTAGCTACAATACTAAAGCTGTTCATAAGAGAGTAACTAAAGAAAACTTTAAAGACAGAGTGCGGGGGGCGTATTCTGTGCTCTGGGAGATATAATTGTAATTTAGATAGTAGATAAGAACTGCCCACAATACGATTTATAATTTTATGCAAAAACATTAGAATAATTTTATCGCTTCTACTATCAAGTTGCGGTACTTTAAGATCACTTCGAATAACAAGATAATGATCAAACGGTAGATTGGTGCAATATTTCTTATAATAATGGTATTTAATAAATTTATTTTGAACAGTTTCAATGGTTTGCTTGGACGACTGTTTGGATGGACTCCAACTGACCATATTCTAGGTGAGAATGTAATGGAAAGGTATTATACCTATAAGTGCTTTATAGTATCAAATCATAGGTGATACTTTGAATGTGATTATTAAATTTTAAGTCATTTTGAAAAGTAATACCTAAAGCTTTTATAGTTAAACATCTAGTTAAATGGGTGTCACTAATGTTATCCATATTTTTACATCGACAGATAGCTAGCGCCCCCTAGTCGTGACCTCAACACTGTTTACATATTCGTAATTACCACATCAAAAAATATAAGGCTACAAATTTTCAAAACAATCGGTCCATACGATCTTAAAATATAGCAAAAAATTGAAAATATTTAGTCAACTTTAACACCCTGTAGAATGAAAAGGAGCAACAGTTCAATAAGGCATGTTGGTCTCAATCGTTTTATTTTGACGTTGATAATCTGCTCTTAAGCTATGTACCATTATTAATGACTTACCCTGTATATTTCTAGGTATTAATATTGTGTGAAATTAGTCTGCTGACTAAAACCCCAACCAGTGTTGAATTACACCCACAATATCTAGCCATATACTGTATTGTAAAAGTATTTTAAGCTAATATAAATCAATTCTCCTACAATTTTTGTCAGTGAAGTCATATGTATGCTCTCTGATACCAAACATCTAGATGTGCTAAGTATGCTAATGAACAATTCCATAGAAAAAGCAATAATTCAATAATTTTATTAGTTAGATATTTGATTCAACTTAAAGGAGGCCACCTAAAGAAGCAATCCTAAAAATGCATAAATAGATCGAATCTCATCTATTGCGGTTGAATTTGCGAGTTCCCAGTTTCAAAAATGAAGTTATAGAATGATTTCATTAAACCGGGTTAGCTAGATTAGTTTTTATTTTAGACGATTATTAAATATAGCTTGTTTGGTATCGAAGATCATACATATGCCTTCATTGACACGAATTTTAGGAGAACTCAACCCTTAGTTTTAAAATGCACCTCGTATGTTTTGCTTGAGTACAGATAAAACACGTTCCTCTTTAAATTACTGACTACCATTAACAGTCAATAAAAACTGTGACGTTGATATACCATCCCTTTGAAAAGGGGATTGTAATAAAACATAATTTATTATGCAAATTTCGAATCCGTAACATCTGAGCAAATTTCGTTATCGAACCCAAACCGTATTTTAACCAAAGTACCAGGGCCGACCGGCGCGGCGCCTAGACAGCAATCAAAATATTAGGCAATAAGGGCACAGTTGAACACATTTACAAATGAGTTGCGAAGTGTTAGACAAGCCGATCCGCCCAGGACATCATGGGTGGCTCTGAGAAGCGCCGCCAGAACGCAGCCGTGTTGTTTATGTCCGAGTATCGTCTACACATGGCCCTTTTATAGACGTTTAAGGAACCGTTTGACCCCTTTTTGACAAAAATTGTCTCTTTATGGCCCCTGTCACGTAATAGCTGGAACACTACGAAATAAAAATTTTATTAGAAACCCTAAATCTGTTATGGTAGTCCTATTTTTACCCATGTGTGAAGAAGCCTCGTCTATAAAAATAGCTCTAATCCAAACAGGTTCAATAGGAAAAGAGAATAATACATTTTTCGTTTCGAATATTTGACGTTTTAAGAGACATATCTTTAGAAGAAATTTTGAAATAGCTCGCAAATTGTTTATTATTTCACTTCCTTATAATTTATTTATAATATCTAGGATACGAAATATATAAACATACCCGTATCACCCCGGACATTCATAATGCCCACTGCCATGAAATCCCGAAAATAATGATCCTTGGGTTGTTATGGATATGTTTGAAATATTTAGCAGTGACATATTCAATCAGTCAAGACCACAAATCAAGAAACGTCAACGCTATGACCTTTTATAGTTTTTATTTCGTATGAAGTGAAATATAAAACGTTGTATGCACCACGAGAGATACTAGGATGATTATGCCCTTAAGCGACTTGCAATCTGTCACCTGCGGGCGTAATCATCCTTGGATCTCCTTTGGTACATAAATAACTATATTGATTGCTATGAATGCACTAAAAAATAGTTTGAAGAAAAACATTCTTAAAGTTGGGTTATAATAATGGCTTCTGTGAATTTCAGTTAAAGATAAAAATATGTAATCTTCAACAAAATAATGGCACATTTTACATTTAATTTTTTATTAGCTGTACTATTAGATTTCTAATAAGGTGAGCATGACTAACACTCAGACAGCATTGGATCTCTTTCTAAATTTAAAAAAAAACAAACTGATAAAAGTTACTATTTTTTTAATATCATTTCATTTCATAAAATGTTTGTCACAAGACAGAACGAAGAATATGCAGTTCTCATCTAAAAATACAATTAAAATTAATAAAGAATTGTAATACTATAAGGCAAGACTACTAGTGATATTAATTTAGTTAATCTGCGATTCTAAAATAATGTAACCAAATATGAGTGAAAATTGAGGTTAAAATAGATTATTTGAACTTAATTCGCCATGCACATTTGATAATTTCAGCAAAAGGAGGTACAAAATAAAATATTTAAATTACTTAAATCTTCAAAGTACGTATCTCCCACCTCAAAACAAGCACGAATCGGGTCTTTGAGGTGACTGTATAAGTAAAAATCACAAGGATTAAGGCCAGAAGAATGCAGTGGCCAAACAACAGGTAGAATGCAGTGGCCAAACAACAGGTCTATCTTCTCCAACTATTCATGCATTTACCTTCTGGGAAAAATTTGGTACTACCAATGTCGCTCAACCAAAGAGTAATGTGCTGGGGCACCATCATGCATGAATCAGGTATTTTGCCTAACTGGCAATCAAGGTAGGCGTCCACTAGAAGCGTCGGGTCGGGGCGGATGGCAACGCAAACATCAGCTTACTTTCAAATAGAAGTGCGTCTACTGGTAGGCGACTCACCCGTCCCATTGCGCTCCGTATGCACCTTTAAACTTCATCAAGAATACCGCATAACTGTTTTCTAAAAAATTAGATAATCTTCTTCTTTTAGGCGACGCGGCATATGAGATCCTTTAATACACTATAATACATTCAACTTCTGGTAGAACTCACACGTCTCGTGAGGATTTTCTCAATCCATGCGTATTATGGCTATGAAAAATATTATTTATTATAAAAAGTTTCATCATAAGTAAAGTATACTAGGTTAGAGAAATTAAAATTGCTGTTAAAAACAATAGGTGTTAATAAAATGCTTAATGCATCAACAATTATCATCATCATCATCACCACCGGAATTACCATCGTCATCATCATCGTTATCTTGGTCATTTGCATCATCATTGTCATCATCATCGTCGTTAATATCAGGGACATGACCATCATTGTCCTGTGAAATAGATAATAATAGGCATGACAATTTGTTTAAAAGAATTAAGGTAGGCCGTTTAGTATCCGCCACTAAAATTTTCAATTTTGTGAAATTACTGTCTATTTTAGTTATTATCTTTAAAAATAGCGCACATTGTACCGTCACCTGCAACTACCGTTACTGCAGATCGTGTCGGTGACCTGCAATTTCTATGCTTGGCCGCACTAGTCCAAAGTAAGTTATGCTCCCACAAAAGTCAAGAATTGCTTTCAGACTGTTAGAAATATTCGACCAGTTAAGATGTGAATGTGTCGCTGAACTGTCGGGCACCCTCGCTTATCATCAACTCATATCTAGTTACCTTAAATAAACTGCAAGTCTTTCGTCAGATAATACCGCTCTTGCGAAATCTTGTGTTTTGGTGCTCTATGCAAGGACGATCCAAGAGCTCGAAAAATTTTTTTTGTGAAATAAAATTCTCCATACAGCTTTCTCTTTTTAGTCATAGGATGAACCCAAAACCTTCTCATTTTCCTGGTTTCCTTCACAAATGTGGCTGGTCCGTGTAGGTCCGTGCTGGCATAATGTGCGCGATCTATTAGTCGACTGAATCAAGATATGATATGTCGAGATTGTCGTTAATGATTCAAATAACTTTTTATTGGAGGGACATGAAGATGGAAATACACATTTATACAGTATGCGCCATAAGTATGGAATAAATTCAATAAAAACGAAACAATTATTTTTTGGGAAAAATCCTCAAACAGATCGATTTTTAATTTAAAAAATACATATTTTAGCGTAAAATTCGATTTTCAAATGTCATTTGTTTTCGAGTAATGACGTCATCGATTTTTTTTTAAATGGCAACACCATATTTTTTTCCTTGATTCTGAAAGATCGTTTAATTCTCTATTAGACAGTACTAAAATTTTGCCCTCTTACATAGGGAAGTTTTCGAGTAAATGACAATTGAATGTTAGAAAACGTAAATTTTATCCAAAAGAAGTAACAATTCTGAGGTATGTAAAATAAAATACAATTGATTAAATTTTATACTTAAATTAAATGTTCGAATTGCCATCCACCAACTTCTTGACAATGCGCAAGTCTGTGAAGAAATTCTTCTTGCACATTATGAATGATTTTTGGGATAACTCTGCGTATTTCGCCCCGAATGCGATTTTGAAGTTCTTCTAAATTACGTGGTTTAGTAATGCACACTTTTGACTTCAAGTATCTCCATAAAAAATAGTTAAGAGGTGTAAGATCTTGCAGGCCATTCTATCGGTCCGCGTCTGCCGATCCACCTCCTAGGAAAACAGTTGTCCAAAAAATCTTGTCCAGGGCGCGCATAGTGCGGAGATGCACCGTATTGCTGAAACAATATGGTATCGTCAGGAATGTCAGGGTCATTATCGTTAGGAAAAATTACTGCAAGGGCTGGAACAAGGTCATTTTCTAGAAACTCTAAATATCTTTGTCCTGTAAGGGTTCCTTCAAAGAGGCCTCTGCCATCCAATGAGGATCTTCCCGACTCCAATATCTGCAAGTTTGACGGTTTACTGTACCATTCAGACAAAATGTGGCCTCATCTGAAAAAAGTATTTGCCGGTGTAAATTTCTATTTCCTTGACATAAATCCATTAGAATTTCGCAAAAGTGTAAGCGGCGATCATCTTCATTGAGTTCCTGCACAAGTTGAATTTTGTAGGGATGATATTTTTCCTTCCTCAAGATACATAGCACTATGCTCTGACTACTAATGGTGAAGAATTATGAATTATCGTGACTTATCAAAATGTTCTGTTTCTGATTTTCATTAATGCTTGGACGTCCAGGTTTTGGAATATTTACAACATTGCCAGTTTCTCTAAATTTAGTCTCTACCTTACTGACTGTTGATTGAATGATAGGGCGATCTGGATATTTTTCATTAAATAAATCGCAAACTTCCTGCTGAGTTCTAGTCATATTCCCGCATCCGATAAGAATTAAAATTTCAATTCTTTGAGTAACAATTAAATGTGCCATAATACTTTAAATTGAATAATAATTTCTATGTTGCTTCAATACTTATTAGAAAGTCGGTGTGACAATGACACTTTGCAAAGATTTTCACCTACGTGATCCATAAAAGAAGTATGGAATTCGAAAAACTAAACTTGATAACGTTTTTGCTTTATTTTAATTGGTTTACGTTTTCTAACATTCAATCGTCATTTACTCGAAAACTTTCCTATGTAAGAGGGCAAAATTTTAGTACTTTCTGATAGAGAATTAAACGATCTTTCAGAATCAAGGAAAAAAATATGGTGTTGCCATTTAAAAAAAAATCGATGACGTCATTACTCGAAAACAAATGACATTTGAAAATCGCATTTTACGCTAAAATATGTATTTTTTTAATTAAAAATCGACCTGTTCGAGGATTTTTCCCAAAAAATAATTGTTTCGTTTTTATTGAATTTATTCCACACTTTTGGCGCATACTGTATAGCCTTCTGTAGGAAAACGCTATTATATTTTCTAATTTTTATCACTACAAATTATGATTTGGAAAATCTGAAGTTTGCGTTGGTACTTATTTTTTTTTGACATCACACACGAAGTTTTTCTCAAAATTAATTCACCACCCACTCTCCATAATTAACTAGTGATGCAGTTAGAACAGTAAACACGTTTTGCAACCGCCATTTCGAATGCTATTTTTATTTGTTTAGATTGCAAGTATGTAATGACAAATAGTAGAATCCCAAATCGTGTGTAATAAAAACCTTACGAGGTGTGTAATGGACATATTAAAATCACCATTTACATTTTTTCTAAGAAAATGTTACTTACTTCTCAGTTAAGTGCACATTTTTCTGAATCATATGTATATAAGCGGTTCCAGATTTAAGTGGGTTGTTTACCACCTAAATCGGTTATTTGTCTCAGAATGTAAATTATTTCATTTAGCTTAATGGTACATTAGTGCATTTCGGTACTCTATCACGCTGTTAAATCAATTAAGAGCGCCTCCATGCTAAGAATATGATACTAGATGTTTCTAAAGTAATTGCGTTTCTTCAAAGAGACAATAGAGGAATTAAAAATAAATAATTTTTATTATGAAAGACCACAGGTGGCTTTAGAAAGTGTAATACGTTTAGTGTGTGCGTGGTATACTGTATTTTTGCCTCTCGTCGGCTTCTCTAAATTGATCTACGCTGTTTTATTTCAAAATGCCTCATTTAAGTTAAGAATTAGCATCTATGGTATTACTGTGTACAAAAAGTTAAATTAGCAGAAGTTTCAGCTCATAGTTAGCATTTATGCACGTACAGAATAAAATTCTAGATTTAATTATTATAACCTTAAAATTGAGGGATCATTCTTTGTCGTTCACCAGAAAATTTTGTCAACAAAAATATTACAGGTGGCGTGGTCAGGTAATATGGAACGCAAGGGTGGGTGTAATATGGATCATATTTCATATTACCCTCACGTATTCCATAATACCCTAACTGAAGAGCCTTTAGAACAAAGTTTACGTGCCGGTTCTCAAGAATATCAAAAGAAAGATAATTTTAGAGATCAGCAGCCTTCAACTATCAGCTTAGGAAACATATCAAGTAACTTTTGCTATCTCAGAAGACGGAAGCTCTTATTAATTCAGATCCACAACCTTCAACTAGTGGCCTGAACAAATGTCGTCCAAGTGATCTATTTCCACTGCCATCAAAAAAAAAAAACCGGTCAACGACCGGTGGAAAAGTACAAATTATAACATCAACGCCTCACAAAGAGCAACTTCTCTCATTAGAAAAAACAGCAAGCCTGTACCCAAGACTAGTGTGATGAAGAAAGTTTTTTCTCACAAGAAGAAGTGTTGCCTTAAAACAAAATCTTAAAAAAATTTCGAACATTCATCTTCAGATTCCAGCATTGATGTTGGATAGAAGAATCATCGCGTAAAGACTATCTTTATTCTCATCCAGAGAGCAACAATTTGGTATCAAACACAGATGCAGGATTCTTTTCTGTGGAGGTAAATTTGCAGATGACGTTCGTGGAGAAAAGTGGATCCAATGTATGAGCAGTCATGGCTGGGCACACGAGGAGTATGCAGGTGTTGAAAACATTTATGACATTTGCTCTTAAAAATTAAATTTAAAATAAAATCTTAATATTCCATATTACCCCACCATGTGTTTCATATTACCCGAAACTTTCTATAATTCAAAATGTTGAAACTTATTCATTTTTTTATTAATGTCAAATCATATTGTCGTTTAAAACAGAAATACTTTAATAAATATTTAGTTCTGTTTCCTGATATAATTGTATTAATAGTAACGGTATTCCATATTACCCGAAATTCCTTTACAAAACGATGTTCAAAGACTGCAGAACACCGTTAAAGTCAATCCAAGACATATTTCTGTTTATTATCTAGTAAGAAATAATTTCAAACAATTTTTGTAGAATTGAGTACCAAGTATCAATTTATAGCAAGTGGTGCAATTCTTTCTAATTGAGAGCCCTTAGGTAATCAGACATTATTCCCTGTTTTTTTTATATATAAGGGATACATGAAGTTTAGTTTTTCAAGCGCTAGTAGATATATGAAAGGTATGATTGGCTGGATAAATTTGGCTATGGAAACAATTATTTTGTAAGACCTTGGAGTGTGTATACGAATAGTTTGAGATCCTCATTATCAATATGCAGTATATAAGAACAACTCAAAAAAAAATCTAAAAACAATACAATATGAATTTTAGAGCTTAAGGAATACTCGTATGTCCTAATACTAAATATTCAATATTCATTTGGACATGTTTAACTGTATGTCGTTAGAAGCACGTCGTGATAAGCATTCTGTATTATTTTTGTATAAAATTATTAATTCTATGATTGTCCTGAAATTTTAGAACTTTTGACTTCCACGTGCCTCGAGCTAATATGCGCTATTCGCACATGATCGCTCAAGACGTAATACTAATTTATTATTTATTATTTTATTTTTTCCAATTTATGTTATACATGAGAATAACAATGTGCAGCATAATATTTTCTTGTGACATCAAATCTATAACTAACTTGTTTTAACTGGTTATATTTTGTCCGTTACTTGTACTTATATTGGTAGTTTTTATAATTTTGACTGCTAATTTTAACCTTCAAAACTTGTAGTATTTAATTATACTATAAATAAATATGTAGATAATTATTAAAACATTAGTAACAATGAATTAGTGTTTGCTGTAAAAAGGCTCTGTATTATTGTTATTATCATTATTACAAAAAGCGATAAAATTGACTTTGTCGTATTAATACCGGCCCAAACATTTTTCTTAAACTCGCATTGAAAATGTCTAGGAATTATTGCAAAGGGGTTTACATCAGAATATTCATGAAAGTTGTGAACATTTGCAATTTCTTTAACAGTGAAACAAGCCTCATCAGTGATTAATATCCTGATGCAAGATAAACTCGTAAAAAGTCACTCGTCGTTCCAAATCTTGAGGCAATAGCTCTTGCATCTTTTGAATGTGATATGGATGTAGCAGATTTCGTTTAAAAATTCGATGTACTAGGAGTTCTTGATAATCGAGTTTCTCGAGATAAACTTGCACCCTTATTACATTACGACATTCTCATATATTATTGAAAAAGTTTCCTGTTTCTGCTGCTTCTTTCACACTTCTTCTACAGTTTCTTTCACAGAAACCTAGCACAAGTAACACTCGCTGAATATAAATTTTTCAGCCATTTTCAACAACAAACAATAGCAGCAGTATTAATTCATACATTTTTTTAAACCTTGAAGTTTTTTAAATGTAAAGTAGGGTAGAGTAAAAAGTGCGCGGGATATTATCATTATTTTTATATTCGATCAGTGGAAAAAAAGTTTGGTATAATTCTACCCTCAATGAACATGTAATATTTAAATGTAATTGAACGCAAAGAAGACTTATAATTGCGGCAAGAATTTAGACGACTTACGTCACAACTGACGTTATATGGAATTGCTTTTATTATCAACATAATTTTTGATAGTTTGTCTCGTTAAAAACAATATACAGGGTGATTAAGGTTTAATCTTGATAACTTCAGGAATCGATAGAATAGGTTCAAATAATGTTATTTGTGATACAAACTTATTTCCAAAAACGCATCGTTTCTCGTTTTTCCCTCATAACTTTTGAACCACTTATCCGATTTAAGTGAAATTCGGAACACAAACACTCCTTATGATCTTACATAAGTTTCTTAAATTTAAACTACCTACCCCTCTTAGAAGTGTATTTTGTATCCTTGTGACTTAATTTCAAAACTACAAAAAAAATAATTAAGAGCATTTTTAGTGTTAAGAAAAAATGCCAGTAATGTTTACAAATGCTGAATATGCCGATATACATTATGTTTATGGTTTCTGTGACGGAAATTTCAACGTGTCAGTTCGAGAGTACCGAACACGCTTCCCTAATAGAAAAATTCCAAATGCACAAGTTTTTATAGATGTACAAACTTTTGCAATATTAATGACACCAATAAATATGCATTTTGCGACATTTTTTGAACTGCAGGCTTATTCGTAATGAATTCTACTTTTAACTTTCTGCATTAGTTCTTAGTTATTCTAATCACCAATAGAGGCTGGAGCTCTAAGAAAGTAAGAATGTTTTGTGAAGGTCATAAAAAAACAAAAAAATTGACAATTTATATTTGTAACTCGTAATTCGTAGTCGTAATCTGTGATTTTTACATTTTAATTTTAAAACAAGTAAAGTAATAACATTTTCCAAAAACAATGTGACCTTATAATAGTCTAATCATTGGTTATATAAGCTTCATATAAACTCAGTGGTTTAATAATTATGATCTGTAAGAGACTTAGACAATCTAGAAAATGGAGGCTGTGTTTTCATAAATTTGGGAATCAAAACTGATGAAAAAGCCAATAAAAAACGCACGTTTTTACTTATATGTATAGATTTTTATTTATACTAAAATATTTTCAGAAACAAGTCACGGCTGAAGGGTCTTTTCAAACTTTAGTATTTTGTTTTGAAAAATGTTACCTTTATTGAAGTTTCTGAAAACATTGTGGTACTTTCCATCCAGAATACGGTGTATTTTGTGGTTTCAGTGTCAGTGTTGTAGACAAGCCATTTTTGTGCCAAAATTTTAATGGATAATTTATTTATTATTAAGTGTATATTTTCACAACTTTATTAATGATAAAAGCCAATATACGAAGGTAAAAATTAAAACAAAGACTACAGTTTTGGCAAGAATTCAGTGAATGTAAGGTCGTTTTAATTTTTAGGTTGACGTTAAACATTGGTCGCTAGCTCATCTAGCAAATAAAAATTTGACTAAAAAAACTGCTTTGCAGTAAGCATTGATCAGTAGATTGTATGGTTTTTTGTTATAAAAATTTTGATTTACAAGCAATCGACAATCGTTGCAAAAAATTAATCATTTTTGAAACTCTGAACATACGATTATGTTAATAACCTTTTGCCACCGTTTTATTTAAAAATCTTTAGAGCTTTCATATTTGCTAAAAAATTGTCCAAAAAAAAAAATGTTTCAAAAAGGGCATTTAAAGTTATGGGATTGTACCAAATGTCATTAATTTATCTCTAGACATTTGGGAATATTAAAGTATCATAAGGAACTAACTTTTTACACCCTAGATGCAATTCATAATAGATGTTTATATATACTTTCCGTCTTATTTTGGAGTTTAGAAAATGCAGTAACTGGTACTATATTTAGAATCACCTTGTCTACTGAATTCTTGTTCCTACAGTGAATATTTATTTATCTCGAATTAAAAATTGTGTCTCCTGAAAAAATGGCAGAGAAATATTATTAAAGAAAATAGATTAAATCTGTTTAAAAATATATTATTTGTAAAAATATTTGTGCTAGAGTACCTTTTTCAATCACTGGAGGTTTTGAACCATAGTTTTTTTTCTGTAAAAGTCTGTGAAACATCTAATTTTGTAGTAACTTTTATAATACTTTTGATAAAAACTGTCTTCTAAATTACAATAAAAGTCCAATATTAGGTGTTTAAATAGTAAAATATTTTAATAATAGGTGTAAGTTAATATTAAAATTTTCAGTCAAAAAATAATCTTTATATTTTAGCAAAATCCGGTATTTATCCGATAATTTTATGACATATGCAGGTTAAAGTTTATATAGAACAGAGAATTTTAATTTTGTAATTTATTATGATTGTAGTATTGAAATAAAGTGATACAACACACGTTTAATCAAGATTTTTTTTAAATTGTAAATTCCCACAAGTAGTAAAAGAACTCAACTTTGGGCCTCGATTCTAAAATGCCTCATTGTATAAGTAAATTTGACTAGGAGTTAATTCCCCATAAAAAAAATGTATATGGGAATCTTATTATTATTAATAATTTATGAGAAACGATAGTCTTTTGTTAACTATTTTTAAACTAAAACAAGTGATTCAAATTTCTCGCGCCAGAAAGTTAGTTTTTTATTGGTTAATTTGTCGCCAAGCTTACCCAACTCCATAAATTCATGTTGTCAAATGTCAATTACCTACTAATCCTAACCACTTAAATGTGTTATATTTTATATTAGCCTAATATAAATGTTATTGCTACTTCGTAGTTTTAATTTGTGTTTATTCTTTCCCTTTGTTAATCTGAAAGCAAATTTGTCAAAAGTTAGCAACGAATTATATTGTTTTTTTCAAATTTACCGCCAAATGGTAGATAGGTAGTTAATTTTTCTTATGTATATATGACTTCTTCGTTTGCTTTGCTCTAAAATAAATATGTATATTTTGTCTGTGTATAAATAATTATCTTATAATAAGTATTTTTGTTTATCGGCGAAAATCGATTCTATTCTATGACTTGTCTTTGAATTTTAATAGTAGCCAAATTATAACATTTATCATAAATGTGCTGAAAATTATTCTTTATACCTAAGAGAGAATTTTGAACTTTTTTAAACTTGTACTAGATGATCGACACACGATTGTGCCGCGATTTTTAACAGACGATCTATATTGCATGGATTTTTCAGATATATTGTAAAACCTGCGATTTAGATTTTCGAAATAAAATGAATGTACTAAGCTTTTTAATATTTAGTTATTTTATGTGTTTTAAAGAGAATTACCTATATTTTTTGTAGCAACTATTTCAACGTATTACTTTTTTATGTTACGACGTATGTATTATCAGAAGTAAACAATCACCAACAAAAAGTGACGAATAAATAAATAATATACCTATATAGTATAGTTCACAGGTATAAATATTACAGTTGTTTGGCTATGATATTTTCTTCTTTATTAGAAAAAGAAAAGACAGCAGTAAATATTTTGTGAATGTAACACATTTGACCTTGGTCAAATAATTATTTATCTCTGTTTATTTATTTTTTATACGGAATTTCCCACTAAACTATTTCGATCGCATCGCCCTCTCACGACGGGGAAACTATTCATATACAGTGTATTTTCCCGTTGTAAGAGGGCAATGCGGACAGGAGCATAAACTTCTACTCAAAATTCTAGTGGCTCTCAAACTGTTTTGAAGCGGTGTCATTAATATTGCAAAAGTTTGTACATCGTCGATTTTCGGAATATGGTTTGCGCCGCTACAATAATCATAATCGTAATGTACCGCCAAGAAATAATCAGCGATTCTTAATCTTTTTGATATCGATAGAACTTTAAGCACACGCCGAGCAGCTCTGCAACTCCATTTATCTCAATCAAATACTGAGAGCTCCGAAACAAGATCATCGAAGGGCTTTCCATCTCCAACCAGTTCAAAGTTTGTTGCCAGGAGATGCTGAAAAATGTTAAAATTTTTGTAGATGGGTTTTAGATTCAACAGAAATTAATCCACAATTTCTGCATAAGGTTTTATGGACCGACGAATCTAATTTCACAAAAGCTGGAAATGTGAATTACCACAACATTCACGTTTGGAGTGAAGTCAATCCTCGATGTGTCAGACAATCTTCATTTCAGCAACAGTTTAGTGTAAATGTGTGGATAGATGTTTTAAGTAATAATCTCTGTGGGCCGCATATTTTGCCTCCTCGTTTAAATGGGGATTTATTTCATGAGTTTCTACAAAACTCTCTCCCCGACGTCCCTCAGTTGGATGGTGCCCCTGCACATTACGGAAGGCAAGTACGACAGTGGTTGGATGAGAATTATCCTCGTCGATGGATTGGATGGCAACCCAACAACCACCCAAATATGTGGATTCCTTGCGAAGGACTTGGTATCCGCGCTCGCCAGATCTGAATCCTCTGGATTATTTCGTTTGGGGCCATCTAAAATCAATTATGTATGATACGCCGATACATACTCGTGAGGAACTGATCCAAAGGATAAGACATGCTTGTGATGACATAAAAAACAATCCTGTTCAAATAGCAGCTGCAATTAATACACTAGTTCGTCAATGCCAAAAATGTATTGAGGCTGGAGGAATGCACTTTGAACAATTATTGTATTTTTTTAGTAGTTGATAAATTTGTTGTAGATCTTGTAATAAGTAGTTGTTTACTGAGTTTATGTTTGAGGTTATTAGTATTTTTTCTTAACACTAAGAACACTTTTTAAATACTATCTTTGACAATGATTTTCACAAACGTTTTTTTTTCTTTTTAAGAGTCGTCCGACAGTGTTCCCGGAAGCACCTCAGCCTATAGACTTATTGTGCACCTATCGACGAGCACAAACATCCATGCTACTACAGTGGGATTCGAACCCACACCGACATAACCGATCCAGACTGGTTCCACGAGCAGTCGCCTCCCAGCCACCTCGGCTATCGCGGCACTCAAAACGTCAGTTTACACAAATCACTGAGTTTTGTTTTCATGGGTTGCTATAACGTTAAATGAAATTGACGCGCCTGGTGCGCTATACTGTCATCAATTTCTTTGAATATCTCAGAAACAAGGCCAAACGTCGAAAAAAAAAACAGAAGACGAGAAAGACCCGAAATTAATCAGTTCAAAGTGGTGTGTAGATGTTTTATTGAAATTAATTATTTTTTTTGTAGTTTTGAAATAAAGTAAGGTCATAAGGACTGTTTGTGTTCCGAATTTCACTTAAATCGGACAAGTGGTTCAAAAGTTATGAGGGAAAAACGAGAAAAAAATTCCTACTTCAACGTCCTCTATCTCGGAAATGATGCGTTTTAGGAAATAAGTTTATATGACAAGTGAACATTATTTTAACCTGTTCTATCGATTCCTGAAGTTATCAAGATTAAACCTGAATCACCCTGTATATATATTTTTAATTTAGTGTAATATATAATTTTATTAATCATTTGTTCACATGACGTAAGCCGTCTGAATTATTTCCGCAACTATAATAATAAACATAAATCATGTACCAAATTTAGTTATCCCAAGTGAAAGTAATTCAGAGGTATTAATAATTGTTCAAAATATTTGGCCCCACTTGGAAGGCCTGTAATTCCGCCTGGGTGTAACTTTATATATACATATATGTTTGGCTAAATTGAAATATTTTGGGACCCCCTACATGCACCTGTTCTGTGTCAGTTCTTATGTGCTATAGACATACAAAAGATGCAGTACAGTATAGCACCTTATCGTTTTTCCTTAAATATTGTGACCATTAATAAAGCTTATTCATAGTCACTAACTGTCGATGTTAGATAAATATGACATGTCAACATGCATGTGTGGCCATAAACAGACATCGTTAGAGGTACCTATTTTCATTTTATTTAATTATATATTTGTTTAATGAATTTGTGGTAAAAATTTTTAGCTTTCATTTTTATAATTTAGTTTTCTTGGCACATTACACTCCCATAATTAACCGATTAATATTGACGTGGTAACGTTGTATTATAAAAAATATTGTGCACATGTTAAATTCGAACAGTGCAGTGGAAAACATTAGGCAATTTCAAAGACATCAATTAAGAACGTTTAATGATCGCAGCGGTCGTTTACTAACAAACCACGCATCGGCATCGCGACGCTCACAGACCGCTTTAATCTCTAACTTTAAACAAAATATCTCACTTTGCGGTGGACCACCCAGCCTGTCGCGGCGTAACTCGTATGACCCGGGCTTTGAAATAATAAACATTTCCGAACCCAAAAGGTACACGAACATAAAACGACGTGCTCATGTCAGGATCTTTCCGAGGCCCGAAATAGGGCGGATTAAGAGGCCCTAGTTCCCCAGTTGGACCAAGATGTTCAAATATTTAATCTGTATTTACTTCTTATCCTTTGTACATGCTTTTTTTCATTTATACAGGGTGTTCCTTTAAGAATGGAACGAAAAACTCTGATTAGAAAAAGACTAAATATCTCGAGAACGATGTTTCCTAGCGAATTTTATCAAGAGCAGTTTTTTCATCAAATTAATAAGGTGTTAATATTTGTATTGAAAAAATACTTTTCACCACTGGCGTTGAAGTTTAGGGGGTTCAAAACAGAACAAAATCCCATATCTACGCCACTGGGCATAGCCGGAAAAAGTTATTCACGTCAAAATATAAATCTTTTATTATGATTACTTGCTGTATACTAAGTTTCAACAAAAAATATTTATTTGTTTAGTAGATAATAAAGAAAATAACATATTTTTTTAGAGTTGCTCTGTATCACGAAAACGGAGCGCTATAGGAAGAAATGTTATAGGAAAGATTCACACTCTGTATAATATACGAGCCCTAACAACTAAATGTTCGGACGACAGTTTATTTTTTCCAAATATATTCAGTTTCCATTTTGAATTCAATTAGAATTTTTTCTGCTGAAACTATACCAATTATTGTCATAAAACAAAAGTTATAATCTTTTCAGAACAATGTTTACTCCAAACATAAATTATTTCTTTAAATATCTAACAACAAACTACAAAATAAAGTGACAAGTAAATGTTCGGACAATCTTAATTAAAGAACGTTCTTAGGGAAATTAATAGGATGTAACGTCCCCTTTGGCATCTATTACCGCCTTGATCCTCTTTGGCATAGTATCCACCAAAGATTTACAATATTGTGGAGTAAATGCATTCCAAATTTCTTGGATTTTGGCCTTAAGTGCTGGAATTGATCGCTGGGGGCTATTTCTTAAGGATCTTTTCATGTGATGCCATAGTGTTTCGATGACATTTAAGTCGGGACTACTCGAGGGCCAGGACAAGACACTAATTTGATTGTCCCCAAACCATTTTTTGGTACTCTTAGCTGTATGGCAGGATGCCCCATCCTGCTGAAATATGAAATTCCCATGTTCATAAAGCTCCATCGTACTTGGCAACAAGTTTCTTTCCAAAATGCCTTGATATTTTTGGGCATTTATGGTGCCATCTACAAACTCAAGCCTGTCTACACCATTAGTGGACATGCAGCCCCAAATCATAACACCCTGTGGGAACTTTACTGTGCGCTTAATACAATCTTTATGAAATGCTTCAGACTTCGTTCTTATCACCCGTTTCCGAAAATCGCCAACACAAACATCAAATTTGGATTCATCACTAAAAATAATTTTAGCTCAGTCTTCTTTGTTCCATTGTACTTTAGATTTTGCCCAAATAAGACGTTTTCTCTTTTGTATGTCAGTGAGCAGTGGCTTTTCTTTGGCCTAAAAATGTGAATTGCTTTAAAGTGCGCTAAGCTAATTATTACAATTTTTTGTATTTCAATCACAAATAATATTTACTTTATAAAATCCATATCCAGCTTTGTGTATCCACTGTCTGCAACATTCCCTTGAAACATTTAAATCTGCTTCTTCATTCCATCGTGTTTGAATATCCCGTACCGTACTCCTTCTTTGTTGCTTGCAAATTTTAACAGGAACCCTTTTTTTCCTTTCTGTTACAATCCTTGGTCGCCCAGAACTTTTGCCGCGGACATCAAAGGATTCCGTTTCCCCATACGCTTTTATTACCTCTCCCACGGTTGATTTGGCAATATTGAGGTCTTTTGCTATTTTTCCCATAGTTTTTCCGTTGGCATATTGTCTTATTATGATTTCACGCACTTTTTTATCAGTAGCAACTCCGCGAGCCATTTTGTTCGCGAATGCACTATTGCTAATGTCATAAAAATATATTAATTTTGCCATGGTGACAGATGGCATTTTTTTTTCAGAGCTTGCTTGTATTTCATTGATGAAAAGAATCTTTGTCCGAACATTAAGTTGTCAGCAAATTTCGTTAAATAAACATTTAAACTATTTGCCAAAGCCAGCAAATCGATAATTATTAAAATAATGAATGATTTATTGGTCAAAACACTTGATTTAATAATTAAGTTTATGTAGATTTTTTAAATTCCAGATGTAGTACTCAAAAACAATTTTTAATTATAAATATAATAGTCCGTCCGAACATTTAGTTGTTAGGTCTCGTATTATGTACCTACTTATACATATTTTAGAAAACCATATTTTACACAGCATGAAGTAGTGACAATTGGGCAATTTATAGAATCGCATTTACATGATTCAATTATTTAAAAAATCAGATGAATAATCGAATCTGTATAACTAATAATAATAGGGTTGTAGAAAGAAATTAGGAATTAGAAATTATATGTAACAGTAAGTAAAAGTGTATACTTATCTTCCCGAATCCTTTCGAAACGAACACATACTTATTCCTTGTCCTTCTCGTGAATGACACTCGCGAAACGCTAATATTTTTTTTGTAAAATTTAATATAAGACAGCGATTCCTTATTTATTGGTAACATTTGCCATTTATCAACAAATAATTTTAAACGACCTTCTGATTTACTGACCTCCTGTTATAATAGTGAGAACGCTGCTGGTTGTTCTGGCGATACCTCTCTGGTCTTTTCCTTGGAACTTCCTGCGTTTTCCTTCGAGGTAACCTCTTCGGAGTCCGATTAATTTGACTCCCTTTCCCGGCTTCATAACGTTGCGAAAGGAGGTTATTGGAGTTTACCATTTGAGCTTTTAAACCTGAAGCCTGTGCCATGGGCTTACCAATTTTGTTTTGAGGCCAGAGTTGTCTGAGAATCCTGAACTGCTCGGATTCTGCTATCGAAATCTACATGTTTATTTATTTCGACGAAGCCTTCATATAATCAATATTGAACATCACTTAAGGTAAGTTCATTGGATCTTTGGGTTAATATCTCTTATTATGAAACGTTAAATAAGCTGAAATATGATAAAATGACAATATCCACTCATGCAAAAGAAAATAATAATTTATTAAAGCTTAAAATTGTTTAGTTTGTACTTTTACTTTTGGATAAAATGTTTAGTAGTGTGGAAAAGTAGTAATTTAAAGTTATTTTAACCTATTCTATAAATAAGTATTTTTATTTTATCCCATAATAATTTGTGTAATCCTTCTTTATCAAATTTATCTAGATTTGTGAATCGCAAGTTTGTATATGTAGACTATTAAATTTTAGTTTATCTCGAACTTCGTGATGACCCAATACAATTCTTTACACGAAACTTTAAGTGTACCCGTCCTTGATATTGTTAATATATTCTATACTGTAAAATGTGGTACAGCTCAGTCTCTAGAGCCACAGTGACATTTTAGGATAGAGCAATTTAATCGCATTTATTAACGGACCCAACGTATGCCTGCGAGAACCGCGCGCTACTGATCGTTCGGGTATCTTCGTGCGTTTAGGTTGCCATCTTTGGCTGCTGTTTTCACACCGGTATAAAATAATGCGTTTTAAAAACTCAAATTTAACGAGCATCGTGGCACACAAATGTCAACAGATGATATGTACCTACACTTGATTATTAATAATAACTTATTATGTGACTTGTGGCAATAAATATTTACATATGTATACGAGTATGAATAACAAAAATTGCAGCTACCATAAGCCAAAAACTATAGCCGCAGTTTTCCTTACCATTTATCTAACAATACCTATTTATTATTCAATTGTTGCAGTGCTTACCGTTGTCTTCAAATATTTTTTATGCGTGAGATCAGTGAAATTAGGTATTGTATTATCTTTTGTCGCAACAAATGTATTTTATAATACTTCAGAATTGGAAAAATTAATTTAATCTGTCATGTTATCCAAAAATATCAGCGAAAACTAAAAGACGGTTATTTTAGTTTAATCGTTGAATGATGCTCAAGGTTTAATAGATATACTCTTATTATTAATGTGAATCAAAATCATTTTTCATTATTCTGGCTGTAGACATAAATAAACATGTATCCTTCATATAATGGCGATCACATATTAGATAATTTATCATTTTCTAATTAAGGTCCGCAAGATTGAGTATTTTTAATTTTTCTACAGATTCTGGAGAATGTGAAACATTTATTTATTTTGCATGTAGGAGTTCACAAAACTGAAAAAGCAGGCTGGAAATAAATTATTATTTTTTATATTATATATCTATCAAGTCAAGATCGATGGTTATAATGTTACTGGGAAAAAATAGCTAAATTAAGGTGTGAAAAAAGTTTCTGGATTCTCCGGGGCAGCAATTAAGAATATTGGAAACAAATTAACTGTCTATTTACATTTCTTAATATAAATACTATTATATAACGTGATGCGAGAAAGTATGTACATGGAGATAAAATAAATTAATGATTAATTTCATCATCAGCGTGCTAGTTTATATAATATTATTGATAAATACAAGATGATTCTAAAAGTAGTAGCATAAATTTAACCGCGATCTCTAAACCTCAGTATAAGATGAAAGTCTACAGTGCGTCCATAAAGTAACGCATAAATTTATTATTAGCTAAATAAGCAATATTATTAAAAATTCCCGCAACAGGACGATTTTTGATTTTGATATACTGATTTTCAAATAATAATTTAATATACAGGGTAACCTACCTTCGAGTATTGACGTCATCACCTGTTTTTTAAATGGAATACCTTATTTTTCCTCATTTCCCTTGCTGAGCTGATTCCAAAATTGTATCACAAGTTGCTTCAAATTAGTACAGGGTGGGCAACAATACCATCAGTTTTAAATTTTAATTATAAATTTAAAAAAATATATTCTGCTGATTTTAAGGGATACATCGGGGCTATAATAGAAATAAGTATTATTTTCAACTAAATGACTCATACATTCCAAAGTACTTAATTTTTTGTATATAAATCTGAAAAGCATAAAGAAAATGAATCTCTTGGTTCGAAAATGTGTGACTTCACTGGGGATATCATATCAAAAATTCAGTATTACTATTAAGGGTATTAGAAGCAATTGGCATTCATGTTAATTAGGTTACTTAATATGAGTATATTTTTCTTTTGAATTAACATTCTGATGCAGTGATTCTATTGAGAAACTCACGGAAAAGCCTGATATGTTACTTAAGGTAAGCAACAATCGTTAATTCCTTACGATATTTCAATTTTTCTCAGGTAGGCATACCTATTAATCTATTAGTTATAAATGAATTGCTATGCAGATTATTTTTAGGTATCTAGGTATGTCAAAGCACTGTTAGTGAATTCGAATCAATATGTTCTGTGTACTAGGTAGGTCAGTTTCGACACTTTTAGAAGGTTTCTTTTATTCTCCGAAAAGATAGTCCAAATGTCACGGGAATATTTTTGAGAAAAATTGAATAACGAAAATTTCATTTCGATATCTTGAATAGTTTTTATATAGTATTTTTTTTAATTTTAGGCCTTTTCTATGATGCTCCATATTACATACGTATTATGTTTCATTAAAACATATATGTGTTTGTTATAGCAGCGGAAGAATGTATTTACAATGTATAAATATTAATATAATAAGTAGAAAAGCTCTCACAGAAAACGACCAAAATTTAAAAATATTATGTAAGTATCTCTTAAACAAATCAAAATATCGAAATGTGATTCTCGCTATTCAACTTTTCTCAAAAATTAAGCTCTAAATATCTTGGCTACTTATTTCTGTCCTTTCGGAAAATAGATGAAACCTTCTATACCTAAGTGCCCAAATTGGACCATCCTGTACAATAAATAAAAAAAATTACATTGTAGTCATAATATAAAATATATTATAACAATGTAACTATACAACTGCCTGTAAAGTTACTTTGTAATTTTACAAGTAATTGTGGAAGTTACATTGTACAAATACTTTTTGTATTGTAAAATCACAAAGTAATATTACAATTGCAAAACCTAAAATTACACCACGAAATAAATTTACAACGTAATTTTACATTTTATTTGTAAAGTCACAATTGGTAAGAAAATTGCAGCAATAATGAGTGGTAATTAAATTGCCATCTATTATAAGACGAGTGCGCATCCATATTCCGTGCCAAAAGATTTGTTGTCTCCGTTCTTAAAGAATGCGGAGAGAGGTGAAGAATACATAATTTTCTCACTAGATGGATTGTAAGTACGAAAGAAAATAGAAATGTACAAATCTATATATATATATATATATATATATATATATATATATATATATATATATATATATTATCTTTTCAGATAAGCAAGCGTTTATTCGTACTTAACAAAATTGAATATACCTACCTAACGGATGAATCAGTGAAGTAAAAGAAAAGCTCTAAATATAATGTGATTTTGTTTCTAAATACCTATATATAATAAGATATATCTACATTTTTCTCAAAAAGTATTTTTAACTAATGTTTATAAAATGAATTTTTATATATTAGCAAATTTTAAATGTTAACTATTTATGCAAAATTTTGTTATTAATTGATTTAATACATAATGAAAAAAATATATTTGAGAAGAATTTAGTTATATAAAATCCTAAACCTTTTAAAATTGACTGGTAAGGAAATCGATCTCTTGTATTATCGGAAAAACAACTGGTATGAATAATGTTTGTTTACAATTTGTCTGATTGTTATGTTTGGCAGCGGTTGCCATGGCTCAAAATGGCAGCCATTATATGACGCTAGTTCGCGCATCCTCCAAACACATTCTATATTTGTCTTTATCTATGGTTACTACATTCAGAAACAATGCTCATGTCAAATTTTCATAAAAAAAGTATGGACCAACAATTGTATTTCTCATAATACCAGCCCACACATTGACGATTTGTGGTCGTTGCGTATGGTATTCTTGCATCCAATGTGGATTTTCCTGAGACCAAAAACAGGTGTTTTGCCGACTAACATGCCCGTTCAAATGAAACGTTGCCTCGTTGGAAAATAAAACGTTAGCAATGAAATTGTTATTTCCATTATTTTGGAGCATCATATACGTGCAGAATTCTTCGGTCAACGTCGTCTTCAGCTAATTCATGGCTGAGACCTAACTAATAAATGTGTTTGGGGTGTTTTTAATAGTTTATAAAAGTAGTTGTAATAACAATACATAATTTCATATAATTTTTATTATCTATATTTATTCATTTATAAATAACTTGTAGTTTTAGTATTATTGCCCACCCTGTATCAATTTGAAGCTACTTGTGATACATTTTTAGAATCAGTTCAGCAAGAGAAATCCAGATATAGGGCAAAAATGGAGTGGTCCATTAAAAAAACGGTGCTGACGTCATTATTCGAAGGTAAACCACCCTGTATATTAAATTATTATTTGAAAAACCGTAAATTAAAATCAAAAATCTGTTTCGGGAAACTTTAATACTATTGTTTATTTAGCTAATAATGAGTTTTTGCGTTACTTTATGGACGCTCTGAATATAAACATGTATTCTAAAATGTCTCCTTTTCGACCTACAGGGTGTGGAAAGTTAGTTCTTGATGACGGATTTTAATTAGTATTTGCTAAACGCATAAAGATAAATTAATGAAATTTGACACAATCCCGCTTTTTATGTTCATTTTGAAAATCTAAAAAGAAATTAATACATTTTGTCCAAGGGTGGATAAAACAAGAAGTGATTCAAAAATCAAACTTGTTTGAGTATATTTTTTTGATAATTTCATAGCAAAAATGAATTTTACATTAAAAAGCTAGTCTTGTTGAAATTCGATGACAGGAACAATTTTCGAGAAAAATGTATTCTAATATTTGGGTGCATGCTAAATCTCATGCATGCTGAAAATGTATGGAATTTGAAACATAGTTGGCTTTCAAATGAAAAAAAGGAGCAATTTTGACATCAATCAATATTTATATGTACGGAAATGTTTCCTTTTTAGTTTTTATAAACAACAAATTTTACCCATAAATTTCTATAACAAAAAATATATTTCTTGACAAAAGTGGCACGTTTCCTCACGAATTTTGTTACATTATACAAAGGCCTATCGTATTGTTGTGACAATGTTTGTGTCCAACGTAATTTAACCAATGTAGGCAGCATTAAGCGTAAAAGTTTTTCTCGAGGTGCTTATGAGTACCACTCGATGCAGCTTACCGTCTAACAGTAAATAGCAGTAAAGCTGCTGTACCGCTGAATTACGCTGGACACAAGTATAATCATCGATAAAAAATCATGTCGTTTCCTTAACTACGTGCCGTTTTGATTGTTAATATTTTTTACATAAGCTTTGAGATGTTCAATCAGTTCAATTTGAAGGTTGAGTTTGATTTACTTTTCATTCCTCTTCGTCGTTAACTACCCAAAATGAGTGAGGAGTCTGTCAATGATGTTCCGACAGGGATACTGGAGGGCTCTAATAATGCAAGTAATGCAAAATCAATAATTCGCTATAAAAAAAGCTCGTTACCTTTGACCAATGGCGCATGGATAAGAACACTTCATCTTTAAAAGAAGATATATTTTTGGCATACTTCCACGACATTGCAGTACGTAACTCTTCTTCAACTCTATGGTATTCGATGTTGAAACTATGCTTCAAAGTAAAGAAAGACATTGATATTGGAAAATACCTCAAAATAATATATCTGAAGGAATCCAATGTTGGTTACAAGCCAAAAAATCAAAGGTATTAGAAAGAATGCCTTAGACAATGTAATATCTTGTGACCAAACTAGCTACGATATTTGAAATTGCCAGTGCATCTCAAGGGAATGTGCTAATTGTATCCATACCAAACACAAAAACCAATATTCCAAGAAAATTTGTGGTGAATAACGAATAAACAATTAAATATGTCCATATCTATCGAAGTTATGCTATTTTCCGTTCTAAAGATACCCCTCATGATCGGTTTTTCTTATTCTATAAAAGGAATACATGTACTAAGCAATGTGTGGATGTCAACAGCTTCGGGAAAATGTCATCTAACATCTCTGGTTACTTAGGCCTACCAAAACTCCGAAGCGTATGCAGGACATTGTTTTCGGCGCTCTTCTGCTATCTTAGTAGCCAACTCTGGGTCATATATTACAAACATAAAACGGCGTGGTGGGTGGAAGTCTACAGAGGTAGCTGAGTATATCGAAGATTGTTTGGATAACAAAAAGAAAATAGCCCACAGCATTCTCAAAGTATCAGAACTTCAAGATAACCATGCTGAAGCGCATCAATAGTAATAATATGTTCCGTGAGTGAAGAACAGCATCTGGCAGTTACAAGGTAATCTTGTAGCACATACTTTGTCAACAGTGACTTCAACGGCCGAAGAACATTCTTAAACCGCTATTGCCTCAGAACTGAATTTATAAAAAAACACAAATTGTATATTTAATTTCAATGTTTTTCGTTAACATATTCTATTAGTTTAAATAACTAATTAATAATTACTTGTTACTGCCATGAATTGATAATTAAAATAAACTGTTTCGCTTGATTATAATTGTTATGATCGCAGGAAAAATATTGTAACATGTGCGGCAAGTGTCTTTTTCGCATTCGATTTCTGCTCTGCAATCAGCGTGCGGAAAAGTATCACTTCCCGCACGTGTTAGGTAAATATTAGATTAGCTTTTCAATATTCGTCATATTTGTCCTCAGCTATAATTTCTCAAATTTATTCGTGTAGGTAAGAATCACCCTGTATAATACCTGCACTAAATTATTTAACAGAAAATAAATTAACAAATGATTATATAGCACATACGTTTAGTTAAATACATTACTATATCATTAATAATTGGATAGCCAGATTTATTGTTTTCTACAACTACTAGGAAATAAAAGACTATAACATCTATCTGTTGGATTAAAAATAGCGAACCATGGAAAATCGTGCTAAGCTAAAAGTTACATTAAATACTTACTAGTTTTAAAAATAAGAGATCAGTACCATGCAAGGATGCAATGTATTAACTGTACACTTAATGCTGTTTATATACAGTATGTCCGGGGACTGAGTTTATAAGAGAGTAAATGAACCAAAAAGTGAAAGATACGAAAAAAGGCATTCTTGATAAAAGTTTTTGCTTATTTAGAAAAGACGAATCAACGTGACGAACTTCAATTCTGATGTACAGGGTGGATCAAAAACACAAAAATGTTATTTTGCGTAAGGGTAAACATACCATATTTTGCAAGATATGAAAAAAGGCATTCTTGATAAAAGTTTTTGCTTGTTTAGAAAAGACGAATCACCATGACGAACTTCAATTCTGTTGTACAGAGTGGTTCAAAAACAAAAATATTATTTTGCGTAAGAGTAAATTCCCTATATAAGAAAAATTAAATATTCCAAATAAAAACTTTTATCAAGAATGCCTTTTTTCGTATCTTTCACTTCTTGGTCTATTTGCCCTCTTGTAAACTCAATCCGCGGACATACTATATATTTTATAACTAGTTTATTATATTTTTTTAATTGTAATTGAATTGAATTCTGCAGTTTAATTTTTATTGTTCATATTACATGGCGAAGGCGGCAAGGTCATTTGCCTACAAATCTTTTTTCATTTAAGAAGATTCAACAAAAAAAAGGAAATATAGGTACGAAAAAAGTATCACACTTAATTACTTTTACAATGCTTAACATAACTAATCAATTTTTTTACTCACCTTTTCGAAGTAAATCAGCAGATGACTTTGTCATACATTTTACATTTTAATAGAAATAATTCGACATACAGAGAGGGTCAAAATAATGTCAGTACTTCCTATACATTTTTGACCTATCTGGCTCTCTTACAGCTTCCAAGTAAGAAGCTAAATATTTAATTTTAGTCATAATTTCCAAATCACTTTCACTCTTTAAATTTGAATTAGACATGCCTCATTATGCAGGTATGGTCAAAAGACGTTCTGAATTTATACAATTTTGACGATGCATTCAAATGATATTTTGCATTCTCAGTCCGAGTCCCCTATCAACTTGCTGTAAAAAAGCTATACGTGGTTTTACTCAATATCTTTTACCATATTTCGAGATGAGCGCATAGTTAATGGTCTTCATTATTAATAATTTATTAATAATGAATGGTTAGACAATTTTAGAAAGTGTAAAGAAACTCGAGATGTTCATATTGAAAACTCTCCTTAATATTATTCATTATTTTATACCCTGCATACAGGGTAAAACATTTTTTTGTAAAATCCTTATAGTTTCCGAGAAAACAATTATTGAAGTTCTAGTAGTTTCAACTCTTACATCGCTGGGCTACTGTCTTTAGCCAGGCGATATCAAATATCCGATTACTTATCGTATTAACTATTTTGTGATGCAAGTATTTACATTAGTTTTTCAAATATCAAGAAATGGCTTACGTATAGCAACTCGCAGTTGATAGGTGTTGTTTTAATTTATGGTGAAGTGAAAATGCTTTAGCAGAACGATTTCTTGGTATACTCGCGTCAAGAATTCAGACGTCTTACGTCACGGCTGACGTTACACATTTGCTTTTATTGTCAACGTAATTTTTCGATATTTGGTCGCATTAAAACAATCATTTTTTGAAATTTAGTGCAAAATATAATGCAAATTTTTAGTGTAGTATATAGTTTTATTACTATCAGTTGCAGTTTATTAAATATTTTGATGAAAATATAATGAATTATTCATTTATTCGCATGACGTAAGGCGTCTGAATTCTTGTCGCGAGTATAAACATGTGCCAAATGCAGTTACTTTTACAACTATGTCTAGTGAGTGCAAGAGTAGTGCAAAAGCAGGCGTGACGCAGACAATTTGCAACCGCATCGTGGAAATGATGGAGCTCGAAGCGTGTCCAAGCATTAATACTAGGGGATTGGACAAGAAGGACCGATACCATGGTCGCCACGATTCTGAATTTAAATCATTTGAACTTATTTTTGTGGGGATATTTAAAAAATGAAGTATATTGAACAGAAGTGGCCACTATTGATGATTTACGCAAACGTATCACAACTGCTGCCAATAACTTACAAGCTTAAAACGGACCAGAAGCAGACACATTTGTGTTAACTTGTACAAAAAGAGGCAAAACGGGACGGGTCAAACTGTTTTACTAATTAAAGCCACGAATTAATTCTATTAATAATTAATATCAATAGCGGCAAAAGCAGTTAAATTTGCTGTATTAAAATAGGCGCTGTGAAATGTAATTTATTTCTTTTCTGGAAAATTTCTTTTAATTTTTTGTCCGGTCGCCGATTATACGCCTTATCAGGTTTTACAGTAGACCAGTTTCCAGTGCCGTGCTCTTTTCGATTTTATTTTTACAAAATTGTATTTGTAAGGGTCCCTTGTAGATTCAAAATTTTTTTTTTAGATAAGTTTTGAATCACTCTGTATAAACCTAGTTGGTGTGGTTTTTTATTTACTAGATTTCTTTTTCATGTAGAAAGAGATCTTTAAAACTTCAAGTCTAACGCTGTTGATGATAAGATGTATTTAATTTAGATAATTAATGCAATACTGTATAGGATTTACTATAGTCTGTTTGGAAATGAAAGAGAGTAATAAAACCCCGAGATAAGAACCGGCCATGGGCGTGGTAATATTTCGTTTCAGGTAATTATCGGGTAACACTAATGCTAACAGGTAATGGGTGTACATTAGTATATTTTACGGGATACATCATAGGGCAGGAGCCAGTGTATTGTGACAGATCAATCCAGTCTTAGAGCTGGATATACGAAGACGTGCTAGTGCAGTAGAGTAAAATTCGATATGTGTTTAATGACTATTGTGCCAGTGGATATAATATTGTTTGGGTAAAATGTCGAGCTTATCAGATTACGTACCAGCTAAACGCGTGAAAAGATGTGCGCTGTCTCAGAATGAGAAGATTATTATATTAAATGTATTTAATGCATTGATACACCTACAATCCTACCAACAGTGTTGACGACATCATGGAAAAGTGTTCCAAAATGACAGGGATTGGAAAATCGACTATCTACAGACTTTTAAAGGAAACAAAAAATGAACAAGATACTGTAAATTCCCCAAAATCATCTACAGGGAGGTCAAAAGTCGTTATAGATGATTTCTTCAAAAATGTCATTCGCAGAAAAGTACACTCATCTTATTTTAAAAAAGAAATATCAACGCTAAACAAAATTTTAAGAGCACTTTCAGAGGACAACGATTTGGCAAAAATCAGTAGAAGTAAATTATGGGCCGTCTTACGAGAATTGAATTTTTGCTGGGAAAAGCAGACCGGGAAACTTGGGTCAACGAGGGATATACTGTAACAAAAGTATGGCAACATAAAAATGTAAAAAGTTTTCGACAAGCATTTTTGGATGGACTTTCAACAGGGTTCAAGGCACCTTCAGGTAAAGGGCGAAGATTAATAGTGACACATATAGGTAGTGCCAGTGGTTTTGTAGATAGCGGTTTACTTTTATTTGAATCTAAAAATACAAGTGACTATCACGAAGACATGAAAGCAGATGTTTTCGAAGAGTATTTTACACAGATGTTGGATCTTATTCCTCCGGGATTCACGGCAGACCGAGCGGACGCCTACGACTGCTTGGAGGAAAGCCGATATAATTCAATGGTTATTCGGAAAAATCATTTCTTTTGAAACAAATATGGTGGAAAAGGAACTTTTGACACTTGTCAATCTTAATAAACATCAGAAAAAATATGTTATCGATGAAATGGCAACAAATCGCCAAATAACGGTACTACGGTTACCACCTTATCACTGTGAACTTAACCCAATCGAATTAGTCTGGGCGTAAGTAAAAGGAGAAATAATACAACGTTTAAATTAGGTGACGTGAAAATTTTGTTAAAAAATACCTTGGAACGAGTAACTGCAGATAACTGGCAAAGATGTATACATCATGTACAAAAAGAAGAGGAGAAAATGTGAAATGGGAACTCAATAATTTAATTGACGTTACTGTGGAACCTATCGTTATCAATCTAGGAGACGAAGATAATTCATCAGAATATTCAGAGGATTAATTTTAATATACCTGCTTTTTCATTTTCTTTATTGTACATTTATACAACACTACATTTACTCATCATAATTTTAATTTTCAAAATACATATAATAAAAGTCTATTCATTAAATTTAAATAAATATTTTGTAAAAATATTGAATAATTTTATTTGAATTACTAAAAATCCTCTTAACCAGGTTATGATGCTTAAAGTAGCTTTTAGTTTTAAAGTGCTGTTTTTATATTGTTTACTTATAAGAGAAATGGACCGAGAAATTGAAGCGGCATAGACACAGACGGATTGTCGGGGATTAAATTTTAGCTACCTGCTACAATTTAGTACGGTTTGATCACAGAAAGTTATTTTAAAAGTACACCTCATCTGTACCGACAATACATAATATAAAATATTGAATATAAGCACCAGTACTACATTTATTTACGATTTGCATACATAATAAGCTTTTATTACTCTCTTTCATTTCTAAACAGACTATATACAAATAATTTGTTAAAACAATGTTATGTAAGAGATTTTGATGTATTTTTTGCCGTAAAATGATCAAATGTGTGGTGTTTTTTAGATACATAAATCTCGAAAAATAAAACACGTAGAACTAAAGTCATATCAAAAATAAAATTCAATGTTCTGTTTATCCACTGTTGCTATTGAAATCCTCCTCAAATAAAATTATCAACTTTTGAAAAGTGTTTGTAGGACTCACATTATTTTACTATTCTAACCCCACATTTTAACTATAATTTTCACATACTTCATATAAACAAAAGTGAACAATCTTATATTCAGAGCCCCCACACCTCCACAGAGCCACCCCCGTGAATCCCCGGGTAATTCTAATGCCAGAATCGAGTTCGGCAGCCCCGAAAACCCTCGAGTAACGATTTCCGAGTGATTTTTCCGAGTTTCCAGTCGTTCTTATAATGGTGTATTGCATTTACCGGCCCAGAAGGCATATTTAAAAAAATGGCTAAACCAGACGACATAGACTTTTTTCCTGGGACCTTCCTGAACACAATGCAGAAAACCGCATCTCGATATCTGCTGTGCCTAAAAATTTCCGCTATTTTTCCTAAATTCCCTGGACTATATGGTCCATTGTTTAACGAACATCTAGGATTGTAGAGTAATTCAAACGTTTATTTTAAATGCAGTTTCCTCTAAGTTTCCTCTAAGATGGTGCATTTTAGCGACATATAATAGTACAGCTTTGTAAAAACTAATAGAATGCTGTTTCAAAATAACTAATTATATTCCAACAAATATCTCACCTTAAAAAAATCTGAAAGTAAAAATACAGTGGCACAGGCTCTCAGAACGGCCTGTACATTTAACACAAAAATCTGATATTCGTGTGTATCATACAAAAAAACCTTCTTGTACAAAATTTGAATAAGATTACTCAAGAAGTAAATAAATGATCGTAAAAAATTAAATAAAAAAAGGTAGATATTACTAAGGTAAGTTGATTTAAATCACCCTGTTTCCGCCCAAAAAAGCTGGCCTTAGAGTAGGCCCATTTTTTAATAAGCACCGTGTATATTAGTAATGTTGTATTCGAGTGAACTTATCGAGTTTTAGTAGAAATATTGTCACAAATGGAAATTGTACAATTTAACTCTGCTCATTATTATTATTCATAACTACAATATTTATACAGAAATACTGTGCATGAAAACAAAATTAAAAGCAAAGCATTAAGAGTGCTATACGATAACGACCTTAATTTTTCATTACAGATAGGTACCAAACAGTTCCATATTCTATGAAAATGTTCTTTACAAACTCATTTTACGTCACTGTGGAACTCGTACTACAGGGTGAGTCAACCTTTAGGAATAGATTCATTACGAAATTAGCTGTTGATTTCTTTTATGAATTTGACTTTCAATGTTTTTATTTTCACTGCAATCCAACGAAATAGGTTCACAAATACTTTAAACCTTTATATTTATAATTGCTTCATCTCAGCGTAAATTAAGAAATGTTTAATAGACAATTTTAAATTTATTTAGTTATGTTATTATCGATGCATGAAATTCACAAAATGGGTCGCGAATGCGGTGCTACCGAGCGACGACGTAGGCTGACACATGTATACATATACAGGGTGTCCGGCAACATGTGGAAAATCTCTCGTGTGCAGATAGAATTTGAAAAAATAAGAGACAAGTTCCTATAATTTTGTTTTCCTATAGGTTCTCCCTACGGGGATATGTGTCCCTGAAGGACGCCGCTGGAAATCGGCTTGAATAACTTTTAAAGTACTCAATATAATTTAATAAAAATTTAATGTGATGGTCGCTCGTAAGGACCTCTTAAAATAGTGTCCTTGAAACATATTTAACTTTTTAGAAAGAAATAATAAATCTGGGTAGCTTCTACCTTAAACTAAATAAGGTACTCTTGTCTATTGTCGATAAAATGAACCGTTTACGAGAAAAAGTTGATCTATGTTCCCATGTTGAACCCTCTTATAAAGTTTTTCAATACGTTCGTTAAAGTACCTGTTGGGACACTACTGCGTTTTTTAAATTTTGTATTTTTGTGGATTAAACATCTTAAAATTAAACTTTCCTGTTGTTTGAATGATTTTCGCACTTTGTTGTCGAGAAAAAATATATAAATCATTGCCCCTTTTTTATTAAAAATAAAACATGAATTCGTTTATTATTCTTTTTCTAGCAAACTGTTCATTTTATCGACAATAAACGAGAGTACCTTTTTTAGTCTAAGGTTGAAGCTACCCAGATTTATTATTTCTTTCTAAATAAATATGTTTCAAGGTCACTATTTTAAGAGGTAGCGACCATCACATTAAATTTTTATTAAATTATATTGAGTACTTTAAAAGTTATTCAAACCGATTTCCAGCGGCGTCCTTCAGGGACACATATCTCCGTAGGGAGAACCTATAGAAAAAAAAATTATAGGAATATATTCTATTTCTTATTTTTTCAAGTTCTATCTGCACACGAGAAATTTTCCACATTTTGCCGGACACCCTGTATATGTATACAAGGTGTTAAAAAAGAGTGTAAAATATTTCAGGAGGTAATAGCATTTGCATCAAACTTTTCTACATAGATGGGTAGGAAGGGCCAGACCTGTTTTATGGCCTCCAAGATTACCTGATCTGAACCCTCTAGATATCTTTGTTTGGGGATATTAGTGTATGGTATTCCTGTAAATAGCCTGAAAGAGCTGCAACTACAGATTAATCAAAAGTGTCAAGAAATCCAAACCAAGAAGGGTGTTTTCGAAAGAGTTCGAATATCGTTGAGACGAAGATGTCGTCTGCTTGGAATCTTCTATAACTTTGTTTTTTGTTTGTTAAAAGCTTGCTTTGTTGGTTTATTCCTAATAAAATAAAATGTTTGAAAAACGAATAGTGGTCCATATCTCCGCAACCGTTACTTTGCGGACCTATGTTTATTAAGACTTTTCTGCTTATTTTGGTTCATACTATTACCTCCTGAAATATTTTACACTCTTTTTTTAACACCCTGTAGAATAAAATCTAAATTCAGCTGCAATACGCTTTTATCAATTTATTGTGCCTTTTAAATATTTTTAAACTAAAAAATCCGTTTATAGAATAAAAGAGAGGATATAAATATTTCATAGCTGCGTTGCTGTTAATAGCCTTCCAAACGGCACCTCTTTCGCAAATTAACGTAAACAGCGTTGGATGAACGATAAAATTGTCGTATTTTTAGAATAGTCTTCGACACCTTAACTTTAGGATCTGATATAATAAAACATTAGATTTGTAAACAAGGTTCAAGTTATAGGCTTCACAGTTTCCTGTGCCTAATTTAATGCTTCATGTACCAATAAAGTCATCTTTAAATCGCATCTATCACTAAACGTTTATTTAAGTTTCATGAATAGTGACTATAAAGATATATACTGTTGGTCTGGCTTCTATGAGTTCTAATTTAGTTCCGTATTCGATTTAAGGTCAACCACTTATTTCTTTCTCTTTTTTTTTTGAAAATTATTTATTTTTATTCTGCTTTGAACCGAATTTATCCTATGTATGTTTATGTATTGTTAGATCAGGTTGCCTTATTCTCAAAGAAAGTGTATTCAAAGCTTGTTTATAATTGCAAGAAATAACAAGTTGGCATGTGTATGTGAAATGTAGCAAGCTACATCTAGTAACCACTAGCTATTCCATGCCGGACTTGCTGACATGTCGAAGCAATGAAGCGTCCTACACGCCGTAGATACCATTGAAATCCTTCGACTTATATCGCGTGTCCATTATAACGGTATTTGCATAACGGAACTTCAGGAAACAACTGCTCTGGAGATTAATGCCCTGATCACCTGAAAAACTTATAGCAAACAGCTAATGTCATTCGTCAGAGGCCCACCAGACATATACCGGATCCGAGCTTATTAGTTTTTATGCTTTCAGGTTTTTAACGGTACTTACAGCATGCATGCAGGACGCTTTAGTGCTTCGGCCTGTCAGCAGATCTGGCATGGAGTAGCTAGTAGTCACTTGATGTGGTTTACTAAATTTCGTCGGGTTAGACAGATATGAAACAGCCAGTGTTATTTGTCAGTTATTTCACCTGTGTCAAACTGATGATAGCTAATAAGTTCGAAACCGGTATATGTCTGGTGGGCCGCTAACAAATGACTGTGGATGTTTGCTATAGGTTTTTCAGGTATAATTCGATGCTGGTCGGGACATTAGTCCGCAGAGTAGTTGTTTCCTGAAATTCCGCTTTGCAAATTAGCATGTGCGGAGCAGCAGGACATGGAGGATCTGAAGGATATAAAGAAGCAGAAGAACATGCAAATAAGGGATCCATAAAATATTTTCTAAGACTATAACTAGCTTTGAACAATTCTTACAGTGCTTAAAGGTGTGATTTCCTAGCGATGATCAGCGTTCACGAACAACAACGAACCTTCAATTATTTTCCAACGACTACTTGATCCTTCCACCGCTAATGTGATTTTAGGTGGTATTTCTTTTGAGACTCTTTATGACGATATTGATGAAAAATGATCAAAATGTTTAATTTTAATTGAAATTGTTTTTAATTTTCTTTTTAAGAGATACTGTTTTTATCTCAGTACTTAAAAGAGTTAACTCACATCACCTATTTACAGTGTATATTAGCTAATGTATTTGAGTGGAATTAATGAGTTTTAATAGAAATATTACCTCAAATGAAAATTGTTAAAATGCCCAATATTAGGCAAAATTGTACAGATTGACCCAGTACCTTTAATATGTTCACTTACATATTATTTCAAGTGTATGTTAGTCTTGTAATTAGCAGTTTTGTAGAAATATTGTTATAAATGAGTAAAATTGTCAGAATGCTCTATATTAATAATAAGTAGATTTCATAAATTAACTCATTAAGTGTACTTAAGTATTGGTATATTTGAGTGTAGTTGCGAAAATGTAGTTAATATAATTTAACTCGACAGATTCACTCAGTATACCTTTAATATGTTTACTCCCATCAATTCTTTCCAGATAACAGAAGAGGTCAATTTAATTTCAGGAGGAGCAGTCAATTTCACCTCAAGTTTAATCTTAAATAGCGTTTTTTGTGTTTCACACGAGCCTTAGTCGATTTATGAAAATTTTAATTAATAACATATCTGTATTTTAGAAAGCATCGATTTATTTCAGTTACAATCATTACCAGTGTATGACATGTAGGGTACGAAACCAGGTACGAAAGTAACATATTTTTGTAAAGCCGGATAAATAAAAAATTAACAAAGTTATATAAATTTACTTACTATAAGTCGTTTCCTTGGAACTTTGTATATAGAAGAAAAATAATATTGAAGTAATTAAAGTTGATATTGATGTACAATTAATAAAAAGTAGAGAGTGTACGTCGTTACAACCTACCCATGGCATGGGTCAAAAGTAACAGAACATGGGGACGTTTGTAACATATGAATAATAGGTAATAACTAAGTATAGAAAGTTAGTATTTACAAGGTATTTGTTTATTGATTATACTTATATAAAAGTAAGTTGTAGTGCAGGTACATAATATATTTTTTCCACTCTCGGGAGTAGAAATCAGTTTCTATGACATCAAAATTAAAACAGAAGTAGTCGATTATTCCCAAGGGAGTTTACATTATGGAGAACGTTTTTCATGCAAAAAAAAGATAACATTGAAATTATTTATTGGCATTTAAATTAATGTACATTTGTACAATTTTCAAAATTAATATTAGAAGGAATATTACTTTCGCTTACATTTTCAGTTTTTGTAATTGCGCTAGTAGTGGTACCTACTAAAACCTGATTAGCCATTTTGGTCTTATTTTCAATGGAGTTCTCGACATAACCCTCAGCGACTGTCGTTGATTTCCAACCAGCATGACGCTTTATTGTCGTGATATCCACACCAGCATCTGCCAGTAATGTCGCTGAAGATCTTCGTAAGCAGTGACCAGTATAACATGCAGCATCAGGTAATTTTAAATACGAAGCTACTACACTCGGAATTTTTCCCATGGTATTCTTGCCAACTGCCTGCGAATTACATTTTCCTGCTTTGTAGTACAAAAAAAGGCGCTTATGATTGACGTGGGGAGGACGAAGGAACAGGTATTTTCGAAACAATTCAAGCATATTTCCCACATCGGTAACCAGAAAGGTTCGTGGAATTTTTGTCTTAGTGTTTGGAATTTTTACAATCAAGGAAGAGCCTACATCCTCAATATCATCTACAGTTAAATTGACTAGTTCATTAGTTCGACAAGCTCCGGCAATCCCCAGAATTAATCCAACCTATAAAAAATCTAAATACTTAATAATTGAAATACCTAACAACAAAAGTAATCTTACCTTAATCATTAAGAATTCTTTGTCATCTGCACTTGATAGAAAACGGTCGATTTCACCCTTTGTCAATATTCTCGATTTTTTCGCTTGATATCCGTCACCGGTTCTTTTCAAAAATGCGATCAGCTTGGGGAATTTGCTTATATCTATGTTGTCGTAAATTATCAAGCATGACTTAACCATAGAATATTGCGCCCATAATGTGGAAGACTTGTAATTCTTTCCATTTTCACTGAAGTATGCCAACAAAATATTCTAGCTGTATACTTGAAAATTTTTCTCGGCGCACCACTTTTTGAACCGATTGTAGGCTATATCGTATAAAGATCTTGACTTCGTAGGCAGCAAATTGCTTATTGCAATATTTGCAGCCTCCACAATCTCTTCCGACTCACAATTATTCATTGTGCACTAAACAAACTTTAAACTAAACCAAACTAGCACCTTAATTTGGCAATTCTTTTTGTTTGTTTATTTTGTAGTTATGACAATAACTCAAACGACTACTAAATATATGCTCAAATCCGAATACAATAATTCTGGTGCTACTTACCTCATAATGACAAAATATGTGTATTTAAGTTAATGAGACCGTGGAAAAAATAGTATATACCATTCGGGAGAGATGCTATTTTGTCCTCGGTGCATTGTAGCCCTCGGGCTTCAAATTGCACCTCTGCCAAAATAACGCATTTCTCTCCCTTATAGTATAATGTACTATTTTTATTTGAAATAAATAAATAAATAAATAAAATAGAATAATGAAACAAAATTATAAAATAATAATAATTTTTTTTTGGTAATAACAAAGAATCCTATCCCTATCTGGCTTTTACACGGTTGTCTGTCGCCAGACTCCTCCATATTTCATATTTGGGATGGACCAAGTTTTCCCAATCCATAACAATCTTTCCCATGATCTGTTGTTCGTTGTCTTTTGTTAAACATCGTAAATAAAGAGAATGAATTTGTATATTCCCACACAGTATAACATATACTGAAGTAATTACCTGGATATCTACAGAATTATCATTTTAAATATAACAAATATGATCATAGGTATTAAATATGACGGACGGTTGTAACATGTTACAATCGTCCCACTATGGCATTGTTACAATCATCCCATTACGCATTTTTCACGCGATTGACAGGATACTTGCTTAAAACTTTTTTTTAACGATTATTTTTAATTAAAATACCATGCTTAGGTTATAGCCAATATTGGTATTAACTGAACAAGCCAATAAAATAATTCAAAATAACTTTTGAAATAACAAGTATTAAAAGTAGATTACAAAAAAAATGAACGCCCTGTATCTCGGAAACGAAGCGTTTCAGGACACATGATAATGGGAACTTTTTTTCTTATTTTTATCTAAAGAACCTGTTCCTGAAGTTTTTCACAATATTAAAGAATCACCCTGTATAATGTTGATATTTCAAACTTACAGCAGTAAAGTGACATTTGTCTGGGTAGAAAGTAATCACTTTAACCCAGGTAAATGTCGACATTGATTGAATAACCAAAATGTTTGTTTGAAAAAAATATCTTATTGTACATTAAAACATTCTCAACAAATTTTATTTACACAACATTCGATTGGTTATAAGCGGCAACAGAAATTGTTAATCCATGCGGAATATTCTGCGTAGAAATGGTCATGTTTATAGTACTGCAGTTTGTCATTTTGCCAGATATGTTTGTGCCAATTATAACCTGAGAATCTGTAGATTTGTCGACGTACCCATCCGCTACGGTGAAATATTTCCATCCCCCTAATCTCTTCAATTGGAGAATGTCACCACCGCTATTTACCAATAGTGTGACTGCCGTTTTTCGGAAGCCCGTGTATGTTTCACAATGCGGAAGCTTTAGAAACACTGCATTTTTTTGGAAAATTGACATCGATTTGTGGCCAAATACCTGGCGAGTGATTTTACCGAATTTTAATTATAAAAAGAAGTTTTGATTTATAACATCTAAACGAAGTGTAACATAGGTTTTAATTGGCGTTACCCATTCTCACTCTAAATCCTCTTGACGGCTTCTGACGTTGAAATTTCGATGTAAACCTTATTTTCCACGATATTAACATCAGTTACTTTCATTTTATATAGTTCGTCACTTCAACATGCACCTGATACACCAATTATGAGTGCAACCTTTATAGGTAGCATATTATCAGCTACATTCTTCAAAAACATCGCAATGTGCTCACTGGAGAAAGTGCTTGACTTTTTGGATACATATAATAGATTTTGTTGTTTCAAAAATGCCAATAATTTTATCTTAAATATTTAAAGTAGTACGCAATATTGAATAAATGGACTAAAGGGTTGACGGCTTTATGATTTTGCTTTTTAGGTAACAACTCTTTATTTTTGTTACAAAAACCGTCACTTGCATTTATAAAGTATGGTTGTAAATAAAATAGTATACAAACCTCGGTGAAAAGAACAATCCATTTCTCTCGACAAGAATGAAATACTTTCCACCTCGGTATGTAATATGCTATTAAAAGATCTACAAATGTGGAAAATACTTCCAAAAATAGGGAGTCGTACATTTCCATCACTAACGTAGAGATGTCTTTATAAAGGGTACAACATGTCTGGTTGTTAAAATGAATGAAGCATTTTTTTAAGTTGACTTAAAGTTAGTGATGTTTACCCCAGGAATCGATAGTTACTGTATTTCAGATTTATTTTATGTGTAAAAAGGATTCGAATAGCGACCAATACGTACGAAAAAGTTGATCGAATTGTTTTTACGTTTATGAATTTTTTTCTGGAAATGTATCTATCGGAAAATGTATCTATGTTACTCTGAAACATTATGGCCGTAACTTTGTAGGAATCCATAAAAATTTGAAATTCAAAAATAGATCGGATTCTTAGGAACGCACATTTAGATTTTAGATGACAAAAAGTAATATAAACCAAGGCAAATTTGTTTATTTTCGAACTATCCGTCTTGGCAAATTTATGCCTGAAAAATTGAGGCTGTTAATAGAACTTCAAAAAACTTAATTTTCAACCTAATGAGACGGGAAACAATAAAGACAGTAATAAATTAGCGCCGTATAATCTGTTTATAATAAGTCAGTAACAGTTTACAATGTGGAACCCTTCATCGTGTATTTAGAAATACGGATGGATACCGTTCTCAGAGCAAGTCTGTCACCCACTTCTCATATCTTTGTTTATATGTTGTAGCCATCACAACTACCTCTTCACATGAGTGATGCTAATTTTTCAAAAAGCGTGCATATCTGGAACGAGCTATCTGGTTTCTATCTCGGTAGGATGTTTTTTATGTTAACAACGTATACGTGCAGATAAGGTGAGGTAAAAATAGATTGTACTACTTGTTTTTACCTAAAAGCTGTCTCATTCACATGTGCACTGTTGTTGTCAATATTTTGATGGTAACTCATAAAAATGTCCTAATTAATTTCTGCTTTTTCTGCACTTCAGTACTCAGGACCACCTATTTGTCCACTTATATGCTCTCGAGAAGGTAAGTTTTATCTGAAGGCACATGGCGTGTTCGACAATTTTTTGTGCAACGCGTATTTCACGATAAATATATCAATTTTATATATTTATTCACATGACAAGCGTTTTTTCGAAACCGCAACAAATAAGGTTATAAAAATTTAAAAGAGAAATATCTTTCGAATTTACAGTCTTATCTTTAAATATTCTGTTACCTTAGCAACTATCCTTGTCAAAAAATACAAATCCAAAAATACCAGGCAAAAGCGTATCAAGTTAAAAAATTATTTCACATACATTTATTTATTTTCTGCAATTCTAATTTTTAAACCTCTAAGCCACTTTTATAAAATTTATTATGGGGTTCCATAATCCATAATCGTTTATTTCATTTTTGTATTGTTATCTTCAATTCAATACTTTATACGTTGTTCTCTTGTTTAAAATTTTGAAAATGCTTAATTTAGAAAATCTGTATACTCCGAAGACATATCTGTAGGGTGGATCACCATTGGTATCTAAGAAACCGTCAAATATACAGAGTTGCTCAAATTAGAAATGTTGCGCCTTTTCATGGCCATTAAAATACATCAAGATGATCTGTGAAAATAGCGACTTTAGAAAATGCTATCTAGCCTCATTATTTCACAACAGAAAGAGCCTTCCAACCTTCGATCATGCAACATTTATTTTTTTTATGGTTTTTATATTGGATTGGATGGCAGCAGCAAATGTGAAGTAAAATTAAGAACACGACAATAAGTAACACTACTATTTCATTTGAAGAATAACCCACAAAATTAAAGAAATTTAATAATTTAAATAAAAAATCTAATTGTTATTAACATAAAATAAAAATCAACATTTTGACAGATTCAAACTGTGCTAGCTTTATTCTTACTGTTCGAGGCCTTACTTCTCAGAAGTACCTACTTAAATATTTTAAAGATGGAAATGACAAATTTCAGCTCCTTTTGTGGAAAAATGATGACACTAGATGGCATTTTCCAAAGTTGCTATTTTTAATTTTTTCACAAATTTTCACAACAGCAGCAGATATCTTGGATCTAATGTGTGTCATCCTGTATATTTTATGGTATGCGGATGATCTTTCACAAGGCACATAAAAATGCATATGATTTTTTTTCCAACTGATATATTTTCTGAAGTGTTGAAGGTTTCGGAATATACTTCATATTGAATATCATTCAATAATTCAATTATAACATTATAACTTGAATATTACTCTATATATTAAAAATTTAATGGCGTTACACTTACTCACAAAATTATAGATCACTACTACAAAAAGAAACACTCACGATAAAGTTTTATGTCCGGTAATATACAGGGTGTACTTTAAGTCAATGTCACAATTTTAGAGGGTGATTTCTTGGGTCATTTTACTTACAACGTGTATAAGACCTCCTCGTGATTTTGCTCACCCAATATTTGCAAATGAGTGAAAGTTTTCGAAAGATGCTATTTATTATCATTATAATCACATGTATGGAGAAGAAAATCCCCGCAAGATAATTCGAAATAGAAATAAATAACAGTTTTCAGTAAATATCTGGGTAGACATTTTGGGTGATTTTTTTAATTGGCCCTGTTTTCTACCACTGATACTTAATGAAGATACTTGCAGTGAATTCTTACAAATTAAGATGAAGTAACTCCTGGAAGACAGATAATGTTTTTAGGTATGACGTAGAGCCAGCTTATTTTAATAGAATTGGTTGAATGAAAATAGATGTTGCTTGATTTTTTTATAGAGCCATCTCAAATCCAACATATGAAATAGCAGCAGTAAATGAAGTATATTTAAGACAAAGAATCATAAATGGTTGTCAGCAAGTTAGATAAATACCAGGAATATTTGTAAACGTATCAATAGTGAACATTTCTAGCATCTTCTATAATCATATTATTTTATTTTTTTCTGATAATTAAAATATAGATAATTTGTAGTGATACTGTAAGTATTTTTGAAATATTTAAAATTAATTTTGGAATAAAAAATAAATAATAATTCAGGAATAGTGTACTTCTAAAAGAAAATGGAAGGGAATGCTTTTATTAGACATATGAATATCATTTCTAAAAGTTTTACCTATTTATTACAAACTAGATAATTGATAAAATGCGATATTATTCAAAAACATCAACTCCCTCCCATTTCGAAACCATCAGTAAATTTAAATTCCTGGTTTATTAAGGCTGTTGGGCCTAAGATAACTCAACGAATCCCATTACTTGACATGGGCTTAAATTGCACCTTATGTACCTAGGTACTAAATTGCACTTTCACTAATTTACATTATTTCAAGATTAAATACTTGTTTCATATAAATTTAAACACTATCACCTATATTTACAACTTATACGGATGTTAATGCAATCAATAATAAGAAGAAACTTATAATATATGTATTTGTAAAACAAGGGCAAACAATACACCTTTGCAGTCTGCTTACAGCGGTGTCGTAGTAAAAATATCTTCATCATTTTACAGCATGCTATTCAACAAAATACCAAAATTAAATAAAACATGAAACCTTTATTTGGTATTATTACACTTGAAAATAAACGATAAAATTAACATATTCCTTAATTATTGAAAAATCTGGAAACTATATAGTGTGCAGAATTATCTTGGCTTTAAGAAAGCGATACCTACCAATTTGAGTAAAAATCAGTGACGTTCAATTGCACAAACGCCACTGTTGATAGTATATTACAAGAGAAATTTATACACGTAAAAGTAGCCCTTCACTATACACCACACTATGTTGTATACCAAATCTCCTCTCACTCTCGATCGGTTTTTGAGAAATGAAGACTATAGTATTTAAGACAGAAAATTTTCAACTGTTTATAATTTTTAGATGAAGTAGATATAGTAGTTCCTGGAGAGGAAGTAGAGGTCCACAATAGTAGTTCAGAATTACTCTGGATTCCTGTCGAATACAAGATGGTCTGTATAGATTTGAAATATTCAAATCCTGAATTTGCATCGATGACGCCACAGCTAACAATATTAAGCTTAATCTTTAGAGATCAACGCCCGCTTCTTAATTTTATGTAATATGTTTAAGTAAAACTAACACTAAATACAAAATTTAATAGGCGGTACATTTTATATCAGAAAATGTTGAATAATAATATAAACTGGCACTCAGTTGTTAAATAAAAAGTAAACTATAGTTGCTCAGCATTGCGGATAAATTTGTAGAAGGCAATTATTATTGATTTTCAACTTAATTTGATTTGTTATGTTATGTATTGTTGTATTTTAGTAAACATTTACTTTTTGTTACTTTTTTGTATGAAACAACCGGAAAAATACCGATGTACGGCGTTTGAAAAACGGATTTTTGTAGAAAAATTATTGTACCTACTACGAAATAAGACAAATATACAGTATGCGCCAAAAGTATGGAATAAATTCAATAAAAACGAAACAATTATTTTTTGGGAAAAATCCTCGAACAGTTCGATTTTTAATTTAAAAAATACATATTTTAGCATAAAATGCGATTTTCGAATGTCATTTGTTTTCGAGTAATGACGTCATCGATTTTTTTTAAATGGCAACACCATATAGTTTTCCTTGATTCTGAAAGATCGTTTAATTCTCTATCAGACAGTACTAAAATTTTGCCCTCTTACATAGGAAAGTTTTCGAGTAAATGACGATTGAATGTTAGAAAACGTAAATCAATTAAAATAAAGCATAAACGTTATCAAGTTTAGTTTTTCAAATTCCATAGTTCTTTTATGGATCACGTAGGTGAAAATCTTTGCAAAGTGTCATTGTCACACCGACTTTCTAATAAGTATTGTAAGCGACATATAAATTATTATTCAATTTAAAGTATTATGGCACATTTAACTGTTACTCAAAGAATTTAAATTTTAATTCTTATCGGATGCGGGAATATGACTAGAACTCAGCAGGAAGTTTGCGATTTATTTAATGAAAAATATCCAGATCGCCCTATCAGCCAATCAACAGTCAGTAAGGTAGAGTCTAAATTTGGAGAAACTGGCAATGTTGTAAATATCCTCATAATTCTTCACGATTGGTTGCATTAAACAATGACACTAGTCAGAGCACAGTGCTACGTATCTTGAGGAAGGAAAAATATCATCCCTACAAAATTCAACTTGTGCAGGAACTCAATGAAGATGATCCCGATCGCCACTTACACTTTTGCGAAATTCTAATGGATTTATGTCAAGGAAATAGAAATTTACACCGGCAAATACTTTTTTCAGATGATGCCATATTTTGTCTGCATGGTACAGTAAACCGTCAAACAGATATTGTCGGGAAAATCCTCATTGGATGGCAGAGGCACATACCCAACACCCTCAGAAATTAAATGTGTGGGCTGGAATAGTTGACGACAGAATAGTAGGGCCTTTCTTCTTTGAAGCAACCCTTACAGGACAAAGATATTTAGAGTTCTTAGAAAATAACCTTGTTCCAGCCCTTGCAGTAATTTTTCCTAACGATAATGACCCTGACATTCCTGACGATACCATATGGTTTCAGCAAGACGGTGCACCTCCGCACTATGCGCGCCCTGTACGAGATTTTTTGGACAACTGTTTTCCTGGGAGGTGGATCGGCAGACGCTGACCGATAGAATAGCCTGCAAGATCGCCAGATTTTACACCTCTTGACTATTTTTTATGGGGATACTTGAAGTCAAAAGTGTACATTAATAAACCACGTAATTTAGAAGAACTTCAAAATCGCATTCGGGACGAAATACGCAGAGTTACCCCAGAAATCATTCATAATGTGTAAGAAGAATTTCTTCACAGACTTGCGCATTGTCAAGAAGTTGGTGGATGACAATTCGAACATTTAATTTAAGTATAAAATTTAATCAATTGTATTTTATTTTACATACCTCAGAATTGTTACTTTTTTATGGATAAAATTTACGTTTTCTAACATTCAATCGTCATTTACTCGAAAACTTTCCTATGTAAGAGGGCAAAATTTTAGTACTGTCTGATAGAGAATTAAACGATCTTTCAGAATCAAGGAAAAAATATGGTGTTGCCATTTAAAAAAAATCGATGACGTCATTACTCGAAAACACATGACATTTGAAAATCGCATTTTACGCTAAAATATGTATTTCTTAAATTAAAAATCGACCTGTTCGAGGATTTTACCCAAAAAATAATTGTTTCGTTTTTATTGAATTTTTATTCCATACTTTGGCGCATACTGTATATTATTTTTACACTAAATTGTGTATTGATTACCTTACCACCCGGAAATCTCTCACGTATTATTCGACGACGATCATTTCTTTTTTTCAACAGTAACACTTACAAATCAAATTATTGTTTTTAAAATAATGCCATTATTTTTATGTTTGAAAATAATAATTTGGAAAATCTACTACAAGATTAATATGTTGATAGTCCAACAACAATGATATAATTAAGTAACGAAGTTAGTTGTATAGGTACATCTTTTTACCTTTTGAAAATTTTATTAGATACATCCGTTGCCGACGTGTAACACATTATCAAATAAATATTATCAAAAATGGTCAGTGACGTTTAATGACATCTAATTCAGTCTTTGATAACATGAATCATTCTTTTATAGTCTGCGTTTTTGTGCAATCTTACCACACCACACAGATAACTCATACAGATATCGTTACCGGAACTAGTAATATTAAAATGTTGGTGAATACTTCCTTCAATGTAATTATTTAATTTATCAGTTGATCAACCAAAAGTTACAATTTCTATGAATTTTTTAATCAATTATACAAAATTGGGTTAAAAAAAAACAAAAAAAAAATAACAAGAAAATGGTAAAGTATCAAAAATTAAAAAAGTAGATTTCACTTAACTCTTACGGATAGTACCATATACTTAAAGTATACAGGGTGTTCCGTAATGAATGCGCTATAGACTAACTGTAGATTCCAGATAATAAAATATACCGTGTGAGCCATATTGTCTTAGTCCGAATGTCAATATTAAAAAAGATACAAAATGTAGAAGCAAAAATTCTCAAATTGATTTTTCTCAATATTTCAAAAAGCTTTAAAAACTTTTCTTTGTAATTTGATATAGGGTTTTTTCTGATAGGCATATCATATCGAAAGCTCACTTTTAATATACCACATACAAGACGCTGTTTACAGTGTGTGTTGTCGAAACAATCGGATTAAACTTTTTTGTAGGTATGTTTATTGCAATTCTTTATAATACAGATTCCCAATCATTTTTAAGCAACAAAGATATACTTGTTTTATTTCAACAAACCGCCCCGTTTTCGAGAAATTCGAACATCAATCTTTCAATGTACGTTAACTTTACAGTCAACAATATTCATTAAAACTACAGCAAAAATTTTAAATAAATAGTTTAATAATGAACAATAAATTTACAACATTATTACGGTAAAACTACTTTAATAATTGAGCAAAATGTGCGTCATTCACATGAACATAATTTCTTGTATTCCTATTTAAATATCGTCTTACTTTAAATAAAGTACCCTCCTCGTTCCGAATTATATTAACACTTCATGAAGAAGGTCTTCACGGGACAACAGTTCTTCTTTATAATCTAAATCTCCCTAAATGATTAAGGTTAGGGCTACGAGATGGCCAAGGAAATTCGCTGCCACGCCGCCAGTTACGTGAAAAATGTACGTTCATGAAGTTTCTAACCAGTAGGGGGAAGTGGGCAGGTGCATCATCGTGCATATACCACATGTCTTGTCTAACTGCTAGTGGAACGTCTTCACACCAAATATTTAGGTATGAAAAATTCATGTTGGAAATGAGGATTTTCTTGAGGTTATTTCTCCAGTTGAATAGGGGAGGGTGGGGATGGTTGATACACTGGGAGGATTGATACACTTACAATACACGCCATAGAAAACAAGTAGACGCTCTAGTCAGCCGTACTACATCCCTAATGGCATCTGGTAGTGTTGCTGTGAACGTATATCACCACGCACGTATTTTGCATCACTAAGATATTTTTATGTATTTTGTTCCAAAATATTGTAATATTTTCTGGTCAGTGTCTGTCACATGATAAATGTTTCAGTATATTTAATAGTTATTAGATGGGTTTAATTAGGATGAATTAGCTTATGAATCCCCCTTGTTGGATAATTTTAGGCTATGTTTTTGCTCTGAAAAACACTTGAAACAAAAAGTTGTCTCTAAGGGGCATTGATACAGGTATAACATGGGAGGTTTGATACAGTATTAATCCTTCCTCGGTGTATCATTCCTTCTTTATAGAGATATCTATATTTTTGTCGTCAAAAAAAAATTCGCAACACTAATGGCTTCATGCTAAATCCAGATTATTTCTTTTTGGTTTTAGTTAAAATGCCCTTTAAATATATTAAGAAAACAGACCGTACTCCAACTTCTCCTGCTAATCGTGCTTTTACTCCTGTAAATATATCAAAAGGTTTTAGTGCTACAGGGATTTATCCTTTCAACCCGATCATCTTTTCTGATGATGATTTTCTAAGTTGTTATGTAACAGATCGTGAGAATCCACTTTATGAAAATAATGTATGTCGATTTCAACAAGACGTTCCGCCTAAAAATGATGAAAAGTGTTCTGCATTTGACAATCTAATAAATGTTGTTTAGTTTATTGTTAATACCTACTTAGATTTTTATTTTAATATAACATAAATACTTAACGATTTTTTTCAAACAACCGAACATTTTATTTTGTGTGTTCCAATAAATAAAGGTAACTAATTTGTATATTTTGATGTGTATCAATCCACCTTCTACTCTTGTATAAAATATCCCTTCGCTTTCGGGAGGATACACTTTACAATTTTTGTTTGTTACAATTACAGAAAAAATTATTAAATTTAAACAAAATTTCAAATATATATATATAATTTTTATTTCCTAAAAGCCCCTACAAATAATCGGAAAATAGTGTAAAACATATTGTCACTATTTTATTGACCATGAAAGTTAGGTATATCAACCATCCCCACCCTCCCCTACTCTAAACCCCGTAAACAACGTACCTAGTTTTTGAAATAAAAAGTTGCAAAAGTGTATTATTGCAGCAAACAGGCAACAAATTCTATCTCAATTTTAGTTCTCGCTGAAAAAAGACTTTATATATATATATATATATATATATATATATATTCACCCCTGTTGCTGCACGTATCCCAGGATTATGAGCTATACTCATCAAGATTTCTTGTTCCTGTTTTAGAGTCACCATTTTTGGACACTTAGAACAAAATTCAACCATTTTACCCAGACTATGATAAATATTAAGATCTGGCTGTTTGCGGTTTGGGTACAGCTGCAAATATCTTATAGTTGGGGCACGGCTTTATAGCATAAAGACAACTGCGACGTATTTTTTTGACATCTTCTGACGTAAAGGCACAATATTTAATTTCACTGCTAATAAAAGTTATTTATTTATCAAGGGAGACTCAGGGATAATTATGCCCGCAGGCGACAAGTATTATCTCCCAAACAGTATTTCAATTCATACGAAAAAAAAACTATAAAAGTTCATAGCTTTGACGTTTCTTGATTTGTGGTTATGACATGCTAAAAATTTTCAAACAAATCCATAACAACCCAAGCGTCATTTTTTTCGGGTTCTCATAGCAGCGGGCGTGAAAAGATCCATTTGGCCCGCTGTCGTAACATCATTATGAATGTCTGGAGCGATATGGGTATGTTTCTATGTCTCGTATCCTTGGTATTATAACTAAATTATAAGGAAGTGAAATATAAAATAATTTTCAACCCAGCGTTACCCTTATATAGGAGCGTTTCTTACGAATAAGGGTGGAATTTAAGTTAAGCAAAAAATTATGCTTAAAAAAATTATACAGAAAGGTTTTTGTCAGTGCTTATTTAATTTCTTCTGTTGAAAATGACGTAATAAAACCATTATTTAAGAGTGATAAATCCGTGCAAGAGATTTATCTAGCAGAAATTTGTATTTTATTTTATAAAGAAATATAGACATAGAGATTTTCAACAGCGTTTTTAATTTTTACTATGAAAAATGAGATTATTTAGTGTGTTTGCATAATGATCTTGAATAACCTAAATCCACAAATCCAAACATAAAGAGTTTTAAACCTTCCACGTCGAACTTAATGGAGGCAAATGGGGTATACCTTGTTCTTGTTTTAATAACAGATGTCATACAAAAACTGTTTAACTTGCTATCCTAATAATGTGTGATAGTCTGTATGGTCGCCTCTTCTTTCAATCAATTAGCCAACGCATTACAGCATTCTGCAGATTAGGTTATTAATAAAATGAAGGCATATTGTCCCACTGTCCTTGAACTGCTACAGTCAAGTCCTGAAAGATTACAGCGGGGTTCTCGATAGAATATTGTTCTACTAGGGTATTTCAAGACATGCTCAAAGGTATTCATTCATATATGATGAGTTTGTTTGCCACTTAATTCACTGAATTTCCTTCCTGCACCATATTTGCCTCAAATTCGTTACACAGAGGCTAAATAGCTGCTTCTATAATATTTTGAGCGTATATGGTCATTGTACGCTCAATAAAAGTTTGTGGGGCAGGTGATTAAACATTATACCTTCCCAAAACATCACGGATTCGCCTTGATAGAGAACAACTTCTGTGGCCAAAGTGAGTCGCTTCTGTCCGTCTGGACCCCTACCAAATCTACTTAATACGTCAGATTGAGGAATGTCTCTGGCAGAGTAAACATTGTCTAGCCTGAAATTTAGATATTTAATAAATCTCCTCTGAACTTACAGACGTTGTCAATGAGTAATCATATGCAGGATGTCCCATAACTTATGGGTCATAGAGCAACCGGAGATAGTAGACATAAAAATATGTCTTTTGAGCCAAACTTGCCTAGGTAATATGTTACTATTTAAAGAATTACAGGGTGTTGAAAAATAAAATAAATTTTCGAAAAATGATAACTTTAAAACAGTTGAAGATATCGAATTCTAAATTGGTATAATTAGGTTTTTGGGAGCGAGAAATCGAATTTGGCATTAGTTTCAGGATATTTCCTAGAGGACGCTTGCTACGTGCTTTGTGTTTAGTTAATTCACTAACACTTAATTTACCTGTACAGTTATAGAATTTGTAAATTAAACTATATAAAAGTCAACATTTTTACGTAAAAATGGAACTCTTGGTCGATCTCTATATATCAGGCCGTTTTCCAGATTTTCTCGATTGAATGTGTCATTGCACATGTCGATGGCTGAAACATATTTAATTACAATGACAACTGTCAATGTTATCTACCTTTTCATGTGTAGCTACTTAAAAAATATTTTTTTTTTGCAATATTCAGGTACAAGAATATTTTTATTTAAAAATATTCAGGCTTAATAAATTTTCTAACCGTGATTTACGAGATATGCTCTGCGTTTATGCGTAAGAAAATTACAAGCACTTAGAAAGTATGAAGACCTCTACCCAGCCAGAACCACTCCAGGTCGAAAAATATTTTAAAGAATATTCAGTTAGTTAGATGAAAGAAACGGGTTCGTTTTATACTAAAAATTCTGGTGGACGATCGAAAAGTATAACGGTCGAACAAGAAGAAGATATATTGATGCATATTGCAGAAAATCCTGAAGAAAGCACTAGGCGTTTGGAAGCTTCTACGGTAATTGGTAAATCAACCGTCTCAAGGGACAATCATGCAGAAAATTTGCTTCCCTACCACTTTCTGCCCGTTCAAAATTTATTACAAGGAGACTTGCAAGCAAGATCAGAATTTTGTCAAAATCTACTAAATAAAATAAACGAAGACCCCATGTCCCTGAAAAGCATATTATTTACTGACGAGGCAACCTTTACACGACGTGGAATTTTTAACTGGAAAAATAAATATTACTATGGTTTGGGAAATCCACACCTATCTAGAGACACACATTTACAACACGAATTTTCAATAAATATTTGGTGCAGAATTATCGACAATTTCTTGATAGGCCCATTTCAGCTTCCGCAGAGACTTAATGGAGAACAATATTTGCAGTTTTTAGAAAACGATTTTATTGATCTTTTGAAAAGTATACCTCTGAACATAAGACAAAATATGTGGTTTTTGCAGGACGGTGCCCCACCACATTTATCACTTCGTTGAATCAGCATTTTCCACATCGATGGATTGGTCGCGGTAGTGAATTTCCTTGGCCATCTCGTAACCCAGATATTAACCCGTTAGATTTCTATTTATAGGGTCATATGTATACTTTTGTGTATATCAATACACAAGAAGAACAAAAACAAAAAATTCAAGACGTCGTCACTATTATAAGAGGATATCAAAATATCTTCTTGGATGTGAGACGTGTGGCCACTTGCAACATTTACTAGTAAATTAAAATGATGATTATTATTGTGAATAAATCATGTTGTGTTTTTTACGTAAAAATGTTGGCTCTTTTATAGTTTCAAATACAAAAAATTATATTAATTGAATGGGTAAAAATAGTTTAGGTGAATTAATTCAACACAAAAATTCTTGTACTTGAATATTGTAAAAAAATATTTTTTAAGTAGCTAGCTATCACACTGACAGTTGTCACTGTAACAAATTTTGTTAACATTCAAGGCACACTTGTAAATTAAATATTTTTCAGCCATCGACATAATGTGCAATGACACATTCAATCGCGAAAATCTGGAAAACGGCTTGAGATATCTTTTATAGTTTAATTTATAAATCCTATTAACTGTTCAGGCAAAAAAGTATTAGCGAATTAACTCAACATAAAGCAGGTATCAAGAGCCATCTAGGAAATATCTTGAAATTAATGCCAAATTCGTATTTCTCGCTCCCAAAAACCTAATTATACCAATTTTGAATTCGATATCTTCAACTGTTTTAAAGTTATCATTTTTCGAAAATTTATTTTAATTTTCAACACCCTGTAATTCTTTAAATAGTTACATATTACTTAGGCAAGTTTGGCTCAAAAGACATATTTTTATGTCTACTATCTCCGGTTGCTCTATAACCCATAAATTATGGGATACCCTGTATAGGACTCCAAATAATATTTACATACCCAAGTTTTCACCGGACAAACGCATTGTGCAATATAGACATTGTAGGAACCTCTCTGAGATGTTTAGCATTTGTTATAATAAAATCAAGATTTTTATTCGCAAGAGCAAGTATTATTAAAATGAGGAAAAAAGGTTCATTTAGCGTCGAAAGTACAGCCCAAATCTTTAAATTTAGTACAACAAGCGACAATCTCAGAACCAATGTTGTACATGTGAAGGAATAGAATTAATTTTCCTTGTGTAAGTCATAATGAAACATTTAGAAATATAGAAAACCGACCTATTTCCAAGGCAGCATTCATTAACTACAGTTAAATCATTTTGAAGTATAATACAATCATTTGTAGATGAAACAGATGATTGTATTATAATGACATATAATGAACATTTTTTTTTACAACGGTGCATTTTCTTGGTAAGATGTATAGAATATATACACAAAAAATGGCTGCGTTACATTCCACAAGTTAAAACTTAACATGACCGATGTGGAGATGTGTGCAGCCTTTTTTATTTAACAAATGTTCAATAAATACAAATACAGCCCAAATAATTTGCATTAATAGCACATATATCCATAAACTGCGAACAGATTTATAAAACTGAATCGTTCCACATAAAAGAATTGATATTTATTTAACTAAAGCAAATCGCGGAGTAGTCTATTACACAGCAATTAAAATTTAATACGAACAGTATTGAAACCATTTTGTGTATTTATTATTATTAGATGGAGTTCTTTTTGCTTTGTGTATTTTGAGATGGATGCACCGCTTGGTACACCATCAGATTTGTTTCGGGAATTTTATGGATACGGGCGGCACTGTAGCCGCCTTGAATAAATAAATAAGGAAATGATTCTCGCGATGGTATGGTGCTGGCTCATGATATGCCACACATTGCGTGTCATCTGCAGCCATTTAACTCTAAATTTAACTTTTTACGTAACTGGATTTTCGTTGGATCGGTTTGTTCGACCTGATAAATGGGATGGTGTTTTTTTTATATATAAATGTATCCTTTAAGCGATTATCCGATAATGGCGAATTTAAACAAAATTAATTTGGATAATGTGCAGTCACGTGCTGCCGTGTAAATTTTCCAAGAAGATACAAGGTTATTTTGAATTTTTGCTTTTGCTGGGTATTTTACCAGTTGTGAAATGTACAACACGAAAATAAAAAATCTTTTTCTACACCCGTATTATAACAATGCACTTATATGCCCATAATCCGTTTCATAATGATACCCAATACGATACAGATTTTTCATTACGATACAGATTTTTAATCAATAGAAACCCATAATTTTTCAATCAAGCATGCTGTTCATTTGACGTTTATCCTAGGTTCCTATGTAATTATTTTAGATGTCAAAATCAGTACGTATTAAATTTTCGTAGATACCTAGCTAAACTTCGATAATTTATCAAAATGTATATCAGCGATATAGAAGAATTACCATCGACTCCTCCACACATATTGGAGAAAGCAGAAAATGCAGTTCATACGAATAATTACTGTTACCTATTGTGTTCAATAAAAATATAAAATTTATGGTTTTTGATTATTTATCGGGTGTAGAAAAAATAGCGTATGCAACTCTCATGTAATGGTTATTAATACATGATCGTTGCATAATATACTATTATTACAATCAACCTATTTGATCTTTGCAAAATTACTTCACGCAAATTAAATTTATATTGATCTTTGGGTAGAAGCTATATAGCTTCTTCGTAAGTATTTTTCTTTGCAATAAAATTCAAAATATTACAAAAATTACTTACGTCGTCCATTACTAATAATAATATCTCTACCTCTCATTCTAATCATGAGGATTTGCACAGAAGTCGAACACTTGCGCGGGAGTAGCATATTATTATTAAGTAATCTGCATTTGCGACCAGGAAAGACTTACGTTGGTAGACCTCCATTCAGTGCAGAAATGAGGGAAACCTGGAAAACCTCATTATTTAGGGGGTGGTCAAACGTCGACCGGTATCAATCTCTCACATTGACCCAAGCCAACATTCTTCCACCCTACCATATCCTTAGAGAGGATACCAATTCTGTTCACGAGTATAGCTGGATACGGTCAACCGACCGCGGGATTCGATCCTACAGCGGTCTGGCCACATCTATTCAAGTATTAACGTCTTAAACCGCTCGACCACTGACCAATACCACTTGATAATAATTAATACTTAGATTTGTCAAACTACTCTTTTTTAATTTCCTATATTAATAAAAAAACCGTTTAATAAAACTTTTAAATAATTTTATACAGAGTGATTCTAAACCTGAACGCATAATGTAAAATTATAGCTGTGAACAAATAATAAAAAAAAAAAAAATTAAATATTTTTAATGCTGGAAGTACACAAAAAATTATTAGGTGAAATTTTTTGTTTATAGAAACTAAGAAGTAAACAAGTCAAGGCGATCTGTTTGGTATTTGTAACAGTTTTAGTTTATTTTCAGGCAATTATAAAAGTATAGTGCATAATTTCTCAACGAAGAACTTACATGCGATACTAGCATACGGGGCATATGGGTTCGAACCCCTCAGCTGATATATCAGCTATATTTGTGGAGAGGATTGGCACTCTCTCTGCGGGTATGGTAGGGTGGAATAATGTTTGCTTGAATCAATGAGATTGATACCGGTCGACATTTGACTACCCCCTTAATTAATGAGGCTTTCCAGGTTTCCCTCATTCCTGCACTGAATGGCGGTTAGGGCCTACTAGCGTAAGTTGTTCCTGGGTGCAAATGCAGCCTGTTTAGTAATAATATGCCACCCTCTCTTCCGCACAAGTCTTCGACTTCTGGGTTAATCCTCGTAATTAGAATGACGGGAGAGATATTATTATTATTATATCATCCGAGATGTGAAGCCTTTTTACGTGTAATGCAACGGAGTAGAGAAACTGGTGATTTACGGTCGAGGCCTGGACAACATGAGGGGGCCGTTAGACCTAGACAAATTGTGAATCTCGAAGAAGAGATTCATATTTTGGATTTGGAGATTGAATGCCGTCAAAGAGTAGCCTGAGATAAGAACTAGGACAATTTCAACAGAATTTGGAGTATCACAATTAGACAGTTTGGCGAACGTTAAGGTACTTTTGCAAGTGGTTGTTACATCAGTAGCACTTAAAGCCAAACTTTCCCATGAACATTTTAGTTACGCAATTGAGGCAATTCACATGTAATGGTATTCACAATTTTCACAACACGCATTATTAGCCCTTTCATTCTGAAAAAGTCGGTTAACATACAATTTTTGCGTAATAATTTACTAGTACTCCTCGAGGAAGTTAATCTCCACGTTAGAGAGCATATTATGTGGTTACTTCATGATGGTGCTCCACCACATTTTGCGCGACTAATATGACAACATTTGGATTAGGTATTTCCCGACCGATGGATAGGCCGAGACGGTCGAATTGGGTGGCCCCTTCGGTCGTCCAACCTAAACCACTTGACTTTTATGTTTGGGGTTATATAAAAACTATGGTGTATGTTACCGAAATTAAAACTGAACAAAAGTTGCGAAATCGCATACATACCCTAATAGCACACTACGTCCAGTGGACGTCCATTTAATCTCCATGTAACATACAGACATCCATGGACCATAAATGGACATATTTTGATAGAACATACATTGGACATCCGATGGATGCCCTTTATGGGACATATTTTGATAATATCCGATGGATATCCTTTATGTGACATATTTTGATAGTACATATGTAGACATCCGATGGACATGTTCTGTTAAAATTTGAATTTGCCGCTAAAATTCGTGCAACGCATGTGTATTGAAAAAAATGGGTCCAGAATTCAGATGTAACGCTAACCTCTAAAGTTTAAACAAACTGTTCTGTTCTGTTTGGTGACGCTGATAAAGTGATTAACGTTGATGAGTAAACCCTATAAAAGAATAAATTAGGAAACCAAAGTAATATAAATCACATTTTGTATTTTCTACTTTTAGTCTGTTTATAAATAATTGAATTGTTTGTTGGCTAGGCTAAATTCATAACATCTTTATGTTCATAATTATGCCACAGTATAATTATGTACTAACAACTGACAACAGTCGTTTTCGTTTTTAGATAAAGAAATTTTCATTTTCACTCTAGTTGTTGAGTTTTCTCTTCTTTAGCTATTCTAGGTTAAGTTGAGTAATGTAATTATATGGTTTTGTTCTTGTTACTTGTTACGTGTCATATAGTTGTTTTATTTGTATCTCTTGACTATTTATGTATTTGTTATTCATGTAATAATTAGAAAAACAATAAATACATATTATCCAAAACTATTTCTATAATTCCAATGCAGACCTTCATTAAATGTTCAAAACAGGACATCCATGAGTAGCACAAATTTGGTACAGAGGCGGGTCCGAAAGTGGCGTCCGTGGGTCTTCCAATGGAGGTACATCGAACAAAAAACGGACGTCCACTGAATGTCCGAACTTCCGACTTTGGACATCCTTTGGATGTTCATAGGACGTCCTGGTGCTATTAGGGCACCGCCGCTGAGGACTACAACCTGGTTTGAGCCGTGCGTGTAGGGATGAATTCGGTGAGATCAACTGTGTATTGAAAATCACGGAAATACTTTACTTCGAATAATTACCATGATAAATTAAATACATTACCAATTTAATGTAATTCATGTTCTTTAATTTTTGTTTGAAATAAATTGGTATCTTCGTAATAGAAAAACATTTTTTTTTTCATTATTCGTTCTCAGATATAATTTTCCAACTTTATGCGAATATGTTAAGAATCACTCTGCATATGTACTAACTTAATGATACCTGAAAAATGTAACTTGTCAAAACGTCAACTCATAATCTTATTTGATCTGGTTGAATTATTATTGAGTAAAGAAAATGATGTAACTACTTACAGTTTTCTGTTCAGTTTAAAAAAACATCTGAGTCTCTGTTTCTATACAAAGCTTACGAAAATCAAATTCCTAAATGAACCTAAATAAAAATATACCTTTTTTTGCAAACTGTAGCGTCTAATCAATGCCATAAACAAATAATATCAGGCTTGTCAGTAGCTCTTTTACATATTTAATTGGTAAAAGTTTTCAAACATGCTTAATTTAATTTTCCAATGACCTATCAAAATAGTATATTTCGTAGAAGGAGTAGAAGAGGAGAGGAGGAAATATCCAATTTTAACTTGTTTGTCTGTCCCATATAGTTAAAAACCTCACTGTTTTCGATAAATAAAAAACCTGGAGAAAAAACCAGTCAACTAGAATTTTTAATGCAAAACTAGCTGTAGTCATTGAATAATAAGTTTATAGTTATTACTCAATGCCATAGCTTAGTATTTTAAAAGTCAGTCACCGACTGCATCTTGGATAACGTCGAGGAAACATGTTATTTATTATTACAGGTCAATAGCTGTAAATGAATTTGTTTTGCGGGTAGAGCATGATCCAAAATATATTTTCAGGAATAGGTAGGTTGGAATTTCAGACCTACATATAATTGATACCATGAAATTAGTACTAATATTTCCTATTTTCAGAAATAACTTTTGATAAGTAATGTGTTTGTCATCATATATAATAAAATCGGATTTTAGTCACGTAGGCTTTAAATCTATACCTACTATTCGTATATGGTAAAATTAAAAAAGTCTTACTACTCAATCACCTATTTGTTATCATATTGGTATCAGTCTTATAAGTAACATACTTGAATAGACATAAACTTTTAAAGTTAAACCATTTTAATTTATGGTTGCTAAAATAAAATATTCATTAATTCATGTTTATACAGAGTGTCTTCGGGAATATTGCTCCTGTAGAAACAAGTGAAAAAAAAAAAACAGTTTACCGTACCTATTATTAGAGAGCTATTATTGTAGCATTTTATTTTCTTGGTGTTGACCTTCTGCGCCGCGTCATTACCACAGTTTACAGCAAGTGTAATAATAATAATAATAATTTTTATTATCCTTTGGACATAGTATAAGACAAGTCGGTATTACAACAGATGTTACAAACAAAAAGAATCCACTGTACAAAGATCCTCATTAATAGTATAGTAAGTTTTCTTAAGAAGTATTGTTTTACATTAGTTTTAAAAATTATTTCTCATTGATTTATAGTGTGGTGCTAGGTGACTGTAAAGCTTTATTCCCATGTAGAATGTAGATTTCTCAATTTTGGTAGTTTTGTGCCCTGGAATGCACACCAGGTCTCTATGTCTAGTAAGATAGTCATGATAGACCCAGCTTTTTGCTAAATTATTCGCATGTTCTCTTGCGTATAACAATATTTTGTATATACCTAAACATACAAGGAAAATTAAACAATTTATAATTAATAAAATAGGGTTTACATGTTACGTATAATTCGTTTTTGGATAACAAATATTCTTTGGTTCTTTTCTACACCATTACCAAAAAAACACCACATTATAACTCAGATGACTATACACAAGACTATGACTCTGATGCGAGAGATAGCATACTCGTAATACGCTTTATTTTTTACTTAACAAGTCAATATTGACCACGTCAGATTTTTGTCTACAACAACCCCAAGAAATTTTGTGTAATCAGTTGATTTTAAATTTGAAATATTAAAAGTTAAATTTAGTTTTTTATTTACTACATGATTCTGAAAGTATATGCATTAGTGTTTACATAATATTTAAGTATAGCCTCCGAAGACGAAACCAACTCCTCGAAAGTATGTTCTGAAATCAGCAAAGACGTGTCATCTGAAAATATTGGTAACTTGTCAGTGTGTATATGTAAATATAAATAATAAGAATATTAGTGAACCCAGGACAGACCTCTGGAGCACTCCATTACTTGTTTTAAGACAATCCGATGACACATTTCCAAACTTTACTAACATTGACCTGTCTTTTAAAAAGAACAATATCTCTAAAATCCAAACTAATTAATTTATTTTCAACAAAATCAAAGTTTTGTTTACCGAGAAACTAACCGACTTAATTTTAAGCAGACTTGCAGTTTGTTTAAGGTAAGTAAATGGAGGTTGTTGATAAGTAAGGGTACCCGACTGTTCAGTTTTAACAGTTTCAAACCAATCCCTGACTTTTGTAGGAACAAAATTTACGTTGGACTATGAGCAGACTTTGCAGGTCCGTGTTGGTCCGTGCAGGAATAATGTGAGCGATCTTTAAAAGTCATCAAAAGATTTAATAAAAAACTATTTCCTTCAATACGCTATACCTATGTTGATATTAGTCCCATGCATAATAAGTGGTTAATATTTTGTGTCCCATTACTTATGAAACACCCTGTATAAAAACAATAGGAGACATGATAAGTATGGGATAAAATAGGTCTATAAATAAATGAAACTGGTAAATATAATAAATTATTATATAAGATATCCCTAATAGTCGAGTCACTGTGGAGGAAAATAGGTCAATACCTCTAAATTTTTTATAATTGAATTGATTTTGCTAAAAATTTGGAATTTGTAATTTGAAAACCACCCCTAAAGCATTTTATGGATTTTAATTATGTTAAATTATGCAATTTTAATATTTTCAATTACAATAATGGATATTGTGCGAATTCTCAACCCTTGAAAATTCTTAAAACCACCTCTTTAAATAAAAATAATGTTAAAAAATCATTTAACAGATTCAAACGTTTTTGTAGTGCATATATATCACATACAATTTAATTATCTGCTTATATAAAATAATTTTGGTTAATTGTAACACTTCAATCCTTAAAAACTACCCTCTATGCCAAAAATATAAAAAATCTTTTCGAACAACTTCCAAAGCTTTAAATGTACATTTATATTGCAATCTCTTTGTTTTTTTATAAGCTTTATTTTGGTTTATTATACTTTTTTAATAAAACGCTTAGTTTTGAGTTATTCGTAAAAAAATCATTCAGGATCACGTTTTTTTTAACGAAAAGTATACTTTTTCAAGTGCGAATAACTCAAAAAGTATTGATTTACCGAAAAATACTTATATGACATTTTTTGTTTAAAATTTGATTCTCTATCAATTCTCGGAGTTATTTTGAAGTAAAAATTTCAACCCCCGAGGTGGAAGCACACATCGGTACCATATAAATTATGTCATTTGAGTAATTTTCTACCAACTGCAAAAATTTCAGACAAATCAGTGCAGTTATAAAATATTTAGAGGGAAAATGCCACAGTAACTGGACTATAGGTTAGGCTTATTTTTACTAATTATTCACTGAAAAAACTGCTAATTAGATATTTTTTACGATATTGAACACTTACCGCATTGATCTGAAGGATCCTTTATAAAAGAGAACTTATTTGCAAAAGAAAATTGAGTGTTAAGTAGAAAAAACTACCACACAAAACAAACCAGATTTCTATTAATTATTTGCCAGATATTTTTCTAATGTTTTTGTTCAAGGCCAAAGTGAACATGTCCTTAGGTGACTCTAATTTCCCATCCATAATTTGTAACATCTTATGAAGACTACGTTAGAAACGTTTCGTAAAATCCTAAAAAATAGATTAGGGCAATATACCACTGGTTTCTGTTTTCAAAAATGGTTAACGGAGGTAAACTTTCTGCCTTTGAAAAACTTTTTCAGAGGTATGTGTATGATCACATTTATAGTTAAATCGTTTTTGAATTATTCTTACCAATTCGAGATTATGCTGATTGCTTAAAACTTCAAAATGATCTGGATGCTTTTGACACTTATATATTATTATATAATAATTTATTATAAAAACAATAATTTATTTATTAATATTAATAAATGTCATGCAATCACTTGCACTAGAAACATGCAGCCTGTTATTTATGATTTTAATTATTGATATTAACCGTTCAATTTTAAACCGAAATAATGAAGTAAAAGACCTAGAAGTGACTTTCGAAAATAAAATGTTTAATGCTCATATTTAATATCTAAATCTCTTAAGACACTAGGCTTCACTATGAGACACTTAAAATAACTCACCAAAGCTAGCTTCTATATTATACACTTGTATTTAAGCAAAATGAATTTTGCATCTATTATATGCAATCTTCAGTAAGTACAATGTTTACCTTAATCGCATTTGGAATCGGAACTGTTTGTTCCAGCATACATTTTTGAATTTTTTTTCATAACTTTAGCAAATAGAAATATAATGATGGATAATTATTTAATATAAAATTATTAATGGGAAAATCGATTAATAATATTTTTTGTTGATCGTTGAGACCCTATGATTTATTCGCAATTCCTTTTAAACACTAATGCTTTCGTAAATTCTTCTATTTGCAGAATAATGCGTTCTTATAATGTCTATACGCAATAATTTAGACTTATTTTTAATAATTTTACTTTCATTCAAGAGATTAATTAAATATATACTTACAAATAATTTTTGATTTATATTCTATTTGTAATTCTAAATTTTTCGTTACTTATATTTTTATATATTTATTCCATGATTTTTGCTATATTAAAAACACTACTGTGGGCTTGTTGCCTGTTTTTTGCAAATAAATAAATCGTATAACTGAGGCTATAATTCTCTTCTCTATTAATATCTTTTGTATTTTACCCAGCTAGAGGGTTTTCGCAAGATCTACTGTTGAGATGATTTAAGATGAGCAGTCTTATTATAACGAGAATTATTAATTCTGCAATATTCTTATCCAAACTTGTTAACAACTTTATTTGACTGTATTATACTTACCTCAGTTATTAACTACAAAATTCCTGGAGTTAACGCTAGGTCTAATCAGCGGACCTAGGGGCTAGCAAGTAGGACCCCGGCCAGGGGCGCAAGCCAGCGGGGGCGCGATTGCACATTAACCCACGCTTAAAGATTTTTTAGAGTTTCAGTCTGTATCAGGGCCCGTTCATTACGTGCAAGAAAACACGCTCTTTCTCGATGAAAACAAGTGCCGAAATTGTCAACGTTATCCGCTGTGTGGCGCTCGCTGTGTTTATAAAGTAAAATTCTTTGTGACCTTCACCTTTTTTTTTGGGGGGGGGGGCGCACATTTGGAAATTTGCCCTGGGCGCCAGCTCTCCTAGGTCCGACGCTGGGTCTAATAATATATTCTCCGTTCCCTACTCTTTTGCAGTTGTCAACTTTGCATGAAATGTTTACAAATTATGGCAATATTGAGAATCGGCTGGACATATTTAGCTGCACACTTGCAGATATAAAGCGTGCTTTCCTATTTTAATAATTGTGATTTTTGACTATAAATTTATGTTCCATTTTGTCTTATACGTGTGATATTGTTATACTTATTGTTATTATGTACTATTGATCTAATTTTTTGTTTGTTACTCTGTATTACTTTGTCGTTTTGTTATAATTAATTTTACTGTTTTTACTTGTTCTTATTTTGATGCGCTGTTTTATTCATCCTGTAAAAGGGTTTTATCCCGTTGGTTGAATTAAATAAATATATCCCCAAATATATGGATTATTATTTTTATTTTATAACTACATAGAGTGTTTGAATGTTATCTTTAGGGATAATACTCTCTAATTTCTAAATTCCGAACATTTAGTATTAAGTGTCCTTAACTTTCGAAGTTCTATTCTCTTAAAATTCTTCTTTCTTAATATTAAACTGTTAATTTAAATTCGCATGAATATTGTAACTTATATTGTAAATAGAAAGAAAGAAAAAAGAGAAAATAACATAATTAATTTTCTTTCTCTTTTCTTTTCTTTTTTAACAATAATGTATGTCCAACTTGCTTTACATGTAAGATACATTTAAGGTTTTCTATGCTTGTTAGGTGCATTATGTTATATTATTGTATGGTATTGTTTTTCTACATTTATACTTTTTACCGTATCCAGTAATTGGGCATGTGCCCGTTTGGATACGTATTAAATAAATAAATAAATAAACAAATAAATAAACAAATAAATAAATAAATAAATAAATAAATATTATCCTGGTAAAAGGAGTCGGTATCGAATTCCTACAGTGGAAGCAGGATAAGCGAGAATTCTATTTTGTGACCTAATAAACACAAACTAAGTATCATATTTCTATCATTTGTTATCATGTTTTCAGCAAATTTAGTGGTAAGCGAACTCCCCTTATTACGTCACAAAATAGAATTCTTCTTATCGTGTTTTCACTGCTACTTCTGTCGTTCATGAACTGCTAAAGTTGGATTAGAACTTTTTGTGACTGGATCTATAATCAGGTGATAGTAGATAATCTATCTAATGTTAGATTATTTTTTCCGAAAAGCTTATATGCTTTTTTAGATCAAGCACATGCATTTTCTTAGAGGTTAACATGTGTGCAGAGATAAGTACTACCAAGTGTACAAAATTATATATATTTTATATTCTGTAACTACATATGTAGATAATTTCTGTTGTTTTACTTTAAAAACAGAGAAAAAATCTTCTTCTGAGTAACTTGGTAACTGGGAAAACATCTGAACTATTTTTAAATGTTTTTCCCGTTTAATTACAAATTCTTTCTTAGAAAATGTGTTATATTTGATAATTAGCAGAAAACAACAAAACTATTTATAGGTATCATATTTTTACGGCGAAATCAGAACTCCATATTTTTCTTTTCTAATTTATTCGAATGCTTACTCTATAGATATATATATAATTTTTTAATTAATAATATATAGAAATTTTCCTGAAATATTAAATTTTTTAGATTTGGTTCCAGGTAACTAGAAAATGGATATATATTTATAAAATAATTGTTGGTATGTCTATAGCTGACCTAAACAAGTCTAATAGGTATATAGGTATATTTTTTTCTGAAATTATTAAATATTAAATTTACGGAATAATTGTGTTACATTTTATAATACAAAATATTTAAATATAAATAAAAATATTTTCCATAACAATGTAAAGATGAATTAATTATAAATAAACAGATTCTGCACAAATATGAAGTTACAACTCAGAATTGGAATGACGCGTATCGCGCCATCTATCCACGAGAGATTTAAATAGCCTATGAGGACAGAAACCTACATGCTATTTTAGTGCGTTGATTGAGGTATTCTATAAGATAGCTAATCGTATGTATAATATTGTTCGTCGATTGAAATATAGAATACCTCAATCAGCGTTCATTGGCAGATATATTTTAGCATCGATTCTTGTAGATAGGTCTCTATAATATTTTAAACTTGCAAACATATAACAGCATAAGATGGCTCTGCATGCTAAGGCTAGATTTTAATTAAATCTTATTAAACGTTTCAAAATATATTTTATGATATTTTTAACTCATTATTTTCCATGAAGTAATATGTCTGTATATTAAAAATTTCAATTATTTGCGTCAAATAACATCTTATATCTAAAATATGAATTTAATTAATATTTTTTTAAACTTATGAATATGTATGAGAGGTAGGTCGGTCATTTGTATTTCACACATTTATCAAATTTTTACCAAATTTTAGTAGTATTATTTATGGAATAAACTACATACATATAAATAATGAAGATACATAATATACACATACACATAATATTTTACATGAAATTAGTACTACATGTACAATTGGGTCATATTGAGAATACTCGAAATTATTTTTAATAATATTAATCATATAATCAATTGTCTGTAAACCAAAAAAGCTCAAGTAAATCAGCAACAATATTTCTTACCTAAATTGCATTACAATTCAGTATGAATTTGAGAATTTCCTAATGCAAAGCTACATTCATCTAGATTAGCGAAAATGTAAACATTCTTGCTCCAAAAAATTTTTTTTGGGAGTTTTAGGCATACAAATATTAGTAGGTACTACTTATCCTTTTGCTTTTCACGACTGTACTTATGCCATTTTTTAAATTTTACTTTAAAATAAGTTAATGGACACATATTTTTAAGCAAATTACTATCGAAAATCCAAACTGTTAATAAGTCCAATACATTAAGAAAATTTGGTAACTAAGACAATTACTAATTTTTATTTTTTCTATAGCTAATTTTAAAGTTGTCTTTCATCTATTAAAAACCGTAGATAAAGTAGTACTTTAACCGTAAGGGTAGATAAAAGTAATACTTTAACACCAAAGATACACCTTTATTTTGTAAGTAAGTACTTATAATCACTAACTACAATCATTACTTACTATTTTGAATACAAATAATATCACAATTAACATTCCCAGAAATATGCATGGTAAAGGAAGAATCGTTTTTTTTGCTCCACGCTGTTACGTATGTATTTTGATAAAGTAATCTTGTTGGCCATCGATTCCTCAAAGTATGTCTCTGCTACGGACGAAGACTACCAACCACCCAATCACTTTACTGTTCTTACCATGTCTCCATCAACAATCGTATTCGTTCAGTATTCATTTCTGGATTTGGAAGCTTTAAAAGCTCAGCTGTCTTCTGTGGAATTTTATAAATGTTTATGACACAGGCTGCATTTCTCTGTCGACAGTTTATGAAGAATTTGTTATAGGGATACGTTCTAAGGTCGTAGAGCGATGTATCGTCGTATAATATTTAAGACGTTGTCTCCAGATCTCTTATTCGTAATACCGAATGACCAGTTTTTTTTTTGGTTTTGGCGTGGAGAGGAAAAACATGCATTACAGATTGTCGATAGTTAATGTTTCCAACTTCTAATCTGTGCAACCCATCCAAAACGGCACATGGAGCTATAACTTGTAAGCCAAACGAGTAGTAATATATACATCTATTTTATAGATGATTTTTTTCTTGACATGGAGATATTTATCATATGCAGAAATTTTATTACATCTTCCTGGTTAAAAATGTTGTTGTTTTTTGGTTTGTAACTGCTAGACGATTTATCCACAAATAAAAGTTCAATTGATACTACATCCTCAGTTTATCTTTAAAATATCAATATTTTGATTCATCATTTACTTTTGAGCATTGAATAATACGAGCATAAACTTGAAGGCTGTATTGTCTTTGATTGTTCCGAAAAATATGCTAACGATACAGTCTCACTTAGATCCTTAATTTATTTTTCTTTTCATAGGTCAATCGATATTTTGATGGTAATAATTCCTCCTTTATTTTGTTCGCTGCCAATCACAGAATTAAAGTGCACATCTCTAGCTTCAGCTAGAATTCTTTGATCTGCCCTTGTTGTTCTCTAGCTAAGCTCTGTGAGGGGCAGACCCGTTATCGGGGTCTCTGGTCTCTCTCATATTATTGGTCTTAACAATTTTTTTTAACGTTAACAAACTGCTTTAAAAGTTGAAACTTCTCCGACGCTACTGTTTATTATTATTAGGTATGTTCAAGCAACGAATCCAGACTGGTTCCAAACTGTCAAAAACGTTCGTCCAACTAGTACGATGTTTATGGAAAACAAATTCATAATTTTACTGGTCGAATATATCTGACAGTTTGATATCATTCCGGATTAATTGCTTGAACAGACCTATTATTACAGATTAAACTTTAGATCAACTTAAATTGAATTCAACGACTCTTGGAGTCTATACGATCAACCTGCGAAGTCTTTATAAATTGTTTAGGAAAAATCGGGTTGGGAGGGAATCATCTCTGAAAGTTTGTCACATCCTTATTTCACCCTATATAATATGTAAATAAATAATAAAAAAATAAAACTTTATTCTTTAAAAAAAAGTACAAAATACAAATTATAGGAAGAGGTTCCGTGTTATAAAGTCACGATACAAGACAAATTACACAATAAAACAACCAAACAAACGGTAGGAGTGTTTGGTTTACGAGAACAAGATTTACAATACTAAAATGATAAAATATCAGACAAATGTACAAGAATATTCTATAAAAATATGTTCTACAGTTTCCAATCTGTGCTGATTACAAACTGTATATAGTTCAGAGTTCAGACGGATTGATTGAGTATGAAATCAAATCAAATCAAATCACATCAAATTCAAGCTTTATTGCCCAACAGAAAATTCCATTTACAGGACAAAAATTATAATACAGATCATAGAAAGCAATAATAAAATAAAAAAAAATGCGAGTAAATACATACAATAGTAAAAATACACGTACATAAATGTATAAAGATATATAGTAAAATAGCATAAATAAACTAATAATAACTGACTACATTAAAATTGTTGAAACCTCTCCTCTACAGCCTTTCTCACAGAGTTGAGAGATGAAAAATTTATATCACATTGCTCCGAAATAATATTAAAATTGTGAGACATAACATACACTGGCGACTTTTTAAGAGTGTTGGTACTAGCTGACGGTAAATAAAACGTTTCAACTAGCCTAGAGTTAAAACCAGGATATAATTAAAACATTCCAGTAAAGATATACAATCAATATTATTGTTAAATAAATTAAATAAAAATAGTATGCTGTTTAGAATACATCTAAATTTGAACAACGGAATATTAAACCTTGATAATAACAACTCGTGATTATAACCTCAGTAGGGATATATACCATCTTTTTTAAAAGATAGAAACTTTAAGAACTTTCTTTGAATACATTTAAGCGATAAATAATGATTTTGGTATATAGGGTACCAGATTAAAGAACCATATTCCAGTTTAGAACGTACTAATGAAATATATAGCGTTGTTAATGCATCGATATTAGTAAAAGAGATACAATTCCTCATAATAAACCCTAAGCTTTTATACGACGATTTCGATATATTTTGTATATGCTGCGAAAAACTCAAATTTGAAACAAATAGAATGCCTAAATCTTTTATTGTACGCTTCCTCTCTAAAATAACATTATTTAACGAGTAGCTATATAAGATAGGATCATTTTTTCGCGTATAGTTAACTACTTTACATTTAGAGATATTTAACATAACTTTAAAAGTATCACACGAATTTTCAATAATATTTATTTGGGACTGTAAAAAGTGACAATCATCAATGTTAATTTTGTAATAGATTTTTAAATCATCAGCAAAAAGGAGTTTGGGACATTCAATTGCTTTAGTAAGATCATCGATGAATAACAAAAATATAAGAGGTCCAAAGTTGGACCCTTGAGGAACACCAGAAGTGGCCTCAAGTTTATGAGATTGAAATCCATTGAAGGCAACATAGTACGCCCGTCCTCTTAAATAAGTTGACAAGAATTGAATTAAATTATCAGAAAATCCATATTCAACTAGTCTCAGTAATATAATACTATGGTTGATAGTGTCAAAAGCCTTCGAAAAGTCCATATAGATCACATCCATCTGATCTTTGGAATCAAGTACCTCAGCTATATTCTGCGTAACTAAAGATAAATTAGTTATAGTTGAACGTTTATTTATGAAGCCATGTTGATAAGGAGATAATGTATTTTTAATGGACATATAAATGAAATCGTATATGGACCTCTCAAAAACCTTAGAAAAGTTAGGCAAAATGGAAATGGGTCTATAGTTAGCCACATCAGCAGAATCACCACTCTTAAAGACAGGACAAATTCATCCCAATTTCCAACAATCGGGAAATTGCAAAGTTGCTAAGTTAAATAAAATTGATAACGGAGTCACTAATACACGTGAGCAGTCTTTAACTAAAAAACTGGGTACTAAATCATGACCGGCTGTTAATTTGTTTTTTAATTTAGAAATTGAATTAAGTATCACATTCTCAGAGAGGTGTTCAACGTTAATATAAGGTAAATTGTTAAATTTACTACTATATGTGGAAGAATCAAAATTATCTGGAAGAAAAACACTGCTAAAATATTGTGAAAACCCAGTAACTATTTTTTGAGAGGAATCATAAAGAACTTGATTTTTATAATGCATCCTTCCAGGCAATCGTGAAACTCCTTTTTTATTATTAACAAATGTCCAAAATTGTTTACAATCAGCCAATATATTACCCTCAACATTTTGTATATAGTTTTTGTAGGCCTGAGATATCTGAGTTTTTGTTATTTTTCTTAGACGTCGGAAATCCAGCAAATAATTATTGTTTTTTGTTCTGCGATACTTACTTCTATAGTAGTTTTTTAACTTTATATTTCTCCTCAATTCAGTGGTGTACCATATGGGATGCAACAATTTTCTATTTTTATAAACAGGGACATAAAGACCAAAAATAGAATACAGTTTATTGTAAAAGTTTTCATATGCCACATTGACATCTCAAGTCTATTGAAGAAATGACCAGTCCATATTATATAAGGCTTCATACAACATGGAAAAGTTAGCTAGTCGAAAATTATAATTTTTTGTACCACTGTTAGAAGGAAATTTTATGAAGCGACCAACTTTAGCTACTAGAGATATAGAATGTGCAGGATGATGGATGTCCTCCTTAATTAATGGCATATCATCGCGGCCTACGGTAACTTCTATACCGGTTAGTACAAGATCCAATAAGCGATTATTAGCATTGATTACATTGTTTACCTGATGCAAGTTAGTAAAGTTTATGAAATCATTAATTAATTGACACTTAACATCAAACATCATTTCATTATTAAAGTGAGTTATATTAAAATCACCCATAATTAGGACATTACTCTGATTGACTATTGGTTGCCCAAATATATCAAAAAATAATTCAAAGTCATTAGTCAAAACTGAGGGCGGCATGTAAATTACATATACATATAGTACATAGAAACTATTTAAAAAACATTTACAACCTGCAATATCTATGTTCACTAGCAAATTCCTTATATAGGATACATCAACTGATTCGATAGCAATACAGTTGTCGACAGCCAACAACACACCCCCCTAGATAAATGCGAGTCTTGAAAGTTTCTATCACAGCGCATTACATTATAACAGGGCGGAAAATATTCACTATTACTTATTTCGTCTGAAAGCCAGGTTTCCACTAGTCCAATAATCTTATATTCAGCGTCACTTACAGATGGAAAAAATTCATCGACCTTAGATCTTAGACCACGTACGTTTTGAAAATAACACGAAGGAGATTCACTGCTGGGTTTGCTTAGTTTAAAGTTATAATTTTTGGAACCTGTACATATTTATCTTTAGATTAGCTTCGCCATTTCTTCGTCTGTTTTCAAGTTCAGATTTAAGTTGTTTGAAATACGTCATTTGCCTTGGAGTGCGATCAGAAGAAATGTTTACATGTTTAAGATCGGTGTTATTCTTCAAATTAATCGCCTTCTTTAATACCTTATAAACTGTAGATTCTTGGTCAAAAGTGATTTTAATAGGACGTGCGGTTGTCTTCGATGGATCAAATCTTCCCAGCTGAGAGATATTCGTAACTTCAGCATCAACTGATAGGTAGCTCAAAACTTCATCAATCTTTGCTTTATCATGGGCTATTCTATTTGTCTTGGTTTCATCTACAATTTCAGCAATATTGTAGAGAATAACATTACATTTACGTTTATCACGTTCATGAACTTCTTGAATGAGGTCTTCATAATCACTTGGCATCAACGATTTATTAGCATTTTGCTCAACCAAAGACTTAAAGTTAGCAAGTTCGGCCTTTAATTCTATGACAACAGATCTCAAATTATTAATATCATTAGTTACCTGCAGACAATCGCGGCAAGACCAATTCAGAGATTTTTTCGACTTGATGATTCTCACTTCCGATAGCGAAATATCCAAACATGCATGGTTATATGTTTTCTTACAGACACAGCATGCGACCAGCTTATGTGTCTCAGTAATAGAGTTACAGCAAACACACTGCGATGTTTCTGGCATGATAAATGAGTATACCAGTATATGTTAAATAAATCAGACACTGTGTTAAGGCCTAGGACGCCACTGGAAGTCGAATAAAACTGGACAGAGTTTGCTAAATATGCCACGTTAACCAAGAGAAAAGGTTAACCGGACAATAATTGTTGCACTAACTACAATCAGATTTCTTTTATATAACACAATATAGTTTATAACTGTCTCAGTACTCGGCACTCTGATTTAGGCACAATTATTTTTTTTACTCTTTACTCACAAATTACACAGAAATAAACACATCGTGTCGCATCGAAGTTTATAATCTATCTGCCGTTGATAGTGAATTAAAGACAGCATTTATTGCTAAGGCGACTCTGGCAAAAAATTCTAATAATATATGTGTCTGAAATTTCAAATATTCCGCGGTATGTTTTGTTATATTGAAATTTTTATATAACAGAGGTGTTGAAGCTGCTATAACTATAGCCAAATCTTTATCATAAAGCAATTCTTCAAATTTAACTAACACAGTGGGAATTCATTTCTTAAGACAAAAATAAGTTATATTATCCAGACCATCCGCACAGTCTATACTGACAAGCATTTCTCTAAATTGGAGTAGCCCTATATAATATGTTCTATTGCAATCGGATTTTCAACAGATTGCAAAAATATAGACTTTGGCCTGAGCTTTAGATATTTGAGTAACTTGCAGTTAACTATTCTTATTAATACTCTGTCGGGTTGCATCCTCAAATGAAACATTTGTGTCAATTTCTCATTGTCAAACTGTTTTACTAATTAAAATCACAATTAATTCTATTAATAATTAATAACAATAGCGGCAAAAGCAATTGACTTTACGCTGGTCACAAGTTGTCAACCTAAAGTTTGTGATATTACAGACAAATTTTTATGGTAAAGCTGTAACTAAACTTCTTTAATATGTTAATTTATGTTAATAAAGCACAATGGCGTGCAGAAGTTGAGGGGTATAAGAAGTAATAATATATTTTTTAATGGAAGGCTTCAACTCAATAGAGCTACAATATGATAAAGCTCGCGCTTCATAATTTAGCTTAGTGAATTCTTCTTGGAAACTGTCAGACTGTTAGGTTTGACCAAATGACCCTATTGCTCATTTGGTCAAACATCAAATTACGCTATTTGCGTAATTTTTATTAAACATTTAAGATGTGTTGCCAACCCAAAATATTCGATCTGATAAGTAGTTTTTGAAATGTATGAGATCAAATTGGAATTAAACAATCGTTGGGCGTGACGTCTTTGCCTCCTACAGCTTCTTGGCACTCATCCGCATCGAATTTGGGCAAGGGTCTTTCTATATTAAATTAGAACAGATTAGCAAAATCTAACTTTCAAAATTCACAACTTAGTATTTAAAAGCATATTCCTCTAATCTACCGATGGTTGCCTTAATTATAATGACGGACTATTTTAATTTATATTTCTGGCTTAATAATGAAAAAAATATATATATTGTAACAATTTGAAATATACACAGAAAATCAAATGAAAATAACACCTGACTAAACCTAAAGTTAAATAAAAATTAATAATTATTAGTATCAATTTATAAAATATATAAAGAATTGTTAATATAGATATCCTTGGATATGAATTTTACATAGAATAAATAATATTACATAACATAAAATACTAATTTTAATAATTTTATTATCAAATTTAAAAATCAATTTCAAAAATTTGCATGACGACGACTATTATTATCATTCAGAACATAAAAAAAAGAAATTAAACTCAGAGCACCATATAGAAAATAAAAGAAGAAAGTCTACAGAAAAATCTGATATACATATGGTATGCAAACGAGTAACATAATGAAAGATATTCCAATTACAAATAAATCATGTCCTAAAATTTAAATTGAAATATCAAATTAAAATAATCAATTCTAGAAATGTCAAAAGTAAAGGCGACTTTACAAGAATCTTTTGAACATGAACAAAAACACAAAATAAAGACTATTTTCCTAAATAAAATAATTAAAAATTGTATAATTAAGATAAAAGGACATTTTAAATTTGTATTAGTTATAAGTTGTGTTGTGAATTGTGCATAAAAAAAGACATACAAAGACTGCAAGAAAATCATGTGAATGGACTTTTATAACATGGCAATCTGCAGCAAGGAAAAAAAACAATGAATTTGTTGTTAGTTACGGCTTGGGTTTAGAGAAGAGCAGCAGCATTGCAAGAGAGCTCCCGAAATTATAAAAAATTGATTAAAAATAACAAGAAAAATCAAAAAAATATCGTCCTACCAGTTAAAATTTACCATTTGTACATCATACAGTATAGTTTTATTGCCACAACTGAAGATATCATCCGTATCCAGGGAAATTGTGCAGTTCCATAGAATCCCACAGGATAGTTTCCAGTTTCCAGGCAGTTTGCAGTTTCCAGGAAGGAAAATAAAACATTCCTAACCTCAGGTACCTTAAAAAAAAAATTAAAGTGCACTATAAAAATATCTATAGCTATAGTAAATTAAAATCGATTTTAACAATATCAATCTTTGCAAAGAATAAAAATAAACTACAGGACTTACCTGTATAAAACCAAGTCGAACTCAACAAATATAACATCCACATTCAATCATTTCACTGGAGCAAATAATATCTGTCATCCAAAGAGAAGCCATTTTACTTTAGAATATATTATGTTTCTGTAGGAATGCAACCAACATTACAAAAATAAAGGATATTTGAGTATAATTTATAAACTTCAATTAAATTCAATATCCAAGTTTTAATCTACATTGGTTTGGTAAAATTCATTATCAGAAAGGTAATATTAAAAAGAAAATATTCTTTATTGTTTTACAATTGATTATAGCACAAAAATATTGATAATCTTTCAAAAGTGTTACTAGTTATTACAATATAAAATAAAAACCTGTATATTTTGAACCGACTCCTGATTTAAGTTTCTTTTGCTCTTTTGATTTATAAAGCTGTGTCTAGCAAGGGATAAACAAAATTTGGTATAAATAAGGTAAGATAAAGATTAAAAAAAAAATTATATAAAAGGTTTGCATTGAACGAAATATAGTTGAAACACAACATACACTCACAAAACATAATACATAAAAGGATCATTGGCGCCCAACAAAAATTTAATATTTAACTTTAACATCAAATACACAATAAAATATTAAAAATTAAAATAAACAATAAATAATAAAATTCAAATTAAAAATAAAAAACACACACAGATATATAATAATATAACAATATATATTTATGAGCGGAATTGGTTTTATTATTTTTGAAAATATTCTCCAGGAAGATCAATACACTTATGCATGCGTTTGAACAATTTTCGAATCATTCTTTCCACTTGATTGAGGTAACTACAAAACATGCGTTTTTAGTGCATTAAGCTTCTTCGAAAATCGTTGACCACATAATTTATTTTTAATGTGGGAATAAAAAAAGTTGTTGTGTGCTAAATCAAGGCTGTACAGCGGATGACTCATCAATTCAATGTTTTGGTCGCTCAAAAATTCCTTTATTTGTGTCATTATGTGAGCTCGCATTGTCATGATGAAAAATGATTCGCCTCTTCTTTTGCTTTTCAATTTGTTCCAAACAAAGCGGAACACCCTGTATAAAGATGTACAAAAAATCCACCTAGTAGGTAAAGGTAAAGTTTCATTGCTTTGTTTTAGTGTCTCTAATAAATCTTCAATGAATTTGTCATAATTGAAAATCGCTATCCTAACGACACCGACAGCTCTATAGGAGGCAGTGACGTCACACAGCGGTTTACGCAAGTCCATGTTCTTTAATAATTTTTAGAGGCGTTAGAAAATTATAATTTCTTTCAGATAAAAAATTACTCAAATAAACACATCTAAAGCAAAAATGAAGAACAGAGAATGTTAAAAATCCATTTGTTATTTAAGATGAACAAAACAACAAAATAAATAACTTTTTTCTTCGTACTGCTCATGAGAAACAAATTTAATTAAAATATGATGTACAATGTGTTCCTAATTCGACAGTTAAACTTGATCGTTGACAAAAATTCACCCTCCCTCTTTATAAATATGCAGGGTGTCCGGAAATTATGCGTCAAGACTTCAGGAGGTGATTTCTCACAAAAAATGAGGGTCACAAAGTCCTATAACAATTTTTCGAAAACTCAATATTAACGGAGATCCAGGGTGTAAAATTTTATTTTCGATATTTGTAAATAACTTCTTAACAAATCCAAATATTTACATAAAATTTGTAAATCAGGGGTTTTTGCGGACGAGAAATTCAAATATGTTTCTAATTTTGACGTCACTAGTAGAGGGCGCCACTTATGGCACTTCATGTTTCTTTTAAATGACAGAACTTTTTTGCATCTTAATATATCCATCTGACTATCGAAACAATCGATTCTCCTATCTGTTTTATTTAAAAAAAGTATACCTTGCTGAAGTCGGCAGGCGTAACCATTTTTGAAATAATCCTATTTGAAATGATCAGTGCACCGAGTAAAAACTGTTTTGGTTTCAGGTAAACTGTCTTTTCTGCTGAAAATACAACAAAATATTATTTGAAAAAGTTGTTCAGGATCGTAAAATATGGAGACTTGCAAAATTTCAAGAAGTAAACTATTTTTCAACAAATCACAAAGATTTTATCAAAGCAGGCCGATTTTTTGAAAATTTTCCACATCTCCATAATTTACCGTTCTGAACAACTTTTTGAAGTAACATTTTGCTGTACTTTAAATAGAAAAGGCACTTGAACTGAAACCAAAACAGTTTTTACTCGGTGCACTGAATATTTGAAAGATTATTTCGAAAACTGTTACTCCTAACAACTTCAATAAGGTATACCTTTTTCAGATATAACAGGTGGGAGAATTGATTATTTCAATAGTCAGATGGATACACTAAGCAGCAAAAAAAAGTTCTGTCATTTGAAAGAAACATGATGTGCCATAAGTGCGCCCTCTACTAGTGACGTCAAAATTAGAAACATATTTGAATTTCTCGTCCGCAAAAACCAACTATTTACATATTTTATGTAAATATTTGGATTTGTTAAGAAGTTATTTACAAATATCGATAATAAAATTTTAACTATAACACCCTGTATCTCCGTTAATATTGAGTTTTCGAAAAATTGTTATAGGACTTCATGACCCTAATTTCTTGTGAGGAATCACCTCCTGACGCATAATTTCCGGACACCCTGTATAATGCCAGATTAAGCGACATAAAAGCGCATCAGAATTTTTAAATAAATATCAATCACAATTTAAATAGTTAGGTGCTTGACTAAAAAAGAGTAGGTAGTAGTTAAATTTACGTTATTTTTATAACCTGCGCATTCACCAAAATGTACTTAATTTGTAGCTGCGTCCGGCTGAGATCTTTTTTGAAAATATTCATGTTTGAAAACATCTCATTATTTTTTAAATGTAATGCCTAAGCAATAAATAGATAAAATTATACCACTGAAGCACAAAGGATAAATATTGAAATCGATTTGTAACGCTTAAATGTTATGTATATTTTTATAAAAGTCAAAAATATAGCAATAGTTAGTTACAAAGATCGATAGGTGCCCTAATTTATACTGGGCGACCGGAATATATGTACCATTAGTGACCAAAAGCAATAAAAAATTGTCTAAAACAAATAGTTTTTCTACAGATACATTTCAAAAATATAAATACAACTACAATATAAAGCAAAAATAGAAATTGTAAACTAAGGTAGCTAAGATATTAGACATAGTGTTTTTGCAGGTTGTTACGTCGTGACCTCGGTAACTGGTCCCTGCCAGATACAGAACTAAGGGGCACATCCCTAGCATTAGCTGGGATCCTTTGCCCTGCCCTGGTTGTTCTCGGGCTAGGCTTTGTGGGTGCACACCCGCTGTCGGTATATCTGAGCACGCCCATATATTGCTTACGGCTCCTATTGTTGGTATTACGGCTGCTATGGTCGGAACCATTTCTCGGATAATGGTGGTCTCCCGAGGCGTCCCGGTACCGCATCTGTAACTGGTCGTATCCCCTGCTTTCAAACGTTTCACCGCTATTCACTATAGGCATCTTCAGTGGTGACTCCGCAAAAGCTTCGCCGCGACTGAGAAACCACTAAACAATTAACAACTACAAACACATAACCAATAACAACCAAAAACCACTGAAAACCATTAAGGTAGCTAAGATTAAGTAAACATTCTTTGAACGTAATTTGTTTTTTTTTGTGTTAATTTTAATTAAGTGAATATGTTAGTTTAGTATAGTATCCATGAGCTGCACGTCATGTTATTAATTTGCAGCGAGGTTGAACAAAATTCTCTAACTACGACATGTCTGTAGGGTGAACGTTTTCCGCAAGTAACGACCTCTAACACCCCTGTAACATTTGACTAGATTGTACGATTTGCCTTAATTTTTTGCAAGTAGGAGCCTGCTAAATGTACTTAGTGAATATATTATGCTCACCAGTTCCAAGTCACTGACATGCTATGATTGTCTGTGTAATTAATTTTTACAAAAATCATATTAGCGATTTTTTTATCAGAAATCTGACAACGTAACAGACGCAGTAACTATTTTTAGTCAAACGAATAAACATTCACAGATTGAAATTTATTTTAAATTAATAAAAAATGTATTCCATGTAACAGGTTATCATCCTACTCTACATAATTATTAAGAACACATCTATAAGTACTGATGTATTTCCAGACATATTGAAATTATCAACAGTTATTTCAACCCCTAAAATTTTAGGAATTAAAAATATTAAGCACTGTAGGCCAATAAATATTCTCTTCTTTAGAATAAAACATTGAAATTATTATTCACCGGCATATTAAAAGAAATAATCTTTTAAATCTTTGCGGCGTATTTTTGATATTGTAAATACAAATATATTACTTGAAAAACTCTATCAGTCTTATGGAATTACAGGAGTCGCTTATAAGTGGTTATCTTCTTAATCAGAGATTTCAACAAACAAAAATTGGAAATGAAATATCCCAAAAAATGCTTATTGATAATGGAGCACCTCAGGGTAGTGTGTTAGGATCTCTGCTATTTATATTATATATTAATGATATTTTCTATTTAGACACTAATGAGTATACATATTTTTGCGGATGGCATTACTATATGTTATTTTAGATTTGGACTTTTCGAAAGGCACCGGGTCAAGGACGTCCCAGGATTGAACAAGATCCTGCGACTAGCATACGGAACACTTCAAGGCAAATAAATGTTCCTCGGCCAACAGTGCTACATATCTTAAAGATTTCCTTAACAGAATTGATTACATGTGCTACTAACATTTCAGGTTGGAAGAATATTAAAGCGACAAGGTCTACATGCCTATCACTATCGACGTGTACATGGCTTGATACCAGAAGATTTTGCGCCACGTATGCAATTTTGTCGCTGGACAACGAGCAAGCTTCCAAAATTTTGTGGTGTGATGAAGCTACTTTTATCCGAAATGGAAAATTAAATTTTCATAATTGTCATTATTGGGAAGAAGGGAACCCACATGTTGTTCGGAGAACAAACTTCCAGCAACGGTTGTCCATAAATTTATGGGCGTGAATAATTCACGACACTCTGATTGGACCTATTGAAATTCCACAACGTCTCAATTGAAAGCTTTATTTAAACTTACTTCAAGAAAATCTTCCCCAAATTCTCGATGATCTGCCTCTAAATTTACGACGTAACATGTTTTTTCAACACGATGGAGTCCCGGCACATAGTGGTCGCAATGTCCTAAATTTCCTAAACGAAAATTTCGCTGAACGGTGGATAGGGAGGCACGGACCGGTAGCTTGGCCGCCGCGTTCTACTGACCTAACCCGCTAGACTTCTTTTTCTGGGGATATCTAAATCAAAAATTTTACGCCACCGAAGTCGACACCCGTGAGGAATTGCTGCAGCGTATCAATGATCCCTTCGAAAAGTGACGGTTGCAGCTAAATTGCGGAATACAGTGAGGAATGTCCTCCTTGATGTCAGCCTTCTGTTTGGAAACCTTCTGCCGTACAAGCGTTCTGCCGCGCAGCATTACCATCGCAAAAGCCATAATCAAATCATCATATCATAATTGCTCTACATCAATAATGCATATTACTGATTACGTATTAAATTTTATTATTATTATTATTATTATTATTATTATTATTATTATTATTATTATTATTATTATTATTATTATTATTATTATTATTATTATTATTATTATTATTTGTTTAAATTGCTAGCTATGAAATTGACCAAAGTGAGATTAATTCAAGAGCGATTTTCTCAGAAACCGTTAAAGATAACAATTTGAAACAAGAGTACCTTTTTAACGTAAAACAGTTCGGGAAAACGGAATTTGCTCCCGTACTCGCGTTCTGCCGCTGCAGCATTACCATCGCAAAAGCCATAAATAAATATCATATCAACTAACTCTTGTACCGTAAACTCTTCCATTTTTTCGCTTAGAACTATTAAATTGGCAATCGGGTTGACAATACTTTGACATAAGAATACCTTGATAATTTTGTTTAAATTACTATGAATTGACCAAAGTGGGATTAATTCAAGAGCGATTTTCTCAGAAACCGTTAAAGATAACGATTTGAAACTAGAGTACCTTTTCAACATAAAACAGTTCCGGAAAACGGGATTTGCTATCCAATTTGTTGAAAAGTCATGAAAGATAAAAAAGTTACACACGCAAAATACCTAGGGACCCCCCGTACCCACCCCAATGCACCTTGTGGAAATAAATGGATTAGTCCATCAAATTGCTCATCAAAATTTAGCTGTGTATACCAAATTTAATTCATTTATCACAACGCGATTGAGAGGCATTGCAAAAAAATGATTTCCATTCCTCCCTCTTCAACGGGTCCATGTGCTCTTAGGCCATACAATAGGCCTGTTCAGGGTTGGCAGCTAATTATGAGACACCCTGTATAAAGGAGGAAATAACAAAATTAAACATGTATTGACAAAATAAGCAATTAGTTGGCAATTAATAAATTAATAGTAAATGTTAATAAATCTAAATATATTGTTATTGTGGAAAAAAATCCACCGTGTTCTGTGTACTTGATGGAAATAATCTCGAAAATTTAGTCAAAAGTGAAGAGGTACCCCATCACGTAAAACCCACATGCGTTGTCGGATAGCTAGGGGTACATTTTCAAGATGGGCGGGTAGGAAATTGCGGAAAAATTCGAGATATTGTAATCAATCCATCCGATTGGACAATATGAAGGGTCCAAACATTCAGTGAAAAACGATGTTTGAAGTGGTCCCGTCCAATTGCGCGCTGATTTTGGAGTTCCCAAACGTGTGCATTGTGAATATTTTGTATTCCATTGCATGTAAATAAGGCTTCATCTGTAACTGGTACATTAGTAGTAAATTGGGAATTTTCAGTATTTTGCTGCAACATCCACTCACAAAACCTAACTCGCAATAGATAATTCGCTGATAACATTGCTTGAATACACTGATATGGGTTTCATGTAGTAAGCGCCACACCGTTGATGGGATGCTCCAGGCACCTGTCTAGCGTTTTACCTTCTACTTATTTACGGATTTTCACGGACCACATTCAACACTTTCTAATTTCTTTATATTATCTTTTTAATTCTATTAGTATTAGTATTCTACCTAATTTATGGAAAGTTTCAAGAGTTACTCCAATATATACCTAAATCGAGAAGTATTTGTCATATTAAAAATTACCGACCAATTTAATTAATATCTGTATTTTCAAAATTATTGGATATGACGTATTATATAATCATGTAAAATATATCATACCTATTGAACAACGCGGTTTTGTTAAATATCGCAGTACTGTGAGAAACTTATGTATTTTTATACAGCATATTTCGCAAGTATTAGACTCGAAAAACCAAGTGGATGTTGTTTATACTAATTTTAGCAAAGTCTTTTAGATACAGTTTCACATAACATACTGTTATATCTTCTCAAATTATAACTATTTGTCAAAATTGACAATATCAGATCTTCTACGTTCATTTCACCTTTAGTACCCCAGGGCTTAAACTTGGGACCTTTATCGCTTTTACTGTTTATTTCTGATATTTGCAACGTTATTGCTTCAAAGAAATTGCTTTATGCTGATGGCATGATAATATTTTGAAAAATACAAACATTGTATGATTGTCAATCATTGCAGCAAGATTTGATTTGTTTGAGTGATTGGTGTCACAAGAATAATTTAGACCTGAATACTGATACATGCAAATTCATGACATTTCATAGAATATTTAATACCATCAATTATCATTACACCTTAAACTATGTTGTACTCAACTATATTTATGAAATTAAGGACTTAGGTGTAACTTTTGATGTCAAATTAACCTTTTCTAATCACATAGCTAATATTGCCAAGAAACGTTAGATTTTGTTATTCGCAATGGCAAAGAGTTTAATTCTGTTGATACCACTTGTAAACTCTATTTTACTCTTGTAAGGAGTAAATTAGAATACTGCTGCTCTGTTTGGAATACTCAAACATCTAAACATATATATGGTGGAATCTATACAAAGAAGATTTTTGAAATATATTTATTTTAGAAAACATCAGGTATATCCAAGTAGAAGTTTTGAATATCCATTGCTTTTGCATGAATTCAATTTCACTTCTTTCCATAAACGCCGCAATGTCTGGTTAACTCATCTGAATTACTAAGGCATATATATGCTTTCATAACCTAGGGTTACTTCAAAGAGTAGTCGTACTTTTTATCTACCTAATTCTTTTCAACATTTCAGTAGTCCTACACATATTGCTTGTAAAATTTTTGATATTTATGTTACTTCTGATATATTTTGTATTAATTTAAAACAATTTAAGTAACATGTATTTCCTATGTTGCAGAACTGAAAATGTTTTTTTCCAGTTGTTCATCTTTAATTTTACTTTTTCTTTTTTCGTATTACCAATTTTAGGAGTATTCTTATTTTTTGTATGTTTATTATTGGTTTCTGACAGTTATGTACCTTTTGATATACGCTAGATGTAGTTTATTTAAATAAATAAATAAACACTTGTTTTTCGGCTGCTAAAATATATTGTAGTCGCCCCAGGCCACCATCTTGTCCACAATTTGCACGTAAATTACCAGTATCACGTTGCACCACTGCCATAAAAGTTTCATGATTTGACGTGTGTCGATCGTCAAGTCGATCAGCATATAAACGTCAAGCTGCAAATACATTTTTGTCTAACTTCACCATAAATACCCATCACTCTATTAACTTAGCATTGCTGTACACATGAACCATTTTGAGAATTTTAAAGACTGATACTGCTACAATAAATAATACAATACTACTGACCTTGTTTGTTTACGACCTAGAGAGCATATCCCTGCTCCCACCTCATTCGCCAACAGGCGTATTGACACCCGCAAAAACTTGTTTACTTTTTTTCTATATCAGATGCCGTTGAAGTGCTATTGCCCAGCTACGTACTCCTTTCTGATAGAATTTTAATCATTTTTTATGCGAAATTTATGACTTTTATTATAATTTTTTTGGTAATATCGACTTCTTATTTAAGGATGCACATATCCCCAAATTTTTTTGAATAAGTTCTGAATTGCCCTGTATTATCACTTAAATTATCATTTCTGTATCCACCCCTAGTTTTTATGTACGATTCAGTCACGAATCACTTATAGTATGTACAGGGTGATTTTAAATAAAGTAACAAAAATGAGACCACATATTTCATAGGTGAAAATAAACCGATTTAACCTAACATACATATATCCCAAGTCGCTTAATAAATAAGATACAGGGTGTCAAAGTTAAAATTTTAATTTCGATATTTGTAGATAACTTCTTAAAAAAATCCAAATATTTACTTAAAGTTTGTAAACCAGGGGTTTTTGCGGGTGAGAAATTCAAATTTGTTTCTAATTTTGACGTCACTAGTAGAGAGCGCCACCTATGGCACATCATGTTTCTTTTAAATGGTAGAACTTTTTTGCAGTGTATCCATCTGACTTTAGAAATAATTGATTCTCCTACCTATTTTATTTGAAAAAGGTATACCTTGTAAAATCGTTAAAAGTAACCATTTTTGAAATAATCCTATTTGAAATGCCGAGTGCACTGAGTAAAAACTATGTTGGTCTGACGTAAATTGCCTTTTCTGCTGATACAGCAAAATATTACTTAAAAAAGTTGTTCAGAATGGTAAATTATGAAGACGTGCAAAATTTCAAGAAGATCGGCGAGGTTTGATGAAACCATTTCTCAACAAAGTACAAAGATTTTATCAAAGCAGGCCGATCTTTTTGAAATTTTGCATATCTTCATAATATACCATTCTGAACAACTTTTTCAAGTAAAATTTTGCTATATTTTCAGTAAAAAAGTCAATTTACCTGAAACGATAACAGTTTTCAATCGGTGCACTGAATAATTCAAATAGGATTATTTCAACAAAGTATACCTTTTTCAGATATAACAGGTAAGAGAATCGATTGTTTACAAATTTTAAGTAAATATTTGAATTTTTTAAAAACTTATCTACAAATATCGAAAATAAAATTTTAACTTTGACTCCCTGTATCTTTTTTATTAAGCGACTTGGGATATAGGTATGTTAGGTTAAATCGGTTTATTTTCACCTAAGGAATATGTGGTCTCATTTTTTGCTACTTTATTTAAAATCACCCTGTATATTTTTTATGTTGGTATGCGAGTCAGACAGGATGGACGGGCGATAATAACCGAAATTCTACGAATGAACATATTGAAGAAGGGAAGTTCTGCCACACTAATTATTAATGACTAAAAACAGAGCTCTGCGGTTTGATAGTGGATAATAAATCCGACGAGCTGGTGTAATTTTATTGTGGCCATAGTGTAAATATTGGTTCCCATATTTACTTTTACTCGCGTACACGCTGCATCGTGTGAGGTTTCACACACTTACTCTTTCTAAAACAAATCATAAAATTATATAAACAATCTAGACACACCGTCTTTTAATAGTGTTTAAATCTAAACTAATCTTCGCGTTAAATTTGTGGTTTTATTATCGCTACGCCCTGTAGAAAAATAACATTTATTATTTAATTGTGAGGCTAGTTTAATCGCGTCGAAACCTTTGTTTTCGTCGACTGTTCCAATAACAGAGCTTTAGGGTTACTTGATTTTTTTGGATTTACAAACAGCTGCGCCATCTTATGTGGTCTCTTTTCCTCTTTTATGAATGGTTGCATGATTCTGTATTCATTAATATAATGACTCAGATGAAAGTAATTTGAAATAAAGTATATACGGGGTGATTCAGAATTTATCTAAAAAAATTCTGATTATACAGGGGACTCTTACAAACACAATTTTGTGAAAATAAAATTAAAAAGAGCTGTGTCACGCTTGCGTTTGCACTACAGTTGCACTCACTACACACTGTTGCAAATGTAGTTGCATTTGGCACATATTTACCGCGAAATCGTCGCATCGCATTTTCACTTCACCGTAAATTAAAACAAAATCCATCAACTGCGAGTTGCTATAACCACAAGCTATATTTGATATTTGAAAAATTAATGTAAATACTTGCATCACAAAAAAGTTAATGCGATAAGTAATCAGATATTTGAAATTGCCTAGCTAGAGACTTTCTCGGAAACTATAAGGATTTTACAAAAAATTTGTTTAGGATATTAGCTGTATTTATCATGACGTATCTATTCCTATATATTTTTTAGATTACTTCTGAATTACCCTGTATAACAAATCAAAATAAGTACAGTTTATTTAATTCAATATTTGCTGATAAATTGATAAAGGTATAAATAAGTGATACCATCTCCTGGTTATTATATTTTAAACAATTTTGAATGCAGCTATAAGTCTGTTTAGAAATGAAAGAGAGTAATAAAAGCTTATTATACAATAGGCAAATAGTAAATAAATGTAATACTGGTGCTTATATTCAATATTTTTATATTATGTATTATCGGTGTAGATGAGGTGTACTTTTAAAAAACTTTGTGTGACCGGGTTGTACTAAATTGTAGCAGGTAGCTAAAATTTAATCCCCGACAATCCGTCTTTGTCTATGCCGCTTCAATTTCTCAGTCCATTTCTTTTATAAGTAAACAATATAAAAACAGCATTTCAAAACATGAGGTTACTTTAAGCATCATAACTGGGTTAAGAGGGTTTTTAGTAATTCTAAATAATTCATTATTATTATCAAAATATTTATTTAAATTTAATGAATAGACTTTTATTTCACACAAAAATATATGTATTTTGAAAATTCAAATTATGGTGAGTAAATGTAGTGTTGTATAAACGTACAATAAAGAAAATAAAAAAGTAGGTATATTAAAATTCATCCTCTGAATATTCTGATGAATTATTTTCGTCTCCTAGATTGATAACGATAGGTTCCACAGTAACGTCAATTAAATTATCGAGTTCCCACATTTTCTTCTCTTCTTTTTGTACATGATGTATACATCTTTGCCAGTTATCTGCAGTTACTCGTTCCAAGGAATTTTTTAACAAAATTTTCACGTCACTTAATTTAAACGTCATATTATTTCGCGCTACATCTCCTTTTGCCTGCGCCCAGACTAATTCGATTGAGTTAAGTTCACAGTGATAAGGTTGCCACCGTAGTACCGTTATTTGGCGATTTGTTGCCATTTCATCGATAACATATTTTTCGGATCACCCAGAGGTTTTGAAGGCCAGGAGGGACCTAGCTTTAAGAAGGGTGAATAACTGGATGAACGAACATAGACTAGCGTTGGCTCCAGAAAAAACAGAAGCGATAGTCTTAAAAGATTTAGAAGAAGGCCTGAAGTAGTATGAAAAATTATACTTAGAAGATTAATAATCAGATCTCTAAGGAGAATGCTCCTGAAAGTTGTGTTAGCGTTCAGAACGGCCTCTAGCATGGCCTTGCAAGTAATCGTAAGGATCCCACAGAGAGACATTCTGGAGGAGAGAAGGCGCTTGCATTATAGAAGAGATAGAATTACGGGTGGTACACACAAGGAGCACTCTATGAAAACCCTAGAACAGTGGCAGCAGCGGTGGGATAGAGAGACAGAAAAAGCGCAAAGATACTCATATCAGATATCAGGCATTGGCTGAGGTGTAAACATAGGAGATCTGACACAATTTTGTTGGGGCACGGGTATTTTAAAAAATATAAAAAAAAAGAATCAACTTCATCCTATCACGTGCAACGAGTTCAAGCATTAATGCCATAAGACCATCCTCAAAGAGTGCACTTTTGCGGCAATATTTCATCGCATTTTAGAAATTGATAGATTTTTTTTAGAATTCAGTTTTTCTTAAATATCGAGCTCATGCAACCTCAGAAACCCCCCAAAAGTATCAAAATTGGCCCAACTTTTATATCCCATAATCCAAAAATGAAAAGTATTTGAAGAGTTTCATCATTACCCAAAATTAAGGAAATACCCGATTCGATTTGTTGAGTATATGAGAATGAAAGTAGAAAGATTTGACTATATTGGTAACCATTTTAAAATCTACAGCAAAAAAACTGCCATAGCATGTCAATTGAAATAGAAAAGTTGCTTGTTACTTTGAGGTAGGTAAGTACTTTTTATTTTTAAATGTACCAATATTTTATACGTGGTTAAATCCATCCATTAAATCTACCTAATAAAAGAGAAATATCTTTATTATACCTACTCAAAAAATAGTAAACCCAAGTGGCACGGCTATGGAATCTGGTCCCCTGCAACCCTCACCTCGCATATTCTTCTAAGTGTTGTCAATGAACAATGAATCACTCTCTATTATTTTGGACCTCAGGTATGTACATTAACCAACTCGCCGCGCGCAAATAATACTTTCTTAGATTATCTGCTCGGTTTTAGTACTCTACTGTGAACACTTCCATAAGAAGGTCCATAGTAGAGTCCATTGAATAGCTGTGACTAGGCACGTGGCCTGGCGTGCCGCTCCAACATAAACTTGCACTAACGCGGAGTAGCACAGCTACCTTTAGCAGCAATTCGCTACTCCATGCTGGACTAACAAGCCACAGACGCGAAGCGTTCCACATCGCAGTAGAAAACCACTAAAAGCTAGCGAGCTCGGCGATTCGGCGATAATGATATATTGAAAATGCGGAAGTCCAAGAAACAACTACACTGCAGGCTAATGCTCCGACCAGTATTAAAATACACATGGAAAACCTATAGCAAACAGTTAAAGTCACTCGTCAGCAACCCATCAGACATATTCCCTTATCATATAACTTTAGCTGTTTTAAGTCTGTCTAACCCGACAGTAGGGACTCCAAAATAACATCATCGAACCATCGACGAGCCCATGGTCGTCTCCGATTGTAATGGTTAAGAAGCCCGATGGCAACTGGCGATTCTGCGTTGACTATCGGGCCTTGAATAAAGTTAGTCTACCGGATGCATATCCATTACCTTATTTTAGCAGTACTCTTGATTAGCTACGCGATGCGCGATACCTCACAACCCTCGACATAAAGTCAACTTACTGGCAGATCAAGGTAGCTGAAGAATCTTATCCACTTACTGCCTTCACTGTGCCCAATCGGGGGCTATTTCAGTTTAAACGAAAGCCATTCGAGATTCACTCGGCTCCAGCCGTATGGCAATGGTTAATCGATCGAGTAATCGGAGTTGATCTCGAACAGTACGTTTTTGTGTACCTGGACGATGTGATAGTTTGTACACCGACCTTTGAACTCCATGTCGATATCTTGCGAGAGGTTTTGTCTCATATCACGAAAGCCGGTTTGACGGTAAACTGTAATAAATGTAATTTTTGTAAATCGGAGCTGAAGTACTTGGGTTACGTTGTTAACGCATCGTGACTTTTAGTGGACCAAGAAAAAGTCGATGCTATTTTGCGCATACCATCACCGAAGAATGTCATCAAAATGCGTGGAATCATAGGATTAGGTTCGATCTACCCTTCGTGGTCCAAACTGACGCATCGGACTATGGACTCGGAGCCATACACTCTCAAATGCAAGATGAAGCTGAGAAAGTTATTTGCTACCTAAGCAGATCTCTCAACAAGGCCGAAAGATCTTACAGCGTGACAGAGAAAGAGTGCTTAGCCGTCCCTTTTGCCATCGAGAAACTGCGTCCGTACATCGAGGGAACGAAATTTACGGTCGTCATTGACCACTACAGCTTGAAGTGGCTTCATCAAATTAAGGATCCGGTCGACAGAATTCCTAGATGATACACTTACAGCAGTACGACTTTGAGGCCATGGGCTAGACAGACTTAAAACAGTTAAGTTATTTGACGGTTACCTCACCTATGGCATACTGATGAGAGCTCATAAGCTGGAAACCGATATGCACAGGTAACAGGTAAGTATCACGGACAGTAGGTGAAATGTCCCGCACCAGCCCCATCCTCTAGGATTGATAGTCAGCGAGATCGACGAAAAGGTTATGTTGATACCTGTTACCAGTTCACTAGTCCAGGGCAAAGAAATAAGCTATGGCAAAAGCAAGGTACAAGTTGATGCAAAACATGTAATATTTGTGAAAAGGTATTTGATGATTTCAATACACCAAAATTTAAAGTTGAGATACTTTTGCATCATCTGAAATCGAACTAAGCTAATGGTTTCTTTAAGTAATGCACTGTTTGAAGAATCTGTTTTAAGAATTGCAGCACTATTGTATAAAACATATTCAAATTGTTTATAATTCTGTATTTAATCAATATATTTGGAGAAATACTGTGTAATTAAGTAAAATACGGCGCATTATTCAAACAGTGAAAAGGTTGACGTGATAAAAGTATATTTGTTAAGCAGTAATAATCAGTGATAGTGATAACGATGGTATATTGTGATTAATTAGTTAGAGTGTAGTAAAAATGGAAAATTGCCAAATTCTGGATAACTGTTGTCACCCTTTTTTAAACTACAAACTCAGGTAATATGAAATAGTATAAAAAACACTACTTTTTATTTTGGCTAGTTGTAATTTCAGCGGGGGCGTGGGTTTCGTACAATAAAAAAAAATAATAACGAAACAACAAAATGGTGTCTTTTGGGCGCCAAGTGATTTCCTGAAAGAGCCCTCAACCAAAAGAAAAAAAAACTATAAGGAAGAAATCACTCATATCCAATACAAGTTTATTGTAATGTGAAATTTTCTTACATTTTGCCAAACACATCATATAAATAAAATTAACATAAAATATTAAAAAAAAATAAGCCAAAAAGGGCCTTTTTCTTGCAAGATTATCAACTAGTAAAGTATCTGTAGCTTTACATACAAACAAAATGCTTATGCTAATAAGTACTTAGGTTTAGGTTTATTCTAAATTTTTGCGCATATTATGCACAATTCGCATTAATACGGGCCAAACTTATCAGATGAATCAATGAACGATGGTGATGTAAATATTTGGTACTTGGTACTTATCTGTTACGACCTGTGTAGCGGTAGAAGTCATATTGGGTGATACTAGACTGCGGATGACCGTGCTAGAAGAGTGAATTGTCCCTAAATTTCTACTTTTGTCATGTAGATGGTAAAACTCTGGCATACAGGACTTGCACAACGATCGTTATCCCAAAAAAAGAAAAAATTTAGGAGGAACAGCCAATTTGCCTCCCAGGTACACACAAGAAAAAAAAACGTCTAAAAATACAAGTTACGCATGAGTATCTTGCATAGTGCGGTTACGTAATGAGTTTAACACTTCAATTGATATAAATTTATTTATTAAGTTAAAGTACGCTTACCTCCAATGCCGAATTCCCTAACAAAGGAGACGTTGCAGAAAAATTATGGCCTTAATTAACACAACTATAAGACGACGCCTATCTTCACAAATTTCCCCATAAAAAGCGACGTCCTTTCTTGCTACTCGTGGCGTTTCAATCCGTATAAATAACGACAAATTTCACAAAATCATTTACTTGCTCACGTTAACGACATTTTTATCGAATTGAAAAAGAAGGAAAAACTCAAAAAAAAAACCGTTTGTTTTATCTATTGCGACTGAGACCTGTGATCACGGCCTTTAAACATGAATATTTTTAATTTATGCTCATAGATGTCCCACCATGTCCGATAATACTATTTATTGTTTGAAAATAATTATTATTAATGAAAATATGTGAAATATTTTTTTACTGTTTTAGAAAGGTATTTTAAGCTAATATAAATCAAATCTCCTACAATTCCTATCAATTAAGTCATATGTATGTTCTCTGACACCAAACATTTAGGTATGCTAATGAACAATTCCGCAGACAAAGCTCTATTCAATAATTATCTAAAGAAAATAATCTAATTTACTAACCTGCTAATGAAACACTCTATAAATATCTAACTTCACTTTTTGGCAGTGGAAACACGACAAATTCAACCACAATAGATAAGATCTGACCTATTTCTGCATTTTTAGGATTGCTTCTTTGTCTTTTGTCCACTGAGTAGTTAGTTTCACACAATATTATTAATACCTAAAAATATATAAAAAATATGTGAAATGTACCTAATACAAAAAAAAAATCGTAATACTGTGAGTAGAGAATCTGATTTATATTTTCAATTTCATACATGGACATACTTTAATAGTGAGGTAGGTATAGAAATGGCAAAAGGGAGAAGGTGCCCATTAATATTTTTATAAATAAACATATTTAAATCATTCTTTGGTATGCTCAAGTACTCCAGTTATTAACTTTCTTGAAGCCTATTCCAAGACATTAGTGTAACACCGGCAATGCTGTGGAATATACATCTACTATGACTCTTAAAAATCCTAATATCGTAGTCGGATCAGTTATCCTCAATAAGTTTTCTATTGAAAAATCACGAAATGTATTTAAAATTTGATTTTGTTATTCCTGATTTCTTTTGTAAAAAAACCAATTAATTATGTATTCTACACAGTGAACTGTAATGCTGGTTAAAATATTTGTACTTATTTAAGCTTCAACTGTATTTCTTCAATGCAACGCTTTAAATATTTCTATTGACCATTCATTGTGTAAATAAGAAAGTTTGCAAATTTGTCTTGTTTCAAATAAAGGCTGATTCAACAATAAACCCTTTTTAATGTATCGGTTTTATTACGGAGACCACCCGATATGTATTAGGTGTGGGGTTATTAAACTAGATATTTATTTATTTTCCTCTATTTAGTTTATATACCTTCTTGTTAAGTGACACGTTATTGGGGGGTCTGTGAAATAAATGTAGGAGAGTCCACGGTAGTTAGGCAACACCGTTGAAACAAAAGTGGCGTTAACAAAACATACGAAAGCAAAAAATAAATCTTGGAATCTATACTTTGGAGTGTGGACTAAATATTTATTTTTCTCCTACTATTCACAGCAGGCACTCAATCGATTTCTCAAACTTCTTCCATAGTACACTACTTTGAAATGTAAAAATAAATAGTGAATTTTTCATGTATTATTCATTGTAATTAATAGAGTAGATTGTATTTACCCAACCAATCCTTCCATATTTGAAAGAATCTTGTTAATTTGTTTTAAAATCTAAATAATTTCACACAAATTATACAGGGTGTTAAAAAAAGAGTGTAAAATATTTCAGGAGGTAATAGCATGAACCAAAATAAGCAGAAAAGTCTTAATAAACATAGGTCCGCAAAGTAACGGTTGCGGAGATATGGACCACTATTCGTTTTTTGAAACATTTTATTTTATTAGGAATAAACCGACAAAGGAAGCTTTTAACAAACAAAAAACAAAGTTACAGAAGATGTTCAAAGTGCCCTCTGTCCATTTCCAAGCAGGCACGACATCTTCGTCTCAACGATATTCGAACTTTTTCGAAAACACCCTCCTTGGTTTGGATTTCTTGACACTTTTGATTAATCCGTAGCTGCAGTTCTTCCAGGTTATTTACAGGAGTGTCATACACTAATCTCTTGAAATATCCCCAAATAAATAAATCTAGAGGGTTCGGATCAGGTGATGGAGGCCATAAAACAGGTCCGACCCTTCTATGTGGAAAAGTTTGGTGTAAATGCTCTCTAACGGCCATGGAAAAATGAGCTGCAGCACCATCATGCTGGAACCACATTTGTTGCCTCTGATTCAAAGGAATGTCTTCCAAAAACTCATACAGTGTATTCTGCAGACAGTTGAGGTAAGCAGCGCCTGTTAATCGGTTTGGTAAAACAACAGGATCTAGAAACCTGTCACCCACAATACCCATCCAAATGTTTAATGAAAAACGTGCCTGATGTCCAGATACTATTAGAGCATGAGGATTTTCGTCTGCCCAAATATGCGTATTGTGAAAATTAAACACTCCATTTCTTGTGAACCCGGCCTCATCAGCAAAAAGAATGTTTGCAAAAAAACGAAGGTCTTCAGCATCATGACGTAGAAACCAGCGGCAAAAAACCAAACGTGCTTGATGATCATTTATTGGATTTAAGGCCTGTACTCGTTGCACATGTTATGGATAAAGCAGTTGCTCGTGAAGGATTTTCCAAACAGAGGACCACTAATTCCTACCTCGACTGATATTCCCCACACATTCGTACCTGGATTCTGCTCTACCAGTGCTTTAATTTCTTCTGCTGCTCTAGGAGTGGATTCCGATCTTGGTCTTCCGGTTAAATGGCACGTTTTGCTCAAGGAACCGGTATCACGCAATCTTTGGTGAATTCATACAAACATACGTTGTGAAGGAATCTGGCGATTTGGATAAGCGTCAACATAAAGATGTCTCGCTTCGGTGGCGTTCCAATTAACACGACCATACATGATATGCATGTCTGTTAATTCTGCGTTGGAGTAACCAGCCGTAGCGAAAGAAAACTTGTGCACTGAGAACAACTGTCAAATACGTACTGTTTATTTCATTAAACATCAACCAACTATTATAAGAAAATACACAACGTTTTTGCAAAATAAAAAAGGGGTTAAAAAACATAAAGCATTCCATATCTCCGCAACCGTTACTTTGCGGACCCATGTTTATTGAGACTTTTCTGCTTATTTTGGTTCATACTATTACCTCCTTAAATATTTTACACTCTTTTTTTAACACCCTGTACAGAGACATTTGATATACAAGGTGCAATAAAAAGCAGGTTATTCCGCTAACTCCATATTTTTGGCAGGAAAATATGACGATTTAACCATTCTTACCTATACAACTACAAAAATGCTGAAGTTGATCTTTTAAAATTGTTTTTTCAGGTTGTCACTTTAAAATTTTGTAAAGATACCTCTTATTATTAACCAAAGACTCAAGGGTATTATTGTAAACGATGCCTAAAAGATAGACGTAGAAACGGGGGGAAGGAGTTATTTTATTCCTTCTCTTTTTTATGGCATACGTCTAAGGATAATATTTTTACAATGCCGCAATGTAAAATTTTATTTAGAATATTTTATTACTCTTGCTAATTTTTCATAAAGCTCTTAATTTTCGAGATAAAGTCAATTTTTGAGAATGCAACGTTAGAGTAACATCAAAATGAGTTCACTCAATAACATTTTTAAATTTAAAATTACAAAGGAATAATTTGTAATGTTCTAACTTGCTCTAAAGTGTATTTTATCTATCTTTATTAGTATCTGAAGATAGGATTAGCCAGATGTTCCATTTTTACACAAATAAATGTTTTTTATTAATGTAAATTCGTTTATTAAGGGAAAACAGGGATTGAGGAAACATATTAGTTATTAAACAGATTTACACTAATTGTTCCGCATATTCTACACATAGTCTACCAATAAGTTTAGATACCGCGACATTCCCAAACTTTCTGCAAAATAAATGATTTTTTCACTTTACTAGACAATTTGCACTTTGATGGTGCTCCACCTCATCTTGAATTAAATGTTACATAATATTTAAGTTTAATTTTTTCAAATCGATGGATTGGAAGAGACTCAACTATTCAGTGGCCACCACGCTCTCCCGATTTTAGCCTATTGGACTTCAGTGTCTGGGAATTTATGAAGGACGACGGTTATTCCGAATCAGTTGAGAATATTGATCAACTGAAACGGTGTATTATAAATGCGGATAACAAATTTAGGTAATGATCATACGTTTTTCAAAATATGAAATAATCGTAGTTAAAAGAGCTCATTTATGCATTTCAGAGACAGGTGGACATGCGAAGCAATTAAAATAAAATATAACTAATCTGTTTCTTAAATTCCTGTTATTCCTTTAACAAATTTACATTCTAAGTCATCTGGCTAATCCTATGTTCAAAGACAGTGTATAAAATAATTTAGAGTACCTTAGAACAAGTTAGATTGTTTTTATGTAATGTTGTTTAGGCATCGTGTAGAACAATATCCTTGAGGATTTAGTTAATAACAGGAAGGATAAAAACGTGAAAACCTGAAAAAATTATAACGAAGGAAAAATTTCAAAAGTTCAAATTTAACACCTTGTATCTTCTAAGGGAAGCATTTTTGTATATAGATAAGTAGGGTTAAATCGTCATATTTTGCCACCAAAATTACGTAGTTAGCCGGATGACCTGCTTTTTTGTTACCCTCTATCTAATCTTATCTAATATTAATTGCTAGACATAAACCAAAGGCGTTTTAATATCACTATTGACGTGTAAATTCGAGTAAAAATTGTGTAAAATATTTATAAAAGAATATCAGGCCTATGATTGAACATTTAGGTTAGCGTAACCGATGACAGTTAAGTTACGATAACTGGGTGGGCATAACTGAGCTCTTAACCGAAATGGGAAGATCGCTATGAATCATTTATACCTGCCTGCTATGGCTAGATAAACCTGTCATGGCAGTTAATTTTTATCATCATCTGTTATCACTCATATGTCAAAAATTATCAACTAACGCAATTCAAATTTAAAATATAGGTATTTAAACGTGGTTAAAAATGGTAAGAAGATTGGGGCGCACGACCTAATGACAATATGAAGAAATGCTAAATTTCATTAAATGTAATAAAATATTGCTGGGAGGCAAAGTAAATCCCAACGCATGTTAATATAGGTACTTTGGCAAGTACATAATTTTTTTAATGTACGGACCGGAAATAAATCCACCACAGTGGTAGCAGGTACGTTAAAAATTTCATATTAACTTATAGACAATTATTTAAATTATTTTAGCTTCACGCAGAGCGGAAGCAGAATGTTAAAAGGAGGAGTAGAAAACTGCATCAGGAATTAAAAACTAGTAAAAACTGGATACAAATATTAAAGATGTATACTCAGTTTATGTAGGTAATCAAAAATGTACCTTTAGGCATGGAACCTGTGCTAATTACAATTTACTTATTACGCCTTGGTGGGGTCAATGTTGCAATATAGTATAATTGGATGGGATGCAGCCCATCAGTGTTACTGTAATCCATTAGAAATTATTGTCAAAAACACATACCTAATAAAGATATTTAAAATAGATAAAATGAATTATTCATACCTACATCTTTATAGAATCTAAATTACTATCAATAATTAGAAACTAGGTAACTATTTTCATTATGCATAAATTAATTATTCAAATATTAATAATATTAGTTTATAAAATATATTTCTTTTTGTTTGTTGAATTCATTTCGGTATCGCTATCATACTCAAAATAACTTAATTGTACAAAATTGTAATCTAATGTAGAACAAATTTTAGTTTTTTTTAGATTGTACTGTCAAACTAGTAATGCTGTATTTTACTTATTATGCAAAACTATGGTATGGCAATAAATTGAAACTGAATTGTGCTACAGACAAGTAATAATAACATTATATTATATTAACATTAATATGCCAAATTTCCTACATCAATTATCAGAAATAAAATTAAAGTTTCTGACCAATAAAAAGCTCCGGTTACATTTAACGGCTGGTTATTCCAAGCAGTTTCATAACTGGGTCACGTGATCATTGTTAAGTTAATTAACTGGGAGAAATAAACTTGATAGAAGTGTCAATCAAATGAATTTCTGATTAACCTACCAGTTACCTTTAACAGGTCTGTTAATACTAACTGGATGTGATCAATCATAGGCCCGTATGTGTGTTATGTAGAAAAAATTTCCGATTAATTATTTGAGTTCACCAAAGGAGTTAGCCAACGAATGTGAAAATAATAAATTTGTGCCATTTACGGAGAAAACAGTATTGGAAGAAGTCTGCTCATCTGACTTTGATGAAGAAGGTGGTTCATGTTAATTAAAAACAACAAAAATTGATCTGTCAGCATTTGTGAATAGTTGAACAATATCTAGGCTATAGCCACATCGTCCGTTTTGGTTTCTCGAAGTTTCGAGGGACGTAACGTTCTCTTCCTCAGAAGTAATTCTGGAACTAGGGATCAAGTTCCCTGATCGGTTGCGCTGCAAGGTTTAAAAGTTGCTGGTCTCTGATATTCTAGTCCTTTTAAATAGTTGATCAGAAACCTTCTGCAAAAACTGCATGATGTATTCTTCAAAAACCTTCGGCCCTTCCTGATTTGTGGGTTCGGAACTGAGTTTTCAAAAAATCAGAACTGAGTTTTCAAAAAATCTGTTAGTTTATTATATGGTTTTGTGCACGTACTTAATTATCTCTTCAATATTTCATTTCATTTCTAAAATATTATAAATTTTTTATTTGGTATGAATGATATTATGAGAAAAATTACAATTTGCTACCCAAGGTTCTTCATATACTTCTGATGATAACTCTTCTTCTTATATTATATCCATGCAAATTCCTTAAATATAACAACTGATTTGAAATATGTGTTAGTATTTTATAAAGGCAAGTTCAAGTTCAGTGTACTGGCTACCTATATTAGGCGAGTTTTAAGGTAAATATTTACCTGGGATTGAATTTGGAGGCCCTCTTCTCTGTCGCGCAGAATTATGTATTAAGTTATTTAGAACAATTTATACATTTTCATGTTCTCATTATTTGTTTTCTCGTTTTTCCCATATTTTTAAATTACTTTTCATGCATTTTTTCTTATTGCCAAGCATTAAATACAGTGTGTCCACGGATGGAGTTGACAAGAGGAGAAACTCTTTTGTTTTTGACTTTATTGAAAAATGTCACTCTTTATAAAAAGTTCTGCTTCTCGAAAAAATGAGATTTCCATAAAAGCGTTTTAGATCAGATATACAGGGTGGTCATAAATTAAGAAAACAAGAAAATACTCAAGAGAAAAGTACCATTATTTATTATTGTATACAACATTTTTATAAAACAAATCTGTTTACAACTTCAAATAGAGTCCCAATACAAATTTTAAAATCAAAATTTTAATTTTAACATTTGCTCTACCTCTACCTCCCACCTGAACATTTTTCCGCTAACTTAATAAATTTTTCGAATAGTTAGCGGCTCATTCAGTTCATGTATTCCTTGACGTATGTGCTCTTTTAATACTTCCCTATCATGTGGCAAACCTGTTGAATAAATGTTTTGTTTTAGGACACCTTGGAGAAAAAAGGCAAGAGATCTAAGGTTAGGATTGGGACAAATCTTCCTCAGAGCAGGACAGCCGTCCTGTTGCCAAAATATTTTCGAAACATTTAGTTTACCATTTTTAAATACTTGAGAGCCAGAAATACGCAATAACCTGTTTTGGCAACAGGACTGCTGTCCTGCTCATTTTACAGCCTTGCTCAGACAATGGTGAAAGGTGGATTGGAAGATTTGGCCCATTATCCTGCTAGACCATTTGAGCTTAGGCCCCTTGACTTTTTTCCTAAAACAAAAGGTTTATTCAAATGATCTGCCACATGATATTAAAAGAGCGCATTTTTATGCGAAGAAATAACAAACCATTCGTAGTGTGTAGAGTAAAAGTCAAAATTGAAATTTTGATTTTAAAATTTGTATTAGGACTCTATTTCGGGTTATAAACAACAATGTCACTCTTTATAAAAAGTTCTTCTCTTCGAAAAAATGAGACTATCATAGAAACATCTTAGATCAGATATACAGGGTGCTCATAAATTAGAAAAACATGAAAGTACTCAAGATAAAAATACCATTATTTATCAAAGTCAAAAACAAAAGACTTTCTCCTCTTGTCAACTCCATCCGTGGACACACTGTATATAGGAGCATTATCGAAATTTAGACAATTTAGTTTTACATAAAATCGCATCTATTTGTATAGGATATAGACACAAAAAAGTAGGCGATGGTTTCAGTTTTCTATAACTATGTATCTGTGATTGTTAAAAAATCACTTGTTGGTTTTTATTTATGAACCACAAATAATGAGATGCTGCTAACATTGTCATGGTTTTTAAATTTTCATTCATTCTACTAAAATAATTCAAAATCTTTTACTGGATTTTACAAATCTGTAAATATAGATTTGTTTTAGTTATTTATTTATTCTGATGCCACTGGTAGTTTTTTTTTTAATTTAAGGGACGTTTTTATAAGCAATTTTCAGCTAATTTATAACTGTTTTAGCGACAGTTTAAAAAAATCTGAGCAAGTTAGAAACTGGATGTATAATATATTAGTTCACAGGTCATTTATAATACGAAAAAAACACATTTTCGTGTTTTTTTTAAATCTCTATAACGTTTTCTGAAGTTTACACGGTATCTGCCAACTGATAAAACTTGTGTGTGTAAATTATTAAGTATTTATTTATTTATTTGTTAATTTTTCAAGTAATTGTGTATTAGAAGAAAAGTATTAGAGATAAATACAGATAACTTTATATCGGGTGAAAGGTAATGAAATGTGTTATCTGGTGACGTGAAAAAAATATGTGGGTTCCATTTAAAAGAATCAAGTTATCCATGATTGAAGTTTTCAAAATTTGAGCGACGATATAAGCCATAACAAACAGAGTTCATAATTGACTTTCTAGCTCTTGGTAGTATGGAGGGTGGTCAATAATTTCCCCCAATCACAGTCTCCTATGTTGCCGCCTACCTCTGATATTCAGCTGTTTCTAGACGTCAACTTTTTGACAAAATATCGAATAAAGTCCAAATGGTACGTTTTAGGCACCAAGTATGGTATACAAAGTCACACTAGAATTGACCGAAGAATCCAAATATGAAATAATATACTTAAAAAAATGCAACTTTAATATGAATCACCCTGTATATGTCTAGGTATTCCAGTAAAAATATTTTTAGTTTGTAGCTCTTACTACACTCCACCCCCCACCAACAGCAGATTTTAAAAATATAGTGTTTAGTATTGTCCAAAATATCTTACTGCAATATAGTAATTTATCCCTGCTTAGATAAAGTTACTAGCAATAGATTACAAAAAATTCAAAACTGTTGTTGTAAATTAATTAATAATCTTAGAGAGTATGATCATATATCTGCCGCTTTTTCAAATTTAAATTGGTTGAAAATCAACAACACTTTTAAATATAATTTCCTTTCCTTTGTATTTCGTATACTGAGCTCTTCATCTCCCGAGTACTTAAAGGAGAAACTAATATGTCGGAACACAGTACATAATCTGAATTTACGAAACCAGCTATGCTTCACCATAAGACAGCTATGTTTCAGCGTTCATTTACATTTAACGCAGTTAAATTATATAATTCCTTAGATTTTAATATTAAAGGCATCGTGCCTGAAAAATCTTTTAAAAGATATTTGGTCGGTCAGTGGTCGCGCGGTTTAAGGCGTCAGTACTTGAATCGAGGTGACTAGATCGGCGTTGGTTCGAGCCCAACTGCCGGTAGACCGTATATAAGCTATATTCGTGGAGAGGTTTGGCGCCCTGTCTGCGGGTATGGTAGGGTGGAAGAATGTTGGCTTGGGTCAATGTGAGAGATTGATATCGGTTGATATTTGACTAATGAGGTTTTCCAGGTTTCCCTCATTCCTGCACTGAATAGTGGTTAGGGCCTACCAACGTAAGTCGTTCCTGGGCGCAAATGAGGCCTGCTTAATAATAATATGCCGCCCCCTCTCCCGCATAAGTCTCCGACTTCTGGGCTAATCCCTGTGATTAGAATGAGGGGTAGAGATATTATTATTATTATACTTAAAACAGTATTTGCTACTTTTGCAATAATAAATGTGATGTTGATCACTATTTGTTATTATATTTGTTTATTTTTGTATTTGTTTATTTTTTCTCTGTTTCTGTTTTATCATAGGATTACTAGTGTATTAATTAGGTATAAGTATTAGGTAGGAGGGGTTCAGTATGAATGGCCATTAGGCTAGACTTCTGCCCATTGTAAATTTCTCTTTGTAGAACTTGCAATAAAGACGTTTTATTATTATTATTATTATTATTATTATTATTATTATTATTATTATTATTATTATTATTATTATTATATATCAGTATAACCACAATCTTCCGTCCACACACTATTGGCCCACCTTATATAGTGTCTCATTTGGTACTATAGGATTTGAATTGCGTGCCACTTGTGTTCTGTCAAAGATAAGGTACATTAACGATTGTCATCTACAAACGATGCGACGTCGACATGCCACGATTAACAGTTCAACAACAAATAAGTTTCTATACAAGTTTGTTTTATAAAAGTAAGGGATTATTTATAGTACATTAAGAAGAATCGGCACGAAATTAGAACAAAATGAACCACCTACAGTGTTAACAAGTTCGTAATTTCATCAATAAAGAAGAGATTGGTTCTGTTATTGATAAGGCAACATCAATACGTCCTCGTCATGGTCGATCGGATGAAAATATTGATGCAGTGAGAGAAGGTGTACGTGAGGATCTAAACACATCAGTTCAACGTTGTGCACAACAGTTGAATCTGTCAAGAGCCACCACGCATCGGATATTAAAGAAACATCTGCAGTTGTCAGTATACAAAATTTAGTTGACACAGCAATTAAAAGTTGCAGACCATTTTCAACGTCGAATATTTGTTAATTGGGTGTTAGAAAAGAAACAAGGTGATGATTTTTGTAATAAAATTTTGTTCAGCGATGAATCACATTGTTACCTATCGATTGCTATAAACGATAATAATCAATTCTGCGAATGGTTGCTCTATTAATCAGGGCACTTTTTATGTCGTGGATTCTTGAATAGCAAACTAATAAAAAAGAATGTTATACCTGAGCGCCATCTACAGAGTAATCTGTTTGGTTTGCCTTTCTACCCCTGTAGGAGGATAATTGATTTTGCTTTAGTCAAAATGGTTTGAAATAAAATAAATCTATAAAAAATATACACAGTTTATTAACTTGCCTACTGGTTGATCTACAGAAATGAAATTGGAGAAGTTGACAAGCTCATTCGTTGAAAAACGTTGGAGATGACTCCCAGAAGGGCAGCCTTCCTGTCGTACTTGGAAAAGTGCCGCTGACAATTTTGATTTTCAAAGCAGTGCTTCGAGAAGGGCAGCCTTCCTGTCGTACTTGAAATAGTGCCTTAATTCAATTTTAATTCTTGAATGAATAAAATTTATCCAGTAAAAGTTGAACAAAAATTCCTATTTGGGAAATGGAAGGATTCTCATAATTTACGTAACTCGACGTAACTCTAATAAAAATTACAATACGATTTAATCATGGTTAAAATTCCATAACATTAATATTTGAAATAATGTTATTTAATTAATCATTAATTCATTATTTATTTATTGGCCTCTAAATTTAAAAAAGACAAAAGAAAAGAAAAATAATTAGCATGTGCTTTAGCAAAGATCGAGGTTAGGTTAGATATTTTAATATTCTTTGTTTCAAAAAATATCATACAAAATTTTTCAAAATGAAATCTAATATCGATAATAATCTTAATTAATCAAATATACTACCTCCATTATTATCGATGACTTCAATAAATTCAGATTTAAATTTCCAAAATGTGACTACGCACTCTAACTAAATCTGTATTACGGAAATGCCTTCGACCAAAATCAGAACGAAAAGGGAAGAGAATTAGGTTCGTGTAGGGTTTATATCCAACAAAAAGCTAAAAACTCACTGAAATCTGATTGGTTCGGTTTCTATGAACTTTCGGGCCTTAACCTTGTTTTTTTGCCAAAACAAAGCTTAATACAATAAGTGATAATTAAATAATAAAGCTGTTAACAAATTATTCTAGGATGTTACACAGAGTAGGATAAATTTAAACATAACGATATACATCGATGGAACTGGTTTGCAGTAACGGCAAGTAGACAATTAATAAAATACTTATCGTAAAGTGTTTACATTTTAGGCTCACTTGAAAAAATCTAAAGTTACATAGTACACTGGATATGGTTTACACTTACTTAATCTAGTAACATTATACAGGATGTACAAAAATACCTTGTCACTAGACGGTTTATATTTAAATTGTGACATTCTTAACTTTTTAATAAAAGGAATGTTACATTTTCATTTTGACAGAAATGTAAAAATGTTGAACTACATTTAGTGGAAAAAGTGGTTCTTTATTGAACTAGTCCAATACAATATTTATTGTATTCATCTGTCACTCTACTACAGCGTTTTGTCATCATGACAAACATATACGTTCAAATCGATGTCATATTTTCTTACACTTAGTGTCATCTAAATGAAACATTTTTTGGTTGTTGCATGAACGTAGAAAAAATATTGTATGCAACTCGTACAAAAAGTGCTTATTGCACTCGACGTGTTGTCCTACTCGGCCTGACGGCCTTGTTGGGCAATTTCACATCGCGTGCAATAAACACTTACTTTTTGTACTTGTTGCATAAATAACTATTTTGCACGTTGCATACAATTTTTTTTTCTACGATTGATTAAATTTGTTTTTATTTCAAATTTTATTGAAGAGCATTTTACAATACTAGAAATATTACTAGTTCTTAAAATAGTTCTAAGAAAAACATGAACAGTTTAAACTATTTTTGTAAAACTAATTATATTTTTGAGTTAATTTCAATTTTAATATCGCGATTAGAGCAATTTTTTGATGGATAAACTAAATTTCCAGTAATTTTTTAAATTTTGTTTTCGTTTTTGTTTGCGGAGATCTCAGGTTCTTCACTTAACACTTTTTCGGATTATTGTGAAGTTTTCGGTAGATTATATTTGGTTCACCTTCCAGAATTTGAACCGCTATTTCAATTTTCTGAAAAATCGACTCCTCAATGTAGACAGCTACAGTTGAAGATTTCCATCTTCCATGGCGTTTTAATGTTTTAATGTCTGCCCCCAATTTTACAAGCAATGTTGCAGAAGATCTGCGAAAACAGTGTATTGTGTATTGCAACGAGTTTTTAATATTTAAGTATTTTGCATTACACCAACAGGTTAAACTGAACATTTTCCATTATAATATTTTATAAAAAATCTAGTGTGACTAGACTAGAGTGGGGACGAAGAGATGCATATTTGCGAATTTCAACAAAATTAAAACATCTAATTTTACCGCATATTACAAATGATTGAGGTTTGTTTGACTTGCTATCGGGAATTTTCACAGTTGTGATAGAGTCCATGTCATTAATATCATTTAATGTCACTTTCTGTAACTCGTCCCTGCGGCATGCTTCTGCAATGCCAAATACTGCAACTATCTGTAACAGAACACAAGTAAGTATAAAGTTGAAAATTAACATCATTTGCATGTCTTACCTTCATCATTAGATATTTATCATCTGAGGCTTCAATTAAAAATTTGTCAGATTCCTGTCGGGTAAAATTTTTATATTTCTTAGGACGGTATCCTACCGAATTCTCCTTCAAAAATTGAATTAATTTGGTAAAAATTTCTTCATTTTTGTTGATTAAAAGTGTAGCCTTTCTCACTGAATACCTACTCCGACCATAAGGTCGATGGTTTTACTGTCTCAGACTTTTCTTTAAATACGCTAGGATGACTTTTTTAGTGATGTTATTAACAAACTGTAGGTCACACCGGTAATAAATTTGCTGTAACTTCATTTGTTGTTTTAATTATATCTGGAGAAGTACAAATAATTTTTTCCTCAGTATCCGAACTCGACATTTCTAACAGCTTTACAAAACAACAGCAAACCGGCAATTTGAAATTAATTACGGAAATTGTCAATGTCAGACGCCATACATAGGTAACTATAAATATGCTTTCGTTTTAGTAACAAGATATGGATTAATCAAAATTAGAGTAAAAAATTAAACTCGTAATTAATCGAGTTTTTTTTTTTGAACTAGTGCACTAATATGTCGAGAGCTAGAATACCTCGCGTTGCGATCTCGCTGAAGGAGAAGAAAAAATAAGGGTAGATCTTCCACACAACATATTTTGACACTTAAGTTCAGTAGAACATGACGGGAGCACATAGCGAACAATATGGACCATATCAAAGTTCTTGATTACCTCGTAGAATGCTAACATTAATTGGTCTGCAAGGTCACGTGATCTAACGTTCTGCACTTTTTTCGTTGAAATATTGTAAAGGCAAAATGCCAACCGGTTAGCAACAATCAATGCCCTGAAAGCAAATATTATACATGTCTTTTGTTGAGATATAGCGCCAATTTTATATGTAATTTTGTAAACAAATTACGCCATACCAGATGAGTTGAGGCGGTAATATGAATGAAATTGTTAAACTGAATAAAATCATTTTTGGAAGATCGTGAATTTATAGTTTGTATCGCAGTTTTTCTGAGAGAATAAGTATTGAGTGGAGTTCCACAATACTTGTACTTCCCAAGTATTATCATATGCAGATGATCTTAAACCATTTTCATCACCATCACTACTTACAAGGTGATCTAGATATTATTAGTAATTGGTATTCCGAATGGTGCATACCTCTAAATCCTTCCAAGTGTTGTGTACTCCATATGTATAGAACTAATCTTAGGATAGTATTCAATATAGTTGATACAGAATTGCCTACCGTTTCACAACAAAATGATCTTCGAATTATTATAATGAAAAATCTGTCATAGAGAGCACAGGTTGCCAAGGCAGTGAATAAATATAATGAACTGATTATTGCGATCAGAAAATCTTTCAGTAACTTTACCTTGGATACCATTTTGTAGTTATATAAATCATATATTCGTCCTCATTTGGAGCTCGCGGTAGCCATATGGTCTCCACTATTAAAGCAAGACATCGCAAGACTAGAGGGTGTTAGAGGCAGGCCATCATACTTCCGGTTGGTCTTAAATATTTTCCGTATGAAGAGCGTCTTCGACTTCAATCTTTAAAAAGAAGGCATATCCCCAGGTGACCTTATTACAGCTTATAGGATCCTGCATGGCGAACTATACTGCCCACAGGTGATGTTTGACTTAAACCGTGACCCGCGTCTTAAAGGCAATGCATTCAAACATAAAAAGGAAAGCTTTCGTACACGTAACAGACATTTTCTACCCAACAGGATATTCGATTTATGGAACGATTTACCAGATAACGTGATTACAGCACCATCTCTAAATTCTTTCAAGAATAAACTTGACCAACACTTTAGTCCAATAGCCAGCCATACACGAAGATTTTAAAGTGAGCTTCAGCATAGGAAGTTCCGGAGCGAGGTGCACGTCAGGAGAAAACTCTGCCATAAACGGTCAAAATATCCTCACGAGTTTAATCTCACATTCAAAAGTTTTGTGTTGCCAGCCACATACGAAAATTTCATCGCACAGAATTGATGCGCCGTGTGCCGTCGCATGCAAAAGTTTTGGTCAGAGGAGCGTGACATTCAAAGAGCTAACGCTAAAAGTGTCGGTTAGTGGAGTGTTACGGCCCCCTTATCACAACGCAGAAATTTTCCAAAATACCAAGCGTCACTACAAACCTTCCAGATGTGCGACACTTTTAGTTCACTATCAAACACTTTTTCCAAACTGCCGGCTAAACTCGCGTGGATATCTTGACCGTTTATGGCACAGCTCGTTCCTGATGCGGACCGTTTCAACATCTTGCTGCGGAACGTCTCGTACTTTACGCGCTCTTAGAAGTCTTCGTGTGTGGCTGGTTAAAATATGGAAACTTCTCTAGTCTTTGAATGCCACACATCAAACGTGATTCCAAAATTTGTATGTTACACTCCACTAACCAACACATTTGCGTGCGATCTTGGAATGGCACGCATCAAACCTGCCTTCTTTGTGTGTGGCTACCTAATATGATTGATATCTTATGATTTTTTTTTAAAATATTTATATTGTATTTATGTATATTGTACTTTGATCCCTTCCGTTTTTTTTATTTATTGTTTTTACTATGTTATCGGCTATTCATAGGATGATTTTTTTTTGTTCTTAGAGCATGACAAACTTTTAGCTTAAGCTGTAATTATTTGTTAATAATAATCGTACCTGGCGACATGGCGTTCTAAAAACACTATATGATTGGGGAATTTAAGGAACACTACCTATATCTATCAGAAGCTTTCTACAAAACAGAACTTCAACATTAAATGCACCTTTCATCGACAATATTAAAACTACCTTGCAAAGAGCTATAGATACACTTATACAATAAAGTAGAACAAAATGGATTCCGTTTTCTAAAATAAAAAAGTCTACTCATTTTTGTCTCAGATCAGAAGACGAGGAGCCTCAGTTAACATTGAACAATATGCCTGTTTCTAATGTAGACTCCTTGATTGAAGTTCTTAGGATTAGTATTTGACAAAAAGAACTAATCTGGAAGAAACATATTACTAATTTAGTGATTAGATGCAAATCCACTTTAAACATAGTACGTTGTTTGTTCAATACTAAATGGGGAGCTGATGAAGAAACACTAATTACCTTATACAAAACTTTAATTAGATCTAAAATGGACTATGGCTCGATAATCTACTCCTCAGTACGTTCCACACAACTTAAATCATTGGATACTATTCATAATATTGGCTTAAGATTAGCTACTGGAGCTTTCAGAACGTGTCCTATTCCAGTTTTAGAGGTATAGAGACAGGTATTCCTCCACTTTGCTCAAGAAGAGAACAATTAATGCATAAACTGGGCAACTTCTATAAAAGCACAACTTTTTCATTCTAATAACAAAATTATATTCGGATTCGAAAATTATATTTATTCAAACAGACTCACAATCACAAAACCATTTACAGCTCGGTTACATTGAGAAATAAGTTTTCCTGAGGCTTACCCTAAGAAACATACCTCTTTTCCTCCGTGGCAATTCTCAATTCCGAGTATAAACCTTGAATGTGCATCGCTCTCACAAAATATCAAGTCTAAATGTCAATTTTTTATCTGCACAGACTCCCTCAGCTCACTACAAGTAATAACCAACATATTTAACTTTGACCCACTAATTCAAACAATATTAGAGACATTATCTCACCTAAAGAAATTAAACAAAAAAATAACTTTTATTTTTTACACCGAGCTACCTAGGAAATGTAGGATATTGTTACCTAATTTTTGACTTTATTTGCGGTGGGAACAGTTAGGTATGCGCCGACTAGATTTCTCAGTGGAGTCGGGACAGGTTCTTTATTGATTATAATATATAAACACATATATATTATATAAGATTAGGTTATTGTTTTTTTTTCCAGTACAGGGCGCCAAGTGGTTTAAAACCTACATATCCAACAATTATATTAACCACTAAATCATACAGCAAAGATGAAAGAAAATAACTTCACATAGGTTTTATAAGAATATTTACTACACCAATTGAGTCAGCATTTACAGGGCAGATTTTATTTTTCGCTTAATTTTGAGGCTTATATCTAAACAGAAAATCCAACATTTACACAAAATTTAAAACATATTCCTTAACTAATATCTACAACTTATTACTTAAATTACAGGAATGCGATTAATCTTTTTGGGAGTGAAATGTGGAAATATTTATCTATATGAATACTCAATAAAGTCTTTAAATTGGCAATTTGGGCATAACATTTTGGTGTCTAGAACAGCACTGGTATTTCGATTGTATATAAAAAATATATTAAAGTGCTTCCGCACTCGAAATTAGAACAATAATTAAAATATCCACTATGTGGTACTCATCCAGTAATTATCCATGGTTGTGGATTTTCCAGGATAGCTGTATAATGCCGGTGGCGTGTCGTTCAGGGCTTCACCCGGTATATAAATTCAATACTTTCGAGGTAGGGATAATTCCACTTCAAAAAATGATATGAGTAAACCTCAAAACGCCTAAAAAATAATAGAAAGACATCGTTACTTAGATATACGGTTTCAGCAATAATAATTGAAATCAAATCAAAAGATAAGCTCACCTCGGTTGCGAAACACCCCCTATGCAATACCCGAAGGCGTCTTTTCTACTGTTTTCTTGCGGAGACTAACAGAATTCTATCCCATTGATGGATACAAGACCATTTAAACATAAACGTATTCATCTACCATAAAATTAGCCTTTAGTATGTCGAACTAGTGATATATATACGAAATTATTTCAAAATTTCACGCACGCTAAAGATTTTCGCTATCAACCATTCCACCTTACTTTTTTTCCCTACTTTTTAATCCCGCAAAAAGATTCGCCTACTTATAATTTGTACCTAAACTAATAGATGTCTCCAGAGAATTATTTTATCATTATTTAATAACTAATTTTACTTAAGACGTATCAATATAATATGGCGGATAAAGCTGCAAAATCAGCAACTAATAAGAATGAAGTTGATGAAGTTAGAGACAGAGACATCATTGGTGAAATAAAGAAAATGTTCAAAAAAAATGACAAGACAAATAGGATCAAACAAAAACAGCATACAAATTAGTTTCTCCAAATGTTAGTAGTTGTACATGGAAACTTGCAAGAAGATTATCAAGAAAAAACAGGTATTCCTAATGCGTTTGAGATTAGGATATACTTACATACATCTATTCACTTCTTATTGGGGAAGAGAACTCCACTGCCACAATGTCCAAGATGCAAAGTATCACTTACAGTAAAACACATTCTGACAGAATGCTCAATGTATAAAACCGAAATTAATGCTGAGATGGATAATACCATACAAAATATCTTTAGAAATAACAAAACCTCTATCGATACGTTGTTTAATATCCTTAAATTGCGTAGATTATATAAACAAATTTAAAAACATGTACCATGTACATATGAGAGGCTAATGATGCCAGCAATCGATGCTGTAAAAATAAAAGTAATAATGACGGTGATGGTGACGGTGACGCTGACGATGGCGATGGCGATACTGATACCGATAACGATGGCGGTAACGATAATGATAATAATAATAAATTCTTTTCCATTTGTAACTGTAAAAAACCTTAGTTTGTCAAACATTAGACGCTTTATTCAAAATTCAGAACCTACAGTCCAAATGATACACCCAATATATATTTTGTGTTCCGATCGAGTTTTTGGATTAAAATGTACACTGACGCTATGCGGTAATATTGATCCTAAATAGTATTACTTTACCCTGCGACCCATACACGAGTAATTCCTGTGTCAGCTTATTACGTAAATAATTTAATAGCAAAGCTCACAGTCTAAACAGAGCGCTGTCATCACAAATTATAATTAAATTGGTTTTCGTTGTCACCTCGTGGATATTAACGCGGCAGTTGCCGTGGTAATTTGTTGGGGAGGCCGAAGGCGTGGTGGGTTTTATTGTGTTGACGTTGGGTCTAACGAAAGTGCTCTGCAAATATGCCTTTCGTATTAACTTCTCCCCCGTGGCCGCGCCTCCGAATGATATTCGATTATTGCTGGGGCAGCGTTCCCTGCGATTTTCAGTCCGGTGAAAATGGCTGCAGCTCGGCCACATCAAATATGGAAACGCCACCGATAATGAAAAACGCGGGGTGTCCCAAAATTAATATGTCAAACGTCAACCTAAGGTTGCATAAATATATAAAAATATTTTATAAAGTAATGCTAAACCCTTTTTTAAATAATAGAAGTTGTGATATACCTTGAATGTGAAACCTGGGAAATAGCTTTTAGCCATTAGTAGATATTTATTATTCCCAGAAAAATATCTGCATTAAATTGGCTCCAGAAAAGTTACGTTACTGTCGTAATTAAAATAGTTTTGCTAAAGGAACCTACTAGCGCTTAAAAAGTTTAACTTTTGATCTACTGCTTCAGTCCCACCTAATTATTATAGTAGCTTTTGCAATTTTTCCCTCCAACCAAAAATTATATTGGGGCTCTACGCTTACATCCTAGGATGATTAGCTAGGTATATAACAATATTAAATAATGTTTTTGGCATTACTATGTGCATTTATATTGGTTGAACTTCATCCTTAAACTTTAATTTTACAATAAAAAAGTTACAAGTAAAATTTAAGAACAAAAATTTTAAACGCTGATAACTAATGAATACTATAGCACTACATACGCGTTATGTATTTATTATTATATTTTACATAACATTTTTTTACTTCACATAATGTGTACATATCACAAGATCTTACTGGTTATTATTATCTATAATAGGTAGATACTAATATTTATAATATGTTAATAAATATGAAAAAACGGGCAGTCCTTCCTGTTGAAATGTTGGGCACAAAATGGTTATGTTATTGTGCCTTTGCCTAGATTAGCAAAATATCTAGTTACTGTTATAAGTTATCAATAAGTTATCTTCGTTACCTTTACTAGAAAAAGCGATAGAAAGTATCTACCTATCGAACGTAAGAAGGTGCTGTATTGTTTTAGCAAGACCCCTATTTATGTAGTGAAAATATGTTAATAAAATAATTTTTGTTATGCTTGGTACACGATATTGCACAACAAGAAATATAGGAACGATGATGCAGATTATCCTAGCAAAAATTTTTTATTCGTCAATTTCCCTCAGTATAACTGTCAAAATATAGAATAAAAAAACGCCTAAAACTTTTTTCTGGTCAATATTTTTTAATTCAACTCAATATTGTTCAAGCATGTAATAGTAAATTTTTACACAAAAAGTACTTTTATACATATATATTTAACTAATTGGTTAGATAATTTGGATATATGTTTTTGTCTCGTACAACAGGTAACATAAGTAAAAAATTTGTAAAATCGATTCCTCCGGTTAAATATTTTCAAAATAAATATTTATAAGTGCTAAAGTGACATTTTATTTTGCGAGAAGGAAAGTTTGTCCTATTACTTCGAACAAAATAAAATCACTTTCAGCACATATGTCATACACTATTTTTTCTACAAACATCATTAGAATGCGAAATGGTACTTCTTCGTCAAGAATGGAAGTTATTTTGCCGAGGTTAGCGGGGCAAAATATACATTAAAAAAATCACAGTTATTGATTTGTGACGACATAGATTTGTTTTAAATAATATATTCGACAAATTATTTGTGCTATGTGTGTGTAAGAACACATTTTTTATTCAAATTGCAATATATGATAAAAGAAAATTTTCGAGGGAAATTTAGTTATGATTTAATGTAGAAGTTCAATACATATTTCCTAAAATTAGGTTCCTATTGCGTTCCAATTACTCTACCAATTTTGTTTTACCTTGTATAAATTAATTGCTCAAAATAACCGTCAAATATTTATTGACAACATCTTAGTTTTTTTTTTGTAAAGGGGTATTAGACAACAGACTAGATATTCTCATACAACACCTAATACAGAATGTGAAAAATATCCTAGTCTACAATGAAAAAGACAAAAATTTTTGTTTAGTTTGACAGTAAAGTGAATTTAATGCCTTGGCTGTTTTAAAACTTGGCTGCGCATCGTCTGCTAAATACCAGCCGCGGCGTTAAAACTTGGTTTTGCAGATTTGATATAACAAAGGATATGGTATTAACACGTGCACATTTTTAATTTCAATGGCCAATTTTCAATCTCAAAATCGTGAGATTTCACGAAAAATCGTAAAATAATTCGTGCGAATCTATAATTAATATTACTCTAAGTAAATCTTAAATTTAGTCATTTTATGAAATAAAAATGTTGAATTAAGTATAAGAATGCTTGGATGTCAAGAATATGTAAATATTTATATCAAATATACTTTATGTTTAAATTGTGACAACGTCGTAGATTAATTAAATGAAAAATAAACGTATTCTTCTGCCCAGTTAAACAAATAACTATTTACTTTGTATAAACTAATTGCTTAAAATAACCGTCACCCATTTTTTGACATTTCAGTTTTTAAATTTTTTTATTGTAAATTGGTGTTAAACAGAGTATGTAATTTCATACAACACCTAATACAGAATATCCTAGTCAATTCAGATTACAGAAACACGTAGGATATTCCATAGCACCTATTTAACTTAGCCGATTAGAGAAAGCTATATTTAAATTATTAAAAATATAGCAAAATCTGGTGGGTTACCATCCCGCTGATATCACAGAATATTGCTGGAGACGTCAGGATCAGTACAAAAATTAGTGTTATTTGCTAGAATTAAGTTGCCGAGTACATCCTAAGTTAATGTAACATAGATTCTCATAGATTAGTTCATCATTTATCGACCTGCTTCTCGAAAATTTTAATTTTTAGTTAGAGAAGGAATAGTTGTTCTAATGTATCATTAAATTAATTAAAATTAATCCCAAGAAACTATCTTGTAGTAGTTAATATTAAGCTTATCAAGACAGAAGTATGTACTATTATTTCATAATTACGTGATATGAATTTTAGTCAATTTCACTCGTACTTAATTTGTATGGAATTTATGATATTTTCATGAAAAATTGACTAACTAAATAAGTAGGTTCTTTCACTACGTCGGCTTCAAAACCGAAACTTATGTTTTCAGTGCTAAATACATAATTATGATGTAAAGTCAAGACGCAAACACATGCTTTTATTTAAAAAATCACAAGACTGTTAAATGGCTTGTGTTTGTTTTAGAAAAAAAGACCTTTACTACCCCTTCAAAAATCCTATAAATCCGTCACAGTCGAAACGCTCATGTAACTCTTTAATTTTCGTCCGGATTAATATTCCCTTTAATGTGTATTAACCACATCATAAAATCGAAAATAATTTTGTTCCGTGAATATAAAATTTTCGCACAAACTTGATTTCATTTTATTTTACACGGACCCCAAATAGACGAGAAATCTTTTATGTATTGCAATCAAAGCGCAGTAAAGATGACGGTATCCGATGTACAGCTGACGTATGATATTGGCCAGGGATGCCCGACGATCACATCTCCTAGTAAAATTTCATATTGGTTCCTTTGAAGCCACCGACTATTTCAAATTATTATAAACTTAATGATATATCACAGAGAATTAGAATAGCCTATAAGGGATATCCCTTGTTCCGTTTGTTTTGAATCATTTACTTCGTCTATGTAGGTTGACGTGTGACGGAAACTTTTGAATCCTCCAAAGTGGTTGAATTATTTAAAAAATTGCTTCCAACACTTGATGTATCTGCAGAAGAAAAATTTTGTTGGCTAACAACTGATTTACGAGTTATGTACTCCTCAATATAGCCTTCAGCTACCGTTGAAGATTTTCATCCACCATGCATTTTTAAACTTGTAATATTGGTTCCTGAATTTATTAATAGTGTAGCTGAAGTTCTACGGAAACAATGCCCAGTATGATCGTGAGCATCCTTCAATTTTCCCAAATGTATGAATTCCTATTAATATGTTTTACCATTTGAATATTTAAAAAAAATCTGTTACTATGTATTTATATAGGTCTTGGGGTACTATATTTTCTATACAGGGTGTTCTATAACTTATGGGCCATACAGCAACCGTAGGTAGTAGACAAAAAATATGTCTTTTGAGCCAAACTTGCCTAAGTAATATGTTACTATTTAAAGAATTACAGGGTGTTGAAAATTAAGATAAATTTTCGAAAAATGATGAGCGAGAAATAGAATTTGGCATTAGTTTCAAGATATTTCCTACAGGGCGCTTGCTACGTGCTTTGTGTTGAGTTAATTCACTAATACTTTCTTTACCTGTACAGTTAATAAAATTTATAAATTAAACTATAAACGAACCACCATTTTTACGTACAAAAAGGGACTCTTGGTCGATCTCAATATCTATGGCTTAACTTATGAATTCTATTTCCCTCTTGAAATATCTTGAAACTAATGCCAAATTCGTTCGCTCCCAAAAGCCTAATTATACCAATTTTGAATTTGATATCTTCCACTGTTTTAAAGTTATCATCATTTTTCGAACATTTATTTTAATTTTCAACAACCTGTAATTCTTTAAAATACTAACACATTACTTAGGCAAATTTGATTCAAACGACATATTTTTATGTCTACTATCTCCGGTTGCTCTATGGCCCATAAGTTATGGGACACCCTGTATATGTCTAGATATTCGCTTACTGTGTACCTAAATTATTTACTTAATTACGTTAGTCTCATAGCAATCACAAGTGTCATGCTATTTTAATATAAAATAAATAGCTTTGTTTGTTACTATGATAGAACTAAAATTTATCTGCGAAAAAATTGTGTTTAACTTGGCAGTAAAGTGGATTTAATGCCTTAATACCAGTCGTAGCGTTAAAATTTGTACTTTCTTGCCTAGTTTATCAAATAACTATTTGCTTTGTATAAAATAATTGCTCAAAATAACCGTCATTCATTTTTTGACATCATACAACACCTAACACAGAACGTGAAAAATAGCCTAGTCTATCAGCAAGGCTTTCTTAATAGGTATGCTTGACTGTCAACATATCCCCAAAGAAAATTTCAATCACATCAGATCACAGAAGCACGTAGGATATTCTATAGCACATTTTCAACCTATTGGCCGATTAGAAAAAAACGATATTTAAAATAAAAAATATAACAAAATCTGCCTGCTGATACCACAGGATGTTACTGGATATGTCAGAATCAATACAAAAATTAGTGTTATTTGCCAGAATTAAGTCACCGGATACATTCTAAGTAGATGCAAAATAGTTGCTCCCAAGTTCAACCTTTATCTTTCTACTTTTCGAAAATTTTAATTTTTGGTTAGAGAAGGAATAGTTATTTTAGTTTATCATTAAATTAATCGAAATCAATTCCAAGAAACTATCTTGGGATGGTTAATATTAAACATATCGAGAAAGGAGTATCTATTATTTCATAATTACGTGTTATTTTCAATTTTAGTCCACTTCACTCTTACTTAATTTGTATGGAATTTATGAAATTTTCATGAAAAGTCAACTAAGTAAATAAGTAGGTTCTTCCACTCCATTGTCTTCAAAGCCAAAACTTATGTTTTCGGTACTAAATACGTAATTAAGACGTAAAGTTAAGACCCAAACACATGTTTTTATTTAAAAAATCAAAGACTATTAAATAGCTTTTGTTTATTTTAGAAAAAAGACCTTTACTACCCTTTCAAAAAACCTATAAATCCGCCATAGTCGAGACGCTCATGTAACTCGTTAATTTTCGTCTGGATTAATATTCCCTTTAATGTGTGTTAACTGTTAACCACATCATAAAATCGAAAATAATTTTGTTCCGTGAATATAAAATTTTCTCACAAACTTGTTTTCATAATGTTTACACGGACCCCAAATAGACGGGAAATCTTTTATGTATTGCAATCAAAGCGCTGTAAAGATGGCGGTATCCGATGTACAGCTGACGTATGATATTGGCCAGGGATGCCCGACGATCACGTTTCCCAGTAAAATTTCATATTGGTTCCTTTGAAGTCACCGACTATTTCAAATTATTATGAACTTAATGACATACTTATATCACTCTGAGAGCGTACATGTTTAATGGTATCGCATCACAAACGCTGTTTTGTTTACTCTAAACCGTACAGATCTTTTGAGAGAACTTGATTAGTAGCAGATGATAAGCTGCTGATTTTATAAACTTTCCATTTTCTATGCCGGATTTGTTTACGTCTCACCTAACCTTTGCCTTTGAAACAATTTCGTACTCGATGCTTAAAAGTATTTGTTTATGTACACAGCCATACGAAAATATATCTTTAATGCTGGCAATTTGTTGATAGTATTTTCTTTGAAGTGCCGAAATTTTAATAGGATATATTATGGGAATGCGAAATAAAACTAATGAAAATGAAAAGAATAACGTACTAGATGACGGTTAATAAATATTATTCTGTAGCGAACGTTTGGGAGAAATTTTATAATTTTATTCATGGAATATATACTTTTTTCGTGGAAATTTAAATTTATAATAGTATAGTAGTGTAGATATATGATTTGTATTGCTTTTTCCGTTAAAATTATAGGTACCAACTTGAAATATATTTTGGGTTTGAAAATTATATAAATTACCTTAAAATATACATTATTTGTCTATATAGAAGAGGTAGGTAACAAAAATATCTTTATTTGAAGTGATGCGCTATACAAAGTATTTCTGTAAATTTACTTCCATCATTAAACGTAAGAAAAGTTGGGTAAATTACTTTATTTAACTACTTCAAAAGTAATTCAATTACTCATTACTAATGGGTAATTGAAAAAGTTACGTTATCAATTACTTTACTAAAAATGTTGAGGACCTTTAAATTTTTCAGGAATGTTTTAGAGCATTCACATATTACTATTTAAAATAGTGAAAAGTACCAATAATTAATAAGTAGGAGGAAATTATCAGGAGTAATAAAATTTATTAAGGAAAACTTATGTATTAAATACATTTGGCTTTAAAAACAACCCATCTGTAAGAACATTACACCGTGGAGAGTTTATACAGGGTGTCCGGAAATTAAGAGCAAATAGTTCAGTGGGTGATTCTACGTCATAAAATAAGAAGAAAACTTAATATAAACATATGTCGAGAAATGGACTCTAAGCGAGTAGATCCTTTTAAAGGCTGGCTCTGAAGATTGTTAATGTTCAATATTATCAAAACGATCCGAGATAAAGTAATTAATTTTGGACCAATAACTGAGATATTTATGCTGAATTCGAAAATTTACATAAAGTTAAGGTAATTTATTCAGAATTGTAATAAACAGGGTCGGCTTAGGTTATTTCCAGCCTTAACATTTTTGTTAGAAATTATTATATTGAAAGCTATCGACCTTTATCGCGTTCGGCGTGAGACGATATTTTGTAAACACGGAATTCTAGGGAACAACCTATGACGTACTGATGAGAGCTAATAAGCTCGAAACTGGTGTATGTCTGGTGAGCTACTGACTCTAGCTGCTTGCTATATTCTCTCCAGGTGCAATCCAATGCTGGTCGAGGCATTAACTGTGTTTGCAAAATATCGTTTCTCGCCGAACGTGATAAAGGTCGACAGCATTCAATGGTGTCTACTGCATGTAAAAACGCTTCGTGTCTGTTATAATTTAGTCCGGCATGGAGTAGCGAATGGCCGATAGATGTAGCTTGTTCTACACCGTGCAATTATTTAAATGATTATTTATCTAATATATAAAATTCTCGTGTTACAGTTTTAGACGCCATACTCCTCGGAAACTGCTTGACCGATTTTTATGAAATTTTATATGTATATTCGGTAGGTCTGAGAATCGGTCGCAATCTATTTTTCATACCCCTAAGTGATAGGGGTGGTCCACCCCAAACAATTTTTTTTTATTTTTTTGGACAAAATTTTTTATTTTTATTTTTTTATGATGTGGCATTAAAAAATACATATAACCCTTAATTTTCATCCTTCTATCACAAGCCTCTATTTTTTAATAACCATTTTAGTAATTTAATCATTTTTAACCCTGGTCGATAACTGATCGATTATCACTAGATCAGTTATCCCCGCCAGGCATCTACCGGTGTCACTTCTCACCCAGTAAACAGCACGGAGTAGGGATGAGAACGAAGCCGATCTCCTGTCTCTCTCACACAATAAGCCTTCTCTCACTCCCTACACAGTTTTCGACCATTATTATTGTGTATGAATCGAGCGTAATAGTGACGTTTACAATTATCATTTTATCCTCTAAGTGTAATTCTCAAGTAAATTTATTATTAATTTATCTGTGGCCATACTTATTTATTTCCTATTTTATCAACAATTAATAAAATTATTAATTTTCAGTGTAGTTCTCATTATTAATTAATTAAGTGATCTACATAACCTCAAAAGTACGCAACACGTGTCACGAGCTCCCGCCAACAACGGCTATTATTTTACTATATGGCTATTTTTTTGTACAGTGAACAATGCCAACAAGACGTAAAGGGGCTAATTTGGGCCGTCAAACAAGTAAAATTGCAGGTACGCGAAATAATTCAAAAAATGAATGTTTCGTTATTCTTATAGGCCGTCATTGTTCACAGTGCTCCATTCCTCTTTTAGTCATATACCACATCTCCACACACTTACAATAAATATTTTTATTTTAAGTTAGTTTTTATTTAACTGCCAAAGTATTCGCTAGAAATAATTCATATGGCAAAACAACGTTTGCCGGGTCACCTAGTTAATTTATAAAATTTTGTAAACGTACGATTGTTTTATTTTATTTTATTAAATTTTTCTTACTGCCTTGTTAGTTCCAACTGCTCTGCGAACAATCCTAATGCGTCAAAGATAGTTTCCTGCATTCTCTTTTAATGAAACTTGGTATACCTGGGAACAATAAAATGCTCATTAAGATTTTTTTCCGTTACATAGCAATCTGTATGTACCATTTTAAATCCTTTCTACTCGAAAACGGTGCATTTATTTTAATTGAAGTCGGATAAGAGTACCTTTTCAATGTGAAACATGATTTTAAATTTATGTGGTCTAGCAGTAAAAATAATTTCTAACGAAAAAGTTATAGCTGAAAATAGCCTAAGCCTGTTTAATACAGTTCTAAATAAATTACCTAAATTTCATGTAAATTTTCGAATTCAGCATATAAATCTCACTTTTTGGTCCAAATTTAATTACTTTATCTCGAATCATTTCGATAATATTGAACATTAACCATCTTCAGGGCCGATCCTTAAAAGGATCTCATTTAGGGTCCATTTCTTGACATATGTTTACATGAAGTTTTATTCTTATTTTTGGATGTGGAATAACCCCCTGAAATATTTACTCATAATTTCCGGACATCCGTATATGTCACGAAAGAAAAGTTTCTGGACGGGTGCCGAAGATTTATATTTAATGAAATTTTCTTTTACCAATGGATAATCATTCAGCATATCTACTGTTGTTCTCCTACCTTCTAGGAATTTGAGAAGTTCTAATTGAATTTTACTTATCAATAAGTCTTTAAATCTGCTATTCTCTCACCTTCATTTAGCAAGAGATCTTCTTTAAAACAAAAAAAAAAAAAGAAAAAGTTGTTAACTGGAGAATTATTCTGGTCGAGATATTGAGCAAATCAAATAATAAAACTGAATTGTTTTGTATTCGTTTTATTATTGATTTGATGACTGCAGTGGATTTAGTTCCTTTGAATACGTCTATCCAACGTAGCTTAACATAACGAGAAGTCTTTCTTTATTAATGGTATAAAATCTTTTTCTTAGACAGTCGGTAATTGCTTCTAATATAGTTTTCAAGTTTCTTAAAGTAATATATTTACGTAATTTTTTTTAATTTTACTTTCAAAATAATAAGTAGCCATAGTATGACCACCTTGCAAAAAGTTTAAGTAGCAGTATTCTTTTGGCATTTATAATAAAACTGTACTTACAATTTTAAATTACAATCAACTACTCAATACTCAACATAAATGTGATGACTACGCCACTATGGCTAAACTATAACTAATACATTGGCACTGTTAGATGAAGATCTAGGACTACACAGACAACTAACGAGTATATTTTTGCCTAAAATTAAATTGCGCATTATCCTTTGCAGTTATTTCTTACCAAAATAGTTAATTGTAGTATTACTTGAAAGTAAAAGTACTAGAAATTATCAAAAAAAGAATTAAATTACTATCAGGATAATTTAATTACGTTATAAGTAATGCAATTGTGAAAAGTAATTAGATGTGGTGATGACTTAATTTAGTATACAAAATTACAATGAAATACTTATTCAGAAAAAAATTATTTGCTATTATTTTGTTGTCAAAACTGTGCTTATAATGATTGATAAAAACGATTCAGAGGTATATTCGGACATTGAAGAATCGTATCAAATAGCTTATGGGTCATTAATTCCCACAAAATCAAAGGTGAGGTATGAAAAAGTCTACGATGTTTTTTAAGAAATGGCTGAATGAGAAGAAAACGGAGATCTGAAAAAACTTTGCTGGCTTATTTTGTTACTGTAAAATCAATAGATAATAACTAGGGAAAAACTATTACTTTTAAGAATTGAACAAATTGTACCTTTGATTTTTACAATAAATGAGCCCAACATTTGTTGGTAAAAAGAATTACTGATTTTTACTTACCGCATTAATGCTGTTATGAAGTCAAACAACACTTATTTTTTTTATTTCTATGGAAACAAGCCACAGTGTTGTATATTCAACTTACAGAATGTGTCAACAATGACAGTAAGTGCATATTTCAGAACAATTGTGCGTAATTAAATTACAATTGCTAGTTTAGTAATTAAATTACTGAGTAATTAATTATTGCTCATCAGTAAGTGAACATATGCACTTATTTGCATTAATTATTATTTTATTGATATTATTTACTTGCAAATTTACTTCTTGTTTATGTACGAGTAAGAAAGTTACTCCTGTGTCTGCTTCATTTACGTTTATCATAAAATTATAGGTACCTACGTACGTATTATTAGTAGCACATACTTTCCAAATCATATCACAAATACTTCATTTTCTAAATGAGTCATTCCATTTAAAATCGTCTGAAAATAATAAAAATTGTTGCCGACCCATTTTAGGTTTTGGTGTAAGTTTGAAAAACTCTACTTTAGGGTCCCAAACAACAAAATTTACATGAGTTTGATTTTTACAAGCGCTTGTTTCCGTCTATTTAAATAAAGACCTTAAAAAATTGCTATTTTTAAGCTTTATTAATTTTTGCTGTCAAATTTTTCTGTTTGAAGATATTTGAATGATCAAGACGGAATTCAGGGTGGGAAAGATAATAGTTTCAGTGTAAATGAAGATAATTGGCTCGGACGATCCCTTTGAATTATAGCAGCGTGCTGAAAATGAGTGTTTTTTAGTCATTTTTCGTGAATTTCAATCGACTCTAGCGTCTTAACTGTTGAGAGTTAAAAATTCATGCTCCGCGGGAATTAAGTATACATATCATAGACAAAATTCAGCCACAAGTTGACCTGAGTAGCCCACTCTTTATAGAAGAAAACTTTGCTTGAAGTTTTGAAATTTTTAAAAAACTCTGCGGAAATAATACAAAGAAAAAGATTTCTTCTATGTAATTTGTGCGACTCAAACCAATGGCGCCACTTTGTTGTGTGCTACCGCCACACAAAAAAGTGGTCTGTATATTTGACCAGTCTCAGCTATCTTTATGTATGCACATTGAATTCGAATTCAGTCGAAAGTCCGTTTAGCTAAAACACCCTCAAAATTTTGACTTAAATCGTAAAAATAGAGAAAATTTGGATTTTGATCATGTGTTTTTTCTTATGTTTTTCGATGCGCTGAATTCTAATCTGAAGTCTATTGAGTTGCATCACCCATAAATTTTGCAAAAATTGCAAGAAACTGCTGGAAAAGGAAAAAAATTGCCAAAAATACTAAGTATGTAATTATTAGTAAACGCCAAAAAATTTAGATTCTTCTTTTTGATCTCGATCAAGTATGTTTCTTATATATTTTGATACATTCAGTCAAAATTTGGAGTCTGTTCAACGTCATCACCATAGATTTTAGCGAAATCCGCATAAAAATATCTTCAAATGCCAAAAAATTATATTGATAAGAGTGATAAACTTTAGATTAGGTCAAGTACCTATACTTCGTATATATTTTGGTAAGTAGAATTTGAATCCCCGCACCCCCTCTATCACCTAGAAAATTTGCAAAAATCGCAAAATATCGCAAAAAAACTGGTAAGTAATTATTATCCTCGGTATCGTTTTTACTTCTTCGGATGGTTTATCAAATTCCATTTCTTAGTTCTCGCAAGAACGATTTACATCGTGCTCCATAGTTTAATCAACGACTGCTATTTTTTTTTCTGGTTTTAAGGCTAAATAAACATTTACGTATGAAATGTTAGATTTTGTAGTCGTGATGTTTGTTATACAGAAATATCTGTTTTCTCGATATGACGGTGCAGACCCTATCGTCGGCTTTGTAAATCTCAGATACTTTGGTTTTTCAGTTTTTTCCCATTGCATTAACATCGTATTATCACACGGGCCACAAACTATATGTGGCACTCAGTTCACATGGTTGGTAATTTCAGAACTAAAGCAATATCTGTAACGGAATTTCAATTTATCAGATACTTTAGATTCAAACTCGACTCATCAAAATATATGAGAATTTTAGTAAAGTTTGTCATTTTCATTAATCTGATTTTTTGCAATTTTCAGCTATTTTTTGCGACATTCGCAGAATCTGTACTAATAAAGCTGAACATACTCCAAATTTTGATTGAGCTCATCAGAATGCATAAGAAACATACTTCGAGCATTGAAATCCCACAGATAAATTATCTGTGGAAATACATAAGAAATACGCTTGATCAATGTCAGAATAAAATGTTGGGCTCATTTAAAGCGACCCCAAGGAGAAAATTTCTGGAAATTTTTTGAATTACCATGGTAACGGAATATAATATAAGCCTTATACTTGATTAGAAAATGTTGGTGTGAAATTTTCATTTCAGCACAACAGCTTAAATTATTTCTAGAAATAATTTACGGTCGTGTGATATTCGGCAAGAAAATTTCACACCCCAAATATAAATCAAAACTGACATTTTAAATTAATTTGACTCGACCAAGATATTGTTGTTGTTGACATTTATATTGATTCAATTCAAAACCTAATACCAGATAACACTAGAAAATCAAAAGCAGGTGTATGGAAACAATTTGTTCAATTTTGCAGGTATATCCACTATATTTCTTTAAATAAAAAAAATACTAACTTTAGTTACATCAAATGCTAAAACTCAGATGGGTGATAGTTCAATTTATCGTTTCTTTTAAGTCACTAAAGGTGGTAGAAATATATTTTTTACATGTAACACGATGCAATTTCGAATAAATTCATATGTAGGTATATCCACCATATTTCGTTTATAGATAAGATGCCAATATGTAGATCATATATATTTACCTTCTCAACTGTAAAAAAATGTCCACTCAATTATGGCCTCGCTTCGAAAAAATTTCCGGAAATTTTTCTGGTTACCATGGTAACAAGTCAAAATAAAGAATTCATATTGGTTTTAAGTAGATGTGTGACATTTTCATTATAATTTATTTTCGAACACAAAACTGAATTTGTGGTTCATTCTTCCCGATCCCAGTAAACACACATACGTTATTTAAACGTATTGTCAACGTACCATTGGTTGATAATTCGTGTTACGTTATAAAATCAACCATTATTTTATGGTTAGAAAAGTAACGGTCTAACATAACGTTGAAAATACGTATTTTTTTAACAAAAAATGTCGGCAAACCTTTTGTAACTTTAAATGAACGTTATTTTAAATATTTAAATAAAACTTATTTATTTAAACCTTTATAAATCCAATCCAAAGTAAATTTTATGCAATATAATTTAATAAAAAGATATTGCATTTAGAATGTATAGGTACTTATATATACAAATAACTAGATAGTAATTATTTTTTAATAAACCTCACAAGTGTTAAAAACAGTACAATTTAAACGTGTATTATACGTTATAATCATTCATTGAAATAAGGAAACGAATTGCCGTTTTTTACACATGTCAATTATAATGTCGTTAAATGTTCTATATGAATTTAATAATCTTATTGGTAGATAAAGATCACGTGTTACACAGATACCATTTCGAGTTCTTTTTTGTAAAAGTTTGTCAGTTGCATATTCATCACTGTACGTACCTACTGTGATCCGTGAAATATTTCCCTATTTTATTTTGGTAAGTATACCTACTTCTATAAGTATTTAATTTAATTTTATAAATATATAATATTAGGTTTTTTTACATTTCATGTTACAAATAATTATATAATGAAATCTAAATTTATTCCACTATAACTTTTCCTACTTATGTTTCAAAATTCTTATAAAGACGATGACAAAATTAGTAAAAGTAGGCGTGTGAATTTTGTACTCGTACATGCCTACGTTAAATTGGTAATTTTTTTACTTTATACTAAAATTAGGATACAGTGACATATTTCTAATCATGATTGGGAATGATTTAAACTTTTTTATTTCCTTTCTTGACTATCTACTTCGTGGTCATATTAAATGTATATTAGGTTATTATTATTAGCAATATTATTGTATTTATAACTATAATAGATTTAACTTAGACATGTTTAAAGTTTAGACTTTCTTTAAATAATCTATATTATTCAATGTAAGTGAAGTTATTGATATGAAACTTGTTCAGACCTAATTTCATTGTTTTTAGTTTCCAATCAGTAGCATAAATAAGATATATTATTTTGGTATTTTTATATTTTGTTTGTATTATGTACGTATGCATTATTTATTTAATAAACTATTACTGATATTAAAACCAATTATTTATTGTTACCTACCTAAATTTGAAATTAAACAATAGGTATTGATATTTTCTAATACTGTTATTTATAGGCCTATAGTGGGTTCAGCATTCGAGCCACACTATTAGAATATCGATAATAATTATTAATAGGAACAAGATTAAATGAGAGAAGATTTTGTAACTATTTTATTTATATTATTCCCTGATAATTATTTATTTAATACAGGGTGGTCCAGAATGTACCGTAAATGCTAGAGCATATGGCACGTTAAAAAATAAGAGTACTATTTTACATAAATTTTTATTCAAAACTCAATAATAAGAGAGATATAACTCTCTGAGGGAAGATATAAAAATCATTTTTTTTAAATGTCTTTCAGATACTTTTGAATAATGGGTTCATGGGGTGAGTATATGATATTAGGATAATTCATTTTTTGTTACCACTTATTCAATCACTTATGTTTAAGGGGTAGTTTTGAACAGTATTTTTTTAAATTTGCAATTATGTATTTCAAAAAAATACTTATCACTCAAAACAACGCTTTAATCTTAAAGGGATGGAATACGTGGTAACATAAAATTAATTGTACTAAAACCTAAAAAAAGTAAAAGTATTATAGTTAATTAAGTGTTATAGATATTTAAAAAAGTGGTTTTTATTTTGCGATTTTACAGGATTAAGTGTACCTGATTATTTAGTTTTTAAATATATATATATATATATATATATATATATATATATATATATATATATAATACCCTTATTTTTTAACGTGCTATCTAATCTAGCATTTATGGTATATAATTCTGGACCACCCTGTACAATGCCGCCAGAAGGATCCAAAAACAACGTTGTAAAACAAGTTAAAAAACACGTCTCTAAAACATCTTTTTGGACATTAAAATAACAAGGTTAAATTTACGTTAGTTAAAAACCTTAATAAAATGTCATTATTAATACTAAAAATGATCGTTCCACATTTACTAATATTAAACGTTTGTACTTTGGTTTTTTGGTTACCAGAAACGTGTAAAACCGCGACATTTTTAAGTTGATTGTACGTAAAAAAGCCACGCCTTTTTCAAACGTTGTATGAAAATTATAAATGTTTTTCTATACGTATATGTGTTTACTGGGATAGGTATCTGAAACGTTTTGTTATAATTCTACAGTTCCATCTGTTTCAATGGAAAATAAATCCACTTTTTATTAAAGAGCGAAATAAACATTTTTAAAAAGTTATCAATAACCCGAGGATGCAACGATTTTGATGTTGATGTATTGCACCACTACACCACCCCATATTTATAAAAGGGATTTGAATTCGATTGCAGGGAATGACATAGACCTATAAGTGAGTGCACATGTATGTAGAGCATCAAATTCGCATATTCGTATACACAACGCAACACACGCTCGCATACGCAAAACATTATATGAACCCGCCCGGGGGCGCATGGATGGGGTGGATGGCGCGATATTGGCGTGATACGCTTGTTCGGTCGAACGCGTTGCCTGGGGCCGCCAATACATTTGCTATTTTCAAACCAAACAAAGAAACCCATTAATTAAGAGCTCCATCTCGAGAGCTTTAGACATTGTCATAACAAACGCGGCCCGATTCTCCAAATCATTTTCGCAATCCTTTCACGGTCCCATAATCGATATAAGTTCTACGTCCAAATGCACCACTTGGGCAATTTTAGAAGTTATTGGAATGAGGATAAAGGGAATCCTTCACCTGTAAAATTGCACTACTATAAGCAGCTGAGGAATGCTCATAGAGGTGAGAAGTTAATCTACTTTAATCACGTATCTGCAAATAAATTTAAAATATCTTTGGGGTGAACAAAAATCTAGCCTGCAATAATTGATCTGCGTATTTTACGATTAACATTTATTTCATTTCAACTTATACCTGCTTATTACAGGTATAACTAGGTGGTAACTGACGGACCAGTCCAAATTATGCTAACAATTAGTTAACAATTTCCTGTTCTATAAAAATCGTAAGAACGTTTCCAGAGCAAATTTTATAGAAAAATGTTTGTTCTAAGAACATTTTCAAAACGTTCTTACAACACTTATACCATAAAAATGGGCACCGTTCTATAGAACCTTTTAGTTCTTTAGGCGGTTCTGTAAGGTTTGCAGGAAATACTTATAGAATTGTTGAATAAACGTTTTCACAAGTCTTAAAGAATTTGTATAACACAGTTACAAAACAATGTCATAAAAATTCTATAGCACTTCGTTATACAATTTTTGTGTTGCATGGTGTTCTATTTAGAGAACTTTAAAATCGTTTAATTGTATCTTCTAAAAACAAAATGTTTCTGTAACGCACATGTTAGAAATAATATGGATGGGCCAATAAGAACCAATAAGATGGACCTAATCAGTCTGCATAGGAGTACTCACATTACGAATTGCTTAGTTGGTTTGTCCATCAGGGAGCAGTATATTTTAATGCGGAAAAAGTTTTATCGTGAAATACGTAATGGTAATTTTTTTGACGCGCCCTCAGATTACCTTATATTTCCTATGCTGCTGAAAATTTAATAAAAAAAATGTTTTCTATATTGATGAATTTAACAACCAACTGTATATAAAATTGTCAGAAAGTAAGAATATCCATATTATTGTTATCATTTCATCTATTAATATTGTATATACTTTTAATTAAGATTTTTTTTCTATCTTTACAATATGGTGACAGAAAGAAAGACATTATCTTGTACTTCCAATGGATTCTCACTAATATAACATTTTTGTGTCGATTGCAATGATTATGGAGCAAATATGTTTGGTAAGCAACTACTATAACAGTTCTATGCCACTTAATATCCACAGTGTTGTCATATTTTATTGTGGTATTTCAATCTTATTTAATAAATCTAATAAAATTCTTTAACTTCAACATCTAAAAGTGCAAATGGATAAGGTTTAGAATGGTCTAAATTAAATATGTTCTATAAGAAAATCAATTTCTATATTAGCAATCAAATAAATCTTATCTATCGTAATGAAATATTTAATGATCAATTGATCAAAATATTTCGTACTTTTACAGGCAGGTCTCGTCAGATGGGGATATGGGAAACCTACATATATAAAAAATGATAGTTCTATAGCGTTTCTTTATGGAACAAAAAGGCTTTTGTTACTTATTTTCTCTATAATGATTTTATAAGAACTGTATTATTATTCTTTAAAACTGCTTTAAAGAGCTTTTTGTCTTAAGTTCGTTTGCAGCTTCCATATTTGTAATTTGTTTTCCGCAGCAGAATTGTAACTTAACAACGCCTTATACAACAGTTCTATAATTAAACTATAAGCGACATTACGGAATAATTTTATAAGAGTGTCACAGGAGATGGTATAATTCTATAAAGCAGTTTTACAATAACTTGATTCGATAAGCACCATTGCTGTAAAATTGTGTTATTGTACACACTTATAAGGCTACATTAGCAGTTATGTTAAAAATGCTCTTTAAATTATGCTCTAAGAACGTTCTTGCAACAAATTTAAAAAACAATTCAATTTCTGAAGGCAAAATAGTCTCATGTGCCACATTAATGCAACAATTTAGTATTCTAAATACAACTATAAAATATTAACAGAATATAAAACTCCTATTACTCTAAATTTATAGAACTACTTTGATAGCTGGGTGTGCAGTGGAAAGATTAGAGTAGTGCAGGTATGTCGGTACTCAATTGTATCTAGATGTAAATTGCCAGGGTCGGCTGGAAAATTTATTTTCGAAATACTCCAAAACATTTAACAAGTTTCGTAATTTGCTCGTTCAAAACTTCACAATGATCCATTTTCAAATACATCACAACAGAAGAATCAACACAACGCAATGGAATGATCACATTTCAACTATTCTGGGTTCGACTCTGTTCAACCGTGTGTTTTTGGCAAGAACTACGTCTTATTGGTCATTCTTCTCTAGAGCAGGTAATTTCTCCGTAACGTTAGTCGTACCTAATTAAGAAGTGTACCTGAGTATAACTTAGGTATATTACAAACAAGTGGAAAGGGCTCAGAGGTATATGTCGGGTTTCACCAACGTTTTATTGCCTACTTCGCCTTCTGAAAACGATTCTATTATGCAGGGTGTCCGGAAATAATGAGCAAAAAAGGGAATAATTCTAGACCGAAAATAAATGCTACCTCTTCCTATAACATTTTTTCCAAAACTGATTATTAACGGACTTACAGGGTATTAAAGTTAAAATTTTATTTTCGATATTTGTAAATAACTTCTTAAGAAATCCAAATATTTACATAAAATTTGTATATCGGGGATTTTTGCGGATGAGAAATTCAAATATGTTTCTAATTTTGACGTCACTAGTAGAGGGCCCCACTTGTGGCACATCATGTTTCTTTTAAATTTAAATTTAAAAAAATTTAAAAAATATTCTTGACAGTCATTATTTATTTGCTTAAGTAATATATAAAAGAAATATGAAAATAGGTATACTAAATTGTCACAAACAAATAGTAACTACAACGCAATCTCAATTACTGTTCAGTTAACTAGGTACTTAGTTATCTGTACGATTTTGTGTTTACACAAATTAAATAATTTAAAATTACATTGGTAACTGGTACTTCTGGAGACCATACTTGACTTATTGTGGCTTTCGACTCCGGAAGTTCACTTACTATCTATTTTATTCTTTTTGCTCATGGTGTTTTGGAGGATCTGTGTACACGATAGTAATACTTGATGGAACAGTTTTCACAGAGCATTGCACGATGTAGACATTAGATGAAGGCAAAAAAAGCTAAAATGATTGATCTAATGTAATACGAGCCCAAACAACAAAATATTCGGACACGCACGCATTTTGTGCCAACAGTTCCATAAATTAGTCAAGCAAGTTTGTAAACTTAAAACAAAAAATTTTATTGACGGAACATATATACTAATAACTATTTTCAGTAGTAATATCCTGGTTTTTAATTCATTAATTCTAACAAAAAAAATAAACGTCAAACTACCCGAAAATATGCGGCAACTAAATATTCGGACATCACGTAATATAGATAAGCAGTAGTTAGTAGGCTTTGCTAAAAACCATATGCAGGGTACTAACGTCAAAATATCACATTGTAAACATTATTAGAAGTGTGAATGCCTGTTGTGACGTCGTAATACGTAACATTTATGCAAAAATAGTTCGAGGTCTAGCTACTAACAAGAAAGTTAGGGAAATTATTATCCAGCAATATTCCAAAGGCAAATCGATGCGCGAAATAGCAAGTAATCTTGTAATGCCTAAACACAGCATAGGTAGACCAGCAGTTTCACTCCGCTGTCGGCACTTTGAACTGCTTTCAGTTTTCTGCGGTGACTATAGAACTACTGATAGAATTTACAGAATCGGTGATCAGGACTGGAATAAGAATTTTTTATTTGCGCCTGAAAGCGTAGTTATTCCACATGCAAGTTTACGTTATATCTATCCACATTATGTAATAATTTACATTATACAGTTATAACTGGGTAATTCAACATGTATTATATACTATCATTTACTGCTACTAACATACAGTGTGAAAATTCGATTTACTTCTTTCGACATTTAAAAAAAAGAGTTTAAAATATATATTATTGCACTACAAAACATTTTTATTTATTTACTTACTTTTTTGTTATTAGCGATAATTACATTTTTTTGGAATTTTTTTAAATTTAAAATTTGACGTTTGAAGTTTAGTGGACAAATAATTTATTATGATTTTTTTTGTCTTAAATGATCTACGTAAACCAGAAGACAAGTATTTTTCAAAACAGAAAAATTATGTTTACTTAACTTTGAAAATTGTTAAATTGGAGATAAAAGTGCAAAAATGTAAATTTAGAAAAAAATTATTTTTTATTATTTTATTTTGAGAAGATGAGCCGTTTTGTGCAGGAAACGTTGGAACGGCCTCTTTGCGTAATCTATTGCGAGAATCGTTAAAAAACATATTATTTTAAAAATGTATTTGACATAGTTTGTATGAACTATTACTAATCCTGAACAGCTTTTCTAATAAATCTTCTCTATTAAAAGGCTCTGCACAGAACTTTGCTCTAAAATAAAAATTTGTGTTTATGAAAAATATAAATATGTATATTTTAAACTTTCATGAGAAGTATTTATATTCCAAAGTTATACTTAAGAAATAAGTTATTAGGTAAGGCAATAGCAGTAAAATATCATTTATGGTTTGTACAGTATATTATAGATTACTTATTACTTGTTTATGCCTTTAGGAAATTTAAAGAAACTTTACTATTATAGATGATATATTTAAACATCTAACTGCTGTGCAGCGACTCGATCAGACTCAAAATATTTCTTTAATACGGCTCTGTATAACCGATGTTCGCACTCCCAGAGTTCTAGCACTCCCAGAGTCTCTGCAGCTTGAAATGGATGCGCGAGCTGCTATGCGCGACTTATTATATCGGTCCGAGTGTTTCTACTGATCTCCCTATACTGTGGCCTAAATCTACAATTGCAGATATTATACAAAAATATGGCGAAACCGCTAATATTGACGTCCGCGGTAAAAGTCCAGGTCGACCGAAAACTGTAACTGCAAGAAATCAAAGAGTTTTGATAAAAATTTGCAAATCTGGAAGGCGAAATACGTTAAAGGCAATAACCAGTCGATGGAATAGAGAGTGTGGGATGCAGGTTTCGCGAGAATGCTACAGCAAACACATTCGTAAATCTGGGCTCAAATTTTATAAGGTATGTATCATAATATTGTTTTGAAAGAAGGACATGAAAAATTATTGTTTTAAATAGGCTAAAGAAAAACCACTTCTAACTGAAATCAAAGCGCAGTTGGACCTACCAAGATTGGAGCAAAGTTATTTTTAGCGATGAAGCTAAGTTTGATGTATGTGTAGGCGATCACCGGAAAAGGGTAATCAGAAACAAAACTGAAACCTTTTACAAAGACTGTATTAAACGTATAGTGAAATTTCCTAAGGGTATTATGGTGTGGGGCTGCATGTCTGCAGGTGGAATGGGAAGTCTCGAGTTTATTGATGGTACAGTGAATGCTGATAAATACCAACAAATACTTGAAAATACCCTATTGCCCTCCATAACAAAATTGTTTCCAAACAGAGATTGTATTTATCAGCAAGATGGCGCATCATGCCATACTGCTAAAAGTACAAAAAAATGGTTTGGCGATCACAACGTGCGCGTCTTATCTTGGTCCGCTAGTAGCCCCTATTTAAATGTAATAGAAACAGTCTGGCATAAAATGAAACAACAGTTGAGGAACCATCCGCAGAGAACAATTCCTGAATTACGCGCGAAACTGCAAGAAATTTGGAGTTCGTTTACGCTCGAAAATTGTGAAGCACTAGTTAAGACAATGCCCGCAAGAATTCAGGCAGTAAGTAAAGCCAAAGGAGATGTAACAAGTTATTAGTTGGGTTAAATTACGGGTGTCCGAATATTTAGTTGCCGCATATTTTAGGGTAGTCTGACGTTTTCTTTTTGTTAGAATTAATGAATTAGAAAATAGGGATATTATTATTGAAAATAGTTTTTAATATCTATATTCCATCAATAAAAGTTTTTGTTATAAGTTTACAACCTTGCTTGATTAATTTGTGGGACTGTTTGCACAAAATGCGTGCGTGTCCGAATATTTAGTTGTTTGGGCTCGTAGCTGTAGAAAGCACATGACAAAAATTTATAGCTGTAGGTTATAATTTTTTTGAAGCTGCGTTCTTTTTTCTTCTACAACATATATCTTTAAATTATTCTGTATGAAAATGTTTACTGCAAATTCTTTGGTTATCTAGATAAAAAGTATATTTTCGAATGTATCTTAGCACCTGCCACTCCGCTTTCTTCTTAATTAAGGTTCTTTTGGGACACTACGGAAAGTAATAGATTCGCTAGTTTCCTTTTTTCATTTTGGTTTTACAAGCAGCCACAATATAAATTGTGACCCCAGAACTATAATGCAACATAATTTGTTATTTGAAATAAAAGTATGTTTTCTTAACAGCACTGCAATAACAACCAAAACGTAACGATAATAAATCCCAGAACAGCAGTTTATTACGCCAAAACACGAACATAATTTCAGTAACACAAAAATAATAACACAGGACACAGGGATACTTCTAAAATACAAATAAAAGCCCAAATTTGTTAGCAAGTAATATTTGACATTTGCGTTTCAAATACCACTGACGTCACTCGTAAGTTTTTGGACGGGCGAAGCGAAGGGAATCAGGACTTTGTAGGCAACTTACTCTGTTTAGGGATCTTAATTAGAACTTTGACGTAATCTCTAACAATTGATTTCCAAGGCACTCCCAAGCAGCACAGACTGGTCGGGTTAACGTAGAGCCGACGTCGGCAGTCTAACCTGAAGTCGGTGGCCGACGTCCGCGCCACGACGCACCAATCAGTTTTTATACGAAAATGGTTACACAAACTTCGGTCGACCCGGCGTCACCCTGTTGACTAGTAAAGTCGCTCTTATATTCAAATTATTATAACCATTTCGACCAAATTTTAGGTAAGGCAAATGTTACCCAAAGTGGCTTTTAGTATATGATAATTTAAGTAAGTAGCGTTAGGTGTAAATGTTTGTACCTACTTCCACGTCACATTAGGTACGACAAATATTACCTAACAACATTTTCTATAATTTACATACAAATTTTTCTATATAAATCAGACAAGTACTATGTATTTGTCCCGTTTATACTAATTTTGTAGCTAATAATACTGCACCTCATTTTAATAGAAGGTATGCAACTACTCGTATACGATTCAGTATATTAATAAAATATAATTTAAGGATATAATTTCGAGACCTTCAAACACTGAAATTATAAACGCATGCAATTTTATTGATTATATTGGACAAAATAAACCGTTAAAATTAGAGTGCCATTAAATGAACACTATTTTTATCAATATATATTTTTATTTTGTATTTTTTGGAAAAATTTTTTTTCATTAGTACTGTCAAGATTAAGAAGATCAAGTGTAAGAACTAACTTCGCATACAATATATTATCGTAAAATCACTCTTCAAATATTAAAAATGGAAAATTATTGTGTATTGATCCCAGCTCTTCCAAAATGGCTTCCTATTATTTTTATAAAAAGATGTCGTCGTTGGCAATACCGATCTGTTATATTCCTATGATTTAAAGTTATTATTGGTGTAAACGAATATAATTACTCCAGTCACCGGGTCATATTAAGTTTATTTATTTACCTTAATTATATAACAGTCCTCAAAATTGGTATAATAAACTCCCATTTCTATACACTAACTGAAGAAGTCAAAATTGCTTCACCAAGTTGTACTAATTGTGTACTTTAAAAAACAAGATGTAATAATGGTAAACAAAAGTACACTTCCAACATACTTACTGTACAGTAGGTATAAATGTACGCATCTAATTTAACTTAGTTGTATTAGAAAAGTTCATTTATACTTGATACATGTAGATCTACAAAAGAGGTATAAACATTCAACTCTTACGGCTAACCTAACTTTCCATTATTTTCAGGCGTGTTCGTGCAGTCAAAATTAAAATTGTGTTAGTGCAGTTATAGTTGGTTGATACTCTTTTTCGGATCCAGAACTTTGTGGATATATTTTTTGATTATGTTTTTATATATTACATGTGCAACATTCTGCTGTTTTTTCCCACCCAGTAATTAGAACTGACTGTCAGGTGGTTTAAAATATTTGATACATAGTGATTTTCCGGTAACTGCGACCTCTGTTATTCTCAGGCTAGGCTATGTGGAGATGTACCCGCTATCGTTATCTCTGGGCCCGCCCATATATTGCTTTCGGCTTCTATTGTTTATATTACGACTGCTACGGTCAAAACCGTCGTCGGATAATGGTCTCGACTTACTTGAATTATTCATTATCAGATTTCTTAATACTTAACAGTTTTCATTACTTCACTAACAATATAGGTAACATCATGTCAAGCGTCAAAATGTTTAAAATCCGTGTGGTTGATGTATAGGTCAAAATATGATATAAACACCGACGTCGGCTGCCTACCTCATCCGACATTACAATTAGTATTAAATAATTTGGAGTAGCGACGTCGCACAGTGGCGAAAAACGCCACTGTGCCACTCAAATTACTGTACACCCCTTAGGGTTGGGCCGTTTGAGGTGTTTTTTTTTAGAATGTTTGTCATAAAATTCCCTATCGATCCCTCTTTTTCAATTTTCGATTTGGCTCTTCATTTTCGCGGAACTTGACTCCAAAAATGGGTTTGCATGAAAAAAAACTAGATTTTTCGCACAAAAATGACCCTACGGAACACGAGATTGAGATTTTGCCAGACTTTTTTATGGGGGAATGCTCGTCTTGGAAAGCCCTACAAGACTGTCCACATAGATTTCGGGAAGAAATTTTCCGTTGCCCTTAAAATGGCTACAATCATCCAAAAATTTTCACAAATCAAAAATCGTTCTACTGAAAACTGGGAAAGTATTGGAAAAATATCTCATCTCCCAAAAATTATTTGTACACATTTGAGGAATCCGCAAAAATTTTTCCAGAATTTTTGGACACATTTTTGGACATTCACCAAAATGGCCACATACATATTTTCCGAATTTTCCCGTAATTCTGAAAACGGTCAGAAAGGTTCCATAAAAAATGATTTTGAACATGTTTTTGGGAATTCAATTTTTTGATAAAAGTGGCCATTTTGGATACAATAGTTCATTATTAATAAGAAATGATTGATTTGATTATTTTCTTCCCAACACACAGAGATAACATAAAACAACGTCGAAATTTGCTTTTTTATATCCAGCGCTGTACCAAAAAATAAATAAATAAATAAATAAAATATACAAAAACAATATCAGTCCGAGAAAAACATACACTATTCTACATTAATTTATATACAAGGTATTTATAAAATATATAACAATAACCCATCAAAAGACTTAGCTTTTTGAGAATTTGTTTGGACAGCCAAAATATTTAAACATTTCGGGAATGCCAGATGATTTCCCAGTATTTTTGAACATTTGTGGATTTTGGATCAAAATGACCAAAAAAAAAGAAAGATCCACATAAAATCTTATGGTCTCTAAAGTTTAAAGCATCCAGTATATGCTGAAGACTTTCACTATCATACATTTCCATTCTAACAGTTCCAGGAAAAATCAATCATTTACGGACAAATTCGGAAAATCTGTACGTGGCCATTTTGGTGAATGTCAAAAAATGAGTTCAAAAATTCTGGAAAAATTTTTGCGGATTCCTCGAATGTGTACAAATAATTTTTGTGAGATGAAATTTTTTTCCAATACTGGGAAAGTATTCAGCAGAACAATTTCTGATATGTGACAACTTTTGGATGATTGTGGCCATTTTAAGGACAACGGAAAATTTTTCCCCTAAATCTAAGTGAACAGTCTTGTAGGGCATTCCAAGACGAGCATTCCCCCATAAAAAAGTCCGGCAAAATCTCAATCTCGTGTTCCGTAGGGTCATTTTTGTGCGAAAAATCTAGTTTTTCCATGCAAACCCATTTTTGGAGTCAAATTCCGCGAAAGTGAAGACCCAAATCCAAAATTGAGAAAGAGGAATCGATAGGGAATTTTATAACGAACATTCTAAAAAAAAATCGCCTCAAACGGCCCAACTCTAAGGGGTGTACAGTAATTTGAGTGGCACAGTGGCGTTTTGCGCCACTGTGCGTCGGTGTGGATGACATTAACTGACGTATATCATTGGTTAGAGACAGTTAAAAAGGCCGACCGGCCTATTTTATTATTCATTTATTGTTATTTGAAGCATGGAACAGGTTGAAATACCGACGTCAACATTGCCGTCGTCGTTGTGACGTCGGCAATAGTAACGTAAGCGGTTCCTACCAAAATTACTTAAAATTCGACCATAGACGTAATGCTATACAAATTTTGTAGTCATAATTTGTATGATTTTGGTATAAAACTAGTCGTTAGTTAAATTCGATGTGGTTTGTGCTGCTTAGGATTGGGATTGCAGTACGAATATGACTGATTAACCTAAGTTTTGAACAACAATAATAATATTTAATTTCATTTATAATATTTAATGTTTCGTAATGTAAGTATATATATTCTACACCATGTATAATTTATTTGTTCACAGAACATAACAGGTTCCAGACTCTGCTCTTTCAAAAATAGAAAGAAGAATATATTTTTGTAAACCTTAACACAATAATTTGATGATAGAATTAATATGGTCGTTTGCATCACCAAAACAGACACAAAAATGTTAAATATATTCGACGGTGCGAGTCAGTCTGGAGCATTGTGTGTTTTGGACGGGAGCCCATACTAGAATATGACATACCTTCATAACGTTCCATTACATTTCTTCATTTACACCTTGCCAGTACTTCATATCATTTACAGCCATCAAATATCATTTGTTTATGTTTTATATTTGTCCTGTCAACTGTGCTATACTAGATCTTATTTACGAATATTTTGTCCTTATTTTAGACATAATATACGATGCTTCTGCTAAAATGTCGGAAAATAAATTATATTTTATTATTTAACTATATTCATGAAGTAAAAATTATGAAATCGAGTTTTCTGCTAACTGTAAGCAAAAGCCAACATTTAAAGTTGCATTTGAACATTGATGTAAGTAGTTATTTTTGTATCTAGGATGCGAAATGGTACTATTGCGTTCAAGGATGGAAGTTATTATATCGAGCTTAGCGAGGCAAAATGTCTATTCGAGAACACAGAAGCATTTCGCGATGGAGATACAATTAATATTTTTTAGGAAATTGCAATAAAATAAGACAATTATTGTGTTATGCACAACAATTTAATTTATATTTGAAATCGTTTGAACCCTGTTTTAATCAAAACGGTGACTATCATAACGAAAGCAACCTAATAAACAATAAAAATTAGTTGTATTGTTTGAAAAAGTAGTGTCAGAATTATACATATATTGTAATTTATATTCTAAGAGTGTTTAATTGAATATGAGCTCGAAATGTGAAGACAAGCATTTACGGCGGCGGTTGAACATTATTCCACCCCAAAACATTACGGTAACCCCTTCATACGGAGCAATTTCACGGGGAAAATGAAGTCGCTTGACGACCTCGTTCTCTCCAGACTTTTTGTCGATTGTTATCAGTAACCAGCCCAATTCTGGTTTTGTCTGTAAATAAGACCCCTATGCCCTTGCGCTCACTGGAGACGGGCTGCACGATGTCTTGGAAGTAGAGTGGGGACCTGTAATGGTCTTCTAGCACTTAAATTTGCTTTGTGAAGTCATCCTCGAATAGTAGGTGTCGATATAACACGGCGAAACGTACCTTGAAAGTAGGCTGAAGATGTGCACGTCTACGGGCATATTGCACCAAATACCGATCCTCTCTTTCATTAGATACACGAGGATGTCCACTACGTGGTCAGTTTTCCACTGTATTAAATTCTTCATATCTGTGTACTATTCGTACAACAGATGATCTAGAAATACCCAACATGTTGGAATATCAGATGATTAGAATGTCCTGCATCGTGTAAAGCAATCATTCTTGCTCGGGTAAACGCAGAAATTTCACGTCCTGGTATTATAATGTACAAAAATTCAAAGAAGCACTTGACTGAATTGTAAAAACTTTGGTAATAAAGTAAAAGTTTATGGTCTGCAATTTTTGTCATTTTTTTGTTCTCTTTTACCACATTAAGAAAAACCACTAGGTTTAATCGAATCATTTTATATACAAGACTTTTGACGTTGTGTAATGGTCGAAACGTCCATTTGTGGTTCATGGATAGAGATCCCACAGATGCCCAAGTTTGTGAAAAATGGATCGCCTACAGACGTCCGTCGGACATCTAGCATTCCTAAACGGACGTCCACTGCTTATCCTAATGTCCATTAATGTACATCCTAGTGTACATTACTGTACATCTTAAGGTCATGCTTAGGATGTTTCATTTTATTGACAAGAATATATTTCATAGACCATATACAGAACTTCCGAGTAAAACATTATTGAAGTTGATGTATTTTCAACCTTTACATCGATGGGCCACTGTATTTCTAGACAGGCGATACCGAATATTGAAATCCGATTAATTTTTGCAGGCACTAAAGTTTTTGTGACGCCACTGTTTACATTAGTTTTTCAAATGTCAAAAATGCTTTACGTGTATAGTAGCAACTCGGAGTTGAAGGATATCGTTTTAATTTATTACGCTGTGGAAATGCTTTAGCAGAACGATTTCCCGGTAAACATGTGCCAAATGCAGCTACTTTTACAGCGGTGTGCAGTGAGTTCAAGTGTAGTGTAACAGTGGATCAGTTTCCAGTGCCGTTCAGAAATCTGTTTTTGAATCATTTTTGAACTGCCCTTTTTGATTTTTTCTTTACAAAATTGTATTTGTAAGAGTGTCCTGTACACCTGGATTTTTTTAGATAAGTTCTGAATCACCCTGTATACAGCGGAAGGTGCAAGCAACACAAGCGGACAAAGAAAAACATTACACTACAGAGCCCTGAAGAAGGCCCAACATAGGCCGAAACGTTGGCAGTATGTATGTATATCATTGTTGCTAGTATGAAAATTTGCCTTTGCGCCGGTCCTGCATATCTTCTACTTTTTATTTCACTTTAAAGATATTCTTATGGTCATTTATGGTCCAATTAAAGTCATATATTTGTTTAAAACGCACTAGAACGCTAATTTGTCTATAGAGGATTGCTAGACTTGATGATGAAAAAATATATAACATTAGACAAATTTGTTTACAAATTACTTTGAATTGGCTTAATACTTTTAATATAGAATACAAAATTTACTTTAGATTTACTAGATATTTTATAAATATTATTTATGTATATATCACTGTAATAGAAATGCCATTACAGCTGCCCGGGTAGCTCAGTCGGTAGAGCATTGGACTTTTAATCCAAGGGTCCAGGGTTCAAGTCCCTGCTCGGGCGATACTTTTTTTTTTTAAATTCTGTGTTATCATAATTCTAAGTGTCCATCGTGATCTCAACAATTTTTTTGACAATATCTCATTTACTTGTAGTTAACTATAAAAAATATAGAACTGTACGCATTTTTATCTATCTATTTGTTAGATTATTTAATATAACTTGACTGTGTAAGTGAACAAAATAGATATGAAAATATTATTTACAAACATATTTGACCCTACCACTCTACTAGTTGTATTACTAGTAAATGTAGGTATAATTGCGACAAGAATTCAGACGACTTACGTCATACCAACAAATGAAAAATTCATTATATTTACTACATTTATACAGGGTGTCCGGAAATGATGAGTAAAAAATTCAGGGGATAATTCTAGACCGAAAATAAATACTACCTCATTTTTCCAAAACTGATTATTAATGGAGTTACAGGGTGTTAAAGTTAAATTTTATATGCAGTTTTATTCAATACCTTTTGCCGCACTCATAATATTTTGACAAAATTTTGTTTATGGGAGTTTTTCGGGATGAGGATTATAAATTTGCCCACCGATTTTTCACATTTTGTAGAGGGCGCCAACTTTTTTGTGCTACACTTTATGCGAAATTTGACTGAATATTATTGTTCTCCTAACCTTTTGACATAAAAAAGGTATACTTTATTTGTATCACTACATCTAACCGTTTTCGAGAAAAACGCTAAAATAACATTGCTTACATGTGATGAATACGAAATCCTTTTGATTTATTTTCTACATCAAACATAACATGTTTCGGAAACAAGCGCTTAGTTGCCTTGGAAACAAGTTTGTGGAGAATTAGTTTTGACAGTAATTTTTGTGAAAATTTGTTGTTACGCTGATGGTGGTTAATGATAAATAATAAAAAAATAACGTTTTCAACAAATAAAGCATGGTTTACTAACAGAATCATAACACAAGTATAACACAAAAAAGTTGGAACCATAAAATCAAAATAAAGTCTCGTATGTGGCGCCCTCTACAAAATGTGAAAAATCGGTGGGTAAATTTATAATCCTCATCCCGAAAAACCCCCATATACGAAAATTCATCAAAATATTATGTGTGGCAAAAGGTATTGCAAAAAAACTGCAAATAAAATTTAAATGTAACACCCTGTAACTCTGTTAATAATTAGATTTGGAAAAAATGTTATAGAAAGAGGTAGCGTTTATTTTCGGTCTAGAATTATCTCCTGCATTTTTTGCTCATCATTTCCGAACACCCTGTATATACTACGTTAAATGTTTGCAATATATATTACACGAAATTATAAAAAATGCGACAGACTATTGAAAATTATGTTGACAATAAAAACAATGCGTAACATCAGCCATGACATAATTTGTCTGAATTCTTGTCGTAACTAGGTATACTTAACTTCTGAGGTTAAATATAAATTAGTTATATTTTAATTAATAATAAATATTTTTTTAAATTTTAGTTTTATAAACATTCTTGAAAAGGCTGTATAAAATATGCTAATTGATATCCATATATGGGTCATTCCATTTGAAATCGTCTGAAAATAATAAAAATTGTTGCCGGCCCATTTTAGATTTTGGTGTAACTTTGAAAAACTCTACTCTAGGGTCCCAAACAACAAAATTTACACGAGTTTGATTTTTACAAGCGCTTGTTTCCGCCTATTTAAATAAAGGCCCTTAAATATTGCTATTTTTAAGCTTTATTAATTTTTTGCTGTCAAATTTTTCTGTTTGAAGATATTTGAATGATCAAGACGGAATTCAGAGTGGGAAAGATAGTAGTTTTAGTGTAAATGAAGATAATTGGCTCGGACGACCCCTTTGAATAATAGCAGCGTGCTGAAAATGAGTGTTTTTTAGTCATTTTTCGTGAATTTCAATCGTCTCTAGCGTCTTAACTTTTGTGAGTTAAAAATTCATGCTACGCGGGAATTAAGTATACATATCATAGACAAAATTCAGCCACAAGTTAACCTGAGTAGCCTACTCTTTATAGAAGAAGACTTTGCATGAAGTTTTGAAATTTTTAAAAATCCCAATATTCAGGCTATGAAACGAGCGTGTTGACTGCGAGATAAAAATCTGATACTCACAGAATCTACTGTTCTTACCTTCAACTTTAAATGACTATATCACTTGTTTTGTTATTTTCATGTTTAGTGCATGTACGAGCCGTTTTTTTTACAGCAAAAATCTGGACGTTTTAACTAATGAATTAAAATTACTTACCATCAAAAATAATTATAAATTAGAAAAATATTTCAAGTTTTAATAAAGTTATGGATATTTAGGGTGTAAAATTGTTTCTGGAAGTAATTATCATCGAAAATAGCAACTGTAAACAATTTTTCAACGAGAAAATTATGTACATGCACTAAACATGAAAATAACAAAACAAGTGATGTAGTCATTTAAAGTTGAAGGTAGGAACAGTAGATTCTGTGAGTATCAGATTTTTATCTCGCAGTCAACATGCTCGTTTCATAGCCTGAATATTGGGATTTTTAAAAATGTCAAAACTTCAAGCAAAGTTTTCTTCTATAAAGAGTAGGCTACTCAGGTTAACTTGTGGCCGAATTTTGTCTATGATATGTATACTTAATCCCCGCGTAGTATGAATTTTTAACTCTCAACAGTTAAAACGCTAGAGACGATTGAAATTCACGAAAAATGACTAAAAAAACTCATTTTCAGCACGCTGCTATTATTCAAAGTGATCATTCAAATATCTTCAAACAGAAAAATTTGATAGCAAAAATTAATAAAGTTTAAAAATATCAATTGTTGAGAGTCTTTATTTAAATAGGCGGAAACAAGCGCTTGTAAAAATCAAACTCGTGTAAATTTTGTTGCTTGGGACCCTAGAGAAGAGATTTTCAAAGTTACACCAAAATCTAAATTGGGTCGGCTTTGCCAATTAGACGATTTCAAATGGAATGACCCGTATCTATTTGATTAGCTAATTTGAAAGATATTCACTGATTTCACAAAACAAGGTTTTCAATTATGTTGAATTTTTAATATCAATAATCATACAACATTATACTTACTTAACTGTATAAAGCTAGGATCAATTAAATAAATTAAAGAAGTTATGTTTGGTTTGGTCGGTCAGTGGTCGCGTGGTTTAAGGCGTCAGTACTTCAATCGGGGTGACTAGATCGGTGTGGGTTCGCGTCCCGCTGCCGGTAGACCGTATATAAGCTATATTCATAGAGAGGACCCTACCATACAATCTCTGCGGGTATGGTAGGGTGGAAGAATGTTAGTTTGGGTCAAAATGAGAGATTGATACCGGTTGGTATTTCACTACCTCTCTAATTAATGAGGTTTTCCAGATTTCCCTCATTCCTGCACTGAATAGTGGTTAAGGTCTACCAACGTAAGTCGCTCCTGGGCGCAAATGCGGCTTGCTTTTAATTCTCTATCAGACAGTACTAAAATTTTGCCCTCTTACATAGGAAAGTTTTCGAGTAAATGACGATTGAATGTTAGAAAACGTAAATCAATTAAAATAAAGCAAAAACGTTATCAAGTTCAGTTTTTCGAATTCCATAGTTCTTTTATGGATCACGTAGGTGAAAATCTTTGCAAAGTGTCATTGTTACACCGACTTTCTAATAAGTATTGTAAGCGACAGAAATTGTTATTCAATTTAAAGTATTATGGCACATTTAACTGTTACTCAAATAATTGAAAATTTAATTCTTATCGGATGCGGGAATATGACTAGAACTCAGCAGGAAGTTTGCGATTTATTTAATGAAAAATATCCAGATCGCCCTATCAGCCAATCAACAGTCAGTAAGTTAGAGAAACTGGCAATGTTGTAAATATTCCAAAACCTGGACGTCCAAGCATTAATGAAAATTAGAAACAGAACATTTTGATAAGTATGGTGGATAATCCTTATAATTCTTCACGATTGTTGCATTAAACAATGACACTAGTCAGAACACAGTGCTACGTATCTTGAGGAAGGAAAAATATCATCCCTACAAAATTCAACTTGTGCAGGAACTCAATGAAGACGATCCCGATCGCCGCTTACACTTGCGAAATTCTAATGGATTTATGTCAAGGAAATAGAAATTTACACCGGCAAATACTTTTTTTAGATGAGGCCACATTTTGTCTGAATGTTACAGTAAACCGTCAAACTTGCAGATATTAGAGTCGGGAAAATCCTCATTGGATGGCAGAGGCACATACCCAACACCCTCAGAAATTAAATGTGTGGGCTGGACAAAGATATTTAGAGTTTCAAGAAAATGACCTTGTTCCAGCCCTTGCAGTAATTTTTCCTAACGATAATGACCCTGACATTCCTGACGATACCATATGGTTTCAGCAAGACGGTGCACCTCCGCACTATGCGCGCCCTGTATGAGATTTTTTGGACAACTGTTTTCCTGGGAGGTGGATCGGCAGACGCGGACCGATAGAATAGCCTGCAAGATCGCCAGATCTTACACCTCTTGACTATTTTTTATGGGGATACTTGAAGTCAAAAGTGAACATTAATAAACCACGTAATTTAGAGGAACTTCAAAATCGCATTCGGGACGAAATACGCAGAGTTACCCCAGAAATCATTCATAATGTGCAAGAAGAATTTCTTCACAGACTTGCGCACTGTCAAGAAGTTGGTGGATGGCAATTTGAACATTTAATTTAAGTATAAAATTTAATCAATTGTATTTTATTTGACATACCTCAGAATTGTTACTTTTTTATGGATAAAATTTTCGTTTTCTAACATTCAATCGTCATTTACTCGAAAACTTTCCTATGTAAGAGGGCAAAATTTTAGTACTGTCTGATAGAGAATTAAACGATCTTTCAGAATCAAGGAAAAAAATATGGTGATGCCATTTAAAAAAAATCGATGACGTCATTACTCGAAAACAAATGAAATTTGAAAATCGCATTTTACGCTAAAATATGTATTTTTTAAATTAAAAATCGACCTGTTTGAGGATTTTTCCCAAAAAATAATTGTTTCGTTTTTATTGAATTTATTCCATACTTTTGGCGCATACTGTATTATATTATAGAAGCAGTAAATATGTACTCCAATTTATAAGATCAAAATATTACACCAAGCAAAATTATGAAAAGTTTGGTAGATTCGGTATTTTGTATCCAGATTTCTATGAATTCAATACTGCACGTATTTTTTCAAATATGTGCAAAAGAAAGAGTGTATTATTTTAATCCAAATAGCAATTGTTGCTGACAATTTCGTGGCAAAAATAAACCTAAAAACGGTATTTAAAAAATTAGTCTGACCACGCCCCTAAAAAAACGGTCGACGCCACAGCGAAAACTTGTGACGTCAGACGACATTCGCACGTATATACCTAAACCTAATAAAAAACACTTCACAGTGACAAAAAATGAAAAGAAAAATGTCGCATAAGGCGATAAGCACAATAAAAGGTAGTATTACAACATTGCGAAGACCATTTTAATGTAAGTTTAATTGGATAAATAGGTAGATTTAAGTTTATTGAAAAAATTAAAACGTAAAGCTGTGAAGAATTAATTAAACTTTTCTATTAAGCTATCAAAATGTATACACGGCGTTTAGAAAGTCAATGGTAAAGGAAACTAACATTTTTTTTTTCATTTATTGTATTCAGCCCTTCATTCCGGTTGCTATTGCTTGCTATTTTAAATAGCAATACAAAATTAATAAATTAATTTAAACAAATTAATAAATGTTAAATATCATTATTCATTACTTTTATGTATTATTTTTCAAATTAAAACAAGTAGTTTAATGTGAAATCACAATTTTGTAAATACCTCAAGTAAAACCCTCTATATGGATATAACCAACCGCATTGTCCTCGTAATTTTCACGAGCGGATCTATATTGTAAACAAAGAAAAAAGTTACGTTTAACAATACTGTAAGTTCACCACATAACCAGTAATAATTGCATACACTACACAATATTTACATTTATAATGGGGTCGGTCAGTGGTCGCGCGGTTTAAGGCGTCAGTACTTGAATCGAGGTGACTAGATCGGTGTTGGTTCGAGCCCAGCTGCCGGTAGACCGTATATAAGCTATATTCGTGGAGAGGTTTGGCGCCCTCTCTGCGGGTATGGTAGGGTGGAAGAATGTTGGCTTGGGTCAATGTGAGAGATTGATGCCGGTTGATATTTGACTACTCCCCTAATTAATGAGGTTTTCCAGGTTTCCCTCATTCCTGCACTGAATAGTGGTTAGGGCCTACCAACGTAAGTCGTTTCTGGGCGCAAATGCGGCCTGCTTAATAATAATATGCCGCCCCCTCTCCCGCACAAGTCTCCGACTTCTGGGCTAATCCCTGTCATTAGAATGAGGGGTAGAGATATTATTATATTATTATTATTATTATAACCCAAAAATGCGATAAAACGCAAAAACAAAAGAAACAGACGCCTGATACATTACCAACACTATAACCTGCACATATTTGTATGAAAACGTAAACCGGGCTAAACGGCATGTGACCTCACATCAATGATATCGTGGGTTTGGTCACGCGGTTTTAATTACATTCTATGGTAATTTATTAATGTTAATATTTTAATTAGATAATGATTATTACTGCCAGACACATGTTATGACCTTTCAATATTGATGAAAGATTACTTTGTAATACATATATACTTACCAATAAACCAATATAAAATTCATGCAACTTCCCCATTGTTTTCTGTTATTATTTATTTTATTATATTTTCGTTTAAAGAGATATACAGGGTGGCCCAACGAAAATATAGCAGAGTCCATAGCGGCTAGAAAAAATTGTTTTTGGAACATCTTTTTGCACGAATTAGATGAATCTAACTGCTACCCCCTGAGCAGGGTAAACATCCCCTTCAAATTTTTTCAAAGTGGGAAGGGTGGTCAAGCTGCATATTGTTCAAAAGCTCTTTTAATTCTCTACGCAGTCATGTGTAACTTTTGAAAATCAGTCTATTTTTGAAAGATATACAGGGTTTTGAAAGCAAAATTTTTTTAATGAAATTTTATTACAGTAAATGTTCAAAATGTTGCCCTCCTACGTGCATGCAATTATAAAGATTTTGTTCAAAACGTTGTCTTAAATTCTGGAGCATTTAAGGAGTGACTAGACGACATTCATACGTTGACGTAGATCTTCCAGAGTCCGGTTAGGTGGCATAGATTTTGGTTTTCAGGCGTCCCCACAAAAAGTAGTCCAATGGGCTTAAATCTGGGGATCTAGGAGGCCATTTAATGGCACCTCTCCTACCTATCCAACGATTCGGAAATGTATGGTTTAAGAATTCGCGCACATGGTGGGCATAGTGGAGGGAAGCCTCGTCTTGCTGAAACATCAGTTTATCTTCGTAGGTAATCATTATTGTTTTCCACAATTACCGCTAAGGCTGGATCAATGGTGTCTTGCAGCAATTCCAAATACATATCACCAGTCAAATTACCATTTATAAAAAAGGACTAATAAAGGAATCACCAAAGATACCAGCCCAAACATTTAATTTTTCTGGGTGTTGAGTATGCTGTTCGTGAAATATCCTTGGATTGAAGTCTGCTCAGTAACGGCAATTATAGCGGTTGACGGTGCCATTTAGGAAAAAGCTGCACTCATCCGAAAAACAAATGTTGAAAAGAAAATTTGGATTATGCATCGCCCGTTCATTCATGACCTCGCAAAATTGTACCCGGCGGTCAAAGTCATCTTCGTGAAGTTCATGGAGAAAGTGAATTTTGTAAGGATGGAACTTGCAATGTTTTAAAATTCGTTGTACACTACCCCGACTTACACCACTTACAGAAGCCAATTGCCGTGTACTTAGCTTATGATCTAAAGCAACGTGTCCCAGAACTGCAACCTCCACAGCTTCATTACGTACAAGACGTTCATTGTTTCGCTTTTAATTACCCACAGATCCTGTCTCCCGAAATTTTCTTATTAACTCCAAAACAATTTTGCGATGGACGAGTTTATTGGCATGTCGTTCAGTAAACAACTGAGCTGCTCTCAAAGCACATTCGTTATTTTTATAAAAGAATTAAATTATTTCCACCCTCTCTTGCGTCGAATAAACCATTTTTAATTATTTTATATTTAATGCGAAACAGCCACAAAAACCACTAACACCACTTTACAAACCACAAAATAGCTAACTGAAAAATGGTCTCTTATCTATACCGTTTTTAGTGTAATTTGTGAAAGAAATAACTGCAAAAAATCTAACAACACGTTGAGTAAGTAATGAGAATAGTTCACGTAAAATTATTTATTATTGAATGGAAGTTGCTGGTCAATTACTTCCAGCCATTTGGATATGCTTAGACGCTTCTTTAACTTAATGATTTTAAAATTAATAGCGAACTCGATAGCGAGTTTTAATTAGAGAATAATTTGTAGAGATAATAGAAAATTTTGTATGTGTTAAGTTTTGCACCCTGTATCTTTTAAAAAAACGGGTTGATTTTCAAAAGGGACCCATGACTGTGTTTAGAATCAAAAGAACTTTTCAACGATATGCAACTTGACCACCCTTCCTATTTAAAAATTTGGGGGGGTTGTTTACCCTTCTCAGGGGATAGCAGTTAAAACCAACTAATTTATGCAAAAGTATGTGCCCTTCGCAAACAAAATCGAAGGGTTTTTGAGTTTTTCCAACAAAAATTTTTCCTAGCCGCTATGGGCTCTGTTAAGTTTTCGTTGGGCCATCCTGTATGTTAACTTATTAGATATTTTTTCTCTGTTTCTTTTTTGTTCCCCTTATGTACACTAACCAATCCTAAATTCGACCCTCCTGGCAGAGAACACTCTTATCTCCTCGTGGTCCTTGATGGACAATAATAATAATTTAAAATTACATAATAACGCCGAACATTTAATACAAAATATTAATACATGTTTGTTTCTTTTTAAACAGTCACAATAGTTAATTTTATTTGAAATTATAACTGGCGAAATTAAGCGAATACTGGTGTCTGACTCTGGTGTAAATACGGTCCTGTTTATAACTGACAAAGGTACATCCGGAAGCCTATGGAAGTTTCTATGCCCTTTTTTATTTCCCTACATCGACGATATAAACTATACGTTATAGCTCACACTACTTGTACCAGGGAAAAAATTAATAGATATTATAGAGGCACTAAGGACTAGATAAATTAAAACGAACACTCGTATACTCACCCAAAACAACACAATACTATGTACTCACAACGCTAATGTATCATTCACAACATTGCTTATACAAAAAAATACCTAGTATATCTCGAAAGCACAAATTATAACACTGAATTCATACGGTGCAATAAAAATGGTCGTTGACTTAAAAAAATAACGATATCCACCTCCCGCCGCCACTGGTTGCAATTTTGTGATTGGAACTTCACCAAAGTTCATGCCCCCAAAAAAGCAAAATTAACCTGGCCGATTTTTCAAAAATTGCTAGTTACCGAAATGTGCATGACTTTTGAGGTAATTTTTTTTTTACTCTTACTACATTTTCAAATTTTATATTTTTCTGGACACCTCGTATACGAAATGTCAGCTTTATCTATGGGAAGCTCGTTCTATTGTTTCAACTACAACCAAAACTTGTCATCAAGTGTACTTCCTTTCCCTAAAATAAAACGTTTTGTCTTTCAGTCACTTTAACCGTGTACATACTGTAGATTTGCGTCCCTTCCTTAATTACTTTAACGAATATTTTAAAGGTCGGAGACATTCGAAATATAAAACTGAAAGCATTCAAATTACACATTTTTAAAAACTGAAGGTTACAACAGTAATATATCTTCTTCTAATTCACGTTTTATATAAAAATAAATTAATTGGAGGAACTACTGAAAAAACAGATTTATAAAATAATTATTTAATTTCAGGTAAATAGAAAAACAAATATATCACAAATCTTCTAATCACAACGTGAACCGGGTTGGGATAGGTTCGGCGATATTATAACTATAAAAATAAACCATTCTTATTTTGATTTTATACAGGGCTGGTAAAATAATATTTTTCTAAGTCGACTACCGATGACCGATATATTTTGATTGCCGAACGAGTGTGAAGAATGCGTCGGAAGCTGTTTTGGGATCGGGAACGGAAACGTTATTTTTCCTTGCAATTTCTGGAGAATGAATTTAAAGATGTATCACATGTGGAGGATATAAGACATGCGGCGAATTTCCACAGAGTGCTGGAGAATATCATTTGCTGAGATGAACAGTTGTTTTCTAAAACGCGGGGATTTTGTACGTCAGACATGTATTTACCAACGAAGTGAAATTTATTACGGGGATACGTGCATGCAAGTTTCTGGATTAAAATTAGTAACGTGTGTAATCCACCACTTATGCAGACATTATTTACTGAAGTCATCAGAGGATAAGCAATCTAAAACTGATTTGTATGTTTACCTAACCAGCAAAACAGTTTTATAATTTTCAGGTTATACGACAATCATGTTTTATTGCTGTATTATTATTGCTTTCGAAATACATATTTGTTTTATTATAGCGGCAAGTACTATTATTTTGTTGTCAGTAATTAAAATATTTCATAAATTTATCACAAGAACGTTTTGGCAGCTAAATTATAAAACAGCTTTTATACGACAAATATACAACTATTTTATAAATATTTCTGCGAAAAGCTTATAATACATATTAGCTAATAAAACGAAGTATTTTATAATAATTTTTTAAATAATGTTCTGCATTATTTCTAATAGCGTTATGAATTTTTTTTATAATTGTTTCTTAGAAGTGGGCTATCTTATAAAGCTGTTATATAAAAGATACTTGGAGACAATTTTACTTCTAAGAGCAAATAGCTGTTATAAGCTGTATTGTCGGTCAGTGATCGCGCGGTTTAAGGCGTCAGTACTTAAATCGAGGTGACTGATCGGTGTTGGTTCGAGCCCAGCTGCCGATAGACCGTATATAAGCTATATTCGTGGAGAGGTTTGGCGCCCTCTCTGCGGGTATGGTAGGGTGGAAGAATGTTGCCTTGGGTCAATGTGAGAGATTGATACCGGTTGATATTTGACTACCCCCCTAATTAATGAGGTTTTCCAGGTTTCCCTCATTCCTGCACTGAATAGTGGTTAGGGCCTACCAACGTAAGTCGTTCCTGGGCGCAAATGTGGCCTGCTTAATAATAATATGCCGCCCCCTCTCCTGCACAAGTCTCCGACTTCTGGGCTAATCCCTGTGATTAGAATGAGAGGTAGAGATATTATTATTATTATTATTATTATAATTACAATTATAATGATAATGATAATGATAACGATAACGATCACGATAACGATAACGATAACGATAACGATAACGATAACGATAACGATAACGATAATGATAATAATAATAATCCTATCTACCCCTCATTCTAATCACGACGATTAACCCAGATGTCGAAGACTTGTGCGGGATATAGTCATGTAGTGATATTATCAGTTATAAAACAAAAATAGTAATATAACAATTGCAACAGAAACACATTTATTTTCACTCAAAATTACATTGACAAACCATTCTATAAAACAAACTTGAAACAGCCTTGATTTGTTTGTGTCATGCGAACGGTAGATCTAGTTTTACCTCTTGCTTTAGCTTTTATAATCATTGCATAACATGTCAGGCTTAAGAAAGTGGAAAAAAGAGTGGCGCATTTTGAATAAATCAAATATTATCAAAACAAAAAAACTATGACAGATCGAAATTTAAAAAAAATCCTACTATTGTTTCACCAGTTTCATTGAAATGTTTTGGAACTATGAAAAATCCATGATTTTAAATGCCTTCATATATTATTTACCATTATGATACGGCCCTGTTATGATATATTCTTTATAGAATCATAATTTCCAGTGTTTTAATGAAATCGTTCATTTAGTTACTTGTCATTTAACGCTGATATTTACAACCAAATTATTTTACAAGCGGCAGCCATTTTGCATAACGCCGAAAATTATTGTGGCGTATAACTATCAAAAATATCGTAAATTTTGTCGATTTCCTAATATTGAATAGTCAAAACGATGACAATTATGAGAAATTATGGTGAATTTAATGTATTTGGCTCTATTTTTCCTAAGATTATGCAGAAAAGTGTACTTTTCCGCACTATATTTCATGGCGAAAGTGGCACTAGTGCGGTAAAGTGAACTTTTCCACACGATTTTTGTTACATTATACCGTATTGTTGTGACAATGCTTGTGTCCAACATAACTAAACGGATGCAGGCAGTATTAAGCGAAAAAGTTTGAGCTAAATTTTTCTATATGCAGGAAACCCGTCTAACAATAAATAGCAGTAAAGATGCTGCGGCGCTGAATTACGCTGGATACAAGTAATCACTGATAAAACTTCCTGTCGTTTTCAGTTTTGATTGTCAATACTTTTTGACATAAGCTCTCAAATTTTCAATCAGTTTAGTGTGAAGGTTGAGTTTGATTTATTTGTTTCCGACAGAGATATTCGATGCCGCTAATAATGCAAGTATGTAATGCATTAATTCGTGCAAAATCAAGAATTCGCTATGAAAAAGAGCTTGTTGCCTTCGTCCAATGGCGCATGGAGAAGAGCATTTCATCTTTAAAAAGTGTTGGCCTGCTTTCACGATATTTCAAAACGTAACTCTCCGTCGACTCTATGGTCGAAGTATTTGATGTTGAAACTATGCTTCAAAGTAAAGAATTTTATTGATATTGGAAAGTATCTCAAACTACCAGCATATTTGAAAAAATCAAATGTTGGTTACCCAAACAATATATATCATGACCAAAGTAGTCACGATATTTGGAATACTTGATGCCTCTCGTCCCACAGGAATTAACAAATATGAGACGAGACATACTCCATCGCTGCTTACTTAGGCTTCCCAAACTCCGAGCGTATACAGAACATTCTTCTCGGCGCTCTTCTGCCACATTATTAGCCAACTCCTGGTCCAATATTATAATCAAAAAACGGCATTGTGAGTAGAAGTCCACAGCGGTAGCTGAGTCATACATTGAGGATTGTTTGGATAACAAAAAGAAAATAGCCCACAGCATTCTCAAAGCAGCAGAACTTCAAGAGAACTTTGGTGAATCACGTAAAAGTTCCAGGAAGATCCACCAACACTGCCCTTTACCAGGTGGCGTTTAGGATCGAAATATCCTCGCCTAGAATTAATTTCGTTTTCATGATGAAGTGAGTTTCTCCTACTATCTGCAGCTGGATATCAAATATGCCCACCAAAAGAGCTATATAAATCAATGTGACCAATGCCTCTATGAGAGAAAATGTTGCAAGAAGATGTGCGTAGGAAGGTGTTTTATCATCATTACTATGGAATCTGGTTATAGACAGTCTGTTACGCCACCAGAACTCTGAAATTTGTATCTACATCATCACTTACAGTGGTATGAGGACCGTGCCCTGTCCAGTAAGACGGAAATTGTTCTCTTCATGGCGAAGAGGGAATTGGGGCAAATAAAGGCACTAACTCTCCTAAACACTATAATAAGTTTTGCATTGAGTGTGAAATATCTGGGAAACATCATAAAACATAACCAGATTAGTATAGGAATGCCACAAGGCACTGGTACTGGTCTCAGTCGCTAGCATAACATATTTGTTTGCTGGGTGAAGGGACACGAGCTGTGTAATGTAATGTAAGAAGCTGATAAGCTAGCCAGAAGTAAATTGGGTGATCTTTGGACACAGTGCCTGCAATGTGCTTCCATTTTCAGCATTTGTTGAAATAATCAATAGAATAACTGTTTAAGGAGACAACCAAAAAAACCTGGATATATTTAAGACAAATTTTTGCCTGGTGACAGGTATTCAAACTGGACACTGTTGGGTAAGGAAACATCATTACTAAAAAAATATTTCTTTGTAGAGATTATGAATAGGGAAACGAGACAGTATTCGCCAACAAGAGGATGATGGATTTTCATTGCCTATATTAGAGAGATCTCCCTAAGCAACGTTATCATCTTTTTCTCTTTAATAGATTGGTTAACAGTGGAATGATCTGTCGAAGCGAGAAAGTGCAAAGAGGCCATGTGACCTAAGTGCTGTAGCTAACCTCCTTACAACTGTAGAATCCAGAATTAATCATTTGGACGCAAAAATAATTTGAAATTGATCTTTTGTGGGACCCCAATATTTCTTTAATGGACGGTTTATACATTTTTAGATTAAAAATAACCTACTAATTGCCGGTTAAATAATTACATATTGCGCTACAAAGGCGTGGCTAACTTCATGGAGCCGAAATTTTCTATTCAGTTCACCTAAAAAATAATATGCTTCTTGGTCTAAGTCTGGTAAATTTTAGCACCTATGTAAATTATCGTTAAATAAAAAAAAATAAAAGTTTATTTAACCGGTTTTATTTAGTCTAGTTCTAAAGAAAGTAATAGCTTGTTCGAAAAAGCAACATTTTCTATAAGAGCATATTCCCATCAATTCTGCCTATATTTTTTCTTTCTAATGTGCATTTCGTAGTTCTACAGTTCTGTTCGCAGTGCCACACTTATGTTCTGTCATAGTTCCTTCGTATTTTATTTTTTTGTACTCTGTCTGAGAGAATAATAATAATAATAATAATAATAATAATAATAATAATAATAATAATAATAATAATAATAATAATAATAATAATAATAATAATAATAATAATAATAATAATAATAATAATAATAATAATAATAATAATAATAATAATAATAATAATAATAATAATAATAATAATAATAATAATAATAATAATAATAATAATAATAATAATAATAATAATAATAATAATAATAATAATAATAATAATAATAATAATAATAATAATAATAATAATAATAATAATAATAATAATAATAATAATAATAATAATAATAATAATAATAATAATAATAATAATAATAATAATAATAATAATAATAATAATAATAATAATAATAATAATAATAATAATAATAATAATAATAATAATAATAATAATAATAATAATAATAATAATAATAATAATAATAATAATAATAATAATAATAATAATAATAATAATAATAATAATAATAATAATAATAATAATAATAATAATAATAATAATAATAATAATAATAATAATAATAATAATAATAATAATAATAATAATAATAATAATAATAATAATAATAATAATAATAATAATAATAATAATAATAATAATAATAATAATAATAATAATAATAATAATAATAATAATAATAATAATAATAATAATAATAATAATAATAATAATAATAATAATAATAATAATAATAATAATAATAATAATAATAATAATAATAATAATAATAATAATAATAATAATAATAATAATAATAATAATAATAATAATAATAATAATAATAATAATAATAATAATAATAATAATAATAATAATAATAATAATAATAATAATAATAATAATAATAATAATAATAATAATAATAATATCCAGTGTTTTAATGAAATCGTTCATTTAGTTACTTGTCATTTAACGCTGATATTTACAACCAAATTATTTTACAAGCGGCAGCCATTTTGCATAACGCCGAAAATTATTGTGGCGTATAACTATCAAAAATATCGTAAATTTTGTCGATTTCCTAATATTGAATAGTCAAAACGATGACAATTATGAGAAATTATGGTGAATTTAATGTATTTGGCTCTATTTTTCCTAAGATTATGCAGAAAAGTGTACTTTTCCGCACTATATTTCATGGCGAAAGTGGCACTAGTGCGGTAAAGTGAACTTTTCCACACGATTTTTGTTACATTATACCGTATTGTTGTGACAATGCTTGTGTCCAACATAACTAAACGGATGCAGGCAGTATTAAGCGAAAAAGTTTGAGCTAAATTTTTCTATATGCAGGAAACCCGTCTAACAATAAATAGCAGTAAAGATGCTGCGGCGCTGAATTACGCTGGATACAAGTAATCACTGATAAAACTTCCTGTCGTTTTCAGTTTTGATTGTCAATACTTTTTGACATAAGCTCTCAAATTTTCAATCAGTTTAGTGTGAAGGTTGAGTTTGATTTATTTGTTTCCGACAGAGATATTCGATGCCGCTAATAATGCAAGTATGTAATGCATTAATTCGTGCAAAATCAAGAATTCGCTATGAAAAAGAGCTTGTTGCCTTCGTCCAATGGCGCATGGAGAAGAGCATTTCATCTTTAAAAAGTGTTGGCCTGCTTTCACGATATTTCAAAACGTAACTCTCCGTCGACTCTATGGTCGAAGTATTTGATGTTGAAACTATGCTTCAAAGTAAAGAATTTTATTGATATTGGAAAGTATCTCAAACTACCAGCATATTTGAAAAAATCAAATGTTGGTTACCCAAACAATATATATCATGACCAAAGTAGTCACGATATTTGGAATACTTGATGCCTCTCGTCCCACCAAATATGAGACGAGACATACTCCATCGCTGCTTACTTAGGCTTCCCAAACTCCGAGCGTATACAGAACATTCTTCTCGGCGCTCTTCTGCCACATTATTAGCCAACTCCTGGTCCAATATTATAATCAAAAAACGGCATTGTGAGTAGAAGTCCACAGCGGTAGCTGAGTCATACATTGAGGATTGTTTGGATAACAAAAAGAAAATAGCCCACAGCATTCTCAAAGCAGCAGAACTTCAAGAGAACTTTGGTGAATCACGTAAAAGTTCCAGGAAGATCCACCAACACTGCCCTTTACCAGGTGGCGTTTAGGATCGAAATATCCTCGCCTAGAATTAATTTCGTTTTCATGATGAAGTGAGTTTCTCCTACTATCTGCAGCTGGATATCAAATATGCCCACCAAAAGAGCTATATAAATCAATGTGACCAATGCCTCTATGAGAGAAAATGTTGCAAGAAGATGTGCGTAGGAAGGTGTTTTATCATCATTACTATGGAATCTGGTTATAGACAGTCTGTTACGCCACCAGAACTCTGAAATTTGTATCTACATCATCACTTACAGTGGTATGAGGACCGTGCCCTGTCCAGTAAGACGGAAATTGTTCTCTTCATGGCGAAGAGGGAATTGGGGCAAATAAAGGCACTAACTCTCCTAAACACTATAATAAGTTTTGCATTGAGTGTGAAATATCTGGGAAACATCATAAAACATAACCAGATTAGTATAGGAATGCCACAAGGCACTGGTACTGGTCTCAGTCGCTAGCATAACATATTTGTTTGCTGGGTGAAGGGACACGAGCTGTGTAATGTAATGTAAGAAGCTGATAAGCTAGCCAGAAGTAAATTGGGTGATCTTTGGACACAGTGCCTGCAATGTGCTTCCATTTTCAGCATTTGTTGAAATAATCAATAGAATAACTGTTTAAGGAGACAACCAAAAAAACCTGGATATATTTAAGACAAATTTTTGCCTGGTGACAGGTATTCAAACTGGACACTGTTGGGTAAGGAAACATCATTACTAAAAAAATATTTCTTTGTAGAGATTATGAATAGGGAAACGAGACAGTATTCGCCAACAAGAGGATGATGGATTTTCATTGCCTATATTAGAGAGATCTCCCTAAGCAACGTTATCATCTTTTTCTCTTTAATAGATTGGTTAACAGTGGAATGATCTGTCGAAGCGAGAAAGTGCAAAGAGGCCATGTGACCTAAGTGCTGTAGCTAACCTCCTTACAACTGTAGAATCCAGAATTAATCATTTGGACGCAAAAATAATTTGAAATTGATCTTTTGTGGGACCCCAATATTTCTTTAATGGACGGTTTATACATTTTTAGATTAAAAATAACCTACTAATTGCCGGTTAAATAATTACATATTGCGCTACAAAGGCGTGGCTAACTTCATGGAGCCGAAATTTTCTATTCAGTTCACCTAAAAAATAATATGCTTCTTGGTCTAAGTCTGGTAAATTTTAGCACCTATGTAAATTATCGTTAAATAAAAAAAAAATAAAAGTTTATTTAACCGGTTTTATTTAGTCTAGTTCTAAAGAAAGTAATAGCTTGTTCGAAAAAGCAACATTTTCTATAAGAGCATATTCCCATCAATTCTGCCTATATTTTTTCTTTCTAATGTGCATTTCGTAGTTCTACAGTTCTGTTCGCAGTGCCACACTTATGTTCTGTCATAGTTCCTTCGTATTTTATTTTTTTGTACTCTGTCTGAGAGAATAATAATAATAATAATAATAATAATAATAATAATAATAATAATAATAATAATAATAATAATAATAATAATAATAATAATAATAATAATAATAATAATAATAATAATAATAATAATAATAATAATAATAATAATAATAATAATAATAATAATAATAATAATAATAATAATAATAATAATAATAATAATAATAATAATAATAATAATAATAATAATAATAATAATAATAATAATAATAATAATAATAATAATAATAATAATAATAATAATAATAATAATAATAATAATAATAATAATAATAATAATAATAATAATAATAATAATAATAATAATAATAATAATAATAATAATAATAATAATAATAATAATAATAATAATAATAATAATAATAATAATAATAATAATAATAATAATAATAATAATAATAATAATAATAATAATAATAATAATAATAATAATAATAATAATAATAATAATAATAATAATAATAATAATAATAATAATAATAATAATAATAATAATAATAATAATAATAATAATAATAATAATAATAATAATAATAATAATAATAATAATAATAATAATAATAATAATAATAATAATAATAATAATAATAATAATAATAATAATAATAATAATAATAATAATAATAATAATAATAATAATAATAATAATAATAATAATAATAATAATAATAATAATAATAATAATAATAATAATAATAATAATAATAATAATAATAATAATAATAATAATAATAATAATAATAATAATAATAATAATAATAATAATAATAATAATAATAATAATAATAATAATAATAATAATAATAATAATAATAATAATAATAATAATAATAATAATAATAATAATAATAATAATAATAATAATAATAATAATAATAATAATAATAATAATAATAATAATAATAATAATAATAATAATAATAATAATAATAATAATAATAATAATAATAATAATAATAATAATAATAATAATAATAATAATAATAATAATAATAATAATAATAATAATAATAATAATAATAATAATAATAATAATAATAATAATAATAATAATAATAATAATAATAATAATAATAATAATAATAATAATAATAATAATAATAATAATAATAATAATAATAATAATAATAATAATAATAATAATAATAATAATAATAATAATAATAATAATAATAATAATAATAATAATAATAATAATAATAATAATAATAATAATAATAATAATAATAATAATAATAATAATAATAATAATAATAATAATAATAATAATAAGGGCAAGGTGGTGGGGCCCAACCGGACGGATTGCCCGTTGACGACCAAGGCCATGAAAATGGAAGTTTTGAGTGGACCGATGAGCTAAGGGACGATCTTCTGGTCTGTTATGAAAGCAGCGAGCCCGGGCGAAGAGGATACATGGCGCGGATGTATGCTCGGTGGTGCGACATGCACCCCGAAGGCCGCGCCCTCACCGCACAAAAGCTGCGGGATTATGTATCCTACCTTCGTCGCAGAGGCTATGAGAGGCGTCCTCATCTAAGGGTGAACGAAGTGGCTGAAGAGCCACGGAATGATCCCGCAGAGGCGCCGCGCTTCATTCCCCGAGAACAGGACAGCCTGAGCACCCGTCGGGGGTTGCCTTTTATAAAACCCCCGAGGCCCGCAGATCTGGCCCGAGTGGATACTGCGCTCCGTGAGGATCTCCCAGAAGAGGCTGACATCTGGCGCGTCAATTGCGCTGTGTACGAAGCCGCTGAAGCCGCTGAACTGCTGACTCGGGTGGAGAGAGGGCGTGAAAATGCCGTTTCTCCACTGGAGAGAGCACGGCGGCGAGTGCACAAGATGGAGGCTAAGATCCGGTCGGCGAGGCAACACGCGTCCCGTATCCAATGTGTGATGGACTATGTGGAAGCCAATAGGGCTTTCACACCTAAGGTGAGACGCATTGCTACTTCCCTTAGGCGGGTCCATCATACCCTGAATCGGGTGGTGCTGCTCACCATCAAGCAGCATTCTCTCGACAGGATACGGATGCTAGTGGCTGCGAAAAAGTCACTAGTGAGGCGGTCGAGAAGGTTGGAGCAAAATAATTTGTTCCGTGTAAGGCCTTCTCGACTTTTTGAACAGCCTCAGCGTGTTGCGGACAATCCGCCGACTGTAGATCGGGTAGAAGCCTTCTGGAGAGATCTTTATGGCCGCAGGATTCCACTTGATAGAGACACTCCAGCCCTGGCACACTTCGAGGCCTTTTGTCAAAGGCTTCGAGAGCCACAAGAGGTGTGCCCACTGATAACCCCGGATGAAGTTCGGAGATCATTTATTAGATCGAAGAACTTCGCTGCTCCTGGTCCCGATGGGATCAGCAACTTCTGGTGGAAAAAATTCACCAGTGTCCACCGCCATTTGGCCAGAATATTCACGTTCTGGCTAAATGGAGAGCAGCAAATTCCGGCGTGGTTTGTCGAGGGGAGAACCGTGCTTATCCCTAAGAGCGGAGATTTGTCCCAGCCAAAGAACTACCGTCCAATAACCTGCCTGAATGCGTGTTACAAGGTGTTTACTCGCATCTTGTACGCGCGTGTGCTCCACGCAGTGAACCCGGTTTATCAACGGATGTACGAGCAGCGAGGGTCCAAGAGGGGTGTGGCTGGCTGTAAGGAGAACCTGCTCATCGACAGATGTATTACGCAGGACTCCGTGCAGTACAAGCGGAACCTCTCAATGGCCTGGATAGATTACCGCAAGGCATTTGATATGACATCACATGAGCTAATAATCCACTTGCTCCAATGCCTTGCGGTGGCCGACCCCATAGTGAGGTGTATTGAACAACTCATGCCGCTCTGGAGGACCCGCTTTACCATAACATCGGCTAATGCAAGGGTCCAGACAGAGCCGGTTTTGTTCAGGAGGGGAGTGTTCCAGGGAGATTCTCTGAGTCCCCTCTTGTTTTGCATCTCACTGCTGCCATTATCCGTTGCACTTCGTCGTACCCGGGGTTACAACTGCGGTACCCCAGGAGACCGGAGGCATAAGGTCACCCATTTGTTCTATATGGATGACCTTAAACTCTATGCCTCCGGAGAGAGGGATTTAAATCAGTCCCTCAGAGTGGTACAGGAGTACACGCAGGCGGTTGGGATGGAGTTCGGGCTGGACAAATGTGCACTGGTTCATCTCAAGAGAGGACGATGCGGTGCATACGGAGAGGACGCCCAGCTCATAGACGGAAGCATCTTCCACCATCTAGATGCCGGAGAGTCGTACACCTATTTGGGTGTCCCACAGCGGGGCACTCATGAGGTGGCAACGGTGAAAAACGCTCTCCGCGGCAGGTATCGGCACCGCCTCCGACAAATCTGGTCTTCGGAGCTGTCGGGTAAGAACAAGGTGAGTGCCACAAATATGCTTGCCGTTCCGATCCTTCTCTACTCCTTTGGAGTAGTGAAATGGACACAAGAAGAGCTGAGGCAACTCGATGTAGGGACCCGCAAAATGATGCATCTCCATCAGAGTTTGCATCCAAGATCGTCCGTTTCGCGGTTATACTTCCCAAGAAATCGGGGAGGCCGTGGACTCTTGAGTTTGGAGTGTCTCCAGGGCAGAGTGGTTTTGGAGGAAGCCTGTAAAATCATCAGGAGCTCGGATCCCCTTCTCTGCATGGTCCAAGACCATGAAGCAGCAGGGATAGGAGCGTTTGTATATAAGGCAGCGAGAAGAGCAGCCAATGAACTTGGTCTCGTGTTCGATACTGAGCGGGAAAATCCAGACTCTGTCACCGAGTGGGACCCTGCTCAGTTAAAAGCCCAAATTAAAGCTGCAGAGACGCGTCACCTTCTGCAGCTACATAAGGATAAGCCAATGCATGGTCTCTTCTACCGTCATCTAGAGGGGCTTGGCTTATCTGAAAAGCTGACCTTCGCTTTTTTGAGGTCAGCGGGGCTGAACTCTGAGACCGAGGGGTTCATAATGGCTTGCCAAGATGGTGTAATTAATACTCTCGTCTATCGTAGTCGTGTCTTGGGTATCGAGGTTCCTGATACCAGATGCAGGGCCTGCCGCCAGGCGCCGGAGACGCTTATGCATCTCCTGTCGGCCTGTCCGGTATATGCGGCCACAGCGTATATCCAAAGACACGATTCAGCCTTACGGGTGTTGTATTATCATTTACGACACTCGTATGAGATAGACGAGACGCCAGTGCTGCCTTATGCTCCGGGGGATATAGAATCCGTTGTGGGGAATGAGAAGTGCCGAATTTATTGGAACTATTCATTCCCCACCCTCAGGCAAATTCAAGCCAATAAGCCTGATGTAGTCCTCCTCGACCACCAACTTAGGACGATGTTTGTGATTGAGTTCTCGGCTCCCGCAGAGAACAACATCGTCCTAAAAGAGGAGGAAAAACGGAGGAAGTATCGAGATCTTCTCTCCGAGCTCCGCAGGCTGTATCCAGACCACTCTGTTAAGATTGTGGTGCTCATTATAGGCGTCCTGGGTGGAATGAGACATACGTTGCTTTCTGACTTAAAGATCATACCGGCTTGCCGAAATTCGGCAGAGATCTTAGCCAGCAGAATGCAGAAGGCAATCGTCCTTGGTTCGCTACGTCTACTCAGAACGCACGATTTACGGGCGCAATGATTACTGACTCCACGGAGTGGAGAGTGGTCATTGCTTGACTCTTCAGAACATCTCCGAATGTGTCGGAGCTTCGGAAGGTGTTACTGGAAAAAAAAAAAAAAAAAAATAATAATAATAATAATAATAATAATAATAATAATAATAATAATAATAATAATAATAATAATAATAATAATAATAATAATAATAATAATAATAATAATAATAATAATAATAATAATAATAATAATAATAATAATAATAATAATAATAATAATAATAATAATAATAATAATAATAATAATAATAATAATAATAATAATAATAATAATAATAATAATAATAATAATAATAATAATAATAATAATAATAATAATAATAATAATAATAATAATAATAATAATAATAATAATAATAATAATAATAATAATAATAATAATAATAATAATAATAATAATAATAATAATAATAATAATAATAATAATAAAGCTTTATTGCCCAACAGAGTTCCATTTACAGGGCAAAATCTTAAATTAACCATTTAACACTTAAATAATAATAAATTAAAAATTCATACATGAAACATTCCCATATACCATATACAAATCTTGAGTACATCCAAAAAAAAATATATATAAATAAAATAAAATAAAATAAAAAGAAAGTTAACTATAAAAAGAAATACTAAATAATAAAAAAAAATCATACATGAAATATTCACATACCTAAAATACAAAAATGTTGCGTACATAAAAAAAATGAAAAGAAAGTTAACTGTATTGCTCATTAACTAGATTAATAAGAGTATTCAATGATAGCGGTATCACATTTAAAACTTAACGTCGTTCTTGAATTTACCCTAGGTACATAAAAATTAACAGCAGAAAGCAATTCGGAGCAGTCAATGAGGTTGTTTATGATTTTATATAAAAAAGATACGGAAATACATATTCTTCGACTCTCTAAACTAGTGACATCAAAACGACTAGTTAAAATATTGTAATCAATACCTCTCTCAGGATAACCTCCATCATTCTTAAATACCAAGTATTTTAAAAACTTTCTTTGAACTCGTTCCACAATTTTCTTTTGTATATTATAAAAAGGATACCAGATAAGCACTGCATACTCTATCCTCGAACGTACGTAAGCGTAATATAAAGTTTTAATAGCTTGTATGTCTGTAAATTGCTTACAATTCCTAAGAATAAATCCATAAAATGTAAATGCTTCATTTGTCTTAATAGTTACATGATCATGAAATGAAAATTTTTTATCAAACAATACACCCAAATCCTTACAAGAGTCATAAGGAGATAGTACAGTATCCTCAATTACGTAATTAAATTCATAAGTAGATAGTTTTCTAGAAAAACTTACAGTCTTACATTTAGCAGTATTTAAATATAACTTATTTCTAGCACACTAAGACTGTACCTCATCAAGCTGTCTCTGTAGATTATAACAATCATCCAAGCTAGCAATAGACGAAAAAATTTTTAAATCATCTGCATATAATAACTTTTTACTACTAATTACTTCACTAAGGTCATTAATAAATAAAATGAATAATAACGGTCCCAGGGTAGAACCCTGGGGTACTCCAGAAGTTGCAACGTAATTAACCGAATCAAATCCATTATAACTAACAAACTGTACTCTATTATATAAATAAGACTTAATAAGATCGACCAAGTCATCAGAGAAACCAAAAGTCATAGCCAATTTATAAAGTAGAACTTTGTGATTAACCTTATCAAAAGCCTTTGAGTAGTCGGTGTATATCACATCTACCTGACCTCTATTATCTAAAACATGTGTGACATATTCAGCAAAAACAGCTAAGTTAGTAACAGTTGACCTGCCGCCAACAAATCCATGTTGGTATGGAGAAATTAGGTTACGAACGGAAAGGTAGATACGATTATAAAGAGCGGTCTCAAAAATCTTAGCAAAATTAGAAATTATTGATATTGGTCTATAGTTCTCCACTTGTGGCTTATCGCCACTCTTAAATATAGGACAAACCCTGGCCTCTTTCCAACGACTTGGAAAAGTTTTAGTTCTTAAAGCAAGATTAAAAAGTTTGCATAAAGGGTGGGCTAGAACTGCAGCACAGTCTTTTACAATAAATGATGGAATATCATCTGGGCCAGATGTCATCTTATTTTTTAACTTTTTGATGGCAGCGAACACTTCGGCCTCTGTAAATTCATTTAAAACGATATTATTATAACAAAAATCAGAAGGGTAATTAAAAATTTCATGATCATCAGAACTTAGAAAGACACTACTAAAAAACTCAGAAAAAGCATTAACAATATCAGAATGAAACGAATATGTTAAATACGGCACAACATAGTACGTATAAAGTAATTAGCAATATGTTTTGAGTCAAGATGTTTTAAATCCAGCAGCCGTAAATATTTCCAAGTATTCTGATTTATATTTAATCCATAATGATATATAGTAAACTAAGCCTAGATATTAATAAATACCTTTCAGAAGATGAACGGGACGTACTTAGTTTTATTTCTGGTCTGTGTTTGTTTTCTTTATCATGACAAATTCGAATTTCTTTAGAAATAATGCGGGGCAATATACACTGGGTCTATTTCGGGTTTAATTTTGTAAACAAATTGCTCATTAGCCTTAGATTGTGCATCCTACGAAAATTACATTTTCTCGAGCCACTTAAAATCCCAACAAATTTTACAACTTTATAGAGCGTTGATTGAACGCTGCGCAGGCACTTGAACGCTGACAATACTTAACGTCACCCGTGGGACTTGGGACTTAATTCACCACCAGTGAAGAAATAAATTCCGTGCTCTTAAGACTTCTTTTGATATTAGCCTATTAACGTATTTACACCTCACAAATTATTTCAAAATCTTGGCAGGTACATACGTATCGGTACGAGAGAATGAAATCTGAACACTGGCTACCCGAAGAAATATTAATGCTTTTATCTTTGTAAAAATAGTCCTAGAGAGAGCATATTGGAATTTATTCTAAAATATTTAACGAACGCATAACGTTAACATTTTGATTACATATAAAGGATTGTTATGTCGTGGCAGTGGCGTAGCCAGAAATTTTACAAGAGGGGGGGGTTTAGTGAACAAAGTATTTCAAACTAGATTTTTTCGATAAAAAAAAAAATAATTTTTAATAAATTGAAACAATAAAAAGTAAATAAAAAACAATCTCATCATAAACATGTAAATAATAAACAGGTACGAACAATACAAAAATGACAAAAATAAGATTAGAACTTAGTAGCTGGTCCTAATGTAAGGTTTCCGTAGGAGATCTAATTTACTGACCGCATTGCTAAATCTTGGAGAATAGAGTGATTGCAGGTTTGTAGTGAGACATTACCTATATGACCCAACCAACCCAACCCATGGGGGGGTTCTGACCCCCAAAACCCCCCCGTGGCTACACCAATGTGCCGTGGTCATTACAAGCGTTTGTGATTTTGTGATTTTTCTGTCAAATGATTAATATCTCGCGAAGGTGTTCTGTAAACCTTATTTTTTAAAACCCCCATAAAAAAATCGAGGGGTGTTAGATCTGGCGACTTTCCAGGTCACTGAATAGGTCCATTAATCCCAATCCATTTTTCTGGGAAAGTGTTATCTAAATATTGCTGCACAATCCCGGCCTTGTAGGATGGAGCTCCGTCGTGCTGAAATCATAGGTTTCTCCTAAGCTACAAAGGCACATTCTCCAGAAGTACAGGAAGTTCTTCTTGTAGGAAATTTAGGTAACTCGAGCTGTTCGATGTATGTTTATAAAAATAAGGCCCAATTAAATACCTACCGATGATGCTGCACCATACATTTACTCCAAATGGCCTTGGTTTTGATACATGGTGATTTTCCGGGTTGTTATGCCGTGACCTCGGTAACTGGTAGCTGCCAGAAACAGAGTTAAAATGCACATCCCTAGCATTAGTCGGGATTCTTTTACCTGCCCTGGTTGTTTTCGGGCTAGGCTCTGTAGGGACAGACCCGTTATCGGTGTCTCTGGGCCTGTCCATATATTGATTTCGGTTCCTATTGTTGGTATTACGACTGCTACGGTCGGAACCGTTCCTCGGATAATGGTGATCTTCCGAGGCGTTCCGTAACCGCCGCTGTAACTGGTCGCATCCTGTGCTTCTAACGTTTCGCCGCTCTTCACTGTCGACATCTTCAGTGGTGACTTTGCAAAAGCTTCGCCGCGACTGAGGCCGATAGGGACCTCGTTAGCGGTCTCGTAGTGTCGGTGCAGCTGCGCGCGCTTCTGCACCTGCGTAAACAGCCAGTGGACGGGGCACTATCGATATCAGCAATGACGCACGACCCGTCACGGTTGAGTAGCCGCGAAGGCGTCGCCAAGCTATTAGTCATCGATCGTATGACGTAGGGAATGGTACGAGCGCGTACGGATTCGCGCCGTTGGGTAGTGGGCGGGGCTTGAAGCTCGGCTCTGTCCCCACAGAGCCTTGCCCGAGAACAACCAGGGCAGGTAAAAGAATCCTGGCTAATGCTAGGGATGTGCATTTTAACTCTGTTTCTGGTAGCTACCAGTTACCGAGGTCACGGCATAACAACCCGGAAAATCGCCATGTATCAAATTACAGCACTGGCCGTGAAAGCCTAAAAACCACTGGCCTTGGTTTTGGATTGGATTTACAATATGGGGATTTTCAAAGGACCAGCAGTGTTCGTTGCGCCTGTTTGGCAAACCATTACTGATAAACCGATTTTCGTGCGATCAAAAGAACGTGCCGATTAACAAGTTCTATATTACTACAATTTGAGCTATAGAATTAAGTCTGTTTTCAATGTGACGTTCGGATAAACACTCCAAATTGTGAATTTTGTAGTCATGATACCCATTGATCTTTAAAATTCGTTGAATGGTTGATTTATTCTAATTCAATTTCCGGCTAGCGTGCCGTATAGAATTTCCTGGATTTTGTTCGAAATTCTGTAACAGTCTAGCTGTATTAATATATTGTTTCTTACTCTTCGATCAATTATTTGATTCTTCCGAACAGAAAATGCATCTTCATTTCGTCGCAAGGTTGCCTCCAATCTTGTAAAGGTTCTATGATCAGGAATGAGGCGCTCTGGATACCTTTCTCGATATAACTCTACAGTTTGTTCTCCTTGCATTTTTTTGCAACTCGCCATAAATTAGCAACATATCAACTTTTTCTGAATGAGAAAACATTTTGTAAGCACAAAAGTTATACGTTTTACGTTCGTATTGAGTAATGACACGTATATTGTGACATTTATGCACTTTAAACAACGAACATTAAATTATTTTCCAACGATTACTAAATCCTTCCACTGCTAATATGATTTTTATGTGGTATGTCTTTTGATACTCTTTAGTAGTTGCGTCAAATTAGCATTTAACTTGTAACTTTTTGCGGAGAGGTCCGATTGAGATGCGGTTTTCTGCAAAATGTTCAGCGAATGTTTTATAACAAAAGGTACATCTAACCTCTGTACGCTCGCAAATTTTTAATTTTTTATTTAACAAATGACCCATTTTTGTTGAACATATGGCAAATCTCACACACGATTCAACGAAAATGTCTGGAAAATGTTCTCTCGGGGGTTTTCGAGGTCCCTCTTTATCACTTTGGTGTCAGCTTTATTATTAATTGCTAAATTGTTGTAACTGGGCTAATTAACAAATTAAAAACTCCACCCTCGAAATCACTAGAGAACCGGAATTTTTTCCAGGATTTCTGGCTTATTAAGGCAAACCATCGGCACAAGATTTTTGCAAATATAATTGTTTATTGTTCGATTGTTGCAACCTGGCTAATTAACAAATTAATAACTCTACTCCCGGAATCGTTAGAGAACCAGATATTTTTGCAATAACTCTGGGATCATGGGGAGAACCATCGGCACAAGGTTGTTGCACGAAATTGTCTATTTTTCTATTTTTGCAACCTGGCTAATTAACAAATTAATAACTCTACTCCTGGAATCACTAGAGACCCGAAATTTTTTCGGGGATTTCTGTCTTTTTAAGGCGAACCATCGGCACAAGATTTTTGTAAATATAGTTGTTTATTGTTCGATTGTTGCAACCTCACTAATTAACAAACTAATAACTCTACTCCCGGAATCGTTAGAGAACCAGATTTTTTTGCAATAACTCTGGGATCATGGGGAGAACCATCGGCACAAGGTTGTTGCACGAAATTGTTTATTTTTCTATTTTTGCAACCTGGCTAATTAACAAATTAATAACTCTACTCCCGGAATCACTAGAGACCCGAAATTTTTTCCGGGATTTCTGTCTTTTTAAGGCGAACCATCGACACAAGATTTTTGCAAATATAATTGTTTATTGTTCAATTGATCTCAGAATTATTGCAAAAAAAAATCCGATTTAGTTTAGTTAGTTTTTGTGCAATTTATTCTTAGTAGGCTGCCGTTACTAAAATTGCCGTAAAACAATTTCAATAATATCAAGTTTTAGGTATATAATAATTATTAAAATTGCTGATTGTTTGCCATAATTAAATGTTAAATACTCTGTATATAAAAATGCACTGACAGATAGGCCACCTCTTAAAACACAAGTACAATCACAGAAATAACAGTATGAAATAAGTACTTGCAGAACATTTACAAGGCATCTAATAAATTCTCAATTCCTTAAGTCAGTCATTATACTAAGATCTTCGGTAAAACTGTCTAAACTAGACTCACTGTTTAAATAGTTTCAATTGAAACATTGGAAACGTATATAACTTTCTTTTCAGTTCCAGTATGGCGACTAGATTCCTCCAAATACGATAGGACTAAATCTCACGGTAACTGACAAACGTCACAGTGGGAGTGTCAAAACAAATTATGTATCGTAAATTTCGTCACAATGTCATTCCAACCAACATTTATCAAAATCTTCAAAATATTAACTTGTCATGTGTTAGGTACAATGTTTATAGTGTAACTAATAATTATCTAACTTCTCAGTATAGCAAATTTAATTATAAAATTAACCCCTTAATTAATAATTTTGACGCAGATCTAAATCTACGTACGCTAGACATATCAGCTGTAAAAAATGTCTTTAGCAACAAGCTTCGCAACACAAATGTGAGCCAGAAATTTTTAAAACAGAATGCTAAGTTATCAAAGTACGACCTATGCAAACTCCAAAAAAACTTAAGAGATAAACCTGTAAATTTCAAAATTATTTCCTACTTTTATCGAGAGAAGTAAACATGCGAAAAATTATCAAAATAAAATGATATTATAGATTCAACATCCTGGGATAGTAGGTCATTTGAGAAAAACTTGAATTTAACGTACGTTTCGGGTTTATTTCATAATACCCATCTTCAGAAATTATATAAATTCTTATACTAAGAGAGTAAAAAAATAAGATGTAAATGACACTTAAAAAAAAAACCAAAAAACATAAACGCATTTAGTTTAAACATACCTAATATCGTATAAGAAATTTAAGTTTTCATAATAATTTTTATAAAAAAAAAAAATATTTTAGATTTATTCAAAAACATATAAATTTTTATTATAGTTTGTCTTGCAGTACGAAATAAAATATTAAATATTTGAACGCGATATTAAGAATGAAAGACGAGCTCATATTTAGGAATGTCTGAAAAAATTTTCTTTTTTTTAACAAAAAAGTATAAAATGTCGGTGAAAAAAGTAAAAACATACCAGTAAATTTAAAAGTTTCTTTAAAGAGGTACAAGTAGTATAAAAATCCGCAAAATAAATTAGTTGTTAATCAAGTCATAATATACATGAGTGTTATTGTTAATAGAATTAGTATTTATCTTAATCATTCCAAGAATAGAACGTTTTTGTAAATTATTTTCATTATTAAGAATTTCAATGTTATCAAAATCAAAATTATGATTACTTTCAATTGCATGTTTAGCAAGGGCAGTAGAATTTGTGTTTTTAGTAGAAATATTATATTTAATATTATAAATACGTTTATGCAAATATTGTTTTGTTTGACCAATATAAGTTCCATTACAGTCAATACAGTTTATTTTATAGACAACATTTGACGAGAATTTTTTTGGAATAACCGGTTTAAATTTAGTAAAGAATTTTTTGATTGTCGTATATGGTTTATGTTTTTGAAACATTCTAACAATTTTCTCAGACAAGGCAGGTACATTAGGTAATGAAATATATTTTTTGTTTTTATTACTAGGGTTAATATGGTTATTATTATAAATTTTGTGGATTCTGTTTCTAATAATAGGTTCATAAAATTTTTTAGGATAATCATTCAATTTCAACATGTTCTTTATTTTTTTAATATTCTTAGGTCTATTGCAAGGATGGGATAATTTTATAGCAATGTCCGTCAAATAAAGTCAAATAAAAATAAAATGATGTGAACTACTGTTTTAGCTGTGTATGTATACCGATTAAGTACAATCGTTTGCAATAATAATGACATTCATTAAAATTAATTTTGTAATTTCTTTTGAACTTCTGATGTATTTGTAATGAAATCTACTTCACATTTTTAATATTACTTATTACATTTTTTAAGTAAATATAATTTATTTCAAATAATTACTAAGCCTACACATATTACTGATCACACAAAACTTTACTAGATATAATAGTTACTTCTTGTTCAGTGTTACCGGTGAGTAGTGATGTTGTTGAGATGGATAATGTATCTGATCACTGTATAGTAATTTGTAATTTAAATATTAAGAAAGTGAAACCTCGTATAAATTTTCGTACTTACCGTGATTACTCTAATTTTGATTATAATTATTTTATGAGAGACTTAATGAGTATAAATTGGAATGAATTATATGATTTAAATGATGTAGATGAAAAAATAAGTTTTTTTAATAATAATTTAAAATTAATTTTCGACATCCATGCCCCAATTCAAACTTCTAGATTTACAAAGTTACCGGCCCCTTGGCTAACTAACAATCTGACACTTATGATGAAATTACGTAATAAAGTACTTTCGAAATTTAAAAAACATAGAACAGATCAAGCTTGGGCAGAATACAAGGAGCTTAGAAATTTTGTCACAATGGCAGTGAGAAATGAGAAGAAAGCATTTCTTCAACATAAGTTTGCGGTTGATCCAAAAGGGTTTTGGCGTACTTTGAAATATTTAAATATAAACTCAGTTCCATACGTGTACCCGGGTGACATTAGCAGTCCATCATCTTTTAATAATTATTTTGTTAATAGTATACCTTTTTTAAATTCGAATAACAACAATTTTATTACTGATATCTACGCTAATCAAATTTTTCCAAATATTATTCACAAATTTCAATTTACGTTAGTGACTGAAGAATCTATTGGAAAAATATTATCCCAAATTAAATCAAATGCTATTGGCACAGATGGCATAAGTCTTAAAATGATTTTATTAATTACACTCTTTCTTACTAGCCATATTACACATATTGTTAAGAGTTGTCTTCTGTCATCTAAGTTTCCATCTTTTTGGAAAAATGCAAATATCATACCTATGCCAAAAGTAAGTAATCCCACTCAAATAAATCAGTTTCGTCCAATTAGTATCTTGCCTACAATATCCAAAGTATTGGAAAGGGTCGTGTACATACAACTTAGGGAATATGTTCATACCAATAATGTTTTACCCACTACACAATCGTGTTTTCGTTCATTACACAGTACATCAACAGCTTTATTACATGTTACGGATGATATACTTCTGCCTCTGACAATAGACTGAGTACCTGTTTAGTACTATTGGATTATAGTAAGGCTTTTGACACCTTAAACCATAGTATTCTTCACTTTAAACTTAAATATTTTGGGTTAGAAGAAAGTGTATTAAAATTTATGATTAATTACCTAGATGGTCGTAAGCAGACAGTCACTTTTGGTAATTCTTTTTCAGATTATTTAAATGTCAATAGAGGCGTGCCTCAAGGAAGTATTTTGGGACCACTGCTTTTTGTTATTTATAGTGCTGACTTTTCTAAGTTCTTTTCATTTTGTAATTCCCATCAGTATGCAGATGATATGCAGATTTATTATTCATTTTCTTTAGCTGATATGCATGTAGCGGCAAAAAATATTAATGAAGACTTAAATAAAATTGCTGAAGTATCTAAGTATCATGGTTTAGTTTTAAATGAATAATAACAATAATTTTAAAATCAAAATGAATGGAGTTGACTTAAATCCCGTGGAATGTGTAAAAAATCTTGGAGTTTACATTGACTCACATTTAAGGTATGAGGCACATGTGTCACATTTGTTGCAGAAATGTTATTACAAACTAAAAATGCTCTATATACACAAAGAATACTTATCAACTGAAATCAAACTCAAACTTTGTGATACATTAATTCTCTCAGCTTTATCATATTGTAATATTTTATATTGGCCAGCACTTACAGTTAAATACAAAAACAGTCTCCAGAAATTACAAAACGCTTGTCTAAAATTCTGTTTTGTTTTATCTAAATGATTAAAATTGGAGGAGAGATTTATTCTTCATTTAGCAACATTAGTCTACAAAATAATCAGTCAAGGACAGCCTTACTATTTGTGTGAGAAATTAATTCGTGGCAAAAATGTGCATCACAGAGATACTCGCCACTGTAATGAATTTGTCATGCTAAGACACTGTTCTGCAATGTTTCAACGTTCTTTTAGCTATAATGCTGTAAAAGTATATAATTCGTTGCCTGTAAATGTTACATCTTGCTCTTCTGTGACCCGTTTTAAAACAGAAATAAAAAAGCATATTACTGAACTTAGAAGGTAGTAGTCTTTATTGTTATATTGTTTTATCAATAATTATCATTGTTTTTTTTAAGTTAATTATTTTTGTTTAACATGTACTCAGTGTGTATATATTTAAGAATATGTTTTATATTTAGTGGGTGGTTAGAATGAGTAGCTCTGCTAGATCTCGCCGCCATTGATATAATTGTTTTGTTATACTACTAATGTTAAATGAGAAATAATAATAATAATAATAATATCTCTACCCCTCATTCTAATCACAGGGATTAGCCCAGAAGTCGGAGACTTGTGCGGGAGAGGGGGCGACATATTATTATTAAGCAGGCCGCATTTGCGCCCAGGAACGACTTACGTTGGTAGGCCCTAACCACTATTCAGTGCAGGAATGAGGGAAACCTGGAAAACCTCATTAATTAGGGGGGTAGTCAAATATCAACCGGTATCAATCTCTCACATTGACCCAAGCTAACATTATTCCACCCTACCATACCCGCAGAGAGGGCGATAAAGACATATTATTATTATTATTATTATTATTAGTTGTTTCATTTAATTAAATATCTACTCAGTACTTCCAGAAATTCAAAAACTGTTTTAAGAGAGTGCCATTATTATTGTAAACGATTGTACTTAATAGACAGGAGTTGTTATTTCTATTAATATAAAAGTATTTCAAAATAGTGAGGTGTTCTGTTTTATTTAATAGTTTCAGCCGATTATATATTTTGAGAGAACGATTACGAGTTTACGTCTGACTGCATAATATGCTCAGACACCTGTATGATCGACTTATCCATGTTTTTCACCCATAATATCAATATTTGAGTGCGATTATTTTTTTAGTATCAATCTTAACAAGCAGTCATCAAACACTCTGGGGTTCCGCTTATATATTTATATAGAGCGGTACAATACCCCAATGTTCACAATATTAGGATTTATATAAATAAATATGGTTAACCTCTAGTTCTGTTTGTTTTCTTATTAAACAAAGCATACTAGGCGCACCAGTACGACAATAACAAACCATAAGATTAATATCTTCATGTGGCATGTATATGGATTTTAAGAACGATACCTTCACACAGTCAAGCCTCTTGTTTATAATTCCCAATAAACATATGTATACCAATATACCGATCTTCCATCATAATTCGTAATATATGATACTCGAGACCAAATGGAACCGTTTCATGTATCCACCTACTGAAAAGGCACAAACGGTTCATTTTCCATTATAGCTGTTTTGAAAATAAAATGAAAAGCTTACATATTATACTTCAAAAAAAAAAATTGTAAGAGTTTAAGTTCGCCTTTAATATGGAGACATTAAGTTTTGAAATATTACTTACAAGATGTTGCAATTCCAATCTGATAAATCCGAACAGTAAGTTGTATGCCTATTTTATTTTAAGTAGAAAAATTTCGGAAATTCATTATTAATAGAGGTATGCAAGATGTTTAAATGTCGTTATACAAATTACTTTGAAATAATATCTTCTCCGAGGCAAAGTACGATTGGTATTAAAGTTTTTATTATTTTTCCTATTTTAGTAGATAAAATACAAAATAGTTCTTCCTCATACTTTCAAAATACGAATGATGCTACAGTGTCACTAAAACAGAAGATAAAAAAAGAAGAGACTTCTAGAAGTTGCAAATGTAGGTACTTATACCTTAAGTTCCGCTTATTATAGAGAGTTAACTGTGACTAAATATAAATATTTTAACAAGGGTGAGAAAAATAAGAAATCGAATCATCCTTCAAAAAATTTCCATACTTTTTTATAAAGCGAAAAATATTTTTTTCCAAACTATATTTAACCCTTATTTATCGACGAGTATGGGTGCCCGTCTGCTACGAGGTTTTTTATTTAGCACGTTTGACGTTAGGAGGGTACGGTAACCAGCAACATAACTACAGTGGACAAAAGACTATCTGGTAAAATTCGTTGGTATCCGACATGATTTTATAATTACATATTGCCGCGGGTGCATTCGAAGTTTTCTATTATCTATTATTACTCCTTTCGTTCGATTTTTTTAGAGTAAATGGGCATATTATTAAACTGCATCCGTTGTGTATGTTTTGTTCTTAGTGGGTAATCCTGATGAGTGAAAACGTAGTTTTGACAGTTTGAAATAAAATACGAAAGCAAAATGCTGCAGGTAACCAGATTAACTGTTATTTATCAGGTACTGTTATTAATAAAAATGTTATTTCTAGACATTTCTACATTTGGCAATGCTATTCCCCACATTGGACTAGAATTGCGAAATATTTTTTTTATTACTTTTAGGCCTTCTCAAATACTTGGCTACAATTTTTGTCTTGTATTATCAATTACTCAAGGTCAAAAATAATAGAGTGATGTTAATGATAGAAAATGTTATAGTTGACAAAATTCGTAGTGATTTTCCTACCATTAAATAGATCGCGCAAATATTCACGAATTTTGCATCCATAAGAACAAAAGGTTTTAGAATTGCACTATACACACACTGTTTACTATTGGTTACTATCACCGTCACTATAAAAGTCACACATTAACACGTATTATATTATATGCGTACCGCCTTCCGTATGACCTTTAAGTTTTCGTCAAAATTTAATATATTTAATACTTTTAATATATATTTTAAATAGTTTCTTCGCCATATGATATGGCGAATATTTCGTCTTTTTCTATCAGTACCTGTACTCTTTTTGTTTTCATTTTATATGAAAATTCACATACCATAATTCATATGTCACGCATAATTTGCAAAAGCATATACAGGGTGTTAAAAAAAGAGTGTAAAATAATTCAGGAGGTAATAGTATGAACCAAAATAAGCATACAAGTCTTAATAAACATGGGTCCGCAAAGTAACGGTTGCGGAGATATGGACCACTATTCGTTTTTCATACATTTTATTTTATTAGGAATAAACCGACAAAGGAAGCTTTTAACAAACAAAAAACAAAATTACAGAAGAAGTTCAAAGTGCCCTCCGTCCATTTCCAAGTAGGCACGACATCTTCGTCTCAACGACATTCGAACTCTTTCGAAAACACTCTCCTTGGTTTGGATTTCTTGACACTTTTATTTATCCGTAGCTGTAGCTCTTCCAGGTTATTTACAGCAGTACCATACACTAATGTCTTCAAACATCCCCAAACAAAGAAATCTAGAAGGTTCAGATCAGGCGATCTTGGAGGCCATAAAACGGCCCTTCCTACCCATCTATGTGGAACAATTTGGTGTAAATGCTCTCTAACGGCCATGGAAAAACGAGCTGGAGCACCATCATGCTGGAACCACATTTGTTGCCTCTGATTCAAAGGAATGTCTTCCAAAAACTCATACAGTGTGTTCTGCAGAAAGTTGAGGTAAGCAGCGCCTGTTAATCGGTTTGGTAAAACAGCAGGACCTAGAAACCTGTCATCTGCAATACCCATCCAATTGTTTAATAAAAAACCTGCCTGCTGTCCAGATCAGTAAAAAGAATTTTTGCAAGAAAACGAGGGTCTTCAGCATTATGACGTAGAAACCAGAGGCAAAAAACCAAACGTGCTTGATGATCATTTATTGGATTTAATGTCTGTACTCGTTGCACACGATATGGATAAAGCAGTTGCTCGTGAAGGATTCTCCAAACAAGAGGACCACTAATTCCTACCTCGGCTGATATTCTCCGCACACTCGTACCTGGATTCTGCTCTATCGGTGCTAGAATTTTTTCTTCTGCTCTAGGAGTGGATACCGACCTTGGTATTCCGGATAAATGGCACTGTTTACTCAAGGAACCGGTATCACGCAATCTTTGGTGAGTTCTTCCAAACATGCGTTGTGAAGGAATCTGGCGATTTGGATAAGCGTCAACATAAAGACGTCGCGCTTCGGTGACGTTCCCATTAGCACGACCATACATGAAATGCATGTCTGTTAATTCTGCGTTAGAGTAACCAGCCATAGCGAAAGAAAACTTGTGCACTGAGAACAACTGTAAAATACGTACTGTTTATTTCACCAAACATCAACTAACTTTTATGAGAAAATACACAACGTTTTTGTAAAATAAAAAAAGAGGCTAAAAAACATAAAACATTCCTTATCTCCGCAACCGCTACTTTGCGGACCCATGTTTATTGAGACTTTTCTGCTTATTTTGGTTCATACTATTACCTCCTTAAATATTTTACACTCTCTTTGCAAAGTTTTATCTTGTAAAATATATAGCAACCCAAATTCATTTTATTGTCGAAATCTCATTTTTAAAATACCATCTTCCTTCTGCAAGTATTTTCCGTTGCAGCTGTACTTCTTTGCCACTTTTTATTGCACTATACATATATACTACTCACGGATATTTTTATTAATGAGTTAGGTACATATTTCAACCACATCACTTGCACTCATATTTTGATCTCGCACCCTAATTCCATCATATCATCATCTGATATTTCTCAATCTAACTTTTTCATTTGGCGCATGCGTATTTGCTGCAGCATAAGCTAGATAGTATGTCGTTCGCACATCTCAGGTCTGTACTCAGTTCCGTCGGTTAAAAATCGTAATATTTAAATATTCCTAATTAAAAACAAATATCTTTAAAATAATGGCCAGTGTTGACGAACCTCAACCTGTTTATTTACCGGCATGTGTCAAGATCGCAGTCGCTTCCGCTTTCCAATTGCCAGTATCAATCTCGCAGTGAAACATTGTGCGTGTCGGATCTTTGTAGGGACGATACCGCGGTATTAGCAAATGTTAGTTTCTTGTCGAGTTTCTTGTTGGTTTGTCTGTTTCGGTGCTTGAATATGTCCCGTCGGCCTTCCACTCGTTCTACGGTGGAGAAATGGATTAAAGATTATCCAGATTTAGAATTTGATGGGACAGAATTAAAGTGCAAAATTTGTGGAAGAGTTATATCGTGGAATTATAAAACACGTATTGTGGAACATACTCGCTCGGAACAACACAAAGTTCGTGTGAGTAATAGTATGACAAACCGTGAACGTCAAAAACAATTTAACAACGACTTGGTAAAAGTGATGGTGGGATGTAATATTCCTTTAAATAAACTAAATAATGCAGAGTTTAAACAATTTTTGCAAAACTGTGTTAATGGAAAGTACAATAATGTTACTGTACCCGCAAAACCCACGTTAAGAATCAACTATATGCCGGCATTGTACGAGGAAGTGAAAGAGAAAATTATTTCTGAGTTAAAGGATAAACATATATGGATTGGTGTTGATGTGCCATCAGTGAAAAATTATACATATTTTAAATATGCCCCTGTGACCTCTGTGGACGTTGAACGTACGTTTTCTAAACTGAAATGGATTTTAAGCGAGAAACGTCACAACTTAACAACTGAACATTTACAACAGTTGCTGGTTTTATTGCAGTACTAAAAGTGAATAGTATATTGTTTTGTAAACTACACAACTTAATATGGACCATATTGGACAACATACATATCACCAGTACAAGGTAAGACGTTGATATTAACTGTATTTCACAATAAATGTACGTATTTACTTGACTTCCACAAACGTTAACGTTAGCGTCCTAAGTGCACCCCTGATAATGACGTCATGTGTGAATGATATAGTCTCTATAAATCAGGTATGCTTCCATAATTATGTGCCAAATGATTATATAGAAAAAATATACGGTCTGCATATGTTTCTTTGTATCGACTGATATAAATTGTGAGCGAGTTTATAACATGCGTCACTCTCTAGATTTGCGGCGGTTGGGTATGGTGGTAGTTAATCCTGTATAAAGATAAAAACAAGTACGTTACTTAACTTAAAAATGACTTTTTTTAGATTTTCTGTGATTCATAAATAGAAGTGATTACTTTTTAAACTGTAGCATTATTTATTTATTTTTTGTTTTTGATTGTATGTGAATTGTATGATCAGAATAGCAACATTGCTCAATTTTTGATATTGGATGAACAAAGAATTAATCAGTATTGACTAACAAGCAGACTAACAAGAATAGAAATTTGTTTAAGTTGCCTTTAGTTCCGCTAGCAGTTTGAAATACTTTAAAGCATTTTGGCACTGGAATCAATCATGAAAACCATAGATGAAGCTGAGTATATGTCAAAACCAGTGTATCAGTGAAAAAAAAAACAAATTATAAACATATTCAGATTTGTACATTTAGCAATCACAAAATAAAAGGTTGATGTGAAATCAGGAAAAGTGTTTATCAAAACATGTACAAAAATTCCCGAACCTTCACCGCCAATATTGACAAGATAGGGAACATGGCACCATGTTGTTTTTTATTATCACAAACAGTTCGAAATTATCAAATCTGTAATTTCGAACTTCGATCTTAAAGATCAGAATTCTGTTAATGATCAGCAGTTAGCATCAATTCCGCAAGTTATGCCAGATTTTATAGCAACCAAATTTGTCAAAATTATGAAATGTTGTTGAACACAATTAATCAACTGCGGATAAGTTATTTATCTTTAAGAGAATAATTGTAGACGACATAAATGCAAATTTGCAGACCTTAATAATGATCCAGAACTTAGGGTTGCTTAGAAATTTAGCCATATCTAAAGCAAATAATCCAGATTATGTGACTCAGTGAGTATTCTCCTGATAAACGAACAACATACTATAAAACGTTTACGTATCCAAATGCGACGTCATTAGAACGCACATTTTCGAAATATAGTTGCACCAATTGAAATCAAATGCATTTGTCAGTTGATAATTCAAGGTTTATCAAAGCCGTAATCAGCCAACTTTTTCATGCAAAGTTATTTAGAAAAAGTAGAGAAAAATGGGCACATACAGTCAACTTGAGATATTGTTTGACCCGTATTTTTTGTTTTCACGAATTGGCGTTGGGCCTAAAATGTTGTTTTTTTTGCAAATACCTCCTGAACCTCTACTATAGTCTGTTTGGAAATGAAAGAGAGTAATAAAACCCCGAGATAAGAACCAGCCATGGGCGTGGTAATATTTTGTTTCAGGTAATTATCGGGTAACACTAATGCTAACAGGTAATGGGTGTACATTAGTATATTTTACTGGATACACCATAGGGCAGGAGCCAGTGTATTGTGACAGATGAATCCAGTCTTAGAGCTGAATATACGAAGACGTGCTAGTGCAGTAGAGTAAAATTCGACTTGTGTTTAGTGACTATTGTGCCAGTGGATATAATATTGTTTGGGTAAAATGTCGAGCTTATCAGATTACGTACCTACTAAACGCATGAAAAGATGTGCGCTGTACACTCATTTTATTTTAAAAAAGAAATACTAACGATAAACAAAATGTTAAGTGAACTTTCAGAGGACGATTTGCCAAAAATCAATAGAAGCAAATTATGGGCCGTCTTACAAGAGTTGATTTTTTGCTGGGAAAAGCAGAACAGGAAGTCAGTTCTTATCGATAAAGATGAAATTATTTTTTGGCGAAGATCCTACTTAAGATCAATTAGAAAATTCCGTGACGAAGGGAGGAATATTTATTATCTAGACGAAACTTGGGTCAACGAGGGATATACTGTAACAAAAGTATGGCAAGATAAAAATGTAAAAAGTTTTCGACAAGCATTTTTGGATGGACTTTCAACAGGGTTCAAGGCACCTTCAGGTAAAGGGCGAAGATTAATAGTGACACATATAGATAGTGCCAGTGGTTTGGTAGATGGCGGTTTACTTTTATTTGAATCTAAAAATTCAGGTGACTATCACGAAGACATGAACGCAGATGTTTTCGAAGAGTATTTTACACAGATGTTGGATCTTATTCCTCCGGACTCTATTATTGTCATGGATAATGCCAGTTACCATTCACGGCAGACCGAGTGGATGCCTATGACTGCTTGGAGGAAAGCCGATATAATTCAATGGTTATCCGGAAAAAACATTTTTTTTAAAGAAATATGGTGAAAATGAAACTTTTGACACTTGTCAATCTTAATAAAGATCAGAAAAAATATGTTATCGATGAAATGGCAACAAATCGCCAAATAACGGTAAACCTTACCACCTTATCACTGTGAACTTAACCCAATCGAAAGTCTGGCCGCAGGTAAAAGGAGATGTAGCGCGAAATAATACGACGTTTAAATTAAGTGACGTGAACATTTTATTACAAAATTCCTTGGAACGAGTAACTGCAGATAACTGGCAAAGATGTATACATCATGTACAAAAACAAGAGGAGAAAATGTGGGAACTCGATAATTTAATTGACGTTTTCCAGGGTGTATTCTACACAAAAAGGTAAAAAGTTGCAAAACTTACAGTATTGCCAATGTAATTAAAAAAATAATTAACAAAAAATAGCATCCAATTGATGAGGACAAGATACATATTTTCTAAAATGCACAAACAAGTGTGCTCCTCATTTCCGACTAGGTATTTTACAAAATTTTCAAGTTTATTCAACTATTTTTTTTTATTGCAAAATTTATTAAAATAATATAGCAGTAATGCGTATCATCAATTGACGGTTGTCATTCCATTTGTTGTTATTATTGTCACAGCCACATTTTCTATTTCATGAATTTTTGCTTGCCAATGGCAATAGAACAATTTAGTGACGTTTTTTAGTAAATTTAAAATGTAAAGAGCCTACTATTTTGTGTAATAGTGAAATTGTTCCAAATCCGCTAGAAAAATGTTTTGAAAAATAAATTAGAAATGAAAACTAAATAGCATTACCTATGCATAATTAAGGCTCTCTGTGTATTAAAACAATAAATTGATACTCGATTTTGGTAAAAACTGGATTATCCTTATAAATTTACACATCATGGTACGTATATCCAAATAAACGAGGTAGACAATTTTTCACTTATATTTTAAAAGTAGCCTAGAGGTTTAAGAGATATTTATTTGCAAGTACCACAATTTTGGGTCCAATTTCAAGGGCTTATGTATTCAATTTCGTGGTATAGGGGCTAGATACTTTACATCATTATTCTAGTAGTTCATAAATAATGAAATAAAACATTTTTATCCACAATCCCCTTATAATCGGACTTTTATGCACACATATGAACCCTCTAAAGTGATACATTATCTACTGGAATAAAGTAACTTTATTTCTCTAGTAGAATAATGAAAAAATAATAAACCTATAATAAATCAAGTTTAATTTATTTATTTATTAAAACTCGTAGGGCAAAAGCAATATCAAAAATAAAATTATTAATGTTTTGTTTATCCACTTTTACTATTTAAATTCTCCTCAAATAAAATAACTTATTTTGCTGTTTCAACCCCATATTTTTACAATTATTTTCACATAACAAAAGTGAACAATTTTATATGCAGAACTATGTAAGTTTATTTTAAGTAAGTTTAACAATATTTACATCTACAGTTGAATTTTAAAAAAATACGCATTTTGAAAGATTTCTGTACTTAAAAATTTGTTGTTTGAATACCTTTGAATATTCGCAGGTGGCATGAGATAACATTCTTGTTATTAACTAAACTCTATATTATTCAGTTCTCAAATGTCTAAAATAACTTGTATTTGTAGAAAACACTATTTCAAGAATACGGCGCCCTTAAACATGCTTACAATACAATAACTATACTACAAATTTACACTTTGACTTTATTATTATCAGAAAATAAAAAAAACCACTGCTTAGTCGTGAAAACGAAGTTCTTCTGACGTTAAAGATAGTTTTAAGGACGCATGAAATATGCTCATATAATTTTCAGATTGCTTTCAGGCGTCCAAGACATTGACTGGCCTGATTCCCCGGGAGGCTTTCAGACAATGGTTAATGAGAAACCAGTGACGTATTAAATGTGCATCGCATTTCTGTCACTAAATGCCCATCAGTCTCCTGGGAGATGGATGGACATGTTTCTAAACTTATTTAAAGCTAACTGACAGGTTCGATCTCGGGCGATTAGTCGGTGGAGTGGTTATTTTTAACAGCACTGAATTATTGCGCACGTGGTAAGAAGAGGCACTTTCTGGCCTATAATTTCCCACCCGAGCAACATAAACAAGTGAACGCAGCGAGAACTGTTTAGCTTAGGACCATATCTTTAATTTATATGCCAATAATTGAGGTGGTTTAAGCTGCGGAATTTACATTAGACCCATCAGAGCCTTCAACATGTTTACAGAAGATGTTCTTTAAGTGTGTTATACTTAGCATTTGTCGATGTATATATTTGTCTTTAGAAATTTTTTCATTTAATTTAATATAAATCATTATTCACAGCACTGCAGTTATTATTAATTTGACTATATAGAGTGTTCTTTAATTTAACTGCCACATTCTACTAGATGTTTTTCAGCTAAAATTAGCACAGAAGTTCTCTGAACTAGCGTAAGTTCGAAGACTTGCTGATAAAGTGTTTTTGTTATTTTCCAAACCAGTTGAAATGTTAGTATTAAAACTGATACTCGTTTATCGAAATTGGTTAGGTCTAAGAACCTCCTACAAAGATAAACATATAGTGTTTTTTTTTGTGTTTGCAATAGTACTGGCAATAGCGACAACAATTTATTATGAAACAATTTGTAGAGTTTTCGAGAAATATTTCCACATAAACTTTTTCTTAGAAACTATTAGTCGCGTCAAATTAGCATGAAAAATGTGAAAATAGACAACTTTTTGCGGAAAAGTCCGATTGAGATGCGGTTTTCTGCAAAATGTTCAGGGAATTTTTTATAACAAAAGGTAGATCTAACCTCTGTACGCTCGCAAATTTTTAATTGTTTATTTAACAAATGACCCATTTTTGTTGAACATATGGCAAATGTCTCACAGGATTCAACAAAAATGTCTGAAAAATGTTCTCTCGGGGGTTTTCGAGGTCCCCCTTTATCACTTTGGTGTTAGCTTTATTATTCTGACGAGCGTAAGAGACTTTGAACTTCTTCCCAACGATTCGTTGTAGACCCGGTCTATACTATCGCTTGGAGATTGTTGCCCAAATTTTTTGCTCAATCTGAAAAACTCAGTGAATATAACGTGATAAGCACTCGAGGATCACAATCGTTATTGCAAAAAAATCTGGTTCTCTAACGATTCCGAGAGTAGAGTTATTAATTTGTTAATTGGCGAGGTTGCAACAATCGAACAATAAACAATTATATTTGCAAAACTCTTGTGTCGATGGTTCGCCTTGAAAAGCCAGAAATCCCGGAAAAAATCCGGTTCTCTAGTGATTCCGGGCGTAGAGTTATTAATTTGTTAATTAGTCAGGTTGCAACAATTGGAAAATAAACAATGACGTGCAACAACCTTGTGCCGATGGTTCTCCCCATGATCCCAGAGTTATTGCTAAAAAATCTGGTTCTCTAACGATTCCGAGAGTAGAGTTATTAATTTGTTAATTGGCGAGGTTGCAACAATCGAACAATAAACAATTATATTTGCAAAACTCTTGTGTCGATGGTTCGCCTTGAAAAGCCAGAAATCCCGGAAAAAATCCGGTTCTCTAGTGATTCCGGGAGTAGAGTTATTAATTTGTTAATTAACCAGGTTGCAACAATTGGAAAATAAACAATAACGTGCAACAACCTTGTGTCGATGGTTCTCCCCATGATCCCAGAGTTATTGCAAAAAAATCTGGTTCTCTAACGATTCCGGGAGTAGAGTTATTAATTTTTTAATTAGCGAGGTTACAACAATCGAACAATAAACAATTATATTTGCAAAAATCTTGTACCGATTGTTTGCCTTAATAAGCCAGAAATCCTGGAAAAAATTCCGGTTCTCTAGTGATTTCGGGAGTGGAGTTTTTAATTTGTTAATTAGCCCAGTTACAACAATTTAGCAATAAATAATAAAGCTAACACCAAAGTGATAAAGAAGGACCTCGAAAACCCCCGAAAGAACATTTTCCAGACATTTTCGTTGAATCGTGTGTGACATTTGACATTTCAACAAAAATGGGTCATTTGTTAAATAAAAAATTAAAAATTTGCAAGCGTACAGAGGTTAGATGTACCTTTTGTTATAAAAAAATTCGCTAAACATTTTGCAGAAAACCACATCTCAATCGGACCTCTCCGCAAAAAGTTACAAGTGAAATGCTAATTTGACGCGACTATATAAGAGATTCGAAGAACGTCGCAATGTGAATGTAAATATACAGTGAGAGAACTGAAAAAGTATTTTCAGATTTTAAAAATTCTTCTAAATAGAAAAGTTACAGACGAGTTTCGATAATACCATAGTTCACATTCTTTCAAAATAATTCGAAAACCTGAAGAGTTAGGGCCGGTTGCGAGCGCCTTTAAGTTATCAACTTTCCCCATTTAGCCATTATCATATTTCTTATAGTTTCCAAGAAACCAATACATGCATCACCAAAATGGTCCACATGGTGCAGCATCATGAATTTAAAGCGTCCACAATTTCAAACCAATTTCCTAACACAAAGAACTGTTTTGATTTAGATTCAAAAACGCTTCATAACTTTGGAGAATAGTAAATAAATTTCTCGCACCTGTTTTTAATATCAATTGCATATTTAGACTCAAAGTTTGAAATTATGGTTAATGATTTCTAAATGTTTCTCTTAATAAAAAACAGCTCTATCTAGTTAATATTGGTTGTGAAGATTTCAGAAAAAATCATTTTGTACCGTTACGAGGAAAACTAGAGGCAGTTGACGCTTAGCTTAGAAGTGACCTACACTATAACAATTATTATCATTTACTGATAACGATATTTGCGACATATATCAGGGTTTCATAATACCCATGGAATAGTGAATCTCTCTTTGTATTGTGGCCGTATCTTAAGTCCAGCATTGGGTAGCCAGACTACTAGATATAGAAACTTACATCTCGCATATTCTTATCCTTCTGTTGGCACAGATCAAACAGCCAGAGTTAGTCGTTAGTGGTCTCATCTATGGCATACTGATAAGGGTGGTGGTGTCTGGTGGTATAACTGACAACTAATTGTAAACGATTTAAATTCGTACTGATGAAACTTATGCAAAAATGCAGGTGTGAAAGTGAATAAATTTTTTTTTTTTTATTATCTAGTAAACGATTAATATTTTAACTTAAATAACTTTTCTCACTAAAGGCATAATTGAAGGGGTCAGTGCAAAAAGTGGTTAAGCACATTTTTGAATTTCTGAGTTATAGCTGTAAAATTTGAAAAGGTCTACATATAGGTTCATCATTTGTATATTTTTAAAGTAATAACTATACCTTTAGGCAATATAAAAACATTTTTGAACATTTAGACTCAGCTACTTTGTGGAAATATGGCTAGAAAATATAAAAATGTGGAACTTTTGCTTTATTTCCCTCTTCCTTGGTAAAAAAAATCTTGATCATCGTTCGCAGTGTTATTAATACAATCTCACAAAAATATGGACTACTTTTTTCACTAACATGGTACAACTAATTTTCGGTACAAATATTAAAATATTATTTTTCTATTTCCTTTTAAACAATAAGATATTCTCAATAAAATTTGTTAATAGGTACGCTTTCTTTTTTTGTAACCGAAGTTGCATATACTCCCTTCTTTAAAAAACCTTAAGTAAAAAATCTGTTGGATTGAAGTCGGGTGACTGAGTGGGTCAAGCAACTGGGCGATCTTGACCAGTCCACCGTTTCCAGTAGATCATATCTAACCAATCTCAAATTTGATTTAATCCATGTATTTCTTCTCTCAGTGAGTGTTATGTCGTTGCATACGTTATCTTGATGATTTGTTTTAAAAAATCCTAGAAATGTAACGGCATTATGTGGTAAAATGACTCCCCCGACTGCAATTGACTAGATTTTTTCTTTCGGACTTCGTAAAGAAAAGAGTAAAATATTTTTTTAATATTGAAGGTCCTGTATCAAGAAATCGATGCGTTAGAAAAAAATATTATAAAAAAATATTAATTTTTTAAGATTTATGCTTTGCTATAGTTAAGAATGGGGACATCATGCATATTATGCAATCAAGCATAATAAATTAATCGATGTAGGTATTTAGAAACGCCACATGTCCACAAAAGTAAATTATGAGAAAATAGAAAAAATATTTTACTATTACTTAGAATACAGTTTGCTTCACTTTATTATTATTAAGAATAATAATTTGAGGCATTTATAATATAACGCAAAATTGATTTTATTTTAAAAATGAAAATTATATTTTCTATGATGTTTTCAATGAAGATGTAACTTTTCTGCATTGTCTAAGGTGAAATTGTTTTTATTTAAATAAGTTTGTGTTTTAGAAATGTTACAAAAAAACTCAACATTTAATCGGTAGGAGTTGGCCAAAGAAGTACTGAATTGTAACATTCTTAATAAACTTCTACAAATTTCGTGCATTTCCATTTTGCCGATTTGATGGAAACTTTTCTCAACGGATAGGCACTTTAGATCGTAATACTATGGTAGTTTTTTACTCGTGTAATTCTCAGGAACTGGCTTTGGTTTCATGAAACTTAATTTTCAATAATGGTTTCATCGAAGCACAAAGATTTCATCAAAGCAAGCCGATCTTCTTGTAATTTTGCAAGTCGTCATAATTTAACATTCTGAATAACTTTCAAGTAACATTTTCAAATAGGATTATTCCAAAAATGGTTACTCCTAACGACCTCAACAAGGTATATTTTTTAATAAAGAAAGGTACAAACTCGACTGTTTCAATATTCAAATGAATACGCTAAGCGGCAAAAAAGTTCTGTCATTTAAAAGAGGCATGATGTGCCGTAAGTGGCGTCCTCTACTAGCGACGTCAAACTTAGAAATAAATTTTAATTTCACGCCCCCAAAAGCCCTCGATCTCCAAAATGTATGCAAATATTTGAATTTTTTAAAAAGTTATTTACAAATATCGAAAATAAAATTTTTACTTTGATACAATGCATCAAATTTTAACTGAGGTAACTTTAGCACAATTGTATTATTTTGTCGTCATAGACCTACTTTTGCTCTGCTTGAACTTTTGGTCTGAGGTAAGTAGGATTAAATCGACATATTTTGTATATATTTTTTATTTTTATTTTTAGGCGTAGAATGCATGTAATTTCCGGATACTCAGTCCAACAAACTGACAGGTGGGGGCAAAACTTTTATCAATGAAAGTTCGTTACTATACTATACTATGGAAATATTTATTTAGGCATTTGAAGTTTAACGTCGAAGTGTCAAATAGTTAAAACTGTCAGCACAATATTTGCCGAATACACCCAGGGATAGATTTTCTTATCTTCTGGCCAGGGTTTGTTTGTTTCCTAGTTTACTGGAGCATATGAAACGGTCATTGTTAATACCCTCGCCCTGGGTGGGCCTAACCACTTAGCAAAATACTTGGCATATTTCTGAAGATTTGCTCTATTCAAACATTTTTTATTTACACAATGGTTTTATTGCCATATATTTACAGTCCAACAAAATCTCGTGTAAACTACCTGACCGCATGTGTGTATGTTGCTAGCAGGTCACTCTGATGACACAGTGTGATGAAATTTGATCTGCAACACTCTTACAAATTTAACTTTTGATTTTCTTTTATACAGGATGAGTTAACGCTGTGGCAGAGTTGATTTATCGCTAAAATGTAATTGAGGTGAAAAATTTCAAAATAGATTTGTGTGAGAGGGTAAGAAATGAACATTTTTAAACTAATTTGACTTATACAGAGTGATTCATCTTTGGAGGGCAGACCAAAGTTTTACTTTTTTTTAAATGTATTTGAATGGACATTTATATTTTACATGTAATTATGCAGCTTTTTTGTAATACATCTCTTTATCCCCTAGTGCGACGACGATATTTACGATAAAAAAATGAAAAATATAAAATAAGAAATTACTAAAAAACTCGTAAAATATGAGGAACTAATTATAATTAATAAACCTGTACAGAGTTGTAAATTTTGAGAAGGTTTTTCACATACCCTGTCTGACATTTCAGTGGTCACTTCAGATTGTACGGTAAACGGTCTAGTACAACATATATGATGATTGATTAAATTCTATATCAAAAAACGAGTATGTTAGCAACAATCAAGTGTAACGCCGAAAATATAATTTTTGATATTAAAATATTATATCTTGGAAACGGTTGATTTTTGGCACATAGTACCTATTATAAAAAAGTTTGTATAATTCCATGTAAAATATAAATTTTCATTTAAATACGGTGTGTTCCATTTAAAAAAATATAATTTAAAAACAAATGAAAAATGAATATGTCAAATTATTTTTGAAATATCCATTGTTTGTCTCCTCACCAAAACCTATTTTGAAATTTATTGCCCTAATTATATTTTAGCATTAAATCAACTTTGCCACATAAGCACAACAAATATAACACGATTAGAAAGGTAATTGAATTTAGAATTCTTCTTTTGTCTCTTGTATTTTTTATGTAAAATGTAGTTTTCTAGGAAATTTACAAAATATAGAGAGAGTTCACTCACCGCTAGATATGTGTTAAATTTGATGTCCTCAAAAGTACGCACTTCTTTATTTGTTTTCTTTTTTCCAATAGAATTACATCATAAAATCTACTTTTCTAGGTACATCTTTTAAGATTTATAACTTATGACTATCACCACCTAATGTTTTTAAAATACTTCACGGGACATTCTGTATAATAATATCTTGAGCCATGTTTGATTGGATTCAATAATAATACATAGCATAAACAGTTTAATATCTAAAGCTGCTCTTAGTATTCAAGTATTTTCCTTACGAAAAATGTATTAAATAATATTTTATATATATATGTACATGCTTTTGCAATAATAATGACACTCCCTCAAAACAATTTTTGAACTTTTGGAAGCTCTGAGTAAAAAATTCATTAAATCTCTATTGGTGAGTGAAATAACTAAGAACTAATGTTAAAAGTTGAAAGTAGATTTTATTAAAAATATTCAGCAGTTTAAAAGAAATCGCAAAAGTCATTTTAAAGAGTGTCATTATTATTCCAAACGATTGTACATACATATATCTAAAGATGATTTTTATAGTTATTATACTAAAAAAATAAAACATAACTGCTTTTAGAAAAAATAAATTCCCAGGCAGTGAATTCCAAATTCTTTAGGACATAAAGGTAAATGTCATACACTATAAATTATATTAAATATACGACAGTATTTCTGATATTTGAAATTTTGTAATAATTATACTTCTTCAAAAAGTTCAGAACAATGTTTTCCGTTAAAAAACGCGACTAGCTTCTTTTAAAGCTTTGACTGAATTTTTTAAAATCAATTTCTTGTCCAAGTTTCATTAGACCATTTATATATATACAGGGTGTCACAAGTTAGCTAGTCAAACCGTTAACCACATATTGTTTGGACTAACATAATGAAACTATTCGTATACCACCTTTCATAATGGAGTTCCTTTTTCAAAATACAGCGTCAAAATAAAAATTTTTAAAACAATTTTTATTGATACCTCCGGTGATTCTAGAGATATTTGTTAGAAATTTGGCACTCTATATAATTTTAGTTTAAAACATCAAAACATGAACGTAGAAAAAGGGTGATGTAGTACCTATGGATCCCCCAATTCTGTTTTAGTACGTTTATGGTTTCAGCAGATATATAGAGCGAGTGTTTATTCAATTGTTTTCACTCTTACACGATTTTGATTTGAGGCTTGGTTTACAAGATATTGCAACTTTTTCAAATGTGTTAGTTGGCACTATACAGGGTGAGTCAGTTTTCTCGGAAACGCACAGGAATTTCGAAATAGAAGAAGGGACATCATTTTTAGTAAACTGTATGTAGATAATGAAAACAACAGTTTTTCTTAAATAGTCATTGGCGTAGAAGTTCTATTTAAGAAAGGGGTTGAACCCCCTCCACTTCGCCACGGTGCAAGTTTTTGAACATTGTTATCGCTTGTTTTATGTCTCTTAATTAATAGGCATTATCCCCCAAATATGAAAAAAATCTAAGCATTCCCTTGTAAATTATATGAAAATTCGAGAATAAAAAATTATATTCAACACCCTGTATCTCGGAAACGAAACTTTCTACGACATATGTTTATAGGAACTTTTTTTCTTAAAAACATGTGATATCAGTCTAAACTGCTCTCCATTTTCTACAATTCGTTCATTTAGCTGTTGTTTACTTAGTATTGGAATCATATAAACGAAATCTTTCATAAATTCTTATGAATTTATATATTTTTTTCTACAAAACTCTTTTATCGTTCTAAGAGTGAAAATAAAAGAATAAAAACATGCATCTTATATATTCTGAAACCATAGACGTACTAAAAAAATTGAAGGTATTATCTGCAACACCCGTTCTTCCGTTTGTGCTTTGATATTTTTGACCAAAATTACAATAAAAGTATGCCGACTGACGGCAAAAATATGTGCCAAATTTAAAATAAAATATCTCTAAAATCACCCGAGCTATCAATAAAAATCATTTTTAAATTATTTATTTTGACGCCTTGAATTTTGAAAATGAGGTTCCGAAATGAAAAGTGGTATAAGAGAAGTCCCATTATTTTAATTCAAGGAATGTGGTTAATGGTTTGACCTACTAATTTGTAACACCCTATATTTGAACATATTTGAAATATTGCAACAATTGATTTATTAAGACTTTAGATCCTAAGGTTATGTTTTAATTTAAATATTTTTTAAGCATTTTTTTTTAATTTGAATGGTTCTTACCATTTGTTAAAATAAATAAAAAAGTGTCGAATTATTTTAACATGAGCGCTGTCACTTTTTCTTTTTTTTGTAAATAGAATCGATAACTAACAGTGTCTATATATTTTAATATGAAATCTAGAGGTATCAGTCTGTAAAATCTATTTTACTCAAATCCCTATTTCCATATACAAAATTCTATTTAATTTAATCAATTCAGTTTGCATTCTAACTTTATTTTACTTCTGAACCATTCCTTTCTCCAAATTTATTTGCCAAGTGTTCTCAAATCTTAAGTAGGTATATGGAGAACTGGGCAACTGATTACTAACATAAGAATATAATAAGAAATTCCATTATATCGTAACAATTGCTAATACTCTGAACATGCCAACACACTATAAATGCATCAGTCTACAAAATACATACAATACTTTTGGCAAACAACAATAATTTAATAGTTTACATAACTTCGTGAATGCCCCTGTATAGGATTTAACTGGCGAGCATAATGGCCGTAATAGGTGGAAAGTTATGTAATTGAATGGAGTATTTGCAACAGTACATCTTATTCAAGTCCCATTTCACAGGCGTCAACTTCATAAAGGCTGCGGCTGCAAGGGATACGATAAGCCCTCTATACACCCCAATGTGCCTCGGGGTAGTTCTATTAACCACCGTAATCCCTAACAGATTGTGGGGACCACCACTGAAGATTGATGTGCATCGGTCGTTATTATAAATAAAGAGTTTCTTAAAACAGTAATTTGATATTTAACATTACATTATTTCTTATAACATAATGTTTTCATACATATTTGCCAGAAGCTGAATCGATTAAATACTTAGGTATAATTATTGATAGACATATGAAGTAGGATCTACAGATGGCAAGTATTATAAAAAAAATAAGAGGCTTATTACCACGTTTCAGATATATCAGAGAATTTTTAGACTTACCACATCTTAAAATGTTATATTTTGCTTTGGTTCAGTCCCAATTACAATATGGGATCATAGGTTGGGGTGGAGTGCTCGGCAGTCATCTGGAACCTTTAAATATAGTTCAAAAATGGATAATTAAACTTATATATTACAAACAACGCACTTACCCAAGTGATGACTTGTATATGGAAACAAAATTATTTGATATAAGGCAGTTGTTTTCTTTAAATATTCTGATGAAAATACAAAACCAAACAATTTTATTAGAACCAATAGATCACGGTTATTATACAAGAAATCGACATAATTATGTATCAGTGAAATCAGAGAAGCGTATAGGACAACGTCATTGTAATTATATAGCTCCGCGACTCTATAATATATTACCTAGAGATATTAAGAATGTATCCAAATATCAAATTTTCAAACAAAAAATTAAATCTTAACACCCAAAGAAGGATATTTCACGATATAATTAAGTATGTCCAAATTTTGGGAGTAAAGTCAGCCGTTTTTGCACAGTCCTCAGGAGTTCCGCAGGGTTCTGTCCTAGGACCCTTATTGTTTACGATTTTTATTAATGATATTGCGTCGGATTTAAATGTACATTTCTTGTTATATGCCGATGAACTGAAAATTTTCTGTACTATAAATAATGAACTGGATGCATGTAACTTACAAAGAAATTTAAATTTAGTAAACTCCTGGTGTACTGTTAATAAATTACCCCTTAACGCAGCGAAATGTAATTTTATGTCCTTCAGTCGCCAACTAAAGCAGATTTCGTATGACTACATGTTAGAAGGATCTAGTCTTCTTCGGCCTGTTGTAATAAAGGACTTAGGAGTTTACTTTGATCCAAAACTTTCTTTTATTCAACACATTAATTATGTAGTTAAGAGTGCCTACAAAAACCTAGTTTTTATCGTGCGGAATATGGCAGGTTTTAAGAACATGGTGCATTTGTTAGATCTAAGCTGGAATATGCGTCTTTGGTTTGGTCTCCTGTTTATTCTGTTCATGTACCGTGTTTAGAGCAAGTACAACGTAGATTTTTTAAGTTAGCTGTGCTTACACTTGACGGTCATTACCCGCCAAGAGGTTTCCCACAAAAGGCATTTTTCGACTGCTTCAATATGTGCAGTCTTTTACTTAGACGAAAAATATATTCTGTAATTTTCTTATTCAAGATTCTTAATGACATAATACATTCTGAGAATCTATTGGAAATGATAAATTTTCATATTCCACGATTGAATATGAAACATAAGCATCTTTTTCAACAAAAAAATTACAGAACTAACTTGTATAGAGCCGCTCCCGTTTATCAGATGTGTGCTAATTACCTTGAAATTGAATCACGGTTGGATATATTTTGTTCAACTACCAGTCACATAAAGAACTTGTTTAATGTACAGTTTTAATTTTATTTTATCGACTTTTGTTGATAATTTATTTTTTACTATTATTTATTTCTCGATGTTTGCTTTTAATCATTTACTTTAAACTCTTATGTATGTTTCTATATAGTGTATATTATGTAATTTTGTTACTGTTGTTTTTGTCGTTTTTCTTTTGTATTTTAACATTTAGGTGCTGATTTCATTTTGTATTTTCTCCCTTATCCTGTAATTGGGCTTCGGCCCGTTGGATATTGTATTAATAAATAAATAAATAAATAAATAAATAACCATAATATACTGATTTATTATTATTTTATGTGAGGAATGGGTAACAGGCATCAGGTTGAAAGATGAAATATAACAAAATATTTAATGTATTCAGTGTAATAAAGAGCTGAAATTGTATTAGTCTTAAGTTTTAGACACACACAAGCAATTTATATTGCTTCAGTGTCTTACTTGTTTGTTTACATGTTATTATATTTCTTATCTATTGTTTGTTATATTATTATTATTATTATTATTATTATTATTATTATTATTATTATTATTATTATTATTATTATTATTATTATTATTATTATTATTATTATTATTATTATTATTATTATTATTATTATTATTATTATTATTATTATTATTATTATTATTATTATTATTATTATTATTATTATTATTATTATTATTATTATTATTATTATTATTATTATTATTATTATCATTATCATTATCATTATCATTATTATTATTATTATTAATGTTAAAAAATACTTTTTTCTAGAAGTACTGCAGAGGGTAATATCCATTGGAAATGACCGAAATTTCAGAATACGCCACTGATGTTCGTAAAATATTAAAATATTATTATCTTTAGGTGCTAACTGCATGTGGAAAATTTGAGATTGCAATGTAAAGATTATCGAACGTATAATTTTAGTGAAAATTTAACGCGCTTTATTTGCATTAACTTTTTAATATACTTCTTGCTCTAGAATTCCCTCAGCGGTATTTTTACCCTGTAGAAATATCTTCTCTCGTAACTTCCAGTCGATTAAAACTATAATATCAGATGGAAATTTAGGTATATAAGTGCTTAAAAAACTGAGACGGCATTAAGTAAAGTTAATGGGTAATATTAATATTATTAAAGTGGTCTTTTTTAAATAATAATGGGACCCATATTTTTTTTAGAATAAATTCTATGACGAAAAGGAGAATTTTTGTTATTGCAATATCCAACGGGCAAGGCCCTATTACAAAATAAGAGGAAAATACAAGATGAAACAAGATAAAATTTGAATAAAAAAAGAAACAACAAAAAAACATGACAAGAATTACAAACATACATAAATATATACAGTGAATGATTAAAAAAAATATACTAGAAAATTAATGACAATAGTCATAAAATAAAATTAAGCATGTACATTATATAAACTTTATACAACTGATGGTTGAATAGAATACATCTAACCGTGATTCAACTTCTATGTAGTTGCGCGATGTGGCAAAACTACATCTAGCGGTCAATCACTACTCCATTTCACAGACACGAAACGTTGTACATAGCAGTAAACATCATTGGAAGCTCTGGAAGCAACTTGTATAGCGAATCGGCCACAACGATATTTTGCAAACACGGAATTCCAGGAAACAACTACTCTGCAGGTTAATGCCCAATGCTGATACATTGAATTACACTTGAAAAACTTATAGCAAACAGCTAAAGTCACTCGTCAACAGCCCATTAGATATATACTTATTTCGAGCTTGTTAACTTATTAGAAAGCGACTAATAACTTTAGCTGTTTAACCCGACAGAAAGGGACCATAACTACGCGCTAGCTATGCTGGATTGAAAAGCCACAGATACGAAGCTTTCTACATAGCAGTAGACACCGTCGAAAGTTATCGACCTCTATCGCGATTTGGCGAGAACGATACAATATTGTTAGTGTATGTAGTTAGTTCCACACAGAAGCAGTCGTATGCAAATTAGTGCAGTGGTTTCTTAATTGCAAAAGATATGTATGTCTCACTCTCCGAGGAAAATAAAAATTCATGATTTCCAACAAATTTTCACGTTATAGCATATTAAGAATTAAATTACCGAGTACATTTTTTACCTTTGTAATAAACTACACATATCGAAACTTTCAAAAATGCCTCGTGTGGAAAACCCCTTGGTGTCTAATGACCATCTAGTGTGAAAACAATGACTTAAATAATAGACTTCTTACTTTTTCTATACCCGAAACATGATTAGAATAAACAGGAGAAGACGCATTTCAGCTTAAATCTGACAAATGCTCCTATTAGGATAATGTATTTGGGTTCTGGAAACTTGTAATATTCCGCACAATAAAACCTAGGTTTTGGTAGGCCTTTTAACTATATAAACAATATGTTGAGTAAAAGAAAGTTTTGGAATAAAGTAAACCCCTAAATCTTTAATTACATCAAGCCGAAGAAGACTAGACCCATCCAATGTGTAGTCAAACGAAATAGATTTAGCTGTATTAAGAAGAAATTTGTTAACATTTCATATCATCAGCATATAATAAGAAATACATATTTAAATCAGACGCAATATCATTAATAAAAATCGTAAATATCAACAACCCTAGGACAGAACCCTGCGAAACCCCAGAGCACTGGATAAACAGCTGAGTGAATTCCTAAAATTTAGGCAAACTAGATCGGAAAGTTCGTATACACGACATCTACCTGACCTCTCTGATCAATGATCTCATGGATATACTGACTTTTATGCAAACTAAGTTATTGATTGTTGAACGCCCCTCTACAGAGCCATACTGTTCCGGCAAGATGAAAGACATTTGAAATTAAATTTACCAAAAAAAATGTTTAAGTGTATATGCACAATATTTTATCCATCATCATCACCATCTTCTATATGATGCTGATGTTCCCGGATAAGTGATCCAATTTTTGTTAGTTAATGTTGAAACATGGCCATTTGATTTACTGGATTTTAAGAATTTAAAATCAGATTTTATTGCACAATGAGCAACTAAATCCTAGAACACCATTTTATCTTTTTCGGTATTGAAATATTTCACTTATTCGGATACAGCATATCTGAATATATAGCAAATTTACTATGCGCCTTATAATAATATTGCTTACATATTAATATGTTGTTACCTTTTTTTAAAAGAATAGCTGTAAGAAAAAACTGAAAACTTAAAAACCCTCAAGCATCACGTAGGCATTCAAACGACTCTTATTTGTAAGTGAAAAGTTTTTATATATTTATCTCAAGTGTACTTAAAGTGTTAAGAAGTTTACACATAAAGACATATGGAAATAAGTGTTGAGTACTGTCAGTTTAGAGAAACTCTGAGAATATTGTATTACGGAAGAGGCTATGAACAAGTAAGAAGTGAAAAGTACTTATTTGTATTGTAACCAGTGCTAACTTCTAAAAACTATTTGCGCTGTGTTAATGCTTTGTTTTTCAGTTACTAGACATAGTAACAGATGACATGTAGCATACGTGAAGTAAATAAGTATATTACAAAATATATAACTATGTTTTTATATAAGTATATTATTTCGTTTATTAAAAATTATATTTTTATATTTTTTTTAAATCATGCTAAATGCAAAAGAAATTGTCATTTAAAAATAATTAAATAATGGGCTTTCTTAACGAATAAAAATCAATTAATGTTAAGGAGACTTGCATAAATCGTAGCTACCTACTAGTTAAGTTCTTTTTAACACGCTTATATTAGCTTCACCTGTATGTATGTATGTATGTATGTATGTAACGGAATCTTTCAGCGTAATTTTCACCAATTTCAAGAAGTCTGATCAGCTTGAAAATTTGCACAGGGGTCAAGGACTGATGACAATACAATTATTTAATAACTTTGTTCTAATGTCCTGACTAGGATCATCAGAATAAAAACAATTTAGATTACTTTGCAGGTTAAGTGTATACAATCCATCAGTGTTGTTTCCAAGCAGGCAAGGCAGGGGCAGGGGACTGTAATAGATTCGTGCTCTTGCTTTTCACGTATAGATGGCGACCTGACAGAATTAGTTTTCGGTTTTCGCCTAATTTTAAATTAAAATTTTTTATAAATAAATAAAAATTTGATAATTTATAACAAAATTTCGAAAAAATACAGAATTCAAAATTAAAAAAAAAATTCTAAATATAAAATTTTGGAGTTTAAAAAAGTTTTGAAATACAAAATTTTGTAAATAATTTTGGATTGTGGAATTACATGATAAAATCAAATTTAAAAAATTTTAGAAATAAATAAAAATTTGATAATTTATAAAAAAATTCAAATAAAAATTTTTGGAAAAAATTTTCAATTGAAAAATTTTAAAATCCAAAAATTTAGAAAAAAATTCGAAAAAGACATTGAATTTTAAAATTTTTAAGAGCGTAAATTTTCAAATTCAAAGAAATTTTGATTTGAAAATTTTGGCAAGAATTTTGAAGAAAGTTTTGAATCTAAAATTTTGTAAAATTAGAAAGAAAAAAAAAGATTTTGATACGAGAACAAAAACGTTGACAAAAATTTTAATTTGCATATTTTATAGAAACAAACAAAAATGAAAAATGAAACTATAACACAAAGAAAGAGGAGACTGGAGAAAAAAAAATGTATAGAAAAACTATATGAAATGGAAAGGTTACGTAAACATGAATGAAATGAATTTAGATTTATTGTCAAATATAAGATATTTTAAAAATTAAGGCTCTTAATTATAATTACTTTTGTTATTGTTTTGAGACTAAAAATTAAGAAAATAAATTATAGTTTAAAAAAACTAAAAAAACACGCTTTAATAGTAAACCGAACTAAAAAGTAGAAAATAATTTTGAAGTATCAAGAGTTTGTTACAGCAATAGAAAATTCCGACAATCAATTACGACTAATTAATTGGGAATAAGATTAAATTAGAAATTAAATTATTAATAAAATAATTCAATTATAGTAAAAAAAAGCGTGGGGTGCTTGATATTAAATGTTACCATTATTTCAGTAGTGCAGCTATTTATAAAAATAAAGTCATTATGAAAATATAGTAAATTGCACCCCACGCTTTTTTTTACTATAATTGAATTATTTTATTAATAATTTAATTTCTAATTTAATCTTATTCCCAATTAATTAGTCGTAATTGATTGTCGGAATTTTCTATTGCTGTAACAAACTCTTGATACTTCAAAATTATTTTCTACTTTTTAGTTCGGTTTACTATTAAAGCGTGTTTTTTTAGTTTTTTTAAACTATAATTTTTATATTAAAAGCTGTCAGTTCCTTTCGTTTCCACGATTCGATCTTTAAATGCTCATTTTGCCGAACTTTTTTAATTTTGTTGAAATACAATTCACTCCCAGCAGCCTGATATATATTCTAAAAAAAAATAAAACAAAAATGTAAAATACTAAAATCTCTAAAGCGGAGCCATTTTCGACTAAATTATTAATTTTAGTTCAATATGTTCGCAATTTTCGACTGACTAATCAAGTTGGCCGGATAAAAATCTTACGAAAATCTTGTTAATACGGATTTATTTGACAGTGGACGTATAATATTTATTTGACTTATAGTATTTGTTGTTGAGTTCAAAATGCAGGGTTTGCTTATACCAACAGAGAATACGTCGATATGATAAAAGCTTTAGGAGCTTGTAACAATAACGCCCGTGCTGCCGAGCGTTTGTACAGGGAATTTCCGAATCGCCATCATCCCGATCACAAAACAATCCAAAATGTAGAAATACTTACTGTGGAAACAGGATGCGTAGCTCCAAAACGTCCTTTGTATGCCGATCGGCCTTGAAAATTGACATGGCAACAGGAAGAACGGTTACTGTAGGATTTTGAGAATAATCCTACCACCAATACACGCATATTATCAAGAAACAGGCATCATGTCCAATCCACTGTGCATAGATGTCTTCAAAGATACAGCTTGTATCGGTATCATGTAGAGCCAATTCAAACGCTGCATCCCGGAGACGACCAATTAAGAGTAAATATTTGCAGATGAGCATTACAAGAATTTCAGCGCTATCCAGATTTTTTCCATAATGTTTCATTTACCGATGAAGCTCATTTCAACCAACAAGGAGTTTTCAATCACCACAACTTTCATTATTGGCATTATGAGAATCCTCATGAAAAACGTCAGCGGAATCAGCAAAGACGTTGGTCTGTAAATGTTTGGATAGGTATTTATGGGAAAAGAATCATATAGGTCCATATTTTTTTCCAAGAATACTGAATGGTGTAAATTACAGTAATTTTTGCGAGAACATTTTGCCAGGTTTTTTAGAGGATATTCCTCTATAACAACGTGCAACTGTGTGGTTTCAGAATGATGGTGCGTCCGCACATGCCACATTACAAGTACGACATATTTTGAACCGCCGTTTTCCTAAAAAATGGATTGGGCAGTGTGGGCCAACACACTGGCCACTCCGGTCTACTGACTTGACTCCGATAGACTTTTGGTTATGGGGATACATAAAAGAAAAGGTTTATTTTATTGTGCCTGTTGGCGAGGCAGGATTCATGATTGCAGAAGTGTATTAACGAAAATGGTAATGTTTTTGAAGATTAGCCAAAGCCTGAAGGATATTCGTTTTTGCTATTTCTTATTTTGTATGTATTTAAATGTATTAATATTAAAAAAAATATATATATATAAATTTGAATTTTTCTTCATAAAATTTTCCGAAAACGGCTCCGATTTCGAGATTTTAGGATTCTACATTTTGTTTTATTTTTTTTTAGAATATGTATTCGGTCGCTGAAGAGTGAATTTTAATTTAACATGTATAACCAGAAAGTATTGTAAAAAAATCAAAAAATCTATTTGTAAGAACAATTAATTTCTGACAAACTAGTTAGGGCTAAAAATATTCTAAACTTGTCTTGTTTAATACATCTCTGAACAAAATGCTTTCGTGCAAATATTCAAATTCAGCAAAAAAAAACTGATTTAGTGTTCAAAATTTCATTACTTTATCTTAAATCGTTTCGAATATATATACACTGAACAAAAATCATCTTCAGGGTCGACTCTTAAAAAACTCGAGTTGTCTTGGAGTCTATTTGTCGACGTATGTTTATATGAATGTTAGGTAGGTCTTATTTTTTGTCATAGAATCACCCTGTGAAATATTTGTTCATGATTTCCGTATATTTTATTGCTCTATAAACAAGCTAGAGGTCAAAATTAAATTAGCTTTACCTAATAATTAAAGTAAGATAAAAATTTCTCGAAAATTATCAAAATTGTTGGAAAAACTTTCTAATCACTATTTATTTTAACTTTTGCTTTTGCTTTATTTTGCTTAATATTTGTATGCATTTTGGCGAACGCACCAAGACCTAAAATTACATATCATAACCATTTTTCAGACAATACTTAATGCCATGATTTCATTTATATCGAGTAGTTTTGAAAAAATATAAAATTTTTACCGAGTTAGAAAATAGTTCCCAGTTTTTAATTTATTTACAGTTATAAAAAAATCGTTCATAGTTTTTTGTAAAATACGAATTAATTTTTTACGTGAAAAACTATGTAAATTAATGGAAATTAGCATCTTTAAGGGAAAGAAATTCTTTTGAAACGAAAATCGTATAAAATTATGCATTTTTAAATCCTGTTTATTTTGTTTCGTTCTTGACATCCACAAATAAATATTGTGTAGTATTCTTAACCTATCCTAACCTGTGCAAGGTCACACCAAGAAGGTCGTTTGACGTTTGCTTGTTGGCGGTTGTTTAAGTTACTATTTTGTGTTTAAACTGGCTCAAAAGGTGTTTACTGTACAAACAAAACGGTCAAATGGTACACAATTAGCACGTTGGCCTGCCATTGAGAAATCACATCTTTCGCAGGTGTCACTTCAGGCAGCGTAATTGTTTATAAAACGTTTTTGTGTTCCGCGAGAGCAACAAACAGCTTAATGTTTTAATGCTTAAAATTAGAATTTAAGTAGGTAATACATATTTCTGAAATTATGCAATAGTAGCTTGACGCCAAATGATCTGTACGGTACGATACAGTACATTTGGCAGAATCTATTGTGTTTTAATATAAATGACAAATATCTCGTCACATCATTAAATAATTTAATGCTGCTTTATATCAAATTTAAATGGCATAAGAACACTGAAATAGTTGATGACATAATTATTTTTAGTGGGGAAAAATTTCATCTGCAAATCTAAACAAAGTAAAAAATATTTTTTACTGAATTAGAAAGGTATTTTAAGCTAATATAAATCAAATATCCTACAATTCCTATCAATGAAGTCATATGTATGTTCTCTGATACCAAACATTTAGGTATGCTAATGAACAATTCCACAGACAAAGCTCTATTCAATAATTGTCTAAAGAAATTAATCTAATTTACTAACCTGCTTTAATGAAACACTCTATAAATATCTAACTTCACTTTTTGGCAGTGGGAATACGACAATTCAACCGCAATAGATGAGATCTGACCTATTTCTGCATTTTTAGGATTGCTTCTTCAGGTGGCCTCCTTTAAATTGAATCAAATATCTAACTATAAAAATTATTATAAAAATTAAAATTATTTGAAGTTAAATATCGACAATGACAAAAAGTGACAGCCTGTCACTGAATTAAATATGACAATACCTACTTGAATAATGTTCAGCTTTTATGTAAAAGTTTTTATATATTTTTAGGTATTAATAATATTGTGTGAAACTAACTATTCAGTGGACAAAAGCCCTAACCTGCGTTGAATTACACCCACAATATCTACCCATATATTCTTTATTATTAGCTTTTGTAACATTTATTACTGAATTAGAAAGATATTTTAAGCTAATATAAATCAAATATCCTACAAGTTAGTTTCACACAATATTATTAATACCTAAAAATATATAAAAACTTTTACATAAAAGGTGAACATTATTCAAGTAGGTATTGTCACATTTAATTCATTGACAGGCTGTCACTTTTTGTCATTGTCGATATTTAACTTCAAATAATTTTAATTTTTATAATAATTTTTATAGTTAAGATATTTGATTCAATATAAAGGAGGCCACCTGAAGAAGCAATCCTAAAAATGCAGAAATAGGTCAGATCTCATCTATTGTGGTTGAATTGTCGTATTCCCACTGCCACAAAGAGAAGTTAGATATTTATAGAGTGTTTCATTAAAGCAGGTTAGTAAATTATATTAATTTCTTTAGATAATTATTGAACCGGTAGCTTGGCCTTCGCTTTCTCCCGACCTAACCCCGCTGGACTTCTTTTTCTGGGGATATCTAAATCAAAAAATTTACGCCACCGAAGTCGATACCCGTGAGGAATTGCTGTAGCGTATCAATGATGCAGCCAATAAAATTCGTTAAAACCGTTTTAGCATCTTAATAGCTTCGAGAAGTGTTACACGTAGGGCAAGACTGTATCAGAGGTGGAGGGTTTTTTGAACAGTCCTCCTTGATGTCAGCCGTCTGTTTGGAAACCTTCTGCCGTACTCGCGTTCTGCCGCGCAGCATTACCATCGCAAAAGCCATAAACAAATCATATCATAATTGTTCTAGATCAATAATGTGTATTACTGATTACATATTAAACTATTATTATTATTTATTGTTTAAATTGCGATGAAACTGACCAAAGTGGGATTAATTCAAGAGCGATTTTCTCAGAAACCGTTGAAGATAACAATTTGAAACAAGAGTACCTTTTTAACGTAAAACAGTTCGGGAAAACGGAATTTACTATCCAATTTGTTAAAAAGTCAAAGATCAAAAAGTCACACACGCAAAATACCAAGGGACCTCCCTACCCACCCCAATGGACCTTGTGGAAATAAATGAATTAGTCCATCAAATTGCTCATCAAAATCTAGCTGTGTATACCAAATTTCATTCATCACAACGCGATGGAGAGATATTGCAAAAAAATTATTTCCATTCCTCTCTCTTCAATGGGTCCCTGTACCCTTAGGAAGCATTTCCGGACCCATGTTCATATGAACTTTTTTACTTAGTTTTGATCATAGAATCGGCCTGTTTAGGGTTGGCAGCTAATTATGAGACATCCATAGAAAAATATATATTTTCTAAAATAATAGATAATAAAACCTATATCCATTTGTCGAAGATCAAAACAGTGACATATGAAGTTAAAACAAGGGAAAACTTTTTACTTTTAATTCCATTTAAAAATGTTGCTTGAGTAAAAAAATCTGCTTGTTAAAATGTACAAAAATACAGGTTTAAGTGAGTCAACATAATACGCAGGATGTCTCTTACTAACAAATTATTAGAAATACAGTAATACATTATGCGAATTATATTTGTTATAGGAGCAGAAATAATTTCTGTGTAGAAATATTTTTTTAGTGGAATTTGTCCTTTCATTCTCTAAAAATGTATTGTAATTTCATTCGCATTAGAAAATGTGTTGAAACGTTTTTTATATATACAATTCCTTGGTTTTTACAAATATTGTTGTATAGTTTAGACACAGGTAAAGGCGCAGTTTTGATGTAAGCAAACATCTAAGCAACGTACCGTTTCAATTTTTGTTATAGTATTTTATGAAATATATTACATTTTATTGGTATAAACTGCAAGTGCACATGTTACAACATATAATCTTATAGGTAGGTTTGAGTTTTGAGTTTTATTGAACAAATTTAAATTATTACATTGTAACAATAAGAATATATCAATAATAAAACTAACAAGAGTTGTATTCCTAAGTATCTCATCATTTTAATCTCCTGATACAACGATACAATAAAACAAAATAAAAAACAAACTGTATATAAAACTTTACCATATCTTGTTATACTGCACTTCTTCGGTAAACACACAACGAAATCATAAAATTATTATATTCATTAGATATACTATAGGTTTCAAAATGTGTGCAAAAAAAGAATATTCCATAATATCCTCTTTATTCATTGGAAACTAACAATTTTGGAAACTGTTTGTATATACAATAATTACTTTTGCCAGAATACGTAAAATATTTTCTATAGGTATAAAGACAATGATTTAAATTTGGTGAAAATAATTTGAAATCTAAAATTTTTCGTATTACTTTTAATAACTCGGCAACCTCGAGCAATGAAGACTCAGGCACAAAGCTCCCATTACCATATCAAAGTGAGGCGTGAAATTTGTGGATGAATAGACCGCATTGTCATGGAGATACCTATATTATCGGACCACTGCAGCATTTCATCAATTCATTTTTGGTATAACTGTAATTGATATTGTAGGTCATTCTTAATATGAAATTAATATTGTAGAGAGTCACATTTCATCATAGATCATTCGGATGTTGTTGGATTATTAATTAATTTACAATGTTGACAGGCTTTGCTGTAATTACTGCATGGATTTGCAAAAAATATCACTATGACATAGTTCAATAACTCACTCATATACAGGGTGTTACTATTAACAACAATGTTGTAACGAACTTTTAGTTTAATAATTCTTGTTCAACAAAAAGAGGAAATCAATTTTTTCATTGAAAATATAGACTGTAAACTTTGAAAGAGTTGTTCGAAGCAATAGGCATGTAAATACCACCCGGTTTATACTAAATAAATAATGTACCTAATTTCATTAAGAAATTACCTGAATACTATCAGCAGGTACTCCGGCTTGTCAGGCTGCTACCGGTAATTTTGGTCACAAATCTATAATACAAAAATAAACAATCCATGAACATCTGCGTCAATCCCTGACCAGTACATAAATTACAGAAGACTTTCATTCGTCGGAAAATACATACATAGTATAATATTTTTAATCATTCACAATCGCGCTATTACGGACTTGTGCAGAGGGATAGCCAACCCTACACAAGATTGACATAGCTGGATCGCCAAGCATATATCAATAAGAAAACAGTTCAACAGAATCACCGCCACTGAACAAGGTCGGATCGCCACACCATGTCCAGTCCCGCAAAGGTACGCAGCTGGATCGCCGAGCCTACGCACGAGATGCCCAACACCCTGTAGATGTATCTGGATCGCCGAGACTACGCCACATCTATTCAACTTTAGGGCACCCCCGGGTCGATGTACCTAGTACTAGCATTCCAATGCTATTCAGCATTAATTCGAATATTCAAACATCCCTCATTGCAGATTCTTAACAAGACAAATAGCAATCGTGCACACAATCAGTAGATTAACAACAGTGATGTTCAGTGATTACTCACCTGGTTTTAGGCTTTCTAAATATCACCACTCACGTATAACTATACTGTATCACACTAGAATTACTTCTGAACTATTTCCATTTTAAGGTCTTATTTTCATAAGAGAATATGTATATCAGCCGATGCTACAATATCGGCGAGCATGTTTAGTCTATCGACTTACAGTTTATTCTTTGTTGCTGAATATTGAATTAAGTTACAGTGAGGCTCGAATAAAAAACCTTTATTAATATAATATATAAAATAAAATAATTCCTACATTCGGCCATCCTGTTTACACCTCGCCTCGAGGTGACTCTTCCTCAGAACCCTCTTTATCTGGATCTGATTGGACAATACCATCATCATCATTGTTATAATCATCATCAGATTCATCAGAAACCCCTTGTGGTAGAATCCAGGGTTTCATTTTATCCACAGCTGCAACGTTTTCATATTTCTTGCCTCGGGTTCGAGTGCTGCCTTCCATATCAGTGACTACATAGCGATCATTATCTAGAACTTTTTTAACAATCATAGGTCCTGCGTATGGAGGAATCAATTTTCTGCTAGTGCCTATAAGAGGTTGACCTACTTTTTCTATCATAACCAGATCCCCTTCTTTGTACTTCCTGGCAGCTTTTCTTTTCTTATCGAACTGCTGCCTTTGCAGTTCCTGTTGTTCCATTATTCTCTGGCTAGCCTCCTTTCTGACGGCTAATAATTCACCAATCACCACGGAAGCATCAGTCACAGCTTCGACCAATTGGATATCACTGCCACCTCTAGGTTTGTAGCCATATAATAACTCACTTGGAGTCTTGTTAGTAGCTTTTGCAGGGACATTGTTTATGGCAAACTGTACTTGCGCTATACTCTTATCCCATTCGTCTTCCTCGCTAGTCAGTGTAAGTAGAGCACTATGGATCGTTCGATTAAAACGTTCTACCTGCCCATTGGCTCTTGGTGTGGCAGTAGCGTTTAAGACATGCTTAATAGAATGTATCAAGCAGAACTCATGAAACTTCTTCGAGGTATAGCAACTACCTCTATCTGATATTAAAACGCTTGGTGCTCCAAATAAAGAAACAATTTCTTCTAGGAAGCGTATTACATATTTAATTTTGGTGGTTTTCACTGGCTTCATTATGACATACTTAGTAAAAGCATCCACAAGTACGATAAGATGAACATTGCCTTGCTTTGATTTAGGGAATGGTCCAAGATGATCTATGTGAACCATGCGGAATGGTACAGACGGTTTTTCTATAGGGTGCATAAATCCTTCTTTTCTGCCTGAAGTTTTCTTATTAAACAGACAGGAAATGCAGCAACTGATATATCGTTGAACATAGTCTCTCATTTTAGGAAACCAGTAGTGTTCACATAATCGGTACAAAGTTTTCTCTATTCCGAAATGGCCCATTTCATCATGTGCTGCTCTGACTACATGCTGTCTCATGCCACGGGGTACCACCCAATTCCTTTCGCTGTTATTCTATAGACACGACCATTACGTAATGCATAGTTTTTATATACACCACGTTCATAATCGGTCTGTGGCGGCTTCGACAGTACTTTACGGATATCTTCTATCTTTGCGTCTGTTAATTGCGCTGAGAGGACCCAGTCGGCTTGTTGGATCCTGAAAACAGTTTCTTCCGGAGGTTCTTCACTAGAAGAGGGATTACGACTCAATGCGTCGACATGCTTCATTCTGTTTCCCGGCCTGTACTGGACAGTGAAATCATATTCCTGCAACTGTAGCCACCATCGGGCAATACGGGGCAAAAGTTGCTTTTTCGCGCTAGTTGCCTTTAGAGCATTACAGTCCGTAATCACCTCGAACTTTATACCAACTAGATATGTTCTGAATTTCTTTAGGCTCTCCACAACTGCCAAGGTCTCTAGCTCGTACGAGTGATATTTTACTTCAGCTGCATTAGTCTGACGACTATAATATGCTACAGGATGCATTTTGCCATCGGATCCTTGTTGCATCAAAATTCCCGCTACTCCGTGGGAACTGGCGTCTGTATGTACTTCCGTCTTTCCATTAGGAACATACAAAGCTAATGTAGGTCTAGTAATTAGTCTTTCTTTAAGAGTCATAAATGCGTGTTCTTCTTTTTCTGTCCATTGCCACTTACTGTCTTTCTTAAGAAGAGCTGTTAAGGGCTTTGCTAACAGAGCGTAATCTTTGATGAAGTGCCTGAAATACCCCGTTAGTCCTAGAAACTGTCTTACGTTACGCACGGACTCGGGTTTTGTAAATTCTTGTACAGATTTAATTTTTAGTTCTCCAGGCCTGATCCTTCCATTACTAATTTCAAATCCCAAATATGTAATAGAAGTCATCAAAAAGGAACATTTACTTAATTTTAGTTTAAGACCTTCCTTTCGTAACAGCTCTAATATAGTTTTTAAATTTTCAAGTCCTTCTTCAATAGTTTTAGTATGTATCAATATGTCATCTAAGTATACCGCGGCTATATTCTTCGCTGGAGCCAAAATCTTGTTCATGAGCCTTTGAAATACGCTTGGAGCATTAGAAAGCCCAAAAGGCATTCTATTGAACTCAAAATGACCTTCAGGAGTTACAAAAGCCGTATACTTCTTTGATTGTGTTGATACTGGTATTTGATAATACCCTGATCTTAAGTCGAGAGCAGTGAAGTAGTTACATCCATGCAACCTGTCGAGTTGGTCGTCAATTCTGGGGAGAGGATACCGGTCCTTTACGGTTTTCTGATTTAGTCGTCTATAGTCAATACATAGTCTGCTTTCTCCATCTTTCTTTTTTACCAAGAGTACAGGAGAAGAATAGGGAGAATCAGATTCCTTGATTATATTAGCTCCCAATAACTGGTCTACCATAGACTGTACAATATCTTGTTCAGATTTAGACATTCGATAAGGTCTATAATAGAATGGGGTATCGTCGCTTAAATTTATTTCAAGTTCTGCTGATTTTGCACAACCCAAATCATCAAAGTCTGAAGCGAAGCAATCTGTGAAATTAGAAAGAAGGTTTTCTAAAGCTTCTCTTTGCTGTTGATGTAATGCACCACATTTGATTTCAGTTGGATTTAATTCTTGTTGTTGACGTTCTATCAACATAGTCCTTTCTTCTGGTATGTTCGGTTCTGGTATACAGCTCATGGCCCTAACCACAACATTATCTTTCTTAAACACTATATCACTATTACTTAAATTTATAACAGGAATAACTATCATTTTATGTTTACGAACTTCTATTACTAATCTAGGTATACAATATTCTTGCCCTTCTTTAAGTCTTAAACTAGCTTCGATATAAGCGTCACCCTCAAAATTACTTTCACTATATACTTGTACATGTGTAACACTATCAGGTAAAGCCACAACGTTGTTCTTTACACGAAGTACCACTTTAATAACTTTTGTAGCATCTGTGTCAATATTGTAAACATTCCGTTTCATTAAAGTAAGCGATTCAGAATCCTTTACTACCAATACACCTGCGGATTCAGTAACTGGTTGCCCTATCAAAACTGGGATTTCTTGTACATGGTCAGGTACCACATCTACCACTGTGTCTATTTCAATGTTGTCTACTGTAAGTCCTACTTGACATGAGCCCAATGTGGAAATCCTGTTATTGCCATAGCCTACAAGTACTTTCTTTTTTGAGTAGTCACACTTTAATCCAATTTTATTTACAAGACTTAGCTTTATGATGTTACAAGTACTTCCAAAATCCACGTAAGATTTAGTTGCATAGCCATTAACCATTATATCTTTATAGTACTTTGCATTAGGAGCCTCTGTAAGATGGCTGTCTAGTCAACTGACGTTTGACGTTTTCGGAAGGTCCTTTCTAGTGCAGGCATTTCCTTCGTGTCCTACAGCACGACATAACTTGCACCTTGGTGGCAACTTACAGTCGCGAGATATGTGTCCTTCCTTTCCACAACGGAAACACTTGATTTTTGTATCCTTAACATAAGGACGTTTAAACCGATTGTGATGTCCTTGGCTCTGAATCTTACTTGAGGATCTTTTCAACCCAGAAGAGGATGGCTGTGACGGATCTGTTATTGTTCTCAGGTAACTGTAAAGTTCTTCAGGTGTACCATATTTCCCTGCCCTAGCGGCTGTTTTCACGTGAATCTCAGTCAGACCACCAATTAGACAAGATACAGCATCAACGCCCTTGATTTTACAACCATTTATCACTGAGGGAAAAATAGTCTCATGTGCCACATTAATGCAACAATTTAGTATTCTAAATACAACTATAAAATATTAACAGAATATAAAACTACTATTACTATAAATTTATAGAACTACTTTGCTAGCTGGGTAATAACCACTCGCAAAAGTTTATTCGAAGCGAAAGATCCCTTGGAAGTAAGGCTTGTAGCCGCTGCACGTGAAATGGATACAGAAAGTTGTGCCTTAACGTTCACCAGACTGTGGATAGTGATATCCCAAATTGCAATTGCCTCGACGGCATTTAAAATCTCTTCCTCGAGATTCACAATTTGTCTAGGTTTAATAGCTCTCCCATATTGTCCAGGCCTCGGCCGCAAATTGCCAGTTTCTCTACCCTGCTAAACCACACGTAAAAAGGCTTAACGTCTCGGATATCTTTGGTGAAACCTTCGGGCATATAAATGAGATGCAGCCACTGAATTTTGATGTGAATCTCGTTTGTCAGTTCTTCGTTTGACAAATCATGCCTCATACTTTTATAATAGTGATATTTGCACGACCACAACTGATAACAATGTACTGCTACAAATATCAAACATATCGTTCTAAATTGTTTACTTTATGTTGCGATCACTGTTCATATTCATATATTACAAAATAAATAATTAATATTGACTAGAAATCACCGAATCTATTTGATCTATAGTGATTTTCCGGCTTGTTATGCCGTGATCCAGATAACTGGTGGCTGTCAGTAACAGAATTAAAGTGCACATCCCTAGCCTTAGCTGAGATTCTTTCACCTGCCCTTATTGTTTTTGGGATAGCCTCTGTGGGGGGGGGGGGGGAGTGAATCCAGTGTCAGTACCCCTGGGCCAGCGCATATATTGATTTCAGTTCTTGTTGTTTGGTGTTTTGACTGCTACCGTCGGAATCGCTCTTCAGATAACAACATTCTTTTAAGACATTTTGTAACCGCCTCTGCAATTGTCACATCGCATCTTTTAAACGTTTCGCTGTTCTTCACTACCGACATCTTCAGCGGTGACTCAGCACGAGCTTCGCTGCGACCGAACTCAGTGGTTACTCGAAAAGTTTATTAAAAAATAAGAGGAAGAACGCGTCAGAATTCCGCTGTTGCTGTACGTGTCATTATTTGTAGGCAACCCTGTATATTCAATGGGTCTTGGATAATTGCTAATACAACCGTTTATTTCCAATTGTAAATCCTAATGTCCTTGGAAAAATTTACTTTCTATGCATTATGGAAAGAAAAATTATTATTGAAAGTTCTTCTAATAGAAAGCATAGGTAATACTCGCATATAAAAATGTGTATTCATAGGTGGTTTACAATATTTGTTATATTAAAAAAAAAAAAAAAATACAAACGGACTATCTTCGTCAAAGGTACGTTGAGGGCAGAAAAGATAAAATGGACACATGGAAAAGATTAGTTCATTGTGCATCGGACTGAGATATAAGAACGCACAGGTTGTATTGTTGGGGGTTGTGGATACAAACAATGCCTTGATCGGGTATGGAAAACCCCAGCCCCACGTGAAATAACATAGTGCTTTCGTTTTTATGGGCGATTGATCGTTTTATGCTCGATTTAAACCTGATGGACACTTTCTGTAACAATCAGTAGCTTATGGCGTTTTTTATACTTTGTATCTTGTGCCGTTGAAAAAATAACATCGCATAGTTCCACGAAAATGTTCAAAAGAGCAACAGAAGCAAAAGTTATTTCTGTTTGTACACGTATAGTTCTGGGGCTATTTGCTATGGAACACTTTTAAAATGATTATTTAACGACAATGGCTGTTTAGGGAATGTGTTATTTTCCTTTTTTTCAATATATCTTGAGGCAAAGGTTTACTAATATTTAATTAAAAGTTCTGTGCAGATATTAAATATTTACCTAATTCGTAATATAAGAATAATGTATTCGCACATGATATTTGGTTGCTGCGGAATATCATTAAATTTAGGATCAAGCCGAATTAAATATTATTATGTATTTTGTCAACGACTATTCTATCAAATGTGCATATGTTTCCTAAATAATAATAATATCCAATATTCACTGGTTTCAAAGAATCGGGAATGAAATAACAAAACAAAAATTCTCCGGTGATAGGAATTCATCCTGAACCTTCTGTGTGAAAGAATGATAATAGACGTTTACTAATTAAAGTTTCATTTGTTTTTTTTTAATCTATCAAGTTACCAAATGCCAAACTTAAAAGTAAAATGTTTTGACAGTTCTGTATTGTGTAATATTTTCAGTAAAAAGTTTGATAAAATATATACTATTCAACTTGCATATAATGACTGAAATTCACTCGGATGATTTATGTAGATGAGTGTTGTAAATCACCCGAGTAAATATAGCCATCGTTTAATAATGTACTATTATCACATTATTATGCTAGTACGTATACTTTATCTCATCGTTATTAGGGAATAAAAAAACTGCCATAAAAACATCAAAGACTTCCGCGTGTTTCTTGTCAGCAATTTGACAGGAGTTCAATTTCGCCAATAATAATTTAAAATAAAATTAAGTATACAATAATGGAATGTAATTATGATGACTGTGATTAAATTTGAAAAGAAAAGACAAACGGAAAATACATTTTGATCAAACGTTCGATGTTATTATGAAATTTTAAATTATTATTGTCGATCAAGAACCACGGAGCCAGGTTCTCTGCCAGGAGACTAGGATTGGGTAGGGTAAGGGTACATATAATAAGTTAAAATATACTTGTTTCAACAGAAACCTTACAAAAAAAATGTTAGCAGAAAGTAATTAGGTATATAAAAATATTTTAGGATATAATTATATCCTAGCGATATATAGATATAATATATAACAAAAATAATATGTTGGATAGACAACGTCCGATTAATAATGATGAAGCCACTTTTATTTAGTACAAGCAATTGGTGCAGTTTTGTCTCCCACAATTCTTTATGACATATTCGACGTATTTATTTTCAATTAGCTGATGTAATATTATTTACCTCGCTTTGGTCAAATTTTGGAAAGGTATATTTATTTCAATGACTCTTTTTAGTTGGCTCCATATTAATTTAATAGGATTAAAAACACATTAGGATGTAGGTAATATATGCAGCAACTCATCCTTCTTCAAACTAGCACATACGTACGTACGTATGGTTTTTGAGAAAGTCTTGAATGGCATAGAGCGTTGTCTAATATAATGACACTATTATTAAATAATCTGTTTTTTTCTTATGCAATCCGTTCTTCCTCACTGTGTTTTATATTTTTATATACATTATATCTAATTAAATGAGCTTGTTCATGTCGTGAATTCCTATTTTCTATATCGTCTATCCCAATCTCCGCATTTTCCATACCACTCTTCATTTGATTTGTTACTTGTACGATGTTGAGGTTTTTCAAAGAAATCCTTCTGAGATTTGAATATTCTCTCCATATCTTATTGGATACTTATGCAGTATCTAGCACCACAATATTTTTAAGGCCAAAAAACGAATATACTGTAAATACACTAAGTACTCTTATTGCGAAAGCAAGACAAGGTCAAGAAAAAGTAAGACAACATGCCAAGACAATTAAACAATTATTACACTTTCTTTATTTCATACTTGCAGATAATTGATCGCAGTAAATACTGGAGCATTTCTATGACACAAGAGTACTTTTTGTGTTTAAAATCGACATAAAAAAAACTACTTAAACTCTGACAAGTACTTTTATAACGGTACAAAAGTTATGAAGAAATGATTTTCACGATAAGCTGACCCCGAAATGATAGCCTTCAACCCAAACTAAATTTAACTCATCAAAGATTTTGTAGTTATGGATCAAAATTACGATAGTTGTTTAAAATTTAAAGCTCCATATGGCGTATACGAAAAAAATCTACACTGTCTAAACTACACTGCCAAAATTGGGACTAATTTTTGTTAATTATGATAGTTATGTATGTATATTTAAGTGAATGTTTTTAATTAATTAAGTATATCTACAAAATAATGTAATTACATAATAGAAGTTCAGTAAAACAAACTGAAATATAAAAGATACTAGATAAAGATAATAGATAGATAGAGATGTATGCCTAACTGAGAAATGGGACACACTGCATATATTCTTACCAAAACTTGTAATAAACGATATGTGTTTTAATATAACTAATACCGTTATCTTCCTGTAACAAGGATTTATACAATTTTACAGAATCAACCAGGCTGTTTTTACACAGAAACAACGCCATAAATAAATAACTACATCGTATTGTTTTAAAATACCATTAAGGTGAATATTATCAATTTTGTAATGCGTACAGATAATTTGAAAGATTTATTTTAATTTAGTGTATTAGTCCAGTCAAATGTTGGTTTTCGCGTTAAAAAGAATGCGTAAGTTTGTTCTCAGCAGTTAGATATGTTTTTTAGAGTGCTTTCACAGTCTCTTATTCTTTGCCTGAACCTTCCATTGCCTAAGACCCTTCAGCTGGACCTTCTAGAGTTCAAAAAACATTGCCTGGGCCACCTACAACAAAACGGAGACGACTAAAATAATTGGTCGTATGAAATCAGGTATTTCCTCATACATCCCTTCTTTCTTTTCCAGATAGAGAAACTGAAGTATGACCCAATTTTCACTCATTTTATAACACATCCTGGATTAACTATGACTATTTTAACCACGTGCTCAGGAAGGACTAAACGACAATAAAAAAAATTATTCCAGAATTTTAGCTCAATATTTAATAAATGGGACAAAACTCTCTTTTCATACGGAAAATCGGCGCCTATAATATGCATCGACTGAGATGGCTTAGATCCATAGACGAAACTTATATCTTTCAACAATATCTACTACCATGCGGTCGTTTTTTTTGCAGCATATCTAAATGCAGAAACGACAAAAATTAACATTATTATTAGTAATAATACCTGATAGATAGGTCGTTTTTCATTATTTCGTTACAAACTGGCAAAACTACAACATTTTCATTCATTATAACCACTCACTACCGATGAAACATACTTCCTGTAGGTACAGCTAGATAAAACACCTATTTATTATAACAAAAGGAATAGATAATAGAAAACTTTAAATGTACCCGCGGCAGTCTTGCCCCATAACCTAGAAAACCAAACCGGCGAACTATATTGTGGGAAAGTATCTGCACCCAACACAAATTTCTTTATTTAATAACTATCAAACGTTTAAAAATTAAAAAAGGCACTAAAAACCGAAGAAGACACAAAACTACAACGTAAATACATGGTAAACACAGGAATTAAATTATGACTTGAATTTTACGGTCCTGTTGCTAGTTACCTACGTTCCCTACTCCGATTCTGTAAACGTGTGGCGGACAAATCGCATAGGCGGTGTTAAATAAGGATTTAATATAATTTCAAAAAACATTTTTTTCGCTTTATAAATCAGTTTGGAATTTTTTTGAAGGGTGATTCCGTTAATTCTTAATTTTCTCTATTGTATACATACATGACTATACACACATATTTCATATTCAGCCTTATATTCAGTGTAATACACCTAATATGTTGTAAATATAATTTGTTAATGTTTTCATCAATCATGCTTTGCCATTAATTCATCCAAAACAACATATTTTAAGAGTAATACATCGAAAATATAACTGATGTAGATGGACAGGTAGGAGAGGTCATTTTGGCTATAGGGCGTAGAAGACATGCTTAATTTAATAATTAATTTTCGTTTTGCTCCTTCTACCGTTATGTGAAAATTCAATGTTAGAGACGTTTATTGTAGGAAATTTAATATACTTTTACTCAGTATACGGGTTTTGTTGGTAAATGTATATTTTTCGAGTTGTAGAGGGCAAGAATGGGCGTTTTTGACGTTTTCGCAGAAGAACCAAAAAAACCCTGCCAGCGCCCTCTGCCTATCAGATAATTAACTTTAATATTGTGTAGAGTGCTCATCCTCGAAAAATCCATAGTTTTCGAGATACAAGCGAAAAACTGAAAAACATTTTTAGGTTTTTTTGTGCATTATATTGTAAAGCCAACCACCTACAAGGTAGCGAACTTCAAATTCAGATTTAGCATTCCATAAACCATATAGAACCGCTCAGAAAAAGTCATTTTCAATTTTGTTATGAAAACGGCAGTTTTGAACACCGATTGACTGGATTATACTAAAATGTTTCCGTTAAGTGTTCCGTAGAGTTGAGTTTTCGTGTAAACAAATGCATATTCTGGGTACATTTTGAGGCCACATGTCTATTTGAAATATAGTAGGGATCTGTACGTACGCTAGCAATTTCAACAAATTTTCAACACTTTATAAAGACTACAAGATTAATACATATCGCTTTACTAAGATGAGATAAATAACATTTACAATCACTTAATAATTACTTCCTTTTCAGCAAATAAAGTAAAAGGAAGCATAGTGAACCGTTTCTACATGATTAACTTTTGTTTTTGTTCTTCTTTTATTTCATACATTTTATTTTTATTATTATTTTACGAAACTGATCAAAAAAAATATTTATAGTGATGATATTCATAAATTTTTATACCAGAATCTTAGTCTTTGCAAATATCTTCCTCAAAACTAATTGGACGATATTACAAAATCATCATTGTTTATTTATGTACTGGTAAAAATAGATACATTTGGGCAACAGTAATATTAATTAAAATTAATTAATTAAAGTTCCACTGATTTGTTGTAGAGTGGTAAGGGGTCATAGTTGATATTGCTGCAGATGAATTTGATATTTTTACATATTTATTCATTTTTCGCAACAATTGTTTAACTTGTAACTAAACTCTTTTATGGTAATAACAAAAAACCATACGATCTACTAATTAATACTTTATAAAATGTGTAGAGGTCAAAAATCCAATGGCGTGTTCTATGGCCAAAAATATGGATTTTTTGTTATATAAATGTGTGGTCTTACGACAGCCATTGTCCAGCTACAGTGTGTCACAAATTTAAAAAAATCAATTTTTAATTTCTAATTTCTATACCGTTTCAGATAATTTAACCAAATTCTGTGTACATATTTAGTATTACAGTAGGTGTGAAACAGAAACCAGCTTTAGAAACTAACCAGTGGCGGAGTTGAGGGTGTCACTATTTGGCAAAAAAATATATTACCCTGTATAATATTACAAATAAAATAGGTCACCATATGCACCATTACATTATCTTCGCGTTTTGTCTCTTTACACTTTTTTGTATTCCAAACCGATTAGCAACAATAGTTATTTATGCAACAAGTGCAAAAAGTAAGTGTCTATTGCATGTGACATGAAATTGTCCAATGAGGTCGTTAGGCCGAGTAGGGTAGGACAACACGTAGAGTGCAATAAACACTTTTTGTACGAGTTGCATACAATATTTTTCTTACTTTCATGCAAAAACCAAAAAATATTTTATTTAGATGGCGCAAGTGTAGAAAAATAAAAGGCGTAATTTAATAGCAAAATATATAACAATTAATTAGCACAGGCAATTTGCATTGAGAAAGTTAGGAACTAATATGTTAGGAACATTAATCGATTATACAGGGTGTCCCATAATGATGTGCGCTCCTTTGAAGGGTGTGTTCCTTGCGTCATTTTAGGGGGAGTTCTTGCTATAAAATTTTTCGATTTGAGTCCTCCCTAACGAGATAACGTCCTCCCTAACGGTCAAAAACGGTTAAACTTATAAATCTGAAAATCGGTGACTACATTTAGTTAATTGAGTGACATTGTTGAATATGATTTTTATTTTTACCAAATGTCTACAATGGTGGCAACCACCAACCTCTGTTGTTTTTTTAATTAGAACTTTTTTTTCTAAACGTTACTCGATATGAAAAAATTACAGTAAATAGAACAATCAATTTACTAAATTTTTCCTCTTTTAGTATTTTTATGCAAAGACACGCATTTTCTTAAAAAAAAAATAAAATCCACATCCATACATATCCTCGAGTGTGGAGCAAGCAAGCAAGCAAATAAATCATATGAAACGTAGTAGGCTGGTGGTTTTGAATATGTGCCAAATTTGAATCATTTTTATCAAGTAGTAAACTCAGAAATTGGCTAATGCCCCGATCAGCTTTGAATTACATTTAAAAAATCTATAGCAAATAGTTAACATATACCGGTTTCGAACTTATTAGCTCTCGTCAGTACGCCACAGGTCAGGGGCGAGTCAACTGACTGACTAACCCTAGTTCATGTCTCTCAAACCCGACGTACCTCAGTATACGAAATATAGCACAAATACATCTAGCGGCTACCTATTGACAATTATTTTATGCTTATAGAAAACACTTCGAATTTTTCCTTTCAAATAAATACTTTTTTCGACTATGTTAGGGAATTGTGTTTTTTCATGCTGTCAAAATTATTAAACAATCGACTGAAATACATATTTTAATGTTATGATCTAATCTAATAATATTATGTTAGATAATATTTTTAGATATTATATTATATGATATTTTTTCCAAGCCATTTGTACCCATATTTATTTTTATTACAGGTTTACTTTAATAAAATGAATCATTGTAGTAATAAGAATTTCAAATTTGAAATAGCTACTTGTATCGAATACCAGAACACGGCGTGACGATGTTCTGCTGTTAGTGGGTAATTCTGACGGACCTGTTGAGTAAAAATGTTGATTTAGCAGTTTCAACGATGGAACGAAGAACAAATACTTATTAAATACTGCAGCAATCGGGATTATCTGATATTTATTAAATATTATCAATAGATTTGTAGTGTATAAAATCAATTGTATTATTACTGATAACAATGTTTATTTTCATTGCTTTTACAATAATTATGAACGCTGCGAAAAGTGACTGTACATTTCGAAGCCATCTCGAACGACGGTTATTATAAATGTACATTGAGCTACAATTCCAAAAATTATATTTTTTGATTGTCTTTAAATTTCCCTGAGTACATAGTTAAAATTTTAAGTTATCTAACAGGCGACAGGAAAAAGAGATACATATTTTAAAATATACTAGAAAAAATAAATAATGCAGTTTTCATCATTTTTTGTTATGCCCTTGTTCTGAGTATTATAATATCTATCTACCAACGAATTCTAACTCCTAGAAAGAGGCTTTTCAACAAAGCAAATGTCAATAACGGGCACAAGTTTTCGGTACGATCGGCATCATCAATGAGTGTTCAGAGATACGCGGGCGTTTTTCACAATATAATAGTGATATTTTTTAAGTTTGCTTTGGAAGGAATACATTCATTGTGTATCTAATATTCTACAATATTTGTATTTATATACGAGGTATGGCAATTAAGTTCCGGGAATTTGTCAATGAAAAAACAAGCAAATTAAATTTCGCCAAAGTTTTATTATCGACCTTCACAATAGTCTCCCTTTAACTATACACAATGATTCCAACGTTGCTCCCACGATTGGAAGCACCCTTGGTAATCCTCCTCAGTTAACCCGTTGAGCACCACGGTTACAGCTTCTTTGATCTGTACGCCGCCATGATGAGTTCCTTGAGGTGCAACTTCATCTTGGGGAATAAAAAAAATAGCAGAGGGCAAAAACTCTCGCACAATGAACGAAGAATGGTCTGGCGCGTTGTCGTGGTGCAAGATCTAGCCGATCTCGGCGACTTCCAGTCCTGTCTGGCCGGCAGCAACATATTCACGATGAATGATGCCGTGGATATCGAAAAAAAACGATCATTGCCTTCAGTTGTGACTTGGACATCCCCGCTTTCGTTGGCCGCTCTCCACCCTTTTCCACCCACTGCTGACTTTGTTTACGGGTCTCGGGGTCATACTCAAATATTCAGGTCTCATCTCCAGTAACTACCCGACTTATCTGGTCTCTACCGTCGCTCCGAATGCGGGATAACAAATCCTCGCTGATCAATTTTCGCATATCTTTCTGTTCACGGATGAGAACTTTTGGCACCATCTTTGCGCAAATCTTTCGCATATTCAAATTTTCGTGTAACATCTTGCGAACCGTTTTTTTGTTGACATTTAACTCGTCAGACAATGCACGAATGCACGCAAACGGTACGAGAGGTGACGGGAGCTCCTTCACGTGAATTGTTTTCTACCGATTCACGCCCCTCCTTGAAACGTATTGTCCATTCAAACACGCGTGTTTTCGACATGCACTCGTCTCCATATATCACCTGCAATTTTCGAAGGATTTCCGAGGGTTTTTCACCAGATTTCACTAAAAATTGAACACGTTGCTTGTAATTTGAGTCATTCATTTTCACGACGCTACTAAAAAAGTTACTTCCAAAAAATACACATAAAACACAAACCAAACGTGCTTCAACTTTGGACTGAAACTAAAAGGAAGGTCCCCCTCTCTAGAAAATCGTTTATGAACGATGCAATGTTGCCAGTTTCCGAGTTATAACTAAATTCCCGGAATTAAATTGCCACACTAAATATTGGAAAAGGTGAAGTTTTCAAATGCTAAATACATCGCTATTGCCATTGTGTTACTTTGTATATCCGTGAGTATACCTTGTTTTTATTAAATGGGCTTGTTCAGCATGTTTTTAATGTCTAGTACTTTAAAATTAATTACAAATCTCCAGCGAGCGAGAATGAAGCGTGACCAGGCGCTACATCACGTTACGCATAAGCCCAGCGATTGCGCTTGGACTCAATGGTAATTACATGCGTATTGTTCCTATTGCGTACTACTTGTTTGACTTAGTATGAGTACAAAAAAAATTTTTATGTATTGCATAATTTCAGAATGCACAAATAAAATTACAAATACGGAAAAATTATTTATTTGTTTGCCAAAATACCAAAAGCAAAAAAGGGCATGGTGACGTGCAATATAGAGATCTATTTTTTTTTGTTTAGTAGTTTTGTCTTAAGTGTAGGTTGAAAAGGTCGTAGAAAAATATTTTTATTTAAAACCCATGAAATGTGGGAGAATATAATTGCAATCAGAAACGTTTCGTATTACACACTTTTAAGTCTTGACTATTGACACAGAAAAAAACTTTATAGAAGAATTATTACGTAACATTTTGGGAAGTATATTTAGAACAATAGTTTTAAAGCTTCTACGGCTGGTGCTGCTATTTAATCTATATAGTGATTTTCCAGGTGGTTGAGCTGTGACCTAGGTAACAGAATTATCTTGCATGTTACTAGTCTTAGCTGAGATTATTTGATCTGCTCTTGTTTTTCTCGGGCTACGTTTTGTGGATAGCGGACCTGTTTTCGGTACCCCTGGGCCCCCTCATCTAATGATTTCGGTTTCTCTATTTCAATTGCTGTATTACGGCTGCTACAATCAGCACTGCGCTTCCGATAACAGTGGTCTTCCTAGATATCACTTAGCAGGCATTGTATTTTGTTAAAATATTTTAGAGAAAACTGTAAATCCAGTTAAAAAATAAAATAATTAATTTTGTTTTTAAAATCATTTTGATTATAAATTAATCAAACATCGAAATTTTTAATTCAAAAATAGGCAGTATAATTTTGCGAAAAGATCTATTTTAACTTTGTCATTTTATACCCTTACTTTTTTGCTTACTACTTACTTAATCAATTATAAGTAAAATATAGAGTAATAGTAATAATATATCAAAATAATAATAACTAAATAAAAATTAATTTGGTTACCTATAGCTACATTTTATAAATCCAAACCTAAATGGATGGACACGAGAAAAAAAATGAGTGGAATGACACAAAATAGAAAAATTATTTAATATATCAATAACTTTGTACTTTATTCTCTTCTTCTTAATATACAGCCTTTCTGTTTATTAAAGTAGTCCGTAATCGTGGACATACCTAACAACTTCTGGTAGATTGTCAGAATCAGCTTACTAAATTCAGTTTTAATTGAACATATTATGTATATTAAAATATTTACAACACAGTAACGAAACAATACAGCAATCTATGATCGGGTATTAGCGTGCTAGCGGTAGATCTCCTAGTTTAGAGTTGCGTGTAATGACGTCCCAAGCGGGCGCACCATTTTTGAGACTATTATAGCACCAATTTCAACCTCTTATATCTCGAAAATACAAAAAGTAAATCATAAAATTTTAAGGATGTAATAAGAGTATCATGTACTAGGTATACAAAAACGCATAAAAATCATATAAAATAAATTTGACTGAACAAGGTTATGGGTAATATTGGTAGTTCTTTATCTAGATATTGGCTACAACTAAAAGTAATATATTACATTCACAAATAGGGTTCCCAACTTGAGCATCGGTTATTCCAGAACAAATGTTTTTACGTTTGTAAATAATTGAAACAAAACATCAAACATCAGAAATTAATATAAATATATATTGCACACTTTTTTTATTTTTAAACATAAAATCGATAATAAAATACACTAGTTACCTTTATCTTTTGGTAAGAGGAAAAAACAACATAAATCCACAAACATAAAACATAACTTTGGTAACTAGGACTAGGAATTAGGTAAATGGTAAGTACCTACTTAACAAAACTAATAAATATTATTGACAAACAAACTACAAAATAAACCCTTTTTACTTTCCATTGCTACTTAATCTATATTTTTGTTGAGATTGAGCAGCCTGAAGCAGTTTTTGGTCTGATTTAACTAGAGCCAAAAAGTCCTCACATTTTAAATCAAAATTTAGTCTCACTTGTATTTCCGATTTTACTTGAGATAAATTCTGTCGATGTCTTTCCTTGGTCCACAATGCTTCCATAATGCTGAAAACACGTTCGCAAAAAGCATTGCCGACAGGAATCGACATTATGTATTACACTAACATTTCATTTAAGTTATCACTAGCAGCATCAATACTAAATATCTGAACCCACTTTTGCATTACATTTTTTTCAGAAAAAGATTCGAGATTTTCAATAATATATAATCGGTATACGCACGGTTGATCTTCAAAGTTCGCAACGACTGACGCAGCGTTGCCGTATACACGAAAATTTCTGAATATTGTTAAAATATTGTTAAGTTAAAGATTTCCGGGATTTTTTATGTCCCGGCCAAGGCAAAACTTTTGCCGGGATAAACTTTCTCATTTCTGGTTAATTCCAGCCAAACCGGGACGGTTGGGAACCCTATTCACAAAGCTTCTTCTAGGGGTTAGAATTTGTTGCCGTCTACCCTGGAGAAAATTGGCACAGGAAACAAATATTGCTTCAAACTTACTGAACATCAACCAATTCATTCAAATTAGAATATAATCCATATAACCAATGTCATTCAAAAATCAAATGAAGTTTAAATTGGATTTGATTAAATAACAGACAACCAACTAAAGTACCGAATCAAATTCGATTTAGTTAAATCGTAGTTAAACTTCTCTTCAAAAACTGGCCGTAAGATCAGATTTTTGTATTTGTAGGTTACTGAATACCTCCAAAAATATCACTTGAAATTGCATATTTCCTTCTGGTTCGAGCTACTTTTACCAACTCTTTTTTAGATGTTCGCGTCTGTGTATTTTTTTCTTTTTTATTATTCTAGTTAACTATTATGTCATAAAATACGTAGTCACAAAATTAATAATAATAATAATATCTCTACCCCTCATTCTAATCACAGGGATTAGCCCAGAAGTAGGAGACTTGTGCGGGAGAGGGGGCGGCATATTATTATTAAGCAGGCCGCATTTGCGCCCAGGAACGACTTACGTTGGTAGGCCCTAACCACTATTCAGTGCAGGAATGAGGGAAACCTGGAAAACCTCATTAATTAGGGGGGGTAGTCAAATATTAACCGGTATCAATCTCTCACATTGACCCAAGCCAACATTCTTCCACCCTACCATACCCGCAGAGAGGGCACCAAACCTCTCCACGAATATAGCTTATATACGGTCTACCGGCAGCTGGGCTCGAACCAACACCGATCTAGTCACCTCGATTCAAGTACTGACGCCTTAAACCGCGCGATCACTGACCGACCCAAATAAATAAATAAAATCATAATTAAGTTTCTAGGAAAATGAGATATCTCGGTTTGGAGTTTTTCAAAAGGCAATAAACCTTGAACCAAGACCATTATTATTACAGTGACATGTAGCTACTGATAGTGTAAGACCCCTTATTTTCATATAGTGCTGATTCAGTATCGAATTTAAAACTCACACATTTCATATAAAGCGTCTTTCAATGACAGTGTCTTACATTTGAGTTTAAATAGAATGAATGATCCACGAAAAAAGATGTCAGGAAAATAACCCCAGGGCTTCGACTAGAAGTCGAGATGCCCAATTCTCGTTCAGCGTAATTCCATCACTCTTCAAATATTGTTCATTAAGTCATCTTAAATTCATTATTTGGGCCACATTGGTATAGACTCAGGCTTTCGTGTAGGAAAAAATCTAGAACCCGTAAAATCTCAGGACTTTGGTGGCTACATCACACACAAAATCCTTAAATCTTTATCTTAAAAAAAGTGACAGTCAAGGTTCATACCATCTACTCTGGCCCACAAATAATAGATTATCATTGTCCTATACCTTTTTTCATTAACAGTTAGAGCATTTTCTTAATACATTTTAACAATTTGTACAATCGTTTGCAATAATAATAACACTCTTTAAAATTAATTTTGCGATTTCTGTTGAACTGCTTACGTATTCGTAATGAAATATACTTTCAACTTTTAACATTAGTTATTAGTTGTTTCACTCACTAATAGAGATTTAATGAAACTTCTATTCAGAACTTTCAGAATAATTTAAATAGACTAATAAGTGAAAAATCGAATGAATCGAATATAGAATTTGATAATACTCCACCTTAAATTACAAATTATGTATAATATAAGCGAGAACTTGCTGCTGCAAAAATTGGAGACATGAATATGAATAGAAAAGTATTATGGCCGGTTTCTCAACTAGTAGATATCTATTAAATAAACTTATCGATTCCATAAACTGGAGATATCCCATGAATTCGGTTTCTGAACCATTCGATAATGCTTATCTATTGCATAAGTTATCGAACAGATATTCAAAGAAAAATGGTAAGATATCTACCCAATAAACATTAACGCACGCGCGCAGCGATTTAGCTGTTGCTTGTTTACATCTTTATTGTAAGGCTTAACCCAACTTTTTTTGATATTTTCGTGACGATTACTTTGTGCAATGGAAAATTCTGATTCGTCTGCCTCTTCAGATGAAGAATATTTAAATATAATCAGATATCTTGAACGGCCAAGACGTTATCGTGAAAGAGAAAACCAGTATGCAAAATACAGCGACAGAATTTCGAGAGAGGTTTACGGGCGCCGTATTTTCTACAAATACAAGTAATTTTAGACATTGAAGAACTGAATAATATAGAGTTTAGCAAATAACAACAATGTTATCTCATGCCACCAGCGAATATTCAAAGGTACCGAAATAAAATCAATGTATAATGTCAGAAAGCGATTTATCCAGCAAATTTTTAGGTACTGAAAACTTTCAAAGTACGTATTTTTTTTAAATTCAGCTATAGATGTAAACATTGTTATAACATAAACTTACATATTTCTGCATATAACATTGTTCACTTTTGTTTATAAGTATGTGAAAATAATTGTTAAAATGTGGAGTTAGAATAGCGAAATAATGTGTGTCATACAAATGCATTTCAAAAGTTATTATATTATTTGAAGAGAGTTTAAATAGTAAAAGTGTATAAACAAAACATCAGTAATTTTATTTTTGATATTACTTTTGTTCTACGCGTTTTATTTTTAAAAATTTTAGTACCTAAAAAACCACAAATTTGATCATTTTACGGCGAGAAATACGGCGACCTTAACGAAAGAAACTGTAAATTTACTGATAAATTTAATAGGAGATAGTATTCAAGTCTCTAGTACTAGAACAAATTTACTAAGAGTATTAGAAAAGGTTTTAATAACTTCGTTTTTATGCAGCAGGTTTTATATATATTTTTATTTAGTTAATGTGATGTGATATCATTAGGTAGCCGCTAGTGGCGCCATCTACAATTATTTCTTGAAAGTGTCTTACTTCCATAAATGGCATCTGCAAACAGTTGTGCATTTGCTAGCTCCCTCTATGATTATTGCAGATATTAAGTTATCCATTCAACTGTTATGTATTCAACAAAATTTGGAAGGCATGCGTTCAGACACCAATATAAAGTTATCGGTCTGATAAATTTATGTACTCGATAGTTATCGAATGGATAGCGCCAAATGTTGAGAAACCGGCCATTATACACTGTTAAGAGATTGACAACAAGAAAAGCAAACGCACTTTTCCGAAAATGTTTTAAATGCATCTTTCCATGATTTATTGAACAAATGAGACTCCTCGACTCTAGGGAAAATATATTCAATCCTAAAAGCAACGATAAATGTGAAACACGATGTCGATATTTTAAGATAAAGAAAATTAAAAAATTTGTTAAAATGACCTTCTGAAAAGTAGTAGCTAAGAAATCGAAGATTTTTACAGAAGAAAATGTTACGCAATTTTTAAAAAATGCTCCAGATGAGATATATTTAACTACAAAAGTAAAGTAAATCATAATTTAAATAGCATTTTTGATAAAATGTAGTTTTTATTTTTAGGTCGCATTTGTGTCTTGAAAACTTATCGCAAGAATGTGCTTTACAACATTAAAATTTTCGACATTATAGATGTGGGATCCGCAATACTATTTGCAATTCCTAATACAAAAACTAAAAAACCAAGAAAGTTTACAATAACGGGAAATTTGTATAATATTATAAAAGATCTTATAATGTTGCTTCTGATATATTTTTTTTTATTAATTTACTCATATCGAGTCATTACCTTTATTTCTCTTTGGGTATCCATCGGTAATCCGCATCATATTATATGATACAGTATAGTATTTTCAGGTAATGAATTTTATATTTTGTATGCTGCTGCTTCATACACTTAACAAATCGAATTGCAACCTTTTAACTAGTTTTATTTCAATCTTCGAATTAGATCTCGGATTAATCGCTGTTGATAAACCAATGCCATTCATAAATCAATTGAAGTTTAAATTGGATTTGATTAAATAACAGACAACCAACTAAAGTACGGAATCAAATTCGATTTCGTTAAATCGTAGTTAAAATTCTCTTCAAAAACTGGCCGTAAGATCAGATTTTTATATTTGTAGGTTACTGATTACCTCCAAATATATCAAGTTGCATATTTCCTTCTGGTTCGAGCTACTTTTACCAACTCCTTTTTAGATGTTCACGTGTGTGTATTTTTTTCTTTTTTATTAATCTAGTTAACTATTATGTCATAAAATACGTAGTCACAAAATAAAATCATAATTAAGTTTCTAGGAAAATGAGATATCTCGATTTCCTTGAAAGCATAAGCTCCCCGCAGAGTCTGTGGAATGCAGCTCGCTGAGACGGAGGCATATGTGTAAAAATAAACAAAAAACTGCAATAGATAAAAATAGAGGCCTGATTGGCTCGACACATGTAGTGAGTTTGTCATAATAGCTCCAGCTGGGGTACGGTGGGTGTACGGGGACCGGGGCAACACCTCATTAGCACCATCCATCATTGCTGCGGACGTTTATTTTTTCAAGTACCTTTGCATATAGATGTAAGGTTATATTATTAAAAATAAATGGAGACCGCGAGAGCTGTCTGAAGTGTTAATGTAAATGTGCTCTGTTCTTTTGAAGCGAATCAAATTTTAGGGCTTGTGAATTCTTGGCATATTAACAGTTCCAATTCAAAATGAAACCGAATGTCTTTTCATATCTTGATGATAAATGATGCCAGAATATACTGGTAACTGTAAATAAGGGCAGAAAATGTCTTTTTGGGTAAAACAGTGTCCTAATGATTGAAAATGTTTCATTAATTTGAAGGATTTTTCATATTAACTTGATTTTTGAGAATGGGAGATCTAATTTTCCAGAGAAAAATATTACCTACCAAATTTAGTTTGAAGATGAAAACACCATTTTTGAATTTTGAAGGAATGTAAACCTTATTTATGTTGATAATATATTTACACCAATCAGCGGGCAGAATTTTCTTCAATATTTAAGTTTCATTATTGGCAATCTTGACGTTTAGTCACTTGATTTGATGTTTTGATTTGTTTAACTGGAACCTTTGGTTATTATAACCTATGATATCGTAAACTCAATGATGTAACCTCAAATACGTTTTAATTCAAAGAAAAGGGTCGCGTCGGTCAGTGGCCGCGCGGTTTAAGGCGTCAGTACTTGAATCGAGGTGACTAGATCGGTGTGGGTTCGCGCCCCGCTGCCGGTAGACCGCATATAAGCTATATTCGTGGAGAAGATGGGCATGCTCTCTGCGGGTATGGTAGGGTGGAAGAATGTTGCCTTGGGTCAATGTGAGAGATTGATATCGGTTGACATTTCGACTACCCCCCTAATTAATGAGGTTTTCCAGGTTTTCCTCGTTCCTTCACTGAATAGTGGTTAGGGCCTACCAACGTAAGTCGTTCCTGGGCGCAAATGCTGCCTGCTTAATAATAATATGCCGTCTCCTCTCCCGCACAAGTCTCCGACTTCTGGACTAATCCCCGTGATTAGAATGAGGGGTAGAGTTATTATTATATTATAATTAAAATATATTTTATATATTGTTTATCGGATTACTATCAAGCAGAAATAGTTGCCTTGGATGGTTTGCAATTTCTGCAGCTTCCGGATTATCCATTATATTTAAAAATACATTCACTGTATCCATTACAAATGATTATACGCCTTCGAACAGTGAAATAACAATAATCCAAAGTTACCTAAATAAACAGAGAAATCCTGGATAAACTAGAATATACAAGGTGTCCGGAAATGATGCGTTAATATTTCGGCGGATTATTTTACACGAAAAATTAATGCCACACAGTCCTATAACATTTTTTCCAAATTAGCAGAGTTGCAGGGTGTAAACATTTTTTTATAAAAAATTTCTAATAACTTTTTTGAGTCTACTGAATTTTTTTCTAATTTTATACACGTTTCACTAGTATTCCTTTATATTTACGTTCTTGTTTTGAAGACGTGTTTTGTTAATTTTGAAAATAAGTTACTGAATGAGCGCCTGTTCATTTAACGCACGTAAATGTTTAAAATTGTTTTTCTCGATCTTTAATTACGTTCTATCTGAATTTATTATTCAAAGGTACCGAAATAAAATCAATGTATAATGTCAGAAAGCGATTTATCCAGCAAATTTTTAGGTACTGAAAACTTTCAAAATGCGTATTTTTTTAAATTCAGCTATAGATGTAAACATTGTTGTAACATAAACTTCCATAGTTCTGCATATAAGATTATTCACTTTTGTTTATAAGTATGTGAAAATAATTGTTAAAATGTGGGGTTAGAATAGTGAAATAATGTGTGTCATACAAATGCATTTTAAAAGTTATTATATTATTTGAAGAGAGTTTAAATAGTAAAAGTGGATAAACAAAACATCAGTAATTTTATTTTTGATATTACTTTTGTTCTACGCGTTTTATTTTTCAAAATTTCAGTACCTAAAAAACCACAAATTTGATCATTTTACGGCGAGAAATACGGCGACCTTAACGAAAGAAACTGTAAATTTACTGATAGATTTAATAGGAGATAGTATTCAAGTCTCTAGTACTAGAACAAATTTACTATCAGTATTAGAAAAGGTTTTAATAACTTCGTTTTTATGCAGCAGGTTTATATATATTTTATTAAGTTAATGTGATGTGATATCCTTAGGTAGCCGATAGTGGCGCCATCTACAATTATTTCTTGAAAGTGTCTTACATGTTTTGTGGTGTCTTACTTCCATAAATGGCATCTGCAAACAGTTGTGAATTTGCTAGCTCCCTCTATGATTATTGCAGATATTAAGATATCCATTCAACTGTTATGTATTCAACAAAATTTGGAAGGCATGCGTTCAGAAACCAATATAAAGTTATCGGTCTGAAATTTATGTACTCGATAGTTATCGAATCGATTGCGCCAAATGTTGAGAAACCGGCCATATAAGAAAAATTTATTGTCAAAAACGTGTATAAAATCAAAACCTCTTTGAAATATAGTAGAACACAGACCATACAGATAATTCCGAATATTTTGTGTATAAAATAAGACTTGTTTGAATAATTCAAGAAATCAAGAAAAAGTTTAGTTTATCACATGTTTCGTGGAGCGACGAGAGGTTTACGCTTTGTTTAGATGAAGAAAACGTTTCTCGTTGTGTGGCCTGGCTTTGGGGGCCTATCGTTACATTATAAACAGATATTTGTCATGGGGATGGGTTTAAACGTGGCTTTAAATTATTTTGTATATATTATACATATTCTATAATTTGTAGTTTTAATGTAGTTGCTAGCATAATTTATATAAGCGTGATGAAAATTTTATACGTATTCTCATACAAACAACATAATTGAATAACAATATACATTTTTTTTTTGCTTTTAAAAATATTATTTCAGTAGGAAAATATCTTTGAATATACTTCTGTAGTAGGTACCTACAATATATTCAGGAAAGGAACATTTATTTTTAATCATGTCTGAAATATTTTTTTCTACAGGAAAAAAAACAAGGCGTACTATAATATGTAGATTTCTGAAAGGCACATATTTACTTACGTAGACGAAAGAATGATAATACTGATTGTTTTTCGTTAATAACATGAAGCGTAATATGATTATAAATTTTTGTTTACCATTCGCCTTCGGATATGTTCAACATAACAACTGTCGACTCATATTTTTGTTCCAATGTTTAGATTTCGGGAAACTTTCAACTTATTTTTTATTATTTCACTAAATTGCCCTGTACTTATCAGGGTGTCATTAATAATGGCACATAGCTTATGGGCAGATTGTTAACGTCAAAATAAAGCGATTGAGTCCAACATGCCTTATTCAATTGATGCTCTTTTTCATTCTACAGGGTGTTAAAAAAAATTTTTTTGCTATATTTTAAGAACGTATGGATCCATTGTTTTGAAAATTCTTATGTTTTTTGGGGTGGCAATTACAAATATGCAGTGCAAGTGGTGAGGTCACGACAATGGCCGGTTTCTCAACATTTGGCGTAATCCATTCGATAACTATCGAGTACATAAATTTATCAGACCGATAATTTTATATTGGTTTCTGAACGCATGCCTTCCAAATTTTGTTGAATACATAACAGTTGAATGGATATCTTAATATCTGCAATAATCATGGAGGGAGCTAGCAAATGCACAAGTGTTTGCAGATGCCATTTATGGAAGTAAGACACTTTCAAGAAATGATTGTAGATGGCGCCACTATCGCCTACCTAATGATATATCACATTAACTAAATAAAAATATATACAAACCTGTTGCATAAAAACGAAGTTATTAAAACCTTTTTTAATACTGAGAGTGAATTTGTTCTGGTACTAGACAATTGAATACTAGTTCTCCTATTAAATCTATCAGTAAATTTACAGTTTGTTTCTTTAAGGTGGCCGTATTTCTCGCTGTAAAATGATCAAATTTGTGATGTTTTTTAGGTACTGAAATCTTGAAAAATAAAGCATGTAGAACAAAAGTAATATCAAAAATAAAATTACTGATGTTTTGTTTATCCATAAACATAAACTCTCTTCAAATAATATAATAACTTTTAAAATGCATTTGTATGACACATTATTTCCCTATTCTAACCCCACATTTTAACAATTATTGTCACATACTTATAAACAAAAGTGAATAATTTTATATGCAGAACTATGGAAGTTTATGTTACAACAATGTTTACATCTATAGTTTAATTTAAAAAAAATACGTAATTTGAAATAATTCAGTACCTAAAAATTTTCTGGATAGATCGCTTTCTGACGTTATATATTGATTTTACTTCGGTACCTTTGAATATTCGACAGTGGCATGACTTAACATTGTTGTTATTTGCTAAACTTTATATTATTCAGTTCTTAAATGTCTAAATTTACTTGTATTTGTAGAAAACATTATTTCAAGAATATGGCGCCCTTAAACGAAACCTCTCTCGAAATTCTGAGTTGCTGTATTTTTCATACTGGTTTTCTCTTTCACGATAACGTCTTGGCCGTTCAAGATATCTGACTATATTTAAATATTCTTCATTTGATGAGACAGATGAATCAGAATTTTCCATTGCACAGTTATCGTCACAAAAATATCAAAAAAAGTTGGGTTAAGCCTTACAATACAGATGTAAACAAACAACAGCTAAATCGCGTTGTAAATGTTTATTGGACAGATATCTTGCCATTTTTCTTTGGATATGTGTTCGATAACTTATGCAATAGATAAGTAATAGTTGTACTGTACTGTCGATGTAAAAATATGTCTAATATTTTGTATTTTACACTTTTGAATTTTTTTAATAAGAAACTAAATTCAATTCTAAATAGAAAAGATATACCTGTTACAAATCGATAATTCAATATTTTGGAGAAACAAACGATTTAAGTTTTTGAGATTCGGTGGGAATTAAATTAGAAAATTAGGGAGTCTTAAGATATCAAAACTGAATTGAACTGAATAAGACGAACACTAACTGAAACTTTTATTATGCATACCTTAACAAATTATTAATCATAAAAGATTCTCGAAATGACCACCAGTGACTTAGCCTCTTATTTAAATTTTGTCTGAGGTTGAATAAAGTTTTATGTTGCTTGATAATGGTAATCGATTCTTGAATCTTTTCCCACAGTTGTTCTTGACTATTAATAATGTCTTTATAAACTAAAGATTTAATATAGCACCAAAACTAAAAATCCAGCGGATTTAAATCAGGGCTACGTGCAGGCCAAGGAACTTTGCTGCCGCGTGCAATCCAACGGTGCGGAAAAATTCTATTAAAATATTCTCTTAGGTACTCGTTGGGGGCAATGTGCAGGTGCATCATGCAAAAACCAGAAGTTCTGCTGTAAGTTTAAGGGGATATCTTCAAGAAGCAGTGACAAGTCATTAATTAGAAAATATAAATAATTTTCTCCGTTAAGTGAATGAGGTAGTACGAACGGCCCCACAATATTATCGAAGATAATTCCACATCAAATATTGATAGAGAACTCTTGCTGAAAATATACTTCTCTTGGCAGATGAGGATATTCTAGTTCTCAAGAATGACTATTTCTCCAGTTAAAAATACCTCGTCGGATAAATATGGCTGCGTTCGTAAATAATATTTTATTATAAAATGTTGGGTCATCATTTTGTTGTTGGCGAAGAAACTGTGCAAATTGTAACCAAGCTAGAGGGTTTTTGGCGTTAAATGTTGAACTGGAGTAAAATGATAACGATGCAATTTTTCTTTGTGGAGTATTCTGCTAACGGAAGACTGACTGATGCCAGTAGCTGCCGAAATTTGACGTGTGCTTGTACGTGTGTTTTCAGCAATTCGCAGTAAAACATCATCTTCTTGGTCTACTGTTAATATTTTCGTTCTTCCAACGTCTCTTTTCGGGCGAAATGATCCTGTTTCACCTAATCTGTCGTACAACCTCTTAAATAGTCTATGATCGGGTTGTCTGTTATCTCAATATAATTCGAAGTACCTAGCTGCTGCAGGGCGACCACCAAGATTTTCTTGGACATATATACATGTTTATCATTTCAGTTTTCCAAAAATTATTATGACGGAGCATTTTAAATATAAAAAATAACAATAAAAAACACTACTGCCTAATCTATGAATTGAGTGGCATTGACAAAAACAATATGGTATTGTAGTGACAGCTGTCTACTTATTATTTCCACCTCTACTACTTTGGAAAAAATAATTTTCTAATTTAACTCCCGCCAAATCTCAAAAATTTAAATCGTCTGTTTCTTGAAAACGGTTTATAGATTTGTAACAGGTATACCTTTTCTGAAGGTAGTTCAATAGTTTCTTATTAAACAAATCAGAAGCGTAAAATACAAAAAGTTAGACAGTATAACTAGCGCCCCCTAGTCGTGATCTCAACACTGTTTGCATATTTGTAATGGACACCTTAAAAAACATAAGACACAATCGGTCCTTACGTTCTTAAGATATAACAAAAAATCGAAAACATTTTTTCAACTTGCACCCTGACGAATGAAAAGGAGCAACAATTGAATAAGGCATGTTGGGCTCACTCGCTTTATTTTGACATTAACAATCTGTCCTTAAGCTATGTACCATTATTCATGACTCGCAATGTATATAGACACCGATTTTCCAAAATAAAAGAGGGTTTTACCCCATTTTTTAAACATCGAGTTAGAATTCCAAAATATTTTTTTTTGTCTTTTAGGCGTTCCTGAGCAAGTGGTTAAAATTTCTGTACTTAGTAGCAGTTAATCCTGTACAAACATGGATAAAATAAAAATCCTTAGTATTTGATGACAAATTTTTAGTTGCCAGAAAGTAATAACAATGACATTTGAATTAACATTGTCATACAGTACAGTTGGTATAGTACCGCAATCAACTACTATTTCTAGGTAAAATATGGCTGACGTTTAGATTTGCCACACATTTTTTTTTTAGAATATAAAAAATAATATTTATGTGAATGAATGTAATAAGAATGTGGAGAACTGCTCAAATAATATTCCGGCTTTTATTATTTTATTCAAATATCCGCTTGAAATGGAAAATAAAGTTTTAGCAGATATGATACGAATATCAATGAAGATATGGCTTACATGAAAATCTCACAGCCTTATTTACGTGTACAAAATATTTAATTAGTATTGTAGTAATTTTCCAAGTTACTTTTATTTACCCAACATTATAACTTATATGTAAACCAACTTATGAATAAATGTGTGTTGTAGTGACGGATTAAGCTAATAAGTGTGATTAATAATAGGATTTTATGACAAATGCATAGATTCTCATTTGACCAGGATTTGCGTTGCACTATCGACTTAATGGGCGTTAACTTGAAGACAATTGTGGATCTTACAAATTTTAGGAATTTGCAATGTAAAAATCCAGGGCATTTAGATCAAAATCGACCGTAATAGCGGAAATTTTTAGGCACAGCAGTTTTCTGCATTTTGTTCAGGAAGGTCCCAGGAAAAAGTCTATATCGTCTGGTTTAGTCATTTTTTGAAAAATGCCTTCTGGGCCGGAAAATGCATTTTCCAATTGCATTATTACTTGCAGCATTATAGGAACGACTGGAAACTCAGAAATCGTTACTCGGGGGTTTTCGGGGCTGCCGAACTCGATTCTGGTATTAGAATTACCCGGGGATGCACGGGGGTGGCTCTGTAGGTGTGCGCGGGAGAGTGAATTGGGGGAGAAATGGCGGCGTGCATGAAAATCACTCCAAACTTGTTACTCGGGGGTTTTCGAGGATGCCGAATTCAATTCTGGCATTAGAATTACCCGGGGGCAGCTCTACGGCGGTATCCGGGGGGTCGTTATGGGGGGGAAATTGCATAGTCCATGGGAAGCGCTCCAAACTCGTTACTCGGGGGTTTTCGTGGATGCCGAATTCAATTCTAGCATTAGATTTCCCCGGGGGCGCTCGGGCGTCCCTCTGTGGGGTTGTCTAGGGGTTTTTGGGGGGGGGAATAGTAGCGTCCATGAAAATCACTCCAAAATCGATACTCGGGGGTTTTTGGGGATGCCGAATTCAATTCTGGCATTAGACTTCCCCGGGGGCGCTCGGGGGTGGCTCTGTGGGAAATGGTAAAGGAGAAAGTGAAAAATCACAAATTATGAAAATAATACTTTATTTAAATAACAAATAGGAGTTTTTATTAATGTTGAATTATTCATTATAAACTTAAATTTTTAACTTAAATACTAATCATCTTGTTCAAACTCTTCTTCTGGAACTGGACCCATATTTTTTCTCTTCAGTCGATACAGAATATTTCGATTCGCGCCGGTCCCCGTGGTAACGATACTCTACTCTCTTTATAGTACAAAAGACTTCCAAAGCAATTGTTTTTATAATATGTGTAATATTTATTTATTTAATATTCAATCAAAATTTTTATTATTCATACCTCCGGGTAATTCTAATGCCAGAATTGAATTCGGCTTCTTCGAAAACCCCCGAGTATCGATTTTGGAGTGATTTTCATGGATGCTGCTATTTTCCCTCCAAGCACCCCCAGACAACCCCACAGAGCCACCCCCAAGCGCCCCCGGGGAAATCTAATGCCGCAGTTTGCAGCGATTTTCATGCACGCTGCCATTTCTTCCCCAATTCACCCCCGCGCACCCCCACAGAGCCACCTTCGTGCATCCCCAGGTAATTCTAATATCAGAATCGAGTTCGGCAGCCCCGAAAACCCCCAAGTAACGATTTCCGAGCGATTTTTCCGAGTTTCCAGTCGTCCCTATAATGGTGCAAGTAATGATGTAATAAGAAAATGCATTTTCCGGCCCAGTAGGCATTTTTCAAAAAATGGCTAAACTAGACGATATAGACTTTTTTCCTGCGACCTTCCTGAACACAATGCAGAAAACCGCATCTCGATATCTGCTGTGCCTAAAAATTTCCGCTATTTTTCCTAACTTCCCTGGACTATAAACCTAAATTGATATTTCATTCTATACCAAACATCAGAATAAAGAAATAAATGTATCTTTTGTATATTTTTATCGCTTATTAGGTTTTAATGCTGCTAATTTTGACGATTTACAAACGAAAAAAGAATCGGCACAATGAGATGGTTAAGTTTGCACAAATGTATTGAATAATTTGTTTTGTTAAATCCTTATAGTTTCCGAGAAAAAAATATTGAAGTTCTAGTATTTTCAACCTTTACAACTACTGTAGTCTCTAATGCTCTCTCTCTCCACGTAACTCCCGGCGGTTCGAAATCCGATTGTAGTATTAACGTTTTTAGGATAGTGTTTACATTAGTTTTTCAAGTGTCAAAAATGGCCTACGTTTGTAGTAACTCGGAGTTGATGATGGATTGTTTTAATTTATGTTATAGTAAGACAAAATGTTTTAGCAGCTTCTAGTTTGTATGCACAATGATTTCCTGGTAGACATGTGCCAAATGCAGCTACTTTTACCGCAGTAGTGCAACGAGGACGTGACACGTTAAACTTGAAGCCGAATCGTGGGAGAGAAGGAGGTCCAGGACGCCCACGGCGTATTCGAACAACTGAGGTATACATTTTAGACACTGTTGAAGATAATTCTCGAATAAGTGTACCAAACATATCGCTCAATAAGTACACGGAACGTTCCAATCAACAGTGTGGTATATCATACAGGACGTTCAGTTATATCAGTACCATGTTAAGCGTGTCCAACCATTAATATCAAGGGATTATCCCTTACAAATTAGATTCTGTGTGATGGTTCCACAACAAAATGCTCAAAATCCTGATTTTTTTACACTGAATGGGATGTATAACATTCATAATACTCATATTTGGGATTTTGAAAATCCGTACACAATTCAACGGGATCAGTTCCAACAACGCTTTTCCTAAAATGTTTGGGCAAGGAATGTCGATGATCGCTTGACTGGATTATACATATTACCAAATGGAATGGATGGGGTTTCAGTAGGTATCTCGAGTTCCTTCGAATTAATCTGCATGGATTTCCGAATGTGCTTTTTGCACGACGCTGCCCTCCTCATTTTCAACAAAATGGTCGAGGGTACCTTAAGTTCAAGGGGGGCGATGAATTGGACGAGGATCGATACCATGGCCGCCACGATCTCCCGATTTAAATCTTTTGGATATCTTTTTGTGGAGATATTTAAAAAATGAAGTGTTTCGCACCGAAGTGATTTTTTATTGATGATTTACACAAATATTTATTTATTTCCTTTTCCTAATTTTTGATCCTTTTGCATGTTTTGCCTTCCGCAAGGTCTGATTTTACAGTTGATCAGTTTCCTGTGTCGTGCGGAAGAGTATTTTTTAAGTAAGTAAGTTATTTTCGAGCAGACCAGTTTTTTTTTACAAAATTGTATTTGTAAGGACCTTCTATACATTCAATTTTTTATATACTTTTCCATTTTCTCAGACAAATAAAAATAGAAGAATGAATCTGAGTAATATTTGTTACCATGGATTCAATTTATTATAGAATTAGGCAAACGTATCGGACAATTCTTGACCAAAAAAACAAATAGTTACGTAGAAAGTAATGAATTTCACATTAAAAAATAATGGCAGGATACAAAAATTATATTTTTGTATTTTGAATTGAATTGAATTGAATTTATTGTGAAAACAGTTTACAATAATTTAAAAGTATATTCCAGTACAGTCCAGTATTCCAGTACTAAGACATGCAAAGATCGAAATAAATTTACAGACATAGGTAACGATTAAAAAAAACAAAATATTAGTTATTATACAGTATGCGCCAAAAGTATGGAATAAATTCAATAAAAACGAAACAATTATTTTTTGGGAATTTAAAAAATACATATTTTAGCGTAAAATGCGATTTTCAAATGTCATTTGTTTTCGAGTAATGATATCATCGATTTTTTTTTAAATGGCAACAACATATTTTTTTCCTTGATTCTGAAAGATCGTTTAATTCTCTATCAGACAGTACTAAAATTTTGCCCTCTTACATAGGAAAGTTATGTAAGTAAATGACGATTGAATGTTAGAAAACGTAAATTTTATCCATAAAAAAGTAACAATTCTGAGGTATGTAAAATAAAATACAATTGATTAAATTTTATACTTAAATTAAATATTCGAATTGCCATCCACCAACTTCTTGACAATGCGCAAGTGTTGGGTATGTGCCTCTGCCATCCAATGAGGATTTTCCCGACTCCAATATCTGCAAGTTTGACGGTTTACTGTACCATTCAGACAAACTGAGACCTCATCTGAAAAAAGTATTTGCCGGTGTAAATTTCTATTTCCTTGACATAAATCCATTAGAATTTCACAAAAGTGTAAGCGGCGATCGGGATCATCTTCATTGAGTTCCTGCACAAGTTGAATTTTGTAGGGATGATATTTTTCCTTCCTCAAGATACGTAGCACTGTGCTCTGACTAGTGTCATTGTTTAATGCAACCAATCGTGAAGAATTATGAGGATTATCCACCATACTTCTCAAAATGTTCTGTTTCTGATTTTCATTAATGCTTGGACGTCCAGGTTTTGGAATATTTACAACATTGCCAGTTTCTCTAAATTTAGACTCTACCTTACTGACTGTTGATTGGCTGATAGGACGATCTGGATATTTTTCATTAAATAAATCGCAAACTTCCTGCTGAGTTCTAGTCATATTCCCGCATCCGATAAGAATTAAAATTTCAATTCTTTGAGTAACAGTTAAATGTGCCATAATACTTTAAATTGTCGGTGTGACAATGACACTTTGCAAAGATTTTCACCTACGTAATCCATAAAAGAACTATGGAATTCGAAAAACTAAACTTGATAACGTTTTTGCTTTATTTTAATTGATTTACGTTTTCTAACATTCAATCGTCATTTACTCGAGAACTTTCCTATGTCAGAGGGCAAAATTTTAGTACTGTCTGATAGAGAATTAAACGATCTTTCAGAATCAAGGAAAAAAATATGGTGTTGCCATATAAAAAAAAATCGATGACGTCATTACTCAAAAACAAATGACATTTTAAAATCGCATTTTGCGCTAAAATATGTATTTTTTAAATTAAAAATCGACCTGTTCGAGGATTTTTCCCAACACGTAGCTGTTTAAATTCCACAATTTAACATAATAATAATAAACAACTTATTCAGTAATAAGGTAATGAGTAAAGAAGAGAAGAGTAAAGTTGAGTAATAATGAGTAAATATGATAAGATGAGAATTGATATTCAAAACAAAATGAGTGGGAGCAAGTACAGTTATCTATACAAAAAATCTAAAGATATAGCAAAAATTATCAAACTGTTCATCACCAAATTTTTTAAGTCCTTCTTTACTTTATCTAAATTCTTAGGTTCATTAACTTGTAATTTCTTTATATTTAAAGGTAAAATGTTGAACAATTTTGGACCGTAATAAAAAACAAATCGCTGTATGTGAGACTTCTTACAAAAAAGAATAATCATTGTTTGATCCTTTTTTATTCTGGTATGTGACTTACTTCACTAAGGCATGAAGGATTTTTAAACACTCAGAGTAAACACTGATAAGCAAATAATTTTCTTATATTAAATACAGCAGCTTCTTTAAATAACGCAATAGAAGGATGAAGGCGACCAACTTTTAAAATTATTTTTAAAATAGTTTTTGTGATACATTTAAATTATGAAGAGTATTTTCATAAACACCAACCCATATTACAATGCAATATTTTAAAACAGAATCAACCATAGAATTATATACAATAAATACATTTTTCCTGTTAAATACTTCCCGCAACATGGAAAATTTATGGAATAGTGCTCTTAGTTTTTTGTTTAAATAATCAATCTGGGTTTTCCATTTTAAATAACAACAATAACTCCAAGATATTTTACAGTATACACCCTTCTAATAAATGAACAATCACACAATAATTCATTACAACTATTTTTATGAATAAACATTTAATCTTGAACTGGCTGTCCGATGTTATAGAGACTTAAAAATTGAGTTTTATCGATATTAAGACTTAGAAGGTTTGCATTTAACCAACTATAGACAGTCTTCATAGCACACCTTGCGCTATTGTACACTTCATTCCAGGAGTTACCTACAAATACAATAGCAGTATCATCTGCATAAGACACTATATCACCCTTTACTTGAAGCTTTAATAAATCATTAATGTGAACTGAAAGTAATATTGGACATAGTACGGTTCCCTGGGATACACCTCTAGTAACTGTCATCATTGTTTTCTCTCTGATAGATAATTAATCAACAATTTCAGACACGTACCTCTAATCCCAATATTTTGCAACTTAGATAACAATATGTCATGGTCTATTGTATCAAGGGCTTTATGTAAATCAAGAAGTACAGATAAATATTTTATTCCTAAATTGATTCCATTCGTAATACATTTGGTTAACTGACATATTGAGTTTTGCGTTGATAAATTTTCCCTAAAACCAAACTGATTTTCCGACAATATATTATATTTATTTAAGTTATCAACTATTCTAGATTTTACACAATATTCAAATAATTTCGAGAAAATGTTTGTTACTGATATAGGTTTATAATTTTGTGAGCAATTGCTTGTCTCCCGACTTAAAAACTGGTGTAACTAGTGATTCTCTAAATTGCTTAGATATCTTCTCATTTATTATTACCAAATTATATATATGCAATAAAGGTTTTAACAAATATATATGAATATTTTTACAAAAAGAGTAGATATTCTATCAGATCCTCTTGCCGAATTATTTTTTAACTTATATATAAGAATGAATTTTAATAAGGAAATGATGAATTAATAAAAAATATGTCATAATTTGAAAATTTATATACTTAAATATATCAGGTTAATATTTAAAAAATACGTTGCACTATACACTATACTATGTTCATTATTGTTGTAACTCCCTTTTTCCTTTTATTTTATCAGAACATGTAAAACAAACAGTACTATAAACATACCGAACTCTAAGGTTTTTAAAAAATTATTGAACCAAAAATAGGTATATAAAACAAGTTTTAATTGTATCGCTATACCTTGTCTCGGTGTCCAACAAACTGTATTACTAAATCTAAACAATGATGTAGAAATATTAATCATTAAACAATATGCAAATACTGATTATTCTGTTTAATTAAAGTGGCTGTTTGTTTTGTAATTTAAACATACGTTCTTCGATAGACGGAAATGTTACTAATGAAGCTGTTTCTTGATGAGGTTCTGGCACTGATGGTGACAAACGAGTGTTGTGTTGACCTATACCCTGTACAAAACTCCTTTTCCTATTTTTACTAAATTTGGAACATGTATAGCATATAGGTATTTATTTTATTTAGATTAGGGACATTAAAGGCAAATACAAGCTTGTGTATTTTATTGAAGACAACAGAAACATTATGCTCATTAATTATAAAAGCAATTACTGATAATGCCTATTCTGCAAATAAAACTGAAAATTAAATAATGGCAAAATAATTTCGCAAACAGCTTCTTCTTGGTATATTTTGTTAACAGTAGGATAAGTTTCAAGGATACATTAGGTATCTATATATGCAAAAACTATACTGTATACACGGTGTTAAAAAAAGAGTGTAAAATATTTCAGGAGGTAATAGTATGAACCAAAATACGCAGAGAAGTCTTAATAAACATGGGTCTGCAAAGTAACGGTTGCGGAGATATGAACCACTATTCGTTTTTCAAACATTTTATTTTATTAGGAATACACCGACAAAGGAAACTTTTAATAAACAAAAAACAAAGTTACAGAAGATGTTTAAAGTGCCCTCCGTCCATTTCCAAGCAGGCAAGACATCTTCGTCTTAACGATATTCGAACTCTTTCGAAAACACCCTCCTTGGATTGGATTTCTTGACACTTTTGATTAATCCGTAGCTGCATCTCTTCCAGGCTATTTACAGGAGTACCATACACTAATGTCTTCAAATATCCTCAAACAAAGAAATCTAGAGGGTTCAGATCAGGCGATCTTGGAGGCAATAAAACAGGTCCGGCCCTTCCTACCCATCTATGTGGAAAAGTTTGATGTAAATGCTTTCTAACGGCCATGGAAAAATGAGCTGGAGCACCATCATGCTGGAACCACATTTGTTGCCTCTGATTCAAAGGAATGTCTTCCAAAAATTTCATACAGAGTGTTCTGCAGAAAGTTGAGGTAAGCAGCGCCTGTTAATCGGTTTGGTAAAACAACAGGACCTACAATACCCATCCAAATGTTTAATGAAAAACGTTTAATGCGTGCAATAATTATTGTGCTTCCCGTTTGCATTTTGTTTTTATTAAATAGTATCAACTGCAGTTTTTTAGTCTTTAGTTACAGTAACCAAATTAAGTAATATATATTATTTGTTGGAAACGTTTTCCATTTTATTACACACTCTAAAAAATCCTTTACTTTCTATGTGTACAGAATATTTGATCTTCAGATTTGTTCTTAAGTGGGACCAATTTTTTCATAAGAGTATTTTGAGAGGGTGTTTTTAAACGAATATACAGCTAAAAAAAACACGTTTGTATAAAATGTTCACCCCTTAGGAGAAACAGCCCTACAAAGTTTCCAAAAAAATATGGATATGAAAAATATATAACAGTCAAATTTTTCACAAATTTTCTACTAATGTATGTACAACTTCTTTCTTTTTTACTATAACTGTTTATTAATAAAGAAATAAAATTCATTATCATTCTCATTAAAACTCAGACGATTGCAACTATAAGAAATATATAAGGCGGCTGTCATGCTAATTTCTTCCCAAGTTACCGTAAAAATAAAATTTTTAAGTAGCAAATCTGAGGAAGCAGTCGCAAAAGTCACAAAAATTATAGAAATTTTCGAAAAATTGTTGAGAAGTTGCGTATGCATAGTAGAAAATTTATGTAAAATTTGACTATTATATATTTTTTGGTATTCAGAAAAATATTGGGAATGGGGTCCAATGTTAAAGAAAACCAATTTATTGGCAAGTCTACTTTTCGGCTGTATTTAAGCCTTCTTCAGGACAATCCAAGGAAAGTTTTCCATGTAAAATACAAATATATAAAATGGGGAAATAATAATTATTATTATTCTGTTAAGTTATGTACTATTGTGTCTTCTTTAATATATTATATTACCTATTTCATTCCCCATTTTATATATTTGTATTTTACATGGAAAACATTTCTTGGATTGTCCTGAAGAGGGTTTAAATACAGGCCAAAACATAGATATGTCAATAAATTGGTTTTCTTTAACTTTGGACTCCATTGTCAACAATATTTATGAACATTAAACTATTGAGCCATAAATATACTAAGAAATATTTTTTGGTTTTCAAATTACAACCGCTATTCAATATTTTTTTGGAAACTTTGAACCATTTCAGTAATGGCACTAATACTACCGATATAAAGAAGTTTTTCGGTTAACCTTTTATGTGTCCTATTCTTTTTCAATTTGTTTTTAATTTTTGTATTTATTGTTGTACTGATGCATATTTTTCTTATAATTCCTCTAGTTTTATTTATAGTATTTTTTTTCTTTTCTTATTTGCATTTTAGTGTTTTACTATGACTTTGTATTGATGTTTTTAATGTTTTTATTTATTTTCTTTTTTTTAACAGTCAACTTATCCAGTAAATGGCGAAAGCCCGTTGAATATTTTATTTCAATAAATAAATAAATATTTTGTACACCCTTTCCAATTGCATTCTATCTGCCTCATTTTTCTCTCCGTTTTGTTAATTTGAGTGATTATCTGTCAGTACTAATTTCGCCTCGTATCAATCGGAGCGATTTGTAATGAGACCAAGGAGATAATTTGTAAGATAATTTAAAATGCTGGTCCAGATGTCTGGGTAATCGTGGACCGCGCTACATTTCCTCCACTTTGAGCGCGGTTTAACACCTAGCTTGCGCTCAACTGGGACTATGCCACATCAAAGGCGGTCTCGCTAAAAATACAAACAACGCCCGATAGTTTGACTGATCATTGCCGCCTTTGATTCTGCTCCGGACGCGATATGATGTCTCATTTGATACCGAGGTCGATTTCAGGAAACGTCCTGGAGGAAACATATTGGCATTTAAACGGTCGGAACTTCTAAATTAAGATGCGACAGGCTGCAAGCGGTAGCGGTTAGCATTTATTGATATAATTATGAGATTTATGTTATTAATGCGTCCGTTGAATTCACCATCTCAGCAATTTCCTATCGCTCTGTCCCTCGACGCTCGACAAAATGACTATCTCGGCGGTTTTAACTTTTCATTCATTATTAACTCAATGGTATTAATACTTCTTAAATCTTGTCTTTATACAAGGTGAGTCATTAATAATGGTATATAGTTTAAGGACAGATTGTTAACGACAAAATAAAGCGATTGAGCTGCAACCTTGCCTTATTCAGCTGTTGCTACTTTTCATATGTCGATTTGCTATATTTTAAGAACGTATGAACGAACCCATTGTTTTGAAAATTTGTAGTCTTATGTTTTTTGAAGTGGCATTCGCGAATATGCAAACAGTGTTGAGGTCACGACTAGGGGGCGCTAGTTATACTGTACTGTCGAAGTAAAATTAATCTACAAAAACGGTTTAACTTATATAAAGATATTTAAAAAGATGGCGTTGCCCTATTTTTTTATTACCACCAGAAGTGTTCCGACGGCACAAAAAGGTTATTCTTACAATCACTGATACTACATAAAGAAGTCAATGACATTAATGTTCAGACAGAGATGAAATAATGGGCTCATTGCACACCCAAAGTGAGGAAGGGGAGGGAACATTATCGGAACTAGAATTAAAAATTAATGAGTAGTCCATTGAAAAGTTACTTTTGGGGTTGCATTTTTTAGAGGACGCAATTTTATTGCTTAGATGTGACATCAGACCATTTTTGTAGAGTGGTTTTCAACGAAGAATTTTTATTATATACTTTTTTTATTATATTCATTAGTTTGGGTTTTACAGCGCTGTGAAGTGAACACTAATTTTCCCTACTGATAAGTATACATTTGTATCAATGATATGGCATACTTTTTAATTATTTTTATAATAATGTTTTTTATTATAGACATTTCAATATTGTTATGCTCTGATGTGTTTTTTTAAATAAAAAATAAATCAGAATTTTCATTGTTTTTCTTTAATATCTTTGTTATTTTTGATTTTACAACAAAAAGTTACTAGACTAAAATTGTAGAGGATTCAATTTGCAATAAAAAATGTTTTTAAAAAAATTTATGACCAATAGTTTACCTGATAAATGCTAAAAACAATTAACCCTCTTTTTCCAAGATGGCGGCCGAAGTTGGAGGGTTGCGACCCCACAAACTTCAAGTTAAGCTTTTTTTGACCCCCGCCCCCTCACATCTAAACAATAAAATTGCGTTCTCTAAAAAATGCATCCCCAAATGTAACGTTTCAATGGACTGTAGAAAAAATTAGTGTTCACTTCACAGTGCTGTAAAACCCAAACTAATGATTATAATAAAAAAAGTATATAATAGAAATTCTTCGTTAAAAATCCTAATAAAAAAATAAAGAAGTTATGGCGTCCAAAAGTACATTTTTGTTTTTTTTGTCCAAAAATTTTGATGGTTTTTCTTTAATATCTTTGTTATTTTTGATTTTACAACAAAAAGTTACTGGACTGTAGAGAATTCAATTTGCAATAAAAAATGTCTTTATAAAATTTTTGTATGACCAATAGTTTACCTGATAAATGCTAAAAACAATTTAACCCCCTTTTCCAAGATGGCGGCCAAACCTCGAGGGTTGTGACCCCACAAACTTCAAGTTAAGCTTTTTTTGACCCCCCCCCCCGCTCACATCCAAACAATAAAATTGCGTCCTCTAAAAAATGCACGCTAATGCCAAAATAATGTAACATTTCAATGGACTAGAGGTCAATAGTTATTAAGGCTTTAAGAAAATAATGAACAAAAGTTTTGCAAAGCTACCTTTATGGCAAAAGGCCTCTTAAAACCAAAGATGCCGATTTAGTAACTCTACCTCTGGGTCTGTCAAATGTGTGCAGTTTAGGGATGGAGAAAACGTTAAAAAATACTGAGAGGTGGATGACAAAAGCGGAAATAAAAAATAATGATGGTGAAAATCTTTTTAATCTCAAATTTGAGATAGAGTGATAAAAGGAGTCAACAAATATAAAGAATGCTAAGTTGATAAAACACTTAAATTTTATTAGAGCTGAAAAAAAAAGAGAAAACAATTGAATAAGCCTCATTTTTGACGTTTTTTGTTCTTGCTTAATTTTCTTGCATTTACGTTAGAGACAATAAATAACATCTCAAAAATTCTTCAAACTGTCCGTCAAAGACGATAACATATCAAAACTTTTAAAAACACAACCGTTAACAAATAAAAAATTATTATGTGCTGTAAATATAATAATGTACGACAGGATATGTGAAGGTATTAAGAATACAGTTGTCAAGACAGTCAACAGTGAAAACTTGTCATTTACCAACAACTTATATTTTTGGGTTGTAGTTTTATTTCACGACGGGTGCGGTATAATAATTTGACTTAATAATTAGCTACTTTAGCTACTATTGCACTTGATTTCAAGTCAAGTAACTTGAAATTTGAGTTATACAGTGATGTTTGTTAATTTAATTAATATTTATTTCAACATTAAATATGCCATGCATACACTTCTTGTTTTTGTTTAGGTTTGTTTGTTAATTTAATCTATATTTTTCCTTGAAATATTTGAGGAATTCCTAGGACAAAAGAGGATCAGTTTTATGAATGACTTGTGGTTTTGAAGAATATGAAAGGTAAGGGATGGATGGATACCTGTTCGTAACGTTGTCAACGATGGAGCCTGACAGTTAACATGCTAAACGTGATAATGAATGAAGAGCGGGCATTACGGGTTAGCATTTATATCCTATGATTGGATGAGTATATTTGTTGTCCAGTGACGTAGAATATTGTATATCTTTATAACTACATAAATAACGTAGCGAAATAAAATTTTTAAAAATTCAGATTCTCTTATTTATTACGAGATTTGCTCTGGGGCGTTTACAACTATTTTAATTGAAGTCTTTGTTGTTGTGTATAACCCTGATTAGAAAAAGTCAAAATATCTGAAAAACAAAACTCCTCAGTGAATTTCGGCAAGAGCGCTGTTTTGCAGAAAATATAATTTTAAATTTTAAAATTTATACTAAAGAAAATATATATTTTTAAAGTTGAACGCCCTGTATGGAAAATGGAATGTCATACAGGAAAATATTATATGAAAGACCCTTATTATTTATTTATTTATTTATTTATTTCATTTTCGTGCCACATACACCAAGGTGTTTACACACGTCAAAAACCAGGAACAAAATAAATAGGAGCTAATACAAATGAGAAAAAAAATACAATAAATCTAGACATACTAAAGACATAAAGCAAAATATTACATACATAACAGATATGGTCAGTAATTAATTTAATTAAAATATGTGAAAAGTGCAAAATATAGAATAAAAGAAAAATATAAAAATGCAGTATAACAGATAATAAAATCAATAATAAAATATTAAAGCTAAACATTTTTCAAAAATCGTCAAAATTTCTATTAAAATATTCATCAAAACTATAAAGACCATATTTGCATAAAAAAAATTTTAATTCTTGCTTTAAGAGCTAATACAAATGAGAAAAAAAATACAATAAATCTAGACACACTAAAAACATAAAGCAAAATATTACATACATAACAAATATGGTCGGTAATTAAATTAATTAAAATGTATAAAAGTACAAAGATGTAGAATAAAAGAAAAATATAAAAATTCAAGATAACAGATAATAAAATCAATAATAAAATATTAAATCTAAACATTTAGTAAAAATCGTCAAAATTACTATTAAAATATTCGTCAAAACTATAAAAAGCACGTTTGCATAAAAAATTTTTAACTCTTGTTTTAAATAACCTTGAGTGCAAAGTGCGTACATTTTGCGGTAACTTATTAAAAAACTTAATTCCAATATAATTGGTCCCGTTTCTGGTCCGTAGAAGTCTAGAGTAACTATTTTTGAGGTCATTTTTATTTCTAATATTATAGTGGTGGTACTCACTTATGTTTTGAAATTTATGCAAGTTATCTTTTATGAAAAGAAGGCAGTAGAATATGTAAGTTGAAGGCACAGTAAGAATATTTAAAAGTGTAAAACAATATCTACAGTCATCCCTGAATCCCAAACCTGAAATAATCCGTATGGCTTTCCTTTGTAGTGAAAATACATGAATACTTGTGGGAGCATGTCCCCAAAGCAAAATCGCATATGATATAATTGAATGAATCAAAGAATGATAGGCGGTTTTTAAAGTAGATAGACATACTTTATGTACCAAACTTCTCAGTAGATATAGATGCTGAAATTTTTTTGCAAACGTAACTGGTATGTTGATTCCAGGATAATTTTGGATCCAAATAAACGCCAAGGAACTTGACACTATCTGTCTTAGACAAATTTATTATAAGTTTATTTCTAACAAACCAGTCATTTGCAATAGATTTGTTCATGCTGTATCATTTCACAAAGTTAAGAACGAACAATCGGAGATATCCTGTATTAAAAAAAATATATTTATAATATTACACATATTTCCAAAGCCGATTTGTTTGTTTTATTTATTTAAGTCACTGTCAGTATTTTGACTACCATTCGAGCTTCATGAGCACTTATCATCAGTCGAAACTTCACCCTATAAATATTTAGCAGCAGGTTGTGTTCGATATAGAGGGTTAGTGTCTACAACTAGTCCGGTAACAACTTATTAGCAACTATTGTTTTGCAATACAATGGGGATAATTTAATAGAATAAACACAAGTGAATGAAATTACACATAACATTAAAGATCAACAAGAAAATAATTTAATAACAAACGGTCAACGATGCATACGTACCCACTGTCCAAATTTTAATAAAGTCACTTTTTTCATGTAGACTGCTTTAATATTTTGTTTGATATCAAGGCGAACACACATATGACACCGAGTATAAAATTGTTCCAGCATTTCGATATTTGTGATGACCAAACAGAACGAAGTAATTAAATAACAGGAACGGCTCGCAAACAATATACAAGGTGTCCGAAACACGAGTGCCGTAATTTTAAAGGCTTGTATATCTGACTAAAAGCAACAAAAAAAGTCTTATGAAAAAAATGTCTAAAACGAATAGTTTCCCTACAAATACATTTCAAAAATAAAAATACAACTGCAATAATATGAAAAATTATGTTACGAAATTACAAACTAAGGTACAATTAAGGTTAAGTAAAAGCGCCTGTAACATAATTTGTTCATAATTTGATTTTTGTATTAGTATTAATAAAATAAACAAGTTTCCGAGAAACTCGTTAAAACTGTAACGTAGTGTAACGTTTGACAACGTTACAGTGTCAGGCTGCTGGTGATAACCTAAAAGTAATATTAGTCATAATGGTGCGTACAGTTAGTGCGATTCATTTTTGTCTAATTTTTCTTTGATGTTTGTGAGTGTACATAAACAATTTATAGTAACCATAACCAGCTGCAGGGCATGTTACCCTACAACGAATCTAGGCAAAACTCTGGTTACGAGACGTTTGTACGGTAAACGCTTCTTGCAAGAAAAGAAGATAGTATGAGAGCCATGTTGTCACATATTCAAGACATATTTGCTGTCATAATTCTGTCACTGTTGGTCAGAGAAAAAAACTGTTAAGTCAAATATGTTTTGTTTAGTACAACTTATCATATGGCAAAATTAAGGCACTCATTATCCGGACACCCTGTATAACGAATTCTTGATTATTTTTAAAGTATTCAGAACAAACTTGAATATAAACAAATTAAAATGTTAAGGACTTGGGGTGCCTAAGCATTAGATAAACAGGAATATTCCTATACAAAACCAATTTCGTAAGTAAGTGACCAAGGTGACATTTTTTAATTTATTTATAATGATAAAATGATAAAACTTGACAATTTGGACATTTTGTATAAAAAGTATCTTATTATTTAATTATTGACATTTACTAATACAAACTTATGTAATCAAATTTTGTATTCCTTATTTAAACAATTAGTTTAAATTATAGGTGACTGAATATGAGAAGTTTAAATAAAAATATAGAAAGTTTTTGAATAAAAGTCTTAATTTTAAAATTGCGGTCTTACTTGTAATATACCTACCTATATAAATAAAATAAAAAATCTTATCTTGGATGTACCGTTTTAGTTTATAGTTAATTTAGTTATAAAATATAGAAAGTGAAATATACTATATCTCCATTCGTTGAGAAGTTAGCGCGTGCAGTGGCAGACTTTTTGGGGCCTGATGCTAATTACATTTCAGGGATCTCTAGTGTAGTAGCATATTTTTGGGGAAGAGAAGGGGGAGGGAGGTTGTCGGCTGTCTAGAGATGAGGACGAATTAAAAAAATATATTGTATGCAATGGGTATGAAACAAATTTGTCTGTGGAATTGTTCATTAGCGTACTTAGATGTTTGGTATCAGATAGCATACATATGACTTCATTGATAGGAATTGTAGGAGATTTGATTTATATTAGCTTAAAATACTTTTCTAATACAGTAAAAAAAGAAAGAATGTATTATTTTAATCAAAATGGCATTTAAACCTAAAAACGGTGTTTCAAAATTTAGTCTGGCCACGCCTCCACAAAACGGTCGCCACCACAGCGTAGACCTGTGCCGTCAGACACCATTCGCACGTGTATAGATAAATACAGCAGAGTGCTTTACTTCATATCGGTATACGATTTCCATGCTTTTAGACAACGCACTACGTTTACAAGAGTTAATTTGTCATTTGTAATATTATTAGGTATTATTGTGTTGACTAGGCATTGGTATTGAATGAAGTGGGCACAGAAAGCGCACCTCACTAGGCAGATGGAAGAAGCATTGCATTATGCACTAATATAGCATACAACGCCTAATAAAAAATATTTCACCAAATGAAAAGGAAAAGTGTGGTGTAGGGCGATGAAACGTGACAAAGGGTGAAATCGACCGTTTTCTATTAAGTGCAGATAACAAAGAATTATTAATGATTAAGGTAAGATTACTTTTGTTGTTAGGTATTTCAATTATTAAGTATTTTGATTTTTTATAGGTTGGATTAATTCTAGGGATTACCGGAGCTTGTCGAACTGATGAACTAGTCAATTTAACTGTAGATGATATTGAGGATGTAGGCTCTTCCTTGACTGTAAAAATTCCAAACACTAAGACAAAGATTCCACGAACCTTTCTGGTTACCGATGTGGAAAATATGCATTGAATATGAATTGTTTCGAAAATACCTGTCCCTTCGTCCTCCCCACGTCAAGCATAAGCGCCTTTTTTTTTGTACTACAAAGCAGGAAAATGTAGTTCGCAGCCAGTTGGCAAGAATACCATGGGAAAAATTCCGAGTGTAGTAGCTTCGTATTTAAAATTACCTGATGCTGCATGTTATACTGGTCACTGCTTACGAAGATCTTCAGCGACATTACTGGCAGATGCCGGTGTGGATATCACGACAATAAAGCGTCATTCTGGTTGGAAATCAACGACAGTCGTTGAGGGTTATGTCGAGAACTCCATTGAAAATAAGACCAAAACTGCTAATCAGGTTTTAGTAGGTACCACTACTAGCGCAATCACAAAAACTGTAAATGTAAGCGAAAGTAATATTCCTTCTAATATTAATTTTGAAAATTGTACAAATGTAACATTTAAATTAAATGTCAATAAATAATTGGGTCGGTCAGTGGTCGCGCAGTTTAAGGCGTCAGTACTCGAATCGAGGTGACTAGATCGACGTTGGTTCGAGCCCAGCTGCCGGTAGACCGTATATAAGCTATATTCGTGGAGAGGTTTGGCGCCCTCTCTGCGAGTATGGTAGGGTGGAAGAATGTTGGCTTGGGTCAATGTGAGAGATTGATACCGATTGATATTTGACTACTCCCCTATTTAATGAGGTTTTCCAGGTTTCCCTCATTCCTGCACTGAATAGTGGTTAGGGCCTGCCAACGTAAGTCGTTCCTGGGTGCAAATGCGGCCTGCTTAATAATAATATGCCGCCCCCTCTCCCGCACAAGTCTCCGACTTCTGGGCTAATCCCTGTGATTAGAATGAGGGGTAGAGATATTATTATTATTAATTTCAATGTTATCTTTTTTTGCATGAAAAACGTTCTCCATAATGTAAACTCCCTTAGGAGCATTATACTCCCTTGGGAATAATCGACTACTTCTGTTTTAATTTTGATGTCATAGAAACTGATTTCTACTCCCGACCGTGGAAAAAAGTAATAAATAAGGATTTTTTTTTAAATGGGAAAATCTTATAAATACCTCGAGTAAAACCATCTATCACGAGCGGATTTATATAGCAAACAAAGGAAGAAGTTACGTTTAACAATACCGTAAGTTACACTAATAATTATGGCATTACCTACACAGTATTCACACTATGTATCTAGGACCCACAAATGCCACAAAAATACAAGATACAAACGCTTGTTTACATCATCAATACCGTAACCTGCACCTGCAACCATGGAAACAAACTGCGCTGAACGGCGTGTAACGTCTCAACAATGATATCGCGTTTTCGGCCACGTGGTTTTGTTTACATCCTATAGCAATTTATTAATGTTAATATTTTAATTATTATGTGATTATTGCCGCCAGACACATGTTTGACCTTTCAATATGTTTCAAAGATTGCCTTGAAATACATTTTAAACTAATATAAAGTTCATGTAACTTCCTCATTTAGATTGTAAACTAGAAATTTGTCATTAGAAAAAAGAGCACTTCAGTACCGAATTTTAATTAACATGCTGCTATTATGCATGTGGTCCTGACAATGTGTCAGCGCACCAAGAGTGCCTTGTTATCTATTATTATGAATTGATTTGCTTATGTTTTAAAAAGTCGGGTAAAATTTTTTTTTCGATTTTCTTTCTTTTTATGCCTTCCGAATAAGTGGTTCAAATTAACGACATTATAACTGAATCACACTGTATGATTGAAAAATATTTAAAAATTCCTACAACGTACATATCTTGAATAATAACAAAGGAACAGGTGGGGGGCAAATTTCGTGTGACCACCCTGTATGTAGGTATCTTAATGTAAAATTACAAAATTTTAAACAATTTATATAACTTTGTTATGATTTTTTTTTAAAGTCGCCCTGTACTATACTAAAGTAATTAAGACTTGGGGATAAAAATACTTAATACGCCACTGACTTTGATGTTTGATGACTGGCATATCGCACACAATCGGCCGTTATTTCACTGCCACTGATAGGTCCTATTGTCTGTGCTGACGGCATCCGGGCTAGGCTTCAACTTGAGCTGACTCGTATGTTTTTGGGTGAATGAAGAAGTACTGCACTTGAATTAAACGAGCATTTCAGATTTCGCATGTGGGCGATATTCTCCGGAGAAGCTAAGTTATTCGTCTGCTGATTGTAAAGACATCTTAGAAAGCAGTATATGTGAGCATAAATACCTACTTGAAGGTTTATAGGTTAAATATAAATTATTTATTTACCTTTTTTCACTTGACAACATTTTTAAAAAAGCGCATTCCTCCACAACTGATGCAATATACCAGAGACCCATTTCAGGAGCTTCTATTAATAGCAACTATAGTCTGTTTAGAAATGAAAGAGAGTAATAAAAGCTTATTATGTATGCAAATCGTAAATAAATGTAGTACTGGTGCTTATATTCAATATTTTTATATTATGTATTATCGGTATAGATGAGGTGTACTTTTAAAAAAACTTTATGTGACCAGGTTGTACTAAATTGTAGCAGCTAGCAGGGAAAAATTCAAATTTGTGTTAAGTATTTCTGAATTCTCTAAAAAATTGGAAAAGACTCAGACAATATTAGAAAGACAGAGAAGAAGCCATTGTCAATAGAAATAACGGACCTTTTACGTACACGTTACTTTGGGTGAACCATTCAAAGTGAATGAAAAATACACAAATAAACAATAAATGATCTAGTATGAACATGGAATGTAAATTGAACCTGTTCTACTTTTTATACAGGGCTAATTTGCTTTAAAAATAGCCAACAAAAAATACTGTCGGGAAAATTCACACCACTGTAGCTCATATAGCTCCAAATACAAATTATATCAGAACTTGCCGCTGGACTAGAATATACGATTCTAGCAATATTGTGGCAAAGTCTGAAATAATTTGTATTTAAAGCTATTTTTTCTGTGAACCCTTTGGAATGATAGTCAAGATCAAAATCTTAGGAGAAACTTTAGACGAATTGAATAACCAACTCCAATTTGTGTCACAGTTACACGTGGAACCATAATGAAATGGAATGAGTATTTCATTTCACTTTTTGCGCAACGTGGAATATCACCCAAAGTGTAAATGCACAAAATGCATTTATATGGGTCAGTTTGAATGATCATCGAGGATGAATCATCCAATATGAGGTAAAAGTGAATATGTAAACAGTAAGTCATCGAAAGTGATCACCTAGGATGAACAAAGAATGTAAACAGAACTTGTTATATTTTTCGTTCATTCAAGATCAATCCAGTGAATGAAAAGTTGAACTGTAAACATCACGTTCACTCCGGTAGTTTGATGATTGTACCAAATGCAATATTGTTTTACAAATTCTATAATTAAAGTTTCTGTTTTATGATTGCAGTTACTATTGTTTACGGGAATTACTACTGCAAATAATAAAAGTTTCTAATGAAAATAATCATGCGTAGGTACCAATAATGTATTCATTACTATAAGAACGATTAACCTTTTGAATTAATAAAACACCGAAGTTTTAAAAGATATAGCTTTACGCAAAATTGTAGGTTGGCTGAATATCCTACTCTAACCTGCACTGCAATTTCACTACCACTATTCGTTTTTCAAACATTTTATTTTATTAGGAATAAACCGACAAAGGAAACTTCTAACAAACAAAAAACAAAGTTACAGAAGATGTTCAAAGTGCCCTCCGTCCATTTCCAAGCATGCACGACATCTTCGTATCAACGACATTCGAACTCTTTCGAAAACACCCTCCTTGGTTTGGATTTCTTGACACTTTTGATTAATCCGTAGCTGCAGCTCTTCCAGGCTATCTACAGGAGTACCATACACTAATGTCTTCAAATATTCCCAAACAAAGAAATCTAAAGGGTTCAGATCAGGCGATCTTGGAGGCCATATAACAGGTCCGGCACTTCCTAGCCATCTATGTGGAAAAGTTTGGTGTAAATTCTCTCTAACGGCCATGGAAAAATGGGCTGGAGCACCATCATGCTGGAACAACATTTGTTGCCTATAATTCAAAGGAATGTCTTCCAAAAACTCATACAGTGTGTTCTGCAGAAAGTTGAGGAAAGCAGCGCCTGTTATTCGGTTTGGTAAAACAACAGGACCTAGAAACCTGTCACCTACAATACCCATCCAGATGTCTAATGAAAAACGTGCCTGATGTCCATATTCTATTAGAGCATGAGGATTTTTGTCGGCCCAAATATGCGTATTGTGAAAATTAAACACTCCATTTCTTGTGAACCCGGCCTCACCAGTAAAAAAAATGTTTGCAAGAAAACGAGGGTCTTGACGTAGAAACCAGCGGCAAAAAACCAAACGTGCTTGATGATCATTTATTGGATATAGGGCCTGTACTCGTTGCACATGATATGGATAAAGCAGTTGCTCGTGAAGGATTCTCCAAACAAGATGACCACTAATTCATACCTCGGCTGATCTTCTTCGCACACTCGTACCTGGATTCTGCTCTATCGGTGCTAGAATTTCTTCTTCTGCTCTAGGAGTGGATACCGACCTTGGTCTTCCGGATAAATGGCACTGTTTCCTCAAGGAACCGGTATTACACAATCTTTGGTGAATTCTTCCAAACATGCCTTGTGAAGGAATCTGGCGATTTGGACAAGCGTCAACATAAAGACGTCGCGCTTCGGTGGCGTTCTCATTAGCAGAACCATACATGAAATGCATGTCTGTTAATTCTGCGTTAGAGTAACCAGCCATAGAAAACTTGTGCACTGAGAACAACTGTCAAATACGTACTGTTTATTTCACTAAACATCAACCAGCTATTATAAGAAATACACAACGTTTTTGCATAATAAAAAAGGGGCTAAAAAACATAAAACATTCCATATCTGCGCAACCGTTACTTCCTATTACCTCCTTGAATATTTTACACTCTTTTTTAACACCCTGTATAAGGTTTCCAAATGAAGATCGTGCATCAGTAGCCTTTCACTATAATAATTGTGGTATATTTTTTGTTTCCTGTGATATTCACTAATATACACAGGCACAAAAAAAGTGGTCTGTTCTTTTGACCAGACCCACCTTATGTATTTTGACGTACTGAATCCGAAATCTGTTTAGCTCAAACGCCCTCAAAATGTTGTGTAATTGCAAAAAATAGCGAAAAATTGCAAACAATCATGTTAGTTTTAGCCGAAAAAAATTCCGATTATTTTCGCTCACTGACGTATTATTTGCGGGTTTTGTGATTTACTAAAAATTTTGAGGGTGTTTGAGTTAAACAGGCTTCAGATTCGGATTCAGTGCGTCAAAATACATAAAGATGGGTCTAGTCCAAAGTACAGATCACTTTTTCTTGGCGGCTTTTAACGATTTTACAGGCATTTCTCGCGATTTTTGAAAAATCTATAAATGATGCAGCTCAATAGACTTCAAGTTCTGCGTATAGAAATAGGTACGTATGAAACCTACCTGATCATGGTCAGAAAAAATGTTTCTCAAAATTTTGAAGGTGTTTATGCTACATGTACTTCAGTTACAAATTCAGTGTGTCAAAATTCATAGAGGTAGGTGGTAAACATGATTCAAATACTGACATCTTAAATCGCTCGACCACCGACCGATCCCCAAATTAATTATTCATTTGTTCATATGACGTAAGTCGTCTGAATTCTTGCCGCAACTATACTTATTTTTATCTTTGACTATAACAGAAACTAAAGGTATCTGCCACATTATTTTAATTGCTCTTTTTTAAATTTTAAGAGGTGGCGGTTAGGAATTTCCAAAGATGTAAGTAAATAGTAATAGATTAAATACTATATGATATTTTAAATAAATTTTATTTCACTGTTCAATAATGATGCATTTTTTGGATAATTTTTAGAGCGCAACATGGAACTTTTACTTAAGTACTAGGACGATAATAGTATAAAACAGTGAGTTTAGAAGAGCAAAGTTTTGTTAAACGAATATAGCATTAGAGTAGTGAGCGTAGCAAGCTTTCTAACAAAGTTAGAAATTTAAAAAAGTAGGTACTTGTGTAGGATTTCCATAACCTAGTAACCTGACACGGTTTTGTTTATTTAAACAATAACAGTAATTATAAATATGAGTCTTGTAACTGAGTCTTGCTACTGAAAACAATTTAAAAAATTGTACTAAAGTCATTTTAAAGGCCGCTTGAGAAGCTTCGTCGAGTTTATTTCCTTTAAAATCCATGGAAAAATACGAGACGAACCTATATGAAATATTTTGTAAGTGGAGGATAACAAAAAACGCACTATAAACTGTTGAAAGTGCTAGTGTATTTTTTGGAGAAGGTAAGCTATTTTTCATACAATGTATTTCGTTATTTTAGGCAAAATCCCTTAAGGCTTCCAGTATATGGTCTACATATTCCATGTTGAAAAGTACTATGCAAATGAACGAAAATATGGATATATAATATAAAAGCTAGTTGCCTTGTTAAAACTTCAAAATGACACATACGAAGCAAAGAAATCAAAGCTTCCGACTATGGAAAACGTTACTATGTTTTTAAAAGAGGCTCCAGACAATAAGTTCTCATTAATGAAGGTCGTACAAATATTTGGTTTAAATGGAGCATGTAGGCGTGCAGAATTGTGCAGTTTAACTGTAAAATATATAAAAGGCACGGGAACATGATACCAAAACAAAAAGAAACGTGTATTTACCGTCAGAGTGCAAGCGAAGTATTTACGCAATAGATTTTTCTTTTACTATAACCACGGTAGGTGCACAATACAACCAGTTGGCATCAATAGTTTTGCAAAGAGTTGCAGAATACTTAAAACTCACAGATGCATTCAGTTACACTGGCAATTGCTTTAGTATAGGATCCCACTATAAAACGACATTCCCCTGAGGGGCGGCAGGAACGTCATATCATTTCAAGTCACTACCAGGAAATAATAGTTTATACCGAAAATGAAGACAATCCGTTCATCCGTTTCTCCAAAAAATCTAATAAAGTCCGGAGGCGGTGGTATTTTGCCGCCAACTCGTAAACTGTTGTTTGTATAAAAAATTCTATAGAAGCATTTTTTCATATTTTCATAAAAAACATTCGAATATGTATTCGAAATGAAACAGAAAAGGTCGATTTCTCGAACTCGTGACTTCGAGACTCCACCCCTCAGTTATGAATTCGGGAAATCTCCGATCCCGTCTCACAGCCGCCGTTTACCTAACCTCATGTTCGTCGTTAGGAGTAAAAAAAATTTTCCGCACATCTCACGGCCACAAATCGAATCCGATCGACCTCAAATTATATGTACGTATACTTCGCGATAAGGCGGGGGCGCATCCTATAATGTACCGAAAAAATTTTTAAAAACGGGATGCCACCCCCGGAGCTGCCCCCCAACCGATCGAATCGAAATTTTAAAGACATATACTCTTTGAGACGCGGAATCGAAAAAATTAGTCCGTCTTCGCGTTAGGGGTTCCTAGAGGCAGATTAATAATAATACCGCCGCCCCCGGACTTTATTCGATTTTTTGGACAAACGGATCGTCTTCATTTTCTGTATGGAGGAACTACACACAGCTGCAATGCTGTGTACTCTTCTATCGCATGGAATGGTTCGCTGGGGAATATTTCATATTTTAAAATTCGACAACCGGAATTCAGGACTGATTTTTCGCAGACAACCCTATACCACCGTGTTGGTAATGAAATAATCTTTATTTTAATTTAACTTTAATTTATTAACCACACCGGTGCAAGTTACTAGTATCGATTTACCTGTTTATACTAGCCTACCCAAGAGTTGTGACGGGAAAAAAATAGTCAACCTAACGTTTGCATATTCTATGGGCTTCATACTTTCGATTGGTATGGAATTTGTCTATTAACCAAACCAGTGAAATGTTTAAAAAAATAATAATTTTTAATTGTTAATTAATCATATTCTGGACTGAATTTTTTTAGACAACCCATTTGCAATATATTTATTGACATATTTAATTTGATATAAAATACTTTTCATCCATTAACCAGCTTGGTGAAGGTCGTTTTATAATGGGATCTTAGACTACTTGAGGAGGACGGCTGCCACCTTCCTCGCTGACAGTGGAGCGGATATTCAAACACCTAAAAGATATGGAGAATGGCAGTCAACTAGTGCTACTGAAACTTATATCGAAAAAAGCATCGTCAATAAGTTGAAAATTTTAAAAAGTATATTTTATCAGCAAGAACTATTAGCACCTCAAAGTCATTCAGAAAGAACAAGCAGAATAGAAAAAATTTCGTGTTGTTAAATTTTCAAATTCGAATAATTTTACTTTTAAGTATACTAATATTACAATGTTTCCAATATTTAAATAAACAGTTTTCTGTCAAACTGTTTTTTATTAACAGTGACATTACTATATATTAAAGTATAATTTTGGTGTGGTAGACTGTCACTTTAGTAACGATTTTGAATTTAATAAAATAACATATTATCAGTCAAAATGCGGAAAAGCTATATAAAGTAAAAGTCCTAGAACTTTAAAGAAATTTCCATAGTAACCCACGTATTACGTATTATTGAGAATATTTTTTGACATTTAAGAAACGTGACATGACAGTTTGATTTTACGAATACTTTGAGTGTAGTATAAAATAAAGTATTCAATGTACGGCGGACGAAAGGTAGCTTCAGGGTATTCGAAAATTTTTACCGCCTTTTAGTCATACATTAAAGCTCCACTTTTCACTCTAGATACATAAATAAATAATTTGTCATAGTTGATACTTTCATTCCAGAAACGCATCGTTTGAAAACGAAAGAGAAAAATTTTTTGAAACGTGTTTTATATTGAAATAGGTATTTTTATTTCTCATTGTGAAATTTCGGAAAGTCGGAAAAAATAAGTTGTTAGACACAACCTATGCCTGATCTGTGATGCGTGGGGGTTTGTTTACTGCTAAATTTACTATTTCATAACTTTCAGCGTAGAAAATGATCAAAAAAGAAGTACTACTTTAACTTTTATTTGTTAAGTGATTCAAAGAGTTATGATTATTATAAATAAATTATATTAGACTAATATAAAATATATTCTTCTATGATATACAGTATGCGCCAAAAGTATGGAATAAATTAAATAAAAACGAAACAATTATTTTTTGGGAAAAATCCTCGAACAGGTCGATTTTTAATTTAAAAAATACATATTTTAGCGTAAAATGCGATTTTCAAATGTCATTTGTTTTCGAGTAATGACGTCATCGATTTTTTTTTAAATGACAACACCATATTTTTTTCCTTGATTCTGAAAGATCGTTTAATTCTCTATCAGACAGTACTAAAATTTTGCCCTCTTACATAGGAAAGTTTTCTAGTAACTGACGATTGAATGTTAGAAAACGTAAATCAATTAAAATAAAGCAAAAACGTTATTAAGTTTAGTTTTTCGAATTCCATAGTAATTTTATGAATCACGTAGGTGAAAATCTTTGCAAAGTGTCATTGTCACACCGACAATTTAAAGTATTATGGCACATTTAACTGTTACTCAAAGAATTGAAAATTTAATTCTTATCGGATGCGGGAATATGACTAGAACTCAGCAGGAAGTTTGCGATTTATTTAATGAAAAATATCCAGATCGTCCTATCAGCCAATCAACAGTCAGTAAGGTAGAATCTAAATTTAGAGAAACTGGCAATGTTGTAAATATTCCAAAACCTGGACGTCCAAGCATTAATGAAAATCAGAAACAGAACATTTTGATAAGTATGGTGGATAATCCTCATAATTCTTCACGATTGGTTGCATTAAAAAATGACGCTAGTCAGAGCACAGTGCTACGTATCTTGAGGAAGGAAAAATATCATCCCTACAAAATTCAACTTGTGCAGGAACTCAATGAAGATGATCCCGATCGCCGCTTACACTTTTGCGAAATTCTAATGGATTTATGTCAAGGAAATAGAAATTTACACCGGCAAATACTTTTTTCAGATGAGGCCACATTTTGTCTGATTGGTACAGTAAACCGTCAAACTTGCAGATATTGGAGTCGGGAAAATCCTCATTGGATGGCAGAGGCACATACCCAATACCCTCAGAAATTAAATGTGTGGGCTGGAATAGTTGACGACAGAATAGTAGGGCCTTTCTTCTTTGAAGGAACCCTTACAGGACAAAGATATTTAGAGTTTCTAGAAAATGACCAGCCCTTGCAGTAAGTTTTCCTAACGATAATGACCCTGACATTCCTGACGATACCATATGGTTTCAGCAAGACGGTGCACCTCCGCACTATGCGCGCTCTGTACGAGATTTTTTGGACAACTGTTTTCCTGGGAGGTGGATCGGCAGACGCGGACCGATATAATGGCCTGCAAGATCGTCAGATGTTACACCTCTTGACTATTTTTTATGGGGATACTTGAAGTCAAAAGTGTACATTAATAAACCACGTAATTTAGAAGAACTTCAAAATCGCATTCGCGACGAAATACGCAAAGTTACCCCAGAAATCATTCATAATGTGCAAGAAGAATTTCTTCACAGACTTGCGCATTGTCAAGAAGTTGGTGGATGGCGATTCGAACATTTAATTTAAGTATAAAATTTAATCAATTTATTTTCCATACCTCAGAATTGCTACTTTTATATGGATAAAATTTACGTTTTCTAACATTCAATCGTCATTTACTCGAAAACTTTCCTATGTAAGAGGGCAAAATTTTAGTACTGTCTGATAGAGAATTAAACGATCTTTCAGAATCAAGGGAAAGAATATGGTGTTGCCATTTAAAAAAAATCGATGACGTCATTACTCGAAAACAAATGACATTTGAAAATCGCATTTTACGCTAAAATATGTATTTTTTAAATTAAAAATCGACCTGTTCGAGGATTTTTCCCAAAAAATAATTGTTTCGTTTTTATTGAATTTATTCCAAACTTTTGGCGCATACTGTATAACTGGAACCCAGATACAATCTTGTGGTTATTTCTTGAGCCTGTTAAAAACCCAGACATTCTTATTTTTAGGTACTCATTCTAAATTGAATCTGTGGAGTCTACATTGAACATATACAACAACATGGTTCACGGATTTCACTTTTTATTAAAATGAATTTATTTACGTACACGCCTATCATAAATATTGACATTATTTTAGTAAACCATCACGTAATCATCAAGTCCGCGTTAAATGAATGATTACATCAGTCAGTGATTTACATTTCTCGTTGTCGACAATAGATTTTTAATTTCAGCAACAGAGACGTAAAAATATTGTAAATTCAGTGAAAACTTGCACATGTGGCCCGACAACAAATTAATGAAATTTTATCACATATTGCTGACTATATTAATGATCGAATTATTTCAATCTCTCTAATCTAATTTTAATTTGTTATTTTTTAACAGACAACACCTCATTACCCGCTTTGCCAGTGTTAAACTGTGGAAATTCTGATTGTATGCATGAAGTTGTATTTTATAATGTTTAACACATTTTTAAATCCGGACAATAATATTATGATTCCTGCATGATTTAATCATTTCAGTAATTCTGAATGCCACAGAAAAGGCTATACCTACTCCTACTGCAGTATCAATATTAATACACTTTTGTTACTATATTAGAAAGGTATTTTAAGCTAATATAAATCAAATCTCCTACAATTCTTATCAATGAAGTCATATGTATACTCTCAACCCAAACATCTAGGTGTGCTATTAAAAGCTCTATTCAATAATTATCTAAAAAAAATAATTTAGCTAAATTACTAACCTGGTTTATTAAAAACACTCTATAAGTTCACTTTTGAAACGGTGGGAACTCGAAAATTCACCCACAATAGATGAGATCTGACCTATTTCTGCATTTTTAGGATTGCTTCTTCAGGTGGCCTCCTTTAAGTTGAGTGAAATATCTAACTATAAAAATTATTATATAAATTAAAATTATTTGATATTAGGAAAATTAATCGTCTTGGCTACTGTCAGGCAGCCAACGGTGCACAATGTGAACATTTAATTTAGTCGATTTTTTACATAATTATTACCATTTTCAGTATTGTGAAAATTAAATTTTAAAATCTTCAAATATTTTTTTCTTGAAATTTTTGTTATGTGACACCATAATTCTTCATGATGTATGTATGTAGAATGACACGCGCTTTCAAATGGCATAGTCAAAATTGGGGGATGCTATTTAAAAAAAAATTGATGACGTCATGTCTCGAACAGCGATGACGTCACAAATATGGGTCGTATGTCAAAAACTGCCTGTTTTAAAAACAAAATCAATGTGTCGGGGGATTTTTTCGAAAACTTCTCAATTTCAAAAATAATTAATTTATTCGTTACTATTCGAAAGCACTGTATAGTGAACTTTGAATTATTTTATGTTACACTAATAATGCAGGTTTCTGGTACCTGTCGATGCTGCAAAATGACAAATTTGAAAATTACTGACATACAAGACGTTGGCAGTTACCTACTTGTTTGAATATCTGACTCCAACATATGCATTTCAAGAAAATTTGTATTTGTTTTATATGCAGAATAAGGATTTTGTGTGAACACTGTAGAAATATGCAGAATATATATTTCTCTGCGCCGAATTCGCTTAACACGGTACATTTTTTTAAAGATACATCAATAAAAAATGTACTCAGCCTGTTGGAATCAACACATTGGTGAAGGTATGCTCAACAGTTGCTTCATTCCTGAATATCGCAAATCGAGACGCGTATACTGACCATTGTATGAGGCGCATACATTACATCTTACAACCATTAAAAGGCATGGTGGATGGAAGAGTTCCTCTGTAGCAGAAAGTTATGTTGTGGAGTCCATATCTAACAAACTTGATATTGCAAGGGAAATCCAAGGAAAATATAGCTGTTCCTGACAAGAAAAGACTTCCTTAACTTGTGCAAATTCTTCACAAACTTCGGCAGATATTATGCCTTCCGAAAATGATGGTAAGGATTGTTATTAACGGAAAGAAAATTAACTGTGATAAAACAAAAAACGAAATGTCTATTGCTATAAATACACTATCTTTCACTTTTTCTTCTATTTCATTTTTATTACAATTGGTCTATACCTAATCTTATTACTTTTAAGATACTGGACATTTCAGAATATCATTTTACCTACAAAATCTTCTGTGTGTTATTAGACAGTTTGGTTACTGTAAGCAACACATAGATATAATTCTGGATATATTTTTATTTCTAAATACTAACAGCATTGTGCTTTATATCTGTATACGATTTCAATTCTCAGACAACGAAGCGCCTAGGTTGATTTGTCATTTTTGATATTATTAAAGGTTAAAGTTGCAAAATAGACTTCTAAAATGAGCGCAGAAAGTTCATCTCACCGGGTAAATGAAAGGGGTATTTACTGCATTATATTACAGCGCCTAATAAAAAATATTTTACTATACCAAAAAAAACTGAAAGAAAAATGTGATGTAGGGCGATGAAGCGCGACGAAAGGAAAACGTTCTTCAGCATTACAACATTGTTTGTTTGTAAAGATCTTTTTAATATAAGTTTAGTTGGAAATAATAAGTACCTATATAGGTAGGTTTAAGTTCATCGAAAAAATTAAAATGTAAAGTTGTAAAGAATCAATTAAAATTTTCTATTAAGCTGCCAGAATGTATACAGGGCGTTTAGAAAGTCAATCGGAAAGCAAACATTTGTTTTCATTTATTATATTCAGCTTTTCATTCCGTTTCCAAATAAAATGTTTTGTGTTTGCTCCTACTACTATTTACGAGATACAGAATATTATTTGAGGCATTTATAAATTTTTGCTATCTAATTTCACCACATTAAATTATCTGTTTTATTTTGAAAACATAATAAACCAAAGTAATAATAGCTATACGTGTTAAAACTAAGATTTTATTTTGTGAGTGAAGATGATTAACTTCACGAACAAAATAAAATCACTTTTAACACGTATATCATACATTATTTTTTCTACAAAACAATCGGAAGAACTTTAAACTCAATAAAAATAAGAAATCAAAAAATACCACACAGATCGCAATGTTTATGAACCAAAATTTTTGTAGCAACCAGTGCTGTTGTTAGTTATGGAAAAAACGCAAAAATATTAACAGCATTTTCTAGTAATATAAGTATAATGAATAATCTCGATAATGAGCGAAACGAATCCATCCCCGCTGAAATCGAAGAAGCCGCCAGTCGAGCAACATTGGAATTATTGCCGGCGAAATCAAAGGAACAGTACGAAATCGCTTATAGACGCTTTTCGGAATGGTGCAACATTAAAAAGGTCCCTGGGAAATGTAACGAAAGTGTTTCACTGGCATATTTTGAGGAAAAAGCCAAGATATGGAAATCGTCAGCGCTGTGGTCAAATTATTCCATGATCAAAACTATGTTAAAAATAAAACAAGATCAAGATATAAGCAAACATTATAAACTTATTGCTTTTTTAAAACGGAAGGATGAAGGATATCAAGCAAAAGAGTCAAAAGTTTTGACGAAGACGCATATCGACAAATTTCTCACAGAAGCAGAAGACGAAAAGTATCTGATGATGAAAGTCGCAGCAATAGTGGGTGTCTTCGGGGCGTGTCGCCGGGAGGAATTGTGTCAGATGACCATCGACAATATCGAATATTTGGGCACTTCAGTTGTTGTGACCATACCAGATACTAAAACGAAAGTGCCTCGGACTTTCAGTGTTGTTGGTGACTTCTATTTAAACTTTTTTAGAAAGTATATGGTATACGGCCACCCAACGCTGACCATAGACGACTTTTTCTTAAATATATGAAGAATAAATGTGTGAAGAATCCAGTCGGAATTGACATGTTTGGTAAAATACCTGCCGACATTGCAGAGTTCTTGAATCTACCAAATCCTCAACTCTACACCGGACAATGTTTTCGTCGTTCATCGGCGACATTGTTAGCAGATTCTGGTGCAAATCTTACTACCATCAAGAGACATGGAGGATGGAAATGTTCGACGGTAGCTGAAGGCTACATTGAAAATTCACTGGAACAGAAGAAGAAAATTGCGTGCCAAATACTTCCTACTGCTGCAACTACTACCAGTAGTATTTCTACAGAAAATAGATGTGTCACACATGTTGACAGTAAAACAAACTTAAGTATGATGACTCCGCAGGAAATTACAATTTCAAATTGTTCTAATTTTACTATAAATATTACTAGTAATAACTAGTTAAAATGTTGGTTTGTACTTATTTAAAATAATTTATTATTTTCAAAACAAAATTTAAATAAACTTTGATTTATTTTTAACACTAGTGTTAAAAGTAACTTACTTTTAACACGCGTGTCAAAAAATGACATTTTTAACATCAAAAATGACAATTAAAAATCCCACTTTTAACAGTTTTGTAGAAAAATAATTTTTTTTTAATATTTAAGTTTAAATAAAATCAGTAGTAAATAGCAATAAAAAATTCATAAATAATTTTTTTTATGAATGTTAAATATCATTATTCAACACTTTTATTTTATTTTTCAAATTAAAGAAAGCAGGTAATTTAGTGTGAAATCAGATGGCATAGTTTTATAAATACCTCAAGCAAAACCCTCTGTCTGTACGTAGTCAACAGCATTGTTGCCGTAATTTTCACGAGTGGATCTATATTGTAAACAAAGAAATAAGTTACATTTATACCGTTTAAATACCGTAAGTTCACCACATCACCACTAATAATTATGGTATTATTGCGTATTCAATATCTATGACCCAAAAATGCCACAAAAACACAAGAAACAAACGCCAGTTTACATCATCAACTGCGAAAAACCTTGTCCTCATGGATGCGAAATTTGCGAATATTTACGCATAATTTTTTATTTAGATTTTAATGGCGGGAAAAACTATTTTCTCAAAACAGTATAATTATCCAAGATAGAGACCTTATTTAATTATTTTTAAGGTAAATGTAGTTGGAATGAGGTCATAAATTTACTAAAATAAAAAGTCTTTTAATAAATTTATAACCTCATTCCAACTACATTTACCTTAAAAGTAATATTATTGCTATATTCATCATTACGTGGGGTTAGAAAATTTGATTTGAACCTCTGATAATCTACCAAGACAGTTTTATGTTGCAAATAATCGAAAATGTTACAACTGGCAAAATTTGCTAAAAGTTGAGAATTTTCCCGTCATTAAATAATTCGTGCGAATATTCGCAAATTTCGCGTCCATAAGGACGCTTAGGCAAGGCGCATATTGAGACGCGTATGAGGCGTGTGAGATGACGTGACCCGACCAGCATGACACGAATGCGCGACACGCGCGTTGTCTTTCGCATATTGGAAGATAGTTCTTCTCACGACTTTCGAACAGCCACGTCGTTCTAATTTTTCTTGTTTATTATAAAAATGAATGATTTAAACAGAAAACTGGATTTATAAATGAAATAGACCCCTGAGTTTGGAAACCAGTATTAAGAAAACGTAAGGGCGAAAAATTTGAAACTTGAACCATATGTAGCCTGTAGTTTCGTATTTTTTAGTTATTAATGAAAATGTAGAAAAAAATTATGGTTTTCTACCTACAAAATATACCATCTTTTAAGTGCAGTTCTTTTGCAATTTCACACCAAATCTTGTTTTTTATCTTCGCTTTCATATAATTCTCATGTCTGGTATCATATAGCTCTCTATGCTTTCTTACCAGCTCTATCAGTTTTGTTTTCATTGTCACTGGAGAAAACATAACAAACCTCAAAATTATTAACACACGGCGCGTACGGCGCGAAAAACTGTGCCACTGCCACTGCGCCGCGCGCCTCGCGTCACACGCGAGTCTTGCTGTACAACGTCTTGGCACGAATTTGTGCTGTCCCACTACTTTCCTTAAGCTACAAAAGTACGTGCTGTGCTGTGTCACCACACACGCGTCATACGCTCTCAATATGCGCCTTGCCTTAAAGATACGGATTCGCTGGTGCAACTGCGACTGCGGCTCGCGTCTGCGACTCGTCGCTGACCAATAGGCAGTCTAAAGAAAGAAAGAATCTATAATAAATCTACAGAAAAGTAGGCTGCAGAGTGAGGAAGAAACAGTCACAACAAGAATCTGATTTATTTGTTCAGCCGATAAATAAAAATAAGTCTGCAAATATAGATCAAGAAATAAAATCGTGTATCAATCCAGCAAATTTACAAGTTAGCATTAGAAATGTGACGTTAGTAAAAATGTTTTTTTAACTACTTGTGATCATTCATCTTCTTTAGAAAAACTTAAACAAGATTTGACTGGTAAGGTTGGTCATAAATATGTTATTCAGGAGCCGTTGTAAAGAAATCCGAGGTTAATTATACGAGATGTTGAAAAAGATTCTATCGAAGCAACTGGTTTTGTTGATAGCGTTATTTTACAAAATAATTTACAATGTTCAGCAGAAGATATTAAAATTATAAAAAAATTAGCCTATAAAAATTTAACATTGTCGTTACAGTAAATCCAACTTTGCGGAATCAAATTTTAAGTACTGGTAGGATTTTTATTGGTTGGAAAAACTATTTTGTGCAAGAGCACCCCAATGTTATCAGATGCTTTAAATGTTGTCAATATAATCACACCAAGACACAATGCAGAGCTGAGACAACCTGTTCCAAATGTGCTGAAAATCATAAGCTTAAAGACTGCACTTCAGATTATGAAAAATATATAAACGGTGTTAGTTTTAATTTGGATCATAACGTGTTCCTGTAAATCACCCCGTAAATATGTTATGTTTATAAACAACAAATAAATTATATGATAAATTCTATAAATTACGATGGTTACATGTTTATCTGTCAGTCACTTAAACGGTCTCTTTTTACAGAGTTTAATGAATTAATAATTTGTTGTTCGAAAATGATTATATTTCAGCAGTTTTCGAGACATGGTTGACTAATATTATTAATTATATTATTAATGCTGTAAAAATTGCTGGTTATAAATTATTTAGAAAAGATAGGGATAGTAGAGGAGGTGGTATAGATTTTTACGTCAAAACGCAAATACCTTGTAGAATTTTTTTTGAATTTTAATTATAATGATTTTGAAAATTTGTGGCTTGAAATAAAAATTGGTAAGTTTATTTTAGCACTTGGAGTCATTTACCGGCCTCCAAAAATCAATAGCCAATCGTTCTGTTGCAATATTAGATGATATTTTGACCCATGCAATGCTTAGTTATAATAATATTATTGTAGTGAAGGATATAAATGTGGATTTATTTCTGTCAAATAACTGTGTTACGAAATGTTTTGATGCTTATGGATTTGTGCAGATTATAAATGAAGCTACACGAGTTATAGTCCAGGGCATTTAGATCAAAATCGACCGGAATAGCGGAAATTTTTAGGCACAGCAGATATCAAGATGCGGTTTTCTGCATTGTGTTCAGGAAGGTCCCAGGAAAAATGTCTATATCGTCTGGTTTAGCTATTTTTTTAAAAAATGCCTTCTGGACCGAAAAATGCATTTCCAATTGCATCATTACTTGCACCATTATAGAAACGACTGGAAACACTGAAAAATCGCTCGGAAATCGTTACTCGGGGGTTTTCGGGGCTGCCAAACTTGATTCTGGCATTAAAATTATCCGAGGATGCACGGGGGTGGCTCTGTGGGGTTATCTGGGGGCGAATTGGGGGAGAAATGGCAGCGTGCATGAAAATCGCTTCAAACTCGTTACTCAAGTGTTTTCGGGGATCCCGAATTCATTTCTGACATTGGAATTACCCGGTGGCGCTCGGGGGTGGCTCTGTGGGAAATGGTAAAGGAGAAAGTGAAAAATCATAAGTTATGGAAATAATACTTTATTCAAATAACAAATAGGAGTTTTTATTAATGTTGAATTATTCCCCCCCCCCTATCACCCCCAGACAACCCCACAGAGGGACCCCCGAGCGCCCCCGGGGAAATCTAATGCTAGAATTGAATTCGGCATCTCCAAAAATCCCCGAGTTACGAGTTTGGAGCACTTCCCATGGACTATGCAATTTCCCCCCTAGATTGACCCCCCCGGATACCCCCGCAGAGCCGCCCCCGAGCGCCCCCTGGTAATTCCAATGCTAGAAATGAATTCGGCATCCCCGAAAACCCCGAGTAATGAGTTTGAAGCGATTTCATGCACGCTGCCATTTCTCCCCCAATTCACCCCCAGATAACCCCACAGAGCCACCCTAGAGAAGTCTAATGCCAGAATTGAATTCGGCATTCCCGAAAACCCCCGAGTATCGATTTTGAAATGATTTTCATGGACCCTGCTATTTATCCCCCAATCACCCCCAGACAACCCCACAGAGCGCCTCGGGAAAATCTAATGCCAGAATTTGAATTCGGCATCCCCGAAAACCCTCGAGTAACGATTTCCGAGCGATTTTTCCGAGTTTCCAGACGTTCCTATCTGCTGTGTCTAAAAATTTCCGCTATTTTTCCTAACTTCCCTGGATTATTACTAATACATCTTCCACACTAATTGAACCGATTTTTCTTAACTGTCCAGATATTGTTAAACAAGTAGGTGTTGTTAATGCAGATCTGGTATCATATTATAAACTTTGTATGGCCAAGGTTCCTCACTATAAATATACAAAAAAATTATTACTTACAGAGATTTTAAAACATTTGATAAGAATATGTTTTTACAAGAGTTGTTGGCTTCAAACATGCATCAAATATATTTTATTGATAATATAGATCAAAAAGTTCTTCTGCTTACTGAGTGTGTCTTAAAACTATTTGATAAATATGCGACTCTAAAGTCAGCTAGGGTAAATAAGCCAGCGTCTCCATGGATTACTGATACCTATAATTAAATTGATGATGGCTGAAAGAGATAAAACTTTCAGGAAGTATAAGGTGTGTACAAGTAATGAAAATTGGAATTCCTATGTAAACAAAATTTTACCTTAGCATCAATTAGACGTGAGAAAGCAGCATATATATCTCTCTTATATTGGCAAAATAATAGAAAGGTTTTTTTAGAGTAAACTTAAAAATTTAAATATACAGTCAGCTAAAAACATGGAGCTACCTCCTCAATTAAATGTGTCGGATATAAACAATTATTTTTTATCTGTGTATAATTAATCATCTCAATGTGAAAACATGATTAGGTATTACAAGAATAATAAGTATAATGATAGTTTTTTAGGTTTTCATTAATTGATGAAGAAGAATCAGTTACTGCCTTTTTTAATAATTATTTGACTGGTCGTTGTCAGAGAGTTAAAATCGGCAATAGTATATCTGATTTTCTCTGGAGTTCTTCAAGGGTCTATATTGGATCCGTTACTATTTCTTGTATATGCAGCTGAAATTTTTCATACTTTAAAATTTTCAACCATGCAGGCTTATGCTGACGACACTCAAATTTCAAGTTTCAAATAGGCGTAATGAAGTTCTCGAAAGCATTGTATCTTAAGGCTATCTTGGATATTCGTAGCAAAGGTCAAAGTTTGCAGTTTGCGAAAACTATGAAAAACTTGGGCATTTTAATAGATAAAAAATTGAGATTTAAAAAGCATGTCAATAAAATAATTAAAAAAATAATTTCCTTACAATTATTATATTCAAATAGATTCATTTTTAATTTAAAAGTGAGAAAAACACTGTGTGAAACTTTAATTTTGCCTATTTTCAGGTATTGTGACCTGGTTTATTTTCATACTTAGATAAAATAACAAAAAACCGAATTTAAAATATTCAGAATGCATGTTTGTCATTTTATATTTGGACTGAGGAAATTTGACCATATTTCGAATAAAATAAAAATTCTGGGCTAGTTAAATATGGAAAATATAATTAAACAGCATTATTTAGTGTTTGTCCATAAATTGGTTAATACTGGTATTCCTAATTACCTAGCAGAAAAATTGCAAATCAGAGGAACATTGCATAATGTTCATATAAGAACAAAAAGTACTTTAGATATGCCTCAGTTTTGTACGTCACTATTTTGTAGGTCTTTTGCAGTTACGTATTGCAATTCAATTGAAGGTAAACTCAAACTCCTGGCACCATCACATTTTAAAAAAGTAATAAGTAAACGATGTCATTCTAAATTCTTAATTGTGCCATATCTATGCTACTACTTCCATTATTACGCTTTAGATTGTTTGTATATTATGTATTTTTGTTGTATGCGTTTTTTTACTATTTTTTATGAGGCTATATGTATATTTGTTGCTTTATTATTGTCCAATACAGTTATATACTTTAAATTTAAGGGTTTAAGGTTTTTTTTCAATGCATAATATAATATCATCAAGTCAATTTGGTTTTCAAAAGGGTAAATCTACTAAATCTGCAATACTGAATTTCTTAATATGTTTATATAATAATTTAAATGCCAAAAATAAATGTGTTGGTATTTTTCTAGATTTGAGTAAGGCTTTTGATCTTGTAAATCATGAGTTGTTGCTTAACAAACTGTATATGTATGGCTTAAGGGGTAGGGTTCATAACTGGTTAACTTCATATCTTTCAAATAGGAGTCAAATTGTAGAGATAAATAATTGTAAATCTGACAAATTATATTTAGAATATGGGGTACCTCAAGGATCAGTACTTGGACCTTTGTTGTTTATTATTTTTGTAAATGACATTTCTAATATTGTTAATTCTGAAAATCTGACATTATTTGCCGATGATACATCTTTTATTTGTGCTAATTCTACAGAAAAACAAGTTATTATACAGAGTCAAAGTATCCTAAATACTTTTATGAATTGGTTTAATGGTAATAAATTATTTGTAAATACATCCAAGACAGAATTTATTATATTTAAAACAAAATCGTTAGAAAGAAATGAAAGCCGATTATTAAAAGTGAATGGTACCTCTATAAGACAAACTGACACGATAAAATTTTTGGGTATACATATAAATCAATTTTTGAACTGGAATGATCATATAAATAATTTATGCTCAAAGTTGTCTCCTATTTGTTACGTCATTTATAGATTGAAATATTTAACAACTAAAAAGATATTATTAGCATATTATTACGCTCATTTTTATTCCAGAATAAGGTACAGCATATTATTTTGGGGATCTTCATCACAAATGTTGAAAGTTTTTAAAATACAAAAGAGAATAGTGAGAAATATAGCTTCCGTAAATAAATGTCACTCATGTAGGAATTTATTTAAGGATTTAAAATTACTTACCATACCATCCATCTATATATATGAAATTTTAATCTTTGTTAAAAACAATTTTTCATTATTTGCAACTAATAATTTTAATCATGAGTATGATACAAGAAATTGTGATGCATTAGTTATTCCACAACACAGCTTGTCGTTTTATAAATCATGTCCAACTTACAATGGCATTAAATTGTATAATAAACTTCCTGGACATATAAAAGTTTTACTAAACACACGCCGTTTTGAAAAAGTTTTAACTGATTTTTTATTGGAACAATCATTTTATAATATTGACGAATATTTAAGTTTTTAGAAATTGTGCTTTTGTCATTTGAATGTGTTTTTTATTTCGTAGCTCTGTACTTATTGACTAGTCCTATACCTTTTATACATTTTTTTGTATTGGTACATGATAAGGACAATAAAGATTATTATTATTATTATTATTATTATTATTATTATTATTATTATTATTATTATTATTATTATTATTATTATTATTATTAAGTGTAACTCTTTGTTTTTATTACTGAAAACAATAAAGACATTTATTATCATTATCATTGTTATTATTACATTTCGAACCAGTATAAAATTCATGCAACTCTCCCATTTCCAAAATACTACACACTACACAACATACACAAATTAACTCCAACTATAGCCCTAAATATCAAACTCCGAAAACCATCTTTATTGATAAATTAGTGCAAATATAAATTTTCCAACAACTTTGACAGACAACTGTTAAATTTGAACCAGAACGCTAAAAATGTTCGCCATATTTTTCTGTAATCTGATTGCCACCTGCATCGAACGTCCACACAAAAGCATACAATGCGATTTTTATTAAAGAATAACAAGCGCAGATAAAATCTGTCCAACCTGTCGTCAGTTTACTGCAAACAGAGATAAAATCCTACACCTACTGACTGACATCCGTTTAACTAAGCGACACGAATATAATGTGATAACTTTAATGCCCAAAATACCTGTTAAACGTTTCCTTTTTCTGGGCACAAAGGTCCCCTGCAGCCTCGAGTCACTGCCATAGAAGAAACCACAAGATAGCACCGTTTAAGAGATTAACTGGATTGTGAATGGCCCATTGATTAAGAACATTTGTTGGTTAATTTAGTAAAATTCCCAGTGAGGTCTCCTACAATGACTGTCACAAACTGAATAAAAAAGTCAGATACCCAATAAGGTCTATTCAGACAGTCACATTTAGTGGAGACTGTGAGATGTGAATGAATGGATAAGAAAGTTGCTATTGAAAAAATATTTTCTGGCAAGGCATTAATATTAATTGATTTTTTTGATTGGCAACTAATTAAACGTCAGTGTAGGCTACAATTAACTAATTAATTTTATAATATTAACAACAAAACCGTTATTTACTATACAGTTTTTAAATTTACATTTACTGTTTCAGATTGTACAAGATGATGACCTGGAATTTATCTGATGTTAAACACTAATAAGAAACATAGGTACTTAATTTTCAATACTATTTGTATCTACAGCTTTATTTTTTGCATCTTAATTGTATTTAATTAGAATAAGGTAAATTAACTGCATTCAAATCGTCGAAGAGAAAACTAGATTCAAAGTAAAACTGCTCTCATAAATTGTATATACTGAAAACATTAATACCGATAAATTAAGATTTCCAACAGCCGCCGCGTGAACTGATTTTAAATTAATGAAAAGATACTGTTTACATACAACGTGTTCCATATAAGAAGCGGCACAGGGCAGATGCATGTAGGAGTGCAACCCCCTACATGCATCTGCATAGACGGAGTTACAGGCCTTCAATGTGGGGCCAAATATGAAAACAATATACCATCAACATACCATCAACATGGTGCCGAGTATAAGCAGCGGTCACGGTGTTGTGTGAAAAAGATGTAACAAAAACGTTATAAGTGGTTTGAAATGTGAAAATTGTACTAACTATTTTCATACTAGTTGTGTTAAGCTAAATAATAATGTAAAATGTGTGACTGATGGCAAAATAGTGTGCTGCGAATATCCGATTGGTTGAAATAACGAAGCATTTTTTTTCGATGCCAAAGAAGATATTTATAATGTTGACAGTAAGATTGATATAAAAAATTTTAACTACATTATTAAGCAAAAAGACATTGTTATTGAAGAGCTACGCGATAAAATTAAGTTGTTGAACGAACATATTAATATTATTAATAAATATTATTCGAATTGTAAACAGAACGATGAGGGTGAAAAACCTAAACCCGATGATCAGATAAGCGACGTGGTAGAAACTGAAAAAGTATCTAAGAGTAGTGAAAGCAAAAAGGCTACTGATAAGAGAAAGGTGAAAGTAAATAAACAAAACATTGTCACCGTAAATAAACAGTCAAATTTAATTTCCAACGAAAACTTGAATGCTGAATTATGCAAGTGCAAAGTCAGTTAAAACTTCAAGAATGTATAAATTTAGTTAACGACAATAATGGTCAGCCTTCAAATTCAGCGTCGGCACATAATGTGGAGGAATGGAGGAATGTTGTCCGGAAACATAAACACAAGCGATCTGTAATAGTTGGAAATAATAGTACTAGTACATCCATAAAGGGTGTTCCTAAAACTTTAGACCTTCATGTTTATAGACTTGATACACATACAACTGCCGAAAAGTTGTCCGATTTTCTAAAACCAAATTTTCCCGAGGTAATATGTCAATCATTACAGCCTAGAAACCCAGAGTTATACACGTCCTATACTATTACTATTCTTGAGGATAATTTTAAGAAAGCTATGGATCCTCAATTTTGGCCGAGAGGAGCTTGTATCCAGCGTTTTTTAGTAATGCGACCGAAAAAGGAGGACTCGCGGATATAATGTTTAATCCTAATATTTTTCTACTTAATGCTCAAAGTTTAAATTGTAGTAAAGTTAACAATTTATATACCCACATTTGTGACTTTAGCAATTTGTATTTTTTATGTTTTAATGAAACATTGGGAAGTTTTTATTCTAGACGTGTTTCGGTAGGAGGTGGTGTTGCCATCTGGGTTAGAAATGATATCAATGTGCAACCTATTAACTTAAAATCTTATTGTGTAGACAAACATTTTGAAGCATGTGCTGTAAAAGCAAAGAAAAACCATCAACTCTTGATTGTAAATACTAAAAGAAACTATTATCAAAACAAGATCGCTACTCCTGATAATAAATCTCGTATAGCTTGGAGTATCATGTCTGATTTGTATAATAAAACGATCAAAAGTAATAATATTCTAATTAAGCAGAATGATCTTTTACATGAGAACCCTAAGACTGTGGCGTCTTTATTTAATGATTTCTTCGTGAATTTTCCGTTAAATATAATCAGTCAGATACCTATAGCGAGTCATCCGCCAACTATGCGCCATTCCGATACACAAAAAAACTCCTTATTTCTATTTCCTTTTACAAATGACGAAATGTCGACATTATTAAGAGAATCATATCATTTATTATTTTTCCTCTTACATACCTTGTAAACTTGTCGTTTGAAACGGGTGAATTTCCAGAAATTTTAAAATCAGGTAGGGTTGTTCCTGTTTTCAAGAAGGGAGATCCAATGTGTTTAGAAAACTATAGACAAGTGTCAGTTTCCTGCGGGTTTTCAAGAGTTTTTGAGTATTGCTATTTCGAGCGTTTGTTTACTTTTATAAAAAAATTTAATATACTTACAAACAATCAGCATGGATTTCGTACGGGCAGGTCTACGACCACAGCCATAAACTCATTATATGAAAAAATTATATATTTCTGGAAGAGGGTGAATGTCCTGTTGGAATATTTTGCGATCTCAGCAGGGCATTCGATTGTGTTAATCATAAAATTTTAATATAAAAATTATATGGGTGTGGTATTCGTGGACGTGCTTTAAATTGGATCGTCACTTTTATTGATAATAGGAAGCAATTTGTTACTGTGAACTACAGCGATCGGAATGGTGGTTATCGACATAGTTCAGAGAGTACACTTGTAACATTGGGTGTCCCACAAGGATCTGTTTTAGGACCTGTATTGTTCTTATTATATACCAACGATATTGATACTCTTTCGACTAATACTCATTTTACGATGTATGCGGATGATACGTCTTTAGTGATATCTAATAAATCAAATCAAACTTTAAAATATGAATGTGATGCTCTACTGAATAACTTAAGTAGCTGGTTTGCTGAGAATTCGTTACTTTTCAATATTGATAAAACTCAAGTACTTCGATTCTGTACTGCCCAAAAAAAGAATTGCGACATCTTTGACTTACAAATCAATAGTACTCCTCTGTCTACTGACACTAAATGCGTAAAATTTTTGGGGCTAAATTTGGACGCCAACCTTAATTGGAAGGATAATTGTATATCTATCATTTCCAAGTTATCCTCTATTGTCTACTTGTTTAGAAATATCAGAACAGTTCTTAACACTGACCAACTTCTTTGGTTATATTATGCTCAAGTGGAATCTCGACTGAGATACGGTGTTTGTTTCTGGGGTGGCTCCACTCTTTCCACTAGTGTTTTTGTTGTACATAAACGAATTTTAAGATTTATGTTTGGTGTCTCTAATTCCTATTCTTGCAGGAACATATTTAGAGAATTTAAATTGCTTACTTTGCCAGGTGTTTATATTTTTGAAATATGTATGTATGTTTTTAAAAACAAAGATAAATTTATGAAAAATGATAATATCACTGCGTATATACCAGACAAAAACATAATTTCCATGTGCCTTATGCCAGACTATGCGTTCGCCAAATTTTGTATGACCCAAAATATTTAATTGTTTACCTGACGAAGTAAGAAATATCAACAGTGAATTTTTATTTAAGATTAGATTGAAGCAATATTTAGTGGTTCGATGTTTGTACTCCACATCAGAATACTCTCCATTTTCTTTGTAATTTGTATTTGTGTTTGTTTGACTGTATTTGACTATTCCTATACATGTACTTTGTGTCTATGAGGAAAATAAAATTATTATTATTATTATTATAATATACAGTATGCGCCAAAAGTATGGAATAAATTCAATAAAAACGAAACAATTATGTTTTGGGAAAAATCCTCGAACAGGTCGATTTTTAATTTAAAATATACATATTTTAGCGTAAAATGCGATTTTCAAATGTCATTTGTTTTCGAGTAATGACGTCATCGATTTTTTTTTAAATGGCAACACCATATTTTTTTCTTGATTCTGAAAGATCGTTTAATTCTCTATCAGACAGTACTAAAATTTTGCCCTCTTACATAGGAAAGTTTTCGAGTAAATGACGATTGAATGTTAGAAAACGTAAATCAATTAAAATAAAGCAAAAACGTTATCAAGTTTAGTTTTTCGAATTCCATAGTTCTTTTATGGATCACGTAGGTGAAAATCTTTGCAAAGTGTCATTGTCACATCGACTTTCTAATAAGTATTCTAAGCGACATAGAAATTATTATTCAATTTAAAGTATTATGGCACATTTAACTGTTACTCAAAGAATTGAAATTTTAATTCTTATCGGATGAAGTGAAGAAATTCTTCTTGCACATTATGAATGATTTCTGGGGTAACTCTGCGTATTTCGTCCCGAATGCGATTTTGAAGTTCTTCTAAATTACGTGGTTTATTAATGTACACTTTTGACTTCAAGTATCCCCATAAAAAATAATCAAGAGGTGTAAGATCTGGCGATCTTGCAGGCCATTCTATCGGTCCGCGTCTGCCGATCCACCTCCCAGGAAAACAGTTGTCCAAAAAATCTCGTACAGGGCGCGCATAGTGCGGAGGAGCACCATTTTGCTGAAACCATATGGTATCGTCAGGAATATCAGGGTCATTATCGTTAGGAAAAATTACTGCAAGGACTGGAACAAGGTCATTTTCTAGAAACTCTAAATATCTTCGTCCTGTAAGGGTTCCTTCAAAGAAGAAAGGCCCTACATTCTGTCGTCAACTATTCCAGCCCACACATTTAATTTCTGAGGGTGCTGGGTATGTGCCTCTGCCATCCAATGAGGGTTTTCCGACTCCAATATCTGCAAGTTTGACAATTTACTGTACTATTCAGACAAAATGTAGCCTCATCTGAAAAAAGTATTTGCCGGTGTAAATTTCTATTTCCTTGACATAAATCCATTAGAATTTCGCCAATGCGATCGGGATCATCTTCATTGAGTTCCTGCACAAGTTGAATTTTGTAGGGATGATATTTTTCCTTCCTCAAGATACGTAGCACTGTGCTCTGATTAGTGCCATTGTTTAATGCAACCAATCGCGAAGAATTATGAGGATTATCCACCATACTTATCAAAATGTTCTGTTTCTGATTTTCATTAATGCTTGGACGTCCAGGTTTTGGAATATTTACAACATTGTCAGTTTCTCTAAATTTAGACTCTACCTTACTGACTGTTCATTGGCCGATAGGGCGATCTGGATATTTTTCATTAAATAAATCGCGAACTTCCTGCTGAGTTCTAGTCATATTCCCGCATCCGATAAGAATTAAAATTTCAATTCTTTGAGTAACAGTTAAATGTGCCATAATACTTTAAAATGAATAATAATTTCTATGTCGCTTACAATACTTATTAGAAAGTCGGTGTGACAATGACACTTTGCAAAGATTTTCACCTACGTGATCTATAAAAGAACTATGGAATTCGAAAAAGTAAACTTGATAACGTTTTTGCTTTATTTTAATTGATTTACGTTTTCTAACATTCAATCGTCATTTACTCGAAAACTTTCCTATGTAAGAGGGCAAAATTTTAGTACTGTCTGATAGAGAATTAAACGATCTTTCAGAATCAAGGAAAAAAATATGGTGTTGCCATTTAAAAAAAATCGATGACGTCATTACTCGAAAACAAATGACATTTGAAAATCGCATTTTACGCTAAAATATGTATTTTTTAAATTAAAAATCGACCTGTTCCAGGATTTTTCCCAAAAAATAATTGTTTCGTTTTTATTGAATTTATTCCATACTTTTGGCGCATACTGTATATCTCTGAATTACTTTAACTTGGAATAATCCAATTTGGTACTTGATTTAGATTTATTATTGGTCTCCTTTGACTATGAGTTCAAGTAAATTGAAACAGTATAATGTGTTCATTGAGGGTAAGTCGCTGCTAAAATTATACCAAACTTTTTTCCATTGAACGAATTTAAAAAGAATGATAATATACCGTGCATAATTTTTTCTCTTGTTGAATTTTAAAAAATTTTAAGGTTTTCAAGAGGAAATGCATTAATTAAAACAATATTTTAGTAGTGTTTATTAGAAGACATCAAAAAGTCAATAGTAGGCTTTTTTTAAATGTAACAGTTAATAATAAACCGATTTTATATCTGTTACAGTTTGTTGTTAACTACATCAGTACTACCTGTACATGAAAAAAGTTTGAGAACTGCTGTTGTAAGCATTTTGGAGATAATATTAGTTGCATCTAAATATGAGAAAAGCGGACATTTGTTTGAAACAATTTACAGGTCCTTAAAATTGGTTGTTTAAACAAATATAAAACATAATTTAATTACATTAATTGAACTGCATAATACATTGAAGCAAACTGAAATCCAAACAAAATTACTTCAATTTCAATGATCATTAAGTAGATAATTATTTTCCGAATAGATTATCTATTACATATACATATTAATTGGTTCATTAGACCACATTAACACAACAACTAGATGTGTTTGTAAATAGTCATTATATTTTTTAATATAATGTTCAATTAGTTGCGCAAACATTAATTAATTCTGTGTAAATAACTGAATTCGATGATTTTATTAGTGTATTATTATGCATGGGATTATACCTGCTCCCGTAAAAAGTAAGCAATTAAAATTAACTAATCGCAAACGGAAAATACTATTACAATAATTTTCACGGAAAATAGCTTAAAAGTATTCAAAATAGTTTTAAAAATAAATTTTTTGTGGTATACGGGGTGGCCAGTAAAGAATGATCCATTTCATGATAGTACCCTTCAGACCAAAATATAACAATTTAACTAGTCTTACCTGTCGAAAAGTTCAAGGTTACCGACTTACAGGATGTCAAAGTTAATAATGAAATTTTGTCTTTTGCTAATATTTCAAATAATTTTCGAGATATTTGCTTTACAATTGGCACTGGGAGGTTCTTGAGATGACTAGATGACTCTAATTAATTTTATAGACTTAAAATAGACTACATATGAGAAAATATGTATAACCTTCACATTTCCCATGATAATAACGCTTAGTATTAAGTGAAAATAAATAATATTCAATAAATACCTAATTTAATACAAATATGCATAAAACATCAGTACCTAATCATTTGCTTAATGAATTACTAAACTTTTAAGGTCTATATTAATATTTTTTTCTTCTTCAATATAACTTTATAAAAATTGACATCTTAATAATCGATATTGAATAAAAATTATATAAATTGTCGAGTCTTGTATTGGTGACATAACATATAAATAAATTATTTGTTTTTAAATATTTTTAGGTATTAATAATATTGTGTGAAACTAACTACTCAGTGGACAAAAGCCCCAACCTGCGTTGAATTACACCCACAATATCTACCCATATATTCCTTATTATTAGCTTTCGTAACATTTTTTTTACTGTTTTAGAAAGGTATTTTAAGCTAATATAAATCAAATCTCCTACAATTCCTATCAATGAAGTCATATGTATGTGGGAACACGACAAATTCAACCACTGCCAAAAAAGTAAAGTTAGATTTTTATAGAGTGAGTAAATTAGATTATTTTCTTTATACATATAATTATTGAATAGAGCTTTGTCTGTGAAATTGTTCATTAGCATACCTAGATGTTTGGTATCAGAGAACATACATATGACTTCATTGATAGGAATTGTAGGAGATTTGATTTATATTAGCTTAAAATACCTTTCTAAAACAGTAGAAAAATGTTACGAAAGCTAATAATAAGGAATATATGGGTAGATATTGTGGGTGTAATTCAACGCAGGTTGGGGGCTTTTGTCCACTGAGTAGTTAGTTTCACACAATATTATTAATACCTAAAAATATTTAAAAACTTTTACATAAAAAGTGAACATTTTTCAAGTAGGTATTGTCATATTTAATTCATTGACAGGATGTCACTTTTTTGTCATTGTCGATATTTAACTTCAAATAATTTTAATTTTTATAATAATTTTTATAGTTAGATATTTGATTCAACTTAAAGGAGACCACCTGAAGAAGCAATCCTAAAAATGCAGAAATAGGTCAGATCTCATCTATTGTGGTTGAATTTGTCGTGTTCCCACTGCCAAAAAAGTGAAGTTAGATTTTTATAGAGTGAGTAAATTAGATTATTTTCTTTAGATAATTATTGAATAGAGCTTTGTCTGTGGAATTGTTCATTAGCATACCTAGATTTTTGGTATCAGAGAACATACATATGACTTCATTGATAGGAATTGTAGGAGATTTGATTTATATTAGCTTAAAATACCTTTCTAAAACAAAAATTTTATTATTAAATACGTACATTTGTACTTTAATTTGTATCAAGTTAAGGCGTCATTTGTCATTGTTTGTGTAAATTCATAAATAAATTAATTAAGTAATAGGTATTTTATCCATAATAATTACATTTATTTTGAGTGTGTCAAAATTTTACTTGGTGGAGAATTAATGTAATTATTTTGGAGCATATTTCTTTTTCAAACTATTAACACTGAACAAATATTATTTCTCCAAAATATTGTGCTATCTTTAACGCTATATTACATAAAGCATAACACCAAAGTGTAGTATGCCGCAGAGGTTCCCTTCTAGGCCTATCTCAAGCGCGCATGGCAACATCGACAACGAGATCATCATTAGCGACAGGCCATGTAAATATCGTTATTTTTTATATATTTCTAGGTATTAATATTATTGTGTGAAACTAACTACTCAGTGGACAAAAGCCCCAACCTGCGTTGAATTACACCCACAATATCTACCCATATATTCCTGATTATTAGTTTTTGTAACATTTTTTACTGTATTAGAAAGGTATTTTAAGCTAATATAAATCAAATATCCTACAATTCCTATCAATGAAGTCATATGTTTGTTCTCTGATACCAAACATCTAGGTATGCTAATGAACAATTCCACAGACAAAGCTCTATTCAATAATTATGTAAAGAAATTAATCTAATTTACTAACCTGCTTTAATGAAACACTCTATAAATATCTAACTTCACTTTTTGGCAGTGGGAACACGACAATTCAACCACAATAGATGAGATCTGACCTATTTTTAGAATTTGTCTGTGGAATTGTTCATTAGCATACCTAGATGTTTGGTATCAGAGAACATACATATGACTTCATTGATAGCAATTGTAGGATATTTGATTTATATTAGCTTAAAATACCTTTCTAATACAGTAAAAAATCGTTATTTTTGTTATATGGGCAGATTAAATATTTGTACTATAGAGGATTTAGGAGAATCCTCATCCTCCAATCACAAACATCAATTTGAATCATGCCATATGAACTCGTTTGATCGTTTACTAGTTTTGTTGATTAGTGTAGTTTGAGATTACTTAACTTCCGTATCCGTACCAGGTCCGTATTTAATATGATTTCTTGTTTATTACTACTTTTAGTATAAATAATAATAAATCAATTATTAATTTCTGAGTAACAAAATAATGTAATTGGGAAAAAATACAATGTGAAATTATTTATAAGAACTTACTTCTTGCTTCCTGAAGTTTTATTTTCAATATTCTAAAGTGTGCCATTTTCATAAAGATCAAAATACTAAGAAGAATCCTTAATTAAAATTTGTTTCAAAGTTTAAATATAGAATAATGGGACTTACTCTTATGCCACTTTTCATTTTGGAGCTTCATTTTCAAATTACAGGCTGTCAAAATAAAAAAAATTAAAACCAACTTTTATTGATAGTTCCAGTTGTTTTAAAGAATTTGCTTAAAAATTGACACAAATTTTTATCTTAGTCGGCACACTTTCTATGTAATTTTGTTCTAAAATATAAAATATCAAAGCATAAACGGAGGAAAGAGGGGTTGAAACCCCTATTTTTTAGTACGCCTATGGTTTCATTTTTTTTAGATAGAGCGTTTTTATATTCCGATTAGAGACTCGGTTTACAGGATATTGCAACTTTTTTGCATGTGCTAGGTACGGCACATGCAAAAAATGTTATTCAGTAAATTGAAATAAATGAACGGCAAAAAATATGTTGTTTAAAGGCTTGACCTAATTTGCAACACCCTGTATAATAAACTACTTTTGTGTAAGGATCACTGACTTACATGTTTTATATGTTTTAAATTTATAATAAAAATGTTAATTAATTTTATAGACTTAAATATATTATATATGAGAAAATAAGTATATACTTCACATTTATCATGATAATAACGCTTAGTTTTAAGCCACAAGAAATAATATTCAACAAATACCTAATTTGATTTGTATCAAGTTAAGGCGTTATTTGTCATTGTTTTGTAAATTCACAAGTGAATTTATAACATAACATCCATAACAGTTACAGGCATTTTGAGTGTGTCAGAATTTTACTTGGTGGATAATTGTTCAGCATTTATTTTATTTCATAAATCGAAAGTATAAGTGAAAAATAATGGATCTGCAAAATATTAGAATTTTATCAACTTCCTCTAGATTATAAGCTTACGAAATCCAATTTCAATTGAACATCATATTATATTTACAACACAGCAATGGAACAACGTAGCACATTTTAATCTGATCGGGTATTAGCGTGTTAGCTCCTAGTTTAGAGTTGCATATAGTGACGTCACAAGCAGGTACACCGTTTTTGAGACTAGCACCGATTTCAATCTCTTATATCTTGAAGATATAAAAATAAATTGTATGAAATTTTAAGAACGTAATAACAGTATCGTGTATACAGTGTGATTCAGAACTTCTAAAAGAATTTAGGAAATATATACAGGGTGTCCCAAAATAGAAGGCTATACCATTAACCACATATTCTTTGGATAAAAATAATGCGACTTTTCTTATGCCATTTTTTATTTGGATGTCCCTGTTTCAATATACAGGGTGCTAAAGTTGCATTTTAAAAAACTATTTTTGTTAATAATTCCATTGCTTTGTAAGATACACACTTGAAATTTTGCACGTACTTTTATCTTATTCCGGCATACTTACCACGTAATTTTGGTGAAAGAAATCGAACGGCGAATGTAGGTAACTGAGGGATGCAGTACCCTTTATTCCCTACAATTATTTCTAAGTACGCCTATGCAGCTTTTTCTTGAAATATCAAACGTAGAATTTTCTTCCGATCATTTGATTTCCTTTGTATTTTTTTGGTTAAATGCTCCGTTCTGGAGAAAAAGGGCAATTTGTAGTGCCCATAAATCTATAGTTCACTATCATTTTCAAGTGAAACTGAAATTTTGTGAATATACCTATTATTACAATACCTTGGCAACTTAGCAAATCGTAATACTTACTGAATGAATATTTGCTATTTAAAACAAAATGGGTAATTCTAAATGTTACAAAATGAGGAATACCTACCTATGAATTGAAAAAATAATGTGGCATTATGTCTTATCAACAAAAAAATAATAGGCTCATTTAATAATAGTAATAATGAACGATCAACATAATAATTTTTTACCTAAATAACACTAAATAAAATAATTAATTAATTACTACTAATTTAACAAACGTTCTACTTGCCCACCCTCCTCATTAACACATGTACGTACCCGGTTAAGTAGCGAAAATCTTATCTTTTGAAAGATATTCTCCTTTTGGGTAAGTTCATGAGCTGCCATTACTATTCTCTCTCTGAGATGGTTAATGTCGTTTATTTTTGCAGCATAAACCATATCTTTCATATAAACCCAGAAAAAAAAAACAATTGATTAAGGTTAGGAGATTGTGGTGGCCATTGAATAAGTGCGTCTTGTCCTCGACCAATCCAACAATTGGGAAATAAATGGGTATTTAAATACTGCCGGACTTTTCTACCATAATAGGGTGGAGCACCGTCAAGCTGCATCCACTTACCGTTACGTATGATAACAGGTAAATCATGTAAAACATCTCGGAATTCATTTTGCAGAAAATTTAACAATTATGCTGAATTTAAATTATTTGGTATAGAAAGGGGATCCAACAGAATATTATCCACTATTTCCGTACAGACTATAACCCTGAATGTAAATTGATGGTGCGCTACAATAGTTGCATGGGGATTTAAATCCGTCCATACGTGGCTGTTATGCATGTTTATCAATCCATTTCTTGGAAAGCTTACCTCATCCGTGAGTAGAATTTTTCTTACGAAGTCCCTATCTGCATCATTCTGTGTTAACAACCAACGACTAAATTGCACCCTAGAAGCAAAATCTTGGGGAAGAATATTTTGTACGGGTTGGATGTGATACGGATGCAGAAGTTGGGTTTTTAAAGTCCGATGAACATCCATTTTTGTAAAATTTTCTATTTGTACTTGTGCTTGGTTCTTCTTCTACCAGTGCTAAGATTTGTTCCTTTTGTTAACGCTTAATTTTCTATGTACGCGGCAAATTACGAACTTCTGATCCATAAACTTTGTGGTTTCACGAAGATGTCGATCCAAATTTAAGAAAACCTTCCTTTTAGGATGTGATCTGTTGGGATAAGGGAGCTCACTATTTTTTCCTGACATTCATCGGCCGCTAAGACATTTGCAACCCATTAATACATATCGTTTTTATCCAAAACGGAGGAGTTAAACAAAAAATTACAAAAGAGATAAAATGATCAGAAGAAAATTCTACATTTGATATTTCAAGAAAAAGCTGCATAGGCGTACTTATAAATAATTGCAGGGGATAAAGGGTACTGCATCCTTCAGTTACCACTATTCGCCCTTCGATTTTTTTCACCAAAATTACATGATAAGTATGCCGAAACAAGATAAAAATACGTGCAAAATATCAAGTGTGTATCTTACAAAACAATGGAATTATTAACAAAAATAATTTTTTAAAATGTAACTTTAGCACCCTATATATTGCAACAGGGACGCCCAAATAAAAAATGGCATAAGAAAAGTCGCATTATTTTTGTCCAAAAAATATGTGGTTAATGGTATGGCCTTCTATTTTGGGACACCCTGTATATAAAATCCTTCTAGTTTTCAAGTAAAACATTTAAGTTGTAATATTTTCAACGTTTACATCGCTGGGTCACTGCATTACTTTTTGTAGGCACTAAAGTTTTTGTGATGCCAGTATTTACATTAATTTTTTCTAGTGTTAAAAGTGGCTTACGTGTACAGTAGTAATACGGAGTTGATGGATATCGTTTTAATTTATTACACTGTTAAAATGCTTTTGCAGAACGATTTCCCGGTAAACATGTGCCAAATGCAGCTACTTTTATTGCGGTGTGCAGTGAGTGCAACGTGAGGGAAATTTGAAACCGAATCGTGGAAGAATTGGAGGTCCATGACTTCCACGGCCTATTGCAGCAGTGTGACGTATCATACAAGAGGCTCAATTATATCCGTACCATGTACAGCATGTCCAAGCATGAGCACCAAGGGATTGGACGAGGAGGACCGGTACCACAGCAGCCACGATCTCCTGGCTTTAAATCGTTTGGACGTCCTTTTGTGGGGATATTTAAGAAATGAAGTGTATCACACCGAAATGGATACATACTATTGATGATTTACAGAAACGTATCATAGTTGTTGCCAATAACTTACAAGTTCAAAACTGACAAGAAGCAGAAACATTTGTGTTAGTTTGTAGAAACTGGGTAAGACGGGTCCAAAATTTTGTAACATCCACACCACACCACAAATTAAATCTATTAGTAATTAATAACAATAGCGACAAAAAGCAGTTAAATTTGCTGCATAAAATCAGTGTTACTAAATGTTGAGCATTTCTTTCCATTTTTTGTCCAGTCGCAGATTACCGCCTTATTTTTTTAGAACGTGCCTTTTTTGATTTTTTATTTAAATTTGACGGTAAAACGTATATTTCTTTTTCAAACTGTCAACACTGAACAAATATTACTTCTCTAAAATATTGTGGTACCTTTGGCACGATACAGGGCGAGCCAGAAATTATGGGTCAACACTAAGTTGGAGATACTATACACCAAAATATTATGTTTGAACTCATTATGCTTTATACGACTGTCGCTGGTTTAATAAATACAGTGTTCAAAGTTTAAATTTTATTCTGAAATTTTGCAATAATTATACGAATAATAAATCACACGAACGCAAAATACGCTAATATTTATTGACATGAAATTTTGATACAAGTCTTCTAAGAAAAGAAATAGCAATATCAGCGCCTGAAAGAAAATCACCACAAAATACATTGAAACTTTTAAATGTAAATAGCTTAAAGTTAGGCATCCTAAGCAAGAGTACATGTTTTATGCAGAACTGAACGTTCTTTTAGATTTTTAACTTTTTTAAGCATAGCTCAACAAATAAAAAAAATATGTTTTGATTTACCTAAATAAACTAGCGCCCTCTAGTAACAACGTCAAAATAAGCTTCAAATTCGTATTTATCACACCAAAAAACCCAACATGACCAATTTTGAGTCATGCTATCAAAACTTTCTCAATTACAGAGAAATTTCAGAATAAAATTTAAACCTTGAACACTATATTTCTTAAACCAGCGATATTCGTAGAAGGCAATATGAGTTCAAATATAACATTTTGGTGTCTAGTGTCTGCAATTTAATGTTGACCCATTATTTCTGACTCACCCTGTATATTACAGGAAGCATTCAACAAAGCGGATTAGCCCACATCCTTCTCTAAACAATAACACTAAAGTGTAGTATGCCGCAGAGGTTCTCTTCTAGGCCTGTCTTAAGCGCGTATGGTAACATCGACAACGAGATCATCATTAGTGACAGGCTATGAAAGATTTAATAGTAGCGTAAAGATCGTTATTTTTGTTTTATGGGCAGATGAAATATGAGGGTTGGGTGTTCCTCAGACGCGTTTCCTGTTTCTGTGTGGTGCCAAGCTGTCTGGCCTGACCTGCGGACCTCCACTTGACGTCTACCCGCGTCAAGTCATCCCCCTTCGACCCAGTGGAGCTCTCTAGGGGCCCACGCAACGTCTCAAACCATCCCAATAAAGTTCTGAGAACAAACATGGCATTTTTATGTCCGTTTTTTATGGCAGCTCGGATTAAACACCCTGAATTGTACATTCAGTTGCACGTTAGTTATCCGTCAAATTAGAAATGTGCCTCGTAATTATTCGTAAATAATGATGTTTCTCTATGGACATATGAACGCATAGGTGATATCTATGTTTGATTGTGCTTTATATCACTCAAATTAAAAACGTATTTGATTAATGACTGATGAGGGGTTATATTTTAAATTCCATTCTGCTTAAAAAAAAACTACCTGCTAAGAATGTATAATGAAAAATATACTTCACTTTACGATGCATTAGATATACAGGGCGATTTAAAACTTATCTAAAAAAATTCTGAGTGTACAGGGGACTTTTTGAGCCCGTCTTACCCAGTTCAAGGAAAACACAAATGTTTTTGCTTCTTGTCCGTTTTGATTTCGTAAGTTATTGGCAGTAACTATGATACGTTTCCGTAAATCATCAATAGTATGTATCCACTTCAGTGTGATACACTTCATTTTTTAAATATCCTCACAAACCTCACATAAAGAAGTCCAAATGATTTAAAATCAGGAGATCGTGGAGGCCATGGTACCGGTCCTCCTGGTCCAATCCCTTGGTGTTAATGCTTGGACATTGTACGGATATAATTGAGCCTTGTATATGATACGTCACACTGCTGCAATAGGCTATGGAAGTCCTGAACCTCCATCTCTTCCACGATTTGATTTCAAATTTCCCTCTCGTTGCACTATACTTGCACTCACTCCACACCGCTGTAAAAGTTGCTGCATTTGGCACATGCTTACCGGGAAATCGTTCTGCAAAAGCATTTTCATAGCGTAATAAATTACAACGATGTCCATCAACTCCGAATTTCTACTATACACGTAAGCCATTTTTAAGACATGGAAAACTAATGCACTGTCGTCACAAAAACTTTAGTGCCTACAAAAAGTAATCGGACTTCAATTACTCAGCACCAAATAATAGGCATGTTTAGTTTCCATTTGTTGAAGCATTTGCAAAAATTATTTAGTCAAACAGGAAATTCCATTTAATTTTTAAAATATTTTTGTAAATATTATTGATTGGCTGACGTTTTCGAATATCGTCCATATCTTTTTTATTGCTGAAAATAGCAAAAAAAGTTCGTACACATTTATACTTTATGCCTAAAAATCATAATAATTATATTTAAATTTATTAAATTATGAAACAAAATTGCACATCAAAACGTTATGCATCATTAAATTCGTAACTTAAAAAGAAACCCTTATAAGAAAATCAAATGTTTACTATGAAAACATGGTAATATGTTTGAACAGAGAGATCATATCAGTTTATACATATACAGTGTTAAACATTTTGGTGATGCATGTATTAGTATCTTACTGGAAACTATAAGAGACAGGAAAATTATTAAATCGGGAAAGTTTTAGACAGTATGTTGTTAACTTAATGACGCTAGGCAGACTGGTCCTAGCTCTTCAAGTTTTTGAGATACATTAAAAAAAGTAAATGTGGCGTTTTCGAAGATCGTCTGCAACTGTTTTGCAGCAAGTTTTTTTGAGGAATTTCACTGTATAGATTTTTATTGTGATGTCAAATTTCTTTCTAGTTTTGGGTGCCAAAACCGAAACGTCACAATGCATTATCTACAGTGAAATTTCTCGAAGAAGCTTGCTGTGAAAATGTGTTTTCAGATTTTAAAAATTCCAAATAAAAAAGTTACAGACGATATTCGAAAACGTCAGATTTACTTTTTCCAAAATAACTAAAAACCTGAAAAGCTGAGACCGGCCTGCGAGCGTCATTAAGTTAGCAGCATACCCCAGATTTTCTCGTTATAACTATTTCAGGAATCATTCGGCTTATATCTAGTTTCTTTTCATAGTAAAATATTTAATTTAATCATCTTTGTATTGCGATTATTAACAGAACGTCATTGTAATTTTACTCTCATCTAATGTCATAAGAAAAAAAAAGACATGCAGCGACAAGCAATACATTTTTATAGCATATACAAGTTGTTTGTTTATTTAATGTTCACCTCGTAAAATTGGATTTGATATGAACGTCTATGGAGTAAGGGCTGGTGCCAGGGTGTCTGGCAAGGACCACCATGTGTCCATTTGTGAGTTAAATAAACGGTAACAAACTGATGTCATACTAAAACTAGAAAAGAAATACTTCTTTTCTTTCTTTTCCTTCTTTTAAAAATTTAAATATACCTATAGATTTTGAAAATATTTACTGAAGTTAACGGGAATAGCAAAATATAGTTCCAATCCAAAATGAAAATATACTATCTAGGATATAGCATTTCGCCTTGGAACTCTAGTATTGTAATTACATCAGTGTTAAAAAATGTCACATCTCTATTTATATTAGCTTAAAATACCTTTCTGATACAGTAACAAATATTACAAAAGCTAATAATAAAGAATATATGGGTAGAAATTGATTCAACGCTGGTCGGTGACTTTAATCCGCAGAGTACCTAGTTAGTTTCACACAATATTGTTAATATCTAAAAATATATATAAAAAAACGATTACATAAAGGGTAAACATTATTACATGTTAATATCTAAATATATATATAAAAAAACGATTACATAAAGGGTAAACATTATTTAAGTAGCTAAGGTTAAAGTCACTTTTGACATTGTCGATATTTAATTTCAAATAATTTTAATTTATTGGTATAATAACTTTCATAGTTAGATATTTAACTCAACTTAAAGGATGCCACCTAAAGAAGCAATCCTAAAAATGCAGAAATAAGTCAGATCACATCTATTGTGGTTGAATTTTCGAGTTCCCACAGTTTCAAAAGTGAACTTAGATATTTATAGCGTTTTTATTAAATCAGGTTAGTAAATTTAGCTAGATTATTATTTTTTTTTGATAATTATTGAATAGAGCTTTGTCTGTGGAATTGTTTATTAGAATACCTAGATGTTTGGTATCAGAGAGCATACATATGACATGGTTTGGTTGCTTCCGGGCTGTTGGCCACGTCGTCGGTTTAAGACTCTTGACGTTTCGAGAGACATATCGCTCTTTTCTTCAGAAACGTCAATACTCTTGAACCGACGTGACCAACAGCCCGGAAGCAGCCAAACCATTGACGGAAGCCTACAAACCAATACATATGACTTCATTGATAGGAATTGTAGGAGATTTCATTTATATTAGCTTAAAATACCTTTCTAATACAGTAAAAAATCTCTAAATATCTTGCGAACTTTTTTTTGCCAATTTTGAAATCCAAAAATATATCAAAGCACAGACATCGAATGTCATTTTATTCATGTACTAATGTGCATACAGAATTTCATTTTAACGTCATCATGTACCTCAGAAACTTGGGTAAATATTTTAAATATAAATTAGAATTGATGAATTTATTACCGTTAAGAGCGCCTTATTCTGGAAATAGTTTTCTATAATTACAAGCATTTTTAAACATTTAAGAACTGAATAATATAGAGTTTAGCAAATAACAGGAATGTTATCTCATGTCACCTACGAATATTCAAAGGCACCGAAGTAAAACGAATATATAACGACAGAGAGCGGTGTAACCAACAAATTTTTAAGTATAGAAATCTTTCAAAATATGTATTTTAGATGTAAATATTGTTACAACATAAACTTACATAGTTCTACATATAAGATTGTTCACTTTTGTTCATAAATAGGTAGCTATGTGAAAATAATTAATAAAATTAGTTAATTAAATTAATAAAATGTGGGGTTAGAATAGCAAAATAATGTGTCTTACAAATGCATTTTAAAAGTTATCATATTATTTGATAAGAATTTAAATAGTAAAAGTGGATAAACAAAACATCAGTAATTTTATTATTGATATACTTTTGCGCTACATATTTTATTATTCGAGATTTCTGTGCATAAAAACACCACATCTTAAATGGAAGGAATATTTATTATACAGGGTAGTCCATTTTTTCATGGCTCACCATTAGCATCTCGGAAATAAAAAATATACAGAGTGGTGGTTCAAATTAGAAAAAAGTTGCACCTGAAATATTGTGAAAAAACTTTAAAATAGAGCGATATTAGAAAATATCATCTAGCGATATTGTTTCTCAACAAAAAAAGCTGAAATTTGGTACAGAGGGATAATAATATACGAGAAATCGATTTTCGTTGAAAAAGTTCTACGGCCACTAGTTTCGGTTATGCAACATTCAATTATTTTTTCTTTTCATATTGAATCTCGAGAGTAAAGACCGGGACACAATGGAAAACTATAAAATATCGATATATATATATATATATGTGACAGCGCATAGAGAAAGGGACCTAAGGGTAAAAAAATCAATTTTCACTTTTTCTTTTTTTTTTGATGTGGACAACATCTGAGCATCGAATGAGACCGATCCCATGCCCCAAAAGTGTTCCCTCCCAGAGATATGCGCGTTTTATGAAATTGAAGTCGACGATTCTAAGCGCAAATAGAAAGGTGATCGTCATCATCCTCGTCATCAGGGAAGCGATAAAGTAAATCTACTTCTTCGAGTTCGTCCACCATTTCATCTTAAAACAGTCAGGAAGAATGTTATTAGTTTTAAATTATTTTCGCGAATAACATAATAAGGTTATGTGAAAAAAATTTCGTACTAACAGAGTGATATTCACAATTTAAAAGAATTATAAATGAGTATTTATTATAATTCACAATTAATAATTTTAGAAAATAAACCTGGATTCGAAAAAACGCGAGCAAAATTGATATCAAACTCATGGAAACAGCGCGCTAGGTAGAAAACCGTAAAAACCAACTACACAAAACAAGAGGTAGGGACGACCTACGCGCGTTTTCAAGGTTGTCCAACACGTTCCTGACGTCATGAGATGTGTCGCTTTCAAATGAGACCAATACCAACACGCTCAGTGATGGTACACCAAAGATACACGTATTTAAATCTATAAAATTGCTCTCCTGAACAAAACCGGATTTTACCCTTAGGTCCCTTTCTCTATGCGCTGTCACATATATATATATATATATATATATATATATATATATATATATATATATATGCTTTCATACAGTGAATAGTGAATTTAATATTTATATCTTATATTTGACCAATCAAATTAGTGTACCATTTCCATAACGTCTCTCCAACTAACCTATTAAATATATAATATAATATCTTATACAGGATGTCCGGAATATGAGTGCCTTAATTTTGTCACATGATAAGTTGTACTAAACAAAACATATTTGACTTAACAATTTTTTTTTAACGGTTATAAGAAAATATTATCCACAAATTAAAACAAATTGAAATTATATGTCAACTTCAGACTTTCAACGGCATTTGTTGGGTAATAAATATAAATACGACTCCCTAATTTCTAACTTACCCCTACGCCTATGACTGGTGCCATACTGTCTGAGGGAACTAACATGTGCAGGTCGGTTCTATCAAATTTCTTAAAGAACAACTTATTTGGTGACAAATTAATGCTTTGTGAAATCAAAACCAGATACTGAAAAGTATTTAGGACTATTTTGGACCTATTAAAAAAGATCTCAGCACTATTCTAGGAATCCATTTGCCATATGTTATAATTAATAGGTCGGAAGTTCCGCTTCCTTAAGAATAAAATTTTTATTTGTACAATGAATACAGGGTAAATTTGTTAAAATTAAAACGTTCATTTATTTGGCCTTCAACGTTAAATAATAGACTATCTAACAGTAAATTTTAACACTTATCATTATAGGTTTAACCAAACCCGATTCTAACTTTCAAAATTGATATATTATGTCAAAAAATTTTGAGAACCATACTTGTCAAAAATGATTTTTTGTATCATTGTATAATGTATAGAAAGCACATGTACAGGGTGCGCCAAATTTAAATAGTAAAAATTCAGGAATAAATTCTTTACGATATTTTAGAGAAAAAATGTAAAACAACACACCTTTATCTCGTTCTCCAACAGAGATATAGAGAGATCAAGTTCAGGGAAACATCAAATTTACCCGGTTACTCGAAACTGACAAGAGCCACTTTCCTAGAATTTTGTAGGTGCTTGTTACTTAGGGTGGATCATCTCATGAATTAAAAATCGGAATCAAATTATAACCAGCAGCGTAGATATAAAAGATCTACAATATGCTGTAAGAAAAATATTTGGTACACCACTGAATAGGAAAAAGATATGCAATTTTTGGAACACCAAATCTCTTTACTAGGTATATAAAAGAACTCTGGTAAAAAATTCGTAAGAAGCACCGTTTCCTATAGAAATACTTTTATGACAACTGTACATACAGGGTGATTGAGAACTCATCCAAAAAAATTAATGTATCTACAAAGTACTCTTACAAATACAATTTTATAATAAAAAATCAAAATGGGCAATTTGAAATTGATTTAGAAATACACTTCTGCACGGCACTTGAAAGTGGTCCATTGTAAAATCTGCCAAGGCATGCAGTCAGCGACCGAATAAAAAATTTAAAGAAATTCCCAAGAAAAGAAATAAATAATATTTTATAACACTTATTTTATACAACAAATTCAACTGCTTTTGTTATTAATTATTAATATAATTAATTTGTGGTTTTAATTAATAAAATAGTTTGATATACTTGATGTATGAATACAAAATTTTGAACACGTCTTACCCAGTTTCTACTAACTAACACAAATATTTCTGCTTCTGGCCCATTTTGAACTCGTAAGTTATTGACAGCAGTTTCGGTCCACTTCGGTGCGACACACTTCATTTTCTAAATATCAGCACAAAAAGAAGTCCAAATGGTATAAAGCCAGGAGATTGTGGCGGCCATGGTACCGATCCAATCCCTTGGTATTAATGCTTGGACATGCTGTACGGATATAATTCAGCCTCGTGTATAATACACCATACTGCTGCAATACTCCGTGAACTCCCTGGACCTTCATCTCTTTCACGATTCGGTTCATCTCACACTCGCGTTGAACTACACTTGCACTCACTGCACATCGCGGTAAAAGCAGCTGCATCATTATGCTAAAGCATTTTCACTTCACCATAAATATAATTCAATAATATGTTTTATTTAGAAACCATAAGGATTCTACAAAAAGAAACGATATTCTCCATTTTTCATGACGCTATAACATTTTTTTGAAAACTCAAAATTACCGGAGCTACCCCAAGCAGCACAAACCACACCGAATTTAACTAACGACTAGTTTTACGGCAAAATCATACAAATTATCACAAATTATGACTACATTACGTTTATGGTCGGATTTTAAGTAATTTTGATAGGAACCGCTTCCGTTGCTATTGCCGACGTCACAACGACGTCGGCAATGTCGACGTCGGTATTTCGACCTGTTCCATGCTAAAAATAACAATAAATGAATAATAAAACAGGCCGAATAGGCCGACGTGTTTTTAACTGTGTCTAACCAATGATATATGTCAGTCGATGTCATACACACCGACGTCGGTGTTTATACCATATTTTGACCTATACACCAACCACACGTATCTGAAACATTTTGACGCTTGACATGATGTTACCTATATTGTTAGTGAAGTAATGAAAACTATCAAGTAATAAGAAATCTGATAATGAATAATTTAAGTAAGTCAAGACCATTATCCGAGAAACGGTTCCGACCGAAGCAGTCGTAATATTAACAATAGAAGCCGAAAGCAATATATGGGCGGGCCCAGAGATAACGATATCGGGTCTGTCCCCACAAAGGCTAGCCTGAGAATAACCAGGGCAAGTTAAATTATCCCGCCTAATGCTAGGGATGTGCACTTTAATTCTGTTTCTGGCAGCGACCAGTTACCGAGGTCACAGTTACCGGAAAATCACTATGCATTAAATATTTTAAATACATCAGTCATTTTATTGTCAATAATACGAAACTATTTATTTATTTAGAGGACATAAACATAAAAAGCAACATAATACATATACGTTAAACATTTTTAATAAAAAAATTCTCTTAATATGTGAAATATCAAAAAATATATCCACAGAGTTCTGCATCCGAAAATGAATATCAACCAACTATAACTGCACTAATACAATCTTAATTTTAACAACACGAACACGCCTGAAAACAATGGAATGTTAGGTTGGTCGTAAGAGTTGTATGTTTATACCTCTTTTGTAGATCAACATGCAACAAGTATAAATAAACTTTTCTAATACGACTAAGTTGAATTAGATACGTACAATTATACCTACTGTACAATAAGTATGTTGGAAGTGTACTTTTGATTACCATTATTATATCTTGTTTTTTAAAGTACACAATTAGTACAACTTGGTGAAGCAATTTTGACTCCTTCAGTTAGTATATAGAAATGGGAGTTTATTATACCAATTGTGACGACTGGTATATAATTAAGGTAAATAAACTTCATATGACCCGGTGACTGGAGTAATTATATTCGTTTACACCAATAATAACTTTAAATCATACGTATATAACAGATCGGTATTGCCGACGACGACATCTTTTTTAAAAAATAATAGGATGCCATTTTGGAAGAGTTGGGATCAATACATAATAATTTTTCATTTTTAATATTTGAAGAGTGATTTTACGATTTTAAGATTATATATTGTATGAGAAGTTAGTTCTTAAACTTGTCCTTTTTGTTCCTGAGATTACTAATAATAAAAGATTTTCAAAAAAATACAAAATAAAAATATGTATTGATAAAAATAGTGTTCATTTAATGGCGCTTTAATTTGAATGGTCTATTTTGTCCAATATAATCAATAAAGTTGCATGCGTTTATAATTTTAGTGATTGAAGGTCTCGAAAATTATATTTCATTAATATACTGAATCGTATACGAGTAGATGCATACTTTCTATTAAAATGAGCTGCATTATTAGCTACAAAATTAGTATAAACGGAACAAAAATATAATACTTGTCCGATTTATATAGAAAAATTTACACCTAACGTTATTTACTTAAATTACCATATACTAAAGGTCACTTTGGGTAACATTAGCCTTACCTAAAATTTGCTCGAAATAGTTATAATAATTTGAATATAAGAGCGACTTTATTAGTCGATAGAGTGACGTCGGTACGCCATGGCGCGGACGTCGGCTACCGACTTCAGGTTAGACTGCTGTGCTGCTTGGGACAGGGACTCAAATAATTTGTTTTTTTTAATTCCATCTAATAACTTTTTTGTGATAGTACTATTTTTTTTCTAATTCTGTACACTATCGCTAGTGTTTCTTTGCATCAACTCTTAATTTAATACATATCCTTCAACGCCGAAGGGCCTAAACTTCGGCCTTCAAATAATGACTCGGAATATTTTTGTTAGAACATTTTTATTAATTTTGGTAGAACGAAATTAAAGATCGTCAAAAGAATATTTAAAAATGGTTCTCTTGTATCACATTAAAATTTGCCGTTTTCGAGAAAAACTACTTTAAACATTTATGTGTTTTAAATGAACACACTCACTCGAACTAATTTTCAAAATTACAGCATGGCATATTCACTAGGGTTCTGGAGAAGAATTAATTTATGTATTGAAATGATAGGACAGCATTTCGAATATTTTGTGTGAAGGTATTACATCAGTTTAAATTATTACAATAACAAAAATAATACGACTTACTTAAGTAGGTATTAGGTATTAAATACATCTTTGTGAATTCAAAATGGTTTTTCTCGGAAACTATTTATTTTAACGTAATACAAGGGGACCTTTTTTAAAGATATTTTAATGAACGTTAATTACGTTTTATCTAAATTTATAAAAAATATTAAAACAAAAAAATTCTGTCATTAAGTATTTGGCCAAAGGCAGCTTAGGTCCTTTAGTGTTGAAGGATATGCATCAAATTAAGAACATGGATACACTAGCGACACTTGTATAAAATTATAGGAAAAAATCGGTAAACTCACAAGAAGTTATTAGAAGAAATTCATAAAATAATGTTTTTTGACGCCCTGTAACCCCGCTGATTTTGAGTTTTCGAAAAAATGTTATAATAATAATAATGCATTTATTGCCCAACAGAAATAATCCATTTACAGGACAAAAAGAAAAATAAAGTGTAAGAGTGTTTTTAACGACACAATGCAATATGTCAGTGTGATAAGTGTAAGTAATACTAACAGTTTGTACAGAAATTTATGCCACAACAAACAATACAACTACAGATCAAGTATTAATTAACCTAAATATCACGAAAAAATGATATCCCACTAATAATAAATTTTTAAGAGTACAGGTATGTAAATCGCATAAGCTAGATATTTGATTAAAATTGATAGACGTAACATATACTGGAGATTTCATACCTAAATTGGTTCTTACATTATGACAATAGAACATACAGTGATCCCGTGATCCAAGTCTAGGAACTCGTAGGTTAAACATATTCAACATAGATGCTGAATCAATTCGGTTGTGAAATAATTTAAATAAAAGTGACAAACTCGCAAGCACTCTTCTGGTATGTAAAGAATCAAAATTAAATCTTTGCAGCAACAAACTGTGGTTATATCCCCTAGGTGGATAGTAACCATCAGTACGGTAAGACAAAAACTTTAGAAAACGCCTTTGAACTAATTCCACTAAATCAATATGTGTTCTATAAAACGGGTACCAAATAATACTACAATATTCAAGTTTCGAGCGTACAAGAGAATAATAGAGGCATTTTAAAGCAGCAACGTTATTAAAATTTGAGGAATTTCTAATAACAAAGCCCAATGTTTTATATACAGTGTTAATCATTTGATTAATGCGATTGGAAAAAGTTAATTTGTCATCCATTATAACTCCAAGGTCCTTAACACTATTGCAACGTTTAAGAACTGTAGCGTTGAGATTATAGTTAAATAAAATAGGTTGAGTTTTAAGTGTCAATGAGCATATTTTCCACTTCTCAACATTAATTGGCAATTGATTTTTTGAACACCATTCCTCAACTAAATCAATACTTATCTGTAAATTTAAACTTGACAAATAAAATAAAAAGAAGAGGTCCAAGGTTGGATCCTTAGGATACACCCGAAGTGGCTAAGAAAGTATTAGATTTAAAAACGTTGATGAAACATATAATTTACGCTGCGAAAGATATGATCGGAATAGTCTAAGTAAACTATTACTAAAACCCAAATGGTCAAGTTTATATGTAAATAATTCATGATTAATCTTGTCGAATGCTTTAGAGAAGTCTGTGTATACCACGTCTACTTGACCTCTATTGTCAATGTTGCTTGAAACAAATTGGGTAAATTCAGCCAAATTTGTTAACGTAGAGCGTGACGTAACAAATCCATGTTGATTCGGAGAAATCAAATTTCTAACTTTACTAAAAAGAATTGTATACGCAGCCATCTCAAATATCTTCGCAAAGTTGGATGGAATAGCTATAGGTCGATAATTTTTTATATCAGATGGATTACTATCTTTTAGTATTGGACAAATTCTTGCTAATTTCCACTGCTCTGGAAAAGTAGCAGTACACAGAATAAGATTAAATAAAGCACACAATGGAGTAGAAAAAATCATAGAACAGTCTTTAATAAAAAAGCTAGCTATCTGGTCATCTCCACATGTCATCTTATTTTTTAACTTTGAAATGGCATTACAAACATCAGTTTCAGTAAACCTAACAATATTAATAGAAATTTGAAAACTATTTAAATTTAGATGAGGCTGAAAATTTTGACTGCTAAAAACACAGAAATATTTAGAAAAACCGTTAACAATTTCAGAGGGAGAATCATAGTAAACCTCATTCATAAAGCAGTTAGATGGTATACGTGTTGAACGTTTTTTACTCTGGATATATGACCAAAATCTTTTTGGGTCAGTTATGAAACTAGCTTGAACAGAAGTAAGATAATTGCGGTAAGCATTTGATGTAAGTGTTTTGATAACATTTCTTACACGTTTAAATTCATTGTAACAATAGATAGCTTGAGTTTTTTAAAATTTATTATGGTAATACGACTTAAGCTTAATATTTTTAATGATATCCGATGAAAACCAAGAAGGGTATTTGCGTTTAAACTTTTTATATAAGGGAACAAATTGATCATATGTATTATAAATTGTGTCATAAAAAGCTTCACAAGCAGAATTAATGTCAGTGTAGGTATTTAGAAATTCCCAATTGATGCAAAGAAGTGCGTTATAGGACTTTGTGGCAATAATTTTTCGTGTAGAATAGCGGAATAGGGTCATTATCTTAAATTTCAGAAATTAAATTTGACTTTATTTTTCAAGGTAAAAGCATTAAAAATTATAAAGCCGAAACTAGTGGCTGCAGAAATTTTCTTTCGACAAAAATCGCTTTCTCGTATATTTTTATCCTTCTGTACCTAATTTCAACTATTTCTGTTGAGAAATAATGCTAAATGATATTTTCTAAAATCTCTATTTTCAGTTTATTTTTACAATATTTCAGCAACGGCAGCAGATATTTTGAATCTATTTAGAACAACTTTTTTTGTAATGTGAGCCACCCTGTATATTTTGCGGTTTTCGAAAAACCAATGGTGACCCATGAAAAACGAACCACACTGTAGACTGTTTATTGTAAGAATCTCTTGGTCTGGGTAACATTAATTAATGAATAAATAATGTAAATAAATGCATAAACAAAGCTTCTACTCTTTGGATTGCGGTAATATGTGGCTTTATATGTATATACCTATATCGCTAAAGGAGAATATGTAAGAGAGATCCAAATATAACAATAGACAAAGATTCGGTTGCCTAGCAACCGGCGATAATTCTTCCCAACGCATTCTTGTAGCCATTGTATTATTAATGATATACATTAAACCACCGTAAGCCTAAGCACGCTTTATTTGAATATGTACATGCTTTTGCAATAATAATGACATTTCCAAAACAGTTTTTGAACTCCTGGAAGTTCTGAGTAGAAGTTTCATTAAATCTCTATTGGCGAGTGAAACAGCTAAGAACTAATGTAGAAAAGTTGAAAGTAGATTTCGTTATAAATAACAGTTCCAAAGAAATCGCAAAATTCATTTTAAAGAGTGTCATTTTATTGCAAACGATTACATACATAATGTTCCATTTCGAGAAATTTAAGAGTAGGTATAGAAAGGATACTAAAACGTTTGCACAACATACATTTTCTGTATATCCTGTATCCTGTATGTCGAAACATAAATGAACAACCTGTACATTGAACGTTATATCATTCTTATTTTTACATAAATTAAGATAAATATACAAAAAAGGACTTACTGAGCCTCTTAATAATTACAAAGTGAAATATCACGGGAACTAAACAAGTAGGTAAGTCAGATATTAGTTTTCATACAATCTTATCCCACAGGATCTTACTTTGTTAAAGACTATAAGTGGAAGTTCCATCGTAGTTGGTGTTTATTGTTTGCCGAAAGCTGAAATTGCAAACTTTAGAACTCCGCCTCTAGCCAAAGTTTACTTAGGAAAACAAACTCTCTAAGATAAAATTAACATATTTTATTAACCAACAACTCCCGTTGGCATTTCAGATCATATCTGCGGAAAATAAAACATGCGCCGCGCAATACCTACAGAGAATATTAGTAATATAACTTAAAATTATAGTTATTTTAAAAATGTTGACTTCCATTTACACCTAAGATAATATGAGATATAGATATCAATTATATTAATTTCATGTGATACTACACACTACATCTTTTAAGAAACATATACATTTGTTATAAATATTTCTTTATAAACAACTTAGGGAAATATTTATGGCAAATGTATCTGTTTCTTAACAGATATAGTGTGTAGTATTACACACAACTAATATAATAGATATCTGTGATATACTCGCGTCAAGAATTCAGACGTCTTACGTCACGGCTGACGTTACACATTTGTTTTTATTGTCAACATAATTTTCGATATTTGGTCGCGTTAAAAAGAATCATTTTTTGGAATTTAGTGCAGTATATAATGCACAATTTTAGTGTAGTATATAGTTTTATTACTATCAGTTGCAGTTTCTTAAATATTTTGATGAAAATGTAATGAATTATTCATTTGTTCGTATGACGTAAATCGTCTGAATTCTTGTCGCGAGTATACTACAATTTGAACAAACACTCCTGAGGACTCCAGAGGAAGGTAATAGAGGTTATTTATGAGTTCAGGTATATCGTATAATAAATAAAAATTGATAAGACATTGATAATAAATTTCGGCATAAAAGATTACTTCCAAATAACTTCTTTCTAAATGATGCACTTAAGATTTCACCTAATGTCAAACTTCTGGCCACATATTTTCCACATTGTCTTATGACAATCACATTGACTATGTTTACAAACAATTGAATAAGACATATTTTGCATTACTACAACTAACAAGTTCTCCTGACGAAAACTATTATAGTTTAGCATACTAATATTTATATAATATGAAGAGGAAGTGGAAGAAAAATAAATCGTATCGTACACTATTATTAAGATTAATGTATGCAATTCTACCTATAGACAGTTAGTAGACAGTTGTAGACTTGTATTTAAAGCGAAAATACATTACCTTCATTATACTCGCGACAAGAATTCAGACGACTTACGTCATACGAACAAATGAATTCATTATATTTTCATCAAAATATTTAAGAAACTGCAACTGATAGTAATGAAACTATGTACTACACTAAAAGTTGGCATTATATATTGCACTAAATTGCAAAAAATGATTGTTTTTAACGCGATCAAATATCGAAAATTACGTTAACAATAAAAACAAATGTGTAACGTCAACTGTGACGTAAGACGTCTGAATTCTTAACGCGAGTATACATATTAAACTGAAATGTACTATTTTTGCTAAAAAATTAACATCTGTTTAGAACATGCTCATTTTATCACCAATACAGCACTAGACTTGGAAACTTGTTGTTAAGCGTACCTAATAAGCATAATACTGCACATTTTGAACACTCCATATTATGGAGCTACCAAATAATATAAAACACACTTCCTACAATAAATTTAAAAACGAAGTAAAAGGTTGTTTATTAGATAATGTCTTTTACGGTATCTCTGAATATTTAAAATCAGAAAATAGTGCTAAATGATTATGTCATATTTTCTAATTAATGATTGACACTATTTTGTAATGTTTGTTATTTAAGTAGGTAATATTTCACTTTTCTTGTGCTTTTGCTATACTGTCTGTTATTATGTTAGTTCTATTAATTATTATGCATGTTTCACAAAATTAACTTGCCATATATACCATATTTATCTATAATGGTCAAGAGTTAAATAAAATAACAAATTTATGTCTAATATTATCTGAGGTGTAGATAACTATTATCTGTTCTTTGTTAAATTAAGTTTGATCAATTATTTCATTTATATAGCTTTCAGCTTTTTATAAAATATCGTGTATACTATTTTCGACATACAGGTAAATAATATAGTATCTGAAGTTTATGTTGTATATTCCTTAAATTCAAATCAATACTTACCCTACCAGTCCTACCACCGATATGAACCAATTTTTATAAGAACATATATCTACACAAATATTTGTCTTTTCAGCTAATTACTATTTCCCAAATACAAACAATTTTTATATTTTGTTTAAGTTTACATATTTTAACATTATTCCGAAAATAGTTAAAATTATTATTTTCAAGTATTGTCATTTAGTGATTGGACATATTTTAAAGCTAATTACGGACGGTGAGCTATAATATAATATATATCTATTTTTTTGTAATGAGACATATTCCTACAGACAAGTAAACCGCATAGATATAAATATATATTACAACGTCAGTGCGTAACGTTCTGCATTTTAATCACAAGCCATATTTTTATATTATATTAGATAACATATTATAGCTCACCGTCCGTTACTAGCTTTATTGGTATCATGACAAATTAAGTAATCCGTTTCCAATTTTATTAAACATTGTTAATTTATATAAAAATATTATGTATAAAGAATAGAGCCTTAACGTGTTGAAATTCAATATACATTATAATTTTTAAGAATATACGTATTTTTAATTTTATATATCTAGTACCATAAAAATCTTTGAAATGATACTACTGATCATCAGGCATTATCTATTAGTTTTTAAAAGTAATCAACTATATGTACTCGTATATAACCTGTATACATATTTCTATTAAAAACAATCTAATTATTATTCTAAATTTTGTTAAATCAATTTAAAAATGTTTTATATAAACTACTTTAATAAATAATCTGTAAATATACAGGATATCTAGTAAGTATATAGTATACTCTTGGGAGTGTATAGGGAAGCTCAAAATAACCTTAGTTTGTTATAAAAAAAATTCTTAGTGTCCTTTAGCGGAGATACAGAGGCCCAGCGATTTACCTTTCGGCTACTTTTGAACCGGCATGTATATTTTAATTAAATTTTGATATTTTATGTAGGCCATACAAGCTCATAAAATAGTAGATATTTTACACTATCATGGACTTGACACCACACTCGTTGGGCCAAAATTTTGACAGGTGTCATTTTATATCCCAACAAACATTAAAAGTTAAAATTACGTCAACTTGACCTCGGAATTGGTCAAAAACTTTTCATGACCAATTCCGCATGAGGAAAGTTTACCTATATTCGTTGGCTTTTTCCTTATGTGGGGAAAAAACTAAAGTAATATGGAAGTTAATAATTGGTCGACAAGGATTTTATTCCAATAAGATAATTGGCCCTAAAAGAAATACGGACCAATTTTATGTTAAAATTTCAACACATTATTACCAAAATATACCCTAATTATGCCTTTTATATGACCTACTTTTGCTAGAGAGAGACAACATTATATGTTTGCTTATATACATTCTAATAGATAGCGAACAGGGATAGAAAGAGAAAGAAAGAATATAAGTCAGGCTACAAAGCTACAAGTAGAGTAGGAGTTAGTATATGAGTATTTAGTGCATTGATTTGGTCACCCATATAAAACTGCCATATAAGTAAAGTTGAATCTGTACAGCGCCGGTTTCTTAAATTTCTCTCATTTAAAGAAGATCATCAATACCCACCTAGAGGATACTATCATGAGTTGTTGTTGTCTAGATTTGGTGAGATATCGATGAATAACAGGCGAATAATAAATACTATCAAATTTTTATATAATTTGCTGCATAGCAATGTCGATTGTCAGCTGTTACTCCAACAGATTAACTGGTTAGTTCCGCGTGCTGAATCCAGACAATCTGTAACGTTCTATAATGATGGCATCAATACCAACATAATGCTTTATTGTCCTATATATAGAATGTGTCGGGACTTTAATAATCTATGCCGTTCTTGTGATATAAACAATGATTCTCTCACTACAATTTTGAATACCGCAGTGCCTAGATTATTATAGTGTTCTAGTTCTGATAAGTTTCTCATAATTTTTGTTTCTTTTGTTTATATATTTTTTTATTAGCCTTCTAATTTTATATTATCATATTTTTCTATAAATCTTTTGTTATTTTATAATTTTAAGCTGCATATATAAGGTAGTGTTATTTAGTATTTCCTATAATTGGGTGTAACCTGTTGGAAATAAATGCTATTATTATTATTATTTATAGATATTTAGATTTTAATATAATATAAAGTCTGTATTTTTGGTTTCCATTCAACAAATTGTACAACCCAGAAATTTTTTTCGTATAATGTGATGACCAAACTTTCATAAAAATAACGCACCTTATAAATATACATTTTTACTATTACTTCTTAATAATATTATTATCCTGAAAATTAACCTAAAATAAAAACTGGATGTATTTCGTGATAAAACGTGTTTAATAATTTTTCGTCATAAATGTATCAAATAATATTATCTGTATTAACGTAATTTTAATGAGTAATCAATTAGAAATAATAAACAAAACATCTAGCGTTTGTTACAACATGGCCGCTCAAATAAAATCAACTTTGAAGTTAATTTGTCTGAAGTTTAACCTATAGAGCAGATTGGCTATGCCAATGTTGACGTCACAGCAAAGTATTAACTTTATGGTTGAAATTTCCTCCAAATAAAGACATTTTATGGTAATTAACTACAACTAAATTATTACTGGGTACCTACATATAAAATTCTACTCTTGGATTTATTTGTGATTGAAAATTCAAATTAAAGCCAATAATATTATGTGTGTGTAATAACAAAAACAAAATAAATATTTTCGAACGGAATTCAATTCAAATTTCAATTCACATGCACTACTGAATTCATTTGAGACGATAACAGTGTTGTCATATGGAATACTTATGATGTGTTTATCGATATATTATCATTAGCTTGATTTATATAATCTGCAGTGTTGGCTTCGATTTTAGTAGGCGAAATATGAACCCAATAATTATTTTTTACAACCCTGAATTATTTTGTGTGTAAGCCGCATGTTAGCGGTTGTTATCTTTTGATTTACTCGTACGACAGAAGTAGGTTTTTATTGCAGATCATCAAAACACAAAACAACTTCAACACCCTATTGCATGAAAATATCTATCTGAATACATATAACAAGAAGCTTGCTCCCTTAAAATAGCAAAAATAACTAGTTATTATTACCTTATTCTTAACCAATATAGCTGAAGACAAAATAAGTTTTACAATTTTGTAATAAATATGCAAATATTTACCTATTATAATTATTTAAAAAATCCCTGGATATTGAAGACAGATTTCAAGGCGAAATTAAGTAAATTATAACTTCTTACACGTTATTGGAATGTTAGCATTTGAAAACACAGAAAAGGTAAACAATATGTAATTTCGAACTGTATAAATTGACATATATTTAGTTTTACTTGGAAGTCATTATATTACTCTTAGTTAACAAATTTCTGACTAAAATTTTGGTATTATAAGATTTTGTAACATTGAAGATTATTTTCATGGAGAAATGTAGTAAATCTCGATCAATTTAGATTCATTTTTCTTGTGCAGTAGTTATTATGCTTAAATGTTAGTTGGGATAGAAGAAAACTGAATTTTTAAATACTTTGATAATTTCTTTTTAAAAAAGATACTCTATATTTGTTTCGATAAAATTAGCCACTTTTGAAAAAAATTAGGTTTTTGTATGATATGTTACGTCATTGAAATAATAAATCAGAATACTGCAATAAAACATCAGTCGTTTTTATGTCGTTAAACATGTGGTATTGACAACACTTGTCAAAATTGTCAGATTGATTGAGTACACAAGGCTAAATAATGGAGTATTATTCCTACAGCGAATATGCTGACATGCATCTAATTTATGTACAAGCACTCGACAATTGTGTTGAGGCAAGAATAATTTATTCTGATACATTTCCAAATCGACGTTTACCGTACCGAAGAACTTTTGAAAGAGTTGATCGTAGCTTACAAGAAAGAAGTAAAAAGTCACGTGAAATAAAAAATTGCTAAAAGTAGCTTATCTTCTGCTAATCTATTTTAGGAAATTGTTGCCGCATCGTGGTGGAGAAGGGTCTCCAAGAAGAGCCATGAACCCTCAGTTAGAGAAGGAACTCCTGGATGAGAATGCTGAAAAACTCTCTTGTGTAAGAAAATTGTCGGTCCAATTTCATGCGATAAAGTGGGTCGTTCATGAGACCCTTCTAGAACAACTGCTACATCCTTATCACGTCCAAAAAGTACATGTCATGTCTATCGCTGATTATCCTGCAAGAGACCATTACGCAAATGGGTTTTTGTAACAATTTAGACAAAATCAAAATTTTACTAGTATTGTCTTGTTCACAAGTGAACAAGAAGAAGCTAAGCGTTCGATTTTCAACATCTTTGCATTTAAGTTATTTAGAAATGTATCCGAATAAATTCTTCTTGCCTCCACGCAATTGCATGTCAGCATTAATGAAATGTAATAATAATAATGCCAAATTTTATTATTTCAATATGAATTACTAAATATTACTATATTATTGTGTTAAATAGCTTATGTTAATAAACTTGATAATTAAATAAATTTTGAAAGACAATGTTTAAACGTTTTGTACAAACATTTTATCGAAACAAATGTAAAATACATATTTTAAAGAGAAATATCCAAAGTATTTAATAATTCAGTTTTCACTTCTATAATATGACACCTGCTAAAATGTACCTTTAAGGCTTACATAAAATATTAAAATTTCATTAAATTATACAGGCCGGTACAAAAGTTAGAGCCAAGTTAAATGGCTGAATATTTGTTAGGGGCTCTGTATCTCCATTAAGGGACATTTTACGATTTTTCTATGACAAACTAGGGTTATTTTGACCTCCCTATTCACTCCCAAGCATATGTTCATATAATTACCAGACACCCTGTATAACAATTTTCAATACTTTAGGTACCTAATTATCTATTATCTAACTTGAATTGTTTTACAAAAACTCAAACTGTAATAGTTTCTTATCAGTAAAGAATACGTATTTATAATTCAATATAATAATTTAACAATAACAAAAATGCATATCATGTCAATTTACCTATAATCAGTTCCGAAACAGTTTATAATTATTATTAAACTGTAGGTACAAAGTGTAAATATTTATAAGATGAATTCTTATTTAAATTAATCAAAAAACCATAACTGTTGTAAATTCCATCAAAAATCTTATTAGATTATGTAAATGCCACTGACCAAAAATGAAATTTTAATATATAATTATAATTTCCTACCTTTTTGACTAGGTCTTATTTTTTAAGGAGCAGATACCTGAAAATAAAAAAGAATATTACATTATAAAATATCTAAACAGATAAACAAGTACATGATTATTTTTTTATTCACAATTTTTCACAAGAAATTTGAATATGTCATGATGGTAGTAGTGAATTATGTTCACGGCAACTGTTGTATTCGTTGTAATTTCAATTATGTATATGAAAATTTAATTTAAAATGTTTTTTTTCTGTAACATGAATAGTTTTAGATTAATTTTTCCGTAAGTATAAGCTTATTTTAGATAATAAAATTATAATAATAAAAAAACTTGAAAATTGTCTGTTCGTCAAAAAGAACTTAAATATTTTATTATTTATAAAAACAATAATTTACACAATTGTTGAAATTCTGGTAACAGATCATAAAATTGTAACATAGAATCTTCTTAAAGCAGCGGCATATTTGATTTAAAATAATAAAAAAACACATGAATATTTTATGCATATAGTTTTTAATTACATATACCTATTTTCTTTAAATCCTCTTCACTTTATGAAGATACACCAACAACACAAACACACGTTATGTAACTCAATAGAAGTCAAAATCACAAAGATATGCACAAACATTTTCACACAATTATTCCCACATGTAGCCTCGCACAAACTGAAAGCATAATGCACCTTTTCTGTTTCCGTGTCAAGTTTTTGTACACCTAGTAAAAAGTATTGAAGTAGATAAAACATATTCGCAGCTCAACGCTGAGATTGGTTTTTACAATATTGTGTTAATGGGTACAATCTGTTGCAATAATAATGACATTATGACATTATTAATGACATAATGACAGCTATTGGAAGTTCTGAGTAAAAATTTCATCAGTTCGAATTAAATAGTCAAATTCGTTTTAAAGAGTGACAATGTTTTTGCAATAGATTGTACCTACTGGATGATAGCTACATAGAAGCATAGCTACATAGAAGCATAGCTATAAATTATTATTAATATAATAAATAATTACAATTATGCAAGTAAACATATATCATAAAAATTCATAACCAGGCATAGTAATATGCTATTTTTTGTATATTGCAGCTCCAAAATTTTTATTATACCTCCCAAAATAGAAGGCCATACCATTAACCACATATTCTTTGGACAAAAATAATGCGACTTTTCTTATGCCATTTTTTATTTGGGCCTCCCTGGATCAATATACAGGGTGTTAAAGTTACATTTTAAAAAACTATTTTTGTTAATAATTCCATTGTTTTGTAAGATACACACTTGAAATTTTGCACATACTTTTATCTTATTTCGGCATACGTATCATGTAATTTTGGTCAAAAAAATCGAAGGACGAATGGTGGTAACTGGGGGATGCAGTACCCTTTATCCCCTCCAATTATTTCTAAGTACGCCTATGCAGCTTTTTCTTGAAATGTCAAACGTAGAATTTTTTTCTGATCATTTTATCTCTTTTGTAATTTTTTGTTTAAATGCTTCGTTTTGGATAAAAACGACATGTATTGATGGGTTACAAATGTCTTAGCAGCCGATGAATGTTAGGAAAAAATAGTGAGCTTCCTTATCCCAACAGATCACATCCTAAAAGGAAGGTTTTTTAAAATTTGGATCTACATCTTCGTGAAACCGGAAAGTTTATGGATCAGAAGTTCGGACTTTGCGGCCTACATAGAAAATTAAGCCCTTAACAAAAGCACTGGTAGAAGAAGAACCAAGCACAAGTACAAAGATTGTTTCTCGACAAATAGAAAATTGTATAAAAATGGATGTTCATCGGACTTTAAAAACCCAACTTCTGCGCCCGTATCACATCCAACCCGTACAAAATATTTTTCCCCAAGATTTTGCTTCTAGGATGCAATTTAGTCGTTGGTTGTTAACACAGAATGATGCAGATAGGTATACTTCGTAAGAAAAATTCCATTCACGGATGAGGCAAGCTTTACAAGAAATGGATTGACAAACAATGAATTGGCATAACAGCCACGTATGAACTGATTTGAATCCCCATGCAACCATTGCAGCACACCATCAATCATCATTTTCAAACTTTTTGCTAAAAGAGGACGGTATGTGGATGCAGCTTGACGGTGCTCCACCCCATTATGGTAGAAAAGTACGGCAGTATTTAAATACCCATTTATTTCCCAATCGTTGGATTGGTCGAGGACAAGACGCACTTATTCAATGGCCACCACGATCTCCTGACCTTAATCCATTGTTTTTTTTTTGTGGAGTTATATGAAAGATATTGTTTATGCTGCAGAAATAAACGACATTAACCATTTCGGAGAGAGAATAGTAATGGCAGCTGGTAAACTTACGCAAAAGGAGAATATATTTTCACTACTTAAAAGGGTACGTACATGTGTTAATGAGGAGGGTGGGCAAGTAGAACGTTTGTTAAATTAGTAGTAATTAATTAATTATTTTATTTAATGTTATTTAGGTAAAAGGTTATTATGTTGATCGTTCATTATTACTATTACTAAATGAGACTATTATTTTTTGGTTAATAAGAGAACTGTATTACAGATTTTAAAGCCATATTATTTTTTCAATTCATACGCATTCCTCATTTTATAACATTTAGAATTATCCATTTTGTTTTAAATAGCAAAGTATTAATTTATTTAATTATTAGTAAGCAAGTATTACGATTTGCTAAGTTGCCAAGGTATTGTAATGATAGGTATATCCACAAAATTTCATTTTCACTTGAAAATGATAGTGAATTATAGATTTATGGGCACTACAAATTGCTGTTTTTCTCCAGAACGGAGCATTTAAACAAAAAAATATAAAAGAGATAAAATGATCAGAAGAAAATTCTACGTTTGTAGGAGATAAACGGTACTGCATACCTCAGTTACCTCCATTCACCGTTCGATTTTTTTCACCAAAATTACATGATGAGTATGCCGGAATAAGATAAAAGTACGTGCAAAATTTCAAGTCTGTATCTTAAAAAACAATGGAATTATTAACAAAAATGCAACTTTAACACCCTCTGTATAGAAACAGGGACGTCCAAATAAAAAATGGCATAAGGAAAGTCGCATTATTTTTATCCAAAGAATATGTGGTTAATGGTATGGCTTTCTATTTTAGGACACCCTGTATGATGATTAATAACACATTTACTTTTTCTCTACTACACTCTTTTATTATAGGTATAGGTACATATATTTTTTGAATTATGTGTTTTTCAATACGTCAAAACGTCATGAGTATGTATTAAACTACAAACAGTAAAACTGCGTTGTAATTTAACATTCATATAAATCTTTCAAAGAAAATTATTTTGTATGCATTTTAGCAATACACACAAAATAGTAGACGGAAACTATAACAGATAGCAAATATTTTTCTTCATACTATACTGGGTGATTCAGAACTTATCTAAAAAAAAAATTTGAATGTACAGTACAATTTTGAAAAAATAAAATTACAAAGAGCCGTTCAAAAATGATTTAAAAATATACTTCCACACGGCACTGAAAACTGGTCCATTGCAAAACTTGATAAGCCATAAAATTGAAGGAAATTCCAAAGGAAAAAAATAAATTACATTTTACAAAACCCATATTAATTCAACAAATTCAACTGCTTTTGCCGCTATTGTTATTAATTATTAATAGAATTAAATTGTGGTTTTAATTAGTAAAATAGTTGGACATATCTGTTGTTACAACAAAATTTTGAGCCTGTGTTACACAGTTTCCACAAACTAACACAAATATTTCTGCTTTTTGTCCATTTTGAAGTTGTAAGTTATTGGTAGCAGCTATGACTTCAGTGCAATATACCTACCTAATTTTTTAAATATTTCCACAAAAATAAGTCCAAATGAAAGTCAGGAAATCGTAGCGGCTATGGTACCGGTCCTCCTCGTCCAGTCGCTAGTATTAATGCTTGAAACAACACGCTGTACATGGTACGAATATAATTGAGCCTGGTGTACGATACGCCACACTGCCGCAATACGCCGTGGACGCCCTGGACGTCCATCTCTTCCACGTTTCGGTTGCAGAATTCCCGTGTCACGCATGTATTTGCATTACACTTGCACTCACTGCACACTATTGTGAAAGTATTGCATTTGGCACATATTTTTTACTGGGAAATCGTACTGCTAAAGCATTTTCATTTCTCCATAAATTAAAACGATACCCTTTAACTAACTGCGTGTAGCCATTTTTGATATTTGAAAAACTAATGTAAATACTTCCATCATAAAAAAAGTTAGTACGATAAGTAATCGGATATTTGAAATCGCATGGCTAGAGACTACAAGAGCCCAGCGATGTAAAAATTAAAATTAATTTTTTTTACGATATTGACTCCTTTTTTCACGACGCATCTATTCCCAAATTTTTTTAAATAAGTTCTGAATCACCCTGTATAAAACAACCCACTCATGATGAAGACGGTAAAATTTCATCTAAAAGACACTAAATGTCGATATCAGGATGTTCAATAATATTGGTAAAATCTTTTAGCTTGTAACCACTCTAAACTTTGAAAACAAGTAAATATTATATTTGCAAAAAGGAATTTCAGGAAACAATTACGGTGCAGGCTAATGCCCCGACCAGCACTGAATTACACCTAAAAAACTTGCAGCAAACATTAGTAAGGCCCATCAGACATATACCGGTTTCGCGCTTATTAACTCTCATACCATAGGTGAGGTAACCGACAAATAACCTTAGGTGTTTATGTTTCTCAGACCCGAATGACTGGCTGTTTGCTATAGGCTTTTCCGATATAATTCAATGCTGGTCGTACACTAATAAAAATGATTAGCGATATTACTAGGCGTGAATTACTAAAAACTTCTAAAACTAGTTGTGGTGGACGGATCGGAATGCGGTTTTCTGCATTCTCTTCCAAAAATTATTTGTAAAAAATGTGGTGACAGGGAATTTCTGACAAATCGGAAATTGAATTGCTGCAGCTAAAAATGCATTAAAAAAATGCATTATTTGATAGGCCCCTTGGAAGATGTCAAAACTTGGTAAATAAGTATCAGAACTGGCCCAGATCGGGTACTCGCGGATTTTCGAGGTCGCTGATCACGAATATGAAATTGACCCCCCGAACACCTGGAGCTCAGGACCGCCGATCAACGTCATCTCCGTGGGACTCTCCCACAAATCACGCGGGAAAGAAGAGAAACTCGGCGCCCGGGGTTTTTTGGGTCGCTGAATCCAAATGTGGTATCAGCGAACACCCCACAGGCACCGTCATCTCCAAGAATTTTCCTGAGAAAAGTGCCAAAAACCACCTGAAAACCATAATAGGGGCGTTTTGTGGGGTGTTGAATCCGAATTTCACGTCGGAAACGACCCCCAGACACCAAGTGCACCAGAATCTGACCCTAAACGTCATCTCCGTCCTGACACAATCAAAAAAGGCGAACCGAAAATCGTTATGAGGTTTTTTTTGGGTCGCTGAATCCAAATATGACATCGGCGAACACCCCACGTGCACCTGGTGCCCCCGAACCCGGACGTGCACGTCATCTCCGAGAATTTGCCCACCAAGATCGCTAAAAATAACCCAAAAAATCAATACAGGCGCGTTTTTGGGCCGCTTAATTCAGACACCTGGTGCACCGCGGGACCTGGGCCTGAACGTCGTTTCGGAGGGTTTTACAGACACGACCGCAACAAACTCAGCAAAAACCGTCTCATAATTTAACACATTCATTAATGTGTAACTCTCGCCTAGGGCCTTCGAAAAAGTTGTTCCAGTCCTGTAAGAACGACGAGAATAATCTCCCGCCAGATCTCCGAACATTGTCGAGCGGCGTTTCACTTTTCTCAGATACCCCCCATAATGATTTTCTGTCCGTCTTTTTCGATTGTGTCTGAAAAAGCCACGGAGAAGATGTTCAGGGTAAGGTTCCGGTGCACCAGGGGTTCAGGGGGTCGTTATCAACGTGAAATTCGGATTCAGCGCCCCAAAAAAACGTTTCACTTTTCTCAGATACCCCCCATAATGATTTTCTGTCCGTCTTTTTCGATTGTGTCTGGAAAAGCCACGGAGAAGATGTTCAGGGTAAGGTTCCGGTGCACCAGGGGTTCAGGGGGTCGTTATCAACGTGAAATTCGGATTCAGCGCCCCAAAAAAAACCCCATAACGATTTTCGGTTCGCCTTTTTTGATTGTGTCAGGAAAAACCACGGAGATGACGTTTCGGGTCAGGTTCTGGTGCACCAGGGGCTCGGAGGGTCGTTATCGACGTGAAATTCGGATTCAGCACGCCAAAAATTCCCCCATAACGATTTTCGGTTCGCCTTTTTTGATTGTGTCAGGAAAAGCCACGGAGATGACGTTTAGGGTCAGGTTCTGGTGCACTAGGTGTTCGGGGAGTCGTTTCCGACCTGAAATTCGGATTCAACGCCCTACAAAACGCCCCTATTATGGTTTTCGGGTGGTTTTAGCACTCTTCTCAGGCAAATTCTCGGAGATGACGTCCGTGTCCAGGTTCCGGCGCACCAGGTGCCCGTGGGGTGTTCGCCGATGTCAGATTTGGATTCAACGACCCAAAAAAACCCCGGGTGCCGAGTTTCTCTACTTTCCCGCGTGATTTGTGGGAGAGTCCCACGGAAATGACGTTCATCAGAAGTCCTGAGGTCCAGGTGTTCGGGGGGTCAATTTGAACATCATATTCGTGATCAGCAACCTCGAAAACCCCCAAGTACCCGATCTGGTCCAATTCTCATACTTATTTACCAAGTTTTAACATCTTCCAAGAGGCCTCTCAAATAATGCATTTATTGAATGCATTTTTGGCTGCTGTAATGCAATTTCCGATTTGTCAGAAATTCCATGTCGCCACATTTTTTACAAATAATTTTTGGAAGAGAATGCAGAAAACCGCATTCCGATCCGTCCACCACAACTAGTTTTAGAACTTTTGGACTTTTTACTAGGTTATTGCCTCGACTATGGGTAGTTACTGCCTAGGTCAATAGCACACCAGAATGTAATGTTACAACTGTAATGTTACAACAAAAACCTCACAAAAAATTAGGGTCACAAAGTCCTATAATAATTTTTCGAAAACTCAATATTAACGGAGATATAGGGAGTTAAAATTTTATTTTCGATATTTTTAAATAACTTCTTAAGAAATCCAAATATTTGCATAAAATTTGTAAATCGGGGGTTTTTGCGGACGAGAAATTCAAATATGTTTCTAATTTTGACGTCACTAGTAGAGGGCGCCACTTATCATGTTTCAATTAAACGACAGAACTTTTTTACATCTTAATGTATCCATCTGAGTATCGAAACAATCAATTCTCCTACCTGTTTTATTTGAAAAAGCTTGCTGAAGTCGGTAGTCGTAACCATTTTTGAAATAATCCTATTTGAAATGCTCAGTGTACCGAGTAAAAACTGTTTTGGTTCCAGGTAAAGTGCATTTTCTGCTGAAAATACAGTAAAATATTACTTGAAAAAGTTGTTCAGAATCGTAAATTATGGCGAAGTGCAAAATTTCAAGAAGATCGGCGAGGTTTGATGAAACCATTTTTCAACAAAGCACAAGTATTTTATTAAAGCAGGCCGATTTTTAAAAAATTTTGCACATAATTAATCGTTCTGAACAACTTTTTCAAGTAACAATTTGCTGCATTTTCAGTAGAAAAGACACTTTAACTGAAACCAAAACAGTTTTTACTTGGTGCACTGAATATTTCAAATAAGATTATTGCGAAAACTGTTACTCCTAACGACTTCAATAAGGAATACCTTTCTCAAATACAACAGGTAGGAGAATCGACTGTTTCAATAGTCAAATGGATACACTAAGCAGCAAAAAAGTTCTGTCATTTGAAAGAAACATGATGTGCCATAAGTGGCGCCCTCTACTAGTGACGTCAAAATTAGAAACATTTGAATTTCTCGACCGATTTACAAATTTTATGTAAATATTTGGATTTCTTAAGAAGTTATTTACAAATATCGAAAATAAAATTTTAACTTTAACACCCTGTATCTCCGTTAATATTGAGTTTTCGAAAAATTGTTATAGGACCTCGTGACCCTAATTTCTTGTGAGAAATCACCTCCTGAAGTCTTGACGCATAATTTCCGGACACCCTGTATATTGATTGATATGTATCACCTAAGACCTAACACATAAATTTGCATCCCAAGCTCAACATTCTATTTTACTATCGACACAACTTTAAATCAATAATAAGTGCAAAATTATATCTAATAACATTTCAGTTGATATGTAACAATTATGTGAAAATTATTACCTACTAAAACTAATTTATGCACTACAATTTGATATTTGAAACAGTAATCCCGTCAACGTGATTGATTTAAGGTTGCACTAGTTTGCTCAATAAGAAGAGAGTTCATTCATAGATTTAAATATGAATTAATTTAATATATCTAGACAATGAAAACTTATTTGTAATTTTAAAGACTAGAAATGTTTAAGAAATTAGGTGTACTGTGTATTTTCTCCTGAACGTAAACATGTGCATGTATGCCTTTTATAAAAATAAATCTAACTTGTTAGTGCCATTAAATGCAACTCTCTCTCTGCAGACGATAGTACGACCATTTAAAATAAATACGTCTATCTGAAAATAAATAATTGAATAATTTTATAGCAAATATTTCTGTCCAAACAAAATACATTAAATTAGGTATTTATTTTCGATTGCTCCACATATAATAATCAAACTAGCGGCAATAAAATAAATTAAATGATTATTTTGTCTTTTGTTGATTATTTGGGTTTTTCCTAAAAATACACCGTAATTGAATGTATTTATTTAGAAAAAAATTTAGAATATTTAAGAAATAACAATTAAAAGAAGAAGAAAACAGATGTTTTAATAAATAAAAAGGTAGGTACATATTTATTGACAAATGAAAACTCTTTGAGGTCTAAATACAGAATTTGGAAAATACAAATTTATTGTTTCACTTAAAAGTAAATATCAAACAAATACAAATACAGTACTGGAATCAGGTTTCCAATCGCCAGGTGCATGCGTATCCCAACTAAAACAATGCATTTTCAACATGCAGGTATTAAAAATGCATTTCGCGTTTGTCTAGCATTTCCAAATGTTCTGCAATGAGGGCTAACAAATCTCTTATAGATCGCGCACATTACGCATGCTCTTTTTATTGATAGGGTGAACACAATACTTTTTCATTTTCCCCTTCTCTCCGTATACTATATACTACTACTTATTTTTAAGTAGTAGTTGAATGTAGCTCGAAAGAAGAAATTTTTATTTTAACGATGCTGCATGACGGAGAGAAGGGGAAAATGAAAAAGTATTGGGTTCACCCTATCAATAAACAGAGAAGGCTGTATGGTGAATTTTATAATTTATTTTCTGGAGTGAAGAGGGATCAACAAATTTTTTTCCAGTATTTCCGACACAAAACACAAAAAAAAATTTGATCTCTTGGATCGACCTCGCTATCAAAACACAAGATTTCGTAGTGCAAAGTCATGTCACGAAAGACTTGCAGTTCGTTTAAGATAAGTAAATAGAGGTTTTTGATAAGTGAGGGTGTGCGATAGTTCAGCGACACATTCACAAGCTAAATGTAGAAATCGCAATCCACCGGCACGACCTGCAGTGACGGTCGTTGCAGGTGTCCGTCCATGCAGTTGCTGGTCTAATATGCGATGCTCTATTAAATAATATGGGAACCTTGATGAATATGCTTTGCAGGTCCGTGTTGGTTCGTGCTGGTCCGTGCAGGCATAAACTTGGCTTATCTACTGATTTATACTGTCTTTTTACAACAAATGTTTTGGTCAAGTAGAAATATTTGAAGAATAAAACTAAACTGTACTATCTATTATTACATGTTTCATTGCTTTACATGCGATGAAATTAGTTGCAATTATTCTCAAGGCATCCCATTTATAAATTACAATACAGAGGCGTCAAATTTTCTTGAAAAGATGTGATGAAAATTTTATGCAAATTGCTGTACATTAGTTCAGTTGATCTGTATAATTTAGATCTGTGTTTTATTTCTTTTTTATTAAACTGAGTTATACTATCCATAAAAATAAGTTAGACGTCATAAAACTCGGCATTTTTTTCAAATTATCCTTGGCACAAATTGTTATTTCCGTGAATTTTGTCGTAATGTAAATAAGAGGCCAGATTTTCATTCATTTAATAACCTACTTATCGCATTATATTTTTATTCTTGGGAAATTTATTTATTTTAATCTATTTTTACTTCACACATGGAATATCTGGTAGACCAGATTATTTTGCAACAAATATAGCGAAGTTTATCCCTTATCCATAAATATTTTTGTTCATTTTATTTTAAAAACAATTTTAAGGAACTTTGTCAGAAACAAAAATACATAATTCCAAACTCACTAAGATCCAAATTTGATTTGAAGAAATTAAAACCAAAGTAGTTAAAACATGTTTACAACAGATATGTTATGCCATTTAACCAATAAGTAAAGAAGAACAAAAACAATATTGACTTAGGTTTTTGCTAGATATGTTTAAAACGGAAAATTTTTCTGTGGAAAACTAAGAAAATTCATCATTGTCTTTTAGTTATTTAGTTTTAGCTTTATTATTTCAAACACAAAGTGTTTACTTATAGGTTTTTCTGTCTGATTATGACGTATTATTAGCCATTAAAATTTGACACACAATTTAGTTACATTCAGTATTTGCAATATCTACATAGTAGTACATTATACTATAAGGGAGAGAAATGCGTTATTTTGGCAGAGGTGCAATTTGAATCGAGTGCTACAATGCACCGAGGACAAAATATCATCTGTCCCGAATGGTATATACTATTTTTTCCACGGTCTCATTAACTTAAAAACACATATTTTGTCATTATGAAGTAAGTAGCACCAGAATTATTGTATTCAGATTTGAGCATATATTTAGTAGTCGTTGAGTTATTGTCATAACTACAAAATAAACAAACAAAAAGAATTGTCAAATTAAGGTGCTAGTTTGGTTTAGTTTAAAGTTTGTTTAGTGCACAATGAATAACTGTGAGTCGGAAGAGATTGTGGAGGCTGCAAATATTGCAATAAGCAATTTGCTGCCTACGAAGTCAAGATCTTTATACGATATAGCCTACAATCGGTTCAAAAAGTGGTGCGCCGAGAAAACTGTTCAAGTATACAGCGAGAATGTTTTGTTGGCATACTTCAGTGAAAATGCAAAGAATTACAAGTCTTCCACATTATGGGAGCAATATTCTATGGTTAAGTCATGCTTGATAATTTACGACAACATAGATATAAGCAGATTCCCCAAGCTGATCGCATTTTTGAAAAGAACCGCTGACGGATATCAAGCGAAAAAATCGAAAATATTGACAAAGGGTGAAATCGACCGTTTTCTATCAAGTGCAGATGACAAAGAATTCTTAATGATTAAGGTAAGATTACTTTTGTTGTTAGGTATTTCAATTATTAAGTATTTTGATTTTTTATAGGTTGGATTAATTATGGGGATTGCCGGAGCTTGTCGAACTGATGAACTAATCAATTTAACTGTAGATGATATTGAGGATGTAGGCTCTTCCTTGATTGTAAAAATTCCAAACACTAAGACAAAGATTCCACGAACCTTTCTGGTTACCGATGTGGGAAATATGGTTGAATTGTTTCGAAAATACCTGTCCCTTCGTCCTTCCCACGTCAAGCATAAGCGCCTTTTTTTGTACTACAAAGCAGGAAAATGTAGTTCGCAGCCAGTTGGCAAGAATACCATGGGAAAAATTCCGAGTGTATTCCTGAGGGTTATGTCGAGAACTCCATTGAAAATAATGTAAACTCCCTTGGGAGTATTATACTCTCTTGGGAATAATCGACTACTTCTGTTTTAATTTTGATGTCATAGAAACTGATTTCTACTCCCGACCGTGAAAAAATAATACTTATTAAAAATTCTATTTTCACTTACTTTTTATTATTAGCTCGCTTTTTTTACTTTAGAAATTAAGATGGTTTACTTTATATTAAAAAAGGTTTTCAAATAATTATCTAATATAATTATTATATATACCTACAGTTTCCTAAAATTCTATGCACAGCTAACAAAACAACGAACCTCAATATTTATGGAGTCTAGCAGAGATATTTTGTAGGTTTTCAGAAATATTGCTATTTATTAAAGTTTCAAGTAAAATATCCACAACTTATTTTCAGGGTTATACAGATATGACAAAGAATAATTCTATTTTTTATACATTTTTTTTAAATAAATCTACCAATAGCAGAAAAGATAAAGAGCTTACCTAATTTGCTAATATCCACTTCAGAAATACTGACCAAAAATACTACCACTTTAGGGTACAGACAGAGTGGATGCAGATTCTCCGCTTACCGGTAACTCGCGCTTATCGGCACTGTTTTCTCATGTCGAGATCGCACATAGTAGAAGCTGTCAAAAGCGGGAAGAGACAAAAATTTATTCGGTACTACATTGCAAAACATCAGCATCTGACGATGAACTCATCGTTTTGGATTCTATAATTACTAAGTCAAAGAGAAAACAATTTGGAGTACACTCTATCAATCGCAATAGAAGAAATTATTCAGAATTCATAATTTATTTAAAATTTAAGAAACGTCAAGGAAAGTTCATTTCAATATACAAGGATGACACAAGAAATTTTTCACTGCATTTTAGTAAAAGTGAAATGCCGTATAATGGAAAAATTGGTTGATATTTGACTCAACTTAAAGGAGGCCACCTGAAGAAGCAATCCTAAAAATGCAGAAATAGGTCAGATCTCATCTATTGTGGTTGAATTTTCGAGTTCCCACTGTAAAAAGTGAAGTTAGATATTTATAGAGTGTTTTCATTAAACCAGGTTAGTAAATTTAGATAGATTAATTTCTTTAGATAATTATTGAATAGAATTTTGTCTGTGGAATTGTTCATTAGCATACCTAGATGTTTTGTATCAGAGAGCATACATATGACTTCATTGATAGGAATTGTAGGAGATTTAATTTATATTAGGATAAAATACCTTTCTAATACAGTAAAAAATGTTACAAAAGCTAATAATAAGGAATATATGGGTAGATATTGTGGGTGTAATTCAACGCTGGTTGGGGCTTTAGCCCACAGAGTAGTTAGTTTCACACAGTATTATTAATACTTAAAAATATATAACTAAATTTTCTAACGAAAAAAGACATACCTGGCATAATGAAATTATTAAATGATTTTCAAAATTCACTTTTGAACAAAATTAGATCAATATATAATCAGCCACATATATCCTTCACCTTAATAAAAAATGTTTTTGGAAACTACTACATTATTAATATACAGAATGTCAAGAATATAAATGCCGATACTAAAGGGGATTGTATATTTGAACAGAAGAAGCAAGAAACTTATAAAAGTGTCTAAAACTAATAATTTTACAAATGCATTTCAAAAATAAAAATATAACTGCAGTAACATGCAAAACTGTGTTACGAAATTATAAACTAATTCACAACTAAGGTTAAATAAAACCTCCTGTAACGTAATTTGTTTTTTGTTATCAGTATTAATGAAGTAAACAATAGAGGTTTCCCATGAAGTCCTTAAAACTGTAACGTACTGGAAAGTACGACAATATTGCGTCCATTACCTGTTGCTGTTAACCTCAAATTATTATAAGTAGTAGTGGTAGCAGTGCGGTTAGTGCCTTTCGTTTCTCTGTACCCAATGTTTGTTTGATTTTTGCCTAAATAAAAAACGGAACAATTTGTAGTAACCATGACCAGTTAATTTATGGCGAATCTAGGCAATACTCTCTGGCTACGAGACGTTTGTACGATAAACGTTTTTCACAAGCAACGACATTAATTTTGCTCTCATAACTGTTCATTGCCCATTTTTCTACACACAACCAGCGCGTACAATTAAACTAAATTTTAATTCTGATAAAAGAGGAATCGCAGATTTCCGGCGCTGACGTGCCTCAACCTGCTTTCACTGTATACGTGTCCATTTAAAAGTATGTTATAGTTTTCAAAACATGTAAGCGCATATCGATACAGGGTACCAGTAAACAGGAAACCGCTTCCACTTTATTCGCTTTAGCCTGTTTTAAACTGCTGTTTTTATATTAGTTTAAATATTAAAATCCAAATCATAGCTTATAAGTTCGTGCTCGGCGCTGGTTACCAGTAAACGAAAAACCTGCTTCCGCTCTGTCTGTACCTTTACTCAAATTTTTCTTTGAACAACCATTCACTGTAGCTGTCTATAATGGATAAATATCGCACAAAATGTTCAATTACTTTTAGGTTTCTTATAAGGTAGGCAATCTTGATAAAAACTCCATGTAGAAAAAACCCTTATTTCATTTTTACTTAAATTGGAACACTGTGCACTCTTATGAAATATATGCAAAGTAGGCAAGAGCAGCACATGATTCAACTGACTTACTTGCAAACAATAATGTTTCTACTAGTTCATAACTAATGGATGGAACTGATATTACCGATAGAATTCAGTGTCAAAACTGTGCGACGGCAATATCAGAGACGTACATTGTTCAAGATGGCTTCTTCAGATAATAACAATTCTTCAACAATGTAATACGGTCGAGACATTGCAGTTGAAGATTATTGAGAATGTCTTCTTAAGTTAAGTTGGTTTATATGTATTATTATATTGTTTTCTGTTTTGCACTGAGTTACATAAATAAATTTATTTATATACCAATAATGAGTTGTTTTATTTCATTCATAATAACTATATTAATTTTTAATGTAGCAGAAGTTTGCTCAAGGGCGGATTTAGGTTTCCAGCATGGGTGGGGGGATATCTCAAAGAACCACATTTTAAAAAAATGTCAACTACCTGTGCATTTAGATAGCGACGTTTTTATTTGAACAAACATGAAATAGCAAAAAAAGCATTTAATAAAACATCCTTAAAGGCGCCATATTCTTGCCAGTGCTGCCACCTGCAAATTTCCAAAAATACCGAAGTAAAACGAATATATAACGACTGAAAGCAGTCCAACCAACATATTTTTAGGTACATAATTCTTTGAAACGTATTTTTTTAAATTTAACTACAGATGTAAACATTGTTATGACTTAAACAGTGGGTAAACAAAAACATCAAGAATTTTATCATTGATATTACTTTTGTTCTACGTGTTTTATTTTTCGAGATTTCAGTACCTACCTAAAAACACCACAAATTTGATCATTTTATGACGAGAAATAGGGAGACATTAAGTGACTTGAAAATGTATATCATTATAATACATCTTAAACATTAAAAAATTAAAATATAAACCTCGTAAAAATAATAAAATAACAAACAAATAAAGAAATATAATAAAAGATAACAACAAATATAAAAAACACATGCACAAAGCAGATAAGCTTTTAATTTCAACTCAAACAAGAAATTGTTTATAAAGAATGGTTTTATAAATAATATTACTTTGTCTAGGAATTCGCATATATTACTACGACTTTATTTGGAAAAAACAGTAGGAAAGGCAATATTTAAGTTTAAAGTGCACATAAGGTTTATTATCAAAGCAGGATTCCAAATTTTCGATAATATGTTACAATATTGGAATGTATGTAATAACCGTAATTTGTTGTTACTACATTTGGCCGATTTATTTGTCTGTCTGTTATTCTAGGATTAATTACATCTATACCTAAATTCCAGAAATATTACTAAATAATTTAGAGAAGTCTTTATCTGCGTTCTTTCTTTTATTTTTTAATGTTTGTATGACCTGATTTTGCATTAACTATATACAGAGTGATTTGGGGGAACCCCCATTATTCGAAAAGGATGTTCACGGGGCAAAAGTGAACAAAAAAGCCTGATAAACATATGGTCGATTATCAACGGTTACTGATAGCAATGCAAATATTTTTACCCGAATTAATTATTGTAATACATCAGTGGAGAAAAGTGTTTATTGTGTAGGTATTATCAATTATAACATTGGTTAAAGGTCTAATAAACGGTGATTTTCTGTTATGAATGCTGCACAATTGACAATCCGAACGAATAGCGCCTCTCTTGGGTTCACTTTTGTTGCATATACTAATGATTTAAACCATTCCCAAAGGCAGTAATCAAGGGGATTCAAATTTGGTAACTTTGGTGGTCAATTTTGGAAACCACATCGGCCAATGCAGCGTTGTGGAAAGGAAATGGTAAGATGATTGATCACAACACAACTAAAATGAGCAGGGACACCATCATGCTGAAAGTACATGTTTTGCCTAATATCCAATGGAACGTCGTCCAGTAGATCTGTCAATGTAACAATTAGTAATGTTTGGTTTAGAATCCATAACATACTCAAAATAAAATATCAAATAATAACAGTTTTCGCAAAAATAGCAATAAAAATATTTTCATTGTTATCTCAGTAACCGTTGATATTCGGCCATATGTTTATTAGGTTTTTTTGTTCACGTTTGCTCCCTAAACACCCCTTTCAAATATTGAGGGTTTCTTTCCAATCACCCTGTATAAATTCTAAACTGACATATGGACTTCAAATCTGGTGACTTTAGTGGCCAATTTTGGAAACCACATCGGCCAATGCAGCGTTGTGGAAAGGAAATGGTAAGATGATTGATCACAACACAACTAAAATGGGCATGGGCACCATCATGCTGAAAGTACATGTTCTGCCTAATATCCAATGGAACATCGTCCAGTAGATCTGTTAATGTAACAATTAGTAATGTTTGATTTAGAATCCATGACCTACTCAAAATAAAATATCAAATAATAACAGCTTTCGCAAAAATAGCAATAAAAATATTTTCATTGCTATCTCAGTAGCCGTTGATATTCGGCCATATGTTTATTAGACTTTTTTGTTCACGTTTGCTCCCTAAACACCCCCTTTCAAATATTGAGGGTTCTTCCCTAATCACCCTGTATAAATTTTAAACTCCGCTCCGCTCTTGAGTTTGCTGATGGTAAACTAATATCTAACTGGACAAATGTCTCATTTATTTAAGTGGTCATATTGAAAGGTTTCATGCTTTTTTTGTTTGTCATATTACTTTCAAAGATCCTATTTCTATTATATGAAAATTTTACAAAGAAATGCTGGCAAGATTTTTTTTTAAATATTTTTGTTTTATATGAAGTGAAATTGCGCTAATGTATCCCAGCTATTTATAATGCTAACGTCTTTAACGACATTTAAAAAGCCTCAGAAGTAATGATTATTACTAATTGATTTATCTTCTTAAATTTTATTTGTTATGAAAATAAGCTAATTTTAGCGCAAAGCACACGGTTTTCTCCGAATCATTTTCAGTAAACTGGGTGCGAAGAGATGTGACCGCTTTTAGCGTAAACAGAACGGTGTCTGCTTAGTTTCGTCGTCAGTTTCCCACTTTCAACATCCTATCGCGTAAATGCACAAAAAATTGCAACTGCAGAAAGTGTGTTCCACGCAAAAATTAAACTAACACGAACATCTTTGTTTATCAGATCCGCTTTCCTGTTTTTGATGGGAGATAAAGAATATCTGCACAAATATACAGGGTGACACGTAGGTCAACAAACCACCGTCGTTTTTTTTGTTATTTATGCAGGAAGTATTGATACTATAATAAAATTGTCGATTGCCATTTCCGCTACTGAATTTAATTCTGTGACCTCAAATTTACGTCTTTTTAAAGAAATTAATATACATTATGTTATTATACGAGACGTATTTCAAAAGTGAGGGTCAATCGGTTATAAAAATAAATGAGAAAATGAAAAACAGTAATTGCTTTCATTTTTCTACGCAGTACAATGTAGAATGTATCGCATTTTGGTCATAATAACATTTACGTTATTTCAACCTTAAATATTATCATTATTTCATCACCTTACATTTTTGTAGTATGAATCCCCCTGTAACTGTTAGACAAGGAATTAGGTGTTGCTTTAGTTTAACGTATGTGTTATTTGCATTGTGAAAATGGACGCTTATTAAATTTACATTTCATTCGCGGTTCAACATCCAATAAAAACAAAATTTAAGTAAATCTGATTTGTCTGATGAAGAATTTTGAAAAATATATAGATTTGAATGCAGGTAACGGACATGTGTATTCCCTATTTAAATGATTGTTGACAATTCAATTATTGTTTTTTTAATTTTAATATGATATAAAATATGATAATTAATTTAATTATGATAACACTAAAGCTGTTTAAGATAAATTGTTCTTGATATAGTTTGTTCAGTTTTTATGTGGCTTCATGTTTGCTGAGTCTGTGGAAAGATCATATACCTACCTGTCTCTCTAACAAATGTTCGGAAATAGCTTTGGTGACCTGTGTAATATAACACTAATTTTTGACAGTCCTAAATTAAAATTATCACCAATACATGTTTGGTAACTACCTTATGTTAAAAATAATAATGTTGCAAATAGTAGAACCAATCCACCTATCAAAAAATCAAATTAGAAAGCAGTAATTTTACCTTAATTTTGCAGGTATACCTTTCGTCTCCGACGAACTGTCAAAAATAGTCTTAATTCGTTAATAAATTGTCGTATTGCTTTTACTAAATGTAAATAATTTTTTGAATTTTTCATTAGGCAAATAAAATTGATTACTTAAATCTATTATCCTTCTTCGTTGGATTTAAATATTACCTTCAATGTGCATTTATAAAATCGAATCGAATACGTTAAACTATAGCGGCACCTAATTCCTTATCTTTAAGAAACTCTGTTAAAATTCTACATAATGTGTTATAAATAACATCGCCGTTATTTCTTAACAGTTACAAGGTCATACATACTAATACTAATTCAATTATAGTAAAAAAAAGCGTGGGGTACTTGATATTAATGTTACAATTATTTATATTATAGTAAATTGCACCCACGGTTTTTTTTTACTATAATTGAATTATTTTATTAATAATTTAATTTCTAATTTAATCTTATTCCCAGTTAATTAGTCGTAATTGATTGTCGGAATTTTCTATTGCTGTAATACAAACTCTTGATACTTAAAAATTATTTTCTACTTTTTAGTTCGGATTGCTATTAACTGCTTGCTTTGCTGTTTTTTTAAACTATAATTTATTATTATTATTTTAGTTGTGAATCACCTTGTATACGTTAGCTTTTGATGTTACAAGTCGCACTGCATGTTTAACATAATTTACTTCGACGATACGCATTGAAGACTTCTCAAAATATAAGCTTCAAATATCAGTATAATAGTTTTTTACTGTTTTAGAAAGGTATTTTAAACTAATATAAATCAAATCTCCTACAATTCCTATCAATGAAGTCATATGTATGTTCTCTGATACCAAACATCTAGGTATGCTAATGAACAGTAAAAAAATGTTGCAAAAGCTAATAATAAGGAATATATGGGTAGATATTGTGGGTGTAATTCAACGCAGGTTGGGGCTTTTGTCCACTGAGTAGTTAGTTTCACACAATATTATTAATACCTAAAAATATATAAAAATCAGTATAATATGTTTATTACATTTGGAGATATCAATAAAACTTTTTTTATATTAAATTTTACGCCCTGAGTTTAGAAAACAAATAACGATAGAATCAAAATTAATAGGGAAAGGTCTTCTAACTCTTAATGCTCTATTATCTCTAGATTTACAGCACGTGTTCGTGAACCCGTATAAATAATAATTGCATTTGTGCAACACTGACCACTTCTATAAACTAATTTAAAAGTAAATTAAACTAAACAAAAAGTTGTCTATAATCGTTGTCCTTATTTAGGCTAGTTTAATATTTAATAATATTCAATGAGACATGTAGGATGTACCAGAGAAAACCAAACAAGGCATTTTTTATTTTAAAAGCAAAAGCGTCGAAACACGTGAAGTTTGTGTTCGAGGGGAAATAATCTGTGAATATTATCCAAACCCTAAGTTCAAACCGCACGCAGGGGGTGATTACTATCTTAACTCCTTTCTGGCCAATACTGGTAAATTTTCTCCATTAGACCCATTAATTTTGAACGTATTCTTAGTATTGTATATGGCTTATTGGCATAACTGGCATTGTGAAATTAAGCAATAGTTTATTATACTGCAGAGGAGGTTTAAATAATCAAAACTTTTTTTGGACATAACAGTTGTGAAAACTTATTTACATTTTATTTTTCTTATTTTCGTCGCTACTTCGTTTCTTTGTCTGACCATGTATCAATAATTTCATCCTGATTCAATTTTTTACGAAAGTTTATTTTTTACACATTCCAAAAATGGGACAGCGTTGAAAATAACTTTTAATAACCTTTCAAATAAGGCACCACTCGGCCCCTCATTCCATTTAAGATTTTAAGGGTGCATGTCACCCTGCATGGGGTTTGAACTTGGAGGTTGGAAAATATTCTCAGGTTATTTCCCCCTCGAAAATAAAATTCACGTTGTCTGGTACCGTTTTCTCTGCAACACCTGAGTTATATCAACAGAATAAAAATAAAACGTTTTCTTGTCTTTCTTTTAGTCCCTCTTGAACTACGTCAATGTGTTCGGTTACAAACTGCAACGTTGGTCGACTTGTCTGATGATAAAACAATCGAAGTGGCGGATTGTCGACTGCAAATCAAATAAGCATAAATTATAATTGACACACAATGATCTTAGTGCAAAGTGATCGGAAATTATACTGAAAGTCCTCGTCTAGTAATAATAAAATGGTATAATTTTCTGAAATGTAGAAGACAAACATAAAAAAATATGAGGCGCATTGTAGCTAATTTTGTACTGATTTTCAACTTTTTCATTTCCTCGAATGTTGTCGAACAATAAGATGTGGCAGCCACTGGTTAAGAATGTTGGGTATATGACCATAAGTCACCCATTCGCATTGTTGATTGTAAGGACAACCGTATGGAATAGTGTTGCTTTTTCTTGGTCTCGTAAGACAAAACAAGACAAGACCAAGATAAGATTTGAATTGCAAGACAACACAAGATTTAAAGAAGTCTTACGAGACAAGACAAGAAATATTGCTATGGGAAGAAGTTTTGAAAATAAGAAGTGGTAATGTTTAAATGAATATTAGCTGAAAAAATAAATATTGCATTTCTATTGTAGGTATATACTTTATCCAAAGGACATCCAGCATATAAAATTATTTTTAAAATTAAAGTTTATTGAGTCTAGGCTCACTCCTAAATTGAACTAATTCATTGCCACTTGACTGAAAGAGCTCCGAAAGGTATTTTAAGCTAATATAAATCAAATCTGCTACAATTCCTATCAATGAAGTCATATGTTATTATTAGCTTTGATTTATATTAGCTTAAAATACCTTTCTAATACAGTAAAAAAAAGTTACAAAACTAATAATAAAGAATATATGGGTAGATATTGTGGATATAATTCAACGCTGGTCGGGGCTTTAGTCCGTACAGTAGTTAGTTTCGCACAATATTGTTAATATCTAAAAATATATAAAAAAAAACACAATATTAAGTTACAAAATGCACAGGGACTACACCAAATATGTAGTAATTATTTACTCAAGATTATTATTTGGATTTTACAGATATTTATTTCTTTTTTTACTAAGTATACAAATTTTAACCACGTGCTCAGGGAGGTCTAAAACAATAAAAAAAATATTTTGGAATTGTAGCTCGATGTTTAAAAAAATGGGGCACATTTTTTTCCCTCTGAAAAATCGTCGCCTATGATATAACTATCATTCGAGATATCTTAAAATCTGTACACTATCACTACCATGCGATCAATTTGTATAGCTTTTCCAATTGTATAAACTGCATTTTTACTCATTACAAGTCAGTCAGGATTTAATAGAAAATTTCAAATACACGCGGCATTCTTTAATTATAAAATTTTAAACTATAATAACGAATTTTACTACTTAGTCTTATGTCTTAGTCAAACGTGTCTAATAAATAACCACGCGATGCCCATAGCCGTCGATAATTAATATAGTTTTGAAAAAAAAAATCGCTTTCCAAATAAGAATTTTTTTTGAGGGGCCATTCCGATAATTCTTATTTTTCTCTATCCCTTCTTAAAATATTTGTACTCATAGTCATATTAATCATTTTCCACTATTTTTTGAGATTTATTCGATAATATACCAATCCACTATATTATAAAATTGTGTTGATAAATATTAATTTGTTATACCTATCTACTATTAGATTGTAATTTAACATAATTTTGTTAAATAACATGTACGTATATTTTTATAGTCTGTTGAGTCGCAACTAAAAAAATGCCAGTTTAATATTTTCGATGTGATTTTCAGGTAGTGAATAAATTTTGATTCCCAATGCGTCTGCTAAGTACATTTAATATACAAAATACAGGGAATAATAAATTCGCTAACTTGTAGGTAGCATTATAAAACGCAGGAAAATCGTTTTTAAGTTTAAGTTATTCCCGTTCATGCCGGTAAATTTAAAATTGTAATTATGGAAGTCGGAAGCTCGTATCTCCTCCGGCTGGTTGAGCTGAAATCCGGGCAACGTTTTCGAAATAAGATGAAGCAGAATAGCTGATAAAATAGCTATCTTTGTTAAAGACGCCAGCTGTAATGTTCGGATAATACAATGCATATTATACAAAACATAATATTATTGTTTCTTAAAACCTTAAACTCTATCTTCTGTCTGCAGTATTTTGTGATTTTACTTTTTAATGGATATCGTGAATCCTACATTCCGTCTTATCGACGCGAATAAGCACTAATACATTTAAGTATTATTTAGGCAATGTTTGTTTTATTTAAGAGAGGATATATTTATAAACTAATAATAATTAAAAATAGTTATTTATGATACAAGTGAACATTTCTCCCGACTCTTCGAACAAAGTAAATTGACTTTTAGCACATATAACACACTATTTTTTCTACAAACACCATTAAGTTCAAATCAACGCATATTAAATTTATTAAATATATAAAATATAATTTTTAAATCCAATTATCCATTAACGGTGTCGCATTGTTGAAATAGTGTTTTTTAGAAGTATAAATAATATTAAAAATATTTAAGATCTGAATAATAGAGAGCTTAGTAAATAACTGGAATGTTATCTTATGCCACCTACGAATATTCAAAGATTACGAAGTAAAACGAATATCTAACTACATGGCGGTTTAACCAACAAAATTTTAGGTACAGAAATTTTTAAAAATACGTAATTTTTTAAATTTTACTATAAATATTGTTATATACATAAACTTACATAGTTCTGCATATAAAATTGTTCACTTTGGTTTATAAGTATGTGAAAATAATTGTTAAAATGTAGAGTTAGGAGAGCAAAATTTATTATTTCATTTGAGAATAATTTAAATAGCAGTGGATAAACATATTTATTTTTGGTATTACTTTTGTTCCACATGATTTATTTTTCGAGACTTCTGTACCTAAAAACACCACAAATTTGTTCAATTTATGGCGAAAAATACAATGACCTTAAGTTAATGCCAGCTGAGAAAATGAATGAAAATTCGATCGTTTGACGATAAGTAACTTCAAATCTCGTGACATGGAAAGTGATCAAGAAAATTAATTGTCCGGCGGAAGCTGCTAATAAAGCCACTTTCGAGTTATTGCCTAGTAAGTCAAAGCAGCAGTATGAGTTTTCGTACAATCATTTCTTGAGATGGTGTGAACTGAAAAATATCTATTAGTGGCATTCAGTGAAAAAGTGGTTTTGGCATGTTTTAAAGAAACGTCCAAAATATAGAAATCGTCAACGCTTTAGTCAAATTATTCCTTGATGGCGATGAACATAAGCAATCATGACATAAGCAAATAGTACAAGCTTATTTCTTTTTTGATGCGAAAAGGCGAAGGATATCGACCGAAAAATCAAAGTATTGCCCAGAGAGCAAATCGAAAAATTTCTCGTAGCCCAGTATGAAATATATTGGTAGGTACATATTTGAACTATTATAAAAGTACATAAAACTTCATCCAGCGGCCACTAATCATTTAAGAATTTTCATAAAATTCATTAAGAATCAATGTGTCGCGACTCCAGTTAGAATCAACACATTTAGTAAAATACCTGCCAGTATTGCAAAATTTCTAAATTTACCTTTATACTGGATATTACTTTCGATGATCTTCGGCTAGTTTGTTGGCAGACTCTGGTGCTAATCTTAAGGTTGCGGTATTCTAAATAAGAAAGTACCTCGATCGTTGACAGACAATGATATAAAACTGTGCACCGGGAAGTGCTGGATATCTAGCGGAAAAAACTTGAACTGCAAATATTTAAAGAATGTCACAGTTGGAGTGCAGAAAATAACGGGTAGCCGAAACTGAGTTTGAAGGTCATGCGTTCGATCCTGCGGCAAAATATTTACAACCCTATCATCTAAATGGAATATCGATTTTTCCGTATTTTAAACTTCAGCTTTCAGATGCAGTTTATCATTTGCAAATCTGTGCTTTGCAGTAGCAGTGGTTTTCTGTATTCTTTATGTGTGTGTAATACTAGTGAAAATTATAGGACATTTTTATTAATTGAAAGTTCGTTGGATTTAGAAAGGTATGTATATCATTATTTGTAAATTGAATTAAAGTAATAATTAAATAATAGGTACTTAATAATTATATATTTATATGTAACAGGAACAGGGGAGGGGATTCGAATTTTTAATTTATCAAATTTTAGGAATACGTAATAGTTATTTATGCAACAAGTAAAACAATTTTATAGAACAGTGTGATATTAATTTTTCATGTAAACTGAACTCTCGAAATCATATCCGAACAACCTTGTATAATGTAAATATACTTTTAATTCATTATTTATCCCTTTTATAATAGGTATTTAATTATAAATAGTGAGACAATTCACAGAAGACAAATAGCAATATACTTTTTGAAAAATTTGTGTACCTGCAAAATAAAAGATAATAGTAAAAACAATCGTTTTATATTTCAACCTGACCCTGATATCTATTACATCTTTATTTGTGTGGTGGTTTTAAAATATGTAAGCAAACTTATACGCCAAAATTAGATGTCAAAATATATTGCTGAGATCCAATTTACCTAAATGTCAACCTCCAACGAGTTACAGTCATTTACAAGACAAATGCTAACAAATGTTTTAAAGTAAAAATGTTAAAAAATCCCCTGGCGGCATGAGGACAATGTACACTAATATACAGGTAAGCGTCATTTGTTTTCTGCATCCCTGTATACTCCATATTACGATAGCCAGCAGTATCAGTGGACAGATAATTTAACTGTAAGATTTTCCTTTTGAAATTTATAATTTTTAAGTGGTTGTCATTTCACTTTAAAATTTTTGATATTCTGTCAATTTTGAGATTTTTGACTACATTTTTTTCAACACCCTGTATTTTAAACTTTGGATCAGATCGATTTTATTCTCTGAATTTTGCAGGAGTTTGGTTTGGTGTTTTAAACACATGTATTTTTTCGTTAACAGTGTTCCAATAGCCCTTAGTTAATATTAAAGAGATTTTTTTAGTTCCCATAATTTTGAGGTTTTTTTAAAGATCAAAATTTTCTCATAACTGCATACAGAACGTCTTTCGCAAGTTCAATAACCGTTCCGAAGTGGAAAAATCGAAAATTTATATCAATAACAATGCAATCAAATGCATGTGGTATGTTTAATTCATCTTGATTTCTAATGTAATACTTAATTCTAAATTTTGCTCGCCCTGTAAACAGAATTTACTTTACCTTCACCTCTCAGTCAGAGGCTGAACTATTTATTGCTAAATTGTGTCAAATTTGTATAGTTTGTAACAGACTTCTAGATAATGAAGTTGGCCGAACTTGCTGAGAAAATGACCCTTATGGAAAAATGCTAATAAATTTTTAGGTACTGAAATTTATCAAACTAACTACTTTTTAAAATTGATATATAGTTCTAAATATTCCTATAACATAAACTTACTTAGTGTTACATATAAAATTGTTTAGGTTTATGTATATGCACGATAAATTAATTGATAAAAATGTGACATTAGGTTAGCAGCAGAGACCAATATGAAAATACGTTTTTTAAAAGTTAAAACTTTGTTTAAACTACATTTAAATAGTAATAATGAATAGACAGAACTTTAAAGATTTTATTTGTGTGGTTATTTTTGTTCTTCGAGCTTTATTTTTTGAGATTTCAGTACCTAAAAACACCACTAATACAGGTCATATTTTGGCAGAAATACGGCGACCTTAAGAGACACGGTGGATGGAAATTCAGTACAGTAGCGAAAGATTATATAGAAGAGCATCGCTGGCCAAAACATTACTCCCTACCCTGGTACAAATTTCACAGAAATAATTCCTAGGCAGGTACTACAGCTACTAGTGAGATTACCATGTAACTACATATGCTAATTGTAGTTTCTCTAACGGTAGATACACTTAATTTTAAATAAATATATATTTATTTGATTTAAAATGTCTACATTGTTTTTTAATTTCGCACAAATGTTAAGTAAATTAGATCATTACTTTTGACATCAGCGTTCTTTTGAAATAAGAAGTTGTCGATAACTTCTGGTATTTGCGGAAGACACTAAAAATTAAAAATATTTTCTTTAAAAAAAAACATAATCTTATTTAAGTTCCTTAGATATGTTTAACTTATGGCGACCGTGAAAGCCCTATATAAAGTAAAACCCAGTTAATTTTAATATAATAATAAAATAACATAGGGAGCCAAATCGATAAGATAGTTCTAGGAACAGAAGCACAAAAAAGCAATATACTAAGAGGTATAATATCTTTTGAAACATAACAAAATACTAGACGCTATGTAACCGATTTGGATAGTAGCACTTCCAAAAAGAACATATGTACAATATTTAGAGTGTCTCACCGGGAACTATCTCGATCGATATCTGGACTGATTCGAAATATTTGAAAATTTTTCAACATGGAAAAGTTCCTGGGGCGAATACATCTAAAATATCGAGAATTCTCCAACACTTCTTATACCGGAAATCGATATCAAATTCGTTATTTTAAATGGAACAACCTGTGCATATTATAATTTTAAATTCTACGGAAAATTTTAGGGTAGTTTTATATAACATTTTCTATAGGTAGAAGTTATAGATATTGCAGTATGAATTTATTAAGAAATAAATTGACGTATGCTAGGGTGGAGGAGATATCCACAACTTCATCCTGGAAATAGATATCAAGTTTATTTTTGGTACGCATAAAGGACTTAGCATGGTAAATTTAAAAATATACCAAGTGTTTTAGTTTTATCAATACATTTTGACGGGTTCAGGAATTTTAGTGGTCATTTAAAAAATATATATGAAAATGATATTCTGTGTACTTATAATATGTCCTTAAAAATAACTTCTTTTTAAAGTTACCCTTTAAAATGTATCAATGAACATTTGGCAACGTAGTCATTTATTGATAATTGGACCTACTCCTGCAATATTAGTTCAATAGCTGTGGTTTTAGTAGTTGTGTTGTGTAGATACTCTTTTACATCTTCGTCTGGCATTGCGTCGTCATTGCTCCATTGTACTGGTACTGCATCATTAACCTATAAAATTTATTTAAATTAAAATGTCTCAGGCACCCCAAACAACGAAAACCAAGAAGAATTTCCTTCGAGACAATAAAATTATTTTAAGTGGAAAATTAAACCCATTACATTTACCTAAGGTAAATAAAACAGGGGAAAATCGCAGCATCATGAGTTGAACCTGGAAACCTAGCATTCATGTTTAATATTCTGTAGTCAATATCTACAACTATATTTTTCCATAATGTATAATCAAATTTCTTTTATTTGGAGAATTAGGAAAGGAATCCATTTTTCTAGCAGCTGATTATTTATAACCCATGTAACTTCATCAATGCATCTACAATAATTGCAAAATGATATTCCTGACCACAACTTAGCTGATAACTTCCAGTCGCATAGAAAATTAAACATGCCAAAATTTTGAAATAAACTGGTATTTCTTTACCTCTGAACCACTTATACTATAAATTATTATTCTCACATCATTATTAAAGCGAAAAGCAATAAAGCAATATATTTGGTAAATGAAATAGATCACTCATGTCCCTGATTAGTGTGTGCTGTAGTCAGTCTAAATAAAAAATTGGTATTTAATGAGAAAAAACCCTAAATTATAAATGCATTTTATAACTTTCTTTGTTTTCAGTTAATTAACATCGTGTGCCATATTTGACACTTTGACTTTGTCGACTTTTAACATCCTCTTAAAAATTTGTTTAAAAGACAATTTTAATAGAATTCTTTAAATTTTAGCAAAAAAAGTTTTGCAGAATACGAAAATAATGTTAACAGCCTTTAAGGTCTAAATTTTAAAAGATTTGTCACAGAATAGACCCCTCAAGCAATGTCTTTTTATTTCTAATGGAACACTATGTATTATCTCGCTTCGCTTTCGTCTTGTGCGCTTTGAACTTTGTATTAATTTATTTGCCCCAAAGAATTTTCCATGTTGCCAAATTTTTAAATATTTCGGATTCAGATAACGATCGACAGAGTTCCCCGTAGGACACCCTGTACTGCTGTAATAATGGCACTCTTTGAAACGAATTTGGCGACTTCTTTTTATCAGGTGACGTCGTTTAAATGAAATCTACTAGTTCTTATAGTTGTTTCACTCATCAATAAAGGTCTAACGACACTTCTACTGAAAACTTTCAGTAGTTCAATAACTGTTTTGTGAAAATGCCATTAATATTGCAATAGAGTGTACCTACATTAAAAATAAAGAAATGTTGTAAAATGAAATGAAACCACCAATAGAATATAGAAAGAATAACAATCTGGTCAAATGTTTAGTATATTCAGTGATCAAATAGCTGCTTTAATTATCAAAGTAAATACTTTCTTGGTAAATAATAATGTGCGAAAACGATTTTTTACCAGTAAAATACACTTTTCCGTACTTGCCAAATGTAATAAAATACTGATCACTTAGATACAAACCACTTGAATTTGTCTAAATATTATAATTTATTTAATGAATATGTCGTTTACATTTCTGCAATTGCTAAAAATTAAAAGATGCGAGCTTACCTATAAAATATGAGTACAATAATCACTTAGCATAAAAGTACTATGTTTAGATTTATAGATTTGTTTACTCGAGTTTACTAACACAGTAATTGGCTATTATGATGCAATATTAGCAATTTATATTGCGGCTATAAAATATTCTAAAATTAAATTTATTTTTAGAGTTACTAATGATTTGTTTATTTAATTCTTTCTTAAAATAACCTGAAATATAACTGGATAATATTTAGTGCTTCCATATTTTATGCTGGAAATGTCATTGTTGTATTTTTTATCGTTTTCATATTTATCATCTAACGAACCCGATAATTTCGTAAAAATAACATTGAAATTTAATTAATTTACCCTGTACGTGCTATAATAAATTTGGAATTTTATGTTAATTTAAAATTTTCTACAAAATTAATAAATACTATAACAATTTGGTGCTCTAACAAATACCTTCCACATGAGGTCAGGCTACCAATATACAGGGTGTCCGGAAACTCAGAAAATGTAGAGAGTGATACTACCCAAATAATAATGTGTTTAGTTCATGTAACATTTTCTCGAAAAGTCAACATTAACCGAGCCTCAAAGTTATCTTTCTTTAATTTATTTTTTTGACTATAACTTTTTTGATACTGGAACGATTTTTTCCACATTTGGCACACTTGTTACAAGTAGTTTCAGGTAAAACATTTCTAAATTTGCAGCACTCTAAAGGGTAGAAAGGGTACGTGGTATGTGAAGAACTTTTTTGTCTTTGTCTAGTTTTGTTGAAATTTTGATGGCATTTTCCTTAAAGACTGCTGGTTTATCTAAAAATTTGATACTGTTGTTTGAAGTTGGGAAACCAACCGTTTGGGATGAAATCGACATTTAGTTTTTTGGACATACATACTGGTGAACCTTGAAAACGATTGAATCATAGCTATCATAGTATTGCTTTTACAAAAATATCAAACCTTAGGTTTCGTTCGTAGAAGATAAAAGTAGAAACGCATCCTTTTATGAAAAAACAGATATTTAACTACTTTATTTTAACCTTACTAGAGTAATTTCCAGACTGATCGTCATGTAATCGGTTTAGCTTCCATATAAAACGTCAAGGAAGCTAAACGTGACGACCAAACAAGAAATTGTTCTACTGTTATAAAATAAATTAGTTAAATGTTTACTTTGTATGAATCAATCATAAAGTTTAAAATTACCGTCAAAGCAATTCTATAAAACAAAAGACAAAAAAATTATGACGATAGGTAAAGTTTGATATGGAACCAGTGAAACTGAAGTATGAAGGAAAGATGGTTTAAATTTCTATGTAGTAAAAAATATCATTTCTAAAGAAAATTTAGAGCTGAAAGAACCAAACTGATATATGGTTAATGCCAAACAAGTACCTATTACAGAGATAAAATAGAACTAATCTGTAGAAAAATAAATATAGACTATGTTCGGAAATAAAATCTAAGAAAATCCTGCATCAAACCTAATTGCAGTTACAAATGTAATTTTACTTTAACAAATCTAGAAGATAAAAATGTTTCAGCAGGCAAAACTTAAAAAGCAACTTCAGTCTGAAGATATGGTAGATACTGTGTGCCTAATCAGAAATGATTCATATTCAGTTTTACATTTGCAGGTACTTTTGGTAAAACATCTTCAACCACTTACTTGTAGTAAGATTAGAATATGAGTTGATTTAGTATTAATTTAAATTTTAAAAAAGTCTCCTTCGTTTTCTGCTTAATATGTTTGTTATATCACTACTATTTCATCTGTATCAATATTCACATTAAATTAATCACTTTCAAAGAGTATCCAATATTTAATTTGTCTATTGAGATCGAAATTGAATTGAGATAGTTATCTGAAAACGATATCTATCGACAATACAATCTTGATTTCAATAAATCCTTAAAAATGTACTTTTAGCTTGATGAGGAATTTATAAAGAAAAAATAAATATGATTTTCTTGACAATGAAAAAATATCTATACGGAGTGTTTCAAAAAGACATGGCAATATTGCTAGGGCTGATAAAACATTGAAAAATAAGTGTGGTTTACTTAATAAACCTATGTCCTAAAGCTTCTCACTTTTGAGATACGCGGTAAGATAATTTTTAAAAATCAAATTTTGGGTTTGGTTTTTTAAAGAATATTATATTCGAGCCATATTTGACCTAGGTATGTTTTTGGTGGTGTGGAATACACTGGCGTTATTAGTTTTTTTGTATCAAGTAGAGTGCGCTAGTTGCTAGCATTTTTGCTGACCTTTTAAACTCTAACTTTTTTTGAGTTGTTTTTCTCCTAGTCTCGTGATATTATGTAAAATTGCATTTTGTACAAAAAGGGTGCAATGCAAAAAACTGTGGCAAAGTCAACCAGGTGGTATCTGTAATATAGGTGGTATTTATTTATTAAATGTGTATGTGTCAAACTTTTCCATTGATATGTGATATTTTGTATAACAGAAATTACGGGATATTGTTGGATTGTTTTTGTTGTTACCCGTTACTACATAATGCTCCATACTTTTCTGCAGTAGTACAGATGCAATTGTTGTTCTTTTGGTATTCTCCACACGCCAGTTGTCACAACATGAATTTCATATAAATTTGAAATGATTAATTATTCCAAATTTCTTGGTAAAAGTATATTGTTATTTTTCCTATTTGCCAACTATTTTTGTAATTTTGAGTGATAAAATGGAAATCACATACCTATCTGGATATTATTAATGGCATCTTATTATGTTATTTGTAGTATATTGGCATTTCAATTATATTAATTATATCGTATTGAGCCAGGTTAGTCTTGTTTATATATTTGAATTTTAACGGGAACTTCTCAATAAAACTAGAAATTTTAATACAGTTTCTTGCTATTACTGATAACCGTCGCACATGAGCGCGCGCCTATAATTTCTAAAAACACGTGTTTATGAAATTCATTTCCTTACTTGTAGAGCTGTATTTTGTTCAACAAATAATTTTCCCGAATATGTACCTTAGTCCTCTACTGATTGCAACATTCAGCATAAATCATAGTATCTCTTTATTAATTATCATCCTATTTCCTATTACAAATGTACGTCTCTGGGTCTACTATTTCTACTACCTATCTTTCTAGATTGTTCCATTTTAGTAGGTTTCAATTTTATTTTGTTGGACACTCTGGTAAAGACTGTCAATTATCTTTTTCTTCGTAGAAAAGGAACGATTTTCCCGCAAAATCTCTCTCTTAGTGGTCGTGAAAGGGGTGCCATGTGTTAATAGTTTTGCTGTGGAAAATATTTAATTATCCAATTTTGGGATCAATCCATTAAGCAAAAGTTATTATTTTCACTTATTGGTTTTTGGTTTATTGTTATTTTTGTGTGAAAATCTCCTCGGAGGATCTTCTAAACACATATTTCACCCCTAAGCCACATCAATCTCACCCTCCAGACATCGAGGTCAGTATATTTACCTTTAGTGATTTCTGTCAATAATGTATGTTTTTTTTATCTATTATATAGGGTTTTCTGATTGGGTGTATAGTAACCCCGTTTTCCAGTTGGGTTCCACAAACTACCATGTGTTCCAGTTGAATTGTATAGACTACCCCGTTTTTCAGTCGGGTTCCACAAACTACCCTGTGTTCCAGATTGGTTGGAAGTACCACTCTTTTGCTCCAGTGCTGAGAAGAAATAGCTAACGGTTCCCGTCCTTTTATACCTGGTACTTGCACTGTCGAGGGCTGTTGCACTACTCCATTTTTTTTTTATGGTCTTCAAGACATAGGTATTTCTTCAAGGATAAGGCAAGTCCAATTAACTGTCGAAAAATGTAATATCTTGCAATTTACATTTTATACCTTTTTTTTGGTAGAATAATATAAAATTTATTCTAAGGATAATAAAATCGTTGAGTATAAGTTACACAAATTACACAACTATATTTAGTATAACTATTATTACATTATTCGATTATGTAGATGTGTAGATGTATATTTTATATATAATTCTCAAGAAGATATTCTTGGGTATGCAGATATAGACCTATATGTACCATTTCGTTCTTTCTTTTTGGTCAATTGTGAACCAAAGTTCAGCTGTACTCTGGGGAATTTTGAGTTAATATTTTAACTCAATACGTTAACATTTATATCCATTTTATTCTGATATTTAGTAAGGAACACATATCTGCCATTTCTAATAAGATACATTGATATATAATTTCATACAAATATGTTCTTATATATGTTTATACATCTAAATATACGCAGATATATTTACTTAACAGTTTATTATTATTATTATTATTATTATTATTATTATTATTATTATTATTATTATTATTATTATTATTATTTGGGTTAGCCTTTGTCTTTACATATTCCGTTTTACACTATTTTTTTGGTTAAAGCTTTCCGTAGGCAAACTTAAATTAAAATCTTTTTTTTTGTCGTTCACCTTTTCGTGATTTTTCTTGAGAGTGAACCTCTTTATTTTGAAAATCTAACTGTATCAAATTAAATCACGTGGCGCTTAAATATATATATATATATATATATATATATATATATATATATATTAGAGCTACTTTGCTAGCCGGCTTTGGTACAGATTAATTCAGTCTAGGTAAGCGATTTACCATATTAATTATTATTATTATTTTTTAATTATTACCACGTGACACAGTTGTAATTATCTGTAGAGAAATTGTTACGCTAATTGATCATATCTTGATATTTTTGATCAATTCTAGCCGATCTAGGTTTACCGGAATTATTTGGTTTAGGTTTCACATCACCAGTTTCTCAACAATGCCTTTCTATTACCAAAAATGTTTTGGTAGCTGCCTCTCAGGTAAATTTTCGGAAAAGCGTCTAACTACTGCTAACGTACTCTGAAAACATTCACCCAAAAGTCAACATCTGTGCATCAGCACTGCTGGTATAAGTTTCTATTATTATTATGTAATAGTGTGTTGAAAACACAGAGCAGAATAAAATCTTGTTTGCAGTATTCGCTAGAAGGACAAATTACCAGTTAAACTAGAGAATCAACAACGTGCCGTAATTTTTCTTATATAGAATATGACATATCAATGGAAGAGTTAGGGATATGAAACATACACACTTGATAAATTAGTGTCATTACAGAGATTGTCTGGTTGACTTTACAGTTTTTTGCATTTTCCTCGAGGTGCATTTACTAGGAATTATTAAGAGCATGTTTTTTATAGTATGGTATGTAATTAAATTTAATTAATCTGTTCACTTCTTATCTGATAGGCAGAAAGCAGGATGTCATATTCAATGGATTTAATAAATGAATACATAACTTCGTCTGAAGTACCTCAAGGAAGCAACTTGAGGCCTTGGATATTTAATATTTTTATAAACGATCTGGTTAATATTATAGATATTCAATGCCTTCTTTATCCAGACGACTTAAACATTTATTGTGAGATTTGATCGGACGGCGGCCGAGCAGTTTAAGGTTTCACTATTTGAATCGTGTTTACCACCCACTGCAGGTTCAAATTCTGCAGCCGGTAGACCGTAGATTAGGTATATCTGTGAAGAGAATTGACATCCTCTCTGCGGGTATGGTAGGGTGGAAGAACGTTGGCTTGGATCAATGTGAGAGATTGATACATTTTGTACAAATTTTGATAATTTCCAAAAGAGTTGGTTAAACATTTCATCAAGCTCTTGCCTTTCATCTTCCTATTCCTCGAACTAATATTTTATTTCAGTGTTGCACACTAACTTATATACCATGCTCAGACTCTGGTTCTACGCATGTCAGTATAAGCAACTATTGACTAATGAGTTTTTAAGTGAGTGAACTGACTCTCTAAACACTATGGAACCTAAACTGATAACGTGGCAACCAGTCCAAATGTTCATTCCAAGACCCATCCAATTCTAGGTAAAATTTGATATAACTAATATGGCAAAATTACTATTATACAGAGAGAAATGTATGCAAATTTTTACTCCAGTTGTTGTGCATAATCAAATTAGTCCGAAAATTGCGATAAATTATTTCTTACAATTGTAAACATTACCTAAATGGAATTATCAACAAATGTATATTATTGCACAAACATATATATTTTTAATTTGTAATTGATTAGAAAACAACTAGGTAATTTGCAGATTAATGCCCTGACTATTGAATTACACCTTGGAATCCTATAGCAATCAGCTACGGTTCGTCGTCAGCGGTATAACCGGACATATACCGGTTTAGAGCATTTTACTTATTGTTCGCCTCATTCATACTCAAAACCGACATAAAGATATGACTATGCCTCTTTTTATAATTTATGTAAATTATTTAAACAGTTGCTAAAACTGGTTAGAAATAAAATGGTATATATTCGTACCTTTATTGAGATAATAATCACAAAAATGAGTTGAATAAATTTACAACTTGGAAAAAATATATAGGTATAATTTTGATATCAAACAATGCAAAATGATTAAAAACCGTGTTTGATCCAAATTAGTGAAATTAAATATACAAATTATACTATTGTACTCCTGCTGCACGACGTAATTTAAAATTCCCCAATTGCTTAAAAAAAGCTACAAATTGTATTGCACAACATTGTGTGAATATCAACTATTATAAAGGATTTCTTCGTGATGTATAATAGTAGTTTTTGTATTAATTCAACATTTCGTATTGTTAAAGGGAAATTAATATGATACCCGTTATTATTAGAATAATTTGTTTTTCAGACTTTGGTATGTACGATTAAACGGTAATCATTTAGTTTAGTATCCATCCTTTACATATTTTCAGAAGAATAGTATTTTGATTACGTAAAAATAAAAGATATAATAAATTTATTATGCAAAAACAATTTTGTCATTAAAAGTATTGAAAGATAATTTTTTAAACTCAGAGTTCGGTGCTGAAGTCTTAAATACACGCAATAAAAATTGACATCAGCTTACACAGTTATGAACTCATTTATCTGACGCATAGATGACACGCCAGTCAATGTACATTGTGAAATAATAGAAGTCACCGATATAACCGTTTTTATTTTCATAACGCAAGATTGTGCCGATCTTGGTTCAGATTTATTCTATTTACCTGTATATTAGAACAAGTTATATGCTCTCCTACACCATTACATTGTATCCAGTGGGCTATGTTTGGTGCTTAATGCTGAATATCTAAAGTGTAGATACTACATTAATACTTACAAACCCCAGTGCTTTTATTTTGTATAGCATTAGGTAAAGGTAATCATATATATAAATAATTTTTTGGTAGGTACATGCTTTTTCGATAATAATGACACTCACTCAAAACAGTTTTTGAACTTCTGGAAGCTCTGAATAGAAATTTCATTAAATCTCTATTGGTGAGTGAAACAACAAATAACTAATGTTAAAATTTAAAGTAGATTACATTATGAATACGTCAGCAGTTCAAAAGAAATAGCAAAATCATTTCAATGAGTGTCATTATTATTGCAAACGATTGTACGTATATGTTATTTTGCTTCCGCATAAGAATCGACACAGAGAGGATGCATGTAGGGGGTCCAAAATATTGGAATTTAACTAAATATAGGTACCTATATACAAGCACAAATTACAAAACAGGCGAAGTAACAGGCCTTCAAAGTGAGGCCAAACATTTAAAAAAAAATAATATCTCTGAATTACTTTAACTTGGAACAATCACATTTGATACATGATTTAGGTTTATTATTGGCCTTCTTTGACTGTGAGTTCAAGTAGGTACATTGAAACACTACAAGACGTTTATTGAAGGTGAATCACCCCTAAAATTATACCAAATCTTTTTCCATTGATATAATTTAAAAAGAATGATATATCCCCCGCAGAATTTAATTTAAAACACTTTTTTACTTTTGTTAAATTTTATTGTTCATTAGAAAAAAATCAAAAAGTCAGTAGTAAGCTTTGTCTTTAAAATTTGACAGTTAGTTATAAAACTATATTATTTCTGCCACTGTTTGTTGTTGAAAATGGCTGGAAAATTTACATTTAACGAACAAGTTGACTTGTGGTAGGTTTCTGTAAAGGAAACTGTAGAAGAAGTGCAGAATAATATAGTAGGAGATTTTCAAATCAAGTGATTCGCCATAAAGAAACATTTTCTAATGCTGAAAGATGAGAAATGGAAAAGTTTTTCAATAATATCGAGAACGTCCTAGTGTAATAATGGTACAAGATGAAGAAAATATATTGCAAACAGTTCAAGATGAACACCGAATTCGAACGAACGTAATCTACTACATCTATATCACATTCAAAAAGTGCAAGAGCTATTGCCTCAAGATTTGGATCGAGGAGTGACCTTCTGCGAGTTTATCTTGCATCAAGATATTAATTTTCACAAGCAAATTCTTTTCACTGATGAGGTTTGTTTCCCTCTTGGACATATTACAAATGTTCACAACTTTTATCAATATTCCGATGTAAACTCCTATGCAATAACTCCTAGACATTTTCAACGTTAGTTTCAGATCAATATTTGGACCAATTATTTTGTCAATTTGATTAAATGGCGAAAGTTATTTGAAATTTCTGCAAAACAGTCTCCTTGATTTAATCGAAGATTTACCGATGCCACTTAGACTAAAGTTTTGGTTTATGCATGATGTGGCACTGCCTCATTAGTGCTGCTGTTAGAGACTCTTTGAATTTTCCAAATAAATAGTTAAAACGAGGCAATAATTGTCCTCAAAATTTGCCACCACGATCGCCAGACCTCAATAAATGTGATTATTTTCTTTGGGTAACATTGAAGGAATAAACAAATTCCTCGCCAATTGAATACCCAGAAGATTTTTGGAATCATATTACGAATAAATGTAATATAAGAAATCATCATTTATTACAGACTTAAATTTTCGGCAAAGTGTAAATTTATGTTTCAGAAATATTTAGAGACAAAACCTACTACTGACTTTTTAATTGCTTCGAATAAACACTATTAAAATCTTGTTTTAATTAATCCATCTTTTCTTGAAAACCTTAACGTTTCCTAAAATTTAACAAAAGAAAAATGTGTTTTAAATTAAATTCTGCACGGGATATTATCATTCTTTATAGATTCGACGGAAAATAAAGTTTGGTATAATTTTAAGGGTTAGCTCACCCTCAATGAACACCTTGTAGTGTTTCAATTTATTTAAAACTCTTAGTCAAAGAAGACCAATTATATACCTAAACCATGTACCAAATTTGGTTATTCCAAGTTAAAGTAATTTAGAGATATTAATTTTTGTCCTGATTTAATTTTTTTTTCAATGAATTTAACTATACAAATTATTTTATTAAATTCAATTTATAATAGAATATAGAACTGCATTGAACAGTAAATACACTTAGCGAAATGTGTTGCAGTGAAAGTTTTCATCCGGATTCCCCATCATTTTGTGACCTCTTCAAAAATCTTAAATTAAATTTGTATTAATAGCAAAAATTCAAAGCACAATTTTTGAGGACCTGTGGTTCAAATTTAAGAAAATAAAACACCATTGAAATGTCATCTATGGTGTATATGACGAAATAATTCAGATTCAATGTTTTTGTGAGAAACTTAGTTTTCAAAATAATTGTTTCCTTAAACCACTCAGTACTTTTCCAATTATAATATAACAAAGAACACTAGAACTTTATTTACAGGTTATTTGTTTTTTCCTCTTTCAAAATATTTTACATAATTTAGTGAAATGTATAAATATACCTAATAGTGTAAGATGAAATTTGGTACCTATGATATTATTATTTAAAAACAGAAATTTTTTAGTTGTTAAGAATACCGTTTTAACCCCGAGTTTTGTTTAACAATCTAAAAATATTTCAATAATGATATATTGTAAAGCAATATCTATATGAAAATAAAACACAAAATGTTCAGGACAAATATTCGCCTAAAATTGTTTCAATGCATGCTACATGAACAAAATTTGAGGTTTACTAAAAGAAATATATAGTACATAGATTCTAAAATATAAAATTAATGAACCTGCTTTTAAACAAAAATTTGTTTCCTTCACAATAAATTCATCATTTGATTAGCTGCTTTTAAAATATAAATAAAGTAAATACATTTGCTTTACTATAGACGGTATCATGTTCAAATGCAACAACCTATAATTTCTTTAAATATGTTGCCTACCTATATACCTACTTTACTTAACAGCAATCCTGTTTTTTCCCAGAGTAAAGTTCATGTAAGGCATATTTAAATATTTGTAATGATTACAATCAATATTTAAGATGACTTAATGAACGTACAATCAGAAGAAAATTAAAACAAATAAATATAATGTCACAAAGTGTATTTATTCTTTAATATCAATAAATAATATACATACGTGCTCTTAAATACATACAGTTATACATCTACATATTTTACAAATAAATATGTACATCGCACACGTTATTAACCCTATAAATACGAGAACAACCTTAAATGCATTATTTTTTATTTGTGAAAGGAATGGGTAAATAAATAGTAGGAACATAAGCAAAAGTGTACTGCATCCATTCCTAATAAAAATATAAATTTATAATTTAATGTACAAGATCATTAACAATTATTATCACATACAAACAAAATCAGCTGCCATCAACGATGGACTAAGAACCGTCACGAAATAATAAACAGTTTCAATATAGATAGGATAAATTTATACGGGTACTTTGCTAAGCTACTGTAGATACAACTAGTGTCTTTCATGAACAATTTCTCTCTAGGTCCGGTAAATAACTAGCATTCGCGACGCATTCCACACCAACGGATTTGATAACAGTTCAAGTTGCACAAAAACTTCAAATATCAGTCTTTATATTTACAGCGTCTAAATACCCGTACCCTCAGTATTTCTGCCCCACACAATCGGGTTGATAGTACGTCGTTGCGGCGGGTCTGTAGTTTGGAGGACTAGGAGACACCCCTGCATGTCTGAAACCAGCTAACTGACAACTAGGGGCAGCACTATTATCGAAAATAATGTCTCTATAACCTGAAGCGGTAGTCGCCGACTCCGGTGACGTTTCCGGGCTGTACCAAGGGCTGTAGCGCGGAGTGGCCTCATCTGCTATGCTGTACTGGTGCTGGGGCGTCGCGCTAGGACAATATGAGTACATACCTCCAGAAGAATGTAACCGTGTCGAGTTGGGGTAGCTGATAGATTGATCCCTGGTCGTCATTAAACTGTCCACGCTAAAAGGAGCCCCCGAGTCCATGGCTTGAAGGGAAGCCGTCACGTCACTCATAATGTGGTCTTGATGAACTATCACCGATTTCGGATCACCATATTTTGCACTCATGCAGTGACTCAGTTCAGTGTTGGGCTCTCTCTTCGGTTTGCATTCTAATTTATTCTTGGAGTCTTCCAAAGGCTTCTCGTCTCGCTTGGTCAACGACGCCGGAGAATCAGACTGCATCTGCTGCCTTTTCGCTAGTTCCTCCTTCTCCCTAAGGGCATCCTTCTTTTTGAATCGTCTCCGACGGCGCAGATACGACCCGTTGTCGAACATGTTGTATGAGTCAGGGTCCAAAGTCCAGTAGCTTCCTTTTCCAGGTTTCTTGTCGTCGCGGGGTACTTTCACGAAGCATTCGTTCAAGCTCAAGTTGTGCCTGATGGAATTCTGCCATCCCTGTTTGTTTTCGCGGTAGTACGGAAAGCGCTCCATGATGAACTGGTAGATGCCGTTCAAGGTGATTTTCTTGTCGGGCGCATTCTGAATAGCCATTGCGATCAAGGCGATGTATGAATAAGGCGGCTTTACCATGTCCTTGGCCGTGCTGAGGGAATGTTGCTGATGATGCCAAGCGGCGGCGTAGCCATAGCGGGAATACTGCTCATAGGCGTAGGGGTTAGCAGTGGCGGTTACAGCTGCCGCCGCGGCGGCCGAGGAATAGCCGCCCCCATAGCGGTTGTACGCGTTTTGATGTTCGGTGAAGATGGTGTGCATGGCGATTGGTGTTGGTAAACAGGATAACGGATACTGGTTTGTCGGCACCACTTGTTGTATAAACAAAATGAGTAAAGATAACAAATAAAGTCAAAGTTTCAGTCGGTAATTGAGAGCGGCAGAAATTTTCTAAAATGAAAACAGTTGTGTTATTTTAACAGTATAGTGCGTTTTGTGTTTTCATTCCAATCAATCTTCCGAAAACAAGTTTGCGTTCACTTAATATTATGATACACAACATAGGGCAGTTTACACAGAGATTAAGTAAAAACAGAGTGTGTTACTTCTCGCCGTGACACAATGTTACTAGTGAAAACAGACGGCCAGGGCAGGGAGCTGTTTGAATTAGTAAGGGGCCGGGTGCGGGGCCTGCGCATCGGGCCCTCTCGGGGCACGCCTTCGTCCGCACGGCCAATAATTCAACGGGCCCTGATTCCTCCCGCCTTTAATCAATCGGGCTACCATTACGGCATGGCTTTGTTCGCAATGCAATTACCCACAGCGCACGCCTTCCGCCAGGCCAGTGCCAATTTTTTCGCATCACCCCTGGAAGAGCACGGGGAGCCGGAAAGAGTGCCACCAAGTCGAAATATAACATCAACAAACCCCCTTTAAAATTGGCGGGCGATTATCAAGGATCGCCTCTAGTTTATTTTTGCGTTAGATGAACACAAACACAAAAGTATGTCGGTGGTGTGTACCTTGGCAGGCTAGGCGAGGACGGACGGGCGCCAGAGAAAACAATGTCGACGGCATTCATACAGACCGCCGTCGACTTAACAGTTCAGTTCGCGATGCGGCTGGAGATTACCTCCGCTCGCGCCATATCTATGGAGATAGCCGCCGATCGCCGGTTGATAAACGGTCGAAACGTCACTTCCGCCAATCCGAGCCACGTTCCAAACAACTCACGTCGCCGCTTCCATGGAATGTTAACACCACAGTGGTAATCCAATAAAGTGATACTAAACGCACTCCATGTTCTGCCAAAGGTAAATATACAAATTATTTCGTGTCTCCAAATCAGTCATCCTGTCGAATCCAAAATTAATACATATGTAAATGTAAACATTTTAATTAAAATTCCAATCTACACTCAGTGTAGTGCAAGGGAAACGTCATTTTCATCGAGATACGATAGTAGATCACACCGAAAAATTACCTATATACAGATTAAAGATGATTTATATATTTAGTCATCCATACCTAAAAGATAAATAATAACATAAAATTTTCTGCAGAAATTTAAGTAATGCAACTTATTTGTGCTATTTTCGATTTTGAAATATTAAATGTCGTAAAAATCTGGATATATATTATATAGGTAGTTCGTCAATAATGAAACTGTACCTAACTTTTTGCTTGAGTATATCGGACTCTAAAGAAGAGTTAAATATAGAATATAATTTATTTTCTTTTAAAACAGATCTTAGACATGTAATCATCGTATTGTATACACTATTTAACTATCCCTAGTTTGGCTTACTATCTATAGTTATTAGATATTTTTATATCCACAGATGCAATCATTAAAAATACGGACCGTTTGATGGGATATTGCGATTATTGAAGTTTTGCAATCCGTCTCGGCAGTTATCTCATATTTTTTCTTTTAAATGATTCATCTATATAAAACCATCTAAATGCATAACACTGCCTAGACTATACCTACTTGTCATTTTATTTTACCCCAAAATTATAAGGTCTAGCTACCTATAAACTATAGAAAAAAATATCTGTTTGTACAAATATTTTTTCTATACTTAGTTATTTGAAGAAATGCGAATTAAGTGACCATTAAAAATTAGAAACTGAAACAGAAATGTATATCCTTGAAGTTCAAAAACTTTTGTAATCAATTTTAATTGAAATATCTAATCAAGTTAATAATAACCAGTTACCAATAAATACCAATAACTATCAAAGTATCACATTACTATGGTAGGTAATAACATAAGTGGCACACAAAGCCTTTATTTTCCTAAACAATTTAAATTAGGTATTATTAATAACTATAGTAAAGTTAATAATAAAAATAAAGTCTTCAAAATAGGGATCACTAAAGAATGAAGATGTGAATTTCTTGGTAACTTATAATTCCTTCAATCAATATATTCACAGATTTAATTTCTATTATATATCAGAAAATTAAGGCTGAATATGTACAATTTGATAGTGTACTAAAGACTAAAATTTGTTAACTATCTTCGTCCTTCGTTTCTGTGTTTGGATTTTAACTTAGTTACACATTTAACAAAAATACGACTGATACCTACATATAGGTGTATAAACGATAATAGTAGTATATTAGTTAAATTTTAAAAATATACCTACATTTAATTTTTGTTTTTTTTTTACCAAAATCAACTATTTTGGAATTAATATGATTTTAAAAAACAAAATACAGAATGTACAAAAACTCGTTCCTACACAGTATAAATAAACTCGTAAGATCAAAAATTCCTTGGATTAAAATTAAAAACGTTTGGAATTTTTGAGAAAGAAAACAATTTTTCGAAACTTCAGAAAATATTTATTTTTTTCTTATCTGCTTTTTCAGTATGTGATTTTTTGGTTAAGCAAACTTAGTTTCAAAAATAACCCTTTGACTGATCCTTTTGGCAAAGGGTTTATTCAATTTATTTTTTCAGAAGTGTGGCAAAATATCCAATTAAACTATAGAAAAAAAATTGGATAAATTAATCTATAAATAAATAGTAAGTATAAGTATTTAGAATGGAGATATCTATTACACTGATGGCAAGCGGCAGCCAAAAACAAGTGGTGAATATTTTGATGCTAATATATACCACCAGTTTCAATTTTGTAACTAGTGCCGTTTTCTAGAAAAATAGTGGCTACTAGAATTGCTCCGCAATTAAGAACGATATTAAGCGATTTTTCCATTATATTTTTTTCCTCTTCGAGTACTTTCAAAAGGTGTATTCCATTTTTTTTTTTCAAAATAAAGTAATTTGGTAATACAACTTATACGGTTAGTTACACATTTGTTGCTGCCTTATACGCTTATCTAAAAACGAAAAATCAAATAGAGCTAAAAATAAATCTGGATATTTTGATGTTAATTTGTACTACCAGTTTTAATGTTGTAGCTCATGCCATTTTTGAAAAAAATGGTGGCTGCTAGCTTAATATTGCGTTAGTAGACCATAGAATTGCTCCGCAACTAAGAACGATATCATAGCAATTATTGTGGCATATTTTGTTGATTTTCGAGTACCTACTTTCAGAAGTTGTATAGTTTTTCCTCAAAGATAACAAAATTTGACTATTCAGCTCAGTTAAAAATTTGTTGTTACCTTATACGTTTGCATAAAAACGAAAAATGTAATACGGCTGCCAAAAACAAGTATGGACATTTTGTTGCTAATTTATACCGCCAATTTCAGTGTTGTAGCTTGTGCCGTTTTCGGGAAAAATGGTGGCTACTAGCGTAATATTACGCTACCAGATTATCGAATTTCTCTGTAAGATGGACAAAACAAAAAACAGAATTTCTAGGATTTCCTGCCGAGAATAGTTTTCAAATTCATTTTATTGATGACAGATTGGTATAGCAGTTTAGTGTAGTTTTGATTTTAATGAATTATAAGATTAGCTCGCGTTCGGTCAAGCCAAATACGTTATTCGGATGAAGAAACATCTGGTATCTCGAATGTCAGTGATATCAAATCCTTAGATTGTTTTTAATGTAAAATGACCCAATCAGTAATCTTCTGAAGATATGACGTAGACTTAGAAATACCTTGTATATTTTATTTAAGAACCATAACAGGATATTTCATTTCATTTTTGTAATATATAGTTACCAGATGAGCTTCGAGTAAATTAATAATTTTGTTTTTTTTTTGTGGTACACACAGAAAACTAATTGATCAAGCAAAAGAAATTTTGAATCCATTTACTAAATTATTTGATCATATGTGCACAACAAAATATATGTTTCAGCCAATTGATTATTTCTCTTGATTTCTAAATACATCTTTGGTTACGAAAAAGAAGATTACATATGGTTCTCTCTGATTGGAGTAGTTATTTATTCAAACTAACTATTCTAAAATCATAAGACAACGTAACCATATTATTTGGTTAACACATTTGACATTTAGATAGGGAAGTTTATAAATCCAATACTTAAGATAATACAAATAATGTTATTAATAGAAATATTTTTTGTTCAAATCAAGACATAAAGCAAAGCAATACATTGTTATTTAACAAAACCAGTTACAAATTATTTTGTTGGAATAATCAGCTTTGATTGTTCGTATAAAATAAATTAACAATTTATAATTTAAAATTTGAAACAGGTATTACGTTCACAAATCTCCTTCTAGGGGTTAGAATTTGTTGCATACCAGAAATCATATACATAGCTTCAAGCTTGTTATATATGAGAGCTGTTCACCTGTGTCATAACCAACGGTTGGACAAGAATGCGCCAGATTTAAGTGTCTACATTTAGTGGTCACTGGCTACTCAATAAAGTAATATTCACTGACACCAAGATGTGAAATTTGCTCAATTGTGCTTTTAAAGCAATTTATTTGTACACATAAATAGAAAAACATATATGCAAATATTTTGTTGTATCAAAATTGGACATATTTGTGTCAGTAAAAATTAATAAGTGACATACAATTCACGGCAAAGTTTTAAAATATCTCTATTAAATATTACATAATTGTGAGAATTTTATGCACAAAAATGACTACATAATGTATGTTAGAAATATGTATAGCTTTTTTTCATGTAATAATTGCCATTACAGTGAGTATAATAGAGAAAGCAACATGATATTCTCAAATGTTTCTTATTAAATTACTATTTTTATTTATTTAAAGATAATATTTGTTTTAACCTATATAGCAATTTAAACTCAAATCAAGAATTTTCAAAATACAGGGTGTTCCGTATAAGAACCGATACAGAGCAAATGCATATAGGGTATTCTAAAATATTGCAATTTAATCAAAAATGTCTATATATAAAGCTGCACACAGGCGGAGTTACACGTCTTGAATACCTCTGAATTACATTAAATTGGAAAAACCATTTTTTATACATGATTTAGATTTATTACTGGTGTTCTTTAACTATGAGTTTAAGTAAATTGAAACAAATTGAAAGTGTTATTTGAGTGTGACTCATCCTAAAATTATACCAGACTTTTTTTTCCACAGACCCAATTTAGAAAGAATGATGAATGTCCCACACAGAATTTAATTTAAAACAATTTTTTACTCTTCTTACATTTTAAAAAACTTGAATGTTTCCAAAAAAAATTAAAACAAGATTTTAATACTGTTTATTAGAAGATATCAAAAAGTCAGTAGCAGGCTTTGTCTTTAAAATAGACAGTAATAAAACTATAACGTAAAAATAAGAAAAATAAAATTGCTTAAAATGGGCACAATTTTCTCTGAAACATAAATTTACTCTTCGCCGAAAATTGACGTCGAAATTTACACTGTCTTATAAATGATTATCGTTACATTTATTCATAATATGTTTCACAAATTTTCTCGAGTTTCATTTGGCGAGATTTATTCTCCTTCAACGTTGCCCAAAAAAAGAAATAAACACATTTGTTGAGGCCTGGCGATCGTGGTAGCCAATTTTGAGGACAATTACAAAAAGTCTCTAACAGTAAGACTAAAGTGCGGCTGTGCCTCATCAGGTATAAACCAAAACTGTAGTATATCTTGCATCGGTAAATCTTAAGTCGCCATTTAATCGATTTGGCAAAATAACTGGTCCAATCAAATAACCATCAATAACACCGACCCAAACATTTATCTTCAACTCATGTTAAAAATGTCTAGAAGCTATTGCATAAGGGTTTACATCGGAACATGCATGAAAATTGTGAACATTTGTAATTTCTCTACGAGTGAAACAAGCCTCATCAGTGAAAATATTTTTCTTGTGAAAAGGTCACTAGTCGATCCAAATACTGAGGCAATACCTCTTACACCTTTGAATGTGATATGGATGTAGATTTGTACAAAAGTTCTTGATAATCTAGTTTCTCGAGACAAACGTCTACTACTTATTTGCGGTTCATCTTCAACTGTTTGCAAAATATTTTCTTCATCTTGTACCGTTTATTATACTAGGACGTTTTTGGATATTATTGAAAAACTTAGAAAATGTTTCTCTATGGCGAATCACCCGATTTGGACATCTCGTACGATATACTTCCACACTTCTTCTACAGCTGCCTTTACAGAAATCTAACACAAGTAACATGCCAACTTGTTCGCTAAATGTAAATTTTCCAGCCATTTTCAACAACAAACAATAGCAGAAATAAAATAGCTTGACTACTAACTGTTAAAGTTTAAAGACAACGCCTACTACAGATTCATCGAATAAACGCTATTAAAATCTTGTTTAAGGCCTGTAAATCCACCTGTGTGCAATTTTGTATATGTAGGTATGTTTGGTAAAATTGCAATATTTTGGGACTGCTCTATGTCGGTTCTTATGCAAAACAACCTTTATATTTATAATAATAATTTGAATTATTCATGTTAAACAGTTACTGTTAATTCGATTAAAATGTATAATGGAAATAAGCATTTCTTATTTATATTTGATTAAATATTATGTTGAGAGGCAAGAGAAATATTTTGTTAAATTGAGAAGTGACCTATATTGAATGAATAAAATATGTGTTAATTAAATGAGATATATTATTATGTATATTTTAATTAATTATATTTATCCGCAATCACATTATAATGGGACTTTTATCCAGACATATGAACAGTGTAAAGTGATAATTTATCTATTTGTGGAATAAAGTTACTTTATTTCACTAGTAGAATAATGAAATGATACATATGATGAAAAACAAACAACAGTCAAATTTTCAAGTTGGTTATTAGAACCTTAAAATCCTGTAAACCAAACTGAAAACCTGACTGAATATTTACACCTCTATTTATTTATTTAATTAATTTTCGTGTTACATTCACCAAAGTATCTACATATGTCAAGAGAAAATGGAAACAAATTCTATAGAAAAAAAGAACAGTACAGTTTAAAATAAACAATGATGTAGCATAATGTAAATTAATAATACAAAATTGATAAAATTTAATAAATTACTACAAACTATGAAGAAAATTATAAAACCATATAAAAGTTAAGACAACAAAAATTAATAGACAAGATTCTAACGAATAAACTATGTATAATAAAAAGAAACCTTTTTTATTGTTTATTGTTTTTGATTATTGTATTGTATTGTATTGTATAAGGAACAACAGCAGGATTTACTCCATAATAAGTAGTAGTACAGTAATAGTAGTAGTAGCGAATATGAAAAAAGTAATAATACCAACTAAATAATAATAAATATAATAGTAGGTAATAAAAGTACCACTAAATGAATGAATGACTTATACATAACGTGCATTCAAACAGTAAACAAAAAAATAACAATAAATACAAATAAATCAAACAAAATTACGGAAATATTTTTTGAGGGTCTTATCTAAAGAATACATATCAATAGCCATAAGATTTTATTGCAACCAGATAAATACCTATTTAAGGGTGAATTATTAAATTATTAATTTCGGATGAAACAAATTGTTAATAATTTTATAAACAAATTTAATGTCTGTTATACGTCTCCTATCCTCGAGAGATATTAAGTTTAGTTTCTTTTTTATTATAAAACTATCTAAAATGCCGGAGTAGAGCTTATGATTTACATATTTTATAAATTTGGACTTTTTCAAGCTGATGAATGTACCTATATAGAATATTGAGGATTCCAAATTACTGAGCCATAGCTTACTGTACTATTAACATAAGCCATAAATAAATTGCTGAAAATATCCATGTTTTGAAAATCAACACAATTTCTGCATAAGAAACCGAACATTTTATTAGCTATTGCAGAAACGTTATTATATCATCCTGCTGTCAAAAATAATACCCAAATCTGAAATGTATGTAACTTTTTGCAATTTATAATTTCACAACAAATAGTTTGTTACAATCTGATTCCTATTTCTACTAAAGAGAGAGAGAGAGTAGCACGAAATTTACAGCTCTCTTAAAATATATTTAATATCCGTAGTAAAAATAATAAATAAAAAGTGAAATTTTTCTCAAGTGAAACATAAGTTGAAATACAGTGTAAAAATGCCCTTTACACGTGAACAAGTGCAAGATATAAAGATAATAATTAAAGAAACAATTAGTGGGTTGTTAAATGATGACAAATTTGTATCGGCTATTGCTGATAAATTGGAGCAAAAACTTAAACTCAAAGAAAGTCAAGAAAAAGTACAGACATTACAAAAAGAGGTTGAACTTCTTAAGAAAAACAATAAGCAGTTACTGGGTGATGTAGAATCACTGCAGCAGCATATTAAACGCAAGTCAATTAGAATGCACGGATTACGAGAAGATGTTGATGAAAATATTCAAGAAAAAGTGATAAATGTTTTTAAAGAAAAACTTAAAGTTAATATTACCCAAGAGAATCTCGAAAATTGTTTTCGTATTGGCAGAAATCAAAATGGGAAAAGACCGGTATTAGTGACAGTTGGACAACAAAATATAAAATTAAAACTCCTTCAAAACAGGAAAGCCTTAAAAGGATCTGGAATTACTTTGACGGAAGATATGACCCCTGGAAAATACAACCTACTTAAAATGGCCATGGAAAAATTTGGAAGAGATAATGCATGGTACTATGGAGGTAACATTTGTGTTAAAATAGGACACACCAAGCATGTAATTAAAATGCAATCTGATTTGGATCGTTTGGCATAAATCTATTTTGATCACAATTATTTCTCAGAGCTACACTTTTGTTTTTTACGATTTTTTGTTATAGTATTATATTTCGGATATTCTTTTGTGCATATTCATTCATTACTGTTTTTTTTTGTTTATTTTTTGTACCACTAGTAGAATATAAGTATGTGTAATTTATCTGTATATTTTCAAAATTGTAGAGGTTTGGGGACAAAAACTAATGAATTTTATAGAAATAGTATAGAACAGGATTTTGACATCATTGTTGCGGTCGAGACATGGTTGAGAGAGGGCATAAATGATGGAGAACTATTTGATATTAATAGTTATAATATTTCAAGGTGTGATAGGAGTTTTCAGCTTACTGGAAAATCGAGAGGGGGTGGAGTCTTAATAGCAGTGAGTAAAAAATACAAAATTATAAATATTACCAAAAGAGCATCCAGTTTTGAGGCGTTGTCGGTAAATGTTACAATCAAAGGTGATGTAAAGTATTGTTTTATTGCTACCTATATACCACCCAATAGTACAAATAATAGTTATATTGAATTATTCAGTTTTCTACAAAATCAAATAAATGATAATAATTCGAACTCTGTATATATTTTTGGTGATTTTAATATACCAGAGGTGACTGGCAAGTATACAGAATTTCACAATATGAACCAAAAAATAGGAAATTTATATGATTTTTTAAACTTTAATTCACTTGTACTTTTCAATAATATAACAAATTCTCAAGGTAGAACATTAGATTTGGTTATTAGTACGGAAGACAATATAAATAAATGTGATGTGTTTAAAGAGATTTTACCATTTGTTGGTGAAGATTTGTATCACCCAGCTTTAGCGATTCAAATAAAATTTGAGCAGAGTAAACAAAGTCACGAGGGAGAATCTGACACCAAATGTAGGTATAATTTTAGAAAAGCAGATTTTTTACAGCTAAGCGAAAATGTTAGAGATGCTGATTGGCATAATGTTTTGGCTCAAAGTGACGTAAATATTGCATTACAAGAAATGTACACAATCTTGAATAATATTTTTGATTTAACTGTTCCCAAGTTTAGATTTAGTTCTAATTATAAAGTATACCCAATTTGGTTTAATAAAGAAATTAAAGATTTATTGAAGGAAAAAAATAAATATAGAAAAAGAAGAAATCTTTCAGAGTATCAGAATAGTAAATATATAGAAATTAGAAGAAAACTAAAAAATTTAACAAAGACAGCCCATAAAAATTATCTAAAGAGTATTGAACAAAACTTAATAACTAATGTTAATGTATTTTGGAACTACGTGAAGAAACTGAGAGGGCGTTCTTCAAATAATAATGAATACTTATATAAAGGGAACAAAGTACATGATAATGAAACGGCGGAATATTTTGCTAAATTTTTTTCGTCAGTTTATAATGTCGACAAGCCAAGTTATGAAGTAGACTTCCCAGAGGAAAGTGAACATGTCTGTAATTGTTTGTTTGGTTTGGATCTGATTGGTGAATCGGAGTACATCGCGGCTATTAAAAAACTTAAACCTAAAAAATCAGCAGGAGCTGATGGATACCTCCCTACATAATAAAAGGATGCCAAGAATGGCTAAAGATTCCTTGGCTACATATATATAACTTAATATTGAAAACTTCAACTTTCCCCGATGCATGGAAGCTAGCAGTATGTGCTCCGATTCATAAGTCAGGCGACAGGGAAGACATGGAGAATTATAGGGGTATCTCAATAATGTGTGCGCCAGCTAAATTATTTGAACAAATCATATACACTCAGTTATATAGGCATGTTGAAAATGCATTGGCTGATGAGCAACATGGTTTTGTAGTTAAAAAATCTATTAATACTAATTTGTTTGCATTTACTAATTACGGTTATGATTCATTGGAAAAGAAAAGTCAACTTGACACTATATACACAGACTTTAGTAAAGCTTTCGATAAAGTTGATCATGATTTGTTATTACAAAAGTTGAATAAATTTGGATTATCTAAAAAAATGATGTTACTCCTAAGAAGTTATTTGCAAAATCGATGTTTTGTGGTTAGGCATAATGGGAATACTTCTGGAAAATATCTTGCAAATTCTGGAGTTCCACAAGGATCAAATTTGGGTCCCTTATTATTTATATTATTTATTAATGACTTGCCCTCGGTTGTACAATTTTCAAAATGTTTACTTTTTGCTGATGATTTTAAAATGTTTAAAAAAATAATAATAATAATAATAATAAAGTGTCTTTATTAACAGAACATAGTAACAAATACATATTTATGAAAGACGGCGAGATTCAACAATGTTGCTCTTCCACCTAACCGTCTCAAAGTTAAATCAATTAAGAAATTAACTTGATGCTAGCAATAAAAATATAATAGGAAATTGAATAAAGTAATAAATTCAATTATTTGCACCTATACTAGCCTTGACCTGTCTCCTGAAAGTTAAACTGTTAGTTGACAATTTAGAGGCATGAGGTATATTATTATAAATAACTACAGCATTATAAGTGAAGGATCTACGATATAGAGAGGAGACATGTCTAGGTACAACATAAAGATCTTTATGACGCGTTGCACAGCTATGGATATCACTGCCCTTAATAAATTTATCGAATAAATAACTGGGTGTTTTAGTATTAATAACCTTATGTACTAAACATGCCATATGCAGTTGAAAACGTTGGTTTAAATTAAGCCACTTGGATTGTTTGAATTTAGAGCTAACATGATCATATTTACGTAAATTAAAGGAAAACCTAACACATGCATTTTGCACTCTTTGTAAACTCTCTTTGTCTTTATTTAAAATGGCAGGCCAATATACGGTATCACAATAAGCAATGTTAGATAAGATTAAAGAATCACATAGCTTTAATTTAACCTCTGAAGTTAAATAATCTTTATGTAAATAAAGTGAACGCAGCTTAATGTAAGATTTTTGGATAAGCAAATGCACATGTTTAGTGAACCTGAGCTCATCATCAAAATAAACTCCTAGATTTTTACAGCTGTCAGTAGGTTGCACAATTTCTCCATCAACAATAATTTCAAATCGTGGATTTGATTTAACCAAATTTTTATGCCTACCCACTACAAGTAATTCAGTTTTTGCACCATTTAATATCAACCCATGAGCCCTAGATACTAAAACAATTTTTTTTAAATCATCATTAATTTTATGAACAGAAGGGTTCAATTCATTCAGTGGAAAATGAAAATACAACTGACAATCATCAGCATATTGGTGGATGCGGACATGCTTAACTGCATTAGATAAATCTGAAGTATAGAGCGAAAAAAGCAATGGACCTAATATGCTACCTTGCGGCACTCCCATGGCGGTGTTTATCAAAGATGAAGATGTTCCATTAATGACAACTTTTTGACACCTATCGGACAAGTAACTCCTAAAGAAATTAACAGCATCAGTATCCAGGCCAAGATATTTGAGTTTAGTACATAGAGTAGCATGATGAATTGTATCGAAGGCTTTGCTGTAATCAAGTAAAATAAGACATGCCGTTTCACCGTTATCACAAGCTCTATACAATTCATCGCTTACATGTAACAAGGCAGTACAAGTACTATAATTTGATCGAAATCCGGACTGAGTTGGAGACATAATAGTATTTTTTTCTGAAAAGATAGTAAGCTGTTCATGAACAATTTTTTCTAAAATTTTTGAAAAGGTGGAAAGTAAGCTAATAGGACGGAAGTGAGAAATATCAGTCGGATTAGCGTTTTTAGGAATAGGGACAACTATTGCCTCTTTCCAACATGTTGGAAATGTTGCTTTAGTCAAACATTCATTGATAATAAATGTGATGTGGTCAAGCACATGAGGTATGAGCAAACCTAACATCTTACAGTTAATACCATCTGCACCTGTAGCATTAGATTTTATAGTGTGAAAAACCTCCATTACTTTTTCTGAACGAACGGCTTTAAATTTAAATAATTCGTCAACGCCTGGCAAAGTTTTACCACTATATGAATTAGTAATGAACTCATTGTCTACATTTACTGATGGTAACTTGTTAATAAAAAAATCGTTAAAATCATGAGCAGTAGCAATCAAATGTGAACTTTTAGAAGCACTATTTTGTACATTAAGAAACTTTAAAGTCCTCCAAAAACTTTTCTGATCAGTTAAAAATTTATTTTGCAGGTACCCTCTTTTTTCAGACTTGATGGCAGTATTAACAAAATTTCTCAATTCCTTATACTCCTGCCAGTTGCGATCAGTTTTTAATTTTTTATATTTAAGATAAGCCTTATCCCTTAAACGCATCATTAGTTTAAGGTTAGGCGTGAGCCAGGGAGCAGGAGGTTTAGAAATTCTAACAGTTTTACAAGGAGCATGAATATCAAATAAAAACTTAATTTTGTCATTAAAGTAGATAACCATTTCATCAACATTATTCAAATAATAAATATAATTAAAATCAATTAAATGTAAGTCGTTGACAAATGCAAAATAATCAAAATTAGAAAAATCTCTAAAAGTTTTACATAGTTGAGGTTGACGCGATATTTTTAAATTTAAATTACAACTAATAAGACGATGATCGGAAATACCTTGCATATTTATTACGTCAGCACTAACTGGCAAATCAGAATTAGAAGATACAATGATATCAATTAGTGTATTACTTGTTGCCGTAACTCTGGTCGGGGAAGTAATAAGTTGACGTAAACCATATTTGTTGAAAAAATTAAATAAAATTAAATAAAATTAAATAAAATTTTGTAATCATAATTAAGTTTGTCTAAAAAATCTACATTAAAATCTCCTCCAAAAAGTAGCACATCAAAATCAGGTAGCAATGTAACTAAAGTATTTTCCAGCTGTACAAGACCGTCTGAAAGGTTATAACGGGGCGGTCTATATAAACTACCGAAACAAAGCTTAACACTACCAATTTTAACTGAAATCCACAGCTGCTCAAGAACATCAACACTAGGAATATCAATAACTTTAAAATTAATTGCTTCATCCACAAAAAAGGCAACACCCCCACCTCTCCCCTCACGATCCTTCCTTAAAATATTATAACCAACAATTTCAAAGTCATTACTGCAAGTCTTATTATCTAACCATGTTTCAGACAACCCAATAATTGAATATTTTTAAATTGAATTGAATTGAATTAAATTGAAACGGCTCATGATTGTGTGGAGCTTCAGAGGGATATAGATAATATTCACAAATGGAGTTGTGATTACAAATTGAAATTTAATATAAAAAAGTGTTTTGTAATAACTATCACCCGAAAGAGAGATCCCATTGTGTATGACTACAAGATGGATGATGAATATTTAAAGAGAACTAATAATGTTAAGGACTTAGGAGTTGCGTATGATTCTCGTTTCTCTTTTTCAGAACATATAAATAATATTGCAGCATCAGCTAATCGTATGTTAGGGTTTATCATAAGACAAACATCTGATTTTACCAACATTAAGACAATTACCACTTTGTACTATGCATTTGTTAGATCTAAACTTGAATTTGCGTCGATCATCTGGCACTCACAACGACAAATTTATTTGAACACCCTTGAAAAGATTCAGAATAAATTTCTTAGATATTTGTATTACAAGAAATATCATATTAGTCCTAATTATCAGTATGTTAGATCAGCACACCTAAGATCTGAATTTAATATTATATCTTTGGACATAAGACGCCAAATAGCAATACTTATGTTTTTGTATAAGATTCTGAATGGTCTAATTAACACGCCATCTATTTTAGCAATTGTACCATTTAATATACCTGCACGACAAACTAGGTGCCCATTAAAATTTAAGGTGCCAATAACATTAAACACCGCCCAATCCCCTCTCATAGCCATGCTTCGTCTAGCTAACAGTATTGATTCTTTAATTGATTTGGAGTGGACCTTACCACTCAACAAATTTAATAGAATTGTCTCTACACATTTATTGTCCCTGGCTAATTAGTACCTTTTAGTTACTACCAATTTCTTTCTATTTTTTCGTTATTTAGTAGCTTACTCCTATTGGGAATACTCTTTCTTATATTTTAGCAATAATTAAAGATATTGTATTTTTATATCCTTGTAATTAGGTCGTCAGACCTGTTAGGATGTACCAATAAATAAATAAATAAATAAATAAATGCTATATGATGTCATTTCTTAAAGTTTATATATAAACAGTTTTCACCACAGTAGTTTTTAAAAGTAGTTAAGTATCAAGTTTGTGTTTCATTGAGTACTAAGAAATATCAATTAATATAAAATGCTACTTATAAAAATACTTATACAATAAATAACTATTAATTGACAAAATATGTTTAGTTGAGTGGACAATTATTATTTTCTTTCAGTGTACATCGTCATAATATATACAAATCAACTGTAGAGCTTAATATTTCACCCAAAAACTCTTTTCTAGGTAAACCACGGGACGAGGTATCGGACTTCCCGACTTTACCACGTGTTTCCCAGTTTAAGAAGCTTAGCTGACAGCGGAGACATGCAAAAGTCTAAACATTCCCACGCACTTCACTTATCCGTCAGTTTCATCTGTATGAACTGCGTGCCCTTCTATAGGACCGTGGTATTTAGAGAGGAACAATGAAAAGGACATTTTAAATCTCCATGTAATCTTTGGGGTAAGTAAAAAAATCCAAAGAAAATATGCGGGATACTAGACCTGTTGATTTGTTCGGGTTTATTTAGTTGTTAAATTATTATCCGAATTAATATACTCAAATGCAGATATTTTAAGTGTGTTCATGTGATTGTTTGGCTTTTGAGAATTAATTCGAATTCAATATTGTCTAAAGTTTTTTATCCGAATTTGAATTTTCTGAAAATTTACTATAGTTCTTTAAGGCTGCCGTTTCAAGGACAAATAATGCACAAAAAATACAACCAGTAGGAGAAGATTCTTATTAGCGTAGTATTGAAATATAATGCTGAAATTGAATCATTGCCTTTAACTTTTGAAGGGAAAATGTGATAGAGAACACGAAATACTGTGAATTTGTACCTTATCACTATGTTCTATACACTGAAAAATACTTGATAATTTACATAAATAAAAGTGTTACTAGTTTTTTAAAAAAATTCTGTGGGATGTGATAATGTTTATAATATCGTATACTAGTTTTTCAATGTGCAGTTGACTTTACAAAAATCACATCACTATCGCGCACTTCCGTATTATTGACGTTTCGAAAAACTCTCTGTTTTCGTTTTCAAAATAGTAGTAAAAATATTAAACGTATGTCAGTTTGACAGTTTAAAATTTGTTTATCTGCTTCCATAGAGATGTTAAATGATTTGTATTTTATTTTTACTTACTTCTTCTTGATATTTTTGACAAAAACGCGTCCAAAAAATGATATACAAAATTCAAAAAATTGCATCTACAGTATGCCTTGTGAATGCAATAAACATTATGTTGGAGAAACGTCTCGGCCTATGAATATTAGAGTTGAGGAACATAAAAATTACATAAAAAGACGGGAATTTGAAAAATCCAAAATTTGCGAACACGCTTGGGAAAATGGTCATGTGATTCAATGGGGTTCGGCAAAAATTTTAGAGAAGGAAGATAACGCGACAAAAAGAAAATTAAAAGAGACCGCGATTATTTTGTTGAACGGAGATAAGTGTGTGTCAAACTGTTCAGTAAACATCGATCAATGTTGGCTACAATTGTATCAAGAAGAAGTAAGTAAAAATAAAATAAAAATCATTTAATATCTCTATGGAAGCAGATAAACAAATTTTAACCTGTCAAACTTGACATACGTTTAATATTTTTACTACTATTTTGAAAACGAAAACAGAGAGTTTTTCGAAACGTCAATAACACGGAAGTGCGCGATAGTGATGTGATTTTTGTTATTTTTTACTTATCTGTTTTTTTCAGTGTGAGATTTTTTGGTTAGGCAAACTTAGTTTCAAAAATAACCTTTGACTGTTCCGTTTGGCGCAAGGGCTTATTTAATTAATTTTTATTATTTTTCAGTGGCAAAGTGTGGCAAAAACCCAATAAAACTAAAGAAAAACTAAAATTATGCCACAAATAAATAGCTTCAGACAATATTCTAAAATAAATCTACTAAGCTTTTCCGATTCTAAAAGTATGTATTCAAATTTTGACATTACTTTAGTAATGGGCTATTTAAAAACATATTGGCTTGGCAATTATAATGTGCAAGCAAATGATCCATTTCTACATTTTATGATGATGATTGTACTTTTGAAGTTATCACGTCGATTGTGTTTTGTGCCTAAGCAGTGAGGTTGAATTTTATTTGTTTGTTATTGTAGGTGTTTTCATTGTTAATTTTAAAATGAAACAATGAATATGTCCTTTTCAGATACATATTCTGTATTTGCATATTTTGTGCATATTTTGCCTAAATTATGTGCATATTTATACACATATTTTTTATATTTCCACTTGCACTTAATCTCAATCTTGTGAATTTATTGCGCTAATGTTATTTTACACAAGTTTTTTTTCGTCCCATGTAGGTACACCAAATAAAGAATCGTACTGACAAATTGTCTAAAAATAACTCCCGCAGAAGCGTAAGTCAAAATATTATATTACGAGTACCACAATCGTTATTCAATCTTTTGAATGCAGTATAAAATTTAGGCACATCAACGGGAGGTCTCTAGAAGATGTCCAGCTTGAAATGACAGTTACAATCAACATCTGGGGCTACCCGAGAACTTTTACCAGCGGCATATCCGGACACCAATAGTTATATAAACATAGCTCCAACTGATATTAAATAGGCAAATGATTATCTGTTTAAATTAAGCTTGCTTACTATCTTATCAATCATTGTAATATGTCGCTAAGAACATTCTGAAAACGTAATTTTTAGTTATGACTAAGATCCTCTTTTGGTACCTCAAGACAGTGCCTGTATTTAAAACGATTCACGTCAATACTAATATTGACGTAATTCTGAAAATTTGATTTTATTTTAAAATTTGTATAGAGATACATACCTACATGAATTTTTATTTATAGGGACATAATAATATTTCAAATAAGAAGTAATTATTGACGACATCTGCCATATGTTTGATAATAACAAAATGTTTAATAATCATTTGATTACTTACGTAGAACATAATACCGAATTCATCAAGTGTAGAATTATCCGTTATCTTAACTATGTAGTTTTACTGAATTATTCTAATACAGCACTATTTCCCGGATTTGAATAGCGTAATTTTATTTTCATTGTCGCAATGAAAAAGTCCTTGCATATGCTTTTTTAAGTTTTGAACATTTTCTATCCATAATTTCGCGTATGTTTAGATGAACCAATAGAGCAAATAGCAATCAGTAGATAAATACTGCTTATTCTAATTATACAGGGTGAGTCAGTCATACTGTTATCAATTTTAAGAGGAAAAAAATCTAAATGCATATTTACGCCGAAAATAAATATTTTCAAATAATTATGAAAACCCCCTTTTCAGACTGTCACTGACCGCTCACTGCCTTGGTCGTTTAAGGTACAGCTTCGCTGGTGCAACTCCGGCTGCAGCTCGCGACTGCGACTCGTCGCCGACCAATAGGCAGTCTAAATGCAGGAGTTGATGAGAACATTCAGACTGTTTATTGGTTGGCGACGAGTCGCAGCCGCGAGCCGCAGTCGCAGTCGCACCAGCGAATCCGTATCTTTACAGCTCACAGTTCAACTCGATGTCGACCTGATGCTACGTTGCCAAATTTAAATATTTTCCTAGCACTGACTATTTTAGAATCCCATATTTTTTCTTGCTCAGTTCAGCCAATAATAATTTAAAATGTTAATATCCAATGAAATCAAATAATAACAATCAAATAATTCTATTCAAAATTGCAAGTAACGCGGTCCATTCAGGTTTTCCGGTAGAATATACGGTCTCCGTACACTGCTGCCTATACGTTGACAACAAATCGCTTCTGAAAGCTAAACCGACGACTAGCGTGTGGATTTTTGTCCGGTCAAATGTGGCTGAAATTAGCTTGGTCACAGTTTAAAAAATATTTTACATTGAAATTACAAAACTCCAACGTATCTAATAATAAACCGAATAATAAACCATTTAGGTACATTACATAAAAAACATATACCCAATGGGTAAATTATTAAGAGAAGATGAAAAGTGTTTCGTGTTTAAATATTAAGTAATAAGTAGTAAGTAAGTAAGTAAGTAAGTAATAAGAAACCTTCGTGTTGTCGGCAAAAAAACTGTCCAAAACCGAAACGGCACGCCTCTGATCTGATGCTCTCTTTTTTTGTACCGTTATTTAACGACAAGGAGTAAAGCTAACTTTTTTATCTAGATACATGAATCAATTTTCCTTAAATATTAATAATTAATAAAAACAAATTTAGATAATAAATAAATGTTAGGTTGTTACAGTTTAATAATTTTGATATTACGTTTTCACTACGTTTTATAATTGAATATGAATTTTTACTATTACTCGTAAGTACAATTAATTATTTAGTTTGTAGTTACGTACATCTAGAAATTTATTGTTTTGTAAGTAGTATGATAATAACTTGTTTAAAATGCCAGTTCGAGTAAAGTTGCACTCATGCATAGCACTTTATTAATAAAATTAGTGTCAGCCAATTGCAAAATTCAAGACGGCTGGGGAAATCAGTAGGTTATCAAGCCTGAACTTTCTGCAAAAGATACGGGTTCAGTGAGTTTTCACGTAATATTCTGCAGACTTTGCTTTGGGATATCTCCAATCGCCTTGAAATGGTTCTTATATATATATATATATATACGGTTTCACAGAACCCGTATCGCGAAGACGTTGAAGCACTTGTACACTGTTAGGAAAATGTTTCCGATATTCAACAACTGCTGCATGTATTTCGCAAACATTCTCGCATTCTCCGTATAAAACTACCATTTCCGCATATTAGAAATTTGTATAATTAGGCATTGTGAATTTACAACCAATACACGACACCGAAATAAACAAACTACTGCTTGTGCTTGTATTCTCTCCATCTCCTCTCCAAATGTGTGGTGTGATCTCCAAATCTGGGGGGGGGAAAGAAATGCGGGAAATGCAGAAAGTGCGAATAAATGGTGGTAAATTTAAATAACACGCTGAAGTGTTAAGACGATATCATGTATGTAAACATGATGTGGCAACGATGTTTCCTCCGGAATACGATTGTCGTATGGCTGCGCCATCAGAAAGTTTATAGCGTACCAGGAGCGTCGTGTTGCCGAATTTTATAGGGTGATTTGTTTATTTTTTTATAGGTCGAGTAAACATTTTCTTTTCCATGTTCTGTCTTTATTAGGCCTTCCGAATACGTGGTTAAAATTAATGACATTATGACTGACTCACCCTGTATACAGTCATCTATTTCTGAAAATCCTAAGTGTTTTTGGTGTTTGTACAATCTAAAAGGAGGCTCGAGGATACCGGGAGAGGTCTCATATAACAATAAGCACTATGACAAGCAGTCTAATATTGTTAATGCGTTTTCTGAGCTTCTTAGTAGTGTGTTTTTAAGTTCTGATGACCATGAAATTTCTGATTTTTGTTACAATAATATCGTTTTAAATAAATTTACAGAAACAGAAGTGTTTACTGCCATCAAGAACTTAAAAAATAAGATGATATCTGGCCCCCTGATATTCCATCATTTATTGAAAAAGACAGTGCTGCAGTTTTAGCCCGCCCTTTGTGCAAATTTTTAATCTTGCTTTAAGAACTAAAACTTTTTCAAGTCGTTGGAGGACAAATCCTAGCCTCTCTCCCGCCCTGGCGATAATTCACAGGTGGGGATCCAATATCGATTACTTACAATTTCTCCAAAATTTTTGAGATAGCTCTTTATAATCGTATCTACCTTTCCGTTTGGTTGCTGGTTGGTTTGATTTCCTGTGGTTGCTGAATATGTCACGCATGTTTTAGATAATATGGGTCAGGTAGATGTGATATAAACAGACTACTCAAAGACTTTTGATAAGGTTGATCACACAGTTCTACTATACAGGGTGTCCCAAAATAGAAGACCATACCATTAACAACATATTCTTTGGACAAAAATAATGCGATTTTTCTTATGCCATTTTTTATTTGGACGTCTCTGTTTCAATATACAGAGTATTAAAGTTACATTTTAAAAAACTGTTTTTGTTAATAATCCCATTGTTTTGTAAGATACACACTTGAAATTTTGCACGTACTTTTATCATATTGCGGCATACTTATCATGTAACTTTGGTGAAAAAAATCAAAGAGCGAATGGAGGTAACTGAGGGACGCAGTAACCTTTATCCCCTCCAATTATTTATATGTACGCCTATGCAGCTTTTTCATGAAATGTTAAACGTAGAATTTTCTTCTGATCATTTTACCTCTTTTGCAATTTTTTGTTCAAATGCTTCGTTTTGGAGAAAAACGGTAATTTGTAGTGCCATTTGTAGTGTAGTGTTGTGGATATGCCTGTTATTAAAATACTTTGGCAACTTAGCAAATCGTAATACTTACTGAATGAATATTTGCTAATTAAAACAAAATGAGAATATCTTTCAAAAAATAAGGTTTTCGCTACTTAACAGGGCACGTACATGTGTTAATGAGGAGGGTGGGCAAGTAGAACGTTTGTTAAATTAGTAGTAATTAATTAATTATTTTTTTTAATGTTATTTAGATAAAAAGTTATTATGTTGATCGTTCATTATTATTATTACTAAACAAGACTATTATTTTTTGGTTGATAAGAGAACTGTATTACAGATTTTAATGCCATATTATTTTTTCAATTCATAAGTATTCCTCATTTTATAAAATTTAAAATTATCCATTCTGTTTTAATTAGCAATTATTCATTCAGTAATTATTACGATTTGCTAAGTTGCCAAGGTATTGTAATAATAAGTATATTCACAAAATTTCAGTTTTACTTGAAAATGATAGTGAATGATAGATTTATGGGCACTACAAATTGCCGTTTTTCTTAAAAACGGAGCATTTAAAGAAATAATTACACAGAGATAAAATGATGCATCAGAAAAAAATTCTACGTTTGATATTTCCCTCGGTTACCTCCATTCACCCTTGGATTTTTTTCACCAAAATTACATGATAAGTATGCCAGAATAAGATAAAAGTACGTGAAAAATTTCAAGTGTGTATCTTACAAAACAATGGGATTATTAACAAAAATAGTTTTTTAAAATGTAACTTTAACACTCTGTACATTGAAACAGGGGGGCCCAAATAAAAAATGGCATAAAAAACGTCGCATTATTTTTATCCAAAGAATATGAAGAATATAATGGTATGACCTTCTATTTTGAGTCCATACGGATTTAAATCCTCTGTCTGTTATGCATGTTTGTCAATTCATTTCTTGTAAAGCTTGCCTCATCCGTGAATAGTACGAAGTCCCTATCTGCATCATGCTGTGTTAACAACCAACGATTAAATTGCATCCTAGAAGCAAAATCTTGGGGAAGAATATTTTGCACGCGTTGGATGTGATACGGGTGCAGAGGTTGGGTTTTTAAAGTCCGATGAACATCCATTTTTGTACAATTTTCTATTTGTCGACAAACAATCCTTGTACTTGTGCTTGGTTTTTCTTCTGCCAGTGCTAAGATTTATTATTCTTGTTCAGGGCTTAATTTTCTATGTCGGCCGCAAATTCCTGACTTCTGATTCATAAACATTCCGATTTCACGAAGATGTCGATCCAAATTTAAGAAAAACTTCCTTTTAGGATGTGACGTGTTGGGATAAGTTTATGCCCAACGTCGCTCTGTTAGGCTTGCATTTTCCTCATAAACATAATAAATTATAATTAAAAAATATATATATTTTTTTTATTTTAAATTATAAACTTTCAAAACTAGCAAAACATAAAACAGTGTTTTTGTTACTTTTTTGTACTGTAAAAATATTTTGCGTCTTAAATTAAAACCTTAATAACCACTTACTACTTCTCGAATCAAAGAATTAATAGTAACTAATATCATTATGTTGACAAGATAGACATTTGTTTTCAGAGCTCACTATTTTTTCCTGACATTCATCGGCCGCTAAGATATTTGTAACCCATCAATACATGTAGCTTTTATCCAAAACGGGACATTTAAACAAAAAATTACAAAATAGATAAAATGATCAGAAGAAAATTCCACGTTTGATATTTCAAGAAAAAACCGCATAGGCGTACTTAGAAATAATTGGAGGGGATAAAGGGTACTACAACGCCCAATTACCTCCATTCGCCCTTCGATTATTTCACCAAAATTACATGATAAATATGCCGGAATAAGATAAAAGTACATGCAAAATTTCAAGTGTGTACCTTACATAACAATAATCCCATTGTTTTGTTAACAAAAATAGATTTTTAAAATGTAACTTTAACACCCTGTATATTGAAACAGGGATGCCCAAATTAAAAATTGCATAAGGAAAGTCGCATAATTTTTGTCCAACGAATATGTGGTTAATGGTATGGCCTTCTATTTTGGGACACCCTGTATATAAAGAAAACTTTATCATTGAATCTAGTATTAAAAACTTTGAACTATAAGTAGGAAATTTTTTGTTGCTTCGCTTTCTTCGGCAATTATTTCAATTATTTACATATACTTATTTGGTAACTTCAAAATTATGGGAAGTAAGTAAAAGTTATTTTCTACGAGCGCTATGTAGGTAAAATTATTAGTAGGTAATCTTATTTCAATAAAGGATACAACTTTATTTCGTGACTATTACATTATGAACCCCATATTGTAACATATAAATAAATTTGACCATCCTACAAAGATGTAATATTTCACTTAGTCTTACAAATGTATCTCAATAATAATGGTATACAATTTCCAGAAAAATTCTGCAGATCCAGCCAATGCGACTGGTCAAACCTTGATTTAATTAAGTATTCCTCCTTTTCAATTTAAAATATATTTTAGCATTTTACCTATCTACGTAAGAATATTTAAACGCGAGACCGCAGTTCAAGCGTTTAATATTCTTAAGTACTAAGAATAATTGGTAATAAGTAATAAAAGGGAATTAAAACACGAATGCAATACAACGTTTTATCCATAATCACATCACAATCATATTTGTGAAGTCAGAATTATTGGAATTTAATAAAAAATATATTCGCATGACTTAATATTTCATAGTAGTCAATGAAACGTGATAGGCTTTGTTATACCTACTGGTTGCTATGGTACGTACGTTGTTTATTATCAATAATTATTTAATGAGCAGTTCTGTCTCAATTTGGTAAAAATGGAAGAAAGTAATTGTGTTCCTGTGACTGTTTTCGAAGAAACTCAAGAAGCAATTTTAAATTTATTGCTAGCGAAATCCAGGGAACATTACGAATTTAACGAAACCGAGAGGGGAAACCGAGAGTACTGATAATAAATGAACAAGTCATGTTATCGTATTTTTTAAATTTGAAGAAAAAATGTGCAATTTCATTTTTGTTGTCGAAGTATTCGATGTTGAAATCTACTATAAAGGTCTACAAAAATATTGATATTGGAAAATATAACAAGCTTACTGCTTATTTGAATAGTGAATCGAGAGGATACAAAGCAAAAAAAGTTGCAGTATTGAAAAGATCATATATTGAAGAATTTGTGACATGGACTTCCGATAAAGAATAGTTAATGATTATAGTATTATCTATCTACCTTTTACATATTGTTAGGTATATAGTGGACTTTGCATTATTTTAGGTTGCACTAATAATGGAGGATTCTGGTGCCTGTCGATGCTGCGAAATGACAAATTTGAAAATTACTGACGTACAGGACGATGACAGTTACCTGCTTGTTTCCATAACTGACTCCAAGACATGCATTTCAAGAAAATTTACAATTATATGTAGAATAAGGATTTTGTGTGAACACTGTAGAAATATGCAGAATATATATTTCTCTGCGCCTAATTCGCTTAACACAAGACACATTTTTTTAAGATATATCAATAAAAAGTATAGGTACTTCTCAGCCTGTTGGAATCAACACATTGTTGAAGATATCCTCAACAGTTACTTCATTCCTGAATATTGCAAATCCAGAAGCATATACTGGCCATTGTATGAAGCGCAATTCAACAACTTTATTAGCCAATAAAGATGCTGATTTTACAACTATTCAACGACATGGTGGATGGAAGAGCTTCTCTGTAGCAGATTATGTTGAGGAGTCTATATCTAACAAACTTAATTTTTCAAGGACAATCCAAGGAAAATATAGTTGTTCCATATAAGAAGAGACAGCCGCAACTTGCGCAGATTCTTTACAAATTTGCGCAGATGCGTTCCGAAAATAATGGCAACAATGCTAAAAGGGTTGTTATTAACGGAAAGGTAGTTAAATGTGATAAAACAAAAAATGAAATGTCTATTACTATAAATGTAAATATTAATGTTAATAAGTAAATAAATTAAATTTGATTTATTATAGGTTTATTACTTTTTTCAGTATTATACTAGTGAAATAAAGTTACTTTATTTCAATAGTAGATAAAGTGTTACTTTAGACGGTTTATATTTGTGAATAAGTCCGATTATAAGGTGATTGTGGATAAACATATTTTATTTTTGAGAAGAACACAAAATAAGTACCAATATGATGTGAAATTTGATTCTTCAAATATATAGTGATAAATAAAACAAAAAACTTAATGGTATAAAATATATTCTAGTTGGAAAACAAAAAGCCAGTTCTACATAAATTCAATTTTCTATCTCACTGTATTGTTAGGCTAGAAATTTAGTATGAATTAATGACAGTACATAAATACTTCGAATTTTTATTACCAAATTAAAAAGATAAAATGAAATTCCTGTTAGTTATTTCATTGTTACAATATATTTAGTATTTAAGTATTTTTGGCAACTTTTAACGATTCTGTTTTTCTCTTGGTCTTCTGTTTCAATTGTTTTATTATCCAAAATATGTTTAGGCTGAAGAAACACTATTTTTGGCTTTTCAAATTGTCGGCATGTAAAATTCTCATCAGACGAAGTCATATATAAATACCCTTTGATATTAATCAAATGTCTAGATCAGCTAAAAAATTAACGCTTCACACAAGCTAGCGATTAATCTAACATTGAAAAAAGTATCCAAATAGTAATGAAAAATATGCTTACTGGACATATTTAAATCAGTGAATAATTTTCAAAGAAAATATTCTTTTCATATTTTCAACAGATACATGATTCTTTGGACAAAAATTTATATTTTATCACAATAGCAGATGTTTTTTTTGAAAGTTAAATTTAAAATTTCAATATGCTAAGTGTTTGCCTCTACTACTACTTGAATAATATATCTTTCATTTCTATATTCTTATCTAGCTTGTCTGTTTACTGCCTTAGCATATTTGGCATAAAACAGCATTACAAGTTTAGTACAATTGCCTTACTTTCTTCCTATTGGCTAGTACTCCACGTATATAGTTATGTAGAATGTTTTGTATACTAATAAACTTAATGTGAATCACGGTGGAAATTATAAATTACCGGTACAAGAAAAATAAATTTAAAAAACGTTATCATGTGATTGAAGAAAATGGAGTATCATCTTAAAATTGTCAAGGTAGTTGTAAAATAGAGCAATAAAGTCCCAACTGGAAGCACATTTATTTTCAAGGCTCTCAAGGGGTGTATTTTAGCCTTAAATTAAAAATAAATTTAAAAAACGTTATCATATGAGTGAAGAAAATGAAGTATCATCTTAAAATTGTCAAGGTAGTTGTAAAATAGAGCAATAAAGTCCCAACTGGAAGCACATTTATTTTCAAGGCTCTCAAGGGTTGTATTTTAGCCTTAAATTAAAAATAAATTTAAAAAACGTTATCATATGAGTGAAGAAAATGGAGTATCATCTTAAAATTATCAGGGTAGTTGTAGAATAGAGCAATAAAGTCCCTCCTGGAAGCACATTTATTTGCAAGGCTCTCATTGGGTGTATTTTAGCCTTAAATTAAAAATAAATTTAAAAAAATGATATTATATGAGTGAAGAGAGTTTTAAAATTGTCAGGGTTGTTGTAGAATAGAGCAATGAAGTCCCACCTAGAGGCACATTCATTTCCAAAGCTCCAATGGGGCGAATTTTGACTTGAAATTAAAAATAAATTTAAGTAAACATAATTTTTCTGTTCTAAAAAATACTTGTCTTCTGACTTACGTAGATCATTTAAAACAAAACAAAAAATCATAATAAATTATATTTCCACTAAACTTCAAACGTCAAATTTTAAATTAAAAAAAATTTCTAAAAAAATGTAATTATCACTAACAACAAAAAATAAGTAAATAAATAAAAATGTTTTGTGGTGCAATATATATTTTAAACTCTTTTTTTAAAGAGCCTAAAGAAGTAAATCGATAAATTTTCACAGTGTATGTTAGTAGCAGTAAATGATAGTATATAATACATGTTGAATTACCTATTCATAACTGTATAATTAATTATTACATAATGTGGAGAGATATAACGTAAACTTTAATGTGGAATAAATGACTACGCTTTGCGTGCAAGTAAAAAATTCTTATTCCGGTCCTGATCACCGTTTCTGTAAATTCCATCGGATGCGCTATTGCACTCACATTTCGAGGTCACCGCAGAAAACTGAAGGCAGTTCAAAGTGCCTACAACGGAGTGAACTTGCTGGTCTACCTATGCTGTGGCTTTTATTTATGTTAAATGAGTATGCGCTTTAAAGTAAGTAGGCACCAAATTTATATTTTTATTGTCTAAAATACAAGTCCAAGAGTATTGCTTAGCAATATGACATGTATTAATGCGTTGCCTTTAATGTACAGTTCACTTGTCCTTAATGCATTAGAAATACATTTAAACATTAAAGTTAAATGTTGTAATAACTATAGCAACACAGCTGGTCATCAGGTATTCCAGCAAGAAAATTTAGTCATTGCTGGTAGCAGTTAAATGATCTGTTCAGTTGTGGCTGGTTTACAGAAAACCTGATTTCGTTGCTATAATTAAACTGTTTGTCTTCTACTTTATACAAGTTTTTTGTTGGAGCAATTGTAATCTCATACTCCATATTTTATTTTTTAAGGCCTAGTACCGCCCCTAAATGTTTAACTATCACTCTTAGTGGAATTACAAATTCATGGCACGAATGGTTTGGGATAACGATGCACAAACAATCTGAAGGGCATTTCACACCTTGTCGATTGACCAGCACAGGTGGTCCAGGCCACATACCGAAACGGCACTCGAGGATGGGATAAGTTATCTTAGGCTAGTTTGTCATGATTTAGGTGGTTTACCTAATCCACGTGAAACAAGCCGCATTTCCAAATATTGGCCTAACCGCGGTGCTCGCTACCGCTGCATCAGTGACCGACTGCCTTTAGCTGGCATTTCGAAATGTTTACTTTTAGTTTGAAGAGCTTAATTGTCTGCCCACCTTCACTATTCACCACGAGATCGGAGTGAACCGGGAGGGTCGGCCATTTTAGGGATGAATGGACTGAATAGCAGATTTAATTATGGCAAGGAAATCGCCTGAAATAATATTTAGACAAGTCTTCGGAGGAAGCGTGAAAAGGTTTCCGTAAAAATGTCTAAGTGGATATAGACCGGAGCATCTGAATAAGGAAAATTCATTAAAAACTTCAAGGCATGTTTCAACATTCTATTAAGATATAATGCTCACAACAGATTTCTTTAATTGATGAATAAGGATTTATGAAAATATTTCTCAAGCGATAAGTGATGTAAATGTACTAAAGGAAATATTCTGTTAGAAACAACATTATTTAAATTTGGATTGCTCAAATCGTATCTTAATGAACTTCTATCACACTGAAAAAAAAATAGTAATCGCTTATACAATTGTAGAACTGTAATACAATTTGTTGTGATTATAGCTCCAAATAAATACAATTTGTAGTATCTATAATTTCACATACTATTATGCTTATAGTTGTGTAGTAATAATGTCCATACACTATTTTGCTGCAGCAGAAATTTTACCAAATACCACATACACTGTTGTATCAATTCACTAAAAAAGTTGTATGCATTTATCGACATCCATGACTGTTGTGGTAAATGCAAAACGGTACGGTAGTAATTGGGTTGTTGTAAATTTTAATATAGTTATATAATTTTTCTACGTTCATGCAAAAAACAAAACTTGATTGAACTACATTTAGTGGAAAAAGTGGTTCTTTATTGCACTAGTGCAATAAAAATTTTAAAACACTCATCTGCCATTCTACTACAGCGTTTTGTGATCATGAAAAATATAAACGTTCAAATCGACGTCATATTTAATCCATTTTCTGTGGGATTCTATTACATTTTAAGCAATTGCATAATTTATATTATTTTCAATCATGTGTATTACATTCTGGATTACGAAATTACTAGAAAATGCAATTTATTAACAATAAAATTAGTTTTCTTTGAATATGAACTGAATTACAAAATATTTTTTGGTTTTTGTATGAACGTAGAAAAAATATTGTATGCAACTCGTACAAAAAGTGTTTATTGCACTCGACGTGTTCTGCAATTTCACGTCGCGGGCAATAAATACTTCTTTTTGGCACTTATAGCATAAATAACTAATTTTACTATATGTTTTAATAAATGTTATATTGTAAAATTTAAAATGCGGTTTGCAGTGGAAAATGATAATGAAATAATGAATAAAAAAATCATTAAAACATTTGTGATGATCATTACCAAAACTGTAGACAAAATGAAGGATTATTTACTACAAATTGTTTTAATGTAGTATGTGTACGTGGTCGTATGCAAAAATTAAAATACGTTTTTTTTTGTGGGACCGCCACTATAATATACTGAAGCTAATAAGCGGTCTGGTATGCTGCTATGGAATAACTTTGCTATAGGTTTTTCAGGTGTAATTCGAGGCATAAACCCGCAGAATAGTTTTATTTCCTAAAATTCCGTTTTTGCAACAGAATAGAAAAATTACTACCAATGAGTAATTTTTTATATATAATTCGCTTATTAATATATTTAACAAATATTTTTATACGACATTGTAGTGGGTGTTATAAAAACGCACAAAGCATTTAGTAAATGATACAACAATGTATGTAGTTATTTAATAACATTTCTGTTGTAACAAAATAGTGTTTTGAAAATATTACGACAAAATTATAAGCATAAAAGTATGTGAAATAATACTACAAATTGTGTTTGGAGCTATAATAACAACAAATTCTAACTCGCTTTACTAATATAATTTATTAGTAAATAATACTACAATTGTGTTTTTATAAGTTTGGTAATGGTGATTCAAGTATTGTGTATGTATAACATATAACTATTGTTGTTTTCAACTTTACCGGCATTTGAAATCTTACAATCTATGAAATTTATTACAAAAGATAGTAAACAGTTTTACACCTAATTATATTAAAATTTACAACCCAATAATAATAATAATATCTCTACCCCTCATTCTAATCACAGGGATTAACCCAGAAGTCGGAGACATTTGCGCCCAGGAACGACTTACGTTGGTAGGCCCTAACCACTATTCAGTGCAGGAATGAAGAAAACCTGGAAAACCTCATTACTTAGGGGGGTAGTCAAATATCAACCGGTATCAATCTCTTACATTGACCCAAGCAAACATTTTTCCACCCTACCATACCCGCAGAGAGGGTGCCAATCCTCTCTACGAATATATCTTATATACGGTCTACCGACAGCCCGGCGCGAACCCACACCGATCTAGTCACCTCGAATCAAGCCTTAAACCGCGTGACCACTCACCGACTACTTACTATAATACTCTTGCATTTACCACAACAATGGACTTATTACATTTGTAGTTTATTCTACGACACAATTATAAATTTTCCTAAACCTTCGATTTTATCCAAATAAGAGTACAATTTCAGCAGGTAATCATTTGAATGAACGTTTTTATTATTTAGATATATTTTATTCAGAAATACTAGACGTATTATTTATTTAAAAGATAATATACTTACATGTATTTATTTTACTTCTGTATTGGCTATTATTTCTTTTAAAACTTATTCGTAACAATAAAAACGTAATCAGTGCCTGGGATCCAATAATGCACACAATAATTTATTTCTGTTTTCGTTATCAAAACAAATTGGTGAAATTACTTTAAGTCAGATACAGACCTAAGTAATTTCAGCGATTTGTTTGATACGAAAATAAAACTTCTTTTTTAAACGTAAACCTAAAAAGTGATGTGTTTACCCAATTTGTGTCATTTGTGTTTTATGTGTTATTCACGTTTATCTAATTTAGCGGTTATGGTTCTGATTCAACAAATTCAGATTTATTAACATCCACCCTTATGAATTATTTAAACGCAAAAGTTTTTTTATTTAAAATATATTTTTTGAAAATAATGGAAACTGTTAAAATCTTTTTGATTTTATTTTTGAAATTTATAAGTATACAGGATGTATCAGCGATTGAAACAGGAAAAAACAAAAATGACTATCTTCCTGAAACGATTTCTTCAAAAAGTGAACGGGTAACATGTTAAATCATTTTCTTGTATGCTAGAAATTTAATAGGTTATAAGGACATACATATCAGAGAAAATGATATGTTTTATAATGTTTCTGAACAAATTATAAATCCTTTTACAAAAACTAAACTAGAAGAAAAATACCCATACATAACCTATCCAGCATAGTGTTGGTTGGGTTGCAAAACAAGCCAAGAGTTTCTTTAAAGTATTTTTCTTGCTCAAGTGTTGTATTGTCTCGTAAATTTTTTGTCCTGCAATTTTGCAAGACTTGCGTTATTCTTGCGAGACTCTTGCATGCAAATGAGAAACATACAACTACAAATATGATAACAGTGATGGTTACTTATATACACTGTAAAGTATAGATAGATAGATAGATATTTTTTATTACCCATTTAGCCATATAATACATGAGGGTTCATAATTAGTTACAAAAATATCATATTTACACAATAATAATAATAATAATAATAATAATAATAATAATAATAATAATAATAATAATAATATCTCTACCCCTCATTCTAATCACAGGGATTATCCCAGAAGTCGGAGACTTGTGCAGGAGAGGGGGCGGCATATTATTATTAAGCAGGCCGCATTTGCGCCCAGGAACGACTTACGTTGGTAGGCCCTAACCACTATTCAGTGCAGGAATGAGGGAAACCTGAAAAACCTCATTAATTAGGGGGGTAGTCAAATATCAACCGGTATCAATCTCTCACATTGACCCAAGCCAACATTCTTCCACCCTACCATACCCGCAGAGAGGGCGCCAAACCTCTCCACGAATATAGCTTATATACGGTCTACTGGCAGCTGGGCTCGAACCAACACCGATCTAGTCACATCGATTCAAGTACTGACGCCTTAAACCGCGCGACCACTGACCGACCAATGAATCAGTATATAACACCAAACAAATATTTCACAACGTATGTCAATTACCTCTACAGAGCAACACCCAAATGTATGGCTCTATACAGTGTCACATAAAAAAAAACATATCTATAGTCTGACAAAAAGTACTCTTATGGGCTAAAACAAACATGACACATATTTCAGGCAAGATAAATTTTTACAACATAAGATAAGACTCAAATTCAGAAACCTCATACGGACTACTTTCCAGTAGCAACTTTTTTATACATTTCTTAAAACTACAGAGAGCTAGGGATATCAGATGGTTCGGCAGCAGATTATGAAGGCGACACCCCGCATAATCCGGACTTTTTTGTATATAACACGATGACATTTTTTTAAATAAAAGTTTGACTGATTATGCGTAGCGTGGTTGTGTACTCCAGATACGGTACAAAAGCCTGACTTATTACCATGTATATATGATAATAATTTAAATATATAAATTCCCACCACTATCAAAACTCTTTTTACTCCAAATATGTGTCTACATGACTCATGAGGTTTGAGATTAAATATTATTCTAAGGATCTTTTTTTGTAAAATAAAAATACGTATCCAGCCCGTGGCTTGGCCCCAGTATACAACATTATAACTGATTGCTGAGTACACCATGGCATAGTATACATTCATTAATGCATCACTGCATAGGTACCTCTTCAATGAGAATATCGCATAGTAAGCTTTATTGAGTCTAGAACACACATGGTCTAATTGCAGAACCCATGTCAAATTTATGTCCAAATGGGTTCCCAGAAAATTTATATTATTGCTCATTTGAAGATTGAATCCGTCTATAGTTCCGCCGCTCTCCGCAGACGATCTGCCCACAGCTGAAAATTGATTATATCTTGTTTTATCGGTGTTCACAATAAGGTTATTTATTTTACACCACAGCAAAAATTGACTAAATACGGTTTCCATTTTCAGTCTAACTTCACCAACAGTTTTAACCGATATTAACACGGTAGCATCGTTTGCATACATAAATAGTCTGCCGTTCTCAATAAAGTCTGGCAGATCATTTACAAAAAGGAGAAATAGAAGTGGTCCCAGGACACTCCCCTGAGGTGTTCCAAGCTCTACATTTTCGCAATTTGAGAGACTATTTTCAATTTTAACAATTGATTTTCGATTCTCAATAAAGGAAACCAACCAGCTATTGAGTAACCCTCGTATTCCATAACTTTCTAGTTGGACTTGTAGGAAACTAGGATTCAGAGTATCAAACGCTCTAGAAAGTGTTTAAATCCTTATCCAATAAGTCATGTATAGACTGTACAATACTTGTAGTTGCGGTTTCAGTGGATAAACCAGTACGAAGTCCATGCTGACAGGACGATATAATATTATACTTGTCAAGATACGGAATAATTCGATTATAGATAGCTTTTCAATAATTTTCGATATAGGACTTAAAATTGATATACCCCTGTAATTTTCAATGATTTTTGGATCACCTTTTTTAAGTACTGGAACAGTTTTAGAGATTTTTAGCAGTATAGGGAACTTTCCAATTGCAACAGAAACATTTATTATTCTAATAATATGACTAGCCAAAACACTTGAACATTCTTTAATTAATTTATAGGTATTTCATATAGAAACGGCCAGCTATATATAATAAGTAATGAACGAAATAGGTGAAATAGAATCGGATCTCTTTCTGTTAAGTGACTTTTTGTCGTAGCAATATTTCTCGTCTTGTCTCGTAATACTTGTTTTTAATGTTGTCTTGTCTTGCAATTCGAGCTATCAAGTTTTGCCTTGATCTTGTCTTAAATTGCGACGTCGATTTTGTTTTTAAAATATGCACTTTTTGACATACGACTCATATTTGTGACGTCATCGTTGTTCGGGATATGACGTCATCGGCAATTTTTTTAAATAGCACCCCCAATTTTAACCATGCCATTTGAAAGAGCTTGTTCTACATACATACATCATGAAAAATTATGGTGTTACATAACAAAAATTTCAAGAAAATAATGTTTGAAGATTTTAAAATTTAATTTACACGATGACGTCATATCTCGAACAACGATGACGTTGCAAATATGAGTCTATGTCAAAAAGTGCCTTTTTTAAAAACAAAATCGACGCGCCAGGGGATTTTTTCGAAAACTTCTCAATTTCAAAAATAATGAATTTATTCGTTACTTTTCGAAAGCACTGTATAATAATAACATTATATTAACTTAAGTTGAATGCGTATGTAAAATTAAAATGCTGAACTAGCAAAATAATATTATATAAATTCGCATTGTAATAAAGTAGCTTCAGATTCAAGTAATGAAGAGTATAGTGTACATCAAGTGAGTCTTGAGAAATCTCTGTGAACACTCGTTTGTACGGTGCATATTCCGAACACTTGTTCACACACATATTCTGAACACCCTGTATATATAACTGCATAAAAGTAATAAAAATTATATATAAATTGAAAACAAACAATTCTGTACAATACAATAGAATGTGAAAAAGAAGTACAAATTTGATTTTAACTATTTTCGGCAGCAAAAATCAACAATAATTGTGTACCTATACTATACAGCAAAAAGGGTAAAATTTTACACTAAATTTATCATTTTTAATCCAGGGAAGTCCGCACAAACCTCATCGCGATTTGGTAAATTTGACAAAGACGCTTGAGTAATGAATTTTAAAACATATTTGCATTTAGAAAAGAAATATACTACACTCATAAAAAATATTAGCGATATTACAGGGTGAATTGTTGATTGTTTATTGCTTATAGGTCAATAGTATGAAATAACACAAAGAATATAATGTGAAAACTGTAATGGAAAATTGCTACTTATAAATGCATTTTTTCATAGTAAAACCGTGTTTTTGTACACATGACACGTATTTTTTCAATGTTATTATATATTTATAAAATAAATCTTGTAATTTTATGTGAAAGATGTAAATGTACAGTATTCACACGGAAATTCTTGTAATATACTATGGATTTACTATTTTTTACGGTAACTTATGATGTGAACAATGTGTAAATTTACAATAATTTTTATCAGTGTAGAACTGTTAAATCAGTGATATTATGATCATCTCTAAATTCTAATTGGTAAGAGTGGTAATTACTATTAAAAGTAATTGTTTTCTAGTATTTTGTGAAATAAAACTAGCACCAATTTTTAACACAATGTTCGAGAAATTCCTGGAAATTAGGGACATTTTCAAATTAGCATAAATAAAAAAGTCATTTCTAAAAATAGTCACATTTAATCCAACTAGTATTTTCAAGAACTACGTCATCATGTAAATCTTTCAGAGACAACAGTATATTGGAATATTATGTGCTGAATGTAGAATCTCTTGTGGGAGGGGGCAGAGTTAAGAATAGTCAGAGTTTGTTAAAAAATGTAGGTACCTATATACTCAATCTTCAGGTATCCTAATTTAATTAAACTGAGATGAGAACCGAGCCTACATTTAGAAAAGAACAATGAATTAATTGTACAAGCTTGTAAGTCGACGTTGCAGTACTTACAAAACTTAATTTTACAAAATTAGGAAAATTATTTACTTACTACTTATTATTATTATTATTTTACTTTACTACTTTTTTACTAAATACGCCACCGAGTATATTTAAAGGCATGTCTCGAAGGAAAATTTATTAATAGGACATTTTTCTACTACAGGAAAATGCACAACAGGTACAAACATTCACTATTACACCATAAACCATACAATTTGTTTTAATCGTTAACACTATCAATGCGATTTACGACTCGTTTTCGAATGAAGCGTAAACAACAAGTGTTGTGTCGCGTAATCTTAACTCGCAAGCATATAGGACAGCGGTTATAGTTGGGAAGAGGTTAGGGTTTTCATTTAAATTTTAAACTCGATTTGGTAAATTACTTATGTTGGTGTACATTTGATCAAATAATTAAAATTTTACGCTACATTATTTTACTACTTCCAAAATAGTAGTGGCATGTAAAGTTGATTTCTTGCTGTGTAATAACATTAATTAGTAGAGATAATTATTATTCCATTCCGACATATTTTCTATAAACATGTTCACATGTACAGTAATACTTTATTATTACGTTAATTGTAGATATAACGTAAATAAATACGTGGGAAATCAAAAATCACATAATTGTTATGTAAAAATACACTGAAAAAAAGGTCAGTAACTTTACAAATTTACTTTGTAAGAATATCCTTATAATTGTCTTAAAATAATTCTAAAAATAATGATGATATTACACTGACACTTGTAATTTTACAAGAAAACTACCAATATGCAATAAAACCGTAAACTTCCTATGTAATTATAATATAATTTGTACATTTATAGAATATATTGTAATACATTTACAATTAACAATGTGAAATCCATTTTTACACTGTAAAATTACTGAAAATACCAAATTTGTTATATAATTGACTGTAAAAATATGCCTAATGTGTATGTGAAGGTTTAAAACGCGCTAACCTAACTTAACCGTTGAGAGCGTTGGGTGGTGACGCCTCATTATTCTTGCTTCATTTCGATGAATGCAGCGTGTACCTAGGACCTAGGTACTTACATAATTAATTTAGTGAGTAGTGACTAGCAATATAAACATATGTAGAGTGATAAATGAGTGTTTTTAGTACTATAAATAGTTTTGTCTAGTGCTTGTTTAAACATAACCTCAATGACATTAAGAACTAATAGGTATGTAAGTTATACATAATTATTGAAACAAAGAAACATTGCATCTACAAAAATTGGGTACCCCACTGTTGTTTTGTTCATCTTACATAATATATAAAAATATAATATTTTCTATTATATATTTTCTATTATATTATATTTTATACATATTTGATGAACAGGAGAGGATTAGCATGATTTAAGTTCTGGGTATCTACTTATTCTCTATGCACATTTATATAATTAATATTACTTTTTAATAGTTAGTATAAGATCATAGATTTCGTTTGAATATTATAAAATGTTAACTTTAGTTCTACGAATATATTTTTACATTGTTATATGTCTTGTATAAAGTTAAGTGTTCTATTTTGTACAAATAACCTAAAAGTGTAGGTACCAAATTTTAATAAAAAATTGCTGTAAAACCATATTTTATTACTTCAGTACCTGTATGTACATGTATTTATAAGCTAAAAAATAAGCAAAGGGTACTTAGATATGATATAATAAAGCTGTAACTACTAATTAGCTAACTGAGCCGTAATCGGAGTACAAAATAGCTATTTATATAATCAGTTAGGAAAAGTACGGTTTTGTGTAACAAATGTTTTTTACACAATTTGTCCAAAAATTTGAATTATAAATTTAAACAGGATTATTCTGCTGATTTTAAGGTATACATCAAGGCTATAATAGAAATAAGTATTATTTTCAACTAAATGCGTCATAAATTCGAAAGTACTTAATTTTTTGTATATAAATCTGAAAAGCATATAGAAAACAAATCTATTGGTTCGAAAATGTTTGACTTCACTGGGGATATCATATCAAAAATTCAATATTACTATTATGTGTATTTGTTAACATTAGAAGCAATTGACATTCATGTTACTTAGGTTACTTAATATGAGTATATTTTTCTTTTGAAATAACATTCTGATGCAGTGATGCTATTGAGAAACTCACGGAAAAGCCTGATATGTTACTTAAGGTAAGTAACAATCGTTAATTCCTTACGATATTTAAATTTTTCTCATGTAGGCATATTAATCTATTAGTTATAAATGAATTGCTATTCAGATTTTTTTAGGGATCTAGGTATGTCAAGGCACTGTTAGTGAATTCGAATGTTGTAAACAAGATGTCCTGTGTACGAGTTAGGTCAGTTTCGACACTTTTAAGAGGTTTCTTTTATTCTCCGAAAAGATAGTCCAAATGTCACGGCAATATTTTTGAGAAAAATTGAATAACGAAAATTTCATTTCGATATCTTGATTAGTTTTTATATAGCATTTTTTTTAATTTTAGGCCTTTTCTATGATGCCCCATGTTACATACGTATGATGTTTCATTAAAACATATAGCAGCGGAAAACTAGAAGTTATAAAAAAAATATTCCTCAAGCCACTATATACTACACATAGAGAAAAAATGTCTTTACAATGTATAAATATTAATATGATAAGTAGAAAAGTTACCACAGAAAACGACCAAAATTTAAAAATATCAAGTAGGTATTTCTTAAACAAATCAAAATATCGAAATATGATTCTCGCTATTCAACATTTCTCAGAAATTAAGCTCTAAATATCTTGGCTATTTTTTTCCGTGCTTTCGGAAAATAGAAGAAACCTTCTATACCTAAGTGCCCAAATTGGACCATCCTGTAAAAAAAATTACATTGTAGTCATAATATAAAATGTATTATTACAATGTAACTATACAACTGCCTGTAAAGTTACTTTGTAATTTCATAAGTAATTGTGGAAGTTACATTGTAAAAATACTTTTTGTATTGTAAAATCAAAAAGTAATATTACAATTTCAAAACCTAAAATTACACCACAAAATAAATTTACAACGTAATTTTACATTTTATTTGTAAAGTCACAATCGATAAGAAAATTACAGCAATAATGAGTGGTAAATAAATTGCCATCTATTTTAACTGTAATTATTTTTTACAGTGTACGTAATTGAGAAAATACCCATTGAGCGAAGTACAGTTTCAATAAAGATAAATATTCTTTATAGTCATTGTATCAGATTTATAATATCTGAATTCTTTACTCGGGGGTATTCCGTCATAAAAAATATAATCTCCTGAAGGTTACACAGCGCGAATATATTATAATGCATTACTGTATGCGAACAGCTCCCATGTTTTTGTCGGCAGCCGCCTAAGGAACGTTTGGATTAACTTTTCCCTTCTTATGTTCTTCCCGTAGGCATCAATATTCCTGTGGTTGTTATTACAGTTTGCGGAAGCCACACATCTTCTCGCATATATTTATCCCTGTATCAATCACAGTATACACAACGTGATCTAGTCTCTCATAAAATATTCCTCTTCTAGATCTTTGCTCCAGAGGATATTATTTTTCTATAAAATCTGTCTGAAACATGTATCCCTACACTGGATAAACAGAAAAATTTTGCATCTTAACCAAGAAAGCATAAATAGAAATTGTTGGAAATTATTTTGAGACTTTTAAATTTACCATTAGAAGCCGTTGATATTCACTACTATAGTAACTACAAAAATGATTTTTCTTCTTTGAACAATATACTGAAAACACAGCACGCACAACAAATTTCATCGAAAAGCTCATTTATTACTCAATCAGGTTTCAACTGCGTTAGTTTGGTACGCGATTTATGACAAGAAATAAAAAAATATATACATATTTTTTTGTAAACCATAAAGGAAACATTTTTTGTACACCTTTATAAGAAAGACAGCTGCAAACGAAATGATATAAGCTGCCTAATGTAATTTATATTAAAATTAATAAGTGAATAACAAATTTAATTCTAATTCTTGATTAATTTTATTCTTCTGTCAAGACTAAGTAATTAAATTTTAGTCAGGTTGACACTGTTTGATTGAAATAAGCTAATATTGTATTCGCAAATGATTAAATTCATATGTATTGGGCGTTTCTTAAATATAGTGCAATATTAAACAAGAATATGAGAAATAAATATAATATTAAGCTGACTTAAACTATTGGTAAAGTTATGTGTCTGTTAAATATACAGGATGTTCTACATTGTTTAGAAGTTACAAGTATTTTAAAAATTATAACTTTATATATTTCAATCAAATTAGCCTGATACATAAAAATGATGGTTGCTATAACAATAAATATGATTTGTCTCATTTCGTTTATTCATTTCATAACTCATCAATGTCCGGTTTACGGCAACTAATCTTCATTTATCACCAAATTTTGTATGGCGGGTATTGAACAGATAAATCCGTTTCATCGCCAACATGTACAAGCGTTACAGATTCATTTCTCTTGTCATATGGTCTGATGAAGCCTTTTGTATTAAGGACGGATGTCATAAATATTAATCATAATGTTACAAAATCCGCATGCAATTAGATCAAGACTATTTCAGCAACGTTTGACTGTCAACGTTTGGAGTAACATTTTCAACAATAATTTACCGCCTGGTTTACATGCAGATTTATATAGAGCTTTCTTGGAAAACAACCTTTTTAATTTCATTAATGACGGATGGCTTAATATTGTTCAAAATATGTGGTATCAGTATGATGGTGCACCACCACATAGAGTAAGACAAGTAACTGCTTGGTTAAATGATCATTTTCAGAATAAATTGATAGATTAACAAGGTCCAATAGCATGGCCATCGCGTTCCCCAGATCTAAATCCTTTGGACTTTTATTTATGGAAACATATGAAGCAGATTGTCTCCACCATGCTGAAATCAGCCGTTACTTTAAATAATTCCAAGATGCAGTTTAATTTAATTTGCTTTAATTTGCCGATGTGTGGCTCGTATTTAAGCAGAGGGTGGACATTTTGAACAATTTTTATACTGTTAAGATGCTAGAAATACAGCAAAATGTTACTTGTTAAAAAGGTATTCAGAATGGTAGCTAAATTATGACGACGTAAAAAAATTACAAGAGGATCAGCCTGCTTTTATGAAATCTTTGATGCTTTGATTGTAGAAAATTCGGTTTCATCAAACTTTCTGCATGCATTAAAAGGTATATTAAACATACATACTTAGTCCTGAAATCTTAAAGGTATCAAAACCATGCATTTTCTACATATATCTTTTTTAATAAATTTTTGACAAACAGCTGTTCCAGATGTACGATTCTTAGGTTGCCAGGCGACAATTCTAGTCACAATACAATAATTAGGTATGATCGAGGGAATGATTATATCTGTGCCATGACAGAATGTATATTTATAAAACAAAATCGAAACAAACTGGCTCAGGGATAAGAGCGGGAACAACTCCACGAGATAAAACAAATGTTAAACAGAGACCCCTCGATATATCTAAACACAAAAATATATCTTCCTGCAACTATATTTATTTTATTTAGTGTAGTAAACATTATGCTTTCAATAAAATCGCTGAAAACTGGCACAAATGCATTCTGCAGGCAATTTTGTAAGGTAACAAATTACCCTAACAAATACGCTGTAAAAAGTGCAAGGAATTTATCAGAATAAAATTTCTAAAAATTAGAAGTAACGCATCAACTGGTACTTTAAAATTACACAGAATATGAAATATTGCTAAATTAAAGAAAATTTGCTCCATTTGTATGAAATTTGTTACATGAAAGTAAAATTCCAATAAGGATATTAAATATTTCCTATAAAATATAGAGAATTTTTGGTTTTACTTATGAACATTACTTAATTCTGGAAATATTCCTATACAGACGATAACTGCATGCGTTAGGTATGTGCACAGTGTATAAGTGTAGAACAATAACAGTAAGTGATGGTAACATTAGTTATGTTATTGCCACCCAGTTTCAAAGTATATCTTTTGACTGCAAATATGTTAATATATATTTGCAAGACGCGGCAAGCAGTGCAAATACAAATGGCTAACACTGGTAACTGGTAGTACCTACCCTGCCCTCTCGGTTTTGTGTTCGCCCACTTATATAGTAAAATTTAATGAATTTATATTGCTGCCACTTTGTTGGCAGTTTTTATAGTATTTATTTTATTCTTATCATGGTATAGTTTGGTAGGTCTCTTCTTGTGATAATTACGTGTCTGACACTGAACTGGATAAAATATTTAATTTTTAAAGTACAAAGATAAATATTTTTTAAACAGTACATCCATTTTAAGTTTGATGGCTTATACTCTGCCCCATATATTAACTATGTTTGTACGGTACATATTTTCTTTTTTGTAGGTACCTATTATTATTAGTTCATCCTCTTGTATTTCTTTCAGTGAAAAATAAGAAATAGCAATATTTTAATTGTATATTGAAATTTATTTAAGCAGTTCTACTAATTATTAATTGGAGGCAATTAATTCTAGTAAAATGGGAACAGAGAAGTTCTTTCAAATCATGAAACTAAAAGTGCCTTTTCGGTGCTACAAAAGAAAGTTATAAATTTAATAAATAAAAATTTAGCATAATTTAAGTAACGAGTTTACGTCATTTATTTAATTTTTGTTCCATCTGTACATATTTTGTGTATTAAAAATATATTTTTTAAATTTGTTTTTGTTATATACTCCTTTATATACAGGGATGGCCAGAAGTACGGAATAAAATTCATATTTTTTGAGTTATTTTTTTTAAAACGTCGAAACACGTTAACTGATCTTGATTTTTCTAATCTTTCGGTTATATAACAATTAATTTTTCTTCAATCCTCTGACTCCCAGCTACCCCTACTTTTGTTTCAAATGGAAACATAAGGCATGAGGGGGTTCGTTGAAAAACCAGTCATACCAAATAAACAAATTTTATGTTTTCAATAACAAGTTTTTTTTTCGTTTAGAACTTGAAAGAACTAGATAATTTACAAAAATAAACTCAATGCCGCAAATTCTGCAGAAACGCAACATAAAAAATATATCTTTTCTTGCATTAGCAGTGATAGGTACAGTTTCAAATTCTTTATTTTATTCTGTGCAAATTCATGGAGGATAACACTAAAGATAATTAAATTTTATTTCACTTGTTAAGTAGGTGTTTTATACAACCCTAAAAACCTTGCTCTTGAAAGCATAAAACTTGTTTATTTGGTATGGCTCAATTCGGTTTTCTATAATATTTTCAACGGGTCCCCTCATACCTTATGTTTCCATTTGAAAAAAAGTAGAGGTAGTTGGGGGTTAGAGGGTTAAAGAAAAATTAATTATTATATAACCGAAAGATGGGAAAAAATCAAGATCAGTTTCAATCTAGAAAATATCACAACTTTACAAAGTAAAATTTATGACAAAAGTAAATATGCTAATTAAAATTATTTAGCTTTAAAGTTTTACCAAAGAGAATCAGGACTAAAGTAAATATACCATCAATAAGTAATAATACGGTCAGATAATGGGTGTAACAAAATTACCCATTAACCGTACAGGAACACTTTTTACAGTATACATATATTTTGTCTCGCTTGCTTTTTAGGGAACAACACACCACTTCACCGTCCTATCCTACAAATGCAAACTCGTGAGTTTGTCGAAACTGTGCGTTTCGATAAATACCCCCCTTTGTCCCGTTACTTTATTGGGAAAGTTAACTGTTATTTTTGAGGGGATCCCAAATGTCTGCCATATGAGGCAGCAGTGTTGTTGTATTGTACGTAAGCCCTTACAGAATACTTATCCAGCGGCTGTTGAAATTAGGTGACAGTTTAAAGCAATTCATTTGTCATTTTCACGTATTTATTAAAAAATAAATTGAGTTGTGAATTTCTAAGTTGTGACGTGTTACTTAAGTAAGTCAACACAATCAGTTGGATAATTAAGAGTATGTTTTAAATGTTATTTGTAGCTAGTGACCTTTAGTTTACTGTAGAGAAAATTATTGTTTGTGGTAGGTCAGTAGATTTGTAAAGAATAACAATTTTTTTACATACTGCAAACGTTTCAGTCTATATTGGACCTTCTTCAGGGCTCTACAAGTTACAATTATATGTTATACAACTTTGATAAAATTACTGTAAATAATTAATATAAAAAAGAAATAATAATAAAACACATTGCACATATTAAAATTACAATTATACCTTGGTTATTCAATGAAATGGATTAAAAGAGTAAAGTTTGGCAAAATTTAGTTAATAACAATCCTAAGAACAAAAAATTACAGTGATTAAACAATCAAACTTGTAATGTTTTTCTTTGTTCAAAAAGAATACAACATTGTTCATCATAATTGTTCAAATTTAAATAGAAAACTATTAATATATTATGTAACAGCACAGGGAAACAATGGTTCGTCAATTTTAAACGTTAAAATGTGTCTGTAGATTGGTTGGGGTGTTGTCTTTTTTATCATTTTTCTCCTTAAATAAAACTCGGGAAAGAAAACATAGAACATTGCTTAGATTTTGTATATACTGGGAATTAGAATAGTTAAATAGTTAATATTATTTAATATTATCTATTAAGTCTATTAAATTGAAATATTATGGGTTTAAGATTTGAATATATTATTTTTTATTAACTGAATTTGTGTGTCATTTCTTGAAATAATCCTTTTTTATTGCAGAACATACACAAACACACTTTCAGAATTTTATTTTTGAAGAAACTACAATTATTGGAAACTCGGTTTATTCCTAATAAAATAAAATGTTTGAAAAACGAATAGTGGCCCATATCTCCGCAACCGTTACCTTGCGAACCCATGTTTTTTAAGACTTTCCTGCTTATTTTGGTTCATATTATCACCTCCTGAAATATTTTACACTCTTTTTTTAACACACTGTGGTTTAAAACACGTTTAGAATGCCATTCTACAACTTGTTGCAGAATATACTATTATATTCAGACGTCTTACGTCACGACTGACGTTACGCAATTGTTTTTATTGTCAACATAATTTTCTACATTTGCTCGAGTTAAAAACAATATTTTTTTACAATTTAGTGCAATATATGATGCAAACATTTAGTATAGTATATAGTTTTATTACTCTCATATGCAGTTTATTCAATATTTTGATGAAAATATTATGAATTATTCATTTGTTCGTATGACGTAAATAGTCTGAATTCTTGCCACGAGTATATGTTTGCATCAAAACTACGTCATTACATGTGTTCCTAAATCATACAACATTCATTTCAAACAACATACTTATTTTTGTGACAGTAAAAATAGTAATTCCTTACGACAGTAATTAACATTAGTTATAGTTACGTTACAATAACATTTTTCAATGACAGATGAACAATACACTTTTACAGAGAAGGATGGATAATTTACATTTAGAGGATGGATTGGCAAATTCCACTAAAAAAATCTTCCTACGCAGAAGTTATTTCTGCTGGCAGGGTCTTCTTAACTACTTAGAAATAAAAATATGACTCGCATAGTGCATTTATTATTAAATTCTAATATTAAAATCTCCTGTATTTCTAATAATTTGTTAGTAAGAGATATCCTTCATATTATATTGACTATCGTAAACCTGTACTGTTGTACATTTTAACATGCATAGACATTAAAAGTAAAAACTTTTCGCTCTTTTCAACTTCTTCTGTCAATGCACTCTCCATATGGCTATAAAAATAATATAATACATTTTTAAATTGGCTTCTGTTACACTATTCAGGTTAACCAAAATGTAAATATTTAAATTGATTGATGAACTCTTTGGTATATACATTTTTTAACATGTGTATATTGTTCAATTTTTTACACATTGATATTCAATCAATGTGATGATATGTGAAAAAGTTTTCTCTATGCATATTTTTCAGTGTTAGTTACAAAGGTAAGTATACAGTATGCGCCAAAAGTATGGAATAAATTCAATAAAAACGAAACAATTATTATTTGGGAAAATCCTCGAACAGGTCGATTTTTAATTTAAAAAATACATATTTTAGCGTAAAATGCGACTTTCAAATGTCATTTGTTTTCGAGTAATGACGTCATCGATTTTTTTTAATGGCAACACCATATTTTTTCCTTGATTCTGAAAGATCGTTTAATTCTCTATCAGACAGTACTAAAATTTTGCCCTCTTACATAAGAAAGTTTTCGAGTAAATGACGATTGAATGTTAGAAAACGTAAATCAATTAAAATAAAGCAAAAACGTTATCAAGTTTAGTTTTTCGCCAGATCTTACACCTCTTGACTATTTTTTATGGGGATAATTGTAGTCAAAAGTGTACATTAATAAACCACGTAATTTAGAAGAACTTCAAAATCGCATTCGGGACGAAATACGCAGAGTTACCCCAGAAACATTCATAATTTGCAAGAAGAATTTCTTCACAGACTTGCGCATTGTCAAGAAGTTGGTGGATGGCAATTCGAACATTTAATTTAAGTATAAATTTTAATCAATTGTATTTTATTTTACATACCTCAGAATTGTTACTTTTTTATGGATAAAATTTAAGTTTTCTAACATTCAATCGTCATTTACTCGAAAACTTTCCTTTGTAAGAGGGCAAAATTTTAGTACTGTCTGATAGAGAATTAAACGATCTTTCAGAATCAAGGAAAAAATATGGTGTTGCCATTTAAAAAAAATCGATGACGTCATTACTCGAAAACAAATGACATTTGAAAATCGCATTTTACGCTAAAATATGTATTTTTTAAATTAAAAATCGACCTGTTCGAGGATTTTTCCCAAAAAATAATTGTTTCGTTTTTATTGAATTTATTCCATCCTTTTGACGCATACTGTATATATAAAATAGAAAGAAAATTTAAATTATCTACTCAGTAAACTTACATATCTATATTTTACAGTTACATCCTAAAAATTACAATGTATAAATCAGTGCAAATTATATAGTGATGTAAATTTACGATGGAATTTAGCATAACAGTTGTAAAATCACATAATATAATATGAAATTTTATCCATGTTTATTTCTAAAATATTACAATATACTTATTTAATTTACAAAATTATTATGTAATTTTACATAACTTTAGGCTGATCACAAATTGCCATTGTAAAGTTATGTGAAATTACAGACATTCTCATCAGTGCACCACTCGATCGGAAATACCTTGAAATAAATTAACTCGTCAGGAAGGTTGCATTCAAAATAAATAACAAAAAAATCGGCAATAAATTACTACTTGATAGTAACTATTTTACTTTCTCGTACCTCCACCATCTCCTAGTATTTATGCCTTAGAATGCAGCTAGACGTAGTGGCTGCAGAACGCGCGGCTGAACAAACAAAGTTGGATGGCTTCCTTGCCGAAGGATGAATCCATCTATTTTATTTTCCGTCCTTAGTTCAGTAATCTTAATTTAGTTCCTTTTTTCTATTTGCCTTTATTTTATTTAAGAATGGAACGTTCTATTAAAAAACCATTTGCCACGTGACCGTTGCTGGTGCGTAAGATTTGTACGGCGATTAATATATTTATGTTTACACATCGCAGCGACAGATGTTATAATAATATTTTTTTTCTTTGATATAAGTTACGATTTTGAAGTAAAACAAATGTCTAGTACGTCTTCCCAACATGTGTTTCAAAGAGTACGTTTTCTCATAACTCTCGGTAATATGCACATAAACTATACTTTCGTCATTTCGGCTTAACATAAGCAACTAAAAAAAAGTGATGTGAAGTTAAACCCTACATCATATTTATGATTAATTTATTAATCGTAATTTATCACTTTTGTCAGTGGCAAGTTGTGATTAAAATTAAAATGTTTAGATACAGTATTATTAATGTGGTCTCGATTTGCAAGTGCAAAACATTTCTTCGAATGTAGAGATCTATTTTTTAAAATATTTTAACTACTTTGTCTATAAACTGATAGACTGCCGGATCGTAGCACTAAAAGTAAGTGCACATTCAGCTCAAGGATGTATCCCATTTTGGTCATAATAGTGTGTGTTTATAATATAAAATGTGTGTGTGTGTGTTTTTTTTAGTGTACTGTAGGTTGGTGTAATCGGAAAATAAAATAAAATAACATAAAATAATAATATTTACGTTAATTAATTAATGTTGTAATTCATCACCTTTTTTTGTAGTATGTATCCTGTAACTGTTAAGAAATAATGGCGATGTTATTTCTTACACGTTATGTGGAATTTTAACAGTACAGTTTCTCAAAGACAAGAAATAGTTTAACATATTGTCACGAGATACATCGTATACCCCCTGAAGTTATTGATAATGTCTAAAAAGAATTTATTAATCGTCTTGATTACTGTCAGGCAGCCAACGGTGCACAATTTGAACATTTAATTTAGTCAATTTTTTACATAATCATTATCATTTTCAGTATTGTGAAAATTAAATTTTAAAATCCTCAAACATTATTTTCTTGATTTTTTTTTATGTAACACCATAACTTTTCATGACGTATGTATGTAGAATGAAACGCTCTTTCAAATGGCATGGTCAAAATTGGGAGTTGCTATAGAGTATTTACATTAACTCAGTGTCATTAAATTCCGCTAGAGGCGCTAGCGTCAAAGTTAGGTGTTAATATTAATGTTCTATGGTCTAGATTATGATTTGATAATTTTTTATTTGAATTTGTGTAAGTCAAATAGTGATTGTAAATCTAATTTGCATACATATTATCAAAATAAAACTTATAATAAATCAATAAAATATTTGTAAACACACAGACAACAGGAAAAAAGTCACTTGAAAAGATATATTAAATTGTATTTATATTAACCTCACATAACCTTGTTTATTTGCATTTTACATTAGCAATTTGGAAAGAGAAATAATAAAACGTTATTTAACACAGAAATTGTTAACGTTGGAGTGCCTAAAGAATTTGCTGGTAATTCTTAATTTAAACCTCTTTGTTTTGAAAGAATTGAAATTTTATATATTACGAATCGATAGAAAAATGGTTAGTTGTCGCTCAGATTGCAAAAATGTTGCATGTAATATGCCTAGTAAATAAAAAAGTACATTAAATACCCAGTTTCTGAAAAAAAATACGAATATATAAAAAATCAGTGTTTTAAATAATGTACATGTGACATAAATAAATATTAAACATATGCAGTTTTTATTTGGTATTTTTATTACAAGTATAATACAGAAAAAGTTGAAAACCCTGATAGGTAAAGCACCTATCAGGGTTTTCATTTAAAAATTTGAGTGATATTAGTTGTGCCCTTTTGTAACTAATAACATTTTGAATCGCTGTATCGTAAAATAACTTGCTACTACTAGATGTACTTGCTATACTCTCAGGATTACCGACATTATTATCATTCAAGTAATTTTCAATTTGAGGAATCGTATTATCACATTTAACTCGTGCTAGTTTAGAAATCTATGAACTCGTGTCACATTTCTACTTCTTTCCATCTGAAGTTTGTCTACATTTTCCTCCTGTGTTAGCCTTTTCAAGTATCTTTTCATGCGTTCATTATTTTTTACAATATTGGTATCGTATTTTTGTGTACGGGTAAGTATAATGCTGAAACAGTTATTTTTTGACAATTTTCTATTGTCCTAAAAATAAGAATGAAACCTTATCAAATAATGAAAAATATACACCGAAAATATATCATGTATGCTTGTACTTACCCATACTAGTAATAGTATAACAATTTTCTGTAAAATGTTTTGAGCAGATCTTTGTGTACTGGGTCGATTTTTAAATTAAAAAATACATATTCTAGCGTAAAATGCGATTTTCAAATGTCATTTGTTTTCGAGTAATGACGTCATCGATTTTTTTTTAAAAGGCAACACCATATTTTTTTCCTTGATTCTGAAATATCGTTTAATTCTCTATCACACAGTACTAAAATTTTGCCCTCTTACATAGGAAAGTTTTCGAGTAAATGACGATTGAATGTTAGAAAACGTAAATCAATTAAAATAAAGCAAAAACGTTATCAAGTTTAGTTTTTCGAATTCCATAGTTCTTTTATGGATCACGTAGGTGAAAATCTTTGCAAAGTGTCATTGTCACACCGACTTTCTAATAAGTATTGTAAGCGACATAGAAATTATTATTCAATTTAAAGTATTATGGCACATTTAACTGTTACTCAAAGAATTGAAATTTTAATTCTTATCGGATGCGGGAATATGACTAGAACTCAGCAGGAAGTTTGCGATTTATTTAATGAAAAATACCCAGATCGCCCTATCAGCTAATCAACAGTCAGTAAGGTAGAGTCTAAATTTAGAGAAACTGGCAATGTTGTAAATATTCCAAAACCTGAACGTCCAAGCATTAATGAAAATCAGAAACAGAACATTTTGATAAGTATGGTGGATAATCCTCATAATTCTTCACGATTGGTTGCATTAAACAATGACTCTAGTCAGAGCACAGTGCTACGTATCTTGAGGAAGGAAAAATATCATCCCTACAAAATTCAACTTGTGCAGGAACTCAATGAAGATGATCCCGATCGCCGCTTACACTTTTGCGAAATTCTAATGGATTTATGTCAAGGAAATAGAAATTTACACCGGCAAATACTTTTTTCAGATGAGGCCACATTTTGTCTGAATGGTACAGTAAACCGTCAAACTTGCAGATATTGGAGTCGGGAAAATCCTCATTGGATGGCAGAGGCACATACCCAATACCCTCAGAAATTAAATGTGTGGGCTGGAATAGTTGACGACAGAATAGTAGGGCCTTTCTTCTTTGAAGGAACCCTTACAGGACAAAGATATTTAGAGTTTCTAGAAAATGACCTTGTTCCAGCCCTTGCAGTAATTTTTCCTAACGATAATGACCCTGACATTCCTGACGATACCATATGGTTTCAGCAAGACGGTGCACCTCCGCACTATGCGCGCCCTGTACGAGATTTTTTGGACAACTGTTTTCCTGGGAGGTGGATCGGCAGACGCGGACCGATAGAATGGCCTGCAAGATTGCCAGATCTTACACCTCTTGACTATTTTTTAAGGGGATACTTGAAGTCAAAAGTGTACATTAATAAACCACGTAATTTAGAAGAACTTCAAAATCGCATTCAGGGCGAAATACGCAGAGTTACCCCAGAAATCATTCATAATGTGCAAGAAGAATTTCTTCACAGACTTGCGCATTGTCAAGAAGTTAGTGGATGGCAATTCGAACATTTAATTTAAGTATAAAATTTAATCAATTGTATTTTATTTTACATACCTCAGAATTGTTACTTTTTTATGGATAAAATTTACGTTTTGTAACATTCAATCGTCATTTACTCGAAAATTTTCCTATGTAAGAGGGCAAAATTTTAGTACTGTCTGATAGAGAATTAAACGATCTTTCTGAATCAAGGAAAAAAATATGGTGTTGCCATTTAAAAAAAAATCGATGACGTCATTACTCGAAAACAAATGACATTTGAAAATCGCATTTTACGCTAAAATATGTATTTTTTAAATTAAAAATCGACCTGTTCGAGGATTTTTCCCAAAAAATAATTGTTTCGTTTTTATTGAATTTATTCCATACTTTTGGCGCATACTGTATATGCTAAACAAAACATTTTGTCAAATCCTTAGAAGGTTTTATCTGAGTTTATGATTCTTTGTATATACACAAACAAATAACAGGTTATAAATGTAACAATAATTTAAAAAATACGACTTTTACTTCATTTCAAATATAATATCTACTAAACATTTTATTTATTAATTTTCTTCACATTTTGGGAGCTAATGAGCATACCCATCGTAAGCAGCCTCTACATTGAATATATTCGTTCCTGTCTATGTAATAACGAAAATCACTAAAAAAGCCACATTACAGTCCGCAATTCTTTTTGCAATAAACTACAAATCAGAATTTTAGGAATGTATTGCAGGAGCAAGGGCTTGCTGCAATCTATTGCAAAAAGAATTGCGGACTGTAAATTGGCTCTTTTAGTGAATTTTGTTATTACATTGTCAGGAACGAATGGATTCAATGTAGATGCTACTTACAATGGGTATGCTAATCAGCTCCTAAAAATGTACACATATGTCCTACAAACGTTTTTTTGTTAATATTTAGATATTTTATTTCATGTTTCGAATCAAGTAAAAGCACAGCTTAAAGAAGCTTTAAGCTGTGGTAAAAGTCCTATTTTTTTTAAATTATTATTTCATTTATAATCTGTTATTTGTTTGTATACATATAAAGTCATATAACACTAGTTAAAACCTTCTAAAGATTTGGCAAAATGTTTTGTTTAGCATATCTCTAATACCTAAAAAAAAATTTCTTTTAAACTTACATTTTTAAAATAAAATGACTTCGAAGCCAAGAGATAATGAAGTGCAGTAAAAACTATACTATAGAAAATTTGGAGGAATTATGATTTATTAACCTCATCCCTTGTGCTTCTACATTTACATCCCCATGTTAACGAGAAAGTGCGGATTATTGAACCATTACCAAACTTTCTGCAGGTGTACACATATGAAACGAAAATTATAAATGTGATAAAGTGGAATAATGTCATGTTTTTAATTTATAATTTCTTGACAGATCAGTATCACTTTTGACATCATAGATATTTCATTTCATTTATTTTTAATAATAATTTTTGCAGTTTGATATTTGACTCAACTTAAAGAAAGCCACCTGAGGAAGCAATTCTAAAATTGCACAAATAGGTCAGTTGAATTTTCAAGTTCCCATAGTTACAAAAGTGAATTTAACTACTTATGAAATGTACTAGGTATGACTCTTTTGTAGTAAATTTAGCTAGATTAACTTTTATTGTAAATAACTGTTGAATATAGCTTTGTCTATGGAATTGTTCATTAGCATACATAGATAGATATTTGGTATCATTTGTGACTTCATTGATAGCAATAGTAGGAAAATTGATTTTTAGCTTAAATACCTTTATAATAGAGTAATAAAAGACTTTCTTTCAATTTTCTTGTCAGCGCAGCCAATCTCTTTGATTGTTAATAATGATCAAGTAGAAGCGAAAGAAGGCAATTTTAATTTGAAAGTGCAGCCTAAGAATTTTTGCGTATGGTGGTGATCATAAAAATCACTAAATTATTGTCCAGAATTGCAGAATAGCTGCAATAAAAATCGAGCTACTATATTTTGAAACTGCAAAAGTCTTTCAGATACGAAGGCTTTTGCAATACGTTACTGTTCAGAGTGCATACCTACATGCAAGAGACTTGCAAACTACGGAAAGAATTGCACACTGTAAAGCGGGTTTAACCCATATGCATCCCACACTTTCAAAGTAGCTCATTTACAGAGACTACTAGGGGTCTCTCAGGTGATCATTGTTATCTGAATATGGGTTCTAATTAACTGTTTTTAAGAAGTCTCTAAAAATATAAATACAGTTTTTACTACTCAAATAATAATTATTTAGTATTCGAGACAGCTCTGCAGTTTGTACAACTTTGCTGTTGAACACTGGAGATAATACGAGGAGTTTCAGTATGCAGTAAAACATTTAAATTCGATTATCTCAGGAACAGTTGCTCGAAGCGACACCTACCAGATATACCTTTTTTGGATAAATGATGCCAACCAACAAGAATTTTTGACTAGAAATTTAATATATCGAGACACAAAAAATTAGGAAGCTTTAGATATAGGTACAGTGCTGCTGGTGGCGCCGTCTGCAATGTACACCCAAACTGTGATCAGTTCTCGATTTCTCTTCCTAAAAGACCCCAAAGTACTAAATTTTGTATAAATCATGCTATTACTAAAATAAATATTTACATAAATAATAAAGGACCCCGCCCTTTTTATATGTAAAAGTGGTAGGTATCAGTTGGGACGTCTACCGTCAGGACTTTGCGGCGCATACAAGGTCGGTACCTAGGTTTTCAGGACTTGGGTTATTTTTATCAAAAAAGAGCGTGTTCAGTGACCGATTATGGAGACATGCATTGGATTCCAGTCTTCCACACCACCTAATGAGGTTCCGAATGAGGCGCATTAGCTTTTTTATAGTGGTTCTTCGCCAATAGCACAGCATAGGTAGACCAGCAGCTTCACTCCATTGTCGGCACTTTGTAGTGCCTTCAGTTCTCTGCGGTGACCTCGAAATGTGAGTGCGATAGCGCATTCGACGGAATTTACAGAAGCGGCGATCAGGACCGGAATAAGAGTTTTTTATTTGTGCGTAAAAGCGTAGACATTTACTCTACATGAAAGTTTACGTTATATCTATTCACAATATGTAATAATTAATTATACAGTTATGGATAGGTAAATCAACATATATTATGTACTATCATTTACAGCTACTTACTTACAGTGTAAAAATTCGATTTACTTTGGACTCTTTTAAAAAAGATGAGTTTAAAATATATATTATTTATTTACTTACTTTTTTTGATATTAGAGATAATGAATGTTTTTTGGGACTTTTTTTTAATTTAAAATTTGACGTTTGGTGGAAAAATAATTTATAATGATTTTTTTCCCGTAAATGATCTACGTACGTACGTAAGCCAATTAAACAAATAGATCTATTAATAAAAGAATATTGCTCTATGTAAAACATTTATTATACAGTATGCGCCAAAAGTATGGAATAAATTCAATAAAAACGAAACAATTATTTTTTGGGAAAAATCCTCGAACAGGTCGATTTTTAATTTAAAAAATACATAATTTAGCGTAAAATGCGATTTTCAAATGTCATTTGTTTTCGAGTAATGACGTCATCGATTTTTTTAAATGGCAACACCTTATTTTTTTTCCTTGATTCTGAAAGATCGTTTAATTCTCTATCAGACAATACTAAAATTTTGCCCTCTTACATAGGAAAGTTTTCGAGTAAATGACGATTGAATGTTAGAAAACGTAAATCAATTAAAATAAAGCAAAAACGTTATCAAGTTTAGTTTTTCGAATTACAGATCGCCAGATCTTACACCTCTTGACTATTTTTTATGGGGATACTTGAAGTCAAAAGTGTACATTAAAAAACCACGTAATTTAGAAAAACTTCAAAATCGCATTCGGGACGAAATACGTAAAGTTACCCCAGAAATCAGTCATAATGTGCAAGAAGAATTTCTTCACAGACTTGCGCATTGTCAAGTAGTTGGTGGATGGCAATTCGAACATTTAATTTAAGTATAAAATTTAATCAATTGTATTTTATTTTATATACCTCAGAATTGTTACTTTTTTATGGATAAAATTTACGTCTTCTAACATTCAATCGTCATTTACTCGAAAACTTTCCTATGTAAGAGTTGCCCTCTTTAATTTTAGTACTGTCTGATAGAGAATTAAATGATCTTTCAGAATCAAGGAAAAAAATATGGTGTTGCCATTTAAAAAAAAATCGATGACGTCATTACTCGAATACAAATGACATTTGAAAATCGCATATTACGCTAAAATATGTATTTTTTAAATTAAAAATCGACCTGTTTGAGGATGTTTCCCAAAAAATAATTGTTTCGTTTTTATTGAATTTATTCCATGCTTTTGGCGCATACTGTATGTAAATATTATTTTATACACATGTTAAATAAAATAAAACATAAAAATTAATTATGCCTCCAAATAATAAGTTTTCTATTTCTGTTCTTTAATTTTAAATGTCTATTAATATATTTTAATGTATAATATAATCTAACCCTTGCATATAAATGCAAAATACGGAAAATATTGACATGGCGGATTAAATGCTACAGTTTTAGATACGTTTACAAAGTGTTTAACAATATCAGGTGTTGCTGAAAAAATTTCAAAGTTCTTTAGAAACAAAATTTCCAAGATTGTGATAAAATCAACAAAATTTTGAGACATGTACAAACTACCAAATTTTTGCAATTCTGAGTTGTTATATGCTTTAGAATAGCAATATACATGTTTCGCAAGAATGTTTTGATAGACATTTCTTTATTAGATATCCACAAATATATCTTGTGAAGTTAATTTGTAAAATATCTGATCTTTGATAATCGGTATCCAATATAACATTTATAAGTATATTTTCATTTTCTTGCACAATTTGAATTTGAGGTAAGTCTACCATCTTTAACATTTAAAGAAACTTAAATTACTGTTTGATGATGTGTTTAAGCATCTAACAGCTGCGCAGCGACTCATTCCTCGATTTAGGCTCATAATGTTTCTTTAATACGGCTCTGTATTACCGATGATCGCACTCCCACCGTTGGATGTAGACTGACGGTAGCCGAGGTCTCTGCAGCTTGAAACGAATGCGCGAGCTGCTATGCGCGACTTATTATTTCGGCCCGAGTGTTTCTACTGGTCTCTTTATACTGTGCCAATAGCTCTATACTCCACTGATCTTCCACAAACTATTCCATCTCAACTACTTCGATTTCAACGTGATTATTGGCATTTGCTCTGGCATCGCAGACGCGATCTAATCCACATTTTTGAATCTCGTTTTGAACACAGAAACTACAAAAAAAATAATTAGCTTCAATAAAACATCTACACATCACTTTGACCTGATTAATTTCGAAACTTTTTCGTCTCCTGTTTTTTTTTTCGACGTTTGGTCTTGTTTCTGAGATATTCAAAGAAATTGGTGACAGTGTAGCCCACCAGCCGCGTAAATTTCATTTAACGTTATAGCAACCAAAACTCAGTGATTTGTGTAAACTGACGTTTGTGAAAATCATTGTCAAAAGTATTATTTAAAGAGCATTTTTAGTGTTAAGAAAAAATGCCAAGAACGTTTACAAATGCTGAATATGCCGGTATACATTATGTTTATGGTTTCTGTGACAGTAATAACCTCTGTGGGCCGCATATTTTTCCTCCTCGTTTAAATGGGGATTTATTTCCTGAGTTTCTGCAAAACTCTCTCCCCGACGTGCTTGACGATGTCCCCTTAAATTTACGCCAAGGGAACTGGATGCAGTTGGATGGTGCTCCTACACATTACGGAAGGCAAGTACGGCAGTGGTTGGATGAGAATTATCTTCGTCGATGGACTGGAAGGCAACCCAACAACCACCCAAATATGTGAATTCCTTGCGAAGGCTCAGTAGCTTGGCCTCCGCGCTCGCCAGATCTGAATCCTCTGGATTATTTCGTTTGGGGCCATCTAAAAGCAATTGTGTATGATACGCCAGTACATACTCGTGAGGAATTGATCCAAAGGACAAGACATGCTTGTGATGACATAAAAAACAATCCTGTTCAAATAGCAGCTGCGGTTAATACACTAGTTCGTCGATGCCAAAAATGTATTGAGGCTGGAGGAATACACTTTGAACAATTATTGTAATTTTTTAGTAGTTGATAAGTTTGTTGTAAATCAAGTAGTTGTTACTAAATTCATGTTTGAGTTGATTGGCATTTTTTCTTAACACTAAGAACACTCTTTAAATAATACTTTTAACAATGACTTTCACAAACGTCAGTTTTTTTTTTGAGAGCCGTCCGACAGTGTCTCTCGACGAGCACAAACATCCATGGTACTACAGTGGGATTGAAACCCACACCGAGATAGCCGATCCAGACTGGTTCCACGAGCAGGTGTCTACCAGCCACCTCGGCTATCGCAGTGCTCAAAACGTCAGTTTACACAAATCACTGAGTTTTGTTTTCATGGGTTGCTATAACGTTAAATGAAATTTACGCGGCTGGTGCGCTACATTCTCACCAATTTCTTTGAATATCTCATAAACCAGACCAAACGTCGAAAAAAAACAGCAGACGAAAAAGTTTCGAAATTAATCAGGTCAAAGTGGTGTGTAGATGTTTTATTGAAATTAATTCTTTTTTTTTAGTTTTGAAATAAAGTAAGAGGGGGGGTAACATACAAAATACACTTCTAATGGGTATGTAAGATCATAAGGAGTGTTTGTGTTCCGAATTGCACTTAAATCGGATAAGTGGTTCAAAAGTTATGAGGGAAAAACGAGAAAAAAAATCCTACTTCAACGCCCTCTTTCTCGGAAACGATGCGTTTTAGGAAATAAGTTTATATCACAAATGAACAATATTTTAACCTGTTCTATCGATTCCTGAAGTTATCAAGATTAAACCTGAATCACCCTGTATATAGTCCAACACACTCCAACACACCTCCACGCACGATGTCTCCATAATCGGTCACTGAACACGCTCTTTTTTGATAAAAATAACCCAACTCCTGAAAACCTAGGTGCCGACCTTGTATGCGTCGTAGTGCAAAATCCTGATGGTGATTTTTGTGTGCCCATTAGCTTTTTTGTTCAGGATGTTGAGAACTACCTTTTCCACCAAAAATTAGACCTCCCGACTGAAACCACTTTTCCATATAAAGAGTGTGGGGTTTGGCAATCTGTATTTCGAAAACCATTAACTTTGGGATTAAGGTAAATTGGGCTGGATCCTCATATTTTAGCACCAATTCGTACTAGTGGTTTATACAGACCTTTTATAGACGGCCTATATACCTGCTTAATGTACTTGCCCCAATTACGCTTTTATCCACTACACATCAACGACCTTTCTAGAAACGTTCGAGATATATACCTTCATTGTTTTTATTTGGAGTTATATGCCTTGAAGCAACGAAATACTTCCAAGTTTGGAAATAAATTCATGTTATATATTAGTGTCAACGATTCTTCGAAATGGATTCACAGAAACTTCGATACGTTTCAAAAATTTCTTGGTAGATTAAATAATTTAGTTCGATAAAACAAGTTCTCATCAACAGTTTAAACATCACGTTGATACAATAAATACTATGAAATAATCGGGCGTGAGAACTTAGAAAAGAATTTTACTATCGACTCGTAATCATAACATTAGCGCTGAAATTGATATAGTTAACTCCTTAGACCATGTCGGTTAGAATAACAAGCTATAATAAAAAGCCAGAACATATTCGATAAATAAAGCTTTGTTTTAAAGATATTCAATTTATCGATCGTCAGTAATTTTTGGTGAATCACCAGACTTAAATAATCAAATTACTAATCTATTTAGTCTATTTTTAACACAGCATCACTCATTTTACTGAATATTTTTCGGTTAATTAAAATTTCGTTTAAAAGATTACTGTGCTAACTAATATATAAGACATATACTGTGAAGATTACATTTTTTTTATAGTTTGTAGATACTTAGATTGTAGTAATTATGTAAAGAGTAAGTTTAATATTCAATTTATCAGTATGCGTGGTTTAGCAAAAATTAAAATAAATCAGCATGTTGTAATATGTGAGAGTATAATATACATTTTAATGTCTAATTCAGACAATTCTTTTTAAAGAATACCAGCAATTTGTTGACATTTAGTTTATCGGAATTTACATAAAAAATAACAATCGATATATTTTTAATTTCAACTAGTTATTTACAATTTATGACCATGTATTATGGATGTCAAAACCCTTGATTGTACATTATAGTTTGCATAGGATTAAAAAAACACAAAAATATGGGAGTGAGATTGTTACTTGTTTAAATATACAGGGTGTCCGGAAATGATGAGCAAAAATTCAGGGGATAATTCTAGACCGAAAATAAATGCTACCTCTTTCTATAACATTTTTTCCAAAACTGATTATTAATGGAGGTACAGGGTGTTAAAGTTAACATTTTATTTTCGATATTTATAACTTCTTAAGAAATCCAATTATTTACATAAAATTTATAAATCGGGAGTTTTTGCGGACAAGAAATTCAAATATCTTTCTAATTTTGACGTCAATAGTAGAGGGCGCCACTTGTCGTACACCATGTTTCTTTTAAATGGCAGAACTTTTTTGCATTTTAATGTATCCATCTGACTATCGAAACAATCGATTCTCCTATCTGTTTTATTTGAAAAAGGTATACCTTGCTAAAGTCGGTAGGCGTAACCATTTTCAGTGCACCAAGTAAAAACTGTTTTGGTTTCAAGTAAAGTACCTTTTCTGCTGAAAATACAGCAAAACGTTACTTGAAAAAGTTGTACATGTATTGTTGCGGCCGAAATTCAGACGACTTACGTAACGTTGGACGTTATGCATTGCCAACATAATTTTCGATAGTTTGTCGCGTTAAAAATATTAATTTTTTGTAATTTAGTTCGAGATATATGGCGCAAACATTTATTATAGTATATAGTTTTATTATTCTCAGTTGCAATTTCATAAATATTTTGATGAAAACACAGGGTGATTCAGAATTTATCTAAAAAAAAATGGGAATAGATACGTCATGAAAAATGGAGTCGATATTGTAAACATTTTTTTTTATAAAATCCTTATAGTTTCCGAGTAAAATATTATTGAAATTGTAATATTTTCAACCTTTACATCATTGGGCCACTGTAGTCTCTAGACAAGCGATTCCGAAGATTGAGATCCGATTACTTCTTGTAGGCACTAAAATTTTTGTGACGCCAGTGTTTACATAACTTTTTTAAGTGTCAAAAATGTTTTACGTGTACCTATAGTAACAATTTGGAGTTGATGGATATCGTTTAAATTTATTATGCTGTGAAAATGCTTTAGCAGAACGATTTCCCGGTAAACATGTGCCAAATGCAGATACTTTTACAGCGGCGTGTAGCGAGTGCAAGTGAGTGTAGCGCAGCGCGAGGGAAATTTGAGACAGGATCATGGAAGAGATGTGACGTATCATACACGAGGTTCAATTATATCCGTACCATGTACAGCATGTTCAAACATTAACACCAATGGATTGGACGAGGATGACCGGATGGTCGCCACGATCTCCTGACTTTAAATCATTTGGACTTCTTTTGGTGGGGATATTTAAAAAATTAAGTGTGAAAAAATTTTTTTCACAGTTTCCGTTTTTAACTTTAACTTCAGATAACAACGTACTGAAAAATAAACCTACAATGACAAATGCTTTGGACAGTTGGACAAAAAATATTGTTTATATTTTGCGCAAAACCAGTGTTTCATGGCACTTTTCAATGATTTTTGTCCCGATCTACGGTCTCGATCAAAAATTCACATTCTCACACGCCATTAAAAAAAAAACACTGATTTTGCGCACTTAATATAAACATAACTAATATTTTCGGTTACCGTTTTTATTATATTATTTATAAATAGGTTAAGACCAAGATTATTAAAATCTTTCTTGAATATCGTAACAATTTTAAGTAATTTGCATTTGAAAGAAAAATGCTGCAATGCTACTTCATATTATAAATGAATAGAGCAGGAGATAACAGTGTATCGAGTCTTATTTTTAATATCTTGTCTGTCTTACAGAAATGCAGTTTCTTTGAAACAATAAACATAAATTAAAGAACAGTTTTGTACAGTTTTGACTCTTTTACGAAGCACTGAATAAATTTCTGACATTGTATGATAAACCCAAGTATTTTCATCGGTAATCGCTTTGATCGATGAAATATGACCGAATTTATCGTTAACACCCTGTATAACTTAAAACTCGATTGAAAATGATGTTGATGCTCCTTAATTATTAACCCGCAATATTACCCCTCGACATCTCAGATGAACCTACCTGTTTAATGTTTCTTTTAGGAATACAAATAACTCAAAATACGGCCTCCTACAAAATGATGATACTGGCAAACCGTTCCTGTTCAAATATTGATTTTCAAATAATTTTTTTCGCGGCTATTAAAAGAATATTAAAGAAAAACCTAATGTAATGTAGGAATCTCTGAAATTTTTATGTCATCTATTAATTTACTTTGCTTAGTATAAATATTTCTTATTTCTGTTACTTCCGTCCCTGTTTTTTTTTATTCTGTTTATTTACTTAATTTAGAATATTATATCATCTTTTGTTAATGTATACTTTTCTATTATTGTCTATTACTCTATACGTATTTTATATTGTTCAATCGTATATTAGTGAATATCATGTTCGTCCTGCAAGTATCCCAAACAAACAAATAAATAAAATTCATTGATCTAATTTCTGACGGAATCCGGAATATAATTCGGATACCTAACTGGATAACGCATAAACGCATAAAGAAAAATTTTACGGAAAGCTAAATTGAATCTGGAATGGATATTTCTTATCAAAGCGAACAGTAAAGGGCTTAAGCTATTGTCATTCAATATCGAATATGAAACGCCCGTATACATTCCCGCAATTTGTACTCGCTCAATTTCCAGAGAGCTTTGTCATATCGTTCGAGTGGCATTCAAAGGATTAAATAAATCCTGCATACTAAACATCGCAATGGCAGTCAGTGAGGCACTTCCCAACGTGTGGCCGTTGTTTTTATAACCAAATCCCGTCTTATTATTATTCTTTTTAATAGAACAGTTGAATCCACTCCACAAAAACATGATTAGGGATATCAAATTAATTAATGTGGTACCCACTTTAACATGCACTATGGATCACTAAAAATTTGTCATTTTTATCACCATTTTGTTTTTGAAAGCGAAATCAAGTTGGGCTTGTACGTTGATATTCCGAAATAATGCAAATCACATTTGATTATGAATATGAGTTTTGCATTATGATCAGTACCGAATGCACATACGGAAAACATGTCTTTATGAGGACGACCGTGCTCTTTCACTATTAATTATTGTTCCTGGTAGGAAAATTTGTGAAATCTAGTTTCAGCCAATCTGAATTGCATTTTTATTTAGGTAAATAAACTCAATTAATAATTATATATTACACTTGCGACACAAAAAACAAGAAACACGAAATGCACCTTCTTACGCGAACATGGTAACTGGTGGGAGGATGGAAGAGGCCACGCTGTTTGTTGAGATGCAGTTTGATAGTTGACTTCCGCGGCATAGGACAACGGACCTGAAGGTATTCCGCCGCCAACATATTAAACGGGAATTTAAACGGCCAATTTTTCTGTGTCGAGTGTGCCGATTACAGCTCATCTGATGTCGGCGCGTGGTTACTGGGATTGAACATTTATTATGGGACTATTATGCAATTAATTTTTTTATTAATCGCGTATTATACTCATTTTTCCCTATGACTAAATTAACCCGTTTAGTTGCCTATATTTCCACCTCATAGCGTAAAGGCATTCATGCGGATGGGATTCCCATTCCTATTCCCACTCCCACTCACTCACACTTTCAGTCTCAATCTCATTCGCACTGTTACACTCATTCTCATTCTTATTTTCAAGCTCATGCTCATCCTCATCCTCAGACTCAGTATCAATATTATTATCATTATTATTGTAATTTGTATATATTTTTGCATGCGGTTATTTTATTCATGTACACGTAAAATGATTTAGTAAATATACGTACTTAGCTCTTTAAGTTCTCTAAATTCGTCTCCGTTATTTATTATGTTTCCAAACTGTCCAATATTTACTTATTATTATTATGTTTGTATCTTTTGTATTCTGTATTTATGACGTTTTTTTATGTCTAACTTTGTAATATGTAGTTGGGTATGTTTATACAAGATGTCCGGAAATTATGAGGAAATATTTCAGGAGGTGATCCCATGCAAAAATAAGAAGAATACTGCATATAAACATATGTCGAGAAATGGACCCTAAGCGGGCTAGATCCTTTTAAAGGGACGGCTCGGAAGATGGTTTTTGCTCATATTATCGAAACAATTCAAGCCAAAGTAATTTGGACCAACAAATGAGAATGCTGAATTTAAATATTTACACGAAACTTAGAAGTGCATTAAACAGAGCCTTAGATTTTTTCAGCCTAACTTTTTTGTTAGAAATTATTTTTACCATTGAACCACAGAAATTAAAAATATATCGTGTTTCACATTGAAATGGATCTAGCTCGCTTAGGGTCCATTTCTCGACATATGCTTATGTGAAGTTTTCTTCTTATTTTTCAATGTGGAATCACTCTCTGAAACATTTACTCATAATTCTGGACATCCTGTGTGTATTTATGTGTATCTATTTTATTTATGTACATTTTTTATTGATGTTGCTTTGTGTATTTGTTTTTAGATTATTTTATTGTACTCACTTTATGTATTTTACTCATCCCGTAATAGAGTTAATTCCGTGGGGTGTTGTAATTAAATAAATAATAGTTATTTATAGTACAAGCATAGCATAGGTAGATCAGCAGTTTCACTCCGTTGTCGGCACTTTGAACTGCTTTCAGTTTTCTGCGGTGACCTCGAAATGTGAGTGCGATAGCGCACCCGATAGAATTTACAGAATCGGTGATCAGGACCGGAATAAGAATTTTTTATTTGCACGTGAAAGCGTAGTTATTCCACATGCAAATTTACGTTGTATCTATCCACATTATGTAATAATTCATTATACAGTTATAAATGAGTAATTCAACATGTATTATATACTATCATTTACTGCTACTAACATACAGTGAGAAAATTCGATTTACTTCTTTCGACACTTAAAAAAAAGAGTTTAAAATATATATTATTACACTACAAAACATTTTTATTTATTTACTTACTTTTTTTGTTATTAGCCATAATTACAGTTTTTTTTAATTTTTTTAAATTTAAAAATTTGACGTTTGAAGTTTAGTGGACAAATAATTTATTATGATTTTTTTTGTCTTAAATGATCTACGTAAACCAGAAGACAAGTATTTTTCAAAACCGAAATGTTTACTTAACTTTGAAAATTGTTAAATTGGAGATAAAAGTGCAAAAATGTACACTTAGAAAAAAAATATTTTTTATTATTTTATTTTGAGACTGACTCTCATTATACCGACTACAAAAAATATGATCATCTACATAATTTGAAGATGAGCCGTCTTGTGCACGAAACATTGGAACGGCCTCTTTGCGTAGTCTATTGCGCAAATCGTTAGACAACATATTATTTTAAAAATGTATTTGACATAGTTTGTATGAACTATTACTAATCCTGAGCAGCTTTTCTAATAAATCTTCTCTATTAGAAGCCTCTGCACAGAACTTTGCTCTAAAATAAAAATTTGTATTTGTGAAAAATATAAATATGTATATTTTAAACTTCACTTTCATGAGAAGTATTTATATTCCAATGTTATACTTAAGAAATAAGTTAATAGGTAAGGCAATAGCAGTAAAATATCATTTATGGTTTGTACAGTATATTATAGATTACTTATTACTTATTTATGCCTTTAGGAAATTTAAAGAAACTTTACTATTATAGATGATATATTTAAACATCTAACTGCTGCGCAGCGACTCATTCCTCGATCAGACTCAAAATATTGCTTTAATACGGCTCTGTATAACCGATGTTCGCACTCCCAGAGTTGGATGTAAACTGAGGTCCCTGCAGCTTGAAATGGATCACAGTATACTAAGCAATCAGTAGGGAAACTCAGCTTTCCCGCGTCTTCCAAAAATCCGCCATCTTGTTGGCGACTGTCAGTTATTACTATAATTTCTATGTGTCAGTTAGGTTTTTTGAATTTTTGATATTATTACAAGGTTATCCACTCGTTATCGTTATTGTACTTATATTCCTGCTTTGTATGTCGTGTTGAGTGTTTAGTTATTTGTGTTTTTATATTAGTGATTATTTATTAGTGGAACTACACCCAGTAAATAATAAATAAACTATGGGAGGAAATAAATGTGTTGTAAAAAACTAACGCATAACGCAGCTCTGGGCGTAAAAGGCCTGTAAACAGTTTTATATATAGGAGACCAAGTTAAACGTGATAGCTTAATTGAGAAAATCCTAAAGAAGAATTAAAACATGAAAGGAGGTAAAGGATTTAACTCCAAATAGGAAAGAGACTGCTTTCATACATGAATGAAAGAAACCACTCCGTACACCTAATAGAGCAACGGGGGTTTTTGATTATGTTACCTATATATATTTTGTAAACCTCAAAATAAATTGTACCTAATATTCACGTTTTAATTTCATTTCGTACTTTCTTAAAAAAAATGAGTAAAAATATAAAAATTACACTGGGCTTAAATTCTGCTAACAAAATAAGGTAAACGTATATATCTTGACATAAACGCAAAAGTACTACAAAATATTAAATAAAACTACACTACTAGTCGACCTAGTTTCGCAAATTTTTTAAATAAATTTAAATTGATGCCGGTTTTATAATCAAATTCAAATTATATCTGCTAGAAAGCTAAATTAAGACAAAATGTGACCAAAACCTCAATTTACATGAAACTACACTGGATTACAACAGTTAATTAAGAATTAATGCAAAAGTATTAAAACTACGAACAACTTTGGTTATGTTTACGCCAAATTATTAGCTATTTTTTCGTATGTTCTCTGGGATCCGCCATATTCTTGGCGACTTTTTCTGGAGTGGGGGTATTTAAAAACTGCCAGACGTATTTCATTCATAAATTGTCTAAGATTCCGTAATGATTGCTTAGTATACTGTGAAATGGATGCGCGAGCTGCTATGCGCGACTTATTATATCGGTCCGAGTGTTTCTACTGGTCTCCCTATACTGTGGTACAAGTGGGATATAGGCAATATTATACATGAGTGAGACATTTCACGAATGTAAAAAAATGCCGTTATCCCACGTGTACTATATAAATTTTCTCTAGAACAGCAAAAATTTGTATCTACAAGTACATTAAATTGAGAAAAATCCAAAATCAGATCCAGTTTGTAAGTTTTGTTTTAAAATCAAGAAGCAAAGGCATTGTTAGGGTAACCTGTCAAACTTGTTATAAACAAAATTGATTTTTTGTTTTTACATTTTCTTGTGAAAACAGTGGTGTTGATTGAAATAATGAGTGTTTCAGAAATAGAAAACTTGCCTCTTTAAATTGATAAAGCTGCTGCAACTGCATTAGCTTCATTTTTACCAGATACATCAAGAACCAAGTACGAACAATTTTATAAAAGATTCACTGATTGGTGTGCGTCTAAGAATATAAAATATGAAGCAAAAGAGAATTTCACTTCTAGCCAACACAGGAGAAGACCTTCTAATTATAAAACGGCATGGTGGTTGGAAGTCCAACACCATGTGTGAAGGCTATATTAATACGTCTCTTGAAAACAAGAAAAAAATCGCCATCAAAGTTCTTGGAGGAGAGATTGCCCTCATTGAAGCTACTTCAAGTGCTTACAAAGAAAATTTTAGCATCATTAATATAAATACAGACCAGCTGCATTCATCTGGTATTAATCTTACGAATTACCAAAGTTGTGTTGTAATTAATTCAATTTAATTTAAGTTAAATTATCTATTAATTGTCAAATTGATAAACCTGTTGGTTCTTAATACAAATAACCATTAAGCAGTGATCTCTTTTTTTAATATTTCGCTGATGGGGTTATATGTCAGTCATATTACTCCACCAGTGGTGTAATGCCTTCATTATTCAACTGAAACAGTGCCAAACAAATGGTGACTCCTATAAAGCAGTTGTACACTGTAAAAAAATAATTACACATTTTAACACAAAAGAACAATACTGTGTTAATCGAGGTCCACACGGAATTCTGTATATTTTTACACATTTCTCTGTATGTATCAGTGTGTCAAATATTTAACACAATCCACTGTGTTAATATAACAAATATCATGTGTAACTTATACACATTTCTGTGTTATTTGTATCATTGAAGGTGTAGGCTTTACACATTAACATGTTAATTTTATTGTATAATAGATATTGATATGGAAGACTCACCTATCCTTTTAATTTGTTAATTATGTTCTTGTTTATTTTCGAAATAATTTGTATAAAGCTGTTTACAGGCCTTTTAGGCCCAGAGAAATACTTTTATTTTGACAGTTTCTAGAGGTTCTGCCTATCGTCGAAAAGGCATTGAATATAGCCTGGATTGTTCTATTAAACGGCAGAATATATGTATTAAAAATTATAATTTCAAAAGCAAACAGGAACAAGGTAATAACAAGGTGTAATTATAAAATAAAAGATATTTTACTTTTTATGATTTTATTAAAAAATTAAAATTCTGTTCAAATGAACAACAACCAAGTCTGCTAACAAAATATGTATGTATTAAAATTAACAGTATAATAGTACATATTCTAATAAGGGACTAATAATGTTCTAGTAAATCATAAACAATGAAACAAACAAAGATGTATTTAGGCACTACATAATAGGAGTTTACGAAAATTAACTGTTAGTGATCTGAACATATAATTTTCTTTCTCTAAAGTTACAAAAAAGTTAGATTACAGAGTAATCTAAAACGTCAGAGTAAACTAATATTTTTAATAATTATATTCTATTAGTTTTAGCTTTATTACAATTATCAGTAATATTTGTTATAGTTAGGTAAGTACTTACCATTTTCCTTGATTAAACCTCAATTTAAATTTAAATATTTTCCATTTGAACACAGTGAACGAGAGGTAACTGTACCAATATGGCGTAGTAACGTGTGTTGGATCAGCTGATATACTGCAGCTGCGCAGTTGTGCTCAACCAGTCAGGAGTAGGGATATAGAACACAATTAAGTTGTGTGCGTGTTAAGTTTACACAAAATGGTGTACTTTTAACACATAACTGGTAAATATTACACAAATTCAGTATATTTTATTATAATACTAGTAATTTTAACACATTTTATGTAAAACGTACAAAAAAGCCATAGTGTGTAAAACTATTAACACGGAATTTTTACACATCCTAAATTACACACTGGAAAAATCTCGCTTACACAGCAACTTTTTTTACAGTGTAGATAAATTAATTAATTAGTTCGTGGACACACTGTACAAACCCTAAAAAATATAAATACTTAAGACTTAAATGAGACATTTTTTATTAGATAATTAACATGGCACCCTTGTCGATAAGATGACATTTTAAGCAAATTTCCAATTCCATCCACCTTGGTCCTCCACCAGGCCAATTTATTACATAACGGGATACACGTCGAGAGTATTGGAGCGAACTGAAGCGTGTTCGGCTTTCAGTTGTTAATTGTAATTTCTGTGGGGCAAATTGCATTGCAAATAGAGAGTGGCATTAGCGCCGCGTGTTTGTACAAGGGGGGCCTGGCGGTTCGCGCTCCTGAGCTGCAGCCTTTCTATGAGCGGTGTTTATTTAGAGCCCCCGGAATTAACCATCCAACCGCGCGATCTCTCATTCGACTCGCAGATAAAACCTCTTAATTCTATTTTACTTCGGCCCTTTCCTGCCTCGCCCGCCGCTTTAACCGCATCAAATGGAGGGAGATACTTTTTATTTCCTTGTTAATTTCTAAACGGGTGAGCGAAGCATTATTACCTTAAGGGTAATACTAATAGAATATACGCTTTCAATTTGGGAGCGCCGTATGCTGGAAACTCTAATTAACTCCTCCACCATTAATTTTTACCTTAAACGTGTTTATTATATTACTCATGGAATTATTATGTATTTAACAATATTAAAATACACTATTTAAGAGGAGCTAAAAAAAGACGGCGTATTTCCATTCTATTGGTAAGGACGGCAACAACACTCACTGATCAAATTTTCTGTAATTTGATTTGAAATTTTCACACTTATATTTTTAAGCCTATCAGATACTCGTTTTTCGTTTGGTTGCCATGGAAACCAAAAATATTTCTGGAAATATTCATCCTCCTCCAGGGTACCCTGGAGGGACGAAATATTTATGTCAAAAGAATTACACATGGGATATACTTCAAAATTTGCTTTAAGAATTAAAAAAGGATTTTTTATTTTCTGTACAAATCATAATTAAACAATTTAAACATCTTTTATTCTGTTTTTTTTTTTTAATTTATTTATTATCAATTACATACCTTGAATATTCTGTTTTAGTGCTGAGTAAAAAGGTACGAAACTAGAATTAGCTAATTATTTGTGACATAATAATTTTAGTTTTTCTTTATTAAAATTGGGTATTTTTCCACACTTCTGACAAAATAAAGATTAATATTTTACGTAATAAGAATAAGCTTACTAACACCAGATACTCTAGAGTTAAAATTCGCCAAGATCAAACGCAGCATCAACTCGAATATTTAAAATCCTTACAATCTGAACTCCAGCAAAGGAATGACGATGGAGTACTTAACCATAAAATATATTCGAAATCTACCCACAATTGTACCAAATGACCAGCCACCAAAAAACTAGATTTGTCTCCACGAATTTATCAGTGCTCAGTTATGTATACTAATATAGCATCACTTGCTGCTAAGTACAATGATCTTCAATTACACGTTGCTAAATTTTCACCTAATATTGTCTTGCTCTCGTGGTTTTCACCGAATATACAAGACTCTGCAGTTAATTTACATGGATATTTTTTAATACGATCTGATCGAAGAGACAGAATAGGTGGAGGAGTTTGTGTTTTCTTTCATACTAAACTGCTTACAACTTGTTACTAATGTAACTCAATTAAATTGTTTTGTTCCTAATGTAGAATGTCTGCTATTAAAAATCACATCAGATAAATTTATTTGTTTCCATATTTTAATTATTTATCGTGCTCCTGATGTCACCAGGGATGACTCCCAACTTTTCTGTGAAAAAATCGAATCTTTGAGTTCACAGCTTAATAACCTTCTTATTATTGGAGTATTCAACTTTCCCAATATTCCTTGGTCTTTACTCATTCCGTCAGAGAATAATAATGCTGCTGCAGATTTTACTAAAATGTTTTTGTCAACAGGTCTGACTCAACATATTACAGAAAACACAAGATTTAGAGCGAATCAGCTTCCATCTCTCGTTGATCTACTTATAACTAACACTGATGATCTTTTTAGTTATCTTAGTTATTCACCGCCATTGGGCAAATCTGATCATTGGTGCATTGAATGTTCTATGCAATTTTTTGTTTATGATTATCGCAAAACTATTGTATCAAAATTCAACTTCTTTGAGACTGATTATATATATATATATATATATATATATATATATATATATATATATATATATATATATCAATGAATCATCATTTGGCTGAGGTGGTTGAAGACTGTGCAAACAAAAATAACTCTGAAGATTAGTGGCATAGTTGGTTGAATACTGTCAGAAATATCATACCTACATATAATCCTGTTTGTAAATATGCATCTAATTATAAAAATCAGTGGCTTAATGGAGAATTATTTAAAATGTGTCAGAAAAAAAGGCACTTTGGCAAAGATACAAACGATCCAATTCTTCAGACGACCATCATCTACACCGAAATTTCTCTAAAAGACAGTTGCGACGTGCAAGATCATTATTTGAAAATCATTTAATTGATAAAGGACCTAAAGCTTTTTATAAATATTCTCGTTCTCGATTCACAAGTAGTTTCCACACCACTGATTAAAAATACTTCGGGTAGTGTGAGTAGTGATAACTGTGAAGTCGCTGAGACTTCTGCTGAGACTTTCTACAATGCATTTACTTTAGATGCCAGCGATCAGCTTCCGCAGTCGGATGTCAATATTCGTGTACCTTCTACACTAGATGCAATTGTTTCCGAGCAACTGTGTAAACTGCGTATTGATTCATCTCCTGGTGCAGATTTGATCAACCCATTATTTGTGTCAAAATATGCGTGCATATAGCATAATTGGTCTACTTTGCGAAATTATGTTCAAATCCTTGGAAATTGGGATATTGCCAGCAGACTGGAAATTATCTAGTGTGACCCCAATATTCAAAAAAGGTGATAAACTGTCAAGCTCTAATTATCGCCCAATTTAGCTTATCTTCTGTTCCGTGTAAAGGATTGGAGAGAATTGTTTGCAAGGAACTTATCACATTTTTACTTAACAATGGTGTCGTGCCGCCGCATCAACATGGTTTTCTACCTGGTCGATCAGTTTTTACCAATTGTTATTATAATTTTTCCAAAGCCTTTTAAGCTATATTCTTGTTGTGTGTATTTAGAACTAGCAAGACTTACAAATTAATTAAAGACGAAGTTCCACCTACTTTAGTGAACATAACTTAGGTTCGTTCACGAATGTTTTGAGAAAATTATCCCTCGTCTTCGATAATTTTCAAAACATTTGTGAATTCGAAAAATTTTCCGGTAATAATCCTAAAGCACTAGGGAGATTACAAGTGATTATTTTTTTAAATATAGCTAGTAATCAAATTTCTGTACTTCAGGTCATGTGACAACATGAAATGATTACAGTGATTAACCACATGGGTTTTTTTCAGCAAAGATGACATGATTTATTAAAATGTCGAGTTGAAATTCAACAAATGTCAGATTGACAATGAATTTATTTTGTGTAAAAAAATATCTTACTGAATACACCTTGATCCTTGACAAATACTCAAAATTTTGTCTGTGAAATTCCTTTAAGCGTGTTTTATTAAGGTAAATTACTAAGCAACACGTTTTCAGCCATCAATGACAAAATTATCATATTATCACGGCTCTTGGTGTATTATAGGTGAAAATGGTAGGGCAAAGCGAGGAGATATAACTATGGGAAAAACGGACCATTTACTTAAAAACTTTCTACTATAGATGATCATTTATGATCTTATTGTGGTGTTCTTGGTCGATGTTTAAGTATGGTTTTATAGAATTTGAATTTTTATGGCCAGTAATTTATATTGTTGTCCTTGCACACCATTTTTTACTAATTCGCTAACAGCTGTTGACTTGTTCGAATGGTTTGTTATCTTTTTGTCCTTTATATTCAGGCCCATAACCTCAGCAGACGATTGTCCATCCATTAATAATATTATTGCAACAGTAACATTGTTGTACCAATTATAGGATTTCGTTTTCCAGTGTCAATTAGGTTTTTAGGTTTTAAGAACAGTCCTGGTGAGGTAATATATTCGCCTCGTTTTGATATCAGTTTATGAAAAAGGCGTACAGAGCACCTTTGACTTCATTATTAGTGATCAACCATTTACTATTTGCAGGTTTTACTGAACACCCGATTATTATTATTATTATTTAATGCGATTTGTTGGAGGATCATCGTTATTTTTCTCGATTTGAAAGAAATCCGATACCTTCAGGGATATTTTCATCCCAAAACAATATTATTCGGTGTACTTCTGACAAACTTAAGAAACCTGAACTGGTCTTACATTTACACGTATATGTTTGCAGTTTCTTCCTGATAGCATCGCTGGCATTTCGGGCAGGTTTAAATACTATGCTGTTAAACGGGTCAATCATAATCTTATAGTATTTCTCCTATAAAAGCTTGTATGAAACGTTCCACATACTCTTTACAGTTCGTTCTTTGAATTCTATCCCATCTTTGTTCCTCATATTGACCGCCCAATTTTTTAGTACCAGTACGAGTTCTTCTACGCTTCTATGTTCATGTAACTCTTATTTTCATTCACAGCAAAATAATAAATATTCCCCATGTGTATTTGTGACTTTTGGTGGTATTTAATTTAATAAATTCACATTGCCAAAACGTGACATTTTGAAATTTATTTGAAATATGAAACTATCGAACTTAAACAATCTTGCTGTGATAGTGATTCAAAACATTCCCGAATGCTGTTGTCACCTATAATACATCAAGAGCCTTGATATACCGAGATAATTTTGTTATTGAGAATGCCTAAGGTAATTTCCAAGTAACACGCTGGAAGGATTCTCAACTACAAAATTTTGAGTATTTATCAAGGATCGAGGTGTATTCGGTAAGTTAATTTATTACACACAAAATAAATTAATTGTCAGTTTTACATTTGTTAATTTTCAACTCGACATTTGAATAAATCATGTCATCTTTACTGAAAATACCCCATGGGTAATTATCGCTGTAATCATTTTATGATTGAATTAATATTATCACATGACCTGAAGTACAGAGCAATTTGATTACTACCTATATACAGTAAAAACTTATCACTTAAATGTTTAAATGATTGGGTGATTTGAGTCACAGGACAAAAACTAACAAAATTTAAATGGCTGTTAGAACTGTCAAAAAATGTCTTAGTATTTTTTTATTTTTCTTCCTGTTCCTTCATGTTTTCAAAAAAGTGAATATTTACTTAGAACAAAACTTGATGCATCGATATTCATATGCGATTATGTCATAAGAGGCATTATATTGGACTGTATAAAACGTCTCATTTTTAAAAGAAAATAATATATTGTTTTTAATGGAAATAATCTTAATTTACAGAGACAAAAATAATCGATTTCACTATGGGTGTCCCGCAGAGCTCTATCCTAGACCTGGTGTGACCTGGTGGTTTTGTTGTACTGAATGACATTCACTGTATATGCTGATAACATAACTATAATCCTGTTACATAAAAATTACGATTTGTTAAAACCAATATACAATATGTAATGAATAGTTTTAGATATGGTATCAAGCAAACTGTATTTATTTCAACGCAAACAACAAAACCTTTGCAATGAAGTTTTGTAATCAACGGAAGTTATGTAATAATATAGACATTTATTCAGATCACAAAATAATTAGTTTAATTAGGTACATAGAACAAGTTATTTATGTACAAACACTGTGTATACATAGACAAACACCTAACGTGGCCCCGATCATTTTCAAAACAATAATTCTATTGCGCCAGGTATAACCAAGAAGTAACAGGAATTTTGTAATATCTCGGATTGTATTAGTCTGATTTGCCCGATATTTTCGTTGTTATGTTGGTAAACATGTCTCAAAAGTATCAAAACAATATTAGCCATATCGTATGATTCATCTGTTGTCACAAAGATTACATGTGTTTTTATTTATTTATTATTTTTTTAAATGGACCAGAAAATTTGCATTAGAATTTTTCTACAGGAATGGAATAAAATGCAACAATGTTTTAGAAATGTTAGATATTGCTTTTGATGAGTCGCTATATAAGTAAAACACGAGTTTACAAGTGATAAAATCATTTCTAAAAAACCGTGAAAACGTGAGCTGACGAGCGTCCTATACGCCCCAGCCCTTCAACAACTGATGAAAATGTGAGAAGTCTCTGGTGATGCTGGCATATAATTTTTTGTTGAATATTTTGGTTACGAAATGAGTCTCAACTAAATTTATTCCAAAATTGTTGAATTTCGAAAAACAGCGACGAATGGAGGTGCTAAATTAAATCAAAAACGATGCAGAACTACTGAAACGTTTTATAAAAGGTACATAACGTGTCACAACACTTGATTCCATTCTTATTTAATGCAAATTTTCAGATTTTTTTTTGAGAAATAAATAATCGATCGTACACATGTAACATTTGTGTCAGGTGACAATAGACTATATACTTTTCAGGCATGTTTACCAACACAACAACGAAAATATCGAACGAATGGGACTAAAGCTTCATTCACATAAGAGTAGTGCGGTTGCATTGGAACTGCAGAAAAGGTATTAAAAACGGCGCCGTATTCTTGAAATAGTGTTTTCTACAAAATACAAATAATTTTAGACATTTAATAACTGAATAATCTAGGGTTTAGCAAATAATAGGAATGTTAACTCATCCCACCTGCAAATATTCAAAGATACTGAAGTAAAACGGCGAGAAATACGGGTGACTTTTGTAACATTCAGATAAACTTAATAGTAACGCCTTTGTACTGCAGTTGTATGGCAGAAGCTAAAAGAGTAATCGAGTCTTATCAAGAGTACCTTAAGTAAATGAGTTGAGCAATCTAAATTTCATACTCAAACTCCTTTTCTTCCATTGCCGTAGAATTTTTAAAGGTGCAATTATTAAAAAAAAATCAAGTTCTACGCCTATGGATTAATATCGGACAAAAATTTAACACCATTTTTTGGCCACATAAAACTCTACCAATATACCAAATTTCAGCAAAATCGCATATGCCGTTTTAAATTTATATGGGAAAAACGATTTAAAAATTGTAACTTCAAGGCCCTCTGGAGCCCAAACGAAGCAACTTTGTACTAAGATAATTTTACTTAAATCGACTTATTTTGGTCTAAGGAATATGTGGTATGTTTTTGTAAAGACCTTTTACAGACACCCTGTATAACGTCAGAAAGCGATATTTCCAACAAACTTTTAGGTACTAAAATCTATCAAAATATGTGTTTTTTTAAATTCAACTATAGATGTAAACATTGTTATAACATAAACTTACATAGTTCTGCATATAAGATTATTCACTTTTGTTTATAAGTATGTGAAAAGAATTGTTAAAATGAGGGGTTAGAATAGCGAAATAATGTGTCATAGAAATGCATTATAAAAGTTATTATATTGTTTGAGGAGAGTATAATTAGAAAAAGTGTATAAATAAAACATCAATAATTTTATTTTTGATATTACTTTTGCTTTGTGTTTTATTATTCGAGATTTCAGTACCTAAAAAACACCACAAATTTGATCATTTTACGGCGAGAAATACGGCGACCTTAACCAAACAGTCAAGTACACCATCTATTACTGCAGATTGTAGGCTTTTAATTACTATTCGGCAAATGATAAAAACCAACAATTTCCGTAGATAGGGGCGTAGTTGACAAAAATATAAACATAACCTCTTCATCTGAAGGTCAAGAATCTTGAGTTTTTGCATGTCGTCAACTTACAGCGAAAAAATTCCCCAACTTCTTAAGTCTACAGTAATTTTATGTAAACAGAGTAAATAATATTTAATACCATACAATTACCATACAACACTACAACTGCAGTGCCATTGCGCTAACGTTTATCTGAGAGATATTACAAAATCCCGTTACTCGTTATCACACCTCGTACTTCAATTTAAAAATTAACTTACTATATTATGCAGATATTGAATCAGGGTTATGATAGGGTTTATGTTTTGTTGCAAAATTTTGTTATATCATAACAATTTTCATTTCCACAAAAAAGTTATCAGGACAGTAGCTGGTGTACTTGTACAGTGCGATTTAAGATACCTATATGAAATTTTAACTTTGCTATCTCATTCTGTCTTCAATTATCTGTATATACGTGATGATAAATTTTATGTACTGTTCAATAAAATTCTTTGAATAAACGGATTTCTTTCAGAAACACCCTATATAAAAAAAATAAACACTAGCTCGATCTATTTAATTCAACAAATGCATGCCATAGCTGCCGAGTTTTCTAAATTTCTTCATGCTTTCAATAACGTTGAACCAGCAGACAAAATGTCTTATTTTTTGCATCGAATACTAGAAATTGCTAAAATTCTGAAGTGAAAAGTGACAGTTTGCCATACCATCATGGTAAATACCGATCATTATTCATATTTATCAAAAATTTGACAAATGATATGATAAACCTCTAAAACTGTGGAATGAAAAGCTTCTAAGGCAAATTAAGAAACATTAACTTCTAATATTCCCTAGAATGTTTATATAACTGAAAGAGTAAACATATTGAGCTGCGTATCATATTATAGAAACAAGTAAGAAAAAGGTCACTGACCAGCATGAGAGTATAAAAGAGATTGGGGTAGAGTATACATTATTCTAAACATAAACATGCTGATGATGTGTTTAAAGGTATAATGCTGCATCATACCACAAATTTAAAATATAGCGTATATGTCGCCTTGTTGAAACAAAAAGTAGACATATTTTTCTTTCTACCTAAAGCTAACTACTCGTGACAAAATAAACAAAAAATGGTCAACGAACTATCGCTGTCACTATGATTTAGCAAGAAAAATTTCTTATTCGAACATTCCAAAGAGTATACAGAGTCTAAGGTTTGTATGCAGACAAATTTAAGTGCATATGTAATGAAATAGTATTATATAAATACGTTCAATTTTAACATTTTCTGAAAAGAAATAGGCTTGAAATTATAAATTTCAAAAGGTTTTCAGTACGACTTTGGTATCAGAAAAATCTGAATTTCTAAGATTAAGCAATTAAAAATAACGCCAAATTAAGTTTTTACTTAAAACATAAGGGTAATAATTAAATTTAAACCGAAACATTGCAAAACAGTAAACGGCTAAAAAAAAATAGATACGTTATTGTTGTCTTTGTTATTTATTGTCAACACAGATTTTTAGCAAACTAGAGAGGAGAATAGTGCATAAAAATACACACATATAGTCAGAACTGAAATTATTATCGCCAAATTAAATAATTTTCGATTAACAGAGAACCTAGAAAAATAATCATAATAAACTTGATATTTTTATATAAAAACTAAAATGGCGGAAAAATAGTAAGTTAAATATAATAATTTAAGAAGGTACTATTTTATAAAATGCACAGGTTGACAAAGAAAATGAATTCGCCACTAGGCAAACTTCTGAAACATTAGAAATTTGTAAATGTAGTCATGGATAAAATAAACTTATAAAACCAATAAAACACCTCATCATTAATATGCAAATTGTATTTGTGTATTTATACAATGATAATTTAACTGAAAACTTGTCAGTGTAAAGAGAAAAATAAAAATATTGAAGTAATAGACATACGTAGTAACATTTTTAGAAAAATATTATTAACATTGTTGCCAATAGTCGATAGCAATTTAGCGTTGTGACCGTATTATTACATCGTTGCTGCAAAGTCTTGATTGAAGTCGTATGACTGCAGCTTTGTTGGTAATTATGATATTTCTCCAGGTAGCACTTGTAACCATCTTGTCATGACATGGAATTTTTATAAGGTATCTGAAGGATATATTAACAGTTTTAAGATATCAAGTGTAAACAGAAAATTTTGTCGAAAATTAAGAATGACCTTTCAGCTCCAAAGTCACGAAACAACTCTGGAAACCGTCGAAAACTTTACATCCACCTCAACTTTACACGTTTAACTATATCAAGTAATTGTTACAAAATTTCTTTTTTTGCCTTTGAAGGCTCTTAATATTGACTTCCGACCTCTGCACATAAATTCACCCCTACCCTATGATCTTAGAATGCCCAAAAAAAAATGTCAACGTACACAACGATATCAAAATCACCGCAATTAGCTCATCCTCCGCTTAATGATAATCGAATATTTATTACATTTTGAAAGTTTATACCTCTCTATATATATTTAGCATTACACTATCGATTCCTTAAACATTTCCAATATTACAAAAGCAACAATTAGTTGCCAATAGCACAAGACGGAAATAGGCTACAACCTTTTCTTCCGCACATTAACACTAATGTACATTTCGCGAGCCACCTTTGATTTCTAAAATCAAAATCCGATCCAATTTATGCTAGTTTATCTATATGCAGACATGCACCGTTAGGGCAATAAGGGGCGTCAAAATTTTTGAAAAAATATCAATAATCAGTTATAAATCGGAAAAATATTGAACGCTTAAAATGGAATTTTGTATATGAAAATATATTGCTAAAAGACTTTTCATGATGCAGTAGAAATGTTCACAAAAAAAAATACGTACTAACTACAAAACGTGCTCCGCGTGCCACGTACCACGTGCTCAGGGAATCCTAAAACACAATAAAACAATTATTCCAGAATTTAATAGACTACAAATATTATTTTACATCAATGCTGTTTTTTAAAATGTTGAGTAATGTAAAATTTTTCACTCAATGTAAAATAATATTTGTAGTATATAAAAAATAGAATAACATATTTTACTATATATATATAGTTACCGAACGAAAACCGAAAAACTAAAATAAAAGGACTGACACGCGACGGATTTTATAAAAGACTAAGAGAAATGATTACGTATTGTAGTTTAATAGCTTTATTATAATTACGAATTTGTTAAATCTTGAAACTAAAAATATAATGTTTTTCAAATACAGAAATATAGATTATTTATAATATAATATTTTGTGTCTGCCTACTGAATAATAGACACCAGCTAAGACATTGCTAAATAGACGTATTCATTAAAATATAATTAATATTTTTAAGAAATATTAAAAAAATGGGGAATGCAAATGGGTAGTTGAGATTTATGGAATATATAAAAATGTTATTGAAATATGGTTTTGTTTATCTAATTTTATTTTTGTCGCATAGTATTTTTTTACATGGCATCGATGGTTTGCTTCTCAGCACTTAAGTAACTAATAATATACTATTTGTTGCAAATCCAAACTTAGTAGAAACACACATAGAAAGAAAAAATTCATTTTATTCTACAAATGAAATTATCTCCTTATTCCATATTTTCTGATTTAAGTTGAGCCCTATGTCAAGTGAAAGTATTTATATTTTAGTATTAAAGGAACAAACAAAAAATTAAGCATCGCAATTAGTGGAACTATTTTGGATCCTACCGTTAAAAGTGATATTTTTTTGTTAGAAAGTGCCATTCCAGATGGGGTAACGCATTCTGGTCAACTATTTTAAAGTCGATTATTTAATAAACGATCATTCTTGATTTAAAAAAAATGTTGCTTGTTGCTTAAGATATTACAAACTGTAGTCCAACATATGATAAAATATGGTGTTCGAAAGTAAACAATGTTCAAATTTTTCATCTTTATTTTTTTGTGAAAGATGTCAATCAAAATAGTTATCCCAAAACCGAAGAAAAATAAAAAATCACTGTTTACAAGCATATACAAAGCATTCTGTTAATTTTTCTATTTTATGAATTTTTATAAATAAAATTAACTATAAGGAATTAAGTTATCCAAAAAATCAACAATAAAAATATGTGTGAAATGCCTTATGTACCAAAATATCATTACCTACTATTATTTTTCGAAAAGTACAAAAGAGTTTAATAAAATAAATAGCACAAAAAATATATTTTTTTAGTAAAAACATGCAATGCATTATTTTAAGATTTTATTAATTTCTATAGTATACTTGATAACATTGTAAATATAAATTAACTACTTGAGTATTTATGGGAAAAGTAGCATAACAATTAAAAATGGATTTTGTTTGTTCCTTTGAAACTACATGTTTAAGTAGTAAGTACTTCGATTTTCACACAACTTTATGAAAAAAGTTTTTAACAGAAATAAAAATTAAGAACCGCTTACTTACATCGCCGTATTTCTCGCAGTGAAAATTGTATTTTTAACTATTGAAATCTCAAAAAATATAACATATACAACAAAGGTAACTTATTGATGTTGTGTTTATTCACAGTTACTGTTTAAATTTTACTCAAATAAAATAATAATTTTGAAAAGCGTCTGTAAGACACGCATTTGTAGCTATCCTAACCCCACATTTAACCATTATTTTCATACACTTAATTATAAATATATAACAATTTTTATTATCAAGTAAATTTTTATTATAAGAATATTTATATCTACAGACATAATTAAAATAAGTAAGTATTTTGGTAGATCTATGCATCTAAAATTTTAGACAGCTTTTTGTAGCTGTTTGTTTGTTTTACTTTGATGTCTTTGAAAATACCCAGGTCCTATTATTTGCTAACACCTACATTATCCAATTATTAAATATTTAAAATTGTATGTCTGTAGAAGACATTGTTTCAAGAATACGTCAATTTTAAGCTAGTGTTTTATATCTTTATAATTAAGAACATTGTACGCCACATATGTATTTTGGAACGCACAAATGTTAACAAAACAAAGGTATATGTTTTCAATATTTGATCTAATCTAATTGGCCTGTTTACACTTTAATTTCTCATATTTCTCTTCAATAATCCATACATAGTCTTTATATTTTACATTTTGGACATAAATAAATATACATTTATGTTAATATCTCTTATGTATTTTCTATGATCTACGATAAGTTTTCTTTATTAAAAAAATACGAGCATAAAATTTAATCTTATTCGACATAATAATTATGGAAAATAGATGTTTCTGACTTTCCAAATGAATGCATTGTCCTATTCTGAAAACGTATACTGCACCGCAAGTATAAACTTAGCTTACACACGAAACACGAGCATATGTAAAATTCAATTTCTTGAAAACCGTAACACGTAGCGAAGTAAACTTTTTTTAAAAAAACTTTTTCATACTATCGACTACATTTGTCTCGATATAACTATAGTTCTATTTTCAATAATTAATGTAGCTCTCCGCATAGTAAAGTTTTTAATGCACAAATTTACTGGTATTGACTTTGGAACAATTTTTTTTCGAAAAGGCTTTAAGTTATTAAAAATTGGTATGTACCATTAGAAGCGCTGTAGTTTTTTTATATATGTTGTGAAAAAATTATGAACATAACTTGAATCGTTGATTTACAAACGCGATATATGTTTCGTAAAACATAATTGACAAATAACGTCCGAAGCACCGACAATTTGAATTTATAAAGTTGGACCCTACTGAAAAAAGTTGTAAAAGTCCATTTCAGATGCCGAAATTGTCCCTCTACAAGATGGTAAATGTTTAATTTAGTTATATCTTTATTAAAAAAAACGGCATAATTGAGAACCGATTTTACTCCACTAATAGAGTTGTGATTTCAGTGTATCTTTCGTTTTGTCTTCATCCCAAATGCATTAGCCTCTAGGCAGCACATATTTCAGCGTTTTGTCACAACACGTCAACACAGCCTTACTCTGCGCAGCGATATATCTGGTTTTAACAAAACTTGATCACGTGTTTCACCGTTAGCCTTAAGGTAGAAAAATATACGAAAATGGAAAAAGATTTTCAAAATGCAAAGACTTGATTCAAGCTGTGGAGTAAAAGCAAAACTATAAGTATGGTTTTATATAAGTAAGTACTATATTAGTACGAAACCTTTAGTACCTAGTAGGTATAAAACTGTGGAACAAATTCAAAGAAAACGTTGAAGTGATCACTGAGTTTTAATACTTAGTCAGTATTCTAGAATTTTATTATTATTCATTATAAACGCCACACCCCGTACAACCGTTCCCATCCATCAAAAATCCAGCAAATTAAGCTTGAGCAGGAGCAACACATTAAGCCTTTAGCTTTTTGTCAGTGGATAGTGGAAATTTGTCTGAAGTCCTCGGAATGATCATCCATCATGTCGAACGGAGTAAACGACGGAGCCGACGGTATTTACGGCGACACGTGTATTCATTTAGCGGCAACAAATCAAGCGAGATCCCGCCGACGTCTTCTAATCTGTGTTTACATTGCTTATTAACCGCAAATTATAGCCTGCTACTATACCCTTCATATATCTTTTTCGTCGCGGACCTAATCTTGCGCCTTAATCACCTATCAAACCCGACCTCAAATTTTATTGTTTTTGTAAGTAGATTAATGTGTGCACTTCTGAAAAATATATATTATAAATAGATAATCATGACATAAATCAATTTATGCTATAAAAGTAACAAAAATGATATAGTTATAACAAAGAATATAGAAATATGCTTTAAAAATGAAAATATACACATGCGAGTCATTCCTACATCAACGATGCAATGATGAACTAAAACATCACATACATGCGCTATGGGACACCACTGGCGCTGGATAGAACACCGCAACGAAGTTACTGGAATATTAGATGATGCCTGGAAAATTGTGAAAATTTGTCCAGTTTATAAATCTCAAGATCGTGCTTCAGTTACCAATTACAGACCAATATCAATTTTAAATAATATTGCAAAAGTCTTGGAGAGTGTCCTTTACAACCGCATTTATATGGCTGCAAGTAACAAAATATCTATTTGTCAACATGGATTTATGAATTGCAGGTCTACTACAAGTAACTTAGCAGTTTTTAGTCAATTTTTGTGTAACGCTTTAGATGTTCGGGGGCAGGTAGATACGATATATACGGACTTCTCCAAGGCTTTTGACAAGATCAGTCACCATATACTTATTGGTAAACTTTCAAGTTTAGGTTTTAACACCACTTACATAACCCTTCTAAAATCTTATCTACATAATCGTCAACAATTTGTGTACTATAATGGCTTTTATTCAAATACTTACTTAGCTACAAGTGGAGTCCCACAGGGTTCCAATCTGGGTCCTCTGCTTTTCTTAATATTTATAAATGATGTATGTGATAAGCTGAATGTCTTAATGTTTGCTGACGACTTAAAGCTATATTTACCTATTTCGAGTCTTGAAGATTGACTTATATTACAAAGACAAATTTGCATTTTGGAAGATTGGTGCGAAAATGTAAAATTTTAACTTTTAACCGTAAATTCAGCAATATTCAGTATCCCTATAGTATTGATGGTACAGTCCTGGAACGTTGTGAAACTCTTAGAGATTTAGGCATTTATTTTGACACACAACTTACTTTCAATTATCACGTTAACACCATTGTCAATTCAGCATTTCGCGCACTCGGGTTTATTATAACATTTTGTAAAAATTTTCAGGATACATCAGCTTTAAAATGCTTATATTTTAGTCTTGTTAGAAGCAAATTAGAGTATGCAAGCCTCATATGGAATCCTATCTATATCCACTATTCTCTAATTATTGAAAGAGTTCAAAAGTCATTTTTAAAATTTTTAAGTTTTAGAATTAACGGTGTATATCCCATTAATTTCGTTTCTTTGGAGAAACGTAGATTTCAGGCCTCTATTTTGTTTTTGCACAAACTCTTACATGGCAAAATTGATAGTCCTGTGTTATTATCTTATTTAAATATTCTTGTTCCTAGAGTAAATTTTAAATATCACAATACTTTCTTGTGTGAAAGAGCTCATACCAACATTCTGTTAAAGGTACCAATTAACATGATGTGCAATAATTCTAACAGTTTCTGATATGTGTGATATTTTTTGTTGAAGCATTTCTGAACTGAAAAATGTATGTTTTAGCTATGCATAACGTAATAATGCTCTGTATAATTAGTATTTATAAATTTTGTCTTCAATTACGTGTATGTTTGTGTATGTTTCAGCAATTCGTAATTTATAAATTCTGTCTTAAATTACTTATCATTTATTGAATTATTCTATTATAGTCTTGAATTTTTGTTGTTTTATGTTTGTATGAGGTATATTTTTTACCTATGTAGTTATTACTTAACATTTGTACAATTGCTCTATAAATGGATTACTGCATATATAAGAAGGTTGAGTCAAGCGGGACGAGCAGAGTTAATAGTTAATAGATGAAATACCCAGCTAACAATTTCATGTTCTATCAAAATCGTAAGAACGTTTCCAAAGCAAATTTTATAGAGCAATGTTTGTTCTAAGAACATTTTCGAAGCATTTTTGCAACACTTATATCATAAAAATGGGCACCTTTCTATAGAACTTTTTAGTTCTTTAAGCTGTTCTGTAAGGTCTGCAAGAATTACATATTGAATAAACGTTCTCGTAGGTCTTAAAGAATTTTTATAACACAGTTGCAAAGTAATCTCATAAAAATTCTATAGCAGTTCTAAAATACTAATCTTCTGGTATAGAATAAATAAAGAAATCTTATATAATGATTCATTAGCAGCGCATATTGTTTCGTTATACAATTGTTGTGTTGCATGGAGTTCTATTTGGAGAACTTTAAAATCGCTTAATTATATCTTTTAAAAACAAAATGTTTCTGTATCGCACATGTCAAAAATAATATGGATGAATTCATATCATTACAAATCGCTTAGTTGGTTTGTGTAGTGTCCATCAGGGAGCAGTATATTTTAATGCAGAAAAAGCTTTGTCGTGAAATGTGTACATAATGGTAATTATTTGACGCGTCCTCAGTTTACCTTATATTTCCTATGATGTTGGAAATTTTGGTTTCTAAATTGGCAAATTTAGCAACTGTATATAAAATAAATATAATCCATATTATTGATATCATTTCACCTATTTATACTGTATATATGTTTATGATGTTTTTTATTTCTTCACAATATAGCGACAGAAAGAAAGGCTTGTACTTCTAATATATGGATTCTTACTAATTTTTGTGTCGATCGCAATGATTATAGCAATACAGCTATACAGCTACTATAATAAACCTATCATTTAATATCCACAATGTTGTCATGTTTTACGATATTTCCTGAACCATAAGGTTGACTATATTCGAAAATAAGTTATATTTATAATTTATTTGAGGCGTCTTCATATTTCTTTTTTTATTTTATTGAGGTTTTCGCCTAATCTTGAAACTATACTGTTCTAACAGTAGGTTGAAAAAATTAATGTATTATGGTAATTTCAATTATTTTAATCTTGTTTAATAAAGCTATTAACATTTTTTAATTTCATCAAGTGTAAAAGAATAAGGTTTGGAATGGTATAAATTAAATATGTTACTAAATTTCTATAAGGAAAAATCAATTTCTATTAGTAATCAAATAAGTCTTTTCTACCGTAGTGAAATTTTCATTCTGCAAGCAGATAATAATTTCTGCAAGTCAAGACCATATTATACAAATTTCCCCATTATATTTTGAGCAAAATATTTCGTCCTTTTATAAACAGGTCTCATCATGGTGACCTAGTACCTATACCTACATATAAATGGGAGTTCTATAGCGTTTTTTATGGAACAAAAATAATTGTATTGCTTATTTACTCTATAATGATTTTATAACAACTGTATTATTAGTCTCTATAACTGCCTTAAACAGCTTTTTCTAAGTTCGATACCAGCTTTCATATTTGTAATTGGTTGTCCACAGCAGAATTGTAACTTAGCAACCCCTTAGATAATATTTCTATAAAGAAACTGTAAGCGATATTACGGAATAATTTTATAAGAGTTTTACAGTAATTTGATTCTATAAGCGCCGTGACTGTAAACTGTGTTACTGTACATATTTATGGGGTTACATTATCTTATAAATACACTATAAATTATTCTCTAAGAACATTCTTGCAACAAAAAATAATAATTCTGTTTCCGAAGGAAAAATAGTTTCATCAGTATATAGGAGAATCTAGAAATGCTATATCATTACGGATTATAAGAAGAAACTAAAACAGCACATTTTTTCAAACACTGATAATAAATGCAGTATTGCCGCTTCTTATGAAATAGCGCTGGAAATTGTCAAAGCGAAACTTTTGCTGATGGAGTGCTTATTAAGAATTATGAAGAATTATTAAAATTCCCAAAAAATTCGAAATAGTTCCATCAAACGTTGCAAGTCATGTGTACCACAATCATTATGTATCCAAAAAATTGCACAACACAATTAAAACATGTAAATATGTTTCACTTTTCCTGCATGAAAGCACTGTGCTATCAGCCAACTTGTAATTTTTGTTCGAGCTATTCAAAAGGACCGTAGTGTAGCAGATGAAGGAGGAATTCTCTCCATGGTACAACTAGGAGTACGGATATTTTTTTGCTTGAAATTAGGTATCAGACTATGGTGAATTCGATAAATGTTCCTGTATTGTCACTGATTGAGCTATGTTAGGAACTGGATTTACAGGAACAAAACAATATCAGTTGTCCTGTGATAAACTGCATTGTACACCAAACGACCCTACGTGGAAAGTCCTTACGTCAAATGAATGTCAAGAAAGTATCGTGATTTTTTGGTGGAAGTAGATAGATAGACATACGGGGATTTGTTATTTTTCCACACCGATATTCGTTGGTTAAGGGCGCCGTCACCGTGTATTAGCAGAGTAGTCTATAGGACAGTAAAATTTATGGTTAAAAAAATACTGATAACTGAATATTACGTGATCTTACTATGGTTAAATATGGCGATAATCAAAACAATGTGCATATCTACATAGATAATTTTAAGTTTACCATTCTCTTCTACAAAAAAGTTAACAATATTTTTGACTGTAGCAAAATACACATAAAGGATGAACTTAGGAAAGGTTTGTAATCATTTTTCTTACTTTGGCTTTTAAATGTGAAAAATTAATTGTTGAAGTTTATGTCGTAAAAAGAGTCAATAAATATTTTAAGAAAAAAATCGCTACAATTTGGCAATATAAATACTAACACTACCTAAGTTGAACTTTCTATTATCCAATAATGTATAATTCATTTTGGTAATTTTAACAGGGTTTAAAATTCCTAACTTTAAAATTACATCGACATTCCACTATTTTAGACCACAGATATGGCCACCTCAAACACTGTTTACAACGTTTTATTCACTCTACGCAATGAGATTACCATTTTTTTTTAAATGAAAAGTTACAAACGAAATGAAAATGAAGTGAAGTTCGACACTATACGCAACTGGAGCATCAAATTGTAAATGAGACATTTCTATCAGACCCTTGTATTTCTAACAGACCTGGCATCTCATCTTAACGAATTAATTTTGAAGCTATACGAGAAAAGCAAAATACTGCCAGTTTATAAGGTCACATAAGATGATGTAAATATAAAATTAAGCTTCTCAAATCAATCATGATTTTCATCTTTTTTTTTCAATCTGTAAAGAGCACTTTGAAGAAATGAATGATTTTGAAAAAGTTTCATATATAACTCAAATAAAATATATTGACACAATTGTAGAAAAAATTCGATTTAACAACTTGCACAGTATATTATACCTATACATTTTTTCAATTCAGTTTTTAAATTAATAATACTTATTGCAGTACTTCTTATCACAAAAAAACGGCAGAAAAATAGGTTTAAAATCTCAGCAAAATGTCACCATATTCCTACGGCTGCAATATATCCAATCTGTGCCTATGGGTCACATCAAATATATTTGACGCTACTTTGTGAGGTTAGTGATACCATAAAATATCAATATAATTTCCTAATATTCATGTATAATACTAACAACTCGACACCAATGACAAATTAGCCTTTTTATTATACCGCACCGTTTGGTTCTCTCTAGCGGTAGACTGGAATAAAAATATAATATTAATGTTGCTTTAATACAAATTTAGAGAAGCATACGTATATAATACTACTGTAACGATATTTTATTCACTACTAATTAAAAATGAAGTTAAAAGTTCTAAGAAGTAAAGTATTTTGTGAAACAATTCTATGCAGTTTTATCCACTTTTGTTTTTCACTTCATTAGCTCTTATAATAAATACACCAATATTGAAGTTTTTATATGTAATGAATTTTCACACCGATCGTGAATGAAGTAAACAAAACTGTATGTATATCCTAGATATTTGTTTGTTTTCCAATAATCTAGTAGACTTTATTAAACAAGAGTTCATTAATTAGGCTACTTTAGCTAACCATCGGTAAACGAAGTTACAATACAAAAAAGTTTATTAACTACAACGACAAGTATAATAAGTAGATCCTTTATTCAGATTTGGAGTAACAAATATTTAGTTTAGAAAATCCAAGGTGCATTTATATTTTTCTTGTGCCGGTCTATGCTTTCTACTATCTGCTTTTATTGAACATTTGTTGCCTATCATTAAAGGTTCTAAGGCACCTAAATTTCTATGTTCAAAGTCCCCATACTCAACCAGGATGTACAAATTGAAATCATCTGCCAATTTGCAAACTGAAATCTCTAATGCCTACTAATTTGGCGTAGGTGTGTGTGTGCGCGCTCAATTTTTATTTCTGTAAGTAAGTACGTATAATATGATTTATTTTTTCTTTTTTTAAAAAAGACGCCCTTCCTGAAGTTATTGGTTTTGAAACAGAAGTATTAACCATATGTGTTACCCCTTCACTGAAAGAAATACTACTGAAACGGTTACTACAAATTTGTGCTTACAATTTTGTTGTAGAATGTTTATTCTACTACATTTATAGTTTACAAATGTAGTAAACCATAAAGTTCGTTACTGTGGTAAATGCACAAGTATTGTAAATTTTAATATAATTATAAAACTTTTTACTGTATTTTGTAATAAATGTCATATAGTAAAATCTAAAATGCGGGTATGGTATAAAATAACAATATTTATAAATTGCATTAATGCAACACTAACATTAGCAAAACTACAGAGACGCAACTGTATTATTTACTATAAGCTGTATTAAAGTGCAGGTGGTCATGTGCAAAAATCAAAAAAACTTACCAAACTTCACCGAACAGTCCGAATATTACAGTCGACTCCCGAACAGCAAGGAGAGAAGTAGATTTGCTATTATTGCCTTTGTACATATTGGTTACGAGTTTTGTTTTGTTAATAGTGTGTCTACTGTGTGTGTCTCAAATTTGTTTCTACAGCAGTTGGGAATAGTTTGAACTGTGAGAAATAAATGTCCAGCCACTCACTGGTAATTCGTTCTTAGCTTGGCTGGTCGAATATATCTAGCAATTTCAAACCGTTTGTAATTGTTGCAAAAACAAACCTGTTGAATAAAGAAATACCTAGATATTATCCATTAATAATACACCATTAGACAATATGTTAATAGTAATTCCGAAGTAAGTATCCTATATCTATCCACATAGGTCATATAGGTTCTAAATTCTAATGTATATGTGTTAGACTATTCTAGTCTTTGTGATAATAAACGCACAAAACTTTTAGTAAATGATACAACAATATATGTAATATTTCTGTTGTAGAAAATTAGTGTTTGGATATTGTTACTATAAAATTGTAAGCATAATAGTATATAAAATAATACTACAAGTTGTGTTAGGAGCTATAATCACAACCAATTGTAGTACATAGATCTAATTGTATAACCGATTACTATTCTGTTGTTTTTTCACTGTTCTTTATTTTCAAAAACATGCTTAATTACACTATATGAAATAATAAAAGCTGATAAAAATGTCATTCTACCAAAATCATCTACTTTTCCGTGTTTTTCATTTGTATATGCATTCAATGAAGACTTACCTCAACAGTGTCAAGCAGGGTTTGAATACAACTTGGAATGCCTACAAATGAGGAAGCCTTAATGTCTATGCCAGCTGGGTCTCAGCCAGCTCCGTACGAAATAATGTTGTACCCATCTTGACAAGATCCTAAACAAATTTAATTTGAAGCTTTATTTACAGAATTTAAAATGTTTCGTTATGCATTCTTCTTCAGTCTGCTGATCTGATTCTGATCAACCACTTGTATTGACTTCCCGTGCTTGGACTGCTATTGGTAAGAGTCTCAAATACCTACTTTGCTCAGTTGATATCATTACACCATTAATAGTTTTATAATTCTATACGATATCCCAGTCTATTCCAATTTAAACATCACAACCCAATTTTTTCGCAAAAAAATAATTAAAATTTTTTTAAACGCAGTAGGCCATAAAATCGATTAAAAATAGAATATACTGAAAAAAAATTGAAATTGATTCGTGCTCTATAAAATACGGCAATGATACTGCTGAAAATGGAACATATTTTATGCAACTGGCGACTTCGCCATAAATTTCAAGAGAGACACCAATAGGAGGGGGAGCTAAAAACTCATTTCTCCCATAGATAACGCGGCATTACCAATTTCACTCTCTGTTTTTAAGTCATCCATAAATTGAATTTTATTTTTACATGTCACTTCGCATTGAAAAACTTACGGAAGTTGCAAATTGTATATATGAACATAGGGTGGATCCACAACGGGAAATAAAAAAAGTCAAAGGAAGATAAGGCGTCTAAAATACAAATAGCACAAATATGCCTGATTGACTAGTTTTCTGGTCTTTGTTCCTTTTTACTTCCTGATAGAAATTCGTCAATTGTTTGGTTCTGTATGATTCTTCTATTTCGCTCATTTCCCGTTGTAAGAGGAGCTTCTTTTTCCTGTTACGTACTTTCTTAACTTCTTTCCTTATCTCCTCATACCTTCTTTTATTTTCTACGCTCTGTTGTTCCAGTTGCCACTTACTTACTTGTCGTTTTCTTCTTTCGCCCAATATTCTTTCCGTTACTGTTTTAATCTATGTCCATTCCTCATCTATACGCTCTTTATGTGGTTTTCCCTCTAACACCTTTGCCATTTCCATTTCGAAACTGGTCGCCACTCTTCCATCTTTCAACTTCTGTATGTCATACCGCTTTCGCTTTTTCCATTCTGTTCTGATTTTTGGTGGTCTTTCTTGCTTCTGTTCTATTTCTGCGACCACTAAAATATGATCACTATCTGGATCTGCTGCCCTAAAGCTTCTTACGTCCTTTACACTGTTTGTGTGTTTTCTTTATATCATCACGTGGTTGATTCCTTGCCTTCCCATTTGGTGCTATCCATGTTTCTTTATGTATGTTTTATGGCCGAAAGCAGTACTCACTATTTTCATATTATTTTCCAAAGCAAATTATATTAATCTATTCCCATTATCATTACTGTCAAATCTCGGTATACTTCCAATTAGTCTATCCAGATCCTCATAAAACTTCGTCTTAATATCTGCGTCTTTTATTTCTGATGGCGCGTGTACGTTTATTAAGCTGAGGTTTCTAAATATTCCTATAATCCTCATTCTGCATATTCTGTCCGAAGCTCCCTCAAACTGTTTCACATCGTTTTTACACTTTTACCAAGAACCCTACTCCTAACATTATATTATCCGTGCCGCTATTAAAAAATATATGGTCTTCTACTTTCCTTGTTGTAATGTCTTTCTGTAATGCCAATACATCTAATCTGTATTATCCATTTCACTAACTAAATGTATTAGGCCCCTTCCACAAAAGTCCCTCTAACGTTCCATGTGCCTACCCTTATATTACCCTCTTTACTCCTAATTTTATTTGTCTTTATTTTCATTTTATTAATTCTTATTCTCACTCCATTTCTCTGCCTGGTCGGATCCATGTCTCCCTCTACTTCATATTCAGTTTGTTTTTTGAACCCTCCTTCGCATAACTTATTTTGTTCAGTCTACCTTCGCCTTTATTCCACTTCCAGATTTCTCCTTCCACTATTAGTTTAAGTAATCCCATTTTTACATTTTTCCCTTTTGCTTTTTCTTCATTAAATGTTTGTCTGATTTTTCTTTGTATATCCCTTTCTTCTTTGGTCAAATCATCATTAATAAATATCTTACCTCCTTGTCCATGTTTCAGATGACTTTTATTTTGCATCACTAATATTTTACTCTCCTCGCTTCCCAATTCAATTAAACAAGTTCATTCGACTAGTTTCCGCGCTTACTGAACTACTGCCTCTACTCCTATCTCCTTTACTATGAATTGTTTCATTTCCTCGTTTAAACGGTGCTTATTCCTCGCATCTATCAACATACCCTGTACTATGTTTTTCCTTCTTTTTTCACTTTCCAACTTCTCTATTCTCACTCTGCTCAAACTTACTTCTTTCGTTAGTTTGTTTATCTATTTTCTGGCCTCTTCATTTATTTCTTTTAATTCCTCTATTTCCTTTTTATAGCCCCCTTACTCCTTTCTCAAGTTCTGTATTTCTTGTTTCAACTGCCTTGTATTTTGTCTTTGTATTTGCTGTTCCGCTTTAATATGTTTTACATCTGCTGCTAAGTTCTTCATTAAATCCATTATTTGTGAAATTTTTGACCATCATATCCTCTTCTGCTTTTGGTAGAGATCTTAGTGTTTTTTTCGACTTTTTAAATGAATCCTCTGACCCAAACCCTCTTTTCCGTTTCTCTTCATCCGACGTGTAGTCGTCTCCATCCATCTCTTTCATATTGTCTCCCTTTATTCTACTACTACTTTCCAGAAATTATTTGAGGCTACTTCTTTAGTAAGCCATCCCTATTGTTTATCTATGGTTTTTGCATTTCTGTTGATAGCCGGCTCACCGCGCAAAAAGTCAGATTCCAGTCAACCCGTCGGAAATCGGACTCTTATCGGTATAACCACTAAATTTCGCTTGCTTCACACTTTTACCTTCTGGATCTTTAAACTTTCCTAGACTACACTATAAGCTATAATATTGACTACTTTTAGCACTTTACTATATGTTCGCTCGTTATTTACCAGTTATTTGGGTTAAATTACGGAGCCTAAATCACTAGTGTGGTGACACTGACACCACAGCACCGGAGCCTATATAACAAAAATATATTTCATATATAACAACCTCTTTCCATATTTCAGGAGAGTTTGACCTTATTTTATTTAGCAAATTTTGTTTAAAAGTTCATCTTATGACCATAATAATCATTATCTAAAAATGATATGTATCATAGTCTCATAACTTAATTGTGAAAAAAATCGCAATTATAATTTTCTATAACCACCACTTCTAATAATACAATAATCTACATCTACGTATCCTTTTTGTCACGTAATGGATTTTTAACATTTTGTAATTAAACAACTTATGTGTGTGAGATGTAGTGGATCTATTTAGGCATCGAAAAGGTTAAATATATCCCGCCCTCTGTCATGTCATCCATCTCTCACCCGACTGACATACACCAATTTAATTTTAGACGAGAAGGCATTTGCGTTGACGCATTGCAACTGTTGTTTTAAGGATTTCCCGCACACACAATGAACAAAACCAAATGAATGTCGAAATAAGTCCAATATTGCCAAGTTCTGTTTTTAGTTCTACCTATCCTATTTTTAAAATAGCATTGTATGTCAAGCGATAAAAATGTTTCACCGTAAATTAATATAGACGTGACATTTATTCTATTAATCATCATTAATTCAGATAATCAAAACATGTATTATTAATAACAACGTTAATTTTGCATGGATTAAATTATCTAATATTAATTTCAACGTTAATTAAACTACCAATAACAAAAATATTAATATTTCTTTTTCTTCTTAAATACTGGCTTTACGCATGCTGCGCTGTGTGATATCTACCTAAAATTTACCTTAGTGTACATACATATAATATTTTCAAAATTCTTTTAGTTATTCTCAAAATGAATCCCAACATTTGAAAAGCGCGTCTAACTGTGTTATCTATACAAATATCAAAAACCAACTTATCATATGACTCCAAGATCCTTAACACTATAAACCCTTTCAACAATACTGGAACCTATAATAAAGTTGTTCTGAAAAGTATGCCTGTTTCTAGTAAAAGAAATGTAACTGCACTTTTTAGCATTAATGATTAAGTAGTTAGATTTACAAAAACTATCAAATCTATTAATATCTTCCTGAAAGTCAATAACATCACTATTGCTTGAGATTTGTTTAAACATCTGCATAATCTGCATACAGTTAGATATATTATATATATTGAAAAAAATAATGGACCTATATAACTCCCCTGAGGATCACCCGACATATCTTTAGTTATATCAGAGTTGTGATTCACAACGTACTGAGCACGGTTCAATAAATACGATTGAATCCATTTTAAGTAAACGTTTTAGTAATTTACACTGACACGGTAATAATAAAATGTATTTGTGAAACTATACAGGGTGTTAAAAAAAGAGTGTAAAATATTTAAGGAGGTAATAGTATGAACCAAAATAAGCAGAAAAGTCTCAATAAATATGGGTCCGCAAAGCAACGGTTGCGGAGATATGGAATGTTTTATGTTTTTAACACCTTTTTTTATTTTGTATTTTCTTATAATAGTTGGTTGATATTTTGTGAAATAAACAGTACGTATTTGACAGTTGTTCTCCGGTCACAAGTTTTCTTTTGCTATGGCTGGTTACTCTAACAGACATGCATTTCATGTATGGTTCTGCTAATGAGAACGCCACCGAAGCGCGACGTCTTTATGTTGACGTTTATCCAAATCGCCAGATTCCTTCACAACGCATGTTTGGAAGAATTCACCAAAGATTGCGTGATACCGGTTCCTTGAGCAAACACTGCCATTTATCCGGAAGACCAAGGTCGGTATCCACTCCTAGAGCAGAAGAAGAAATTCTAGCACTGGTAGAGCAGAATACAGGTACGAGTGTGCGGAGAATATCAGCCGAGGTAGGAATTAGTGGTTCTCTTGTTTTAAGAATCCTTCACTAGTAACTGCTTTATTTATACCATGTGCAACGAGTACAGACCTGAAATCCAATAAATGATCATCAAGCACGTTTGGTTTTTTGCCGCTGGTTTCTACGTCATGATGTTGAAGACCCTCGTTTTCTTGCAAACATTCTTTTTACTAATGAGGCCGGGTTCATAAGAAATGGAGTGTTTAATTTTCACAATACGCATATTTGGGCCGACGAAAATCCTCATGCTCTGATAGAATCTGGACATCAAGAATTTTTTTTTCATTAAACATTTGGATGGGTATTGTAGGTGACATGTTTCTAGGTCCTGTTGTTTTACCAAACCGATTAACAGGCGCTGCTTACCTCAACTTTCTGCAGAACACACTGTATGAGTTTTTGGAAGACATTCCTTTGAATCAGAGGCAACAAATGTGGTTTCAGCATGATGGTGCTCCATCTCATTTTTCCATGGCCGTTAGAGAGAATTTACACCAAACTTTTCCATATGGATGGGTAGGACGGGCCGGACCTGTTTTATGGCCTCCAAGATCGCGTGATCTGAACCCTCTAGATTTCTTTGTTTGGGGATATGAAGACATTAGTGTATGGTACTCCTGTAAATAGCCTGGAAGAGCTGCAGCTACGGAGTAATCAAAAGTGACAAGAAATCCAAACCAAGGAGGGTGTTTTCGAAAGAGTTCGAATATCGTTGAGACGAAGATGTCGTGTCTGCTTGGAAATGGACGAAGGGCACTTTGAGCATCTTCTGTAACTTTGTTTTTTGTCTGTTAAAAGCTTCCTTTGTCGGTTTATTCCTAATAAAATAAAATGTGTGAAAAACGAATAGTGGTCCATATCTCCGCAATCGTTACTTTGCGGACCCATGTTTATTAAGACTTTTCTGCTTATTTTGGTTCATACTATAACCTCCTGAAATATTTTATACTCTTTTTTAACACCCTGTATATTTGAACTGGAGTATAAAACTGATATTGAAAACCACTGTTATAGCAATGATTAAGTGTTTACTTTTATACAATGTAATATAATGTTCAGCGTTTATAATTTTGGAATGTATCAGTCGGTAGTAATCAATTTTTATTATTTCGGAATTTTAACACGATGTTTAAAAAATGGAGCAAAAACCCCTTTTCTCCTGGACAATCAGCGCCTATGAAAGCTGTCGTTCGAGACGGCTTCGAACTGTACGGTTACTTTTCGCGGCGTTGATAATTGTAAAAGCAATGCAAATAAACATTGTTATTAATAATAAAACCTAATAGATATCAGATAATCCGAATCGCTGCATAATTTTATATTCGTTCTGTCGTTGTAAACTGTTGCGAAAACCGCAATCTCTTGTAATTTCCCAGACACCTTGCCACCAATTATTTGTTCTTAGTAACGCTTCTGATTTTGAATGAAAATGTCAAACTCTACTAATAACAGTACAGCCTTCCAAACTACGAAAATTATAATCATTTAGTAATAATAATAAAATTAAATTATTAAAGAATAGTGCTACTTTACCCTGGAAAATTAAATTTCAATTAAGTAGTATTTGTATTTAATTTTGGGTAGCAGTGTAAAAATACCGAAAACATTTAGGTAGAAAAAATTTATTTATTTATTTATTTATTTATTTATTTATTTATTTATTTATTTATTTATTTATTTATTTATTTATTTATTTATTTACTACACAAACCCAACAGAATGTACATTCCATTTACAGGGTCGGAAAAACAACATAACAAGAAAAAAACAAAAATTACATATGACACACATACAGGGCGAACCTTAAATAGTTTAACCAGCAGTATAGTTCACTGTGTAGAACACATAATTAATATTTTTTTTACAAAAAAAAAACAGAAATAAAAGTAAAATTTTAAATAAATTTTATAATTTTTCTGTAGAAAACTTGTTGAGTACCGCTGACTTTCATACATTTATGAGTCATAGCACTGCAGATTGAACGTGTGGTTCACAGTGTTGCCAGTGTTACACAAATGTCTTTGCTTTTCTTGATATTAAACGCATACGTCAAGCTGCTATTTTGTTATTTAATATTGTGTGTACCTTTATTTTTAAAATTTGTTTTACTGATTAAAGTGCGAAGTCACTTTATGGTTCTGGACAAGTATTTTTAAAATAGAATTTAACCGTATTACTTTACTATTACTTTAAAGGAAACTTAATATTTATATTAGAGGAGATATGGCAACCTCGCAACAAATCATATGGTTCATTAGGTTAGTTATGACAGCGGTCCTCAAAATGTGGGTATGTTTTTAAAATATTAATATCTCCGTAAATATTAGACATTTTTAAAAATGGCTTTCACTATACTGATCTATATGTCGAACTACACCAGCAGTTAAAATATTTGTACTTGTTTAAGGTTCACCCTGTATGCAATTAACAAAATTCACAAGATTTCAACAAAATAAAAACACAAATGACAAATGGCTAAAACAAAGACTTAATTTGACTAAATTTACAGTTTAAAATATCAAGATTATTTTAAATATACTGATAGTTACGGCACATAGGTGAGTTGAATAATACATTAGTCCGGGCATTTCCGAAATAGAACAATGATGCAGAACGAGTTGATCTGGTAGATGCCTTAAAACTAATCATCTCAAGGAATTGCGGACAGTCAATTAGGCCAATCAAGTATTTGTATAGAATTACTAAGCTTTGTATGTTCCTGCGTTGTTGCATTAGCTTGCACTCAAAACGATTTAACAATATATCATGATCGAAGCCAATTGGGGGGTAGAAGCAAAGTTTACAGAATAAATATATATATTTATTCTGTAAACTTTGGTAGAAGTGATCTATTTTAAAGCTTATAAATTTCAAAAATTTTCTCTGAATAGCTTCGATACTGTTTATATGTACATCGAAGTAAGGACTCCAAACAACACTAGCATATTCCAATTTAGGTCGGACTAAAGTATTATACAATGTCATAAGGGTACCCAAATCACCAAAATCTTTAGAGTTACGTATAACAAAGCCTAGCATTTGTGAGGCAGATGCTGTAATATTCTGAATGTGATCTCTAAAGGATAGGCGTCAAACGTTATTCCTATATCTAAACTTATCTGCACGAATTAAATTGTTTCCATCGATATTATAATCAAACACAATTGCATTAATTTTCCTGGTATATGAGACAAGTTATTTATATTCAGTTGTCATTTATTTTTATCGCACCATTTTTGAATATTATTTAAATCATTCTGAAGACATAAACAATCAGCATAGCTATCTACTCTATAACTTCATATCGTCAGCGTAAAGGAGAGATGGGTAATGTAGTTCATTAACAATATTAAATAGGATGAATAGTAAGGGTAAAATAATCATTAGTGACATTTTAACTCCTATTTCGAAATTTCTGATTTATGACTCACTTCCTGCTTATTCCTGATTAGAATACGCAATGTTTAGAATCATATTTCTGGAACTGGAAGGGTATATTTTAGTGATATGCAGCAAATATAGGTTTTTGTACTAAAAGTCACTTATTTTATAAAAAAGGACCCAGTGTACGAAGTTACCGGGCCAGAAGTGTTTTTATAGTGACATTAAATTATGCCTACCAATTTCAGGTTAATATACTTACCTACTCTTCATATTAAATTATAAAAAAAAATGTTTAACCAATTTTCAATGGATGCTTGAAAATACTTTTAATTATTTCAACTTCGGCATCTTGCACTTCAAAAACGAATCATTTTCATCGCAAAATCTGATATTTTGCCAGTTTGTAACTAAATATCCTCATATTTCTTTGGGTAGGTTTCTAATGAGACCAAAAACTAGTCTTATCTTACACCTAACGTTAAATAAGCTTAGCTCCTTTAAGAAATTAATGATTTCTTTGGATGAGATTATGTTCAGATCCTCCGGTAAGAGATGGATATGGAAAATCTGACATGTTCATTTGCAGGACAGTTACATAAGATATGTTCTGCGGTTTTAACAATCTGTAGACATAATCGGCAGTCGGTCTTTTCGACAGTCCAATTAACCAGCGGTTGACTAAAGTTCTGAGGTGTATCTTTATCAAATTGCTCTCTTATTCGGACGGGTCATATCTATTTGACAAGTCCATACCTTTCCCAAAATTACATCGGTAGGATGCAAGAGCTTTCAACGCTGATTGCCTGTATCTGATAAAATGTTTATCGATTATAGTGTATATTTCCGTCATTTCAGCCTCCATAAACACATATCAATGGCAGATATACTTCTGCCTGAAAGATAGCAGAAAGGCTTATAGACCACCTTTTAGAGGCATGTCTGCCTCTAAAAGGTCCATTCTATCTCGTTACCATTCATTCCTTCCAGGAAATTTATAGTTGATATTTGTAGGCATATCATCTGAGTAGGGTGCTGTAAAGGTTAGTCTTCGTCAATATCCATAAACAGAGTACAAACTCCTAATTCCCTTCGCTCCGTCAACCCACAAACTCATGAGTGACGTCAGTGGTATTTGAAATGAACTTGCTAACAAATTTTGGCTTTTATTTGAATTTTGAAAGTATCCATGTGTCGCGTGTTATTATTTTTGTATTACTGGAATTATGTTTGTGTCAGTTGGCGTAATAATTGTTGTTCTGGATACTGTTACGTTTTGGTTGTTATTTCAATGCTGTTGAGAAAACATACGGTTATGTCAAATCTCAAATTATGTCGCGTTATAATTCTACTTGTAAAATCAAAATGAAAAAAGAAAACTAACGAATCTAATACTTTTCATGGTATTCCAAAAGAACCTTAATTAAGAAGAGAGCGGAATGGAAGGTGCTAAGATGCAATCGAAAATATACTTTTTATCTAGATAACCAAAGAACTTGCAGTACACATTTTCGTACAGAATAGTTTACAGATATGTAATAGAAGAAAAATGAACGCAGCTTCAAAGACAGTATAGCAATTATTTCAGTATTTTTTTTTTGCCTAATCTGAAGTCTACATCGTGCAATTATTGCTCTGTGAAGACTGTTTCATCAAATATTATTACCAGTATACAGGCTCTTCACATCATGAGCAAAAACAAAATAGATAGTAAGTAAACTTCCGAAGTCGAAAGCCACAATAAGACAAGTATTGTCACCAAAAGTTCCAGTTACCAATGTAATTTTGAATTATTTAATCAAATAGGATTAATGTACCCACAAAATCGTACATAAGCAACTACCTAAAGTTAACTAAACAGTAACTGAGATTGCGTTGTTGCACTTGTAGTTACTATTTGTTTGTGACAATTTAGTGAAACTATTTTCATATTGCGTTTCTTTTATATATTGCTTAAGCAAATAAATAATGATTGTCAAGAAAATAGTGATTTTTTATTGTCTCAAATTGGTGCAACTTCCTACTTTCTGATCTGATATATAAGTACAGATGCGGTCTATGAAAGTTCTAATTACGGGGTAAGTTTTTATTTAAATAAGTTTCCAAAAGTCTTCAACCTTTAATTTCCAATACCGAGCATAATGTAGATGTATAAATTTGTTATAAGGCAGGTTTTTAAATATTTGTTATCATCAAAATTGCTATCAAGATAAAAATAAAATTGATAGAGGCGTGCTATTAACATTGTTTAATTTTTATAGTATTTTATCACTTAACTTAGAGAGCAAAATATATTATTATTATTTTACTGTATCTGTTGAGATATGTACCATATTTCAAGTATACATAATCTACTAAAAATAACTTGTCCATGCTGGAAGTAAGTTATAAAGTAATGATTTGTAAGGCAAACGCATCTTAACCGAAATCTTGAGTCATAATTTGTATAGTCTGTTTGGAAATGAAAGAGATAAGAACCGGCCATGGGCGTGGTAAAATTTCATTTCAGGTAATTATCGGGTAACACTAATGCTAACAGGTAATGGGTGCACATTAGTATATTTTACTGGATACATCATACGGAAGGAGCCAGTGTATTGTGACAGATCAATCCAGTCTTAGAGCTGAATAGGAAGACGTGCTGGTGCAGTAGAGTTAAAATTCGACTTGTGTTTAGTGACTATTGTGCCAGTGGATATAATATTGTTTGGGTAAAATGTCGAGCTTATCAGATTACGTACCTGCTAAACGCGTGAAAAGATGTGCGCTGTCTCAGAATGAGAAGATTATTATATTAAATGTATTTAATGCATTGAAACACCAAAATCCTACTAACAGTGTTGACGACATCGTGCAAAAGTGTTAAAAAATGACAGAGATTGGAAAATCGACTATCTAAAGACTTTTAAAGGAAACAAAAAATGAACAAGATACTGTAAATCCCCCAAAATCATTTACAGGGAGGTCAAAAGTCGTTATAGATGATTTCTTCAAAAATGTCATTCGCAGAAAAGTACACTCATTTTATTTTAAAAAAGAAATACCAACGCTAAACAAAATTTTAAGTGAACTTCCAGAGGACAACGATTTGCCAAAAATCAGTAAAAGCAAATTATGGGCCGTCTTACGATAGCTGAATTTTTGCTGGGAAAAACAGAACAGGAAGTCAGTTCTTATCGATAAAGATGAAATTATTGGCGAATTGGCGAAGATCCTACTTAAGATCAATTAGAAAATTCCATAAGGAAGGGAGGAATATTTATTATCTAGACGAAACTTGTGTCAACGAGGGATATACTGTAACAAAAGTATGGCAAGATAAAAATGTAAAAAGTTTTCAACAAGCATGTTTGGATGGACTTTCAACAGGGTTCAAGGCACCTTCAGGTAAAGGACGAAGATTAATAGTGACACATATAGGTAGTGCCAGTGGTTTTGTAGATGGCGGTTTACTTTTATTTGAATCTAAAAATAGAGGTGACTATCACGAAGACATGAACGCAGATGTTTTCGAAGAGTATTTTACACAGATTGCACAGATGTTGGATCTTATTCCTCCGAGGTCTGTAATTGTCATGGATAATGCCAGTTACCGTTCACGACAGACCGAGCGGACGCCTACGACTGCTTGGAGGAAATCCGATGTAATTCAATAGTTATCCAGAAAAAACATTTCTTTTAAAACAAATATGGTGAAAAAGGAACTTTTGACACTTGTCAATCTTAATAAAAATCAGAAAAAAATATGTTATCGATGAAATGGCAACAAATCGCCAAATAACGGTACTACGGTTACCACCTTATCACTGTGCACTTAATCCAATCGAATTAGTCTGGGCGCAGGTAAAAGGAGATGTAGCGCGAAATAATACGACATTTAAATTAAGTGACGTGAAAATTTTGTTAAAAAATTCCTTGGAACGAGTAACTGCAGATAACTGGCAAAGATGTATACATCATGTACAAAAAGAAGAGGAGAAAATGTGGGAACTCGATAATTTAATTGACGTTACTGTGGAACCTATCGTTATCAATCTAGGAGACAAAGATAATTCATCAGAATGTTCAGAGGATGAATTTTAATATACCTACTTTTTTATTTTCTTTATTGTACATTTATACAACACTACATTTACTCACCATAATTTGAATTTTCAAAATACATATATTTTTGTGTGGAATAAAAGTATATTCATTAAATTTAAATAAATATTTTGATAATAATATTGAATAATTTTATTTGAATTTCTAAAAACCCTCTTAACCCGGTTATGATGCTTAAAGTAGCTTCATGTTTTGAAATGCTGTTTTTATATTATTTACTTATAAGACAAATGGACCGAGAAATTGAAGCGGCATAGACAAAGACGGATTGTCGGGGATTAAATTTTAGCTACCTGCTACAATTTAGTACGGTTCGATCACACAAAGTTTATTTAAAAGTACACCTCATCTATACCGATAATACATAATATAAAAATATTGAATATAAGCACCAGTACTACATTTATTTACTATTTGCATACATAATAAGCTTTTATTACTCTCTTTCATTTCTAAACAGACTATAGCAGCAGCGGAAACACTTGGCATACCTTACGTAACTACTTAATTATAAATTAAAGAATAAACTGTCTTTTTGTGATTCGTTGTTATATGTTCTAAACCATTAATAATATTGTAATAGTACATACATCCACATAGAAATTTTTAAAACTACTGAAAATTCAAATATAATAGTGAGTTGAATGACGAAAATCATAATTAAATACCACGTCATCCGGTGTCAAAAATACTGCAATGCTAGTGAACGAAAGTTTGTAGGTAACCTCCTCTGTTTCGAGATCTTGAGGCTTTGGTACGTTTAGTGCCGCTGTCTCAGTCTGTATACTGTCTATCTGACCTCATTTTCCAATAGTTTATATGGAAAAGTGTTAGATTATCAGAACAACTGACGACGTGGAGCTACTTACTCTCAGTGTTACCAGGCAAGCAAACCAGAGAGTTGGTCAACCTTTGAATTAGATCACCAAAATATCGAGCAATACGTGATCACAGACCTACAAAGGGTACAAAGGGTCTTGTGAGCTTTGGGAACATCTGCTTCCTCTCACACCAGCCTACTGCCCCATACTTTCAGAAGAATAGATGCAATTTTTCCTTCAGAGATTCCTCTTATTATTTCAGTACTGTTAAGCAAGAACATGTTAAAATCTTGTAAAGAATTGGACCATTAATATCCCAGAAACAGCTTTTTGTGATTAACACTTTTTCCACGTCGCCACTAATGAGTTCAACGTAATTAGTTCTTTAACAATTTTTTGTTAAAATGTTATATTTCAGTAATATTTTTGTTTTTTAGATGTTTTGAATGAAACAAAACCTTTACAATAAAAATTAATCTGCTCAGTTGAAGAAAAAAATCACATGCACTGTAGCATTGACATATTACTCTTATCTATGGAATGACGTCACTGCTAATAATATTTCTCTATATAATTTACAAAGTAATTATGTACCAGTTTTAAATAAACAAATGATTTTATGGGTTTTGGCAAAACCCCAGAAATAGATATACTTTATTGTACTGCAAAAACAATAATTTGTGTTCCAATAGTGTATCAAATAATTTTTACCATGGCTTAATTTATGACAAACCATAATTATACAACCCCTCTCACAATTTTATAAAATAAATGATCATTTTTCTTGTTGGGTAAACAAACGCCACCGTAATTCTACTTGATCGTAAAGAAAGCGATTAATATGTATTAGGAAATAGAACGGTAGCAATTACCGAAATAAATCAATTAAAATGATATAGAAAGTATTCTCTCAGTTGACACAAAACATTATGCTTACTAATAACTTTTTCCTTAAAACCAGTAATGAATACAGTATCAAATTTGTTAAAAACATTTTTCAAAGACATTTAACACTTTATATTGACACCTTCCTACTACTAAAGTCTGTACATCATTATCTCGTTTGTTTCTTTAACTACCTACATCCTATGTGATGAAACGTCAAGCTTCACAGCATTAAAATATTATTTTCATAGAATAAACATAGCGCAACAAATGTTGCTGCTAATAAAGCGTCTTTATTCATGACCATTATTTAAGTACTTAATAGATACCACATTATATATTTAAATATATAAATAGGAAACATAATTTTAGTCAGGCTGCAGGTACTTTTAGTTATTCTATTTGCTTTTTGTTATTTCAAAATGAGACATCCGTTAGCCCTTACAGCAACTTCCTTCGAAAAGTTGACGAAACGTTGGAAGAAGGTTTGTAGACACTTGATTAAAAGGTGTGTCCTGTGAGAAAATTAAGAGATTTTTTAAACCAAGTAATACATAGGTAATACAGATTGATTTAGAACTTAACAAGAAAAAAAAATTTTTGAATGGTCAGAGGACTATTATAAATACGATTTTGTAAAAATAAAATCAAAAAGAACAGTTGCAAAATGATTTTTTATACGACTGCCTTGCAAAAGGGGGTTTTGCACACGGAACACACGCTCTGAAAATGGTATTTTGCACACGCCGTGTGCTAAACATTTTGCACACGGTTATGTCATCTTTGCACACGTCTCTCCAGATTGTGATTTTTGTTTGATGTTGTCACCCAAATTATGCCGGCCACAATTTTAGTCAATTCTGGCTCAAATCTGCTTGCCCTCAAACGCCATGGAGGGTGGAAATTCAGTACAGTTGCCGAAGGCTACGTTGATGACTGTTTGAGAAATAAAATGGAAGTTTCGAAAAAGTTTCGAGTCGTCAGTGTCTTCTGCTGCCACAGAACCAGAACAACGATCGTCTACTGGAATACAACAAGAAAACAACGACCGACCGCACGCTGAAAAACTGCACTAAAAACACGAAACCAAAAATATTCTCTATTACCGAAAACAAGGTGCACAGTAATACTGCTTTTCCAGCGTTACCTTGAAGGAATGTTCAAATGTTACCATAAATATTAAATATTAGTTTCTTTTGTTAATGCGTTAGCAATTTTCTTAATAAAAACGAGTTAAATTAAAAGTTGTATTTAATTTATTTTGTTAATGCGTTGGTAATTTTAGTAATAACAACGATTTAAATTAAAATTTGATTTTTGTGGTCTTTGTTTGCAGTCGTATAAAAAGTGTCATAAAAAACTCGTTTGAAAACCTCTTTGCACACTGCCCGACTTGTGCCAATATGTCTCGCTCGTGTGCAAAGAGTCGTTTTCAAACCTTGTTGTTTAATATACTATAAAAATACACTTCTGCACGGTACTGGAAACCACTGTAAAACCTAATAAGGTGTATAATCGGCGGCCGGAAAAACACATTGAACGAAATTCCCCAGGAAAGAATTAAATCACATTTTACATCATCTATTTTAATGCACCAAATTCAACTGCTTTTGCCGCAATTGTTATTAATTATTAATAGAATTAATTTGTGGTTTTAATTAATAAAATATTTTGACATACTTGATGTTACAACAAAATTTTGAAACCGTCTTACCCAGTTTCTACAAACTAACACAAATGTTTCTGCTTCTTGTCCGCTTTGAATTTGTAACTTATTGGTAGCAGCTAAGATACGTTTGCGCAAATCATCAATAGTGTCCACTTCGGTGCAATATACTTCATTTTTTAAATATCCCCACAAAAATAAGTCTAAATGATTTAAAGTCAGGAGATCGTGGTATTCTGGTATTAATCCTTGGACACGCTGTACATGGTACGGATATAATTGAGCCTCGTGTATGATACAACACACTGCTGTAATACGCCGTGGACGCTCTGTACCAGCGATGTATAGATTGAAACTACTAGAACTGCATTTTTTTTCTCGGAAACTATAAGGATTATACAATTTCTTTTACGATAGCAATTCCGTTTCATGACACATATATTCCCAAATTTGTTTAGATAAGTTCTGAATCATCTGTATACGAAAAATTGTACTGTTTTATGTTGTATGTCAACAAATAATATTTACATCTATTAGATAGCTTCATAATCATCATCATAGGAAAATAAAAAATATTTTTTCTTCAAACTTGGTATGCAGTCGTCATAATAAAAGGTTAATATTTTGGTTAATATGGCGTAAGTATGAGGCCTTCTTCACCTTTGAATCCCCTAAACTTCTACGCCAATGATGATAAATATATTTTCGGTACAAATATTAAAATTTCCTGAAAAAGCGTTCTTCAGGAAATTCACTGGGCAGCTTTGTTTTTTCAGATATTTTGACTTATTTAGTAGTAATTAGAGCGCGGAAAAGTATTCCTGCTAACAGGACCGTATTTAGGGGGAAAATAAATAGTGAATTCAATATAGTTGAAAAGACTTTATTTTATATAATTAACATCAATTCTACAAAATAAAAAACAAGTAAAACAATAGGAATATCTATTATAAAATTAAGAAATCATAGAGGAACATCTGTACTAGAACTTTTGTATCTGAAATTAATTATAACATGTTTTTCTAAATTGGACATTGTAAAACTCTGCCTTCTGTCACTTAATAAATGTTTATATAAAGAGAAACTCCTCTCTACGTCTGTGGATGTTACAGGACACTACTGCAATAAAGGTGCTACGTCCTTGTATACTCCAGTAATATCGCCACTATCCAAAATTTGAACTATATCTTTTAGTTTTGATAAATCGGGATTTTTTTGTAGGGCAGTTCTAAATTTTTGTTCAATTCGAAATCCTTGTTGCAAATTTTCTATTGAGGATTCTACATTTTCCAATATTTGTAGAGATCTACTGAGGGGCAAATTAGGGGTTTCGAGGTTGTTTATGGCGTCGTGCAAAACTGTAAAATTTTGTTTTAAAAACAGAAGATTTTCTTTGAGAGTAGGATTTTTTAGAACAACTTGGGCACTTCTAATATGAATTGAGTCATCGAGATCAAATTCTTGAATTACTTCTGAAAGTATATCTATATATGATGTATAATAAAATGCCGCTTCTAGCCAAGTGTTCCATCTGGTTATAACAGGTTCTGGAGATAATGGTATTTGTGGATATTTTTTATGTAAAGATAATACTCTTGTTGGAGCTTTAAGAAACACTTTTTACAGAAGATATCAATTGGTTTACTTCGGGAAAGAACTTTCGTACTTCTTCTGTGGCTCTATTAAGTCCATGGGCTACGCAAGTAATGTGATATAAATTGGGATATACTTCTTTTAGACACTGGCCTGCTTTTACCATGTATGATGCCGCATCTGTTAGAAATACTAGAAATTTATTCTTGTTACTTTCATACTGTTCCCTCCAAAGAAATTTCAGAGAATTGTTCACAACATTTACAATAAGGGCGTGATCTGTCCATTCAAGTTCTTTTGTGCACAGTAAATAAGCCTGCGTACTTTCTCCATTTAAAATTCCCACAACAAAATTCACTATATAACGTCCACAAACATTCGTTGTTTCATCCACCGTCACCCATATATAATTGTTGTCAACCGCTTCCCGTATCTCCTTTAGTACATTTTCATATACCATATCAAGGTAATTTTTTCTTAAGGTTGATTCTGATGGAATTTCTTGATGAGTTCATTCTGCTAAAAACCGCCGAAGATTATAATCTTCTAATTTCCTTAATGGTATGTTGCTTGATACAAATGCCTTAGTCAATTCATACTTCCACTTATCTAAACTTGATGTTCCACTTCGAGCTACAGCATGAAGTTCGGTTTGAATATGTTTCTTAATATCATTTTTGCAGTTAGGGCGAAATTCTCTTTTACAGAACACGCACTTTACAAAGTCGTCACGAATTATAATAAAACTGTTAGGTTCACTTTCAATCCACGATTGCAATAAACTTCTTCGAGTGCTCCTCTCTTTGGGCATTTTGGCATCGGTACGTAGGTACTTCTCCGCATTTCAAACTATAAAACTGGGTTTCAGCTCAATCGGCAATTTGCTTATATATTATTCCAAACCGAATTCTCTAGAAACTTCGGGAAAATTCTCAATAATTCTAGATAAATGGAGATTTTGGTTTAATCGATATTTAATTCACCGATCGAATCACCGGTAACAACAGTGCATCTTTGTTTAACTCATAAAAAATGATAAGGACAATGGCACTGGGTTGGTTCGCGGCGCGTGCCGTTATCCCCACCCCCACAGCCGTCTGTACCTCCGTGAGCAGTGGAGACTGAAGAGTGGAGAGTACCTACAACAAATTAAATACGCAGCCAGTGTCAGGCTGGCCGGGCGCTGCCGGCTGCCGCAATGATGCACTATGCAGCGAGTCTAGCATTACGCACTAGCCAGTCGACCTTCAACCTTCGTTTGATGCGAGTAAACTGTAATAACTTTAAGTTGATTTTGACCCTCGTTATGACTAATAAATAGTGACTGTAAAACGCGATTGTGATTTTAAATTATCTGTCGGCGTCTAACAAACCCGTTTAAAAAATAGGTAACAATACTAATCACAATTTACTTTATTGCGCGTGAATAAACATTATAAAATTCAAAAGTTCATTGGTATACTCATAGTAACATATTGTAACAAAAATGTACTGAAAATATATTACAACAGTCAAATCTGTCTGGTCACTCCTAAGTGCGGTCCTGTTAGCAGGAATACTTTCCGCGCTCTAGTAATAATCTATCACATACATAATTTACAGTATCTACGTTATTCTGAAATACTCTGTAACAAACACTTGTTTCAAACATAATAAGTGTCGTTACTGGACGGATTATGTTCTCCTCATATTTCTAAATTTGATTAAAAATTGAACTTAAAAGTAGAACAAACATTTGCATTATTCGATTAGATTGTATTCAATACATTACTGAAATAAACCTTTTGTTACAGTGAAAGTCTGAGAAACAAACAACAAAGAATCCATCAACATGGCGGACGTAGCCAATAGGAATATAGTTTCAACAATAGTTGGGGCCGAACCCAACAGGACCCCGTTCCATCCACTTCACACACCGCGTCAATATTATTACAGTGCCCCTCGCCTACTCTGATGTGGACACCATTGTCCAGTTATCACCGCTTAAAATAACAATTGGGGAAGGCAGCTCCACTATCGCCGTCTCTGGCTGGCAACTGGGGAAAGAGCGGGACCCGAACATCGGCCACATAGATTAAAATCCATGGATAACCTCTTTTCATAAGTCTTACAAGCTCCCGAAGCTGTCAATTTTCTAAACGAGTGTTTTCGTTTCTGATGAAGCGGTGAACTACGAACTACTGGATTTTATTATTTCGGATAATCACATTCATAAGGTGTTAGGTATACCTAGTATTTGCTTTGAAGGGGTGACTCTCTTTAGAGAAATATGTTGTTCGTCAACTTTTTAATGTGTTTACTTTAAAAATATCATGTAAATTAAACGCACACGTTTTTTCAAAGCTGTTGAGATACAGGGTTAATTTGGCTCTTAGTCATTGTTAATATAATTAACCATACATTATCTAGATCCCAACCAGCACATTTCTCGGACTGCAAAGCAAAACAGTGTTTTAAAAGGCAGGCATGCCAATTTCTATTACAAATGTTGTAAATAACACAATTTAGTGTCAGAAAGCAACTTAATACATTAGAGAATCGAAAATACATTAGAGTTCGGTTTTGGTATTTTATCTCAAACATTGCTATCCTCTTATTTACCTAAAAGAAAGCAATTTGTGATATATAACGGCTTTATTTCTCCTTTATACCTGTCAACTTCAGGAGTACCGCAAGGATCAAATCTTGGTCCGTTACTTTTTCTCGTATTTGTGAATGATTTATGTATTCTTAAATGTCGCAAATTTCTTTTTGCGGATGACTTGAAATTATTACTTAATATTGATTGTTATCAAAATTGCAAGAACCTACAGTCTGATTTGAACCGTTTAGAAGCTTGGTGTAACAATAATGATTTGTTTCTGAATACTGCAAAATGCAAAGTTATTTCCTTCAATAGAAAACACACAGAATAGACCTAGGTATTCTTTTTCTTACCGAAAATTTTCTTTTAATCAACATATAACATTAAAAAAAGATTGAAGCTACTGAGATGTATGATTTTATTATTAGGAATTGTAAATCATTTACAAATATTAATGCATTAAAACTTTTATATTATAAAATTTAATATTAATTTTGTTTCCTTATTATACCTGCTATAAGATAATGATTTTTAGAGAATGCAGAGAAAGTTTTTGAAATTATATCATACAAAAATAAAGAGGTTTACTCTGCAGTAGGTGTATTGTATAAATTGCTGGCAAATGAATTTGATTTGGATACATTGGATTTAAGGCTTCTCTTACTTTCTTTATACAAATTATTGCAAAACCAAATTGACTGTTCCGAATTGTTGAGTAAGCTAAACTTTCATGTCCCTAGACTTCGTGCTCATAATCTCACTTTTCACTGTGCAACAACAAGAACTAATATACTATTTAAATCTCCAATTTTTGTTATGTCTAACAATTTTAATGTCGTTTTGCGACATTTATGACTGTAAATTCAAATAACTTGTTTTAATTGCTATGGAACATTTAGATTCTTATGTACTTAACTATAGTTTGTTACCATATGCAACTTGTTTCAGTTTGAATTGTTCTACGTATCTGCTGTATTATACATCTTGTTTTTATATTTATTATTTTTTATAGTGTTAGGTTTACATACCCTATTTTTTGTAATTTTGCTTTGTAAATGGATTTTATGTTGGGCAATAAAGCTATTATTATTATTCATATATAAGTCACAGGAATGTTCTTAAAACAAAATTATAAAACTGAATTAAGGTTGAATTTTTGTCAGAGAACGTTTATAGCCTTTTGCTATAGAGCAAATTTGTTCTTTTTTTTGTTTCGTTTTATAGTTGCCTTAAAGCCTTTAGCAGCTTCTTGATACTCATTTAAGAGTATCTATTAAGAGAATCATATGTATTATTTTATAAATGGCATAACCAGAGAATACAATAAAACATAAATGTGTATGGTCCTTAACACCTATAAAAGATTTGTTCAAGCAAGGAATCCAAGCTGATTCCAAACTGCCAAAATCATTCATCCAACTACTTCTTGCACAATGTTTACTGGAAACAAATTCATAACTTTAATGGTCGAATATTTCTGACAGTTTGAAACCATTCCGGATTCCTTGCTTGAACAGACCTAATGCCAATTTATAAGAACTGTATCTATTGTAACTTATTTTGCAATATCTAAAAAGTATTTATAGACCTGAATTACCTTTTTGAACACAAATATGTATTCATCATACTCTGACTGGCGATATTTATTTGTATAACAAGAAATCAAGAAGAAAACAATGCATCTTCGTAGGTGGGTATGTTGTAGCCCTGTTTACAGCGGGGCCACATTTCTTTTATTAGTAAACATGTATCTATTACATATTTTATTGTATGCTACTCAATAAAATAACAAAACTAAAATAAGACCAAACATTAATCTTTTATTTCGATATTATTATACTTGAAATCCAATAATGATTTTATTCGGTACTATAGAATTAGTAGTTGCGACGTTACGCAATTTTTTTTTATTATCAACATAATTTTCGATATTTGGTCGCCTTAAAAATAATTATTTTTGCGATTTAGTGCAATATATAGTACAAATATTTAGTGTAGTAGGTATATAGTTTTATTATTCTTAGTTGCAGCACATTTTATTTCCTTAGCCATTTTGGTAGTTTCACGTGATATTGGATAAAACTGAGAATAATTTTGCTGTTAAGAGATCTAATTTACAGAATTTTTATAATAGTTTTGTAGTAGTATCCCAACTACCAAAATAAATTTTATAAATATTGTATAAATTGCTATAAAATAAATTTTATAGGAGCTTCAAATTCATATAATGTGGTTAAATATCTTTATACAATAGGTACTTATAGAATCTAAAAGGGCCCACTTTTATAAAACACTTTGGTAATGTAACAGTTCTATAAAAAATGTATATGTTACACACAATACTGGAATTCGGACAATGTCCGAAAAAAATATGCAAAACTAGTTCTGACCTCCAAAAGATTCCCATACCCGAAATTATACATTTAAACGGTTTCTGCATATTACAAAATACAGAGAACTAGTTCTGGGCATTATAAATTGTTCAAAACTAGTTTTGTGCATTTTGAAATGACCATAATTAGTTCTATTGATTTTATGATAGTTACATTAATTAAAAGTAGGGTTATGCCATTTTTGTCATTATATTTTCTGAACTCAAAACTAGTTTTGCATACTTTTTCGAAAATGGAGGAAACTAGATTTGGTCATTTAAAAATGCACAAAACTAATTTTGAACAATTTATAATGCCCAGAACTAGTTCTGCTATTTTACAGTAGTCAAAAGGCGTTTAAACGTAAAATTTCGGGTATGGGAATTTTTCTGGGCTCAGAACTAGTTTTGCATACTTTTTTCGGACATTGTCCGAATTCGAGTATTGTGTGTAACATATACAACATTTTTAAAACAATTTTATATAGCAACTACAAAAACGTTTTGTAGTTTGTATTTTGGTATTGTTTAAAAAAACATTATATTTTTTAGTAAAGAATATTAAATTAAGTTATTTTAAGATTGGTGTACAATGCAGATTCATAATTATTGATGTTTTAATGTATTTATTAAAAACATATTATCAGTTCAACAATCTCATTTTATTGATAAACTATAGATATGTTTGTGACAAAAAAATTATGGGCTTTAATTTAGACCATATTTTGTTTAAAATTATAAAAAATAAATTTAAAAAATTTTAAAATTATGCTTTCTTTAATTTATACTATTATTGTATAATTATATTTAATGATCTTGTTATAAAATAATCTTTCAAAAATAGTAAAATCATGTTTTAGATATAATTTTAAGACTTTGAATTAATTTTATATAATGCCGACAGTCGCTGATCCAAATATTTATTTAAACATGGCGACTTATATTAAAACGATTTTATTCCTTACATTATATTAAAATTAAGGTTAGAATTTTATTACGCGGAATATACAATAATTTTGTTTTCTCAAGCCACAATTTTGTTTTACAACATATTTATAAAACAGAAAATATTTTTATAGATTAAACACAATTATACAACTTTTTTATAAGTAGGCGCATTTCGAGCCTAAAAAATAATGTTATTAATTTTCTTACATATCCTTAATGAAACATGTTAATACAACTATTTTACTATTTTATAAGGTTATAATTAAAAGTCATTTGCCCAAGTATACGACTCTTACACAATATGTTTACAATCCTTATATATTTAAATATTGTATAACGCATTATAATACTTTTATAAACATTTTAAAGGACTGAAACTTACTTGTTCTATACGAAACTTTGTAAAAACTACTATAATACAATTTTACAAAATTACTTTCTTCAGAAACAAAATTATCATAATTATTTGCTTTATAAAATCAAATTGTTCATTAAAAAACGCTATTCGATAGTTATAAAATAATTTTACTAGGATATGTTTGTTGTTTTCAGTGCTAACTAGTCTTAAATATTACAATATTGAAATATATTTATTTGAAGTGCTTTATACTAGTTTTATAAGTGCGTATATAATAAATTTATTAGAGTACCTGAACTACCTTCTTATAGTTTGCTTTATAAACGCTCTTACATTTTTTATAAAACATTTTGTGCTGATTGGGATGTTACTACAGTAATATAAATATATTAGTTTTGCTTTGTACAAAATTGAAATAAAACGCATATGAATTCAAAACAATTGTAGTTTTTATTCCCATCTGTACAATGTGTCCGAAAATGATCAATATATGAGTAAAATTAAGACCACTTATACTAAAAAACGATAGTGAAGTGTGTTCAATTTTAAGCAAACTGGTAAATTCGCAAAAGAGTTATTAAAAATATTTAAGAAATAGCTTTAATTTTCTCTGGCCTTTCCGGTCACCCCGTATGACGAAATAGTAATAGCAAGGTAAGTACTTATAAAACAATACTAAATATGGTGTGGTCCTATATACCTGGTGTATATAGACTTGCTTGGTAAAATATCTTTTTACATTTTAAACTATATACCTATCTATATACCGGGTATTCCCTCTAAGAATTCCAGCGCATATATCTCAGAAATCACTATAGCCAGTGCGACGAAATTTAGTGTACAGACACTAGCTGGCGCGTAGAATCTGATGATAACATCAATTCTCATACAGGGTGTTCCATTTTTCAGGAAATTGATTTAATTTTGATTTTTTGGTAGTCAGCCCCAACTTATTGAAATATACTTAATTATGAACACATTCTGAAAAATAAACATTCAAAAATTTAAAAATTCAACATAAAGAAATGCCTCCAAAAAGTACCCAAATTTCATTGTCTTGTCATGTGAAATGTGTATAGCCTTGAGCCAGACTTATACAGAAGAAACTAACATCACTAAACGTCGAAACTATGAATTGTCAAATATTAATGGCATAAAATATTTTATTTGACATAAATGATGATAAATAATGTATTTAATGCAATTTACACATGCACAATGGTGTTATTGAGACTTCTCGATACAAGTTTTGACTTGAATTGAGGCTGTAGCATTGGGGTCGCTGCGCCGACGCAGTCTTTCGTTACTGCTCCGTTCAGCGTGAATATTGTGTAAAATATCTGTGGATATTTTTAAATTGTTCCATTATAATGTAATAAAAGTTCATAAATTGTTTTTTTATGTTACTACAGTGTACATGATAATTAAGTACTCGTATTTTTGATCACAAAATAGGTAATTTACACAAGTGTGTTAGTACTTAAAGAATATTCCTTTTTTCCAACTGCTATAATAATTATTGATTAGTTATTTAGCAACAAATAAATTCGAACAAAACGATTCCTAAAACTTTTTTATTATAATGTGAACGTGTTTGTCGTTGAAAGTCAGAAAATATTACTTATACTTACTAAGCATAACTTAGAAATATCTAGAAATGATTGATGCTTGTTGTGTCCACATATTTCAGCACTTTATTTATGTTTCTGATGGATAAAGTATGTTCAAGAAGAACTCTACATCTGTAAAATAGTAAACAATGTACTACAATTTCTGTATTTCTTATGATACAGAACTAAAATAAAACAAATGATTTTTGCTAGGAAGAATCTCCTGTAAACTTACTATACCCAGAAGGTACCTATCACATAGTCATTTAAAGCTAGGTAGTAATTTGTAATTATTGTTTTTATCTTTCAGTTATGTGTGCGTAGTGCTACAAATTATATTAAAACAAAACGATTTATAACATATGAACACTAAAAAGAATAAGTGAAAAATATTAAACAGATATTTTCATAGAATTAATTCTAAACATGAAATAATGGATAATATTATAAAGAAGTCCCTAACTATAGGTAAGATCTCATCTATTGTGGTTGAATTTGTCGTGTTCCCACTGCCAAAAAGTGAAGTTAGATATTTATAGAGTGTTTCATTAGAAGGTTAGTAAATTACATTATTTTCTTTAGATAATTATTGAATAGAGCTTTGTCTGTGGAATTATTCATTAGCATACCTAGATGTTTGGTATCAGAGAACATACATATGACTTTATTGATAGGAATTGTAGGAGATTTGATTTATATTAGCTTAAAATACCTTTCTAAAACAGTAAAAAATACAGAATGCATAAACTCTTGCCAATGCTAGACATTTCTGTAATTGGATCAGGAACAAACAGAATGAAAATAATGACTTTTGCAGCTCACTCTTATTTAGCGATTAGGCGTGTTTTACAGAAAATAGTAATAGATTTGCATAATGGAAAAAGAAGAAAAACCTTCTTCAATATAACAACTTCAACACATCTCGGAATTGCGACTTTAAAATGAAAAATGTTATATGAACCACCCCCACTATTCGTTCAAGGTCAACTCACATCTCAGTTTTTTTGAAGTATAATTCGGGGCACCCTGTATATTATAAAATGCAAAACTGTATTAACGTAATTTGTTTGCAATTTGTTTTTTGTACCAGTTATATGATAATATATCAAAACTAGAAGGGTTCCAATTTTTGTCTTTAGTGAAATTTTGAAGTGTGCTGTGGATTCTCTGTAAAAGAGAAATGTGCGACCTTAAATACAGTGTGTTTTTAAATGAAGTAGAAAAAATGAGACGATTTAACCTAACATACCTATATCCCAAGTCGCATAATAAAAAGATACAGGGTGTCAAAGTTAAAATTGTATTTTCAATATTTGTAAATAACTTTGTAAGAAATCCAAATATTTACATAAAATTTGTAAATCGGGTTTTTGCGGGCGAGAAATTTAAATTTGTTTCTAATTTTGACGTCACTAGTAGAGGGCGCCACTTGAGGCACATCATGTTTCTTTCAATTGGCAGAACTTTCTTGCAGCTTAGTGTATCCATTTGACTATCGAAACAATCGATTTTCCTACCTGTTTTATTTGAAAAAAGTATACCTTGCTGAAATCGGTAAGACTATCTAAAAATATAAAAAAAAAATTTTTTTTTGACACCCTGTATGTTTTTTATTATGCAACTTGGGATATAGGTATGTTAGGTTAAATCGATTCATTTTCACCTATTAAAATACAATCCATGTTGGAATTTTTTGTTTTTGTTTAAGTAAACAGAAACTATTAGTAAACAGAAATATTTATAGAAAAACTAACATAAAATAATATACATAGGTACCTCATGAAGAACTATAATACTGTAAGTATTACAAATAAACTGTACCCATTCTTGTAAAAATAATAATTTTTTGCATTAGAAATTGATAACATCTGAAACATAGTTGTTTTAAGTGATTTCGATAAAAATTAAGTACTTACCTACCTACAGAATTGCAATAAACAAATCTCTAAGAGCCCTTTCGGACGAGGATACTGTATCCGAGATATGCAATCGCATACAGAAAATACACTCATTCATATTGAGCCTTTCACATGCAGCTACTTGCGGGATATAGTTTCCGGCTGCAAAATTTCCGTATCTCGTCTATCGTCGTAAAAATTATCCAAAAAATCACTTGAATAAAATAACCTTAGTACGTCATGACCTACCAACTAAATCAGAGTAATTTTTTCAACAATTTCATCTAGAAGACCACAACATTTAAAAAATCATTAGAGTTGTGTAATAATGTTGTGTGAGTCGTAATTGTAGAATTGTTCTACTTCTTATTTTATAATAGTGTAGGTAGGTATTTATTAGTTAACAACAATGATTCGTTTTTATATCTACTTACTATTTGGGGAAAAATGGTAGAAAAATTTCTGAAAAAATGATGTATAGGTGAAGCAGAATAAATAAAAAAATACTTCGTAGCACATTTAGGTAGTACTTTATATTCTAACCCATTTCATTTTCAAATGTAAGAACTTTGATTTTTTAAAGCTGCAAACTTATGGATAACGCCATCGTAATATGGTTCTGCACTTATAAGTTCATTTAATTGCATTATTAACAATATTTGAAAATTTTACCAAATCTGTAAAACTGGCAAGAAAAACATGGTACTGTAATGGTACCCATTTCCAACAAAACACAAAAGGAATCATTACAGAGATATTTAAACGAATTCAATTATTCGTAATATCTCTCCGCAATACCTGCTAATTCTGGTCACCTATATGTGTCCTTGTTGCCATAGCAGCTGTCACAAATAAGGCTAAATGAACTGCAGTAGATTCTGTAAATTAGAATTTATACCCATATTGATTATATTATATTTATTTTGCTCAATTGGTTTAAATTTAAAAAAATGAAAAATGAAAGAATTTGAAAGCCCTTTGCAGCGTTTCTGTGAGATATAATTTTCAAAATGAATAATCCAGATGAAAATGTGAAAAATACATAAACGTCTTTAAAAGGATATAGATCCAAAATGTTTATCTTCTTCCTGTATTAGTCGAAAAAATACAAATTTTCGTTTTATTCATATTGCGCCATCTGTTTACTATTTCTATGTGAGACTATATTTATTAATATTTTCCCTCACTAGATGTCGACGAGACAATACTTTAAATGTATTCTGTACTGCAAAATGCAAGCTAGAGGTAATAGTTAATATAGAAATAACTAGGTGGAGATACAATAGAAATTTTGACTTGAGAAATCATAACTCATTAACCTAAAAGTTTGTCACACAAAATGAAAAACAAAAAATATAAAAATGTATAGCCATTTGAAATGTTTGTATTTTCCTTTACGTTCAGTAATTAGGCATACAGTAAGGCAACATAAATATCTTCATAATGTAGGTATGCAAAATAAATTATTTTCAACATTTCAGTCACACACTTTTTCAAAAATAGGGTCTACCAAAGTAAGTAATACTTATTTCACAAAAACATATAAATATTTCAACTGACTTTTTATTTAGTTAAACAAATCAATAAATGGAGAATATACAGCAGTTTGTGCTCTATTATATCGCTCTGGTCTAAGAAGTATTACACAACTACATAATTATTTAAATAAGCGAAATATCCATACCACCCCTAGTTTTTCTCAAAATCCCCCTAAACAAAATGGTCCTGGTGGACAGAAGCCAGATGATGAAGATAAAGATAAAATATCGGCACTCTTAGCTAAGGCATTTTTATGGATGTTAACAGCGTATATGGTGATTGCAGTAATATCACTAATGTTCCCAAGTAGCAATCAGCCAGAGGTAAAGACCCTTTGAAAATTATGTGATGTGTCGTGGCATAATAAGAAATATTATTTTCTTCATAGGTTGTTCGTTATGTAGCTTGGAATGAATTTTTATATCAAATGTTAGCTAAAGGTGAAGTAGAAGAAATCATTGTTAGACCAGATATTGAAATTGTTACTATTGTCTTGTACGATGGAGCTGTCATCAAGGGAAAAAGGGTAAGGATTTAATAACTAGTTTATATGAATAAATTTTATTCAGGGGTGGTTCAGTCATAACATCATTATAACTTTAACCATGCAAATCAATAAGTAACTTCAGGTAATATGGCTCTCCTGCTACACAAAAAAATTTCTAATGATGTAGCCATACGGTGTTTGAGTGTTGAAGAAAAACAGTATCAGGACCACATGCATAATAACTTAATACTTCAGTGTGTATTCAAATAGTTAATCACATTTCCTGCATTTTATTCTCAAATTGGGAGATCCCACCACACATTGGATTAGGGATATATGGAAAAAACAATGCTGTACAACCTGCAATTCGCAATAGTTAGAGTATTTCTTATTGTCTTGTATATCGACTGCATCACTTGCAATACGAATGTACGAGCATTTTACCATCAACACTCGGTCTTGAATGTGATAGAAGCTGTTTTAAATTTAGTTAAATTTTGCAATTGGTTTCAAAATCAAAGTGCAGATGATCCCAACTTTATTAACAAAATGCGTGCGGTGATAATTCAGAGGTCATACATCACGGCTGACGTTACGCAATTGTTTTTACCGTTAACATAATTTTCAATATTTAGTCACGTTAAAAATAATCATTTTTTGCAATTTACTGTAATATATGATGTAAACATTTTGTGTAGTATATAGTTTTATTACTCTCAGATGCAGTTTCTTAAATATGTTGATGAAAATACAATGAATTATTCTTTTGTTCGTATGACGTTAAGTCATCTGAATTCTTACCATGTCTATATGGACAGATGAGTTGTTCTGTTATTTTATATGTGCTAGCATTTTATACAGGTAGGTCTACTTTTTGAAAAGCAATAAGTTCTTAAGTATACGTAACTACAAATTGAATAATGAATTGAACATATTACTAAAAATTCATATTTGCTTATAAATATGCAATGTAGATGTATTGAAAATAATAAATTATAATAACCTAATATTCAAAAACAATTATCTGTTTATCTATATTTGTTCGTATTAACAAATAAATAAATATTTAAGGCAAAGAAATGTTATTCATTCATGTATCTAGGTAAAAAAATGTCTGTTTCCTCTTTGTCCCTGCGTACGTAGTAAAACCTAGTTTATTGACCTAATAATTCGGTAGGTCAAGATTCACTGTTGCCGTTTTGTTTATCACTGAATATGTCTCGGACTATTTTTTGTCGACAACACAACGGTTTTTTTTGTATTAGTCAGTATTTAAATAAGAAAAACTTTTCGGCCTCTCTTAATAATTTGCCTAATGAGTATTGCTTTTTTTTGTCTTACTATTTATATAATGAAATGTAAATGGTTTATTGATAGTTAAGTTTAATATTAAATATCTTTTAAGACTTAATATTTTAATTGTATACTTTCAAATACTAAAATTATAACATTCATTACATATTTTAACATTGCAATACTTGGAGAATATTTAAATTTAGCAACATTGCATCAGGTCGACACCGAGTTGAACTGAAAAGAGTTTAAACAACGATTTGAACATATTTTGTATAAATATGTATCTAAAAATTTTCTTAATCGAGTATTCATATTATACTTATATTTTCCTATATTCTCTTAAAATGTATGACTCTATGACTAGAATTACCCTGTATAATGCACATATTTTCCTTATTACCTTTTTTGGTTCTCAAGAAATATTTGTATCTCAGGTAAGTAGGTAGTAAAAATATTTCCAGCGAAATATCTTGGTTACTATTGTGCTTATACTAAAAAAAGATCTACAGGGCACATTGATATTATATGTAATTCAAACTTGCGTTTTAAATAGAACACCCGATTACATATATAGTAACATAGGAACCTTTCTCACAATTATATAAAAGTTTAAGTGGCCTGCCTTTAGTAATAAGCCAAATCTTGGCTTACTGCTATTGACAATCCACTTCTAACTCACTGTGTTTATGCTTGATTCCTTTGGTCATATCTCTATTAAATTATAGATGAATCTTTATTTATATATTTGCAGTAGTATAAAAACGATTTTTGCAGATATGCAGCTGTTCATTAAAAATACATGTTTAATTTATATCTGGCATTCAATTGTTTTTGTTTCTGAGCGTTACAGTACAGTAGTAATCAAGATGCAATATTACTAAAATAAAATGAAAATATTCTGTATTTATTTTTAGATAGATAATAGAACTTTTCATATGAATGTAGTGGACGTTAATAAATTTGAAGATAAATTAAGGGAAGCTGAAAGAAGGTTGGGAATACAGGATGGTGTTCCGGTTATATATGAACGCAGTACTGATACTGCAGGAAAACTACTCATCTCCCTCTTGGTAGTTGCCATACTTATATCGATGTTGGCAAGAAGTAAAAGTATTAGGCCCCCCATAAGTATGGACACATTTGTAAGTACTTACATATAAAAAAAATATAATCGAGGTAAATTTATATGAAGCAGACATACTTATAAAGCTTGTCTAAATATAAACAGTTTTTTTATTTAGAAAAGAAACTACAAAGAAGAATTCTATAAATATGCTACTTATTCAAAATAAGTTTCCTCTTAATCATTTATATGCGGATCACTAATAAACAGTAAATTTTCTTCACTATGAAGTTCCGTTACAGCGGCATCAATCTCAGAATTGAATGCCCTTATAACAATTCCTTTTTATCAAAATTTTAAATTTCGGAAAGGTAAAAACGACCCGAAGGATTACATCAAGTAAATAATATAGATAGTCAAAGGTTATATTACATTTTTTACCCAAAATATGACAATGATTGGTGTGGTGGTGATAGTTTTAAATTTATTTGATAGATAATATTATAATATTTTTTATTTACTTTTGTACTCAGAACGTACTGATATTAATTCCATCGTTTATTATTAAAGTTGACGGTACATAATGAACATATACTTAGTGTGTACTGAGTGTAAGTGCAAAATCTAAAACACTAACATTTCGACTATATTGGTAGGGCTTTGGCAAAAATGTGTATGAAATGATTACCGATATTTTTATATTGTGACTTATTTTAAATAATGAATATAGTTTCAAATAGAAGCAGGAATTTTAAGATACATGTAAAGCCGCATACACACTTGTAATAAAACCTCGATATGTTACTGCAACTCGAATAGGGTCAGGGTACACATAGCATGTTGACAGAAAATTTCTCTTTAAACAGAATTATGTTGCGTCCTAAACAATCTTTTGCAACACTGACACTGATTTGTAGCATTGGCTTTATAAACTATGCTACAAAATAAGTAATGTATGGTGGATCAATAATTTACTTTTTCTATGTTCATGCAAAAAGCAAAACTTTATTGAACTATATTTAGTGGAAAAAGTGGTTCTTTATTGCACTAGTGCAATAAAATGTTTATTGCATTCATCTGTCATTCAATTGCAGCGTTTTGTCATAATGACAAACATAAACGTTCAAATCGACCTCATATTTTCCTAGACTTACGGTGGTATTCATAGTCTGTCTTCGGTCGCCAGATAGCGGTCTCCGTCCTGAAATTATGCGAATTTTATAATGAAATTCAAATAATTTCAGAAGGACAATGAATACAGTGTACTGTAACAGTGGTATCTTATGTCTTCTTCTGGAAATTATGTGAATTTCATTATGAAATTCGCATAATTTTGGTACGGAGACCACTCTCTGGCGACCGGAGACAGACTATGAATACCACCCTCTGTGACATCTAAAAAAACATTTTTTGGTTTTTGCATGAATGTAGAAAAAATATTGTATGCAACTCGTACAAGAAGTGTACACTTTTTGTACTTGTTGCATAAATAACTACATGTTCATATTTTTCATTTTTTTTTTATTGACAACATTCTTGTAAATCTAATTTCTTTTTGTTTATCCAATTATTACTTAATTATATTTCAATTTTAGTCATATTCTTTAATCTACTGAAAAATATCAGTTTATTGTCACATTACCAAAATTATTCATAACTAATTATTTTAAACATATTATTTCATGCACGACTGAAAGAATTTTGTCCATTGCAACTCTAAGACCATTTGTGGAACAGAAGTTTTGTTTCGTTTTAGACAACCTGTGTATATTTTTAGACCCAATTAGGAAGAGCAAAATTCACACTAGTCGATCCGTTAACTGGCCCAGGCAAGGGTGTACATTTTTCTGATGTAGCCGGTTTACGAGAGGCTAAGCAGGAAGTGATGGAATTTGTTGACTACTTGAAAAGACCAGAGCATTATAAGAATTTAGGAGCTAAGATTCCTAAAGGAGCTCTTTTACTTGGACCGCCAGGATGCGGAAAAACCTTACTTGCCAAAGCTGTTGCTACTGAGGCTAATGTTCCATTTTTGTCTATGAACGGGTCAGAATTTATAGAAATGATCGGTGGATTAGGAGCTGCAAGAGTGAGGTAAGTTTTAATTGAAAGAAAGAAAATGTTTCATTCGCAGTAGGCATTAGATGTCTAATGTTTACGGTAATTTCTTAAATATGTGCAGAATTAATTTAACAAATTTCAAAGTAACTAATACATTATAGTGTGTTGTAAAAATAAATGAACATCAATCTGCAAATACTTTGGTTCTGAGATATGCAATGATAAAGTTTTAAATTTTAGTTCCATAAAAATGTCACCTTGTAGATTATATCAAAAAGTAATTCATTAATTTCTTTGGTCTTGTTCTAATTTCGAGTGTTGTTGTTCCTGAATTTAAAAGAATTATCTTATAGTGTCTAAAATAGATGAGATTAAAGAATAATAAAATATTGAGGAACTTTTTTGTCTTATCATTCGTTATAAAATTTTATTAATTGACATAATTTATTCTGAATCATATTCTAATATACATGGTGTCCATTTAGTTTTTTTATTCTTATTCTTGGTCAAAGAAAAACTCATTGTGGGAATTTCTATACACTTGAAAATGCCGCATTTTACAATTTTGCGATGTGTATATAGGATGTCGCAGAATAAGTTTGACATATAAAAGTGTCCGTATATTTGCTTTACCAAGAAGAGACATTTTTAATTAAAACTATTTAATACGTTTTTATATATTCTTAGATTTTCTAGTTTAATAAGTTTTAAAACTGTAGATCAGATTCAATCTTTTGAAAGAATTATTGAAATGAAAAATATGTATTGAAATTTGTTTATTATTTTATTTATGAATTAATGGCCTATTCATATTCTGTATTCTGCGACAACTAATTTTACTAAGTTAACACAATTTTGCTTCTAAATTTCTTTTTGTTGCAGTTTCATCACAAATTATTCATATATTATCCATTTTTTGCACAAAATAACATACCTATATTAAAATTCATCCAATTTCAGTTGTTGCAACAACATGGTAAAAGTAGTATTTTCATTTCAGTTTAAATATTCATTTTGCGGTTTCTCTAGGAAATAGATTTTTTCTGTGTTTTGATCTAGATATACTTGTCAGACTTCGAATATAGACAATGGAAAAAATGATAAGTAGTGTATATCCTTTAAATATTGTCAATGAAGATGGGCAGTCTTATGAAAATAATAAAGATATGTTAAATTATTGTAACAAATACTTTGGCAGTGTAGGTCGCAAAATGGCAGAAAATATAAAACTTCCAAAAGATTTTTATTTTCAGATCGTATCAAATAATAGCATGTTTTTAATCCATTACAGAGAATGAAATAAAGCTTCAAATAAATTATTTTGAAAATAATATAGCTCCGGGTATTGATGCAGTTAGTGTTAACTTATAAAATTGTGTGGGATGCATATAATTCAGCCTATTACACATATAATAAATTGAATATTTACTCCTGGAAAAGTACCTTATTAGTTTAAAACTTCTATTATAACACAAATATTTAAAAAAAAAACTGACAAAAGAAAATATCAAACTACAGATCAATTAGTTTTTTAAAACACAACAATACATTAAATCTGCAACAGTTTAGTTTTAGGGTAAAGGTACTAATAATGCTTTGTATGAAGTGATTAAATAAATTACAAGCAATCTAAATTCTGTAATAGAATGTGCTGCAGTCTTCTTAGATTTAGCAAAGGCATTTGGCACCGTATCCCATGATAAGCTTTTTAATGTATTACAAAATTGCAGAATTTGAGCAATTGTGCTTGAACTTTTTATTAGTTATTTAAGTAGTCCAGTTCAGTATGTTAAAGTCAATAAATATATAAGTGATCTGTAAGGAGTAAAAATAGGTGTGCCACAAGGAATGGTGCTTGGTCCCATACATTAATTCTCTGTTAACCTTAAATATTGATGGTAAAATAATATCATATGCCAATGATACTGTAATTATTTTTAGCGGAAGTACTTGAGAGAATGTTTGAGAACAAATGAAACCGGGTATACCTGCTATTAAAATTTAGTTAAATGGGCATCAGTTATCATTAAATGTTAGTAAGACCAATTATATAACATTCTCAATTACTAGTATAAACAGACCAGACTTTGATACATCGTTTCAATGCGGAAATAAAAGAAGTTCCATAATATTAAATGCGAACAACATATAAATAATTTTACTGTAAATACTATCGTAGTGTATTAATATAATAACTCAATATCAGCCTTAATTGAATTAAATTACGTGTTAAAATTGATATATGTATTAGGTTTAAGTTTTTGTATTGTTCCTTATTCTTGTTTTGTTAGTATTATTATAAAATGTTTATGTGAGATATATAATGAAGAAGATAATAAATAATTAAATAAATAGAGGAGAGAATAGGCATTATCATACTGAGCCTTGATCAAATTTTGTGTCCCAAGCTCAATCCTGAAAGATCTTTGTTATAAGAAGACTGCAGTACATGTTAAGCCTGTTCTAATAATTCCTTTGCATTGTTTTTTAATATTTTCTCTCATTCATACAGTCCACTACATCTGAGTAAACCTAGCGATACCACTTTTATACAAGTAATATTGTATGTTCAGAAAGAAACATTTTTATTACTCTTCAATAAATTTTAATTTTATAAATTAAGTTACAAAACATATTTTTCTCTTTAAGTTGTGTTATCCAAAAACCACAAAAGACAGGTATACTTATTTCATATCAAAATAAAGAAAATCCAAGATGCTGTTACTATTATTAGGATGGTCCATTTTAAAAAAAATAATTAGTTGTTATCGACTGAGAACAATTTTAGACACCCTTTATAAAATATTTCTGTTTTAATAATATTTTCATGTGAAATAAGTCTATTTAAGTGCGAAATTATTAATGTTTGAATTAACACTTGTTAACAGTTAAAAGTATGTCATTTCAAATCAAAATAAATTTAAGAAGACTTCTTATTAGACGTGCTGGTTACGGTCCAGTCATGATCAAATCATCACTGTTGGGATCGTTTGATCTACTACAAAACTTTTATTGAGCCCGGGTTGTGATAAACAGTGACTGGACCATGACAGGCACGTCTAGTGAGAATTGGCCTTTAAGAAGACTTCAATTTACGATATTTTGTCACTTTTAATGTTTCTTAATTAATTATTTGACCAAGGATAAGGCAGTTGAAGAAAGGGACTACTACTAATTGGAAATACCACATATTTATTTCAGAGATTTATTTAAGGAAGCTAGAAAACGCGCACCATGTATAATCTACATAGATGAAATTGATGCAGTAGGTCGTAAGCGAAGTGGGCAGCTTGGTTTTGAGGGAGCAAGTGGTGAAGGCGAACAGACATTAAACCAACTCTTAGTTGAAATGGATGGGATGGCCAGTAAAGAGAGTGTTATTATGCTGGCATCCACAAATCGAGCAGATATTCTAGATAAAGTAAGTGAAGAAATTGTTATTCTAATTTTTCTCTATTGTTGTCTTAAATTTTACAGGCATTGTTACGACCAGGAAGATTTGACAGACACATTCTAATAGATTATCCGGACCTCATAGAAAGAAAACAAATATTTGAGCAACATCTGAAGGGCATAGCTTTGGAACATTCACCCGAGACTTATTCTAAAAGATTAGCCTATTTAACACCAGGATTTAGTGGAGCTGATATCGCAAATGTTTGCAATGAAGCTGCTTTGCATGCTGCACGTTTGAAGAAATCTAAAGTCACCAAGGATGATTTAGAATATGCAGTGGAAAGACTTGTGGGTAAGCTATTGAATTTTTAAATTTGGTTGAAATCTATCAAAAATATTTGCAACCTGTATTATTTTCTATTTGTCTTTATCGTCAGAAACATCGTTATATACAGTGTAAACTATGACTAAGTACACAATTTTTAACCATGTGCTCAGGGAGGCCTAAAAGGCAATAACAAATTTATTTCAGAATTCTAGCTTGATGTCTAAAAAAGGGGCAAAACTCTCTTTACCTTCGGAAAATTTGCGCCTAAGATAACTCGTCTGAGAAAATTTAGAAAATTTTATTCGATAACTGTATCTTGGCTGCATTGCTCTCAACCCTAGAAAACATATCCACGTACGTTTAAAGAAAATTATGCATATCCTAATATGTCACAAATATCCATTATGTAATAAATAAAACATTTAAAAGTGAAGAAACTGTCACTAAAAACAGATAAATCAAGTCGCAACATAAACACAACGGTTTTTGGTCCGCTGCCACCAAGAACCTAATATTCTTCACATAAATATTCTTATGGCAATCATTATAATCAATATTCTGTTTTTTTTTTTTTTGTGTACTATCGTAGAAACGGTCATGGGCTATCTTCATTCTAGTATTGTTTTGACACTTCCTCTGTGATATTGTTAGATATTCTGTGACACGAGGGTACATGCACATAGGACTTGTCAGATGATAGCTACTATGCAGTGTTGTTAATTGCTTATACTCTCCAAATGTCAAAAAGCATTAGTGGTTAGAAAAGTAATATTACAGAACACTGTAAATGTCTCAGGAAATTTAAAATAATACTACAATCCTATTATTAGTATTATGGTTATTTAATTCCCCAACAATATAATGAGTTAAAAAATGGAAAGAGTGTGAGTGCATCTTACGCTAGTAGTCTACAGATGGTGACTGCATCAGATTCTGCCTATTCTGTCAAAAATATCGCAAACGGTTGACGAAAGAAATAAGTTTTTAGTGTTTGCTTTTCGCATATTTAATTTTACGCATATTTTTTGTGAATTTATAAACATGCTGTATTTAAACGTGTAAATGACGGATATAGTGTTAATTTATGAAAAGTGCGACGTAAGTGAATATCGTGCAGCAGCAGAATACGAAAGACAATTTCCGAATAGACAAAAAAATGCCGAAACCTCGTACATTTGTACGACGCCTGTGAGATTCTGACACATCACACACCCGTAGATGTGGAGTAGGATGCCAAAATAATTTTAATCATACTGAGGGGATATATTAAATTTGGCAGGAACCCTCCATAAGCACTACAACAATTGCAAAACAATTAGTAATATCGCAAGAACATGGCAAAAAATAAAATACACTTGACTTGTAGAAATAATAATAAATCATTGACAGGTATGGAGGATTCTTATGGAGAATGGACTTTACCCATATATCCAAAAGATCCAAGCATTAGGCGCAAACGATTTTCTGGCAAGAATGGCATACTGCACTTGGTTGCGTAATCAAATTGCCCAGGTCCCAAACTTTGTTTTAAACATTCTTGGGAGATGAATATTGTTTTACACGTGCTGGAATTTTAAACACGTATGTAACTTTTGAAAATAAAAAGGAACCGATTTCATACTTTTTAAAATTCCTTTTAACTTCTTTTTTACTTATTGACATAAAAAAAAAACATTTTTAAACTGCAATAGATATACCTAAAAAGTATTTTTTATTTATGAACTTGGTACTAACTTAATTATTAAAAATAGATTTACCGCCAAATTCACAAAAAATGTAAAACTTGTTACTTTTACTGCTTTTTTTTAACAGGGACAACAGTCACATTTGGTCGGATGAAAATCCACATGCCCTTCATCGAATTAATTTTCAGCACAGATTTTCTGTCAACGTTTGGGCAGGAATTTATAGGGACAGATTGATCGGACCTTACATCCTGCCTGACAATTTAAATGATAATTGAACTCCTTAATTAATATTTTATTTGACAATCTGCTCCAAGTACTTCTTGATATGTGATTCATGCACGATGGTGCACCATCCCATTTTGCCAGACTTGTGTGTCCACTTTTGGATGAGCAGTGCCGTAATCGTTGGATTGCAAGAGGAGGACCCATAAGATGGCTACCTTGATCACCTGATTTAAATCCAATTGACTTTTGTATTTGGTGCTACATGAAATTCATTGTTTATGAAACAGAGATTGACAATGTGTATCAGTTACATGCGCGAATTGAAGGTGCAGTGGATCAAATTCGTAACAATTCCAGACTTTTTACACGCATCCGTGACTCGTTGATTAATCGAGTGAACTTTTGTGTCCAGGTTAACGGCGGGCTCTCTGAACAGATGCTGTAGTGCCTTGGCTGTAGACGTGTTGTAGTGTCTTTATGTATTTGTGTTTTGTTCTTACCTTTTGTGGTTTTTTCCAACGGAGGGAATCCACCTGGTCGCGGTTGAGGGGCTGAGTACGTTGCTGTAAACAAAAAGAATGGTCGAGGGAAACCAAGAGGTCCCCAGCAAGTAGAAAAATCTTTCCAATAACAAGTTTTAATGTAAACAAGAAAATATAAAATCATTCAACGTCTTTGAAATCTTCAAATATCAATCCTGAAAATATCAATAAGGTAGGTGCCCTCGATGCTACCATATCGTGTTTCTCATTAAATAATTTTGTAAAAAAAACTTTTTCTTTAAATGCGGTTTAAATCGTTACACATGGCAACATGGTGCTCTGTCACGACCTTTGACAACTTTGACTTATGTGAAATATACCTAACCTCACAGTTGACAGGCGGCATAGTCGCCGAAAAATTAGTGTTAAATATGGTTTTCAAAAAAAATTATTTTTTTTGTTTATAAATTCTTTTGGAAATTTTTTGAATGGTGATTCTGTTAATTCTTATTTTTCTCTATACTGTTTTAAAATATTTGTATTTAGTCATAGTTAATCCTGTATGCAGAGTTAACCACAAATTTGTTGGATTTGTATTATTTTTTATTTAGGTGTCTCTTTTTCAAAATAGAGAGTGGTAAAAGTAGCAATTTAATAGACGTCCCATTGAAGCTTGCACAGACTTTTATCTTATGACAGGATATTTTTTGCCAAATTTTGCTACAAAAACTTTAACAATTTTTTTCTTCAAATCTAATTACGTCACTGGATCAGTATACCCCAAAAACAGTTATGTACCAACTTTGGTAAGGAGTGTAATCTCCAAGTTTCACACAAAATTGCTAAAGATCACTTTAGAATCGATAAATAAAATTTGTGAAATGGCCAACATACATTACATATTAAAAAAATGTGAAATTATAAATATAGCGCAGACAGAAAAGTTCCTATCACAACCATAAAAGAAAACCAAATTGTACATCAAAATTTGACAAGATTGATAAAAATTAATGAATTAAACTCTTGATTATAATAAAATTTGAGAGTAGGAAAAACTTAAGAAGTCAATGACAACTACACTTTTTTCCTTTGTTTATGTTTTATTTTTTCTTTTAACAATACAAAATGGGGGTCCGGCATGATTTATTTATTTATTTATTTATTTACGGGCAAGCCCACTTAAGTAACAGTATAAAAATGTAGAATAGTGCAAACCACAGTATACTAAGCAATCAGTACGGAATCTTCGACAATTTATGAATGAAATACGTCTGGCAGTTTTTAAATACCCCCACTCTAGAAAAAGTCGCCAAGAATATGGCGGATCCCAGAGAACATACGAAAAAATAGCTAATAATTTGTCGTAAACATAACCAAAGTTGTTCGTAGTTTTAATACTTTTGCATTAATTCTTAATTAACTGTTGTAATCCAGTGTAGTTTCATGTAAATTGAGGTTTTGGTCACATTTTGTTTTAATTTAGGTTTCTAGCAGATATAATTTGAATTTGATTATAAAACCAGTATGAATTTAAATTTATTTAAAAAATTTGCGAAAACATAGAAACTAGGTCAACTAGTAGTGTAGTTTTATTTTATATTTTGTAGTACTTTTGCCTTATTTTGTTAGCAGATTATCAAATTTAAGCCCAGTGTAATTTTTATATTTTTACTCATTTTTTTTTAGGAAAGTACGAAATGAAATTAAAACGTGAATATTAGGTACAATTTATTTTGAAGTTTACAAAATATATATATATAGGTAACATAATCAAATACCCCCTGCTCTATTAGGTGTATGGAGTGGTTTCTTTCATTCATGTATGAAAGCAGTCTCTTTCCTATTTGGAGTTAAATCATTTGCCCCCTTTCATGTTTTAATTCTTCTTTAGGATTTTCTCAATTAAGCTATCACGTCTAACTTGGTCTCCCATATTTATATATGTTTTATAACAGTTTACAGGCCTTTTACACCCAGAGCTGCGTTATGCCACAGATAAATTAGCTATACAGATAGCGCCTGAGATAGAGCGACGATTTAGTTTCTTGTGTCGTCAACAGATGTTCTCAGTGATCACATTTAGCTAAAGTTTAAATTCGGCGGAGTCATATCAACTAGCAATGTGTATACGTATCTTAGCAACCCATTAACATTGTTGCCACATCTAGATCGGCCGGCTCAGCGTTATCGTACACACTACACAAACTACACATATCAGGCATATACCCCCTAGTCCAGTCGCCGGGCAGCTCCATCCAGCCCAGCTCAGTATTTTGTGAGCTCGTCTTGCCCACTGCCCAACCCTAGAGCTCGCTCAGTCTCACTAGATTCACAAGTTAGATGCATAAATATTATTTTTTTTTCTATCAACATGTCGAGGAATAAATGTATGTACAAAAACTGTGGAGAATCAAAAAGGAACACCCAAATTAAAAATGTTTAGGTTTCCTAAAAATGAAATATTATTATGCAGTAAATGGATATTGAATTGTGGTAAATATTTTCGTCAGATACATAATTAAACAATTTGACTGTATTATCATTTATTGACAAAATGCAAGTAAATATGTCTAGATCCAATTAATATTAAAATAAACATTAATTTATCGAAATAATAATTTAGATATTAACGATGTGAAGTAAAAAAGATGTATATGTATCCATATCTAAATTGTTTTTCGGAAAAATTGTATGTTAATTTCACATTATTTAATGGCATACGCGACTACATTTTACGCATAATTCACCCAAATATTAATACAACGAATTTTAAAGTTTAGAAGAAAAAGGCCTAATGACAATATTCACATACGAATGCTTGTATCGAATTTATCCGTCGGACATGTTCGTGCATGTGTATTAGTCCAAAATCCCACTGTAAAGTACTTTCACCCAAATGTTAATAAAGAGAATTGCATTTAAACATGTGTTTCATATACATGCTAACACGAATTTACTAGGTTGGATAATAATCAGAGCCGGGTCCTAGAGGCAATAATTATGCATTAAAAATATTAATTATGGAGGTGAACTACAAATTAGTCTTAATGAAATAAATAATGTACCAATTTGGAAATTGGCAACCTGATAAGTAAAAATATATAGAGTTGTCACACCTTAGGAGGTTCTCAACATTGGCTGTATAAACATTAATGGTTATATTGTTGGAGTACAACTTCACCGGCCGTTTAATGAAACAAAATATATACTAATCGAAAGCTCATAGCTTGCATTTTCAGAATATATAGAGTTGTCTGCATTTTTCCAGGTCTAAAGTTCGACAACCCTCCGGGAAAAGTTTAAATTTTGAGTGCGAAATAAAACAAAACTTGCCGTTGTGCGGCCAAGGCAGCGGCGTAACACAAAATCACATTCACACAAAAAATTTACAGAAAGTGGTGGCTGTCACAAGCTGATGGTGATCCAGAAATCAAAAAACACGTTCCTGGATATAAAAATTTCTTTGTGCAACTGCTTTTTCAGCCTGAGTTGAATGAGTTATTAGTGCCTTTGGACTGGTACAATCGTTTGCAATAATACTGACACTCTCTTAAAACAGTTTTTGAACTTCTGGAAGCTCTGAATACAAATTTCATTAAATGTCTCTTGGTAAGTGAAACAACTAATAACTAATGTTAAAAATTTAAAGCAGATTTCAATATGAATACGCCAGAAGTTCAAAAGAAATCGCAAAATTCATTTTAGTGAGTGTCATTAATATTGCAAACGATAGTACATTCCGAATTTTAATTTTCCAGTTAAATAATAATAATAATAATAAATGACTTCTTTTTCATTGAACTATTAGAATCAACCCTAATTCTATTTTTTGCCTCAAACTATAAATTATATACTATAATATTCTGTTATATGATAACTAATAAAGATATTAGTATATTAATCTTGAAATATGCCTTACATCACACATTTGGATCACCCTTAACATACAAACATCCCAGTTTTTTAAATGTTTAAATTGTGCAAACAATTCCCAGTTGCAATTTAAATACTTTTTTAAATCTTCCATAAATGGCCGTTTTTTGCGACAGTATGCACATGTGGCGGTGGCGGCACGACTTTTTTCTGAAAACAGTGCCGACAGAGAGTGAACCAACTTATATTTATTCCGTAAACTTTGATATTATCTGACATCTAGTAGGTTTGCCAAGTCATATTATGTACAATTGTCAAATAAACAGTTAAAGTATAGTGGTAGATAATCAGATTTGTAGGTACTTTATTTAAAAAAAACGTATTACGGTTCAATATACTAATGCTGAAAAGTTTGATTATGGGTAAATGCCATAGAAACAAGATGCGCTGCTAAACTGCATAGGCTAAGATACCTATCTTAACAGCCGATGACATCTAGACAGCAAAACATTTTAAAATTAGCAATAATCATTGTGAAATATTCCAGTTTTGAGAAAAGTATATAGCCTTGCTTTCCTAGGAACCATCACGATCCAAAGATTTATTTTTACATCTTTTGATACATTTGTCTCTCAAATATAAAATTTTAGTTACCCTGTTTCTGTAAAGTTTCGGTAATTAATTTTCATGCATTATCTTTAATGAATGGAAGTAATTTTAGTGCCATATATTGTACACTGTTAACCAAATCTATTAATAATTTAGGTTATTCTTTCGGAAACTTAAAATGTGAAAATTTTGAAATAAGGTATCGGTTTGATCCCGTCCTATCGAAGTTACCTGCCGACCGACACCTGGCGTGATGACGCCAGTGTTATTTTAAATCGCCGTTGTATCACTTCCCGCTTCGCTACTGAGGAAAGCTCTTCTTGTATTTTGCATATGTGCAACTTCCGCGGTCTCCCTCACGTTTCCTAACGAAACGACTACGAACTATCCGAAATAATCACCATGCGACAAAAACGTTTTTTATTCGCTTGATTCATTGTCTAAATTTCGTCTCACTTGTCTTTTGAATGTATTCTTCTAAATTTTCTTGTAAAACGTTAATTTTCGTGTATCAAGTGAGACGAAATTTAGATAATGAATCAAGAGAGTAAAAAAACATTTCAAACTTTACCTTTACATGAAAAAATTTCTGAAGGGTTTCATGATAGCATATCCTTGACAAAATGACACCCTGTATAACGATTTTGTAAAATAATAATAATAATAATAATAATAATAATAGCCTTTATTTTTCCAAGATAATTAATTAACAATATTGGTATAGAGAAAAGAAATAATGAACTTGTATAATATCCAAGACTAGTTGAACAGTACCTATATCAAATTTGAACGCGCTGTGTGTAATACGGACTTGGTATTAAAAAAAAATAATATTTTTTTGAAACTTTAGCCTCCCGTAACTCCGCTATTGATCGAGAAGATGTTCATATAAAATTTTCCTCTTAAAATCGCTTATTCTGTCTACCGTTTCAATTTGTTCCAAACAAACCGGAACACCCGGTATATCTTTGGTTCCGTTACCGTGCATGGCAATTCACGTCAATTTGAACAAAATTACCAAAATTTAATTAAAAAAGAATTATGAATAAATTTTAATGATAACAATTTTTTTTATTTCAAAATGAAAACAGTAAAATTTTGTTAATCAGAAATATAAGCTGATATCGATGAAACAAAAAAATGCTGTTCCCATATTAAAGAATAAATTTGATCCCATGTTTTTTGGGACACCTTGTACACCCAGTTACATAAAAAAGTTAAAACATCTACTATTTACCGAATTTGAAATGAATTTATTGCAATCTTTACCTGCTTACTGTAAAATAACTGTTTATAAAAAATGTTAGTTACTGCCAAAAATGTTTAATCTTTTTCGCTATATTAAATAAAAAGTTGAATACCATATGCACTCATCTAATGAAACGGATAAATACGTAGTTTGCGCAAATTTTTTATTAGAATCTGAAAAAAAACTTCAAGCTGAATGTAATTCTCCGTTTTCAATAGTAAAGACAAGACAATATATCTGGCAGCAGTGGGATCGTTCGAGCGGCCATCTGTGAGGAAATAGCTGAATTAACCAACACTGCTTCCACGGTGGATGCCGGCTCAGGGAAGCCGGCATCCAAAGCTGTTAACACTTTTTAATATGCTCAGGCGCTATCTGTATATTAATTTATCTGTGGTTATGCGTTAGTTTTTTACAACACATTTATTTCCTCCCACAGTTTATTTATTATTTACTGGGTATAGTTCCACTAATAAATAATCACTAATATAAAAACACAAATAACTAAACACTCAACACGACATACAAAGCAGGAATATAAGTACAATAACGATAACGAGTGGATAACCATATAATAATGCCAAAAATTCAAAAACCTAACTGACACACAGAAATTATAGTAATAACTGTCAGTCGCCAACAAGATGGCGGATTTTTGGAAGACGCGGGAAAGCTGAGTTTCCCTACTGATTGCTTAGTATACTGTGGTGCAAACAGTCATACTAAAAATAATAAAACAAATAGTTAAAACAAGTGAAATACAATTAAATATACAATCACACAAAGCCAGAAAACAATAAAATACAGTAAACAAAAAACATACATATACTATACTAAAAACAATTACAAGAACAAAATGACAAATTGAGAAATTTAGGAAAAAGGAAAATGTTAACTCATACATCAAACCTGTGTGCTTAGAAGACGCTTCTTTAACCTATCTAACGATGCATCAAATACGTCTACATCAGTAACTGCATTTGCCATTCTAAGCATTTTAGGTATACAGCTATTTAGAGTGACATTCATTCTGCAGAAAGGCACATGAAACAGATGCAATTGCCTAGTACAGCGATTAGGTACAAGGAGCTTAATTTTCGATAATAGTTCAGGACAATTACATCTGCCATTTATGATGTTTGAGAATAGCAAAAGATCTCTGTGTTTCCTTCTGACAGATAGAGACTACATCTTTAAATATTCTTCGATTGAATTGTAATCCCAGTTAATATGTAACTTAAAAGCTATATATCTAAGAAAATTATTTTGAACCGAATTAATTTTTTGGATATGTGTTACATAATGCGGGGACCATACACAGGAACAATATTCCAAATGAGTTCTCACCAATGTGCAGTAAAGAGTTTTGATGGCAAAAGTATCAGTAAAATCACAAGTTAGCCTCTTGACAAAACCCAACATCTTCAATGATTTTGCGGTGACAGCAGAAATGTGTTGATTAAAATTAAGAGCAGTATCAAAAATAACACCAAGATCTTTAATTTGATGAACAACGTCTAATATCTGACCACTAATATTATAATCAAACAATATAGGCTGTCGAGTACGATTAAAACTAATTTTATGACATTTCTCAGCATTTAAATCCATATCATTATACGTGCACCAGTTTACCAGGTTATTTAAGTCAGATTGCAATTGGAAAGCATTGGTAATACTATTAACAACTTTAAATAATTTCAGATCATCAGCAAATAATAAGGTGTTACTATGAGTAAAACAGAAAGTAATGTCGTTTTTAAATAATTTGAATAAAGGAGGTCCTAGGTGAGAGCCCTGAGGAACACCGGAAGTAACAGAAATATAATTAGAATAATGATGATTTACTCTGACTATCTGTGTTCTATTTACTAGATAGTTGGCAAGCCATTTTAGCAGTATACCACGCAGCCCAAAATTTTCCAATTTTTTAAGTAATAATTCATGATTCACTCTGTCAAAAGCCTTGGAAAAATCAGTGTATATAGAATCCACCTGATAGCCTTTCTCCAAGGCTTCCGACAGAAATGTAACATAAGAGACCAGGTTCAACTCAGTAGACTTGCCAGCACAAAAACCAAACTGCTCTGGAATAATAATACTAGAGCAGTCATAGCTAAGGTAGTCAGTTATTATACTCTCAGTCGAAGTCTGCAAAATTTCACCTGAATATCTCAGTTATTAATGAAAATGTTGCTTTTTAAATTTTATCTTTAACACCACTTGTATCTTGAAATGAAGCACCTATATGAAAAATGACTTAAGGAAAATTTGATTAGCTTCAGCTAAACAATATGTGGTTAAGATCTTGACCTACTTTTGTATACCCTTGTTCTTTGTGTGTGAATTATTTTTTACTGTATTTTCTTAGGGGGTACAGAAAAACGGAACCACGCAATGTCTTTGCAAGAAAAACGTGTGGTGGCTTATCATGAATCAGGGCATGCATTGGTTGGATGGATGCTGGAACATACAGACGCTCTTTTAAAAGTAACAATAGTCCCCAGAACAAGTCTTGCCTTAGGTTTTGCACAATACATACCAAGAGATCAGAAATTGTATACTAAAGAAGAGGTGATATGTTCCACTTGTTGCAAAGTAATTAAAATCACATTTCTTCATTTTTCAGTTATTCGACAGGATGTGTATGACCTTGGGTGGCAGAGTAGCTGAATCTTTGATGTTTAACAGAGTGACAACTGGTGCCCAGAACGATTTAGAAAAAGTTACGAAAATGGCTTATGCACAAGTAAAAGAGTATGGTATGAGTAACACGGTCGGTTTACTAAGTTTTCCAGAAGAAGAAACCAAGGAGTTGGGAAAGAGACCTTATAGCAAAAAGCTAGCAAATGTTATAGATGCTGAAGTAAGAAACCTTGTGGCGGGAGCTTACAAGCACACTGAAGAAGTTTTGCTAAAACATAAAGCCAAACTGATAGAGGTAAGTAGTACTTAAACTTTCAAAAAACTTATACAGTGCTTTCGAAAAGTAACGAATAAATTCATTATTTTTGAAATTGGGAAGTTTTCGAAAAAATCCCCTGGCACGTCGATTTTGTTTTTAAAAATGGCACTTTTTGACATAAGACCCACGTTTGTGACGTCATCGTTGTTCGAGATATGACGTCATCGACAATTTTGTTAAATAGCAACCTCCAATTTTGACCATGCCATTTGAAAGAGCGTGTCATTCTACATACATACATCATGATAAATTATGGTGTTACATAACAAAAATTTCAAGAAAATAATGAAGATTTTAAAATTTAATTTTCACAATACTGTGCACCTCCCTATTATGCAACACCTGTCCGTCCATAATTTTTCATGATGTATGTATGTAGAATGACACACTCTTTCAAATGGCATGGTCAAAATTGGGGGTTGCTATTCAAAAAAATTGTCGATGACGTCATATCTCAAACAACGATGACGTCACAAATATGGGTCGTATGTCAAAAAGTGCCTTTTTTAACAAACAAAATCGACGTGCCAGGGGATTTTTTCGAAAACTTCTCAATTTAAAAAATGATCAATTTATTCGTTACTTTTCGAAAAAATTCATTCGAAATTCGAAATTTATATATACTAATATATGGTGGGTGAAATTTAATACTTTTGAGGTTTCTCGTATTTCCAAAGATAAACAAAAAGTGGAATGATGAAAAACTCAATTTGAAATCTAAATTTACTTAAGAGATAAAAGGTGTATTTTTCAGTTTTGGCTGTTTTTTGTAATGATCGAATTTTCTAAATATTTCAAACAAAACTAGAAGAAAAATTTTAAAATTTGGTTGACACATTTGAATGTCTAACAGTTATCATGTAAGCATAAAATTGATTGTTTTTCTTGTTCAGTGGCATAGTATCAAACATTGCTGTAATTAAAAATGTGAAAATAATTGTTAGACCACTGACTTTTCACATTTTGACACATATTCAAAAAAACTTACTCCATCAGCAACAAATATTGTCTTTTGAAATTAAAATTTTACTTTTGATATTCGTAAATTGACGTCACTAATAGAGGGCACTACTTATGGCACATGATGCTTCTTTTAAATGACAGAAATTTTTTGCGGCTTAGTGTATACATTAACTATTGAAACAATCGATTCTCCTACTTTTTTTATATGAAAAAGGTATACATTGTTGAAGTCATTAAGAGTAACCATTTTCGGAATAATCCTATTTGAAATATTCAATTCACTGAGTAAACACTATTTTGGATTCAAGTATAGGGCCTTTTTCACTGAAAATGCAGCCAAATGTTACTTGAAAAGATTGTAAAAAATACACAAATGCGGAATGCCATTTCTGTGTACAAACCCGTGATGGTCACACCACAAGTTTTAGCAACAGATTTGAATAACCACTTTGATTATATTAGGTCAATAGTAACTACAAATCAGTCAAACTAAATAATTACTTATTAGATTAGCTTGCAGATTATCTTATGCGCTGATTCTCCTTGACTTATGATTTGTGCTAGAAAATATATGATAGGAAAAATCTACTGTTATAATCTATACTTACCATTTAATAGGTGATGCCTATAGCAGAGTTCACAGTACTTACTTTAGATATTTCGGAATTCCATAAAACAGTGTTTCCTTCATATATCTCAATCAATTCTATGGCGTCATCTTCTGACCACTTTTTAGATAACATTTCTTAATTGACAAGCAATTAAAAGCATCATCAAGACTCGCGAGTTCAAAATCTATTCTGTGACTTACTATCCAGACCACTGGAGAGCTGGTAGACACTCTCTGATACTTACTATGTCTCCACATGAAATAAATACTATCAAGACCTACTCTCAATAGTATTTCTCTCAAATGAATGCCTATCTTATGATAGGAATCCATTTGAGAGAGAAGAACTGAAAGTTATATATACATATCACCCACATCCTTGGATTTTATGCAAAAAAAAACAGAAAATGCATTCCTTTTAAGAGAAGATGGAGAAAAATGAGTGCAATACAGATTTTTTAAACGCATATTTATGCTGAAAGTTTTTTTTTAATTCATTTTAACCCATTTTCAAACTGTTACTGACCACTGGTGGCCTCGATTTATACAGAGCTCTGAAATCAATTTGGTGCTGGCCTGGGTGCAATGTTTCCAAATTTAAATATTTTCACTAGTATTAGACATCATAAATAAATGGTTTTATTGACTAATTTAGAAACTCTTATATTTTTTCTTGCTCACTTTAGCTGATAGGTTAGACGTGAAGCCTAGAAAGTTCGCAGCTCACCAGCTCAGCAGTTTTATGTTAGGGCCTCAGTTAGGGCATATTATGCATAACATCACCAGAGTTATTGGCGTTCAATATTGTCTAGCTTTACATAATAAATTTGCAATGTGCATAATGATAACCTAATAATGCATAATGTGAGAAATATATGTCTTATAAAATATATCTAAAATTTTTGACAGTTCTGCAGCTTTGCAGCACCTACACTCCAGCTGATCCCGCCTCGAAGTTTTAAACAATGTTATTATGTGGTTCTAATGGTAACACTGTTTTGCTTCAACAATCGAACAGTCTATAGGCTTTTTCCTCTACAGCACTCAGGAATTGGTTTCAAACTTTTAGAAATATTCAACCACTTAACTTGTCGATATATTTTCAGTCCATGTAACTTAAGGAGTAGTTGCACTAACATTGCTGACGGTTTCAAACTAGTATCTGACTATTGTGAAAACAGACTTTATGACCTTGTTGTCAGAAAATGTGTTGCGAACCAAGGAGTTATGAGTTAACGGGCTTCTCTTTTAAAAGGACAAGTAAAAAAAAAATTATTTCGATTTTGTCATTATAAGGCCTTCTGAATATGTGGTAAAAATTAAGGACATAATGACTGAATCAGCCTATATTATAAAATTATTCATCATTCATTTATTAAAAATAAAACGTAAAACATTTTTTACTATCTTTTCAGCAAATATGGGAAATTACAAAAAGTAGAAGATCCCTATACAAATGATTAATTCATTTTTTTTTAGCTTGCTGAGACATTGTTTAAAAAAGAAACATTAAATTACGATGACGTAGAGCAGCTACTTGGACCACCACCACATGGAAAAAAGAAACTAATTGATCCAGCAGAGTTCGAGGAGAACGTAAGGAAAGATGCTGGTGATTACAAGTCAAAGGAGCCTGAGGTTAGCACGCCTGTTTAATTACAAATTAGAAATATAGTTTGTTATATAGCTAATAAATGTTTTTGTAAACATATTAATATTTTTGTAGATGTTTTATTCATAATCATATTAATACCTACAAATAATGATTCCTTTAGAATGTGTTGATTGGTAAATGAATCAAAGGTCAAAAGTCACTGATTTTCAAGTAATGATGGTGGTGACATACAGTGTATTCCGTTTTTCAGGTTTACACCTCTGAAAATGTAGGAAAGCTGTGAAGTTTCCGCAAGCCAATTTTTTTACAATTAGTACCCTGAAGAGAGGTTATATTCTACTAACCATTTTATTGATATGACAAAGACCTGGCAAACTATGATTTTTTAAAGGGGTCGTATTTTCCAGAAAGTGGTTATAGGGATTTTTTTTATCAAAATGATATTACCATCAAAATACCCATACATCATGTTTGATCCACAAATGTCTAATAAGCGTTTTTTATGGAGCGCCAAACTTTGAGGCAAATCAAAGACTGCCATGAAAATGAAAACAAATATCAATTGGACACATACACTACAACTTTTTAACTGCAATAAAAATAATTAGTATACAAAAAATGTAATGAATTATGAATACGAAGTTATTAAACAGTGTAAAGCAATTTTAAACTTAAGATGATTGGAAAAAGTCACCACATCTCTTTCCAGTCAAATACATTTTTCCAATCCTCTTAAATTTAAAAGGACTATGCAGCCACAGTAAAAATAGTTATAATTGACGGCCAACATTGTAGAGAGTGACTCATGTTATAAACCTGCTCACAATTTATAGCAGTCAACACAAAGAAATATACATAATAATAATTTATTTACCATTTTGCAAAACATACATAATAAAATGACAAGTAGAACAGAATTGAATTGAAAGGTAAATAAATAAATTCCACATAAGGTGAACCTTGAGTGTGGCGCAACACATTTACATTTTACCTAAAACAGATACCTACATATCTACAATTTACAGACAGTTATTTAACATTTAACACTAATATATAAATTAACAACTTAAAGATTAAGAATAAAAATAAACGTTAATAATACAGTACATTAATTTATATTTATTCAAAGGCATTAAACAAACCAGAAATAGTAAGTCTTGGTTTTTCTGTTAGAAATAATTTTAAACGATTTTTAAAAGATGGATATGTTTTACATGGGTCTCTTCTTTTGCGGCGATATGGAAGTCTGACATCACTCAAAATTTTGCAGTAGTATGCGATATTGGTGGTCCTGCGTTCATGCAAAAAATCAAAATGCAGCAAGCCACGCTGGTCAAAAAACGCGGTAGCCAAAACCTTCCCAGCTGACAGCCGTGACTTGGCTTTGACTGGTCCAGGATCCCCTTTCAGTCTTCACTCCATACTCGCTTGTTTTGATTCAGGGGTGTAATGGTGCACCCAAATTTCATCACAGGTGATAACGTGAGTGAGAAATGAGGCTCCCTCAGCCTGAGATCTTGCCGGAAGACGTTCAGACGGTTCAAACCGTTCAGTTTCTGCTCAGCTGTGAGAAGACGAGAAACTCACCTGGCACGCACTTTACGAAACCCAAGCTCCTCTGTGAGTATAGAAAAAATGCTCCCATAGCTTATCCCAACCTCACTTGCAATGACACTTGTGATTAGACGCCTGTCACCTTCAACAAGCTGTCGAACACGGCTGATGTTGTCAGCTGTGATGCTGGAGCGGGGTCTGCGGTCATGGCCCTCATTCTCAGCACGATCACGACTCTCCACAAACTGTTTATGTCATGCAAACAATCTAGCACGTGAAAGTGTCTCTTCTCCGAACTGTACAGTCAATCTTCTAAAGATTTCGGACGGTTTTACACCTTCAGTAGCAAGAAATTTTATCACAATACGTTGCGCAATCGAGGGGGGTACCTCCTGCTCGGACATTGTCACGACGGTTAATGGTGCGGTCGAGAAAACGCGCCTGCCTACTTTCCCCACTCCTGGCAGCGCTACCCAACACCCCTAAACGCGGGCACGGTCTAGCACCTACACTGGGCTTCCAAGACCAAAAGTCTCGTTTATATTTGATTCACCCTCGTACTTATTAAGATTAAACAAAAATGTTTCAATTCAATGTTAGTAGAAGGTGAACGGTATACCGATGTTAGTAAACATTTTTTATCATGCAAAGTGAATTTTATTTCTAAATATTTTTTACCTCCTAAATGTATTATGTTTTCTGTAAAATATATATTCTCTTTCACATACCTACACCAGAACCCCATCCGCTTTATTTAATTCTCCCTCATTATATACCGAAACATAATGAAGTATATTATATAACTGTTTATTTAATAGTTTCCATGTCTCGGCGGCCCATATATTTTTCCTACAAAATCGTGTGCTGCATATCTTTGAGAGCATACCCGATTACACAGCTTCTGCTGCAGTAAGTATGCAGGCACTGTAGCTTTTGATTGGCTGCAACGAATTGTCGGATCCAATTGTTGCATTTCCAGCACTATCATGAGCGGGTATATCCTTCGGGCGGGCAAAATTTTGAGTATATCTTTTAGCTAATTTTATTATGAATGTAATTAATTTTATTAGTGATTTTATGTTCTTAAAAATGGAGAATAATTCAAGCTCTACAACGTATTCTCAAAATCGTCCTAATTTAACAAGTGAGGAATATCGGATGATGACATGTATGAAGAGATTAGAGCACGAGGTCAAAATATGAGTGTAAGTGATGTTGAAATATGTATTTCATTAACAAAATTGTATGTGAATAGCATATGTGTGCAAATAAAAATGTGGTAAAGAAGTAAACTGTGAAACGGAAAGTGATGGAAACTCGCGGAAGGAAGATTGTATTTTTAAAATGAGTTTTCGAGAAAAAAAATTCAATTGCTATATCTTACAAGATAAGACTTGGTCCGTATATATAAAATCGAAAAGAGTATACTGATAGAAAGGACGAAATAGTGATATGACGAAGAAACTATTTAAAATAAATATTAAAAAATAAAAATCTAGATCGAAGAATATATTAAATTTTGACTAAACAGGGACGTATCAAGGTCATACAGAAAGCAGTACGATATGATAAGTGTTAATGTGTGACCGTTATAGTGACAGTGTTAGTAACCAATAGTAAATAGTGTGTATGTATTGTAAAGCCTTTTGTCCTTTTGAATGCGAAATTCACAAATATTTGCGCGATTTATTTAATGATGGAAAAATCTCTATTTGTAACAAATTTTGTCAACTACCTATAACATTTTCTATCATTTTCATCATAAAACTGCCATGGTAGATTATCAGAAGCTCAAAACAAATTTATTAACACCACATAATAATGAAAAGGGCAATAATATTTGTAGTGTTTGATAGTTTCGCAAATTGTAATTAATGTCAAAAGTTTAGATTTTCCCGCCATAAATAATGAAACAAGCCGCAAAATTCGTGCAAAAATCCGTGAATTTCGCGTCCATGAGGACAAGGCTTAAGTGTTATCTCCGCGGAGTGCGCATCATGTAGGTGTAAGTGGGTGGTGGTGGGCAATCGCCGTCTAAAAGGACGGCATTCTAATTTGTAGAGAGGATGACACAGGTGGCACATTTAAAGTAAATTGTTAATGTGCCGGTTCAGCCGACGTCAACTTATTTTTCATAATTTTGTATAATTTAACTCTTCTCAAGTGGCACGCTTAGGTAATCATACCACCCGTATCTTCCGTACTCATTTCTGTGTTGTGAATTAGTCACTCTCTATTATTTTTGACCTTGGGTAATTGATAATACAAGATAAAAACTTTAAATTTTGAAATATTCTTATTATTTTTATTATCTAACGCCTCGCTATTGGTAAAAACTGTTATATCACTGTTTCTACTATAAAAATAATGGATGTTATGTAATTCAATTATTTTTGTCATTTTTGTATATTTTTTATATCTGATCGCATATTGCTCCTCGCAAACTTTGCCCGTCACGCTTGTCTACAAGCTTAGCGATTAGTCACTCTCTACAGTTTTGGCCGTCAACTATAATGTATAAAAAATGTATTGAATTATGAATACGAAGTTGTTAAACGATGTAAGCTTTGTAAGTTAACTTTGACTTATTGACAGCAAAGCTTATTAAGGATATAACCACAGTATAGGGAGACCAGTAGAAACACTCGGGCCGATATAATAAGTCGCGTATAGCAGCTCGCGCATCCATTTCAAGCTGCAGAGACCTCAGTTTACATCTAACTCTGGGAGTGCGAACATCGGTTATACAGAGCCGTATTAAAGCAATATTTTGAGTCTGATCGAGGAACGAACCACTGCGCAGCAGTTAGATGTTTAAATATATCATCTATAATAGTAAAGTTTCTTTAAATTTCCTAAAGGCATAAATAAGTAATAAGTAATCTATAATATACTGTACAAACCATAAATGATATTTTACTGCTATTGCCATACATATTAACTTATTTCTTAAGTATAACATTGGAATATAAATACTTCTCATGAAAGTGAAGTTTAAAATATACATATTTATATTTTTCACAAATACAAATTTTTATTTTAGAGCTAAGTTCTGTGCAGAGGCTTCTAATAAAGAAGATTTATTAGAAAAGCTGCTCAGAATTAGTAATAGTTGATACAAACTATGTCAAATACATTTTTAAAATAATATGTTTTCTAACGATTCGCGAAATAGATTACGCAAAGAGGCCGTTCCAACGTTTCCTGCACAAGACGGCTCATCTTCAAATTATATGTAGATGATCATATTTCTTGTAGTCGCTATAATGAGAGCAAGTCCCAAAACAAAATAATAAAAAATATTTTTTTTTCTAAATTTACATATTACTGCACTTTTATCTCGTATTTAACAATTTTCAAAGTAAACATAATTTTTTGTTCTGAAAAATACTTGTCTTCTAGTTTACGTAGATCATTTAAGACAAATAAAAATCATAATAAATTATTTGTCCACTAAACTTCAAATTTTAAATTTAAAAAAATTAAAAAAAAATGTAATTATCGCTAATAACAAAAAAGTAAATAAATAAAAATGTTTTCTACTGCAATAATATATATTTTAATTTTTTTTTTAAGTGTCCAAAGAAGTAAATCGAATTTTCACACTGTATGTTAGTATCAGTAAATGATAGTATATAATACATGTTGAATTACCCATTTATAACTGTATAATGAATTATTACATAATGTGGATAGATATAACGTAAACTTCACGCGCAAATAAAAAATTCTTATTCCGGTCCTGATCACCGATTCTGTAAATTCTATCGTATGCGCTATCGCACTCACATTTCGAGGTCACCGCAGAAAACTGAAAGCAGTTCAAAGTGCCGACAACGGAGTGAAACTGCTGGTCTACCTATGCTGTGATATAACTTTGAATGGGAATCAGAATTGTATGAAAATTACTTGTGATCTTTAGAAAAACACATGTCATACTTTTTGCACCAAATATTTTTTTGCTAATAAAGGCTGCAAGTGACACTTTGAAAAGTGAAAACTGATTTGTGACTGCACACATCGTTAGTGATTTTCTCTATAACTCAAGAAAAAAGATCGAAAAGTTTAATTACTTCAAACCTTTTTACCATCATCATCTATTGCGCTAACAGAGCTGCAACGGTAAGTTGTTTTGCAACCAATTTTTTTTTATGATATATTGTTCTCGATGTAGGGGTAGACCTGCTATTGGTATCTCTGAACCCATCCTTTTGTTTCTTTCGTTCAATATTTTTTGTTCAGTCCACTAAAATTCGTATCAGGTAGAATAATCTTAACTGATAAATATCAACTTATCAAATTTTATTGAAAGAAAAAAATATTCTAAGTAAACAAATTCATAGAAATACTAAACATTGCACTTTATGATATTTCATGCAGAAATTTACGATTAGCAATTATGAACTTTTGCACATTTTTCCTTTGATGTGGGCTCGAAAAACTGACGTCTGTATAGGCCATGCTTGGCCATCCTAGGTAAGTGCGCTCTCTATACGATGGCCCATTGCATTGCAGTATGATGGCTCACTATAACACAACAGGTCACTGAAAATGCATCGACTATCACCGGTCATTGCTGCTGCCCATACGCTGGGCCATAATTCAATATAATCACGCTCAGTGTAGTCATTTCCCTTTGACGTATGCTCGAAAAACCGACACGATCGCCATCGTCGACGATGCTCAGCCATCAATTTAGACAATTATTGAGCTCTCTACACGATGCATGGCTCATTGCAATGGGCTAGCATGATGGCCCATCGTGGAGAGGAGCCTTAACACTTTACATTTGTAAAACATATTTTTTCTCCTAACTGCTAGATACAGACGGACCCTTTTTTAGTTTTCACGAAATTATCCTTTCTTTTGTATTACCTATTCAAATTTAAATTTGATACTAGCATCCATTTTATAACATTTCATAATGATGTAACTTGGCAGAAAAATTTTGTGAATAGTAATGTTAATCAGCTAATTGTGGAAACATAATTTCCTCCTTTCATATAAAGGATTTGACTATCACTATGGATGTTTCATTTTCGGTGTGCCAATCAAACACAGTAAAATAATTCTGAGCAAAAAAATTCATATCGACATATGTCCGAAAACTCCCCCCTGCGGTGCTACGCCCGTTTAAGGCCGCCGTATTTCTCGCCAAAAAATGATCAAATTGGTAGTGTTTTTTAGGTACTGAAATTTCGAAAAATAAAATACTTAGAGCAAAATTAACTCTGACTTAGACACTATTTCTACAGTGTCCAATTCTCATGGCTTAATATTAAATGTGAATAAAACCGAATTATTGACCGCGTCGAAATGACAGTGAATCATTATGATTCAAATAAAATTTTGAACCGAAAAACTTTATCGCCTGTCACTTGTAAGGATTTGGGAATTTACATTGATACTGATCTTAGATTTCATAAGCATATATCGAACTTATTACAAAAATCCTACTGTAAGCTGCAAACTCTCTATCTCTATAAATTCTTAGCACTGATGTTAAACTAAAATTGTGTGAAACGTTGATTATTCTTAGTAGTGTAGCCTATTGTGATGTAGTTTACTAGCCAGCTATTTTAAATAGAGATAGCCTTCAGAAACTTAAAAATATTTGTTTAAGATTTGCCTATTATCTGAGAAAATATGATCATATATGGCATCTCTTGTTTAATTCTGATTCTCCTAAGTATCTCTTTAATAAACTTGTCAAAGACCAACTCGAAAGACGCACTAGATTTCATGGTCTCTACACTGTTCCAAGACATTGCACTGCTCAATTTCAGAAGTCATTTAGTTATAATATTGTTAAAATTTATAGTAAACTGGCCTCTGACATTAAATCTGCTTCTAGTTTTAAAAAGTTGGTCAAATCCTATGTTAATAGGTAGTTTAAGTTTAGTACTTAAAAGTTTGTTGGATAGATCGCTTTCTGACATATATTAATTTTACTTCGGTACCTTTGAATATTCGCAGGTGGCATGAGATAACATTCTTGTTATTTGCTAAACTCTATATTATTCAATTCTTAAATGTCTAAAATTACTTGTATTTGTAGAAAACACTATTTCAAGAATACGGTGCCCTAAAGAGATCCAGTTATAATAGGCACAATTTTATTGCAATGAATTTTCAGTAGAACCATACGAAGTTAAAATCGGCTTTTTCTGGAAAACCATTGCAGATATCGTAATAAAACAAGTATCTTTTATATGGAAAAATAGTTAAGAATTTCGAGTTTCGAAAAAAGAATTATGAATTTGACAAATAAAAAAAGTTACGGATTTTGAACCTTGACCCCCCTGAAAACAATGTGTTAATTTGGTTTAGATAAGTAATTCCTCGTAATAAATTTTATCAATTTATTTCGATTCATTTTCGAGTTTGGATAATAATCATTTTCTTGAAAGATTGTAGGTGATGTGTGATCTGTAATGACTCATTTTAGCAGAATATTCGTTTACGTATGATATGCATAGCGAAAATCAAAATTGACCTACTTTGTTGGATAATATCATTTTCTCTAAAGATTTTGTATAGGTGATCTGTAATAACTCATTTGAGCAATATACAGTATGCGCCAAAAGTATGGAATAAATTCAATAAAAACGAAACAATTATTTTTTGGGAAAAATCCTCGAACAGGTCGATTTTTAATTTAAAAAATACATATTTTAGCGTAAAATGCGATTTTCAAATGTCATTTGTTTTCGAGTAATGACGTCATCGATTTTTTTTTAAATGGCAACACCATATTTTTTTCCTTGATTCTGAAAGATCGTTTAATTCTCTATCAGACAGTACTTAAATTTTGCCCTCTTACATAGGAAAGTTTTCGAGTAAATGACGGTTGAATGTTACAAAACGTAAATTTTATCCATAAAAAAAGTTACAATTCTGAGGTATGTAAAATAAAATACAATTGATTAAATTTTATACTTAAATTAAATGTTCGAATTGCCATCCACCAACTTCTTGACAATGCGCAAGTCTATGAAGAAATTCTTCTTGCACATTATGAATGATTTCTGGGATAACTCTGCGTATTTCGTCCCGAATGCGATTTTGAAATTCTTCTAAATTACGTGGTTTATTAATGTACACTTTTGACTTCAAGTATCCCCTTAAAAAATAGTCAAGAGGTGTAAGATCTGGCGATCTTGCAGGCCATTCCACCTCCGATCCACCTCCCAGGAAAACAATTGTCCAAAAAATCTCGTACAGGGCGCGCATAGTGCGGAGGTGCACCGTCTTGCTGAAACCATATGGTATCGTCAGGAATGTCAGGGTCATTATCGTTAGGAAAAATTACTGCAAGGGCTGGAACAAGGTCATTTTCTAGAAACTCTAAATATCTTTGTCCTGTAAGGGTTCCTTCAAAGAAGAAAGGCCCTACTATTCTGTCGTCAACTATTCCAGCCCACACATTTAATTTCTGAGGGTGTTGGGTATGTGCCTCTGCCATCCAATGAGGATTTTTCCGACTCCAATATCTGCAAGTTTGACGGTTTACTTGTACCATTCAGACAAAATGTGGCCTCATCTGAAAAAAGTATTTGCCGGTGTAAATTTCTATTTCCTTGACATAAATCCATTAGAATTTCGCAAATGTGTAAGCGGCGATCGGGATCATCTTCATTGAGTTCCTGCACAAGTTGAATTTTGTAGGGATGATATTTTTCCTTCCTCAAGATACGTAGCACTGTGCTCTGCTTAGTGTCATTGTTTAATGCAACCAATCGTGAAGAATTATGAGGATTATCCACCATACTTATCAAAATGTTCTGTTTCTGATTTTCATTAATGCTTGGACGTTCAGGTTTTGGAATATTTACAACATTGCCAGTTTCTCTAAATTTAGAGTCTACCTTACTGACTGTTGATTGACTGATAGGGCGATCTGGATATTTTTCATTAAATAAATCGCAAACTTCCTGCTGAGTTCTAGTCATATTCCCGCATCCGATAAGAATTAAAATTTCAATTCTTTGAGTAACAGTTAAATGTGCCATAATACTTTAAATTGAATAATAATTTCTATGTCGCTTACAATACTTATTAGAAAGTCGGTGTGACAATGACACTTTGCTAAGATTTTCACCTACGTGATCCATAAAAGAACTATGGAATTCGAAAAACTAAACTTGATAATGTTTTTGCTTTAATTTAATTGATTTACGTTTTCTAACATTCAATCGTCATTTACTCGAAAACTTTCCTATGTAAGAGGGCAAAATTTTAGTACTGTCTGATAGAAAATTAAACGATCTTTCAGAATCAAGGAAAAAAATATGGTGTTGCCATTTAAAAAAAAATCGATGACGTCATTACTCGAAAACAAATGACATTTGAAAATCGCATTTTACGCTAACATATGTATTTTTTAAATTAAAATTCGACCTGTTCGAGGATTTTTCCCAAAAAATAATTGTTTCGTTTTTATTGAATTTATTCCATACTTTTGGCGCATACTGTATATTTGTAGATCAACTTATATCACGAACATTTTGTAGCATTCACAAATATTCATCTACGGAAACGTTCAGCAGTCGTAAATGAAAAATATAAAAATTATAACAGATCGTAATTTAAAATTTTCCATTACATGAGTTTTATAGAAAATGCTTATTTTATTCAAATCTAAGCAACATTCTTGCCCACCGGAAAGCGGTAATTTATCTAAAATGGGACTTAGTCGATAACAGACGTTGTTTCAGGGGTCCATGATAAAGTCATCCTAAAAGACAATTATGTCGGATGCAGGTAGAACAGGTATACAGGCACATTAAGGACGCTGTACCTCCTGCTAACGTCCGGCCTATAAAATGTCTGGAATGCATACGTTCCAGACTTGTCGGCGACCACCAACATCGTTGGTTAAAAGCTCTACCATCCACCAGTGGCGTCTCGCCAGATGACGCAGGTGACGCACAGTTTTACCTAAAATTAGCTATTGTATATATCATTTAAAATTATATTTAATCTAATACAAATTTTGTAATTTATATGTTATGATAATTGATAACTTATCAAAATCAGTGGATACGAAAAATAGAGGAATATTAAAAAACTATACGACGCTGAATATGCTTTCTCAAAAAAATAACATTGCCGTCACTGAGCGAAACTACCGACTTAAGGGTGCCGGAGATGATCAATGAAACTAACAATATTACTGACAATTTCAACTGATGGAGCTGCAATCAACACGTCAATACTTTGTTGTTTTTGAACTTCAGGGAATGTATTATGTGTGTGTGTAGTGTTTCTCGCCGTGGTCTTTTTTATTATTTTACCATTATTTATTTCATTTAAAATTACCCCATATTATTACCTTAACTTTAACTGAGTGCACTCGGAAGAAAGAAATTCAGTCAAAATCCGCTTCAGTTCGTCAGTCTAATTTACGACAGCTGCTGTGGCAACAGGGACACGTATATCTGACAAGAATTAGCAGCTGTTTATACTTTATTAATTATGAGGCCAGCTGTGTCTTGTTATTCACTTGTCCTTGGTTTCGTGACAAATAAACCTGCTTCAGATAACAATGTAGTGTTGCTGGCAACTTCCCCACCACCAGCTTAATTTCAGTGAAACAAAGATTTTATAAAGTTGGTTTTGTTTTTGTTGGTTATGTTATGTACAAATGTTGCTTCTCTGGATAGTTGAAGTTGAAAATGTTGAACTTCACTCGACTTCAACAACGAACACAATTAATTTCATTGGCTGAAAGTCACGTGACTTGCTGGCAACGCTACGTCGTTCTCTGAACCTGGCTTAAAGTTTGTTTACGTGACGTTCCACAAAGAAGACGTTTGGAGTAGATAAGTAACGAGATCAAGAGCGACGGAAATGGAGGAAACATTGAAACAGTTAATGGGAATGATGAAAGATATGAAGGAAGACTTAAAGAAAGAAATGAAAAACAACCAGGACGAAATGAAGAATAGCCAAGACGAAATGATGAAAGAAATGAAGAATAATCAAGATGGAATAAAGGAAGACCTAAAAGAGATGAAGAAAAGCCAAGATCAAATAAAGAGTAGCCAAGATAAATGATGGATGATTTGAAAAACAATCAAGAGGAAATTAAGATCAGTCTAGAATAAATGAAAAATAATCAGGAAGAATTAAGAAATGAAAACTAGTTTACAAGAAAACAATAAGAAGTTAGAAGAGGCAATTAAAGTTAAACTCAATGAATTTGAGGAAACTGTTGAAGAGGAAATTGATCAATTAAAAAGTAAGGTACAAGATAAGGTCCAGGTCGTAGAAGAAAATATAGTAAAATTAGAACACGAGGTTACAAATCCCAGTTGTCCGCGAGGGAACTCATTAAGACTGAAAACAGTTTTCTTCCATCGTCAAGGCTGAAGCCACCAACATTTGATGGAAATAAGGTGTCATGGAGTACTTACCTTAAACAGTTTGAAGCAGCTGCCTTGGCTAACACCCTGGCCAGAAGGAGAAAAAACTACCTCACTAATAGTGGCTCTACAGGGTGAAGCTATGGAGATATTAAAAACGCTAGCTGAGGATAAACAAAAATACTATCAAACGCTGAAGAGTACTTTAGAAATGAAGTATGGCGATGATTGTCTACAACACGTTTACCAGGCACAATTAAAAGGTCGATGACAACGCTTTGAAGAAAATCTGCAGCAATTTGAGGCAGATATAACACCTATGGTGAAGCTAGCCTACCCCACCGCACCGACAGAATTCCAAGAAAAGCTAGCAGTAAGTAGCTTCATTGATGGCCTGCGAGATTCTGACATCAGTCAAGCGTTAAGGTTGGTCAGACATAAAAATATATGTGAAGCTTTGACCCAGGCGCTAGAAACTGAAGCCGCGCACCAAGCTTCCAGAAGAAGTCAAGACAGAATAAGGCAACTAAGATTTTGGACAGAAAAACAGCGTAAAACAAAGAGGATAACGAAGGATTAATGAAAAGCTTAAGATAATTTCTGGACAATTATCACAAAGAAAAAGTTCGTACCTATTCTACTGTATATAGCAGGAGAAGATCCATGAAGTGTTGGAATTGTGGAGCTGAAGGGCATCTTAGGAATCGATGCCCTCAGAATACATTTAATCAGGACCAGGAAAACGCCAACTAGTGAGCTTTGGGGGGCTAGGTGCTACCAAGCCGCACCAACTGTTAAGATCAAGGTAACCCGTCTGCAAAATAATGGGGCGAGTTTGGTAGTACCAGGGCGTATATGCAGACGGGATTGTGAAATGGTCCTTGATACCGGCTCTACTCACACCATCGTAAGACCCAATATCGTCGCCTTCTGCAGAATACAGCAACCAGACCGAAACTACATCTTGGAAACAGCAAATGCGGTAGTCATAACAGTCAAAGAGGGTATCCATCTAGCTGAAATAACCTTGGGGGCAACCACACAAGGTCCTAGCAGATATAACTGACGATGTTATCTTTATTGGACTTGATGTCATGACTGAACATAATTTGAATGATGAAGAAATCGTCATGTAGTTTCCCGAAATCAGAAACCTTCCTATTAGAACTGTTGAGGCGTCAGCAGATATAAAACTTCCGGCAGGTTCAGAAGTGGTAATTGAAGCTGTTTGTAGTAGTCCTGCGGCAGTTGAGGAAACTGCAATTGTAGAACCAGAGAGTAGTTTTTATAGGAAGGGCATATTAATTGGAAATACATTAATAGAAAGGAAAAACAATTTAGTATTGGTCAGAATACTAAATCTGAAGGATTACACACAACAGATCAAAAAAGGCGAACCTTTAGGAATTTGTCAAACAGTTGAATCGGTGTTCCGATTCGGCTCGGATTTTGGACCAATTTTCCAATGGAAGATAAAAAACATGGATAGACTCATCTGGCAGGACATTTCTGATAAATCACCGTCTCTAAAAAGCTACTGGGCGCCATGAAATTCTTTAGCCATCGAGAATGGCCTATTAAAAAGAGTTTGTAGAGTCCCGACGGCAAAGAAAAGATTTATCAAACAGTACTGCCCCAGAAAAGAATTCCAGAAGTTCTTCAAGCACTGCACAGTGGGGTCGGTGGTGGACATTTTGGAATAAACAAAACTCTGAATAAAGTTAGAGAACGATTCTACTAGCTTGACAGTTGGTCCGATGTTGAAGAATGGTGCCGACGTTGTGATACCTACGCCTCTAGTAAGGAACCCATAATTCGAAGTCAAGAACAGATAAAGCAGTACAATGTTGGAGCTCCATTCGAAAATAGCTATTGACATAGCTGAACCTTTTCCTCGTAGCAGCAGTGGAAATCGCTATGTTTTGGTAGTGATGGACTACTTCAGTAAGTAGCCAGAAATATATCCCTTACCTAATCAAGAAGCAGTCACCGTAGCCGAAGCTTTATTTGAAAATTGGATATGCCGTTATGAGGTCCCTAGAGAGATCCATTCGAACCAAGGAAGGAATTTCGAATCTGAAGTATTTCAGAACTACACCTCTTCACCCACAGTCAAATGGAATGATGGAGAGATTCAATTGTACCATTGAAAACTTCCTGAGGACGACCGTCAATGAGAAACAGACCAACCTGCCTTCCTCCATTTTTACTGGCTTACCGAGCAGCAATTCATGAGACCACGAGTAAAACACCAGCCAGCATGATTTTCGTCACAGAATTGCACCTACCCATAGATCTAATTATGAACCGATCACAACACGATGAGAACTGAGATGATTATCTGAAAGATTGAATAAAGATGGTACATGAAGAAGTACGAGAGAAGCTAAAAATCGAAAGCGACAGAAAGAAGACCAGATACCACTTGCGTGAGAAAGTGTGGCTGTATAACCCAAAAGAAGCAAGGGTAAATCTCCGACAAAGCTGCAGAAATTGTGAGAAGGCCCTTATACACTCGTATCAAGATTGAATGACATAGTGTACATGATCCAGAGGAATCCCCAAGCTAAGATGAAGATTGTCCACATCGTTTGTTTGACATGTTATCAAGAAGATCATGCGGACAATGGAGTAACCTGATCGGGACGATAAGTTCTAAGAGGGGGCAATGTTACGCAAGCTCACCTACCCTTTTAGTTTGTTAGTTATGCTCCTATTTACGTTAGAATTTATAATTTTTGTGATGTCTTTATTTTGTCGTTTTCTGGAACATTATCGGCCACGTTCTATTTGATTCTCTAGACCGCCAAAAACTAAAACCCTAAAAACCTACATAAGCAGATCGGTTTTGCTGCTGGAGTCAGTTTATATTGAGCAGTCAGACGCGAATGACTGGAACGTCAAAGTAAAGAATTTGACAGTTGTGAACTTGTCGAAGGATATTTCTTGTGTAATCAAGAGTGACAATAAAGTTTGTTTGTCTACGTAACGTGTTTCCACGCTAACCCAACATAGAGGTTGCAATATAATATTTTTACTTACAGATTTGATAAAAAATGCAAATGAGAAGAGACTACCTATATATATTAGCAGAACTTTAAGTGCAGAACTATATTACGACAACATCGTCGATAAGTCTGCAACTTTACAAGATTGAAGAAAAAACCTAACATTTAAGAAGTAAATGGGTTTTTTAGTAAAAAATAAATTCGTCACGAAGTATTATTATACATGCTTCCGCGTCGCATATTATTAAGTGCACGAGCTGTCAATGCAATCTACGGCATTGATCATTCATCAAGTATCTTTAACCAAAGGCTGACACTGCAAAATTTATAAAAAACAAGAATAACAATTATCTCTGTTCATTCACGATTCGTATGATGTAGATAAATCAATGAAACCAAACATATATATATTTTTAATTAGATAATTTAATGGTTGAATAAGCAGCAGAAACTGCTAGCAACTAAAATAAATTTCAAAATGTTTTTATAATTTAGAATCCGACTCGTTCATTTTTTTTCAGTTTCAGATGTATAAGTTGATTTTATTTCAGAAAGCGATGTTAAAATTCCAGAATAAAAAAACTCAACAACTAGAGTTAAAAAGAAAACTTCTTTATTTAAAAACGAAAACGACTGTTGTCGGTTGTTAGTACATAATTATACTGTAATTTAATTGTCTACATAAAGATGTTATGAATATGGTCTAGCCAAACTAATAATTCAAATATTTATAAATAGACTAAAAGTAGAAAATTTACTTACTTACAAAACTTGATTTATATTACTTCGGTTTCCTAATTTATTCTTCTATTTTTACTCATCAACGTTTATCACTTTATCAGCATCACCAAAAAGAACAGAACAGGTTGTTTTAAAGTTAGCGTTACATCTGGATTCTGGACCTATTTTTTTTTTCAGTACACATGCGTTGCACGAATTTTAGCAGCAAATTCAAATTATAACAGAACATGTATGTACAATACTGTACTATCAAAATATGTCTCGTAAAGGATATCCATCGGATATTCAATATATGTACCATCAAAATATGTCCCATAAACGATGTCCAGTGTATGTTCTATCAAAATATGTCTAGGAATGGACATCCATCGAATGTCCATTTATGGTCCATGGACGTATGTACTTTAAATGGACTTTAAATGGACGTCCACTGGACGTCGTGTGCTATTACGGAGTACTGTAAAATATAATTATGCATGTATTAAATTGTATAATGAACTTTAAAAAAAATAGTCACTCTAGAAAAAACTCATCAAAAAGAAAAATATTTCTCTTAATATGTTGCTTAATGTAATAGTTGCATAGCTGTTTATGACTGAGATAGTTATGTTGATGAATGTTTATTTTCAAATAATATACAGGATGTCCCGTTAATAGTGCGAAAAACAAATATTTTCATCAAAATATTTAAGAAACTGCAGCTGAGAGTAATAAAACTATATACTATACTAAATGTTTGCATTATATATTGCACTAAATTGCATAAAATTGTTATTTTTAACGCGACCAAACATCGAAAATTACGTTGACAATAAAGACAATTGCCTAATGTCAATCATGACGTAAGACGTCTGAATTCTTGACGCGAGTATAGCAGAGAAATATAGATCCTAATACGTTATGCGACTTATGCGTGCATAACTTTCACATTATAGCCTCATACAATTTTCTCCTTCAATAATTTGGAATTTTTAAGAGTAAACAAAATAATAATAATAATAAATTAGATAGTAATTCAGTATACCGTCACGCTTATAATTCGTAATACGGAATACCTACCTACTTCTTTTCTGGAAATTACATATGGAACTTCCTTTATTTACATTTACATTCTTTCAATATAAAAGTCTTGCCCCCCCCCCCACTTCCTCTCTTGAAACTGATAAACGGTTGATAGGATGTCTTTGGGAAAAAACAGGTCGATTTTTATTTTCGAAATAACCTTGTAAGTTATCAACATTTATGTAGTATGTACTTCCGGTTCTCCCGGAAATGACGTCCCCTCTCTTTTTAAATGGAACACTAATATTTTTGTCTAACTTCTCGTTAGAGTGAATAAAATATTGAACAATATGTATGACTTCATTTTTCTTTAATAACAATAATAAGCGAAATGTGCTTCTTGAACCACATGATAATAATAAAATCTGCTATTAAATCAATTATTTAGTTTAGTGAGAAGTTTTCCTTCGTTTATGAAAGATCTGTAAATATTTGACAGGCATTGATAACTTAAAAGGAGGTTATTTCGAAAATGTTGTTTAGAGACGTTAAGAGTTTATCGCCGCACTGTAGAACAGACAGTTGTGTTGAGGCTGATATAGAGTGGACACAAGAAAATGATATTCTTTTAAATAAGACGTATTGCGGAAAAACATTGTTGTGGGATGTAAGGCATCCGGGTCATTTTAATAAAATTCATAGGAATGCTGCTTGGGTAAAGTGACCATATTTCGCAAAGCTTAAAGTGAAATCAGGAATCCTTTAAAAAAAAATAAGAAAAAAAGTTCCTATGAAGCTGTGTCCGGAGATGCTTAATTTCGGAGATACAGTTGAAATAAAAAAAAATGGGGTTGTTATAAAACTTAATACATGCATAATTATATTTTACAGTACTTCCTAATAGCACACGATGTCCAGTGGACGTCTATTTAAAGTCCATTATTTAAGGTACAGACGTACATGGACCATAAATGGACATTCGATTGATGTCCATTCCTGAACATAGTTTGATAGATACATTGGACATCCAATGGATATCCTTTATGGAACATATTTTGATAGTACATATATTGGATATCCGATGGATATCCTTTATGGGACATATTTTGATAGTACAGTACTGTACATACATGTATGTGAATGTACAATTGTACATGTACAATTTGAATTTGCTGCTTAAATTCGTGCAGCGCATGTGTACTGAAAATAAAATACGTACAGAATCCAAATGTAACGATAACCTTAAAGTTTAAACAACCTGTTCTGTTCTCTCTGGCGACGCAGATAAAGTGATGAGTAAAAACCCTATATAAGAATAAATTAGGAAACCGAAGCAATATTAATCAAATTTTGTAAGGAAGTAAATTTTCTACATTTAGTCTATTTATAAATAATTGAATTATTTGTTGGCTAGGCTATATTCATAACATCTTCATGTAGACAATTATGTCACAGTAGAATTATGTATTAACAACCGACAACAGTCGCTTTCGTTTTTAGATAAAGAAGTTTTCATTTTCACTCTAGTTGTTGAGTTTTTTTCGTCTTTTGCTATTCTAGGTTATATTGAGTAATAATTATATGGTTTTGTATGAATTATATATGGTTTTCTTCTTGTTACTTGTTACGTGTTATATAGTTGGTTTATTTGTATCTCTTAATTATTTATGTATTTGTAATAATTAGAAAAACAATAAATACTTACCTATTGTCAAAAAATATTTTTAAAATTCCATTGTAGACCTCCATTAAATGTCCAAAACAGGACATCTATGGGTAGCACAAATTTGGTACAGAGGCGGACATCTGTGGGTCCGAAAGTCGCAGAGTAGTGGACGTGTCTGGGTTGCACGAAGTTGTGACATTTGCGCGTCCTTGGGACTTCCAATGGACGCCCATCGAACAAAAGCGGACGTCCACTGGATGTCCGGACTTCCGACTTTGGACATCTTTTGGATGTTCATAGGACATCCTTGTGCTATTAGGGAAACTGTCATTGACTGTGATGATAGAGTATCAGAAGCTCAAATCAAACTTAATCCCACGTAATGAATCTTTCCCGACATTAATTTAAATCAAAAGCTACGAATTTCGCGTCCATGAGGACAAGACTTAAGTCTAACATAGAATTTATGACAAACTGACACATGTCATCTAGATTATTGTTTTTTAATTAGCACTCCAAAGTTGGTTTGTTTTAAACATTGCTGTTGGATGCCTATAATTTCCAAAAGTTCGGCTGTTCTGGGATAAAGGCTTATGCATAAATCTCTTTAGAGAGACAATGAGTAGAGACAGATTTTTCCACCTTCGAACGAATTTACACTGTCAATAATTTGGAGATTCCAGAAAACTGTAATGATAAGTTGATAAGTTGTACAAGGTTCGCCCTATTTATGTAGCCATTAGAAATCGTTGTGCAGAATTAGACTTGGAAGAAAATTTATGCATTGACGAACAAATCGTGCCATTCAGGGGACATTTGTCAATCAAATAATACACAAAAGGTAAACCAACCCCCTGGGGTGTAAAAATATTTGTTTTGTGCGGAAGATCCGGAATGGCATACGATTTCATAATTTACCAAGGAGCTTCTACTGCCTTGGACGTAGACAACCTAAAAACATTTTGGTCTTGGAGCTTCAGTTGTCAGTTGTCATTCGTCTTTCAGAACGAATACAAAAAGAGGGACACAAATTGTATTTTGACAATTATTTTTCGTCATTTCAATTTCTGCAAGTCCTAAAGCATAAAAAAATATATGCTGCTGGGACAGTAAGAGTGAATAGATTTAGCAAGCCTCCTCTACTGGATGATAAAAAGTTGAAAGACAGAGGTAGGGATCTCATAATGAATTGACAACCGAAAATGGAGATGTTGCATTAGTAAAATGGATGGATAATCGTACAGTAGTCCTTGCTTCGAATTTTGTAGGAGTTGGGCAGGAAGATTTGGTTTCTAGGTGGGACAAGAGCGAGAAGAAGTACATTGATGTGAGAAGGCCTGGAATTGTGAAATTATATAATCGCTCAATGGGTGGCGTTGATTTACTAGATCAAATGATCGGCCTGTATCGATTTACATTCGTTCTAGAAAATGGACGCTTCGCCTAATATTCCATGCAGTTGACTTGGCTGTTGCCAACAGTTGGTTTGAATATCTCAGATGGGTCTTTTAGACTTCCGCTTACGTTTGGCAGAGTGTTTGATAAAAGTTGGTAAACCAGTTCAAGCTCCTGGCAAAAGGGGAAGGCCAAGCAGCGGAACACCTGAGGTGCCAAGGTCAAAATTTCCAAAACGTAATGAAGAAATCAGGCCCTGTCCAGAAGTACAATACGATTTCATAGATCATCTGCCACATCTAGATGGTAGTAAGGAAGGAAAGCGGTGCAAGAATGCCAAATGTAACAAAAAAACACATTTCTTTTGTGATAAATTTAAGGTATATTTATGTATAAAAAAAGAAATAAACTGTTTTGTTATGTACCACAGAAAATAATTTTCGTAAACTGATGCAAACTTACGTTTTTTTTTCCTAAAAGTAGTTTCATCATGTAATATTTTTACACCTATTAAAACCTTTTGTACACAATTATGCACCATTTTTTTTCCAGAACAACTCAAAAAATTATTTAAAAACACTGACTAGTACCTTTATGGACACACATTAATTAATAATTTACACCAAAACATTTTTTATTGCAATAATAAGAAAATCAGGTCTCAAGGGGTTAATGAATAATAAATTAATTTTTATATCGAGTCAGGAGGAAAAGACACTTTTAAGCAGAATTACCTGCCTTTAAGACAGCGATACCAATTTGTCCAAAAATCAGTAGCGTACGATTTTTTTGCTAAAAATTAGTATTTAACGCCACTGATGCTAGTATATTGCAACAGAAATTTATACACGTTAAAGTAGCCCTTCAGTATACACTTTTGAGTACCAAATCTCATCTCAATATCTTGATTGGTTTTCGAGAAATGAAGACTATAGTATTTAAGACAGAACATTTTAAACAACCTATATCTCGAAAACAAGGTATTTCCGGAACCTGTTTATATAAACTTTTTGTTTATTTTTAAACATAGAACCTGCCAAGTTTATTTTTGACAGACCCTACACGGTAATTATCAGGAATGAGGAGACCGCCCGCAAGGATGTAATCAACATCTTCACGAACGGATGAAAAAGAAAGGAAGGTGCGAGATGTGGAATCTACTCCAGATCTCGCACCCTCCAGCCAGATATCAGTGGGAATGGATATGCATGCTTCCGGTAGTACAAACGGAACTAGCAGGTATAACCATAACCGCTAAGGAAATTGTCCACCATCAGAATCTACACAGATAGTAGACAATCACTACTGATCTTATGTAATCATAAGATAACTAGATCAGCATGGGAGTGCGATCAAGCACTGGAAGTGACCTCAACCGACAACATCATATCTGTATGCTGACTAAAGGGACACGAACGATGGCTATGGCAATAAAACAGCTGATAAGCTGGCCAGGAGTGCATCGAGTCTCAGTATCTTTGGACCTGGTCCCTCCAGTATGCTTCCACTGTCAGCTTTCGTTGAAATTATCAAGGAGAACACTCACAAAGAATTCAACAGAAGGTGGGATGAAACAAATGGCTGTCAATTTGCTAAGGAATTCCTAGAGTACTCCGGCAAGGATATAGCCAAAAAATACTTGGCTATGATCAGGATGATCTTCGTCTAGTAATAGGTATTCAAACTGGACACTGTTGGCTAAGGAAGCACCTGCCTTATATAAGGAAGTGTGAAACATTTCTTTGTAGGGGTTGCGAACAAGAAGACGACCGTGCTTCATGAACTCTGTGTGCACAGCAGTGTCATCAACAAGAGAATCCGTGTTGGGAGAGCGATGGCCTTCTATGGCCTACATTAGAGAGATCTCCCTGAGCAACGTCACCACCTTTTTCTCTTTATTAGGTTGGTTAGCGGTTCAGGTGGATTGATCTCTTAATGGGAGAAATCATAAGGGGCCTAAGTGCTGGGGCTTTTTAAGGCTGCCCTCTCACAATCCAGAACATAGAACCTGCCCCTAGATTTTTTATCAGCGGCTTTAGTCTACATTTGTCTGAGCTTCCTTTAACCAAACCTATTAGATAAGTAGATATCTAAATGTAAATATTGAATTGTTCTTCTGTAACTTCCTCAATACAAAGTTTATGTAAGTAATAATGTAAATATTTTAATTAATTGTTATATAAAATTTGTATTGAGGAAGTCACAGGATAGCACTTGAGGTTTGTAAAATATATCAATATTTTTATTTATTTTGAATTAGTGGAGATAGGTGAATAAAATTTTGATGCAGGATGATTAGATACCATAAAATATACATAAATTCAGGTTTTATATTAGCCTTAGAGGTCTATTTAAATGTTAACTATAGGTAGGTATAAAGCAATTGTGTTTAATAGACAAAAAAAATGGGCAACTCAGTACATACGTCAGTATAGTCAACGTATGCACTGTGTCACTGTAGATAATTAGGTATTGGTTTTTGTATCAAACGAAGGAAGCCAAGTGGCAAGTTGGTAAGTAGGTATTGTTACAATAGAATGAATAAAGGAGATATACTACCTACTATCTGCTAGTGTTAAATAATTGTTTACAAAAAGCGTCTTTATGAATGATAGAGATAAAATCTGTCGTTTTATCTGAAAAAATATGATCCAGCTAATAAAATTCTTAGTCATCGTTACCATGAATGACGTGTATTATTACCTACTCCTAAATATTCACGTCAATGGCAGAGAAATTCCCATTGTAACCCGGTACTTATATAGGTAAGTGCTATAAGTTATTCGAAAGTATATTTTTAAGAAAATTCAAAGATTGAAATATCTCACAGTCAGCAGCCAGCACATCTTACAAAAATTTGTATAATATGTACAGATTTGTAGACAACGTGTTGATACTTAATTTAAAATATAAGTCTATATAAGTATATTTTAAAATGAAGATAATTCTTTTGTGTATACGGTTTACTCTATAACATTTTTCTGTGTCCATCTTCGCTCTTCGAAGACTTCGGTTGTTTAGTAGGCAATTTGCGGTAAAACTTAAATCCGACACAGCCTTTATATTTCCAAAAGTAGGTGCAACTCGGTGATGAATCCAATATTTCTATCTTCAAACTTGCCGCGACAATCAGTGCGGATCGGTGGGGCCACATTATTTCTCTCAGTCAGTAGTAAAACGGGTTTGTCTAAAGAAGCACGACAGTGCTGCAGTTTCTCAGGTATGTTCTAAGTGGTCTGTGTAGTTTTGAGTATATTCGGCCGTAAGAAACTTAAAGACTGTTTCTTGGAACGTAGTAATCACACCTAAAAACCATCCACCTTTTACGAGCTACTGGTAAGTTTAGCATACCTATTTTATTTTCTCGCATAAAATTTCGAATTCTTTAAACACAATTTGCGCGGCCTTTCGGATTTACTGAACATGGGTTTAAATTTTTGTTTGTGGGTTTAAAAGGTACAAACATGCTATAAGTATTAAGTGCGATAGGTACTCCCATGTGTAAGTGGTGCAATGTAATAATTATTTCTCTTGATATTATCCGTAAGTAGGATAGAAAACAATCTCATTAATATTCTACTTTGTTTACAATCATTGCAGTATTTATAACTGTGTTTGAGAGTTATTTATTTTTCTTCGGCGCGTTCTCGAAAAGTTTATGTTAAACTTTCAGTAGGTGGAAGGTATCTGAATGTAAAACCTAATGATTTTGGAAAATTATTAGTTTTAGGTAATAGTAAAAAATCATATCTGAAAAAATAATATTCATGTTGTCTACTTGTATTATTGTAAGGTATGCCGAAATCATATAGGAACATGCTTTTGCAATAATAATGACACTCTCTAAACAGTTTTTGAAATTCTAGAAGTTCTGAGTAAAAATTTAATTAAATCTCTATTGGTGAGTAAAACAACCTCGGAAACAACTAATTATTAATGTTAACAATTTTAGGTAGATTTCATTACGAATACGTCAGCAGTTCAAAAGAAATAGCAAAATTCATTTTAATGAGTGTCATTATTATTGCAAACTATATTGTACCTATTATACCTACCTCTAATACTCTTTGTATAGGGTAGCGGTGCCTTTATTAAATACCCAAATATAAGGTACACGACACGTACATAATAAATAATAGTAAATAAGAATTCTTAAGTGGGTATATAAACCTAGAACTAACAAATTCTTCGTTAGTTGCTACGTCCTGCTTTAGTACTGCCAGGTCCTGCTCAGATACTACTAGATTCTGTCAGGTATCTTATGTACTGCTTTTATGTTGTATATCTGCTATAGGGTAAAAGGCCTCTCGTTTAAAAATAAGAATTTCACTCCACTATCCACAAAAATATTTATTAAGTCAAGAAAGGTAATTTAACAAGTATCTCAAATATTAGTAAAATATTTTTTCTACAAGAGTGCGTATTTAACGTTTTTATCACACACATTTTAGTTCGGAAGGTGTAATTTTCCCGAACACAAAAGTTTAGGTAGGTGGTGACAAAATATGAAAGTCTCAGGTTGTTTCTTCATAAAGATAGAAAATGTAAACAAGATTTTCATATTGCAAAGGACCCCGCACATTTTATTATGGAAAACGGTCTTCCGGTGAAATTCACTGAAAATTTGGAAAATTGTTCGTTTTGTACCCCTGAACAAAAGTCTCAATGGAGTCGAAGCTCGAAATGACCATCTTTAGGCTTTACGGCTATTTTTAGTGGCCAAAAACGGCGAAAATTCATTTTTTTTAAATATCATGTTTAATGCTGGGAAAGTGTTTGTTTTGTACTCCTGATCAAAAGTTTCAATGGGGTCGAAGCTCGAAATGCCCATCTTTAGACTACAGCTATTTTTAGTGACCAAAAACGGCCAAAATTCATTTTTTTCTAATTATCATGTTTAATTCTCGGAAAGTGTTCGTTTTGTACCCCTGATCAAAAGTCTCAATGAGGTCGAAGCTCAAAATGTCCATCTTTAGGCTCTACGGCTACTTCTAGTGGCCAAAAAACGGCAAAAATTCATTTCTTTTAAATATCATGTTTAATGATGGGAAATTGTTCGTTTTGTACCCTTGATCAAAAGTCTCAATGAAGTCGAAGCTCAAAATGCCCATCTTTAGGCTCTACGGCTATCTTTAGTGGCCAAAAACGGCCAAAATTCTTTTTTTTATGTAGGAATATGTCCATGTCTAATTATATGTGTATAAGTCTCATTGAGACTTTTGATCAGGGGTACAAAACGAACACTTTCCCAGCATTACACATGATATTTTAAAAAAAAGAATTTTGGCCGTTTTTGGCCACTAAAAATAGTGCAGGGTCCTTTCATCAAATAGTTAACTGCTTTTATAAAAAGACAAAATGTTCGGTTTCGTCCGAAAAAAACCAAACATTTTTACTCAAGAAGACGTAAACAATTTATGAGTGAGGCAACCGATGAAACTTACCTGATAATTACTTAAGGTAACGATTTTTGGATTGGCTGCTGTCTGACTAGAGGAAATAACGAAAATGATCGTCGGCGATATAGAACATAAAGAAGACCTGTTAATTGTCAATATCAAACTCCAAAAATTATTCCGCCAGATCCTTGGTGATATGTAAATAAATAAATACTAAATGGATATTTTTTGGAATGTATACAGAAAATATACAAGCTTTCTCCAAAAGAAACATCGCCATTTATACATTACAAACATGGAAAATGTACTGTCCAACCTGTAGGCATCAATTCAATAGGAAAAATACCCTCCGAAGTCGCACCTAATTTACACCTTCAAAATCCAGAACTACAGGTCACAGTTTGAGGCGATCCTCGGTCACTTTCTTGCCGATTGTGGAGGTATCACAAATGTTAAACGTATAGGAGGATGGAAATCAGCTTCTGTTGCTGAGGGATACTTAGAAGACTCTATAAGTGCAACTGCAATTTACAGCCATTAAGGTCTTGCCCAGATGTACCATCAGTAATCAACAGTCGTGATTTGACGCCTGTTTCTGAAGAAACTTCTTCCTAATATTTGCTCCCCGTATTAGAGCAATCTTGTTCCAAGAAGACGCTAACTCACATGCTGACTTCTGCAATTAACTTATATAATACGCATCTAATTGTACGTTTACAATTAATATCACTAATAAGTAAAAAGATAATACTTCTCTTATTCCAATATATTTGTATTCACTCTTGTTATGCTACTTTTTTTCCATTTATTTTCATAAGCTTGTAGAAAAAAATTGTTCCCAACTCGGAAAGTGTCTTTCCCGCACTTGTTAGGAGAATACATAACTATTATCGTATATACATATAGATAATCTCAAGAAACTTAACATAAGAGTTAACAGCTGTGTGTCGATTTATTTTACTATTTTCACTGATTTCGAATTTGATCCAACAAGCTTAAATTGGTCTTCAGGCTCTGCAGCCCGAGAAGGGTGCGCATATTGCTATGCGCGACTTATGATTTTTGATTTGAATTAATAAGAATAATTAAAAATTTACCTCAATTATCCAACAATTATGAGCACATATGCGACCTGCGTGCTCAACAGCTTATTCTCAGTACCAAACACAATATCAAAATTATTACCTATTTTTGGTACAACTATAGAAATAGTAAAGATGAGTTAAATACATATATTCATAATCTCAATTTATATTTAAATATATATTATAAAATTATATAACCACAGAACATTAAATATTGAATATAAATCTACAATAGAAAAATAAAGTAACTAATAAGAAGATAATCGAACCATATTCTATATACAGATGCTTCAAGAGCCATTCCGCCACTTCTTGCCGTTCAACAAGTTCAGATTAATTTCGCTTGTTATTGGAACAATCTTAATAATTTCGAAATATTTTTTTTATTGCTTTGTACTTAGTCATAGTTAACCCTGTATATTTGGCCCCCACTGAGAAATTTATTTTCCATTTTGGCCCCCACTGAGAAATTTTCTGCGGGCACTCATGCCGGCAAATGAGCGATAGAGGTCGAACCATAACCGGATAGCGTGTATCCAAAACCGTAATAAATTCTTCCTCTGGGGAACCTCATATGATTGACATTCTTTACTCAATGAACAATACTAAGCTAAATCCTAGAATCGATTCCGACCTATGTATTTTGCGGTGATGCGAAATACGTCCATCCGTCCATTCCGTTCCGTCCGTCCGTCCGTCCGATTCCGACATATGTGCACCACGTTCCTTAACACAGAAATCTCTTTCTTCAGTGCTTAAATTAAACATCAATGTTTAAAGACCACCATACTCTTCCTATAAAGAGTGTTATTATCTTATAGATATAAGATAATCTCAATGATATATTTTAATCTCGATTTTAATTATAAAAATAAACAATATTTTCACGTACTTAGGTAATATACTCATCATACGAATTAGGGCTGTCAATCCCGGAAAAAAATTCTTTCCCAGGAATTCAAATATGTGATCAATGTGAAATTTTTCAGACCTGTTCACTAAACTAAATATGGTACCTATGTACCTATTAATTATTTATTTTGTGGCCTCGTATTTAACATTAGACCGCAACGTATTTACAAAATTGACAAGGTCAAACCCGCAAATCCCGGGAACCAAGGTGGCGGCATCACGAGATTTTTGGGGCTGAAAATTCTCAGAATCCCGAATTTTCGGAACCCCGGGATCGACTGCACTAGTACGAATACAAGCAAAATATTTATATATTTTTGTTTGAACACTTCACTGTTCAAATTTTGAATGAAATCTGAAGTGTAAATCAATAATTAAAATTTCGCACATAATTTTTGTATTGATTAAAGTACATGGAACTATAATTATAAATTTAAAATTTTGTACATAATAGTATAATAAACAGTTTTAAAGGAAAACCGTTAAACAAAATAATGGTTAATTTTAGTCATTGCGGAGAATATTAAAATAAATATACATATTTATGTTACCACTTATTACTTGTTTGTACTCAAAAGCAATTAAGAACACAAAACTGAGAATCAGTTTTTGCAATCTCAGCATAAGTAAATACAGGGTGTATTAATATTCCGTGTACAATGTACACTCGGTACGACGACATAAAGATTTCTAGCCGAATCAGTATTATATTTTGTAAAAATTATCACACATGTACCTAGTAGACAAAAAAATTATTGGCACGTATTGACACGGCAAATCATTGATGCCTCCTAAAATTTTTTATAAACACCCTTTATAAGTAGTACCTATACGTGTTAGGTTGGAAACCTTTTACGAAAGCAAAGACTTGAGTACACGGTTCTGATAAAAATACATAAAAACTGCAAATTGATATAGATAGTTCCAATCAATAACTCGTAATCTTAATTTTATTACTTTTGATACCACTTGTAAAAATTAACTGGTCAGGAAATAATAAAAATCTGCAAAATAATTACTAATAATTCAAAACTTATTGCTCAATGTAGTGATTACTCGAGTGATAGTATTTTACTTCAAATATTCGAATCATGGATAGTATATTTTCACTTAAAATTTTGAAAATAACAAATCAATTGTAATATATTACGTTCCATAGAGTGTAGAACTAAAGAAAATAGGAAATAAGGAAGTCAAACTCCTCTAATGATGATACCTCTAATTAAATCAATCATATAAGCCATCATCTTTTAACAGTATTGGACATGTCAGCCACCCCGATTAGAATAATTAATTTAACATTCGAATTTCGAATGATAATATACAGAGCGGTTCATTTTCTTATGATTTCAGGACAGTTTGGCCTCGATTTTGACTCTGATAATGATGATAAAACTTCAGAAAATACTGTGGCTTTTCAATAGCACATAAATTTTTTTTTTTAACAAAGAAGGCCAAACCGAGGGCCAAGCTTATAATTATTTTAATGGGTCATATAAAAAATAATATTTGGTTTAATTTCATTTCTAAATCTTGCGCAATATTGCGATTTGTATTACTGCAAGAAATCTTATGCTGTGTTTACAGCGGTGTAAAATTGAAGAATTTGTATGAGATCTACTTGAATATTTGACAAATTGTGTTACAGATCCTCATACTTTTGTGCATACATTTTGTGTGCCCACGCAATGCGTCCCTCATACATTGTGTGTATAGATATGTAAATTAGTCGTCATGGGCGAAATTCGGTAGGTATTTTGTTTATATTTCGGTATAGGTTGGTGTCTTATTACAATAAATATTTAAAATGATCAAGTCCTGTTCAGACATAGTTGCTCGAAATCTCGAAAACTAAAACATATTCTTAAATTCTCCTCAAATAAAATAATAACTTTTAAAAAGCGTTCCATTATTTTGCTCCACATTTTAACAATTACTTTCACATATGAACAAAAATTAACGATGTTATATGCAGAACCATGTATCGTATAACAATATTTACATCTACAATTAAATTTTAAAAAATACGTATTTTGAGAGATTTCTGTATCTAAATATTTGTTGATTAGACCGCTATTTGTCGTTATATATGCATTTTACTTTAGTACCTTTGAATATTCGCAGGTGGCATGAGATAACATCCTGTTAATTGATGTGCTGACTGATATAATCATCCATATACATGTATATGGATGATTATCGAAACTAATATAGATACTTGAGTCCAATGTAAACATAGCATTAGAAGTATTCTAAAATGCAAATTACTGATGATATAGGTTGTATTTAAAAAAAGTAATAAATTTTAACATGTTTATTTAACAAATAATTGGTGGATTTCAAGAGAACAGCAACTAGGTACTTTGAAATATATATTGAAATAGTTCATTGCGTATTGAAGCTTCAACATTTATTTGCTTCGACAAATTAAGTACATAACTAAGACTAAACATTGTTTGTGCTAAACCCAAATGAATAATGAAAGAAGCATTATAGCTACTGCTAACACTATTTTTCTTATATTTTATAACCTGAAAGAGTTATCATGGATGGCATGACGGTTGAGTAGTGTCATTAAGAAAAAAAATCAGATACTTAGAACAAATCCAGTTTAATTAGAAACAAATCACAAGTTTCTTAAAAGTTTATAATTTTTTTTGTCAAATATGCACATACCTTCCGTATCTACTGTAAATTTAACATACAGCAGTAATTTATACGCAATTTAAAGATTTTAGCTATAAAAAACTTCTTAATTAAAACTGCTATAGTTCTTCGGATTATTTATTATACTATGACTTAGGTAGGTAATCACTTATAGAATTACCACACACCTCCTTAGCCTTAATTAACAATCTTCGACTCGCTGTTGTCTGACTCGGGTTAAGCTCTGCATGTTTATTCCTATTGTTGATACTATATAGCTCCTACGATTGGAATTATCCTTAGATAACGGGATTCCCTAGACTGTTCCGTGTCTCTGCAGTTGGTCCCATCCAACGATGTCAAACGTTTTGCCGCTTTTACCTGCCGACATCTTCACTGGTCACCCTAAGTTAATCACCTAAGCTGCAATTGGCATATCAACCCGAAAAACCATAGTACATAGTTTGAATGACATCACGGACAGTGGAATCCTTAAAACTACTATATAAAAGTCTATGATGATGGTCAAGATAATTTCTTATGTAGATTTGGAAAAACTACTGGAACTTCCCAATAAGCATCCAATATCCACGGGGCGTCCGTTTTAAGTCGATTTTATGTCGATATGTCCCAGAACCAGTTATGGACGTTCATGGGATGTCCAATAGTGTAGCCCGCAGCGGAGTCCTTAATATTATGTCGGTCGGAAATCCATTTTATGTCGGCACATTCCAGAACTAGTATGAACGTCCACAGGACATCAAACAGTGTACCAAGGGGCATTTGTCGGAGGTCGGGTTACTAACATCATCAAATGAACATCCACTAAACGTCTTAATGTTTATTACTGGTCGTCCGAAGAACATCCTTACGACGTCTTTGTGTAATATGGGTTGTCTGTTCCTTTTCTAAAATGATAAAAACCCAAAAGATGTGACAGTAGGTATATGCAATTTTGTACATATACAGGGTGATTTAGTCATAATGTCATTAATTTTAACCACGTATACAGAGGGCCTAATAAAGACAGAAAACCAAAAAAATGTTTTACTCGACTTTTCAAATGATAAACAAATCACCCTATTAACAATCGGTAACACGACGCTCTGGGTAGGCTACAAATTTTCTGATGAGGCGTACGAGTATTGAAGCTATATAGAAGTCCAGCAGCGTTGCCACTCAGGATCACATACATATAATAACATAAATCTATCACTTCAGGGTACTGATGTGATAGATTTTTTTTCTGATGACAAACTTGTTTGCAATCTAAAATGTATGCATTTTGTATATTTTTTTAGGTACGTTTAAAATTGTGGCATTTTTAAGGCATTTATTAAGCGTTTTGTCAACTTCTGACGTAAAATTCATTCATCATGCTCCCGTAATGCAAGTTCAGAAGCTCCACAGAATTTTATACAATAATTTTGGATAAAACATTAAAACATACCTATTTTTTGTCACCTTTTCATTATGTTCTTGAAATCAGAATCAAGTTGAGCTCGTACGATGATATTCCCAGATAATACAAATCGCAATATGAATCAGAATCAAATCCATTACGTATGATCGGTAGGTACCGAACTACCGAATAACATAGACGCACACGGAAAACACAGACGCAAATGTCTATTAAATTGTCTTTTATACATTTTTCCACGGTCTTATTCAGTAGAAGACAACTGCGGTCTTTCACTACTTCACTTCAGCTTCACCTAACTTGAATTGCATTTTTATTTAGGCAAATAGCAAATTATAATTATAAATTACACTGACGACACAAACACGAAATTCACCAATCCCTACGACGTAATAATAATGGCTGATGGATGAAAAAGAGAGAGAAATCGGTCCGCGTGCATCTGTTCCAGATGCAGTCGACGGTGGGCTCGCCTGCATAGGAAAACGGACCCGAACCATGTTCGCCGTAACGTATTAAACGGGAATTTGAATTGCCAACTTTTTAACTGTGTCGAGTGTGCCCATTACAACGTATTTGAAGTCAGCGCTGATTACTGCGGTTGACATTTATTAAAACAATCTTATGATTTCGTATTGATTACACCGGGTGTTTATAAAAATACAAATTTAATTGTTGTTTGGTTCTGCTATTATTTGACGGTTATCATTGAGTAGATATTAAAAACCAGGTTATTGACCTAAATACGGTAGATGAAGACTCGGATTCCCGGATTGTTGATCACGAGGGATTTTTTTATTACTGTGCATATTTAAATACAGAAAACGTTTCAGTCTCCTTAATAATTTCACCTAGTTAGTATTAGATGTTATTTCACTGTTTATGTAATGAAATGTGAATGATATATTTTGATAAATTGGAATTTTGTAATTTCAATATTAAATATTTTTTATGTTGAAACGTAATATGTTAACTACATACTTTTAAAAATTAATTTATAGCATTAATTACAATAAGGTGATTTACGGTTTGAAAATAATTTTTCCAGTGTAAGTATGCATTTATTTTTTTAAAATCGTGTACTGGTTTTGTAACCACTGCGTTGCGCTATTAACTGCACGACGAATCAAATGCAGGTGCATTGGTGAGTGAGTCTCATCTAGGCTGTTAGTTGTAATGCCACATTTCCGGCAGGTCGATTTTCTGGCTGAACTCAATGCAAAACAACTATTTGGTGTCTTTCCTGACGTCTCTGGCTGTTCTTCTTTAGAAAAGTTTACGTAATACGTTATTTCATTCGATGCGGCGCCTTTGACAAGCGGTCACCCGATGTTCCAAGATGTGTCTTGTTTGCGTACCAATGTGTACTAAAAATGTAGACGGTGGACATATCGACACGTGGTCGAGTGAATCAACTTATATTCCTATTTATTTCAAGAATCAGTAACTTAAAAATTACTTGTGTAGAATCTAACTACGTATTCTTTTTCAGAATGACGATGTTGAAGTGGTTAATACCGATAGGGATACTGGCAGCAGCATTTCTAGTCCTCCACCAAGTAGAGACCTGCAATGAGGCCGTTTGCGGAAGTGTTGTGAGCAAGTGTTTACTGACTAAATCGTGCAATTGTGATTTAAAAAATTGTACTTGCTGCAAAGATTGCTCCACTTGTCTGAGCCACTTGTATACCGAATGTTGCTCGTGTGTGGGTGAGTAACTTAATTCTGCTTAATTTATGTATCCTTTTATTACGCATTAAAACCGCTGTCTTTTCTTTATTACTTTTAATTATTATTATAATTAAATTGGACTGTCTCGCCTTGCATACAAATCACATAAGTGTTCTTGATAATTGTAGCAGGTGTTTCAAGTTAATTATTTACCTAATTCTGGTATTATTGTTTTGTTTATAAATCTCACTTACGTTCTTAGAAGAATATACATTGAGATTCGTTGGAATACATTGGAAAAATAAATTACGAAATCAACACCGCATTTAAATAATTTAACAACTGCTTCATGAGATACGTTGGTCGAATATTTCTTACAGTTTTATACTGAGCCCTTAGTCCTTGCTTGAACATGCATATAAGTTAATCAAAACTTATTCTTTACATTTACAACTAAAGCCTGTATAACACGCTTAAAAAAAGATTCAAAATTTTAATGTAAAATTAATCCCAAATGTATAAATGATCGTGTAATAAAGATATTCCGTGATTTGGAAGGGGTTACTATCAACTGTACTTGCTTACACATACAGTGTGATTCAGAATTTATCTACCGGAAACCTGATGAGACGGCAAAGCATGCAATCGGCGATCGGACAAAATATGGAAAGAAATTCGCAAGAAAAGAAATAAATAACATTTTATAACACCTATTTTATGCAGCAAATTCAACTGCTTTTGCCGCTATTGTTAATAATTATTAATAGAATTAATTTGTGGTTTTAATTAATAAAATAATTTGACGTACTTGACATGTTACAACTCGTCTTACTCAGTTTCTACAAATTAACACAAATGCTTCTGCTTCTTGTCCGTTTTGGACTCGTAAGTTATTGGCAGCAACCATGATACGTGTGCGTAAATCATCAATAGTAGGTATCCACTTCGGTGCGATACACTTCATTTTTTAAATATCTCCACAAAAAGAAGTCCAAATGATTTAAAATCAGGAGATTGTGGTGGCCATGCTATCCATCCTCCTCGTCCAATCCCTTGGTATAAATGCTTGAACACGCTGTACATGGTACGGATATAATTGAACTTCGTGTATAATACGTCACACTACTGCAATACGCTGTGGACTTTCTTGACGTCCTCGACTTATATGTATTCCATGATTCAATTTCAAATTTCTGTCACGTTGCACTGCACTTGCACTCCCTGCACATTGCAGTAAAAATAGCTGCATTTGGCACATGTTTACCGGGAATTCGTTCTGCTAAAGCATTTTCACATCTCCATAAATTAAAACGATATCCACCAACTCCGAGTTGCTATACATGTAATGCTGGCTACAGACTATGCGTGAATTTGTAATGAATTCGTGCATAGTGCGTATGGTTCTTCTGAATGGATTTTCAACGAACACTACACACTATTCGCAAATTCCTAACATATCACGAATCGCACATAACAAATCGCTAATATACGCATAGTCTGCCAAATGCTTGCCACATGTATCATTCAGATTACTATGAAAAACAGTAACATTTCGATACTTACTGTGATACTGAGTTTTTTTATTTGTTTCTACCTTTATTGTTTTTTTTTTCTGTCATACCTTTAGGTAAAATTTCATCACCATATGGATGAAATCTTCTAGGGTAATAATGACACCAAGGGAATGACAAAATATGAGTTTATTTTCAATTAAATTTTAGCGCACCAAGTGTTGTTGTAAAGTTTACACACAGCATAGGTAGACCAGCAGTTTCACTCCGTTGTCGGCACTTTGAACTGCCTTCAGTTCTCTGCGGTGACCTCGAAATGTGAGTGCGATAGCGCATCCGATGGAATTTACAGAATCGGTGATCAGGACCGGAATAAGAATTTTTTATTTGCGCGTGAAAGCGTAGTTATTCCACATGAAAGTTTACGTTATATCTATCCATAAATCCACAAGTATGTAATAATTCATTATACAGTTATAAATGGGTAATTCAACATGTATTATATACTACCATTTACTGCTACTAACATATAGTATGAAAATTCGATTTACTTCTTTGGACTCTTAAAAAAAAGAGTTTAATATTGCACTACAAAACATTTTTATTTATTTACTTACTTTTTTGTTATTAGTGCTAATTACATTTTTTTGGGATTTTTTCTTAATTTTAAATTCGACGTTTGAAGTTTAGTGGACAAATAGTTTATTATGATTTTTTTTTGTCTTAAATGATCTTACGTAAATCATAAGACAAGTATTTTTCAGAACAGAAAAATTATGTTTACTTAACTTTGAAAATTGTTAAATTGGAGATAAAAGTGCAGTAAAATGTAAATTTGGAAAAAAATTATATTTTATCATTTTGTTTTGAGACTTACTCTTATTATAGTGACTACAAGAAATATGATCATCTACATAATTAGAAGATGAGCCGTCTTGTGCAGGAAACGTTGGAACGGCCTCTTTGCGTAATCTATTGCGCGAATCGTTAGAAAACATATTATTTTCAAAATGTATTTGACATAGTTTGTATGAATTATTACTAATCCTGAGCAGCTTTTCTAATAAATCTTCTCTATTAGAAGCCACTGCACAGAACTTTGCTCTAAAATAAAAATTGGTATTTGTGAAAAATATAAATATGTATATTTTAAACTTAACTTTCATGAGAAGTAATTATATTCCAATGTTATACTTAAGAAATAAGTTAATAGGTAAGGCAATAGCAGTAAAATATCATTTATGGTTTGTACAGTATATTATAGATTACTTATTATTTATGTCTTTAGGAAATTTAAATTACTATTTATAGATGATATGTTTAAACATCTAACTGCAGCGCAGCGACTCGTTCCTCGATCAGACTCAAAATATTGCTTTAGTACGGCTCTGTATAACCTATGCTCGCACTCCCAGAGTTGGATGTAAACTGAGGTCTCTGTAGGTTGAAAAGGATGCGCGAGCTGCTATGCGCGGCTTATTATTTCGGCCCGAGTGTTTTTACTGGTCTCCCTATACTCTATACTGTGGTTTGCCTCGGTTCATACCCAAACGTATATTAAAATTAAATTAGTTATTTATTTCAAAACAGGACAATGTTCATATTTATTATAATTATTTACTTGCCAGGGGAATTACAGTTTTACAACTACACAAAAAGTAGCACAACTTATATTTTAACGTAAGAATAAATGCATTTATAGAACGAACATTTATTGGAATCCCACTGAGCAATACAATACTAACAGCTTATTTCAAGCTGCTAAAATAAACACCTAGCTTCATCTCTTAGATATTAGTGAAGTTTTTATAAGTGCAGGGTACGTCGATTATGGGCACGGAAGTTATTAAATTTTTTTACTTGAACAACTTTTCTTTTATCCATTTATTTATTAGTATTTGTAGACCGGGGCATTAAGCCGGTGCCAAACGGCATGGCCAAGCTAGCCAATGTGTGTCCTTCCACACGGTATGCCCAATACTGGCAGATGCAAGAGTAGCGAACAACTGACAACGTTGTTATAGCTGTGAACGTCAGTGTATTTTGCGGATAAGACATTATTCTTTCTATTTGATATTTTCTACCCAAATATTTAGACTCATTTCACGTTGTATCTTATTCCAGGCATTGCACACTTTAATCCTATTTTGCCAATATGATTACCATTGCCATGATTGCCATTTTTTATGTTCCATATCTCGGGATACCGTTCATACAAGATCAAAAATTCCAATATGGCATTAGTGTCAATGTTTAATTTTATTTATTTAATTAAAACTACTAAACGCAGAATTCTAACTACAAATACGGACTAGCCAGCACAAGAGAACATTGACAAAGGACCCCGCACAAATCTTATGGGAATTGGCTCTCGGTCAAATTGGCTGAAATTTGGATATGTTGTTGGTTTCGGCATCCTGAACAAAAGTCTGAATGGGTACAAAGCTCAATTTTGCTTATCTTGGCTCCTACGGAGCTCCAAAGCTCCACGGATTCGCCATTACTTACTACTTAAAAGGGTAATCTTTTGGAAAGTTTGGTATTGGCTGCCTTAAAAAAAAGTCCCCTCTTTTGTTTTCGAGGTCACTGCATCCAAATCCAATGCCAATATAATAATATTGACAGTTGACAGCTGTCAACTAGCTGTCAAACAACAAGGAATAAGTAAAATTGATAAAATCCTGATGTAAAAATATGTTTTTGAGGTTGCTGAGTTCAAAACTGGTGTTACAAAGACGATATTGCCAGTTGACAGCTGTCAACTAACTGTCAAACAACAAGCAAGAATGGAAAATTGATAAAATCCACATACAAATATATGTTTTTGAGCTTGCTGACTTCAAAACTGATGTTAAAAAGACGATATTAACAGTTGACAGGTGTCCCTTAACTGTCAAACAACAAGCAATGATTAAAATTGATAAAGCCCAAATGCAAATATATGTTTTTGAGCTTGCTGACTTCAAAACTGATGTTAAAAAATCGATAGTGACAGTTGACAGCTGTCAAATAACTATCAAACTACTACAATCTTCATTTCTACCATCGGCATTAGCGTTATCCGATGTACACCACGTGGACGTCGCATTTGTGTTTCGCGATTGAGCTGCTATCTTTGAATTGTTGAAAGCCATAAAAACATACATTTACGTATGGATTTTATCAATTTTGATGATCACATGTTGTTTGACAGTTAGTTGACAGCTGTCAACTGTCAATATCGTCTTTTTAACATCAGTTTTGAACTCAGCAACCTCAGAAACATACATTTACGTATGGATTTTCTCAATTTTACTTGTTCCTTGTTGTGTGACAGTTAGTTGACAGCCGTCAACAGGCAATATCGTCTTTTTAACATCAGTTTTGAACTCAGCAACCTCAAAAACATACATTTACGTATGGATTTTCTCAATTTTACTTGTTTCTTGTTGTTTGACAGCTAGTTGACAGCTGTCAACTGTCAATATTATTATATTGGCATTGGATTTGGATGCAGTGACCTCGAAAACAAAAGAGGGAACTTTTTTAAGGCAGCCAATACCGAACTTCCCAAAAGATTACCCTTTTAAGTAGTAAGTAATGGTGAATCCGTGGAGCTGTGGAGCTCCGTAGGGGCCAAAATAAGCAAAATTGAGCTTTGTGCCCATTGAAACTTTTGTTCAGGATGCCGAAACGAACAACATATCCAAATTTCAGCCAATTTGACCGAGAGCGAATTCCCATAAGGTTTGTGCGGGGTCCTTTACGGTCCACACGACAGGCTCAAACTGGACCAACTACACATTGGACCAATATCAATGGTTGAGTCTGGTCAAGCTGTGTGGTACCAGCTTTATAAGTTCGGACGGACGATTGGTAGCGATGTTGAGAATATTTTATCCTCAAAATGTTATGTTTATATCTATTATTTTATTGTTTTGTGTCATTATATGCGATATTGCCAAATAAAATTCGTTTTGTGCGATGTTAATAGTATGCGCCTTACACGAAGTATAATGAAATTGTGATATGAGATGAGAGTTTAATGAAATTTCCTATTCAAGCTTTAAAGGCTGATCGGGAGGCTGATTATACGACATAATGCTTTGCTTTTAAACACAGGATGTTATTGTTTAATTGCAATAAAACAGGAACTTCATTCACATTTCGTGTGGAGCTTTAGTTTTCGACTGCTCACAAATAATGTATGTGAGCATGCCATTTTTTTTTCATATACAGGAACATAGATAGGAATGCGCATAGTAATTTATTTTTCTTTCAAAATATTTCAAATTGGTCATACACCAATATAATAATAAAGCATAGGATAAAAAACGTGCTTTTTGCTTAATTCTCTAGGATGCACAGCTTTCGAGTTAAATCGTCATACCAAGTATTGGTAAGTAAAACTGCAAAAATGTAATTAGTTATGAAATTTGAAATGATAAATGTAATGCAAATAATCATATTATTCATAATTCAAATAAAATATGCTTTACTCTTGTTTTCTTAAATTATTTTTGTATTTTGAAATGAATAGGTATATTTTTTTAATTTATTTTTTTAAATTTCAAACAATCTGTATCTGGAAAATGAAGCGTATGTTTGTAGGAGTTTTTTTTATTAATTTATTACTTCGAATCAATCATCAAAATATAAGCAATTATTTTAGTTACACCCTGTAGGTACTTATATTTTGAGAAATCATCTTCACGAATCATTAACATCTAATTTAACACATTGAAATTCGTTAGCACATAATAAAAAACAAATTTAAATTCCTTCAATTTCAGCACGTTTTTCCGTAACGTTTTCGGATTTCACAGAAAATTACTAAAAATACTCAAATGTTTTGTAGTTATCACTTGCGTTCTTCATAGTACTATTTTATCTATCTCTTTCTCCACAGACATGGTAATTGATCTTCTAATTAAATGACTATTTGTACTTATTTCACTTTACATTCTCGTTTCTAATTACGCTTCAGATGTCTAATGTTAGAAATATTAAATGAGGCATTAATGAATTCATTAATTAGACAGCAAAATAATAATTATTTGAAACATTTATTAACAAAGTATCATAATTTCCACTTATTAAATTGTTTTTACAATATGTTAATTATTATACATTTGTAATGTATGGAACAGGGTGTGGCTTCTGTCAGTGTTCCTATCTGTAGTGTTTGTACCAAAAATGTCAATATTTTATTAATGAATACTCAGTGAATTATATCTGTAAATTCTAAATTAAAGTTTAAGTAGCATAAATATGATATTAATGTGTTGTATCTACAAGTTTAACTAAACAACGTTCCTTTTTTAAATAATGGAAAAAGTTGCAATCTATTGTTTGACAATTTAAATTTGTGTTGTTAAATTTTGTAACGCAATCTTTCAGTTGTAAAACCTGAAGTATACTTACCGCTTGAACAAACAATTTTTAATTCCATTTTTCTTGAAAAATATACACCCTATGGAATTTCTACTAGTATACCTTATTTTTGTATTATTCTTTGAAGTTTTTAAAACCGAGTCTTAATGCACGGTTGATATTTACTCGTGCACAAATTTTGAAAATTGTATCTTTAGCCGATTGAAAGATAACTAACTAAAAAAAACCTCTTCAATATAACAACTTCAACACCCTGTATCTCGGAATGGCGACTTTAAAATGAAAAATGTTATATGAACTACCTCCACTATTTTTTCAAGGCCAACTCACATCTCAGTTTTTTTGAAGAATAATCGGGACACCGATTATAATAAATTCTTGCTGTTTGTTATTCAGGGTGTATCTAAATATGTGTGTCATTCCATATAAAATCGTCTGAAAATAAAAAAACTTGTTGCCGACCCATTTTAGATCTTGGTGTAACTTTGAAAAACTCTACTCTAGGGTCCCAAACAACAAAATTTACACGAGTTTGATTTGTATGCTCTAAACATGAAAATAACAAAACAAGTGATGTAGTCATTTAAAGTTGAAGGTAAGAACAGTAGATTCTGTGAGTATCAGATTTTTATCTCGCAGTCAACACGCTCGTTTCATAGCCTGAATATTGGTATTTTTAAAAATTTCAAAACTTCAAGCAAAGTTTTCTTCTATAAAGAGTGGGCTACTCAGGTCAACTTGTGGCTGAATTTTGTCTATGATATGTATACTTAATTCTCGCGGAGCATGAATTTTTAACTCTCAACAGTTAAGACGCTAGAGTCGATTGAAATTCACGAAAAATGACTAAAAAACACTAATTTTCAGCACGCTGCTATTATTCAAAGGGATCGTCCGAGCCAATTATCTTTATTTACACTGATACTACTATCTTTCCCACTCTAAATTCCGTCTTGATCATTCAAATCTCTTCAAACAGAAAAATTTGACAGCAAAAATCAATAAAGCTTAAAAATAGCAATTTTTAAGAGTCTTTATTTAAATAGGCGGAAACAAGCGCTTGTAATAATCAAACTGGTGTAAATTTTGTTGTTTGGGACTCTAGAGAAGATATTTTCAAAGTTACACCAAAATCTAAAATGGATCGGCTTTGCCAATTAGACGATTTCAAATGGAATGACTCGTGTGAAAAAAGTCAAGGAGTGATTCTTTGGTGATAATGGTCTATTATGTAAAAAAAATTAAAAAATAATCAATTGTTACACATTTGTAATGTATGGAATAGGGTGTGTGGCTTCTATCAATTATCCTTGTAGTTTTTGTACTAAAAGTGAGAATATTTTATTAATGAATACTCAGTGAATTACTTCTGTAAACTAAAGTTTAAGTAGTAGTAAATAGAGTAAAATAAATTGTTGCTGTTAGGTTATACGGGGTGTATCTAAATATGTGGAAAAAAAGTTAAGGGGTGATTGGTTGGTGAAAGTTAATAGGGGTCTTTTATGTAACATTTTTGAAAAAAAACCCGAATTTAGTTTTTATCTTCCCTGGAGTAGTTTTGTAAGGGGTTGAAATAATCTACCCGTAGGAAATTAGAATTTATGGATTGAATTTTTCTCATTTACAAAATATGTCTAAAAAGCACGATTGATTCATTTACTAACTTTCAGATTTCTTCAATTTTATTCAAAAAGTTAAGGGTTTAGAAAATAAGAAAAATAAATGTATTTCAATTAATTTTCAAATAACGACAAACGAAAAATAACTCACTAAAACTAGAAATAAAAGAGAACAAAGAATGGACAAATTATTGTTGAGCATTTTTTTATATAAAAAAAAAAATAAATAATACGAAACATCGACAATACGCCATTCAATGTGAAGAAGAGTAGACTCCTGTACTGACGGCCGCCATTTTCCACATTTTTTGTATTTTTTGTTGTTAAATAAGTTTCGTTTCTCTATCTTAATATACAGAAATAATAAAATCGATTTTTCCCCTTATTTTGGAGGGACGTAAATTTTGAGGAGAGGGTTTTTTAAAGATTATAACATAAAAAACCCTCTTAATATTCAGCAAAGAATCAATCCTAATTTTTTTTGCACTTATTTAGATACAACCTATATAAAATAAATCACTCAAATAAATTATTATTGCAAACACGGAATTCCAGGAAACAACTACTCTATGGCCTAATGCCCCGACCAGCATTGAATTACATCTGCTAAACAACAACAGCTAAAATCACTCGTCAGTAGCCCACCAGACATACAGTGCGTCTATAAAGTTACGCATAAATTCATTATTAGCTAAATAAACAATATTAGGTATTAAAAATTCCCGAAACAGATCGATTTTTTATTTTAATTTACTGTTTTTTCAAATAATAACTTATTATACAGGGTGATCTACCTTCGAGTAATGCCGTCATCACCCAATTTGAAAAAAAAAATGTACCACAAGTTATTTACAAATGAATAAATGTACTAAAAATAACTTTGATAATCTGTTAAAAAAACACCCCAAAGATGTTTATTTTTGATCTTACGTCTCAGCTATGAATTGGCCGAAGACGACGTTGACCGAAGAACTAAATTCTGCACGTATATGATACACCAAAATAATCGAAATAACAATTTCATTACTAACGTTATTTTCCGACGAGGGAACGTTTTATTTTAACGGGCATGTTAATCGGAAAAACACCCGTTATTGGTCTCAGGAAAATCCACATTGGATGCAAGAATACCATACGCAACGACAGGAGCATTGTCTCTGAATGTAGTAACGTATAACTTTCTATGATCTATGATCATCGATGTTTTTAAAACATCGATGTTAGAGTTCGATATTTTCAGCATCGATGGTGAATATTCTGAACATCGATGTTTGGCAAACATCGACCACATGACTACCAACTAATGGTGATCGATATCGTCGGTATGGTCCCGAACGATGAACACTCATCTTCAACTTGCAAGTGTAGGGATCATCAAGCCGGTTTACCGGTTTCCACTAGTTTTATACGGCTATTTTGATTTTTTATTGTATCAACATGCAAATTAAAAATAATATTGACGATTCTCCGTTGGATTATTTTGCGAAGTCTGTGTAAATGCATATAGCATTAGCAGAAATGGCATCCCATTTAAAAATACTGGTGGTAAATTTAGATGTTGATACATTAGAATGGTGACAAATCACATACAGTATGCGCCAAAAGTATGGAATAAATTCAATAAAAACGAAACAATTATTTTTTGGAAAAATCATCGAACAGGTCGATTTTTAATTTAAAAAATACATATTTTAGCGTAAAATGCGATTTTCAAATGTCATTTGTTTTCGAGTAATGACGTCATCGATTTTTTTTTAAATGGCAACACCATGTTTTATTCTTTGATTTTGAAAGATCGTTTAATTCTCTATCAGACAGTACTAAAATTTTGCCCTCTTACATAGGAAAGTTTTCGAGTAAATGACGACTGAATGTTAGAAAACGTAAATTTTATCCATAAAAAAGTAACAATTCTGAGGTACGTAAAATAAAATACAATTGATTAAATTTTATACTTAAATTAAATGTTCGAATTGCCATCCACCAACTTGTTGACAATGCGCAAGTCTGTGAAGAAATTCTTCTTGCACATTATGAATGATTTCTGGGGTAACTCTGCGTATTTCGTCCCGAATGCGATTTTGAAGATCTTCTAAATTACGTGGTTTATTAATGTACACTTTTGACTTCAAGTATCCCCTTAAAAATAGTCAAGAGGTGTAAGATCTGGCGATCTTGCAGGCCATTCTATTGGTCCGCGTCTGCCGATCCACCTCCCAGGAAAACAGTTGTCCAAAAAATCTCGTACAGGGCGCGCATAGTGCGGAGGTGCACGGTCTTGCTGAAACCATATGGTATCGTCAGGAATGTCAGGGTCATTATCGTTAGGAAAAATTACTGCAAGGGCTGGAACAAGGTCATTTTCTAGAAACTCTAAATAACTTTGTCCTGTAAGAATTCCTTCAAAGAAGAAAGGTCCTACTATTCTGTCGTCAACTATTCCAGCCCACACATTTAATTTATGAGGATGTTGGGTATGTGCCTCTGCCATCCAATGAGGATTTTCCCGACGCCAATATCTGCAAGTTTGACGGTTTACTGTACCGTTCAGACAAAATGTGGCCTCATCTGAAAAAAGTATTTGCCGGTGTAAATTTCTATTTCCTTGACATAAATCCATCAGAATTTCGCAAAAGTGTAAGCGGCGATCGGGATCATCTTCATTGAGTTCCTGCACAAGTTGAATTTTGTAGGGATGATATTTTTCCTTCCTCAAGATACGTAGCACTGTGCTCTGACTAGTGTCATGGTTTAATGCAACCAATCGTGAAGAATTATGAGGATTACCTACCATACTTATCAAAATGTTCTGTTTCTGATTTTCATTAATGCTTGGACGTCCAGGTTTTGGAATATTTACAACATTGCCAGTTTCTCTAAATTTAGACTCTACCTTACTGACTGTTGATTGGCTGATAGGGCGATCTGGATATTTTTCATTAAATAAATCGCAAACTTCCTGCTGAGTGCTAGTCATATTCCCGCATCCGATAAGAATTAAAATTTCAATTCTTTGAGTAACAGTTAAATGTGCCATAATACTTTAAATTGAATAATAATTTCTATGTCGCGTACAATACTTATTAGAAAGTCGGTGTGACAATGACACTTTGCAAAGATTTTCACTTACGTGATCCATAAAAGAACTATGGAATTCGAAAAACTAAACTTGATAACGTTTTTACTTTACTTTAATTGATTTACGTTTTCTAACATTCAATCGCCATTTACTCGAAAACTTTCCTATGTAAGAGGGCAAAATTTTAGTACTGTCTGATAGAGAATTAAACGATCTTTCAGAATCAAGGTAACAAATATGGTGTTGCCATTTAAAAAAAATCGATGACGTCATTACTCGAAAACAAATGACATTTGAAAATCGCATTTTACGCTAAAATATGTATTTTTTAAATTAAAAATCGACCTGTTCGAGGATTTTTCCCAAAAAATAATTGTTTCGTTTTTATTGAATTTATTCCATACTGTATAGTTGATAACATATAAACCAGCAGTATCAGAGAATATATTTTCTATTCTATACCTGTACCATAAATATGTATAATTATCTATTTATTTCTAATGGAATATTTATGAACCATCGATGTTATCAAACATCGATGTTTTTTGATGGATGGTTTATTAACATCGATGTTGAAGTTCGATGGTAATATCGATGGTCAACATCGATGTCCCATCACTAACCGGTGATGACGTCATTACTCGAAGGTAGGTCACTCTATACATTAAATCATTATTTCAAAAACAATAAATTAAAATCAAAAATGGACCTGTTTCGGGAATTTACGCATTATTTTATGGACGCACTGTATACCGGTTTTGAGCTTATTTGCTTTTATCAGTTTGCCATAAGTTTGGTAACCGACAAATAATCTTAGCTGTTTTAAGTCTGTCTAACCCGACAGTAGGAACCATGAGTATCGCGAAGTAGTAAAGCTACATCTAGCGGCCAGACACAAAGCGTTCTATATTACAGTAGAAACCATTGAAACCTAACGACCTCTATCGCGAATCGGCGATAACGATATGTTACAAACATGAAATTCCAGGAATTATTATTGTTTATCTCAATTTCTTAATTAAGATCAGGTGTTTCCCGACCTTGTAGATTGTACACATTATAGTTATTTTATTAACATCGCAGGGAACGGCAATATCGCATACAATTCCGCATATGCTGTCCGTTCGATGCGGACAGTATGCGATACCTTTTAGTAATTACTCTAATGCGATGTTACCAAATAAAATTTGTTCCGTCCGTTCCGTGCGATGTGAATAGTATATGCTTACCTTTATTAACGCATTTCTTTTTTTCTTCTTCTGATTGTAAAATATCGTTTTCTTTGTAAACACGTATAGCTCAGAAAATGAAAGTTTAAAGGAAAATGCAAATGCAAATAAGAAAATACTCTGATATGCATAAGGAAAACACCTCTTCATTTTGAAAAAACTTTATTGTGTTACATCCTGAGTCTTATCTTGAAAGGTACATGTATTTCATAAAATTTCACTTCGCACACAATTCAAACTTACTTTTGAACACCTGGTAAATCATATTTATTAAAATTAATAAAATAACTGTAATTTGTACAATCTTCAAGGTTGGGAAACACCTGATGTTAATTAACAAAATGAAATAAACAATAATAATTTATTTGAGTGATTTCATTTATAACAGGGTGTATCTAAATAAGCAAGAAATAATTAGTGAAAATTAAGAGGTATAACATTAAGAGATATAACATTTTTTAAAAAACCTTGCCCTCACAATTTACGCCCCTCCAAAAAAGAGGAAAAATCGATTTTATTCAACAATACAAGATAAAAAAATGGTTGATAATGACCGCCCTCAGATTCAGTCCAAAGTCTACTCTTCTAAAGTCTACATCGAATGGTGAACAGTCGATGTTTTGATATTATTTCTTTTTTTTATACAGGGTGAGTCAGTCATAATGTCATTAATTTTAAGAGGAGATAGGGAATAATGAGTATAATGCGAATACGTGATTAAAAAAAATCTAAATGCATATTCACGCCGAAAAAAAATATTTTCAAATCATTATTTAAACCCCCTTTTCAGACTGTCACTGACCGCTCACAGCCTTGGTCGTTTACAGCCAAAGACAGCTCACAATTCAACTCGATGTCGACCTGATGCAATGTTGCCAAGTTGAAATATTTTTCTAGTGTCTACCTAGGTTTTAGACATCACAAATAAACGGTTGTACTGACTATTTTAGAATATCATTCATTCTTGCTCAGTTCAACTTCAGCCAATAATAATTTAAAATGTTAATATCCAATGAAATCAAATAATTTTATTAAAAATTGCAAGTAACGCGGTCCACTCAGGTTTTCCGGTAGAAGATACGGTCCAATCAAACGGTACTCGTACACTCCTGCCCATATGTTGACAATAAATCGCCTCTGAAAGCTAAATCGACAAGTAGCGTGTGGAGTTTCCTCGGAGCAAATGCAGCTGTTATGACTGCAAAGAAATTAGCTTAGTTACATTGAAATCACAAAACTCCAACGTATCTAATAATAAACCGAGTAATAAACCATTTACGTACATTACATAAAAAACCTATGCCCAATGGGTAAATTATTAAGAGAAGCTGAAAGGTATTTCGTGTTTAAATACTAAGTAATAAAAAAACCATCGTGTTGTCGACAGAAAACTGTCCAAGACCGAAATGGCACGCCTCTGATCTGATGCTCAAAAAAGTTATCGAGAGTGAATCTTGACCTAGCGTATTATTAGGTCAATAACCTAGTTACCTAGTTTTTGTACTGTTATCTAACGACAAGGAGTAAAACTATTTTTTTAAATCTAGATACATGAATGAATTTTCCTTAAATATTGATTTATTTGTTAATAAAAACAAATGTAGATAAAAAATAAATATTTTCGAATGCTAGGTTAGGTATTACAGTTTAATAATTTTGATATTACGTTTTTATACGTTTTACAAATAAATATGAATTTTTAGTATTACTCGTAATTCTTCAGTTTGTAGTTACGTACATCTAGCCTAGAAATGTATTGTTTTTTAAGTAGTATGGTACTAACCTGTTTAAAATGCCAGTTCGAGTAAAACTGCACTCATCCGTCCATAGCACTTAATATTAATAAAATTAGGGTCAGCCGCAATTTGATTTTGATGCTCTCAATTAAATTTAAAACAGTCTCTATCACCCGACGCAGTTTCACAGAACCCGTATCGCAAAGGCACTTACACAAAATTCGTGCATCTGGAAAATGCCTGTTAGGTTAGGCAGACATCTCCGATATTCCGTAACAGCGGCATTCGCATTTCGTAAACATTCTTCGTATAACACTACCATTTCCGCATATTCGGAATTTGTAAAATTATGCACTGTGAACTTACGACGAATACGCGAGACCGGAATAAACAAACTACTGCTTACTGCTTGTATTCCCTCCATTCCCCCTCCAAATGTGTGGCGTGATTTACAAATTTGGGGGGAAAGACATGCGGGAAATGCAGAAAGTGCTAAATGGGGGTAAATTTGAATATCACGTTGAAGTGTTAGACGATATTATGTATGTAAACATGATGTGGCAACGATGTTTAATCTGGCATTCGATTGTTCCTAGCGCACCAGGAGCGTCGTGTTATTTTTATAGGGTGATTTGTTTATTTTTTTAAGTCGAGTAAAAACATTTTTTTTTCAATTTTCTGCCCTCCCGAATACGTGGTTAAAATTAATGACATTATGACTGACTCACCCTGTATAAAAAAATAGTCAACATTAATTTGTTCATCCTTTGCTATATTTTATTCCTAGTTTTATTTTTGTGAGTTGTTTGTTTGTCGTTGTTTGAAAATTCATGTATTTTTTTTATTTCCTAAATCCTTAATTTTTCGAATAAAACTGGAGATACCTAAATGTTAGTAAATGAATCGTGCTTTTTAGACATATTTTTTAAATGAGAAAAATTCGATGCATAAAGAAGACCAAAACTACTTTTCTGGAAAAGAAAAACTAAAATCGATTTTCTCTTTTTTGAGGGAAGGATTTTTTACATAATAGACCCCCCTTAATTTTCACTAAAGAATCACCCCTTAAATTTTTTCGCACATATTTTAGATACACTCTGTGTAACAAACAGCAAGAATTAATTTTATTCTATTTATGCTACTTAAACTTTAATTTACAGAAATAATTCACTGAGTATTCATTAATAAAATATTCATTCATTTGGGTACAAGAACTACAAACAGGAACAATGATAGAAGCCACACCCTGTACCACACATTACAAATGTGTAATAATTAACATATTGTAAAAACAATTTAATAAGTGGAAAATTATGATACTCCGTTAATATGTGTTTCAAATAATTATTTTGCTGTCTAATTAATCACGGAGTAATTAATGCGTCGTTTCATATTTCTAACATGAGACATCTGAAGCGTAATTAGAAACGAGAATGTAAAGTAAAATAAGTAAGTACAAATAGTAATTTAATTAGAAGATCAATTACCATGCCTGCGGAGAAAGAGATAGAAAAAAAGAACGCAAGTAATAACTACAAAACAATTCAGTATTTTTAGTTCTTTTCTGTAAACACCGAAAACGTTACGGCAAACCGTGCCGAAATTTAATGAATATAAATTTGTTTTTTATGTGCCAACAAATATACTCATTTCAACATGTTAAATTAGGTGTTAATGCTTTGTGACGTTCAGTTCACAAAATATACAGGGTGTAACTAAAGCAATTTCCTATATGTATTTTGCTTATGGATTCGAAGTCAAAAATTAACGGAAAAAAAAGCTCCTACAGACATATGCTTCAGTTTTGACATACAGGAGATTGTTTGAAATTAATAAAAAAAATACTTATACCTACCTATTCATTTCAATACAAAAACAGTTCAAGCAAACAGAGTAGAGAATATTTAAATCATGAATAATGGGATTACATTTATCATATAACTTATTTCTCATTATTTTTTACCAATAAATACTTGGTATGACATTTAACTCGAAAGCTGTGTATTCTAACCAATTATAGCAAAACGCATGATTTTCGTAAATCCAATGGTTTATTATTATATTATACTATTATACAGGGTGTCCTAAAATAGAAGGCCATACTATTAACATATTCTTTGGACAAAAATAATGCGACTTTCCTTATGCCATTTTTTATTTGGGCGCCCCTGTTTCAATATACAGGGTGTTAAAGTTACAAGTTACTATTTTTGTTAATAATCCCATTGTTTTGTAAGATACACAATTGAAATTTTGCACGTACTTTTATCCTATTCCAGCATACTTTTCATGTAATTTTGGTGAAAAAAATCGAAGGGTGAATGAAGGTAACTGAGGGTTGCAGTACTCTTTATCCCCTCCAATTATTTATAAGTACGCCTATGCAGCTTTTTCTTGAAATATCAAACGTAGAATTTTCTTCTGATCATTTTACCTCTTTTGTAATTTTTTGTTTAAATGCTTCGTTTTGGAGAAAAACGGCAATTTGTAGTGCCCATAAATTTGTCATTTACTACCATTTTCAAGTGAAAGGGAAATTTTATGGATATACCTGTTATTACAATACCTTGGCAACTTAGCAAATCGTAATACTTACTGAATGAATACATATTTGCTAATTAAAACAAAGAGAGAATATCTTTCAAAAGATAAGGCTTCCGCTACTTAAAAGGGCACACGTACATGTGTTAATGAGGAGGGTGGGCAAGTAAAACGTTTGTTAAATTAGTAGTAATTAATGAATTATTTTATTTAATGTTATTTAGATAAAAAGTTATGTTGATCGTTCATTATTACTATTACTAAACAAGATTATTATTACAGATTTTAATGCCACATTTTTTCAATTTTTAAGTATTCCCCATTTTATAAAATTTAAAATTATCCATTCTGTTTTAATTAGCAATTATTCCTTCAGTAAGTATTACGATTTGCTAAGTTGCCAAGGTATTGTAATAATAGGTATATCCACAAAATTTCAGTTTCACTTGAATGTGAATGTTAGATTTATGGGCCCTACAAATTGCCGTTTTTCTTCAAAACGAAGCATTTAAACAAAAAATTACAAAAGAGATAAAATGGTCAGAAGAAAATTCTACGTTTGATATTTCAAGAAAAAGCTGCATAGGCGTACCAAGAAAAAATTGTAGGGGATAAAGGGTACTGCATCCCTCAGTTACCACCATTCACCCTTCGATTTTTTTTACCAAAATTACATGAAAAGTATGCCAGAATAAGATAAAGGTACGTGCAAAATTTCAAGTGTGTATCTTATAAAACAATGGGATTATTAACAAAAACAGTTTTTTAAAATGTAACTTAAACACCCTGTATATTAAAACAGGGGCGCCCAAATAAAAAATGGCATAAGGGAAGTCGCATTATTTTTTTCCAAAGAATATGTGGTTAATGGTATGGCCTTCTATTTTGGGACACCCTGTATACCAAATTTGAAATATTTTGAAAGAAAAATAAATTGCAAGCAAAAATTGCTATGTCCATCCCTACCTATACAGGGTGATTTTGAAAGTGGGGTAGTAATTAAAAGAGAATACTTCCTTTTTCGAAGCAAGTGATATGCAAAAATAGCACGATAAAATGTTAATATAAAAAACCATAAATAACTCACCTATTTTCGCATTTTTAAATTATGTAAGGCGGTTTTGTAAGCTCACATTAAATGTTGAAAATTATATACGCCTTTCGTGTTTACCTGTATTCCGAGTTTGTTGTGTTAAATAAACAAATCATCGTGCAGAAGAATGAAATTTATAAGCAAACTTTCTTAGAATTTCGTGGAATATAACCAGCCGATTTTTATTACACTCTGCATTATACTAATAACATATTCACAGATTATTATCAATATACTTGGGCCATTAATATATCAGTATGTCAACAAATTACGTGTAACACAGAATGATACTACGCAGAAAATACCTAAAAAAATAAAAATACCACGATTCGTTTACCTACGTATTACGTTGTTATTTAAGATTAAGGTTACAAATGAAGCGTGACATCACCAAAGATTGCTCGCGCAACTTATCACGTGTCGCTTATCGATGCCGTATTGTGAAACAGTTCATTGACTTATTAGCGTAGATTAGGGTTGCACAGAGTCGGCTTCAAAATTTGCAATATCTTTAAACTCAGTTAATATTTTGTAAAATGATTTATTTTAATACATACAGTCATCGTTTAAAATTCATACCACATTTTCAAGATCACCCTGTGTTAACCTTTAATTTGTATGTTTCTATATATGAAAAAAACTGTCATGTTTACATACATTGTTTGTGAACAATCGAAAACTAAAGCTTCACACCAAATTTGAATGAAGTTCCTGTTTTCTTGAAATTAAATTGTAACCTTGTGTTTCAAAAGTAAAGCGTTGTGTCGTATAATCAGCTCCTCGATCAGCCCTTAATGCTTGGATAGGAAATTTGGTTAAACCCTGTATATCACGAAAGTTACCACAATCTCATAATTTAACCATACTGCGTGTAAATTTATTTTAATCAAAGGTTAATCATTTTCAACGTTTTAAATTTATTGTATAAATCATGTTCAAATAATTGTTATTGTAAAAATTTATACCGGATGGCTACAATATCTCGATTAGGGTTAGCTTTTAGAGCTAAAATTTCGAAGTAGCACGTTCAACCTAATTATCTTGAATTTTTTTATTTTCTAATATTTAAATTTAGATTGTTTACTCAATGGTGTCTTACTTTAATATGAGTTCAGCTGACAACTAGGTGTGGAATTCATAGATCACACTTAAGATTAAGTGTGCACTTAGCTTTGCAATTTACAAGATAAAAATGCGACAACTTACTAGTAGTTTCGTACCACACTTTAACAAGTTTTCACACATTATTTAAGTATACCACAAATATTTATGGGATTTAAAATTTATTATTCTAAACATTGTTAAGTTATGTAGTACTGCGTCTTCTATATCATATTACTTATTTTATTCCCCATTTTATATATTTTATAAAATTTTAAATACAGCCGAAACGTACAGTTGCTAATAAATTGGTTTTCTTTAACTTTGGACTCCATTCCCAATAATATTTCTGAAAAATTTAAAACACGTGTCTTCTTCAGTGTGCTATAAAGGCAACATAGGAAAAGAAATTGGCAAATGACTTAAAGGGTACACAGGATTTGCCCCGATCGCACCCAATTTAGTGGCTGTTGAATTCACGACACGCTAGATTTGCCCCGATCGCCCGCACTGGTAACCTGATGAACAATGATGCCATCGATATAGGCGCGTCAGGAATATTCGCGAAGCACATCAGGAATATTCGCAGGCCGCTCTAGAATGAGATCCAGAGTTACTAGAATATTCGTTTTGCCTATATAAGGACTGAGCGAGAGTTTTCATTGGGATATTTCAGCGAGATCAATTGGAGATCTAGAGCGATTTGAATAGTGATTAATTAGATAACCATTAGTTTAGTTCTATTTAGTATTTAGTGGTGTACAGAGTGTTTAATAAGGATAAGTGTATAATTAACTGATTGTTTCTTTTTATGGTAATAGAAGAAATTGGGTAGGAAACCCGTAACAATATTTTTCCATTTAGTAATTTAGTTAATAGTATTAAGATGGAAACACTAAAAATAGTAATACTTCAAAAAAATGCATGAAGAAAACACTGTAATTGATATATTTTTAAATTAAACTGTTTAACTTATATTTACACATAAATACACCCAAACCACATACCAAACTTAGAACGTAAAAACGAAAATTAATACCTTTAAAATTGGTCGTACATAGTTGAGTCAAATATAAAAATTATTTAACCAATACATTAAAATTATTTAAAATTAAATATGGACAATGTCAAAATTGACTTTAAGCTGCAATTAATTTTAAATTAAACATGACAAATTACCTACTTAATTAATAAAAAATTTTTTACCCTTTATGTAATCAGTCACTGTTTATAATGTAATTACCCATAACGTATCTTTCGATGCTTTTTCTCATATTACCAAGTAGATACCTTCTTGATCATATATTATTTTCTTAAGAGTGCACTACACCAGCTGACCAAGTCCGCGCCGAATTTCCTTGTTCCTTACACCATTTCGTTATATGATATATCCCAACACACCAACATATCTGTTGAACTGGATTCTTGGTAGTATTTTTATGAAATATATTATAGTCAAAATTTATAGTAGCAAATAATATATCAAGAAATTTCGAATATACGATAGGAAAAAATTGTTTATTTCTGTATCAGACAGGGAGAAAAGGCGGTCATTTTGATCTGGTAAAAAAAAAACATGTAATTATTTTACATAAAAGTGGATAGGTAACTTTGCACTGTGTGAATTTTAATTTTAAAGCTATTTGTCAAAAATAGGCTGATTACGACAAGTATGAAACTCAATATGGCAGCCTAACTGTTATAGAACACTTTTATTACCTATATATTTATTTGTGATTATGGTGATAGATAATCTTGCAAAACAATTTACGCCAATCAAATGAAAAATATAGTAGCCAACGTTTCCTCATATGCTTCCACATATAAATGTGAAAATAAAAGAGAGTTCTGTTAACACTATATAACCTGTTTTTGTATAGCACATGAAACTTAGTGTTTTACATATCTCAATTAAAATCGGTCTCTTGAAGTTTTTATAGTATGTATATGTACTATGTAGTACTTAGAATCCTTAGACAAGCGTATAAAATTTGTAAAAAATACCTACCTTATTACCATTTTCAGTATAGCATTTCATTAAATATTGATAAAATTCATATTTAGGAATTCATCCAACTATCCAATTATGAGAATATCTTCTCATAGTTAAGGTAATCTAGGAAGATGGGAAGCTGCATATTTCATATTTTCATTATAATTATATATCTGGTTTTATTTTACATAATTATTAAAAGTCTTTTTATCTTATTATTATTAATTAGTTGTCATAATAAGATAGATACGGTATTTTGTACTTAAATGTTCCCACAATTAATTTTATTTAATGGCATTGTATTATATCTTTACTTCCTTGTAGCATTAATAATCAAAAATAGGCAAACAAGTTCAAATCTGAATTTTATATTGTGTTATTAATGATATCAACATTTTAATGTTTTTTTTTGCTGTAATCATTATGTTACTACTTTTTCTCTTCTTCTATGCCATCACATTACTATTTATTATTATTCGCAGACATGTGCCCAAAACCAAATGACACCCCAAGTGTATTAAGTAAAACATCACGTGTGGAACTTTTCTATGAAAGCGTCCCAGCTCTGTTCAATGTATTAACAGAATCACCAGATCCTCACAATAGATGGAACAGTACCACTTTTCCAGTGGATATAGACATAAGTCAGTACGAACCAAAAAAGGACTTTAAAATTCACATGCGTAAGTATTTGTATAAATTATAATTACAATTTATTTTGTGCATTTTCTGGAACTTACTTTATTTCTAAATTTATTATTTTCAAAACAAATACCCATTTTCTTTATGTTGCTGTTTTCAGTGGTAAGACTAATTTTTTATAAAAATGTTCAAAAAATGCTAAAACAAACATAAAATACCAAAGTAAATAGTAATTTTTAAGTTAATAGTAGTTATACATCCTGTTAGGTTCAATAACTTAGTTAAATTGAAATATACTTAATTAATATTGAATTATACTTATAATATACAGGGTGTTTCTTAATTACAGGTTAAAAATCCAGGGGCATATTCTGTGATCAAAAATATAAGTTTTTTGTTATACAAATGTGGGATCTTAGGACAGTCATTGTCCAGCTACAGCCTGTAAAAAATTTAAAAAAAAATCGGTTTTTTATTTCTAAACTGCTTGAGATAATTTAACCAAATGCTTTAGAAACTTATCAGTGGCGAAGGTGTGGAATAATCGATCATTAATTGCCAAAAAAATATATATCTCCCTGTACAATATTACAAATAAAATAATATAATCATATGTGCCATTGTATTATCTTCACTCTTTCTTTCTTTACATTTTATTGTATTCCAAACTGATTAACAACAAAATTGGTTTATTTGATCAATTGCACTTTTACGATGCTCATTACATTATTTAAAATAATAACAAAATAATTAATTAACAATGGAATAACTTTACTATGATTTATTATAACAAATATTGGAAATGCCCACGGTCAACCAAAATACATGCTTAAGATCCTCTTGAAATTGCAACTCGAACATGTGCTAAGTACTCCTCAGATTCAATGTGAACCTTGCCTTGAATTGTCCCCAAACAAAAAAAATAAATAGGTTTCATATCGGGTGATCTGGGTGGCCAAGATTGACCTGGTTCTTGAGTGCTTCAGCTGATCACATGTTATTACTGAATCTTTCATTTAAAAAATCACAAGCAGTCAAACTAACATGTGGGTGAGCCCCGACCTGCTTAAACCACATTTTTTGTCTTAGCACATAGGGAACATTGTCAAGTAGTTCAGGTAAAATATTTTCAAGAAAATGTATGTAGGGGACACCGGTTAAAGTTCTTGGTAAAAAGTAAGTCCAACAAGAAAATTATGACATTAGGGTTTTCATCAGACCAAATGTGTTTATTGTGGAAGTTCATTATAGCATCTCTGAAAAAATTAGCTTCGTCGGTAAACAATATGCCAGCGGTAAAGTCAACATTTTATTCAATTTTTTGCAAAATCCAGTGGAAAAATTGTAGGTGAGTAGGATAGTTTTGCGGCAGTAAGGCTTGAACCCTTTGTATGTGATGCAGGTGCAACTGTTAATACTTCAAAACTTACCAAACTAATTTATGATTCACATTAAGATTTGCAGCAATTTTCCTTAGTACTAGTATTTGAATCTTCTTCAATTTCATGTAGAATAGCTTCTTCCGTCTCAGGCGTTCTAACATTCAAAGGTCTTCCAGGAATGGGACCTTTTTGAAATGAGCTCGACTCTGAATGACATTGAAGAACATTTCTGAACATTTTCAATTTGGAGTTGGATGATTTCCATCTGCAAGGCCATAAATGTAAACTATATTGGCCATTTCAGCATTTTAGCACTTCTCTTTTTAAAAAATTAGCTTAATATGGCAATGCACAATATTAAATAAGATGACGGCTTATTATTATTGTTTCGCATGGCCTCCCTAAAATACGTTTAAGTAGTTGTGTAAAAATGCACTTGATCAAATAAATTAATTTTGTTGTTAATTGCTTTGGAACACAAAAAAGTGTAAAGAAACAAAAAGTGAAGATAATACAATAGCGCATAAGATGACCTATTTTATTTGTAATATTATATAGAGTGATATATATTTTTATTTTGGCAAATAATGATTATACCCACACCTGCGCCACTGGTAATTTTCAAAAGCTGATTTTTTATTGGCCTATTGGTAAATTTGGTTAAATTATCTCAAGCAACTAAAAATTAAAAATTTTAATTTTTAAGATAATGTAGCTGAACAACGGCTGTCCGAAAACTCCACACTTATTTAACAAAAAATCCTTATTTTTTGCCACAAAATATGCCCCTGGAATTTTGACCTCTACTTAAGAAACGCCCTGTATCGACACATACTTTTTCTATGCAATTCATATTATAAAATGTACTGATTAAAGTTAGCTTTTGGTCAATTGCTTTAAAACATTTTGAAGGTATATCGCATTGAGTAAAATTTGAACAAAATATAAAAAATCCGAAACTGCCTGGTAATAAAAATATTCAAATTATTGCTTACCTTTTAACAGACTGCATCTAATTTTGGCATTAAATAAACGGTTGAAACACATAACTTTTCACTTTATCACTACTGCTACTAATTAATCATATAATTAAAATTTTTCACACAATAATCACTTTCTATTCAAAACTATACATTTTACAGCAGTTTTACTTTCTGCACAGACAAGATGAAATTGGTTCAATCAATAGTCACCTTTGACAATAAAAATACTGTAGCAGTTGTTTTTATACAAATGCAACTTCTTGACTCAGACATGTCTGTTTTTATTGTATTTTTTTTATATAAAAGTAACTAAATCTTTCCTTGTCCAGCAAGTTTTTGCATAAGAAAGGTATTTTATGTATAAACAATTTAAATGGACACCAAAATATTTACAGTAAAATTATTATTTGTTTCTTCAGAGGATGCTGAACAAGAAGTGGTGCCTAAGCAAAATGTCATCACTTTTAATTGTACTGTGGCTTTCTGGTCACAGTGTATGAGTAGCCCTAAATGTAAAACAAGCTGCCGATCAATGGGTGCTACAAGCTACAGATGGTTCCATGATGGATGTTGCGAATGCATTGGACAAAACTGCATAAATTTTGGAATTGACGAAAGCAGGTAATTATTTGAGACATACAGAAGTTAAAATGTTTCATAATTCTTATTCATAAGTTTCGTCTTTTGCTTTTGGTTCTTCAATGCTTTTTAATCCCCTCAAACAAAGTGCCTATTTTTAATTCACTAAAACCAAATAAACATATTTAGCAGTTTTGGTTTTAATTTTAAGTCTTAAGTTATGTATAAAAGTTCAAGGACATATTCTGTCACTAAAATTAAGGTAACTTCGTTATATAAACACAAAGCCATAATGGCTTATGTTGAGTTAAGCTAATTAAGTTCCTTAATTTTAACCATAGGGTTTGTTCCAACAACAGCGAGAATCGATTCCGAACCGTCCAGAACTAGTCAGTCATCAGTTCAGTTGTTAATGTATTCTCGGCGAATGCGACGTAGACGGTGTTGGTCAAACATTTCTAAAAGTTCAAGGACATATTCTGTCACTAAAATTAAGGTAACTTCGTTATATAAACACAAAGCCATAATGGCTTAGTTGATATTTTTAATAAATGTTGTATATATTTTTAGTAAATTGGTAGGCAAGTCATAATAAATTTTAGTTGCGTCAAATTAGCATGAAAAAAGTGAAAATGGACAACTTTTTGCGGAGAAGTCCGATTGAGATGCGGTTTTCTTCAGGGAATTGTTTATAACAAAAGGTACATCTAACCTCTGTACGCTGGTAAATTTTTAATTGTTTATTTAACAAATGACCCATTTTTGTTGAACATATGGCAAATGTCACACACGATTCAACAAAAATGTCTGGAAAATGTTCTCTGGGGGGTTTTCAAGGTCCCTCTTTATCACTTTGGTGTTAGCTTTATTATTTATTGCTAAATTGTTGTAACTGGGCTAATTAACAAATTAAGAACTCCACCCCCGAAATCACTAGAGAACCGGAATTTTCTCCAGGATTTCTGGCTTATTAAGGCAAACCATCGGCACAAGATTTTTGCAATTATAAATGTTTATTGTTCGATTGTTGCAACCTCGCTAATTAAGAAATTAATAACTCTACTCCCGCAATCGTTGGAAACCCATTTTTTTTGCAATAACTCTGGGATCATGGGGAGAACCATCGGCACAAGGTTGTTGCACGTAATTGTTTCTTTTCCAATTGTTGCGACCTGGCTAATTAACAAATTAATAAGTTAACGCCCGAAATCACTAGAAAAACAGATTTTTTTGCAAAAACTCTAGGATGATAAGGAGAAGCATTGCCACAAAGTAATTGCAAATATAATTGTTTATTGTTCGATTGTTGCAACCTCGCTATATACAATTATATTTGCAAAAATCTTGTGCCGATGGTTCGTCTTAAAAAGACAGAAATCCCGGAAAAAATTTCGGGTCTCTAGTGATTCTGGGAGTAGAGTTATTAATTTGTTAATTAGCCAGGTTGCAAAAATAGAAAAATAAACAATTTCGTGCAACAACCTTGTGCCGATGGTTCTCCCCATGATCCCAGAATTATTGCAAAAAAACCGATTTTCTAACGATTCCGGGAGAAGAGTTATTAATTTATTAATTAGCGAGGTTGCAACAATCGAACAATAAACAATTATATTTGCAAAAATCTTGTGCCGATGGTTTGCATTAATTGCCAGAAATCGTGGAAAAAATTCCGTTCTCTAGTGATTTCGGGGGTGGAGTTTTTAATTTGGTAATTAACCCAGTTACAACAGTTTAGCAATAAATAATAAAGCTAACACCAAAGTGATAAAGAGGGACCTTGAAAACCCCCGAGAGAACATTTTCCAGACATTTTCGTTGAATCGTGTGTGACATTTGCCATATGTTCAACAAAAATGGGTCATTTGTTAAATAAATAATTAAAAATTTGCGAGCGTACAGAGGTTAGATGTACCTTTTGTTATAAACAATTCCCTGAACATTTTGCAGAAAACCGCTTCCCAATCGGACCTCTCCGCAAAAAGTTGCAAGTGAAATGCTAATTTGACGCGACTATTTGTAGCTATTGCAAAGAACCAATAGCTGAGTTATATAATTATTTTCTTTATATATGGAAATATTATACTGACTTGTATAATATAAACAAAATTTGTCTCCATATCTTTTATTGCATTATTGCCACTTTAGCCACAAAATTGATTTTCTTAATAAATTATATTAATACCATATGCTGTGAATGAGTTAAAATAAATAATAAATTATTTTTTGTTTGGCAAGTAGTAAGTCTCATAGTGCAAAATTTAATGAACTTTCTCTAAAATTAATTAGGTCAAAATCAATGGCTTATGTTGATTTAAGCTAATTAAGTTCCTTAATTTTAACCATAGGGTTTGTTCCAACAACAGCGAGAATCGATTCCGAACCGTCCAGAACTAGTCAGTCATCAGTTCAGTTGTTAATGTATTCTCGGCGAATGCGACGTAGACGGTGTTGGTCAAACATTTCTAACAGTTCTGAACTAGTTCTCAACGGCTGTTGGAACAGACCTATATATGAGGTGTCCAGAATATGAGTGTCTCCATATCAGGAATTTCTACATAATAATGTACCTTTAAACATACTTACCGTGAATAGCTTCCTTAGAGCTTTTCTCACAACACAGAATAAATGTTGAAGTAGTTATAATAACTGTTCAAAATTACTGGTATTGCTTGTGGTAAAAATTTTATCGTACAAACATCAAAAAATACTAGGTGCAAAATATCGAAATAAAGAAAGCATGTACGATCCACAACTAATTTGAGCAGCTACAAGACAGGCATTGGGTTGCAATGTTGTCGCACGTTACAGTTTGTTGGATTTTTAGGAAAGTTTCTATTGTTATTCTTTACATCACTATTTGCTTAGTCTTAATTGAAGTTAGTTTGCAATTTCGTAACACAGTTTTGGATTTTAAGGTATACTCGCTACAACGCGTTACGCAATTGCTTTCATTGTCAACATAATTTTCGATATTTGGTTGCATTAAAAACAATCATTTTTTGCAATTTAGTGCAATATATAATGAAAACTTTTAGTGTAGTGTATATATTTATTACTCTCAGTTGCAGTTTCTTAAATACGTTGATTAAAATATAATGAATTATTCATTTATTCGTATGACGTAAGTCGTCTGAATTCTTGCCGTGAGTATGATAGTATTTTTATTTTTGAAATATGTAGAAAAACTATTTTTTTTTTCATGAGATTTTTGTTGCATTTGGGCAGATATAGAAGCCCTTCGAATATTGGATGATATACCTGAAATTTCTGCACACATCTACACTTATAATGCATGTAAATTTTTATTTAATATCCTATAATTGTATCCATATCCTCACCTAATGTGTATAACAAGCTTACAATCCACTAATCCACTTTAATAGCACAGTAAAGCTCGGTTACAACGTATACACTTATTACGTACTTATGGCTATAATGTACTGAATAAACAAGTCCCGGCATTATTATAGGGCCTTCTTCTGTTGCTGCTTTTTGTTAAATATGTACATACATGTTTGTATTTTTGTTAAGAATTAATAGAAATTTTAAAAATTTAATATATTTTTTTAAAACGTACTTCTGATATAACATACCAATTTTTTAAGTCCCCGCCGGTACGTTATAACCGAGCTTTACTGTATATTATTCAACAAGCATATAATACTACTTTTCATTCGTTCTGATCAGTTCAAGTAGTAGCATTATTCGCCAAACAGTGACTATGAAATAGAAAAAATGCAGTGGTGGGTAACCTGTTTATGTTATATTGTTAAGTAGAAAAGGTAGGGGAAAATGTTTTTCTATTCCGAAATGACATACACCATGGCACAAAAAATTTGAAGCGATTTAAAATGATCCTACAAGCCACTTGTGGCACCTTCTTAGAGATACAGCCAATTGTGCATAAAATTACAATTTCCCGTTCTAAGAAACGTCCGCATACAAAATTTCAAGAATTTAACGCAAAGTAGTCGAGAGTTATTAGACAATATAATTAATTTTTTTATATTTGGGCATTCTGTATATCCTAAACGAAGCGTTTCCAGACCTAAGTTCATAGGAATTTTTTGCTTAAAATTTAATGTAGAATAACATAGTTTAGTATGTACATCTCCTCCTGAAACACCCTGTATAATATAGTCGTGGACAAATATTTTAAATTGAACCAGAACAAAATACTTTAAAAGATTATTTATTAATAATTATTAATTTCTGTTATTTTATTTCAATTAGGTGTAGGGAATGTCCCCTGAAAGATGAAAATACTGACGACATAGATGAAAACGATTTAGATTATGGAGAAGATGAGGATTACAATGATAATGAAATGACTCCTGACAACTTTTAAGAGAACATAAAGAAAATAAAAATTACCATGGTCGAATTTAAGTTTAATCTCCCATTCCTTTTAAGTAAGGAACCTGGATTTGATTTAAACATTGTCTATATGTTCTGTGTTGTATTACCTCCTCATTCGAAATGTAACAGTTTAAAAGATCGAGATATTTTCTTCAGGAAAATCCATTCTTCAAATCTGCTAATTTATTATGTTTTGTTATGAGGCCGCTTAACAAAATCTGTGAGTACGACAGTAAATTTTAACAAAAGTTCTCAATTAATTGTTAAGGTGTACAAATTTAAAGTTTTATATTTATTTTATTAATTTCATATAGGAACTTAACAACTGTACAGTTTTAGGTGTTAATTATGTATATTTGTATTATATTTAAAAGTATGGAATTGTGATACTTTTAATAAAACTACTAAATTAAAATGTTTTTTTATTATTTAGAAGATAAATAAAAATATAAGAAATGCTAATGTGCCAGTCTCGATCTTTAATAAAAATGGTCATATATACGAGGGTCACTCCAAAAGCTTCCGGTCTCAGCCAAAGGAAAAAATCTACAGTAAATTAATTTGTGTTTATCATATAGAGGGAGTTATGGAAGCATACTACAATCAGTTTAGTCCGGGCGCAACCATGTAAACACTGGAAATCGAGAGCGATCATGATTTATTATGATTTCAAAGCAGGTATGTCGAGGCAAGTGTTTGTATCACTTGATTTCTACTTTTGGTGATTCAAGTCTGTCCAAAAGTACAGTTACCGGTTCGGTGAATTTAACTGATGACGAAAGAAGCGGTCGTCCTGAAACAGCTGTGACGAAGGAAATAGCTCTCAAAAAACACTTCTTGCAAATTGTCGTATTACATTCATCGAAATTCAGAGGAGCCTGGACACTGGTACATCGGCAGTTAATACGATTTTACATGAACAATTACATGTCAAGCAAATTTCATGATCAAAAAATGCAAAGGTGGAAACTCGAACCAAACTTTTAATATAATTAGTGATGAATCCTAGATACATCAATATGATTCCGAAACAAAACGCCAATAGACAGTGTGGGTGTCTGTCTACAGTGACTAAGTAGAGTAGTATACTACAGTACAGTATAGACACCCGAAAACAGGACTGCAGGGCATGTTTCTGAATCACGATAATGCTTCATCTCACACCGCCATCAGAACTTCAATTTTTAGAGTCCTCACCCATTTGAAACGGTCAGTGGTCGAGCGGTTTAAGGTGTCAGTATTTGAATTGTGTTCGCCACCCTTTCTGCAGGTATGGTAGCGTGGAAGAATGTAGCCTTGGAGCAATGAGAGAGATTGATACCGGTTGGCATTTAACCATCTCCCTGATTAATGAAGTTTTCCAAGTTTCCCTCATTCCTGCACTGAATGTTGGTTGGACCCTACCAACGTAAGTCATTTCTAGGCACAAATGCAGCCTACTTAACAATAATATGCCGCCCCCTCTCCCATACAAGTCTCCCGACATTTAATTAGAATGAGGGTAGAGATATTATATATAAAACTTCTACCCTACCCCCGTACAGTCCAGATATAGCCCCCTGCGATTTCTTTCTGTTCCCTATGGTTATAGATAAGCTGCGCAGAAAAAAATTTGGCCCTTCTGATGAAACTATTTCTACTTTTATAAATGAAATAGAGGCGATTTTGAAAGATGCATGGACAAATTATTTAAATAAATGGTTCAAAAGAATAGCAAAGTGTATATTGAAAGATAATAAATAAAAATTGATTGTTTTTTTTCCATAGACGGGAAATTTTTAGAGTGGCTCTCGCATATGACTAGATCGTCTACTACATAGATATTACATTAAAAAAAAATTCATTATTAAAAGTTGCAAAACAAAAAAAATATATGGTTATTAACTTTTACAGCAGATGATATACCGAGTTTTGAGCTGCATGGCAATTGCAGCTATCGTAAACCATATAGTCATTCAAATCGGTTACAAAATTTACTGAAAAATTAGAAAGTGAATTTTTTTCCTTTTATTCGTAGTGAGCTCACTGCAGACTGAAATAATCAGTGCATAGCATGGACCACCATGAGACCTTGTAAAAATATTCTAGGATTGTTGAAATTACATGGCAGCCAGTTCTGGTAAGGTTGGCAGCACTGTTATGAACATAACCTCGTAAGTAAGCAGTTGTTACGCAAACTTATTAGGGGAAGGAAATATATTTTTTATAAAAGCATTTTTGTGTCATGGCGATTTTGAGTTGAGTCATTGAAGGATAATATATCAAGTTCTGTATGAAACTGGGAGAATCGTTTCATAAAAACTTTTCAAATAATGCAAATTTCTGACAGATACGAATATTTAAGTCGGTATGAGCCATGCATGGTTTAGAAAATTGCAGATAATAATTTTTCTGACAACTGTTAATATTGACCGATGAGTATTATGCTGCAAAACTGAATGAATTGAGAATGAGTCGTTGAAGCAAAAAATTTGTTCTTCAACTCATGTCTTCTTGAGAGCATACACAATGATAACTCATTCTTAGCAGCATCATAGCAGGTGACAAAACAAGGGTTAATCAAGATCAAATGTCATTCTTTAATTACAAGGGAGGTATTAATCCTGCCACAAGGTAAAACAATTGGTTTTGATATCTTGAACTTTTGAGACGATTGTGCGAAAGTGTTCAAAGGAAGACCCAGTGGTGAATGACTGTACTTGCAATTTGTGACTTTTGCACAAAAATAGAAATGACAGTTCTTCCTTTTTTTTTATTCAGGAAAACACATTTCCTACATGTTGCCACTGGAAGAACATGACTAGGCAGTGGCAATGTTTTGAGAAACGAGGTTAAATAAATATGTAAGTTCATTAAAACAATAAACTTATGACTTTTGACTAGACCACCAAGGTAGCATTCCTACTTTTATGTTATTTTTTAATTTAAAAAAGGTGTAGAAAATAGAATAATTCAGTATTGGGTTATAAAGGTACACAGTCAACATTAGCCCTGTATCTTTTTTGATTTTTAGACCATGATTATGATTACAGTGACAAAATATTTGTGGACCTAGCTAAAAGGAATATGTTCTATAAAATGTGGCTTATGGACTATATATTAGAAGAAATTATTATTGTTTGCTAGGCAACCAAATATATCTAACAAAGTGTACTCACAAGACAATACAATTGCAAAACTGTCTATAATAGTAGAGCAAATATGTCCAACAGAACAGAATCATAACATATTAGAAATCAGTGGCGGCTGGTGAGATTTCAGGTATGCCATACCTCAATAGCCAGACATGGGACCCAAACCAAACTTTAGGGTATATGTATTGTGGCCATATAGAGAACTTTGGTAGAAGAAGAACGATTTTACAGTTTGCGAAAAATAGTTGAAAAAAACGTGGGCCTCACCTCAAATCAAAATGGCTTCTATAAATTTCGAAAAACATTTTTTTCCATAAACTAGATGTAATTTTACGGATAGGTTTCAAGTTTTATTCAAAAATAACTATATTTGTAGAATTTATAGTATTTTAAAATTTTTATAATGTATCACAAATACAATGTTAAATTTCAAACTGCTGTAACTTTAAAAAAAATCAAAATTTTTTAATAAAATCTGAAACCTATCAGTAGAATTATGTCTAGTTTATGAAAAAAAGATGTTTCTCAAAATTTAAACAAGCCAATTTGGAAATCTTAGGTGAAGCCCACGTTTTTTTTTTAACTTTTTTTCGCAAACTGCAAAATTGTTTTCATTCTACTGAAGTTCTCTATATAGCCACAGTACATATATACTAAAGTTTGGTTTGGGTCCCATGTCTGGTTATTAAGATATGACATACCTGAAATTTCACCAGCCGCCAGTTAGAAATATATTATTTCTTTAAAAAAATAAGGGAGAAAATGGGTCACAGTCACAGTTATTCTCAAATTAATAATTTGCCTTTTTAACAGCAACAAGTAACAGATATATGGATATGCCATTGTATTGTAAAGAAACAAAAAGATATGAATCTAAAAATGTGTAAAAAAATGAAAAGCTGTTTCTCTGTTCACAGACAAGAGAACAGTATATACAAATTTACTTTTTTGCATGTTCTTTCTCATAAAATTTTGTAACTATATTCCAACTTTATCGCTTATCTTGAATATTTGCGAATATCAAGATACTGATGGTCCTGTTCGAAAACTGGACATTCGGTATATTATCTGCTTTATATTAACACATTACACATATGCGACTGAAATAAAATGAGAAATTAGGGCTCATGTAGTTGGTCCCTAGATTATTAAAAAAGATACTACTTTAAGCCCATTACATTTAACAAAGATGTACATAAATATTGTTTATTAAACTAATACTAAACTACTAAAATGATGAGATACTTTCAATGCATTACAAACATTTTAAAAGTAGTTTCACCTTGAAGAATAAAAATGACAAAATTGTTTATTAAGTCGGAAAAAATATACAGGGTGTTTTCTAAATTCATATCATAACTGTAGAATTCAAAAACGTTAGGCATTAAGGCTCTACAGTTAAGTCTGGTCCGCACATAATATTTTGTCTTCAGTCTTACATGATCTGGAAAAATTGACCAGTAAGGCTGACACAAACCATGTGGTTACAATATTCAAACTTTTGTTAAGTCTCTTGCTCCGTCATGCCAAAACTGTCATGGAGAAAGTAGTGTTAGTGATGATAATTATTGCATTATGTGCCCAAATATTGAAGTAAAAAAAGTCTGTACGTCGTTCATAGTAGTCTCGGGTGTGGTTACTGAAGTAAGGGACATTCTCCCATGTGAACCTCCTCTAAGATTTACCACAGACCACAGAAACTAGATATTATATTATTTACATATGGACATAGGCATGTGTAATTTGTTCACTCTTGTAACACCACAAATAGAAAAAGAAGACAACTGGTAGGAGCTACAAGGATCTTTACAATCCACGTCTTTGAATTTAATAAGTAAAGCGGCATATAGCTGGTTATTCTTGTCTTAGGAACAATTCTGTAAACTCCCTGGAAAAAAAAACGTCATCAACAGTAACAGTTGCAACCTCCTGTGTGGTTAAGAACAGACTGGCAGGGGAGCGAAGTTAGATAGATAAGGCCAACTCATGTCCACATGTACCGACTTGTCTAGTGTCTTGCCTGTGCACAAAGCTTCAGTCTATTAATCTTTTGCAAGTTTGTCAAACCTCACTCAGTTATTGTAAAAAGTTCAACTTGCCATCTACATGTAACATGACTGGCAACAAAACATTATGTGTAGACCATCTACTCAGATCTAGATGCAGAGTACCAAAGTTAAATATATAATTATTTGAACGTCTAAACATATTACACTAAAATGAAACTTGGATTAATCACACCTATGTAATTAATTAAAACAATTATTAAATTTCATTATTATCAAAGATATGAGGAGGCATTGTCACTAAGAATTACAGAATTTTGAGACCGCTGAGTATTTTGTAAAATAAGTGTATTTCATTCGGAAAGTTATTCTAAGAAATAAACTGACTTCTACTTTATTAAAAAATTTAAAAGATCAAAGTAAACTACTCACATACTTGCATAAATTTACATCTTTTTTCATTTTGCTTATTTCCTTAAACCATTACATATTTTTACAAAGATATTCTTGTCTCAGACTTGATTGTTATAGTTTCTTTAAAATTGTATCTCATACACAAAATTTCTAAACACTTTTTTGTGAAATATTTTAAATATTATTTTAAATTTACTTGACATTTACCTTTAAAAAAATTATAAGTAAAAAACTACTATTTTTTTAGATAAAATGGAGATACATATTTCTCTTCTTAAATATTACCTATATTATATACTTATTTAATTTCCAACATATACAGTATCATCAAAAATGTGCTGTTCTTAGTAACCATACCTACCAGGCAATTTTTCCCCAAATAGAATTGATATAAACTCCGCCCCTTATAAGAGGGCAATATATTTTCTCATAAGATTATAAAAATGTATATCGTCGTCCGGATTGCAAAACCTCGTATCTGCATTTTACGTAATTTTACAGTAGACACAAAAAACGAAAAGGACACATTATACAAAATGTACAAGGAAAGTTTACATATTCTGAAACGATAATTTTGAGACGCAATGAGCTTAACAAATAAAAAAAGACTATTTATAAATGAAAGTCATATCTTCTCAAGTTAACAAAAAATCTAAATAACATGTATTTTTATATTGTTACCTGTGCAATGATTTATATGTAAAATGAAAATTTAATTATTTTGCGGCTCAAATTCACATTCAAAATTTTGCATGCCTTTTTAGTAACAGTTCTAATAAGCCAAAAAACTCATTTTCATACAAACGTGCAAATACGAGGTTTTGCAGTTCGAACGACGATATTTCATATAAAATGATAAATTTGATTAAATCATATGCAATCTAACCTGACCTAACTTGTGTAAAATCAGACTCTATTAAACAATTAGGAAACTATTTAGGAAAAGAATTATACTGGGAAGCTTGAGCCTGCCAGTATATTTTTTTCATCACTGATTGACAAATTTGTATACCAATTTACTGATTTTTTATGTTTAATTATATAATTAATATAAATTTCATCACGTTTAGATATAAATATGATATACTTATTTTATTTTTTAAACTTCAACATCTTGAACCTAAAAAAACATTGTCAGTGGAACTTTGATTCTTAATGCTATTTCGTGTAAATGATCCAACACAATCTCTGTATGAAATTAGAAATCACACTGAAAAATAATTCTTTTTCCTTATAAACTTTCTGTAATGAAATTATACACATTTCCACATTACAGTTTCATATTTAAAAATTTTAAGGACATAAAAGTATCCCTTCACTGTCAAAAATATAACAAAAATGTATTTTTTATTATACATTTTATGGGCAGTCTCAATAATGGTCACGTATTTTATTGACATACATTTTAACTACTATTTTTAATGTAATGCCAGCACTACATTAAATGTATTTACCTAAAGGATAATAGTATATATATTTAACTATTAATTACCTACACAGTGATGACATGACATGAAACTGAGTTATATGATAATATCATTGTCTTAGTACTAAGTCAATAAAAAAAATGATAACTATCTTATATCAACAGAGATATATAAAATTTTATTTCATTACTGCACAGAAATAAAAAGAAATAAATGCTGTTTTCCAAACAAATTTATAAGATATTTAAAATCATCATCGGCTAAATCGCAACAGTCATATTTTTTCTAGTCTGTTCCTTTGCCTGTTCGCAGTGACACACCGCGCGTGGCAGCACACTACAGCACAAATCACATAGTCGTCAATTGTTTCATAGAAATTATGACAAATGTCAAATATTTGTTAAGCCGTATGTTTCTGTTTACATATACAACCTAACAATTATTGAGTTCTTATGGTGAAAATGTAGGAGTAGCAGTCCATTATTAATATTTATGTACCCAGTTTTATGAAAAATGTAAAATTTTAGACATAAAAATTTTGTGTGAAGTATTGGAATGGTATCAGTGCCGCGTATTTTAATGTTTTAAAATAGTAGAAAAAAAATACGTACCTTTTTGCAAATTAAATTAAATAAGTAGGTTCTATTAAAAGATAAGGTATTATAGTGTCAATGTCAAATTCTGACATTTATGGCCTAATATGTATGTTTTCAAATACTAACATTGGTGTCGCCACACTATAGCACATTACAGAATTCTATACCCTATTTTTAAACTGAGAGGAGTGATTCAAATTTCTCGTGCTTAAACACTAGCGTGTTATTAGTTAATTGGTCACCAAGTTTACATAGCCCCACATAATTTAATGTTTATTGTCAGCGTCAACACTGTTAAGTACACTAACCTTTAAAATGTCAGTATTAGTCTAAGAATAATGTTGCCACTTCATAGATTTATTTTGTGTTTATTCCTTCTTGTTAAACCAAAAGCAAATAAAACAGTTCTTTTCATAACTCAGTTACAAATTGTATTGCCTTTTTTGTTTTTTTTTTTCAAATTTACTGCCAAAATAAGTTATATTTTCTAGTTATTTCTCCCTGTGTATATATGCCTTCATCATTTACTCATCTTAGTTTAAAAATAGAGTATAGTTTGAAATTCAGGTGATTCGACAGACAAGTATTACAAAGGTGACGCAATTTAGCAGACGATGTTTAAAACAATGCACTAAAATTATTTAACACAGCATAAAAAAAATATATATATATCATATATGACCAATAACGAGGAATATGCAAGAATTATATATTCACCAAAATTGTTAAAATACTTGAAAGAAATCTCCATGCGTTAAAAAATATGTTTTATATTTTTATGATGGAATATATCATGAAAAGTGACTAAGAATACTTTAAGCTCTGTTAAAAAAGAAATACTTTTAAACATAGTTTTGCAGGTTTTATTATATACAGTGTAATCCATTGCAAATGAAAACAGGTTTGGTATTTATTAACCGATTTAGTTCTGGTTTTTTTTAAAAGATGTAGCAGTAACGTTCTATTCTGGTGCAGAATATTAAAATTTGTTTTCCGTTTTCAAGGCCTACTTCGAATTTTTTTCACTGCTAAATTTTATAAAAACTGTTCAGCAATTTTTTTTCTTCAAATCTAACTATGGCACTGGATTCAGCATGCCCTAAAATGGTATATACCAAATTTGGTAAATAAATATAATAATTAATATTTTGCACCAGAATAGAATTTTTACTGCTTCATCTTTAAAAAAAAAAAAAAAACTCGAACTATTCTGGATAATAAATACCATTTTTACAGACCTGTTTCCATTTGAAATGGGTCATACTGTATATTTTATATTTAATTATCTACGAAATAATGAATTGTTAAAATAAATAATAAAATAAAATTATAAAGAAAATACAATTCAATTAAATATAACTATGACAAAATTTATGAAAGCTGGGGTTTACTTTCTAGCAGCACCTAAAACTCTGTAAGTACTAAGACAAAGATAGTTTTAATTAAGAAACTTAATGTCAACTATCATAACATATGTACCCAGAATAAATAGTTTGAATAAAAAAAAAAACTATGTGAGAGAAAATTTAAGGAAATTTTTACTAAAGTATGGTTAATTGCATATTTAAATAGACAGAGTACCCAAGTAGAGTTCGTAACTACACAATGTAATTCCTTGCGATATTTTAAGAAAAAATATACAGGGTATTCAGAAATGATGCATCAATATTTATGACTGATTCTATATGAAAAACAAATGCCACAAAGCTCTATAACATTTTTTTGAAAACTTAAAACTAATGGGGTGCAGGGTGTCAACACAAATATAATCCAGGAATCTCTTGAAGTGTGAGACAATCAATGATGAAATATTTGCTGTCATTATTGTAGGAACTGAATGTTTTTATGATTGTTGTTTATACTACTTATTTTTAGAATAATTTTCTAATAATCGGTTAATGGGAAAAAAGTATGAAACATTTTATGTTCTGCATTGATAGAAGTGTGTGAAATTAATAAAAAGAAATTATCTTTGATGTATTTATTTTTACAGAGAAAATGGCTAATTCATGCCTAAGAATGCCAGTGACTTCAAAAACTATTTGACTTTACACTAGAAATACGAGTCAATTAATAAGTACCTGCGTTTGAAGACAGGTGGCGTTGCTGCTGCTGCTGAGGGAAGTTGATTACTGTTGTATACTACCATCTATCAGATGACACAAACTAAATTTCAGACAGATTCATGGATTCAGGTTTCATCAACGAATGGAGCCTAAAACTCGATTGCGATTTTCTCTGGGAGGATACACTGCTTCAACATTGACAGCCATATCTATTTGTTGTGCAACGTGAGTAATTGTGGCACTCATCAGAACAGCATCTTTCTCAGATTTAATTTGTCATGTAAAATATCGATTGACTATCTGTTACTTTGTGTACTTTAGTCCAGCAATCAGCAAAAATAATGTTGTGGGCCTTTTCAACAAATTCTTCTACTGTTTGGCCTGACTACTCCTCACCAAAAACAGATGTACAACCATGTTTAAATTCATTGAACTAATAGATCACTGTTGACATAGACACCATCCAACTTTACTTTTACTTTTTTACATGTTTTTCTATCCAAAATTAAAAAGCAAATTATGGATTGAAATTGGTCTTTTCCATTTTATCCAGGAACAAGTGTCATACAACTTGCTGTCCAATAAATACTAACCTATGAATCTGTGTGAAATTTAGTATGGTATCGTTTGACAGATGGCAGTACACGATGGTAATGTCAACTTATTGATTGACTCTCATATACCTCTTTATTAATGAAAATTAACCGTTCAAAATTTTTTTGCGAAATTTGTTTTGTCAGTTTCAACACCCTGAATCTCCCTGTTTTCGAATATGTGTTTATATATATTTTTTTCTCTTAAAATATCACAAGAAATTGAAGTTACGTATCATATTGAGGAATCACCTCTCAACATAGTATAAATTGTACAATTTTTGTTAATAATTTTAAACATTTCATATGCAACTATTCGATATATATTCAAGATCAAATTTTGTTATATAATTGAATTAATACCATTTATCTTAATAAAACGATTTATTAAAAAAATAAATATATATATTTTTTACTATAACTATAACTTATGCTAAACTAAAAATTTGGCAAAAATAAGTCTATAAAATAATATAAAAACAAATCTACAAATAATAAGTTTGTATTCTCACCCTAGAGGGAATGAGAGAGACGATATAAAATATTCATAAAAATCATAGACATGATAACTAAATGATATATCAAGTAAGAAGATGAATTATTGTTTTTATGTATGAATTATTTTTAAGAATAGCTCTGTATTCTCTCTACAGTAGATATGGCAAAAAATATTAATTTATAATGGAATAATGGAATCAAAGCAAAACCACATATATATCTAGTCGATTATGAGCATTATATCAGTGTATTTATCAGTACATACCATCAAACAGTGTAGCAGGTATGTAAACATATAATTTGGTGTTATACGTCGTTGGAATATGTTGACATAAATTCATGGAATACCACATATATGTAAGTTGAATATAACCTTGTATGGCAATTGTGTATCTAAAAAAAAAGGTATGTATATGTACCATGTGGACCATTTTGGTGATGCATGTATTGGTATCTTGGAAACTATAAGAGATGAAAAAATGGTTAAATGGGAAATGGGGATTTAGATGGTTCAATTATTAACTTAATGATGCTTGCAGACCAGCCCTTCAAATTTTTCAGTTATTTTGAAAAATAGAAAAATAAATGTGGTGTTTTCGATAATCGTCTAACTTTTTTATTTAGAGGAATTTTTAAAACCTGAAAACACTGTTTCCCAGCAAGTTTTTTTGAGAAATTTCACTGAATATTTAGATTTTCATTGCAGGGGTTCGCTGCCAGCGCCTATAAGAAGAAAGATAGTTGATGGTTTCTCACAACCGAAGTCGCAATGAAAATCTAAATAATGTGAAATTTTTCAAAAATACTTACTCTGAAAAAGTGTTTCCAAATTTTAAACTTTAGTCTAAATAAAAAAGGTAGACAATTTTCGAAAACGTCACGTTTACTTTTTTCAAAAACCTTTGGTGGGATTTTGTTCCCGACTATTTTCGGTAATAGTTGAATGCAAACGTAACTATAAAATAAACTTTGGTATTTTGTATCTTCGTAAAATATTGTATATTACACTTCAGTTAACATCGACTTCTACACATTTTGATAGGTAGGTAGAAATAATGGAATGAGCAAGAGGGTTAATAGAAAAATGGAAACAAAATCAGCACTGAAGAGCTAGGATCTGCAAATTAGCAACAGAACTGCCTAAAACTTTCCCCATTTAACCATTTTCCTATCTCTTATAGTATAATTTAATTAAAATGGTCCACACAGTATACACAATGTTTGTAAAAATACGTACAGTGGCTGCAACATAAAGGTTTCCAATCTAACAAGTATGCTGATATTAAAGGGGTGAACCGGTGGACTATTAATAGGAATTTTGGGAGGCATCAATGATTAGGTCTCGTCAACATGTCAATAATTGGTTTTGTCTAGGCACAAGAGTGACAGGCAAGCGGTTAAGCCATCATAATTTAAACAATATATGATACTGTTTCAGGCTGCAAACCTTTATGCTACGGGTATGAACGTACCCTTACTTCAAAAAATAAAATAGCTCGTACCAGCATGGGTTTAGTTTTACTTTATTTCTGATACAATTAATGTTAAAAGTTCATGCTTTTGTTTTCCAAATCAATAAATAGATGGTGCCATATAGTGATATATCTCATCATATCTTATATATCTCATCATTTGAATAATATGTTGTTTTATGTTAAAATGCCTTATTCAAATAAAAAATTAACAGATAGCAACAGTTATGCAACTTATGAAGACCCAAAGAAGCAATGTATTTTAAATAGGAAGAAGGAGGATAGATTTGAGATATTTTTTCAACTTGTATAGTTTTCAAAAGAAGTAATACAAACGGTACTGGCGAATCTACAGCTAAAAAGAACAAGTTTGCATAAAAATGATCTTAGTAAAATGTTCACTCCTTAGGAGATACAACCCTTCAAAGTTTCCAAAAAAATACGGAATAGAGGCTGTAATTTGAAAACCGTAAAAGGTATAATAGTAAAATTTTAGACAAATTTTCTACTAATGCATGTACAACTTCTCAACAATTTTTCGAAAATTTCTGTCCCTTAGAAGGTGTTGGAAATAAGCATATGTTATTTTTTGCTACAACTTATTTGTTTGACAGAAATTGAGTGTTCAAAAATACATATCAAAATGCATAGTTTATTTTAAAACATTTACCTCTCTTACTTTTTTACTTTAAAACTAACCATTTATTAATAAAAATATAAAATTCATTATCATTCGGGTTACAATTCACACAATTGCAACATTATTATTTCATCATTGTGTGAGTTACAATGGCTAACATTACTAACCAGAAGTACATAAACATGCTGCTGATTTAGAAAAACTTGTCAAATTTAGCCTTAGCAGCTCCGAAATATGCATAGAATTTTCCTGAATTGCGATCAAGACGTGAAAGTATAAGTCGTAGAGAGCCTGGCATATTTTACAAGCGACAGAAAATATGCACACCATAGAGGAAAACCCTTTTGTCTGTATTTGTTCAACAGCAAAAAAAAAATTCTCATTGTCTTTAGCATCCTCTTCAAGAAAACCAATTTTACCACTATTATACAGGGTGGTCGCGATGTAATGGGCCAAAATTCATGACTACATTCCTGACGTGAAAATATTGCGATTTAGACAAACTCACCTTAGTCTAAAAGTTGATACTTACAGAGATACAGGCTGCTTAATATTATTTTAGTTTTTTCTTATTTATTTCATAATAAATGCTCATATCGAGATGAAATTTTGGTGTTAGGGGTTTTCTGGGGTGAGAGATTGAAATATATTCATGGTTTGCTTGTAGCTCATAGAGAGCGCCACCTGCGCTAGGTCGAATGCGTTGAAAACGACAGAACTTTTTTATCTTTCAAAAATCTAATTCTCAGGTAGCAAATTCTGATTTTACAACTTCTTTTACACATAAAAGCTATACTTTTTTATAGTCGCTATCTTGCACCGTTTTCGTAAAATTTGCCATTGAAAATTCCAATGTATTTGCATTCAATTACAAATCGGCAAAAATTTTCAAGTAGGCTTATGTTAAATTCCAATTTTGACATTTTTCACTTATCTTAGTGCTGTCAGTAATATTACGGTATTATTTGTGCCTTATTAAAAGTAGATACTTTATGATCTAAATTGTAGTGCGAGATAACATGCCACGCCATAATTTATTTTCAAATGGAGAAATGCGCGATATGGTTTGCTTTTATGCGCAATCAGATTATGTTGGACGTCGAGTGCTTGGTCGGTATTCAGATTTGGATCCGAATAGAAGGCAACCAAATCGGAAACTATTTCAAGAACTTTTTAATAGACTTGGAGAAACTGGTAGTTTTCCTCCTAAAAGAGACAACGCAGGGTGTACTGTTACAGTTCACCAAGAAGAAGAAATTTTAGTAAGAGTGGCAAGAAATCCAGAAGTTAGCAGCAGGCAGATAGCTAGAGAAACCGGTGTTAGTAAAATAACAGTTCTCAAAATCTATCACAAGGAAAATTTATATCCCTACCATTTTACACTCCTGCAAAATCTTTTAGCAGCAGACTTACCAGCTAGATTACAATTTGCTCATTTTATGTGCAATCAGTAAAACCTTGACCAGGAATTTTTGGATAATGTACTATTCACTGATGAAGCGACCTTTACTTGTCGAGGAATTTTCAATTTTAGAAACAAGCACATATGGGATAATGAAAATCCTCACGTAGTCACTGAACGTCACTTCCAACATGAATTTAAGATAAATGTTTGGTGTGGAATCATACGAAATCACCTTTTGGGTCCACATGAGCTTCCTCCAAATCTAAATGTTGACTACCTCGACGATTTACCACTGAATACACGACAAAATCTATTTTTCATGCAAGATGGAGCTCCCCCTCATTATTCTGTCAAAGTACGGAACTATCTTGACCACATTTTTCCGGATCGGTCGTGGGAGTCGAATATTATGGCCTCCTCGTAGTCCTGACTTTAATCCTACGGATTTTTATTTCTGGAGATACATGAAATCAGTTGTCTATAGAGAAACACCCGGAAAGAGTTATGGCAGAAAATTGTAAATGCCGCCGAATCATTTCATAACAAGAATCTCTATTTTAAAATATGGGAGTCTTTGAACAAACGCGTTAATAAATGTATTGAAGTTGGAGGCGGACATGTTGAACATTTATTGTAATATTCGATATTCAATTGTTCATCACAATTTATAATTTGAAATAAACTCTTGTTCTTTTTGACATTCGTACCTTATTTTGATTACTCGAATTACCAAAGCTAAATATCTTGAGAACGGTGCAAGATAGCGACTATCAAAAAGTATAACTTTTTTGTGTAAAAGAAGTTGTAAAATCAGAATTTGCTACCTGAGAATTAGATTTTTGAAAGATAAAAAAGTTCTGTCATTTTCAACGCATTCGACCTAGCGCAGGTGGCGCTCTCTATGAGCTACAAGCAAACCATGTATGTATTTCAATCTTTCGCCCCAGAAAACACCTAACACCAAAATTTCATCTCGATATGAGCATTTATTATGAAATAAATAAGAAAAAACTAAAATAATATTTTGCATTAAACACCCTGTATCTCTGTAAGTATCAACTTTTGGACTAAGGTGAGTTTATCTAAATCGCAATATTTTCACGTCAGGAATCTAGTCATTAATTTTGGCCCATTACATCGCGACCACCCTGTATATAAAAAGTTCAAGAAATACAATTTGGATTACAAATCTTTACTCCTTATATTTTCGTATTACCAATGTTCATTATTGGCACATTTCAATAAATGAAACTTGTGGGGATCAACACGAGAGATAAATTTTTATAGTAATTGACAACAATATAATGGTTGACCTTGTTGTACAACCTAGACACAGAGAAGTTTGATGAAATGCCTACCAAAATAAACAGTGAAATTCAAAATTGCATTGAAAATTCTATGGTTCCATTTAAAATAATGAAGTTGATAGCTACTTCCCATATAACAGGACGTACCATGGCCTTCAAATTATTTTCGTTAAAAAGTTTGGAAGAATATTTGGCTACAATCTATAGTCGTGTTTCAAAATAGTAGAGACCAATGAGAAATACGAACCGTCCATAAATTCTTCGTATATAATTGTATGTTCCGTATAACTGGAGGAGCATATCCAATTACACAACTTCAGTTTCCTTCTTTGGGAACCGGCTATTCCATCTGCACAGCTACCAGTAACATATATACGAGGGAAAAGTCAAATTTTATGTTTATACTCTTAACAACGGAGAATAATTCAAGCTCTAAAGCAGGTTCCCAAAATCGTAAACACCTTAATCTGACAAGTGAGGAATATCGAATCATAAAAAACATGTATAAAGGGAGTAGGCCACGAGACCAAAATAATAGTGTAAGTAATGTGGTTGAAATATGTAGTTCATTAACAAGAGTATCCGTGAGTAGTGATAAAGTGTAACATTGTCTAGAATATCTAGAAGGATACGTTTGGAAATTTTGCGTGATATGAATTAATCACAACATGAATTTCCCTGTTATAAAATGAAATGAAAAGAGTATGATGATAGAAAGACAAAATAGTGATATGGCAAAGAAACTATTTAAGTAAAATATTAGAAGGTTGAAATCTGAATCAAAGAATATATTATACCAACAAAACAACGGATAAATGAAGGCCATATGCTGATAAAAATGTGACAAGATTGCTTTATCCAAAGCAAACGGCAGGCATTTTCTTGAATGATTAAAGTCACCTTCTGGAAATGGACAGTGCCTAATAAAAGCGCTTATTGGAAGTACAATAGGAATTTTAAAACAAGGTATACTTGTTTTTGAATCACGACGAACAGGAGACTATCATGAGAATATGGATAGCAAAGTATTTGAAAAATCGTTTGATCTGTTTTGCCACATATGGAACTTGGTACTGTAGTCGTAATATATAGTATACCCTTTCATAATCGACAATAAGTGTTTGTGGAGAAGATGACACGGGTTAAGCAATAAAATTTTTAAAGTAAACTATTAGTGCTAGGTCATACCCTGCAACCTTCACTTAAGTGCTGTAAACTAGTCACTCTCTATTATTTTAAGACTTGGGTATATGTAGCAAAATTTTCAGGAACCAGCAATCACTCCTTCTTCTTCTAAAGAACATGTTACATAAATGACCGTGTTTAGGCATAACTATATCAAAGTACAATTAGTAAGTTATTTAAATATCACCATTTAAAATTAGGCGTGAAATGAATTGATGAAAGTATGAATTTTTTTGAAAGACTTCTAAAGAGATCTAATGAAATTATCAGAACGTTTATAATTACTTACTATGTCGGCTTTGGGAAAAGAACACTACCGCTTTTTTCTGTCGGTGGATCATCTGTATCGCTATCGTCTTGTGGTTCTTGAGATTCTGGTAGTCGTATGAATGGAAGATGTTCACTGCCACTCCACATGGAGTACAAATTAGTATGAAGTCTCATAGCCTCCTACAAAATTGGTATGTAAATTTTTTGTGACAAATGATAACATACCTAAATTTCAAAAATGTAACTTACTGGTCCGCTGGCTTCACTTGCTGATCCTCGTTCAGAAGAACTAGTCGTTGAACGGCTGTGTATTGAAAGACATGAGGAAGAATCAGTCGAAGAGCTACTTTTTCTGGAAGTAAGGGGAAGCCCAGGTGGAAAAATATCATAGTGTTCCGTCACGGACATGCCACTTGCATGAGGAACATCAATAGACTGCCAGTTGCCCCTAAAAATACTCCCTTATAAACCACAAATACACATTATTATGAAATTCATTCTAAAATTAACAAATATATATCTTTATTTAATAAACCTAACTCAATACTTTAGTCACCTTAGAAGTTCAGATGCCATTTAGTTATTTTAAACAAATAGAGTGGGAGTAAGTCCTTTTACAAAAATTTAAGAAAAAAAAAATCGTTTCTAAACAATGTTACTTTAAGAGAGATTAATTAAATATAACAAATAATGGTAGTTTACAATGCTAAAAGTAACAAAACAATTTACCAATATAAATATAATACTGAAATGTATTATATAACACAACTGAACTGAACTCTGTACTGGCTCAAAGTACAGTGAAAATAATCTACATACGAAATCTATTTTTTAATCTATATAAGCTATTGGTAGTAGTAACCATAGTTGGTGGAACAGTACGATACAAAAAATAATTTTGACCATCTAGTAGTCCTTAAGAGAATATGTAAACCTATCAGAGCAATTTAGAAAACCATGAATGATTTTTATTTATTTATTTATTAACTTAACGGCAGAGCCATTTTTAAGACATACATACAGTGTAAACATTTCAAAGATATAAAGTACATAAACAGACAGAAAAATAAGAGAAAACAAGAAAATTTAATATCAAATTATATAAAAACAATTAGCCAAAATTAATAAAGACTAGTTAGTCATAATAGTACAGGTTCTAACTTGGTTTTTAAAAGAACACAGTGTAGTGTCAAAGAGTTCTATATCTAGTAATGCATTCTGATATTAGTTTGTGTGATGAGTAGGTATCTTAAAAAGTTCTGTGTCTCTGGTTTTACGCTCTATTAAAGTTAAAGTTTACAAGTTGCAGTAACTCAGGACAGTTAATATAACCATTAATTGTTTAACTCCCATTCCAGTCCATCATGAATGCACATTGTCTAAGAAACTGATTGTATTTTCTCGATCGAATTTTATCAACAGCATATACCCGATTCCACACAACACAGGAATATTCAAGAATACTTCTTACAAATGCGAAATAGATTAACTTATAAGTCCGTATAAAGAAAAAGAATTTCTATAGATACAACCCAATACTTTAAGTGCCTGAGATGTTATTTTGAGTATATGAGACTTGAACATCATTTTGCAATCAAGTATATATAATAATCAAGTCCTATTATCAAAGTGACACACAAAAATAATAGGATTATTACTCATAGAAAAGATGATTTGACTACACTAAGCAGGATTTAGTTTTAGTAGGTTCGTGTCGCAACCACAGAGACAAATTATTGAAGTAATTTTGCAAAATTAAGGCATCATAAGTGTTATGAATAATTCTAAATAACAAATCATTGGCAAACATTAAGCATTTGCAGTTAGTGGAATTTTCAGTAATATCATTCACAAATAAGTTAAACAGTATAGAGCCAATCTGCGATCCTTGGGGAACTCCGGAAGTAGCCATAATGGAAGGAGATACAGTTCCACAACACGTAACAAACTGGATGCCGTTTGACAAATGGCTTTCTAAATAAAAATATTTAAAAAAATCTGACCTACAAAACTACTAACAATCAATCCAACAATATGGCATAATTCACCACAATTAAACTCACCAATAAAGTCTAATCTTAAAGCATAAAAAAATTAATTATTCTGATTCATATATCTGTCTCACCATTGAATTGATAATTGGAATTTACTAGATTGTGTGACACTAAAAGTAACGGAGAAACATTTGTTAATATTAAGGTGAAGTTTTCCTCACACCATTTTTCATTGTTACATAAATCATTCCAAACCAGCTCAGCATCATTTGCATCTTGCACTTAAGAAAAAAAATCATCTTGGAATAACAGGCATTTTCATGGCAGAAGCAATATTAATAAATAAAAAGAAATAACAATGGTCCGCAGTAGAGATGGGCTTAGCAGTTCATTTTAATGATTCAGTTCTCAAGAACTAAATCACTAAAAAGAACCGATTCCTAAAACCAGCTCTTTAAGAACTGGTTTTACGAGTCACGCATCTCCGTCAATCGCAGTCGGTCGGTTTCTTCTGCGTTTTATGATTGCAACCCGTTTAGTGTTAAGACTTTAGAATGAGTTTCTAAAAAAAAATGAGAGATATAATGTTATAAATCAGAATATTTAAAGCCTTTTTTCTCACAATCGTTCTGAAATATGCACTTACTGTCATTGTTGACACATTCTGTAAGTACAATACAACAACACTGTGGCTTGTTTCCATAGAAATCAAAAACAATAATAGTGTTGTTCGAGTTCATAACAGCATTAATGCGGTAAGTAAAAATCAGTAATTCTTTTCACCAACAAATGCTGAGCTCATTTATTGTAAAAATTAAAGGTACAATTTGTACAATTCTTACACGTAATAATTTTTCCCTCGTTTTTATCTATTGCTTGTACAGTAATTTAATTTTCTGTATTACTTATTGAGTTAAGATATATTAGGATTAGAATAAACTTCAGTAGTTATGTCTTCAAACAATGGAATGGAGTCAAATTCATTGGCACTGCCGCTGTTGGTATGTAAAATCTTATCAGCAAACTCTATATTCTTTGTTAAAGACTCTGCAACATATCCTTCAACGACACCAGAAGACCTAAAACTATATTTTCTGTTAATCAAATAATACATTAATATTATCACTAAAACCTCCAGCTCCTATGACGTTTGAGTGCCATAACCTCAATTCCAGTATTTGCTAACAAAGTCGCCGACGTCCTTCTAAAAGGATGTCCAGTATAGGATTTTGGATCTTGCAGTTTTAAATGTTCGACAATTTTTTGTGGTATTTGTTCTAATGTATTTATACCCACAAGTTGATTTACACATTTTACCTGACGAACTGAGTAGTAAAATTGACGAGAGTTAGTCTCGGTCTAGGTCTTAAGCCTGTATATTTTCGCAAAATCGTCAAAAAAAGGACTTTTTCATTGGCCTTGTCAGTGATTGTGAAAATTCGACTAATATGTGTTTTGGTATCAGGCACTTTAACAATGACAACTGAACCTTCATCCATAATGTCATCAACTGTTATCTTCATAAGTTCATCACGCCTAAGAGCCACAGCGACTCCCATATCATCACTGCTTTCATCATAATATAGGTTTCATCGGGAGCTTCCAGCAGGAATTTGATCATCTCTTCTCTGGTAAATACCTTTTATTTTTTCGCATGACGTCCAACATTTTTCATCTTTAGAAATGCTACTAACTTCTTAAATTGTGATATATCGACACCTTTAATTTTGTGGAAATTAATGACCCACAACCTATTTGATACAATTCTTCAATTTCCGAATCTATCTCTGAATCGTCTTTATCAGCCATTATAAGCACAGTTTTGACAACAAAACACAAAATTGTTCAAACTTCAAACTGTTTTTTTGGTTTCCAACAACGTGTTCAAAACACACTAGATAGGCCATCATCTTCATAAGTTCATCACGCCTAAGACCCACAGCGACTCCCATATCATCACTGCTTTCATCATAATATAGGTTTCATCGGGAGCTTCCAGCAGGAATTTGATCATCTCTTCTCTTGTAAATACCTTTTATTTTTTCGTATGACGTCCAACATTTTTCATCTTTAGAAATGCTACTAACTTCTTAAATTGTGATATATCGACACCTTTAATTTTGTGGAAATTAATGACCCACAACCTATTTGATACAATTCTTCAATTTCCGAATCTATCTCTGAATCGTCTTTATCAGCCATTATAAGCACAGTTTTGACAACAAAACACAAAATTGTTCAAACTTCAAACTGTTTTTTGGTTTCCAACAACGTGTTCAAAACACGCTAGATAGGCCATGCCATTTCAGCAATCAAGATAATTTTTTTTATTATTTTATTTGATAAATGCGATTGTGCGAAAAACGTTATACACTATACGGTTGTTAAGTGGCTAACAGAATCCCCACTTACCAACCTAATAATGTAATATATTATTTTCCCTAAATATCTTGAATCATTTAAATATTGATTTTTATTTATGTTTTGTTTTTTTATTACAGAATTTAATTTATATTTGTGTAAAGTTGTTGTGTTTTACTTTCTGTTGTTTAAGTGTAGGTAAAGCTTTAATTTTGTTAATAAAATTCAGTTCTTAATTTCTATACATCATATAATTATAATTAATGACACATAGACACATACCTATATCGTTCTTATTAGTTTTACAATCTGACACGGGCGCCTATGTGTTTTGGTATGCAGATCTTGGATATTATATTTAAATAAGAATGATATTAATGCTACGGAATCGGATAACCAATCAATTATTCAGAATTCAGATCATAGGCTGTGAACACTTGTTTACTATTCACTGAAAAGTTAGTTAATGACTTTCGACGTCTAAACTTGAAAATATCTCTCGCACTTTACATGAATCAATACAAATCAGTTCGCAAAGAACTGATTTGTCAACTTCCCGAAAACTGATTCTTCGTTTTTTTAAACGAGCTCGGGAACTGTCCATCTCTAGCCCACAGTAAGAGCTCTGAGAGGCAGCACATTTAACTACTATGGCATTAGATATATAAGAACCAGTACAAATTGACTATAACCTATGCAGTTAGATAACTATAAATCCACACCAACATGTCCCTTTAATAAAAAAAAGCGCACAACTTTTTAATTAGTACTTCATGGGATACCCTTTCAAATGCCTTGGAAAATTCCGTGTAAATTGTATCAACCTGCACTGACCTCTTCAAAGCACCAGAAATGTATTCATCAAGAATAATTATAATTGATACTTTTAAACAACTGGGTACAAACCCCTGTTGTTCTGGGTCTAACGGTCTAATAAGAAGATTGCATATATTACTTAGTTGATGTGTAACTAAAGAGTCAAATAGTTTAGCTATACAAGAAGGAATACATATGCTATATGCTCCTATAATTTTCAACAATTTCTCTTATTCAGCTTTTGGAAACGGGCATATTGTAGCTCTCCTTCCAAACACTGGAAAATGTACCTGACTCAAATCACTCATTTAAATAACATAAGTTATTTATAATTGTAATTGTATAAATATAGTTTGTTAAAAAAAAATCATCAGAATCACGTATAAATTTATATCTAAAGCTTCAAAAATACTAGTCAATTCAATAGAAGTTTTGGAAAAATCGATACCATTATCATAACCGAGTTTCAAATTAGGGTCAACAATGGTTTCTGCATATACTGCTGAAAAATGGTTGGCGAACAAATTAACAATTGCAATAATTCGAAATCCATTAACAGCAGAAATATCACTAAAACAAATTATTAAAAAATGAATTGATATTTCTACGATTGTTAATATATTTCCAAAAGGATGTAAGATTTTGATTAAGCTCTAATTCAACTTTAGCTACATAATAGGTAGTAATACGATTAGTTACATAAGTCCTTTGGAAATTAAAGTATCTTGATTGCTTTGTGATTACTGTAATAATGGTCAATTATTAATGCCTAAACTTCTTCAAATTTACGAACAATTGACATCAGAAATTACTGCACTAAAATCATATATAAGCTATTACAATAAATATTAAAGTAGTATATTAAAGGACAAGTATACTGTTATTATATGACATTTATTTAATCAATTTTCAATGTCCAATAACTCGAAAAGGGTTAAAGATCGAAGTACTTGCCACGTTTTATTTTATGAGTAAAATATACTAATATCGATTGATACTTAAAAAAAAGAATACTCAATATTTGGGTGTCCTTAAAGTCTTGGGCAGAAACGTCAGCTAGCTCTAAGTCGGAGCTGGTCGTGAGTTAAATGTAAAACGACAATAGTTGGACCTCTTGTCATTCAGGGTGCCAGTAACCAAAACAATTGACGTTAGCGTTTCTTAAGTCACTTAAAACCTGGTTACAAGATTTTAAGTACATCTATTTTAAATAATAGCAAGTATGCAAAGGGAAAAAATATGCATTAAACATATAACAATAAGTATATTATAATTAGCGGCAACATAAGAGTAAAAATGTATATCTATAAGCAATATTATTATAGTGACAAAGTCACGAAACCGGAAATTTAAAAGTAGACCACAGTGCTAAAGGAGGCCCTGAAACAGTAAGAACACCGGAACTTGAAGAAGGAATTTTACATGAAATTGGGGAGAACCACGAAACTAGCACGAGGAAAATCGTGGCAACATTTAATGTTTCACACGTACTTGTTTGGAAAATTCTTATCACATCAAACAATGCTTCTTAATGATTAATAGGTGTGTACAAAATTTCATAAAAATATCTGGAGTGATAAGAAAATTATAATAAAAAAGTAAATTTTTTCTAAAAACTTAACCCTGTAGCCCAAAAATTAAGAGGTTTAGAACATTAAGTTTTCTTCTTAAAATGACCGAAGGATTCACACCTTTAAGTATTGGCATTCAATTAATAAACACCCTAAATTAAATGTACTAAATAACTATGAACAAGCAATGAGATTTTCCATAATAATGGCGCTGTATTCTTGTAATAGTGTTTTCTACAAATACAAGTAATTTTATACATTTAAAAGATACCGAAGTAAAACAAATATATAAGTGCTCAAAGCGGTTTAACTATAGTCAGGGGTCGAAATTGTAGAGAGTGACTAATCGCTAGCTTCTAGACTAGCGCGACGGGCGAAGTGTGCGGGGAGCAACATCTCATAGGCGTATTAAATTTGAATGCGATCAGATATAAAAAATATACAAAAATAATTGCATTACATAACATCCATTGTTTTTAGAGTAGAAACAGTGATATAACAGTTTTTACCAATTTCTAGGCGTTAGATAATAAAAATAATAAGAATATTTCAAAATTTAAAGTTTTTATCTTGTATTATCAATTACCCAAGGTCGAAAATAATAGAGAGTGACTAATTCACAACACAGAGATGAGTACAGAAGATATGGGTAGTATAATTACCTAAGCGTGCCACTTGAGAAGAGTTAAAGCACACAAAATTATCAAAAATAAGTTGACGTTGGCTGAACCTAGCACATTAACAATTTATTTTAAATGTGCCACCTGTGTCATCCTCTCTACAAATTAGAATGCCGTCCTTTTGGGTGGCTATTGCCCACCAGCACCCACTTATACCTACCTGATGCGCACTCCGCGGATATCACACTTAAGCGTTGTCTTCATGGACACGAAATTCACGGATGTTTGCACGAATTTTGCAACTTCTGTTTTAATTATTTATGGCAGAAAAATCTCAACTTTTGACAATTGCAATTTGCAAAACTGTCAAACACTACAAATATTATTTCCCCTTTCATTGTGGTGTGGTGTTAATAAATTTGTTTTGAGTTTCTGATAATCTACCATGGCAGTTTGATGATGAAAGTGATAGAAAATGTTATAGGTAGTTGACAAAATTTGTTACAATTAGAGATTTTTCCACCATTAAATAAATCGAGCAAATATTTGCGAATTTTGCATTCAAAAGGACAAACCGCTTTACAATACATACAACTATTTACTATTGGTTACTAGCACTGTCACTATAACAGTCACACACTAACATTTATTATATAATATCGTACCGCTTTCCGTATGACCTTCATACGTCCATGTTTCGTCAAAATTTAATATATTCTTCGATCCAGATTCTTATTTATTAATATTTATTTTAAATAGTTTCTTTGCCATATCACTATTTCGTCCTTTCTATCAGTATACTCTTGATTGATTGATTTCATTTATACGGACTAAGTTTCATCTTGTAAGATATAGCAATCGAATTTTTTTTTTTTTTTAAACATTTTGAAAACACAATCTTCCTTCTACAAGTTTCCATCACTTTCCGTTTCACAGATGTACTTCTTTACCACTTTTTTATTTGCACATATTTGCTATTCACGTACAATTTTGTTAATGAAATACATATTTCAACATCACTTACACTCATTTTTTGACCTCACGCTCTAAACTCTTCATACATGTCATCATCCGATATTTCTCACTTCGATCAAATCACTAATAAAATTAATTACATTCATAATTAAATTAACGAAAAGATATACCCAGAATTTTGCCTGCCTGAACAATATACTCCCCCCCATGACAGCGCTGGAAATGAAACAGTTCGATCAGACAATTTGTCGCAGCGAATAAAAAGCAAGAACGCATGCATACTAACGGCAGCGCATGCGTAGCAGAAGTTGTGTAATCGTGTATGCTCTCAGAAATATGCGGCACATGATTTTGTAGGAAAAATATACGGGCTGCATGTATATTTCTTTGTGTGACTGCTATAAATTGTGAGCAGGTTTATAACATTAGCCACTCTACAAATTTGGTCAAGTCAACTATAACAAATTTTGTTTATAAGTATGTGAAAATAATTGTTAAAATGTGGGGTTAGATCAGCAAAGTAATATGTGTCATACAAATGCATTTAAAAAATTATTATATTATTTAAATTTACTTTAAATAGTAAAAGTGAATAAATAAAACATCAATCATTTTATTTATGATATTACTATTTTTCAAGATTTTTGTACCTAAAAAACACTACAAATTTATCATTTTACGGTGAGAAATACAACGACCTTAAGGCAATGGTTCTCAACCGGCATTCCACAGAACACTAGTGCTCCATGTGTTTCATTTTATATATTTGTTTATATTGTTAGAGACAAAAATATATTTTGCACTTGTATGTATTGTCTATTTTTCAGTTTATTAATTTTTTCCAAAGAATCTAGCTTTCTTTATATATAACTTTGAAAAAATAAAACGGCTTAATTTAATATAAACACTAAATGTTCCACAGGTACAAAAAGGTTGAGAATCGCTGCCTTAAGGTGTCGGAATTTGGTATATTTACGTTGTTACCTTTGAGATGCTGGTCCAGGGTACATTCTTCTATGCATCCGTTCCTCATGGGTTTCGCCCCAGTGAGATATATATGGATGTCCTGCAGTTTGGGGGATAGAAGACCGAGCAGGTCTACAAGATAACAATTGTATAGCCTCGGCTAAACCATCCCCACCTGGCAGTATTCCAGGTCCAGATGATTGTGTTGGAAGTGGTGGAGGTGGAGGTACTGCTTCTATATAATATGAATTAGTAAAAGAATTTGGAAAGAATCACCAATAAAACAATTTCTCCGTTCACTTTCTTTACCTGGAGTAGTACTTCTGCTTCTCTCTTGAGAATTGCCTGGAGGAACAATTAACTTAGACGGCAGATATCTTTGTTGCCATGGACCACCCTCATTCCAAGCTGTATCCCATGGCATTGACCACCTACGCATAAGTCCCTCTCCACTATCTCCAGCAGCTTCTACAGCAGCTGCCTCTGACCATCGCCTTTGACAGTTCAGTGGAAACAAAGGAAAATGTAAGGGTGATCTGGAACCACGACCAGGAAAAGGAGACTTCATAGTGTGCAATTGGCCAGGAGTTGGAAAAGGCCCTAAAATAATAACTACAAATTACACATAGTGACACAGATTACAAGCTCGTCAACTATACTTGGTCCTTTTATTACGACCCAACATTAACTTCTTTTACATCAAAGATAAAGAGTACTTAATATGTAGTAAATCGATACAGACCACTGACAAGTCATAAGTTGCAAATTTTTATATTGGCGAAAATTGCGAAGTGACTAGCATCTGTCGGTAGATTTCAGAACTACTGTGGAGTTGGAAAAACAAATTACTTGCATAATAGAAGTGTTAAGTTTAGTATGCTTTTAAATATTTTTCTATATAAATAGTACCAGGACAGTTTGAAAATAGATAATTTTATCTTGAATCAAGAAAAGTTCAGAATCTGCATAAGGCAATTTGTAATTTGTAATCAATCAGATGTGGAGGTGAACAACAATCCAATAAATTGGCTTTGTATATGTAGGTGTATTTTCTGTATTTTTAAATAATGTTGCAAACTTTGTTGAGACCGTACGATATTTATTAGTTATAAAAAGTGTACAAAAATGCAAAATATGCACAATAATTTTTTGCAAAAAATCTCAGAAAGTCTGTGTTATAAAAAGGATATGTTGTGAATTATTTAATGATGTTTTCAAAATGTATTACCACATTACACTGCCAATTTGCTCCATTTAATAAAATATATATTTCATGGGGTGGATGAACTAAAGCAGACATCTGTAAATACATGTGTTTTAACAACTTGGGGCTTCTCACGTTCTACCCCAGACAAAATTATGTAGTCCCCAAGTAGTCCGAGATAAATGTTATAGATATCTTGAACCAAATCATTATATCTGAATTTGAAAGGCTGAGGTTACAAACATACTAGGAATTCACGATATACAGGGTGAACGTTAAATAAGTACTAATATCTTAACCAGCAGTACAGTTCACTGTGTAGAACACATAATTCATAGTCTTTTTACAAAAAAATCAGGAATAAAAGTCAAATTTTAAATAAATTTCGTGATTTTTCACAAAACTTGTCGAGGACCGCTGTTCCGGGAGTCATGTGGATGTGAATTCCACAGTGTTGCCAGTGTTACACTAGAATATTTAGACATGTCAGAGAATGATTGAAATATGTTTATTTATGAAAATATTAATGGCCATCTCCTCGCCTTTGTCATTTCTATACCTCACCAATAAATTGAAAATATTAACCAGATTATCTACTCACAATCATAGTTATCCAGAATTTGTTCATTATCCATTTTTACTACACTCCAACTGATTTATCACAAATAAAATTTAATATCTTGTGTGAAAATCATAGTTTTTCGTTATTCTTCATAAAACAACTTAAGGAAATTGTGTCTTGTGTCTCTTTCTAACGGTGTACAATGACATTTATCTTGTGAAATGTCGATTACTTACCAGGTAAGCTTGTGTGCACGTTTATGTATAATTTTAGAACATTGGACATAGTAATATCGCGTAATATCTTCCTAAATACTTTATGGTAGTATTTAACTTGCGAAAATTCATTTTTAATCGTTTATAGTAAGGTCACTTAAGCAGTTAAAATTTATGTTAATATTGCTGCGTATCATACTACATACCCAATTTTACTTATGCTTAAAACAAGTATTTTTAAAATAGAATTAACCGTATTACTTTACTATTACGTTAAAGGAAACGCAATATTTATATTAGAGGAGATATGGCAACCTCGCAACAAATCATATGGTTCATTAGGTTGGTTATGACAGATCTACCAGCACCAGCGATCCTCAAAATGTGGGTATTTTTTAAAAAAAATTAATATCTCCGTAAATATTAGAAATTTTAAAAATGGCTTTCACTAGACTAATCTATATGACGAATTACACCAGCAGTTAAAATATTTGTACTTATTTAAGGTTCACCCTGTATATGCTCTCTAGGAATTTGTCTTCCATTAAAGTTTGATAACTCCTAAAAATTTGTTTTTTTAGATAAGTTCTGAATCACCCTGTTATGTATCTTCAAAATTTATTTAATGGCAATATTCTATTGACTGATTTTATCGATATCTATTCAATAAATCAGCAAATCTAAATGAATAATAAACTAAACATAAAACTTTTGTTTTGTATCAGCTTACGATAAATAATAAAAATAATATATGTATTTTGTAGTCAATGGGAAATTTCAGAACTAGTTCAACTATTTAACTCAAGAGCTTTTTTAATATGTAACAAACCTCTTAAGTTTTCAAGAGGACCGGGTGCCCGTACTGCTTCTGAAAAGCCATGAATAGGGCTCTGACCTCGATGGATAGCTTCAGAATACGGTGAGTGCCCTCGAGCTTCTGCAAGAGGACTCTGCTGTCTAGGAACTTCGCCTTTTGGCGTATCTTGACTCTTAGGACTGTCTGTACTTCGATCAGTTGGCAGATGAGGGCTGGATCTCTGAGATGACATTTCATGGGGGTACAACTTATTGAAACATTGCTGCAAAGCTGCTAATGTGCAATCCGAATTATGGATACCACCCGGAGCGGTATGGCAAGAAGGACACATCGCCATGGAACCAAAATTTTCACAGCCAGCTATGGAAAACTGATAATGGAGATTAATGAAAGTTAAGAGATTCTCTGTAATAATTTGTTGATTATGGTCTTGTTGTCTCTGAGCATCACCTTCAGTAAATGTGTCTCCAATACTCATATCCTGCATCGCTGCGGCTATATGGGTCTTTACTGAGTTACTAGCAAAAACTGTAGATTTTGTCAATTCTTCCCAACTTGCTTGACATTGTAGAGCTAATGGAATGTTTTGGATTTGAGATAAATTTGTTAGGGATTGTGAGAGACGCAATCCAGCTGAGCACATATTATTTAACATCTGAAAATTAAAAAATGTTACTAATTAAGTAGACACATCTTTATATTACTACATGATATTAGGTTTGTTCCTGCAGGAGTTGGAAACGATTTGAAATTATCAGAAATGTCCATTAAATTCGCTGGTTGGTAATTCGTTCTCAACTTAACTGATGGAATATTTATCATAGTTTCAAACCGTTTCCAACTGTTGCAGGAACAAACCTATTATTTAAATGAAGTGATAAATTCAAAAGGTAGACATATAAAAAAAATGTTGAAAACATAAATGTTCTTGTAAGTAACTTTTTCATATGTATAAAATGTTTACATTATAAAATTACTGATTTGTAACAAAGTTGTGATTACTATTTTATTTAATGAAATATAAAAATTTTAGCAAACAACCCCTTGAGCCTAAAGGGTCAGTTAATGGGTTGACTTTACAAATTTTGTTTTACCTAATAAACAAAATATCTCACACTGAGAAAGTAGATAATTAAATGTAACACTAAATACATGTAGTTAACATTTAAAAAATCTCTCTGTTTTTGTTATCAAACCATCTTAAAGTCAAATATGATCTTTCAAAATTTTGCTTTGTGTATCTACATTCCATAGTGATATAGAAATATCATATATTATTTATTCTGTTGTTGCTTATCTCGTTATTGAGAGTGTTCAACCAATAGTTATCATAATTTAAAGAATAAAATCAAAACACAATTAGCACTATTTAATAAAATAAACTTTTAATTTTATCTTTACTGAATGACTCTCTTTTTCTAAAATTTTTGTGTTATTTCATTGAATTACAACGGTTTTTCCACGCATGTTCACATGCATGTTTGACTTTTCAAATTCTCACTTTCTAATGTAGTCCCTAACTTCTCCAATTCTAACATTGAAAGGTATAGAAGTCCCTTCAATATAATGTTTACCACATTCACACGATACTCGTAGATAAAGTTTTTTGAATTTCATTATTTGGTCTAGTTTATAAGATTTTTCGTAATGTATTACTATTTTGAAAAACTGTCCTAATATTAGACCTATTATCAATTATTTTTAATCTCTCTTTTAACCTCATTGATATGATATTTTTACTGTATCCATAATATTTTGTTGTTGCTGTTGTCTTGACATAATATTGCTTCTATTTTAAATATTTTCAAAAATTCTTTCAATAACTCTTTCTGCATATTGATTACCTATTTACGTTTTTGACAAAATTTTCTTCAACTTTGAAAATGTGATCTTTAGAAGAAATTAATTTTACCTTGAATTTTACTCTATCATACGAACATTTAACTACACCTTTCTTTATCAAAAACTAGACCAAATAATGAAATTCAAAAAACTGCATCTACAGCATACCATGTAAATGTGATAAACATTATATTATAAAAACTTCTAGACCTTTAAATGTTAAAATTGGAAAACATTACATTAGAAAGGGAGAACTTGAAAAGTAAAAAATCTGTGAACACGCATAGAAAAACGGTCTTGTTATTCAGTGGAATAACACCAATTTTAGAAAAAGACAGTCATTCAATAAAGAGAAAATTAAAGGAATCCCCGTCTATTTTTATTGAATAGTGATAATTGTGTTTCTAATTATTCTTTAAATTATGATAATTGGTCAGTGCAAAAAGTGGTAAAGCCACATTTTTGAGTTACAACTGTATAAAATTTTAAAAATGTTTCCACATCTACATTTTTATGTAATCAATTTTCTTAAATAAAAACTATACCTTTAGACAATATAATAACATAAAATATGTAATCAAAAATTTATTCGATTAAGAGAAACTTTTGTTTGAAAATTTGAACTTAGCTCAAAAGTTCAAAATATCAAAATGAGGAACTTTTGCTTTATTTTCCTTTCCATTAAATAGGTAAAAAAAAATAAAAAACTGGATATTCCCAAAAAAGTGTACATGTCACAAAAATATGGACTTAACTACTTTTTGCACTGACCCTTTCATTTGTTGGTTGAATATTCTCAACGACGAGGTAAATAAGAACAGAATAAATATTATCTTATATCTTATACCACTATGGAACGTTAACTGCATACGTTTAATATTAAGTCAAATTATCTACTTTCTCAGTGTGAGATATTTTGGTTATTAAGCAAAACAAAATTTATAATTTGTAATTTGGCTGATCTTTTATGTACAAGGGGTTATTTACTAATATTTTAATATTTCAGTGGCAGAAATTATCCAACCAATTAAACAAAAAATGCCACAAATAAATATTTACAGACAAAGTTGTGATTATTAGTAATTTTTTACAGGTAGGTATATCTGTCTACAAAAACATTAAATACATGTTATTTACTTGTAAATAATAAATCCAACTGTTCAAACAATCTGCTGCAGCCAGCTTTAATGCATTTGGGCTGAGAGGTTGCTGAGGTTCTTCAGAAGTCTTTTTGTCCCTATTTTCTAGATCTGCCAACTCCGACATGCCACTAGGGCCAGCCTGTTGCATGTCTCTATAACATTAACGTTATTAATTCTTATAATATATCAATTGTTTCTAATTACCTTTCCATTTCTTGTATATTTAATTAAATAGAGTTTGTGTTGGTCAGCTTTCCATGAGTAATTGTATAAAAATAGAAAAACTACAATCCCGTCGATTAAAAACAGTAATGATACACATTCACAACATCGTCACATATATTTTAAAATTAATTCTAGCATCGTTATTTCATTTAAATGAGGCAACACTAAAGTAAAATAAATAAATCAAACGTCAAACCATATTTTTATTATTGTTTCTGTCAAAAGTCAAAACTTCAAAGATGTCAAATTGTAAGGGTACGTGCACCGAGGACCTTCCTCTGTAGTACGTGCGGAGTGACGCGTCGAGTGGTGTAGTAAGTAGAAAGCAAAGTGCAATAAAGACTACTTTAACAAGTAGCACGGCAGTAGTTACGTTCAAAATGCCTGGAAAGTGAAATGTTGCTTTGTATAATGGATAATAATATGCACTGTGTACGCCACCGCTTAAATACAGGTGTTCGTTTTTGCTAATCCGCTTTGCTCTTTACTTTATTCCACTCTGAACGTGTTACTCTGCACGTATCCTAACGCGACTGCAGTTACAGTAACTTAAATTCAACCACAGTCTATTATACAGTCCGTCGTCTTCACGTGTTGTGGTTTTAATTAATAAAATAATTTGGCTTACCTGAAGTTACAACAACTGTTCAAAATTTTGTAAACCGACGTATAAATACATTTGGGCCCGTCTTACCCAGTTTCTACAAACTAACACAAATGTTCCTTTTTTTACTGTTTTAGGAAGGTATTTTAAGCTAATATAAATCAAATCTCCTACAATTCCTTTCTAAAACAGTAAAAAAATGTAACAAAAGCTAATAATAAGGAATATATGGGTAGATATTGTGGGTGTAATTCAACGCAGGTTGGGGCTTTTGTCCACTGAGTAGTTAGTTTCACACAATATTATTAATATCTAAAAATATATCAAAACAAATGTTCCTTGTCTGTTTTGAATTCATAAGTTATTAGCATAATGAGCCTCGTGTATAATACGCCACACAGTTGATTGGGGTATTTTTTGTATTTGTTAAGCGATTTGCCTTGTACTTATCCGGGGATTCTCTTCAACAATCTTTAAAGTGCGTTGTTCAGCTGCACCAATACGTCGTGGACACCATGGACCTCCGCCTCTTCTATGGCTGCAAATTTCCCGTGTCACGCCCGCATTGCACTACCGCAGTAACTGCATTTGCACATTTCTACCGGAAATCGTTCTGCGTACAGACGAAAAATTACTAATGATTTTGTCTTACTTCAGCATAAATTAAAACGATATCCATCAACTGTGGGTGTTATTGTTGGAACAAGTCATGTTTTATAAGAGATTGTAAAATTAACCAGCATATAGCACGAAATAATTCTCCATATCCAGAATTCAATATCATTTTAATTCACAATCAGCTAAGCCCATACTGCTCCGCCATTGCTAGAGGCACAAAACAAAATATGGCGCTGATCATGAATAATCCATTCGCGCAGCTTATAGCGCATTCCAGTCATCATAATATAAAATTACATTTCAGTGATTGTTAAGAGTGTTCTCTACCAGCTGATCAAGTCCGCGCTGAAATCTGAAATTCTTTGTCTCTTACGTCTCCACTGGAATTTTCCCCTCTCCCATGAGTTTTACTGGTTGTCCGCAACCAAACATACACAATATGTGTATGGATATGATATTTCAAAAAATAAGTTTCTTATTATTTTGAATTGTCCTTTTCCTCGAAACAGAAATATGTTACTAAAATATTATGTCATTTAACTAATTTTTTTGTTAAAAATTGCCGTCCACCAAAACTCCATTCATAGAAGTTATTGTAAATTAATAATGTATAATTTTACTTAAAAAAATAATAATAATAATAAATAAATAAAACAAAGTAGAAATGGCAGAGTATTTAATAATACAATATACTAGTAATAATGGAGTACGAAAACATGAAAAAAAATAGCTAGTAATTTATTCTTGCGTGCATATAAATTCGTCTTGAACTTTACGGTTAGTGCTATTTTATTATAAATTAATACAACATTATTATAACTTAAGTTGTTCAATAATTATTGTGGATTTACATTGCAAAAAGAAACAGAAGTATGTTTTTATTAATTTTATTTAAAAACTGTACTTAGATTTACAGTTACTAGTAATTAGAACCAAACTATTGAAGTAGAACAGTATATGTATTCACCCAAGCAGTGGTAAACCCTAGAAAGCCACCATCATCCCATAGTTATCTGAAATGAAAATAAAGTAGTAAAGGTATTTTGGTATATATGCAAGTACCTACATTTAAAACATCATATTTTGTCGGTGAAAATATGCAATTAATCGGGTGACATGCTTTTTTGTTACACCCTGCATATAGTTTCTCAGAATATGATTTCGAGATTCAATTTTCTCAACAAGTACATTCCCATATAGTTTGCTCTCTACCAATATACTGTAAACAGTGCTGTCTCCATCTGCTAATCGTTTAAAACATCATGAATTTCCATGCTTTTTTTTTAAACCCTCCACAATTATCCCTTTCCATACTAATTGATGCCATAGACCGATAGTTCTTATAACATTTGTGAACCGGTATGCTCATGTCTCTTGATTCTGCACATGAACAAACACTAGTACCAGGCAGCACAGTTGCATTTGATTAACGTTAATAATACAACTAAACGTAAAGTCTATAGATGGTATAAATGTATATATTTAATATAAAATGAATCGTCCCTATTCAACATCTTTTTATAACTGTTGTGTACGTTTAATTTCAATCCAAGTATTAAAACTAAATAGACGTTATCAGTCGACATAATTTATGCATATCCAAACATAAAAATAATGTCTACTGAAAACGTCTATTTAGTTTAGCCTTGATTGGCCAATAAAGTTGTTGAAGTGCGCCTCATACAATGGCCAGTATACGCTTCTGGATTTGCGATATTTAGGAATGAACCAACTATTGTTGGTACATTTTTGATTGATGTATCTTAAAAAGAATCTTGTGTTAAGCGAATTGGGCACAGAGAAATATAATTTCTGCATATTTCAACAGCATTCACGCAAAATCCTTCTTCTATAATTGTAAATAATCTTGAAATGCTCGTCTTGGTGTCAGATATTGAAACAAATAGGTAACTCCCAACGTTCTATATGTCAGTAATTTTCAAATTTGTCAAGGAAAAGAGATATTACCTTAATCATTCTTTATCGGAAGCCCCAGTAAAAAATTCTTCAATATGTGCTCTTTCCAATACTGCAGTTTTTTTTGCTTTGTATCCTCTTGAATCACTCTTCAAATAAGCAGTAAGCTATTTACCAATATCTATATTTTTGTAGACCTTTATAGTAGCTCTCAACATCGAATACTTCGACCACATAGATGAAATTGCATATTTTTTCTTTAAATTTAAAAAATACGATAGCATGACTTCTTCAATTATCGTCATTACTCTTCGTTTTTCCCTTCATTAGTTAAATTTGGAAACACTTTCATAATGTTCTCTGGATTTTGCTGGCAATAAATGGAAAATTGCTTCTTGAGCTTCTTCCAATTCCAATAATTCTGACCACAAATACTTATGATTGTGATATATGATTATGGATAAAACGTATTGCATTCGTGTTTTATTTTTTTTTTTTATTTATTACGAGGGGTACTGTTTATATATCAACCCCTGAATAGACACACTGTGTGCTATCTCCTACTCGATAGGTCACTTCATGATGGAATCAGAGGTTGAAAAAAATAGCCCTCGTGTTGTTTTTTTTTTCTGTACGTTTCAAAACTTTCTTATTAAAAATTAATAGAAGTATTCATAACGTGAAACCTGCAGTAAACACTTCTATTGCAAAAAGAAACACTCATATTTAGGATAAGTTTATCATTATATCTTTTCGTCTTACGTGACAAAATTTTATAAAATTTTAGAACGTATGTTCCTAATTATTGTCATTTTATTTTTGTCATTTTTGTAACAAATATTGTTCGTACCTGTTTATTATTTACATGTTTATGATGATATTGTTTTTTTTATTTACTTTTTATTGTTTCAATTTATTAAAAATTATTTATTTTTTTATTAAAAATATCTAGTTTGAAATACTCTGTTCACTAAACAAACCCCCCCCCCCTCCCCCATGTCAAATTTCTAGCTACGCCACTGTGTCACAGCCAGTTGTAAAAAGAGGAAAGCAGTTTATATATTTTAAATTTCGTAACTGTCAAATATCACAAAAACATAAAAATTTTCAATTTAATAAATTAGGTTGAGTGTAAATATTCCGCTCCAAAGATGCTTTATATTATGACTATCCAATTTATTTTTATTTTATTAACTAGGTTTATTGCCATTGCATCCAACAAGGTGTACGTATAGGTATTATATAGTATGCGCCAAAAGTATGGAATAAATTCTATAAAAACGAAACAATTATTTTTTGGGAAAAATCCTCGAACAGGTCGATTTTTTTAATTTAAAAAATACATATTTTAGCGCAAAATGCGATTTTCAAATGTCATTTGTTTTCGAGTAATGACGTCATCGATTTTTTTTAATGGCAACACCATATTTTTTTCCTTGATTCTGAAAGATCGTTTAATTCTCTATCAGACAGTAGGTACTAAAATGTTGCCCTCTTACATAGGAAAGTTTTCGAGTAAATGATGATCGAATATTAGAAAACGTAAATCAATTAAAATAAAGCAAAAACGTTATCAAGTTTAGTTTTTCGAATTCTATAGATCTTTTATGGATCACGTAGGTGAAAATCTTTGCAAAGTGTCATTGTCACACCGACTTTCTAATAAGTATTGTAAGCGACATAGAAATTATTATTCAATTTAAAGTATTATGGCACATTTAACTGTTACTCAAAGAATTGAAATTTTAATTCTTATCGGATGCGGGAATATGACTAGAACTCAGCAGAAAGTTTGCGATTTATTTAATGAAAAATATCCAGATCGCCCTATCAGCTAATCAACAGTCAGTAAGGTAGAGTCTAAATTTAGAGAAACTGGCAATGTTGCAAATATTCCAAAACCTGGACGTCCAAGCATTAATGAAAATCAGAAACAGAACATTTTGATAAGTATGGTGGATAATCCTCATAATTCTTCACGATTGGTTGCATTAAACAATGACACTAGTCAGAGCACAGTGCTACGTATCCTGAGGAAGGAAAACTATCATCCCTACAAAATTCAACTTGTGCAGGAACTCAATGAAGATGATTCCGATCGCCGCTTACACTTTTGCGAAATTCTAATGGATTTATGTCAAGGAAATACTTTTTTCAGATGAGGCCACATTTTGTCTGAACGGTACAGTAAACCGTCAAACTTGCAGATATTGGAGTCGGGACAATCCTCATTGGATGGCAGAGGCACATACCCAACACCCTCAGAAATTAAATGTGTGGGCTGAAATAGTTGACGACAGAATAGTAGGGCCTTTCTTCTTTGAAGGAACGCTTACAGGACAAAGATATTTAGAGTTTCTAGAAAATAACCTTGTTCCAGTCCTTGCAGTAATTTTTCCTAACGATAATGACCCTGACATTCCTGACGATACCATACGGTTTCAGCAAGACGGTGCACCTCCGCACTATGCGCGCCCTGTACGAGATTTTTTGGACAACTGTTTTCCTGGGAGGTGGATCGGCAGACGCGGACCGATAGAATGGCCTGCGAGATCGCCAGATCTTACACCTCTTGACTATTTTTTATGGGGATACTTGAAGTCAAAAGTATACATTAATAAACCACGTAATTTAGAAGAACTTCAAAATCGCATTCGGGACGAAATACGCAGAGTTACCCCAGAAATCATTCATAATGTGCAAGAAGAATTTCTTCACAGACTTGCGCATTGTCAAGAAGTTGGTGGATGGCAATTCGAACATTTAATTTAAGTATAAAATTTAATCAATCGTATTTTATTTTACATACCTCAGAATTGTTACTTTTTTATGGATAAAATTTACGTTTTCTAACATTCAATCGTCATTTACTCGAAAACTTTCCTATGTAAGAAAGCAAAATTTTAGTACTGTCTGATAGAGAATTAAACGATCTTTCAGAATCAAGGAAAAAAATATAGTGTTGCCGTTTAAAAAAAATCGATGACGTCATTACTCGAAAACAAATGACATTTGAAAATCGCATTTTACGCTAAAATATGTATTTTTTAAATTAAAAATCGACCTGTTCGAGGATTTTTCCCAAAAAATACCATACTTTTGACGCATACTGTATAGATCGTACTTTTATCATCTGGTAGAATTTCATGTAAATACAAACAAACTTGTGGTGTGCAAACTTTGTTCATTAAGTTTATATATATACTTAAAACTGTGAATTCTTCGGTCATTTTAAGAAGAAAACTTAATATCAACATATGTCCTAAACCTCTTAATTTTTGAGCTACAGGGTGTTAAAGTTTTAAGAAAAAATTTACTTTTTTATTATAATTTTCTTATCATGAAATTTTGTACACACCTATTAATCATTAAGGAGAATTGTTTCATGTAAAACATGTTTCCGTACGAGGTTTGAACTAAACATTTTTGAAGAAAAAAATGGTACGCTACTGCCTTTTCTAAAAACTAAAATTATTTTTAAAATCTCCATTTATTTTACAGCAAATTCGGTACCTAGACTTACTCTCGTACGACGCACCATTTTCACGTAAAAAAATTAAAACCAATAAAAGTTTCTCTCCAAGTCATTGGCAAAGATTTTAAAACATTTTTTACATAAAACAATGCTCCTTAATGATTAATAGATGTGTACAAAATTTCATAAAAATATTTGGAGTGATAAGAAAATTATAATAAAAAACCAATTTTTTTTCTTAAAACTGTAATACCCTGTAGCTCAAAAAGGAAGAGCTTTAGGACATATGTTGATATTAAGTTTTCTTCTTAAAATGACCCAAGGATTCACATCGTTAAGTATCGGCATTCAATTAATAAACACCCTGTATATGTATATATATATATATATATATATACAGGCTGTATCACATAAGAGGGCCACTCCCATGTATCTCGCTTAATATGTGAGACCCGTAAAAAATCTTTAATTGTTTGACGTCATTACTCGAAAACAAATGACATTTGAAAATCGCATTTTACGCTAAAATATGTATTTTTTAAGTTAAAAATCGACCTGTTCGAGGATTTTTCCCAAAAAATAATTGTTTCGTTTTTATTGAATTTATTCCATACTTTTGGCGCATACTGTATAATTTATTTATTCGAATTACCTATCTTTTATCAGCCGGTTCGATACTTAATCGGACCCGTAGCTGTTTTTTTTTTGGCCGCTAATACAATTGGAAAATACAATACGATATTTTGGGTAGACACAGTGGTATTTATAGTCCATCTCCGGTCGTCGGAGGGCAGTCTCCTTACCGAAATTATATGAATTTCGTTATGAGATTCGCATAATTTCGGGAAGGAGATACAGGATACCACTGTTACAGTACACTGTATCTATAGTCAGTCCGAAATTATATGAATTTCATAGCGAAATTCATATAATTTCGGGAAGGAGACCGCCTCTCCGGCGATCGGAGATGGACTATGAATACCACTGAATGTCTACCCGTATGCTTCGCCACTGATGCTACTTCTACGCATGCAATGTTTTGTAGGAAACGTGCTTGGCAGATTACATAGTACAAAAATGGCACAGCAGACAAATTTTGGCCTCCATCATAAAAAATGCTAATTGAATTAGTATGTAAAAATAATAACAATTTTTTCAATAACTTATATTCTGACACAAGTTACAAAACAAGTATATCGTATGTACATACATGTGTGAATGCTTACGAAAATCCTAGCAGATGCCGAGCAGATGCCTAGAGAATAGACCATTAGACCATTATCTTCATTAGTCGAGTCGGTAGTCTAATTTAAAATACGTTGTCTTGTAGTAAGATTTTGTGCATAATTCTTATTATCAGTCATAACTATTTTGGACAAGCACATTTTGCAACGAATGTAATTTCTTTTGTGTTTCATCTGTTAATGATATTGTTCTATATAAGGGTGTTAATTTCAAAATTTAACTGTACCGTGTGGTGATGGTATTTAGCGTTCTAATACTGATTTGTATTCGAAACAGTGTTTTCGTTATTGGTAATTAAGGATTTATAATAATAGTAAGTCGAATTGTTTTCATTTTTTACATGAACATGAACTCACATTTATCAATTTTGAAATCAAATAAGAAAATGAATATTTTCTTAAAGGAGTAGGACGTTGCGCAGGGTACTACAAACGGAGATACAAAAAAACGAAAAAAATAAAAATTAAATTTAAATTAGACTATCTCAGATATAACAAATGATATTATTATTACATTTTACAATAAAATATTTTTTCAGTATCCCCAAAAGAGATATTATGACGTAATCGACAATTAATTGTTTCATCACATAGATACCCACGTGTTTGTGAATAACTTTTATTAAGAAACGTTTTTGTTATCCTTTTAAAACTTACACACAATTATTATACAAGTTGTTTCTTAAATATAGGTCAGAAATCTATGGGCGTATTCTGTGACCAAAAATAAGGGGTTTTGTGGGGTCTTGGGACAGCCATTGTCCAGTTATAGCATATTAAAAATTAAAAAAAAAAAACAGTAGATCACTCACTAACTGGATATTAAAAATAAAATAGGTATTCATATGTACCATTCTATTATCTTCACTTTTTGTTTCTTTACACTTTATAGCCGATTAACAACAAAATTTATTTATTTGATCAAGTGCATTTTTTCGATACTCTTTATATTAAGATCTTCAAATTGCAGCTCGCACACGTGCAACAAACTAGCTCTCACATCACAACCAGTTATAATTTGTTGACGTAAGTGCGCCTCAGATTCAATGTGAACCTTGTAAATTAATGTTTTGAGATGTCCTCAAACAAAAAAATTGATGATTCATATCGGGTGATCTGGGTGGCCAACCACGTTATTACCGAATCTTTCATTTAAGAATTCAAGAGCAGTCAAACTTAAATGCGGGGGAGCCACGTCGTGCATAAACCACATTCTTTGTCTTAGTGCATAGGGAGCATCGTCTAGTAGTTCAAAAATTTTCAATAATAATCACCCATACATTCAAAGAAAACTGATGTTGAAATCGAGATTCCATTATGGCGTTGGGGTTATCATCAGACCAAACGTGTTTATTGTGAGAGTTCATTATAGCATCTCTGGAAAAATTAGCTTCGTCGTAAACAATACGCCAGCGGTAAAGTCAACATTTTGTTAAATTTTTTGCAAAATCTAGTGGCAAAATTGTTGGCGAGCAAGATAGTCTTCCGGTAGTAAGGAACCTTTTGTATGTGATACGGATATAACTGCTGATGCTTCAGAACAGACCAAACTAATTTATGATTTACATAAAGATTTGCAGCAATCTTCCTAGTACTAGTATTGGGCCTTCTTCAATTCTCAACTCAACTGTTCTAACACTTAAAGATCTTCCAGGAATTGGATCTTTCTGAAATGAACTTGACGCCGAAAGACGTTGAAAATCATTTCTGAACATTCTGAGATTTGATTTTCCATAATAATTCGCCTATAGTCTGTTTGGAAATGAAAGAGAGTAATAAAACCCCGAGATAAGAACAGGCCATGGGCGTGGTAATATTTCGTTTCAGGTAATTATCGGGTAGCATTAATGCTAACAGGTAATGGGTGTACATTAGTATATTTTACTAGATACATTATAGGGCAGGAGCCAGTGTATTGTGACAGATCAATCCAGTCTTAGAGCTGAATATACGAAGACGTGCTAGTGCAGTAGAGTAAAATTCGACTTGTGTTTAGTGACTATTGTGCCAGTGGATATAATATTGTTTGGGTAAAATGTCGAGCTTATCAGATTACGTACCTGCTAAACGCGTGAAAAGATGTGCGCTGTCTCAGAATAAGTAGATTATTATATCAAATGTATTTAATGCATTGAAACACCAAAATCCTACGAACAGTTGACGATGTCGTGGAGAAGTGTTCCAAAATGACAGGGATTGGAAAATCGACTATCTACAGACTTTTAAAGGAAACAAAAAATGAACAAAATACTGTAAATCCCCCAAAATCATCTACAGGGAGGTCAAAAGTCGTTATAGATGATTTCTTCAAAAATGTCATTCGCAGAAAAGAAAAAGAAATACCAACGCTAAACAAAATTTTAAGTGAATTTTCAGAGGACAACGATTTGCCAAAAATCAGTAGAAGCAAATTATGGGCCTTCTTACGAGAGTTGAATTTTTGCTGGGAAAAGCTGAACAAGAAGTCAGTTCTTATCGATAAAGATGAAATTATTTGTTGGCGAAGATCCTACTTAAGATCAATTAGAAAATTCTGTGACGAAGGGATTTATTATCTAGACGAAACTTGGATCAACGAGGGATATATTGTAGCAATAGTATGGCAAGATAAAAATGTAAAAAGTTTTCGACAAGCATTTTTTGATGGACTTTCAACAGGGTTCAAGCACCTTCAGGTAAAGGGCGAAGATTAATAGTGACACATATAGCTAGTGCCAGTGGTTTTGTAGATGGCGGTTTACTTTTATTTGAATCTAAAAATACAGGTGACTATCACGAAGACATGAACGCAGATGTTTTTGAAGAGTATTTTACACAGATGTTGGATCTTATTATGTTGGAGCGGACGCCTACGACTGCTTGGAGGAAAGCCGATATAATTCAATGGTTATCCGAAAAAAACATTTCTTTTTAAACAAATATGGTGAAAAAGGAACTTTTGACACTTGTCAATCTTAATAAAGATCAGAAAAAATATGTTATTGATGAAACGGGGCGCAGGTAAAAGGAGATGTAGGACGAAATAATACGACGTTTAAATTAAGTAACGTGAAAATTTTGTTAAAAAATTCCTTGTAACTGCAGATAACTGGCAAAGATGTATACATCATGTACAAAAAGAAGAGGAGAAAATGTGGGAACTCGATAATTTAATTGACGTTACTGTGAAACCTATCGTTATCAATCTAGAAGACGAAGATAATTCATCAGAATATTCAGAGGATGAATTTTAATATACCTACTTTTTTATTTTCTTTATTGTACATTTATACAACACTACATTTACTCACCATAATTTGAATTTTTTAAATACATATATTTTTGTTGTGGAATAATAGTCTATTCATTCAATAAATATTTTGGTAATAATATTGAATAATTTTATTTGAATTACTAAAAACCCTCTTAACCCGGTTATGATGCTTAAAGTAGCCTCTAGTTTTGAAATGCTGTTTTTATATTGTTTACTTATAAGAGAAATAGACCGAGAAATTGAAGCGGCATAGACAAAGACGGATTGTCGGGGATTAAATTTTAGCTACCTGCTACAATTTAGTACGGTTCAATCACACAAAGTTTTTTTAAATGTACACCTCATCTATACCGATAATATATAATATAAAAATATTGAATATAGGCACCAGTACTACATTTATTTACGATTTGCATACGTAATAAGCTTTTATTACTTTCTTTCATTTCTAAACAGACATGTAAACCATACTGGCCATTTCAGCATTTGTATATGCATAAGCCATTATTAAAACTTAATCTTTTTAAAAAATAAGTCTAATAAAAAATTTGTCTATCCGCAATAATAATAAGATGACGGTTTCTTATTATTATTGGTTTGTTGGCCTTCCTAAAATATATTAAAGTAATTTAAATAACTGTAAAAATGCACTTGATCAATTAAATCAATTTTATTGTTAATCGGTTTGGAATACAAAAAAGTGTAAAGAAACAAAAAGTGAGGATAATCCAATGGCGCATATGATGGTAATATTATACAGAGTGATACATTTGTTTAGGCAAATACAGATCGATGATACCCACAGCTACGCTACTGGTAAGTTTCTAAAGCTGGTAATTTTTTGTTTCATACCTACTGTCATACTACATATGCACACCGAATTTGATTAAATTATCTAAAGCGGTTTAGAAATAAAAAAAAATATTTTTTTTAAATTTTTGACATGCTGTAGCTGATGGACAATGGCTGTTCTAAGACTCCATATTTATACAGTGCTTCGAAAATTAACGAATAAATTCATTATTTTTGAAATTGAGAAGTTTTTTAAAAAATCTTCAATTTTGTTCTTAAAAAGGGCACTTTTTGACATACGACCCATATTTCTGACGTCTTCCTTGTTCGAGATATGACGTCATCGACAATTTTTTTTAAATAGCAACCCCTTATTTTGACCATGCCATTTGAAAGAGCGTGTTATTCTACATACATACATCATGAAAAATTATAGTGTTACAAAACAAAAATTTCAAGAGAATAATGTTTGACGATTTTAAAATTTAATTTTCACAATACTGTGCACTTCCTCATTATGCTACACCTGTCCGTGCTTATTTAGATGACATATTCCCGAATCGTTGGATTGGGAAAAGGGGGCCGACTAAGTGGCCAGCCAGATCGCCTGATTTGACACCCCTAGATTATTTGTGGGGATACTTAAAAAGCAAAAAGTCAAAAAGTGCCTTTTTTAAAAACACAATTGACGTGTCAGGGGATATTTTCGAAAACTTCTCAATTTAAAAAATAATTAATTTATTCGTTACTTTTCGAAAGCACTGTATAACAAAAAACCCTTATTGTTGGCCACAGAATAAGTCACCCCTGAAGTTTTGAGCTTTACTTAAGACACACCCTATATTTAGAGGAATAGCATTTTAATGGATGTTCTGAATTAATTAAATTTAAGTATACCAATGCGAATTTGATGAACACTCAGCATAGCATCAAGCTCTAATGTCAATTTCCATCTATGACAATAAGAAAAACCGTTAACTAGGTTTGTTTTGTATCAATATAGTTAATTCTTAGTGCTTATGACGTCACCAGTTCCCCACATCACCTGTCCAATTTAACTCAAGAATTAAATGGTACAAAGAGAGGTAACGTGTCTGGTCCGTTGGTGCTTTCATTATTGTGCAGTTCGCGGCAAAGATCGCGCGCATTCCTCCAGAAGAACCGCCGCGAGTTTACTATGAAATAAACAGGTGGATTTCCAAGTGACTATACTAACTATTTGTGTTCTTAAATGTGTTGTTGTAAAAGTAGAAATGTGGTCTACGAAATGTTCAAGCCAAAGGCCTAGTTATAGTGCTCTAGTGATTGTTTTTCTTGGATTTATTAATGAGATGGTTTGTCAAGGTAAGATACTTTTACTTAAAAATTAGTTTGCCCTGAACGGATGCATTCTAGAAATATAGAAAGTTTTATATTTTTATTAATTTCACTCCATGACAACGGTACATTGTCATTAATATTTTAAAATATTCAAAATCTTGTGAATATAACTAGGTCAACTAGTGTCTAATAATCCTGCAATTTGTTTAAGGAAGTAGATATAAATTTGTAGTAGTATGGAAAAATAAATTTTATAAGAAGTCATTTAATATAACGATTTTTTTATTTATCTGAAAAATTTTGAATTTAAAAACACTGGTCATGTTTCTATTATTTATCTTTTCTTACTTAACTTGTTTGTCTCATTTTATAATACGTTGAACTGGGATCTCGCCTACCTACCTATTAAAGTCTCCAATAATTGTGTTAAATTTAAAAATTTTTGTCAGTCAAATTTAATGACTAGTCAAATAATAAGGTACCAACCAATAAGCATTTTGGAGCCAGTTAAATTAAAATATTGTAAATGTTTTATTTATTTAAATGGAACACCTACATTAGTACTAAAGTTAAATATATTTATATACTTCTGTAATAATAATGGTTAATATATATAAAGGGGGGGGGGGGTAGTAGGGGTCGTAGTCAAAATATTGATGTTAAAAAAATATATATCACATAATTTTTAATCAATGGTAGCCATGAAAATATTTCTTTAGGTAACCAATTTGCGATATATTTGTTTACATATTACCTTTGACAAAAAATAAATATATCGACCTTAGTTTAATTTTAAGATATCACAAGTAAAGCTGATTATTTAGTTGGGGTGGCTGGGGGTGAGGGGATAAGTTAAAATGGGTTAGCTAATACATCATTTGGGTTCTTCGTCCATATTACAGAAATGGTTTCTAGAGATTTTTGGTATTTTTTTGTTCCTCAGATATAGCCATTGCAAGTTTTCAAATTGTTACAATGTAAGAATGCACCTTTTCCATTTTGACCCTCAATGAGAATTTTTTCTGCGGGTGCCCATAAATTTGCTTAAATTTGATACACATTTTAATTAATACATTTATATGCATATATGATGAATAATAAACCATTTATTATTCTTCTACAAACATTGTGTATTAATAAATTGAAATAATGAAGATACCGGTTTTCAGTTAGATAATAAACTGAAATACCTAGATAATGTTATACGTTATTATCCATACGTAATTAACAGAAAGTATAGCAAACTTTTAAGAGTTCTAACCTAGCACATTAATATCTTAGATACTTACTATCGTATAAAAATTTGTAGCAGTTATTTAAAAATTGTGATATATTTACTTTATTTCCTCAAATAAAGTTTTCTATTCTAGATACATTATTCAAGTAAAATAGCGCTACACACCTTAGCCCTATTTTACATGGAATCAAAATGATTTCGTAATATATTCGCCTCAAAGCAATGACAATTCTTTTTTCAATGAACGAAACAATATTTATTCTTGAGCATTGATATTGAATACTTATAATTGTTGCAATTAAAGATATTCTTCAAGGCAGTTAATGAATTCAATATGTATTTGATTCTATATATTATTTTTATATCTATACTTACTTAGTAGAAATATGGAACAATAGGGGTGAGAGGGTGTTGGAAGAGCGTTACCCTCCCTGCCTGGCAAAATATTTGGTCTATCTACAAAATAAAATTATTCTTCCATCTGGATAACAAAACCGTTCGCTTTGACGAATTCTGTTCTGACTACAGCAATGGTGGATAAAATAATTTTTATTCAATAAAAAATATTTTCATTATTTGCAAGATATTATTATCCTCTTATTATATGAGGTGACATATTACTCAACTTAGATAGCAGGCAGCTATTATATTCGTAGAGCTAAACGAGTAATACAGTACCTATAAACGAATAGTATAATAATAAATATGCAATTTCGAATTCACTTTAATCAATGCCTATGTAATATCTGATGCTATAAAATCTTTATAAATTATTTATTCTTATGCCGAAATAAACATCAGTACATAATGAATGTTTTAAAATTTAAAATAATTGGAAATTTTAACTGCAATGAGTGCATTACATCGTAAAATTATAAAATTAGAATATTTCTAAAAGCTTATATAAAACTGGCTTATATAAAGCCACTTTCAAAAGACGATCTTCATAGAGAATAATTTTAAAATTCGACCAGATGTAAAATACAATAAGTCCTTGTTTTAGTTAAATTACTATTAGTGCTACTACTTTCATATTTATACTATATTGTTTAATATAAATAATATCATTATACCGTAATATTAATACACAGCTACAGTAACTGTATTTATATAAAAAATCATAACAAAGTAATATTTGCCTACTGATAGCTGGACTATCTTTTGTAATAAAAACTAATTTATACTTTAAATAATAACAGTTATTTTTTAAACATATACTTACTAAAACGAACGCCCAATATGCGCTCTCAAAATTAAATTTAAGTCTTAGTTACTAAAGATAAGTACAGTGGCCGCAACATAAAAGTTGCCAACGTAACACATATACTACTTTGTAATCGGAGAGCCGATGGACTATTAATAGGAATTTTTGGAAGCAATAATGGCATCGTATCAAAATGTGCCAATATTAATGTCAAACTAGCCCATGTCCAGTTTTACCAAAAATCGGTTTTCTATTTTTAACTGAATTATTAAAATATTGTTCATATCATGCAGAAGCACCTAAGAGTAAGATAAACGGAAACTAATACATACAATAATTGTGTGTTGCATGTTTTTGGTTTATCTTACACTTAGGCACAGATATTGACAATAATGGACACAGTTTAGTTCTGCATTAAGCTGATGTAATGGTTTGAGAAGAACAAGCTGTTAAGCTACCAAAATTTAAAATATGTTACTGATTCAGACTAGAAATGTTTATGTTGCAACGAGTGTACAATATAATAAAGTGGAACATTTTGCGTGTTATAGAAGAGTGGATCATTTAAAAATGTACAAAACTTTTGCTACAGAACTGTTAAATTTGAAAACCATCTTTATTGAAAACATGCATGCCAAATATACTTCCCTCCATAAGAAATATTCTTTTCTTGTGAAAAGTGAAAAAGTGAAAAATTGGTTAATTTAGAGAAGCTTATGTCTTTATTTTCATTTGTTTGTTATTAATATGTAACATGAACGGATCTAATAATGCTAAATATAGGTGGCCACCATTTCCTTTTTACAGCCTTGGTCAGTTTTTATTATAACATTATTGTAAATGCTTTATAGTTTTAGCATTGCCGGTTGCATTTTTATAAAAGAAAAGTACCCATTGCTTGTGGTGGATTTGTCAAGGTTAATATAAACATTTACATTGCATAACGAATAAAAGAGAGTGCCTGGTAACAACAAAGAGTATCTACCTACTTCGCGGTGAAAGAGATTTTTTCTTTTAAAATCGAATAAGAACAAGTTTCATGATTTTCAAATATGTAGATGATAGTAACATACAATGTGTGTGAACTTAGCCCCCCATTTTTGATAAACTAAAAAATAAAGGTTGTGCTCAATTGTGCCGGAAAATTAAAAAATCGTGTTTTCCATGTAGCCCCCCACTTCGCAAAAATCGTATTTTTCTTTAATGTGCTATATTGTGCTAGTTGTTCTTAACATTGTGCCGTTTAAAGAAATTTGGTACCTATTTCCGTTCTCTGAACCGGAAATTTTGACACGACCTTACTGTGTCTCTCATTTTGTTGGAAATTTAAAAAGTGTGGTTGTGCTAAATCGTGCTAGTTGTGTCGAATTCCAATTTTTTATTTTAGAAATCAATGGCGGATTAAATGTCTTTAAACACAATGTTCAGAACAACTACCACAATTCAGCACAACCCCGTTTTTTAATTTTTAGTAAAAAGGGGAGGTAAGTTCACGCCCAAATGTTCGGTTTTTCCGGATTTTCCGGGGACCAGAGGCAGATATCAAGTTGCTTTAAACGGCAAAATATTCGAAACAACTAGCATGATTCAGCACATTAAAGAAAAACACGATTTTCGCAAAGTAGGGGGCATAGTAAGGTCATGTCAACATTTTCGGTTTTTGCGTTTTCCGGAGAACGAAGGCAGATATCAATTTTTTTAAACGGCACAATGCCCAGAACATCCAGCACAATTCAGCACATCGAAAAAAATTGGATTTTGGTAAAATGGGGGGCTAGGAAATTCCGTTTTTTTTTTTCGGAGAACGGAGGCAGATATCAAATTTCTTTAAACAGCACAATAATAATAATAATAATAATAATAATAATAATAATAATAATAATAATAATAATAATAATAATAATAATAATAATAATAATAATAATAATAATAATAATAATAATAATAATAATAATAATAATAATAATAATATCTCTACCCCTCATTCTAATCACAGGGATTAGCCCAGAAGTCGGAGACTTGTGCGGGAGAGGGGGCGGCATATTATTATTAAGCAGGCCGCATTTGCGCCCAGGAACGACTTACGTTGGTAGGCCCTAACCACTATTCAGTGCAGGAATGAGGGAAACCTGGAAAACCTCATTAATTAGGGGGGTAGTCAAATATCAACCGGTATCAATCTCTCACATTGACCCAAGCCAACATTCTTCCACCCTACCATACCCGCAGAGAGGGCGCCAAACCTCTCCACGAATATAGCTTATATACGGTCTACCGGCAGCTGGGCTCGAACCAACTCCGATCTAGTCACCTCGATTCAAGTACTGACGCCTTAAACCGCGCGATCACTGACCGACAATGTTCGGAACAACTAGCACAATATAGCACATTAAAGAAAAAATACGATTTTTGGGAAGTGAGGAGCTACGTGAAAAACACGATTATTTAATTTTCTAGGAAATTGCTATTATTTTTATTTCAAATTTTACGCCACAATGTAGCACAAATCCGGCACAACTCAACACAACCTTTATTTTTTAGTTTATCAAAAATTGTTCTCGCACATTAACATACATATTTAACATTATTTTATTTAGTATATACGAAAAAAATGGATACATAATGAATTTGAGAAATTCGTTATTTTTCTTCTCGAATTTTAATTTCTGGGGCTGATGTCTATTGCGATTCAAAATTTTACATTTTGTTCAATATCTGCTATTAACTGATTTTAGTAGAGTTTGGTGTCATGTTTTTTCCAAAAATATTTTTCAAAATGCATGAAAAAGTGCTTTCTTACTTTGTTTGGAATTTTACAAAAAGTTTCAAGTATATAACCTTTGGTAAATAAAATGATGTTAACTGATTATTTTGTAAAAAATAAAATCGTAGGAACACTTTAGCATCATTTGACATGTATTATTCGATATGAATTATTATTTTATATAGAATATACGGTTGTTTCCTAAGTAATCTGAAATATTTCAAAGGGTTTCCTCAAGCAGTGTCATAAAGAACTACGCTAAGTGCTTTAGTTTTTGAGTTACAGGGCGTTTAATTTTTTTTTAGGTTATTTTTTAAAATCTCTGGAGTAAACTAAAATTTTCTTGCCTTCTTTCACCATGATAGAAGGCATGTTTTGGCTATTGATTTTTTTTTTCATGTCAGAGGCGGTCATGTGGGTGAATTCAGAAAATTGTATTAAAAAGTCAGAGGGTCAGTAGCGTACATAATATTTTAATGAAGATATTAAAGTAACCACCCACATGGCCGCCCATGATATTGTAAAAAAAATATTCAACAAGAAAAATATGCCTTGTATCATGTTGTATAAGTGACAGCAATTTAAAAAAAATAGTCTACTTCACATATTTTCAAAAGTAAATTTCTGTAATTATTTCTATAATTTCTACAACGATATTGACTCCATTTTTCATGATGCATCTACAAAAATAATGCAGTTCGTATTTTATAATAATCTAACAATCATTGTTTATGTATAAAACAGCCAAAAATTATTAAAGGTTAAATTTCCATTTTATATTGCCAATTACTGTAATGTGTATTATTATGACACAGCAATAATTAGGTGTAAGAAAAAAATAATTAACAAATTAGCTAAATTACCTAAGAAGTCTCACTTCCAAGGTTAATATTATAGATTAGAATCTTCAATGATACTTACAGGAAAGTGTTACTAAAGTATGCCATTATTATCATAATCTATGGTTGTTTTGCTGAAAACTAAGTACCCATTATGATTTTAATAGAAACTTTTTATCTGAGGAAGTACCGGAAATAATAGTTGTATAAGAATAAAGAGTATTATTTATCTTTATAAGACTAAACACACGTTAGTTGTAAGTTTAAGTTTCAGTTATTTACAAACAAGCGTACTGGAACTATACTTTAATATATAGGCTGTCTCACATAAGAGGGTCACTTCCATGTATCTCGCTTAATATGCGAGAGACTTCAAAAATCTTTTTTGTTGCATTTTTGGAGGCCTTTATGATCGTAAAAAGAAATTTGAGATCCATGGCCAACTTTATGAGTAATAACAAAAAAACCTGTAAAGTACCCAAACTTTAAGGTTGTCTAACTTTTTTATTTTAAGAGATAGAGAAAACTTATTGGTAATAAATTTTGATTGCAAAATTGACACCTTTCACCTGATATAAATACATTTTTAAACAACTTATGTAGTTAGCTGCGCCCTCTAGGCGGATAAAAATTTTTTTATTGAAGCAGGCTATGGCCACAAAAAATTGCCTGTTTTTTCGTCTTTCATGCAATATACTATATGTTGCCCTTATCTTTTGCATTTATTACAGTTTTTTAAATTTTAGTTAAAAAAATGTATCTAAATATTTTCATATTGCTCAAGATAATGTAAAACCTGTTTCAAAGACGCCAAATGCAAAAAAATAATAAACAGAATGTACTTTTTTATGCAACATACAGATTTTCTTATAAAATTATTATTTTATTGGTTTTCATATTAGAAGCAATTGGGTCTTTAAAATTATTCTAACACAAACAATGTAGCTTACGCTAAATGTTGCAAGCTATGAAAATAAATGTATTGCCTCAGTAAAATTACCATTTGACAAACTGTTTGTTCTTATTATAGTATTTATACTCGATAGTCATAATTTTTACATAACCGTTCTTTTGAAAATTGTTAAAGTTCATTGTGGTTTGAAAAATTATCATTTTGAATGTGTTATAACTTGAGGAAGAGGATTACACATTAATTGAAATTCTCCATAGCGATTTTACGTTTGAGTTGAGATGCTCTTAATTCTCGAAACATGAATTTAATTGATTCAGTGATTTAGTTGAGTACTGAAATAAGCAGTGCTGAATTAGAAACAAATTTTATTTAAATTTAAACAGAAAAGGTAAGCTTAAAACTAGAAAATCCGAAAATATTAATAACATCAGCTAATATTAGTACCTGTAATTAATACAGACAAGTAATAATGAATTAAGTGAGATGCTCAAATTGACCACCTCAATTTCTGATGCGTCGGACAATACAACACAAACATATTATATTTTTCAATATTTGAAAACCCCATTGTTATTCAAAATTAAATATTTTTTTAAATAACAATAAACTGTAAGAATTTTTAAGCACCATCTGTATAACCTATCAAACCTATAGGTAAAATGAAAGGTATCAATTTTGCAATCAAAATTTATAACTAATAAGTTTTCTCTATCTCTTAAAATAAAAAAGTTAGACAGCCTTAAAGTTTGGGTACTTTACAGGTTTCTTGTTATTACTCATAAAGTTGGCCATAGATCTCAAATTTGTTTTACGAGCATAAAGGCCTCAAAAAATGCAACAAAAAATATTTAAAGATTTTTGACGTGTCTCGCATATTAAGCGAGATTCATAGGAGTGGCCCTCTTATGTGAGACAGCCTGTATAGTTCCTATCTTATATTTAGAAAATTGTAAGACCATAAATAAATCTTAAAGCTATAATAATAAACAAATCTAAACTAAATACATTTCAAAATACATGATGTGAATGGATGAAAAATGTAAATATTGGGCCCGTTTTACCCAGTTTCTACAAACTAACACAAATGTTTCCCCTTCGGTGCAATATAGCTACTTCATTTTTTAAATATTTCCACAAAAATAAGTTTAAGTGATTTAAAGTCAGAAGATCATGACGGCCATGGTACCAGTGCTCCTCGTCCAGTCTCCTGCTATTAGTTCTTGGGCATGCTGTACATGGTACGGATATGATTAAGCCTCGTGGAAATCGTTCAGCTAAAGTATTTTCACTTCACCATAAATTAAAACGATAATTAAAACGATATCCATCAACTTCGAGTTGCTATACATAAACCATATTCATATTTGAAAAACTAATGTAAATAATTACATCACAAAAAAGATAATATGATAAGTAATTGCATATTTGAAATCACCTGGCTAGAAACTAGCCCAGCGATGTAAAGATTGAAACTACTAGAACTTCAATATTTTTTTTGAAATATTTCAACTATAAGAATCTTACAATTTTTTTACGATATTGACTCCCATTTTTCATGATAAGTCCTGAATCCTGTATTTATGTATTTTTACATATATAACCATACATTTACCTATTTATGAATGTATTTAATAATTACTTCTGAAACAACATTTATATGAAGTAATTATTGTATTGTCTGAAGCTATTTATTTGTGGCATAATTTTAGTTTTTCTTAAGTTTTATTGGGTTTTTGCCACACTTCTGAAAAATAATAAAAATTAATTAAATAAGCCCTTGCGCCAAACGGAACAGTCAAGGGTTATTTTTGAAACTAAGTTTGCCTAACCAAAAAATCTCACACTGAAAAAAGCAGATAAGTAAAAAATAACAAAAATCACATCACTATCGCACACTTCCGTAATATTGACGTTTCGAAAAACTCTCTTGTTTTATTATAATATTAAACCGTTTGTCAAGTTTGACAAACGGTTTAATATTTTACTACTATTTTGAAAACGAAAACAGAGAGTTTTTCGAAACGTCAATATTACGGAAGTGCGCGATAGTGATGTGATTTTTGTTATTTTTTACTTATCTGCTTTTTTCAGTGTGAGATTTTTTGGTTAGGCAAACTTAGTTTCAAAAATAACCCTTGACTGTTCCGTCTGGCGCAAGGGCTTATTTAATTAATTTTTATTATTTTTCAGAAGTGTGGCAAAAACCCAATAAAACTTAAGAAAAAGTAATTATTGTTCTAATAATCAATTTAGTGCTGCTTGAAATGTGCAGTTAAAATGATTAAATGATAATTTAACTGTAAATTGTTATACTTTATTTGTTATGTTATGTTCAATTTTATTGTTACCGTTATAGTTCAACTAATGTGGACTTTAGTGATTTCTATAAAATAACAACTGTTACATTAAGTGCACTATTTAGTATAATAGATTTAACCGAGATAAACAAATTAACATACATGAGATGTTAAATGTAAAACTCCTGCAATTGTTTATCCCGCGGAAAAGTAATGGTATACACAGCACAAGAATGGCTCGTAGAGAAATAATGTGATTTAGCTAAATTTGACTTGCACCAAAAGTAGACACTAATCGACATACATTAAACATTTTTTCTTATTTTTTTTTGCATAACTATTGAACACATTTTATTAAAGGGATGTAATTTGATATAGGGGGGTTTCTTGGGTAGAGAAATTCAAATTTGCTATCAGAATAGCAGTAACTGGTAGAGGTCACCACCTACGCTGCTTTGTATGACTTTAAAGCATCATAACTTGTTTGTGCCTCTGTGTATATTTATTTTAAATAGGTAATCTAATTTTTTACTGTATTAGAAAGGTATTTTAAGCTAATATAAATCAAATCTCCTACAATTCCTATCAATGAAGTCATATGTATGTTCTCTGATACCAAACATCTAGGTATGCTAATAAACAATTCCACAGACAAAGCTCTATTCAATAATTATCTAAAAAAAATAATCTAGCTAAATTTACTAACTTGGTTTAATGAAAACATTGTATAAATATCTAAGTTCACTTTTGAAACTGTGGGAACTCGAAAATTCAACCACAATAGATGATGATAGATAATAGATAATTGAAAATGGGAAAAAATCAACATACCCCCTGTATGTTGATTTTTTACTGTCTCTTAAGGTGTAAAGGAGTATATGTTATCATTATTATTATTTTTTTAATATTTCATATTTTGAAATAATTGAAATCAGAGTGAAATTATAATAAAAAAAGTAAGTAACTGTGGTAAATTGTGTATTTTTAAAACAATGTTTATTAAAATTAAAATACAAGCATTTCAACATTAACGCAGTTTCTTGAATCTGTTGATTTTAGGTATAGGTATACAGGTTTATCTAAATAACACAGAAAAAATGTAATGCGTGATTCTCTGATGAAAATTAATAGGAATCTTTGGTATAATTTTTTTTAAACCATTACCTTGAAAGTTGTTATTCTTTATTATCATTACATACATTAAATTATCTGTCAATAAAATTACACTTTTTGACCCTGAAGCATTTTTCTAAGGGGTTGAAATAATCAATCCCTATGATGTCTTTTCTTATATTCTTTTTCGATAAAATGTTTTCCTTTTAAAAAATATGTCTATATATATTCATTTACTAACTTTTTGATATCTTCAAATTTTTTCGAAAAGTTAAGGATTTATCTTGGGATTTATGAGAAAAAAAATGTATTGTAATGCATTTTTAAAAAGATGGTCTGTTCTAATTATCAACTACTTAATATTTTCTACACAAAATCATTAAACTTGTGAAAGAGTAAGAAACAGTAACAATAAATGACATTGACATTTGTTTATATGGATTACATTACAAAAAAACAAGCTATCTATTTGAAGTTTTCTTGCGTTTAAAACTGTGGTAAAAACTGAATTGTGATATTCAATGATGCACTGAGAAAGTACAGTGAAAGTACCTTAAGTAATTAGCTTTAAAATAAATTATACCGTTCGTGCCAATTTCCATTTTAACAGAACAAACTCCAGAATAAAATACCTATACCGATATTTCACGTTCAATTAAAACAGATACAAAGTAACAACTAACATGGCTGAGAGTATTAATTACAGAAGAATTTAATGAAGTTATATGTAAACTCGTAGTACTTCACCTTTCTTGCAAAGTAATCAGTAATGTTTTGTATGTATGTATGTAAATGTTATTGAGAAAAATTCAACAACCCGATTTAAAAAAAAAGCGCAGCAAAATATTTATATTAGAAGAATAGGTACACCTAACTAATGTAGCTCCATTTGTTTCGATCTCTTCGCATCTGACGAGATTATACAAAAATATTTAATCTTCCTGCAACTTTATCATTTTTGAAAATAAAAAAATGGTGGTTAAATGTTTAGCAAAAATTATTATTTCTTTGTTACAACAATAACAAATTGGAATCAAATTTCAGGTATACATATAGATGTCAATTATGTTATTTAAATTGTATACGGCGGATAAGGAAAACGAAATAGATGCAAACAGGTAACACTTTTTACGGAGGTATAAACTGGCATACAGCCCATACAGGTATAACCTGTAAAGCTCTTAACATCAAGGTTACAGTTAAAACTTCTACCTTTCATTACTTAATGCGTTACTGTATTCTACAAAAATATAAGGGACTTATTTTAACCAAAAATATATTAAAATTCTGCGAAACAAAATAAGAGTTGTTAACATTTATCCTGTCTTGATAAATGGCATAATTGATGGCACCAATGCGTAGATCTTACGACTTTTAAATAATTGTATTTTGTTAGATGTTGCAGATACATCGCCAACAGGGTAATCCTTCAAACATATTGAAAGGTCAGAACATGTGTCTGGTGGTTATAATCACATAATAGTCAAAATATTAGTAAATTGCCATAGAGTATAGACAAAACCACATGGCCGAAAACGCGATATCATCGGTGTGACGTCACATGCGTTTCAGCGCGATTTATGTTTCCATAGATAGGTACAGGTGAAGGTTACGGTACTGGTGATGTAAACAGGCGTTTATTTCTTGTATTTTTGTGGCATTTTTGGGTCATAGATAGTGTAAATCTATGTAGGTAATGCCATAATTATTAATGGTGATGTGGTAAGCTTACGGTATTGTTAAACGTGACTTATTTCTTTATTTACAATATAGATCCGCTTGTGAAAATGACGGCGACAATGTTTTTGGTTATGTTAAAGGGTTTTACTTGAGGTATTTATAAAATTATGCCATCTGTATTCACATTAAAATACTGGTTTTAATTTGAAAAGTGATAATACATAAAAGTAATAGTTAATGATATTTACCATTTATTAATTTTTTTTAATTAATTTATTTATTGTTTATTGCTGTTAACTACTAATTTAATTTTTCAAGAACATTCTACATCTTGTAAATGGTAGGAGTAAATACGAAATATGTTATTTGGAATCAGAATTAAACGCTGAATATAATAAATGAAAAAATGTAAGTTTGTTTCTAAATGCCCTGTACAAATTCTGGTAGCTTAATCGACATATTTAATTGATTCTTTACAACTTTACATTTTATTTTTTTCCATTAACTTAAATCTTCTTATGTATTTTCAATTAAATTACATTAAAATGGCCTTTACAACCAAACAATGTTGTCCTTTCGGCGCAACATTTTTATTTTCATTTCATGACACAGTAAAATATTTTTATTAGTCGTTGTATGCTATATTCGTATACGTACTGACATAATGTAATACTTCTTCCATTTGCCCGGTGAGATGCACTTTCTGTGCTCATTTTACGAGTGTATTTTGCAACTTTTTTCAATACTAATGTGTATTTAACACAATAACTATAAATAATATCACACATGACAAATTAGTTCTACCAAACTTATGTACTGCGTTATCGAAAATGGAAATCGTATACAGATATAAACTAAAGCACAGTATTGTGTTTAGGTATACATATGCAAACGTCACAGGTCTGTGGCGGCGACCGTTTTCTGGGGACATGGCCAAACTAAAAACAAACGCTATTTCGATTTAAATAAAAACATTATTTCTTCTAATATTCTATATTTTAATTTCACGATTTCTCACACGTCTGCTTAGATAGTTTGAGACAATAGGGTTTACATCTGGCGAGCAAACTGGCCAATCTATTTTGAAATCATTATTTAAAACCATTTAAAAAAACAGTTTTTTCTCAGGTAGATAATGTGACAAGAATAATAAATGTCAAAAAAGAAACAATAAACAGAGAAATGCAGGCATTGTCTCCTAGCAGCATAACAAATTTGTTTCATGACCGTTTATAACAAATTCATAATTCAATCTAATACTGAAAAATACAATAAAAAATTCAACGTTTTATTCAATAATTCATATCTTTGGAACCAGATAAGATGCAGGAAATAATCTTGCATCAAGAAGCTGAATTTCACCAAAGGGTGTTTTGAAATTAGAAAACATACTTTTGTGTTTCTCTGTATAATGCATATAATTTTAGCCTTATTTAAGAAACTGTAATAATTTTCCTTCCATTTGTCGCAAAAATCATCAAAAACGAGAAAAAAATAAAAAAATTGTACAAGATTAGATTTTGTCAAAATTTTAAAGTGCTTGTTTTTTATTCACCTGAATGTATATTTTACTGTATTAGAAAGGTATTTTAAGCTAATATAAATCAAATCTCCTACAATTCCTATCAATGAAGTCGTATGTATGCTCTCTGATACCAAACATAAAGGGTAAATATTAAGTAGGTATTTGTCATATTTAATTTAAAATTCATTGACAGGCTTCACTTTTGACATTGTCGATATTTAATTTCAAATAATTATAATTTATATAATTATGTTTATAGTTAGATATTTGACTCAACTTAAAAGAGACCACCTGAAGAAGCAATCCTAAAAATGCAGAAATAGGCCAGATCTCATTTATTGTGGCTGAATTTTCGAGTTCCCACTGTGTCAAAAGGGAAGTTAGATATTTATAGAGTGTTTTCATTAAACCAGGTTAGTAAATTTAGCTAGATTAATTTCTTTAGATAATTATTGAATAGAGCTTTGTCTGTGGAATTGTTCATTAGCACACCTAGATGTTTGGTATCAGAGAGCATAAATATGACTTCGTTGATAGGAATTGTAGGAGATTTAATTTATATTAGCGTAAAATACCTTTCTAATACAATAAAAAATGTTACAAAAGCTAATAATAAAGAATATATGGGTAGATATTGTGGGTGTAATTCAACGCTGGATGGGGCTTTAGTCCACAGAGTAGTTAGTTTCACACAATATTATTAATACATAAAAACATATAAAAAAACACCTGAGTGTAGTTGGAGTTATTTATAACGGTAGCATTAACATTTTCAATACAATAATATTTTGTTTTTTATGTTTATCAATTTTTATGGTAGATTCTGAGTAGTAAACATGAAATTTACAAATTCTAATGTTTTCCCAGTTTTACAAATTTTCAAAAAAGTTATATACAGGGTGGTCGCGATGTAATTGGCCAAAATTCATGACTAGATTCCTGATGTGAAAATATTGCGATTTAGATAAACTCACCTTAGTCCAAAAGTTGAAACTTACAGAGATACAGGGTGTTTAATGCAAAATATTATTTTAGTTTTTTCTTATTTATTTCATAATAAATGCTCATATCAAGATGAAATTTTGGTGTTAGGGGTAAGCACATATGGGATAATGAAAATCCTCACGTAGTCAGTGAGCGTCACTTCCAATATGAATTTGAGATAAATGTTTGGTGCGGAATCATTGGAAATTACCTTTTGGATCCACATGAGCTTCCTCCAAATCTAAATGGTGACTTGTATTTAGATTTCCTGCAGCACCATTTAGTTGACTACCTCGACGATTTACCACTGAATACACAGCAAAATCTATTTTTCATGCAAGATGGAGCTCCCCCTCATTGTTCTGTCAGAGTACCGAACTATCTTGACCACATTTTTCCGGATCGTTGGATCGGTCGTGGGAGTCGAATATTATGGCCTCCTCGTAGTCCTGACTTGAATGCTACGGATTTTTGTTTCTGGGGCTACATGAAATCAGTTGTTTATAGAGAAACTATAAACACCCGCGAAGAGCTATGGCAGAAAATTGTAAATGCCGCATAATCATTTGGTAACAAGGATCTCTATTTTAAAATATGGCAGTCTTTGAACAGACGCGTTAATAAATATATTGAAGTTGGAGGTGGACATGTTGAACATTTATTGTAATATTCGATATTCAATTGTTCATCACAATTTATAATTTGAAATAAACTCTTGTTCTTTTTGACATTTTGATTACTCGAATTATCAAAGCTAAATATCTTGAGAACGGTGCAAGATAGCGACTATCAAAAAGTATAGCTTTTTTGTGTAAAAGAAGTTGTAAAATAAGAATTTGCTACCTGAAAATTAGATTTTTAAAAGATAAAAAAGTTCTGTCGTTTTCAACGCATTCGACCCAGCGCAGGTGGCGCTCTCTATGAGCTACAACCAAACCATGGATATATTTCAATCTCTCGCCCCAGAAAACCTCAAAAATTTCATCTCGATATGAGTCTTTATTATGAAATAAATAAGAAAAAACTAAAATAATATTTTGCATTAAACACCCTGTTTCTCTGTAAGTATCAACTTTTGGACTAAGGTGAGTTTGTCTAAATCGCAATATTTTCACGTCAGGAATCTAGTCATGAATTTTGGCCTATTTCATCGCGACCACCCTGTATATTAGGTACACAAGTTATTATATTGGCAACCATTTACTATTTACTTCCATGCAATAATACTTGTTGAGGTTGTTTTCAACAAAATAAACAATTTAATATACGTCGTTTCATTTGAAGGCCTAGAGAGAACAAAAACGAAAGGAAATAAATACATGAATTTCACTTGCGTGTTGAGGGAAGAATAATAGAAGTGAAACTAAACGTAAATCAGCAGGATGGAAATTGGTGTAACCTTTGACCTTAATCTGAAAATAAGTAAGCAACTATGTAGTATATTCTTATTATACTCACATTATTACTGAAAATCTGTCCATATGCTTTAAATATACTTTCACATTGATTACTTTATGTGGTTAATGTAACAAAGGTGGAAGTAGAACATGTTTTTGTAACTAAATATTTTACAAAGTGGTTTCTAATTCACCGTTTTTCTAATTAACTTAAATTTAAATATTTAGCATAGCTATGAGGTAACTGAAGTTTTTATATTTCTGATATATACTTAATTATAGGTATCAATACTTGCAGTTTCTCTTCCCTTATTCGGATATAAACGAGTATTTCTTCCAAGTATGTAATTAAACATATTTGCATAGAGAAAATACATTCAAAATTTAAATCACCGATACGGGCACCTGTTTTGAAATGAAAGTTTCCCATCGCATTACATTTTTCGAATCATTTCCATATCTCTCTAACGTCAGAATAGAGATTCTTATTAAAATATCTCTAAAGTAGAACAGAAAGAAGGACAATAATGAATAGTACTTACATGTTATGTTAGCAACTTTTTGAGATATAATTTTGTCGTAATTGTATAATTGTTTTGTAGTTCATTTTGGTAAAAAAGGCATGTAAAAGATGTTAGTCTTATAGACTAACTAAGATAAAATTCGGGTTAATGAAACGTAAAAATACAAGGCTTGAGGGATTGTTACTAAGAATCTTCTACAATTCTAGAAATTAAATATGTGTGTAAATAACTAAAATTTATAATTCTTTGTCTTCATCATCATTCAAAATTATTTGTTCTTCGTTTTAAGCCTAAACTGAAGCAAGATCTCTCCCACAGCCAATGTAATAACCTTGCCTTTCGTTAGTCACTATTTATTATTTTAAATCATTTCCCCCATCTACACTTCATTTAATCATTTTATTTTAATTTAATATATATATAATTCATTATGCTGTCATTACTTACAGTTATAATTTTTTGATTTACATGTGTTTTGCTTAAGATGATATCATTATCATTATCATGACCATTATCATTACTATTAGCATTACCATTATTATTATTATCATTATTATCAAACTTAAAATAACTCAAACAGGTTAGGTACATTTAAAGGCATTTATTAAATACTGGATGGTTCCGTCACTAAAAACATAAGATTTTAAAAATATTTAATCATCTGCTATATTGACACTGATTATCTCTAATATCAATAGCTTTAGATTCCTGATTCACTATAGCTTTTTACTTTAAAATATAATCTTTAATCATAATTCACTACACAGACTTAAAAATACATCTTGTGTAGATATAGATACATAGGGTTCTAGGAAAATTTTGCAATATGACGTTATCGATGACCACATATTAAGTATGACGAATAATATAGTATAGGTTCAAACCTGACGACAAGGGAATATTTCTGTATTAGTTGCTTCTAAACCTTGGCGGTGAAAAATACTTACACTGTCAACTTATATTGCAACATTACGTCCGGTTTGAGTGCCTACTGATCAATATTTGTAAGAAATATTCCTATTTTAGGACAGGAATGGTCCCTATCGTATGACTATTTTCATAGTAGACGAGATCAGGAGTTGCATAGAATAAATTTCAATTTCAAAAATGCTTCCAGGCAGTGTTGCCAGACCTACGGATTAATCCGCAGATACACGGATTTCTGTTACCATTTGCGGTTTTTTCTCAATGTAGATAGGGATTTTTAAAGCCTTCAACTTATAAATATTAAATATATAGAAAGTAAATTTGTACTAATATATGTACATACATATACATATTCAAAAACCTGCTGATTGCGTTTGAATTATTGCTTTATTGAAATGCTTTATGCGAGCGGATGTTTCCACACTAAAACAATAACAGGTATAATACAAACGAAAAATTGTTTAGATAAGGATAGTTGATACAATTTTGCTTTGGATCTTAAAAAATGTGTGTTTTATTTTTTATATTTAGGATTACATACCTATTCTATTATTTAACTATATTAATATATTTAAACAAAAATGAAACGTGTTTTACTAATCTACGGATCTTATTGTTTTTCTACAAATATTTTGTTAAATTCCTACGGATTTCATAATTTCTGATCTGGTAACAATGCTTCCAGGTCAGTACGCTCAGTCTTATCTGTGACCGAGAAAGATATTGCTACAGTCACTGAATAATAAAAGTTAAATTACATTCTGCCACTAGAATTGATATTCACGGATCACGGACACAGCTGCAACAGCATTAGGGCGATTTATCGTATATTATCCATCGAATAGCCAACCTCCGCCTGCCAAGACTTAGAGCACATGATAAAAATGAAATTAGCAGTAATCCCATGTTGGACTGAAAAGTTGGAACATCCTTCTTATAGTATAAACAGGAAACGAGGATGTGGATATGCCTAGATACAAAATTTGGAAGAGCGGGTTCGATGATTTCAATGGTTTCGATGGTTTAAAAAATGCGAAAGTATACTGTATATTATGCAGACTGTATGACTTTTTATAGCACACAGTGTTTTCACAGCAAGCTGGTTCATATCATTGGGCCAAGATGTTTTCAGACCTTTTGGTTTAACTAGGGCTTAACTAACCTAAACAGCAGTCGAGGCGGCGAAAACCACTCTGTGTGTGTGTGTCACCCCTTAAAAATGAGTTAAATAGAACTAACATAAATAAGATGCTACCCTTGAAATGATACAGGGTGTCCGGAATTAAATGCAACAAAATAACTTTTATGAAAAAATGTCCAAAACGAATAGTTTTTCTACAGATATAACTACAAATGCAAAAATGTGTTACGAAATTATAAACTAAGAAATAAACTTGGTTAAGCAAAAACTCGTTTAACGGAATTTGTTTGCAATTTACTTTTTGTATTAATATTAATGAAGTAAACAATAGAAACACTATCGCAACTGTAACGTGCGACAACATTCCAATCCATTACCAAGTATTGTTTAGATCAAAGAAATAGTCGTGCATCGTACATACTTGGTATTGTGACTAATGCGTTTCGTTTATTTGTACCTAGCGTTTGCTTGATATTTATGAGATTGCATAAACAAAAATGGAATATTTAGTAATCATGAGCTTTATGACATGTTGTTAATTTACGGCGAAGCTGAGGAAAATTATCTGGCTACGAAACTTTTCGACGCAAGCAACGGTAGTCCTTTTGAACACTTATAATTATTTCAAAATTTTCTGTGTCGTGTGAGTGTTCTAAGAATGCCATTTAAGAGATTTTGTCTGATACAATTTATCATATAGTAAAATAAAGGTACTCATGTTCCAGACATCCTATAAAATATGAAATATTTTTGAAAGTGGTTCTTGTTAATCATCATTTTCGTTTCTCTAAAGTTTTAAATATATTTCGGTACATATTCTTTTGATGTTGTTTACGAAAGTAAAGGTAAGATAATAGAAGAATGTTCTGTCTTACCTTGAAATCTATATAAATAAGATACTTAGTATATTGCTCAAACTCCACCTTTTCCAATAATGTGTTTGGTTAAATTTTTTAAACTTATAATAAATTAATTAATTAGATACATAAAAAATTACTCCTTGTTTATAATTAAAATGGTATCAAAATCAAATTATTCCTTTCGAATATAAAATTAAATATGTGAGGGTCATAATAAGAAAGTATACACATATAGTGTATCTTAATTCTATTCAAAGCACCTACAGTGGGCGAAAGAATTTGATTTTAAACATAATTACCCCTCTGCACTCCTCGAACACTATAGAACAAAATATTGTGGTCCAAATTTGAACTTGATCATTTTTTGTTTTTTAGATATTGCTCAAGAATTTAAAATTACATTTGTTCCCTTCTTTTCAATGAAGTTCTGGGAAAATGTTTGCAAGGACTATTTTACTTAATTTGTGTTTAAAATATTTTCATTTTTTATTTGCTTTTTACAAATCTACAGTTGATTATTTAGATATACAAGGTTAACTATGACTAAGTACAAACATTTTAACCACATGCTCAGGGAGGCCTAAAAGCCAAATGATTCCAGAATTTTAACTCGATATTTAAAAATAAGGCAAAACTTTATTATCATCTTTATTCCTCAGAGGATGTGATATTGCTTCCTTGAATATCTGAATGTCTTCATGTCCTCTGATTGACTTATTTTATTTTCCTTTATAGAATTACCATATACAGTATTTTGACTTTGCGGGACAGTGTTAGACAGCACAGCAGCGGATATAAAACTTTTCTAGCTCCGGGCAACAATGAGCATTTTTATAACCCGAAATGTTGTCTCGGATTTAGATTTCCACGAGATAATTTATTTATTTTTTGAATTACTCGTTTGTTATTTAAATATAATTTGTTCTTGTTTTTTCCCTACAAATTCACTTTATTAAAATTTAAAAAAATTATCAAAAACTTGTAGTTCAGTCACATAAATACAGAAAACCTAGTAGAAATTTCTACCTTGCTGGGGTCTGCTAACTTATAAGATCAGCAGATATCAACACTCGGGATATTTATGATTTCCCATTCAAACATTAATATATTCTAAATTACCAACCTATCTACATTCACAATAAGGATTGTATTTAACCCTTATTTAAATTTGTGAGCGCTTGTCAAACAATGTCTTGTTCTTAAAGATAGATAGTCATATCGAGGAGTACGCTTAAATAGCACAATATAGTAAGCAATTTTATATATTTTTAGGTATTAATAATATTGTGTGAAACTAACTACTCAGTGGACAAAAGCCCCAACCTGCGTTGAATTACACCCACAATATCTACCCATATATTCCTTATTATTAGCTTTTGTAACATTTTTTTTACTGTTTTAGAAAGGTATTTTAAGCTAATATAAATCAAATCTCCTACAATTCCTATCAATGAAGTCATATGTATGTTCTCTGATACCAAACATCTAGGTATGCTAATGAACAATTCCACAGACAAAGCTCTATTCAATAATTATCTAAAGAAAATAATCTAATTTACTCACTCTATAAAAATCTAACTTCACTTTTTTGGCAGTGGGAACACGACAAATTCAACCACAATAGATGAGATCTGACCTATTTCTGCATTTTTAGGATTGCTTCTTCAGGTGGTCTCCTTTAAGTTGAATCAAATATCTAACTATAATAATTTTTATAGTTAGATATTTGATTCAACTTAAAGGAGACCACCTGAAGAAGCAATCCTAAAAATGCAGAAATAGGTCAGATCTCATCTATTGTGGTTGAATTTGTCGTGTTCCCACTGCCAAAAAAGTGAAGTTAGATTTTTATAGAGTGAGTAAATTAGATTATTTTCTTTAGATAATTATTGAATAGAGCTTTGTCTGTGGAATTGTTCATTAGCATACCTAGATGTTTGGTATCAGAGAACATACATATGACTTCATTGATAGGAATTGTAGGAGATTTGATTTATATTAGCTTAAAATAACTTTCTAAAACAGTAAAAAAAATAGTAAGCAATGCTGGATTAAAACCTTTTGATCTCTGATGTGAAACCTTTTAATGTGTATAAGTTCTGATCTTATCCCGGTATTTTTGCTTAGAGATTGTGCTGAAATCTTCTGTAAACCTCTAATAATTTTATTTAACCTCATATTCACTCCTGAAGCTTGGAAGTTGTCCACAACAACGCCGATACATAAAAAGGTGCCCAAATTGATTTTGCTAATTACAGACCTATAGCTATTTTATATATATTTTTTAAGATCTATCCAATGTAATAATTCCGGAACAACATGTTTTCATTCAGGGACGATCTACAGTTACAAACTTAGTTTATAAAGCACAATATATCTCCAGCGCACTTGATATTGGAAGTCAAGTCGATGTAATGTATACAGATTTCTCTAAGGCCTCTGGTAGATTTGACCATCCTATGCTGTTAAATAAAATCGCATAGGCTTATGTCCGAATTTGATAAATCTTTTTAGATCACATTTTTCTATTCCAATATGTTCAGTTCCGTGCCTTTAAATCTGACACATTCCTTCAGACCTCAAGTGTTCCCCAAGGATCCACTCTTGGCCCTCTGCTAATATTTATTTAAAATACGTTTTGAATCCTGATGACGTACAGATTTTTAGCCATATTAAATCTATTCTGGACGGCGTGAATCTTCAGCTTAGCTGGTGCCAAGAGAATAATTTGCCACTCATTGATAAATGTATTTTTTGTTTCTTTCATAGGAAAAAATACTATGTTGTTTTTCAGTATTTATTGGATGATAGTATTCCCAAAAGGCCTGAGTTAATGATTTGGGCATTATTTTTGATTTCCAATCAAACTTTACACAGTATTTTAGCTGATAAGGCTGATACATATAAAAACTTTTTAGTTCGTAACACACGATTTCAAGGAACAATATATTCTCTGACCATTGTTTGTAAGGTTTGTAAGATCAAAAATGGAATATGGTTCAGTTGTATGGAGTCACATTTATAATACGTACATTTTTTTATTAGAAAGAGTTCAGCGTAGATGCTATTTATACTGCTTTCTGTATACAGAATCTCGCCGACAGACATACAATACACGGCCTTGTGTTTTTGTACAAGGGAATACACTACAATTAAATGTGAAGATATTGTTAAATATATAAATTACAGGTTTTCAAGATACAGTTTCAGACTTCTGATGATTTCTTTGCAGTACTATTTCATTATCAAATGTTAAGTAATTTTATTATTTTTTAAAATTTTAACTGTTCTATACAATAACTATACTTAAATTTCTGTATTGTTTTTATTTCAAATTTTTTACTTTCTTTTGTATATCAATGTTTATAGTTTCTATTTTAACTTTTTTCCTTTGACTATCCTTCTATGATCGTTTTATGTACCAATTTATCCTGTAAATGGGTGTTTGTTACCCGTTGGATATTTTGCTGCAAATAAATAAGTTACACGATACGCATTTTTCAATTGCAATTATTTAATTAGGTACTTCCCAGGAACCTAGAAGTGTCTTGGTTTTTTTCAGAATTATTAAGTAAGAAAACAAAAAAATATATGTGGGAGATGTATTCAACAATTTGATTGTGCCATTTTTAAATAATTGTATGATCTAACTAATCTAAAATCAGAGAACTGTAATTATTTTAAAATCGTAATAGGAAACATGAAGGCTGCTGGGTGTGGTAGTTCTTTTTCAGCCTCATTAAAATATTCTCAGATCAAGGTCGTGACGTGAATAACTTATTTGAATAAAAATATAATTCTCTGCGTCCGGAAACATTTTATTAACTTCTGAAAACTACTTCCAGCAAACCCAAATATTACAAATTACTGACCTGATAAATATTGATAACAGTTTGTATATTCTCATAAAATGTATACTTTCTTTTGAACATACTAAAATTTAACTAATTCATATGTTGTTACGTTAAAAATACCTCTATATTCTGTTAAAAATTTCTCATCAGTATTACATGATGGAAAAGATGTAATCTAATCTAAAAAGATCAGATTATTACCTAATGGGAACTATATTATAGCAACCAAAAGTATTTATTGAAATACAATGAAAAACGACCAAGTCGTAAAATCTTGAGCCTAAGATTATTATCTGTCAAATGCAAAGGAGGTTTAGCTTTAACTTAATCCATGTTCATGTCACGCAAGACTAAAATGAGTGGTTAACCATTGCTAAAATCTGTATCATAATTATTCTATTCTAAATGGTATAACAGCTAAAGTAACTGACCACATCAAACAGCTAGAATTTTATATTGGCATAGTAAAAAGCTCCTAGTTTTACACTTGAGCAAGTAAATCAGTTGATTGTTTAGTTAAGTGAATATAATTAATAGTTAAATAGTGGGGACCTTAACACAATTTGATAATTTGTTAATCCGAACACCAGTCGGTGCCAGCATATACAGTGATAATGTTTTTCAAGATTAGAAGTCTTCAGGTTCTCCTGTTGAAACCTAATAATCACTGCTATGTTACCTAAGCAAGTTAGAATCCCCACTGTACCACCCCTCCCAACACTGAATCTATTTACTTGCTACTCTCATCACTGCAAGTGCCCGTTAGTGTTGGTAATTTTGTCTTGCTATTTCTTGGTCTCAAAAGATTTTCTTTCTCTTGCGAGACAAGACAAGAAATATTGTAAGAAGGCTTGCAAATATATGAAAGGATAATATTTAAGTCAATATATACTTTAATTTTATAGTTCCGCTGAACTGAACTAATTATAAATTCACTACCACTTGTCTGAAAGAGCTCCGATTCTATTTCGATTATTTCGTCCATTATTTATTATTTATTATGTAACTGATCATTTCTAAGCATTATAACGTCTGCCAATCGACCCCTGTCAATAATCGACCATATTGACAGTTATGTGTGAACTCCGAGCCGACCCAGACTAACCACCACTGTTACTAAATTCGTAATAAAGTTTCATGTTTGTCATTTCTATAAAAGAGTCTCGCTAGAATCATGCAAGAGTCTTGCAAAAGTGCAAGACAATAAATTTGCGAGATTCTTGCAAGACTAGACAAGACTTTGAAGATCGAACAAGAACAAGATTTTAAAGAACATCTTATTATGCAAGTCAAGATAAGCACTAGTACGTACCCGTTAAAAAAGGACTAATCAAATGCAGATATCTCTGTAAAATGAAGGATGTATTAATTGTAGGAATAGAAATTTGTGACGATTCAGTTAGCAATAATAAAGATGGCTGTGTTAGAATGAAAAAAATGTAACAGTAGTACAAATTTATGAATATAGAGTCCCATGTAAAGGAATAACAAATTACGCTATAACCGCCTGGAGTTCAAGATATAAAATTAATTATTAAAACTGCTCTTTTAAGAATCTTATACAATTTTAAATTATACATTTTTTATCACATATACAGAACTAAACACTCTAGAAGTTTACTTGCCTATATTTTAACTCGGTAACTTGCTTAAACTATTATAACTAACCTGTAACTGATCTAAACTCATAAGACCCTGTATGTTAATGTGAAATTCTGTATAGGTAAAATATTTTTAACATAAAATATTATAAAAAGGCAGTAAGTAGTTTCATTGTAATATAGAATTATATAGATTATATAAATTCCAATGTTTGTAGTCAAACAAGTATAACAATGTGTTTTAATTTTTGTTTTGATTAGCCTTTTTTCAGATGAAGCTACTTTATAACCAAATACGAACAACCAGTGAATAAGTATAAAAGTTAAAGAAGTAGCTAGTCCTTAATTAGAAACAGAATACACTGTGAATACAGTCAAGAATTACGTGTTTCTTCTTTTTTTTTAAAGAAAGTCTCCATACGTCACGCAACATTTTAGTAGTTTCTGATAAATTCGTGTTATTATAGATTTTTAAATAAATAAATATTCAAAAATATGTAGCTACGTAATGTAATGTAATTTGATACAAATTTATTTTTGTAAATAATAATAATAGAAATTTTGTAAAATTGTAAAAGCAAAAATTCTTTTAAAAGTGATTAAATAAGACAAAACAATAACAAAAAATATGTAATATATGTACGGGTATACCGAGGCAATCGCATAAAACTTTTGTTATTGCAATTTCTACTATTTCATACCGTTCAAAATTATTAAGAAATGGTTAAGTCTCATTGTCACAACTGAAATGAAATTGCAATTTGTAATTTTATGAGAACCAGTTTAAATCATGGTACAAAAGAACTATTACTTTTTAAAGAATTGTGAATGAGATTAATAATTAGTCAGAAATAATTGAATGTTTTTAATTTGCAGGAGTGACGACCTTATGTAATTAAAAACTGTCATAAATTATCATAATCTAATAAAGTACTTTTTGTCTTTAATATTTCATAATAAAATTTAATATCAATTTTAGGATAGATTAATTCGTGATTGTGAGTAAAAACTCATTGTAATAGATACACAAGACATTCTTGATCTTAAATTATAATTGAACCTGTTTTCCAAGTGAATTACGATTTTTTTTGCTTGATTTAATAACTTTTTATTATGGCTGTTATTGTGTAACAAGTCCATTGATCTGATGTCTTGTAAGAGAAAGAAGTTCAGAAGATATTTATATTGAGCAATTCAGATTATAAATCTTCAGTCAAGTCTATTTAATCTCTTAAAAACAAATATTTTGATTTTTCTACAGTGTGAAGCGCCTCTATTGTATAGTGTGTAGTGTAAATAAATATTAAAACACAACATTACATCTTGAAATTTAACATTTAATATAAGAACAATTATATACAGGGCGTAACATAAGTAAGTGGAAATATTTTAGGATGATTTTAAAAAAATATTTTTAGAGGAACAGATTGTGTGAACTATAGGTTAAACAGTACATGCAAGGTATGTCTAAACATGCGAAACTAATGAAATTAATAACTGTTATTATTAAAGGGAAAAAATCACTAAATTTGTAAATAATTATGTCAACCAGTAGCAGAAATATTGGCAGACAGTACCTAGACGAACATAAATTATGAAATGTAGCGGCAAAGTGGGTATTCTAATCCCACATAGTACACAATATCCACGGGATTTTTAGTCCATTTTAGGTCCGTAAGTCTCAGGGCCTATAGGACGTCCAAAAGTGTGGTTCTCAGGGACGTCCATTTTAGATCGATACGTTCCTAGAAACATATGGACGTCCATGGGACCTATCAGAAGCGTCTTTAGTATTACGTCCGTCGAATATCCATTTTAACACCACAAAAGTTAAATAAAAACGGAAATGTGTATTGTCTTTTGGAAACAGCACTAAGGCACTTTAGACAAAGAACTTACAAAAAACCTAATGCAAGATAAGAATATAGAATAAATTTCGTTTATTTAAGTGTAACTCTCAAAAATATAACAAATTTAAATTGAATTTGCGATAATAGTATAGTACTGTCTACTGTCTAGTGCCAAAAGTTAAAATTGTCATTGTCATTCACTACCTATGTCAATTTTTTTCTTTTTTTTTTTAAAGAACGCAATATTTACGGAGAGAGCACTCTCTTCTGATTTGCTTAAAAATAAAAAGAGAAGAGCTTTTCAGACAAATGACCTCCACAGTACTAAAGATAATAGTTCGATTTATCGTCGGAAAAAATTTCTAAAAAATTTTTAATTTTATCAATGGACAAAAAATTACGAGTTAAAGTGAGAGGTATCAAATTTGTAGGCTGAAAACCATGATTTCTTCAACATTTTCATTAACTAAACAATAGGATAATGATACTAACTGAAATGTGGTCCAAATTTCAAATTTTTTCGTCCCTACGTTTTCTTAAAATCGATTTTCAAACTCAGGATAATATTTGATTTATTTCAATAGTAGTCTGTGATGGAGTTTTTCGTTACTGTGTCTTTTAAAAATTGGTGAAATTTGCTTATTTAAAGGAATATATCTCTTTATGTAAGGTTAGTTTTAGTGGCAGTTAACTATGTCGATAAACAAAATATAAAAAGTAAATATTATAGCAAAACAAAATATTTATTTATTTTTATTTAATGCATAGCATATGTATTCCTTCCATATCTCCCATACATTAACTACAATATTTATTTTGCAATAATTTCTTAAGGAAAATTATAAATAATTTGAATATTCCAAAAATGTCCCCTCTGTAACCCGTATATTTTATACATATCTGGTAGGTTCATCCTTAAATGGTCCAAACCGTCAGGGCAGAGGCAAATCCTATTAGTCCAATAAAATATACAAAATGATAGTTAACAGCTTGTAAGATAAGACTAAATAAATAAACAACAGAAAACTAAAATCACAATACAAATCATAGCTCACTAGCGTGACAGACCATAAACTGTACGCGAAAAATACACTAGACGCGCACTTACTGCACAAATTGCGATGTCAACCACGCATCCAATCTGTTTTTAAATGAGTTGACCGATGGAGCAGTAACAACAGATGAAAGTAGGCTATTCTAGTGATAGAACACTATATTCAAACGACGATGATATGGAAGTGATCTGAATTTGGGGATCCAGTTCGTGAATCTTCTCTGCACCCTTCCATGAGTTTCATTTCTTTCACTAGGTAAAAAGACCATATGTTTACGCAATATTCTAGATGCGGACGAATATAAGATTTATATAATATTAAAGAGACTTGATCATTTCAGCTCTGGAAACACTTATTTAAAAGATAAGATATGGAATTAGCACAATGGTGGAAATATGCTCAAACCAAGTGAGACTGGAATTAATTAGTACACCTAAATCATTCTGGCTAACAATAGTTTTTAAAGGTTGACCTTGATTGAAAGTATATGTAAACTTGGGATTATTTCTAGCGATATGTAGAACACCAGTGCTCGATGGAAATAATATCAAATTGTAAGATTTGTTGGCAGTGCATTCCCAAATATATTTGTATCATCAGCATACAGTACATGCTGCGACTTGAGCTTTAGCGAGCGACCGTGTATACCAAAAATAGAACTGGCTCCAAGACAGAACCCTGCGGAACTCCCGAAAGAACTACTTGAAATTCAGAATGTGATTTGCCAACCCTTACTGAAAATGATCGATTTGTAAGGAAACTATCTATCCATGCAAGCAAAGGACCGCGTATTCCATTATGTTCTAATTTGTATAGTAGTTTAGTGTTTTTCGGGACTCTGTCAAACGCTTTAGCAAAATCAAAGTACAGAACGTCAACTGTTTTCTGATATCCTTGAGTAAATTTACAGTTAAAATAACTACACTATGGAAAGTAGCAGTAACTGTGATACATTCAAAAGAAAAATAATAAAATTAAAGATGTAATCATATGACTACATAATTGTTACTAAATATAATATGTGACTACTGAACTTGTAGAATGCGCTAGAACTAAATAAAATAACGTAAATATAGAGGAATCTACTTCTCAATTCACGTGTAACAGAGGACTACTTTTACATATCGCCTTGGGCCCTAACCTTGATCGTGAATATGCGGTACAAGATACAGCTTGTATAAGAACATAATATACACTCAGTGGGTTCCTCATAGTTATGATGGGACCGGAATTTATAATTAGATTGCAACTTATATGTAGGGTAACGGTACCGGTAGACGCGGCTAAAAATGAAAGTAATGAAATATAATTTTAAATATTCCAACAACGATTTGTGTTGTAATATAATAGGCGCGTTTTATTTTCAAGCAAATGAAATATACATTTTGTAAGAAAATAAACTTGTGTAGAAAGCAGTTTGCAACAGAGCATGACCCTCCAGATACGCCGTATAATTCTCTCTGATATCTAACCAGATCACCTTGTAAAGCAGTGGTCACCGTTCACCTTACCAAATTTTGAATGCCACCGTTACAACGAGAACATCGTGTTGCCTGAAAGAATATTTTATACGACCGGCCGAATCTAGATGTGTTGTTTTGTAAATATTTACATCGGTATTCGCCCAATTCACAGAAATGATCATTTTCAAAGTTTTTATTATTTTTAACTAAAAAAATGTTTTATTTTTTTATTCCTTTACATGTAAGTATTCGGTTAAGATAAATTGAAGAGAATATAAAAATAAATGCAAAAAATATAGAATATATTCAGTGAGAAGCCATTGTACCCAAATAGATTTATTGACTTTTTGAGAAAATAGTTCCACTTTCATAAATTTGATAACTACAAGCTATCTATACAACTTTACATGTTTAGAAGTTATGTCTCAAATACAGGGTGATTCAGAACCTATCTAAAACAATGAAGTCACTATCGTAAAAAACATTGTATTATAGTTTCCGAGAAAAACATTATTGAAGTTCTATCTATATCTTCAACCTTTACTTCGCTGGGCTACTGTAGTCTCAGATGATTCCGAATATTAAAATTCGATTACTTTTTGTAGGTACATATTAACGTCTTTGTGTGATGCGTGTCTTCACATTAGTTTTTCAAGTGTCAAAAATGGCTTACGTATATAGAACCTCAGAGTTGATGGATATCGTTTTAATTTATAGCGATGTGAAATGCTTTGTCGCCTTATCAAATTTTACAGTGGATCAGATTCCATTCCTCTGCAGACGTGTATTTTTAAATCATTTTCGAACTGACCTCTTTTATTATTTTTTTTAACAGAAATGTATTTGTAAGAGTCACTTGTATATTCAACATTTTTTTAAGATAAGTTCTGAATCACCCATACAGGGTGTGTTAAATTTTACGTACTTAACTTTGGGAAAAGTAGAGCATGAAAAAGTAATAGGAGTTTTTCTTCAACCCAAAGAAAATATTTTATTTTCTCTTGTAGCTTCTAAACAATATAACCCTTATAGCAAACAATGTCGGGTTATATAGTTTATTTTCCATACACAAAATTTCTCTACTGTTTTCTGTCTGTCTGTGTCTTGCTATCACTTTTCCTTCATTCCAAGTTTTCCCTTTTTTTTATAATATTTCCTAACCCCATGTTTGTTTCGATCTCCTTCTTTTTCTCTTCTTGGTAGTTTTCGCTTCCTATATTTGTTTCACCGGTCTGTTGCTGTTCATTCTGTGTAAATGTCCCCACCAACCAAGCTGTTTCTGTTCTGTAAACTCCAGAATTGAGTTTATTCCTAGTTCATTTCTTATATGTTCTTTACTGATGCTAACCCTTCTTGTAACATCCTTAACTCTTCTCAGATATGTCATTACTGTAGTTTGCAGTTTACTTTTTTGCCTCTTTGTAAGCACCCAAGATTCGCATCCGTATGTTAAAATGGATCTATACATCGTTTTAAAAATGCTCATTTTTGTCTTTCCTGATATTTCTTTTCTATTTATAAACTTCTTATTAACTGAATAATATAATTGCACTGTTTTTTCAATCCTTTCATTTATTTCAGCTATCTATTTTTACCCCAAAATATTCAAAGAAATTAACTTGTTCCAGTCTTACTCCTTCCAATTCTATTTTGATCTCCTTTTACTTGGATATTTCCCTTTAAATTCTCTTTATTTTCTGCTATTAAAACTACATCGTCAGCAAACGCTCCTTCCGATATTTTGACTAGTTGTAAATTTTTGTATCCTATGCACATTTTCTTTGATATTGATGTCACTCTCTTTACAATATCGTCAACTCTTCATTTGTACTAAACCCTTCCGATTTCATATTCTTGCATATCACATAATTCATATTACTATACATATCTTCTAAACAAATAAATATTTTTACTTCAAACTTGATATGCAGTAATCATAATAAAAAGTTAATATTTTGACGTGAATAATTTTTTTGAGCTAAAGGCAATGGCGTAGGAAGGCCTGGAGTCTAAACCTCTACGCCAATAGTGAATAGCATTTTTTCAGTACAAATATTAAAATTTTCTATTTTCTGAAAAGAGCCCTCTTGCAGAAATTCACTGAATAGATTTGTTTTTCAGATATTTTGACTTTTCTAATCAGGGTTGTCTTGAAGGATTTACAGAGGTCTTACAAATATTACAGAATTAAGTAGGCATTGCTTGTTTGATCAAGGATTTAATTCAAATTTAGTACGCAGCTTAACTTTTTAATTTTTTATAAACGAGGATATTTCAAATTTGTTGATTTTTTTAACATGATTACAATTTGAGTAATAAATAAAGTGTAAATAAAAAGATGTCCATATTTGAATAAAGACCGTATTAATAGTTATTTAAACTACTTTTAAGGGAGTCTTCATATCTCATAGAATGGCTGAGTTATCGGAATTGTGAACATTACTTGTTATAGATTTTTTAAGTAGAGCTCAGTAGTGTACTTGTAATTTCTGTACAGTATTTCTTTTTCAAAATATGACACAAGTATACATATTTTAAAGGAACATCCTGCATATTTTATGTTATTCATAATGATTTGTAATAGGTGCTACATTTTGTTAATTGTCATAAAACCGTTAAATTGATAAAACTGGCGTTACGTGGTACATAGTTGGCCGTGCATTTTTATATAATTATACAAAATTGGTTCATCAATTAATTCACTTTAATACTTCTAAAAATAATAATTGTTTTATTAATAATTCGAAAAATAATTTTTATACTAGCTAATTAAATAATTTATAAATATCTTTAATTGAATAATATTTGAAAATAAACAAAAACAAACATAAAAACATAATTAATAAGAAGAAAATTAATCGACAGTCATTAAATAAATTGTTTAAAATTGTTTACTATTGAGAAACTGTCTAAATTTTACCTTTAGTGAATATTTTAAATATAGTCATGAACATAGTCAGCAAATTATAAACTAGGGCGTATGTGTTTTGGGTTTTTATTTTTTCAGTATTAATGAATACACAGGACCAAAAAAAAGTGGTGTGTGTTGAGGGTCTCATTATATTTTTTCCCGCTAAACACGAATCTGAAGTCAAAATGGTGGGTCACACAGCAAATTTTAGAGAAAACCCATAAAGACGATAAAAATCACAGCAAAAGTTTACACACAGGTCCACAAAAAAAAGTCATGTGTGCTGGGAGTTAGACTATATTTTTCTTTTGTATTTTTCCCGCTGATTACTAATCTGAAGTTAAAATTGGGGGTTACACAGCAAATATTTGAGAAAACCTAAAAAATCGATAAAAATCACTCTCGTAATTTATTCTGTATGACACTCTCTAAAACTGAAACAATGAGAAATACTGTGTAGCTGTAAAATGACAATGAGAATGCGAGGAGAAATGAGAAATGCTGTAAATTAGTGAATATTTACTATTTTACAGCTATAAGTATACCAAGGTAGCTGTAAAATAGTAAATATTCACAAATTCACAGCATATCTCATTGTTTCAGTTTTAGAGAGTATCCAGAATAAATTACGAGAAAGTGATTTTTATCGATTTTTTTAGGTTTCCTCAAATATTTGCTGTGTAATCCCCAATTTTAACTTCAGATTCGTGTTTAGCGGGAAAAAATACAAAAGAAAAATATAGTCTCCCATCACACATGACTTTTTTTTTTGTGAACCTGTGTAAACTTTTGATGTGAGTTTTATCGTTTTTATGGGTTTTCCCTAAAATTTGCTGTGCGACTCCCCATTTTGACTTCAGATTCGTGTTCAGCGGGAAAAAATATATGGAAAAAATATAATGGGACCCTCAGCACACACCACTTTTTTTTTGTAGACCTGTGATATTAAGTACCAATTATTATATATTATTATAAAAGGAAAAATAATCCAATTGAATGTAATATAAATATACAGGGTGTTACATTTTATGTATGTTTGGGTTATATTATTAAAGAGACATTCTGTAGATATATTACAAGTACACCAATAAACTCCACGTAAAAGACTATCAGAAGAACTCACAAATCCGCTTGTAGAACGTGTGAAAAATGGAGAACTATGCTTGCAAGTCATGATATCCAATATCAAAATAAAAGTGTCTAGAGAGTTTTTTTATTACATTAATGGCTTGAATTTAATAGAACTGGTAAGAAAATACATCAAACTAAGAAATAAAAACTGTGACCGTGTTTGCTTCTTTCTTCGATATAAAGCTGGTAAAAATACCAGAGATATATACTATTGGCTATGTTCCAAAAATGATTGCACAATTTCTTAAACTGCCTCACCCAAATGCGTATACTGGGCACTGTTTTAGGCGATCTTCAACCTCCTTTTAAGCCGATCTTTTCAATTTATTGAATTGTAAAGAATTTAGTGTCAATGTATTTAATAAATGAGTTTTCACATCATCTTACATATTTGTTTATTTAATAAATGTCTAATTTAATATGTGATTATCACATTGACTGCGTTAATAAAATTAAAAAGCACATGTGGGATAATGTAAGTCTTTGTGACATTCAAAATACTGTCAAATTATAGTCGTCATGTGACAGTTGTAGATAAAAATTTATTACTGCAGAATTTTCAGGTTTTAAAGAGTTCTTTCTTCCTAATAGTGAATGTATCCTATTTTCACAATTCCACGTTCTCAAATGAAATCTATGTCCTAGTTTTACTCTATTTTAGAAACAAAATTTTATTTTGATGTTTACTATACAAAAAATGTAAAGTAAACTATAATAATTAATTTACATAATATTTTCATGACAAAATGTCTTGAATATTGTTTTCTTACGTTGAGAAGTGCTATTCAATTAACTTATTCTCATTCTAAAAATATGAGAAAAATACTTTTACAGTTCTAAAGCCATTCTTATTAATATAGAGGCCACATTATTCTGAATAACATATTAATTGCTTAGAAATATTTCTTGTCATCTCATTTAGTTTCATCTGTGGCTGTAAATTGATTCATTAACTTCTCCATATGTTCCACCATACTACTTGGTAATCATAAAAATTGTATTTAATTGTATTTCTTTGTCATAAATGGAATTATTTTTGTGTCATATTTGTTTTTATAAAATATCTGAATAATTTATTTATTTTTAATAGGTACATTTTCCAAGTTACAGAAAAAAATGTTTGCTTTCCATTAAAGCTGAGTTTATCTGCAAACTAGTTTACTTAAAATTATTACAAATCACGTTCATATTTGACGTTGAAAATTATTATATAATACATATATAGAAAACTGTACATTTCATACCACCATCCTTTTACAATTATAGTAGCAACTTCACACCAACAAAGTTAAAGAATATGTATTGATATCTTTAAAATTGTATTTGTGTATACAGTATGCTCCAAACGTATGGAATAAATTCAATAAAAACGAAACAATTATTTTTTGGGAAAAATCCTCGAACAGGTCGATTTTTAATTTAAAAAATACATATTTTAGCTTAAAATACGATTTTCAAATGTCATTTGTTTTCGAGCAATTCGATTTTTTTTAAATGGCAACACCATATTTTTTTCCTTGATTCTGAAAGATCGTTTAATTCTCTATCAGACAGTACTAAAATTTTGCTTTCTTACATAGGAAAGTTTTCGAGTAAATGACGATTGAATGTTAGAAAACGTAAATTTTATCCATAAAAAAGTAACAGTTCTGAGGTATGTAAAATAAAATACAATTGATTAAATTTTATACTTAAATTAAATGTTCGAATTGCCATCCACCAACTTCTTGACAATGCGCAAGTCTGTGAAGAAATTCTTCTTGCACATTATGAATGATTTCTGGGGTAACTCTGCGTATTTCGTCCCGAATGCGATTTTGAAGTTCTTCTAAATTACGTGGTTTATTAATGTATGCTTTTGACTTCAAGTATCCCCATAAAAAATAGTCAAGAGGTGTAAGATCTGGCGATCTTGCAGGCCATTCTATCGGTCCGCGTCTGCTGATCCACCTAGCAGAAAAACAGTTGTCTAAAAAATCTCGTACAGGGCGCGCATAGTGCGGAGGTGCACCGTCTTGCTGAAACCATATGGTATCGTCAGGAATGTCAGGGTCATTATCGTTAGGAAAAATTACTGCAAGGGCTGGAACAAGGTAATTTTCTAGAAACTCTAAATATCTTTGTCCTGTAAGAGTTCCTTCAAAGAAGAAAGACCCTACTATTCTGTCGTCAACTATTCCAGCCCACACATTTAATTTCTGAGGGCGTTGGGTATGTGTCTCTGCCATCCAATGAGGATTTTTCCGACTCCAATATCTGCAAGTTTGACGGTTTACTGTACCATTCAGGCAAAATGTAGTCTCATCTGAAAAAAGTATTTGCCGGTGTAAATTTCTATTTCCTTGACATAAATCCATTAGAATTTCGCAAAAGTGTAAGCGGCGATCGGGATCATCTTCATTGAGTTCCTGCATAAGTTGAATTTTGTAGGGATGATATTTTTCCTTCCTCAAGATACGTAGCACTGTGCTCTGACTAGTGTCATTGTTTAATGCAACCAATCGTGAAGAATTATGAGGATTATCCACCATACTTATCAAAATGTTCTGTTTCTGATTTTCATTAATGCTTGGACGTCCAGGTTTTGGAATATTTACAACATTGCCAATTTATCTAAATTTAGACTCTACCTTACTGACAGTTGATTGGCTGATAGGGCGATCTGGATATTTTTCATTAAATAAATCGCAAACTTTCTGCTGAGTTCTAGTCATATTCCCGCATCCGATAAGAATTAAAATTTCAATTCTTTGAGTAACAGTTAAATGTGCCATAATACTTTAAATTGAATAATAATTTCTATGTCGCTTACAATACTTATTAGAAAGTCGGTGTGACAATGACACTTTGCAAAGATTTTCACCTACGTGATCCATAAAAGAACTATGGAATTCGAAAAACTAAACTTGATAACGTTTTTGCTTTATTTTAATTGATTTACGTTTTCGATCGTCATTTACTCGAAAACTTTCCTATGTAAGAGGGCAACATTTTAGTACTGTCTGATAGAGAATTAAACGATCTTTCAGAATCAAGATAAAAAATATGGTGTTGCCATTTAAAAGAAAATCGAGGACGTCATTACTCGAAAACAAATGACATTTGAAAATCGCATTTTACACTAAAATATGTATTTTTTAAATTAAAAATCGACCTGTTCGAGGATTTTTCCCAGAAAATAATTGTTTCGTTTTTATTGAATTTATTCCATACATTTGGCGCATACTGTATAAGATATATTGAAATTTTTAAGCTTTCACGGCCGATGCTATTATTTAATAAATAGTGATTTTCCGGGTGCCGTGACCTCGGTAACTGGTCGCTGCCAGTAACATTATTAACGTGCGCGTCCCTAGCATTAGCTGGGATTTTTTGACTTGCCCTGGTTGTTCTCAGGCTAGTCTCTGGGAGGGCCCAGAGATATTGAGAGCGGGTCTGTCGCCACAGAGCCTCACCCGAAAACAACCAGGGCAGATCAAAGAATCTCAGCTAATGCTAGGAATGTGTACTTTAATTCTGTTACTGGCAGCGAGGTCACGGCATAACAACCCGAAAAATCACTGTTTATCCAAGATATATTGAAAATAATAGGCTTTCAGCAAATTAAAACATGCGGTATTTAGAAAAAATATTTAACTGATCAAATGAACATATATGATGATGATCTTACGTGTTTTGACTATATGTAAGTATAATACAAATATAGTAGCGGTATACCTTTAATAATTAAATTTCTTTACTTGTTCACTCAATCACGAAAAAACTCGTCTAGCCTTGGCATTTATGTGTCCTGTGTTTCATGAAATAATAGAGGATTTTATTTTGTTCCCAAAGCTTTACGATTATTATTCAAATTACCTTGTTTTTCAATTTTTTACCGTTATTTTCTCAGGTAATTATTTGAATATATTATGTGTAAAGTGATAAACCCATTGCTTTACAATAACTATCTTAATGAGATCCATTTTCCACCTTACTCGTAACAAACAAGTTATTATTCATTAGATTAGTCAACAGTTTAATTTTAGTTATGTGTGCCCTTGTAATATTTGATTGCTGTTTAAGATTCCATGTTTTGCAACATTTTCTTTAATGGAAATGATTTTTTGAATTTGAACCTTTTAAATTTGCCAGTTGTTATATTCATTGAAAATAGGTACACGCTAAACTAAACGAATTTTGTAATCAGTGCTTGAGTGACTGATATTGCTGGAAGAAAAGCTGCCAAGTAAGTATATGACATATTATACATATATTGATTGCTGCAATGGAGCTGTCAGTATTGTTTTGAAATGTTATAGATTGGCTAACGGTCAACACAGTTTTAAGGCTTCACAGGAAAAAGTTGCGCTTTATAGCAGAGATATTGACCATACATTTTCTGCTGTGAATTTGTTGTTTTAGAATATTTGTTTATACCAAATGGATAGTAAACTTAAACAAATACCTTCTGACCTTATTTATCTCAAGAACAGCAGGAAGAAAACCTTGCTTTCGCAGTTCTATATTCATATTTTGTTAACAAACCTTGTCGTGGTATCTTGTAGGAGCAAACCGGAACTGGCAGACTGATTTTTTTGGTGCTACAAAAGAGAGGCAGTGATAATAGTGCTAATAAATATTGCAAACTGTTTATAATTGATTTAAAAAATTTTAATTTAGAAATTTATAGTAATAGTTAGTGGCATAGTATTATGTTTCTTTGACATTTATTATATTTCATATTTATCTACTCTTTAGTATCAGATTTTTTATTCAGGAAAAATGATTCTATTAAAACAACCCTTAACGTTTTCACTAATTTTTCTAATATTGTTGATGATATTGAGTAATGATTATAGTGTGATAAAAATGGTGATTTAGTTTAAAAATAAAAAGTAATACATAAATATAATAATTTAATATAAACATTTTTTAAGTTAAATTTCATAAAATTCTAATGACAATCAGCTTTGTTTATTTTTATTTATTGTTTATTTAGCAACGCTAACATAAGTATGAGTACATAGATATGTGACTAAACTAAAATAAAATAATAATATAAAAATGTATATAAAATTATATATCTAAAAAACACAATACACAAAGAAGTACGCAATATAAGATACAATTGCACAATATAACTGCAACTGCAATAGACACCATCTAAAAAAATACTATCCTAATTTACACAATTTTTTAAAAGTTCTAAATTGAATAGAGTTTTTAATAGACATCCAGTTAAGCTGTAATTGCATTCTATTTATACTCGCATGTCTGTTACAATTTAATATAATACGCATACATCTATTCTGTAGAATCTGAAGTTTATGTAGGTCAGAATCTTGACACATAAATAATATAGATGAACAGTATTCAAAATAGAATTTAATAATGATGTCCCATAACTTATCGGCTATAGAGCAACCGGAAATAGTAGACATAAAAATATGTCTTAAAAAAATTAAAATAAATTTTCGAAAAATGATGATACATTTAGAACAGTTGGGGATATCGAATTCAAAATTGGTTTAATTAGGTTTTTGGGAGCGAGAAATACGAATTTCGCATTAGTTTCAGGATATTTCCTAGAGGGCGCTTGCTACGTGCTTTGTATTGAGTTAATTCACCAATATTTTTTTTACCTGTACAATTAATAAAATTTATAAATTAAACTATAAAAGAGCCAACATTTTTATGTAAAACAGGGGCTCTTGGTCGATCTCGATATCTTAAGCCGTTTTCCAGATTTTCACGATGAAATGTGTCATTGCACATTATGTCAATGGCTGAAAAATATTTAATTTACAAGTGCGCCTTGAATGTTAACAAAATTTGTTACAGTGACAATTGTTAGTTTTTTCTTTTTTTAGAAGGTATGAAAACCTCTGCCCAGCCAAAACCATTCCAGACCGAAAAGTATTTCAAAAAATATTGAATCAGTTAAGTGAAACCGGTTCGCTTTATACTAAAAATTCTGGTGGACGACCGAAAAGTATAATGGTCGAACAACAAGAACAGATATTGATGGATATAGCAGAAAATTCTGAATTAAGCACTAGGCATTTGAAAGCTTCTACGGGAATTGGTAAATCAACCGTCTCGAGGGCCATTCCTGCAGAAAATTTGTTTCCCTACCACTTTATGCCTGTTCAAAATTTATTACAAGGAGACTTGCAAGCTAGATCAGAATTTTGTCAAAATCTACTAACTAAAATAAACGAAGACCCCATGAAAAGCTGCTGAAAAGCATATTATTTACTGACGAGGAAACCTTTACACGACGTGGAATTTTTAATTGGAAAAATAAACATTACTATGCGTTGCAAAATCCACACGTACCCAGAGACACACATTTCCAACATGAGTTTTCAGTAAATATTTGGTGCGAAATTATCGACAATTTCTTGATAGGTTCATTTCAGAGACTTAATGGAGAGCAATATTTGCAGTTTTTATAAAACTATTTTCTGATCTTTTGGATGGTATACCTCTGAACGTAAGACAAAATATGTGGTTTATGCAAGACGGTGCCCCACCACATTTTTCACTTCCTGTTCGAAATTATTTGAATCAGCATTTTCCACATCGATGGATTGGTCGCGGTAGTTAATTTCTTTAGACACCTCGTAGCCCAGATATTAACCCGTTAGATTTCTATTTATGGGGTCACATGAAGACTTTAGTATACAATGACGATATCAATAGACGAGAAGAACTTGAACAAAAAAATCAAGATGCCGCCACTATTATAAGAGGATATCAAAATATCTTCTTGGATGTGAGACGTAATTTCATAAAAAAATTAAGAAAATGTATTGAGGTAAGCGGTGGCCACTTTCAACATTTACTAGTAAATTAAAATGAATTTGTATTATTTTTTATTGTCAATAAATCATATTGTGTTTTTTACGCAAAAATGCTGTCTCTTTTATAGTTTAAAGTATAAAAAATTCTAATAATTGTATGGGTAAAAAAGTATTGGTGAATTAACTCAACACAAAAATTTTTATACTTGAATATTGCAAAAAAAAAAATTTTTTAAGTAGCTAAGCTATCGCATGAAAATGTAGATAACACTGACAGTTGTCACTGTAATAAATTTTGTTAACATTCAAGGTACACTTGTAAATTAAATATTTTCACGTAAAAATGTTGGCTCTTTTATAGTTTAATTTATAAATTCTATTAACTGTACAGGTAAAAAAAGTATTAATGAATTAACTCAACACAAAGCACGTAGCAAGCGCCCTCTAGGAAATATCTTGCCAGCTAATGCCAAATTCGTATTTCTCGCTCCCAAAAACCTAATTATACAAATTTTGAATTTAATATCTTCAACTATTTTAAAGTTATCATCATTTTTCGGAAATTTATTTTAATTTTCAACACCCTGTAATTCTTTAAATAGTAACATATTAGGCAAGTTTAGCTCAAAAGACATATTTTTATGTCAACTATCTCCGGTTGCTCTATGGCCTGTATATTAAAGCCTTGGTATACTTATATATTTATGAAACTGCTTATGTATGCTTTATTGTATGAATTGTGGTCAAGGTGTATTTAACGAAATCAAGTTATTCAATTAAAAATTGTATTTGGTATCACCAATTTTTAAGGATATTTTTTCCATGGGCCATTTTCATAAAATCTACTTAATGGTCATCCAATTCATGGTTACAAAATAAACCATTATCATAGGTAGATAAATAGATAGATAGATAGATAGATAGATAGATAGATAGATAGATAGATAGATAGATAGATAGATAACACTATATTCACATAAGTTCGTTACAGAGTATGAAACATCGGTCAAGTCAATCTTATTTCTAAGTATACTACAATAAGACTTAATTTACAATATACGTAATATAAACCACATAAATAGAGATTGTATATAAAAAATAGAATAATAGTAATCTGTATAATCATAAAATAAAAAGAACAAGTTAAAAAAGTTTGCATTACCGGAAATGATAAACTTTTAAAAACAAAATTGACCTGTCCGAGCATTTTGCACTTAGATAGTACGAGTATATCTAGAATGTTCCGCCGTCTGCGTTCGCATACGTATGCCATACCATGAGCTTTGCAGACACAACAAATATTCGTGATCCAGCAAATAATTCAAATTCACATTTTATAAAATATATATTTATAAGCCAAACGGTATTTCATATTAAATTTGGAATTACTGCTGCCACCTTGATGCATTCTTATTCTGAATTTAAATGATTGTTTTTTATGGTTCAGTTAACGAGTAGATAAACAAATATCTTCTGTACAACGGTTAAATAATTCATAAATCCAGGTTTAGGAAGTCCAGGCACTTTTCTGACCATTTTCGAAAATTTTTTGTTTATGAGTAGATATTTCTTTATTCACTTTTCATGTAGAAATATATTTTCAACAAACCTTCATACATGATTTGATCAAAAATAAGTTTTCAAAATTTAATTTAATAATACAAATATCTAGAAATAAGGGAAAATATTTAAGGTATCAAAAAATATTTTTTATAATACAATTCATTTTTCCATTTTCTTACATTACACGCAATTAGGTATCGAGTTGTTCCTAATTTTTTTCCATGGATCGGAAATGTTGGGTATAACAACTTTTACTTTATCTTGTTTTGGAAAAATGGATTGAAATTAAAAGTTATTTGGATCTCAAATTTTATTGATGCCACTGGCAATGCTAATAATGCAAGCCAGAGCCGTAGGCCTTTTTTCAGAAATGTTGTCTTCTTGTACTCAACTTAAGAAATTATTTGATCTATATTTTAAAAAATTTTGTTTTTCGAATTATAACATTTAGAGGCTATGGAATCGTAAGAATTAGACCCAAAATGTTGTTTTTTTTTGCAAATATTTCCTGAACCCCTAAGCCGATTTTAATAGAATTTCGTATACATATTTATAAATAGTCTCATGATAAATATGTTAGTTTTATCAAGCGAAATATTCTGCACAAAAAATATACATCACCCTTTTTTAATCGAATATATTTAAAATTAAAAAATTAAACGCTTAGCATCAAGCGACAGTTGTCATTCAATGTTATTTAATTATTGTCACAACTTCTTTTTCTATTTCATTAATTTCGCGAGCCTATCAATGGTAGTAATAGCTGTTTAGTGACGTTTTCTAGTAAATTAACCTTAAAATAAAAAAAGTAAAGAGTACCTTTTTTTTGTGCATAGTACAACTTCGAGTTCGCTGTAAAAAGAAATTTGAAAAAAAAATATTTGAAATAAAATAAATTGCATTATGCACATTTAGCGCCCTCTATGTTACTTGGTAAAACAATTATACAGGGTGGTCCAAAAGTCTGGAAACGGCGAATTTATTTTACGCACGGGTGGAAAATCGGAATTCTGATACTGGGGTCTTTAGTAATTTCGCCTGAGGAATCGAATGGACCCATCAGATTTTGGGCCCGATGGGGCCTTATACGAGATATGAGACCCAACTTTGAAATTTCAAATTTCAAATGCAAACCCCTCTTTTTTATTGCAGATTCGGATTCAGTGGGAAATTTTACATCCGAATTGGTTAAAATCCAAAAATTTTTCGTCCATTTTTGGGTCCTATGCACCGTTTTTTGTTCAAGACCAGGGGGCATAAATCGATATTCGATACTGAGGTCCTGAATTTGGGCCTCATATCTCGTTAAAGGTACCATCGGGCCCAACATCTGATGGGCCCAATCGATTGCCCGAGAAAAATTACTAAGGACCTCAGTACCAGAATATCGATTTGTGCCCCCTGGTCTTGAACAAAAAACGCTGCATAGGATCCAAAAATGGATAAAAAAATTTTGTGTTTTAATCAATTCGGATGTAAAATTTCCCGCTGAATCCGAATCTGCAATAAAAAAGATGGGTTTGCGTTTGAAATTTCAAAGTTGGGCCTCATATTTCGTATAAGGCCCCATCGGGCCCAAAACCTGATGGGCTCATTCGATTCCTCGGGCGGATTTACTAAGGACCCCAGTATCAGAATTCCGATTTTCCACCCGTGAGCCAAATAAATTCACCGTTTCCAGACTTTTGGACCACCCTGTATATAGTCAGACAGACAACACTCATATCTTATTTTATTAGAACAACGAATAGATACACTATCGGTTTTGATAAAAACTCGGTTATACTAACAAATTTACTCACCTTGGTATATCCCCATATCAGACAGGTATAAGTAGATATTTTTTTACTTATATTTGCAAACGCCATAATTTTGGACTCAATTTCAAGGGGCTCTAGAGTCTCAAAAATTAAAATTCAGAAAGACAGAAAAATACACATCAAAAAATTTCTCAAGATCCCGTCTTACCCAGTTTTTACAAACTAATTAATACAAAAGTTTCTGCTTTTTAAGTCATTAATAGTGTCCAATTCGGTGCGATACATTTACATTTTTTAAATATTCCCACAGAAAAAGTTCAAATGATTTAAAGTCAGGAGATCGTGGCGATCATGTTACCAGTCCTCCATCCTTCGTGTATGATAGCCACACTGATGCAATACGCTGTGGATGCTCTGGACCTGCATCTTATCCACGATTCCGTTTCAAATTTCGTTTGCGTTGCCCTATACTTGTACTCACTACACATAGCGGAAAAAGTAGCTGCATTTGGCGCATGTTTATCGGGACATTATTTGAAATCATTTTCACATTACCATAAATTAAAACGATATCCATCAACTCCGAGTAGCTATACACGTAAGCCATTTTTGACACAAAAATATGTAAATACATATCACAAAAACGTTAATACCTACTATAAGCAATCGGATTTTAATATTTGGAATCGCCTGGCTAGAGGCCAAAGTAGCCAAGTGCAAGCGATGTAAAGGTTGAAAATAATACAATTTCAATAATTGTTTACTGTCAAACTGTAAGGATTTTACAAAAAAATTTTTGACGATATTAACTCCATTTTTCATGACGCATCTATTTCTAAATTTTTTTAGATAAGTTGTGAATTTTCTCTGTGTATATTCAAAATATGCACCACAAAGAAGTTTTCCTGTTAATACATTTCACTATTTTCACACGGTTCTTAAAAACCGACGTCAACCGTAAATTATGTAATATAGTGTGCGTACTTGCTACACTTTTTATAACTTCATTGTGAATTATGGGAACTATCGTTAAACTCGACCCAGTTTAATAACACGTACCCACAGGAAAAAATGGTAACAACATCCTCGAACAAAGGAATTTTTGCAACTAATACTAATGTTTTAAACATTATTGAATGTAAATTATGGTCTTAGTAATAATGTAGTAATTAATGTTGATTGGTGCCACGCGTGAAGCATTTTAAAAAGGTTTTACATTTACAATGAACAGGAAGTTCTTCAGGAGCATAGTAATTGAAGTTTCTAATATCGTTGGAATGTGATGAAATCAATACTTAGATCTGTGGTCATGTACATTTTTGCAGCAGTACAATTAAATAAATGTTTTGACATAATTATTTATGCTCGATTTGATTGACTGACAAAATATTGATGATTATACTGGTATAACTAAAAATATTTAATCAGAGCCAAGTAAGCTCTAAAATGCTTACATTTGACACTCATATGTATATTATTTGATGCTACTCATACAGAAACAAAGAAATGTTTCAATGGTGAAATCAATAATTATTTGAAATTAAAACAATCTAGTTAAATACTACCGATAAGAAAACACTACTTCACATTTTGAAACTGAAAATATATGGTGATTCACAACTTATCTAAACAAAATTTGGAAATAGATGCTTCAAGAAAAATGGAGTTAATATCGAAAAAAATTGTTGAATTTTTAATATATTCAACTTTTACATCGCTGAGCTACTGAAGTCTAGCATCATCGCAATACAAGTGATTCCGAATCCTGAAATCCGATTTTAGTACACTGTAAAAAAATAATTACACATTTTAAAACAAAAGAACACAATACTGTGTTAATCGAGGTCCACACGGAATTCTATATATTTTTACACATTTTTCTGTATGTAGCAGTGTGTTAAAGGTTTAATCAACAATCCATTGTGTTAATATAACTTAAGTGTAACTTTTACACATTTCTCTGGTATTTGTATCATTAAAGGTGTAGGCTTTACACATTAACATGTCAATTTTATTGTATAATAGGTATTGATATGGAAGACTCACTTATCTTTTTAATTTGTTAATTATGTTCGTGTTTACTTTCGAAATAATTTTTAATAAATAAATTTGTGAAATACCTACTTTTATTTTGACATTTTCTAGAGGTTCTGCCTATCGTCGAGAATGCATTGAACATAGCCTGAAATGTTCTATTAAACGGCAGAATATATATATTAAAATTTATAATTTCAAAAGCAAACAGGAACATAATTAACAAGGTAGGTGAGGCTCCGGATCAATATATAGAATTTTCAGAATTATGGTGTAATTATAAAATAAAAGATATTTTACTTTTTATGATTTATTTAAAAATTAAAATTCATTTCAAATGAACAACAATCAAGTCTGCTAACAAAATACGTATGTATTAAAATTAACAGTATAATAGTACATATTCTAATAAGGGACTAATAATGTTCTAGTAAATCATAAACAATGAAACAACAAACAAAGATATATTTAGGCACTAGATAATAGAAGTTTACGAAAATTAACTGGTAGTGATCTGAACATATAATTTTCTTTCTCTAAAGTTACAAAAAAGTTAGATTACAGAGTAATCTAAAACTAGCTGACGTTTTAGACTCCTAATATTTTTTATAGTTATATTCTAATTAGTTTTAGCGTTATTACAATTATCAGTAATATTTGTTAGGTAAGTGCTTACCATTTTCCTTGATTAAATCTTAATTTAAATTTAAATATTTTCCATTTGAACACAGAACGAGAGGTAACTGTACACAACACCGCCACATGACCAATATGGCGTAGTGACGTGTGTTGGATCAACTGATATACTGCAGCTGCGCAGTTGTGCTCAACCAATCAGGAGTAGGGATATAGAACATAATTAAGTTGTGTGCGTGTTAAGTTTACACAAAATGGTGTACTTTTAACACACAACTGGTAAATATTACACAAATTCAGTATATTTTATTATAATACTAGTAATTTTAACACGTTTTGTGTAAAGCGTACAAAAAAGCCATAATGTGTAAAACAATTAACACGGAATTTTTACATATCCTAAATTACAGACTGGAAAATCTCGCTTAAACATCAACTTTTTTTACAGTGTATTAACGTTTTTGCGATAGTGTTTTCATTAATTTTTCAAGTATTTTCCGGGTAGACTTGGATGGTGCTACCGAGGGAGCTACATTTATCGCGGTTGTGTGACACGAATGGTGGAAGAGATGGTGGTCCAGCGAATCCACGGCGTATTGCAACATCTGGAGAACACAGTTTAGAAATTGTTGAAGAAAATCCCCGCATAAGTGCCTGGAAAATCGCTCAACAAGTGCAAGGAATATCCCAATCAACAGTGTGGAATTATATTCGTACCATGTACAGGGATTATCACTATTATGTTATGAATGGTTGCAGCAAGAAAATGCTCAAAATCCCAAACTGCTGACATGTTAGTTACAGATGAATCTATTTTTTTTTTCACAGAATGGGATGTATAATAGTATAGTATAATAGTCATATTAGGGATTTTGAAAATCTTCACGCAATTCAACGGGACCATTCCCAACAACGTTTTCCTAAATATTTGGGCAGGGATTGTCAATGACCGCCTGATTGGACCATTCATATTATCTAATCTAATGGTTGGGGTTCAGTATCTCGAGTTCCTTCGAAGTGATCTGCCTAGATTTCTGGAACATGTGCCCTTAGCTGCTTCAATGTGGTTCTTGCACGATGGTGTTCCTCCTCATTTTCAACAACACGTTCGAGAGTATCGGTACTTTCTTTAGATGCTTGCGTCAAAACTGCGTCATTACCTGTATTTCTAAATCATACAACATTTATTTCAAACAGCATAGTTATCTTTGTGATAGTAAAAGTAGTAATAGTTTACAACATATGATGCCATTAGTTGTAGTTAATATTTATTTTCACACAGATATAAGTATTTCTTCAAAGAACCAAAGAACATTTAGATGGGGGAGAAATTTCACTAAAAAAAAATCTTCCTACATAGAAATTATTTCTGCTTCTGACAAGGCCTTCTTAACTATTTAGAAATTTTACTCATTTAAACCTGCATTTTTGTACATTTAAGGAATTTAACGCAATCAACTTTTTTCCTCTTTTCATCTTCATCTGGCAACACAGTCTTTATATAACTACAAAAAATAATATTAATACATTTTTAAATTGGCTTCTGCTATACTATTCAGGTTAAGCAAAATGAGAATATTTGAACTGATTGATAAACTCTTTGGTATATACATTTTTTTTAACATGTATCTAAGTGTATATTAAATATAAGAACATTTAAAATATCTACTAAGTAAAATTACATATATTTTATAATTTCAACCTAAAAATTACAACGTAAAAATTAATACAATTAATAGTGTCGAAAATTTATAAGTAATTATTTTTAGTAATTTAAAATGTCTAATAAAAAAATAAGTAAATATAATATAAAAGCATTTGAACTTAAAACAATTTGGAATTAGGAAACTTCATGATAGGTACAAAGTCGTCCTAGAATACTCTAAAATAACCAGTAATATTACCTACTTCTCTATTTCTATATCAAGAGATTTATCTCCTTACGTATTAAATATGTCTAATCAAATTCATCTTCAGCTCACCAAATTGCAGACATAAATACTAAAATAGAAAGTAGGTGTGGGACGATCGAAGATACATTGTATCCAGGTACATCTAGTCATGTATGTACTTAGTGAATTGTTAAACCTCTGTAATTTGTTTAAAATTGTTCACATAAATAGATAACGTAATTAATATTAAATAACTGATATGAGCAGTCAGTAATTTTATTGCGATTGTTTAACATTATTTACTTTCTTTCTTTAACATGACATTTAAGTTTGTCGTCTGCTTGATCGTTGAACTTTCTAAAATTTAAAGCTATAGTAATATCAGAAATATGGAAATATTTCAGCCTACATATTCTACATATTTAATACGTACTATTTAATATAAATAGAGAATATATTGCTGATATATATCAAAATATATTAGTGACCACATATTTCCCACATGTGGTCATCTTTAGGTATACACTGATAAAAATGGATGCAAATTTCCATGTTTTTTTTACTCTTATATAATATTTACTGGAAATTTTTAAATTACATTATATATTAAGGAAAATTCAAGTAGGTAGGTATATGTTTTTACTTAATAAATTTAACTTTACTTTTACTCGTTTGCTGCGTTTGAGTTGTGTTAAAGTGTGGCAGACAAATATGTACGGTTTATCAATAAGGACTTTTTTTGTGGGATATTCGGAAAAGAGTAAGTATAATATTATATGTTGTGACGTGTGTACTTTCAGTTTATGCCAATTTAAATGTTGCACACCTTTTATAAATATAATAGAAACTGAAAAGGTACAGCAGTTACGTTAATGGTAAGTTTACTATGACTAAAAATCGATTTAAAAATATTTACACACGTCAAATATACAGGGAGTCTGAAAAGTAATGGGACCCAGCTTGAACATAACTTCCTGTGATCGATTAAATAGAACCGATTTAGACAAATTTAGCTGCCAAGAGCGCTCCCTACGATAGGCAGCACTACTGACTCCTTCACAATGCTTGTACTTATCTAAAACATAACTGTACCAAATTTGAACGTAATTGACCGTTTTGTTTATTAATTATGCCCATAACAAGAAAACAATTTTTTTCTTTGAAGCCCTGTAACTTCTAAACGAGGCACTTTTAACTAAGTTTGTCTAAATCAGTTCTATTTGATAAACACCCTGTATAGGTACTCATATCTACAAATATTTACGGAAACCAAGGAATATATACAGGCTGTCTCACATAAGAGGGCCACTCCCATGTATCTCGCTTAATATGCGAGGCACGTCAAAAATCTTTAAATGTTTTTTGTTGCATTTTTGGAGGCCTTTATGCTCGTAAAATCAAATTTTAGATCCACGGCCAACTTTATGAGTAATAACAAAAAAAACTGTAAAGTACTAAAACTTTAAGGCTGTCTAACTTTTTTATTTTAAGATATAGAGAAAATTTATTAGTAATAAATTTTGATTGCAAAATTGATACCTTTCACTTGATATAAACAGATTATTAAAATATCATATGTGGTTCGCTGCACTCTCTAGGCGAACAAAAAAAAAATTCTATGGCCCTCTTATGGGAGACAGCCATATATTAATGTTTCAAGAATAAGATGCCATTTTCTAATGCAAATGAAATCCTTTTGCAATACATTTTTAGAAAAATGAATGAATCCTGACAAGGCTTTCTTAACTATTTAGAAATGAAAATGTAATTCGCATAGTGTGTATTTATTATCGAATTATAGTATCTAATAAAATCTACCATATTTCCAATAATTTGTTCCTGCATATTATATTAAGTAAGTCACTTAAACCTGTCTTTTTGTACATTTTAATAAGCAGTAAATTTGTTAACCTGAGCAACTTTTTTCCATGGCATTAAAAGTAAAAAGTTTTCTCTCATTTCAATTTTATCTGTCGACACACTCTTTATATGACTACAAAAGTAATATTATTAAATTGCCTTTTGTTACACTATTCAGGTTGAATTTGAAAAACTAATGTAAACGTTAATAATAAAATTGGATTTCAGTATTCGGAATCACACAACGCGGATAAAATCCATTCTGATGACGTTAGAAACTATAGTAGTGATGTAAAGGCTGAAAACACTACAACTTTAATAATTCTTTCCTCGTAAACCATAAGGTTTCTACAAAAAATTTACGATATTAACTCCATTTTTCATGACGCATCTATTTCAAAATTCTTTTGGATAAGTTGTGAATCACTCTGTATATTGTTTAAAAGGTAATAATAATAAAGTAACAAACATTATAATTATATTTTCTTGTACATGCGTAGGTAGAAACAGCAAAGGTGGAGAAAGACGATATTGGATTAACATGCATGCATTCTTTGAAATATTTCACGTGCGCCACCTTGCAAATTCTTCCTAACATTCCTGTTTCAATTTTATCGTCATATTCATCACAAAACTTATCCCATAAACAGTCTACCCACATTTGTCGCTCATTTTTGTATTCTTTTCATATGTATGGCAACGTGAAACTAAAACTTCATTAGGAATTGCTCACTGCACTGATCTGTACCAGCCACCTACCTACAGTGCACCGATAAAGTGTTAACCACCCCCCCCCCCCCGTCTTGAAGCTGCTAAGCGGTTGCTGGATGTCTTTGGGGAAAAACAGATAAATTTTTATTTTCTAAATAACCTTCTTTTAAGTTAAGTTATTTATGTGGTCCTTACACACACACCACTAAAATTTTTGTCACAGATATCGAATCTAAATTCTGAGTAGACGATATGGCGATATGGCAGAATGCCTGTCAAACCTTGACGTATCTTTCAAAAATGAAGAAAAACCTCTCGTTAGACTGAATAAAATATTTAACAGTACGTATGATTTCATTTTTCTTCAATAATAATACTAATTTAGTGGAGTAAATGTTCGAAATGTGCTCCCTGAATTACACCTGCAGTATCTGTGTGAAGAGCTAAGAACCCTTGTCGGCCACACCACCAGATAGACCGGTTTCGGGCTTGTTAGCCCTCATCAGTATGCCATAGGTGAGGTGACCGACAATTGAACTGACTGTTTTTTCATGTGTATGTTCACATATAAACTGAGTGGCGCGTCGCCCAGGGTGAGGTCTGCGATTAAGCACCTGCTGTAATTTAGGTCGCTTCCTGCAAGTTGAGCCGCTGAGGCCAAGTAGGAAGTAGTAGACCACTTATATCTCACCTGCAATTTACCTTAGATTCGATATCTGTAACAAAAATATTAATGTTTTATTTAAAATATGAGAGATGACGTCATTTCCGGGAAAACCAGATATCACATAAATGTTGATAACTTAAAAGGAGGTTATTTCGAAAATAAAAATTGTTCTGTTTTTGCCCAAAGACATCCTTTTACCAATTTCAGGGGAGGGGGTGCCACAAGTGGGCACATCATTTGAAATTTTAAAGTTGGGGTTGGTAGAGATTAAGGGAATGAACTTATGGAGTTGGGTTGACTGTCAAAAAAGCTCACCTCAAGAACAAAAATCGACGGATCTCGTCGAATTTTGAAATATTTTTCGGTTTTCTAATTATGGGTGGTGTCAAGTTTTCGTTGGGATACCCTGTATGGCGGACTATAAAGACTGCTGAGTTTACTTTGTACTTATCGAATGAAGTAAATAACCAGTACAACTGTGGAGTCTCCGTTAATACATACCTTGTCTGTGGTAACGGGACTCTGCGTGTCATTCTAGCCTCAAGGTGATGTCTAGTTCATGTGTAATTTCGTACATGGGAATTTTAAATGCGTTTGCCTTGGTAGCTATTCCAACAAACATTGCATAACTGAGCATTACGCATATTCCTGGCCCCGCTATTAATTTTTACAGTTATACCCGTAAAAACTAATAGCAGTTCCCAAATTGTTGGAAACTATGTCAGGCCTTCTTCATTGTCACTGCAAGTTTTTCATAGCGCATATCAAGTCAGTAATTTTAATGATGTATTCATGTCTGCAAATTATGGTATGAGTAATTATATCCAAGGAGTTACAGAGGACTTGACGCAAATTCGGAAAATGAAATAGTAGAATATCAATGTCGATTTAGACAGTCAGTAGTACTAGAAGATGAAATATTTACATTATGGGAGGTACAGGCAGAAAGGTACGAACATCAAAAGGAAACATATCAAATATTTATTGATTTCAAACAAGCATATGATAGAGTCAGAAGAAGTCAACTATACAAAGCACTAAAAGAAATGAATGTAAGCCTTAAAATAATAAATATGGTAAAATTAACTTGAATACAACAAAAATAGTACCAGAATAAACGGAAAGTTGTCGGAAAGATTATCATTATCACCATTTTTGCTTAATATAGTCATAGAAAGAATATTCAGATGCGTAAACATAAATAGATCTAGCTTAATATACCACAAATGACACCAGTGTCTGGCATTTACAGATGATATTGTACTTTTAACAAGAAGTAAAATAGAGTTAACAGAAACATTCAAGAAATTGATAAGATCAGAAGAAAACATGGGATTAGTAATCAACCAAACTAAAACGAAATAGATAGTCTGACAGGGATTTTGCAAATCAAATATTAAGAATTACTACAAATGAAGCAAAAGTATTCTACATATTTGAAGAAGTTGGAAAATTTACATGTCTAGGAACGACATTTACTAGAAAACCGAGTTTTCAAGAAAAATTGATGAGTTGGAGCTCTTAATAATATATTAAGAAATAAAGGTATATCAAGAGGTCTCAAAATTAGAATATATAGAACACTTATAAGATCAGTGCTGACTTTTAGATGTGACATATGCACATTAACTATACCAGAACAAAATAGTTTAAGGATATGGGAAAGAAAACTTTTGAGGAAAAAGTAGGTGATGTATAGGCAAGAACAACGAATAAGCTCTTTAGGCTCATTAAATAGAGATTTAATTATAGCAGTAATAAAAGCCCAAACTTAGATGAATGGGTCATATAAAGACCGATTTGGTAATTTTTTTAGTTTAGTGTAAATTTTATGAATTAATTAAAATTCTAGATTTTACCTATTAAGATTTTTTATTAAATATTCCTACAATTTTAATATTATACAGATAAAATGTGTAAAATTTTACACCACATTCGGTAATATCGATTTTTTACTCTGCAATACCCTGAAGAGAACTTGTGTAATTGTCACAGTGAAGATATTTATAACTTTCTTAAAAAAAATATACTACCTCTAAAAACAATCGTGTATTCTCGAAAAAATTGCGTTTAAAATTACGTACAAATACAAAGTTTTGCTTGTGTTACATTTAATACCCCTACCTAAATAAAAAATCAGGAAAATTAGCCCCTTACCCTTACTACCTCTTCTGAACGAATACAACCACCAGTTGCCGTCAAGAATTTATAGCAGAACGTTAATTAAAAAAAAATAATCTCTCATGTTCCTAAAAATAAATAAATTTTATCGATGCAACTTCTTTAAGAATGTCAAGTTTTCGGAATATTAGGTATTTTGTGCTGCGCATGTATGAAGAATTTTAAGAGTTTCAAAATGTCCGTTAACTATTAAAATTGACAAATTTAATTTAGTATACAATACAGTATGCGCCAAAAGTATGGAATAAATTCAATAAAAACGAAACAATTATTTTTTGGGAAAAATCCTCGAACAGGTCGATTTTTAATTTAAAAAATACATATTTTAGCGTAAAATGCGATTTTCAAATGTCATTTTTTTTTTCGAATAATGACGTCATCAATTTTTTTTTAAATGGGAACACCATATTTTTTCCCTTGATTCTGAAAGAGCGTTTAATTCTCTATCAGACAGTACTAAAATTTTGCCCTCTTACATAGGAAAGTTTTCGAGTAAATGACGATTGAATGTTAGAAAACGTAAATTTTATCCATAAAAAAGTAACAATTCTGAGGTATGTAAAATAAAATACAATTGATTAAATTTTATACTTAAATTAAATGTTCGAATTGCCATCCACCAACTTCTTGACAATGCGCAAGTCTGTGAAGAAATTCTTCTTGCACATTATGAATGATTTCTGAGGTAACCCAGCGTATTTCGTCCCGAATGCGATTTTGAAGTTCTTCTAAATTATGTGGTTTATTAATGTACACTTTTGACAAGTATCTCCATAAAAAATAGTCAAGAGGTGTAAGATCTGGCGATCTTGCAGGCCATTCTATCGGTCCGCGTCTGCCGATCCACCTCCCAGGAAAACAGTTGTCCAAAAAATCTCGTACAGGGCGCGCATAGTGCGGAGGTGCACCGTCTTGCTGAAACCATATGGTATCGTCATTTTCTAGAAACTCTAAATATCTTTGTCCTGTAAGGGTTCCTTCAAAGAAGAAAGGCCCTACTATTCTGTCATCAACTATTCCAGTCCACACATTTAATTTCTGAGGGTGTTGGGTATGTGCTTCTGTCATCCAATGAGGATTTTCCCGACTCCAATATCTGCAAGTTTGATGGTTTACTGTACCATTCAGACAAAATGTGGCCTCATCTGAAAAAAGTATTTGCCGGTGTAAATTTCTGTTTCCTTGACATAAATCCATTAGAATTTCAAAAAAGTGTAAGCGGCGATCGGGATCATCTTCATTGAGTTCCTGCACAAGTTGAATTTTGTAGGGATGATATTTTTCCTTCCTCAAGATACGTAGTAGCACTGTGCTCTGACTAGTGTCATTGTTTAATGCAACCAATCGTGAAGAATTATGAGGATTATCCACCATACTTATCAAAATGTTCTGTTTGTGATTTTCATTAATGCTTGGACATACAGGTTTTGGAATATTTACAACATTGCCAGTTTCTCTAAATTTAGACTCTACCTTACTGAGTGGCTGATAGGGCGATCTGGATATTTTTCATTAAAATTTCAATTCTTTGAGTAACAGTTAAATGTGCCATAATACTTTAAATTGAATAATAATTTCTATGTCGCTTACAATACTTATTAGAAAGTCGGTGTGACAATGACACTTTGCAAAGATTTTCACCTACGTGATCCATACAAGAACTATGGAATTCGAAAAACTAAACTTGATAACGTTTTTGCTTTATTTTAATTGATTTACGTTTTCTAACATTCAATCGTCATTTACTCGAAAACTTTCCTATGTAAGAGGGCAAAATTTTAGTACTGTCTGATAGAGAATTAAACAATCTTTCAGAATCAAGGAAAAAAAATATGGTGTTGCCATTTAAAAAAAAATCGATGACGTCATTACTCGAAAACAAATGACATTTTAAAATCGCATTTTACGCTAAAATATGTATTTTTTAAATTAAAAATTGACCTGTTCGAGGATTTTTCCCAAGAAATAATTGTTTCGTTTTTATTGAATTTATGCCATACTTTTGGCGCATACTGTATAATAAAACCACCTACTTTAATGGTTGTGAGAAAACAACTTATTATTTAGGCAAAAAGTTGTGTTTTATGCAGGTACTGTAGGTACTTGTTTTAATAAAACTGTTAAGCCTTATTATCATGAATAATATTTTTTGTGGCAAAAACTTTGTGTCTATCTATTCCTTACTATCTACAATAATCTTCTTTATAGGTCATCGTCTTGTTCAAACCAATCATCGTAGAAGGCAACTGCTCTGATTTGTATATTTGACACCAATTCTTAGTTTCAAATAAAATCACTGCCATAATCCCGTTTGATGACCTGAGTATACACCCACAATCGAAATATAATGGAACATTTAACCGCTTCTGCTAAAACTAGAAAATAAAGTAGTCGATTCATGCCTACGGTTATAATATATTGACCTTAATTTGAGAACTGAGTGAGTCATATAAAAAATGCAAATTAGTACGCTAAATATTCGCGGTCGCAACGATTAACTATAAACAACTATAAAAATATGTCATAAATTGAAAATTCACGATGTGATAAAATGTACGTGTTTATGGTATACCTATTGCAAAAACTATTAGAGCTCAAAATTAGTTATACTTTATATTATTTACATTTTCACAAATTTATTGATAACAATAAGCAAGAAATCCTTTTATTTCATACTAATACGTTATAAACAAATAAACCCTTAGTTACCGTAACTATAAATATGTTCACAACTACCTTGGGAGTTATACTAAGTAGCTATAACTCCCTTTAATGTATTTACAAAAATTAACCAACAATTATTGTCGAATTTTCCACTGAAATAATTTCCCGATTTGCAAAAATTTTCCGTTGAACTGTTATCACTGCTTATGACTGTAGTCAAATATGAAGTCGATGTTTCGCTTGTTTTATGTGACATGCCAACCAACATTCTTGCAGGTTTATTTTTCAATTACATGCTGTCGACCAAATATCCTTCTGCTACCTTTGAATTTCGCCACCTACCATGGCTCTTCAATGTCGTCATATTTGTTCCTGCATTGATCAAGGCAGACAAAGCTTCTGGATATGACAAACCCATAAGAAAACTGTTTGCAATTCTTATAGTTTAATGAATTACCTTATGCAGTAAATATTCTTTATCGGAAGATTCTTCAGAAATTTGACAATGTCATCCCGACTAAACACTTTTTGGCGCTCATAGCCTTTACTTTTTCTTTTCAAAACGCTTCCAATTCATGAAACTTTCTCCCATCTGCATTATTATAAATTCCCATCATATATTTTGACATTGACCACTTAGTACACAGGGAATTATCATATTCTTTTTTATACTTTGTTGGTAGTAGTGCGTCATGAGTTTTATCAGCCTTTTGTAACAAATCGCCTGAAATCTCACTTCTTTCCAGGTTTTCATTCATTTTCACAAACTTGTTAAAAGTAAGATTTTATTTTGTGAGTGAAGATGATCGCTACGCTCGTTTTTTAACTTCACGAACAAAATTAAATTACTTTTAACACGTATATCATACACTATTTTTTCTACAAAACAATCGGAAGAACTTTAAACTCAATAAAAATAAGAAATCAAAAAATACCACACAGATCGCAATGTTTATGAACCAAAATTTTCGTAGCAACCAGTACTGTTGTTAGTTACGGAAAAAACGCAAAAATATTGACAGCATTTTCTAGTAATATTATAAGTATAATGAATAATCTCGATAATGAGCGTAACGAATCCATCTCTGCTGAAATCGAAGAAGCCGCCAGTCGAGCAACATTGGAATTATTGCGAGCGAAATCAAAGGAACAGTACGAAATCGCTTATAGATGCTTTTCGGAATGGTGCAACATTAAAAAGGTCTTTTTTTTTACTGTTTTAGAAAGGTATTTTAAGCTAATATAAATCAAATATTCTACAATTCCTATCAATGAAGTCATATGTATGTTCTCTGATACCAAACATCTAGGTATGCTAATGAACAATTCCACAGACAAAGCTCTATTCAATAATTATTATCTAAAGAAAATAATCTAATTTACTCACTCTATAAAAATGTAACTTCACTTTTTTGGCAGTGGGAACACGACAAATTCAACCACAATAGATGAGATCTGACCTATTTCTGCATTTTTAGAGAAATGTAACGAAAGTGTTTTACTGGCATATTTTGAGGAAAAAGCCAAGATATGGAAATCGTCAACGCTGTGGCCAAATTATTCCATGATCAAAACTATGTTAAAAATAAAGCAAGATCAAGATATAAGCAAACATTATAAACTTATTGCTTTTTTAAAACAGAAAGATGAAGGATATCAAGCAAAAAAGTCAAAAGTTTTGACGAAGACGCATATCGACAAATTTTTCACAGAAACAAAAGACGAAAAGTATCTGATGATGAAAGTCGCAGCAATAGTGGGTGTCTTCGGGGCGTGTCGCCGGGAGGAATTGTGTCAGATGACCATCGACAATATCGAATATTTGAGCACTTCGGTTGTTGTGACCATACCAGATACTAAAACGAAAGTGCCTCGGACTTTCAGTGTTGTTGGTGAATTCTATTTAAACTTTTTTAGAAAGTATATGGCACTCCGGCCACCCAACGCTGACCATAGACGACTTTTTCTTAAATATATGAAGAATAAATGTGTGAAGAATCCAGTCGGAATTAACATGTTTGGTAAAATGCCTGCCGACGTTGCAGAGTTCTTGAATCTACCAAATCCTCAACTCTATACCGGACACTGTTTTCGTCGTTCATCGGCGACATTGTTAGCAGATTCTGGTGCAAATCTTACTACCATCAAGAGACATGGAGGATGGAAATCTTCGACGGTAGCTGAAGGCTACATTGAAAATTCACTGGAACAGAAGAAGGAAATTGCGTGCCAAATACTTCCTACTGCTGCAACTACTAGCAAGACCACCAGTACTACCAGTAGTATTTCTACAGAAAATAGATGTGTCACACATGTTGACAGTAAAACCAACTTAAGTATGATGACTCCGCAGGGAATTACAATTTCAAACTGTTCTAATTTTACTATAAATGTTAAAAGTAATAACTAGTTAAAATGTTGGTTTGTACTTATTTTTTTTAAAAAAAGTAACCTACTTTTAACACGCGTGTCAAAAAATGACATTTTTAACATCAAAAATGACAATTAAAAAGCCCACTTTTAACAGTTTTGTAGAAAAAAATCTTTATCTATCACGTGAGCTTTTAGATATTAATAATCTCGGGCAAATTAACAATCCCTCGGGATTGCAATCTGTTACTCTCGATAATTAACATCCTCATAACTCCCTTGATACATAAATAACTATTACGTAAGGATTGAGTTGTTACAAGAGAAAATGAATAATAAATCAATTTTGAACGTAATTTTCAAATGCAAAAGTTCCAAAGAAACATCAATAGAGGACAAATTTTTGTGGTATATGTAATTAATATTATATAATACACTACTATGTTTACATACAGTTATTACAAAAGCGAGTGATAAGTTCAGATTTTGCTAATATATCGGATTGATGTATATTTATTAGAAGTGTGAAATACCTACCCAAAAATTTCTTGGTCATATCTTTCAAATCATTTTCTCCAACAATTTAAAAGAATAAAGGTAGTCCACTGAAAGGTTGAGGATGAGGATAATGGAGATGAAAATATCAAGAATAAAAACAAAAAATTCTAATAAATATGAGATCGTAGATGCCTCCCTAACAAGATACAGGGCATCAAAGTTTCTTTAAAATTATAGGTACAGTATTTTCAATTACTTCAAAACGCATTTCTTTTTCATATTTATCTCGTGCAGTTAGCACCTAAAGACGACAACAGTGACGTAGGAACCAATGTAATAATTTTTTTAAAAATAGTTTATACACCACTGCTAATTTTGTTAAATGGACATAATTTCCGTGTAGAATTAATCAATTATCTATCAAATTGGAAAATTTTGATAAAAATCAACCACACTTCTAATATAACAATACCAACGTATTTCATATTTTTTACATACTATATTCTGTAAAGAATTACGCTAGGTATATATTTTCATAACAAATAACCTTTCTAAAATAACATAGTTTTAGAAAATTCGTTGTTTAACTGAAGATAGCGACTTTTACATTATAATGCTTGATGGTATGAATATTTTCTTTATCACCTGCAGGTCTATCATCATTAAATAAATAAATAATTAATTATAATATTATAATTAATTTTATTTTACTAAAATACTAATGGTTTCTAAGTTGCAACTAATTATAGCTATGCATTACAAGTTACATAACAATATAAAAACTTGCTTATTATGAAACACTAGCACTAGCATTCCATATTCAGATATTTCTTTAAAAAAGTGCACTCTATACATAATGCAAAGTGCTACTACTTATTTATGCAGGTTTACGTAATATTTTCTTATGTTTAAATCATAAATTATTACGAGTCTTTACATATTTACCGTTACCAATTATTGCTGTTATATTATAACTTGTATGTGGGTTTATATCTACTTTTCATTAACTACTCTACTAATATTAATTGAGGTTTGCAGAAACTGATAACATTTATCGAATCCATAAAATGAATGTTTGAATTGTACCATATGCATATAATTTTGTAGAACATTGGACAGGGCGCAACAAAATAGTAGGTCTTATTAACTGCGTATTTTCGGTGACAAATTATGATGATTTAACCCTACTTTCCTATATACCAAAATGTCTTCCTTAAAAGGCACAGGGTGTAAAAGTTCTTTTTACAATGCTTCACGTATAGTGTTAGCAATCTTGTTTTGTTTTTTTTTGGTCTTGTCTTGGTCTCAAATGAGATTTGAAAGCTCGAATTGTAAGACAAGAGAAGATCTAAAATGAAAGCGTTGAGAGACAAGACATACTATTACGGTAAGAACTCTTCCAATTAAAGGATGTCCAATATATAAAATTATTTTGAAAATCAGTTTATTGAGTTTAGATACTCTAGGTCCAGTTCTACTAAACTGAACTAGTTGTACTGCAACTGACTGAAAGAACTCTAATTCTGTTTCACCTATTAATTCCATTATTTATAAGTTATTATGTAAAAGTAGCCGTTTTTATACTTTATAACGTCTATCAGTCGACCACTGTCGACGATCGACCATATTGATAGTTACTTGTTCCGAGGGGACCGCAGGCGACAGATAGTAACCATCAGTTTTATCAAATCATCATCATAAAGTTCTATTTTTTCCAGTTGTATACAAAAGTCTTGCAAGAATCATGCAAGTAGGGTTGTTACCTTGCCCTACGTTCAATTAAGGGCATTGTTATACCTTTTGAGATCCTGAAATTCTCAAGTAAGGATATTCTTCTACGGGGGTTGTGTCCATTCATTTACATTGTATTTCAACACATATCTTATGTCCTTATGTCCCTATCATTCTATTTTATTATGAATTTAATCATTTCAGTCAGATAAAGGCATTTGTAGTGTAAGTAAGAACGGGTGCACATAAGCTGAAGGTTGCAAGAAAATAAATTTGCGAGACATTTGTAAGACAAGACATAATTTTGCAAGATCGAGTAAGAACAAGACTTTAAAGAAACTACGTACCATAAAAGAAAAACAAATATGAGAGTGAAAATGCTACATCAAAAACTATGCCACAGTAAGTAGCAAACTTTTGACACATTGAAAATGAAAACAGTTATCATGGATTAAATAAAACACCTCATCTCATGAATTTGCTTATGTATTTATATAAACACTGATAAAAGACAACTTAACGCATAGATGGAAAATATTTTTAGAAACATATATAACATCGTTAACAATCGTCAATACGAACGGCAGTGCTCCGGCCGGAAGAGTTGTCATCATCTGAGGAAGACGAATGTTTTGAATGTCTTAAACAATTTACATCAAGCAAAGTCTTGACTACGGTCAAATTTTTGGAATAGAATATTTAAACTATTTTACGATATTTCTTGTAAAAAACCTATAGCGTTAAACTAGTTTTGCCGAAAATTATGTATCGTCCTTTAGCTCGAAAATAATAAAATATACCATCCTACCAGCCTCAAACACACACAACTAAAGAAAATAATGTGGTCATCCCAAATGGACACCCTTATCAACACATCACCAACACTCTGCCAAGTCAATGAACAAATTTTTTTGGCCTTAAAAATCATATACATGATTTGCCACCCCTGTCTTATATGACCTGCCTGATGAAAATGCAATTTTTTATGCTTGAATGCTCAAGCAGTAAGTTCCAATTTAACGACACTAAAATCACTCCCACAGACCCACCCTTGCACCCAGCGGTCGCGACCGGACATTTGTTACTCTTTATAAGTTTGTAGGTATTTGAGTATCATATGACCTCTTTAGCTTATAGTTATTTGGCGGTTCTTTCTTAAAATTACATATTTTCCTAATTAATATGTTACTATGCGTTACACTACCGATTCAGGAAACATATCCTACGTCAAAATTTTTATATATATATATATATATATATATATATATATATATATATATATATATATATATACACACACACACACTTATGGACAATCAAATATTGCGTACCTAGTTTACCAAATCACTTTTGCTGTTCCTTGAGAATTTCAAAAATATTATTGTTATAATTTACGGATATATGCTTGTGAGGATATTTCTGTTTTTTTTTTTTTTAGTTGAATAGGTTTGCTCGACATTTGTTTATTTCATAAATCGTAAAGTGGATAATAATGGATCAGAAGAATATTAGAATTTTATTCGCACGCCCAGTACCTTAAAATTAATTACAAATCTCCACCGCGTGAGAATAGGGCGTGGCCTGGCGCTACGTCACTATACGCATATGCCCAGTGATTGCGCTTGTTACATGTATTTTCGGAATATTATTTGTGTTGCGTACTATTTGTTCGATTCAATATGAATGCAAAAAAGAATGTTAAGTATTATATAGTTTCAGAATGTACAAATACAAGTACAAATGTTTCGGAAAACTTATTTATTTGTTTGGCAATTAACCAAAAGTAAAGAAGAGCATGGCAATGTGCAATGCAGAGATATGATTTTGTATTTGACCGTTGAGTGAAGATTTTGTTATGAGGATCAGTTTAATGCGCGTTTATTTTGTAGCATAAATACTGGTATATGATTATTTTGTTCTGTAGAGAGTATCAGAATGAACTTGTACATCCTACCATTAACTGAGATTCTTTCGTCTGCCCTTGTTGTTCCTGGGTTACGCTTTGTGGTGAGCGGAACCGTTCTAAATACCCCAAGACCCGCGCGTATATTGATTTCAGTTCCAACTTGTAATATATTGTATTGCAGATGAGCCTCGGATAATGGTGGTTTTTCCAGGCGTCATTTAGCAGCCTTTGTATAACGATAATTTAAATGTTTTGAATAAAATTGCAAATACAGGTAAAAAATCAAATAACTAATTTTTATATCTACTCGTATTTCCCATAAATATAATCAAAAATTGAGGTTTTCAATACAAAAATAAGCAGTATAATTTTTTTATTTTAGGAGAACACCAATTTTAACTTTGCCATTTTTATTATTACTTTTTGCGTAATTGCGTAAAGTAAAATATAGAGTAATAATATATTTACATAACAGTAACCTAATATAATAATTTGGTTGCATATCTTCTATTCGTCAATTCATTCATTCAATTCAACCTAAATTACACAAAATAGGAAAAAATATTTAATTTGCTTATAACGTTATAACGTTAGTTCCTTCGTTTCTGTACCGATATACACTTTAGCTCTATTAAATTAGTCCATAATATCAACTTCTGGTAGATTGTCAGGATCAACTTTGACTAGTACCATATGTATCTTATGAAATTTTAAGGTCATAATAAGAATATCGAGTACTATGCAAGAACTCATAAAAATCGTGTAAAACAATTTCACGGAACAAGCTTATTGTATTGTTCAGTCAACAATTTTCTTCTGTATGTCCAAAATCAAAAGTGACTAAGACGTATTGAGTAAGGACAGCTATTTAAGCGTACAAAAAATATACTTTTTTCAATTGGCCAACATCTCATCTCTAACCATTTACTAATCTTACTAATAGCGCAATTAATTAATTGTCATTAACCTACAAACCGTGTCTCATTATGTGTCACAGTGTTTCCCACAATGTAAATAGTAATTAAATCCTGCGACATAAATATTATTTGATGCATCAGCAGTCATACTAATGAAATCAGCTTTCTATTTCCGTATTTTTGTAAACCACCCAATGCTGAAAGCTCTTTTTCAACGGAGAAAGTGTTCCTTGCATTCTTGTTATTTTACCACAATTTTCATTTGAATCCGCCACAAGGAAACAATAACGCATAATAGTATATTATGATGTCTAATTACAAAGCAATTTTCCCAAGCAATCTGTGAAATGTGCGTTTATAATTGAGTTAAGGATTTCAAATTTCTACAATACATAATATGTTAATGCAAAGCTTTGGAAGTCTACAAAAAAGTAATGAATATAGAAATTAAAGTACATTTTCCACATATAAAAAGTCTTCCAAGTCTATACTTTGTTCACCTGCAGGTGATTTAATAAAATTATAATCATACATTTTTTATGAGGTGTCGACAATTTATTGTGGGAAACAACTACTCTGATCTATAAACTATGCTGCGACCTGTATTGAATTATACTCACAATACATAGATTTCACATTTTTCATTTACTAGTTTTTGTAATTCTTATTTTATTTTAAAGATACTAAGCTAACTCAAAAACAAATGTCTTCTACTTTTTATCTCATAAAAGTACGTTCTTTGATGTAAATTATACCGGGTGGACCATTAATAATGGGCCATAGATCAGAGGCAACATCTTTGGGCTATATATAACTAAAGTATCAAAGTTGAAACTATTTTTTCGTTATTTTGCAATACCCACCTCAAGTACCGAACAACCCATTGTCACCAAATTTGGTACGGGAACATTTTCTTAAGAAAAGGAATTATAATTTATTTGTTAAATCAGGTTTGCTATAGAGAGCACCTCATTAGCAATGCTTGATAATGGATTTCTCTCTTATATTTTGTTGACGAAACGTTCTGATTCGGTTGACTACAAAATATTATCTGGATGTTGTTTCTACGTAAAATAGGTACACTTGGTAGCTCTTAATAAGATAAAATAATTCCTATCGTTTTCGAGAAAACTGCCTTAAAAGTTTTCTGCTTATTGTCGACCTCAAAAATGGTCTGAAATTTATTTTTAGAAAATTTTGATTTCAACACCCCGTTCAAAAAGCAACATAACTTCATTTGTAAATGATAAATCAAAATAGTATTAATAATAACTACATACTTGATTTTTGAATATTTACTAGGGAACAACCAAATGTATTTTTTCCTGTGAGGAAATCTCTTATGAGCAGAATTAGAAAATGCATAGAAATTCATTTGTCGTATTATAAGACCTATGTTCTGAAAATAAATTTCAATAATATTTTTGAAGTCGCCTGTAAACAGAAATCTTTTAGGACAGTTTTCTCGAAAACGGTAGGAATTATTCTACTTAATGTACCTTTTTTATGTAAAAATGAAGCCCGGACAAGATTTCGTAGTCAACCGAATCAGAACATTTAACCAACAAAATTTGATTGAAGAGAAATTCATCATCAGGCATTGCAAATGGCGCCCTATGTGACCGAACTATAAATTATGATCCCTTTTCTTTAAAAGTGTTTCCCTACCAAATTTGGTGACAATTGGTTGAGCGGTACTTAACTGAATACAAAAAACGAAAAAATAATTTATACTTTCACACCTTGTATCTTTTTCTACAGCAACGTTTTACTAAGACACTCTATCTTCACATTATATCCCAAAGATGTCGTTCCTGCTCTATGAACCATTATTAATGGTCCACCCTGTATAGATCTAAGACAGATCAGATTAGACTAATTAGCTACAATCATCATATTCTTACTTGTTCTGAATTTTTTCAGCTAAAAAAATACGTTATTTTTTAAGTTTCTATACATTTGTAATATCTACTCTAATGTAGAATATTTTCACAGAAATTGAAGAGAGTGTTGGATGCTGTAAATTGATTACTTACTGTAACTACTCCAGGGGTTCTATTCTTGTGAGACAGAACCATATAATTCCCAGTTGAATTTAAAGAAAGTCAGTCAAAATATACTATTTTGATTTAAGTTGTTAACATTGGTCGAACTTTTTTTGAAATCTCCATTTCACATTTAAACAGAAAGTATATCAAACAAATATTCGAGAAAACAGTTTGACCGTACAACTAGTTTTTATGGAGACTCTCAACTATGTTCGTGAATTTTGCCCGCAACTTTCACTGCCACTTCAATTATATTAATCAGATGGGGAATGTGGCCTATCACTGTAGCACATTGTTATGTCTACCTTGAGCTAGTAACTAGACCAATAAATTGGTAGTAGTCAAAAATATATCCTAATTTTGTATGCAGTCACTGCTGAGTTTTTGAATTCAAGTACCTCTATTCTATTTTCACTCGAATATTCTGTAGTATATGTTGTTGCGCAAAGGACTCGTGCTTGTAAATGTCTTCGACAAATAAGATATTTGAAATTAAGGAAGACGCTGTAATCTGAACTTTATTCAAAAAGTGTTGTATAACAAAACCAAAACGTTTTTGATGCGATACGAATATATCGAAGCGCTCAAATATTTTTTGACATAACCACTGTCAAAACTAAAACAGTCTTTTCTGTAAAATTAATAATAAGACACCTTGAATGGTGGTCATACTTATTAATAGTCTTTTCTAAAATCTGCTATATAATTTTTTCTATAAAGCTTATTATATGCTTATATTTTGCAATATGAGTTAATATCTATAATAAGTAGATATAATGATATGTAGCAGCTAAAACAGTCGCCTATAAACAGATGTCATCGCGAATATTTTAGTCCTTCAGTAAGTCCTGCATGACGCTACCGTCATTAAGATTAAATCTACAAATAACATTTTATATGCCATCGAAATGTTTATCATCTACGGCTTCTAACCAAGTAACCCATCTAGTTATAACTGGTTCGGGAATCAGAGGTATGCTTGGTAAAGCCTCCTTAAAAGCATCCCTTCTTGTAGGCACCTTAATGAAAACCTTTTTAATAATTTAAGTTTCTACGAAAGGGAAAGTTTCCCTTATTTCCTCAGCTACCCGATTGACTGCGTAAGCAGCACATGTGAAATGTATAATTTTTGTATATTTTTGAGATAAAAATCTGTCCTGCTTTTAACATGTATGTGGCTGCAAGAACGTTATTTGAAGCATCAGTCAATAATAAAATTTATAATAGTTTCGTGATTGGTTTTGTCCAGCACCTCAGAAGCCAGTCGGTGGCTATCACCAGAAGTATCACTTTTACCAATTACCACCAATTAAAAAATTAGCTACTGAACGTCCATAGACCTTCGTCTATAAGAAACAAACTAAATTGTCCGCAATATGTTCGCATATTGATTTCAGTACATTATTGTAAGAAAAGGTCATAAGAGATAGTCAGTTGAACAGAGAAGGACATATATTGTTTAAAAGTCATCAAATTGTAAGGTATACAGATGACATGGCTATTATTGCTAGAGATAGCAGGGAATTAGAAAAAGTAACGAGAAAACTTGTGGAGGAAGCACGTAAAGTGGGATTGCAGATATATCAAGAGAAAAGTAAGCTTTTGAGAATAGGAGAACAAAAAAAGGATACCAATTTTAAATTGAGAACAGAGCATGGAGAGGTGGAGTTTGAGGAAGTTCAAGAATATGTGTATTTGGGGGCGTTAATAACAGCTAACTGTGATGAGGAACAAGACATAAATAGGAGAATAATAAAAACAAACAGAAGTTCGGCAGCAGTCAACCACTTATTGAAATCAAAAAATTTAGGAAATTTAGAGGAGTAAAATTTAGAATGTATAAAACAATTTTGAGACCGACAGCGCTGTATGGTAGTGAAACCTGGGTTCTCAATACGAAGTCAAGAGAAAACCTTTTAAGGTGGGAAAGGAAAATCTTAAGGAGAATTCTAGGGGGTAAGAAGACGTTGGAAGGCTATGTAAGGAGAAACAATGAGGAAATATATGCAATGTACCAGGCACCAACAATAGACGAATTTGTAAAAGCCAGAAGAGTGCAGTGGCTAGGGCATCTAGAACGTATGGAAGATGAAAGGGCAGTTAAGAAAATAGTAGGGAGTAAACCTAACTACAAGAAAAAAAGAGGTAGACCGAGGAAGTGATGGAGAGAGGCAGTGGCAATAGATCTAAGGGAAAAAAATGTAACGGATTGGAAAAGAAAGGCGAAGGACAGAATGGAATGGAGGAGAATAACACAGCTCTGGGCCTAAAAGGCACGTAACTTGGGATTCTCTAGTTTGTTTAATGAAATATTGCTTGTAAGGAAGACGTTTGCAAGTTCATAGAAAAATACAATCTTTGGCGCTGGACGAAGCATGATTCTTCAAATGTATTGTCATTTTAGTTTGATCAGAATAATTTACAATGCGTTCACATACAGTACAAAACAGATCAGTTCCCTTTAACCTTTGGAATCACGGTCAAGCCACATTTGAAATAGTTTCCGTCTATTTATTCTCAGCTAATAGTTGTTAATGTAAATTATGTTATTATTTATTAATAGTTATTTAAATTTACACGGCAAATACAAATCAGCGGACGTAAAAAGAAACGTATCGATGCAACACCGACTATTACAGCGTTCCGTAAATAACAAAAAACAAATACGCATTTCTACCCTGTTAGAATACTCCGCGCTAGCACTCACTATAATAATAAGCTATCATGTGATCTGTTTAACAAAACAGGAGGTTAGCAGTTAATTAAAATTAACACACTGTATAAACCAATACGGAACACCCTATGCAAACAAAAATTCTTTAACCAAAACAAGCCATTAACAATTAATTTTCCCGTTACATATCCATGTATTAAGTATATAAGACGTACACTCTATGCAAGCGAAGAACCCGGAATTACAATTGATACAATATGTAAATTTGTTATGGTATTGTTTTTTACAGTACATCACATATCATGTTATACATTTCGAACTGTGCAGGTCCGTTAATAGCTTTACGGTAATAAAACACCTTGTAAATAATTCTTAAATAGGCATGGAAGTACGGACCAACTCCTTGTTGCGACACAAATCAACGAACTGTAATTCTTAAATTGTTATTTGCTTCACGTACGACATGTGGTGATATTCATTTTGATCCGGATAGCAAAATATATGTATTTTATTCAGAATTGCTAAATTTCAATTATCATTTTGCATGGCGTATTCCAGTTTTCCTTTTGAATGGAACAGTTTTGTTCATTGGCATTCTACTGGTAACAAATATATTGCGTTATTGTTAGACAATACCAAATTTAAATTATTTATATAGTGTTAGTTCCAGAAGCGTGTTTTTTGTAACATATTATTGCAACGTGTCTATTTCTTTTTCATATATAACACATATTTTACATATGGTTTCAATAATCTGTATATAACTCTAAATGCATAACTATATTCTATATTTTATACATTGGAGTATACATGTATATCCCCCCATATGCTTGGTGTCAAAAGAATGTTATAACTTTACTGACACGAATTCTAGGAAAATTGATTTTTATTAGCACAAATACCTTTACAATAAAGTAAAAAAATAACTGAAAAGTGTTAATAATAATAATCTAATAACAAATTTATTCCAAAAAGAAACCCATTGCAATGATACTAATGATACAATGATATTAATTACCAATGAAACTAAGTGAAATACACGACATACAGTATTTAAATTATCTTTAAAAATATCACAATCCTTAACAGTTCTATTGTATAAATTACACATTCAAAATATTGCCGACTTAGCTAAAAAGTTAGTACTAGAGAAATAATAATAGAATAATCTTTGTTGCCTTGTATTTGAAAGAAAGGAAAGCGTACCTTACTCAACAGTATGGAGCAGCAAACTCTGTTGATTAAAAGGTTATACAGAAATTTTAATATGTTCAACAAAAGTGAGTCTGCTGTGAACGGTTATTCCTAAACTTTTATAAAACTCGAAACGACTGATGATATACAACAAAATTGACTTGCGAGTAGAGGACATAGACAATATTTGGAAATATTAAGATATTAATTTATTTCAAAGCGTCATCAGCGAAAAATAATTTTTCACATGAAACAACATCAGGAAGCTTGTTAATAAAAAACAAAAGCGGCCTAAGTTGGGCCCTTGCGGTACCCTAAAGTGGAAATTAATGATTGGAAGGTAAAGTGAAATCTAACCATATCTATTTGTTAAATATGATTCCAAAAGTTTGATCAATGAGCCCGAAATACCAAAACGCTGCAATTTACCCATTATATCGAAGTTTGACCATTTATTCAACGGGTAATACACAGTGGCTCGCACTGCTATGCCTGTAGCTGTGTCAGCGGATGATCTTTAATTCGTAAAAATCAAAGGTATCGACAGAGAGTGATCCATCTTATATTATTTTGTATATAGAATAAGAAAGTCCATGTATTTCCATTGATATTGCATAAGAGGAACAAAGTAAGTCAAATAGATATCTGTGCGCTAGACAATGACGGTTATAGTTGCGTCGTTGCAGCGATTCACGATCTAAATAATACTATATCAATTTACAGTGGGGACATTTCAATCACACAGTCAAATCAAATCTATTTGAAATTAAGCAAACATATATTTCCCAATTCTGGCAACCATAGAGATGCAAATTTTCTTTCTGCCTTAATACACAACTTTATTTCTTTTTTTCTTTATTGTAGACCGAGAAAAGAATCGGCTGTGATTTTATTACCCAGAGAATTGAAACGTAAATTTCTTGATGAATTCTTCAAAAAGATTTTTTTTCATAAATTTTTATCAAAAAAACAAACGAGCAGCACACTGCAGTTTTATGACCAATATCTCACAGTAGGAAACAACCCAAGACATAACGTACAATGGAAAAATGTTATAATACAGGGTATTTAGTAAAGAATGAGCCAAACTTCAGCTAAAAATAAGCTGAATTAACTCGACTTACCTTAATCTAAAAGTTGTTACTAACGGAGCTACAGGGTGTCAAAGTTGAAAAAATAAATCACATTCTTTATTATTTTTCGATCGCATCGACCGTATTTTATGAAATTTGGTATAGGGGGGTTTCTTGGATATCTAGAAATTGGAATATGTTGACGATTTTGGTGTATCTGTTAGAAGGCACCACCAATGATGGTTTGGACCACTTTAAATAGCTACGACTTTTTTGTGCTACACTGTATCTCATTTTGGACTGGAAAAATTTTCTTCCCTATCTATTCTAGTTAAAAAGGTACACCTTGTTGATGTCGCTAGAAGCAATGGTTTCTGAGAAAAACGTATCTAAATCTCATGATGCATGTAATTTATCTAAAAGTAAAGTCCAATTGTTGCGTAAGTAATAGGCCATACTGTAACAGCATAATACTGCGTCCAAAATAAGCAAAATTTCGTGAAATTTGCTTCAAGCGATCGAAAGATAAGAAAGAAAATGTGATTTTTTTCTTCTATTTTGACACTCTGTATCTTTGTTATTATTGATTTTGGTGGATTTTTGGATTTTTATAGGATAAGCTAAAGCAAATCGACTTATTCTCTTTACTGAACACCTTGTATATAGGGTATTTCATAAAAAAAATAAGTTAAATAAATATTTCTGCCATGCTACTTTTTTTTTTTTGATAATGAAAATTGAAATTCTTCTGAAAAATTGGTCAAGAAATGCACGTTTCAGTTTTCCGATATCCAAGAGCAGCAAGGTTACAGTTGAATCTAACGTTATCGCATGATCACCCTGAACACATATAAACAAATGTATAATAAAACAAGGACATTATATTGCAAAATGAAGCTTGTTTCGTTATCCATCTCTTGTTACTATTATTGCTATATACGAAAGTATGCTTCAAAGAATAACAATAATCCTTCTGCTTTTTAAAATATGTTTTCTTTTCTTTATTGTATTCCTACCCACACCTCTTCAAACATCTTAAATGATTGTTTTTAGTGCTTACTAAATAAGTATCTATTTATAACAGTAGATGACAACCACAGCCTTACTGTGACATACATTTTCTTGAAAAGGTTGTTGATACGCATACTTAATTTTATTTATTTAGAAAATCTGGAAAAAATATGTAGTATTTTTTAAGTTGCAATATCTTCCTGATAAGTTAATCCTAATTTTGAACAAGAATTTAGATTGGCAGTTGAGTTAAGAAACATTTCTTTCCTTTTCTATGCTAAACCAAATCCAAATTATAAATCATTTCTGGGTGTTGGTTTATGTATTATGGAGTCTATAGCTTCTTGAATTTTTAAAATAGTGATCTGTTTTTATAAATACTACTAATTAATTCATTGTTAATTCTTGCGGTTATAATTTACTTACCTGCAGTGACATTTTTGTTACACTTGGTATATACACCCAACATGATATATTTTTCTTGTGTAGAATACTTGAAAAACTAGCTTAACATTAGTTGACAACATTGGTAGCTGACAATTTATTAGTTATAAAGAATTTGTCTGTTCCATTATCGATCGACACCTAAAATGTCACATGAATATTGGCTAGTAATTACACTATTCAAATTATGTATTTAATTACAAACAGCACCCAGCAAAAGATAGCCCATTACATGTTTATATCAATGTAATCTGGAAAAAGTGGAGAATCCAAATATGTAATAATGTAGATGAAAAAACCCAGTTAACAACTACGTAGTGCGATGTTCGATTGTTTTTTTTTATAAAATTGAAATCCTTGTGAAAAATTAGTCAATGAATGCACTTTTCCATTATCTCCTAAAATAACGATGTTATAGTCAAATTTAGAGTTTACGCGTTTTTTGTTATGGGAAATGCATGGGCTGAAGTAAAGTGAACATTGCCAAACAAAGTTAGTTTGGGCTGACTAAGACTTGAAATTAAGGTAGACAACGAAACTATACATACATAGTGACCCTCCATTTTTGTTTTTCTCAGAAACACACAATTTTTGTACAGATATCGAAAAATCTTTACAATTCAAGTTCTTTTCCTGCATTTATAACGGCTTAAAAGATACAGACCACTTTATTGCAACTGGAATTTGTCGTTTATCACATCAATCGACAATTTAGACCAGATGGACCTTGCATAACCAGTAGGCAGTGTTTTAATTTTACTTTATTTTAATCTCAGTTTATATATAAACTAGTCTTTGAAGAAAACAAGTGCGATAAGCGATAATATTAAGAAGGTTTAACTCTTTCAATATTCCATTGCAGGCAACTGTAGTTCAAGTAGAATTTTTTTGTCAGAAGCATACTATTTTTATTGCAGATATTGAAAGAACGTTTCATTTCAAGCTTTTTTCCCAAATAACCTTTTCTTGCCTTTATAATAGTTCAAAAGATACAGACCACTTATTTTGTAACTGGAATATTTTGTCTATCACATCAATCGTCAATTTACATCAGAGGGGGCCTTGCAAAACAGTAGGTAGCGTTATATCCTATAAACGAGTAATAATAATAATTAACGTAACAAAAAATAACTACATCAATTAAGAAAACTTTTACTGATTAGAAAAAATCTACTTTAATAGATGTTCGATATAACCATTATTAGTATCTGCACATATATTGTAAAGTTTTCTTATTTTGGATGAAATTATTTTTTTTAAATATAGGCCAATATTCAATTCTTTTCAAAATGAACTTCTTTTTGCTCCTTGATATCGACTTATAATTTAAAGAAGTTAAATTTTCTTAATTGATGTAGTTATTTATTTTGTTACAATGTTTATTATTATTGCTCGTTTATGCGATTTTTGTTATTAAGTTAATAATTAAATGTATACTGATGCAAGTTATCGTTTATCGCACTTGTTTTCTTCAAAGTCTACATTATACACACAATATTAAAAGTCTTGGACTCCCCCTCATTCTTGTTAAAGAAATCTTTTTATTAGAAAAACCAAATACATTTATAAAAGTATATTGTTTTCTGATTCTTTTTTTTTTTGTAAAAAGAGTATGTTCGATAAACTGAATACTTAACAAATTAAAAACCAGCAAATGTGTGACATTTTTGACAAAATTTATTAAATCAAAAAGACGTAGCAAAGCAAGTTCTCTGCTTGACTAATAGTCGGTATGACTTCCACCACGTTCCAATAGCATGTTAATACGTCTGTGAATCTCTTGCGGAATATTGTTCCATTCCTCTTTTACCGCCACGACTAACTCATTTGCAGTCTGAGGTGGAGGAATATAGCAACTAAATCTCACATATTTTCAATAGGATTCATGTCAGGAGAGTTGGCTGGCCAATCTAATCTATTGATATGTCCTGATTTGAGTGTCTCTTGAACCCCTCTTGTGGTCAAACGTTGTCGTCCATAAACACAACATTTTCACCTAATTCATTACGTAGGGTGTAGATAATGAGCGTAATAACTTGTTCGATGTAAACTTGACTGGTCATATTCTGTGGTATGCGAATTAATGGGGTGTGGTGGTTGAACATTATTCCACCCCCAAACATTACGGTATCCCCTTCATACGGAGCAACTTCACGGAGAAAATGAAGTCGCTGTTAACGACCTGGTTCTCTTCATAATCTTTGTCGATTGTCATCAGTAACCAGCCCAATCCTGATTTCATCTGTAAATAAGACCCACCGTAACTGGCGTAAAAGCCAATCTCTCGCGTCCAGTGGAGACGGGCAGCACGATGCCTTGGAAGTAGAGTAGGGACCCGTAATGTCTTCTAGCACACAAATTTGCGTTGTGGAGTTGGGGAATAGTAGGTGTCGATATAACACAGCAAAACGTACCTTAAAAGTGGACCCTGAGATTTGAAGCTGAAAATGTGCGGTGTCTACGGGCATATTGCACCAAATACCGATCTTCCCTTTCATTAGATAATCGAGGACGCCCACTACGTGGTCTGATATTTCCACTGTATAAAGTTCTTTATATCCTTACAACATATGATCTAGGAATGCTGAACATGTTCGATATTTGATGATTAGAATGTCCTGCATCATGTAAAGCAGTCATTCTTGCTCGGGTAAACGCAGAAATTTTACGTCCTGGCATTATAATGTACAAAAATTCAAAGGAACACTTGTCTGAATACACTGCCAAACTGACCATATTTGTAAGATCATTGGTAATAAAGTAAAGGTTGATGCTTTGCAATTTTTTATTGTCTTGTTTGTTCCCTAAGCACATGTCCCTTTTTACTACATTAAGAAAATCCACTAGGTTTAATCAAATCATTTTATATACAGGGGTCCAAGACTCTTGATGGTGTGTATATACATTCAAATTAAAATAAAGTAAAATTAAAACACTGTCTACCGGGTTTGCAAGGCCCATCTGATCTAAATTGACGATTGGTGTGAATACTGAAAAATGTCAGTTACATAAAGTGGTTTGTATCTTTTAATTCTTATAAACACAGGAAAAAGTTATTTGGAAAAACAGCTTGAAATAAAACGTTATTTCAATATCTGTAAGAAAATTGTATACTTCTAAGAAAAACATTTTTGAGCATCACGACACCCACCGTCCGTCTCTTGATTCTGGTTTCGTTATCGATCTTCAAATTTCAAGTCTTAGTCAGCCCGACGAACTTTGTTTCACAAGATTCACTATACTTCAGCCGTTTACAAGAAAAACGCATTTTTATATATTTTTAGGTATTAATAATATTGTGTGAAACTAACTACTCAGTGAACAAAAGCGCCAACTTTTCTAAAACAGTAAAAAACGCATTTCCCATGATAAAAAAAACACTTTATAAAATTTTCACACAATATATGGTTTACAAAATTTGGTCAATCAAAATAATAAACTATTTTAATCGTTACATTAACTTAAACCAAAAACATAAATGCGGTGCACCTACATAGCATCAGTACAAATAATCATTTCATGGCCCAGTAGCCTGGTCAAAGAAACCATATCCTACTTTGTTAACTTTAACGCAAGACTGGCATTGTAAAGCAATTTTCCATTTCAGACATCAAATGCGGTCACCCAGCTGTTCCTGTGAACGCTCGAGTAAGCCTGAGTTCACCGAGTCTGGCTCCTGGCACCATAGCCACATATCAGTGCGATGAAGGATACGAAACCTTCGGCAACACTCAGACTTCCTGTTCGCCGTCTGGTCAATGGGCGGGAGAGCTGCCTTTTTGCGGTAAGTTTTATTTGTCAAGCAACTAGTGACCTAAATACGAGTGTTTCGTACAATGCGCTAATCAGCAGGGTCAGGGTCATATAAAAGACGTAGTTGATTATCGCCTCAGTCTTCGCTTATTGTATTGTACATTATCTTCAGCTTATTTGTCGTTGAAGTAACCTTATTCTTCCGCACATACAGTGGCGGCGCCAGCATATTTTTTCAGTTGGGCTAAAACTGGTAGAACATTTTACTGGGTGGGCAACAAATATATCATGAGTGTAAGAGGGGACATAGTTAGGTAAGGGACTTTTTACTACAAAACAATTTTAAAATTTTTGGCCAATAAAATGTAAGATATTCATTTAAATTTAAGAAACTGAAAAATAAACGTTAACAACACTGTGTAGTATAATGCGGTACGATAGAACGTAGATCAGCTACATTTGTGAAGAAGATTGTCACTCTCCCTGCGGGTATGATATCATGCCAATGTGAGAGCTTGATGCCGGTTGGCGTTTGGCCATCCTCCTAATTAATGAGGTTTTCCAGGTTTCCCTCATTCCCGCACTGACGCAACTTATGTTGATAGGCCCTAACCAGCAAATGCTGCCTGTCTAATAATAATATGCCGCTCTCTCTCCCGCAAGTCTCCCGACTTCTGAGCTATTCCTCGTGATTAGAATGGATAGAGATATTATTATAACAAATTGATAAATCTGTAGTGTACAGGGTTATTCATTGTATTTAGGACGTTCTTTATTTTCTTGATTATTAGAAATACAAAATAAAGCCTCGAATAAAAGTTGTAGGGCTGTGACTGAACCCCTTTAACAAGTTAATGGAAGCACAGTGTCGTGCAGAAGTTGAGGGGTACAAAAAGCAATAATATATTTTTTACTGGAACGCCCTGCGTGTTGTATAATTATTTTTTTCTTATTTGAAAAATATGGCATATGACATTTCAATAAAATTGAAAAAATGTCATATACAGAATACTTGTCATTTTCATAGACTACTTTAATAATTGTAATTTCCGTTCGTATAATAAATAGCGTATATATGATTTTCAATGTTCGATAACTCTAAAACGGATAGGAATGTCATATGTCTTATTTTTGAAATTAGAAAATAAAAGAATAGTTCAACAATACATAGAACGTTCTATTAAACATATATTATTACTTCTTGTACCCCTTAACATCTGCACGCCACTGGGTTTCTATTAACTTATTATAGGAGTTTCCATACAGCCTTACAAATTTTATTCGAAACATTATTTTGTTATCTCTAACAATAAAGACAACAAAGGGTAGCCTAAAAAATTAATAACCCTGTACCTACACATAATACTACAAAAGTCTTATTCTTCTATTATTATTCTTAGCAGCAAACGAATCTATAATAAAAATTGTTTACAATGTTTTATTCTACATACAAAACACCTAAGTCAGAAAGCCTATCTTTAACCAAACTTATTCTTAAATACCTATTATTTTATTTAACAAACTAAAAGAACAATTCAACAACAAGATTTCACAATTTGCTCTAGAAGTTGGTACCGTCATTGCTATATTACATAATTTATTCATTTCATGAGGGACTAAACTAAAATCTTATAATAGTGTGAGATCTGTTACTTCATACCTCTCAGTAGTTTTTAGCAATATTTTTCTCATCTCGTCTCGTTTTCAATTCTGATTATATCACTTCCGTTAGGGTCAGCTAAAGTAAATATTCTAAATTAAAAAAAAACTGAAGCCAAATGGATTCAATGACTAAATTCTCTGTAAATATTTTCATCAAATTTGAAGTAATAAAATCAAAATACAAGGTGATTCATAACTTATCTAACAAATTTTGAGTGTACAGGAAAGTGACTCTTGCAAATACAATTTTATAAAAAAATCAAAAAGGGCAGTTCGAAATTGATTTAAAAATACACTTCTGCACGGCACTGGGAACCTGATAAGGCGGCAATCTGCGACCGGACAAAAATTGGAACGAAATGCTCAAGGAAAGACATAAATAACATTTTAAAACGCCGATATTATACAGTAAATTTAACTGCTTGTGCCGCTTAGTCATTATCGGTCCTCCTCGTCCAATCCCTTGGTATTAATGCTTGCACACGTTGAGCCTCGTGTATGATACCTGCATCTCTCACGATTCGGTTTCAAATTTCCCTTGCGTTGCACTACACTTGCACTCACTGCACACCGCGGTAAAAGTAGTTGCATTTGGCACATGTTTACCGGGGAATCGTTCTGCTAAAGCGTGTTCACATATATATATATATATATATATATATATATATATATATATATATATATATATATATATATATATGGATATAAAGATTAGATTGAGTGATTCGGGGTGATATTATCACTATTAAACGTAATTACCTGTATTCAAATTTGCTTCCTAAGGCTAGTTGATAGAAGTACTTGATATATTATTTTATCTAAAAAATATAGCATGGAAAAGCCTTAATAATTATATGATTTACTATAAATATGAGTTTATCATAAGCATCTTATTTTGGATGATATAATAGTTTTTTATTGAATTATTGCCAATTCTGTATTTCAAATTGTAACTAGGATTTTTTATATGAAATAGATATTCCTAACTCCCAAGATGTTAAGAATTATTTAAGCAAAATAAATTTCATGTTTGTAAATCTTAAGAAAAATTGGAAAAAGTTAAGTTTTGGTTGCCAGATAAATTTTTTACAAATTTATCTGATTTGCATTAACATTATAGCCAAGGCAACTTACACTTAAGAAATTGTAAAAGGCAGTTAAATTCACAATGCTCCAATGTTTTTTCATTTTCTTTTCAGTGCTGTAAAGTTTCATTACAAACCGTAAAATAAAATATTTATTTGATATTACCAATTAATAATATAACACAAAACAAATATTTATTGACAGACATAGTTATCTACATATGTAGGCCTTATGTATGGATGTCTTTTTCATTATTGAACTATACATCTAAGTATATCTGTCCGGTTCCAAATGTTAATAAAAAATATAACTTTCATTGATTTGTTTTCAGTGGATAGTAATGTATTCCCAAATGAAACACAACAATGAGCCTTAGGACAGATATTACATAAATAAATATATTCAACTAAGTATATTATAAATAACAATACCTGATGCCGCCTCCTTCTCCTATCTGAAACCGGTTATATATATAGAATAATATTTATTAATGTAACTGTACCTAATACCTCATCAAATCTACTTTAACATAATAATAGAATAGGTTTCTAAAAATATTATGTATGTTCTTGTAACTTGCACGCAACGACAATTATTGAATTTCATATTTTAAATACGTTTGTGAAACCAGAACATTTTGAAACATGCCAAAAGGAAGTGTTACAATAAACTGTGGATGGTCTGTGGCGTTTGCACAAGCGATTAGGTTTAAATAATTCACGATGGTTTGCAATATGTTACTTGTTGAATTTTCAGTATCTTAGGGCGTGTCGCTTAAAGTGTGCCACTGTACAGTGGGTCTGACAAAGAATGGGCTTAATTTAATTTCCAAATTCTAGAAGGGTTAATCCAAATTAAAATTTGTTTTTAGGTGCTTCGTTGTCAAGGCACTTAGTGACGTCGTTTTTATACGCAATTTTCAATAAATTTATAGCTGTTTTTAGACGCAATCTAAAGAAGATCTAAATCATTAAAAAATATATCTCTTTAGTGCACAAATTATACAAGTTTTCTTCAGGATGTATAATAGTTTAGGGGTTAACCAGTCGTTAACGCATAATTTTACCTGTTATGTTTCATCATAACGTATACTGAATTTTACACGTCACTGCACACTGAGGTAATTGTAGAAAACTAATAAAACTTGAATTGATATAAAGAGCCATATTTTCTAAAGCATTTTCGGTTGGTCGGTGGTCGAGCGGTTTAAGACGTTAATAGGTACTTGAATCGATGTTAGAGTTATAATATATAGTCAACCCGGGTTCAATTCCAGTTACGGTTGGCTGAGAGAAGAACTTTTGCAAAATTTGAAAAAGTCTTGTCTTAAAAAACTAGGCAAGAGTTTTTTAGGTCTTGTTTTTCCTAGATCTTGCAAGATCATGTCTGTCTTGTCTTGTGAGAGTCGCAAATTTTTTATATCGCAATTTTGCAACATCCTTGCAGGATTCTTGCGAGACTTGCATACAAATGAGAAACATGGGAAACATTACGGATTTGGCAACAGTGGTGGTTACTCTCAGTCCGCTACGGTCCTGTTCGGAGCTCACAAGTAACTATCGATATGACCAATAACCAATTTTACATAATGAGTTTTAAATAATGGACGAAATAGGCGAAAGAGAATTCGAATTATTTCAGTTAAGTGGCAGTGAATTTATAATCAGTTCAGTTCTGCAGAACTAGACCTATACTCAATATAGTATATATCTATAATAGAGATAGCAATATTTATTTTTCTTGAGCTTGAATATTAATTATTCCTTCTTATATTTGCAAGACTTACTGCCGCAGCAATATTTCTTGTTTTGTCTCGCAAGAAATTTCTTTAAAATCTTGTTTTGTCTTGTAATTTGCATTGCCAAGTCTTGTTTTGGTCTTGCCTTATCTTGCCTAGCGAAACCAAATCTTCTATACTTGTAGATATGATTGGCAGTATCTCTGCAGGTTTAATAGGGTAGAATAACATTGGCTTGGATCAATGTGAGAAATTAGTACCGGTCGGCGTTTGACCATCCCCTAATTAATGAGGTTTTGCCTCCTCTCCCGCACAAGTCTCCATCTTCTGGGTTAATCCTCGTGATTAGAATGAGGGGTGGAGGTATTATTATTGTAATTTTCTATTTTCTCTAAAAATTAAAGGAAACAAACCAATTTAAGCCTTATAGGTTGGCTTTATGATAATAAGTTCCGCTACTTCTTGGGTGGATTATCTTTGTATATAACTATCTTATGAAAGTGCGATTCTATGTTCATAAAATGCCAGACTTAACGAATTAAACTGTTAAATTTAATTTTTTTTATTGTCAGCTCATTTGAACTGAAAGTTGCGTGCGAATAAAACAGCTATCTAAATTGTGTGTGTGAAAATGTTCTTTTATTAAAATGGTAATTGACTTTTACTATACGAAGTGGAAAAAGAAAATTATGGATCACCCTATGAAATAGCTTTCACTGTAACAGGTACATACAGTTTTACATGTTTTAATTTCAAAGGAGGTTGTACTTAGTACAGATATCAACAACTAGCAACATTAATTATTATCTACTATCTATTTCTGCAAAAAGTAAATATATTCCTGGAGCAATGTCTCAAAATGCATCAAAAATTATCTCGTCTCAAGCCGTTGTACGTTTAACCTTATGGAATGGTTAGTTCAAGGTTATAGAGATCAAGTAACCTTTTAAATTCTACTCTCACTTGTAGCTCCTCTCATCAATAAACGAAGCTTTGCATTGCCATATTTAGGTTTCTGTGTATCCAGCTGACTGAACTGTTAGATTATAATCGACTCACGATATAACTGTAATTTTACTGGTTTCTTAAGATAATTAAGATAAAATTTCTTCAGGCAGAACAGAACAACATTAAGCTTTTTTTGATTAGTCATATCTGAAGAACTTGATTCTATATAAAGATCCTAGCGATATTTGCTTTCGGCTTTTTTTGTTACTACAGTTTATATTTTTTAATTTAATTATAATTAACTACTTAGCCAGCCACTTGTTCGTTCTAGTGACCTAATAGTAAATAATTTTTATCCTGCAAAATATTTATTATTTCAAAAATGTTTTTACTTTGAAAGTGTATTGAATCAAAAAGGAATATAATTTATTTTTACTAAATGCAACTGTCTGCTTTAGTTATCAAGTTATCCTGAGCACCCTGTATGTTCAAGATATACTTTTTGAAGGTGTATCCAATAAAAAAAAGTTTATTAAAATTGATCGAACGGTAGGCATGTGGCAGGCTTGTTAAGCGAGACGCCCAAGTTATCCCGAGCACCCTGTATAATGTGTACACGAATATTTGGTCAGTAGGGTTTTCTGGGGTCCTGATCAAGAATTCGTGGGAATTATTCCAATAAAAAAATCCCTAATATGATTTTCCGATTTTAAGCCACATACATTGTATCGTAGTCGACCACGGTTTCCAACTGTAGAGAACACCAGGTATGTCCAAGATAGACTTTTTGAAGGTGTATCCAACAAAAAAAGTTTATTAAAATCGGTCGAACGGTAGGCAAGTTATCCTGAGCACCCTGTATAATGTGTCAACGAATATTTGGTTGGTAGGGTTTTCTTGGGGGCTGATCAAGAATTCGTGGGAATTTTTCGAATAAAAAAAATCCCTAACTTTAAACTAACTAACTCTCATTTAAATTTGTATGCATATTTTTGAAAGTATTTAGCTAATAACCTATTTAAATACAGGGTGTCCCAAAATAGAAGGCCATATCATTAACCACATATTCTTTGGACAAAAATAATGCGACTTTCCTTATGCCATTTTTTATTTGGGCGTCCCTGTTTCAATATACAGGGTGTTAAAGTGTTATATTTTAAAAAACTTGTTTGTTAACTTTGTTAATAATCCCATTGTTGGTTTTGTAAGATACACACTTGAAATTTTGCACGTACTTTTATCTTATTCTGGCATACTTATCATGTAATTTTGGTGAAAAAAATCGAAGAGTGAATGGAGGTAACTGAGGGATGCAGTACCCTTTATCCCCTCCAATTATTTTTATGTACGCCTATGCAGCCTTTTCTTCAAATATCAAACGTAGAATTTTCTTCTGATCACTTTATCTCTTTTGTAATTTTTTGTTTAAATGCTACGTTTTGAAGAAAAACGGCAATTTGTAGTGCCCATAAATCTATCATTCACTATCATTTTCAAGCGAAACTAAAATTTTGTGGATATGCCTTGGCAACTTAGCAAATCGTAATACTTACTGAATGAATAATTCCTAATTAAAATAGAATGGATAATTTTAAATTTTATAATTGAATTGAAAAAATAATATGGCATTAAAATCTGTAATACAGTTCTCTTATCAACCAAAAAATAATATTATTGTTTAATAATAGTAATAATGAACGATCAACATAATAACTGTTTACCTAAATAACATTAAATAAAATAATTTATTAATTACTACTAATTTAACAAACGCTCTACTCACCCACCTTCCTCATTAACACATGTACGTGCCCTTTTAAGCAGCGAAAACTTTATATTTTAAAAGATATTCTCTTTTTATTTTAATTAGTAAATATTCATTCAGTCAGTATTACGATTTGCTAAGTTGCCAAGGTATTGTAATAACAGGTATATCCACAAAATTTCAGTTTCACTTGAAAATGGTAGTGAATGATAAATTTATGGGCACTACAAATTGCCTTTTTTATCCAAAACGAGGCATTTAAACAAAAAATTACAAATAAGGTAAAATGATCAGAAAAAAATTCTACGTTTGATATTTCAAGAAAAAGCTGAATAGGCGTACTTATAAATAATTGGAGGGGATAAAGGGTACTGCATCCCTCAGTTACCTCCATTCGCCCTTCAATTATGTTCACCAAAATTACATGATAAGTATGCCGCAATAAGTACATGCAAAATTTCAAGTGTGTATCTTAGAAAACAATGGGATTATTAACAAAAATAATATTTTAAAATGCATCTTTAACACTCTGTATATTGAAACAGAGACGTCCAAATAAAAAATGGCATAAGCAAAGTCGTATTATTTTTGTCCAAATAATATGTGGTTAATGGTATGGCCTTCTATATTAGGACACTCTGTATATGAAATTATATAGTGACTACAAAATAATTATCGTCATCGATAGTATGATTTCAAGAGACAATTTAAACCTTTTCATGTTTCTAGACTGAAAGCACGAATCTCTGCGCTTAGGTTTATGTAAATAAAATAATCGTATTTATATTTTTGTCTTTTTGTAAAAATACTTACTGAAATCAGTTTCATTATCTTCGCAAAAAATAGCAACGCTTTCTTAACAAATATTAGAAACTATTGTACCTAAACCGATAAACTTTTTAAAATTTAGTAATACAAGGTCAATAAAAGTATATTATAATAATTGAAAGTTTAGGATATTTTCTATAACACTGTCTTGCTTGTTTCAGCTATACTTTCTTTATTATGTTACTACAAATAAATTTCAGTACAGTGATCTCGGAAAGATAATATATACCGGGTGGCTTAATCTTGAATAAAGTTACTCAAGTTCATGCTTTTTAGTATTCAGTATTAAAAAGTTTATTTTATTTTTATATTTTTTATTTTTAGAGAAAATGTGTTGTAGGTTGGGCATAAATATTCCAAAAGACAGTTAAAACGTACTATTTTTTTTCTACCAAAAAAATTAAAATTTATATATAAATATTTTTTTAAATTAAGAAAATAATTAACCAGTACTGTTATTTGACATACCTTAAATGGAAACCTCACTGTATCAGATGTATTGTAAGGCAATCTATAAAAATCCGTAAAACTGGGTAAAATTTGCGTATGAATGGGTAGTTTTATTAGGATTTAAATGATGATACAATTCGAAATAATGAACAATTTGTTTACTATTTAAAGAGTACTATCGTTTGCAATAATAATGACACTCATTAAAATTAATTTTGCGATTTCTTTAGAACTTCTGATGTATTTGTAATGAAATCTACTTCACATTTTTAATATTAGTTATTAGTTGTTTCACTCACCGATAGAGATTTAATGAAATTTCTACTCAGAACTTCCAGAACTTCAAAAACTGTTTTAAGAGAGTGTCATTATTATTGCAAACGATTGTACATAACTTTTTTAACAATCATAACAAATTAGTTGCAATTTTTAACCACAATTTTCACTTTATAATTTAAAAATTCATCAAGCAGACCTAAACTTTTTTCCCAATCAGAATTACATAGGATTATTCTAAAACTCAAGTTGTCATGAAATAACAATTTCAACAATAAGAAATAACAATGTCAAAATGTTGGCTGTCCAAAATGCATGAAACAATGTTTACTTATACCTTTTTAAAAGCATGCATGAACATTTTGACACTTTTGCATATAACGTCAACTTACAAACGAGGCATAAGTCATAACAGAAAAAATAACTGTTGAGTGTTTTCAATGTGAAAAATTGTCATATACCTACAGAAAAAATGAAAATTTTAATAATAGTCGGAAATATTGGAAAAAGACACAAATCGGGTTCTACCAACTAATCTTCAGAAGGAGGATTTTGAGGGTTTGTTTGCAAATTTACATAAACAAAGCAACTGTCCATATGGGACATAAATTCTCGATACGATCGAACGACATCGACGAGTGTTCGGAGTAGTAAGTAGTTGGATGCGGCGGTCATTAGCGTGCGCGTTTTCTAACAATATAATAGTGGCAGTTTTAAAGTTTTAGTGGCATTGGAAAGGAATACATTCATTAGGTAATATTCAGCAATATTTGTAATTACAAAAATATTGTAAAAGATGATGCTTTCAACATTAAATACTGAGTAAATTATAATTATTAAAGTATCACTTTTATGTACAGAGTAAAATGTATCATTTTTACGCATGTCACAATATATCCCGTTACCGCCACTGCCCTTGTGTCACTTTGGATATACATGAGTATACAATGTCTTTATCAAATTGGTAATATTGGTTGTTCTTTATGTAGTTGTTGGCTACAGCTGAAAGGAACATATTACATTCACAAACCTCCTTCTACGAATTAGAATTTGTTGGAGCCTGTAACCTACTATCCGAACCAAAAACCATTTTTCACACTCAAGTTAGTGGTCTATGTTCAAAAGTTATAACTTTTTTCAGTTATGACTTACGTTATGTTGACAAGTTGACTTTACTTGCAAAAGTCTTAAAATTTTTATTAGGCAAAAAAATGTAATTATTAATTTTTGGCAAAAAAATTGTTAGAAATGGTTAAATATACTTTTTAAGGTGGTATCAAAATGAAATATGGCAGCCGTAAGCAAAACAAAAGTTGACTATGAAAATTTGGGTATTTAGTTAGCGTAAAATTTTGTTTCTATCTTTATTGGAAAAAAAACTTATGCCAAACAATACAACGGTATCAAACTTTGCAATATTTTCTTTAAAAGTAAAAACAGGTACGAAAGAAGACGCAAAATATTTATAGGTACTTCAGAAACTATACAAATTACCTATATCATATTTCTTTTTAGAAACTTATACACAAATGTGCAACCTTTTCCAAATTTAAGCCACTGTGTAAAATGCTGTGATTTTAAAAACAACGGATTTGAAGGAATTCTGCGTTACATTACTTACCAAGTCAATTAAACATTTGGCTATGGCCAATTAATTTATCTATATTACAGTAGAAACAAATTACACGCAGTTATATAAATTATAGTACTTCTTGAATTTCTATTAGAAAAATATTTTACTTATTATAGGGGAAGCGGTCCCCAATTCATGTCAATATAGTAATTATTACACCGACACACAAAAAAAAATGTAACTGTACTTTCGACCAGTTGTCTTAATGTATTTTGATGCAAGTAATCACTATCTGAAGTCCGTTGTGAACCCCAAAAAATTCGTATAAATTTTTTCTAAACTTGATTAGGTGTTCTTATGTTCGAATTTGAAGTCTATTGAGCTGTATCACCTACAAGTTTTGCAGAAATCGCGGTAAATAGCTGGAAAAGGTGAAAAATCGTCAAAATCCGCAAATAAAGTGGTCTGTACTCTTGATCAAACCCACCTATCTCCATGTATTTTGACGCACTGAATTATATTTTGAAGTCCGTTTAGCTCAAACACTCTCAACATTTTTAGTAAATTGCAAAAATAGCAACAAATCGCAACAAATCACATTAGAGAGCCCAAAAAATTTGTAAAAATTTTTTCTGAACTTGATTAGGTGGGTTTCTGATGCACTTCAGCGCGTTAAATTCGAATCTGTTCCGAAGTCTATTGAACTTCATCATTTTGCAAAAATCAGGAGGAATCGCTGGAAAAGGCAAAATATCGCAAAAAAAAATAGTTTGTACTGTACTGTATTGTAAATATTAGCCCCTATTGTTTTACTAATTACTTCTTATTCGCTATTTAATAATGTTCGATTCAAAAACGATAAAAAAGAAGCGTCTATCATTAAGTTATATTATCTACCGATTCAATTACAAATTTTAAGTCCAGCCTAAAATTGGAATGGAAGTTGCAAACAATTTCAAATATGTTGTATTTTTTATAGATTTTTAATAAGATCAACTGTTACCAGTCACATAGATTATAAATAGAGCAATAAGCATTTATGAGTTAAAAACAATACATTTTTTAAGGGTAAAGTCATAAATCTTAGTTTATCTTTTATGTAAGTACCTATGATCAGACCCACCTATCTCTATGTATTTTGACACTATATTCGAATCTGAAGTTCGTCAAAATGCCTCAAAATTTTGAGTAAATTGTAAAGAATAGCGAAAAATTGCAAAAAATCATGTTAGTGAGCGCAAAAAATTCGGTTTTTTTTACTGTGATCAAGTGTATTTCTTATGTATTTCGGTGAACTGATTTAGATTCTAAAGTTTATCAAGCTGCATTACAGATTCTTAAAAAATTACGAGAAATACTTTCCAACTAAAATTAACGTGATTTTTTGCGATTTTTCCCAAATCTTTGCAATTTACTCAAAATTTTAAGGGTGTTTGAGCTAAGCAGATCCGGATTCAGTGCGTCAAAATGCATAAAGATGGGTGGATCTGGTCAAAACCATATACCTCTTTTTTATTTTGTACTTCCGAAACTGTTCTATTTCTAAAAATAGTATTTTACTTTTTGTATTTTTAATTTATAAAGATTACTTTACATTATGTAACAATAAGTTAAATAATAAATTTTTGTATGATTTCGCTACAGGTATAGCTAAACAAAAATCACTTCTTTTTGTATTTAAACAGTAGTGAACTTGCTATACTATATTAAATTTACTGTAACTTTTTGAAATAGTATTGTATAAAGTCGACTTTCTTTATCTGGACTGATCCTGGTTTGATTTGCACAACTCTTATTTATTGCTTATCTATATCAATTTTTGTTAATATATGAAAATATAACAAACGTATATTTTTTTCAGGTGTAAACATAGCTTTTAGGAAGCCAGCCAACCAGTCTACTACTGTGAGAGGCGGTAATGCCTTAAACGCCAATGATGGCGAAAAGAGTACAAACCACGACGGCAAACGGTGCTCTGAAACACAAAAAGAAGCCAGTCCTTGGTGGCAAGTGGACCTTTTGAGGCCGTATGCCGTAAAAGTAGTGAGAGTTACCACTAGGGGTTGCTGCGGGCATCAACCCTTGCAGGATTTGGAAATCAGGGTTGGAAATAGCAGTAGCGATCTGCAGAGAAACCCGTTGTGCGCTTGGTTTCCTGGAACAATAGGTATGTAGGTAGTGTTAAGGAACTTTAAAAATATAATAACATTTTATAAATTATAAACTGATGATCCATTAATTGTAAATAACTGTATTTAACTTATATCTTGAGTGCACCAGCAGCTACTCCAACTTATATTTTTACTTTTAAATGTATTTAAATATTAACCTACACATTGAAAATATTCACCATTGTCTTCATATAGGTAATATGGATACCTGAATACAAATATTCAGGATTCAAGTGGTCTTTGAATATTTTCTTTAAAAGCATACTTAATATTCATTACTTAAATACTATTCCTGTATTCATATCGAACTCTACATCCGGTGTACCTCAATGATCTTATTTTAAGTTTTTATTATTTCTTTTACATTTATGTGATAAAGGATCTATTAAGTATTCAAAATTCCTCCTCTGTGTGGATAAAAAACTTTTGGATAATTTCAGCTTTGAACGATTGCAAATATATTAAAAAATATATCAACTGGATCATATAATTTTCCAATGATATTTTATTGTCTTTATATTTTGTATTGCTATATAATCAAACACTTGAGTTCCAGAGAAATAAGATCTGGACGTTGTTTTTGATTGCATATTGAATTTTAATCATCATATGTTAGTAATAAATTTAAAGCCCTAAAAGGTTTAAATGGTTCATATTGATCAAATAATTGATCTTAACTATTTTATATGCAGTTTTCCAATAAATTAAACAACGTGATAACAAAGACTTAAAATATTTGATGAAATGTGCTATTGTTGTTGAACTTGTTCTATTTTTGTACCTACTATTACTGTATTTAGTTCCATGATTCCGTCCCCAATACACATCACTTTTGTTTTACTCATTCAATTGCATTTCCGCGTTTTTCATTTCCTCATTCCAAATCATTAATTTTTCTTGTTCATTATCTCTAAATTCCTGTATCATACAAAGAGGTTTCTACTCTTCTGATTACATTTCTTTATTATGTTATTCATAAACACAGTGAACGGTGTAGGACTCCCCTTTGTCTCAAACCTTCCGTTGTTCTCAATATTGTCGACCTCATAATTTTACTAATTACATAATTTTTCTCTATTTTTTCTCTCGCTACTCTGTCAAAGGTTTTTTCCATGTCTATAAATGCCAAGTATGATCTAATTTCTTATTTAATTATTATTTCCGCTATCTGTTTAATGGTAAATATATGGTTCCGTGCACTTCAGCCCTTCCAAAAACCACACTGAGACTGTCCCATGTAGTTTCTCTGATTTGCCCCAATTGTTTCTCCAATATTCTCTCAAATTGTTTCAACCTTGTACTAAGTAGAGTAATGCCTCTATAATAATTATTACAATCTTTATTGCCCCCTTTTTTGAAAATCACTAGTATTGCTCCTATTTCCCAATCCCCAGATATTCTCTCTCCCTTATACATTTTATTAAATATTTCTAAAAGCTTACTTGTCGTACTTTGCTTATGTATTTTACATGCATCTCATGTCCTGGAGCTTTCCCATTTTCACTTTCTTCATAGCTTATTTGAGTTTTTCTTCTTGGATTTGTTGATATTCGGTATTTATATTTCAGTTATTTGATCATTTGCTTCGTCTTCATCTTTACCTGCTATGCAGTTCACCAGTGATTAAAAGTATTGTTTCTATCACTCCATTACTTCTTGCTCTTTTGTTATTATCTCCCCTCCTTTACTTTTTATTGTTATCATTTGCTGTGTTTTTTCTTTCTATTTAAAACCTTATAGAATAATTTCTGGTTTCCTTTACTAACATTTTCTATTCTGTCTCCGAAGTCTGCCCAAGACTTCTTCTTTGCCTCCTTTATTTTGTCCTTGACTATTGTTCTTTACAATTTATATATATTGTAATTTTCTTCTGTTCTATTTTAAGTATTTTTTGTCCACATCTTATTTAGCTTTACTTGTTCCTTGATTTCTGCGTTCCACCTGCGTTACAGTCATTTCTGTTGATCGCTTACCCTGTTAGTCCCACATATTACTTTTGTTGCTGCAAGTATCATATACTTAAATGTATCTCATGTTTCATTAGTTAGTTACAGTTACATCTTTCAGTTTATAAGCTTTTATTACCTCTACTTTTTTTTATTACTAGTGTTTTTCGTATGTGCTTTCACATCTACTAAATTATTGTTACCTTTTACTTTTGCTACTACTAGGCAATGATTACTATAATTTTTGCACTTCTCTTTACTCTTACGTCTTGTATCTCTTTTCTTTTGTTACTAATATATAATCTATTATGGCCTTCTCATTTCTGCATGGTTGTTCTCGTGTTGTCGATAACATTAACTGTTATTTATAGTTTTTGGATCAGATCAACTAGGTATGCTTTCATTCAAATCCTGGGAAATTATTAGATACAACTAGGTGACCCGGCAAACGTTGTTTTGCCATGAATTATTTCTAGTGAATACTTTGGCAGTTAAATAAAAAATAACTAACTTATTGTAAGTGTGTGGAGATGTGGTATATGACTAAAAGAGGAATGGAGCACTGTGAACGATGACGGCCTATAAGAATAACAAAACATGAAACATTCATTTTTTGAATTATTTCGTGTGCCTGCAATTTTACTTGTTTGACGGCCCAAATTAGCCCCTTTACGTCTTGTTGGCATTGTTCACTGTACAAAAAAATAGTCATATAGTAAAATAATAGACGTTGTTGGCGGAGCTCGTGACACGTGTTGCGTACTTTTGAGGTTATGTAGATCACTTAATTAACTAATAATGAGAACTACACTTAAAATTAATAATTTTATTAATTATTGATAAAGTAGGAAATAAATAATTATGGCCCAGCAAATTAATAATAAATTTACTGAAGAATTACACTTAGAAGGTAAAATGATAATTGTAAACGTCAATATTACGCTCGATTCATACACAATAATAATGGTCGAAACCTGTGTAGGGAGTGAGGAAGGCTTTTGTGAGAGAGACAGGAGACCGGGTTAAAAATTATTAAATTACTAAAATGGTTATTAAAAAATAGGGGCTTGTGATAGAAGGATGAAAATTAATGGTTGTATGTATTTTTTAATGCCACATCATAAAAAAATAAAAATAAAAAATTTTGTCCAAAAAATAAAAAAAATTGTTTGGGGTGGACCACCCCTATCACTTAGGGGTATGAAAAATAGATCACGACCGATTCTCAGACCTACCTAATATACATATAAAATTTCATAAAAATCGGTCAAGCCGTTTCCGAGGAGTAAGGCGTCTAAAACTGTGACACGAGAATTTTATATATTAGATTATTTATAAATTTCATAATATTTGAAAATTAATCAATATAAGTATAATTTAAAGAAACTATGAATAAATAAGTACAAATGAATTTTTAGGTTGTGTAAGTTTATTAATACGCGTATTTAGTATTGAGATTTTTGCTGTGATTTCCTCAGCACTCTTGTATATACAACTTTCTCTAAAATTTTAAAATATCTGTAAGAAAATAATCTTCTTAATATTCAAAATAAGTATACACATACCAAATACGCTTTAACAGATTTTGCTAAAATTAAATTTGGAACTACGAGATTATCCAATTTTTAAGGAACTGTTAATTACTATTATTATTAAACATATCAAGGACGAGAGAAACTAATTGATGCACGACCAAACGTCTTCACATGGTAACCTGATTATTTAGAAATTCTAATTATACGTATACTGCCCCTTCATTAGCATGTGAGATATGTTAATTGAAAAATTATGTGAAAATGCATTTGTTTTTGTTGTGTTTTTAAGCGAAACATTGTGGTTTCTAAAACAGATGTAGAGTAATGTCTGAGGTTAAGTGCTGATATTAAAAACTACTGCTCCAGATTTTATCTTCTTGTTATGTTTATCTTAGGATTGATTACATCTGTCTAAATGCGGATAACATTAATTAGTTGAATGGGTAAAAAGTAGAGTAGCAACATATATTTAATGACATATAGTACATGTACATTTATTTATAATTTTATTTCTATACTGTTAATTACATTAAAATTATTAAGCTCCTTAAAATTGATTCAAATATTTTATTGAATATGCAGGTACGCTTCCCATTATTATTATTTAGGTAGATAATTTTTTATTCTTTAGAAAACTGTAATGTTTTTTTTCGATGTCTTAAAGGTCTTTGGATATATCTTATTAATACTTTAAATCTGTTGATAGAGTACTACTTTATCAAAGTTGCAAAGTCTTTAAAATACGAATAAGAATCTTGAAAGACATAGCTACCAAAAATAACACATCACACTATGCTTCTATATTTTCGTTATTTTCCACTTTCAAATAAAGTTTATACATATAAGTAGAAAATAATCTTTTTTTATGTACAATCGTTTGCAATAATAATAGCATCCTTTAAAATCAATTTTGCGATTTCTTTTGAACTGCTGACTTATTTGTAATTAAATCTGCTTCAAACTTTAGTTCTTAGTTGTTTCATTTACCAATAGAAATTTAATGAAATTTCTACACATAACCTCCAGAAGTTCAAAAACTATTTTGAGAGAGTGTCATTACTGTTGCAAAAGCATGTGCCTACGGTGTATCTTGAAAATATAGAGAAATAGTTTAAGACTGATTTTGGGACACGTGATGTTAAATGGGATGAGAGACGCTCCATTTTGAATAGAAAGTATTATTTTTGGGATTCAACAAACACGTATTTTAAACAACGACTATTCAATTATTTTCCAACGACTACTTGGTCCTCCCACCGCTAATGTGATTTTTAGGTGGTATTTCGTTTGAGACTCTTTAGGATGGTATTGCTTATAACTTTTAAAGGGGAAGAAACACAGACAAATTTCTCGAATAAAAGTTTATTAGAAAAAGGAGAGCTTTTTAACATGAACAAAATTTGGTCATGTTTCTGGAAAAAATATAATTGATGACGTCATTAGTCGTTCCTGTCAAATCCCAAAGATAATACTTTCGATTGAAAATGGAGCTTACCTCATCCTATTTAATACCATGTGTCCCAAATTTTATTTAAATTTTTTGTATCCTCACAGTAGCCCATACTATCGTGTTTGACACTAGAGGTAACATAGAACCAAGTCGGTTGAGTGGGGGAGATCAATATGGGCCATAGACCTTATATATCATGGACCGGCCCTAGAAAGAGAGGTCCGCTGTCCTGATGTGTACAAGAGGGATGAAGCTAGTCCGGGCAAAAACAGATGTTCTATGACAGAAAAATATATAAACATAACTTGACAAAACCTTTCCTGTTAATATTGATAATGATTTGTGTGCCTTTTGTGATTTAGTTGTGTTTAGTGTGTTTATTAGCAATAGTTTTTAAAGACTCATAAACTATGGTGGAGTCGGTCTGTCATCGTAAATGTCACACGTCTCTCATTTACGGTTTTTGTTTTTTTTCGGCCAATGATCTGTGAGTTTTTGCCCGGACTAGCTTTATCTCTGTCGCACACATCTGAGCATCAACGATTTGTATAGGCAGAAAACGGTTTTGGGCGCGTCCATGATTTATAAGGTCTATGATATGGGCACACGTCTTTAGTTTGGAAACGTTTTTATCTCTTTGATAGATACAGTTTTAAAATTTTTAGTTTTTAATGTGTTTCAAATATCAAGCTATAAAACATTTGTTTATACAAAGAAGTTGGGTTAGAAATCATCGAACAACTTCTTTTATTCATTTCATTTTTACTTCTCTCTCAGTAATATTCAGGAGAAGTCTGGAGAGAAGAAACTGATGTTTCTCTAGTTTGTACTGCCTAGTCATTTATCACACGAAGTTTGAAACATACTCTTTACTAATATACAGGGTGATTCAGTTTTTAATGAACAAACTTCGAGGGTAAGTAGAACTTTGAAGAATAATGGTAGTTTATTATATCATAGTTATAATATTGGGGTTTTATAAGGAATATACATGATGTTAAAGTTTGAAGCAAAAATTGGATTTTTTGGTATAATTACTAAAGTAATGGAGATGTTTAAGCCATATTTGGTACACAGTGTAGTTAGTTAAGGTGTTATTAAATGAAAAATATCAAGCACCGTTCGTATCTTTAATTTAGGAAAAAAAAATGTATTCCCCTGTACAATACTAAAGTATAGGGCATTTTTAAATGTGTATTTTAATTTATAACAAAAACCCTATTTTACATTGTTTTGGTATCTGCTACGATTACATAGTAAATTTGACTTTCTCAGTTATTTTACTGTTCCTGTCGGTAAATAACTTAATCATTATTAGTAATATTGTTTAATGGTAAAGGAAAATTAATAAATTCAGTAGTTATATAAAAAAATTACAATACAGACATTTAATAAGTACAATTTAACTAAAATAAAATAATGCAAATTACATTAACTATCAATACCTGCAAATTAGAGTAATTGCTCAAAATGCCATCCTTGAGCGTCAATAAAAGAGTGACAACTGTCAAGAAACTGCAATAAGAATAGCCATGCATTCCGAAAAACAAAAGATAGCTTTTTATTTATTTGTATGTATATCTGTCAAACTATTCTCAAGCCGTATATTTATAATTTTTGCGGTAATAGTTAATAGTTTATTGTTTGTATGTATTTAGTTGCAAAAGTTTTCAAAATTTTAGTTATAATGCCCACATATTTTACTAAGGAACAGTGAAATAACTGAAAGAGTCAAATTTCCTATGTAACCGTAGTAGCAGATACGAAAAAAATGTAAGATAAGGTTTTTGTTAGAAATTAAAATACACATTTAAAATTGTCATAAACTTTAACATTATACAGGGCGATACAACTTTTCTCCCTAAATTAAAGATACGAGCTGTCCATATCTCCGCCACTGATTATTCAAAGTGCTTGATATTTTCACATTTCATGATACCTTAACTAACTACACTGTGTACCAAATATGGCTTAAATATCTCCCTTACTTTAGTAATTATACCAAAAAATCTATTTTTTTTCTTCAAACTTTAACACTCTGTATCTTCCTTATTAAGCTGTAAAATTATGACTATTATATAATAAACTGCCATTATTTTTCAACTTCTACTTACCCTCGAAGTTTGTTCATTAAAAACTGAATCATCCTGTATATTTTTTAATCAAAATACAAGCGTATTGTCCATGTTTATTGTTTACCAATAGCATAATACAACTTTTTCTACATGGTATTAATTATTTGCTATACAGGGTGTCTGTGAAAGGTTGGGAAATCTCTGAGCTAGAGATACTGGTGACCAAAAAAAGTCGATTGAGCCAAATATGCCTTATCTGAATGTTGCTGGTTTCAAAACTACAGGGCGTTCAATGCTAGAACTTTATTTTGAAATATCTCAATAACTTTTAAACTTGTCGGAGTATTAAAAAAAAATTGGCACAATTATATTTTTTGACACAGCAAACAAGAATTTTTAACTAATTTTGACGTCACTAGTAGGAGACGACACTTATGGCACAGCATGTTTCTTTTAAATGACAGAACTTTTTTGCTGTTTCGTGTATCCATCTGTTTATTGAAACAATCGATTCTCTTACCTGTTATATATGACAAAGGTACCTTTTTGAAATAATCGTATTTGAAATATTCAGTGCAGCGATTGAAAACTGTTATCGTTTCAGGTAAAGTGCCTTTTCTACTGAACATACAGCAAAATGTTACTTGAAAAAGTTGTTCAGAATGGTAAATTATGGAGACGTGCAAAATTTCAAAAAGATCGGCCTGCTTTGATAAAATCTTTGTGCTTTGTTGAAAAATGGTTTCAAAATCAAATCTCGCCGATCTTCTTGAAATTTTGCACATCCCCATAACATTTTCAAGTAATATTTTGCTATATTTTTAGTAGAAAAGGCACTTTACCTGAAACGATAATAGTTTTCAATCGCTGCACTGAATATTTCAAATAGGATTATTTCGAAACCTGGGTATACCTTTTTCAGATACAACAGGTAGGATGATCGATTGTTTCTATAGTCAGATGGATAAACTAAGCTGCAAAAAAGTTCTCCCATTTAAAAGAAATGTGATGTGCCATAAGTGACGCCCTCTACTAGTGACGTCAAAATTAGTTAAAAATTCTTATTTGCCGTGCCAAAAAACATAATTGTGCCATTTTTTTTTAATACTCCTACAGGTTTCAATGTTATTGAGATATTGCAAAATAAAATTCTAGCATTGAACGCCCTGTATAACATTAATTTTTATAATCCAGTAATAGAAAGATTACTTGTCCAACTACAAAATCACACTTTTCTTTAATGTTTTGATTTTTAAAGATGTTACGAGATAAAACTATTTTAGTAACTTTTATCGTGTTTTTATTTAACTTGACAAACAACTGAATAGTCTGTACTACTATACCAAAATACTTTTTTGAAGATGTTACGAAGCGATTTCTTTAGTTAGTGTTGCGAATCCTGCAAACAATTTAATTAACTTTATAACCATTATCCATAGTCTACATTTCTAATGGCGTGGTTTGTAGTTATTACACGGTATTTTTGTATTCATCAAATCCAGTGAAATGTGACAGATATTTTCGACGATTTAACAGTTCTTACTGTGCTGTTATAGTTAAATATAAGCAGAACAATCAATCACGTCAACTTTTGTACGATTTTATAGAAATTACTGGCTACCATAGCGAAACTACTTTGCGCTTGGTTGACTAATGCCTCGTAATAGTATTCTTCCGCCTGTGACGGTTATAAGTTATAAGTTATACAGGGTTCTTCTAAAATATGTAACAAAACTAACCTAATTTACCTAGCTGAAGTTGAAACAAATATTAAATAGGCTGTTTGATGAATGCGCTCAGTTTTTCTTGTTAAATATTAATCATACCAAAAAAGCCAAATGAAAAAAAAACTGTTAGAATAACATTATCCACGTGCTCAAAATATAGAGTGAAACAAAGGTCTATTATTCCTATTTTACCCCTATACAGTCAATGAATTTTATTGAGAAAACATCTACAGATATTTGGGAGAAATTTATATGCTTATGCTTTTTTATGGGCTTGACGCCCATGATGCAATTAATTGCAGCAACTTTATTGCCGCAACTAAATTTCAGCAGCTTTGATAATACAGAACAAAAAATTACACAGTGGGTATTCTCAAAACTGCTGAAATTCAGTTGCAGCAACAAAGTTGCTGAAATTAGTTGTATCATAGGAATCAAGCTTAAGGGGTTAGACTCAGTATAGATACATTTTGGTATGCAGATAAATTAGGTTTAAACAATGTTTTGATTTCCAATTTCCGCTGTATATAAGTTTAGTTACAATTTTAGAATTACCCTGTAGACAAAAAAATTATATACGAGAAAACATAGTAGAAAATAATTGCTTATGAAAGTATAAATTTAAAATTATCAATGCATGAGCACTTACTGTGAAAACAGGTTTACAGACGAATCAATTTTTAGAGAATTAGATCATGATTTTAAAGTAAAACCCACAATAATTGATTTAATTTTGCGTGCGACCATTTTACCGATTAATATTAACCAACCAATAACAAACTGGGTTTTGTTGATCTATTATACTTTTCAGAAAGCAGTAATTTTAATTATCCGTTTAATTTCAATCAACAATTCAATATTATAAATGGTGAGTGTGAAATCGATTAACAAATAAATGAAGAAAAATGAACGAAAAATCAAACAACAAACTGTATTCATGTTAGTAATGTTACAATAGATTTATTTATTTTAGTTACTAAATAAAAAATGGCAGGTTAAGATTATTTTTCTATTGCAGCAACAACTAAACAGGAAGTTCTATCGCAATGGGAAAGGGGTTGTTTAGGTATAGTCACAGGCGCCAACTCTTCGAAATTCGAATATGGTGAAACTTATTGGCAAGTCATCGGAAAATATATAAACGACTAATGACAAACACAAACAATATATTTATTGAAATTAACATAACATTTAAATACAACAAAACTTGTAAAACAGGATAATAAAAACAAATAAAATTATTTTCAATCAATAAATATTAGAAGATGCAAATACATTGCATTTGAATTTAAGTTATTGCAATCATCTCCACTCCATTTTCATTGAAACGAATGATTTTATCATAATATTTGTGGAAATCTTATAAGTTTAGCAATGCTGCGCCATAATTCCTTAGTGTACCGTTGGCAACACTGCATCGCTATACTTTTTTGACTTCAGTAGGCGTAGTTTAAATTATATCTACCAGAACAATATTGTTTATGTGGAGCTTGAGCCTGAGAGCCTGCACAAAGACTGGGTATTTTTATGGACAAAGTGAAAGGAAAGTATGGATAAAGTGAACAGTATGAGCAAAGCAAAATAGTGACATTTTAAAAAAAGTGTCGAACACGGCACCAACCTGGCAAGCGTTACATATACTCGATTAATATGTTTCTTAAAAACTTAGTATAAAGCATTGAGTGCAGAATAGCATGTGTAAATTGTTGTTATAATGAGATGGGACATTATAGGTAGTGGAATCTCCTTAGTCAAAGTGAAGTGCTGACAACGCTGTGCTATTGCTCTGCACTAAACCTGGAACATAACGGTTTGAATATATAGTTATTCACAATTTGTGTCCAGTCGTATATTACTTTCAGTTTCTTCCTTTACACGATGCATGTGTTGGCAATTGATGGCTTTGTGTACAAACTAAGTCATACATATAAAAGCAACAATAGTAGCAGTTGTAGGAATTTCTTTTTTACACACATTTTACTATCTTTTATAATTTAACCCAACACAATTGTTTCACAAACATATTTTAACGCCGCTTCATCATAGTGTAAATCACAAATCACGTTAATATACTTACTCATGCGTTAAGTAGGCTGGGAATATACATGCCTGTTACTTGCATAGTGGCATGCAAGGAACTTGCAGAAATCAGCTGCTGCATGTGTGTTTACTAAAAGACATGCCAGTAGAAGGCAAGCAAGTATATTGCGTGCCATTATGCAAGTGACAGGCATGTGTATTCCCTGCTTTTACCTAGATCACTGGCATTGGTATTCCCCTCTTCTAAGCATGACTCAGAGCATCACAGAGGTAAATACATTAACGAAACGAATTACTCCACAGTGCTACCATACGTTGAAATGAGACCCAAATTTACATCTACAGCCTCTGTTATATGATACAAACGATATGCTTTAAGTAAAACTGAACTCAAATACAGTATAATTTATTTAGCCACTAATATTTTCAATCACCGTTATTAAAACTTAGCCCAAAGAATTCTTTTATTAAGTTTCATTGTAATATCTTAACAAGTGAATATGTTATTTCAAACGAAATTTTTGAATTGAGTTAAGGTAACTTGATCTTGAACCCTGTGTATGTGATTATCATTATTTCAATAATTATTGTTTAAAACAGAAATTATGGTCTACTAAACTCTGTTTCAAAGATAACTGGTTGTGATTTGTTAGACTACTCTAAAAGTAGTACTTGGTCAAACTTAAATATATGATTTATTAGAACCACACTACAATAAACCAGCATTAACTGTATTTCCGTTAGGTGCAATAAATATTTTTTTGTTCCAGACGAGGGAGTGACGAAGACATTTACGTGTGCACGAGCCTTGACCGGCCAGTACGTTTTTCTACAGTTGGTTGGTGTGGAGGGCTCATTATCCTTATGTGAAGTAGAAGTTTTCACTACAGACGGTAAGTCTGCTCAGTCTAGGGTAATCATAGGGAAACGTTTGAAATGATATGTTTGAGTACTAGGTATCACGGATGGAAGGAAAAATGGGTATATAATTTGCTACAAAGCATCAGTTAACACGTTCGTAATTAAAAATGAAGGATTTTCCTGTTGTACATAAAAGTGGAATTCCTAGCTATCAATAAAATTACAAAACCTATCTCATACCTGTTAAATTTGAGTGGGATTTGTTATAGATGAACCTCTTGGAAAAATTTACACACATCAACAATTATTGATTCAAGTTTAAACAGTGAATGGTGAGTCCGAAAGAATGGGTCAACACTAAGCTGGAGGTACTAGACACCAAACTATTATGTTTGAGTTCATCATGTCTTATACGAATGTCGCAGGTATAAGAAATACAGGGTGTTCAAGGTTTAAATTTTATCCTCTCAATAATTAAGTTTTGATAGTATGACTTTGAAAATTGGTAGTGTTTTTTTTTGGTATGAGAATAACTAATTTGGAGCTTATTTTGACGTTGCTCCTAGAGGCTGCTAGTTTCACCGTGTTATTTAGGTACTTACATCAAAACATATTTCCATATAAACCCATTCTTTCTGACTCACCCAGTATAATATTACGATATGTATTAAGAATAATCTTCATCAGATAATATTGAAAAAAATTAAACCCAAAATACATACTTTATATATCCCTGTTTTATAATTTGCTGACTATTTTCATAACTTTCTAAATATTTTTCCAATATTAAATAATTTTCAACAGTTTTTTTAACGGCATTGTTGATTAATTTTATTTTTATTAATTATTTTATTATATATACTATACTTCATCGAGCTGACCGCGTAGTTGTGTTTTTCTGTGGATGTGTTTTTAACTTGGTTTATCTGAGTTTATAAGTGAATTTCTTTTACTGACTTTTGTGGAATTGTGTACTATTAACTTTGGCACATATTTGTGTTTGTTGAATGTTTACATTGCACGATTAATGACTTTTAAATGACGTGAATAAAATGTCTCGTTATTGTGCTATCTGTACGAGTGCCAGCCATTTCTTGCGACGGTCTATGTAAAAAGCAATTCCATATTGCCTGTATCGGCGTTTCTAGTGATTTACCGCCTCTTATCAAGGAGGTTTCAGGTTTATCCTTGCGTTGTTCAACCTGCAGTGAGCTTCATGATGTCATTGATAGGGGCAAAATACTTGATATGTTTCAGGAAAAAATAACGGATTTTTTACTTACTTAATGATTTGTTTATTTCTGTAAAACATGATGTTTTGAGTAAAGCTGAAGAGAAACTGGAGGAATTAAAATTTCCTGCTGTTGGCCCTGCCAAGGTTAAACCATCCTATTCATCGGTATTGTGCAATAGCTCTAAGTCTGCAGTTGTAGTTAAACCTAAATCAAATCAAGACAACAAACAAACTAAATCTGATATTATGAACAATGTTATCCCAGCTGACACTGGTATAAATATTAATAAAATTAAACATATTCAAGATGGCGGTCTTCTATTGAGTTGTCAGTCTTCGGAGGAGAATTCCAGACTTAAAAAATTGGCGCAAGAAAAGTTGTCAGAAAACTATGAAATCAGGGAAGTTAAGGGACTGCACCCCAGAATTAGAATAGAGAATGGTTATTTACTTGTGGGGCTTGATATTTGTAAAGTGTATGATGCAATAGAAATTATGCGTTGTTATAAATGTAACGGTTTCAACCATTCTAAATTCAATTGTAAAAATGCTGTTTCTTGTCCTAAATGTAGTCTTAGTCATGATCTGAATGTCCTTCTTGTCCTTCTGATAAATTTAGATGTGTTAATTATTCCTCTATGAAGGAAAAATCACCTGATCTTGCTATTGATTTAGAACATGCGGCCTGGGATCATGAACGTTGTCATGCTTTTAAGATGGCAGTATCCAAATTAAAGTCCGAGCTCCCCGCCCTCTTCACACTCTACTACTTTGGATACGAGCGCTACGCGTTATACTGTACACAATATCTCAATTTATTATCAGAATGTTCGTGGATTGAACACCAAACTTGATACTTTATTAACAACACGGCAGCTTGCAATTTTGATATCTTGGCGTTTACGGAAACTTGGTTGAATAAAGGTGTTCTTGACACTGAAGTGTTGGATAATAGTAGCATTGACTTTTTAAAAAAGTCAGTGATAGTAGATATAATATTTTTAGAGCTGATCGAGATTTGGAGGCTACTAACTCCTCGAGAGGAGGGGGTGCTATGATTGCTATTGCTTCTAACATTTGTGCAGTCGATCTAAATTTTGGTAATACTGACTTCAGTCTTATCCCAACTGTTGACATTACTGGTATTAAAATTACTCTAAAATATAAGACACTTTATCTTTTTGTAGTTTATATTCCTCCAAATGCGCCACTTGAGGTGTATAATTTGGTCTTTGATGCTTTTTGCTCTTTAGATTATATTTTTGTGTCGGACATTTTGTTAATTGGTGACTTCAATGTCCCGGCATACACGTCTGCTTCATTGCACTGTAAGAGAGCAAATTTTCCCTTACTTTATATACATTTGCTTGAATCTGACTTCTGTTATTTGGATGAATGCACTGATGTTGATGTTGCCCTGCAACAATTTTATGATCATTTGGATAGGATTTTTTCCATGTTCGTTCCTATTTCACGTGTAAGTTCTCGGTGTTATCCTCCTTAGTATACTAGATCGTTAATTAGAGATGTGAGACGTAAACATTTCTTGTGGAAACGGTATAAACGCTCTAGAGATATTAATCATTATAATGAATTTAAGACATTAAGACGTACAGTAAAGTATGACAGTATGATATTGTTTAATAATTACATATTGGATATTGAGAATAATATTACTCATCAACCTCAGAATTTATATCTCAAAGAAATTCATACTCAGACTTACCAAATACTTTTAATATGGACCATGATTCCTTTTCTGATCCAGAGGAGATTTGTAATGCTTTTGCTTCCATTTTCCAAAAATCGTATTCTACCCCTATAAATGTGCCTTTTGTCTCCGACATTAATAACTTTAGCTTGCCTGAAATTCGTTCTTTTTCGGAGGATGAAGTTAGGTGTTGTTTAATGAAATTTAAGCCTAAGTTAACTAGCGGTTTAGATGGAATACCATCCTTTCTTGTGCGGGATTGTGCCGCAGTATTTGCGCCACCATTGTGTAGATTAATAAACCTGTCCTTGGATACATGTACGTTTCCATCACAGTGGAAAATTTCTAAGGTCACTTCAGTATTCAAAAAAGGGGAAAGATCAGACATTTGTAATTATCGGCCGATTGTTATAATCAGTAATTTTGCCAAGTGTTTTGAAATGCTGTTGTATGATTTTATATTTTATCACACAAAACACTTAATTACGTAGGCGCAACATGGTTTTTTTAAGGGCAGGTCTACTGTTACAAATCTCTTCTATATTACACAGTTTTTAGCCAATGCCATTGATGATGGTTTTTAAGCTGACGTGATTTACACTGTCCTGACGAAGGCTTTTGACAGAATTGATCACGCAATACTCTTGAATAAATTAGATAATTTTTTTGGTTTTTCCTTCAACTTATTAAGTCTTATTAGCTCTTATCTTTCTAACAGAGGTCTTCATGTTGTTTACCGCGGTTACAAGTCTGCTGAAGTACGAGCAACCTCGGGTGTCCCTCAAGGGTCTAATTTGGGACCCTTATTCTTTAGTTTATTCATTAATGACATTATTAATAATTTAACTGTGCCCTGCCTGTTGTATGCAGATGATCTCAAAATTTTTAGTACGATCAAGAACGCTAATGATGCTGCTGAACTTCAGTACAATCTTAATGTAATTAATGAATGGTGCAGGGTTAATAATCTGTCACTAAATATTAGTAAGTGTCATGTACTGTCTTTTTTTACTAAGAAACAGTTAATTTCTTTTGATTATTCCATCGAGCAACATACGCTGTCTAGACCTGATACTTTCTGTGACTTAGGTGTTATTTTTGACAGAAAATTGTCTTTTAATAACCATCTACATTATATTACTACAAGAACTTATAGATCTCTTGGTTTCATTATAAGAAATAGCAAACAGTTTCGGAATTTTAACACTTTGAAAATTTTATACTCTACTTTTGTCAGGTGCAATTGTGATTATGCATCAATTGTTTGGTGTCCTAATTATGCTGTACATGTGGATGCTCTTGAAAATGTTCAACCTAAATTCTTGAAATATATTAGTTTTAAAGCTGATGGTGAGTATCCCTGTGTTGGGTTCCCTCAAGTTGAAATGCTTAATAGATTTGGCCTTGAAACTTTGGAAAATCGACGTAAAAGGGCTTATTTAATTAGTTTACATAAAGTAATGAATAATGTCATTGACTGCAGTGCCATCTTGCGAATGTTGAGCTTTCATGTTCCCAGAATTGAAGCTAGACAATTTAACATGTTTTATTTGCCACCAGCTGGGACAAATATTCTGCAACACTCTCCACTTCATAATATGTGTGATTTATGTAATGAAGTTATCTTGCCCGTAGATTTTATGGATTGCAATATTTCAACTCTGAAAAAACTTGTTTTGTAATTGTTATTGTCTTTATCTAGATAATTAGATTGATTATTTTTTCTTATTTGTGTACATGTGTTATGTCTAAGTATTATGTAATTTACTTCATGTATGCTTTTTTGTGTGTTTTCCTATTCTATAACTGGGTCTTTGACCTGATGAATAGTGTAAATAAAATAAAATAAAATATTTGTTTTTATTTATTTTGAAATGTCATCCAATTAAAGATATTCATAACTTACTTAGTTGTCTAATATAATAATCTTATTAAAATTATTAAAGCGAATTAATTCATTCAATTTTGTATAATTATATGAAAATACATGGCCAACTGTGCACCACGTAACATCAGTTTTATCACTTTAATTTTTTTGCCAATTTCCAAAATATATACCTAGTAGTAACTATTACATGTCATTATGACAAAAATAGTTTAAAAGGGACACTGTAGAGAAATTACAAAAACACCACTGAATTCTACGTAATAACTCTTATCAAAAATTATTTTCACCGTTCCGATATCTCAGCTATTCTCTGAGATATGAAAAATGCCTTAAAATTTTTTTAGATGTCGTCCTGAATCTCAAAAGCCAAGAGGTCTATGAAAGTTCTGATTACGGCAGTTTAAAAAGTAGCCAATTGTTGCGATAATCGCATCTTTTATGTTTAACGAAATTGGCAGACTCCATACATACATCTTTCATTTCATCATTGAAAAATTTTAGTATAGGTCTATCTATATATTTCAAAATTTTATAAAGTGGCAGTTCTGATACTATACATATTAGGTAACAACTGCTTAGTATTTGTAACAAGTATTTGTAAATGCGACACAGTTACCTTCGGCTCAGGTCTTGTGCCTAGTGTGAATGCCGCTAGTAGTAGAGTTCGAAATATGCCCATTCCACTACCTCTATGGAGTAATATCTTGAGGTGAAAGAAATGATGCACCAAAGTTTTGGATTTTTTCGACATTAATCAAATACAGAGACACAGTCAGTATTCAATCCTTCTATGAGTGTACATAACCTGCATCTTACATTTTTATTCCAATTATATTGACGTCCTTGTTGAGATGTAACTATTATTTTTATTTCTAACTAGTGACTACCATTCACTTTCTTCTTAATTAATTTCATTTTACTTTATTGTTAGTAATATACTGCCCCTACAGGTTTTTCCTTTAAATTAAAATTTTTACAATAATTCAAATTCATTCAATCTTTTACAAACCAAATTTTTCACGTTTGAACTAAAACCAAAACTTTCAAATAAGCCGTCCAAAAAAATGGACTGAAATGAACAACCATCATCAGACTATAAGGAAATTATTCGATATTGATCGATTATACCTGTATCGTTCTACAGGTTGAGAAAGTCCTCCAATTCCTATCAAGGTATTTAAAAGTAGTTAGTCTGTGGTTTGCACCTAAAACTTCCATACAGTAAAAAAAGTTGTTCATAGGACTTAAGCAAAAAAATGGCTGGATGACCGGTCATCGTTCATCCTAAAATTACAAATTCTGTTAGAAAATTGATCTTGATGTTATCCGAAATTCATCAAAAGAAACATGCTAGACCAATTCCAGTTCATTCTGATATCTTGATTAGTAAATGAAAAAATATTCATTCTCGGAAACCTCAATTTTGATGATCTAAATTTTGCTGACAATTTCTTCGGTTTTGCTGTTCCAGGTTTAGTAGTCTAAAAGTTTCTCGTGAGGTCATGGTAGCGAGTGGCATTTATGATTCTTTTTCGTAAGACTTTTCTTACTACAGTTCTTTCTAGAGCTACTGTAGTAACATTTTTTCCTTTGCCACGAATTAATTGCTTGATACCTTAGATATATTGCATTGATTTGAATGGCCTATGCATTGAAGGGCAACCAGAGAAGCAAATCATATATTTTATACTTTGTGAGAACAACTGTCAAATAGATTGACTTAAGGACTTACATGGACATTTTGGACAATTTTAATTAGTATTCTGCTGTATGTAATTATTTCTTTATTCAAATAAAACCAACTCTATAGCAAGAAAAACTAATTTCACTTATTACATTTAGTAGAACAAGAAACGAAAATCTTGCAAAATGTATACAGAAGTATACTGACTATACACAAGTACTGTTAAATACAGCAAATAACTGTCAACGACAGACAGTTGTAACTAGTTGTAACTGACATATCTGTTTTTTTTAGGGAGTACGAAATAAAACAGATATACCTATTACAGAAAAATTAACGGCAATATATTTAATGACTAATTTAATAATACTTTTATAATTTACTTAGGTTTAATATTGTTTAAATTTGAATTTCTTTCGTTATGTAAGCTTACAGTGAACGTGTCTGCGTTTCACATAACTCATAAAAGTTGACATTTACCACTTTTCTAATCGTTTGAAGTAACTCCAAATTTTTCATTAGTTTATCTACTATATTTAACTTTCAACAATTTGTAAAATATATTATTTATTGATTAATGAGTTCTGGTTAAATAAACTTTCTATTTTTTCGAATATCTGAGCAGTCTCTTCAATGACTGTGAGTGAGAAACTATTTCCGCTAGCAGCATCTATTAGAGCATAACAGTTTTCATTAATACAAGTAGATCATCACATATATTCAGTTTTCTTTTCATAGATTACAACAGACAAATTATATAAATAAATAATTTTCTTTCCAATATTGCAATGTATAATGCTATTCAGGGGTATTAGAAAGACGTTGATATCATTTAACATATTAAACATTTCATCTAAAGTATTCAAAATTAGAAGAAGTTATTCGAATAGTACTTAGTGTTTTTCTATCACAAACAGTAAATTCCTAGATGAGATGAATGAATTAATTATTATCACTTTAAACTTGCATACAAATTTAAATTTGTTTTTGCGAAATATAAACTTGTGGCAGTTTAGGAACGAATACTTTTATGTTTCACTAGTAATTTAGTAATTCTAACTCATTTATTTTTAGTTCATTTGGCCAATTTTATGTTACATTATACCAATACATTTCAAAAATCAATTCGTTCCATATCTATATTACATACTCACGTTTCACAAATATGCCTTGAATATAGGTGCCTACCATTGTAATTGTTAAGTACAGCTTTCTTTTATGAAACAATTATCTGGTAACATAAACACTGTTTCGTTTTTTTCGCAAAATTAATATAATATTTAATTAAGTATCTGTTAACGAGTGTAGTGAACCAATACAATTAACATTTTTTTTATTTACGACACGCTTGTTTTAAACCTTAACTGCTTCTTATCACTTTCGAGACTACAACTTTCATTTTTGCCGCATTGCTTGCATTCTAATGACCCTTTCGCGGTCAAACGAGATAGGAAAACGATTTCCTTTTGTTTTGTGCATTCCGATTTTATTAGTTCAGTTCTATTTAATTACTCACACCAGTCAGGTTATTTGGTTATTTAATATTTGAAATAAAAATACTAGATAAATAATGCTACGTGTGTCTTCCAAAGATTTAACAGAAAACTTCTGTAAAAGCTCATCCTGGAAAATGACAGTTAAAGCATAAATTTCGTAATTTCTAAACGATAAGAATTCTAAAAAACGACGTTGAACTGTTAATATAAAGGGATATTCATAAATACTAGGAAACAAATTTGGTATATAATCTGCATGAGAAATTATTTGAGCCAACTTTTTTGGGGGCTCCGGGGCCCTTGAAATTGGGCTTAAAATTTTGTTTTTTTTTGCAAATATCTCCGGAATCCCTAAGCTTCTTTTAATAGCATTTAGTTTGGAATTAGATAGTCTATTCGAACAATTTTATGAAAGTAGTTTTGTCAAGCATCACATAGGGCTTTAGTTTTGCATAATGCCACTCAGTTTTTTTCATAACTTTTATTTCCATTTTTTTTCTAAATTCTTTGCCAGTGCATTAGAAGTAAAAAAATACTCTACTTTTTTCATATGAAGTTTAATTTTCCAAAAAAATTTTGCTGAAGGTGTGAACGCTGTACTTTATTTTTTTTCCTAGCATTTCTGGATCACCAAACAATAGAGGCATATTTCAATTTCAAGTTAAAGAAAGTTGTATACAGAAGTGTCAAAACCTCTGCAGATTTAAACGTGGCGTGTTTCTAATAATAAATTTAACATATAATGTTTTAAATGTAATATCTAATACGTGTTCTTTAAAAGATCATTTATAATCAAATAACACTCCTAAACCTTTAAGAAATGATTATTAATGTAATAATTAAATTCTATAACATGCTGCTTAGGAGTAAATGATACACTTTTCAGGATTTAAAAATAAATTGTTTACTCTACTACACCAATCATAAGTGAAATTTAAATTTTGCTGAAACAAGAGACAATCATTAATATCGGATATTTTCCAAAATATTTACAGGTCTACATTTAGATTACTAACATTATCATTTTAAATAAAACAAATAGTAGTGGGCCCAAAACCAAGCCTTGAAGGCCTCCGCAGGACACACTCTCTTCAACGGACTTAAAACCATGATACATAACATGCTGAGTTCTATCAGTTAAATAGTTAAATTAGTTATTGGTTAAATAGCCTCCAATTAAGTAAGTTGATCAGAAAATAAAGATTTTAATTTATTTAACAATATAACATGGTCAACTTTGTCGAGTTCTGTATAAATTATATCAGTTTGAAACCCATTATCAATAGAATCAGCAATAAATCAGTTACACTAAACAGATTTGTAATTGTAGACCTCCTTTGTTACCGTTGCCTGATGCTGAAAAAAAGGAAATGAAAATTAGCATTAGCATTAGCATATTGGCTATAACAATAGGCGGATAGTTGTCCATGTCTGACGTATTACCTTTTTTGAAAATAGGTAATATTTTAGAAATTTTCCATTTTATGGGGAATAATTTGTTTTTCAGAATAATATCAAATAAAATTGTGAAAAAAGTAGTAAATAATATTGCACTATCCTTAAGTACGAGGGTTGGAATATCATCTGTTAAAGAAAATAAAGTACCACTATATGAGAACATCACCTCTTGAGTTTCATTGTCGTGCCCTCTACCACAGTAATCGTAACAATTTTTGTCACTTATACGGGGTGATTTAGTTTTTAATGAACAAACTGCGAGGGTAAGTAGAACTTCGAACAATAATGGCACTTTATTATATTATAATTACATATAATTTTGGGGCTTTATAAGGAACATAGAGGGTGCTAAAGTTTGAAGAAAAAAATTGATTTTTTGGTGTAATTACTAAAGCAATGGAGATATTTAAGCCATACTTGGTACACAGTGTAGTTAGTTAAGGTGTCATAAAATGTGAAAATATCAATCACATGAATAACCATTGGCGGAGATATGGACAGTTCGTATTTAGGAAAAAAAGTTGTATCGCTCCGTATAATGTTAAAGTTTATAACATTTTTAAATGTGTATTTTAGTTTCTAACAAATCCCTATCTTACATTTTTTTCGTATCTGCTATGGTTACATAGTAAATTTGATTTTATTCAGTTATTTCACTGTTCCTGTCGGTAAATAACTTAATTATTATTAGTAATATTATTTGATGATAAATGATACCCGAAACGAGAAAATGTCTACCTACGATTAAATTACGTTTTCTATTAGTTAAAAAACTGCGCTAGAGCTAAATGAAAATAATTTTCAGATAAGTAGTTGTAAAAAACAAACAATTTTCGCAATACAGACATTTAATAAGTATAATTTAACTAAAATAAAATACTTCAAATTACATTAACTATATAAATACCTACAAATAAGAGTAATTCCTCAAACTGCCATCCTTGAGCGTCAATAAAAGAGTGACAGCTGTCAATAAGCTGCAATAATGATTAAGTTATTTACCGACAGGAACAGTGAAATAACAGTTAAACTTACTATGTAACCGTAGTAGATATGAAAAAAATGTAAGATAGGGATTTTGTTAGAAATTAAAATACACATTTAAAAATATCATAAACTTAAACATTACACAGGGCGACAACTTTTTTTCCTAAATTAAAGATACGAACTGCCCATATCTCCGCCACTGATTATTCAAAGTTGATATTTTCACATTTTATGACACCTTACTATACTGTGTACCAAGTATGGCTTAAATATCTCCATTACTTCAGTAATTATGCCAAAAAAATATTTTTTTTCTTCAACCTGTAACACCGTGTATCTTTCTTATAAAACCCCAAAATTATAACTATTATATAATAAACAGCCATTATTTTTCAAAGTTCTACTTACCCACGAAGTTTGTTCTAAAAGCTGAATGATTCTGTATGTGTGTGTATACATGAGTGTTATGTAAATTGTTGACGTTTTTGTAATTTAACCTACTCTGACTTGTTCTATACATTTTAATGTCATGAAGAATTAATACAATTATTATTTAAAAAAATTGACTAAGGTCTACTGGTTGTTATGCCACGGCCTAGGTGACTGGTCGCTGCCAGTCACAGAATTAGTGTGCACTTTTCTAACTCTAGCCAGGCATTTTTGACCTACCCTTCTTGTTCCCGTGTTAGACTCCATGGAAAAAAAAATTAATAAGGAATACATAAATTTTGAAGTAGCTGTTTAGTATTAAGACATTTAAAAATACGAGTACAACATTAAACATACAGATCTCATTTGCTGTTATTTGCTTTCTAAAAAGCAATTACCTATTAAGTAGAGATCTATATCTCAGTTTATTATAAACGAGTATGATCAAAATATGTGCACTATTGCACTGCACGTGTTCTCAAATTAGACTTTATTTGGCAATCGGTTTTTGTAAACAATGTCTAAATTGATAATTAGCGATAATCATTTACTGTTCCTTAATGAATAAGAAAGTAACGTATTGACGCCTTATAAAAATTATTATGCAACTGACACTTTCCATTTTTCTTTGTTGAGTATATAAACATATTTAAGTGTGTAATAAACAGCACTGTGAGTTGAATATATAATAATAATATATGTATTATTATCGAAAGTATATTACAACGCATTATTTATGTAAGAATTCAATACAATTTGAGATTACATTTTTCTTCTTCTTGGCTCTAATTAAATAATCTGTATTTAAAGAGCAAAAACAAAAGAATGAACTGTGTTTAAAGCTTATTACATATGAGTACTGTTGTTGTTGGTTCTATACAAAATAAGTTCCTTAACTTTTTATAGACTCTTTTATATTTAAAACCAATTTAATTATAAAACTCAGTTACCTAAACAGATACAGTAAACTAAAGAACAAATTTATATTAACATTTAAATAAATTGCTAATAATCTTCAATGGAAATGTTGGTAGGCGGTGATACTAATACAAAAGGTGACCAAGCTTAAACTGTGACACATTATGCAAACGTGGTATTTCCCTTTTAGTTAAATAATCATTGAAAATAGACCAATACAAGTTTTTGAGAGAAATAAAAGTATGCACAATACTTGTGTCATTAATTTTAAATTTTTTTGCTTTGTTTTAGAAGAGCTATTGGAAACTATCTTCGATGCTTAATTTGCTTAAGTATTGCTAAACTGACTAGCAATACTTATTAATTTGTTGCCAATAAATTCTCTCACCCACTTAAATCAAGTTATCCTCAATCCAATCTCAGATTACTTGATGTAAATGTTAAAGTCTCTGCAATCCTAATTTAGAGAGTGTACTGGTCCTTCTACAAAATTATTATAATTATTAATTACAAACATGGTGGCACTGTTAAAAAATTGAAATCATGTTTACATAAGAAACTATTTTAATGAATTATCTGTAAGGTTTTTTGGGTCAATATGAATTATATTTGTAAAACATTTGACATCTGAAATAATTTAAATAAGATGATTTATATCATTATCCTCACTCTATAAATTACATGAAATTCAGAAAGCTGAGTAAAATTCTGCAGCTTGGTAATGACAGCAGGAGAGCTTATAAATTTTTTTGTAAAAACCTAAAATATAGAAGGAAATGCTTTTCTTTATTTGAAACGTAAATTCGCGTGTATAAGTAACGCAAAGCTTAAAAGAGAAATGTTTGTTGATCCGCAAATACGAGAACTTTTTAAAGAAGAAAATTTTGAAACTACATTTTTAAGAAAAGAAAATAGGGTGTGAACTGCCTTCAAAAATGTATGTATTCTAAGTAACAAAAAATTGGAGAACTACAAAGATCTTGTTGAAGATCTTATCCAACCTTACAAGACGTTGGGTGTACTTAAACTGCATTTTCTTCACCTCCATTTGCAATTTTCCCCTGACAATTTACGTGCAATTTCAGATGAACACGATGAAAGATTTTACCAGCAAATTGCTCAAATAGGGAAGGGGTATAGTGAAAAATGGATCCTAACCATGTTTCCAGACTACATTTGAACTCTCAAATGTGAAACCGATCCCGGCGAGTACAAGCGTAAAAAGACAACAAAATAATTTATTGATTGTACTATATTTTTTTCAATCCAAAATGAAGTATATTTTGTAAAAAAGTGATTTTGTTTTTTTTTTAAATCTTCAAAAATTTATTAGATTACTTCTTGTTTGGGTTTCTCATATTTTATATTCTTCTTCCCTTTTCTAGAAACTAATGGGTGATACGTAAAATGCAGAATAGTGTTATTACATAATTTTAACATCAAATATTTATATCTACATAATTAAGTTCTAAACTGAAGGTCAATATGAGTTTGTATATTGAAAATACAAGCCTAAGTGTCAAACTGCAATGGTATAAATAATAAATTTACAGAATACTGAACAGGGTGTAATAAATTATTTTACCGAAGTTCGCGGTATCTAGTACCTAGTAGTAAGGAAGTAAGTCTGTATGAACATACATATATGCCTTAAAATGCTTTATAAAAAATGGTTTTTAAATGTGATGTTAAAAAAATAGTTTTTTGAAAACTGTCATCAAAAGTCGACATTTTCGTTAAATTTTCAATTGACAAAGCGGATCTTTTTTGCCACCTAGCTGCGAAATGTTTTTATGTTCTAGAACGCCATAGTCTTTTCCGTTGTAGAACATAAGACAAATGTCAAAATAATTTGTAATTTTTTCTCAACTTATTTATGATTTTATTAATTAAACAATATACATTTTAAGTAATATAACATTTCAATATAAAACAGTAACAATTACAGGATAATTATTTTGCATTACATGTAAATTGTAAGTGCCAATATTGTAGTTAGTGAGTTAAATTTATAGCAGCAAATCCAGTGCTGTTAGTTTTATCGTAGCATTACTTGATTGACACCCTCCATGTCGTTTAATGGTGGTAATATCGGCTCCTGCGTCGGCTAACAGAGTGGTGGAAGAACGTCTGGATGAGACAAATCGAGATTGCTATTTCTTTTGGCACATTCCTTATTTTGTTAAAGCCAACCACTTGGTTAACACATTTTTTCCTGACATGCTTCACAAAAAGTGTTCGACTTGTAGTAACTGCCGAACGTAAAGCACAGTATTTGCGGTATATTTTCATTTGGTCTGGACTTAAAATCACAAAACATCTCGGAGTATGAATTTTCGGGAATTCTTATAATAAAAATTGAATCTTTGTCTTCTATATCATCGATCGATATCTTTAGGAGCTCACCTCTTCTCCAAACTCCACAAACACCAATTACTCAATGACCTGAAAAGTTGTCCAAAATTAGTTAAATCGATCGATTTATATTTGAATTACCTTTACTAGCAGAAATCTACTATCAGCTGCTTCTTGTAAAAATCTCTCAATTTCCTCTTTCGTTAGAATTTTGGACTTTCTTGGACGGTGTCCAAAGTTTAATTTTATGTTCGAAATATGCTAGTAATACCGCTTCGGACACTTTGAATTTTCTTCGATCTATACCACGCTTTGAATTTGTTGCTAACAATACCGTACTCTCTTGGCGATTTTTTGGGGATTAATTGTGAAACAGCACTTTGTGCCGCTTCCAATATTTCCCCTGGTAATTGCTGGTCTTCACTTTCCTAGTTCATTTTGAAAAAAAAACTCTTAGAATATGAATTACAATATATATTTCTGACACTACTTTTTCAAACAGTTAATTTTTATTGTTTATTAGGTTGCTGTCGTTATGACAGTCACCACGCCTAAACCGTCTTAATTCAAATACAGTTTAAACGATTTCAAATATAAATTAAATTGTGGTACTATAACTATAACTATTTTATTTATTTCTAAGGCCAGTGATTAATCTTACTAATTTCTAGTATTATTATTTTTTAATTATGATAATATTCTTATTAAAATTTATCATGGACATATATATTATCAGAATTCTAACGAAATTTAAAATTTACATAAAATTGTAGTTTTTTTAAACCATATCCCTCACGAAAAATTTTTATAGGCAATAAATTTATAATATTTAGCGATCTAACTGAAACTTCTTATTTAAAAGAGATAGATATACAAATATTATATGAAATGAGGTTGGGTATGTTTTATTTTTATTTCGTAGTATTCGACATATAATTACATAATCATTTTCTTCTCTTGTTCTTTCATTGCAGAATAATAATGGACAAATATACCTATGTTATGTTCCATTTCTTTTTGAAATATTCCTGCCGATCTGAAATTCAGAGTAGAAGTTATCAATTAATTAAAATAAAACATATGTTGTGATTTATTTCAGAATTTTCTGTGGACAGATGTGCCCCAAGGAACGCGCCCGAAGACGCCCAGTTGGCAGCATTTTCTAAGATGTGTTATGAATTTGGTGTTGGTAGAGGAGGCTCCTTTGCAGAAGCAAGGGCTTATTGCCAAAGCCATAATGGTGATCTGGTGCATGATATGTCTCCTGGACAAACTTCCTTTATCTACGCAGAACTTGAAAGGAGGAAGCCCAATCTGAAAACTCAGTTGGTGTGGATCGGAGCTCAAAAGGAGCCAGGACTGACATCTAGGACGTGGAAATGGGTTAATGGTAAGAAAGTTCATATCATTTACACAAATATGGCGCATAGTTCTGGAATATATTTTTATTTATTATTAAATTACCGCATGTATTTCAGGAAGGGTTAGTTATTTGAGATTACTCAATGGTATTTCCGAAAATGTGATTTGAATTTCTAATTAGTTAGTCCAGAAAACTGCAACTTATAATTCAGAAAATATGGATTCTATTTCAATTAAGTCATTTGATTTCAGAATATGTCACTTCTATTTCATAAACTATGAAAATTAGTTATGTTAATGATTATAAAGGGTGTAAATAGCAGTCATATTTATTATCAGCTAACCTTTGACCTTTAGAAAAATAATTTCTTTCTAAAATTTGTTATCTTCAGATCTCGCGTACTGTGTAATTGTACGGAACTAGCAAGGATGTATTTACTGTGCTGTCAATCCGGTGACGTATATTAGTTGGGTTAAACTCTTAGATCTTATAGATCCACAGTAGATCTATGATTGGTCACAGTGGAAAAGGATGATTCCATTTATATAGAATCTGCAATCACTTTTTGAAGATATTTACTTACTGCTTCTGAAACATAATTGTGTTTTCTAACATCAATTTACCAATTTTGAAATCTAGATAACCTTCTATAGAGTAGACAATTGATTAATCTGATCCACAAATAGTATTTATAGTATAGAAATGTATGCATGGTGCTTCATAACTAATGGGTCATACAGGGCAGGGTATAGTAAACGTCAAAATAGACTGTTTCTGCTTAATTTCTTATAATAAAATATTTACGGTTAAAGTGATATGGGTAAACCAAATTTATCGAAAATCGGCAATAACGGTTAGGCAGAAATTAGTCTAATTTGATGTTTTAGAGGATAAAAATTTCGATTTTATAATTAGATTTAACAAATCTGTTAGAGAGCAACATTTTTGATCGCTGAAAGACGGAACATTTATAAATAAAAAGAAGGTGTACTTCATGCATCATATATGGGATTAAATATTACAATAACAATTTTGCAAATAGAAATGAAATTATAATAACGCAGGTGGCACCGTAGCATGTCAATGTAACAATTAGTTACCGTTGTCATTAACGTTTAGAATAACAATTTATCCGTTTATTTTTCGTTGAACATTTATTGCAATTCTTGGAACATGCAAAGACACAATCAATTTTCCAGTGCTGAATTAAGAGATATGATTTGAACATATACCTACTCATATATCTAATATGTATGAAAAATAATAACAGTCATACAACAGTTACAAGCTATGCTGATCTACATCCAAATCGAATTGCTCCAGATCGTAAAATGTTTCTAAAGTTTCTAAAGTTATTTACTGAACTGGAGGAGACAGGTGCTTTTCCCACAAAAAAACGTAGAGGGCGATTCAAAACTATATCTGTAAAGCAAGAAGATTGGTCAGTGTAGTTGAAAATCCTCAAATAGCCACTTGTGAAATGTAGGAAAACCAATAATATCAAAAATATTGATTGAAGGGGAAAGTTACATCCACATCATTATCTATACGCCAGTACAAAATCTATTTTAAAATAAATTACCAGTTAGGTCAGAGTTGTGTCAGTTTATTTTAAATGAGGCAAATAGAAACAATACACCGTAAAACATTTTTGAGTAAAATTTCATTCAAGACCAACACAATTCGTTGTTAATACAAGTCCAAGCCCGATTGGGTTAAAATAATAACACAATTCGTTGAGTAATGTTTACTCAGTTATTAAATAAATCTTTTATGAGCATCATTGAATAACTTATGAGTTAGCTTACTAAACAATGTGTTACTACAAACACAAAATTATTGAGTTGTTTTCTTCACAAACCACCTCTTTAACCAAAAATTATGTTGATAAACTTATTTATTTCTCAAAATTCAACACCAAGATAATATCATAAATGAGTTTGGGGTTACTCAATGTTATTTTTTACTTCGTATGTTTTTAAATACAATATTATTTACTAATGACGCGGCCTTCACCAGACGTGGAGTTTTTACTGAAAACATAAACATTATTATTCAATTGATAAAAGCCACATCTACACAAAGCATCACATTTTTAGTACGAGTTTAGAGTAAAGATTTAGTTAGGTATTATAGGCGACAATTTGTCCATATGAACTTCCCCAAAGGCTAAACTTTGAACAATATTTGCAGTTTTTAGAAATTGAGTTAGCCGAGTTACTGGACAAAGTTGCATTAAATTTAAGAGCAGATGTATGCACGATGGAGAACCACCACATTATCCAATTTCTGTCAGAAACGTTTTCCCCATTGCTGGTCACGGCACTGAATTTCCTTGGCCATTTCAACCCTCTTGATTTTATTTAAGGGGTCTTAAGTGTTACAAGTAGGAAACATCTGCGAGTATTTACCCAATCGATATTGTATAACTAGCGTCTTCTAATAGATTTTTTATAGTTAAGTAAAAAATCTAAATTTTTACCCTCTGAAACAATAAAATTTCACCGAATTTGACTATTTTTTTTTGTGAAATTGGAAACATGCTGTCCAAAATTCTTACAGATTCGTTCAACAAATTAATCATTACAATCATATTCTAGCAACACAACACTTGGGTTTACCTACTATAATTTATAAATAATTGCAGAAATGCGAAGGGCAGTAAATTTTACCAAACAAATGACAATAATATCTAAAGACATAACATATTTCATATATTTGGCATACCTGACCTACATGAATAATTCATTATTATTTTACAAATTTAATAAATAGTATTTTAAAAACTAATAAAATATTTAAGTTTGAAGATAATTGGAAATATTCTGTCTGTCTTCCAAAAATTCTGAACTTTAACAAAAATATACCTACTTACAAATAAAATTATTGCGAATTGAATAAACTTAAAATCAATATGTGTGTCATGTACAATAGTCGAGTTTCACTACAATTATTATTTTAGTAAATTCTTCATTCAACAAATTTTCACTTTGATACTGTGAATGTAGAAAGAGTATTAGCGTTACTAATTGTATTAGTTTTTCATTGAATATTCATTGCCATTAACAACAAAGCTTGTTTAGAAACAATTTGCAATATAACATTATTTTCTATTTCCGAAACAAACAAATTTTTGTTTTTTTCACAATAAATCGTTGGTGTATTTTTAAGAAGACTGCCTAGTCTTCGTTAAAAATATCAAGTCTCTCAGATTCATTAGATCTCATCTTAATTTTTTTTTAAATTGAAAATTCCAAATCATGAAATACTCAACCAATTTAAATACAGTTTCAGTGCAAAGTAGGTACTCTTCATTTTAGAGTCAATACTTAATAATTTAACTATAGCAAATCTGTTTTTAAACAACATTGTTCGCAATAACTACGATATGAAATATGCGTAGGTATTGCAATAAATTTTCTAGTAGAGGAATTCTAAAAACAAGTTTATCTCATTTTAATACAGGAATAATAACATGTTAGTGCTACAGCATATCAAAAAGCATTATAAATAAAAGTGTATAAAGCGTTTATGATTTAACAACAAAGGCAATATACAAATTAATATTTATAACCCAATAGTAAAGGTCACAAATCTTGTTGTCACTTTTCTACCGAAAACCTACACAATACAGGTTATTGTTCACGGTAAAACTTGTGATATTTGAAAATATTACTGTTATACAGTTTCAGTAAGCAGAAATAATATTAACGTTTTTCTTCTTTTCTATATTCGTTTATATTGGACAAGGCTGATTTCTTCTACTACATTTCTTGTATAAAAAATATATAAATGACGTAGAATATAACAATTTGGTAATGCTGTTTTCGCAATATATGTTAAGAATGTTAAGGTAACAAGGACTAAAAAATTATCTATTTCCGTTCAGCAATTCAAAGATCAAGTACATATGGAAGTCTGAAAGATTTATAGAATTAATATTATATATTTACAATTTAGGTCAGATATTAATCAAAATAGAAAACAATGTAATAAAAAATTGTATATATTTCTCTCTCTCTCTAAGTTCCAGCTGGCACTTAGAGACATGTGGATTAAATAATTCGATTCACTGATATATTCTAGAATTAAGCATTAGTTGATATCCTAGATATCCTAGACTTTTTTTATTTGATTATATATATTCAACAAAAGTAACACTAACAATAGCACCATCGAACTAACTAAATATTAGTGAACGATAAGGAAATTTACTTATTCTCTTACATGGCGAAGAAAAATTATTTTTGATATTATTTCCTTCGACTTTTAAATTTTTCGTAGTTTGCAGCTTGTAACACTTTAGGACTAGGAACCTAGGATGGTAAACCATCGATGTTTGAATGTCAATGTATCGATGCTTTCAATATATCGATGTATCGTTACCATCCCTAGCTATAAAATAAGCTCAGAAGTATATGTCATATGTCTGGTGTGCCGCTAATGAATTACTTTGGCAGTATTCTAAAGTCTTTCAGGTTTTTACACATTTATTTTATAGGCATCTGTTTCATGTGACCCGTTTTATATATAAATAATTAAATATTGCTCTAGAAAGGAATGCAATACGTATATATTATGCACTCCAGTTTTATTTTTTCTTAATGCGAAGTCATTATTTACTTTATTTAAAATTATTTAAGATTATTTCAAATATCCGCAGTGATTCTTTCAAATCATTTAAAAGTTCAAATAAAGGAAATTTAACTGTATTTTGAGAATAATTGTCGACTCACGTAATTCATATCTAAATAAAGCAAAACAATTCTTTAAACACGCATAACTTTTTCTCATAAAGTATAGTAGTTTTTTTATTTCAAATAATGTTTATTCTTAAATGAACAATACCTAACCTTATTGTACAGGGTGATTCAGAATTTATCTAAACAAAAATTGAATGTACAGGAGAGTCTTACAAATATAAATTTGTCAAAAAATCAAAAAGGGCAGTTCGAAAATAATTTAAAAATACACTTCTGCAAGGCACTGGAAACTGGTCCACTGTAAAACCTAATAAGGCGGCAAAGCATTCAATTGGCACAGGACAAAACATGGAAAGGAATTCCCAATGAAAGAAATAAATAACATTTTGTAACACCTATTTTATACATCAATAGAATTGGTGTATAGAAAAATTCTATTGATACTAAATTGATTGGGTTAAAACAGAATTTCCAAATGGATTCTTATGGAGCTTCCCAAGAAAGATTACTACGGCATTATGAAAAACTTAATATAAGATTAGCTAAAGAAGAAAATAAAAAAAATTCTTGCATAAGAATATATATATATATATATATATATATTTTATGAAGATGGGTATTATGAAATAAACCCGAAACGTACGTAAAATTCAAGTTTTCGTTGTTTTTTTTTTCTCAAATGACCTACTATCCTAGGATATTGAATCTATAATATTGATTATGTGGTCAGGAGAATTCTATTGATACTAAATTGATTGGGCTAAAGAAGAATTTCCAAATTGATTCTAATGAAGCTTCCCAAGGAAGATTACTACAGCGTTATGAAAAACTTAATATAAGATTAGCTAAAGAAAATAAAAAAATTATTGAATAAGAATATATATATTTTCTGAAGATGGGTATTATGAAACAAGCTCGAAACGTACGTAAAATTCAAGTTTTCGTTGTGTTTATTTTTCTCACTTCATTTTTTAAATATCCCCACAAAAAGAGGTACCCACTTACAAATGATTTAAAATCAGGATATCGTGGTCCTCCTCGTCCAATCCCTTGGTATTGCTTGGACACGCTGTACATAGTACGGATATGATTGAGCCTCGTGTACGATACGCCTCACTGCCGCAATACGCCGTGGACGCCGTGGACCTCCATCTCTTCCATGATTCAGTTTCAAATATTCAAATATATATAAGAAGTAAGTAAGTAAATCTTTCAATGCAGTATTACTATACTTGAGAAATTGTGAAACTAAGCTAACGTTGGACTAAGTGTATTAATTTTGTTATTAATATTAGTATAGCTTTCTTTTCGTACAATAACTGAAAAAGTTTTCACAAAAAAAATATTTACTTCAACACCCTGTATCTCTGTTGATATTAATATTAGTCCCGCCACATACATATGCAAGTGTCTTCTTAATATATTAGTTTAAATTATTACCAGGTGATCTGTAACTCATTAGGTATTATGAAACACTGTATGAAGGTTCCATAAAACTTGATAATTAAAAATTCGATTAGATTCTTCATAAGCGAAAATGTGGAACTTGTAAAAACGTGAATGCTGTCATATACCTCACTTGTTTTTAATACCGCATCAGTACCGTTGCGGCTGGAAAGTCATCAAAATCACCAAAAAATTAAATGTTGATAATGTCTTAGGTACCTACTTTTTTGGCTTATACAATTTTATTGCTATTGAATTTTCGTTCATTTCCTTATAATTTTTTTATAATATCGTACCAATTATTTCTCAACAAAAGTGGTAGTGAAATCAGAGGAAATAATACACTTAACCCATATTTAGTTATTTATCGTTACAGGAACTGTGAAGTCATTACCATATAATCTCAAACATTAATTATTGTATCTAATTAACATGTTTTGAAAAGGATGTCTCTTCTGACCAAGAGATTATTCTACGCAGCAAAATTTCAAGTAATCTATAATGAGCTGCTATTAATTATTGTAAAAGAAGGAAACAATGAAAAATTAATACAATCAGATGTGAATTCGACAAAATATATGCTAAATATAAGGTATCTTCTTCATTTGCTAGGATCAATTCTTAAGTGACTGAAATTAAACATGAAAATCGAATGAACTTAAAAATGTGAATTCAAAATTGGGAATACTTGATTAAATATTATAGATTATATAATAAACTGGTAGCCCACTAGTGTAGGAGGAGATAAGAAATCTTGCAAAGTTTGAAAAAGTTCTGCCTTATCCTGCAAAATAAGACAAGAGTTTCTCTTTCGATGTTGCAAGATCGTTTTGTCTTGTGAGTCTTGTCATTTATTGTCTCGCAATTTTACAAGATTCTTGCAAACAAATGAGAAACATGGAATTTTATTTGAATTTGGTAACAGCGGTGATTACTCTCGATCGGCTACGGTCCCGCTCATAATTCACACGTAACTATCCATATGGTACAGTGGTAGATTGGTAGATGTTATAAAGTATAGAAACGGCCAGTATTACATATAATAAGTGATAAGTAGAAGACGAAATAGGCGAAACAGAATCAGAGCTTCTTTCAGCCAAGTGGCAGTTAATTTATAATTAGTTCTAGTTCAGCATTACTAAACCTCTACATTGAATAAACTATGATTTTTAAAACAATAATAAAACAATAGTTTACATGACGGATATCCTCTAAATAAAGTACAGGGTGGTCCACTTTCGAAAGCGGATACTTTAGAGGCAGACAGAGAACCACAAAATAATATCAGTTTGTATTATACAGAGTGTCAAAATTTTTATCAAAACTTCCAAATTTATTAATATTTTTAAAACTACTTTAGATATTTAAATGAAGTTTGGAACCTTTGAATATGTAATTTAGATATATATTTTTACGTAAAAAATATTATTTTTCTTCCACCAGTGGCGTGCGTATAGACAGATCTTCAGGAAATTTTTATGAAAAAAATGTTATTTTAGAAACAAATACTATTTCTAGAATACTTGTTTAATTCACAACAGGAAAAGGCTTCTTCACTTTTTTTCGTTTGATACATTGTTTGCCAGTAAAAAATTAAAATTCTATAAGCAACTGGAATTCAAACAAATTTTAATCTGTCGTAGTAGGCCATGACACAAAAAGACAACTACTGTCAGTGTTTTTGCATTTTATAATGACAGTTTATTGAATTGTGTCAGGTAATTTAATTTCGAGTTCTTGTTAATATTGTTATTAGAGTGTTGTGTAAGTATTAATCTGAAAAATGCTTTTTTCTAACAACGAATACGCAGATATTCATTTTTACATTGTTGCCCAGATTCATATCAATATAAATTTAAAATTAAAGGCTATAAAAATTCCTACAAAAATTATAATATCCAAATCTATTAATAATAATAAGTAAAAATATATCAATAATTAATACTACTAAAATCAATAAGAACTATTTTAAAGAAGTATATTAAATTTCTATAAATAAAAATAAACAGTTACCTTTCCAAAGCATACTTTGCAATAAAAAGTAGTGTGCAAAATTACAGATTGTTTGTATTTGTATCATTTTTTTTTGCAATTTTAATAATATATTGTTAGTTTATTGTCTTGGTATTATTTACACCTAATTAAAAAAAAACGTATTTTTCAAAGCGGAACAAACCCATATTTTGTTTTTATCGCAAAAACAACTTGCCAGCTTTGTGAAAGGAAAAAGAAACCTTGTGGGAAGTAAGAACTAGTTTGATTCATTAACTTTTGTTTACCTAAGGCAGACAGCTATCCATATACGTCAATTCAAACTAATTATGATCCACCTGTTGCCTAGACATTCATTACTAATTTCAATTTTGCTTCTCGTAGTGAAGTAACCTAATAGTTACTGTTTTGGATGAGGCCGAAATATGAACAGATTTTTCAACAAAAGTAATTGTGTCTTTTGAGATCTAATATATTTTTCTTCATTTTCGTGGAATTTTCAACAAACATAATCAGAGAAATATCAGTTTTTTTGAAAAAGTAGTTACAACAAAATTATTAAAAAGATCAAAACCGAATTAGACCTCAACATGTTGCCATATGACAATGAAATGTCGACGAGTATAGCATTGGTTTATTTTTTGTTCCTGTGTGACCCATGACCCAGATCCAGCAAAACAAACTTTATTTTTATGTTTTATCTGCCTTAATATGCCATGACTTGTTGTTCTAGAAGTTGTGTTAAAATAACCGGCTTCATTTAAATCTATAATTAATTACAATCGCAAAATTATGTCGCACTGATATGGTGTTTCACCTTTTAACCCACCGTATTCATCCAGAATAAACAAAGTAGTACAAATTCCACACTGAGGGAAATCGACTAATAAAAAAGTTTTTCTAAGATAATCTGCATTATCGTGTGATTATTTCTTATTACTATTGGAATATCATGTACCAAGCAGAATAAAAATTATTTAATTATCACCATTTTGCTACCATAAGTCAGCGTTTTGCTAAAACAATAAAACGTCTTCTTACGTTCTATAGGCACCTACATATTTTCTATCATTTATTTTACTAAAAAATGGTAACTAGGTTAACTTATTACTGTAGATAACTGACTTTAGTTGAGTCCTACCTATTAACGACTAAAACTAATTTACCTTGAATTATGAATTTTATATTGGTTTAAAATGTATTACAGGGTAATCTTTCAAATATATTGAAAACGTCATATTGTTTGGCGGTAATAATCACATAATAATTAAAATATTAACATTAATAAATTGCAATAGAATGTAAATAAACGCAGTTTGTTTCAGTGGATACAGATACAGGTAACGGTGTTGGTAATGTAAACAGGCATTTGTTTCTGCTATTTTTTTGGCATTTGTGGGTCATAGATACATAGTTTAAATACTGTGTAGGTAATGCCATAATTATTAGTGGTGATGTGATGAACTTTCGCTAGTGTTAAACATACCTTATTAATTTATTTACAATGTAGATCTGTTGGGTCATTACCAGATAGATGATTTTATTTGAGGTAGATATTTATAACATTGTGCTATTTGATTTCACATTAAACTACTTATCTTAGTTTGAAAAATAATAAGTTAAAGCAATGGATAATGATATCTAACCCTTATCAATTTTTTTAAATTAATTTAATAAATTGTTATTGCTATTTACTACTGATTTCATTTCTCCTTAACCATTTAAAAAAACCTTATTTATTACGTTTTCGGAATAAATGTGTGAAAAAAGTAGTAAAGTCAGATAGCAACATATTTAAATGCATGCCTCAAATAATATTCTACATCACGTAAATTTTAGGAGCAAAAAAAAAGAATATATTATTTGGAATCCCAATGAAGCACTTAATACGTACAATAAATGACAAAAAAGATTCGATGAACTTAAACCTACTAGTATTTCTAATTAAACTTACATTAAAGTGGTCTTCACAGACAAAGAATGTTACATTGTTGCCCTTCGTCGCGCTTCATCGCTCTACACCACATTTTTCTTTTAATTTTTTTGTACATTGAAATATTTGTTATGGTGAGATGCACTTTCAGTGCTCATTTTATGAGTCTATTTTGGAAAATTATTCAATACCAATGTCTATTTAACATAATAACACCTAGTAATATCATAAATGACAAATTAACTCTTCTAAACGTATATAGAAACCCTATACAGATCAGATCAACTAAAGCACATTGCTGTATTGATGTATACAGATGCAAATGGCGTCTGACGTCACAGGTCTACGCTATGGCGGCGACTAAATTTTTAAATACCGTTTTTAGGCTTATTTTTTCACAAAACTGTGTAGAACAAACATCGCGTCATTTCGATTTAAATAATATATTCTTTCTTCTGCATGTATTTGGAAAAATCATGCAGTTTCCCCATTGTATAATAAATTGTCTAGATATTTTGCTAGCGCGTACTAATCGTGGCTAAGTATAGCCATTTTGTGCTCAACATTACAATAAGTAGGACAGACTGTCCGTTTTTCGTATACATTAACATATTATATACACAAGAACTAAATATACAGGTATTAGTACCTACCTAATATACAGGGTGTTAAAAAAAGAGTGTAAAATATTTAAGGAGGTAATAGTATGAACCAAAATAAGCAGAAAAGTCTCAATAAACATGGGTCCACAAAGTAACGGTTGCGGAGATATGGAATTTTTTTAGCCCCTTTTTTTATTTTGCAAAAACGTTGTGTATTTTCTTATAATAGTTGGTTGATGTTTAGTGAAATAAACAGTACGTATTTGACAGTTGTTCTCAGTGCACAAGTTTTCTTTCGCTATGGCTGGTTACTCTAACGCAAAATTAACAGACATGCATTTCATGTATGGTCGTGCTAATGGGAACGCCACCGAAGCGCGACGTCATTATGTTGACGCTTATCCAAATCTCCAGATTCCTTCACAACGCATGTTTGGAAGAATTCACCAAAGATTGCGTGATACCGGTTCCTTGAGCAAACAGTGCCATTTATCCGGAAGACCAAGGTCGGTATCCACTCTTAGAGCAGAAGAAATTTTAGCACTGGTAGAGCAGAATCCAGGTACGAGTGTGCGGAGAATATCAGCCGAGGTAGGAATTAGTGGTCCTCTTGTTTGGAGAATCCTTCACGAGCAACTGCTTTATCCATACCATGTGCAACGAGTACAGGCCTTAAATCCAATAAAGGATCATCAAGCACGTTTGGTTTTTTGCCGCAACCAAGGAGGGTGTTTTCGAAAGAGTTCGAATATTGTTGAGATGAAGAAAAGCTTTCTTTGTCAGTTTATTCCTAATAAAATAAAATATTTGAAAAATAAATAGTGGTCCATATGTCCGCAACCGTTGCTTTGCGGACTCACGTTTATTAAGACTTTTCTGCTTATTTTGGTTCATACTATTACCTCCTGAAATATTTTACACTCTTATTTTAACACCCTGTAGGTAATAATAACCAGCAAGATCTAGTGATATGTATACGCATTATGTGAAGTAAAATAATGTTAAAACAAAATAGAATAATACATAAATAGTGCCTGAGAGTATCTGTAGTTCTAATGCTTATAGTGTTCATTAGTTATCGACATCAATACAATTTTTTTGTATTATATTAAAGGAGTTATAAGTGAAAAGTGAGTGTTGGTTGATTCTATCCAAACTGTAGGCACAATCTCTTGCAATAATAATGATACTTCCTGAAAATAGTTTTTTACCTACTGAATGTTCTGAGTATAAAGTTGACAACTGGATAAATCTAAGTGCACATAGTAATAGCCAGAAAAACATTTAATAGTTGCTATAAAGTCACTTATTTGAAATAGAAAGAAATATTTGCCGGTATTGCTATAGAACTGAAGTTTAACAGCCGCAAAATAAATTTTTGCTGGTGTGAAAAATTGCAAAAGCTACTGTAATAAAAAGGAGGGATTGCAGCAATAAAATCAGTACATAAAAAAATGTTCAGCTGCTAGTAGCTTTCTTAGTAAATTTATTTTCATAGCAACATAACGTCTGGAGCCTATTGATGCAGATATTTTGTTGGGAATAATCAATATCTGTATGTAATGACTAAAAGATATTTCTTCAGTGTATTTGCACGTTAAGATGGTTCATCACAAACAATAAAAGCGACTTCACCAATGTGAATGATAAAATTAATAATTCAATTATCATGGTCTGTTTTTTATCACTATTTATGCAGGAAGGATATAAGCAACTACTGAATTCCTAACTAAGTAGCTGTCAGAATATTTAAATAAATGCTTGGTAGTCTAACAGAAAGTGATTTGTAATAAAAAAGCAACTTTTGTCAAAAATTGCAGAGTACTCTTTCTTAATACGTAATTTTTTATTCGTTACGCTTATATCTTCACCAAACTAGTTAATAAATCCATGACGGTGAAACTAATTTAATTGCCCAATGATTTCTAGAGAAGTGTTGTGTTTTATTATGTGAATAATTGTGCGGACTCGTTTTGTAATCTTCATATCGAATTTTAATTCAATTATAGAAGTAGTCTTTACCTACTTATTTTTTATATCGTTTCTTAACTTGGCAGAACAACGGTTGTTAAAAATAATTACAAAATTGTAAAGGCATAAAGGCCTCCAAAAATGCAACAAAAAACAATTAAAGATTTTTGACGTGTCTCGCATATTAAGCGAGATACATGGGAGTGGCTTCTCTAAAAGAAGCCAAAAAGAATAATTAGAGAAGCCATCGAAATTGAAAAACATCCTCAAAATCTCAATACACGTGACGATACCCAAAGATTACCAACAGCTTGGAAACCTATCCTGGAAACCAAGAAGATCAATAAACCAGTGATACGCAACGCTGAGAGTAGGCCAAGCAGAACACAAGAACCCACAGCACCATTAAACGCAAGACCCGTGACGCGCAGCCATGCGAAGAAAACCACATACCGGAAAGAAAGCACAGTATATAACTCACCAAGTGGACAAACATCTTCTAGTAAGCCGAACGTAGTAACACGAAGCAGAAGTAAGAAGACCTGAAGATGGTAAATGAGATTTTACCGAAACGTTGTCAAACAAATGGTTCTTTTGAAGACCATGCAGATTCATCGCGGAAAGGAACCCGGAGAAATTTTACAACCACATATAACACCCGCGGAAGCCTACGAACTAACATATATATATATATATTTACTGACTGTGTTAAAGGTTTAACACAATCAATTCTGTTAATATAACAAACGTTATGTATACATTTACTTATTTCTCTGTAGGTATACTTTAACATGTTAATTATATTGTATAATTTAGATACAGAATTATACTGTTATCATAGAGGTATCTAATAAGACAAAAGACATTTTGCTTTTATGATTTTATTAAAACTATACAATTAACAACAAAACCTCAGAATTAATTTTCGTAAGGCTCTAATATTTTAAAAATTTGTAGTTCTGATCACAATTATCAGCAAAATTTCATAAGTAAGTACTTACTTACCATTTTCTTGGATCAAACTTCAATTTAAATATTCTCCATTCCAGTATTCTCCACGACACGACCACAATGACCTAGCCAGGAGTAAGGTTATAGAATACAGAGGTGTGTTAAGTTAACACAAACTCTTTTAACACATTGTTGATAAATATTGAGTATATTTTATTATAATACTAGTAATTATATTGCAAATTTTGTGTAAAAAGGCTATGATGTGTAAAACATCTCGAACATTGGAAAACCTCATTTAGACAGCAACTTTTTTTACAGTACCTATGCCATTTAAATTTGTAAAATTCTGTAAATTAAGTTACTTTATAAAATTTTAGTGTTATAACAGTTTCAAAATAGTGACATTTTCTCATTGTACTTTGTCGATTGCTTACACAAATTTTATGAACATAACCTTAGCAAAGATTAATAAAAGAATTGATTTAAATTTAAAAACATAGTACTTCTATTAATTTTCGTAGTGAAACTTAAGGAACATATATCATAACTTGTTTTAATTGTTTACATTAAACCATCTGTATATTTTTATTCTCCGACTAATACTACCTACCACATAAATGGTAAACGTAAAAATAAATATTAAGAGGAAAACATTTTTCGGTTATTTAAATAATTAATTTAATTATGCTCTATCGCATATTTCTTACGTCGGAATAAATTGTTGGTATGCAATTATTTTTATGTTATACTAGATGGCCGAAAATCTAGAAAGTGACTCATGTTATACACCTGCTCACAATTTATAGCAACCACCACAAAGAAACATACATGCAGCCCGTATATTTTTCCTATAAAATCGCTCTGCTGCAGTAAGTACGCATGCACCGCAGTTTCCTATTGGCTCTGGCAAATTGACGGATCCACCTGCTCCATTTCCAGCGCTATCATGAGCGGGTATATCGTTCGAATGCAATTAATTTTATTAGTGATTTTGAGTTGCTTGGATTGGAAAATAATTCAAGATCTGCAGCGTATTATTAAAATCGGACTAATTTAATAAGTGAGGAATATCGGATGATGACATGTATGAAGAGTTTAGGGCGTGATGTCAAAATATGAGTGTAAGTGATGTTGAAATATGTATTTCATTAACAAAAATTAACGTGAGCAGCATATATGTATAGTGCAAATAAAAAAGTGGTACAACTGTGAAACGGAAAATATGGAAACACGCGGAAGGAAGATGGTATTTTAAAAATAAGTTTCCAACCAAAAAAAGACTGGATTGCTATATCTTACAAGATGAACTTTGCCCAGAATATATGCAAGGGTGCTTTTGCGAATTATGCATAACATATGAATTTCCGTATAAATGAAATCGAAAAGAGTATACGTATAGAAAATGACAAAATAGTGATATGGCGAAGAAACTATTTAAAATAATTATTAAAAGATCAGAATCTGGATCAAAGAATATATTAAATTTTGATGAAACATGGATGCATGCAGGTTATACGGAAAACGGTACGATATGATATAACAAGTGTTAATGTGTGACGGTTTTGATGACAGTGCTAGCCAATAGTGAATAGTGTATATGTGTTCTAAAGTCTGTTGTTCTTTTGAATTCGCAAATATTTGCGCGATTTATTTAATGCTGGGAAAGTCTCTATTTGTAACAAATTTTGTCAACTATAACATTTTCTATTATTTTCATCCTGAAATTGCCATGGTGCATTATCAGAAGCTCAAAATAAATTTATTAACACCACATAATAATGAAAGTAGCAATAATATTTGTTGTGTTTTACTGTTTCGCAAAATTTGTCAAAATTTGAGATTTTTTCGCCATAAATAATTAAAACAGAAGTTGCAAAATTCGTGCAAAACTCCATGTCACGTCCATGACGAGAAGAAGTGTGATATCCGCGGAGAGCACATCAGGTAGATACAAGTGGGTGGTGGTGGGCAATCGCCGTTCAAAGGGATGGCATTCTAATTTGTAGAGAGGATAGCACAGGGGGCACATTTAAAATAAATTGTTAATGCCCTAGGTTCAGTCGACGTCAACTTATTTTTGATAATTGTATGTGCTTTGAACTCTTCTCAAGTGGCACGCTTAGGTAATCATGCCAGCCTCACCTTCCGTACTCATCTCTCTGTTGTGAGTTAGTCACTCTCTATTATTTTCGACCTTGGGTAATTGATAATACAAGATAAAAACATTAAATTTGGAAATAATTCTTATCATTTTTATTATCTAACGCCTCGATATGGACAAAAACTGTTATATCACTGTTTCTGCTAAAAATAATGGATGTTATATAATGCAAATATTTTTGCCATTTTTGTATATTTTTTATATTTGATCGCCTTCAAATTTAGTACGCCTATGAAATGTTGCTCCTCGCACGCTAGTCACTCGCTGACTATAGTATTAATTAAAATAATATGTAACTTATGTATCTTCTGTCTTCTACGTATACGTGTATGTTTTTAGATTTGAAGATAGTTTTGAATAAATAAAATCAAACGAAACGTAACCATAAAGTGATAAAATTGCAATGTTGGTTTTAATTTTGTTTTTTTGGCTGATGTTCCCATTTAAACAAATTCGTAGATGATTACTGTACCTGCATGACGCTTAAACATATTAAAATAAACAATATTTTACTGTATTTGCACTTTTATATAAAAATCTAAATGTTGGTACTTAAAAGTAAAAAAATTGCCCATTTTTTGTTACTCACAACCACGTTTAATTTGCCATTACACACTATTGAATTAACAATAAATAAATTAATTATGGAATGATACACAACTCGCTCCAATTAAATATTTCCTTGTTTGGCGGCAGGTGATCTGGTGCAACGCCCAGCATGGGGAAAGGATCAACCCAACAATTACAACGGTGAACAAAACTGCGTAGTCCTTGACGGTGGGCGCGGGTGGCTATGGAATGACGTAGGATGTAATCTCGATTACCTGTACTGGATCTGCCAACACAGTAAGTCTCTGAACTTTAACTTTTAATAGATTGTAGTAGTTGAAAGGTTACCATTTTTGATAAATTTTATCAACAAAAAACAAATAAAAGCTTGTTCGTTATTAATGTGTAATTTAAAAGTTAATTATGTATTTTAGTTTGGAATTATATCGCATTTTTTGAATAAGTATTCATCGTAAAAATTTTTGAGTAAAATTTCGCTCAACATCAACACAATTGGCTGTTCAAATGAGTCCACACCCGATTGTGTTGAAATAACACAATTCGTTGAGTAATGTTTACTCATTTATTAGCTAAATAAATCTCTTATGAGTAACATTGAATCAATTGTGAGTTAACCTACTGAACTATGTGTTACTACAAACACAAAATTGACTTATATTACCATTATGTTTCGTTCTTTTTTTCACCAACCATATCTGTAACCAAAAATTGCGTTGACAAACTAATTTCTTTGTTAAAATGTTTAATTACTCAAAATTCAACACTAAAATAATTTCACTCATAAATGAGTTGGAGGTTACTCAGTATTATTTTTTACTGTCTTGTCACTTTTATACTAAAATTTATAATAACTTTCCATAGTTACACTAAATAAAGTAAGTAATTTAAAAAGTTTATTTCACATTTTAACCTGAGTAAATTTGTTAGCCATTTTTATTGAAATAAATAAATAAAAAAATCAAGTTTTCGTGCGTGAAGAAATAAATAAAAAGAATGATGAACACGAATTTTAATTATTTCGAAGAAATGTCTCTACTTTGTGCATTTTCAGAGAATGCTAACAGTCATATGAAACAATACAACATCCAGAATGCATGCGCATTCTATATTCTACACTCTTACTATGTCCAGCTATGTAAATAAATAAAGTTGTAACCCAGAATAGTTTTATTATTTTCAGTTGCAGTTTCTTAAATATTTTGAAAAAATTATAGATAATGAATTATTCATTTGTTCGTACTACGTAGGTACGTAGGCAGTAGTAGGTATGTAGTAAAATTCAAATAGGTAAAAAATAACATTGCGTAACTTCAAACTCATTTATGAGTGTAATTATTTTGGTGTTGAATGTTGAATAATTAGACATTTTAATAAAGAAATGAGTTTAACAACACAATTTTTGGTCAGATTTGTGGATAAAACAACATTGACATATACAGGGTGATTCAGGTTTAATCTTAATAACTTCAGGAATCGATAGAACAGGTTAAAATAATGTTCATTTGTGATATAAACTTATTTCTTAAAACGCATCGTTTCCGAGATACAGGTCGTTGAAGTAGGAATTTCTTTCTCATTTTTCCCTCATAACTTTTGAACCATTTATCCGATTTAAGTGAAATTTGGAGCACAAACACTCCTTATAATCTTACATAAGCTTCTTAAGCTTGAACTACCTACCTCTCTTAGAAGTGTATGCTACCCTCCTCTTACTTTATATGATTTTACATAAGCTTCTTAAGTTTGAACTACTTCTAAGAGGGGTCTCTTAGAAGTGTATTTTGTATGCTACCTCTTACTTTATTTCAAAACTACAAAAAAAAAAATATTTCAATAAAACATCTACACACCACTTTGACCTGATTAATTTCGAAACTTTTTCGTCTCCTGTTTTTTTTCGACGTTTGGTCTTGTTTCTGAGATATTCAAAGAAATTGGTGACAGTGTAGCGCACCAGCCGCGTAAACTTTATTTAACGGTATAGCAACCCATGAAAACAAAACTCAGTGATTTGTGTAAACTGACGTTTGTGAAAATCATTGTCAAAAGTATTATTTAAAGAACATTTTAGTGCTAAGAAAAAATGCCAAGAACATTTACAAATGCTGAATATGCCGATATACATTATGTTTATGGTTTCTGTGACGGAAATTCCAATGCGTCAGTTCGAGCGTACCGAACACGCTTCCCTAATAGAAGAATTCCAAATGCACAAGTTTTTGTAGATGTACATCGTCGATTTTCGGAATATGGGTTGCGTCAGTACAATGATCATAATAATAATGTACCGCCAAGAAGTAATCAGCGAATTCTTAATATTTTTGATATTGATAGAACTTTAAGCACACGCCAAGCAGCTCGACAACTCCATTTATTTCAATCAAAAGTACTGAGAGCACTCAAACAAGATCATCGAAGGGCTTTCCATCTCCAACCAGTTCAAGGTTTGTTCAGGAGATGCTGAAAAACGTTTAAATTTTTGTAGATGGGTTTTAGATTCAACAGAAATTAATCCAAAATTTCTGCATAAGGTTTTATGGACCGACAAATCTAATTTCACAAAAGCTTGTGAATTACCACAACATTCACGTTTGAAGTGAAGTCAATCTTCGATGTGTCAGACAATCTTCATTTCAGCAACAGCTTAGTGTAAATGTGTGGATAAGTATTTTAAGTAATAACCTCTGTGGGCCGCATATTTTTCCTCCCCCTTTAAATGGGGATTTATTTCATGAGTTTCTGCAAAACTCTCTCCCCGACGTGCTTTACGATGTCCCCTTAAATTTACGCCATGGGAATTGGATGCAGTTGGATGGTGCCCCTGCACATTACGGAAGGCAAGTACGGCAGTGGTTGGAAGAGAATTATCCTCGTCGATGGATTGAACGGCAACCCAACAACCACCCAAATATGTGGATTCCTTGCCAGGCTTGGCCTCTGCGCTCGCCAGATCTGAATCCTCTGGATTATTTCGTTTGAAGCAATCTGAAAGCAATTGTGTATGATACGCCAGTACATACCCGTGAGGAATTGATCCAAAGGATAAGACATGCTTGTGATGACATAAAAACAATCCTGTTCAAATAGCAGCTGCGGTTAATACACTAGTTCGTCACTCCAACCTCAATACCAAAAATGTATTGAGGAATGCACTGAACAATTATTGTAATTTTTTTAGTAGTTGATAAGTTTGTTGTAAATCTTGTAATAAGTAGTTGTTACTAAATTTATGTTTGAGGTTACTAGCATTTTTTCTTAACACTAAGAACACTCTTTAAATAATACTTTTGACAATGATTTTCACAAAAGTCAGTTTTTTTTTGAGAGCCGTCCGACAGTGTCCCCGGAAGCACCGCAGCCTATAGACTTATTGTGCATCTCTTGACGAGCACAAGCATCTATGGTACTACAGTGGGATTCAAACCCACATCGATCCAGAGTGGTTCCACGAGCAGTCGTTTCCCAGCCATCTCGGCTATTGCGGCGCCAAAACATCAGTTTACACAAATCACTAAGTTTTGTTTTCATGGGTTGCTATAACGTTAAATGAAATTTACGCGGCTGATGCGCTACACTGTCACCAATTTCTTTGAATATCTCAGAAACAAGACCAAACGTTGAAAAAAAACGGGAGACGAAAAAGTTTCGAAATTAATCAGGTCAAAGTGGTGTGTAGATGTTTTATTGAAATTATTTTTTTTTTCTGTAGTTTTGAAATAAAGTAAGAGGAGGGTAGCATACACTTCTAAGAGAGGTAGGTAGTTCAAGCTTAAGAAGCTTATGTAAGATTATAAGGAGTGTTTGTGTTCCAAATTTCACTTAAATCGAATAAGTGGTTCAAAAGTTATGAGGGAAAAACGAGAAAAAAATTCCTACTTCAACGCCCTCTTTCTCGGAGACGATGCGTTTTAGGAAATAAGTTTATATCACCAATGAACATTAGTTTAACCTATTCTATCGATTCCTGAAGTTATCAAGATTCAACCTGAATTACCCTGTATATTAAAGTTATTAATGTTACTCATAAAATATTTTTTAGCTAACAAATAACCGTGTTAACATTACTCAAAGAATTGTGTTATACTTATTGGTTATAATTGTGTTATAACTATTTTAACAAAATCGGGTGTGGACTCGTTTTAACAACCAATTGTGCTGATTTTGAATAAAACTTTACTCAAAATTTTTTACGGTATACTTACCTTACTCAAAGGCCTTTAGGTAACTGCAAGATAAAGACTTCAAACCAAATACGTATCAATAATTAGGTCATATTAACAATTGTTTTTTTCTAGATACAGCGGCCACAACATAAAGGCTTTCAACCTAATAATAAGTATATACCTATTATTTTTAAAGGAGTGAGTCGGTGGACTATTAGTACGTATTTTGGGAGACATTAGTGATTAGGTCGTGTCAATAAGTATCAACAGATGTATTCTTTCTAGGTATATATGTGACGGACAACCATTTAGTCATAATTTAAACAAAATATGATACTGATTCGTACTGAAAACCTTTATGTCGCAATGAGTGTACTGACTTGTGTGACGGAAAAACGGTTAAACCGCTATAATTTAAACAAAATCACACTGATCCGGGCTGGAAACTTTTATGTTGCGCCGAGTATGAGTACATAAAATATTTTATTGAAAATCTCGTACTTACAGAGGTACCTTTACTTGAACCTACTATGCATGATAGGTACGATACATTTCAATTATCATATATAAACGATACATTTTTATTGAGTTAATCCTATACTTAGTTTAATTAAATTAACAATTAATGTATTATACAGTAAGACAGACATGAGTCAATCAGATAATATTTTTGAATGTTAAATACCTACTTATTTACCAATGTCTACGAGGAGACTTCAACGTCAGATCAGACGATAAACTTGATTTTAAACAAGGAAGTATTGTTTTACATACTATACCTACTCTATACAGAAACTAGGAGGAGTGATATGAATTTTATCCGTTTAATCGGTGATTTCTCATTGCTTGATTAGTTCACTATTTTTGTATTTTTCTGTTTATTCATTTTCTCAATAAATCAGTTTTTTGTCAGAACTAAACAACTGAATTTATAATTTTCCGCGCGTTTTCTCTGATTTTTTGGGGAATACCTATAGATTATAAAACACCAGATACCAGATACTGGTAATGCAGAAGTTACTTCTTCTCCACAGAAATGTAAGCAACTGAAATTGAGGTACACATAATGAAATCATTATTTAATATTTAATGTTTATTTTCAGATATTTCAGTGCATATTTTTAAAATTTTCTACTTTTATTTAATAAAATATATATTAAAGTAAATAAGTAGACCCTAAAAAAATGTCTATTTTATAGGATAGGAAATATTTAATTTAAGTAAAATCGTATTTAACTTATTATGCTCACAGTAAAGTTATCAACTTGTGTTAAATCTTTATCAAAACTTTCTAGTTACTTTTGCGGTGCAAATGTTTCTTTGTCAATGGCTCCTCTAAGTATAACAACATTAAATTGCGTTATATTCTAGTTAAACTAAAATAACTAAAATAATTAAAGTATTTTGTGTTCCTTTATTAGCTAATTATGACATGATCTGTGCTCTCAACGTATTTTAGCAAGGATATTATAAAATATAAATAAATACTTATATCTAGGTAGACATTTAAACAAGCAGGTAAATACATACTTACGTATTTCAGTAGCTATAAATAAATATTTAGATATATAGTCGCGGCAAGAAATCAGACATCTTACGTCACGGTCGACGTTACAGAATTGTTTTTATTATCAACATAATTTTCGATATTTGGTCGCGTTAAAAACAATCATTATTTGCAATTTATAATGCACACATTTAGTGTTGATATATACACACAACTTCAAATGTCTTGGACCCACTGTATAAAATGATTCGATTAAACCTAGTGGTTTTTCTTAATGTGGTAAACAAGTACATGTACTTAGGGTACAAAAAGTCAATAAAAGATTGCAGACCACCATGAACCTTTACTTCTGGTTAGTTTGGCAGTGTATTCAGCCAAGTGTTCTTTTGAATTTTTGTACAATATAATGCCAGGACGTGAAATTTCTGCGTTTACCCGAGCAAGAAAGACTGCAACATGATGCAAGATATTCTAATCATCAGATATCGAACATGTTGAGCATTCCTAGATCGCCTGTTGTACGAATAGTACACAGATATGAAGAATTTGATACAGTGGAAAACTGACCACGTAGTTGACGTCTACGAGTATCCTGCTGCCCGCCTCCAGTGGGCGTGAGAGTATAGGGGTTGGCTTTTATGCCAGTGGCGATGGGTCTTATTTACAGACGAAACCAGAATTGGGCTGGTTACTGATGACAGTCGACAAAGAGTCAGGAGAGAACTAGGTCGTCAACAGCGACTTCATAGGGATACCGTAATGTTTTGGGGTGGAATAATGTTCAATAGCCACACCCCATTAATTCGCATACCATAGAATATGACCAGTCATCGAATAAGTTATTACGCCCATTATCTACCCCCTACGTAATGAATTAGGTGAAAATTTTGTGTTTGTGGACGACAACGCTCGACCACATCGCGAAAGAAGGGTTCAAGAGACACTCGAAGTAGAACATATCGATAGACTAGCCAACCAAAGATTAGCCAGCCAACTCTCCTGACGTGAATCCTATTGAAAACATTTGGAATTTCATTGCTAGAGCCATTCATAATCATATTTCTCCGCTTCAGACTGCAGACGAGTTAGTCGTGGCGGCAGAAGAGGAATGGAACAATATTCTACAAGAGATCGTTAACCGCTTGATTATCTCAAAGCACAGACGTATCATTATGCTATTGGAAGCTGGTGGAGGTCATACCGACTATTAGTCAAGTAGAGAACTTGCTTTGTTACTTCTTTCTGATTTAATAAATTTTGTCAAAAATGTCACACATTCGCTGGTTTTTATTTTTCTAAGTACTCAGTTTATCGAACATTCTTTTCGCAAAAAAAGATTCAGAAAACAATAAATATACTTTTATAAATGTATTTGGTTTTTCTGACAAAAAGATTTCTTTAACATGAATGAGGGGTAGTTTATTTATTTGTATGACGTAAGTCGTCTAAATTCTTGCCGCGACTGTATCTAAGTGCCCAAGTAGCATAGTGGTAAATAAAATATATGTAGGTTAACTTTTTGTATTTAATGTTCCCTACCTATATGGACATATAAAGAAGTATGTAATACTTTAATCAAACTTTGGAAGATTGTATTATTTTATTTTTATTTATTTATTTTTCTTTTGAAAAGAATCAGTTTATCGCAAAGTTGATATCATCTTCAAAAATGCTTTTATAAATTGGTATTATAGGTATATATTTAGATAAATACTTGCCTATTAAAAAGTGAAAACAATTGAAATATGGGAAACAATCTATGATCCAATGTTAGTTATTTGTTTAAATCAAACAGACCTTCAGTTGATGAAGGTAGACAAACTTTTTTGTTAGGTACTTAGGAAAATCCGGTTCAATAATTAAAGCAGATTTCTTTGGAACAAATGACAGCAAACTGCTCTTCTGTAACACGATATGCTTTGGAAGTCAGAGTTAATTTTTGTTTAAATTAAAATTGTTTAGCCATAAATAGGTATATTTACTGGAACTGGTATGTAACAGACATAATATTTCAAAATTATAATTATCTGTTGTTTAAATTAGAAAAAGGTATTCAAAAGTTTTACAAAAGGTCTTATTCAGTTTGCTAGTGTGATTATTATTAACTAACAGAAGAAGTAGTTCAGAAAAAGGATCAACACGGTAAAAATTGAAGGTATGACTTCTAAGCAAATTTACATATTCTGTGATTTTTACATTTAAATTATTGCAAATTTGGTAGATTTATATGATTAATGTTGTACCTTTTTTGTTAATGCCACATTATGATAAAAATTTACCATATTCTGGCTTAAATTATTTCCTGAAACTTTTTCGCATATTTTGAAAATTGCAGTTTATTAGAATTTTTTAAGAATTATTTAATTGTTATTTTCAATTATATTTCTTGTACCTACATTATCTTATATATGCATATATCTTCCCTTGATTTCACTTGCTATGAGTTTTAATTTCTTATAAAGTTGCTATTACAAAATCCTCCGTACTTGACTGGAACTTAAAACATCGTTAACTTCCTGCTGTTACAAAAATCAAAACCGTGGTTGGGTGCGGTACGGTAACCTAGCTCGTAAGGTATTTAATTTTGAAAAGTTCAGCTGTTTAAATGCTGCTTGTGTACTTGTTTCTGATTACTTTCCCTTGTTTTGCATTCTCGATCTGTATAATGCCAAATACAGAATATTTACTTATTACATGTGCTATAGAATTAAAACCCTTCTTACACATCTATGTAGAATTTTAAGTGGTACTGAATTATTTAAAATTTGATGAAAATAATTACATGAGAAATCTACATGGTGAGTCTTTATTTCATATTTTGCAAATTTAGTTATCATAAATTAAATTATAACATTGATAATGGCAAAAATGTAGGTATTAAACGGGTAACTGTGTCGATACCATAAATAATAAGAATATAACAGTGCTTGAGCCGACAATACGTAAGTAGGTAATCTGTAAGAGCCTTGTCTGAACAGGTCAGATCAAAAATATAAATATCCTAGACGGACTTAAAACATTCTCTGAAACATATTGTTTTAAATTACATATATAAATCTTAGCAAGATTTGGAACTTCCAGAGAAGTGTATTATATAGATGCATTAACTCATAAATTAGGGTAATCCAGGTCAGCAATGATATAATGTAGATATTATGGAAATATGTACAATCATTTGCAATAATAATGACATTCTTTAAATTGAATTTTGCGATTCCTATTGAACTGTTAACGTATCTACTTTCAACTTTTAACATTAGTCATTACTTGTTTTTTAGAAGAATTTTAGAAAACAATACTTTTTCGAAAGTATTATATTCCCAACAATTTTTTACTTTTTATTCCTTACATTTGTTGATTCCTTTAAATAGTGTATTAAAAGAAATTAAACTTAAACTCTATTTAAAAGCTTCTAATTATAAATTGTAAACTAAACAAAAATAGTAACTGTACACTAACATATGTCCAATGCAAAATGATCGTTAGTATGTACGAAATAAGTGAAAGTGTCAAATAATACCTATTTCTCTAGATAAATAACGCTATTGTATATATATAACTTACATAATTCAGTATTCAGATTTGAAGTTGTTGCAATCAGATTATAACCCCCCACATTTTAGAATAGCGGCCGTTCAAGAGGGACACGAGACATAAATTTAAACTTTACAACTGGGTAACTAATGAGAAATCTGCTTACAATATATAAATATAATCGTTATTTATATATCAAGGCCATTAATTAAGTAGGCGTTTAAGACCCGTAGCGTGAAGATAACACGCTTAGGGTATTAAACGCATTATGACGCACGAGATTTATACAAAACCATATATGGTTGGTATTTAGAGCACTTATAAACTTGCTATAAATCATATTATGTATTGTGGAAATAAGTGTCTCGATTACTAAAATCAAGTAATTTTTGTTTGAGCCAAACTGACAGTTGTGACGGATGCCTAACAATAATATAAACAAACGAGGTTTTCATGTACGAGACATTCCGATTACACCTCCTGAAATCTTTAAAGTGGCAGAGGAAGTGAAAGAAAATCTGTTGCCGGGAAAATGAAAAAAAAACTTATGATAATTTTGTTAAATGGTGTTCCTTTAAAAACGTAAAACACTACACTGAAAATGTGCTCGTAGTATATTTTTTTGGAAAAATGTGAGAATGTAAGTCATCCTCTTTGTGGTTGTATTATTCCATGTTAACGGCAACGGTACTTTTACATCATATCGACATTAGCAAATACTAAAAATTAATAATAATAAAAAGAAAAAAATATATATGGTTACAAATCTAAGAAGTCAAGAATATTGACTATGAAGAAATTGACACATTTCTGAGAGATGTCGATAAAATATTTTTAATGGTCAAAGTAAGTCGTCATCTTCAAATGTAAAATAAAATGTACCTCCATTATTTTTTAAATTAAGTGGCAATGATTTATGGCATATGTCTTCACAAGTAGAGTTATGTAACATAACAATGTATGATACTCAGAATTTAAATAAAACTTTGCTAGTAATTATTAAAGACTAAAATATAGCACATATTTAGTATAATTGATAATGAAAACAAGGCACCAAGATATTTGAATATATACAAAAGATATGTCTCTTCGTCAACCGGGTACTGAGCATCGACGAATTCTTGTATATTATGATAATAATAAATGATCCAAGCACGTTGTTGGAAAAAATACTTTGGTTCAGATTCAGTATAAAACAGCAAACTATCTTAAATTACCAAACCCAAAGGAATATACCGGGCATTGTTTTCGGCTTTCTTCGGCTACTATATTAGCCGAAGCTGGAGGTATTAAGCACCATGGTGCTTGGAAATCAACAACTGTTGCTGAAGGCTATATTGAAAGTTCCGTGTCCAACAAAGTGGAAAAGGCAAAAAAGTAGGCACTAATACAATAATAATAAATAATAATAATAAATCTTTATTCCTTCAAAAAAAGTACAAAATACAAATTTATAGGAAGAGGTTCCGCGTTGTAAAATGATGATATAAGATAAATTATACAATAAAAAGCAACCAGACAAACAAACGGTATGAGTTTTTAGGCTACGAGAAGAAGATTTACAATTGTAAAATAATAAAACATCAGACAAATGATTGGTACAAAAATATAAAAACTATATTAATAAATAAAAAAAAAACCGATTACAAAACAGTAATAGAAGAAAAACAGTACAATTCTAAGCTACTATTCGCTCAAAACAAATGACAGACAATATGACAATTCCAGACAGTATTTAGTGCTAAGGCGAAGCTGGGAAATAATAATATAAATATGCGTCTGAAATTTCAAATATTCCGCGGTATGTTCTGTTATATTGAAATTTTTATATAACAGAGGTGTTGAACTAAAGCCAAGTCTTTTTGATAAAGCAATTCTTCATATCTAGCCAACATAGTGGGAATTTGTTTCTTAAGACGAAAATAAGTTAGATTATCCAGAACATCCGCACAGTCTATACTAACAAGTATTTCTCTAAATTTGAGTAATCAGTTGTAGCGTGTATCAATATTTAAAAGGCACTAATACACATTCAAATAGTAGGTGCTCTTTGATCTTCTGCAAAATTTTTCAAAAATACTTGCGTTGTGTCCTAATATTTGTATAAGTAATTCCGTCAATTGTATTGTAAATATAAAATTATAATTCAATTATATTAGTATGATTAAATAGTAATTTATTATTTGTAGTTATTTATCTTTTCCATAAAATGTATATAAAATGATATTTTCATTCAATAAAAATACAGTATAGAGTACACACCATTATTAATATTTAGAGCATTACAGTAACTACAGTAATTAACACCCGAGGCCGTTAATAAGACCCTCGGGCATTAAAGTGACATTTGTAGCCCGAAAATACTATAAAATGTAATTTAACCCCCGGTCATGTATAAATATAATTATTTATGGCTAAAAATATAATTTTTGTGCGACTATTTCAAGTGAAAAAATAGAACATTTTCACATTAGAAATTTAGTAGTTAATAAAAACCACTTAATTAATAAAATGAATGCAGGAATTATTTTGCACAGTGTCATAAAATATTCAAAGCCTGTCCTATATTCGACAAAAATTATAAACAAATGTAATTGATGTTGAAATCGAAACATTTATCAATAATTTTCCATTTCCATCCATCTCCATGTAGAGTATGAATAAATGATTATTAGAATAATTTTATTGAGCTATTAAGGTCGACTTTGTGCCTCATTCTTATACCGAATGCAAGGTGTTTTATTGCCAATATTGTAATAGGTCATACATTGGATCCAAACAAGTACCTATTATAGGCTCGAAAGTTAACCACCATCCAACCATCTTCTAAATAATATTAGTTAAATTACAAGGAACAATTTAACTACTTGGCTTGCCGGAAAATGCCTGAATATTCGTGTATTTGTAATGCATTAAAAATTCGCTGTCAAAGATAACTTTCAATTTCAGTCCTTGTTCAAAAACTAAATTTTTCATGTAATCCCAAAATTAAATTGTCATAACTGGAGTCGGAGTTCTGTAGTTACTGAGTTACACTTAGTGTGTTTTGGTTAGTTCCCGTGAATATTAAATGCAAGATGAACACTGCCTGTATTAAGAACAAATGTTATTTTTGGTACCTACACGTCTCTGAGAACAAAGCTTCCTTGCGAATTACGACAAGTCTCTTTGTAAATTAATAAGATACCAGGATATTCAGCGCTGCTGGGCGTTTTCTGCCAGCTAAATTGTTTATATACTTTTAAGCACTTTTGAGGAATTCTTTATCAGAAGAGATTTATATATCGCAGCGACTGAATGTTATTAAAAATAATAAATAGAATTACTACTTTCCATAAATCGATGCGAAGTAACCCGACACACATATTTCAAATATCTGCTTCACGTAGAATATCGCGGGTACTGCGGCTTAGGTAAAATGTCTCTAATCAAAACAAAGTGATTCTTGCCCACGATCTTCATACGCGGGGTGCACTTTACCGGAGTCCTGCCGGATTTGAACAGAGAGTCTGCTAATTTTTGAATTCAATAAAGCATTATGAAATAAACACACTGACTTGACCCTCGAAATGTAAATATTTGATGAAACCAATGTGTAGAGTCGACATGAGTGCACGTCTTAAAATTTTCTAAAATACATGACACATTAGATGAAAGTATACTTAATGAAAATTGTTTAATTTACTCTTTTCAAAAAAGTATTTATTTTAGAAATACCCTTTATTTGAATGAAAACTAACGCATCTGCATGTGTCCACTTTAAACAATATAATATTAATAATTCATTCATTCATAATAATACATTTTATTAGTTAGTACACAATTGGAATTTCCTGGGACCTAAATAATGAATTACAAATCGATGAACAGATTAATTAATTAGGTAATATAAAAATATAATTGCGAACGACTTATCTGGTGTGACAGTATTTAATGATATCGAACAAATTTGAAAGTATATTTATACAATCGCGAAGACAAGTTGATATTTTTTATATTACTGAACGGCTATATTTCTCCACTAAACTGAACTTGATCTAAATAAATTTATTTACTTAAGAAAACATAATCATTCAACATAATCGCTTCGCCAATAAACATATTTATAGAGCATCAATCTTTTCATTGATAACAACAACGATATATATAAATATATAACATTAACCTATTTGCAGCAAGACAATAACTGCAAATGACGAATACTTTTTATGAACTTAGTTTACAGTTAACCTTCTTATAATACAATTAAAATTAAGTTGTCTGTGAACAATTTCAGGACAGTAAATTACTCACATAATAAATGAATATTAAGTTTAAAGCTAGAAAATGGTCACAATTAGGTCATAATTTATTTTTAGTAAAAAATATGTGTCAATCTAAATTTATTTTGCACATGTATAAGGTCATTTGCTTGTCAGTTAATATGCTGTTTAAAATAATATTCGTCTCATCTACCGATTGTAGATTTAATTATGGTTATGTACAATTTTAATACAAAATCACTAATTTGTAAGTGCTGAAATAAGAGGTGTAAAAATGCAACGCTAAGTTCTAAAATGGTATCGTTAATAGTAGCTAGGTTTTTCAAATAATGTAGACAGGTACTTAAGTAACTTAGATTAATAATAACATTAAATGCTTTGGTTTCTAAAAAAAGAGTTTTATGTATACAACAAAACAAAACATTTGTTTTGTTGCATACCTATTAGCCAGCCTTTTTAAATTTTAGTTAATTTAACACACCTTCAACTTTATTCTTTTTGACTTCAAATATTTAAAATTTTATATGAAAATCTAAATTATCTAAAAAAATATAACTAAAAGAAAACCCCAGTTTCACACAATAACTATAAAAATAATTAAGTAGATGTTTACTTTATAAATCTTATTATTGAAATTTAAATTGCATACTAATTTCAGTAGCTTTATTAAAATTAAGTAGTTTGATTTCTTTTATTGGACCATCCTGTAAAACCAAAAATTAAGTAATCTATAAAATTCGAATCATATAAGATGATAAGATACCTGCATACCCTGCAAGCAGGTATAAAGTTATGCTCTCTCTACACGATGCCCGGCTATGAGTGACTTAATATGATAAGTTTTACTAAACAAAACATGACTTAACAATTTTTTTCTCTGACCAGCTGTAACACAGTTATGACAGTAAACAGTATTGAATATGTGACAAAGTCGCTCACATATGTTAGGATTGGTATATATTTATACCTACATAATAATAACAAATAGGTACATTTAAACATAGGCACTTACTGTGAATGGCTTTCTTAGAGCTCTTTTCACAACATAGGATAATAGTTACAAGGCTCAAAATGACTTCTGTTGCTTGCAAGAAGTGTTTATCGTACAAATATCTCGTAGCCAGAGAATTTTGCCTAGATTCGCCGTAAATTAACATGTCAGTCAGCTTGTTTGTTGCTATAAATTGTTTCATTTTTATTTATGTACACTCAGAAGAACAACAAAAAACTACATAAAAAACTAGTTACAGCCTGATACCTTACAACGTCGTCAAACGTTGCAGTTTTAACGAGTTTATTGGAAAATTCAATTGTTTACTCATCAAAAAAACAAATTACGTTACAGGTGCTTTTACTTAACCTTAACTGTACCTTAGTTTATAATGTCGTAACATAAATTTGCATATTATTGCAAATGTATTTTTATTTTCGAAATGTGTTTGTTTAAAAAAAAACTATTAGTTTTAGACATTTTTATAAGATTATTTGTTGTTTCTGGTCAGATATATAAGCCCTTAAAATTACGGCTCTCGTATTCCGGATACCTTATATATTATTATTTTCCTCAATAAAACTGTAATATGCATAATTGTTATGGCTACATCTTCAAAATACTCTGTTATCTTTTTATGGTCCAAAATCTAGAGATAACTGAATCATATAAATATCCAGCGTATATGAAGGTTCATTAAGTTTAGATTCAACAGTCTTCATTGATAAACAAAATTCCATCCAATAAAAATATTGTATCAGAAGTCCAGTCTTTTTGTGATAACTTAATTGGCAGAAGAACAACGTTTTAATAAATTAACATCTAAAATTAGAGCAATCGGTAGGATAGTACCATTTGGTCTAGATATATCCATCAAAGAAGAATCGTCCATTGGTTGACTTCAGTCATTAAGGCACTACAAAAATAAAACTCCAGTCTTGTTACAACAAAGTGAAATCTGTAGACAGCTAATCTGGAAAGTTCGACGACAAACTAGTGGATAAATAGGGAGTCAAGTAAGTGGAATCTTTAAGTCTAACTTAATCCCATCCCAATTCCTAAAAAACCTACAAAAACCTGCAGTATTGTACGTGTTGCTAAGAGGGATACGAAAAATACTTTTGCCTGAATATCGAAAGATCTTTCACCCTTAAATTTGTTTTTCCTCTATATCAAAATTCATTTAAACCCATTGACTGTATATCAACAATTAGTATTAGGAAACAGAAACTGTTAATCAAACAGAATGCAAAATTAATACATCAACTTTTGTCAAATTTAAATTTATGTCAATATAATTCAATATCCGTCGAGGTACATATAGAGGGAAGTAGTTGTTTTCAACAATCGAATTAAACACTAGAAACTACGACATAATATAATTATTCTATATGAATACGGCGTAATAATTCTAAAGAATAAACTTATTTTTTGTATACTATAACATAAGCATTAACAAAGAATACATCTATTTTCAAGACAGACAAATCATAACAATTTCAGAAAGAAAAGAATCAAAATTAATATATAACCCTTTTAATAGAATCAACAAACGTAAAATTGAATTATATTGCAATAAAAACACCTATTTCTTTGAGTTATCAAACAAAGCTAATATTTAATTATCAAATAATATTTAACTGACTACTATTAAAACAAGGGTCAATATTCAATTAACATATAAAATATTGACCAACGAAATGTTGACTACATCCCAAACTATTTTTCTAAATTATATTAAAATTTAAATATCACAAATTTTCATGTTGATTTCATAAATCGTCAAAATGAAAATATATAACAAAAACCAAAATAAATTTTTCACATCATATAACAAAAAATCATACAATATAAACTCATCAAATATAAAAATAGTGAAAATATTACAGATAAAATAAAAAATTACATTACAAAAACTAATTCAATCATCAATAAAAGATACTGAACCACAAATAAATAGAAGTACTTACCATTTATAAATCCACCAGATGAAACAAATCAAGCTTTACCATTCAAAAATTCAAACAGTACACTACAGAATATTTCTCACACTAAATACAAAAAATATCATTTAATAAAACAAAATAAATCTTACCTCCTCGTACATATAATGACTTAATTTATCGAAATCATACCAACACAAAGAATAAAAGCAATAAACCCACATCTCTAATAATTAAGAACTGTAACTTGAAAAATTTGCAAAAGATCCTAATCTCACAGAAGATAATCATACAGTATATGATACATCATATTCATTATATCATTTTTACCCATTCTATTAATTTTTCTTCTCCTTACCCAAATCAAACACATTTTATAGTTATATTCATATTACCCATATAATTTAAAATTTCCTTATATGATCAAATCATCACGATTATTCTCCAAATCAGCATTCTTAATAAAATTCAGAATAATAAATCATTATTTCCCATATAACTCAAAATTATTCCCTATATTGAACAAAATCGTCACTCCCCATAAAATTCAAAGTACATGCCATATAAGTAATTCAAAGAGCAAATAATTTGTTATATGAAATTATACCCTAATACATCAATTATTTATTCCTAAGATATCAATTCATTCCAAATCTTAATACAAATCCTGTCCCCAAAAGTCAGCATCTGCACTGCTGGTATAAGTTTCCGCTATTATTATGTAGCAGCGCGTTACAAACACAGAGCAGAACAAATATTCGCTAAAAGAACAAACTAGAGAATAAACAACATACCGGAGTTTCTCTTACATATTCTCTAAATATGATATGTCAGTGGAAGAGTTCGGGATTTAACAGATGCACACTTTATAAATAAACACTATTACAGAGATTTCTTTGTTTCCTTTTCCACTGTTTTTTCCATTTTTATCGAGAACAATGCATTATTAACAAATTTACTAATGTTACGTAATATAACAATATTTGCAACTAGCGCCTTCTACATTGTACAACAAAACTAATAACAATAACACCAGCGTGTTTGACACCAGCAAAAACATACCTGTGTCAAATTTTAAATAAATCTGTTGGCCTTTAAAACAATTTCATTTAGAATTTGATTTTCTAAAATTCTCAAATATGGACATATGTTTATTAAGCAAACCTCACTCATTTTTCATGTTCCATCAGCCCTAGCAATATATTGCTGTCTTTTTTAAACACCCTGTATACACAGAAGAGCCTGTCCATGAAGATACTCATGTTATTTAATAGAGCAACGCACATTAGAGCATCACCAGCACATACCGTCACCCACAATGACCGTCAGAGCAGGTCATGTCGGTATTAAAAAAATAGTAGTTTTAAGAAAATGAACCATCATCTAATTCGTACAAAACAAGTTCGAGACAAAAATATTATAGCCAAATATCCAAAACATCGTAATCATAATATTCACCATCAGCCTTTTGACCCTATATGATAAAACAATCATCATGTTGTGTGCCAAGTGTCTCTTTTAATTAATGAATATAAATTTCATATTTCCTTGAAAACTAAATTTATAAACTTTGCAAATAACAATACTTTTATGTCAATAATACTATTAACTTTAATGATATAATAATTATAAAACACTCTAAAAAAATACAATAACTACCCCAAGAATAACCCAAGATAACTGTTGACTCACTGAATACAGTTAAGATAATTTTTCAATAATGAATAGTTGAAATCAAAGAAATGTTGCCAGTGCATATTAACATCAATATTAACTTTAAAACTCCATAAAACCTTTAAATTTAAATCAAGTTATGTATTCGCTAGTTGTATCACATATAATATGTAGGAGATAACTATGTTAATTTATAACTCACCTTTATATTAGGTAAGTATTCTTTATGATCCATTTATCAACACATAAATTCTCCATCAACATATAAATTTCCTATCAACATGTGAATTTCTATCAAAATGTGGAATTCCTATTACACATCACCTTATGAATTCTCTTTCATCATATCCCTGATTAAATTAATTCATTATATTACTTAATATATACTTATACTTAATGTATAATGAATTTCATAATCAGAAAATCCTTTTTATTTTAAGTCATAATTTAAAAATCCTTAGATTTAGTAATTTTAATCCTGATTTCAAAATGTATAATTGACGTTGAAATCAACTAATGCTATATTTAGTTAGTGCATTTAAATAAATGCTAACTTTTATTGGATTGAACTACAGAAAGAAAAAATCACGTTAACAAAAATCATTTTTACTACCACACTAAAAGTCACTTAAAAATAAATTCTATTGCCATTTAGATATAGTAAATATAAAGTTATACAACAGAATCATAAAATTATGTAATGAATTGTAGTGACAATATTTAAGAAAAATAATCATAAGGTAATAAAAAGTAAAATTCAAAACAAAATTTAAAATAAAAAATTACAAGATTAAATATAAATTGAAAGACTTTCAAAATTTAAAATCAATTAAAGAAATTTACTTGCAATAACTAAACTTGCCATTTTATTATTAATTAATTTAATAACTTCTGTGAAAAATAACCTTTTAATTAAACATCCTTTTACCTAAAATATTTGAAAGGTGAAATAACTTCAAAACTTGATAAACACCTATGAACCTATGAATTTTGAAAGAAAAAAATTAAATAATAAGAGCCGTTAATAATAAAAAACAAAATACTGACAATACTTGACTTTTCAAAATAATAAGAACAAAAAACTACACAAACTTTTTTCCTAAAAACATTCTCTTAATCAAAAAGGCCCTTTACAAAATCAATTTTCATATGGGTACAAAATATAGTCAATGTGAAATCAAACAGTATATAGTCACTATCAATAAAACTATAGTAAGAAATTATTCAATAATGCAAGCACGTACTCTCCTGATATCACATATTGTGTTGCAACCTTACCTATCCCTATCTATATTTCCCCAAGACTTTTGATTCTCACGAACTATGATTCTCCTATACCACACTCGAGGAATCTTCTCAAGAACTCAATGAACATTTCTGAAGAACAAAGCTGTTAAGACAATCATGTAACATAAAATCCTTCCAGCTTGAAAAGCAATACATTCAAACAAGAAACTCGCATAAAACCGACATTAACAATACTTTACCATTGGATCACTTAAACATTAATCCATAAAATAACAAATATGTTGTAGGATCTCTCAAGTAAAAACTAACATTAATGAGATTCATTAACAAACCTACGCATCTGTCCTTTCGAAAACCAGTGGAATGTTGTTGATGCCCATACAAAAACCAATGACACAAGGTTAACGAATAAACGATCGATCTAAACGAATCATGGGGACATAGACAATTACACTGTTTGTGAAAACTATACAAATATCCTACATACAGAACCTTGGAAGATAAGGTCATAATAAAACCCCTTAGCAAACAATGGAAAAATCTAAAATGTCGAAAAGAGCCTTTCGAAATAATGAAGGAGATAGGTTAGACAAATTAGACAAAATATTGGAACCTGACCAGAAACTACCCTGGATAGAATCTAATTGCCATAATAATCATGACGATAACACACTTCATAACAACCCTACAAATCATGATAACAGCTCTCACAATTATGATAATAATTTATAGAATCTATCATCCTAAGATTCTCTAAATAAAAGATATTACCTTTTAAAACACAATCTTCATCACCAACCCTGATCAACAAAGCGAATCAACGACGCAGAAGCCATAAAAAAAAAATAAAATCCAATCCAGACCATCAGGTTTATCCAAAAGAAGACTTACAAATTTTATATAACAAATGTAATATTCATACTCTGAGTACAAATTAGTGTATAACTAACTAACAATGCTTTTAAAAATCTGTAAATATAGGTACGCGTTGTTATACTCCGTACCAATATCTAAAATAAGGGAGTTATGCCTAACCCCTATATTATTATTTTCCTTAATAAGACTGTCATATGCATAACCGCTATGGTTACATCTTCAAAATAATTTGTTATATTTTTATGACGGAAAACCTACAAATAACTGGCTGAAGGTTCATTAAGCTTAGATTTAATAGTATTTCATGACGCTTGTAAAACATCATTGTTAAACAAAGTTCCATCCAATAAAGATATTTTACCAGAAGCCCAGTTTTTTTATGACAACTCCCTAATTAACAGAAGAACAACGTTTTTCTTCTTTAATTTCCAAATGCAAGTTAGGTAAACGGTAACGAGCGAGCGCAATCCTGCATCTAATAGGAGGAAGTGACGTCACCCAGAAGTATATGTCCTTACATTATTTTAAAGAAAATATCAGAAAATTATAATTTTTTTCAGATCGCACTAAAATTATAAAATAATTCAGAAAATGTAATAAAAAATAAAGTAAATGGCCCATTACCGTATAGTCTCCAACAAGTTTTGAATGTCAGGATATATATTTTTATTATTTTAATTTTATTTATTTTTTAAAGCTTAAAATTAATCTCATATCCATTTTTTTTAATTTACAGCTCCATCTTCTTGCGGAAGTCCAGATAAACTTATAAACACAACAATAGTTGGAGACAATTACGATGTAGGATCTAACATTGAATACCAGTGTCCTGAAGGACATATGCTTACAGGTGATGGAAAAAGAAGCTGTGGGACAAATGGATTTTGGACTGGAATTGCCCCAACATGTAAATGTAAGTTTCATCAATAAGTAAAGATTTATTTCAAAATATATCTTAATTAGGATCTATAAAGATTAAATTAATATAAATAAAAAAGAAAATTTATGACTTCAATTTGACATGTTAATGTTTAGTTTTGTAACACAAAAATAAAAGGTCTAGATTTATAGAATATTTATATTTATTACAAAAAAACTAATTAAAAAATTAAATTTTATATTTAAAAATAAATACAAACAAATTACATCAAACGGCTTTTCTTTTAGTTTTATTTTAGTTTGCTTAGTTTATTATTGTACTTTAGTTTGCAATTTCGTAATACAGTTTTGCATTTTAGAGTAGTTGTATTTCTATTTATGAAATTTGTAGCAAAACTATTCGTTTTAGACACTTTTTTCTATTTTCATTTGTTTGTTACTTTTGGACAGATAGAAACCATTTGAACTCTTATTCCGTACACCCTGTATACAATAAGTTAAATGTATCAGTTACATCTGCATACTTTGGAATGCATCGGTTGTCTTTGAAAAAATATATAAAAATTCAGTATAGACTACTACACAGAAAACATTCTTAGATAATAAATGATACATTTATTTATTTTCATATCCCTTTATGTATTGTCGAAATATAACTTTACTTTTTACGTTGATCTAGAGGTGTTATTCGAATAAATTTTCCTAAAAGGTCCATCACATGAAATCATGTTATGCTAAATAAACTTCATAGACGAAGGTAATAATAATAATATCTCTACCCCTCATTCTAATCACGGGGATTAGCCCAGAAGTCGGAGACTTGTGCGGGAGAGGGGGCGGCATATTATTATTAAGCAGGCCGCATTTGCGCCCAGGAACGACTTACGTTGTAGACTTTAACCACTATTCAGTGCAGGAATGAGGGAAACCTAGAAAACCCCATTAATTAGGGGGGTAGTCAAATATCAACCGGTATCAATCTCTCACATTGAGCCAAGCCAACATTCTTCCACCCTTGAGGGTGCCAATCCTCTCCACGAATATAGCTTATATAACCAATAAAGTAAAAATTACTAACTAGGTAGAGTAGAGTAGATGATTCTTTATAAAAGAATATATATATACAGTGTAGGCCATTTAATATGGAAACACCTTTATAAAATGCATTTATTATCTGATTTGGTTCAGTTTTTTTTTTTTTAAAAGATAGATAATTTAAAACTCTATTTGACTCATAATATGAAATTCCATTGTCTATAATCAAGACCTACTTTGTTTTTTTCGATGTCAAAATTATTATTGATTATTTGCCAATTTTGACATCGAAATAATCAAAGGAGGTCTTGATTATTGACAATGGACTTTTATATTGTATTCCAAAATAGTTAAAAATCACCTATCTTTTTAAAAAAAACTCGGATAATAAATACAGTATTTGCAGTGGTTTCAAGGTAAAATGATAAAAGACGTGAATATAAATTTACTGTTAATAACAAATATTCTATTATGAAATTTGGCCTTACCCAATTTAGGAGATGCTTAAACCAGTGATGTGGTCAGATATCAGATTAAAAAAATTACTAAACAGTTTTTGCCAATTTTAACATTGAAAAAGAAACAAGTAGGCCTTGATTATAGACAATGGAATTTTATACTGAGAGCCAAAATAGAGTTTTAAATTTTCTATCTTTAATAGAAAACCCGAACCAAATCGGATAATTAATTTAATTTTTACAGAGGTGTCTCCATCTTCCATGGACCGCACTGTATACAATTTTGATATTATCAAATAGAAATGCATTCAGTTCAGTTAAACTACCAATTAGTTTTTCCTTAAGATATGATTAACACGATATTCTAATCTTTAGCGTTTTTTTAAAAATACATTAGGTTGTAGAACTGAGACTGAAACTAAAATTACCCATCGTAAAGCAGATCTTGTCGAATACTTTATGTAGAAAAGGAAATAAATAAATCTACTCATGCGTTTCAATAAATATTGTCGTGGTAAAGCAGATTTCAATGAGCAATTTATACTGTTTAAATTGAACACATTGTCTATTAGTGAACATTTACATAAAGTATACAGTATGTCTGCGGTTAGGTTGAATAAGAGGAAAAACTTTTTTATTTTACGGAAAAACTTTTTTTCAAGTTTGATAAAAAGTTTTGCTTGATTTTAAAATGAATGTACGGTCAAAAGATTTAAGATTATGAAAATGCCACGAGAGTAAACTACCTTTATATTTAATATTTCTGAAAAATGATATTTTGTAAAAGTGCAAAAAAGTTACTTGAGTATTTAAATAAAACAAAATTGCACAGAAAATTTGTTTAACTATTTACATAACATAATAAATTTGGATAAAATGTATGTACAATAATACAATATTATTCGAACACTCCTCCGCCAACGTTTTCACAAGTTTGAAGGCGTGCAAGCAATTCATTGCAGCTGCGTCCAATCTCTTCTAAATGGACTGTACATCATCTCTAATTCGTTGCTTTAGCTATTCGTGTCATTGTCCAAAGGCCTGTTATACACTATCTGTTTGAGTCGGTCCAATAAGTAAAAGTCCATGATTGTTAAGTTTGGACACTGCGGGGGCCATTGATATGGAGCATGCCGGCCAATCCAGTGATTGGGAAACATGTTCTGTAACCAGGTCCTAACAGTTACAGCAGAATGAAGGCGAATTTTTCCACAAATTTGAATTCTGCCGTATCTTTTAATTTGGAATAAATTTTTTTAGTGACACTTATCCGAAATATTAAAAGTAAAGAGAGTTTACTCTCATGACATTTTCATATTCTTAAATCTTTTGGACACACCGTACTTCATGTACTGTTAAGTTTCACCTTGGCAATCTCATTTTAAAATCAAGCAAAACTTTTTATCAAGTGTGTCTTCTTTCCATAAAATTTACAATCAAAAAGTTTTTCCACTTAGTCAGAATTACTACAAGTAACATTTTCTATTGTTTATTGCAGACGTTGACTGCGGAGACTTGCCAGATTTAGAACATGGCACCGTGACATTAGAAGACAGGAGAACAACTCACGGTGCAAAAGCCGTTTACACATGTCACGAAAACTACACTTTAATAGGACACGAAATGCGAATGTGTGGAGATGATGCAAAGTGGACTAATTCGACTCCAGAATGTCTGTTCGACTGGTGTCCCGATCCTCCAGCTATCCACGGAGGAATAGTCAGCATTACTGGCCACCGAGCTGGAGATACTGCCACATATTCTTGTCAACCTGGATACATTATTTTTGGACAAGGGGTAACTGATGATATATGATAAAAGAAACCTCTGAAATTAGCTGTCAAATTTTTACAAACATTTATTATGGCACAACCTGAACATTTGTAGCTATTTTATGCTTAATAAAATAGAATCAACTTTTTTGTTCGTGCGGAAAAATGAATTGACACAAGCTAAAATAACTGTCATCATCAATATTAAAAAATCAATCAATCAATAGTAAAAAAATTCTTCATCTTCAAGCTGTTATGTTCATAAGGAAGCATAATGAGTTTATTTCTGACTAAATAATGTTGTAACAGTCACTGCTATCAATATTTTCAACTATTTCTGGTTACTTCGCCGTTATGTGAGTTCTAAGTAGCTCTCTTGGTTTTGGAGACGTCTCAGTTACCAGTGAGATGACCTTTCTTTAAGTTTACATAACTTGAAAGCAAATGACCGTAGCAACAACAAACTCATGTTACTAAAATATGACTACAAAATTGCAATAACTCTCAAGAAGTTTTGATAGTTGCCGCGACGTTTAGGGAACCTTAGTTGTTTGTTTAATGTCGTGGAACTTGTAAGTAATATTTATTAGTCTAAACAACGTTATCGCTACTTGTAGAACTATTTAGCATCATCACGCACAGTAAAATAAACATCAACTCGTAAATTCACTATGAAGTCAATTTTACCATGTAGTTTTGCCAAAGTTGAAAACCTTCACGCTGTTGGTCATTTGTAACCTATTCGATCATATCTATGTGAATATTTTCATATTTTGTTTTCAATTGTTGACTCAGTGCTAATTATGGACAACACCCCATAAAAAATTATATCTATACTAAACTATAAACGCAGATTCTGAATTATAAACTGATGCATAAAAATTAATGCCATTTTCAATGAATAATAAAAAAATAGATTTCACCTATACACTAGAGTATCACATTCACAAATCATGTTATTAGACATTTTATTAAAACATATACATTTTAAAGGTGCATCTGAATTTGTATATTTTATCATTATGTTTGTCAATAAGCGACGTCATCTTTGCGGAACCATAACGTCGCTAGAACGTGGCCATATAAGTTCGGAAAACGTCGCCGAACGTAGTAGGCATGCTTAGACTATACTAAATACCATTTTAAATTTTACTGTAAAATTAAATTTAATAAAGCACATTAAAACCAATTCTAGTAAAAACTAATACGTAGAGAGCCGCATAATTACACGGAGCATTTTACAAACGCTTTCCAATAAACTGAAAACTAAATTAGATGTAATAAAATGAACCGTTCTCATTTTGTTGCAGTAATATTAGCCGGTTGATTGTGTCGATCTTTTTGTCATATTACGGCAGAAGTAGTCATTGCCAGAGGTTATTGACACCAAGACTTCAAAATATCATGGCTATAGCAAAACAAATTGCTGCTATAAAATAATTTTCTGTTGCAGTTACGCGCTCTGCAACAACATCAGTTTCTTATAACCTATGTTTCATACAGTTGATATAAAAAGTAAAAAGAAGCAATATTGATAAACGCTGTGATAGAATATTGCTCTGTGTCAGCACATAAAAATGCAGTTTAAAAAACGCTATTTAATTTTTAATAAAATCAGATTAATAGGTATTTTCAGGTACACGTATTATTAACCTTGCAAAACGAAATCCCATATTTTCCTATTTGAACGCTTTATAATCAGTTGTCAATAGATACACAATTTTCAAAGTAGTTACAATATCGTCAGTTTAGACTTCTTGATGTTTCTATATAATACTGTCTTCTTCTGAAGAGACCTTTCAACATGTTTCACCAAGAAATCTAAGCTGATGTCTTGGTAATTAGCATGGAAATTATGTGTCCTCAAACTACAAACCTCTTTTAGATCCTTTCTTGTGGACTTGGTGGTAAATGGTCTGGCAAAGCACCTTCCTGCAAATTTATAGATTGTGGGGCCCCACCCAACATTGACAATGGAAGATATGAACTTAGAAATGGAACTACGACTGTAGAAAGTATAGTAGAATACCACTGCGAAGATGACTACTGGCTTGATGGACAAAAGGTGCAGAAATGCACAAGAGAAGGAAAATGGTCCGGAGATGCTCCGTCTTGTGAATGTAAGTCTATAAGATCTCCTCATTTGCATAATTCATATTTCATATTTTGCAGTAATAACGTGCGAGGAACCTGAAGTTCCACCTGGCAGCTTTGTTGTGGGATATGACTTCAACGTGCATTCCACGATCAAATATGACTGTGAAGTTGGACATATACTGAGGGGAGAAGATATGCATGTCTGTGAAAGGGATGGAGAATGGTCTGGAACTACACCAACATGTGAATGTGAGTTAATTTGAATAATTTAACTTTGAATACTGTATTTTACAAGAACCATAAATAAAATGAAACTATATATTTTTACATTTCAGATATTGATTGTGGTAAAGTGCCTACTATGCCATACGGAACTGTGGAATACGTTAATGGAACTACATATTTAAATAGCATAATAACTTATAGCTGTGTTAAGAGTTATAGACTGAATGGAGTACCAAAGAGAATATGTTTAGAAAATAATCAGTGGAGTGATTCGTCTCCAAAATGTGAAGGTAATGTACATGAGTTTATCTGAATTATAAATGGTGTAGACATACTGCATAATCTTATAGAGATTCGATGCCCGGAGCCGATTCTGGCTGACCACAGCATTCTATCAGTAACTGGCAACGATAGAATGTATGGTAGAACATTGATACGAACAGCGGAATCAACTAATGTAGGAGCTACTTCATACAAAATTGGAGCACTAGTTAAATATAGATGCGAAAGGGGGTACAGAGTTGTAGGAGAACCTTTAAGTACCTGTGAAGATACAGGAAAGTGGAGTGGCGATGTGCCACAGTGTGTCTGTAAGTATGAAATTTTTATATATTTTTATAGAATTAGATTACTAATAGGCACTAATACTAATGTAGTAAAATTACATTAGTATTAGTGTTTCCACCACCAAGTGCGTCTTCAGTGATTTTATTAAGAGTATCTTTTTGTGAAAAAAATTACGTGTAATATAGCATGTAGCTACAGGTGTAGCTACACTACTCACTACTGATTACTTCATACTGGGCCTGAACAGTCCCAACACTAAGCGATCTGCCATGCTGCAGAAAGCCACCAACCTCTATCGCCATTGGCGATAACCATATTGCAAAATCGGAAATTCAGAAAACAACTACTCTCTAGTTAAAATCATTTGTCAGCAGTGCCACCAGACATATATTATTGGTTTAGAGTTTGTTAGCTCTTATCAATATAATCAATGGCAACTAACCCTGACTGTTCTAGTGATCACTAGGTGTAGCTACGTGTAAAATCACGCGTATTCAGGTTCCCTTCTCTCAGATTTAATAAACAGCAACAATCAGGGTTAGTTGTCGGTTGTCTCACCTATGGCACACTGATGAGAGCTAACAACATTAAAACCGGTATATGTCTGGTGGGTGCCGCTAACAAATGACTTTGGCTATTTGCTATCATTTTTTCACGGGAATTCAATGCTGGTTGAAGCATTAATCCGCAGAGTACTTTCTTCCTGAAATTTTAATTTTATATATTTATTATACACGATATAAACTATAAAATTTCTCAAAAAAATATTAGGCAATAACTGTTAGACACTGATGTATCTAGCACCTCAAAAACTTACACTTACCAAATTTTAATGTAAATGGGTAAAAATCAGAAGAAGATTAGCCTATGTACGAAAAAAAATTAAAACATTTTTTTATGTTCTATTACCCCATATATTTACACTCATTTTTAAAGCATCCTGTTAGAAATGTAAGTTAGCTTATATCGGATATCACCTGTCAAATTTCTGACCAACTTAAAATATTAATTATTTCTTTTATAATTCAATCACTAATGCCTATTATTATTCGATGTTGGTGTATATCATGAAACAGCATGTAAGGTGTCTCTGGAATATCAACCAATAGATTCATATTAATTCAGACTGAGCTATGAATCTGTAAAAAAATATTGTATTTAACATAATTAAGTCATTTACGGCACAGCGTAAGAAAAAATATATATATCCTATGACTAAATTTCTTTGTACAGATTTAAATCAATTTTCTTATCTTAATCAATAATTATCTAAAAAAATAGGAAATAAATATTGTTATAAAAACAAATTTTCTGATCCACTGTAGATGTTGACTGCGGCAGTCCAGAAATTGTGGAAAATGGAAAAGTTGTACTTCCCTCCAATGCAACATATTACGGTGCTTTAGCATTATATGCATGCCAGCCAAACTTTGATCTAGACGGTGTATCTAGAAGGTTATGTTTAGAAAACGGAACGTGGAGTTCAGATACTCCTAAATGCAGAGGTAATAATAATAATAATACCAAAAATATTTTAGTAAACACACACAAAATATTACAACTTTTTTTTTTAATCGAAATCACTTAATTAAATGTTTTCTACTTTTTAGAAATACAATGTAAAGAACCGGATGCTATCGAAGGTGTCAACTATAAAGTTAGTACGCTTAGTGTTGGAGGCGTTGCTCAATACAGGTGTCCCAGAGGGCACTCCATGCAAGGAAATTCAACTCGCATCTGCTTAAAGGTAGGCAGTTGGAGCGGAGTTGCACCTATTTGTACTCGTAAGTAGCTTATATTTCTAACTATTGATATTGATACTCACATATAAAATATCTTAGCTGTAGACTGTGGACACCCAGGTACAATAGACAATGGACGAATAATAGTAATGAATGGCACAACATATAATAACGCAATTGAGTATCACTGTATTCCCAATTTTGAAAGGATTGGTCCCTATCTAAGGAAATGCATGGAAAATGGAGAATGGTCTGGAGAGGAACCAAGATGTGAAAGTAAGTAATACATATTTTGTCACCAGACTTTCGTCTAAAAGAGTAGGTATTTATGTAAACCAAACTGAATTCGCTCTTTGCAAAATATTCTCAAGTAAAAATGTGGATAAAGCAGTTGGAAACATTATATTTATCTGTATAAGATACACTATATTGATATTTTTTCTGTTTAGGCCTGCTACACACATGTTTTAACTAGCCGTGGCGACAAGATTGTTTTATATCTAAGAAACGTATACATGCATTTCTAAAGTTTTGTTTTTTCGGGTGAACGGGTGCTGGAAATGTGTACTGATATGATCCAACAACGACTTGACGTCAAAAATATGATGTTTATTCTTATATTTCTTTTGTTCTCAACGAAATATATTTTCTTGATCAGTTTTAAAACATATATTTTATCTATCCATGTACATATACAGGGTGTCTCAAAACAAAGACGAAAATTTCAAGGGGTGATTCCTTGTTGAAAATAAGATGTAGTTTGTTATATAAACACTGGGTCACAAGTCAACCATTAGGGAGATATTGCGTTGAAAAGATGGCGGAAAAAGAGTATTTTTATTGTTTTTCTTGGAAACGAAAAGCGTGGGAATGGTAAAATTTTGTGGAAGTGTTACCATCATCAAAAGACACTTGTGACATATTTTTTTCACTTTTTGAAAATAATTGGAAAGGTTTGAAATAAACTACCCCTTTCAGATTTCTATACTACTATACTATACCTTCAAAAAACTTCCTTAACGACGCAGAAAAAAATAAATTAGGTTAAGCCGATTAATTTAGAAACTTTTTTCTCTTTCATATTTTTTTGATAAAATTAACTGTTTTGACGTTAAAAAATAAAATGTAAAGTATTGCACGTCGGGGCCATTACACCCATTATGAGGAAAAACTCTAGTTGGCTGCTGTCAATTTCCGGATGTTTCCATTGTTGCTTTGACAGATAGCAAATGGTTTGTACTATTTTAACATTTTGAGTGGTTTACGGGATAATTTGCCTTTCGTTGTGTGATGTGTTTGATTGCGGAGTACGTTGGGATTCAATACTAAGTTAATACAACGAAAATTGTTATATTATAATATATTAAAAATATAAGAGGGGGAAAAAGTTTCTAAATGAATCGGCTTAACCTAATTTATTTTTTTCTACGTCGTTAAGGAAGTATAGTTAAAAAAACTGAAAGTGGTAGTTTATTTCAACCCTTTCCAATTATTTTCAAAAAGTGAAAAAATATGTCACAAGTGTCTTATGATCATGGTAACACTTCCACAAAATTTTACCATGCCCACGCTTTTCGTTTTCGTTTCGTTTTTAAAATAATAAAAACACTCTTTTTTCCGCCATCTTTGCAACGCGATATCTCCCTAATGGTTGACTTGTGACCCAACGTTTATACACAGTCTAGTATACAGTCCGGCGTCTTCACGTTGGCTCCTTTGATGTCGAGGTCCCAGATTTCGTTTTTTTAGACGACCAAAAGACGACTGCGCATTTAGCCGCGCACATTCGCGCGCTCAAGGGGCACGGGGATTTGTCAAGAAATAGAATTTCTCCCACTTCGTCGTGTACATATGAATTTCATTGGTGTATATTGCGCATTTAGCCGCGATTTAGCCACACCCTCTGGAACCTTCACTCGACGAACTGTATAATAAACTGTGGTTTATATAACAAACTACATTTTATTTTCGACAAGGAATCACCCTTGAAATTTTCCGTCTTTGTTTTGAAACACCATGCATAATATATGAACATAATCGTACTTGATCTTGTTGTCCTCTGCCTTCACAATTCAACAAAATTAAACAATAATTATCTAAAATAATTCCAAACAAACACAAATGTCCGATTCCCTAATAATTCAGATCAGTAATATAGTCATCGACCAAAAGCGTTACTCCTTCAATGTTCAGAAAATATCCACTCAAATAGCAATTGTATTCATATTTTGCTAAACCGGAACTGCTCTTTTCTTTCTTCAAACGCAAGCGATTGTTCATGTTTTTAAGTATTAAGAGCAAGATGACTCAATATTAGCACTATCTACGGGTTGTTCTTCATTCGGAGTTGGTAAATGTGTCCCGTGACAAAAGGTTTTGCAAAGCGCGAACCTGAATGCGTTCACACTCATCTGCCAACATAGTAATGTAGTATCACATCAGCTACTACGGTCCATCTCTTGAATATTCACTCTACACTTGCGACGTGGTCTTCGCGACATCTACGCGGCTTCCGTCATCATTCCCCGTTAGGAGTCTGTAAATGTATCCCACAACAAAAGTCTTTACGAAATTTGCCCAGAAGGTTCAGCAACTAATTCAGATAATTGGTTTTCCATAGTTAGACTGCAATAAAGAATTATTTGTTACGCAATTAGAGAGTACCTCCCCCCACGAATGGAAAAGTCGGTATATATCTTGTTATGTTGCGATTAATATTTATAATAGTATCTCTTTAGGATGCACGATAAGTATGAACACTGCGAACGTGAAGATATATATTTTTTATGTCGAACTCGTAGCTTTCACGCAGCGTGAATTATTTGCACCGTGATTTGCGCGCGAATGTAAAGCGGACTTAATGTTCAAGTCAAATGATAGATTTAGATAGTAAAAGGACTTTTGTTAGCTGCTTAATACGTATCTGTTTTCTGACAGGTCAATTCAGTTTCTATGATGTTGCCTTATAATAGTTATGTGCAATAAGTACTTTTTGTACGAGTGGCATACAATATTTTTTTTACGTTCATACAAAAACCAAAAGTTATTTAGATGACACTAAGTCTAGGAAAATGTGACGTCGATTTGAACGTTTATGTTTGTCATGATGACAAAACGCTGTAGTAGAATGACAGATGAATGCAATAAACATTTTATTGCACTAGTGCAATAAAGAACCACTTTTTCCACTAAAAATAGTTCAATAAAGTTTTGTTTTTTGCATGAACGTAGAAAGAATAATTTTTCGTTTTATCGGTTTGACAGCCACAATTGTTCGTTTCCAAACAGTTATAAATTTTAAAAAATTGAAGCAATAGAATAAAACTTGGTCAATTACTTCGTTATCATTTATTTATACAGGGTGTCCCGAAATTAATGGGAAACAGAACAGGAGTAGATTGCTTACATCGAAATAATGCGATTAAGCCAAATTTACCTTAGTCCATTTGTGGCTAATAAAAAAGTTACAGGGCGTTAAAGATCAAATTTTGAATTCAAAATTCTTAAAATTCTTGGAAAGTTTTCAAAGGATTCTTTTGAAAATTTGGATTAGGGGGTTTTCTGGGACAAGAAAAACGAATCCGTACTTAATTTTGCTGTAGACGCTAGAGGGCGCTACGAAATGTACTCTTGGTTGATAACAACTGGTTATAACTTTTATAACAATATTTTTTAATTAAAACTTTCGTACACACACTGATAAAAAACGTATAACCAGTTTTTATTAACCAAGAGTACATTTCGTAGCGCCCTCTAGCGTCTACAGCAAAATTACGGATTCGTTTTTCTTGTCCCTTTGTAACTTGTAACTTTTTTATTAGCCACAAATGGACCAAGGTAAGGCTTAATCGCATTATTTTGATGTAAGGAATCTACTCTTGCACTGTGTCCCATTAATTTCGGGACACCCTGTAGAATTATAAATTGCCTACCTAGTAACGGTAAAACAGGTTACATGAACTCAAAAAAATAACAACTAAAATAATAGACATTTGACTTATTTGTTACAGTGACCACTGGAGAACCCCAAGAGTCATCTAATCTTGGCTCAAGCATTGGAATTGGAGCTGGAATAGTACTTTTCCTCTTACTCCTTCTTGGAGCTACTTATTTAAAACTGTAAGTTAATAACTTTTGTGAAGTATTAATTCTTTACGTGATGTATTATGTTGCAGACGAAAACCAGTTGCAGTTAAAAACACTGAAAATGTCGAAGGCGCCGAAAGGAAGGAAGACAGAAATGCGGCAGTAATGAGTTATGCTACTTTGAGTGATCGAAATGGTTACGCACACCCTAACCTAGAATCGACGAATATTTATGAAAATATCCATGAAGAAAATCTGTACGATGCCCCATATGAAGAAACAAGTCGAGACAGTGGGACTTACGAACCAGAACCGATGGAAAGGATTTATGGAAATGCAATAACTATTAATGGAGTCCCAGTGCGATAACACTTTACGATTTTATATTTTTTAGACTGCAAAGATACCAACTATAAACTTGGTCTGTTTATTAAGCAAATCAAAATTTTAGGGAGAGTTACGTGGAAGTAATTTATTTATTATTGGTTTCTCCATCAATAAAGATTTATTTATAGTAATTAATAAATTTAATAACACAAACCAAAAATGACGCTGATGATAATTGATGTTTAACGTAAAATCTCAATAGTCATTCTTTGTAAATGGCGACATGTAAAATATTGTTTATTGTTAATAGTGAGAGTGTATGCGTGATGAATGATGATTTCTGTCGATCAGACTTGTAAATACTCATTTTATATTAAATTTGTAGAATAACTGTATGTATAGTTAAAATAAATCTATATAATTTTGTTTAAGTTTTCTTAATTACCTAACATAAATAGGGAACTACCAAACGAATTATTACCCCTAGAAGGAGCTTTGTGAATGGAATATATTACTTTCAGTCGTAGTCAACATCTAATAAAGAACTAACAGTTGGATAAGAACAGAGTATACTCACGTATACCCAAAAAGACACAACAGCAGTGGAGTAATGTTAAGCAAAAAATTATATATATTTTACTTTACATAAAAGTGATATTTATAATATAGTTTACTCAGCATTTAATGTTGAAAGCCTCGCTATTTTCAATATTTATCTAATTACTAATATAAATGGTTTAGTCATGAAATCGTGGCGGCTTGGATGCGCTGTACATGGTACGGATATAGTTGAGCCTCGTGTATGATACGCCACACTGTTGCAATACGCCGTGGACGTTCTGGACCTCTTCCCCGATTCGGTTGAAAATTTCCCGCTTCATGCCAGCGCGTTTGCACTATTCTTGCACTCACTGAACACCGTTGTAAAAGTAACTGCATTTGGCACATGTTCACCGGGAAATCATTTTGCTAAAACATTTTCACTTTATCATAAATTAAAACGATCAACTGCAGGTAAGCCATTTTTTATATTTGAAAAAGTAATGTAACTACTTGCATCACAAAAAAGTTAATACGATAAGTAATCGGATATTTGGAATCGTCTGGCAAATACTACAGTAGCCCAGCGATGTAAAGGTTGAAACTACTAGAACTTCAATAATTTTATTCTCGGAAACTATAAGGATTTTACAAAAATTTTTGTTACGATATTAACTCCATTTTTTATTACGCATATAGTCATTAGTATATAAGTTCTGAATCCTTCTGTATTGTTAGAAAACTTGTGTCTGTTGTCGACATTTGCTTTGTTTATCTTCATTTGCAAACAAAACCTCCTTCTATGGATTAAAATTCGTTGGAAATATCTACTAAAATTTCAACAAATTTAACTAGTCATTTCAGTTGGCGTAAAAATGATACTTGTATTGAAAATAGTTACAGAATTTTATGAAAGCATTTATATATTTTATTTTACTTAAGTAAACAACAAAAACAAGAAAGTCCGTCTGATTTTTGACACTGCCCACACCTTTTGACAGTTGTAGTCGGTCAGGATCCAGGGAGCATTGTGATAGACATCGTACAATAAGTTAATAATAGTTATTTATGTATCTAGGGCGAAAAGTGAAGCTTTAATGTATGAGCAATGTACATACATGCAAGATATTATTTCATACAGCATTCAAAGTATTCAAATAATCTAATTTCATGACTTTTCATTTAAAAAATTAAATTGGCGTATCACTGTTCTGAAATGTCAAAAAAATATATCTCCAGTAATATGTAATACGTGAGTTACCACGGAAAGTTCTTTAAAGTTCTAGGACTTTTACTTTATTTTACTTTAATCGTCCTAATATTTTAAAGGTTCATTTTTCATTGCAAAAATGATCCAAAAAATGCATCATTATTGAACAGTATGAAATAAAATATAATATATTATTGCGAACAGTGAATAAATTAGGCCAGTAACACTTACTTATTGTTGACATGGGCGCCCACAGGAAAATTTCTCAGTGGGGGCCAAAAAATTTCCCAGGGGTGACCAAAATGGAAAACGTACATGTGTTATGAACAATATTTTGATAGATAAAATATTTAGCAGCAACGCAAACATTGGCGATTTAATTTGAAAAATTTTAATATTTATATATACATGGAAATATCTGTAAAAAGTGGTAAAATGTCAAGGGGGTGGCACCCCCTCCCTCCCCCTGATGGTGAAGTTTACGGCCTTACTGGTCCTCACCTGCGGGCGCCCATGCTTGTTGATCCAAGGTTTTAGTAGAATGTTGAGTATCTTGCACAAAAATACACTCCCGGATTAGGAAAAACTAGCAATTATAGTATATGACTATGGCGATTACAGTGACCGAGCAGTTTCTTATTCTAGAGTTCTCAACATGAATTCTTGTTGTTGTGTGCATCTTCGCCTTTTGCAGGCGTCAGATAGAAGTAGGGTTACCACCTGTCCTTACTTCGGAAGGGCAGTTCTTACTTCAGCCTTTGTGTCCCTCCGTCCTTATTTTCATTAGAAATGTTCTTATTTATTAGAAGTTGTTCAATTTTTATTACAATGTAATAATGAGTACACAAATACACAAAAATAGTAGTCATCAACAAAAAAATCAGTAGATAACTCTTCGATCATATAATAATCTGTATTTGTTTGGCAATGATTTCTAAAGCTGTGATCTAATTTAAAATGCATTCATATGGTTGAATCTTTCTAAAATTATTGTTAATTCTACACGCTTTGAACTATTGCCAAAGAAATTATAAATATTGCGCACCAAATCTTCTATACCTCTAGATAAATTTAGGCATGCACTCGATTCACATAAATTAAAACTATGACATAAAATGCATTTAATCGAGTAAGAACAGAATTACGGTGGCAAACCATTACATCCATTCTATTAACTGCAAAGCCTATCAAATTATTATTTTTATATATATCGTTTTATAACGCTCAAAATATATTGTTCATTTTTGTGTAACGCTCAAATATCTTGTTATTTTTTTTTGTAAAAATCTACAGCTGTAGCATCTCCGGCATGTATTTGATGTTCACAAAATTAACTAATCAACAAGCACTAGCCCCGCTTGAATATTTAATCACACCGGAATTTAAATCATTAGATTATACATAAAATCATTAGATCTACTGAAAAATTAGTAGATTTGATAACACCGATGACAAACCACATGCTTCAGTTGGTGTACCTTTCATTTTCCAACACTCTGTATATAATATAATACAAGATATTATATATTTCAAAAAAGCAGTCCGAGTAGACGAGTTTTGATAGTAGCAAAATGTTCAAATCTAAGTTAAGCAGCTTTTAGGATTTTTTTAAATTCAATCTTCTAAAGTTAGAGAAGAAAAACAATTGTCTTCAATAGTCAATATAAATGATAGGATCCTCTATATATAGTAATCTTATTATATTTCATTTTTATATTTCAAAAATAAAATGTAACAATTTAAAAGATCATAAAAGTGCCGGCGTTATATCAGGTGCGTAACGCAGACTAAATATAAAATAGAAACAAACGTAAAGCTAATAACGGACGGTGAGCTATATATCTGATATATTACAAAAATATCGCTTGTGATTAAAATGCATAGAACGTTACGCACTGACGCTATAATATATATTTATAACTATGCGGTGCACTCGTCTGTAGTAATATATCTCGTTACAAAGAAATAAATATATATTATATTATCGTTTACCCTCCGTAACTAGCTTAAAGTTAGTATATTTTTGTAATATATCAGATATATTATAGCTCACCGTTCGTAACTAGCTTTATGCACGGGGAGTATTGCGGCTGTTCCAGTTGACCACATGCATCGCATACTATAAATTTGCAGACAGTAGGACAATCGTGTGTAAACTATGGTAGACAAATGATTGTTCTCCTTTTCACCCGTATATTCAGGGATATAATAATCTACAACACTTGCTACGCGGTGGCGAATTAGCAGTGCAGTCACCTGCCGGTGGCCACGGGAAAGACAAATTCCAGTTTTTAATTAGCTTTGTTCCTAGAGCGCAGAAAATTGGTTTCAAACTGTCAGGGATTGTTTGACCAGGCGAATATTGCTTTGATATCGCTGAAAGTATAGTAGCAACATAATTGGTCGCATATCTGTGATAGTTTGAAACAGTCTCAAACTGACTCTTGGAACAAACCTAATAATATATACTCAATTTATTCGAATTATCTTTTATCAGTCGGCCAGGTAATTAATTCTACTTGATGATGCTTTATTTTTGCCGCTAAAACAATTAGAATATACAATACAATATTTTCTGTAGACAATGCCTACTTTGTTATTTTTAGTGCATATATAATATGCTATGTCATCCATATATTAACTAGGTATAACATTTGTTTTATAGCTATTGCAGGAAGGGGAGTCAAAAACTACCAATACATTAACGCAGGTAGCCACCTTGGTTATGTAGGCAAATGAAACGTTGCAAAAGAACAAAAGTCAAAGTTGTTTCATTATACGTACATATAATCATAGTAGTTATTTATAGTACAAGTGGGATATAGACATACATGAATGAGATATTTGCACGACTACGTCCTATCGTACAATATCGCGAATGCAATAAAAAATGCTGTTATCCCACGTGTATTATATAAAATTGTATCTACAACTACCTTAAATTGAGAAAAATCCACCCAAAATCCAAAAATCAGATCCAGTTTGTAAGTATTGATTCAAAATCAAGAAGCAAAGGTATTGTTATGGTAATCTGTCAAACTCCCTGTCAAGCTTTTTATAAAGAAAATTGAGTTTTCATTTTTACATTTTCTTGTAAAAATATTGGTGTTGATTGAAATAATGAGTGATTCGGAAACAGAAAACTTGTCTCTTGAAATTGTAAAAGCTACTGCAATTGCAGCAGCTTCACTTATACCGGATACATCGAGAAATAAGTACAAATATTTACAACAAGTAATTCAATTTAATTTAAGTTACATTATCTGTTATCTGTCAAATTGATAAACCTGTTGGTTCTTAATAAAAATAACCATTAAGCAGAGAACTCTTTTTCAATGTTTCACTAATGGGATCATATGTCACATTACTCCACTAGTGGTGTAATGACCCCAAACAGACATCCAATGGACGTCCTAAAAACATCTTTAAGACGTATCTGCGTTTACTGGGCTGTCTTCCCGAAAGGAGGACACTTGGCAAACGTATCATAGTTGCTGCCAATAATAAGTTCGAATTCAAAACGAATAAGAAGTAGAAGAAACGTTAGTTATTTTATTAATTAAAACCACACATAAATTCTATTAATAATTAATAACAATAGCGGCAAGACCAGTTGAATTTGCTGTATAAAATAGGTGTAACAAAATGTTATTTATTTTTTCCTTGGGAATTTATTCCCATTTCTTGCCCGGTCGCCGATTATATGCTTTGCCGTCCTAACAGGTTTTACACTGGACCAGTTTCTAGTGCCGTGCAGAAGTGTATTTTTAAATCATTTTCGTCCCCTGTATATTAAATTTTTTTTTAGACAAGTTCTGAATAACCCTGTATGAGAAAGCAATGCCTCCCTTAAATTTCACTTTTCCCCTCCCCCATTGCTAAAGTTGGCTGGTTACGACCCTGACACTAGGCAACCGTGGACGTAACTCTTCTGTGGAAAAATGAAAATCAAATTTTCAGAGAATAGTCAGTTTTAAGAAACCAGTAAATATTGCGGGTATGAATAAAATCTAGAAAGCGGAAGGACATTTTTTAATCACGTTGTATCTATTTGTTTCTACAAGGGTACAACAAATTACAAAATTTGTAGAAAAACCATTGAATTTAATTATTTTTGTCTCTTGTGTTTTTTATGCAAAATGTTTAGTTTTCTTAAATCTACAAAATGCCGAGGTTTCATACTACCACCACCCAAAATGTGTATCATACTTTACGGGGGATACCCTGTATATGTACATATAAGCACAATTTATAGCAAATGTTAAGATTACTTCATCATCTTTGAAATCGTAACCATATAAGGGAAAGACAAACTGACCTAATTTTAAATAAGTGTATTGCACTTAGAACACATGAAATTATTTTATTCGATTTAGACAATTATCTCATCATTTTCCATTGATTGGATCATATTAATAGACCATTAATAATATAACAGCATTTTTTACGTTTGAATGGAATAAAAATATTTTCTTTTAATTTGAAAATGACAGTTCAAATTTTACCGCCTTCAGATTCCGCACCACGGATTGGTAAATTAAACTAGGTGTGGCAACATTAGTCAGAAATTTTACCAGTAAAGTTTTCCCCACTCACTACGTTATCTGTCAAAGTACTATAGTGAAGTGTGAAATTAGTACGTTAACGTGTTCAGTTTTTGTTATATTTCTCACATTTGTCTTATATTTTTCATAATAAAATATCTGTTAAATTGTTTTAGTGGAGTAAATACGATAAAGATATAGGTAAGTTTCATTTACCTGTTGTTATGGATAATATTTTGTCAACCATTAATTTTTATCAAAAAACGATAAATAAGCATTTTTACCTAATGCGTCATCAAGATATTTACCTGTTGGAAGTTATAAAAGTTTGTGTGAATACAAATAATAAGTCACTTGTACTGTATACTTTCGATACATTGAAATTAGTTTTATTGAATTACAGAAAATGTCGTCCCGAAAAACCGTAAGCCGTCGTGGAACAACAAAGAAACGTGCCCAAAGAGCCACTTCAAATGTATTCGCTATGTTCGATCAAGCCCAAATAGCAGAATTTAAAGAAGCCTTTAACATGATCGATCAAAACCATGATGGTTTCGTGGACAAAGAAGATTTACATGATATGCTTGCATCATTGGGTAAATATATTATTATCTTTATAACAGCAAAAATTAGGGAAAAATGTGTTTCATTTTCTTTGTTTTAATGTTTATTATGTTGATATGTATGAATGATTTTAATAAAATAGTAGTAAAGCAATATTTAGATTAAAACATATAAAAGAAGGTACGTAAGGTAACGTAGGGGTAAGGGAGAACTAGGTAAAGACTGGTAAAACATTGTTTTTATACAAATTACATCATAACTAGATGATTACATCATAATAAATTAAAGGGATTATTTGTTAAACTAAAAAGAAGTATGTATAAACATATTGCAGACATATGCTAGTTTTTCCGAGATTTGAAAAATATTGCATTAACACAAATAAGTATATTGAAAATTGTGACAGACTAATAACATTTGGAATGCTCACTTAACTAAGCATATAAGAAACATCGTCACTAAAAAATCTAAAATGAAACGGTATACAATCTCATGATATGTAAAAATAATATATTTTTGTAATAATATTTGGTATACCTACTTGTATTATTCTATATTAAAATTTGTTAGATTCATATTGCTAGCATACATTTTTATCACTGATTCCAACAGCAGTGCATACAGGTTGTTCAGAAATGATGCTAACTTACACTAACTTATTTTTTTTATGAACTTTTATAACTTTTTTGCAAGTACCAATTTTTTGTAATTTTGTACACGTATCACTAGTGTTGCTTTGTATCCACGTTGTTAATTTTATGCATACCTATCCTTCAACCAAGGCTTCAAAGACTGTCTTAGCTTTCAAATGACTTACAACTTTCTTGTTTGAACATTTTTATAAATTTGGATAAAACGTAATTAAAGATCATTAAAAAACCATTTTAAATGCACGAAAATGTATTTGATATCTAATACTTATTTAAATAGTCACATTATTTTTGTTATTGTAATTAAGTTCAGGTAATACGTACCTTCACAAAAAGTGTTCCAAATGCTGTCCTGTCATTTCAATACAAAAATGAATTCTGTTCCTGAAGTTCCGACAAACTGTAGTGAATATGACAATCTATAATTTTGAAAATGAGTTCGAGTGAGCTGTTCATTTAACGCACCTGAATGTTTAGTCATTTTTCTCAAAAACGGCTAATTTTAAACTGATATAACAACACCTGTTTAAACAATATTTTGACAATCTTTAAGTATGTTTTATCTAAATTTATACAAATGTTCAAATGAAAAAGTTCTAAGTCATTATTTCAAGGTCCAGGACAGTGCCCTTTGTCGTTGGAGGATATGCGTCAAATTAAGAACATGGATATTAAGAAAATTAGAAAAAAAAAATGATAGAAACTACATACAGCTTTTTTTAGTATTGGAAGCAAATATTGATGTTATGCATTAAATAGAAGGAATTATTACAATGATGGGAAAATTTGTTAAATATTTGACAGTCATATTTTAATGTCACCGGTCATTTATGGTCACTGACTTTGGTCATTGTTAGTAACTAATCACCATCATTATAATACGATACATACATTTTATATATTTTTGTGTTTATCTGTGTAAGGATATCTTCAAAAGCCAATGACATACATTTTTCTATACTTTGTTAAAAAAAAAAATTTTTTTTCAAATTGCATATACGACACTGATTTTTTTATAGTTGAACAGAATTATGAAATTAATATTTAATTGATCTAAACTAACTACTTGGCTAATTTATTAAATGTAAAAATTCTACGTTGCAATTAAATATTCCATTTATGTTCTTGTTGAATTATCATGATCGACAAAATGGGTATTTTTTACAAAACTTATAATCGATTAATCATAGATGTTATGTGAATTAACGCATAGAGTTTGTACAATATCTTAGTAGTTTTTTTAACTGTTTCAGAAAAAATTAAGAAATACCTGCATGTATAGCTGCAAAAAACTTAAAATAATATTTGAGTTTAAAATCCTGATGTAATTAACGTAAAAGTAATTAATCCTTCATTAAAAAATATTTCTCAGATTATACAAAATATTAATTTTTTTTGCCATATCTTTTAAAAAGATTATGTATTTCCTAGGAAAAAATCCAGACGACAATTATTTGGATGGAATGATGAATGAAGCACCTGGACCAATAAACTTCACCATGTTTTTGACATTGTTTGGGGAGCGTCTCCAAGGAACTGACCCTGAAGACGTGATTAAGAATGCTTTTGGCTGTTTCGACGAAGACAATAATGGGGTCATAAATGAAGAACGCCTTCGAGAACTCCTAACAACTATGGGTGATCGTTTCACAGATGATGAGGTAGATGAAATGTACCGAGAAGCTCCAATTAAGAATGGGTTATTTGATTACGTTGAATTCACTCGCATTTTGAAGCACGGTGCCAAGGATAAGGATGAGCAGTAACTTATCTATAGGTTATGGTTGAAAGTATTTATCATATGACTATGATCATGTAGGGTAGATTGATGCAGTATATTTCATTTTCCAAGCTACATTGTAAATATAAAATGAGACAATTTTTTACAAACATGTAATGTATTACTTTTTTTTACTAATATTCAATATATAATTAAATTGTTTTTTGTCTGATTTATTAGTCGCATGTCTATATGTTTTGTTTCCAGTTTACTGATTTAAAAAATAATTTATTAATTTTTTTTTGTATTTTATAATACTTTCAGACAATATAAAAAGGGGAAGTAGATACTGTCACAATATATTGTAGAAGTAAATTTCTAATTCTCAAAAGAAAAAACTATTCATACATGGAAATTTTGGATCAATTATAATAATATAGTTACAGGGGTATTTATATTTTAAGACCCAGGTAGAGGCTTTATTATAATAATTGAAAAACAAAAACCATGTTCCCATACTAACTTTTACATTCGTTTAGATATGAATATTTAAAAATGTAGAAACAAAGCCAACTTCAACATTTCAAATAAAATATCCTTTGAACTTTTACATATTGAGGTAGAAGGTCTTCTTAGAGTTACGGTTGATCTATTAAACTGTATATAATTATTGTACTTTAGAGGAGATGTGGGCAAAAGAATGTGCCATACATGGAGAACCCAAAAGTAACTAGAATTTATTCCAACTTTCATATTCGTCCGCTTTGATATTTTCTAGTACCATTATGACATTGCATTAGCAAAACACAATGTTACGACAGCTCAGGATTCCTCAGTTTTTGGCTTCAACGAATATGGTTACCTTGACCGACACAACTTATTTGCTAGATTTAGCTCTATCAGACTTCTGCCTATTCCCGAGCATGAAAAGGGAGTTGAAAGGAAAATGTTTTGCTGATGTCGGAGACAAAATGTTATGTCACGACGGTTACCAGATATCAAAGAGAATTGATTTGAAAGGTATTTCCAAAATTGATATGAATGTTGGACAAATGCATTAGTACTAATGGAGGGAGTACTTTGAAGGATATAAAAATTGTATTTTAATAAAAATAAAATACATGTTTTTTATACAGAAATTCAGGTTAATTTGTACACATACAAGAGAAAACAAAGCCTTGGGTCACTTAGCAATTGACAATACAAGGTGATTCTAAAAGTAGAAGGTTAAATTTAAGTGTGTTTTCTAGACCGCAAAATAAGACGAAAGGTCCCAAACATGTCCCAAAACGTTTTGTTTTCAACATACAGGGTATGAAGAGTTCTTGATGGCGGTTTTTAATTAGAATCTCCCAAACTTGTAGAGATGAATTAATGAAATTTGGCACATATTAAACTTTACATTACTGTAATAATTAGATCTACATGGTGTTCATGTCAATATTGAATGAGGTAATTTTTTGATCTTGAAGTTGTTAAACTTCTTGATTTTTTCATTTTATCTTGAATTTTTCATTAATATCTCGTGCGGAATACAATTAAAAATGCAAGAGACAAAGCATTATAATTTTCTAAGAAAGCAATAATATAATAGGTATGATTAAAAAAGTTCAATATAAAATAGGTAAATAAATAAAAAATAAAAAAATTGTTACTGTTGCTTGCTACTTAAAAATGATGCACCAAACGAAAAAAGTCAAGAGGCTTTGTGTTTAAAAAAAGTCGCCGATGAAGAAAAATTTATCGACTGAAAAAAACCAGTGACGTACGACTTTTTCTCTAAAACTATTTCAACATATTGCTACACAAACGTTACTAGTGGATGTTGAAAAATTCTACTTAGATAAAAATACCTCTATGCCATACTAACATGCAGCAAAATTAATTTCTCATTATTTCATAATGTCTTCTAGCTATTTATGAAAAACTTTAAAATATTAAAAACTGATATACTCGCGTCAAGAATTCAGACGTCTTACGTCACTGCTGACGTTACACAATTGTTTTTATTTTCAACGTAATTTTCGATATTTGGTCGCATTAAAAACGATATTTTTTTGCAATTTAGTGCAAAATATAATGCAAACTTTTAGTGCAGTATATAGTTTTATTACTATCAGTTGCAGTTTCTTACATATTTTGATGGAAATATAATGAATTATTCATTTGTTCGTATGACGTAAGTCGTCTGAATTCTTGTCGCGAGTATACCTTTTACACTGAAAATCAAGCATTCTAGGACATCTCTATATACATTTTTAATCCTAAAATGAGTCGCAGACTTACCTTCTTCAGTGTTGACAGAATATTTAGGAACATTCATATGGAAACAATAGGGTCTACCTGTCCACAACTTTTTACATTTGTAAACCATGAGGAATGTCAAATCCAGGTGTCATTGCGGTTAACACCTCCCAATATCTAAAATGACCTGTAATAGAAAAAGAGGCAATTTATTACCTAAACTGTTATACCAGTAGTTATAGTAAAAATAATAGATGTAATGAATAATAGTGACAAATGGTCAATGTGTCAGATTTGAGAGCAATGCCATCTGGATCTGAGCGGCCTACAAACATCACAATTTGTCGCCACGTGAAGCCCTACTTCGAATTATTTGATAGCAAAGCTTTTATTATCTTTAAGTTATGAGCGTGAGTGGGCCAAAAGCTGGCCCTTCACTGCGACCCTGTGGTCTCTTTGTGGTAAGCTTTTATTATATCAATGATGTAATCTTAAGAAAGCCCTTTATCTGAATATATACAAATATACTATTCAATTACAGAGTAGGAAAATAAAAAATATAAATATAAAACAAAAATATGCAAATCAACAGAATATGAGAAATATTTTACAAGCAAAAAACAGTATAAACATTAAATAAGTTGCAAGACAACACAATAGAGAACCAAGCACTGATCCTTGAGGAACCCGAGATGTAGCTATTAATTCGACAGATCTGTGACCACGATATGAAACGCTTAGTTTTCTATTAGATATGAAAAAAAATTAATAAATAAATTTACCAGTCCCATATTATATAACTTTTGCAAAAGAGTACCGTGATCAAGTCTGTCGAACGCCTTAGCAAAACTTGGTGTAAATAACATCAATCTACCCACCACTATGAAGTTCTTCCGCAATTACCTGCATAACAAATGTCAAATTTGAAACTGTCGATCTTCCTGCAAAAAATCCGTGTTGACTAAAACTCAATTGTGATGTAACGTGGAAGAAAATTGTCATATAGAACGGCCTCAAATACTTTGCTAAAATTGCACAAGATAACAATGGGCCTATAATTTTCAATTAGATATTTATCCCCCTTCTTATAGATTGGACATATCTTCCATACTGTTTCCATAATGAAGGGAATGAAGGGAAACATATCAGTTTGAAGAGACAAGTTAAAAATAATTGATAAAGGGAGAGCTAATAATACTGCACAGTCTTTTAGAAGAAAAGCTGGAATGCCATCGGGACTTGAGGTTAATTTGGGTTTAATTCTTTTTAGTGCTTTTAAAACATCTTCTTCACTAATAGCTGGAATAGAAAGTTCTGATGTATCTATAGATTCTGAATTAAGAAAGTTGAAAGATGTAGAACTATTATATGAAGATTGAAAAAATGCAGCAAAACTATTTATTATATCTTGCGGATCAGATAATATGGAGTCATTATAAATCATTGAGTTAGGGATACTGGAAGAATTTCTTTTGCTATTGATGTAAGACCAAAATGTGTATGGTTTTTTTTTAATTTGTAATTCAGTATTGATTTTCTTTCTTAACAATTTAAATTGAGTTTGAGCCTCAATAATATCACCAGTTTCTTTAAAGCTACGCCAAAAGACAGGCCTTTCTTTAATAATAATGCCGTAAACATGTATAATAGTTATTAATTATGATGAAATACCTAGTTTGTCAGCAGGTCAGCATAAATCGGTGATCGGTGATTAATATTTATTTCATAAATAAATGAAAAACAAAACAAAATGAAGTCCTACAACAAAATAGAACAGACATTATTAATATGAAATTCAAATATTTGCAATTGATTTTTAAAGAGATGGTCATCCGTTGTTCTAATATTCTTAATATTCTATAAAGTTGCTACATAAATCATGTTTGTGTTATGTTTAATAATAGGTAAGTATAAAATTTTAATATTTTGCTTTATGAGCTTAACACTTAGTTCTTTGTTATGTCAGAAAAGTTAGCAATTTTATAGAATTCCTGGAATGAATTAATATAAAATGATTTTTTTTTTTGAAGTAGATAAGTAATTAAGTGATATTCTCAAAAAAATGTATAGACCAATATGTGATGTGTGTTATAATATTATAAACTTATAATTTGTATATACCTATATACCTATGCATGATGATGATATAGAAAATGTTTATCATCATTTTCAGTATTTTAAAATAGATCGACCTTGTGTATAATAAATATGTTCTTATATTATATCAAATAAAAAATAATTTTCCTTCAAGTTTCTATTTATCTATTACTATAGATAGTGGCGCCATCTATGAATGAGAGACTTAACCATTTCTGGGTGCCATTATTAGACGTACCCGTTTTGTTTACATAAATTTAAAACACATGTTAGAACTGTCAAATCGCACGTGGTTTTTGTATACATAATGTTTATGATAAGGAATATCAAGACGGTAGCCGGCATGTTAATATGTTGGCAAATGCATGTAATTTATATTTTTGACATGGGCGTCTGTTTGAACGAAATCAACAAGTGGCGGCACCGCGACGGAAGCGCCGTTATTTGCGACGTTGGCCGCGCCACGACGCGTCCCTCCATATCCCACATCCACCTGTTTGCTTGCATACCTTTATATCAACTTGGTTTCTAGACGTTTTTATAAAGAAAACGGCTGTTTTTTAAAAAGTTATTTAGTGAAAAGTTATGTTTTTGTTTTTAGTGCATGTTTGTGCTTAAGAATTTTGTTTGCTTTGAGTTTTAAGGTGAGTTTTTTTTGTTTTATTACACTTTATTTGCTTGACATTTTGTCATGTATTCTGTTTGGGGTCATGAGACGCCCAAGACGCCTGCGTTGTTTTTAGTAATGCTTACTTTTTTTGTTCGTTATATGTTTATTTATCAGTTATTTAATAATATGTATGCATATTGACTATAATAATGTGTTAATATACCCGTAAATATGAGTATCCTGTGTAAGTTAGGTTATGTTTGATTTAAAGTAAGTATTTTATTTATCTCATTTGTTATTACTCTTACAATACTGATATAATGTATTTATCGGTTCATGTACCAATTAAAATTTGTACGGTATAATTTTTTTTATCTCTAAATCTAGAAATGTTATTAAAAAAATTGTTAATAGGGTTTCCACCCACTTAGATACATAACTACCTACTACCAGTACTACCTAATTTTGGTATACCATACCTACGTATTCAGTTGAAATAAAATTCAGTTTTCTTTGAATTTTAATTTTTTTTTTTTCATATTTAGTGAAAAAAGCAAACGTAAAAACATTTCTATTTTGCTTTAACATCTTAATATTTTTTGTTTGTAGTAGGTAAATATTTCTTTAAATTTAAATGAAACAATTAAAAAACTAGTGAACAAATATTTGTACATTTTTCTGACCATAGATAGGTACTTACATCATTGCAATATTTCTGTATATTACATAAGTATTATGTACCTAATCGATTTATTTAGTCTAAGTACCTATACATCACCTAACTATGTGCATTCTCAGCGCCAATATTTTATGAAAATAATCACATTATTTACAAATATGACACCTAAAGGGTATTTTTCTTTGCACGAAACGTACACCTATAAGATTACTGTTTTCATTTGACGTATTCCGTCGCTGTAGCCGGTAGATGGCAATAAAGGCATAATATTAGGTATTTAATTTAAAAAAAAATTATAAACTTATTGAATAGCGAAATGCGACTATAAATTTAAATAACTAATCTAAATCATATTGTTAAATAATTAGGTACTACCTACTATTTTATCAGCTTAATTAGTAAATTAATATTTTGGTTTGTCATATTCTAGAACCGTTAACTTAGAAGATATTTCTTTTATATCAACATACCTAGGCGTACAAAACAGTTTTATTTATTTAAGAAAGCAAATGATGAGGTTTAGTGATAAATGACATTCAGGGTTGATCACTAAACAGGTAGGTTTCTGATTGTCATTAAAATATTTAATATAGCTACATAACTATTTCACATACATTTATTTAATTACAGCTCCATCGCATTCTAATAATTTCGGCTTGAGTACATACCGAGGTACATTATATAATTTACTGAAACATACCCAATGTTTTGGGATATATACTTGTAACATATAATTTGTTCACTGACAGCCACTTGAGCAATCATCTCCTTAGATATTTCAGTTAAATAAATAGTAAAGAATATATGCTGATTAGATATCAAAGGAAATGGGGGAAGAACATATCAAATCTAATCTATTCATGCATCCCCTTATACGTACTATTAAACCTACTCTTTAATTTATTCTATAAATTGTGAAATTTATAGAACGTAAGTAGGTACTTACGGCTATGTGAACCTGTAGTCACATTTAATATTTCGTTTGTAGTAATTTAAAAAAAAGGAAGTATATGACCTTGAAAAAACCTGGGAAAAAACTGATCGTCCGACTTATACAGCACTAAAATCTAAGGGTTGTTTCTTATAGACAATCGTTTGTAATTGTTTGTAGTGAAAAGAATTCTTTTGTAGTAGGTAGGGAAAAAAGTTATAGCTAGGTATTTTTAATATTTATATACAACCATTCGTATTTTAAATAAATATACCTACTAAACAGTAACTTTTTTCATCACTTTGATTTGCTTACTGGTACAGAGGTGACAATTTTGAAAAATAAGTATAATTTTGCCGGGCTTCGACTAGATTTAATGTAGAGAAAATATACTTTAACCTAAGGCTACAAAATCGTTTGTAATAGTTTGTATAGTAGACGGCTGAAAATCTAGAGAGTGACTCATGTTATAAATCTGCTCACAATTTATAGCAGTCGACACAAAGAAACATACATGCAACCCGTATATTTTTCTTATAAAATCGTGTGCCGCATACCTATCTCTGAGAGCATGCCCGATTACACAGCTTCTGCTGCAGTAAGTACGCATGCGCCTGAGTTTTCTATTGGCTATGGTGAATTGACGGATCCACCTGTTCCATTTCCAGCGCTATCATGGGCGGGTATATCGTTCGGGCGGGCAAAATTTCGGGTATATCTTTTCGTTAATTTAATTATGAATGTAATTAACTTTATTAGTGATTTTGTGTTCTTAAGAATGAAGAATAATTCAAGCTCTACAGCGTATTCTCAAAATCATTCAACAAGTGAGGAATATCTGATGAGTTTAGGTCGCGAGGTCAAAATATGAGTGTAAGTGATGTTGAAATATGTATTTCATTAACAAAAATGTACGTGAGTAGCATATACAGGGTGAATCTTAAATAAGTACAAATATTTTAACCAGCAGTATAGTTTTGTGTGTAGAACACATAATTAATAGTTTTTTTACAAAAAAATCAGAAATAAAAAAGTGAAATTTTAAATAAATTTCGTAATTTTTCAGCAGAAAACTTGTTGAGGACCGCTGGCCTAGACAGACCCTTCATAGTTTATGAGTCATAGTGCTGCAGACTGAACGTGTGGTTCACAGTGTTGCCAGTATTACACAAATGTCTTTGCTTCAAGGAAGAAAAAATCTCAACTTTTAGCGAATTTTGTCAAGTGTAACATTTTATATTATTTTTTATTATCAAACTGTCATTGACTGTCATGACAGATTATCGGAAGCCCAAGTCAAACTTGTTAACCCCACATAATGCATGAAAATAGCAATAAAATTTGCTAAAAGTTGACATTTTTTCCATTTTAAATAAAAAACGCGTGCATAATTTTTCGTTCTTCTTCATAAAATAACTTAAGGAAATTGTGTTTTGTGTCCCTTTCTAACAGTGTACAATGACATTTAACTTGTGAAATGTGGATTACTGATTAAATAGTTAATTTTTTAACAAACAGGTAAGCTTGTGTGCACGTTTATGTATAATTTTTGAACATTGGACATAGTAATATCACGTAATATCTTCCTAAATATTTTACGGTAGTATTGAACTTGCGGAAATTCATTTTTAATCGTTGAAGTATAGTAAGGTTAGTTCAGATGTTAAAATTTATGTTAATATTGCTGCGTATCATACTACATACCCAATTTTACTGTACTTATGCTTAAAACAAGTATTTTTAAAATAGAACTATTACGTTAAAAGAAACGTAATATTTATATTGGAGGAGATATGGCAACCTCGCAACAAATCATATGTTTCATTACGTTGTTGGATGAAAAATCAGCCAGCGGTCCTCAAAATGTGGGTATTTTTTAAAAAAATTAATATCTCCGTAAATATTAGAAATTTTTAAAAATGGCTTTCACTAGACTGATTTAAATGACGAACTACACCAGCAGTTAAAATATTTGTACTTATTTAAGATTCACCCTGTATGTATAGTGCAAATAAAAAAGTGGTAAAGAAGTGCAACTGTGAAATGGAAAATAATGGAACAGAAGGAATATGGTATTTTAAAAATGAGTTCAACAAAAAAAATTGGATTGCTATATCTTATAAAATAAAACCTTGCCTAGAATATATATATATATAAGGGTGCTTTTGTGACTTATGCGTGACATATGAATTATAGTAGGTGAATTTCCGTATAAATGAAATCTAAAAGAGTATATTGATAGAAAAAGACGAATAGTGATATGGCTAAGAAACTATCGAACAAACTATATAACGGAAATATTAATAGCGTGTATGAATTCTAAAGCCTGTTGTCTTTTTGAATGTGGAATTCGCAAATATTTGCGCGATTTATTTAATGGTGGGAAATTGAAACAAATTTTGTCAATTATAACGTTTTCTATATTTAATTTTCAATATGAAACTAGTAGATTGTCAGAAGCTCAAAACAAATTTATTAACACTACATAATAATGAAAGTAGCAATAATAGTGTTTTACTGTTTCGCGAAATTTGTCAAAAGTTGAGATTTTCCCGCCATAAATAATTAAAACAGAAATTGCAAAATTCGTGCAAAAATCGATGAATTTCGCATCCATGAGGACAAGGCTTAAGTGTGATATCCGCGTAGCGCGCATCAGGTAGGTGTAAGAGAGTGGTGGTGGGCAATCGCCGTCTAAAAGTAAATTCTAATTTGTAGAGAGGATGGCACAGAAGCCATATTTAAAGTAAATTGTTAATGTGCTAGGTTCAGTCGACGTCAACTTATTTTTGATAATTTTGTGTGCTTTGAACTCTTCTGGCACGTTTAGGTAATTATGCCACCTTCACATTCCGTACTCAATCTCTGTGTTGTGAATTAGTCACTCTATTATTTTCGACCTTGGGTAATTGATAATACAAGATAAAAACTTTAAATTTGGAAATAATTTTTATCATTTTTATTGTCTAACGCCTCGAAATTGGCAAAAACTGTTATATCACTGTTTCTGCTAAAAATAATGGATGTTATGTAATGCAATTATTTATGTCATTTTTGTATATTCTTTATATCTGATCGCTTTAAAATTTAGTACGCCTATGAAATGTTGCTCCTCGCACGTTTCACCCGTCGCTCTTGTCTATAAGGTAGTGATTAGTCACTAGATTTTTGGTGGCTGACCTTCATTTCCTTTGTAGTTCCTCGAAATCTAAAATAAAGTCACTATACTTCAACCGGAGGTAAACCGTTGTTTTTAACGGGGGGATAATTTTTTATTACAAAAAATTATTAATTATTAATTTCAGCCTCCTTGTATTTTCATTAATTGAATTAGATACCAAACAAATTAAAGCTGTTGCTGTCATTCAAAGTAATTCTATGTTAAATCTAGTACTTAAATAATTGGTTAAAAAATTCATTTAATCTTAGTAGATACATATATGATTTTTGTAATGGAAAAGGCCTGGCAGCCGTGAGAAAATACTACTGTAGATTTTCTAATAGAAGAACGCCAAATCATGAAGTTTGCATTAAACTTCCAAGATTGAGTAAGCTTGGAATTTCAAAGGCTCGAAGGGTTGGAGCACTGCGAAGACCAAATGTTGCAGATCTTGAGCTGATTGATCCAGTTTTAGACAATTCTAGTTCAAAAGTACGCGTCAAGTTTTTGTGCAGCTAGGATTTTCCGAGGGGGTAACCATATATGGAAATCTTGTCGCAGATCTTGAGGAATCCTCGCGAAATCGTGCGAAACCCTGAAAAATCGTGTGAAATCACAAAAAAATTTCGTCTTTCGTCGTTATCTTCGTTATTATACTTGCTCCCGTCTCCATTTTGCAAATAACGAAAGTCTCATAATGGCAGCATCAATGGCGATGTTAAATTTTGAATTAGTGCCCCTATTCACTAGTTTATTTAAAGGTTTGTAAACATTAAAACCCTGTACAGGGAGGAAAGTCGAGGGTTAACTCATGAGTTAATCTCGACGCTTCACACCTTGTGAAACAATTTAATTATTGTGCATAATGTAGAACAAAAAAAAACACTATTTCTAAGAAGCTGTTAATTTCACATTTTTTGTACATCTGAGAGTTTCAACCAATTTCGTAAAGCGTCATCTTTCGTGTCTTCGCCACTGGCATCGAATAATTGTTTTACGGTTTTTTCTTGTACAGTATGTGACTAAGATCATGCAATAAATCAGTTTTTTGACCAAGAATATCACAATTCTGAGCAATCTTAAAGATTTTTTTGTTGAGTTAATACATAGGGATATTTTGGAAATATCTCGCATATACAGGGTGTCTGTAAAAGGTTGATGATGAATAAAACCTTAAAATCCTATAAAAAAAAAAACGGTTCTCAAGACATTTTTTTATGAAAATAATAAGAACTACCTATTGATTAAAAAATCAATACACAAGTGCATTTAAAATTGGGCGGTCCTCCGCTAAATCCCTTGGAAATTTATATTTGGGAAATCTTGTCACAATTTTGATCCCTATGGTTACTCCCAGATTTTCACAAAGTTTCATTTCGAAAACTGTATCTACGTAGGGAGCCAAAACCCTACAGGTGTTCAAGCTTTTCATTCTGGATAATCTGGGAATGCTGAGCAACGTTTGTGTTTTTTCAGTGGATTATTAGAATAAATGATAATTCCTTTTTGTTTTGTCTGTTTTATGGACAGATAAAGCCATTAGAGACGGCATATCAAAATTTCAACATTCATTAGGTATTCATTGAACAATCCACACCATGTTAAGAGAAGTAGAAAATTCCAGCACCGATTTTCTATCGATATTTGAGGAGCAATCTTCAATGGTTTTCAATGGTTTATTGGAGTTACAAGAACTCTCACAAGAATTTAATAACCGCATTAACGCAAAGAGTTACAAGGACTTTCTCGAAAGCAAGTTGTAAGAATGAATTATAATGGCTGCAAATGAAATTCGTGGTTACTTAAATATGTGCCATATTCATCCTGAAGGTGGACATTTCCAATATTTGCTCTCTTCTTTAATAATACTTGTGTTTGGTGTCGAGTTTATTTTCTGTATTTTATAATTTTAAGATCATTTCAGAAGTAAGATTTATTTTGATTCATAAATTCGGATGAAATGAGTTTGGGGAAAAATGATTTAACTTTTTCTACTATTCAACTACCTACTTTTTTTTCAAGTTCGTCCCACACACACCACAGTGCTTACACACGTCAAAAATAATACCATAGGCAAATTTCATAAAAGACTGATTAAAAAATCAGTATAAAAGTGATAACAGTTAAAAATACTTTAATAAAATACCTATTTATGATATACGTGTTATTTTGTGAGTGAAGATGATTAAAAAACGAGCGTAGCGAGTTTTTTAACTTCACGAACAAAATAAAATCACTTTTAATACGTATATCATACACTATTTTTTCTACAAAACAATCGGAAGAACTTTAAACTCAATAAAAATAAGAAATCAAAAAATACCACACAGATCGCAATGTTTATGAACCAAAATTTTCATAGCAACCAGTGCTATTGTTAGCTACGGACAAAACGCAAAAATATTGACAGCATTTTCTAGTAATATTATAAGTATAATGAATAATCTCGATAATGAGCGTAACGAATCCATCCCTGCTGAAATCGAAGAAGCCGCCAGTCGAGCAACATTGGAATTATTACCGGCGAAATCAAAGGAACAGTACGAAATCGCTTATAGACGCTTTTCGGAATGGTGCAACATTAAAAAGGTCCCTGGGAAATGTAACGAAAGTGTTTTACTGGCATATTTTGAGGAAAAAGCCAAGATATGGAAATCGTCAACGCTGTGGTCAAAGTATTCAATGATCAAAACTATGTTAAAAATAAAGCAAGATCAAGATATAAGCAAACATTATAAACTTATTGCTTTTTTTAAAACGGAAGGGTGAAGGATATCAAGCAAAAAAGTCAAAAGTTTTGACGAAGAAGCATATCGACAAATTTCTCACAGAAGCAGAAGACGAAAAGTATCTGACGATGAAAGTCGCAGCAATAGTGGGTGTCTTGGGGGCGTGTCGCCGGGTGGAATTGTGTCAGATGACCATCGATAATATCGAATATTTGGGCACTTCGGTTGTTGTGACTATACCAGATACTAAAACGAAAGTGCCTCGGACTTTCAGTGTTATTGGTGAATTCTATTTAAACTTTTTTAGAAAGTATATGGCACTCCGGCCACCCAACGCTGACCATAGACGACTTTTTCTTAAATATATGAAGAATAAGTTAGCAGATTCTGGTGCAAATCTTACTACCATCAAGAGACATGTAGGATGGAAATCTTCGACGGTAGCTGAAGGCTACATTGAAAATTCACTGGAACAGAAGAAGGAAAATTGCGTGCCAAATACTTCCTACTGCTGCAACTACTATCAAGACCACCAGTACTACCAATAGTATTTCTACAGAAAATAGATGTGTCACACATGTTGACAGTAAAACCAACTTAAGTATGATGACTCCGCAGGGAATTATAATTTCAAATTGTTCTAATTTTACTATAAATGTTAATAGTAATAACTAGTTAAAATGTTGGTTTGTACTTATTTAAAATAAAAAGTTGTTCATGTGTTTGTTAAAACGTTTTATTAATTTTCAAATTAAAATTTAAATAAATTTTGATTTACTTTTAACACTAGTATTAAAAGTAACTTACTTTTAACACGCGTGTCAAAAAATGACATTTTTAACATCAAAAATGACAATTAAAAGCCCATTTTTAACATAATGGACAACTGCATTACAAGAGCACTGTTAAAATATTCAGTCAGAGTATAGAAAGCTTGATTCGAAAGATAATTTTTTATTCCCATTTTCAATGTGTTTGGTTTTATGTTTCTTGTATCAAGAAGAATTGCAAAAAAATGTATTCCTGTATAATCGATTCCTTTCCTCGTTCTTAAAATTCTACAAAATTTCTTTCTTCTTAATTTTATTATTTTTCCTGGTGTTATAATCATGGGATAAGTTCTTGAATGAAATTGCATTTAATAAAAAGAAGACAATGAAAAATGTAAGTTGATGGTAGTGATAATATTTAAGATTACAAAACAATTTTTACAGTCATCTCTAAAACCAAGCCAAGATAATTCATATGGCTTTCCTTTGTAAGGAAAAAACACGTACACTACAAGGCGCATGATCATATATTATAATAGCATACGCTATAATAGAATGTATTAAGCAGTGATGAACTGTCTTTAGGAACAATGTCTCCTAAACTTCGGAGTAAGAAAATATGTTTAGATATTTTATGCTGTTTAGATACAAATGATCAATATGATGATTCCAACAGTGCTGCCAATCAGTGTGTAATTACACGAAATACGTGTAATTTCAAGAGTAGGTGTGTAAAATTCTAACACTTTCAAAAAGTGTGTAATTACGGATATTTTAAGTATTTTAACACAAATTCTTCTTAGATGGTAATTCTGTGCCGATGAGAGTATTCGGTGATTGTAACTGTAACCACCATGTGGAGTTTGCGCGACTTGGTTTATCTTTAATCTATGCTTCAATGGATTTTATTTTAGAAAATTGCGAATGTTATGATTGTATCAGGATTGTATGTATACTGTGTTCTGTCATTATTGACTGGTTTGATCATAAGATTTATACAGGGTGATTCCAAAATAGTTGCGGTAAATAAAACAATGGATTCCTGACCTATTCCACTTGTTGTCACCTCACACACCTCTTTCACACAAAAATTTTGAAAAAAAATGTCGGAATAGAAACAAAAACTTTTTTGTATCTATACACATTACTAAATATCTTCTAGTTTGCATACAAAAAAAGTAAAATTGAATTAAAAGCCAGCATCTCAACCCTAAAATTCTGCAAACGATACTTTCTGTAGTAGGTTCCTCTCATTATAGTTGTCAATCGTTATTACCGGTTTATTGAAATGCTTTTTATCATTCTTATGATAAGTTTAGCTGTTGTTTCGACACTAAAAAAAAAACATGGAAACTTAATTTCAGAACTTGCTTTTAAAGGGTTGTAATTTCTTAGGGGATGCTAAAATTATTTGCAGAGTAGTTGTGTTATATCTGGTCGCCTACCTGTGTGGTTGCCTATGCCCAAATTTTATTATACAATTCTTGGCATATGTCTACACCATCGTCTGCTACATCGCGTCGCCTTGACAAAGCACGGCCGCTACGATTTGAATGAATATTGAAAAGCGTCAATAAATTAGCCTTAAGTTATAATATAAAATAATTTTCTCTAATTTTTTAAATTAATTAAAACAATTCAATTTTGAAAACAGGAGTGTACCTAATCGTGTAATATTCTTCAAGTGCGTGTAATGTCGTGTAATTTACATATGTTCAGAGGATATTTTTACAATATGTCATTGGCAGCACTGGATTCCAAGATAACTTCGGATCTAAGTAAACTTCAAAAAATTTTACGCATTCCGGATTATTAATACCAGTTAAGCTTCTTAGACTAAAAATCATTGTTTCTGAATTAAATAAATTTACAGTAAGGTTATTACTGACAAACCAGTCATTCGCTAATAATTGTGTTCGAGGCAAATATGATGATGGATATAGGTCTATAGTTAGCTGGACCACTTGTATCATTTTTTTATATGTAGTCACAACTTTCAATTTGGAGAAACATAATTTTTTAATACAATTGTTAATTAGATGTGTCAATGGCAACAACATATAGTTCGTTATGGATTTTAAAATAATTGTATTAAAATTATAGGTATCCATACTTTTTTTTATTTTTAAGACTTATGCTCCATAGCAAATACCCGTCTACGTACCAGTAGGTACAGTATAAAAACAGAAATACAATTTGTTCGAAAAATTATTATCTAATATCTATAAATGCCATGGTCTTTAAAACAAAGTGTTCCGTGTACGATGTATTCCGTTCGTATACCAATATAAATTAGGGTGGCTAAAATAAATAAAGGGGAGTTGAGATCAATAATTTACAACTGTGTTTTATGTTAGTCTCATATGTACCCAATGAAATTACTGGTTCGCATTTTTACAATCGAAATTCTCTGGAGAATTTATTTCATATAAATGTTATATGACTCAATTAAATTGCCTTTCGGTTATGTCGAATATATTGTTCAGTATAGTTGGCGACATTTTTTTGTCTTTTTATATTTCGACCGATGTTTTATTCAATATGACTAAATTAAGTCTGATTGGTATTTTATACCGTGGACTATTTCGGACTGGAAAAAAGTTGACGTTTTATGAGTATTACGTCCTGCGCTGTTGATTAAATGCCGTGAAATAAATAAAATCTACCGATACAGTTTCTCAGAAATGTTTTTTTTTTAATATATAAATAATTTATGAGCATACGTCAGACAAAACGACAGTGAAATATTTTGTATAGTTTAGTCTTGAGAACAGCGTTCTACCGGCTCATTTCAAATACAACATCCTAGTACAGAAATTCGTCAAACTAAATGTGTAAATAAGGGAATATTTTAGGTTAATATATGAAATATTAAAAAAAATTGGAAAAGTAATACTTATTGGCATGAGCGAATAAGGGTGGAGGGGGTAGGTGGGGAAACTTCGGGTGTACTGTGAAAATATATTTTTTAATTTCGGTTCCGATGTGAGTGAAGTTTATGAATATGTTTGGGGGGCGGGGGGCTAATTCCATTTTAGGGGGTTTGCTTATTGGATTAGCTACTGAAAAATCATATACGTCACTTAAGTCAGTTAAATAATACATACATTTAATAAATTTCAAAAAATACATAATATTGTGATGATATGCTAATATGAAGTACCTGTAGTCAGTAAAAGCTTCTATGCGGAGTGTAACAAAAAAGCAGTTCATCCTATTAAGTGCATATTTTTGACGACAAAATATGATGATTTAATCCTGCTTACTCATATACAAAAATGCATTTCCCTGTAAAATTGTTTTTCTTCGAAATACGTTGTCAATTTTTTACATATCAGTTTGAAATTTAAGAGATACTTCTTGTGGTTGACCAAATTCTAATAGAAACTGAGGGCCTTTTCATTTTTTTATATACGCCCATGGACAATTTCTCTCAGTATCGTAGCGTAATATTTTATTTGGATTATTTTATTACTCTTTATAATTTTTCGTAAAATTCTCCTTTTTCTTGATAACTTCGATTTTTGAGCCATGTAAAGTTACAGATATTGGATTACACTTAAATATTTTTAAATTTCAAATTCTAAAGAATCATTCAAAGAACAATTTGACGATAATTTACCGAGGTTTTAAATAACTTATTTTCTACAAATTGTTTCTGAATATAGGGTTTGCCAGCTTTACCATTTTTATGCAAACAAATGTTCTTTAATTGTATAATTCCTTCTATTAAAAAAAATTAAATAAATATTTGAGAAATAGATTAGTTAAACACACTTATAATATTTGTACCCATATTCATCTGTCTCAGCAATGCATAAATTTAAGTTTTTTGACTTCAAATGACTTTGACTTTGAATTCAAATACTTTTCAATTAAAAATTTTTTTTTTGAAAATCGATAGATGGAGATGCAACTATTGAGTGACTACCACCACACCTCACTTAGTGTTTCCTTCTAGTCTTGCTTTTTTTGGTCTCACAAGACAAGACAAGATCAAGACGAGACCCGACAGTTCGAAGAAAGATTTAAAAATAAGTTCTGCGAGTTAAGACAAGAAATATTAGTACGGTAATAAGTCTTGCAAATATAAGAAAGCCTAATATTTAAGTACGTTGAAAAAATAAATATTTCATTCTATTGTAGGTAAGGACATCCAGTGTATAAAATTATTTTTAAAATCAAAGATTATTGAATTTAGATCCAGTTCTGTTGAACTAGGACTAATTATAAATTCACTGCCACTTAACTGAAAGCTCCGCCCCTATTCAGTTTTGACAATTTCATCCATTACTATTACTTATTATATAAAACTAGCCCTTTCTATACTTTATAACGTCTACAAATCGACCATATCAATAATTACATGTGAGCTCCGAGGTAGACCATAGCCGACCGAAAGTAACCACCACTGTTATCAAATTCGTTTCTTGTTTGTATGAGAGTCTCGAGTCATCCAAAAGTCTTGCAAAATTACTGGGCAAGAAATTGGCAAAACTCTGGCAAGACAAGACAAGATCGAGCCTGAACAAGACTTTAAAGAAATTCTTGTCTTGTATTGTAAAACAAGACATCAAATTTTGCAAGATTTCTTGCATCAGCCAACATTATCTCGAATTTTAGTCCATTGGATTTCAGTTCATTTTGTGGGTTTATGTAAGATGAAGTTTATTCTGAATCAATAGTAAATATTAATCAAATATTTTATCAATACGACTGAATAGTTTTGAGGAAAAACACTTTAAAAAATTTTAGATGTTATTTAGTTAATCAAAATGTTAATATTACTATGTTAACTTAAATGTTAGTGTGTATAAGTGTGTTCAACTAATCTGTTTCTGTTTTCATTTTTTCTTAGTAAACGAAATTACGGCGGTAAAAATGGCTCTATTTCAGACACAATCTGTATAATATCAGTCAACACATTTAAAAACTCGATAAATTACTTGAAAATTGTTTCTTTGAGCGTCCCTTAGGAAATTGAAATTTAAAATTGTTTATCTGCAACTATCTCTAACTATGCATGCCTTTTAAAAATCGAATTTATCTCGAAAAAGAAGTGGTTTGGGAAAACATGTTTGATTTTTAGACGCCGTTTACAATAAGAATCCTTAAGAATTTGGTCAACCACAAGAAATATTTCTATTAAGTTGCAATGTTTTCAATTTTTTTTTGAACTGTGTTTGACAGAACAATAACATTACAGTGGTTATGGTTTTAATTAGTAAAGTAGTTTGACTTACCTGATGTTACATGTTTTCTATAAACTAACATCAACGTTTCTGCTTCTTGTCCGTTTTGAACTTGTAACTTATTGACAGCAGCTATGACACGTTTAGGTAAATCATCAATACTGTTCACTTCGGTGCAATATACTTCATTTTTTAAATATCCCACAAAAATAAGTCTAAATCATTTAGGAGGAGTCAGGAGATGGTACCGGTCCTCCTCCTCCAATCCTCTGGTATTAATGCTTAGAAATGCTGTACATAGTACGGATATAATTGAGCCTCGTGTATGATACGCCACATTGCTGCAATAAGCTGTGGACGCCCAGGACCATCTCTTTCACGATTCGGTTGTAAAATTCCCGCGTCACGTCTGCATTTGCACTACACTTGCACTCACTGCACACTGTTGTAAAAGTAGCTGCATTTTGCACATGTTTAGTGGCAAATCGTTTGTTAAAGCATTTTTCACTGTACCATAAATTAAAACGATACCCACCAACAAGTTCCTATACGTAAGCCATTTTTGACATTTGAAAAACTAGTGTAAGCACTTGTATCACAAAAAAGTTAATACGATAAGTAATCGGATATTTGAATTCGCTTGGCTAGAAACTACAGTTGCCTAGCGATGTAAGTTGAAACTACTTCAATACCATTTTTCTCGGGAACTATACGGATTTTACAGAATTTTTTTTTACGATATTGACTCAATTTTTTCATGACGCATCTATTCCCATTTTTTTTTAGATAAGTTCTGAATCACCCTATATAACCCTTCTAAAGACAAATTCAACGGTAAAGTATATCTACTTTTTTGTCACAATTTGTAAAAAAATGTAAACAACTGTCTTTCATGTCACATTGGTTACTTTATTATCTTTACTGTACTTTAAAAAATGTACCTACTCTAAGGGCGATGATAGACACAGCGGTTTTTGTTGCGTTTCTGTCGTTATTTGAACAAGTTGCAGATGTGAAAATCGTTGTATGTGTCATCCCTTATATCTTGTGCAAATTCGGTTGCCGAGTCAGTACTGTGTGTCCATTGCCTCACTATAAATTTAAAAAATATATATCTAAAAACACAAAGTTCACTATAGTATCTTGGGTATAACGTGAATCATGTTAGTTCCAATTCTTGCGTTGTTAAATTATTTTCAAAAATGCTTGCCCGTTTAAGCAAAAAATAGAAAATAGAAATTTTAATAATAATTGGCTGCATTGAAGAAACATACACAAAAATCAATTAATTTTCTATAGCAAAGCGACTTTTTTCTCGACCGTAAATAACCAAAGTACTAGGTTTTGAAGCCCGGAAAATCCACACTGGGTGCAAGAAAAGCATACACAACGGAAAAAGTGAATATTTGAGCTCGAAGAGCAGGAAACTGCATACTAGTACCTTATTTATTTGTGAGAAATTTGACAGGCGGCATTTATTCGATTTTTATGCGTTTTGAGCTGATTCTAGCCCAAAATTGAAACCTTACTTTGATTTATCTGATAGCGGAGCTCATAGCAAATTAAGCCTTAATGATGCGTGCCAGTTTTACCCGACCTATTTACTGGTATTTAAAGTTAAATAAGTTCATTTTTTGTCACTGGTAAGGATAATAGATAGTAAGTATTAAAGTCGTAGTAGACTAACAATTTAAAAATTTTATATTCTCACAGCACATATTCTTCCGTATGCATACTTCAAAAGCTTTACATTACTTATAAAACACCCTCTATATAAATCACACGTTGTGAAATACATACAGAAAATATATTGTAGTAGCTAAAACAATGTAAAAAACAGTAGTATTCTAATAAACCTAAAATATACTTGTTTTGATAAATAATGAACTAATACTTGTCTACTTTGGAATAAAAAGCAGGCTTACATTTTCCTTTCAAACTTCTGCATGAACTAACATAAAGAACAAAAGAGTGATATATTTTTTAATAAAAATAACGTGCTAGATTATCGCTACTAGGACGCTCTGTATATTTCGCCGCGGGAAATCTTTAGATATTCAATTCGCACTGCAGAATATATGCATAAAGAACATATTAAATATTTCAATGGTAGTGTTTACTTTTTAAAGAGTAGCGTACGAAGCAATATCGCTTCTAAAAGGAGACATTTCACAAAGAACATATATACGGCAGCTATTTACATAGCAAAATAACTCCAAACCATAAATATATAAAAGAAATACTATTAAATATAAAACGCAACGGAATGACTTCTTGAATGTAGATGTGAAGCGTTGGGAGTTTAGTTAGATTCAGACGGACATAAAAATATACTGCACTCATCTAAAATATATTAGCGAGTGGAGAAGCGAACACAATGTAAAAGTAAGTTACACACCGTAAAAACGCTGAGAAAATAACGGCTTTCATAAGAAATTAGTTTATTTTTCCTTGTCAGGGACCAAACATAAAGCCTAGATTTTTATAAGTTTCAGGCAGGAAATTTACTGCTCCCTTGTTGATTTATATAAAATACATGGTTTACTACAACTATTTCATGGTGCGACTGAGTTAATAGTTATTTATGTTACAAGTGCTACACATATAATTTTATTTAGTGAGGGAAAATGTAAAGTTTTGTTTACCAAGTACAGACTGCACGTAACTGAAAGGATTTTAGAGACAAATCAAAATTAGACAGCAGCATATTTTTTAGTAACAATAGTAACAAATTTGGAGAAGAGAATGTATGTCTGAAGATTGGAGAGATGCTATGATTATACCAATTTAAAAAAGGGACATGCAATAGGCTGCAGAAACTATAGAGGTATACCATTGCTATACAGTATGCGCCAAAAGTATGGAATAAATTCAATAAATACGAAACAATTATTTTTTGAGAAAATGACGTCATCGATTTTTTTTTTAAATGGTAATACCATATTTTTTTCCTTGATTCTGAAAGATCGTTTAATTCTCTATCAGACAGTACTAAAATTTTGCCCTCTTACATAGGAAAGTTTTCGAGTAAATGACGATTGAATGTTAGAAAACGTAAATCAATTAAAATAAAGCAAAAACGTTATCAAGTTTAGTTTTTCGAATTCCATAGTTCTTTTATGGATCGCGTAGGTGAAAATCTTTGTAAAGTGTCATTGTCACACCGACTTTCTAATAAGTATTGTAAGCGACATATAAATTATTATTCAATTTAAAGTATTATGGCACATTTAACTGTTACTCAAAGAATTGAAATTTTAATTCTTATCGGATGCGGGAATATGACTAGAACTCAGCAGGAAGTTTGCGATTTATTTAATGAAAAATATCCAGATCGCCCTATCAGCCAATCAACAGTCACTAAGGTAGAGTCTAAAGTTAGAGAAACTGGCAATGTTGTAAATATTCCAAAACCTGGACGTCCAAGCATTAATGAAAATCAGAAACAGAACATTTTGATAAGTATGGTGGATAATCCTCATAATTCTTCACGATTGGTTGCATTAAACAATGACGCTAGTCAGAGCACAGTGCTGCTACGTATCTTGAGGAAGAAAAAATATCATCCCTACAAAATTCAACTTCTGCAGGAACTCAATGAAGATGATTCCGATCGCCGCTTACACTTTTGCGAAATTCTAATGGATTTATGTCAAGGAAATAGAAATTTACATCGGCAAATACTTTTTTCAGATGAGGCCACATTTTGTCTGAATGGTACAGTAAACCGTCTAACTTGCAGATATTGGAGTCGGGAAAATCCTCATTGGATGGCAGAGGCACATACCCAACACCCTCAGAAATTAAATGTGTGGGCTGGAATAGTTGACGACAGAATAGTAGGGCCTTTCTTCTTTGAAGGAACCCTTACAGGACAAAGATATTTAGAGTTTCTAGAAAATGACCTTGTTCCAGCAGTAATTTTTCCTAACGATAATGACCCTGACATTCCTGACGATACCATATGGTTTCAGCAAGACGGTGCACCTCCGCACTATGCGCGCCCTGTACGAGATTTTTTGGACAACTGTTTTCCTGGGAGGTGAATCGGCAGACGCGGACCGATAGAATGGCCTGCAAGATCGTCAGATCTTACACCTCTTGACTGTTTTTTATGGGGATACTTGAAGTCAAAAGTGTACATTAATAAACCACGTAATTTAGAAGAACTTCAAAATCGCATTCGGGACGAAATACGCAGAGTTCCAGAAATCATTCATAATGTGCAAGAAGAATTTTTTCACAGACTTGCGCATTGTCAAGAAGTTGGTGGATGGCAATTCGAACATTTAATATAAGTATAAAATTTAATCAATTGTATTTTATTCAATTATTATTATTTTATACCTCAGAATTGTTACTTTTTTATGGATAAAATTTACGTTTTCTAACATTCAATCGTCATTTACTCGAAAACTTTTCTATGTAAGAGGGCAAAATTTTAGTACTGTCTGATAGAGAATTAAACGATCTTTCAGAATCGAGGACAAAAAATATGGTGTTGCCATTTAAAAAAAAATCGATGACGTCATTACTCGAAAAAAAAATGACATTTGAAAATCGCATTTTTCGCTATAATATGTATTTTTTAAATTAAAAATCGACCTGTTCGAGGATTTTTCTCAAAAAATAATTGTTTCGTTTTTATTGAATTTATTCCATACTTTTGGCGCATACTGTATATAAGGCATAAAATCATGACAACGTTAATAAAACAAAATATAGAACCTATAGCAGAACTATAGATAGCAGTATCAAGCAAGTTTTAGAAAAGGAGGTCAACAACGGACCAAATCTTCATGCTATGAATATGGGATTAAAACAATGGTCTTATTCGTGGACGTTAGGAAAGCATATGATTCGATCAAAAGGAATAAACTAAGTAAAATATTGAAACAATTTGGGATACCAACCAAATGCGCACCAAGCTTTAGAATTCGAAGATGCGTTCCTAAAGCCACTGTAAAGTCCACAAATGCAATACCTTTTCCAAAAGTCTGACTTGCATGTTATTTTACATTCGTCAATTCACAATTGCAATAGAAATGATACCAACACTTTAATTCTAACTATAAACTATATCCGTTGATCCAAGTTTGAGAAGTAACAAACAGCATAACATATAAAATAAAGGTTTCAGTTAATATATTTTGCATGTTTAACAACCCAACAATAATCAAGTAGAAGCGAAATAAGGCAGTTTGAAATTCACAGTTCAACCTAGGAATTTTTGTGTATGGTGGTAACCATACAAATCACTAATTTATTCTCCAGAATTGCAGAAAAACTGCAATTCGATCAAGACCTATATTTTGAAAATGTAAGATTCTCTCATATATATATGGCGACTTTTGCAATACGCAGTTGTTCAGTGCGCATGCCTATACGTGTAAGATATTTGCAACTTATACAAAAAATTGCAGACTCTAAAGCTGGTGTAACAGAATCTGCCTCAGGTTGCTGATGACAAGCAGCGTATTAATACTAAATAGTAATGCTAAATATCAATGTTAAGAAAGTACATACAGAGAAAACACTCTATAGTGTTTAAAATTGATACAATTGAGGTTTTAGTCCCATTTTGGTTAGGTATATTTAAATCATATTAAGTATACACTGAAGATTACCGAAGTGAATTTTTGAATTATTTAATAACATTTGAAAAGGTAATATCCGTTCAAGGTCTGCTGTTGACAGTGTGAGAACTGAAGGCATGACTAACTAGGACTTGTCACAAATATTCAAATTTTTTTCCAGCACGCTTTGCAGTTTTTATCGAAATACTGACGTGAAATTGTTAATGTCACTGTGACTGAGGCCAAAAATAAGGGTTTTTTTGTTATATAAATCTGGGGTCATAGGACAACCATTGTCCAGCCACAGCGTATCAAAAATTAAAAAGAAATCAGTTTTTAATTTTTAACCTCTAAACCACTTGAGAACAACATGAAACAAAAAATTACCAGCTTTAGAAACTTACCAATGGCGAAGATGTGGGTATCATCGATTATTATTTACCAAAAAAAAAACCGGTATAATATTGCAAATAAAATAGATCATCATATGCGTCATTGTATTATCTTCATTTTTTGGTTCTGTACACTTTTTTGTATTTCAAATCGATTACCAATAAAATTTATTTATTTGATTAAATGCATTTTTACGCATCTACTTAAATTACTTAATAATAAAAAACCGTCATAATATTGTGAATTGTCAAATTAGGCTCATTTTTTAAAATAATTTAATATTGGCTTATGCATATTCAAATACCGAAATGGTTTACATTTATAGCCTTGCAGCTCGAAATGGTACTGAACCTAGGCGAATTTATATGGACAAATTTTTAAATCATCCAACTCCAAATCCAAGAATGTTCAGAAATATTTTTCAACGTTTTTTGAGGTCAGGCTCATTTCAGAAAGGTCTAATTCCTGGAAGAGTGTTAGAACGCCTGAGTTGGAAGAAATTATTCTACACGAAATTGAAGAAGACCCAAATATTAGTACTAGGAAGATCGCTATAAATCTTAATGTGAATCATAAATTAGTTTGATCTGTTCTGAAGCATCAACAGTTCACATACAAATGTTTCAAGCCTTCCACTGGATTTTGCAAAAATTAAAAAAATGTTGACTTCCCGCTGGCGTATTGTTTACCGACGAAGCTAATTTCTCCAGAGATGCTATAATGAACGTCCACAATCAACACGTTTGGTCTGATGAAAATCCTAATGTCATACTGGAATTTCGATTTTAACATCAGTTTTCTTTCAATGTATGGGTACCCGAACTATGTTTCCTATGCGCTAAGACAAATAAAGTGGTTTATGCACGACGGGGTTTCTCCACATTTTAAATTGGCTGCTCGTGAAATTTTAAATAAAAGATTTAGTAATAACTTCATCAGACGAGGAACTCAAAAACCAAGTCAACCGTAGCCACCTTGATTACTCGGTATATTTTTTTTGAGAACATATTAAGTCATCAGTTTGCAAGGTTCACATTGAATCTGAGGAGCACTTACGTCAACAAATTATAGCCGATTGTGATGTAATCAGTGCTACTCCTGGAATTTTTGCATTGTATAATATTATACAAGCTGATATACAGGGTGTCCGGAAATGATGAGCAAAAAATTCAGGGGATAATTCTAGACCGAAAATAAATGCTACCTTTTTCTATAACATTTTTTCCAAAACTGATTATTAACGGAGTTATAAGGTGTTAAAGTAAAAATTTTATTTTCGATATTTGTAAATAACTTCTTAAGTAATCCAAATATTTACATAAATTTGTAAATCGGGGGATTTTGCGGACGAGAAACTCAAATATGTTTCTAATTTTGACGTCAGTAGTAGAGGGCGCCACTTATGGTACATCATTTTTCTTTTAAATGACAGAACTTTTTTGCTGCTTAGTGTATCCATCTGAATATCGAAACAATCTATTCTTCTACCTGTTATATCCGAAAAAGGTATACGTTATTGAAGTTGTTAGGAGTAAAAGTATTCGAAATAATCTTATTTGAAATATTCAGTGCACCGATTGGAAACTGTTATCGTATCAGTTAAAGTGTCTTTTCTAAAATACAGGAAAATGTTACTTGAAAAAGTTGTTCAGAACGGTAACTTATGGAAATGTGCAAAATTAAAAAAAAAATCGACTTGCTTTGATAAAATCTTTGTGCTTTGTTGAAAAATGGTTTCATCAAACCTCGCCGATCTTGAAATTGCAGATCTCCATAATTTACGATTCTGAACAACTTTTTCAAGTAACATTTTTCTGTATTTTCAGCAGAAAAGGCACTTTACCTGAAACCAAAACAATTTTTACTCGGTGCACTGAGCATTTCAAATAGGATTATTTCAAAAATGGTTACGCCTACCGACTTCAGCAAGGTATACCTTTTAATAAAAAAAATAAAATAAAACAGGTAGAAGAATCGATTGTTTCGAATATATTTGAATTTCCCGTCCGCAAAATTCCCCGATTTACAAATTTTATGTAAATATTTGGATTTCTCACTCTGTAACTTCGTTTTGGAAAAAATGTTATAGAAAGGTAGGTAGCATTTATTTTCTCTAGAATTATCTCTTAAATTTTTTGCTCATCATTTCCGGACACCCTGTATATATTTTTTTTGGTAAATAATGATCGATGATACACTTCCGCCACTGGTACATTTTTAAAGATGGTAATTTTTTGTTTCATAGCAACTGTCATACTAATTATGCACACCGTATGTTGTTAAATTTTCTCAAGCGGTTTAGAAATTACAAATTAACAAGTGATTTTTTTTTAAAGTTTTAACACGCTGTAGCTGGACAATGGCTGCCCTAGCACTTCACATTTGTATACGAAAAAACCATTATTTTTGGCCACAATACGGTCCTGGATTTTTGACCTGTCCAAACAGCGCTATGCCGAGTCACGTGTCATCCAGTAGATTTGATATTGTAGACTGTACTTGTTTACAAATGTTCTTGTTTGCAAGAATAATATTGGAATGCAGAGCAAGTCCTATTTTTCACTTAAAATTACTCATCATCTACTGTTTACTGTATTACACGATCGTAGATATGTGGTGTCAATAATATATTCAAAATTTGAATTAGTACACCCTGTACGCTAAAAAAAAATGTTAATCAATGTTCTTTATGATCTATCTAATTATTTGAATTATATATTTTTATCATCTGATGAGCATATTTATTCAGTAAAGTTGCGCCGTTAATTAACGTTTTAACATGACAATAACCATCCCTACAGTTTGAGGTTATGGACTCATAAGGCGTTAATTACAATTACGCGAAATAGAGATTGTATTGCTTGTTAAACTTTTATAACCGTTTTATCGCGGTTGATTATAATTTACGAATGTATTTTTTCCTACTCCTCGCGATACCTGGATTTTACAGCGTACTTCTCAAGGTGCTAAGTTGGCGGGGCACACACATCTACATTTAGCATGAAGAAGACATCAGACACAATCAGATTTTGATACCGCCGCATCAGGCACGGCTGTACAGACATTTCCTTATTGATCACCTTTCGCAACTGATACTGATACACAAATAACGGAGGGGCGGCAAACAGATAAAATTGATATAAAAGTATATGTCCCTCCATAAACAGTTTAATAGCGAATAAGATGTTTAATATCGATAATATCGCTTATACAATGTTGCTAAAATATCATACACATCAATATTGCATTCTCAACGACTAAATTGAACATCATCTACAAGTTTCAGAAAGATGATGGGGGCATAAAAATTCAATTCGATATTTATAATGCATTCTACAAAATATTATACTGGCCAATAACATTACGCCGTATAAACACTACTTTATTTCAAAATATAGTAGAAATGTTAACGGAAAACGTCAGCCGGCGTGACATAAAAATGTTAGTACCTAATTTAATTTTATAATGTTATTCAGCGTTCAACAATTTAACTTTTATTATTTCTCGTGTGAGACATTATTTATAGTCATCTTATACATACATTTTAACATACTACTTGTCGTTAAACAATCAGAACGAGTATCGTTTTATCACATATAATTACATATTAAAACAGAATAATAATTATTGTATTATTATTATGAAGGTTGACATAAAAGTGAGCTCTCTTTACAGTTATTATACATAGGGTTTCATTGAGAATAGGACACAATATACTGGGATTGTTCTGAGGCCAAATTAAGACACAATACATTTCGATTATTTAGTTGAATGTTACTCCTTTTCGTTCTTCAATGTGTCAAAATAAAAAAAATAAGTAAGTGATATTTGGTAAACCATTTTACCAGTTTCAATGTTAGTGGATTTTATGGGATGTTTCTCAAATAATTGCTTTCCGTTGAGGCTGAAATTAAAACATTATAGAAACACCTGAAAAATCTACAGAAAACAGCCAAAGTCATTCCTCAGCGGTCCACTAGACTTACCGGTTTTGAGCTTATTAGTTTTCATCAGAATAGTTTGCCTAGTAATTCTAAAAAATGTTGGCATTTCATATCTGTCAAAAATCGTAGTAGCGGTATTCCTAATATTATGATGTATGACCATGTCACTGCTCAAGGTGGATGTGACGTAAGTAATTTATTCTCAAAATTTTTTCAAAATTCTTTTGAACCATATAATCAAACTATTTTCGATAATGTTACAAACTTTTATAAAAATTGTACACCTTATTTAGTTGATAATTTATATGCTACTACTGAACAGGTTTTAGAAATTTTGAGTCATTTGGATGAAAATAAGGGTGCTGGTCCTGATGGCATACCGTCGTTTTTTGTTAAGAAGTGTGCGAACAGTTTACATGTCCCATTGACTATTATTTTTAATAAATCTTTTGAGGAATGTGTTTTCCCTAGATTATGGAAGCAAGCTTATATAATTCCTGTTTTCAAAAATGGCATTAAAAATGTTGTGACTAACTATAGGCCTATTAGTAAAATAAATATATTCAGCAAGGTTTTTGAAAAAATAGTATATAATTTTCTCCTTAGTAAAGTAAAGCCTAGTGTCATTGAGCAACAACATGGATTTTTACCTAATAGATCCATAGAGTCTAATTTAATAAATTACTCCGAACACATTTTGTCTGCACTGGATTCTCAGATGCAGGTGGATTCTGTGTACACTGATTTCAGTAAAGATTTTGATAAGTTAAATCATAATATACTCATTGCTAAATTAATGAAAATTGGTGTGCACGGAAGTCTACTTCGTTGGTTTTCGTCCTATCTTTTCAACAGATCACAAATTGTATCGTTAAATGGATTTCATTCAGCTCCTTATGTAACTACTTCTGGGGTGCCCCAAGGTTCACACTTGGGACCACTGCTTTTTATTATCTACCTTAATGATGTACATTTATGTTTTCATCATAGCAAGTTTTTAATGTACGCTGATGACATAAAGATATTTTCCGAAATAAATAGTTTAGCTGATTGTTTACTTGTCCAATCTGATCTTGATAGATTTTTTGCATATTGCAATGTGAATAAACTGTATCTTAATATAGAAAAATGCTTGTTTATTACTTTTACTAGGAACATTAATAAATTCTCATATGACTATAATTTTAATCAAATTGATTTGAAACAAGTTTCTGTAACCAAAGATTTAGGTATAATGTTTGATAGTAAAATGTTATTTAACACACATGTTGATTATGTCGTTGCAAAAGGCAGTAGAATGTTAGGTTTTATTATAAGAAATAGCAGATCTTTTAAATCACCTGAGGCACTGAAAACATTGTATTTCGCATATGTGCCAAGTAAATTAAGTTTTGCTTCTGTAATTTGGTCCCCACAGTATAATATTTACATTTCTAGAATTGAATCAGTTCAAAACAAGTTTCTTAAATTCTTGGATTATAAAATCAATGGAGCATGTAACATGAATTCTATAGCAATAATCAAAAAGAAGTTTAATATCATTTCTTTACAGAATCGGCGTGAATTGAGTGACGTAATGTACCTATATAAAATACTCCATAGCTATGTAGACTCGCCCTTGCTTTTATCTAATATTAATTTTTATGTGCCTCCCTGCAATTTTAGAGTACTTCACCCTTTTTCAATAAATTTTTGTAAAACTAAATCTGGACAGAATTCTCCAATTAATAGAATGTGTAAGTTTTTTAATACGAACTTTTCTAATGTGGATATATTTGATATTACTTTAGGTATTTTCAAAAAGCATATTATGAATTTTTTTCTTACAAATTTGTACATTATTTTTTCTAATTATAATGTAGTTTTTTCTCTCTTTTACTTGATAAGTGTATTTATGTTACATTTTTGTAGTGTTATTTTTTCTCTTTCCATCATTGTACATCAATTTCTTTAATTCTTTTGTTACCTACTTTGTGGAACACTTTTTTAGGCTACTTTGCCTGTTGTGTTTTTTCCTTATTGATAAATAAATAAATAAATAAATAAATAAATAAATAAATAAATAAATCAGTATACCATAGGTGAGGTAACCGACGAATAATTCTGACTTTATTTATCAAACCCGACAGTAGTGACCATTAGCTACTTTTTGCTGGACCTGAGAGGCCATGCTATGGGTACCACTGAAAGCCTCCGACCTCTATCGCATTTCAGCAATAACGGCATTTGCAAAACGGAATTCCAGGAAACAATTACTCTGTGAACGAATGCCTAGTGATGACTGCTAATAAGCTCGAAACTGGTATATGTTTTTCACGTGTAATTCAATGCTGGTTGGGGCATTAGTCCGCAGAGTAGTTGTTTCCTGGAATTCCGTTTTGCATAATAGAGACCACTTACTATAAATTAATTTGATTGTTATGTCACTTGCTGCCGAAGCTAACCACAGCATTTTGCACGAGGTTGCACACTTTGTATTCGACAGGGGTGTTGTAACTGCTTCTGTAAGACACGTGAGACAGTAAACGTCGATTTCAAGTGTAAGGTGTAAATGTATTCCTCCATATTTAAGACACGTTCATACGCAGAATTCCCTTTACTGGTGCCCCACAGCCTTTAAGGAACGTTTTATCCTGTTCTGGGGTTCGGTTGTTGTCTTCAGTGGTACTCATTCGCAAACAAACGGCAAGTCATATTTAAATCGTCTTCGCAGCGTAGAAATCATAAAATATATAGAACGCCAGAAGAGGTACCGAAAATAGTCAACCTATGGAGAAAACGCGAGTTTTGTAATATTGCAGTAACTTAGCTTTCAGGATTGGTTGCACTAACGGGGTAGCTTCACAGTAATAGGGGGGAATTTCAAAATATTTACGTCGAATTCATAGAAACATATGGTTTTAATGAACCAACTACAAACATACCGTGGTGGTTTCCATTCTACGCCAGGATTAAAATGCAGTATAACCAACAGCTTACATTAAGTCCTAGATGGCTGCTTTCTAAGGTTCTACATAATCTGACTATTTTTAAGTACCTAATGTAAAGGCTTTTGGTCTTCTATATATTTTCTATGATTTCTATGATCCATATCCGTACGTTACAGCATTGTAAGTAACTGAACGAAATTCAAATCTTTCCCTACTTACTGAAAAATAATGTACTACATCTACTACCACTAATGTACTACATCTACTACCACTAGTTGTTGTGACTTGTTTGCTTTGCAATTGTGGCTTCTTTTAGCTCACTGAGATTTTTTTAGCTTTTAAAGAATTCTTGTGTAAGCTTAATGTTTTGTGAAAATGTTTAGAGTAATTGCAGTTCGTGTTTGCGATTAGCTTTGTAAATTGGCGTGTGGACATGTACAGCGGGAGGTCTGGGTTTTTTACTTATTTCTGTCAACTGCAATAGCTATTACCATCGCGTTTCCGTCACCTGGGTTATCTGCCAGCGAGCTGGACTCTGAATGTCTTCTTAACCTGTATCCAGATCTAAATATAGGTACTAAGTGCGGGGTTTTCCAACTACCTACTAAAGTAATTCGTTTATTAATTTTTATGAGACAATTGTAAATTTAATGGAGGGAAATTTAGGAAAAACTTTACTTCAATTATGTAAAGCAGACTCCAAATTAATATCCTAAAATTGTGACAGGAACAATTTGTCTAAATAAGTACCAATAATTGGAAGAGGGCATTTTGTTACTTCATACTGTGATAATTATGTATAAGTTTAAAAATCATCTAAATTAAATTATTAAATTGTGTTATTATCGCACAAAAAGTAATTTTTCTCCAACTGTCTCAAAACTATACCAATTTTTGACTGTCAGGAGTCTCGAAGGTTGGCATTTTCCTTACTGAAGTAAACATTTTTTTGAAACTATATTGAACTCTTATTTATCGTCGATTCTGGCTGCCTGTCAGTCATTAGGTTAGGTATATTACGCATAAGTCAAAGGTAGTGACAAGGCACCGTGTTCTCATGTGTATCGACATACATCGCTTTGAAAGAAAAATGATAGCACGGGGGGGTAGTACCTACCTTACTGATATCCAGAATTCATATTTGGAAAAATTTCAAGAATGTTGAATCAATTTGTTTTCTTATTTGTTTACGTTAAATTTCAAATAGTTTTATACTTGCTAAGTGCTTGCTGAGGACCTCTCTTTCCTTCAACCGCTCTTTTTCTTTAAAGCGAGGTACGCGGCCCTGCGACTACGACCAGTTGGATCTCCTCCGTCTAGAAAAACCACAAAGGGTAACAAAAAACCCTCACAAATGTACATAAATACATAATAACACTGCCGCACGTTTACCATCGAGGCATTACAACAATTGTTCAATGTGGTTCAAAAAGGGTTCGGCATAATATTTTATCTATTCGGAAAACGTCTTTGGTATTACGCTACCGATAATATGCACATCCCGAGATGTTCACAGTGCTCTGTAAAAATCCTTCTTTGACTCTTACAATATAATACCTATTCTAAGCAAGATTCAATTTTTTTTTTAATGTAACTAGCAGAGAAAAATTCTAGGTTATGGTTCAGTTTTAGTGACAAATTTTTTATATGCTCTGCTATTCGTGGAAAAGTTGTAGAAGATGTAGGAAGACTATTAATGGATTTTTGTCAAGTACTGATCGCAATTTTATAAAAATGTACATTAATCTGTTCAAATCAGAAATTAGTTGTTTACAATGAGCATGTCAGTTTAAATGTTTATGTAAATCAAGATCTAATAATCTTATCGTCTGAATTGGTCAATAAAGTATTATACATTTTTAAAGTTATATTTTCTACTTTTTTTGGTAAGTATGAATACGTAAAATTAAAGTTTTTTAAAGATTAAAAAAATACACAAGAATAAAAATTCGAACTGTGTTATTTAAAATATCGGTACATTTATCTTGTAAGGTATTAAAACTTTAAATTATCGGCATAAAGTAAAATGACAACCAGAACTGAATTAATTTGATTTATATAAAGAATGGAAAAATAGGGCCCAAAATGGAACCTTGTGGTACTCCCTGCTTAACATTAAAAAAATCGGATTGATAGCTTACAGTATGATTATTTCTTGAGACTGAAAACGACCCCAACTATTGGCGATTTCCTAAAAATGAAATCAACCAATCCCCATACATGTTTTCAGATATACATGATTTATTATTTTATGTAATCTGAAAATGTATGGCGTCAAATACCGGTGGGAGTTTGAGGTATCTACACAGATTTATTTTTTACTGTGGTGCTAAAAGCTTTGATAAAAAATGCGCTGGGTTATTAAGATCATTGGGGTAAAGGTGAAGGGTTAAGTCTGCATATTTAAAACGGGAAAGGATATACAGGACGATTCAGTCATAATGTCATTAATTTTAAGAGATGATGAATATAATGCGAATAGAGAATGAGTATAATACAAATATGCGATTAAAAGAAATAAATGCATATTTACGCTTAAAAGAACCAACCCATTCTTTAAACGTCTTTTTCACACTGTCACTAACCGCTGGTGGCACTTCAACTTGGTATTGGCCTGATGCGACGTTAGCAAATGTAAATATTTTTTTTATAGTACCTACTTATTGTAACATGTAGTTAATGCTTTAAATTATTTTTTAAAAGTATGCAATTAACATATTAAGTTTCAATATAAAAAGTATTTAATATTGAAATTACAAAACTCCAACGGATCAAAATACATAAATAGTGAAATAAAATCCAATACTCACTGGGTTAAATTATTAAGAGAAGCTGAAACGTTTTTTGTATTTAAAGACAGACAATAATAAAAAAACCATCATGCTGTCAACAAAAAAACAGTCCGAGACATACCATATGATAAACAATTCGGCAATCCGAGTCTTGATCTGCCTTATTTAGATCAATAACCTTGTTTTTAACATCTACTCAATAACAAGCGCTGCAGAGCTGTAGAACCGCTACATAACATAAATAAACAATAATTAAATTTGCATTTTTATGAACACCCGGTGTAATAAATTTGAAAATCACGATAATTTTATAATAAATAAATACCCAACTGCATTAATAAGCCCCAACATCAGATAGGCTGTAATCGGCACAATCGGCACAGCTAAAAAGTTTGGGGGTTCTCGTTCCGTTCCGTTCTCTTCCGTTTTCATCCATCAGTTATCTATCATTTTCGCGGTAGCGTAGTTTATAATAATTATTAATAAAATTTGCTGTTTGCCTGCATAAAAATGCAATTCAAGTTGGATAAAGGATTTATAAAGGATTTATAAAAGACATTTTAATAGACATGTGCGTCTGTGTTTTCCATGTGCGTTTGTGTTATTCAGTATCTACTGATAATGAGTAATGGATTTACATTAATTTTACATCACAACTTGACAAAATGCTTGATAATGAATACCTTAAAAATACAACAATTTTTAAAGAATATGCAAAATGCATACATTTTAGATTGTAAACAAGAAGTTTGTCATTAGAAAAAAAATCTATCACTTCAGTACAGAACATGCTGTTATTATATGTAAGTATGTGGTCTTAAGTGGTAACGCTGTTCTTCTACCAGACTTTTATATAGCTTCAATACTCGAATGCGTCATCAGAAAATTAGTAGCGTAACAAGAGCGTCGTGTTACCGATGGTTATGGGGTGATTTGTTTACCTTTTGAAAAGTCGAGTAAAACATTTTTTCGATTTTCCGTCTTTATTAGGCCTTCCGAATACGTGGTTAAAATTAATGACATTATGACTGAATCACCCTGCATACATCTTTTTCAAACGTATTTGCCCTAGATTTTCATAAGGTACTTAATAAAACGTGAGCAATCGCTAATCGGTTTTATTAACATCGCGCGTAACAGGTATATAAATAGATAACATCGCTTGAAAAATTTTATGTTGTTTTCTGACGGGGCTTCTAGTCAGCGAAAAATTGCCGCAGTGTATTTATATCACTGAAATCAGGGTATGAATTTTCGACTTTATATTTTATATAAATTATCAGTTTGCAGCAGCAGTGCGGTTGGTTGTTAACTGTTGATAGACTTTTTCTGTGATAGCAAAGTAAAAAAATGCATCGGTATCTACTAAAATGCAGCTTTATTCATGTTGGTATATCATTAGCAAAATTTAAAGTGAGAGAGTTTTGCCCACATTCGCCATAAATTAACATGTCATACAGCTGGCTATGGTTACTATAAATTGTTCCACTTTTGTTTTTTTTCTACACTTACAAATATCAAACATACACTAACCTTATTACTACTACTATAGTTGATTCATATGACTATTTTTTTGTAATTTAGTGTAATATATAGAGTAAACATTTAGTGTAGTATATAGTTTTATTATACGCAGTTCTTCAATATTTTGTTGAAAATATAATTCATTAATCATTTGTTCGTATAACGTAAGTCGTCTGAATTGTTGCCGCAACTGTACTACTACTATTATTACTACTAATAATGTGAGGTTAGTAGCAGCAGATAATGGATTCCATGATTGCAATGTTGTCGTACGCTAGAATTTCATATACATCTTTACTAAGCTCATTAGGAAATGGCTATTTACTTAGCAATTTGAAGAATGACATAAATAAGTTTAGAAGGGCGTAAGGTACGCACTTAAATTTTTATTACAAATAACACCCACATTTATTTATTTATACATCTACACTTAACACGACAATAACTTTAGACCGATCTTAAGCAACTAAAATCCTTAATAGCTTTTACAGTTTTATTGGAAAAAATATAATTGATTTTTTTTTAATTTTAAATATGTGTAGCTATTCGTACTTTCACATGTTCTTAATAGTACGCATCAGTTAAGTACTACGACAAGTGATAAAGATGACTTCATACAATAAATCTTCAGTAAATTTTAGTTTATTTTTCCCGTTGTAATTAACTACACCTTCAAAAATGAGAATGTTTACACAACAATTACACGTACACCGAAAAAAAGTGGTGCATCTAAAAAATGTTGTTTCATGAAAATAAAATATTTGTTTGTATAAGGCCAAACAAATATTTATTTCCGGATACCAAATTTTTTTTTTTTGAAAAGGCAAAATTACAGTTATTTTATGTAAGTAAAGTATTATTATAAACATAATTTTCTTTTCAATGATACACTTCTGGTGTTAATTTAATTATATCATAAAACAATATTTCTATATTTTTTAGATTTTTTTTCAATTAAACATCTATTTATTTAAGTCAACAACTTATTGCTCAGCATTGAATTACACCTGAAAAATCTATAGTCAATATAATACGGGCATCTATTGACATTTTTTTTGTTTATAGAAAACAATTTTTTCTTTTTTTAAATATATATACGAGTATATTAGAAAATTGAGTTTTTTTAAATTACGGTTTTTCAAAAAAAAATTATATAACCTAATAAAACTTCATTTAAAAACTTTACGAACAGAATTAAAAGATTACATATATTCTTTTTCCACATCCATCAAATAAAAATATGCATTTTTGAATTGAATAAACGCATTATTTGATTCGAAATGTACATTCAATTCAATTAAAAATAATTAAATTTCAAAATGTTATTTTTATACAGATTTGAACAAATTGTTTATGGAAATGAAAAATATATATTTATTTGAAAATCATTATTTAAAATTAAAGTTTCATAAGATGTTCAAATGGAATAACTATTTGTTTCATTTAAACAAATACTCAAAAAATGAAATTTTCTAACCAAATAATTTATTTTTGACAAAACAGTAATTTTTGTTTAAATAAATTGAATTGTTTGCTGAAAAATGTTTTTTTCAGTGTAGTCACTAGGATATCCACTTTTCATTTTCTTTGTTGCTTTGCCGAATAGGAGATAGGTACATCAATTGAATTATTGGTATGTAATTTTGTTTACTTTTTGTATTTAATACTATATTTATCACACATTTCGTTCTTTGCGTTCTAATGCTTAAATTTTAATATGTACAGGGTGGTTCAAATTGCTATGTTTTTTAGGGTTACGGATGGCTCTATCACAGATAGAGTAAATATGATGCGGATGCAGATGCGGTTTCAGCCATTGTTATTTTGGAAAAAAGAGCTCGCGACTCGTCTATCAGATGTGCTCTATTTATGACGCATGCGTATTCTTTGCGTGCGTTCTCCTGCGGATGTAAACCATAAATTGAATAGCCCGTCATAGCAAACTTGTTGCATCCGTTACATAACCATCAGTGTCTGCATGATTTGAAAGGTTAAATACAGATTACTATTGTAATCATAACAATCAAAAGGCCTTATCAACTTTCTTTTAAATTTTTGTCAACTACTGAAAAAAAAAAACATAAATGCATATACGTTTATTTATATTTTATTGCACTGGGAATTTGTTTTAAGAACTGTTTCAATTACATGCGGAGATATTAATGCCGAGGAATAATTTAACCGTATTGTGTAAAAGGTGTGCTTGGTAGGTGTAATAATAAATAATATTTCACGTAGCATGTTGCATGTGTGCACTTGTCAGGTATATTAAATTAATTATTGTAATAAAATGTGGAGTACACAGCGGGATCTCGGCGTTCGGGAATTGATTCATTGTTAAGTTCGATATTGCATAAAGTCCATGACAGATGTGACTCAGTCGTTCAAATTGAACACTTACGATTGATTAATTACCACCCGACGGGATATTATATTCTATATTTCACGGCTATTTTTGCTATTTTAATTGAAAAATTTATTACCGATGATTGTAATTTATTGTTTAATTTCGAATAGGATCCGATTGTGTCTCTTCGTTTTTTTTCCTTCGAATGGAAATGCTGTGTATTGATCCACTGCTCTGCCGTTGTGTACATATAAGGTAAATAACAAACGGAATATTCAGTTTTAAGGTACACATTTTTTATTAGTCCTGATTAATAACTAAATTATTGTTTGTTTTTCTTCTCCGCGTTTGGAAATTATCAATTCGCATTAAAATTTTGGGTTTTGTACCGGTACAAAAGATTATTATAATTTTTAATATAATTTGAATATAGAACTGTCATTACTCATTACATTATTTATTTCATTAGAGTGTATAACGAAAATAAAATTTGGTGCCTGTAAAAAAATTTCTTTCACGGAGATAAATTATTTCTTTGTATAGGGCCAAACAAATATTTGTTTCCTGATACAAAATCATTTTTTTGAAAAAGCAAAAAAGTTATTTTGTGTAAAGAAAGCATTTGTTTAAATTAGAAAACATTATTTTCTTTTCAATGATACACTTCTGGTGTTGATTTAATTATATTCTATGATAAAAACGATATTTGTATATTTCAAACATTTTTTTCTAATTAAACATCTGCTTATTTAAGTCAACAACTTATGCTTAGGAATTTCAAAAAAACAACTACGGGCTGATGCCCTCATCACCATTGAATTATACCTGAAAGGTCGATAGCAAATAGTCAACATTTATCGGTTTCCAGCTTATTAGCTCTCATTAGTACGCCATAGATATAGTGAGTGAACACCCAACATACCTGAGTACTCGAAATATAGCACAGCTACATCAAGCGGTCTTCTATCAACAATAATTTTTTGTTTATAGGAAAAAATTGGAATTTTTGTTTTCAAACAAATACTCTTCTTGACGATACGAATATATTAGGAAATTGAGTTGTTTTAATTTCCGGTCTAAAACATAGTTTACTACTTAGGTACATTCATTTAAAAACAAAAATAATTAAAACATTACATATTTTTCTTTTCCACATCCCTCAATTAAAAATATGCATTTTTGAATTAAATAAACGCATTATTTGATTTGAAATGCACATTAATTTCAATCAAAAAATTTTTTTTTCATCAACAATTTTTATACAGATTTGAAAAAATTGTTTAGGGAAATGAAAAAAAAATATCTATTTCAAAATCATTTTTTAAAATTAAGTTTTCACAAGATGTTCAAATGGAATAACTATTTGTTTCATTAAAAAAAACACTCACCAAAAGAAGTAAAGTTTCTTACCAAATAAAACAAAATATTTTTGACAAAAAAGTAAGCATTTACGTGAATAAAATACGCCTAAAACTTTGCCATTGGTTTTTAAATTACGTAAGAAAATTGTGTAGTTACATATTTTTTGAAAAACGTGAATAAATACCCCTAAAACTTTGTGATTTCTTTTTCTAAAATGAGAGAACGGAAAATACATACAAAAGCTGAAGAAATATGTGCTGTATATATACATCATTACAGTAAACAAGGATTGAAGTACCTACACCTAAAACAATATTTTTTGATTTAGTGCTTACTTTTTTGTCAAAATTAAATTGTTTTATTTGGTAAGAGACTTTAATTCTTTTGCTGAGTATTTCTTTAAATGAAACAAATAGTTATTCCATTTGAACATTTTACGAAAACTTTATTTAAAAAAATAATTTTCAAAAAAATATTTTTTTCATTTCTCTAAACAATTTTTTCCAATCTGTATAGAATCAAGATAAATCGTACCTAATATGCAAAATTTAGAACAATATGTACATCTTGAAATGGTTTTTCTTGGTCTGCCAAAGTAAGGAGAAATAAATTCGCTTTTTTTAAAATATGAGATATGTAGTAGGTAATTATATAAAAAAATAATACTAAACATTTCTGTAGGTTAAAAACTAATTACATAAAAGAGAAGGAAAGAAGCAACTTTGAAAAAACATGTTACTAGTCTAATGCAACCGGATCAGTTAAAGTATCCCTAAAAAAATTCATCGATATCGTACAAAACATTTAAATGCAAAACATTTTTTAATTCAAAGTTTTAAGTTTTTTAACTTTGAATTGAATTAAATTTGTCTGGTAAGTGGTGCAAAATTTGCCCATGTACACAGGACCTTTTCTAGTAATGTTATGGTTATACGAGGGTAGCAAAATTTGATTATACTGTGTATTATAATCATGTACATCACAAGAATATTATAATTTATCTTTATAAATATAGAAATGACTAAACGATACAAAGCATACAATGAATAAATACAGTATTTTTCAAATTGACCAAAAAAAAGTTTTATAATGGAACATTTATTTGATAAAAATTGTTTATAAAAAAATAACTAATTTTTTGGAAAAAAAAGGTTGTACCCACTTGGAAACTGCGATTTGCTTAGTGTAATATAAATAAATATGTACTTTTGTTACTCTAACGTGATAAACAACAAATACTTAATTACTTTATACATTAATCTAGTACAACTTTTGAAGCTCAAACTAAGAAATAAAAGATTTATAAGTCGCAAATGAATTAAATTTGATCATTTTAATGTGCGAGTACAATCTCTTTTTTCAAGGTTCCAGTCGTTTTATGATTTTGTAAATACAGAGTGCTGGAGATTTGGTTGGAATCGAATGTTGATAGTTTTCCCGTACATATTGATGGTTTTAAACTAATTCCTGCGATCGCATTATAAACGTAGATGGTGTCACTTTTTATGTAAATAATGAAATTAAATTTAGATAAATACATCTCCTGGACAAACCTACCTCATCCTTTCGGGTTTTCCCAATTTATATTGTATCTTCTCTTGGTCTCATGCTAATGTGTTCCTCCACTGTATACCATTGCATGCATATATGCAAGTTGTTGTATGCTGCAAACCTTGGTGTATATTCCTCCTGCAGTTTGTGTTAGAAAAGACTGCCTCTTACCTTCCCTGAGATGTTGTAGATGCTATTAATACTGTCTTTTCTTAAAAGGCTGCTTTTCAGATGTGTGTCTGTATTAGGGCAGATAGGTTTTTGCCAGATATTTCTCTACATCTTAGATATCTCTCCGATGGCCTGTTTAGTGTTTGTGTTGGTAGATCTATTTCTCCTGACAGTGGATTGTACACGGAAATAAATCTAATCTGTATTTAACTATAATAATATACTTCAAATTTTAAACTTAATTCAAGTGTATATGTATTATTTCAGTAATAAAGTATATTTAATAGAAACATTTACATATTCTTGACATCTAAGCATTCTTATATTTAATTCAACACTTTTCTTTCTTAAAATGACACTAAAGTTAAGATGCCCTTAAATAATAATATTTTGTTAAAAATTAATAATTATAGATTAGGTTATTCTTTCTTAAATTATAGGTTTAAAATTTGCATGACTTAACAAATTGTATTAAAGTTGTGTGTGCAGGTAGACTGCCAGGTTCAGCATATGGCCAAAAGATGTAGTTCCACGTTGCATCACGTCTAATCAGGTTTTTTTCTGTCGGATAAGTTGTCGGTTTTCACGCCTCTGGCGTACTGAAGAGAGCTATCAAGCTGAAAAGCGGTATATGTCTGATGTGTCGCTAATGGATGACTTTGACAGTTTACTCTAAGTCTGTGATTTCTTATATAAATAATTAAGTTCTACAGTTTTATATTTTATTAATGCAATGTGATTATTTCTTTTATTCAAAATTATTTAATATTATTTCAAATATTTGCAGCAATTCTTTCAAAACACTTAATAGTTCAAATAAAGGAAACAATTTTATTTTGAGAATAATTGTCGAGTCAAGTCATTCAGATTATCTAAATACAACAAATCAATTATTTAAACAAACATCTTTATCTCATGAAGCGTAGTAGTTTTCTTGATTTTAAGTAACTTTTATTCTTAAATGAAGAATATTTCAACAAAGTATTGCAATAGTTGAGGAATAGTGAAGTTAAGCTAGCGTTGGAATAAGTGCATTCATTTTGATATTAGTATAGCTTTGTTTCCATGTAGGTGATATAATTTTTCACAGTCTGTTTTGGATGCAGTAAGGTGTTGATAATATATAGTTTTTGAGGTTGGTGATGACGAGACTCAGCAAATCAAAATAAATAAAATGTTAGTGAACTTTCTGTAAGCACTGGGTCCTAATCTGCCATCAGATTTTCTTTTGATAGGGAAACTGATGTTGGAATGTAATGCCATTTCCTTTGTATCACTTTTTTTAATGGGAAGAATAGGAATGGAAGGTAATGTGAAAATTAGAATTTACTGACAATTTTGTTGACGAGTTTACTAGATCATTCATTGTTATCTATATGGATTATATAATTATCCCTATATTATATTAAGCTTATCCAATAATGCTTGTTACCTCTGACTGTTGCTATCTCCTTGTACAAAAATAGTGGTTATCGATCGTCATCATACATCCTACTTGATGAGCAGGACACATACTGCAACGAATGGGTCCTTCCAAAAATTGCATTATCAAAATAATAAAGAAGCAAATGCGCGGTTTGCACTTGGACGGGCGCGTCACAGTGTGGCAGCCCGCCGAGAGCCCTCGTGCTGATTTGCGAATAGAGCGCGATTGGAAGGGGACGAACACAAATCATTTGCATTTTAACTTTTATTATTTCCCCATTAACACCCGCGGTGATATATATTTATTAGAGCGCAGTTTAAAACTGTTAACGCAAATGTAGACTCTGGTTCTAATAAAATATTTACACCAAATATAGTGAATGATTGGAGCTCGTTAATTTGAAGCGGAATTAATGTAGTCACACACGTTTCAATTTCAGTTAATTACTGACACTATCAATTTAAAGTAAGCGTGGAAATCATGAATTTTTTAAAATACAACGTGAGTCATAATTAAGTGTAAACAATGTTACTGAAACTTCTCTCCAGAACAAAATAATTGGTCAAATAGATTTTTGTCCCAAAATGCCTCCTTACAAAAATACAAAGTGTTGAAATTTATAAAAATTGATAAATGTGAGTCCATTGTAAAATTCAGTGGAAAGGCAATCCTTTATTCCTTTAACAACGACTGGTTTTGAGGTCAAAAGTAGGTATATTAAAATTCATCCTCTGAATATTCTGATGAATTATCTTCGTCTCCTAGATTGATAACGATAGGTTCCACAGTAACGTCAATTAAATTATCGAGTTCTCACATTTCTCCTCTTCTTTTTGTACATGACATACATCTTTGCCAGTTATCTGCAGTTACTCGTTCTAAGGAATTTTTTAACAAAATTTTCACGTCACTTAATTTAAACGTCGTATTATTTCGTGCTACATCTCCTTTTACCTGCGCGCAGACTAATTCGATTGGGTTAAGTTCACAGTGATAAGGTGGTAACCGTAGTACCGTTATTTGGCGATTTGTTGCCATTTCTTCGATAACATATTTTTTCTAATCTTTATTAAGATTGACAAGTGTCAAAAGTTTCTTTTTCACCATATTTGTTTCAGAAGAAATGTTTTTTCCGGATAACCATTGAATTATATCGGCTTTCCTCCAAGCAGTCGTAGGCGACCGCTCGGTCTGCCGTGAATGGTAACTGGCATTATCCATGAAAATTACAGACCCCGGAGGAATGAGATCCAACATCTGTGTAAAATACTCTTCGAAAACATCTGCGTTCATGTCTTCATGATAGTCACCTGTATTTTTAGATTCAAATAAAAGTAAACCGCCATCTACAAAACCTCTGGCACTACCTATATGTGTCACTATTAATCTTCGCCCTTTACCTGAAGGTGCCTTGAACCCTATTGAAAGTTCATCCAAAACTGCTTGTCGAAAACTTTTTACATTTTTATCTTGCCATACTTTTGTTACAGTATATCCCTCGTTGACCCAAGTTTCGTCTTGATAATAAATATTCCTCCCTTCGTCACAGAATTTTCTAATTGATCTTAAGTAGGATCTTCGCCAACAAATAATTTCATCTTTATCGATAAGAACTGTTCTGCTTTTCCCAGTAAAAATTCAACTCTCGTAAGACGGCCCATAATTTCACTTAAATTTTTTTTTAGTGTTGGTATTTCTTTTTTAAAATAAAATGAGTGTACATTTATGCGAATGACATTTTGAAGAAATTATCTATAACGACTTTTGACCTCCCTGTAGATGATTTTGGGGGATTTACAGTATCTTGTTCATTTTTTGTTTCCTTTAAAATTCTGTAGATAGTCGATTTTCCAATCCCTGTCATTTTAGAACACTCTTCCATGATGTCGTCAACACTGTTGGTAGGATTTTGGTGTTTCAGTGCATTAAATACATTTAATATAATAATCTTCTCAATCTGAGACAGCGCGCATCTTTTCACGCGTTTAGCAGGTACGTAATCTGATAAGCTCAACATTTTACCCAAACAATATTATATCCACTGGCACAATAGTCACTAAACACAAGTCGAATTTTACTCTACTGCACTAGCACGTCTTCGTATATTCAGCTCTAAGACTGGATTGATCTGTCACAATACACTGGCTCCTGCCCTATGATGTATCCAGTAAAATATACTAATGTACACCCATTGTCTGTTAGCATTAGTGTTACCCTATAATTACTTGAAACGAAATATTACCACGCCCATGGCCGGTTCTTAATCCAAATAGACTATAGGTATGTGCAAGTCTGGTTCTATTACTTGCGCATTCGCCATTTTTTAGAATTTTGTTGAATATTGTGTATTGCTTCATATTTTTAATTGACTTTTGTGATATTTAGTTCTGGTAGTTGTAATAAACATGTTTATTTTACTGTGGAGTCGTTCAGAGAATAATAAGTATAATGTCCTAAATATTCTGCATATTATAGAGTTTGATATTGTACTTGTTCTTAATAACCGTGGATTTGGTGAATTTAAAATTAATTAATTTAAATGAAATTTAACGATTTAACTAAGTATTTCATGTGTTTCTTTTCAAGCAGTACAAAAAAAAAACTGTAGATATGAAAAATTACGGATTATGTAGATATATGACGGTTACAGAAAATAAAATTGCAATTTTTTGATAATGAGTGGGATCTACAACATTTTTTAGGGAATTATTTCTATGGTCAAATAGACACTCGCGTTGCCATGTGATATGGTACGAACAATTTTATTGTACGTGTTATTACCCAAGTAGTATTTTTAGTGAATGGAACGTAGCAACCACGACACTGAAAACTTTAAAGTGTATTGCCAAAACCACTACCACATGATAGAAATGATTCTATTAAGTGGAGGTGACTAAAATGGGGAACATTTTTTTGGAGGTAGGTACTTTCCAAGGACGTTTTTGCATCTTATACAAATATGTTCAAATCACGTGGTGATTACGTGGTGAAAATGGGGAGATGTGGTTGCCACCACCTAAAAGAGAAACTGGAGAAGCAGAGAAAGTTTACTAGATATAGTTGTCCCTGTTGGCTAAATATTCGTATGTAGGTCGGTCTCTTTCCTGTATATTATTTCTGCCTTTATCTCTGCTTCTCCTGTTACATTTAGGAAAATATAGTTATTACAATAGTGTAACATATCAGTGGCGTAGCCACGAGGTGGGTTTTGGGGGTCAGAATTCCCCCCCATGGGTTGAGTTGGTTGGGTCATATAGGTAGGTAATGTCTACAAACCACTACACTACAAATCTGCACTCACTCTATTCGCCAAGATTTGGTAACGCGGTCAGTGAACTAGGCAACCCTACGTTAGGGTTCACTTGCAACTAAGTTCTAATTTTATTTTTGTCATTTTATTTTTGTAACATAAAAAACACCAACAAATGTCCTGGGCAATTGGTCAATTATTACACAAAAAACATCAGTTTAAACTACGTACGTTTCCGGATTATACCCAACTTCAAAGTTTAAAACATTTCTTAAAAAATTGTTACATAACTATAGTAGCGACAAATTGAAACAAATACACAGTTAGATGTTTTTTGTGTGACCAATTGCCCAGAAAATTTGTTGGTGTTATGGTCAGAAAACTTGTGATAACAATTTTTGTAATAAATATTTTTCGTATCTGTTTATTATTTACATGTTTATGATGAGACCGTTTTTTATTTACTTATTATTGTTTTAATTTATTTAAAATTATTTATTTCTTCACTAAAAAAAATCTAGTTCACTGAACACCCCCATGTCACGCCACTGTAATATATAAACATGTAAATAGAATTATAATAATCTCAAGGTATTAAAATTAGAACCATTGAAAGTTTAGTGTCAAATATGGATGTTAACAACACGAAATATAAACAAGCGCCGCTTTATCTACTTATACTCTACGAAATTTCATGCAGTACTGATGAGTAAGAATAATTTTAAATTTCTATTATAAAATGGGACCTTAAACATACATTTGTAAACATATCTGCTTTTGAAAATAGAACTTTGGAGTGATATACTCCTAAAATGTATACTTAAAGTGACAGAAAATGAAAATATCTAACTCTTTAGTTACATTCATCAAACAAGTGGACACTGGAAATAACCCATCTACTCTCCGGTCACTTAAAGATGGTAGCAATGCTACAAAAACTTTATCTTAATTCGCCATAACTTCAAAATTGCAATATACAGAGTGTCCGGTAAGTATATGGCATACTTTCGTGAGTGTATATAGGGGAGGTCAAAATAACACTACTTTGGCATAAATTTTTTTTTCCTAAAGTGCCCCTTAACGGAGATACAGAGCCCCTAAGGGGTGCCCAGTGATTTACCTTTTCGGCTCTAACTTTTGAGCCGACCTGTATAATTTAATGAAATTTTAATATTTTATGTAGGCTATAAAGACTCATAAAACCATACTACAGTAGATGTTTTACACTGTTAGGGAAGTCAGGAACGGACTTACCACCATATTCGTGGGGCCAAAATTTTGACAGGTGTCATTTTATAGAGGTGAGGTACTCCACATTTGTTTCGATAAAATTTACCGTTTTCGAAAAAAAAAGTTTTTGTATAACACGTCATTGAAATAATGCATCAGAATAGAAATTAGAAATCAGATGTGGTTTATACATGACGGTGCACCGCCCCATTTTAGCAATTTAGTTCATCAGCACTTATCAAATACATTTGGTTGTCGATGGATAGATCGACGTGGGCCCATTTCATGGCCACCTAGGTCGCCCGACATAACTCCATTGGATTTATTTTTATGAGGAAATTTAAAGCGGTTTGTGTATTTGACGGCAGTTCACACCAGGGAAGACCTGAGAGAAAGAATAAGACACCATTTCGATGAAATTCGAGCCAATCCGGAGATGTTGTTTCAAGTACAACGAGAAAACATCCGTAAGATGAGGAAATGTATAGAGGTACAGGGTGCCCATTTCGAAAATTTGCTCAAGTAAACAAATAGATACGAAGCTTTCAAATTTTTTAAGGAGCGAAGCTTTCATAAGTTTTTCGGTGCGGTAAACGTCGATTTGGGATTGTATCAGAATAAATTCTTCTTATCTCAACATACTTGCAGACTCCTTGTCCATAAGATAGATGCATATCAGCATTAATGTGATGTAGTAATAACAAATTTTATTATTTTAATACGTATTATTAGTTATTGTGTTATTCCATTAGTTATTGTGTTTAAATAGCGTATGTTAAAAAACTTTTTTTTTCAAAAACGGTCAATTTTATCGAAACAAATGTAGAGTACCTTTTTTAAAGAGGAATGACCAAAGTATTTAAAATTTCACCTCTATAAAATGACACCTGTCAAAAGTTTGGCCCAATGAGTATGGTGGCAAGTCCGTTCCTGACTTCCCAGACAGTATAAAACATCTACTGTAGTATGGTTTATGAGCCTTTATGGCCTACATAAAATATAAAAATTTCATTAAATTATACAGGTCGGTTCAAAAGTTAGAGCCCAAAAAGGTAAATCGCTGGGTACCCCTTAAGGGCTCTGTATCTCCGTTAAGGGGCACTTTAGGTAAAAAAATTTTATGACAAACTAGTTTTATTTTAACCTGCCCTATACACTCACGAAAGTATGCTATATGACACCCTGTATATAGTTCATGTCTACGTTTCATATCGTACGCATTTTTATATCTACTGTATATGTTTCCAATTACTACTTTGTAGTAATTTTGATCCCATGTAAAATATGGAAATCACTTAAAAAGCAGTAACGTAGCTACAACTGTCACAATAGCATAATCAAGTGCGGCCACATTAAAGGTTTGTTAAAGATTCCTAATACGTCGCGAAAACTATTACAAACACTTTAAAGCTACTATCATTTCTAAGTAATTTGTAAGTGATATGGCTTGGTTACCGTTATCTTTAACATCCACTTTAAAGTTTGGGCAACCGCTTAGTTTTCATAACGTTCCAGACAGTAAATCCCCACACCAAAAATTACAAAACCATAATTATTACGTAATAGCTACTTAATTGCAGTTGCTGTATCAGTTTTCGTTACTATAATGCTACTTGGTTGGTTTGCAAATTCACAATATATAAGTTTACCTTACAGACTTACGAATGTGTATTTTAGTGTCCAAAACCAACATGATTAAGTATTTTTAATAAAAATCATATCATTTGGCATAAAATATGTAGGTAATTCTACTTTATTTACTTATAGTTTCTTGTAGTACATATTTAATTGGATTTTTTACAGTAATACATCATTGGTATCTGTTTGGAACTTCCTATACAGTTTTTGCGTATGTTTGTTTGAGTGACCACCATCGAAACGCCATTTTGTTTTCTATCCCAGGGCCTCATAAATCGGAATTTGTTTTACTTCTCGAACGACAGGCCTAATAAGATTACATTTTTAACGGCAAATTGCTACAAATAACATTTCGCCTCCCATTTCCTTAAAGCATTAACTGGTAAATATTTTCGGGCGGTTCGGCGGTCGTCTGGTTCGCTTATCCGCGACGCCCTTTGGCGTGCAAATTCGCAAATTGTGGGGTGCGAGAGATTGAAGCGCGCCGTTAAATCGCAACAGGAAACGACGGCAAGGTGGAAGTGTCTTGCCGCGGCCGAGGACTGTCAATCATCACATCGACGAGCATCAATCCGATCGAGATTGAGGCCCACCCACCGAGGCGCCTCCGCGCATCGGGCCCCCCTGACTTTAGGTGCCCGCATTGGCTCGGCGTGCCGCGGCCCTCGGTCTACCCTTGAACGTCTGCACTTCAGTTTTTGCCTCGGGCCGTTACTTTTCCCTGCTCCGGGGACAGATTGGGGTTGGATGTTGATTATGGCATCTAATGTGGTTTACAGACCGTGAGCGTGTTAAAACGTGGTGTTAGTACCTATATTTTGTCAATATAGTCCGACTATTCTTTAATTTTTGTTATAACCTGCTTGCAGTTAATAGTTTTTCGCAGTTTAACGTACAGGGTGGCAATGCGATAACGTACAATTCGACCTGTATGTTTGCTTACCCTAAGAGATATCGGAAAACTGAAATAAATATTTGTTGACAAATTTTTCACGAGAATATCAATTTTTTATATCAAAACATCGAACATTGTACTATAGTTTCGTATTTAATAAAAAAATATGTAGATGTGTAAAAATATTATATTATAATCTTTAAGAGTCATTATTTTCAGTTCTGGATCAACCAATCGAGTAAATATACCTGTTTAGTTTATTTAAGATTTCAAATATCGATCCTAAGATGAGGATGTATGCAATATTTTCACTTGATTTTATTTCATTTTATATTCCAATAGGATTTCATATTGTAACCTTCAAAAGGATTCACGTAACAAAACAGACTTTATTGTCATTACGTAACAGACTTCAAATTCAGAGCTGTCAAATACATTTTTATTTTGACGTTTAGTTTAGAGTCTTCGCATTCACTTTACAAAATAAAACTGGCTGTGAAATCGGAATCTATTTGGTTATTATTATCTATATAGCTAGTTTTTGGATTCTCGAAGTTACCTTGGTTTTTGGGAACGCATCTCGAACCAAATCAAATATATATGTTCTAAAAAACCTCAATATAAAAGTGTTACAAAAATTGTAAATTTGAAAGCAATTAAGAACATAATCAACTATCTAAAAAGGTAGATGAGCTTTTCTATCAATATGATATGATGGTAAAGTTTGATGACTTTAAAAACAGCTTATTTTGACTTGACTTTGAAGTCTGTTAAAGTATCCACCAAATACTTGACTTTATTTTTTGACATTATTATCTGATTTGAGCTACTAATACTTGATTTGATTGAAGTAGTTTGAAAAATATTTAGTGATCTTTGTTTTTATATTGGGCACTAAATGACTATTTTGCGTCATTTGCGGGCGGCAAATCAAACATTACAGTATCTGATACCCTAGCAACGGGCAATAACATGACAATTATTGCAATTATTATTAACACTGTTAAGCATTTGTAGGTATATACTCTAGTTGTAAGACGACTTTTTCTATATTAATTTTTCCGCTGCTTTTGCAGACTTTTTTAAAATTCCTTTCGAATTCGAAATCTCTGTATTATAAAACAATGCAAAAATTATGGTATTATTTATTTGACACTGACAGGAAAAAGAAAATTTGCCAATTTTTAATTTTAATAATTATAGCTTTTTATTAATTTAAAAAAAGGATTATACAGTACGAAATAAAATATTACATTATACGCGTCCATTAGATCGTATGATATTAAGCCTTAAAACACTAAAGAGACAGTTCCCATCCACTGTCTATTATATCAGTTTTTTCTATACCTACCCAAGTAAAATGTATATCGTTTGCTAGTTTTAAATATTTTGAAATTAACAGTAGGTATTTAAATAAATTGCAAATGAAATAAATATTTTTTTTATATATCATTTAGACACAAAAAAATTGTATAGGTCTCTGGTTATAAATGTCGGTGTCAGAGTATGGATTCTTCTGATAGCCTTATGTTTATTGATGCCAGAGTGAATCTGCAAACTTTAATTGAAATCTTGAAAAATCTATTTAAATATGTATCTAATTTACAGTATTTCATTTAAAATATCTGTTTAGGTTGGTGACATACTTTAAGAATACCCTATAAACATTTAATATCTATGTAAAATACTAGCTGCTAGTTATACATTTATAAATAGCAAGGTGGGATGACATTTGTATCCTGTACGAGCAGTTACATATCAACAACTGCTTTTATACTCGTATGTTTGTGTTGCTTTAATTGTATGTACTACAGTAATAATAACTTTTTTTAATGGATACATACATTATCCACTTATTTTAGATATGTGTTTTATTAATATTGTTTACTTGTCTCAATTATACAGTGATTACGATGTCCTGTAAATGGACATATTGGTCTTGAATAAAGTAAGCAAATAAAATTGTTTACATTTTTTTTGTAACAAAATGTTTAAAATCGATAAAATGGTTTCGAACCTAGTTGCAACGGTTAAAATTTTTGGAAAACACTAGCTATATTCTCGTGTTAAAAATCAGTTTTCCAGAGTGTCTTTATTGTAAAATAGATGTCGTGAGTGTAACGTCATCAACTAACCTTGGAGGTAATAAAGTATTTGCAAATGTTTACACGCTTTTATTAAAAAAATTTAGATAGTAATAATAAATAAACAAAACACCGAGAATTTTAGTTTTCATATTACTTTTGCTCTACGTGTTTTAATTACCGAGATTTTTGTATCTAAAAACACCACAGATTTGATAGTTTTACGGCGAGAAATACGGTAACCTTAAGGATCGTACAAAAACCCAGGCAAACTGTAAATTACACTAGCACACAAAAGAAGTATGCATATAAAAATCATATCAATGAAAGTGAAAATCTTGAGAAAAATGTTTCCTAGATGGGATCAAGAGTTCTTCTCATATATTTGGGCGAGTCGAATTTGGATCTGAAGGTTTTTGAGCCTCATCACCCAAAAATTTTGCAAAAATCGCGAAATATCGAAAAAAACTGGCAAGTATTCATTTTTCGAAATTTTAGTGGATCGATCGGTAGTGTTCCAGCGGCGCCGTCCAGTACCTTCGTCTATTCTTGTAAGGGATTTTATTTTTGAACATATAAATACAGGGTTAACTATAACTAAGTACAAAAATTTGAACCACTTGCTCAGGGAGTCCTAAAAGACAATACAACATTTATTTCGGAATTTTATCTCTAGGTTTAAAAAATGGGACAAGACCCTCTTTTCCCGCAGAAAATCGGCGCCTATGACAATCGTCGTTCGAGATGGTCTAGAAATGTCAACTATCTACTTGTCATTTTTTACATCATTGTCAAATGTAGATATTAATAACAATTATATAGATATTAATAACAATTTTTTATTAATAATTGTACCTGATAGATACCTAACAGTTAATTCGGTTAGTTGCAGTATTTTGCATTGGTTCTTCATTTCTTCGTTGCACACTGCCAAATATTCATTTTTCACTCATTACAGGACCGTCTGAATTATCCACTATCACCGACTGTGTGAAATAAAATACCCTTTTATTCTAAGAACACTGAAATATAATGTAAGGAATACCTACTAATAGAAAACTGCACCCGCGGCAGTGAAGTACTTGTGTAAAATTTAAAATCGTGTACGATTACTATGATTGCCATAGCTCCGCTGAATCTGCCCTTCACTCTAGAAAAACATACAGTACACATCATAGGGCAAATTATGTCATAGGAAAATATCTGCGCCTTTATTTTATTACTGTAAAACGTTTGAATCTAAAAATTAGTTCTGAACAAGGTTTCGAATATGATGAGAATTTGCGTTGCTAGTTGTATACTCTTCAAACATCAAAGAGAACATCAAAGAGCACTGGTCAGAGCTTAGAAGAAATCTTCTAAGAGATTTTTCACACAATTATAAGCATCTCAGCAACACAAGAAGTTTATCGGCATATTTTGCACTAGCGACCTAAAGATGGTGACTGCATACTGCATTAGATTCATAGATTTTTAAACTCGTCAAATTCTGTCAAATATAAGGTATCGTATACAGTAATTAGTTTTAAATAATTTTTCAGTGCTTGCTTTCGCAAATTTAATTTTTCCTGTATCTTTTGTGTAATTTATGGAAAGTGTGACAATTGCATATTGTCGTCTTTGAAAATATGTGGCAGTGTTTTTAGGTCCCCAAAAAACGGGACGTAGTAAGTAAAAAAATCTTTGTAATGACAAGTTTTAATGTAAAATAAAAAATGATTTACCATTCTTGAAATATCTTCAAATATCAATCCTGGAAATAAATATGAGTAAAGTAGGTACTGTCTCCTTATGCTACCATATCGTGTTTCTCACTAAATAATTATCTACATTTTGCATTTTTTCTTTTAAAAGATAGGTACGTAACTCGATACACCTAAGAACGGGGTACCCTGTCAGTCCTGTCATTACTTTTGACACCTTTGACTTGCGGCATGTACCTACCTAACCTCGAAGCTGATAGAAGGTCAGAGTTGCCGATAAATAAGGGTTTAATATGGTTCCAAAAAATTTTTTGCAGAATAAATCAGTTTGAAAATTTTTTGTTGGTCGATTCCGTTAATTCTTATTTTTCTTTATCCCCTCTTAAAATATTTGTACTTAGCCATTGTTAACCCTATACAGGATGATACAGAATTAAATTACAAAAAATTGTTTGAGTGTACAGGGGCATCTTACAAATACAATTTCGTAAAAAAATAAAAAAGACCATTTCAAAAATAATTTAGAAATACACTTCTACGCGGCACTGAAAACTGCTTCACTGTAAAACCTGATAAGGCAATCTACGACTGGTAAATAAATGGAAAGAAATGCTCAAGGAAAGAAATAAATTTTAACATTTTATAACGCCGATTTTATATAGCAAATTTAACTGCTTTTGCCGCTATTGTTAATTATTAATAAATTTAATTTGGGGTTTTAATTAATAAATAATTTGACATACCTGATGTTAAACAATATTTTGGGCCCGTGCTTTTCGTTCGTTTTGATTTGAACTCGTAAGTTATTGGCAGCAACTGTTTCCCTAAATCGTCAATAGTATGTATCCATTTCGGTGCGATACACTTCATTTTTTAAATACACAAACAAAAAGAAGTCCAAACGAGGAAGTCCTGGACCTCCATCTCTTACGATTTGGTTTCAAATTTCCCTCACGTTGCACTACATTCGCGCTCACTGCACACCGCGGTAAAAGTGACTGCATTTGGCACGTGTTTACCGGGAAATCGTCATAAATTAAAACAATATCCATCAACTCCGAGTTGCTACTATGCACATAAGCCATTTTTCGCATTTGAAAAACGAATGTAAAGACTGACGTCACAAAAACTTTGTGCCTACAAAAAGTAATCGGATTTCAATATTTGGTATCGCCTGTATCGCCTACAGTAGCCCTGCGAAATTATAAGGATTTTACAATATTGGCACCATTTTTCATGACGCATCTATTCCCAAATTCTTTTAGATAAGTTCTTAATCACCTTGTATATTATAGGTACTGATTTAATGAGTACTGATTTATCAAGGATTATAAAAATAACGGTAGAAATACGCAAAGATGCTTTAAAAATAATGCAATAAAGTTCTAGAACGAGCGATCCAAAGCCTCTCGTAGTCGGTCGTTCCAAGCATAAGAAATGATTGACTGTATTGTTTTATATTTCTATTATTTTCAAAAAACCTTAATTGAAGCTGGCGTAATTGTCTCGGAGCACCGTATAATTTAAGACGAAATGAAAACAAATGAGCTCGAGTTTTTTACACGCCGACGTCTGCATGGGAAAGTATCGAGATTAATAATAGAAAGATTTAATATATAATAAATTTCGGTCTTGATGTTCCAGTGTACGTAATTATAATGATACAGAAACAAGAGAGCTGCAATCGTAGTCCCGGAACGTCACTGGGGCCGATGCAGCCACCAACGGCACTAATAACAGAGTCCGCCGCAATCTCCACGGGGTTGCCGTCCACAATTATAGATATTACAATATATTGTCTGTCTGCTCAAATTACCTCCAATCACAGACATTACCGGCCGCTTCGCTAATTGTTGATAACATTCCGGCCATGATGAATTACCTTACCTCTTAATCCGGTTTTATTAGGAGTTTAGTCGTTTGGCCCCGGCAAGGTTACGTTTGGCGGTTATTGTTTCACCGTTCCATCGAGTATTCTGCATATATTTGTTTGAAGATTTAAATACTTGTCAATTAGATATTGAAACAGAAACATTTTTAAAATCTTCTTGATAAATTCTGAATGAAGCCCTACTTTCTTTCTGAAAACATATACAGGGTGTAAAAAAAGAGTATAAAATATTTAAGGAGGTAATAGTATGAACCAAAATAAGCAGAAAAGTCTCAATAAACGTGGGTCCGCAAAGTAACGGTTGCGGAGATATGGAATGTTTTATGTTTTTTAGCCCCTATTTTTTATTTTGCAAAAACGTTGTGTATTTTCTTATAATAGTTGGTTGATGTTTAGTGAAATAAACAGTACGTATTTGACAGTTGTTCTCAGTGCACAAGTTTTCTTTTGCTATGGCTGGTTACTCTAACGCAGAATTAACAGACATGCATTTTATGTATGGTCGTGCTGATGGGAACGCCACCGAAGCGCAACGTCTTTATATTGACGCTTATCCAAATCGCCAGATTCCTTCACAACGCATGTTTGGAAGAATTCACCAAAGATTGCGTGATACCGGTTCCTTGAGCAAACAGTGCCATTTATTCGGAAGACCAAGGTCGGTATCCACTCCTAGAGCAGAAGAAGAAATTCTAGCACTGGTAGAGCAGAATCCAGGTACGAGTGTGCGGAGAATATCAGCCGAGGTAGGAATTAGTGGTCCTTTTGTTTGGAGAATCCTTCACGAGCAACTGCTTTATCCATACTATTTGCAACAAGTACAGGCCTTAAATCCAATAAATGATCATCAAGCACGTTTGGTTTTTTGCCGCTGGTTTCTACGGCATGATGCTGAAGACCCTCGTTTTCTTGCAAACATTCTTTTTACTGATGCTTTAATAGAATCTGGACATCAGGCACGTTTTTCATTAAACATTTTCCTGTTGTTTTACTAAACCGATTAACAGACGCTGCTTACCTCAACTTTCTGCAGAACACACTGTATGAGTTTTTGGAAGCCATTCCTTTGAATCAGAGGCAACAAATGTGGTTCCAGCATGATGGTGCTCCAGCTCATTTTTCCATGGCCGTTAGAGAGCATTTACACCAAAATTTTCGACATAGATGGGTAGAAAGGGTCGGACCTGTTTTATGGCCTCCAAGATCACCTGATCTGAACCCTCTAGATTTCTTTGTTTGGGGATATTTGAAGACATTAGTGTATGGTACTCCTGTAAATAGCCTGGAAGAGGATTAATCAAAAGTGTCAAGTGTCAAATCCAAACCAAGGAGGGTGTTTTCGAAAGATTTCGAATATCGTTGAGACGAAGATGTCGTGCCTGCTTGGAAATGGACGGAGGGCACTTTGAACATGTTCTGTACCTTTGTTTTTTGTTTGTTAAAAGCTTCCTTTGTCGGTTTATTCCTAATAAAATAAAATGTTTCAAAAACGAATAGTGGTCCATATCTCCGCAACCGTTACTTTGCGGACCCATATTTATTAAGACTTTTCTGCTTATTTTGTTTCATGCTATTACCTCCTGAGATATTTTACACTCTTTTTTTAACACCCGGTATACAATATTTTAACTGCAAGTGTAGTTCGTCATATAAGTGCTTCAAGTGAAAATCATTCTTAAAAATCTCAAATGTTTACGGAGATATTAAGTTTTTAAAAAACACATTTTGAGGTCTGCTGATAGGCCACTGACGTAATCTAATAAACTATATGATTTACTGAAGGCGAGGTTGCCATATCGTCTGTAAGATAAATAATTTTTTAACATAAATTCCATTTTTTTAGCAATAAATACCTAAAGTAAAATTGGTACGCTACGCAATAATATTAACTCAAACTGTAACTGCTTAACTGACCTTACCATAAACAATTAAAAAATAAATTGCTGTAAGTTTGATACTGCCAATTAAAGTATTTAGGAAGTTACGTTCTTGCTGAAAAACCAACTATTTAAATAGTTATCTACATTTCACAAATTAATATACACTGTTAGAAAATACACAAATTATCCCCTTAAATTATTTTATGAAGAATAACAAAAAACTGATTTTCACACACCACCTTAGAGTTAATTTTCGCCAATAACCTCAAAGAAGGTGTCAGTGCTAACCATTTCGTATTTCGTAGTGCTTGTAGCACAATTTAAAAATACACAAAACATAACCAGCTTGTATGCGTTCAATATCAAGAGAAGGCAAAGTAAAACATTTAAAAGCAGTGCCAATAGCATGCAAAAATAGCTGGTGTCTTAGCCACAGTAACAGGTAGGTGTCAAGGCCAGTAGGCGAAATGTCCGGCACCAGCCCCTATGCTGTGATTGATAGTCATAGTCAGCGAGGTCGACGAAGAGGTTATGTTGATACTGGTGCACTGGTTCGGGTTAAAGGAATAAGCTGTGGTAAATGCGAGGTACAAGGGGAAACAAAACATGTAATATTTGTGGAAAGGGATTTGATAATTTCAATTCACGTAAATTGAAAGATAATATGAGGTACTTTTGCATCTTCTGTAATCGAACTAAGCTAATAATGATTTTTTTAAGTAATGCATTGCTTGACGCCTCTGGTTTGAGAGCTGCGGTACTAACGTATAACGTCGTATTTAAATCGTCTTATTATTTTCACGGGTAGTGTTTTTCTCTTAGGTGCATTGTGTATTCAATTAATATTATTCGTGAAATACAGTGTGATTAAATGAAATATGGCGCATTATTCAGTCAAAAGGTTGACATCTTATAAGCATATTTGTTAAGTGATGATGCTTATTGATAACGATAACGTATTGTGATAAATCAGTTGGAGTGTAGTAAAAATGCATAAAATGGACCAAATTCTGGATAACTATGATGTATTGGTGATGTAGAGGATTGGCAAAGGGGAGGAGATGGCAGTTAATATTTTCATAAATTAACATATTTCAATGATTAAGTGTTTGACATGTCTAAAAATTCTAGTTAACTTTGTTGGAGTCTATTCGAAGACATTAGTGTAACACTGGCAATGCTGTGGAATTCACCATGACTTAATAATATTAGTATCGGAGTGGGATCAGCGGTCCTCAACAAGTTTGCTATTGAAAAATCACGAAATGTATTTAAAATTTGACTTTTTTGTTCCAGATTTTTTTTGTATAAAACTATGAATTATGTGTTCTACACAGAGAACTGTACTGCTTGTTAAAATATTTGTACTTATTTAAGGTTCACCCTGTATTTGAATATATTTTGGATATCGGAGGGTTTTGGAGCGAGAAATTCAAATTTGTTTCTAATTTTGACGCTACTAGTAGAGGGTGCCAATTATGGCACATCATCCATTTTTAAATGGCACCATTTCTGTACGGCTTAGTGGATACATCTGACATTAAAACAATTCTTCTTTATATGAAAAAGGCGTACTTTTGATACATAGTAATTTTCTGGACTTGTTATGTCGTGATCTCGGTAACTGATCGCTGCCAGAAACAGAATCAAAGCGCATATTCCTAGCATTAGCCGAGATTCTTTGACTTGCCTTGGTTGTTCTCGGGCTAGGCTCAGTGGGGCCAGATCCGCTATAGGTCGGAATCGTCCTTCGAGTAATGGTGGTTTTCCGAGACGTCCCATAGCCGCCTCTGTAATTGGTCGCATCCCATTCTTCCAAACGTTTTGCCGCTTTTCACTGTCTGCATCTTCAGTAGTGACTCCGCAAAAGCTTCACCTCGACTGAGGTCCTTTAAGTGTTAATTTTCAAGTTTTCTTCAGCTTGTGATACAAATATGTGCAAACTACGAAATGCAGAGATATTTTAAATGAACAATTACTTGAATACAATGAATGAATAATCAAATATGAAAGTATATTTTATTTTTCTATAATTGAATCAGTGGCGTACTGTTTTTATTGTAAATAAAATAATATTGGCACAGGGTTTCTACGCCACTGGTGATAATTCGAATACAATTTAAACATACTGAATAATTAGATCTATGTTATCCCATTACAACCTAGAATGCTTGTTCACGAAGGGTTTCCAAGTAAATAAAAAATATAGTAAACATTTCGATATCTTTGACAGCCTGTATCTCGGAAACGGTGAACTTTTATAAACAGATATATTTGGGTAAATATCATTAATTTTGACTGTACACTCGGTTTTTCCAAGCATGTCAGTGATACCTGAGACACCCCTGTATATTTTTTTTATTATTTTTGTAAATGTAATGTCTTAAAAACTTTATAATGCTATAATTTAAATCTTGTGTGTGACGAAACATAAAAAAACTATTTTTAAATAGGTAGAACATAATGACGTAGTTAACTATAGAACGATTTTTTTTCCTGTGCGTTTCAAAAGTAGTTAATTTTCAATATGGGTTTATGTAAAGATGACCTACTATCAAATCTGTTTGTATGTCAATTTATATCAGGAACCCTGGATTCTGGAGAACATATTGACATAATAATTGCGGATTTTGAAAAAGCTTTTGACAAGCCATTATGTTTTATTAGCGACATTACATCGCTACGTTTAGTTTTTCAGCTAATAAGACTTACGGAATCAAACTTTTAATCAAACATAAATAAACGATTTATGGATACATTTGAATATTTTACAACTCATTAATTTACTACCATTTCGAGTATTCCGCAAGACACTAATTCGGTACCGTTCTTGATTTCACTTTTTATTAATGACTTTCCGTCAATGGATTCATGTGAAAAATTGCAAGTTGTAGATGACTTGAAGCTCTATTCAATAGAGACATTCATGATAATACGTACATAAATATTATATCGTTATCGTATGAATTAAACTAGTTGTTCCTTAATTTTGTTGCCTATGATTATAGTCTGACGGATATTTTATTAATATTGTTGAGCTATCCAGAGATTTAGACTCAGAGATAATTTTATGTCGGGTGCATTCTAATTGTATTTATACTCTTGCTCGTCAAGATTTTGTTAGGTGGAAAATGAAATACTTTATAATATGGTATACTTACATCTAAAATCTACATCTTCAATGAGTTTGTTCAAAGGTAATTTCTTTCATCTTTAAATTTTTGATAAAAAGAATCAGACTTTGCTTGATTTTGTATAATGCTTCGTTTACTAATAAAAGTCCAGAACATGATTTTCAGTTGATTTATTATTTTGTTTGATATTATTTTCTTATTATTAAAATAAATATCAAACAATTAAAAATATCAAATTTAAGGGCCACACATTATACGATTCATTGTACTACAGGTTGTACAACACGTCGGAACGACAGACTGGATTCACTTTTGCCCATTAAAACTACTGTTTGGTGTGTGTTGTATAACAAATCGTTTTACAGTTATTATTTTATCGTCTTCGCGATGGCATCAAGTTTGCCAAAAGAAGCAGTAGCTGCAATTGTGGTAGTATTGTTAAATGAAGATCAGGAATCACCCAAAGAAGAAGAAAACGGTGCAAAAATTGGTTGCAACAACGGCAACTGTACTCCCATATGAACTGATTACGTGAACTAAGTGCCAATGAACCAGCAGATTTCAAGAATTACCTACGAATGGATTCTTATAACATATTGTTAGAATTGGTGCGCCATAAAATCATCAAACAAAATACAAAGTTTAGAGACGCGATTAGCTCTGAAGAAAGATTAATTGTTACACTAAGATATTAGGCAACTGGAAATTCTTATGAAGACCTTAAATTTCGTACGGGTATATCACCTCAATCCATTGATCAAACAATTCCAGAAACATTCTGGGCAATTTACGAATGTTTAAAAAAGAAATATTTAAAATGTATGATTATGATATATTTCAATAAATTCTGAAAAAAACTTCTCATTATTTTCCATCTTTATAAATTTTGTATATTTGCAACGAGCGATATGGTTTCGACAAGTAGCGCTTGCACACAAACTATCCAATCTGGTCGTATGTACTACCACATTGTACTACAGATTTTCTGCATGCTGTACTGCCGTACGATACAACCGCGTCGTACTGCGGGTTGTACTACAACGCCACTAACTATCCAACCGTTGTTCCAACGGTCGAATCAACTTCGTGTTGTACAACCTGTAGTAGGTTTTTGGCAAACTAGAAGAAACAACGCTGTAAAAAATGAAAAACATGTAATCGGCACATTGGATTGTATCTTACTTACATTAGGTAAAAAGACATCATTGTACTAATCACAGTTCACGACAGAACGCCATAAAATAGATACATCAAAAACGAAAAACGGCAACAACCTTCTCTTCTGCTCACAGAAATGACTTATCATTGGTTCATTCATTTCCCTACAGTACAGTAAACAGCTTTTATAAAATAATTTTGATTATCTTTAAAATAATATTCTGGTTATTTTTCATCGCATCTGGAATCTAAGATTCAAATATTACTGATTATAAGCGCCACACCTCCACACCCCGTATATTAATTAATATATTAAGTTACTAATCAACTAGTGAATTAATTGAGAATAATTCTTACATTACAAAATTTTTAAAATTTATTCCTCCAAGCAGAAAATAGAAAATTACCAATTTTCTGATTTCAAATATTACTATTGTTAGAATATGGATAAATTATTGCTCGTTTTAATAGTATTTATTTTTTCAATATGAATATTATATGGTAGATTCGTTCCTATTATCTCTAGAAGTCATGAATTTTAAATCTAAAAAGAAATACACATTTACTACATAAGTTACAATTACCCTTGACCTGTCATTTAAGAAGTTCAGCGCTGAAACTGGGCAAAGATAGAATAAAATAATCAAATATGTTTTCATATGAAACGGTGACCTGTCCGAAGGCATCAGTAAATGAATATAAAACACAATAATAACGGTATGGGTGGTCTGAAATGCAAATAACCCCGCCTTTATTTGTATTGTATCCACCCAATGTCCATTCATCCCAACCAATTAATATATCAAATATTTAAACTTTTTGAATTTACATTCCTGATATCCCATAATTATTTCATATTTGCGCCGGAGCTTTTACGAACAATATCTCTAATTAAAAAAGAAAAGCAATAAAACTTCCAGAAATACACCAGTACGTCGCAATAATATCAAATTAAAAAATAATCAAATTATTAAAGTTTGCAGTGAACTTTTATAATATATAATTAATATCCAACTTGTAGACAGCCAGACTCGTAGATTTATATGTAATAATTATGAGCTACGATTTCAGTTAGTTCGTAGCTTTTAATTAATCGTAATTATAGAAAAATAAAAATATAACAGACGATTCGCAGCCGCATTTCATTATTCCCAGTTTAATTTAATTATGATGGTATCATTAATATCGTGCCTTTTACGTCTGTTATTAGGTAGATAAAAAAACACGAGGAATCAATAATTGTGTATGCTCGTAAGTGTAATTCTTATAACGGGTGTTGGTGTAAACTGCCATCACCTGCTTGTATTAAACGTAATTAGTGCGAACGTATTGGTTTCGTGATGAATTTTTTATTATAATATGCAAGTATGTTCGACAAGGTATTTAAATTAAAATACATTGCTACTTTTTGTACCAACCTCATACATATGTAAAAATCATAACGATTTTTTATAAATAGTGCAGTCACGCACATCCCTAACTAAAAGTATAAGTATTCGATTTTCTATATCGAGTTACTTGAAAAATTGTACCATTTAGTCGCAAATCATTTGTTAGAGAAGTTCCATTTACATATACAAAGATATATTATGAAACGGTACGAGAAACAATGGATAATGTTGCGAAATAGTTAAATATAGGAAGCCAAAGGTGTTACTATTTTGAAGCAGAACCGGTTCTACTGTATTTTGCATCGCAAACAAACGGACTACTCAGCTTAACCAAACTCATTTTAGATGCGCGATGCGCGGTAGACTGTTCGTGAACAGACTTCACTATAATAACGATAAAGCCTAAAAAAATTACTGTGTATTCTGCGCAGTAATTATACTCGATTGGAGTAATTTAAATGGATATAGAAACAAAATCACTTAATTTGATCATTTATGTAAATTACCCTTTTTAATGTTAATAGAGAGAGATAAAACTTATTATGTGACAGGTAATTTATGATTTGTAATATGAAGAACTAAATATCCTTAATGAAAGATATAAACAACTTTATTAATTTTACTATTTATAGGTACAAAAAATATGCATAATATTTTGTCTTGGACGAACCGGTCATAAGCCGAAGAAGAGATCAATGTATACATTTAAAGTCATTAGAAGATTCTTCACTAAACGAGAACGAGATTAGCATGGTCCGCGATGCGCCTAGACAGCGACTGCATACTGCGTTTCTTCCTTTCCAGATCACACACATTATGCCTGCACCAACAAGCACGGACCTGCAAAGTCTGCTCATGATGTTCCCATGTTATTTAATGAAGCATTGCACACTAGACCTGCACTAGCACGTATCGTCACCCGCAACGACCGTCACAGTAGGTCGTGCTGGTGACCTGCAATTTTTATGATGGCCGCTCTAGTCCGATGCAGAATCTGTTTCTAGAAAAGTTACGGAAACTGTTAGAAATATTCAACCAGCTAAGATCTAGATGTGTACTTATCTTAAACAAACTGCAAATCTTTCGTCAGCTGACACTGTTCTGCGAAATCTATTTTAGTGCTGTAGATGAGAACGATCCAAGAGTTCGAAATTTTTTTTTGTGACATTTGACTGAACAAAATTTCGTTGATGTCTCGCCAGTTCAGGAAATAAATAATGAATTCACCATACAGCTTTACCGTTTTATTGATAGGGTGAACCCAAAACTTTTTGATTTTCTTCGCTTCTTCCGAGCTACAATCAACTACTACTTAAAAACTTCGAAACATCTGTCACACACATAACCTGCACAAAAAGGTACTGGTCCGTGCTGGACCAGCATGCGAAGTCGTGCAGGTTTGCAGGTCCGTGCTGTGCTGGTATGTGTTAATATCAGTTCATATTCATATGGGTTTCTCAAACCTTCTTCCTTCAAATGGTCTAAAGTATCTTCTTTATTTCAGAGCGTTCTTAAGGACTAGGTTAATTTCATTTGATTTGATGATTTCCTAAAAAAGCATTTTTAGTTTTCCCATTTTTGTTTCCAATCATCGGATATATTTCGTGTTAAATTGTGCACAGATTTAGATATAGACAAGTTTTTTTATTAACATTTTATGTACATGGCTGCCGCTGAAGCCCAATTCCGCAAAATGGTTTTTACAGAACCGAAGTTGTTATTCCATGGATTACATTTGCATTTTATTTGTTTGTTCGATATATATGCAGTGCACATACCTGAATTCTGTTTTTAGGATTACCTTTTTATAAGAACGTTTTTCTATCGTGTATTTGGAACGGCACAAATAAATGTCGCTTGCAATTGTGTATTGGTAAATTATTCATAAGACAATGAACATGGTCGTGCAAAGCCTTCAATACGCTGACTAATAAAACAATAGCGAGTTACATTTATGAAAAATATACATCAATTTCGTGAACAGAAATAATGTATTCAATTGAAATTTTACAAACGCTGGAGACATGAACGTGAATATCGATTACTCTTTCTTTTAACAAGAAATAACCGTAGAAATTCCGAAACAATAAATATCTACATTTTTTATATTTCGTCGGTACCCTATTCACATATATTCATTTTAGTAAAAAGTTGGAACGTGCAAAGAATAGTAAATCTTGTTTGTGAAATAAAATATTACTGAGTTTTACCTGGAATAAAGAATTATTACTGGGACATACACAACCTACTCTATTTTGAAACTAAAACTGCAAAAATCAATTAAAAATCCGTTTTGTGGAAATCATAATATAATTTACTAAGATTCATCCGGTCTTCGATATATCTTAAAGTTCTTAAACATCTCTGAAGACTAATCTAAAAATGAAGTAGGAACTACTGTTGCCCCGAAAAACTATAGAATTTTGACCCATTTTAGAAAATTTTATTGCATTCTATAAAAAAAATTGGTGATAAAAATTTGACAAGAGCACCACGATAGAAGTGTTAAATTTTAAAAATGTTCCTTTGTTTAATTCTTGATTATTAAATTTGTAAAATGAGGAAAAATCAAAGTTCGGTCAAAATATTGAATATATGTATCTATTTTATACCGTAGACTTGGATCTTTGTTGTCTGCAAATATGAAAAGATGCAATAATAAAATAAATGTAATATACAGGGTGTTACAGAATGATGCTAAGAAAATCTAGGAGCAGGTTCTGTTTAAAAATAAGAAAAGAATTTACAGAAACATGAGTCCGGAAATGCCTCGTTTTCGAGATACAAGTTGTTTAAAAATGTCGGTCTTCAGTACTGTAGGTTTGATTTCAAACCGATTGAGATATTGAGATTAGATTTGGTACACAACAGTGTATAATGATGGCTACTTTTACTTGTATAAATTTTTCTTGTAATATACCAGCATCAGTGTTGTTTTTGAACTGTTTAAGTTAGTTTTAATACACTTTTTTTACAAAATATGGTGAATTACTCCTTTGAAGAATTGGCCGACATATATTTTATTTATATGGAAAAGCAAACGGAAATTTGAATGAAGCAAGGCGTCTTTGAGCGCCAATTACCTTGGGCAAATACTTTTTCAAATGTTCATAGAGGTTGAAGGAAACGGGAAAAGTAAAAGGGAATTTTGTAGATTTGGACCGCAAAGAATTACACGAACAGTGGAAAATCAAATCAAATGTTTTACAAGCGGTTCAATAAAATAAGTACAAGCGTTTGGCACATGAATTGGGGAATATGAACCATGTTTAATGTATGGCGAATGCTCCAACAGCAGCAGTTATTTCTTTATCATCTGCAAAGGGTTCAAACCCTCACTGAAAATGATTTTCCAGTCAGACTGCAGTATTGTCAATGGCCAAGCAAAAAATGCAGAAAATTGGCCATCTATTTCTTTTATTTTGTTTACGGATGAAGCTTCATTTACTAGAAAAGGTGTTTGAAAATTCATACATTATTCATGAATAACAACACCAGCAGCAGTCAATGTGTGAACAGGAATTATTGAACATTGTTTGGTTACAGGAAAATCTACCTATCCTTAGAAGCTGTCCCTCTTAATGTTGGCTGTCGTTTACGGTTTATACTCGATGGGGCACCTGCTCATTTTAGTCGCAATGTAAGAGACTATTTAAGTCTTAGTTCCAAGGAAATAGAATTGAACATAGAAAATAACATTCAATCTCTATCAAATCACTTCAAAATTCCTTGTCTTAGTCTCTATTGAAGATTCAATAAAAACAAAAGTAATTTTGGTGTCTAATACTGCTTAAATATTGTTACGAAAGTTCACCTACCATTTTAGTTTGTTAATTATGTTGCTGTTTGTTAGAATTAAAATTTTTGTAATACCTTTATTTTGACGTTTTCCAGAATCTTCGAGGCTATATTCTGTTTGTTTCTCGATACGTTCTCGAGATCGCAGAAATTTTGAGAACTCTAAAAACCTATATAAGCGAATCGGTTTCGCCGTCACAGTCAGTTTATATTGAGCAGTCGAAGGCGATTGACAAACGTCAAAGTAAAGTGTTGACAGTTGGGAAACTAGTTTAAAGGATATTTCTTGTACAATCAACAGTGACAATAAAGTTTGTTTGTCTACGTGACGTGTTTCCACGAAAAGGCAATTTCGAGGTTACAATATAATAAAATCAAAACGTGAGAAACATCTCGAATTTTCTACACGGGTCTGGCATGAAGATATGATCTATCCAGTTCCATCTCGAAGTCACGACATGGAATCAACAACATAAATGACAGCACTTTAAATGTGTTTAGATTGATTTTAACTTATCAAAATGTGTTTGATAACTCAGTTCTTTAACTTGTATTAACTAATATGAGTGTTGCCAAGGCTTTTTGTGTTGTCCATTTACAGAAAAACAAATTTACAAATTATTAGTTAGGTGCAGGTTACGGTGTTGGTGATGTAAATAGGCGTCTCTTTCTTGTATTTTTGCATTTTTGTGGCATTTGTGGGTCGTAGATAAATAGTGTAAATACTCTGTAGGTAATGCTATAATATTATTAGTCATGTGGTGAACTTACGGTATTGTTAAACGTAACTTATTCCTTTGTTTACAATATATAAATCCGCTCGTGACAATTATGGCGACAATGCTGTTGGACAAGTATCAGATGGTTTTGCTTGAGGTATTTATAAAATTATACCATCTGATGAATTAAAAGTAATGACTATTTAACATTATTAATTTTTCTAAATTAATTTAATCAATTGTTATTCCTATTTACTGATTTCATTTCTCCTCAAACCTTTTTAAAACATCCTTATTTATTACTTTTGTTTATTATATTTTCAGAATAAAACAGGTAATTAAATCCATTTGTCTGGTGAGGTGCTCATCTATTTTGCAACTTTATTCAATACCAATGTCTATTTAATACAATAACATGTAATGTCACAAATGACAAATTAACTCTTCTAAACTAAGTACTGCGTTGTCCGAAAACATGGCTATCATATGCAGATATGAACTAAAGCACACTGCTGTAATTTAGATATACACATACGAACGGCGTCTGACGTCACAAGTATACGCTCTGGTGGCGATCGTTTTTAGGCTTATTTTTCCACGAAAATGTCTAGGACAAACGCGATTTGGATTAAAATAATACATTCTTTCTTCTCCACGTATTTGGAAAAATCATGCAATTTCCCCATTGTTACTTGATTTACCCCCTTAAAAGAAGAAATTTCTTCTTATGCAGTTTAATCCAGTTTTCACTGTTCACTTTTTTGCAAGGTTTGATTGTATGATATCATGCAATCGCAACTACTTTTTTTTCTAGATATACCGTGCTGCAATAACCTATGATTAAGACACATCACCCTTAGGCACATATCTTAATTTTTAGGTGAACGTTTAAGCTCTTAGCAAGGTCTCACAGAGTGGCAGCCTCATCGCTAGGAGGGGCACCAATTTTCGTCATTGGTGAACACGTTAAAACAATTACTCGTCAGAAATCAAACTGAGAACAGAGGGAAAATGCAAATGACATGCATCAATTTGTGAAATGACCAGATATTTTGTATATGAGATATTTCTTCAATTGTATCGCAACGTGTAATTCCGCTTCGGATTATAATAAGATATAATGAGTCGCTGCCAATCGTATTTTCATTTAAATAATGACCGTCGATAAACAAAGAGGAAAAACAAAGCAATCCGATATAATAAACGATTGCGAGTTTTGCCTGTATATATCTTAATACATAATTAGACGATGTTATGAACAGTAGCCACGGCCCCCAGCTCAAGACGGTTTCAGAAAAATGTATAATTGCTTTAATACTTCACAGAATGCAGTAATCATACAGTGATATTTTATGTAGATATCAATCCGCAGTCGGACTCTCTGAACGCATGTAATCTTTAGTCAAATTGCATGTGCCTTCAGCCATCACGGTATATTTTACCTGGACTGCCATTGCTTTTCTTTGGGAAAATAACATTAAATGCCGTTTCTGGGATGAAGAACGAATCGCAACTTGATTAGGGTTCCTATCCCGTCTGATAATGTAAGCATTAGGCGCAATTATAATGACCACGAAAGGCAAGATAGCCTACAATATCCATATTACAAAAATGTGGAGATACTACCGCATTAGAGGATTTTGTTTATGTTCGTTTCGATCACGATTAGTTCTTCTATTCGTAGACGTTACATTACGAACTACACAGGACCTGTATAATGAACCACGATAATAGCATTTACTTACAAAGTCAATGATAATAACTATAAAATGACGATGTAAAATAACTTTTTTTTTTTGGCGTTTTACCTATGTCATTGTGTTATTTTGTAGTGGGCCTTATATATTTTAAAACTTAATTATATTATTATTATTTTTTTTAAATCACATAATTCTAGATCATGAATATATTGATTACAGGATGAGAAGAAACAGAGATATACAGTTGTATTCAACATAACTTAGAACTAACTTGTTCTGTTATTAATCTTTATATCAAACTCACTCACTTTGAGTATCTGAGTAAAGTAATGGTAGAACGTAATCTAAGAATATTTATACTAAATTACTGTATTGAAATTCAGTGATTTCAATCTATTTACCTTAGATAAAAATGTAACAAAGTTTGTATTTCTATAAGCATCTAGTTAAATCTTTGATATTAAGTTTTTCAAGGAAAGAATTATAAGATAAACCAGAATGTGAATAAATACTGTTAAAGGTGTCTTTTAATTTATTTCTCATTTTTCTCACAGATTTTATTAATCACATTTATAAACTGCAAGATTGATAATAACATCCAGTCTCTATCATCAATCATTATTCAGGTCGCTTCTGATTTTTTTTTAATTTCTCTCTACCGAAGTCTTAACTAAAATAAAGGGAAAACATCTCGGCGACGCCTCTAATTTTCTGCACAGTTTTAGCGGGAATACGAAGACCACGCAATGGAATCAACAACAGTACCATTTGCTTTAAATAACTGCAGTTTAAGGAAATAACTTTATATTTTGGTTCTTCTTTGGTTGTTGTTGGTTATTGTCTAATAAAACAGTCAACCATAACACATTTTTAATATAACCACTTCACAACAGATAAAACATAATGACATATTTTTCACTGTATTTGAAAGGTTTTTTAAGCAGAATAGTTAGTTTCACACAATATTGTTAATACCTAAAAATATAAAAAAAATAATTACATATGTTAGTTTGTCAAGTTACAATATTTCTATTTTGTAGATTTAATTTTATTGTGTATGGGAGTTATATTATAATGTTTGAATCATTATATCAAGAGGTTGTATGATCAATTCATGCATCAGCAGATCATCTACGTGGATGACTACGAAACCAGTTTGCAGATAGGATGGTGGAGTACTGTTTTAATTGTGTGTCTTCAGCTATCACAGTATGTCACGGTTCATTACTAAAAAAGAGAGATACTAGGAAAACATGTCTTGGAGGTTCACAGAATATGTGTTTGGATGATTAGGTACGTTTGAATTTAAGTCTCCTCATGTTCTTCGGTCACTTAAAGTGTTCAGTCCGAAATAGTTAAGTCTGTCCTCATAGGAGATATGGAAAATAGAGGGACTTCACCTGGTGCACCTTGCATGTGCTTTATATAGGTAACAGCAGAAACTCTCTATTAGGAGATTAAAGAACTGAAAAGGTAACAGACATACAGGCCTATGATTGAACATTCAGGTTAGCGTAACCGATGACAGTTAAGTTACGATAACTGGGTGGACATACCTGAGCTCTTAGCCGAAATGGAAAGATCGCTATAATCGAACCACCAGTTATCTGTGCTTGTTATTATGGCCAGATAACCCTGTCATGGCAGTTAATTATTTAACGTACGTCATCTGTCATCACTCATATGCCAAAATTTAAATCATAGGTACTTAACAGTGGGTACAAGTGGCAAGAAGTTTAGGGCACATGAACCAATTCCAATATGAAGAAATGCTAAATTTCATTAACTGTAAGAAAATATTGTTGGGAAGCAAAGTAAACCCAACGCATGCTAATATAAGTAGGTACTTTGGCAAATTTTTGAAGTACATATAAATTCTTTAGTGTATGGACCGCAAACAAATCCCCAACTTAACTTATTGATACAATTATTTAAATTATTTTAGATTCATGCAGAGTTGAAGCAGAATGTAAAAAGGAAGAGCAGAAAACTTCATCAGGATCAAAAACTAGTAAAACCTGGATGCACATATTCAATATTTATACACAGTTTACGTGGGTAATCAAAAATGTACCTTTAGGCATGCGATCTGTGCTACTGTGTCTGTGCTAATTACAATTTACTACGCCTTCGTGGAGTCCATGTTGCAATATATTATAATTATAGGAGGATAATATAGGATGCTGCATATCAGTGTTATCAAAAATACATAACTATCTAATAAAAATAATATTTAAAAAAGATAAAATGTATTATTTAAACCTACTCTTTATAGAATCTAAATTAATACCAATAATTAAAAACTAGGTACCTAACTTTTGTCATTGTGGCTTTCTCCTATTCATAAATTAATTATTAATAATATTAGGTAATAATATATATTTCTCTTTGTTTGTTAATATTTATTTAGGTATCACTATCATACTCAGAATAGCAATCTTTTTTTTAGGTTGTATTTACTGTCAAACTATTAATACCGTATATTACTAATTATGTAAAACTATGATATGGCAATAAATTGATACTGAATTGTGCTATAGACAAATAATAATAAAATTATACATTATATTAATATGCCAAATGTCATACGTCAATTGCCAGAAATAAAATTAAAATTTCTGACCAATAAAAAGCTCCAGTTAATTTAACGGCCGGTTATTTCAAGCAGTTTCATAACTGGGTCACGTGATCATTCTCAAGTTAAGAAACTGGGAAAAATAAACTTGACATGTGTGTCAATCATACGAACTTCTGATTAACCTACCAGTTACCGTTAACAGGCCTGTTAATGCTAACTGAATGTGTTCGATCATAGGTCCGATAATTTGCTCTTTTATTGGTCGAAGATATGTGCTCGGACCAACTTAATTTATTATTGATGCTTATGCCTAGACTCATCTGGCTTTCCACTGCTCTTATCGTGATATCACCGATGTGGTAAAAGGTTGAAATCTAGCATTGTGCACCTGTACCTGTGCAATGAGCACTTATTGGACATACTATTTGATCAACTCATATAAATGCAAAAACTTTAAATCATGCGATGAGTTGATGTAATAAGGAGGGTCAGATGTATGTTAAGTACAAGATAGGACCCAGTACCAATTCCCGAGGAACACCAGATATTACTAAATGAGGATCTGACAAAGTATTGCTAACGGCGCACTTGGAACGTTCTGTTAGAAAGAAATGGAGTTGTCTGCTTCAACAAATCACCTGTAATCCCGAAATGATGTAATTTAACTGCAAGGCGTTTTGGTGGAACACCATTGAAAGCCTTGGAGAGTTCAGATACAAAACAGATTAACAGATTGGTTGTTGTAGACCCACAAGGTAAAAAACCATACTGAGCCTTAGGAGCAATAATATGGTTAAGAAGAAAGTCAGTGAGTTATTATTACTAATGTTTTAAAGAGTTAAGTAACAGGCGAAGAATAGCTGCTGTGTTGGAGGCATTTGGTCGGGGTCGCCGATTTGTGATTTAAGCAATCGGAAGAATCAAGTACAAATTTAGATTTTAGTTTAAGCACCAACCTATATAAAAAACAAGAACCTGCTATCTCCTTCGCTACCGCCGTCTCCTATAGGTTGACAATGGAGCAATTAAATAAAGATATTAACAAAAGTAAAATCTACACATTTATTTCTCACTCTAGACCTTGGTGGTAGGGATGATAGGAATTGGTGAAAGTTGACTTCAGACCTAGAGTACTGCACATCTGGTGTCTCACTTCGACGGTGTAATTTTGCCAGGTGGAGCAGAATATACATGCTCTCTATCTTTAATAACTTTAAGTTAACAAGATAATATAATTTACTTAAATATTCAATAAAAAAATCAAATTAAATAAAACAGAATAACAGTAGTTATATGTTAAATTTTCCTTATTAGGAAATCTAGGTGTACCAGTAGTAAGTATTCAAAACTTGTGAGCTTGTAAAACAAGTCGAAAAATTACGAAAACCTTAGTACAACTTTTGTCAGTGGCGGCTCCTAAGGGAGATACGCTCATTTAAAGAGGTAACCTCAGAAACAGTTTTTAATGCGTATCAAAACGGTTCAACATTAAGTCTCGAAATTTTGGTGAGATATTAACCTTGACGTGCTTAATAAGTCTCATAAAATACATTTCAAAATTTTCTATAGGGGCGTGAGAAAATGCAAGACTCAAGGACAAATTTAATTATATCTTTTCAATAGTTATTTTTTTCTAGTTTCTGCCTTGAAAATATTGTAATCTGAAGTATTTAACATAAAAAAGGTACTCTTGTTAAATTTCAATAGCATGCACCGTTTTCCAGTAAAATTGATTTCAATCATTCTTAACGTGCCCCACATTCAACATCCATAGCCAAATAAATTAACTGCAGTGTGCCATGAAGAAAACAACTAATCTGACAGTCAAGTATTTTTAACACTTTTAACAGTAACAATTAAAAACAATAGTACAAATAAAAATACCGTGATATAAATAACAGAAAAACAACGCCTTTCGGTGCAAAGGAATATTTTATAATTGGGTACATTTCTATACCATATCGGTGTGCGGCTGCTCTTGCGCTCCCATGACACTCCACCTAACGTCAAAAGTATATCTACATACTGTTGCATTTTTAAATAATTTTTATCTATTTTTGTTCACTATAAAATAGCACCGCGTAGACTCAAATAACACAATTTTCAACCTAAAAATACTTGACATTTCTGTTAACTGTCAGACTAGTTGTTTTCTCCATGGTACACAGCAATTAATTTTTTTGCCTTTGTATTGGATGTTAAATGTGGGTCACGTTAGGAATGATTGAAATCGATTTTACTGAAAAACGGTACATCCTACTGAAATTTAACAAGAATATATTTTTTGTATTTAATACTTAATACTTTAATATTTTGAAGTCAAAAACTAGAAAATATTAACTACAAAAAAGATATGACTAAATTTGTACCAGAGCCTTGCATTTTCTCACGCCCCTGTAGAAAATTTTGAAATGTAGTTTATGAGATTTATTAAGCACGTCAAGGTTAATATCTCACCAAAATTTCGTGACTTAATGTTGAACCGTTTTGATGCCACGCATTAAAAACTGTTTCTGAGGTTACCCCTTTAAGTGAGCGTATCTCCCTTAGGAGCCGCTATTGACAAAAGTTGTACTAAGGTTTCCGTAATTTTTCGACTTGTTTTACAAGCTCACAAGTTTTGACTACTGTCTTTTATAGAATCGTAAACTATGCATTTAATTATGTGATGATCTTTAGCAAAGTTGTGCATGAGTCCACGAAGGTTTCTAAGTTGGTACGACCAATTTTCGACAGAGGGCGCCACTATCATTCCAATGGATTTCATATATTTTTTTCGAAATGAACAAAATCAATAAAATGACTCAAAATGAATTGAATATTTGTGTAATGTCTTTCCTTCAAATTTATTTTAGTTGGTGGCGTAGCAACGCGCGCAGGATACAGCTAGTATTCAATAAATGAGAGATATCAATAGATTATTGTATTGTAAATTATTATTCTGTAAATTATTCTGGTTACCAAAAAGCGAGATATTTAAAAAATAGAAAGTTCTTGATTAGCACGTGGTCGAGAAAGTTGAAGGTTATAAAAATATATTTAATTTAAAATATTAAAATTATTGAATTAATCGCAAATGAATAGAATAACTGATCTTAAATGAATTTCATACTAAATAATAAATAAATAATTACCTCCCAAGATAGAATATTCACTTTCAATTGATTTTCTCAAAGGTAAGCAGTGCGCTTATAATTGGAATCGAAATGGAGAACTGATTACTGCTAGAAACAAAACAGGAAAGGGCAGTTTACTACTTCCCTTCTGGTTTTATTAGAATTTTCTCAATAAAAAATTAAAATGCGATTTGCTATTCAATCTTAAGTTGGTAATCATTTAGGAAATTTTTAAATTTATGTTTATGCAAGTATAAGGTATCAGTTCTGCTCCCCTTTAACCACGTCGACTTTGTGAAAACCAAGAATTTGACACTTCGTTAACCTCACTATGTTTGTTTGTTTTTACCTTAAATACTAAAAAGCAAATAAAATCTACTGGTGTTTACATAGAATATTTAAATAATAATTATGTTCGTTTCATACATATACATATGCAGGTAGTCATAATAAATTTATAAACATAGGGTTACTAGTGAAATTCAGTTTTAATAAATACATAGTATGGTTTCAAGTTAACTTATGTTGACAATGGTGGAGGAAAATTTCACAAATTGTAGAGGTCTATTGCTAAAAAATATTAGAATATTCTTAACTGCAAATTAAGAATGTTATAGAATGTTTTGGCAATTATTGACTATAGATCCAATTTATCACCAACATAAGAAATAAAATTTAAACGAGAGCGGATAACCCTTATTCCCTTCCCAATTATAACCGCCGTTTGCTATCCAATACGCATGCGAATTACGATCACGCATTTAGAGAATACTCTTATTGCAGTTTGCTTACTACGCTTGAAGCGTAACGCTCCATACGAGAACGAGTTGTAATTTGCGTTCATGGTGTTAACAGTTAAACAAATTGTATAATTTATTGTGTAATAGTAAATGTTTGTGCCTGTTGTGTATTTTCCTGCAGTAGAAAAATATGTTTAGAAAAAAAAAAAAATAAATTCTTAGACACATTTAAATATAACCTATACTGTTTATTGTCTTTGGAAAATACTAATCGGATTAAATGTTAAATCTTTACAGAAGTATTTTTTTTATTAACTCGAAATTCTCATTTTAATAGATGTTTTCTTTTTTTATTATAAGGTGCTCGAAACAATTACTTTTGATAATTGTTACAACCGTTACCAAAAAAACCTAGTGATTATTTTAATGCCATTGATTTAAGAGTTCTAGTAAACAGGGTGTCCAGAATATAAGTGCCGTAATTAAATAAAGGTTTATATATCTGACCAAAAGCAATAAAGAACACATATGAAAAAAATGACGAATGGTTTATCTACAAATACATTCCAAAAATAACAGTTATCACCTGTATGCTATTAGATGAATGATAAATAATTCTTTATGCTTGCATAAGCTCCTGATCTTCATTTTTGTGCAAATATATGTCATTGACAATACACAAAATGTTTTATAATAATTCAACTATAAACAATACTGGTATTATGTTTACTACAATTATTTCGAATGAACAGTTCGTAACAATACAGATCATCAATCGAGTATTGGTAATTGACACGAAACAGGTCGGGGAGGGTTGAGTTCAAACCGTTCCAATACCGACATGAGAAAATGCTCTATATTATTAGTACTATCGTGCAATGCGATGGAAATTTAGACATGACTAGGAAGTGCATTTTATAATCTTTAATTTAGTATTTTGTCAGACATAGCTCAAATTTGCATATTATATTAAACGTTAGTCAGCCCCGTTTCAGAAAATCACTATTATTTCCGTTTTTACTGTCGAGAGATAAATCTTATATTGGAAGATGATACTGGAGCGAGTTCATTAAACTCGAGGATATCCAACTAATTTATTTGTAATGCGGAAATTATTTATGTTAATTCCTAGCTGCGCTTTCCTATCGTTTGTGATTTCATATTCTTCGGTTCTGATGTATCATATAAATAATTGTTATTCAGCTGAAGACATATATGTAATTATATTAAAACGCTGTGGATCAATGACGGATAAGAGATGTGGTATAGGTATCTATTTGGTTTTTTTTCTGAGGAAAGGGTTTTCCATATAATTTCTCAATTAAATAGTAAATATATTTAAATACAAGGCGGTTTAAAATTGTTAAATAATTCGATAAAATTACCTACTACTGTATAATTTTTGGGAATAGTATTTAAGATCGAGTAAATTAAGATTATTTTATTATTTAACACAATTTATTTGCCAGTAATGTATACCGGGTGACAACGGAAAGTGGGAACACGCTGTAACTTTTTTATGACTGCTGATAAAAATTTGAAATTGGGTGGGTTTATACTAGATGGTGCCATTAATTCTTTGAGGTCTTCTACATGTTATTCAATGTCAAATTTCGCAACTAGTTTGACTGACGTGTATCTCTTAAAATAATCAAGAGGAGCGAATCACGGAAGAGTTATCAGTGTAAAATTACAAATATGATACATTAAAATAGAGAACTGTACTCTCACCAGTATCTAATGTTCAATTTAGTAGGAATGAAATCCGTTATGCAAAAATCATAAGCGGTTGAAGATGATATGTGTGTCCCATCAACTGATACTTCTACTCATGATGCAACACAAATTAATTTTCAGGTTTTATTAAACTTCTTGTACATCAACAAACTATAGAAATACAAATATGTACATTCAATTAATCACTAACTGTCGGTAATTATTTCATATCACTTAATCAAATTCGAAATCTCAACTAAAACTCTCAGCTGGACTGACTGATCTTTTAATACTTGTATAGATACAGTGGAACCGGTGGGAACGTCTAGAATATTTTTTCCAATTCCAGTGCGAGATCGCGATTCTTCCAGCCGCTTTTTGAAGTTCATGTTATAACTTTTCTCGCTAAACTCTATTTAGGTCTGTCGCTGGTGGAGCAGTTTAAAGCGTCAATTTTTGAATCGTGTTTGCCATCCGCCGCAGGTTCGAATCCTGCGACCGGTAAACCGTAGATTACTATATTTGTGGAGAGAATTGACACATTGATATGGTAGGATGGAAGAACGTTGGCCTGGATCAGTGTGAGAGATTGACACCCGTTGGCGCATTTCTCTAATTAATGAGGTTTGCCTCATTCCTGCACCGAATGATGGTTAGGGCCTGGGCATAAATGCGGCCTGCTTAATAATAATATGCCACCCCATGTCCCGCACATGTTTATCGATTGGACTTAATCATTGTGATTATAATGAAGGATAGAGATATTATTATTTATTACTATTATTATTAACTCACCGGTCTACTAGTGGCGATCAACAAATATCACAGTGAGAGTTTTCGTATTAATTGTGGAATCAGTATACACTCAGGGACCTCTCACTTCAAAATTTTGTACAACTACTGCCATTCTGAATGGTGCGATCAAGTACTACTCATAGTATTTCTAATTACGGCTGGATCTTGTCAAGTACTGCCAGGTATTGTCTTATTTTTCTCGGTCCTGCTTTAATATCATAGATCTCAGCGCTACCTATTATGATATTTTAAAAGTAGTAATAAATTGTGTTTTTGACTTTTTTAGCAAATTTTAACTTAGAAAATGCTTAGATACGTAAATTAAAGAAGCAAACATTTTTTTTAACACTAGGAGAATATTTCCAACGTTTTAATTAGAGCCGCATTATTCATTAGACTGAATAAGCTAGTTGTAGTCTAGGCACCCATTAAGGATATTTTATGATAACATAACAGTTGAAAATGATGTCTTTTTTCTCATTGTAAATGACTTGTCAGCTTGGAAATTGTTATACAACCTGGAGAAAACTTGTATAATTGACACAGTGAAGAGATATTCTTTCGAACATACTCAGATTTTTTTTAAACTGTCCCAACAAACAGCTATGAAATTCATTGGAAATGTGCGTATAAAGACAGCCCCCTTAACACGGAAATGACCATTTAATAAAATGATTAAAATGAAGACGTTTACAAACAATCTATATCTGTTTAAAATTCTTTAAAAAAATATTATTTGAATGGGCTGAATAGTGGACCTATGTCAGTTTTAGTCTAGAGCTCAATATATAGTTAATCCGATTCTGGTCATAGCAGCAACTGCATAAAAGCATCTATTACGATGTTACAAAGGCGACAACATATTACGTTTTGAACTTTTTTCTATAGATTCTATTATGGTAAATGTTTTGATACCAAAATTACAAAAGTAAAAAATTATTTAAGGCAATTTGTGCTTCAGCATTAAAGCACCTGTTACAATGTTCTGATTGTAGAGACACATTCTAATTTGACTTCTTTCGATAGATTCTAATGTACAAAATACTTTTGATACCAAAATTGCAAGAGAAACATTAAATAATTAGATGAATTGGAAATGTACGGGGTTAACTATGACTTAAGTACAAAAATTTTAACCACGTGTTCAGGGAGGTCTAAAAGACAATAAAAAACTTATTTCGGAGTTCTAGCTCGATGTTTCAAAAATGGGTCAAAGCCCTCTTTTCCTACGAAAAGTCGGCACCTATGACAATAAATCATCGTCCGAGATGGCTAGATATGTCAACTACCATGCGGTCGTTTTTTGCAGCATTGTTAAGTGTAGTAACGACGAAAATAAACATTTTTATTATTAATAATAATAATGTCTAAGTACCTGATAGATAACAGTTAATCCGGTTAGATGCAGTATTTTGTATTCGTTCTTTCGTGGCACACTGCCAAAATTATATTTTCACTCCTTGAGAATTCGTCCTAATTATCCACTAACATATCCGACATAAAACACTTTATTTAATTACTCTAAACCATTTAAAATTAGTCACTTTTGAAATAACATAACCTAGAACACTGCATTGCTAGTTGCATACTCTCCAAACCTCAAAGAACATGCGAAATTAGTTATTTATAAGGGTCTAAGAAACATATTTACAGAACACTGTAAACATCTTGGGATGATATAGTTATTTTATGCAAACATCGTCGATTACTGTTAATATTGTTGCTATTATTAGTATTAACAGAATTTAATTCCTCAACAAAACAAGAAGTTTAAAAATTACGGTACTCTGATTAGTTTGAAATAATCTTTCAGTACTTGCTTTTCGCAAATTTAATCTTTCGCGTATATTTTGTGTATTTACAAACATTGTATTCAAATGCTTAGATAACGGATAAGATGCTGATTTTTAGGAGGGTTACAAGTGCATATTATCGTGTGGCAGCGTAATACCAAAGATGTTTCTCGAGTATACAAAATACACTATCGGAAAAAATTAAGGGATCAAAAAAAAAATCTCAATTTTTTGCGATTTTTCAAATGGCTGTATCTTTGGTAAAAATGGTCGTGTGAGTGAAAAAAAAGCAATTTGAAGCTTGAAGTGTCTAGTTTATGGATCTTGCGATAAAACAATTTCCAAGCAACAATTAGCGCAAAATCCTAATGAATATCAAGGAACGAAAATTTTTCGAAATTTTTTGCACTCTTATTTTTAGTGTATGGACTTCAAAAAAAATTTCAACCTAACCACTATATAGATTGGATAGGTTGTTCATTTAGCTTCAGTTTCTTTTTTTGTCGGTCTCTATACGACCATTCCTCGCTGAGTTATCAGCCTTTGACTGAAAATGCGTCATTTTCTCTTCTGTCAGCAATATCTCAGGAACCAATGGACGCTCAGAAAATGAAAAGGAGGTTTCGGAAACTTGAATCCATTATCTACAATGTTCTGGCATGTTTTTTCAGGAAACAAATTTTGTTTCATTCTTAACATGAAAAATTTCGAAAAACAAGACTTTTTGAGGTCTTTCAGAAAATCTCGTGCCACATTGAGAATATTGGGAAAATGACTAATGTTAGGTGTGCATCTTATAGGCCATTGTACCCATTTCATTTTTTTTACAGATTATGAGCTCTAAAGGCAAAACAACGCGATCCTTCAATATTTTCAAAAATTCAATCGAATGAAACAATAAAACGGCTTGATGGATCAGGTTGAAACTTTGTAGGGCTTTTGAGGGTACAATAATGGCCTATAAGCTGCAAACTTAACATTAGTCATTTTCCCAATATTCTCAATGTGGCACGTGATTTTCTGAAAGACCTCAGAAAGTCTTGTTTTTCGAAATTTTTCAGTCATGTTAACAATGAAAAAAAAATTGTTACCTGAAAAAACATGCCAGAACAGAGAAGAGAAAATGACGCATTTTCATTGTGGTGGTAGTGGAAGATTTCATTTCATTGAGTAGGGATTTGAGGTGCCCCCTACGAATAAGTAGTATTGTTGTGGTCATTCTTTATCGTAAAGATGTCTATTGATTTAATTTCTTCTTCTTACTCAAAAACAAAGACAAGCCATTTTCTAATGCTGTACAAATTTGACAAACAGAAAAATACGTTAACACGAGGTTGAAGGAACACAAGTGCCAGCAAAAAAATAACGGTGACAAGTCAACAATTGTGGAACATATCGTATATAGGACGATCAATAGACTTGGATAACCAAGGTAGAACATTCTGGTCAAAATACTACAGACAGTGACTTCAAACCATGCGTCGGACAGTCATAGACCAGTTCACATATTATATAAAATCCTAGTGATGACCAGATGAGATAATCTCCAATTTTAGAGTTCTTTCTGAAGAAGATATCGATATGCTTCGAAACTACAAGAAGCTTTAACCGATGACGTAGCAATCAACTCTGAGTTCCACCATTGAAACTTACCATGGATGTCTGCAAACCAAGCATTCTTCCACTACAAAAATATGTAATTCCTTCTGTAAATAACATTTTATTTAAGAAGAAACAACTGGAACTTGAGTACACATTTTGGCGAGTTAAAGAAAATCCAAAATTGTGCTTTAAAGTGTGTATTGAATATTTTTAAAATCTTAACTGAGCGCTTTCGACTAAATAGCCATCATCAGATCTAATCCTAAACTATCACAAAACAAAAAAACACTTTTGGATTTTATTTAAAATTTTATTTACTTCACAAGTATTCATTGATTATTCTGTATATTCATTTGTGTAAGGTTTGAAGTAGTGATTTTATTGTTAAGTTACACATTTATTAATTATTAATGATAACCACCCACATATTATTTATTATCGGCCTTTGAGCTTTACACTTTATTATAAAGGTACCTACGCTAATTGAAATCGATTTTGCTAATATAGTAGAAGTTACACAAGTTTGTTTTTTTCGTATTTATTAAAATAACGTATGTAGCTGACGCAATATGTTAAAAATGATGCCTTTAAATTTTATATGAAGCGTTTTCGATTACTTTTCTGCTTGATCGGTTCATTAGGAAAGCTTTTCATATTCGGTCGAGGACGCCCATCAAATATTCATAAAAGAAGTGATGCATGTGAACCGGGCCCGGCTGGTATATAAGCAGCAAAATCCGTCCGAAGCACTTAAAGAAACAATAAGACGCTACAAGTATGTTTTTTAATCAGGAAACAGAGCGAAAGACATATTTAATTTCCTATCTACAATCGGAATACATAATAAAAGTGAGTTGTTGAAAAGTAAGATTAACAATTGCATGTCTGAATAAAAGAGGAGGGCAAATAAGGCAAGTGGATAATTTCTTTGGCAAATGCTGCATCCTCTGAATTAAACATCGAAGGGCTAGAGAGAGAAAACTTTAACATAGACGCGGTTACATCACGAAACGTCGTTTATATTTAAATTTTTATCCCGTGTACCGTATAGTTAGAAGAAAGAGATATGATTTGCTAGTAGCTCCCAACTTGGTATGCATTTATGTATATATTTGCCGAGATATTTCAAATACACGACTGGCGGCCATCTTGAATTGATTTCAAATCAATATGTCATTATATTAATTCCGATAAATAACGAATGAATGCTTACCAACCTCTGCCATTACACTGAATCGTGATTTCGCGTTCTACGTATTTGTGAGTTTTAAAAAATGACAGTTTTTATTCAATTCCGGACCGCCCCTCGCCCCTTCTCCGGCCTTTTATGGATACTCTTATAAATATTGATGGATTTCAAAGTGACCGTAAAACGAGTCTCATTATTTTTTATTGACGACGATATGGCATTTTCAAACATATTTAAAAAAGAGCGCCTTTTATTTTTAATCCATTACGTCGATATAGGATAACGTGAATTTCGAGATAATTACTTTAATTGACGTAGGAAATGGATGCATTTTATATTTACCTGAAGCTCCGCCTATACCTGCTTGTTACGACTATGGTTTTTTTCTATTGCACTATGGATGATGAATTAACTTTTTGTAGATAAATAAGCGCCCGCTACAAACTGTTTGTTATACAGGGTGCCTATTTTCTTTCTTTTGCAAAGGACATTTTTAATTTTTAGAGATACAAGATCACTCTTGTAGAATTTTGTGAACAATGAGATTTTGCCACCTCCTAAAGTATTCGCTGAGAGAAATAGACCAATAAAAAAGTTGTTCCTGTTAATATTGCAATATCATGTGCCATGGATAATAAAAATTGTTTTATTAACATGGTTTTACTACCAAAAGTTGACATTTTGCTAAAACAATAGCACCTTCTCAATATTCTCTATTTTTTTATCACTTTTTCTACTAATGTTAACTATGATAACTTATTGCACTAGATAACTGACTTTAGTTGAGGTGTACTTACTTACAAGTTACTTATAGCTAGAAGGCTTGAAACTGCGCAAATAAAAATTGTATAACAGTAGCTAGATATTTTACTAGCGCGTAGTAATCCTAGCTAATCTACGCAAAAGCACGAATACGTAGACATTTTGTGCAGAATATTACAACAGGAAGGACGGACTGCCCGTCTTTCATATTCATTAATATCAGCGGCGGCTGATGAGATTTCAGGTGTGTCATATTTCAATAACCAGACATGGGACTCAAACCAAACTTTAGGATATATGTACTGTAGCTATAAAGACAACTTTTGTAGATGGAGAACCTTTTTGCAGTTTGCGAAAAAAAGTTTAAAAAAATCGCTGCCTCACCTAGGAATTTCCAGATTGACTTCTTCAATTTTAGTGAACTATTTTTTTTTCATAAATTATATGCAATTTTATCGAGGTATTTCAAATTTTATTAAAAAATAATGATATTTGTAGAATTTATAGCGTTTTGAAATTTATAATCTATCAAATTTTTTTATAAACTATTCTAATATTTGCTGCTGTTGCTATAAAACTAATCATCCTAGTATAAAAGCCTAACAAGATCCAATACAAATTTTTGCTGAGGTGGACCTTTGCAAAAATGCAGCAATAAATCAAAATTAAAAAAAAAACTTTTTAACCGCTAGTAAAAGTTTCTTTAGAAAAATTGTTTTTAGTGTGATAGCAACGTAACTTTTCCGGAGCCTATTTAATGCAGAAATTTTACTGGAAATAACCGATATCTAATAATGGCTAATTACAGTGTTTTTTACTGTATTAAAAATGTATTTTAAGCTAATATAAATAAAATCTCCTACAATTCCTATCAATGAAGTCATATGTATGCTCTCTGATACCAAACATCTAGGTATGCTAATGAACAATTCCACAGACAAAGCTTTATTCAATAATTATCTAAAGAAATTAATTTATCTAAATTTACTAACCTGGTTTAATGAAAACACTCTATAAATATCTAACTTTCACTTTTGACAGTGGGAACTCGAAAATTCAACCACAATAGATGAGATCTGACCTATTTCTGCATATTTAGGATTGCTTCTTCAGGTGGTCTGCTTTAAGTTTAGTCAAATATATAAAATACAGTGTTGTCATAAATTGTAATATAATGAGAGTACAGTCTTGCTTAAAGTTAAATTAATTCACAATTCAACATAAATAGTAATAATATCCTGGAATTATAGGTCAATTTAAATTGAAACATACATTTGTTTTTTTACGTACGTTTCGGGTTTTTTATTAATACCCATCTTCAGAAAAACTATTTAATACATGAGCATTCATACTCATATTTTCCACAGAATTAAAATTTGTATATAGAAAAAAGAAAGTATAATTTTTGTATTACAAACATTCAAAGGATAGAAGTTTATCTATATTATCTATATAGAAATGTAATGGTGATTAAATGTTTTTAACTGAAATCTACAACAAAGTTTGTGTGGTTCTAAGCCTTGACAATTTAAATAAGTATAAAATGGTGTGGTAATTGCGACATATATCAATCAAGTATAGTTAAATGTTCGTACTGCTACCTACCTTCCTTTATTTAACGGCAGAGAAACAAAGAGCGGATAGTTAATAAGAAATTAGAAACTATCAGACGCATGTGTACTGCATTTCTAACAGGTCACAGGACCTATTAGCAACTTATTTAAGGGAATTTATTTAGTTATTCAAATTACTGAGTTTTCAAGTTGTTAGGTTGTGATCTCGGCCATCAGTTACATCAAGGTTGTCCAACATTGTTTGTAAAAATCTTATAGAGATATTCTTTAAACATGAAAATACACACAACCGAGTCATTCCTACACCAACGAAAAAATCATGAAATGAAATAACACATACATAGGTTATGTGATGGCACTGGCGCTGGATAGACCACCGCAACTGGACTGGAACATTGAAGATCTCGCTGGACTGCTCTAGAACATTCGAGTGGCCATGCACGTGTTGCGGCAAGAATTCAGACGACTTACGTCACAGCTGACGTTACGCAATTGTTTTTATTGACAATATAATTTTCGATATTTTGTCGCGTTAAAAAATTAATTTTTTGCAATTTAGTTAAATATATTGTGCAAATATTTACTGTAGTTTGTATACAGGGTGTAACTTTGAAGGGGGGTCCGATTTGGAGGGGGGCACTCGTGACCTTTACAAACACATATCATAAGTTGGTTTTCCTAAATTCTGTCACAAAAACTGATTTTTTTTGCAATTTTCATAGTACGTCGCTGGGCAGACAAGCACTGAGCATATCTAGTTGTAGCGTCACCAGCATTGTTGCCATATTTAATTATTGAAGTGGAAGATGGAAAAAGAAGTTCTATTAGAAAGCAAAAGGCCCACGCCACTCGTGAGGCACTGCTTTTTGACACATACATTTGTTTGTAGTGGGTGTTCGCTTTATTATTCCATATAAACAAAAAATAAAAAATGTATTCCTTTACGGATGACACACTATAAAACAGAAACAAGTCAACTAACAGAAAACTCAATAATAAATAAATACATACTTAATCCTTTTTACTTACTTAGAGTCTTCTTCTACAGCATTTAAAATCTATGGTTCGAGATTATTACTTTCCCAATTTGTTTTTACTCAACATTAGAGTATTGCCGTTCATAAATCCAATAATCTCTTAAATGTTGAACTAATCATACAGACATTTTCTTATACGGTACGTGTCTATCGCGGCAATCCATCTGAAATCGTTTTCTTGCAGCCGCCGTCTAATTTTGATAAAAAACGAAGCTTTAGACATATTAGCTCTTCCTTAATTTGTATATATATATTTTTTCATAATACCACATACACTTGGTAACAAAAACTGACCTTTATAAGGTTATTATACACTTATACAGAATAACACATTCCACAAAATACCACTTTAAATTATTACGAAATTGAACTTGGTAAAATACAACTCTGCTTTAAACAAATTCTAATTCGATTTCAGTAAAAAATCACGCAGGTAATTGGCTTTCTCTCTCTCATATCTGTATATTTTTTTATATAAAACAACCTAGTCTGGTTTCGCGCATGAAAAAAGAAACTAAAGCAACCACATTTTTCAAAAAGTCAACACTGATAACAAAAATGGGGTATTCTCGCTTCTTTCCAAGTAGCGCTGAAATTTGTTAAAGCAAAAAAACCTTTTAGTGTAGTGCTTAGTAAGAATCGTGCAATCAGATTGGCAAAACAATTCAATGAAACGAAAATTGTCGAAAAATACGATATAGTTTCAGTATCGTATCAAACAATTGCAAGGTCACATTAGTCAATATGTATCCAAAAAATTGCACCACAAAATAATTGAAATATATAAATATTTTTCACTCTGCCTAGATGACAGTCAACTTGTAATTTTTGTTCGAATTATTCGAGAGGATTTTAGTGTAGCAGAGATCTTATTCCTCCCCATGGTACAACTGAGGATACTGATATTTTATTTTTATAAAAATGGGAATAAGTACGTCATGGAAACTGGAGTCAATATCGTAAAACAATTTGTTGTAAAATTCTTATAGTTTCCGAGTAAAAATTTATTAAAGTTGTAATATTTTCAACCTTTACATCGCTGGGCTACTCATAAGCGATTCCTAATATTGGAATCCGATTACTTGTTGTGGATATTAAAGTTTTTTTGCAAGTCTTTACATTAGTTTTTCAAATGTCAAAAAAGTTGATGGATATCGTTCTAACGTATTGCGATGTGAAAATGTTTTAGCAGAATGATTTCCCGGTAAACATGTGCCAAATGCAGCTACTTTTACCATGGTCTTCAGAAAGTGCAAGTGTACTGTAACGCGAGGGAAATTTCAAACCGAAGCGTGGAATAGAAGGATACATGAAGGTCCAGGGCTTATTGCAGCAGTGTGGCGTATCATACACGAAGCTCAATTATATCCGTACCATGTACAGTGTATGCAAGCATTAATACCAAGGGATCGGGCGAGGAGGATTGGTACCATAGCCGCCATGATCTCCTTACTTTATATCATTCGGACTTTTCCTGGGGATATTTACAAAATGAAGGTATCGCACCGAGGTGAATACCTACTATTGATGATTTACGCAAACGTATCATAGTTGCTGCCATTAACTTACGAGTTCAAAACGGACAAGAAGCAGAAACATTTGTGTTAGTTTGGTAACTGTGTAAGAGGGGTCAAAATCTTGTTGTAGCATCAGGTATGTCAAACTATTTTTTTAATAAAAGCACAAACCAATTCTATTAATAATCAATAACAATAGCGGCAAAATCAGCTGAATTTGCTGTATGAAATAGGTGTTATAAAATATAATTTATTTCTTTCCTTGGGTATTTCTTTCCATTTTTTGTCTGGTCACCGATTGCATGCTTTGCCGCCTTCTCACCAATTTTCAGCACCGTGCATAAGTGTATTTTTAAATCATTTTCGAACTGCCCCTTTTGATTTTCTTTTACAATTTTTTTTAGATAAGTTTTGAATTACTCTGTATATAAGTATAATAAGGTTGTACCAGACTATGGGGGATTCGATACATCCCCTCTATTGCCACTGATGGAGAAACTGAAACTGGATTTGCAGAATTTCCTTAAAAATTAAGTGATGTCCGACACCATGGATCTAGAAAATCAAATTGTAGATGCAAAATTTGAATCAGATCTTGCACTTTGAAGAAATTAAATTTTCATATTGTGTTTTTTTTTGTTAGTCCCAGGAGAAAGTTACCTCAACTTGCAAAACTTAGGCCTTATGATGGGCTTCAATGCTGGTATCTTTGCGAAAGCACACTTACTCAGTTGCTTCGTTTGTCAAAAAGTATTAATGTTAATAATGACACACTGGTTAGTGAAAACCAACATCCCCAAACTTCCCTCTATTTTTTTTGTATATTTGATACTTTTTTGAATAAATAAAAATTATTAAACAAACACGTTTTTTTGTACCTATTACAAATCACTGATAAAGTTGAATATAAAGTAGTTTATAACGAATGCAACCCTCACGACCGCAATTTTATTTACAGCAGCCCTTCGGCCACTTGAAGTGGTTACATCATTACTATGCACCTTCCTAGCCTCAGCTAGAAATTTCAGCATTGGATAATAAATACACATTGTTTATTATATTTCAACAAATAGCATAATACACAATTAAAATATATAAAAGATTCCTCAGCGAGAAGTTAATATATTTTTAAAAATAAATGTCATAATTTAGGAGGGTATGCATTTAAATTGTAGCTGAGCTCTACCTGCCCATATTTATTTCCCTGTAAACTCTTATTTTCATGCCGACCTGTAAACTCGTGGTTGAGTCTGACAAAATAATTGAGTAAAATTTTATCTGATACAAAATCACGAAAATTTATAAAATATTTACGGAGTAATGGTAGCAATCTTACGTCAACCTTTTTAAATCACGTAAAGTTTGAAATATTTTATATTTTTCCTAGCTGTACTCTAAGAAAATTACAAATATTATATTGGTAATAAATCCTTCAATGTAAACCCGTCGTTATTTTACTAATAACTTATGTATCAGTTGTAAGAACGCTTACTTAAATTATAGTCTATCAACGATGTATTATGGAAGTTATAAGGACAAAAGGTATTTTTCCTTTTTGTGGTTATTAATTAAACCCTTTATTTGCTTCGGCAGCTATTTTGTTTTGTTGAGATCTGTATTTATCGTTTACCATATCGATTAATAAAGCTGACTAAAACTAATACATTGAATCAGTTTGACCTAAAATAATAAATTGTAACTGATAGCACTCAAGAAATGTATAAAAAAAATATTTGATTCGTTGTTTTGTACTCTTACAAATTTATAGCTTCTGTAATTGACTGTAGTTCATCTCCAGAGTTTAGTTTTTCTCCAAGTATCAACTGAGTTTTATGCAAAATATTACTAAAATAAACATGTAACAGCAAGTCAAAATTTGATGATTTTTGTAGACAAAAGGTATTCTTAAGAAATATTGATAGGATGCACTGTTCTCGAGCAACATCGATTTGAAAATGTTACAACATGCTCTAAAATGCATCATCATCAGATAGCAGCATAAAGTCTTCAAAGCGTGCCTTGATCAATGAACGTTTGTTGCAGATAACAAAAATGTTAAGTATTCAAGAAGTTTTAATTGAGATCCAGAACAGTATTAGTTGTTAGTAAGTAGTACCTAATGGGAATTGCATTTTTTCAAATCAATGTCACTAAGAAACTGGCTTACGCCAAATATTAAATTATGGATTGAACTCAAAAATGCAACATATACTAACTACTAAATCTCGTAACAAAAATATGATTTTTGCCGGTACTTAATAAATTTAACCAGTTCTGTACATGTTGCACTTATATAAACCATTGTAGACATAATTAAAACTCAGGTGATTGGGCAGTCATGGCTAACTATGACTTAGTACAAATATTTTAAGAGGGGATAGGAAAAAATAAGAATTAACACGGAATCATCTATAAAAAATTTTTCAAACTTATAAAGCGAAAAACAAATTTTTTCAAAATATATAATCGCCGTCACAGGCCTTCTGTCAGCCGCGAGGTTAGGTATATTCGGCCATGGTGTCAAACGTAGTGACAGGTTACCACGCTGACACGTGTATCAGTTTACCTCGCCTTAAAAGAAAAAAATATTTACAATATGAAGATTATTATTGAATGATTTAATAAGAAACACGATATGAACAATGAAACAAGTATTTCAATCAGAGTAGGTATCATAGTATACAATTTTTTTTTCATCTGCAGACGCCATCTGCCATCTGTAGGCCACTGATGCAAGGTGCACTTCACGGCGATAAATTTTTAAACTTTTTGTGTTGTTGGGTAATTAAATTCTGTTAATACTAATAATAGTAACAATATTAACAGTAATCGACGATGTTTGCATAACATAATAAGTAATATTTGAAACTATAACATCCCAAGATGTTTACAGTGTTCTGTAAAAATGTTTCTTAAACCCTTAGATAAAACTAACTGTGCATGTTCTTTAATGAACAGGAGAGTATACAACTAGCAATGCTGTATTCCAGGTTATGTTATTTTATAACCGTAATTTTAAACGTTTTACAGTAATTAAATAAAGTATTTTATATCGGATATGTTAGTGGATAATTATGACGAATCTGCAAGGAGTGAAGATGTAGTTTTGGCAGTGTGCAACGAAAGAAAAAAAGAACGAATACAAAATACTGCAGCTAACCGGATTAACTGTTATCTATCAGGTACTTATGCATTATTATTATTAATAAAAATGTTTATTTTCGTCGTTTCTACACTTGACAACGCGACAAAAAACGACCGCACGGTAGTTGACATATCTAGCCATCTCGGACGATGATTGATTGTCATAGGCGCTGACTGTCTGTAGGAAAAAGGGTTTGACCCCATTTTTTAAACATTGAGCTAGAACTCCGAAATATTTTTTTTATTGTCTTTTAGGTCTCCCAGACCCTCCTTGTAAATAAAAATATATAATTAATATAAAATATTAAATGTTTATCGACAGGTACTTATCCTGCGTCTTGGAAAGATTCGAATATTCTCCCAATTCCGAAGAATTCTAACCCTCAGACTCTATTTTATTATCGACTAATAGGTATCCTTCCCGCTATGTCCAAGGTATTGGAAATAATTGTACGTAAACAATTGAATAATTATTTAAAAGAATGTAAAATATACATCAGATTTTACAGAAATGCAAAGCGCCACTACCGCATTAAGTACTTCAAGACACTGATGATATATTTCATACTAATGAAACACCTCCCTAATATTGCTCGACATCAGCAAGGCGTTTGATACCTTCGCTTATATAATTTTACTGAAAAACTTGTAATTCTTCGATACTCGTGATTTTCTACATTTATTTTTCAGATTATTTAACAAATCGTAGGCAGATGGTCATTTTACGTTAAGGGAGTGCCTCAAGGAACCATACTTGGACCGTTTCTAGTTTCATATACACGTGGATTTAATTCTTTTTTTTAACTTACTGCAAGATTCATCAATATATCGATGATACGCAAGTGCATTTTTCATTTGAACGAGAAGATAACATTGCTGCTGCTCATCATGTTAACGCCAATTTGAAATATATTGTTTCAGTTACTAACGCTTATAAATTGTTATTAAATGGAGCTAAGACGCAGCTATTATTTCATAATGAATGTAAGAATTAGGACTTGTTATAGATACTGATCATCGATTTTCTAGTCCTATAAATAATCTAGTACAAAGCTTTTTCATCAAACTTAAAGTTCTGTATAGGGTATTTGGATAAATCAGTACAAAACTTAACGCGGTAAAAGTAAAGTCAAAAAAAGTTCTTATAAACTTTGCTTACCAAGACATGGCCCTCCAAACGAGTCTTATCATTTGGCTATTTTTTTAAATAATTTTCTTTTTGATTAAGATAATGGAATGAAAATTATAGGTAATAATCATACTATAAGGGTCTTTAACTATCATAATAGTATATTGTGCAACGATCATGTAATGATGTATTAATAACCATTACATGAGAGTTGCATACGCTATTTTTTCTACACCCGATAAATAATCAAAAACCATAAATTTTATATTTTTATTGAACACAATAGGTAACAGTAATTATTCGTATGAACTGCATTTTCTGCTTTCTCCGATATGTGTGGAGGAGTCGATGGTAATTCTTCCATATTGCTGATATCAGACATTTTGATAAATTATCGAAGTTTAGCTAGGTATTTACGAAAATTTAATACGTACTGATTTTGACATCTAAAATAATTACATAGGAACCTAGGATAAACGCTAAATGCACAGCATGCTTGATTGAAAAATTATGGGTTTCTATTGATTAAAAATCTGTATCGTAATGGCTATCATTATGAAACGGATTATGGGCATATAAGTGCATTGTTATAATACGGGTGTAGAAAAATTTAATTAAAATCGGTTATAAATAAGGGTAGTTTTCTAACTACCATAACAGATATTTTTCGAAAATTTTTTATTCCTTTGAATTATCGTGCAAATAATATTATTTTTATAATGAATTAGACTTCTCTAAAGAAAAAAATTCTCTACTTTTTTTTTAAATCTGCGTAGTTTAGACAAATTTTAATTTTTTTTAAATAATATATGGTTCAGAACATCACATTTTGTAAACACACATAGCAGACATCTGTCATGGTGACAGTTTCGTGATTTTCATTTTTTTGTAATGGTCTGCATTCTGAAAGGGACCTACGGACGTACTTACAAATTTACTAATTAACATAAAAAAGTAAAAGAGTAAAGAAAATCAATTTTTAATTTGAATTTTAGGTTATAACTTTCAATCATAAAATGATGAAATACAGGCACGTAATCTTTTTAGGAAGTTGAATCGAACACGCTGAAATATTTCATGTTGAATTCGTACGGCATCGAAAGCTTCACCAATACGTTGCCGCAACTTCTCAATGGTTGCTTCATCTTTTGACTTCTTCTTCATGCACTCAAATTTAGAATACTCACTTTATGCATATACACTTTGTATATTGTTTTTAAAGTAAAAATGTTTATTAGTATTAGCAGAGATATTACTAGGATGAGCAATTATAGCTCCCCGTATTGCATTGCTCAACAGTCCCCTACATATTTTTAAGTTCGTCTAAGTGAACCGACTCTTATACTGAATTAGTTATGACTATTATCGATTATTTGTAATTGAATATATGGTTTTTAAACAACAACGAGTTAAAAATAGTAGGTCTTAATAATTAATTTTAGAATTACTTAGTGAAATAATTACTATTCGACGGAAACTAAATACATGTTAGTTGGCAGTTAATAATTAAGATGCTAGATAAATACGAGGTAATTATATTTCGATTTAATTATAAACTTCGTGGTTTTCAATATTCATGAAACAAAATGAACACGGACGTTAATTATTATTGATAATTTACTGCACCTAAAAGTACTATTAAAAATTAAAAACATTGAACTGAGCAACTTCGTTGTATGTGTATGTGTTTATGTTAGTTTAGTGCTAATAATTATAAAAAGTTTTTTGAACCTTCATTAAATGAACTTAATGGTGGCCATACTCGATACGGTTTATCGGTAGGCAGACCTTCCGGTTAGCAAACCGTAACGTTAGTGGCTGTATTGCCAGCGCTTGAAATTGTGCCTTCTCGTATGCAAGTCGAACTTTGTATGCGTGAGGGGTGGACCCGGAAAATTGGCAGAAATTCTGAAACTTTGGTGTTTTATGTTTTTCGGATTGTTAAAACCGGGAAAAATTCCCAGCAGCAGAAAATGGGCCGATTTTTTCAGTGGTAGACATTTTGTAACTACTATTGGAGAATTTAATAATTTCAAATTGTTGGAAATAAAGTCATCGTATTTTCTGTTGCCCTGAGCCCACTTTTTTAAAAATTATAAAAAAAACTCAAGAGTTTGCTTATGAAATTATCTTTTGGTGGACATCCAGTGCGATTTGCAATGTAAGTCTTAATTTCCTCGAATATTCCTCGTAATGAAGAAACGGTTTATTTCATGATAATATTAAATGATTCCATCCCAGTTATTCGTATAAAGTTCTGGTCTGAAATGAAATAAATCATGTGGGGTAAGAATTGTGTTTTTTGAGTCAAGTATTTCATTTTAACAAAAAAGGCGCAAGTTGTCGCAACTTTTCTCTCTCTTGTTCACATTGTTGCAGGATTCATCTTTTTGGAGATATCCAAGAAGTACGCCAAAAGGATATTCTCATTCAGACCGTTTTCCACCTTATAGGTTTTTCTCCACACGTTGAAGAGCTGGTATTCCTTCTCATAACGAGCAGAAGACTTCGTAGGCACCAATTTACTGGTTAGTTCAGTACATTTTAGCTCGATTTCCTCCATTTTTTACGAAAATTATCACAAAATACGCACGGGATTACAAACTGTTAAATTTGTTATTTTTGTTTTTACATCACTAAGTTAAATCAAAAGCTATGCGATAAAACAAGAATCGAAACCACGCTAATACCTACATACAGGCAGGTTATGTAAAATAAAACATTAAAATTTAATTTTTAATACAACACAGTATGAAATAAAACGTTGTACGATACACGGCCGTGAAATGTCATTAAAATACTCGTCTAGAAATTCCTGACTCGGCTCCTTCGTCGCCTCGTTCGTAAACATCTAGATTTGTACTTTAATATACTATTTCCCGGCCTTGTAATGTAAATAACTATTACTACTATGTTGAGAACGAAAACAGAGTTTTTCGAAACGTCAATAATACGGAAGTGCGCGATAGTGAAGCGATTTTTGTTATTTTTTACTTATCTGTTTTTCAGTGTGAGATTTTTTGGTTAGGCAGACTTAGTTTCAAAAACAACCCTTGACTGATCCGTTTGGCGCAAGGGCTTATTTAATTAATCTTTATTTTTTCAGAAGTGTGTCAAAAACCCAATAAAACTAAAGAAAAACTAAAACTATGCCACAGATAAATAGCTTCAGACAATATATTTGATGTTGTCCAAAGTAAATAGATACAGTTTAACATTTATCAAATTTTGTTTTTTTTTCTGAATAAGCTACGCAAATTTGCTAAAGTATCCTTATTTTTCAAACAAGTAACTTTATTATGAATTTTTCGAAAAATTAATAATAACCACGTTTTGCCTTTTGTTAACTGCAACTGTGAGCATAATGTATATTAGTAGATTATATATGTATATTGTAATATGTATTTTTGTGTAGTTAAGTTTTATTCTCATTATAGTATGGAACATGAATATAATTAACATTTATTTTTCATCACATTTTAAAATACCATATATTTATGCATTTTAAGATTTATTTATAACTAAATTAAAACTATTATTTGTAAGTACAGTGAAGATGAGGAGGGAACACATTAGAATGTCGATATGAAACTTCACAAGTAATACTAGTTTTAGTCAAAGTTTATGTAGGCACTAATGAACTCAATTATAACTTAATTTGAACTTCGAGAATGTTATATTCGATTAAATTTTGGCAATGTCGAGTTGTGTTAAGAGTAAATATTGTGTTACTAAGATTTATAATCATTCTGAAAAGTAAATTGGATTAATCCGGCTCACGGTTAATCTCATTTTAACGATTTAATTTGTATATGACATTTTAAAGACTTAAATTTATTTTCATGAAAATAGAAATTTTAATTCTTCCTTAATAATACCTACAATACCATCGTGTTCTCTAGATGTAGTTATATTTTATATTTTCGTAGATAATATACAGGGTCTTCAGTTACTAATCTACCGAATGTTACTAATACATTTTACTATAAAAATTATGGGCAGTCCAAGTAGAATTGTCAAAAGATGCTTGGTTCTGAGATACAGGGTGTTTAGATTAAAAAATATTTACTTATTTGAGACATATCTAGGTAACTTATTAAGCAGTTTTTTTTCTTAACTTGCAACTTTATGAAAATACAAAAAACCAGTGTTGCCCTAACTAAACAGTTGTTTTTTTTTTAAATTAGATGTTAGAAAAAATATATCTAAGATTTTCAGACTTGTTTGCATGTCACTAAAATATAACGTTACGCGCATTTAGGTATATTCTAATCCAACTGAACGTTATTCATTTATCAAATTTATACTTTCATTATACTTTTCTATGGATCAATTTTCCTCTATGCCAAACATCTACTAATACAGACAGACTAATACAGATTTGAACTATACCGTACCGCCACCCTTCAATCCCCCCTTGAACCTGGTAAACGGTTGGTAGGATGTCTTTGGGAAAAAACAGGTCGACTTTTATTTTAGAAATAACCTCCTTTTAAGTTATCATGAATGTGGTACTCTCGGTTTTCCCGGAAATGGAGTTTGTATAATTATAAATCAGAACAAGTTGTCTATACTTATTGCTAACATTTTATTGACCAAAAAATTCAGATCATTACATTGTGAATAATATAAAATATTATTTTGCCCTGTTGCAACTTAAAATATATCACACTTTATATTTTAACGCTGTCTTATGAAAACTTATGTAGGAATTTTTTATTCATATTTTATATTTTTGTTATTGAAAATTGGTCAAATATTTTAATTGTACATACTCTGTATTATTAAACGCTAATTAGGTAGTAGCGTTTAATAATAGTTATACATTTTTTGTAATTGGTTTCTTCAGATTTTTCTTGTTTATTCTATTACTTACTAACCTTAATACTAACTTAGTTATTTTCATTTTCAGGTTGCAGTAATATTGGCAAATCAGCTGTTCTTGGGGTAAGTTAAACAATATTAACTTTTACATTGCATATCACTAGTATAGAATTTGCTGGTTCAGGTATTGATTTAAAAAAAACCCAATTTTTTACTTTACTTTTGATAGCTGCACTTATATTATTTAAAAGGGAAATTTTATTGATTTAAAAAGTTTTTGTAAGGATTTAGTCAAACCAATACGTCCCAGGTATCGGATTGATTATATTTAAAATGTTTTTCTACCTAACAAACAAAATGAACTAATCAACGATATATTCTTCTCCATTATTGCCTTCCAACGATAAGGCAGTTTTTTATTCTACACCTGAAGAAATTCGGTGGTTTGAAAGTTAAGTCCCAGCGAGGTTCTTCGAATGTTGTTCAATAGAAAGAGGAAGACGTGAAAACTGGAGCGGCAATATCAGGAGAATAGACAGGTAGTGCAATACTATGCTGCAACATCATTCGGTTTGGTCCCTGAAGTGCGACATTCCTCGGAAGCAGTTCATAGTAGATTACTCTGTTCTGCAAATGCAATTAAAATTCGGAATATTGGAGAATACTTCATGGTACAATGGCCCTAGATAGAAAACTATTTTCACGTTGTATTTGCCAATGGTGTTCTCTCCGTAAACGGGACATATAATTGTAATGGCATTCGATACCTTAACTCTACCATTAAACTCAAAAGACATGTTGGAAGCATCGTTTCCTTTACTTCGCACTCCATTTTTTTGCAAATATTTAATGCAGCACAGATACTCTTAAATTCTTATCAAATTCAATTGTGATTCAAACTTTATACGTGGAAATATACCTACTTATAGCAGAGACGCCCACTGTTCAAAACTTTGTACATCTACTGTTATTTTGAATGACAGTAAGTACTACCAAATACTGCTTTATTTCTGCAAGCCCTGCCTTAATACCATAAATCTAGTGCTATTACATATAAGCTCCTATGATGTTTCATAATTTCCAATAATCTCACTTTTTTACAGATTTTAATTTAGAGAATGCTTTGATATAGAAATTAAAGGAGCAAGATTTTTTTTAAACACTTAGCAGAACATTTTCAGAATCTTAATCATGCTGGGTTATCCATTATAGTCTGAGCAGGCTAGATTCCCATGGCATGTTTTGTTAAGACAAAAATTGCTAAAAACAATGAAAAAGTAAAATTACCTAGTTAAGCCAATGGTATAGATATAACATAGGTTTACTTTTTATCATAATATATATATACATATATATATGAAAAATAAAGGAATTCGATAATAAAAAACAACATATCATTTAAATCGAACTGCTAATAGCAAATTTATTCCAGGAAATTGTTCCTGGATTCAAAAAAGGGAAAATTTAGAAGATAAATTAATGTCTAGTTTTCCAGACGTAGATGTATACTTTTATTTACCACAGTACTTAATAATAATAATAATAATAATTTATTTTCCTTAGAGACATAACATGTATAGGAATAGTCACATAAAACTTACAAGCTTACAAGAAAAAGTAGGTAAAAATTCCAATATGGAATAAAAACATTTTTCCAATAAAAACTGCTTTAAAGCTTTCTTAAATAAATATTCACTTTCCAACAATTTCAATTGGTTAGGTAAGTTATTAAATAGCCTAGGACCTAAACAGTTCGGAGTGTTAGACGTTATTCTTATTCTAGCAAATGGAATATGTAAATTCATATTTTGTCTTTACTCACTAATAGCAAGATATCATTTTCAACTTCAGAATAGGTAAAAATTCATAAACGAAATAATTTGATGAAAAACCGGATAATCTTTCTTTGTGGATAATAACTTAATAAAGTTCATACTGAAAAAAATATTGAAAAGTTCTGCAGCTTTAAAACGGAAACGCCCATTTAATAATAATAATAATAATTTATTAGCCCAACTGAAGTAACTCCATTTAGAGAGCTAATAACTAATACAAATAATGATAAATTCCACAACAATAAATAATAAAAATAATAAAACAAATGAATACTAGTACAGTAAAGTGCAGATACATAACTTAAAGCGAACAAAAACTGGACCCAGAGACACAAAGCAGCGTACATCAACTATGGGCATGGTTCACTATATTCATGTATAACGCTTTGACAGAACAATAATTTATGTCGCAATAATTACAAATTGAATTAAATGTCTTGCACATAAAATAAACTGGAGATTTTAGCAATAAATTTAATTGAATAGGGTATCTATCAACAATTACTCCTACTGCATGCTATTTTTTTTCAATGTAAAATAACCATGTTTTAATGTTTTTTGCAATTCTTTGATGTAATGAATGCCTTTTTTAACACGCTTTTATTAGCTTGACCTGTATGTATGTATGTATGTATGTATGTAACGGAATCTTTCAGCGTAGTTTTCACCAATTTCAAGAAGTCTGATCAGCTTGAAAATTTGCATTTTTTAGTTCGGTTTGCTATTAAAGCGTGTTTTTTCAAACTATAATTTATTTTCTTTCTTTAACAAAAATAAATTTACAAACTAACCATTTTTGTTGGAATGGTCTGAAGAGGTCACATACGTCAATTTGTCACGAATAGAAAAAATTGTGTCAATTAAAACTACACGTAAAGTGTAGACGATTAACTGTTATCAAAAAATATGTTTTTAACCAAGCATTTTTCCTATTTTTCAATTCAAGGTGTATTTCTTGTTAAGTAACTGTAAAACAAAATATTTTACATCTATCAAGAATAAAAAAAAATCACATGAAAAATGAATTATTTTAGCGCAGACTTTGACTTTTACGATAAAAAATGGAAGTTCCCGTTTGAATTTTCAAAGTTAACCTACACCCCACCCACAGGACGTGTAGGCAAAGTTCTGATTTTAGAACAGGCAGATGTCTTTGTATTAGAGCTATCTGAAGTTAACATCAAACTTTAGATAATCTATTTTTTTTAAAAAGTAATCGATGGTATCCATTTAGTAACTGTTTGTACCACTTTTATTTTCGTTTGTACCTCAGACATTTAGGGGCGGCACTAAAATTTTCAAATTTCAAATGGGCATTGATTTTTATACCTATTTGTACCACCTTGGTTTTAGTTCTATCTCAAATGCTTGGAGATATAAAATTTGTCTGACATCGAAAATGTGGGCGAATACGAATTCTTAATCGTTAGTATCTGTTTGTACCACTTTTGATTTCGTTTGTATCTCAAATTCTTTGGGGTTGAAGGATGAACAAATATACAAAATTCTCGGAATTTGCCAGAAAAATTCGAACGGATACGGATGTTTAATCGTTAGTACCTGTTTGTACCACTGACACCTCCTCCTCAACCTCCAAGGATTTGAAGTACAAACGAAAATTGTCAAAAACGTTCATACAACTACTCTTTGCATTATATTTACAGAAAACAAATTGATAACTTTACTGGCCGAATATTTCTGACAGTTTGAAACCATTCCAGATTTCTTGCTGGACAGACCTATTAACTTTTCTTCTTAGACAATTGTTTTGTATGATACGTTTTGTGCTAGTTATGTTAATTTGTCAGGTTAAAAGGGACACCCAATATATACGACTCTGTTATATGATTAATGGAACTATAATATCCTTATAGCATGGTAGTTTTAATTAATTTCCGAACCGAGCCTGGACCTGTAAAAATCGCTTTCATTGATATCTTCGAACTTATAAATTAACGGAGGTTGGGTTTATACAGATATTGATTACATTTCCAATCTGACATTCTCTTTATTTGGCTTTAAAAATTCCAATTCATCATGATACTTCCCGAGATCCACTGGTCGCAGAGCACCAAAGCAAAAATCAAATATATCACATTTGGTTATCAAATATCGAATGGAATAGGATAGGCTTATATGCCCGGGGGCCAAACGTTATTCCCAAATATAAAAAAAACTGGCCCGCAATATACCACTCTTGCTGCTGGCTTAGTAAAAATACATAAATATAATGGATACAAATTGACAATCTACCTCCCCAGGGCTTGATTGAATTGAGGGTGGTTCGGTTAGTCGCCCCTTGAACATAGCAACCCTTTGGCGATACGCAAAAATTATAAGGTAAAATTCATAATGGCCTCTACGATAAAGAATTCATTAAGGCTGTATGATCATTTCGATGCAAATAATACGGACATTTTTATATGGAATCGGAAAAGTGGAAATGTATCTTATTTAAATAAGTTGCCATTATTTATTTGCTTAAAAATTTTTCCCTCCATTTGTTTGGTATGAAAAATTTCATATACATTTAAGTATGGTCCGAATAAAATTTTGCTATCTGTTTCAATTAAAATTAAAAAATGTACTGTGGATTTGTTTATAGCGATTATAAGGACATTTTGGTTATAAACGACATAAGCCATAGAGAAAACAGATATACAGGATGAATCTTAAGTAATTGAGCACAGAGCAGTGGCGTATTCTCCATGTGAAAATAAGGCAATATTTATGCTATTCAAAAAATTCTTAATAATTAAATTCTTTTTTAATTATTCCTGTAATAACTTTTGCAAAAATAAATTGTACGAAAAATGGAAAACGGGGTTTTTTTACGGGAAAAATTGAAAGAAATTGCGAATTTTACTCTTGCTCTTAAATATTGCGTACATTATGCTTGCACGGACCTGCAAAGCCTGGTCATGAAGGTTCCCATGTTATTGAATGGAGCATCGCGCATTAGACCAGCAAACCTGTCAGCATGTACTGTCACCTGCCGAGACCGTCACTACAGGTCGTGTCTGCTTGGCCGTGCTAGTTCGACGTAAGTCCTATCCCACAAAACTCAGGGATTGGTTGTATAGTGTTAGAAATATTCGACCAGTTAAGTTATGAATATGTTGCTGAACTGTCGGGCACCGCCGCTTATCAACAACCTTTATTTACTTACCTTAAACAAACTGCAAGACTTTCGTCAGATAACACTGTTCTTGTGTTTTGATGCTGCGTACGTTGTGTTTATTTATATTTATTAATTTACCTCGAATGTGCTACATATTTACGAAATTAGGGAGATTTGAGTAGTTCTAAATAAAACGAAACAAATTAATAAATACACCTCGTTTATTAGTTTTCTGTCAATGTAATAGCCTACCTAACCACCTATAAGTGCCGTACTCATCCTGAAATTCACGGGGGAAAAGAGCGCGGCAGAGAAAACCCCGATCCCAGTTCAAAGAATCGCCGTCGCTATTGCAATGGTAATAATAATGATAACAATAAAAATGTATCTGTACTTCAGTACTTGAATGCACGGTAATATAATCATAATTCTACATATAAAACTGAAGGGTGTTTTGGTGAGTTAACCGACTTGCGTCAGAAGGTACTGAGGTCCCATACGAAAGGCTACCCAGCTAGTAGTTGAGGGGTTGAACAAAAATCTCAATTCATATCTCATGCATCATATATATTTTATCGGATGTTTGTCCAGACACGGGAGAAAATATTAATAGATTCACCAAGGCTCTTACAAATACCAAGCCGCTAATTCAAGTAATAAAGTAGTAGTAGATGCTTAATAATAACTTGCAATACTATTTGCAACAGTATAACTTCGAGTCAAGTTAAAGTTGTAGATATAATTTAAACAATAAACCAACAAAGTCTTGTCTTAACTCAAAATTATAATAAAATATAATGAAACTAATATAATATGAAACGGACAAGAAAATAATAAAAGGAACACAATGACATTCTCTGAAGCTATTTATTTGTGACATAATTTAACTTTTTCTTTAGTTTGAAAAAATAAAGGTTAATTAAATAAGCCCTTGCAAACGCATAAGTCAAGGGTTATATTTGAAACTAAGTTTGCCTAACCAAAAAATCTCACACTGAATAAAGCAGACAAATAATAAATAACAAAAATCACATCACTATCGCGCACTTCCGTATTTTTAACGCTTCGAAAAACTCTCTATTTTCAGATGATATTTTTTGGTTAGGCAAACTTAATTTCAAAAATAACCCTTGACTAATCCGTTTGGCGCAAGGGCTTATATTTAATTAAGAATGCGCTAAGGCGGCATTTATATTAATTGAGTGCTCGGATCTTTAAAATTTCATCAATTTTAATATTATACCGGCTAGTTTTTTTTTAACAAAAAGTACTTAACTTCATATTCCATGGCCACTGGTTGTAGAAAGAACTTGATATTATCATATTTTATCACACCTTAGAAGTCGGCCGCATTTGCATACAGAAACTACTTACATTGGTAGCCCCTAACCACCATTCAGTGCAGGAATGAGGGAAAAACTGTAGGGGGTTGGTCAAACATTGATGGGTATCAATCTCTCACGCTGACCAAAGCTAACATCTTTCCATCCTACCATATCCGCAGAGAGGGTGCAATCATAGCTGATCTAGGGTCTTTCAATCGCGGGAATCGAATCTAAGCCAGTGGCTAACATCGATTCAAGTACTGATCCCCGACCAATATAGCTTCAATATCCATACTATTTTGGTAACTATACAGAAAAGTCTGTATGTTTTTCAAAACTGTATATCCCTTACAATGCCCCAAAATAGAAACAATTATTATATAATAGACAATAACAATAATTCTTACCTAAGAAGTAATAAAACTTGACTGGGACACTATATTGACTTTTTTTATTAATTTACTGTATAGCAGGTAAGCAATAAGTTGTTTTAGCTACAACTGTCACATAATGACTACGATTTGACACTGTTTCGAATGTTACAATGAAACATTATCTCACATGTGCTTTTTAAAATTTATTAACGCATTCAGTGCAATAATGACATTGTCAATTAAATTATACTCAAATTAGACATTTATTTATATTTATCGCCGAAAACAGTGGCCGGTATACGCATTTTGATTAGACAGTTTGATACATCCTGCAATGCCAATAGTATTTATAGGTTGTTTGGTACATTTACCAGCCTTATATCGAAGAGAGAAGCGAAAATTACGTATTTTCTAACCAGTTTTTTAAACTCAAGCTGTGAGTATTCCGAGATGTTACAAAAAACTCTAGACATTATTGTTTGATAACATGATCATAACTTGGAGCATAATCCTGATCTTTCACATGTTCTTCAAGCAGATTTGTGAGTTCTTCCCGCCAACATGCGTCCGTCAAACTAATAACCTAACCTAAAATAAATAGTGATTATAAAGCTTTTTTACTAAAAAACATATTTGTAATATTCAATTCATTAAAAATCTGGAAAATTCATTGAATAATAGTACCAAAGAGATAAAGGTTTTCGATGTTATATACTAATAATCCTTTAACGTTAGTTACGTTTGATAAATATCTTTTTTCTACGTTCATGCAAAAAACAAAACTTTATTGAACTATATTTAGTGGAAAAGTGGTTCTTTATTGCACTAGTGCAATAAAATCTTTATTCTTTATTCATTCTACTACAGCGTTTTGTCACCATGGCAAACATAAACATTCAAATCGACGTCATATTTTTCTAGACTTAGTGTCATCTAAATAAAACATTGTTTAGTTTTTGCATGAACGTAGAAAAAAATATTGTATGCAACTTATTGCACTCGACGCGTTGTACACAATTTCACGTCGCGTGCAATAAACACTTACTTTTTGTACTTGTTGCATAAATAATTATTTTCGTCTGCACCATTTTTCATAGCGACCAAATGCTTGTTCGTTAGCTATTTCTTCTATGATTTATCTGGCACGAAATTGGAAACAATACTGAAACCCTCATTATCAATACCTGATGGCAAATCATCGTTTGAACTCATAATTACACTTTCACAATAATTATAAGAAAAAAAATCAATTACAGCTGTTTATACACGTTGCAAACTATTACATCAGTTAAAACCACAATCACGTCAAACCTATGACCTTTTATAGTTTTTATTCCGTATGAAGTAAAATATAGAATCTTATTATACACCACTGACGTTATTGGATGATTATGTCCATCAGGCGGCAGCCATTTTTCGGGCCTGCGGCCCTCGAGCTGGTTGCGTTACCCTCTGGGCATAATCATCTACATAACGCCCTTGGTAGATAAACAGCTACTATATTTCACTTCCTTGTTATTTAGTTATAATAATCTAGGATAAGAGATATATAAAAACATAACCGGACATTCATAATACCCTCTCTCATGTCAGCGAACAAAATGGCTCTATTCACGCTAGCTGCCATTACAATGACGCTTGAGTTGTTACAGATATGTTTGAAAATAACTAATACTAACGTATTACATCAGTCAAAGCCATAAATCAAGAAACGTCAAAGCTATGACCTTTTATAGTTTTCATTTCGTATAAAATGAAATCTTGTAAGCACCACTGGCGTTATTGAATGATTATAATGCTCATCAGGTGACAGCCATAGGGCATAATCATTTACATAACGCTCTTGGTACTTAAATAACTATTATAGTATGTCGTACTAGAATATAAATTATGTAAGTATAATAATACTAATTATTATTATGAATAACCTCGAGAGTTACTCATTATTATCGCACTTATGTGATTATAAGAGTACAAAATTCACATGCGTACGGTAATAACGTATATATCCCACTTATTGCGTAAATAACTATTGTAAATTGAAAAAGTCACTAAGCATTGTTGTATCTAGATATGCGTATGAAACATTGAATTTTTATGACTGGAAAAATTGTTAACTTCGATTAAAAATTGAGAACTGCGCCATCCCCTTTTTTAACTGCAAAAATACGTATCAGAATTCCTCCCTTTGTGCGCGATGGCCTCCCCTTTGCGTACATAATTCACATAAAATGTATGTATCATATACATATATACATTTGCATTAGATTTGAAAAAAAAGAGAATGAGTTTTAATGCTCGCAAAAATCTACCCTCTGCTCCGACCCATTAGTAATTCAGTCAACCCCGATCACATGTGGGTAAAATTCTCTCTAATTATTGTAATGGATGACGGTTTTGCTGATTTTATTTTTAAATTCAGAAAAAAATGCAAATTATTAATACATGGAATTTTTGCGAGCCGTTCCTGTTATTTAATTACTTCGTTCTGTTTGGTCATCACAAATATCGAAATGCTGGAACAATTTTATACTCGGCGTCATATGTGTGTTCGCCTTGATATCAAACAAAATATTAAAGCAGTCTACATGAAAAAAGTAATTTTATTAAAATTTGAACAGTGGGTACGTACGCATCGTTGACCGTTTGTTATTAAATTATTTTCTTGTTGATCTTTAATGCTATGTGTAATTTCATTCACTTGTGTTTATTCTATTAAATTATCTCCATTGTATTGCAAAACAATAGTTGCTAATAAGTTGTTACCGGACTGGTTGTAGACTCTCTGTATCGAACAAAACCTTTGCTGTTAAATGCTGGGTGTTCCTTAACGATATGCGAATATTTAAGGGGGTGATTCTACATCGAAAATTAATAATAGTTTGCTTTATAAACTATGATCCAAAAATGTTACAAAAATACGGGGGTGTTAAAGTTTTAGGAAAAAAAAAGGAAAATAACACAGCCCCACAAAAAAAAAGTTCATACACAAGAGAGTGACATGTATTCCCATGTATTTTTCGACGCTGAATCCGATCTTGAGCTCAGAATTGGGCCTACACGTCTGGAATTGGCCCCAGGGGCCGAAAATGGACTGAAATGCGGTTCCCGGGATAAGGCGAGGTCGACGCTGAATTTTGGAGCTAAAGATGGATTTGTGCTCGAAAAGTTTATGGCCAACTGAAATTTCCAGTTTGGGTCCGGGATAATGGCCCATTGGGGCCGCAAAATCATACGTACCAGTCGCAAAAGTGGGATTTTCATGTGTTTTTCAATTCTGGTCCTTAGAGTACTTATGTTCAAAAAGTTTTTGGACAGCTGAAATTCCCAGTTTGGGTCCGGGAAAATGGCCCATTGGGGCCGGAAAGTCATATTTCGGACGTACCAATCGCAACAGTGGGATTTTTATGTACTAATTCCTGACTGTGTTTATGGCCATGTGAAATTCCCTGTTCGGGACCGGGAAAGTGACCCTTAGGGGCCGGAAAATCGTGTTTTGTACGTCTCAGTTGAGACATTGGTATTTTCATGTACTTTTAAATTCCGGAACTCATACCGTGTTTGAAATGCCTTTGGTCGATTGGAATCTCTCATTTACTTATATGAGTTCCGGAATTTAAAAGTACATAAAAATACCAATGTCTCAACTGAGACGTACAGAACATGATTTTCCGGCCCCTAAGGGTCATTTTCCCGGTCCCGAACAGGGAATTTCACATGGCCATAAACCTGTCAAGCACAGTCTAAGCTACAGGAATTAGTACATAAAAATACCATTGTTGCGATTGGTACCTCCGAAATATGATTTTCCGGCCCCAATGGGCCATTTTCCCGGACCCAAACTGGGAATTTTAGCTGTCCAAAAACTTTTTGAGCATACTCTAAGGACCAGGATTGAAAAATACATGAAATTCCCACTTTTGCGACTGGTACGTCCGAAATATGATTTTCCGGCTCTAATGGGCCATTTTCCCGGACCCAAACTGGGAATTTAAACTGACCAAAAACTTTTCACATCCAGTCTCAGGTCCAGAATTGAAAAACACACGAAAATACCACAGTCGCGACCGGGACGTCCAAAACAGGATTTTCCCGCCCCAAGGGGTCATTTTCCCGGACCCAAACCCGGAATTTCAGTTGGCCATAAACTTTTCGAGCACAAATCCATCTTTAGCTTCAAAATTCAGCGTCGACTTCGCTTTATCCCGGGAACCGCATTTCAGTTCATTTTCGGCCCCTGGGGCCAATTCCAGACGTGTAGGCCCAATTCTGAGCTCAGGATCGGATTCAGCGTCGAAAAATACATGGGAATACATATGTCACTCTCTTGTATATGAACTTTTTTTTTTGTGGGGCTTTGTAATTAATATTTTTTAAACCACTTTAGATATTTTCATGAAATTTGGTATGTGACACCTATTAATAAAGGTGCATATTTTGCAAAATAAACCAAAATTAAAACTAATAATTTCTGTAATAATGGTAACAAATCATTATTACAGAAATTGTTGAGACTTAATATGCACTTTTATTAATAGTCACATACCAAATTTCATGAAAATATCTAAAGCGGTTTCAAAAACATTAATTATTTTTCTTTTTTTTTTGTAAAACTTTAACACCCCGTATTTTTGTAACGGAACGTTTTTGATCATAGTTTATAAAGCAAACTATCATTAATTTTCGATGTAGAATCACCCCCTTAAATATTCGCATATACTGATTATAAGTGCTCATGGAGCTTGTACAGTGGTCAAAATACTGGCAGCGACTTAAGTAACTAAAACGAGCAAATCGGCTTTGGAAATATGTATAATTTTATAAATATAATTTTTTTAATACAGGGTGTCCCTCATTTTTCGTTCCTAACTTTGGGAAATGATACAGCATGAAAAAATAATAGGTTTCCGTTTTCCTAATACAGGGCGTTCAATTTAAAAAATATATAATTTCTTTCGTACAAATATTAAAAAAGCGCTCTTGCGAAAATTCACTGAGCAGCTTTGTTTTTCAGATATTTGGGCTTTTTTTCTAATGAGGATTGTAATATAATTTCACGGATCGGTCAGTAGTCGCGCGTTTTAAGGCGTCAGTACTTGAATAGAGGTGACTAGATCGCTGTGGGTTCGATCTACGCAGCACACCGTATAAAAGCTATATTCGTGGAGAGGATTTGCACCCTCTCTGCGGGATATAGGGTGGAATAATGTTGACTTGGGTCAATGTGAGAGATTGATACCGGTTGATATTTGACTACCACCCTAATTAATGAGGTTTTCCAGGTTTCCCTCATTTCTGCACTGAATGGTGGTTAGGTCCTACCAACGTAAGTCGTTCCTGGACGCAAATGTGGTACTTAATAAGAATATGTCGCCCCCTCTCCCGCACAAGTCATCGACTTCTGGGTTAATCCTCCTAAATATTTGTTGACTTTCCAAAGCAAATCTCGTAATAAATACGAGATAATGGTTTGTATCCGTACGGCAGGATATTAAAAAAGTCTCTGCTTTGTCTATTTACTTTTTACTGTTCTGAAGATCATTTTAATGTAAGTGCATCTGAACCTATGTAACTAGCTGTTGTACCATTAAAAGTAAATAATATCTAATGCAATTTTCATTCTTATAGCTAGATTAAGATTTGGAAAATTATTTGGAATATAAATTACGTAATAATACTGAACTACAACAATAACATTGATTTGCTCTTCAGCATATACGTCCGTAAATTGCACATACGCTCTAGACACAAGGCAAGGCGGGCTAGCGAGCATATGACGTGTCAAGCCAGTGAGCGAGCGTGTATCTTATTCAAACCGAGCAAGCTCTCCAATCTCTGCCGTACGTCAAAAAATTGGACGGAAAATTGCATGATTTTTCCAAATATATACAGAAGAAAGAATGTATTATTTGAATCGAAATGGCATTTGTTCTAGACAATTTTGTGGAAAAATAAGCCCAAAAACGATATTTAAAATTTTATTGAGATTACCCCTTCAGAAAACTGTGCTCGCTACAGCGAAGACCTGTGACGTCAGACGATGTTCCTACGTGTACTTAACATAGTATTGTGCTTTATATCTGTATACGATTTCCACGATGTTATTGTATAAAATATACATTAGTGTTGAATAATGTTGCAAAACAGACACGTAAAATGAGCACAGAAAGTGCATCTCACTGGGCAAATGAAAGAAGTATGTGAAAAATATTTCACCGTGCCAAAAGATGAAAAGAAAAGTGTAGTGTAGAGTGATGAAGCGCGACGAAAGGAAAACGTTAATCTCGCTAGTATTGCAACATTGTTTGTTTGTGAGGACCATTTTAATGTAAGTTTAATTGGAAATCCATAAAGTAGGCAGGATTAATTTCATCGAACAAATTCAAGTAAAGTTCAATTAAACTACAAAAATGTACACATGACGTTTATAAAATCTATGGTAAAGCAAACTTACATTTTTCTTTTTTCATTTATTGCATCTATGTCTTCATTTCGATTCCAAATAACATTTTGTAGAAAGAGATGTAGAATGTTATTTGAGGCAATTATACAATTTTGCTATCTGATTTCACTACATTAAATTACCTATTTTATTCTGAAAACATAATAAACAAAAGTGATTAATAAAGACTTTTCAAAAATGTTTAAGGATAAATGAAACCAGTAGTAAATAATAGTAATAAAAAATTAATTTAAAAAAAATTAATAAATGTTAAATATAATTATTCATTATTTTTATTTATTATTTTTCAAATTAAAACAAGTAATTTAATGTGGAATCAGATCGTATAACTTTATAAATAGCTCAAGTAAAACTCTCTATGCGGACGTAACCAACAGCATTGTCAACCAGCAAAGAAATAAGTTACGTTTAACAATATCGCAAATTCACCACATCACTACTAATAATTAGGGTAATGTTAAAAAATGGAAAATAATAGACACCTGCTTGCTTTGGCTCTCCGTATTTCTTGTACTAATGTAGTTGGGTATAGCACCAATGACGTTCATAAGTATAAAATTAAATGAATCCATTGACTATGCTTACATTAAACAAACAAGCGTCTGTTTACATCATCAACACACCGTAACACTGCGCCTATCACCTGTATCTACGGAAACATAAACCGCTCTGAACGGCGTGTAACGTCACACCAGTTATTTCGCGTTTTCGGTCACGTGGTTTTGTTTACATTCCATGGTAATTTATTAATGTTAATATTATAATTACTATTGCCGCCAGCCACATGTTCTGACATTTTAATATGTTTGGAAGATTACTCTGCAATATATTTCAAACCAATAAAAAAATCATGCAAATTCAGTGCAGGACGTTATAAAGAAAGGTGTTGCCCCAAATAGTAGTCACTTTTATAAAAGTAGTATTAAGAGCTTCCTCTTACTGATTTATTTTTTGTAGTTTTCCTATACACTACAGCAACACACAGTATTGTGTATTAAGCAAAATATGTACGTACAAAACACGTTTGTGTGTTTCTACATATGTTGCCGCCAGCGCAGGTAATGCAATATTTACTACCTTTTGAACCAATTATTTATGTAGTTGTACAATTCTGCAGATGAAATTGAATTTTTTTCATAGCACGGCTAAATGGTTTCTCCGAAAAACTGAATTAAAAACGTAAAAAATCATATTGTAACGTAGTCAATAATTAATTAATTTTAAAATTCATTTCCAGCGTACTAGCTTTTATTTCAGCATTTCATGTTTTTTCGTAGCTCATGTAAATAGAATGCATATGTATAGGCAAGATGAAACGAACGACTAAATTGTTTGTTATAATACCGTTATTTATGAATGCACAAACAAAAAGAAATGCGCCATATAATCAGTCGAAATTCGTACTGGCAACAGTACAATTGAAAATAAAGTAAATTCACACATTTGTTTATGTTTGCTCACACATTTTTGCATCAGTTTAATAAAACCACATATTTTGTCACACTATTTTAAAATATTTGCTGGAAAATACATACACAGAATGTAGTTTATAATTGCCAGATTTATTGGAAGAACATAATTTAAATATTTTTTTACTGTTTTAGAAAGGTATTTTAAGCTAATATAAATCAAATCTCCTACAATTCCTATCAATGAAGTCATATGTATGTTCTCTGATACCAAACATCTAGGTATGCTAATGAACAATTCCACAGACAAAGCTCTATTCAATAATTATCTAAAGAAAATAATCTACTAACCTGCTAATGAAACACTCTATACATATCTAACTTCACTTTTTGGCAGCGGGAACACGACAAATTCAACCACAATAGATGAGATCTGACCTATTTCTGCATTTTTAGGATTGCTTCCTTTAAGTTGAATCAAATATCTAACTATAAAAATTATTATAAAAATTAAAATTATTTGAAGTTAAATATCGACAATGACAAAAAGTGACATCCTGTCAATGAATTAAATATGACAATACCTACTTGAAAAATGTTCACATTTTATGTAAAAGTTTTTATATATTTTTAGGTATTAATAATATTGTGTCAAACTAACTACTCAGTTGACAAAAGCCCCAACCTGTGTTGAATTACACCCACAATATCTACCCATATATTCCTTATTATTAGCTTTTGTAACATTTTTTTACTGTTTTAGAAAGGTATTTTAAGCTAATATAAATCAAATCTCCTACAATTCCAATCAATGAAGTCATATGTATGTTCTCTGATACCAAACATCTAGGTATGCTAATGAATAATTTCACAGACAAAGCTCTATTCAAGATAATACCATATATATTACAAGATCGGCCAGAATAAGACTTTAAACAAACTCACATAAGATTTTTTTCAAATATTGTAAGATTTCTTGGCTCAGCCAACACTATTACTAATACTACTGTCAAGAAATGAATAAGATTAATTAGTTCCAGGTGGTTGTTGGCAATAATGGATGGTACATGACAACCACACCATACCATACAATTTTTTCAATAGAATAATTTGAATTTTGATATTTAGGAAGAGATTGTAACGTTAGACCTACACTGTGGTATACACTTTTTAAGTATAACAAATGTTATGACCGGTAGGTTGAACGTTTCTGTACCGAAGAAATGGTCGTGGTATTTCACAATTATGCGATACAAGTGAACTTGGTAGTGTGGTTCATATGTTGAGGTGGTTTTGACATTTTTATCGATTTTCAGAGTTGATTTGCAATTTTGGCGGTAATTAATAGAAATATGTACATTCGTTTCACCGATTTAGAATTATAACAGATATTTATTTTTGACAAAACTGACATTTTACACTATATAGATGTTAAATTTATTAACATTTCATAGTAGTACATTTTGCTTCTTCATGGATTCAGGCAATTAATACCTTGGCCGCCTAAATCTATGTACAATCGTTTGCAATAATAATGACACTCTCTTAAAACAGTTTTGGAAGTTCTGAGTAGAAATTTTATTAAATCTCTATTGGTGAGTGAAACAAGTAACAACTAATGTTACAAATGTAAAGCATTGCAAATACGTGAGAAGTTAACAAAAAATCGCGAAATTCACATTAGTGAGTGTCATTATTATTGCAAACGATTGTACATAATATAATGCCTCTGGATTTATATTTGTGGGGATCACAGAAAATATACCGAAATCCAGTTAACAACAGAACAGAACTATGCTACAGTATTCTGCAATCATGCTAAGAAATTCCACCTCAGAAAAATTGAAACATGTTGAGATTTTATGTTAAGGCGTATATACAGTGCTTAAGAAAAGTAACGAATAAATTCATTATTTTTGAAATTGAGAAGTTTTCGCACGTCGATTTTGTTTTTAAAAAAGGCATTTTTTGACATACGACCCACATTGGTGACGTCATCGTTGTTTGAGATATTACGTCATCAACAATTTTTTTAAATGGCAACCCCCAATTTGGATCATGCCATTTGAAAGAGCGTGTCATTCTACATACACATCATGAAAAACTATGGTGTTTCAAGAAAATAATGTTTGAAGATTTTAAAATTTATTTTTCACAATACTGAAATAGATAATGATTATGTAAAAAAATCGACTAAATTAAATGTTCAAATTGTGCACCGTTGGCTGCCTGACAGTAGCCAAGATGATTAATAAATTCTTTTTGGACATTATCAATAACTTCAGGAGATTTTTCTTGACGAATTCTTGCTTTTAAATCTTCTAAATTAACTGGTCTAGTAACGTATACTGTGCTTTTTAAGTATCCCCACAAGAAATAATCTATTGGTGTCAAATCAGGCGATCTGGCTGGCCACTCAATCGGCCCCCTTCTCGGGTGATACATTTTGGTGAAAATTAAATTTTAAAATCTTCAAACATAATTTTCTTGAAATTTTGGTTATGTGACACCATAATTTTTCATGATGTGTATGTAGCACGCTCTTTTAAATGACATGGTCAAAATTTGGGGTTGCCATTTAAAAAAATTGTCGATGACGAAAAAAATTGTCGATGACGTCATATTTCACACAACAATGAGGTCATAAATGTGGGTCGTATGTCAAAAAGTGCCTTTCTGAAAAACTTGCACCCATCGCAATAAATATGCGAGTAGTAGTAGATTAGCGGACGTAAATTAAGTTGTCTGTCAATTTTTCTTAAACTCACGATAGTAATGCTGCGTATTTGTAAAAATAAATTACAGTTGAAAACAAATTATAAGTAAGCCGTGAAGTATTTTTTTCCTGAAGAAAGCTTAAATACAGTCGAAACGTAAACTTGCCAGTTAATTGATTTCTTTTAATTTCGTATTTATCATTTAAATAGATATCATTCCTGGAAATTGGAACGTATTTTCTGCAACTCGTCGAAAAAATTGAGTTTAAAAAGCTGTAAGGGCAAACCAATGTGTTACTTCTGCTTAGCCCTGTATATTAAACGTTCTGGTTTCTTCAAGTGCCCATCGTTTATGTCGCTCATCTTCCCAATTTCATAAAATATCCTGCCTTGGTCGAATAGGTGAAAAAAAGGAAACCGTCTTCGTCTTTCGTTTTCAGAAATGCTTTTAAGGGTCATTAGAATTTTATAAAGTACCTACAGCAAATGGGACAACGCTTACCTTGTTACACTTTGTTCTATGGTTGAGACAGAGTATACAGCAGTTCGGCCAACATATTGTTTCTTTTAATAATGAATTAAAGTACAAATGCAATTGTATTATTTAACTTGTCTCCACATATATACGGGTAGTGATGAATATCTGTACTGTTTTATTTGGTTTGGACCCTCATATTGGAATAATTGGACAGTCTTTTTCTGTAAATTATTATTATCGATTCAGTACTGATAGAGGATAATCGTTAATTAATTTCATAGGGGTTGCGGGGTTGAATTATTTGCTCGAACTTATAAGAGGCACCTACAATATTTTAATTTTATGAAATATTGTATGCAGAAATACTGTGTCTAAGGCACAGAATAAGAAATACAATTTCTATAAACATTACCCTTAAATTCTTGGTTATTGAGATATAACCAACATATTAAAAATTGTCAAATTGGCTTATACCATAATTAAAAACAAAGTCAGCATGGAATTTCAGAAATTGAATATTGCAAATATGGAATTCCAGGAAACAACTACTCTGCGGGCTAATGCCCCTACCAGCATTGAATTACATCTGAAAAACCTCTAGCAACAGCTAAAGTCATTCGTAGGCGACCCTTCAGACATATACCGGTTTGGAGCTTATTAGCTGTCATCAGTATGCCATACGTGAGGTGACTCACGAACAACTTTAGCTGTTTTGAGTCTGTCTAACTCGTCAGTAAGGACCATGAGTAACGAACGTTACTCGTTAAATTTGATATTGTTTTACTGCCAAAGAAAGGAAGTAGCTAGAGTAATAATAGTAGTGTTTTGGTGTCGTAATCATGGAGTTTCCATTCCATAAGTATGCTGATATAGATTTCATTTATGGAGAAGCAAGAAGTAATGCATATGCAGCTGTTTAACTGCCAACGCCAACTGTTCAACGCCAGCAATACACTTCAAAGAGTGCAAAAGTTATTACTACTCAAGAGAACCAATTTTTTTAATAACTATTTGCAGTATGGCGATGCAATTTTTGCAAGAATGAAATACTTAATCAGCACAAGTCGGTCAGGATCGATTAGTGGTCGCGCTGTTAAGGCATCAGTACTTGAATTGATGTGACTAGATCGGTGTGGGTTCGAGCCTCGCAGCCGGTAGACCGTATATCAGCTATATTGACACCCTCTCTGCGGGTATGGTACGGTGGAGGAATGTTAGCTTGGGCCAGTGTGAGAGATCCGGTCGATATTTGACTATCCCCTTAAGTAATTATGTTTTTTAGGTTTATCTCATTCCTGCACTGAGTGGTGGTTAGGGCCTACCAACGTAAGTCGTTCCTGGGCGCAAATGCAACCTGCTTAATAATAATATGCCGCCTCCTCTTCCGCACAAGTTCCCGTGATTAGGATGAGGGGTAGAGATATTATTATTGTAACTCGCATATTTGGGCAGATTAGAGTCCAAAATCAACGAAGACTGCAAGACACCAACACCAGTTTTCGATAAACGTATGGTTAGGAATCGTACATGACCTTACTGGGCCCATCCAACTACCTCAGAGACTAGCTACGAATCGTATTTACGGTGTTTAATTGGAGAGCTGCCACTTTCGTGAGAAAATGTACCAATAGATATACGACAAAATATGTGGTTTATCCATGATGGGGTACCAGCGCATTTTGCGCAGCGCGCATCAAGGTGGTTCTGTTCGATGGCCCGCCCACTCTTCTAATCCATTAGATTTTTTTCTTTGGGGTCATCTAAAAAGTGTTGTTTATGTGAAAGAAATTAACACCATATACGAATTATGGCAGCAATGAAATTCTCAACAACTCAGAAATACTTGAACGTGTGAGAATGTAATTTCTGGGGAGAGTTGAATGTTGTGTAGGGGAGAGAAATTCATATTATGAAAACATGCTGTATATATCAATCTGTTAACGATGTTGATGTTGTTAAATAATTTGTTACTCTTATTTCTCTACATGTCAGTATACAAGCAATTACGTGCACAGTGTCTAAAGTTTTTTCTTATTTTGTACTGTATAAAACTCCTTCCAAGTTCTGTTATCATCTGAATAAGTATTCTGAATCGATTGAAAAGTCACTGAGTTATGTCCTTTTCATAACAACATGCACAACATAATGTTTATAAGCCGTTAGATTATATGAAACATCAAGTGATAAGGTGAACTTTATAGTATATGGATGGTTTAGTATAAATTACCGAAACTGACGACCAAGAATTAAAAAAAAACAGTTCATTCAGCAAATCTACCATTTTATTGTGATCTTAAAAAATGAGGGATAGCAATTACCAGATGCTTTATTTTGGGTTTACATCCCTGTTTTAATTTTAAAAAATGCACTACCACAATAGTTTTACCAGATATTGCACATAAATCATACAAAGGACACTTTATAATAGATGTGTGAAGGTTTGTGTGTTAGTATCAGAACCGTGGGAAAATAGTATAATTTTATCTGGAATTGAGAAAAGTACAGAATCTGCATAAGACAATTTGTAATAAATCGAGTGTGGGGGTGAATAACAATCCAACAAATTTGTTTTGTATAGGTAGTGGACAGTTTCTGTATTATTTAGTAATTTTGCAAACTCTATTGACATCGTACGATATTTAGTTATAAAAAGTGTGCAAAAATGCAAAACATACATGAGAATATATGCACAGTCTTTTTACTGTTCCCTAGTGCTCCTGTTACTGTACCTACTTCTGATATTTCCCTGCATAAACTTACTGTCAGTTTCCGTAGATCAGAAACTCTGTAGGTAGTGCAAAATTAAATGACATCCGATAACTAACCACATATGTAGCAAACTTTTTCTTTTTTTACTGTATTACAAAGGTATTTTAAGCAAATATAAATAAATCTCCTACAATTCCTATCAGTGAGGTCATATGTATGCTCTTTGATACCAAACATCTAGGTATGCTAATGAACAATTCCACAGACAAAGCTCTATTCAATAATTATATTAAAAAAATATATATATATCTAGCTAAATTTACTAACCTGGTTTAATGAAAACACTCTATAGATATCTAAGTTCACTTTTGAAACCGTGGGAACTCGAAAATTCAACCACAATAGATGAGAGCTGACCTATTTCTACATTTTTAGGATTGCTTTTTCAGGTGGCATTCTTTAAGTTGAGTCAAATATCTAACTATCTAACTCTACCCAAATTAAGGAATATTTGACAATAAAAATGAATAAAAATCGTTATATATTAGTAATTTTAGTTTATAAGCTTAAAAAAAAACAATTAGTGAAGTGCAAAGTGCAACATAAAGAATAATTTAAATTTAAAGTGAAACATGTGTATTGACCTTAATAAAAACTGTTAGGAATCAAGAGGGTAAAAATACATAGAAACAAAAGTTTATTTACTTAGTTACAAAGAAACTGTGAACTGTGGAAAAAGTAGTTAAACAGTATAATTTTATACTCACCAGATTCGCACAGTTATACAGAGAAAAGTAACTCAAATTTACCATCTACAATTAAAAAATTCAAGAAGCTTGGTGGAAACCATCTCCACAGCTAGAGCTGGGGCTGCAGAAGGTTCTACGCACAGGTCTCCAGTAGAAGATAACCTCCAAAAGATATATCAAGAATATCACCAGATAGAAATTCCATTATTTGAACATCATATCCAGTCCATATTATCAACGGCATTCTGGGAATTCTACGACTTCCAGAGAGAGGATATCAACTTCGAGGCATCACTACTACAGACAGCATCGTCTATAAAAAGAGTAAGATGAAATTTCATGTGTACACAAGCAAAAATTTAGCTAGCTAGCATGCATAATAACCAATATTCAATTTGTCTGACGATAAAAATAAAGTATCATATATAAAGACTTACCCTATAAAATTTGAACAATATTATAAAGTTAAACTTTAAAATTTTCATTGTTAACTGTTTCACGAATACGTTCATCATCGACAGCCATTTTAATTTAAATATAACATATATGACATGATATTAAATAGGTAATTTTCACGACACATTTGTATATTTCTGGTTGCATAATTTAAAGTAGTATTGCCAGAAATTTAAAAATAGATGAAATATACAGGTATGTTACTGAAAGTAAAATAAAATTTCTTGTTTAAATATTGAAAATTAATAAATAAGAATGATTAGGAAATATTACTTAATGTTTATTGAAACTATTTCTTATTTAAATTGAGAATTTTCATTTTTGTGCATGAATAAAAACAAACTAATGTACAGTTCCATGTATTATTTTATGTATATTAAGTGGTAGCAGATATAAGAGCATTATACAAACAAAAAAAGAAGTTATTTACTTTGCTGGAATTCACTCCTGAGGTAAAGAGTAAAATCATAGCCAGGGTAAAGAAATAACAGGTAAAATAATATTATCTTTAATAAAATCACAATTTAAATTTTCCAAAAATTATATTTCTTATTAAATCAAACATCTAGAAGTCACATATAAAAATTAACAGAAATACACTTCTACACAAAATTAAATAAATAACAAAACATTGGCTCCCAATAAAAACAAACACACATACCACAAAATTATATTCACGTCACAATAATATATATATATATATATATATATATATATATATATATATATATATGCACTAGGAATTTTTCTTTCATTAAAGTTAAAATAATTCTTTTGATATTCCCTAAAATACACTTTAATCTAAAATATTACATAACTACAAAAAAGTTCATCATAAAGCAGAACATGACAATTGGGCCGGTGAGTGGTCGCGCGGTTTAAGGGGTCAGTACTTGAATCGATGCGACTAGATCGATGTAGGCTCGAGCCCCGCAGCCCGTAGATCGCTATACTCGTGGAAGGATTGGTACCCTCTCTGCGGGTATGGTAGAGTAGAAGAATGTTAGCTTGGGTCAATGCGAGGGATTAGTAAGGGTCAACATTTTTATTAATTAAAAGCCTAATAATTTTAGCGGCAATTGTAAACAAATTGTTGATCACTCCTGCATCCGACATACTGAATTTTACAGCGCCATTATTATTAGGTTTAGAGTAGAGTAATATCTTTTTACAATAATTAATTAAGAAGGTCTAGTTTAGTTTACAAAAGTTTTATAAATATGGCTGATGTCTTTCTCAACTGTTTCAAGTATAAAATTTATAGACTGACTCTTATATTCGTTTTGTTTCTAACCGTTTCTATTTTAAATCCACAAAATCTGAAATCATTTCTATGATGGATTATTTAATTAATACAAAACAGGTCGGCTCACCTCCACCAGCTCCTGCTATTGACTCATCTCCCAAGCATTCCGCTCCTCATCCCATCGCAGCAGCGCTGCCAATATGGGGACAGGCCATGGTCGGGGGCCCTCCGCGAGGCGTCCAGCAGATAATGCGAAGTCCAGGCCGGCGGCAAGGGCAGTTATTACCGGGTTAGGGCAGTGGGTCTGTACAGCGTTGGCCGGGCGCGATTTGTTTTGATTACAATCGCCCCCACTTTTGATGAATAATGAATGTATTTTTTGCAAATAACAAAGGGAGGGTCGTGACGAGTTGCTCACTGTCAACTGTACACAGGATAACGGCGCACACGTATATATTTTTGGATTATTATAAATGTCACCCGAATTGATATATCTTGTGGTATCTCCCGTCCTCATCCCGCTGATAACTCAGAATTATTACATTGCGTAATTTTTGTATCGGGTGAAATATGTTTTTCATTATTCTTGTATTGTTTCGCATGAATAATATCTGCACTGCTTTTTTTGTTGTTTATTGCGTTTAATGTGTTTGGTAAGGGAAACCTGCTAAATCTACGGTATCCGTAATTGTTAAGCTACGCAAACAACTGCATAGCTATAGTCTGTTATGAAATGGTATGGATTGATAATCAATATTAAATAGTTACATTTTTAAATATGTCTAATATATTATTCACTTTGCATGTAATATTTGCCTCCAGTTCCATTATTGTATGGCACTGTAAATTTCTATAATATATTTAATATTATACAATGAAACCCTGTTTCGTATTATTTCGTTTGAAATTTTATTTTATAGAATTTTTAGTCAATATAAGTTGTCCCATTTAGGGAACTATCAAAGATTGTAACGTTATAGATGAAGCCGATAGATTTCAGAGTTACAAAATATCTCTATCTACAGAGTGATTAGGAAATAACCCTCAATATTCAGAAGATGTGTTCAACAGCAAAACCAATGAAAATATTATATAATTATTGTAATGTAGAGAAAAGTAGTTTTCCTATTATATTAGAAATACAAATATACTACCGGTGGCCTGCTATTGCAGGCATATATATATGGGTCGGTCAGTGGTCGCGCGGTTTAAGGTGTCAATCCTTGAATCGAGGTGACTAGATCGGAGTTGGTTCGAGCCCAGCTGCCGGTAGACCGTATATAAGCTATATTCGTGGAGAGGTTTGGCGCCCTCTCTGCGGGTATGGTAGGGTGGAAGAATGTTGGCTTGAGTCAATGTGAGAGATTGATACCGGTTGATATTTGACTACCCCCTAATTAATGAGGTTTTCCAGGTTTCCCTCATTCCTGCACTGAATAGTGGTTAGGGCATACCAGCGTAAGTCGTTCCTGGGCGCAAATGCGGCCTGCTTAATAATAATATGCCGCCCCCTCTCCCGCACAAGTCTCCGACTTCTGGGCTAATCCTTGTGATTAGAATGAGGGGTAGAGATATTATTATTATTATATTTCATTGATGTGTACGGTGATTTTTAGGCGCCTCGGTGGTTCGTTTTGGAAATCACCATGACCAATCCAGATGTAGTGGGAAGAGATTGTTAAGATGATTGATGACAACGGCATTAAAATAGGCATCGTTATTATTATAATGAAGTATATACGTTTTTTCCAATGGAATATTCTCCAGTAAATCTGTGAAATTTGTATAAAAATTAAGTATTTAGCTGTAGTAAGGCGACTATTTACCACATCTGAGCCAAGTAATTGATTATTGAACATACTACGCACGTGGTATATAGATACTCATCTAACCAAGGATTGTGACAGTTATACACCCCGAAAGAGTGAATTAAGCCTAATCATCAGTGAACAGAATTTATTTGTGAAATATACGGTATTAGTTTAACCGATTGCAAAAATGGGACACAAAACATTATCACCGTTCCTAAAGGTGCTGAATATGGACCACTTTGTAAATAAATGGTCCATATCGTAGTCAAAATAATAAAATTTCTTTTTTCACTGTTAGACCAAGACTAGCTCGTCTCTGTGCTCTGTACATTGTTGGAGCTGCTGACATCTGGGTCTGGCACTTGTCTGTTGGGAAATAAAAATGTCCAGAGATACCAAGAGCGGGTCTGCACTAATTTTATTACTGGCAGCGACCAGTTATGAAGTCACGGCATAACAGCAAGGAAAATCATTATACATATTGTATTTAACCTCTATGTTGCCTTTGCGTGGAAACACGTCACGTAGACAAACTTAATTGTCACTCTTAATTATACAACAAATATCCTTCAAACAAATTTCACAACTGTCAACCCTTTACTTTGACGTTTGTCCATCGCTTTCGACTGCTCAATATAAACTGACTGTGACAGCAAAGCCGGTCCACTTATATAGGTATATAGGTCTGCGATCTCGAGAACATGTCGAGAAATAAATAGAATATAACCTGGACTATTCTAGAAAACGTCAAAATAAAGGTATTAAAAAAATTATTAATTATAACTCAAACAGGAACATAACTAATACACTAACAAGGTAGGTGAGCTTCTGTAACAATATGTCAAATAATAGCACCGGCTATGAAAGCCTAAAAACCACCATATTAATCATGTTCAGATGGAATATTTACAATTACATATAAAATTCTACTAAGGTCGGTTTAGGAGTTTATGAGATATTTCAATTACAAGATTTTGGGCCAAGTTCAATGGAGCCTAGAGACCCAAAAATTAGAAATCGGTTAACAAAAAAAAATTACGTGTCAAATAATTTCTCAAGTTTGTTGACTATGTACCCAAGTATTTTCCTATAATTTCAGAATCGCCTTGTACGTTAAAAACTATCATTCCCTTACAATACATTATTTGTAAATTCGTTGGTAACGTTACTGTCTTCGCACCCATGTGTCAAACTGTCTTCATGCCTCTAAAAGTATTGATAACTGACATTTACAATAATACCCGTTTTTTTTCATAAATTCAGGAGCAATATTAAACTGACCCATTTTTTTCTTTATATCCAATGACGATAAATATAATATCGAGAAGATCAAGTAGTTACTTCTTAAAATTATATGTGAATGATGTGCGGTCACTGATAAAATTTCAATTGTAGCACTTTATGCAAAATAACGTTAAGAGTGTAGTAATTTCCGTGCTAATCCAGTAATTTTATTTCAAAATTAATGGAAAACCAATTTAACGTTATTATGTCTCATTTGAAATGGATATGCCAATTGTATTAAATTTTAACGTCAAATTAATACTAATAAACTTGTTAATTTATATAATGATTAATAATATAAGCCTTGTTTATGTTTCCGCTCTATGCGATACTTTGTAAACAATTTCAAAAGTTTTCATAGCAGTATGTACGGACGCGGAACTAAATATTATTTCCTAGCTATTGTTGTTAAATAATACCATTACTTGTCAAATGCCACTCAATTTATTAATATATACCGGCTGTGTATGTGTATAATTTTATATTTGTGTCATTATAAAAACGTATCACTGACGTTAATGATATTCCATTTTTTATAAAGCGCTCGTAATTAACATCTAACAGTGCTGCGGAACGGATGACCAAAAAAAAAAATAATAATTCCCATATTGTACAGAGTAGAAGTAGGTATTTATAAAACAGTTTTAATTTTCTCAAAACTTTGTATAATTATTGATCTGAATTTTTCTGTTCTGTCTTTCTTACTATAAATACAGCGTGTAGGGGGTCCCAAAATATTGAAATTTAACCAAATGTACAAAGCTGCACACAGGCGGCACATAGACCTTCAAAGTGGGTCAAATATTTCGAAAAAAATTAATATCTCTGAATTACTTTAACTTGAAACCAAATTTGGTACATGATTTAGGTTTATTGTTGGTCTTCTTTAACTATGAGTTCAAGTAAATTGAAATACCACAAGATGTTCATCCCTAAAATTACATCAAACGTTTTTCCATTGATGGAACAAAACATTAAAATGTTTGCCAAGAAACATAATAAATACGTTTTTACTAATGGTTTTTTGACACCACGAAAAATAAACATATTTTGCTACTACAACTGGCAAGACAGATGTGACATTGTTGTGTTGATGGTAGCATAACTAAGATAGCAAAATTTAAATTCGTGTCTGGCGAACGTTTATAAGGGTCGATAAAAAAAGTTTAATACAGTTTAGAAAAAAATTCTGCTTTATAAATAACTTTTGGAAATTTTTTGAAGGACGATTCTGTTAGTTCTTATTTTTCTTAATTCTCTTTTAAAATATTGTACTTAGTTATAGTTAACTCTGTATACAAATTGAAGGCGAAAATCATCAAACTCACCACTAATTTTATTTTTTTTTATTTGAAAATGCCTACCACCAAGCTCGATATAGTACTAGAGACTAACACGGTTCAAAATCAAATTATCGTAGTATTTGTTGTAATCAAGTCAAAATCGTGTTTAGTCAAAAATATTGTTTTGAATGTTTAGTTATTATTTAAGTGTGTGTTGGTTTCGAATTGTAAGGTAATTAGGATAAATCTTTGTCTTCTTTTTACTTTAACTAGGTATTAGGTTGAATTCGACAAACTAACACACTTTTCTTATTGTCAGAATTGTGAGATTCAGCGGTCACGGGTTTCTGGGATCTATTTTGTCGCATGTCCTTGAGAACGGTGATCCTTGAATCGCTACGAGGTCGGATGAAGCAAGTGTTCGCGGTATGAGACTCGGTGCGGATTTAATTCGATCGGTTAAGAATACCATCATTTTGTCTATCACACCTTGGTTTTAGACTTTAAAATAGTTAAACTAATTAATGTAGCATGGTCCACAAATGAATATAAGTTAAAAGTCATATAGAATTTTTTGTTTTCATACCAGAGCGCACCATCTAGTGGTAATTGTAATAGTTCGCTCAACAGGTATTCTTCTTTTTCATTTTAGATCGATATGTCTAGCGTTTGGTGTGCATTGCTTTGTTAGATCTTTGTGGAAAACGGCGCTGTCTTTTTAAGTGAGAAAATAGTCTCCCAAAATTCAGGAAAATATACGTGGGATGTTAAAAAAATTTATGATAGGGTAGTTTATGGTTAAAGCAATTTAATATAATTGATTATCAAATGTAATAATGTAAGAGAATGGTTAATGTTTTGCAAATAGACTTATAGTCATTAATAATGTGCGCACTCCAAGCTCCTCTTCAGTAACAGTTAGCTTGAAGGGGGCATGGTGTAGGTATTGGCACCCTTCTTGGGTGCGCCAATGAGTTTGTGATACATTTTATGTAATCCAAAATGTTCTTTCCAGATGTATTCAGATCGAGTCAAAGGAGCCCTTAAAAAAATCTATATTATTTACGTAGATCTGTAACAGGAATAATTTCTAAGGAAATGAAATACAGTTTTGGAATTAAACGTATATTAAGTAAAATCGTGGGTCATTTAATGTAATTTTCGTTTCTTATATATCTGAGTATTTGAGGGTATTTTTGGGTACTATTCGGTATTTCTGGGTACTTAATGGGATTTTTAGGTACTTAAGGGTATTATTGGGTAATAGTCATAGGTATTCTTTGGGCACTTGAGGGTAATTCGTGGTTTTTGGGTATTTTTGAGGTATTTACTTATTTGATGAAGTATTTTTTTGGGAAAATAAGGTATTCACGGGTAATATTTTAAAAAAATGGTATTTCATTGTACAAATTTCAAGCAGTGGTTTACCCCTCGGTAACAGCTTACATAAAACGACTATATACTGATTTTGTTTTATAATATGAAATATGTACTGTCTAATTATTAGACATTATCTTAGATAAGTGTGTCCGTCTCTAAATAGGAAAAATAATGTCGAAATAAAAAAAAACTAGACAGTGCGATATCGAAAGATTCCTGCCCAAATGTAGTTTTCTTGGATGTTCGACCAACTTTCTGTGAGACGCGTATATGAGTAGAATCTTATTACTCCTCAAATGTTCATGTGGACTTCACAATGTTAGAGAACTTTTTGTACAATGTCTTCACTGCTGCATGGAGGTTGGTGATGAATATTTTCAACGTCTGATAGAGAAAAATTAGTGGTAAGTGATTTTGCTGATCTGAACTTTTCACCTTCAACTTCTCTAGAAATGAAAATTTGAAACTAAAAAGTTCATCATCGAAAAGATAATTGTTTTTTTACTGCTTCCTTTTCGCAGGGTCTATGTTGAAATTGACTCAAATTTATTAGAGTACCTTATAAAAGGAAGTTACTGGCACTGATATCTACACATCAAAGAAATCTGTAGATAAGTAAATTATATGTTTCAAAATTTCTCAGAATTGTCATATCAAAATTATTTTCTATTAATAACGAAATAATTATTAAAACAACGTGATGTTTTATAAATATGACACCCTATCAACGTTAAAAACAGGGTGATTTTTAAATAAAATAGCATAAACGCTATTAGTGCATCTAGAAGAAAAAATAAGACGAATGAACCAATAGGGTGTTTCGCCTAAAAGTGGAACAAGCCTGTAACATGCCTACCGTTCGACCGATTTCAATAAACTTTTTTTTGTTAGATATATCTTCAAAATGTTTCTCTTGGGCATACCTGGTGTCCCGTGAAACCGTGGCCGAGTACGATTAAACTTATGTGGCTTAAAATCGGAAAATCATATTAGAGATTTTTTATTCGAAAAATTCCCACGAATTCTTGATCAGGACCCCAGAAAACCCTACCTACCAAATTTTCGTTGCCATATTATACAGGGTGCTCAGGATAACTTGGGTGTCTCGCTTAAAAGTGGAACAAGCCTGTAACATGCCTACCGTTCGACCGATTTCAGTAAACTTTTTTTTGTTGGATACATCTTTAAAAAGTCTCTCTTGGACATACCTGGTGTTCCCTAAAATTCGAAACCGTGGCCGACTACGATACAATTTATGTGGCTTAAAATCGGTAAATCATATTAGGGATTATTTGATTCCAATAATTCCTACGCATTCTTGATCAAGACCCCAGAAAACCCTACCAATAAAATTTTCGTTGCCATAGTATACAAAGTGCTCAGGATAACTTGGGTGTATCGCTTAAAAGTGGAACAAGATTGTAACATGCCTACCGTTCGACCGATTTCAATAAACTTTTCGTGGCCATAGTATACAGGGCGCTCAGGATAACTTTGGTGTCTCGCTTAAAAGTGGAACAAGCCTGTCACATGCCTACCGTTCGACCGATTTCAATAAACTTTTTTTAGTTAGATCTTCAAAATGTCTCTCTTGAACATACCTGGTGTCCCCTAAAATTCGAAACCGTGGCTGACTACCATACAATTTATGTGGTTTAAAATCGGAAAATTATATTTGGGATTATTTGATTCGAATAATTCCTACGAATTCTTGATCAGAACCCCAGAAAACCTTACCAACCAAATATTCGTCGCCATTTTCCGATTTTAAGCAACATAAATTGTTTCGTAGTCGGCCACAGTTTCGAATTTTAGAGAACACCAGGTATGTCGAAGATAGACTTTTTGAAGGTATATCCAACAAAAAAAAGTTTATTGAAATCGGTCGAGCGGTAGGCATGTTACAGGTTTGTTCCACTTTTAAGCGAGACACCAAAGTTATCCTGAGCACCCTGTATACTATGGCAACGAAAATTTTATTGGTAGGGTTTTCTGGGGTCCTGATCAAGAATTCGTAGGAATTATTCGAATCAAATAATCCCTAATATGATTTTCCGATTTTAAGCCACATAAATTGTATCGTAGTCGGCCACGGTTTCGAATTTTAGGCAACACCAGGTATGTCGAAGATAGACTTTTTGGAAGTGTATCCAACAAAAAAAAGTTTATTGAAATCGGTCGAACGGTAGGTATGTAACAGGTTTGTTCCACTTTTAAGCGAGACACCCTGTATATATAACGATATTGACATGTGGTGACAATACACGCACGGTACGGGCTTACAATTAAGGCTTTTTCTTCTTGCTGCGCTTTTGTCTTGTCAAAGCGGGACATTTTTACCTATTTTTGGGACAGTGGAACACATAGCTTAAAAGCGGGACGTATGGTCACATTATACATGCATAACGGAGCTCCGGCACAAAGTACCTCAACTGTCAGACAATGGTTGAATTTAAATTTTCCGGGGCGTTTAATAGGTTGTGGTGTCAGTTGGCCTGTCCGTTCACCGGACATTACGCCACTTGATTATTTCTTATGGGACACCTGGAAAGTATTTATGCTACTTCTAAAAAAATCTTTCTCGCTGGTGACAAGACTCCTAAAACCCTAGGAATATTTGCAAAAGTACGTCATAATTTTAATCGTCGTGTTACATTGTGTACTTTAAAAATATTCTTTATTTTTACTGTAAAATAACGTTATGTTCCTTAGTATTACATTCGAGATAACAGTATGTAGTTTTAAATGAGATATTATTACTTAAATTAGACACTTAAAATAACTTTATTTGTTACATAACGAATACTGTTTTTCAAGACAAATTTATTAAAATTACTATACGAGAAAAGCGTTTTCCTTTTGCTACTAAAGAGTGGTGTGTTGATGTTTTTATGTTACTGAATCCATTGGCGCTGTAAAATTTAAGCATTTGTTTTTGTAAATTATTTAAAAAATTATCGCTTTTATCAACAAAATCCAAGAGATAAAAATTTTTTGTTTTTAGTTGTTACGCCTGAAAATATGAGTAAGATATGTATTTCCATACAGGGTGAAACATTTTTTTGGAATAATATGTTGCATGTAGTCGACAGCAGCGCCTCTGGTGGATACATTTAAACAATATCAATAAGAAGTATGTGCCAGCACTGGACAAATGTCTGTACCAAATATGAATGCTTTACGCCAGATCATTTAGATAAATTGTAGCAAATATGGGTTGATTCTACAAACATTCAAGACCCTGTCAGGGGTGCAACTTCGGTCTAAGGTATATTTAGTTCATTCAACTTATTTTCTCATTTAGATGCACCGGTAGTGTTTGTGCTACCTACTCTGTATAAAAGTATACCTTTTCTCATATTAATAGAATAAGGGATATCTCACTTTATTTTTTTAATAATTTTTGCTGTTATAGTAATTTCGAAAGATAGTGAGTTTAGCGATCTATCATCACAAATGTTTCTTCTCACTGTCGGGTAAGATAAAACTATAATACCAGTAGAATTGTCCCCGTACTAGTTCAGATATAAATTGTGTTATGTTTAATACGTTCTTATCGATCTGCCATTTGAAGCGGAAACAGAACGTCATTAATGTGGAACTTTATTCTTTTATTATACTAATAGTATTAAATTTAAATATTTATAAGAATGGAACGAAGCTCAAATTTAATATTATGGAAAAACGCCGTTTAAATTATTAATATAAAAGTTTCCCTTGAACCAAAGTTTTTGAACTGCTGCTATAATACATATTCTATAAAATAAGAACGCACATCCTGTTTTTATTTTATTTGCATTATTTATTAAAATTACTTTGTACTCTGTAATAACTACTAAGTTTATACGTATAATACAAACAAGTGAAGTAAGTACATTAAAATAAGTTTATGAATAATATACGTTGTCATATTGATTAATCCTTTTCATTTTCAAATTCAAACAGTATAGATTACTTAGCAGAGTAATAACATTCAGCTCTGTTCTTATTTAAAATCTGACCAGTTCGCATTGTTCACGGCATTAGATATGGTAATTAATGTACATATTGATGTATTCAAACGACAATGTAATTCTAATATCAGCCAGGTTATTCCGAAGTAATGTGTGACTAAAACTATAATTTATTACCAATGAAAATTTCGGCCGGGAATAAATAATGCACCTATAATTTTGTAGCTAATAATACGGGGAATGCGAAAGATATCACACGACAACCTTAAGCAGTGATTATCTATTGTCCACAAAATAGGCAAAACATTTTCTCGAACTTTCGATGAGCCAAAACAGTGTTTAATGAATTTCTGAAGACTTGTGATGTTTCACTCGGTTCATCATAATAACACGAGTACTGCCACATAAAGTGCTTATACAGGGTGTAACACAAAGCAGGTCACACCGCTAACTGCGTATTCGGTGGCAAAATATGACGATTTAACTCTACATACCTATATACAAAAATGCCTGCCTTAAAAGATACAGGATATTAAATCTGAACTTTTCGCTATAATTTCTTTAGGTTTTCATGTTATCACTTTGAAATTTTGTAGATATACTTTTTGTTATTAACCAAATCTTCAAGAATGTTATTGTCAACGATGCCTAAATAACAAACGTGGGTTATTTTATCTCACCACTTTTTCCGGCGTACGCCTATGGATAATTTTTTTACAATGTCTTATTGTAAAATATTGTCACGGATTTCCCAATCCGAATTTTTCTTATTTCCAGACAAACAATCCGTTAATTAGTCACTTTTTTATTAACTGCTCAGTACACTACTGAACACTAATTAGAACTCAATTAAACACTTATTTAATTAATCGCTATCTAAATCACTTTGATATCTCCAACTAAACACTTCAATTCAGACTGTAATACAAGACTTATACAAGACTAACTAACTCGGCCGTTTATTTTTCTTTTGTAGACCCAACGAATATTCCAGGTATATTCTAGTATCTTTAGATTCATCTTCCCGAACGACTCGAATGCTTCTCGTCGAGTACCCAATTTTCTAGTCCCGTCTCGATCTACGGCTTTTTGTTTGTTTAACAGAATCGTGTAGGGGCGATCGGAGCAATCTTAGCATTTCGCGATACCACAGTCGTCGGTTTGGGTGTGAGTGGGGCAAATTCAGTGACAATATTATTAAGGCTATTTTATTACTTTTGATAATTTCTTAATTGTCGACATAAATTCGATTTTTGAGCATGCAACGTCAGAGATATAGTAGCATCAAAATGAGTTGCACTTAATAATATTTTTAAATTTCAAGTGCAACTCATTTTGATGCTACCACCTTTAACATTGCATGCTCAAAAATCAAATTTGTTCTTGAACTGTGGGGATAACCACCTGCGCATAACTAATGTTTTTAACACTTTCATATATAATTACGATGCATTGCCCAACCGCATAATAAATTTTTTACTCACAGTAACACTAACTGAAGAATCGAATGCAGCGTTTTAAATATTACTTTAAATGTTGCTCTTCCAGGCGACCTCCACTAGATTTCTACAAATCCTCGTCCTATGATCAGTTTTCCTCGCTTTTAGTAGCAAAAAGCTCGTTTATATTTGAAACTCGTTTTGTGTTTTGTCGATTTAGGAAGATCACGTATTTTTGGGGTGTGATTTTGATTAATTTTTATAATATTTGAATACATACAATTCTTTATTATTACAGTATACAGTATGCGCCAAAAGTATGGAATAAATTCAATAAAAATGAAACAATTATTTTTTGGGAATAATCCTCGAATAGGTCGACTTTTAATTTAAAAAATACATATTTTAGCGAAAAATGCGATTTTCAAATGTCATTTGTTTTCGAGTAATGACGTCATCGATTTTTTTTAAATGGCAACACCATATTTTTTTCCTTGATTCTGAAAGATCGTTTAATTCTCTATCAGACAGTACTAAAATTTTGCGCTCTTACATAGGAAAGTTTTCGAGTAAATGACGATTGAATGTTAGAAAACGTAAATTTTATCCATAAAAAAGTAACAATTCTGAGGTATGTAAAATAAAATACAATTGATTAAATTTTATACTTAAATTAAATGTTCGAATTGCCATCCACCAACTTCTTGACAATGCGCAAGTCTGTGAAGAAATTCTTCTTGCACATTATGAATGATTTCTGGGATAACTCTGCGTATTTCGTCCCGAATGCGATTTTGAAGTTCTTCTAAATTACGTGGTTTATTAATGTACACTTTTGACTTCAAGTATCCCCATAAAAATAGTCAAGAGGTGTAAGATCTGGCGATCTTTCAGGCCAATACTTATTAGAAAGTCGGTGTGGCAATGACACTTTGAGATTTTCACCTACGTGATCCATAAAAGAACTATGGAATTCGAAAAACTAAACTTGATAACGTTTTTGCTTTATTTTAATTGATTTACGTTTCTAACATTCAATCGTCATTTACTCGAAAACTTTCCTATGTAAGAGGGCAAAATTTTAGTACTGTCTGATAGAGAATTAAACGATCTTTCAGAATCAAGGAAAAAAATATGGTGTTGCCATTAAAAAAAAATCGATGACGTCATTACTCGAAAATAAATGACATTTGAAAATCGCATTTTACGCTAAAATATGTATTTTTTAAATTAAAAATCGACCTGTTCGAGGATTTTTCCCAAAAAATAATTGTTTCGTTTTTATTGAATTTATTCCATACTTTTGGCGCATACTGTTTAATTGTAAAACAGAAAAATTGGTATCAGTATCCTAGGTGTTTTATTTTTGATGTACATTGGTCTAACATTTCCACGAAATAACATGCATGCCTCTCACGAAATATACTTCCAATTTAGAAAGCACGACTTCATAAAAATATTTTATTCTTCACATATTCACGTAGACTAGCTTTATAAATAAAATTCTTAAATAATATTTAGATTGCTGTTCCGATCTGTCACTCAGTAATATTATGTATTTGTATCCAGTGTTGGGTGAAATGTTCTTCTATGAAAAGAAAAATACCTATTAGCAACTAGTGACAAGATATTTTTACCTATTAGTGAATACCTAATTTTCTCTCTTTATAAGTTGGATACAAATTAATGAATCTTGCCGAACTAAATCATAGCTACACATACCACATATGTAGAACAAGTAGTGCACTGAAGTTTCGGATATTTAAAAACACTATACTCTTCCAGTAAGTACTCGTACTTCTACTTCAATTTTATTGGAAAATTACTTTTCTTTCAAAAGCTTTTGTGATGTCTAAACTCCCATCAAGTGTAAATTCCAAATTCTAAATATTTAACAGTATACTCGCATTATTTTACTGAATTACTAGCAGTGTAGCAAACACAATATTTTTCAGAGGGTAAGGTAAAATAAAATTTAATTTAATTTTACTTCAATCATTTACAAATTTCTTATGAATGATTTTACCGTAATAATTGGCCAGTAGTGTGTGAATGTTCTGTAAATGTTTGTGTTTCACAAGAAACACAAACGTTTAGCATAGTTTTGTTTGTAATAAGTTACTCTAGAGTTCTAGGATAGATGAAACTCCAAAGTTATTTGCTACATATGACATCTTTGTAGATGCCCAATATACAGGGTGTCCCTGAAATGCATGTAGCAGCGAGTCACCTTAGATTTTTAAAGTCAAAATACGACGAAATATGTTCGTACACCTATATGCAAAAATGCACCGTCAGAGCGTTAAGAAGTGCCATTTTTAACAAAATACAATAATCGGTTATAACTTGGAAAATCGTTGAACGATTAAAATAAAATTTGGTATATGGTAAAGACTTTTCTTAATGCAATTAATGTTAATTGTCAATTTGCACAAATGCCTTAAATTGGATACCTCAGGTAAAAAAGTATTATTTTTTTGAGTATTTTACCTGATTGTGACATTTATATTTCTGGTAAAATCTGACTTTTTGAAATCAGTTTTGTCTCTTCCAGAATTTTGATTCGATACCGTTTAGTTCCAAAAAATTCTGTTCATGGAGATGGGTCATAACATTTATTGTAAAATGAGAAAGAGCACCATTGTGCATAAACCACATTTCACTAGTTCAGCGAATAAAATTGTTTAAGAAATTCAGATATTTTCCGTTTAAAGTGATTGGTAAGCATACACGATACGTACTCTACTCAACAGAATTTGTTGTGATTAAATGGTATGTTATCAAAAGTTATTAAAAAATGTTTTAGCTTTTACCATAAATAAATGAAGATTAGATAATACAAAAAGAAAAATATGAATATTATTTTAAATAAAGCATTCAGTTTAGTCTTTTATTAATATATTTTCGTAAACCAAATTTCATTTTAATCGTTAAACCATCGTATGCTAAATCACAGCAGTCGTACTTTTATCTAGTTAGAGAAAATATTGCAATGGTGACGTGATTTAGCAAAAGATGCTTCAACGATTTTCTGTTTTGTATCCGCTTATTAATATTTTTTCAAAAATTTTGGCGCCCCCTATCTCCCAAACGGTGCATTTTTGCATGTTGGTAAATTAGCATAAGTCGTCGCATTTTGACCTTTAAAAACCTAGAGTGGCATTTCAAGGACACCCTGTATTAAAGATATTAAACTTTCAGTATTTTTGTATACGTTCCCATGCACACTACTTTTTTTTATATTTCTGGGTTAAGTGATCGAATGGCCTTTACTATAAAAGTTTTTTATGCATTAAGAAATTTCCTCTATTATGCCAGCTAATAATTAATGATACGACTAATGTATTTGCTTTATTTAAATACATCACTGGTATGATTAACGATGAACAGCAATTAAAATATAATTCAAACACGAAATGTTTGTCCACAGTCAACTGTCATGAATATTTTCAAGTAGGTTAATTGTCGGTTATTTTGTTTATTATAAATAGTATTTGTTTTAGGAAATCGAATTGTGTTTATTTATTCATATCTGTACCATTGCACGACAAGGAAGGAAGAAGTAAATAAAAGCGTTTACGTATATCCACAGTGTTCCAGTGAAGGTTCAATTTTTACTCTTTTGCACTCGGAGCGCACTATACAGGGTGTCCGGAAATTATGCGTCAAGACTTCAGGTGGTGATTCCTCATAAAAAATTAGGGTCACCAAGTCGTAAAACAATTTTTCGAAAATTCAACATTAACGGAGATACAGGGTGTCAAAAAAAATTTTTTTTTTTAGTTTTTCTTAGATAACTTTTTTATTTGTCATTTGATTTTTTCCAAGTCTCTCCTATGTATTAATAGTGCCCTTGTAGATTTATATTCCAAATATTATGCAAATACTCCAATGCCAAAGGGCCTAACCTGACCTTAATCTTCGATCTATGGCCCACAACTTTTTTGTTTTCACCGCTTATAAGTTCTCGAAATGTTGTCCTTCCATTTCGACACACAAATTCACTCTTCTCAGAAAGTTGCGACGAATCCTGAAGAATATGCCCTCTTTTGCTGTTGTTATTGCTCAGCTCTTCCACGTTATTCACAGGCCTTCTGTATACCAGTGACTTAACATAGCCCTAAAGGAAAAAGTCAATCGGGTTCAAGTCGGGCGATCTGACAGCCCACTCTATGAATCCACCACGCCCTATCCACCTCTCATGGAAAATTTCATTGAGGTGGTCTCTCACCGTTAAACTGTAATGAGACGGTGCACCGTCATGCAGTAGCCACATTGCACGTCGCACTCCAATAGAAACGTTTTCCAACAAAACTGGCAGATCATTTTGTAGAAAGTGTAGGTAAACCTCACCACCAAGCCTTTGAGGAAAGAAATGCGGCCCAACTAAATGATCTCCCACGATGCCAGTCCATACATTCACAGAAAATTTATTCTGGAACCCACGTTCCATCACTAAATGAGGATTCTCGTCACACCAATAATGTTTATTATGTAGATTTATTACACCATCATGCCCGAATCCAGCTTCATCCATGAAAAGAATTGAATCTATGAAATTTCTGTTGCCATCATGGAGATTTATAATTGTCCTGCAAAAATTCAGTCGTGAAATCGGATCTCTAGAGAGTGGGGCTTGGACCTTTTGATAGTGGAATGGATGCAGGAGTTGTTCCTGCAATTTTAAGGACTGAGCTTTTGGGAATATTTTCCTGCGATTCAATTAACGTGACGTTTATAGCAGGATTATTATCAACCACATTCAAAACACGAACTTCAGCCCCAGGAGTTCGAGTTCGTCGTGGGTGACCGATATCAAACCACCTCGTCTTAAAAGAGCCAAACTCACCTAATCTCTGATGGACAGTACTGAACAACTGCGGTCGTGGAATTCTTCTGTTTGGAAATGCATCTCAATACAAACGTTTTGCTCTTGATGCATTTCCCGCACCTAAGCCATAATAATAATGCATGTCGCGCAGCTCCTCATTCGAATATTTATTATAATTATTATTGTTATTATTATTATCCATTTTATCAGTTTTATCACGATACTTATTACACACAAATGATAACAATAAAATAATTCACATAAATATTATCTGTTTAAAGTAGCTAAGGCAGCACTAAGTTATTGTTTTCAAAGCCTCCTTTGTAAATCTTAAAAATCAGCGTTAACGCACGAAAATGTTTGAAGTCGTATTTCTCAGAAACGGTTCATTTTATTGCATCGCAACAAGAGATACTTTTTTAAATAATTTTTGATACTCTTTAACATGGTGCTGTTCAAATTTATGAAACGGTGAAAACAAAAAAGTTGTGGGCCATGGATCGAAGAATAAGGTCAGGTTAGGCCCTTTGGCACTGGAATATTTGCATCATATTTGGAGCATAAATCTACAAGGGCACTAGTAATACATAAGAAAGAAGAAACAATCACAAATAAAAAAGTTATCTAAGAAAAAGAAAAAAAATATATTTTTTTTTGACAGCATGTATCTCCGTTAATATTGAGTTTTCGAAAAATTGTTATAGGACCTCGTGATCCAGAAGTCTTGACGCATAATTTCCGGACACCCTGTATATTTGCGTTTTCCTTTTGTTAAAATAAGTGTACAAACATGTTTATACGTTTAAATAAATATATAAAGTATAAATGAACAAAAAAAGTTAAATAGTATAAGGGCATAACTCAAGCAGTTCTTAAAATAAATCGAGTTATTTTATCGAGGAATTGTTTCATAACATGGCAACAGTGCGAATACACGTTGCGCCAAGTGTTCGTGAGTTGCCTACCATGTGCTAGCTTGTCTTTTAGTGATGAGAAAAAATTCAAAGATAAACAGCTATTGTGAAAATTAATGAATTTATACAGCTGTTTTGCAATTGAATTTTTGAAGAGAGAATGGTACAGTTAATGATTTTTTTATAAAATGTTTTAATTTAAGTACTTACCAAAAATCAAAACATAATGCCATTTTTAAATACTATACTAACATAACACATAAATACAAATGTGGTAGAGTAGGGTGGGGATGGTTGTGCCACTTTTTTCTTCGAGGATTGAAAAACATATTATTTTTCATATTGTTTTAGTAACAAGTATTTCAATGGCCCCGTTGGAATTCTGGCTTCATAAGACCGGCTAATTTTTTTTTAAATATATTGATAATTGTGAAAATCCACATCTAATAAGTATAGAACAAGTTGCCCAATTTACCCCATTAACGGGGTAAGTTGAACCACCGTGTGGGGCATATTGGTCATTCAGTTAAAAACTGCCAAAAGAAACTATTTCTTTATTTTAATGCCTAAAGCTGTCAATTAACATATTATTTCTTAAAAAAAACAAAAATTTAAACTAAACTGTAAGTTGCATTTGTAAATTGTTAGAAAATCATCGGCAAGTCATGTGTCTTTAAAAGAAGTTATATCTCCCAAGATTATGAGTACTCTGGTATCTGGAGCATTCCTTTTTAAGAAACCAGGGAACCAACCTTTACGTGTTATCTTGTTGTGATTCCATAAATTTGAAAATTTCATATCATACTTAACAGCATAGTGTTAGACACATGGACATTTTTTAATCCATAATAATGGACACCTGTAACTTGCACCAAATAGGTAATCTTTGAAGATTTTTCTTGGTCATTATTAAAAAAGTTTAATTGGCGCAACATATCCCATTGTAGGCTTCTTGATTATGCTGTTTCTTTATTTACCTATCTTACAAGAGTCATTATTGGAATTTCAAAATCAGTAGATGCTGCTCTTTTTGTTTTACCATTTTTTAGAACAGCATCTACAGGTTCCCTTAGTAGCTCTGGAGTAGCAACGGCCTGTCGTTTTTTTAAAGCATGCATTTTGAAATAGGTATGAATAAATAATATTTTATATCTAGAGAGGGGCTAGTTGAGAATGTGTCTTAAGTAATCAGCCATTTTCAAATACATAGATATAACAAGTGACATACACATCTTAGTTCAGGTACCAACTGATCTGTAGTAATGTATTTCTCTTCAATAAATTGAAAGAAGGGGTAAATTTGTTAATTTTTTAGTTTTTTTTGTTTATTTTAATGTAAACTGTCGCCTGATAAATTTATGGCAGTCACAGCTTTAACATGTTTTATATCCTAGTGACTTATTTTGAGTTTTTCATGATTGCCTTACTTATTTAAAATTAGGTACGGTGTAATAAGGTTGTCTTGAAGTTTAAGTTTAATAATTCTTCACTACTGCTAATATAATAATAATGGCCTTTATTTTCAACAGGAAAATTTAGTTAATATAAAAAAGAGTACCAATTGCATAGAACTTATAACATCCACAACATAACCACAACATATATGTTTACAAAAGCTATTCCGTAAGAAAAATTAAAATAAAAATGGCATTAAAAATATCTTACCAGCATTAAATGACACCCACAGTATTTTATCTTATGTTTATTATTAACTGTTTTCAGTTTTTTACTTTATTACGAATGCAAGAAAATTTTATTACAATTTCTATAAATGAAATAATTTTGAATGTTTCTTCTGATTTCAGAAAAATAATTATCTTAAAAAATTCTGATTTGAATTTGTATTTATTTATAGGTTTTTTCATCGTGCCATTTTTAATTGGGCAAAAATGAACACCGTTTGACGGATTGACTCATGTAATTAATTTTTTAATTTTTGCACAGGTGACAGAATACTGGAACAGAGAAAAAAGGCAATTCTAATAATTAAAGAGTGAACATGTAATTTAATAGGTGATTATTACAACTTAATTAATTAATTAGTACACAGGATGCTGTTTGTATAAGTTAATAGGTAGAAAAAAAAAGAATAATTTTATATCATTGCAATATAATAATTAACCGACTTCCTGGTAGAACACAATGTCACAGTGGTCGAACAATGGTAATCCGTTCAACTTTATAATTTAATACAAAATAATAAATAATGCTGTAAATTAACATAATAGCGAATACACAGTCTGTGAATATAATTAAACGCGCAGCTTTATGTAGAATAGTCGGAACATAATTTTGTATAATTGAACCGAAACAATTACTATATGTTAAATATATCCTAATGGGTATCTAATCAAAGAACATTATCGGGTAGAACGGATTTAGCCCATGATATACGCCGCCATAACCTGGATGCATAATATGGATAATATCGTTATAAATAGATATTATTATGCCTGAATATTAACGACAATGACAGAGTGAAGTTTAGGAAGTGGCGGGAAGATTAACGGAGTTCTTTGTAAGGCGAAGAATCACGCAAATTAAACACGCAATGCTCGAAGGCCACAGCAATTGTACCACTTAAATGTATTTTAATACAATTTATATTTTATATCTTAGGTAGACAAAGCATTCCACATCTCGGTATACAAGGTGATAACTATAAGTTTGACTAAACTTTACCGACATATTCTATCGATGACAATAATTGGGTTTGTTATACAGGGTGATTCTAGAAGTAGTACCATAAATTTAACTGCAGTAGTAGTGGTTGAGGGATTCTGGCTCACTTTGGTAACCTGTTCCTTCGGAGCTGGGAGTAGGTGCGCGAACAGTAGTCATGGGACGCTGTCTTTCAAGGTCATATCCGAAGAATTTCTTGGAGGTCGTAACCGTCGCCAATGACCAGAGGGTGGTGAAGAAGAGGTGAGGTTTATCATCAATGACCAGATAGTCGCTTGAAGAGTATTAGGTGTGGGAGGGGGTATCTGAAGAAAAAAAGATGGCTGCATCGGGGATTGCCAGTCTCTAACCGTCCAAGCTGGGTACAGATCGTAGGAAAAATTTTCGAGCTTTATGCCCGTGGAAACTTTTGATCTGGACAGCGAAAGGAACAACATATCCAAAATTCGGCCGATTTCACCTAAAGCCAATTTCCCTTTGATTTGTGAGGGGTCCTTTTGTTGGACACAAGTACGTTTCCACATGCGTATACGTAAAACGATTTATTAAAAATGTGTAAGTTCAGTTCTGTTATTTACGTCTACAATCTGACCAAATCCTTCTAATGATTTCATATATAAGAAATGAAACAATTTTTTTATTTCAAACAACATAAATTCCTAATAATATGTACCTCCTACTGACGTCGGCGTCGTCTCAATTTTACTCTTGGTTATTTTTAAATTTTACCTACTAGAAACTGAATATCCTGTATGTACAACTAATAACATGACAACATAACTTATCGAGAATATAAGATCAAACAGGAAATTTTATAATGACCTTTTTTCGTTAATTTTGAATTATAATATATCGCTTTCGTGGCACAATTCGTGGGACACCTTATATATCAAAAAAACTATTAATTTAAACATCCCAATTCACATATTTGTAACTGTTAGAAACCTGCGCAAATTACATTCACTCATTTATTTGTTTAGTTTACTACCTACTTTAGTAATTATATTATTTCCATTTGATTGTTTTTATTGTTTTATAGAAAAGGTATTCCAATATTGCAATTTTCTTGACGCACGCTATATACTTTTCTTCATGATTACATTATGGAATTACTAACTAATGTCGAGGTATTTGTAGAATGACTAAAGGCTATATTAATATTCCAGACGACATTTAGTGACGTAGTAGGTAATTAAAGTGTTACTGTGAGCCGGCGTCAACATACGGAGTGTTCAGCGTAATAAATTACTCTTATTTATGTCCTCGGGCGATTCGTATATTTTATTTCATGGATATATAACAAAACGTAAAAGTAGAGATTTGTCGCATAGTTTATTTCAATTCTGTAAGTGTACAAAGTATGCGTACAGTCAGTTATAAAAATTAATCTACACTGATAAAAATGGTTGAAAATTTTCATGTTTTGTTATGCTCTTTTATATTAAGTATGTGTTTTTACCTAATAAAATTAGGATTTCAGAAATAGTGTAGTAATACAATGTACTGCAAGTGAACTATTTACTTTTACTCAATTTATTATGAAATTTTACAAAAGTTTTCATTTGCTTTCTGTTGCACATGCGCATGGGCACATCAACCTAACCTCATACGTATTAGTTGTGTTGTTAACGTGTAGTAGACAAACATATAGAAACTGAAACTGTACGTTGTTTAGATGTTTGCATTAGAATTACACCATTACATGTGTCTCTAAACCATACAATATTCATTTCAAACAACATACTTATCTTTACGACATTAAAATTAGTAATTATTTACAACAGATATTAACATTAGTTGTAGTTACGTTAATTATAAATTTAATATAACAAAAATTCGAGCTAAACATATATTTATTTTCACACAGATATACGTACCTATATCTACAAATATTTGGAAATACCAAGGAATATGTACTGATGTTTCATGAATTATGTAGTATTTTCAGCAAAAATATTCAACATATTTTCTAATGTCAATGAAATACCTACATTGCAATACATTTTTAGATGATGGATGAACAGTACATTTTTACAGAGAACGATGGATAAGTCACATTTAGAGGATGGATGGACATATTCCACTAAAAAAATCTTCCTACACAGAAGCTATTTCTGCTCCTGACAAGGCTTCTTAACTATTTAGAAATAAAAATGTGACTCGCACAGTCTACATATTATTGAATTATGATAATAAAATCTACTGTATTTCTAACAATTCGTTAATAAGAGATATCCTGCAGATTGTATTGACTAGCTTAATCCTGTACTTTTGTACATTTTCACAAGCAGAGACATTTTTCTATGACATTAAATGTAAAAATCTTTTCCTCTTTTCAATATCACCTGTCCATACACTATAACTACAAAAATAATATAACACATTTTAAAATTGGCTTCTATTACACTATTCAGGTTAAACAAAAAGTAAATATTTGAACTGATTGATGAACTCTATGGTATATACATTTTTTTAGCATGTGAATATTGTTAAATTTTTTACTCTTTGATATTCAATCCTATATGTGAAATAATATTAGTTATTGAAAAAGTATTCTCTATGTGCTTATGTTTTCCAATGTTAGTTATAAAGTTAAGTATCTGCAGGGTGCCAAAATAGGCCATAACATTAACCACATATTCTTTGGACAAAAATAATGCGATTTTCCTTATGCCATTTTTTATTTGGGCGTCCCTGTTTCAATATACAGGGTGTTAAAGATACATTTTATACATGCAATTTAGAATTATCCATTTCGTTTTAATTAGCAAATATTCATTCAGTAAGTATTACGATTTGTTAAGTTTCCAAGGTATTGTAATAATAGGTATATCCACAAAATTTCAATTTCACTTGAAAATGAGTGAATGATAGATTTATAGTCACTACAAATTGCCGTTTTTCTCTAAAACGGAGCATTTAAACAAAATATTACAAAAGATATAAAATGATCAGAAGAAAATTCTATGTTTGATATTTCAAGAAAAAGCTGCATAGGCGTACTTAGAAATAATTAGAGAGGATAAAGGGTACTGCATCCCTCAATTACCTCCATTCGCCTTTCGATTTTTTTCACCAAAATTACATGATAGTTATACCGGAATAACATTAAAGTACGTGCAAAATTTCAAGTGTGTATCTTACAAAACAATGGGATTATTAATAAAAATAGTTTTTTAAAATGTAACCTTTAACACACTGTATATTGAAATAGGGGCGCCCAATTAAATGGCAAAAGGAAAGTCGCATTATTTTTGTCCAAAGAATATGTGGTTAATGGTATGGCCATCTATTTTGGGAAACCCTGTATGAAATATAAGAAAATTTAAATTATCTACTTAGTAAAATTATATTTTACAATTCCAACCTAAAAATTGCGATGTATAAATCAATACAAATTATAGTGACACAAATTTATTTCATTTTATCCATGTTTATTTCTTTACGCTGGTCACAAACTGTCAACGTAAAGTTATGTGAAATTGCAGACAAATTGTTATCAGTGTACTTGTAGGGATTAATATTGTGAATATCGGTTAAAATTGTAAGATTAGATATGTTCATTTGTGTTACTCTAATCAGAGTAACTGATTTTATATCTCCAGATATTTTGGCAGTTTCTGAAACCTACACTGAGAAAAATCCTCCAATGTTACTAAAAAAATAATTACCGTAAATATATTTTTATCTGGTGTAGATGTCTTAAATATTAACCACAGGTAAAATAACATTGTGGCCTGTAAATTATTTTATTGAATTTTAAAATTCACTTCTGGTAAGTTATTAGTTTACTTGTAATTATTTTGCAGTTAATTGTAGTTGAAAATATAATTACTGAAACAAATTATTGTCATTGAACCCATGAGTGAACTAACTAATGAACCCATTAGTTAGTTTTATGTTACTTTTGGTAAGATATACAAACCCCATTAGTATTGGCACTTATACTCCGGACACCCTAGGCTAATCAGATTTTTTTATAATATCTACAGAATGTTCCAGAAGTGTATATGATATAGGAGGTGGTTTGACAATTTATAGAAAATAAATGAAAATGCTCTGATGTGATGTCTATTAATTTTAGATGTTCGCGTAAGGATCGTGAATAATTGTATTAATATTTTGCATTAGTGGAATTTTATTTTTGTTGCATTCGATTGCTTCACAACATTTATTATTGTGTAGGATTACTACATTTCTGATCAATTATGTAGGACCACTCGGTATAAAATTAATGAATTGCTTAGCCGGAACATCCCAAAACTATATCCTTTTAATTTAATTAAACTGCAGATAAAAATAAACGAAGAAAAATGGGGCTGTGATATAGGGTTCGGGTTTTATAAAAATGACCTATTATTGTTGTCAGATATAGACAAATCTCGTTGCCGTGATTCGAATTCTGTAATTATACGAGTGAAGAGTTCCCGCCGAGTTGTTATATTATTAAAATCATCTATATTCATTCCATAGTAATTAGAATAATGGCTTGATGTTTTTGAAATATGATAGAATGTCGTGCGCTCTCCGAATGAGGCGGGACTTTGATTTATGGATAATATTGATCAACTCAAAACTAATACGAGATGCCTCAAATTCGTATCGAATATAATTGTAAATAAACTTTTAGCAAATTAATTCTCGGAAAATAAATATGCAAATATTTTTAGATTACTCGAATATTGATAATTGATTAATAATGGTTTCCATTATGTTAAATTAGACTTCAGTTTAAAGTTTGAAGCATATTTCCAAATAATTCTAAGAAGTATGTATTTCCATAGCCAATTATTTGTTATAACCCTGCTACTTTTCTCTTAGAAAAATATAAACACCTAATTTTTTTTAGTAGGTTTTCCGAATTATTTTTCATATGTTAGGAGCAAGTATACAGGGTGTTTTTAAATGGTACCAGTGAATGTAGAGCCAAATATAAGAGGTTGGATTTAAAAATACCTTATATAAAAGTTGCATCCCTGAGGTCAGTTTGGTTTGGTTACTATTTTTTCTGGATTCGAAAAACACTTGGAGCATGTCAACATATTCGTCGTAAATATTATTTGCCAACTAATTGTTGGTTGACAGAAAGTGTCAATTTATTAATATGATAAATAACAATTTATTTATGACATCCGCCTACTTTATTTTTACAAATTCTTGCAATTACCTCTTTAGTGAACGATGACTCATCTAACTTTTTTACTAGAAAACTACGGTTTTATTGAAAAAAGGTAAAAAAATTGCTTCATATAAAAGATTTCTAATAAAATACTGCAATGGAGTTGACTGTTTCATTCCTTTATAAAATACGTCCATGATCAAAAAAATATTGAAAAGTTGTCTGTTTATTAGTAGGATGCTCATATCAAGTTTTGTGTCTGTAGTATTCCCCATGTTATAGAAAAAAATTAAAATGTGAATTTCAGTCCCCTCTTTAAGAAGGTATGTCGCCTCAGAGGTGCAACTTTCATATAAGGTATTTTTACATCAGTCCTCTTATTTTTAGCTCTATATTCACTGGTACTATTTTTGCTACTTCATTTATATATTTTAATTGGGCGTAAACTGGTTCTCAATTGAGTTATAATATATGAATTTACTTAAAAATAATCAAGACGCTAATTCAGTATTCAGTATATGTACATATATATCAGATATTATGTTTTGTTGAAATAATGACATTATTTAGACTACCAAACAACGAATTACCTTTATACGTTCTAGGTGAAAGAATTGGAATAGTTTTTAGTTGCAAATACAATTTGATGATGAATATCCATCAAAAAACTATTTAGTTAATATAAATAGTTTGCTCAGTGCCAACTTTGCTTCATGCTGCAAGAGTACCGCCAATGATCTGACGATTTGATCGATGAGCTTATTCCAGAATTCATTTGCAACTAGATGGGGTACTTCATTAGAAGGCGAAGTGTACTTTGTTAAATATTCCGATAGTATAACTGACGTTACATACTACTTTATTTATTCTCAATGAAATTAGGTACCATACACAAATTGCAGCAACTTGCTGAGGAATCAAAACATTCATCCAAAAAGAATCCTGGGTATCATATTTTGGTAAGTTATGGAAATGCCTAGTTGGTACATGCCGTAAGTTATCACCATATGCTTATACGGTGTAGTTAATCGAAAACTTGTCGCCCAGGTTTGTTTCGTTTCATTGCAAAAACTAAAAAAAAATGTCAGACCCATCAACTTTGGTTTGAGGGGGACATATTTTATGGATGTACTCTCCCCAAATTTCTAACTCTATGTGGGAATGACGCTCACCCTTAAAATCTTAAATGGGAAGAAGTATTGTGTGGTACATCATTTCATTGGATATTCAATTATCTTTTATTGTGACCCAAAACCACAACTTCAATTGCTTCATTTTTTACTGAATTTTCGATTATTCTTTGTTCGTTTGCTACAGAAAAAATCGAAACATAAATTTTGTATGTAAATAATAAAAGATATATTAAGTCAGTTGTTTTATTTAATATTATGTTCGGGTTACGGGAAATTTTGATTGATTCCTTCATCAATCCTTTGACTTAATTTTTTGCCGACAAATATTTAAATTTACTTACGGAAAAAAAAAGTTGAAACGACTGTTACATCTGTATTCAATATGTCATCATCCATTTCAAATCTTCAGATTACTGCTGCTGTACTGTGTCGTCCTTTGAAGACTAGGGTCGACTCAAAATCTTTTGTTATGCGATAATTTTCATTTAATGAACAGCAAATGTAGCACAGGACATAATAACGCCATCTTGATCGAATATTTCCGTTTTCTAGTATGAACACGTAAAGCTTTTTCGATTTATTGGTCAACAAAGTCAATCAACAATCTTGTCTCGCATTTTCTTGGTCATGTCTTGGTGTCACAAGATAAGTCAAGACCAAGACAAGACTCGACAGCTCGAATTGCAAGACAATACAATATTTCAAAAAAAGTTGAGAGACAAGACAAGGAATATTGCTACGATAAGAAGTCTTATAATAATAATATCTCTACTCCTCATTCTAATGACAGGGATTAGCCCAGAAGTCGGAGACTTGTGCGGGAGAGGGGGCGGCATATTATTATTAAGCAGGCCGCATTTGCGCCCAGGAACGACTTACGTTGGTAGGCCCTAACCACTATTCAGTGCAGGAATGAGGGAAACCTGGAAAACCTCATTAATTAGGGACTTATAAATATAAGTAACGGTAATATCTAAGTAAACATTAACTGAAAAAATAAGTATAAATATTGCATTTCTATTGTACGTTTATACTTTATTTAAAGGATATCCAGCATATAAAATTAATTTTAAAATCAAAATGTATTGAATCTAGGATCTAGTTCTGCTGAACTGAACTAATTATAAATTCACTGCTATTGAAATAATTCCCACTATGTTTTGCCTGTTTCGGCTGTTATTTATAACTTACGTAAAACTGACTGTTCTATACTTTATAACGTCTGTCCACCGACTACTGTCGACGATTGACCATATTGACAGTTAAATCGGTTTTCTACTTTAACGAAATGGAACAGCAAGGCGATTTTTGATAGAAATGGACATTGGACATAGACCAGTTCTGAATTAAAGTGACGATTAAAAGATCATGCACACTGTGCCATACGAACCAGTACGGACCTGCAAAGTCTGCTCATGAAGGTTCCCATTTTATTTAATGGAACATCGCACACTAGACCAGCACCAACATGGACCGTCACCTGCAACGACCGTCACTGTAGGTCGTGTCGGTGGCTTACAATTTGTATATTTGGCCGCACTAGTCGAACGTAAGTTCTGTTCTCACAAAGTCAGAGGTCAAGGATTGGTTTCAAACTGTTAGAAATACTGGACCAGTTAAGTTGTGAATATAAAGCTTTTGTGTAGTCACCACTGAAGATGAGACAGTGAGTGCGGCGAAATGTTTGGCAGCGTGGGATGCGGCCACTTACAGAGGACGAGACGTCTCGGAAGACCATCATTATCCGAGGAACAGTTCCGACCGTAGCAGTCGTATATGTGTGGGCTGGAGATATCCATAGCGGGTCTGCCCCCACAGAGCCTAGCCCGAAAAGAACAAGGGCATTTCAAATAATCCCAGGTAAGGCTAAGGATGTGCACTTTAATTCTGTTATTGATAGCGACCAGTTACTTAGATATCACAACCCGGAAAATCACTATATATCGAATCATTTCTTTTGTTTTGCAAGACAAGACAAGATTTTTTCTAATTTTGCAACATATTTTGTCTCAACCAACACTACTCGACTTAGTTTTACATTTAAAAAATAGTTGTTTGCTGCGTTGTCTGTATTTTGTTATTGATATTTTATATAAGAAAGTTCGGTTTATTCTGTACCATCATAAAAGAAATAGTAATACTAAGTGAACATCTGAATTGCTTATACGCATTTAAAAGCATATTTCAACTATATAATTTTTTATAATTTTATGTGCAGTATTTTTTATATAACTTACCCGTAAACATTACATAACCATCGACTACCTTAAGCATTTAATATCAACCCACTTTTATGTTATAATACATTTTTATCCTTATATGTTTACTTGCGAACATCACGCTTGCGTCCCATTATTTATTAAAATATAGTGATGTGAAATAAAATCATTTATGGCTCTTGATAATACACCTAAAAAGGTAATTTTTGTTCCCCAAGCTACAAATTTGCCAACTGTAATGAGAAAATATTATATTTTATCCACCAATTATGCAAATCGTCAACAGAATAATACGTTAAGACTATAGCTGATGTATCGAAAATTATACCAGTCTGAGAAGTTGTCTCGGAATTAGAGTGCTTCGCCCAAAAGTAGCCTCTTAGCTATATTATTGGCAACTTTATTATAATAAATTAATACAGAAGGGACAAGGTAAATTATCGGAAAGAATCCACTTCTTTTCGCCGCTCGAAGAAGCACAATTTATGTCATTTTTTCCTAGAATTGGCAATGTTTTTGTAAAAAGGCGTAAATTATGTTAATCTGGTTAGTGAAATATAAGTAGAAAATTGAATTATTTTATTTCAATTTATATATAAAATAACTGTCATATATTTTTTCTTTAGATTAATTCGGTATTTCGCCACACTTCTGAAAGAATACAGATTAATTGAATAAACCCTTACGCCAAAAAGATTAGTCAAGGGTTATTTTTGAAACTAAGTTTGCATAACTAAAAAATCTCACACTGAAAAAATAGATAAATAAAAAATAATACATATCACTATCGCGCACACCGTATATTTTGACGTTTCGAAAAACTCTGTTTTCGTTCTCAAATGTATTAAACGTAATTCAAGTTTGACAATTTATAATTTGTTTATCTGCTTCCATAGAGATGTTAAATGATTTTTATTTTATTGTTACTTACTTTTTCCTGATACAACTGTAGCCAACAATGACCAATGTTTACTGAACAGTTTGACATACATCTCCGTTCACAAAATAATCGCGGCCTCTTTCAATTTTCTCTTTGTTACATTATCCTTCTTCTGTAAAATTTTTCCCGAACCCCATTGAATCAAATGATCGTTTTCCCGAGCATGTATAACATTCAAAGGTAGATGCAATTTTGTACATCATTTTTTTGAATGTTGATAGAAAAGAATCGTAAAGTATTAGTTGTCTGAAAAACTGTTTCTTCTAATATCAAATTTGTTGCCGATTCGTCTTAATCTTTCTGATAATACGAGTATAAGAATGTATGCAATTTTTATTGTGTCATTAGTTTCTCTTATTTATCTTGTTTGTTTTATCTCTAATATTTTTGAATGTTTTATCAAATTTGAGTTCGTTATTAAAAATTTCGCTGTTTGATGAAATTAATTTTGTTAAATGTTTATATGATAGAGCAAAACTAATTTCATCAAAATTTACCACTACCTAAAATTTACTTAAGTAAATAAGTAAGTATATTTTCTTAAAATATGAATAAAATATTAAGTACAGAGTAAGTTATTCTTCCTTAAATTATAGGTTTATAGATTTGCACGAATTGAAATTATTAATATTTTGTAATAAATGTCATACGGCTACAGTGCAAAATAATAATATTTATAGATGCTTTCTTGTTGTCTCTAAATAAAATAATTATTTACACCAATAGAACTTCTTCTCATATTACTACCGACCCGATGCGGCCGTCAGGTACAGGCGACCAAGGTTTCAACTCCTGGACGCGGGGTAAGTTGACATTTCTTCTGTTTCAGGACCCCCAGGATCAATAACAGGACCAAGAAGAAACTTTGACTTTTCCTTACTTTACCCCGGAGCCCGCCTAGATGCGCTCCCTTATCCTATCCTTTCCGCGACGCTGGAGATAGGGCCTTTAAGGTTCTTTGCCTTAGCGTCTCCCTAGAGCCACTGTGCTAATCCATCTTACCCAAACTCCCACTCAGTCGGAGGCGTTCGCGCCGCTGCCAAACACTACTCCCGGGGGTTATACGAATCGGCGAAGAAAGAGAGAGAGAAGAGAAGATGGGACTTGTCAGGACAGGAGGAGGTACCCCGAGCAGCCGGCATCGGCCGCAATTGCGGTCGAGGCTGACCGGAGAAAAGAGCCCGTCTCTACGAGGCATCTAGGCCTACAGCGATGAAGTGAGTAACCCCGCTCATCCGAGGTCATTTATTCATATTATATGCATATTGGCGTGATCTCATATTAAGTACAAACAAGTATATTTGTTTTCGTGACTTCAACTAATTTTTATTCTTAAAAGAATATATTATTCTTATTATACAAAAATAAGTCAATAAAGTGTTATTGTACTTGATGAATAGTGAAACTAAGCTAGTGTTGGAATAAGTGTATTAATCTTGATATTAATATAGTTTTTTTCCATGTGATACTGAAATACTTGTAGGTATAACGTTTTGTTAATTTTATTATTTATTAAAATAACAATTTATATCCCATTCATTTGAATACCAGCTGCTAATTCGCGCTTCTAAGTTGCCAATATGCAAGAGATCCGAAACCTCTTTTTTATTACGCGTAAATTTAAGATCTCTAATATGTTAGAAGTTTTTATTTATTGAACTTACCCTGTAAAAACATATTTGCAATCCATGTAATGCAATAGAACTAATAAAAGTGCAGATAATAGTTTCGGTACGTACCAAGTTTTATTTTGGGCGTATTACTACCAGAACAATTTCCAGTTAATGGAAATATGTAATTTTCATATTGTCAGCGCGACCAAGGAGTGTAACAGGAAAATCCTTTAATATTAAATAGAATATCTAATAGTATCTTGACAATGGGTGTATAGAATTGTCCATGTCCAACAAGACCCCATTTAATAAATCTAATTCTGACATGCACACAACGCATATATTATTTATCAATGCTGGAGCCGGACAATTGGAGTTGACAAACACCGATATGGCCATTATTTGAATATAACATCATGATCCACCTATCGGCTGCATTATTAATTAATACAAAATACACAACATACATGTTTGTGCCGCATAATTGCAACTAAATTTGTGGCACTTTCATAAATTAACTGATATTGATATTGGCTTATATTTTGTTTAAATTTGTGAACATAAATTCACTTTATAGGTCTGTTGTATATTCTTTGTATTGTTAATGGCTTATGGAACTAATCGCGATTATTAATGACATTCCAAGTTTTGTTTTACAATTAAATTAAACCCGTAATATATAGAATACAAAACCGGCGATGGAATGCATTAATTATTATCGATCATTTATTAACGTAAGAGCCGCTTTTTTCCGCATACGGCTAATTGAAAAGCCGCTTTGATTTGTTCTTCTTTTAGCTAATTGCTAAGTGTATAAAATATGAAACTATGTTTCATATTTTTTATTTGTATTCTGTGCTATCGACAGTTTTGATTATAGTTATTTTTTAAATAATTATAATAATGGCGCTTATACTGATTCTTTTATAGCTCTATATAAATAGGTACGAGGTGCGATAAAAAAACAGCAATTTTGTAATATCTCGGACTGCATTAGTTCGATTCGCCCGATATTTTTGTTGTGTCTGATAAGTATCTATACATTATTAGCCATATCGGATATTTACGTTCCAGTAATTCAGTTTTTGTTCAAAATTCAATAATTTTAGAACACTATTTTAGTTGCCACTCGTTTTGTACTCAAAACATTCGGAAAAAAATTATGACTTGAGCCAATTGATATCCCAACATCAGTGATTATGATTTGGCGATCGTTCATAATCTTCTTTCACTATTTCCACATCTTCATTAGTTTTTGATGTGCTAGGGTGCCTATAGAGTACTTGTCATCTTCAATGTTTTCAAGGCCTTTTTAGAAACGCTTGTACCACTCGTAAACTCTTGTTTAGCTTATAGCAGACTCACCAAAACCAATATTTTTCTTTTTCAATCCGTTTAAGATCTTCCTTTCCCACCTTAAAAGGCTTTCTCTTGACTTCTTATTAAGAACCCAGGTTTCACTACCATACAGCGCTGACGGTCAAAAATTTACTTTTCTCTTGATTTATCTGCAATCCCATTTTACGTGCTTCCTCCACAAGTTTTCTCGTTACTTCTTCTAATTCCTTACTATCTCTAGCAATAATGGCCACGTCATCTGCATAACTTATTACTTGGGACAATATGTGTCCTTCTCTGTTCAAGTGACTATCTCTTATGATCTTTTCTAGTACTAAATTAAAAAGAAGCGTTGAGAGGGGGTCTCTTTGTCTCACTCCTGTGTCAATAGTAAAACCTTCCGAACATTCACCTTTTATTTGTAATTTGGATTTAGTATTTTCTAAGGTCATTTCAATAGCAATTTCAATTTTGAACAGTTGCCTTTCTTTTTCAATCCGTTTAAGATCTTCCTTTCCCACCTTAAAATGCTTTCTCTTGACTTCTTATTAAGAACTCAGGTTTCACTACCATACAGCGCTGACGGTCTCAAAATTGTTTTATGCATTCTAAATTTTACTCCTCTGGACAAATTTTTTGATTTAAGTGGTTCACTGCTGCCGAACTTCTGTTTGCTTTTATTATTCTTCTATTAATTTCTTACTCCTCATCACAGTTAGCTGTTATTAGCGCCCCCAAATACACATATTCTTGAACTTCTTCAAACTCCATCTCTCCATGCTGTGTTCTCAATTTAAAATTGGTATCTTTTTTGTTCTCCTATTCTCAAAAATTTACTTTTCTCTTGATTTATCTGCAATCCCATTTTACGTCCTTCCTCCACAAGTTTTCTCGTTACTTCTTCTAATTCCCTACTATCTCTAGCAATAATGGCCACGTCATCTGCATAACTTATTACTTGGGACAATATGTGTCCTTCTCTGTTCAACTGACTATCTCTTATGATCTTTTCTAGTACTAAATTAAAAAGAAGCGTTGAGAGTTGGTCTCTTTGTCTCACTCCTGTGTCAATAGTAAAACCTTCCGCACATTCACCTTTTATTTGTAATTTGGATTTAGTATTTTCTAAGGTCATTTCAATAGCAATTTCAATTTTGAACAGTTTGGTTGGTATCCCAAATTGTTTCAATATTTTACTTAGTTTATTCCCTTTGACCGAATCATATGCTTTCCTGAAGTCCACAATTAAAACATTGCTTTAATCCCATATTCGTAGCATGTAGTCAGAATTTCTTTCACCATGAAGATTTGGTTCGTTGTTAACCTCCCCTTTCTAAAACCTGCTTGATACTCCCCTATCTGCAGTTCTGCCATGATTTTATACTCTATATCTAGCAATGATATACCCTATAGCACAGCTTAAATAACAATCAGCTCACAGACTCGTATGAGCAGGAACGTCTCGCGCAGATCTTCGCGCATGCCGTCATTTTAGGATAAAACCTTGAAATAGGACCAGGGCCGTCTTGTGTCTGTGTTTTATTTGTGTTACTCTGTGTTTATTGTGGTTTATTGTTATTTGTCATGAATGAGAAGAGGGGAGGACATGTTTGTGCCGTTAAAAACTGTAAAAATAAACGATATAATTGGGGAAAAATTTTTTTTTAGTATTCCTAGTGATCCTAATAGGTAAGCAAATAAATTTTATGAAATTTAAGTGGGTATACGCTTTCTAAATTGGAACATTTTTATTACTCCAGCCCTGACGTGTATCCTGAGCGAGAGAGAAACAAGCTTCAAGGACAAATTTTCGATGTTTAATACTTCAAAGGTGCCGCCGCAGAGTCTGTGAGCTGATTGTTATTTAAGCTGTGCCTATAGTTTCTCAGTCTGTTGCATCTATCTTTTTTAAAATTGGTAGCATCTCTCCAATCTTCAGACATACATTCTCTTTTCCAAATCATTTTGATCATTTCATATATTCTTTGTCCTAAATCCTCTCCTGCGTACTTAATGTTCTCTGCTGTTATTCTGTTTTTCCCTGGACTTTTGTTATTCTTTAAAGCTTCTATAATTATGTCTATTCTCTTTTTTGTAGGTTCTTCTATTTCCACTTCTTCTTCCCTTACCGGTATCATCTTTTCCTGATTCTCTCCTTCCCTTTCGCTTTCTTCATTCAACATATTTGCAAAGTATTGCCTCCATCTTTCTCTCACTTCTGTTTCCTCTCCAATTAGATTGCCAGTTTCATCTTTCACATATATTAGTTCTTCCTTTATCTTTTTTCCCTTTTTTATCTCTCTGTAGAAGTTACGTATTTCTTTTCTCTTACAATATTGCTCTATTTCATCTATTTTCTTAACCTGTTCTGTTCTCTTAAACACTTTCTTTGCCTTTGGTATTTGTTCCATGTATGTTTCCTTATCTTTCTTTAATTGTCGAGCTAGATCTCCGAATTTAACAAAATGTATTTTTTTCTTGTGTGCATGTGAATATGGAAATGTTAAACGTATTATTATAAATATTACACCCCTGGCAATAATGTATAACGTCAATTCTTAACTGTCGACGTTTCGATACTTTTGCGAGCCGCTGAAAGCTTTTTAAGAATTCTTATTTTTCCGTTGTATATTTATTGTCACCAAACAGTAAAGAGAAGCCTTCTCTAAATATTTTATACATGAAGAGTGTGTGTGTTTCATACATACGGTCAGTAGCGTATCAAACGAACAAAAGTGAATTTAAAAGTCTCTTAATAAATTTTCCAGAGATAATTATGGCACATTAGTTACATACGCTATTTTTTAGAATGCCTAAATCAATTAAAAATTAGTTACTTATTTATTAAAATTGTTTTGAAAATTAATGTCAAAATATCAGACTGTCATACTATGTTTTGTTCTAACAGCTGTTAAATTAGCTATTTAAAGTTATATAAAATAACCTAATAATCCTATTAGGTTCACAGGAAAGTATACATATGCGACCAAATTTACATATACATATTTTAAGTAAGCACTACCCATTTCTAAGTGGCAGTATCCACTATATTTCAAATTGTAGTTAAATAACCAGCCCGAAAATCAGACTGCCTAAGAGAGGTCAGTAGGGTGCCTTCGTACGTCTTAAGTTGTGGTATCTCTTGATAACCCCAATTTAGTATTTGAATTATTAGTTACAGTGAGTAGAACAAAAGGAGTATTATCGGTCGGTTTGAATAAGGTGGTCAGAGGTGGTTGTCTATTCTGATTATATTTAATTTAAGAACATATTTAAAGAATAAAAACAATTTTTACTGCTTTTTTTTAAATAATCGTTATTCGTTCGCTCAAATGTGTTGTTTCCATTTTAAGGAAAACTAATATATGCCCTAAACGACTTTATTTTTGAGGTACCTTACATCTCTCTTCGCAAATTGCATGGTATTTGAATATGGCTCCGTTTCATTTCCATAAATATGTGTGCGGAGAAGAATACTTGGGCAGTGAATTTTTTTCATTAGTAAAATAGTTTAGGATAACTATATGTTTATACAATCTGTTTTATTTAAAACGGCTATCTGGGAGGGTAGCATAAGAGGCTACTCCATTTAAGTCCCATTGGGCCTCATGTACTTCCTACCATTAGGAGATCAATCGAACTAACCTATTAAAGATAAAAATGTGGTGACTTGCTCAGAGGGATCTCTCTAATGCAGGTTATAGAAGGCAATCGTTTTCCCAACACGGAATATCTTGATGACGAGACGACAGTGCACTTGCAGAATGCATGAAATATTGCCTCTTATATCCTGTTCGAAACCCCTACAAAGATGTGTTTTATACTTCTTCATATATAAAGGCGTTTCCAACAATGTCCAGTTTGAATACCTGCCACCGAGTGAAGGTTCCTAGACATGGCCAGGTACTTTTTGGCTGTATTCTTGCAGGAGTACTCTAGGAACTCCTTAGCAAATTGACAGCTATTCTTTATGAGTGTATTTCCTGATTATTCGAAAGGCTGACAAAGGAAGCATACTGGAGAGACAAGGTCCAACAATATTGAGACTCGATACACTTCTAGTCAGCTTGTCAGCTTCCTTATTGCCATTCTCGCTCGTGTCTCTTTACCCAGCATACAGATATGCTGTTGTCGGTTGAGGCCACTACCAGTCTAGTCTAGTTGTTATCTTATGATTAAGCAAAATCAGTAGTGATTGTCTACTATTTGTATAGTTTATAATGGTTTTATTTCCCAGGTTTTACCAACGGTCCCGCGGCACCCCTTTTTCAAATAAATATCCTATGTCAGGTTTACCAAGTGTGACTCCAAGGTATTTCACATCCAATGCAAAGCTTAACGTAGTGTTAAGGAAAGTTGCCGTTATTGAACTTACTTAACTTACCTACTTAAGATTCACCCTGTATATTGATTAAACAACCATGTATTTTGTTGGAATTTTTTATATGTCCATACAAATATATCCCAATCGTTTATAACTAGTATTTTTTTGTTATTTCAACCATTGTCATGTTTACATATTTACTTTATTGAACCAATGGAACTGATGACTGAATAACGAAACAATATTAGTTCAATACTTTTAATATGTTTCAAAGTTGAGTAAATGGTACTTTATCTGAAAATGTAGAGTCAGAATATATTGCTTTATTAAAATAATTTCAAACTTTTACCCAATTTTCTAATAATATCATAACTTTACGTCCATCGCATCAACGAACTCTTTAATCTTTTGTGATTTATAAAAGTAATGAATGAAAACAGATTTAATAATTTATCTTTTTACAGAATTATACTGCTGGAAAAATCTCTTTACGTTTGGATAAAATAGACATAATATATTTTTTCTAGATAGATATCGTTGCTTCCACAGATTTATTTAAAACCTTCTCCGAAATTGTCATAATATCCAATCAGATGCATTTAGATGTAATCCAACAAATTGCATTCAAACCAATAATTAAAAAAGTGTTGCACTGGCAATTGAATACCATAAAGGAACATGCAATAAATAACAAAATGCAGTTATATAACGTCGACGCATTTACCTACAGATCCGGCCGATAAGTGCATTTGTAGTTGCAGTCCAAGTAGTTGCATATTTAATAAAAATGCACAAAGCAGATGGATTCTATAGGGGAAAAAATATCGTAACAAATAGCTGGAAGTTTCATATACAACTTAATTACCAAATTACCTAATTTGAACGCAATAACTAAAATTGTTGCAGTACCAGATATAGTAGTCTACTATAATAAAAAAGTGCCGCAACCAATTAAATCAGGTTATTGTTGTATTGTTATGGTATTCTCCTATGTTTGTTTTTGGGTCATCTAAGTAACTGGACGCTACCAGTCTCAGAATTAGTGTGCACTGTAGGAAATAAAATAATATATTATTACATTTTCTCAATTAACTTGGCTTCGAAGTATAGGTCTATGTGGCAACACTGCAAACGATATTTGTTTGGAAGCCCGCTGATTGTCAAATATTGTTGTTTTTCTATTCCTGACGTGTGACCTTTTTTAAAATTTTCAGTCATTTATTTTGTTAGATTATAGTTCGCATTGGAACGCAAAAAGTTTGTGGAAAAGTGGTTATCTAACCTATAATACGTTTGTTTTAACAGTCATAGGCGTATATCTATCTATATAAATGAAAAACACCTAAAGACAATTGCATTGAGACAAATATACCAACATTTATTTCCCTTTGTCTTTTATTACCTTCTACTTGACCAACCTGTACTTTATGTATTTCCATCAATTTCAACTATGTATACATATTGATCTGTTTAATGGGAAGGTAATCAGTTTATATATAGAAGATTATTTATATAAATTAATATTTCATTAAATTTTGGATACGATGCTAATTAAATATCCTATAAATTAAATTTTATTACTTCTTAAAATGTAAGGTTTTGAAATAAAATTGTATGCAATAGTTATTTTTATAAAATTCACCACTCCAAATAATCATTATGCAATTTCTTTAAAAATACTATAAATTCCGCAGGTTTTTTAAAATATTAATATTTTAATATTACTTCCCATTTACAACAAAATCTGTTACACCACTGGTATTTGTTTTCATTCCACGCGAACTGTCACATATTACTTGTCTGTTTTGATAAATTCTTGTTAGATGTTGGTTGACTACAATTGTGTACACATAAATGGCGTTTGTTCCCTCTATTTTTATTATTACTCTGAGGTTTTTTCCAAATTATCAAGGCCTACTATTTTATGAATTTGAAATTATGGCAGATGTTGTTTGTTGAACAAGCAGAGTTGAATCCCAGAAAGTAATTTTTCAACTCCAAATTTTTTTTGTCTCTGATAAATGCCGGTTCACCTATTCAGCGACATCCTATACCTATAATGCATAATTTTTGTTTTTCCTATAACTTAGTTTAATTTATTGGAAATAAATGCTATTATAATTTTAAAAAAGTATATGAATACAATTAATACGTTAAAATCGCATTACAATTTTCATTTTCTAAGATAGAGATTACATTTTTAATTTCTTGTTGACTGAATTTTCTCAGTTTTTATTTTAGAATATTATTTATTTTAGAATATGTACCGCTTATAAACCTGTATTGTAAAGTAAAGTTGTTTTAGAACCTACAGTAAATAATATTTAGTATTCATTATGAACAAGAATCAAAAATCAGTAGAAAAAATGTACCCTAATTTAAAAACGAGTCCTAATGAAAATAGATTATTTTTTAATATTTAATTAAAATTGTATTCAAATTGGCTGCTATGTTAGCGAATCTTTTTAATATAATAACGTAGGTAAAAGAGCATCGATTTCGATAACGAACTGTATGTGAGATTTGCAAAGAATTGTTTTTTCTTGTTGATTTCACAAATATTCTTTACAAATCATTCGGGCATAAATTAGACATGTTTTTCAATGAGTACGCACAACAAATGGTCGAAGAAGGCAGAGAAAATTTAATTATATTTTTCCATTTCATTCGCGTTGTATATTGTATGCTACAAAAGAATTTAAACTCAGTAAAGCTCACACAAATACAATTAAGCGCTTATGCATAATTCTTTCGATTTTATTATACGCAGACATAAAAATCTATAAAATATTACCGAATAACGACCGAGCCTAACAAAAAATTACGGAGTTTAATATTAAATAATTAATTTTAATACAGTGCGCAGGGGGTTATAAATTTGTAAGCGCCGTAAATATTTAATGTTGCAAGGCATTGCCGAGACTCAGGCCCAGGAATTTCACGATCCCTTCATAAGTAATAACACTTCGCATGCAATAATCATTTAGTTGCGAAGCAATTTGCACGCTCTACGTAAACAGCTTTATAACAACAAACACATGTTATATGCATGCCTACACTTATTACTTTTAGCCAAATTAATTATTTTATGTATACCTCTAAGGTTATTATCCACTGAAAGCTGGATACATTGTATTTAAGAGCAGAGTTGTGTGCGAAGAAAGCGCCGCTTAATGTCATCGCTTCCATGACTGGCTGATGATGGGTTTATAGTTAAGTCTTGCAAGACTTTCTTGCAACAACATATTCAAAATAATGGAGCTCCTCTGAATCAAGTACAAATCTGAAATTATTCACGTCAAATAATAGAATATGTACTACAAAAAGTGGCAAAAATGTTTTTTTCTATATTAATACAGGGTGTTCTACAAGCTCTGTGCCAAATTTTAATAGATGGTAGCTGGGTTAATGTCGAACATTTTGTATTATATGAACACCAGATGACTCGCCCGAGAATATCGACGAAGGTACCCAAATATACATCAATTTGCCCGCGCAGTCTTTAGTGCACCTTTCTGTTGTAATGCTGTTAGTTTTATTAAAGTAATTAAGAACCATTATACATTTAAAATGCATATGTTTAATTTGAGTATTTTGTCATTCACTGCTGCACTTTGGTCATAAGTAATGTTTTCATACAAATGGAATTTCTGCAAATTCCTATGAAGCAACGGACTTGTAAGATTATATGTAGACTATGTAACCATTATAATCATCTCTTTTCTTCTTGCAAAATGTGTATTACCAAAAATGGATATACTTTCGAATATAATGTATTGTTGACAATTTTTCCAATTATCTCAAGTTCCTTTTTTTAAGGGGAAAATGTATGATTTTAATTTGATAGATCAATATTATATTCATTTTTTAAATAATATTGATAGTTTCCGTGTAACAATGTATTCTTTAACTTTAATTAAGGCTCAGAGGTCATATATAAGTCCTGATAGTGTTTTGTTATATATTGCATTTTGAAAGCCAAACATGATTTAACCATTTTTAACCAAACGACAGTAACAAAAGCTATCTTTCCGTATTTAAAATTAAAGCTCTTTTTAAGGCCTATTCGGTGGCATAACAGTTTTTTATACAGTGCATCAAAAATATATATATATTTCGGGGAAAAAATAATTGGTTTTGAACAGATCTACAAAATGATACATTGATCGCAAAGGTATCTTAAATAATAATAATAATAATAATAATACTCATTTATTGCCCAACAGATACAAGATCCAGTTACAGGACAAATACATAATATAACAACAAGAATTTTCAACAAAATATAAAAGAAAAAACAATTTCCAATGCATTTACATTAAGAATCACAAAACTATTAAATGTAGCAAAAAAAAAAATAAAAAGACGCAATTAAGAAATGAAATTCTACAGATCTACAAATCTATATAATATAAGAAAAAAAGAATAAAAACTAGAATGCTAAATACAAAAAGCATGTATATATTAAAACAGATGTTGGTATTCAATAATAAAAAAACGCAATCGTTTAACATCTACAGAATGAATGTCACAACACATACCAATTTTATTTAAATTACTACACATGACATACAATGGAGAGCGCAGCATTATATTGGTTCTAGCTAATGGTAACACAAAATCAGCAACCCGTCTTGCAGAATATTGCGGAACATGAAAATTTAATGCGTGCAATAGATCACAACAGTCAAGTTCATTATGCAAAATTTTGTAAATCAATGTACAACTAGAAATGACACGACTAACTTCTAATAATGTAACATCAAAGGTATTTAATAATACATCATGACTAAATCCTCTTTCTGGATACGAAACATACTCTTTAAAATAAAGAAATTTCAAGAACTTTCTTTGTACACTCTCAATAGCTGCAATATGACACATATAAAACGGGAACCATACTATCGAAACATATTCAATTTTAGATCTAACGTAGCAGTAATAGAGAACCTTAAAACTTTGTGCATTATGAAAATTTTTACAATTTCTAATTAAGAATCCTAACATCTTTAACGCTGCTGATACGATTAAGGAAATATGCCCATTAAACGACCATTTGCTATCAAAAGTTATGTCCAAATCTCTATTACTATTACAACGAGATAATACTGACGAATTTAATCTGTATTCAAATTCAATAAACTGTTTCTTCAAAGAAATACTCATAATTTTACACTTGCTAGCATTTAAGTATAATTTATTGAATAAATTCACAATCATTCACTGATTGATTCCACGCTATGATATATTTTCAAGTCATCTGCAAATAAAGCAAATTTGCAGTCTATAATACTACTAATATCGTTTATAAATAATAAGAACAGTAAGGGCCCCAAATTGGCTCCCTGGGGAACACCTGAAGTTAACGAGAATATTTGCGAGTTATAACCGTTGACTGAGATATAGGCCTGTACACCTACAATAGAAATGTAATATTTATTTTTTCAGTTAATATTCACTTAAATATTACTTTTTCAAATCTTGTCTTGTCTTCCAATTCTAGCTGTCTAGCTGCTTAGCTATCAAGTCTTGCCTTGCTGTTGTCTTGTTACTTTTCCTTAATCTTGTCTTGGTGTCGCAAGACAAAGATGCGAGATAGATATGTCCTTATAAAGAAGTTATATTCCTAATAGAAACAGTATTCCCTCAATATCATAGCTTAGGTTATTTTTAATAAAAAATTAAGCATTTTAAGACGTAAATTGAATATGTTGTTAGAATTGTATCTTTAAACACATCCCTACAACTTATACATATGACTCTATACCATGGAATAATAAACATTAATTAAGCCCACCTAATCAGGAACATGCTTACACCATAACAACTTAGATGGTGGCAAGAAGTTTCACTGAATTTGAAGATTTCGTCTTTGAAGATGAAAATTAATATATACAATCTTTTTGTTGTCTAGAATTAGTTTTCTCTGGCACTATATACTCAAACAATGCACAACGTTACAGATAAGGTTTGTTGCTGCAACACTCTGCAACTGTCCATATAACTAACAGACGCATGCGCAGTATGAATATAAGCGTTCCAGCAAGAATGCAACTACAATCCATAACTTCTAATCCGCTGTTCCAGCACGATCAAGACCAATTTGCTGACAGTTTAAAAATTTTGCGGATTCTTCGTAGACTGCTCCTCCTTTAAAAATCTGTGACTGTCAATAATTTGTTCATCTGGTTCAGCGGATACCGCAGAAATAGTAATCGTTGTGTCATCAGCAAACATTGTTACATGACCATGCTTAATGTATGTTGGCAGATCATTAACGTAGAGCATAAACAGTAATGGGCCCAGTACGGAGCCCTGAGGTACTCCTCTGAGATGAAACAGTATACACAGTTATACTTTTTCTGAAACAGTTATATTATGTATTAGAAATCCTTTACCTATCTATAGGTAAATTATTATCCTGAAAGTTTATTGAACGAAATATAAGCAAATTTAATTTTTTAATGAATTTATCTAAAAAACCTAGAATGCATCGCGCAGTTTTTAAAAGTTTATAAAGTATGCCTTCATAATCGAAATTTTAATTGCTGAACTGCATACAGGAGCATATTAAATATGTATAAGTTTTAGTTCAACAATTAGCGAGAGGTCCGAAATACTTGTTAATTAGAATACGAACAACATATTAGTGGAATTAAAAAGTGTGTTTAAAAATGCAGTAAAACAAACGTAAACTCCACAATTTAAGTGGCAGCATAAATAATTTGGCGGTGTAAAAAGTTCGTAGTTGTTTTAAGTTTCGATGGGAGTGTAAATAATTGAAGGATCCATTAATAATGATGTCGACATTTTAAACTGGGATTGTTCTAATGTTGACGTCAATTTTCATTCGTTGACTTAGGTTCGGTTCGTGTGTCACCATTAATTATTAAACTTTAATAGTTCACAAAAAAAATGTTCTTGAAACTACTTTTGCCCGAGCTCTCTTTGATGTTTAAACGTCTTGAATTTTGTAAAATTGGGGTTTCTTTTATTTATCAGAGACATGTGTGCCTCTTCTTTTATTCAAAATCTAATTTTCTTGGGAACGCTTTTGAATAAGTTACATTTAGTTTTGCATTATTTTTAGTGTCCTTCAGTTTTAATTTCCAGTAAGAGCGGCTTTTATTTACAAAGTCTTACACTATAAATTATTTATGTTATAAATCAGCAGTATCCTTTGCAAGTACCTCAGTTTTTGCTTTATTTTTCAGGTATAGAAAATTTATTTAATTCTTTTTCTGGAACCGCTTTTGTTTATACTCGTTTGAATCAAATATACAGGGTTAACTATGACTTAGTACAAATATTTTAAGAGGGGATAGGGAAAATTCAGAATTAACGGAATCACCCTTCAAAAAAATTCCAAACTTATTCATAAAGCGAAAAAAATTTTTTTTCAAAACCTTATTAATCCCTAATTTCTCGGCGACTATGTCGCCTGTCAGCTGCGAGGTTAGGTATATTCTGTCAAAGTCAAAGTTGTCAATGGTAGTGACAGAGCACCGCGTTGCCACGTGTAACGATTTACCGCACTTTTAAAGAAAGTTTTATTTACAAAATATTAGATTATGTAATGAGAAACGATATGGTAGCACTGAGAGTAAAACCTACCTTACTGATACTTCCAGAACTGATATTTGGAGATTTCAAGAAAGTCAAATTATTTTCTGTTTTCTAACTTGTTTACATTATAACTTGTCGTTGTAAAAATTGTTGTACTTGCTGGGGACCTCTTGGTTTCCCTCAACCATTTCATAAATAAAAAAATACTTTTTTTCTGTAAGTATTTCTATTGGAGTTTAAAAATGCTTTATTTTTATGTCGCTAAGTAAAAAAGGAGTTTCAAGGAATTTTAAAAAGTATGAAATTGGTTCTTTTTTATTTTCAAGTTAGGTAGGTAGGTACATACGTATTTAAAACTCCAGCACGTGTAAAACAACATTCGTGGACGTTGTACAATTCGTACAAATGTACGAGGATTTGACATATTCTGTCTATTTGGAAAACGTATTTGATATTCTGCTGCTGCACGATATGCACTTTCGTCGCACTTCCCATAAATTAGTACCATATCCGTAATTTCCACGATTACACGAATTTGAATGTGCGAAAAGCAAATACTGAAAAACTAATAATAGTAACGATATTAACAATTGTTAGGGTAATATTTTCTTTGTTAATTAAATAAATACCCAATAACGTTTTACTACTTTCTTTATTTCGCACTTTCTATCTTTACAACAACTCAACTCTGACACACCCCTTCTTCTTCTTCTTACATTCTTTCTGATCTACATTTTACAAAACATATATTTATGTCTACTTTACTACAGTTTAAACTAAGATATTTTTATTAACAAAATAATTGTCCACACAATAATCGACCATGTTTGCATATAATAATATTGTAGTATTATTATTTTAAATTTCCCGAGGCGTTTACAGTGCTCTGTAATATTACTTTTCTGACCACTACTGCTGTTTGACATTTGTAGAGTATTAGAAACAATGCAACCAACAACACAGTATAGGTTTATATCGACTGACAAGTGCTATGTGCGTTTAACCCCATGTCACGGAGGAAGTGTCAAAACAATACTAGAATGAAGAAACCCACGATCGTACATAAAAGAAGATAATATTGATTATATTGATTGCCATAAAAATATTTATCTGAAGAATATTAAGTTCTCGGTGTAGGCGGACCGAAGACTGAACGGTGGCGTTGACATTGTAATTTTAGTTTTCCGTTTTTAGTGACAATTTCAGTTTTAAACGTTTTATTCATTAAATAATGGATGGTTGCGATACATTGGGACATGTGTAGTTTTCCACAATTTTCTTTAAACGTACGTGAAGATATTTCCTAGAGTTGAGAGCAATGCAGTGGAGTGACCGTTATCGGACAAAATTTTATAAATTAAAAACTGCCACGGGTGTATTCCAAGTTTTCTGTTAGTATTTCTTTCAATCAATTTTCTTAAAATAAATGGGCAATTTTATTAACTGCATCTACGCGAAGTGTGTATTTTGTGGCTAGTAATTCTGACGGACCTGTAATGAGTGAAAATGAAGTTTTGGCAGTTTGGAACGAAGGAACGAAAAACGAATGCAAAATACTGTAGCTAACCGGATTAACTGTTATCTATCAGGTACTTAGGTATTATTATTAATAAAAATTTTTACTTTCGTTGTTTCTACATTCGGCAACGTTGGAACGTTGTGAGAAACGATCGCATGGTACCTAGTTGCACAGAACATATGCCTAGTTGACATATGTAGCCATCTTGGACGATGACTGATGACATAGGCGCCCCATTTTTTAACATCGAACTAGAATTCCGAAATAATTTTTTTATTGTCTTTCAGGCTTCCCTGAGCACGTGGTTAAAATTTTTGTACTTAGTCATAGTTAACCCTGTATAGATGTTCTGAAAGTGAAGCTACAATGCGATAATACTGTGTACCTGTCTTAACTTATCTATTAAAATATTCATCAACCGAAAGATATGTTTAGTAGGTATATGCATTATTGTTTTAGTAAATTTTCAATATTATTTTTTAGTTTAGATATCTTACGATTAGTTAGTATGGTCCACAATTTATGCTAATACAGTATTCTGTGTCTATTTATAGCTACACAGGCTTTTATTGGATATTTGGCATTTTGTATGTCTTTACTCCTTATTCTGATTGCGAGGATTATCTCAGAAGTGGGGAGACTTGTGTGGGAGAGGGAGCGACATATTATTATTTAGTAGTTTTTCTTTAGTTTTATTGGGGTTTTGCCACACTTTTGAAAAAAATAAAGATTAATTAAATAAGCCCTTGCGCCAAACGGATCAGTCCAGGGTTATTTTTGAAATTAGGTTTGCCTAACCAAAAAATGTCACACTGAAAAAAGCAGATAAGTAAAAAATAACAAAAATCACATCACTATCGCGCAGTTCCATATTTTTGACGTTTCGAAAATCTCTCTGTTTTCGTTTTCAAAATAGTAATAAAAATATTAAACGTATGTCAAGTTTGACAGTTTAAAATTTGTTTATCTGCTTTCATAGAGATGTTAAATGATTTTTATTTTATTGTTACTTACTTCTTCTTGATACCACTGTAGCCAACAATGATCGACACACACATACACTTATCTTCGTTCAACAAAATAATCGCGGTTTCTTTTAATTTTCTTTTTGTTGCGTTATCTTCCTTCTCTAAAATTTTTGCCGAACCTCATTGAATTAAATGACCGTTTTCCCAAGCAAAAATAACCCTTGACTGCTCCGTTTGGCGCAAGGGCTTATTTAATTAATCTTAATTTTTTTCAGAAGTGTGGCAAAAACCCAATAAAACTAAAGGAAAACTAAAATTATGCCACAAATAAATAGCTTCAGACAATATTATTTAGTAGGTCGCATTTGTGCCCTGGCACGATTTACGTTGGTAAACCCTAGCCACTCTTTTGTGCAGTAATGAAATAAACCTCTAGGGCGATGGTTGTAGTATATGTACCTAATATTGTTGGCCTGCTTCTGTAGGGGCGTATCTCTTTTACTAATTTTTCAGGAGAGTCTTGCAAAGTTTTATATACCTATATTTTGCATTAACAATGCGAGAAGGTAGGTATTGTGAATAAAATTTACCATTATCGACTGACAGTTAAAGAACCTTTTGCTACAAATATTAGGTATACTTCATTAAAAACATTATCAACAACAAACTGGCGTATGTCTATATTTTATTTATTTACATACTGCTCAAAATACGATTACATCAGAATACCTTTTGTTTGAGACACGTCTCAGAGGTCAGCGTTATCAAAATCGAGATGCGCCCTTATGCATTATATGTTGTTAATATACCTATTGCAAAACTACTTTGTTGTATAAATAACTTCATACAACAAGTTTATACTCATTGCTACGTATTATCAACTTCTTCTGGTTACGGTACAGTTATGTGACTTCTAAGTAGCGTTCCTGGCTTTGGAGACGTCTCAGCTACCAGTGGGATGACATTTAAGTTTTCAGAACTTGAAAGTGGCAAGTGATCGTAGCAGCGACTAACTCATGTTACTAAGATATGATTTCAAAATTGCAAGAACTTTGAAGTAGTTTTGATAGTTGTCGTGATGTGAAATAATGCAGGGCTGAGTATGTAACTGCTGTTGGAAGATGCAATTCAAGCAATTTGTTCTGAACGCGTATAGCGTTTATGATTGAGAGGGGTTTAAGGTGTTGGTAGTTGAATCGTGTTTGGTACGCGCTCGGTTTCGAATCCTGTAGCTTTTAGACCGTACATCAGAGAATTGGTACCCTCTCTGCGGGTATGGTATGGTGGAAGAATGTTGGCTTGGGTCAATGTGAGATATTGATACCGGTCGGCGTTGAGCCATCTCCCTAATTAATGAAGTTTCCAGGTTTCTCTCATGCCTTCACTGAATCTTGATTAGGGCCTGCCTATGAAAGTCATTCCTATGCACAAACGCGACCTGCCTAATAATATGTCGCCCCCTCTCCTGCACAAGTCTCCGACATTTGGGCTACTCCTCGTGATTAGATTGAGAGGTTTAGATATATTATTAAGTAATCTTCAACCTCTATTTTATTTTATTTTTTTTTAACTATAATTTAAATATCAAAAGTTTACAAAGACCAGAACAGTTGCATTTTGAATAACTATGCTTTAAAATTATATTACAAATAAATGGTAAAATTATTTGAATTTCGTATTTCATTAAAATAATTAAATTAAAAAAATTAAATATGTAATAATTTAAACAAAAATAATTTGTTGAAGTAGATTTTGCAGTTTGGACCTTACGAAGGCATTAAAAAGCTAAGCTAAGTTTCGTTAGAGTTACTAACAACAAAATCTAAATTTCTATATGACGCCTAAACAACTACCTCGCGTTTGCTAGAGGTAAGCTTATCGCCAAAGAGTAACTCCAAGGTATTCAGGACGATTCAGTGCGACGTTGTTCACTTTAAATTCAAATAAAACGTTAAGGGAAAAATCGTTATTTTCATACCATTTTTTAATTCTTGACATTCATTTCTAGTTGAATATAGTCTTACTGAATATATGGGGGAAAATATCTTGGCATCAATGGCATAGAGCATGTTAACATCTAACTTTTAGCTATATAATTAATAAATAATGAAAATAAGAGGGGGCCTAGAACAGGGCCCTGTGGTACCAAAGAAACAGCATTCTAAAAATTGTTTTCTATTACTTAAATAACTTTTGAAGAAAGTAAAAGGTGAAGGTGAAAGACCAGCATTTTGAAGGTTGCCAAGTAAAATACAAAGCTGTCAAAAGTTGACATCTAGGTGTTCTGAAAGAAATTGCGTTATGCTGAATAAATTAGACCTCCCCTTATTCAGCATAACGATTATCAGTAATCAATTAGTTCATCAACAGTTCATGATGACAGTTACTTGCCATTTTTAATATTTGCAAATATACTGTATTCGTTTTGTGGCAATGTTAATATACGTTTATCGTGCATCTTCAAGGATCCAAACTGTGGTTAGTTCGTAGACGGATTTCCTTAGACGGTTGGTATTAGCTAACTAGAAGAAGCAGTTATTGATATTGTATGCAAAATAATAGGTCACTGAATGTTTAGTTTCGTTCCAAGAACGCCATTATATAAATACGGAGCGTTATGTAAATCATTCAGATGCTTGCATGGATTGCTTTGCAGTTTGTAACTTGTCATCGATAATTAAACGTAATTACGTAAACATCTTTTGTTTTTAGCATAGAGTGATGTTGGCCGCTATAATTATGTTTATTGCACAAGGGGCAAGATATTTGTTTTTTATTTATTTCTAGCATTTGCGTTACCCAACAGGTTACCGACAATAAATACTGCTTTAATATCCCCTGAAATTCGTATTTAATGGCTACGTGAATTTTTAATTAAATTGTGCATTGTAGATAGTAAATAAAAATAGTTTTCTTTTTTCTATTTGATTCGGCTTTATTAAAAAGTCTGTTTCGTCGAAATACCAGAAAAAATGAATTCGAATTATTCCGCCATTGTGATTCTAATATTGGTTTCCATGTAACTGCGGTATTTATATTGAAGTAAATTACTATAAAGTATACCGCGCTTTCAGATATGTGTGGCACAGCGCTTATTTTAATTAAATCTTATTATTTTATTCATTATACAAATCCGATTTAAAATTTAATTAAACCAGCGTTAACTGAATTTGGTATAAATGTCTCATTTATATAATAATTATAATAATAATAATTCACAGAACGGTATTATGCCCGTCGTTCTAATACTTTGTGGAAATTAATTTCATTACATTGATGGAAATTCCACACTTCTAGCAATTAAACGCATAAATGTATCCATTTAGAATAATTAATTGGTGGCAATAGTAGTATCTGATTATCGTTTCAAAAGCAAAAGCAAAAATTGCCCTAAGTTCAAATATACTTACTTACTTACAGTAGTTTAGAGGCAACAATGCGAAAAACCATTATACACAGCAGAAAAAGGTGGGTAAAATTTTACACGAAATTTACACCATTTTTGATACAGAAAAATCCCCACGAAAAAGGGTGATATTTACCCCATCGTGATTAGTAAATTTTATAAAAACGCTTGAGTATTGTATTTTAAGAAATATTTGGTAGAATTTACTTATACTGGGTGTAAATCTTAGTGTATATATGTATCTGGTGTAAATCAATTTCTATACCAATGTGGCGCAGATTTTCAAAATATATGCCTTAAAAACTACATCGTCCGGCGATAATTTGAAATGTCGTGTAATTTCAGAATGATTTTTATACTTTGTTATGACTTAAAAAAACGCTATATACGTAGATATAAGATTATCTTCGTACTATGAACTCCCGAAATTATATGTATTTAGCAAACACTCTATATCTTAACATTCGCTATTTAGGTAGCAGCTATACATTACTTCAGTTACACTGCATTATTCATCGATGTATGAAACAGTTAAGTAGACTACTTGCTAAAATTAGGTGCCTTCAACAAATATTCAGTCAGAAATCATTCGCTTCAGTGAAAAATTGTTCAGGCATCGGTAAAATTATGATAATTTATAAAATTAGTACTATGAATATAACAACAATACTTCTACATAGCTGCAACTAAATTTTTATGGTATTAAAATACATTAAAATATATAATAAGTACCTAATTTTTATTACCTGTTCCATGGAAGAACATCAATAAGAAATGGATATGTTATTGAGATGGTAATTTTAGGTCCCTTATTATTTAAGAAAGTAGGTGTAGCAATGTCTAGAGACTGTGTAAAATATCTAATAATATGATGGGTGAATGTTATAGTCTCGATGGCGAAAGCTATTTTTTATTGTTCTTTATAAATGACATTAATTTTTATCAGTTTATTAAATTTGATGCATAAATAACGACACAGTCTTTATTTGTGTCAGGGTTAATATTTTGCAATAATGGTGACCGAAGTTTTGCCTTTTAAAATGGCACATTTCAGAAATCTTGCATTGAAGTCTCTTGCTTCAAAACACACAGTTTGAAAGTAACTGAGACTTTATCATCCGTAACGGGAACTGCCAAAATGTAACTTTTAAGTAATATTTACCACAAGGTATTAAACGAGGCTGTAGCGTTATTTTAAAGTGTCAGTAAAGTTTTGACTACTACGCATTGTTTGTTCAAAGTTCCCGCAGCTACTTCTTAGTAACATTTTACTTTATTACATATCTTTATTTCTTTGTGGCTTTGTTTGTTACCACTGTTGCAGGTTTTGTCTTTTGGATTATTTGTCGTGTTTTGACTCAGATAATCTGGGAATGGCCACCACCTAGTTTATAGTTTGTTGTGGTTAAAGCGTCGCGAATTACCCGCAACACTCAGGTCCGAACACTCATTGTACATGCCGCTGACTATACAGTTCAAAACAGGCCCGTGCTGCGCGCAAATGCTATATAGCACCAGCTCTGCTGAAATGTCTTGAGGAGTCAGAATAACCACCCCAAAACATTTGTGCCTCTTTAGCATTAAGCAGACATAGTTACAAACGATGCGATCCTCATCTACCTTGTTGCAAAATCTGCATCTCCCGACACTGCTTAAGCTAATCCTATGTAGGTGCTTGTTGCATAATGAAATTTCGGTTTGCGTCAGCCCATGGACCCTCTATAAGTAGCCTGGCCTGACGCAGACTGGATCCAACCGACCAATCTTTTTGATCCAGTCATCATCTGCCTTTGACCCATACGTGAACCAGACGAACCCTTTTGAGATCTTAACAAGCCAAGCTTCCCTAGTCGGAATCTCTACCCTAAAGTTTCTTTGAAAAACATAGGTAATATCTTGTGGCTAGGTGCACAAAAAATGTCATCCCCATCTACTTAACTCCTTAAGGATCACGGTGTGATTCCTGTCGTGATTTTTATCTTTCCACATCTCCCACTGCCCTATGAATGGCAACATTGTGAATAGGCAACTCCCTGAAGTCAACTATCCTCCGCCTCTTGGCGAAGAGAACAAGATCGACTTTAAGTCCATATTCTATGCACCAGTTTAGTTAGTATAGGTATAGTTTTATAAGGGGTTTTAATGTCCTTACTTAACACTGAGTTAATAGTTATAAAATATATGATATATATTGACCAAAAAGTACACACCACACATGACATGATCGGATAGGTACAAACATTACATAATGACTAACAGCGTGTGAAAGTTGTTGACTTTGGAAAACTACGTGGTAACATTTACTTCATGGTGAATTTACGAGGTGATACGCACTTTGTGGTTACTGTGCCAGGTACTTAATAATTCTATAAGTAGCAATAACGTTATTTGGACTAAGAAATATATAAAAAAAATAGTAAAATTACATATAACATATATGTAATAAATTATATATAACATATATGTAATAAATTATATATGACATATGTAATTTTTGTTCCTTCTTCAATTTAATGATAACGTATGCTCAGACAAATTTGCCAAAATTGCATTGGGCAGTTGTTCAGGAAAAAACTGAAAATTATGTAATGTATAGTAGATTGTAAATTCCATCAATTGAGGAATTGATGGAAACAAAATAAAAGAATTATGTGCCAATTTTAAATGGATATATGAAAGTTACTGTCATTAAAACAGAAATCACTAGTTTTAGTATTTTTAGCATAGCGATGATTTCTTGCAATTTAATTCTTTGTCATGTGTCGATCCATGTTTTTTGTTCCCGTATTCAGAACAACAACGCCACCTACAAATATGAAAATAAAAAAAATGTTACACTGTAAAAAAATAATTACATATTTTAACACAAAAGAACACACGGAATTGCGTATATTTTTACACATTTCTCTGTATGTAGGAGTGTGTTAATACAATCCACTGTGTAAATTTTACACATTTCAGTGTTATTTGTATCATTAAAGGTGTAGGCTTTACACATTAACATGTTAATTTTATTGTAAATAGGTATTGATATGGAAGACTCACCTACCTTTTGAGTTTGTTAATGTTCCTGTTTGCTTTCAAAATAATTTTTAATAAATATAATTTTTGAAATACCTTTATTTTAACATTTTCTAGAAGTTTTGCCAGTCGTCGAGAATGCATTGAATATAGCCTGGAATGTTTTAGAAAACATCAGAATAAATGTTTCAAAAATTATAATTTTAAAAGCCCACAAACATAATTAACAAGGTAGGTGAGCTTCTGTATCAATATATAGAATTTTCAGAATTATGGTGTTAAGTAATTATAAAATAAAAGATGTTTAAAATTTTATGATTTTACTAAAAAAATAAAGTCAGTTCAAATGAACAACAACCAAGTTTGCTAACAAAATATGTATGTATTAAAATTAGCAGTATAGTAGTACATCTTCTAATAAGGAAGTAATAATGTTATAGTAAATAATATACAATGAAACAACGAACATTAAACAAAGATGTATTTATATAGGCACACATAATGGGAGTTTACGAAAATTAACTGGTAGTGATCTGAACATATAATTTTCTTTCTCTAAAGTTACAAAAAAATCAGATTACAGAGTAATCTAAATCGTCAAAGTGAAATTCATATAATTTTTAAGAATTATATTCCTAGTTAGTTTTAGCTTTATTGTCATTAATATTAATTTGTTATAGTTAGGTAAGTACTTATCGTTTTTCTTGATTAAACCTCAATTTAAATTTAAATATTCCCCATTTGAACACAGTGAACGAGAAGTAACTGTACGCAACACCGCTACATGATCAATATGGCGTAGTGACATGTGTTGGATCAGTTGATATACTGCAGCTGCGTAGTTGTGCTGAACCAGTCAGGAGTAGAGATATAGACCACAATTAAGTTGTGTGCGTGTTAAGTTTACACAAAATAGGGTACTTTAACACATCACTGGTAAATATTACACAATTATAATATATATTATTATAATACTAGTAATTTTAACACATTTTGTGTAAAGCGTATAAAAAAGCCATAGTCTGTAAAACTATTAACACGGAAATTTTGCACAAACTAAATTACACACTGGAAAATCTCGCTTACACAGCAACTTTTTTTAGTGTATCAAAACAAAAAATGACAGTAATAATCTTTCCATACTGAAAGTGTTGTATATGTATTTATTGATAAGGGTAATTTCTATTTTTGACAGTATTTTTTTAGTCTTACTGTAGTAAAACGCCTAGCAATTTGTTCTTTTTATTGGTATTGCATGAAATGGCGGATGCGCCAATAAAATAAGTTTAATAATTTGATTTATAAGATAGTTAACAAGCCCAGACCAAAAATGTACTTGCCTCGCTGTAATTTACGATCACCGACGCGATGTTTTGTAGCATGCAGTAACTCATGAGCCATATCATTAAAGAATTAATCTTGATTTTTGTCAGGCCGGACGTAAAACAGTTATGGATTTGTGTTCGCTGATAATATAAATTTTATCTTATTCCTCAATTGCTTTTTATGCGGAGCGGGCACGTAGGTGTGAATAATGCTTTAAGTATTTAAAATAAACTTTATGCAAATGTCGTAAAGGTTGCATTTAAGCTGAATTTATTAGCCTTTAACTATATCGCTGCATTATGAACACGTATACTTTATAATTAAATTTCATGTAAAATCTTTTTCGCTCGCGCCAGTTCCAATTAGATTTTATCTAAATGAAATAATAAAGAACCGTCAACCCTTTTATATTAAGCGTTTTACCTTCGGGCGAATTTAGTTTCAGTACGGTTAATTTAAAAATTATAAGCATGTCATATAATTAAAAACATACCGATTTAGCTTTCACTAAGTCTCTCTTGCAACGTTATTCACATAAATGAATAATAAATTTAAACATCAAATGCCATGGTTCTTTACATAGTTAACTCACAGATGCGCTGGGGTCCACATGCCCGACTTTTATTTGCTTTTATGACAATTTATTCAGTTTTCTTTGAGTTTGGAGCAAATTATGGCCGTGCATGTCCAGCGTTTTCATATTATAGAATTACACAGATTGAAATATGCAATTTTGGATATAGCGGATTTCAGTTAAAATAGAAACGATTGCGGAAAATCTAATTTTAGTTGGGATTATATTTCCTTTACGAGGATTTTTGTTATTAGTTTTCAAGCTCTATCTTCATAGCGTCCTCGTACTCTCTGATATGTGCTTTCCAAAATAGGCACAATTTTAAGCCGAAAGAAAAGATTTGAATTACTTTTTCCTATTCTGCTAAATGATACTTAATTATTTTTTTTTTTAGTTTGCTTGATAATACCTTTCTGCAAATATTTTATTCTATTAAAGTAATATTTTTTTATAATTTATCCTATAATAATGATCTATCTGTGTTAGTGTATTTTCAAAAGTATTGGTAAATTAAATTTTTTAATACCTTTTCTACAATGTTAAGTACTACTAAGTGCAATAATTTTTGCCGCGTGCTCAGGGTGCCTTAAAAGGTAATAAAAAATTATTTCGGTATTTTAACTCAATATTTAAAAAATTCCTCCGGAAAATGGGCGCCTATGGTAAACATCATCCGAGATGGCATAGATCTGTCAACTATCATGCGGTTGTTCTTTACAGCGTTTTCAAATGTACAAACGACGAAAATAAACATTTTTTATTAATAATACTCAATACCTGATAGGTAACATTTAATTCGGTTATAGCCTGTTGAGAAATAAAAGCTTATTATGTATGCAAATCGTAAATAAATGTAATACTGGTGCTTATATTCAATATTTTTATATTATGTATTTTCGGTATAGATGAGGTGTGATCGAACCGTACTAAATTGTAGCAGGTAGTTAAAACTTAATCCCCGACAATCTGTCTTTTTCTATGCCGCTTCAATTTCTCAGCCCATTTCTCTTATAAGTAAACAATATAATACAGCATTTCAAAACTAGAGGCTACTTTAAGCATCATAACCGAGTTAAGACGGTTTTTAATAATTCAAATCAAATTATTCAATATTGTTATAAAAATATTTATTTAAATTTAATGAATAGACTTTTATTCCACACAAAAATATATGTATTTTGAAAATTCAAATTATGGTGAGTAAATGTAGTGTTGTATAAATGTACAATAAAGAAAATAAAAAAGTAGGTATATTAAAATTCATCCTCTGAATATTCTGATGAATTATCATCGTCTCCTAGATTGATAACGATAGGTTCCACAGTAACGTCAATTAAATTATCGAGTTCCCACATTTTCTCCTCTTATTTTTGTACATGATGTATACATCTTTGCCAGTTACCTGCAGTTACTCGTTCCAAAAAATTTTTTAACAACATTTTCACGTCACTTAATTTAAATGCCATATTATTTTACGCTACATCTCCTTTTACCCGCGCCCAAACTAATTCGATTGGCTTAAGTTCACAGTGATAAGGTGGTAACCGTAGTACCGTTATTTGGCGATTTGTTGCCATTTCATCGATAACATTTTTTTTTCTGATCTTTATTAAGATTGACAACTGTCAAAAGTTCACTATATTTGTTTCAAAAGAAATGTTTTTTCCGGATAACCATTGAATTATATCGGCTTTCCTCCAAGCAGTCGTAGGCGTCCGCTCGGTCTGCCGTGAATGGTAACTGGCATTATCCATGACAATTACAGACCCCGGAGGAATAAGATCCAACATCTGTGTAAAATACTCTTTGAAAACATCTGCGTTCATGTCTTCGTGATAGTCACCTGTATTTTTAGATTCAAATAAAAGTAAACCGCCATCTACAAAACCACTGGCACTACCTATATGTGTCACTATTAATCTTCATTCTTTACCTGAAGGTGCCTTGAAAGTCCATCCAAAAATGCTTGTCGAAAACATTTTACATTTTTATCTTGCCATACTTTTGTTACAGTATATCCCTCGTTGACCCAAGTTTCGTCTAGATAATAAATATTCCTCCCTTCGTCATGGAACTTTCTAATTGATCTTAAGTAGGATCTTCGCCAACAAATAATTTCATCTTTATCGATAAGAACTGATTTCCTGTTCTGTTCTTTTCCCAGCAGAAATTTAACTCTCGTAAGACGGCCCATAATTTGCTTCTACTGATTTTTGGCAAACCGCTGTCCTCTGAAAGTTCGCTTAAAATTTTGTTTAGCCTTGGTATTTCTTTTTTAAAATAAAATGAGTGTACTTTTCTGCGAATGACATTTTTGAAGAAATCATCTATAACGACTTTTGACCTCCCTGTAGATGATTTTGGGGGATTTATAGTATCTTGTTCATTTTATGTTTCCTTTAAAAGTCTGTAGATAGTCGATTTTCCAATCTCTGTCATTTTGGAACACTTTTCCACGATGTCGTCAACACTGTTGGTAGGATTTTGGTGTTTCAATGCATTAAATACATTTAATATAATAATCTTCTCATTCTGAGACAGCGCATATCTTTTCACGCGTTTAGCAGGTGACATTTTACCCAAACAAAATTATATCCACTAGCACAATAGTTACTAAATACAAGTCGATTTTTCCCCTACTGCGCTAGCACGTCTTCGTATATTCAGCTGTAAGACTAGATTGATCTGTCACAATACACTGGCTCCTACCCTATGATGTATCCAGTAAAATATACTAATGGACATCCATTACCTGTTAGCATTAGTGTTACCCGATAATTACCTGAAACGAAATATTTCCACGCCCATGACCGGTTCTTATCTCGGGGTTTTGTTAGTCTCTTTCATTTCCAAACAGACTATAGCTACAGTATTTTTCCTTTCAAATCGTCAGAACTACATTTTCTTTAATTACTACCACTACCCACTACCAACAAAAAACACTACTACACCGTAAAACATTTTGAGTAAAATTTCGCTGAAAATCAGCACAAATGGTTGTCAAAGCGAGTCCATAACCGATTGTGTTGAAATAATAACACAGAGTAATGTTCACTCAGTTATTTGTTAGCTAAATAAATCTTTTAAGGGTAACACTGAACAATTTTTGAGTTATCTTTCTAATCCGTGTGTTATTCCAATATGTATACAATTTAAATCAACAATGAGTTACTTTATATAATTTTAGTGTTGTAACAAAATGAAAATAATAAAGTTTTTATAAAGAATTTTCTCATAAAAATTACAGTCTATAAAAGAAAACCTGTTTAGTTGGTACACAATCCTATAGGTTTAATGGAATTGTGGAAGCAATCATAACAATAACAATACAAATACTAATTTGTAACAAGTTGAATAAAATAAAGGTTGAGATTATATTTGCAGATAATAACATGACGCAGTACGTAAAGATGTTTTATTTTATTATATTATTAAACAATACATTCTATTTATGTTTAACAAAGTATGTACTTTGGTGTCACAAAATATTTAGTGGTGTTGTATGACTGAAGTTCAAACGGCTCCTTATTGAATAAACTGTTTAAATCCATAATTTCCATTTTTGATCTATTTTCCAAAATTTTATAGTTAAGTAGTTGAGGTTCAAATGAAACAGGAATCATATAATAACACACACAAGTTTTCTGAAATAAGAAGCAAATCAACAATTTTTTTGTATCGGATGAAGACGGCCATTGTTACTTACATATTTCTACCACAAATTTATGACACACTCCAGTTTACATCGTATTTTTTTATGCAAATTGTAATTTGAAGACTTATTTACAATCGCGGTTCATGATCTATGATCGGGTTAGAACAATACATTTGTGGTTATCGTCCACAAACAGCAGTGACTTGTATCATACACAACAAAACTACATCTGAGCGTCGGTACCTGCTTGCACCCAACTTTGTTTTACCTCTTCCACTTACTAAACAATGTGTAGTTTTTGTAACCGTTGGTGTTATTTTTACACAATATGTTTTCACTCACATATTTTGGTTTCTCTAACCGAATATTGTGTAGATAAGCTCATTTGTTTGTTAAGATGTTAAATTTAGTCAAAATTCAGCTCCAAATTAATTCACTCACAAATGAGTTTGAACGTACTGTTATTTTTATTGTGTAACTCAACTGAAGGAGGACATGAAATAATCACGACGTATATGTATATTGTATAATGTGGCAATCAGCATACCAGATAAAAACATGGAAAACTCTCTTAGCCAATGTGTACCATACCTGATCATTTAATTGAAGAAATTACGAAATTTTGTAAAACTTTCACTCAATATAGACGACGTTTAACCTTGGAAACAACAGACGAAACACCACGTTTCTAAGGAAGATATTTAACAACAGAAAAATAACGCGATAACTGAATAGAGAAAACGACTTCATGGAGAATGAAATTCGCTAACAAAGAAATATTTCATACCTCTATTTAACGAATTGTATTGGTCATTACTGTCACTTTTGACGCATACAGAGGGTGTGGTATCACTATGCCTTAGGTGTCTATTGCAATAATAATAGGTCTCCTTCAAAACAGCTTTTGACCTACTGGAAGTCCCAAGTAGAAATTTAATTAGTTCTTTATTAGTGAGTGGACAATTAAAGAACTAATGTTGAAAGATGAAAGTAGATTTTATTACGAATACGTCAGCAGTACAAATGAAAACGCCAAATTCGTTTTAAATAGTGTTAGTTATTGCAATAGATTGATTGTACACTACATTTTATATTTATTCTCGGTAATGTTTCGTTGTATCATTGCGAGCGCTGCTTACACATATTTTATTTATTGCTTGATTGATATATGCATATGGAATGGGTCGAATTTATTATATGCCTTAAGAGAAAGCGCACATCAAAACCATCATCATACGATATCATCCCTCACCCCCAACGACTAATTATTTTTGAAATTTCCATTCCTTCCATTTCGGCATTAGCAGGTAATTATCACGAAAAGTGAAGTATCTATACTTTCGTTTCTTTAATGATGCTGAAAAATGCTAATTATTTTGCCTTATGCATTTTGAGAGTTGCTTATTACCCATGCATACTTTCTGTTTTACAGCTAATTTAATGACTTTTAGTGAATATTCTTGTAATTAATAAATCCACCTCCTTAACAATCGAGAAACATCTCTCAACAGGCCTTTATTATTATAATATTTGTTTAGGAATTGTTTGTATTTATTACTATATAGGTATGTCTGAAACATTCTCAGAATGATGCTGGTGAAATTCCTGCCCTGATCTTAGAAAGAACCTCTTGTCTTGTCTCTATCAGTACCGCCACTATTGAAAATTATCCTTCATCAGTTTCTGCATAAATAAACTAAAACATCAACAGTGCCATGTGTTTAATATGAAATAATGCAAATTTGTTGTTAAAAAAATTAAAGTAAGGGACATGATTGACAATTTTCTGCCTTAATTAATAATACAGCAGTATCTTTCTAGGAATTGATGAACTAGTGTAATTAATGTTTATGAAATGATATGCAACAATAATTGATATTTTTTTATTCATTTTATATGAATTAAGATGACGAAAATACTGGTATATATATTTTTGATAAGATGGAAAGAGGTGTATTGGAGTTTTATTCCCAAATGTATTTCAACTACAGTCAGTAGATTTCTTAAAGTCATATTATAAGGGAAAATACATATACTACAATCGTTTTCGTAAGGCGAAGTGGGCAATAAAACGTTGGTGAGACGGAATGTATACATTTATTTCATTTCAGCTTATACCTGCTTAGGACAGGTATAACTCGGTTAAATTATGCTAGGAAGGACGTCTTTAGAAATGCATGTGTGGTGAAAAGGTTAGAGTAGTGCAGTGTGTCGGTACTCAATTATCTCTAGATGCAGAACAGTTAACATAAGTTTCCTACTTTGCTTATTCAAAACTTCACGATGAGTCATTTCCAAATTTTATTAAAACTATATCACAAACACACCACAACAGAAGCATTAGCGCAACGCAATAGAATGATAAACATATTCCAACTATTCCAAGTTTGGCTTTGTTCAACCGTCTGTTCTTGACACGAAGTACATCTTATCGGCCATCCTTCTCTAGTGCAGGTAATTTCACCGTAACGTTAGTCGTACCTTATGAAAGGCCGTACCTGAGCATGGCTTAGGTATATTACAAACAAGTGGAAAAGGCTCAGGAGTATATGAGTTTCACCAACGTTCTATTGCCTACTTCGCCTTACGAAAACGATCCTATTATAGTTACATATGTAACTGGTTAATTTGTATCTATTTCATAATTCATTTTCAATCATGTTGTGTATTAGTAAATAAATAAAAGCTCTAATGTGTCTCTTGCCAATTGTGTCAACATTACTATTATTAAAAAGTATTTTTTTTAATACCTACTAAAATGTCTTTTATTTTCAGATATCCAATATTTCACAACATTCTGGTAAGTTAATTCATTCATTTATTTTGATTGGACATGTAATCTCGTAAACAATTTAAAATGAATAGTTGTTTACAACCTTACGTTATGATCTGCTCATTTCGGGGAACATAAGAGAACAAATCTGTTCGATAATCCTCAAAGTCCACATCAAAGGACTGTAAACTGTATAATCCTATTGTGTAACTGGATTTGCTTACACTTTATCTCGGTTCAGATGCGAGTCTACATGTTACAGTAGAAATGACTTTGTTTTCAAATACCTTACCTACAAAGGGATGTCATAGTTGACTCTGTTCATTTTATGATATACATATGCATTGTAAATAATTTTTTCAGCAATATTTTAAAAATTCTCTTTAACTGCAGTAAGTGAATCAATATTATTTATTTTGTCATTTACTAAATTGCTTATTTATGTTAGCTGCAAACATGTAAATCTTTATTTCCAAACTAATATCTATTCTTATGCTGGCCGATCGCCAGTCTGATTTATATTTGCTTGGGATATTTCTCAATCACCAGTTTCAAAAGAAAAAGAAGACGATTTTGAATAATTATTATATTAATTAAATGTGTCCAGTGACAACTAGTTTTCTGTTAAATAAAGCCCCGATTTTTATAAGAATAGTTTGTTTATTATTAAAATAAAATGTAAGACCTAATGTTTATTATACACATTAATAATACAGTTTTTACAATTATAAATTTATATCAGAAGTAGTTGTGATGGAAGTTTGAATTTCCAATCGTTAAATCCGTGTTCCCACTGTCAGGAGTAAATATTTATATTTTCATATACAGGACGTACAAATTTCTGCTTGTGATCTCAAATACGTCATTGTGTTGGAATTGATAGGTGCACAGTCCTTTAATAACTTATCATGTGTATGGTCCAGTTTATTTGACGACTGGATTTTTAATATTTTTCTAGGTTTCAGATCTATGTACTGTAAAAGAAGTGAAGAAAGAATGTATTATTTTAATCGAAATGAGCAGTGTGCTTTAGTTTATATATGTATACGATTTCCATTTTCGGACAACGCAGTACATACGTTTAAAAGAGTTAACTTGTTATTTGTGATATTATTAGATGTTACTGTGTTAAATAGACATTGTTAATAATAAAGTTGCAAAAGGGACTCGTAAAATGGGCACAGAAAGTGAATCTCACCAGGCGAATGCAAGAAGTATTGTATCATACTATTATGTATGAATACATACATGCTTACAGCAAAAAATATTTCACCGCGCCATAAAAAGAAAAATGTTGTAGGGCCATAAATGGCGACGAAAGAAATCATAGCAACATTGATTGTGAAGACCATTTTAATGTAAGTTTAATTGGAAATACATAAGTAGGTAGGTTTAAGTTTATCGAACAAATTAAAATTTAAAGTTCTAATGAATCAATTAAACTTTTCTATTAAACTACCAGATACCTTTAGAAAATCAATGGTACAGCAAATTTTTTACATTTACTATATTAAGCGCTTCATTCTGATTCCAAATAACATGTTCTGTATTTGCTCTTACCTTTACGAAATGTAAACTGTTAATTGAGGCATTTGTAAAATGTTACTATCTGACTTTACTACATTATTACCTGTTTTATTCTAATAAACAAAAGTAACAAATAATCATTTTTGAAAATTGTTTAAGGAGAGATCAAATCAGTGATAAGTAGCAATAAAAAATTAATAAATTAATTTTAAAAAATCAGTAAATGTTAAATATCATTATTCATTATTCTTCAGATGGCATAATTTTATAAATACCTCAAGTAAAACCCTCTATCTGGATGTCACCATCAGCATTGTCGCCGTTATTTTCACGAGGGATCTATATAGTCATTAAATAAATAAGTTACGTTTAACAATACCATAATTTCACCACATCGCCACTAATAATTATGGCATTACCTGTTTACATCATCAACACCGTAACCTACACCTATATCCACGGGAACAAACTGCGCTGAACAGCGTGTAACATCGCACCAATGATATCATGTTTTCGGTCACGTCGTTTTGTTTACATTCTATGGAAATTTATTAATGCTAATATTTTAATTATTATGTGATTATTGCCGCCAGACACATGTTCTAACCTTTCATTATGTTTGAAAGATTATCGTGTAATACATTTCAAACCAGTATAAAATTCATGCAACTTCCCCATTGTAGCTAATAAGATTACTCCTCCCAGCATGTCTCGAAACGGGAACGAAACCAGAGAAGGAATATCCAACGCAATTAGAGTTTAAAATTAAAAATACTGTAAATAACGCCAGTGTATCCTCCAAGAAAGTAAAGCGATTATCATATAAAAAACTTTGTCATAATAAAGAAAAGAAAATCCGCGCGAATCTTATTTAATATTCTAATACAATTTATTTTATGCATAAATTTAAGTGAAAATATAATGGAATAATGAAAGATTTCCAAAAAATTTGCATTAAATATGGGAGAATAACTAAAAACAAATTAAAATTTAAGAATAAAATTTACATACATAGTAGGAACCTCTAAATTAAATCCGGGTAAAAAGTAAGTCGCCCCCGTTACTTTAATCAATCTCGTAAACAACGATTAAATCTAATCGTTATTGATGCCCTTTGGCAGTCGATCGATGTTTTATAGTTCGATAAATTGCTAATAAATATGGTGGCACTCCTGCGATCTGGGGAGGCTTTGAACACCTTCCGATGACAGAAAGCGTGAAGAACTTCTGTGATAATTGTCCTGGGTGGGCTGATTCATTATCGCCGGCTTTTTGTCATACCTAGGCCAATCATGCGGGCAAATGAGGTGTAATGTATCTGTTACAAATCGTCTCCGTCGAATTACATTAATAAATTAAAGTAAAGGTGATAAATCTGGGTGTAGCTAAGTAATGAGTTCTGCATATTTTAATTAGGAATGCTTTACGGGTGACATTTAAGTTTAACCTCATTGCTTTTGTCATTTCTGAATAAATTCATATTACATTTATTTTTTATTTACCTTGGGCCTAACGTAATCAACTGAATAGATACTTAATTATATCAAGTGGCTCCTTGAAATTTGTACATAATATGCAGTATATGCAGTAATTACCTACAGGTCCTTCTTCCTGTACTGAATGGTGGTTTAAGTATTAAAAGTTTCTGATTGCATATGCACCTAGCGGATAACAATCTGCCGCCTCCTCTCCCGCACAAGTCTTCGACTTCTGGGTTAATGTTTGTCGTTAGAATGAGATGTGAGTAGATATATTAATATGATCACATCAACCAGTTAAGAAGATATTGGCACTACTGCAGCTCGTCAGAATTTCGATGCCACAATTTTTTTTTTGTCAATTGAATTGTGCTTGAAACGCAAAATGTCTAAATAATTTTATAAAATTTGCAAGTTAATTTAATTTAAAATTGGTTTAATATAATATCTCTACTCTGCATTCTAATCACGATTAGCCTAGAAGTAGAAGACTTGTGCGGGAGAAGGGGCGTCATATTACTAAGCAGGTCGCATTTGAGCTCAGGAGGCTCAGTAGGCCCTAACCACCATTCAGTGCATGAGTGAATAAAACCTCACTAATTAGGGGGATAGTCAAACGTCGACTGGTATCAATTTCTCACATTGACTCAAGCCAGCATTCATCCACCCTACCGCAGAGAGGATACCAATTCTCACCACAGATATGCGGTCTACCGGCCGCGGGATTCGAACCCCCTGCGACTGGCTACATAGAATCAAGTACTGACTCCTTAAACCGCTCGACCGTTTACCGTATACTTAATAAAATCAAAAATAAATCAAGAATTGTTCGTTTCAGATAAGTAATACAGGATGTTTTTAAAATACATGCGTTCCTTCAAAAGCGTGATAAAAAAAGTAAAAATAAAAAAATACTTAAGCAACTTGTGGTCTAAAGTATCATAGACACAGTGTGTGGCTAATCTCGAGCACGACGCATAATGCCTTATTCAAATCAGTAATTACCAGTTGTAGTATTAATGCAGGGAGAGTGCAAATATGATTTAAATTTGACTGGTTTCATTCATTTGTAGGAATTGTTATTCTCAATGATAGCAACCGATTCTTAGAACAGTTTGAAGCGCTGTTCAAAGTCCAGTAGAGTAAATCTAACCTCTAAACGCGTCTCAAATAGGAGGGAAGACATTTGTACGTTAAATGAGTGTATATTTCAAATAGGTACTACTGAATTAAATTAAAGTAGTTTATGTATATTATTTTTAAATTTAATTTTAATCACAGCGCTGTTTCAACACTTTCCAACAGAGAGCTCCTAAAAGTAAAATTAAATATTTTTTAGCAAAAAAAAAACGTTGCAATGTTCTTCGTATTGTTACGTGTACTCGACACAAGAGTATCAACATTTTCTGTTTCTTTGTTTTGACATTTTTTTATCTGGTAAATATGTTTTAGTCTAAAGGTGGTCTAAACCACTGGTTGCTTAATAAAAAATTATAGTTATCACGTTCTTTATTACCCTTGAAGTATGCACTTATTTCAGAAACAAAACTCTTGTCATAAGTACAGTCATTAAAAATTAATAGACCCATTGGTGTACAGATATTTAGTTTTTTTAGAAATAACCTAATTCAACATTTTCTGTCTAGGGCGCTATGAAAAAGTAGTTCTACGCAACGTTCTGTGTGTTTCAAAAGTCATGCGCATTTCAGAAACTAGCAGTTTTTGAAAAAAATCGCTCCAACATATCAACTTTGTTTTCTTGGTGTGTAACCTTCGGAGGAGTTCAGTTATCAAAAATGTATCAAGTGGTGGTGAGAGGAGGATAAGGTTGTTTCTTTTATTGGCAACATTTTTTATTGCACTGTGTAACGTTTCTGATTAATTTGGTGTGTAATATATAAGGGATTGGTAGGAAGAATTTTGGAAAAAAAATCGAGAAAACCTTGTTTTTTTTAACGAAATAGCTGAGTCTAGGTGACTGAACATAATCAATTTGAAATAGTTCTTTTTTTTTGTTTTGATGGATCAAAGGTTTAAACTGTTGTTGAACTGCTTCTGCAGCTGATGATGACGAATGCGTTGCTTCAGATTTTTTTCTGGTCTGTCACGATAACCTTGTTTTTTAAGTATCCCCATAAGAAAAAGTCAGCTGAGGTTAAATCAGGAGGCCTCGCAAGTCCCTCAAATTCTCGTCTTGTGCCAATCCAACAATGTGAAAACTGATGGTTCAAATAGTTTCTTACAAATAGCTGCGTGCACGCACTTCTTCGTATTGTGTGACGGGGTCGTGGAATAAAACGCCACAAAACTGGGGTAGTCCTTAATTTTGGATGGCAGTTAATTTAGCGGACGAAGGGTGGCAAATAATATCCACTAAAGGGGTTGGCAGCTAGCTAACATTAGAGACGGAGTGGGTATAAAAAAAAAGAAGAAAGGAAGTTTTAAAAGGCGCCACCCGTTTTTTTTTCCAATCCCAGATGGTATTTTACCCTATGTAGTGGTGGATGTTATTCGCCTGGATGCCTTCGGTTTTACTACAAATCAAAAAAAACTGGAAAAAGGCAAGTCCACAGATAAAAAGAAACTACTAAAATCAATAATATACGCTATGTTAACAGATAAGTAACAGTATCAAAGTATTGTAGGTAAGTGATCGGATCACTTTTGATGGCCGGGGGAACACATCTGGCGGAGTAGAACAGCTGGTTTTTTGCGTTTTGTGTGTTGCGGTTATTAAAATGTCATGTTATTACAAGACAAATTTCAGACAAATAATAAAATTATACATTTATACGATCTTAATATATAATATTAATGAAAATCCGTGCTCTAGAACACATGAAAAATAAAGATTACCACTTAATACAGCTGTACTCAATGGTGCTCACATGGTTAGGTAGGTAAACCAGTTGAAATTTAATAAAAGTGTATAACATATAAGTATCTCTTGCAGTTGTATATGAGGATGGAATTCTCCTAGAGCTACAGCCTAATGGTTTTGGTATGCACCTTGGCAATCTGAGTTACTCAAGCTACTAATTTTATAATTGAAAACCAGAGTGAAGCTCATGGCATAACAATGGAAGTAAATCTTAAGAGCTAACAATTAGCTAAACTAATCCTTAAAATTAAGCTTATCTGGTATTGGGAGAATGTGGTGTACTACACAGCTTCAGGTCGGGTTCCCTCGGGATGGTAAGGTTGAGCCCATGACTGAATGCAACGTAGCGCAGCAGGCACCACACCAGATCCAAGTAGGTTGAGAGGTGGTTCCCACAGCATATAGCAAGCAATCAAGCAAAGCAAATCTACTTTTACAGTCTACGGTCATGCAGAAATGTACGGTAGGGCGAGTTTTCAGCAAAGCGTTCAGTTTATTACTATGTCAAGCAGAAAAGGACAGGATCGGACAAGAAAAAAAAAGAGGCCTTGGTTGTAGGTCGGCCTTTAAAATTTGGGGTTTTACTCGATCTTCTTGTGGGCAATAAATATCCAACTCTCAGGTTGTAAATATACCAAACTATATATTTTGCCCAGTATTTAATTTCTTAAAAATCCGCAAATTGCGAGCAGCTCAGCAGCCAGAAATTAAGCGAGAAAAAGAAAGAGTTTTTTCCTCGTTATCAAAAAAGATTATCTTTCGTACCATAGGGGAATTTTTAACCAACCTTCTGGCCTGATAATAAATATAGAAGAAAATATTGACATATGTTTTCAAAACAAACAACTAGGTTAGTATTTAATGTTTTCTGAAAATAAAACTGTTACAATTGAAGGGACGGAGTTCTAGCAACTACTAAATTCAGCTGTTCCGTTGAAAGAAAGAAATTCTGAATTTACGGGTACTTTTATTTTTCTCCAAAATTTTGTCTAACCCCCAACATGTTGTACACCAAATTGATCAGATAGATTTAAGATCTAAGTTTATGCCCAATAAAAACAAAGTTCACCTGTTTGAGCCATTTTTTCTAAAAATTGATTCGAAATGCGCATGACTTTTGAGACACATCTGGTATAAGTTATGAATGTATACGAAATGTAATACCGATAATTTTTATTCTAGAAAAAAAATATATATTAAGGCGTCATCTTTGGTATGTGATACTTCACAATTTACCCCAGTTTCTCTGTTTATGTTTATTTTGACCAAGGAACATCTTGTAGAAGATTGACGGTCGAATTACCTAAGATATTGTACAGTTTTAAAAGAGTTTAAAGTTTATAACTTGGAAATTATGTGCATTTTCCTACTTTTCATTTTACAGATTCAACTTAACTTTTTTCTTGAATTATCCATTCGTCTCGTTAAATATTTAGACGTATCATTAAGCTTTATTAGAATTTGAAGGCTTTGCTGACATTGAGCTACATTTTCCTGTCGGATCCTGTTCTGGCCAAGATTATTACATTATATTAATGAAATCTTGCAGAAAATAAGTATCCGCGGAGATGAGTCGTATAGTAAACGTCCTCATCCTAACCTGTACTCGAATAGGAACCGGTGTCATGAAGCAACACGTATGTCAATTGATTTACACGCTTTACAGCTAAACTGTGATAAAACTGCAGTCGCAACAAGCTGCGGTGCAACATTGCATGTTTAAAATACTCGTTGAACAAGCCCCACGGGCAGTCGGGTGGCCGACGGTCCACGCCGCCGCCTGTCAATTACTCTCCATACGCCGTTGACAAAACAGTCGCGGGGGGACTCCTTCTGATTGACACAACAGCACTATGCACCGTTCTAGAGGTTAGTGTTAGATGATTTACTTATTCCAGTCCGGGATGGGAACTTTAAAGGCGTGACAGTGGAATGTTTTGTCTCCTTCTACTTTGTTAACTTCAAATACTTTCTTTTTATATGAATTGTCAGGTTATGAAGCAAATAATTCTTTTTTTTATTGTATTAGAAAGGTATTTTAAGCTAATATATATCAAATCTCCTACAATTCCTATCAATGAAGTCACATGTATGCTCTCTGATACCAAACATGTAGGTATGCTAATGAACAATTTCACAGACAAAGCTCTATTCAATAATTATCTAAAAAAGATTAATCTAGCTAAATTTACTGGTTTAATGAAAACATTCTATAAATATCTAAATTCACTTTTGAAAATGTGGGAACTCGAAAATTCAACACAATAGATGAGATTTGACCTATTTCTGCATTTTTAGGATTGCTTCTTCAGGTGGTCTCCTTTAAGTTGAGTCAAATATCTAACTATAAAAATTACCTGTCAATGAATTTAAATATGATAACGATCTACTTAATTAATAACAGAATTTTACCCTTTATGTAATCGTTTTTATTTTATATATTGTGATAAAATAGAATTTACTAAAAATGAAATGCTATGAAAATTTATTTAGCTAACAAATATAAAAGAATTATTATTGAAATATTTATTATTTATTTAGTGTAAAATATAAGTAAATTGTTAGTTTTGAAATTATGTAATATAAAGTATATCTAGAGAAACTTATTATAATATTTAAAGACAAAATTTTGCAAATTTTATTAAATTAATTTCAAAAATTCTATCAAATTTGTTGGACATGACTGCATATTAATGAACAGTACATAAAGAAAATGAATTAAAAACCCAGATATAGATACATCAATAAAAAGCTTAAAGTTCAAAGATATATATATAGATATATACATATCGCTAGACAAAACCACCTATAAATAAAAATGTTTGTATAATAAAATGAAAATTTTCAATATTAGAATTAACGACAAATAGAACTGTCAAATGTAAAGATATACAGTACATAATCAGCATATCTGACAGGACTCAAGAAAAAACCAAATTTAGGAATCTTTTACAATAAAGATTAATAAAAATTGTTATAGATTTGCAAATTTAGTTTATAAGATTAAAAAAGATAATTAGTGAAGTGAAAAGTGCTACGAAAAGAATAATTTAAAATTAAAGTGAAACATGTGTATTGACCTTAATAAAAACTATTAGGAATCAAGAGGGTAAAAATACATGGAAACAAAAGTTTATTTACTAAGTTACGAAGAAACTGTGAAACGAAAAGGTGTACAAAATTTGGTCAGAGAAAAAATTTAGTTTTTAAGTAGAAAAAAATTAGTTAAACAGTATAAATTCATGCTTACCAGTTTCACATAATTAATAAAAGTAAAGTAACTCAAATATAACATCTATAAAGACAACATTCAAGAAATTTGGTGGAAATCATCTCCATAGCAAGAGCTGGGGCTTGCAGAAGGTCCAAGGCACAGGTCTCCAGTGGGAAATAACCTCCAAAAATACATCAAGAATACCACCAGGTAGAAATTCCAGAAGTTGAACATAATATCCAGTCCAGGGTATCAACGGCATCCAGAGACTTCTACGACTTCCAGAGAGAGGGAATCAACTTCAAGGCATCAGTAATATAGGAAATATCGTCTATAAAGAAAGAGTAAAAAAACTTAATGTGTACACAAAACGAAAATGTAGCTAGATAGTATGCAAAATAACCAGTATTCAACTTCTCTAAAGATAAAAAGTAAAATATAACGTATAAAGACTTACCTCTATTAAAATTCAAAACATATTAAAAGTTTAAAAAATTTCAATTATTTGCTGTTTTATGAAATAACACTATCACTTAAGACAACCATTTTGATATAATAATAATATATAGGACATGACAGTATCTAGGCAATTTTCATTACACAGTTGTATATTTCTAGTTACCTAAATGAAATAGTATTATAGAAATTTATAAAAATTAGATGAAATATACAGGTAGGTAACTGAAAATAAAAATAAAATTTCTTGTTTAAATATTGTTAAAAAATATTCTTTAATGTTCATTGTTTATTGAACTATTTCGTATTTAAATTGAGAATTTTTCATTTTATGCATGAATAAAAATTAATGTACAGTTTCATAAATTATTTCATGTATACTGAGTGGTAGCAGATATAAGAATATTATAAAAAAGGTGTTAGTTACTTTGCTAGAATTCACTCCTGAAAACATAACCAGATATAGCAGGTAAAACAATATTATCTTAAATAAAAATCAAAATTTAAATTTCCCAATAATTATATTTCTTAAAAATCGAACATATAGAACTCACACATCAAATTTAACATAAATATACTTCTAAACAAAAAATTAATATATAACAACAAAATAAAACATTGGCGCCCAGTAAAAATTAAAATCATATAAAATAAAATAACATACATAACAAAATTATATTCACATCATTTGTATATATTTTTAGGTATTAATAATATTGTGTGAAACTAACTACTCTGTGGACAAAAGCCCCAGCCAGCGTTGAATTACATCCACAATATCTACCCATATATTCTTTATTATTAGCTTTTGTAAAATTTTTTACTGTATTGGAAAGGTATTTTAAGCTAATATATATCAAATCTCCTATAATTACTATCAATGAAGTCATATGTATGCTCCCTGATACCAAACATCTAGGTATGCTAATGAACAATTTCACAGACAAAAGCTCTATTCAATAGTTATCTAAAAAATATTAATCTAGCTAAATTTACTAACCTGGTTTAATCAAAACATTCTATAAATATCTAAGTTCACTTAGAGTGGGAACTCGAAAATTCAACCATAATAGATGAGATCTGACCTATTTCTGCATTTTTAGGATTGCTTCTTCAGGTGGCCTTAAAGGAGGAAGTGGTTGCTGATAATATACTCATAGAAATACCATGTACGACTACTATACAACTTGACAAATTATTGGAAATTGTGAGACCAAAACTTCAAAAAACTGATATAACTATGAACTGGCAAATTTGAAACTACCCTTGATGACTTTGCTCATGTAATCCCGGGTTGATTGACGTGGATCATCTTGAGTCAGTTAACTTCTTTATTGAAACATAATTTGCATAAATTATTTTTTTCTGCTTAAAACATCTTTTGCAAACAATTTGCTTTTTCAATTATTAAACAATACACGGTAATTTCTCATAAAATTTGGTCAGTTTAGGCTGATGAAACTTCTTCTAGCCGGGTATTTTTTATTCTCCTCGTCCTGTTATAAGGTGTTCAAATAAAGTACTCCCTGTATATTTTTCATTAGATTTTTGTCATTAGGGAAAATAATTTCTTTTAAATACCTGTTGAATTTAGAATGTCTTTTGTCTCAAAATTTTTTGATAAGCTAAATGAAATTAAAGTATTACAGGTTTTGAGTAAAAATATATAGTTCACGTCACACGCATATAATTTCCTTTCCAATATCGGATTTACACATCAATATCTGGTAGGTTTCCTTCATTTCTTATTCGATGACATTTACGGTTTTTTAATATCAAATATTGCTGAGTAAGTATTAAACATTTGCAGATATACCTACTACGTGACAAAGAAGGGTAGCCACCTATATGTTCGTTAGATTTTAACAGGACCACTTATTGAATGGTTATATTTTCAGCAACGTCCTACTGCAAAAATTGGTTCAATAGTGTGTTGAGAACCCACTATTCCTAATACACTCATTGATATACCTGGGCTCAGATCTAGTAAGGTTGTCGATAAGTTCTTGGGTATCTCAATTCAATCTATTTGAACCTCATGAGTTGCTAAAGTCTCTGGGGGTATTGTAAATGCAGCAGTTTGCGGCCAATCATGACTCAGACATGTTCAATAGGTCACAGATCCGGCGATCTTGGTGGCCAGGCCAAACAGTTGATCTGGTGTTGATCCATAAAAGCTATTGTTTGTCTGGCAACATGAGGTATACATACATTGCTACAAGTGGCGTTTTGGATGGTGTGAAGATATGAAATGGCATATGGCTCCGCCACTTCCTGAGCATAGCGTTGGGCTGTCATGTTGTCTTTAATAAAAACTAGTGGATAATGATGCTCTCTGTCAAATTGTGGATCGCGTCTTTCAGCACATGGTCTTCTTACCCTTGTAGAATCATCATCCATCCCCAGACAGAAACGGGATTCATTGTTAAAGATCACCTTCTTGGTCCCACTCAAACCTCTCTCTACACTCTTCACCTTCGGAAACTCGACGAGCGGGAACTCTCCCTCGATAAGAGGGAGCGTTCAGCGCTTGAAAACCGAAGACGATATGGAGCCATGACTGCAAAATTTAGTGAAATTAATAATTAGATATTATTAATTTCTTTTTTTGTTTATATTAATATTATTATTTTTTTAATTATTAATAGTAGTGTTGTAGTATATTTTATTTTTTTAATTATAATGTAGTGTTTAAAAAATATATATAGTATTATTATTTATACATTTGCTTTCTTTACCAAATCAAATCTGAATATCTACGAAATAATAAAACATTTTTTGAGATTATTTAGTTTTTGATTACAAGTAAAATACCAAATTAATTTTTATTATAAATATATTGTCTTGTGAACATTAAACAAAATGTGCTACATAGTAGGTAACTAAAGACATACTTTTTTCAGCATCATACAAAATATTAAATAATGCAACGGATTATACTTTATATTTCAAATATCAAAAAATTAAATTAAAAATATGTTTCCTAGTAAAAAATTTTTAAGCTAAATAAGATGCCAAAATATTCGGGTTGTTTTTGTTGTAGTGGGCATTTTAAAGTAGTCAATGCTAAATGCAATACGCCAGACTTGTTCTAAGGCCATGCTTACAACAAAAACGGCCCGATAGAAACGTTGCGACTCATTTCCAGTAATGTGTTACATTTTTTATTTAAAATAATAATAACAATATATGTGTAAAATGTTAGATTCAGCCTATATACAAGGTTCGATCAAGTTTCAGGAGAGAAACTATGACAAAACATTCACTGTATCATATATTTTATAGTATATGTACGTATATATATGTACATATTTTTATTTTCTAGGTAGGTACAACAAAACATCCACCTGAAATATAAGACTTGTAGACAAAGATTTATTTCAAATGCATATCAATATAAAATATTAATATTCGTTTTATGAATTTTTCATGCATCGTCTTCGGTAATACACTGCATTATTTACTTGGAGCAGAAGATACAGTATATAAGGATTTATTTGTAGTATATGTACGGGGTAGAATAATAAAATGGTTAATTCGATACAAAAAAAAATATTTTCTAACTAAATACAATAACACATTGGTCTGGAATATAAGACTTATAGACAAATACATATCAAAACCAATTTTTTCCTTTGCTAACCATATGTACAGGCCGACTTCTTATAGAATCGAAGTTTTAAATGCCGTCTTTCTCAAAATGCATGTAAAATTTTCAGTTTCAGCCACAATTCCGTCACCATATTTGGTCTTACTAAACCTCAGCTTCACTATTTTCTACTTTTGATTTATTTTTAAATCTTTAATATTCTTCATTTCTTTATATGAAGTTGCCTTGTTCAACTTTTGCAGATCCTATAAATGAATATAGTAGACTGACTGTCCCATATATGCATATATACAGGGTGATTCAAGTTTAATCTTGATAACTTCAGAAATCGATAGAACAGGTTAAAATAATGTTCATTTGTGATATAAACTTATTTCCTAAAACGCATCGTTTCCGAGATAGAGGGCGTTGAAGTAGGAATTTTTATCTCGTTTTTCCCTCATAACTTTTGAACCACTTATCCGATCTTTTTCGTCTCCTGTTTTTTTTTCGACGTTTGCTCTTGTTTCTGAGATATTCAAAGAAATTGGTGACAGTGTAGCGCACCAGCCGCATCTTTTCTTAGCACTAAAAATGCTCTTTAAATAACACTTTTGACAATGATTTTCACAAACGTCAGTTTACACAAATCACTGAAAAACAGGAGACAAAAAAGTCTCGAAATTAATCAGGTCAAAGTGGTGTGTAGATGTTTTATTGGAATTATTTTTTTTGAAGTTTTGAAATAAAGAGGGGAGTAACATACAAAATACACTTCTAAGAGGGGTAGATAGTTCAAACTTAAGAAGCCTATGTAAGATCACAAGGAGTGTTTGTGTTCCGAATTTTACTTAAATCGGATAAGTGGTTCAAAAGTTATGAGGGAAAAACGAGAAAAAAATTCCTATTTCAACGCCCTCTTTCTCGGAAACGATGCGTTTTAGGAAATAAGTTTATATCACAAATTAATGTTATTTTAACCTGTTCTATCGATTCCTGAAGTTATCAAGATTAAACCTGAATCACCCTGTATATGTACCTTACCCACCCATATTTCTCTAGTACCTCGCCATCTTAAATTTTGAATTATAATTTACTCTCCTACTTTTTATAGTAGAGGGGCTAATAAGTTGTATATATATATATATATATTCTCCATCAAATAAGTAAATGTATCATGATATATATATATATATATATATATATATATATATATATATATATATATATATATATATATATATATATTCTCCATCAAATAAGTAAATGTATCATGATTTCAAAACTCAATCGTTTACCTTGAAAATAAAATATAGTTTCTTGTTAATATGGAACGCAGTGGTAAGTAATATATATTTTTTTAGTTTGAATATTTGAATTCAAATTTATCTGTATATATTCGTTACAGATTTTGTCAATTGTCCATTTCTTGTTCATCATCGTGTCTTATGACATGGGTTGAAAAACCATTTGATAAAATGTAGGCGCAGCCTATATCAGCAACAAAATATCAATCAGAGACTTCATGTGATAAACAACAATGATGGAGAGCGGGAGAAAATCGATGATAGACAACACAGCACTGTTAACAATGGAATGGAATGTGATGCTCAACAGGAGAAAGAGGAACCACACCAACTGCAGACGTGGAAGAGAAAGAAACTAAATTGAATTATATTCAATTGTTTTAATAAATAAAATATTTTTTATACGACTGCATTGCAGAAGGGGGTTTTACACACGGAAAACACGCTCCGAAAACGGGATTTTGCACACGCCGTGTGCTAAACATTTTGCACATGGTTATGTTTGCACACGCCTCTCCAGATTGTGATTTTTGTTTGATGTTGTCACCCAAATTATGCCGGCCCCAATTTTAGTCAATTCTGGCTCAAATCTGCTTGCCCTCAAACGCCATGGAGGGTGGAAATCCAGTACAGTTGCCGAAGGCTACTTTGATGACTGTTTGAGAAATAAAATGGAAGTTTCAAAAAAGATAGAGTCTTCAGTGTCTTCTGCTGCCACAGAACCAGACCAACGATCGTCTACTGGAATACAACAAGAAAACAACGACCGCACGCTGAAAAACTGCACTAAAAGCACGACGCCAAAAATATTCTCTATTACCGAAAACAAGGTGCACAATAATACTGCTTTTCCCAACGTAACCTTGAAGGAATGTTCAAATGTTACCATAAATATTAAATATTAGTTGTATTTAATTTATTTTGTTAATGCATTGGCAATTTTAGTAATAAAAACGATTTAAATTAAAATTTGATTTATGTGGTCTCTGTTTGCAGTTGTATAAAAAGTATCGTAAAAAAACTCGTTTGAAAACGACTCTTTGCACACGAGCGAGACATATTGGTGGACCGAGCCGAAGGCGAGGTCCACAAGTCGAGCGAGCAAACCTTGTTGTTTAATATACCATAGCATCGCCTACTTTTATAACAGCGCAGGCACCAAAGAGGTTAAGTATCCTCAAAATAATATACAGAGTGATGAAAATAAAACTTTATTTTGTAGTAATAGTCATGCTAACCGTCGATGATTATCATCTAAACCACTACTTATAATAAATGAGACATCATTGATTCCTCTATGAAAGCGAGCTCTATCTCTGACCATCTGCATCCTTACGAAAAAGCAAGAAAATCAGATTGATTTTCTTGCTTTTTCGAACCAACCATGAGGATCCATAAGTATAATGGTTTTATTATTGTCTAAGTTAAACACAACCCGCTTTTGACCACTCATTGTATCAGAAGAAAATCGATTAAATAACAAACTTCAAGTGTTAAACACTTTCACTCAGCACGAGTATAATACGATTATTATTATTAAAGTAGCTTAGCTCCCAAACATTGTGACGTAGACGGCTGAAAGCTATGCATATCCTGCTCCAGTCACCATCTTGAATTGTGGAGCAGAATGGCTTAGGTATTCTACTAATGACATATGGCTCCTCCACTTCCGGAGCGTAGCGTTGGGATGTCCTGTTGCCTTTAATGAAAACTAGTGGATCATGATTCTCTCTGTCAAATTGTGGATCGCGTCTTTCACCACGTTGTTTTCTTACCTTTGTACGGCCATCATGCATACCCAAGCAGAAACAGGATTCATCACTAAAGATAACCTGATTCCATTCTTGGTCCCATTGAATCCTCTCTCCACACCACTGTAAGTGGTTAGCTCGATGTTGACCAGTCAGAAGGCAGCACCCAACGTGGACGATAAGACAATAAGCTAAAACTTCGTATTCGGCGATATACTGTACGTATATCAACTATTCCTCCATGCTCTTCAAAACACAGATTTTCAATAGGTCGGCTAAATCGGTCTCTGAGAGTTAAAAGTCGCAATCGACGTCTCACGTCTGTAGTTCCTCTACGACGGCCAATGCCTCTCGCCCTATATCCACAGTCTTCCTACTCTCACCGACAAGCCTGCTTTGAGCAAAATCATTAAGCTGGAAAATATGCCCAAATCTACGTACTCTAGGTATAATCTGCTGCAAAAAAATGTCGTTTGCAACAACCTTCATAACACAAATGTGAGCAGAAGTGTTTAAAACATAATGCTACGTTATCAAAGTACTTGTACGACTGCAAAAAAAAACGGATAAACCTGAACATTTAATCATTTTTCTTACTTTCATCGAGACCAGAAAACATACAAGAAATAGAAAAATTTATATGAAAGACCCCTATTAAAATCTTGTTACGCCACTGCCATACGCGGCGGTATATTAGAAATAAAATAAATATTTGGTAGCGCTTTTTCATTCTTAGGTTTTTTTTTGTTTTTATTGAAACACGTTAGAGTTTCGAAAGTCTAGTAGAACATTTTTGAGTAATTTATAGCTTTGGATTGTTTCTTTAATTGGAAAAGGTGCAGTTGTGATAAAATTGTAGAATCAGGAACATTTTAAGACGGTGTAAACTAACTGTATGGTGTTTAGAGAAGTGGTTCAGTTCAGCAATCCTTTTCTTCCTAATTTCCATCCCTATCCTTTCTCCCAGAACACGATCTCTTGGGAAACATCGTCTGTTGGTAAGTTCTATAGTAATTTTTGTTAATTATTTATTATACAGTCCGCTATAGTGATATAATTAGTAGCGTGGCGTTATCAAAATCGGTCGTACAATCTACTCTCAACTTTTATAATATTAAAACAACTTTGATTTATGTTATAATTAATTTCCAAGGCGCTTGTGTCGCAAAACGTAAATCGTTACCTATCTATCTATAGATACACAAATAAATAGATAAGTTAAAGTTATGGAAAAGGAACTAGTCAGATAATGCAAACATATTTCAAGATTTAGATATATTTACTGCAATTCTTATATATCCCATATTTTGTCGTATGGTCGTTTAGCTAGTGAAATAAATTGTCCGCATTAAAAGTACATGAGACGAAACTACAAATAAGTCATACAGCAAAAGCAATATTTGCATAAAATACGTACTATGTACCAGCCATACCAGGCATTAAAAATATTGTCTTCTCCTTTTCCTGCGTTGGTGTGCTTTCCATGTTGTAAAGTAAGCGGTGCGGTATAATTATGTGAGCTAGATTCCACATAAAGTTTATATCCTTAAATATCAGAAATCTGGGAAAATTTATACTTTCTTACACGCATTACTATAAAAGCTATATAGAATAAGATTGTAATCAGGTAACTTAATGCTTTTAACTGTATATGTCCTATATCATGTCACTAGCACAATACTTGCTTTACATTTTACAGCATTTGGAGAAATATATCAGGCAGATCAGAATTTACATAGAAAAGGTATTTAAATTGAAAATTAGAATAGTAATAAAGTAATAAAATAGCTTTTAAAGTTATTGTACATCCACAAACGCTAAAGCAACTCTATTTACATATTTATATGACGTGTACTACTATGATATGTCGTCCACACATGAGTAGTGAAGTGTGAAAATACTAAATGAATACGCCTGTCGACATTTGTACCATGTATACAAAACGATTTCATTTTGATTATTATAACAGTAATTTCCTCACGGCATTATTCATAGTTTACCCTACTTTTTAGTTGTAAAAAGTAAAACAAAGGAGAGTAAACAATCTTAAACGTATTTAAAGGTAATTAGCCGAGAAGTAATTAACTGGTTGAAACATATATTTTATGCTGTGGATATAGAGTATTGTTTTACTATCTGACAGGTATTTTTTTAAACTACCGAGTCGGTTAGAGTAAGTTCTCTTATTGTTAGAGAACGGTTAAATAATTAAAAAAGTTAATAAACTAATGTGTGTGAAAAATATTACCATATATTCTCCAGATAAAATTGTCTAATTATAAGTAGGTACCTAAGTAGAATAATGAATAGCTTTCTTTTTCTATATCTAAGAAAAAACATATTGGGGTTGCAAATAAATTTAAAATTTAATTAATGCTATTAAAAATGCTATTTTGTGTTATACTTCTGTGTATGTCTTATAACAAATAATGAGAGAAAATACTGGGTGTGTTCAATTTAATCCATAGTTGGTTCATAAAAAAATATTCAGAAATATAATTATAAATTACCACCATAACTAAGATATCTACACATAATACACCCATCATAAGGGAGGTTTTTCTTTATTTCGGAAATGGAAACCAATATTTTTGAGTAATATTGTAAAACCATACAATCTATACATGGATGGTCAGAAGTACGGAATAAAATTCATATCCTTTGAATATGATGATTTTTTTTAAAACGCCGAAACACATTAACTGATTTTGATTTTGTCCCATCTTTCGGTTATATATTAATTAATTTTGTTCAATCCCCTAACCCCCAGCCCGCTACTTTTAAATGGAAATATAATGCATGACGGGGCTCGTTGAAAAGGTTATAGAAACCCGCATCCAGCCATACCAAATAAACAAGTTTTATGTTTTCAATAGCAAGGTTTTTAGGGTTCTATAAAACACCTACTTAACAATTGAAATAAAATTTAATTATCTTCAGTGTTATCCTCCATAAATTTGCACAGAATAAAATAAAGAATTTGAAACTATACCTCTCTCTGCTAACGCCAAAAAAGATATCTTTTTTATGTTGCGTTTTTTGGTAGCACTTACTTGCCAAGCTTTCTGCTTAATTTTTCGCTTTAGTTGTAAATTGGAGTTCGAAACGTTACTTTTGTGTCAAAATCAAGTTATTTATTGAATCACAATGGTATTGTCGGAAAGGGAACTCATCGAAATCTTGATATTGCTTGGATGTAGACAAAATAAGAAGTCAGGCTGATTTATTTAATGCGAAATATCCCAAGAACCAAATCTCACAAGGGACAGTTAGTAAAATACTTCACAAATTTGAGGAACATGGTACAGTACAAAACTGGACAGGCACGTGCTTTGAATGAAGAAATTAAATTAGACATGCATTGGAACTTGTTGAAAATCCTAATACTTCAACTGTTTCATTGGCCCGCAATTACGATGCTTCTCGAACTGCAATTTGAATGTTTTTGAAACGAGAAATGCCACCCCTATAAGGTATGTTTTGCCCAAGAGCTTTTGGAAGACGATTATGATAGATGATTACAATTCTGTGAGGAAATGATAAGACGGTGTGACGACAATAATGCTTTTCAACGACATGTCTTTTTCCGGATGAAGCTACGTTTTATACAGTATGCGCCAAAAGTATGGAATAAATTCAATAAAAACGAAACAATTATTTTTTGGGAAAAATCCTCGAACAGGTTGTTTTTTAATTTAAAAAATACATATTTTAGCGTAAAATGCGATTTTCAAATGTCATTTGTTTTCGAGTAATGACGTCATCGATTTTTTTTTAAATTTCAACACCATATTTTTTTCCTTGATTCTGAAAGATCGTTTAATTCTCTATCAGACAGTACTAAAATTTTGCTCTCTTACATAGGAAAATTTTCAAGTAAATGACGATTGAATGTTAGAAAACGCAAATCAATTAAAATAAAGCAAAAACGTTATCAAGTTTAGTTTTTCGAATTTCATAGTTCTTTTATGGATCATGTAGGTAAAAATCTTTCTAAAGTGTCATTGTCACACCGACTTTCTAATAAGTATTGTAAGCGACATAGAAATTACTATTCAATTTAAAGTATTATGGCACATTTAACTGTTACTCAAAGAATTGAAATTTTAATTCTTATCGGATGCGGGAATATGACTAGAACTCAGCAGGAAGTTTGCGATTTATTTAATGAAAAATATCCAGATCGCCCTATCAGCCAATCAACAGTCAGTAAGGTAGAGTCTAAATTTAGAGAAACTGGCAATGTTGTAAATATTCCAAAACTTGGACGTCCAAGCATTAATGAAAATCAGAAACAGAACATTTTGATAAGTATGGTGGATAATCCTCATAATTCTTCACGATTTGGTTGCATTAAACAATGACACTAGTCAGAGCACAGTGCTACGTATCTTGAGGAAGGAAAAATATCATCCTTACAAAATTCAAGTTGTGCAGGAACTCAATGAAGATGATCCCGATCGCCGCTTACACTTTTGCGAAATTCTAATGGATTTATGTCAAGGAAATAGAAATTTACACCGGCAAATACTTTTTTCAGATGAGGCTACATTTTGTCTGAATGGTACAGTACACCGTCAAACTTGCAGATATTGGGGTCGGGAAAATCCTCATTGGATGGCAGAGGCACATACCAAACACCCTCAGAAATTAAATGTGTGGGCTGGAATAGTTGACAACAGAATAATAGGGCCTTTCTTCTTTGAAGGAACCCTTACAGGACAAAGATAGTTTCTAGAAAATGACCTTGTTCCAGCCCTTGCAGTAATTTTTCCTAACGATAATGACCCTGACGATACCATATGGTTTCAGCAAGACGGTGAACCTCCGCATTATGCGCGCCCTGTACGAGATTTTTTGGACAACTGTTTTCCTGGGAGGTGGATCGGCAGACGCGGACCGATAGAATGGCCTGCAAGATCGCCAGATCTTACACCTCTTGACTATTTTTTATGGGGATACTTGAAGTCAAAAGTGTACATTAATAAACCACGTAATTTAGACAAAACTTCAAAATCGCATTCGGGACGAAATACGCAGAGTTACCCCAGAAATCATTCATAATGTGCAAGAAGAATTTCTTCACAGACTTGCGCATTGTCAAGAAGTTGGTGGATGGCAATTCGAACATTTAATTTAAGTATAAAATTGAATTGAATTGAAAACTTTCCTGTGTAAGAGGGAAAAATTTTAGTACTGTCTGATAGAGAATTAAACGATCTTTCAGAATCAAGGAAAAAAATATGGTGTTGCCATTTAAAAAAAATCGATGACGTCATTACTCGAAAACAAATGATGAAAATCGCATTTTACGCTAAAATATGTATTTTTTAAATTAAAAATCGACCTATTCGAGGATTTTTCCCAAAAAATAATTGTTTCGTTTTTATTGAATTTATTCCATACTTTTGGCGCATACTGTATAAATGGAGTGGTTAATAGACACAACTATCGCTTTTGGTCCCAGGAAAGTCCACACGGGACATTCGAATCGCATACACAGCACCCACAGAAAGTTAATGTATGGGTAAGTATCATCAACAACAGAATCTTGGGCCCATTCTTTTTTGAAGAAAATTTTATTGTCGCACGCTACCTGAATTTCCTAACATTTGACGTGATACCTGCTCTAACTGTGATTTTTCCTCATGAAATTGATCCAGATATACCTAATGAAAGAATTTGGTTCCAACAAGATGGCGCTCCCCCACATTTTGGTATTGATGTTCGAAGATACTAGATTAAATGTTTTCAAATCGTTGGATTGGTAGACGGGATACAGTTGAATGGCCGCCAAGATCCCCCGACTTAACACCTCTAGATTATTTTCTAGATATTTGAAAGAAAGTCTACCAGGACAGACCGGATAATATTGAGAATTTAAAGAACAATATTAGGGCGGAGATACCAGCTGAAGTCATTCGGAATGATGTGGACAGCATTTACTATCGTCTTGGAGAATGCCATGGAATAGTGAATGGAGGACATTTTCAGCATTTGCGGCATTGAGTTTATTTTTGTAAATTATCTAATTGTTTCAATTTCTGAATGAAAAAAAAACTTGTTTTTTATAAGCTTTTCAACGAGCTCCCTCATGCCTTATGTTTCCATTTGAAAAAAGGTAGGGGTAGCTGGGGATTAGGGGATTGAAGAAAAATTTATTATTATATAACCGAAAGATGGGAAAAAATTAAGATCAGTTAACGTGTTTCGGCGTTTAAAAAAAATAATTCATTCAAAAGATATGAATTTTATTCCGTACTTCTGGCCATCCCTGTATGTGAGATAATTCTGATAACTAGTTCCACATTAGTTTTTTTACATTTATCATGGTGCTATTAATACTATCTCGTGTAATTCCAAGAATGGGTTGGGGCTTCTGGCCAGGAGCCAGATCCGAGATGAGCTAGCTGGTCAGTTTTTCCCTCTGTCTGCCAAAGATTTTAGGGCCCTGAGTGCAGCCTGACTATCACAACAGATGAAGATGAGATGGGGGAGTCACACAATTCCTTAGTTTTTCCTTGTTTACTACTATCGAAATAGCAAATATCTCTGCCTGAAAGACTGTGGCGTGTGTACCCAACGAAAAACTTTGCCGGATATGCGTATATTCCTTCACCCCAATATTCATCTCCTATTCAGGAGTCATCCGTGAAGCATACCTCGGATCTCGGGAGGAACATGTCCTCCTTTCTTCTATCTCTCTCTCGAGGGAAAGATTGTATTATAATTGCTTGCCAACCTCAGTCTATCCTCCGCTTCAGTAACCCTCAGAGTAGAGATTGGGGTCTCCCCTTCCTCCATGAGGGCCTTCGTCTCCCTTACAATCCATGTTGGGAGGGATGACAACCTCAGCAAAACTTGAAAAGTAAAGGCGTGCTCTCACGATTCAATTTGAGTTGTCAATTTCTGTGAATCAACTTACCTCGGTCAAGTTTTTGGTTCACATATTTTAAACAAAACTTTAATGAATAGTTGACATAAAATGACTACAAACTGCACGCACAAACTGCTGCGACAAATGTAGCAGTTTGTGCGGATGTAAAAATTATTTCGGTCTGAGAAAACGCCTTTTTGGGTGTGAAATTGGATCTTTAGAAAAAACCAGTATGAAATTTCAGCAACCCTCTTCAAATAATTTTGATTGATGGATATAGAAGAGTATAGTAATCATCTGAGAATGTCTAAAGAAAAGTTTGAAGTTCATTTTTTACATCCGTTATATTAATACCATCTATTTCCATTTCTTATACTATAACACGTAATAGGTTCTCTCTAGCTTCTACTCTTTTCTTTATTTTTATAGCTGTCTAGTTTAAAGGGGTCAACCTTTTGTGGAATCGACTTAACTAGACCGACAAGAATTGAAATACAGGGTGAATCTTAAATAAGTACAAATATTTTAACCAGCAGTATAGTTTTGTGTGTAGAACACATAATTAATAGTTTTTTTTACAAAAAAATTAGAAATAAAAAAGTGAAATTTTAAATAAATTTCGTAATTTTTCAGTAGAAAACTTGTTGAGGACCGCTGGCCTAGACCGACCCTTCATACTTTTACGAGTCATAGTGCTGCAGACTGAACGTGTGGTTCACAGTGTTGCCAGTATTACACAAATGTCTTTGCTTCAAGGAAGAAAAAATCTCAACTTTTAGCGAATTTTGTCAAGTGTAACATTTTATATTATTTTTTATCAAACTGTCATTGACTGTCATGACAGATTATCGGAAGCCCAAGTCAAACTTGTTAACCCCACATAATGCATGAATATAGCAATAAAATTTGCTAAAAGTTGACATTTTTTCCATTTTAAATAAAAAACGCGTGCATAGTTTTTCGTTATTCTTCATAAAATAACTTAAGGAAATTGTGTTTTGTGTCCCTTTCTAACAGTGTACAATGACATTTAACTTGTGAAATGTGGATTACTGATTAAATACTTAGTTAATTTTTTAACAAACAGGTAAGCTTGTGTGCACGTTTATGTATAATTTTTGAACATTGGACATAGTAATATCACGTAATATCTTCCTAAATATTTTACGGTAGTATTGAACTTGCGGAAATTCATTTTTAATCGTTGAAGTATAGTAAGGTTAGTTCAGATGTTAAAATTTATGTTAATATTGCTGCGTATCATACTACATACCCAATTTTACTGTACTTATGCTTAAAACAATTATTTTTAAAATAGAACTATTACGTTAAAGGAAATGTAATATTTATATTGGAGGAGATATGGCAACCTCGCAACAAATCATATGTTTCATTACGTTGTTGGATGAAAAATCAGCCAGCGGTCCTCAAAATGTGGGTATTTTTTTAAAAAATTAATATCTCCGTAAATATTAGAAATTTTTAAAAATGGCTTTCACTAGACTGATTTAAATGACGAACTACACCAGCAGTTAAAATATTTGTACTTATTTAAGATTCACCCTGTATATGTTGTCACAGCAATTTTCTGCTAGATAACTTTGAAAGTACCTATATATATATATATATATATATATATATATATATACAGAAAACAAATATATATGTTATTTATTTTACCTAAACTAACGTATCATAGTCTTTAACTATATATTACTAATTACAGTAATTTCTATATGGATTTTGAATTGAAACGTTGTAGCATTTCCAGCGTTACGGCTACCTCAAAACTATTGTTTTCGATATGTGTAATAATAAATAAGTATATAATAGTTATTTATGTAATAAGGATCATAAAGACGATCATTATGGTACAAGTCGTGAATGTTTTTGGTCGAGGCGTAGCCGAGTCCGATAGCATGATCTGATGGCATTTATATTATTACATTTTCGAAAAATTAAAAACTGCATTTTTGACGTGTCACAATGACAACTATTTTTAAAGCAGTAAGTATGTGTAGTTTAAAATATTAATAGGTTAGTGAGTCGTGCTTTGCCATTTCCTTGACAACGTCGGGTTGTAACGCCAATATTTATTTATCTGCTGTCAAATACAATTGTCACGTAGAATTGAATATGATTTAAATAATAATTCTGAAACTGATAGTTTACCTTCTGATTTGGAAGAAATGACACGTAATATCGTGGACTCCCTTTTACCGGAAAAATTACGGAGTGTATATGAAATAGCGTTTAATCGGTACGAAGAATGGTGTTCTACTTAGAAAATCAAGAATATAACTCATGAAAAAGTATTGTTGGCTTACTTTGAATGCTTATCTAAGGAAAGAAAACCATCTTCGCTCTGGTCGTATTATTCGATGATAAGAAGTATTATTAACAAGAAAAAACGTCGATATTAGTTTTTGGTGCCAACAACCAAACAGGATTACAAGTTTACCAAAAAGCATCAACTACTGATGTAAAACCTCTAGAATCCATTGGAATTAATATTGCAAATTGTAGTAATTGCTCTTTTACCATTTATAATAAATAGTTTTGTACATAGTTATGCATTTTGAATAAACTTTTTTGATCTCTCCATCACATGTTTTTCATATAAAATTTCATTATGGTACTAAGTACCATAATTAAATCATTATAGGACTATGTACCATAATGAGCTTCCTTATGTCATCAAAATTGAGTGACATAAAGTTGTCATTATGGCATGCCATCAGATAAAATAATATATAGTAGGTCATTTGTACATATTCTGTAAAATATAACAGAACATCACGGAAAATGATCACAACTATGCGTCTTTGAGAATAACACGTACATAAATGTTAACAAATTTACAATACATTACGTAAATATACATGCATATTGTGTACCTGTGAATCATGAAGAAAATGAGAATGAGGTAGTTGATCATTAGAAACATGAAATTTATAAACAAAATAGCACATACCTAATTACAAAAACTGTTTGAAATTTTGTAATTCGCGATATCTAAGATACACTCACTCAAATTATCGACGGTTTCCACTTCAGTAGGGTAAAGTGGCCCCACAAAAAGAAGTCAAGGGGGTTTAAATCGGGAGGTGGATCCACCGTACTCGGTGCACTTGATGGATATAGCCTTCGAAATTGAAGAGGTGCCTCACCATGTAAAAATCACATGCGTTGTCGGACAGCTAGGGGTACATTTCAAGAACGGTGGCAGGTCATTGCGAAATAAATTCGATATATTGTAAAGCATCCATACGATTAGACAATACGAACGGTCCAATTATACTCATCAACAATTCCTGCTCAAACATTCAGTGAAAAACACTGCGGATTTTTGAGTTCGTAAACATGTATGTATTTTGTATTTCATTGCCAGCAAATAGTTCTTGATCTGTTAGTTACAAATCAGCAGTAAATTGGAAAGAACTCGTAATAGATATTAGTTATCCGCTGGTAACAGTGCTTGAACACGCTGGATATAACTGAGCCTCGTTTAGTAAGCACCACACCGTTGATTGAGATATCCATACACGTGTGTAGTAATCTGCCTTAAACTTATTCGCGGATTTTCACGAACTACATTCAACATTTGTTCTTCAGATGCTAAAATACGTTGAGGTCGCCCGAGGCTACCACCTCGTCCAAGATTTGCACGTAAATTAACGGTATCACGTCCACGTTACATCACTGCCATAAAAGTTTCATGATTTGGCGTGTGTCGATCGGGAAATCGATCTGGATACAAGCGCGAAGCTGCCAATGCATTGTTTCTAACTTCACCATAAATAAGAATCATGTTCTGAACACAGCATTGTTATACAATGAGCCATTTTGAAGGTTTTAAGGATTGACACTCATCACTACTGACCTGGTTCTTTTACCATCTAGAGAGCATATCCCCATTCCAACCCTATTTGTCAGGTAGGCAGGTTGGCACGCGGTTCAGACACAAAAACTTGTTTACTTATTTTGTATATCAGATGCTGTTGAAGTACAGTTGCTCAGTACTTCTTTATAATGTTAGAAAGAAATTACGCGGAATCTATTAGATTTTTAATATAATTTTTTCTTAATTAAGGGCGCATCATATCCTTAAAGTTTTTCGGATAAATTGTTAATCACCCTATAAATCATAAATCAGTATCGCCTTATTATTGCTGAGAATGATACTGTACCTATTACTGATGTATGGAGTGAGTACACGGAGTATGAACCCCACAATGCATGGATACTCCTAGATATGTAATGGGTAGTTGCATACATACGCTGAACCGCACATGGGAGCTAATATAAAGTACGAGCAGTGCAGTTGCGTAAGAGGGATGGTCGGAGGCTGTTTAAACATTATAATTAAACAAAACATGGTATCCAGATGACGAGGTACATCGATGCAGATTCTAACGTAAATATGTTAGTGCGCTTGGAACACATGCAAATGGTTTGTTTGTGTATACGGCTAGGAAGGGCTGCCTGAGCGAAATTGTAACTAATAATTTCAGAACATTAATTAATTCAAAATATCGTTCAATATCGGGCTGAAATTGCACTAAATAACATCGGCTCAAATATATATTGAATGACAATTAGCGAATTTGGTTTACGCAACACTTTTATTTCTATAACTATGAGCCTTGTTGTAGTTTAAGGTGGCCATATCTGTGGCTCAAAATAGTGGAATGTCGATGTAATTTTAAAGTTAATTAAAATTACCAAAAGGAATTATACATTATTGGATACTAGAAAGTTCAACTTAGGTAGTGTTAGTATATTGCCAAAATGTTATGATTTTATACTTAAAATATTTATTGAAAGTGGCTCTTGTTATGGAATTTTTACATAAACTTCAACAATTCATTTTTCGCATTTAAAAACCAAAGTAAGAAAAATGAACACAAACCTTTCCTAAGTTCATCTTTTATGTGTATTTTGCTGCAGTAAAAAATAGTGTTAACTTTTTTTGTAGAAGAAAAAGGTAAACTTAAAATTATCTATGTCGATATGCACATTGTCTTGATTATAGCAATTTTTATCCATAGTAAGATCACGTAATATACAGTTATCGGTATTTTTTGAGCCATAAATAGTTAAGCTATTGCTAGGTAGCAGCAGTGGCGTAGCCACGGGGGGGATGGGGGTCAAAACCCCCCCATGGGTTGGTTGGTTGGCTGCAATCACTCTATTCTTCAAGATTTAGCAACGCGGTCAGTAAACTAGATCTCCTACGGAAACCTTAGATTAGGACCAGCTACTAAGTTCTAATCTTATTTTTGTCATTTTTGTAACAAATATTGTTCGTACCTGTTTATTATTTACATGTTTATGATGAGATTGTTTTTTTATTTACTTTTTATTGTTTCAATTTATTAAAAATTATTTATTTTTTGAAAAAATCTAGTTTGAAATACTTTGTTCACTGAACCCCTCCCTTGTCAAATTTCTGGCTACGCCACTGGGTAGCAGTACAGTTATTACTCAATGCTCTCACCAGTTATTACTCAATGCTCTCACGCTACCATGTGATATGATGAAAACAACTCTATTGGATGTTATTGCCTGCAGATTCACATTTTTGTATTTAGATATACATCATGCACTTGTGAATATGTATTTCTCGAAGTAATCTGTTTTTAGTGCGTATGAAATGCAGTTGTACATCGTTATATATTTTTAATCAAAATTATATAATTTGGGACGAAATATGTTATTCTACTGTATCTACCTGGAGTTTCTTGTAGTATAGTATATTGCAAAGTATTGTTTTTTTGTTTTATATTTATTATGTACAAATATATATTTTCAGACCTTCAGATTACCTTTAATATGTTTAAGTGTCTGTTTCAGGGCGCCAGTTTCATAGACAAATTTGATCATTGTTCACTTAATTCAATAAAAATTTTTAAATAAAATTGCATGAAATTCATTTTATGCTGGCCACAAACCTACACTAATCAGTCGATTGCCATAAAATTTGATATAAAAATTGAATTGTTGCTCCTGCAGTGTCTGCAATTGCTCCATCTTGTTGAAAGTAACCTAATTGCAGCTCGTCATCATGTAACTGTTCTAAAAATGACTCTAAAATAAGGGTTCGACATCTTTCAGCATTTATAGTTTCGTAGAAGAATATCGCTGTCCAAACACCTGGAACTTTTACGGGATGTAAACTGGTTTCTACAAATGTATGAGAATTTTCTGCAGCCCATGTTCTATAATTTTGGCTATTTACAGAACCAGATAAATGAAACCATGCTTCAATAAGTTACGATTCATGTTTTCTTGAAACCATTCACAATAGTTTTTTTTAGTGTTTTAGAAAGAAAGGTATTTTAAGCTAATATAAATCAAATCTCCTACAATTCCTATCAATGAAGTCATATGTATGTTCTCTGATACCAAACATCTATTTATGCTAATGAACAATTCCACAGACAAAGCTCTAATCTAAAGAACATAATTTAATTTACTGACCTTCTAATGAAACACTCTATAAATATCTAACTTCACTTTTTGGCAGTGGGAACACGACAAATTCAACCACAATAGATGAGATCTGAACTATTTCTGCATTTTTAGGATTGCTTCTTCAGGTGGTCTTCTTTAAGTTGAATCAAATATCTAACTATAAAAATTATTATAAAAATTAAAATTATTTGAAGTTAAATATCGACAATGACAAAAAGTGACATCCTGTCAATGAATTAAATATGACAATACCTACTTGAAAAATGTTCACCTTTTATGTAAAAAATATTATTATAAAAATTAAAATTATAGTTAGATATTTGATTCAACTTAAAAGAGACCACCTGAAGAAGCAATCCTAAAAATGCAGAAATAGGTCAGATCTCATCTATTTTGGTTGAATTTGTCGTGTTCCCACTGCCAAAAAGTGAAGTTAGGTATTTATAGAGTGTTTCATTAGAAGGTCAGTAAATTAAATTATTTTCTTTAGATAATTATTGATTAGAGCTTTGTCTGTGGAATTGTTCATTAGCATACCTAGATGTTTGGTATCAGAGAATATACATATGACTTCATTGATAGGAATTGTAGGAGATTTGATTTATATTAGCTTAAAATACCTTTCTAAAACAGTAAAAAATGTTACAAAAGCTAATAATAAGAAATATATGGGTAGATATTGTGGGTGTAATTCAGCGCAGGTTGGGGCTATTGTCCACTGAGTAATTAGTTTCACACAATATTAATAATACTTAAAAATATATAAAAACATTCACAATAGTGTTAGTCTTCCAATCAATTCAATAGTCAGTCAATTGAAAGTAATTCTTGCACAACAGTTCTTGTATGGGTGTAAATGCAACCGTTTTTTTAAAGCCTTGTGACATGTTCCAACTGAAAGTCCTAAAAATAAAAATTTTTGGTTATTAACTGTAATTCGATACAGGTTTCAAATAAAAATTTCAAAATTGATATATTTTAGAGATTCAATCTAAATGAATTTGAGAAGATTTACATCAACTTAATAAAAAAAATGACCTGTCTGAGCAGACAATTTTGATATAGATTTTGTAGGACTTTGAGTTATTCCTTGCTGTATATTATCAACGACATCTTCTGTCAGTACAGTTGGTCTGCCTGTAGATTTTCCTTTGCAAATGCATTGTTTATTTTCAAATCGTTTGACGATAGTACACTTTCGGTATGAGAATGTGTCATAATCAATGTTTGCGAATGAGAATTAGGTCATAAATTGCTCAATGCAAGATTGTAAGGAGTATGTCCACAACCCGTCTTCATTTCTAGTCCCACTCTGAAAATGAGCCATTAAAATAAAGGCATCTTGTTCAAGTATACTGTTCTGAACTGAAATAAAAATGTTAACCTCAAAATTTTGTTTTTGTTACAACTTAACAGTAATACGACCAAGTACCAAAAGTTTAGCTATGAAAACAACTGATTACTTTGAAATTTGTATGATTTGTTAATGAGGTAAAGGAAAACAATAATACACTAGAAAATCGCAAGGTTAAAATAAATCAACAACGGCGCGGGAAATAGCGGGAAGAGGAACGCTTCTCGAAGATATAGATGCCAGTTTTACGTCACACGTCCTAATGATTCGTTTACAATGAACAATGCGAAACGGTTTTTTTACGGTTTTAAAAAAGTATTTTAAGCTAATATAAATCAAATCTCCTACAATTCCTATCAATGAAGTCATATGTATGTTCTCTGACACCAAACATCTAGGTATGCTAATGAACAATTCCACAGACAAAGCTCTATTCAATAATTATCTAAAGAAAATCTAATTTACTAACCTGGTAATTAAACACTCTATAAATGTCTAACTTCACTTTTTGGCAGTGGGAACACGACAAATTCAACCACAATAGATGAAACGGTTGTGTCACGCGCCAGATGGTACGACTGCCGATTGGTTGAATAAAATGTCAAGAATAAATTACACCAATCACAGCCGCGTAATATTCTGTTTTAATGTAACTTTGGCCTTATTCTTTTAGTTACTTATAAAGTTACCAGAATTTAATTGCCATCACCAAGGAAATAAAATAACCGTTTCAAACAAAATTACTCGTCACGTGGCTTGTAATCATTTATGAAGGCTCTGTACATTGAAACACATACTGCATCTTTAATATCAAGTAGAAATTAAAAATATTCACTTTGGTTGTGATGCATTACATTTGTTATTTACTACTGAAATTGTTATTTTTGTTTTTTTCAAAATTGTTTTTATTAAATCTCATAATAACGGTACATTCAAAATATGTTGTGGTTTTCCTGTGGCTTGTGATGGTGCAAATTGACGCACCCCGTATCCACCCTTGATGAAATGAATCGGTGAAAATATAGAAATACATTAGCTTGACACAACCGATTAGTTTCACAAAGATGCATAAATATCCTTTCCCATTTAATTCTCCGTTTTGGCAAAAATATCGAGGCGACAAAACGACCGTAAATTATAGCATTTGCAATTTTGCGCATTACTGAAACCAGGCCATTTTATTTTTTATTTACATTGGAGGAAAAAGCCATTAGTTTTAAAATTAAAATATACATCACTTGCGAATACCGAAACAAAAACAAATGGCTCTCCGTTTCTTACAATATTACACTATGAAATTTATGATAAGTTATAAAGAACGGGGCTACATTCGCCATTAGCCAGAGAAGTTTTGTTTTTTATCGTTGCCCGCAATGTTTAATGGTATAAAGACGTGTTGACTTCTGCGGATTTATATATTTACTAGTTTGAATTTTGGTTTTTGTCATACGCCCCTCTGTCAACTGCCGTTATTAATACAAGCGTGTTAAGGATTCGTTTTTGTTCTATAGGGTGTACCGAAGTGTAGTAAAGCGGAGAGATATTTCACAGGTATAAATTCGCCGCTCATAAATTTTCTCCAAGCCTTCTGTAAGGAATACCTCATATAAATAGTAATTCATATTATATATAAACATAAAATTTGTATGTTTATTGATCACTATAAAGGTAAAAGTTTATTTGTTGATAGGAAGATGAAAGAATAATAGAATATTATCTTAATTCTTATGACCATGCCATGGGCGTGGTAATATTTCGTTTCCGGTAATTATCGGGTAACACTAATGCTAACAGGTAATGGGTGTAGATTAGTATATTTTACTGGATACATCATAGGGCAGGAGCCAGTGTATTGTGACAGATCAATCCAATCTTAGAGCTGAATGTACGAAGACGTGCTAGTGCAGTAGAGTAAAAATTGACTTGTGTTTAGTGACTATTGTGCCAGTGGATATAATATTGTTTGGGTAAAATGTCGAGCTTATCAGATTACGTACCTGCTAAACGCGTGAAAAGATGTGCGTGTCTCAGAATGAGAAGATTATTATATTAAATGTATTTAATGCATTGAAACACCAAAATCCTACCAACAGTGTTGACGACATCGTGGAAAAGTCTTCCAAAATGACAGGGATTGGAAAATCGACTATCTACAGACTTTTAAGGGAAACAAAAAATGAACAAGATACTGTAAATCAAAATCGTCTACAGGGAGGTCAAAAATCGTGAAAATAGATGATTTCTTCAAAAATGTCATTCGCAGAAAAGTACACTCATTTTATTTTAAAAAAGAAATACCAACGCTAAACAAAATTTTAAGTGAACTTTCTGAGGACAACGATTTGCCAAAAATCAGTAGAAGCAAATTATGGGCCGTCTTACGAAAGTTGAATTTTTGCTGGGAAGAGCAGAGCAGGAAGTCAGTTCTTATCGATAAAGATGAAATTATTTATTGGCAAAGATCTTACTTAAGATCAATTAGAAAATTCCGTGACGAAGGGAGGAATATTTTTTATCTAGAGGAAACTTGGGTCAACGAGGGATATACCGTAACATAAGTATGGCGAGATAAAAATATAAAAAGTTTTCGACAAGCATTTTTGGATGGACTTTCAACAGGGTTCAAGGCACCTTCAGGTAAAGGGCGAAGTTAATAGTGACACATATAGGTAGTGCCAGTGATTTTGTAGATGGCAGTTTACTTTTATTTGAATCTAAAAATACAGGTGACTATCACAAAGACATGAACGCAGATGTTTTCGAAGAGTATTTTACACAGATGTTGGATTTTATTCCTCCGGGGTCTGTAATTGTCATGGATAATGCCAGTTACCATTCACGGCAGACCGAGCGAACGCCTACGACTGCTTGGAGGAAAGCCGATATAATTCAATGGTTATCCGGAAAAAACATTTCTTTTGAAATAAATATGGTGAAAAAGGAACTTTTGACACTTGAAATCTTAATAAAGATCAGGAAAAATATGTTATCGATGAAATGGCAACAAGTAGCCAAATAACGGTACTACGGTTACCACCTTATCACTGTGAATTTAACCCAATCGGATTAGTCTGGGCGCAGGTAAAAGGTGATGTACCGTGAAATAATAGGACGTTTAAATTAAGTGACGTGAAAATTTTGTTTAAAAAATCCTTGGAACGAGTAACTGCAGATAACTGGCAAAGATGTATACATCATGTACAAAAAGAAGAGGAGAAAATGTAGGAACTCGATAATTTAATTGACGTTACTGTGGAACCTATCGTTATCAATCTAGGAGACGAAGATAATTCATCAGAATATTCAGAGGATGAACTTTAATATACCTACTTTTTTATTTTCTTTATTGTACATTTATACAACACTACATTTACTCACCATAATTTGAATTTTCAAAATACTTATATTTTTGTGTGGAATAAAAGTCTATTCATTAAATTTAAATAAATATTTTGATAATAATATTGAATAATTTTATTTGAATTACTAAAAACCCTCTTAACTAGATTATGATGCTTAAAGTAGCCTCTAGTTTTGAAATGCTGCTTTTATATTGTTTACTTATGAGAGAAATGGACCGAGAAATTGAAGCGGTCTAGACAAAGACGGATTGTCGAGGATTAAATTTTAGCTACCTGCTACAATTTAGTACGGTTCGATCACACAAAGTTTTTTTAAAAGTACACCTCATCTATACCGATAATATAAAAATATTGAATATAAGCACTAGTACTACATTTATTTACGATTTGCATACATAATAAGCTTTTATTACTCTCTTTCATTTATAAACAGACTATAAATAATAATTAGATTAAAAATGTACAGCAAGATCGCTGCACCTTTGCTTTCTATGAAAGTCCTGCACTCTACAGGGTGATTCAGAACTGATCTAAAAGAATTTGGAAATAGATGCGTCATGAAAAATGGAGTCGATATCGTAAAAACATGTTTTATGAAATCCTTATAGTTTCCAAGTAAAACATTATTGAAGTAGTGTAGTCTCTAGACAGGCGATTCCGAATATTGAAATTCTATTACTTTTTGTGACGCCAATGTTTACATTAGTTTTTCAAGTGTCAAAAATGGTTTACGTGTATAGCAAATCGGAATTGATGGATATCGTTTTAATTTATTATACTGTGATAAAGCTTTAGCAGAACTATTTCCAGGTAAACATGTGCCAAATACAGCTACTTTTACCGCGGTGTGCAGTGAGTACAAATGTAGTGCAACGCGAGGGAAATTTGAAACCGAATCGTGGAAGACATGGAAGTCCAGGACGCCCACGGCATATTGCAGCAGTGTAGGCGTATCATACCCGAGGCTCAATTATATCCGTACCATGTACAGCGTGTCCAAGCATTAATACCAAGGGATTGGATGAGGGGGACCGGTACCATGGCCGCTACGACCTTCTGGCTTTAAATAATTTGGATTTCTTTTTGTGGGGATATTTAAAAAATTAAATGTATCGCACCGAAGTGGATACGTACTATTGATGATTGACGGAAACGTATCATCGTTGCTGCCAATAACGGACAAGAAGCAGAAACATTTGTGTTCGTTTGTAGAAACTGGGCAAGACGGGCCCAAAATGTTGTTGTAACATCAGGTATGCCAAACTATTTTAGTAATTAAAACCACAAATTAAATCTATTAGTAATTAATAACAATAGCTACAAAATCAGTTAAACTTGATGTATAAAATCGGCATTATAAAATGTTATTTATTTCTTTCCTTGAGCATTTCTTTCCATTTTTTGTCCAGTCGCAGGTTGCCGCTTTATCAGGTTTTACAGTGGACCAGTTCAGAACCGTGCAGAAGTGTATTTTTAAACCATTTTTGAACTGCCCTTTTTGATTTTTTCTTTACAAAATTGTATTTGTTATAAGAGTCCCTTGTACGCTCAGTTTTTTTAGATAAGTTAAGTAGATAAGTGAATCACCCTGTATAATTTTCAAGAGTGGTTGGCATTTCATAATAAAAAAATGTCAAATTCCGTCAGTTTTGAGGTGTTTTTTGAGTTTGGTTACATTTTTCCAACACCCTGTTGTGTTTTAAAAGTTGAATCGAATCGTCTTTTTTTCCTATAATTAGTGTTCTAATAGACCCTTGTTAGAAGTTTCAAAATGAAAGTATTCCAGTGCCAAAATAGGAAAGTGTAGAACAATAATTGTGAGTACACTATAAAAATTATGATAAAGTAATACCACAATAGCGAACTATCCTTAATACTAGCATTAATATAAAATAAAAAATATCATTATTTGTAGTCAAAATTAGAAAGTTTTGTTAATAGATCGATAAGTTAGAGCAGATTCATAAATTATTAACCATAATTAAAGATTAGGACAATTTATTAGAGTAATACGAATAAAAAAATTTCAATAAATTATTATTGATTATCTTGTCTATGAAGCGCCGTTTCACTGTTGTTTCTTGTTTGTGTCACTAATGTAGTTTGTAATAATTAAATTTAATATTTACCTAAATAAAAATGCAATTCATTGTGGGTGATACTAAACTCTTCTACCAAGGACAATAGTTAATAGTCAAATAATGCGGTCGTTAATATAGACATATTTTTAGAAATATTTAAATTAGTGGTCCGAGAAAATTTGTTTTTTTTTTGTTTTCCGTTTACGTGTGTGTGTTACCTTCTGATCGCAATGAGAAAGCCTGGAGAGAAACGAGAGTAAAATTGGTATAAAAATATGATGAATCTAAAAATGCTGATAATCTTGGCATTTTTTGAGGATTACTGAATTTTATGTAAGAACTTGACAAAACACTTAATTATTACATTAAAAATGCAACAATTTTTAAAAACACATCAGAAAATTATAGATAGATATAGAAGTTTGTCATTAGAAAAAAATATATCATTTCAGTACCGAACCTTAATAAACATGTTGTTATGTATATGGTCCTGAAAGGCAACACCGTTGCCCTTCAATATAGCTTTAATACTTGAACGTGACATCAGAATATTTGTGGCGTACCAGGATCGCCGTGTTACCGATTGTTATAGATTTATTTGCTTATCTGTTGTAAGGTCAAGTTAATTTTTTTATTTTAGATTTTCTGTCTTTCTTAGGCCTTTCGAATGCGTGGTTAAAATTAATGACGTTAGGTAGGCTGACCGAGAACTCGCAGAAAAAATTATTTCATTTAAATAATATTTAATTAAATCAGGAAAAGTGTCATTTAACAGTACTATTTTATTAAAGATGTCTTTAAATAATAAACTATGCAGAGTTAACTGTGACTAAGTCCAAACCACGTGCTCAGGAAGGCCTAAAAGACAATACAAAATTATTCCAGAATTTTAGCTCGATATTAAAAAAATGGGGCAAAACCCTATTTTCCTACGGAAAGTTGGCACCTATGATAAAGATACTGAGATGGTTTAAATCCATAGATAAAGCTTACACTTGTCAACAATATCTACTACCATACGGTCGTTTTTTGCAGCATTTCTAAAAGCAGAAACTACAAAAATTAACATTCTTATTAGTAATAATACCTGATAGATAGGAGACAGTTAATCTAGCTCCACTATTTTTCATTCGTTTTTCATTTCATTACGAACTGGCAAAACTACATTTTTATTAATTACAAGCACTCACTACCGATAAAACACACTTCCCGTAGGTACAGTTAGATAAAATGCCTATTTATTATAACAAAATCGAATGAAAGGAATAGATAATAGAAAACTTTTAATGTATCCGCGGCAATCTTGTCCCATAACCTAGAAAAACAAACGGGCGAATTATGTTGTGGAAAAATATCTGCACTCGACACAAATTTCTTTATTTAATATCTATAAAACGTTTAAAAATTAAAAAGACACTAAAAACTGAAGAAGAGCACAAAACTACTACGTAAACACATGGTAAACACAGGAATTAAATTGTAACATGACGGGATTGACGGAGAATTTTACCGTCGTGTTGCCACACCGTGTTGTTAATTCCCTACTCTAACTCGCATAGGCGAAGTTAAATAAGGATTTAATATAATTTCGAAAATATTTTTTTTTATAAAGTTTGGAATTGTTTTGAACGGTGATTCCATTAATTCTTAATTTTCTCTATCCCCTCTTAAAATATTTTATTATTTTTATTTTAAGTACAAACATTTTAACCACGTGCTCAGGGAGGTCTAAAAGACAATAAAAAATTTATTTCGGAATTCTAGCTCGATGTTTAAAAAATGGGGCGAAACCCTCTTTTCCTACGGAAAGTCGGCGCCTGTGACAACCTGACTACAACATGGCATGACATGACTAGATATGTCAACTACCATGCGGTCGTTTTTTCAACCTTGTCAAGTGTAGAAACCACGAAAATAAACATTTTTATTAATAATAATAGTGTCTAAAGTACCTGATAGATAACAGCTAATCCGGTTAGCTACAGTATTTTGTATTCGTTTCTCGTTCTTTCGTTGCGCACTGCCAGAACTACATTTTCACTCATTGCAGATTCATCATAATTATCCACTAACATATCCGACGTAAAATACTTTATTTAATTACCATAACACATTTAAAATTAGTCATTTAGCTCATTTAAAGTAACAATAAGTTTTAGGTTATGAATACTGCATTGCTAGTTGCCTACATTCCATGCTCCAAACCATGCAGAAAACGCGAAATTAGTTATAATCTAATGGTCATTTTTACGGAACACTGTAAACATCTTGGGATGTTATGGTTTAAAATATTAACTAATTATTTTATGCAAACATCGTCGATTACTATTAATATTGCTGCTATTATAAGTATTAACAGAATTTAATTACACAACAACGCAAGAAGTTTAAAAATATATAGCCGTGAGTGCACCTTGCATTAGTGGCCTACAGATGTAGATGTTAAATGGTAAGTATACGGTTACGGTACCCTGATTAGTTTGTAATAATTTTTCAGTACTTGTTTTTTGCAAATTAAATTTTTTGCGTATTTTTTGTGTATTTACAAACATGTATTCAAATGCCTAGATAACGGATAAGGTGCTGATTTATGGAAGTGTGACAAGTGCATATTATCGTGCGGCAGCGTCAAAGACGTTTCCCCAGTATACAAAATATTATGCTGAATACTTTTTGAACCACATCGAACGGCTGTTTTATGCCGTGGCGGTAAACGTGTGGCGTTTCCACAAAAAGAATGATCGAGGGAAGGAGAGGTCTACAGCAAATACAAAAATCTTTGTAAATTTTAATTTAAACAAATAAAAAAAAACAGAAGATGAATCAACATTCTTAAAATCTCTCCAAGTATCAATCCTGGAAATAAATATTAGTAAGGTAGCTGCTGCCTCTGTGCTACCATACCGTATTTCTCATTAAATCATTAAATAATAATCTATATTTTATAAAGATTTTGTTTTCTTTCAAAGCGACTTAAACTGATACACGTGTCAATGTGGTGACCTGTCACTATGTTTAACCCCTTTGCCTTTGGCAGAATATACCTAACCTCGCGGCTGACAGAAGGTCAGTAACGGCGATAAATAAGGATTTATTATAGTTGTGAAAAAAAAAATTGTTGACTGTAAATAAGTTTGGAATTTTTTTGAAGGGTGATTCCGTTAATTCTTATTTTTTTTATCCTTTCTTAAAATATTTATACTAAGTCATAGTTACCCCTGTATATGTTGTTAAAAATTCCCATATTATTGGTTTAGTCAGACTGAGAACTTGTTGAAGTAATATAAATGTGATACATATGAATCATTTTGTTACTTCAAAGAAAATTTATAAAGGATTTTAAGAATAAAGTTTAACAATGATTATTTTTATGCCTATACAGCAGGCTTGAATTCGAGTTTGAGTGGATTTTGGACGTATTAAATACTGTACGCTTACTCATTGACTAATGGATACATGAAGTGGTACCTAATCATTCTTTATAATAAATTAAAACAAATAGTGATTATTTTCATATTTTGGTATTCTAAATTATCTTACATACACATCTACATTATCTTATTACATCTAGGATTTTTCTAAAATAAGCCTTCTAGCGCGCGTTGTTCAACTTTAATAGAGTTCGGTCCATCACTGGTCCAAAACTGGTTAAAATTATTCCGACATCCTTGAGCGAAATAAGTAAATTGAAATAATTATGGTGACCCAAATGTCATCTACTTAAGCCATTAAAGTTAAAAATAAATTGTTGAACTAGTGTTGAGTAAAGGTTGACGTTCTGTTTGGCTTTATGCAATTATAACTTTTTCAAGTTCTTTGAGGTACAGTGTCAAAAATGGCACCCCACATTGGCTCTTTTACTTTAATGATAACTATAATTTATTTGCTTCTATGCATCAGAAAAACCTATTTAATGAAGATATAAAATTGTGTAGAGGAGGGTTCTTACAAAAACGAACAAATAAACTTTTGACTCTTTTAATGAAATGCATAGTAGATATATTCGAGTAGATAAACAATTTTTATGAATTTGTATCGAATAAGAAAGATTTACATTAAAATATGCCACAAGTGGAACGCAGCAAATGATCATATCTTACTTACCATTGGATATATCCTTCATGCTGTATAACAGTGTAATCCTAAAGGCCTCCATTCACCCTACCAGACAAAAATTAAGAAAATATTTTATTTGAACTTTAGCTTTCTCTCCCAAAAAAAAAAATAGATACTACTTGTGCCTAAGAGTATCCCGAATAAACATATTTTTATTTTTAATATGACGTTTTTATTATGTGTAATTAATTCATTAAATGTTGCATAATCCATTCGAAGATAATTTACAAAATCAATAAGTACTCGTACAGGTGCTTGGGATACATTGTAATAAATGTAGTGTTCTCATTCTTAATCATTCCTTTGCAGATATTGCATTCAGGTGCAATTCAATGCTGGTAAGAGCATTAGCCGGCAGAGTAGTTGTTTCCTTGAATTCCGTGTTTGCAACATATTGTTATCGCCGAATTGCGATAGAGCTTTCACAATGTCTGTAGCTTTTCAGTCCAGCATGAAGTAACGAATTTCTGCTTGATGTAGCGTTGCTACATCGCGTACTCTAACATTGTTCTGTTACACAAAGATGCTTAATATCCAGTACCGGGTTTAAGTGGAAGAGTGCATAAGTAGAAAGAAACAGTAATATGAAAAATTATCTTGCAATAATGTAAACGCAGCGTCTGTGCTTGATGTGACATCATACTGCCTAATGAAGTATTTATGTAATAATAAATTGAAAGAACTGCTAAGGCAAGAAACTAATTTCACCATCATATTTTCAGAAACAGAACATTTTATAGATGTTGATATTCGTAGCATACTCTGATAAAATCACTCCTTTCTATAAACTCTCGTTTAAGTCACATAGTTCAGAGCTACTCTGTAGATTATATTATTACTAAGGCTATGTGTATACTGTATCTTACATTCAATCTTTTCAGTAAATAATTAGATTTTTATGACCACCGCAAAATTAAGCTTTCGTTAGACAGAGCGCACTGCAGTGCGACAACGACAGACATATAAGAATTTTTTAGTTAGTTCAGTTTTCCATTCGCATTCAATTTCAGCTCAGTTTTCACTTATCTTTATGTGCAATCACACAATAATTTCCTCCATTTTTTGTATGTTTACACTGACATCTAAACAGATACTGACTCTGAAGAAAAAACTGAACTGATTGTCTTAAAGGACCTTGGTCAAGTCCTCTATATATATCCTGTTCTCAAGACAAATATTTGTACTCTGTGGAACGCACACACCGTGGTGATTTTTCACTGCACAATTAAATTGTAACAATAAATACAATTTATTGTTACAAAAGTAACTGGCATTATATACAGGGTGTTCCGAAATTAGCGCCCAATATTTCTGCCATGTATTATACATGTGAAAATAAGTCAAAATGTTCCTATAAATATGACCCGAAAAATGCTTCATAAGAGGGCTAGAACCGCCCAAAAGGGAAATCTTGAAGATGGTTTTTCCAAAATATCTTTCGAACTATTCAAAATAAAATCACGAAATTTGGTGGGTAGCATACATCTCGCATATTACAAAATTTTCTGTTTTTACAACTTAAAATATTTGCTCAGAGGCGTCACATGCTGAGGGGGCCCAAGGTAAATATTGCCCCACTTTTTTATTTTTGGGTATTTTCTCTTGTTGAGATCAAATTATAAAATTTCATAGTTTGCTACACAAAAATCGAACTCTTGTTCGATCACGACAGGATGCGCCGTCTTCGAGCAAAATCGATTTAAAGAAAACATTGATCTCATCATAAAATTAGAATACGCAAAGAATAATAGAAGACATTTTTACAGGACAATTTTTTTAAGGGAATTAGGAAATTTGTTTGTTAGTTGAGCAAATGCTCGAATAAGTTTCCATTTTGTTCAATACAATATCTAGCCCGGCGTAGAATATTCTACGAGGCACGGAGAATTTAAAATTATTCTTTTTTATTTGATTGCCAGCTAAAATAATTCTTTGAATTAATTCTTCACGAGTATCCATCTCAGCTGCATAAACCAGATTACTCATATGATCCCAGAGATAATAATCTAGCAGATTCAAAAACGGTGATCGCGCTGGCCAGGCTATCGGACCACCTCTGCCTATTCACTTCTCAGGATACTTTTCATTCAGCCAAATACGAGCCGCCTGCCCAAAATGAGCTGGTGGTCTATCATGTTGAAAATACATCCCCACTCTTGTCTCTAAGGGAATATCCTCTAATAATTCAGGTAGACGATTTTGTAGAAAGTCAAAATATCGTCGAGAATTCAAATTATTTGGTAATTCAATTGGGCCAAGTAACTGATTCCCAATGATTCCCGCCCATAGATTAATGGAAAATCTATTTTGAAAATTAGTTCGTCGTACTCCTCGGGTTTCGTCGGCCCACAAATGGGTATTGAGGCTATTAAAAACTTTACATCTGCTGAAATTTGCTTCATCAGACCACAATATCTTTGATAATTTATTTCTATGCCTCAAAATCCATTGGCAGAACTGCACTCGAGCTGGAGAATCTTGGGGCATTAAATCTTGCACCCCTTGAAAATGTAATTGATAAAGACCTTGCATTTGCGTCATTCTTCCTATCTAAAATAAATAAGATAATTTTCGATATAAGGTTGTCACTTAACGCATTTATTACAATTGATTTTGGTATACATGTGTCTCTGGGCAGCAGTCTGATTGAAATTTGTGGATTTTCCTCTATCCGATCGAGGGCATGTTCCAAGTTGTGGTTTCCCATAGGTCGCCCTTGGCCGCGAAGACATCGTAAGGATGCATTTTGAACCAAGTTTCTGTGCACTGTTACAAATACTCTGCGCCCAGGCGCTCTTCGTTCTGGGAATCTTCTTCGAGATTCCCTTGCAGCGGCGAACGCACTTCCATTACAGTATCCGTAGACAAAATTAATATCTGCGAGTTCTTGGTTTGAAAAATTCGGCATTATTTTGTCAAGAGAAAGAGAAATCTTTTAAAGGAAATGACAAACTGTCAAACAAACTCTTACTGTATCTGTCACTTTTTTTCATGGCCTGCTATCAGAATTAAAAATTTATTTTTATTTTAGAATGTGATCAAAGTTTCCTTTATATCGATTTTACTCGAAAACGGTGCATCCTGTCGAGATCGAACAAAAGTAGGTACCTTTTTTGTGTAGAAAACTATGAAATTTTATAATTTGATCTCAACAAGAGAAAATACCCAAAAATAAAAAAAGTGGGGCAATATTTAACTTGGGCCCCCTCAGCATGTGACGCCTCTGAGCAAATATTTTAAGTTGTAAAAACAGAAAATTTTGTAACATGCGAGATGTATGCTACCCACCAAATTTCGTGATTTTATTTTGAATAGTTCAAAAGAAATTTTGGAAAAACCATCTTCAAGATTCCCCTTTTGGGTGGTTCTAGCCCTCTTATGAAGCAATTTTCGGGTCATGTTTATAGGAACATTTTGACTTATTTTCACATGTATAATACATGGCAGAAATAATGCGCGCTAATTTCGGGACACCCTCTATAAAGGTCTAGTATACAGAGTTGACTATGACTAAGTACAAATATTTTAAGAGGGGATAGAAAAAAATAAGAATTAACAGAATTTTTAAAAAAAAAATTTCCAAACTTATTTATAAAGCGAAAAAAATTTTTTTTCGATATTATATTAAATCCTTATTTAACGCCGCCAATGCGAGAATCAGAGTATGCAACCAGCAAGCTACCGTCATACAACAGTCGGCCACAGTCGGCAGTCGGTCCAGTCAAGTCGGTTCGCTGTCATGTTATAATTTAATTCCTGTGTTTACGTTGTATTTCTGTGTTCTTCTTCAGTTTTTAGTGCCTTATTTTAATTTAAAACGTTTTATAGTCGATAAATAAAGGAATATGTGTCGGGTACAGATATTTTCCCACAATATAGTTCGCCGGTTGGTTTTTTTAGGTTATGGGACAAGACTGCCGCGGGTGTTAAACGTTTTCTGTTATCTATTAGAACCTACCTACCACCCCTTTCTTCGATTTTGTTATAATACATAGGCATTGTATCTAACAACTGTACCTACGGGAAGTGTGTTTATCGGTAGTGAGTGAAAATGTAGTTTTACCAGTTTGTAATCAAGTAATGAAAAACGAATGCAAAATACTGGAACTAACTGGATTAACTGTTACCTACCTATCAGGTATTATTACTAATAAGAATGTTCATTTTTGTCGTTTCTGCATTTAGAAATACTGCAAACGACCGCATGATAGTTGTTAACAGATGTAATGACAACTATGTATCTAAGCCATAAGCCATCTCAGTCTATACTCATCATAGGCGCCGACTTTTTGTAGGAAAAAATGGTTTTGCCCCATTTTTTAAATATCGAGCTAAAATTATGGAATAACTTTTTTATTGTCTTTTAGGGCTCCATGAGTACGTGGTTAAAATTTTTATACTTAGTCATAGTTAACCCTGTATTAATTTTTGAATATTTGAATTAAACTGATTATTAGAATAATACTTTACTAGCAAATTAGTTCTTTTTTCGATTAATGTGTACCCATAAGTTCACTGAGGTTTATTAGATTTGAGAAAATCAATTTTAAGGAAATTTATTTCTAGCTATAAATATTTAATTTAATTACTTCCATAATTATTAAAATGTTAAATATTCTTAGTTGAACGTAACAAAATATTTTTACTCTAATCCCACACTTTCGGTACTTTTATTAGTGTTATAATATTGTTTGTTATACCTTATACAGACGTGGATTTTCATGTTTACCTTTCAGGATTTGAATCGCAAAAACAGTGAATGCCGTGTTCCATGAAAAAGCATTAGTATTTCATTTCAATAACGCGAAAAGTAATAATATTACATTGTTTTCGCTCAGAAATGATGATAAAATACCAGGAACGAACTTTGAAACCGTAAAAATGCAATTTTAATAGAAATACGGGTTATATCTGGGAAAGCGCTATGGATTTTTTCATCACATTTTCCAGCGGGAAAATGTATGCTCTAAAAGAAACCGGAACAATTTAATGAAAACTATAAAATATCCGGAATGCGAATTTGTGCCCTAAATTATTAAAATTACTACTTGTTATTTACAGTTGACGCAGTTCCATCTCTGTCGTTTCTCTGACCTTCTCTGTCGCTGGCAGCGGGACTTGCACAGACGGAGGGGAAGCTGGAAAAGCGGGGGTTTGCACGGACGCCTTCAAAATTTTCTTTACAGGTGAGTCATTGATAAAGAACTTAGTTAATATAATTTGTCAACATAAAAATGCCCTTTATTTTTAACAAAACATATTTGCAAAATAAAATATTCGAAAAAAACTTGCGATTAAACACAGCGAGTATATAATGCATATTAGCAAATTAAATACATTTCAGTGTATGTAAGTATAATAATACTTTTTTTGCACAATAAATATAACTGAACTGACTGAAAATTATGACAGAGAAAATAATTTTGCGTAGAAAAGCTATACCTGTTCCATGTTGATACAATGCAAAGTTTTCGATAAAAACGCGTTTGAAAATTTCCATTACCATTTGTCAAACTGACGTTGATCCGCTTAAATGAAATAAAATTTGATCAAATGCCTGTTATTTTTATACTGAGTTAGTAATTACCGTTGTGTAGTTGTGTAATTAATTTCAAATTATTAGTATTTTGTCAAATTTTTAGAATATGCCTCGACATAATCAGTTTTCCATCTCAAAAATGGCAGATGAACATGACTGTTCCAAATTTCAATATGATTGGACGTTCCGTTTCTTCTTTGAAGCCCTGTTACTTCTAAACTAGGCACTTTTGGCTAAATTTGCCTAAATAGGTTCTATTTGATTACAGGAAGCTATGTTTAAATTGGGTTCTATTATTTTAGGACACGCTCTATATTTGTTTCACTTCGGTACCTTTGAATATTTGTAGGTTACATGAGATAACATTGCTGTTATTTGCTGTACTCTATATTATTCAGTGCTTAAATGTCTAATATTACTTGTATTTATAAAAAACAGGATTTCAGGAATACGACGAGCTTAAGGAAATAATGCACATTAAAATAGATACCTTCTTGTTTTAATTTAGATGTTTTTATTTTACGTGTTCAGTATTTGCATTGTAAAAAGCCTAGGATTTTTCCTGCCATTTTTTAGAAATCAGATCCATTTACTAAGCGTTAAAGAGCATAAAAATATATGTTTTTTCTTTGCGTATCTAGATGGCTTTACTTTGCAAAGAAATTTTGTTAGGTAATTACATTTTTAACAGTATCCATGTTAATAACTATTTACCAACTCTTGACTTAATAAATTAATACAAAATGTGACGAAGTTATATAGATATCTATATATCGACATACATTGTAGTAAATTTTATAGTTTAATATATTGACCAAGAAATTGGAGATAGTATATTCTAATTTATTGCCCAATTTTATGTTACACTAGCATATTTTTTCATTTTCAATATTTAAGGAATATGTTACATATGAAAAAGTAGAATTCCAAGAAACAACTAGGTACGCTTCAGGCTGACCACCTAACTAGCAATTTAGTATTTTATAAGAGCTACAGAAACGCTTTCGAAACAAATCTTATAAAATAGTATGTCACAAAAACATTGTGAGAATGTTTATACAGCAACTATACGACCAAAATTGGTACCATATTATAAAGGACTTTAGTCGCCGTTGAGATTTTATGGCAACAAATCAACTAAATAAAAATTTTATAAGGGGTCTATTTTGGTATCTTTACTAGCAATAATAGGTAGGTACTTTTGTAGCATACCATCCATCAATAAAACTAACATTTCTGTAATCACAATGTCTGCAACTGGTCATGTGGTGTATTACTCAATATCATTTTACGCGTTTTACTACACTTTGTGTAGCAATTTTTATTGCGGAGAAAAATTTATTGAGATTTGTATGGCACATATCTAGTGATTTTTTGCGCCGCGTTTTAATTGATTATTGACAATATCATCATTAAAAAAGCCTTAAAATTATCATAACTTTTCATAATTGTCTTCGTAGTCACTATTTAATATTAGGAAACCGGCTTTTGTCATATTCTTATAGTTATATGCCACAATGATTTTCAGCGTTGCGTTGAAATAATTGATTTGTAAAAACCAGCATTAATGACAAGTAAGCTAATTGAGCGATTTCTATGAAGCACTGGAAATTATGATTCTATAAAAAAATTATCTTAACACGGCCGTATCATAATGGTAAGTAGTATGAAGGTATTTAAAATCCTCGATTTTTTATATTTCCAAAACGAACGGGTGAGATAAAAGTAGAAATTCTTTCAATTTCGAAATAAAAGTCATATTTTTTTGTCATGATAACTTTTCTTCTAAATGCGCCACTTCTTCTGATTTTTTTCCATTGACTTAAACCTGACATAGTTATTCTTATACAATGAATATGAAAGCTAAATCTAGACTTCTACCATTCGCTGACACAAACAACACAAGGTCCTGCAACTTTGCTGTTTCAAATTAGTTTTATAGAATGGTTTGTCAATGTAATTTTGCGTCAGAATAAATGTTTTTCTTGATGGATCAAGAGAAAAAAGATAGAGGGAACAACGAAGCAACTGCGGACAACGTTGTTTCTGGGTTTTTGCCCTTCATCAGCGCAGTGCAGCTTAAAAACAGGATGGAATAAGAAGGAAGGACAAAGGACACGAACACAAGAGAATGACAAGTAGCCTGCCTATCTCTATTTGCGGCTTCGTGTCACACAGCCTCGGTATTGAGGCCAAGAGCAACAGTCGCCGCGGAAGAGAGTCTAGCAACCACTGTCAGGGTCTCAGCCAGGAAATATACAAGAAGGAAAGGAGCTTAATGGATCATAATCTTATAAGAGACAGGTGGATTTTAACGGCTTGATGGATCCAGAGAAAAAAGATGGAGGGCACAACGAAGCAACTGCGGACAACGTTGTTTCTGGGTTTTTGCCCTTCATCAGCGCAGTGTAGCTTAAAAACAGGATGGAATAAGAAGGAAGGACAATACCGAGGCTGTGTGACACGAAGCCGCAAATAGAGATAGGCAGGCTACTTGTCATTCTCTTGTGTTCGTGTCCTTTGTCCTTCCTTCTTATTCCATCCTGTTTTTAAGCTGCACTGCGCTGATGAAGGGCAAAAACCCAGAAACAACGTTGTCTGCAGTTGCTTCGTTGTTCCCTCCATCTTTTTTCTCTGGATCCATCAAGCCGTTAAAATCCACCTGACTCTTATAAGATTATGATCCATTAAATATTTTTCTTTTGTAATTATTATATTACTATTTGTGTTTTGCAACTGATAATCATATCATTACGTAATATAGCTATTACCTTACAGTGTTTTAAATTTGCTCTTAGAAGTAAAATTGTCTCCTAGTACCTTTTAAAATATTTAATAGTTTTATAGATTGATACCCACATCTAAGAAACAATTAAAATATTTTTTTATTATGTCGCAAAAATGTTTATAAAATAGTTACATATTTGGCGTATAAGCTGTTTTATTATTTAGCTGCCATGTTCTTGTGATAAATTTATAAAATATTACAGTTGTTGACAACAAAATATTAGTACTTATATCTATAATAAAACTATGTATTTCGAAAGCAATAATAATATGCAATGAAACATAATCGTCGTATAACCTGAAAATTATAAAACTGTTGTGGATTGGGCTATGGCATGCTGATTAAAGCTAACTTGCTCAAAACCGGTTATATGTCTTGCAGCACCGCTGATGACTAACGTTGCTGTTTGCTATAGGGGTCTCAGATGTAATTCAATACTGGTCGGGGAATTGTTTACTGAGATTTTGCTTTTTCCAATTATCGTAATCGCCGATAGCGATAGAGGTCGGGATTTTTTATAGTACCTACCTACCCACCTCTATTTGAAGCTGTTCTAATCTATCACCATTGAGTAGACAGTGACCACTAGATAATACTTACATCTCGCGTACGTATGTTACACATACCTAAATGCTTTGTTTATACAAATTATGTTCTAGTTTGCAGATATTATGAGTGATATTTATTCTAAAAATTGCCTTAAATTTGATTTAAAGATTAATAAAATAAATTTTTTTGTCAGACACTGTTATACTTGGCGAGCTTTTTACTTCAACTTTAATCATTTTTTAACATAATAGTGATTTGATATAGATATAGATGTAGATAATAATAATAATAATAATAATAATAATAATAATAATAATAATAATACATGTATTTTCCATTTAGAGATACAGAGTAAACGAACATAATTAGTTCTTTTTTTACTGTTTTAGAAAGGTATTTTAAGCTAATATAAATCAAATCTCCTACAATTCCTATCAATGAAGTCATATGTATGTTCTCTGATACCAAACATCTAGGTATGCAAATGAACAATTCCACAGACAAAGCTCTATTCAATAATTATCTAAAGAAAATAATCTAATTTACTCACTCTACAAAAATCTAACTTCACTTTTTTGGCAGTGGGAACACGACAAATTCAACCACAATAGATGAGATCTGACCTATTTCTGCATTTTTAGGATTGCTTCTTCAGGTGGTCTCCTTTAAGTTGAATTAAATATCTAACTATAAAAATTATTATAAAAATTAAAATTATTAGAAGTTAAATATCGACAATGACAAAAAAGTGACATCCTGTCAATGAATTAAATATGATAATACCTACTTGAAAAATGTTCACCTTTTATGTAAAAGTTTTTATATATTTTTAGGTATTAATAATATTGTGTGAAACTAACTACTCAGTGGACAAAAGCCCCAACCTGCGTTGAATTACACCCACAATATCTACCCATATATTCCTTATTATTAGCTTTTGTTACATTTTTTACTGTTTTGGAAAGGTATTTTAAGCTAATATAAATCAAATCTCCTACAATTCCTATCAATGAAGTCATATGTATGTTCTCTGATACCAAACATCTAGGTATGCTAATGAACAAGTCCACAGACAAAGCTCTATTCAATAATTATCTAAAGAAAATAATCTAATTTACTCACTCTACAAAAATCTAACTTCACTTTTTTGGCAGTGGGAACACGACAAATTCAACCACAATAGATGAGATCTGACCTATTTCTGCATTTTTAGGATTGCTTCTTCAGGTGGCCTCCTTTAAGTTGAATTAAATATCTAACTATAAAAATTATTATAAAAATTAAAATTATTAGAAGTTAAATATCGACAATGACAAAAAAGTGACATCCTGTCAATGAATTAAATATGATAATACCTACTTGAAAAATGTTCACCTTTTATGTAAAAGTTTTTATATATTTTTAGGTATTAATAATATTGTGTGAAACTAACTACTCAGTGGACAAAAGCCCCAACCTGCGTTGAATTACACCCACAATATCTACCCATATATTCCTTATTATTAGCTTTTGTTACATTTTTTACTGTTTTAGAAAGGTATTTTAAGCTAATATAAATCAAATCTCCTACAATTCCTATCAATGAAGTCATATGTATGTTCTCTGATACCAAACATCTAGGTATGCTAATGAACAATTCCACAGACAAAGCTCTATTCAATAATTATCTAAAGAAAATAATCTAATTTACTCACTCTACAAAAATCTAACTTCACTTTTTTGGCAGTGGGAACACGACAAATTCAACCACAATAGATGAGATCTGACCTATTTCTGCATTTTTAGGATTGCTTCTTCAGGTGGTCTCCTTTAAGTTGAATTAAATATCTAACTATAAAAATTATTATAAAAATTAAAATTATTAGAAGTTAAATATCGACAATGACAAAAAAGTGACATCCTGTCAATGAATTAAATATGATAATACCTACTTGAAAAATGTTCACCTTTTATGTAAAAGTTTTTATATATTTTTAGGTATTAATAATATTGTGTGAAACTAACTACTCAGTGGACAAAAGCCCCAACCTGCGTTGAATTACACCCACAATATCTACCCATATATTCCTTATTATTAGCTTTTGTTACATTTTTTACTGTTTTAGAAAGGTATTTTAAGCTAATATAAATCAAATCTCCTACAATTCCTATCAATGAAGTCATATGTATGTTCTCTGATACCAAACATCTAGGTATGCTAATGAACAAGTCCACAGACAAAGCTCTATTCAATAATTATCTAAAGAAAATAATCTAATTTACTCACTCTACAAAAATCTAACTTCACTTTTTTGGCAGTGGGAACACGACAAATTCAACCACAATAGATGAGATCTGACCTATTTCTGCATTTTTAGGATTGCTTCTTCAGGTGGTCTCCTTTAAGTTGAATTAAATATCTAACTATAAAAATTATTATAAAAATTAAAATTATTAGAAGTTAAATATCGACAATGACAAAAAAGTGACATCCTGTCAATGAATTAAATATGATAATACCTACTTGAAAAATGTTCACCTTTTATGTAAAAGTTTTTATATATTTTTAGGTATTAATAATATTGTGTGAAACTAACTACTCAGTGGACAAAAGCCCCAACCTGCGTTGAATTACACCCACAATATCTACCCATATATTCCTTATTATTAGCTTTTGTTACATTTTTTACTGTTTTGGAAAGGTATTTTAAGCTAATATAAATCAAATCTCCTACAATTCCTATCAATGAAGTCATATGTATGTTCTCTGATACCAAACATCTAGGTATGCTAATGAACAAGTCCACAGACAAAGCTCTATTCAATAATTATCTAAAGAAAATAATCTAATTTACTCACTCTACAAAAATCTAACTTCACTTTTTTGGCAGTGGGAACACGACAAATTCAACCACAATAGATGAGATCTGACCTATTTCTGCATTTTTAGGATTGCTTCTTCAGGTGGCCTCCTTTAAGTTGAATTAAATATCTAACTATAAAAATTATTATAAAAATTAAAATTATTAGAAGTTAAATATCGACAATGACAAAAAAGTGACATCCTGTCAATGAATTAAATATGATAATACCTACTTGAAAAATGTTCACCTTTTATGTAAAAGTTTTTATATATTTTTAGGTATTAATAATATTGTGTGAAACTAACTACTCAGTGGACAAAAGCCCCAACCTGCGTTGAATTACACCCACAATATCTACCCATATATTCCTTATTATTAGCTTTTGTTACATTTTTTACTGTTTTAGAAAGGTATTTTAAGCTAATATAAATCAAATCTCCTACAATTCCTATCAATGAAGTCATATGTATGTTCTCTGATACCAAACATCTAGGTATGCTAATGAACAATTCCACAGACAAAGCTCTATTCAATAATTATCTAAAGAAAATAATCTAATTTACTCACTCTACAAAAATCTAACTTCACTTTTTTGGCAGTGGGAACACGACAAATTCAACCACAATAGATGAGATCTGACCTATTTCTGCATTTTTAGGATTGCTTCTTCAGGTGGTCTCCTTTAAGTTGAATTAAATATCTAACTATAAAAATTATTATAAAAATTAAAATTATTAGAAGTTAAATATCGACAATGACAAAAAAGTGACATCCTGTCAATGAATTAAATATGATAATACCTACTTGAAAAATGTTCACCTTTTATGTAAAAGTTTTTATATATTTTTAGGTATTAATAATATTGTGTGAAACTAACTACTCAGTGGACAAAAGCCCCAACCTGCGTTGAATTACACCCACAATATCTACCCATATATTCCTTATTATTAGCTTTTGTTACATTTTTTACTGTTTTAGAAAGGTATTTTAAGCTAATATAAATCAAATCTCCTACAATTCCTATCAATGAAGTCATATGTATGTTCTCTGATACCAAACATCTAGGTATGCTAATGAACAAGTCCACAGACAAAGCTCTATTCAATAATTATCTAAAGAAAATAATCTAATTTACTCACTCTACAAAAATCTAACTTCACTTTTTTGGCAGTGGGAACACGACAAATTCAACCACAATAGATGAGATCTGACCTATTTCTGCATTTTTAGGATTGCTTCTTCAGGTGGTCTCCTTTAAGTTGAATTAAATATCTAACTATAAAAATTATTATAAAAATTAAAATTATTAGAAGTTAAATATCGACAATGACAAAAAAGTGACATCCTGTCAATGAATTAAATATGATAATACCTACTTGAAAAATGTTCACCTTTTATGTAAAAGTTTTTATATATTTTTAGGTATTAATAATATTGTGTGAAACTAACTACTCAGTGGACAAAAGCCCCAATATATGGGTAGATATTGTGGGTGTAATTCAACGCAGGTTGGGGCTTTTGTCCACTGAGTAGTTAGTTTCACACAATATTATTAATACCTAAAAATATATAAAAACTTTTACATAAAAGGTGAACATTTTTCAAGTAGGTATTATCATATTTAATTCATTGACAGGATGTCACTTTTTTGTCATTGTCGATATTTAACTTCTAATAATTTTAATTTTTATAATAATTTTTATAGTTAGATATTTAATTCAACTTAAAGGAGACCACCTGAAGAAGCAATCCTAAAAATGCAGAAATAGGTCAGATCTCATCTATTGTGGTTGAATTTGTCGTGTTCCCACTGCCAAAAAAGTGAAGTTAGATTTTTGTAGAGTGAGTAAATTAGATTATTTTCTTTAGATAATTATTGAATAGAGCTTTGTCTGTGGAATTGTTCATTAGCATACCTAGATGTTTGGTATCAGAGAACATACATATGACTTCATTGATAGGAATTGTAGGAGATTTGATTTATATTAGCTTAAAATACCTTTCTAAAACAGTAAAAAATGTAACAAAAGCTAATAATAAGGAATATATGGGTAGATATTGTGGGTGTAATTCAACGCAGGTTGGGGCTTTTGTCCACTGAGTAGTTAGTTTCACATAATATTATTAATACCTAAAAATATATAAAAATAATTAGTTCTATTGTTATAGAAAGAGATAGGAAGATATTTCACAATATATTTTAGTATTGTTTAACAAAATTGGATACTAAATTTAATGATTGGATTAATCTAATTGTTAACTATTCAGTATATTGAACAAAGATTTTATATGTTAACCAGTTTTTACTCAGTAATTTTTTTTATCAGAGAAAGTTTAGAAACTTTCTTTTCTGAACTTTTGTGATGCATACAGTTCAGTTAACTCGGGTACTGTTTTCATATTTAAATAATTAAGTATATCGACTTTTTTTGGCAGACTAATGCTTCAAATGCTTTACAATTGAGCTAATCGGATTTATCTTTTAATTTTCGAATTGATATGGGAATTTTCTTTGAAATATTAAATTTTGTAGTTTGAACAAAAATCAATCAGATACCTAATAAAGTATTTAAGTTATAGTAATGCGTGATAATATATTTTCTTCTTAGGTAATGCAATCCATAGTACATTAAGTTATTGGTAATATATTACATATTTTTCAATAAATGTTTATCTGTATCTCTACTTATGCTAAAAGATTCCATTCATTATTGGCTTAAATTCATAAGTGAAATTTAAATTTGCCTCAAGATCATACGGAAGGGTTCTAATACATAGCTAGTGAAGTATATTCTTAACTGAAAAATGGCATTAAACCCATTTCATCGCAACCATTATAAAATTTTAATTCATGATAGCTTTCGGTGAACATGCGGTTTTAATACTTACCTAAAACTTTTTCTTGCGGCGTAGTGGCTAATGTTTCGACTAAATAAATGAATGCATATTTTGTGTTTCATTAGATGAGCTTTAAGGGGTAATTTAGCATTAAGTAAGCTTTAGTTGGTTCGCGTTAGGTAGAAAAACAGTGGGAAAAGTTTTAAAGAGTCATCTCTCTTTGCCTGTAAATTCTCAACTTTTGCCATAAAGACGGGGCAATCGATAAAATTAATTTTTGTTATTAACGATTATAATATATTACTCGGAAAAGCGTTAAGTTTTTCTTTAATTAATTCTTGGTGGAAGCCGTTGAAATATCTGGCTTTTAATTTAATTAAGAAAAGTTATTCGGAGGTCTTTTTTTTCTTTAAATTCTACAGTTGTTTTTTCAGCAATCTACGACATTGTAAAATCCACCTCAAAACAAATATCCACTTTCTAGAAAATTGCAGTTTGAATTTAAGAAATATGTTATGGTGTATGGATTGTAACAAATAACGTATAGTTTTACGTGTCACTTAAATCTTGATATTGCAGCACGCGATTTGATTTAAATGCATTTCTAGAGAATTTACATTTTCCTTCACAATACTAAGTTGCATATTCAGATTTAATATAACTTTTGCCGAGATAAATGCGTAGGACATGGCTGTTTACTTGCTTTTTTATTAAGATCCAACATCTTAGATAAAATTGAATATAACAGAAAATACTGAATAGTCCGAGTAGAAATAGGCCTATAGGCTCTCTCTCAATCAAAAATTAACAAAATAAATTGTACGTTAGTGGTTTTTAGGCTTTCACGGCCGGTGCTATGATTTGATACATAGTGATTTTTTGGGTTATTATGCCATGACCGCGGATACTGGTAACTACCAGAAACAGAGTTAAAATGCACATCCCTAGCATTAGTCGGGATTATTTTACCAACCCTGGTTGTTCTAGGGCTAGGCTCTGCGTGGACAGACCCGCTATCGGTGTCTCTGAGACCACCCATATATTGATTTCGGTTCCTATTGTTGGTATTACGACTACTACGGTCAGAACTATTTCTCGGATAATGGTGGTCCTCCGCATAATGGTGGTTCTCCGAGTCTCTTTATATATTACAAATGTTAAATTAATGACATTAAGATCAACGCTATAAGTTCTAATTGATAAGAGTAGTAATGATTATTATATAATTATTTTGATGTCATATTACTAGATAAAACTTGGCGTATGCAATTAGTTACATTCTGTATATGGCTGCCGAAACTGAATTTTTTCATCTTCTTAAATTCATATCATGATCTCAATTTAATTCTACATTCGCTCGCAAGAAATTTATTTGTGGCTTCAATATTTCTGATAAATGAATTAATATATCATGACCAGTATATTCATCAGATATTATTGTTTCGTTCGAATCGAAACGGTAATAAAATATAAACGGCATATGAAATGCTGCAATGGTATATAATAACACAAATTATTAATAATTATTAACTAGAGTACATGTCATGCATTTAATTAATTCGAATATAAATTGTTATTAAAGGCATTTGTATTAATTATTGTTGTGTCATTCTGAGAAAGAAATCGTTAATTAAATTGTACGCTAGTATCGGTATTATAATATCCAGCACGTAATATATGTTTTTCCGATAATAATATATTTCGCTGGAGATTTTCTGTGTGAGCTGAATACTATACGCTGATGAATAGACTATAAGCTTAGATTATTTCGTTTAATTGCTATAGCGTAAGTAAGCTTTATTTGTTCGTAAAATTGTTTGCTTCAGAAAAAACCGATTTCCCTCCATGTGCCAATAAGAAAATACCGTATTTTGAAACATCTTTCAACGTGAAGTATATTTTTTCTAAAATAGCCGAATATTTTCTACAAGATGAAATACGTTTACATGTGTTTTAAGTAACCTCGTAATTTTTACATATACATATATATTTTTAATTTTTATTACCTATGTATATTATTGAAAAATTCATAATAAAACCGCAGTGCAAATAATGAGTCATAGCGAATATTCTTTTCCAAAATGAGTTTAGTGTATGTATACAGGGTGATTGAGAAATAATAAAAAAAATTTGATTGTACGGGAGATTCTCACAAATACGATTTTGTAAAGAAAAAATAAAAAAGAGCAGTTCAAAAATGATTTATAGATACACTTCTGCATGGCACTGGAAATCTGACAAGGTAAAGCCTGCAATCGGCGACTGGACATATAATTGAAAAAAGAAATTCCGAAGGGTGGAAATAAATAACATTTTATAACATCTATTTTATACAGCAAATTCAGCTGCTTCTGCCGCTATTCTTATTAATTACTAATAGAATTAAATTCAGGTTTTAATTAATAAAATAGCAGCAGCTATGATACGTTTGCATAAATCGTCAATAGTGTCCACTTCAGTGCAATACATTTCATTTTTTAAATATCCCCACAAAAAGAAGTTCTCGTCCAATCCCTTGGTATCAATGTTTGCTGCACATGCTGTAATGGTACGGATATAATTGAACTTTTATGATTCCTCGATTCGGTCTCAAATTAGTGTTTAATTTATATTTGTATTGTTCTAGTAACTTATGTATTTTAACTTGTTAGTAAACCATTCTTTATTTGTTTAGGACGTTATTTTTTTATTATTTATCATTAACCACCATCATCAGGAGAACAAAAATATGCAGTCAAAAGTCGCATCAAGTGTAGCACAAAAAAGTTGGAACCATTCAAAGCAAAATAAAGGCTCGTATGTGACGCCCTCTACAAAACGCGAAAAAACGGTGGACAAATTTATAATCCTTATCCCGAAAAACCCCCATATACGAAATTTCGTCAAAAGGTATTGCAAAAAAACTGCAGATAAAATTTAACTTTAACACCATGTAACTCATGTTAATTATCAGTTTTAGAAAAATGTTTATAGAATGAGGTAGAATTTATTCTCGGTCTAGAATTATCCCCTGAATTTTTTGCACATCATTTACGGACACCCTAAGGTGGTCACAAAAAACTGATGTCTAGAAATAAATATAAACACCTGAAACGCTTATAAAACTGTTAAAGTCATTCATTAGCGGCACACCAGAGATGTACCGCTTTTGAGCTCTTTAGCTGTCCTCAGTATGCCACAGGTGAGGCAATCGACTACTTATCCAACAAAAGCGAATTTGAGTAGACATGCTAACACATAGCTACATAAACCTGATGGTCTATAAACTTATAATTTAAAGAAGAATAACCTATTCTATATTTAATAATATTTTATTCATATTTTAACAAAATGTTGTTCTTTAAGTAAATCTTAAATTTAGTGTCATTGTAAGAAAAAAGTGTTGAATTAAGTATATGTTAAAAATAAGTAAATTTATCAAATATACTTTATTACATATATACTTGAGTGAAGTTTAAAATTTTAAGTGTATTATTATACATACCTACTTAAGTATAAACTAGATTTTTCTCCGTGCGATGGCTCAACCAGCCATAAATTTCTTTGCCGCCGGTAAACCAATGTAAAGTGACTGTAATACTTGGCATGACAATTTAATTAGCAGGTAAAATTCTATTTTTTTTTTAAATTAACTGTTTATATAATAAAATTCGTAGGACTGGTCGGTAAACGTTGTTCAAAAAATTATGTTGAATCAATTCGTCAAGGCTTGATGTATTACCTCTGTATTTATAATTAAATTTGCATATATATTGCCTGTGACCTCACAAATATTATCGATCTTAAAAAGCTGAGACAATCTGGGGAATAATATACATTTTACAAAATGAAATCTCGCATGATGGAAAGTTGCATAATTACATATAATTATCGAATATTATATACATTTTACAAGCAATATTTCTATTTTAATGGAGCAGTTTACGATCAGAAATGCATATCAAGCATGGCTATCAAGTAAGTTTATTGTGTTTCTGCATTATTTCTCACAATATATTACAAGATGTAATACAAACAACGGAATCTAAAACAATACTAGTAATGGTTCCGTAAATGGTTTGTAAACTTATAGTAAATTATTCCACTTCTCTTTATAATTTTATTTAGATACTGAATTGCCAGCTTAATTCAGTTAGAAACAGTAGTAGCTTCATTTTGTACATCTAGAACTGTCGTAAATAAAAGAAAAATAATCTAATTTTTTATTTGAAGATTTTAACACCATGCAAAAAGAAGCAGTCAGTTTTTTTAGTGGCAATAGAACGCATTCTCCAGAATACTAATCTGAAAATATATATATTTTAACCAAACACGTAATCAAGATATAATACCTAAACTGCACTTACGGGCGCCGTTTTTCTCGCCGTAAACTGACCAAATTTGTGGTTTTTTGATACAGAAATCTCAAAAAATTAAACACATGGAACAAATGTAATATCAAAAATAAAATTATTGATGTTTTGTTTATTCATTTTTTCTATTGAAATTCTCCTCGAATAAAGTGCTTAATAACTTTTAAAAAGCGTTTGTAAGACACACATTATTTTGCTATTGTAACCCCACATTTTAACAATTAAAGGGATTGTCTTCATTTTCGGTATAGACTATTATTTCCTGGTAGTAACTTGAAATGATATTATAACGTTCCTGCTGCCCCTCCGGGGGCGGCCCTTGAAACCACGAAATTTGTCTAAAATCATTGAAATTTTTTTGTGGCTTCTCCACCTTACCTATCGAAAAGTCTAATAAAAATTTTTGATTATATGTATCGTTTCCGTAAAAAAAATTAAACGTAATTCGGGACTGCAAATGAATTATTAGAAAATTTTAACCATTATTTTCACATACTTATAAACAAAAGTGAACCTCTTATTTGCAGAGCTATGTAAGTTTATGTTATAACAATATTTACATCTTCAGTGAAATTAAAAAAATACGTATTCTGAAGGATTTCTATACCTTAAAATTTGTTAGTTAGACCGTTTTCTGTCGTTATTCGTTTTACTACGGCATCTTTGAATATTCGCTAGTGACATGAGATAACATTGCTATTATTTGCTAAGCTCTATATTATTCAGTTCTTAAGTGTGTAAAATTATTTGTATTTGTAGAAAACACTATTTCGAAAATACGGCGCCATCAATCGTTTGACTACGCTACGATAGTATTCGATGAGCATATTTACCAGGGTTATCCATTGTTATATTTTTTAAACTAATTTATGACACTGACGGAGTGGCAGAGAGCGTATCTGCAATGGAAAATATTTTTATAGAAACACATTATTTTTCTATGACATTACATGTTATATTTTAAAGTCGTAACTCAGTGACATTGACCTAGCTTAGGTGACCTGATGTGATGTATCATCAAGATGGTAAACTGGTAAGAAAATGACCAAACACAAGTCACCGCTTAATTTTATTACTTTATTTTTCAATTTATCGGAAATTTTGCAGCCCGTGTTAGTTTTTATTGAAATCAAGTTTGCATAGCGCTCTGTTGTGTTAACAATTAATTTTATAATAAAATTAAAAAAGGTATTTAGTGCAGTGTGTTGCCGTAGCATTACTTCAACACGACCGTGTGGACGGGACTCATCACGTCTCGTTACAACGAACATGACTGTTCGGATTGAGGTTCGCAGCGTTCTAAACTCTTGTCGGTATTTCCGTGTATATCTAACGATGAATGGACTTGATACAGCATGGAAACATCACAATGTGCGCGACACAACGAAATCTGTTCGGAGAGAAATATTTCGCCAACATATTACTCGTATCACAACCTATTTTGACCCTGTATGAGACGAGGTTACGCAACAACGTTATATTATAAGTGGCCACTCGACTTTACGGTATGTTTATGTGTAGGAATATCTCACGGGTGATGTAGTTGCTTTCTAATAATAAAATTTCCCGCTTTTCTTTTAAATTATTTGATTTGGAAACCACGTATGATGCACCCAACTAGCACAATTAGTCGTTGGAACGTAACTGCAACTATTGTAGATACTTTAAAATGTTTTGTCACTAGCCATGGACACGTAATATAAACTGTCCCGAAACTGTCTATGACGAAAATGGGGAATAAGTTTTTGCTGTTTACTACGTTCAGGCGACGTTTCCGAACTTGTACGTCGACGTTCCAGCGTGTGGTAGTAGTGTCATACATATTACTTATCCAAATGAAACATGTAGGTACCTACCTACTTCGAAATATATATTACTATGCGGTGATCTAAACCCCAAAATTAAAACGAATGAAATTTTATTGACAAATATGGTGTAAAAACATCCAAATCCAGCACGCGTCTTTAAAATGTATGTGTTTAATAAAAATGTTATTTAAAATATCTAATACAATTATATTTGAATTGGATACGTAGTTGGTGAGAACTGTTTTTAATTGTTTGTTGGAAATGGCATTAATTTTTATATATTGCAATAGTTTCGACCTAAGTCTTGCCTGTCAAAATTGCTCATTTCGTCAATCTTACTTTAAAGTCGTTTGCTCTAAGAAACGCAACTTGAAAGTAATTGATACTTTAGCATCTCTAACGGGAAGTGCAATATGTAACTTTCAATATTTACTACAAAGTATCGAACGAGGTGTTATTTTAAAGTAGCAGTAAAGTTGTGACTATCACACATTATATGTTCAAAGTTCCCTCTGCCACTATTTATTAACATTATTCCCGTTGTTCATTCTGAACGCGATACGTCCGACTTTTACACTGAACACACTCCTTGAATGGTATATTCTAGCATAATAGTACTTAAATACTTATCCCTGAACTATTATATTTATTACATTTCTTTGTGGCTTTGTTCCTCCTGTTGCATGTCTTCCTCAATTGTCTTTTTTATGTGTTTTGACTCTGGTATTCAATCTGGCTCAAACTTTATAGTTTAGTTTTATTTATATATTGTAACCTCTAAGTTGGGTTAGCGTGTAAAAACGTCACGTAGACAAACAAACTTTATTGTCACTCTTGATTACACAAGAAATATTCTTCAAACTAATTTCACAACTGTCAACGCTTTACTTTGACGTTTCTGTCACTCGCGTTTAGCTGCTCAATATAAACTGACTATGTCCGCGAAACCGATCCGCTTATATAGGTTTTTAGGGTTCTAGAAGTTTTCGACTATCTCGTGAATCAAATAGAATGTGGCCGAGAATGTTCCAGAAAACGTCAAAATAAACGCATCACAATAATTATCAATTCTAACGCAAACAAGAACATAATTAACAAACTAAAAAGGTAGGTGAGCTTCCATAACAATATATATATATAGGTATATATATTATATAGTTGTATATGAGATTTTATTACTCGTACTTATAAATATTACTTACAAGTTCCACGATTTAAATAAACAAATAGTAACATGAGTTAATCGCTGCTACGATTATTTGCCACTTTCAAGTTCTGAAAACTTAAAGGTTGTCTCACTGGTGACTAACACGTCTCCAAAACCACGATAGCTATTTTGAAGTCACTTAACTTTGTAGTCTCCAGAAGTAGTCTAAAACACGTAGCCGTGACTGTAACTTTATTGTATGAAGTTATTTGTACAAAAATGTAGCAAATTTGATGGCAGTTATGTAATCGGTACTATTTGAAGGTTCAAGGCTGATGTCGTGTTATTTTGGTGCTAGTTGGGTAGCTCCTAAGGCATTTGCGCTTGTAACTAATATGTGTGGTTGTTTGACTTGCACTAGTTAGTCTATTAGGTAGCATGGTATGAAAACATAATTATGTCTAATCAAATTTGCAGTTAATTTTAAACTTTATGTCAACTGTTGATAAAGTTCTATATTTCTCATATCCTAGTTCGTTCTCTGAACTTGATGGACATTAATTAAATAAGGCACTGAAATTTTCTCCTTATTCATCTTATATTCGATAAGCGAAATTACATTAATTTGATTTTACAATCTGAAAGTAAATATATTTGACATGTTCAACTCGAAGATTTTTCAAGAGATAAACAATTGGGAAGTCAATTATAAGAATAACTTATTTTATATTACAGAATCGTTTTCGGTTTTATAAAATCTTTATTAGTGTTTGAAGTCTGCTATTTATTAATGTAATACATTGTAGAACATTTTATCGGGGGAAATATTTCGCATTTAAATAAACCAATCTCCTCAATGTTGGTGTTTTTTCTTATTTCTTAAGTAGATATACAGTAAGTAGTTAAGGTCTCAGGATTTTGATTTTTTAGAAATATGTAACCCTGAAAAGAACTAACAATTAGCCTTATTGAAGAGAATTAGATTAATGTATAAACTATATTATTTGCTTACTTATAATATCATCTACTATTGTCAACGTATCATTGGTTGATAATTCGTGTTACGTTACAAAATCAACCATTATTTTATGGTTAGAAAAGTAACGGTCTAACATAACGTTTAAAATACGTACTTTTTTAACAAAAAATGTTGGCAAATCTTTTGTAACGTTAAATCAACGTTATTTAAAATATTTAAATAGAACTTATTTATTTAAACCTTTATAACACGTCTGTGTCAACTGATTAATATATTGACATTGAACAAAAACGTGTTTGTAACGTTTTAGAGTACCAGGCATAAATAATGCTTACAAAACGTATCATAAACGTTTTGCAATTAATAAATATTTCGGAACGATACCAATCCAAAGTAAATTTTATACAATATAATTTAATAAAAAGATATTGCGTTGAGAATATATAGGTACTTATATATACAAATAACTAGATAGTAATTATTTTTTAATAAACCTCACAAGTGTTAAAAAACAGTACAATTTAAACGTGTATTACACGTTATAATCATTCATTGAAATAAGGAAGCGAATTGCCGTTTATTACACGTGTCAATTATAATGCCGTTAAACGATCTATATGAATTTAATGATCTTATTGGTAGATAAAGATCACGTGTTTTGAGTTCTTTTTTGTAAAAGCTTCTCAGTTGCATATTCATCACTGTACGTACCTACTGTGATGCGTGAAATATTTCCCTATTTTATTTTGGTAAGTATACCTACTTCTATAAGTATTTAATTTTATTTTATTAGTATAAGAATATTAGGTTTTTTTTACATTACATGATACAAATAATTATATAATGTAATCTCAATTTATTACACTATAACTTTTCCTACTTATGTTTCAAAATACTTACAAAGGCGATGACAAAATTAGTAAAAGTAGGCGTGTGAATTTTGTACTCGTACATGCCTACGTTAAATTACTTTGTAAAATGGCTAACAATTATTATGACTTAGTCATTTTTATATTTTATACTAAAATTTAAGATACAGTGACATATTTCTAATCATGATTGGGAATGATTTAAACTTTTTTATTTCCTTTCTTGACTATCTACTTCGTGGTCATATTAAATGTATATTAGGTTATTATTATTGTTATTATTATTAGCATTATTATTATATTTATAACTATAATAGATTAAACTTAGACATGTTTAAAATTTAGACTTTCTTTAAATAATCTATATTATCCAATGTAAGTGAAGTTATTGATATGAAACTTGTTCGGACCTAATTTCATTGTTTTTAGGTTTCAATCAGTAGCATACATAAGATATATTATTTTGGTATTTTTATATTTTGTTTGTATTATGTACGTATTATTATTTATTTAATAAACTATTACTGATATTAAAACCAAATATTTATTGTTACCTACCTAAATTTGAAAGGTTAGGTATATTTTCTAATACTCTTATTTATAGGCGTATAGTGAGTTCAACATTTAAGCCACACTATTGGAATATCGATAATAATTATTAATAGGAACAAGATTAAATGAGAGAAGATTTTGTAACTATTTTATTTATATTATATTAATTCCCTGATAATTATTTATTTAATACAGGGTGGTCCAGAATGTACCGTAAATACTAGAGCATATGGAACGTTAAAAATGAGGATACTATTTTACATAAATTTTTGTTCAAAACTCAATAATAAGAGAGATATAACCTTCTGAGGGATGAAATAAAAATCTTTTTTTTAAATATCTCAGATATTTTTGAATAATGGGTTCATGGGGTGAGTATATGATATTAGGATAATTAATTTTTTGTTACCACTTATTCAATCACTTATGTTTAAGGAGTAGTTTTGGATAGTATTTTTTAAATTTGAAATTATGTATTTCAAAAAAATACTCATCACTCAAAACAGCGCTTTAACGTATTATCTAATCTAGCATTTATGGTACATAATTCTGAACCACCCTGTATGCCGCCAGAAGAATCCAAAAACAACGTTGTAAAACACGTTAAAAAACACATCTCTAAAACATCTTTTTGGACATTAAAATAACAAGGTTTAATTTACGTTAGTTAAAAACCTTAATAAAATGTTATTATTAAACGTAAAACTTAAAGCTTATTAATAATAAAAATGATGTTCCGCATTTACTAATATTAAATGTTTGTACTTTGGTTACCAGAAACGTGTAAAACCGCGACATTTTTAAGTTGATTGTACGTAAAAAAGCCACGCCTTTTTCAAACGTTGTATGGGCATTATAAACGTTTTTCTAACGTATATGTGTTTACTGAGTAAGAAGCCATTTTGTAACAAAAGTATATCAGCTGATGTATTTAGCAAAAACATGAATTTACTAATTTTTGTTCGATATGTACGTACAGCATTGTTGTTGTTTTTACTGAAGGAAAGTAGTGCTATGCAACTTCGTAAGTATTTTACAAAATTATTAGAAATATATTTTCTTTCAAAATGCAAAACTTTAGAGGGGCTTCAAAATTCCATGGGGTAGAATTGACATATTCGCATTAAATATGTCATTGCAGTAAAAAACGTGGAGAAATGTCTTTTAACATTTTTTAACAACTTTTCGTCTAAGAATACATTTGTTTGTATTGGTTACGTTTGTGTTTAGAGAAAGACGGATTGAATACTGGAAAAGGATATATCAGTTGGTCGATTACGTTTTAATTACCACAAATAAGCGGTAAACTTATGTCTAGAGTCCCTATTTAAGAAAATATATGCTATGACTAATAGCTCATATAACTTTTCCCCTTATTTAAGACCTATTGCTGACGTTGTCTTATTCTCCATTTACATAAATTTTAAGTCAGTTAGATTAAGTTAAAAGTATATATTAGACTAAAGATTGACATTACGTAATGATAATCTAAGATGCTACTTTGGGGTTGTACCTTAATTTGTAACTTCGTAAAACAGTTTTGCATTTTATTGCAGTTGTATTCTTATTTTAAGTTTTTAGTATGGGCACTTATATTCCGGACGCCCTATGTAATAGTGAAATTAACAAATATTTAGGTTTAGGTTTCTAAACAAATAGAAGGAACTTCTTAAAAAGGTACCCCGTATAGTGACGAGTAAACATTGCCTTACCATTTCCACCTCCCTATATTTATGGGAAACCAAACCGAATAAAAATATACCTGACTTCGCATGAAATATCATACTTTGATGCTAGCCTGTGCAAAAATATGGCTATTTAAGGTTCCATAATTTTCATAAAACAAGTATAACGAACCTACATTGTCTCGTAAAAATGGAATTTTATAACTTTGCACAAGTGGTCGTATCAAACATTTATAAGTGGGCTTATTCGGTTTGCTAACTACATTATACCGGTCTTAAATCTTGCATACTTCGTAATTACACCTTTTGTTTTTACCTCCTTGCATATTTATTTTTCCATGTTACAAATCGTTAAATTCGTATAATTATTCCTACTGAAGGATGCATAGTACTTGTTTGTTTTTCAGCTTATAATTTAGTGCTTAACAACTTCTTATAAAAAATAATATAGAGCTGCTACCACTGGTTGTATTATATTTAACCCTTTCATTTTTAAAATGGTATACTATCAGTCTTCGCAGTAATAATATAGGTTTTCCAGTTTAATTTACATCTTGTGCAAATTAAGCTACAGTTTTCACTACTGCACTAGTTAACATTAATTACTGAAGTCTGTCTTATTTGCAGATAGCAGTGGAGTCATTTTTGTATTTTTTTGCAGGAACAAGACAAACAAAGTAATTTTCAATTGCAATTCAGTCACAGAAGCTATTTGTAGTTTACAGATTCCGTTTAAAAGAATTGTATTTTGTGCAAATTATTGGTATTGTTATATTTTTTTTTATTGTTTTATTTATTATGTATCTAAGATTGTAGGAAAATAATATACTAGAACATAACGGACTAGAAAAAGTACAACAAAACCCAAGTGTTAAATGCAGTTGTCTCATTTGGCCATTCTTCACTTGGGCCATCATATTTTAAAACAGTGCTGTCCAAGTTCAAGTAAATAAATAGTAAATAGTAAATTTATTCAGGTACACAACACAAAAATCTCTCCTTAGAAAAAATTCAAATAGAAAAATTAACAGATGAACATAGAATAAATCATGCCTAAGTAAGACTTGTGTTGCGTGATTCATTTCACTAAAAATAATCAAAAAAGATTATATTACACTTTTATACACAAAACAAGAAGGATACGTTCGCGTGCTTTTTTTGTTTTTGTAAAAACCAGAATTAACCAACAATAGATTCTATTAAATTTTAGGTTTCAATTATAAATGATCTCTATAAAACTTACATCTTAGAAATACTTTTTATTCTTTTTGGTAATATATTAAATAGTTTAGGACCCAAATAGAGTGAATACCTATGGCATTTATTACATTTGGGAATATCTGTAATAACACTGGCTGTTAAACTCGCATCATAAAATACTTCACATGCAACTTTATTGATGATTTGTAATAGGTACAAAAAAATCCGGGTTTATATAATTATTTTTATTTAGTTAAAAAATAACAAATATACAATAAAAAAAATAGTAGCAAGTTTGGGGATGTTGGTTTTCACTAATCAGTGCATCAATATTAATATTAATATTTTTGTTGTTGACACACGAAGCAACTGAGTAAGTGACATCAGACAGGGAACAGCTCTATTTTGACTTTCGCTTTAGTTGCTTTCGTATAGATACGTGCTTCATAAGGTCTAAGTTTTGAAAGTTGGGGTAATGTTCTTCTCGGAGTAACTTAAAAACGTCCAATCCTATTTCGATTCTTCCCTGGTAAAAAGCATCTGACTGCAAATGGCACGATCCTAGTTGAAGGTTTGCTTTCCTTATGTTTTCAACTGAAATAGTAGGAGTAGGTAGTAGGATTGAGGAAAATCTGAAATTTCTGCCTGGATTTTCTTTAAATCGCTTTTCGAATTCTTCTGCAATTGTGCCAATGTATTTGTTAAGGTGAGATGTCAGGTCTATTAGAACGCTAAATATCACGAAACTTTCTGTGAATCAAAATGCGATTGTCCTCTCTTATATTTAGTTTAGTGATTAGTTATTTTAACAACCACACTCACAACATTCATTTGACGTGAAGATTTGTACACAGAGCCTTTTGGTGAACAATGCAGTGTATTACACGACAGTTCATATTGTTTTGTTTTAATAGTCCTGCAAATCCAATTTCAGTTCCTATCATAGCTCCGGCTCCATCAGTGACAATACAGAAACATTTATCGAATCACTAATTGTCTGATACCATATTATCTACAACCTCAAAAATATCCATACCCTTAACTGTACCATATCCATACCCTTAACTGTACCATGGAGAGAAAGATTAATCATCTCATCTACACTAAAGTTATCTTAAATAGTTCGAACAAAAATTACAAATTGGCTGATGCCGGATAGGTCAGTGCTTTCGTTTTTTTTATTAATTGTGTCATGCAATTTTATGGATTTATTGATTGTAATAAATAATAATGTGGTCTAGGTCTTGTAATTGATTGATGCGGCGACACTGAAACTGGTTCGAATTTTTCGTCAATTTTTATTTCATTGAATTGTTTTGCAATTTTGATTGCACAATTCTTAATAAGCACTCCATCACTAAAAGGTTTTTTCGTTATCAGTATCAGACCTTTTGAAAAAATGCGTTTGTTGTTGTAGTTTTTTCTTATAATCTGTAGTGATAGCATTTCTAGAGTCCCCTGTATACTACTAAAACCTTTTCCAGTGTATTGTAATATCATTTCATATTATATGTATCCTTTAGGAATTGATAATACTTTCATACAAACAGTGCATTAAGTTTATTATTATTGTTTGTGATTAAATAGTTTGATTCCCAACGGTCACTATAAACTCGATGTTCATTCGTTATTTTTCTTCTCTGTCACATAAAACATATTTTACTTAACCTTAAATTGACTTATTGCGTAGTATCGCACATCAGAACAAAATAACTACAACTATAATCAAATAAACACTTGGTCGTAACAATTACCTTCGTGAACCGTATCGTAAACCACTTTTCAGAATATGGGTCTCTATTTCATACTATTAACTATTAACTCTGCTTGTCCTGCTTGACTCAACCAACGAATTCTAATCCGTAGAAGCAGGATTGATTTGCGAATGCAGATAAACAAAGCAAATATCAATAACGGACACAAGATTGGGCGTTTTTGACAAATTTTCCGAGATAGTGATATGTCGTCTCATTTGACTCAACCTTCTTATATGCGCACGTATGGCCACTCGAATGTTTGCGACGGTCCAGCGAAATCTGCAATATTCCAATAACTTCGTTGCGGTGTTCTGTTCAGAGCCAGTGGCACCACATATCCTATGTGTGTGTGATTTAATTTCATCATTGGTGTAAGATTGATTCGCTTATGTATAATAATAATAATACTTTATTCATCAGAAAAAACCTTACAAGTAAGGACATGATACGTCATAAAAAGTGGGTTAACCGCTTACCCGATAAAGTACAAAGATAAAAAATATAAAGTTACAAAATAAAATTATAACTTACAGTCTAGAATGTTATAAACGTAAATCATAAGATAAATACATTTTAGAATACATACAAATCAGGTACAGCTACATTTTAAAACAATCTCGGAGGTCATAAAAACATTTCTCTATAAGATATGCCTTTAATTCCTTTTTAAACCTATTTTCACATTACATCTTTTATTACATTTGGTAGTTTGTTATATATAGTGCTACATAGGCAAGTTGGTGTTTTTTTGCTCAAAGGCAATTTAATATTATTTATGTAAATATCTTTGCTATTCCTTGTGTAGTGGTCATGGACATCATTGAAGAGGGTGAATTTTTTAAAGTTGCTCTTTATAAATATACTTGACATATATCAATATCGACGGTAATGATAATAGCTTACCACTAATAAAATGCGGTCGACATGATTCTAGAGGATGCAATTTTAAAATTAATCTAATTAGTCGTTTTTGAGATACAAAAACTCTATGCATGTCCGCGGCCACAGCCCAATAAATAACAAGATACCTCAAATGAGGATACGCCAAAGCATAATACACATTAAACATATGTTTCTTGTCAACAAAATTTCTCAAATTTCTTATTGCGTAGCATGCTGAACTGAGTTTTTTCACCACATGATTTATATGAACGGTCCAATTTAATTGTTGATCTATGTAGAGTCCTAAAAACTTAGTACTAACTGTTTTGTACTAAGGACCTTATTGTTATATGCTAGTTGTATGTCATGTACAGTTTTACGCTTATAGTACACTATATAATTCGTTTTTGTCGCATTTACAATGAGTTTGTTTAACTTTACCCAGTTGTAAATATATTTTCGTTTTTAAAGCATATTTCTATATTTTTTTTTGGACAGCTCTCTTTTAAAACAATATTTTTTTACACATCGGTCAACTATTAATATTGCATCATTTATTATAGAAATTTCACTTAGGTTTCGGTTAAATACGTATACAGGGTTAACTATGACTTGGTACAAATATTTTAAGAGGGGATAGGGAAAAATAAGAATTAACGGAATTACCCTTCAAAAAAATTCCAAACTTATTTATAAAGCCAAAAAAAATTTTGTTCGATATTATTTTAAATCCTTATTTAACGCCGCCAATGTTAACTTGCTTGTTGGTTGCATACTCTACAAGCATGCAACAGTCGGTCAGTCGGTATCGCTCTCATGTCATAGGTAATTGAATTCCTGTGTTTACGTTGTAATTTTGAGTTTTTCTTCAGTTTGTAGTACTTTTTTTTTAATTTTTAAACGTTTTATAGTTATTAAATAAAGACATTTGTGTTGGGTGCAGATACTTTCCCACAATATAGTTCGCCGGTTTGTTTTCTAGGTTATGGGACAAGACTCTAGCGGTTACATTAAAACGTCTATTATCTATTCCTTTCGTTCGATTTTGTTATAATAAATATGCATTTTATCTAATTGTACCTACAGGAAGTGTCTTTTATCGGTAGTGAGTGGCTGTAATAAGCGAATATGTAGTTCTACCAGTTTATAACGAAATAATGGAAAACGAATGCAAAATACTGGAGCTAAGTGGATTAACTGGTACCTATCTATCAGGTATTATTACTAATAAGAATGTTAATTTTCGTTTCAACATTTAGGAATGGTGCAAAAAAAGACGATGGTAGTAGATATTGTTGACAGATGTAAGTTTTATCTATGGATCTAAGCCATCGGTTCTTATCATAGGCGCCGACTTTCCGTAGGAAAAAAGGGTTTTGCCCCATTTTTTAAATATCGAGCTAAAATTCTGGAATAATTTTTTTATTGTCTTTTGGACCTCCCTGAGTACGTGGATAATTTTTTGTACTTAGTCATAGTTAACCCTGTATACTGGTTTAACGTCTACAAGTATTATTAATAAAACATATTACGAGTATTAACAAAAAGTTTATCACTTTAAAAGAGATTTAGGTTGTTTCTGTAGAATTGATCAGACATTATAGGATTTATTAGACATAAGGGATACATGAAGATTGGCTTTGGGACTGGATGTCTATTTTTGTCGTCAGTTTGGTAAACGCGTGCTCCATGTAATATTAAGACGTTTTTTTTTTAAATAGCTCTTTATTATTTATTTACAAGACGTATTAATTACTGCTACTCATTTATTAAATAATATTTAAATGTTAGTAAAATAAGTAATCCTTAAAAATAAAGGTTCAGATAAAAGAAATATATCTATGCTATCAAAAAATACATTTGCCTATAGAGTGATGAACAAAGACAGTGTAAAGCTTTTGCTAATTTCTTTAAAATATTTTTGTCATAAAACTATTTTTTTTTCTTTTATACTTAGGTTTACTCTTTTACAGAAACAAATTACTGGTATAACAGTTTCCACACTGTAATATTAACATAACAAATTGTGAACTATTAAGGTAAAATAATAGAAACGAATTATATTTTCCATGTTAGTTTCTGTTGGATTTTGACCTACATAAAACTATTGAACAGTAAGTTGTCAAGTAGCATTGACAGCATTGTCTGGAAGTAGAATTTAAAGTAATCAAATGTAGAATCTTTGTAACGAATAATTATTTATTTCATAGTACAATCCAAATGATTAATTAAGATTCCTTTTTCATTCAAATATATTCATTATCATTATTTCACTTTTCTTTCTCAACATATTTGTTACCTCCACCTACTTTGCCGACGGAAACAAGTATATAGGAAAAAAACTAATGTTATGTTTGCATTAGCGGAGTAATTATTATATAAAATATACATTCACAGAATTTTATTACACGTATAAATAATGAATCGTGATATGAAAAAAGTATACGTATGTGAATAAATGAGGTCGTTACTAGGTATATAACATGTTATAATTAATAGAAATGAATAAACATCATTAAATACACATAGGGTTCGAGACATGTCAAGTATTCAGTGGAATTGTGATCAATAACACAAAAGTCGTTGTACCTAAATAATACCACATATTTTTTCTGTATTTGAATTATACATGGTATGTGTGTTAAGTAGGATGTTTTTTTAATGTTGATTGCGAATCGGTATTCATTAGGGTTAATAATAAAGTGCGGATCTTATTTCTGATAAAATAAAGTTGTGTGGTTTATGTGCATTTTGTCTCATTTTTATTGACTAAAAATAAGCATTGAGCATTGTGCAGCGCTAATAATTTTTGTATTCATTAAAATGAGTATTGTGCATATTTAGGGAAATTTGACAAATTGAACTAATTTGTTTGTTGCTAAAAAATCACATTTTTATTTTAGATAATTGTTACTTACTATCTACGAGGTTATTTCATAATCGCATTATCAATTTGAGGCTAGGGTTACAGGGTGTTGAAGTTAAAGAATATATAAATCTTTTCATTAGGGTTACTTAAAAAGGTAGAATTTATTTTTCTGAATATGAATTATGGCGCTTTATTTCAAAAAATCTGAAATATAGTGCATCATCATGTCAAATTAAACAAACTTCTCAAGTACAGCACACGATGCTTTGTACGTTGTATACTATTAGTTTCTCTTACATTACTTATAAGTTGTATAATGATGTACCGGTTGAACATAAACAATTTTCATTATTTCCTAAAAAGAAATTAAAGCTCTTATTATATTCTCAGTCGAATTAAAAATTATTATTATTATATTATTATTATTATTATTTAGTTTTCTTATTTTTTAATTGTTCCTTTCCTTGGTCATATATATCTATACTTTTATTTTTTTATCGTTTTTACATTCATATTTTTAGTTATTTGTATAGTTATTGTTATTATTACATTTGTTTCTTATCTTATTTACTTATTATATCTATTTTGTACTTTTCTTGTACATTGTAATAGGGTTAAGGGCGCCGTATTCTTGAAATAGTGTTTTCTACAAATACAAACAATTTTAGACATTTAAGAAGTGAAGAATATAGCAAATTACAGGAATGTTACCTCATGCCACCTGTGAATATTCAAAGGTTCCGAAGTTTAGCGAATATATAATTACAAAATGGTCTAACTAACAAATTTTTAGGTACAGAAAATTTTGAAATTACAATTTTTGAAAAATTTAACTGTGTATTTAAATTTTGTTATAATATAAGCTTACATAGCTCTGCATATAAGATTGTTTGCTTTTATTTATAAGTATGTGAAAATAATTGTTAAAATGTGGAGTTAGAATAGCAAAATAATGCGTGTCTTACAAATGCTTTTTAAAAGTTATTACTTTATTTGAGGAGAATTTAAATAGTAAAAGTCGATAAACAAAACTTCAAGAATTTTATTTTTCGCGATTTCTGCACCTAAAAATACTACAAATGTGATCATTATAGGACGAGAAATATGGCGACCTTAAAATGAAAAGTAGATATTATATACTGACATTTTACACTATCCATAGTTCTGCTATTTACATTTTACGTTAGATATTACTGAAAATAAAAAAATATATTTGTATATTATTATATCATAATTTTATTGAGTTTGAATTTTTGTGCAATATATTTTATAGAATATAGGGTTTCTACTGGTATAGAAAACCGAGAAAAGTCAGGAATACTTCTAATGAATAGCGAAAACAGGAAAATAACGAGAATTATTTTGCGCTCGCTGTAAACATATTTTGCATTTACCGTCTAGCTGATTGGTACTTCATCGACTTTGCTGTTTCCTCTCAGCAAATTTGTGACCCATAAAAAGTCAACCTGTGGCCTAAAATGTCATATATTCCAGAAAATTAATAAATAATTATAACGCGAAACTTACTAATCTGTTTACTATACATTCACTAGGTCAACTTCATTAGTTCATTGTGGTTGATTGCGTGGACGTAAACATGTTTCTTGGGTTGTAGATTGATTTACGTTGATTTACTTAAAAATATCTTATTTAAGAAGTAGTGGATATGATGTCAGCAGCAGTGACACAAAAATAAAATACATTTGTGGCATTATACAGTTAATAGAAAATATTATTAAATATTTTGGAGTACACTTTTTATTTTTATTGAAACATATTTTTATTTCTCTTGGAATTGTTCATTAGCATACCTAGATGTTTGGTATCAGAGAGCATACATATGACTTCATTGATAGGAATTGTAGGAGATTTGATTTATATTAGCTTAAAATATTTTTCTAATACAGTAAAAAATGTTACAAAAGTTAATAATAAAGAATATATGGGTATATATTGTGGGTGTAATTCAACGCTGGTTGGGGCTTTAGTCCACATAGTAGTTAGTTTCACATAATATTATTAATACCTAAAAATATATATTAAAAATACAATATTCTCGTCTGAAAGGGCTCTTAGTGTTCAAGCCAGCGGTAATAAAGAGTTCATCTTTGCTTTAAATATAAACTTGAAATCTGGCATAAGATTCAAATTATATTATTGGTAGAGAGTGGAAAAAATTATAAATAATGTTTGCTTAGAAAAACTTGCTATAGATATTCTTTTATAATAATTATTATTTCATTGACATCCATTTTTGCAATGGATTTCAGCAAGCCCTTGCACCTGCAATACCTTTCCTAAAATTCTGACTTGCAATTTGTTCTACAGTCGTCGATTCGAAGTGATACCAACACTTTAACCCAAATGCACACTAACAACTAAGTTGTTTATTGAAATTTGAAAAGTGATAATAACAGACAGTATAACATATATAATAAAGGGTCCAGTTAATATATTTTGCAAGATCGACAACCAAATAATAATCAAGTAGAAACGAAAGAAGGCAATTTAAATTTGAAAGTGCAACCTAGGAATTTTTTCGTATGGTGGCAATCATATAAATTATTTCCCAGAATTAAAGAAAAGCTGCAATAAAAATCCTGCAAAACCTATATTTTGAAAGTGCAAGAGTATTTCAGATACGACGGCTTTTGCAGTACGCTAGTGATCAGAGCGCATGCCTACGTGCAAAAGAATTGCTACACTGTAAAGCATGTTATAAAAATTGCAATTGCAAATTTAATTCAACATTCGTTAATAGTTTTCTACTGTATTAGAAAGGTATTTTAAGCTAATATAAGTCAAATCTCCTACAATTCCTATCAATGAAGTCATATGTATGTTCTCTGATACCAAACATCTAGGTATGCTAATGAACAATTCCACAGACAAAGCTCTATTCAAAAATTATCTAAAGAAATTAATCTATCTAAATTTACTAACCTGCTTTAATGAAAACACTCTATAAATATCTAACTTCACTTTTGGCAGTGAGAACTCGATAATTATATTTATAGTGTTTTCATTAAAGCAGGTTAGTAAATTTAGATAGATTAATTTCTTTAGATAATTATTGAATAGAGACCTAGATGTTTGGTATCAGAGAACATTCATATGACTTCATTGATAGAAATTGTAGGAGATTTGATTTATATTACCTTAAAATACCTTTCTAATACAGTAAAAAATGTTACAAAAGCTAATAATAAGGAATATATTGGTAGATATTGTGGGTGTAATTCAACGCTGATTGTGGCTTTTGTCCACAGAGTAGTTAGTTTCACACAATATTATTAATACCTAAAAATATATACAAATTCGTTGATAGATAAATAAAACTATGTTTTCTAATCTTGGGTACTAACCTAAATCGACAGTCGATAATTTATTGATTTCGAAGACTTTGAACTTGAAATACAGGAATAAATATCTTTCTTTGCTTTGTCTTGATAATATTCTGATTGTTATCAATTTGGCAGCCAAAGACTGAGATCAATGTATCTATTTGATGTCACTCCGATGTAGGAAGTTATTTCAGGTCATTATAAACTAATTAATAGTTGTTACATGAAATGAAAGTAGGTACAATTTTTATATGCATTTCGAAAATTACACTGTGCCGTATTTAAATTGTCTTATTGTATGCAAATTCCCCATTACAATAAAGATTTTGTATCGAGTTAAATACCGGAGTATTAAAGTTTCTCCATTCAATAAAAAGTATAACTGATAAATTTACGTTTACAAAATGTACGTGAAGAATTCAATTATTCTTAATCAGAAAGCCATTCGTTTTATACTTGTTGAACTGTGGAAGAGGTACAACAAAACAGTAATAAATTTTTACGGCGGCAATTTGGAGCTTAACCGGATGTGTACGTATAACCTAAACACAACGATACCATCAAATATTTAAATTCAAAGATATAAATGCAAATAAGCAGTCAAATTAAAGCAAGAAGGAAATTATATATTTTGATACGGCCAACCCCTGTTTCTGCAGATGCTAATGCATTTAAAAATCCAGATGCTAATATTATTTTAAAAAATCCCTGATAGTGATAACCTTAATTGGAGATTCTTTATCTTGCTTGCTTTTCCAGTTGAATGAATATTTTCAAATTCTCAGAAAATTGCAGGAAGCTATTTGTTATAAAAAGTCCATCATTTGAAAATGTACCTACTTATTTTGTCAACTTACAGATTTCAAAATAATTAACATTTCTATTTCTGATGCATTTTGGCTTTTAAAAGTTTTACAGTAAATAAATTTGTTATGAAAAAAAAATCAGTTAGTAGGTATACTTTTTACATTTTCAACTGGCTTTACTATACTAATATTACATATTCACATTTTTGAAAATTGTTTCATGTCATTCATCTTACAAAACATAGATTTCATATATATTTTTTAAAATGTAATCAAAAACAAAACAATCAAGAAAATAACATATCCAGAAATAACGGCTTCTTATACCCAGTCAAATTATTTTTCTTAACCTATGTCCTTTTTAATTTACTTATACTAAGCCATCTCAAACTGTGTATCTATTCTAAATATTTTACTAAAATTATATTTATTATGAAATATACTATGCGCTTTTTGATGCCAAATAATTCGAACGATCATTTTTAGAATTTGAATCAGTCTGCTAAATGGCGTCGCCTTTGTAATCTATCTATCTAATCTATCTGTCTATCGAATCACCTGAATTTCAATATAGAATTCTGTAATATGCTGTAGTGTGGCGTCACCAATGTTAGTAATTGGAAACATACATATCAGGCCATAAATGTCAAATTCAATATTTTTGTTTTAATCTTCATAAGTCCCTAGATATTTCCCACAGGATTAAGGCCTGAAGAAAATATTGACGATGAAAAATAATATTGCGAAAATTTTAGAAGAAATGTTTATTATTATTATGATTTCATAATAAGTAAAAAAAAAACAAGTTGCACCTCAAGTGGTCTGTCAAGTAGGAAAATACAGCATCTTTACGCAGATAATACCATTATAGAAAGTGCAATAAATGTATTTTCTTTTTTTTTTTTGTATTGTAAATAATGTACAAATTTTAAATATGGCGCCTAGCCAAAAAAGGAAATAATTTTTTGTATATATCATTACTTATAAAAAGTCGTGTAGCTATATTAGAATAATGAGTTGATGTACAAATGTATAAAAATCAATTGATGGGTATATGTACAGTGCTTTCGAAAAGTAAGGAATAAATTCATTATTTTTGAAATTGAGAAGTTTTCGAAAAAGTTCCCTGGCACGTCGATTTTGTTTTTTGAAAAGGCACTTTTTGACATACGACCCACATTTGTGACGTCATCGTTGTTCGAGATATGACGTCATCCACAATTTTTTTTAAAAAAACAACCCGCAATTTTGACCATGCCATTTGAAAGAGCGTATCATTCTACAAACGTATCGTTTAAAATCATGGTTGCCTGACAGTAGCCTTAGCGACCGAGAATGTTTTTTATTGCTGTCAGATAAAAACTCGAAATCGTACTTTATTAAATAGTTTTTTTTTTGTTTTTTAAGTTATTTCTTTACTTTTTATTTATTTCTTATCTTTTGTTTGGCAAGCAGTGCGTTTGAAGTGTTTATTGAGTAGTAACTTTCTCATTTTATTAAAAAAAATGGTTAAATTAACTGAACGAGAACGAATTGAAATTTTTTGCATGATCGGATTTGGAGACAGGATGCGCACCCAAAAAGAAGTAGCTGAATTGTTCAATGAAACTTGTCCTGATCGACAACCCATTAGCCAAAGCATGGTAAGCAATATTGAGTCTAAATACCGTAACTTTGGACATGTTCGTGATCTTCCTAAATCTGGTCGACCGTCAAAATCAGTAGATGATGAGCTTAATATTTTGATGGCAATACAAGAAAATCATCACTCAACACTTAACCAATTGGTTTCTGATTTCAATATGGCAGCGTCCACAGTTCACAAAATTATGAAAAAAGCAAAGTATCATCCTTATAAGGTATGCCTTTTTCATGAGCTACTGAAGACAACTTGGATCGGGGAAATCAATTCTGCGAGCAAATGCAAGAGCTATGCAATAATGATAATAATTTCGTAAAAAACGTATTTATTTCTGACGAGGCTACGTTTGTTTTGAACGGCCATGCCAATAGGCAAAACTGCCGTTATTGGGTTACCGCGAATCCCCGATGGATGATGGAGTATTACACCCAAAGTCCCCAGAAAGTAAATGTGTGGTGCGGCATAGTCGACGGAAGAATTCTGGGTCCCTATTTCTTTGACCTCAACCTTACTGGTGCAAGATATTTGGATTTTCTTCGAGACGACCTCATTCCTGAACTAATAACTTTATATCCAGATATAGAGGGACATGATCTTCCAATAAATTACATTTTCAGTGATTATTTAGATGAGCTGTTCCCGAGTTGTTGAGTAGGGAGAAGCGGGCCGATTGAGTGGTCAGCCAGATCGCCTGATTTGACATCCTTAGATTATTTCTTGTGGGGATACTTAAAAAGCAAAGTATACGTTACTAGACCGGTTAATTTAGAAGATTTAAAAGCAAGAATACGTCACGAGATACATCGTATACCTCCTGAAGTTATTGATAATGTCCAAAAAGGATTTATTAATAGTCTTGGCTACTGTCAGGCAACCAACGGTGCACAATTTGAAGATTTAATTTAGTCGATTTTTTACATTATCATTATCATTTTCAGTACTGTGAAAATTTAATTTTAAAATCTTCAAACATTATTTTCTTAAAACGTTTTGTTATGTAACACCATAATTTTTCATGGTGTGTATGTAGAATGACACGCTATTTCAAATGGCATGGTCAAAATTGGGGGTTGCTATTTAAAAAAATTATCGATGACGTCATGTCTCAAACAACGATGGCGTCACAAATATAGCTCATATGTCAAAAAGTGCCTTTTTAAAAAACAAAATCGGCGTGCCAGAGGATTTTTTCAAAGACTTCTCAGTTTCAAAAATAATGAATTTATTTGTTACTTTTCGAAAGCACTGTATGGTGTCGGTAATAAACTGAATCTTTTAATAACTGAACCCAAAAAACATGACAGTTTTAAAGAGAAGATGATTCTTCAGGTTTAGCAAGACATAATTTTAATCTTTTGAACGTTTTGATTCATGATGAAATACGTCAATAAATCCCGTAATTGGCCTATATGACAAATATTATCCGACCAATTGTAGTACTACATTTGCCTTACACAAGTAAGTTCAAAAATTTTGTGACCATACAGGTTTTGAGCGAAACAAAACAAAAATTTGCATTTCAACAATTGTGTATTTTCGTGGTTTGTCATTTAGCTCTAACAGGCAACTCTTGCAAGAAAATGTTCGATCTAAATACAGGGTGTCACTGAAATGAATGTAACAGCAAGCCACCCTAGATTCTAGCTTCAAGATACTGTGAAAAAGTTAAGTTTTCTTCTTCAGTATCAACTTCCTTGCTACCTCTTATGATATTCAGACTAAATTATGAAATCAATGTAGATAGCTATACCCAAGTTCCAAAATAGTAGAGAGGAATTCATTTCAAACACTTACAGGAGGCAAGATTCCATAGGCGTGCCTTTTGGGAAGAGTTCCAAAAACACAAAATTACCTAAAATTAGTTGACGTTGAGTGAATCTAGCACTTTAATAGTTTAATTCAAAAAGCTTATACTCACACACCTGATGCGCACTTCGTGGATATCACATTTTAATACTTGTAATAATAATACACTGCACTGTACATACACACTGTACACTACTTGTTACTAGCACTGTCACTATTAACGGTGGCACATTAACATTTATCATCGGCTATTATAGGGTGCATTATCTATTACAACCACAATACCAGGTTCCATATGTGGCAAAACAGTGCCACACTTTTGTTACCATATGGTATTGAATTACCCATGTTTTTGTCAGTGTAATATATCATTTTTTGTCAACTTACTCTCAAATTCTATGCGTATTCTATGATCAAAGTGAATATAGTTTTGTTAAATAAAGATATAAAGCAAGGGCGTCAAGATGTAGTGTGGCAAAAGCTGATAAAAATTTCAATTTTAAACTCATAACTCCTAAACCCATTAAGATATTTTTAATAAATTTGGCATATTTTTTTAGTATGTGATAGGTATAAAAAAATACAGCTTAAGCGAAGTACTAGTGGTACTCTGTTAAGAAATTATTTGTCTCTGAACGGCTATAGATACAAAATAATGTGTAGAGAGAAAAAATGATGAAAATGGTATGGAACATACTAAAAATTCTGCCAAATTTTCCAAAAATATCTCAAGAAGTTTAGAAGTTATTAATTTTATATCGAATTTTTTAATGAAATGCCCTATATTTCTTCTCTGTCATTCTTTATTGCATGATATACACTACTCACGGATACTCTTAATGAACTGCAGATTTCAACCGTACTACTTACTTAAACTCTTATTTTATTTTCGAGCCCTAATTTTTTCGTACATGTTATCTGATATTCCTCGTTTATTAATACCCATGGTAGCGCTTAAGATGGAACAGGTGAATCCACCAAAGTAATCAATATAATTTTATAGAAAAATATTACAGACAGCATATATTTCTTTCTGTTGACTGCTATAAATTATTATGGGCGGGTTTATAACATGAATCACTCTCTGCTATTTTGGAACCCGACTATAGTATTGTTTTAATTTTTCAACAGTAGGTATAAAAAATTAATAACATGAAAAAACATAAGAAAACAGCAAATTTACTATAATTTTTCAAAACCGTTGGAATAAAATTGTTTACAGTGTAATTTTTTACAAAATTGATAACGAAATAATATTTAATATTTTAAATATACAGGGTGACTTATCTAAATTTTGGGATAGATGCATCATGAAAAATGGAGTCTATATCGTAAAAAAAATTTTTGTAAAATCCTTATCGTTTCCGAGTAAAAAATATTGAAGTTGTAGTAATTTCAACCTTTACATCGCTGGGCTACTGTAGTCTCTAGTCAGGCGATTTCGAATATTGAAATCCGATTACTTTTGTATGAAACATTATGCATTAAAGGTATTAAACATTTTTGTGATACGAGATTTTACATTAGTTTTTCAAGTGTCAAATGGCTCAAGTTGTTTCGTAACTAACTAATTTAAGCAGCAATAAAAAATATTTCTTTGACGAAAGAGGTTGGAATGGCTTACCTTTTTCGTAGATGCAAGTTTCCAGACGTTTTCCTCTTCTTAGAGGACTGTATTGGTACTGGTTTAAGAGCGGAACACTATTACCAAGCGAAAAAAAGCGGACTAAGTAGTTTATTACGAAAATTCTTACCGACCGACACCGTGGAAAACTTGACACACCCCCGTCTGTTCTTTCTTCACCCTGAGACGCATGCGTAGCTATTCCAACCAGTGCGCGAATTATCATATATACTAAATTACTTACTAACTTAAAACAGACAATTTCTAATATACCCAAAATGAAAGAAAAGAAGAGGAAAAAAGCAGAAATGTGTAGAGGGAATTCCGAACAAGAAGTATTTGATGGATTAATTTATGACGATGTGAAAATATTTTAGCAGAACGGCTTTCCGGTAAACATGTGCCAGATGCAGCTACTTTTAGTGAGTGCAAGTGTAGTGTAACGCGAGGGAAATTTGAAACCGAATCGTGGAAGAAATGGAAGTTCAGGACATCCAGGGCCTACGTAGCTGCAGTGTGGTGTATCATACACGCGGCTCGTGTCCAAGCTTTAATACCAAGGGATTGGACAAGGAAAACCGGTACCATGGCCGCCACGATCTTCTGACTTTAAATAAATTTGGACTTCTTTTTGTGGAGATATTAAATTAAGGTGTATTGCACCGAAATAGATACATGCTATTGATGTTTGACGTAAACGTATCATAGTTGCTGCCATTAAGGCTTACGGTGACCGCTCTATCAAACGATATATAAGGTCTATTCCAACAACCGTCGAGAACTGGTTCAGAACCGTGAGAAATGTTTGGCCAACACCGTCTTACATCGCATTCGCCGAGAGTACATTAACAACTGAACTGACTGACTAATTCTGGACGGTTCGGAATCGATTCTTGCTGTATTGGAACAAACCCATAGTTTTCGCTCAGTAACTCTTTAACGGATAATGATAAAAATATGCAGTTTTTTTTAATAGACTATAAATATTACGTCGACGCTGTGTTTTGAAATTTTGAAAAAGTGTAAAATTAATTGTTTTTTTAAATGAATTTTGCATATTTTCAAAATTTCTAAACACAGCGTCGACGTAAAATAATATTTGTAGTCTATTAAAAAAACCGCATATATTTATCATTTTTCGTTGAGGAGTTACTGAGCGAAAATTATATCCCTTTGGACCGACCGCTCACCGTACATCTTAACTTACAAGTTCAAAACGGACAAAATGTTGTACATCAAGCTATTTTATTAATTAAAACCACATATTAAATCTATTAATAATTACTAACAATAGCGGCAAAAGCAGCAAATTTACTGTATAAAATCGGCGTTAAAAACGATGCTTATTTCTTTCCTTGAGCATTTCTTTCCAGTTTTTGTCCGTTCACAGATTGTATGCTTTGCCGCTTTATCAGCCTTTACAGTGGACCAGTTTCCAATGCCGTGCAGAAGGGTGTTTCTATATTATTTTCGAACTGCCCTATTTGATTTTTTTACAAAATTGTATTTGTAAGAATCTCCAGTATACTCAAAAATTTTTTTAGATAAGTTCTGAATCACCCTGTTTTAAAAAAAATCGTAGATTATATACAACATATTTTCTTTTTTAAAATATTTCTAGTGTGATACACGCAATAATATCTAATATTGACCTAGGTAACTGGTTGCTGCCAGATTATAGTGAATATGCCTAGTCTTGCTTGAATTATTTCACCTGCCCGTATGTTTCTCGGGTGAGGCTTTGTAGAGGCGGATGCGCTATCAGTAACTCCCGGTCGTATATTGATATCTTTTTCTATTGTTGGTATTTCGACAGCTACGGTCGGAACCGTGTGTAACTGGTCCCATCTCATGCTTCCAAACGTTTCGTTGCTTTTCATTTTCTACCAACAGTACCGGCCGTAAAAGCCTCAAAGCCACTATAATTCCCATTCAACCGTTCTTCTATCTGTTGCTTCCGAGATCCTAACACATGAATCACCAAATTGGCATATTCATTGTGTTTTACTAATTTTATGGAACTGTATACTTATCTTCTTTTACAATATTTCATTCAAGATCAATTAACTCAAGTAATTTTCATTGCCGTTTTATTTATTCATCCCTCTAAGAAAAGCAATTTTCTCTCTTAGATCGGTGCGCAGAGAAAATAAAAGGATTTCTGGTCGTTATTTTTAGCTCACTTTCCAGTATATAAAATATTTAAGTGATATTTAAAAAGCAAAAGTATAATAAATCGCGAATAAAAAGTTGGAAGTTTTTATATATAATAAAAGTTTGCGAAGTAAATTAGACGGCGGAGTGTTGTTAGTTATTTAGACACCCCCACCCCTCGACGCACAGCCCCCTTGGCGGGCCTGCTTTTATAAATATTACAATAATTAAATATACAGTGGAACTTGTTAAAATTGCATGGGGCCGCCTCCATTACGGCGGCTGGGGTGTGGAAGGGTGCTTTTTGCCTACCCGCGCTTTCACTATGGGGGCGCCTACAACACTGCGTCAACAGATTTATCCGGAAAGCTTCATTAATTTAAACTTAAATAATGTTTTCATTTAAAACATGTAGGTATATGTGCGGCGTTAATATTTTATGTAAGTATTCTATCCGAGATGGAAGTTAAAGTGATTATTTTTAAATATTAAATAATAACCACAAACTTTGATACAAATTGTCAGATAATGTGCTGCAAGGGAATGCTGCGAACAACATTTCTAAGTAAATAGAGAAAGTGTTAAAAATACTGAAGATTTCATAGATATTTTTCTGCAAACGTTCTTTAATTGCAAGATACAAATGTTATTATTACTTACTAGGTTTGAAATAATCAATTATTCAAAGAATTCTTGTCGTATTACCCTGGCAAGCCAACATCAGCGGCCGCCAAAAACAATTACTGGATAATTTGCTGCTGTTATTTTGTTAATTTGTACCACCAGTTTCAATTTTGTACCTTGTGCCGTTTTAGAGAAAAATGGTGAATGCATTACTCTAGCGGCCCATCGAATTACTCCGCAACTAACAACGATAGCAAAGCGATTTTTGTACCATATTTTGTTGTTCGTCGAGTATTTTCTGCCAGTGTATAATTTTTAAAAAAATATAAAAATTGCCATTCGACTCAGTCACTTAAAAATTTGTTGCAACTTTGCACTTTATTTTTTATGTTAAAACTTAATACGTTAATTGCATACCTACTTTTAAAAAACATTTTATAACATTAATTACATATTACAGTAAGGGTACTATAGGAAAATATTTAAATTTGGCAACGTCGCAGCAGACCGAAACCGAGTTAACAGTGACAGTCTGGTGAGGAGGTTTAAATAATGGTTTGAAAATATATTTTTTCAACTTATACAATGTGTCCCACTTTTCATGGAGCCACCCTGGTATCTCGCTCACCTGATATTCGAATACTTTGAAACATTGGTGCTGAATATATATCTATAAAGTGAGTGTAGCCATATTTGATTATAGTCAGAGGCGTCCGATTCTAAGATGGAGAAAGGGGGTGATTTTTCAAAAAAACTATTAGCGATTTTTTTTTTTTAACTAGTTAAGATATTCTTTAGAAACCCCCTTGTACAAGATTACATTGTTGTAGGTTCAAAGGTGTTTGAGATATGGGCCGTCGGAAAACAATCTTTTTCAACTTAAAATAATTCGTATCTGTAAAACGGGCTCTCAAATTTAAAAAAGTATTCTTTATTTTTTGTTCAAAATAATGTATTATACTGATATGAGACAATTCTAATTTGTACATAGGTACATACATTTTTGACGTATTAACTTATTTACATTCAAGAATACATTGACACTTGCAATAACTTCTGTTTTCATGGCTTACTTAGGTTTTATTGAAGATTATTTGTTAGAAAAATTTTTGCCTTATTAAAAAAAATATTATTTTGTTGTAGAATCATTTCATACCAGTACAGTACATTATTCTGAACAAAAAATAAAGAACACATTTTTTTCATTTGAGAACCCGTTTTACAGGTACAAATTATTTTAATTTTAAAAAAATTGTTTTTCGAGGGTTCATATCTCAAACACCTGTGAACCCACAACGATATAATCTTGTACAAAGGGGTTTCTAAAGGTGCTGATTAAGAATATCTTACTAGTTCTTTAAAAAAAAATCGCTAAAGCTTTTTTTTTGAAAAATTGACCCCCTTTCTCCGTCTTAGAATCGGACGCCTCTGACTATAATCAAATATGGCTGCGTTTAAAGACTTACTTTGTAGGTATATATTCACCATCAAAGTTTCAAAGTATTCGGATATCAGGTGAGCCAGATACCAGGGTGGCTCCATGAAAAGTGGGACATGCATTTACATTTTTTTAAATCGCATATTCATTTTGTACTCATTTTTCCCTTTCTTCGCTTAAAATTAATGGCATTATGACTGAATCACCCTGTATACTAAGAAACACCAAATGGTTTATTAAACGTTTCGATATACAGGCTGTATCACATAAGAGGGCCACTCCCATGTATCTCGCTTAATATGCGAGACACGTCAAAAATCTTTAATTTTTTTTGTTGCATTTTTGGAGGCTTTTATGCTCGTAAAAACAAATTTGAGATCCATGGCCAACTTTATGAGTAATAACAAAAAAACCTGTAAAGTGCCCAAACTTTAATGCTGTCTAACTTTTTTATTTTAAGAGATAGAGAAAACTTATTGGTAATAAATTTTTATTGCAAAATTGATACCTGCCACCTGATATCAACCACATACACCATACGATATTTCAAAAATCTGTTTATATCAGGTGGAAGGTGTCAATTTTGCAATAAAAATTTATTACCAATAAGTTTTCTCTGTCTCTAAAAATAAAAAAGTTAGACAGCCTTGAAGTTTGGGCACTTTACAAGTTTTTTTTGTTATTACTCATAAAGTTGGCCATGGATCTCAAATTTGTTTTTACGAGCATAAAGGCCTCCAAAAATGCAACAAAAAACAATTAAAGATTTTTGACGTGTCACGCATATTAAGCGAGATACATGGGAGTGGCCCTCTTATGTGATACAGCCTGTATAGTGTTTACCGCAACATATATTCAACGTACGAACGTCCGCGGTAAAAACGTGTATAATTTGTATATTATACAGGACGTTCCGGATATAAACCGACATAGAGCAGGTGCATGTAGGGGGTCCCAAAATATTGCAATTTAGTCAGGCATATCTATATACAAAGTTGCACAGAGGCGGAGTTACAGGCCTTCAAAGTGAGGCCAAATATTTCGAAAGATAGCATATGTAAGTATAATAAACAGTTAGAAAATAAAGTTTCCCATAAACGTTTTTTTAAATTAACGACAACGAAATTTAAATTATTATTTTGTGTAATAAACGTTTATTAGACAGTTAGGCGTTGCTTGGGTAGGTATTTTTTATGCGCTACATTGTTTTTCTTAATATTTTATATCTATATATTGATATTTTTATGCTTTATCAATTGAGATACCCCTGAGAAGAGTTATCGCGTTGACACTACAGGGTGTTTTTAATTAAAGTAGCAAAAATGAGATCGCAGATTCCTTAGGTTGAAATAAATCGATTTAACCTAATATACCTATATCCCAAGTTGCATAATAAAAAAGATACAGGGCGTCAAAGTTAAAACTTTATTTTCGATATTTGTAAATACCTTCTTAAATAATCCAAATATTAACATAACATTTGTAAATCAGTGGTTTTTGCGGGCGAGAAATTCAATTTTGTTTCTAATTTTGACGTCACTAGTAGAGAGCGCCACTTATGGCACATGGCGGAACTTTTTTACTGCTTAGTGTATCCATCTGACTATTGAAACAATCGATTCTGCTACCTGTTATATCTGAAAAAGGCATACCTTATTGAAGTTGTTAGGAGTAACAGTTTTCGAAATAATCCTATTTGAAATATTCAGTGCACCGTTTGAAAACTGTTATCGTTTCAGATAAAGTGCCTTTTCCACTAATAATACAGCAAAATATTACTTGAAAAAGTTGTTCAGAACGGTAAATTATGGAAATGTGCAAAATTTCAAAAAGATCGATCTGTTTTGATAGTCTTTGTGCTTTGTGGAAAAATGGTTTCATCCAACCTCGCCGATCTTCTTGAAATTTTACACGTATCCATAATTTATTTACCATTCTAAACAACTTTTTTTAAGTAGCATTTACTGTATTTTCACCAGAAAAGGCACTATACCTGAAACCAAAAACAGTTTTTACTCGGTGCACTGAGCATTTCAAATAGGATTATTTCAAAAATGGTTAATCCTACCGACTTCAGCAAAGGTATACCTTTTTCAAATAAAAGTCGATTATTTCGATAGTCAGATGGATACACTAAGCTGCAATATAGTTCTGCCATTTAAAAGAAACATGGTGTGTCAAAATTAGAAACAAATTTGAATTTCTGACCTGTTAAAATCCCTGATTTACAAATTTTATGTAAATATTTGGATTTCTTAAGAAGTTATTTACAAATATCGAATATAAAATTTTAATTTTGACACCCTGTATCTTTTTTATTATGCTACTTAGGATATAGGTATGTTAGGTTAAATCGACTTATTTTCACCTAAGAAATCTATGGTTTCATTTTTGCTACTTCATTTAAAAACACGCTATATAGCGACATATCCATTCATTTAAAAAAATTTCTTTAAGTTAGTCATGAAATTGAAACAAATGCAAATATGGGGTCAATGTACCTTAACAATAGCATGAACCAAGAAACGTAAATTAATGAACTACAAAACAAGCTACTTCAAAAATGGACTTCTATTACCTGGTGTTAATTTGTCCGGAATTATTCTAGTTCCCGTGGGATATACAGGGTGATTCAGTCATAATGTCATTACTTGTAAACTCATTTTGAAAGACCTAAGAAATATAGAAAATCGAAAAAAAAATGTTTACTCTACTTTTTAAATTGAAGCAAATCAACCAATAACCCCCGGTAATACAGCGCTCTGTATTGACAACAATTCCCAGCGATCAATGTCATATTTGCGTTGCCACATCTAAAGGAGTATGCTGAATTTTCTTACTAGTAGCACCTATTAACCATGCAAAATGTTTTGGTAAGTATAAGTTTCAGACGTCAAATTTCATTAAAAGAAAATAAATAAAGCACAGGTATTTATTTACCTGTTTGAATTTACATTCCAAAATCTATAATCAAAAAAGCACACCGCATTTTATCAAATAAAAAAGTCAGAACACTAAATAACGCCCGAACATACAAACCTTAACCTCAGATGCACACACACAAAATTAGGTCTCTTTTTCAGCAAGAACAATTTGCGATTGCAGAATGCAGATATCCCAAAACAAGGTCTGGAGCACGTCTGGACATTCCGCGAAACTATTACGAAAAAACGTACGACACTAAATAATGACACTCTCCTAAAAGAATTTTTGATAAAGTTTTCGTTAGTTCTCTATTGGTAAGAGACACAATTAAGAACTTATGCTATAAGTTTAAAGTACAAATGCGTCAGCAATTTAAAATAAGTCTTCAAATTCGTTTTAAAGAGTCTCAAACAAAAAGCGCTTAAATAATGATTTATTTTTAAATATATATAAAAATAAATAAAAATTAATAAGTATCAATAACAATATTGTAAATATAGCATTTAGTAACGAGAATACTGTTAAAAAATTGTTCACAAATTGCAAAGAAGAAACACCAAAAAAAATTTAAAAGTAATGTTATGTGTAAAATTCCTTGTTTACAATGTAGAAACGACTATATAGGACAAGCTGGTAACTTCTCAAAAAGAATTACAGAACATAAAAATAGTAGAAAATCGTTGAATTTGTTGAAGGATAACAAAACTGCTCTTGCTGAACATGTACAGAGGTTCTTACATAATTTTGATTTTGATTCCACGGAAGTGGTAGGAAGCATTAAAAATTATAAAAAAAAACGTTTATTGCTCGAAATTGCGTAAATAAAAAGCAAGATTTTCAGAACTTGAACACTTCATATTTTGATTTAATTAGCAGAATCATATTAAAATAATAATTATTGTTTTTTTTAATAGACACTTCTTAATCTATCTCAATGTATTCTGACTATATATATTTTTCAGAATTTTTTAATTATCACTAGGTTTTTATCATAAAAACTATAGGGATCAAAAACACTGAAGTTTAGGCGACAGAACTTTTAAGACTTCTATTTAATAATTTTAATTTATTGTTGTATTTCCGTTAGTAGACACATGTTGGATTTAAATTTTATTAATCTATATATCCTATTATTTCGTAGATTTTTGACAATAGAAATCAAAAACCAACTGTAAGTATAGTCATAATTAATGTAAAAATTGTTAAATTATTTAATTTTAATATAGTTACTTTTACAAAAATTTATAATTCTGTTATTATAAAAACATTATATTTCCACTTTTATCATTGTAGTGGCCTGAGGAAGACTAGCCGAAACGTGGGCAATTTTGAAAATTGTTTTTCACATTTTGACCTGAAACCAACTAAGTATACCCCCACTAAAAAATAAACAAATTTTTAATTTATAAATTCAGTTTTAATTAAAAAAATGTGAAAATTTAACTTTTTTATATGATTAATTTATTACAAATGCAGTTGAGAAACTGCTTTAAAATTTTTCTCCACAGGGTGATCCAAAAAATCAAAAAAAAAAATATTTTGAATGTACAGGGGAAATACAATTTTGTAAAAAGAAAATCAAAAAGTTCGAAAATGATTTACTAAATGATATACTTCTGCTCGACACTGAAAACTGACCCACAGTAAAAATTGATAAGACGGCAAAGCATGCAATCGGCGACCAGACAAAAAATGGAAAGTAATTATCAAGGAAAGAAATAACATTTTATAACACCTATTTTATGCAGCAAATGCAACTGCTTTTGCCGCTATCGTTGTATTAAATAATAATGTATTAATATAACTAATATGTCGCATTAATTAATAAAATAGTTTGACTTGCCTGATGTTCTACAAACTTACGCAACTATGATACGTTGGGTAAATCATCAATAGTAGGTATCTACTTCGGTCCGATGTACTTCATTTTTTAAAAACTCCCACGTAAAGAAGTCTAAATAATTTAAAATCCGGAGATCGTTGCGGCCATGGTACCGGTCCTCCTCGTCCAATCACTTGGTGTTAATGCTTAGACACGCTATAGATGGTATGGATATAATTGAACCGTGGACGACCTGGACCTCCATCTCTTCCGCGATTGGGTTTCAAACATCCATCCCGTTGCTCTCACTCCATATCGGCATTACCGAGAAATCGCTCTGCTAAAGCATTTTCAATTCACCCTAAGGCGGTCGTTTCTAGGACAAATAATCATATCTAAAGATGCACAAAAAAAAAGACACAGTAGGTGGAGGTCCTTATTAATGTAGTACTAAAATATAATGCTAAAATTGAATCATTTTCTTTAACTTTTGAAGGGGAGATGTGCTAGAGAACATGAAAAACCGTGAATTTGTACCTTATCGCTGTGTTCTATACAGCATGAAAAATACTCGATAATTTACATAAACTCAAGTGTTACTTGTTTTTTAAAAGAATTCTGCGGGATGTGATAATGTTTATAATGTTGTATACAATTTTTTCAATGTGCAGTTGACTTCTACAAATCAGGAGATTTTATGTTAAAACATGAAATGAAATGAAAATTATGCTCTTTTTTATTATTCTAAATGACTTATCAGTCTGGAAATTGTTTTATATCCTGGAGAAAACTTGTATAATTGACATAGTGAAGAGATATTCTTTCTAACTTGCTCAGATTTTTTTTAGACTGTCTCAACAAACAACTCAAATTAGTTGAAAATTTGCCTATAAAAATGGTGCCCTTAATTAAAACCATAGCCACCAACTTCGAGTTACTATACATGCATTCATGCATGCCATTTTTGATGATTGATAAACTAATGTAAATACTTGCTTCACAAAAAAACTTATACAGTAGCCCAGCGATGTAAAGGTTGAAATTTTCAATAATGTTTTACTCGGCAATTATAAGGATTTTACAAAATTAGTGTTTACGATATCGACTCCACTGTTCATGACCAATCTATTTCCAAATTTTTTTCTGTATATTACCCAGATTGTAAGCGATGTTATAAATTTGTTTAAATTTATTTTTATATGTCATGGCCATGGCATATTTTTATTCACAAAAACGTCTCTCTAATTCTTCTAAGTCACCCTCAGTGGCATATACATCATTAGATTTGTGACAGTCTGTCAAAAGCTGTCGACGAACGCTCTAAAATCATTTTATAACTGGCGTCTTAACGTTTTATTTCTTGGTATTTGCTAGCTGAATACCGTATTAATTACTTAAATAATTGATGCTCTAACAGTATCCAAGAGCCGTTGTTAAAGAGCAGTCTGTTAAGGCCGGGGTAGGGTTAAGAAATTAATTATTGAGAACTCTAGTAGATTGAGTTTAATATTTGATAGCCGAGCGTACTTGAAAATCTACAACTTATGTTATTGATTAGTCTGAAATTATCGCCGATGAAGTTGGGTTTTTATCCTCGAAAAACAAACCAGCTATTATCTGCAGCGCAGGGAGCGATCTAAATTAATATATAAAAAGCGCAGCTTTAATGGAATTGAATTAAAAGTGGAAGATTAAAACTAATTTATGTGAATAAATATAATGTTAACGTCAGCCATTAAAAAATAATTTGTACCGAATTTGCATATTTATTGAATACGTCAACGCAGTAGCAGATGTATATATCAGTTTTACCAATTTTACATTCTTCGTTCAGGTTACTTGTGTTACTTCAATCAATGTAAATGACGCACAGCGGGCGCATCTCTTCAGGAGAAAATGAGAAATGCAAAGTACTTAAATCATAAGTCATAAGTATATTTCTTTCGCCTGTAGACTAGAAGAACACTACAACAACTAATGAATTTACATAGCTAAATGTTATTGATAATTATTATGTTTTGTGATATTAAAATATGTAAACAGGCATGATTTTTTTCTAAATTGTTGATGAACATTTGGAAAAATGTTTGAAGTTGGTTGAAGAAAGGTGACGGGGATAATCATAATACACCTAACTTACCAAACCTAACTCCTAGAAGGCGCTACGTACCTACTCTACTTTGAAATGTTGAACAAATTCTTAATAAAAAAAGTATATCTCTTTCAAGTTCCCAAATTGATACAAATAGTTTTAGAAGAGCGCAAATATAAAATTCCATGACACTAGTTTAATATTGACTCATCTTTGTCTTCACATTTTATTTAGTCTTAAAGGTCTAGTCCAAACAAGTTTAAATTTTGTAACGTGTTTGGAGGCCAACGAGCCAACTGTAATAAAAAAAAATAAAGACCATTGCATCAACAAAAAAGCAATGTAGAAGCGAATGGTCCAAGAGCAATACACATTGCAAACAAAAAGGTTGTGAACATTAGAAAAAAAAATCTGGAGGAATTTAAATCAGTTTGCTTAAATAAAATGTACAAAATACACTTTTCTTGCATACAAAGACTAATTTGTCTATGAAAGTTGAACTGAATTCTTCTCCGTCTGCATCCGTTCTTAAAATATGGGCAACATTTTCATTTGTATTCGTCCCCACAACTCTTCCTCGGTATTTCTATGGTATGCTCTATAGAACAAGTTCCTCATAGAAAATAATGGAACGGTGTTAGATCCATGCTTAATTTTCTCTACCGATTCATTTACTTAGAAATTTCAATGATTCCGAACAAACTGGAATGTTTGTAAGACGGATTGCAAGAGATCATACGAAGTGTTTTGTTCAACTATTTTCGACAGGTCAACCTTTATGTACATCAAAACGGAAGTTATTTTGACAATCTAAGTAAATTGAATTGAGTTATTCCAGATCTTCTTTACTTACTTACTTCTAATTTCCATCATTCTTTACAATTTTTATTGTTCGTGGTACATTCCTGTCGTTATTGACCTATTAGTCTTTAAATTTTTAATTTGAACCAGTTCTAAGACCGGATAAACTGTGAAGGAAGATAATGGCGAATTTATGAAATGAAACATTTAAATCTTGATCATCTCATAAACGGTTGTTCAAAATGGCATTTACCAAGTGTCTTTATTTTAGGAAAAGTGCACACAGCAGTTACAGCCATTTTAAATGCATTTAAAGTGCTGTAGATGGTACTCTCGACAATTTGAATTAAATTCGAGACCAGATCTCAGTATATCATGCCCGAAAACTTTTCTACACCGAGCTGTATGTATGCATTTATTACAATTAATAATGAAGTTATTGACGAAAATTGTAGCTTAAATATATTGTCTCTCGGCAGCTAACGTTTGGGCTAATGTATTTGGAATTTCATTTGGAGTCATTTATGTTAACCCTATGTATAACTCTTAGAAATAGTTAGGTTGATTTAACACATATGCCTATATAATTGGTGCATAGAACTCCAAACTTTTAATAAAAATTATCTATTATTTATGATGAAAATGAAAATTGTCTCCATTTGTTTAATGCACACATAATTTTCGCCTTCGTATTCATGATTATATACACGCCGCAAAAATGAATTATGGGTGCCATCTTCATAAGCGTATTCTATTCGTTATCTCAATTCCTCCACAGTATTTACATAAAATAAAAGGTTTAGATAATCCCAAAAGAAAAAATCACAAGGAGTTAAATTTGGAGAGCGTGCAGGCCAATCAAACATCCAAGGCAATTAAGAAGAACGTGTTCTTGACTTATACGAGATAGTCATGTCTTTTTTCAAAAGTTTGGAACCAATTTTTGTTCAATCAACTTATTTTTAAAAGTTTTACATCCTGTTAAAATAAATGACTCAAGTTTGGAAACATTCTGTATAAACAGATATTCAGCAACTATTTCGAAGAAAAAGTTAAGCAAACCATATTTCACTCCAAATAAGTCATCGATAGAGCAAATCTAGAGTAATCTTGGAAAAAAATACCTATGTGATTTTTTTTATATCTAGGTTTGATCAGTGGTTAATGTGAACTATACCAATAGCAGGAAATATTGTATGGAGTTTGTCTTGTTTGTAGGTAAACCCCTTCAAATCTTATACCGGGTGTTCCCTCTAAGACTTTCAGTGCGAATATCTCAGAAACCATCATAGCCAGTGCGACGAAATTTGGTATACAGACACTAGACGGGGCGTAGAATCTGATGATAACATAAATTTTTATACAGGGTGTTCCATTTTCCAAGAAATCGATTTAATTTTGATTTTTTGGTTGTCAGCCTTGCTAAAACTTATGTTTAAATTTAAATATACTTAATTATGAACACATTCTGATAAATAAACATTCAAAAATTTCAAAATTTAACATAAAAAACGCCTCCAAAAAGTACCCAAATTTCATTGTTTTGTCATGTAAAATGTGTATAGCCTTGAGCCAGACTTACACAGAAGAAACTAACATCGGTGAACGTCAAAACTATGAATTGTCATTGAATTGTCAAATATTAATGGCATGAAGTATTTTATTTTACATAAATAATGCTAAATAATGGATTTAATGCAATTTACGTATGCACAATGGTGTTATTGAGACTTGTCGATAAAAATTTAGACTTGAGTTGAGGGTTTTGGAGCATTGGGGTCGCCGTGCCGGCGCAGTCTACCGCTACAGCTAGAGTTGCAGCGTGAATATTGTGTAAAATATCTGGATATTTTTAAATTATTCCATTATAATGTACTAAAACTCAGTAAATTGTTTTTTTATGTTACTACAGTGTACAATAATAATTAGGTACACGTATTTTTTATGACAAAATAATTTACAAAATTGTGTAAGTACCTAAAGAATATCCCTGTTTTTCAACTGCTGTAATAATTGTTGATTACTTATTTAGCAACAAATAAATTCAAACAAAACCATTTCTAAAACTTTTAATTATAATGTGAACGTGTTTGTCGTTGAAAGTCAGATCTGAACATACTCTAGCCCCCACAAAATGAAATATTACGAAAGCATAACCTAGAAATGATTGATTCTTGTATCCACATATTTCAGCACTTCTTTCTGATGGATTAAGAAGAACTCTACATCTGTAAAATAGTAAACAATGAACTACAATTTCTGTTATTTCATGACACAGAACTAAAATAAAGCAACTGGTTTTTGCTAGGAAGAATCACCTGCAAATGTACTATACCCAGTAGGTACCTGTCAAATAGTCATTTAAAGCTAAATAATAATTTGTAATTATTGCTTTTATCTTTCAGTTGTGTGTGTGCAGTGCTACAAATTACATTGAAACCACCAGAAAGAATAAGCGAAAAATATTCCAGACATTTTCTTGGAAATAATTATAAACATGGAATGATGGATAATATTATAAAGAAGTCTCTAACTCACTTTCTTTGAAGAGTATTCTATAAGATATTAAATTCAGTTGTTTGTCGTGGGTTTTAATATTTCTAAATAAATAAAATTAAAAAAAATAAACTAATTTCATAATCTATGTACAGTATGAAAACATCTCGTTAGAATATCTTAAAAATGTTGAAAGCTAACTGTTGTTACAATATACACAGCATAACGTAATAAGGTAGGTATCGAACAATGAAATGGCAAGATTTGTTTCTAATCGTACATGCATGACCATCCCTCAGATTGAACGTTGCTCTGTAAAAGAAATTAGAATACAGAACAAGTGCTTAATATAAAATCAGATGTAATAATGTAAATTTATTTTATTGTTAATTAATCAAGCAACGCATAGTCATTTAAAGCTAGACAGTAATTTGTAATTATTTATTATTTTTATCTTTCAGGTATGTGTGTAGTGCCACAAATTACATTGAAACAAAACGATTCGTAAAATAGGACACCAAACATAATGAACGAAAAATATCACACAGACATTTTGTTAGAATTAATTTTATACATGAAATGATGGATAATATAAAGAAGTCCCCTAACTCACATTCGAGAGTATTTTACAATAACAAAATTTTCAAAAAACAAGACTAAACAAGTGATTGTTTATATTTTATTATACCTAGCTATGATTCACTGTAATCAGCATAATTTTAATTAAAGTAATACGTACCTACATTGTGGCTTATTTTTTAATTAGTAACTAAATTGAATAACTTGACCCTTCATCTTTAAGTATTAATTAATATTATAAGTATTATTTCTGAAACATTTCTGTTTAATAATTTGGGTAGAATAAAAAACAACAAATACAGACTTTAATTTATTAACAATAAAATAAAATTACATTAAGTAATCTAATCTCTTCTACAGAGCAACGTTCAATCTGGGGGATGGTCATGCATGTACGATTAGAAACAAATCTTGCCATTTCAATGTTCGATACCTACCTTATTACGTTATGTTGTTTAGCTTTCAACATTTTTTAGATATTCTAACGAGATGTTTTCATACTGTGCATAGAATTATGAAATTGAACTAAACTGAATTTAATGTCTTATAGAATACTCTTCAAAGAAAGTGAGTTAGAGACTTCTTTATAACATTATCTATCATTCCATGTTTAGAATTATTTCCAAGAAAATGTCCGTAATATTTTTCGCTTATTGTTTCTGGTGTCTGTTTTAATGTAATTTGTGGCACTGCACTGAAAGATAAAAACAATAATTACAAATTATTATCTAGCTTTTTTAAATGACTATTTGATAGGTACCTACTGGGTATGGTACATTTGCAGGTGATTCTTCCTAGCAAAAACCAGTTGCTTTATTTTAGTTCTGTATCATGAAATAACAGAAATTGTAGTTCATTGTTTACTATTTTACAGATGTAGAGTTCTTCTTAAACATAAGTACATAAGTAGTGCTGAAATATGTGGATACAAGAATCAATCATTTCTAGGTTATGCTTTCGTAATATTTTCTTTTGTGGGGCTAGGGTAGGTTCAGATCTGACTTTCAACGACAAACACGTTAGCATTATAATAAAAAAAGTTTTAGGAATCGTTTTGTTCGAATTTATTTGTTGCTTAATAAGTAATCAATAAATACAGCAGTTGAAAAAGAGGGATATTCTTTAGGTACGTACACAATTTTGTAAATTATTTTGTTATAAAAAATACGGGTACCTAATTATTATGTACACTGTAGTAACATAAAAAAAACAATTTACTGAAGTTTTATTACATAGAACAATTTAAAAATATCCAGATATTTTACACAATATTCACGTTGTAACCGTAGCTGTAGCGGTAGACTGCGCCGGCACAGCGACCCCAATGCTCCAAAAGGCTCAACTTAAGTCTAAATTTTTATCGACAAGTCTCAATAACACCATTGTGCATACGTAAATTGCATTAAATACACTATTTAGTGTTATTTATGTAAAATGAAATACTTTGCCATTAATATTTGACAATTCAATGACAATTCATAGTTTTGACGTTCACCGATATTAGTTTCCTCTGTGTAAGTCTGGCTCAAGGCTATACACATTTTACATGACAAAACAATGAAATTTGGGTACTTTTTGGAAGAATTTTTTTATGTTAAATTTTGAAATTTTTGAATGTGTATTTATCAGAATGTGTTCATAATTAAGTATATTTCAATTTAAACATAAGTTTTAGCAGGGCTGACAACCAAAAAATCAAATTTAAATCGATTTCTTGGAAAATGGAACACCCTGTATAAGAATTGATGTTATCATCATCAAATTTCGTCGCACTGGCTATGATGGTTTCTGAGATATTCGCACTGAAAGTCTTAGAGGGAACACCCGGTATAAAGGTAGCAAATACCGGAAAACATTTGTTAATAAAGCATCGAGCTTATTGGCTTCGATATCAAACCGCGTGTTAAATAATATATTAAACTGAGGTTTAAAGTTTACACAAGTAATGGAACTGCCTAGGTATCGATCAAGATGTAATAACACTAATCCCGTTCAAAGTTGCACTACCCATTTCTTATTTATGCCACGACAAAGCAATATTTTTTTTGTTGCCATCCTTCTTCTATAAAGTAATGTTTGTGTTCTGTAGACGATAAATATTGCTCTTACAGCGCATTCATATGAAAACCCGAGAGCAATGCACTTAAAAATTACATTTTATTTTTAGTTTGTCTGGTAGGTATTTATTTATAATTAAAATATTTATGGCCCGTCTCATACTTGGCTCGGGATTTTAAAAGTTTTTTAATCGCTTTTTACGTAGGTTTCTTTATTGAATTATATTTCATTGCATTAGCAGGCTTAAAGTTCGAGCAGTTTTAATATAAAATTTACTTTTATTATCTTTTCATTTCGGCATGCAAAAAATTTTAATGCAGAAATCTTATGTTATTTTTTTAGATGTATCGTAATAAAATGCAATACAATTTAAGCCTGGGGAGTGTAACTAAGGATCACTGTCAACTGAGTTACCTTTTTATGGAAATCATTTATTTACCAGCTATTATTGAACGTTGTGTAAAATGTAAAGCCGCGTAGGCACATGTAACAAAACCTTGATGCGTAACTGCGTCTCAAACAGGGTCAAAGTAGGTCATGATTGGCGGAAAATTTCTCCGAACCGAACTTCGTTGCGTCGCGAACATTTTGATGTTTCCATTGTTGTGTACAGTTGGGAAATGTTAGGAAAAAAATCAATGTCCACACTTTGGGTAACCGCATACCTATAGTGGCATGCTCTGATATGAAGTAGAAATACCGACAACTACTGGAAACGCCGCGAACCTTGATGCGAACCTGTTCGTTGTGATGCGTCGAGGTTACAGGGTCCTGTTCACACGGTCGTGTTGAAGTTACACGACGAGGTTTGTGATGTGGTTCTGTTTCAAGTGAGTATGCGGCTTAACATTGTATATGCATACATTTTATGTAGATGTACACTGGTAATATTTTGTCAATATATTTTTCTAAATATTGTGATTTCAACTGAAATCGCGGTGTGAATGGGTTTAGACGTTATTTCCGTATTTTAGATGAAACTGTTTTAAGGTATTGTAAATATTAATATTATTATTTATTAGTTTTAATAGTTACTTATTTGTTGTTATTTTATTTGTTGTCCTACTCGGCCTGGCGGCAATTTCACGTCGCGTGCAATAAACACTTTTTGTATGGGTTGCATGCAATATTTTTTCTACGTTCATGGAGAAACCAAAATTTTTTTATTTAGATGACACTAAGTGTAGGAAAATATGACATCAATATTAGAACTGAATATATCTTCTGAAAAAACATCTTACTTTCTTATTTGGTGTTATATAACCATTATATCTAATTCACTTTCAAGAATTCATAAAGTACTGTTGGAAATACCGGGTTGGTAATTTTAATTCATGGCAAATCGAACATGATTTGTTTCCGTACCTCTGTAATCCGAAAGTTGCCCCTATGGATTGAACAAAGCCCATACACTGATACAGCACTTCCCTCGTATTATGGCAAAATTCATCAAGGCCCTGAATTCCGGACATAATTTATCCTAGATATAAAAAATCAATTTAAAACATGTACAAAGAATTATATCAATTAGCGGTTACCTATATTTGTTGTTGGAATTTTTAAAATCTTATTCTCGTTTTAAATAAATAGCTTTATATTGTTATTTTCTATAAAAGCCAAATTATCTTATTGTCTAAAAATTAATCATGTCATAAGTAAAGATAAGTTAAATTTAGTATTTTTATGTACCAAAGCTGTGGCGGAAAATGTATGCCCTTTGCACCACAGTATTAAAATTTTTGTTGTACTCACTAATAGAATCAACGTCTCATTCAATCCGGTCTGGACAGAAATTGACATTACCGAGTGCGATTTGAGTGAAATTTCACTTATTTTTTTTTTACAGTGTATAGGGTCTACATCTAAACTTACCCTAACCGTACCTAACAGGAAAACAACTGAAAATACAAATTTAACTTAAAATTTAACATAGAATTTATAAATGGAAGAATATACAGGGTGTAAAGCCATGCTGACGTTGATAAATAACCAAATTTTCAAAATCAAAATGTAGATATATTTTTTTAATATATGTGTGATATACTGTATTTAAGGAAACCCATCCTCTCATAATTGTTACAATTTGGAGTGGAATAATTCTTGGAATTTTATTAGTTATAGGTCCGTTTTAAAAACTATATCTGTGCGTCTCGAATGTAATTTTATAAATAAATAAAATTTAAAACTAATAGATTTTAAGTACGTGTTTTGATATGATTTTCAGGTTTTTTCTGACATGACTGAAGACATTTTAACCTATTGTCTGAAGCTATTTATTTGTGGCATAATTTTAGTTTTTTTTTAATTTTTAATTTTTCAGAAGTGTGGCAAAAAACCAATAAAACTAAAGAAAAATTTTAAAATCATTGACAATTTTTTTGAATGCCAACTGCAACTATTCTCTTCAGATTCTTAAATAGGATAATTTTTTGAATATTTAACACTAAAAGCAATATCAGACATTCAAAATATACTCTCTTCTCTGCTGGACAATATCCAAGCCAATCGATAAACTTCATTCGCACGTTTTCATCCATTTCAGGGATAATTTGCATGCACTCCACTTTGGATCGTCTCTTTTAACGCTTTCAAATTATCTTGTTTGTCAGCATACACTTTTGATTTTAACGCCACAAAAAATAATCTAACGGAGTTAGATCTGGCAACCGTGGAGGCCATTTGAAAATCACAAATTCGGGAACCAATTCAAATTGGAGAATTTCAAGATCTTTGTCCAGTTAGAGACCAAACAAAATATGAGCCTATTACTCTTCCTCTTACTATTATTACACGCCCTTTTTTAATTTTTCACTGTACAGACTGAGCCTCCATCATCCAGTTCAGGTTCTTTGTTGTCAATACCATATACCTAAACTAAATGTAGCTTTATTAGAAAAAATAATGTTCTTTACTAAATTAATATTTCGATTACACAATGTGTAACAAGAAAATATGTGGATTTTCTTCCACGGAAAGTACAACTTTGAGTTGGTAATTTTCTTCTCTAACAGGACGGCCAGACTTAGTCAAGTCCAAATGACCATGACCAAATTCTTTAAATTTTGCTTCCATTCTACTGACCTACCGTTTGCGAAATGGGAGGACGATTAGGATGGATTTCACAAAGAACTAAGCCGCTTCTGCTTGGGTGAGCGTTCTGTCACCAAACCCAACCATACAGTATTTCAATTTTTTTTTCGTTTTTACTTTAACATTTTTAAAACCCACTTTCAATGGTTTAAAGGTAAAAAGACTACTAACGAAAAATTCGTAATCAGAAAAAATGTCACAAAAAATGGAATTTATGAAAAAAAATCTCTTATGGTACTCATCCGCTTTGTTAGTGTTTTATACTTCTCTTTCAGAAACTTAAGACAACAGTTGGGTTGCCGTTTAAAAAATTGTCAATGACGTCACAACTATACTTCAATAATGTCTGAAAAGACCCGAAAACTATATTAAAACATGAAATTTAATTAGAATATCTCGGCGCGTCTTGACGATTTTGTGTAAAATTAATTCTTTAAGTTCTATTGAATTTATCATTACATTCGAGGCACACTGTGGATATTATAGTAGTCGATAATGAGAGTTGTATGTATGTTAATATTTAATATTCTTCAAAACTGCAGTATTGTACATAAATTAAATTATTAGAAAACCAGCACGGTTCTTTATTACTCCCTCTGTTCCTGTTTCCCTCCCGTTTTTTTTTTTCTCGTCTGTAAATAGGTATGGACATTTATTTGAAAATTTATTATTTTATAGAGGTACAGTGACTGAAAAAATAATGCATTGATTAAATATTGATATTTTAGCGGCTCTAAAAACTGTGTGTAAAATTCTAGAAACGTACACCTGTGTAAATAGCTAGAATATGATTTAAATTTTTTAAAAATTGCCATGTGCTTTTCCCGTCACCGGACATTAAATAATACATAGAAAAATGCAGCAGTTTAAAGTAAAATGTTAAATATCCTTTTAATTTGCTTGTTGGTATAATTTGCATATTAATAATCGATATCCAAAATGTCTTGTAATTTTTATAAATCCGATGATAAAAGTTTAATGTAATTTTCAATTTGATATGCACGACAGACATGCAAATACATCAGAAATAAATACGGTTTCTGGTATTAATTTAAAAATCTATACTTGGTGAATCTTTAAAATGTTTTTACACTGAAAAAATTGTACAACTTATAATTAACAAGCCCCATTTTCAGACCATATTTATTTATCAGTAATATACTAAATTATAATTAACAAATTTTATTCAATATGAATAATTCCTCTTAATTTTTTAGAATGATATATGTATCTAAAACAAAATATATATTCCAACTGTATTTAGGTATTTACTAAGAACATCATATATTATTAAATATCTGAGAATGTATTTATACATATGATATAATATATTAGTTAGTGATTAAAAATCAAAAATTATTTTTACTTAATGAATACATGTTCTCTATTAACATGCAAACAATAATTTAGATAAATATATGTTTACCAATATTTAATAATAATATATTCTTTAAGAATATCCGATCATGAGTAAGCTCAGTTATACTATTTTATTCGCGTAGCCACAAGAAAGACACAAGACCTACGTCATTTGCTTACATTTGCTACCATCCCTCCACCTTTAGCTTCTAGTCAGTCTCTTGTCAGTTTAGTGCTAGCCCAGGTTGTGTGGTGTATGGGTATAAGGAGGTATATTATGTGTTGTATAAATAAATTGCATAATGGAATATGTTAAAACGTAAGTAATTATAACATATACATGTATAAAAATTTTAATGTAATGTACCTATATTAAATACTGGGGAAAACATCGAAATGGTAGGCTTGTTCTATTTTGCAAGATTAGATATGTAGGACCTATTTTTCTGTATCAATTACCTACTATTATTATTTTTATATTTTTAGTGGATAGGGTACCTACTATAATTTTTTGTATGATATAAGACCTTTTAACTTATAGGTAGAGCCAAATTTCTATATCCGTGGAATATGTGAAATTATAATTAATATTTACAACATGCATGAAATTATCAATGTTTGACTAATATCATTTTATTTTTCCTGAAAAAAAAATCATACAAATATTTTGCTATATTAAATGTTTTAAGAAAATTCTACGTAGTCATAGATAAAATAGGTATTTTAAGCACTATCTTTTATTTATCAATAAGTCATATGTCACTGTTAATGTGAAATTAAGGTAAGATATCAAAATACTTTAACTCTGTATTTTTTTAAATATATTTTAGCAAATCATATAAATGACTATCCTATTAAGATGTTTGACATCGAGTTCTTCACAATTTAAGGAAGTGGTATCCGAATTGGATTTTGATCTTTTAGAAGCCTGTGAACCGATGATGTTTCAACCCTAGGTTTTACAGTTGTCTTGTGTATTGTGAATGTATTTATATCTACAGATAATGAAACATATTTATAAGATAGATACTATTAATGTAATGTAATACACATGTAAAATAATGTTTAATGTATAGATATGTAATAAAACACTATTAATTAAAAATATTTTTATTCTTAACATTGACCAAAAGAGATCGTAATAGAAAATATACATAATTTGAATAGCAATAACATTAATTTCATTATGACATACAAGGTATTCTGTAATAATATAGGATCTATTAATACTCAAAAATAACTTACAGTATCATATAGCAAATATTTTTGCTACTAATATGTCTTTTAGTTTTTAGAATACATTTATGGTATTAAATAATAACACATATAGTTATTATTAAAATACCTTTATTAAATGTAAATAATGATCATTCAAATATATACTCAATTGATAATAAATAAATATATATTTAGCCATATTTTAGTATATAGTAAATTTATTGTTAAGAAGTCTAATTGCTAAGAAATAGATAGTTTTTTCAGTGTAGAAATTAATATTCCATGGAAGCATGTCTCTTGTATATAAATTAATTTAGCAGGAATATTTCTGGACAGTTATGTAGGGAATTAATAAGTGGCAGAGAGTAAATAAGGCAGGATGTAAACTCGGCAAGGTGATATAAAATTAGTGTCTTTAGAGTGTACTTTAAACAGCAATGTTAATATTAAACAATACATCCAAGGCACCATTTCTCAGGCCATTCTCAAACAATTGAATTATTTACCGAACGGATTGGCATAGAAGAGCGAACTCTATTCAAATTGCACCTTTAATATTGTATAAATGAAGTGAAATAATTCATAAGTTTGTAGTCTGCGCGTTTAGGGTTATTTACAATGCACAGGGAAATATTTATGAATCTCTTCTTGAGGAAGGATTGCCCGTGTTGTCTTATTGTAGAAGTTTGATTCCTTCTATTAATTATTAACGAAGGGATTTCTAGCAATTTGTTAATGCATTACTTAGTTTGGATATGTCTCTCCTCCCAAAACCTTTCCTGAATTATTTGCACACTACCATGAAATTTACATGATGTTCGTTACATGACCCGATTCAAAATATAATCAATTCTTGTTTGTTCGTGATTTGGTCAAAGTGCAATTGTTCACAGATGGAATTTCGATTGTGAGTAAGACGTACAAAGGACTAATCTTTTGTTTGTCATTATTATTGTGACAAAATTGTCCAATTTTGTCTTCTAATCTGAATATGTAAAGTCATTCCATTGTTATGGCAAGTTTAATATAAAAATTCCCGCGAAGAGGAAACTTTACAATAGCAACATTTAAATTCATTTTTTATTCCTGATCTACGGAAAACCATATTGGCTTCTGCATTTTTCTGATCAATAGCTGCAAAAAAACACCGCATTGTAGTTGACATTGTTGACAGATGTAAGCAACCTAAGCCATCTCAGTCGATGCTTATCATAGACGCAGACTTTCCACAGGAAAAGAGGGTTTTGCTCCATTTACATACACAAATTTAATTTGTATGACACAATTTTTGTCAAATGTAATAGATAACTAAGGCCATGTTGACGTTATTTACACGGATTTTTCAAAGGCGTAATAATATGTGGTTTATAAGATAACCAGAACATTATTGCGTAAGTTATCTAGTTATGGATTTACTGATATTGCATTACAGTTAGGTCAAAAATTCAGGGGCTTATTCTGTGGCCAGAAATAAAGGTATTAAATTATACAAATGTGGGATCTTAGAACAGCCATTTTCCAGCTACAGCCTGTCAAAAATTATAAAATCCATTTTTAAACTGCTTGAGATAATTTAACAAAATTTGATGTGCTTGATAGCAGATATGAAACAAAAACTCTCAGCTTTAAAAACTTACCAATCCAAAGAAAGTATATCACCTTCTATAATATTAGAAATAATATAAGTCATATATGCGCCATTGCTATTACCTTCACTCTTTATTTCTTTATACTTTTTTATATTTCAAACCGATTAACAACAAAATTGATTTATTTGATCAAGTGCATTTTTAGGCATTTTCTTAAACATATCTTAGCCAGGCCATGCAACACAATAATAATAAGAAGCTGTCATCTTTTTTAATATTATGTATTGTCAATTTAAGCTTTTTTTAAAAGATTAAGTTTTAATAATGGCTTATGCATATTCAAATGCTGAAATGGCCAATATGGTTTACATTTATAGCCTGGCAGATGAAAATAGTACGGAGCAAATTTATATGGAAAGATTTCCAGATCATCAAACTCCAAATCTAAGAATATTCAGAAATGTTCATTTCAATAAGGTATACAATTCCTGGAAGTGTTAGAACGCCTGAATTGAAAGAAGTTATTCTACATGAAATTGAAGGAGACCCAAATATTAGTACTAGGAAGATCGCTGCAAATTTTAATGTGAATCATAAATTAGTTTGGTACGTTCTGAAGCATCAACACGTTCGCGTCAAGAATTCAGACGTCTTACGTCATGGTTGACATTAGACAATTGTCTTTATTGTCAACGTAACTTTCGATATTTGATCGCGTTAAAAACAACAATTTTTTTGCAATTTAGTGCAATATACAGGGTGTTCAGTAAAGAATGGGCCAAACTTCAGATGTAAATAGTTTGGATACATCAACAAGGTGTACCTTTGCTAACTAGAAAAGATAGGGAAGAAAATTTTTTCAGTCCAAAATGAGATACAGTGTAGCACAAAAAAATCATAGCGATTTAAAGGGATCCAAACCATCGTTGGTGGCGCCCTCTAGCAGATACACCAAAATCGTCAACATATTCCAATTTCTAGTCCCAAGAAACCTCCCTATATCAAATTTCATAAAATACGGTCGATGCAATCGAAAAATAATAAAGAAAATGTGATTTATTTTTTCAAATTTGACACCCTGTACCTCCGTTAGTATCAACTTTTAGATTAAGGTAAGTTGAGTTAATTCAGCTTCCTTTTATCCAAGCTATCTATATCTGAAGTTTGACTCATTCTTTACTGAACACCCTGTATAATGCAAACATTTTGTGTAGGACATCATTTTATTACTCTCAGTTGCAGTTCCTTAAATATTTTGAAAATATAATGAATTATTCATTGGTTCGTATAACGTAAGTCGTCTGAATTCTTGACGCGAGACCGTATCACATACAAAGTGTTCAAGCCTTACTGCCGCAAGAGTATCCTGCTCGCCTACAATTTTACCACTGGATTTTGTAAAAAGTTCAACAGAATGTTAACTTTACCGCTAGCATATTATTTAGCGACGAAGCTAATTTTTCCGGAGATACTATAATGAACTTCCACAATAAACACGTTTGGTCTGATGAAAACGTTAATACCATAATGTAATCTCGATTTTAACATCAGTTTTATTTGAATGTATGGGTGGATATTATTGGAAATTTTTTACTTTTTACCAAGAACTTTAACCGATGTCTCCTACAGATATTTTTTTGAAACGTTTTACCTGATGCTCCCTATGCGTTAAAACAAAGAATGTGGTTTATGCACGATGGGCATATTTTACTTTGACTGCTCGTGAATTTTTAAATGAAAAATTCGGTAATAACGCGATTGAACGAAGCACTCAGGAATCATTTCAACCTTGGCCACCCAGATCACCCGATATGAACTCTATTGATTCTTTTGTTTAGAAATCTTAAAACTTTAGTTTCCAAGGCCCACATTGAATCACAGAAGCACTTCAACAAATCAACAAATTATAGCTGATTGTGATGTGATAAGAGCTACTTCTGGAATTTTTACTGTTCGAGCTGCAATTTAAAAAAGATCTATAGCATATATTTTGGCTGAAGATGGCTATTTCCAACATTTGTTATAATAAATCATAGTAAAGAAATTCCATTGTCAATGAATTATTTTGTCATTATATTAAGTAATGTAATGATTATCGTAAAAATGCACTTGATCAAATAAATCAATTTCGAATACAAAAAAGTGTAACGAAACAAAAAGTGAAGATAATACAACATCGCATATGATTACCTATTATTTTATTTGTAATATTATACAGGGTGATATATAATGAAATAATGATCGATGATACCTACACATCTGCCACTGGTAAGTTTCTGAAACTGATAATTTCATACCTACTGTCATACTAAATATGCACACCGAATTCGGTTAAATTATCTCAAGTGGTTTAGAAATTAAAAACTGATATATATTTATATAACAAAAAAAAACCTTATTTTTGGCCTTAGAATACGCCCCTGGATTTCACCCCTCCAAAATTCCAGTTGCAGTTATCGTCACAAAATGAAGCTACTTTTTTTCTATATTGTGCCGTTTCAGAGCGGACTAGTTAATATTTCCGAGGTTCGCCATAAATTGATTCAAAATCCAGTAATTTGGATACCTTCACCAGATAAAAAGAATCTTGACAACAACTGGCGCAAGCTTTACATCCTTTCTATTGGAGGCGTCAGTTGTAACACGTTACGAGCCGAGCGCTTGTCAAAATAAACCAGGACAAAATCATGACCGACCTTGGACTTCGGGACTAGATAACTCAAGTCGGGACAGTCCCGGTCAAACCAGGACGTCTGGTAAGCCTAGTAATAAATGTGTAATTAAAGATAAAATAATTTTTTAGTTGTTTCGGAGCGCGCTATGCTGACCAGTTCTGTAAACACGCCACTGCTGAACATAAAAAAACAGTCAACACATTTTTATTTGTAGCTAATCTGTCGTCACAAAAAACACATAAGGGTTGCTTTATGTGGAGGAAGTATTCATTTTGTTTTATTGCTATTTCACTGTAACCTATTACAACGCCCTAAGCCACCTGGCCCAAGACGTGTTAATGTTTGTAACGTACACAACCGAGTAATGAAATCGAACTGGGTTTATTTAAAAATTAATTAAAATAATACAACCCATGTTATAAAAGAAATAACTTTTATTGTGTAAATAAACTGATGCTATAAATTCTATCTTTATTTTTTATATTAGCCATAAAATTTAAATATTTATAAAATCTATTTAATGGCTGCTTATGTATACATCGTATTTAGAATTTATGAGGGACCGGAATTTAATTAAAATGTTGAAATATTAAGATCCATATAATTTTTTTTATAATAAATTTGATTTTCATTAAATATAACTACTTATATCTCCAAAATATTGATTCAATCCAATAAAGTAAAGATTTATAATAATATATTTGTTGAACATAATCTTCTCTCTATGGAATTGCTCCCTAACATACCTAGATATATTTGGTACCAAAGAACGTACGTATGACTTCATAGGAAATTGATTAAAAATTAACTTAAATACCTTTATACACTGTAAAAAAATTATTACACATTTTAACACAAAATAACACAATACTGTGTTAATCGAGGTCCACACGGAATTCTGTATATTTTTACACATTTCTCTGTATGTAGCAGTGTGTTAAATGTTTAACACAATCCACTGTGTTAATATAACAAATGCCATATGTAACTTTTACACATTTCTGTATTATTTGTATCATTGAAAGTGTAGGCTTTACACATTACCATGTTAATTTTATTGTTTAATAGGTATTGATATGGAAGACTCACCTATCTTTTTAATTTGTTAATTATGTTCCTGTTTACTTTCGAAATAATTTATATATAAAGCTGTTTAAAGGCCTTTTAGGCCCAAAGAAATAATTTTTAATAAATATAATTTTTGAAATATTTTTATTTTGACATTTTCTAGAGGTTCTGCCTATCGCCGAGAATGCATTGAATATAGCCTGGAATGTTCTATTAAACGGCAAAATATATGTATTAAAAATTATAATTTCAGAAGCAAACAGGAACATAATTAGCAAGGTAGGTGAGCTTCCGTATCAATATAAAAAAATTTCTGAATTATGGTGTAATTATAAAATAAAAGGTATTTTACTTTTTATGATTTTATTAAAAAAATAAAATTCTGTTCAAATGAACAACAACCAAGTCTGCTAACAAAATATATATGTATTAAAATTAACGGTATAATAGTACATATTCTAATAAGGGACTAATAATGTTCTAATAAATCATAAACAATGAAACAACAAACAAAGATATATTTAGGCACTACGTAATAGGAGTTTACGAAAATTAACTGGTAGTGATTTGAACATATAAAGTTACAAAAAGGTTAGATTACAGAGTAATCTAAAACATCAGAGTAAACTCCTAATATTTTTAATAGTTATATTCTAATTAGTTTTTAGATTACAATTATCAGTAATATTTGTTATAGTTAGGTAAGTACTTACCATTTTCTTTGATTACACTTCAATTTAAATTTAAATATTCTCCATTTGAACACAGTGGACGAGAGGTAACTGTACACAACATCGCTACATGATCAATCTGGTGTAGTGACGTGTGTTGGATCAGCTGATATACTGCAGCTGCGCAGTTGTGCTCAACCATTCAGGAGTAGGGATATAGAACACAATTAAGTTATATGCGTGTTAAGTTTACACAAAATGGTGTACTTTTAACACACAACTGGTAAATATTACAGAAATTCAGTATATTTTATTATAATACTAGTAATTTTAACACATTTTGTGTAAAACGTAGAAAAAAGCCATAGTGTGTAAAACTATTAACACGGAATTTTTACACACTGGAAAATCTCGCTTACACAGCAACTTTTTTTACAGTGTAATACAGTAAAAAAAATAAATACACTAAAAACTGTCCCAACTGGCACCAAGATAATACTAACTGAGACTGGAACCTTCAAAGAGTAACTATTACGTAATCGCCACTAAATTTGCTGACCTGTTGCATAAAAAACTTCATACAACAAAGTTACAAACACTGCTACATGTTTTTGATTACTCAAGGTTAATTTGCAGTTATGTGACTTCTAAGTACCTCTCTTGGTTTTGGAGACCTCTTAGTTACCAGTGGGACTAGTTTTTAGAACTTGAAATTAGCACAAATGAACATAGTAGCGGTTAACTCATGTTACTAAGACATGACTTCAAAGTTGCAAATCATTTTAAAGTAGCATTAATAGTTGCAGCGATATTCAGGGAACCATAATTGTTGGTTTAGTCATGAAACTTGTACTATTCAACCGTGATTCAAACAACGTTATCGCTACTTGTAGAAATATCACCATGCAAATCAACTGCAAAGTGCGTATATTGAAAGTTGAGAACCTTTACGCTGTTCCTCACTGTGTACTTTTGGTCTTTGTGAATATTATGTCATATTTTTATAACTATTGACTTTAGTGCTAATATGGACATCAAAAACCCATATAAAAATGTACCTATACGAAACTATAAACGTGGTGGTGGTGATTTGACCCAGATTAAATATTTGCATCAGAAGACGACAAAAAGATCAAAGGACAAAACATGCAACAGGGGTAACAAGCAAAGCCACGAAGAAATAAAGAAATGTAATAAAAATAGTAATGCAGGGATAAGTATTGAACTACTACTAGAGAAGATAAAACTAAAAGGAGTCTGTACAATGAAACGTCGGACGTCCGCGGTCAGCATGAACAACAGGAAAAGTGTTATTAAGACAGTGGGAACTTTGAACAGACAATGTGTGGTGGTCACAGCTTTACTGCTCCTTTAAAATAACGTTACAGCCTTGTTCGATACTTGATATTGTTTATTACTTGAAAGTTGCATATTGCCGGTTTCCGTTTTGGATGTAATTGAAACGAAAGTATCAATTACTTTCATTCATTTAATTTTTACAAGCAATAATTAGGTCACCTTTATTGCAAAATATTAACGTTAACTTCACAAATAAAGCTTTTGTTATAGTGGTTTTTGCAGATTAATTCTGTTTCTGGCAACGTCCAATTACCTAGGTCACGGCACAACAACCCGGAAAATCACTATGTATCAAATGCTTTTGTTGCTATTTCTGCATCAAATTTAATAACCTGATGCATACAAATTAATATCATTTCCAACGAACAATAAAAAATAACTTTCATCATCTACAGTATCACATTCACAAATCATGTTATTAGATATTTTAAACAACATATATATTAAGACATATATTTTAAAGGAGCGTGCTGGATTCGGAAGTTTTGTCTCTATGTTTGTCAATAAAATTCATTCGCTTTAATTTTGGTATTCAGACCACTTCACAATAATATTTATTTCGAAGTACCTACATGTTTCACTTCCGGAAGTAATACGTACTGCACTTATAAATATTTGTCTAATACCTACTTGATTCCGAGTTAAGGTTGCGATATCCATGCCGCGACTTCACGACTTCATCTCTATCGAACCACAACGTCGCTGGAATACGGCCATACAAGTTGCGGAAACCTCGCCGTACCGTAGCGGACACCAAATAATTATTTTCCATTTTAGTCGCAGGCACGTAATAGGAACGTTTATATTACGTGCCCATGGTTAGTGGCAAAATACTTTAAAATACCTACAGTAGTCGTAGCTAGTTCCAACAACTAATTGTGCTAGTTGGGATATGGGTGAAATATTGTGAGTAATCTAAGTAGTTAGTTTCACCACAGCATAATTGGCACATGGGTGAGGAAAGGGGTATAAGTCGAAAATGTTTAAAATTGAGTTAACTCAACCATAACATCTTTCAAACAATTTCTTTTCCTTGTGAAAAGGGGTTTATGTCAGAACAGCTTCTAATGTCTCATATATCATTGTGAAACAGGACATAATTGTAAACTTACTTATTTTTTTTGTGAATAGGGATATATGTATTCTTGTATTCGATTCTAAAAATATTTTACTATTATTTATTTGTGAAAAAGATTATAAAGATACATATATAAAATCTTACTTTAATTTTCTTGTGTAAATAAGATTATGTTCAAATGATTCTCTTTTCACCTGTTTGATAAATAATATTATCTGCAGTGAATAAGATTCTAAGTATATATGTATATATATCCTTCGGCACAAAAACTGTAATCTAAATTTATGGGAAAAAGAAATATAAATAAACATATGCATAAACATGTTTAGTATTTGCTCACTGTAATGGATATATAATGTATACTTATATCGTTTTCCCCAGTTTCTTTGAGCACACCATTTATACATTAATGTTAGTTATAGTTAGATAGCAAAACCGTTTAAAGTCATTGAAATTCAAAGACAAGATTTCTTCAAGTTTTCAGCTTCGTTAAAAACATGTTTTATACATAAAAAAAAACGACGCTGGAGAGCAAGTGGTGTGGCAAACATTAAATGGCTTCACTTTTTTGTAGAAGAATTTGTAATTATACAGTACAAAACGACATTAAATAAAGAAGATCCGTTTAAAAAAATTGATGTTAAACCAAACCAAAGTCCAAAGTTACATTGCCCAATATTAAGCCACCACTTAGCTATAAAAAAACCGTCCCAATTAACCCAAAGAAAAAGCACAATATGCTTGAACTGCTGCCATATATATTAATCAAACCTTTCATTCATTTTATCAAAATCTCGTTGCTAAGGACAGTGTTCCCAATATTTTGCCAGAAAGTGGCGAAGAATCCGAATCGGAATAGTTTTGTGGGTACTGATACATATTTTTTACTTTTGTATAACTATTCTAATAACAGTAGTAGGTATATCATTTACTTGAAAATGGGATATGTTGGTTTTTTTAAGGTGTAAAGGGATATATGTTATTATTATTTTTGTTAATATTTCGTATTTTGAAATAATTCAAATCAGGATGAAATTAGCTGTTCCTAATTGTATATTCTTAATCCAATGTTTATTAAAACCCGAGCACGACAACTTTAACGCGCAGTTTCTCAAAACTGTTGTTTTAGGACATATATCCTTTTTCTCTCCCATGTGCCAATTATAAACATCTAAACAAATAAAATCATCAGTGTCATATTTGACTTTAACAGGTTTTGACAACTAAAACAGAGATTTTCGAAACGTTAACTAATATGTTTAGTGTTAGATGTAATTATATACATTCTCAGTGTGAGATATTTTGTTTTTTAGTCAAAACAAAATCAACTGCTTGACTGATCCACTCGGCGCAGGGTGTTATTTGTTAATATTTTTATATTTCAGTGACAGGAATACAGAATTTAACAAATAAATATTATTGATCAGTTTGCACACAAATCTGTTTATCGAAAATATAAACAGCTTCTTTATTCGCCTAGGATATAACAAATCGAATTTTGGACGCCGGAATGGAACAGTCATCAACGAAAATATCAAGGAAGGTGGGATATCCATATGATGGCGGATTTCTGTTGGTCACTGAAGAGGGACACAACAGAAAGCCATACATGCCAGGCTGTGCGGCGATTCTTTGAATATAAAGTTCAAAGATACTACTATCACAAAGAGAGTGTGAAACCAGAATCCCACCTTCAAAATATTAGCATCCCATCGTTACGATTCCGGCGTCCAAAATTCGATTTGTTTTTGGTCATTATCCCGGTCCCAAATGGAGAATTTCAGTTGGCCATAAACTTTTCGAGCACAAATCCGACTTTGGCTTTAGAATGCACCTTCGATCTCGCCTCATCCCGGAATCCATCTTTTAGGCCCTATAGAGGCCATTTTTTTCAGACGTGGAGGGCCATATCTGAGCTCGGGATCGGAGTCAGCGTCGAAAAATACATGGGAACATATGTCCGACCCTGTGGGTCCGACGTTTTTTTGTGGGGCTGTGCAATCTTTGTAAAACCTTTTTATTTTTTTATTTCATCCAGTTTTGAGTAAAAAATAGAAATTTTACACATAAGTTGAATGCAATATTTTTATAAAAGTTCGGATTTAAGGGATAGCTAAATTTCAGCACTTTTAGGGAAGGTCTGTCGTACGTGAAAACTAGACAATGTCAATAAATTCTTACTCGAAAAGTGTCAATCTACGGTTTTTATTATTAAACTGTCTACGCCTAACTAAAAAAATCTTACACTGAAAAGAACAGCAAACTTTACACATTAGAATAGACGAAAACATAGAGACTGCAAGGTATAATGGGAATTTGATAAACAGAACATTTCCGAATTTGGTAGAACGATCCGTTGGGATTTGACCAAAAGTTTAGAAACTAAAAATGGTATGTAACGAAGAACGAAGAACAATGAATGATAATAATAATACTAATAGTACGATTTGAGAAACGCATAAACGAAGTAGTTCATAAAGACGGATGTTTATTGATATACGCCCACTTCTGATTGTAATATTTTAAACAATTAACTATTCTCCTATAGCCTTACAAAACACAAAACAATGGCGCTACTTGTCTACTATATTTTATAAACTCAATGTTTATTTATACTACTGGTTTTCACTCACCACTACTACTGTGAACTGTGAACTGGAACGTGCTTACTCAAATGACCTATGAAAAAGAACCACAATAAGTGTCTAGTCCCCTTATCAAATTATAGTTACCCCATCATTCATAATTATACTTAATTATCTCGTATCTAACACTATCACGTGGTACCCAAGCATCTGTCTTTTTACATCCTTCAATATTTCAGCACAAGCCTTACAAATATTAACTGAATCATCATCTCAACAATACAAAGGATCTGCTTTGCCTCTGACCGCTCAACCCCACGGAGAGCGCAGCCTAGGATGGCACAGCCAAGGCCAGTACTTTCACCTATACCCCGTACCCCTCCAGTACACATCCTAGGGGCTAAATAAAAACATGCCCGTCGGTCCGCACGTCCACATCAGCCATCTATACCTACGGCTGTGGCTCCTCGTTCCGACACATTATGCACAACCCACCAAAGGCCTTCACACACCTTTGTGGACCCGACAAAGCAGCCTTGACCACTACATGCTACATAAGACAGTCAGTTCAGTACCACCCTATCTAAAGCTCACGTGGCTGTTATAATTGGCGCACCCTGTAAATCTTATTTATCAATTAGCTAATATAGCTACTCTTTACTATCAAAACTGTCCTAACATAACTAATCTAATAAGGACTCACACATAATATAACTATTCTAATAAGAACTAGGACACTTAGTGAGAAACTCACCTGTATATATAAAATAATGGTAAATAACTAGCACGCTCACAATTCACCTTTTCACTAGCTTTACTAATTAAGCAATGACTTGAATAGTCTTTAGAATCTCTGTTTCGATGCAATACTCTTACGGCCAGCCCTTTTAGGCTCTTATCGGAAATATAAACAAACTCGCGCCAGTGTTTATGTTTCACCCAACATAGGCAAATTCTTTCGTAGACTAAATATCTAATAATCTACTGTGCGTTTTAAAACTTACTTTACAGGTATTATTAAAAGCACTACAAAACTGTACTGTATTATTATGTCTTCTTCTTCAGATATGTATTAAAAATGTGTTAAAAAACTTGCCAAGTCAATATAAAATAAATAAAACTTTCTCACGGTTACTTTCAGTTCCTAAACACTCTACAGCGACAGCCAATAGCACCATTTCAAAGTCAAGGAAAAATAAATATTTGCTTGTAACAGATTTATAATAATAAGTGTTCCTGTAGGTGCTCATATTACGGCTAAGTAATAATTTTCGCTCTTTCCAAGCAGGTAATGCCGTTTCTATTTCCAACTTATCGGTAAATAGTAATATCCATTGCGAACTTTATTTTCGAATAATAAAATATTTGCGCTGTAAAGAATCCAAATATAACGCACGAGACGTGCTCGTATGCGCATATACGAATGAATTAAACCATTATAATATTTAATCTTTATTCATACACGATCGGTGTTTTGTTATTTTCCTATATACTTAGCTGTTTTATGACGTACTGCTATAATAAATCTATGGCAAGCATATTCCAGGCTCTGCACACGTGTTTCCACAACCCGGTGGAACATAAACCAAGACGGAAAAATTCATATATTTTGCCTTTCTCACAACTTACTTAGCCAGTGCTAAAGCCGTCTCATTTCCATCAGTACCACAAAGAATATAAATCGTGACATTCAATGTTCCATGTACAAAAATTCATGTACAGGCTAGACTCCCTATACAGGGTGATTGGGAGAACCCCCAATATTCGAAAGAGGTGTTCAGGCGGCAAAAGCGGACGAAGCAGCCTAAATAAACATATGGTCGAATATCAAAGGTTACTGAGATAGCAATGAAAATATTTTTACCCGAGTTAATTATTGTAATGCATTAGTAGATAAAAGTGTTTATTCTGCAGGTACTATAAATTATAATATTGATTAAAGATCTAATAAACCGAAATGAATGTATAAAATTTTCAAATATACTTATCACCGCCCACCTCGATGCATGCATCAACTCGTTTGTGGATGGCTCGTTAAGTGCACGGTGATTTTTTCTTATGAGTGTCAATCCGATCGAATAGCGCCCTCTCTTGTGTTGACTTTTGTTGCATATACTAATGATTTAAACCATCCCTAAAAGCAGTAATCAAGGGAATTAAATCTGGTGACCTTGGTGGCCATTTCTGGAAACCACCTCTACCAATCCAGGGTTGTGGAAAGCGATTGTTAAGATGATTGATCACAACACGACTAAAATGGACAGGGAGACCATCACGCTGAAAGTACATATTTTGCCTAATATCTAATGGAACATCGTCCAATAAATCTGCTAGCTTCAGTATGACGACCATCTAGCACAAGTAATTGATTATTAATCATACCACTTGCACCTTGTACTTGGGCTACGTTCTATATTTAGAATTTCTTCTTCCACTGCTAGACCAGGACCAGCTTGCCAAACAGATATAATTCTCACACTGGGAAACATTCTAGTTTCACGTGCATTGTTGAAGACTGTCTGGAATACATTTCTATCTCGCACTCTTCTGTGTGGGAAGCGACGTCGATGTGGCGGTGAAACTGCACGATTAGCACTACCGTTGCAATACCCGTAAATAAAAATAATATCAGCATATTCTCGATAACTAAATGTGAAAAGCATTACGAAATTATATGTGTACAGTACCGACTAAATGACTGTATATGTAGAAATAAATGCAATAGTTAAATAAAATAAGCTTTTAAATCATAAACGTCAAAGTAAATGTGACAATTAGTAATCAGTAATGTGAGTTTGGTTTAGAACGCATGACCTACTCAAAATAAAATGTCAAATAATAACAGCTTTCGCAAAAATATTTTCATTGCTGTCTCAGTAACCGTTGATATTCGACCATGTTTATTAGGCTTTTTTGTTCACTTTTACCCCCTAAACATCTCGTTCGAGTATTGGGAGTTCTCCCCAAAATCACTCTTTATAATCGAATATGACCGTTTCAACCAAAATAATTTCAAAAAGCTGACATTTCTGGTTCTACCGGAAATTGTCATCAACTTCGTTATTTTAAATGCAATGATATAATTATTATTCAATTCTTGAATCTCGCATCTTATTTAAATGACTTTCATAAGATCTTCCTATAGCTATTCCTTGTTGGTTTCGAGATTTATAATATTTTAAGAAATTTGTATTGTCACGGAATTTGCCCCACTCACACGAGAAGCATTCTAGTCGGTCGGGAAAATAGATCTAGAGATGCTAGAATATACCTGGAATATTCGTTGGGTCTATAAAAGAAGAATGAACGGCCGAGTTAGTAAGTCTTGTATTACAGTGTTGAATTCAAGTGTTTAGTTAGAGAGATCAAAGCGATTTAGATAGCGATTAATTAAATAAGTGTTTAGTTGAGTTGTAATTAGTGTTCAGTAGTGTACTGAGTAGTTAATAAAGATACGTAATTAATTAACGTATTGTTTTTCTGGCAGTAACAAAAATTCGGATTGGGAAATCCGTGACAGTATTTTCCCTGGTATATGATATAAACAGTAATAAGAAAAATTCCAACCATAATACAATTATGGCATTACCTTAGCAAAAACTTTTTTATTGGTAACCCTCAGTATAGATATTCCTTCCTATTCCAATATTAACTCTACATTGCAGTTAAGATGTAGGATAGAAACACCTAGATAGATAGAGCGCGTATCCCTTAGAGTACGCATTTGTTTGTTTGTTTTTTTCTCAGGAATTGGCACAAATTGCAGAGAGTTGACACAGTGTTTAGGTTATGACTGTGGCAGTTGCTGGCTGGAATTGGCTGGCTGACACAAAGGTTATGTGTAGTCTAAATTTTATATTATTTTCAACTTCGTTGGCAAGTTGTTCAATAAAATATGGTGTTCAACTAAAAACTCTAAATTTAACCTTTCAAATTATGTATTGGAGGTTCTGTGACTGCTGCTACAACATAGGTCTGCTATTACGTGCTATTCATTTTACGGTTAGCCCCGTAAGAGTACGTACCCAAAGAGTACGAATGCGTACCTTTTGGCACCCTGCGTACTCTAAGTTGCCACTTTTCAATTTTTAGTTAATTACAGTGGAAAAATATAAAGGAAAGATTGAAAGAGAACTAAAATTTACTGAAGATCAGTCATGTCATTTTTATCGCTTTCCATGGTACTTAATTGGTGCGTATTTTTAAAACCACATAAGCGTACTCTTAAGAGCGTGCGGACTTAAGAGAACGCGTATTTAAAAATATAAAAAAATGTAATATTTTTTCTGATAGTACTATAAATGCTATTGATGGTTTCAGTTGCTTAAGAATGGCCTAACGTTATTGTCGTGTCAAATACACGCAGCTAAATAAATGTTGATGCATTTTGAAAAAATTAACTGCGTACTCTCCTACCCTGCACCACGATTAGCTGAATTATTAAAAAAAATTGATACTTTGTCGTGCCATACAAGATTAGGAAAAAAATAAAAATATAATGAATTATTCATTTGATTATGTTTTTTTTATTTTTAATATAATCTGTTGACTCAAGCATTAGTCCAATATCTAGTTCAAAAATTAATATGGCGCTCATAAGAAAATTGGTAGTTAACATGAGGATCTAGTAGGTCTGGAAAGTTTATCTTCCAACAGATACGGACTAGAATATATTAATTTATGTTACCAAATTGCATTACACTACTTTTAATAATAAAAAATAAGGAAGAACAAGTTTTAGAATAGGGCATTTTAATTTTTTCATTTGGTAACCTTCGTTCACCTTAGAAATTTTATTTTGTTCTACTATTCCTTCTCACTCATGAATATAATGCTTTTCTATTGTATTTATTCTATAAATATTTTTATATCGTCAATTGTTTGTATTGAAAGTCATCGTGATTTTCGTGAATAATGAATGTGTTTTTATTATTTTACGATTAGTATAATGAACTCGACTTTAATATTCATAAATATTTAAAAGATGGTTAGTAAAACATTTGTTGTCGTGTCGTGTAAATAAATCGCAGTTGAAGATACTTTAGTTAAAAATTTTGAGAATTAAATGAATTTCAGGAACATTTTCGATACCATTTGTTATTTTAACTTAACAGTCTTTGGAGCAATGATCTTGTACTTTATAAAATCAACTCTCGAATCAACCCCGTTATGTCAAATTGAAGATTTAAGTAATTTGAAAGAATTGACTGCAAATATTTGAAATAATATTAAATAATTTTTAATAAAGTAAATAATAACATTGTATTAAGAAACAAGTACAAGTAAGGACATAATTAGTATTCTTGCTATATCGTATTCCTTTCTAGAGTAGTTACTCTTCTACCCAATATATATAAATAATTAAATACTAGTAATACTACTCACTCAGTAGTTTAATTATTTATATAAGGAAAGAAAAACTTCTAGGAAACTGTTAAAGTCATCTATTAGCGGTACATATACTGCTTTGAGCTGCTCGGTATGCCATAGGAGGAGAGGCAATCGACGACTTATCCAGCAGAAGGGAATCTAAATAGTGATACTACATGTTGTAACCTACAACTCGTCATTGAATGACTAGGTTATGATACTTTGTTGGGTATTTGGCTAACTCTGTGGAGAAGGGAGTGGTTCAAGTTGTAAATAGGGCGCCAGACAAATTTTCACGCCAAATATATATACCCTATAAAAGTCAACTACCGAAAATTGTCAAAACTATAGTTGATTATAAAGTTAAACACAAGTAAACAGTATATATTTATTCTAAACAAGAAATTAAACAACTTGTAAATCAAGTTTATAATAATTCGTTATACTAATAAATATATTATGTGATCATTCTGAAAAATTTGTAATGGAAATAATTAAAAAGAAAACTAGCTAAACGCAAACTGTAGACATTAGAGGAAAAGCAATATTAACATTAATCATAAACTCATAATTCAAAGTAGACGTACGTATAGTAAGCTTTGGAACAGCGTCGCTTGAGCTCAGGCGCATGCGCATGTAGGAGAAAAAAATAATAATAAGCATATACCTCCGCAATTAGCACCCTAATTTCCGCATGCGTCATATGTAATATTAGCAGTTAATAGCTAAAGCAAAGAAAAGCATAATAATAAGCAAAAAAAATATATGTATTAGTAACGCAGGAAATAAAAGCATTAAATTTGTATGCAAGCAATAAATCTAAACTAAATTAAGCACATTATTAGTTAATAACAAAAATACAAGCTTAGCTATAAACAAATAAGCAGGAAGCAAATGCATTAAATAAATTCTGCATCCATGCAGGCGCAACTATTCTTAGAAAATAGCAAAACTAACTAAGAATCTTACTATCTACGATTAAGCTTAGTAAATAGCATTAAAAACAAGATAGAATAAAGAAAATGGATTTTTGGACTTGCGAGCTCTCCTGATTTCCAGAAAACTAGCTCTGTCAGCTACGGATGTTGGTAGATTGAGGAAACATGGAAAACTTCCGTCAGAGTGATGTATTGGACTGGTATTGCTCCAGGTGGTATCCAGATAGGTACCGAAATCCAGAAGGAAGTCCAAGTCCAACGGAAAGTCACACTGTCAGGAACAGACTCCAGAAGTGGAAAAATCCGTTCCAAAAAAAAAACCCTAAGAAAAAAAACTAATTACAATATACTCTTAGTTTAAATGTGTTTGTGTATAAATTACGTCACTTGCATGACGTCATCTAAAATACCTAGATTACCAGCAGTAAAAATAATATGGCAACATCGCTATTTGACGCTAGAATTTTTAGAACTCTAAGAAAATTAGCAAAATGTTAATAGAACTTAATGTAATGATCATAAAGATTAGAGGAGTATACAAGAATTACTTACCCTAAATTAAAAGGGTTTATTCACCATGCAAACCACTTGCACCAGAAAAAGAAATAAACACGGAATTTTTGGAAACAATTTGCAATAACAAACATTTATAGAAGCACATAAAATAGATAATTTTAAGTATTTGAATAGGCACGAAATTTGAATATTCATTAATAAATTCTGCTACAATGAAGCAATTAAAAAATTTGTAATGGAAAAGAAAATATTATTCTTTAAGTAAATGTATATTATAAATTTGTTATATACTCGCGACAAGAATTCAGACGACTTCGTCATATGAACATATGAATAATTCATTATATTTTCATCAAAATATTTAAGAAACTGCGACTGATAGTAATAAAACTATATACTACAAAAAATGTTTGCACTATATTTTGCACTAAATTGCAAAAATGATTATTTTTACCAAATATCGAAAATTACGTTCACAATAAAAACAAATGTGTAACGTCAGTCGTGACGTAAGACGTCTGAATTCTTGACGCAAGTATATTATATTTTTCCTATAGTTAATTACACTTTCAAAACAAAATCTAGTTAGCCGTCTAACGTCGCAGTATTAACATCACAAATAAGAGACAACCCCAGTGTATTTCGCAGATAGTAAACTATTGGGTAATAAATTCTGCAAATGTAAAGTAAAAACGCACCTTATAACTAAGTTGGAAGCGGAGTATATACAGATAACCCCGGAATTACACCGAACCAAGTGCTAGGTAAATGTATATTTTATCGAGCAAAGCAATCTAGCAAATTCAATTAGTTTAAGATTAGTTGTAGATGGCGCAGCAGCATTTCATATTAGTTGTACGGATCTACTGGATTCAACTAATTCTACACTTGATAGAGCACATAAAATATATCTCCAAAATTCAATTTGCGAAAGATTTCCAGTTATGCGCATTTAATATTTTGAGGCCAGCGAATATAATGTGCCAGATGAAAGACTATGCTCTCTGCGAATGGGATAATAATTAATGCATTTGTCCCAGTTGGCTGGTTAAAAATTTAAAAATTCGTTAGTCTTCACTAAGTGTATAAAGGACGTTGTATTGGCTGTGGCATTATACCAACCCAACTAGCAATTTGATATTTTATAACACTTATACAAAAACGTTTTCGAAACAAATCTTATAAAACAGCTTAAGTCACAAAGACATTGTAAGAATGTTTATTCAGCAACTATACGACCAAAATTGGCAAAACATTTATAAAATAGTTATACAGGGTGTCCGGAAATGATGAGAAAAAATTCAGCGGGTAATTCTAGACCGAAAATAAATGCTATCACTTTCTATAACGTTTTTCGGGATGAGTATTATAAATGTGCCTTTTCACATTTTGTAGAGGGTGCTACATACGAGCCTTTATTTTTGTTTGAATGGTTCCAACTTTTTTGTGCTACACTTAATGCGACTTTTGGCTGAATATTTTCGTTCTCCTAACCTTTTGACATAAAAATGGTATACTTTATTTGTTTCGATAAATCTAACCGTTTTCGAGAAAACGCTAAAATAACATTGCTTGCATGTGATGAATACGAATCATTTTAATTTATTTTCTACATTAAACATAGCATGCTTTGGAAACAAGCGCTTAGTTGCCTTGGAAACAAGTACTTATGTGGAGAATTAGTTTTGACATATAGTAATTTTTGTGAAAATTTGTTGTTTCGCTGATGGTGGTTAATGATAAATAATACAAAAATAACGTCCTCAACAAATAAAAAACGGTTTACTGACAAAATCATAAGGTTAAAATACAAAAGTTACTAGAACAATGCAAATACAAATTAAACATTCAAATCAAAAGTTCAAAGTGACGTCCTTCTCTTCAATGCATACATTAATTCTTCTTAAAAAAATCCGACGAACTCTATGGAATATTCCTTCCTTTTGCTTAATTACCTCATAGTTAGCAACAATTCTTTATCTCAGTTTATCGACGCTATTCACAGGTGTCCTGTATACAAGCGTCTTCAGATACCCCAAAAAAAGAAATCGATTGGGTTTAAGTCAGGGGATCTAGGGGCCCACTGTACAAAACCACCGCGTCTTATCCACCATTCAGAAAAAATTTCATTTCAGAATTCTCTGGCCGCTAAACTAAAATGCAGTGGCGCGCCATCTTGAAGCAGCTGCATTACATTTCTTAATCCAAGTGGTACAAGTCTTCCAATAGAATAGGTAAGTGGTTTCTTAAAAAATCGAAGCAAACTTCACCATTGAGTCTTTGTCGAAAGAAATATGACCCAATTAAGTAGTCCTCTACAATACCGGCCCACACGTTGACGGAAAACTTATTTTGATAACCACGCTCTATTGATAAATTAGGATTCTTATCAGACCAAAAATGCTCATTGTGGAGGTTTATTAAGCCATCATGGCCAATCCAAATCGTCTGTGAAAAGGATATTACAAAATTTTGGTCACCATTATGAAGTATTCTAATTGTATTGCAGAAATTCACACGAGCAGCAAGATCTACGGCAGATAAGGCTTGCACCTTTTTGGTAGCGGTACGGATGAAGGTTTTGTTCGCGGTATTGTTTCATGTACGGAGCTCTATGGAATGCCCTCCTGAATAGCAATTTTTCTTATACTTACATTGGGATTATTCTCTATCGAATTCAAAATACGAGCTTCTACTTCTGCTGTTATAGTATTTCGTTGTCAACCTACATCAATAATTCTAGTTTTATCGAAACAAATAAAGTATACCTTTTTTATGTTAGAAGATTAGGAGAACAAAAATATTCAGTCAAATTTGGCATAAAGTGTAGCACAAAAAAGTTGGAACCGTTCAAATCAAAATAAAGGCTCGTATGTGGCGCCCTCTACAAAATGCGAAAAAACGGTGGGCAAATTTATAATCCTCATCCAGAAAAATCCCCATATACGAAATTTCATGAAGATATTATGAGTGTGGCAAAAGGTATTGCAAAAAAACTGAAAATAAATTTAATTTTAACACCCTGTAACTCCGTTAATAATCAGTTTTGGAAAAAATGTTATAGAAAAAGGTAGCATATATTTTCGGTCTAGAATTAATTATCCCCTGAATTTTTTGCTCATCATTTCCGGACACCCTGTATAATTGCAACAAATCAGCTAAATAACAATTTTATAAGAGCTCTATTTCACTATAATAACACAATAACACAATAATATATTTTTGTAGCATAAAAATCCATCGACAAACATACATTATTTATTAACTGTATTGTAAATGTATCACAAGGTATAAAGTAACCAGTATCTCTGTTTAATTACAATGTCTGCAACTGGATGTTATGTGGTGTATTATTCAATATTATATTTTACGCATTTTGCTACACTTTGTGAAAGCAATTTTTATTGCGAAGAAAATTTTGTGATTTGTATGGCCCATATCTGTAGTCAATTTTGCGCCGCGTGTTCAGTGATTATTTACATTATTGTCATACTAAAAAAAAGGATTTTTAAAATTTTATGGTTTTTGATGTTATAACTAGCGCCAAAAACATTAAAACATTGTAACTTTTCACAATTGTAAATTCAAAATTAATTCATGTGAGTCCATTGTAAAATTCAAATACAAGAACTATGACTTTTTTGTTAATAGAGCGAATTCTATAAAGCACTGAAAATTATAATTTTATAAAGAATTTATCATAACAGGGCCGTTCCGTAATGGTAAATAATAATTTGAAGGCTTTTAAAATCATGAATTACTCATATTTCCAGAACATTTCAATGAGACGGGTGAGATGAAAGTTGGAATTCTTTCTATTCCGATATAAAAGTCATAGGTTTTTTTGGTTTGATACCGTATTTTATTTTTCTTCAAAATGCGTTACTTATTTAGACTTTTTTCCACTGGCTTAAACCTGACAATTCTTATACAATGACTGCGAGGACTAAAGTAAGAGGTAAAATTAGACCTCTGTCGTTCGCTATGACACAAACAAAACAAAGTAATCTTTTTAAATTTGTTTTATACAGGGTGTTAAAAAAAGAATGTAAAATATTTAAGGAGGTAATAGTATGAACGGAAATAAGCAGAAAAGTCTCAATAAACATGGGTCCGCAAAGTAACAGTTGCGGAGATATGGAATGTTTTATGTTTTTTAGCCCCTTTTTTATTTTGCAAAAATGTGTATTTTCTTATAATAGTTGGTTGATGTTTAAAGTGAAATAAACAGTACCTATTTGACAGTTGTTCTCAGTGCGCAAGTTTTCTTTCGCTATGGCTGGTTACTTTAACGCAGAATTAGCAGACATGCATTTCATGTATGGTCGTGCTAATGGGAACGCCACCGAAGCGCGACGTCGTTATGTTGACGCTTATCCAAATCGCCAGATTCCTTCACAACGCATGTTTGGAAGAATTCACCAAAGATTGCGTAATACCGGTTCCTTGAGCAAACAGTGCCATTTATCCGGAAGACGAAGGTCGGTATCCACTCCTAGAGCAGAAGAAGAAATTCTACCACTGGTAGAGCAGAATCCAGGTACGGGTGTGGAGAATCCTTCACGAGCAACTGCTTTATCCATACCATGTCCAATAAACGATCATCAAGCACGTTTGTTTTTTTGCCGCTGCTTTTTACGTCATGATGCTGAAGACCCTCGTTTTCTTGCAAACATTCTTTTTACTGATGAGGCCGGGTTCACAAGAAATGCAGTGTTTAATTTTCACAATACGCATTTTTGGGCCGACGAAAATCCTCATGCTCTAATAGAATCTGGACATCAGGCACGTTTTTCATTAAACATGTAGGTGACAGGTTTCTAGGTCCTGTTGTTTTACCAAACCTATTAACAGGCGCTCCTTACCTCAACTTTCTGCAGAACACACTGTATGAGTTTTTGAAAGACATTCCTTTGAATCAGAGGTAACAAATGTGATTCCAGCATGATGGTGCTTCAGCTCGTTTTTCCATGGCCGTTAGAGAGAATTTACACCAAACTTTTCCACATAGGTGGGTAAGAAGGGCCGGACCTGTTCTATGGCCGGACATGTTTTATGGTCTCCAAGATCGCCTGATCGGAACCCTCTAGATTTCTTTGTTTGGGGATATTTGAAGACATTAGTGTATGATACTCCTGTAAATAGCCTGAAAGAGCTGCAGCTACGGAATCAAAAGTGTCAAGAAATCCAAACCAAGGAGGGTGTTTTCGAAAGAGTTCGAATATTGTTGAGACGAAGATGTCGTGCCTGCTTGGAAATGGACGGGGGGCACTTTGAATATCTTTTGTAATTTTGTTTTTTGTTTGTTAAAAGCTTCCTTTGTCGGTTTATTCTTAATAAAATAAAATGTTTGAAAAACGAATAGTGGGTTACTTTGCGGACCCATGACTTTAATTATGACTTTTGTGCTTATTTTATGCAAATAAAGGGTTAAACTCGATAATTCTTTAATGCAGTTAAAACGAAAGATGATGATAGCAATACCTAACTAAACTTAAAAAATAAGACAAACGCCCTCATACTACAGACATATTACAATTTATTCTCTATATGACCTCCTCTTATTTCAAGGCACAAATCCAAACTTTCCTGACTTCTTTGTGGGCTGCGTTTATTAACATTTCACCATTTAACTCATTACAAGCCTTTGTGATTTTTTTTCAAATAATTAATATCTCGCGAAGGTGTTTTGTACCCCTTAGTTTTTAAAATCTCCTACAAGAAATTCAGGGGTGTTAGATCTGGTGACTTTCCGGGCCACTGAATAGGTCCATTAATGCCAATCCATTGTTCTGGGAAAGTGTTATCTAAATATTGCTGCATAATCCTGGCCTTGTGGGGCGGAGCTCCGTCGTGCTGAAACCATAGGTTCCTTAGCTACAAAGACACATTCTCCAGAAGTGGAAGAAGATCTTCTTGCAGGAAATATAGGTAACTCTTGCTGTTCAATGTATGTTAATTAAAATAAGGGCCAGTTAAATGCCTACCAATGATGTCGCACCATACATTTACTCTAAAATTGCCTTAGTTTTGGACCGGGTTTACAATGTGATTTTCAATGGACCAGTAGCGTCCGTTGCGCCTGTTTGGCAAACCATTACTGACAAACTGACTTTCGTCCGTCCAAAGAACGTGCCGAAAAAGGTTCTGATCAAAAGTTTCTACATTTTCTACAATTTGAGCTATAAAATTAGGTGTGAATTTTGTAGTCAATGGGTAGGTCTTTAAAATTCGTTGAACGGTTTAGAATTTCGTGGATTCTGTTCGAATACATACAATCTAGCCTGTATTAACATTGTTTCTTACCCTTCGATCAATTATTTCATTCTTCCAAACAGGAAATGCATAATAATTTCGTCGCAAGGTCACCTCCAATCTCGTAAAGGTTCTATGATCAGGAATGAGGCGCTGTGGGTACCTTTGTCGATATAACTCTACAGTTTCTTGAATTTTTTTGTGACTAGTCGTAAATTAAGAACAAATCAACTTTTTCTGAATGAGAAAACATTTTGTAAGCACAAAAGTTATACGCTTGACGTGCGTATGGAATAATGATAAGTATTTTATGACATTTATGCACTTTAAACAACGAACATCCAATAATTTTCCAAAGACTACTTGATCCTTCGACTGCTGTGATTTTTTAGGTGGAATTTCTTTTGAGATCTTTTAAGGCGATATTGCTTATAACTTTTAAACGGGAAGTAATACAGAAAAATTTCTCTAATAAACGTTTAAAGGAGCTTTTTGACAGGAAATGAATGTGGATATGTTTCTGGAAAAAATATAATTGATGACATTAGTCGTTTATGTCAAATCCCATTTAACACCAAGTGCCCCAAATTTTATTTTCATTTTTTGTATTCTCACAGTAGACCCATACCATCGAATTTGAAACACCCTGTACATTCTACTGAACGAAGAAAACAAATATGCTTTCGTTGTAAAAATGTTTACAGTCTTATCTAGGTAGCTTCTCCTAGGCATATTTTAAATCAATCAGATCAAGTGACCACTGCATGAATACGCTGTGCTCATCCATGTCATAACTGCCTTTCAAATCAAAGCAAAGGGGTGGACGCATATTTGAATATCTCGAACATTTTCTTTATAAAATAACTTCTTTCTATTCTGCCTACCATACTAAAAATGAAAATAGGCAGTAATCTTGCGAAACTAGCGAAAAAACACATGGCACATTTTCGTAATGCACTTATTTAACAAATTACTTCTAAATTAATTGACCTATACAGATTCTCACGCTTAGTCCAAGTATCTATCTATAAATAGCCGCCTAACCGCCACTTTGTTTTCTAAATATTATTTGAAAAATAAATTATATCCGTTATTATCGGCATTAAAATAATGTAGGTTCACAAATTACTTTTAATGACGACCGAAAATTATTTTACTTTAAACTGAATTATAAAGCGACGCTTCATTGCCGCCGAAGTGCTGTTAATTGACTGTTGTTTTAAAAATGCGAGTCACTCAATTTCGAGAAGAAGCGATGTCACCTTCATTATATGTTATTATTTTTCCGAAATATTAATGCACGTGGTATTAACAGCTATGTTTTTATTGGGTTCCCAGATATTTAATCGCCAATATTCGATAAATTGGTACTTAGCGTAAATAACTGGCATTTGCAATATAATCAAGATCATCTTCAAAAACGTTTACATGAAGAATAAAATAACGTACTTAATTTGGAGTACCTATAATGTGCTAAATATTTATTTCAATTGCTCAAATCTAAAAGCTAATTTAAAGTTACGGCGTAAGAAGGAAAAGCAATGTTTTAATTAAATAACTTGGTATGCCATGAGAACAATTGTTCTTAGTTTCCATAGCAATCGTAAATGAAGATCAACTGTCAAACTATACGTTCGAATCTTAGTTAAAGTGTACTATTAAAAAGCTTTGATAATGGCATTATTAATATGAAATATAAGTGATGCTTCCTTTCTGATTGGCCTAAGCAGCACGACTTGCAGGAAGCGACCTACATTGCAGCAGGTAAAATCTATAAATGATACTGCAGGTAACAACTGCTTCGCTGACTAATACCCCGACCGGCATTGAATTACCTCACCTATGGCATACTACAGAGGGCCAACAAGTCCGAAACCGATCTACGTCTGGTGTTGTGGCCGACAAGGGTTCTTGGCTGTTCACACAGATACTGTAATTCAATGCCGGTCGGGGTATTAGCCCGCGGAGTAGTTGTTTCCTGCAGTATCATTTATAGATTTCATGGCGCGTCACCCAAGGCGAGAGATCTGCATTAAGTACATGCTGCAATGTAGGTCGCTTCCTGCAAGTCGAACCGCTTAAGCCGAGTAGGAAGTAAGCAGACCACATATATCTCACCTTAACTTGATTTATATGTCAACATACATATGAAGGAACAGCCAGTTCAATTGTCGGTTGTCGGTCATCTCACCTATGGCATACTGATGAGGGCTAACAAACCGGAAATCGGTATGTCTGGTGTTGTGGCCGACATGGGTTCTTAGCTGTTCACATAGATACTGCAGGTGTAATTCATTGTTGGTGGAAGTATTAGCCCGAGGAGTAGTTGTTTCCTGCGGTATCATTTATAGACATCATTAATAATTAATAATTAATAATGACATACTTAAAAGTGTTAAAATTAATTTCCCTAATTTTTAGAATGTTTATCAAGAAACTTTTCCTAAGAACTGAAAGAGCATTGCTTAGGTAAGTTTTTAATAATATCTGAATAAACCTACACACAAAGGTTTAAATAAAACCGACGTTTAAATTTGACTCTTCGCTTTTACAAAGTAGAAATCCCATGTTTATGAAGTAACGAAGTGAAGTAATAATCCATTCATTTCTAATAAAAAGAGTAATATTTGTTATAAAAAGGTTTGTTTTTCTTCTACAGATCAGTAATTGTAGAAAAGCACGGTTAAATTAAAAAATATTAAAAAATTAATTATCACATCACAAATATTGTAACACTTGGTATATAGGTATATTTGTTTAAATCGACTCAAAATCAAGTATTCTATCACCTCCTAAAATTGTTGTAACGACTTGCAAGACACCCTGTATATTTGAGGACCGTGTAAAACGTAAACTATACAAGAATTAGTTTATAACCAAACTTGTAAAAGTCGCCACTGAAAAAACAACGTTATTTTTCATGCTATGAAAAATTTCACTAAGAAACTTACTTAGAACGCATTTTTATACTACAAATGATATAGTGAAACATTTAGTTGCTAAATTCAGAATGCAATACAATTCACTATTTGTGATACATGTTCTTTATTTTTATGTACTTACCTATAATCTTCTAATTTCTTTTTATAGCATTCGTAAATTTTAAATTAGTTTTTTTTTAATTAATTACCCTTTTATTATTAAAGTTTAAATCGATTTTGCAGTAAAATCCATGGTGTAGCTACTATTTTTTTAAATAATACGTGTGTTTTTCATCTAACAATTTCAATCATTAATACAAATTCAAATTAATTAATCACTGTTCTACGATTAGTCACAGTAAAGTAAGCAACAGTATTTACCTTATCAAACACCTGGGTTTGTACTTTTGTTTTTTATCAAATCCTTTTGATAGTAGCAGCTCGATATATTTAATAATGGAATTGATGTTTACTATTAATTAGTGAATAATTCTCATTAAATCGTTTCAATAGTGGAGTACAAGTCATCGTTGTTTATTGTTTTGAGGTAATTTAGCATTTGGCGGAAATTAATATTAAACCATTTTCCTCTACGTACCGTGATGAAGCTGTTCTAAATTTACACTTAATTATGATTTTTAGTTCCTATATTCTATTTTAAGAGGAACGTAATAAATTATCTACGAGGATTTTTTTAATATAGCGTTTGTTTTGGTTTTAAGGTCGCCGTATTTGTCAACTAATACCAAAAATAAAATTCTCGATGTTTTGTTTATCCACTTTTACTATTCAAATTCTCCTCAAATAAAATAATAACTTTTAAAAAGTGTTTGTAGGACACACATCATTTTGCTATTCTAACCTCATATTTTACCAATTATTTTCACATACTGCTAAACAAAAGTGAAAAATCTTATATTCAGAACGATGTAAGTTTATATTATAACAATAGGTATTTACATCTACAGTTAAATTAAAAAAAAAATAGGTACGTATTTAGAAATATTTCTGTACCTCAAAATTTGTTGGTTATACCATTTTCTGTCGGTTATATTCGTTTTACTACGGTACCGTTGAATATTCGCAGTTGGCATGAGATAACATTCTTGTTATTTGCTAAGCTCTATATTATTCAGTTTTCAAATGTCTAAAATTATTCTCTTAAATAAAAACTAGTTAAGAAACTGGATATGTCTATTCTTTGCATACAGTATTTAGGTACGATTACACTGGATCTAATTAAATCTCCCTTAAATTTCCTTTCATAAGCGGATCATATGCACATTATATTATTTTTCTACATAGTTTTTGTTTAAAACTATTCATTATTCTATATGTAATAGTGCCCCAAGACTGACAGGAAAAAATGGTATGGTAAATTATTCCAGTAAAAATTTTTTATCTTGTAATTTACAATGTATGAGTGCAAAAAATTAATTAATTATTAATATAATGTAGTAGATTCATATTGCCACAAAAAATACATATTCGTTTAGTTTTCAAAAAAAACTAGTAAACAAAAATACGTTTCAATATTACTTTATTTATATTTTGCATTATCTATGCTTACTTTTTGGAATTATGACCTAATTATCGTTTTTATTTATGTTAAATGAGTATACACTTGACGTAAGTTCAATATTTACCAAACCCTGCTAGGTTGGAGAGTAGATTACAATTCGTTAAATTTTCAACAGTTTAATTGCATTTACAACATTAATAATGTAACTCTTGATTTACGTTTTTCTAGTTTAAATGATATTATATGTAGAAGGTGTAAACACACCATATGTTGTAGAGGATCACCACCATCCCGCTCTTGAATTTTTCGTAAATATTCCAAACTTGAAATTTGCAAATAAAATTCCTTATAAGACTCTTTTGTTCAAACAAGCTAATTATGAAGTGATAAATGTCTTATTACTGTTATTGATTGGAATAATAAATTTTTAGATCTCAATGTTAATGATATGGTAACAATATTTTATATATAATTAGATAAGATAATATTCACTAATGTACGTTCGAAGATAATTAATAAGACATATCCTGTATGATTTTCATCTTCTACTAAGCGGTTGTTAGGAGCAAAAATCCGTGTTCATAAAAAGTGGAAGAAATACGGAAATAATAATGATTATGTACATTTCTCTTTGAAGCAGTTGAAAAACATTTAGACTATAAAAATTACGTAGCTCAAACAGAATCAAATATAAAAAGTTTTTGGTCATTCGTTTCAAATACTTGATAATGGATATCAGAGAATTCCTTCTGTAATGACTTATGGATGCAAAGAAATTAATACAAACCACAACATTTGTGATAGTTTTTCATATTTTTTTGCATCGTTTTTGTTTCTAACACTACACATTATAATACATCTGTAATACAAACTGTGCTAGATATATATTTTTTTATAAATTGCATATAAATATCAAGTTTTAACACACTTGCAGAAGTTAGATAAAGCTGAAAGTGTTGGTCTTGATAATATACCGATTATTTTTATAAAGTTATGTGCTAATTCATTGTTAGATCTGCTCTAGATAATTTATAATTAGTCATTAAAACAGGGTATTTTTTCAAGTAAGTGGAAATTAGCCAATGTAATTCCTATATTTAATGGTGGTAATAAAGCAGAGTAGTGGAAAATTATAGAGGGACCTCTCTGTTGTCTGTTTTTGGTTAGATTTTTTAGGCGATTATTTCAGAAGAACTATTTTTTCTTGTTAAGAATAAGATTTCAATAGATTAGCACGGTTTTTATAAAGGGCCTTCTACAACTACAGCGCTTCTATCATGTCTACAAACAACTTTTGAGGCTATGAGTAATCAATATCAGGTCGATGCCGTGTACACCGATTTTTCGAAATCTTTCGACAGAGTCCATCATAAAATATTATTGTTACGGTTACAAAATTTTGGAGAACAAAACCCAGGTAGTTAAATTGAATAATTATAGTTCAAGGGAAGTAGAAGTTACTTTGGGTGTGCCACAGGTATCTCATATTCGAAACTACTGTGCTTGTTCATGATATGCAGATGACTTGAAGATATTTGCTATTATCAAAAAAATTTAAAGTCAACAGTTCTTAGTACAAGAAGATATTAATAGATTAAATGATTTCTGCTTATTAATGAAAGTTAATATGAATATTAAAAAATGTTTTTCAATCACATTTTCTCGCAACAAACAAATCTACAAATCTAATTAGTATATAGCTAACAATAATTTGCAAGTTGTACAGCAAGTCAAAGATTTGGGTGTGATTCTAGATAGGAACTTCGAAAATCATATTAATTTTATTGTTAGAAAAGCTTTAAAAATTTGGGCTTTATAATGAGATCTAGTAAAGATTTTCTCTCTTTCAAGTCTTGCCTACTTTTGTATAATTCTTTAGTACGAAGTCATTTGCAGTATGCTACCATTATTTGGAATCCATTTTATCACAAATATGTTAACAGAATAGAACAAGTACAGAGAAAATGTATAAATTTTAATAATTTTAAATTCAACAGATCTCGTCATTTTATCACACATTTTAGTAACCTCACATTTTATAAGTTAAATACTTTGGAAAGTAGAGAAGTTGAGAAGTAGAAGGGTGTATTACATAGTATTTTTATATAAACTATTTCCTAATAAAATTGATAATGCAACGAGAGTATTTCATTTGCTGTTCAGAATTATTCCATAAGGCAGCAACACTTATTTGTATTACCTCCTGCTCGTTCTAACTACCTGTTAAATTCGCCACTGATGAGAATGCAAGAAGTGTTACAATTCTCTTTTTTCATAAGTTGAGATATTTCACGTATCTTTATCGTCTATAAAAAGACAATGCAAATTAAAGTATCAGTAGTCTATATACTATGTAATTTAATTTAAAGGTATACTTACTTAAAGTTATTTTTGATATAGTGCATATAGTTTTAATTTTTTATGTAGCGCTTAAATTAATATGTTCTTCCACACACTGTAAATTAATGTAATATTTTTTGTATGTTTATTTTAAGTTGGGGCAGCTCTGTTATTGGAAACATCCGTTTCTGTTGAGGAGCCAAACTTATAAATAATTAAATAAATAAATATTTATACTTTATTTATTGTCTAAAATACACAATTACAAGTTAAAGAGTATTACTGTAGCAATATAGAATGTTCAATTATTATTGCATTACAGTCAACTAGCCTTTAATGTATCAAAAATACATTTAGTGAAAAGTTTTAATAACTGTAGCAACACAGTTCAGTTACCTCAACAAGAAATATCAGTGATTGTAACTTTCAAGAAATATTTACTAAGTATCGAACGAGGCTGTAGCGTTATTTTAAAGTAGCAGTAAAGTTCCCAGTGTCACTTCTTAGTACCATTTTTCTGTTCATTCTGAATGAGGTATGTCCGACGTTTATTCTGAACACACCCCTTGAATCTTGTCAAAGTAGTTGAATACTTATCCCTGCATTATTAATTTTATTACACTTCTTTATTTCTTTGTCTTTGCTTGTTACATTACACAATGACGAACAGCATGAAGGTTTTCAACATTGGGAAAATTTATGGTGAATTTAGGAGGTGACAATTACTTTGTGGTTGCTGTGCGTTATGGTGCTAAATAGTTCTACAAGTAGCGATATCGTTACTTCTACGATTTTAAATGAATAATTAAGGTTCTTTGAACGCCGCGGCAACTATCAAAACTGCTTGAAAGTGATTGAAGTTATATTTTTGTAACATGAGTTAGTCGCTACTACGATCATTTGCCACTTTCTAGTTCTGAAAACTTCAATATTGTCCCACTGGTAACTGATACGTCTTCAAAAGGAGAAGAGCTGCTTAACAGTCACATAACTATAGTGACCAGAAGTAGATGAAAATAGGTTATTTATACAATAAAGTAGCAAATTTGGTGGCGGTTACGTAATAGTTACTCATTGAAGGTTCCAGTCTCAGTTAGTGTTACTTTGATGCTAGTTTAGTTTATTATTGCAATGGATTATACATTTCTATAAACGTATATACATATATTCCAACATAAATAAAATTAATCAAAATATTAAATAGTGTTGTATATTACAGTAATGTGTTACACACATTACTGTAATATACAGATTGTATCAAGTACTGTAATATTCGATTTACTGGCCGCAAATGAATCCAAGAATTAGTCATTTTGCGGACGATATAAAATATAATTTTTTGGATGTTTACGCAGTTAAAGATAAATGACAACTTAACTGAAACTGAGCAGAAATCTGAACTAACTCTCTAGAATGACTGACAACTTTAGAAACGTGAAAACTATTTCTAGCTCATTATGGTAATTTAGTAAATTGTTTTAAAATTCTTCGAAATAAAATACACGAATTTTATTGGATAAAAGCTAACCACTTAAATACTACAGTTTGACTATGTACAATAATACTAGTATGTAAGTGACCGTCCAGTTTATTTTAATCATTTTGATTTCTTATTATTTTTTTTCAAATAGAGCTAAACAATTAAAAATAGGTATCTATACATATATTTATTTAATCTTTTAACATTCGATTATGTGCTTTTTGGTGACTTATCAAGTGCATAAAAGTGCTTTAAATGCTGCACCAAGTATTCCGAATTCATAATTTATGACTCTGCGGATCGTATTAAATAGCATATTCTTTATGACCGCGATTAAATTTTGAGCCGAGCGTCAGTTGACAAAAATATCATTTATAGGCCATTACGCCAGATTTTTATCTCACATTTTAATTACAAAATATCTGATCGGTAGGGTAATTTAGATGATAAATAATCGATTGGTTATTAAAAATGCGTGCTCACGATCTTGTTTTTCTCCCAATGAGTAACAAAACATAATTTTTTAAATAAGAATAATAAGCCCCCATTCAAATGAACGGACTCGTAAAAAATATGAGGTTTTAAATTGCCCGCCGATGTAGCTAAAAAATATTCTTTTAATTAAAACTGCGGATGCGATTAAGACTTTGATACTGTAAATAGGAATTACTCCGTGAACGTGCTTTTTTCGATGTTTGTGTGTGGGTACATATACAATAAATGCTAACCTTAAAAACTAAATACTCATATTGTCCAATCTATGCATTATATCATAACTATTTATCCATGTAAATATTTTATGTAATTAAATGATCCATATTTTTATATTATATAAGAACAGTAAAATTATTCAAAAATCATCATCAGTTATTGCAGTTAATGTCAATCTTATTAAACAGCATGAAATACAACACAAAGAAATTACATAAAAGAGAGACAATATTTAAAAAAATAACAAAAATAACTTAAACCTATACGCAATGGTACAAACAAAACATTTAAATATATTTTTAAAATATTCTTCAAACAGCTATTTACTAGACATTTCTAACTGTAATACCTTTTTGAATTAATAATGTGTTGACATTTATGTATTGATTTCCAAGCTAAACAAATAAGTTACACGTAGTTTTCTCTAAAATGGTGCATTTTCGTGACATGGAACAAGTATACCTTTTATAAAACTAAAAGACTGTTTTCAAATAACTAATCATTTTTCTGAAAACATATTTATCCTTAAAAAAACATCTGAAAGTAATACAGTGGCATATATGCTCAGAACGCCCTGTACATTTAACTCAAATATGATATGATTATTCGTGTTTATTTCATAAAGATGTTATTTCCAAAATTTAACCAACTACGCAATTAATAAGAAAATTATCGTACGTACTAGAATGAATTAAAAAAAACACTTTCTTGGTCCTAAAATTTCTTAAGCAAGCAAAATTGTGCAATTATTTTTGTACAAAATAGCTAGTCTTAAAGTATCGTCCATTACCCAACACCCGGCGTTTACAGAATTATAGTGTTACAGTAAGAATAAAATAAAAGACATTTTACTTTTTATGATTTTATTAAAAATATATGAAAAATAACCAAGTCTGTTATATTTAGCAAAATTAGTAGCAGTAGTAGTACTACCTGTTACTATAGTATACAGGGTGTTCCAGAATGATGGTCATATATTTTACCAGTGTGTTCCATAAGCCATTTCAGGGTGGATCTTTATATAAAATTTTTCAATTTGGGTCCTCCCTGTTGAGATATTCGAGTCTCAACATGGTGGAAAAAAATAGTTTTTTTATTTTTTCTTAAAAACGGTTGCACTTAGATATTTCAAATATGGTACACATTATCAGTTAGTCAAAAGCTATTTTGTGGTGGTGTCTATTCCTTAGCTAATGTTTCTGGAGGGCGGGAATAAGCAACCCCTAGATTTATTTCTTTCAGAACTTTTGCCTGCAATGGCCGATTTCAACAAAACTTTTTTTTTAAATACTTCACCTAATTTTACTACTTTTTTCACCCTTGTAATTTTTTCATACAACCAACAGTTTGCGCGGAACCAATTAAAAATAATTTTTCTTATTCTAAACATCTTTTCGTCACCGGTCACAGATAACCGCAGTAGGCGGTTGCTATGATGATGTTTCTCTGTTGTCTTATGAAACAAATCAGTTTTGACAGTTTTTGAAAATATTTGTAAATAACTGACTCTTCCGTACAAATATTAGCGAATAAATTGATGATATTTGCAAAAACTGTCAATTACAGACTTAATAGCGATTTGTTTGACAAGACAACAGAGAAACATCAACATAGCAACCGCCTACTGTGGTTATCAGTAACCGGTGATGATAAGATGTTTAGAGTAAGGAAAAGTATTTTTATTTTTCCCGCACAAACTGTTTGTTGTATGAAAAAATTGCAAGGGGGAAAAAGTAGTCAAATTAGGTATACTTAGTATTTAAAAAAAAGTTTTGTTGAAATCGGGTATTGCAGCAAAAAGTTCTGGAAGAAACAAATCTAGGGGTTGTTTATTCCCGCCTTCCAGAAACATGAGCCAAGGAGTAGATACCACTATAAAATAGCTTTTGACTAGCTGATATTGTGTACCAAAATTGAAATTTCTAAGTGTAGCCGTTTTTAAGGAAAAATAAAACAACTATATTCGAGTCTCAAAATGGCGGGAAACCTAGTAGTGATATGGACATCTTTCTTTAAAATTACAAGAGAAAAGCAGAATACAGATATATATTTTTGATTAGGTTTATCGGAATTACCAGTAATATTTGATAGCTAGGTACTATTCTTTGATCAGATCTCAATATAAATTTAAATATTCTCCATTTGAACACTGAGACCGAGAGTTAACTGAACACAACAACGCAACACGACCAAAATGGGTATACTGAAACTGCTGCCGTAGGTGATGCGCAACCAAGCTGGAGTAGGGATATAAAACAGAGAGGTGTGTTAATTTAGCATGCAATGATGTATATGTTTTAACATAATTGGTAAATATTACACAAATTTAATATATTTTATTAAATTACTAATGATTTTAATACATTTTGTTTAAAACCTATAAAAATCCAAAGTGTGTAAAACTATTAACAGGGAAATTTTACACAGCAACTTTATTAACAGTGGAGTATTTTTAAGACTGGCGTTTAATGTAAAAATGAGACAAAAAGACAAATTAGCAAGGGTAGATTTATTGAAACTGAACCATTTACTTTAAATTTTGGAAGAAAACACTTTAGAAAACATTGCTACGCAATTAAAGACAATTCTACCATTTTTGTATGTTATTTCGCCAAAAATAGGTACTTAATAATTTGTATCAATTCAAGTAAATGATGTTTTAAAACAATTCTGCGGGGCGTGATACTATAATGAATGCCGTATACAATTTTCTTAGTGTGCAGACATAAAAATATTATTTTTTTCTTATTGTACTTATTTACTTGGCAAACAGCTATGAATTCGTTGAAAATTATGTGTAAAAAAACGGCGCCTTAAACTTTAGGTAATTAAAAAATTTATAATTTTGTAGTGTGCATAGTGTTAGGTTACAGAAATTTGAAACTGAAAATAAAGCAGTTTTTTAGGTAATTTCTATATAGTCCCAAGGAGAACTTGCCTGATCAATAAAATTCAGTCAAAATTTTCAAAATTAAAAAGTCAACTCGAAATGAATCGTATATATAAGTACAAAATATTTTCTTTTGACAAATTAAACCGCTTTTGTTTTTATCTATCAGTTGATTATCGAAAAAAATATTTTACACATAACGTGGATAGATACATGCTTTTGCAATAATAATGACACTCCCTCAAAACAGTTTTTGAACTTCTGGTAGTTCTGAGTAGAAATTTCTTTAAATCTCTATTGGTGAGTGAAACAACTAGAACTGATGTTGAAAGTTGATAGTAGATTTTATCACAAATACGTCAGCCGTTCATAAGAAATCGCAAAATTCGTTTTAAAAAGTGTCATTATTATTCCAAACGATTGTATATATGTGCCACCATCACTTTCAAAATTTTAGGAGAAGCTGCCTTGCTGCTATTTTACTTATATCTTTTACAATTTTTTTATCACAAATGTTATTTTTGTGACCATACTCACTTCTAAAAACGATCCCATATCTCGTTATCAAAACCTAACCATTTTTTTACTATATTAGAAAGATATTTTAAGGTAATATAAATCAAATCACCTACAATTCCTATCAATGAAGTCATATGTATGCTCTTTGATACCATACGTATGATTTCATTGTAGATTTGATTTATATTAGCTTAAAATACCTTTCTAATACAGTAAAAAATGTTACAAAAGCTAATAATAAAGAATATATGGGTAGATATTGTGGGTGTAAATTCAACGCTGGTCGGGGCTTTAGTCCGCAGAGTAGTTAGTTTCACACAATATTGTTAATACCTAAAAATATATAAAAAAAATCTAATTACTTTAATATTCTGCAATCGCTACTCGTATTAAGGCAGCTGACTGCTGAAGCTAAGATCTTTAAAACATATATGTTTTATTCTTAACGAATTCAGAGAAATAAAGTTATTGGTTAGAATTTAAAATAATATTTTGAATGTATCAGTAGTCATATACTTACCTAGCAAAATTGAATTGAATTTTTTTCGATGTTTCTTGGAATGACTCGTTTTATTTAGTCATTTTGAATTCCACCTTATTCTTGCATTATCACATTTTTAAGAGAGCTTCGAAGAAAATGTGGTTGAAGTCATTGTTCAATTTCTCAGATGAGCAATTCGCAATTTCCTTCAAATTTTGAAAACATCAAAATTTGTGAACAAAGACTTCAACTTATGTGGTAGCTTATATAAAGTTATATGCCACAATGATTTTTATAGTGTATTTAGGATTTTCAGACATTAAATTTCAAAATATTAAAAAATATATATTCACGTAGTAGTAGTATTGACTGTACATATATCTATCAAATAAACCTATTTATCACAAAACAAGATTGTGGTTAGTACTTGCGATACGTTGTGACTTCAGTGAGAAATCTAAATGTACGTACCTAGGAGATTTGTTTTGCCGTGTATGTACCTATAAATTTCATATTGTGTAGTATAATTTTTACCAATTTTGAAATATGTTTTCATTATATCATTTAGGAGGTTACCCATGTATTTTGTATTATTTAGTACTTATTAAAATACAATGTTATAGTTTAAAATACCTTAAGGGCGCCCTATTCTTGAAATAGTGTTTTCTACAATTACACATAATTTTAGACATTTAAGAACTGAATAAAATAAAACATAGCAAATAACAGGAATGTTATCTTATGCCACCTGCGAGTATTCATAGGTACCAAAGTAAAATGAGTAATAACTACAGAAAGCGGCACTGTAAAAAATAATTACAGTAAAAATAGATGGCAATTTATTTACCATTCATTATTACTGTAATTTTCTTATCGATTGTGATTTTACAAATAAAATGTAAAATTTTATTGTAAATTTATTTTACTGTGTAATTTTACGTTTTCTAATGTAATATTACTTTGTGATTTTAAAATACTACCAGAATTTTTATAATGTAACTAGCACAATTACCTGTAAAATAACAAAGTGACTTTAAAGTCAATTGCATAATCATATTGCAATAATACATTTTATAATGTAACTACAGTGTAATTTTTTTATTTATTGTACAGGATGATTCAATTTGGGCACTTAGGTATAGAAAGTTTCTCCTATTTTCCGTAATAACAGAAAAAAGTAGCGAAGGCGAGAATCACATTTCGATATTTTGATTTATGTAAGAGATGGCCGTTTTATGTGATAGCTTTGTAATTTTTCTTATGAAAAATAATATATAATAATAATATAAGTTGCAAAGATAAATTTTCTCAATAATAATTTCTTTATAATAAATGAATATGCTTATATGAGAAAAAGATAGGAATATTTCAGGGAATTAACAATGTTACTTACCTTAAGTAATATATCAGGCGTGAGTTTCTCAATTGTAGCATTGCATCACGATGTTATTTCAAAAGAAAAATATACTGACATTAAATAACCTACTTAATACGAATACAAATTGCTTTTAATGTTAAAAAACCACCCCTGAACATTTCTGGAACAAGATTCGTCCATTTAAATATTGAATTCATTAAATTGAATGTTTAAATAAATGTTTTCTATGTCCTGTGCAGATTTATGTAGGAAAAATGAAGTACTTTGTCGTCGGACATTCATGACTCATTTAGATTGAAAATAATACTTATTTCTATTATAGTCTCCATGTATCTTAAAATTTGCAGATTACTCTTTTTTAAAATTATAATTACAAAATTTTGTACAACTTGTGTGAAAAACAAAAACGTACTTTTCCTAGCCGGTTAGATAAAGAGTCATTTTCATAGCTCCAACGATATTTTTATAATAGATTTTACATTGCTAATTGTAAATGTAGTACAATATATTCTATAAATGTACACATTATATTATAATTATACATAAGAAGTTTACGCTATTATTATATATTGACATTTTTCTGGTAAAGTTACAAGTGCCAGTGTAATGTCATCATAATTTTTAGAATTATTTTAAACAATTATAAGGATATTCTTACAAAGTATATTTATAAAGTTACTGGCCTTTTTTTCAGTGGGTCTAACCAACAAATTATTAGGTGCAGAAATCTTTCAAAATGCGTATTTTTCTTTTTAATTTAACTGTAGATGTAAATATTGTTATAACAAAAACTTACATAGTTCTGCAAGATTCTTCACTTTTGTTTATAAGTATGTGAAAATAATAATTGTTAAAATGTGAGGTTAGAATAGCAAAATAATGTGTCTTAGAAACGTTTTTTAAAAGTTATAATTTCGTTTGAGGATAACTTAAATAGTAAAGGTGCATAAACAAAACAACAAGAATTTCATTTTTGATATTACTTTTGTTCTACTTGTCTTATTTTTTGAGATTTCTGTACCTAAAAACACCAAAAATTTTATTTTAAGGGTAAACTTTAGTAAATACTCAAACAATCAACAGTCAAATTAATAAAAAAGAGAAATTAATGTTTCGAGTGAATCTTTGTAAGTGTATATTCTTTTTTGCAATATTTGGTATCGAAAAAACGTCTAACGGAACTATAGGCTTCATCCGCCAAAGTGATGTACTTCCAAAACTGTAACTTAAAAATTACGTGTTAACTAAAATTTAATATGCTGTTTCTTTTCTATATTTGTACATGTCAGTATTTTGATATTCAGATGAAATTAGAAAATATTTACTTTTGTCAGTGAAAATTACTTAGATCAAATTCTTTCATAAAATGAATACCTAAAGGTTTTGCAAATTTCGATGAAATGGTTATTTGTTTGTATAAAATACTACTAATTTTTATTGCTTTCTTTTATAGTAAATTCATCTATTTATACACTTTTCCAAAAATAATTTTACCCAAATAGTACCTACCTAATATCCTTATTTATGTTCAAAATTCATATCTAAGAAAACAAACAGATAAGTAGGTAGTGTTTTGTAATTTTATTCTTCAAACTGTTTGAAATTCACCATCAGTAAACCCGAACTAGAGGAACATGGATTGAATTTTGAATTCTTAATTATACAAATGATATAGGTAGGTGTATGTCTATATTTTAGCAAACATGAAAATTATTTTCCATATTTGTTAGTCACAACTTTTTATACCATATTCCGTCGGTCGGATGCTCTAAAATCAACTGAAACTTTTTCTGTTTGATAGCGATTAGTTTCAGTAGCGGGTCGCCAAGTGACACAGGTTTTATTACCACTTATAATTATCTTTAATCTAATTTAAATGTTATAATTTATTAAAATCAGTAGATACAAAAAAAAAAGAATAATTATTACTTATAAAACTTAGGACACTGAACACGTTCTCAAAGACATTTTCTTCTCTGCTGCCGATTTGGATTCAGTCAAAATCCGCTCCAGTTCATTAGTCATGGCAACCGCTGTAAAAAATTACAGCTGTTGCCATGACAAGAAGGACGCGTATAGTTGACAAGGATCAAATGCTACGAAGATTGGGAACTACTTCCCTTTTATAAAATTATTCTGTTATGGAGTCGCAATATTTGTTATTTTTTTGTCGGTGTTCGGTTCTTCGCATTTTGTGAATATTCGAATTCGTTGAAATGTTTCTATTTTTTTATCCCGTTTGTGTTCTATTGGAAATACCATTACAGTATCATGTTTTCTTACCTAAAAAGAGTTCGACTTATCTGCATAACTCCAGGACATCATAAACCAGACTTAACAACAGATTTGGCAAAACTTTCGAATCAGAATGAACTAGGTATTAAATGAAATTGTAAGTACAGAATTATATTACGACGACATCACCAATAAGTTTGCAGGGTTAAAATATCAAAGAACCTTACTTTAAAAAATTCCCTCGCTGATTATATACCTAGATTTAAATATCGTATTGCTACTGTGTTCTGTTAGTGTATAATTTTGTTCTAAATTAATTTCTGCATGAAGATTTAATAAAATAGAATAAAAATAAAATTTTCAATTCACATCTCGAAGAAAAGTAAACTAACTATGTAAACTAAAAACCTACTACCTAATATTAGTTACATGTTGGTTGAATAGTAGCATAAATCATATCTGAAAGCAATGTTCACATATGAATATAATTAATTAGGTAATTTTCTTTAATTTAGAAGTGATGAAGTTTTCTTTATTGATAAAAATAACAATGATTTTATGGATGTAAATAGCAAGTATTCCTTAACAAAACGGTTAAAATATAAGAAATTATTATAAACTGTAAGCGATGATTATTATGAGATTGTATATAATTGATTTGGCATGCGGAGTAGTGAAGATCACTTAGTCAGTGGGGTACCAATTTCATTTTATGATTTTGAAGATGCGCAAACGATAGACGTGTACTAGTAAATTAATCAAATAATATATGTTTTAGGAAAATAATATTTTAATGAAGTTCTATAAAGCAGGGGCCATATACCTAGTCGCAAATTGCTCACCTGACTGTAGTGAAAAAATGATTATTTATAGTTTTGCAAATCGCGGTAGTGCAAAATTTGGTGATTGTCACACTAAAAGCTTAAATAACCAAGAGGGAATGATATTAGTAATTTATAACCCTGTGAAACGTCGCCAGACGCCTGGAGAAGCGTATCTGTATCTAAACAGTGGTATTCATAGGTCGCCAGAGAGTGGTCTCCGTACCGAAATTTTGCGAATTTCATAATGAAATTCACATAATTTCGAGAAGAATTTATAAGATACCACTTTTACAGTACACTGTATTCATTGTCCGTCCGAAATTATTTGAAATTCATTATGAAATTCGCATAATTTCGGGACGGAGACCGCTCTCCGGCGACCGGAGATAGATTATGAATACCACTGTAAGAAAAGATGTTCCCACGAAATCATAAGATTTCGTACTATTTTCTTAATTCGTATACTTAATGAGATCATTCACATAGTATCCAAGTCAAATTCATTTTTCTTGATGCACGAAATGCAAAACAAAACTCTATCGTTTTAGCCATGTAAAGTATTTATTTTACCATTAACATATCGTACAATTTCGAAGGAACAGCATTTATTACTGATTGCGATTTCGTAGGTACATAAAAATTGGTAATATGTAGAAAGTATAAAATTGATATTTGCAAAAAAAAATTAATTAAAAAATTTACTTTTGAGTGTCATATTCTTTCTGTAATTAAATTATTCCATTAGAGCCCTACTTATAAATATATTTGGAGGTGGAGCGCATTTGTTTAGATCTAAGTAAAAGTAATGAGCCTAGGTTGTGGCAGGGGTTCAGGTGTCGATGTATCGGTTGTAATTAGGCTGCCGTGGCGGTGATTGCCGCGCGGTGGCCACGCGGTCTTGTGGGTGGATGGGTGGGGTGAGGGCGGTCTCCACCATTGGTGGGGGTAAGGCGTGCGCGGGAGGCGGCCTCGACCCTCCTGCCCAGCCTGACGATCCTCAGTTTCGCCGCTGCAGTAGTCGTGTCAGTTGTTGTTAGCGCCAGCCGTTTCCGAGTTCGTAGGCTCACGTGCACGTGCTCGCGCTAGATACTGTACGAGTAAATAACGAATCCTGAACCGCTGCCCCTGTGCTCTCAGGACTGCCATGTGCGTGCTGTTATTGTGAGCTGTGTGTTGAACTTTCAGGTAACCATGCAGCACGCCACAGGTTCCCCCCAGCAGTTCTGTCTGCGTTGGAACAACTACCAGTCCAACCTTACCAACGTCTTTGATCAACTCCTGCAGAGCGAGTCCTTCGTGGATGTCACCCTGGCGTGTGACGGACATTCAGTTAAGGCACACAAAATGGTCCTTTCGGCGTGTAGCCCCTATTTCCAGTCCCTCTTCTTCGAGAACCCTTGCCAGCACCCCATAGTTATCATGAGAGACATTAAATGGCCAGAGCTAAAGGCCGCAGTCGAATTCATGTATAAAGGTGAGATAAATGTTTCCCAAGAACAAATCGGTCCCCTACTGAAAGTTGCCGAGTCCTTAAAAATCCGCGGTCTCGCCGACGTAAACGGCGAACAAGACGTGGTCGCTCCAGCCAGCGACCTCACCACGAGACCGTCTTCGATAAAGCCAGCGGGCACCCCAACCAACAACAGACCAGATTGGGAGAACAGACCACCCCAAGACGTCGAAACTGATCCGACACGTGTGAAAAAGAGACGCAGACCCTCTGGGGAGCGCAGCAGCCTGAGTAGCCCTGCCGAGAGCGCGAGCACGGAGATTCCGGAGCCTCCGCCTTCGGTGGAGATGTCTCCAGCCCCATCCGCGACGCCGTTGCCACCTTCTGGGTCTGGCGAACCCTTGCAGCTCACGCTGCCTCTTGCACCACAGGCTCAGGTGTCGCATTCTTCAGATGACATGGAGATCAAGCCTGGCATAGCAGAGATGATACGCGAGGAGGAACGGGTAAGTCTTTTCTAATATCTTCGTAGCTGATCTTGAATGAAAGTTAGATTAGCTAGTAAACACGTTATTCACGCGCCAGCATTTATTTACATCCGAAACACGTGCAAGGCATATGGGGATTTTAATATTTTACCTACCACCAAAACGCCTAGTTTTGTATGTCACAGCTGTTGGATCTAGAAACTAGCAAATATAACTGATATGTTTAACAATAAAGAGACAAGCGTTATGGACTGCGTTAAAAATTAAAGTAACAACACTTAACATTGAAGGCAATATGCTGTTATTCCAATTTATTTTCAAGATGCATCTCGACGGTCTTGGCATGAATACGATGATGATACACATATATTTAGAGGGGTCATAGCACTTTAAAAAATAAAACATGTAAGCGTACAATATAAAGTTGAATGCAGCCGTCTGCAATTAATAACGTGGGGCGTAAAAAGTTGCCATAAAAAGTGCATAAAGATCAAGTGTGGAGATATTAACGAAAAATATATAAATCTTTCTAAATATATAACGGCACAGAGGTATTTTTCAGGGTTTGATTTATCTGCCTTGCGGATGTATAAAATATCCCTTGCAATAAATGAAGATTAAAATCAGTAAAGTATATATAGTTTGTAATTTACTGTTCAAGAAAAGCTAATTGTTATCGTAAAATAGAATTAGAGTATTCTTGATCAAAGAGACGGAAGGTCTTAACTAACCCATGATGATGCACTATCTACATTTGATATAGTTACAAAACTATTAGTTGTGTAGAATGAATCTAAACACCACACAAATGTTTTGTTATTAATTAATTAATACTAGAAAACAATACAAAAGTATTTCTACATTGAATTTGATTTCATTTGGTTCATCTGAGAAAATCTGCAAATAAGAATATTCACAACTAATAGATGAATACATACACGTTAACTGAAAAACGTAGATGAATAAAAAACACAAACAAAAACAATAAAGCTAAAAAAACATAATGTCTTCTTTCCACATCACTTCAGTCCGCATCAAAAGAATTTAAGTACATTTAAAAAAAAAAAGAAATTAAACAGTAAATAAATGTAAATCTGTACCTATGTACTACACAGTACATGTTTGATTGTACGTGAGTCATATTTTGCTGTATTTATTCTTATACTGGCGGGTAAGAACGTCAATTCAAGAGAGCAGCAACTATTTCGTAGTTTCCCATCTTAAAGCGATCAAATAACGTCAGACGTCTGAGGTAGTAGAGATTTGATAAAAACACTCGTGGAACTCGTAGAAAGGGAAACTCGGTGGTCGTGTGGCATCGAGAGTGGCGCATTTTCTTGCCATGATCTCGCCATCTCCCCCGTCGATCTGCCAGATGTCATCGCACCGGGCGCGTTCTCTCTTTGAACGCTCGGGTCAGATGAATCAATAGAATTTAAGTGCATTTTAGTTTAGGCCTCCCCGATTTCGATGCTGGTTTTCGTAGACCTCGCACCGTGAAAGGGGTTGTTCGGAACTGTCTGCGGCGAATATTCTTGTTAATGTGGTTTATGCTATGAAAGGGTGATCGTATCGTTTGAACTGTGCATGTATAAAAATGTACTTATAAAATAAATTTAAATAGGTAAAACGTCTTAGAGGGAGATTACATTGAATGCGAATTCGTACGAACAAATTTTCGAACGGATTCGTACGAAATGGATAAGGCGGCAGTTACATTGGATAAGACTTCGTATGAAAATTTGTTCGTACGGATTCGTACTACATCGTACGAATTTGTCAGAACTAAACAAATACATGGATGTCTATAGTTATGGTTACAGTGCTTACGCGTATTTCTTACGAATTCTCACGAAATCGTGAGGTTGTCGGATATAAACAAAATATTTTGTGGTGGTGGTGTTGGTATGAAATCATGAATTATTCAACATTAATTACATTGATATAGGAAAGAAGCTTTTATGAGATAAAAAAAAGCATTACCATAATTAAATAAAATATTGACGGAAGTTACGGAGGTAATTTTTAACTATATTTATTGCATAATAACTGCAAATATTACACGAATGGAGGTTAAAGAATTTAATGAATATCAAATTGTTTAACAAAATTATTACCTCCTGCTATGCCTGTTGATTACTTTAGGTAATATATAGAATTTTTGTTTTGCTACTTTTTAAAATTTAATGAAATGTAGATATTGTCACTGGTATATTCAAAGAATTTCTGATCATTTTTCTTAAATTCTGAAAATGATCTTCCAAATTCCCCTTCGGTGAAGAAATACCTATATTTTCCAGTAAAAGAAATCTTGTTAAAAATGTTACTTGTTTACGTAGTTGTCCTATGACTAGCGTTCAATGTAACCATAATGTATTCGTACGAACAAATGTGTTCGAACAAACTATTAATACAAAAAAAAATAAAAATCGTGCGAAATCTTACCCAATCCCAATGCAACCGCTGGTACCGCGTTCTGGCGACGGTTAGCCATTAGCTGTTCGCATGAATTCATACGTCAAGTGTCAAAAATAAGACTTTTGGCCACAAATTGTGACAAAGTGTTCTGTGGTCGACACTGTCAGATTAAATATATTATGTATTCTCTGTAATAGTGTAAATACCGAATTGCATCTTTTTCTGGAACAGGTCATTAAATTTGACAGTATCAATTGCAGTGACTCCTGGATTCTAAGGTCCTAGAAATGGCAACAATTGTGGACATTATCAACATCTAAATAAGTCAGTTTTTTCTTATATATCTACATTGGTTATTGTTATACGCTTCTCTATCAATATTGGTAAGAACTTCTCTATCAGATAAGTCAGAATTCAGTATATTTTGATGTTTGTGGACCGTCCAGATCCAAGGGGCATTGTGTTTAAGATTATTATTTATTACTATTTATATTTGTACTATTCTAACACTTTAAGTATCAAGTTGACTGGCAAAGGTTATTTATACTAAATATCTGGAGATGGTGATAGTAACGTCTTCTGGATCTGACATTCTTAACGATCTACAAAAAACATAAAAAATTTCGAACCCTCTTCATATACCCAGATCTAATGCCTATACCTACTGAATTTCTGATGCAATCAAAATAATTTAAGTTTTTTTTAGTTCAGTTCGTACAAATAATCAATTAAGGAAAATTAAATTGATTTTTAGATTAAATTGAATTTATATGATATAAACTACGATTATATTATCAAAATATAGGTTATGTCACAGTTGGGAACAAATTGGTATCCAATTTATATCACTTTGTTAGTATGAATAGTTTTGTTAGGGTTTCGTACGGTTTGCTGTACGTACTTAAAAGTATTTAATTTCTGATATTTTAAAACTGCAAAGAAATATTACTTCCGTATACCTACATAGTTAGGAATAACATGAAATAAAAAAGTTGGCAAAATATATTTACAATTGTTTTTAGAAGGTATATAGGCACCCATTGTTGCTTTTTTTATATTGTTACGATCCGTACAGAGAGATATAAAAAAATTGATTGATTGATTGATTGGTCTAGGTAAATTCATCAATAAAATACAATTTTTCAGCAATATAATATAAAGGATTTGTTTATATTTATAATACGCCAAATCCATTTCGACAGTTGAGAACAGTTCAACGTTACATTTTCGCTAGCTTCAAACGCTGACACTACAATTAATGCGACGCTAAACGTTCTTACTATAAATATGCTTACATTGAGATATGCAGGATAGTTTGATTTCTGACGTCACGCTCAACGCTATGCGACGTTTGACGCTTCCATTCTGAATGAGCCTTTACTTTTTACGCTTGCATATGAACAACTTGTATTTTTGCGACGTAACATTCGACGTGTTATTATTGATGCGGCTGATCGTTTACCATTTCTACTCTAAACAAACCTTTAGACGGCAGCTGTAAAAAAATATTTCATTATTTTTTGTTTCATTTGTTATCGGTTTGGTTTTATTAATTAGCCCATTTTCTAACGAACCGATACGGCTTTAATACAATACCAATTCGGTATGTTAACAGCCAATCAGAATTTAGAAAAATAAAAAACAATTAGTTCAACTCGGTAATTGACTGGTTCGTTAAGAAATAGCTTAGTCTAAAAGTAAAAAAAAATACAAACAAAAAAGTGGGGTGTTTCCGTGACTCTAACCCGGGAAAATTTTGTGAAGCACCATGCAAGTATATAAGATTTCGAAAAGAAATCTAGTTAGTTAATATGAAGATACATTTTTCGAACAAAAAATCATTAGTAACGTAGAAAATAATTAAAAAGTCAAATCCGCCGACAATTCTAAAGCTAGGTATCCATTTCACGAGGCTGCTGCGCGCTACCGCTGCGCGATCCGTGTTCGCTGATTGGTCCCGTCCAGCTGCCGCGCTATTATTCATGGAGGCAGACGACTACGAACAGTTTAAGCGACAACTCGAGCCACTTTGTCATTTGAGCTCGCGACATAGTTTATAATGTGGACAGTTACAAAGTCCTAAAAATGAAAACGTAACTGATCCAAAGTAATGTCGATAATTTGAGGTCACTGATTCGACCAATAATGATAAAATTTCAACAACTTTTAGTTGCAATTACCATGAAAAAAAGAATGACTATAACAATGAGATTTTTGGCTACAGGAGATTTGTATTTAAGTTTGTAGCAGCTTTTCTGGACATCCAAGCAATCCACATCAAAAATTAGTTCAAAAGTACGCGATATTTCATTAGCCTTTGGCTAGAACACTTCACTATTTATAACAGAAATTACTGAACGTAGACGGACAGTCTTCGTTCACATTACGTGAGGCAATCGCAGTTAGGCATTCAGTTCCCGCACCAGAATACACGAATACACTTACGGCAAAATGGATACAGGCGAATTTTGGTGGGGCACCAGAAATGACGTAGCATAAAATTTAAAAAGATATTTCTTAAGGAACTAGATAATTTCATATTTTTTTGAAAAATTAAATAATTTAAAGGATATAAGAAAATGCCAAATTTTGAGAAAATTATATTAATTGAATGTGTACATAAAATTCATAAACGGATCTAGATAGCAACGGATAGCAAACATAAAAATTTAAACATATTCTTCACTTTCTAACATAGTATTTGTGTTTCATTTGGTTTGAATCAATTCAAATATTTTTAATGTAGGTAGGTACTAGATTTTAGGGAGATTTTATTTATTCAAATGTTGGTCAAAGTTTGTGAAGAAGAAAATTAATTTTGGGGATGTAAGGGAAATATCTCATAATCCTTTCCGAGATATAAATACAGAATTTTTCACTTGGGTATATTATTTAAATGCTTCTGTGGTAATGTCATGAGCAAATCTTTGCATCTGTGTACAAGAATTGTGAGACGACAAATTTGCGTAACGCGAAACATGTGCGTAACGAGATGTCGATAACAATAAACGATTTGTTCTTTTCTAGTAACAATAAATATTAGTCGACGTGAAACCAAACAAGCTGAAAAGTTATGTAAAGGTACTTTCAGACGGTCGGTTTGGTTTTCCGTTCATTTGAGGTGTCATATAGAATAAAGCGAGGAGAGGTGAACCATCATTTAAACAAAATATAAAATATCTTCTTTATTTAATTAAATAAAAATATATGAAAAGCAACAGAAGAAACTCTGTACTTTAGTATTATTTTAGTAAAGTTAAAACGTGAACATTAAAAAAACTGAGACTTTAAATTGGTCCATATATTCTACCATTCTACACGAGCTAAGTGACACGTACCACATAAAGGTTTGATGGTCCTTGAAATTCTATTACTACTACTTTCTTCTACTACTTCTTCGTTGTATTGGTACTGAACATGAATGAACATGAGAAAAAAGAATGACACAAAATAGAAAAAAATATTTAATATGTTAATAACTTTTTAACTTATTCCCTCCATTTCTATAATATATAGTTTTTATATTTATAGTCCGTAATCGTAGACATATCAACTTCTGGCAGATTGTCAGAATCATCTTGCTAAATTCAACTTAAATTGAACAGATTCTAAAATATCTGCAACAGAGTAACGAAATAACATAGCACATATTAATCTGATCGGGTATTAGCATGTTAGCGGTATATCCCCTAGTTATAGTTGCGTGTAATGACGTCACAAGCGGGAGCATCGTTCTTGAGTCTAGTACCAATTTTAAGCTCTTATATCTTGAAAACGAAAAGTAAATCATATGAAATGTTAAGAGCGTAATAAGAATATCATATACCATAAAACACTATAAAATTAATTTTACGAAATAAGCCTATTGAAACTGAAACGGGGTGGAAAATTGCACTGACCTTCTAAGTGTAAATTCATAAATTACTAAGAAAAGAAACATAAGAATACAATAGTAAAAAATTAGAACTTAATAATTTTTAAACAAAATTATTTAAATATAATTTTTTCACATACATTTGCAAGAAGACAAGGCGCATTTTGGTATGGTACACACGTATTAAAAGATTTTAAAAATAAGTTACTGTTGGTAAAGAATTGACCCATCTTGATTAAATTGTATGTATTGAGAAAATATAAAAATTATTAGTTACTATAGCGTAGCAGATTAGTATTTATTTGCGTGGTATAAAATTTTATTTCACATTTGTACACGCCTTTACTCAACCTGGTTATAGACCCGCTCGTTTTGTATTGGTTCAACGAAATAAATTAACCGTGTTCTATTTAAATCTTCGTACTCTCCTGGCTTGATTGGTTTAAGATAACTTAATGTAATACTACTAAGCCTTATCTTTATATAGACTGACACGTTATTCTAACAGATTAGATTCTTACAGTAAATTAACGCTTGGCTATCAGCTTGTTATCTTGGACGCATAATTAAAATATTTGTTATGTAAATTACCTTACAAATACCCCACAATTGTGTGTTCCGAAAAGAAAGTAAAGTAAATAGTGACATGTATTTCACTTAAATATTTACAAGGGTATTTTTTATATCCAGTGTATTTTCGGTGTCTCGGCAGATCTCGACGAGTAAAAAATTTGAAATTAACTAGGCAAGTGTGCTATGATGGGAAGGCTTTTCGAGCCTGGCAGAACCCATTGACCCGCCGCACCCTATTTAGCGACAAGCGACGGGGAAGTAGTTGAGCCACAATACAAGCTACCCTCTTCCTATATCGCGTCACGACGGTCATTTGCCACGCGTGGGAAAGTGACTAAACAGTTAAAGTACGGACGTCTGTGTAGCCATTTTTTTTTACTATTCATAGGAAAGAGTTGTTTAATTTAACAAAATTATATTTAGTTCAAATAAGTCACATATCCACAATAAAATTTTTACTCAAGTGAAATAAATATTTCTTTTCATACATATTTAATGTAAAAATTACTGTAATCCGACTGAAGAAAGATATTTCTGTGGAACGAAATAAATTTTTAACAATTTTAACAGTACTTAATGTTTTGTTGACACATAATTGATTTAGACAAGCTAAATGTCTATTGAATTAATATAAATGTGGCAAATGCGATCATTTTGTTACCTCTAAGAAAATTGAAAAAATTACATAGTGCGAATAAACAATAGTTACTGGAAATCTTAATATATTCTGTAATGAAAATTGTTGAAATTAACTACTTATCTATAAAAATATATATTTTTGTCAAATTATTGTTTATAGGTTTTTTTATTTAGGTATATATTAGTAAATCTTATACACGCTGTCCGGAATATGAGTGTCTTAATTTTGCCGTATGATAAGTTGTACCAAACAAAACATATTTGACTGAACAATTTTTTTCTTTGGCCAACGGTAACAGAATTATGACAGCATATGCATATGTGATAACGTCGCTCATATACTATCTTAGTATTGTGAATTTATTCATAATAATTACAAAAATTAAATTACGAGCAAATTATGTTACATGCGCTTTTAGTTAACCTTAGTTTGTAACATAGGTTTGTATATTATTGCAGTTGTATTTTTATTTTTGAAATATATTTGTGACAAACTATTTGGTTTACATATTTTTTTTCATAAAGGTTTTTATTGCTTTTGAACAGATATTAAGCCATTAAAACTACGGCACTCATATTCCGGACACCCTGTATATTTATGCAAAATGGAAGTTTCACTCAGTGCCTATATTACCATAAAACACAGAACTAGAATTAATTATATTATGATAGTCTTCATTTAATGTTGAGAAAAGAAAATGAGACAGATAGAGATCTGTTAGTATTTTTTAATTAAATTTAAATTTGCTATTTTTATTTACACATGCATTTGTGATAATTACACGTAGAATGTATTTGTAGTATTACTCTTATCATATCAATAAGACTATCGGTGGTATTCATAGTCCGTCTTCGGTCGTCGGAGAACGATCTCCGTCCCGAAATTATGCGAATTTTATAATGAAATTCAAATAATTTCGGTACGGAGACCGCTCTCTGGCGACCGGAGACGGACTGTATAACACAAGTTGTTTGTATTCTCAGGCACTCTAGAACAAATAACACCTCACTTACAACATGGCACAATTTTTTTTTGTGGGTAATATTTTCATCTATAACTAAGGCTCCGTACTAGAAGACATTAGAAATGATGATCACACGTTGAAATAATCGGTCAATAGTAAATAGACACCACAGAACATGGTGTAAGAAAAAAATATATAAATTTTATTAGGAATATATTTCCTTTTATATTGGAGATTTCTTGAGAAAACTGGAAGTCGCATGAGCCACGGACTTCAATAAACATACAATTCATTGTTTTTGACAGTCTTATGCAAGATATGAAGTTACTCCAAATCCTATTTGGAAAGTGGACGAAACTGGTGTGCCGACCGTCGAGAAGAATTTAAAAGTTCTTGCGTAGAATGATAAAAAGCAGGTTGGTGGATTAACGAGTGTCGAGAGAGCACTAAATGTTACTATTGTGGCTTTTATGAGTACAAACTGATTTTTTTTTGGCACCAGCGTTCATTTTTTCCCATAAGAGACTAATTCCCGAACTCATGGACAATGCACCTAATGAAAATCCAGATTTCCCGCAAGGCAAAATTTAGATGCACCAAGAGTTATTTCGAGAGTTTATGAAATATTTTGTTGCTCAAACCAGACCTTCCACCAGCCAATTCTTATTATCTTAGACCACCACTGTTCTCATACAAAAAGCTTAGCTGTTATTTCGTCAAATTGGTGTCACTTTATTGTGTTTACTACCTCACTGTACACACCAAATGCAACTATCGGACGTTACATATTTTAAATCATTTATAAAAAAATTATTGCGGCTGTACTTTCGGCATCTATCTGTATTCCAGTATTTCGAATTTACTGTAACAAAATCGACTGAACCTCGAGAAGTTTTTGAAAATATGAACACAATGGATGCAGAGGAAATTCATTGAACTTCTAAATCTCATACAACTCTAGATGTGAGTTTGTTCTAAACATCAAAAAAATATAAAAGTGAAAAAGCTTGCTTAATAAGAGTTATTCTTCTAGAGCAAAATATCCTTAAAATTAACTATTTTAACAGAATCAACTTAACAAGAAATCACAGAAGGCATAAAAATCAGTGTAGTACAAGGGCCAATAAATTTACTACCAGTGCAGACTTTGGCGAAAAATGCTTGGAGAGTTAAGAAGATTGGTACAAGTACCATAGGTCGGCTTTAGGATGAGCCATGAATCATGTAAAGTTTTGGATGAACACTAGGTATTTTACTAGTTGAAATGTCTGTCTCTTCTTATGTACCAAGTGACCCGAGTCAAGTATCCAAAGACATTTGCAATTTTTTTTTAGTTTGTGAGATGTCGATAAGGTTATACCACGTTTTTATTAACAACTAGCGTCAATTTTCGTAAAAAATCCATTTCAAAATTAATTCGTGTATGAAAACCATTTATCTGTTTGTTTGTTTTCAGATTTTATAAAAATGGTATACCATCTGGCAATTCTGACTGGGCCTTTGGCTAGGTAACCGCTAATTCATAACTGTTTATTTTTCACTACATAATTGAAGTTAAATTTTTTTTGCAAAATGTGAATATAGGACTTTTGCATATCAGACTTTTTTATTCCGAATATTCCTAGGAATCTATTTTATTTTTTCTTCATTAAAGATGCCACACCCTGTGTAAATATGATTCTTTGTATTAGTTCAATATAAATAGTAATGCAAGAAAAAATGTTTGCCTATTTCCACTCACATTTCTCATCTTGTTCATACCAATAACGAATAGATTTTAGTTTGTATATGTGGTACATATATTACGTATATCCAATCGAACATATTCTAGATACATCATGCTGATATTTTCCCATTCTTGTATAAATAACTTCGCTTTAATGGAAAAACCTATATTATATTTTTTTATTTTGTGTTATATAAAGTACATTAAAGTTGATTGGAGAAACGGCGGAGTGCGCTGTATAAAAATATTTACATTTCAAATGGTTCTCCCGCTTAGAGTACATATTTAATCTTGCCTTGCTGTAAATTATTGTATTAAAGTTGGAAATAAATTTATTTTATTTTTCCGCGACGAAAATGAAATCTTGTATATTACACTCAGCTTAGGCGTTCTAGCCGGTTAAAATGTAAAACGCGATTGCAAAAAAGTTATTATTTTTAGAATGTGCCTACACCCTCCATAAACAGCTCCCAGACAGCATTTCTGCAGAAATCGCTTTAATAACGCAGTCAGACAATCTTGGATTTGCCAAGTAAATATAAATTAATGAACCTTTCTGTAGAAAAGTTGTTGTTCATGATATATGTAGAGGTTTCAGGATTGGCGACGGTAATAATAATAAAGAAATTCTGTCTTGTATTTCATTATTTTTTGAAGAAATCAAATATTGTTCATTCTCTCAACTATTCTTATTTTAATATGAAACAGTTAGGTACTTTTTCCACACAATGTCAGTTTGAAATCACATAGCGATGAATATTTTTTGTTACGTTTGTTATAAAGTGGAGAGTATTTTTATTTCTAAGTATCTCCTGCACTATTAGTTTAGAATATCACATTACGTTGTAGAATCAGACTAAGGACGAAATTATTTTATTTACAAACGTATATGCCATATATCCAGATGGAAAGTGACATTTACCAGGATGGAAAGTACTTTCCACCTAGAAAAGTGCCACTCTCAACCCAGGCAACATTCATTGAATAACCAAAATGTTTGATTCAAAAGATGTCGTATTGTACAGGGTGGGCAAATAAGCGAGGTAAGCGGCTGTATCTCAGAAACTAATGATCGTAGAGAGCTACGGTAAAAAAAATTATAGGTAAAGTGGGCAAGGGAAAATGCTGGAAATTATTTTCAAGTTTCTAAGATGGCCGCCAGTGGGCGTTTCCACCATCATGAATTACATAAAGTTACATTTCTCGCAATTTTCCCCAATGAATGTAATAAAAAAGTATTTGCGTTTTAATGTTAAGTTAAAGTCGAACATTTTTTGTAAAAACAATTTTTCTCTATCTTTCGAAATAAAGTGGTGGGGGTATTTGAATGTTGTTTTAAATAAATGCCTGTAACTTCGAAACGGCTTAATGGATTTGGATAAATTTGGTATCATTGAAAAGAGCATTTCTTGGACTTGTAGGTTTCTCGTAATCATGACAGTTGTGACCTATACGGCCGCTGATAGTGGGCGTTATTCGATATTATAACCAAAATTTTGGATTTTCTCAAAAAATTTAAATGCTATGATATATGACTTTTTTTAGACTAGAAAAAAGACAATGACCAACCAATAAACGTGCTCAATTTCAGAGTGGGAGTGTTGCAGTCGCGTCTGCGACGCGTCGAATATTCGACAATACAACATATTTTCAGTTTATAAAATGGCTCCAACAAGAGCAGTTCGTTTGTTTTAGTTACTGGACATGCCATATCGTTTTGGCCGATTAAACAAAAACGTCGGAATTCATAAATAGGGAGAATGTATCCAGACCGATTTTGGAACTACCTGAGAATGTCCATCCGAACTTTTGATTACTTACTTACTTATCAATAATTCGGCAACGTCCTCCTCTGTTGGACTCATTTTGACGACTGGTCGCTGCTACGACGCTCCAAAAAATCAATTCCATTTGTTTTCGTCGCTGTCGCTGGAAGGCATCGCAACGCGACGCCGCGCTGATTGCTTGAATTTGGTATCACTAGGTTGTTTAACTGTCGACGTGCCGCTCGTCGCAACGCTAACGCATCGCGACGCTCGTCGCTCCCACTCTGAACAGGACTTTAGAGACATGTGGAACGACGGCATAATATGATATGTGTTTAATTTTTAGTGAGTGATATTCTTCAATACATACTCCAACACTCTTACTTGATTGTTTTCGCTTAGATTTGCTCCTAAATAATTAAAGCCGTATTACTTACGTGTTTAGTAAAACATCAATCTCTGCTATGCTCTCATTTAAGCAGCGCCAGCGTAGAACTCTAAAGATTTTTAAACAACCTTCTGATCATGTCTATTTACAAACATGGACTTATAAGGCGGCTAACAAGAAAGTCTAATTAGTGGGAGAGGTCGATGAAATCATTTAAAGGTTTAACGACTAATATCTAGTCCATATTTGCCGTAAATACTTTCACTTTGGTATTATGGTAATGATGCTGTCATACTTCTAAATATAAGTCATTCTATTGAATATTTTAAACAGAGTTTTGAAGGAAGGGTGTTAGAAATAATTATGTGTTGTGTTTTTTTTTAACAAAACGCATGTGATGAAATTGTAACTTCAACTATCTTTAAAAAGATACACTCATAACACTAAAATTAAACTAAGCATGTAATGTATTTTGCATTTTCTATAGCTTTGTAATTCATATAAAATGTAAACTTAATAAAAACATTGGTTGAGGCAGAACGGTTCACTGCAATTTCGTATTTACATAAGGCTATTTACCTCAAAAATAGTAATTCACTTAAGAGATAATGACAAATATATTTTAAAATGTAATAAAAGCACAAGCAACCTTATACTGTAAGAGGTAGGTAAATATAGGTACCTATATTATATAAATTTAATTTACATTTATTGCTTACAAAAACGTCTACAAATATACAAATCATTGTTTACTGAGAAATTATAATATAAAATTTAAGGTTCTTATTTAATACATTAAGTCATTCAAAATCTTTTCATTTTAACTTAGGTTATTACCATAAGCCATATAAATTTGCAAATTTTTTTTTAATTTCATACTGTACTGTAATGAGTTATTTCTCGGACTCATTTAAGTCCGGGAAATAACTCATTACAGTACTGGTCCGGAAAAACACAATATTCACATTTTTAAAAGATTTTATCTTTAAAACTACAAAGTCAAGCCTATAAAAACCATCAGCATAGACTTGAGCATCGAATATTTTGCCCACATTGTCGCAGGATTCATCTTTTTGGAGATATCCAAAAAGTACGCCAAAAGGATAGTCTCATTTAGGCCGTTTTCCACCTTATAGGTTTTTCTCCACACGTTGAAGAGCTGGTATTCCTTCTCATAACGAGCAGAAGACTTCGTAGGCACCAATTTAATGGTTGCTTCAGCACATTTTAGCTCGATTTCTTCCATTTTTTACGAAAATTTTCACAAAATACGCATGGGATGACAAACTGTCAAATTTGTTATTTTTGTTTTTACATCACTAAGCTAAATCAAAAGCTGTGCGATAAAATAAGAATCGAAACCACCCTAACACCTACATACAGGCAGGTTATGTAAAATAAAACATTAAAATTTAATTTTTAATACAACACAGTATGAAATAAAACGTACGATACACGGCCGTGAAATGCCATTAAAGTACTCGTCTAGAAATTCCTGACTCGGCTAACGGAATAACTATTTCCATTGCGTCAATGTTTCGGCAATGGTCATTGCTATTTACCTACCCAAAGCAAAAAAAATGTATAGATAACTTAATGAGTAATACTCATCGAAATAAGAAAACAAGTTATTAACATAATATGCTAACTATATGCTTAAAAAATGCAGTTCTTTGTAAGAATTTTGTAAGATTGTTATAAAAACATTATTAGTATTTATTTATTTTTAGAAGTGGTAGATGAGTTTTTAAAGGTTAGATACTCTGCCACTTTTTTTTCTTAAAACGTACCCATTCAAAAAGAGTAGTTTTTGTACGGTTAAGGGGCTGATTTTCACAAAAATCTTTGTTAAGTAAATACAGCTTTCCTAACATCAGTTATGAATAATTTGAATTTATTTAAATAATTAATTTCTGTTTAACACATTTAAAAGTTTGTACTTTAAGTTGTGTTTGGGTAAATAGTTCGTTAAAATGTAAGAAGTTTTCAAGAAATATTTTGCTGATAGATGATAATAAAAAACTAAATAATGTTCGACGATTCTCTTTGATCATTAATTTAGTAATAAAATAAACACGACTGCAGTTAAAATAATTTCTGTACAAAAAATATTCCATGATTATTGTGGTGATCATCGACCTCGTCTTAAAGACATTTCTCTCAATGTGCGCTTTTATATAAAATCATAAATATGTTCAACACCTGTCTCCTTCCTCTGTTCTTACAGAAATTATGTTATTTTTTTAGGTACTTCTAACTCTTTTTATGGTAACTTCCTTTATGTTTCAATAATATAATACTTTTCAGTAGACTAGAATGGGAATATATGTAGTAATTGAAAATTCACTTTATGAAAGTTACCTACAGGAAAACTAAAATCATCAATGTACGGTGATTTTCGCTATGTAACTCCTTTGCAACTCATCGAATTCCAGTATCTAACCAATTCTGTTTTCTGACACATCCTTGGTGAGTATCCTTAAGATAATCATCCTGTGTGATTATATTCAGACCAGTTTTATAAACTAAGAGCATCGTATTTGTTTAAACAAGGCATTACGAATAGCTTACACTTTACTTTGTTCAATGACTTAAACCTACATGTATTTCCAATTCAACTTACACTAAAATGGTATTCACAAACAAACAATGTTGTAATGCTTCCTTTCGTCGCGCTTCATCGCCCTACATCACATTTTTCTTTTAATTTTTTGGCACGGTGACATATTTTTTATTAGATACTGTATGTTTTATTCGTACGTAATGGATAATGCAATATTTCTTCCATTTTATCGATGAGATGCACTTTCTGTGCCAATTCTATTCTATTTTGTTATTCATTTTTAATGTCTATTTAACTCAATAACATAATAATATCATAAATAACAAATTAACTCTTCTAAACGTATGTACTGCTTTTTCCGAATGCATGGAAACTAATATACATATATAAACTAAAGCAGACCGCTGCATTTAGGCATACACGTACGGACGGCGTCTGACGTCACAGGTCTACGCTGTGGTGGCAACCGTTTTGTGGAGGCGTAGCCAGTGTAAATTTTGAAATACCGAATTTAGACTTATGTTTCCACGAGATTCTTTAGGACAAACGCCATTTCAACGCCAATCATACATTCTTTCTTCTGCACGTATTTGGAAATGTTATGCAATTTTCCCATTGTTTAAGAAGATGCTACAAATTTTATTGCACAACGTAGTGTGAACTAAAGGATTTCTATGAGTGTGCGTAGAAAACATTTTATAAGACTTTGGTCATATTTTTTTGTTTCATAGTTACAATAAACTTGTGGTTTATATTTTCACTCGCCTGTATTTACGGATATATGAACATTATGAGTATGAGAAATAACATTATTACACAGTTATATTTGGGACGCAAATAGTTGTACATTAAATAAGTACATATATTAACGTCACAATGAAACAATTACTTAAATTAATATAATTTGAGAAATAAACAATACGATGGGAAGTAATTTTGCAAGAGTCTACAAATTAATGCGTCACAACACTAATAACATAAATTGAACATAATCTTATAAAGCGAAATAATACCAAAGTTGAAAAAATAACTAGAAATTTAAATGTATATACTTAATGAAAGTATGCAATTAGATGGGAATATACGTATAGGTACTTGTTATACTAAATAAAAACAAGATAATTACTCAACAAAATAATATAAATAATTATACATTACCTAGATGTACTTGTTGGCAATAATATAAGCTATCTTCTACAAGTACAGGAGAAGGATAACGTTTGTAAATTGCGTTCGTTAAACTGGAAGAAAATATGTCGATCGCTGTCCCCTAATGTTAGGTGTTGCCGTTGATGTAACAGATGTTAAAATTATTGATCGAATAGGCGTCGTAAACACAGAATAATGTGTTACTAAATTTATATTTATATTAACGAACTGCCATGGACACATATGTTGGAAACGTTTTAAACGCATAGAATATTATTAATTACGATTTACAATATGTAACAATATGCATATAATATTAAACGAGCCTCTAGTTAATTATGCCCAAAATTATTGGCTCTCATTATTTTGCCTCTGAATATCATTTTTGCACTGTGTTTAGCGTAACGGTTCCACTAGATTTGCAGATATGGTTAATCAGGGCAAATTTGAAATGACTAGGATTTGGCATTTTTCTAAATATAAAAATAAATTTTATCAGATATTTGATTCAATGTAAAGGAGAAGCAATCCTAGAAATGTAGAAATAGGTATCGACTATTGTGGCTGGATTTACGTGTTTCTATATGTTCAAAACTGTATTTAAGTTTTGAAATTTATTGAATGATTTCATAAGCCAGGTATGTCTTTTTTTGTTGGGAAATTTAGCTACTTTACTATTTTAGATAGTGATTGAATGCAATCATGTCTATGGAATTTTTTGTTAAAACATCCATATTTACTTTAAAACAACATCATATGATTTCATGAATAGGACGGTGCTATTATTTGATACATAGTGATTTTCCGGGTTATGATACCGTGACCTCGGTAACTGGTTGCTGTCAGAAACAGAATTAAAGTGCACATCCCTAACATTAGCCGGGATTCTTTGACCAGCCCTGGTTGTTCTCGGACTAGACACTAGGGGGTGTTCTAACAGATCAGCTATCGGTATAGATTTCGGCTGCTATTGTATCAGTCGTAATAATCCTCGGATAATAGTCATCTTCCGAGACGTCTCGTAGACGCCTCTGTAGCTGGTCGCATCCCATGCTTACAAACGTTTCGCCTCTCTTCACTGTTGGCATTTTCAGTGGTGACTCTGCAAAAACTTCGCCGCGACTGAGTTATCTGTCGTCTCTCTTAAAATGCGTGAAGAATTTTTTGTTCAACTGAAATTTGCACAATAGTTATTTATGCAATAAGTACAAAAAGTAAGTGTTTATTCCACGCCACGTGAAATCGACACATCTAGCGCAATAAACACTTTTTGTACGAGTTGCATACAATATTTTTTCTACGTTCATGCAAAAACCAAAAAATATTTTATTTAGATGATACTAAGTGTAGGAAAATATGACGTCGATTTGAACGTTTATGTTTGTCATGATGACAAAACGCTATAGTAGAATGACAGATGAATGCAATAAACATTTTATTGCACTAGTTCAATAAAGAACCACTTTTTCCACTAAATATAGTTCAATAAAATTTTGGTTTTTTGCATGAACGTAGAAAAAATAATTTTTGTGGAAAGGACTTAATATGACTGTATAAATGAGACAGACGCTGATTTTCTCATTTTAAATTAAGTCCATTCATATGTTAAAACTGTATAAAATAAATTGATAATTTCCATAATCAAACACTGTTTTGTAACTCACTCAAAGGTCGAGTCTTTGAGCTCAAATAATAATTCAAAACCACAGTGTGTGGCTACGATGAGCTAGTTGACCCTTAGGATACTCCTGTGCAATACCCTGAATGAAAACATGACTCTTGGTTGTTTCTAAAATTATTGAAGCAGCTAATAATATACTTATTGACTGTACATTATCGTTAGCAATGTTTAAAGCGTATTCCTAACTGAATAGTTCGAACTTTTCTTTCTAAGAACAATATGCCATCGATCGACTTGCCTGTAGTGTTAAGGGGCAATGCTAGATGCAAGTCAACTCGACCGTTCCGCTAAGCGCATTGCAACCTTCCGACTTTCCTTATCTTCTGTATTTCCCTGCCTCGTTCACCTGATACTATTTGGACGTAAGTGAGTCCTTTAGCAGGTTTTGACATAAAATGCACTTATTTTCAGAAACAAAGTGTATATAAATTAATAAAATAATTCGCCGTTTCTAGGATGCCCATTTATTTTGTTCTCTTTACGTTTTAAACCCTAGTTTACTCGTGTCAAATAATATGATTTAGGACATCGAAGAAACTAGATTTTTTTTCTAAGAAAACTGGTGAATGCCGCATCAAAATCGGATCATTATTAGGGGAGTTATTTTGAAACTAGTTTTAAGATACTGTACTGTAATTTATTTACTGTGGTAATAATATGATGGTTAAATGGTGAATATATGAACAGCAAATTTATACAGGTATGTATCCCATCAGGTGCACATAATTATTCTTTAGATATTAATAATAATTCTTGACCAGAAAGTTGGTCCTTTAAAAATTCAGTATCAGTTGCTGTCACTGTTAATATTTAAATTTAATTTATTGCGTAAACCTTCTGTTTCTATAGAGAGGCAGTTTAAACGAAGAGCCTAAAGTTATGCATCCAAAATGACGTATATAATGCCACATATAAATAAAATAACTTGGCAACTGCAGACCATCAGCTTGCACTTAAACCCAGATGTCCTCGAAAAATTAATGGGCCTTTGGTATGCGTAATAGATATAGAGGTATACATTTCAACATAACCTTGAAGATCATGTAGCTTCTTATTGTCCAGAACAGTGAAGTGAGGCTTTATGACGCTTTTAACTAACATTTCGCTGAAATGTTTTAAGCATGCCTTTAGATTCTTGCAAGAACTTGAATTTGTTTGAATACTTACAATATGTTTTTTTTTTATTTTTATTCTTGTAATGCATTCTATTTGTTAAAAAATATTTATATGAAGAAGACTGAAATGATTACAGGACCATTAACCTCAATTCGTTGTAGTGTTCTCCCGAGTATTTAATCAACATTCGAGTAAATATGGATATAATGAATATATCACTTTTCAGTCGTTATATTTCCAGATAATATTTTAAATTTTAAACGAAACTATGGCGCTGAAAAATACAAGTCATTATGGTTTATATAGGATATATCGCGCGTATAATATCAATATCCAATTTATGATATAATGGTATCACCAATTTATGCTCTATATTCACCGTGTCAGCCCTATATACAGGATGATTCAGGTTTAATCTTGATAACTTCAGGAATCGATAGAATAGGTTAAAATAATATTCGTTTGTGATATAAACTTATTTCCTAAAACGCATCGTTTCCGAGATAGAGGGCGTTGAAATAGGAATTTTTTTCTCGTTTTTTCCTGATAACTATTGAACCACTTATCCGATTTAAGTGAAATTCGGAACAAACACTCCTTATAATCTTACATAAGCTTCTTAAGTTTGAACTACCTACCCCTCTTAGAAGTGTATTTTGTATGCTACCCCCCTCTTACTTTATTTCAAGACTACAAAAAAAAAAAATTGTTTTCATGGGTTGCTATAACGGCTGGTGCGCTACACTGTCACCAATTTCTTTGAATATTTCAGAAACAAGACCAAACGTCGAATAAAAAACAGGAGACGAAAAAGTTTCGAAATTAATCAAGTCAAAGTGGTGTGTAGATATTTTATTGAAATATATTTTTTTTTTGTAGTTTTGAAATAAAGTAAGAGGGGGTAGCATACAAAATACACTTCTAAGAGGGGTAGGTAGTTCAAACTTAAGAAGCTTATGTAAGATCATAAGGAATGTTTGTGTTCCGAATTTCACTTAAATCGGATAAGTGGTTCAAAAGTTATGAGGGAAATACAAGAAAAAAATTCCTACTTCAACGCCCTCTATCTCGGAAACGATGCGTTTTAGGAAATAAGTTTATATCACAAATAAACATTATTTTAACCTGTTCTATCGATTCCTGAAGTTATCAAGATTAAACCTGAATCACTCTGTATATACGAGTGTTTGTGTGAAAAAAATCTATGAAAAGAAGTTACTACTGTTTTAGTTTGCATATTTAATTATTTATTCTTTACAATAATTGTAAATATTAATGTGAAACCAACTAACGGTAAAATTTGTTTTACGATATCCTTCGTCCAATATCTTTAACCTCAAAAGTTATATAAATATGTAGTCATATATTTGACCACTCAATTTGTATTTCTAACTTTGCCACCCCCCTTATTCAACAAAATGTCAGTTTAGTAACTTGTCGGCGTAAGTGGACGAACTGAATGAATCATTTTGTGATAGCAAATCCCACCGAAACCTGGTAAATAGCACTGAAACCTGGAAATCACCTGTTACAGCAGCTATGATTATGTCACGATAAGGATAACGTGTGAAGTGTTCGGGGCACAATAGTGAAGCCATCAAAACAGTGTTCCTGTCTTGGTTATAGCTGTAAAAGAGGAAAAGCACCGTGACGTTAAGACCGTAACAATGATGCAACGTCCGTCGTAAAGTGGCGCATTTAACTGGGGATGCACGGATCTGTACAGGGTGGAATGTCGGTGAAATTGAAAAGTTTTAACAACTTTTCAATTTGTTTAACTATTGTCTAAAATGTTGCAAGTAGTGTTTATTGAATGAATAAGTTTAGCAAAGCATGTGGTAGTGAATTTTACTTGGATGGTAAGTAATCTGGACACCATTTTGATAACTGGAAGGTTCTAAAGTAACACTAAGAAGAGAACTACAAATCGTCACCCCAGAATTATAATGTTCTATACGCCAAACTGCTACTTTTGGGAAATCGTGTCTAAATATTGTACGGCGATTATACATTGACATATATTAATAAAGAGATGTGGAATTAAGATCAGTGTCTCAAAATATGAAGTAATGTTACAATTTAGTTATTTTAGTCTACAAGAGAACTATATAAAATCATAAAAACGGGTTTTTATAAATGGATTTAGAACAAAATGCCTTATTTTCAGATTTGGTAAAGAAATATGGGGATATAGAACAAGATATTTTGATTTTTTTACTGTAGGTATTTTAAAATAAATCAAATCTCGTACAATTCTTATCAATGAAGTCATATGTATGCTCACTGATACCAAACTTCTAGGTATGCTTTAGTCCACAGACTAGTTAGTTTCACACAATACTGTTAATACCTAAAAATATATAAAAAGAGATATTTTGATGTCGAACAAAAACGAACAACCCTAATAAAGCCCTGTCTTTCCTCTTCTGGAATGTGAGGAAGCATCTCAACCAAATGCTTCTTTTTCTGATCGGGTAAGTTAACATTTGTCTTAGGTATTTGGGGGACGTTATCCGGAAGTGATACCTCCGTCTTAAGATTTATTCTTCTTGTATATTTTAGCTTAGCAGTATTTATTTCTCCGTAATGTGTCCTTTTCATATATTAAATGTTTCGCTTTTGTGTAAGGAATTAAATTATACGAATATCGGGCTGAAAATGATTGATAGTCAAAATAATCTCTAGAAGTCATCTGGATTATTCTAAATTTAAGTTTCCACGATTTTGGCATTGACAGGAGACGAATTAAAGTTAAAGGAGACCAAACTTCCAAATTGAATATGAAATCAGTGTATTAAGTTGAGAAATGTCCAACTATTCTCTTTAGTATTCTAATCAGGGCACTAGCAATGTGGACACCGGCTCGTCCACAGAGAAGTTCGTGCAACACTGCGTTGTAAATAGTATTATTCACTTTTTTTACTGTTTTAGAAAGGTATTTTAAGCTAATATAAAACAAATCTCCTACAATTCCTATCAATGAAGTCATGTGTATGTTTTCTGATACCAAACATCTAGGTATGCTAATGAACAATTTCACAGACAAAGCTCTAATCAATAATTATCTAAAGAAAATAATTTAATTTACTGACCTGCTAATGAAACACTCACGTTGAGGTGAGCTGTAAAATTATAAAAGTTCTTTGATACATTGCACTTTGGTAATGAAGAGGCACCTCTCAGTATTTCTTTCAGGATTACTCAAATTCTTACGTGCGATATGATTATTAAAGTTTCGGATTTCTTTAGGTGTCGAATTATTATTCATACGTACTTACAATGATCGTCGATCGAGCTTTCCTATATTATTTCTAATCGGATATAGAACAAAATAATTCTGGGTAATGGGAGTGACATTGAGAGGGGATATAGCACAGTATAATTTTCTTAGAGGTTATAGAACAATATAATTCTCATGGATTTCGAGGGACAAGATAATAATATTATGTTTGGGAAAAAATGTGGATATAGTATATTAATTTACTAAAAACTTTCTTGTAGAGCTTTGTTAATACGTATTTTTTATGGATATAGTTCAAGCTAATTATCTAGTTTTCAGAGATTACATTATGTTATTTTGACCAAAAATGGATATAGAACAATATAATTCTGGGGTGACGAAATAGGTGCATACACATCACTGGTGCAGCTTAAAATAGGTATTTATTGTGAATGAAGTAAGCTTTAAAAGAGTTTAAATAGTGACTGAAGTTTGGAATACTGTTTTGTAGGCATTCGTGCAGGTGTCAATGATGTCTTAACATTTCAAGAGTCATATCGCTTTCGGTTTAGGTCCCTTAACGTTTCCAGATTTTAACTAGCACAATTAGTCGTTGAAAGTTGCTACGTCTATTGTAGGTACTGTAGGTAAAGTGTTTTGCCACTAGCCATGGACACGTAATATAAACGTTCCCATTACTTTTAATATTTTGCAATAATGGCGACCTATGTTTTAGCAAATCTTACTTTGTAGCCGTTTGCTTTAAGAAACTAATCGTCAAAGTAATTGATACTTTAGTATCCGTACCGTAACGGGAACTGCCAACTTTGAAGTAGCAGTAAAGTTGTAACTGCCACACATTGTGTATACAAAGTTGCCACCACCATATCTTAGCAATATTTTCCCAGCTGTCCATTATGAACGTGGTACATCCGAGGTATACATTGAATATACTCCTTGAATTTTATCTTCTAGTAGTAGTTGAGAATACTTATTCCTACGTTATTATTTTTATGACATTTATCCTTTGGATTTTTGTGGTGTTTTGATGTCCAAACTTAGTACTTAGTTAATAGTTATAAAAAATGCGATAATGTGATATATATTCAAAAAGACAAAAATACACTTCACACGTGACATGATCAAATAGACATTACACAATGACGAACAGCATGAAGCCTTCCAACTTTGGGAAACCACATAGACCAGAGGAGCTAAGTATTTTGAAGTAATATAACTGTAAAGTAACGAGGAGTGGTCGAGAATCCTTAGCAGTGACTGTAACTTTGTTGCATAAAGTTATTTATTCAACAAAAGTAGCAAATTTGTTGGTGGTTACGTAATAGTTACTATTTGAACATTCCAGTTTCAGTTAGTGTTACTTTGGTGCTAGTTGGGATATGTAACACTTTGTTCTCCAGAAGTAATTGGTAATTAAGTCCTCTGGTCGGTAAAATAATGTATGGTTGGTACAATATTGTAGTGTCTACTTATTGTTTATTTATTGATAGGTGAAATAAAAATAGTGAAAAATGAAAACATCCATTTATTTACCTAATTTAGTTAAAGGTGAAATATATGTATCCAATACATTTTTACTAGAAATAATTATTTCAATAATAATCCAATTTGGTATGGATTATTTGCTGTTGATAAACCAGTCTCAGTCAGTAGTCAAATAAATGCTAAACTGGATTTAACTAAATTTCTTAGCAACAACCACACAACCACTTATCCTAGCAACTAAACCCGATTTAGTTAAATCGTAGATAAACCGACCATCAGTCATGTTAACAGTTTACCCTGAAACCACAAAGATGAAATTCAGTTTATATTTTTGACAGCAGTGTTGCATTATTTATACTTACGTCTGAGAAAGAAACTTCAGCAATACAATTGATCTGGGATTGTTTAACGTATCGCACCCTGTCTTTTCCGGCTACTCCAGCGCATCATCCTGCCGAGGTGGAGGGCCCAGGGCCACGTATTACCCGCTGATTTACAGCGGCACGCGAGCTTGGTGTCGGATTACTTTCGCAGGCGTCCACAGTGGCGCCACACACCGTTATCATTTGCCAATTGTTTCGGTGAGATTTCATATTATATATGAATTTTAATCGCACTAAATACTAGGTCGGACGCGCTGTTTGCTCAAATTGTTTCATTAATATCCTCATATTTCTCTATTAAATTCAGATCATTATTTTTGGATTTTATCTGGGGCATTAAATTGGATAACCTGTTTTATTTAGTGCTTAATAATTTGTCATATAGTTGGTTTATTTAATACGTTTGGACAATTAAATTACATGCGGGATCGTATTTCACCTATTGGGACGCTATTCTTTCCAGTATGAGTGTTTAGAAATTAAATGCAGTTATAGTTAGTAACTTCATCGAAAAAACGACAACTTTTGGACATATGCGACATGTCTATTACCACATTTTTATACATAACAATGAATTGATTACATAAGTAATCTGACAGCGATTGATGTTTGGTGCAGAACTTTGTTAATTCCACTGAACTCAAATAAATGCACTGTACTTCACATGGGCAACAGAAATCCCGTTACTATTACACCATAGATGGATCTCGAGTTAAAGCAGTAGTGGAACGTACTCACTTAGGTGTGACACGAACTACAGATCTCTTCTGATCCACTTATATTCCTAAAATCACAAAAAAACTAATTAAAGATCCTACATACTATTTAAAGTAGTTCAAAATCCCAGTCCTAGAATGTTTCTCTTTTAGTTAAATCATACGTAAGGTATGTGATGGAGTATGCTGGTACCATATGGTCACCTCGTTTTATTAAACATTAACCTACTAGAAAATGTAGCAAATCTAGCAGATTAAACAGGACTTTGGTGAGCTGCTGACATTAAACACAAATGACCGCTTACGTGGCAACCAGTTGAAAGTACGCAAGGAAAATTTCAAGACAGGTTTTATTCAGAGTGTTTAACCAATGGAGTCAATTACCTAATGATGTTGTAACTTCTAGAAGTGTTAACTGCTTTAAAGATATTAACATTTAAAAAGAATGAACTTATATGATGTTTTAGTTCTAGTGTTTAATCAGTATTTAATATGTTGTACCTATCTTTAATGTACTAGTTGTAGTTTCAATTTGTTAAAGATGACCTTTATAATAGGTTTTGGCCACTGTTAACTTGTTAACCAAGTCGTAAATTTGAGATGCTGTTGACTTCTATTTTAACTCTTACTGGCAGCATGCACAGTAGGTCATAAAACCTAAGTGCTGCAGATCTGCTGACAAGATCCCAAGAACCAGAAGACATTTCTATTTGTTTAAATAATGTAGTGCCGTTTTTTGTCTGTGACTAACTTTACTTATGCTCAAATTTTACTTATGTATACTGTAAATACATAATTTGAGTGGCAGATTTAGACCATATATTAATATGATATAGAGCTATTTTATCTTTTGAATTCTTCTCTTTTTTTATATACAGAACTTTGAAAAAAATATTGGAAATAGAGCTACTCACTTCGTTCCTTCCTAACTAGATTTTTTATTTAAATTTAGTATCGTATTATTTAAAGTTTTATGCGTTGTTCTTCAAATGGCATTTTCTTAAATCACTGTTTTCACAATATTTCAACAACGGCAGCAGACTTCTTGGTTTGCGTTCAATGGTCATCAAAAGGCGTACTTAACTTTTTTTCTAATTTGAGCTCTCTGTAAACGAATTTGATATTTTAATTCGCCATAACTTAACAGTTTTTTGTTTTATAACACCCTAAATGTAATTATAATTATTTTTTAAAAAGAAAGTCTGTTGTACTACTTCCTAATGCGATTTTTAAGGAAACGATGAAGACTAACCGAACCTGTCGAAGTTAATGGAAGCAGAGTGCCTTCTTCTTAAAAGGGACGCCACTGATTAAGTGACAGGCGCTGTCACCATTACCATTAGACCGCTACATTGCAGTTGAGCGTTGCACACAATTTACTTTATGTGTGTATTAAACAGTTTTAATGTATTTTGTAACTAAGTTTATATAGTAAAGCGAGGGTGCTAGGAATATTAATGCGCCATTTTTTGCGAAACGAGATAATGTATTATTGTGAGACTGAAACAATGTAGCAATATTGCAGATATATGTATTCCAACAATGTAGCATCTACATTCGCTTGGCAAGATATTTTACATTTTGTTTTGCTGAATATGCGTGGCAGATAAAAGAAGATAAAAAATGAATATATTTTTTAAAACACATCATTTTTAGTCTGCTTCACATTACACAGGGTGATCCCTAATAATGTACACAAAATTAAGGGTAGACTGTACGATCGATTTTAATAGGGGTCCTTCTTATACAATTTTTTTATCTAAGCCACCCTGAGGTAGTTACGATCTATTAAAGGGTGCGGAGTGGGTATAAGTTATTTAGTTCCAAATGTTTTATACACAGCAATAATTGTTAACAAAGAACCATGAACTGTCATCAAATGCAAGATGATGGAAATCTACTAGATATTAAGCAGTAGGCTAATATAGGTATGTGCGTGTAGAGTTTACTTTTTTTTACTCAAAATCTCTAGTACTTATCAAAAAATATGTTTTCAATCGAAAAAGTTAACCCCAAAAAAATCTAATGAAAAATATACAGGTGGTACTTTATTTCAGCACCGTATAACAGGAAGCAGAATACATAATACTTGTCCAGAAGAGGATTCATCAGCCAAATTTCACTGCGTTTATATCAAGCAACCCTATTAAAATCGGTTGTAAAATCTACCCTCATTTTTTTGCAATATTTAGGATCAGCTTATGTATTCAATTTTAAACATATTTATTTATTTCATAAGTATTACTCATTCATGTATTTACATGAATACAATTCATTTATTTTCTTGTGAACAGTTAACAGCATATCATATACTTATTTCTATTACTTCGTGCAATTTATATTTCACATTGTTTGTATATAGCCAACAAGAACAACTCTGCAACGATTTTTGTGACGCAAATATGTTTTCTCTTTTATTTAGCTGGATTTGAACGATAAAAGAAGAATGAAAGAAAAAGACAAAGTTTAGTACATAATTTTCGACGTTTTGTTTTTATTATAAAGTCTCTACCAGACTAAAATTAAATGTTAGATAAAAACATGTTTTTTTAACAATCCCATTACAATATTCATCAAATTTATAGATTAAATAATAACTATACCTAAGTACGAAAAACTATACAGGGTGATTCAAAACTCATCTTAAAATATTTGGGAATAGATGCGTCATGACAAATGTAGTCAATATAGTAACAAAATTGTTTGTAAAATTTTTAGTTTCTGATAAAAAAATTTTGTTTTATTAGTTTTACATCACTGGGCTGCTGTAGTCTCTAGGCTGACGATTTCAAATATCCTATAACTTACTTTTTTGTGATGCAAGTATTTACATTAGTTTTTTAAATATAAAAAATTTATGGTAAATTGAAAACGCTTTAGCACAACGATTTTTCAGTAGACATGTGCCAAATACAGCTACTTTTACAATGGTGTGCAGTGAGTGCAAGTGTAGTGCAAACGCTGACGTAACGCGGGAAATTTGCAACCGAATCGTGGAAGAGGTGGGAGTCCAGGGCGTCCACGGCGTATTACAGCAGTGTAACGGATCATACACGACGCTCAATTATATCCGTACCATGTGCTGCTTGTCCAAGCATTAATACAAAGGGATTTAACGAGGGAGACCGGCATGATAACCGTCACGATCTCTTGACTTCAATTGGGCTTATTTTTGTGGGGATATTTAAAAAATGAAGTATATTTCACTGAAGTGGACACTATTGATTTAAAACGGACAAGAAGCAGAAACATTTGTATTAGTTTATAGAAACTGGGTAAGACCTGCCCAAAATTTTGTTGTAACATCAGGTATGTCAAAATTATTTTACTAATTGAAACCACAAATTAATTATAACAATATCAGCGAAAACAATTGAATTTGCTGCATTAAAATAGGTGTAAAATGTAATTTATTTCTTTCCTTGGAAATTTCTTTAAATTTATACACCTTATCAGGTTTTACAGTAGACCAGTTTCCAGTGCAGTGTATTTTTAAATGATATTTGAATGGCTCTTTTTGATTTTATTTTTACACAATTGTGTTTGTAAGAGTCGCCTGTACATGCAAGTTCTGAATTACCCTGTATAGCACAGATATCACGGCTGATAAAGGTACAACAACATAACATTATATAAATTTTAATCAATAATAAAAAATATCCTAAACTAAATAAATAAGCATTCTGAAATACGGTACCAAATAGTTTTAGTGGTTTAATTTTTGACTTCTTGGTGATTTCGAAACACATGGTCTGTTATTGAAAGCTGCTATGGTGGTAAAATAAATATAGCTCAGGGGGCCGTAACTCAGAATATTGTTAAAGATTTCGGACTGTTCACTTCTTGGAACACTTGTCAAGGTTCTTAATGAAATCTGCTGTGCAGCTGACATTAAGGCGCCAAAATAAGTGACCATGCGTCTGTATTTTAGGAGTAATGACTTCGGTCCAAATTGTTTGTTAAAAATGCACTTATAATATATACATTGTTGTACTGCAGTTTTAAATATTTCCCATCTAAATTGCCGTATATATTTTGCAATTAAAAAACAATCATCTTGACTTGCTGTTTTGTTTTATTCATATAAATACAGTCGTATATCACAGTTTACTGATTGTAGTATTACCGTATTTATTTTTGCATCAACAGCCCTTTTTAAGATAATAGTGGATATCTGTTGCTTCTAAAATAAATATCAATATAAAAACTTTTATGTTCAATAAAGTGCTGATGCATATACCATTGTATATATTATAGATATAAAAGAATATATTGTACAGATAATTTGAACGGAGAGCGTTTATATTATTAGTTAGTCGTCTGCATTTATTTACTTGATAGTTTGTTTATATTACGCAGTGTCTAACGTATCAAGTTTTATAACTTATACAGAATGTTTTAAATTAAGTAGTATTATTGCCAGCTTTGTTGTAATATTAAAGATATGGTGGGTTAAATTACCGAAGTAATTTTGTTGACGACTAAAATTTATATTTATATGATGTTATATTCGTATAAGTACATAAAATATCTTAAATACAGGATCATTCTAAAAGTAGTACTATAAATGTAGCTGCAATTTTTAGACCCCAAATACAGACGAAATAGCTATTTTCTATACAAGTTGCGATGATGTTTTAGGCACGCGACATTAAGTTAACTGTCTAAAGCATCTATTTCACAACACGTATCGAACAAGATTTTTTGTAAAATCGTCAGATATACAGGGTGAGTAATCATAATGTAATTAATGTTATGAGGAGATAGGGAATAATGAGTATAATGCGAATACGCGATTAAAAAAAATTTAAAAGCATATTTACGCCGAAAAAAATATTTTGAAATCATTATTTAAACACCCTTTTCAGACTGTCACTGACCGCTCACAGCCTTGGTCGTTTACAGCCTTACAGCTCACAGTTCAACTCGATGTCGACATTGCATCAATGTTGCCAAGTTGAAATATTTTTCTAGTGCCTACCTACCTAGATTTTAGCCATTACAAATAAACGGTTGTACTGACTATTTTAGAATATCATTTTTTCTTGCTCAGTTCAACTTCAGCCAATAATAATTTAAAATGTTAATATCCAATGAAATCAAATAATAATAATCAAATAATTCTATTAAAAATTGCAAGTAACGCGGTCCACTCAGGTTTTCCGGTAGAAAATACATGCGTAAAAAGATTGTTTTAAGCACATGTGAAGGTTATTTCTTGATGACGATTTAAATGAAGGAAATTTGCCGCAACCTCATAACTTTTTTTTTCTCTTTTTCTTTATGAAAATTTATAAAGAAATGAGCTGAGCACTGTATAATACTCAAAAATACTCAATACTTTTTTATCATTACTGATAATAAAACTATGTTTCAATTTCAAATCTTTAGAGGTTTCATTTTTGCTATAAAATTATCAAAAAAATATACAGAAAGCAGAAGAAACCTTTATTCACTATCAGTTTAATATCTTTGTGTCTGTGGTTTGATTCATTTCTATCATAAATTAGATGTTTGAAATAACTCTTTTCATAACAGTTGAACGTAAGCTACTTGCTATATTAAATAAATGTACTGCTCGATATTTCATGGTTTCACCCATTACCTCTTTTTTTAGCGACACTGTTTAGTAGAGACAGGGCCGTTATATCTCTGGCACCACACTAGACAACTTTTCCGTGTCTAAGCTAGGTCAGTGTCGGTGTCTACAGACCGTCTACATCAAAGCCACACTTATTTTATAGCCGCATCATGTTAAAGCTGCGTTAAATTAAGCGGACGCCATCCTCACTAGCTGGCATCATTTCATTGATCAGATGTATTCAACTTTTATCCGTCGTAAATTTTGTAGATTGTTCTCGTTCTCAGCACTTCATCTGCAGTTTTGGCACTTTCTATATACCTCGAACAGCTGCTGCTGACGATTTAAGTCATTTATGTATTCGGTATTTTAGGATTTGTTTTTAAATTGAATGAATGTCTTTAATAGTGTTTTACGTCAGCTTGAATTAAGTATGCTGAATGATTGTTTTTTTAAATGTCGTTTATTAACCAAGTGTCACTCACAGCATGTTTTCCTACTTTAACAGTTCTTTATCCGTTTTACTATTTATTCATCATCCTGCTTTGTTAAAATATTTAATATTAATATTAGGAATATATAAAATATTTATTTAAAAATAATTCTTCGAAGCCTTAGTTTATAGATGCATTTTATTCAAAACCTAATTTCAATGAGATTGTTTCTTATTGTTTTTATTTTCATTAAATTTGTTAATAAGACGTACAGAGTGGTGCAAATTAGTAGATCAAGCCGTTAACCACACATTCTTTGGATGAAAATAATGAGACTGTCGTATGTCACTTTTCATTTTGGAACTCCATTTTCAAAATACAGAGTGTCGGAATGAAAATTTTTAAACTGATTTTTATTGATAACACCGGTAGTTTTAGAGATATTTCTTTGAAATTTGGCACATCTTTTTATCTTAAGTCGGCACACTTTCTGTATAATTTTGGTCTAAAATATCTTAGCATGAACGGGGAAAAGAAGCGTGTTTTTAGTCTATTTTTTTAATTAACTCTTATAAGATTTTGATTTGAAAAAAAAAAACAAAAATTGAACTCAATTAAAATAAATGTTCAATATATGTACCGCCTTATTGAGTATTTTTTATTGGTACTAAACACGTCGACATAAAATTGATCTTGACAATATTTGCACTAAATTTTGTAATTGCACTCAAATATAACACTGATTTTGGAATTTAGAAAAAGTCATATTTACTTACCTCATAGTTTGAGTGAAATTTTCCAAATCCTTCTTTCGGAAAGTTTTTCAAAATTTGATCATTGTCATCTTCTCTCATGCATTTGTCTGTTCTTTCCTAATCTTCTAGGCTATCTTCTGAGGATACAAGTTTCCAAAAAAGTAAGTAATATAGAAATAATTATGGTAACATACAGAAGCATGATAGTTTCAAACCGTTTCCAACTGCAGCAAAAACAAACCTATATATTCGAGGTGAATCAACATTACTGAATAATAACAACATAAAAAAATGTATCTGTATAATTTTACGAATTCCTAACAAGAGATTGAAGCTTTCCGCTGAATGTTAAAAATAGGCAATCCTCCTTTTTCTGGTGGTCTTTTCATTAATGACCGATTGTACATATTTAAAAAAATGTTATTTAAGAGTATTGCCCAGAAACATTTCGATGTTTTTATAAAATGACAAAAAGATATCGTTTAACTTAGTAAGATGCAAACAACAGTCGAAGTAATTTATTATTACTCATATTATTTTAAGTTTTACTGTCATACATAGTATGATCTTGTTAGTTAGTTAGTAGTTATCCCAAAAACGATGCATTCTAGAATAAAAGCAGAATATATTTATTGTTATTTAAAGCTATTGTAGTTGATAAAAATAATCATATTTGAAATGGCTTTAAAGAAAATACACTGCAGCACAAAATTTTAACTGCACCTTCAATATTATCTGCCCGTATATAATTATGTGTCGTGTGTACAGAATTAACTTCTTTTCCTGACCATGAATGACGTAGAAGGTATGGGCAAATAAGTAATTGTGACATTTGTATTGCTGGAAGTAACAGTTGTACTATGGCTTCTAACATATATGATACAAATAAAATATAGAATTTTCTGATGTAAATAATGTTACTCACTTGCAAAATAGTCATTTAACCTGTAAAAATGTTAGTAAGTAGCTTCTGAAAATAAATTTTTTTGGTTAATATGATTATTTGATAAACTGACACTTATAAATGAGTAAGAAATAAAAACATTTAGTTACCTTATTCATATATTATATTTTTGTTTAATATGTTACATAAAAGAACATATCAAAAGCATGTTTAAATTAAATTCTTCAAAGATACTTTATTTTTGCATAAACTTTTAACCTTATTTAAATATACGTACATGCTTTTGCAACAATAATGACACTCCCTGAAAACAGTTTTTGAACTGGAAGTTCTGAGTAGAAATTTTATTAAATCTCGATTAGTTAGTGGAATTACAAAGAATGAATGTTAAAAGTTGTAAGTAGATTTCATTACGAATACGTCAGAAGTTCAAAATATATCCCAAAATTCATTTTAAAGAGTGCCATTCTTATTGCAAACGATTGTACCAATCTTTAACTTTGCTGGAAATAATTTAAGATGGACGAATCACATTCTACGCTGGCCCGTGTTTTGATTCCAGACTTTTTATTCCACATCAATTTACTTTTATTATTTCGTTTCCCGACTTGATTTTCATATAGTATTGATTTTAGAGCCCTATAAAAATACCAGCTGTTTCTTATTGTACCCCGATATCTATTGTATTATTACCCGCTTGTGTCTGCGGGTTCACCCTTAACAACAAGCATTTTGTCAGCGTACGGCCAGCGAGCCACTATGATTAACCACGAAGAATTTATAAAAAAAACTTTTGAGGTCGTGAACTTGAGCTTGAAATTAAATAGAGCGTTTGATTAGATGACTAGGCTTATATTGTAAACTTGCACAAAAGCTCTCCGTTGGTGAAAAGATATTTTTTGTTGGCATTATTAACCGACTTCACACTATTTGTTAATATTTCACTACACAGGTTTCATAAATACTGACGTAAACGCAGAGAATGGCAAAAGTTACTGATGTTTGAACTGAACAATTTTGAATTGTAACTTTTTTGTGTGTAAGAATAAAATCATTTTACATGGATTCTATAGACAATTTGTTTCTATTTTCAGTATATGGCATGATATCAAATTATGTAAAAAAGTAGGTACCATAAGGTGCCACAAATGAGGGCGTTGTTATATAAAATCTAATAAATATAGATCTGGAAGTCCCACAGTTGCTTAATGGAGATTTATAAACTTGAGCTGTTGACTTAATTAATTATAGGCTAAAATTGTCAATTCAGAACTTATCAAAAAAAATTTACAAGGAGTCTCTTACAATTTTGTAAAAAAAAATCAAAAAGGGCAGTTCGAAAATCATTTAAAAAATACACTTCTGCACGGCACCGGAAAGTAGTTTACTGTACCAAGGCAAAGCATGTAATCGGCGATCGACACGGCGGCAAAGTGAAGAAAATTAAAAAAATGTCCCAAGGTAAGAAATAAATGAACAACTATTTTATATCATAAAATTCCACTGCTTTTGCCGCTATTATTAATATTGAATAAAATTAATTTGTGGTATTAATTAATAAATAATTTGTGTTACAAAAGAAATATATATATTTTTGAGAAAATACATGTTGCAGCATTTTGAATTTTTAAGAATTGAGGTTATAAATAAAAATTTTAAATAAGTACTTCTAAACAAGGTACTTACTATGAATAGTTTTCTTAGTGATTTTTTCACAACATAAAATAAAATGTGAAATAGTTAAAAGTGTTGCGAGATGCGTTTACCGTACAAATGTCTCGTAGTCAGAGAGTTTTACTTGGTCATGGTTACTATTGATAGTTCTATTTTTATTTAGGAGGTTTTACTTAACCTTAATTGTACCTTTGTAATTTCGAAACACAATTTTGCATTTTATTAATTTTTATATATTTATAGAAAAACTATTCACTTTAAACTTTTTTTATGATTTTTTATTGCTTTTGAACAAATATATAAGCCCTTAAAATTACGGTGCTCATATTCCAGATACTGTGTATATTTCTTAACCAGTCTGTATCTCATCTCTACTGATAATATTAAAATGTAATCTTAAATGTTAAATACTGACTATCCCTATAAATCTGAACCAAGTTCAGACGTATGCTAATTGGATTTTATTGTATTGTGAATGATTTCATACCTAAAACCGGAGGTTTTTATGAATACAATGGTCGTGGCATGTGGTAGCAAAATAGTTGTCACTAGGACAATGAACAACTGGTATGACGGGTTAAGAAAAAGGGACAGAAAAGAAACTGTATTCATCTTGAAGCATGAATGGAGGAAGCTGTCTAATAATATTTCACTTTACTACTTTCAGAAGGTTACCTATATTCAGTATCTTCTTTAAACTATGTAACTGGAGCTAAATAAGAAATATATACAATTTAGTTATATAATGAAACAAATTTAGAGAGAATTTAGAATACAAATACTAACTAAACTGTTATAAGCGACTAATGAAGAAAATTATTGAAATATATTTTAGCAGCATTTTCTTCCAATAAATAAAGATGTGTTGAAAAAAATAGAAATTAACTCATGAGATACCTTCATGTTTTAGGTAGCACACATCCACTATATCAAATTCAAAAAGTGTTATCCTAGAAAATAACGATAAAGAATTTGTTTCAAATGAACCCATTTACAGATTAATTTCCATAAAGGCAGCCACCCTTGAAATATGTTACGAATATTTCTAAACACTATGTACATACATTTTCGGAACGTTTTTTACATTAATAGAGTTCTTACCAGCCCAAAAACCCTCTAGAAATGGTTTTGAGGTCATTTTAAGGTAAAAAGTTACGACCTGTCCCAAATTATTATTTACCCTTTGGATCAATTTCCATCGGTTGCACTAGGAGGGGTTTTTTAAGGGTTCTAAAAAAATACGTAATCAATAATTTGTTTTCTAAGATATGCATCACTATATCTGACTATTTTCGCTATTGATCTGAATCTTTGCATCAACATACAATACTACAGCGCTTCAGGCAATAGGTACATACTAGGTTTTAAAAAAGTTATCATTCAATTAATACTCATGAAAACACATTGAAAACTCATGAAATATATTGAAAATTTCGACTAGCATTTTACCTTAAAGTGACTTCGATCTAAAAACGATACTCATCCGAGATAGCTCACACAACTTTGCGAGCAGAAAACGCTAATCTCGTGGAGCATTATATCCAAAGGAAGCGGTAACAAAAAAAATTCGAATCTCGCGAATAGTAACCGACAGAGTCCTCATTCCTTTTAAAAAACTTTTCTAATCTATATATTAGAAAAAATGTTATTTCACATACTTAGTTGCCCGCATGTCGAAATTTGCAATACACGTTTCATGAGTTTTTAAATTTATTTCAATGAGTATTAATTTTTGGAAAAACTATAAATTTTTAAACCTAGTATGCATTGGGTGGTATGAATAAAAGTGAAGTAAGTGCTAATACTACAAGTATAAGAATTTGCTGCGAAGTATCTCCTTCAATATTTAATAGTGTTCCTTTGGAAACTCTCGGAGTATTTACTACCTATTTGATGCTTCAAGTTTAGTAAATATGGTAGTATTTACTTCAACTATTGCAAAGCACCAGCTTCACTTCGCATACTACAGTTGGATGTAATGTAATGAGGGATTAATTTAAGGAAGCTCTGTTAATTCCTTAAGGGCTGTGTTCACAAACCTAGATCTAGGTTTGTGGCTGTGTCTTTTGCCGTTTTTATCTCGGGTGTAATTTTTTTGTCTAATATTATTTTAAAATCTCCCAGCATAACAAATGCTAATTGCAAGTCTTCATTTTGAACCTCTTCTTGCGTCATTTCATCATCTGAAGACATCTTAGCTAACCTAGGTAGGTATTTCATTAAATGAACAGGGGCGTGATAAATAACAGCCTCACAATTGTAAAGCAAAGTAATACTAACTTTGGCATGTCTACACTCGTAAACTGTTGATGTCGGGTAGAGTGGGGGAGAATACTATTTATTTTGTAGAATTTACTACTTGACAGGAGCAGATTCTTCATATAGTGAAGCATATGTTTCGCTCTGTAGAATTTGCTATAGAAGATAGAGTAAGTACTACCGAAAATTACCGTTAACTCCAGGCTGAAGTAGAGACTGCATAGAAAATGCTAAATTTTGAAATATCAGAGAGTACTTCATTTTTATTCATACCACCAATTATATCCAAAGGAAGCGCTAACAAAAAAAATTCTCTCGCGAATAGTAAACAAGAGTCCTCGTTCTTTTTTTGAAAAAAAAAATTCTAATCTGTATATTATTTCACATACCTACTTAGTTTTCAATTTATTTTAATGAGTATTAATTTTTGGAAAATTATAATTTATATATATATATCTTTAAACCTAGCATGCATTGGGTGGTATGAATAAAAGTGAAGTAAGTGCTAATACTACAAGTATAATTTGCTTCGAAGTATCTCCTTCAATATTTAAGAAGGTACTGTGCGTCAAAGTAGATACTGATATTTTTCCGGAAGTTGCTACAGTGAATAGTATTCCTTTGGAAACTTTCGGAGTATTTACTACAGCATGAAGTACCTACTTGATGCTTCTAGGTTAGCAAAGATGGTAGTATTTACTTCAACTATTGCAAAGCTGGTATCGCATCAGCTTCACTTCGCATACTACAGTTGGATTGGCCCAGAGATGCAAGAGAAAAATGTGTAATTTAACGATTAATCGTGATGATGATTTACAGTTGCTGGTTTTTTTAAATCTGTCAACTTTTTTATTTTGGTTTTCATATTATTAATTTTTTTTAATATCTGCTTCACACCTAAATTTTGTTTTGTGTTTATGTTATAAAGCTCTGTTAATTGTGCTGTGACAACGTCATCATTGATCTCGGGTAGAGTGGGGGAGAATGCTAGTTATTTTATAGAATTTACTACTTGACAGGAGCAGATTCTTCATATAGTGAAGCATATGCTTCGCTCTGTAGAATTTGCTATAGAAGAAAGTACTACCGGAAATTACCGTTAACTGCAGGCTGAAGTAGAGACTGCATAGAGAATGCTAAATTTTGAATTATTAGTATGTACTTTATTTTTATTCATACCACAAATTTTCGAAAGCGCTGTAGTATTTTGTATGTTGATGCAAAATTCAGATCAATAGTTTCCAAGATATAGTGATGCATATCTTAAAAAATACCAATTAATAATTTTCCATTTTTTTAGAATATCCCTTATGAAAAAACCCCCTGTGAAATTTTTGTACGACCGGTGTAAATTGAGTCTTAAAGTGACTCCGAACTGAACGATAACGTCCAAGAGAACTCTATTATATCCCAACACTTCGTTACTATTAACCCTTGCTGACTACCTAGTCTTAGTACATCTATTCTGACCATAGTATCAAAGAATTTTATTCCGGTACCCTCCGTTACCGGCAACATTTTAAACACTTAAACGCAATTCCAACAAATCCGAAGTGCATCATGAGCGAGCGTAAAACGGCACAACTGCGAGTAAAAGTTAAAAGAGACAGTTATTGTGGTAAACCTTGTAGCTTCGGAGGCAACGGAGAGACACAACACAACAAAACAGGGATCGTAAAACCGCTAATCAAACCCACCCTCGAGCTGCAACGTTGTATCCTAAACACTCCACTTCCACACCTGCTTAATGCCCGGCTGAGACAGAGATGGCAGATGGGTCGCAGGACGGCTGGAAGGAGACGAAATGATGAGTTATTGTCGAGGGGGCGGAGGGTGGACCGGGGGGTTCTATTTGGCTGTTTATAGCTTAGGGGTGCACCGGCAGACCAAGGCTCGCTAACGGGGTATAAATGCTTTATGGAAACGAAAAGTTATTTAAAGAATGCGAGACCTTATCGTTTAACGGCTGTAAAATATAATTTTTAACAGTGCGCGTTGTAAGCTATTGAGTCATTTGCGAAATTGTTTATCTGCGCGGTGTTCTGATATATAAACTATTTGGCTTCTTATCTCTGTCGAATAATTTGCAACTGTGTTAAAATAACAATTTTTTGGATTGTTGTACCATTTGCATCATTTCAACAGTATAATGTGATACTTCTTTATTTATTATTAAATTTTAATAATATTGCGCGAAATAACTACTTTGTCAACTAATACTTCAATCAACACTAGCCATTTTTAAATTTTATTGTAAAGATATTAATCTAATTCGATTGAATTTACCTTTACCCCAACAACACAAATTAAATAATTAAACCTTTTGATTACATTTATAGCATTGGTAAATATATATATATATATATATAGTTTATTACGACATATTATTATTGAATTTCCGAACCGAATCGATGTGATGAACGCTAATAAGGACCTCTTGAAACATATTTAGCTTTTTTAGTTTACCAAGGGCTTGCTAAGTTTTACAACTTATTGCCTAAATTTTTAACGCTGTATGAGACTTTAAAATAATAAGTCTGGGTAGCTTCAACTTTAGACAAAAAAAAGGTAGGTATTCTTGTTTATTGTATATAAAAAGAACAGTTTACAGTATACACACATTATATTATATATACAGAATGTTTGGTAAGCAGGTTTCAAATATGTGACAACGTTGCAAACCTAACATGACAGATGTTTCTACATAATAATTATAAGTACTATGGTTTTCTTAGTTTTTCTTGCAGCACAGAATAAACGTCTCGTGGCCATAGAATTTTGTCCAGTTTCGGCGCAGCATTCGTAGATATTCTTCTCTGGAAGTCATTATACAGGGTGTTAAAAAAAGAGTGTAAAATATTTCAGGAGGTAATAGTATGAACCAAAACAAGCAGAAAAGTCTTAATAAATATGGGTCCGCAAAGTAACGGTTGTGGAGATATGGACCACTATTCGTTTTTCAAACATTTTATTTTATTAGGAATAAACCGACAAAGGAAGCTTTTAACAAACAAAAAACAAAGTTACAGCAGATGTTCAAAGTGCCCTCCGTCCATTTCCAAGCAGACACGACATCTTCGTCTCAACGATATTCGAACTCTTTCGAAAACACCCTCCTTCGTTTGGATTTCTTGACACTTTTGATTAATCCGTACCTGCAGCTCTTCCAGGCTATTTACAGGAGTACCATACACTAATGTCTTCAAATATCCCTAAACAAAGAAATCTAGAGGGTTCAGATCAGGCGATCTTGGAGGCCATAAAACAGGTCCGGCCCTTCTTACCCATCTATGTGGAAAAGTTTGGTGTAAATGCTCTCTAACGGCTATGGAAAAATGAGCTGGAGCACCATCATGCTGGAACCACATTTGTTGCCTCTGATTCAAAGGAATGTCTTCCAAAAACTCATAGAGTGTGTTCTGCAGAAAGTTGAGGTAAGCAGCTTCTGTTAATCGATTTGGTAAAACAACAGGACCTAGAAACCTGTCACCTACAATACCCATCCAAATGTTTAATGAATAACGTGCCTAATGTCCAGATTCTATTAGAGCATGGCCGTTAGAGAGCATTTACACCAAACTTGGTGTAAATAATAATAAAACTTGGTTATTCGTACAAGGAGTGAATTGAATTCGTTTTGTATCGCATTTCATCAAAAATACTTAATAGTTGATTAATTGATATTAATTCCAGTATTAATGTTCCTTTAAAAGAAACCTGCAGGGTATGATAATGTTTATATTTATAATGCCGCATACGATTTTCTCAGTATGCAAAAGGCTTATGTAGTAGTAGAAAATGTAACGTAAAAAATAGCAGGTAAAGATTTTATTTTTTCCGTATTCTAAAATGACGCAGCCTGTAAACCCTTCCACGCTCCGAAAAAACTTGTATAATTGATAGTGAAGATTTTTTAGATTGCATCAAAAACAGCTATAAATTCGTTCAAGATTGCTTTTAAAAATGGTGCCCTTAAGATAACAAAAATACTAGTAGAAAGCAGAAAAACAGGTAGATTTCGAAATGAAACAAAAAAATCCGGAACTAAATTTGAAATTTAGAGGAAATTTGAAGATACACAATCGATAAGCTAAACAAAGAATAATGAGAATGGAAAATAAAATTATCCAATGGGTTTGATGATGCATAATAATGAGATGGTCGTAATAGAAATGGTGACAATGACTATGTTTTATTTTGGGTATAGTTTAAATTGAGTTGTGATATTTTATTACCCCTGTTAATTGCCACTTTTAAAATATATTTTTTTGGAAACTGTTCTTAAAATTCTCTATAGAGGTATAAAAAATGGAATCTATTCAGCACTATATAGTTTATGTTGAATCTGAGATAATAAATCACTTTCCATGTTTATATTTCAGTGTTATTATTACCGATTTTAAATTCATATTTGTCAGTATATCACTTTTACAAATGAATTATTTCTCCGTAATATATTTAAGATTGACGTTTCTTGCTTATGCTATAGTTTTTAACAACTATTATTATTAAGAATGAAATAAATGAATGATGGTAATAACTTCCTGGAAATAGTAATTTGTTTACATAATTTTATAGTTAATATAAATCACATACATGCATGCAATAGTAAATTTATTTTTACTATTTCAGTACGATGTTGGTTTGGTCTATTTTGTAAAATATACTTACTGCTTGAATAATTTAGGTATTAAATTATCCACGGTTATCTTAGTTGTTTAACTTGTATCAGTTCATAACATTTATTAATAGCTAAACCTCGATCTTATATTATATTAAGCAAGTTATAAATATGATATAGTTTCACATTTTGTGTGTGGCTAAGCCAGACAAACTGTGCTGTGTAATGTTATGCCATAAACCAAACTCAGATGTTTTTATGGCCGTATTAGTGTAGTTTAACTGTATCATAGCCTTGAACTTAAATTAACTGCCCACATAAAAATATAAACTTGCCTTCGTTCTGCACAGTGGTCAAATTTTGCATGTGCCTAGGTGCGTAGTTTTTTATAAGGCATCATTAACACGACCGTTCCTATTATACCCACGATCTTAAATTGTCACCCATCATATTTTTATTAATGAGAATTTTGTCGAAGCGCTCATCTGAATTCTAGATTTGTTCCGTGTAATTGAAGTAATAATTCGCCTACAGTAGATTAATATAAATAAAATATAACAAGTACCATCCTGTCGTATAAAATAATACGACCTCGCCTAGCTCAGGCAAAAGTCTGCTCGCCGTTCGATGTTATTAAACCTAATCAGTAACTGCAAACTGCATTTGCAGATGAAATACAACGTAATGACGCATATTCTATACTTTGTATCTAAATATAGTTCTTAATGCCGCCTTTTTCTATAGGAACTACAGTAATCCGAAAGATTTCGTAGGGTCAAGAGAAATATTGTGCTTGAACTCGTTAGTTTCAGCTCCGTTTCTTGTACATCTGCTATCATTAAATAAAATAGTAATAATGCTATGGATAGGTATAATTACTAGACAGTCAACGTTGCATGTTGGCATCATTTTTTCTTTTTATTAACTCAGTGGTTACTTCCTTGCACCATAAATAGAAATAAACAATTAGTATTCCACAAACAATGTCTTCAGTGTGATCATATTTTGATATGGTTTTTTTATTATGACCAATTCCCAGGAAATATTGTATACATTGTTATGTCATGGTCAGTAAATTGAATATCTTGTTTAAAATAAAGTAAACGCAGGAAAACTGAAATATATATTTTTTAAATATATAATTTCCATTGTTGCTTTATGTTATCATGTTGACGATTTAATAATTCCAATTTGTTGTCTGTTGCATTCAAATAATTTAATAATCCTTACCTTTCCCTGCTTCATTCTTATTGTAAAAATCTGGCTGATCATTCAGGTGGGCTTCATAAAATCGGACGAGCTTCATTAGTCTTCATAACAAATGCAGGTATAAAATTCCTTTTCATAATGACTTTTCTTTTGGAACGACGCAGGAAGATTGAGATCATGGATATTTAAATATAAATTAGCGTATTTAAATATTTAATAAAAACCTTAGTTTAATTCGTTATTTATTCAGCAATGGCGATTTTATGTCAAAAATAAAAGAATTATTTATTTTTCTCATTTAATATTTATATTCTAATTATATGTTCCTTTTTGTAGGCTATAAAAATACAAATATAAATAAAGAATTTCACGAAGAAGAGAGATAGCGATGCCTTCGGAGAAATGAGTGCCTGTCCGAGGGGGGAAAGATAATAAAAACTTAATCATAAGTTATAAACATTCATTCGGTTTCTTTGCAGTGGCGTCGGACAGAAAAATTATAGTTATTAAAGCCATTATTTCCCAGTCCTTGTTCTTGTATATCCTTACAAATGTAAAAAGAATGATAGTAAATCAACTGAACAATGTAAATAAAAAACTCGGTATTCCATTGTGTTCGGGTTTCTATATTTTAAAATGTTTAACATTAAAGTAACGTTTCGAGTATATCTTCCAACCCATAATTTATTTAGATAAAGGCTTTGTTATTTATTTAAAATTATTTTACTTTTTTACCAAATTTCAGTAGGACTATTTCTGTCTGGCCTTTACACAATATAATTTTATAAATTAAGTATCAGATGCAATAAAACAGTAATTATTATATGTATACAGTTATCGAATCAGTTTATAACGAATTATTTGAAACAACTTAATTTTTATTTCTTAAAATTATTTTTTCGAAGCATTGTGAGATATAACTATTAAATTGAAATTATATTAGCCACTTCGACAAACATTTTTTAAATAAAAAATGTTATAGTCTCAAGACTAACGATAACTTGAACATATATTTTCGATATTGTGCAACTGCTTCCTATTATGGCAATCAAAAACTATTAAACAATTATAAATGTCATATACTTTTTTTCTTTAGCAGTACAAGTACATAGCCGAATAATTATTATAAATTTCTCACAAATATGCACAATTTACATTTTTACGTTTTTTTAAAATTATCATTGCTATAACAAGGTGTCTTCGAATTTAGAAAATAGAAAAATTGTATGACCTGAAACAAAGTTAAAGCATTTGAAAGAAAAAAGTTGTGTAAGGTAACAGTGCTGATAATCTGTGAAAGGGGTAGTAGGCCTTTTATTGGTTGTTAGAATTTTTAATATGCCTTACATGAGACCATTTTGTTAGTTTTGATTTTAATATAGGTCTGTCGAGAGCATATGCAAAAATTTTTCGCCACCAACTAAACTTCTGTTACATTGGAAATAACCATATACGAATTTCATTCAAACAGGAAAGTTTCATTTTAAAATGTTTAATCCGAAAAAATACCAAATTAACAAAATCAGTGGTGTCCCAGGGGGCACCTTAACGAAATTATTGAAAACTTCATAAGAGTTTCAAATGCGCACATAGGTCGAACTTTTTCTCGTAAACGGTTCGTCTTATCGACAATAAACACGTTTTTCTCATACAAGGTGTTAAAAATTTAGATATTAAGTTGTAAAGCTTAGCCCGCTCCTGGTGAACTAAAAATGCTAAATTTATTTCAAGGACACTATTTTAAGAGTTTCTTACTAGTGTCCACTACATTAAGTTTCTATTAAATTATATTATATACTTTAAAAGTTATTAAAAAAAACGATTTCCAGCGGCGTTCTTCAGGGACACATCTCCGTAGGGAGGGCCTGTAGGGAAAAAATTATAGGAACTTTTCATCTTTTTTTATGTTCTATCTGCATTTCCCACATTATCCCGAGCACCCTATATATACGTAGTTAAATAAAGCATCCATTATTAGTATATACCATTCCGGATAATTTTAAAACCACACTTGCAAGAGCAGCAATTTATTTATGTATCTGTATAAACAAATGACAATTTTACTGATAACAATGCAGATATATAGAAAACACGAAACAATAAAATAATAGACAGCCTAATAACATTTTTATGAACATAAGATAATTTTAATGTTATAAATCGTCGAGATAAAACTGCAACTCCATTACGATAACCAAGTATGATCCGAAGAAGACAAATCCTTCAATATCGAGTGCTATCACTTGACCATTTTGGTATGCCATTTATTTAAAAAAGTGTAATATTTAAAATGTTTTACGAAATCTAGTGTAAATTCTCCCCTATGTGCCTTAGAAAACTTGTGTCTACGCTAAATTCAACGCTAATTTCACTTATAGCGTGCATCTGCAGAATGTAATAAAAACATCAAAAATGTAGAAGAATGTGTTTGCCATTTTCCTCCCCACTACCATTCTATTCAACGCTGAAAGGTTCAACTCCACCTAGCGGTCGCGACCGAGCATTTGTATATTTTGAAAATTTGCCCTATACATAACCATTACCAATTCCTTAAACACTTGCAATGTTAAAATTGTTTATTAAAAGGTATCATGTAAAATTATTATTGTCAAGTTTTTCTTCGATTAAGAACGCTGTTTTTTTTTTCAATACACTTGAATCCAAAGTGGCTGATCTACTTTATCGGAAATACTATCCGCGATATTTATGCTCTTATTTCACATCAACGCGTACACACTTGTAACAGAACCTCGTCCCGAACTTCGACACCACCGTGTGGACGGGATCCCGTACCTTGTAAAGTAACGTTGAGATAAACGTTAGTGCAATGGCACTGCAGTTGTACTGTTGTATTGCAATTGTGTGGTGTTAAATATTTATTTACTCTGTTTACAGAAAATTACTGTAGACTTAAGAAGTTGGGGAATTTTTCCACTGTAAGTTGGCGACATGCAAAAACTCAAGATTATTGACCTTCAGAGAGGTTATATTTATATTTTGTCATCTACGTCCCTATCTACGGAAATTGTTGGTTTTTATCATTTGCCGAATAGTAATTAAAAGGCTACCCTAGATAAAATATAAGTCTACAATCTGCAGGAATAGAAAAGAAAGGAAAAAATAATCGGCATTCTCATTTCGCATTTCTTTATAAATTATAGAAATCACCTTGCATGTGCTATCTGCGGTTAATAGGTCGCACCCACCATCTCCGAGTTCTTCTTTTCATTTTTTTTTACATGTATAGTTTTTATACATATTGACGTCGCTGCGAATAAGACCAGCAAAAGTAACTGTTTCTAAACCAAACAGTCCTATTCATCAATTTTTTTAGAAACAAATCAATTCTAAACTAAATATCTAAATTAGAATCTAATTTAAAAACTTAACCTGCAAAAATGTGAATATTCTGTTTACTGTCAAAAAAGCAGTTTTCTGATTGGTTCTTGTATGATTGTTGGAAAAGAATTGGTAAAAGCTAAAATGTTTTTAGCTTCTGCCACACAACTGCAGTACAAAGGCGTTACTGTTAAGTTTATCTGAACGTTACAAAAGTCACCCGTATTTCTCGCCGTTTTACTTCAGTATCCTTGAATATTTGCAGGTGGGATGAGTTAACATTCCTATTATTTGCTAAACCCTAGATTATTCAGTTATTAAATGTCTAAAATTATTTGTATTTTGTAGAAAACACTATTTCAAGAATACGGCGCCCTTTTTAATAACTTTTCTGCAGTACCAATGCAACTGCACTAATCTTATGTGAATGAAGCTTAAGTAACCTTGTCGCGTCACATTACAGCGAATATGGGTGTTCGCAGCGAAGTTCGTAGTGTTGCCAGCACTTGTTAGTATTTTCGCGTCACATCAAAGGATGATACTTAATGCGGTTACGCAGAGTATGGTTGTGGAACCTTTTTGTTGACTGAACTGTACACAACATGGAAATATGAAAATATCTGCGATGCAATGAAGTCCTGTTCGTAGAGACATATCTCACCAAGAGGTTACACGTATCACGACGTCCTTTTACCCCGTTCGAGACGAAGTTACGCAACGAAATTATGTTACAAGTGAGTACGCGGCTTTATTCTGTAAACATTGCTTAGCAGCAATGGTACAATATAGATTCATGTCTTCCATGGACTCAAAAACCAAATACGGGCATCAAATTGAACGTATGCCTTATATAGAACATTTACAGTTTATTAAATAATAAGCTAGACGTCGGAGTGCTGAAAGCACTTATTAGAAGCCTTTCGTTTAAGATTAAATATAATACTAACTACAATGTTTATCCGACCTCAATATTAATTTTTTGACTGGTGCATGGGATGTTGGCTAGGTTTCTCGGATCTCAGATATTTTAATGGAGTTAAAAAAGGTAAATAAATAATATAATAAAAATGTCGAAATCTTTGACATTTTGTCTCTTAGAAACACTGAACATTTAGATATAGGTACATTTGGCTAAATCTCATTTATTTTTACTGTACATTCATCCTATCCAAAGGAGGTCCTCCTTCAGTCCCTTCTAACCTGGTTTATGACCTGTTTTGAAAACAGGTTAATAGTTCGAACTTAGGTATTATTTTACAAGACCAAGAACTGTATATGCATGTGAGTAGTTCAAAAGCACAAGTACCATTCAATTGTATTTATAGTTTAAATTGCTTAACTTCACTCATCGAGAAATATGAATGTATGCGCACTGAAAAAATAAACATTGAATTATGTTTCAATTTTCTTTGAATTATTTTTATATCATTCATTAATGATTTTTCTGTGGTGTAATTAATGACCTTGACCTTGAAGGCCATCATTTTAAGTTCCTAAAGCTGTATTTTAAATAAAAAAATTTAAAATGTAAATTATTCATGAACGATTGTAGGTGTACAGAGAATCATATGAGGTAATTACAATTGAGAAAATGGCTCCCATTAAATAAATAATTTTCAAACCGATTTGGTTTTTGTAAATGTCGGATAGCACACATGTATTTACATACAGAATAGAACATTTTTGCCATTCATATATATGAAGAAATATGTAAAAAGGAATACATTTAGATTGTTATCGTTCCCTATTTTTTGTAATTACTTCTACGGCAAGGACATTCTTTATGTTTAATTTTTTATTTTCATATTAATATACCATTATATTTTATTTGCATTCTATTTCTTATCTGATTATTACAGAAATTATTTTAATGGTAATGTTGCATGGAAAACGTTTATTATTTTTTACTGCATAAAAATATCATTATATTTTATTCATAGTTTACCTTAAGTAAATAACAGATATATATTTAAAATGACATAATGGAAGTTGTTAATAGCTACCTGGAATTGTGTGCATTACTATAAATCATTTAGGTAAAATAGGACAATACCTATATTGCTAATTAATGTGAAAAATACTCGGCTGTGTATCGAAGTAACAATCAATATTTGGGTATTATTGCGTAGCTACAGTAAGAAATAACAAATCAAACCATTGATAATAATAATTATGTATTTCTTCGTGACAGACACTATTGATTACTAATTCACAAACTTTTACATTGAAATTATGTTTTATTTTTAAGTTTTGTTATTAATGATTAACATAGCAATAATTTATAAATTGGTAGAAAATTATTTTCCTATATTTTAACTTAAGGTCGCCGTATTTCTCGCCGTAAAGTGATCAAATTTGTGGCGTGTTTAGGTACTGGAATCTCGAAAAATAAAACACGTAGAGCAAAAGTAATATCAAAAATAAAATTAGTGATGTTTTGTTTATCCACTTTTACTATTTAAACTACCTTCAAGTAATATAATTACTTTTAAAATGCATTTGTATGACATATATAGTTGTAAACAAACGTGAATCTTATATGCAGAACTATGTAACTATATGTTATAACAATGTTTACATCTATAGTTGAATTTAAAAAATACGTATTTTGAAGAATTTCAGTACCTAAAAATTGTCTGGATAGATCGCTTTCTGACGTTATATATTGATTTTACATCGGTACCTTTGAATATTCGCAGGTGGCATGAGATAACATTCTTGTTATTTATTAACCTCTATGTTATTCAGTTCTTAAATGTCTGAAATTACTTGTACTTGTAGAAAATACTATTTCAAGAATACGGCGTCCTTAATTGCTACCGATATCTCTACTAGCTGACTAAACTAAACCAATTTACTCTGGTCTCTAAAAGAGAGAACACACTATGTGGTCGCGGTCTAGGCGCATCGCGGACTGTTCTATGTCGAGATAATCACTGCTTTTTTATTCTCTATGCGCTCCCAACTTGCCCTGTTATACTATTTAGGTGCCAAAACATATTCTTTGGAATAGCTGTTTTATTGAAAGCGACTGGCCGAAATTCGCCAAATATTTTTCAGCGAGACCGCGACACGAGCGAGTCCAGCTTTCGGCCTACTAGTGCAAACGTGTACATTGAAAATCACTAGTGACCGGTTTCTCAAGTAGTAGATATCTATTAAATAAACTTATCGATTCCATAAACTGGAGATATCCCATGAATTCGGTTTCTGAACCATTCGATAATGCTTATCTATTGCATAAGTTATCGAACAGATATCCAAAGAAAAATGGCAAGATATCTGTCCAATAAACATTAGCGCACGCGCGCAGCGATTTGGCTGTTGCTTGTTTACATCTTTATTGTAAGGCTTAACCCAACTTTTTTTGATATTTTCGTGACGATTACTTTGTGCAATGGAAAATTCTGATTCGTCTGCCTTTTCAGATGAAGAATATTTAAATATAGTCAGAAATTTGGAACGGCCAAGACGCTATCGTGATAGAGAAAACCAGTATGAAAAATACAGTGACAGAATTTCGAGAGATTTACGGGCGCCGTATTCTTGAAATAGTGTTTTCTACAAATACAAGTAATTTTAGAAATTTAAGAACTGAATAATATAGAGTTTAGCAAATAACAACGTTATCTCATGCCACCAGCGAATATTCAGAGGTACCGAAATAAAATCAATGTATAACGTCAGAAAGCGATTTATCCAGCAAATTTTTAGGTACTGAAAACTTTCAAAATACGTATTTTTTTAAATTCAGCTATAGATGTAAACATTGTTATAACATAAACTTACATATTTCTGCATATAAGATTGTTCACTTTTGTTTACAAGCATGTGAAAATAATTATTAAAATGTGGGGTTAGAATAACGAAATAATGTGTGTCATAAATGCATTTTAAAAGTTATTATATTATTTGAAGAGAGTTTAAATAGTAAAAGTGGATAAACAATATATCAGTAATTTTATTTTTGATATTACTTTTGTTCTACGCGTTTTATTTTTCAAAATTTCAGTACCTAAAAACACCACAAATTTGATCATTTTACGGCGAGAAATACGGCGACCTTACCGAAAGAAACTGTAAATTTACTGATAGATTTAATAGGAGATAGTATTCAAGTCTCTAGTACTAGAACGAATTTACTATCAGTATTAGAAAAGGTTTTAATAACTTCGTTTTTATGCAACAGGTTTGTATATATTTTTATTTAGTTAATGTGGTGTAATATCATTAGGAAGCCGATAGTGGCGCCATCTACAATTATTTCTTGAAAGTGTCTTACTTCCATAAATGGCATCTGCAATCACTTGTGCATTTGCTAGCTCCCTCTATGATTATAGCAGATATTAAGATATCCATTCAATTGTTATGTATTCAACAAAATTTGGAAGACATGCATTCAGAAACCAATATAAAGTTATCGGTCTGATAAATTTATGTACTCGATAGTTATAGAATGGATTGCGCCAAATGTTGAGAAACCGGCCATAGAAAATTTTTCACTAAACTATAATGAGATTAGCATGGCCCGTCATGCGCCTAGACCGCGACCGCATAGTGTGCCTCCTCCTTAATACTACTTAGTCGGTGCGTCTCAAATTTTCTACATAATTCTAAAATGTAGATTCAATTTATTTCGTTGCATATTTAAGACACAAAATATTTAACTGACTTTGCACTGGGGTCGATCGCAGTAATTCTCACGATAACAAACGGACTTAGCAACAGTGTTGCAGGAAAATATCATGAAGTATTATAATTTTGGCGAAAAAGGTTGGTATGTTCTGTAAAACCTATAAGAATATATTTTTTATTTCCCAATGACTGATCGTATGCAAATAAAACTCTTTTTAATTTCACAATGATCATATCTAAATAAAATTCTTTAAAACCGCTTGACAATTTGCTAGTCTCTTGCACGTAGGCATGCACACTGAACAGTAGCGTATTGCAAAAACCGTCAAATCTTGCAAATTTTTACTTTCTGGGAAATAATTTAGTGATTTGTATGGTTACCACCATACGCAGAAATTCCTAGGCTGGACTGTCAAACTCAAACTGTCTTCTTGTGCTTGCAAAATATATTAATTGAAACCTTTATTTTATGTGTTATGCTGTTTGCTATTGTTACTTGGCAAATTTTGATAAACAGTTTAGTTTTTAATGTGCGTTCAGGATGAAGTTTTGGTATCATTATTCCAATTGCGAATTGACGATGTAAAACAAACTGCAAGTCAAAATTTTGGGAAAGGTATTACAGGTGCAAGGGTCTGCTGCAAGTCACTGGAAAAACAATTGCGGACTGTAAAGCGGATTTTATGGGTCTTAGAGTATCAATTGCCGTATTTGTTTGTTTCATCATTCACAGTGACGGAGGTGCAGAATATAATCGATCAATTTTTTTATGACAGAAAAATTGTCAGTGGCAATTTCGGTAATGTAATCCACAAAATTTCTGTCAAAAACATTTGTTACCAATTTTCTTGAAATCGATGAAAATTATGGATATCAAAAGAGTAATTTTTTCGTCTCTAAACTTTTATTCTGCAATACTTCAGAGGTTTCTTTTATACCAAACTAAGCCGTGAATCCACTACATACCCGCCACAGTATGAGACAAAACATATTGCAGCACTAGTTTTTGCTTAATATAACTTTTCTTATCTCCTGCTTCTGTGCTGTATTTCAGAAACACCTCATATGTATGTAGTATATGTAGGCACCTATGTTAATTCTATAAAGTATTTCTTAGCCAGTGACAAACTAGGGAAATAGCATAGTTATTTGATTATTTATGACTCATGTTATTGGGCAGCCACCTTGACGGAAAATAATTAACATTTTTTTGTTTACATTTAATTTTGTTTGTACTATTCCTATTTGTTCGGAATAACAAAATAAATTAATATGCATAATAACTAACATGGAAACAGCACCAGACTGATATTTTTTAAATATGACATATGTATTGTTGTTCTAATAACATATTCACAAAATTATAATTGCAATTTAGATGTTTTATGACGCTAGGTTAGGTACGCATTATAATAAAATAAATGAGTGTGGTGTATTTGTGTTCGGAAAACACCTTGTGGCATAAATTCTTACATACGTAAAATTAATGTTTATCCTTTTCACCTGCAATTTTAAATCGTAAATATTTCAGTTGTTTGTTTTTATTTTAATGTACTTTGGATTGCAACTTTTCCACGATACAGGTTTCTCCTTTTTCCTTGTCATACTTCTGTAATATTATCATCTTACATCTAATAATGCAAAGCCATTTTGCCATATGCACCAGGAGCACCTGCATAACAGCTTAAGCTGAGCTTGTTAAACTAAATAAATGGTTATATATTTTACATTTGGTGTTTCTATAATTTATCTTGTGGATATAAATCTTGGACAAGTAGTCTTCGATTTGAATGGGAAATTGTTAGCGTATTGTATTTGAATACATATGTCCTACAAATAGGTATAGAGAGAAAATTAAAGAAACTGCTGAAATTTTTCATAAATATACCGTCTTATCGTGTATCGATATAAAACCTGGTGTGTGTAGGCAATTATTGAAGCCCACATACTTGCAAATGCAAAACGAATATGATTAATAACTGAGGTGGTATTTCTTAGATTGCAGCTTTGCTAGTTTATACCAGCCAAAAGAATGTGAATATACAGGGTGAACGTAACCTCCATTAATAGCATTTCTTGTCAGTAATCTTAAAGTTCATTAAGTAGATGTTTGGGAGATATTTATAAGTTCAGTACGTATTACCATGGGACAGAAAAAAAAATCAAGGGGGGGGGCAACAAAAATAACGCGTAGGTAGTTTTTTCCCCAAATTTTCATGAAAAATAAACATAGCTTAAATCAAGAAACTTTGATAAAATATTTGGTGCTTTAAGCAGATGACTTACACTCCTAAATAAAATGGAATATTACACCCGCAAACATAGCAAAAAATCACATAAAACTATTCCTACATTCTAAAAAAAACATAGAAACAGACAAAAACAAATGTAACAAGAAATAACTGTAAAAAAATTAAAATTCTTACCTCTTAACCGTTATTTTTAACTGGAATATTAACTTCCAGGAGGGGGGGACTACTGTTCTTGAAACATATTTAGCTTTTTTAGTTTACGAGACGTACAACTTAATACCAAAATTTTAAACACCCTGTATATAAAGATATTAAAATAATAAATCTGGGTAGCTTCAATTTTAGACTAAAGAAAAAATTCTCTTTTTTATTTTTATAGTCGATAAAATAAACCGTTTATGAGAAGAAGTTCGACCTACTCGTTGTTGTATTTTTTCGGATTAAATATCTTAAAATGAAACTTTCTTATTTGAATGATTCGTATCGCACTTTGGTATCGAGTCCTTTTTATTAAAAACAAAACATGAATTTGTTTATTATTTTTCTCGTAAACGGTTCATTTTTTTTACAATAAATAAGAGTACCTTTTTTTAGTCTAAGGTTGAAGCTACCCAGATTTATTATTTTAAAGTATTTATCATAGAGAATGTTAAAATTTAGGCATTATGTTCTAAATTTTAGCCCACCCACTGGTAAACTAAAAAAGCTACATATATTTCAAGGACACTATTTTAAGAGTTCTTTACTAGTGCTCATCACATTAAATTTTTATTAAATTATATTAAGCACTTTAAAAGTTATTCAAGATTAACCTATTTTCAGCGGCGTCCTTTAGGGACACATATCTCCATAGGGAGGACCTGTATGATTTTTTTTTATAGGAACTTGTCATCTTATTTCTTCATGTTCTATCTGCACGCAAGAGATTTCCGACATTTTCCCTTTATAGGAGTGAGTAGGTACATATTTTATAAAAGTATTTCAAAATTTCAATGAAATGAATACTCCATTCTTGGTCTGCCCTTGTCTTGCATCCTGTATGAATAATAAATAAAATCATAAAAGTATGTAATGCACTTTCTAAAAGTATATATGTAATTTGCTGAAAATTTACTGGAAACAGTAAGTAGTAACAATATTTATTTTTGCTCAATGTCCAAGTGGTTATTTTTTTAAATACCAATAATAAATGGTAAACTATTATGGTACTTAGACCAATCGTATTTTGTACTATTTTATAGCTATGATAATCCCAATAATAATTTACTAGTTATATGCTCCATTACATAATATTTTGACACTGATTGATGCATCTGGCGTATGTCTTGTGATTAATATAAATTTAATGTAATTTAGTGTGACATTGCTTTTTACTTGAAATTAGGAATTCAAATATTGAAATTTAAAATATATGTACAATATACAAAAAAAGAAAGAAGAAAATGTTTATATTTTAGAATATAATAATATATATTCACATTCATAACAGAACATCAGCATTGACAAAATGGTCTTTTTCAAATCTTTTGTTGTTTTGTTGTCAAAATAAAGTTATCACACATTTAAATACCTGGCAATATCTTGTTTTACAAAACTAAAATTCATATCGAAAGATTTGCTTCGCAATTCAATTTTAAACACAGTGTAACATCAACAGGCAAAATTCATTTCCGTAAAAGTTTGTAATTGGGAGGAAGTTTGTAATCAGAGTAGTGTTACTACTACCAAAAATTCAAATGTCTACGTCAGTGCTTCCTTTTTGGATGTTTCGAGGTATTTAGAATTTTATCTTTCAATCAATAAATTCTTATACAAAGCTTTTGCAGCAAGTATTGTGCAATGGAGTGCTAAATTTATTTAAAAAATAACTTAAAATTGCTCATATTTCGGATAAAATCATTTTCATTTGACATAGCAGTAGGAAACAAATCCTACGTTAATTTCGCAAACACTTAATAATATCTCGAAAACCACTTTAGATCATTGATTCCAAAGCATTGTTGTCTAAAATAACCATCTTAAGGTTATGACATGTTTAGAAAATAGAAAACTATTTATGTATAATAGGTAATACATTTTGTTCATAAGTTTCCAATTATTTCTCATTGATCAGACGATGACAAATAAGCGGCTATACAGGATGTTCCGAAATTAGGTGGATATAGTAATACGAATACTTTTTTTCATATAAACGTGGGACCAGAAATTCTTTCTAATGAAGTTACAGTTACTTAAAGGGACTGATGATGATTTTTTCTAAATAACTAAGAAACCAGTTGAGATAAATTTATGAAATGAGGTAACTGGCATAACTCTTACGTATTCCAGTCTGCCACTATAATAAGCAAAGTTTATTTACAAATCTTCATCACTTATGTGGGGAGATTTTAAGTAAGTAAATGTATTATTGGTTCATAATGATAAAATGCTTTTTTTCTTTATTGCCGTTTAAAAATAATGTTACATGCGTTAAAAATGGATAATAGAAATTATAATAATTTCTATCATTGGAGGTTGTGAAGTCGAAAATGATTTTGACGTCTTTTGCATTAATAGTTCAGTTATTTACTCTTAAAAATTGTTATTTTTACTGAAATTTGTAATAAATTATTATAATTTGAAATTATTTTATGAGTTAGAAATAGTTATACAATAAAGTTGTAACAAAATATTAATTAAATTTATCTTCATGTGATTATTAATTTTTATAGCAAATGTTCAAACAAATTTCCATCTGAATATTTACATTTTCTACCTCTACGTCGAATTGTCCGAAAGGATCTAAAAACTACAAAATTATTTTGTCTGAATTGGTTCTCAGCCAAATGAATCCTCTATTGTAAGTCTTCTATTTGTTTTTGTACCGCAAACTATAACCTTCATTCTACTCCACAGTAGAAGTGATCTGTAGGATTTAGGTGTAAAAACCGAAATCTCCTTTACGTTGAAAACTTACATGATCTCTCAAATTGCTGTGTATATTTACCTTGAATTAAGTCCCCTAATTTCGGAACACCCTGTATACCAAAAATTTCAGCCTTGGCTAACCGACTCACACCTGTCTAAATTATGAATGCGATAGAACAAAAGCAGTGTTTACTAAAAAGGTGTGCTCATTTGTTGCAGGCTAATATTATTTCCATAAAAACAAAGAAAGTCAAAGCAGTATTTATTTTCACAGTGGCTTTCACTCCGCTTGCACTTAAAAGATATTTTTATACATACCCGAAACTTTACACATGTGTTTTTGTTCATCGAAGAGGTCGGTGTTTAATTCCAATGGTTATTTTTAGGTGTACTCGGTAAATATCAATTTGTTTAGGTTTATTATTTATTTTTTTCCATGCGAGTGGGGCTGGTGTCAGTGTTCTGTGTTTGTCTTGTCCGCATATATAAATATATGTTATTACAGACGATGCGAGTTTCTTATTTATGGACAGTGTTGACACATCTCATTTGTTGTCGGCCCACACAACCAGTCTGTCTTTATGTTTAATTTGTACGCATTCTTAATAAAATAAAGGGTTCACGGAACTCGAAAAATTGATCTTTCAGGTATTTACGGGGCAAACACAAATACCTGACCTATCTATACTGAACTAAAGACTTCTAACAGCTTTGGGATGTTAGAAGCGATTTCATTTGTAACTATTGAATTTTTCACATGGATGTTACTGTTTAGCAAATAAAAATTACGTGCAAGGAATAATGTTAACCCTTTGAAGCACGAATTTATTAAAATTGATTTTCATGATAACTAACCTGATATTGTGGTCGGTCGATTTGAGTTAACAGAATAAAAATATATATAAACTTTTTCAAAAATATTAGTGTTTTTTTTGTAATTATTATATGGTTTTATAATGAGACCACTTTGGATGTAAGTAACGTTTTTATTAGAACTGAGACAATATATTTTAGGTACCTATAAATACTTCCAACTTTATGAAATGCAACAAAACAGTTCTTAGTGGCGGTTTTGCATAAACCCACCCTACAGACACTGCAACACCATCTAGTACGATGTGGTTCTTTAGCTGTACTACAGTGTGCGCAACCATTGATGAACCACGAACCGGCATGTGCTTGGATTGGTTTTGTTACCGTCTTGACGTAATTCTTTAGATACCTGAGATTTGAATCGGTTTTGAGTTTGGGGTGATTCTGAATATCTTTCCAAAGTTTGTTTCAATGAATTGGCTCCAACTAAACCGGATATTATATCAAGACGAAATTTCTTCATTAGTTGCACAGTGGTTCCAAATTGGTACAATGACAGTAAGTGAGGTTAGAGTTTGATGTCATCACTTGCACAGTTGTTTGAAATTGATACAAGGACCATATTATGGGTTGGTAAATGTGTAGATGTATAAATAGTAACCATTCAAGTTACTTCCAAGTAATTACAAGTAGGTGGATAATAATATCACAAAATGTACCTGTTATATTCACTTTTTTGTGTCCAAACAAGAAACTTCAGTTCTTCGTACTTGTAGACGTTTTCATCTCCCCCTAGTGGAAGTCTTAACAAATTGTGGGTCATAATTTGGCTTCTAAGATGAAGAGGGCGCTCTATGCTACAAGCTACAAATCTGTGATGTGGTTTCGCGATACGACCGGTATGCAATTAAGGACAAATTTTATGAATTGTGGTTGCACTTTGAAACCACTTCTCTTGAAAGGGTTAAAAATGTAGATATCTCTAAAGAGTTTACTCGCCTGGTGAAGGACAGGTCAATTGTGTTAGAAAAAAATGAAACGGATTTGATATTACTGAACAGAGAACAGAATATTTATTTTGCAAATAGATGTCCTAGTGGTCATGGTCCTAGTCATTTCTGCTATACAGGGTAATTTGGAAGTAGGGTATTAATTTAAACTCATGACAGTATTATAATAAATCAATTTACAAAATATTGTCCTAATAAATGTTTTTTAATAACCGAGATAACTAATTTTAAAGTTATTGCAAATTTTGAAGCCGACCTATCCTAATAAGTCAATGAGCTATTTTGTAATACATCATCGATAACCGACATGTGGTAAGTTGCGCGCACAGTGTTTGGATGTGCTTTGGTAAAGTCACGCTTCGTTAATAATGTTAACCTTAAATAACAGCGTAACACGTACGTAAACGAATCGTGGTGTTCGTATTATTTTAGGTATTTTCTAGTATGTGCGTAGTATCATTTTATGTTACACGTAATTTACTGACATAGTAATATAACAATGGTCCAAGTATATTGATAATAATGACCTGTGGAAAATTTGCTTATACATTTCATTCCCTCTACCTGACGATTTGTTTATTTATCACAATGAACCCGGGATACAGGCAAATGTGAAAGGCATCTTTAATTCTTGCTTTACTGTGAGTGTACAGGACCGACTTACATAATTTAAAAATGTTAAAGTGCTTATATTAAGATTTTATTGGACTATTTTTTGCATATCACTTATTCTTGGAATAAATAGATGTATATTGAAATTATTACCACACTTTCAAAATCACCCTGTACAGTCACTAATTCAGTATAATAGTTTATCCGAAAATAACAATTGCAACTAAAAAATGATTGGCGGTATTACAAGTACCTAGATATAATAATAAATAAAATTATTAGATTCCCACATGCTACACTGATTATTAGTCTTGCAGTCGCCAAAGAATGTAAGAAAACTAAGTAAACAAATAATTGAGTTCTTTGTATTCAAAGCAAATACTCACATTAGTTTGAAGGCATACATTATTGAATAATAAACAGTAAACTCTCTCTCAAAAGCTGCTAATATTGCATGTGGCAGTAAAAAAAATCATGTAAAACATCGTGTGATTGTAGAAAAGATCACACACTCCGTAGTTTATTGATTTTGGCTGCCCAAAAAGAAAAAGAAACTTTCTTAATCAGCTGTACGAGTTGTACAAGTATATTCACATATTTAAAGAGTTGAATGGTTTTATAGGTATGATGACGAATATTTACTGGATTCTTAACAGCATCATGTATAGGTTTTTATAAAATTTTATGACTTTTTAAAAATAATTGCTTCAAGAAATATACATATGGGTACACTTAAAAGCGCCGTTTTAAAGGCAAATTTGAATGAATTCAACTGTTTTTGAAACGACTCTAAAAAAAATCCAAGAATAAGAGAAAAATAATATTTTCATCCGTTATGTTCTATTCACAGGTGTCACATTTTTTTACATTTCCGTTGATAATGTACGAGATAATTTATGGTAATCGAAAGCACGTTGCTTGGTAACTGCCCGACACTGGAGGATGTTACCAAGCAACGTGCTTGAGAAAATTGTGAAGCATTTGTCAGTGTCGCAACGCAACAATACAACTATTTATTTATTAAACGTACAGCTGGTAAAGTACAGTTATTAAAATTTAACACAACATTACATTGACTTTTTTTCTAGTATAGAAGATCTATTGCCATGCATAGTGTTCATAATTTTATTTTGGTGTTCTTGATAGATGTTTATGTATGGCTTTATGGAATTTGGATTGTTATGACCAGTAATTTTCAGCAACTATTGTCCCTACACTCCATTTTTTGACAATTCGCTAACAGTAGTTGATCTGTTCGAATGGTTTGTTTTCTTTGTCCTATTCGTTTTGTTGTATTTCGTGCAATATAATTTGTGTGTTTTCGGTGTATTTAAAATATTGTTACGGAAGCTCACCTACCTTATTTTAGTGTGTTAATTATGTTCCTGTTTACATTATAATTTATAATTCTTGTGATGTCTTTATTTTGACGTTTTCTGGAATAGTCCAGGTTATATTCTATTTAATTCTCGACACGTTCTCGATGTCACAGAAACTTCGAGAATCCTAAAAAGATATATAAGCGGTTCGGTATCGCCGCTGAAGTCAGTTTATATTGAGCAGTCGGACGCGAATGACAAACGTCAAAGTAAAAAATTTGACAGTTGTGAATTTATTGAAGGATATTTCTTGTGTAATCAAAAGTGACAATAAAGTTTGTTCATCTGCGTGCCTCGTTTCCACGCTAAGGCAATTTCGAGGTTACGATATTCTATTTAACTTTTTATATTTTTTCTATTTTGCACAATAAACATTTTTATTATTTTTAAGTAATAAGTAGGTAGGTACTTAAGTGTGTGAATTGAATATGTCATATTTTTACAAAAAGTAATTTAATTTGTTATTCTCATTGAAAAAATTTCACGCTTCACCACTATTAATTATTATTAAAAATGAGAAATTGCGCTATTATCGGTGGTAGGAAGTTAAACTTGTCCTGTCCCCATGCATATGTCAGATAAATTCATTAAAGAAATAATTAAACGTGTGTTGATTTATTTATACGTAAAACAAACGTTATCGATTGATTACCTCTGTGATGCGTCTTGATACTGCTTTCAAATAATCACTTTAGTCTTTTAACAAAGGTTTATTTTGAAGGAGCAAAGCTGGAGAATGAAATGTAAATAAATGCTGGTTTATTTGATTCTATCCTCATTGAAATTTGTAAACTCTTTCTTGTTTCAGGTAAGTGCTAACAGTTTCTTTTGGATTCACCAAGAAATACATCAACGTTAGGTTTGTATTTGGTACAAGAATAAAATAAATTTATTTCAACAACATATCAAGTAATTACTGGAAGTAGATGCGTTTTATATTAATTTGTTGTTTCCCACAATCAAATGTATTTTAAAGGAATCAAACCCAACGTATTGACATATTATAATAACCTGCCAATACCAGCAACAATTGCTTCTCAGTCTCTGGTAATAATAGTACTAGAGACTACGGTAAGAAAATAATGGAAAATATACATAGCAATTAGAAAAAATAGAAAAAAATTGAAATTATCCGGTAAAAATTTTGCTGTGAATTTTTGTCCTAAACATACTAGATTTGGAGAGCGGTTGTGTTTTTGAAAAATATAACATTATTTAAATATATCTAGAGAATATGAAATTTTGCGTGATAATTTAACTAAGCAGAGAGTCACTATATTATGTGCCTTCAATTATATCATATCAAATCAGTGATAAAGATACTGTGGAGATATCGCAATATTTAGAACTTTAGAGCTATATCACATGCGGCTACTGTGTATTTGGGAAATTCTACAATATTGTTGATACTTAATAGTGTTTAAAAGAAAAACCATTGTATCCAGAAAAGGAATCCTTTTTGAATTATTTTAATTTTGGTTTCAAACACATACACAACGAAATCAATAAATTGAAAATATCCCAAAATTTCACAGAAAATTCATTGACACATTTTGTTGCAAATGTAAATTTAAATATAATATATTTAATTTTAAAGAAAAGCATTAGCGTAGAAAATTTTTAAATGAAGGATAAAATATCTATACCATTGATTTTGTTGGTTCTTTGATTATTCCATTCTATTTGCAGTTGATTTTCAGTTATTCTGTCAATGGTACCTTTTCTAAATTGTATAATTTTTTTTTTTCAAAAAATCTTCCTTGTATATTCATCACCGGTTGATATAACTGTGTGCAGATTTTGCGTATGTTTTCCAAACCGGTTTCGAAATATTTGCATAGTAACATTTTTCAAAAATTACTCCCTATTTTTACTATAATCTAGGTAGACGATATATTTATAGAAACATTTTTCCTTAAAATAATCCTTTACTACTATTGGCGCGTAGGTACTTGAAGACCATCAAGTACATATTTTATTTGCAGTTGTTTAGAAAAATTTAATGCATTGGATGTTTCAGTTTTAAATTATTAGAAACTTGATTGTGAATGTGTATATAATAATTAAAGTTTTTTTTATTTCATTATTTCACTTCTTTAATTTTAATAAGTCATAATTTTTTATATGTTACATATACAGGGTGTTAAAAAAAGTGTGTAAAATATTTCAGGAGGTAATAGTATGAACCAAAATAAGCAAACAAGTCTCATTAAACATGGGTCCGCAAAGTAACGGTTGCAAAGATATGGAATGTTTTATGTTTTTAGCACCTTTTTTTATTTTGCAAAAACGTTGTGTATTTTATTATAATAGTTTGATGTTTAGTGAAATAAACAGTACGTATTTGACAGTTGTTCTCAATGCATAAGTTTTCTTTCGCTATGGCTGGTTACTCTAACGCAGAATTAACAGACATGCATTTCATGTATGGTCGTGCTAATGGGAACGCCACCGAAGCGCAACGTCTTTATGTTGACGCTTATCCAAAATCGCCAGATTCCTTCACAACGCAAGTTTGGAAGAATTCGTCAAAGATTCCGTGATACCGGTTCCTTGAGCAAACAGTGCCATTTATCCGGAAGACCAAGGTCGGTATCCACTCCAAGAGCAGAAGAAGAAATTCTACCACTGGTAGAGCAGAATCCAGGTACGAGTGTGCGGAGAATATCAGCCGATGTAGGAATTAGTGGTTCTCTTGTTTGGAGGATCCTTCAGGAGCAACTGCTTTATCCATACCATGTGCAACGAGTACAGGCCTTAAATCCAGTAAATGATCATCAAGCACGTTTGGTTTTTGCCGCTAGTTTCTACGTCATGATGCTGAAGACCCTCGTTTTTTTGCAAACATTCTTTTTACTGATGAGGCCGGGTTCACAAGAAATGAAGTGTTTAATTTTCACAATACGCATATTTGGGCCGACGAAAATCCTCATGCTCTAATAGAATCTGGGCATCAGGCACGTTTTTCATTAAACATTTGGATGGGTATTATAGGTGACAGGTTTCTAGGTCCTATTATTTTACCAAACCAATTAACAGGCGCTGCTAACCTCAACTTTCTGCAGAACACACTGTATGAGTTTTTGGAAGACATTCCTTTGAATCAGAGGCAACAAATGTGGTTCAGCATGATGGTGCTCCAGCTCATTCTTCCATGGCCTTTAAAGAGCATTTACACCAAACTTTTCCACATAGATGGGTAGGAAGGGCCGGACCTGTTTTATGGCCTCCAAGATCGCCTGATCTGATCCCTCTAGATTTCTTTTTTTGGGGATATTTGAAGACATTAGTGTATGGTACTTCTGTAAATAGCCTGGAAGAGCTGCAGGTACGGATTAATCAAAAGCGTCAAGAAATCCAAACCAAGGAGGGTGTTTACGAAAGAGTTCGAATATCGTTGAGACGAAGATGTCGTGCCTGCTTGGAAATGGACGGAGGGCACTTTGAACATCTTCTGTAACTTTGTTTTTTGTTTGTTAAAAGCTTCTTTGTCGGTTTATTCCTAATATTAATAAAATATTATTTGAAAAACGAATAGTGGTCCATATCTTCGCAACCGTTACTTTGCGGACCTATGTTTATCAAGACTTTTCTGCTTATTTTGGTTCATACTATTACTTCCTGAAATATTTTACACTCTTATTTTAACATCCTGTATAACAACAGAAATAAACGAACAAATTGTAAAAAAAATATTCTGTATATCCTATTATCGTTATTATAGTTATTGCGTTATAATGACAAATCATGACGTCTAACGACAATAATTTTTTGTTGTATTTAATTACTACTCTAATGTAGTAAAAAAAATATAAATATTATTTACACTTTCCTTAATTTCATATTTTGACGACAGTTAATAATTTCGGAGAAGTCTATAAATACCATGTAAACTTAACCGAGAAATTATTTTCTTAACTAGAAACACACCTATGAATATTTTATTTAAAAACCTTATCTTGCTGAAATAGTAATCAAACTCGGCGATAAATCTTTGAAAATTGAGTATTTTTCCTAATGACTCATAGGGTATTGATCTTCTTAATAGTTAAGTATCTATTATGTAAGGGAAATTAGTAGTTTCTCAGTGTTATTACTGAAATTTGGCCATGCCAAGCATTACAGACGGCAATTACATTGGCGTTACAACTCTACTAAATCTTGACGAATGTTTCTACAGTGGTACACTGCAGTAAACTGCTAATTTACCTAACGATATTATTATCCCTTTGTTACTATTGATTTCTCCAACACTAAAAATGTTATTCTCTGATTAAATTTAGGAACATATTATTAGTTTACAACTTTTTGATAATTATCACTTAGTGGCATTTTTTCCGCAGAAGAACGTATTCAAATCGAAAATTCTTATCTGATAATCAAACAGTGACAATAAAACGTTCTTATTAATGGCATTCAGCTCTGTTTCCCAAAAATATAATAAATTAAAAAAAATTAATTTTTTTTCTTTAGTAAAGTGCCTTTTCTCTATTAAGAAAAATTTATCAGAATGAAAAATTCAGTATATTAAATTTTAATATTCTAGACCTTTTGAATAAAATCAGAAAGTAAGTAAGAATCAAAGTAGGCCTAGAACGTTGCATATTTATAAAAATTTTTATTCTGGGAAACTTTTCTCAACATTTTCTCGAATCTCATAGAGAAAAGGCATTCCAATAAAAAATGTCATTGACAATTTTGTCTTCATAAGAAACTCTGAATCTGAGTGAACATTTTTTTTCAATTTCATCTATTTCTCAAAACTTTGGAGATTTCTTAAAAATGTTTGTGTTCCAATTTCATATTCATGTAGTACCACTAAATCATTTATGTTAAATATTGCTGTTTTCAATTTAAAATGAATTGAATGAATGACTAATAGTAAATAAATATATGCCTGGTGACAAAATAATGTGATGTAACAAAACTTGCCTTAGTCAAAAGTTCATAGTTAAAAAGATAGTGTGAAATTTAAAAAAACTCGAAACAATTGCATACATTTTGAAGATCAAGGGTTTTTGAGGGCGATGAATTCAAATTTGTTTCTAATTTTTACGTCACTGGTAGAGGGAGTCTCTTGTGGCTTATCGTGCTTCTTTTAAATGGCAGGACATATTTGCGACGTAGTATATACATCTGACTATTGAAACAATCGATTCTTTTACCTTTTAAATTTGAAAAAGGTATACCTTGTTGAAGTCGTTAGGAGTAACCGTTTTCGAAATAATCCTATGTGAAGTATTCAGTGCACCGAGTAATAACTGTTTTGGTTTCAGGTAAAGTCCCTTTTACGCTGAAAATAGAGCAAATTGTTATATGAAGTTGTTATTCAGATTTCTAAATAATCGGGATGTACAAAATTTCAAGAAAACCGGCCTGCTTTGATGACATCTTTGATGAAACTATTGTTGAAAATCTAATAACGGTTTCCTCAAACTTAGCAAATCTTCTTGAAATGTTGCCATAATTTACCATTTTGAGTAACTTTTCATTTTGCTGTATTTTCAGTAGAAAAGGCACTTTACTTGAAACTCAATCAGTTTTTACTCGGTGCGTTGAATATTTCAAATAGGATTATTTCGAAAACTTTTACTCCTAACGACTTGAACAAGCTTTTTCACATAAAAAGGATAGGATAATTGACATTTTCAATAATCACATGTGTACACTAAGCCGCAAAAAATTATCCCGTTTAAAAGCAGCATGATTTGGTGCACTTTACTAGTGACATCTAAGTTAGAAACAAATTTGAATTGCTTGCCCCCAAAACCCCCCAATCTCCTAAATGTATGCAAATATTTGGATTTTTTTAAAAGCTATTTACAAATATCGAAATTAAAATTTTAACTTTGGCACCCTATATATTTTTGACCATTAACTTTTGGCTGAGATAAGTTACTACTGCTTGGTCTATGTTGCATTAATTTGAAGACACCCTGTAAACTTCCTACCTAAATGCAATATGCAAATTATAAATATGTGTGAGATTTTATGAACTACTTTAATAACGTTTATTAGATCGCAACAAAACAGGAATGTTGTTATTAATTTTTCTATTTGAAATGTTGATCACTATTACTTGCCTCAGACTTGGCTTAATTTCAAATCAAGTTAAATTCCTAACTTAAAAATCAAATGCAATTGTGAGTTGCTGATCAGGAAGTTCACCTTTTATTGTACTTTTCTGGGTGGTTGGGTAGATTACCTTCAGGAATTGTTCCCATATTATCACCAACTAATTAAAAGTATACCTGCAACAGATGATATAAAAAAAGTTTGTCGATTAAGTTGAAAATAAACCAGCAAATCATATGTTTCTCATATAAAGTAAAGGAAACAGTATAATTAAACAGCTCGTGGAATATTAGCTGTTCTAGAAATTACAACCGTGTCTTAACAGCAGTTTAACACAATAATTATCAAGCAAGATATGAAAAGTGCAGAATAACTTCATAGCGTAAATATTTATATCGCTGCATCTACATGAGATAATCTTCATGTGCATACAACATTGTATATTGGGACTTTTACAAATACCCACAGTCGTGTAAAAAGTAATCGAAAAAAGCAGTTATAATTCTGATTTTAATTAATAAAATAATTTCACATACCTGATGTTACAACTGTTCAAAATTTTGCCCACCGATGTCTAAACACATTTGAGGCCGTCTTACCTAACACAAATGTTTCTGGTTCTTGTCCATATTGAACTCGTAAGTATTAGCAGCAGCTATGATACGTTCGCGTAATTCATTACCAGTGTCCACTTTGGTGCAATACAGTTCATTTTTTAAATATTTCCACAAAAAGTGGAGTGGAATCTAAAGGATCCTTTTGTCGAAGCTGAGGGCACATCTTACAGAATTCCAGGCAGATCGTTTCGAAGGAACTCGAGAAACTGAACCCCATCCATTCAATTTGGCAATATGAACTGTCCAATCAAGTCTCCATCGACAATTCCTGCTCAAACATGTAAGGCAAAGCGTTATTGTAAATGACCCCTTGAATCATGTGCGGATTTTCAAAATCCCAAACTTGAGAATTATGAATGTTATACATCCCATTCCGTGTAAAATGTAACTAACACGGCAGCTTTAAATCTGGGATATTGAGCATTTTGTTGCAGCAACCATTTACAAAATCTAATTCGTAAGGGATAATTCCTTGGTATTCATTCTTGGACACGCTATACATGGTACGCATATAATCGAGCCTCATGTATGATACGCCACACTGTTGATTGGGACATTCCTTGTACTTGTTGAGCAATTTTCCTGGTACTTATTCGGGGATTCTCTTCAACAATCTCTAAAATGTTCCTCAGCTCCTGCAATATGTCGTGGACGCCATGGACCTCCATCATCTTCACGATTAGCACATGTCTACAGAGAAATGATTCTGTGTGCAAACAAAAAGCTGCTAAAGCATTTTTTCTTACTTCACCATAAATTAAAACGATATCCATCAACTCATCAACTTCGAGTTGCTATACACGTAAGCCATTTTTGACATTTGAAAAACTAATGTAAATACTATCGCAAAAACGTTAATACTTAAATCAGATTTCGGAATTGTCTGTATTCCGATGACGCTAGATACTACAGTAACCCAACGATGTAAAGGTTGAAAATATTACAAGTTGAATATGTTTGTTCTCGGAAACTATAAGAATTTTACAAGAAAAGAAACGATATTGACTATTTTTCATGACGCATTTGTTTCCAAATTTTTTGGATTTTGGATTGTGAATCACTCTATATGAAATATCCAATGTAAGTATAGTAAAGATTATGATGTCAATCCGCACAATAATGAGTATTACCCAATGAAGTAAATAATTTGTTTTTTATATACAAAAAATACGTATTGATATTCCATAAACAGCAATCTGTTTAAAAATTACTTTTACTTTAGGAAAACATTTTTTTGTTGCGTCAAAAGATTTGTAATTTTATGAATAAATGTGTAATTTTGCTTTGAAAACAGGAAACAAACAGCAAATTACTTATGCTTCTATTACTTATTGCTACATGTATTATAATTATAACAACATTAGATATACTCGCTTTAAGTGTAGGAATGAAGGAAAAGGTGACTGAACGTTAACCTACAGTAAATATTGTAATTAACATTCTTCCTATTATTTTTGTTTGCTCTTAAATATGTTAGTAATCAGTGGATTTATAATATCCTTGTGATGTAGAAGTGACTACAGGCTGTTTCTGAAATAAGTGCGTACAAAGGGAATAACAGAGGAAGTGAAACTAATCAATGATCATCAGTGAAAAATTGCTGAAATTGACATTAATTCAACAACAATAGAAATAAACTACCATAAGTTAATATTATATGGTTTTACAAAATTACTCAAAATTATTTCGAAGAGTTAATACGTAGACGGCTGACAATCATTTGCAGTGAAAACCAGCACACATCGCTGTCTCCCACGGGCATTGCATTTTGCACTATTCTGGAAGTTATGTGTAAATCATGTCTGCACTCCACTTTCATTAATAGCATCTGCTAGTTCTTGAGTTGAATAAGACATTTTGAAACAAAAAAATATAAATCATCTTACAGTAGCAGGTGGGACAATAAACTTCCGCAAATTAAGCAAGTTAGCTTCTTCGTTGTAACAATTGAGGCGATTGATCATTTTCTTGAAACATAATGGCACTATACCACATGTTGCTTAATGAAAATTGTTATTTTCTCGTTCTCATTAGCCCCTGAAGTACGCATTTATTTCAATACACAATACATCGTACATTTCAATATGCAGCGTCAGAGATTACATGAAGAATGAATGAATTCAAAACTGAATTTTTAGATATTTATTACTTTTATAGGCTTTATGATTGAATTTAGAAGAATTAGAAAATTGCAAACAACTTATTGTTTTATGTACTAATAGCATTAAGTTATATATATATACATTGACATGAAAGTCATATATCTACATTTGAAATGTGTAACTCTATTTTAATTTAAATAAAAATGGGTTCACTTGTTTCCTGATATAATATATTTCTTAATTTTGCAATTTTTCTAAAGTCAGTGGACATTGTGCAAAATATACATAAGCACATTTTCATTTATGTGCTGAAAAAGATTTATTAAAAAATATTAAATGGGAAATAGAACAAACTTTGTGCAATTTTCTAGAAAAACAATATTATCACAAAAACATTCTATTTTAATTAAAATAAAAATGGGTTCACTTGTATCACAGAGTTCCACTTATAGAATAAAATTAATGATTCATTAACTACAAAATTTTGTGAAAAATACTGGGGCACGTCGAATTTTAATTTTAAAATCGCATTCATTGATATCACATTACATCACATCATTATTACCTTGATACAGAGTGAACCATGTACATGATATGACATCAACCATTATTTTTTAAATGAAGCACCTTGTATATTTTCGCTCAATTGGAAAGAGCGTCACCTGAGGTTTTCAAAAATATTGTTACGGAAGCTCCTACCTTCTTAGTTTGTTAATTATGTTCCTGTTTGCGTTAGATTTTTAATTTTTGTAAATAAATACCTTTATTTTGACGTTTTCCGGAATATTCCAGGCTAAAAATCTATATAAGCAGGTCAATTCCGCCATCACAATCAGTTTATATTGAGCAGTCGAACACGAATAACTGAAACGTCAAAGTAAAGCATTTGACAATTGTGAATTTGTTGAAGGATATTTTTTTTATAATCAAAAGTGACAATAAAGTTGTTTGTCTACGTGACGTGTTCCCACGCAAAGTAATTTCGAGGTTACATTAGTGTCAGAAGTGGGATCTATGCCATGCTTGTCGGAAATAACTTCCCAAAATTTTGCACCTATTTGGTTTCCACACTGCCCGGCTTGAATATCAACTGTTTCTTGCATTTTACTTTATTTTGTGTAATTATATTGGATATTTACCTTTTACGGTTTTCGGGATATAATTTTGTTTTTTGTTAACTAGCAAATCCAAAATATTCAGATCATCATAAGCTATGACCTATGATGACATTTTGCAATTACTGATTAATTTTCGTTTCTGCTCACTTTTAACAGCGTTTGCTCTGTGCAAGCAGCAAATCTGCTTTCACTGTGTTTCTACCCGTTTATTTTTCGTTTAGTTATAATTTCTTTTCATAATCTACTCTATGACATCTCTGCTTTATATACAGGGTGAGTCAGTCATAATATCATTAATTTGAAGAGGAGGTAGGGAATAATGAGTATAATGCGAATACGCCATTAAAAAAAATCTAAACGCATATTTACGCCGCAAAAAAATATTTTCAAATCATTATTTAAACCCCCTTTTCAGACTGTCACTGACCGCTGACAGCCTTGGTCGTTTACAGCTCACAGTTCAACTCGATGTCGACCTGATGTAATGTTGTCAAGTTGTAATATTTTTCTATAGAGTACCTACCTACCTAGGTTTTAGACATCACAAATAAACGGTTGTACTGACTATTTTAGAATATAATTTTTTCTTGCTAAGTCAACTTAAGTCAATAATAATTTAAAATGTTAATATCCAATAAAATCAAATAATAATAATCAAATAATTCTATTAAAAATTGCAAGTAACGCGGTCCACTCAGGTTTTCCGGTAGAAAATACGGCCTAATCAAACGATACCCGTACACTCACTTGTCGATTTTTCTCTGAGCAAATGTAGCTGTTATGACTGCAACAAAACTACAACGTGTCTAACAATAAAGCGAGTAATAAACCATTTACGTACATTCCATAAAAAACCTATAACCAATGGGTAAATTATTAAGAGAAGCTGAAAAGTGTTTCGTGTTTAAATACTAAGTAATAAAAAACCATCGTGTTGTCGACAGAAAACTGTCCAAGACGGAAATGGCACGCCGCAAATCTAAGTTATCTTGACCTACCGTATTATTAGGTCAATAATCTAGTTACCTAGTTTTTGTACTGTTATTTAACGACAAGGAGTAAAACTATTTTTTTTTAATCTAGATACATGAATGAATTTTCCTTAAATATTGATTTATTTGTTAATAAAAACAAATGTAGATAATAATTAAATGTTTTCGAATGTTAGGTTATTACAGTTTAATAATTTTGATATTACGTTTTCACTACGTTTTACAAATAAATATGAATTTTTAGTATTACTCGTACAATTAATTATTCGGTTTGTGGTTACGTACATCTAGCCTAGAAATTTATTGTGTTTTAAGTAGTATAGTACTAACCTGTTTACAGCTCACAGTTCGCGTAACACTGCACTTATCCGTCCATAGCACTTTATTAATAAAATTAGGGTCAGTCGCATTTCGTAAACATTCTCCGTATAACACTACCATTTCCACATATTCGAAATTTGTAAAATTATGCGTTGTGAATTTACGCCAAATACGTGAGGTGAGACTGAAATAAACAAACTACTGGTTACTGCTTGTATTCTCTCCATCCCCCCTCCAAATGTGTGGCATGACCTACAAATTTGGGGGGAAAGAAATGCGAGAAATGCAGAGTGCTAAATGGAGGTAAATTTGAATAACACCCTGATGTGTTAAACGATATTATGTATGTAAACATGATGGCATCGATGGTTTGATACGGCATTAGATTGTCGTCGGGTGCGTCATCAGAAAGTTCGTAGCGCACCAGGAGCGTCGTGTTACTGATTTTTATAGGGTGTTTTGCTTATTTTTTTAAAGATCGAGTAAAAATTTTTTTTTTCGATTTTCTGCCTTTATTAGGCCTCCCGAATACGTGGTTAAAATTAATAATATTATGACTGACTCACCCTGTATTCAAATGGTACAATCAATTCCTTCTTCCATCCAAGAAGAAGTCATTCACTTAGTGCAGAGATACGAAAAATAATGATTTCTCATCGACATAAAAAAAAGTATGCAGAATTTAGTAAAGATGTATTGAATATTTTTTCCAACTGATACTTTCGTTTTTTTACTGATCCTGATACTTTCGGTTTTGTACTGATTCTGATACTTCTGAAAATATTTGCGAAAAATGCTAAAACCTCCCTCTCAATGGATCAAACAAGTCTATTGTTTACAGTTTTTTTGACAACTGTGACAAAAAGTATAGTATAATATATCACTAAAATCGTCTTTAGATATTATGAAAAATAATAATTTTAATCTATCATTTTGGGCATATTGGGCAAAAGAGGAGTAGTATCCAAATATTTAACGTTAGTTATTTTTGGAGCAGTCCCTCTTCCAAAAGGTCCGAACACACCACTGTGGCAATGAATATGTTATTATGAAACTACAGACAACTTTATCAGTGCATTGTACCATAGTTGTTAAAAAAAGAGGAATCAGAATATTGCGGCACTACGAAACGCTGTGGCTTATAAATTTCAGTTACCTTATTATTATTGTTGTATGTATACGAAAATAGTATCGGCAGAGCATTAATCATGCCTGGTAGATGTTAATGCACCATCTTAGGTTGTCAAATAAATCTAAATTCTTCACCGGCGGTGGAGTATAATAATACTTTATGATATAAATTCCGTTCTGAGAATGAGTTATTTTAGAGCAGCCATATATCTGCGTGACTCATTTAAAATTCAACGCCAAGAAAAACTAATTTAATATGAATAAGTAATTCCGAATAAATATAAAAGCCCTGTGATGTTCAAGCCCGAGGCGCGGGGGTATTAACTAATATAATATTCTATTATTTTTTATTCGTCCTCATAAAGTATGAAAAGGAAAGTATATTTTTTCGAGAGTGCCACATAAATTATTTATTTTTAAATTCATTGTTCGCGGACAGACTGGGGGATGTATTATTTAGTCGACACAGCCAAAAATGTGTGTTCCTACACTGTAAAAAGTAATTCCTGTACGGTTAATGGGCAGTTTTGTTACACCCATTATCGAACTGTATTATTACTTATTGATGGTATATTTGCTTTACTCCTGAATTTTATTTAGTAAAATTTTAAAGTTAGGTAATTTTAATTAGCATATTTTCCTTTGTCATGAATTTTACTTAGTAAAGTTTTGATATTTGCTAATTTTAAGAAGCGCATTTACTTTAGCTATGATTTGTACATAGTGAAATGTCCATGATATGAGGAAATTTTATTAAGTAAAGTGGCATTTATATTACACTAGTGTTCGGATCAGAGTTGCATACCCTACTTTGATGAAAACTCGAAAATGTAAGCATATACTTGAATACACCGAATGGCTCCAAATAAACGTTTATATTTTATAGAAATGAAAGAGAGTAATAAAAGTTTATTATGTATGCAAATCGTAAATAAATATAGTACTGGTGCGTATATTCAATATTTTTATATTATATATTATCGCTATATATGAGGTGTATTTTTAAAACAACTTTGTGTGATTGAACCGTTCTAAAGTGTAGCAGCTAGCTAAAATTTAATCCCCGACAATCCGTCTTTGTCTAAGCCGTTTCAATTTCTCGGCCCATTTCTCTTATAAGTAAACAATATAAAAACAGCATTTCAAAACTAGAGGCTACTTTAAGCATCATAACTGAGTTAAGTGGGTTTTTAGTAATTCAAACAAAATGATTCAATATTATTATCAAAATATTTATTTAAATTTAATGAATAGACTTTTATTCCACACAAAAATATATGTCTTTTGAAAATTCAAATTATGGTGAGTAAATGTAGTGTTGTATAAATTTTCAATAAATAAAATAAAAAAGTAGGTATATTAAAATTCATCCTCTGAATATTCTGATGAATTATCTTCGTCTCCTAGATTGATAACGATAGGTTCCACAGTAACGTCAATTAAATTATCGAGTTCCCACATTTTCTCCTCTTCTTTTTGTACATGATGTATACATCTTTGGCAGTTATCTGCAGTTACAAGTTCCAAGGAATTTTTTCACAAAATTTTCACGCCACTTAATTTAAACGTCGTATTATTTCGCGCTACATCTCTTTTACCTGCGCCCAGACTAATTCGATTGGATTAAGTTCACAGTGATAAGGTGGTAACCGTAGTACCGTTATTTGGCGATTTGTTGCCATTTCATCGATAACATATTTTTTCTGATCTTTATTAAGATTGACAAGTGTCAAAAGTTCCTTTTTTACCATATTTGTTTCAAAATAAATGTTTTTTCCAGATAACCATTGAATTATATCGGCTTTCCTCCAAGCAGTCGTTGGCGTCCACTCGGTCTGCCGTGAATGGTAACTAGCATTTTCCATGACAATTACATACCCCGGAGGAATAAGATCCAACATCTGTGTAAAATACTCTTCGAAAACATCTGCGTGCATGTCTTCGTGATAGTCATCTGTATTTTTAGATTCAAATAAAAGTAAGCCGCCATCTACAAAACCACTGGCACTACCTATATGTGTTGCTATTAATCTTCGCCCTTTACCTGAAGGTGCCTTGAACCCTGTTGAAAGTCCATCCAAAAATGCTTGTTGAAAACTTTTTACATTTTTATCTTGTTACAGCATATCTCTCATTGAACCAAGTTTCATCTAGATAATAAATATTCCTCCGTTCGTCACGAAATTTTCTAATTGATCTTAAGTAGCATCTTCGCCAACAAATAATTTCATCTTTATCGATAAGAACTGACTTCCTGTTCTGCTTTTCCTAGCAAAATATCAACTCTCGTAAGACGGCCCATAATTTGCTTCTACTGATTTTTGGCAAATCGTTGTCCTCTGAAAGTTCACTTAAAATTTTGTTTAGCGTTGGTATTTCTTTTTTAAAATAAAATAAGTGTACTTTTCTGCAAATGACATTTTTTAAGAAATCATCTATAACGACTTTTGGCCTCCCTGTAGATGATTTTGGGGGATTTACAGTATCTTGTTTATTTTTTGTTTTTTTTAAAAGTCTGTAGATAGTCAATTTTCCAATCCGTCATTTTGGAACACTTTTCCACGATGTCGTCAACACTGTTGGTAGGATTTTGGTGTTTCAATTCATTAAATACATTTAATATAATAATCTTCTTATTCTGAGACAGCGCACATCTTTTCACGCGTTTAGCAGGTACGTAATCTGATAAGCTCGACATTTTACCCAAACAATATTATATCCACTGGCACAATAGTCACTAAACACAAGTCGAATTTTACTCTACTGCACTAGCACGTCTTCGTATATTCAGCTCTAAGACTGGATTGATCTGTCACAACACACTGGCTCCTGCCCTATGATGTATCCAGTAAAATATAGTAATGTACACCCATTACCTGTTAGCATTAGTGTTACCCCCGATAATTATCTGAAACGAAATATTACCACGCCCATGGCCGGTTCTTATCTCGGGGTTTTATTACTCTCTTTCATTTCCAAACAGAGTATAGGTATATTTCCGAATTTCGGTGAAAGTACTGAGCTCGGATCCGAGCATATAAGTTCCGTTTTATGTTCTATAAGTGTATTATATATTTTATAGTTAGTTACATACGGGGTGTCTCATTAGAGTAAAGTGAGAAACAAATGAGGCTCAAATATATCGTTTTAATAGACTCTAAAAGGCACATATTTGCAAAATGCAACCTTCTCCTCAAAATTCCTCAGAAGTCCAATCACTTTAAAGTTTATATGTATCTAAAATTGAAAATGTTAATATTTCTGGTGTATTTACATTTGTTTTAATAATTGTACTACTTTTTTCTTTGTGAATAGATAGGTAAGTACTAATGAATACTTTGGGTGTTAAAAATTCTTGAAAAGCTTAGCAGTTGTAAATTAAAATATAAAATTGTACAGAAATAAATTTATTATCTAATTTAATAGATAAAGGAGCACTTAACAAAACAAAAAATTAAAAAATACATTTTTAATACACAAAATATATATCTTATCTAGGTGGCACAAAGCTTAAATAAATTTCAATATACAACTAAAATATTCCTATTTATTATTTTTTACAGAAAGAAATACAAGAGGATGAACTAATAATACCTACAAAAATGAAAATATATAGAAGAATATAAACCATCAAACTTAAAATGAATGTGCTCTTTAAAAAATATTTATTTTTCTACCTTAAAAATGATATATTTTATACAGTTCAGTATAAAATACTTTTATGTCAGACAAATAATTATCACAATAACAGACCTATCGATAAACTATATCATGATACGAATAAAATAAATATTATAAAAACTGCTGACAAAGTGGCAATAGAAAATATTCAATAAATTTTACAATACAAGTTTGCGAAAAAAAAACCGAGATGACAGGGTAGGTACTACCAGTTCCCAGTGCTACCCAACAAACATTTAAAGTTAAAATTACGCTGAATTGGTCAAAAACTTTTCATGACCAATTCCGCATAAGGAAGGTTTACCTATATTCGTTGGCCTTTTTCCTTATGTGGGGAAAAAAACTAAAGTAATATGGAAGTTAATAATTGGTCGGCAAGGATTTTATTCCAATAAGATAATTGGACCTAAAAGAAATACGGACCAATTTTATGTTAAAATTTCAACACATTATTACCAAAATATACTCTAATTATGCCCTTTATATGACCTACTTTTGCTAGAGAGAGACAACATTATATGTTTGCTTATATACATTCTAATAGCGAACAGGGATAGGAAGAGAAAAAAAGAATATAAGTTAGGCTACAAAGCTATAAGTAGAGTAGGAGTTAGTATATGAGTATTTATAGATATTTAGATTTTAATATAATATAAAGTCTGTATTTTTTGTTTCTATTCAACAAATTTTACAACCCAGGAAATTTTTTCGTATAATGTGATGACCAAACTTTCATAAAAATAACGCGCCTTATAAATATACAATTTTACTATTACTTCTTAATAATATTATTGTCCTGAAAAATAACCTAAAATAAAAACTGGATGTATTTTGTGATAAAATGTGTTTCATAATTTTTCGTCATAAATGTATTAAATAATATTATCTGTATTAACGTAATTTTAATGAGTAATCAATTAGAAATAATAAACAAAACATCTAGCGTTTGTTACAACATGGCCGCTCAAATAAAATCAACTTTGAAGTCAATTTGTCTGAAGTTTAACCTATAGGGCAGATTGTCTATGCCAATGTTGACGTCACAGCAAAATATTAACTTTGTGGTTGAAATTTCCTCCAAATAAAGACATTTTATGGTAACTTATTACCAACTAAATTATTACTAGGTATCTACATGTAAAATTCTACACTTGGATTTATTTGTGATTGAAAAGTCAAATTAAAGCCAATAATATTATGTGTGTGTAATAACAAAAACAAAATAAATATTTTCGAGCGGAATTCAATTCAAATTTCAATTCACATGCACTACTGAATTCATTTGAGATGTTAACAGTGTTATCATATGGAATACTTATGATGTGTTTATCGATATATTATCATTAGCTTGATTTATATAATCTGCAGTGTTGGCTTCGATTTTGGTAGGCCAAATATAAACCCAATAATTATTTTTTACAACTCTGAAATATTGTGTGGTAAGCCGCCTGTTGGGCTTTATCTTCTGATTTACTCGTACGACAGAAGTAGGTTTTTATTGCAGATCACCAAAACACAAAACAACTTCAACACCCTATTGCATGAAAATGTCTATCTGAATACATATAACAAGAAGCTTGCTCCCTAAAAGATCCTTTTAAGAAACATTTACGTCAAGGTATTATTAATAAGTAAATTTGTACCATAATATAGAACAATATTTCTATTAGGTCAATTGAATTTCTTAGAAGTTATCAACAAAGTTGAATATATTTTATATTGTAATAAAAATAAAACTTATTAAATTGAAGGATTTAATATGGCAAATATAACTAGTTATTACCTTATTCTTAACCACTATAGTTGAGGACAAAATAAGTTTTACAATTTTGTAGTAAATGTGTAAATATTTGCCTATTATAATTATTTAAAAAATCCCTGGATATTGAAGACAGATTTCAAGGCGAAATTAAGTAAATTATAACTTAGTCTTACACGTTATTTGAAAACACAGAAAAGGTAAACAATATGTAATTTCGAACTGTATAAATTGACATATATTTTTACTTGGAAGTCATTATATTACTCTTAGTTAACAAATTTCTAACTAAAATTTTGGTATTATAAGATTTTGTAACATTGAAGACTATTTTTATGCCGAAATGTAGTAAATCTCGATCAATTTAGGTTCATTTTTCTTGTGCAGTAGTCTATTATGCTTAAATGTTAATTGGGTAGCCATTTGCATTTGCACTGCTTGTCGCGTTTTGCAAATAAGCCATAACACTTTTGCAGTCAAAAGATAAAATTTGAAACTGGGCGGCAATAGCAACAAATGCTATCATCACTTACCATTATTGTTCTTATTTACTGTAAAAACTTAAACCGCGACACAGAGCACTACACACTGTGCACATACCTAATGCATGCGTCTGTCTTAAAATACAAGTTTATGTGTTGCTCCTAATTTTTGGAAAATTTATGCTGAGAAATTATCTGCACTTTTTACAGTGTATATGGTGTATCCGCAGTTCGTGAAATAATCATACGCCCCGCCCCGCTTTCACTAATTTATTGTCGCTTAATGCTGAAATATAGATTTCATTTATATTTATGCCGTTTATTATTTACTTCTTGCCGATAAACTTACACACGGCTTTCGTATATTATTAAGGCAACGCATAAATTTCTCCGTGCAGACTGCATTGCAACGTACACATAAATAGAATTCGGTAAATTAATAAATTATCGAGCAACGCAAGCAGAACAGGGTCGTACTTTTATAGTATATACACACTTATTTATGATACCGTTATTACAGCACTAGGTAGTGCTGAAGAAAATGTGTTGGATGCCATACGAACAATCTAGATATCTAGAAATACAGGTTAACCCGTTAATAATACATATTGTACAAGATAAAATATGGTGCTAAACTGACGGACGAGATAAAAAAAACGTCATTTTAAGTAAAAGGGTTTCACCACGAGCGCGTATAGTAAAATTTCATGGTGATTGGGATGCACTGTCAAACATTTTTCACAATTATTCCATAGTGCAATTGTGATAATTTCATGGAAGAATGATGCTTTCATCAATGGCAATGGCGGGAATGTAGAGATTCATTTAATTGGTGCAAGCAGAAATGGCATATGCCAAAATTGTGTTATTTCAGAAAAGGCATATGCCAAAATTATGTTATTTCAGAAAATTAATCCACATAGTCCATTGCATCATACTATGAATAAATAGCACATGCAGACGATAATCTGTTTCATAGGTAATCAACAAAAATGACTGTGAATGTGATGTAAATTAATGTTTTTTTGCGAAGTGTGACATTTGGTAAATTTAGCACTTTAGCGCGGTGGAATCCACCAATGCTCTATTATTAGTTTGTTTGAGAATTGTGATTTCTGATTGGTTAGAAGAAATTCACCACACAAAACTGCTGAATTCAAAAACAGGCTTCATGGTGTGCATTCGCTCCAACCAAACGGATTACCAAATTGGTGGGACATTTACTATTCTGACAAACTCATTATGTATTTCATTTAAATATTGTTCTAATTGATAGTTTGTGTGATAGGTGCAAAATGGAAATGAATATTTCTCAAGGAAAGAGAAAGGCAGTTTCCGAGAATTATACATGAAAAAAATACTATACTATTAAAAGTCATCTATTCATTGAGAAACGTTCTCATCAAACCGACACAAATGAAACATATATACGAAAGTGTGTAAAATTTGTAGAAGCTTGTCAAGAATATAGTGCAGTATTTAAAAAAATATATAACTAATGTATGCAATTATTGGATGGTTGTCCTGTATGTTGAGAAAGTTATGTATGAGACTGGTTAGATATGATCTACAGGAAAAAAAATGGATAAGTCGTGGTGATCCAGTTGCCTGGACTGCTCAATTACCCAACCTCCATCCGTTATTTTTTTGTATTTATAACTCATCTGGTGTACAATAGAGAAGAATGTGTTAAATCTTATTTAGAAAGCTTGTAATTAAATAAACAATGATATACTAATTCGTATAAGACTCTTGTTAACACAATAGATTAAATTATTTTTATTGAAAAATTTGTTATCATTGGATTAGAAATTTAGGTGAATGCAAACCCCATAATTACGTCATTGCCGACGCTTCTTGAATCAATCTTCTGTCTTTCACAAGACAAGATTACTAACATCACAAACGTGGTTATTCAAGGATCCGATACTACATCTGCTCTATTTTCGATTTTGCTTCATCAAATTTCTATTTTATCTGCTTTCTATTCAACAAACTATTCTTAGACATCGTGTAATATATCTAATCAATGGAAGAAACTATATTGTTAATTAGTACATGTATTTTGTTTTATTAAAAAAGTAAATAAATTTCGAATTCAATAGGAACCATATTAATTTATACATCAATTGAATATGTAATGAACTACTTAATTATTGTGACTGCAAATGTCAAATAGTAGAAATTATTACCTGTAGGTATACAGGGGATGATTCACAAATGGTAGCAAAAATGGAGCCTCGTATTCTTTGGTGAATATTTATGAAGTTTTTATTTAGAGCGCTTTCTCAAAAAGATACAAGGTGTTAAGTTTACAAATTATTTTTTTTTAATTTTCGAAACTAGGAATTAAATAATTTGAAATTGGGCACATGAATTTATTTGAATAGTTATTGTTCAAAATCTGAATGCTATTCCTAAAATTGTGATACTCCAGTAGTGGATATACAGGGTATTGTTGGCATATTTTTCTAAATAAAATAATATCTACGCCCCTGTTTTATCGTACCAAGTATATTTTTGAACTCGCCTTTGAATTGTCTACTTCTATTCTATCTTTTCAAGCCTAGTTTTCTTGTAAAACTTAAAACATGAACTATTATTTAAATAGCATTACACTACTTGATATTTCGGTTATTTAATCGATTAAAGTCAATGATTTAATAATCATTTTAATGGTTTTATTCGACAAAATGTTCAAAAACGCTTCATTTACACTAACATAGGCGCGACATTTTTTAGTAACGAAAATGTAATTTGTTCGAAGCTCATTGGATCTGTTCCAACAAGGGTCAAAGATTGGTTTCAAACTGTTAGAAAGATTCGACCAGTTAAGTTGTGGATGTGTTTTCAGTGAATGTAACTCAAGAAATAGGTACACGAACATTTCTGACAGTTTATAGTTCCCGACACTGTTGTTGGAATAAACTTATTGTTTGTTGAATCTGATGAAAACCATTATATATTATTTCTTGTACCTGATTGGCAACCCACTGGATTTCATTTTGTAGGGTGCTATTAAACGGTTTGTATCCACAGTGAACAAATTAATGCACTTGAGCAGTTGCAAGAAATAATGATACTTTTGATTGGTTCATATAACGTATATTACATTTTTGTTACTAAAAAATTACTTACTTAATTATTTACTCAAATAAAATCATTAATATGATGATGGATGTTATGTATTTATTCAATTAAATAATGAAATGATTAAGAAAATGTTTTTCAGTTAGTTTTTTGAGTTTTACTCAAAAACTACGACTTTTTCTGAAAAATATAGAGGAGTAGCAGAGTAATAGAAAATTGAAAGACGAATCCGAAAATATCATGACAGTTAAGCACAATAAAGCAGTGGTGTACTATTTTATTTAGACAAACATGCCACCAGTAGGTACCCTGTACTCCGCGACTGGAATATTTAAATTTTAGGAAAAGTCTTCAGTAAACACTGCTTGCATAAATCTATGTTTCAGATTATATCACTCATTGGTATTTGAAATATAAAATTATTTTGTGTATTTAACACCCCTTCCACCCTGTTTTTAATGCAATTTAATAAATTTCACCAAAGAATGCGATGTTCCATTTTAGGTCACCGTTTGTGAATCACCCTGTACAAGAATATTCAATGTATAAACTGATATTAAAGACATAACGTATTGAAGACTAATTTGAAAGATCTGACAGAAGGATTGATAGCTGGAAGATCGACGACAATATTCCCATAATTACAATGAAAACTCAAGTGCACGTTAATTTATGCCAAGGGTGCATCGGTTTGGTGACTCAAAAAAGAAAACCGTGTTGGGGAAGTGACGAGGGACTTATCGAAATTTCAAAGCGGTGCAATATAATGGTGATGCATGGTTGCAATGTAATTAAAATTCAGGAATTATTATCCGCATAAGTCGTCATGATTTAGGTTCTTGCGAATACATGGGTAGATCCATGCGCCATCACCGTTTTTGAACCGCGGGAGTTCGATTAGCCCTCTAGACCGTACCGCAACATACATAAGCGCCATAATGGCTCCACACGTCCGCAAAAAAATAAAATTGACAGTCATTGTTTAGATTTAAGGTTATAAATTATATACTTAATTTTTATGTATTCGTTACGGTACATCGAGAGCGCATCGCAGAATGAACAGTTTTTGTAATATAAATTTTGAATAACCAATGACATATGGTTACATATCTTAACGAATGTAAAAAAAGTATAAAACGCGCCCAGCTCGCATATATATTCTTGTCAAACGCGACGTTGTTTTAAAAACAAAACGGACAGGTGCATTTTTTATCAAGGATATTGTGGTTTATTTTTAGGATGGCTTTACATTACCGCTGTAATCGATTTATTGTTTTTTCACCCGAGTTAAATCGTATTTTGTAGATTCCCATGTAAGTAATACGTTCGTAGATTAAACAAATGACGCAAATGATCATAGAATACTTTTAATAGTATTAATAACTGATATTTTATTGAATTTTCAAATTATTACTATTAATAATAATAATAATAATAATGAATTTATTGCCCAACAGAAAATATTCCATTTACAGGACAAAACAAATAGATTTATATAATATAGAGCATACTAAAGTACAGAACATGACGAAAAAATTACAAATTAAATATATATTGTGAAAAGGAAACAAAAACAAATAAAATGACAAATGAGAGATTTTAAAAGTATATTTGTTCTAGCACCTCGACAATAGAACAGTGAATTCTCACGAGAGCCAGTCTCGGAACACGTATATTGAATAAATTGAGTAAAGCCTGAGAATCAACCATACCATGAAACAGCTTAAATAAAAAAGTTAAACTAGTAATCACTCTTCTAGTATACAACGACTGCATATGAAATCTTTGCAAAAGTAACTCGTGATCATATCCCCTATCAGGATAATAATTGTCGATGCGAAAAGATAGGAGTTTGAGAAAGCGTCGCTGTATTCTTTCCAAATGGTTACTGTAGATTTGATAGTAGGGATACCAAATAAGATTACAGTATCCTAGTTTTGAACGTACGAGCGAATAATATAGACTCCTCAATGCACTTGCATCAGTGAAAGATTTTGTACTCCTTATAACAAAGCCTAGGGTACTGTATGCAGATTTAATATTTGAATTAATATGGCTAGAAAAAGATAATCTCGCTGTCAAACACTACACCAAAATCTTTAATTTCCTCGCAACGTATTAAAGGTGACATACCTATATTATACCCAAATATTAGTGGCTGATTTTTGAGAGAATACGTACATGTTTTGCACTTATTTATAATAATAGGTAAATAATTATCAGTACACGAAGTATGAACATAATCTACAAGGTCTTGCAGTATCAAACAGTCAGTCGTAGATGATATATTCAAAAACAATTTCAAGTCGTCGGCAAACAAAAGATGATTAGATTTTAAAGTTAAAGATAAGTCATTTACAAATAGAATAAAAAGAAGTGGCCCCAGATTAGAGCCCTGAGGCACTCCTGATGTCGCAATAAAGGTGTTCGACTTGAAACCGTTATAAGAAACGTACAGCTTTCGTTGATATAGGTAAGAATTGAACAGGCGGAGTAAACTGTTACTAAAACCATAAAGTTCCAACTTGCAAAGCAATATACTATGATTCACCTTGTCAAAAGCCTTTGAGAAGTCTGTGTAAACAGCATCAACTTGTCCTCTGTCATCAACATAGTTCGCCGTATACTGAGTAAATTCAGCCAAGTTAGGCAATGTTGAACGGTTAGGAATAAAACCATGCTGATTTGGTGATATGTACGACTTAACATAATCAAATATTTGTTTGTACAGACACATCTCAACGACCTTTGCGATGTTAGACAAAATTGCAATTGGACGATAACAACTCACATCTGCAGGGTTACCACTTTTTAGAATTGGACACACTCTTGTCAGTTTCCACCTATTATAATACAGTATCCAAAATATGAGTGTCTTTATTTTGCTGAATGATAAATTGTACCAAACAAAACATATTTTACTTAACAACTTTTTTCTCTTACCAATGGTAACATAATTATGATAGCAAACAGGTCTTGAAAGGTGACAATGTCAGGATTGTTAGGTGTTTATACATAATAATTGCAAATCCATCTAAACATACTTATTGTGAATGGTTTTCTTATAGCTCTTTTCACCGCACAATTAAATATGAAATACGTATTTAAAATGTTCAAAATTTATGTTGTTTGCGAAAATCGTTTACCGTAGAAACGTCTCATAGCCAAAGAATTTTGCCCAGCTTCGCCATAAATTAACATGGTTACTATAAATTGTTTTCGTTTATGTACTCTCACTCACAAATATCAGGCAAGTATTAGATACAACTTATAACTAATAATACCTTTAGGTTAACAGCTGCAGGTGATAGATTACAATATTGTACGTTACAGTTTTTGAATTTTCTGAGAAACTTCAATTGTTTACTTCATTAATACTAATACAAAAAACAAATTACGTTACAGGAGCTTTTACTTAACCTTAGTTGTACCTTAGCTTATAATTTACACTAACACTGTTTTGTATTTTATTGCAGTTGCATTTTTATTTTTGCACAAATGCACTTGTAGAAAAATTATTCGTTTAAGACTTTTTTTCATAAGAGTTATTTTATTTACAATCTATTGTCATAATAATGGCACTCTCAAATCAGTTTTTGAAGTATTGGAAGTTCTAAATATAATAAATATAAAATTACATCAGATCTCTATTGGAGAGTGAATAAGAACTAATGTTGAAAGTTGAATGTAGATTTTATTACGAATACGTTAGAAGTTAAACTCGCGACAAGAATTCAGACGACTTACGTCATACGAACAAATGAATAATTCATTATATTTTTATCAAAATATTTAAGAAACTGCAACTGATAGTAATAAAACTATATACTACACTAAACGTTTGCATTATATATTGAACTAAATTGCGAAAAATGATTGTTTTTAACGCGACCAAATATCGGAAATTACGTTGACAATAAAAACAAATGTGTAACGTCAGCCGTGACGTAAGACGTCTGAATTCTTGACGCGAGTATAGAAATAAATCACCAGTACCTACCTAGGAACAGCAAAGACTAACAAATTTTGTAGTCAGATTGTTTTATTTAGTTTGACAAATATTAGACAGGACTTGATGATATTTGAGGCTTTAACATTATGTAATTCTTTTTTTTCCTGAGGATGGCTGAAAAACTGTTCTGAATATTGACACATAAGTAGTATACATAACCTAAAATTTTAATTTTAATTGCAGCCCTCATGCTTTTATTTCACTCTTTGCCTTTCTTTAGCTTTACAAATGTAAAGGCGTCTGCCTTACCAAACATATATTGGCTCTATCAATTTTTCTCTACTCTGACTGTCAACACAACCATATCTATCTTCTACCTCAATATCGAGGCATAATATCGTTTACACTACTTTGTCAGTTTACACACCACTTTCTGCTCACTATTTAGCAACACTGATCATCCACTTTTACATAAGGCTCGTAAAATAGTACAAATTAAGAAACAATTTAATTTGCTATATTTCTATCTATTGGATGGCAGGTTCGCTTTCAGCTATTTCAATTTTAATTGGTTCTTTTGATAATTTCTTTACTTATCAAGGGTCACTATTGTTTGACCTTATCCTTTGCTTATCTTGCACCACTGGAAAATTCAAGACCCTCTATGTTTTGACATTTTTAATACCAAACAGCCAAAAATTGGTGAGTCAAATTTAACACCATAGGTCAACTACCGTTTTATTGTACAATATATATACAAATATAAATTGAATAGATTTGGAAAGATCCAACGTTTCCTTTCGTCTACGAGAAAAAAACCATTAGTCAGAAAATAACATATCCAAACTTGCCAGACAGTGGAAATTCTGTTTACTTGGTTTTATAAAGTTTGCTTCGTCTATATTATTCACATAAACAAAAATAAAACTAAATATGATAAATAAAGTGTTGAAATTCTACACAGTAGATGGTAAGGTACACGTCCATAAGAAGTATGTCTGCGTTTATCACCACCCAATTTTATTATATTAGTCCACTCTCCACTTCGCACCTAAAGTTTCTAGCCTATCACTCCAATAACGTTGGCAATATATCAGTTGGATAGATACTGTGAAAGTGCAAAATTTGATTTTATCTAATAGGGATTTGAGATATCTTCACTACAACTGGGTGGTATCATTTAACTCGGTTGACTTTTTACGCAAAGGCAATGAGACAACAATCCAATAAATTATTATTATGGTATATTAATATACTATTGTATAGTAATAGTTTATTGAATTCAGATTTTGAAATGTTAATGTTTTATATGGGAGAACAGGAGAGCAAGTTGAAGCATATCAAGTTCTATTTCATAACCAGTAACTAATATTTCCCAGGGCACAATGGCGAATCATAATAATAATAAAAACTTCTGTACAATTTATCACGCAATTGCCGGAGACCGGGATCTAATTTGTTTTGACATTAACGTACGTGGTGGAGATGAATGTGCACCGACAATTAATTCCTACAAAATACATTACAAAGACTATAGTGGAGTGGACGCTCACCTGGCCAAGAGTTATAGATCTATTAATCATTGATCTAAGGTCGCTGCAGGCGGACCAGCCTGGTGGGTTTTGTTATATCGCTTATTATATTTGTCTGGTTTTGACAAAATAATACTCTTTTGAACGATTTATTTGAAAAAGACCCCTTTGATTATTATTACGTTATAATAATAGACAATTTCAATTTCGAGCCACTTTCAGAAGATAATTTTTGTTTCGTTTTGTAGTGAAAGCTGCAACAATTTTAACTTAGAGTTAGATAATAGAGAATGTTTGCCATAGTTTTCATAGGTTTAATTACACAAAGCTCTATGGATTATTTTACTGAAACGCAAACTAATTTAAAGTAGTCCAGAAATTAATTTTGATCACAATTTTACTTGAATATATTTAATTTCATTTCATTCCATTTTTCATTTGCAAAATGGAATGAAATGAAATGCATGTTTATATTTTTTAATCATCGGATGGAAAGAAATCATTCGTGTACTTCTAACTACTGTTGCGTTTACTCAGTGTAAATAGTTATTTTTAAGTATTCAAAATACCTTCAGGGTATGCTTAATTTTAGATATTATTTAAATATATAAAAAGTCAACAAAAAGATCTATTTTTTCTAATACGTTTATTATAACACTTAAATGAATCATTGTTGACTTGACTACTTGAGGTATTATTCGTAACAAATGAGACTTCTAAGTTAATGATTCCGAAAGTACTATGAATATCGCATTACTTTTCATACAGGGTGTTCCGAAATTACGGCATATTGAGCAAGAGAATAGATTCTTGACGACAAAATAATGCGATTTAGGTAAACTTACCATGGTCAGGAGTTGATGGTGGAAAAATCGAAAAATTTGCATGCACTTTTTTTGGGGACATGAAATTCAAATTTGTTTCTAATTTTGTCGTCACTAGTAGCTGACGCTACTTAGCGACACATCATGCATCTTTTAAATAGCAGAACCTTTTTCGCGGCTTAGTGTATCCATCCGACTATTGAAACAATCGATTCTGCTATCCTTTTTAACTATCCTATTTTAAATATTCAGTGCACCAAGTAGAAACTTTTTTGGTTTCAGGTAAATTGCTTTTTCCGCTGAACATCCAGTAGCATGTTAGATGAAATGTTATTCAGAATGTTAAATAATGGCGATGTACAAAATTTTAAGAATATCGTCCTGCTTTGATAAAATCTTTGTTAAAAACCTAAAAATAACGGTTTTCCAATGTTCTTGAAATTTTGCACGCTGCCATAATTTACCTTTCTGAATTACTTTTTTCAAGTGAAATCAAGTAACAACACGGCAAAGGCACTGTACCTGAAATCAAACCAGTTTTTACTTAGTGCAATGAATATTTCGAAAACAGTTACTTCTAACGACTTCAACAAGGTAAGCCTAAGCTGCAAAAAAATTCTGCCATTTAAAAAAGCATGATGTGGAATTCTACTATTAAGGTCTAAATTAGAAATAAATTTAAATTTCTCACCCTCAAAAACCTTCATCTCTAAAATGTTGCAAATATTTACATTTGTCGTTATTAACGAATATCGAAAATAAAACTTTAACTTTGACGCCCTATATCTTTTAACCATCAAATTTTGACTAAGGCAAGTTTGGCTACATCGCATTATTTTGTCGTCAGGAATCTACTCTTGCTCTATGTCCCATTAGTTTCGAGGCACCCTGTACATTACTGGTTTAATTTGAAAAAAAAATACTTTCTTAAAATAATGCAATGTAACTTGCTGATAAACTAATATATTAGGTATTACTAAATTATATACCTACTAACATTTTGTTTTGTCTAAAATGAGTTAAGTTCTTTTTTAAGTATTTTTATTAGAACGCATTTACTCTCACAGAAGATGTTTTGAAATCATATAAAAAAGTGTTACATACTCATTATGTATTTTTTTATTATTGGCTTAATGTGCTTAATTAAATTTATTAAACACCCACCATATTGATAAAGCTGAAAATTATCTGTACCGGAAAGTAGAACACGTTGGTCCATGTAATTGGGAAATATTTAAGATATACTCGTACGTACAGGATGGACCAATTTCCATGTTTAAGAAGGTTTCTTGAATGGAAAGATAAATTTTTCAAGAACAAATTTTCATTCGGTAAACGTTGTTTTGTCATATGAATTATGTCTAGTAAATATTTTGGTAGTTAAATAAAAAATAACTAACTTATTGTAAGTGTGTGGATATATGGTATATGACTAAAAGATGAATGGAGAACTGTGAACGATGACGGCCTATAAGAATAACAAAACACGAAACATTCATTTTTTTAATTCATTGTACTGTACTTTTAAGGTTATGTAGATCACTTAATTAACTAATAGTGAGAGCTACACTTAAAATTAATAATTTTATTAATTATTGATAAAATAGGAAATAAATAATTATGGCCCAGCAAATTAATAATAAATTTACTTGAGAATTACACTTAGAAGGTTAAATGATAATTGTAAACGTCATAGCATACACAATAATAATGGCCGAAAACTGTGTAGGGAGTGAGAGAAGGCTTATTGTATGAGAGACAGAAGACTGGCTTCGTTCTCATCCCTACTCCGTGCTGCTAAATAGGTGAAAAGTGGCACCGTTAGACGCCTAGCGGGGATAACTGTTCTAGTATCGACCAAGGTTAAAAATGATTAAATTGCGAAAATGGCTATTAAAAAATAGAGGTTTGTGATAGATGGGTGAAAATTAAGGGTTGTATGTATTTTTAATGCCACATCATAAAAAAAATAAAAATAAAAAATTTAGTTCAAAAAATAAAAAAAAATGTTTGGGGTGGACCACCCTTATCACTTAGGGGTATGAAAAATAGATTACGTCCGATTTTCAGCCCTACCGAATATACATATAAAATTTCATAAAAATCGGTCAAGCCGTTTTCGAGGTGTATTGGCATCTAACACTGTGACACGAGAATTTTATATATATATATATATAGAGAGAGAGAGAGATAGATGTTGTTCAATGCTCAACTATCCATGGTTACTTACTATGTTACCTTTTTTTTGCTTAATTATATTTATTTGATGATTTTAAAAAAAATATAAATTTCAAGAATCACATATGTAGTTAAAGTTGCATATAAAATATTATTTTGAGAATGTAGGTAACTGAAGAAAACTCATTATAAAAGTCAGTTGTAAATAAAAAATGTTATTGAATATATCACAATTCCCCATTATCCATTTCTTTATTAATATGATTTTAAGCTTTGTTAAAAGTGAAGACGCCACATCTCTGCTGTTATCTATAATCTATAGTCCGTTTACTTCGAGAAGGTCATATCTGCTACTAATTTCGTTGGTAAAACCACAGAAATCATAAAATATATAGAACGCCAAAAAAGGTACCGAAAATAGCCAACCTATGGAGAAAACGCGAGTTTGGTAATACTGTAGTTAGATTTTATGAGTTGGTTGCACTAATGGGGTAGCTTCACACTAATGGGCGGGCTTTTCAAAATATGAAAATTTTACGTTCAATAATTAGCATAGACATTTTAAATTATATAGAACTCCAGAAGTCTTTAATTAGGTACTCAAAAAAATCAGACTATGGAGGAGCTTAGAAAGCAGCCATCTAAGAAAAACTTAATGTAAGCTGTTGGTTATATTGCATTATAATCCCAGCCTACAATTGCAACCACGGAATGTTTGTAAATGGACCATAGAAATCATGTTTTCACCTTCGTCTGTCTAAATATCACCTCATCCGGAAGAAACCCATTATTATCTAAAATATAAAAAAAATTTAGTTTTATTGAAATTTAATTCCATACAGACTATATTATATCTATGTGGCGGAAAACGTAACTTCAAATGGCAACACATTTCTTAAATAATGTATTTAGTAAATTTCGACAAAATAAGAGAATTTATTGTAGATAAGCAAGTTACTTTTTTCAATTCTGACAAATACCTACATGTATAAGTTAGCAGTACGGTGCACCTGATTTATCTAATGTAATATGATATATGTAGATAAGTCAAATAATCCTAGAAACCGTTTATACAGACACTTGTTGTTTTGATGCTTAACTATAAAGTCCTGTTTTTAGAATCAACTTGTAATTCTTTCAATCAATAAAGTTTAGTTAGATTTTTTAAAAACAGTGCTGTTACGAAAACACGCGTAACTTATATATGTACTTCTAAACTGAAATAAGTAAATTGTGTAAGTACCTATATAAAAATAGTTCATAAAAATTAAGACGACCACAACACACTGTATTAATAAAGGAAAATGTGAAATATCCAAGTAATTGGTTATTACGGGAGTCCTGAAAACAAATATGGTCGTTATAGACGTATACTTTGTTCTGTTGTTTTAACGGAAAAAACTGAAATTTTATTGGTCGGTTCTTAGAATATGCACTCCAATGGTATATTATTTTATGGAAGTTGTTAAGATCTCATGCAAATTATGGTTAATTTATAATATTATGAATGCGCGCACCGGTTATTTCAGTTGGCGAAGTCAGGCATGAAATTTTTATATTTGTATATTTCTCACATTAACTTGATATAGCAAAGCTAACTTACCCTTTTTTACTGAACATGCACGAACAATGCAATTTATTGCATTCAGGCCTGTTACTCGGCGCCGTATGATTTCGTTGGAACGCCGATATTTCATCGACCATTATGTATACCCGTATACAGTGTGATGTACATAAACTATCTGGAATTATTATTTTTCAGATAGTTTCTCGTAGTTTCTTTTTTATATCACTTGCGAGGAAATTTGAGGTTTGTTATTTATAAAACTACGAAGTCAAAGAAGAAAAAAAATTTGAAAGTTGCGCCTTATAAGCCTCAGAAGAATTCTGACTTACAACTCAGAATTTTGAGACAGTCGGAATTCTGACTTTATCTCTCAATTATGAGTTTGTTCATTGGACATAATATATAAACAAGTTTTAAAACCGTAAACAGCCATGCTTCAGCGGCGCAACCAGACATATACCAGTTCCCAGCTTATTAGTTCTCATCAGTATGATACAGGTGAAGGAACCGAGGACTAATCCTGGCTATTTGTGCCTATCAAGCACGAATGTATCCCTATGCTCGAAAAGATCGGCTTTATGAGGCCTCAACGGCAAACTATACAGAACCCTTTTCTTGTGGCCATCGTACCGATTTTTTTCAGTTAACCATTCTAAAATAACATATTATGTATCTATATTATTGGTGCTTCTATATGTTCTGTGCAATAGAACATATAGAAGAACATATATATTCTCTAACAAACACAGAGTTACCGATAGAATATCGCATGACTAAGAAATATCAACCAAGGACCAATTGCTGGAAGTCCCAATAATGCCAACTCAACAGTAGCATGCACTCATTCAGAAGATAACATTAAAAAAGCTTAAAAAACTAAACGAATTTGATAAGTCGCTCAAAATTATCGTCAATCACCCAAGCTGACTTGGCAAGTTGCCTAAATAGATTGTTGCCTAGGAAATCCATAATAAATAAATAAAATTTTGACTTTTATCTTGTGAATATGTCAGAATTCTGACATAGATCTCAGAATTCTGAATTATAAGACGCAATTTTAGAATTAAAAAAAATATATTTCCTTCTACACTTTAGTATCAAACAAACATTTTAAGTTAATGTTAATTAATTAATAGTGTAGGCACTACACAGTCATTCATGCATAACGTATTTATTATTTTTTAATCTTTGTGTGATAGATATATTTTTTTACTTCACATGATATGTGGTGGTCTGTGTTTCATGGCTCACCATTGGCATCTCGGAAACCGTAAAATATACAGGGTAGCTTAAATTAGAAAAAAATGCGAACTTTCGTAGCCATTAAGATAAACCGAACAGATCCAAGGTATCTACTGCCGCTTAAATGTGACTAATAATATTGATTTTAGAAAATGCGTCATTATTTCTCAACAGAAAGAACTGAAATTTGGGCTTGGAAGCTAGTGGGCGTAGAAACGTCGATTTCTGGTATATTATTATCCCTCTGTACCAAATTTCTACTTTTTCTGTTGAGAAATAATGACGCTAGAAGGCATAACATCTCTATTTTTAGTTTTTTCACAATATTGTGAAACCCTATTGTCACCCTGTATATTTTCCGACCTCCGAGACCGAATGATGAACCATGACCATACTGTGTACATAGACAAGATCTTGCTAGATATTATTATCTAAATTATGTATCTACTGATAGGATATTATCCTTGTGTATAATACATTTTAATGTATAGGAAATATAGGCAATGTGCTTTCTTTTATAATGTCGGACAAAAATGAATACATTATTTTTAGCCATAGATAAGTAGGCGTCAGTCACCTACTACAATAAGTTATCTAGTTACCTATAGTAGAAATGACAAATATGCAACTTAGGAAGATACTCTATTGTTTTAATAAAACGCTGACTTAGAAGGTAATGATCGGGTTAATCAAATAATTATTATTAAACTTGTAAATCTTCACGTAAATTAATCTACCTTAGGAAAATATTTTTATTGTTCGATTTTCCTCAATGTAGATCTTAAGGCATCAGAAGAGTAGTATTGTAAATTAGGTTATACATTAGTAATCATTTAGTAGACCACCAAAGATGCTAATATTGTTGAAGCTGTACTGAAACCGTTGTCGATTCAACCAACTCGATCCAATAAAATATTGTAATATTATTATTTAAATCAGTCACAGCCACGTATTGTAATTTTCCCTCATCTCAGAGAAGAATACACTGCTGAATATAACGTTTACAATGCGAGATTATAGTGCATGCGATTCACTGCGTAATATGCCGGGAATTTTTTATTACATACAACGGTCCTTCTGGCCATTCCTTCAACAGACTTCGTAGACGATGTTACCAGAGGCTTTCGTCATTTACAGAGAAAACAAAATCATTTCAGAAATTTGTTGCCTCACAGCTATTTTTAAATTATATGCGGTGTCTACTGTTCAGCTCTTTTGGACATTATGCTTATAAAACATTAAATTTTATAGATATCGCTGCTGGGGCCTAAGACTTGACTTGTTTTTAGCCTCCAGTTTATTTATGTCTTTATTAAGTATGCAGGTAACTCTTTAAATTTGAAATACACGCATACACACACACAAGAGTGGCGAAACGTTTAGAAGCAATGAAATGCTATCAGTTACAGAGGTGACCACGAGACGCCTCGGACAACCGTTATCCGAGAAAGATTCCGACCGTAGCAATAGGAGCCGAAATCAGTATATGGGCGGACCCAGAGGTACCTATAAGCCCGAGAACAATAAGGGCAGGTTAAAGAATCCTAACTAAAGCTAGGAATGTGCACTTTTAGTTATGCTACTGGCATCGACCAGTTACCAATGTCACGGCATAACTACTCTTAAAATCACTATATATCAAATAATAGCACTGGTCGTGAAAGCCTAAAAACAAAGAGTTACAGTATGAAATATTAGATTAACAACGCTCATACAGTATCCTTAATAATTGCACCGTATGTTCATTTTAAAACTTGGCTCTTATTATTAAAATCAATTTTAGTTTTATCAAAATAATTAATAATTGTAATAATTGTACTTACTTTATTTGTCTAACAGTAAATTAACCAGTTTCTGGACGATCCAAAACAAGTAAAACAGTGAAGAAAAATACATGATTATAAGCTGACTCCTATCACTAAAATCAGTGCACTATGTATTGTAAAAAAATGCAAATATCATTCTACTAGCTACCATTACATATACTAACAATTGAGTAGCATCCAAAAGATCATTTGAACAGTTGAAAAAGTCACACCTATTACAAATAGAATTATAATTAGTAGATATCTTGACAAGTGGTGACTTCAATAAAAGATTAGTTCTAACTATTGAACTATGAAAAGAAGACCAAGAACGGTTTGACGTTCTAGAAGCGAGAAGATTATATTGGTTAAAGAATTTTTGGGCAGTCGATCTTATTCTCTAAGAGAAAATGCACGAATTTAAGAAAATAGTAGCGTCTTCTGAAATCTGTCGAATTAAGACCGAACCGAAGTAAGTATTTATGGTCACAGCCACTTCAACGCGATATACAAGATATTTTAGAAATTTTCTCCGTACTGCCTCAATCGATTAAATATAAGCACAAAACTATGTTTTTAAATCTTGAATGTCATGGAAATCTCGACCTTGCCTGATTATAAATCCAAGCGCTTTAATGGAAACAGATACGTTGTGCTTGATGTGGAAGTCATAGCTTAATCCAGGGTCAAATTGGACTCCAAGGCCCTTAGTTTCAACACAGCAAGACATCAGACGAACCGATTACATAATTGAACAATATTTATTAGCTTTACGAATAAACGACATCATTTTGCATATATTATTATTAAGAAGTAGTTGTTCAAAGTGCACCATCGATGCACATTAAGCTGCAGCTAAGTTTAACACAGTCATTGACCAAATTAACAGCATTGTGCAGTTTGAAGTCATCGACAGAACAATGTTTCACAACCAATTACGTTATTGAAATCATTAACAAAGAGTGAAAAAAATAACGGACCTAAATTTGAATGTCAAATAGTTTTATTTTAAAATCTGTGATATATTAAACATAGCCCCATAAAAAGTGAAACATTATATAGAGAAATTAGAAAAACATTTTGTCCATCAATCTCTAGGTTTTTACATTCTTTGTTTTCGTTTATCTTTTCGAGAAGATAAAACTCCCTGTAATGAGATTTTTCAGTCAATACCCTGGCGATGATTTATTCACTTACACAATCGGTTTAATGCATCTACGTCACTTGAAATGAATTTATAGTAACGATCTAGTTGGCTCGTGATGAGTTATAGTTCTGCGCTCCGGTAATATTCTTCGCCACAAAGGAACATTTCTATATAAATATATGTATATGTTTATATTATTCAAAAATAAATAACCCACGAGTCTGAGATAAAACCTGTTCTCCACAAAAATATTCAACCCTGCTCGGGAAATATTGCTCGCGTCTTCCATACTACCATTGTTGCCATTTAAATTTATGACACATAATTTAATATATAATGCGTATTAAAATAATCCTTTATTTAATTCTGAGGTTTTGAATGCAATGGCAGTTTTACCTTAAGTCATCATTACAGGTTGTTGGTTTTTCAGATCAAGGATACAGAGGTATTCTGTTTTTGTTTTTATTTTTCTGACAAACATATATGTTTACTTTAATAACTTCCTAAATGTATGTTTAATAAATGTTGTTTATTAAGGATGTGTTTGAGCACCTTATACAGGGTGTTTTTGAAAAAAATAACACAAGTGATTCATATCTACAGATAAGAACACGTTAAGCATAAAATTACCTTAAGAAAAAGTCCATTCTTTAAGAGATACAGTGCCTCAATTGCAACCAGTTTTAAAAAAAATATATATTTTTGTTCCTATAGGAGGGGGTGGAAATAAGCAATCTCTAAGATATCTTTACTACTTTTGGTTTGACAATGAATATGCAAAAATAAATGTCAGACAGCTTGATAAATTTGAAATTTTTAGACCTGACTTAGGTTATTTGGATCATCGTATATGAATATCTTAACTGAATGTATGTATTCCTGATGGAATACCTCCAAATTTTTTTAAATACTGCGTGGAATCCATATCATATCCATTATATATCATATACAATAAATCTGAGGGAATGTTTCCATCCTATTGGAAACAAGTTCAAATTACTCCAGTTTTTAAGTCCGGTCATAAAAATTTTAATAACTATCGACCCTATGCTTTCTATCCCTGGGAAAATATTTGAGCAATTGTTTGTAAAGAATTGTTTTTCACAACTAAACATTTAATAAGTGAACATTAACACGGATTTTTTTAATTGTCGATCTGTAGTGACAAACTTAGTTCCATTGATTCAAAATATAATATAAAAAAATTATTATAAGCAAGTGGATGCTGTGTATACCGATTTCTCTAAGGCGTTTGATAAAGTTCACCACAACACTCTGTTTGTAAAGTTAGAGAATATCGATATACATGGTACTTTGTTAAAATGGATAATGTATGTACATAACAGAACACAATGTGTCAAAATTAACAATTGTTCTTCGTCTTATGCTGATGTCACTTCTGGTGTTCCGCAGGGGTCGCATCTTGGACCTTTTTTTTTCTCCTTATTTTTATATGATATTGGTGATTATTTTTCACATTCTGAATTCTCTCTCTACGCTGATGATTGTTTAGTGAAATTTTTAGTGAAATCACAAATTTAATCGATTGTCATTATGGACATGGATCTGTCTAGATTTCAGGAATATTGTTAAAAGAATAAATTTTTGTTAAATTTTCACGACTTCTTGCTAATTTCGACTGTGACTACTTCATTGACAATTGTAAACTTAAGAAGATCAAATCGGTAAAAGACTTGGGAATTATACTTTATTCAAAATTGACATTTGATTTACATATTGAATCCATTGTCAGAAAAGCTTATCGTAATTTAGGTTTTATTATGAGAAAAACTAGAGCATTTACCGATTTTAAATCTATATTTTTGCTATATAATTATGATTAAGTTTGTTAATATTTTAAATTATAGATTTAATTTATATAATTTTGAATCGTATGACATTAGATCAGATGTCAGATCTCAATCATCAGGTGGAGACATTATAATTTACTAAAACTATCATCTCGTAGACTGATTAAGTATGTACTTTTTATTTATAAATTATTTATTTAATAACAAGATTGATTGACACTATATCATAGGAAATTTTTACTTTAACATTAAACAGCGGTTAACTAGATCAATTAATCTGTTTCACTTGAAGATCGGTTCTATAAATTATTTACTTAATTCTTCAATTTACTTAATGCAAAAAATATACGATGAATATTTTAGAGACATAGATTTATTTTATAGATCCTTAAATCAAGTGAGAAATCCCTACAGTTTTTATGTAGTTACTTTTTAAACTTATTTCTGGTTTCTTTTTTGCTGTCTAGTTTAGTCTAGTGCCAGAATTAATTTAGTTTATAATGTTATTAATTTATGTATGGGCAGTGTCTACGCACAGTTTTTATGTGTAACCTTATTATTGGAATTTTTGTAAGAATCCTGTTGGGTATCCCTGTATAAATAAATAAATTAAATAAATAAATTAATTAAAATATAATAAATTAATGAATACACAAGTCGTGATATTTTTACTAAGCTATTGTGAATTAAAAACATTTACGTTGGCAATGTCTTAATACAGTTGATCTGGGAGGAAAACCATTTTTTTTAAAATATACAACTGTTTTACATAAAACTAGATAACTTTCCACTATGTGAACTTTAATTCTAAAGGTACTTGCCAAAAATAGGCTTATTACGACAAATTGGATCTCAAAATTAGTAATTTACTAATTTCAATGTGGCGACCTAACAAGATCTTATGTATCTTATGTATTCAGACAGACTCAATTTAAAAGGTACCATAAAAGTTCATAGCTTAAAATTCAGATATACCGGTGTCAGTTATGTTATTTCCAAGAGAAATAAATAAAAAGTAAGAACTGATTCTAAAGATAGTAGCATTTTCAGTACACCTACATATAATTAAAGTATCTCCAAATTATGTTTTCATTGAAACATCAATCATTTAAGCTCATTATATACTTACATTACAGTTTTCACTTCCTTATGCATCAAATCACAACCTTATAACGGTTGAGGTCACATGTTTTACGTCATTATATACAATGTTAGTAGATGGAGAAGATTTAATTTTCTCATAAATAATATATTACGTTTAATTAGAGACCATAAATATGGATTGATTGATAAGTGCAGAAAATATTAGTGGCACTTACAAGGATTAACTGAATAATAATGAAAATGTCCTGTAGCGAAACACAGCAAAACTGTTTTTGATTAAGTAAGTGTTGTAAGATTATATGTAATAGAATGCTGCATTAAGAAAAAAAACACGTAGGCAGTTATAATTTCCATTTTCTATATTTAAAGATTATGACTGGGTAATTTAGTTTTTATATATAATTACTCAATTACTGAAAAGAGGATGTAGTTTTTGTATTATAATTCACCACTGCAGGATTCGTTTATATCTAGAGCAATAATTATAATACTACTATTCTAAATTGTAATTCTGGAAACACAGAACGTAGATCATTATGTCTAGTAGATCGTTTGAAATGTTATATGGTTCTACGAGTTTCTACAGGGTATTTTTAAATTAAGTAGGAAAGATGGTACCAGGAAATGTAGAGCCAAAAATAAGAGGATTGAAGTAAAAATACCTTATATGAAAGTTGCACCACTGAGGCGATATACCCTCTTAAAGGAGAGGATTGAAATTCACATTTTATTTTTTTTTCTTTAACATGGGGAATGCTAGAGACACGAAACTTGGTATGAGCATCCCACTAATAAAGAGAAAACTTTTCAATATTTTTTCGATCATTGCAGTATTTTATAAAGGAGTGAAACAGTCAACCCCATTGCAATATTTTATTAGAATTTTTTTTATATGAAGCAAATTATTTATTTAAAAAGACTGATTTATTGCGCAACTTATTTGATAACTTAAGAATATGGGACATGTATTAGATAAAGTTATTTATCTGAATTAAAATTTAATACAAACGAAAAACAAGAAATACTAATTTAAAAGAATATTCTCGAAATAATTTCCATTCTTAAGCGCAGTTCTTCTAAGGAGGCAACAGGAGTGGTATAACTGACAATACTTTTTATGTGTCCCCAGAAAAATAAATCCATAGACGTTAGATCAGGTGAACGTGCAGGCCAACAAACAGGGGCATCACGGCCACGACCAATCCGACAGATTTTCATGTAATAGCGCGTAGAAATTGTTTTGTGTTTTGGCGATCTGCAGTGAAAACCAAGCCCTACACAATATTACAGAGTTGTAAAAAACCAATTTAAGCCAACACTGCATATTATGTAAGTCAATTTAATGATAATATATCGATAAACACTTCATATATAAATATTCTTATGACTGTTATCATGTCAGATGAATTCAGTAGTGCACGTGAATTGAAATTCGAATTGAATTCCGTTCGAAAATATTTATTTTGTTTTTGTTATTACCCATACATAATATTATTGGCTTTAATTTGAATTTTCAATCACAAAAAAATCCATGAGTAGAATTTTATATGTAGGTACCTAGTAATAATTTAATTGGTAATAAATTACCATAAAATATCTTCATTTGGAGGAAATCTCAACCACAAAGTTAATATTTTCCTGTGACGTCAACATTGGCATAGGCATCTGCCCTATAGGTTAAAACTTACAGACAAATAGACTTCAAAGTTGATTTTATTTGAGCGGCCATGTTGTAATAAACACTAAATGTTTTGTTCATTATTTCTAATTGATTATTCATTAAAATTATGTTAATACAGATAATATTAGTTAATACATTTATGAGGAAAGATTATTAAACACATTTTATCACGAAGTACATTCAGTTTTATTTTAGGTTATTTTTCAGTATAGAAATATTATTAAAAAGCAGTAGTAAAAATGTATATTTATAAGGCGCGTTATTTTTATGAAAGTTTGGTCATGACATTATACGAAAAAATTTCCTGGTTTATTATATTAAAATCTAAATATCTACAATATACTAACTCCTACTCTACTTGTACTTTAGTAGCCTGACTTTTAGTCTTTCTTTTTCTTCCTATCCCTGTTCGCTATTACAATGTATAAAATCAAACATATAATGTTGTCTCTCTCTGGCAAAAGTATGTCATATAAAGGGCATAATTAGGGTACATTTTGGTAATAATGTCTTTTATATTTTGAAATTTTAACATAAAATTGGTCCGTATTTCTTTTAAGTCCAATTATCTTGTTGGAATAAAATTCCTGCCAACCAAGTATTAACTTCCATATTACTTTAGTTTTTTTCCCCACATAAGGAAAAAGGCCAACGAATATAGGTCAACTTTCCTTATACAGAATTGGTCATGAAAAGTTTTTAACCAATTCAGAGGTCAAGTTAACGTAATTTTAACTTTAATTGTTTGTTGGGATAAATGTACCATTGACAAAAATCCACGCGATTAGATAAATCAGAGTCATTCAATTCTTCCACGGGTTGATAGTGAAAAGAGTATAAAAGTTTTTAGTGAACTACATTCCACACGAAACTGAGAAACTTGCAGTTGCCTGGACACCTGTCTTGTGCTTATACCACAGTGTTGTTCTAGATGTTCCAGTATAGCTTCCTCAGTTTCAACAGTTCGGACATTACGCCTTCTTCGAGCACCCTGACGATTGCGCTGAAATTTACCAGTTTCGCGAAGCCTTCTTTGCATCGAGGCCAATGTTTGAATGCCTTTGCTGGTATAATCTTACTACAGCGTTACTATTTCTTCTGGATTCAAAAACACTTGGAGCATATCAACATATTCGTCATTGGTATCAATATTAATTGCCATAATTATTGTGATAATAAATTAATGAATTGGTATTAATTATTAGTTGACAGAAAGTGTCAATTTATTAATATGATAAATAATAATTTATTTGTTATGACATTCGCCTACTTTATTTTTACAAATTTTCGCAATTACCCCTTTAGTGAACGATGAGGCATTTAATTTTTTTTACTAGAAAACTATCGGTTCTATCGAAAAATTACAAGATGTAAAAAAGTTGCGCAATAAATCAGTCTTCCCAATAAATATTGTTAAATAAATAATTTGCTTCGTATAAAAAAATTCTAATAAATGCAATCGGGTTGACTGTTTCACTCCTTTATAAAATACTTCAATGTTCGAACAAATATTGAAAAGTTGTCTCATTATTAATAGGATGCTCATATATTTTAAATTAAAATAAATAAGGAGCGCTTTTATTATGTTAAATTAATACTGTCCGTAATTATTTTATTTATTTATATATTCTACATGGCCTCGAGGACACTGACTCACCCACATAATTTCTTAATTTGGTGTTGTTTATAATCTATAACTATTTTATATATTTACATGGATTGAATTATTTATTGTTGCCGTAAATATTGATTAATATATTGTGTCTATAATTAAATTAACTTCTTTAAACATTTGAACAGATCTGTTATTGTGTTCAGTTTGTAATTATATTAATTTGTATTTATAATTAATTCATCCGCTGTAATAAATAATTGACGCAGAACTAATGTGTAACATTTGTTGCATTCATTAGATTTAATATATTCCAGTACAGCACAGCGTTGCAGCTTCTGCGAAAAAATGTCTTCTTGGAATATTGTTCTGAAGTAACTGAACTAAAAAACACTGTATTTATGTTCAATGAAACTTATAGGAAGTAATTTTTGATCTTTGTCCGGTAAAATTGGTGGGGGTTTCTTGCTAACAATATTTGTATCGTCTTAGGAAAGAAACAGTTATTTCGTTAAAATCCGCTAATTTTATAATTAAAAGGAAAGTAATTCATTTCAAACAATATTTTGTTAAATCTAACATAACAAAGTCAAATACTTAACAAAATATTTTGTTGGTTCAAATTTCTTCTAGCATGAGGTCAGGTCTTTGACATTATATTAGAGAGGTAAAGTCTTAGTATATAGTCTTATAATATTTTATTACCCTTGACACATGCCTTACTTATTAGTAGTCTAGACTGCTCGAGTATCTGCGAACACAAGTAACGTGTGATTGTGGGTGTTTCCTATAGTCTTATTGATAAGTTAAGAGACTGAACAATATAAATATGAGTTTATCATTTATTTATTTATAATTTAAATTTAATTAATATCGCGTCAGCATAAACTAAGAGAAGTATATATTACATTTCTTTTTCTCAAGATTAAAGTTATCGTGTCATTAGTGAATTATTGCCTAGCCATGAACGGCTTTCTAATACTTTGGAAAATCATTTGCACATATTTAGTAGTAAGTCATGTTTATACAGGGTGTTAAAAAAGGAGTGTAAAATATTTCAGGAGGTAATAGTATGAACAAAATAAGCAGAAAAGTCTTGATGTCTTCAAATATCCCCAAACAAAGAAATCTAGAGGGTTCAGATCAGGCGATCTTGGAGGCCATAAAACAGGTCCGGCCCTTCCTACCCATCTATGTGAAAAAGGTTGGTGTAAATGCTCTCTAACGACCATGGAAAAATGAGCTGGAGCACCATCATGCTGGAACCACATTTGCTGCATCTGATTTAAAGGAATGTCTTCCAAAAACTCATACAGTGTGTTCTGCAAAAAGTTGAGGTAACCAGCGCCTGTTAATCGGTTTGGTAAAACAACAGAATCTAGAAATTTGTCCTACAATATCCATCCAAATATGGTCGTAAAGGATTCTCCAAACAAGAGGATCACTAATTTCTACATCGGCTGATATTCTCCGCACACTCGTACCTGGATTCTGCTCTACCAGTGCTAGAATTTCTTCTTCTGCTCTAGAAGTGGATACCGACCTTGGTCTTCCGGATAAATGGATAAATAATAATAATATAATATAATATCTCTACCCCTCATTCTAATCACAGGGATTAGCCCAGAAGTCGGAGACTTGTGCGGGAGAGGGGGCGGCATATTATTATTAAGCAGGCCGCATTTGCGCCCAGGAACGACTTACGTTGGTAGGCCCTAATCACTATTCAGTGCAGGAATGAGGGAAACCTGGAAAACCTAATTAATTAGGGGGGTAGTCAAATATCAACCGGTATCAATCTCCCACATTGACCCAAGCCAACATTCTTCCACCCTACCATACCCGCAGAGAGGGCGCCAAACCTCTCCACGAATATAGCTTATATACGGTATACCGGCAGCTGGGCTCGAACCAACTCCGATCTAGTCACCTCGATTCAAGTACTGACGCCTTAAACCGCGCGACCACAGACCGAAAAAATGGTACTGTTTGCTCAAGGAGGCGATATCAAGCAATCTTTGGTGAATTCTTCCAAACATGCGTTGTGAAGGATAAGCGTCAACATAAAGACATCGCTCTTCGGTGGCGTTCCCATTAGCACGACCATACATGAAATGCATGTCTGTTAATTCTGCGTTAGAGTAATCAGCCATAGCGACAGAAAACTTTTGCACTAAGAACAACTGTCAAATACGTATTGTTTTTTTCACTAAACATCAATCAACTATTATAAGAAAATACACAACGTTTTTGCAAAATAAAAAAAGGGCCAAAAAAATATAAAGCATTCCATATCTCCGCAACCGTTACTTTGCGGACCCATGTTTATTGAGACATTTCTGCTTATTTTGGTTCATGCTATTACTTCTGTAAATATTTTACACAATTTTTTAACACCCTGTATATAAGATCTGTTTAAGCAAGACTGGTAGAATATTTCTGACAATTTGAACCATTCCGGATTCCTTGCTTGAAGAGACTTATTAAATGTACATATAAACGGATAGAAAATGTTTCATTCAATTAAATATATTTTGTTAAAAAAATATAGTTAAATGACATTGTATGTATATGTAATTTAATTAATACATATTTTATTCATTTAATATTATAAGTTATTTCTTAATTTAAATTGCTATTGGTTAAAACAACTATTTTATTTAAATTAATAAAAATTACGGAAGAGCGAGCGCTTGTTGGTGCGATGTAGTGGAAATATCGTAGTTTTTTCTTTGAGAATATTGTGTTGCTTTCTCTCTTATGCTCACTTTAAAATTTCTATTATCACGGAAAAAAATCGCTATACATATTTTTGACACGTTATGCAATCATTTTTGTCCACAAAATTCGGACAATTATATAATATTATTTAATAGAAGTATTTTTAAATTTTTCACTGAATTCTATGCCAACTATTATTGACAGCTTACTTTTAATATTATCTTATACAAATTTGTGCAATTTGTAAAAAAAACTACTTAGATATTTATATGATTTCTTATTTATATGCAAAAATTGCTTTAAAAGCATAATAAAATTACTTTATGTAATACTTATTGAACATTATATGTAAACATTTACATCTCGCGCATTCTTGTCCATCCGTCGATTATGACACAGGTGAACATCGACTAATAGGCTCGAAACTGATAAATGTCTATCTGCTATAAGTTGTTCAGGATGTAGGGAACAGCCTAGTATTTGCTTAGTGTATAAATTACATTTATTTCTAGCAAAAAGTAATTTCTGCTATGGTAAACAACAATAATATTATTGTAATTTTAAGTCTTTCTTATGTTTATATCAAAATTTTAAAATTGATTAGTCCAACCAAATTTTATAATTTTATACTTTATGTTAACAGCTTTCGTATTATCTTAGATAAATGAAATAGTCAGATTGACTGAAGATGTATTTAGAAATCAACAGAAATAATTCATTGACTGCAACATATATTTTGTTGTGCATATATGACCAAATAATTTGGTTAATGGAATCAAAATTTCTTTTACTTGACCAACTAATTTTCTCTCATTAAAAAGGACAAATAGGTACCTATATATTTTATAAATAAATAGTTTATTAATTGTAACAATTTTTCTTCTAATTCTATTTCCAATTACAATAAGTAACAAAATATAACTTAATATTTCGTCATGTATATAGTAATTTCGTTACATTAAACAAGTAATTGTTAATAGTCAAAGAAAATATTTATTTCATTTAACCAAAAATTTAGTTGTGGATATGTAATACTTTTCTTGTTACGTATACCTAGTTTACTATCTATATATGTATATAGGTAGCTAATCCTTAACACCCAGTAGGTGCGATATATTTAAAAATATATATATTCGGTGTAAAAAATGTTCACTATTATAAAATTTGTGAACCGTAATTACATTAAATTTGATTAAATATAAAAACTAAAAATGTTTTCGATGGTTTATGTAAGTAGGTACTCGCCTCGGTACTCGTAGAATAATGTAATTAAGCGGAGAGACAAAAACTCTCCATTTTTCGTCGTGGATCCGTTTCTCCACAGCATTCGCGCTTGAAGCATTGCGAGGGAGGGAATGCCAGTGATATTAGTAAATATGGGTATACTACATATAATGAGATATAATAATATGGCGAGCCAGACATTTTTATTTTTTCTGACTGAACATTAATAAGAGGGGAGAGAGCTGTATCAATAATAATGATGTTCCAGATCGATATTTGAGGCTATATGATTGCTGTTTTGAGCGACCCGCCACTATTACCGTGGCCGAATGTAATTATGTATATTTTATATTATGATCTATAATTCGATGTCTGGCTTTCGATATATAAATTTAAAAATAACTTGTCGAAATTTTATTATAATAATATTATAGGGCCAATACTTAATACTATAATGCTACGTCTAGGATTCTGCAAAAATAAAGGAGAACCGTACTCTCCTCTAATTTTATGGAGCGATGTTATTATCGGGCTTATTATTTTGGTTAAATTGCAGGGATTAGTTCTCGACAATTTGTCCAGAAAGCAGCGAAATTGGAAAAAGTACCACTCACACCATAAAATAAGGAAATCTTTACTGCTACAGGATGGACCGTATTCACAGTGATTGCGTATTATAAAATATCTTTCTGCTCTTATGCTGCTTTCACACAAAATTATATTTCGTAAAGATTTAAGTGCGCCAAATTATATTTTCAGTTGTTGATCATATCATCATCACTATGTTGATCATGTTAATCATGAAAAGCCTATCTCCATTATTTGTAAATTTAGTAAAGTTTTTGAGAGTGTTGTGCACTCGATGGTTTCTGAGCATACGTCGGGTATGATATCATGTAATTAGCATGGATTCATGAATGGTAGGTTTTTTGTTACCAACCTTGTGTGCACCACCCAGTTTTTGTGTAAAAAACTGGATATCACAGTCAAGTTGATGTCATTTATACACTTTGTCAAAGAATTGGACAGACTTGACCACTGTATCCTGCTTTCTAAGTTACCTGCATTTGGTCTTGGCAAAGCTTATTCAATCTGTTCAAATCATACTTGCAGGACAGGTACCAATATGCGGAATGTTATGGTTTTAAGTCTGGCGAATTTTCACAGAAATCGAGCGTGCCACAAGGATCTATACTGGGGCATTTCTAAATGATATCATATCTGATCTTCGTGTTGAGCACCTACTGTATGCCGATTACTTAAAAGTGTTTTCTGATGTTAAAACGTTAGATGACTGTTATAGACTGCAGCAAGAACTATTAAAAATCAGTTATGGTGTCAAATAAAGAAACTTAATTCTTTAAAATGTGCTATCATGTCATACAAGGAAAAAAATCCTATAATTTTTGACTATATATTACATGATATTGCATTGCACAGACCAGATTATATTAAAGATTTTTTAGATTATTTTGATCCTAAGTTGTCTTTTTCTAAACATATTAATAATGTAACTTTTAATGCTTTCAAAATTTAGGGTTTTATTGTAAGAAATGATGGAGATTTTTCCAGTATTTCTACCCCGCGGTTGTTGTACATTACATTTGTTACATGAAAGTTAGAATACGGATCTATTGTATGAAATCCACTTTATAATGCGCATGTGCAGGGAATTCAAAGGACTTTTATGAAATTAGCAGTTGATGTAATCGATGATTCGATCATTATACCTTCTATATGGACCCATGATGTGCTTCTCAAGCGTGTAAGAAAGAGAAGAGTGCTGGCCTCTATAATATTTTTATATAATAATAAACTAGATTATATCGGTTTAACAAATAAGTTAATTTACAAAATACCTAAAGGCGATTATATAACTGTCTTTTATTTATCTACTCATTTAACAAATATCTTTAAATGTTCTCTATTTTATAATATGTGCCTGAACTACTCTAATATAGAGCACTGTTTAGATATTTTCAATTCAAATTTAAACCAAATAAGAAATCGTGTTATGAGCTTACTGTAAATAAGAACTGTACTGTTGCTGTGTTGTGTATGTTTATATTTTTATGGCTTTTTTCATTTCTTGATTTTGTTACTGCTTTATCCCGTAACTAAATATATTAAATTTTATAATCTTAAATGATTCATGTGCAACGATTGCTACTTGTTTCTAAACTGTTAAAGATACTTTTATGGTAGTTGTGAATATTACACTTGCTAAATTTGACTCAGTGTATTTTTTCGCAAATCTGTTCAATTTTTTTTTACATATACCTAACTTTCTTCAATACCTATCGGAAAAGATATTTTTGCTTTTGAAATGAACAATCAACCATTTCTCAAATAATCGGTTGTTCTTTGGTGTTATAATACTTACTTGTTGCTTAACTGTCTTACATCAAAATAGTAATTAAACATATTTTTGAACAATCTCCTAATGTTCCTATTTGCCATGACGTTGCTTTAGGTCTCTTGGCGTTTCATTTTATCCTGTTCCATCAAATGCACTGCATCGACATTCACTTCCACAGCTGCTGACTTCGCGCACTATTGTTATTTCTTATTCATAGACGTATATTCCTTCAGCCACTAACTAGGTATATCTAGAAAATGTCTGGTTTAAATCATTTGTAATAAATTAATTTTGTGTTATTTTTATTTATGAACGACTACTTGTTAATTTTTATTATATTTCAAAACCACTACATAATCACTAAATATACTCGTACATAAATATACAGCAATCAACAGTATGGACAGTGCTCTGACGTTTTTGACAGGGACTATCTAACCGCTTAAGAAATAGATGTGTGGAACGGCGCTCCAAAATTAATTCGAATCGCCAGTTCTTGGGCCTTGAAGTTTATTGCTCTTACAACTAGTCATAGCAAAGTTTGCCTGTATCTTCTTTGACGTGTTATAAACATTATACCAGTGCATTCTTACTTATACATAAAGGGTAGATTTGTTGACAGATAATTCTCTCCTCAGATGTATGTCTTTCTCCTGTTTTTATTCTCACAAGTGCTCAGTACTGCCAGTGAAAAAAGGCTAACATACGGTCTAGTTTTCACAAGGATATCTAGAACTGTTTTCTTACTCCATAGAGCAGCGGATATCAGGACGTATTCCTTTAATATGGTCCAGCGATATATTGTAAGTACCACTACAGTTTTAGAATTACTGACGCCAAGATCTTTTCGAAGACTTCCATGTAGGCTAGAGGTATGAGATAGCTTACAACTATTTCTTTTGCCTATTAGATTTTGATCCCTGCCTGTTGCAATAAACCTACGATGAATTTCAAAGCTGTTTTGATTCACACTTGGTCCCATGGATTTTTTTATTTCAACTTTTTTGTTGTTGTATTGAAAAACCAAAATTCAGTATTTAAACAAATTTAAAATAATATATATTGATATAGCCTTCAAATTTAATTTAAATTTTTATGTTTACTGTTGTATGGTTCCATCAAAAAAATTAGTTTCGATTCACATCTAGTTTTCATTTTAGTACCTCGAAAAATTTTTGGAAATAGGTAATAAGAAATTTTAAGCTAAATTTAACGTTGAAAAAAAAACTTAAAGCAATCGTGATTTTTAAATTTTTTTATAAATTTCTCTAGTCCAAGGGTATGCAACATGCCATAAAAACCTCCATTAGTTCACTAAATTTGTAGATCGGGACACATCAGGCTGATATTCGATATTCGGACTTGTTTTTGCTTTCAGTAACATGCTCGAAGTAGGTAAATACGTTCCTCGCATTTATTAAATTGTTTATCATTCATTTAATATTCACAAATTTCACTCAAATTACTCCATGCCATCTCTCCCAATCTATGAATTGGCCCTATTCCTATGACCTCCACGTTCTCCAAACCTAACTCCGTTAGATTTTTACGTCTAAGGACGGACCAAAGAACTTGTATATACCACGGAAGTTGAAAGTAGGGAAGATTTAGTCCAACGCATTGAAGCGACTTTTGTCACTATTAAAGACGAAGTACATGCTTTTGCAATAATAATGACACTCCCTCAAAACAGTTTTTGAACTTCTGGAAGTTCTGAGTAGAAATTTCATTAAATCTCTATTAGTGAGTGAAACTAAGAACAAGAACTAATGTTAAAAGTAGATTTCATTAAACAATACGTCAGCAGTTCAAAAGAAATCGCAAAATTCATAGTAAACAGTGTCATTATTATTGCTAACGATTGTACGTCTACGTACCACTACAGTAGAAATCTGGCGAGGATGTCGCGCGTGCATACGTAATGGAGATCAGCAATTCAAGCAAGATATGTGATTATTAAATAAATGATTTAAAAAGAAATTTAATTTTTAGTCCGAGGAACGTTAGCACCCTATGTAAGGAAGAGACTGATGATGAATTCTACTGCACAAGAATTTAATTTTACAAACGGTGCAACAAACACTCTGTGTAATCTCAATTTTATGTTTTCTGTAAATCAGTTTGTATCTAAAATCTATATTATTCAAGTTGTTTGTAATTTAAACTATCCTGTAACTTAAGTTATACCTTTGTGCTCTATGTAAATAGTTTTATCAATTTCTAGTTATTAATTACTTACACATTGCACATGAACAGTAATTCCAGAGATTTAACAAGTTGTTTAATAATACACATCTATGTGGTACAAAAAGCTTCCCGCTGAATCGGGTTTTCTACTACAAAATTTTAATGAATACGAAACGAATTCAATAAAACATAACATATTTCTGAACGCAATACACTCGTTGTTTTTTGTTCAATCTAAAATACAATTCTTGTTCGTTTTATAAAAACAAAACTTGGACGAACGATAATTTATTTTACTTTTTTATGTTTATTTTATTTGAAAAGCCTTTGTTTGATGAGAGCTCTCGTAAAAATTGGGTTTTATTATCACAAACAACATTTGTGTTCGGAGTTCAATTATATATATTTTTATTTTAAACCATGTGTGTATTTTTTCTCACAGCACTAATATTTATTCAGCCTTTATTTATTCAGTATTTCGATGAGGTTGATCAGAAATATTATATTTTAATGTATTATGTATTCCGTGACACATATCAAATGTCCGCGTCAATTCCCTTTCCTTACTTTTTATTTCAAATCGATGTGCATTTAGAATTTAACTCCATTAATTAATCAAATGAAAAAGTAAATGAAGGATGACAGTCCTATATTAAATTTATTGTTACGGCACACAACGCTTTTTAAAATTGAATTAACCTATTCATATTATATTGAACAATGGTGTTTATATGTAAAATACGTTTCTCCTGTCTCTTTTCGCATACAGGTGTTAGTCTCTGAAGAAGTACAAAAAACAGAAATTGCCTGATTAAAACATTTTTGACAAAATAAAAGAAAAAGTGATTTTCAAGTTGTTACGCCGTGATCTAGGTGCACATCCCTAGCCTTAACTGAGAATCTTTGACCTACCCTTGTTATTTCTGAGCTAGGCTTCATGGGAAGGAAGGCGTATCCGCTATGACTTCTTCTTGGTGGGCCATAAATATTCTTATTTGTTTTAACTTTTTTAATGATAAGAAGTCTACATATAGGGTGATCGATTTAACGGAAGAAATGAGTTTTTCTTGTAAACGGCTGAAGAAAATTGAGCATTGCCAAACGTTTGGGTTGACTAAAACTTGAAATTAAGATACACAACCAAACCTTAACCTTGTTGTTGTTGACGAAAATTTAGGCATATACAACATGAATAAATAAATAAATGTTTTGAAAGAAATAGCTAACTAAATAATGTTGCATTTTTAAATTTAAAACATAATACAGAATTTAAACATAATTATTATTGTAGAACATCAAAATAAATAATAAAAATTTTACTTAGTATATTTACATTTCTTGCGCTATAATTCATAATTTCATAATAAATTGTAACGCATGGTTGTGATTCTGCCCACTTGTGCCTATTCCAATATTATTTGAAATTAAAATATTCAAAATTATATTTTTTCGAATACATATGTCCTTTAAAATGCTAATTTTTATAATTTGAGTACTTATAATATTGTAACCTCTGCGTTGAGTTAGCATTGATACACGTCACGTAGAAAAACAAACTTTATTGTCACTACTTGATTACACAGCAAAATATAAATATACTTCAAACTAATTCACAACTGTCAAGTCTTTGCTTTGACGTTTATGTTATTCGCGTAAACTGACATAAATTCTGGAACTAAACCGTGAAAATAATGGTACTACAAAAATTATAAATTATAGCGCAAACATGAACACAAACTAAATAGGTAGATGAGCTTCTGTAACATTGCCGCCCTCTTAGAACTGATCGTCCCGATCAGGTTAATCCACTGCATAACCTCCTTTATTTAACCATTTTTCCACATCGGAACGACTTCCAAGCCTATAAAATCGTTCTTAAAGTCTTATTTCTTTCTAAATGCACATCACCTATACCACTATGAAGAGTTGCAAGAACTTGTAGCACTCTTTTTCAGGATAATACATACAGTTTGATAAATCGTGCATTAGGACTTTCCAGTACTCTTTTCAATACGCCATTCTGTATTACTAACGAATCCCATAGGGTCCAGTAATTTTTAAAAGATGAACATTTGTTGAAAATGTGACTCCAGTTAGGTCTATCCATGTTTTTAATCTTCCACTGCCCCGAAGTCTGAATTTTCACTCTGCTCTTTAGCAAGAGCTCTATTACTTTGCGACAAAAGTTGTATCTTTCTTTCTTACTTCTTCACTCATTGATGATTTTTTCTTTCTATTTCTTTCAACCGGGTTTCCAACTTATTTTATCTGTTCCGCAACAACTGATCTTCATGTTTTAAGTTTTTCGACAGTTCATCATTTCTTTAATCAACTGAGCTTTTTTCCGTTTCATTTGATCTTGAATAAATTTTGTCTGGTTGAAGAGTTCGGCATTAGTAATTTGCAAAGTTTTATTATGGTTACCCAGATCAATTACTGTTTTCTTCTCCTTCTAGTTCCTGTCTCAATTTTAATAATTGATTCTTCTGTGTCTTAATATTGGAACTCAGTTCTGGTTGGACTATTTTGCTGCTTTTTCTCCAGTTGTCAATCTCTTTCCGATTTCATTTGAATATATTTCTAGGGCATTGATTTCTGAGATGTTTGTTCCACAGTTTCAACTCAGGATGAGTATTTGCTTCTTGTACATGTTAAAATCAGCACGGTTATAAATGTTAAGCAATAAATCTTAGAGACTCTTCAGATACTCATCTACATTCTTTTGGGACTGCTTGTCGGTCTGAAATTTAATCCACCTTGTTCTACCTGGATCATTTCTAGATGCTTGTCGAGCGTCTTCGATTTTCAGCGCCAGGACTAGAACTTTGAATATATTTTTGTATCTTGCTAATTTTAATGCTTAACTAATTTCGCAATATCGCAGGCCATCTATAAAGCTGCTTATTGCTAACTGTTTTTGGAACTATGTCGGTGCTGTGGGGTGGACTAGCTTCACCATAGGTGCTATATCTGCCTCAAATTGCTGCAGATTTTCTTCGAAACGTTGTCTTCGGCCTTTTAGTTGTGTTGTAGATGGGCTTCACCATACCTCATTTCTGAGTCACTCTTCAACGTTTGATAATTCTTTTGTTTATCCTCAGCTAGTGCTCTTAATATTTCCATAGCTTCACCACGTAGAGTAACTATAAGTGATGTAGCTTTTTCTTCTTCTGACCAGTTATTCACCAAGGTAGTTACCGCGAACTGTTTAAGTAAGTGTTCCATGACATCTTTCTGTCAAACGGCTTGGGATTCTTTAGGGGGGAAGCTTCCGCGGTATCGAGAACGTGTCGGGAGCTAAATCGAATATCGCCTGGAATGTTCTAGAAAACATCAAAATTAAGGTATTACAAAAATTATAAATTCGAACGCAAACATAATTAGCAAATTAAAAAGGTAGGTGAGCTTTCATAACAATATACATATAATTATAATCAAGCTGAGTGCATTATTTATCTTTTTCCGATTTAAAGATAAACCCTATTCAGGGTAACAACTTTAATACCCTGCATGTCGAAAACGTAACTTCAATGGCAAAAAAGTTGCATGAACAACTCCCTCTATTTTTTTCAGTAGAAACTTTCTCTCCTTCCTCTAGTGATTTTAGGTACAAACAAATCGCCCTGTATACAGCATATAAATTATTTAAATTATAATTGAACAAATACCTTATGAATGCCATTATTAGTTCTAAAACGTTCCTATACTTAACATGTAGGAACAAAAAAAAATAAGATTAGATGTATTCTATCTTGGTAATGAGAAATATGACTTCCAACTAGACAAGTTATAGTGGATATTATACAGCTTGGCAAGAGTACGAGCGTTTGTTCTTCTCCAGCGGTAAATAAATGAGTATAATTATTTTATTACATCGCATAGCTAATATTTCACTTTTCAGTGGCGGCAAAAAGACGCAGCCGCAACATGTGAATAGAATAATTCTTTAACTACCTTACCGTCCATAACTAAAGGCATTTTTGAACGCATCAAATCCGCAAAACGAAATTAACGTTTATGCTTCTTGTTTTTATGGTTCGGGTAATGAAAACAAGTCGCTCCTGTGCCTGTGTGTTTTTTAATTTTACATTAAAAATAATGAGCAAATAAAAACAATGTGTAATTGTGTAATTTAGATACTTACATGTATTAAATGTATATTATTACACAGCAATCAAGAACAAATGGTCTCGGAATAAAAGTTATCATATTTAATGATAACGACCATGAACCCGTTTTCTTGTCGGGATATTAAAATAATAAAAATAATTACTAAGGCAGCGTCTGCGCCTCGACCAGAGGCGCGCCTACAGATATTTTCCCATCCACACACACACTCACACACGGAATGGTCTAACAATTAGCCATAACATAACAACATAATTAAAATAATCACTATTCTGATCCTACGTGTGAAGATAATGTACCTCATTTGCGATATACACTATCAACAGCATACGCAAGTGTTTACTTTAAAGGGATGGTATTCATTTTAATGTTGCAACAACTGAAAATAATATACAGGGGTTTGTGAAAATTACTCGAGAATAATAATTTCTTCATCGAAAATTATCGAATTATTACTCGAAATTTAGGCCAAACCTACGGTGTTTTTAATCGCAATCTCCTAAACAATGTTGAAAACTAAACATTCTTCACAACAGGCCTATTTACAAAATTTTCTGTTTCTTCAATTTGACTGTTTTTTTTATCTTAATAACTACTTATCACGCAGTAGAATGTATTTGAAATACATATTTCAGGTACAATATCACGAGTACTGCGGTTCGGGGTTTCTTCGACAAGCTGTAAAATGAATTATTTGGGTTTATTCTACCGGTGTCTTGCAGAATTTAAACAGTGTTTTGCACTTGGCGGTAACGATTGATATACAAACACAATTATCTAAATTATGTTTGTACACTCCGTATTATAATTCTTGATTTGAATAAAAAATTTGATATAAAACGCAATATACACTATCTTGACTTAGGTATTGCATTGTAAATAGTTCATTAGGTGAAACTATGTAGGGTGTACTCTTAGTTTCGCGTCATAATTATTGAGTATAATTTTCTGAAAACAGCACTTTAGTTTGAGCTCAATGTTGCTCAGGTTGCTCAATTAATATTATAATTTTTTAACGTCCTCTTATATTGTCTGTGTCAAAATAATTTTAAAGACCCAATTGCTTCTAATGTGAAAAGCAATAAAATAATATTATAAGAAAATCTGTATTTTGCATATAAAAGTACATTCTGTTTATTATTTTTTTGCAGTTGACGTCTTTAAAACAGGTTCTACATTATCTTGAGCAACACGAAAATATTTAGGTACATTTTTTTAACTAAAATTGAAAAAAATGTAATAAATACAAAAGATAAGGGCAACATATAGTATATTGCATGAAAGACGAAAAAACAGGCAATGTTTTGTGGCCATAGCCTGCTTCAATAAAAAAAATTTTTATCCGCCTAAAGGGCGCAGCGAACCACATACGATATTTCAAAAATCTGTTTATATTAGGTGGAAGGTATCAATTATTTTGCAATAAAAAATTATTACCAATAAGTTTTCTCTATCTCTTAAAATAAAAAAGTTAGACAGCCTTAAAGTTTGGGCACTTTATAGGTTTTTTTTGTTATTACTCATAAAGTTGGCCATGGATCTCAAGTTTGTTTTTACGAGCATAAAGGCCCCCAAAAATGCAACAAAAAACAATTAAAGATTTTTGACGTATCTCGCATATTAAGCGAGATACGTGGGAGTGGCCCTCTTATGTGATACAGCCTATATAATGAATATAAATTCGTTAGCAAGTATTTGAAAACGTGAATAAGACTGTTTATTAGTGTACCTACTGATGTTTTCAGGGGCGCTGATCACGAATTCAAAATGTGAATATTCAAAATGGCGGATGCAAAATGGCGGCCAAAACGTTCGAAATTCGAATTTGTGGTCGAAACATAATGAAAATGTTTCCTAGATGGTTTTCGCGGTCGCTGATCATGAGTCTGAGGTCAAAATTTGATAATTTAAAATGATTTATACAGGATGGTGGCCAAAAAGGTACAAATAAATGCTTTGTGGGCTCTTACAGTGCCGCCATCATTAATTAGTCAAAATCACCATACTGCATTAAAAAGTAGAAGTTCAACAGAAAACCCAAAATCAATTACGTATTTATATCAAAAATGGAGATACCTATCTGATTATATCTATTCTATGTTGTAATGTATATTATTACACCTTTTGTTTTTTGCATTTGTATATTATATTTACTTCATTGCATTCAAATTTATTTATGGATATTGTGATTGCTTCTATATTTATGCCTTTAGGGAAATAAATAAATGTATTTATCTGCTGCATTTATTGGTTAAACTACATCAGAAGAGGATAGTATAATAATGTTATTTATTCGAATGTTTTGTTCTCTGAATTATATATGACATAAATCCTATTCCTAATGCTCAAATATAAATATTTTAGGTGAGATTAAAAAAATATGTTAGGAATAAGGTGACAGTCATCCTAAGCAGTGGTATTTCTTCTATGTAAATAAGCCTTTATAGGTTAGTTTAAATTTATTTTAGTTATTAATCCGTAAGTGTGGCAAAACAAATCGTTTCTTAATAAGAACCGAATTACCTCAACGTAGAAATTCTAGTTTAAAATGCATGACAATTTAGCGTATGCAGTTTGCAACAATCGTCAAAAATGATTGAATATGTAGTAAAAGTGAATCCAATTTACGAGAATTGTCAAGACATAGGAATATAATTTGTTGATCTTTTTAAGTAGCTTTTTTATTTTTGGTTGTTCAAAAAAAAATTCATGTCATGGTCATTGTTTTGATAGCAATCCTATCAAAATTCGATAGAGCTTATTGCTTGAGCATATTGCCTTTTTTAGAAATTGTATAATTTAATTAATAACAATATGTGTAATAAATATTATAATTTGTACCATTTTCTGCTTGACAGTACTCGTAATTATGAACAACTTTACATATCTCTTATCTTTTTTTAGAGAAATCTTGTTTTAACTGTCGTATTGGAAAGGAAACCAAGTTTAAAATAAATAGCTCCTTGCTCCAAATGGATATAACTGTAATGAAATTGTGAATAAATATCTACTTTTCTAAGTGTGACATATTTTTGGTTATGTGGAACAAACTTTTTAAAATCAACATTTTGAGAAATTATTTGAGTGTAGTGTAGGATAATGTATTTAAGATGTATTCTTCTTTCCAGTCTGACAGCAAAATTCAATTAAAAAAGTAAAAATTGTGTCGCTTTATTTTCCATGAAATAGTATAGCTTTATTGACAGATATTTTTGAATTTATTTTTAGGACTTAAACAATGTAGGAGATGATATATACTGCATGTATTTTAATAACCTACAGATAGGAAAAACGTGTCTCATAAATGACGGCTCCATTCGTAATACAGCATTAAAAAGCACTTGGACACGTCCATGTTTCATAAAAAAAAAGGTATTAAAACCCATCGGAAACACGTCACTGATATAGAAATAAACAATGCCAGATACATTTTTAATTGAAAACATAAACCCGATATCAGCGACACTGAATAACAAATTAAATACTGAAACTGGCTCCCATTTTACATATATAAAGGTGCAACTCATATTTGCAACAATTTCGCTGAATTCGTTTCGACGAAATGAAAGCTCATTTATCAACACTCTATTTTAAGAGCTGCATCCATTCACTGCTTATTGCCGCCACGTATACCAATAAAACTTATTCAAGTTTAAGAGCTTCGGTTTATTCCTCAGGATTTTCTCATTCACTACAACTTTAAATACTCGTGGGGCTTCAGTATCTCTTTATCCCTCTAAATGCTCACCACTCGCTTTGCTTACCAATATTTTATTCTTGGCCGTGAATTCAAAAAATACAGGTTAGGGTGAATTGGATACGGGGTTGCCAGAGGTACCGAAAACCGGAAAAAATTTGGAAATTTTCTAATGGTCCGAAAAAATGGTGAATTCACCGTCTCGCCTATTAGTAATGTGATATTTTAAGCTAATATAAATCAGATCTCCTACAATTCCTATCAATGAAGTCATATGTATGTTTTCTGATACCAAACATCTAGGTATGCTAATGAACAATTCCACAGACAAAGCTCTAATCAATAATTATCTAAAAAAAAAATCTAATTTACTAACCTGCTAATGAAACACTCTATAAATATCTAACTTCACTTTTTGGCAGTGGGAACACGACAAATTCAACCACAATAGATGAGATCTGACCTATTTCTGCATTTTTAGGATTGCTTCTTCAGGTGGACTCCTTTAAGTTGAATACAATATCTAATTATAAAAATTATTATAAAAATTAAAATTATTTGAAGTTAAATATCGACAATGACAAAAAGTGACATCCTGTCAATGAATTAAATATGACAATACCTACTTGAAAAATGTTCACCTTTTATATAAAAGTTTTTATATATTTTTAGGTATTAATAATATTGTGTGAAACTAACTACTCAGTGGACAAAAGCCCCAACCTGCGTTGAATTACACCCACAATATCTATCCATATATTCCTTATTATTAGCTTTTGTAACATTTTTTTACTGTTTTAGAAAGGTATTTTAAACTAATATAAATCAAATCTCCTACAATTCTTATCAATAAAGTCATGTATGTTTTCTGATACCAAACATCTAGGTATGCTAATGAACAATTCCACAGACAAAGCTCTAATCAATAATTATCTAAAAAAATAATCTAATTAAATAAAACTAACCTGCTAATGAAACACTCTATAAATATCTAACTTCACTTTTTGGCAGTGGGAACACGACAAATTCAACCACTGAGTAGTTAGTTTCACACAATATTATTAATACCTAAAAATATATAAAAACTTTTACATAAAAGGTGAATATTTTTCAAGTAGGTATTGTCATATTTAATTCATTGACAGGATGTGATCACCTGAAGAAGTAATCCTAAAAATGCAGAAATAGTTCAGATCTCATCTATTGTGGTTGAATTTGTCGTGATCCCACTGCCAAAAAGTGAAGTTAGATATTTATAGAGTGTTTCATTAGCAGGTTAGTAAATTAGATTATTTTTTTTAGATAATTATTGATTAGAGCTTTGTCTGTGGAATTGTTCATTAGCATACCTAGATGTTTGGTATCAGAGAACATACATATGACTTCATTGATAGGAATTGTAGGAGATTTGATTTATATTAGCTTAAAATGCCTTTCTGAAACAGTAAAAAAAATGTTACAAAAGCTAATAATAAGGAGTATATGGGTAGATATTGTGGGTGTAATTCAACGCAGGTTGGGGCTTTTGTCCACTGAGTAGTTAGTTTCACACAATCTTATTAATATCTAAAAATATATATCAGTAATGTGGATTGAATATTCCTTATCAAACTTACTAGGCGTTAATCGTCTGCACAATTTTTTTAGCGATGTAGGTACTATTGATAAATTTTAGATAAAAAGTTTATATAAACATAATAGAATGTTCATTTTCAAGATACAGAATGTTTAAATGGAAAAAAAATTGAAGATATTTATGCATTCTCTATGCTTAAGTAATTACATCTTGGCACACCCTAATTGATAATTATAGACATTAATCTCATTAATTAGTGAGTTCTCCAAATTAATTTAAAAAATTGTTTTTGTTAAACGCCGTTCCTTGTTTACAGTGTCAAAGCATAGATTTAGAGATAATAAATCGATAGACACAGCTTCATACCAACTTTTCAATTACGTATATTCTCTAGATGAGGGCAAATATGTTCTGTTGTTGCTGTTTGATTTCTCAATAGCTTTCGATAGTATTAATCCGGATTTTGTCGTTTAATCTGGGCACGTGGGTCTTGACTTGGTTGGGTAGATTCGTTCTTGAAACATCGTAAATTGATAGTTAAAATCTAAGAGCAGATTTCAAATAAGACTGATGTTTCTCTGGGGCTACCGCAAGGGTATGTGATGGGACCACTCATTTTTTTACAGTGTATTAATGACTTACCCAATTTTTTAAGTATTGGAAAACGTACAATGTTTGCAGATGATGTCACTGATTGTCACTGTTCTTTATAGATTTGAGCGCTATATCAAATATCTATTATACACTAACTAGAATACAGTCATATTTTTTTCCTTACTTGGGGGCGAGCCACTAATAGAGTATTTCTTGCTCAAAAGATAATCTTAAAGTTAATTGTTAACTTAACCTGGCTGGAGTCGTGTGAAATATTTTTAGACGAAAACAAATATTAAGAACACCCTGCATGTTTATATGAATGTGTCTTACTTTTGCAAAGAAATAATATTTTATGTTTTGCACAGGTTGAAGAAAAGTATGAACATCATTCAAGATTTGTGCAAAAACTCTTTATCTAAACACGAAACACAATTTATGAGAAATCTCCTCAATATAGAAATCAGTAAAACATTTTGTTCTTCAGGAAGCTTATTACAGTTGACGAATTTATTCACAAATAGTTTCTTTTCATATTTAAATATAGATGACGTGTTTTAATTTTACAAATTCAATTTTTTTTAATTTGATTTTTAAAGTTTTATTTATTACATAATTGTTCCTAGCTGTTTCAGTGTAATGTGCTGTTTAATATATTATTTTTTTTTAACTGTATTGTAAAGGTATTTTTAAACTAATATATATCAATTCTACAATTCCTATCAATGGTCATATGTATGCTCTCTGATACCAAACATCTAGGTAAGCTAATAAACAATTCCCTAGATTCCCTTCAATAATTATCTAAAATAAAAATTAATCTAGCTAAATGTACTAACCTGTTTCTGCAAATACCTACAAAAATACCAAATCACTTTTGAAACTGTGGGAACTCGAAAATTCAACCACAATAGATGAGATCTGATCTATTTCTACATTGTCGATATTTAATTTAAAATAATTTTAATTATACCTACAAAATATTTTACCTGACAAATTTTTGTAAACGTCCGAAACTAAAAATATTTTACTACATTTTTATTTGTCATTATTTATCTTCATCTATGTTTTCCCAAGTTTACGCGTAGGTTTAGATTAAGAATTACTCTATATTTCATTTGTAATCAGCTAGCTATGTGGTAGTAGACTAGAACAGCAACTAGCTTAATATGATATTAATAATTTAGTGCCTCTCTCTCTTCCTTTGTCTTCTAGGCCATTCTTAGTAAACTTGGGATAGTAAAAAATAAATATTTCACATACCTACCGTTTAATAGTCCTAATATATTTTTTTTATTTTACGAAGGTTATTCTTTTTGAAATTATAGGAATGTTAATTAAATTTAATTATATCTTTATTCTCTAAATTACATTTTACAATCCATATTTAATGAACACCGTAAGAAATGAGGCATACGTGCAGCGTTGGACGAATATAATAATTTATAATGCATTGTAAGTTATTAATGAATTAAGTAATCAATAGAAACTTTAATTATCACTGCAGCTAAGGCACAAATGAAACGAATTTGAATTATTAATGCAGATCGACTGTATTGTCTACAAATTAGATTAATTCTCTCTTTAATAAAAAAATATACGACTTGAATATTTCAGTCCTGTAATGAAATAGATGTACTTAAAACCTGCGTTCGTGTCATTATTATCGATCGATTCGTATATTATAGTGTAATGTATAAATGCATAATCCGTTTTTCAATTTAAATAACAGCCTGCCTTTAAATATTGAGCGAATAGGAAACATAACAAATTGTCGCAAACAATGTAAGGAATTTATGTGAAACATATTATATGAAGTACTTTAAGCAATTTATAATATAAAAAGCTCTATTCTGAACCTCCATTACATCTATTTGTTTTCTATTATGATTACTATTACAATTTCCTGTCGCATGAGAAATAAAAATAATAAATATAATGATTATTATGGAACGTATTTCATTTTAATTTTACTGTCATTGTTATTGCACTTGGTTATTGGTATCTACATGTGTGGCTTTTGTCCTGCAATTGTGACAGTTTGCAATCAATTTGTATAATAATATTTAAGAATTTTATTGCCTTAATGGCCGAAAGTTTAGTTGCATTTTTTTTGTAAAAGGTAAATGTAATTAAAATTATTTCAGCACACAATTTGTCATTGAACGATGCTTGTTTATGCCGTCCGGAATATGAGTGCCTTTATTTTGCTGTATGATAAATTGTACCAAACACCACATATTTTACTTAATAATTGTTTTCTCTGACCAGCAGCAAACTAATCTTAAATATGTGACAACGTCGAGCTAATTTCACATCAGAATAAAACGTGAAATAGTTATATGTTTGACTTTTATTGTTTGCGAAACGCATTTACCCTACAAACGTCGCGTAGCCAGAGAGTTTTGACCAGATTCGTCATGAATTAGCATGGCATTTAGCTGGTCATGGTTACTATAAATTGTTCCATTTTTATTTATGTACAGTCACAAATGTCAAGTGAACTAGGTACAGGAAAATGAAACGCACTAACCATAATACTACTATGACTAATAATATTTTCAGGTTAACAGCAGCAGCTGATGGATTGTAATGTTGTCGTATGTTATACTTTGAAGGATTTTCTGGAAAATTTCAATTGTTTACTTCATTAATACTGATGCAAGAAACAAATTACGTATAGTTAAAATAAAATGTTGGGACGTTATCAATGACCTTATCAGGTCGCCTTTTGATCTCTATTTGGTCCTTTTCTCTTGTTAAGATTTAGGTCCCAAGTCTCTAATTCTCTCTCTCTCTCTCTCTCTCTCTAAGTCTCTTAGAAAACACCCTATATAGGGTTAACTATGACTAAGTACAAAAATTTTAATCTCGTGCTCAGGGGGGCCTAAAAAACAATAAAAAAAATATTTCAGAATTCTAGCTCGATGTTTAAAAAATCGGGCAAAACCCTCTTTTCTCTCGGAAAATCGGCGCCTATGACAATCAGTTATCGTCCGAGATAGCTAGATATGTCAACTACTATGCGGTCATTTTTTACTTTGTCAAATGTAGAAACAAGGAAAATAAACATTTTTATGAATAATAATAATACCTAAGTATCTGATAGATAGCAACAGTAACAGGTAATTATTTAAAATTAAGTTAAAATAATTCATTAACTTTTCTAAAATAACCTAGAATATTGCGTTGCTAGTTGCATACTCTTCAAACATCAAAATGGTCAAAGCTTTAAATATAATATATAATATTTTAAGGGCCCAAGAAACATTTTTACTGAACACTGCAAACATCGTCTACTATTGTTAATATTGTTGCTATTATTAGTATTAACAGTAATTCCCCAACAACACAAGAAGTTTAAAAATTTATCGTTGTGAAGTTCACCTTGTACTAATGGCCTACAGATGGCGACATAAGATGCTTTCAAAAAATTAATCTAACTAAATTTACTAACCTGGTTTAATGAAAACATTCTGCAAATACCTAAGTTCACTTTTGAAACTGTGGGAATTCGAAAATTCAACCACAATAAATGAAATTTATTGTTGTGAAGTTCACCTTGTACTAGTGGCCTACAGATGGCGACATCGCATACAATAGAGTAATTAATTTGAAATAATTTTTCAATACTTGTTCTTCTCAAATCTCATTGTTTGCCTGGTTTTTGTTTATTTACAAGCATAACAGATAAGGTGCTGCTTTATAGGAAGTGTGATATGTGCATATTATCGTGTGGCAGCGTAATACCAAAGACGTTTTCCGAGAATACAAAATATGCTGAATCCTCTTTGAACCTCACTGAACAACTGCTGTATAATGCCTTGGCGGTAAACGTGTGGCAGTGTTTTTGTAAATAAATGTCAGTAAGGTAGGTGTTGCTTCACTGTGCTACCATATCGTGTTTTTAATTAAATAATAGACAATCATTTTGTAAATATTTTTTTTTTATTTCAAAGCGACGTAAATTGATAGGCATGTGTGAACGAGATGATCTGTAACTAGTTGACAGCTTTGACTTTGACAAAAGGCCAGTGACGGCGATAAATAAGGGTTTAATATAGTTTTGAAAACAAAAAAAAGATTACGCTTTATAAACTATTCCTTTATATCTTATTTTTCCCTGTCCGTTCTTAAAATATTTGTCATAGTTAACCCCTTTATATAACTATGTTGTTTTTATGAGAGTATACTAGTAATAAAATTATTTTATCTCCAATTTTTTACGAAATTTTGAACAAAAAATGTTCGGCGGATGCTGAAATCTAATAAAGTATTGCCGCGTACCTTGTTCTAAAAGCGCTGCCATAATAATTATGCGTGACGTTTCTCTATGTGGATCACGTATACGTATCCAAATAACCATTGTGTGGTGAGAGCGGCGACATTATTATTAGCCATTGACTTAGTGGGGATTTCTCATTGTTTCGGTTATTATATTGTTGTTCTGTCAGTGTGTGCCGTCGAGATTCTACGGCGCAAGAAATCCGTTGCCAGAATCCGAATCAGAATGTCGGCAGTACTTGTCTGGTCGACCCTTTTGGTCATTGCAATTGTGCAGATATGCAACTGGGTGCCGCGGTTTCGAGGCGATATCCTCGGCCGCAACGTATGTGTTAGGTTATTAATTTTAGGCTTATAGTCAGCCATTGAATTTAGGGCTCAAAGCCTTATATATTTATATCTTATGCTAACCACAAATATTCACCGATTCCGAGATATTGTGCTTCGAGATCAGCCTTATTATAAATACAAGATCTTAGTCACATCGCCCATATGTTCGTATTCTATTACGGTTTAAAGGAAACGTGTACGTACATATTTTAATAGAAACTAGCGCTCTATCTCATTTTAGTTATATGGAAGAAATGTAAAGATAATTTTGATTTAGTTGAACAGTAAGAAAAAGCACTGGTCATATATTTAGGAGTTATTATAGTCTAAGATCCCACTATAAAACGACCTTCATCGAGCTGGTTAATGGATGAAAAGTGTTTTATATTCAAATAAATATGTCAATAAATATATTGCAAATGGGTTGCCTAAAAAAATTCAGTCCAGAATATGATTAATTAACAATTAAAAATTATTATTTGTTTAAACATTTCACTGGTTTGGTTAATAGACAAATTCCATACCAATCGAAAGTATGAAGCAAACGAATTACCTATTTATACTATTTATACCTGCCTACCCAAGAGTTGTGACGAGAAAAAATAGTCAACCTAACGTTTGCATATTCTATGAGCTTCATACTTTCGATTGATATGGAATTTGTCTGTTAACCAAATCAGTGAAATGTTTAAAAAAATAGTAATTTTTAATTGTTAATCATATTCTGGACTGAACTTTTGAAACAACCCATTTGCAATGTATTTATTGACATATTTAATTGGATATAAAATAATTTTCATCCATTAACCAGCTCGGTGAAGATGGTTTTATAGAGGGATCCTATACCATTACATTGCCCATCTTGCGGTGTAGTAATTTTGTTACAGATCCGAATAATTAAAAAAAACTGTGCCCTACATTCTTAAAAACATTATGACTATCAGAAGAGATAAAGGTTTATTATTACATTTTAGAGACTGTAGTTGATTAGATTATTAAGTGAAGCTTAACTGCAATTTAGCTAAACCGAGTTTAGTTTTTGCGAAACATTTCCTCGTTGTTGCTAGGAGACTTAATTAAATTCAGTTTAACTTTCTTTGATAAAGATGCACAAAAAACCTATCCGGTATGTGGAGGTTCTTATTAGCGTAGTATTAAAATATAATGCTGGAATTGAATCCTTTCGATATGAAAAACAGTGAACTGTACCTTATCAATGTGTACCATCCACCGAGAAAAAAAAAATTCATACTACACCAATTCAAGTGTTACCAATTTTTTTAAAAGAATTCTTCGAGGTGTGCCAATGTTTATAATGCTGTACACAATTGTCTCAATGTGCAGTGAAAATAATGCTTTTCTTCTTATTCTAAATGATTTGTCAGCCTGGGAACTGTTATACACTCTAGATAAAACTTGTATAATTATCACATGAACAGAATGATATTGTTTCTAACTTACTGAATCTTTTAGATTATCTCAACAAACAACAATAAATTCGCTGAAAATTTACGCATAAAAACGGCGCCCTTAAAGGTTACATTTCAGTTTAACGACTAAATTTGTAATGTATTTTTCGAATATATCTCAATTTAGGTTAATCGGTTGCTGCCGAGCGATTGATAGATAAATCTCGATTTGTCTATGATGTAATCGAAGTGTTAATGTATAAAATAACATGAAACATAAAGAATGAAAAAATAATCGGGGTTCTATATCGTACTTCTCTATTATACTCCGTTATCCTGATACAGAGCTTCCAATTAAAAAAAAAGTTTATTTGTATCTACTAATATATATATATATATATATATATATATATATATATATATATATATATATATATATATATATATATATATATATTTCGTATAGTACTTAGTACCTATGCATTACTAAATGTTAATATTTTGACGTAAATAACTTTTTTGAACTAAAGCCAGTGGCGTAAATATAGTTTTTATATTCACTCTTCACTCCCTGATCTTCTACGCCAATGGTAAAAAGTATTTTTGGAAAATTCTATTCTATTTTCTGTAAAAAAAGTATTCTTGAGAGAATTTACTAAACTTGTTTGTTTATTGTGCTGTTGGAGCATGTTGAAATTATAAGTTGATTATATGCAATTTACGGAAAAAAAATGGATTGGTCGATATGGTCCAGTTGTTTGGCCAGCTTGATCAACGGATCTCAATCTCCTAGATTTTTCTTTGGAGGTTTTTAAAGGAAAAGTATTAACATTTTATTATCATTACTGCATACCAAGTTTGAAGAAAACATATTTATTTATTTAGTAGATTAAAAAGACAATAATAGTTATTTATGCAACAAGTACAAAAAATAAGTGTTTATTGCACGCGACGTGAAATTCGTCGAACAGGTCGAGTGCAATAAGCACTTTTTGTACGAGTTGCATACAATATTTTTTCTACGTTCATACAAAAACCAAAACATGTTTTATTTAGATGACACTAAGTCTAGGAAAATATGACGTCGATTTGGATGTTTATGTTTGTCGTGATGACAAAACGCTGTAGTAGAATGACAGATGAATGCAATAAACATTTTATTGCACCAGTGCAATAAAGAACCACTTTTTCCACTAAATATAGTTCAATAAAGTTTTGTTAAGAACGAGAAATTAGGGACATTCTGTATAAAAGTTGAATTTGTTTATTATAAGCTTCTCTATAAGTAATCAAAGTGCAACTTTAATTTAAAAAAAAACGAGTAGAGTATCGTCCAGATCCAAATAACATTGTGATCGTTTTATTCAGATCTGACAAATTAAGCATTCATTATTTCATTTATTGTTTTTGCTACCTTATTAATCATAATAAACTATCAAGTTTACGTATCAATTAATATATCTTCTGGCACAAATATTTAGATTTAAAAGGCCTATAGACATCACAAGTTGTGAGTAATATGTCAACAATTAGACGAATCTTCTCGTTGCTGTTAATCTAATGTTAGGAGAACAGCATCCTCTTTGCCTTAATTACTTTTTTCCTCTCCATACATAAACATGTTATAAGGTAAGAACACTTTATAGTACGCACTTAATTTTTAAAGACAAGTAACATGGAGATTTATTAATTTATAAGCCTGTACTTCACGTAACAATAACATTAGCCCGAAAAATGGCTTGACACAATAGGTCTTCAGTAAATTTTAGTTGTCTTTCAATCTTTCTTTTATATTTTCCCATTGTAATTAACTACAAATTAAAAAGTGATAATCTAGATATATGCAGTTACCAAAGAGAACGCAGGGAGGGTGCTCTTGCAGCGCTAAACCATAACCTCAATAGTACCTCATAGCATACCTATTTTTGCAGCCGTCACATAGTCCCTAATGATTTGAAAGGTTAAGTATAGGGCTCTTAATTACATTTCACATTATTTATTGAACATCAAGTAAGTAATTGGAACAAATTACCAACGAAAATGAAGATACAGTATGCGCCAGAAGAATGGAATAAATTCAATAAAAACGAAACAATTATTTTTTGGGAAAAATCCTCGAACAGGTCGATTTTTAATTTAAAAAATACATATTTTAGCGTAAAATGCAATTTTCAAATGTCATTTGTTTTCGAGTAATGACGTCATCGATTTTTTTTTTAAATAGCAACACCATATTTTTTTTCTTGATTCTGAACGATCGTTTAATTCTCTATCAGACGGTACTAAAATTTTGCCCTCTTACATAAGAAAGTTTTCGAGCAAATGACGATTAAATGTTAGAAAACGTAAATCAATTAAAATAAAGCAAAAACGTTATCAAGTTTAGTTTTTCGAATACCATAGTTCTTTTATGGATCACGTAGGTGAAAATCTTTGCAAAGTGTCATTGTCACACCGACTTTCTAATAAGTATTGTAAGCGACATAGAAATTATTATTCAATTTAAAGTATTATGGCACATTTAACTGTTACTCAAAGAATTGAAATTTTAATTCTTATCGGATGCGGCAATATGACTAGAACTCAGCAGGAAGTTGCGATTTATTTAATGAAAAATATCCAGATCGCCCTATCAGCCAATCAACAGTCAGTAAGGTAGAGTCTAAATTTAGAGAAACTGGCAATGTTGTAAATATTCCAAAACCTGGACGTCCAAGCATTAATGAAAATCAGAAACAGAACATTTTGATAAGTATGGTAGATAATCCTCATAATGCTTCACGATTGGTTGCATTAAACAATGACACTAGTCAGAGCACAGTGCTACGTATCTTGAGGAAGGAAAAATATCATCCCTACAAAATTCAACTTGTGCAGGAACTCAATGAAGATGATCCCTATCGCCGGAAAGGAAATAGAAATTTACACCGGCAAATACTTTTTTCAGATGAGGCCACATTTTGTCTGAATGGTACAGTAAACCGTCAAGCTTGCAGATATTGGAGTTTGGAAAATCCTCATTGGATGGCAGAGGCACATACCCAACACCCTCAGAAATTAAATGTATGGGCTGGAATAGTTGACGACAGAAGAGTAGGGCCTTTCTTCTTTGAAGGAACCCTTACAGGACAAAGATATTTAGAGTTTCTAGAAAATTACCTTGTTCCAGCCCTTGCAGTAATTTTTCCTAACGATAGACCCTGACATTCCTGACGATACCATATGGTTTCAGCAAGACGGTGCACCTCCGCACTATGCGCGCTCTGTATGAGATTTTTTGGACAACTGTTTTCCTGGGAGGTGGATCGGCAGACGCGGACCGATAGAATGGCCTGCAAGATCGCCAGATCTTACACCTCTTGACTATTTTTTATGGGGATACTTGAAGTCAAAAGTGTACATTAATAAACCACGTAATTTAGAAGAACTTCAAAATCGCATTCGGGACGAAATACGCAGAGTTACCCCAGAAATCATTCATAATGTGCAAGAAGAATTTCTTCACAGACTTGCGCATTGTCAAGAAGTTGGTGGATGGCAATTCGAACATTTAACTTAAGTATAAAATTGTATTTTATTTTACATACCTCAGAATTGTTACTTTTTTTATGGATAAAATTTACGTTTTCTAACATTCAATCGTCATTTACTCGAAAACTTTCCTATGTAAGAGGGCAAAATTTTAGTACTGTCTGATAGAGAATTAAACGATCTTTCATAATTGCGGAAAAAAAATATGGTGTTGCCTTTTAAAAAAAAAATCGTTGACGTCATTACTCGAAATCAAATGACATTTGAAAGTCGCATTTTACGCTAAAATATGTATTTTGTAAATTAAAAATCGACCTGTTCGAGGATATTTCCCAAAAAGTAATTGTTTCGTTTTTATTGAATTTATTCCATACTTTTGGCGCATACTGTATAATATTTAGACTACAAATAAACTTTGTGCTGTCACTTCGAGTGCAATACTTGTCAACTACTGGAAAAAATCAAATGCATACTCTTAAGAGATACATAATCTTAAGCGCTCCTACCTTATTCGTACTCTTAGCCTTCTGTACCCTATTCAAATGAAAAAAATCTTCAATAACTCGCCATATATTTCTTTACCCTTAGAATGAATGTGCTAGTAAAATATTGTAAGGTAAATTTCGAGTACAAATAAGATTGTCATAGAGTAAGAATTGTCAATAACCAATAAAAAAAAATTGCTGCAAGTGAAAAAGCTAATAAATGTTTTAAATTTAGAAATTCTAAGTGCAACTCAATTGTTAACGGCATCGATGACGCATGAATTATTTTGCAAAACGAGAGGTAAAGTAAACGGGGAAAGATTTCGTCGAGAATTTCCATTCAAGTCCATTCCCGGCACTTCTTTTGTGTATCCTTCTGGGATTTATCGACAAATCGAAACTAAACAGTCCCAGTTCGAAACGCGATATGAACAAGCAATGAAACGCGTGCGATAACGCTTATTAGCGAAACGTTTTGAATATTTTCGTGGTTTGTAGCTTTATGACCGGGAAATATCAGCACAATCAGTGTTAGTGATAAAACAACCATCAGCTATCAGTAAACTGATCACCGAGCTGCGAAATCATCGGTTTTACGGGTACAGTGTGCGCGGCATAGTATTGTAAATATACATTTTAACCCAGAACGTATGCTCATTTCAACGAGAACATTTGCATTTGTTATATTTAGGTAGCTGCACTGTTTTATGGCCTAATTTCAATAAAAATTTCACCAAAACCGTAGCTTTCCAACGAAACTCCTTTGGAAAACGGCCAATTAAATAAATTCATACGGTCTGTCATCGCGCAATCCAGTGTAAGATGATTCACAATCCTTTCCGATGAAAAATGGGAGCGTTTCAAATTGCGACAAATATAAACTCAATAATATTACCATTAACTAACGAAATCTTGTCGATATTCAGACAGAATTTTTGTATGGAAATATGCCTTTTTCATTATACCTACATTTCAGAAAGTATAATTTGAATTTCATGTGTTTCAGAAATTATTAATTATATTTCAGAATAATTAGTTGTAATTCTGAAACTGTAGTTGTGTGCAGATGTAGAGTATCAGATAGAACAAATTGAGCACTTCCAACATTTTTCTAGAAGAGTTAAGGCATTAGATGCGGCTATGTAGTCGAAGATTCCCAGCTAATGCCGCGTACAGACACAGTATATCCTCCAGTAAGGACGTGAGAAAATAATATGAAACCATGATTATTGCCGCATGCATTGATTTTACTTCTTTAGGAAATGGCCACCGTTTGTTTTGTTTACAAGTTTACCTTTATATCGAAATAACCTAGCTTACGTCTAATCTACATTTGGATTTGTACATCGTCTCTTCGTGTGTTACATATCGGTTAATTATGTGAGATATAAGTGGTTAGGCTACTTCCTGCTCAGCCTAAGCGGTTCCACTTGTAGGAAGCGACCTACATTGCAGCAAGTACTTAAATTCAAAACTTTCGCCCTGGGTGTCGCGCCATTAAATCTACAAATGATACTGCAGGAAACTACTCCGCGAACTAATGCCCCGACCGGCATTGAATTACACCTGCAGTATCTGTGTGAACAGCCAAAAACCCTTGTCAGCCACCCCACCAGATATAGACCGGTTTTGGGCTTGTTAGCCCTCATCAATATGGCATAGGTAAGATGAGTACGATTAATTATGTGTATTTGCTTACTGTAATTTCCCCATTAACTTGAAATTTATGCCATTTTGTTTGATGTTTTTCCCGGAACGAGCCGGAAAGGCAACCGCTGGTGTGCAACTTTGCAAACTGCTGAGCTAATTCGAACCTACATACAAATCTTAGTTTCTTTAGTTTTTCTGTGGACAGTGAAGTCAGTTAGAATTTGGTGCATTTATAATATAATAAATTTGTTTAATGTTACAGGTATATAAATTTTAAATTTAACGATCATTCAAATTTGCCGCCTCAAATCTACTCTTTTACAATATGGATTCCACTTACAAGGTCAAATAAATTAGCATCTTATTTCATTACGCAACTAAAGTCTTTGGATACGTGTTCATGAGGACTACTTTTGCTTGGCATATATTTCAGATGTCCTTACTGAGGGATATACACACCAAAGTGTCGACATTTGTGTCTAGATCCCACTACAGCGTGTTCACATTATGTATTAATTTATTTGCGTACAGCAGTACAGAGCTTTTCAATAGTCTGCATGCACTTTTATTGCTGCACTTACCTATCGTGTATTCACACTTGAACACATTAGATCACAGTTCGCGGCTTTAATGGTAATTAACTATATAACAAAAACCATACGGTAGACCGAACTGTTCATTCATAAATTGCCATTTATTTTGTATCTAGAACATTGTGCATGTGTATGACAAAGAAGTCAGAGAGAGATAATGTGAAAATTCCAAATCCGTACTACGCAACATATTTGCCACAAATAATTTCCGAGTGCGTGTTTACAATTCCAGTTGATCTATGAAAAGATAATTCATTATATGAAGAACTTGACAATTAATAATTTGATTAAATGCGCTATGAAAAAACACTGAAAAACCGAAAAAACATAGATTCCGACTATCAGCAACCCTGGACGCCGTAGCTTATTATGTGTAGTGGCGGGACGGATACCCGTACTGATATAAATCAGTGAACACTTGTGTAGAAAAGTAAGCGAGATTGCCATACTTCCCCTACATTTTGTTTTTTGAAATGCAAAGAAATAAATATATTTAAGATGACACATATTACCTTGATGCAAATAGGTGTTAGTATATCTAACTATATTTAAATCATAACTATATGTTATGTATGTTAGAATTAATTAATTAATTTATGCTAAGCACTAATGTAAATATTCAATTGTTGTATAAATGAAAATATCCATATAAAATCTTCCAATCGCTCAGATTAAAAAATATAATGAAGATCTCTGATTGCTTCGAAATCTATATAATCTTTGTAAAAACCACGAAAAACAAGGGAGCGAGAAAATGTTTGGTTAAATAGTTGGAGGATAGCAAAGACAAATAGCTAAGAAGCATTATAAGTTACTCTCCTTCATTATATCTTTATAAAGTATAGATGCTTTCTCATAATTCAGGATTCAGGACTTTCTAGGATTTACATTAGTTCTTTTGTTTTTTCTTTTGACCCGTAAACGTGCTAAGCGTTTTTATTTATATTGTAATTTTTAACAAATTTATGTGATAATTATTTTGTCTGACTAATCTAGCAATAATTTTTGGACCTGTCAGTACACTTGTTCATGTCTCTCGATCCATTCAAGACATATATTTAGACGGAAGTGTACTTACTTGCTAGAACAGTTATAGTGACACAAGTGTTCAGTGATCTAAGTAGACTAAGGACCAAGTCATCCGGTGCATATTATCAGATCTAGAGAGCTTGTCTAGACATTAGTCTCCACGTCTGTACTTAGTTAGTATAAACGCTAGGCCTAGACCTAGACCTCGGCCTGAGAACCAAGCATTGATGCTTTGCAAAATAGAAATCATATTTTGTTTAATAAATAGATGCATACACATTCCATCTCATTTAAGTAGGTAACTTATTTGATTTTTTTTTTATTTTCAGGTAAGTTCAAATTACTTATTGGTTCCGCTGTGGACAAAGGGCTAACAGTGAGTATAATTAGTATAAATTAAGTAATGTACAGCTTAAAGTGTCATTTTTGCTAAAAATGTATGAGAAAAATTATTAGGTAATTACAGTATTTATTGTATCTACCATATATTTGCTTTTGAAAATTTGAAGTAAAAAGTTTAAAGAAAACCATAAATAATAATAATAATAATAAATGACTTTATTCACCACCTACAAAAATATAAATAATTAGCTATTGCAGAGCTTAAAATATGCATTTTGGCTAATGTTTTGTTACTAATTTATGAAGAAAAAATATACTCGAGTATTTAATTTGGCCTATATATACTGTTATTTAAGAATTTTAGATGAAAAGCTTAAGGAAAATTTTATTTAACTATTGCATCACATAAAATGTCATACCTTGTGGCAGTTTTTATCAAGAATTTAAAAGAAAAATTGTACACATATTTACTATTTGTAAATTTTGGGTTAAAAGTTTAAAGAAAAACATAGAATAACTATTGCAGTGCAAATGTCACGTCTTGGGAAATTTTTTATTACAAATTTCAATATATATATATATATATATTTAAGCATTGTAGTCTACATACTGGGTGTCAATTTGAAAACGAGCAGCATTTGTGTAATTTTGAGTAAAAGCCTTAAAATTACTTAAATTAAATAAAGCTTTTGAAATTTTGTAAGTATCCGCATAATCTACGCCAAGAGAAAAATATTTTCTAATGTTCCCCTTTCAAGATTCGTAGGTATGACGTACATCAACTCCCGAGTACTAATTAAAGTCGGATTAAAAGTTATAGAAATAATATTTCAATTCATTATGCCGCGACTCACGTGCAACAAAATTAAAAAGTCATGCCATGCCGGCATATATTCCCTGGTTATTGCAGATTAGTGTTTAATAACTGGAGATGAAGCATCTAAGTTGGCTGGTACGGCGGCGTAATAACTTTTATATGATGGGAAAGTGCTTACACAATATATACGGAAAATTGAAACGTATCGTGCCCGGTCGGCTAAAACAGTCGACAAGCCGGGGATCCGTTTTGTTTTAAAAAGAACCCACCTTCCCACGTGTGTAATCTAAAAAACATTAAATATTTTATTTAATTAGACTATAACCTCTTTTTAATAACCGCCGCTACGATTTCCTTCAAGTCGTGTTTTCGTCGTTAATTTAGTCTCAAGATAAAAGCAAAATAAGAGAGGGGCACTTACGGTTGTGCCGGTCATGTTGGTTCTTAATTAGGTGTAATTACTTCATTGGAAATGCTTGGGTAAGTAGTTCTATAATGTGCAAAATTGTGGTATGATCAAAATTGAATATGGTGCCAAATAGTTGTAGGAACCTAACCAGCAGAAAATGTTTTATAAAAGCTGCAAGAACGTTTAAAAATAAACTTCATAAGAAATTAAGCTTTAAAATTTTTTCTTGATAACCTTAAGTGTGTTCTATAAGTGTAAAAGGGCACCACATAAGTGTAACAAGCACTGTAATAAATTTATTCTATAAGTACTATTATAAAGCACTGAATATGTTTTATAATTGTTACCTATATACTATCGAAAAAAATGGAATAGTTGAGTTTGGAAACCGATATTAATAAAACATAGAGACGAAAAATTTTTAAACTTAGACCATGTACTGCCCAAGTATTACCCTATTGTGTGCTAAAATATCAGTTAAGAGTCTTTATCCCTTTGTTTAGTTATTAATGAAAATGTTGAAATAATCACTGTTTTCATCCTACATATTTGATACCTCTCACTTTAACTCGTCGTAATTCTTTGTTCATTGATAAAAAAAATACAAATTTTTACTGGAGATAAGTCGAACTATTGTCTTTAGTATTATGGAGGTCATATGTCTCAAAAGCACTTTTTTTTATTTTTAAGCAAAGCAGAAGGGAGTGCTATTTCCATAAATATTGCGTTCTTTAAAAAAATAAGAAAAACTGAGAGTAATGTGATAACGAAAGTAACTGAAATATTATCACACAATAGAGTAATAGTGAGGCAATATAATGCTAATAATAATAATATCTCTACCCCTCACTCTAATCACGGAGAGAGAGTCGAAGACTTGTACGGGAGAAGGAGCGGCATATTATTATTAAGCAGGCCGTATTTGCGCCCAGGAACGACCTACGTTGGTAGACCCTAACCAATATTCAGTGCAGGAATGAAGCAAACCTCATTAAATAGTCAAATGTCGACCGGTATCAATCTCTCACATTAACCCAAACTAACATTTTTCCATTCTACCATACCCGCAGAAAGGGTTCCAATCCTCTCCACAAATATAACTGATATACGGTCTACCGGTTGCGGGAATTGAACTCACACCGTCTAGCCATATCGATTCAAGTACTGACGCCTTAAACCGCACGACCACTGACCGACCCTTTATTTTTTTAATATCGTTTTCCAAGCTCGAGGGTCTATTTCATTTATTTCGATAGTAGTTATCACTAAAAGCAATCAAGATATAGTACTACCCATCTAATAATTTTTAATTTCTATATTACTTTCACTTTCAAAAAAGCTTATACACAGTTGCCAAAGGAAGACGTAAGACAGCCACCGAGTACCACCGTAGTATCTATAGTACTTAATCACTGTTGCATTTCAAGTCACCTTTCTGTTTTGTTGTATTCTCTTGGCTGTGTCATTTGACATGTGATTCTTATAATATTCTTGAAGAAATCTTTCTACTAGGTAACTATAAAACAAAAAAAAAACTTATAGAACAAATTTGCTCTATAGCAAAAGTCAATAAACACACCAAGAAAAAAATTCAGCCTTTTCAAAATCAGTTTTATAATTTTCCTCCAACATTCTTATGTCTATGTAATACAGTAGTTCTGCTGTCGAATATTAAATTGCTTTACTTATAACAACATTTATAACAGCCAGTGGCATTTCTGGTGCTTTTTTAAGGCATTTAAAACACTGTCACTGGCAGTAGCAAAAAAAAAATTGCATTTGCGTATATACTGTCAGTGTAAAATCTATAAAGCCAGTTCAGTTTCAAGTGTACTTTTATGTTAATCTCTCATCACTTTCACTTACTGCTTGCTATAGAGATATTTTTTTCAAAAAAGGACTTTTGCAGAGCTTTAACTGGCAGTATAAGATTTAGCTAAGTATTGACAAAAATTCATATTATCATTCAATTTTGAAAATTAGTAACCATCTATGCCATTAGTCAGCAATGGCACAACTAGTGTAAATATTAAGTTTGAAAAAGCCCGGAGCCATAGATCATGGATATGAAAATATTTGGCAAACATCATAAAGGTTGAAAAAAGAAAGAATACATGAAATGTGTCAAAAATTCCGAAAATAAATAGGAAAAAATTGAGACAAATGTAAAACTTTGTTGCATTTCATTTTCAGTTCAAGAAACTCACAATTATGTAAAACAGATAATTTATTTTTAATATAAACAAATTAGAGCTCCATTTAGGTCAAGTGACAACTATGAAATTAATATAATCGAATTGTTGTATATTTTCTTTTGCTCATAATTGTAAGAGTAATACATGTATAACCGACAAAAATATTTAAAAGTACATTTTGTAATGTCTACCTATAAGAACTTTGATATTTTTTAAATTTGAATCTATAGAGGATAGTTTATTTGAAATGGGACAGAACACCCTCAAAACTACAAATCGTGACTACAGTCTCCGAAAATTAATAATTCGAGGTTAATGTACACTGGGATTAAGTTAACTGCGATTTATTTTGTTATGAAATATTAATAGTACAAAAAAATTGTAAATGAATACCAAAATATAATAAAATAATTAAGATTAAGGAAAAAATAATTAATTTTTATAAAAAGATGTAAAATAATGTTATACTGTTAGATTTAAAAAAACTGTTGATATTATTTTTCAGAAATTAGTAGATATTTAAAATACTGTAACAGAATGTTTTTTTTACTTAGTATATTCATTAAAACACATCAAAATGTTTACACACTTATACACGAACTAATTTATACAAAGTCTTAAATGAAAAATATATAAATAATTTCACTTAAACAGGTTTTATTCATTTATTAATACTAACATTTATGATCACGACTTCAATGTACTGTATGTACTGTGAATATGGCAGGTAAGCCTATAAAGAATATAATTTGTAGGACGACAAATTTGGTATTTGTTAAAGAGACGTTTGTCCAATAATGGCCTGTTTTTTTCATCTTAGAACCTATGAAATGCTAAAATAAGGGTTGTTTTATATACACATTCAATAAATTTAGAAACGTTTAAATGGTAAATACCTAATGTTTTATGGTACACTTGTATTTTCTATTGTCAACATTTCATAAAATAAAACAGAAAATCTTTTTTTGTTTTTGGTAGGTACCTATACTTGCAATATACTTTGAATTTAATTTTCACTTTTTCTAGTTTATCTACAATACCAGCCAAAAAGTTCTATTGAAAATGCCGCAACATATTCGTCTAAAACTCTGGTCCAATAAATTGATTGAGAAACTAAATTATACTTAAATACAGGGTGAATCTTAAATAAGTACAAATATTTTAACCAGCAGTATAGTTTTGTGTGTAGAACACATAATTAATAGTTTTTTTACAAAAAAATCAGAAATAAAAAAGTGAAATTTTAAATAAATTTCGTAATTTTTCAGCAGAAAACTTGTTGAGGACCGCTAGCCTAGACAGACCCTTCATACTTTTATGAGTCATAGTGCTGCGACTGAACGTGTGGTTCACAGTGTTGCCAGTATTACACAAATGTCTTTGCTTCAAGGAAGAAAAAATCTCAACTTTTAGCGAATTTTGTCAAGTGTAACATTTTATATTATTTTTTATTATCAAACTGTCATTGACTGTCATGACAGATTATCGGAAGCCCAAGTCAAACTTGTTAACTTCACATAATGCATGAAAATAGCAATAAAATTTGCTAAAAGTTGACATTTTTTCCATTTTAAATAAAAAACGCGTGCATAGTTTTTCGTTATTCTTCATAAAATAACTTAAGGAAATTGTGTTTTGTGTCCCTTTCTAACAGTGTACAATGACATTTAACTTGTGAAATGTGGATTACTGATTAAATAGTTAATTTTTTAACAAACAGGTAAGCTTGTGTGCACGTTTATGTATAATTTTTGAACATTGGACATAGTAATATCACGTAATATCTTCCTAAATATTTTACGGTAGTATTGAACTTGCGGAAATTCATTTTTAATCGTTAAAGTAGTTAGTTCAGATGTTAAAATTTATGTTAATATTGCTGCGTGTCATACTACATACCCAATTTTACTGTACTTATGCTTAAAACAAGTATTTTTAAAATAGAACTATTACGTTAAAGGAAACGTAATATTTATATTGGAGGAGATATGGCAACCTCGCAACAAATCATATGTTTCATTAGGTTGTTGGATAAAAAATCAGCCAGCGGTCCTCAAAATGTGGGTATTTTTTTAAAAAATTAATATCTCCGTAAATATTATAAATTTTTAAAAATGACTTTCACTAGACTGATTTAAATGACGAACTACACCAGCAGTTAAAATATTTGTACTTATTTAAGATTCACCTTGTATATTGTGTCCAAAGTTTAACATATCTAAAGGGAAATATATTTTTTTAAACGACAATAAATGTAAGCAAAAATATTACATAAAGATACAAGTTTCATAAAGACATCTCATATACTTAATAATAGGAGGATGAAGTTAGAAATATAGTTTAATTATTATTATTTTTAAACAAGATTATAAGACCATTCTTTATTTATTTATACACAGAATATTTTGTTTTTAGCTAGTCTAATCTACAGAGGAAATATTAATGAGAATATTAATCCTTAAAATTTTCATTGCCAACATAACTTATGTAATAAAATACATATTCCATATTTAAATAATATTTTGGCGTAACATTCCAGTGTTTTATTAATCTAACAGCCTAATTATCTAAATCTGTGGAAATATGTTATCTGTATAAAAATATAAATTAAGTATATAGTTAAAAATGTTTATTAGAGAAAAATATTTAGTTTGTAATATGTATGAAAGATATTTATTCCAGAATATACAAGGTGTGTCTGAAATCAGTGGGTTAAGAAAGGAAGAAATAATTTCCATTAAGAAACGTGGCATGACGCATATGCGTACTTATTTCGCGTGCTCTATAGGCTGTAGGGTGATTTACGGTGATTATATCTAAATGTCTTATTCAAATCTAGAATTAGCAGATATGGTATTAATTATTTATGATGTGAATATGTTTTTATGCACATCATATTTCATAAAGAAAATAACCGGATCACAGCAAAGCTTTGTGAGACGGTGGTAAATTGAACAGAGTATGTGCAGACCGTTAACAAGAAAGACGTGTCTTAAAGGGACACAGATTGTCGAGAAAACCCGAGCCGCAGAGTACTCGTGATATTGCAAGTAAATGTTTCAAATACTTACGTATGATGTCTATTTCTATTGGTTTTTTAATTAATTATTTCAAAATTTTCTGACTGACTTGACATTAATACTTCACAAAAAAGAGCAAATTTCTAAATTTTTCTTTTGATTTAGCAATATTTTGTTTTGGAAATATGACATTTTAGGACTATATTATTGTACTTAAAATCTTTTATTTCGATGTATTCTAATTATTTTTTGCCAAGCTTTTTGTTTACAGAGGCGCATTTATTAAGATATATGAGAATTATTAAAATTCTTGTTATTTCATTCATGCCGTGCCATAAAAATATGGTGTTAAAATTTGAGTGCTGTTTTCTTAATTGGCTTTTTGTAAACATCGGTATATATTAATACAAATGAACATAAAAATATTTCTTTATCAAGATCAGAATATATTTTAATAATATTATAATACCTTGTTGGAAATGTTTAATTTCACGTAAGCACGAAGATGTTTTTCGTTCAATAAAATAATTACAAATTACATGCTGCCGGCTTTAATTAATGAATTATCATATAAATAATTTAATTGTTACGGAAGGAGAAAACCGCATCCGGATAATTAATATACTATTATTGTTGATAATAATAGCATTGCACAAATATAATAAAATGTTATAAAAATCTTATTATCGCTCTTGTGCTCTGTACGAGCTACATTTGATTTATACTGCTTAGAAAATATTTACTATGTTCTAAGAAATAAATATTTTTAAATAATGTTTTGAAAAATTGTACATTTAGTTTCATTTTGTGCGGGAAAATAGGTACATCATGATTCTTGAACTAAGCATTCATTTATTGTCAACTTAATCATTTCTTATCATTATGTAATTTTTTTACAATTGGTTATGGAAAACCCTGCGCATGTACTTATTTGATGCAGTATAGATCGAGTTTGTATTTATATTGATCTCTCTTTATAATAATAATGAGAATATCTCTACCCCTCATTCTAATCACGAGAATTAGCCCAGAAGTCGAAAACTTGTGCAGGAGAGGAGCGACATATTATTATTAGACCCTAACCACCATTCAGTGCAGGAATGAGGGAAACCTGGATAAACCTCATTAATTAGGGGGGTAGTCAAATGTCGACCGGTATCAGTCTCACACATTGACCCAAGCTAACATTCTTCCACCCTACCATACCATCGTATCCACGAATATAGCTGATGTACGGTCTACCGGCTGCGGGGCTTGAACCCACACGGTTTAATCACATCGATACAAGTACTGACGCCTTAAACCGCGCGACCACTGATCGGCCCAATATTTTTGAGGCTACTTGAAGTTTTTGTTGAACCGAATACTCTATATACAGGGTGTCTGTAAAAGGTTGGGAAATCTCAGAGCTGCAGACACTGGTGATCAAAAAAAGTCAATTGAGCTAAATATGCCTTATCCGAATGTTGCTAGTTTCAAAAATGCAGGGCGTTGAATGCTAGAATTTTATTTTGAAATATATCAATAACCTTGAAACCTGTCAGAGTATTAAAAAAGAAATTGGCACAATTCTGTTTTTGGCACGGTAAATACGAATTTTTAACTAATTTTGTCGTCACTAGTAGAGGGCGCCACGTATATCCTTCTGCCACGTCCGTTGCTTTTCATCCACCATGCCTTAAGCTAGTCCTGCATTGGCCAGTATCGTGACAGACGTTCTTCTGAAACAATGGCCGGCAATTCGGCAATTTCAAAAATTGTAAATTTTTTTTTAGAGAGACCTCCCTATAGAATTTATACTAACGCATTATCTTGTATATTTTCCATTTCTACATCCTAGGAACAATCTTGAACGCTCAATTGGTGGTGGACGAAGAGAAGAATATTTTCGGAACAGAAAAACTGACTCCTTCGATGTTCCCGTTAGATATACAAAATTCGCTTCACACGTTCGTCTTTATATTCGTTGGCCTTTTTCCTTATGTGAGGAAAAAAACTAAAGTAATATGGAAGTTAATAATTGGTCGGCAAGAATTTTATTCCAATTGGACCTAAAAGAAATACGGACCAATTTTATGTTAAAATTTCAAAATATAAAAGACATTATTACCAAAATATACCCTAATTATGTCCTTTATATGACATACTTTTGCCTGAGAGAGACAACATTATATGTTTGATTTTATACATTCTAATAGCGAACAGGGATAGGAAGAAAAAGAAAGACTACTAAACTACAAGTACAGTAGGAGTTAGTATATTTATAGATATTTAGATTTTAATATAATAAAGTCTGTATTTTTGGTTTCCATTCATCAAGTTGTACAACCCAGGAAATTTTTTCGTATAATATCATGACCAAACTTTCATAAAAATAACGCGCCTTATAAATATACATTTTTACTATTGCTTTTTAATAATATTACTATATTGAAAAATAACCTAAAATAAAAACTGAATGTACTTCGTGAAAAAATGTGTTTAATAATCTTTCGTCATAAATGTACTAACTAATATTATCTGTATTAACGTAATTTTAATGAGTAATCAATTAGAAATAATGAACAAAACATTTAGTGTTTATTATAACATGGCCGCTCAAATAAAATCAACTTTGAAGTCAATTTGTCTGTAAGTTTTAACCTAGATTGCCTCTGCCAATGTTGACGTCACAGGAAAATATTATCTTTGTGGTTGAGATTTCCTCCAAATGAAGATATTTTAAGGTAATTTATTACCAATTAAATTATTACTAGGTACCTACATATAAAATTCTACTCTTGGATTTATTTGTGATTGAAAATTCAAATTAAAGTAAATAATATTAGGTATGCGTAATAACAATAACAAAATAAATATTTTCGAACGGAATTCAATTCGAATTTCAATTCACGTGCTCTACTGAATTCATCTGACACGATTACAGTCATAAGAATTCTTATATATGAAGTGTTTATCGATATATTATCATTAGATTGATTTACATAATATGCAGTGTTGGCTTAAATTCGTTTTTTACAACTCTGTAATATTGTGTAGGGCATGGTTTTCACTGCAGATCGCCAAAACACAAAACAATTTCTACGCGCTATTACATGAAGATCTGTCGGAATACATATAACAAGAAGCTTGTTTCCTAAAAAGCCTTTATAAGACACACTTACGTCGAAGTATTATTAACAAGTAAATTTGTACCATAATATAGAACAATATTTCTATTAGGTTAATTGAAATGGTTAAATATTCTTTAGAAATTATCAACAAAGTTGAAAATATGATATTGTAATAAAAATAGAACTTAACCCATTGAAGGATTTAATAGGGCAAAATAACTAGTTATTACCTTATTTTTAACTACTAGTTGAAGACAAAATAAGTTTTACAATTTCGTAATAAATATGTAAATATTTACCTATTGTAATAATTTAAAAAATCCTAGGATATTGAAGACAGATTTCAAGGCGAAATTAAGTAAATTATAACTTCGTCTTAAACGTTATTGGAATGTTAGCATTTGAAAACATAAAATAGGTAAACAATATGTAATTTCGAACTGTATAAATTGACATATATTTAATTTTACTTAGAAATCATTATATTACTCTTAATTAACAAAGTTTTGATTAAAATTTTGGTATTATAAGATTTTGTAACATTGAAGACTATTTTTATGAAGGAAAGTAGTAAATCTTGATCAATTTAGAATTATTTTTCTTGTGTAGTAGTCTATTAGGCTTAAATGTTAGTTGGACTATGTCTTTTTTACATTAATTTGTTCAGAATTATTTATTTAAATATATGTAAAATATCTGTTTCTAGGAATTCATTTCTAATGTTATTATTAATAAATAGAAACTAGAAACAAAAAAAAATTTCTATATCTAGTTGGTATAGGTTTTGTCTTGTAAGTATATTCATTTATTTTATTAAATCTATGTCAAGTATTTCTGCAGTTTGTTCAATCGTGTCCGTAAACAGCAGGTTAATACAATAATTGAAGTCAAATCATAAATTTACATAAGCATAGTGGAGCACTGTAAAAGCACACATGAAATCTGCAAAAATTGGGATGAATGCGAGGAGAATGATGTATATAGAGTTTGTTCAGAATTTATGTTCGCAATTACTACGTAACTCTAAAATGTTAATTTAAAAAAAGCCCGTTCTGTGAAATAAAACTGGAGCGTTTTTAAAAATTACAAGAGAAAAAATACGATATGATATTTTGCATATTTGATGGGTTCGTTTTGTTTCATTAAATTTAAAAATCACATCGAATTTTTGTCTGCAACTGAAACAATGGCAGTCCGCCGAGAATATAAATATATGATGGCCGGTTCTCGTTTGGACACATTTTTTAAATGAAATATCGGCGATATAGATGTGCTTGCCCACATTTCTCGATATGAAACGCAAAAATAATTAAACATTTTTCAGGCATGCGGAAAAAGTTTGACAGACAAATAAAAATGGCCATTTGAAATATGAGTATAGGAAAATGTGTACTGTTATGTTTTTCGTTCTGTGTACCCCAATGGACGCAGGACGTTTTAGTTATTTTTGTATGAAATTTCAATGCGTCTGATTGGCGAAACGACTTTACAATGTGCTTATTTTTATATTTTTTGTTCCGTTTTAATGTATAATCGATAAATAACATATTGTACTGGAATTCGCGTTGCCAGCTACCATATCTGTAAGGTCGTTTGCATCGAAGCGGTTCAGATATTTATTTCTTCTTGTATTCTCAAATTATTCCATCGCATATCTGATTCTTATGAATCTTATTAATAATGCATAAAAATAAGTTAAAGGTTTCAGTTTCTCGAGATATAATTTATACAGTTTTTCGAAATTTTTAATTAAGGTATTACAATTTATAGATTATTGTGTAATAATTTGCTGAAGAGTGAAATGTCTTAGATATTTACCAATTATATTAGATATACCAAATTATATTATTTTTTTTAAGTAGATAGGTAAATATGAATTACAAGTTAATTAAAATTGTGATTTTAAGCAATTCCAATATTTCTGTAATCTATAAATTAGAAGGTATATTAAGACGAGCATGTATATTCGGAAGATGCCTCACGACGTTGTCTCAAGCAGTGGTTATGAGTTGGGTTTAGACTGAGTGTCTCAACAACCCTTCCAAAGCTTTCTATTGCCTCACCAAGGCACTGCTTCTAGCCCATAATTAAAGATTATTCAGACTGAGCGAGCACTTTGACGAGGCAGCCCGATCAAACTGCCGGGGGATAAGCCAGTTGCAGTGGGTTTTTCGGGTAGAGGAACCTTCTATTTTGAATAGGTTTTAGTCTCACTTTTTGGATGCTACTTTTTATCAAGTAAATTATATTTACAGTATGTCATCTTCAAGGGAAATAGATCCCAAAACAATTTTATTAATTTTTGACGTATATACTACGTGACAAAACCCCTTTAAGTATCATTTTATTTTGATAATTTTTTTGCATGTTTGTGTTGCAAGCTTTTTGAAGCTTGTTACAATCGACATTTTTTCCAGTTAATTATGCCTGTACGTAATTTTGGGCAAATTTCCCAGCTTAGTGATTTTAAGAGGGGCAGATTATTGGATTACGTAAAGCAGATTTGTCGTTGACGGTTCTAGAAGGACTAACAGAATCAGGTCATCTGTAGTGACGAATCTCGTTCTTCAGAGAGCCTCTTGTCTATCACACAGTAGGCGCTATGATATGGGATGCTACCGCGCATAGTAGCAGATCACCACTAGAGCATCAGAGCAACATGGCAGGCGAACGCTACATCCAGAAAGTGGTAGATCCATATGTCATTCTATATCTTCACTATCTAAAACAGTATTTTCCAGCAAGGCAATGCTAGACCTCATGTTGCCAGACAAACAATAGCTATTATAAATCAACATCAGATCAACCGTTTACCTTGGCCACCAAGATCGCAAGATCTGTCACCTATTGATCATGTTTAGGACATGATTCGCTGCAAACTGCTGCATAGACATTTCTATGACGACATTTATATGACATTGCAACTGTTTCCGATCTAAATAATTTTGAACATTTGTACTAAGGACATTTCAATCACCAGTCGGTCAAGTCAAATCTGAATAAAATAGCAGATATACATTTCCAAAGTCTGGCAACCATGGACATGTTAATTTTTCTGTCTACCTGCCTTAATACAAGATTTTTTCTTTCTATGTTATTGTAGGAAATATTTGTACTTTCCGAATCCATCCATATTTAGCAGACGATTCGTTACGTATGTATGACGTTTTGATTGTCACAACACCACAGTTGTTAAAAAAGTAAATTTGTGACAGAAAAATACATAAATAAAGAAAAATGTTAGGCCAGTTCACATAATATATTAATACATAGATATCCTTAATTAATGGTAATCAAAAATCTGTATTGTTACAATTGGCCTAATAGTTTTATTATTTTCGTATATCTCTGTCTTGTAAGGAAAGGATTTGCAAATAAAATCGTATTTTGACAATCGGAAATTAAAATGTAACATTAACCATTAAACATCCTGCATTGAAAGATATTTTTTGTGGATGGAATATTTAATAGCGGTATTAAATATTTACATACTTATAAAAATATGTGTCTTAATAAACAAATTATAGTTTTACACAATAATTCTTAATAACAGTATGAAAATCAGTAGAATAGTAATATTCTATTGTGAGACGCGAAGTGACTGCAGCGTTGATTTTTGTCTTTATTTAGAAACTATGTAAATATTATATATTCTAAATGCATCAATCATTTTATTGACTGAGTAAAAAGTTACATTATCGCCATTAATAATATGATTTTTTTAACTTCCGGCCTTTTACTGCACTACTATAGAAATATAACGTCGGTCTATAAATTTATTCCGCCATTATATGTTACGCTTTTAAATTCATGAAAATAGGACATTGTATTTTTAAAAGGTCTTTATATTTTTTATCGCTCCGCGAATATTCCGTTGCGATTTAAAATAAAAATGTATATTTCCATACTTTTTCTATCGATTTTATATTACGGAAAAAGAAATAAAACGCGCTCAAAAAATATGCATCCAATATATAAAAGTGATGCATTCGTTGAAACAAATTTACGGCGAGTTGTTCTCCGCTTTAGTTTTGCTCTTTTTAAAATTAGCTCAAACTGTATATAGAAATGAAATTTAATAATAAATTAAACTCGTATGTCATGTCCTGTATGAAATTCTATCTGTGAAAGAAAACATAACTCGCGTTATACTGATGAGCGTCAACGCAATAAATATAAGCAAAAATGTAAACGTCACCTCACAATAATTTTTCATTATACAGTGATTCAGGATGAAATATAAATGTATTACACGTATGAAAATACGAGCGGATCAATAGACGGGTGTATGCAAAATATAAAAACAACCCTCGCGAGGGGGTGAGCCGCGGGAGGGGACCCTTGCCGTTCTCTCGCGTTGATGCCCCCTCGCGCCCACACCCAGACGTATAGTGACAAACAACTGTCGTTTTTACCCCCTTGTCACCCCGAGCCCTCGCGAAAACTTTGATTGTTGTCGGCGCACTGCACGCCTCGTTCTCTTTCACTGCGGACTTAACCTCTTTCATACCTCCACAATGCCCTCTTCCTATTTATAATTTCATAGTTAATTTGAACGAGACAAAGACCGCTCGGATTACCTCGTCATGTATCGAACGGTAATTAGAAGAGGGAAGAAAAAACGGTTTAAAGCGCTTTCTGACAGACGGATTCCAATACGATCGTTGGATATACAGAGTGTTCCAATAAGAACTCTCGCCGCTGTTTTCTCTATAACGGCAAGAGATGTTTTAGTTTTGTGACTTGTCTTAAATATGTTTCTATCCTAGAAGGTTTATCTAAGCATAGGTAGTTACTGTGAATGGATTCCTTAGAGCTCGCTTCACATCACAGAATAATTATTATTACTAGTTGGAAATGACTTATTGCAAAAAGCGTTTACCGTACAAACAGCTCGTAGCCAGAATTTTGCTTAAATTTACCATAAATTAACATGCCATGCAGCAGGTTATGGTTACAACAATTTGTTCCATTTTTGCTTATGCACACTCACAAGTCAAATCAAAGAAAAAGTAGACAATAATGAACCGCACTAAAATGCTATTAATAATATTATTATATTACTTTTAGGTTATCAGGAGCAGCTTGACAATTGTAACGTTGTCGAACCTTATAGTGCGTTACAGTGTTAACGAGTTTTCCGGATACTTAAATTGTTTACTTCATTACTACTGATATAAAAAATTAATTACGAACGAATAACGTTACAGGAGCTGTTACTTAACTTGAATTATACCTTAGCTTGTAATTCGTAACATGGTTTTGCATATTATAGCCGTTGTATTTTTTGAAATGTATTTGTAGAAAAACTATTCCTTTTAGACATTTTTTCGTAAGAGTTTTTTTGTTGATTTTGGTCAGACAAATGAGCCCTTAAACGAAACTCATATTCCGGACACTCTGTATATGCATTTATAACATAAGGATAAACAATTCATCTTTACAGTTGTATTTACATTTTTTAAGCAGATTACATTGCTATCTAATAAAGCAGCAAAACTCAATGAAAATCCAACTAAATATGAAACTTATGAGTTTTTATAATAAACAAAATAAGAATTGCCTGCCTACAAGAACCTTAAGTTGAATTGGAAAAGAAGTGTCAAAATAATTTAAATTTCATCAAGTTTTCATAGATGCACACAATATTAATATAATTTTTCGTATTATTATATAATTATATTTGCAGATGTTTACAGAAAAATAATTTCCTCAAGGTGAATTAAGTTTTTCATATAAGATTTCCTACATCTAAATTTAGTAGTTTTTGAAATAATTAGGATTAAATAGAAACCAGTAGTGAATCAGTAAATAACTAACTATCGTTATTGTTTTTGAGAATCAAAAGAATATATTTTATAGCAAGTTACTATAAAGGCTACCTAAGAATACCATGAAACAAAATTTGAATTGGCACTTATAGACTATTCGTAAAATGGTGACAAATATCCAATAAAACAGCGAACTTCTTACGGCTAGAATTATTAATATTTCTGTTCTCAAACACAAAACTAGAAGAATCCGAGAAGATAAGCTGTTTCATCAAGATTACGAAATTTGAGAGCTGTGTGATCGTAAAAGGTTGTTTACATTTTAATATGTGACAATGTATAAGCGAAATTATAGAGTCGTCTCCTCAAATTTTATTAAATAAAGTTGAGGAAGTTTTGGAGAATGAAACTGCTAGGCACAAAACAATTTGGGTACGTGAATGGAATAAAAAATCAGATGAATTGCAAGCATCTGCTAATCTTTTAAGAGAATTAGCTCTGGAAGATCCAAGAAAATGACAATCGGTAGTTTTGAAATCCAACGAAATAATTCTCCTATGCTAAATAAGTAGTGACTTTTGTTTACATTGGTAGAGTGAAGTAACAAACCATTAGAGTAACGTAAAATTGTGAATGTGGTGATGAGATTGCACAAGTGTTATGCACTTTATGCTCTCCTGAACTAAATATTATTCTAGTAGTGAGATAGTACGCACTACCACTATACGCTACTACTAACTGTACCAATGTAAATCTTACTTAAGTCTGTCTCTGCTACTTTACGTCATAGCCTAAATAATTACCAACATACCTATGCACAGTGCATACGATAAGAAAATGTTTATAGTTATTAGGGAAGTAAATGTCTACAACGAAGTGACATTTAATAATTCAGAAAGGTGTATAAAACTCCATACACAATTTATAAAAACATGCAGGTACGTTGTTTTCAGTTGGCAGCATTGTTTAGTTTTCACCACAATATCTTACTTATACTCCACCATAGAAGTGACAAGTCCGTTCCACCGGATATTCATCAACAGCACAATGGTTATTTATCATTGTTATTAAGCATTTGTATTAGTTTAATTCACATTGCAAATAATTGATAATTTATAAAATAGATTTGCTTGTTACACAATAATTGCGACTGATTACGATAATAAGGACAATTCTATATATAGATACTTATTTAAACACATCCTTTTGATATTACTTCTTATTCAAAGGAATTTGTGATTATTTCTTTGTTATTGCGAACAAAATTAATATAAATTGTTGGTATATGAGGCATAAATAAATTTTATCGTAGAGACGTGAAATGAAAGAATTTCAAAGATATATTGCGTAATTTAATTTTACATATAAGGGTCGTATTATTAATTCTGTTGAATACATTATTTCCAAATTGGTAATATAATACCTCATAACAGCGGAATACATAAAAACTAAATATGGAAATCGTGATTCATTAGCAATTGGAATGTCTGCAACAGCAAAGGGCGCCAAGATACGTGAGGATAGTACACCGTATTTGTAAAAAGAGCACCTATTTATTATAATGAAAAATACCTATGCAGCTTTCAAGAAATACACTTGGATTATTCGAACAGTGCGCTATTAACATAAAAGGCTGAATTACGGAAATAGCAAATATGACGAATGAACTCCCACTCTTAATATTTTCAATTGTCAGATGTTTTATTCATGCATCTTACTCATTTATGTACATTTGCACATTAAACGCATTATGTAACGTCGGCTAGATTGTTAATACTATTTAAAATAATTGTACAGCACACAACATTAAATATAAATCTTTAATCTTATACGCTTAAAGGAACTCATGGACGCAAACAATCGTAACAATAATCGTTATATCTTTGAATTACATATAATAAAAATAAAAATAAATGATATCCATAACCATAAGAAGCGGCCTTGTTTTGAAATGGAGGTTTTGACTGGGAGATCTCAAGTTTTATTTTATCTGAGTTGTTATAATTACGGTACGGTACTTGGGTAGAGGATAGAAACATCCAAGAGAAGAGGGTTCGCAATATGAAATGATTTGCCTTGCTGTGTATAATATTATTATACATTCTCTGGCTAATATGCAATGCAGTACATTTATTACATTAGTAGGCTGTGTCTGGATTGCCCCACATATATGCCGGGGCTTCGTGGTTACAGATAACTCAGTAGGGTGGAAAACCCTACTCGATCCCCACGCTCGATGATGATATGCGAATCTTCATTTCATCATTCTAAGTGTATATCCACTCGCATGCACGCTGCTTTTTACATTTTGGTCTTTTGAAGTTAAGTTTTACAGTAAGGATTTCACAAGTTTTTAAAGTACATATTATCGGGCGGACAAAGGAAGTGTTCTCTTAATTTTTCCAACGGTATTCTACATCTCTAAAATTAAATGGTTCCAATATTTGAAATACGAATATATAAAAGTTTGTGATCGAGGGAGATGATATCTATCAAAAATTATACTTATGTGGATAAAGGTTTTTAAATAAAAATTAATTATTAAATATTCCTAATTTCAAAAAATTTTATTATTTCACGGAATTGTGTGTTGATGAATAGAGTTCGGTAGAAGCGGATTTTAACAGAGTCGTACTCAGTTCGTTATGACCGTTGCCATTTTAGTTGTTTATCTACTGCACGTTCATAGTACTCAGTCAACTGCATTCTGTAACTGACGTGTTCAAGTAGGTGTAATAATAACCTGTATTAACTATTAGTTTCGGGCATAAGTGAATTTTAAAACGGGCATTAAAGCATTTTCCATGAGATATTAACGGAACTACCTGGTACTATTAAGTATTAAATGAACAATTTTATAATGTATGAAGTATACTATATGTTTACGTTGATATATGTCCAGTCAATTATGCGGTCAAATAAAAAAGCAAGATGTGCCGAAGAAGCTATATGATACAAGATTAAAAAAAATAGCTGATAAGAGTCAAGAGTTGACAGTTGACAAATATACAAGGTGTCACGTAAAGTATCTTACAAACTTTGGGTGGTGATAGTGCATAAAAAATGACTAAAACTCTAATAAACCCGCACCGTTTTGCAGTTACAAGTGAATTAATGCTCACTATTGATAATCAATTCATGGTTTTGTAATTTTTGGTTGGGCGGTTTGGTATCTGGAACGTTATGAAAAAACTAAACTAAGTTGCTCAAAAGTATATTTAAAGTATAACATATTAAAGGTAACGGCAACCAAGTCATATCACATCGCTTTAAACTGTTTATAATAGTGACGTATTAAGAACCTTCAACAAACCTGATTTCTACATTTTACATGGAATCAAGATTACTATAAAGTTGCTACTACCTTTGCTCAATAGTGACCTGCTTCCTACATGACTTTCTAACGCTAGAGAAAATACACTAGCTTTATCCTTTTCGGTATTAGACTACGTTTTATAGAAAATTGAGACAACAAACAGACAGTGCTACAGCTCTTAAGCATTATTGGTTTTCGAGTTGAAGAGCATCTTTAAAATTTCCTAATTCTAAGAATTTTAAAATTCACCTAAACAAAGACCAAGCGTCTTCAGGAGAACTCGTTGTATTGCATCTTAAAGTTTTCCTTTGAAAATAGTTTAAATGTTCTGGCCAGAATGAAACAACATAAATAAATACCTTTTTTCTCTTTTGTAGGCACTATTTTAAACCTCATTGTACATATACAATAGATATAAAAATGGGCGAGATGTGAGATATTGGCATGAACTAAATATATTGCAATTTTGAGGTTATGGCGAATTAAGGTAAAGTGGCTAAACAACGTTATTGTAGCATTGCTAGCACCTTAAAGTGGCCGGAAAGTTTATGGGTTAGTTCAATTGGCCACTTGTATCTAAAGAGTTAGATATTTTTAGTTTCTGCCACTTTAAGTATACATTTTAGATATACATCACTTCAAAGTTCTATTTTCAAAAGCAAACATGTCTGCAGATCTTTGCTTAAGGTCGCCATTTTATAATGAAAATTTAAAAATATTATTACTCATCAGTACCGCATGAAATTGGTAGATTTATACATAATTATTGGTTTCAGGTAAAAAAATAATTATTAAAGGATACATACATAATTTTTTAGTTGGTGAAATTATTTGTGTTATTATTAACTGTTTTTTAATATCGAATTTTCCAAAGGTGCTTGTTTATATTTCAAATTGTAACATCCATATTTGACAGTAAACTTTCAATCGTGCTAATTTTATACATTGGGATTACTCCAATTCTATATAATATGTTGCAATATTATAATAATTATTATTTTTCTGTAGGAAAGATACCGAGTTACATACGAATATTTAGCCAACAAAGACAAAAATATCTAGTAAACTTTCTCCGTTTCTCCAGTTTTCCTTTTAGAGATGTCAGCCACATCTCTCCACTTAAATCTCGCCACGTAAATACAACGTAGAAGATGCAAATACGTCATTGGAACATAGCTACCTCCAAAAAAGTGTTTGCCACTTTAGTCACCTCTACGTAATAGAACCGTATCATGTGGTAATGATTTTGGCAATTCACTTTAAACTAATTAATTGACTAAAAATGCTACTTAACATAATGAAATTTTCAGGAACTAGTCAGCATTAGTGTCAATAAATAGTGTTCATACATATCAATAAAATTGAGATGAAGTGTGTCTTTTTATCATTTTATTTTATGCTAAAAAATATTCTCTACAAAGGTGTAAGGTATATTATAAGATTTTTAGAAAGGCTAGCGAATCTAGACGCTTTTTATATCGTATTTTTTATGTAGAATGTTTACTTTTCTAGTAAATTTACAAAATGCAGAGGGATGAGTGTTCCAGTATTGTATATGTATATCCGAATTTCAAAATAGTAGAAACTGACTAAGTTAGATGAGTAAGGGGGGTGAGGGTTGTTGAGGTCTAAATTCCATAGACGTACTACTTGAGAATAATTTAAAGAACACAAAATTACCGATGGTAAGTTAACGTTGAGTAAACTTAGCACTTTAATAATTTATTTTTGTGTTCTTTGTATCCTTATCAAGTGGTACGCCTATGGAATCTTGTCTTCTGGAACTCTCACCTCCCTAACTCATCTAAGTACTGTAAATTAGTAACTAAAAATCTGGTGATATTTGCTGCGCACCGCATCACGTCAATATGAAGACATAATCAAAGTGATAAAATAACTGTAGAGCATCCATAAGGAGCTACCCGAAGTGACACATTTTTTAATTCTACCCGCATTTTGAACGCGTCGTGGCGTATCGTGTTATACTACAGACAAATCAAGAAATACCTCTTTTACATGTGGTTTTGGACCTCTTGGATGATAATCCCGATTTAATGATACATTTAATACATTCATCATCTATAATAGTAACAACATGTATTTAATAAAAAAAGAAGTGCATGGTTTTATTCTGGGAAAGAAATTATTTCAGTTCGTCGATAGCATGAAGCGTTAGGCTTCGGTACTAACTCTGAAAGGTTAGGTCAGCGTATTGAATAATTTAACGGTGCCATCAATATTTCACCATAAAAGCCGGCATTTTTTAGGAGTGCTGTGCGTGAGAGATGGAACCGAGGTTAATTCAATCTGTGTGCGTTGTGCAGAGTGGAGGATACTTTTTGGTCCGTTTGTGACGAGTACAGCGCCGCTAAAAAATCGCGATAAATCGTAAAATATTTATGAAAATACGGGAATTATTTACACGCACTGCTTTTTTCAAATTTACTGCGTTTCCTGATCGATCCGCCGGTTTTTCGTCCTTTTTCTGTCTGGAAATGAATCGATGTAAATATTTCAGTTTAATAGCGGCGGCGTAATAAGTTTCAGGCAAAGCAATTTCATACAGAAAATATGGAAATAACAAAAATAAAATTGGATTTTCTAACAAAAACGAGCACATTTTTAAATGTCATTCCGATGTAGAGTAAAACTTTTGCCTTTAGGATATATAAATTGTTTCAAACTGTATGGGGAATAATATTTGAGCGACGAAGTTTAGCAGATAAAATGTAATAAAAATATGCATAATATTGTAATCTATTTTAGAAATATATTGTTATTGGCAAATTTAAAAAAGCTTATTTTTTCAGGAATTATTATAGTTTCTTAATTTTTTTACAATCTACACCGAAAAAAAATTTGGTGCCTGTAAAAAAATGTTGTTTAATGGAAATAAATTATTTGTTTGCATAGGCCCAAACTAGTATATTATGCAACGGGATACGAAACGAGCCGAAGGCGAGTTTCGTATAGTTTATGCGAGTGTATTAATAACCATTACATGAGAGTTGCATACGCTATTTTTTCTACATTCGATAAATAATCAAAAACCATAAATTTTATATTTTTATTGAACACAATAGGTAACAGTAATTATTCGTATGAACTGTATTTTCTGCTTTCTCCGATATGTGTGGAAGAGTCGATGGTAATTCTTCTATATCGCTGATATCAGACATTTGATAAATTATCGAAGTTTAGCTAGGTATCTACGAAAATTTAATACGTACTGATTATGAGATCTAAAATAATTACATAGGAACCTAGGATAAACGTCAAATGCACAGCATGCTTGATTGAAAAATTATGGATTTCTATTGATTAAAAATCTGTATCGTAATGGGTATCATTATGAAACGGATTATGGGCATATAAGTGCATTGTTATAATACGGGTGTAGAAAAAAATATTACAGTTATTTTATATAAAAAGGCATTTATTTCCATTAAAAAACATTATTTACTTTTCAATGATGCACATCTAGTGTTGATTTGATTATTTTTGTATATATTATATAAATTTTGTAATTAAAAGCACGTTATTTAGGCCAACAACTTATTGGTCAAAAATTTCAGGAAAAAGCTGCGGGCTAATGCCCCGACCATCATTGAATTACACCTGAAAAATCTGTAGCAAATAATCATATACCAGTTTCGAGCTTATTAGCTCTCGTCAGTACACCACAGGTGAGTAGCGAGTTAACTGACGACTCACCTTGGCTGTTCATGTCTCTCAAACCCGACATACCGGAGTACGCGAAATATAGTACAGTTACATCTAGCGGACACCTACTGACAATTATTTTTTGTTTATAGGAAACAACTTGAATTAATCCTTTCACAAGTACTTTTTTGGACGTTATGGCTATATTAGGAAATTGTGTTTTTTTAATTTATGGTTTTTCGAGAGATTATATAACCCAATTAAACCCCATTTAGGAACTTTTTCAAAAAGAATTAAAAGAATGTGGGAAAGGAAAATATGTTTCCTTTTCCACATCCCTCAATTAAAAATATGCGTTTTTTTGAATTAAATAAAATCATTATTTGTTTCGAAACGCGTATTCATTTCTATTAAAAAACATTTTTTATTTGAAAACCTTATTTTTATACAGCTTTGAACAAAAATATATTTATTTGAAAATCATTTTTTTAAATTTGAAATTTTTGTACGATGTTCTAATGGAATAACTATTGGTTTCATTTAAACAAATACTCCTCAAAAAAGATTAATTTCTTAGAATGAATTATGTGTAAATAAATTGAATTGTCTGCTGAAAAAAAGTTTTTCTTCAGTGTATCTACATGATTTTCTAATAAGTAATAGTAAACATTTCTCAGATGTGTGCCTCTATTGAATGATACTGATATTATTAGTGGGTGATACATGCGTGGGAACTCAGTAGCGTCACTAAGAATTTTAAATAATTTAACACTCTTACATATATTAAGCATAATGCGGCCAATAATATTTTAATACGTTATTCAAGTATATTTTTGCAAATCTGATATGAAACAGAGGAAAAGAAAGTGTCTATAAGTACATTTAACAATTTATTTTATGTAAATTATATACAAAAAATATCAAAAATCTTATGTAACTTTGAAAAATAACAGTATATCTCATTTATTTTACACATACATTAAATTTATGACTTCCTTAATTATAATTAAACTACTCCTAATCACTATCACTCAGTTCTTCAGGTTGTTCTTGTTCAGCTCCATTTTACTCGGCAGCAAGTCGACAAACGTCCAACTTTGTGCTATCTCGTTGGTTTTTCGATGCTTAGATCTTCACTGCTTTTGGAAAATGGTCCATTTGATGTTGAGGGTATAGCAACTTGAACAGAAATATTGCTAGCACCTATTATGGCTTCTCACTTCATTCTTAACTAAAATTATGTCTACCTTTTATCAAGTTTTGTATAAATTTTGCTACATTTTTTCTCCGACAAATTTTTATATAGTGACTGAAAATTGTTATTATTTCATTTTTCCTGTTATGTTGTAAAGGTTTGAGGATAAATATAGAATAATATGGATTTTCTTAAGTGATAAAATGTATATGCGAGAAGATTTCAAATGCGTACTACAATAGTATTTTTTCCGTTGGGAGTTCTGTGCGGGATAATTGAGGCCGATTTCTAACAAATTCTAAAACCGCTAACTCAATTTAACGAAATTGTTTTATTTTACATTATTATCAAGTATCAATAAACTTTGATTTTAAAAATATTGTATATTATTATGCTAAATGTCCTTTAAATGAAGTATATACCTCGGTATATACTAGCAGTATTTCTTCTTTCGCAAGACTTTCCTTAAAATATTGTCTTGCCTTGTCTAGCAATTCGAGCTGTCAAGTCTTGTCTTGCGATACCAACACAAGATCAAGAAAGAGCGAGCCAAGATGTCAACACTAGTTTGTAGGCTGTAAGAAATGTCAGGCATTACAATCGAGATATCTAGATCTTACGAACTGTGACAGAAAAAGAGGTAATTTGTTACTTATACTGTTCCAATAGGGTAGGTAGTAAAAGTCATAAATAATGATAAATGTTTAATTTATTACATCTGAGGGTGTCGATCGCAATGCCACCTAGGTTCAGATGGCCAACAAACATCAAAAGTTGTCATCATACGTGAAACCCTACTTTAACTATTCACATGTTTATACTTATATATTACTTATATATTTCAGTATATAAATTCACTTATATATTTTTGTTAGTTTTGTGTGTAAATTTGAATGTCTTTTCAAATTCAAACTTTATTGCCCAACAGAAAATTCCATTTACAGGACAGAAATTATAATACATAGAGAGAAACAATAAAATAAAATAAATTGCGAGTAAATACATACAACAGTAATAATACACGTACATAAATGTATAAAGATATATAGTAAAATAGCATAAATAAACTAATAATAACTAATTAAATTAAAATTGTTGAAACCTCTCCTCTACAGCCTTTATCACAGAGTTGATGGATGAAAAATTTATGGCTATTTATGACGACTTTTTAAAAGTGTTGATACTAGCTGACGGTAAATAAAACGTTTCAATTTGCCTAAAGTTAAAACCAGGAACTCTATAATTAAAACATTCTAGTAAAGATATACAATCAATATTATTGTTAAATAAATTAAATAAAAATAGTATGCTGTTTAGAATACGTCTAAATTTGAACAACTGAATATTGAACCTTGATAATAATAACTCATGATTATAACCTCGGTCGGGATATATACCACCTTTTTTAAAAGAATAAACTTTAAGAATTTTCTTTGTATGGCTTCAAGCGACCAGATTAAAAAACCATATTCCAGTTTAGAACGTACTAATGAAATATATAGCGTTGTTAATGCATCAATATTAGTGAAAGAGTTACAATTCCTCATAATAAACCCTAAACTTTTATACGACGATTTCCATATATTTTGTATATGCTGCGAGAAACTCAGATTTGAATTAAACAGAATGCCTAAATCTTTTATTGTACGCTTCCTCTCCAAAATAACATTATTTAACGAGTATATAAGGTAGGATGATTTTTTCGCGTATAGTTAACAACTTTACATTTAGAGATATTTAGCGTAAGTTTAAAAGTATCACACCAATTTTCAATAATACTTATTTGGGATCGCAATAAGTGACAATTATCAATGTTATTAATTTTGTAATAGATTTTTAAATCATCAGTAAAAAGGAGTTTGGGACATTCAATTGTTTTAGTAAGATCATCGATGAATAACAAAAGTATAAGAGGTCCAAAGTTGGACCCTTGAGGAACACCAGAAGTGGCCTCAAATTTATGAGATTGAAATCCATTGAAGGCAACGTAGTACGACCGTCCTTTTAAATAAATTGATAAGAATTGAATTAAATTATTAGAAAATCCATATTCAGCTAGTCTCAGTAATATAATACTATGGTTGATAGTGTCAAAGGCTTTCGAAAAGTTCATATAGATCACATCAATCTGACCTTTGGAATCTAGTACGTCAGCTATATTCTGTGTTACTAAAGATAAATTAGTTATAAGTGATAAGTTAGTATAATATAGTGATAAGGGGATAATTTTTAATGGACATATAAATGAAATCGTATATGGACCTCTCAAAAACTTTGGAAAAGTTAGGCAAAATGGAAATCGTGAAATTGCAAGGTTCGAAGAGCTAAGTTAAATAAAATTGACAACGGAGTCACTAATACACGTGAGCAGTCTTTAACCAAAAAACTGAGAACTAAAGCATGACCAGCTGTTAATTTGTTTTTAATTTAGAAATTTAATTAAGTATCACATTCTCAGAGAGGTGTTCAACGTTAATATATGGCAAGTTGTTAAATTTACTACTATATTGTGTGGAAGAATCAAAATTATCTGGAAGAAAAACACTGCTAAAATATTATGAAAAAACATTAATTATGTTTTGAGGGGAATCATAAAGAACTTGATTTTTATAACGCATCCTTCCAGGCAATCGTGAAACTCCTTTTTTATTATTAACAAATGCTCAAAATTGTTTACAATCAGCCAATATATTACCCTCGATATTTTGTATATAGTTAAAGTCTTAAAGAGGTAAATGTATTATCTTATTTTGTAAATATTATATAAGTAGATAGACGACTGGGAGTCCCCATAAATCTTATCTTAGGGTTTTGTATAGTGAAAAATAGCAGACATTTGTATCCAATAAATACCTAGATTATGGGACAGCAGGCATTCACAAATAGTCAGTCAATAACATCGACTCATATTGTGAGGGTGCCAAACATAACCCCAAGTAATAAAATATTAGTACACAATATTTCTTAGGTACACTGCCAAATCACACATCTCCAAAGACTTATCTGATGTGAAGCTTACAAAGACAGAAACTTATATCAAATTATGGTAACTTTTGACAAGTAACTAGAAAAACTAGTTCAGTTGCTCTCATAATCCTTGGCTTAATCTTTTTATGAGTATTCAGCACTGCTTGCTTACAAATGTTTCTAATATTGTAGCCTTATTTTCGATGACGCATGGTAATGACTGGAGGCTTTGAACGTTGTTACGTCCACGTAACATTGTATCATCACTTCATCAGTTATTTGCACTCGTCAAAGCAACTGAGATCATAAATTGAGCGTTAAAATATAAAAGAGGTGTGTAGAAGACTATTAGAAGTATTTTGTGGCTTGCCCTAAGGGGATTTTCTCATTTAAGCCTACCATTCTGGGCGACCACGGTCGAGTTGACCTCGTACCCTTTGCCGACTGATGTCTATCGTGCCGTAATCGTTGTGAAACTCCTTTTTTATTATTAACAAATGCTCAAAATTGTTTACAATCAGCCAATATATTACCCTCGATATTTTGTATATAGTTAAAGTCTTAAAGAGGTAAATGTATTATCTTATTTTGTAAATATTATATAAGTAGATAGACGACTGGGAGTCCCCATAAATCTTATCTTAGGGTTTTGTATAGTGAAAAATAGCAGACATTTGTATCCAATAAATACCTAGATTATGGGACAGCAGGCATTCACAAATAGTCAGTCAATAACATCGACTCATATTGTGAGGGTGCCAAACATAACCCCAAGTAATAAAATATTAGTACACAATATTTCTTAGGTACACTGCCAAATCACACATCTCCAAAGACTTATCTGATGTGAAGCTTACAAAGACAGAAACTTATATCAAATTATGGTAACTTTTGACAAGTAACTAGAAAAACTAGTTCAGTTGCTCTCATAATCCTTGGCTTAATCTTTTTATGAGTATTCAGCACTGCTTGCTTACAAATGTTTCTAATATTGTAGCCTTATTTTCGATGACGCATGGTAATGACTGGAGGCTTTGAACGTTGTTACGTCCACGTAACATTGTATCATCACTTCATCAGTTATTTGCACTCGTCAAAGCAACTGAGATCATAAATTGAGCGTTAAAATATAAAAGAGGTGTGTAGAAGACTATTAGAAGTATTTTGTGGCTTGCCCTAAGGGGATTTTCTCATTTAAGCCTACCATTCTGGGCGACCACGGTCGAGTTGACCTCGTACCCTTTGCCGACTGATGTCTATCGTGCCGTAATCCGATGCGGCTTGTTTGCGGATCCCACTGTACTGCATATGTGTTTGGTGTACAATTATTGCCGGGCAATGCGATGTCATATACACAGTCGCGTATGTGCGTTGTCGATGGAAACTATCCGGAGCTCTTGGGTGCAGCGCCCCAGGCCGAGTCGTGCATCTCCCAGACGTGGAGGCGCCCCCATGATTCGCATGGGTGTCCGCTATGGTCATACCTATTTGCATAGCGCATTCAATACCTATTGATCACGAGCATTTACTCTCTCATGATGCCGTGAATTATGGTCGGCCGCTATCTATTTGTTTAGCTGATTAGTTAGTAACATTATTAGATCACTGCGATACCTGCTAATCAATTAATTATTTATGTATGATCCGCCATTGCTGCGGCTCCGCTTCGGTTCGTTAATTTCAAGATATTGCCATTGCATTGTGATTAGTTGGATTTGCTCCGGTTCGGTTTTGTCAACTTTATGGTCGGGGGACGTGGAGGGTAGCTAACCGCACGCCTCGTTATGCAGGCCCCTATATGTGCTCAAGTCATGTGGATATTGATCCAAGGGGCAGCGTTTTTAATCGACAGTTTAATTTATTACATGGAGCGAAAGCGTTCGCATTTGTCTGTGTTGTGACCTGATCCTGATGCCATTTTAGTCTTTGGTCAGTGGTCAAAGAATAGAGTAGTTTTTCATTATTTTTTAAATGTTTTCAGGTTTCTCTAAAGTATTTAACACATATTTAATAATAATTAGTCCGGCAAATACGACTCCTAATATAATAATGCCTACACTTTTCCAATCAATTCGCTATCCGCTGTTCGTATATGCAGGGTATTATAGAATGATGTTAAGAAAATCTCGGAGCAAGTTCTATATTTAAAAATGGGAAATGCCTCGTTTTCGAGATATAGGATGTTTAAAACCGGAAACTCGGAAACCGATCGAGATATTGAGGTAAGATTTGGTACACAACAGTGAAAGGCTACTTTTGCGTGTTTAAATCTATCTAATATACTAGGGTCAGTGGCGTTTCTGTCGTTTAATACTTATTTTTAGCAAAAAGAAATTGTACGCTACTGATTTTTGGACAAATTGGTATCGCTCTTCTAAAGCCAAGTTAATTCTGCTTAAAAAGTCTCTCTTGGAATTTTTTCTCCTGGCGCACCGTTTTCGACATAAATATTAATTTATTAATCATTGCAATGCAGAAATGATCTTCAGAAACTTACATAAAAAGTATTTGGCGTCTGTAAATATTAGACTTAAATTTTGTGTCAAAATGCAGCAAGAGATTATTGTGTAGGTACCATATAGGTTTCTTATAGCTATACTACAGAAATTGTATAATGATTATACAAGTGTTTTTATATTTATGCTAATAAATATTGCTATTAATGCAGAAGTTGTTTATTGTTACTTCTTTGAACAATTGATACAATTATCTTTTCAAATTGTGGTAATAATTCAGTGTTACTTACCCAGGTTTACCCATACAAGTTTTATATTAATTATTAAAAGTGTGATATCGTCGTTGACACCGTAATATGTGCTATGTTGCAAATCATAAAATGTACCAAATTGTTACATGGTAGGTATTACAGTGCTAACGAGGAATGCAGAAAAATGCAGGAAAATACCAGAGAGGTACATAGAAAACACATTTAGTGTGTAAAGAAATATATATTTTTTTATAATTTTATAAATACACGAAACTGAACATTACATAGAATTCGAAGCACTTTTTAAATTTCTGACGAGGTCCTGTGTTTGTTATTAAATATTGGTTTATTGTTTCGTCGTATCGTAGACCCAAGGACAATTTTTATTTGAAAAAAAAAAAATGGAAAAGCTGTCATGAAATGATGACTTTTATGTATTCAAAAGGGCGATATATTTTTAAATTGGAAAATATGATTATTAAATAATATGAGCAAATTAAACAAACTTTCATTTAGTAACAAAATTTAGATAATGTTGTCTTCTAGATACAGGGTGCTGCGTAGTAATATATATATTTATGTATATCATTATATTTTATTAATTAATTTATAGTTTTTAAAGTTTCTAATTATCTATTGTACATGTAAATCAATTTTGAAGTAAAAAAATAATAGTGTTTATCTATAATTATAGTATGCACGAACATTTCGAAAAAATTGAGAACAATTAACACCTGCCAAATAAAAATCAATACAGTGTATACAATTTGAAAAAAAATAGTAGGTTTTTTTTAGTAATTGTTTATTTTGGAAAGCTAAATATTCCTGAACATAATATCTACCTATTTAGGCTAGGCGGTCGCGGTCTAAGCGCATCGTGAAGAATCTTCTAATGATTTTAAATGTACACGTTTGCATTAGTAGGTCGAAGATTGGACTCGCCCAAAACTTTTTTAACAGTTTCGGCCAGTTGCTTCAAATAAAAGATCTAATAAAATGCATATCCACAGAACATATTTTGACACCTACACAGCATAGTAGAAAAAGTCGGAAGCGCATAGAGAACTGATTTTGTAAAAGGCCGAGATCAGCTCGGCACAGAACGGTATGCGATGCGCCTAGACCGCGACCTCATACTGCGTTCTCATCTTTATGGTTAATAGTTTATTGGTGTGATATTATTGTTACAATATTTTTAGACCATTTATTTATCTCTTCATTTAAAAATTTTCCAAAGTTAAATTTTATAAATTGTTAAGTTGTTAAGAGATTTTTCCACACTTCCCTTATTTATTTTAATATTTATTGTGATAATCATATTCTGCAATGTCCTCACTTTTTAGAGAAAGTAAACATTTATTGGGTACAGTTAAATAGGTAAATTAATAGTATGACTTATTGAACTGTGTTTAATAATAAACCAATTGGCGCAAATAAATATTTCGCGTTTTAACACATTGTACGGTACAACAATGTTTAGTGTATTACGGCATAATGTTAAATAAACCGTTTTTGCAGAATAAAATACCACTGGTCCACGATTAATATCGGCGCTTTAACAAATTGTAACATTTGCCGATAAATTCTGACAAATTAATTCATGAAAAATTGAAAGTGTTGGTGATTTGCGCCACATATTATCACTTTACAATGAAATTATCTACTGTTTTAACACACGCGTAAATTGAAACTAATTTACCAATTAAATTGGTGTTTTAGGCTTTTGCGGTTCGTTTCACTTTCAACAGTTAAGCGTTTTTGTTTAAATGAAAGTCAAAAGAAGTCGAAAATAAACATTACTTCGTAAAAGTGGTAATAAATGTATATATTATCATCAAGTACATAATATGTACATTTATTTGCAAATATATGCATATATATATTTCGTTTCTTATTAGTTCATGTTATTTTTCAGGTTTCTTTTAAAATAATTTGATTCTTCAAACACTGTCACACAATCTTACCTCACGTTTTCTTTAGAGAAAACCTCCTTTCTTTTTTCCTTGCATTTCACTTGAAATACTTTGTTACCTGTCTTCTGCTCTCCATTCTCACTGTATATTCTAAACTATTTTAAGTGTTGCAAATTAGTTATATTCTTAACTCCTCTCTCATTATGATTAACAACAAAATGTAGTTATTTGATCAAGTGCAAGTTTACACAGTTACTTAAACATATATTAGGGAGGCCTTGCAAAACAATAAGACGCCGTCATCTTATTTAATATTGTGTATTGTCAAATTATGCTTAGATTTTTTAAAAGATTATGTTGAAATTATATGGAAGATTGATTTTCAACGTCTTTCGGAGTCAGGTTCATTTCAGAAAGGTCCAGTTCCTGGAATACCTTTGATTTGACCCAAATACTAGTACTAGGAAGATCGCTGCAAATATTAATGTGAATCATAAAATATTGTTGGGTCCGTTCTGAAGCATCAACAATATCACATACAAAGGGTTAAAAGCCTTGCTGCCGCAAAACCATCTTACCTCACGTTTTCTTTAGAGAAAACCTCCTTTCTTTTTTCCTTGCATTTCACTTGAAATACTTTGTTACCTGTCTTCTGCTCTCCATTCTCACTGTATATTCTAAACTATTTTAAGTGTTGCAAATTAGTTATATTCTTAACTCCTCTCTCATTATGATTAACAACAAAATGTAGTTATTTCATCAAGTGCAAGTTTACACAGTTACTTAAACATATATTAGGGAGGCCTTGCAAAACAATAAGTCGCCGTCATCTTATTTAATATTGTATATTGTCAAATTATGCTTAGATTTTTTAAAAGATTATGTTGAAATTGTATGGAAGAATGATTTTCAACGTCTTTCGGAGTCAGGCTTGTTTCAGAAAGGTCCAGTTCCTGGAATACCTTTGATTTGACCCAAATACTAGTACTAGGAAGATCGCTGCAAATATTAATGTGAATCATAAAATGTTGTTGGGTCCGTTCTGAAGCATCAACAGTATCACATATAAAGGTATAAAAGCCTTGCTGCCGCAAAACCATCCTGCTCGTTTATAATTTTGCCACCGTATTTTGCAAAAATTAAACCAAAATGATGACTACCGCTGGCATATTGTTTACCTACGTAGCTAAATTTTCCAAAGACGGTATAATGAATTTCCAGTTTGACTGCTTGTGAATTTTGAAATGAAAGATTCGGTAATAACATGATTGGACGGGGCACTCAAGAACCAGGTCAACCTTGTCAAGAAATTATAGCTGGTTGTGATAAGAGCTACTCCTAGGATTGTTTACACGCGTTCGAGCTGCAATTTCAAGAAGATCTGAAGCATGTATTTTGGCTGAAGGTGGCCATTTCCAACATTTTTTATAATAAAATCAGGTAATTCCGTTTTTAATTAATTATTTTGTGATTATTTTAAGTAATGTACTGAGTATCGTAAAAATGCACTTGACTAAGTAAATCAATTTTGTTGTTATTCGATTTAAAATACAAAAATATATAAAGAAACAAAAATATAAGATAGGATATAATGGCTTATATGATGACCTATTTTATTTGTAACATTATACAGGATGATATATTGTTTTTTTACAAATAATGATTGATGATACCCACGCCTCCGTCATTGGTAAGTTTCTGAAGCTTGTAATTTTTTGCTTCATACCTACTGTCGTAATAAATATGCACACCGAATTTTGACACGCTGCAGCTGGACAATGGCTGTCCTAAGAAATAGACATAACAAAAAACCCTTATATTAAACATCCTGTACGTATGTAATGCTCATCTACTTTTGTTATGTTATGGTGTTCCATAGATTTAATATAGACTAAGAGGTGTACCATTTTTCATAATGTAACAAGAGTCTACTGCAGCGTGTTATTTATGTTACAGTATTGATCAAACTGATTGGAAACGCAGACAATGGGTAATAATTATTAATGTTATATTACACCTTGGCCACGATAACGATCTATTTACATTTGCGCGCGGCGTTACGTAACAGGACACAGAGAAGAAGTAGTAATGCGCGTATAGATTCAATTAGTTTAATACATGACAGTACCGACGCATTAGTTACGTTGCTCTGTTAATTAGTTGATTAATTAAATGATTAATCAATTGATCGATCTGCCGGGTAGTAGTAATTAGTTTTAATTGAAATCCCGAGTCATTAACATAGGGCTAGGTCCTGATAAGCTATTTTGGCATCACGAGACCGTCATTCAGCGCGGTCAAGTTGCCTGCCGGATTCAATACATCTAATTAAATTAATATAATTATACCTCATTATATCAAGTTTACTATTCCATTTTGTTTGCGCCGAAATTACTTCATTTCATAATTCGGCATCCAGTCAAGGACAATATTTTAATTAGCCCGTGTAATATGCTATTTAATGGGAGGCTAAATTACGGCTACTTATTTATGCCACCCACAATACCGCAATCATAATATTTTTACTTTATAATTTTGACATGTATGTGGTAAGTACTATGCTACGTTGATAATACAGGGCGTTGCAATATTCCACCTACAAAATTGTAATTATTTTACTAAAAATAAGTATTGAAATTAATATGTCGTAAATGAACTAGTTTTCAAGATTCAAGGTATTAAAGCTTCTCAAAAGTTTCGCAAATATATCTTATAATGATATTTATAATCAGTGACGGCTTGTTAGCCGCGGCTAAGCCTTCTCTGTGGTGTTTGTAGCATTGCTTTTATTTATTTTCATTTTACATTACGTAAGTACCTACCTATATCATATTTTTATATTTATTTTGTTATAAATCTATTTTCACATGCAACTAATTATTAATTGAGCAAATAAATACTTGATTTTTGAATGTGCTTGAAATTTAACGCTCTCCGAATACGTAGCCCATGCCAGTGGAGCTGCTGGCAGCTAAGCGCGGTAAGCCTGCAGCCGTCATCTTTTTATCTGACAATGCGCGACCTTGAACGTTAGGAATAGCGTCATTACACCCGCAAATAAATCTTTGCACAGGCAACTAGTTGTCATCATCTATCTCTTTTTAATATTTAAGTTTTTTAATATAGCTATTCTTCTTCTACCACCACGCGATCACCCATTGTGATGCTCGGTACTCTCGGCAGTATTCGGAAATAGAGTAATTCAAACAAAACAAAAACATTTGACATTTGTCATCTAAGATCTGTTATTACGCCGCATTTCTCTGATTAACGGATGTTTTTTGTGTAATTTAAGTGTTTCTTAAGACTTTGTGTTTGACAAGCTCTTTTATATTTTACTGGTACGTATTTAAAATGTTAGAAAATGAGTGCTCAAAATGACAATAACGTCAACAGCTTCTCTAGTTGCATGGACATTGTAGATTATTTGCTATTAAAGCGATTTCATACTCTCAGTTACGATTAAAAGTTGATAATTAAATAAAAACCTAGACCAACACTTCTTTGCAGTCTTTAGTTGTAGTAGGTGAGAAACAAAATAGGAGATTTAACAATAATAATTATAAAGAAAACGACTGGTTAACCACATCAACTATTAGAAATAAATTATACTTCTGGCAATGTTTGTTATTTACTAATGACAATTTATCAGTTTGGAGGTTTTAATAATTTTCAAAATATAACGCGAATTCTCGAAAGACCTGCAAATGTCTCAAGAACATATTTCATCACGTATTAAATTTGAAATGCTGGGTAAACGTAATATTGTGAATGCTTTAGATTCTGCTCACAAAATAGAAATACAAAGCTATGATGAGAAGGTCCGTGAAAATAGAGATATTTTACATAGATTAATCGATGTAGGTAGTAACATTTTTATCGTCTCATGAAATTTATTTTCGCGGTCATGATGAAAAAGTTGATTCTTCTAGGGCTAATAGTGCTACCGGCGAACAACCCACTTAAAAAAATGTTACGCGCCCATGGCACTACTTCAAGGGTGGTGAGGAAATGTGCCAGTGTGATTATAAAACGATAGTTTGAGGTTTTTCACTTCAAACCTCCTTTACTGAAAACATGACGAGCCGCCACTGCTTATAATTTAATTAACTAAAGGTAAACATCACTGAATTTGTGTTTGTACTAGTATCGATGATTCTGAGCCACAGAATTTCCAGTAAATATTTTTAATATCTAGCCAAAATTTGAAAAAGGCTTGTCTTGCTTTCCAAACAATGCAATAGTTTCTTTAAAGTTTTGTTCTTACTCAATATTGCAATATCATGTCTTGTTTTGTCGCTTGAGTCCCACAAATTTCTTGTGTCGCAATTTTGCAAGACTCTTGTTTGATTCTTGTGTGACTTTTGCATACAAATGAGTAACAGGGATCAGTTACTATAAAGTATAGAAACGGCCGGTTTTCAATAAGTAATGAACGAAATAGGCAAGTCAGAATCGGAACTGTTTCACTCAAGTGGCATTAAATTTATAATCAGTTCTAGTTCAGTAGAACAGGACTTGGACTCAGTAAACTTTGAATAATTTTATATGCTGGTTGTCCTTCATATAAAGTATACAATACTTCAGTAGAAATGCAATATTGTAACCTCTAAGTTGACTTAGCCTTAAAATACTTCATTTAGAAGAACAAACCTTATTGTAATAATAATAATAATAATAATAATAATAATAATTTATTTGCTCTAGAACATACAGGTGCATAACAAGCAATACACTGGATATTATAAGCTCGTCAAATTAAGGAAGACAGACAGACAAAATTAACTATTAATAAGACATTAACATTTTCTTATAACAAAAACTGTTTAACAGTAACACTTAGCAATCAAAAAATTTTTAATCTTGTTTTTAAACACACTAAAACTATCTGTGGCTTTGAAGCATTCGTGGACCGACAATGCGTGGTTATAGATTTTCACTCCAATGTACCTGGGGCTGTTTTGGGTTACAGTGAGCCTTGGACATTCGGTGTACAATGTATCCTTATACCTAGTATTGTGTGTATGCACATCGTATCTTTTTTTCCAGTCCCCTATATTCTGTTTTACAAAAATTAAGAGTGAATAGATATAGAGTGACGGCAAGGTCATTATTTCAAGGCTTTTGAACAGATCTACACATGATGTTCTGCGAGAAGATTTAGTCATACATCGTATCATTCGTTTCTGAACCAAGAATACTCTATCTACATCTGCCGCAGCGCCCCAGTGAGTTAACCCGTACGCCAGAGTTGATTGAAATAACCCAAAATATATTAACTTCAGTACATTTGTTGATACGGTGTCTCTAATACTTCTAATAAGGTAACAATATGAACTGAGTTTTGGAAGTATATAATCTATGTGATCACCCCAAGTAAGTTTCTTATCAATATACAAACCAAGGAATTTCACCGCTGTAATGTTTTCTATTGATTTTCCCTCCACTCTAAGCAATAAGCTATTATCTACAGTAGCATTTTTCGGACAGAATTCCACCGCCGTAGTCTTCATTCCGTTAAGCTTAATGCCGTTATCTCCACACCATTTCACTACGCGCTGTATACCGCTGGATGCAAAATGTGAAATATCTCTTCTGTTTTTTGCAGAGATTAACACGTTAGTGTCATCTGCGTATATTAAAAATTTATTATGGGCCACATCGCAAGTTGGCAAATCGTTTATGAAACAATTAAATAATGTTGGAGACAAGCAAGAACCTTGAGGTGTACCTTTACTTATATGTCTTGGGCATGACTTGATTCCGCCGATCACAACCCGCTGCGCCCTCTCTGTCAAATATGATTTAATCCAGTCATTGGCCGGACCTCTAATGCCCATTAAATATAATTTTTCCAACAGTAGGTGGTGATCCACGGAATCAAAAGCACGCGTCATGTCAAAGAACAAGCCCAATATAGCTTCTTTATTATCTAATGCATTAATTATGTGGTGCAAGGCACTGTCCAAAGCAGTATGAGTTGAGTAATTTACTCGAAAGCCATTTTGGCAGGGTGACAGCATTTTGTATTTCTCCAAAAACGAGCTCAATCTTGCATTAAAGCAGTATTCAAACACTTTTGCAATATGACATTGTAATGCTACTGGTCTATAATTTTCGACACTTTGCGTATTTCCTTTATTTTTAAATATTGGAATCACTTTAGAGATCTTCAGAGATTCGGGATAAATGCCATGCAAAAAACTCAAGTTAATTAAGTCAGACAAAACAGGTGCCAATTCCTTTTTTACTGATAAGAGTACCGTTCCGGGTATATCATCGATTCCCGCAGATTTTTTGTTACATACTTTTATCATAGTTTTTTCTACCTCATTTGAATCTGTCGGATTTAAAAATAACGTTTTTGTGGCTAAAGGTAAATCTGGAACCATTGAATTTGGAGGGTCACTATTATTTGTAATATTAACAAAATATGTACTAAAGGTTTCACAAATATCAGAGTTACTTGTAACTTTTTTATTTTCATATACTATTTGTTTTATTTTATTAGAGCAACTTTTTTTATTTTGATTAATTATCTTCCAGCTTTCCTTACTTATATTAGTAGCTTCTTTTAATCTCTTATCGTTATAAGTTCTTTTGGATAATTTTATTTTTTTATGATAGAAATCTCTTAGTTCTTTGTATCTATGATTATATACTGCGCTATTGATTGAATTTTTTATACGATGCATTTCTTTTATCATACTTCCTAACAAACGTATTTCATTTGTAACCCATGGCTTGTTATTTTTAATTTTTATTTGTTTTCTTTTTTTAAGCGGAAAATTTTGCTCAAACGCGTATTTGACATCATCATAGAATTGATTGAACGCAACATTAACATCTGCTATATTCGTGAAGTACTTATTACTATCTAAAACCCTAATTGTATTTCTAAAATTTTCAATATTATCGTCACTAAAATTTCTAAACAACTCGTTGTTTACATGTTGAATTTCTGTGAAGATGTCAAATGTAATTATCTGATAACAATGATCCGATATATATGACTCATACGCGTCTGATGTTGCATAATTGCAATCAACAAAAATATTATCTATGCATGTACTGCTATGATCAGTTATTCGAGTCGGTGTATTTATAGTTGGAATAATATTATATTCTAGGAAAAAGTTCTGCAGTGTTTGTGTTTGTTTATTGTCTGTTAATAGATCTGCATTGAAATCTCCGCAAATTATATGTTTATGTTCGGGTTTATATATATTTTCCATCATACCTGATAATTTGTCCATGAATGCTTCAAAGTTTCCTTTAGGAGATCTATACAAACAACAAACTGTTATAATCGCCTCATTTGGCAGTAAGCACTCGATCGCACACATTTCGAAAGTCATATCTTCGCTGCGATTATAAGCAATTTTATTAAAAGACATATTTTTCTGTCCCATAATGCACACACCACCCTTTTCCAAGGAGTTTCTTGCAAAGTGGTTAATTACACTGTAATCATTCATACAAAAAAATTGTATTTCGTTACTTTGATGATGTTCAGAGAGACACAGCACATTTACACAGTGTTTGTCGACCAAGTCCTCTAAAACGTCTTGTTTTTTAAAAAGTCCTCCACCAAGGTTGAGGTGTGCTACTACGAAGCCGAGAGGTTTCTTACAGTTTTGTTTAAAAAATCCTCACTAGTAGAGCAATTTCGGATGTCCCCGTTCATTGATTCTCTCTTCGGGAAAAAATATCTATTAAGGAGTGTTCCTACTGGCCACAGTTCTCCATTCATAATATCCTCCTTGTATTTATATGGCGCGCATATTATAAACGAGCTACGTTGGTCGCTATGTCTTAAATTCAATTTTTCACAATCTATTGTACACACAGTAGAGAGTAGAGTTTCAATTTGGTTGACCGTAGTCTCTTTGTGAAGATTTGTTACGTATATCCACGCCTTTTTTTCAGTACCTTTTAAGATGCTGTTGGTATTTGTTCCCTTAACACATGATCGCTTTTTCCTGCTTTGAGACTGGACTATTTGAAATTCTTCATTTTTATTTTGTTGATTATCCCGGTCAGTTTTATCAGCAGAGGTTTTTATTTCGGCCGATAAAATAGCTCCGTTGGGTTTATTTACATTGGAGTTTCCTTTAGTTTGTGGTAGAATTCTCCTTTGGTTATTGTCTGAGCCTTGTTTGGACCCCCCTGGTTTATATTTTTGACTGGTAGGTGACTCTACGGTGTCTAAAGTAGAATTTCTTTGAATTGTATTCTTCACTAATTTGAGGTTATTGTGCAATTCCATTAATTTAGAATGTTGACTTTGGATTATTTTTGTTTGTTCACTTACTGTGTTATTTAAATGATCAATGCTCTCTTGAAATTTGGATAACATATCTGCTATCACTGATACATTGTCCTTACACATATCACAGAACCACATCACATTTGGTGTTTCAACTACCAGCTTCACTTTTTCACGTGAGAGATTAGTACATTGTTTATGGTATGCTAATCCACATATGCCTTTGCAATAAATTGCAGTATCATTCGTTAAGATTTCGTTATTACATCTTCTACACTGAAACCGTGACAACTCTACGGACGCCATCTTTTTTTGTCATACCTTGATTACAACAAATATATATACTTTGTTAGTTAGAAACAATTCACAATTGGCAAATCTTTACTTTGACGTTTGTCATTCACGTTCGGCTTCTTAAGATAAACTAAACCGTGGAGTCGGAACCAATCTGCCTAGGTAGGTACATACAATTTTTTGGATTTGGAAGTGTTCTAGGTCCTCGAGAACGCATTTAGAACCAAATCGAATACAACCTGGAATGTTCTATCTAACGTCAAAATATAGGTATTACACAAATTTTAAATTTGAAAGTAAACAGGATCATAATTAACTAAGTAAAAACGTAGATAAGCTTCCGCAACATTGCCCCCTCTTAGAAGTGATTGTCCCGATCAGGTTAATAAAGTGTCCATCAATCGATGTGGACAATCTTCATCTTTGCTTGGGGATTCCTCTAGATCGTATACACCACGTCATTCAACCTTGACACTATACAATGATGATGATTAGTGGATTTCCCAATATTTCTGCAGTTTCTGCTGTTGTTTGCACGCAATTTGTCTGGTCTGGTCTTCATTATATCGCTTTCAATTTTTATTTCTTAATGTACCATCTCTATTCGATCTTTTAGGTAGCCGAGATGATCATCTAAGTTTTCCTCGTGTTGCGGTCATAAGTAGACTATGTGTCAAACATCACACTGTCTGGTGTTTTATCCGTGGTCTCATGAATTGCTGCTGGGTAAGTCAATAAAAATGGAGGTATTCCAGTTGATATGTTTCTCGTTGACGGTCGTTCTCAGGTAATCTGACGGGTGATGAGGTGTAGTTCTTGTTTTTTGGATGCCTAGCAGGCCACAAACGTTCTGAAATTCTTCAGATTCGCAATTACGTTCTTGGTCGGAGTAGATTTTTCTAAGGACCCCTTAATGGCATATCCCCTTTTCAAATAGAGCTTCAGGTACGAAGACTGTTTCTTGCTTAGACATGGAATATATTTCTGGCTCTTACTGAAGTAGTCCCATAACAACTAAAAAAATATTGTGATTTCCACTACTCCTAGGAAAATATCCAGCTATGCCACTAGTTATTCTGTCAAATGGAGCTCCAACGTTGTATGGCTTGATATGTTTCCGACTTCAAGTCCTATATATTGGACCATCGCTCCCTAACTTTATTCAAAGTCTTATTTATTCTAGTGTCCACCACCGACCCCTTTTTGATGACCTTGAAGAACTTTTGGATTCTTTTTCTGAGGAGTACTATTTGATAAATCTTTAATATACGTCGGGACTCTTCCAGACTCTTATTAACAAACCATTCTCGATGACTAAAGAATTCCATAACACCCAGTAACTTTTTACATATGGAAATTTATCAGAAGTGTCCTGTCAAGTGCGTCTCTGTTTTCCAGTTTCTATTGGAACATTGATCCAAAATCCGGATCTTTCAGTCAAGTGGCAGTGAGTTTAAGTTCTAGTTCAGCAGATGATTTCAAAAATAATTTTATATACTGGTTATCCTTTAAATAACATACCTAGAATAGAAATGCAATATTTATTTTTTCAGCTAATGTTTACTTAAAGTATTACCCCTCTTATATTTACAAGACTTCTTACCGTAGTAATATTTCTTATTTTTTCTCGCAAGACTTTTTTTAAATCTTGTCATGTCTTGCAATTGGAGTCTTGTTGCGGTCTTGATTTTGTCTTGCGAGACCAAGAAAAGGCAGCATATTTTATGGAATTTTGTGTTGATTTTTAACTTTAATTTGCTATAAATGGCCTCATTAAAGTGCCTCTTGTGATTTTTTAAATTTATTGCTATTTTTTCAAGACAATCCATTTTTATGCTTATTTTCATACTTCCTTTGTATTACCTCCTTATAGAGAAGAAGATAGTATTAACAATATTTCTAATAAAGTCTTAAATAAGAAAAAAGGTGTAGATTTTGGAAAGGTATTCTATTGACAGGATTTTAAATGTAGGTCACGGCAAAATTAAAATTTATTTATGGGGTTGTACAATAAATAGAAGATAATAAAATAAACGAACTTACAGATTTTCTTTCATCTTTTACAATGTCAATTATATTGGCACTGACAGATTTCATTTCGAATATATTATTATATCTAGGTTACATAGTTAGCAAATTAGATATTTCAAAATTTATAATTGAAATTGTAGGTTTTCAGAATTGAAAAAATTTATTATTTTTACCTATTCTCAAATGTCCGTATTTAAAATATAATATAGCCATATATTTATACATATTTAATGGCATACAAGAATAAGAACATAATGGAGAGACATTTAGAAATACCGTCAAATATCATCATGGTAATAGATACTTACCTTTTTTACTTGGAAAAGTTGTTTGAAAAGTTCACATAACAATAAATTTGTAAAGGTTAAATCCCAAAACTAATCAATATTTTTAATTGACTTATTTTTGTTATAATTTGGTCATAACCAGCAATAGAGTTGTAATATCCAATTCTGGGTCAATAACAATTGAAAAAAATATCATGAACTCATACCTTTACTGGCACAAATACAAATCGATTGTGGATATAGATAATACAGACGCATCCTATGTTCTCAGAAGCTTTTAATAGAACTGTAGAAGTGGCACATTAATCATATTCAATTTATTTTTTTTTACAACTGAAGTAGTGAATAAATAATATATTACTAGCTCCGACTGCTTGATTTAATACGTTTGTTGACCTACATTTATATAGAAATGTTGAATGTGTTGAATATAATTATGTAATTTTTCATATTTTATGTTACATTTATCTGTTAATTACATCAGAAAATATTCTTCGACTCTAAGTTTGTATTCACGCCGGGATAATTCTACGTTACGAATAAAGTATAGAGTTAATTACAGCTGTACTTAGTTCAATTAATCAATAGTTAAGTGATGTTGCAACGTAGTTATATCCTACTTTTATATTATTGTCGATATACTCAAACTATTAGGCGAACTTGTTTCTTGATTAAAATTGTAAATAGTATACATATATGATATACAGGGTAACCTAACTACCACTAAGTACAAAAATTTTAACCACTTTCTCAGAAAGGCATAAAAGACAATAGAAGAATTTAGAAAATGGGGCAAATCCTCTTTTCCTCCGGATAATCGGCGTTCGAGATGGCTTAGCCAGTCAACTACCATGCGGTCGTTTTTACAGCGTTTCGAAATGTAGAAACGACGAAAATGAACATTTTTATTAATAATAATAACACCTGATAGGTAACAGCTAATCTAGTAAAACACGCTTCATCAGAATACATGACATGCAAATTGAATCTATCAGTTTGTTCATGTTGTTGAAGTAACCAGCAATAAAATTCTAATCGTTGAGGAGCATATTCAGCATGTAACTCTTGCACATTTTGGCTATGAAAAAGATTGTCACATTTCTCTGTTCAATACACGCCATACAAAATTCGGTGATAAATCAAGATTACTTGTTATTCGTCGAACACTAATTGAAGTGTTGCCAATGGCAGCATCTATTATATCTTCTTCATTTTGTACATCAACTTTTTGGAATGGAATTACTTTGTCGAAGACTACGAAATCATACACTAATGACTGAATGGCCAGGTTGATGCCTATTTGGGTATCTTGGTCGGTATTCTCGGACTGTTTGGCGTTCCTATTGGAATATCCACATACAAGGATAATATCTGTAAAGTATTCAGTTGTATATAAATGCATTTCTTATTTAGCACTTTAACGCAACTATAATCTTCGTTTGTCAGGCTATTTTTATTAAAATATGAAATTAAATTTTTTAAAATGCTTGTAACTTCTAAATATAAACGAATCGTACATGTGTTCTTTTATGTCATAATGTTCAGCATTAATCATAGAGCTTGTAGAACACCCTGTATTCAAATCTTGTTCAAGTGCAAGTTATATTTACATAGATATGTTCGTATGAGTGGCATTATGTACATATATTTCTAATAATTAGGTATATCGGTAAATATTCTTTAACTTGAGTTTGTACACATTCCAGAACAACTCAAAATTAGTAATAAACTATGTAATTACACGTATAGTTTAATTATTCATCCAGGCAAACTAATTATTGTAACCATCGATTGCCTTGCATCGGGGTGGTCCCGTTGCACATGCATTCTCCACCGTACAATTCCTCTGAGCATGTATTGTGTGCAGTATCGTGGATTATACATGGCTGCCAGTTTGTAGATCATTAATTCATGCGTCGCGAACCAGGCGACACTACCAAATCAGCGACATGTCTCGCTCACTTTTTGATAGTGGAATTAGTCGTTCGCGATAAGCGCCATCCACATTCATGTTCCGTACATACTTTTATAAGTTTGGTATATTAATTGTTAAAATATTGAATAATGCACGTAACTTAAGAAAGCTTCGACATCTCAAGGATGATATTTAGATCCATTGCCATTTAATTTCGATTGACTTGTACAACATCTTCAATTTAATCAGCTTTATACAGGGTATTTCTAAATAAGTCAACACGACCGTCCCGTTAAGCGCATTGCAACCGTCCGACTTCCTTTACATCGTCTGTCTTTGCCTGCCCCACATCTCGTCGCCTGATACTATCTGAACTCAAGTGGCTCCTTCAGCAGGTTTTAACATAGAACACTTTCTTAGTTTCAAAGTTATTGTCAATTATTTTCAGAAACAAAGTGTATATAAATTAATAAAATAATTTGCCGCTTCTAAGATGCCCATTTACTTTGTTCTATTTATATTTTAAATCCTAGTTTACACGTGTCAAAAATATGATTTAGGGCACCCTAGAAACTGGTACAAGCCGCATCAAAATCGGATTATTATTACGGGAGTTATTTTGAAATTAGTTTCAAGAAGCCATATTCAGTCATAGTCATATTTTCAAAATTAAAAAATTGTCAGATTAAAGAAAGAGAACGTTTTGAAGCTAATTTAAAATAAATAACACTATAGTTTAAATTGACACTAAATGAATCGTTTCAAATAATTTTCACTATTGTTATTATAATTTATTCATATATTATATGTAGTTAATTAATTTTTTAATATTATTTTTAATAATTTTAAATAGCAGTTCAATTCTAGAATTTACTCAATTTGAGTTATGTGAATATGTATTTTCTTAAATATAAATATTAACTATTATCTGCTAATGCGGAATTTTAGGAAATAACAATTACTCTGGGTATTAATTTCCCGACCAACGTTGAATTACAGCTGAAAACCCTATAACAAGTAACCACTGTTAGTCGTCAACGGCGTCACCAGACATATACCGGTTAGCTCTCATCAATATGCCATATGTGAGGCAACCGACGGACAACCCTGGCTGTTCACGTTCTCTCATCGACAGAACAGCATGAGTACACGATATGTAGCAAGTGTCATATCTAGTGGTCATTGACAATGTATCTATTTGATATAAGATTTATCTCTTTGAGGAAATTAGATGTTATTGTAAGCATTTGTATTTTTATTGAAACTAAGATATCTTTTTAAACTGAATCTAGTTTCTCTCCGTCAGGAAACAGTGCATTTAAAATCGTGAGCCACGTATTCATTTAAATAGTAGCATACCTCTGTGTTAAATACCTAGGCACATTTATAGATGCTCAGTTGAATTGGGCTAGCAATATAAATCAAATTCCAAAAAACTAAGTAGCTGCTACTTTGCATTATTAAATTTAAAAAGATGTTTAGATGTCAAACAATTGATTAATGTTTTATTATGCTTTGGGATATAGCCATATAAGTTATAATATTTTACTATTGGACTGTCAATACGAATAGAATATTTATAGCGCAAAAACGAATCATGCGACTGCTGTTTAGTCTTAAGCCAAGAGAATCATGTAAACCTTTTTTTATAAAATATGAATTATTAACAGTGCCCTCTGTATTTATTTTGAAATGTTTACTTTATGTTAAAAATAATTTGCATACATTTTGCACTGGTAGTTCTATACATACATATTCTACACGAACTAACAAGTTAATAGTGCAAGCCCATAAAACGTCTCTCTTTGAAAAGTCAACTGATTATATTGGAGCAAAAATTGTTTAATAAATTACCAAACGATCTTTGTCAAATGAACCTAAAAATGTTTAAAAATAAAATAAAAAATGTCTTGCTAAAAAAGTGCTACTGCAGTGTAAATTAATTTTTAAATGATATTGTCATATGATTGTTTTTTTTTATAAATGTTATTGTTTGTGTCATTGATGTTGTTAATACCGTTATTTTATTGATTTAGCTTATCTTTTGTATTGTTTTATATATGACTTATTCTATCCATGATGTCATGGCCTAAGGAATTAATACATTTTTCTTATTATTATTATTATTATTATTATTAAATTCCACATATACTCAAATATATTATTCCTATTGAATTAAAGAAACGTCGTTTTCTCAATTTAATGCTATTATCTCTTATTGATATTATTGCTTATTTATAAATATATATATATATATATATATATATATATATATATATATATATATATATATATATATATATATATATATATATATATATATATATATATATATATATATATATATATATATATATATTATAAAAACTCTGTATTCTTTTAATGACAATCTGCTTTTATGTGTGTGTGTCAAAACCGTTTGTTACCAATCAAAATTTGTACAATTAAAATCTTTTTTAAATTAGAGAGTGCTGACTGTTGGGATTGAAATTAGTTAAAACGTAATAAAAATAAACTAGTTATCATAAATTAGCTACCTAATAACTTCTTTCGAAGTGGTGGTGAAAATTATCCCGCAAAAAATGCTACTGAATATTTCACATCAACGTTTTCTAATGAATTAGAAGCCTGTATTTTGTTCTGTTGTCCTGTTAATTCAATTTTTTTTCGGAAATTTTTATCCTTTATATAAGCTGGATGTGATCACACGGGAAATTTTTTGATGTTTAGTTATAAGATTCACATTTTGCTTGACACTTCTTGATATTTTAGTTATTTTGTATTCTTGAGTTTATAATGGCCGATATATAAACTAAAACAAACAAAAACAGTAAATTATATTCTACATGTAATTATTTTCAATACAAAGTCTAATTGTCGTACTTGATCCCCAATAGTTTGATATGAAATTTTGTTACCCGGAATTTTTTTGAGAGAGAACATGAATATTTTGAAAATTTTCTAAAAATAGCCATGAACAAAATAATTTAACGGCATTGTAGACAATAGGCGTTTTGTACATATACACATTCACGCATGCTATATTTACCAATTCTTGGTTTGAATAAGGTAATAATTATAATTAAATAAAACAACGTGAATCAATCTACAGACGAGAACCATCCAAGCCATTAACCACAATAGTGAAATAAATTGGTGCACTGTAAACAATTGGCAGGGTAGGCCTTCATGTTTTCATTATTGATTCTTCTTTCTTTATTAATTATCTGGAACGCATGACATTTGAGCCCACATGTTGCTTCCCTTTATTTCAGAAACACAGATAGACAGAAGAATAAATGTTTTCTTTAAAATTTTCTAGAAATAAAATAACTGATCGAATTTCCAGAATACTCAATGGCATGGATTAGAGATCTTAATAGCAGCGTTTCCATTAGTGAATTCTTACTTAAACTTAGTTAAATCAACAAAATTTCATCAATCTACATCAACTTGAACACTCTGTATCTGAAAAATTACATCGTTCAATCATTTCTATCAATCATTTTTATATATGAATAATTATACATACGTTTACAAAGGGTTTTCATAACTTTTGTTTATTTCGATTTGAAGAAATCAGTCCTCAAGTTTGCCACAAGTTGCCTACTGTAAATACCATGAATAATTGTAATTAATCTTCTTTTTTAGATGAGGTGCATAGTAAGAAAATATAGAATTATGTAAATAATATGTAGTTACTGTAAAAATTGTCGTAATTAATACTACCGAAAAATTGATTTCAAAACATTAATGATATATTTTGAACAGTTACATTAATAGTTGCACCGTGACAAAAATTGAAATTGTTTGCCAAATGTCAAAGCAGTAAGATTGCTTCTATCTATAATATGAATATTTGGAGGAATTGGGTCTTTCCAATTTACTCTGTTTATAGAGTTCATTTCATTGCAACAAATCTGATTTATATTCAGGTTACGCAGTGTCAGTAAATAAATGATCCGAAAATGACGAGTATCGCTCATTTTTCGTCGCAATTAAAACCACTAAAATTGATTACCGATTGATAATTAAAATGAAACGCTCCATCATTTATCAAAATGGTGTCAAAAGAACACGTCACATTCCAATCCGACTGCACCATTCATTAGCTCCCACTTGGTGCACGGCAGACCTTGAAACTTTTTCGACCGTCCGGTAACCAGAGTAACACTACACGGGTTCAAAATAATTGAGGGTTGTCGTTTCAACACTTTGAAAAGAACGAAACTGCTAAGGGTAATAAAGTAAAGTTATGGTGAGTAGAGTTCGGGGGAAATAGCTGTTAACAGAGTTGTACTCAGTTCACCTTGCCCATTGCCATTTTACTTGTCTACTAGACTCCGTCGTTAATGAAGGTATGGGTTAAAATGTCAAATGAAGAATACAACTGTCCAAAAACTAAAGTAGCAATACAATTAAATAGTGTAAACTGATCTTATTAACTGGTAGCCATAGTCATAGTTTCAATCTCTTATGATTTATTGACATCGGGAACGAAGTTGATCAGTAATTTCTCGCTCGCGTTAACTATGACCCTACAAATTGTGTTATGCCGGGATTTTGAGATGTCGTTTTTAGTATATAGTTTTCCTTAACACTCCAGATAATAAATCAAGGCCATTAAGCTTCCCTTGTGCAGCTTTATACAAGGATTTTAGACATTGCAACAAGCATAGCACCGATGTTGGCTAGTTTAGAGGAAAATTAAAATTCGAATATAAATGTCCTCATTCAATTCAATTCATAAATATTGATTTAACTATAGCATTATAAAAAAATACTTGTACATAGTTGTGTCTTTAGGCTTTTTAAATAAAGTAGAAAATCTCACACTTCAACAATACTTTTACTGATATTGACGTATAGATAAGTGTTTTTAATTTTACGTATTTTCTTGACTTATATTTTTGTTGCTATTTAATATTAGTATTATTTTATTCCATTAGTAAACTAAATCCAGTTCTGTTAAGTTCTGTTATATCATGTTCTACTCGTACAACAGTATACTTATAAAGTACCTAAATTTATGCCTAGCAATCTACAATGTCGTAAGCTTAGAGGCGAGTATTTCTCACATATCCATTTGTCTGATGTTCAGTAGAAGAGTTAAGACATCGAAGGCCTCTGGAACTGTTTGTGCCGTTTGCAGAAAAAACGTCGTTGGGGAACGTACATCACGAAATCGGCTACCTCGTTTCAAAGAGAATCATTTTGATGAGAACGATTCTCCAGTTATAAGAAGACTATCTGACTGATGAAGATGCGATGGTTCACATCGATCAACACGGGAATTGACCATTATGATGAGACTGAACCAATCGACCAGTCGACTAGCACAACATTTACCAATGTTCAACGATTGAGTGTATGTTGATTGTTACTGGTGAGGAAAAATGACACCTTTCCGTCAATGCCGAGAACAGAAAAAATGCCTTAGCTCTAACAGAGCGGCAACAATCAGAGCAAAAACTGATTCGCTAATGTTGCGCATTTAATAGAACACAGAATTATTACGAATTGCTTTCGAGGAATACGACTCTCATTGCTGAAGTTTTTTCTGGCAACAACTGCGTGGCATTGGAGCAAGTATTAAAAAAAATGGAAAGGTTATCGACTAATTTTGCAACATAGTAACTTCATACTGTTAACATCACAGTATTGAAGTGTTCGCATCTATAGTTTCTTAATGTCTTACTGTTTTTTTATTCTTCATCGAAGAACCTTAGAATGACGACATCGCTTTTTTAAGCTTCTGTGGTGGATTGTTCGTTTCCAAACAATCGGAAATTCAGAGGAATAAAAAAACTGCAAGGTCATTGTACAGATGTAATAGTAGACATGGAAGAAACAAATTTTGAAACATGTAAAAATGTTACGAACTTATGCATATCACATACAATGCAATGAGAACTACCAAACTCAAAGAGCACAGGATATACTAGTGGTGGACTGTTGTAATTCTCCTCATTTGAAGTAATTATTTGCGATATGTTTATTTTCTATGTATATGTTTTTGCAATAATAATGACACTCTCTCAAAACAGGTTTTGAACTTCCGGAAGTTCTGAGCAGGAATTTAATTAAATCTCTATTGATGAGTGAACCAACTAATAACTAATGTTAAAAATTTAAAGTAGATTTCATTATGAATACGTCAGCAGTTCAGAAGAAATTGCAAAATTTATTTTAATGAGTGTCATTATTATTGCAAACGATTGTATCTATACCCGTGAAACAATACTTTGTGACTTTAAATATTGCTTTAAAATCAGACTCTAAGAGGGGTAATTGTGAATCCTTCCCTTGACATTCCAAAAACTGAATCAACTGAAAACGGAATCATCCTAATTCCGTCGTGGTAATGGTGAAAATTTTGAACGGTTTTGAAAATCTCGTGCTGCACCGCGCGTCAGTGTTGGGGTAGACAGTGGTATTACGCGAACGGACGACGTGCACATCCTAGAAATTGATTTATATAATTCGGCAAGCGGCCGGGACGTTGCCTTCAAGATTCCGGCGGCGGCGGCGGCGCTGGGTCGTCGAGCGTCCCTGCGGCTCAATGAACCCGCTTACTTGGATAACTGCGGCGGCTTCCACACTCCCTCGTCTGTGCGCCAGGCGCGGCGGACCTCCTTGACATTCACGAGACGCGACATGTCCTGGACTAAATATGCGGCGTTGCCGGATGTCTCCTTGTATTTGGGAAAATTGATACTGTGCAAATTTCTTTCTATACTACATTGAATATGTATAAATCAGTGTTGCATTCAACAAGGAATTATTTATCCACACATTTTGCAACTTAGGCAAGAATACTACAATATTTAAAGGCTTTGTTTAAAATACAGTAGACAAAAGTTTAGAAATGACGACTCAAATGGAAGACTACAAAAATTTTGTGCGTAGCAGGGGTGTATTTATAGGAAAGGCACAGGGAGCCTGACTGGATACTGTTAAAGTCTACAAATCTACAAGTAAGACTGTTGACCATCTACCAAAAAAAGCATTACGTCATATATACTTTTTTAACGTTTTGCAAAATATGGATACTTGAAAATATCTATTTAGTAAGGTTTCGATGAGGAAGAAGAAAACAAATTATTTGGGGTCAGCTTTTTCTTGTATTACATGATAGAAGTAAGCATCAGTTTGTACGTTCTAAAATAATCAGTTAATTAATTGATAAGAAATTTGGAATTTCAATTCAACATTCATAAACTCTAAAAATGTAGGCGAATGGGTACAGATATACAAAATTTCCTGTTCTGTAATGTAAAGACAAAAGTGTAATAAATAGCAGTTGATTTTATTCAAATTGTTCATTAAGTTTATTGTCACTAAGGTAATGAAAGTTCGATCGTTTGTTGATAAGTAACTTCAAATCTCGTGGCATGGAAAGTGATCAAGAAAATGAATTTCTCAACTGGTCTGGCTGAAAATATTGCTGAATTCTCTTTATACTCAACATTGCTTCCGACGGCCTTCGGCTAGTTTATTGGCAGACTCTGGTGCTATTTTAACATGCACCCTACGCTAGTACAAGTTTCACAGAAATAATTACTATTACAGCTACTAATGAGATTGACCATTTAATTACTTATTGTAATTGTAGTTTTCTTGTATGTACATTTAATTAAGTAAATACATATTTCTTTGATTTAAAATTTCGTAATTGTTTTCTATCTTTGCATCAGTGTACATTACTTTTAACAACAGTGCCTTAAAATGACATTTTAGACACTGACAGCATGTATTAAAAATTATACTTTGACGTTGATAGAAAAACTGAATTTATTGTTATTTACTTGTTTTATCAATTTGCATATTTAAAACCTTCTCAAATGTTTTGTAGTTTTGGTAGTCTAGTATTAACTTCTTTCTTCTTCGGCATATCATTTTCCATAAAGGTCAGGTACTGCTGTAGAATACCCATATTTGCTGAATGACTATATAGCTTGTAACTTTCAGATTTGAATACCTATACTTGCAGGATGACTTAAATGTTTCAGACGTTATTTATAATGATAATAATAATAATTCATTTATTTGCCCAACAGAAAAATTCCACTTGCAGGACAAAAAGTTATAAAAAATGGTGTGCTAAATGAAAACAAAAAATCAGTAGGTAGTAACAACAAAAAAACATATTTAAAATGTTACATATAAGTAAATAAGTACTTGAATAAGAAATTATTACAAAAAACAAAAATAGATGGTAATTATAAAGCACAAACAAATTACGATATAGACATGCAAAAAATAAATTATAATTGAAAGCTCTTAGATACAATTGATTTTAATGAATGCATGCCACTGTGGTTAATGTCATATTGACGAGATATTATATCAAAATTAGGTGACATAGGTGATTTTTTAGGAACATTGGTTGCCGGTGTTGGCAAATAAAACGTGTCACTCTGCCTAGAACCAATACTTGATATTTTAAAAGAAAGTTATTTTAAAAATTTGCACTGAATTGATTCCAAACTGGAAGATTGATTCTTATAAATGGGATACCAAATCAATGACCCATACTCGAACTTATTTGTGCAATTTATAAAAAAATACCATACTTTCGTCAGTCTGAATTTTACCGTAGATACATGAATGAACGTCGGCAACGCCGACCTATCGCCTCATTCTCCTGATCAGCTGTTTCGTTGTCTCTGCTCCGTTGAAAATATATCGTGGGAGGACGACCTTGCAGCGTCGGCACAACTCACTCTCTAGACAACACACTCAAATAATGCGATTCAAATGCCCTAACACGGAACGAGTTGGGCTGTTTTGGCTGTTCTCGTAACCCGAAATTCGAACGCTTTTAGCCAATCATTAGTCTGTATAACACATTGCTTCAGTCGTGACTGAACCTTTTTTTTATAGCGGATTTGTGGAATCTGATACTCGTGAAACGTAAACTTTAGAACTAAATAGTTAATGGCATATGATGTACAGGTTGGATAACATAAACATCAAATCAATAAGAAGTGCCTTATATGACATGAACAGATTGATTTCTTTTTTGTACTGTGTGTGATTAGTTTTGTCAGGCTTTCTATTATATTATTTACTTGAGAACACACCTAAACATTGCATAAAAATGTTTATAGTAAGATTAAATCCACTAATCTCAGCTCCTATAGCTAGGAGTTTATTATTCAAAGCATCAAAACTATTAATCTTTAAATTTTCATTCAAATTATATCAAGAACTTTAGTTTGAATTGCACTGTAAAAATAAATATATGCAAAATTAAATTTTTTTATCCAGTTCAAATATAATGAGGAAGTTGCATGAGTTTTATATTAGTTTGAAATGTAATATAAGGCAGTCTTTCAAACATATTGTTACCTCGAAGTTGGGTCAGCGTTGAAACACATCACGTAGATAAACAACTTTATTGTCACTCTTGATTATACAAGAAATATCCTTCGAACAAAGGACCCCGCACATTTTATATGGAAAACGGTCGTTTTGTACCCCTGATCAAAAGTCTCAATGAGGTCGAAGCTCAAAATGCCCATCTTTAGGCTCTACGGCTACTTTTAGTGGCCAAAAACGGCCAAAATTCATTTCTTTTAAATATCATGTTTAGTGATGGGAAATTGTTCGTTTTGTACTCTTGATCAAAAGTGTCAATGAGGTCGAAGCTCAAAATGCCCATCTTTAGGCTCTACGGCTATTTTTAGTGGCCAGAAACGCCCAAAATTATTTTTTTATGCATGAATATGTCCATGTCTAATTATATGTGTATAAGCATCATTGAGACTTTCGATCAGGGGTACAAAACGAACACTTTCCCAGCATTACACATGATATTAAAAAAAAAGAATTTTAGCCGTTTTTGGCCACTAAAAATAACCGTAGAGCCTGATGGGCATTTCGAGCTTCGACTCCATTGAGACTTTTGATCAGGGGTACAAAACGAATAATTTCCCATCATTAGACATGATATTTAAAAAAATAATAATTTTGGCCGTTTTTGGCCACTAAAAATAGCCGTATAGGCTAAAGATGGACATTTTGAGCTTCGACCTCACTGAGACGTTTGATCAGGGGTACAAAACGAACACTTTCCCAGCATTAAACATGATATTTAAAAAAAATTAATTTTCGCCGTAGACCCTAAAGATGGGCATTTCGAGCTCGACCCCATTGAGACTTTTGTTCAGGGGTACAAAACGAACAATTTCCCAAATTTTCAGCGAATTTCACTGGAAGTCCGTTTTCCATATAAAATGTGTGGGGTCCTTTCACAACTGTTAACGCTTTACTTTGACGTTTCTGTCACTCGCGTTTGGCTGCTCAATATAAACTGACTGCAGCGGCGAAAATGATCTGCTTATATAGGTTTTTAGGGTTCTAGAAGTTTTCGGCGGTCCCAAGAATCAAATAAAATGTAGCCGAGAATGTTCCAGAAAACGTCAAAATAAAGACATCACAAAATTATAACTCTAACATAATGAGAAACGTAATTTACAAACTAACGAGGTAGGTGAGCTTCAATTATAAATTGTAACGTAAACAGGAACATAATTAACAAACTAAAAAGGTAGGTGAGCTTTCGTAACAATACTGAAAGGTCAGAACATGTATCTAGCGCCAATAATGACGTAATAATTAAAATATTTACATTAATAACTAATAGATAACAAAACCACGTGAACGAAAACGCAATATCATTAGTGTGGCGTTACACGCCGTTACGTGCAGTTTCTTTCCGTGGATGCAGGTGCAGGTTACGATGTTGGTGGTGTAAACAGACGTGTGTTTATTGCATTTTTATGGCATTTGTGGATCAAAGATACATAGTGTGAATACTGTGTAGAAAATGCCATAATTATTAGTGGTGATCTGGTGAACTTACGGTATTGTTAAACGTAACTTATGCCTACAATAGTTTTGGGTACGGATAAGTACCAGATAGATGGCTTTGCTTGAGGTATTTATAAAATTACACTATCTGATTTCACAGTAGGTAAAATAATTGTTTTAATTTTAAAAATAATAAGTAAAAGTAATGATATTTAACATTTATTGATGTTTTTTAAATTAATTTAATACATTTTTATAGGTATTTATCACTGATTGAATTTCTCCTTCAACACTTAAACAAAAACCGTATTTATTACTTTTGTTTATTATGTTTTCAGAATAAAGCAGGGAATTTAATGGAATGAAGTCAGATAGAAAAAGTTTATAAATGCTCCAAATAACATCACGTACCTAAATGGTAGGAGCAAATACAGAGCATGTTATTTGGAATCGGAATGAAGCGCTGAATACAAGAAATGAGAAAAAATGTAACTCTGTTTTACCATTGATTTTCTCAACGCCCCGTATACATTCTGTATGTTTAATAGAAAAATTTAATTGATTATTTACAACTTTACATTTTTCATTGAACTTAAACCTACTTTTATTTTTAATTAAACTTACATTAAAATCGTCTATGGCCTGCAGAAACAAACAATATAGCTGTTTCATTTCATCGCTCTTCATCGTTCTACATACTAAAAAATAGTGTTTCTTCGGTTTCATATTTTCCTGGAATGTTGAGGTTTTTAAAATTTATTTCTATATTCTGTTAGCTTCTTAAACTGAATGACCTATTAGTTGTTTATAATTAATGTAATAATATATGACATATATACGTTGGTATTTGATAGCTTGGACAACTCTTGTTTTATAAAAAAATTTAAGTATTTATTTTTGCGTAATATTAATTATATCTTACTTATTTTTAAATTTTTAAACTTTTATATTTGTATATGTAAGTCATATAATAGGGTGTTTTGTTTATATTTTAATCCTTGTTAGACCTGAAGATGTAGTCTTGTTTACTACGAAACCGGTTGTCTAAATAAAAATAAAAAGGAATTTATGAGACTTGGACTTTGTTTATAACAACATATTCACTCTTATTTATCCATGAATGGGTAATATCTCTGACAAATAATTTTCATTTTTCAAAAAGAACAGAATATAGGTAGTTAGTGTAAATGAGAAAGGGAGCTAGATTTCACCCTAGTCGAAAAATATTTCCGTTTTTTTTTTTATTTTGGCGTGAAATTTTCAGTACAATTTTGTCTTGCAGATTTTTTTTCGTTGTCAAGATATGTTCTAAAATATCATGATTAGTTACAAATGTTTTATCTTACTTTCAAGAGGTTCAATACTGCATTATTTTGTAAAATGGTACATATTATAACTATAAAAGAAATTTTAAATATCTTTCTAAATAGATGAATATATCTAACTAAAATATATGTTCTAATTTCTTCTGTTGTCGAAATAAAACTGCAGCGAACTTTTATCTTTTTATTGGCCGTTGTTTCATATTCGAAATTTATACAAAAATGCGCAGAGAAATTATATTACTAACCAGATAGACGTGGACCGTTTAATTTTATCCGAATATCTGAAACGAAACAAATGAGATAAGCAGCTAACTGGATTTTTCAATCCGAAAAATAATTGATAGAGCTGTAGAGAATGGAAAAAACACATTTAACACGAAAATATAAAAGAGTATGGATAGAGTACACAGCAGATGTAAAACAAACAATAAGAGAACTTTTATATTTAACCATGCTCGAAGTTGGGAGTAACGAATTGTCAGCAATTAGCTGATTGGAAATTCACATAAATGCGATAGATATAGAATAGAATTATCAGTATAAAATATCACTCGTGATTAAGTTTAATTAACAAATATGGTATTGTATTGACAGATAATAAGGGAATATTTCAAACTGATTCAAATACAGACGCAAATGTCTATTAAAATGTCTTTTATAAATATTTCCACGGCTCTGTTCGGTAGAAGACAACCGTGATGTTTCAGTACTTCGCTTTACCCAACTTGAATTGTATTTTTATTTAGGCAAGTAGCAAATTTTATTAATATAAACTACACTGGCGACATGAACACACGAGCCTCTACCACGCGAAAATAATGACTGATGGATGAAGAAAAGAGACAAGTCAGGTCGCGAACGATGTTCGACTTATTCCGCCGGTGACGTATTAAACGGAAATTTGAACTGCCAACTTTTTAACTGTGTCGAGTATGTCGATTGCAGCGTATTTGATGTCGGCGCCGATTACTGCAGTTGGCATTTATTATAAAATTCTCATGGTTTCCTATTTATTACACTAGGGGTTCATAAAAATTCAAATTTAATTATTTTTTGTTTCTATTATTATTTAGCGGTTCTGCAGCTTTGCAGCGCTTGTCATTGAGCAGACATTAAACACGTGGTTATTGATTACCGGATTGTTGATCATTGATTGTCCTGGACTATTTTTTGATGACAGCACGAAGGTTTTTTATTAGTGTCTGTATTTAAGTGCAAAAACGTATCAACTTCTCTTTTATTTCACTGTATTTATGTAATGAAATGTGAATGGTTTATTTTGATTAGTTGGAGTTTTGTAATTTCAATATTAAATATTTTTTATGTTGAAACGTAATATGTTAATTGCTTACTTTTAAATAACAATTTATGTCATTAATTACATATTACAATAAGTACCTAGGTACTATAGGAAAAAATTTGGCAATGTTGCGTCAGGCCAACACTGAGTTGAATTGCCGCAAACGGTCAGTGACAGTCTGAAAAGGGGAGGGGGTTTAAATAATGGTTTGAAAATATCTTTTTCTGCGTAAATATGCACATATACACATTTTTATTTCAGTTTTTCTTTTATTTTTTTTTTAAAATAAAAAATAGCATAATTATTTGCTGTAATGTATATCTTTTCATTGTATTGTTAATGAAAATCATAATTCAAGCTGGTGTTTATTTTTGCAAAAAAAAAATACAGGTGTAAGACAATATTGGACTTACTTTATCATTCGTACAAATTTTGGTTACATTTATAGATATAAACCCGTTATATAGAAAATATTGTAAAATTTAAATTGTGTCATCTTTTAATATTTCCAAATTTTTACTTACTTCAATACACTTACTATATAAAATAAGTAACTCATATTACAATTACAGGAAATTAGGATGTTGAGCTTTTTTCTTCCAAGCATTCAAAATGATGAGCCAATTTGTAAGGTATAGTACATGATTCTAGAAAACAAGTTGACGTCGAATAATATATGTATTTTATGCCCCGCTCTTATACATTTATACATATTTCGCAATAGTTGCAATTTACTGAAAGGAGTCTGAAATGTATATAATAGTGAATATTGCTGGAAGGGATATCTTGAAGATATACCAACGCCTACACCGCCTTTATTGATTGCACCCGGAGTTTGTATTAAATTAGATCAATTTGTCAAATCCTTTTGGACGTTTCATAATTTGCCGTTGGGATAAAACAAGAACAAAAGTTATATCCATTTTAGTAAATTACTTGATACAAGATACTTCCCAAGATAACAGCCTAACATTAATTAATATTATTATTACGAAATATTCTCACTCCATTATAATAGCAGATATAAATCATGAGCTGTTATTTAACTAAAAGTTTAGCTATCTACGGCACTTATTCCGGAATCATTATGAAACGAACCTAACGTTTGAATGTACTATTGATTTACATATTACCGAGCGAAACAGAAAACTATTTTAAAGTCACTATTGAAATAAATATATATTTCTGTTTTCGAACAAAAAGAATCAATTTGCATGTTTAACTGGTGACAAAGAAACAAATCCCTAAATATCTATTTACCGCTTTCACTTTTCGGAACTGATTTTTTTACATGGTTTGATCATAATTCTTTCCTTTTCAATTCTTTTACCACAATTTTTAAAATCCCTTATTGCTAACGTGATTCTATTTCCGAAGTAAACAGATCGATATCGAAAGTTATTTTATTTAATGTCAAGTGCATCAGCTTACAATCAGAATTCGGTTAAGCACGTGGCTGCATAAAAAATTAACAGTCGCGCTACCGAGCAACTAAGGCTAGGCGTGTATTCTGTAGCGCGATTGTTTAGTCGCAAAAATAAGACGCACAGCATTATATTACATAGTCATAGCGATTAAAAAGATATAAACCTATTAAGTTTTTTCCTACACGATTGCAGCAACCACAGACCAGTAGCAACTTAAAATGAATCACACGGGCAAACATGAGTCTCCGCGCTTTTGCGACTATTAAATTGTTAACCACAGTTTATTTGACTCTTATGTGAAGGAACTACCAAATTTTGGAATAATGTCTTATATCGAATTTCCTACTGGATAATCGTGTCTAATATGTTGGATACAGAAAAGCTAATATTAGAGATAAAAAACACCTGCTCTTTATAATAAACAACTAAAATAATTTAGCGTCTTGATATGTTATTTTGGTTTCAATTATTTTTAATAATTTATCAAAACTGTTTTCGCTCATACCATATCTGAGAAATTTAAGAATTCTCCCTTAAATCATTATAAAATTTGTAGAATTACCCTTTTGGCAATCTCATTGTTCTTAGATTTCTTAGTACTAGAACTATTTGCGACACACACGGTTTTTAAAAAGTTCATGTAACGATGAATAAAGTCGCAAATTAATGTGCGTCCAGCTTACAATTTTTCTGTTGTAACTTCAGAAGCAACAGAAAAATAGCACGTTCTCGCCTATTCTTAGAGTACTAAGACACACGGGGCTTTGTTACTTTGTATTTAATAAATAGGCTTCATTTAATAAATAGACCTATCATGTTTACATTAGTTTTACAAGTGTCAAAAGAGGCTTACGTGTATAGCAACTCGGAATTGATGGATATCTTTTTTATGGAGAAGTAAGACAAAATGTTTTAGCAACTTCTCGTCTGTACGCATAACGATTTCCCGATAGACATTACGAAATGCCAAATGTACTGCTTTTACCGCGGTAGCGCAACGCGGATGTAACAGGGGAAATTTATAACCGAATCGTGGAAGAGATGGAGGCCCAGGGCGTATTGCACCAGCTGAGGAACACTTAGGGATTGTTGAAGATAATGGCAGGCAAATCGATCAGCAAGTACAATGAATGTCTCATCAATAGTGTGGCGTATCATACACGAGGCTCAATTATGCCAATAAGTTCAAAAAGGATTAGAACCAGAAACATTTGTGTTAGTTCGTAGAAACTGGGTAAGATGAGCCCAAAGATGTTTACACGTCTGTGGACAAAATTTTGAACAGTTGTAACATCAGCTATATCAAATTATTTTGTTAATTAAAACCACAAATTAATTAATAATAGGATTAATAGTGGCAAAAGCAGTTGAATTTGCTGATATAAAATACATATTTTTGTAACATTTTATTTATTTCTTTTCTTAGGGGATTCTTTAAATTTCTTGTCCATTCATTTTTTATTACACTTTGTCTTGCGCAAGGTAAGGTTTTACAGTGGAACAGTTTCCAGTGTCGTGCAGAAATGTATTTTTAAATAATTTTTGAACTGCCCTTTTTATTTTTTTTTTTACAAAATTATATTTGTCCCCTGTACATTGCAAAACATTTTTTTAGATGTTCTGAATCACACATATATACAGGTATATTTGTCGTCAAACATAACGTGTTTAGTTTCCTGCGCTTTGATGCGCGATTCCTGATCTAATGAATGCATGCATAGTGTTTGGGTTTGTAACAAACCTTAGACTTGTTATAGAGTATGAGTGTATTTGCGATTCGTTATGTGCTATTCCTGATATGTGAAGAATTCTCGAATAGTGTGTAAGGTCTTGTTCATTAAAAATCCATTCATAAAATCCTTACACATGAATTCCTTACAAATCGCGCATCACAAATCGCGATTCACGGATAGTCTGTAGCAAGTATTATGATGCAATGATTTTATGGGGGTATTTTCAATACCTACTTAATAGTTTGTATGGATTATTGTAAATGAATAAATAACTATGCCATGGTTGCTTGGTAAACGGATCTCGAACTGTCATGTTGATGAATTTCATGCAGTGGAGGTTCTCTTAGTCTTAGGAATTATACACGAAATTGGTAAAGGCGGCAGTGGTGGTAGCTGGTCCCTCTCGCTGATACTATTTCAAGTTATTACAGATATTAAGTTGAGGGGTTTGTTTATTCTTGGTTACAGCTTGTAATCTTGGCCTCCGCTCCGTGGCGCCCTCTCCCGGCATTAATAACTCCTGATTTATATGAGTATTATCCGCGGCATTCCATGTAATTACTTTATTAAATCTACCTAGCGCTGTCTCATCCAGAAAGGTGTTAATGTAGCTTTCCTGGATTGTTAGATCGTCACACTTGCTTAATATTTTAAGTCTTTGTAATGTATAATTTTGCCGCAAATTAAGCTTAATAAAGTCACATCGTGCGTCTTTCATGGCGCAATTTCACCTCATTGTTCGACTGACGTACACGCTGGGGTTATTAATATGAATATAATTTATATTTATAAGAAATTTCATAAAAAAAATGTGTACGTGGGAGCTGCAAAACGACAACATGAATTCAGTATAAATAATTGCACATCGTAGTTGGCATATAAATACGCCTACTGCAGTCACGATAACAATTGATATTATATTACAGGATTCTGTTATTATGTTCCGCCTTATTTTCGTTTCTCAGACGCTGCAAATAAATTAATTTAATAGCGTTTCGACTTGTTCCCGTCTTATCAGCCGTCGATAATTGGAACTGTCAGTTTTGCACCCTCCAGTAAAGTAAATTTTTATTCAATTAGGTCCTGCCTTTGGTACATTAAAGCAAATTTTTTAGTCGAGAGATAAACAGCATATAGAGGGTGTTCTAGTTTTATTGATTAGAACTTTAGCGCTTTATAGAGAAATTCATTTTAGTGCTAAAAGTTTGTATACATATGGGACCTAATGTTCTTTTATTTTGAGGTAAATGGCATTGAAGTGTTCTATAAAATTGTTATTTTTAATTTCCGATTTATGCGTGCAGATCAAATTTGGTTAAGAAGATACCAAAATATTTAAGAAACTGCAACAGAGAGGAATGAAACTATATACTACACTAAATGTTTGCATTATATATTGCACTAAATTGCAAAAATGGTTGTTTTTAACGCGACCAAATATCAAAAATTATATTGACAATAAAAACAGTTGCGTAACGTCACCCATGTAAGACGTCTGAATTCTTGCCGCGATTATATTTATCGCCTTTTCGCGATATACTTGATTCCTTCAATTGTAAGTAGGTAATTTTGCAAATATATTAATTTTTAAAAAAATTTAGAAGTTTTAAAAATGCCTTCTTAATTGATTAATCAATAATATGTGGACATTCTGGATCTCACAGTTTTATTGATCAAAAAATGTTATTCTGTATTCTGTAGATAGAAAATCTCATTTTAAATTTACATTCACAAAAAAATTTACATATCCGTACATCACTTATGTTTATATCAACATTTTGTATTATAAGATCCTCCATGAGGTGCTAAAGTTCTGATTAGTGTTGGTTAAGAGAAGAAATCTTGCAAAATTAGAAAAAGACGTATCTTGCAAAACAAGATAAGAGTTTCTTCAAAGTTATGTTCTTGCTCGATTTTGCAAGATCATTTATCTTGTGAGAATTAGCAAAGTTCTTATCTTACAATTTTGCAAATGAGGAACGTGGAACTTTATTGCGAATTCGGTAACAGTGGTGGTTACTCTCGGTAGGCTACGGTTCCGCTCGGAGATCACACGTAACTATCGATATGGTCGATCGTCGACAGTGGTCGATTGGTAGACGTTATAAAGTATAGAAACGGCAGTTTTACATAATTAGTAATAAATAATGGACGAAATACGCGAAACATAATGAGAGCTTTTTCAAGTGACCATACATACAAATAAAGACAACATAAAAAGAAGTGTCAATTATATTTAATGTTTACCTAATTGTATATTAACTGATTCGTTAACCAATTTAAATATTAATATATTATTCTTGTTGCAGGTATGTACCATTGTCAATGATTTTCCAATTAGTGGTCCTTTCTCAGGTAAGAAAGAATAACAAATAAGATGAATAATTTTAAATTTATAAGAAATGTTAAAATTTAGTGTACAAACAACGATATAATATAAAATTTAAATAAAAATGTCCACCGACATTGGAACACCTCTCAAATCTTTCTTATCAAAGGAAACAAAAAAAATTAAAGATTTTGTCTCTTCAGAATAAAAAGGCAGAACATTGCAACTATAAAAAAATATCAGATTTTCTTCTGCATATTTGGCATGTAGTGTGTAACAAGGTAATATTAAATTATCAAGTAATTTAAGTTGTTGTATCATGTTGCATTATAGATATTCTGAATAGGTAGGTCATAAAAGTGCCTACTTTGATTGCTTTTTATCAAGATACAATCACATCAAACTCATATTTATACGTTGACATCTAGCAAATGTAAATTTAAAGTAAATACAATTTTTGTTATTTTATTCTTCAACTCTATTTTCGCATACCAATTGTTCTGTTATGCATTAAAATAAGGGACGCTTTTATCTGCATTCGCAGCTGCATCTGCATCTGCAGATTTATTTTTAAAATTCTTCCGTAGCGACAATACCAGTAACCATAGATACATTTACTTCTGACAATAGATTATTTATTAAAAAACTACTTGAATAACTCGAGGTAACAAACAATTTATTGTTTAACTAATCACCGAAATTCGGTATTACTATTTGAATTTTTATCGAAAGTTAAGACGACTAATCGATCATTTGGAAATTATTTCGGGTTTACATTTTCAATGGCACTATGGAAGTAAAGTACTTAAAATCTGTTATAGATATAACATGAAGTTTTTATGTTTGTATTGGAATCCAACATCTAGAATCCAGAAAAAGTTAAGTCTTAATCATTTTAATAACGTTGGACAAATTTTGGAAACTGGTTAATTCTGAAACAACTAAAATATATGGTTGCTATATTTTTCTGCACTGTATTAATTATTAATTTATTTAACAATAATTCTTGATTTCTCATAAACTATATTCCTCGTCCAATATTTAAAGATTGTAGAACTGTTATAAGAGAAATTGTCTTTTAGTATTTTTTTTTCTTTGTTTTGGCGACAGAATCAAATATGTATTTCAGTGTTTGAAAATTGTGTTTTTCACTGTGGAGGTAAAGTTTTCAAATTACTATGGTTGTTCTGCCGTGGCTTAGGTAACTGATGGCCGCCAGTCACAGAATTAATGTGCACTTTCCTCGCTTTAGCTGAGAATCTTTGACCTGGATATAATGATTTTAGTTCCTATTATTCTAAGGCGGCGATAATTGGAACCGTTCCTCAGTCAATAATAGTTCTCTGAGAAGTTCTGTAGTACCTTCTGTAATGTTTCGCCGTTCTTCAATATCGACATTTTTAATAGTAACTCTGCAAAATCATTTGCAATACTGTCGTGCTTAGCCAGAGAACAACAAGGGTAAGTCAAATATTCCAAGCTAAAGCAGCATGATGGTGTTTAGTATTTCCGTCACTGACGGCTACCACTTACATACGCCGAATAAACCAACCCAAAAAATCATATTAGTTTCAACGTTGATGTGACTTGATTATTATGTTGATTTAGAGTTGAACTAGTAGATTGGTACACAAAAAACAACTTGAAAATTATTTGACTGGTTTCAGTTTAAATTGTACATCGATTTTTCATTGATGCAGAGATTGTTAAACATTATTTTCGTCAACTAGATGTTGATTGAATCAACATACACTCTATATTGAAATCAACTCCGAATCATTTTTGCAATAGCTTTCAGTTCTGATGAGGAATGAGATCAATATTCAATACTGTATCTAATTCTTTAACGATAAAATATGAAGTTGAGAGTTGACTTTCTTTGTCCTCTACAGCTTTTGTAGAAATCATTCAATATCAGGCTGATACGATGAGTTATAATATTTATAAGAAGTGTGGAGAAAATGATTAATATTATTGATAATACTTAGTATAAAACCTTACTTTTGACAGGCCGTTTGAGCTTATTGCATTTGATCATTCAACTTGACTAAAATTCAAATTATATAAATTTGTGCAGGTTTCCCCAAGTATGAGCAAATGATAGATTTTATTTTTGCTTTGTAGTTTGATTTTATTCTTTCTCGTCATTTTATAATTAAGTACATATTAATATACCTAAATTACACAAATATTACGTTTCATTAATGTTCACATTTTCATATGATTAATTATTTTATTTGCCGTTATTAAACTAACGCGTCATTTTAGATATTTTTACGTTTTGAGAACTGCGACGGTTAAAGTAAAAATGCAACGAGCAAACGAAGGCGTTTGCAATTTTTAACCGGCCATCAATATCTATTAATGGAAAATGCTTTGTGCCCGATAATAATGGAGGTGTTGGAGACAGGAGGAATGAAAGAGCGATTGTTCCCGAGTCCACATCCGGCGAAAATCTTACTATTCCGGAACCGTAGTCTGCTATTTGCCGTGAAACAACCGCATTAAGGCAATTTGACAATAAATTAATCGAGTTACGTACATTAAACAGAGGGCGCCCGGGGATGAGCAAAAAAGCAGCCGCCGCCGCTATGCACAACAGGATATGGATGCATTTCCGTTCTCAAAGGGGTTAGTAATTATGGCCGCTAATGTGATTACTTCGTTTCTGAACATAGTCCATTAGGCCCTTGTGCCGAGCAATAATTCCATATCGCTCTTGTCAGGTTCATACCCTGGATCTGGAGTGCCACCTAGACCGTCCGCCGCTGTGATTTGCTTTCTAGTGACGGATTTTATTCCTGATGTGGTGATAATGCCCACTTGGCAACTATAATTGCGGCCAGAATTCAGACGACTTACGTCATATGAACAAATGAATAATTGGATTGGATTTTCATCAAGAAATTTATGAAGCTGCAACTGAGAATAATAAAACTATACCTGAGGTGTAGAGAGTCATAGCACTTAGATGAGTACGGGAGGTGAGGGTTGCAGGGTACAAGATTCCATAGGCGTGCCACTTGAGAAGGTTTCAAAGAACACAAAATTACCAAAAAATAAGTTGACTTTAAATAAACATTTTAACTGTTTAACTTTAATAACACACTTTAGCACATAATAAGCTGCACTATTTTGTATACACTATACACTACTTGTTGCTAGCACTGTCAGTATAACATTTATCGTCGGCTGATAGACCTGTTCGTCGAACAGTTGCAAACAGTTTCCAGCCGTCAAATGCACGCACATTGCGTTTATAATGCTCACATAAGGTTGAAAATGCTTTGTTTTAGAGGCAGTGCGTTGCTTCTGATGATTGAAAACTGATTTTGTACTACGAACAAATTATCATACCATACAACCACGACAACAACAGGTTCCATGTGGCAAAACTGTGCCACACTTCTGTCGTCATATGACCTTCATTTATTCATGTTCCGTCAGTGTTTATATAATCTATAATAGACAAAAAATTATTTGAAATTATATGTGTAAAGGTACAATTTGTTTTACCTATTTAACTATGGAGCAAAACTTGTAAAAATCAGATGGTACAACATAGTACAACAGATTAAGAGAATATAAAAATTCGTCGGGTTTATTCAATCAAACTATGTTCTTTGAAAGGTAATACTTCAAGCTTATAGTTTATGTTGTAGTAGCTTATGTTATAAGTCTTGTAGGTGACTTTATAACAGTATGAGTTGTTTTACTTCGGCATATAAAGGAGTACTATAATAAATCATAAAGCACGTGTATTGTATAATATTTTATATTTGACTTCTTTATATATATATATATATATATATATATATATATATATATATATATATATATATATATATATATATATAATCCATAACCCCTTCTACCATCATATGGTGTAGGGTTCGTTTTCTGCTTATTCATAAACAAACTTTTTCCATTCCTTACGGTTGGCCGCCATCAACTTAGCTTCATTCCAACTTCTGCCTTTCCTTCCTAATGTTTTTACTACAACTTTATCCCATGTTTTTCTTGGTCTTCCCTTTTTCTTATTTTTTTGAATTTTAGCTTCCCAAACTCTTCTTACTGGTCTATCTCTCTCCATGCGCTGTAAATGTCCCCACCACTCTAATTGCCTACTTTCTATGTACTCTAATGTTGACTGTATTCCCAATTCTCTTCGTATATCTACATTTCGCATTCTATCTCTTTTTGTTACACCTCTCGTTCTTCTTAAATATTTCATTTCAACAGCCTGTATTTTACTTTTCTGATTTTCTGTCAAAACCCAAGTTTCACAGCCGTATGTTAATATTGGTCTGTACACTGACTTAAATATTTTAGTTTTTCTTGATCTCGATATTTCTTGTTTACTTATGAACTTGTTATTCATTGCATAGTATAGTTTATTTGATTTCTTTATTCTGTTATTTATATCTGCTTCTTGTGTTCCGGTCTCGCTTATTGTTACGCCTAAATATTGAAATATTTCTACTTGATCTACTGTTATGTCATCAATTTTTACATTAAGTTCCTTTTTTTCTTCCCCTATCATCATCACTTTGGTTTTATTTTTATTAATTTTCATTCCATATTCTTCCACTACCTCATTCCATATATCTAAATTCACTTGTAGGTCATTTTAACTTCTTGTTATTATTACAATGTCGTCTGCAAATGCCTCTTCAGAAATTTTCTCTTCTTTATAATTTATTTATAATACCTAGGATATGAGATATATAAACATACCCATGTCACCATGGACCTTCATAACAGTCATAACAGCGGGCAAAATGGATATGTTTACGCTCTTTATCATGAGACCGCGAAAATAATGACGTTTGGCTTGTTATGGATATGTTTGAAAATATCTAGCATTAGTCATAACCACAAATCAAAAAACGTCAAAGCTATGACCTTATAGTTTTTATTTCGTATGAAGTGAAATATACCACGGAATATACTAGGATGATTATGCTATTAGAAGACTTACTATCCTTGGGCCTAAACGGCCCTAGGAAGCGATCTATTGCCTGCGGGCATAACCATCCCTGTATCTCCCTTGGTACATAAATAACTATTATTGCATACTGAATAAATAGAAGTTATAATTATTAAAATAAAAAATATATTAGTTGGCAATTTTTTGCTTGTCACTGTCAAATAAAATAGTAAGAGGATTTTAAAAAAATATGTGGCATAACAATTAATAAAGAAAAAATCATATTTCAAATAGCAGTATACATACATTCCTGTAAATGGTTTAAAGTATTAATATACTTTCCAACTTGAATAAAATTAATCAAAATATTAAATAATGTTTGTGCTAGGCAACACATATTTACGGTATCAGATACTTTTCCCTTTCCCGGCCGGAAAATAGTTAGTTACCGGTCCGTATGAAATAAAACAAATTTACTTTTATCTGTCAAAGCCCGATTATCTCACATATTTCAACAATCGTTTTGCCAGATCGACAGACGTTTGTTTGACGTCACCAGATTAAGTTTACGTCAAAATTAAAGTAACTGTAAGAATTTTGGTAATAGTAAATATGTGTAGTTAGTTGAATCAAAACATCCAACGAAGAAAGATAACAAATTTAAGTAATCTATTTGATTTGCCTGATGAAGAATTTAAAAAAATATATTTAGAGTTAGTAAAGGTTCAATACGGCAATTTATTGAGGAACACAGCTGCTTTCTGCAAGTTCCTTGAATGCCATTATGCAGGTAACAGGCATGTGTATTCCCTGCTTAAATGAATGTTGATAATTAGATTATTGTTTACTTTAATATGATAATTAATGTAATTATGATAAAATTAAAGCTATTTAAACTAAACTGTTCTCGATACAGCTTGCTCAGTTTTTATATGGTTCCTTGTTTGCCGAGTTTGTGCAAACATCATATATCTCTCTAACAAAGATTCGCTGACAGCATTGGTTATCTGTGTGATATGATACAGTTTGTAATTGTTTTTGGACAGGTCCTAAATTAAAATCATCACCAATTCATGTTTGGTAACTACATTATCTTAAAAATAATAATGTTGCAAATCCTAGAACTAATCCACTCATTAAAAATTAAAATTGGAGACCAGTAATTTTATCTTTAGCTCTGCCGGAATGCTTTTTGTCGCTGGAGAACTGCCAAAGATATATAACAAATTGCAGTATTGTTATTACTAAATCTAAATAATTTTTTTAGTTTTTTATCGCCAAATCAAATGGATTACTTAAATCTTCTATCTTTCGTTGCATTTAAATATTACAACTTACATTCGATGTAATATAAAACCAGGAATTTAACGTAAATTTAATAAGCCGTCCATTTTCACAATTCAGATAAGGTATGTTAAACTATAGCGACACCTAATTCCTTGTCTTTAATAAACTCTGTCAAAATTCTACATTAGGAATTAATTACAAGAACACATGTAGGAAGTTCGTTCTGAATTATATGAGATATACTCGTCCAATTAGATAACACATGTAGTAACACAGTCGTGTTCTTTGTCGAGCACATTTAAAAAGATGAATCATCACAACCAAAAAATGATTCCATAACTTCTCCGCTAGCTGGATATTCATTACACTGTTGAAATTAAAACGCAAAATTGATGATTGGGAGGGTTTACAGGGTGGAACCTATCTAATTGGACGTGTATATCTCATATAATTCAGAACGAACTTCCTACAGGTAAGTCGTTTGTTCTTGTAATTATATTTCGATATCCTCGTCCAATTAGATAACACATGTAGATGTTTAAAGACAATCAATTTTCGTTTGTTATTTTAATATAGCATTTTGCTTAGTTATACCATTTATTTGAAAGTCAAACTAGAACACGACTGTGTTACTACATGTGTTATCTAATTGAACGAGGATATCGAAATATAATATCGCAGTTACAGGGGGATATATACTACAATAATTTAAGGTGATGAAATATAATATTTAATATATTTTTAGGTATTAATAATATTGTGTGAAACTAACTACTCAGTGGACAAAAGCCCCAACCTGCGTTGAATTACACCCACAATATCTACCCATATATTCCTTATTATTAGCTTTTGTAACATTTTTTTTACTGTTTTAGAAAGGTATTTTAAACTAATATAAATCAAATCTCCTACAATTCCTATCAATGAAGTCATATGTATGTTCTCTGATACCAAACATCTAGGTATGCTAATGAACAATTCCACAGACAAAGCTCTATTCAATAATTATCTAAAGAAAATAATCTAATTTACTCACTCTACAAATATATAACTTCACTTTTTGGCAGTGGGAACACGACAAATTCAACCACTATAGATGAGATCTGACCTATTTCTGCATTTTTAGGATTGAGGCCACCTGAAGAAGCAATCCTAAAAATGCAGAAATAGGTCAGATCTCATCTATTGTGGTTGAATTTGTCGTGTTCCCACTGCCAAAAAGTGAAGTTAGATATTTATAGAGTGTTTCATTAGCAGATTGGTAAATTAGATTATTTTCTTTAGATAATTATTGAATAGAGCTTTGTCTGTGGAATTGTTCACTAGCATACCTAGATGTTTGGTATCAGAGAACATACATATGACTTCATTGATAGGAATTGTAGGAGATTTGATTTATATTAGCTTAAAATACCTTTCCAAAACTGTAAAAAAAAAACATTTAATCTTGAAATAGCGTAAAAGCTATTATGACCGAAACGCGATACATAATTGGGCTGAATGTCGGGTCAAAGTATATTTACGATATAAAAATCGGATCTAATGGCGCCAGTTAGAAGAACCTTAAGCTGTGCTCATAGGTTGACATTTATTCGTTACGTAGATGCAGCAGCATAGCTTACGGCAATCCCACATTGTGAATAGAGCAAAAAACATGCTCGGTGTATGATGACAAAGCGAAACATTACGGTGTTCGCGTGATGCGTTAATTGTATGCCGGCGCATGTTGCATTATTGCTAGTACACGTTATTAGCTGTATTAGAAGTCATATTACGCTGTCACTATCGTGTTGTAAGTCTTTGTGATAAACAGATCGGTTCATGCGTCGAACATAGGGGTGTCGAAAGAAAAACGCTATTATGTTTCCATTTTAATTTGAAAAGTTTCGATTTTAAGTCGTATCTACCATTTCTATAACAATTCTAACCCCTAGAAGGAGCTTTGTGAATGTAATATATTACTTTTAGTTGTAGCCACCATCTAGATAAAGAACTAAAAATAATTACCAATTGGATAAGGGTAGAGTATATTTATGTATATCCAAAGAGATACAATGGCAGTGGCGGAAACGGGATATATTTAAAAATGAGATATGTTTGACTCTGTACATAAAAGTCATATTTTACTATAATTTCCTAAGAATTTGATGTTCAAAGCCTCACTTTTTTCAGTATTTCATCAATGACACCCCATTGTACCAAGAACTTGTGTCTGGGTTGGCATTGGCTTTATTTATCAATATTCGCAAACAAAACCTGAATAGCTTCCTAGGGGTTAGATTTCGTTAAGTAGACGTCTGTATTATGAAACGGAAGCAAAGGCAAAAGGAGGGCTAATTAGTAAACAAAATATATAACTTGTACTTTGGATACCACTCAGCTACATTTGCAACTATGTCAGGTGTTCCACAAAGCTCTGTGTTAGGACTCCTGTTGTTCAGCATTAAATAATTGTTTTATGCTGCTGTCTGCACTTAACAGAATAATCATATGTTGTCACGACAATCACTTTAATTCAGTATAATAAAAGTAATATTGTCACTTCAATAATATTTTTAATCACAATTTACACATTTCATTATTATCTAGACGCAATTCGGTTTGTGATCCTGGTGTTACATTTGACGCCACATTCACATGGGATATTGTAATGATTGCGTCAAAACTTAGGGTGTTATAATAAATTCTTCTTGCACAGTTTAAGAACACTTGTTTTATCTACTGATTATATTATGACAACTGTATTGGTGATAATAAAAGAGGCTTAGATAATAATAATAGTAATAATAATAATAATAATAATTTATTTGTCACTATAGCTGTTACAAGAAACAGATATGGCCGCCAAATCAAATAGTATAAATCAATGAAAAATATTCAAGATAACAGAGAAATACATTGAAAAAAACAAACAGTAAACACAAGTTGACTGTACTACGAAATTGCAAAAACTCGGAAAAAACATGTTAATTTAAAAATTCTTCAACTGAATAAAAACATTCAGAAATTAAAAAAATTCTTTAGGTCAAGTTTGAATTGATTACGTGTTTTTACATCCTTAATATATCGTGGTAATTTATTATATATTTTAATGTAATAAGGTGAGTATTATAGTCGTGGTAGCAATCGTTAGTTTTCAGTTTGTACAAACCGTGAGTTTTCCTATGCAGGACACTGTCAAAATATTATTAGTAGTGAAAACACTGTCTACGCGGAGATATATCAAAAATTAGTTAAACGTTTTTGAAGATTAAACACTCGAATGATGCGAATATGCCAAAGCATAATATGTATTTAATGAAATATGCGACTCAAATACCCGTTTTAGAGTATTTAAAGCAAAATATGCACTATTTAATTTTTTACTTGATTTATCTGATGGTGTCACTCAAGTTTACTGTCAACAACTATCCCCAGAAACTTTACATGTTCAGTCAGAACCATGTCGTATTGCAAGTTATCTGGTATTATACCACGTTTAGAAAAGTAGATGCTTTCTGTTTTTCCAATATTTAGTATTAACTATCTTGGCACTACCTTCACCTTCACATACCTTCATTATAGAAATAGTGATGTCTATTTAGCTGTTGGCATGTCAGAGATTGATCATTTGAAGCTTTGTTCAAAAGATAACATATTTAGCTGTTGGCATGTCAGAGATTGATCATTTGAAGCTTTGTTCAAAAGATAACACTCCTGCAATATTTGAAACAGTAGATTTATTCCAGCAGCACTTGGAAACGGTTTGAAACTGTCAGAAATATCTGACCAGTTAAGTTGAGAACGATTTGCCAGTGAACTTAACGCAAGAAGTAGTTGGGCGGATATTTCTGATAGTTTCAAGCGATTTCCAGCTGCTGCAGGAAATCAAATCTAGTGTTTGTCACTGAGTAATAGTTATGTTGAAAATTAAAAAGCTATAAATTTATACACAGACTCGCAATTACTCATCAGATATTTAAACTAATTAAAAGTAATAAAAATAAACACCATAAATTAATATTAGTTAGCACACGATATACAGTAGCATTTGAAACACCAATTTTGCATGCTATATCACGAAACCTGCGACTTGGTTTGCTTCAACAAGGTGTAAGATATCTTCATCCTTATTTAATATGTTTTTTTGTTGACGATTTGGTTTACTTTACCGGTGTTTCGTAGTCTTTTGCACGGTTCTGGGATTAGGTTATGTTTGGAGTAACAATTCACATACAATAATATTTAAACCATATCTTAACAAGTATTGGCAACTGAAATCGATTTTGGATAATCGGTTAACCGGTTTCGGATAATTCGAATTTTTACGAAATCCGAAAACCGGTTATTCCGATTTTCAAATTATCAATTATACGGTGAATACTTTCTGGAAACTCACCGCTCTCTCTGTCTGGCGCATGCATCATTCTTTGTCACAATCACCCACATCCACATACATTAAATACCAAACGACCAAACCCATTTATATCAATAATAATAAATTGAAAAACCACAGTTTATCAAGTGCAACTGTTTTTTAACTAGATTTATCTTTAATAATGCGAATAACATCAAAGCATATCTCGTCAGTTTTTCAAAATACCGATTTTCAGATATCCGGTTTTGGCCATTCTTCGAGTTTTAAACAGATTTTTAAATATCCGGTTTCATCCACTATGCGGCTAAACGGTTTTATCTGAAATCGGTTTTTCCGGAACCCGAATAGCCGGTTTCACTTTTTCGGGTTCTGTCAGCACTAATCCTAACTTCATGTGCATTATCACCATATTTACTAATTCTTAATTCGAATATAAACTTTAGAAGGAGAGCCTTTAAGCAGAACATCTACTTTTGGTTGGATAATGGTAGGTAATATTTCTGTTTGGTAGACAAAAATATTTTTTCCATATATTTAACATTTTAACAAATTTGAGTATATTGAAGATTAGGCATATTGAAGAGACTTAATATGAACATCTAAATATTCAAAACAGCCTGTTATGCTTTGTAATGCATCATTAAGGCATCAATTGTAGAAGATTTAGGTGTAATCTTTCTTGACGTATAGAAGTAACGAGTATCATAAGAAATTAGAAATGAAATAATTTGTGATATATTTCATTTGTATGCACCGAATAAGAAAGTAGGTCTTTGATTTTGTACCAGATTATGAAAATGGCTCCTTAATGTTGGGAGTCGTCCAACAGAATTTTTAAAAACTCTTTAGTTTTATTACTTCGCTTTGATGCTTGTGTAAATTATAGTTCCAATTTTATAACTTTAGATAAAATATTGCATTTTCAGTACCTAGACACCTTGGCGAGACTTCTTTTGAGTCACTGGGCAATTGCAGATTTAGTTTTAAAGTATCTTATGTCGATGAATGTAACTTCTTAAATGTGCTGAGCTAAGTAGATAATATTAAATAATCGCTCTTTTTGTATTTTATTCTACTATCACATATTCATTAATTTAAGAATGTAACTGTCATATTGTTACGTTTAGCCAATTTTTATATCACAATGTGTATACTCGAATTAAATTAACTATATTTATAAAAAATATTTAAATTATATTTATAATTTTCTTATTTCGACAGCTCACTCTTTACAAACTTGTCTTGAAACTATAAATTATAGTCTTGAAGTTCCAAATATGTGTGGACGATGTTCAAATAACTGAAACAATAATTAACGGCCTTATTTTAAGTGATACAAAAAATATTATTAATGTATGTTTTTCTACTGCTAGGTACAACTCAAATATCGATAAATTCATTGGAATTTGGTCGAAAGTAATAATTTTTTGTTCTATTATGAGACATAATTCTAAACTGGCGTGAATGCCAAAGAAAATATAATTTTATTTGTTGACGTTTTGTTATCCTCACACCAACTCAAAAGCTGATCTGTTTCAGTATGGTTCCAGAATTTTTTATTTTATGTGTCATATTTGACGTTTTTAGATAAAAGCAATGTGCAGTCCCTTATATACGTGTGTATATAGGTACACAAATTTTTGTATATTTTTATCCAAGAACGTTAAATATAAATGAATGCTTCTGAAAACTTACCTATACATAACTTACTTAATCATTCTGAGGATGTCACAAGACCAAACCTTCGACAAGTAAATCACACGGTATTCACATTTGAAACGCAAAAGTTTACGTTGGTCAACATATCCCTATATTGATATATTGTTCACAACACATTATGCATGTGTCCGCCCATAACTCCTATACTAATAATTTAATTATTTATAGAAGATTATAGCATATATACATAAAAAGGTTATTACACCTACACAAGCGACTGAAGTAATACAGACATTTTTGTTGGCTTTTCTGAATCTTATATGTCTAATGGGTACCAAATTTCAAATTCATTATTATTTCTTAATACGAGCCCTAACAACTAAATGTTCGGACGACAGTTTATTTTTTCCAAATATATTCAGTTTCCATTTTGAATTCAATTAGAATTTTTTCTGCTGAAACTATACCAATTATTGTCATAAAACAAAAGTTATAATCTTTTCAGAACAATGTTTACTCCAAACATAAATTATTTCTTTAAATATCTAACAACAAACTACAAAATAAAGTGACAAGTAAATGTTCGGACAATCTTAATTAAAGAACGTTCTTAGGGAAATTAATAGGATGTAACGTCCCTTTTGGCATCTATTACCGCCTTGATCCTCTTTGGCATAGTATCCACCAAAGATTTACAATATTGTGGGGTAAATGCATTCCAAATTTCTTGGATTTTGGTTTTAAGTGCTGGAATTGATCGCTGGGGGCTATTTCTTAAGGATCTTTTCATGTGATGCCATAGTGTTTCGATGACATTTAAGTCGGGACTACTCGAGGGCCAGGACAAGACACTAATTTGATTGTCCCCAAACCATTTTTTGGTACCCTTAGCTGTATGGCAGGATGCCCCATCCTGCTGAAATATGAAATTCCCATGTTCATAAAGCTCCATCGTACTTGGCAACAAGTTTCTTTCCAAAATGCCTTGATATTTTTGGGCATTTATGGTGTCATCTACAAACTCAAGCCTGCCTACACCATTAGTGGACATGCAGCCCCAAATCATAACACCCTGTGGGAACTTTACTGTACGCTTAATACAATCTTTATGAAATGCTTCAGATTTCGTTCTTATCACCCGTTTCCGAAAATCGCCAACACAAACATCAAATTTGGATTCATCACTAAAAATAATTTTAGCCCAGTCTTCTTTGGTCCATTGTACTTTAGATTTTGCCCAAATAAGACATTTTTCTCTTTTGTATGTCAGTGAGCAGTGGCTTTTCTTTGGCCTAAAAATGTGAATTGCTTTAAAGTGCGCTGAGCTAATTATTACAATTTTTTGTATTTCAATCACAAATAATATTTACTTTATAAAATCCATATCCAGCTTTGTGTATCCACTGTCTGCAACATTCCCTTGAAACATTTAAATCTGCTTCTTCATTCCATCGTGTTTGAATATCCCGTACCGTACCCCTTCTTTGTTGCTTGCAAATTTTAACAAGAACCCTTTTTTTCCTTTCTGTTACAATCCTTGGTCGCCCAGAACTTTTGCCGCGGACATCAAAGGATCCCGTTTCCCCATACGCTTTTATTACCTCTCCCACGATCGATTTGGCAATATTGAGGTCTTTTGCTATTTTTCCCATAGTTTTTCCGTTGGCATATTGTCTTATTATAATTTCACGCACTTTTTTATCAGTAGCAACTCCGCGAGCCATTTTGTTCGCGAATGCACTATTGCTAATAAAAATATATTAATTTTGCCATGGTGACAGATGGCATTTTTTTTTCAGAGCTTGCTTGTATTTCATTGATGAAAAGAATCTTTGTCCGAACATTAAGTTGTCAGCAAATTTCGTTAAATAAACATTTAAACTATTTGCCAAAGCCAGCAAATCGATAATTACTAAAATAATGAATGATTTATTGGTCAAAACACTTGATTTAATAATTAAGTTTATGTAGATTTTTTAAATTCCAGATGTAGTACTCAAAAACAATTTTTAATTATAAATATAATAGTCCGTCCGAACATTTAGTTGTTAGGGCTCGTATTAAATATCACCAAAATGTGGATCTCAATGTCCTATGCGTTCTACTTTACAAACCAATTTTTCTATAGTCTGTTTCAGACTGTAGATTAGAATTGAACATAATATACAGGGTGGTCACGCCAAAGCATTAGGTTTGGCTGTAACTTTGCTGCCCTAGGAGATATTTGAAAACTGAAGCGTGTATTTTTTGACTAATTTCTCCCAATGATTTCATTTTTTTTATATTTTTTTTTATTAAAAAACGACATATTTTTGTATTCTGTTTAATGAAAAATGCAGTTTTAATTATTCGTCTTCTTTCTCTCTAGAATTCTTAAGATCTTTCTTTTCCATCTTAATAGGTTCTCTCTTCTTATTGAGGATCCAGCTTTCACTGCCATACAGCGCTGTCAGTCTCAAAACTGTTTTATACATTCTAAATTTTATCATCTGGACATATTTTTTGATTTCATCAAGTGGTTGACTGCTGCCGAACTTCTGTTTGCTTTTATTATTCTCCTATTAATGTCTTCCTCCTCAAACTCTACTCTCCACGCTACGTTCTCAATTTGAAATTGGTATCTTTTTTTTTTGTTCTTTTGTTTAATTATTTAATCACCAATACCTTACAAACAGTAAAATATAATAATGTTTATGTCAGTGCAGTCAGGAAATGTGGAGATCCCAAAAATGTAATAATATACAGTTTCATAAGAAAAAACATAAAGTTAATATATCTGCAGTGCGAGGCCCGATTATTTTTTATTCTGATAAAAAAATCCTTGTGAAAAATTAGTCAAGGAGTGCGCATTTCAGTTTTCCGATACCTTAGGGTTGCAAAAAATTTACTGCAGAACCTAACATTTTCGCGTAATCACACTGTACGTACATTCATTTTTAAAATAAACAAATAAAATTATGCCATATCTAAAACTGCTCTAAGAGAGACAATATCTGTTAGAACATAATAACATTTGACATTGTAAATATCTATCTAGCTATCAACGAAGTATGAAAAATTGTCATCGTTTCATGCTAGCATTAATGAGGCTTGAAATGTGCAGGACTTACAAAATAAAATTATGCCATATTCGTAACATATTTTTACATATCATATTTCCACATGTTATATTATTAGTTATAGAAGAATAGTCAAATAATAGTAATAAATATGTTTAATGTGTTCACGATACCACACATGCAAGGTTAAACGTAAAAAGGGAGTAATCAAAAGCCGCATTAAAGTACATTTAATTCCAATATATTATTAAATAAATACATTAATTACTCGTCAGGAAATGGAAATGACAAGGCAAGGGATATACTTTATCCGCATACCTACATAACACAACAATATCGCGGGGCTCGTATACCTTGTACCCATACAATATTAATATCTCGTTGCCGTGTGTATATATCGGTCTCTAATAATTTATATTTAATTAGTATTTTAGTACAACAATGTTTAGCCAAAGGAATCGCTTAGCTTATGTTTGTTGTCTCTAATAACGTATGGGTTATCCAATAACTTTGTAACATGATTTATGAATATTATCGATCGCTTTAATGTTTACTTTACTATAACATGGTTCGCTTAATATTCTATAAGGATATTTATATCTATCATTTAGTGCACAACATAGCCCATTAAATTTTACAGCATTGATTATATACGATGTTATATCTGTCTGCAAATAAATAAATAGTTCGTTGTCAATCATTTTTATTTTATCGGGCATCGTAATTATTGGCAGGTGACTCTTTGGAATTTATTCCACTGGGTACGGTTGCAATACTAATTTTTTCTTATGCTGGAACATATTTTTATGTGTTCTCAATGATATTACCACACAGAAACAAGTTTCCGTAATTACCGTTAAATTTATTACTGTCAAGATTTTAATACAGTAAATTCAACTGCTTTTGGCGCTATTGTTATTAACTATTAGTAATTAGTGAAGTGGAACAAAATTTTGGACCCGTCTTACCCAATTTGTACAAACTAACACAATGTTTCTGCTTCTTGTCTGTTTTGAACTTGTAAGTTATTGGCAGGAGCATGATACCTTTGCGTAAATCATCAATAGTGTCCACTTCAATGCAATATACCTCATTTAAATATTTCCACAAAAATAAATACAACTGATTTAAAGTTAGGAAATCATGGCGGCCATGGTACCGGTCCTCCTCGTCCGATCCCATGGTATTAATGCTTGGACACGCTGTACATGGTGTGGATATAATTGAGCCTCGTGTATGATACGCCACACAACTGCAATACGCCATGGACGCCCTGGACCTTCATCTCTTCCAGGATTCGGTTGCAAATTTCCCGCGTCACGTCTGCATTTGCACTACACTTGCACTCACTGCACACCGCTGTAAACGTAGCTGTATTTGGCACATGTTTACCGGGAAATCGGTCTGCTAAAGCATTTTCACTTCTCCGTAAATTAAAACGATACCCATCAATTGCGAGTTGCTAAAAACTAATGTAAATACTTGCATCACAAAAAAGTTAATACGATATGTAATCGGATATTTGAAATCGCCTGGTTAGAAACTACAATAGCCCAGCGATATAAAGGTTGAAACTACTAGAACTTAAATACTTTTTCACGATATTGACTCCATTTTCCATGACGTATCTATTCCCATTTTTTTTAGATAAGTTCTGAATCACTCTATGTTTTGTTCGCTCGCATAGTAGTAGAAATAAATTAATAAACATGACGTTTAAGTATATACTGTGTAAATATGACGTGGTTTATTTTTTGCAATTTTTGAAGCATTCAAATTAAATTATTTATTCAGCTCTTAAAGAGTATCCATAGTAAAAAAAGAAATAAACCGTTGATTATACTAATTGAGTGAATGTTCAACATAATTGGAAAATATAGGTGTGTGCTAAATATATGTACATAAATATGTCTTAGTTATAATTTAAATCTATATAATCTGCACGTTTCCATGGCATTCAGATATTTTATAAAATATATCATTTCATTTTGTAAAATGATTTTCATTTAATCACGATTAAGACAGTCTTTTATTTGTATTTATTTATTTAAAAATACAATACCCTGACACCCCATTTCCAATAATAGGGCAGGGTTACAAAGAAATAAGCATACAGAAAAAATACATAATATATACTTTCAATGACCTAAAATACAAAATTGAATCTTAGATGCACTATTATCAAACAAATCTAAGTGCCTAAAACTGCCTATGAATTGGACACATGTACCTAATAAGTTGGAAAATGTTGCTTAACATTACTATATAGCGTTGATAAATATAATAATATATAGGAGCAATAATAGAACGAAGATATATTATGGGACATGGCTAAGAATATTAGAACAATCAATGTCATTATTAAGCAGATCATTTAAGTTGAATCTACTAAATAGGTCAGATTGAGGAATGCGTCTGAAGATCTCCTCTGAACTGTTTCCAGATGTGGATAATGAGTAATATATATAGGATTCCAAATAATACTCAGTTTGAACTCGACGAAACCATTGTACAATATAGACATTGTAGAAACCTCTCTGAGGTGATTAGCACTTTTTTCAATGAAACCAAGATTATTATTCGCAAGAAATATAATATTATTAATATGAGAAACAAAGATTAATTTAGCGTCAAAAATAACTCCGAAATCTTTAAATTCAGTACAGCGAGCGACAGTCTCAGAACCAATGTTGTACATGTAAGTAATAGAATTAATTTTCCTTGTGTAAGTCATAATGAAACATTTAGAAATATTCTAAGGCACTATTCATTAACTACAGTTAAATCATTTTGAAGTACAATCAGTAGATGAAACAGATATACAGCTTGAAATCATCTGCATATAAAATCCGTTGTCTTAGTACTTTATTATTATTATTGTATAGGATATATGAATATTTATTTGGCAGCTTTAAGCAACTACATAGTTAATGTTAGTTGAAAGTATCAATTTTTTTCCATTTCCATTCTAAGTATCGCCAGCCATTTATTAGTTCTGTTACTTGCATTGATTCATCAACGTTGTAATATGATTGAGAATTTCAAGCAAATATATCTAAAAGGTAGTGCAGAGTAAGATCAAACTTTTTATTGAACTTGACGTTATCAGAAATACCAAGATTATTATACGTAACAATCAATTTACTCACGAGATTTCTAAAATTTATTTTTTCCTAATGATGACTATGACACAAAATTTGTTAACTACCTACACCCGTGTAACAGTTTACACTTTACCAAAAATTCTCCAAATTCTAAATGAAGTCTGTATGCGTTTGCATTTTACTTATTTATGTTTCATGATATGTACACATTTTTCCACGAATAATTTCTAAAGGTTGAAGAGATATGCAGGTATTTTGAATTCAATATCATTTTACTCCAGTTCCAAGACATTAGATACATGTTATAGATCTGATGAGCGTAGTACCTATCTGAATGTATTTAATTATTTTTGTGAATATTTGTAAATTTCGATTAAGAACTGACAATATATAGTGAATTTCTGTAACACATGTAATTATTTGTTAACACGCCTCTGAAATGATCATTAACTCATTCGTAATTCTGAGGCACGGATCATGCTCTAGTTGGTGCATTTGCAGATATGAAAATAATCAGAGTTCAGTTATTAAATATATCTTTTTATTTCGCTATGCCTTTCTAAAGTTGACACATGGCTCTATTTATCGTGTGAAAATTGCATGAATATTTAAATAATTTACATTTCAATTAAATATACTGCCGATGGAGGCAGTTTCACATGCCGGTTGATCTGTATGATGATATGTGTATTAAAATTTTATCAGTGAATAATCTCATTAAGTTAATTACTTCAGGCTGCGATTTCCTATTTATTGCCGTACAATTAAATCAAAATAAATCATTATTCCGAGCAGATTTTTCATTGATGAACTGAATTGGGAAAACTTTGTAATAATCAATTATATAGGGCGTCGATCAACGCAGAAACTTCAGTAATTTATACAGGGAGCCTTAGGGCAGCCATTGTCCAGCTACAGCCTATCAAAAATTTAAAAAACAAATAGTTTTTAATTTCTGAACAGCTTGAGATAATTTAACAAATTTGGTGTGCATATTTAGTATAACAGTAGGTATGGGTATCATCGATCATTACCAAAAAAAAAAAAAAAATGTCACCATTTATAATATTACAAATAAAAATATGTCATCATATGCGCCATTGCATTATCTTCATATTTTGGATGTCCCCAAACAAAAATATCCATAGGGTTCATATCCGATGATTTGGTTCTCGTACGTATTACAAAATCTTTCATTTAAAAATTCACGAGCAGTCAGACTATAATGTGGGAGAGCACCGTCGTGAATACACCATATTCTTTATCTTAGCGCATAGGGAACTTCGTCAAGTGGTTCGAGATAAAATATTTTCAAGGACATGTCTGTAGGAAGCACCGGTTAAAGTTCTTCGTAAAGAGTAAGGCCCAACAAGAAAATTCAAATAATACCCACCCATTATTAGAAAATTTTATTTTTTACGGGTTTTTCGATCTCGACATATCATTAGTGGGGTCGAAAATGTTGTTTTATTGTTATTGTAGGGCGTTATGGGTTCCTAGGGGCAGATTAATAATAATAGGTACTGCCGCCCGCTGACTTTATTCGATTTTTTGGAGAAACGGATAAACGGATCGTGTTCATTTTCGGTATGGACGAACTATACACAACTGCAATGCTGTGTACTCTTCTATCGCATGGAATGGTTCGCTGGGAAATATTTCACTTTTTAAAACTCGACAACCGGAGTTCAGGACTGATGTTTCGCAGACAATCCTATACCACCGTGTTCGTAATCAAATAATCTCCTACCTAACGTTTGCATATCCAAGGGGTTCATACTACTCGATTGGTATGGAATTTGTCTATTAACCAAACCAGAGAAATGCTTAAAAAAATAATAATTTTTAATTGTTAATTAATCATATTCTGGACTGATTTTTTTAGACAACCCATTTGCAATATGTTTATTAACATATTTAATTGGATATAAAATACTTTTCATCCATTAACCAGCTCGGTGAAGGTCGTTTTATAGTCGGATCTTAGACTAAAACTAATTTGTGATTTACATGAAGATTTGCAGCGAATTTCCTAGTACTGGTATTTGGGTATTCAATTTCGTGAAGGTTTCTTATTATTATTGTTTTACATGGTCTCCTTAAGATATGCTTAAGTAACTGTGTAGAAATGCACTTATGTAATCAGTTTTGGTGTTAATCGGTTTGGAATGTAAAAAAGTGTAAAGAAACAAAAATTGATGATAATAAAATGGCACATATGATTACCTATTTTGTTTGTAATATTATACAGGGTGACATTTTTTTTGAAAAATACTGATCAATGATACCCACACCTCCGCCTATAGTAAGTTTCTAAATTTGGTAACTTTTTGTTTCATACCTACTGTCATACTAAAAATGCACACGGAATTTGGTTAAATTATCTCAAGCGGTTTTAAAATTAAAAACTGATTTTTTAAATTCTTTATCTCTATTGAAGAAACACTGTATAAATCGTCAAGGTGCTGATAGTTCTTCCAGTAGATTTATTTTCCCTTACGGGATACATAGTGTAAATATTGCAAAAAAATATATAAATTACCAAAATGAATCCTCAGAATACTTTCAAAATCTGTGTAGATACTCAGGTAACCGAAGTCCGTTTGACCTCAGTTTTTCTTAATATTTCTGCGCCACTACCTTTCATAAAATTTAATAAATTTTTACACCCTTCATCTCGAAAGAAAAAAGTAAGTACCTTATTGTTGTCTTTTTTTCTAGCCGTTGCGCCATTTTCAAGCTATTTGATATTTTCTGAAATAGTGTCGGATTCCAAATAAATAAGGAGGGAATTCAGAAAATGTAAATATAAATCTGAACTTGTTATTGGAATACCACGAAAGCACCTTGGTGTCAAACATGCTTTATTTTTAGAAAACTCAATATATTGCGATTATTCTCAAGATATTGACTTTTTTCTCAATATAATGAGAACAATTTTTCTCAATATATTGACTTTTCTCTTAGTACTGTGATATTTTTATGTATTAGTTTACATTCCACTAGCGATTTAGGTAGTAAAAGTATGTTAATTTAGTCATGCCGTCGCTCGTGGTATTAAAGAACGGATCAATTTTTCGAGAAATAACATTTGAGATTTTTTTAGATAATTATTTTTTATGGATTCTTATTCAGCTTCTTTAGAAACTTCTCTGTACCAAATTTAGGCAACCTACAGTTAACGACTATTTACTTTTCAATAAATACCTTAAGCATTTATATCGTCGCGCTGAAGATAGGTTGTCAAAATTTGGTAGAGGGGTTTCTAATAAAGCTGAAAAAGAATCCGTTAAAAGTAATTTCCTAAAGAAATTGCTAATATAATTTTTCGAAAAATTGATCCCCTTTTCAATTCTACGTGCGACGCCTATGACTAAATTAACATAATGTCAAAATAGTTACTTTTTAAGTATACATAAGCTACGAAAAACTCAGAACAATTGGATAACAAGCAAGTCGCCCTTGTAAGCAAGTTACAAGGATGAGTCTATGGAAAGTTAAACCTTTGAGATTAGGTTGCCAAAATTTAGACAGAAGGGTTTCAAATAAAAGTGAATAAGAATACGACAAAATAATTTCTTAAAGAAATCTCAAATGTTTTTCTCGAAAAACTGGTCCCCTTTTTCGATTCTACGTACAACGCCTATGACTAAACACGCTTTTACAACCTAAATCGCTAGTGGAATGTAATTATCATAGCACTAAGAGAAAAGTCAAGATATTGATATTTTTCTCATTATCATGAGAAAAATGTTAAGATAGTGAGCCATTTTACAAAAATTAATTTATAGGAAGAATTACGTTCACTGTCGATGTCTCTACCCTGTATACTTTAAATAAGTACCTATCGATTGTTGAATTCTACCAAAATAATAAAAAACTGTTTTATGTTAAATCGTGTCTGGGAATGAAACATTTGCAGCCTTGCCTGTATTTCAATACTGTTTACCCTGCGATTTATTTCCTGATCACCTTTTAGAGAGCACACCACCAAGCATAATCGGTGAAATTCCGGGCATTTCGTAACCACCGTTAGCTACTGGATTCCAAATATGGAATGGCAGATATTGGTGATATTACTATTATGTTGGATATTCAAATTTGCAAAGATGGATTATGCTCCAGTAGAATTTGTCACGGTGTAATACATGTATACAGAGACGGGTCATGTTAAAAAGCAGTAAGTAGGTAGCTATTTAAAAACAGCATTGTCTTCGTATGTATTTATAAGATTATTTTTTATATATAGACTTGCAAAACAAAATAACTATAGTGATTTATGTATAAAAAAATGTAGCGTTGACAGCAATGCAGACAAGAAGTCAGTTAGTGGGTTTAAGCACTTGTTACTGCTTTTCCTACAAGTAAATGTAGACAGTGTCCCTCCTTGATTTGATCCGATAAACTCAGTACGTGGAAGAAGTTATGTCTTCACTTGAGACAAAAGATGCATCCATTGTACCTGTAAATTTAGTGTAAGAGCCAGTGACGGTTCGCTAGGTGCCGCACTGCTACGCTTAACCTACTGGATAAATAAATAATTAGATATTATTAAACATAGGGCACAAGGGCATTAGATAAAATCCGCTGTTCGTCAGTCTTATTTACAGTGATTGCAGCGACAACGGGGATGCATGAAGCTTATCAGAAGTAGCGGGTGTCGCGGAGCTCGAGAGCTGATTTACCTGTTTATATGACGTCAGTAGTTATTTTCTTGCTGGTGTTCCGTTCTTCATATGTTAAATATTCGAATGCTTCAAAATGTTTCTGCTATACGAGCCGGTTTGTGTTTTGTTGGAAATACCATTACAATAGTCTTCCTTGCCTAAGAACTTCAATCTAATAGTTTTTATTTAGTAAAAGTTAAATTTCAATATTACAAAAGTAGGAAAGAGGAAAAAAGGGCGAAGTTCAGGCAATTGTTTAAAGTTTCTGGTCTTCAACTTAACCCCAAGTACATTATTGTACATAAGAATCTAAAATATCGGAAAATAGGAAGTAAGAGAAATATCATACGTGCATATACATATACACATAATACTTATTAGATTAAAATTAATCCAAAATACCCACACGCAATCAATAATGTCTTAGTCATGTCGTAAGACATTAAGACGTTGTTTTATTCTTTACAAGTGAACATTATTACAAATTATTCACAGATTAAATAATTCCGAAGAAAAAAACAAATCTCTTGTTATGATCAAATAATGGAACGTACTGGCTTGACGCGTCGTTACATCTGGGATACCAGTAGTCCTCCGATGCCAATCTAATGAAGATCCCTTGGGTATCATCATCTGTTTTCCCAAAATAGTTCAGTTGATGGCCCAGGGAACGGTCTTCTCATAGATATATAAGGAAATTCATGTACGATTGGTTATAAAGTTCTCCCCACAACTTCATGATTTTTAAGTTTAAATAGAAACAACTGCTAACTAAATATCATGGTGAAGATAAAGATTTTATTAAGATTTTGCGTCTACATCTATAGTGTGTGTTTTGCATGCCACTTACGCTATAATATTTGAACGGATATGCAAAGTAGTCAAAACATACAGTTTTATGTTCTTAAATGGTACACTCTCTAGATTTAATAGGGTTGGATAGATTCATGCTAGATAATACGAGAAATGAGGCATAAATTATTTTAAATAAAATAATTGGAAGAAGAAATTTGTTGATAATAATAATGTTCACATGTTATTGGGTGAAATATGCGTTGTAAAATGTTTCAATAACTAAAACGGCGTTTTAGATCCAAATGAATCTTAACACAAATATTTAAATAGTTTATTTCAATAATCACACTAAAGGATAATAGATTTTCTCATATGCCGTGAACATGGCTGGGTCTATTAATTCTTCAGCTAAATGCCATTGCGAGTTGCAAAGCGTTTTTCGTTTTCTTCAGGCAGAAGAGAATAATGCTGCAGAAATTTATCGTAGAATGTGGCGAATATACGGAGAAAACTTCATGAGTGACGGTGTTGTGCAAGAATGGTATAGGAAATTTAAAGATGGTCTGATGTTAACGCGGTTAGCGACAGATTTGCGTCCTTGTCCATTTCATGAACGTCATTTTTTTATTTATATGTACAAATAAATTGCATTTAAAGCACAAGTATGCAATGTTCACATTAATTATTTTTTGCATCGTTAAATATTATTTTATTGAGTAGCTAGTGACCACTAGATGTGACACTTACATCTCGCGCATTCTTGTCCATCCGTCGGCTATGACACAGATGAACATCAAAAAACACCTAGCTATCAGCTAACAAGGTCAAAGCCAATAAATGTTTGGTGGCACCGTTGTTGACAATTAGGTAGCTGTGGATATCAGCTATAAGTTTTTCAGGATGTAGGGAACAGCCAGTATTTGCATAGATGCATAAATTACGTTTAGTTTTAAGTGAGATGGTAATCTCGTTAATTGGAAAAACGTAATTTGTGCCAAATATTGTTTGCTAGTTTGAATAAATACTTCAATCAAAGAAAACCGTGTATAATTATCTTAACCAAAGATGTATTAAAAATTAACATAAATAATATATTGGATGAAACATATATTTTGTTGTACATATATGACCAAATCATTTGGTTAATGAAATCAAAATTTCTTTGACTTGATCAACTAGTATTCTCTGTGGAAATATCATGATTTGGAAAAATGGTCCAGACAAATTAATAGAGTTGCATTAAAGCGAACATTAACGAAATTTCTTTTAACTACTACTCGCCGTCGCTGGAGTTCCAGACGTTTTATTACATTGCAAGATTTGATATTAACGGGACAAATTACGTTAGAAGCCTGGTTACAACGCGGTAATATAGATTTGTAATAATATGTTGTAAGTTAAAACATTTACTTACCAATTTTAACCACCATTATGCCGCTTAAACGTGTGGAATTTATGTCGTTGCTGTGTTACATTGTAATAATAGGGTCGCTTTTTATGACCAGAAGGATATAAAAGTTGTTTAATTAAATTTCGTTTAACGTTGCATAGCCTATATTTTATAGTTTTATGCGAAAGTCGAGATATCCCTGCATGACGCTAGAATTAAATACTAGTCTCAATCCGAGCCATAAACAAAGGCGTTAATTTTATATTAATCATCATCTGCAAAGCTCCGAATATAATATGTAAATAATTTGCTGTTCTGCTGTTTATTGCCGCTGTGTATACAATTTATAAATGTAGAAGAGCGGCTGAAATTATATCAAGATCGTTTCAGCCATGGCCCATAAATTAATAGGTCTTGTTCTTATTGCACTTCTAACGTTTAAGTTGTGCCCATTAGGGCTGGAAACTCATAATTCATTTTATTGGATAAATTATACTTAATTGCAATTAACCGAAGTCCCTACTGGGAATTGCAGAAACCGAATAAAATTGTTACATTTAATATTTTATTACATTGGGCTTAAAATTAGTTTGTAATTTTTTAAAAATTACCACTTGGAAAGTCTATATTAGTTTAGCAGGCGCCGTTTATAGCTTGCTGTTAATTACATACAGTAAAGAGTATTGATGAATTAATATTCTAGAAGTAAACTAATAACCGCCAATTAATTCAGATATTTAATAGTGGAATTGCAAGTGGCAAAATGTTTGAAACTGGACAACTGGAAAGCGTTGACACGCATTACGATGAACGTCTGCCACCCTTTTCCTCAGTAAAGACAATGTCAACCTTAGAGACTCCTGACAATCAAAAGATGTCATAGTTTTCTGACGGTTGGAAAAGAAAGTTGTTTTTTATTTACTTTGAAGAAGTTTCACGAACCTAACTTAACTTTTGTAGTTCCTACTAACATTGGAATTCCAGAAGATGTCACAGTTTTTGTAAGAATTAAAAAATGAGTACTAAATGCAAGAACATTTAAGAAACTTCGCTTCTACTTTGCTCATAATAGTTACTTATATATTTGTAAAATTTGACAAGTTAAGTCTAAAATAAGGAATAGATTGAGAAGTTTTTTTTGCGTGCACAGAGTTAGCCCAAAAACTGTGACAGTTTTATCGAGGACTATCCGAGGACTTGTGCAAATCATTGTTTTGTACAAGTTCGCGTTAAACCGAATACAGTGCACGTTTACATAATTACCTATATGGCTGAAATTGTTTAGAAATTTGTGCAGAATAATTAGCTTTCATTAGTGCTCTAACGACGATGGTAACATTGTTAATAATATTGAGTTTTTGTCCTTGACCGATGCATGATACGGAAATTGCTCAACACACACAGATTTATTTTGATGAAGGGGGTCACACCTTGCTTGCGTCATTTAAATTAATATATCTACAAATTACATTTGTTTCATAAATTACTTAGTTTAGAATTTCATAAGATAACCGTGATCATAAGAAGTTAAAATATCTGGAAAATAAAGTTTTACAGCGAATTAATAGAGGCTGTTTAAAAAAAGGAATAACATTTTAATATTTGTAGTAAAGAAAATAACTATTGGCGTTTAGTGAGTTCAAACACGAACTAAACCCCATAATTATACCACTACCAGTGTCCTAAAACCGTACAAAGTTAAGTTGGACACTCTCTATTATGGAGACGAAATGTCACAGAGAAAATTGTTACAGCTATTTTTTATCCTTTACTTGTTATATTTGAACGATAAATACGAATGAACGATTAATAAACTTAGACTTAATATAATGATTGAGGTAGTTTATAAAAACGGATAATTATTAATTTACATCCCACTTCTGATACTTATGTAACATTTCGATATTAACTGCTGTCGTAGGTGTAACACATAAAACAATGGCGCTACTAGCCTACTATATTGTATAAAGTCAGTGTTTATTATATGCTACTGATTTTTCAATCACCACTACTGTAAATTGTGAACTCGAACGTGCTTACTCAAAAGACCCATGAAAAAGAACCGCAATAGGTTTTTATATATTTTTAGGTATTAATAATATTGTGTGAAACTAACTACTCAGTGGACAAAAGCCCCAACCTTTCTAAAACAGTAAAAAAAACACAATAGGTATCTAGTTCGCTTATCAAATTATAGTTGCCCCTTTATCCATAATTATGCTTAATTATCTCTGGCCTAACACTATCACATGGTACCCAAGCGTCTATACTTTTACATCCTTGAATATTTCAGCACAAGCCTTACAAACATTGACTTAATCACCATCTTATCAATACAAAGCATCTGCTTTGCCTCCGCTCAACCCCACGGAGAGCGCAGGTCCCCACGTCCACATCAGCCTATACCTACGACTGAGGTCCTTCGTTCTGACCTGACACATTATGAACAACCCACCAAAGGCCCTCACACCTTTGTCGACCCGATAAAGCAGTCTTGACCACATACTACATAAGACAGTCAGTTCATTACCACCCTATCTAAAGCCCCCGTGGCTGTTATAATTGACTCACCCTGCGGGTCTTATTTATCAAAACTGACCTAACATAACTATTCTAATATGAACCATGACACTTAGTAAGAAACTTACCTGTATGTATAAAACAACATCAAATAACTAGCACGTTCACAATTTACCTTTTCACAGGCTTTACTAATTAAGAAATGACTCAAATAGTCTTTAGAATCTCTGTTTCGAGGCGATACTCTTACAACCAACCCTTTTAGGCCCTTATCGGATATATAAAAAACTCGCGCCAGTGTTTATGTTTCACGCAACATAGGTAAATTCTTTTGTAGACTAAATATCCAATAATCTACTATGCGTTTTAAAACTTTACATACTAAAGTTAGGAATGAAAGAACGGGGACATCCGTATATATTAAGTTAGAGAACGATACATCTATCTTGGTTTATAGTGGATTATAATAAAATATGCTAACATTAATAAACAATCCATTAATAAATACATTAAATAACGGCGCTAATTACTTCTCGACGCCGGCCGGCTCAAATAAACAGATACAAAATTGCTTTTAGAATAACACAATATTCAAAGATTATTTACTTTACAAGCAATCCTTCCACGATCACAGAAGCGTGTTAAAATTTGTGTAAATCTAATTTCCTGGAAGATTTATGATAAACGTGGCGCGTATGTCAGTTGGTGTTCTTTTTCCATTTAATATAATCAAATGTCGTCACTTCAAAGGCCTGGCTGGGTGTTGACGAGAAATTATAAATAATACAACTTGAACAAACCCACATACTTTTTTATTCTCATTATATATTTAAATCATAGTTTAACGCGGCAGCCTTGATCGCGCCACTCGTAAAGTTTCATTCGAGCTTGTTTTCATTCATTTTCATTGAATAGTAAAAGGAGTCCGATGCAGTATATATAAACTCTAATACGGTTTGCATGCTTCAAATATGTTTTCTTTAAGCAGTATTTAATATTTTCACAGAATATGTATGTATTGTGCAAATATCTACATACACTAAACCATTACCGGTTATAAAACAATTCCTCAAATCACATGTTTTATTGTTTAGGCTCCTGACGACCTGCTCATCACGACTTCAGAAATATAGTCAGACTTTAAATAATAGAAGAATTTGAGGTTAACATCTAACCTCAAATTAGCCATGCCATTTTATGATTCAAGAACACGGGTTAACAGTACATCTAATTTATTTTTTTCGATTTTATTAAATTCACAGTCCAATTCAATTAACAAAAAATAGCTACAAAATTTATATTACAGTGTTGCAATTTATATATTTTTTTTCTAATAGAACTAAATCTGGAATATAAAAAAATATAAATTATTTAGGGATCAGTTAAACTATGTAAAATTTGTTAAATAATTTGTTAACAAGGCACCAGCAATCAACGTCATGTTATATGTTATGGGTTATAAGTAAAACTCGCACTTTGCAGATGAAGATGAATATATTCTTACATATAAGCATAAGGCAATTTCTATAAAAGAAGTATTGTCTCTATATATAATTTGCAAATGTTTCTCTAGTGTCTGCACTGTGTCTACCTACCCTTTTGATGTTCACCGCACCACTAAATATTAGACTATAGATTTTATTTGGGACCACAAAATGTGTGTAAGCATGACATTGTTTAAATATCTGCTCATACGATCAACAGGTGTCACAAAACTCATTTCCGTAGAATAATTTGGTGAAACCGCATATGACGTGTCGGGTTGCAACTAAATATAAATATATTTTTATCTTTTATGACTGAAGTTTTTAAATGTTAAAAGCTTGATATAGTCCAGACACAGTAATAGGAATTTTTTATCTTTCGCATTTAGTACAAAATTTTGATCGTAGTTATTGTAGTTTAGGGGACTTTGCTAAGAATATTCGTAATTTAATTATCCTACTTCTTGATTTATATATTTATATTTCTAATGGTTGGCTTAGTATTCCAGTTAATTTGGCAGTTTTATGAAAAGTGTAGACGCTATTGAAATCTTGCCAAATCTTGAGATAAATAATAAGTTTTATATCTGTAAATTACTCCTTTAAAATTAAAATATTATTGATGAGACTGTAACTTTTTTCTACCCTGTTCTGTAAATGATAATTTCTACTTATTTAATATAGATGCATATAATTATTTGTTTATTATGTCTACCAAAAAAGACTGTAGTAGCTTTTATACAAGTCTTGGCATTTGACAACGTTCGTACTTGGTCTACTTGAAATACATATGATAGTTATAATTGATTATAGTCGATAGTCGTGTTGTATGCGGTTTACAATCACAGTCATATTTACAGCAGTATCAAATTTTAAGAAGTTTTACTCCTATTATTTATTTTTCAACTGTAACCTAACAATCACATTTCAGAATTTGTCGGCTTATTTTGCCAATGCGTGAAATAAAATAGAAAATATCCACAGCGGAGGATTATTTATTTTCTACTATAAAAAAAAAACGGTATGATTTTGCGGCCAGTATTTTACAAATGACATTAACTTGTCTCTATTTAAGTTGTAAATTAGCAGGAAAGGCTACACTGATTTTATAACATAATATTTTATGTAGAATAAAATATACATTGATTACATTTCGAATTAATTTCATCGGAAGACGAGATAAATAATGTAACAGAATTATAATTGGAAGATAGTACCAAACAAAATTGTTATTTATTTCACTGCATGTCGCATATATGTATTACAAGAATGGCATTAATGTCTCCTTTAAAGTTATTTATTAGTTTCTAATTGGCATTTCAACAAGAAGTTGTAAACTTGACAGCTAAAGTTATCTAGGAAACTGCCTACAAGGTAACATGTGTACAAGTGTTTGATGATCATTTATCATGCTTTCTAAAAAAAATCTGAATACAATTTTATCGGCTAAAAAATGTTTTATTTTCAATCAAGATAGTAATATATAGTTATTAGTGACATTTGAAATGAATCTTGCCATTTATTATTAGTCTTGACAGTGATTGACATACAGGGTGATCTTTAACATATACGCATATACTTAAAGCACAAATGATAACGAATAGTGTTAAAAAAGTGTAGAAAAATATTTGTAATTTTCAAAAAATTTTTCAGGTGCAAAACATTGAAGTTGCTAAAATAGGAAAAACATGCTTTGGTTCAGTCTTGTAAACGGCTATGAAGAAATAAAAAAATCTATTAACAGATATAGTAACATAATCAGATTTTGAAACAATTCATCGTATTGAATTCTTGAATAAAATTTGTGACAAAATAGATTCAAATCATTCATCAAATACTTTACTATCCATATACTCATGCTAGTATTCTACTCGTCGTGATTCAAAATCAATTAAACCTTGTTCCAAAGATCCTGCTGTATGTCCAAATGCCGCCCTTTTCCAGAAAGTGAGTTTAGTCCAACTTTGGATATTGTAATCACACTTTTCTGTCAGCTTATGGTCTTCATTTATCATGCTAACGTCAGTAGGCTTTGATTCAGATTTCGACCTCTATTTCATCTTTTTATGTCAGTATACTCTTTCGATTTCGTTTTATAAAACGGAAATTTATGTTATGCATAATTCGCAAAAGCACCTTTCTACATAGCTTATTTATGAAATACCATTCATGAATTGATTTACGAATTGCGTATTTTGTTTCCTCATCAACCTCTATTTTCCTTCCGCTATCCATTATTTTCCGATTCACTGTTCTATGTTCTTTTTTGTCACTCTTTATTGCACGATATACACTGCTCACGGACACTCTTATTAATGAACTACACGGTTTTTATCATCCGATATTCCTTACTTGTTATCTAATAATCGTTTTCGATTTTAAGAACACGCTGAAGAACTTGAATATTCTCTATTTTAGAACAGAAACAAAATCACTAATAAATTAATTGCATTCAAAATTAAATTAGGGGAATTATATACTGGAATTTTTTCGCGCGCACGATAGTGGCAGCTGTGCTGATGGAATAGCTGAATCCAAATTAAAACAGTCTATAATAGGCCAATAGAAGTCGAGCATTATGATATGCCCATGTGGATTTCGGTTAGCTGGTTCCCGAAAAACGAAACCGAAAGTGTGTAATCGAATATGTTCTGCGAGCTATGCGGAATCCACAATTTTACACGAATAATTATAGCGACTTATATAATAATAATAATCTTTATTAATCCTTTGGATATTTTGCATATATAGGACAAGTCAATAATACACAATTACACAAACTGAGTCCACAAAAAGTATAAATTGAAGAATAAATAATCGTACTTTATGCTAGTGTGTTTGAGAAATAATCACTCACAGCATACTAGGCTTTTTCTAAAAGAAATCTTTTTATATTAATTTTAAAACCATTGTCATTCATTGATTTATAATGCTGTGGTAAGTGATTATAAAGGTTTATTCCCATATACAATGGAGCCTTTTCAAATCTCTTTGTCTTATGTTTGGGAATACATAACATTCCACTATGTCTGGTAGGGTAATCATGGTAACTGCCATTTGTAACTACATCATGTAATTGTGTTCTTATGTACAATAGAGTTTTATATATATATAGATACATGGAAAAGTGAACAACTTATAGTTAATGAAATATGGTCTACATGATTCCCTGGCCGAGATCATAAAAATTTTGCGTATTATTCGCTTTCGGGCAATAAAGATTCTTTGACTTTCATAAGCGTTACCGAAGAACGCCACGTTGTAACTTAGACGACTGTATACTAGGCTATAATATACACTAAAAATGGCAGAAAGTGGCAAAGAATCCCTAATTCGCGAAATAGCATAGTACGATTTATTCAGTTTCTTGCTTAATATGTTAATATGAGTTGACCATGCCAAATTTTAGTCGACTGTAATTCCAAGAAAATTTGTATAATCATACTTCTTTGTGTTGACTGCTATAAATTGTGAATGGGTTTATAAAATGAGTCACTCTCTACTATTTTGAAACTCGACTATAATAAATGAATAAAGAACCAGAAAAGGAGTAATGAGATATTCTTGAATGTTTCAATTGTAATATATACATCTTTCCTTATGTATCTATAAATAATCTATTTCATCACTCATTACCTTATTACCTTATTAATATTGAACGCACCCTTGTCTGTTAATACTAATACCAATACTGCATCTGTTTCTATATATAATACATATTCCAATACAACCCAACATGTATAATAAAATATGTACGTATTATTTACTAATCTTCATATAATTGAAACTCATTACAATATACAATATTAATTGTTTTCCAATAATTGTATTCGGAATCACTCTTATTTTAAGTCGGAGGCATGGTGGATATATCTAGACTCATTTAGTTTAATTGTGTTTATATATCTCATTCACTGATTTATTTATGTTTCATTTACAATATGTATAAGTGAATACTCATTGAAATTAGTATACATATTTCCCTTTTGTATATAAACAAAGAAACTATGTGTTGAAAGATTTCAGAAATAGTATACAGGGTCCATTACTTAAAGCTATCCACTTCTATATCTCCGATGTAGGTTTGTTCAAACCCTTGTAAGCTTACTATTTAATTAAAATAGAAAATACAAATTGATTTTACAAAATGGCCGTCGAAAATTAATTTAGTTGTGAGTGGATTTTTATCTTAAAATGAATAGATCAAAAGAATGGCTTAAATTTGATTTCTCTTCTAAGTTTCCCCACTTTAAGCAATACAAAAGTTGTAAGGTTTTATTCCATATATTCACTGTTCTTATGACTTCATTACTTTTTATAGGGTTATTTAAAAAATATGTGAACCAGACAAGATTAAGATATACTGAAGATTTTAAGAATAGAACACGATATACTGCTATTCGTGGAAATATTCTGGGAAGTGTTATACGAGTAATGTTTTCATGATGTAAAAAATATTTGTTTTGATTTATGATATTTTTATCAAGACAGTCTTGGACATAGAATAAATTAAATTAAAAACTTTTACAATCGCCTTATTTCTACGTTCATAAATTTATTTCAAGATAGAATAATTAATAAAACCGGTACTAGAATAATTATGTCCTTCACCCCTGTTCATGTTACTCGAGCATTGAAGAATCTCCAAAGTTTCTCTTCGTGTTAGATTGTAATACCCATTGGTACTAACCAGCATTCTAGTGTCCTCTAATGAGATTATGTATCCCTCTTTCCAAACATGTTCAGCAGTGGCGGATAACCGTAGCTCTGTCTTTCGCATTCTTTTTTCCTGGTTTCTATACTGGTATTCCCACGTATATTTTGTCACAGGCGCTGCATGGCACTAAATACACTCCCGGAGTTTGTAACTCAATTGATCTTTCGGGTTGGGGAGTTGCTGACTTTTACACGTTGGTGTGAAAGTAGTCACATTGGGGATATATGGCAAAATGGTGGTTGTAGTGACTTCCTCCTTGGACTTTGCTGTTTGCTCACGCCGAGGTCTAATAGATTACAGATCGGAGCGAATCTATTTCTTCCTGTCGATGGTCTTCATCAGTCAACGTTGTACTAAGGTTTTCATGACAGATCGTTTTTGAGCCGGATGATGATTAGACTTTCAATGAAGATACCTATTAGTACTTGAACTTACTATTAAATATTATCTGTCCCCACATACGACTATAATACTGTGACCTGATTGGTCGCTTGGGCTTGGAATGCTATGGTTTAAGCTTTAATAGGGTTTACATGGACATAAAATAAAATAGTCCTTTTGATTATATTAAATTACTAATCGTAAAACAGAAAATCTTTTTTTGTTTTTGGTAGGTACTTATACTTGCAATATACTTTGAATTTAATTTTCATTTTTTCTAGTTTACCTACAATACCAGCCAAAAAGTTCTATTGAAAATGCCGCAACATATTTATTCGTCTAAAACTCTTGTCCAATAAATTGATTGAGAAACTAAATTATACTTAAATATATTGTGTCCATAGTTTAACATATCTAAAGGGAAATATATTTTTTTAAACGACAATAAATGTAAGCAAAAATATTACATAAAGATACAAGTTGAGTTTGTAATATATATGAAACATATTTATTCCAGGATATACAAGGTGTGTCTGAAATCAGTGGGTTAAGAAAGGAAGAAATAATTTCCATTAAGAAACGTGGCATGACGCATATGCGTACTTATTTCGCGTGCTCTATAGGCTGTAGGGTGATTTACGTTGATTATATCAAACTGTCTTATTCAAATCTAGAATTAGCTGATATGGTATTAATTATTTATGATGTGAATGTGTTTTTATGCACATCATATTTCATAAAGAAAATAACTGAATCACAGCAAAGCTTTGTGAGACAGTGGTAAATTGAACAGAGTCTGTGAAGACCGTTTACAAGAAAGACGTGTCTTAAAGAGACACGCTGAACACGCTGGTGTAGTCCGTTTTTCTGTAGGAGGCTCCGTTGGCGGGAAAAAATTAATATCTCGAAAACTACGAGAGCTAGAAACAAACCGAGTCCGAGTTTTGGAATCCCCAGGGACAATATAGTACTGGTGAATTATTTCAGAATTTTCTGAAACGTCGAACTGTTCGAAAATGTGTATTTAATATAATTGACGCATAAAGTTTGAGGTAAAGAACAATTTCATATAAAAATGTCGATTTCAAGATAACATGGACACTCAGAAGCTATAAATATGTTTCTATAGTGTTTTGTTTTAATTTAAACTAGATTAACAAAAGTTGCCAAACCCAATAAAAAATTAAAGCTTTTTTCATTGCCCATTCGACGGCATAATAATGTTTATATAATAGGTACGTTAAAAGAAACGTCCGCACAGTACAATCGGTTTTCAAAGGCGGCAATTTTATAAAAATTTACTATTTTTTAATATTAAATTTTTAGTTTACACGGCCTTGAACATACCTACAAAATGATACTTTAAGTGGTACGATATCGTAAAAAATAGCGGATATACAGGGTTAACTATGAGTACAAATATTTTAATAGGGGATGAAGAGAAAATAAGAATTAACGGAATCATCTATCAAAAAATGTCCAAACTTATTTATAAAGGGAAAAATTACTTTTTTTTTCAAAACTATATTAAATCCTTATTTACCGCCGCCACTGCCCTTCTGTCAACCGCGAGGTTAGATATATTCCGCGAAAGTCAAAGATGTCAAAGGTAGTGACAGGTCACCGCGTCGACACGTGTATCAGTTTACGTCGCTTTGAAATAAAAAAAAATATTTACAAATTGTAGATTATTATTTAATGACTTAGTGAGAAACACGAAATAGTAGCACAGGGAGGCAGCACGTACCTTATTAATACGAGTCCAAAGATTTTTGTACTTGCTGGAGACCTCTCCTTCCCTCGACCGTTTTTTCTGTTTGAGCTGAGGTACCTACTTGGTCCGGCGGTCATGATCCATGTCGGAAAACGTCTTTGGTATTACGCTGCCATAACTATGCTACGATAATATGTACTTGTCACACTCCCATAAATCAACACCTTATCCGTCATCTAAACATTTGAATACGACATGTTTGTAAATACACAAACAATATGCGAAACATAAAATTTGCAAAAAGCAAGTACTGAAATAATATTTCCAGCTAATCAGAGTAGAGTATGTAATATTTTTTGACATCTGATCTGATGCAGACGCCTTATGTGGGCCACTAGTGCAAGATGCACTTCACTCCGTTAAATTTTTAAACTTCTTATGTTGTTCGGGAGTTAAATTCTGTTAATAATAATAGCAACAATATTAACAGTAATCGACTATGTTTGAATAAAATAATTAGTACTATTATAAACTATAATAGCCCACGATGTTTACAGGGTTCTGTAACAAATGTTTCTTAGAACCTTAGATATAACTTAGCTTCGCCATGATATTTGAAGTTTGGAGAGTATGCAACTAGCAATGCAATATTCTAGGTTATGTTATTTTAGACAGTGGTGGCTAGTTTTATACGTTTTATAGTAATTAATTAAAGTATTTTATGTCGGGTATGTTAGTGGATAATTATGACGAATCTGCGAGTAGTGAAAATGTTATTTCGGCAGTGTGCAACGAAAGCACGAAGAACGAATACAAAATATTACAGCTAACTGGCTTAACTATTCTCTACTTAGGCATTATTATTAATAAAAATGTTTATTTTCGTCGTTTCTACACTTGACAACGCTGCAAATAAACGACCGCACGATAGTTGACATATCTAGCCATCTCGGACGATGATTGATTATCATAGGCACCGACTTTCCGTAGGAGAAGAGGGTTTTTCTCCATTTTTGAAACATCGAGCTAGAATTCCGAAATAATTTTTTTATTGTCTTTAGACCTCCCTGATCACGTGGTTTAAATTTTTGTACTTAGTCGTAGTTAACCCTGCATAGGCATGGAGAGTTTTAAGTGTAGAATTAAATATTTGTTCGGTTGTATGAAAGAGCTCTTTGCGTCACTTTTGGGGGGTGTGGGTCGCTTGGCAAGGGTATCGACGACGACACTAACGTTAATGTTAATTGGCGACTTGTCCGATAACTAATGGGTATGGGCCGATCATCTATCTCGCCTTGTCACTACACTAATTGTAGTTATTGGTTGCAACTATGCCCATTTGCAGTGAAATATGTGCCAGGCCGCTAGCTTGTCATAACAATAATTTAGCTAAATCAATTTAGTTTTTCTTCGTTAAGTTTACGCCATTAAACATAATGATGGAAATTAAAGGAGGGGTCAGCGGATGGGTCGGTTTGCAACTAAATCAGCTAATTGTAATTAGCACAATGAACGTTATTGATGTCTCATAGGAATTTAGCAACGATTGATTATTGGTAGAATTCAGAACCAACACTGCAGAACGTTTGATACATTCTCTACAAAGAACAATCACCAAATTAATTAATAACATATTGCCGATGAAATACGCAGCGTTCAATACGGCACAATTTCATTATAATCCACCATTTAACTTGAATGTTCCCCCATGCGATGAAAGATAATGCAAAAACAAAAGCCTCGTTTGGAAAGAAATTAACAATAACATTATTTCGGAATCCTGAATCCCAGTGTCAGTTACGAATTTTCCATTTTTGGAACAGACTTAAGTTTTAAGATAGGATGTCTGCAAGATAGTATAATATTGCACTATTCAGATACAAAATAATTAATCAATGAAATGAAAAATTAAAGTATAGAAAAATAATGACGACAACTGGTTTTAATAGTTAGCAATCCCCATACAGTTATTTTTTCTGGATAAAATAGACAAGCGATATACGATACATACATACGATAAGGCGTTTCCTTCAAAAATTAAGATTTTTCTCTGTTAATAATTTTAGATTAATTTAAATTAATTTAGCAAAAATGATAAGGGTTTTTACCTATACTGGTATTAGTACGGATATGCGCAAAAAATGTACGTTTTCTGAAGTTGTACACATGGTCAGTAGCTACTCGTTGATAATATTGATTGTCAGTTATTGTTCATTCTACGGTTTTGTTTTCTGTGTTATGATTGTTTTGCATAATATCTATGCATTCTTCACACATTATCGTTACTAGTTCATTGTAGTTACTATCACATATACGTACGGTAGGAAGAGTGGCTTTTACACAGTCAAATAAAATACTACTTTTTATATTCATATAAAATTAAAATATGTTTGGTTGTTTCAGTAAGAGATTCTTTGTATGCGATCTAAGTCTAAAGTAGAACATTTCTTATCTTGGTCCTCAAGTCACTTCGTTTTTGCCTATTTGTCAGGCCTTTAGAACCAACCGATATGGATGCATTTGTCTTTTAGTTCGGCTTGCAGGCTTCTGTGGCAATTGTTAATGGTTGACCTATTCTGGTCTGTTCTGGTTGTGGTTCTTTAACATTTTAATCATGATTTTGTCTAGGTGTATCTAATGTCTTGTATTCTCCCTATATCCTACAACTGCTAACTTCTCACTGTTGTTCTCCGTAGGTAGGTTTTTTGTTTCCCCTCTTATAATATTAGTTACTTTAACCATGATCACATTCATTTGACGTCACTTTCCACACAGGTCCTGTAAGTGAACATTGCAATGTATCACAGAATAGTACACATTGTTTTTTTTAAGAGTCCTGCAAATCCAATTTCAGTTCTTTTCGTAAGTCTGGTTTCATCAAACAATACAGTAACATTTATTGAATGCCTCATAGTCTGATACCATCTCATTTACAGCTTACAGGATATCAGTACTCTTACTTGATCATAAATAGGAAAAAGATCAACAAGCACCTCCTCTACTACACTGAAGTCATCTTGAATAGTTCGAACAAAAATTACAAGTTGGCTGATGTTAGATAGGTTAATGTGAGTGAAAAATATTTACATGTTTTGTTCATTCAATTATTTCGCTATTTTGGTTGCACAATTCTTAATAAGTGCTTCGTCACTAAAAGGTTTTTTCGCTTTGGCAACTTCCAACCCTACCTCGTAAGAAGTGGCAATAATGCATTTGTTGCCAAATTATTTGAAAAAATGTTTTATTCTTTTAGTTTTTTCTTATAATGCGTAATGATTACCTTTCTAGACTCTCTTGTACTGCTGAAACTTTTTCTAGTGTAACGGAGTATAATGCCATTTCATATTATATTCTTTAGGAATTGATAGTACTTGCATACAAACAATGCATTGAAATTTATTATTGCTGTTTGTGATTAAATAATCTGATGCCCAACCGTCATTATAAGCTCGATGTTCGTTTGTTATTTTTCTTTTCGGCGAAGGACATGTTTCACTTAATAACCTTCTTACATACGCGGTCAAGGCCACTCGAGTGTTCGAGAGCAGTCCAGCGAGTTCTCCAAGGTTCCAGTAACTTCGTTGCAGTGTTTTATCTGACGCCAGTGGCGTCACATAGCCTATGCATGTGTTATTTTATTTCCTAATTTTATTGTTGGTATATGAATGACTCGCATGTGTATAATTTTGTTTTTAAAGCATAATTTCTATATTTAATGTTGTGAGCACATTTTAGACCCTGTTCTAAATATCCATCAACAGTTATCATTGATTTAATAACGACTGACGACAACTTTTATGCTCTTGTTTCATTAAAGGTTAGCAATAAACGTTCTTCAAAATTTTTCAGTCATTAAGAGTAGAGTTTTAAATTTAATATTATATTATTCGATTTCAATATATTACATCCCATATTCAAAATTGAAGGATCCTTTAAATCGTCAGCCACCGCACTTGTTTCCAATATTAATAAATGTTACCAAACCGAAGTTGATATTTTCTTACAATGTGGAAATGTAAATGAATTAATTATTCTCTTTCTGACGTTATCGAATTGGTCTATTGGTATAGGTCTATATTTTAGAATGTAATTTAAAGTAATATTGAATGCCATTTTATTCAAGAGAAATTCTATGGAAAACATTTCGATAACAGTACGCTCTATTTAGACTAGACAGAGGCACAATTGAAAAGTTTCATAAATACAGTGTGCTTTGAACTAAACAGCCATTCAATATACTTGTTCGAATATCGGGAAACAAATAAATGGTGGTATATATAACATTTACATTCCTAGTTCAAAATATATATATTCCTACAATGCAAAAAGTTATTTTCCAATTTAAAATACAAATTCGATATAAATCTCCATGTAGGAACGTTCGAGCGGACCTATTCATTAAACTCGAGGCGGCAACATACAACAATCTGTACCTCCAGTACTATATTCCATTCTTATTGGCATGCATTAGAGCATGGGAAAGTAATTTAGTAACTGAAGAAACGCCATATAATTGCTTATTTACACTGTTTTATTTACCTATGCGCGTTAGCTCAAACGGCTACAATTAATTTGCTTCCAGCAGTGCGTTTAGTGTTACGAGGGAAATTAGAAGTAAGTTGCAGGTGACATCAGATTCTCAATTATTCAATACAATCGTTCCCAACTTTAATGAACTTCTATTATCATCAACCGTTGAAATATTTATCTCAGGGAATGATGATTGGGTGACAAAAATGTTAATAGATGCCACATCTATAGATATTATTTTTCTAAATTATGCTGTTGATGACCAAAAACGTCGACGTACGCACACAAAAATCCGAGGAAAAATTATATCTGCACTGAGAAAAGACAAACTCTTGGAGCAACAGTTTTCTTCATGTCAACTTTTGATTGTTGTCACAAGAATATTTTTCTTGAAATAAAACAAAGATGATTAAAATAAAATTACGCTGACTATTTAAACTAACAAAAAAATATATTGACAACTTACTGTTTAATTCAACGATTTCTCATGTTTGATGTTAAATCAAATTATTTTATTACTTCTTGTCTGTGTCAAAATAATTTTAAATATCCAATTGCTTCTAATGTGAAAACCAATAAAATAATATTATAAGAAAATCTGTATTTTGCATAAAAAAGTACATTCTGTTTATTATTTTTTTGCAATTGGCGCCTTTAAAACAGGTTCTACATTATCTTGAGCAACACGAAAATATTTAGGTACATTTTTTTTAACTAAAATTGAAAAAAATTTAATAAATACGAAAGATAAGGGCAACATGTAGTATATTGCATGAAAGATGAAAAAACAGGCAATTTTTTGTGTCCATAGTCTGCTTCAATAAAAAAATTTTTTATCCGCCTAGAGGGCGCAGCGAACCACATACGATATTTCAAAAATCTGTTTATATCATGTGAAAGATATCAATTTTGCAATAAAAATTTATTACTAATAAGTTTTCTCTATCTCTTAAAATAACAAAGTTAGACAGCCTTAAAATTTGGGCACTTTACAGGTTTTTTTGTTATTACTCATAAAGTTGGCCATGGATCTCAAATTTGTTTTTACTAGCATAAAGGCCTCCAAAAATGCAACAAGAAACAATTAAAGACTTTTGACGTGTCTCGCATATTAAGCAAGATACATGGGAGGGGCCCTCTTATGTGATACAGCCTGTAAATGTTGATATGTGATAGCATATTTTTTTATTTTTTATCCATTCTAATATTTTTTGACAAAACAATTGCCTCACATCCATACATTTTAGCTATATTATATAAGCTATCACTAGAAAAAGTATACGGTTTATCAAATATTATTTTTAAAATCCATTTCTGTAGGACATGTAGAGCATCTAAGTGACTGTCATTTACACCACCCCAACTCATAATTCCATATGTCAATTGAGACTGCACTAGGGAAAAGTATAGCGTTTTTAAATGTTTTAAATTTAGAAATTCTTTTAAATATTTGAATTTTGGTAATATCTCTCTAAATTTTTTGACAAGGTATTTAATTTGCAGGTCCCAGCGCATATTTCGATCTATTTGTACATCAAGATATTTAACCGATATAGTCTCAACAATTTCAGAATGATTGTCAATTTTTAAGGGTCCGATATTAGGTAATCCAGTTTGGTAAGAGCTGAAAGGCAGGTAACTAGTTTTACTGAGATTTAATGTAAACTTGTTGTATTGGAACCACTGAGATATCAACGGAAAATATAATTTGTTTTAATTCCTGCCATGTACTGCCTGTATATATAACAGCAGTATCATCAGCAAAACTAATAATTTTGCCAACAGTATCTACTCTAAATAAACTATCCATATATAAAATAAATAACAGTGGCCCCAATACAGAACCCTGAGGAACGCCGAATGATATATTGTTTTCATTACTATAAACTCCATTTATCTCTTCTCTCTCTTTGCTCTTTCATTTCATGTTCATTTTTTTTTTATAAACACTGCATATGTAGTAGATTATCATATTATTATTTTTAATTAAAATAAAACTGCAGGTAGTAGGTACTTTATTTCGATGCAACCACGTGCGTCTAATTCCCTCCAAATCTTGAATGTTTCTACAATTTGGCAGAAAAATAAATTATTTTAACACAGAAACATGAAATGAGACTTACTTCATCGTTCAAGCGGCTCCCTGCCTATCGAGAGAATAGTCTATATAAGTTTCTTGTCTGTAGTTTACATGGACTGCAAACGCAGGCGAGCCTGAGCGGAGAAAGAGGCCCGAGCCCGGAGTCCCACCTTTACAAAGCGTCCTACAACGGGTGAAGAGAGATAATCCCTCTCGGCCCCGCACATCCTACGTCATTTATCTTGCCAAGAATATTGGTGTACACCATAACATTTATATTAACAATATTCCGGTATAACTGGAAATGGCAGATTTGATATCTGACAACTTGTCCCTTGTAGATAGGTATGTTAACAAATCCAATTCTTATAAACGTTCTTACATGGATCACTACAGAACGATCGTTTTACATATAATATGATTTTACAATGATTATTTTTTGCATTATTCGCTTAAACGCAACAGAAATAGTTTTTTTCTGAAAGTTTTTTCCATTATTCTACATTTTTGCATTCACGCTTAATTAAATCCAAGTACAGCCCTGACATTAATAAATTTTTAGTCTGAATATATCATTGAAATGTAGTAATTTATTTAATGTAAACATGTCAGTAAGGAACTGTGAAAAAATTTGAGATATTTAGGAGCATCAACATTATATTTTCGTGTAAGTACTATTTTCTGTGACATATTGTTTGCTTGTAATTGCATATACCTATACTTTAATAAGTAAATGTTTTGAGTCTGACTCAAAAAAGAAAGGAAGGGAAAAAAGGAATATAATCTGTTTTTAAAAATACGGGATAGCGTCATTAATCATTCCGCTCATTACAATTATAAGCAGTCATTTTGCCGTTCTGTCTGGAAACTGCATATAAATTTTCTCTACGGAGAATATTTCTTACGGCATTTTTCTTCGAAATATATATTTTATTATATAGCTCGACAGGACTTCTAACTATTTATATGTACTTGTTATTTCGTAGAATTAACTATGTCTTAACGGATTATAAAAAATGAATTTATTTGTATGAGGCTGCTCCAATCTGTATGTTCTTAATTAAAGTCTAAAATCGCGTATACACTTGTAACAGAACTTCGTTCCGTGGTTTCAGTACGACCTTGTGGATGAGCAAGATCCAGGAACAGAGGAGGTTATCTGCAAACTTTCGTCCAATAGCATTGCAGTATTTTTAAGACAAAATGACGTCGATAACATTTACTTATGATTTTCGCCATCCAAAATGATTCAAGATATCGGTTCAGATGCGTTTGCCTTGCAAATCACAACTTTATGACTTACTTCCGGCAAGAGCAAGTATTCTTACTAGGCCAGCACCATGTAGGTACGAAAAGCAACATATTTTGTATCTCTAAAAAAATTACAAGTTCGAGTGCATATGTAGCACAGTTAGCATTACCTATATATACAAAAGTATGTGTATCTGAAATATGGGACAAAACCGAGTAGATACAGTAAAATACCATATATTTTTACCCTCTGAGTGATAAAGCACCATAAAGAGAACCTTAAAAATTTAATAGTAGCGAGATGGTAGGACGCCTCTGCCAATTTTATTTTACGTAAAAAATGTTTGAAAAACTTCCTCGGAACAAATTTATACATATACATTATACTCGATTTTGACAATTAAAGGTTGAAGGTCTTTAGAAACGCATTTAAATAAAAACTTACACCACAATTAGATCTTTCGTAGACCTCATCTGTACTTATATCAGATCAGAAAGAAGTTGCAATTTGAGGCAATAAAAAACATCACAATTTTCTTGACAATCATTATTTATTTGCGTGAGCAAAACATAAAAGAAATGCAATATGAAAAATAGATATACTAATTGTCACAAACAAATAGTAACTACAAGTGGTATTTACATATCTGTACAATTTTGTGTCTACATTTATCTTATTTAATTAAATAATTTAAAATTACATTGGTAACTGGAATTTCTGGCAACTTCACTTACTACTTTTTTATTATTTTTGCGCATGGTGTTTTGGAGTACCTGTGTGCTGATAGTAGTACTTGATGGGACAGTTTTTACAGAGCAAATGAACGATGTGAAATTCAAACGAAAAAATTGTTGAAATTATTTTTTTTGACAAGAATTTATACCTGTACATTATAATTTCATTGAGGCTGCGTTCATTTTTCTTCTACAACATATATCTTTAAATTCTTCTGTATCAAAATGCTTAGTGCAAATTCGTTGGTTTTCTAGATAAAAAGTATCTTTTCGATTGCATCTTAGCACCTTCCATTCTGCTCTCTTCTCAAATAAGGATCTTTTGGGACACATGGAAAGTAATAGTTTTGCCAGGTTCCTATTTCATTTTGGTTTTACAAGTAGTCATAATATAAATTGTGCTCCCAGAATTATAACGCAGCATAATTTGAGATTTGACATAAAAGTATGTATGCTCAGCAGCACTAAAATAATAACCAAAACGTAATAGTAACAAATACCAGAACAACAATTATTACGAAAAACGAAGCCAAGAATAGTGATTAATTTCTTTTGCATTTTAACATATTTGATTTTAAAAAAATGGTAATGTTTTTCCGAGGGGTAAACCACTGCTTGAAATTTGTACAACAAAATACCCATTTTTAAAAATATTACCCATAAATACCCAAAAAAAAATACCTCAGTAAATAATACCCAAATACCCAAAAACCACAAATGCTCAAAGAATATCTATGAGTATTACCCAATAATATCCTCAAGTACCTAAAAATATCGTTAAGTACCCAAAAATACCGAATAGTACCCAAAAATACCTTTAAATACCCAGATATCTAATAAACAAAAAATAAATTACACCCACGATTTTGCTTACTATACCTTCAATTTTTCAATAGTCTCTCATAATATTTTCTTAGAAATTATTCCAATATACGTAAATAATATAGAACTATCAGTAATTTCATTAACAATAAGTAATTTTTTTGTGAGGAAGAGTTTATTGACTGACATCACATTTATATAAGTATTAAACATAAAACAGAGAATTGTTATATAAACTAAGGTCTAATCCTTACTCAAATAAATCAATAAATACATTCTAATATTTAATATACAAAATAACTAAATAATGTTGGTTCTTTGGAAATGTAAGTATATAGTTACATATAATAAGATACATATTGGACACAATTTTTATTTACTTTTTAAGGAGTTTTTGAGGCATTTATATTATTTTTTATTTTATTTATGTCATATCTTATCATCAAATTATATGCGCCAGTGCCGATTAGATCAAGCGGGCCATAAAATATATATTTTCTTTCAACATCTGCAATATCCATTTTAAAACCTACCCTTTTTAAAAGTTTAATCAAAATTTTATTTGAAATTTTATTATTTTGAGGGTTTTAGGAGATTGGTTCAGTTTTTTAAATACCCTGTATTTTTTCGTTAATTAGTGATCTAATAGACTCTTGTTAAAAGTTTCATCTAAATCTTTGTTTAAATCCATTAAAGTTTAGAGGTTTTAGATATTGTTTAGTTTTTTAAACACCCTGTATTTTTTCATTAATTAGTGTTGTAATAGATCCTTGTTAAAAGTTTAATTAAAATCTTATTTAAAATTTTATTATTTTGAGGGTTTTAAGAGATTGGTTCAGTTTTTTTAAATACCCTGTAGTTTTTCGTCAATTAGTGATGTAGTAGACCTTTAGAATTATTTTTTTGCTGTATTTCTGAATTTATTATCAAAATTCTAACGCGAGGAAGTAATAGATAATTGTTAAATAGAACTACAGTTAAAAAATGAAATTATTCTGTCGGAAAATAAAGGGGAAAAATGGGTTACGGCTTATTCAGGCACTGCGAAACCAGCCTTAAGAAATGCACATTGATTCGTCATTCAACAGCCGACAAACACGTCTTTCACGAGTTTACTCTTTACACTGACTTATGCTATGGTAGCCTAAGATAGACTGGCCTAAACCTATGTATCCACGGGTTAACACCATCATCAAAACGCATGCGCCATCGCCATTGTGTTTAAGAATTGGCGGGAAAATACTAATTTTCTCCAAAAATACCCAATAAATACCTTCGTAATACCCACTAAATACCCATTATTACCTTGATAGTACCCAAAAATACACAAAATACCCAAAAATTCCGAAAAAATACCCATAATTACGCACAAATACCCAAAAAATACCTTTAGTTACCTACAGCTTGTACAGTAAAATACCCCAGTGGTTTTTCCCTCGTGTTTCTCTCTTCTTCCATTGAGACTTTTTGCAAAAAATTTCACAATTCAGCCTTGTAAATTCTGCATCTCTTGACCCGAGTGTATATCAGAATATATTTTGATCTAGAACAATTAAATGCTAATCTGAGGTAGGGAGAGGTTTGCGCACCACAACCTATTCATGCTATTGGTTACTGCAAGTAAAATGGGACAATTCATCCATCTCCGCCGACGACGTATCGATATAAACTAGCCTTTCCTTTACTCGCACATAATAGGCGTTAGTCTATTTCAATGTAAACCAGTTGAAAGTACTGCAAACGTAACGTCCCATATACTCGTATGATGCTGTTGAGACCATTTATGGTTTTAAATTGAAAATAATAGTTTGAGCTGAATGTATGCCGTACCTACTCCTATATGATGTACAGGGTATTTTAAAGTTATTATTTTGGTTGAATTTCTCAGACTCAAATTTTATAGTTCAAATAATGACTTTTATATATTTTTTAAATGAATTGAGGGTGCCGTATTCTTGAAATAGTGTTTTCTGTAAATAAAAATAGCTTTAGACATTTTAGAACTGAGTAATATAGAACTTAGAAAATAACAGGAATGTTATCTCATGTCACCTACGAATATAATACGGTCTGACCAACAAATTTTTAGCTACATAAATCTTTCAAAATATGTATTTTTTCAATTTAACTGTAGATGTCAATATTGTTATAACATAAATTTACATAGTTCTGTATGTAAGATTGTTTACCTTTATTTATAAGTATGTGAAAATAATTATTAAAATGTGGGGTTAGAGTAGCAAAATAATGTGTCTTACAATCACATTTTAAAAGTTATTGTTCTATTTGATGACAATTTAAATAGTAAAAGAGGATAAACAAAACAACAAGAATTTTATTTTTGATATTTTATTTTAATATTTTTAAAATCAAATTTTCGATGCTTTGGGCGGTATTTAACAATTATATTTTTCGTATATCGTGTTTGTAAATCAACGATTATACCTGTGTTCATAATTTTATCACATTTTATGTAAAAAAATATATGTGTATATTTTCTGAAATAGGAGACTGCATCATTCGGCGAGCTAGAAATATCTACATTTTTCATTAAAGCAAAAACATTTTTCTATATCATTATTATTGTGTTAGATATATTTATAATATCGCTCTCTTTAAAATTAAAATATCAAAGATTTGAGAACAAACAAGGCCGCTGAATCAAGGCAAGATAAAAATTCAAGACAAATTATTCTAAATAATAAACACAATATTATTATTATTGAGCAATAAGTGCTAAAGAATTTCACGTGGCTTGTCGAAGGTCAAATTATCAAAATAAAGAAACATCCGACCGATGTGCGAGAGGTTTAATTCCCAACAATTTTTAATTGTAGTACATAATATGTACCCAATTTTTTCCTAGTATTTCTGAATCACAGCATCCACACCAATGCTGTGAGCAGAATATAGCTACATCGTTTAGTGAAACAGTGGAACAGCTAACTTAATTGTGGTGATAATTATTTGTGCTTATAGTAGTGAAAAATTTTTTCAGGACTAAATAGATACTTATGTAAAAGAATTTGGGAATTGATGCGCCATGAAAAATGGAAAAAATTCGTAAAAAAAATTATTAAATTTGTAGTATTTGCAACCTTTATTACTTTTTGCAGATATTAAACGTTTTTGTGATACGAAACTTTACATTAGTTTTTCAAGTATCAAAAATGGCTTATGTGTATAGCAGCTAGGAGTTGATGGATATCGTTTTAAATTAGGACGACGGAGATAAAGATAAATGCTTTAGCAGAATCAATTCCCGGTAAACGTATACCAAATGCATCTAGTTTTACCGCGGTGTGTAGTGAGTGCAAGTGTAGTGCAACTCGAAGAAAATTTTAATCCGAATCGTGGAAGATACGTTGCTTTAACATCAGATATGTCAAACTATTTTATTAATTAAAACCACATATTAAATCTATTAGTAATTAATAACAATAGCGGCAAATGCAGTTAAATTTACTGTATAAAATCGGCGTTTTAAAATGTTATTTATTTCTTTCCTTAGGCATTGCTTTCCATTTTTTGTCCTGTCGCAGATTGCTGATTTGCTGCCTTATCAAGTTTTACAGTGGACCAGTTTCCAGTGCCGTGCAGAAGTGTATTTTTAAATAATTTTCAAACTGCCCTTTTTGATTTTTTTTACAAAATTGTATTTGTAAGAGTCTTTTGTACACCCAAAAAATGTTTTAGATATGTTCTGAATCACCATGCATAAACAAATGTATTTAATGTTATTTTGCCTTTTAATTCCTACCAAAGGTACTAAAATTAGAGTTTTCAACTAAATGTATATAAGTTGGCAGTTGGCTGTAATGTATTAAAGCGTGTAGATAGAAAGACGAGCTTCTATGTAAATAATATGTTTTATTTATCGTTACCCTTGTTGTAGTAGGGAATATTGACAAGTTCTACAGGCAAACGCTTGTGTAATCCAGAAAAAGTTTATCGATCCGAGTTGTGTTTTACGTAATGCGATTAGAAATGTATTTATACAAACGTTAACACGTAAGAAATTAATCTTTTATGTAGACTAATATCGAGCTCGGTTACTTTTGACACGAGTTTCCGCGGTGTCGGTATGAATAATAGCGGTATACGAGGATCGATTGAGAATTTTTACAGCCACAAAGGACTAGAGAGGAACCCATCAACATACATTCTCGTGAGCGGAGGAAACTCATTTTAATTACAAAGATTAAAAAATCGCTTAGAGTACGTTGAAAGACACAAAAGCCCGTATGATGTACGACGACTATATGCAAATCTATGAATAATTCTTACCTATGTGTTGCTAGATAACTATTATAAATATGGGCGTCTACGCGAGCGCCATGTAAATGAAGTCTACTCAGGAACTAATATATTTTAGTGTTTTAACACTTTAAGCGTTGGTCTGCCCGCAGCCGCTGTTTATATAGTGATATATCACGGGTAATTAGTGAGTTACGATGTCAGATTTTGTTACGTATCGGCACTCTCGGACCAACCGCGCCTCCTTTCACGGGCCATGACGTCTTAAGTGGCCGCTATTTATTACTCGACAATTTCATGTTGTTCCCCCGTACGTTATGATGATCTATATCGTTTTATCATACGTTATCCCGTTTTCCCGGCTGATTTATTTTCGCATACTCTCATACACGGTGATCACTTTTAGGGTACACATCGATGAGATCGTCTAGACTATGATTAGAGATATAGTTGAGGCAAGAATTTAGACGACTTATGTCATACGGATAAATGAATAAGTCATTACATTTCATCAAAATATCTAAGAAACTGCAACTGGGAATAATAAAATATACTACACTAAATATTTACATTGTTCAGGGTGTCTGGAATATGACTGTGCTGAAAACCAAAAAGTAATATTACTCAAAACGGTGCATACAGTTAGTGCGATTCATTTTTGTCTAGTTTTTCTTTGACGTTTGTGAGAGTACATAAACACAAATGGAACATTTTATAGTAACCATACCCATCTGCATGGCATGTTAATTTACGGCGAATCTAGGCACAACTCTCTGGCTACGAGACGTTGGTACGGTAAACATTTTAAACACTTGTAACTATGATTATTTGTTGTGAAAAGAGCTCTAAGAAAACCATTTACATTAAGTACCTATGTTTAGGTGTACCTATTTGTAATTATTATGTATAAATACATAACAATCCTAATATAGTATGTGAGCGACGTTGTCACATATTCAAGACCTGTTTGCTGCCATAATTCTGTTACCGTTGATCAGAGAAAAAAAAATTGTTAAGTTTTGTTTAGTAAAACTTATCACAATTGCGTGATGTCAACCTTGACGTAAGCAGTCTGAATTTTTGCCGCAACTATACATAGTTGGATAGACTAGAAGATATTGAAGCGAAATCTGCAAAAAATCTAGTTATTTGTATTCTATTGATTGTTTTTAATTTTTTTTAATCAGTTTGTTCCTACTGCTGAAAAATAACAATTTTTTCTTAATAGTGTTATAAAAAGTTGCGCATTTAGTAACTAATTTGTGTTAGGAAAAGTTCATTTTTTCTAACTAGCGCGTAAAATAATTTCTGCACGCAAAAAGTATCATAATTCTTGAACTAACTATTCATTTATTGCCAACTTAAATAATTTATTATCATTATCATAAATTTTAAATAACTTTTTTACAATTGGTTATGGAAAGCCCTGCGCGTGTATTTGATGATGTAGAGGCCGAGTTTGTATTTATATTGATCTCTCTTTGACCCAATATTTTTGAGACTACTAGTTCTTTTTTAACACAATCCCCTATATATCCTTCTGCTATGTTCGTTGATTTCCATCCACCATGCCTGTTGAGAGTGGTGATGTTTAGCGAGTATCGTGGCAGACGTTCTTCGGAAACAGTGGCCGGTGTAATTCCCACCATTCGGCAATTTCAAAAATTTTGCAAATTTTTTAGGGAATAGAATATTAGGGTTATAGAATTTATACCAACTCATTGCCTTGTACATTTTGCATTTCTGTATCTGAGGAAGAATCTTGAATGCTCAATAATTGGTGACGGATGCTCAGAGGAATATTTTCGAAACATTTCGACAAGATTGACTCCTTCAATGTTACCTCTCCCATGTCTTTTATATGTTCAAGCTGAAGAAATGTTGGTTCTTCACGGCGGCATGCTCAACTGATTTCAATAATTAACACTATCTAAAATAACAAACATTGTTTGGAGAGAAATGTGAAAATTACACTTTACCTTCATTATCAAGTAAGTTTTATCATCTACTTCTTTCAATGATTTCTCAACTTCTGCTTTTCTTAAAACACTAGACTTGCTGGATATATGTCGTACTGATTTACGTTTAAGGAAAGCAATTGAATTTGGAAATTTCTTTATGTCAGTATTCTTTTTCACTGACAATGATGTTATTATTGAGTAAAGACTCCACAGCGTAGAACTCTGGTATACTCTGGATTTGTGTTCAAAATAGACTAGTAGAACTGCTTCAGTGATAATAGTTACTCCCTTTTGATGACTCCAATATTCAAATAAGCGATACGCTTTTTCGTATTTATCTTTGGATTTTGTCGATAATAATGATTGAATCGCGATTTTTGGCGATTATTCTGTATCATCTTACATATTATCGTTGTAGGCAGAAGATTCTGAAATTTTTCATAAATCATTGACACAATAATATTAACGAAAATCTAATAAACTAACTCGTTTTTATATGAACATTCCTTCAGGATCCTTGATTCATATATTCGAAATTCACAATTTTCAATAAAAAAATATGATAACTATAGTTAATTGAGTTATTTTTAAAACGCTTTTTTAAAAATCATGTGTTCAACTTGTGGGAAAAGTGTCTTTTTCGTATATGGCCTATTTTTTAAAAACCTAGGCCTAAGACGGAAAAAGTAACTTTTCCTAACTTATAGCATAAATAACTATTTCCAGACTTGCTAAATCTTCATGTTTTCATAACTAATATTGATGGTCTGAAGGATGCCAGTTTAAATTGTGTATTATTTCCGTTACGGATTTTCCAGGAATTTAATTATTAATAATTATTACAAACAAATTTGGAAAACGTACTGGTGTTGAAAATATTATACATTGAACATATTAGCCACTTTAGATTTCTCGATTTTCGAAACATTAATCTAAATTTTTTACTGTATTAGAAAGATATTTTAAGCTAATATAAGTCAAATCTTCTACAATTCCTATTAATGAAGTCATATGTATGCTCTCTGACACCAAACATCTAGGTATGCTAATGAACAATTCCACAGACAAAGCTCTATTCAATAGTTATCTAAATAAATTAATCTAGCTAAATTTACTAACCTGGTTTAATGAAAGCACTATAAAAATCTATATTCACTTTTGAAACAGTGAGAACTCGAAGTCCACAGAGTAGTTAGTTTCACACAATAATTATTAATACCTAAAAATATATAAAAAAAAAATAATCTAAATTATTTAGCTGCCTACCACTTTTGTCTTATTTAAATAACATGGACTACTTTCTCTGGCGTATTTTTCTGTATGATATGACTGATGAATCAAGTGAACACACCAGGAGATTTGAATTTGAATAATTATCGTAATTTGATTTTTTTAATTTTCTCAAAAAATATAAAAGTATCTTTTACTTGTTAACTATTGTATGTATTGTATTGTATTCAATTAATCAATAAAAACATTTGTACGTCCATTTACAGTAGTAAGTTGTAGTTGTGATTGAGCACTATTAAACAGAAACGTCGAAATTTTTATTTGATTTTTATCACAGATAAAATTGAATATCTAAATCATAATATTAACGTTATTTAATCATTCACAACATCAATTGACTCTAGAATGTTGCATCATTCAATATGGCGTTCATAGTTAGCTGAGACAAAAAATCTTGCAAAATTTGAAAAAATCTTGTCTTGCAAACCAATACAAGAGTTTCTTGTGTATTGTTCTTGCAAGATCATGTCTTGTATTTTGCATACAAATGAGAAACACGGAACTTTATTATGAATTTGGTAGCAGTAATGGTTACTCTCGGTCTGCTATGGTTCCACTCGGAACTCGGTATGGTTGATCATCGACAGTGGTCGATTGGTAGACGTTATAGAATATAGAAATGGCCAGTTTTTCGTAATAGGTAATAAGTAATAGACGAAATAGTCGAAACAGAATCGGTCTTTCAGTGAAGTGTCAATGAAGTTCTATTTAGTTCTAGCTCATCAGAACTGAATCTATATTCAATAAACTGTAATTTTAAGAATAACTTTATATTCGAGCTATCTAGTCTTGTCTTGGTTTTTTCTTGTTTTGTGAGTTCAAGCCAAGATCAAGAAAAACTAGACAAGATATCAACACTACGCGTTCATAAGAAAATCAAAACTTTACTCTTAAAACATGATGAATTAATAGACTAGCAAAATAGTTTAATTCTCCATATACGTATAAATTACTATGCTACCTCTAATGAAAAAGAGGAAGGAGGGTTTCAGTTTTTCAGTATATCTCGTATATAGAATAATAAATTGTCCAATTCTTTTTGTATTTTGTTTATCTCATTATTTATTCTGATTTAGATCCTAATGGTGTACAATTTATTGCAATAATAACGGCATTTTCTCAAAACAGTTTTTGAACTAGTCGAAGTTCTGAGTAGAAATTTCATTAGATTTCTGTTGGTAAGTAGGACAACTAGGGACTAATATTATAAATTGAAAGTAGATTTAATTAAGAATATGTCATCAGTACAAAACAAGTCGTTACATTCAATTTAGAGTGTCATTAGTATTGCAATAGACTGTACCTGTATTCACGTTAAAAATGACCACCGTGTATAACGGAGTAACCAGAAATCCATACATACCTATTAGCTCCATCCATATGTAATTAGATATTATTACCCACTACATTGCCTGACTTTTTGCCGGTAAGAATTGAGTTTTACGACTAGGGATTTTTCTAGATTCCAACTTTCTCACGATTTAAATATAATTCCATCACTTCAGGAACATGGTAAATGTTCTTCATTATATTGAACATAGTGTTATTTATTACTATACCCCATTTCTGAGGCGATATATACTTGGATGTACGTAACCTAGATGCATTTTTCAGCGGCGGAATCGATGGGAAAATTATGTAGATGTATAAGAAACGCCACATTGGTGTATGTCTTAAGAATTAAAGTTGCAAGTTTTTAAATAACTGTACTAAACTGATCAGCGGTAAATGTATATCAACATTATTATTTTAAATAGATTCCAATGTACCTAAATATATAACTGAAAAGAATTTCCCCTTGTAGAAAACTATTTCTAATGTTGGTATTATTAGTATTTGCGTTTGAATTGTTACCATGAATATTGAATAAGATAAATACATATCTATATACATATATTAGTTAAAAATTAACTATTGTGTTTAACTGTAAAATACACAAAATCAAACCTTAGAGCTGAACAAGTGTACTTAATTTTTTCAATTTTAAATTTCGTATTTTCCATTTTGTTATTGATGACATAACATTAATGACTGAAAAAGAAAACGAAACACTAAGAGATACAAAACGATTATAGTTTATTTAAAAAATAGAACTAATAATTGTTATGCTCATCTACTAGAAAAAGGGTTTTTTTATTGTTAAGCAACTATTTTCTAAAACTAATTTTCTAAATTTCTGTTTTTATTTTTCTCATTGGCTGAATTTTTTAGTTATTACAACTATTTTAAAAGTCGATATTTTTTTACAGTATTTAAAATTGCACATTATTTAAACAAAAAATCTCTAGTGACATTTAATACAGGGTGTTTGGAACCTAGACCCACAAACGAAAACAGCAACTACTAGGGATGATTTCATATCGATTTGACATAAATCGTCTCATCTAAAAATACTTCCTAAGAAAGGAGGACTCTTTGTACATGACCTTTTGATGTTTACTTGTTCAGGTCGTTGTTCTGGAAGGGTCAGCTAATATTTTTAATTGTATTTTTTATCTTCGACTTTTAGGTATTTTTAATATCGAAATCGAAAACTGAGCATTCAAGATTAAAAAGATACTCTTAACTTGAGAGAAGTCATTCATTAGCGAGACACTAGACATATACCGCTTTCGAGGCTTCTTAGATTTCTTCAGTATGCCATAGGTGAGTCAACAGACGACTGATCCAACACAAGCGATCCTGAGTAGATGTGATGCAGCACATAGCTACATCTTCTGGCCAGTTGCTGAAACTAACGGTCCCACAAAAAACACGATTATCTCTCTATAGTCTCTAGTACAAGTGATTTGTATTAATATTATCTATAAATATTAACCGTTGTCATTGCAATTTTTGTATTGTATTTTTAAGTAACTTGTTAAATAATTTACAAAATTTTTACATTTCTCTGATAGTAAAACAATAACAAAGTCTAAATTAGATAGGGTGCCGTTATATTTACGCCCTCTCGGCACTTTAGCTCGCTGACTTTTAGGTCTAATTTTCGATAATGGTTCTATAATGTAAAACGGCGTAACTACGCCAACAGCAATTTCGAAAACCGTGGAATAGGTACTATTTTGAGTTTTGTTTTTCTTTAACAAAAAAGAGAAAACACCTAAATGGCTTTTATGAAATGAACGTTTACAATAACAAAATTTGAACAGATGATTGGATTAACAGTGCGAGCGACTTGTATGCCATATTCCATAAAATAACTAAGAGCGGAACAAAAATCCGACAGGACGTGTAGAAAGCACTTCATTATAAAAACCTTTTTACATTTTGCCCGTTCAAACAAATCGGATTTGATTAGTATTCCCACACAGAGAGAGGCAGCGTTTCATCCAGCTCTTCATGTGCACATAACAATGAAGAAACGCAATTCTCAGTGCACTAAAGAATGCTCCACCATTCCGATGTTGCTGCACATGCGGTTAGTCTGTTAATTTCTTAATTTATTTTGCTTTATTTAATTATATTAATCTCAAATAACACAATAATGTAAGTAAAATGTCTTTAAATATTTTATCGCCATTTGTTTACCAGAAATGTATTAATTACGTACCACTCTTTACAACGTACTTTTCTACAATACATGTATATTATTTACCTGTGTTAAAAAAATAATAATAATTTGAAAGGTAAAATCTGCTCCAAAAAATAAGAGACAAATTCAAATGAATATACCCCAAAATGTTTCATTTTCGAATACACAGTAAGTTTTTGTAATAATTTTTTTTTTGTATTTAAAGTCGCCGTAAAATATTTAAATTTGTGGTGTTTTTTAGGTATAGAAATATCAAAAAATAAAACACGTAGAACAAAAGTAATATGAAATATAAAATTCTTGACGTTTTGTTTATCCACTTTTACTATAGTCTGTTTAGAAATGAAAGAGAGTAATAAAAGCTTATTATGTATGCAAATCGTAAATAAATGTAGTACTGGTGCTTATATTCAATATTTTTATGTTATGTATTATCGGTATTGATGAGGTGTACTTTTAAAAAAACTTGTGATCGAACGGTACTAAATTGTAGCAGGTAGCTAAAATTTAATCCCCAACAATCTGTTTTTGTCTCTGCCGCTTCAATTTCTCGGTCTATTTCTCTTATAAGTACACAATATAAAAACAGCATTTCAAAACTAGAAGCTACTGTAAGCATCATAACCGGATTCGAAAACATCTGCGTTCATGTCTTCGTGATAGTCACCTGTATTTTTAGAATCAAATAAAAGTAAACCGCCATCTACAAAACCACTGGCACTACCTATATGTGTCACTATTAATCTTCGCCCTTTACCTGAAGGTGCGTTGAACCCTATTGAATGTCCATCCAAAAATGCTTGTCGAAAACTTTTTACATTTTTATCTTGCCATACTTTTGTTACAGTATATCCCTCGTTGACCCAAGTTTCGTCTAGATAATAAATATTCCTCCCTTCGTCACGGAATTTTCTAATTGATCTTAAGTAGGATCTTCGCCAACAAATAATTTCTTCTTTATCGATAAGACCTGACTTCCTGTTCTGGTTTTCCCAGCAAAAATTCAACTCTCGTAAGACGGTCCATAATTTGCTTCTACTGATTTTTGGCAAATCGTTGTCCTTTTGATTTTGGGAGATTTACAGTATCTTGTTCATTTTTTGTTTCCTTTAAAAATCTATAGATAGTCGATTTTCCAATCCCTGTCATTTTGGAACACTTTTCCACGATGTCGTCAACACTGTTAGTAGGATTTTGGTGTTTCAATGCATTAAATACATTTAATATAATAATCTCATTCTGAGACAGCGCACATCTTTTCACGCGTTTAGCAGGTACGTAATCTGATAAGCTCGACATTTTATCCAAACAATATTATACCCACTGGCACAATAGTCACTAAACACAAGTCAAATTTTACTCTACTGCACTAGCACGTCTTTGTATATTCAGCTCTAACACTGGATTGATCTGTCACAATACACTTGCTCCTGCCCTATGATGTATCCAGTAAAATATACTAATGTACACCCATTACCTGTTAGCATTAGTGTTACCCGATAATTACCTTAAACGAAATATTACCACGCCCATGGCCAGTTCTTATCTCGGGGTTTTATTACTCTCTTTCATTTCCAAACAGACTATATTTAAATTCTCCTCAAATAAAATAACTTTTAAAAAGCGTTTGTAAGACACACATTATTTTGCTATTCTAACCCCGCATTTTAACAATTATTTTCATATACTTATAAACAAAAGTGAATAATTTTATATGCAGAATTGTGTAAGTTAATTTAAATCATTCGCATTTTGAAAGATTTCTGCACTTAAAAATTTGTTGGTTAGACCGCTTTCTGTCGCTATACATTCGTTTTACTTTGGTACCTTTAAATATTTGCAGGTGGCATAATATAACATTTCTATTATTCGCTCAGTTCTATATTAATCAGATACTAAATGTCATAAATATATTTATATATTTAAATATTTATCTATTTGTATTTGTAGGAAGCACTATTTCAGGAATACTGCGCTCTTAACCAAGTTTTTCACATGTATGACATGTTATGAAAAGGCAGGATACATCATATTCAAAAGTCGTAGGTACTCTTATCTGTTTAAATTGGCTTTCTACATAATAGGAATGTGTGATCTTCATCTAACAATAGGTTATATGCATACTGTCAGTAAGACATTACTTATAATTACATTTTGCAAATTTTTTTTCGACAACGAAAGTACGTTTTATTAAAAAATTTGAAGAGTTCTATATAACTTGCTCTGCCAATTCAGAAAATGCTACCACTTTTGCCATTGTTTCAGTAATATTAAAGTACTGCTCAAAAAAATTTGGATACCTCTGAATCTTTGCCCCTGAATTATCTTATTTATTATCGTTATATCCAACTCATACAAACTTATTATATAATACTGTGTATCAAATTTGCATTTATTTTGTCTTCGGTTACTTCAAAGGTGATGAGATGTATTACTGTCAGTTTTATGTAGATGTGACGGTAGTAAAAAGTTATTTTAATTTAATGCTATTCCAGTAAATAATTTGTATATGGTGAATATTTGCAAGCATTTTGCCAATGATTTCAAATTTTAAATTTATTTATTACTTCATTTATTATTTATTACTTTTGTTATACGTGCATTATTTTTCTAGATTTCTGTACCTAAAGACACCACAATTTGATCATTTTACGACGAGAAATACGGCGACCTTAAACTATGGCTACTAGGGTCTACCAATAAACCTTGCCTTATTACCTTACCTTATTTTCGTCTGTAACAAGTGGCGATATTTACAGTCATATTGATATTAACATTTGGTTCATGTTTCTGGTTAATTGTACCAAACTTTCATGAATACACGAGCCCAGCGCGTACAAATTTTTAGAATTATGAAAATGTTCTGACAATGGCGAAAAATATAGGACATTGATAACCGAATTTTTATAACTGGAAGATAATATCATATTATGAACCTTTGGTTTCAACAAAACAGCTCTAAGGACTTTATTGCGTATTGAACCATCGCTTTGTTAAGGGAAGGATTGAGAGGCCTATGCCAACGCACCTCAAGCAACTGCAAATTTTTTAAGAACAATTTGAGAATAGTTATTATGTTGATGGTGAGAGTGTCGAGAAATGGACATCGCCTTTGAAAAAGGATGTCGAGCTGTCAAGTCTTCGACGAATGTCGTACATAATGGTATCGATTGTACTTACAAATAGAAAGAAATACATCATTTACATATTTGTTTTATTTCAGTTGAAAAGTAGCAGTCTTTTATTTTAACTGAACAAGAATTGTTTTTATTTCTTGCGTATTTCTATCTATGTATATTTATTTTGTTGTGTTGTACATATGATATAGGTAACTTGTTCTAAACACTTAATATTAATCCAATAATTTTACTGATGATTTATAAATGTTTATGTTAAACAAAATAACCATTATAAGTTTATAGTAGTGGGTGTCTCATAATTAGCTGCCAACCCTGAACAGGCCGATTCTATGATCAAAACTAAGTAAAAATGTTCATATGAAAATGGGTCCGGAAATGCTTCCTAAGGGCACAGGGACCCATTGAAGAGGGAGGAATGGAAATCATTTTTTTGAAATATCTCTCAATCGCGTTGTGATAAATGAATGAAATTTGGTATACACAGCTAAATTTTTATGAGCAATTTGATGGACTAATCTATTTAATTCCACAAGGTCCATTGGGGTGGGTACGGGGGGTGCCTTGGTATTTTGCGTATGTAACTTTTTCAACTTTGACTTTTTAACAAAATGGACAGCAAATTCCGTTTTCCCGAACTGTTTTACGTTAAAAAGGTACTCTTATTTCAAATCGTTATCTTTAACGGTTTCTGAGAAAATCGCTCTTGAATTAATCCCACTTTCGTCAATTTCATAGTAATTTTGACAAAATTATCAAGGTATTCTTATGTCAAAGTATTGTCAACCCGATTGCCAATTTAATAGTTTTAAGCGAAAAAATGGAAGAGTTTACGGAACAAGAGCTAGTTGATATGATATTTATTTATGGCTTTTGCGATAGTAATGCTGCAGCGAGTACGGGAGAAGGTTTCCAAACCGAAGGCTGCCATCAAGGAGGACATTCCCTACGGTATTCTGCAACTTAGGTGCAACCGCCACTTTTCGAAAGGCACCGGGTCAAGGACGTCCCAAGATTAATAGGGAACCGGAGGTCCTTGACGCTATTGAATAAGATCCTACAACTAGCATACGACCCATTTCAAGGCAAATAAATGTCCCTCGGCCAACGGTACTACATATCTTAAAGATTTCCTTAACATAATTGATTAGATGTGCTACTAACATTTCAGGTTGGAAGAATATTAAAGCGACAAGGTCTACATGCCTATCACTATCGACGTGTACATGGCTTGATACCAGAAGATTTTGCGCCACGTATGCAATTTTGTCGCTAGACAACGAGCAAGCTTCCAAAATTTTGTGGTGTGACGAAGCTACTTTTACCCAAAATGTAAAATTAAATTTTAATAATTCTCATTATTGAGAAGAGAAGAACCCACATGTTGTTCGAAGAACAAACTTCCAGCAACGGTTTTCTATAAATTTATGGGCGGGAATAATGTACGACACTCTGATTGTACCGGATTGAAATTCCACAACGCCTCAATTCAAATCTTTATTTAAACTTACTTCAAGAAAGTCTTCCCCAAATTCTACGACGTAACATGTTTTTTCAACACGATGGAGCCCCGGCACATAGTGGTCGCAATTTTCTAAATTTCCTAAACGAAAATTTCGCTGGACGGTGGATAGAGAGGCACGTACCGGTAGCTTAGCCGTTGCGTTCTCCAGACTGGACTTCTTTTTCTGGGGATATCTAAATCAAAAAGTTTCGCCACCGAAGTCGATACCCGTGAGGAATTGCTGCAGCGTATCAATGATGCAGCCAATGAAATTCGTCAAAACCGTTTTAGCATCTTAATAGCTTCGAGAAGTGTTACACGTAGGGCAAGAGTTTGTATCAGAGAAGGTGGAGGGTTTTTTGAACAATTTTTAAAATAACTTATTGTCTGTTATCAAAATGAAGTTCCCATCTTATGATCCCTTCGAAAAGTGACGGTTGTAGCTAAATTGCGGAATGCAGTGAGGAATGTCCTCTTTGATGTCAGCCTTGTGTTTGGAAACCTGCCGTACTTGCGTTCTGCCGCGCAGCATTACCATCGCAAAAGTCATAAACAAATCATCATATCATAATTGTTCTACATCAATAATGTGTATTACTGATTACGTATTAAATTTTATTATTATTTTTTGTTTAAATTATTATGAAATTGACCAAAGTGGGATTAATTCAAGAGCGATTTTCTCAGAAACCGTTGAAGATAACGATTTGAAACAAGAGTACCGTTTCAACGTAAAATAGTTCGGGAAAACGGAATTTGCTATCCATTTTGTTAAAAAGTCAAAGATGAAAAAGTTACACACGCAAAGTACCAAGGGCCCCCCCGTACCCACCCCAATGGACCTTGTGGAAATAAATGGATTAGTCCATCAAATTGCTCATCAAAATTTAGCTGTGTGTACCAAATTTGCTAATTATGACACACCCTGTATAGTTCTTTTAAGTATTTAAGTAGTTAGCAATTACTCAATAATTTCAGAACTTTAAATTTGTACAGCACATTTTTTCAAGACATACAATAATTACAATATTTTGATCATTTATATTTATGAAACGAAACAAATTTTCATTCGACTTTAAGTGCAACGGTTAAAAACTAAAAAGATTGCAAATTGACATAGGTATTTCTTTTCATATGATTATTTTATCCAAACGGCAATGTAATCGTTCGAGCAATCACATTATTCGAGGTAGGTATATTAAACTACTGCATTGCAAGAAATTTATATATTTCCTTTAGATAATTTAAGACGAGAAATGTCTGAGAAGAAATGAGACGCTGAAATATCTGCTATTTTTTAGTGAAATTAATTTCCTTTCCTGATTTTTATAAAAATCTGGAATTGAGAAGTTGAAAAAGTTTCTATTATTACTTACCTACATTGCTCGTTATTCAGTAGTAATGGTTTCTAGCTTTATAAAGTTTTTCATTTAAAGTAATTCATATTTGAGAACATGTTTTATATACAAATGCTCAAATACGTCTAGGAACTTTATTTTAAACTTCTTATCTTGACATATAATTAATTCTGTAGTTGAAACAAAACCAATGTCCAAAAATGTGTCATGTATAAGCTCAATAAATCTTCCGTCGCTATTTTCTCTGAAATATTATAGATCTGGTGTACCTTAAATAAATTAATAGTTACCTACACTTTCAGTCTACGTTGGGTTGTATTAAAAACACTGAATTTAAAATATCTCCAAAAATGATATTTCCCTACACTTTCAATCTACATTGGGTTGTATTAAAAACACTGAATTTAAAATATCTCCAAAAATGTTTGATTTTACAAGTTATATCTAAACCAGTATTGGTAATAATAATTGTAGTACAAAATTGATGACATTTGCCAAACCATATTTACCAAACTTAAAGCTAATTACGGACGGTGAGCGATAATATACAAGGTGTTCCAGAATGATGGTCAAATATTTTACCAGTGTATTCCACAAGCCATTTCAAGGTGGGACCTTCATATGAAAATTTTCAATTTGGGTCCTCCCTGTTGAGATATTCGAGTCTCAAAATGGCGGAAAAATAGTTTTTTTATTTTTCCTTAAAAACGGTTACACTTAGAAATTTCAATTTTAGTACACATTATCAGCTAATCAAAAGCTATTTTGTGGTGGTGTCTATGCCTTGGCTCATGTTTCTGGAGGGCGGGAATAAGCAACCCCTAGATTTATTTCTTTTAGAACTTTTCCTGTAATGGCTGATTTTAGATAATACATCTAATTTTACTACTTTTTCCCCTCTTGTAATTTTTTCATATAACCAACAGTTTGCGCGGAAAAAATAAAAATTGTTTTCCTTACTCTAAATATCTTTTCGTCGCTGGTTACTGATAACCTCAGTAGGCGGTTGCTATGTTGATGTTTCTCTGTTGTAGTATCTCCAGTTCAGAGATTGCCCATTCTTAATGAATCACCCTGTATATATAAAATACCCCTTCTAAAATCGGATGAAGGATCTACTGTTTCATTTTATATTTAAAAAGTAAGCATATACATATGCATTTTAAAAAAAAAATCTCTGCAACAGGTTGTCACTTTTCTTTTGATAGAAAGAATATCTTCATTATGTTATTATATGCTATTCAATATAACAAAACTAAATAAAGACCTAACCATTAAATTTTTATGTATTATGAATTGTGAACTACACTTACTTATATACATAGTTTGTATCCACTAAGTACTAAAATTTTAACAAGTGTAAAATGCCCATTTTAAGAATATCGAAGAAAAGAAAAACTAATAGACGCCTTCTAGAAAACGTGCTACAGAACCTTTTTTGAAGTTATTTGACGATCTTTAATTACATTCTATCCAAATATATACAAATTTTCAAACAAAAAAGTTCTAAATCATTATTTGGTCACAAAGGAACACTGGTGATAGGTACGTGTCCGAAATTAGAAAAAAATCGGTTGACTTGCAAAACAGTTGTTAGAAAACATTAATTTAAGAAAATTATTTTGACGCCCTGTAACTCTTCTAAATATTGTAGGGCTTTGTGATATTAATTTTTCGTGTAGAATCATTCTCCGGAATATTGACCCATCATTTCCGGACACCCCGTATATAATTGTGCATGTAGTGTAGTAACATCTGAAATTATGTATTACTGTAATTATTACTATTAATATATATATATATAGTCATATAACTGCAGCACCCATATATGTGCATTATTACATTGGTAGACACAGTCTACTATTGCATGCCAAGTGTAATTAATAAATATTTATCAGTCGCTTTTTATGTTGCTGACAGTTCAACACATTCCTATTAAATATGTAATTTATTAACTGAGAACATATCATTAGAAGTCCATTTTTTTTTCTTTAATAGCATATGGCATCCCCTTGTGTAAGTGGAATATACTTATTAAATATATTTACATATAACATTTATTACTATTGCATTTTTTTACATTTATACATATGTGCATCTATCTCTGTAGTCTTTAATACAGAGAGATACATTTATATTATTTAAGCTGTTATGTGGACAGTTATAATACTACTTTGTATGTTATGAACAAATATTTTTGGCACGGTCATGAATAGTCAGCATAGCAGAAGTATACGAGAGAAAGTAGAAGAATGTATCATTAGATAGTCTGAAACAATAACTACATTATAACTTTGTTGTGGTTTCAATTTCAACTACAGGGTGTCAATGTTGAAAAAATAAATAACAATTTCTTTAATAATATCTTTCTGCTACTTCGAGCTATTTTCGTGAAATTTCGTATCCAGTTTTTGTGATGAGAAATTCGAATTTATCGACGATTTCTTTATATTTTCTAGAGGGCGCCATCAGCGACCATTAGGACGCATCTAAACTACCAAAACTTTTTGTAGCATGCTGTGTTTCACTTTAGATTGGATAATTTTTTTCCAACTTTTCTGCTTAAAAAAGATTCTCATTTTGTTTGTGTACAAGTTGAAAACTGTTATCAGGAGTTACAAGAATATAATCTATCGCGTATGAAACTACAACAAGATGTGTAAGGTGTCATAATTTGTTATTTGTTAAAAGATCAAAATTTAATTGTGGAAAACTTTTTACACAGTTTTTGAGAATTTTAATAAATTTAGTTTGTAATTTCCTAATAGGCAGAAGTTTCATATCACTTGCAACAACACTACTAAATTGTTATTAGTTCAACATATATACGGTGATTTTTAACCTATTCGCATAAACTTGGGAAATTATAGCTGACGACAAGTAATGGCAAATAGTGATAAAAAAATGTAAGTATTTTTATTTTCGGAAGTTTAGAAAAAATTATCAGGTGAAATTTTTTGTTTATAATAACTAAAAAGTAAACAATTTCATACATATGAGAACTGATTGATTTAAAAGCCAACTATGTTTCAAGTATCATACATTTTTAATAAATCTATTTTTCTTGAAAACTGTTGGCGACATCGACTTTTACCAAGAGTACCTTAATTATCCTTAGAGTTTTAATTTTTGGTATGAAATTAATAAAAAATATGCACATAAAAGTTCGAGTATTTTTGAACCCTTCTTGTTTTACCCGCCCCTGGACAAACTGTATTGATTACTTTTTAGATTTTCAAAAAGAACATAAAAAGTTATGGAATTGTCCCAAATTTCATTATCTCATTTTTCGGAAATACTAATTGAAAACCGTCATCAACAACTAATTTTTCACACCTTATATGTCGAAAATGAAAAGTTTTAGGATACATGTTTATGTAGATCCTCCATCTTATTTTGAGGTCTAGAAAACGCAGTTATATGCATATAGTTCCCAATCACCCTGTATCTAACTTCTGGAGTTCAATATGGTAGGTACATATTTATTTTTAGCGAACTAGATAAAATGTAATAGATATAGCATTAAAAGGTATTGTATGAAACATACATACTTTTACTGAAAATTTTTGAGATACCCTTGTATTACAAGCAGGGATATCCTTGATTATCATAATGATCTAGTTGTAGTTTAGTTTACTACACTTTGGGACCTAACAAGAGAGCCATTATATGTTTTTAATTATAGCCAAAGAATTTCTGCAAGCGGTTGAAATTGCACGCTATGAAATATTTGTAATAATTTACGAGCTGTATAATTATTATCTAGGCAAAAAGTTAAAATATTACCTTTGTTAGAGGCGGAGAAGTTTGCATATATTGGGAACGTTTGCATTAATTATGTTCCTTGCAGTTGGTTTATTGATTATATTCAAAGTGGTCTTGCAGAGAACAGTTCTGATTTATTGATTGAATGACAATTAAGATCACATACGCAGTGTTAAAATATTTGAATAATAATTCTTAAAATTTGGTTATATATTTCATTTGTAAATTCAAAATTGATGCAGTGAGTTCATTGTAAATTTCAAAGGGAATGAAAAGTCCTATCAACTCACAATCCTTTAGTGACAACCAGTTTCGAGGTCAAATTTTGCACCTCATATTCAGGTCATACAAGGGGCTACAATATAATGTAATTTTTTTTCAAATATTGAATTTAATTTTAATTTTATTATAAAGAAAAACTATTAATTTTTATATGTTTTAGAAAGCTTTATTAATTTTTAACAAACGTAATATTTTTAAATACTATTTTTTTTTTAAACTATTTAAGCTTTAGAAAAACTTATTGTTTCAAAACAATACTTCCTATTAATTTTATATTTCACTATAAAAAAAAATTCTGAAAATTGTATCCTACTAATATTAATGTTACTGTTAATCTAAATTCAAAAACCTTTTCAAATTTAAATTAACATGAAAAAGAAATTGATGTTGTCTGATTTGATTGACAATTAGTAAATACCTATTACTTATGGATTTTATTATTATTTTTTCGATTCATTGACACGGTTTTATTCCCCTAATATTGTTAAATAATCTTATCCTTATCTTATCCAAGTTACGAATTTTTTTTTGTAGAATTGTAACATACTTATTAAGCTTTGAATAAAAAATTATTATATAACAAATTATTTTCATCGGTAGAATATATCGGTGAAGTTTGACCAAAGTTATCGTTTACACACTGTATACATAATTGATTTACTTATATACTTATTATTAATACTTATATCTGTACCTCGAAATCTAAGTGCATTTTTTAGATAAAATACTTATTTTTTATGCTATTATACAATGTAATAATGTAATTAACTACAATGAAAGTAACACAAGGCTGAGAAAATGTATCTCGGCATCATTCATACTGGGATTCATAGTCACAATCTGAAACAAAAAAATATGCATATGAGATGTTATACTACTATTAATTAAGGAAATACTTATATATTTATAACGACAAAAAATTCCATTGCAATTAATGATAATTAAAAGTTGTTAAATAATCTACATGTGTTATTACTTAAGTTTTACAAGGATGTATAGTCTGAGAATGCGCAAAATAATAATGGACGATATACACTTGTTAAAAAACACAGCTTTTATGTGTCGGTGTACATGGAGGTAAGAGTTTCTTAATTATTTAAGTGTATATACTATGAAATAAATTTTACTTACGTAACCGATATGAATATGTTGAATATAATGGTCAATGATCTAAACAATTTATATCAACATCCGGTGTGCCATAAGGTTCTGTGCTAGGACATCTTTATCAATGTTGTTGCTGAAATTGGTGTCAATTAGCTCTCATATGTCGACGATATGAAAATTTATGGCAAAATTAATAACATTAATGACTTTAATTGTGATCAGCCTTTGATAAAATTAACACTTAGTGTAGGTATTAATAATATATTGCAACTAAACATAAAAAAATGTCGTGACCACAGATTATCAGGTTGCCACAAAAATATATGGCGAAATGCCAAACTCCAGTACTAAAAACGTTACCATTTCTACGCAGGATGTTCAGCATGGGTTAACAATTTCTGTTGGCGCCAACCAATCTAATATTACAATTAATTTAGTAAAATAATTTGAAATACTTAATGTGAATAAAATTTGTTGAGATTGTTTTAATATACAATAGGATATTTTTCGAAATGAACATTTTGGTTATTCAGTGAATGTTGACATTTACCTAGGTTTAAAGTGACAGTTGTCTGCATGGAAAGTAACCACTTTCCACCTGGTAAATGTCACATCAAAGTCAAGAATATGTTTCATTCAAACTTATACTGTAAGTTTGAAATATCAACATTACATATATGGTTGTAAATAAAGTATTATACATATTATAAATACATATGACACATCATCGGAAACCGTATTTTATGGCTTTTAAAAAATCTAATACTTAATTCTAAGAAATTGAAGAGTTAGCTTCATTATTTTGAAAAGAAATGACGATTTAATGTTTTTGTTGGTATTAGTTGAGCTACTTTTAAATAATGCTGACACCCATTTACATTCTTATAAATATGAAAGTCCTAATAAAACAGACAATACGAATGAAGTGTCAGATAGCAGAACAGACACAATGCATCTGAAATTGTAACATATTATATATAGTCTGTCTTATAGTTTTTTTATACATATCATTAAATCACCTATTTAATAATAGCAGTTACTTACTCTAATTTTAAGTAATCGTACCTAATTTTATATTTATACGAAACATTTTGCGAGCTGGAATAATGTTTAATAGTTATTGAAAAAATAAATAACACATTTATTAGATGCGCGAGGAATAAAATGGTGCAACGTATATATCACCATTTTAAATATGCTTCATTTTCCAGCCTTTATATTCCATTTGATTTTTATGCGCGCGGTAGTAACACGTAGTCGAAAAAGTACTAAAAAATGAACCGTAATGAATAATGTAGCGAGTATTTCTGCAGAGTGGCGTAGTAGTGTATCGCAGGAAAAGCGTTGCATTATTTTCAATTTACATATGTTCCTTGTGTTATAATGTTATTTCATTTATGACGTTGAACACTCATTTCAAATGCCATCCTCCACTCAATTTGGCTTATTCATTTATATTGAGTCACTACGATTACAACAATTGTTTAATACTTATATTTTGCATGGTTACTTTACATTATGCGATTTTAAATTGGCATGATCTAACCTATATATTTAAAACATTATTACATGCCCACATTAGTTACAATAATTAAGCGGAGTATTATAAAATTTATAATGGGTTGTGGTAAACAGCCTCCGGCTCAAATATTCTATCTTTGGTTGTGCTTTCATCTGTATTGCATTTGTTTTATTTTTGATTTGTTTACATTGTCAGCGTAGCTGTTTTTGCCCTAGTATTATTAATTTTAAGTAAATATGAATTGGTACATAATGTTTGTTAATACTTATGTCTTCTTAAAATAACAAATAGCTTAAATATTTGCATTTAAAAATTTAAGTACAAGAGATCACTGACCACCGAAGCGAAATTAGGTTAATTCGTAATTTTTACGTGAATTAATCAATTTGAACTTTATTATTTTAAAATTTGAACTCAGTGAGTACGTAGAGGTGCTGCAAATTTTTGGTCAAGTCCGTTTAAATTGAGTCTTAAGGAGCCACACTAGATGCAGTCGTACAAACTCGTACAGCCCGCGTTTGCTAAGCGCACTATAACCGTATGACTTCCCTTCTTCCATCTTTTCCTGCCTCGTATCTTTCATCGCCTGATTCTGTTTGAACGTAAGCTGTTAGCATTTTCTTGGTTCCAAATTTACAAAGTTATTATCAAATATTTTCAGAAACAGAGTGTACGAGTATATAAATTCTCAGGATTTTTACCGAAGGGTACAATTTTGTGAATGGCTCTCGATGAAAACCTTATTCGCCATATTCTTGTCGCAGAGAAAACTAGTTTTCCCCGATTTGTAGTTACTAACATCCATAATTCACCCAGTTGAACTGCTGAAAATGCACTTGCTTTTCAGCAGACTTGAAGGTCCCTTATTCTATCTAATAGTGTAACTAGAAATGACTACTCACATTTTCTTGAAAATGGTTTACCTAATTTACTATAACAAGTACCATTAGGACCGTAACACTTATAATAAACAGCACAGCACATAGACGGCGTCTGCATACCGTCAGTACTCCGATGATGTTATCTCCATGTCGGACAGGCTTTTGATCAAATTTAAGCGTATCAACGTTAGTTTGACAAGTAATTCTATTTTAATGTGCGGAAATTTTAATACGCGTTTTTAACGATAACGGCGCATTGTATCAAAATGGAACAGGTATAGCTTTTCTACGCAAAATTAATTTCTCCATCATAAATTTCAGTCAAGCTTATCAGAATAGGACCAAAAAAAAAGATACAATAACAATAAATTGCAAAAAAACTGCCAAGAGCGCCCTCTACGATATGCGGCACTACTTACTCCTTCACAATGCTTGTACTTATCTGAAACATTATTGTACCAAATTTGATTGGAGGTTTCGTTTCTTAATTATGTCCATAACATATAACATATTAATTATTATTATTGGACTCCGTGACTGCATACCTGCTGCGAATGTACACAAAAGGAAGCAATTTTTAAAAACTTATTTAAGGACATGGGATAAAAATGTCCAATAAAAATTATATTTCTCTGTATTTCTTTTTAACAATAATAATAATGTGACTACTTTTAAAAAACATTATTCTAAATGGCTTGTAAAAATCGTTGCTGATGTCAGAATTGTCAGGTTACTTATCTACATTTACTAATTTGAAATATGTAAACGCACTTAACATCCTCTAAGACTAAGAGTTAGATCAACACTGAAGATAACCCCTTCCATAAGAACAATCTAAATTTATTCCTTAACTTTCAGTGTATCACTTCAAATCCACAGAATTTGAAGCAAATTAACAAAATATAAAAGAAAATTGTTGATTTAACCTTCTCTTGATAATTTTGTATTAACTATTACAGTTCTTAGCATGATTCAAAATAGATTCCAACAGCAAAAATTAAAAAACTTCATATGTATTATATGTTCTAATGATAGGACTGCACTTTTTTAAATTTTGCCGATCACTACTTGGGAAATGCGGAAATAAGTTTGATACGTTTTAATACATCTAGGAATAATATAATCATTTATCAAAAGATAATTATAAAATAAGGGAAAATTATTAAATCATCAAAAATAATATATTTTAAATACCGGGTGTTCCCTCTAAGATTTTCAGTGCGAATATCTCAGAAACCATCATCATCATGCCAGTGCTACGAAATTTGGTATACAGACACTAGATGACGCGTGGAATCTGATGATAACATCAGTTCTTATACCCAAGAAATCGATTTAATTATGATTTTTTGATTGTCAGCCCTGCTAAAACTTATGTTTATTTATGTAAAATAAAATACTTTATGCCATTAATATTTGAAAATTCAATGACAATTCATAGTTTTGACGTTCACCGATGTTAGTTTCTTCTGTGTAAGTCTGGCTCAAGGCTATACACATTTTACATGACAAAACAATGAAATTTGAGTACATTTTTGAGGCGTTTTTTTATGTTAAATTTTGAAATTTTTGAATGTTTATTTATCAGAATGTGTTCATAATTGAGTATATTTCAATTTAAACATAAGTTTTAGCAGGGCTGACAACCAAAAAATCAAAATTAAATCGAATTCTTGAAAGATGGAACACCCTGTATAAGAATTGATGTTATCATCTAGTGTCTGTATACCAAATTTCGTCGCATTGGCTATGATGGTTTTTGAGATATTCACACTGAAAGTCTTGGAGGGAACACCCGGTATACTTGTATATCTTACTTCTACGTATATTAAATATCTATAAATTTATATGTTGTGTAGGCTGCGTGAATATTATTGACTTTTATATATGTTATATAACTTCATAATTACCTTATTGTAATACTAATAATGATTAAATGACAACTGCACATTAAGATGGCGATATTGATCGTATTGCAATAATTTGAAGATAATATATGTATCGTACTCGTCAAATTGGTGGACTTGTTAGGTCTCTTTACCAAGTATGGTAATGGTTTTAAAAAGTTCAGTGTGTTAGTTAGGCACTAACATTTGAATGTGCTGTCAAGAACATATTTTACAAATAATTTCAAGTATGGGAGTTTACTGTGATCTCATAAATGAATAGTTTTTATTTTGAAAAAGTGACGGTTTTTCTTCTACTAGATATATAATTTCTAACTGTATTGTAGTTTTTCTTAAAGTGGCATTTTATTCTCCTGCCTTGCAATTTGGCCATATATTTTAGAATCAGCCTGTATTAAGGACACCATTAAAGTGCATGACATACCCACAGAATGTCATAAAAAGTCGCATGAATTATGAATAGTTTAGCTTACGTCACTGCTTTTTAATTTTTAATATTGCAATATAGTGGCCATTGCCGCTTTAAAATGAAGGGTAATTATCGTAAACAATGTATGCATATTTTGCTCCATTTAGATCACACCTAGAATAATAACAATATATTATAATATATAACTTATACGTCCGACATTAAGCATGCATCATTACATGCAGTCATAATATATTATTGTGTGCGAGGTAATAAGCCTGTGTGGGTGATAATATGCAAATTTGATGCTTGTCCCCTACAAGGCGGCGAAAAAAAACCTGCCGTCATATATTCTTGCAAAAAAAACAACTGACAAAACTGACATGTAATAGTTGTTTCTAACCATCTTGTTTTTCATTTTCGTCTCCAAAACCTCTTGTGAGGTTCAGTTGGAAGCTACTATCTAAAATTAATTAAATAAGTGATAAATTATTGATATTTAAGGCAGGGACGCATTGTTCTATTATACCTTGGCGCTCCATCCGATACGACGCATTTGATGTTTCCACAGAATCCTCTTAATAAGCGATACTACACGAGTTATTTCTTCTCAGGCTTCTGTTTTCGTATTCTGCTGTGTAAAGTATATGTACATTCGCGCTTCTAGACATAGAATATATGTATATCGGTCTTCTCAATAAATGAAGATAGACTTCCATTTTCAGCAGTGGACGGGAAACGAATATATCTAAATAATGGAAGACCAATAACAGCAACTAATATTACCGACTTATGTTTACAAATATTATTTTTCAGTTATAGAAATTACCCACCTAATTAAAACTATTGTTAGAAAGGTAAAAGGCCAAACAAAAAAAAGGTCTTTCATTGTTATTGTCTACAATTGCTAAATGAACTGGTGTGTGTGGACAGTGTGGATAGAAGCAATTGAATCTCAGGATAAACCAAAACTTGCAAGAAAAGAATTTGAATCATTTTTGCTACCCAGACCAGAACCAGGTTCTGACGTTCCTTATAGTGTCGTAAAATGGGAGATGAATTTATAAAGATTTTGATGACTGGAGCTGTAGGCTAGCCCAGACTCAAATAAAATAAACTTAGGCGTGCCATAAAAGAACAAATAAAAGTTGAGTATGAGTAAAATTAAGCATAAAAAAGAGGTAGACTTTTAAATGACACACGAAGAAGCAAATCTACCACATAAAATTAGTACAGAAATCCATCCATCTACCGAGATGCAACTCACAGGCAAAAGCGAGTTATTTCTACTGGGTGAAAGCAAGATTATCAGTCTCATTGGTAAATGTTTCTTAGATGCAAGGGAATTAAGAAAAATTAAGGCTAACAGACATTTGGATTTCATGCAAAGGACAAATAATCAGTAACACAAGGCCGAAATTGATCACGGTGCTTTGAAGAACTGGACTAATATTTTTTACTGATATAATTTTTGATAAAAATGTAATCTTGTTACCCATATCTAACCGCTGGTGTGATCTAAGACTAATTTTGTTCAAATACGATGTCATTTTATTCCTGTATTATGCACACACAATTTTGTTCCAAAATCTTTATTTGTGGCTGTTTTCGTAATGTTACCGCCTGTTTTCGAAATTTTACCGCCCTGTATCTCAGAAACCGCGAGGCTTTGAAAAACATTTTTCTTTTTCTAACTAAATGAGATATTTCTTATGGATTTTTAGCATGCGACATAATTTTTATATTAATTTTGCTACCTGTATACAGGGTTAACTATGACTTAGTACAAATATTTTAAGAGGGGATAGGGAAAAATAATAATTAACGGAATCACCCTTCAAAAAATTTCCAAACTTATTTATAAAGCCAAAAATTTTGTTTTTCAAAACTGTATTAAATCCTTATTTATCGCCGTCATTGACCTTCTGTCAGCCGCGAGGTTAGGTATATTCTGCCAAAGACAAAGGTGTCAAAACATAGTGCCAGGTCACCGCGTTGACACGTATATCATAGCACAGAGAGGCAGCACCTACCTTACTAATATTTATTTCCAGGATTGATAATTGGGGAGATTTTAAGAATGTTGAATCATCTTCTGTTTTCTTACTTGTTTAAATTAAAACCTGCAAAGATTTCTGTACTTGCTGTGGACTTCTCCTTCCCTCGATCGTTCTTTTTGTGTAAATCGAGGTACCTACTTGGTTTGGCGGTCTTGCTCAGGTCCATGAATTGCGTCGGGAAAAGCACACAGAATAACAACAAAATGCACGTAAATGTACACAAATACATAAAAACACTGCCACACATTTATCGCCATGGCATAAAACAGCTGTTCGATGTGGTTCAAAAAGTATTCAGCATATTTTGTACACTCGGGAAACGGCTTTGACGCTGCCGCATGATAATATGCACATGTCACACTCCCATAAATCAGCATCTTATTCGTCATCTAGGCATTTCAATACATGTTTGTAAATGCACAAAAAAATACGCGAAAAATTAAATTTGCAAAAACAAGTACTGAAAAATTATTTCAAAATAATCAGAGTACCGTAACCGTATACTACGTTATTGACATCTACATACAACATCTGACGAGTGACGACATCTGTAGGCCACTAATGCAAGGTGCACTCACGGCCTTAAATTTTTAAACTTCTTACGTTGTTGTGTAATTAAATTCTGTAATACTAATAATAACAACAATATTAACAGTAATCGACGATGTTTGCATAAAAAAATTAATATTTTAAACTATAACATCCCAAGATGTTTACAGTGTTCTGAAAAAATGACCCTTATAACTAACTTCGACTTCTGCATTGTTTGGAGCATGGAAAGTAGGCAACTAGCAATGCAGTATTCATAACCTAGAACTTACTGTTCCTTTAAATTAGCTAAATGACTAATTTAAACGTGTTATAGTCATTAAATAAAGTATTTTATGTCGGATATGTTAGTGGATAATTATGATGAATCTGCAAGGAGTGAAAATGTAGTTTTGGCAGTGTGCAACGAAAGAACGAAGAACGAATAAAAAATACTGTAGTTAACTGGATTAGCTGTTATCTATCAGGTACTTAGACGTTATTATTATTATTAAAAATGTTTATTTTCGTCATTTCTACACTTGACAATGTTGAAAAAACGACCGCATGGTAGTTGACATATCTAGCGCTAGCCATGTCGGACGATGATTGTCATAGGCGCCGACTTTCCGTAGGAAAAGAGGGTTTTGCCCCATTTTTTAAACATCGAGCTAGAATTCCGAAATAAATTTTTTATTGTCTTTTAGACCTCCCTGAGCACGTGGTTAAAATTTTTGTACTTAGTCATAGTTAACCCTGTATATCTAAACTTTAATAATGAACAAATGACATGAACATAAACTAAACATAAGGTGTTATTTCGAAAAAGAATTTTTTTCCTGATTAAATGAAAATTTCTTATGAATTTTTGGCATGTAACATAATTTTTATATCAATTTTACTCCCTGTATATATAAACTTTAATAATGAATAAATTGACAACAAACTAAACATATAAAGTGTATACCTTATTAAGAAAGAAGTAAAATTGCTATAATGTGAATACACCAGTGCAACATTGATAGGGTACACATATTTAAAGAAACATAATTTTCATTCTGGAGAAGTACAACATGAAATCTACTAAACTAAATTATGCTCGTAAACCTTGCAATAAACTTTCTCTGTTTATCCTTAGTAGTAGGTATAAGATTTTCATTGCAAATATTGCACTTTACTTTACTACCATATTGCTACATTATATTATGTGCCTTATTGTTGTTAAAACTCCATTTTACTCCTTTATGTTCCATACTGATGCTTTCTTTCTTTTCAGGTATGTACTTATGAATATTTCCGCATAATGAGGTGTTAAGCATGTAAGTGAATTTATTTTACCGAGCTTTTATATTTTTTCCATTACGTTTTGTTCACGTAGTAGATGGAGCTGTCTATAATAACATCATTATTTTCTATAATAAATTTGTTAATAGCCATGGAAAGGCCTTGTCGGAAAGGATATGTTGCTATAAAATGTTTCATGGGCTATTCACTCAGTTTTTTTTAATTTAACATTTTTATTTGGCGAGTTGTAAACCTGTACGAAATAAATTCGTTACATTGTTATTTAATGTTCTTTCATCAATAGTAGTTTTATTAATTTTACTGTTGCCAACATTTTTAAAGATAGGACAAGTTAATATAGGATAGGATATGAAAACGTGATGAGAGAATTAATGTGTGAGCCACATTATACAAGGTGTCTTAGGTATTACTGACATCTTCGGAGGAAGTGTACAGTCAAAATAAATGATATTTACACAAATATACCTACATCTTAAAGTTCACCATTTCCGAGGTAAATTTTGACTGTATAATCCTTCCAAGGATGCCAGGAATATCTAAGTCACCCTGTATTATTTATTATGTTGTGTAAACTTTTATTTATTGAAAAATGTTTAGGACAAAAAATCCCAAATCAGGAGAAAATCTAAGCTTACCTAACAAATTCTGTAAACAAAAATTAAGCGGTCCAATTATGTCAATATTTGGCAATTTTTATTTTGAATCATGCAGGATTGCTTCTCAAAATTTTTATTTTCAAATCAATTTCCTTTCATCAATAAGAGGCGTCAAAAATAGTTTAATAAATTTTAAGTACGCCTAAATTAGTAGATAGAAAGTAAATTGAAAAGCATAGTGAGCGTATTTTTTTACGTATAGGCATATAATAAAAAATAATTTAGGTAAGTATAGAAATAATAAATATAAAAGGGCCCCTATTGACTGAAGATTATATCAAAATAAATTTCTTGTATTCGAAATTACTATTGTCAAAAATATTCTTGCGACAGATCCTCCAACTAATGACAAATGAATATGTCAATCTTGCCAACTGTGACAATTAAAAATCGACTAAATGAACAGCATATAAAAATATTTATAGGAAGAGAAATGTTTAGCTATTCTGGACCACTCTGCATATGTTTGAAGAAAGTGCTCAAAAAATGGTATTCATTTCTCAGAAAACATTTTATTTATCCATAATGAGCGTTTTATAATCATCTTAAGAACCACCTCTGAAACGAGTTTCAATTTTTAACAAGAAAATTAGCCTTCACAGCTGCAATGGTAATTAATTCATTACCTCTGAAAAAGCAGCCACAGCAATAATTTACATGGCTGATGTCCACAGGATACAAAAAGCACCACCATACTTATATTGGTCATTTATCATTATAAAATGTGTTAATTTAACACCAAGTGATATCAATAGCTGCCATATGTAATAATATAATAATAGAGTCAGATATAAGCAGCTCAATTATATGTTTTTTAACGTTAGCAACCGTTTCATACCAAATTAGTACTACTTCTTTATAAGACAGTGTGTGTAATCATCAGTGACTGCTTATATTTTTTAAAATATGTCCTCGAACATATTTTTCGTATCAGTTGATTAACATTTTTAGAAAAATTGTAATAATTGCTGTCTTACTCATTGCAGATAAATTTTATTCATCGCTATTCGAGAAATTACCATAGAAGATTGCTATAAGATTTAAAGTGCTTCGTTGAATTATTCTAAAACTATTTAAGTCACTGAAAAAAAAACAAGCATTAATGATAACGATTTCAATTCTACGATTATTAATACGGCTATGAAAAAAATCAAAAGCATTGAATTTAGGACTAGCCAACTGTTTTAACAGCGCGCTTTTATTTTCGTCGGACGACCACTAAGAAAACATACATTTGTTTAATTTAATAACAAATGAAATATATATGTGCGTTCATAAATACTCTTTTTTATAAACTGTTAATTCAATAATCATTGACATGCTTTTTGGCAGCACGCATATATAATTTTTTAGGTTATGGTATTTATAGGTAGCGATCTTTGTTTGATAATTTGATGATTTGATCTAGCACTGCGGCTGCGAATTAATCTGAAATTGAACGGATTCATAATAGACAATACAAACAATACAAAATTAGATAATCTTCTCTTTTATTTGTATATTTCCTGATCTATAGATCATGTCAAAATAATATAAAAATTCATTCATACAAGATTCTAATCACTACCCAATATCTAATGACACTAGATGTCAATGAAGATTTTGAAACATTAACTGTAAGATGCAGATTTTTTAAATATTAAATATTTGTTAAAGCATAAATTATAAAAACAATTGAATGTGGCATTTCCGATAGTCATGGTAATACTCTAATTTTCCTGAAATGCCAGCACAAAGTATCAGCACAATTGTGTCATAGTATAGTAAAATGGTTTTAGTCATTGGCGTTATGGTATCTATAGTAGCGCAAGCATTCAACGATTGCGCATCATAGTTCATATGATGCGCAATAAATATCTTTTTATAAATATTGAAGAAACTGCAAACTGATAATAATAAAGCATGTATTACACTGAATGCCTATAAAAATGTATTCAATTGATGCCAGAAATGGTTTTAACGTTATAAGATACTAAAAATTATGTTTTTTCGTGCAGTTTGGCTTAAACTATTTGTTATACCGCTAGAAAATAGAAAAGGAATTATGTTTACTGTATGCCAACGTGCGTTATTCTAAGTCATTAACATCATTCGTAACCTACAAAACATATAATACCTCAGCTAGCGCCATCTTGAGTCACTATGTTATGTAAACAATATTCAGTTGTTGTTACATATGCTTAAAAAAATGTACAGTTGGGTAATTTGCAGTATTTTATTTTAGTTAAATTGTAGAGAATTGTAGTCTGCATTGTGAAAATTTTTAGTTTTTTTATAACTACTTATCTCAAAATTATTAATTTTCCTTTAGTTCTATCGCAGTTTTTTAACTAATAGAAAACGTAATTTAATCATAGGTACATATTTTTTCGTTTCGGGTATTATTTACCATTAAACAATATTATTAATAATGATTAAGTTATTTACCGACAGAAACAGTGAAATAACTGAAAAAAGTCAATTTTACTATGTAACCGTAGCAGATACGAAAAAAATGTTAGATAGGGTTTTTGTTAGAAATTAAAATACACATTTAAAAATGTCATAAACTTTAACATTATACAGGACGATACAACTTTTTTTTTCCTAACTTAAAGATACGAACTACCCATATCTCCGCCACTGGTCGTTCATAGTGTTTAATATTTTCACATTTTATGACACCCTTACTGACTACACTGTGTACCAAGTATGGCCTAAGTATCTCCATTACTTTAGTAATTATATCAAAAAATTTAATTCTTTCTTCAAACTTTAACACCCTGTATCTTCCTTATAAAGCCCCAAAATTATAACTATTATATAATAAACTGCCATTATTTTTCAAAGGTCTACTTACCGTCGAAGTTTGTTCATTAAAAACTGAATCATCCTGTACGATGGTAGTGTTTCATTAATATTTGAAAGTAAGACTGAATATAGTATTATTTAGTGCCTGTAAAGACATTTTACTGAAATAATTGATATAAAATATTATTTTAATCAGTTATATTCAAATAGTGGATTTTCTTTGCACACGGACGATTTTTCCATTCTAGTTACTTATCCATTTATAAGAAATTCGTAACGAAAATAGAAGATTATCCGATATTATTTTATCGATCAGATTTGCCTTCCACAATATTTTCTCTTAGCGGGACCCGGGCGGGTTATTGAGACGTCGTTGCATTAATTAAGATTAATTCGAAAATGTCCATTCACGTAGGAAATGTTTCCTCTAACAAATCACTTCTCAAATGTAATTCAATAGTAACCAAGAATTCAAGACGGGCGCGTTGCTAATAAATTGTACCTAATCTACATTTACATATCTCTATTGTCATAGGATAGCAAGTGTAGGATAGTTTAATTAGTTCATAAGTTTGTAGGTTTCCTCGATTTGCCGCTTCTCCAAGTTTATCCAATCAATACAACGCCCAAGTTTGCAAAGTTTAACGTTTGTTATATAAACAATGTGCACCTATACCATGCAATAATAACGGAGCGGGTTATTTATCTTATATGTAAGGGCAACTTCTACTCTGAACCCAACAACTCACACTTTGCAGAATTAGATATTTATGTACACAGTTTGCTCTTGTTTGTGCAAAAGATATTGCATGCGCTCAATACTCCACAAATAAATTTGCAGTCGAATGTATTTCTTTCAGTCCAAATAAAGTTTCTTCAGAAAGCACTGCACGATTTTTGAAAATATATTATTTGACTGAAACAATATTTTCAAACAGTTACGAGAGTTTTAGGCAACGATAAGCTAGACCTTGCTCTCATGGTCGCTATCCATTTGTTCTTCCCTTTCTTAAAATTGAAAAGTGGAAAATTTATTCTTTGTGCGATTTAATTCAATGTGGTGATAAAGATAATATCCCACGGATGTAGGTAAGATAAATATTAAAAAACTGACAATATGAAACCAAAATGAAGTTATATCAAAATAGAATTTAAATAAAAAGATGTAAATGTAATAAATTTTTCAATCAAAATTTAACCAAACCGTTGTTAAGCTTCTTCGCCTTTCAAACGGTCGTATTAAAATAAGTTGAATTGAACGTATACAAAAAATTCTATGAGAGCTCTAAATTAAGGACACTATATCCTTGAAATCGTGTTTTTTCAAAGTAAAATAATTTTAAACATTTTAACAAGTAATTGAAAAGTATATAAAATTTTGCAAATAACGGGAATATTATCTCATGCCACTTGTTTATTCTTAGGAGATACTGAAGAAACAGGAGCAAAAATGTACGCATACATTTCTTCTACATGTTTTACTTTTCGAGATATCGGTATCTAAATACAGCAGAAATATGATAATGTGATAAAATTTGTGCTGTCGAAAAATAAAACACTTAGAACAAAAGTAATATCAAAAATAAAACTCTAGATGTTTTATTTATTTACTTTTACTATTTAATTTCTCCACGAGTAAAATAATAACTTTTAGCGTTTGCAAAACACACATTATTTTGCTATTGTAACCCCACATTTTAACAATTATGTTCACATATTTATTTATAAACAAAAGTGAACAATATATGCAGAATTATGTAAGTTTATGTTATAACAATATTTACATCTACAGTGAAAGTTAAAAAACAATATGTGTTTTCAAAGATTTCTGTACCTAAAAACTTGTTGGTTAGACCGCTTTCTGTCGAAATTTTTTCATGGATAGACATCAGTAAAAAATTCAAATTGGGAAAAAAGTTAAATTATTTTTTGTAAAAATATCTATAGCATATTCACAAATTAAGTGTTACTAAAAATAATAAAAAAAAATATTTTGCATTTTCAACAAAATAGAAAATATATAAAAAGTTAAATAAAATTTTATTTGATATAAAATGAAAAAACAAAAATTGGACGAAATAAGACATCAAAAAATATATAAATATATAACACATATGAGATTTTATAAAACAGCAATTCGTGTCGAGTAGCTTTTGGAAATTTTGTAAATACAACTTTTTTAGGGATAGAGAGAGAAAAACAATTGTCTTTAATATAAGATTGGATCTCTATATCTATCATCTTATTAGATTTCGCTTTTATTTAACACATATGAAATGTAACGCATAATTTAAAGATTCATAAAAATACCGGCGTTAAATCAATTGCGTAATATAGACTAAATAATAAATGGAAACACGCACTGGGAGTATTGTAGCTATTCTAGTTGACCACATGCATCGCATACTTTAAATCCGCAGACAATATGTCAATAGTTTGCTTGTCCACTGCGATAGACAAATGAATAGGTGTGTTTTTCACCCGTATATCCGGGAATATAATCTACATCACTGAATACCGAATTTCTTAGGCCCGCTACAGACTATGCGTGAATTCGCGATTCGTTATGCGCTATGAGTGATATGCGAGGAATTCGCGAATAGTGTGTAGGGTCTTGTTCGTTAAAAATCCATTCATAAAAACCCCACACGCGATGCACGAACTCCTTACAAACCACGCATAGTGAATCGCAAATTCACGCATAGTCTGTAGCGAGCCTTATGCGATGGCGATTCGCAGTGCAGTCTCCTGCCGCTGGCCACGGAAAAGACAAATTCGGAAATATTTTTCCAACTATTTTCTACCATTTAGCATTGCATCACTCCCGTTGGTCAGTAATATATAGGTACTTAATTTATTAGAATTATCTTTTATCAGCGGATCAGGTAATTAATTCAACCCGATGTTAATACAGTTGGAAAATACAGTACAATATTATGGGTAGACAGTGTCTACCTTGTTATTTTGCATTTAACCAAGCATTTTAGTTCTACTTTATACTTGGTATATTGTTTAAAAAGTACTGTGTGACCCTGTGTAGACACATTTCTAACCTTTAGACACATTGAATTTGGAAACTGTATATAGGGCAGTGGATTTAACTGAACTCCGAATTATTTTTCAAGGTTATTCAAGGTGAGAGACCTCAATACTTCGGGTTGGAATATAATTTTTTACCACGTTCGCCACGCCGTTCCCGAATGGAAGGCTGGAAGTAATAAATTAGGGATAAATTATTTAAAATCAGGTAAAGCTGTGGGAGTCAACGGGCATTAACAGTTGTGTTGTAATTACTTGGCGTTAGTTTAGATTTGGCGCAATGTGGGGCCTCGCGTGCCTGTTTGTACAACTCCTAATCAATAGTAATGTAGCATGCTCGTAGACTTGACTAATAACTATTAATATGTCTTACTGCCATCACGATATATCAAACACACCCTCATCCCCCCATCGCCGCGCCGCCCGAATCAAATCCTGATATAATGCTCAGCTTAGACACTGACAAGGCATGTCTGCAATTAGAACTGTCACGGTTAAAATTTGAGCTTTATTTTAGACTAATTTTCGCGGAGGAGCCCTGGAACACTTTGAGCAGGCCGGGGAAAGACTGCTAGGGCTGCCATGCCGTTTCCTGCTGAATTAAACGTGTAATTATTTTCTCCACCACTTCTAGGTAATTTGTGAATTAATAAACCATTAAAAAAGAATTTAAGAATATAGGACTAGCTAGCGCCACGCTATATTGAAGTTTATGGAACTTAATTATGATAGATGGTCCTAGAACCTATAATTTGATGTGGAATATCTTCATTGCGACTGAAATATGTCTCGATCTAGCTAGGATAATTAGCATAATGTATGTAGTGTGTTAAATTCTAAAGAAATATGTAAAAAAAATGTCACCATTTATTTTCTTTGTATTTGTTCTTCTTTAAATTCATAAACTCACATTTGGACAGATCATTTCTTAGGATTCCAGAGATACAAACTTTGATGATCTATAGGTTTGTTATGGTTCTGATAGTGAACTATTCAAAATAACTGACCATTTCATTAATACAAACCACTAAGCGTTGACAAACTGAAAATGCAACTGAATGGTTCTAGAATCAGTCAAATTTGAAAGCAAAGCAAGGCTTATATGTATACAGGATAATTCAGTTATAATATCATTAATTTTAACCACGTATTCGGAACGTCTAAGAAAAAAATACTCGACCTTTTAAATTAAAGCTCCGTGTTCAGAACAATTTCCTAGTCACAACATCACAGTGTCGAGCGGTGAAACGATTAATGTCACACTCATCATTCGTAGACTATTTTTCGCTAATACGTATGAAACCAAGGAAATAATGGACCATGCTGATTGTACCAATAGTATTAACTTTGTCATGCAAAATGATATTCAACAGGCCCAATTACAGAATTGGAATCACATACAAAAAAAAATAAATATATACAAAGAAAATATGCAGTATAAATAACAAATAAACAATATGTAAGACTAGAAAGAGAAATACTAAACAGATACTGTTTTCCAAAATATATAATCAAAAAAAAGTCCAGAATACTCAGAATTAGTTCAAGAACCAAATTTGTATAATAGGTAGCTTTGTGGAAATGCATCACGCAACACCAGTTTTATCAATTTAAGGTTTTTTGACAATTTCCATAGTATAAAATACCATCTACTATATTTCATTTTGAAGGAAATAATAATGCAATTGGATGATATATGAATATACAGGATAGTCAATTTAAAAAAATGTGTGTCATATTTTAAAAGAGAACTCCACATATAAATATCAATCAAAAGCAATTTTGACCATTCCAATATCTCATCTAATCTCTGACAATCTCTTAAAAACAGTTTTTTTTGTTAATTTCGCCCAGTGTCTCAAAAACGGAGAAGTCTATAAAAGTTTTGATTACGGCATTTTAAGTTTCTCGAAAAAATAGTCCAGTGTTGCGTAAACCGCATACTCCTCTTGTAATTTCCGGGATATCCTCCAATTATAGCGAAACAGGGACACTTAATAAAGAAATAACACAATTTTTTTGTTCCCCCTTGCGTAAAGTTATCAATGTAACAGATTTTTAATAATGCAACAAACCGCTATATATTGTTTGGAATAAATTAAGATTCATGTATAAGCAAATTGATAAATCATAAATCCGTTTAATTTTGACAGCGGTATATGCAACAAATTAAATTCATGTATGTATAAATATAAAGAATAAATGGGGTTTAATTATTAAAGAGTTAAACGTCAAATATATTTCGCTCTAATTATTCCAATGAATATTCACATTGCGGCCACCAAGTGACGCGGAAACAAAGTTTATATTTTAAAAATTAACGTCGTGCCGTCCGTTGATGTAAGCAAATGAAATCGATTTTGTAAATCGTTTTGTTCTATAATAATGCTGAATAAAACATTAAGTATAACGACAGGTTAGTTATTTTTAATATAAATTTTGACGGGGCACAATGAAAGGGGAAAAGTCACACGATTTATAAATATTACAATAGAACAAATAGTATAAACACGCGTGAAGCAATATTTAAATGTACACATAGGACGGAATGTGACACACGGCAATATGAATATTAAAAAACTTTAAGCGTTGAAAATTTCAATGCAATTTGCATATTTGATGAATGCTTTGTATTTTAATTACGGTATAATATTTAATTCAAATTTTCCGTACAATTAAATACACGTAACAACATATACACAATAAAGAGTTATGACAGCATTTCATTGCTGAAAAACGTGTTTTATGTTTAATGCCCTTTAACACACCGCATATTGTTATGTTATGAGCTTTTGTTTTTGCCGCACATTCCGAATTTGGGCATTACACTTCTTTTGAGATTATTCCATAGTAGCCCGGCGCCGCTATATTATTATATTTGCCGTAAAACGCCATGAAATAAATTTAAACAGTTTTACTGACTCAAATGAGGTTTATTAACCAAACAAAGCAACACATTTATTAATTGCTGTGTAATATGTGCGAGGTTTATTTCATTTTCGAATAATTATTGTTTTATTGAATGAAAAACGGATCGGTAATTAACAGTTTTATTTTAATCTCGATAATCGTTTATCACTGTTGGCGTTACTGAAAGCCTTTATTCCATTAAATGTTGCTATTAATTAAATTAAAACAAATTATATTTTTGATGTACTACGGCTTTTAGAAACTCTCGTGCAACACCCAGTGTATTTTTCTTTATCCATCTTTAACATCATTTTTTGAAATATGGTGTTTCAAAATAAATTTCTATTTTTACACGCTACAATAATTTGGCCAATTTATTTGTCAAATCTAGGACAAGTGTTGGCAATCTTGCCTTGTTTTTTTCTTGGTCCGACAAGATCTGATCAAAACAAGCCTTGACATTTTTAATTAGAAGACAAGACACGATTTAGAAGAAAGTCTTACAAGACAAAACTTGAAATATTACTACGGGAGGAAGTCTTGCAAATATAAAAACCGTTTCTATACTTTATAACGTCTACCAATCGACCACTGTCGACGATCGACCATATTGATAATTACCTGTGAGCTCCGAGGAACTGTAGCTATTCAAGAGTAACCACCATTGTTACCAAATTCGTAATAAAATTCCATGTATCTCATTTGTACGCAAGAATCAGGCAAGACATTATCTTGCACGATCGATCATCAAGACAATTTATGTTTTTTTGGTGCAGACATCGTGAAAAATAAAACACATAGAACAAAATTAATATTATAAATAAAATTCTCAGTTCATACAGTACATACATCCACAGTTAAATTAAAAAAAAAATACCATACCTAAATTTGTTGGTTATACTGTTGTTATAGATTCGTTTTTGCTTCAGTATCTTTGAATATTTGCAGGTGACATGAGATAACATTTTTGTTATTTGCTCTATATTATTCAGTTCTTAAATGTTTAAAATTGTTTGTATTTATAAAAAACGGTTCCCTTAAAGAAATTCTTGTCTTGCTTTGCACCTTTTTCAAATTTTGGATGATTTCTTATCTCAGCCAACATTATTTAGGACTACCTTGTTCTAGAATTTGTATATTAAATAACCGTCAACATTATGCAATGTATAATTGGAATTATTGACCACATACTAAATCAGTTAGAAAATTTAGCACAATTGACTAAAAAATTGGTAAATGAAGGTTTAAGGAATGACGCTTCTTGATAAAATAAAGAAAACGTACCATTGATCCTCAAAACCAATTCCTATACGGTCAATTAAAAATTGTAGTTGTACTAATAATAAATTATTCAAGAACGGTTAGAGGTATATAACTGCTGCTTAAAAATATTTAAAAACTCATTCAAATTGAGTTGTTTTGCAATGTTTTAACTGTTATAAAGGGCTGATCTAATCTGATGCATTAAATCATATTCCGTCACCTATAAATATGCTTAGATCTTATTCAATATTCAATACCTGTCGTGTTTCCTGATCTCTTTTCCTTATGTGTTTCCCCACTTATTATATTCTAATGATTGGAAACCATAAGCCTCTTGGAAAAGTTGGTTCTAAGAACAACAATTGACCAATGGTTATTTTTCAAATATAGACCACTGAATCTTAACTAATTATAATGTACCATTAAAAAAGTGATATTCACATTTAATATTATGTTTTCAACATTTATTGTTGTTCTTATGAGTATTTTATTTCATTTTGCGAATTTTGTGCCTCATATTTTTCGTTTTATGCATAATTATTTATTTTTCTTTCTTGTAAATAGGACGTACAAAATTATTGTATAGCAAGTAATATTTTTATATGAAAATACTTACCATCTAAACAAATGAGTTGTCAAGTACATATACGTACCTATATCGTACAATCTGACAACTTCTGCTATGCAAATGTGAGAGTTCGACATCAGCTGGCGTTTGACTATCCCCTAACTAATAAAGTTTTCCAAGTTTCCTTCATTTCTACATGAAATGGTGGTGGCATAACTTATTCTGAACGCTGATGCTACCTACAGACTAATATTAATGCGTTATTATGGTTATTTACATACCAAACATTGAAAATTCAAGTATATATCTTTTGTAAATATTTTTTTGTTTTTCGATCTCAACATAAAGTATAGCATTTTTTTCCTTTATGTGGCTATAAAAAATGTAACTTCTAAATAATGATAAACTTTCATTTATTTAGTTTTTAAAAATGATTAATATAATGGAACGAAACAACTAATTAACGATTGAATTTATGGTAAACTATTTATGTATGCTAGAATTACAATTCCATTACATTCAATTACAATGCAATAATGTTGTTTCCTAAGCCATGCAAATATATGGTGCCTTACTGGTTTTATAATAGGTTTTACACTGTATCCACTGACTGGCTAACTTGTAGAAAGAAAAAAAAATATAGCGTCAATGCTATGTATGATCACATATTTAATTAATCCTAAAAATAAAATAATAAGGAAAAAAGAAGAGAAGAAGAAGACGAGATGAAAAAGAACAGCCTTTTACTTATAACAATAATTGCTATATTATATAAAGAAATTCATCATGTCAAAAATTATTTTCTAGGAGATATTTATACCTACTACTCATGATTACTTTGTTTAACCGTGATGCTATCTGGAATTTGTAGGAAGATTTTTATGTTGAATCAAGGCATTTTTCAGATTAGTGTTTTAACCACTTTTGACTTTTGTATATAAAATTCAACTGTATCCTTCTTCTAGTGGAGATGAAGTGCAAGCCATATAACTTGCATATCTAACTAATAATGTGGCAAGGTCACACGTAAATTGAAAATAATGCTCCGCATACTTAATGTTGCCTATAGTTTCCTCATTCAAACGTTCTATAATTTTGCAAAGAATTTTGGTCAAATAAAACTTACCTTATGTAGATTTTCCTTTGTAAAAAGTGACGAACATTCTTACCTGTGGCACTTTTGGCACTAACATATTTACAGTACACCGGTTATTATGAACAAGAGATCAAGAATTGTTATCACTAACATGCCGCCTGCATCAAATCACATGTACGAGTAGCGGAAGGCTTTGTAAAAAAATTGAAAAACAAGTAATACGTTTGTAGATCAAAATAATACAAAATGTTAGTTTTTTGTGTCAAACAACAAATAAGTAATATCTGTAAAAATTTGATAAACTGTTTTCCTTATATGCTGATAAATTTTATCTAAAGCTTGTCCTAGGCATGTACTGATTGATTTTTCTTCAAATATTAATTCATTTTTAAGAGTGTTATAAGCTTATAATATCTTTTATCGATATATCCTTTAATGTTGATACAAGTATGAAGCATACTGTATTTGTTCAAAAATGATGAATTTTTAAATTTTACCTCACTCAAGAAAAATGAACAAAAATCGAATATTTCGATATTTTCTTGTTCTTTTTTTTCATTATGTTACCAAATATATATCTATTTGTTTGCGTATTGTTTTCGAGATTCTGCTAATGAAATATTAAGTAAGGCCATCTTTCCTTTCTCCAAAATGTTTCAAGAAACACTAGGGTCACGGTCGGAGGTTACTTTTCCATACCTTTTTCTTTGGATTTCCTCATAAACTTTTTTCTGTACCTCCCTGTAAATCAAACACATTTATCTTCCGTCTCTGCGTCTCGTTAATATTATTATTATAACAAATAGTTGTACCTTAAAACATAATTTGTAACATGCCTTAGAAACTACTAAAGTAATAAAATCAACTGACTGATGTTCCGTAATAACTACGTGGACGTTTAATAATCGCTACGAGCTCTGTCTGTAATCTTTTATACAGATGAATTTTATCAATTAGACCTCACCATACATATTTTAATGGTGCCCCTATAGTATGCAATCAAAAGTCTGTCCGGTGATCTAATATACAATTATTTAATGCGTCTGTAGAATTACATTTCTTTACTGCTTTGGATTAAATACAATAAACCATATAATTTTCTTATTTCCTATTTATAATTTACTTTTATTTTACTTCTGCCTATATCAATATACTGTATTTATAACTTTATAGTCTATTTTTAAGGCAATGACCGCAGCTGAACGGTATTATAGCTATGCAATAATCCTAGGAATACTGTGTTGATGTTATAAAAGATGGTTTTAATTGAAAGTTTCTTTGCTCCCGTCAACTGATTTTTGTAGACTATCAGGCGATTGCTTGTACGACGAAATCAACGTGGAGTAATTACTTGTGATGAATCATGCGACAGCAGAAGGCAATGTCGGCGTTTTTATCTTTTGTATGACATGTTGGACGTTGTAAGTAAATAAAATCGAACATACTCTACTATATTATTATTATTCATTTACAACTATATATGTAATATTTCAAACTTACAGTAACATATTTCTGACTGACATACAGTTTGCGCCAAAAGTATGGGATAAATTCAATAAAAACGAAACAATTATTTTTTGGGAAATATCCTAGAACAGGTCGATTTTTAATTTAAAAAATACATATTTTAGCGTAAAATGCGATTTTCAAATGTCATTTGTTTTCGAATAATGACGTCATCGATTTTTTTTTAAATGGCAACACCATATTTTTTTCCTTGATTCTGAAAGATCGTTTAATTCTCTATCAGACAGTACTAAAATTTTGCCCTCTTAGATAGGAAAGTTTTCGAGTAAATGACGATTGAATGTTAGAACACGTAAATCAATTAAAATAAAGCAAAAACGTTATCAAGTTTAATTTTTCGAATTCCATAGTTCTTTTATGGATCACGTAGGTGAAAATCCTTGCAAAGTGTCATTGTCACACCGACTTTCTAATAAGTATTGTAAGCGACATAGAAATTATTATTCAATTTAAAGTATTATGGCACATTTAACTGTTACTCAAAGAATTGAACTTTTAATTCTTATCGGATGCGGGAATATGACTAGAACTGAGCAGGAAGTTTGCGATTTATTTAATGAAAAATATCCAGATCGCCCTATCAGCCAATCAACAGTCAGTAAGGTAGAGTCTAAATTTAGAGAAACTGGTAATGTTGTAAATATTCCAAAACCTGGATGTCCAAGCATTAATGAAAATCAGAAACAGAACATTTTGATAAGTATGGTGGATAATCCTCATAATTCTTCACGATTGGTTGCATTAAACAATGACACTAGTCAAAGCACAGTGCTACGTATCTTGAGGAAGGAAAAATATCATCCCTACAAAATTCAACTTGTGCAGGAACTCAATGAAGATGATCCCGATCGCCGCTTACACTTTTGCGAAATTCTAATGGATTTTTGTCAAGGAAATAGAAATTTACACGGGCAAATACTTTTTTCAGATGAGGCCACATTTTGTCTGAATGGTACAGAAAACCGTCAAACTGCAGATTTTGGAGTCGGGAAATTCCTCATTGGATGGCAGAGGCTCATAACCAACACCCTCAGAAATTAAATGTGTGGGCTGGAATAGTTGACGACAGAAAAGTAGGGCCTTTCTTCTTTGAAGAAACCCTTACAGGACAAAGATATTTAGAGTTTCTAGAAAATGGCCTTGTTCCAGCCCTTACAGTAATTTTTCCTAACGATAATGACCCTGACATTCCTGACGATACCATATGGTTTCAGCAAGACGGTGCACATCAGCACTATGCGCGCCCTGTACGATATTTTTTGGACAATTGTTTTCCTGGGAGGTGGATCGGCAGACGCGACCGATAGAATGGTCTGCAAGATCGCCAGATGTTACACCTCTTGACTATGTTTTATGGGGATACTTGAAGTCAAAAGTGTACATTAATAAACCACGTAATTTAGAAGAACTTCAAAATCGCATTCGGGACGAAATACGCAGAGTTACCCCAGAAATCATTCATAATGTGCAAGAAGAATTTCTTCACAGACTTGCGCATTGTCAAGAAGTTGGTGGATGGCAATTCGAACATTTAATTTAAATATAAAATTTAATCAATTGTATTTTATTTTACATACCTCAGAATTGTTACTTTGTTATGGATAAAATTTACGTTTTCTAACATTCAATCGTCATTTACTCAAAAACTTTCCAATGTAAGAGGGCAAAATTTTAGTACTGTCTGATAGAGAATTAAACGATCTTTCAGAATCAAGGAAAAAAATATGGTGTTGCCATTTAAAAAAAATCGATGACGTCATAACTCGAAAACAAATGACATTTTTTAATCGCATTTTACGCTAAAATATGTATTTTTTAAATTAAAAATCGACCTGTTCGAGGATTTTTCCCAAAAAATAATTGTTTCGTTTTTATTGAATTTATTCCATACTTTTGGCGCATACTGTATATCCAGATGGAAAGTGACATTTACGAGGGTGGAAAGTGATTACTTTCCACCCAGACAAATCTTATTATACACTAAAACATTCTCAAAAAATTTTATTCTCATTAAGTATTACACATTATTTCACTAAATTAATTGTAACATTCTACTATTCCTTTTAAACGGCAAAAGAAATTGTTTATCCATGCTGAACATCCTGCGTAGAAATGGTTACAACATTTAGTATTGGAGTTTGGCATTTCGCCAGATATTTTAATGGCAATTTTAACGTGAGAATCTGTAGATTTGTCGACGTACCCTTCCGCTACGGTGGAAGATTTCCATCCCCCTAATCTCTTCAACTGGAGAATGTCACCACCGCTATTTAACAATAGTGTGGCTGTGTGGCTTCGGAACCAGGGTCCCGTGTGTAATTAACGTTACTGATTCTTCATTACTCACTATAAATACTATTGACTGGTAGGTTTTTGATGTTGGAATTGCGATGTAAACCTTATTTTCCACGATATGAACATCAATTGATTTCAATTTATACAGTTCGTCACTTCGACATGCATCTAATACAACAATTCACAGGTCCAGAAAAAAAAAAGTGATGTGTGCTGGGGGTCCTATTATATTTTTCCATGTATTTTTTCCAGCTGAGCACGAATCTGAAGTCAAAATGATAAGAACGACTTCAAAAGTTTACACAGGTCCACAAAAAAAAGTTATGTATGCTGGGAGTTAGACTATATTTTTTTTTTGTATTTTATCCAGCTGAACACGAATCTGAAATTAAAATTGGAGGTTACACAATAAATATTTGAGAAAACCTAAAAAAATCGAAAAAAATCACTTTCTCGTAATTTATTCTGTATGATACGCTCTAAAACTGAAACAATGAGAAATGCTGTAAATTTTTCTTAAATTACCCAGCCATTTGTATACTCAACGAGAATACCTATAACAACTTGACAAAGGAATCGTCTAAATTGACGAAGAAATAAGAAAATATAAAGTAATAAACTTTAACAAAATCTTTGGTAGTTCAGTTATTTACTGGTCAGTGTAATAACTAGTCACCAGCGACGCCACCAGCCATATACTAGTTTCGAGCTTATTAGCTCTCATCGGTATGCCACGAGGCAACCGACGATTTCATTAATTTTAATTTTTTTAATTAAACGTAGGTACTTATTTTTTTTTGTAACAATCATTTATTAAAAGTGAATTTTAATTAAAAAACGAATGGACATGCGGTCGGATCTCGTACTATCACTGTTTCTGTAGGGCCTCCGATTATCTAAATTTTTCGTGATGGCAGGCCTAGCGTAGCAGCGGCGTCAAATATTTATATCGAAAAGTATGACGGTGGCTGTGAGCGACACAAAGACATTTGTCGGTCACAGTACCGGGGGGGTGGAAGCGCAAATACATAGGATACACAGTACACAGAGTTAAGCACTAAAATACACCGTGAAAGCCGGGAGCAGTTGTCGACAGCGGCAGGCGCTTTGTCCTGATCGCCTCGGCAAACGCTCAGACAAAAGCAGGAAGGCATCGCCACGGATTACGCGGCGTATCGATGGCGGCCGTGGACAAGTGTTTGACGTTAATATTAACAAGTAACCGTTTTTCATATCTGCTAAAACCCCGATATTGGGCCTGACAAATAAGCCGGTACAGCGACGGAATGATTTATTGCGGCCATATTATTATTGCCGGGCAAACATTGCACATAATAATTTGGATCTACTTAATAGTTATTAATTATATAAGGGAATTAACAAGCCTTTAATCCACGAGAAATAATAGACACTCGAGGCGCAGCCGTAACGTTTTTTCGAGAAGCTAATAGTGCATATTTTGCTTTAAATACTCTAAAACGGGTATTTGAGCCGCCGATTTTATTAAATACCTATTATACTTTGGCATATTCGCATATTTCTTATAATATTGTAATTTGGGGTAGAAGCACTATGATAGACAGAGTTTTTATTCTTCAACAACGTTTAATTAGGCTAATTTTTGGTATATTTTCGCGTTGCACTTGTAAGCAGTGTTTCACTACTAATAATATTTTGACAGTGCCCTGCATCTAATATATAACATAGGAAAACTCACAAGATTCGGTTTGTACAAACTGAAAACTAACGATTGCTACCACGACTATAATACTTGACATGGTGGTATGCTTAGTATTCCTCGACATAGTCATTGCTATTATGAAAAGTCACCTTATTACATAGACATTAAAATATACAATAAATTACCACGATATATTAAAGATGTAAAAACACATAATCAATTCAAACTTGAACTAAAATAAATTTTAATTTCTGAATGTTTTTATTCAGTTGAAGAATTTTTAAATTAATATGTTTTCTCAGAGTTTTTGTAATTTGTTTTTGTAGTACAGTCAACTTGTGTTTACTGTTTGTTTTTTGCAATGTATTTCTCTGTTATCTTGAATATTTTTCATTGATTTATACTCTTTTGATTTGACGGCCATATCTGTTTTTTGTAACAACTACAGTAACATATAAATTGCTGTTATTATTATTAACACCGCAAAATATTTTGAGTAAATTTTCATTCAAAATCAACACAATTGGTTGTTAAAACGAGTCCACATCATTCTGCTGAATAGTAACACAATTCGTTAACTAATGTTAATTCAGTTATTTGCTAGTCAAATAAATATTTTATGGGGAACACGAATGTCTTGAGCTAGCATACTAAACTATGGTGTTATTATTATGGTAACCCACATATGCAAAGCGCATAATATTACGCATTTTTGTATAATCAGTATTGTAAGTAGTAACGATATTCAGTATTCGTATTCATCACTTTTAGATATGTATTCAGGATTCAGTATTCGAAATTAGTATTCATAAGTGTGTATTTTATGAATTTAGGTTATCCACAAATATCCAAGTACACATGAATACTCAGGATTCATGATTACTGGAGTATTCATGAACCCATGAGGATTTAAGTCAAATTGCTAAATATCAGGTGTCATTCCCTTTCATAGTTATCTAACTTAAACTTTTTCAATATTAAAACACAAAAGAAACAATACGTAGGTTACAAAATCTTATACCACAAGTAAGCAGATACGCAGAAGAAAATATAAACACACTATTTACTCTTCGATTACGGACACGGGGGATTAAACAGAGCCCAAGCAGTGTAGTAAATATACGTTAATTCTTTGTGATTTTCGGTGATGTCCGACGGTAACCATGATTCAGCGTTTTAACATGAGATTTGCAAGTTAATTTACAAATTTAATATTTTCTTTTTAATATATTGCATACGGCTAATCTATGTATTTGTCTAAATAACGTCTCAAGTGCGATGTAACCAATGTTTAGAAACCACTGATTTAGAATTCAAAAAATTGTAATAAACTTAAATAAAGGCGTAGTAGTTAAATTTACATAAATAAACCATTTCATCGAGTGCTATCGAGAACTAAGTGTATTATTAAATTAGCGAAATACTTTTGAGTGGCATGTGCTAGGAACATAATAAGTAATTATTGCAGTCATCACGTTACTATTCTATTACAAAATATAGGTCGAAGCTTATACGTAGCCATTATCGAGACCCACCCAGTAAAATCGTTAATTAAATTATAAAAACCAATCCACTTAACTAATCCCGTGTTAATAAATCACATTAAATATTTAATAGATATTTATGTGAAGTAATAATTTAATTACTCCGCCCGCCATACTTGGTAAAAATAGATTGGATTAGTATTCGATATATGGGGAACAAAGCATCGCGTTTCGACGCCCTTGGATTTTTTAAAAACATAACCAACCCTTTCGTATCATCCATACAAAATTTATATTCACAATAAATACAACGCAAGAGTTATTTCGTTAACGAGATTTTTAAATTTACGCATGGGCCCGGTTGATTAATGAGAGATGGAATAATGAATCTCTTCGATCTGGATTTGTGATAACACTCTTGCACGTCACGGATTGTGGATTATATATGCCGAATAAAATAGTAGTCGCCCGGGCCGTGGAAGTAATTCATGCGCTTAACACTCTCACAACGTCCTAGTAGTGAGCGTTCACATACGTTTCATAATTTTCTTAGTAAAGCAGCCACGCCCACGTGAAGTATTAATACCACAACCTCTGAATCGACAAGAAATAGTGCACAAGAAATGTAACTTACGGAACCCTAAAGGGCCATGTCTACATTTTTTTTTAATTCAGACTTTAATCTCTGAATTCATACTTTAAATTCTGAATTCAGACTTTGAACTCTAAATTCAGATTTTAAACTCTGAATTCAGATTTTAATCTATAAATTCGGAGTTCCTCAAGGTTCTATTCTTAGCCCTTTATTATTTTCAATATATATTTTAGATTTTGGTAAAGTTCTAAATTCATGCAACATTCATCATTATGTGGATGATTCTCAAGTATATTTTAGTTTTCACGGGAAGGATATGAGGATTGATAATGAAGTTATTAACAATGATTTAAATTGTTTGTTAAATATTTCAGTTGCACACAAATTAAAGTTAAATCCTAATAAATCGAACATTATTATTTTTGGTCCTAAATTTGAACGAAATTTAGCAAAAGAATCATTAGATATTAAATTAGGTAATGAATCTATAAAGTTTACTAGTGAATACAAAAATTTGGGTCTATGATTTGATGAAAATTTAAGATTTTGTGAACATGTAAATTATTTATGTCAAACATCATACATTTTAAAACAGCTTTATCCACATAGAAACATTATGAACTCTGAATTAAAACTTAATCTATGTTACTCTTTAATTATTTCAAAAATTTCATATTGTGATTCTGTTTATGGTCCGGCTCTTTTAGAGTCTGATGCACCACGTCTACAAAGAATACAAAATTGCTGTTTTAGATTTGCATTTGGTTTTAAAAAGTTTGATAGAGGTCTAACCAGACAGATTCATAGATCTAATAACCTTAAGCTTGATAAACTACGTAGATTACATTTACTTTGTAACACACACAAAATTTTGAACACTCACGCTCTATTGTACTTATTTAATAAATTAAATAGTCTGCATAGGAACACATCTAATTTTGATACTCGTCATATTCACTTACTTGAAATTCCTCGTCACACTACTGCCTTGTTCACCAGATGTTTTTCTTACGTTGCACCAAAGGAATACAATAATTTGCCAGTAAAATTTAAAGATTTTTTCAATTATTAATTTTAAAAAGAAATTAAAAAGGCTATTGTTATCTTTGTGATAATCTCGTTGACGGCTCTCTTCATTCTTCATTCTTTCATGTTTCTTTTATTATTATTATTATATAGCTATATTGTTTCGGCATGGTAGTTACTAGTTATTATTATATCTCTTATTAAAAACATTACCTATATGTACTTTGCACACGATTATGTTTCTTGTTATTTGGACTTGGTTTTCTAATTAGGGTTAAGTTGAAAAGCAGTTAAACTGACACTTTGCTCTATTATTTTGTTTATTTTACACCTTTTGAACTATAATTGAAAATAAAGGCAATTTATTATTATTAAATTCAAACTTTAATCTTTGAATGCAGACTTTAAACTCTGAATTCAGACTGTAATCTTTGAATTCAGACTTTAATCTCTGAATTCAAACTTTAAACTCTAAATTCAGGTATTAAACTTTAAATTCAAACTTTATACTCTGAATTTAGACTTCAATCTGTGAACATACACTGCTATTAATATTATTAGACACCTTTCTAGATATAGAATTGAAATTTAAAGGATATTTGTCATCAACTATGAAATTTTAAGTACAACTTCCTATATAATTTTGCTGTTTTTGATTCTATAGAAGATTTAAGGTACGACTGCACTTGTTTGGGAAATAATTTATCCTACTTGATTCCTTTAGACCTATTTTTATTTCTGGATCTAGATTGCCGTGATGTGCTAACATCAATTTCCTGATTAAATTTGATTGTACTACTGGATTCGCCATGAACAGTTCTATTTGAGTACTGTTTGTCTAAATAACGTTTCACCAGACATATATTGGTTTGGAGCTGGTTAACCTTTTATCAGTATATAACAGTTGAAGACACTAACTAGTAATCCTAGCTGTTTATATTCCGTCATGAAAGAACATCAGTACGTAAGACGTGACACGTGTGTTCATCTCGTAGTCATTGGCTACTCAGTGTTGTGCCTGAATACAGTCACAAGCAGAAAGCGACCAACAACACTGAGAGTAACTACCATTAAAAGCGGAAAACCATATCGCTAACTGCGATTGCAATATTTGCAAACGCGCAATCTTAGGAAACAACTCTACCAGTATTGAATTATAACTGAAAATATATGGCAAACAGCCATGGTTAGTCGTAAGCGGTGCCACCACATATATCGGTTTCGGGCTTGTTGGCTCTCATCAGTATGCCACAAGTAAGACCAAAAACGAACAGCCATAGCTATTCACATTCTGTTATAACCTACAGAAGATATAAGTACGCGAGACGTAGCAGATGTCTACATTTAGTATTCACTGATTTCTCAAAACTGGGCCTCAATACAGCAGAAAGCGACTTACTATACTATGGGTACTATTAGAGACTCTGACCTGTATCACAATCGGCGATTGCAAATTTAAAGAAAAAACATAATTTCATAAGTCTAAATTTAGAATTTAGTCTGAATTAAAAAAAAATGTAGACATGGCTCTTCCACGGCAATTCGGCTAATTTTTGGTATTTTTTGAATAGTGTTAGAAATATTTCCAATATAACAAATACTGTGAGTTGCAACAATCAACAATAGTTGATCCTCGAGATATAGCAGAAGCTTTTGCACGTTCTTTTCAGTCAGGTTTTATACATTCTAATTATAATTTCTTCCACGCAGAATCTATTACCAATTCTCAGTTTTCTATTCCAACTATTTCTGAAAAAGATGTTTTAATTTTTAATTGTATTAAAAAGTTTAACTATAAGTTGACCACTGGACCAGATGGAATCCCTGCCTTTCTGTTAAGAGATTGTGCGTCCATTTTTGCTTTGTAACTGTCTACTATTTTCAACATGTTTCTACTAACAGCAACATTTACAGACATTTTAAAAATTTTAAAAATCTGTCCCATTTTAAGGTGGCCGTATTTCTCGCCGCAAAGTGATCAAATTTGTGGTGTTTTTAGGTACTGAAATCTCGAAAAATAAAACACGTAGAGCAAAAGTAATATCAAAAATAAAATTACTGATGTTTTGTTTATCCACTTTCACTATTTAAACTATCCGCAAATAATATAATAACTTGCATTTGTATGACACACATTATTTCGCTATTCTAACCCCACATTTTAACAATTATTTTCACATACTTATGAACATAAGTTAACAATCTTATATGCAGAACTATATAAGTTTATGTTATAACAATTTATATATTTATAGTTGATTTTAAAAAAATACGTATTTTAAAAGATTTCAGTACCTAAAAATTTGCTGGATAGATCGCTTTCTGACGTTATATATTGATTTTACTTCGGTACCTTTGAATATTCGCAAGTGGCAAGAGATAACATTCTTGTTATTTGCTGAACTCTACGTTATTCAGTTCTTAAATGACTAAAAAAATTACTTGTATTTGTAGAAAACACTATTTCAAAAATGCAGCGCCCTTAAGAAAGGAAACACATTTTTGAGAATTAGACCAAAAACTATTGTATTCAATTTTAGTAAACTATTTGAACCTGAGTTCTGTGATATCATTTTTAAAACCACATAATAAACATATGTCCGATTGCCAACACGGATTTTTTCAGGATGGTCCAGTCAACAAATTTAGCAAATATAATGCTTTTTTTGTAAATAATCTGGATCGCGATAGTCAGGCAGATGTAATCTATATAGATTTCTTGGAATCATTTGATAGACTTGATCATGGGTTATTACTTCATAAATTGTGTGTTTTTTTGGTTTAACAACTGACTACAATTCGCAATCGCATTCTTAATATTTGTTATTCCGGTTACTGTTGTTGCAACATGAGGAGTTCCGCAAGGACCGGTTCTTGGATCACTCTTATTTGTTTTATTTATCAACAATACTTGCAAGGAAATTCACGAAATCAATTTACTAGGAGGATCAGTACAAGCAGTTTTCCTTATTTCATAAGTAATGAGCTGTTGAAAGATATATACAATTTAAAGATCTTGGAGTAGTTTTTGATTTCAATCTAACTTTCGCTCCTAATATAATTTTTATTTCGATTCTGTTTAACTGCACATTGGAGTCCACAGTATAATAATAATGTTTTAACATCGGAAGGAGTTCAGAGAAAATATTTGTGTTTTAGAACTGATGGTATCTATCCAACTCGAGATATTCCTCAGTCAGATCTGTTAGAAATATATAATTTGAATAATTTAGCTGAACGTAGAACATATGTTTCCATTATATTTTTATATAAAATAAAACATTATTAGGGGATGGTGTTTTTTGATGTGAAAATTTTGGTTACAGATGTAATTAAAAAAGTCATTGATAAGGAGAAGGAGATAAAATAAAACCATCCAATAACGGTTTCAAATTGAAAACTTGCTCTCCATATATTAGATGTAAATTTTTTCTTGCCAACATTGTCTTATTTCTTTGAGTATGTCTTCAGTGGATGTAGTAAGGGTTGATGATTTCTAAGCTGTCTAGCCATATTGTGATAAATAAAAGAAATCGTCGGAGTCAGTTTAGCTAATTCAAATCAAGTTAACTTGTGTTCCATTTTCAATGATTCCATAGTGGAATTTCTTTATGCTGCGCTTTTTAACTAAACAGTGTTAAATACATATCTATGCGTATTTTCTTTTTTAGCTCATTCTGTTGGACTCTATTAAAGTATAAGAGATGGAAAAACATTAAAATTTAAATTTCATTCTTCGCCATTATAATTTGCATAGCATTATTATCCGCCTAGAATATAACATGCATTATGAATGTTTATTTATAAATTATGTAAAAGAAGACTTTAAAGCTTAAGTATATTGTAATATATTGGATAAAATATCGCGCGCCCCGACGGCCGGCGTCGTCTTTTTATAGACGACATTTCCGTACGAGATGAAGGTCATTATTTTATTTTGTACAATTTTACTGAGCTAAATGTTCTTAACATGGAAATTTATAAGTTTCCTATAAAAAGTTTTCCTTTATGTTTTTCGTTTTTTCTCTATAAATCTTTTGTAATGTCGCAGAGTCTGGCTTATGTCGAATGCCTTTAGTGTTATTATATGTAACCGAGTGGCGCACTGTATACGTACTCGGTATCCTACTGGAAACGTTTAAACTAAAAAAAATATCGTATAACTCGTACTTAGTGCAAGTGCATCTGGATGCACATTTTACTTTATAGTGGGTGGCTCGATAATGAAACATATTTTCACATTAATATCAAGTACGAGCAATTGGCTTAGCCAAAATTCGTTGTTCCTCACATGCTTGTCATGCTAACAAAACTCAGGTTATCCGATTTCATAACAGACAAAAGTCTTGTAGTAATATTGACATTAGCTGTAATGATGCTTATATTATTAACACGGATGTTGTTACATTTTTAGGGGTAACCCTAAACAGGTGTCTAACGTAGAATAATTAATGTGATGAGTTGGTAATGAAGTTAAACGCAGTTTTATATCAATGGAAATATAAGAAATCTTTTATGCATCTACACTCTCGGCGAGAGGGCTATAGCGAGCGCGATACTCGACGAGGGCTCGCTCCATCCATACTCTCGTGCTCGACCGGTCTCGGTCTGTCTCGCTGAGAGTGTGGATGCGGCATTAAATGTAATCAGTTGCTAAAGCTGTATTACGCGCAGGTTGAGTCGCGTTTGCGGTATGGCGTGTCTTTCTTGCCATTCACATAAAGTTTTTGTTGCCCAAAAACATGTGAATGTTTGAAATGTTACCCAGGGAGTCATGTAATCAAATATTTATTCGGTACGGTATTTTGACAATGCCTGGTGTGTTTTTATATGAAATATGTCTTTATATTTTTATTCATGGAAGTAAGTTTTTATGTAGAAATCAGATTCACACGGTTAATACACGGCAAGCTGACTATTTTAATATACATTTTGGTAGATCTAATATATCTTTGAATTCACCTAATTGTTTTGGTTTAAGAGTGTTTAATGGTTTGCCAAATGAAATTAATATTTTCGCGTCTGTTTATAGTTTTAAAAAGCGATTGAAAAGATATTTGCAGATAAATGTTTCTATGCTGTGGTCGTATGTTTGTCCCTTTTACAGAATATACAAGTGCAGGTAAGCTCTAAAGTTGATGTTTTCATGTTGCAGATTGGACAGAGACATATTTAAATTACAAAACATAAATTACCCTTCTAACAGTTAAGTAAAATTATTAGATTGCAAATATTAAAAATCAGAAAATATCAATGGTTTAGCATGTGGTTAAAATAAAGCAAATGAGTGAAGAAAAGATCTAATGCGTATACCATATTTATTTTAAAGGCGTAGAATGGAAGGATTTTTTCTCCTTAATATGCATTTAAAAGAAGATGAAATAAAATACAAGATTATTATTTTCTTATTTATTATGGACCATAGGGATCGTTAAGCTTTCCCGATCTGTATGCAAAATGGCAAATTTTTGGATCTATTTCTTGGGGTCAAAGATTATTAATATAAAATAATTCACAATAAAATGTTACAGCAAACATTGTGCAACTTCAATATAAGATAGATAAAGCATAAAAAATTAACAAATAAGCAAAATAGTACAAGGGCATAACTCAAACCGTTTTTAAAATAAGTCGAATTATTGTAACAAGAAATTTTGTCACAACATGGCAACAGTATGCCAGGTGAGCGGTTTTGGGTTTCCTACCACATGCCAGCTTGTTTTATAATTATGACAAAAAAATCCAAAGATAAACACCTATTGTGAAAATTAATGAATTTAGTCAACTGTTTTACAATTTTATTTTTGAGTAGAGAATAGTAGAATATTGATTTTTTTATATTAACTGTTTAAATTTTGGTAATTTTTATATGTTTAAAAGAGTAACATTAATTAAATAGGAATTTGAAAATTTAGTAATAAAAACTTCTAAGAAGACTCACATCGCAGAAATAATTATAACTTATGTACAAAAAAATAATTTAAGTAGGGGAGACCAGGTACGAAAGTGACATATTTTTGTAAAGCCGAATAAATAAAAAATTAACAAAGTTATATAAATCTACTTACTACAAGTCGTTTCCTTGGAACTTTATATATAAAACAAAAATAATATTGAAGTAATTAAAGTTCATATTGATGTACAATTAATAAAAAAGTAGAGAGTGTACGTCGTTACAACCTACCCAATGGTATGGGTCAAAAGTAACAGAACATGGGGACGTTTGTAACATATGAATAATAGGTAATAACTAGGTATAGAAAGTTAGTATTTACAAGGTATTTGTTTATTGATTATACCTATATTAAAGTAAGTTGTAGTGCAGGTACATTTTTTTATTTAAAAAAAAAATAATAATAAATAAAAAAATAGAATAATGAAACAAAAATATAAAATAATAATATTGTTTTGGTAATAACAAAGAATCCTATCCCTATCTGGCTTTTGCACGGTTGTCTGTCGCCAGACTCGTCCATATTCCATATTTGGGATGGACCAAGTTTTTCCTAATCCATAACAATCTTTCCCACGATCTGTTGTTCGTTGTCTTTTGTAATAAAGAGAATGAATTTGTATAGTCCCACACAGTATAACAAATACTGAAGTAATTATCTGGATATCTACAGAATTATCATTTTAAGTATGACAAATACGATCATATGTATTAAATATGAGGGACGGTTGTAACATGTTACAATCGTCCCTCTATGGCATTGTTACAATCGTCCCATTACGCATTTTTCACGCGATTGACAGGATACTTCCTTAAAACTTTTTTTAACGATTATTTTTAATTAAAATACCATGCTTAGGTTATAGCCAATATTGCTATCAACTGAACAAGCCAATAAAATAATTCAAAATAACGTTCAGTTCTAAGATTATGATAGATTAAGATAAAGAATGAAAACTTACTTTGCATATCATTTTGCACCGTGCAAGTCTTAACTCGAACTAAAATACACTACGGATATTGTTGTTCAAATAAGTTAATGTAGATTTCACTGTCGACTCTATGATGATATAATATCATAGACAAACCTCTTTAGAAAGACAATAGGCTTACTGTTACAACCAACTCGTGTTACTTTCGTACCCGGTCTCCCTTACTTTGTCAATTTTTTTCTCGAAAATGGTTGAGGACCCATGTCATATAAGATTTTTTTATTTATTTTGATGTATACTATCGCCTGTTGAATTTATGGCGAATAAACCTCTAACACCCTGTATGTGCTCATAATAATTTTTTCAAGACTTGATATTGTGTTCTGAGATAATTGTTCTAAACTGAATGTGGGGTGCACAACCATAAATCTCCACAATCGAGTAGAATCTCATGCAAACGCAGACTCCAGACACGTTCTCATTTCATTCTCAGTTATATTTTATAAAAAATGTGTGTTATTCACAGTATATAGCAGAAATACTAAATATTAAAATTTTTCTCATTGTTTTAATTAATAACTGAACATCGTATAGGCCGAGACATATGTAGTGCGCCGCTTTGTATATCTGTTTTGTGTTTGTCTAATATCGGCTGAAATTAAGATAAATTGGAGCGGTTAAATCGTTATTTCTCGGTTCTGATTATGTATTGTTTAATTAATTAACGTCGACATTATCATGCAAATAAGTATAAAAGTAACATGTCGAACGGGAAAATAAATTTGTAAATGTATAATGAATCATTATAAATGTGTAATTATGTTTACTACAGAACTAGACTGAAGGGAGCAGAAATTGCAGAATTTCTAATAAAGTAAATTGATTACGTTTTTTTCTTTTATCCGCATTACAAAGAACTTCGCTAAAATTATTTTTAATTAACTTAATTAGAGTTGATTTATAGTCAACGATAAAAATATTAAATTAAATTAAAGACAGCCATAAAAATATTGCAGGAGCCGTCCGTAATATAAATTGAATTATAGGCGTTAATTATAAAAATTAAAAGTTTTTTCGTCATCGGATTAGCGTCAGATACTGCGCGGGCGGGGTCGAAACGTGTAATTAATTTTTCAGAGTGATGTAAAAATATCGGGTTGATGGATTTTTCCAATTGCAAATATAAATCTAAAAAATACATTTGATATCGGCATCGGGCTTTGCGTTGTAGGGGTGGCGAAGGGGAGAAGCGTGCACGAGGAGCTTGATCGAGAGGGGCTGCTGCGGATTGCGCGACACATTAGCCAGTCGCCCCGGATCAGTTGACTCCCCCCGTGGTTTCATACGAGCATGCAAATCAAACATGTCATCTCTGAGACCAGTTTCACGCTGCTGTAAATCTGCAGATTCAGTCCCCGTTTACACTGAAACACAAGACCGCCTCGCAGCGGTGTCCGTCCGTTCGGGACGAGATTTTAACGGGGGCGGATTGGGGATGCACCCTTCTGTCTGGCGAGGAATTATCGCCTTCGCGCAGATCAAAACTTGTATAAAAAAATCAACAGTTTAATTATTGGTACGATTTATATGGATTCCTTTTCGCAGGCGCAAAAGAATATTTATCTTTAAACAAGCTTCTGAAGTGATACAGAGTATTTTAATATATGAAGATGGAAGCACATATTTTACGATACGTTAAATATTATTATTAACTTTACATATGATGAAATAAGAAGTAGTCTATACAGGGTGATTCATTAAGAATGGGCAATCTCTGAACTGGAGATACTACACACCAAAATATGGCGATTGAGCCAAATATGCCTTATCCGAATGTTGCTGGCTTAAAAAATACAGGGTGTTCAATGCTAGAATTTTATTTTGAAATATCTTAATAACTTTAAAACCTGTCGGAGTATTTAAAAAAATGGCACAATTATGTTTTTTGGCACGGCAAATAAGTTTTAACTAATTTTGACGTCAATAGTAGAGGGCGCCACTTATAGCACAGCATGTTTCTTTTAAATGGCAGAACTTTTTTGCTGTTTTGTGTATCCATCTGTCTATTGAAACAATCGATTCTCCTACCTGTTGTATCTAAAAAAGGTATACCTTGTTGAAGTCGTTAGGAGTAACAGTTTTCGACATAATACTATTTGAAATATTCAATGCACCGATTGAAAACTGTTATCGTTTCAGGTAAAGTGCCTTTTCTACTGAAAATACACCAAAACTTGACTTGAAAAAGTTGTTCAGAACGGTAATTATGGGGACGTGCAAAATTTCAAGAAGATCGGCGAGGTTTGATTTTGAAACCATATTTCAACAAAGCACAAAGATTTTATCAAAGCAGATCACGCAATTTTATTGTTTAGGATTTTTTAAATGATGATGTTTGATGCTTTCGGATATCAATTAGCAAGAGTAACTATTATATATTTGTCAAGTTACTGATTAGTCCATTGCAATGTTGCCATATCTCCATTGTCTTAGGCAAGGCGCCCACTGAAGGCTGCCCACTGGCCAGCAAGTGACGTGGCACTGGCGTCACTCACTTCATACCACTTCGCCACTATTCCATCGCCACGTCAAATGTTCTCACCATGCTCATACCACGAGGCACGAACCATTCCAATACCTCACCACTACCACACAACCTCGGTGCGCGCCTTGTCTTAAACACTGCTTCTCTTTCCTCATTTAACAATAAATTATTTAAAATTATCTTCAACGGCCGGACAAAGTTAAACATTTAAATTAATATTTTTTTATATTGATAACATTTTACTTTATATTTATATTGCTTTCCTATTTGTTAGTTCCCTGTATATATTTTTGGGTCTCCAGTGTGTATTATATTTCAGTTTTACAGTCTTTTGTGGAAGAGCAGCAAAATCTCAACAAAGGATCTTTGGACCAAATGTATTTAACTTTATTTATTTCTGAGTATGTCTAATTAATATTATTATAATTACAATATCAATATTTTTATATAAATATATTAGACAAACGTATACAAAAAGTTGTTATCAGTTTGACAACTTTGATGGGAATCTTCAAAACGTTTTCATGTCAAAAATATAATTTTATTTTTTGGCATAACCTCTTTGAATCAATATAAATTCAAAAGTGCGACAACAGGTATTACATTTTATCAGTTCCAAATAGTAGAAATAAGCAAAATCTTGTGTTTACTCTAATATTTGTATAAATAATTTTAGAACGTACATTTCTGCCTTTCTGAATAAAACGTATTATTTTGTTCATAATTAGGTACAAGTGCCTTAACCTTTTCATTTTATCATATTTTTAGACGATACATTGAAACACTTTTAATAAAACTTACACACAGCACAGCTACTTTTCTCCAACACGCATATAGAAATAATTGCCTGCATCGACGAAAAATACCCACCTACTGGGTGACCCAATTCAGACATCTGCCTTTGACATAAAATAGGTCATATCGAAACATAGTTAGTAGATAGGTACTTACAGAAGCTGTAATGACATAATAATAAATATTTTGTACACTGATAGAAACTTTTGCAATAAAATTGTCTCACAAACGTGACATTTTATTACTGCTTCATCACAGAGTAAATGAAAAATTTAATAAATTTATTAATTTGATAGACCATACCGTCCAATGAGACATTTTTATATATATTATTTTTTGGTCATAGGGTCGGTATGGTCGTGGCAAATGTTGGTATTTTCATTAATAATTTTGCTTGTAATTTCTATACTTAAGTAGGTACTGTATGTTAACATACAAAATTCTTCTAATTAGTTTGACTTTTTCAAACTAATTAAATATTTAAAAATCCAAATCAAAAAATTAGAATTCCGTGATTTGAAATGGAATTTATATTTTGCAACATTATGTAAAATTTAGTAACCATTCCAAATAAAAAGTAATAAAAATTTGCCTTTTTGGTAACTTTTTAAAGTAGTTTTAACAAACCCGACGGCTAAAATCGTAAAGAACGTAGTAGTGTATGTATGAGGTTTCTCCAAATATAGGCTTTAAAAAATAATATAATAATAATATCTCTACCCCTCATTCTAATCACTAATCATTAGCCGAGAATCGGGAGGCTTGTGCGGGAGAGGGGACGGCATATTGTTATTATTTCATTATATTAAATTAAATAAATGAATCATTGTGGATTTATTGCAAAACTGAAGCGTGTAGGTGAAATCGACTATGATTTGCAAGTCCATGGTAGATTAATGGTTGAAGAGTTTTCGTACCTAAAACCGGCAATGTGTCCGGTTTAGATTTATTGACGTTTTCGTTACTTTCTTCAAAAGTTACTTTGTAACAATTTCAGAGTTACTTACGGAAAGTATATCGTCTTTCTAAACGCCAACATATTGGTGGCCTAAAAATATATATAGGGAAGTAATAAAGAGAGAAGAAATTTAAAAATTTATTAAAATAGCGTCAGTATCAGTATCAAAAATTTTAAGTTTTTAAAGAAGCGGTGTTTAAGTAAATGTAGATACAAGAATTATTTTTTAAATAATGGTTACTATTTTCGAATCAGCCAAGCAAATCTCCAACTAGCATTTCTTAATATCATAAATCATTAAAAAAATCAAGTTCTGTTGAAAAATAAGATAATTTTTTAAGTTCAAATACTGAAAGGAAAATACATACAGTTATATTTCAATTCAAAATTATTAATAGATATTGTCCTTCTTTTTTGACTAAAATTGTATTTTGTGTTCCTAAATGTGTGTAACATAGGTACTAGTCATTTTTATCTATTAACTCAAGGAAGTAAAATTTCATTTTTGTATAATTTACGTAATATTTATTTTTCAATTAAAAACATTTATTTTTTAATTCCTGTTGAATTTTGAATGTGTGCCTCTGGCATTTTTTTGATAAGTATTGCAGATTTTGAATGAAAAAAATTTGCATTCCTACACGCACATAGTTTCCTTTCCAATAACTAATTTACGCATCGATATCTAGTAGGTTCCATTATCTTGCATTTGATGACACTTCATTGTCTTTGATATCAGATGTTGCTGTGTACTAAACATTTGGATCTAAATAAAAATTTTACCGCCTTCCTCCCATGGGTCAAAATTTGACATTGTATGACAGTAGTACTGTACTTCACCGATTGCTGGATGATGTAACTGTAAATAAATAAGCATTGCAGATCTAATTTTAGGTGGTTGTTGGTCTTCTCGGGCTATACCTTGCTAGTTTCTGATATGGTTTTCCTAAACAAACGAAACATACAACGTGGCAACCAGCCGAAATGTCGTCTTTGCCACTAACTTTACTCAGGGGTCAAAATCACAATGATGAACGTGTATGGGGGTCTGTGCAGGTTATGATAAATTAAAACGTCAGTACCAGGATGCTATGCAAAAGATAGAATGGTCTTTTTTTTTGAAAAAATAAATTTCTTTTCTGAAAGTATAGACCTTGGGATAAATTATGCCTGGGTTTTCCGATTTCGGATGGGCCACCCTGTGTACAGTTCGTCATATAAGTGTCGACGGAACAGCGACAGTGCGCGTACATAGTGCCCCCGTTGTTCTCGAGAATGGGGTTGTAAGGGTTATAATGGATGCCGGCCCGCACCCCCTGCTTAATCAATACCCCCGTTGTAGCGAACCGTGCCCTGTCGACTCCCCGGCACTTCCACAGACTCGGCAGGCCCTCCACCCTGATTGCTAATTTAATAATATGCACACCGCCAACTCTTGTTTAATATGCGAAATCAGATTTGTATAAGTTCTGTTATCATGTGGAGTGCTCTCGCATTTCAACGTATTATTTAGGACGCCGCCACCGGGACAGCTTAGGCACCTACCACCTAAACAGGATTTAGATTAAGATTTATTTTATACGGACTGTGCCGGCGAGATCTGACAAATTACAGTTTCCCAGAAATATTTATACAGGGTGGTGCCCCACCCCATAAGGAAACACATAATTATTAAAGAGATATCCCCTAAAATAACATCAGTTTCAAAAATCGCATCGCTTCTGAGATTTTTATTTATGTTTTTTTTTAAATAAATATTTCAGTTGCGTGTAATGATGGCTTCGCAAATTTTGATCCACGACGATTTAGTAGCACAACTGAATCGAATAGAGCACGGCTAAAACCTCTTGCACACTTGAGATTTTCAGCAGCGCGATTTAGTCACGCGATAGTAGCATACAGATGGTCACAGCACTCTATCGATGATCTCGGATATTGTGCCTACAAAAATCAGCTATAGACTACCTTTTGAAATTCTCCTTCCTCGAAGAGAGCTGGGTGAATCTGACCTCCTAAAGACGGATAGTTGCTGGTACACCGATGGCTCCAAGACTCCAGAGGGTGTTGGGGCCGAAGTGTATAGTTGTAACCTAAAGACCAGGCTATCCGTAAGCTTGGGCTAGAATGTAACTATATTTCAGGTAAAAATCTATGCCAATGGCAATGTGTGTATGGAGGCTGGACAAGCTTAGACAAGTCAAGTAGCTTTAAAAGCACTTGAATCCTACAGATGTAATTGAAGAAGGGTATGGAACTGGCAAAAGGGTCTGGAGCGGTTGGGAACAAGCAACAGAGCGACCTTGGTTTGGATACCTGGTCATGTAGGTATCCAATGGAACAAGGCAGCGAACTCGTTAGTATGGCGAGGCGTTTTTTTCCAGCTTTATAGGTCCAGAACCGCCTCTTGGCATAGCTTCGACCTGAGCGGAAGAAAAAGTATGATTTGCCATGATTAGCTCACTCTAAGGCGTTCATAGGAAACCCATCGACAAAAAGAGCTAACAATCTACTTAAGTTAAATAGGGTTGACCTAAAGACTATGACTGGCCTATATACTGGGCACTACCGGTTAAGGAAATCGGTACACATATTGTGTTACGGTCCAGCTAAAGGACGGACCAGATTTTCTATATTTGACAAGATGCATCTCTTGGTAGAAGATCTGGACACAATCTCACCCAATAAGGTTATTGGCTTCATAAAGAAGCTAAACCTGTTGGGTGAAGTATAATATGGGATGGCCACAGTAGACCATAGGGTGGCAGTGGAGGACTAGTTCCTAGCGCACTCATTTAGAACATAACTGTAATTGTAGTGTATCTACTTTTTAGCTAGGTTATTGGCTGATTCTAAATTCGGTATCGGATTGAAATATATTGTAATTGGAGATAGGGAAGGTGTGTGAAATTTCGAGTCTGGTTGCATGTGTTTTCTGTGTCAGTTAACATTCGTTAAAATAAATGTACAAAAAATTATTATAGACGTAACCTATGAAAAGAAATATGAATACATACCTTGAGAAAAAACATGAAATATAATAGTGATAATATAATGAAAATAAAGTAGAACCAGACGAAGGAGAAAGACGAAGACAAAAATAAATCTAATAGGCGGACTGAAATTTGTAAGATTACAATCACAATGTACACAGTACACAGACGGACTAGCAGTATGTTCTATGAGGGCAAAATATTGCATCGGAGAAAGAAGTATATAATGAACTTACATAAAGCTACAATGAAAGAATAATAGACCATAGGGTGGCAGTGGAGGACTAGTTCCTAGCGCACTCATTTAGAACATAACACCAGTTATAGCATGCGATTCTCTAGTATTTTACATTAAATCGCTAGTATGTAAATGGGTACGGAACTCCATATAAATAGTGTGGAATTGAGTTGCACTACTGAAAAACATAAGTGTGTAAAGAGCTTAATTGTAGACTTTAATTGCCAGTGTCGTAGACATGGTGGGATCAGTTTCTTAAAGTGTGGGCAATTTCTACTCATGTAACTTATTTACATATCTCTGTACAGGGTGTTTCAAATAGTTATGACAATATTAATAGAAAACAATTATCATTTAGAAGTACTTTAATGCTCTTAGTAAATTTTATAAAAATGCACAGTTTTCAAGGAAGATGCAAAAAGCTATGGTGAAGTCAACCAGGCGATTCCTGTAATAATAATATTTATTTATTAAGTATCTTCTTCCATTTATATGTAATATTTTGCATAACTGAAATTACGGTAAATTGTTTATTTTGTCATTTGAATAGTAATTTGTTCTTTACGAATATTGTAATCAAGTTAAAATTATTATTCTGCTCTGTTTGTTGCGTATTGCTACATAAAAATAATGGAAACTTATACCAGCAGTGCAGATGTGCAACGTTGACTTTTGAGGGAATGTCGCTGCAGCGCGTAAAAATTCATATACCTTTCTGTAATGGTATGACGCAATTGTTGTTATTTTGATATTCTCCTTACTCTAGAAGATGTACTTATCTATAAAGAAATTTTTCTTATGAGTATACTTGAATTTTCGGAGACCAAATATAAAATATTTTGATCTTTTTAAAAGATTTAGCTGCTCTATGTCTACCGAAATTATTTAGTTTACAAACACACAGCAGAATAAAATAAGTTTACAATATTCTCTAAAAAAATAAATTACTATTCAAACTAGAGAATAAAGAACATTCCGGAGTTATTTTATACAAAATATGGCATGTCCAATGGAAGAGTTCCAAGTTTGACACATACACGTTTTATAAATAAAACTATTACAGAGATTTCCTTGTTGACTTTGCCACAGTTTTTTGTATTTTCTTCGAAAACGGTGTATTATTATCAAATTTTCTAAGAGCACCTTTTTTGTGTAAAATTAAATTTATGCGTAATGTAACAACGCTTATAATAGAAAAAAACCCAACTTAAAAAGTTAGAGAATAAAATGTAAGCGGAAATGCTAGCAACTAGCGTCCTCTACTTTGAACAAAGAAATTAATAACACGAGCGTATTCAACACCACCAAAAACGTATCTATGTCAAATTTTACTCAAATGTGTTGGGTAGTTAAAATACTATCATCCAAAATTAGATTTTTTAAAATTATTTTATATGACCTGTATCTCAAAAATGAGGACATTTTAAATAAATCCCATTTTTCAAGGTTCTATGAGCCCTAGCAATATTACCTTGTCTTGAAACACCTTGTATATTATATTATTATGATTTAATAGTTTCTAGTCGCTACGTATGTGGTTTAGATGTCTTGAAGTACCAATAAATTTAAATCGACAAAATGACAATCAACTCAAAAAAATTTTCTTGCCAGACATAAATTGTATGTACATACCTAGAACATAGTTTGATAGTAATAATTTATAATGTATCTACTTTTTAGTTAGGTTATTGGCTGATTCCAAATTCGGTATCGGATTGAAATATATTGTAATTGGAGATAGGGAAGGTGTGTGAAATTTCGGGAGTCTGATTGCATGTGTTTTCTGTGTCAGTTAACATTCGTTAAAATAAATGTACAGAAAATTATTATAGACGTAACCTATGAAAAGAAATATGAATACATACCTTGAGAAAAAACATGATATATAATAGTGATAATATAATGAAAATAAAGTAGAACCAGACGAAGGAGAAAGACGAAGGCAAAAATAAATCTAATAGGCGGACTGAAATTTGTAAGATTACAATCACAATGTACGCAGTACACAGACGGACTAGCAGTATGTTCTATGAGGGCAAAATATTGCATCGGAGAAAGAAGTATATAATGCACTTACATAAAGCTACAATGAAAGAATAATCAATAACATTTTTAAATAGAGTTGAATTATTTTTTTATACATTTTTAGGTATTAACAATATTGTGTGAAACTAACTACTCTGCGGACTAAAGCCCCAACTAACGTTGAAATACACCCACAATATCTACCCATATATTCTTTATTATTAGCTTTTATTACATTTTTTACTGAATTAGAAAGGTATTTTAAGCTAATACATATCAAATCTCCTACAATTCCTATCAATGTATGCTCTCTGATACCAAACATCTAGGTATGCTAATGAACAATTCCACAGACAAAGCTCTATTCAATAATTATCTATAAGAATTCATCAAGCTAAATTTACTAACCTGGTTTAATCAAAACATTCTATAACTATCTAAGTTCACTTTTGAAGCTATGGAAACTCGAAAATTCAACCACAATGGATGAGATCTGACCTATTTCTGCATTTTTAGGATTGCTTCTTCAGGTGGCTTCCTTTAGGTTGAATCAAATATCTAACTATAAAAATTATTATACCAATAAGTTTAAATTATTTGAAATTAAATATCGACAATGTCAAAAGTGACTAAACCTGTCAATGAATACATGATAACGACCCGCTTAATTAATAAAAATTACCCTTTATGTAATCGTTTTTTTACATATTTTTAGATATTAACATTATTGTGTGAAACTAATTACTCTGCGGACTAAAGGGTAGATATTGTGGGTGTAATTCAATGCTGGTCGGGGGAAACTAACATGCGGACTAAAAGGTAGATATTGTGGGTGTAACAATGCTGGTCGGGGCTTTAGTCCGCATAGTAGTTAGTTTCACACAATATTGTTAATACCTATATATATATATATATATTGTAACAATTTGAAATATGCACATAGAAAATCAAATGAAAATAATACCTGACCGAACTTAAAGTTGAATAAAATTAATAATTATCAATGTAAGTTTATAAAAAATACAAAGAATTGTTAATTTAGATATCCTGGATATAAAGTTACTAAGAATAAATAATATTACATAGCATAAAAATAATAATTTAAAATTTAGTACATAAAGAAAAGGAATTTAAACTCAGAGCACCATATATTAAATGAAAGGTGATAGATTAATCTGATATACATATTGTAGGCAGACGAGTAACATTATTGAAGATATTTCCATTCAAAATAAATCATATCATATAAAATAAATTTAAATGTCAAATTATAAGAGTTAATTCCAGAACTGTCAAGAGTAAAGGTGACTTTACAAGAATCCCTTGTAAATGACCTAAAACACCAAATAAAGACTATTTTCATAAATAAAATAATTAAAATTCTACAATAAAAACAAAAGGGCATTTAAAAAATGTATTAGTTATAAGTAGTGTTGTGATAATGTGCATAAAAAGACATCCAAAGACTGTGTAAAAATCATGTGAATGGACCTTTTAACATGGCAATCTACAGAAAGGATAAAAAACAAAGAAGTTGTTTATAGTTACGGCTTGGGTTTAGAACAAGGTGCAGCATCGCAAGAGAGCTCCCGAAAGTCTACAAAATTTATTAGAACAAATAAGTATAAATCAAGAAAATATCGACTCACTAGCTAAATTTACTATAGCTATAGTAAATTAAAACAGATTTCAATTCTTTCAATCTTTGCAAAGTATTAAGAAAAACCCACAGGACTTACCTGTATAAAATAAGTCAAATCCAAGCAATATGAGCAACAATATCCACAGAAATTCACTGGGACTATATAATATCTGTCATGAACAGCCATTAATTTAGTAATATATTAGGGCTCTGTATTATCATATTAAATAAATACTTCCTGTAGTAATGCAACCACCATTACAATTTAAAGAATATGTATTAGTATAATTTCTAAAATTTTAATTAAATTAAATAACAAAGTTCTAACTTAAAGTGGTTTGGTAAAATTATCATCAGAGTAGTCTTAATAAGAAAATATTCTGTTATAAAATAAAAACCCTGCATACTTTTGAACCGACTCCTGAGTTAAGTTTCTTTTTGCTGCTTGATTTGTAAAACTGTGTCTAGCAAGGGATAAAAAAAAAATTGTATAAATAAGGTAAGATAAAAAGATAAAAAAAAGTTTAAAGTAAAAGGTTTGTATTGAAAAAGTATAGCTTAAACACAATATACACTCATAAAACATGATACATAAAAAGGATCAAGGCGCCCAACAAAATTAATATTCAAATTTTGACATTAAATACATAATAAAACATTTAAAAAATAAATAATAAAAACAATTTAATTAAAATAAAAACAAACATACACCCATTAAATATTACAATATATATAAAATACGATTACATAAAGGGTAAACATTATTTTAGTGGGTATTTGTCATGTTTAATTTAAAATTCATTGACAGGTTCAAGTCACTTTTGACATTGTCGATATTTAATTTCAAATAATTTTAATTTATTGGTGTAATAACCTGAAGAAGCAATCTTAAAAATGCAGAAATAGTTCAGATCTCATCTATTGTGGTTGAATTTTAGAGTTCCCACAGTTTCAAATGTGAACTTAGATAGTTATAGAATGTTTTCATTAAACCAGGTTAGTAAATTAGATTATTTTCTTTAGATAATTATTGAATAGAGCTTTGTCTGTGGAATTGTTTATTAGCATACCTAGAAGTTTGGTATCAGAGAGCATACATATGACTTCATTGATAGGAATTGTAGGAGATTTGATCATATTAGCTTAAAATACCTTTCTAATACAGTAAAAAAAGAGTTAAATTAGTGCGGAAAAAGGAATAAATTTATATGGTACTTTTTGAAATTATTTATTAATGTGCTTTTGTAATACATATATTCTGTAAATTCAATATTAGCATCGTTTGAATTAATAATGTTCTCAGCTGAAGGGCGAGCATGTGATTAAAAAATTACTTAAAAAAATGTGCAGTTTTCTTGTTATTAGTACAACCTTCAGACGTAATGAGATATGAGATATCCTCGTCGTCTTGAAACCCAGTTCATTAATTTTAATTTCTTAAATGAGCAGTCATCAAGCTCATTACGATATATGTAAAACTTATTGCTACATTGTATAACAGTAATGCGATACCGTTCTGATTCCAGTAATACTATGTGCAATCGAACTTCGTGCGCGTTTCGACGGTAATTTTAAAATGAATCAAATATGCAAATAATAGATCTTGGATAAATTCATGTTTTATTTATGAAAGCAGTATTTACTTTACTTGATTATTTTCACAAGAGATGTACGATGAGCAAAAATGTAACGACGTAAAAACACGAAACGCGTAGCTCCTCATTAGATAATCCGAATATGTTTAAAAAACATCGAGCTGTGGAACGTCTATGGCGGCGCGGCGTAATAAATTAAACCAAAGGGCTGTTTCCAGGGCGCAGGGTACAATAATTACTAATTATTAGTTAAATTGCGTGCCGTTTGTAATTATTCCCCGAAGTGAAAAATCGGGTTGCGATACCAACCGACGTATATATGCCGATTACATTTGGTCATTCCGTTGCTTTGGATATTTCATTTAAACTCTTCGTTACTCCATATCATTAGAACTTGGGCAATAATACAACATGCGAAATGTTACTATCGCGTGAATCTACTCGAATGCTACATATAAAAATATAATTAAATTTTAAATTACATCGTGCTTTGAAAACTTAATCATAATTAGTTTATACGTACGAAATGTACGAAATTTTATAAAATCAAAATTACTTATCTTAAAAAATACTTCCTAAGGGTGTCAACTGATTAAATATGGTTTTATAATATATCACCTTTAAGAATACACAGTTTGACTTGATTTTTAGGCTATTCGATTCAATCAAATCAATTTCAAGTCAAGTACCTAATATTCAAGTCGTTAACACTTCTATACTTCATCTAACAATTGTAGACAGTTGAATGACCTTGGTAAACCGAGTTATCACATCTAGTTCAGAAATTTGATAACAATTGAAAAATATATAAATTTTCACGTTTAGCTAAGATGTTTAATATTGCCAAATGAGAGTTTCATGTTTATTTCACTTTTTATTCAGTTTTGTTGTTTTATTAAATAGTATTAGAATTAACTAATTAATATTATTACTGTTAAAGCAAAAGTGACAACGCATGAAACAGACGTACAGCTGGTATGTGAAGATACATTGTTATCCTTGTTTTATAAATGCATATGTATAAGTCTATCTCTCTCGCACGTGGGCTCGCCTCAGCGAAGTACATCCTGACATTCCATACCATTAATGTCGGTATAGGATTTTCGCGCGCACTTTCTTACCTTCGGTAATTCGTTTTTTGTATTGTTTTATAAACGATTTATTAAGTGAGTTTTTAAATATACATATATGAAATAAGTATTTCTTTGATTGTGAAATTATGAATAAGTGCAATGCATTGTAATAATTGTATAACTTGTATTGTAACAGGGTATAACCTTCTGGTAAGCAGTGACCAGTATAAAATGCAGCATCAGGTAATTTTAAATACGAAGCTACTACACTCGGAATTTTTCCCATGGTATTCTTGCCAACTGGCTGCGAACTACATTTTCCTGCTTTGTAGTACAAAAAAGGCGCTTATGCTTGACGTTGGGAGGACGAAGGGACAGCTATTTTCGAAACAATTCAAGCATATTTCCCACATCGGTAACCAGAAAGGTTCGTGGAATCTTTGTCTTAGTTTTTGGAATTTTTGCAATCAAGGAAAAGCTTACATCCTCAATATCATCTACAGTTAAATTGACTAGTTCATCAGTTCGACAAGCTCCGGAAATCCACAGAATGAATCCAACCTATAAAAAATCAAAATACTTAATAATTGAAATACCTAACAACAAAAGTAATCTTACCTTAATCATTAAGAATTCTTTGTCATCTGCACTTGATAGAAAACGGTCGATTTCACTTTTTGTCAATATTTTCGATTTTTTCGCTTGATATCCGTCACGGGTTCTTTTCAAAAATGCGATCAGCTTGGGGAATTTGCTTATATCTATGTTGTCGTAAATTATCAAGCATGACTTAACCATAGACTATTGCGCCCATAATGTGGAAGACTTGTAATTCTTTGCATTTTCACTGAAGTATGCCAACAAAACATTCTCGCTGTATACTTGAACATTTTTCTCAGCGCACCACTTTTTGAACCGATTGTAGGCTATATCGTATAAAGATCTTGACTTCGTAGGCAGCAAATTGCTTATTGCAATATTTGCAGCCTCCACAATCTCTTCCGACTCACAATTATTCATTGTGCACTAAACAAACTTTAAACTAAACCAAACTAGCACCTTAATTTGATAATTCTTTTTGTTTGTTTATTTTGTAGTTATAACAATAACTCAACGACTACTAAATAAATGCTCAAATCCGAATACAATAATTCTGGTGCTACTTACTTCATAATGACAAAATATATATTTTTAAGTTAATGAGACCGTGGAAAAAATAGTATATACCATTCGGGAGAGATGCTATTTTGTCATCGGTGCATTGTGCACAAACAGTGTGGCGACACTTACTGTGGCATATTATTTCGATCGAGTAATTCTGTCAAAAAAGGAGCGAGATTTTAATTAGAAAAGGGAGATTTTTTTTAGGTTCAAATCAATCAATAACTTTACATTATCTTAATGTTATTAAAAACATTTAATATTAAAATGTTTGAATAAATTACAAGAATAAAAAAGGAATGGTTATAGGATTAATGTTAATTAAATTACCTTCGCTATCTTTGCCAAAGTAGGCAAACTTTAAGTAAACAAAAAAATCTGACGCGCCATCTGTGTTTCCATATAAAAGGGTATTCAAATGGGCGAGATTTGACAAAGAAAAGCGAGAGAGCCAATTGGAAGTAAAAAGGCAAGATCTTCCTGGATTGAACGTATTTGCCTTCCATGTAGTCTAGGTCAGAATCTTCTCTCTCCCTTTCACCAGAATCTTATTTTCTTCCAAGTCTGTAGATTATCTCTTGGTCGTTCTATATTCTGGAACTGCTGATTTCTCAAAGTTATTGTTCTTGAGGTGACTTTTGAGCTCTTTGAACTTCGTACTCACATGTCTGCCCGTTTGCCCAATGTCTACCTGGTCACATGTACACAGGATACTGTAGACACCCGAGACGCCGTCATTTTAATGGTTTCCTTCTTTTAGTGTATCCACGCTCACTTCTGAGACCCGTTCGTTACTGATATAGTTCTCCGTCCAGTTGTTCTGACTCACATATGATACGTGTTCGATGTATCAAGGTGTTGATGATATTTTGTTTTTGAGTAGCAGAATGGTGAAGAGCCATTTTCGTCCAATTCTATAGTGAACTTGATTCTTAATGTATTCCATCCATGTGTTCTAAGAAGGTTTCTAAGTTAATGTAGTCCATGATGAATCTCTCTTCAACTTACCTGAACCTACATTTTGACTTCAGACTATTGATTACTGCTAAGGCCTGTTTTTCAAATGCTTGATAAATCTATAACACTGTGATGTAATAAAAAGCCAAATTTTCATTTTAATACTGAATTCACTGGTGTTTTAGTTTTATTAAAAATTCCATTAAAAAATTATTACATGGAAATTCTAAATTATATTTTACCCTCGAAACTGAAATATTTTGTGCAGATATCATAAGTAATCCCAATCAGAACTATAAAGAGCGTACATTATTAATAAGGATAATGAATAATCCAGCCAAACAGCTGTATTACTACAAACTACATATTTGACCATAAACTATAAGTAATTGAAACTGCAATGGAGTTTTTTTTTTTACAGGCATGTACTGTTTAGATTATAACGGGTGACGCACTACCTTCGTGTGTGGTTAAAAAATGTAGGGTCAAAATAAGCTGTAAATAAATAGTCGTAAAATTCAGCGTTTAAAGCAAATTAAGCAGTAGGCATAAATTAAAATAATTTTTATGTTTTAAGGTAAGTACCCGCTGCATTTTCTTCGTATGTAGCTTTGGTCACAGTATATCTACATTGTCAGAAGTGATACATGATTCACATGATTCTACTTGTTAAAATAATGATATTAGCTCTTCAAAGAAAAATTAATAATCAATAATAAAAGAAATATGGCTACTCAAAATTTATTTTCATTTTTAAAATAATTCTTACCTAATAGTAATGATTTCTGGATTGTATTTTGACACATATATACCTAAAGACTAATAATAAAACTTACCTGAATTGATGAAAACTTTTCTGAAAACTAGATCTGTGCTTTAAAAATGGTGTTAAAAGTTGCTCCTATCTGCTCCAATGCACAGTATGGCTCATTGTGCACGAGGCTAAGTTAATAAGGTGTTACTTAGGTGAATAATAAGGAGAATGATTCCATCAAGACATAAGTAAAATGAAGAATCGATACCAAAGAAGATGGAATATTAACATGATGGCAGATTTTTGTTGAACACTAAAGAGAGAAACGATCAGAATAGAGATAAGAGGATGCATAGGTCATCCGAAGAGAAAAAAATGTAAAAGAAACATCAATGATCAACTGATTCAAGTCAGTTCCAATCTAGAAAACATTTTTCTAAAGTTTCTCACACTCATTAATAAGATTTATTGCCATTTTCAGCTAATTCGTTTTGCGAACTTCGACAAAATCTATGGTGATGAAGCGGAATGGTTTCCAAATTTTGATCGAACGCCAAAATATATAAGAAACATGCTTGACCGAGATCATAAAAAGATTTGCCGAATTTTCTCGCGCTTATTAATGTGAACTGTTTTTGGTAAGCCTGGATCAATAGTCCAATCAGTAGTCTGCATCTAATGATTTAAATATACTATACTGTATGTATATATTAAAAATACATATAATTTTCTTAATTCCTTAATTTCTAGTGTTATTTTATTTTCTTCTGTCATGGTGAAATATCTATGACAGATCTTTACAGATTTCTGTACAAAGGGAATGTTGGATTGGTGACCGTAGAGGAATATTTTTATTAGTTATTAAAGTGATTGATAAATCGATGGCGTATACGAGTATAGGATGATTATTAGAGTTATTGTGAAGGCCAGTTGCTAGTTCAATGCTGAACTTATTCAAATGACAACTTATATTTTTTAAAATAATCGTCACATACGACGTTGCACAGAAAAATATACAAGAATTGTAAGTAATACACCATAATTTGAGGCAAAGATAGATTATTTTGTATCTTGCTATTTCTTACTTATTTTATGGATTTGGGTTTTTCTTTATTTGGATATGAATTTAATTAATTATTAATATTAATACAAACGAACACAATCCTGTGTCAGTCGAGATCCACACAGGATTGTATATATTTTTACAGATATATCTGAAGGTGTTAAAGGTTTAACACAATCCAAATGTTGTGTGTAACTTTTGTACTTGTACGTGCTATTATCAAAGTTATCAAAGGTACAAAGCATATTTTATTGTATAATTGTATCTGTTCTTTGCCTTTCTTTTCCAATCCGTTACATTTTTCACCTTTAAATCTATTGCCACTGCTTCTCTCCATCGCTTCCTCGGTCTCCCTCGTTTGTTCTTGTAGTTAGGTTTACGCCCTACAATGTTTTTAACTGTCCTTTCATCTTCCATATGTTCTAGATGCCGTGGCCACTGTACTATTCTAGCTTTTACCACTATTTTTGGTCTTATAAAGAGAATTCAACAGAGCAAAGTGATGCGATGAAAATAATGTGCTGGCTACTGGAGCTGCTTATATAGTGCAGCCAGTGTTGCCATATTTTGCAAACCAGTGGCGCAAACTGATATATAAAAATGCGCCCAAAAGCGCAACAACTATACGATTTAGTACTCCCTGTTCCTAAATTTTACACTATTTTACAATAACAGCGAAAAACTCTCCCATATTAACAAAAAAAATTTATCCTCCTATTTTCGAGGGTGCTAATTACTAATCTGCAGTCAGATTCCGGCGGTCGGATGTAGTTTAAAAAAAAAAAATTATAAAAATTGTCACACTAGGTTTAAATTAAAACACCTCTGCCCTCTTCGTTTCATGACGTCACAGTATTGTCAACAAAGTTTAAGTTGTGTCTGATACGTGAACGTGTACGTAGAATTTGATCATCGCGCATGCTCAAATTAGAATTTTTCACGTTTACGTGATATGGATGTACGTGGGCTCACGGGTATTTGCGTAACGTAAACAGAGACGTATACGTGAGAAGGAGCAATACTCGTAGATTAGTAATAATCATCGTTTCTGAATAATATGATTCCGTGATTACTTACCCTACCTAAACTCAATTTTGAATACACGAATCTTACTATACGCAAACGTGAAAATTACACGTTCTACGTTTTACGTATCATTATAATCGACAATCGACTTAAACTCTATAATAAATACCACAGTTCGGCAGTCACTGCACCACAGACTCATTCTTAAAGAGTCACTGGTCAAGGTCCGTGATCCGTGACACTGATACCACTGAACTTAAAACTGAATTATACCGCATTCAGTCATCACAGGGGTTGAAAAACGCAATTTAAGCGCAACTTCTTTGAATGAAAATCGCCCAAAATGCGCTTTGCGCTTTTTGTAAAATATCAAGCGCAAATTACCAGTTAAAATCGCCCAATTTGCGATAAAGCGCCCAATCTGGCTACACTGAGTGCAGCTGCGCAGTTGTACATAACTAGTCAGGAGTAGGAATATAGAACACAGAGGTGTATTAATACGAAGCGGAGTACCCGTTAACACATTATTGGTAAATAAGTATTACACAAAATCAGTATGTTTTGATATATTAGACACTAGTAATTTTAATATATTTTTTGCAAAACGTGTAAATAAGTTAGAGTGGGTTACACTATTAACACATACAGTTTACACATCGGGAATTACACACTGGAAAATATCATTTACAAAGCTTTTTTTGCGGGGTAATAATTCTTCCTTGCAAAGGCAAAAGAGTCTATTTGCAAAATTATGATTTTGAGAAAATCATCATTTTATAATTTATGCCTGCCAATTAAACACTATTTATAGTTAAGATGATTAAATTAGTACATTTTATTAAAGACTATTACAAGAATCTTGTAAGAAAATATCTATTAAATTGATAAGGTTTTGAGCTTATTTTATGAGTCATAATAATTGTTTTGTCTTGTGATTAGACTCTTTAGCCTTTGCAGTGAAGAATTTAGTTAGATGCTTCGCTTCACTATACTTATTATCTTGCAAGACTGATATCAGTCAGTTTTTAATTCCTGAAACTGTCAGTGTATAAAAGGTATATATCTGGAATTTTAAATGAATTAAATGTTGGAGAATATCTAACTAGACCTGGCAGTAATTAAACGTGGAGTTGAAACTAGGAAATCTATATGTATATATTTCTATAGTTTCTGAATAATTAAATCACAAATTACATTTGAAATATAGTTCTATCGCATGACTGGTTATGGCCAAGTTAATTAATTTTCCAGAAATGGTACTTCGTCAGTTTAATTAATAATGTATAAATTAATATAACAAAATTCTAGTAGTAACAAAGTACGAAATTGTGGTACATGTTTGGGCAGAGATGCAGACAAATCATTATTCTCCTTGGATTTCGCATTATTAATTAATTTTTTTGCCCACTTGCCAATTTAATTTTTGTACTGCGACTGAGTAATCGAAAGAAGGCCCCGAGGAAAATGTAAAATAATTACGAACGACGACATAAAATCTAATAAGTATCAGAACATTTCAATTTACTTTAATTCGTTCGAAATAAAGGAAAAGTATTTACGTGGATAGGTTGAGTTATTATATTATATTTGTGGATGGGCAAAAAGCCGAGCTCCGGGCTTTTGATTTAATTTAATCTGCGAAGAAATATTAGTTTTACTCGAGAAAGGTTTTCTCCGTTTGAAGTAATAGCTCGGTAGGTAGATAGCGGCTTGCAATATTTACGACTTGAACTAAACCATTAGACTTAATATATTTATATTGTTATTTATAGTGGTTTCTTGGAAATTACGGGAAGGAATGGCGCAGCTCGGCGTCGCTCGCGTGCTTCAACCGGACGCTGAAATAACCGCTGGAAACCTTTCAGCTAACGCTGTAATCATCGTGGCGATATATTTAAATATATACTCATTTCTGCTTAATTAGATACTGCGTTTCTTTGTTTTAACTGCGAGGTACGAAAATAAATGTGAATCTTATTGATTCACTTCTCTTTGATGCAAGCTGTTGTAGTTAGGTTGCTATTTCATTTTCTAAAGTGTTTCTACGACTAACCCTTCTGAAATATTGAAATATTTTTCACCAAAAACCATTTAAAACTGATTGATTGGTTGGACAATATCACTGTATAAAACATGTAAATAATGAACAATATCACATGTTAAAAACATTTTTATACCGAAGAGTTTATCAGTCAGTTCAAATATTCTAATTTTGTTTAACATGAATAGTGTAACAAAAGTCAATTTAATTATAATTTTTGTTACTTTATAAAGAGTGCATCGACAAATAGAGTTGAAATGCAAACATCTAAACAACGTACTATTTCAGTTTCTTTCAGTTTATTATGAATTGTATAACATTTAAATTGACACAAGCTGCAAGTGGCCACGTTGCAAATTATAATTTTATACTTACTGCTTTCCCAATATTCCACACAGAGTTCTTATTAATGAACCGTACATGTTTATCTACCATACATTAATACAACTAAATCGTATTAGGTTAGAGATTAGATTTATGTGTCTCTGCGCATGTGTAACAGAACTCACATGAAAAATTCTGTTAACGATGAGAATATAAAGTATAAAAAATATGGATAACGATTAATATAGCGATATGAATGAAATAAAATATATTACTATGACAAGTATTTGAATCATGCGAAAGCAACATTACATAACGTCGATATCGGATATGGATAGCTATAATTTTGTAAAACGCAAATGTCAACCTTTATAAAAGTTCATCGTGGTTGTTGTCTCTTAAAAATAACCTTGTTTTTGTTAATATCCATAAAGTAACTCATAATGGCATATAATGGTGAAATTTCGAATAAGAAAAGATGTCATTAACTCCAAAAAAAAAATGTCTCGAGAAATCTGTTTTCTAATAAGTATAATTTTGAATCCACAAAAAGAAAACACATCGTTTTCAATTACCTGCATACCATTGTCGTTTTTTATGATCTTACGATGCTGTCTTAAATAAATAAGTTTGTGCTGTGTCCACTTCCGGGAAGAATTTTGAATGTTAGAACGTCTGAGTTGGAAAAAGCTATTCTATACGAAATTTAAGAAAACCCAATATTAGTACTAGGAAGATCGTTGCAAATCTTAATGTGAATCATAAATTCGTTTGGACCGTTCTGAAGCAACAGTTACACCCGTATCACATACAAAGCGTTCAAGTCTTACTGCTGCTACAATTTTGCCACTGGATTTTGCGAAAATTGAACAACATATAAACTTTACCACTGGCATATTTTTCACTAACGAAGTTGATTTTTCCAGAGATGTTAGAATGAGCTAATGCCATAATGGGATCTCATCAATTTCAACATCAGTTTTCTTTGAATATTTGGGTGGGTGTTATTGGAAATTTTCTTGTTGGGTCTTACTTTTTACGAAAAACGTTTTACCTGAACTACTTGACGATGATCCCTATGCGCTAAGACAAAGAAAGTGGTTTATGCACGATGGGGCTTCCCCATATTTTAGATTGACTGCTCGTAAATTTTTAAATGAAAGATTTGTTAATAACGTGGTTGCACTCAAGAACCAGGTCAACCTTGGCGAACTAGATCACCCTATATGAACCCTATTGATTTTTCAACGTCTCAAGGCATTAGTTTACAAGGCCTACATAGAATCTGAGGAGCACTTACGTTAACAAATTATAGCTGGTTATGAAGTGATAAGAACTACTCCTGGAATTTTTACACGTGTCCGAACTGCAATTTCAAGATCTTAAGCATGTATTTTGGCTGAATGTGATCATCTTCATCATTAGGCAGACCGTATATAAGCTATATTCGTGGAGAGGTTTGGCGCCCTCTCTGCGGGTATGGTAGGGTGGAAGAATGTTGGCTTGGGTCAATGTGAGAGATTGATACCGGTTGATATTTGACTAGCCCCCTAATTATTAAGGTTTTCCAGGTTTCCCTCATTCCTGCACTGAATAGTGGTTAGGGCCTACCAACGTAAGTCGTTCCTGGGCGCAAATGCGGCCTGCTTAATAATAATATGCCGCCCCTTCTCCCGCACAAGTCTCCGACTTCTGGGCTAATCCCTGTGATTAGAATGAGGGGTAGAGATATTATTATTATTATTATTATTTGTTATAATAAATCAGTAAAGTAATTCCATTGTGAATTAATTATTTTATTATTTTAAGTAATGTAATGAGTATTGTAAAAATGCACATGTTCAAGTAAATCAGATTAATTGGTTTGGAATGCAAAAAAATATAAAGAATCAGAAAGTAAAAAAAGTCAGAAAGTATTTTATTTGTAATATTACACAGGGTGATATATATATATATTGCAAATAATGATCACCACCACTGGTAAGTTTTTAAAGCTGGTAATTTTTTGTTTCATATCTACCATTATACTGAATATGCACACCGAACACCACACGGTTTAGAAATTAAAAACTGATTTTCTTCTGCTGTAGCTGGACAATATCTGTCCTAAGACCCCACGACCCCACATTTATATAACAAACGCCTCTGGATTTTTGACCTCTACTTATGAAACACCCTGTATATAAAAATATGACCGAAAGATATTTAATCAGAATTGCTATACTGTACTTATTTATATATTTGTTTTCTCCCCGAGAATTTTTCTTGCTATCGCCTGCTTATTTTGTATGCCACAACCTCCGTGTCTCTTGAGCGATATGTTGGCTCCTGCATCTGCAAGAAAGGTTGCAGAACATAGTTTAAAGCAGGGCCCATTATTCTTAATAACATTGGGTAATCTAAGAAATTCGGTAATCTTTTGTGGAATTGAGCCTATGTTATTTATATTCACTGCTTGTGTAGTACATTTTTAATTCCTGTACGTGATAAAAACTCGGTTGTGATCAATGGTGAATGGACGTAGACTTATATACATATTTCCGAAAAATTTCCAAAAATGTATTCCTCTATGTCCTTCTCGTATTATAAATAATCTAGGAACATTCATTTTTGCATTGGGAATAGTCACTTTAATGAACGACTTAGCATCTTGTACCAACAATCAAGACAACTTCTTGGAATAAGTACTTTTCATCATCTGCTTCTTTGATAAACCTTTCAACCTGTTACTTGGAAAATATTGTGGATTTTCTGGGTCTATAACCACATAATTTCCTTTTGAGGAAAGCAATAACATTGGTATATTTACTAACATCCATATTTTTATTCAAATAAGTTGTAATTCCCAGCGTAAAATAATAATTACTCCATATGTAGAGGGTGCATATTTTAAAGATGACTCGGACAGGTACACTAGAACAACTTTCTTCGAAATATTACATACCTTTTTTCGGCAACCAAATATCAAATTTTTGCACTTTGCACGCAAAATTTTTTTGACTTAGAATTTTTTGGCAAACTTCACGTCGCGTACATAAAACACCATTATTTCGCAAATAGAAAATTGCTATTTCTTTCTTTCATAAATTCTGTTTCATCCATCTATATGTTTAATAAATGAATCCAGAGAGCAGTCACGGGAAATTATAAAAAGATTTAATTAAATCAACTTGGGATCCGCGTCAGATTAGGACGTTAAAAGCGGCTCCTAGAAGTGTACCATATTTCACCCCGAAACTTGCGGCCGTGAGCGTGTCTTAATCGCGACACATCAACCCTATTAAACTCCCCAGAAGTTCACGCCATCGTTTTCAATCACCGCCGCTTTTTCGCTAAACCGACAGAGTCTGCCTAATTCGAAGGCTGGTACACCCGTCTAATGTTTAGCTAGAGGAACACGCAATGTCGCACCTCGACAATACGCTCTGGTCGACGTTTGCCTCCCCCTGAAATCCCGAAACCTTGTTTCCGTCACACAGCGGTCGAATTCCGTAGCAGAGACACTTGTTGGAAACTTGTAAAACCCACTCTCTCCCCGGTTTATTGGGGCCGCAACCTTGGGAGATTTTTACTACCATGAACTTCTCGATTGATGTTCCCTTCCAAACTGGCAGTGATAATATCACTTCCACTTGGATTTTTCTCGGCTTCTACGCGAGATTAACTTAGGCGAATATGTTTTAATCCTCTTTTTTGGGCAGGCTGGTATTCTCTTGCGAGTAAAATTGTAATGTAATTTGATCACCTCATGTTACTTCTGTGAGGAAGAAACTGTCATTTTATTTATACATTATTCGTATATTAAAACCTAGTTTCAGTCAAAGGTCTCTCTTTAAAAATTTAATTTTCATTCTTGCACATCAGATGTATTGTAAACGCAAATTACTTTCAGCACTGTTTGCCGTATTTTGAAAAATTAAAGATTATGTCTATTAGCAGCTATTGGAAATACATAAAAATAAAAAACATGAGCATGGCATTCGTAACAATAGTTATTTGCGACTTCCTCGTTCTCGATTAACATTGTCATCCAGAAGCTCCCTACAGTTAAACATTTATAATATCTTACCAGAAGCTATTAAGGATTTAAGTTTACGTAAATTTAAACAAACTATTAAGAAATATTTGCTTTTATTTGGTGCAGGAGTACCTGAACACTACCACTTTGCTTACTAATTTTTAACGATTTTGTTTTACATTTAGTATTTTTGTTGTCCAATTTTATATTGTACTGCTCTATCGTTTATACATATTTATTTATTTTTTATTTTTATACTTGTAAGCTACTTTTTTATTATTTTAATTAATTAGTCCATCCATCCTTTAAATATGAATTATCTATCCTTTTCTGTAAAAGTGTATTGTTTATCCGTCATCTAAAAATGTAATGCAAAGTAAGTATTTCATTGGCATTAAAAATAAGTATAGTATTTTTGCTGAAAATATTACATTATTATTCTGGAAACATCAGTATATATTCCTTGGTTTTTGCAAATATTTGTAGATATGCGTCTGTTTGAAAATAAATATTTTTAACTCGGATTTTAGTTACAGTAAATTTATAATTACGTAATTTTCACTAATGTTAATGTGTGTTGTAAGCTATTACTATTTTTACTGTCACAAAGATAAATATGTTGTATGGTTTAGCGACACAGGTAATGGCGTAGTTTTGATGCAAACATCTAAACAACGTACCGTTTCAGTTTATAATATTATATTTATGAATTGTATAACATTTAAATTGTCATAAGCTACAAGTGCACAAGTAATAAAATATGATCTTATATTTACTGTTTTACGAATATCCCACAAAAAGTCCTTATTAATGAACCGCACATGTTTGTCTACTACACGTTAACAACACAACTAAAATGTTTTAGGTTAGAGGTTAGATTGATTTGCCTCTGCACACGTGCAACAGAAATCACAAGAAACTTCTGTAAAATTTCATAATAAATTCAGTAAAAGTAAATAGTTCCTTTGTAGTACATTGTATTACCACACCATTGCTGAAATTTCTTAATTTTATTACGTAAAGCACATACATTATTTCTTAATATATAATGTAAATTAAAATATTTCCAGTAAAAAGAGCATAACAAAACATGGAAATTTACAGCCATTTTTATCAGTGTAGGCGGTCGTGGTCGCTAGTATCGTTCCCTTTTAGTGAAGTTTAGTCTTTTAATGATTTTAAATCTCGTTTCAAGATTTTAGCCAGCCGCGTCATAAAAGAACTAATAAAAATACACCTTCCGCAGAACATATGTACCTAAATGGTACAATAGAACAAGTCGGAACCACATAGATAACGACATAATATGTTCTACTATGCGACTGATGCGAAAGACCACAACCTCATTGTGCGCTCTCTCTCCTTCTATGTATACTAAATTTCCATTTATTGTGATACTGTATGATTTTTTGAACAGCTAATGTAGACGACTTGATATTATGCAATTATTATTTATAGCGATAAGAATGGAGCACTGCCAACGAAATGAAACAAGTTGAATGAAAAAGTACTTCGTATTTATTAGTAACTACTAGTTCGAAAGCTGCTTTTTACTTGATTTTGCCCACACTCTTTACGATTATTCTTCAGACGCTGGTAGTTTAAATTCAGGTTGTACCACTTGTACTGCTATAGATAGCAGGATGTGTTGTAGGTTGTAGAAGGTTTATGTCCGTACTGCAACTGCTATGAAAGATATTCATTCTCAAACATTGCTCCTAGGTGTATATATACAAGGTTAATTATGACTAAGTACAAATATTTTAATAGGGGGATAGAGTAAAATATGAATTAACGAAATTGCCATTCAAAGTATTTCCAAACTTATTTAACGTTGACACGTTAGCGACCGTTTGACGTTTTTAGAGTAAAACAATTTATTGTCATAATTTCTGTTTTTTTTTTCAAATTTTAGTGCCTATGTTTCCAATTTTTAAGGATTATAGTAATTATATAGATAAATTTGTGTCGGTTACAGATATATTCTTATAATAAAGTTCGCCCATTTATTTTTCTAGGTTATCGGACAAGATTTTATAATTAAAGACTGCCACAGGTGCATTCAAAGTTTTCTATGTGTTAATATTCCTTTCGTTCAATTTTCCTAGAATAAATGGTCATTTTAACTGTACATAAAGTGTGTTTTAAGGGTAATCCTGACCGACCTGTGTTTGATGAGTGAAAATACAGTTTTGACAGTTTGGAACGAATGTAAAATGCTGCCAACTAACGGATTAGCTATTACCTCTCAGGAATTATTTTAAAAAACGACAGAATGGCAGTTGACAGATTTAAACTATCTGGGATGATTGTTATCGTAGGATAGATACATCGATATAGAATTTCGGAATATTTTTTTTATTGTCCTTCAGGCCTCCCTGAACCAGTGGTTAAAATTTTAGTTGTAGTTAACCCTGTATATAAAAAATTAATCGATTTTCCGAACAAAATAATTAAAAATCTTTCAATGTTAAATTTGAATCGCAAATCAATGTTTACAATGTTCCATGGTAAATAAATACTACTATTGGTTATTGTGTCGAATGGTACAACTAATAACTAATGCATTCGGTATCAGTGATTGCATTACTGAAAAACTGTAAGATAGTTCCGCTTAAAATAAGCATAAGGCGGTCATGCAAAACTTTTAATCAAAACTTATTTTTGGTGAAACGCGAGTATACTCGTTTTATATCTCCATAGAAACATACGTCATTAAAATCATACTTTTTTATATCTTAGATACCTGCAAAGTGCAGAGAATTTATAATAGGCATTATTTTTGTTTTGATATGAATAAGAAATTGTAGTGAAAATGGCTTTGCAATTTCGGACTGATATAAAAGAGCAAGGACCACAAGAATGAATTAGAGTGTTGTTTGAAGAATAAAATGAAAAATAAGTTAATCTGTAGTATTTCTTTGAAGGAGGGGAATGCTTTGTTTGAAAACCAATACGGATTTGAATGAGGAAATAAAGGAATTAAATAAACAACAATGAGAGTGAATATTCGAGCGGGACTTGTATAAAACATTTTAGTTTATTTGATATTAGCAAAATTGGAGCAATAAAAAGTTCCCAAATACGAGGCGAGCAGCTCGGCGAGTAAAGCTATTAGACGCAATATAAAATGGAAAGATTATAAACTTGTATCTTTAATAGCCAAACTTTATGTGCGGATGTTGAACGATGAATATCGCCTTTCTTATAAAATAAAAATATACGAAGATAAAACGTTCAAGTCTTTAGCTTTAATATCTTATATTTATTATCCTCCATCCAACGAAATAATTTAATATTCCTCGCAATAAATTTTGGATTAGGGTTTACGGTGCAATAAAAATGATAATTTATAACAAAATATACAAAATTCCATTTTAAGTCTTCTTTTTAGAAAATAAATACAATCATTTATAATTTTAATGCGCCGCCTTATCTTGTCATTTATCAAATGTATTTATATATTTATACCCCCCGTTTGGCGGCACTCCCTCTGCTGGACTATTATTAATGCGATACCAATCTTTAATAAAAATTATGAAACGTTCCATCCATATTTAATTTGAAACTAATTAGAGAGACAAAGAGGAACACACTCGCAACACAATATCATTAACCGAGTTAGTTTTAACTTTAACATTTATCACGACATCGCACACCGAACTCAAATGAAACAGTGATGGAATCAATCGAAATTAACAGCAACACGGTGTGATTGCACCTGCAGCCAGTGAAATCAAACTGCGGCCGGTCTCAAATGTCGATAGGTGCTTTGTCTTTTGCCAAATTGTGCGCTGTGCTCCATTTAATTAACTCTTAGATCAGAATTGAAATATAGACATATTCGAATGGTTCATAATAAATTTTCATTTAAGCAGCATGCCTTGTGCAGAAAATATGTATTCTTTAAACATTTATTTAAATAAAAACTTTTATCTACAACTGTCATATAATGGCTATGATTTGACACTGTTACATTGTCCCACATATTTGATTTTAAATACAGTATGCGCTAAAAGTATGGAATAAATTCAATAAAACCGAAACAATTATTTTTTGGGAAAAATCCTCGAACAGGTCGATTTTTAATTTAAAAAATACATATTTTAGCGTAAAATGCGATTTTCAAATGTCATTTGTTTTCGAGTAATGACGTCATCGATTTTTTTTAAATGGCAACACCATATTTTTTTCCTCGATTCTGAAAAATCGTTTAATTCTCTATCAGACAATACTAAAATTTTGCCCTCTTACATAGGAAAGTTTTCGAGTAAATGACGATTGAATGTTAGAAAACGTAAATTTTATCCATAAAAAAGTAACAATTCTGAGGTATGTAAAATAAAATACAATTGATTAAATTTTATACTTAAATTAAATGTTCGAATTACCATCCACCAACTTCTTGACAAAGCGCAAGTCTGTGAAGAAATTCTTCTTGCACATTATGAATGATTTCTGGGGTAACTCTGCGTATTTCGTCCCGAATGCGATTTTGAAGTTCTTCTAAATTACGTGGTTTATTAATGTACACTTTTGACTTCAAGTATCCCCATAAAAAATATTCAAGAGGTCTAAGATCTGGCGATCTTGCAGGCCATTCTATCGGTCTGCGTCTGCCGATCCACCTCCCAGGAAAACAGTTGTCCAAAAAATCTCGTACAGGGCGCGCATAGTGCGGAGGTGCACCGTCTTGCTGAAACCATATGGTATCGTCAGGAATGTCAGGGTCATTATCGTTAGGAAAAATTACTGCAAGGCTGGAACAAGGTCATTTTCCAGAAACTAAATATCTTTGTCCTGCAAGGGTTCCTTCAAAGAAGAAAGGCCCTACTATTCTGTCGTCAACTATTCCAGCCCACATTTAATTTCTGAGGGTGTTGGGTATGTGCCTCTGCCATCCAATGAGGATTTTCCCGATTCCAATATCTGCAAGTTTGACGGTTTACTGTACCATTCAGACAAAATGTGGCCTCATCTGAAAAAAGTATTTGCCGGTGTAAATTTCTATTTCCTTGATTTATGTCAAGTTAGAATTTCGCAAAAGTGTAAGCGGCGATAGGGATCATCTTCATTGAGTTCCTGCATAAGTATTTTTCCTTCCTCAAGATACGTAGCACTGTGCTCTGACTAGTGTCATTGTTTAATGCAACCAATCGTTAAGAATTATGAGGATTATCCACCATACTTATCAAAATGTTCTGTTTCTGATTTTCATTAATGCTTGGACGTCCAGGTTTTGGAATATTTACAACATTGCCAGTTTCTCTAAATTTAGACTCTACCTTACTGACTGTTGATTGGCTGATAGGGCGATCTGGATATTTTTCATTGAATAAATCGCAAACTTCCTGCTGAGTTCTAGTCATTAAAATTTCAATTCTTTGAGTAACAGTTAAATGTGCCATAATACTTTAAATTGAATAATAATTTCTATGTCGCTTACAATACTTATTAGAAAGTCGGTGTGACAATGACACTTTGCAAAGATTTTCACCTACGTGATCCATAAAAGAACTATGGAATTCGAAAAACTAAACTTGATAACGTTTTTGCTTTATTTTAGTTGATTTACGTTTTCTAACATTCAATCGTCATTTACTCGAAAACTTTCCTAAGTAAGAGGTTAAAATTTTAGTACTGTCTAATAGAGAATTAAACGATCTTTCAGAATCAAGGAAAAAAATATGGTGTTACCATTTAAAAAAAAATCGATGACGTCATTACTCGAAAACAAATGACATTTGAAAATCGCATTTCATGCTAAAATATGTATTTTTTAAATTAAAAATCGACCTGTTCGAGGATTTTTCCCAAAAAATAATTGTTTCGTTTTTATTGAATTTATTCCATACTTTTGGCGCATACTGTATAGTAACGCACTCAGTGATGATGACATTGTATACAAATTATTCTCAAATTAGACATTTATTAAATAAACAAAATATTTATGAAAATTCATTTAAATTAATACCAAATGCTGACATGACTAACGATTTGCTTGAATATGGGGAAATATTTTGAGTGTGAACAATGCAGCCTTCAGCAAAAGAATTAGACTTCCAGCCACCATGTCTTTTTATAGTCAAAAAATCTAGAATGGGTTAAAGGGGAGGTTGAAGATCGTCGGAAATAGTGCACAGTTTACGCATTTGAATTAGGCAGTTTAAGAAATCGTACAATCAGTTTTGGCACATTGCCAATATTATTTACACCATCAAAGTTTCCAGTTCTTATTTTGATGTAGATATTTTATTACCAGGTCTAAATTCAAGCCATCAATATTTCCAAATGTTACAAAAAACTATCTAGACACTTTTTTTTTTGTACTGGGTACCATAACTTGGAAACATAGTTCTCTATATTTCACATGCTCTATAAGTAGATTTGTAGTTCTTCCCGGCGATATGCGTCCACCAAACCAATAATCAAAATAACTTAAAATAAATATTGGTGAAAAATCTTTTTTCTAAAAAACATATTTGTAATATAGCTAAGTACCTCCATGAGCAGAAATTCATTATCATCCGCATTCATTAAAAATATGGATATATCCTTCTTTGTTAATACTTTAGAGGTTTTAGGTGTGTACCCTTCTGATTTTCGCTTCAAGAGTGCAATTAAATGTAAGTATGAGTGAAATTTCTGTTCTTATCACTGGGCAATAAGCACCAAAAAGATGAAGGCTTCTGTGTCTTGCTTAGTTCGTTGAAATATACTAATAATCTTTCTTCATTAAACATGTTAAATATCTTTTTTTCTCTACATCATTTTTCATAGCGACCAAATGCTTGTTCGTATTTCTTCCGGGATTTATCTGACACGAGATTGGAAACAACATTGAAAGCTTCATTCTCAATATCTGATGGCAAATCATTGTTTGAACTCATATTTACACTTGAACAATAATCATGAGAAATAATTCAATAGCAGGTATGTTTATGCCCGTTGCCAAAGTAACTTCTTAATAGACGATTTTTACATTATGTCGTACCATTGGTTTTTTAATAAGCTTCGCAATGGCCATGCTAAGAAATTATGTATAATAATACTAATTATTGTTATTATTAATAACCTCGACAGTTGTAGATAAAACATTGTAAGCCGTACGTGGGATATTACATTATTACCACATTTATGTAAATTTCACATGCGTACGGTAATAATAATGTATACAGATAGAGAAAATATTTAACCGATCATGGGGAGATTCTATTACATACATTTCAGATGCATGGGTATTGGTGGGAAGATGACGCACGGCAGGGCGGGCTTAATCAGTACTCCCCTACTCTCCTACGCCCACGGCCGAATGCCAAACGAATAGTGTGCTATACGAATACTGGTTTAGTCCGCCAAAATAGGGGAGGACGCGTCAGTGGAAGGGATTATTCTTAGCATTTCATATGATCGGTTAAATATTTTCCCTATCTGTATATCCCAATTATTGTAAATAACTATTGATATACTTCACTCGTTAACATAATTGTCTTTCCTTTTCTATATATATATATATTTTCAAAATCTGTTCCTATCGCCAAATTCGTTTTAAAGAGTGCCATTGTTATTGCAATACAATAATTTATATTCAACGGTGTCCAACAATACAAACATGCAAAAAAAAAAACAGACGAAGGGAGTAAGTATGTTAATAATATTCAGGATGTTTCACGCGGCATTTTGCATGAATTGATATTAAATTTGACATCAAGGTATAATGATAAAGAAATTATGGTCTTGTTTGAAAACGTGGCCATTACTATATCAGTATCGGTACATTCGGTATATATATTATGGTAATTTCTGTCTCTCTCTCTATTCTTTAAAGTTTTATTTCTATATTTTGTAAATCTAGGAAATGTGTGTTGTTACCTTCAGTTTGGCTCCTTTAAGTCTGCCAACTTTTTCACTACTTATATACATCTCAGGCCATTGTTTACATGTAAGTTGTACTTACTTGTGGTTCATTTACTTTCTGGCATTTTCTACAAGTCTCAACGTAGCCTGGCAGTCAAGCTTTCTGTTAAATTAGATATCGAACAGCACGTTTTCATTGCTTTCTTATTACTCCATTAATTTTTCACCTAAGTTATACAGAGTGAGGGACATGTTCTTATTTGCGTTAATGATTGTACGTAAAATAAAACGAAAAATTTGTGATAATTAAAAGTACACCTAATAATGTACTTCCACTACTTAATCCCGTTATTCATTCATTGAATAATGTAGTCGCTATGATTGTTAATGTTGTAAAAAATGAATCACTGAGCGGGTTATGGACTATCGCATAAAATATCTCAATTTAGGAAACCTTAGGTATAGTTGATTCAGAACAGGTGTACTAAATATACTTGGCAAGTAAACGATCCAAGCGCGAATTTAGTTTAATACATATTAAATATAAACTACTAGTATTTAAATATAATTTAACTTCAAATTGCTTAATTTAATTCGCATATTTCATACATTAAAATGACCATTAATAATGTCAACCATCAACTTCAGCCTTACTGATACTCAAATTTACCCTCTTTTGTATGTACAGTGGTTGCACAGTTTGCCCAACAAATGTGGTGCAACAAAGAAAAATAAAAAAAACCTTTTGGAAAACCTTTTGTACGCCACTGAAAAACTGGTCTACTGGATTGGTGCAAAAACTACTGGATCAAAGAAAGTGCATAGGGTTTCGTTACAAATTTTATTTTCTAAATTTTACGTCCCACCGTTTGCGAAATAATAATTAATTTTGTTTTTTAACATCAAATAAGAAATTTTTTGTTATTAGTTATACCTAGTGTATGAATAATGTCGACTCTGTGATGTTTCTATGTTTGTGAAGTGTTGTTGCCTTTTTAAAATTTGAAATAAACAAAAAGTGGAAAAATCAAAATGGATAAATTAATAATAGCAAATGAATTTCTTTTAAAAAAATAAGATTTGTAAAAATTAATGTGAGTTTTTTGCATTTACAATACAGGTTCAGAAATATGTTGTCTTATAAAAAAATATTTTATTCATTTTGTGCAGTGATATTAATTTTAAAAAATCAAATATAAAATGAATCTAAAAAAACAAATGGCAAATGTTTTTAATTTTTTCGTTACTTTGTATCTTGCAAACGAAGTCAAGACAAAAAAGACAAAAAGCTATACTAATTCTACATAAACTGCAAACAAATAATTGAATTGAGAACAAAATATTTATAAATTCGACGCCAATTTTGTCCCCGTATACACTCCTAGTTTTGTCTTCTGTTTCTATCCAGAATTTACTTGTACTCGTAGATACATATACATATGATAACAGTAGAACAATAAATTTTTATTAAATCTTTTGTCGAAAAATTTGCCGAATCACATGAAACATCACTTCATTTATCTTCGTTAAAGTCCTAACGGACGTATGTTAGATTAATCTTTAGCAGTGTAATTTTCCCAGTACAATATTTAATAAAACTATCAATATATATTATTTTTATTTCTGAGTTATTATCTACTGTGGAAGATTAATATATTTCTATGAGTAGATAAAGATTTGGTCGAGTATAGGATACAGCGAATATTTTCGCTTTCTCTTGAATAATAAACTAAAGCACAGTAGACATCACTAGAGCAGCTTTCTGTAACCCAGATACTGCAGCCAGTGTAAGATTGTAATAACCTCTGAAGACGCAAATAGCACTTCCGCCGATTTAAGCTTCGTAATCCGGGAAAAGCGGCGAGTATTGAAAGTAAAACTCACATGGGCGTGCGATAGGGAAACGACCGGGTCTGGTGTAAAGTGATATTTACAGTAAGATAATTTGGTTAAGCAAAAATATGTATATTCAGTTTTATTAATAATTGTAGTGCTGACCACAATATTTTTACACTGATAAAAATGGGAGGAAATTTCCATGTTTTGTTATGCTCTTTTTACATAATATTTACTGGTCATTTTTAATTTACATTATACAGAGTGTCCGGAACAAAAGTGCCTTAATTTTGCCATATGACAAGTTGTCGTGAACAAACATATTCGTTTTAACATTTTTTTTTTCTCTGACCAACGGTTAATAATTACAAGTGTTTAAAATGACTTCTATTTCTTGCAAAAATCGTTTACCGTACAAACGTCTCTAGAGAGTTTTACCTAGATTCGCCCTAAATGGTTATGGTTACTATAAATTGTTCCATTTTTGTTTATGTACACTCACAAACATACACTAGAAAAACCTAGACAAAAATGGATCGCACTAGCTGTACGCACCACTGTGACTAATATTACTTTTAGGTTATCAACAACAGCCTGACACTGAAACGTTGTCGAACGTTACAGTTTTAACGAGTTGCTCGGAAACGTCAATTGTTTACTTCATTAATACTGATCCAAAAATCAAATTATGAACAAATTACGTTACAGGCGCTTTTGCTTAATCGTACCTTAGTTTTTAATTTCGTAAAATAGTTTTGCATATTATTGTAGTTGTATTTTTATTTTTGAGATGTATATAGACAAACTATTCGTTTTAGACATTTTTTCCGTAAGAGTTTTACCTTTAGTCAGATATATAAGCCCTTAAAATTACGGACACCCTGTATATTAAAGAAAATCAAGTATATGTGTTTTTACGTAATAAAATTAAGAAATTTTATTTGAAACGTAGTAATACAATGTACTATTTTGGAACTATTTACTTTTACTCAATTTATTATGAAATTTTACAGAATTGCTAATGTGATTGTGTTGCACATGTACAGAGCCACATCATTCTAACCTCTAACCTAACGCGTTTTAGTTGTGTTAAGGTGTGGTACCCAAACATGTACAGTTCATTAGTAAGGATTTTTTGTGGGATATTCGTAAAAGAGTAAATATATTATATTTTGTTACATATGTAGGTAGGTATGCCAATTTAAATGTTAATAATTCATAAATATAATAAAAACTGAAACGGTATGTTGTTTAGATGCTTGCCTCAAAACTGCTCTTGTCTTTAAACTATATTAGAACTTTAATTTCAAACAACTTTATCATTGTGGGAGTAAAAATAGTAAGAGATATAGATTGCAATGCATTTTAAAGAAAGTGGGATAATTCACATTTAGAGGATGGATGGACTAAAAAGATTTTCCTACAGAGAAGTTATTTCTGCTTCTGACAAGGGCCTTCTTAACTATTTAGATATGAGAATGTAACTCGCATAGTATAATAATTATTGAATTCTAATAATAAAATCCACTGTATTTCTAATAATTCATTAGGAAAAGGCATCGTGCATATTATATTTATTCACTTAAACCTGTATTTTAACAAGCAGAATTTTTTAACTGGAGCAACTTTTGTCATTTTCTTCCCAAAAGTCAAAGGAAATGATTCAATGTCAGCATTGTAATTTAGTATTACGCTAATAAGAACCTCCACCTATTGGGTGTAGTTATTTTGTGCATATTTAGATACGATTATATGTCCTTGAAAAAGGGCACAGTATTCTTGAAATCGTGTTTTGTACAAATACAAATAATTTTAGACATTTAAGAACTGAATAATATAGAGTTTAGTAAATAACAAGAATGGTATCTCATGTCACCTGTAAATATTCAAAGTAAAACGAATATATAACAACAGGAAGCGGTCTAACTAACAAATTTTTAGGTACAGAAATCTTTCAAAATACGGTATTTTTTAACTTAACTGCAGACGTAAATATTGTTATAACATAAAATTACATAGTTCTGCAAATCAGATTGATCTTTCGTTTATAAGTATGTGAAAATAATTGTTATTGTTATGTGGGGTTAAAATAGCAAATGTGTGTCTTGCAAATGCTTTTTAAAAGTTTATTTTTTTATACAAACGTCAAAAAATGAAGAGGCTCGCGCATTGCTAACAATATGCGAAATGACACTTTTTTATTTTTTGAATAGTATGCGAAATACACGTATATTTCACGCACTATATGTAAACTATATTACATTTTTGTATTTTAACCTTTGTGATCTTCAATCAAGCAAAAATCCAAGAAATCATTTATTTGTAAATGTTTAACAATAATTATCACTTTTATATCAAAGTATGGCAACATTTTACACTTCCTTATTTTATTTATGATTTACAATGTTAACATTAATGGTACAGCCAGTACACTACCCAATATTTATTAAGAATTTTATTTTTGATCTGTGTTTTATTTTTTTGAGATTTCTGTATCTAAAAATCACCACAATTTTGATCATTTTACAACGAGAAATACGGCGACCTTAAGTAATATTTAGAATTACTAACAAGGAGAATAAATTGTCGTAGAGTGTCCCTCCGCTATCTCCTTAAGGACGCCTCTGCATGCTCGACGTGGCGTGGTTTGCGAAAGTTGGCGGGGGACGTCTAGGACGTCTCACTTCGTCCTGCCGAGCTTGGGCCGTGATCCACGTAAAGAGCGCTTCCTGAACCCGAAAGACGCCGATTTCTCGTAACACTACATCCGCTTTAAAGTCACCCAGACTACACTCGATAAAATTCTCGGATAGTTTCAATTCACACGACGAGACGTGTATTATTTGAGGATTCCAACGCAAATCCTATGCTTTAACCTTATTCGACTTCGATTATTATGATCCGTGATGCTGACTTATTTATAGGATCCTTTCCCACTTTTTAAAAATATATTTTTTTCTTTCGAAAGATTTGTCGAACGTATGTAAAAATGTAATTTGTTTTGTTTTCATCCGTTTTGTGCAGAATGCAAAATGGTTCACTTAAATTTGTTAGAGCTTCCGCATTAGAACAATTTTTCTGTCAGGTGTATCCATTCTATGATTCTGATAGAAGCACAGTCGTTTGCAATAATAGGGACTTCTACAGCGATAAAGATATAGAATTTTTTAATATATTATAAAAGTGTTATAGCTAATATAAATTATTTTTTCTACAATTTTTCTTAATGAAATAATGAATAATGTACATTATTTGATATGCATATGCTAAGGAACAATTTCATAGACAAAGCTGTTTTCGATAATTATCTAAAAGAAAAAAGAATTCAGCTAAATTTACTAGAAAAAGTCATATCTGGTTTAATGAAAACATTCTATACCATTCAATACTTAAGTTCATTTTTGAAATTGTGGGAACTCGAAAATTCAGCCACAATAGATGATAATCCATTTGGACCCAATAAAAATGTATCTAGCTAACAAAAAGTATATCTTGTATAAATAATAAAATCAATTGAATTTTCTTAACTTAAATTCTGTTTTGAACATTTACAAACACGCAAACAAACAATAGATATCTGACCTATTTCTGCGTTTCTTCTTCAGGAAATCTTTTTTATTTTAAGTTGAATCTAATATCTAACTATAAAAATTTAACATAAATTAAAATTGTTTAAAAAATTTAGAATTTTGTAAAAACAATGAAAAATAATGCTCATATTTTGTCTAAATTAATAAAAATTATAAGCATTCATCTACTTAATTGAAACATTTGTTTTAATTCTGATAAAAAATGTATAAAAAAGATATACTTAACGATATTCCACTGAATAGCATATCTGTTGTACCACGCATGATTTTTTACACTTAAGGGTCTTTTGTTCGTTAAAAATTCATTCATAAAAACTCTACACACGATGCACGAATTCCTTACAAACCGCGAATGGCGAATTCACGCATATTCTGTAGCAAGCATAATATATGGTAAAATACCTATTCAATTTAATTTAAAAAGTAATAAAAACTACAAGTAAATAATTACTTAAAATATTAGCATTTCGTTGCGGTTAGGTTCAGTGTATTGTAGATTTTGTTTCAAGCAACTACTATTAGTCGTTGATGCACTTCGATAAGATACTTATTACAAAATGTTCATAGAAAATACAATATTACAGAAAATTTTATTTTTATCAAACTGAACTGCATTGTATATTCGATCTTAAAAATTTAAAACATTCAGGTTCTAGCAAACACGGAATTCCAGGAAACAACTACTCTGCAGGCTAGTGCCCCGACCAGCATTGAAATACACATGGAAAATATATAGCAAACAGTTAAAGTTACTCGTCAGCAGCCTGTTTAGAGTTTATTAACTCTCATCAGCATGCCATAGATGATGTATCAAACGAATAACCCTAGCTATTTATGTGTGTCTAATCCGACAGAAGGGACCATGAGTACGCGGTATAGAGAAGCTACATCTAGCAGCCATTCGCTACTCTATGTCGAACCGACAAGTCACAGAAACGAAACGTTATACATCGCCCATTGAAAACTAGCGACCTCTATCGTTATTTGGCGTTAACGTAGTATCTGATGAATAATTCAAGCTGTTTAACCTGTAGGTTGGCTCACTTCTTTCTTTTTGTGAAATTGTTTATATAAAACATGTGTGATAGTATTGTATAATAGAAATACGATAAAGACAATGAGTTTATTAATAGTATTTTATTGTCCATCGAAGCTTGTTTCAGAATAGATAATATTTCAAATTACGAGTATCATAATACTCATTGATGTTTTGATGGAATCGATATAGGTAAGAGGAGACAAAACGTCAATGGAGATATTCTTTGAATGCAGATTAAGATATTGCTTCGAACTTCCAAATTTATTGAAAAATGGGCCTTTTATATTTTCACAGATTTCTGTTTGCGTCCCATCTGGCGACTTGTAATAGCAAATTATGAAAATATGTCCCATTATGCCACATGGTGTATTCGCTGAGAAAACTAGTATTACTCTTATAATATACAAACAGTTCAAAGATTATAACCTAAAATTTTTCACGAAGGCAACCGAAATAAATTAATTGGATGTGTTGCCATGACCACCCAGACCTCAAGATTTATATCCAATGAATTTGTGATAACAATGTAGTGCAGAAATTAGAAAAAATATCATTTGTTGTACTACTTAGTGACCGCGTAGAGCCATTAAGGCAGGTGGGAACTTCTACCATTATTTTAATCTGTAGTGAACAAAAATTACGAACACCCTACACATTTATTCAGTTTACAAGAAATCGATGTCAAAGTCCAATTTACCCTTTCATTTTGTAATGCGATATAATCAAAACAAGTAAATAATTTTTTGATACTAAATTATGCATTAAGCAAATAGTTTTATTTGGAAATACGAGATACGTAGAGACAAATTATAGCAATATATCTTTATTGTAGGCTAGAAATAACGCTGTATATCATTATAACTCTATTTAAAATAGCCTGGGGTAGCATATCTTTTCCTTACCGTATACTGTATGCCATTATATTAATAAATACAATTATGAAATATCATAATACACTTATATTCCACTGCGTCTAATTTATTAAAACTATTATTGTTATGATAGAAATTATGCAAACGAGTAGGTGTATTCCATTTATATAAATATATTCCGCTATGACTCATGCAAGTCATTTAAATTGTGATTCGTAGTAATAAATTTGTCATGAAAATAATTAAACTATTTTTCTTTATTTTCTTTGCAGGTATGTACATTTTTCAATCCCGCATTCGCTTCGAGCTAGGTATGTAAATTAGTTTACGATTATTGCTGTTGATTAAAATGTTAATTAAATTTGATATTTCTAATGTGATGGAGTTTTCAGAATTCTGTGACAGAAATAACTTTTAATATATGGGACTAAAAGTAGAATGTCACATTCTCTATTACATAAGTTGCGAATGAATATGTTCAATATATATTTTTCTACAAGGGGTTATATTGAAGTGTTTAGCAAAGTTATAATAAGGCTTGTACTTAACAAATTAACTAAGGAAATTATCTATAAGTATTTGTTTACAAAAGTTTCATTTTCTGTACAGGGTGTCCGGAAATTATTCGTCAAGACTTCAGGAGGTGATTCCTCACAAGAAATTAGGGTTACGAAGTCCTATAACAATTTTTCGAAAACAAACAATATTAACGGAGATACAGGGTGTTAAAGTTAAAATTTTATTTTCAATATTTGTAAATAAGTTCTTAAGAAATCCAAATATTTATATAAAATTTGTAAATCAGGGGTTTTTGCGGACGAGAAATTCAAATATGTTTCTAATTTTGACGTCACTAGTAAAGAGCGCCACTTATGGCACATCATGTTTCTTTCAAATGACATAACTTTTTTGCTGCTTAGTGTATCCACCTGACTATTGAAACAATTGATTCTCCTACCTGTTATATCTGAAAAGGGTATACCTTATTTGAAGTCGTTAGGAGTAACAGTTTTCGAAACAATCTTATTTGAAATATTCTGTGCACCGAGTAAAAACTGTTTTGGTTTTAGTTAAAGTGCTTTTTCTACTGAAAATACAGCAAAATGTTACTTGAAAAAATTGTTCAGAACTGTAAATTATGGAGATGTGCAAAATTTCTAAAAAATCGGCCTGCTTTAAATAAAATCTTTGTCCGTTGTTGAAAAATGATTTCATCAAACCTCGCCGATCTTTTATTGCTCGTCTTCATAATTTACGATTCTGAATAACTTATTCAAGTAATATTTTGCTGTATTTTCAGCAGAAAAGGCACTTTACTAGAAACCAAAACAGTTTTTACTCGGTGCATTGAGCATTTCAAACTTCAGCAAGGTATACCTGTTTCAAATAAAGCAGATAGGAAAATCGATTGTTTCGATAGTCAGATGGATTAAGATGCAAAAAAGTTCTGTCATTTAAAAGAAATGTACCACAAGTGGCGCCCTCTATTAGTGACGTCAAAATTAGAAACATTTGAATTTCTCATCCGCAAAAACTCCCGATTTACAAATTTCATGTAAATTTTTGGATTTCTTAAGAAGTTATTTACAAATATCGAAAATAAAATTTTAACTTTAACACCCTGTATCACCGTTAATATTGAGTTTTCGAAAAATTGTTTCCCTTTGTGACTCTAATTTTTTGTAAGGCAACACCTCCTTTTGACGCATAATTCCCGGACACCCTGTATATATAGGGTGATCAAAATTAATGAAAAGGTCAGATTTATCTTGTGTAGCAAAAATGATCAAATACTGCCCGTTTAGTAATGACGTCACATCACATACGCCAAATAATAAAGAACCCCATCACACTATCATTAATGATTTTTAATTTTCTTTTCTAGATTCATTTTCGATCTTATGTACATTGAACATAAGTGCAAAAAATATGTCTTCTTTATGAAACCCATAGGTATCACGATATTCTGGGAATATTAAAAATATTTAAGAATTACAGAATTTACACAGTGGTTCACAACTTATCTAAACAAATTTAGGAGACTATGCGTCATGAAAAATGGGGTCAATATAGTATAAAAATATATCATCCTTATAGTTTCCGGAAAAAGATTGAGTGAAGATGTAGTATTTTCATTCTTTACATCTCTGGGCTGCTGTAGTCTCTAGCTTCATAAGAATGCAGACGATTCCGATTGAAATCCGATTGTAGTATTAACGTTTTTACGATGGTGTTTACATAAGTTTTTCAAGTGTTAAAAATGGCTTACGTGTATAGTTAATGGATATAGTTTTAATTTATGGTGAAGTAAAACAAAGTAATTTAGCAGCTTCTCGACATGTAGTGCAACACGGGCGTGACATGGGAAATTTACAACCGAATCGCGGAAGAGATGGAGGTCCAAGTCATCCACTGCGTATTGGAGCAGCTGAGGGAACACATTTTAAAGATTGTTGAAGAGAATTCCCGATAAGTACCAGGAAAATCGCTCAAAACAAGGAATGCTCCAATCAACAGTGTGGCGTATGTAAAGCGTATCCATGCATTAATATCAAGCGAATTAGATTTTGTAGATAGTTGCTGCAACAAAATCTCACAATCCCATATTTACAGCTGACGTGTTAGTTACAGATGTATAATAACATTCATAATGCTCATGATTGAGATTTTGAAAATTCACACGTGATTCAACAGGATCATTTTCAACGCTTTTCCTTAAATGTTTGGACATGGATTGTCGATGATCGCTTGATTGGGCCATTCATATTACCAAATCGAATGGATGTGCCTGGATTTCTGGAAGATGTCTTTAGCTGTCCGACTCTGAATGTGATTCTTGCACGATGGTGCTCCCCCTCATTTTCTACAAAATATTCGGGAATACCTTATTGCAGTTCAAGGGGTACGATGGATTGGACGAAGAGGACTTAAAAAATGGAATGTTTCGCACCAAAGTGGACACTAAAAGCGGATAAAAGTCTTTCACTTACTTAATTTAGTTAATTAATTAATTAATTAATTAATAATAATAATAATATCTCCTTTTCTCTACCAGGATCTAGTTTTATCCAGGTCTTTTCAATACATTGGATGTACACCATGTTCTTAATACAGTTACACTGTTATTAAGTGATAATTTAATTTCGTATCAACATGTCTTCCTGTTTCTCTCATTGCCGCATATATGTATCAATCAATTAAAACTGGCCAACATATAAAAAATAAAATCATGCATCACGTTTTAATCAATATTATCTGAACAATTAAAAATAATGCAATAAAATAACAAAGGAAGAAAATAGAAAAATAAAAAAATAATAATAAATGCATAACTATCTAATTACATTAATAAGCATTATTATCTTTTTTGTTTAAACTTTAACATACGGATTCATCAACAAGGCGTAACGTTAGTCAGACTAGCGGAGGTTACGCGAAAAATTTACGCATCTCTACTTCACTACTATGTATAATACTTACTTTATGATATGTTAACTAATCCGTAGCACTGAAAAGTACTGTTTTTGAATATAAATACTAAATATACAATGGGAAACGCAAGGAACTAGAGGCCGAAGTTACGCGATTTTTAGACAGGTACAATACTGGGTCTAACTTTTGGCGCAAATATGGACTTAAATAAACAGCCCACCTAGCAACGCATGTTTCGTGAATGGGCGCAAGGCTGGTTAGACCAACTAACGCGCTTTACACGGGCGCAAAGCTGGTTAGTCCGACTAACGCTACGCCCGTTTCATGAATCCGGCTGTTTTATTAAAGAAATGTGTACTTGAAAGTTATTATAATCGAAATATTATTTTTTGTGTAAATTTAGAGATTTGCCTCTTCCAACTGCCTGGTTGAAAATAGAGTGTAAGTGTGTTTAAATCGAAAATTTACGAAATAAAACTGTATTTCTGTATACAAAACATCTTTTCCATAATTTTCTGCGCTATACTATTTTAATCACGCCGCTGAACGTTTAATTGTTCAATTAAATATGATGCAATGCAACGAAATGTCGAGTCGAACGTTTCATTACTCCGGCTATTATAATACCTATCCGTAATAGAGGCAATAGGAAAAACTCAAAGTTCACTGATGTAAGAAATTCGAAATTAATTCAAAGAAAGAGAGTAAGGAAGATAGGGCTTCTTTCCAATAAGAAAATAAAATATAAAATCGAATAATAAAAACGAACCCCTCTCCGTGATAAAATAAAATTTAGAAGAGAAACGACAAAAGAACATTTCCATCCATTTTGGTTATATAAATGTAAAGTCTCGCTCAAGAAATTCAAATGTGTAAATTAGATTATTTCAGTTCTTTTATCGGAAAGCTGTAACAATATAAAAAGTACAAAAGCTCTCGGAAAGAGTTGTAGAGACGGGCCTCGGGGCGTTGGCCGGACTGAGAAGAAATATTTACCTTAGAACTTAGCACCGTCTCTACGTAACTCACAAATTCAATAACAATACTTTCCAACGCATGCCGCTCCACAAAAAATCCCGCTAACAAGTTAATTTAATAAATAAGTTATCGGGGTGAATTCTTTGCATGAATTACCGGCTACTTTTTGTAATATACAGTGTGTCTTGCCGTTTACGAGCGATAAACGTTGTGGAATAGTACATGTGGCGAAAAATTATTTTTTTATATAGAGTAATTCAGAAATTATCCAAAAAAAATTTTTGAAATGTACTAGTGTCTTACAAATACAATTTTGTAAAAATATTAAAAAAAGCAGTTCGAAAATGATTTAAAAATTCATTCCTCCACGACACTGGAAACTGGTGCACCATAAAACATGACCTTGCGCAAGGCGAAGCAATCAGTTTGTGACCGACGCCATGGAAAAAAATTAACAGAGAAAAATTTAACAAATTTTCAAAGGAATCAAATAAATAAAATTTTATAACACCTATTTTATAGCAGCAAATTCAACTGCTTTTGCCGCTATAGTTATTATTAATTTATAAAATTAATTTGTGATTTTAATTATTAAATTAATTTGACATGCCTTTTACAACAACTTCAAAATTTTGTTCACCGACGTATAAACACATTTGGGCTCATCTTACCCAGTTCTACGAACTAACACAAATATTTTTAGTTCTTGTCCGTTTTGAACTCGAAGTTATTGGCATAATCGAGTCACTTATATGAAGCGCCACACTGTTGATTGAGATATTCTTTGTACGTGTTGAGCGTACTAGTGTACTAGTATTTATTCGGGAATTATCTTTAACAATCTGTAAAATGTGTTCTTCAGTTGCTGCAATACGCCTTGGACGCCCTGGACTTCTATCTCATCCACGATTCGATTGCAAATTTCCCATGTTACACCCGCGTTGAACTACCGTGGTAAAAGGAGCTGCATATATGTATATCAGGATAACTTAAAACGATATCCATTAACTGCGAGTTATTATATACGTAAGCCATTTTTAATACTTAAAAAATTAATGTAAACACTATCGTAAAAACATTAATACTACAGTCACTGTTAGATTTCAGTATTCGTAATCGGTTGCATTCCGACGATGCCTACAGTAGCCCATCGATGTAAATGTTGAAAATGCTACAGCTTCAATATTTTATTTTCTAAAAACATTTACAATTTTTTTACGACTCTATTTTTCATGACGCATTTATTCCCAAATTTTTTAAAATAAGTTAATCGCCCTGTATAACCTAAATTTGTATGTATTGGTATGTGGGCCGTTAGGATCTATGGAGCATTGCAATCGACACCCTTGGATCTGACAAATTAAGCATGCATCGTTATTTATTAGAAGTGTTGTTGTTTTAATTATCCACTTTAGGTAACAAATTGCTTCTTATATGTGACGGTCTCGACCGCAATATTCCTTGGATTCTGACAAATTTGTGATCAGTCAACAATTAGATGGACCCTTTTCGTACTATATATTAATAGTTTTGCGTTACACACAGTTTTAGGGGAGCTTAAACTGTTCACTTCAATAGCCATATTTCACGAAAATAGATGTTCATGAGTACAGTTACTCTTGCACCAGGTTACTGGTGTTCCCAAAATAATATGTACAAGTTTACCGATGCAATACCTGTATACAGTTTATACAAAATTTATTAATAGAATAGAATACAGGATGCTCAACAAAATAATGTGTCAAGTTCATATAACATTTTTCTCGAAAAGTCAAGTCATTAGCGGAGCTACGTAACCTCAAAGTCAGTTTTTTTAATTAGTTTCTTTGGCTATAAATTTTATAATACTGGCACGATTTTTTTTAATTTGACACACATAAAATTGCAGTGCTCTGCAAGGTGGAAAGGGCACGTACTAGGTGAAGAAATTCTAGTAACTTTTTTGTATTTAGTTTTATTGAAATTTTGATGCCATTTCCTTAAATTGTGATAATTTATCTAAAAATTTGACACTCGAAGAAACCAACCGTCGGCAATCGAAATCGACATTCAATTTTATTTAAGATACTGGTGAATTTCATTTCTTTTATCCATGTAAACAAAGTGTTCTTTGAAAATTGAAAGATAGCTGTCACAGTATTGCTTTGACGGTCATTTTAAACTTTATGCTTCGTTCAAACAAGATAAAAGCACAAACGAAACTTTCTAATTTACCTTTGGCAGAACAATTTCGGAACTGATCGCTAAATGTTTTTTTGGACTTTGACATATCATTCTCTTTCTCTTAGAAGTAACTTTGACACTTTACTTTAACATTATCATATGTCTCTGAAAACGTGTAACATTCTTTCAAGAAAAATTTCAATATTTCAAAAAGTTTTTCACCAATCCAACCGAATATTTCAGTAGTTGTACGACGTTTTTGTAGTTATATGACGAAGATTTTTCAAAAATCGTAATAATTTTGATGCATTGGGTGAATAATATCTATAGAAATTTTCAGTTCGATTGATAAAATTATTTTTAGCGAAACTATTTTATTTGTAGATGAAAAGAGTAACATTTTATTAAGATGTGTTTAGTTGAATGCTTTTTCGATTTGTTTTAATTCTTTTTGACTGGGAAAAATCAGGAAATTTAAAAAATGGAACCCTGTCGGTGAACAGGCAGATTAAAATAAGGCACGTATGCAATTGTTCAAACCTGAAACTTAAATATTTTTTAGATCAGCTTCATATGGTATGAAGCTTGAACATTTAAAATATCAGTCTATGAATAATGTAAATAAAAAATAATAAAAGCCCAGGGTGAGGTCCTTGAAGAACACCAGATGTAATGTGAACTGGTTTAAAAAAGTTTCTTTTGTCTCACACCTGCGTGGTTGTAGTGATTATTTTTTTCTGATTTGACTGCCTGTGTACGTTGGACGAAAAATGATTATTTTCCAAAATATTGTAAATATCTAGAAAACAACAGGGATTAAGTCTAGGAAAGTTTTATAACAATCTCATTGACATAACATGAAGGATTCAAAAAATCCAAACTGGTCCCAAACTAAACTATCAAAGACGTTCGTCCAACTGCTACTTGCACCATGTTTACTGAAAACAAACTCATAGTTTCACTGGTCGAATATTTCTGACAGTTTGAATCCATTTTGAATTTCTTACTTGAAAAGATGTATTATATCATTCCATTTAAAATATCGAAGATGATGACGACTTCCGGATAACCGGAAGTGAGAGCTTCTTGAAAATATTTTCATTAAACAATCATATTCGATTACAGGTGTAGGGATACAAATTTTCAATAAATAACAATCACTACAATCATGAAAAAATCTAAGGGTAAATATCCGTGAATTGGCCTGTATATTATGATCAATGTTTCTCCAGAATATGTTTTTTTTTTTTTGATAATTATATTGAAAAATTATATTAGATCTTGATACAGTTACAGGTTACATAGTGTAGTTTTGAAAGTAGCCGCTGTTCATTATGGAAACGGTGCCGAGCGGAAAATATAATGCGCCTACAAATACCGGGTAAAGTAATAGCTTAGGTGACAATAAAACATTTTAGAGCAGTTAGTTTTACACTTTTACATTACAATTTTACTGCATGTATAAAAAGCAACGTAGGTCGTATCGCAGCAGCTAGAAATACCTTGTGCAAATACGTATACATTTCTAAACGTATACGGTTAGTTGCTTCCAATAAAAAAATTTATTCGCCACTTAAATCTTCGGCAATAAAAATATAACATCAAGTGTATTACAATGTTGCATTCATTGTACCTTATAATAATATAGTTCTGTGGCGAACTGGGACTACTTTTTATTGCACCAACTCGCATAAAAATTCGCTGTGCAGTTTAAAATAAAGTCCAGACCTTGTTCGTACCCTATACCTGTTTGGTAAATACATATATTCACTGCACTTCTCAGTTCCTTCAGTTTCGTAAAAAGTTTTCGGGAGTTTTTTTATCAATTTATCTTATCAGTTTAATTGAAGTTGTTAACAAACATTCCATGAGACAATAAATTTTTTAAATATTGTGACAAAATAAGGTCACGAAAAGATGGCACTAAATTCGCCTAACTTATAGATAAATGAACTGTACAGATTTTATAACACTGTGTTTTAACTGGTCAATATTATTGTCCATATTATTGTCTGTTTGAGTAGGCTCTATAAGAAAGAGTCTATGATTGTTAAATCTGGATACCGTAATGGCGATTTTATCAGAATACATCAAACAACAGTCTTGTTAGAAGTAAAAAATAATTTCAGTAGGCCATTGGCAAATATTCCAATTAGTGGGAAACGTTGAGAGTATATTTGAGTAGTTATTGCCGTTGCATAGTATCTTAAAAAAAGTATGGTCCTAATATTCCATAACAAAATCGCACACCAAAGTTTACATTCACATTTAATTTTCCGAATCATCGTCTATATGGTATTTTAACATATTTTCACCTTATTCACTCTAATCATTAACATCACAATATAAAAACCAGTACTCGTAATACTCATCATTATACAAGATGTTTAAAAAAAAAGTAACAAACTGTGGAATATTACTAGAGAAGATTGGCATGGAAATGTAACTATAATTTCTTGACAAAATTTTTCCTATTGTTCATTTTGAGCGCGATACGTCCGTCGTTTACACGGAACACATTCATTGATCTTCAAGTCATCATTTAGTAGTAGTTGAATACTTATCTCTACATTATTATTTTTATTACGTTTCATTACGTATTACAAATTTTTTGTGGCCAGTTTAAATATTTGCTTCAAAGTAGCCAGGTGCCAGGTAGTTAGCTTGATAACATCATTCTGGATCATGTTCAAAGCCCAACTGGAAAATTCAATCCGCATTTGCATGTGGATTGGTCTTAATTCTTGGAGTAAAGTTATGTGGTACGCATGATACTTAAGAGTCCTAAGAATTCTCAATGCCGTTCTTCGTGGTATACCAATTTCTCTTTCACGTACGTTCAGGATATGCGGTTATCCAGTTAACTACCTGGCTTAGATTATGAGAAGTTAGCCTAAATACGATTTACGTTACGTAGCCACAGGATTGACTGTAGCCTTCCCGGTATTTCACCTTGTAATTACGATCTAAAAGTAACAAGCAAAAATTTTTTTAAAGTGACTTCAGACGTAAGATTTCTTGCTCTTTTCGAATCCAGTTTCAAAAATATGGGTTTCTATTTAAAAATTTGAGTTTGACCTTCAAATGACCTTCAAAATCAATGTCAAAGTCGGATCTGAATGCACAGCTAGTTGGCCCCCAGTTTTTTGAGCAACTTTTGTCTGAATCATTTTTTCGTAACACTCACGAATCTTGAGATATTCAACTGTACTGATTAAAATGGCCCACCTTGTACGTTAAAGCCAAAGAGATATCCTAAACCTATGATTAAAGCATACGAAAGATGGGCAGTGCGTCCTTCATGTTCTAATGTTCCGACTATACCATAATAATTTCAAGCCTTGTAACCACAGGTAAATTGTATTTAATCGTTAATGAGTAAATACAAAACAATTTTCGGACTTTTATCTAAAGTGATACTTTATCATATTTAACTTCCTTTCCGTTAATAACAAACCCTTGTAGCATTGTTGCCATCATTTTTGGCACACATACCATCTGCTGAAGTTTGTGAAGAATTTGCACAAGTTACTTCTTCTGCTTGTTCTTCTTCTTGTAAGCAATATTTTCCTTGGATTTTTCTTGCAATATCAAGTTTGTTAGATATGGACTCTTCAGTATAACTTTCTGTTACAGAGGAGCTCTTCCATCCGCCATGGCGTTTAGTGGTTGTAAGATCAGCCCCTTTATTGGCCAATAAAGTTGTCGAAGTGCGCCTCATACATTGGCCAGTATATGCTTCTGGATTTGAGATATTCAGGAATGAAGCAACCTATTGAGGCTACCTTCGTGAGTGTATTGATTCCAACAGGCTGAGAAGTACATTTTTGATTGATGTATCATAAAAAGAATCTGTCTTGTGTTAAGCGAATTGGATGCAAAAAAATGTATTTTCTGCATATTTCAACAGCATTCACGCAAAATCCCTCTTCTAATTGTAAATTTTTTTGAAATGCCCGTCTTGGTGTTAGATATTGAAACAAATGGATATCTGTCAACGTCCTGTACATCAGTAATGTTCAAATTCGCAGCATCGACAGGCACTAAAAATTCTTTATCGGAAGCCCCAGTTAAAAATTCTTCAATATGTGCTCTTTCCAATACTGCAGCTTTTTTGTTTTGGATCCTCTGAATTCACTCTTCAAATGAGCAGTAAGCTTGTTATATTTTCCAATATTTTTCTAGATCTTTACAGTAACCTTCAACATCGAATACTTCGACCACATACATGACATTGCATATTTTTTTCCAAATTTAAAAAATACAATAGCATGATTTCCTTATTTATTGTAATTACGCTCCGTTTTTGCCTTCATTCGTCAAATTTGGACACTTTTTCGTAATGTTCTCTGGATTTGGACAATTGCTTCTTGGCTTCTTCGCACAACATAGTTACTTTCTTACATTTTTTACCAAATTCAGATAAAACTGTTTATTAAATAATTGATAATAAACAAAGTACCATAGCAACCAGTAGGTATAACAAAGCCTACTACATTTCATTGGGCACTAAAAAATATCATGTGCGTTAGCATTTCCTTTTTATTAAACTCCATAAATAAGATTATGGTGTGATTATGGATAGAACGTTGTATTGCGTTCGTGTTTGAACAAACATTCTTGGGTGGATACAATTTTCCTGAAAACACTTAGATATACAATAATTTATTATGCCTGTTACATGATATTAAACAAATACGAAAAATTACAATCTTGGTACAGATTATCGCAGTACAACTTTTTTAATGGACGATTTCCCTTAGTGTATAAATAATGTTGAAAAAAATAAAGATTTATTTATGTGTTTAAAAAGATGAGAGGTCATAAATCGCGTGCCCCGTCGAACTGGAACAACACCGACAAAAACGCATCGGACAAATCGCATCAAAAATAAATCCACGCCGGTACTAAACACACTAAATTACCCAAACTAGTGTGAACATTAACATGAACAAGTAACTAGATAAAATCGCAGCGGCGGACAGCGATGAGGACGCATGAGTGGACTCTATTTCACGCACGGGCCGCCGGAATCCCTGATCCCTACTGCGCTCGGTCGCACTTGGTCGCCACAAATATGCTCAATTTGGTCACGGGATTAGCGCAAAACTGACGGTGGACGTATCTCAAAGATTTAATTACCGGGCAGCTCTTTTCAGCCACCGTAAGCCGTCGCGTAACACCTTTTCAACGAGCTCACGTCAACTTTGAACCAACTGATTTACAGTTTCGGTGTCGTCCTGACACGTTGGTTTTGTACGCAAATTTTTTTCGTATGCTCTATAATTATTATTATGTATTCGAAATACCTATAAACGTGACTTAACAATAGCAATACCTTATTTCTTGCCTACAGACGCCATTTATAACAGATTAACGGACCATTGAAATGATAAATCATATTTATTTCATACTAATACATTGTAAACAAATAATCCCTTAGTTATTGTAACTATAAACATGTTCATAACTCCCTTGGCAGTTATACTAAGTAGTTATAAATACTTAACTACCTCTAATGTATTTACAACAATAAACCGACAATTATCGAATTTTTCATTGCAAGAATTTTCCGTTGTCACTGCCTATGACTGTAGTAAAACATGAAGTTAATGTTTCACTTCTTTCATGTGTCGTACCAGCCAATATTCTTGTAGTTTTATTTTTCAGTTTCATGCTGTCGGCCAAATACCCTTCTGCTACCGTTAAATTTCTCCATCCACCATGCCTCCTCTTCAATGTCGTCATATTTGATCCTGCATTGACCACGGTAGTCGTGGAAGTCCTCCGCAGATAATGTTCCGTGAAAGCTTCTGGGTCTGACAAACTCAAAAACTAGCAATTTTGCTTGGCATTTTTCCTAATGTATTTTTCCCAACAAGATGAACGGGCCTTTCGCGATACGATCTTTCTGAACGCGATGGACGCAAAAACATATACTTCCTCACTAGACACAATGCGGATAACTCGTTTTCTTCTACAATTGTACTCGTAAATTTCATACGTATATCTGTTTTACTTTCCGGAACGTCGCCTCTATCTTCAATATGATAAATCTTCATATTCAAAAGTTCTTAACCTCCTTAGCCCCCGAAATAACCCATAACCAGAATCACCTGTACAATAGAGCAATAAGTGTGTAATTCTTATAGTTTAATGCATTACCTTATCTAGTAAATGTTCTTCATCGGAAGCATCTTTTAAAAATTTTACAATTTCATCCCGACTAAACACTTTTGACTTTTTTAGCTCATAGCCTTTACCTTTTCGTTTGAGAAACGCTTCCAGTTCATGAGACTTTCTCTCATCTGTATTATTATAAATTGTCATCATTAATTTTTACGTTGACCACAGGGAATTAGGACGGTACGATTCAGACTGTAAGAAAAATAAATCAATATCACTACTACTAGAACGTGGAAGAATAAATACATACCATATGTTGAAAATAAGCCAACATTATAGTTTTACTTATATTTTTGTTTTCAATACAGTTAACTTTCAGCCACTACAGGAATTTGTCATGTCTTTTTTATGCTTTGCTTCCAACTTTGTTGGTAGTGCGGCACGAGATTTCTCAGCTTTTAACAAATCACCTGACATCTCACTTATCTCCAGGTTTTCATTCATTTTCACAAATTAGTAAATCTGATATACTTTTACTTACAAACTTGTCAGTTGATATATCCATGGTAATCATGCCTACTTAATTATTACACAAAATTTGGTTTTCATATTTCATTAGTATGAAATAAAAATCTTTGTCTATCACGTGAGTTATTGGATATTAATAATCTCGGGCAAATTAACAATCTGCTGCCCTCGATAATTAACATCCTCATAACTCCTTTGTTACATAAATAACTATTACTTTTAACTGAGAATAGCAACCATAGAGAAGTGAGAAGTTTATTTATCTTTATAAAAATATAGCTGGGAATGCTTGTCCGTTTCGTGTATGCCATTCAAAACAAGGACTGAGAATAAGTATGTTTTCGTTTCCAAAGAATCCGGAGAGGTAAGTACATATACATTTATTGTGTTATATATATTTTTTAGAACACTATTATAAATATTAAATACTTAGTAATAAAAATGGTAACAAACATATCAATTCTAGTTTGGATTCTAGAACCGAGTAATTAAGTAAATAAAAATTGATATACTTAAATAATTTTTTGTTTATGCTGTGCAAAATATATATTTTTAAAATATGTGTAAATACATAATATATTATATGTCAAGTAAAATGTGTTTTATTAATTATCTTTATACTAAAAAACGAAAATGTAATGTTTTTAAAAGCTGATAACTCTAAAACGATTAAAGATACGATTGTCATTTGTCATATTTTGAAATAAAAAAAGAATATTTAAAAAAAATCCACAATACACAGGGCGTCCCATTAAAGAATATATTGTTGCTTCTTGCTCCCCTTAACATCTGCACGCCGTTGTGCTTCCATTAATTTATTAAAGGGTTACAGCTCTACAGCCTTTATTCGAAACTTAATTTTGTATCTCTAATAATAATGATGATAATAGATGGCTTGAATATAATCAATAATCCCGTACATAGTTCCGTTGCTTGAACTATTGGGATATGTTAAAGTTTTACTGAATCGTCTCCAGATAACTTTAAAATCAGTTATCTCGGTATATTTTTCAAATTTGGCACACTTGATTCTTGGTAAACTATTTCTCAAATTGCAACTCTCTGCGATAGCAACAGACATGAATTTTTGTCATTAACTTTACTGAAATTTTGATGACTTTTTCATAAAAACTCATTAATTATCTAAAAATTTAATACTCTTATTTGAAGTCGGAAAAACCAACCGTTTACGAGAAAATCGACATCTTATCAGTTGCGTCCTGGAAACATCAAGGAAGCTAAACCGACGACCAATGCAGAAATTGTTCTACCAAGGTTAAAATAAATTAGTTAATTGTCTAGTTTCACATGAATGCGTTTTTGCATCTTCTAGGAACGAAACATAAGATTTGAAATTACCGTCAACGCAATACTGAGCAATATTTCTATGAATCAACTGTTTTCAAAGTATACTTTGCTTACATCGTAAAAGAAATGAGAATTATCAGTATGTCCAAAAATTGTAAACGTCGATTTCCTCGCAAACGATTGATTTTTTAGACTTCAAACAAGATTATCAAATTTTTAGATAAATCATCAGTTTTTAAGAAAGTGTCATCAAAATTTCAATAAAATTAATGACAAAAATTCATGCCTGTTGCTATCGCGGGGAGTTGCAATTTTAGAAATGTTTTACCAAAATGTTTTAAAGTATTCAAAAAGTTACAGCCAAAAAACAAATTAAAAAAAAGAAACTTTGAGGTTAAATAACTTCTCGAGAAAATCTTAAATGAACTTGATCCATAATTTTTTCGAGTAGTAGCACCTAGATTTCTGCGCGATTTTTTTTCGGACACCCTGTACATGGTAACCGCTTTTGGAACAAAACGAGCGGGTCTAATAAAAAAATGCAGTTTGAAAAAGGAATGGTTAAATATGGCAAAAGTATTTCTATGTGCGCCATACAGCTTGAATTATAAACTCCGAACAATGTCCCTATTGGTTCGTCCTTTTATCTTTTTTAAAATACTTACATGACGTTAGCATCAGCACAATGCGTTTCATGTGCTCACAAAAAGCCCGGATTATACATTTACCCGTAAATGAAATGACGTTATATTTATGATTGCCTATGCAGTGATAGCATAATACCCCGAGAGTTAAATAAAATATAGACAGGTACTTTTTGCGACAATGTAGCTTATATGTGCCAATAACAAAGTAAAGTACGAGGTAAAAGTGTGCTGTATAGTTAATATCGTCCAGTGTACAATGTTTCTTTATGGCGCCAGTTAATAAATTGAAATAATGAAAATCCAAATACTCGTTTAATGCCGTACGTGTTAACGAACAATATACTATAACTTTGATGAACAGAGAAATTATATGTCGCATAAATGCGGGCGTTGAAAATTTAGTTATTGAGACTTTAATGGCGCCGTAAAAAGTATTTCGAATACGGATCCGATGGAATTAAGTAAGGCGAGCGAGCGCTTTAAATGCATTTTTACTATACGTAATGTCGTATAAGTATACAATATGAACACATTTATAAACAAACGTAGCGCACGGTTTTATTATGTTATATGAAAAGTTTTTATATGCTGCCTATTGGATGTTTTCCATTACACGGCGGTGATCAGAATTGCAGACCATATCCGACTTTATGAGCCCCGTTCGGGCTGTATATTGCAACAGAGAACATTATAAAATGTAAAAACTACCAACAATGTATTTTTTTGTTAACTGATAGACCGACTCCGAAACTTTTATTGGGCATAACAAAGGCAATAAAATATTTCTATGAAAGATTCCACGAACATAATAAAGGTAGATTTCTAATTTTGTGAATTATTCTTTTCTGATACCTACTCACCGGAGCAATATTTCGTTGCGGAGATATTAAACTTTTATGATATTTTATATTTTATTCACGAAGCTCTCAGCCTTCCTTCGGAATTGCATAACTTTAGTTAAATAAATGTTCCTTTCAGACATAAATTAAAATACTTTTTAACTGTGTTTTGCTACTCATAGAAAGTATACCTTTATTTTTAGGTGAAATATTATATTTCTTACTTATTACCAACACATCTCAAACCCTTTTATGAGAAAACTTTTTACATTAGTTAAATTTCTTATTTAAAACTTTTCACCACTCAAGTTGTATCTGCTTTGCAATTTATATCTTGCTTTAAAATATCGTAATGCCTTACGAATAAACCAACAATATCTACCACTCAGATATATCTACAGCTGTACCAACAATATACAAAAAAAACATAGTAAGCACAATTTTGAAGTGATAATGTCGTCGTCTTCTTCTTCTTAATCTAATCGTCTTTTTCTCCTACTAATCTTCTTATTCTTCTTGTTATACTAATCGTTTTCTTTGTATTCTTCTAATGGCATTAAAATATTTAAAGTGAGTGGTACAAACAATGCATTCTAATCCATAAAAGGAGCTTTGTCAATGTAATATGTTACTTCCAGCTGTAGCCAACAACTAGATAAAAAAGTACCAATATTACCAATTTGATAAAGACAGAATATACTCTTGAATACTCAAAGAGACACGGCAGTGACGGCAAACGGGATATATTTTGATAATACATAAAAATGACATATTTTACTCTGTTCGTAAAAGTGATACTTTAATTATAGTTTACTGAGTATTTAATATTAAAAGCCTCATTTTTTTAATATGTATGTAATTACAAATATTGTAGAATATTACCCAATGAATTTATTTCTTTCAATGAGAACTTTAAAAATGCCACTATTATATTGTTAGAAAAGGCGCACGCTAATGACTGCCGCATCCAACTACGTACTATCACCGAAGTCTCGTCGATAACACCCGATCGTACCGACAATTTGTATCTATTGTAGATACTTGTTTCGTTGTGTAAATTTACAGACAAAGCCTAAAAAGCTTTCTTCTAGAGGTTAGAATTCGCTTCCTTCAACCTACTTAAGCAGTTGATGTAGGTATGTAGTGATAAATGAAATAATGTTTTCATATATTTGAAAAATATTAAAAACAATTTTTCTTCGACTTCTTTTGTTGATTTTCAGCTGGTTTTTTTAACGTACTTGGATGTTTAATATCAAGAAATTTGCAAATATTGTATGAAATTGAAGCACAATTCTTTCCGGTTCTGTGTCAATTTGTCGAGCATGGTAGAAGCATCCATCGCCTGACTGTTGCCTTTAACATTCCTTAAAAATAACCATAAATCACTCTAGAACTAGTCAGAGGCCACCAGTCACAAAAAGCTATGCAATTATAACGTGGTTTGGTATTTCATTGTTAACCTAGATCAGCATTAATAAAAGCTGAGAATTGTCCTGTAACATACTTGAAACTTTTTTTGAACATGCCAATAGAACAGTACTATTATTAAATGACCACCATACAGACAAACATGTCAATAAAGACTACGTGTTAGCAGAATTACTAGCTAAATTTAGAAAAACTGGAAGTGTTCTTAAAAGAGAGCGAGAAGTTCAGCATGCTGCAGTCATGTTCATCCAATGCCAGTTGGGAACATATAACACTTTATTTATTTCCAAACTAATTTCTATCCCTATGCTGACCGATCACCAGTCTGATTTATATTAGCTTGCGATATTTCTCTATACCCCGTTTCAGAAGAAAAAGAAGAAATTATTTTTAATAATTATTTAATTAATTAAATGTGTCCAGGGATCGACAACTAGCACTGGATATGCTTCACCAATGAGGCGATACAAGTAGCAGTTTTGAGTCTACTCCATGCCATGATAATTGGCGACAGGCACAGGAATAAGTAAAGTAGTGTTCACATGAAATACTTCTTTTTAATCCCTATTTTATTTACACCGTTTGCTTTTTGAATGTATATTTTTTCTCAACGGAAACGTAAATCGCCATAACTATCGCTACTGGTCTGATGTCAATCCTAGACAATTCCATACTCTACCCTGAGAAATTGAAAGAGTGGGTTAGAATTTTTGACGGCTCTCTTGTTGCTCCGTTCTTTCTGCCTAGAAAGTTGGATGAAGATATCCATTGCAAAACGCCATAAAGCCCGGGATAACAGAGATAACTGAGAACGGAAATCACTATGACGAAAATCACCTCGTTTTTCAACGATGGAGCTCCTCCACATTATGCTGTACGTGTGTGGCAGTATATTGATATTTCTCGGTCGCTGGATTGAAACGAGGATTGACTGGCCACCTAGGTCACCGAATTTGTCACCCCTGGATTATTTTTAATGGGGGCATCTGATAACGAAAGTTATCAGAAATTTTACAAAAGCAAACGGTATTTACTTTGAGCATTTATTAAATTAGTTGTTCTAAAGAGTATACAAAATTCTATATTATACAATAACAATTAATAAAACCAAATTTTTCAGATAGTATAAACTTTTTTTTATTTTCAACGCTATTTCTTTGTTTAATCGTGTATAAAAAATTTTATCCTGATTCCATTTTTTAAGAAAGGTTATTTTTCAATTCTGTAGGCACAATTTTGCACGAAATTTCCAACCACATTCCAAAAATGATACAGCGTTGAAAGGAGACTTTAAGAATCCCTCAGATAAGGTACCACTTGACCCCTCATACCATTTAAGATTTTTAAAGAAAAAATGCCTTTATTTCATACAATACCGTAATTATAAACATGTTCATATCTCCCTTGGAAGTTATACTAAGTAGTTATAAATCCTTAACTTGATGTTAATAATATGGGGCAAATTAACAGTCCCTCGGGACTAGCGTCCCTCGGAATTGCAATTTATTGCCCTCGATAATTAATATCCACATAACTCCCTTGATACCCAAAGTGATCTCAGCAAAAATAATGTGATGGAGGGTAAGCCGACTAACTGTCAATTTGACGTGATTTGCTGGTTGACGGCTCTCTAAATTTGGTTTTCATATTTCATTAGTATGAAATAAAAATCCTTATATCTTTAAATCTTTATATATCACGGGAATGTCCATCGGGATTACAATCAGTTGCCCTCATAACTCTTGATAAATAAATAACCATTAAATTTCCTTGTTTCGTTTTCACTGGGACACCCTGTATATTACGTACTTTTTTATTTCAAATATTGTCAAGAAGCTTTCTTATAATTTGTATTACATTACATACAAGTTATAATATCTAGAAATTTCAATCATGCCTTCCTTATTATTTCGTATATGAACTTGCGTTCCTTGAGAAACTTCCGTCTTAAGTCCGTTCGTATCGGTGGAACGAGTGTTGAAAAGTATGTGCTACAAGCGAGCGACAGCTCGGCGCGGCGCGGCAGTTACCATCGCGAAGCAAATGAAGACGAAGTGGAAGCGATATGCCGGCGTCGCAATTCGACCGTCGAATTAATCAAAGTTTAAGCTCCGTAATAATGTGCAGTGCCTGTACGTCAGCATTATTCCTATTTTACAGCAAAACTCAATCAGGGACTAATATATTAGAGCTGTAAATTGGCAATCAATGTTTCCATGCATATGTATGTGTGGCAGAGTATACAGGTAGGGCCCCGCTCGCCATGTAATAACAACGCTAGATTGCATCGTATATTAAGCAACATCCAATATAGATAGGACAGTTTTAAAATCAAATTTTCTCTATCTATCATGTGTACGGTTTATAATTTCCAGCATTAATACAATGCACAGGATGTTAATCTGCAATAACCGTTCGCGCACTGGGATTTGCCCGATAACATTGCGATTCCGATTCCAAAGCGCGCTCGATTCTGATGCCTCCATCTATCTAATTTAAGGTTATAGTTTATTACGCGGATTTAAATCGAACGGGGGAAATTTTCACAAATTCGACGGCCTGCGCGATAATTAATACCTTCTCGGATCAAATTTACCAATGCAATGGATTCGCTCAGAATCTGATTTATATCAATATTGACTCCTCATTTTAGTCGCATGGGTTAACCCAAAGATATCTCTACCATCATGAGGATTAGACCAGAAGTCGAAAGATTTGTGCGGGAGAGGAGGCGGAATATTATTATTAAGCAGGCCATATTTGCGCCCAGGAACGACTTACTTTGGGAGGTCCTAACCACCACTCTGGAAAGCCAACGTTTGTCCATCCTACTACTATACCCGCAGAGAGCGTATCAATCCTCTCCACAAATATAGCTAATCTACGATCTACTGGCCACAAGATCGATATCGAACACTTGTACGGCAAAAGGGATAGCATATTTTTATTAGTTTGTAAGTAATCACCGTTTGAGGAAAATCAAGGAATTTTCATTATTTAGACAAATGTTCTTCCACTCTATCATATCCGTGGAAGAAGGGTGGCTACTTCCGCTCTGTAAGTAAAGCTGTTGCTCGACGAAGGAGATTGAACCCTCTGTTTTGGTAACTACAATTCAGATATTGACTTTTAAAATACCAAGGTTAGACCGACATTAATTTATGGTTCTTCAGAAAATAGATTTCGACCTTTTGGAGACGTGACAGAAACGGACTTTACACGTTTAGTATAGAAAGTCATGTAAACGAAATGCGAAAAAAACTGAAATCTAGAATTAAAACCATTTTTCATAGATGGGCTACTGCGTACATAGTACAAAATATCTTGAATTTTAAGTTAAATCCTAGGTTTGGTTCAAAGTTTGCTACTATTTTTTTTTCTTGTAACATAATTTTTTGACTGTTGATGCCTATAGGTAATTTGTGCATCTAGTGCAAAAACTATGTGTATTTGGTTCACAATTCACGAAGTTGCAACAAATATGCTTTTTACACATGTTCCACACAGCATATTTTTACGATCAAATTAAATTTGATTTTATTTTAAATTTTATTGAAGAGTATAATTTTCAATTTTAATATCGCAGTAAGAGTTGCATCTTCCATGGCGTTTTAAACTTAACATGTCCTGTCTTCGATTCCACAAGCAATGATGCAGAAGATATGCGAAAATAGTATCCTGCCTATTGCACTGGATTTTTAATGAAGTATTTTGCAATATCACTTGGAATTGTACTAAAAATATTTACACCAACAGGTTGAACTGAAAATTTTTCGTTATACCGCTTATTACAAATGATCGAGGTTTGTCTTGCTATCAGGAATTTTTACAGTTGTGATAGAATCCGTGTCATTAATATCATTTAATGGCAGTTTCTCTAACTCGCCTCTACGCCATACTCCTGCAATGCCAAATGCTGCAACTATCTATAACAGAACATAAGTAAACTGTAAAGTTAAAAATTAACATAATTTGCAAGTATTACCTTCATGATTAAATATTTATCATCTGAAGCTTGTTAAATTCCCGTCGGGTAAAGTTTTTGATTTCTTGGAGCGGTATCCTACCGACTTCTTCAAAAATGGAATTAATTTGGTAAAATATCGAATTTCCACAGTTTTATTGATTAAAAGTGTAGCCTTTAACATTGACCATATTGACAATTGAATTGAATATTCAATGAAAACCCCAATATTTTTTCTATTACGAAACCAAGTGTGAAAATAGTTCGGCCTGCTTTGATGAAATCTTCTTGCAATTTTGCATATCATTATAATTTATCATTCGGAATAATTTTTTCCAGTAACATTTTGTTGTATTTTCAACAGAAAAGTCGCTTTTCCTGAAAATCAAAATAGTTTTTACTTAATGCACTGAATATTTTAGATAAGATTATTTCCTAGCCACTTCAACGAGATGTACCTTTTTCAGATAAAACATGCAGGAGAATCGATTGTTTCGATACTCAGTTGGATATACTATGCTGTAAAAAATTTATGCCGTTTAAAAAAACATGATCTGTATAAGTGGCGTCCTCAACTAGTAATGTCAAAATTGGAAACATATTTGAATTTCTCGCTTCCTTAAAAAAAAACGATATCCAGGATGTATGCAAATATTTGAATTTTTTTAAAATTTATTTACAAATATCGAAAATAATAGCTTTTAGCTTTGACACCCAGTGTGTTTTTAACGATCAAATTTTGACTAAAGTAAGTTTGACTACACTTCACAATTTTGTTATATGTCCCATTCATTTTAGGACACCCTGTATAATTAATTCAATGTGGGTTATTTGATAATTATTACTAATTCAAACTTATATTAAGCAGATAATTTAGATTTTATGCATTTAATTATCGTCTGTTCTGTATTTGGTATCTAATACTATACTACTACATAATTCTATCAATACAAAAAATTGTTCTCAGACACTAAGTTAGGTGAAGCATGAAATCTTAATTTATGCATTGTAATTTATACGATGTGGGGGTTTGGCCATTGTCTTATACTATTCTTTAATCAATCGTTAGTGTTTTATGCTGACGAAAGCTGTTGACAATAGACATTTGTACTTTAGTTGATTAAATTTCAAAATCTAACAACAGTATATACATATATAAAGACAACAGATTTTTTTCAATACAATTAACTCTTTGTATAGGTTTCTTAATCCTGTAATTAGTATGACACATTTTTCAGCTGTAAATTAAGTTCATTTGTTTATTGATTTTTTTCTCAGGAGATGAGTAGATGTTTATATAAAATATTCATTTAAAGCTAAACGGTTCATTCATTTGACAATTAAAGTTGATATGTCTAAAATATAACGTATTTAGATAATCTAATTTGTTAAGGGCGCCGTATTCTTGAAATAGTGTTTTCTACAAATACAAGTAATTTTAGACATTTAAGAGCTGAATAATATAGAGTTTAGCAAATAACAAGAATATTATCTCATGCCACCTGCGAATATTCAAAGGTACCGAAGTAAAATCAATAATTCAACTATAGATGTAAACATTGTTATTTTTGTTTATAAGTATGTGAAAATAATTATTAAAATGTGGGGTTAGAATGACGAAATAGTGTGTGTCATGCAAATGCTTTTTAAAAGTTATTATATTATTTGAGGAAAGTTTAAATAGTAAAAGTATATAAAAAACATCAATAATTTTATTTTTGATATTACTTTTGCTCTACGTGTTTTATTTTTCGAAATTTCAGTACCTAAAAAACACCACAAATTTGATCATTTTACGGGGAGAAATACGGCGATCTTAAATATAAAACCGCTATGCAGCACCCAAAGATAGCACCCGAAATTTCCGAAGATAGCCGAATGACCATGGACGTTCGTTAACTAAGGTACAAAATATCAAAATGATATTGTGAGTTCCAGGGCGTTATCTCATACTAAGTAACATACTGGGGATGATTCTTAGTACGAGAGTTCTTCAAAGGATGCTTATCACTCAGAAAAAATATTATCAACTAGAAATGGGTCCCAGGGGGTAAAATATAATAGCATCGGAAAAAAATATTTTCCAATATCTCGGAAAATACATGCCCTTGCAACTTGTCACTTGGTATGTAGTTTCATCAAGGGATACACATGACGTAGAAAAAATATGATCGACTAGAAATGGGTCCCAGGTTTACCCCCTGGGACCCATTTCTAGACGATCATATTTTTTCTACATGATGCGTATCGTTTGAGGAATCCACATACCAAGTGACGAGATGCAACGGGATGTATTTTCCGAGATATTGGAAAATATTTGTTTTCGGGTGCTATCATATTTCACCCCCTGGGACCCATTTCTAGTCGATCATATTTTTTCTACATGATGTGTATCCCTTGAGGAAATTACATACCAAGTGACAAGTTGCAACGGCATGTATTTTCCGAGATATTCGAAAATATTTTTTTCCGATGCTATCATATTTTACTCCCTGGGACCCATTTCTAGTTGATCATATTTTTTCTGAGTGACCCCTTGAAGAACTCTCATACTAAGTATCATCCCTAGTATGTTACTTAGTATGAGATAACGCCCTGGAACTCACAATATCATTTTGATATTTTGTACCTTAGTCAACGAACGTCCATGGTCATTCGGCTGTCTTCGTAAATTTCCGGTGCTATCTTTGGGTGCTGCTTTCACACCGGTAAATATAAACAGGAATTGGGGTTTTGTACATTCTCTGGCAGTTGAAATGTATAATTATAAGTCAATATTATAGTAAATTTTGTATTTCCTAGTATAGATACATAAACACTACATAGTTTATTAGTTAGCGCAGCTAAATATTTGTTAGAATATCATTCGTAGTTGTTAATAGACATAATTGATTCATAATTTTTTTTAAATAATATGATAATATTAATATTCCTACGTCTAGTACCAACTAATTAGCAACGTCGAAGTAACAAAAAAATAGTATTGTCTATTGTAATTGTAATATAGAAAGATTTGCTTTATTATATGATCTAAGGATTTGGTTGTAAATCAGCTGTTGTATCAATAACATCAGAGGCTCCCTTGGAATCAGTACTTAGGCCTTTCCTAGTTGTTATATTTATTAATGATAATCTGAAACTTTGAATCCGTCGACAGTATTGAATATAAAATATACTTATATGCAGAATACGCAGCAATACTATTAGTTACATATAATAGATGCATAAGACCTGGATGCAATATTTCACTCCAAATGAATTTTGGTCCCTCATACTAAGAAAGCATTTAGTGTCCATAAAAATGTTGTGCTGCATAATGAAATCTTATTTTTTTACACAGATCCATATCTTTAGTTAACTTAGGACTTAGATACGAATATTGATTGGCAGACGCAGTATAAAAATCATATTACTAATTTGGACAGAATTCAAAAAACAAAAAAATGTTAAACATCTTAATTTTGTGCTTAATGGTATGTACTTATCCATCTCAGTTACAGTTAAATACATTATAGAGAATATAGATAAAAACTTAGATCTATATCTATTTACTGCTTTTTAATTTTCTTGTTATATAATTCTAATGCATTTTTTGTTTATATCACGAATGCATATGCTTAAATCGTCCACTATTTACAGAATGTAAATTACATATTTATAGTTGTAACTTTTCCACTAATATTGTAAGATGATTTACTACATATATATCATATTTGTGACATTTATTCAATTTGCATATACATATTTTTAAAATTTTAATGATTGTTTTATAAGATTGTTAATAATGTATATGTTAACCAAATAAGAAATAGTTTTATAATAATTACTGTAAAAAGTATTCCTGTACGTTAATGGGCAATTTTGTTACTCCCATTATCGGACTGTATTATTACTTGTGTAAACAATACTGCAGGAAACAGCTACTCCGCGAACTAATGCCTCGACCGGCATTGAATTACTCTGCAGTATCTGTGTGAACAGCCAAGAACCCTTGTCGGACACACCACCAGACATAGACTAATTTCGGGCTTGTTAGACCTCATCAGTATGCCATAGGTGAGATGACCGACAATTGAATCGCCCAGGGCGAGAGGTCTGCGTTAAGTACCTGCTGCAATGTAGGTCGCTTCCTGTAAGTCGAGCCGCTTAGACCGAGCAGGAAGTAAGCAGACCACTTATATCTCACCTGTATTGTTACTTATTGATGGTAAATTTTTAGCGTTTTTTAAATCCGTAATCTAATAACACTTGCAAGTCTCAAAAAAAAAATCCATCACTTTAAAGTTTGTATGATAAAATTGAAAATATTAATATTTTTGGTATATTTAACATTTATTTCAATAATTTTACTACTTTTTCCTTTGTAAATAGACAAGTAAGTACCAATAAATACATTCGGTGTTTTGCAGTTACACAATGGACGATTTCTAATATTTAGATCATTTTCTTTCTAATTATTTAAAATAGTAATTACTGTATCAAAAGCATAGCCGGTGTAAATTAAAAGATAAAATTGTACAGAAAATAAATTAGTATATAAAGCACATAACAAAAATACAGTTTTAATACACAAAATATATACCTATATTACCTAGGTGGAACAAAAATTAAATGAATGACTTAAACTCATTACTTAAATTCTGCTGGTATTTTATTTATTAGATTTATAACTTTTTTTTCTGATACGGAAATGGCAACACTTTTAATTTCCTGGTCTGGATGAACTGCCTTGGTCCCATTTTACTAGAATTAATTGCTTAAATAAATTTCAATATACAACTAAAATATTGTTATTTTTTACTGAAAGAACTATAAGAGGATGAACTAATAAAACCTACAAAAATGAAAATATTGAATGTTGTCAGTCGAAGTAGTTGCTTCCTAAAGAAATATAATAAAAAAACTGCACTTTATAAAATTTAAAAACTATCATGAATGGTTAATCAAAAACCGTTTCACTTCCAATGTGAGAAGAATTATAAATCGTCCTGGAAAGAGGAATCAGCCCTTTAAAATTGGTCGTGTTACACCCTTTGTAACATTTCCATGTGCGCATTTATATTTTAAAGACGGCCTCGCCGGTGTAATTTCGCGTGAAATTCGACGGGAATAAAATTCGCAGTCTATAAATTTGTATAATTTCAATCGGGCGTAATAGCTCAATAAAATCGGCAATTATAATAAATAATCATATTACAAAACCAGGAGCCGTCAGAACGGCGAACCGCACAACACTACCGTATTAAAATGACATTTGGAACTAAAATAGCGGCGGAAATCAAACAGCGGTCAACACTTTACGATAGTATTTCATAATTAACACACAATGATTGCATTATATCGATTGATCGAGCGATTGTGGGCCCGATGATCGCATTACAGAGAGTGCCGGATGGACCATAATCTCTGCCGGTAAAACAGCGATGATTGATGCCGCTAAACTCGCGCTATTTAGCGCCCACCCCGGGCTGTGCCACGGGCCGCTGTCAGATTAGGCTCAAAAATGATCAACGCAATCGTTGTCCGTGTGATGTTCGCGTGTGTGTACCTGTAGTCCAGCTATTTTGCGGGCTAGTGATATTACGCGCGTGCCGCCGCAACGGTTACCGCGAGTCTCGTTTTAATTTTCCGCAGAATATGTTTAAGAAATGTGACAAAAAGCTGCAATTTCAGTCATGTAAGTTATTTATCAGAAGTCTTAAACAGGTATTACCCTTAAAATCTTAAATAATAATAATATCTCTACCTCTCATTCTAATCACTAGGATTAGCTCAGAAGTCGGAGACTTGTGCGGGAAAGGAGGCGGCATATTATTGTTAAGCAGGCTGCATTTGCGCCCAGGAACGACTTATGTTGGTAGGCCCTAATCACCATGCAGGAATGAGGGAAGCTTGGAAAACCTAATTAGAGGGATGGTAAAATGTCAACCGTTATAACGGAGCTACAAAGTTGAAAAAATAAATAACATTTTCTTTAATATCTTTCGACTACCTACTTCTAGTTAATTTCATGAAATTTAGTATCCGATGGTTTCACTGAAAGTGAAATAGACCGGGGCACAAAAAAGTTGGTCGCTTGTGGCGTCCTCTAGATTATAACGAGAATAGGGATACGAAATTATACGAAATTTACTTGTAGTAGTCGAAAGATATTATCTATTTTTCGGCTAAGGCAAGTTTAGTTGAATCGTCTTATTTTGAGCCATACTGCCGTATAGTGGAGCTTTTAGAGACACCCTGTATAAGTATAGGATTCATAGTATCACATAAATATAAAAGGCGCTTAATCGGTGATACTTTAAAACATTTCAATTTATTTTATTCATAAATATAAAACTGAATATTGTTTAAAACGTGTTTGGCATAAAAGTGATTGAATTGAACGATTTATTAATGAAATTTATTGTTACATTGGGGTGCTAATAATAATAACTGATTTGTTTTTAATTGTGCTTTGTGCTGGTGACAATGAAAACTGTTGCGGTTATTTGTGTAGCACTTTCCAAACCGGTCTATTATTTCCGGATTGCAAATCTGAAATTATCCACACTGTCAATTAAAAGTTAATTTTCATTATAATATAATTTGACCTGTTACCGCTGGGGCACTACTTTTGATGGCGCGCTCTACTGAGGCAACTTCCAATGTAATTTAACATTCGGATGGCACTACCGGAATGTAATATTACATTTACGCAAGTTATAATTAATGTGCGCCATGTAACTCCTCCCTGCCTCCGTTGCACCAGCCGCCGCCGCCGTCTCACCGTCTCCTAGTGCGACCCGAGAAACCGCCAACACGCCCTACTCCCTGATAGCCGCACATTTCCTTTTCCGCTAACACAAATAATTTACAACATAGATATATACTAATATAAATAAGTATACGTTTGCCTAATAAAATATCTTGTAAGAATTTTAAGATTTAACTTTAAGATAATCAACCCAAGTATGTATTCCATTTTAGTCATAACATTTACGTTATTTCAAGGTTAAATTTTATATTTCATCACCTTAAATTTTCCCCCTTGTAACTGTTAAGAAATAACGGCGATGTTATTTCTTACACGTTATGTAGAATTGTTTGTTATTTGAATCGTGAAAATGGACGGCTTATTAAATTTACATTTAATTCGAAGTTTTATAAATGCATAGCGAATGTAAGTTAGTTGTAAAATTTAAATCAAACATCCAACGAAGAAGGATGAAAAATTTAAGTAATCAATTTGATTTGCCTGATGAAGTATTTAAGAAAAATATTTAGAACACAGCTGCTTTCTGCAAGTTCCTTGAATGCCATTATGCAGGTAACAGCCATGTGTATTCACTGCTTAAATGATTGTACACAATTCAATTATCTTATTAATTTTAATTATGATAAAACTAAAGCTGTTTAACTGTTCTTGATACAGCTTACTCAGTTTTTATGTGGTTCCTTGTTTGATAAGTTTGTGGAAACATCATCTATCTCTACCAAATGTTCGGTAACAGTGTTGGTTACCTGTGTAATACAATTACTAAAAGATTTTTGACAGTCGTAAATTGTAATTGTCACCAATACATGTCTGGTAACTGCCTTATGTTAAAAATAATAGTGTTGTAAATACTAGAACCAATCCACCTATCAAAAAATTAAATTAGTAAGTAGTAATTTTACCTTCAGCTCTGTCATAATACTTTTTCTCTCTGAGGAACTGTCAACAGTTGGATATGTTGAAGGTAGATCAACAAGTAATAAAATTTGCACTGGTGTAAAATTCTACGGATATTATTTTTCAACATGCAACGTTTTTAAAATGGAAGTCATGCTGATCTTTGCAGCTCCAGATAGTCGTCTTGAATTAGTTTATGGATAATCCGCAATCTGAACAAATATTTCGTCTTTTTTCTCTAAATTCCTGAACAGATTTTTTTAAATTGTTGATTATCAGGTTGCAATTTATGTCGAAATCCTCCCAATATTCTCGTTGCCCAGCACGTCCATTGAAATTTAATTGCCAACAGATAACAGGCATCTCTCATATCTGAATATGAAAAATTATTGTCTCAGAATTTTTCGATTTTGTAGAATTGATTTTTAACCAAAACTGGATAAATACATTACAATTAGAAATACTAACATAAATAATTGTTAAAATTTAACTTACCATTGCCCACTACGTTAAAATATTGTATGCAGCTGATTGCTGAAAAGCTATTATCTCGAAAATGATCAATTTCTAAGATTAATGACAAGTATACCTTTTTTCCTCAAAAATAATGTAGATTTAAGATTTTTTAATAAATAACGTGATAACATTAGGGCCAAAAAAGTAACGCTTTCCTTCCTAATAAGAATCAAAATAATAGCCTTGTGTTAATTTTTTAAATTTAAGCAATATGGCATATATCCGTATATGTCATAACGCTTCTTATGGCAGCTTTTTTAAGTATGTTCCAGTTCTCGATTTACTGCTCTTTTCAATTCATTTAAAAAAAACTACACACGCAGAGTACCTTGCTCTTTGGTAAACTTTAGAAATACTTATTTTGTGTCCTAAAATAAATATTGGAACATAAAATAGTTTACGCTTGTTTCAAAAAGTAAAATATCATTATCTCCAAACTATAATTTTGGTACTTAGCCCACTTATCGATTCTGTGCTGCTATTACAAAATCAAAATGTAATTAAAAAATGCTAAATGGCCCCTCAGTTTTACTTTTTTTAAATTTAGTGGAATTGGTCCTTGTAAATAGGTCATAACGTAAATATATTTTAAATCGGACTGTCTTACCGGGCGAGATAGGTATTAGTATTGCGATAATAGACTAAGTGGACAGATGACATAATAAGCCGCCACAATGCATAATTTATAGAAATAGCTTGTTTCCATTTAGGTAGCATATTCTTGGTACATTGCTGGTGCATGCTAACATTACATCGCAATATAACTAAATTAATATTAATTCTGTTACAAACAACAGTATAATGTAATGCCAGGATGCGCGAGCCCTACTCGCTAGTTCAATAATATAATAGAACACATAATGCTAATCGCATACCTGAGTATCGCAGATAGCAAACATGTCAACTACACAAAAGAGCAAAACATCCACGCTGCAAATACGCGAATTGTCAGGATTCATTGTATGACGACCGTTATAATAATATTTGATCTGTTTTTAATCCTGTTTTTGTTTACAGAGTTGAACACTATCGTTGTGCAGTCATTACGTCCAAATTAAAATTATCCCTACCAAATGTTCCACATGTCCACATATCTACAGCCCAGTAGATCATTTAAATGTTTCCATTTCACACCGATTCTGTATTAATATTTGAGTGGAGGTTTACTTCATATACTAATTAATTACAATCGTATACATAAGTAGCTACTTTTTATAAAATGTAGGTAATGACCCATGGAGACATACTACATTTTTCAATTCAAAATATTACGATTTAAGCCAACTTTCCTTAATAAATATAATATTGATAATAAGAAGATTTTTTGTAATAATTACATTGTGTTTGAGTATATCAACTCATTTGGGAATAGATGTTTTTGGATATGAGAAATTATAATTTTCGACGTATTCCTTAGAGGGCCTCATAAGGTAAATATAACTAAATTGTCGCATCTTAATTTTGTGTTTCATCAAATATCGAAACATCGAGGAGGATATTATTTAGTTCAGTGGCGGCCAGTACGATAAGCCAGGTAAGGCAGTTCCTCAGTAAAGATTTGAAAGTAACAATGAAGAATAACCAACTGAATATATTGGCTATGAAATTCTTATGTACGGGTGTATCTATAAATTACTGTAAAGACACAAATGTTACACCAACAATAGCATTAACGGCGGCGTGAAGGTACTTTTGAATTTGTCTGTGAATCGTAATAACGGCAATAACTAATATCTATGTTTATATATAATATAGTTGATTAAACTTAGGAATAAAAATAGATGGTAATACTCTTTTAAAATCCCAGTCACCTTTGTCTATAGTCTAAATAAGGATGACATGGATTTTGAGAGAGTATCGACATCTATTGTTTTTACTGCTAATTTTGACTGGTTGACTAACTATGTTATATATACACAAGTCTAATATGCAATAATGTGTACAGACAATCTTGAATACATCCATAAGCACAATAAGATAAATAAGGAAGCATCTGAGGCATGTCTCATACCAATAACATATAGGTAGGAAAGAGATGGGGAAATTGCGGGAGACAGGTCCTTCAGAGGCATGTCTCGTCTATGAGAGTGCAACAGAGACAATCTAATATAGTTTGCCATATTGTACGGTCATTTCGTGGTTCATTTTCCATTATTAATCAATATATTATATTTGAAATTTCAATGCACTGTAATTGAAATTTTATTGTCGTTTCAGATGTGTGTACCTACTCTAACTGTGTAATGTAAAATGGCAATACCCAGGGATTCAAGTGCCGCCGAAGAAAGGGCTAACGATATTATTAATTGTTCTATATTTATATTTTCTGATTTATCTATAAATAATGATTAAGAAAAATAGTTTCAAAAAAATGGTAACTCTAGTTTGTAGTAATAATATCTCTACCCCTCATTCTAATCACAGAGATTAGCCCAGAAGTCGGAGACTTGTGCGGGAGAGGGGGCGGCATATTATTATTAAGCAGACCGCATTTCGCCCAGGAACGACTTACGTTGGTAGGCCCTAACCACTATTCAGTGCAGGAATGAGGGAAACCTGGAAAACCTCATTAATTAGGGGGGTAGTCAAATATCAACCGGTATCAATCTCTCACATTGACCCAAGCTAAGATTCTTCCACCCTACCATACCCGCAGAGAGGGCGCCAAACCTCTCCACGAATATAGCTTATATACGGTCTACCGGCAGCTGGGTTCGAACCAACACCGATCTAGTCACCTCGATACAAGTACTGACGCCTTAAACCGCGCGACCACTGACCGACCAACAGTACAGTCTTGCTCTGCTTGTCTTACTAGTTTAAAAAAACACGAGCCACCACTGATTAGTTTAGATTAACAATTCAACAATTTCATATAATCGCTTGGAGTGTACGAAGTAATCGACCGTACTATTTGCAACGAAAAATAAAAGTTCGTGAAATATTTGGAGCGCTTTTAGTGAATAATGTATTAGCCGTAGATTAAAATCCGACATTAAAAGAAACTTCATTGTTAATGAGTTTTTGTTACCGTAAATATTACAAAATAAGCCCCTATATGTTCAATTATTCATGTATATTATGTTTGCATGCAATGCAGAAACCACGCAGGTGGTCTGGGGAATTAGCATTATTCCTCTGTGGTGAACTTTCTCTAAAACAATTGTGTTGTAATAAAGTACAAAAAATGCATTTGTATTAGGGTCGTAAAGTGCGCTCTAAGCCGCTCGGATGCATGCTTAACTGGAAGAGCCACATTCGCGAAAGAAAATCAATCTCATTGGAATAAATAAATCACATGCATCATCCATAAAACGCACTATAAATGCGCGATGTCAAACTCATGAATGTACCAGTTTCTATGCATTTGACAAGATCCAATATGCATTATACGTTACCAGTTTCCCATGATGGCTACATAAAACATTTATAATAAGGTTTATTATTTACTCTTAACTACTGCAGATTGCAGGTTCTGTCAAATGCATGTTAAGGATATACCTTTTCACCTCGCCTCGTTATTCGCTCGTTTATTTTTCTGGCTCGATTTCGGGGAAGTGATCGAATCAACCTATTATTCGAGAGTTGATGTGGTAATTACTGGTTTTAATCTTATAAACCACCACTTGCAGTTAACGGTGGAAAAATTCCCAATGTTTAAGTTCGTTTCGAATTTTCGTTTTTTGGGGCCAAATAGACGGGTGCACTGGCACTAAATAACTACACTTTTAAATAAACAATCCCGCGAGGGTAACATCTTGCACTAATTTGCATTATCAGTATTATTGGTATTTACCAAGCGCGGCGTCGCCTCCAGTCCTGCGAATTCGTAGCAGGATCAAACGGCTTATTAATATTGCTACATTTTGTAATCGCATCTGCCCAGGTGCCCGGTATATACTATTATTTTATAAACAAACACTTGCAAATGTATAAAATTACGGCGACGTTCCTTCGGCTTCAGGTTAACTGATTATAGGCCTACGTTTGATATAATTGCCGAATATGTAACTCAATATTTTTTCATTTTTGAGGAAGAATATTCTGTATTATACATGACCCTTTTAAAATATGGTGACAAATTGTGTCTTATATAGAAAGTTAAAAGTATTCAGGACTGGTTTTACTATAAATCTCTACGTAACTATACGGTAGGGGCAATAAGGCGTGAGAGCATTTCTTAATGTTCAAATAAATAATCCAGATAAAAACAATTGAAGGAACCTTTAAAAGCAAATAAAAATTCTGAGATTCTAAACCTGAAGAAATTAATCAGTAATTTTAATTTGCCTTCGCGTCCACAAATAATTGCCCAAACACTTGTGAATGGTATTAAATTTCTTTACCTAAATCATATCTTTACAATCGTCATCAAGTACTTACAATAAATGAAAAATTCTCTCAGGTATTGTTGAAAATGCTATTCCAAACGTTGCCACTGAAACGTTGATCTAATTGCATGTGGATTTTGTAATGCCTAGATATGTTCATTATGAATATAAAGTTTAATCCTGATATTTAATTTTCTTTCAATATTATATCCAAATAAAAACTTCATAATATTTTATTTAGCTTTAGTCTTGTGCGTATGGTATTGATAATTAATGATATAATACAAGTAGTTGATAAAAATAAAGTTAGGACAATGGTACTTTTGGACTATGGTCGGTCGACACCATTAATTTCCATATTATTTTAGCTATTCTGAAATTCTGCGGGTCCACAACTGAAGTTTTTCCATTTATTTAGTCTTATTTGCAAGGTGGGTCTCAAATAGTAAGACTATCTTATAAATTATCTAAGCCTAGAACCATATTCTCAGATGTTCCCCAAGATTCCATATTAGGGCCAGTACTATTTAGCATTTACACCAGTCAGTTTGTCAAATATATTAAGTACGTTTTTATTTATATGTACCCTGATGACACCCAGTGTTACTATCCCTTTAATGTTTAAGATTGTATCGCAGCTCATGATAAAGTTAACACAATATTCAGGATATATTATCATGGTCCTAAATCCAAGTAAATGGGAACAAATTTACCTATGTCTGAAAGCACCAAAAAACTCGGAATAATTTTAGATAGATCATGCGATTTAGGGAGCAGATAAGTAAATTTATTCAAAAATCATACATGACATTGCAGCTTTTGTCACCGCACAGAAGTTATCTTAGTTACAGTACTAAAAAGAATTATGTGCAACCTTAGCCTTAAGTAATTTTAATTATTGTGTCTTGTTTGGATCAAAGTTGTAGTGATCACATACATCGCGTTCAACATATTTCACAAACTTTCAGATCTGACTGTAAATATGACAAATAAGAGACGTCATGCTACATACACTTTTCACAAATTGTTACTGACAAAAACTCCTTATCTTCATGACAAAATTTTATTTAGAAGTAATGTATACAATCTAAACATTAGAACCAAAGGATTGTTAAGTTCTCCCCCACACAAAACTACCTTTTTTGAAAGAAGCTTTACATATATATAAACTTTATAATAATGTGTCTCCTGATGTTAAGTTATATTCTATGATCAAATTTAAAAGTTTTACAAAACGTGAACTTCTAATAAGACAAAATTTGTTGTTTATAGTTTGTAGTAATATTACTTTATTTATTTATTTACTTATTTCATATTGCAGCTATATTATTCCATTCAATGTGATGCATGTGTTACATTTTTTTAGTTATATATTTTGTGATTTTGAAAATAAATGCATTTATTATTATTAATATTAACACCAAAATGCTTGAGTAATGCTGGCGTATGTTAAATAATCACTTTGTGCATGTTTTGAATTGTTGTTTGGAGGAAGGATATTTTCCTGATCTTTGCAAAACTGCAATCGTTAAACCCCTTCCATCTTCGCTCTATAAGTTTAATTCCAGCGGTATCAACAGCTCTTATTCTGTTGGATTTTTCGAAGGCTATTTATCAGAAATTAAAAGTTAATATGGGACTGATCTTACATCTTTAAATTTCTTTACCTAAATCATATCTTTACAATCGTCATCAAGTACTTACAATAAATGAAAAATTCTCTCAGGTATTGTTGAAAATGCTATTCCAAACGTTGCCACTGAAACGTTGATCTAATTGCATGTGGATTTTGTAATGCCTAGATATGTTCATTATGATTATAATTTATGCCGTTCCTAGTAAAACATTCTTCATCAGATCACATGACATGCGAATCGCTTGCACATTTTGTTGATGAAACGAATGTAATATTTCTCTGTTCATTATACTCCATACAAAATTCGGTGATAAATGAAGATTACTTGTTATACGCCGACCACTAATTGAAGAGTTGTCAATGACAGAATCTATTATTTTTTCTTATTTTGTACATTTACTTCAGTAAGACGAATGGCCTTTTTGGAGCGAGGTTAGCTTCTTCTCGAAATCTACGAAATAATGCACTAGTATGTGTGGACAGATTGATGTCTATTTGAGTATCTTCGTCGGTATTCTCGGGTTGTTTGTCTTGCGTTCAGATTGGAATATCATTATACAAAGATACGTACTCTTCAGTTGTAAATAAACGCATTTTTATTTAGCATTTTAACGTTACTCATCAAATGAGTTGTTATAGTAACTATAATTTTTATTTATCAGGTTACTTTGACTGAAATATGAAATTATATTTTTTAAAATGCTTGTAGTTTCTAAACAAAAACATATCGAACCTATGGTCATATAGGAAAAAATGTTTGACATTAATCCAGCTGCCAACTGCCAAAGGCATAGAGCTTGTAGAAAACTCTATACCCAACAAACAATTAAAGTTAAAATTACGTTAACTTGACCTCTGAATTGGTCAAAAACTTTTCATGACCAATTCCGTATAAGGAAAGTTTACCTATATTCGTTGGCCTTTTTCCTTATGTGGGGAAAAAGCTAAAGTAATATGGAAGTTGGTCGGCAACAATTTTATTCCAATAAGATAATTGGACCTAAATGAAATACGGACCAATTTTATGTTAAAATTTCAAAATATAAAAGACATTATTACCAAAATAATAATATACCCTAATTATGCCCTTTATGACATACTTTTGCCACAGAGAGACAACATTATATTTTTGATTTTATACATTCTAATAGCGAACTGGGATAGGAAGAAAAAGAAAGACTATAAGTCAGGCTACTAAACTACAAGTACAGTAGGAGTTAGTATATTTATAGATATTTAGATTTTAATATAATAAAGTCTGTATTTTTAGTTTCCATTCATCAAATTGTACAACCCAGGAAATTTTTTCGTATAATGTCATGACCAAACTTTCATAAAAATAACGCGCCTTATAAATATACATTTTTATTATTGCTTTTTAATAATATTACTATACTGAAAAATAACCTAAAATAAAAACTGAATGTACTTCGTGATAAAATGTGTTTAATAATCTTTCGTCATAAATGTATTAACTAATATTATCTGTATTAACATTTTAATGAGTAATCAATTAGAAATAATGAACAAAACATTTAGTGTTTATTACAACATGGTCGCTCAAATAAAATCAACTTTGAAGTAAATTTGTCTGTAAGTTTTAACCTATAGGGCAGATTTCCTATGCCAATGTTGACGTCACAGCAAAATATCAACTTTGTGGTTGAGATTTCCTCCAAATGAAGATATTTTATGGTAATTTATTACCAATTAAATTATTACTAGGTACCTACATATAAAATTTTACTCTTGGATTTATTTGTGCTTGAAAATTCAAATTAAAGCCAATAATATTATGTATGCGTAATAACAAAAATAAAATTAATATTTTCGAACGGAATTCAATTCGAATTTCAATTCACGTGCACTACTGAATTCATCTGACACGATAGCAGTCATAAGAATACTTATATATGAAGTGTTTATTGATATATTATCATTAGATTGATTTACATAATATGCAGTGTTGGCTGAAATTCTTTTTTTACAACTCTGTAATATTGTGTAGGGCTTGGTTTTCACTGCAGATCGCCAAAACACAAAACAATTTCTACGCGCTATTACATGAAGATCTGTCGGAATACATATAACAAGAAGCTTGTTTCCTAAAAAACCTTTATGACACAGTTACGTCGAAGTATTATTAGCAAGTAAATTTGTACCATAATATAGAACAATATTTCTATTAGGTTAAGTGAAATGGTTAAATATTCTTTAGAAATTATCAACAAAGTTGAAACTAGGTTGATATTGTAATAAAAATAGAACTTAACCAATTGAAGGATTTAATAGGGCAAAATAACTAGTTATTACCTTATTTTTAACTACTAGTTGAAGACAAAATAAGTTTTACAATTTCGTAATAAATATGTAAATATTTACTTATTGTAATAATTTAAAAAATCCTTGGATATTGAAGACAGATTTAAGGCGAAATCAAGTAAATTATAACTTCGTCTTACACGGTATTGGAATGTTAGCATTGGAAAACATAGAATAGGTAAACAATATGTAATTTCGAACTGTATAAATTGACATATATATCATTTTACTTAGAAGTCATTATATTACTCTTAATTAACAAATTGTTTACTAAAATTTTAGTATTATAAGATTTTGTAACATTGAGGACTATTTTTATGGAGGAAAGTAGTAAATAAATTTAGAATTATTTTTCTTGTGTAGTAGTCTATTAGGCTTAAATTTTAGTTGGGTATTGGCTACTAAAAGTATTATCATAAATATTATTAATTCTAATAGACTACCAATAGAATTAGGATGAATAAAATAATGTAAAGGCAGTAAGTTACACAGCTACATATACAGGATGTGTATGTACCATTAATAGGTATTAAATAATTTGAACTTCTAATTAGTACCTACTTAGACGAAAAATATTTCTAATATTATGTAGAGCAGCATATTTCTAATATCATGTCGAGCAGCATCCAAGAAATATTCATTCAGCCGTTAGAGGTACAAATAAATATATCCATCTGTATTTATGAAGACCGTCCTGATGTATGGCCCCTAAGTTATTTACAATGTCAGGTGCGTTCGATATGCGAATTTCGAAACACCTATATCATTGCATTAAACTTTAAATATACTATATTTTACTGTATTTGACATTAAGATGTATAACCTCCCAAACATTCAGCGTATCTCACCTGCTTTCAAATATATTATCTCTGTATACGTTTAAGTAATCACATCCGTATTAAATATGAGCTTAAAATGGTGTGCCAACCAGCAACATTTTCAAGCAGAAGAAATTAGGTTCTTATTTTTATTTCTTGTTGACTTATTACTTCATTTTCCATCCAATCAACAGACCTAAGCGATAATTAAAGTTGTACATGTTTAATAATTAATATGACAAATTCAGATGAATGAAATTAAGACTGCAATATGCTATTACCACTATCATATTTTTGTTTTGCTAATCTATTATTAAACATTTTAAAAAGACCTACCAACAAAAGTATTAATCAGACAATTTTCCGCTTTAATTATATTGTTTCATATATATTGCACACTAGTAGCTTATCTGTAGAAAAAATATGAATTCAGTGGCTATGCATCTCTAAAAGAAAAAAGACTGATTCAAGTTGCATCTAAGCCTGATCATTTCTGTTGTTAGTTATATAAATACTCGTGATGGAATATCTGGAGAGGTCTCTTAATATTGTACATGTGAAAAATATAAGTTGTTAGTAGGCATCGAGTTTAGTAAATAAGTGAGAAGTAGATGGATACATGTGTTTGCAATAATAATGACACTCCCTCAAAACAGTTTTTGAGCTTCTGGAAGTCCTGAGTAGAAATTTAATTAAATCTCCTAATGTTAAAAGTTGAAAGTAGATTTCATTACAAATATGATTGTGAGCAGTAAAAAAGAAATGGCAAAGTTTATTTTAAAGAGTGTCATTATTATTGGAAACGAATGTACTTATTATAAAATTTATATTAGTACAATTTTGCTTTCTTAAGAAGTTATCGCGAGAAAGTTCTGTTTTTATTTCATTTTTATTACGATAATTTTCTTATTTGTTGGGTAATTATACAGGATGTCTCAAACTTGATAGCATGGGCCTACTGTGAGGAAACAAAAAATTTAAATAAAATTTGGGACATGTGGTGGTTAAATGGGATGAAGTTAGCACCATCTTCAATCGAAAGTATTATCTTTGGAATTTCACTAAAACGACTAATGACGTCAGCAATTATATTTTTTTCCAGACACGTAACCAATTTATTTTCCTGTTAAAAAGCTCCTTTTTTCTAATAAACGTATATAAGAGATTTTTTTTTGTATTACTTCCCGTTTAAATGTTATAAGCAATATTGTTCTAAAGAGTCTCAAAAGAAATACCACCTAAAAAATCACATTGGCGGCGGAAAGATCAAGTAGTCGTTGAATGTTCGTTGTTTAAAGTGCGTATGTCATTAAAAATAAATAAACGGATTAAACTCGATAATTATTTAATACAGTTAAAACAAAAGGTAATGATAACAATAAAAATGAGGCAAACGCCCTCATACTACATACATATTACAATCTATTCTCTATATGACCTCTCATTTGAAGGCATAGCCAATCTTCGCCTGACTTCTTTGTGGGCTACGTTTATTAACATTTAACAAACCCTGTTTGGCAAACCATTACTAACAAACCGATTTCGTCCGTCCAGAGAACGTACCGAAAAAGGTTCTGCCAACAGTTTCTAATATTTACTACAATTTGAGGTATGAAATTAAGTCTGTTTCCAATGTAATGCTCAGACAAATACTACAAATTGTGAATTTTGTAGTCATGACACCCATTGGTCTTTAAAATTATCCAATTATCTAATTCTTCCGAACAGAAAATGCATATTTATTTCATCGCAAGGTCGCCTCCAATCTTGTTAAGGTTCTATGGTCAGTCTATGGAATGAGGCGCTCTGGATACCTTTCTTGATACAGCTCTTCTTGATTTTTTTAAATATTGTCTTTCTTTCACGTTGTCATATTTATCTGTGGTGTGTTTCATTCTGTTTTATAAGAACAACATTACTAACATAACTTTTTGAATTAATAATTTGTTAGAATTTATGTATTAAAATGATGTATTTTAGCGGCGTGCAACAAGTATACCTTTTCTAAAATTAATCGAAGGCTGTATTCAAAATAACTAATCATTTTTCAAAAATCTGAAGCAAATAATATAGACAATGGCGCAGGCGCTCCGAGCGCCCTGTAAATTATCTTACAAAAAACCTTCTTTTCTAAAAATTTAGTACAATTGCCCAAACAAACAAGAAAATTATCGTAAAAAAACTATAGATTCTTAAGGAAGCAAAATTGTACTAAGGTAAGTTCATTTAAATCACATTACTTTTGGCCTAGTTAGCCTTAAAGCATATTCTTTATGGAACACCGGTATAGTCCCACATATTAGTTCTCCTGGTAGCTGATATATTATTTCGAGGAATATTAACTAAGTTTTTGCCAGACTTTGACATCCAAAATTAAGAAATAAATTACTACGTGCCTCCAGTTAACTGTCGAAAACTTGATAGCATTTAAATTACTTCGGAAAGCTGACGAGCAGTTAAGCAGGCTCGTCACGTCTGAAAATTAACGATTGGCCATAAATTTAGGGAGTACATCTCTGCGTACGGCATCATCCCCCTGCTAAATAATGAACTGGCGGGGTTTACATTCATACAAGTTTTATCAGCACGCAGATAGATGTATATATTATACATGGCCGATGTAAACAGGCGCGTTGTATGCGGGGGTCACCGCAGTGAAGAGCCCTCGGCGCGAACGCACTTCAGGCTCATAAGCAAAATACTCCCCAAGATCCCGACTCCCGCTACACGCCGTCTCCTTCTGGGGGAAATGGGGTCATCTGATACACACGTATCTATCTAGTATTTTTATTGTCGCAGTTAGCAAAAGAATTCTCTTAGAAATATTCTCAAAAATCAATTTACAAATTGCGACGATTCGATTTATATTTAAGTTATATGTATTCTCACTGATACCAAAAACTTAGGTATGCAAATGAACAATTTCATAGACAAAACTTTATCCCATAATTATCTGAAATAAAAATTAATAACTGTGGGAACTCGAAAATTCAACCACAATAGATGAGATCTGATCTATTTCTGCATTTTTAGGATTGTTTCTTCCTTTAAATTCAGTCAAATATCTAACTATAAAAATGCCAAGTAAGTTTAAACTAGGCATGACATTTACCTACTTATACAGGGTGTTTCATTATATATGCGCAGGACTTGAGGATGTGATAGCTCGTTCAAAAATTTGAAAAAAAAGTTTGTATTAACTAACAGGGTGTTGAAATTGTAAACAAAATTTCCTTTTTTGCGAATATCTCCGGAACCGTTTATCGTACAGAAAATAGCTTTTATAAGCATTTACTACTCATGCTCAGCTATGTTCTGTGCGAGAAAATTTTTTTTTCATAGTCATAATTTTGAAGGGGACGTGGGTGTTTTCCCCCCAACTTCTACGCCACTGGAAAAAGTACGGTTTTGCGCCCATTTGAACCGCTACACAAAAAATATACTCTTGGTCATAAGCTCTAAAGTTGACCGTTTTCGAGAAAAATCTACTTTTATGTAGAAAAACATGGTCAATTTTTTGAAATAAAATTTTTATATAACTAAATGTATTATAATTTTTTTCAAGTAGGCTTTAAATTTTAAAACAAAAGCTACTTCCTGTCAAAATAACAATTAGTTTGTACCTGTGAAAATAAATTTGTATTACAAAAGTAAAAATGAATTACACAAACGCTGAAATGTGCAAAATGCTCACGCAAACAAAACAAAAATAACGCGTAGGTAGTTTCTTTCTAAATTTTAATGAAAAATAAAAATAACTGAAACAGGAAACTTCGGTAAAATATTTGGCGCTATAGCAGATGACTTACACTTCTAAATAAAATAAAATGGAATATTCCACCTGCCAACGTAACCAAATTATAAAAAATCACATAAAACTAAGCCTACTTTCTAAAAAAACAGAAATAAACAAAAACAAACGTAATAAGAAATAACTTTAAAAAAAATTAAAATTCTTATCTCTTAACCGTTATTTTTAACTGGAATATTAACTACCGGCGCCCATGTCTTTATGTAATCGTTTTTTATATATTTTTAGGTATTAACAATATTGTGTGAGACTAACTACTCTGCAGACTAAAATCCCGACCAGCATTGAATTACACCCACAATATATACCTATATACCCTTTATTATTAGCTTTTGCAACTTTTTTTTTACTGTATTGTAAAGATATTTTAAGCTAATATAAATTAATTCTTCTACAATTCCTACCAATAAAGTCATATGTATGCTCTCTTATGCCAACTATCTAGGTATATGCTAATGAACAATTCCATAGACAAAGCTTTATTCAATAATTATCTAAAATAAAAATTAATTTAGCTAAATTTACTAACCTGTTTTTAACAGTTCGTAATATTGTTACGGAAAAACATAATAAAAACTTTTTCAAAATTCCATACATAGAACGTCTTTATGAACAGATAAGAAACAGTTTAGTTTAGTAATGAAAACTGTAAAAAGATTTACAACAAAACAAAAAGATAACACACCTAAAGAACTGTTATGTCATATATAAGATACCTTATGCGGATTGTGATAAAGTGTACATAGGTCAAACAGGAAGGTACTTCAAAATACGAATTTCAGAACATATACGCAGTGTCAAACAAATATATGTCACTATTAAATATTATTAAAACAACCCTTGCAGAACATACACAAACACATTTACACAATTTTAATTTTGAGGAAACTACAATTATTGGAAAACAAAAGAAGAAAGAAATGATTAACATTAAGAAACACACAAATTCAGTTAATAAAAATCAAGATATTCAACAATAAAATATTTAATTATTCTAATACCCAGTATATACAAAATCATAGCAATTTTTGATGTTTTCTTTTCCGAGTTTTATTTAATGAGAAAAGAGATGAAATAGGCAACACCAACCTTTCTAACACATTTTAGCGAATGTTCTTTAAAATTGACGAACTATTGTGTTCCTGTGCTGTTACATATACTATTAGTTTTCTACTTCAATTTAGACAAGTTTAATGAAAATCTTTATATTCTTTTTGGACAAAGAAAAACAATACACTACAGGTAATAGTTAGATTTTTTATCATTGTAATATTTTGTTCTTAGGTATGTTATTAATTAAATTTTGCCCACGTTTAATATTTTTACTACTATTTTGAGAACGAAAGCAGATAGTTTTTCGAAACGTCAATAATACGGAAGTGCGCGATAGTAATATGATTTTTGTTATTTTTTACTTAATCTGCTTTTTTCAGTGTGAGATTTTTTGGTTAGGCAAACTTAGTTTAAAAAATAACCCTTGACTGATTCGATCAATTTGGCGCAAGGGCTTATTTAATTAATCTTTATTTTTTTTCAGAAGTGTGGCAAAAAACCCAATAAAACTAAAGAAAAACAATTTCTTTTAATAACCAAAGTAATAATTGCAATTTTAATGTGTGTAATGTGATTTTTTTGTTTTTTTTTTTATATCATTATCTTAAAATATTTTTATAAAAGTCTATACGACTTTTATAAAAATATATAAACGTTGAACCCTGAAGAAGGCCCAATATAGGCCGAAACGTTGCCAGTATGTAAAAATTGTTTTTCTTTATAATTCTACTAACCTATCTACCAGGCAATAATTTCCTCTACATTAATATTTTATTTGGATAGTATATGTAGTATCTTCTGATGAGAAAATTGAAATATAGGAAATGGCATGTTTGACTCATATTTTATTTCAAGCCTTTTCGGAAATTATTCCTCATTATTTCTGTTCAACGTATGGAGGTATCTTTATTTTTTATCAAACAGCGTTCAGAATTGCGCGAATGAAGTAAAATACTATTGCAGTCTCCCCTACCTTAGCTCAAAGGGAAAAATGCACTGCTTCCAGCTAATTTGGTAGCAATCGTGCGCGTAAAGAAAGAAACCCTACAAACACTATTAAAAATGTAACAATAAAATATAGCATAATAATTGTCTTCAAAGCTTTGAAACGTGCTTTTAAACATCACACAGACTCTCAAGCACCGTACATTCAGCGCAAATTATATACTAGAATTAGAATTACATATGCTGTTTTCTTGAAATAAAAGAATGAAGATTCCGTTATTTCAATTAAATTTCTTTGTTATACCTACGCGCAAAAAACTATAAAAGCAGCACGAATTTTGCACGAAGAATTTCAGAAGTGCGCCTTTCTTTTATACTCTGGATGGCTTACATCAAAAGTTTTATTCATAAAGGAAGGGGAGTACGAATATATACCTTTTTTGTATTTCTCTGCGATCTTTTTCCGGTTTTAAACCAATAATATAAGGTTAAAAGTGGAATAGTTCTCTGGTTTTCTCATTTTATAAAAATTTAGATTTGATTTATACCAGGGAAATATTTTATATGAAAGGTATTATTATGAAATACGAAGATATACAGGGATACTTAACTGAATTTATATTTTTACCCGAAGAAAATAAAATTTTTAAACAGATCATATTTCTCTTAGTCTTAGATGAAGCAGATTAATGAATTAGTTACAATAATAATAATAATAATAATAATATTGTTATTATTTTGGTATTTTGTAGTGTGCGCGTAGCATCATTTTGTGGAAAACGTAATTTACTGGCAGAGTGATAAAACAATAAATTTGTGTATGTTATTATAAGTGTCCAAAGAATGTAATCAACATTCGATGAAATACACAGAAGTATCCTTGTAATCATCCCTTTGTACGACGATTTGTTTTTTAACACAGCGAGCACATCATGGAGGCAAATCACGAATGGTGGATATAATTTTGAACATTATTTACTATGCGTGTACAGGACCGCCTTATATAATTTAAAAATTGTTATGACTTTTTATATTAACATTTTATTGAGCTACATTTGCATACCACTTGCTTGCTCCAATAAGTAGACGTATACTAAAATAGCTACCCCACATTCAAAATCGCCCTGTATACCTATTAGCCAGAATTGTTTAGTTAGCTTAGTTAATTGAAAGTTTGGTTTACTAATTATACAGGGTGTGTAAACAAACATTTAAATTTATTTTTTCTGACTAAATGTTTAAAATTTAATATGAAAATATATAATGTCTAAAAAATTAAACATCTCGAAAAAAACAATGCAGTACACATGTTTAAAATAAAAGAGAAATTTGCAGGTGTCTTCTAACTAAGAGAAACCCCCAATTTGACACAATAACTAAAAAAATAATTAAGTAGACTGATATTTAATTTATAAATTGTATTCAAATTTAAATTACATATTAATTTTAGCAGCTTTGTTAGAATTTAGTAGTATTTTTATTATTGGGTCACCTTGTAAAACAAAAAATTAAGAAATCTATAAACTCGGTATTAAAAAGACTAAAAAGGTACTTACCTAATACGTAGGTATGTTGTTTAGTTTTAAAGATACGTAGGTACTTATATATACATACCTAAGTAAAAATGAATAAGTATATGTCGCGCTTTATTGCGTTATGCCATAAATTTCGCGTATTGGAATTCCGGTGTAGCTAATAAATAATTTATCTGGGCATTTTATCGCGCTGGACATCTGGGTGCAATACAATATCTAAGTTTTGACTGTTTTCGTTTTGTGTCTCTAATGAAACCTTCAATATTTGAATTTTCCGTAATTGAAATAAAAACCGCAATTCTAATGACATAGTTGGGAGCGCCATGCGGTAGGAGTCAGTGACGTCATACAGCGGTTTATGCAGGTTCATGTTCTCAATGAACCAAAAAAAAAAAACTAAAATTCTAAAAAACAAAAAAAAACATGTTCTACCCAATTTTTTCCTAGTAAGGTACTTGTACCAAATAAGGCCAAGCTCCTAATAAGGCCACTGTCACTTTTTGACAAACCAATGTGTTTAATCAAAAAAAAGTTTACAGTAATTTTACAGGTTTCATAATATGTCTAAATTTGCATAGTTTCTAGTTTCTAAATTATATCATGGGTGGCGCCATTAGCAATCATCAGTTTACCGGCTGTGTGATGGTATTTTTGATGTGAATACAAGTTTATATTTTTGTCTGAAAAAGGCTTTTTTTAAAGATATGTATTGACATTAGGAACAATTGAGTATCTGGCAAAGAGTGACGGTATGGACATGCCTAGTTTTCGTTGTTGGTCTATAATACAATTTTTATAATTTGGGATAGATGTGCCTAATAAAGCCACATGTCAGTAGGACAAAGTTCAAGATATGTGACTGTGTATTATTTGTCTAAAATACGTTCACGAAAAATACGCAGGATTGTGTAAAAGCGACAAAGCTAAATTTGTTTGCCCATAATGTCAAAACTGAAATATATTTTTCGATTTTGTTTTAGTTTCACATTAAATGTCAAGTTAGTGTCATATGTAAGTTTTATATTTGATTTTAGAATTTGTATTATTGTTTTTAGTGAAGAAAGTTATATTTTTCAATGAAATATATGTTATTAAAAACAGTCTAATAATAATTATTGATGTTTATTTACAATATTTGTCAACTGGCTTTATTAGGAGCAAGTGTTCCTAACAAGGCCATTTGTCACTTTTTTTTAAATTAGAATTAAAAATAATCTAACTCGACTTTTTTAAATTTACAAGTATACAACCGTTTTAAATAAAGTGAATTTAATATATTCTAAGTTTTATATATTTTTGTCAAATATTAAACAAAAATATAGGGGTTCAATGCTTAACATGGCCTTATTTCTAAATCACCTTATATTAACAGTGTTGAAATTGTCATAAAAATTTCTGGTTTATACCTATTTTATCACGGAAGATAAAATGAGCTACATGTATTGTTGAAAAAAGAACGAAGCAAGACTTTCCATTCGTGTTACGGTTCTGTACATTGAAAGATGTTCTTGCGGTAGTTCAAGTTTGGAACAAGTGGAATTAAAATGATTTGTCGATCTGGTTTAAAACCATCCGTTCTGCTCGTGTACAGTTTCTTTTAATATGCCATTTTAATATATATTCCGGTGTAATTTCTTGTTTGCAGTTGGAAATTGGTCGTAAACGTTGCTAAGTGCAGTTATAGTAAATTTGTAAATTTTATCTCCACAGCCGCACACGTAATTTTATTGCTCGTATTAGGGACTTAAAAGCGTCAACTAAATATGAGCTATGTATTTCAGCTTTGTAATTTGTATTATAATGTGAATATGTAAATTGTATAATAATTTCGATACATTGTAAATTTATTGCGTTATTAAATTAAATATGGCGAATTCTAAATGAATGCTACTAAATTGTATGGAATATTCTAGATTTTATCACGTTGGTGGTAATTATAACAGTAATTACAGACAGTACTTTCGACAGTCGAATTACGGGACATTAATTTCTAAAATGAATATTAATATATTAAATTTAACATGAGCTTTTTCAAAAGCTAACAACGAAATGTTTCATTTGGCGTGATAATGTTATTAACAGGAGTCAATGGTTTGTTGTTTGTTTTTACTCTTTTATTTTCTATACATTATTACTTTTAACTTTATATAGTGTTTTTTTTCTATATTTGTTCATTTGTATTGTGTTTATTAATTTATCAACGTTTTTTTGTAAGAAATTGGAGACTGTCTATCGACGATATTGTATAATAAATCAATGTCTATATCATATATACTCATTAGAAAAGTATTCAACGTATTATATCTATGCTATATTTATATCTTTATTTATTAGAACAGTACATAATGGCGCCGTATTCTTGAAATAGTGTTTTCTACAAATACAAATAAGACATTTAGAAACTTAACAATGTAGAGCTTAGCATACCGAAGTAAAATGAATATATACATTTAACGCCAGATAGCGGTCTAACCAACAAATTTTTTAGGTATATAAATCTTTCAAAATACGTATATTTTTCAATTTAACTGTAAATGTAAATATTGTTGTAACATAAACTTACACAGTTCTGCATATAAGATTGTTCACTTTTATTTATAAGTATGTGAAAATAATTGTTAAAGAAAATGTTAAAATTGTTAGAATGTCAAAATAATGTGAATCTTATAAACGCTTTTTAAAAGCAGTTATTTTATTTGAGGATAATTTAAAAGTGGATAAACAAAACATCAATAATTTTATTTTTGATTTTACTTTTGTTCTGCGTGTTTTATTTTTCGAAATTTCTGTATAAATTTGTTCATTTTACGACATGAAATATGGCGACCTTAATAGCTATTAGAGAGTTATTGGAAGTCTTATAGAGTTAAGCAGTATTTAGGTTTCCTTTATATTGACATATACAACATATATTGACATTTATACAATATAATTTTTTTTCTTTGCCTTGTATATTGATATATGAAGCAGCACCATTTGTTAAAAATTATCCTGAATTTTTCATACAGCATAACAACATTAACTCCTATAATACACTAGGAAATAATTTAATTTATTTAAATAATCATAACAACATACCAAAAGGGGCCGCTTTACTTATGTGGAACAATTTTTAATAGATTACCCATGTGTATTAAAAACAATGCAAATATTAGGTTATTTTAAAAAGAGCTACGTTCCTTCCTTGTCGGAAACTGTTTTTATACATTACAGGAATTTTATGATTTTCCTGCTGCAAGGTGAATTGTTTTTGTTAACATGTATAGATTTCTATTATTTATTAATTGTCTATTGGTTTGTGCTGTTTATGTTGTTACGTAACTAGTTCAAATTTGTATGTCACACGTTTAGTAATAATATGTATGTTAAACTAATTTATATGACGTTTCATATTCTGTGATAGGCCTACATGAAGGAAGATCTATTATTATTATTATAAGCATGCGCATATGTACTGTTTAATTAAGGCAGCAGTAATAAGGGGAATGCTTGACCATTTTTATGCATGATTGAGGAACGTCAAACAATTCCTTATTTGTTAAATAGGGTCATTCGCTCGTAATTGATCATACCCGTTGTAACCTAAAATTAAAATAAATAAGGATTAAGTAAACTGATCCTCATTTTCTTGAAATATTGACTTATACTCTTTTTTCGATTCACCATTAAATTGGCAAAAACTGAGAGAAATAAGCAAATGGATAGGTGAATCCCATCCGACAAATTATTAGCCAATAAATATATTTTTGAGGACATAATAAATGTAAGCAGTATTTAAATAAAGCCGTACTAAATACTGGTCGGCAGTATTAAAGAGATTCCCAATAACTCTATTAATTTTCTGCCAAATGCAAAGTAATTTTCAACACAATGGGTAAAATAATAATCAAGCAACATAATAGAAACTGAAAACTGTACTCATTATAATAAGAAGTCTAAAACATACAAATATATATAGGGCGTTTCCTTATATGTGCAGATTTCGTCAACGAAGTCTTTTTGGAATCATATTTTGCCATATTTTTTTATAAAAAGTAATATATTGCATTGACATTTGGTACAGGTGAGTTTTTCAATGAGCTAAATATATCACCATATTATCCGTTGTCGCTAGCTTCATTCCCAGTTGCATTTTATGACATGTGAGGTTACTAGATATTCCAATCTAAAATTCAGTTTTACCTAAAAAAGGTACTCTTGTACTCGCTGAAAACGTACCATTTCTGGAAAAACCCAAATGTCTGATTGAAAACCACATAATGTCTATTCGTTGATCACAGGGTGTATTTTGACACATTTATTCGATATATAGACCTGTTTAAGAACATGTAGCCTGGAATTAGAAATTATGTTTTCAATCAAGAAATAATAATATACTTTTACTAAACTCTAGGTTATAATAAGAAATGATTGATATATTTTCAATATTTAAATTGTTCTATGTATTCCAGATCCTAATACTATGAGTATGATACATATTTACATTGTGCAAAATACAGTAGGTTGCAACTTGCGATTATTATTTGAAATAAATAAGTGTAACATGGAGAAATACGAATTATAGAATCAGTTTACACCATATTAACTTTTATTGTTATTGCAAAGGAAAGAAAAAGGAAGGTTAAAAGGAATTCCAGACGCTTTTGTATCTGCCAATTTTTAAAGAAGTCATGATCAAGAAAACCCTACAGGCAAAATAGTGCACTGATTACCCTATTCTCAAGAATCAAGATTAAATGGTCGGTTTTTTTTCTTTCCTCCTTTTGTAAATATTATTTTCCAAATCTCTATCTCTAGAATCAAAACTCTTACCTGATGGCTTGTCAAAGCCAGAAAATAAAATAAGGAATATTTTAATGAAATTCAAATCTTATTGTCTTAAAATTGTTTTTATTTAGAAAATGGAAACCAAATATATCTTAACTAGCTATCCTTACAAGTAAATAAAATTCTCCACTAATAATTTTTGTTTACTAACAATCGAGAACCGAATGCAATTGGGATACGGGATATATTTCTGTAATTAAGGGGTCCGTTTCAGCAGTGAAATTTGCCTTTGGTTGGTTTTTGATAGTACGACTCTCAACCCGTCAGCATTTTGCGGTCGACAATACAATTAACAGCCTCCCCAGCCAGCCAGAACCTTCTACAACCTCCACCACGCTAATTAAAACATCTACAAACGAGATTTTTAGGGTCGGCGACATTGCCACTATAGCCGCGAATCTCAGAATTACACCAGACATATCTCTGTTCCCTGCCAACAATATGCGCGGTCGGATTTTATTTAATTTAGTTTAAAATTCTCTTGGTGGCTAATTTAAAGTTTTTACTTTCTATACTTATTCCTCGTTTTAATGTAATTAATTTGTTTTGCGTGTTTTTCTTGGATCTAATTATTTATATTATTTTTCCTTTCGCTTCACTAAGGTTGCTCGACTCAGGATAACACATTTTTGAAATCGGGAAATTATGATAGCTGAAAATAATTTGTTTATATATTTTTAGGTATTAGTAATATTTTGTGAAACTAACTACTCTGTTGACTAAACCCCAACCAGCGTTTAATTACACCCACAATATCTACCAACATATTCTTTATTATTAGCTTTTGTAACATTAAAAAAACTGGAAAGAGTTTTTTATTTACAATATGGTGCAACAATTTTTATATATTTTTAGGTATTAATAATATTGTGTGAAACTAACTACTCTGTGGACAAAAGCCCCAACCAGCGTTGAATTACACCCACAATATCTATCCATATATTCCTTATTATTAGCTTTTGTAACATTTTTTACTGTATTAGAAGGGGATTTTAAGCTAATATAAATCAAATCTTCTACAATTCCTATCAATATTCCTTATTTTATTTTCTGGCTTTAACAAGCCATCAGGTAAGATTTTTGATTCTAGAGATAGAGAACATACATATGATTTGATTTATATTAGCTTAAAATCCCTTTCTAATACAGTAAAGAATGGTGCAACAAAACATAATATTATTTGAAACTGTCCGGTACTGAAGTGAAATTTTTTTTTCTAATGCATGCATTTTTAAGGTATTCATTAAGCGTTTTGCCAAATTCTGGCGTAAAATTCATTCATCATGCCCTCTTAATGCAAGTTCAAAATCTCAAAATTTTATGCAATAGGTAAATGAGTTTGGATAAAACATATCTATTTTGTGTCATCATTTCATTTTGTTCTTGAAAGGGGAATCAAATTGAGTGTGTACGTTCATATTTCCAAATAATGAAAATCGTATTTGATTATGAATATGAATCAGAATGCAATCCATCACTCATGATCAGTAGGTTAGGTACCGAATAACAGACGCACATGTCTATTAAAATGTCTTTTATAAATTTTTCCACGACTCTATTCAACAGAGGTCAACCGCGTCTATCACTACTTCGCATTACTTAATAATTATAAACTGCACTGGCGGCACAAACACACTAAGTTCACCAACCTCTATCACACGAAATCGCGAAAATGTAACTGATGTATGTGGAATGTCGATGAAGGTGAAAGAGATGTCGGACCGTGCATTTCTTCCATAAGTAGTCGACGGCGGACTCGTCTGCATAGGAAAACGGATCCGAACGATGTTCGACTTATTCCGCAGGTAACATATTAAAAGGGAATTTAAACTACCAACTTTTTAGCTGTGCTGAATGTGCCGATTACAGCCTATCCGATGTCAGCGCTGATTATTGCGGTTGGGCATTTATTATAAAATTCTCATCATTTCATATCGATTACACTGGGTGTTTATAAAAATGCAATTTTAATTGTTGTTTGTTTATGTTATTATTTAGCAGTTCTGCAGCGCTTGGCATTAAGTAGACATTAAAAACAAGGTTATTCACTGAAATACGGTAGGTCAAGACTCGGATGGCCGGATTGTTTATGACTGCTGTTGACAGCACGATACAAAATATGTGTCAGCCTCTCTTAATAATTTAATCTAGTGTGTCATTTCACTACTTATGTTATGAAATGTGAATGATTTATTTTGATCCGTTGGAGTTTTGTAATTTCAATATTAAATATTTTTTATGTTGAAAGTTATTATTATTATTATGTTAATTACACACTTGCAAAAATAATGGCATTGCTTACATATTACAATAAGTATGTAGGTACTATAGAAAAATAGTTAAGTTTGGGAGACATCGAGTGGAACTGTCGTCAGCGGTCAGTGGTAGTCTGAAAAGGGGGTTTAAATAATAGTTTGGAAATATATTTTTTTCGATGTATTCATTTTAAGTTTCTTTAAGTCGCGTATTCGTAGAACACTTATTTTCCCCTATATTCTGTTAAAATTAATGACATTATGTCTGAATCATCTTGTGTAAATTTTTTGATTAGGTGAAATATTGTGTGAAACTGGCTACTATGTGAACTAAAGCTCCATCCAGCGCTGAATTATACCTACAACATCTACCCATATATTCTTTATTATTTGCTTTTGCAGATTTCTACTGTATTGTAAAGTTGTTTAGCTAATGTAAATTAATTTACCTACATTTCTATCAGTGAAGTCATATTTTGAAGAACTCTTTGGCATTGTCGACCTGAATATGTAGTCTTTTTAAAACTGCGAACCCATAGTCGAATTATTAAGAGCTTGTGAGATATTTCAACTTTTTAATAAAACTCTAACCTAAGAAGTTGTCGTTTCTCTGATACCAAATATCTAACCACACATTACATATAAAAGTATGTAGCAAATTTTTTCTTATAGAGAACTTTATGCCAGGTAGGCAATTATAACAAGGTTATGTTGTGAATTACTTAAAAATGTCTTTAAATCTATATTACACTGTCAATTTAATCCATTTAATAAGGGATGGGATGGCCGAAATAAAGCAGACGCTGTAAACACAGCGGGTTCTACTTTAGACAAAATTATATACTTCGCTTTCTTTTAGAGGTCGCACGCGATCCCCGAAATAGTTTAAGATATCTCTAACCAAACAACTGAACCATTATATTGTCAACAAAGAGGATTTTACAGAGGTGGTTTACAGCTGGACACATATTTTAATTATTTTAAATTAAAAGCCTTTTGGCGTACATACGAATATTAAATTATTTTATTGAACCAAATTTACAATCGATAGTGTGTCAATGTTACACAAGTGAAATTCAAAACAATTAAAAGTGTCTAGTTGCGAAGGTTACTGTCAAACCAAACTGTCTATCCTTCTTGCTCTCTCTAAGAACCAAGTTATAGACTTGCTGGCTGTTCCCATTGTTTCAATAGGTAGTATAATTCTGATGTACCCAGCATTTTTTGAATGCGTATAAATACTATTGAAACTGGGCTAATGTCAGCCAGTCCATGGCCAAAGGACGGTGGTCAGCCGTTGGCTGACTCTGATCTCCAGGAGAGATACTACCCCAGCGCAAAGGTCTCCTTATTATAAATAGTTATTGTTTTGATTGTTTTAATAATTTTATATTTGTATTAAAAGGTTGAGTTTATTTACCTCTCGCAGGAGCCAAGCGAGTATCCCAAGAAATAGGAGATGTATTATTTCTAGGTCTGTCACTCTTTCGTGCATTTGGGGGAAGCATCAGACTTCCCTTCTATAGAGTCGCACTTTTCGTGACAATATCGGAATCTGAAAGGTTACGAGTATACTAAGAATTCGATATATATGCACTAGGAATTTGTCTTAAATTAAAGTTTAAATAATCCTTTTGATAAGACCTAAAATACACTTTCACTTAAAAAATACATAAATACAAATAACTACACTATAAATCTTTAGTGGCAATTGTAAGCAAATTGTCGATCTCCCCTATTTTCGGCATTTTGAATTGTACAGCGCCATCTAACGGTTCGTGAATTTCACGAATATTTGCGAACTTATTTTTCTTATATTTAAGATATACATTGAAAAAAAACTGCAAATTTCGTAGGCATTGTGGTAAGTACTGAGTAGGTAATGTAGATATTTTGTAGCACATCCTGAGTTATTATTAAGGCTCGGGAGATGCAGCTCTGGAAAGAGGAGTTGAACCAATTATAACTCTATCTTCTGCAGAAATTAGAACCCGTAACGATAATAGCTCCTATCTCTTATGACGTACCGGTATCTAAATCGCGATATGATTGAATCTTTCATTACTGCGTTAACAAATAGTGCCATTTGGTAAGGATATCAGGATTTGGAATACCGATTGCAGTTTGTAATTTGCGTTAAGCATAGAAATGAAATAACATCTTTAATTGCCTCGATTAAAAAAAAAATTGTTCAATGTTGTAGGTTATGATATTGGCTTATAATGAAACAGTTTACACTTTCAAAAACCTTTATGACGATTGCGAATATATTAAATATCTTCATCATCTTATTTAAATTAATCGATAATATATATATAATTTCTATTAGTAGTCGAGTAGTTTCTTTTACACAATATTATTGATATATAGTAAAAATATACAGAACACTTTATTAATTTACATCTTATTTTTGAGTATAAATATAGAAAGACCGAATTCTATTGACGTCTAACAGATTTCCTTTGGTCACAGAAACTTATCATTACAAAAGTTAATAGAACTTAATTTGCCAATGTATATTCCACATAAATATACGGATTATATTAATACGAAATAAAAAAATGTATAGAATACTTTGTATTTATTAATTTATATCTTATTTTTGAGTATAAATATAGAAAACCCGAATTCTATTGACGTCTAACAGATTTCCTTTGGTCACAGAAACTTATCATTACAAAAGTTAATAGAACTTAATTTGCCAATGTATATTCCACATAAATATACGGATTATATTAATACGAAATAAAAAAATGTATAGAATACTTTGTATTTATTAATTTATATCTTATTCTAAAGGAAATCTGTTCCTTTGGTCACAGAAACTTAACATTACAAAAGTTAATAAAACTTAGTTTCCCAATATATATTTCGTAGAAATATACGGATTCTATCGAATATAAGTTTTCACTCTTATATTACTTATTTTTGTTCTTATTGTATGGAACAAGACAGAAAAAGTATCCTCCATATTATATGTTTTTTCCCGACACACAGCGGGATGGTATCTAATACGGAGTATATTGCGGAGTTGAAAAATCGATATTGGGCCTACACGGGAAAGAAAGGGTGAGAGGCTTGTGAAGTATAAAGACATAGGCACGCGGCAGGCACTACGCTGCTTTGTTACTGACCTGCCTCGCGTCGCGGCGCTGCTGGCGTCACAGACGACCCAACAACAGCAGGACTTGTGCTTTGATCTGAAACATAATGAACTGATCGAGAAAATTCACAAGCGTTACAACTTTTTTGTATATTTTACGCTATACATATTTTTTCGTTAGTTGTAATATCGCATTCGCATAAATTTTGCGTATTACATTTTTAATATAAATATCTGAACATGTTGAATATTTAATATTTATTTCGAGAACTGCTTTTAATGTTGAATAAATTTACCAATTTGAAGCTTTGATGTGTAATTTGACGATTTATTTATACAAAGTTTTTAGTGGTTGTAATCGAACAATTTGTTTTTACATCAGACATCTTAATTATTTTCAGTATAAGAGACGGTTGCGTTTAGTAAGTTTTCTTGCAGGAAGAGCGATTTTTTTTATAAAGTAAGAAAACGTTCACAAATTATAATTGTGTAGTATTATTTCGAGTAAGTTCTATTAAAATATGGGAAGGAGTACTTAATAATATTATTTTTTATAGTGAAAATCCATTCTGCTTTTATTAATAAGCTTTTAATCCACGAGAAAAAATGGACACTCGAAGCTTAGCCGAGAGTTACAATTTTTCGAAGGATTAAAGGCTGGTTCATTTCCTGAATGTAATTCTACGCTTTACCACGGCCAAAACCGGTCAGTTAGGAGTGTGAAAGCCGTGTATGAGAGCAAGTGAAAAAATAAGGCTTTGAAAAACGTTATATTTGACAAATTTATTTTAATCAAGAATATTGATGGTCAGCTGAATACTAGAAAGTCTTGGAATCGTTTCAACAAGAGTGAAATAATTTGAAAAATTGACACAGACAATAAATGAGAATGGTGAGAATTTCTTCATTCCGGCTGAAATCCAGCAAGAAGCCCAAGAAGCAATATTAGGTCTATTACCAGCGAAAAGCAAGGTGTGTACGAGAAGGATTTAGTGGAATTCGATAACTGGCGAAAAAAGGGGCAGAGGAGAAAATCTATGTTGAAAGTACACAAAAGTATTGATATTTCGAAGTATGGTAAACTATCTTCACATTTGAAATTAGAATCAAGAAATTATAAACAAAAGAAGGTTAAGATGCTGAAGAGAAACCAAATCGAAGAATTTTTGGAAAAGGTGCTTGTCGATGCAATGAATTAACCTTTTTGTATATCACCCATGTCCAAGACAAAAGCAGTTACCTATACGTACTTATTCTGGATATGAAAATATTTCAAGAAGTTTCACGAGTTTCTTTAGTCAATTCTGTAGAAATGTGTCGATCTAATATGCCGATGGGAAATTTTTCTTGCGATATGTGGCTGGAAAATGTACTACACAACATGTAGTCATCAATACAATTTCGAAAACGTTTTCAAAAATGGCTGCATTTCTTGGGCTCCCTAATCCAGAAAATTTAACCGGACATGGAATGAGGCGTTCTTCGGCCACTTTACTAGCCACTGCTGATGCAGTTTATTTATTTTTATTTTAATCGATCTGCGTATAAGAATAAACATGCTTTACTTCTTAATCATATTTTAGAGAGTCACAGACAAGAGATATGAGGAAATTCCGGCATATATTGTTTTTACGTATGTCGACACGTGTCTCAATGTCTTGATGGCGGATTCAAAAACAGCAATAATATAAATTAAATAAACATATGTTTCCTCCGAATTTCTGAAAATATTTTCAAAGGATCTGTTAGATCTCTGATACTAGACTAGACTGATTATTGTGCTGTAAATACTGACAATGGCTGTTATGTGAAGTGTAAGTACAGGTTACAATTTTGATTTATTTTTTTATTTAACTATTTTTCTACCGCACAAAAGTAATGTCAGATTCGTGTTCAGCGTTTTCGGAAAAAAAAAACAGACAGACAAAGTTTGACAGTTTTACGCTAAAATAAATAAATAAATTAAATTTTCCACTACACGTAAACAAATTACGTTTCATTAGGTAAAAAAGTCGTTATTTTATTATTTAATTTCTCTGGTTACAGAGCCCATAAAATATATGTGTATATTATTGGGTTACTTTCACTTCGTCTCAGCGTTTTTTCAAACGAGATTTACTCTAAGTTAAACTGACTTCATATTACAAATTTTAAAATTTCACTTTCATGTTTTTGAAAAAGTTAATCACTTTTTCTATATATTAATGTTGTAAACTAACCTTATCTTACCAAATTTTTTATGGTTTTTATTATTTTTAATATTCTCTCCTTAACCACTATTTGAATTCCTTTTAAAACCAATGTTTTTACCCAAAATTATTTCATTAAACTAAATTTTTTTTCCTGACATCTGACATGCCACCTTTATTATAAAATCCAGCAAGAATTTTTGTCAAGATTTTTATATTTCCTTGTCTGATGTGTCACAATGAAATATACTATAGATATCGATAGATTGTTATATTAACGATCAGGTATATCAGCCATATATTTTTTTTATTCTAACCACTCTTTGTATGTATTGTAATGAACACAAAATATTAATAAGAGGAAATATAAATAATAAAAGGTTCAGTTATTGCAAAAAAAGGGAAAAATTATAAAAAATGTTTAACATATTTAGAATACATACTAAAAAAATATAAAAAGGGAGAATCAATGTACATGAGAATAATTTTAAAGGCATGAAACTGACAGTGTAGACAAGATAAGCATTTAATTAGTAAAATTTCATAAATTAGTAAATAGATAGATGTCAAAATATAAAATAATAATATATATAAAAAAAAATCTTAAATCTTGTATGTAAGTAAAGTGAATTTGTGTGAAATGCATTAAAAACTATCATCGATATACCGTGGGCGTTGCGTGGTAACGAGGACAAAAACAAAGAAGGTTACTGATTTTGAAAAAAGAAAAGGGGACGCCAGAATTTTCGTTAGTTGAGAAATTTTGATAAAGAAATATTAAGAAAACGTGTACCTGAGTCCAGAGAATTAACCTCCGAGATAAATCAAAATTGTTCCTGTAAACTCTAATATGCCAGGGCCGAAGAAAAAGTAAATTAGGTGGTATAGCTACTATTTGCCATATCACTGGGGAGACACCACAGAGAAAACACCCCAAAAAGGTAAAAACTTTAATAATAATGTTCCAGAAGCAGATCAAAACAAAGTGCTGACGATTCGGAAAGTTGATCGAGAGGAAATCTGCCATTTCAGCTGATTTGAAGGCGCGAAATTTAAAAATTAGTAGGAAGCAGTACTGGAAGGTGTTTGCAGACGACGGCGAGCAAATAAGGGCAAGCACAGAAGAATAATCAAAACTGAAGATTTGGAAGGCAAAGAATTTGACTAATTTGTATTTTAAAAGGTTGGTTTATGGTACCTAAAAATTAAGAATTGTGATAATAATGATATTGCTTTTGTTAATTATCAATTTAAGTTAGCGCAGGTTGCGTAGGGTAATTTTAATTTGAAAATGAAAAATGGAAAGCTATCTATTTATTAAAGTTCTTTATATAAAACAATAATAATAATAATAATAATATCATTATTAAAAAAAAATAAATTAATAACAAAATTTTCCTTACCTTGAAATCAAAACTTCACTGAACCGCTCCTGAGAAAAAGATTTCTCATGCCAATACACAATATTGATTATCTTGTTTTAATTTTTAATAGTGTGAACAAAACAACTTAAAAACTGTTTATTATATTAAATATTAAAGTATCATGCTTCGGACTGGCGTTTAGAAGAATAAGATAAGTGATAAGATATTAGATTGATTCTGAGCTATCCGAAACTAAACGTAGGGCACATAAGAAACAAACATTTAACACATAACAGTATATACTTATCTAATTACAAATATGATGTAATAACTTTCAGTAATTCTGAACAACAAAAGGAATTATTTGACTGAAACTGAATATTTTGCAATGGATACCGCCTGATTTTCCGTCATATTTTTCTTATAGTTTACGCATAATTCAGCATGTATATCCAACATTTTGTTTTCAACTATTTCTTGATGGCATATGTAAATTTTGTTATACAGATCGGATATTTTTTTTAGAAACTTCTATAAGCTTAACACTCCGTAATCCTAACGTATCAGGCCATTTTTATCGTATTGCTTGTGCACTGCCAATATTGATTAATTCTCCCGGAAACTCGACGGTACAGTTGATTTTTGTGTTTGTTTCGGTTTGGAATGGAGTTATTATTGCTTTTTTACGGGCAAACTAAAAAATACAAATAGCGACTACAAAGTAAAACGTAAAAATAATTTCTGATAAATTGAATATTTAAAAATTCTGCTGTATTGCTGTTATTTGCGTACCTAATGTGAAATTTCGGTGTGCAAAAGAACCGTATTTTTTCAGCTGTGACTGTATTCAATTGCATTGCGTTCTGTTTTACAAGCTCGTACATTTTTACTTGCAGGCACTTATTGTTTTGAAATGTTTCATTTGCAGAAAAATATTGTTTACATCAAAAATATTGTCTTTGATCAGGAATACATTTATTTTCGTGTATCATAATCTTGAGATAAAGAGTAAAATTTCTTCACTGAAATGAACGTTTTACCCTTGACTATATACACTAAGACTAGTCAATCTAATGGGAGACCTTGTTGGCCTGAATGGGAAACCAACTCTCGCGTAATGGGAAACGATCTCAAAAAGAACGTTTACGCTTGGGCTATTTGCTAATAGATGGCGCAATATTAGGTACTAAAATGACATGAATTTGGATATATAATTTTGAAAGCTCCTCCCATCGAAGATGATTGGTTCATACATATTATGTTATGTACAATCGTTTGCAATAATATTGACACTCTTTAAATTCAATTTTGTTATTTCTTTTGAACTGCTGACGTATTTGTAATGAAATCTGCTTTCAACTTTTAACATTAGTAATTAGTTGTTTCACTTACCAATATAAATTTAATGAGTTTCTACTCAGAACTTCGAGAAGTTCAAAAACTGTTTTGAGAGAGTGTCATTGTTATTTCAAAAGCTTGTATGTACTTAAAATTCATAACTTTAATGACATTCGATAGGATTACTGTTTATTTTATTATTAAGTGAATGTGTTAGTCATGAGGAGGCAGGCAGGAAATAAATGTTAATTTTTAAAATGTCATAAAACTAGATGAAACATTCCAGGAATAAAACTTTTCCGCGCAAGGCGAAAATCGACTATAATGATAGATTTTGAATTCTGATAAGTAATTATAGTAATTTCATCACGATTTTTAATAAAAAGAAATACAGAAGTGCAGTTATCCAGTTCATATTCACTTTCGCGTATCAATGAAAGTCAAAGCTTAAAATATATTAACCGCCAGATAACACTTTTATCATACTCCTCCAGCTTTGGTAAATTCAATTGAAGAAGTCATTCAATACGTGTCGATAAAAATATACAGGGTGGGCCATCAATAAGGGGGCATAGAAGAGGAGTAACATCATTGGGACGAAATATGAAGATATAGCTAAATATATCTTCGTAAAATATTTCTGTGGAAAAAGATACAAGGTGTCAAAGTTGAAATATTTTTATTTGTGTTTTCTTCTTTTGTATTAACGCAAGTATCTCTCAACTGATTGAAATTTAATTCAAAAAAATTAGTAGGTATCAATGAGCCGTTTACTTTTTTTAAATGTCCAGAGTAACTTTGGAAAAAAACTCATATTTGAAAAAAAAATTATCTACATATTTACTTTTATGGGCAAAAATAACAACAGAGCAGTAAAAACAACTTAGCCCTTGAGCAAACTCTCCCTACTTCTACATGTCTTAATTAATTAAACTAATTATTACAGCTAATTACAGAAAATTTTCAATATGGCAATTTTCTAATGCTCCTAAGAGATTTCCTCACGTCGAAAAATACATTTGGTTGTTTTAGATCAGTTTTCTGGAAAACGGTAGAAATTTCGTTAACAAAAAATAAGATAGAAATTGTCATCATCTGGCAATATCTGTTTTAATAGGTACCTACTACATAAATTATGATTGCTTTTCTTAAAATATGTTTCCCTACCAAATTTGATGACAATCGGTTAAGCGATCCTAGTTATTAAAAAAAAACGAAAAAAAATATGTAAACCTGTATCTTTTTCCACAGCAACATTTTAGTAAGGCATATTTAGCTATATCTTCATATTTTGCTCCAAAACTGTCATTCCTACTCTGGCACATCATTAATGGTTCACCTTATATAATACTTAAAATAATAAATTTTGAAACACATTCTTTTCTGATGAGGCCTGTAAAGTTCACAAATTATTTTTACTAAAAACATTAGCGCATGTAAATTTATTTAAATTTGCATGCGCAAATGTTAAATTATTTGAATTTTTAAATTAATTTAAATTTAATTTTAATTTAAAAATTACTCTTCAAAAAGACTACAAAATAATATTTATTTCACACCATCACAAAATTATACTTAGATCAAACATTGAAAAAAGATACTTGTGTTTTAGAATTTTTACTAATGAGTTTTTCGCAAAATAATAATGCATCTTATGCAGTAAGAGAAACCCACACGATAATCTGCAGTTCTATATGTCTTTTTATAGAAGTAGGTATGTCGAATTCATTTGAATTATCTTAATATGCTTAAAGGAAATAAAACAGAAAATGTAAATTTTGGCATATCGCTGAAAACTCTTTTAACAATTTTATTTTTCTGTTTTTTTTTTTAATTAATTTACAGTTCATATTCTTCTCTAACGCAATAAAATAAACTGCTTATGTTTCAAACTTTATGATCTGTGGTTTGAATATAAATATATTGCCACAATCTTATTATTTAGGCAGGTATATGAAAAAGGGTCACGCGGCCACGCCCTCAAAACGCCTTCACAGTTTTTTGCAGATTAAAATAGTAGCGCTTTATTTCCTTCGTTTGATTAAATGTGTATTATTACACAGTACGACATCTAACAGTAATTATGATAACTATTTAGGTCTTTATTAAGGATTGACTCCTTGGTGTAAATACTCAAGGGTTTTACTCAAGAATATTTTCTCACGCCTTCGTGGTATCGTCAGGTACGATTCGAACTAAGGCATGTAGGAAAAATAATAGTGGAACGAAAATATAGCAAACAAAACTATAGACAGGAAGTGATTAAAAATACAAACGGAAAATTGATTAAAAAAATTGTAAAAATGGAGACCATTATGAAAAAAGTACTTTGTTAAATTGTTATTAACGTGAGAAAGGTGACAATTTATGTATATAAGATATCTAAACGGCAAGTATATAAACTTGTTTAAGTATGCGACCGGCCTTATACAATAATGACATGTATTTTTCTGACACCTAAAGCATAGTATTTGAGAGTAAATAATTCGGTACCTAAAATCATCGCATTAATTCCAGTGTAGTCAAAATTGTTTTTAATAAATTAAATGGAAATAAATACAGAAGTTAAATTAAAAGAATCATATTAAATGAAAGTTAATGTTCGAAATGAAAACTATTTTTTTTTCGATATATAATAAACGACGGTTTCCCACAGTATTTAGTTATCGTGTCGACTTTATATATCATTCTAATAATAATAATTTATTTTCCCATCGATAAAAAATACATTAATATAGAAATAGTTACATTTAACATCTACAATCTAATACATAAAATCATAGTATTCCTCTAGAAAATAAAATCTAATATCTAATAAAAAATGTAGGTTTAATTTGAAACCATTTAAATGAATAACAATTTTTATTTCATTCTGTACCTAGCATGGTGAATAATACAATCTCAAATATGAGGGAGAACTAGATGTCAAGTTATATTGGCAAAATGGTACATAAAAGTTATTTTTTTGTCAAGTATTTACATTATGTATAACACTATTCAAAGGAAAAATAAGTGTAATATATTCAAAATGCCGTTTAACGATACATCACTATCACCGACGCTGGATAGAACATTTACCTTGATTTAATATTGTTTTTGTTATTTATTTTTGTATTTATTTCCGTTTAATTATAAAAACAATTTTTTCTGAATTTTTGAACTGTTTAATTTAGTTACTCGTATAGTCCAATGTTTAAAAATTATGATTTGATATTTGTTATGTCATGTTTGGACATATCTTATAGACCTCGGACAATAGGGCTTTTTTTGAATAAAATTTAACGCTTTTTCATATTTTTCTATATCCACCACTAGAATATATAATATAATATGCGATGATTTTCGGTGTCGAATTATTTGCTCTCAAATACTAAATCTTACTCAGCAACGTGCCAATTTTTTTTGGTTAAAAAATAAATAAATAAATAACATGCAACGCCCTGTATCTCTGGAACGAAGCGTTTTGGTACCCATATTTATAGGAACTTTTCTCTCAAAATGTGGTTGTCTAAAGCTTCTTGAAGTAATACTATTTAAAAGTGAAACACCTTGTATTTAGATATTTTAATTCCACATTATTTTGTCTGCAATTAGCACTAATTAGAGTAATTAGTACGGATTAAAAAAACAGTAACAAAAGATATTACAACAATAATTCCCATTTGTAGACGTCAAATTTTCCATTGTTTCCAAACAGATATCGCAACTCATCTTTTTTCTTTGGCAGCAGTGAAACACGGGTCTGGGATAAATTAAGATTAAAAGTGTTTATTTAATATAGTTAAAATTAACGTGACTCATCATAACGAATGATGTATTATGCTTTCAGCATTTTTCAGGATTGTAAGGATGGAGCCGACAGTGTTTGCATATGCAGTTGTTCGTATCACATACATGTACATAAATCGTTATGCATCTGGAATAAATATACAAAATACATGTACATACATATGTAAACGTAATACTATAGTCAATGGTGATAAAAATGGAGCGCATGTCGCTGTAAAAAAGCTAAAAAACACCGCTTCATTATCAAAGTGTCGAACCGTATTGAACATGTATGATTCATGTTTCAAAACGACAACTTCAATGCAAAAATATGCACTTCTCTTGTCATAAACAGGACATATATTGCACTATACATTATTAATACGCTATGAAAAATGAATCAAAAGATTCATGCACATCCACTTCTTTGCAGTCTTTTGTTTACCTTTCAGCGACTCCCTTTTTTCATTTTGCCCGAGACGGAATACGACCAACTAATTAAAAACGTAATCTTACAAAATAATAAATATAGTTTCGTTTTTATTGTTCCACTGGAAACAGTACTCCTTTATTTTCAATCTCTACTAATTAACTGAAATATTTTAAAAGTTCGTAACACAATGTAATTCCATAACGTCAAATTCAAAAGGAGCTTTGCTTCGAATATATTTTCATTGTTTTCTTTAATTTGTGACTTCGAATGCAGAATATTTATGCGCATTTTGTCCTTTTAAATAAAAATGCGTACAATAGGGTAATTCTACCTAATATACACTTAATTGTATATCGAAACGCAGGCTTTACGCTATTCAGCAAGTTTATGCGACTACTTTTCAGTTCAACTCTATTATGCGGGGATAGAGACCGGGTATATATGCAATTAGATTTTTGCCTTAACTAATTAATACTGTGCTGCGAAGGAAATTTCTTCATACAAATTTAAACTTTATATTTTGCATTGACATTTTTAAACCAATATTTAATTTTTACGACTACAATCTCAGTTATTTTTTTCATAACACATATTTCCCAACTAGCACTAAAGTTACACTTACTGAGACTGGAACCATCAAAGAGTGACTATAACGTAACCGCCACCAAATTTGCTACTTACATTACGTGACTTCTAAGTAACTCTCCTTGTTTTAAAGACGCCTCGGTTATCCGTAGGACGACTTTTAAGTTTTCAGAACTTGAAAGTGGCAAATAATCGTAACAGTAGGTAACTCATGTTACTAAAATTTGACTTCAACGCTGCAATCACTTTTAAGTAGTTTTTATAGTTGCCGCGACTTTTAGGGTACCTTAATTGAAAGATGCAAAACTTGTAATTAATATTTATTAGTCAAAACAACGTTATCGCTGCTTGTATAGAACTATTTAACATCATCGCGCACATCAATTACAAAGTGCATACCACCTCTTAAATTTGCCATGAAGTAATTTTTACCATGTAGTTTCCAACGTTGAAAACATTCATGCAGCTGATTATTATATAATGTATGTATCAGTTCGATGATGTTTTGGAAATATTTGTATATATAACTATTAGCTTAGTGCTAAGTGTGTGCAAAATCTCAAATGAAACTATATCTATTCTAATATATAAACTTTGACAAAGATATTTAATCTGGCCACAAAAAAAGATCCAAATCCAATAAAACTTGCAACTGGGGTAACAAACGCAAAATAATAATACATTAAAAAATTATTCAACTACTGCTAGACAATGACTAGAAGGTCAAGGAGTGTGCTCAGTGTAAACGTCGGACGGGACCTATCACGTTAAAAATTAACAAAAGAAAAAATGTTAAGCTTCATTCACATAATCTTATGTGCGGTTGCATTGGTACTGCAGAAAAGTTATTATAAAGGGCGCCGTATTCTTGAAATAGTGTTTTCTACAAAATACAAATAATTTTAGACATTTAATAACTGAATAATCTAGGGTTTAGCAAATAATATGAATGTTAACTCATCCCACCTGCAAATATTCAAAGATACTGAAGTAAAACGGCGAGAAATACGGGTGACTTTTGTAACGTTCAGATAAACTTAACAGTAACGCCTTTGTACTGCAGTTGTATGGCAGAAGCTAAAAGCATTTTAGCTTTTACCAATCCTTTTCCAACAATCATACAAGGACGAATCAGAAAACTGCTCTTTTGACAGTAAATAGAAGATTCACATTTTTGCAGGTTAAGTTTTTAAATTAAATTCTAATTTAGATATTTAGTTTAAAATTGATTTGTTTCTAAAAAAATGGATGAAGAGGACTGTTTGGTTTAGAAACAGTTACATTTGCTACTCTTATTCGCAGCGACGTCAATATGTATAAAAACTATACATGCATAAAAAAAATTAAAAGAAGAACTCGCAGATAGCACATGCAAGGTAATTTCTATAATTTATATAAAGAAATGCGAAATGAGAATGCCGATTATTTTTTTCATTTCACCCGAATGACAGTGGCAGTGTTTGATGACTTGCTGAAATTAGTGGGGCCCCATTTAACTCACAGTATACTAGTATACTGTGAATTAACCAAACATTCAAATAGACCGTCTATTCCTGCAGATTGTAGGCTTATATTTTATCTAGGTTAGGCTTTTAATTACTATTCGGCAAATGATAAAAACCAACAATTTCCGTAGATAGGGACGTAGTTGACAAAACATAAACATAACCTCTCTAAAGGTCAAGAATCATGAGTTTTTGCATGTCGCCAACTTACAGCGGATAAATTCCCCAACTTCTTAAGTCTACAGTAATTTTACACAGTAAATAATATTTAACACCATACAATTACAATACAACAGTACAACTGTAGTGACATTGCACTAACGTTTATCTGAACGTTACTTTACTAAGAAGTGGCAGTGGGAACTTTGAACATAGAATGCATTGTAATCGCAACTTTACTGCTACTTTAAAATAACGCTGCAACCTCGTTCGATACTTTGTAGTAAATATTACTTTAAAGTTATTGGCATTAACGAACATTAAAAAATAGCATTCACACATAATTTTATATATTTTTGACTACATTTTTATTAAAACATACGTTTTAAAGTTACTATTCGTACTATATTTGGAAGTTTTGTTACTGTGTTTGTCAATAAAATTTCATTCGTATTTTAATTTTTAGGTTCAGACTACCGCATAATAATATTTATTTCGAATCCTGTTTCACTTGTGTAAGTAATACGTACTGCACTGCATCTGCCCCTACTTGATTCAGAGTTAAGGAAATGGAGAATATGTAGAAAGAAATGGAATGTAAGAATATTAGCTGTGAAGCAGTGAAAGAGTAGTGAGAGAGTGTAAAGTTCCTTAAAAGTTGCAGTTTCCGCACGTCATCTTCACGGAACTACAACGTCGCTGGAACGTGGCCTTGCAAGTTCCGGTAACGCTGCCGGAACGTAGCAGGAACCAAAACTTATTTCCCATTTTTGTCATAGTCACGTAATGGGAATGCATCTAAAATATTTTTAAATATCTACAGTAGTCGTAGCTATGTTCCAACGGCTCTAGTTGGGTTGAGATTGTAAAACATTATAATCACATATGTGGTTACAGTTATGCATAATTATCATTAAAATCATCTGAAGTTTTCAGTCACCCAATATACTGAATTTGTAGTTTTTTATGTCCATGTTTCCATATAAAATATTAAAAAGATTCTTTATTAATATAGCATCTAATTCCATTTCTGTAGTCGATAAAAAGTAATTCGAAATATAAGTGGAAATAAATGACTTGAAACTGAAGCAATATAATCCCCTTGAAAATTGGGATTAAATCATTCACAATATTTACATTAATAATCCTAAATCAATTAGGTCGGCCATGAAGAAGGCAAATAAAAATTAATAATTAAAAGGTAAACAGTAATTCTTTTAACGAATATTAAAAGTATTAAAGTGGATGAGCAAAGTTATTCGGTAAGAGAGGTAAATTCTGGTTAATATTTATTTCACATTTATCAAATTGAACGTTTCCACAGGGAATTGAACTCCGTTCGGTGCGCTTCGTATAAATTTGTATTCTATATTTTAAATTAGAATATATACGCAGACGAGGGCACATATTTCATGTAAAAACGTATCTTGGAAACTTTCGAAAGATGTACTAGCATTTGAGAAATTTGCATATTATGGTGAAACTTTAGAATATATCTTTAAATATTAGCGAGAAGTTTTGAGCGGCAATATATAATGTGTATTGCATTAGTTTTAATATAGTACGGCAAGGAAATTACCCCGACTAGGACTCCGATTGTAAATCTACTTAGTATCTGCGAGTGCAAGCGGCATCTGCACGGATTGTAGATCGCTCAACGAAACAATTAAAACGTTAACGAGCTTCTAACTGAGAGCTTAACGACCCGTTCAAACGTGTCTTACGGGGACGGCCAACTATTGATGCCGTTGTTGCTTATAATTTCACTTAAGCCGGACTCAGACGACTGGCGTACTTGGCCAATATTTGGTATTGACGCATACTTGCTAAGTCGTGTGAGTGATTAAAAGATCGCGCACATTACGCCTGATCTGCACAGCACGGACCCATTTCCCCATAGTATCTTAATAAAGGTTCCCATATTATTTAATGAAGCATTGCACACTAGACCAGCACCTGCATTGATCGGCATCTGCAACGACCGTCACTGCAGATCATGTCGGTGGCCTGCGCTTAAGCGCGCTAGTCTAACGTAAGTTCTGTTCCCACAAAAATCAGGGATTGTTTTCGAACTGTTAGAAATATTTGACCAGTTGAATTGTCAATATGTCGCTTCCAAGATACACTCATCTTTTACTTAAATACTTTTCTGCCATACACACACATAACATGCACAAGAAGTTGTTGGCAGGTTTGCAGATCCGCTCTGTGCTGGTCTGTGCAGGTCCATGCAGACATAACGTACGCGATCTTTAGCTTGTACTGGTCACTGACTGTGAGTACTTGCCAGTTTCCAATCGTCTGTCGGTAAAGATGACACAATCCACCACAATTATTTGTACACTTGTCGAGTCCATACTTCTATATACTTGTGATAGCATTCACATGAACTACACATATTTGTACCACCTTGCTTCGCTACTACTCAGTTTATGGCAACAGGAGGATGGTTAAAAAATGGAAATGGACCACTTTCCATGATGGTGAGCACTCGTTTATCCATCTTCACTAACATTGTATCAATTTGCTGACGTATTAAAACTAATACTGTATACGCCGTATGAACGCACTTACTTGTCTCGACTGGTTCACTTTCCAAATATAGCAATATTGGTGTATTTGTTAAGTACTTACACCAGTCGTCTCAGTCTGGCTCTAGATTTAAACCTATCCATTTGTTGGAATAAACATGACAATGTATATTTAATAACGTTAGAGTAATGTTTGAAACAATTTCTTGTTCTTTCACTGTTACTATTTTCTATATTCCACATGTACAAAAATATGAACTCATATTTGATGAAATTGTATTTTCTAATTTTATGTTATCGTATTGGGTGATTTTAATGCGATAGGTAAACCGCTGGGGAATTGTGATGTACAAACTCCAGGCATTACTGAGAATTACAAGACTATACTATTGTTGTGTGTTGTTAAAGCGGTGCAGATTACCTGCAGCACTCAGGTCTGAAGATCCATTGTACATACCACTGATTATAGAGTTCAAAATAGACCCGTGCTGCGAGAAAAACCTTTCTAAGATATAGTTACAGTTACAAAGGATGTGAATCGAATCCTCATCTCCGTTATCGCAAAGTCTGCACCTGATATTGCTTAAGCCAATATAATATAAGTGCATGTTGAGATTCTGTGGCTTGTTTGGAGACCCGTGACAATCCTGATGTTGCTTTTGTTAAGCTGACGGTTTGCGTCAGCCTATGGGTCCTCTATAAGTAACTTGGCTTGACGCAGGCCGGATTCAACCTACCAATCTTCAATTGATCGCTGTTTGATCTAGTCATCAATGGACCTTGCAAGATAGCATTGTGTCAACCCCAAAACAGGTTCAGACCCCACAAGTTAACTGCTTGATCCTTGTCTGGCCAACATGTCTGGCTGTGACCCGAAAAACAGGTCAGCTTAACACGAGAGGTTATCCTGAAGGACAGAAGTGCTCGTAAAGCTACCTGACTATCTGTGCATCCTTAAATATGCTGATACTTCAGCCTCAAAGACCGTGACGTGTTTCCCCAGAGAGTGAAATAAATTCACTTTTGATAGCACTCCATAAATCCCCGCTCCTGAGTCCTGGTATGTCTTGGACCCATCCGTGAACCAGATGATCTTTTTTGAGACCCAAGCATCAGGATTAGCGAGTGAGGTTTCTCTAGTCGGAAATTCTAATTTAAAGTTCCTTTGAAAAGCATAGATAGGTAATATATTGTCGCTGGGTGCACCAAGAATCTCATCCCCATCTACTAACTCTTACGATGTGACCTCTGTCAAAACCTCGTTAACGAATATTACCGATGTTATTTTGAGAAGCTTAGATGAAAAGAAAATAACCGTTTTAACACTCATTGACGTCTCTAAAGCATTTGACGTTAAATTAAGAAGTTTTATTTACGTTGCTTAACTATCTTGATTTTGATGAAGGTTTTATTAAATTTTTCGGTAGCTACTTTAATAATACGTAGCAGTGTGTTAAAATAGGTGATAGTGTATCTACCCTCCTAGAGATAAAATTAGATGCAGCGCAAGGGTCGACTATAGGTCCCTTAATTTTTATGTTGTACACTTCTACTACAGAAAAGGTCCCTCATAAATGCATATTTCATTTATATGCTGACGATACTCAGATTTATTACTCTTTTGTACCGCAAGATTATGATATAGCTTTACAAAATGTAAATGATATATCTAAATATAATAGAATGATCTTACAATCCGAACTTAAGCATAAATCCAAAAAAAAAAACATTTATTTTAATATTTGGTCTATAAAATATAAGATTAGATACGAGAGCGTATAAAAATCAAATTTGGCGTTGAAGAGGTTGGACTAGTTAGTAGTACTAGAAATATAGGATTAAATACAGACACCTCGTTAAAGTATAAGCTATAGATGAACAATCTCATACGCAATGCTTATTCAAATATAAAAATGATTTACAGTCACATTATACCAATAAAAAAGTGAAGTACTTTGTAAGTCATTGGTTTTGTCCAGATTTAATTTTTTTGATGTTGTTTATGGACCCAGCATTGAATACAGAGATTCGCAAAGAATTCAAACAGTTCAAAATGCAGATTAATATTTGGCATTATAAGACTCAAAAACAAAATTACCTTCAGAAGTGATGTTCATAATGTTAATATTAGATTTAGAGGGAAATTAACACCTCCTGCTTATCACACATAATTGCTTAAGCGTTCCTTTTCGGATAAAGTAATGAAAATCTTTTAAAAAGAGGCTTTTTGAAAGATCCATTTGAAGCATGCTCTTTAAAGTGTGTTCTTAGTTTATAATTATTGTATTCTTGCCTGTTTTATTATATTATTTATGTTATTCACTTTGCTACATACATGTTTAAATTTCAGTTGATTTTAGTAATACTTAAAGTTTATTTAATCCTTTGCGTTTTCTTTGATTCACTTCCTTTTTTTGTGCCATATCTAGTGCATTTTTTTAAGGTGAGTAATGAAAAAATAAAGTCCCTTTGTTATTATTATTTATTCTTATTATATTAACTTGTCAGGGTAATCTTTATTTTCTAATTATAACTATGTCGATATTAAATGGCTTGAATTTAAAATATTTATTAACCAAAAGCAAAAGAAGCGGGGTCATTAAAAGTAATAAATTTCCATTGCAGCAGCAGAAAAGAACTTAATTAAAGTCGCATTAATTTTTAAAGACCGAACGGGTCACTCGATGGCTCATATTAAAATTTATTAATAAAATCGTAATGAAAGAAACCGCGACGGATATATTGCATATCTGGGACAGTTTTAGGTGGCCTAACATGTCATTAAAATTCTTCGCGAGACCACTGAGATGAAGAAGTAAAGAATGCTATTGCTTCTAATTACTGAAGGATCTAAGGAGTTTGGTGTAAACTCAATGATAGATCGTTGGGATTCCAAGAGGAAGCGCTAGCGAGCTCCACCCCACTTAATTACTGCCCGTCTTGGATTACGGAGAAATTAATTTCTCGGGAGAGCTGGAGCATTTCTCTATATAATATATTAAATATTGCATTATATTAAATTTTCCATCTGGATATTCCCGACGTAATCCGCTTCGCTATTGAAAGTTTTAGTTCGTTCTGCTCGAGAGCAGAGAAGTTGTTACTCGAGCATTCGTAATATTTTAAGATAATGTGTATCGTTAATGCCGTATACGGTAGGAGGGATACGGCAACATATCAGGTATTAGGGAGGGAGCTATAAACTTCGTATTACACATTTTTAGATTAAGCTGCGGCTTTATCTTTGGGTTAATTACTAATTCATAATGGGACTGAAGTTTTGATATAAGGTACACGTTAGAGGATAAAATTCTTGAAAAGAGTTTCCTACAATATTTTATTACTACCTGAAATTGAATCAGTCTAATTTTTGAAGAGATGGTAGAGGTGGTGACATCAATTGCTTTACTGCTAGATTTAGAGCTTTCAACATTTAAATTATGGGTAACTTTATTTTTTAATTTCTGAAATTCTTTACTGGGACATTGTTTTCCATTGTTTTATTACGATCTTTTCGAGATGGAGATCCAGAACGTACACCGCGTATTGCAGCGGGGTGGCGTATCATACACGAGGCTCAATTATACCCGTACCATGTACAGTGTGTCCAAGCATTAACCGCCACGATCTCCTGACTTTAAATCATTTGAAATTCTTTTTGTGGGGATACTATTGATGATTTACTCAAAGGTATCATAGTTGTTACCAACGAGATCATAACGGACAAGAAGTAGAAACATCTGTGTAGTTTGTAGATAAGACGGGCTCAAAATTTTGGTATAACATCATGTATGTCAATCTATTGTATTAATTAATTCATTGATAATTAATAACAATAGAGGCAAAAGCAGTTGAATTTGCTGTACAAAATAGGTGTTATAAAATGTTATTTATTTATTTCCATTTTTTGTCCGACTGCCAATTGCATGTTTTGCCGCCTTATCAAATTTTACAGTAGACCAGTTTCCAGTGCCGTGCGGAAGTGTATTTTTAAACCACTTTAAAAACATATTTAATCAAAAAATGTTTTTAATTTTTTTAGAAATATGCTCCGCATAATATTAACAAGTTTAATTTTCTAATTTTATTGTTATTAGAACTACATTTTTCATCATTTTGTTAAAAAAAAACTTTTACAACAAGCACGTTAGTAGAAATTAAATCCAAAACTATAGGAAACAGTAATAATTGTCAATAAAAATTATGTAATCATTTAATTAAGTCAAAATAAATACGTGATCAACCATCAATATCACTGGTATTATTAATCGAATTTTACTTATTTTTATTTGAATTATTTCTAGAATACATCATTTTTGGTAATTGCTTTCATTATTAAGGATTTTTATATTATTAAAATCGATGTTATGATTGTTTTCTATGGCATGTTTTGACGAGGCAGTACCATTCATATTTTCCATTCTAATGTTATATTTATCATCATCCTTTTATGAAAATATTGTTGGCCAATATATGTACCATTGCAATCATTACATTTTTTTATAAACGACAAATAGTATCAAAGTAAAAATACAGTGAAAAATTAAAATTTTGCACTATTTTTATATCAATCAAAACAGTCTATATAGTTTTTTTTGTTTCCTACTTACTATCATACTAAATATGCACACCGAATTTGGTTAAATTATCTCAAGCGGTTTAGAAATTAAATACTGATTTTTTTTTAAATTTTAGACACGCTGTAGCTGGGCAATGGCTATTCTAAGACCCCACATTTATATAACAAAAAAAAACCTTATTTTTGGAAACTGGATTTTTGTCACCTAGTAAAGAAACACTCATGTAGTTTCTAGATTTTCATAGATCTTAGCCTGGGTACATAACTATTAAAAAAACACAATTCGAGATATTGCCATATGTACTTTGCACAATAGGGCACTTTTCAAAATGTTATGTTTCTTTAATTGACAGTTTTTGTTATATTGAAATTGTGACATTTTATTCTATTAGGGTGCTTAATGAAAATTGTTTGTTTTCACGTCGTTTTGGATGAATGCAATTACTTCAGAAACACCCTGTATATAGTTCATCCATTCCTCCTTTGCTGTCGCATATTGTAATTTAACATTTAGACATGAAAACGAGAGCATAAAGATATGTTCTTGACATTTTTAGTTCAATTTTTAAGGACAAGTAAAAACTAATTTCAGATCTTATCATTTGGTTCCGTATGTCCTTCTAATGACAAACTAATTACAATTCTAATACATCACTTGCAAACTTTATCGATGTTGCCACCTTAACATTTACCGTGCAAATGATTTAGTGGCTCGTTCGCCGTCTAACTTTAAAATATCGTCAATTAGTTTCGGAGTTATTACCCTGCAGGCTATTTTCTCTTTGTAAGTTTACTTTTTCCTCGAACACACAGAAATCCGAACTTCTCTGTTTATTTGGCGGTTGGCTGTATTTGATTTTATCCACATTAGACGGAATACGACCTCCAGGAACGGGAAAAATGTTTGCCGTGGTATTTCACCTAACATGCTGCGAGTAAAGAACACATAGTTGCCTATTGGATCATTATATTTTTAGATAATTAATAATTTTTCTCTAATCGTTACAAAGCCGACATATTTTGACTGTCAAGAGTCTCTAAAAAATGGTATCTCAGCAACAAAAGTATTCACTTTTAATACTAGGAGCTAAAGTTACCACTTTTAATCTAAAATCAAGTTTTAATTTTTAAAAGTTTATTCAATTACAAATTGAACAAATGTTAAAATTAAATAAACCATTAATACTACCCTACCCTCATTCTTGGAGCAATTCTCAAAAACAGTCCAGCACGTTTTCATTAATAGTTATATTATTTTCAGATGTTGTGAAATCAGAAGTGACAACGGTGCTTGGTTTATCATTACCACTATCAATTTTCAGTATTATTTTCGTAATACTTTCTTTCTTTCACTTTTGAGTCTTGAATGTAGCCTTCCGCCGCAGTGCTCGATCGCAACCCCCTCCGCACCTTTAAGACAAATGATGTCACCACTATCGTCAACTAAAGGAGGACGCGCACTAAATCCGCTCGGCTCGGATCGGCAAGGAACGAATCGGATCGGCACGACTTTTACCCGCGTACTTATTCGACTAGCATCATTCAGTTCTCTTTCGGCGTCCGAGCAAACTAGTGTCTAGAAAAGAAAATGAGTTCATCTGGTTCATCATCGGATTCTGAGGAGGATATTATTATAGCTCTAGCTTGTGAAGAAATAGAACAGCAAACTCCTAACATTTGGATTCATGATATCAATCAGCTAGCGCGACGTTCGGCAGAAGGAATGTCGGCCGTAGACGAGTCGAGTCGACGTGTCACTGCCGTTCCGATCGGAATGAGTGCGCGGGGATATATTTAAATAGGGACAATGCAAAACTGTCGGCCATGCTGTGCCGTGTCGATCCGAGTCGAGCGAATTCAGTGCGCGTCCTCCTTAAAAGGGTAGCCGACGTTCGTTGTAATGCGTGTCGTGTCCACCGTACTCTTTGCAGCTGTCCAGCTTCAAAACTTTTGCCACTTCTTGCGAAACGGCACTGATTTTGTGAATACCGACCACCATTCAATGACACTTTCCACTAACATATCTGAGAAATAATCGACAATCTACCAATTCGGGTGGACGTAAAGCAATATACTTTCGATAAAAACTTAAATAACTGTCTCCCAGCACAGTAACAAATCGTGGTCTCTTGGTTTTAGTATTGGCAATTTTTATAATTAAGGCAGATTAAACATCTTCGACAGTATAGCTACATAAATTATACTTGCTTAATCGGGCACCAATTAGTTTATCTAGTAAATTTAAAGATGAAAAAAATGTAATTACTCTAACTAATAAACTGCAATTACTATGCTATATTAAAAAAATTAAAGACAATGATTTTTTGAGACATATATTACTAACTAGGACACACACAAAACACACAGGCAGCAAATATATAGAATTAACTAAATTTTATCAACGGGACAAAGGATATTAAACCATGAATTTAAATAATTTGATTAAAACATTGACTCTTGAATAAAATGTGACAGTTTTTGTGTCTACTCTTTGCGTAGGTATACGTATACGCTTGCGTACATTTATACTACTAAATTAAAATATAGATGGATAATAATTTGCGGCAAAATTAGGTTCAATTAATAACTTTTAAATAGATAAATAAATATGGCTTAGCTGGATTTCCTTTGATAACTGGCGGGACAAGATGGCGACAGCTTGGGGTGCTTTAATAATGGGATGATGTAAATCCAAGTAATGTAGTTTGGTTTACCAGAATCCAATGGTTTTCCAAAAAAATCAGATCTCTGGTGGCTTTGACTTGTTAACTCGTCCTTATTCAGAACCCGAACAGTATTCAAAAGACAAACGGTATTTGTCTGATATTGCCCAAATTTTAGCATATAAATTTAACAGCAATTATTTTAAGAAGGAAAGCGAAAAGGCCTAAAAATGAAAAAGTACGGAATTAACTGATGAACCAGAACAGAGCCATGCTGCTTACCTAAGATGCTGTACGGCCTTATATGTGAAATTGCAAGTAATTTGTAGGTTGAGATTTTGAACTTAACAAAATAATATAATGGTAAAAATTGATCCAGTATAACTATTTTGATCACCACTTTTATTTAAATTTTTGCGTGCTCTCACCTATGTTAATTCTAGTCTTGCTAGCTCGCCTTAATCAGTTCCGACGTTTCTTTATCTTTTTTTTTTGTTGCTTTCTATTAATTTGAACAAATTAAACTGAGGGCAGCACCATACAGAACACAAAGGAAAAATTACTTAGACAGCCAGCAATATCTAAATGTCGTGAGAAATAGTTTTAGTATGATTTTTTAAAAAATGTATTAATTAAACACTAAGTAGCATTTTTAAAAGCTACACTGTAAAGAAGCTTTTTAAAAATGTTTTTATTTTTAAATCGTTTATTTTCATCATCAAATATAAATTATTAGGTGTACTATTCAAAAAGCAATCATCTTGCTCCTTTGTAAATACTCGATTTTTTCGGTACTTATTCCTCATTTTGTCTCTTGACAAAAAACTGAATATTTGCTTATATCAATCCCTTTCTTTAATTCCAGCGTTGACCGCAGCATTGAATATTGCGACCAAAGTGTTGATGGCTTGACTTCTAAATTTGAGAAATACACCATCAATGCATCTTCTGAATACTTATTGTTTTTTTTTTCTTTGCATCAATCCATAAAACATTAGTAGACACATTCATAAATTTCCCGAGATTTCTTTGGGAGAGTATTAAAAAAACCTATTTCTTTATTAGATTCTATTTTTAGACTTTTTAGCAAATTGAACCATAAAAAATTACAAATGAACTCAATTAGCAATATGGCGACTAATATTTGATAAAGTATCCATGACTACATTGATATATTCTACATAGCTACTCTGCTTTATTATCCAAATTTAGGTTTGAATAATTTCAAGGCACTAATTAAATGGCGGATTTCGGTTGGAAAAAAAAACATGTTTTATTTCTATTAAGTGTGCTCGCCATAAAAGTGATACTTTTATTCCTAATATAACAATACATTATTTTTTAACATAAGTACATATAAATAGTTATCAGCAAAAAGTGCTTAATAATACTCACAAATAGGGATGTGCGACAACGATTTGGAACTGTTTATTATCAATAAACAAAATGATGCCGTATTATCGAAATATCGATAATGTCGGTATTATTGATATTATCTATTACATACTTATATTTATAATATCGATTGCAGAACCATTCCTGAAAAGTTTTTGGCAATTCATACTGAAATAACACTGAAAGTTTTAGAAAATGTATTTAAAATAGTCAACTGTTGTTTTCATGTATTTCAGATTGTGTCATACTGTTAAACATGTTTATCCCGAAAAGTGTTGTTTTTATTAATTTTTTTTAGTGAATTATCAGTAAGTGGTGATGCGACCTATATGAATCCTACTACCTGGTTCAGATAGGAGTATCATACATCTTTTGGTGATTAACGACAATTTATTAGGATTTATGATAATTTACGGCTGTACAACACAATTTTTCAAATGTTTGAACCATTTTTACTAATTTATTGAAACCCGAAGGGTGATGGATCAAATCTGTAATTAGATTCATGTTCAGTGGGTGAAAATACGTGGGAATATCATAGATATCTTCGGATGACTTTTAAATTGTGTTATAATGTGTCTGTTATCATATACCAGTAGATAAAAGGAATATGAATCTAAAATATTTATTATTATTAATTTAATTAGAAGGACAGATGCAATACCTATAATGTCAAAAAAAATATATAGCAACAATAATTTAAAAGTACATGAAAAACATAGTAGACAGCAATTGAACAAATATACAAAAAAAATAGACAAAAATATCGTTACAATAAATATTTCTTTCACGAGACCAACGAAACAGGCCATTACTCGCACTCGGTAAAGAACTATATATCGTGCATTTACACTAACACCCGTGACATCCACTCATTCAATCGATTTTTAAATTCATTTATGGAAGGTGCTGACACAACTGATGAAGGTAGGTTGTTCCAGTGAGTACAAATCTATTTTAAAATAAATGTTGTCGTATAGAAGTTTTAAATTTTTTTTTTGGATAATTTAAACTCATGACCTCGTAGACGCAGATCTAAATTTAAATGGAACAAATTAGGAAAGTAACTGTGATAAGTACTACCACATAGTATCCGATAAACCTGAATAAGGTCGACTCGAAGCAGTCTGTTGTTTAAACCAGAAATGTCAAGTTCCTGGAGACAGTCGTGATAGGATAAGTTGCTAAGGACAGGTATCCATTTTGTGAATCTTCTCTGTACGCCTTCTAGTAAATTTATCCTTAAAGAGAGAAGAAAACCTTATATTTACACAATATTCCAACAGAGGGCTAATATACGTCTTATATAGCTTTAGTGATACTTGTTTGCTTGGATATTGGAAGGATTTTTTTATTACATACGAGGCACTGTTTGCTTTTTTACAACGTGACTGATGTGTTCTTACCAAGAAAGAGTACTGTTTACAGTAATTTTTTAAATTATTTTGACTATCAACAGATGTAACATTCTGACCGTCACTAAAGGTGTATAGGTGTCTCGAATTGTTTTTACCTATGTGTAAAACACTATACATTTATTTTTATTTAGAGAAATCAATCAGTTTTCACACCAGCGTTCTATGGCTATAATAGCATCTTGATGATGTTATTTATTGGTTATTGGACCACCAAATACTTTCATATCATCCGCATAAGACGCGTGCATAGATTTAAGATGTTTAGGAAGATCTGAAGTATAAATAAGGAACAGAATAGGTCCTAACACTGAACCCTGAAAGACGCCCGATAGAACTGGTTGATTATCTGATCTACTATTGCCCAATCTGACATAAGACGACTGATTGATTAAAAAAAAAATCATCCAGGCAAGTAAAGATCCTCGTATTTCAATGTGTTCTAGTTTATAGAGAAACCGATTTTTTGGAAGCCTATGAAATGCTTTCGCAAAATCAAAATAAAGAAAAAAATATATACGAAGTTGTTGGCTGCAATTTTATTATCTCGTGTTAGCTCACGTGAAACAGATGATGTGTGTCTTTGTCTTTAGTCCCATGATTTTACAATTTACATTGTGCTCATTATTGTCTGTCAAATACTTATTGTAGGCACCTTCAAAACAACGATATCGCTGAATATCAGCTTGATTCGTACAAAACGTTTAAGAATTATAAACAGGGACAAAGAATATAGTCTAGACGAGGTTTTAAAATAAATTATATCCAGGAAAATATTCCTAGTTTGACCTCGAGTGCATTGGCGGCTATTATGCCGCAGCATACAACCCCTAATAACTCATCCGGGATCTTAAACCCTTCATCGCCACCAGCAGCCACCGTCGGCCGTCGGGACGCGCTAGATCGACGTAGGGCAAGACACCACGAAGGCAAGGCAAAGCAAGGCAAGCCGCTATCGATCCAGAAAACCCGGCCTAGCGAAGCCCGCCTGGCTACCGAATTATATAGTCTGGAAAATTGATGTCCGCCGATTTCATTTTCAGTCGATTTCACACCCGCATTGAAATGTGTCGGGAATATAATTCCGGGTCGAATAATTGAGTGAAATTCAAATTAAGCCGTGCTCGGCGGACCACACGTGCAAGGTTAGGGGGCCGTGCTCTTCTCCTACGATGTGCTTGCCCGTGGACCGTCTAAATTACGGATTCAGCCATTGTGGAAATGTTTGCATTCTGATAATGCGTTTACTTCTGTACCTTGTTCATGTGGCCCGTGCAGATGCGACCATGTTAACTTTTAATCGAATTCGAGTAGGAGGCTTGGTGATTAACTATAGTCAGGAGCAGAAAATCTAGAGAGTGACTAATCGCTAGCTTGTAGACAAGCGCCACTGACGAAGCGTACGAGGAGCAACATTTCATATGCGTACTACATTTTAAGGCGATCAGATATAAAAAAATATACAAAAATTACAAGAATAATGGCATTACATAAGATAGTGCTGGGAATGGAAGAGGTGAATCCGTCAATTCGCCACAGCCAATAGAAAACCACGGCGCATGCGTACTTACTACAGCAGAAGCTGTGTAATCGGATATGCTCTCAGATATATGCGGCACACGATTCTATAAATTTTGAGCAGGTTTATAACATGAGTAACACAGATTTTCGGTCGTCTAGTGTAGTTGTTTAATTTCTCACCAGCGTGTGACTGTAAATTCTCTGTCAGTCTGTCTGGATACACAAGTTAAAAAAATCTTTTTCCTTTACAGTGAATAAAAACGAAGTTTACAGAACATAAGTCGTTTTTTATATATTTTTAGGTATTAACAATATTGTATGAAACTTAACTACTCTGGTAACTAAAGCCACAACCAGCGTTGAATTACACCCACAATATCTACCTATATACTCTTTATTATTAGCTTTTGTGAATTTTTTGCTGTATTGTAAAGGTATTTTAAGTTGAAATAAATTAATTCTCCTACAACTCCTATCAATGAAGTAATATGTACGCTCTGTGATACTGCACCAGCTCTGAAACACCCTGTATATTTTTAATATTCAAAATTCTATAATACTTGGGGTCCAGATTTCATGGGCTACAGACATTTAAAATTTTTATTTTTGAAATTAGACAAATTGAGTTATTGCGATATATTTTTCAAGTATCGAACGGTTACGAATTAGGAAGAAATATGTGTATTATTTAATAGTAAATATTCAGATAGATACATAAATCAATAGACACTGAACAAAGTTACAGCAGTTCAGTTGTTGTTAAAATAGCTCCAAATGACGTGGAAATCTTAACTATATGGATTTCTCCCTTTGGGATCACCGCGAAAACGTAGTGTATAAAAGTAAACTGGGCTATATTGAACAAATAAAAACATTAGATTAGATCCTTAGGAATAATTCTATTGACTGGAATTTTATCATACATTATAATTGGATTGGATTGGACGTTGGATAGGTCAGTGGTCGCGCGGTGTAAGGCGTAAATAATTGATTCAATGTGACTAGATCGGTGTGGGGAACCTCGCAGCCGGTAGACCATATATCAGCTATATTCGTGAAGAGGATTGGCACCTTCTCTGCGGGTATGGTAGAAGGGAATAATGTTGGGTCAATGTCGACATTTGACTACCCTTCTAATTAATGAGGTTTTCCAGGTTTACCTCATTCCTGCACTGAATGGTGGTTATGGTTTATCAACGTAAGTCGTTCCTGGGTGTAAATACGGCCTGCTTAATAATAATATGCCGCCCCCTCTCCCGCATAAGTCTCTGGCTTCTGGGCTAATCCCCATGATTAGAATGAGGGGTAGAAATATTATTATTATTATTATTTTCAGTCACACCTTCCGAAGCTCCGACACTTTCGGAGATGTTCTGAAGAGTGAAACAATGACCAGGCAAGCCGGTATGATCTTTAATTCAGAAAGTAGCGTATGTCTCATTCCCCCCAAGACGCCTATAATTAGCACCACAACCTTAACAGAGTGGTCTGGATACAGCCTGGATATTATTATTATTATTATTATTTATTACATATATTGCTGTTTTCTTAGCAGATTGTCACAATAAATCAAATTGTTTAACTTAAACTTAACTTAAAAAAATAACAGTCCAAAATGACCACTATGAACACCAGATCCGAATTTTAGATTTTTGAAATCAGCTTTCGATATTAAGTTCAAAAATAGGTAAGGTTTACACAAAGTTTTTTACAAAGAAATTATATAACGTCATTACTGGACCAGCAATGTTAAACAAGAATATTTAAAGATGCAGAAATAAAAATTGTTGCTTCTTCGAGGAATTTTATGAAATATTTACCTGTACCTATAAAAATATATTGATTTTCTTCTATATTTTATGTACACATTGTAAATATATTAATTTGAAAAATGACATATGATAAACAAAAAAGTAAGAACTTATATTAGTTATTTACTGTTTTAGAAAGGTATTTTAAGCTAATATAAATCAAATCTCCTACAATTCCTATCAATGAAGTCATATGTATGTTCTCTGATACCAAACATCTAGGTATGCTAATGAACAATTCCACAGACAAAGCTATATTCAATAATTATCTAAAGAAAATAATCTAATTTACTCACTCTATAAAAATCTAACTTCACTTTTTTGGCAGTGGGAACACGACAAATTCAACCACAATAGATGAGATCTGACCTATTTCTGCATTTTTAGGATTGCTTCTTCAGGTGGTCTCCTTTAAGTTGAATGAAATATCTAACTATAAAAATTATAAAAATTAAAATTATTTGAAATTAAATATCGACAATGACAAAAAAGTGACATCCTGTCAATGAATTAAATATGACAATACCTACTTGAAAAATGTTCACCTTTTATGTAAAAGTTTTTATATATTTTTAGGTATTAATAACATTGTGTGAAACTAACTACTCAGTGGACAAAAGCCCCAACCTGCGTTGAATTACACCCACAATATCTACCCATATATTCCTTATTATTAGCTTTTGTAACATTTTTTACTGTTTTAGGAGATTTGATTTATATTAGCTTAAAATACCTTTCTAAAACAGTAAAAAATGTTACAAAAGCTAATAATAAGGAATATATGGGTAGATATTGTGGGTGTAATTCAACGCAGGTTGGGGCTTTTGTCCACTGAGTAGTTAGTTTCACACAATATTATTAATACCTAAAAATATATAAAAACTTTTATATTAGTTAATTTGGTTATTTTAACGGATACAGTATTTTACGTAAAATTTCACAGAAGAAGAAAAAGCCACCATATTTTTAATAATAACATAAAACTCTATCGTTATTTTTATGTTATAAGATTCTAGTTAATACAAAAAGAATATTATAAATTCATAATAAAAATGTGCGCAGTATCTTATTGACATTTACGTGCAGACCCTTCAGATGCAAATTTAATAAGGCTATATAAGAATTTCGTGAAACTATACCCTTGTATCTTTGAAGAATATTCCACAAGTGGCAAAAATTTTTTATCCGGCAAAGTTATCCTAATAATATAAGAATGAGATTCGTAGTGCGTTCCACATCCTTTATATAAAAAATAATCTAATTTATCTGAATCTCTAAAACCTCGATCAATCGTTTGCATGTCTGTCATCGATCTGGAAAAGGGAAAAGGTTCGAGTCTGTTCTTACCTTTTTTTCATGTCACTGCTTTTCCTTTCATATTTTTACTTTACTGACGCACAATTTTTTGCAGCATGGTAAATACATTGGCTTTTCGATTTTCCTTTCTTTTTTTGTTTCGCTATACATGGAATCAGTAAATTCTTATTTAAAATTAAGATGAATTCAAATGTTATATAGAATTTTACATGACTTAGCAATTTTCAAATCTATATCTCACTTGGTTCTTTATTATATCTTTCGTTTAATGTCGTCTGAATGACCTTGTATAAGATGGGGTATGAAATGGATCAGTGGAGGACGTTTGATCTTTAGTACAATCTACAATTAAATTTGTTTTCAAATTTCGTCGTAAATACAGAATTTTTTAATATTACTAATGTGCTGGTAGTCCACAGTTTAAATATACTAACAGTTGGCCTTGAACCTCTCTCCATCTCCCACCACTCCACGGCCGATCATCGGCTATTTATTGTATGTATTTCATACCCAGTATCCTGTGAAACAGTTCTACTGGGTGCGGCCGCAATGATTGGTAAGTTAAAGCGCGGCTATTTCGTTTTTTCCTCAAGCTTCCTAAAAAGTAATGCATTTATGTATATTAGCAGGAATTCAAATTATTTATTAATACAGTTTGTTAAACTATCACCTGCAGAGACTCATAGGCGTATATGAATAAGTGCTGCATATTTTAATTATGAATCATTCACTGTATCGTGGAAACGTTTGTTGAAATCTGGGATCTTTATAAAATTATTAAATTTTAAGTGTGTAAAATGCCTTGTAAAGCATTCATCTGACACCTTACTTGTTTGGGGTATCTACTGTAATGCACCTAATTGGAATCACTTTACATATACTTTACTTTCTAAAGTAAAAACTTACGAAAGCAATAAAGGGCCAGTTAGTGATTTAACAGTTTAATAATTTTACAGTTTGAAGATCTATTATACGCTTACAATTTCAAGTGGGGAAAAAAATCTAAGAAATTAAGAAAAACTCCTGAATTAAATATTGTAGAGAAAAAGAAAATTTGCTTAATTTTATATTTCTGAATTTATAGGATATTGAATATCTAGCAATAATAATATAAATAAATATGCAAATCCTTAAAAATTAATATACGTATCAAACTATTCGAATCTAATCCATTTATTATCACAACGTTAAAATTTGTATTAATAGAAATTGCATATACTATATGCTCTGCCATAACTAATGCGATGTAGAACTTATTGATATCCATCGTAACGCATTTGTTGATTTACGACTTCAGGCAAAAAACCGTGTCATCTCTGATCACATAAAAGAAATTGTATAACTGTTTATATTTAAACTGTGGCTAAGGCGTGCATTGCTGCCCAATGTCATAACGTCACTAAACATTAAAATAAATAACTATCAAGTATGCACACCAAACACTTAATACAACTCTAAATACAACTTTAAATTTTTACTATAAGACACAGCAATGCACTCTAGAAATTCTATTTATATTCCAGTAAAAACTAGTGTCTAGGTACTTTACTTTTTAAGTAGACATACCCATTTTTTCGTAAACCCTTAAACTGAAAACGAAAATAAATGTTCATTCTATTATATTTATTTTCGTGGTGACATTAGGTTCTTGGAGTTTCATCGAATTAACGTTGGCTGTTTGTTTTGCTCGTCAGCCACCTTGTTAATATGTAGTAGATGCTCAGATAGTGTCAAAAATCATTGACATTGAGCTTTAAAAATAATAGGTTTTTTCAACCAAGGAATTCGGACTGGTTTCAAACTCAAAAATGTACAACCTATAAAGTTATTAATTTATTTTCAGTAAACATCATGCAGTAAGTAGTTGAGTCAACGTTTTTGACAGTTTGTAACCAGCCTGGATTCCTTGCTTGAATAGACCTAATATATCGCTTAGTCAGAGAAAACAACAACACTGATAAGCGTGCTGTTACAATTGAGTTAAGGAGAGAGCGCACTATGAGGTCGCAGTCTAGATGCGTCGTAGGCCGTACTAGTCTCGTTCTCGTCGAAAATTTTTTGAATAATTTCGGGTAGTCGCGTCAAATTAAAGATTTAATAAAAATACGACTTCCACAGAACATATTTTTACACTATTTAAGTACAGTAGAATAAATGGGAAGTCGCATAGAGAATGACATATGCGACTGGTTTTGTAAAAGTCAGCCAACAGCTCGGCACAGAGCGGTCCTTGATGCGTCTAGATTGCGACCTCATAATATATTTTCTCCTTTAAAGTGCTGCTTAGTAGTGACATAGGTTAAAGCCCAAATGCAGCTATTTATTTGATTAAAAAATATTATTTATCTTGAGAATATGTATTACCCATAAATAACTTCCCCCAATTAGAGTTACACCCTGTATTTTTACTACACTTTCGATTGATTTTAACTTACGTTAGATACTAAAATTATTAAGTTCTTATTCCTGTCTTTGAAATATGACATTATTCTTTCTTTTTATTTATTATGCAGGGTGTTTCCTAACTCGACAGCCAAAATGAAATGTCATATGTAAAATCGAATTTTAAACATAAAACAAAGAGTAACTTTTTTCAAATTGGGCTTCGTTTAGGAGATATTTAAAAAAAATTAAAACAAGGCAGCTATGAAAATAAAAGTTTGTTTATTATTTGACAGCTTGTCTTCAAGTAATTATTTTTGTATAACGTTGAGTCAATTTTATGACATTTATGTTAGTGTTTCTTTTAAAATGCAGTTTAGTAACGAAGAACTTGCTAACATTATTTATGGGTACTGTGATGGTAACACTAGAGCTGCGTGTCGGGAATATAGTATAAAGTATCCAAACAGACGGCAACCTTACCGTATAGTTTTTTTGAAGGCTTCTTGAGTTTGGAATTAATGAACGGCGTAGTGGAGGTCCACATCAACAGCACACAGCTGTACAAGAAATTGCCATCATTGATGCAGTACTTGATGATCCAACGACCAATACTATAAGCATTTCTACACAGTTACAATTGCCTCACAAGTTTGTTTGGAAAAATCTTAATCGAGAAATGTTATATCCATATCACTATCAAAAAGTCCATCACTTGCATTCAGGCGACGAGGTACAGCGGTTAGCATTTTGTCATTGGCTACTTGAACAGAATGAACAAAATCCTAACTTTATTAGAGAACAACTTTTTATTTTAAATAAGTACAAACCAACATTTTAACTAGTTATTACTATTAACGTTTATAGTAAAATTAGAACAATTTGAAATTGTAATTTCCTGCGGAGTCATCATACTTCAGTTGGTTTTACTGTCAACATATGTGACACATCTATTTTGTGTAGAAATACTACTGGTAGTACTGGTGGTCTTGCTAGTAGTTGCAGCAGTAGAAAGTATTTGGCACGCAATTTCCTTCTTCTGTTCCAGTGAATTTTCAATGTAGCCTTCAGCTACCGTCGAAGATTTCCATTCTCCATGTCTCTTGATGGTAGTAAGATTTGCACCAGAATCTGCTAACAATGTCGCCGATGAACGACGAAAACAGTGTCCGGTGTAGAGTTGAGGATTTGGTAGATTCAAGAACTCTGCAATGTCGGCAGGCAAACGTTAATTCCGACTGGATTCTTCACACATTTATTCTTCATATATTTAAGAAAAAGTAGTCTATGGTCAGCGTTGGGTGACCGGAGTGCCATATACTTTCTAAAAAAGTTTAAATAGAATTCACCAACAACACTGAAAGTCCGAGGCACTTTTGTTTTAGTATCTGGTATGGTCACAACAACCGAAGTGCCCAAATATTCGATATTGTCGATGGTCATCTGACACAATTTCTCCCGGCGTCACGCCCCGAAGACACCCACTATTGCTGCGACTTTCATCATCAGATACTTTTCGTCTTCTGCTTCTGTGAGAAATTTGTCGATATGCGTCTTCGTCAAAACTTTTGACTTTTTGCTTGATATCCTTCACCCTTCCGTTTTAAAAAAGCAATAAGTTTATAATGTTTGCTTATATCTTGATCTTGCTTTATTTTTAACATAGTTTTGATCATGGAATAATTTGACCACAGCGTTGACGATTTCCATATCTTGGCTTTTTCCTCAAAATATGCCAGTAAAACACTTTCGTTACATTTCCCAGGGACCTTTTTAATGTTGCACCATTCCGAAAAGCGTCTATAAGCAATTTCGTACTGTTCCTTTGATTTCGCCGGCAATAATTCCAATGTTGCCCGACTGGCGGCTTCTTCGATTTCAGCAGGGATGGATTCGTTACGTTCATTATTGAGATTATTCATTATACTTATAATATTACTAGAAAATGCTGTCAATATTTTTGCGTTTTTTCCGTAACTAACAACAGCACTGGTTGCTACGAAAATTTTGATTCATAAACATTGCGATATATTTTGATTTCTTATTTTTATTGAGTTTAAAGTTCTTCCGATTGTTTTGTAGAAAAAATAGTGTATGATATACGTGTTAAAGTGATTTTATTTTGTTCGTGAAGTTAAAAAACTCGCTACGCTCGTTTTTTAATCATCTTCACTCACAAAATAAAATCTTACTTTTAACACGTATATCATAAATAGCTATTTATAACTCGTAGTCAAAAATAATTGCATTTAAATAAAGGATTGTGGAAAATTAAGACTTTTCTTTAACCAATTCTAACAATGAATCCATTTATCAATTACTCAATTATGTTTATAACCGAATATCTCCTAAACGAAGCCCGATATGAAAAAAAGTTACTCTTTATTTTATGTTTAAAATTCGATTTTACGTATGACATTTCATTTTGGCTGTCCAGTTAGGAAACACCCTGTATACATAATACTAAAATCTTAACATTCTGATATACCTACTTAAGAAATTGATTCCCCGATAACCTACTATTTTGACACAATGTCTAGAGCTAGAGTATTCACCTACGCAATGGAATTTACCGTGCTTGTGACTCATGAATACTAAGCCTAATTTTATTTACACATTCTGTAACAAATTCTTTGTATTCCCATGGTGACAAAACTAATTTTCCATTGTTGTGTCATTTGGCTCTTTATAGACACATTTATTAACACAAATCTCTTGCCTAAATATTATAAGGTTCGTTAAATGGTACGGCAAATATAAGGGTATACAAGTAATGCCTTATTTCTGAAAACATTAATGAATATTGTTAACAATATTAAAGCTACAGACCACACAGGCGGAGAAACAAGGAATAAATTAGAGGCACTCGCTCACGCATATCCTGGCACTAATTCCGATTTTAATAAATCGTATACATAATTTGGAATTGTCATTCTAATATCCATTATTTTTTCGTTTCAGGTGAGTTCGTATTTCCTGTACAAAGATCCGAGTCATGTAAGTAGTTTAAACAATATGTTTATTTGACGCAAGTCAGAAGGTTTTGACTGGAATATAACTATACAGGGTGTACCTTAATAACGTGTACAACAGAATAGACAGATTTAAGTTAACTCACTTCGTTTGACCGCTAGATGGCCTCAAAGTTCGAATTTTTTAAATATGTATTAATCGATGTTAATTATTGTTGTGGTGTTGCCTTTTGCTTAATAAAGAGATAAAAATCAAATTTGTATTTTAGTACAATATTATACTTAAAAATTTACACTTTATTCAAGTTTATATTCAGTAATTTATTTATTTATTTATTTATTTATTTCGACATAGGTAATCCAACAGGCAATTCAATGTCCAAATAACAGAATTACACAAAAGAAAAAAAATAGAAATTCGTGATAAGTAACTTAATTAAACCTATAGAAACAGTGATTACAATTAACACTAATGTAGTAAAGAATTAACATATGATTTTAAACTTGATGATGATGAATTATAAAGATCTAGATGAATAAAGTAATCATTATAATTCTTCTGTAACATACGTATTGGAGAATTACTTGCATAATTAGTACGACCGATGAAATATAAAAAAGATTAACATATCTAGAAAAATTTGAATGGTGATTAAAAGAAATTTGACTGAGAATATAAGTAGAATCAACAATATTCGTAAGTAATTTGTACAAAGATATAACAGAAGAAATTATTCTTCTAGACTAATTTTTTAAACGGTAGTGCGACAATCTGACATAATATGGTTCATAATATAAATTTCTGTTAAATCTATAATTGACCACATCAATAAATCTTTTCTAAACATTTTCAAGTCGATCTATGTATTTATAATACAACGGGCTCCAGAAAAGACTACCATATTCCAATTTACTTCTAACTAATGCATTATACAAAATAATAATTAAAGAAGGGTTAGTGAAATGCTCTGTATTACGTAATATAAAACCGAGAGTTCTCATAGCTTTTTATGCTATTGAGTGAACATGTGCCTCAAAAGATAATTGACTATCTAAAATTATACCTAGGTCCTTAACTTCACGAACGACTCTCAAAGTATGACCGCCAATGGTGTAATTGTAAGTAATATTAAGTTCTTTTCTGGAAAATGTTATACTATGGCATTTATTAATATCAAGGAAAAGTTTATGAGATTTGCAATATTCATTTAATCTGGACAGACCTTCCTCGAGTTTAATGCAGTCATCCACATGTTGAACAGTCATTGACAATTTAAGGTCATCGGTAAATAAATTATAATTTGAATAATTGAAGCAGGAACCAATGTCATTTATAAAAAGACAAAAAAGAAGAGGTCCCATGTAAGAACCTTGTGGTATTCCAGAGGTAATACTATGGTACTCAGAAAAATAATTGTTCCATCTGACACATTGGCTGCTGTTAGTGATATAAGACTTCAACCAACGAAGCAGTTCCCCATGAATACCGAAATTTTCAAGTGTAATTAATAATGTCGGATGATGTACTTTGTCAAACGCTTTTGAGAAGTCGATATACACAGCGTCCACCTGCATTTTATTGTCGATAGCTTCAAGAGTCGTTTGTAAAAAAGGCATTAAATTAGTAATAATAGATCTGCCCCGAAAAAAGCTATATTGATTATCATTTATTAAATGCTTAATTTAAAAAAAAAGTTTCTTAGTAACTATTGATTCAAAAATTTTACCAAATACCCAAAGTAAAGAAATGGGACGATAGTTGCTGACTTCATCCTTAGAACCACTTTTAAAAACTGGAATTACTACTGCTCTTTTCCAAAAGTTAGGAAAACAACCAGCGGCTAAGGATTTGTTGAATATAATGAACAACGGCAAAATTAGAGACTGTTTTCAAGATTTTACAAATATAGGAGGAATGTCATCCGGGCCAGCACTTTTATTAATGTCAAGTCGGTCAAATTCCTGCTCGATTTCTTCAACAGATATATGTTCAATGTTTACACTAAAATTTTGACTGCCAGTTAAGGTAGATATATTACTTACGTTAGAAGAGGTGTCATTTGGCTCAAATACTGAAAAAAAGTATTGACAATAGGCATCACAGATATCCTGATCATTAAACAACTTTTGACCATTATAATTGATAACACTTGGAAAATGTTTATTACATTACATTTACAGTTTGCTATAAGTCTTTGTTTACGTATATACTATTATTTCCTTATATATTAAATACTACTGAGTGGGTAGTATTTAATTACTTATATAAGGAGAACACTACTCTAGAAAGGAACACAATACAGCAAGAATATCAAATAAAAAGATAGTTGTCATTATTTCACGAAAGGAAAACAATTAAAACAGTTATGAACGAATATTATCGCTATACGTTGATTTTGTAGGAGTTGCAAGTTTTAAGAAACAGTCTACGACACCTAAATGTGTCGATTGGAAGCAAAAATCCACACTCAAAAAATAATCAGAATCGATTAAAACGTATTCGAGTTATTTACAAAATTCTAAAGTTATTTCGTATATCTGTGGTCTTCCGTTGCACACGTTATTATAGAACACCTTGTATTGTAATTAGTACATAAACCACAAATGCTTTAGTGAATTAGGAATAAAAAGGCGGATTTATTTCCTTGATACCTATGTAATAACACACTTTTTTAGAACACAGATTTAATTACTTAAACCCTTGTTTATGTATTTAAATAAACAAGGCTTATACTTCGGTATATCAGTAAAAAAATGTTTGTTTGAACTAGTAAATGAACCAATTTGAAGAGGTATATTAAGATGAATAAACCTCTATATACAAAATGTAAAATTGAAGGAAAAAAATAATTAAAGTCTGTTATTTAAAATAATATTGACTCGGTCTCAAAATTAACTCAAAATAGCTTTATTTCGGATGTAAAAAGTTTTTGAAAATATGTTTTTAATTATGTGAAGCTACTGATCACTGTTTGTTAATGGTAACCAAAATATTATATGATAGAGTACTATGTGACTGTTAGATTATTCAACACAGAAAATTGAAATGGTTCTGAAACATGTCTTGTTTCTTAAATAAAAAGAAAAAATATAAAAGATGTTTTGGAAGTATTGATACAAAATTATGCCAATTCACAGACGATTTTTTATGTGGAGCTCGTAGAGCGTCAACTCTTTTTTCTATTTCATAAATCGAAGGTATAAGTAAAAAATAATGAATTTGCAAAATATTAGACATTTATTCGATCATTTAGTATCTTAAAACTGATTAAAAATCTCCACCGTGCGAGAATGGGGCGTGGCCAGGCGCTACGTCACGTCACGCATAAGCCCAGCGTTGCGCTCAACTCGATGCTAGTTACATGTATTTGCAGAGTATTGTTCCTTTTGCGTACTGCTTGTTTCATTTAGTATGAGTGCAAAAAAAGAATTTTAAATATTGTATAGTTTCAGAATGCACAAATATAAGTACAAATGCGTCGGAAAAAATATTTGTTTGTTTGGCAATGAGGATATCTTATTTGGATTCGATAAAGGTACGAGATTGTGTTATGAGGATCATTTTGTTTTAAATATACCTAGGTTGAAGAGGTTATAGAAAATTATCTTTATTTAAAACCCATGAAATGTAGGAGAATATAAGTTGTTATAGTAAAATTATTACTTAAAATTTTGGCAAGTTCATTTGGAATAGTGATTTAGAAGCTTCTACGGCTGGTGCTATTATTTAATCTATAGTGATTTCCGGATTCTTAAGCATCTATGGTCTTAGCTGAGAATCTTTGATCTGCCTTTATTGTTCTCAGGCTAACCTTGTGGACCATGGAGAGCGGACCCGCTTTCGGTAACCTTGGCCCCTCTCATATAATGATTTCGGTTCCTCTATTCCTATTGTTGTATTACGGCTGCTACCTCAGCACTGCGCCTCCGATAGCGCTGGTCTTGCTAGACGTCATTTAGCAACGTTCGTACTTTAATAAATTAAATTACTGTAAATATAGTTAAAACATAAAGTAACTCATTTTCTTTTTAAAAATATATCCCATATAAATATAAATTAATCACAGATTGAAGTTTTATTCCAAAAATAAGCAGTAATTGTTCTATTTTGACAAATGAATAAAATTTAAGTTTGTAATTTTATACAATTTTTGCGTAATTAATCAATTATAAGTAAAATATAGAGTAATAGTAATAATATATTTAAATAACAATATAAATCCTAACCAAAATGGCACAAAAAAAAAATAATGATACGAAATAGAAATCATATTTAATATGTTAATAACTTTGTACTTTATTCTTATCAGTTCTAGTAGTTCGTAATCATGGAGATAGAAACTTCTGGTAGATTGTCAGAATCAGCTTACTAAATTCAACTTCCATTGAACATATTGTACTAAAATGTTTACAACACAGTAACGAAACAAGATAGAACATTTAAATCTGATCGAGGATTAACGGTAGATCTCCTAGTTTAGAGTTGCGTGTAATGACGTTACACCGTTTTTGAGACTAGCACGAATTGCAACCTTTTGTATCTCGAAAACATAAAAAGTAAATTATATGAAATTTTAAGAGTGTAATAAAAGTATCGGGTACTACACAGAATGCATAAAAAACATATAAAAGAAATTTTGACAGAACAAGCCTATTCCCTAGTTCAGGCAGAAGCATCCATTTATCACATTTTTGACAATCAGGACAATTTATTGCATTTTTTTGGAAATTTGTGGCAATATAGGTATGAGAATTTACTAAATTTTCTTTCATTTCCAAGAGTCCTTTGTATAAAAATAAAAGTCGAAATGGTTGTCCCGAGCCCCTTCTCCTTTACTGAAAGCAAAATACATAGGTCTCTCACAGTGAAAATTTTTGCCAACTTTTTTGTATGTATTGGGATTATCTATCATATTTCTTATACATTGGAGTGTAAACGCTAACTTCTCAACTGAAAGTTTGTTATGATGGTATACAAATAATAATTGTATTAAATCACTTGAAAAAAACAAATTCATGTACTTAGTATTATTGGGAGTAGTATGACGGACATCGACGTTATAAATTTCTCATAAACATTTGCTTGCAACGTAGACCGTGAAATCTGTAGTAAAGTAAGTGCTTTAATGCATTTAACTGACATCGCAAGTAATTTAAGTTAGTATCATGTTCCACCGGAATTGACAGTCTTCGGGGTTGTTGAGTTAATCTCTTGTGAAATGTCAGCTTTAGTTTTTGCTCGAAAGTGAGCGCGAAAGTGCCAGCACGATGCGACGCGACGCCGAGCGCCGGGACGGCCGTGTTTGTATGACTTTCTGGCGGCGGCGAGCGCTAAGTGGATAAATAAATATTTCAGCGTTGGTTTGCTTCATTTTCAAGCAAATGGAAACGCTTGTTTTCACACCTGCAGATATATTGTGTCCGCTGTTTCCTCTAAATTGAAAAGCTGTTCCGCACAATAGATAAAATAAAAAATATAAACACGGTTCAGTTAAAAACACAGTAGCTTTCACCGCTTCTCCTAAAGGAAATAAAATATTGTTCTATTCGCCGTCTGCTGGCAGGAATTGTAAAAATGGACGCTCACAGTTTTAATTAAATTAGCCAGAAAAGGTATTTATTATAATACACTGATAAAAATTGGTAGAAATGTTCATGTTTTATTATGGCCTTTTTACATAATATTTTTATATATTTTTAGGTATTAATAATATTGTGTGAAACTAACTACTCGGTGGACATAAGCCCCAACCTGCGTTGAATTACACCCACAATATCTACCCATATATTCCTTATTATTAGCTTTTGTAAAAATTTTTACGGTTTTATAAAGGTATTTTAAGCTAATATAAATCAAATCTCGAGTAGGTATTGTCATATTTAATTCATTGACAGGAAGTCACTTTTTGTCATTGTCGATATTTAACTTCAAATAATTTTAATTTTTATAATAATTTTTATAGCTAGATATTTTATTCAACTTAATGGAGACCACCTGAAGAAGCAATCCTAAAAATGCAGAAATAGGTCAGATATCATCTATTGTGGTTGAATTTGTCGTGTTCCCACTGCCAAAAAGTGAAATTAGATATTTATAGAGTGTTTCATTACCAGGTTAGTAAATTAGATTTTCTTTAGATAATTATTGAATAGAGCTTTGTCTGTGGAATTGTTCATTAGCATACCTAGATGTTTGGTATCAGAGAACATACATATGACTTCATTGAAAGGAATTGTAGGAGATTTGATTTATATTAGCTTAAAATACCTTTCTAAAACCGTAAAAAAATGACATAATATTTCCTGAAAAATTTTAATTTACATTGTATATTAACGAATAATTAAGTGTACTTTGTTTTACCTAATAAAATTAGGAAATTTCGGAAATAGTGCGGTACAATGTACTACAATCGAACTATTTACTTTTACTCAATTTAATATGAAATTTTACAGAAGTTTTCATGTGATTTCTATTGCACACACGCGGAGGCACATCAACCTAACCTCTAAACTAATACGTTTTAGTTGTGTTGTTAACGTATAGTAGACAAACATATAGAGCTAATTAATAAAGACTTGTTGTGGGACATTCGTAGGATAGTAAGTATAAAATGATATTTTGTTACGTGTGCATCTGCAGCTTGTGCCAATTTAAATAGATATTTTCATCAACCATTACATGTAAACATGTAAAAATGGTAAACCATACAATATTTATTTCAAATAACATGAGACAGTAAAAATAGTAATTTCCTTCAACAGATATTAACATTTGTTGTAGTTATATTAATTATAAATATACTGTAACTAAAATTCGAACTAAACATATTTATTTTCACACAGATATACCTATATCTACAAATATTTTCAAATACCAAGGAATATACTCATGTTTCAAGAATTATGTAGTATTTTCAGCGAAAATATTCAACATGTGATGCGAATGCGAATGAAATACTTGCATTGCAATACATTTTTAGGTGATGGATGAAAAATATACTTTTACAAAGAAGGTATTCACATTTAGAGATTGGATGGGAAAATTCCACTAAAAAATCTTCCTACACAGAAGTTATTTCTGCTTATGACAAGGCCTTCTTAACTATTTACAAATAAAAATGCGACTAGCATAGTGTATTCAATATTAAATTCTAGTAATAAAATCTACTGTATTTGTAATAATTTGTTATATATTCTACAAATTATATAACTTAATCCTGTACATTTTAACAAACAGGGACTTTTTTCCATGACATTGAAAGTAAAAACTTTTCCATATTTTCAACTTCATCTTCATCTTCATACACTCTCCATATGGCTACAAAAATAATATAATACATTTTTAAATTGACTTCTGTTACACTATTCTGTTTAAACAAAATGTAAATATTTGAACTGATTGATGAACTCTTTGGTATATACATTTTTTAACATGTGCATATTGTTCAAATTTTTACACATTGATATTCAGTCATATATGTGAATTAATATTAGTTATTTAAAAAAAAAAATCTCTATGCATATTTTTCAACGTTAGTTATAAAGATATGTATATAGGGTTAACTGTGACTAAGTACAAATATTTTAAGAGGGGATAGAAAAAATTAAGAATTAACTGAATCCCCTTTAAAAAAAATCCAAACTTATTTATAAAGCGAAAAAAATGTGTTTCTATATTATATTAAATCCTTATTTAACGCCGCCAATGCGAGAATCAGAGTAGGCAACCAGCAAGCAACGGTCATGCAACAGTCGGCCAGTCGGTGTCGCTGTCATGTCATAATTCAATTCCTGTGTTTACGTTGTAGTTTTGTGTTCTTTTTCAGTTTTTAGTGCCTTATCTTAATTTTTTATAGTTATTAAATAAAGGAATATGTGTCGGGTACAGATATTTTCCCACAATATAGTTCGCCGGTTTGTTTTTCTAGGTTATTGGACAAGACTGCCGTGGGTGCATTAAAAGTCGGAAGTGAGTGGTTGTACCTAATGAGTGAAAATAGTTTTACCAGTTTGTAACGAAATAATGAAAAACGAATGCAAAATACTGGAGCTAACTGGATTAACTATTACCTATCTATCAGTTATTATTACTAATAAGAATGTAATTTTTGTCGTTCCTGCATTTAGAAACGCAAAAAGACGACCGCATGGTAGTTGACATTGTTGATAGATGTAAGCTTTGTCTATGGATCTAAGCCATCTCAGTCGATGCTTATCATAGGCGCCGACGGGTTTTGCTCCATTTTTTAAATATCGAGCTAAAATTCTGGAATAATTTTATTATTGTCTTTTAGGCCTCCCTGAGCAGGTGGTTAAAATTTTTGTACTTAGTCATAGTTAATTCTGTGTATAAAATATAAGAAAATTTAAATTATCTAAGTTTTACAATTCCAACCTAAAAATTACAATGTGTAAATCAGTACAAATTATAGTGACGCAAATTTACGATGAAATTTATCATAATAGTTTTAAAATCACATAACATAATATGGAATTTCGTCCATGTTTATTTCTATAATATTACAGCGTACTTATTTCATTTACAGAATTATTATGTAAGTTTACATAACTTTACGCTGGTCACAAATTGCAATCTTAAAGTTGGCAATTTATGGACAAATTTTTATCAGTGTATACATGATCTAGTTAAATTATTATTATTAACGAGATGATTGATTGTTTATCGGAAATTACTTATAATTAACATTTCATCCGAGGCGGTTGGTGAGAATTAAATTGGTCATATTTAATAAGGTGTGGTATCCATACCATTACTTAGGTATATGTAGGACATCGTAAATAATTATGAGTAATTTTTTTCTCAAAATCAACTGAATTAATGGTTCTTAAAATAAGGCCACACCCGATTGGGTTGAAATAGTAGTACAGTTCGTTGAATAATAATACTTACTTAGTTCTTTGCTACTTAAATAATATAGTATATTATTCAACGAGCATATAATGATGGCTGTAACTCACGATAGTGAAGGTTACGAAACATTCGCGACGTCACGGTTTTATGCGGAAGAATTCTACAATATCTAATTTCTCAGTTTTCATTTAATACGTTTCTGAAGTTTTGATAATAGAGGGCAGGTCTACGTTGTCTACCCCGACTTCCAAAAGGGGTTTGATCAAATAGACCACAATATATTCCTTTTAAAATTGGAAAATTTTGGATTTTCCAAAGCCTTGATTAAATTATTCACTTCTTGCTTAAGCGGCAGACATTTTATGATAAGATATAAAAATTTCACCTCAGATTCATTTTCTTCAACGTCAGGCGTTCCGCAAGACTCAAGCAAATGTCTTCATGGTGCGAACTAAATCGTCTGACTCTTAATATATCTAAATGTAATGTAATGGCTTAGACTCGCAATAATAGCTTTCCTATTTATGAATACACCATTTGTGATAGTGTTGTTGGTAGGCTTGATGTATTCAAGGGAGTATATATTTAGACTGTAAACTTACTTTTATCGATCATATCAATAATATTGGCAACTGCCGGGATTTTTCAAATACAAATTTTGTGCTCTAAACTTGAATATGGTTTGATAATATCCATTGTAAAGATACCAACCAAGAAACTGACATATCGACAATATAGAAACTTTTAATTAAAGAATAAGATCAGTCGTTAAATTTATTTCCACACATAAAAAACATTTTTGCAGTTTTGATCAAAACAATAAAAACATTTTAACAATTATTTAAAAACTTATATTGTTACTTGCTATATACTTATAGAAATAATGAAAATATAGAAATAACACAGCCTGAGTATGCAAATAGCACAACTAGCATCAAATTGTTCGCAGGTTTGTAAATTTTGGGCTACTCTACATCTGCAAGCACATAACAAATTAACGTAAAGAAATAACTTTTAGTAATGAAAACAATGGAGATAATTAACAGATCTGTTAAGAAATTAATTTTTAAACAGGTAATGATACTTGTCTGAACAATATATCTCCAATAGTAAATACTAGAGAGCAAAAGTGGAGTAGTATTTTCTCGGAAATATATTCTATGAAAAATATTTGCGCTAATTTATAGTTTATTATTTCTATTGTTGTATTTTATTTATTTTCATATAAATTATCGCATATATTTCTCATAAAATATATTTCCAAGAAAATATTACTCCACTTACTTACTGCTCTAGTATTTTCAGCATGTTATTGTATTTTTTATTAATTAATTCAAACCTAGTTTACTGTTTCAGTGATTGATTTCAGGCTTTTGTAAATATTTATTATATTATTGTTATTCACTGACTGAATATTTTTATATTATTTCGTTTAAAATTTGCTTGGTGAAATACGTAGCTATAAATTTAATTTATATTACCCGTATGTCCTCCTATGTAATGCGGGCGTAATATAAAAATTATTACATAATTATTTGTTGAAATCATTAAAATCTATTATGATATCGTCGAAGATTCACTAATGATTTGTTAAATTAAAAATATATACGTCAACGCAAAAGTCAACAGTAATGTTTTTTAATAATTACTCAAAAAATAGGTAATAATTATAGACGGTATGTAAATGGCTATTGTAAATACATAAATTAGTAAGTTTCAAACAAATAAATATATTATTCCCTTGTAATACATCATCTTTCTGCTCTTGCGATTTGTTAATATTTTCTTGCCTATTATGATTTTTAAATATTTTTCAAGCTACGGTAAGTTTTGAAACTACCTTCTTGAGGCCGATATATCTTTATGCTGTGTAAATTTAGAGATCTTTCCTCCAAATTGTTTAGCCACATAAATTAAAAAAATATATCTAATTTTGTAAATTTTGTAGTGTAAGATACTTAGTACTGTCTATATATTCAGAAAGAAATTGATGAATAAAGAACGTTTATTGAAATATTTTGGAAATTATATAATTTTTTAAGACTTTCTAATAATCGAAATGCAATAATATTTTGTGTGACATTAAAGTTGTTTTTTTTTGTAAAGTGTTGTAAATGTCTACATAAAGCAGTAGTGCATTTGCATTTGTTGCTTATTATTTTGTTTTTCTAATTTCTTGCACATAATTGTGTCTTAGAAAAGTGTATCAGTATTTCTTAAAACTATTGTATCTATCTTATACATATATGATTTGCTGTTTTATCGGTTATAGAATTTGACTATATTCATCAACATTTTACAATCAAGAACCTAATATAAAACTACTATGGTTCTTGGAGTTGTTCTGATGTAGCGTAGGCCTAGGTAACTGGTCGCTGTCAGTGAAATTATTATTATGCTCCTTCCTGCTCTTGTTGTTCTGGGGTTAAGCTAAGCGGAAGTATATACGCTATTATTAGATCTGCTAATAGGTCTGGTCATATATTAATTTAGGTTTCAACTGTTGGATCTAAATGGGCATACATACTGTTAGGGCATGCCTTTGCTCCTATCTGAAGAGTCTGAAGAGTAAGTCTGCGAAATATGACACTGCATTTAGTGTACACACGTTCATGTAGAGTGACATATAACAATTCATTTTAAAGATTACTACCTATGAATCAGGTTTATTTGAAAATAAAATTGATTATTTTGTTGACCAAAAGTAATAAACGATTGTAATGTTTCCAAAAGATACCTATCATAGGATATAAACACAGTTGAAGCAGATTTCCTGCTCTCTGGTAGTCTGCGCCGACACGCACTTATACGATTTGAAAATTATTACATACTTTTAAATTGACACGTACGTATACAGTGAAGGAAGGTTGAAGCAGGTCAGCGCCGGAAATTTATTTATACTGCACAAACATACATTCCAACATGACAAACTAATCACTAAATTGTACTTACATTTCAAAAGTCTATATTTTCTTTCTCTTATAAATAAATTATATGATGCAATTGCCACAATGCCTTTTTGATCTTAAATAAACAACCGCGTTGTCTTAACCTAATGTCAGGTACATTTATAGAAATAACGTTTAGTAATCTAGGTACATCAATAATTGATTTAAATATATGTTATAAATAAATAGAATTTGAGCATTTTTCCTTCATTTATGCAGGGACTGGATACTGAACTCATTTATTTGTGATTGATATGACACCACAACTGGATAAATATCAGGGAATATTCTGTTTTTTTTAATACATACTACTTACAAATCGTTTTTGAACCTTGCCTATAATTTCCAAGTAGGGGACCATACTACCAACGCATTCTAATTTGGACTGAATCAACTAATTATATGTAATTATACTTTTAAAATCGCTTGTAATTAATTAAAACCAAGTTGTCTAGAACACATATAAGTCTATATAACTACTAAATCTAAAATCGCTTGTGAATATTACAGCAAAATCCTAAATTTCTAGTAACCATTCTAATTTTTATATTGTGTATTTTATAATTATGTACATTTACTCGTAATGAATGAAGGCATCAAGACTAAACAGTAGTTATTTAAACAGAATTTATTCATCTGATTTAGGCCTGTTCAAACAGTCTTGATATCTATGTACAGGTATATACAATTTCGTGTCATCTGCACATAACAGAGTATTTGCATGCGAACTATATCGTTTATAAATATTATGAAAAAGAGAGGCCCTAGTATTGATTCCTGAGGCACTCCTGAAGTAGCTACAAATGTTTCGGAGACTTGATTGTTATATTTTACAAAATGGGTTCTATTGTATAATTACTAGATACTTATATTTTCATTTTATAATACCAAACATTATTCACTGTTACACCATTTTTATAAGACGGTTTTCCTATTTGAAGAAAGTGTAATTCTCTTGTAGTTCTCGTACATATACGGTGTTAACTTTTTTGTATCATGAGGCATTTGAAAAACTAATAAAGACAGAGGACGGAAAAAGAAAAAGCGATAAATATGCATACGGCCCAAATTAACATGTTATTAAAGAGAGCAAAACATAAAGTAGCCGAAATTGTAGGTATTTTTATTCAAAAACATACATTTCAACGTCAATTACCATCTTTTCTTTCTCGCTGCTCCCATTCTGGTGTATACACGTTGAGTTAGCGGGCGCCCTGGTCGTCAATTTAAATAATTGAATACATGAATTCGTGATAAGCCACGATGCATAGTGCATGAAGCAAATTTGATAATAAATAAAACTAAATAACGTCAATACCGACGAATTCTATAAATATTTATGGCGTTTAAAGTAATAAACGAGTCTGGAGATGGACGGAAGGAAGATATCTAAAATTGCTCCTCGTATTTTGCAATTTATGAGATCATTTTGTTTACATTGTTTGTATTGTTTATATCGCGTATTTTATTATCGATAAAATATAATATGTCATTAACTTTTATGTAAAATGAATTAAACTAAATAAATCGGCAGTAAACGGCGGACGCTTTAAATACACAAAGTGGCTTATATAAATAATCAGCCAGACACGGCGGAGTACGTTTAGCCGCCGTTTATTTTACTAAAAATTTTATTTATCAAAATTACCGATATTAAAATACCTCTACAATGGCTATAAAATACGTCATAAATGCATCAACGAAGACTTAAGGAAACATTTGCATTGTAAAACTTCTATTTTAGTTATTGATTATGCATAAATATTTCTAATTCCGAGAAGCTTCTAACAAATCAAGTCGTAACAAAAATAGAGAGACTTATGGCCAATATTTCGAGATTCTGTTGAAGTTTGAAGTTTGAAGTTTCGTTAACTAATTAGATAACAATATTGTAAATGTGCTTCTTCATTTGATATATTCAATTTTTATATTTAAAATCCCCTTAGTTATTGTTATTAAATTACTACAAAGTAAGGCTCAATCAATAACCTTTCATCTACTAAAAGTCATAGGTGAAGTAGTACTTTAACCGCAGGTAGGCAAAATGGTATTTTAATACCAAAAATAGATTTTTATTTTTTAAATAATTATAACCACCAATTTAAATCATTATCTACTATTTGTAAATATGAATATTAATATAGAGGAAATTATTTCCTGGTGATGGGTCAGTAGATTTATAACGAAAAACAATTTTTTACATACTGCCAACATTTCGGCCTACATTGGGCCTTCTTCAGGGCTCTACAAGTTACAATTCTATATTATACAACTTTTTTAAATTACTGTAAAATAAAATAAAAACCACATTGCACAAATTTAAAATTGCAACTATTACTTTGGTTATTAAGAGAGTAAAGGTGGGCAAACTTTAACAAAAATAATACAAAGATTTTCATCAAAACTGTCGAAATTTAAGTAGAAAACTAACAGTACATGTAAAATCACAGGGAAACAATGGTTCCTCAATTTTAAACTCGGAAAAGAAAACAAAAAAATTGCTATGGTTATGTATATTCTGGGTATTAGAACAATTAAATAGTTTATTGTTTAATTTTATCAATTAAGTCTATTAAATTGAAATATGATGTGTTTAAGTTTTGAATATCTTGTTTTTTATTAACTGAATTTGTGTGATGTTAATCATTTCTTGAAAAATTCGTTTTTTATAATTATTTTGTTTCCCAATAATTGTAGTTTCCTCAAAATTAAAATTGTGTAAGTGTAATTGTGTCCTGTAAGGGCTGTTTTAATACTATTATTTAATAGTGACATTGGTTTGACACTGCGTATATGTTCTAAAATTCGTGCTTTCAAATGTGTTTAGGTATGATTACGTTAAAAGTAACATGTAATGTACCAAAACATTTATCAAAATCTCAAATGCGTAAAAGAAACGTATATATTTAACGTGTAATGTTCGTCTTTTAGTTACGAAAATTTAACATGTATAAATAAATGTTCTATAACGTGTAATTTCACAACATTTTAAAGTCGATTTTACGTTATGGAGACACCAATTCTTGAAATGGTGTTAAATCATATAAACGTTTTATGTACGTGTACATAAAACGTTTATATTTAATCATTTTTATGTATTTATTGGAGTTAAGTCAATTTTTGGATATATCTCCTCACGGGTACAACTGTATAAGTGGAGGTTAGTTTTGTTAGGTCATAATAATTTTAAGACTGCTATAGGTATGTCATTTTTCTAAGTCCAGTTAATAGAATGTAGTTCTTTACAAAATATAAAAATTACCAAATATAAAAAATTGGTACTATGGTATATTTTAAGGGTGAAAAATTTGACATAAAATTATGAGGCATTTGTCAATGTCAAAGGGATATCCAGTCAGAAAATTTGTTGACAACAAAATCAAATAAGTCGCAATACAACAAAACAATTATTTATTTATTAAAACTACAGCTGGAAAAGGTACAGTTATTAAAATTTAACGCAACATTAAATTGGCTACTGTATTCTACTATAGAAGATGTATTACCACGCATAGTATTTATAATCTTATTGTGGTGTTCTTGGTCGATGATTCTATAAGAATATGGATTGTTATGACCAGTAATTTTCAGCAGTTGTTGTCCTTGCATACCATTTTTTGCCAATTCGCCATCAGCAGTTGACCTGTTCGAATGGTTTTGTCTTTTCCATTCAGGCCTCAGCTAATTCTACAGTAGCAATATGGTAAAATTTATGCATAAGACTTTCAGGGGTATTTTCATCCCAGAACAGTATTATTAAGTTTACTTCTGACAAACAAAGCCGAACTGGTCTTACGTTTACATGGATTTGTTTACAGTTTCCTCCTGGTTCCATCTCGGGCAGGTTTAAATACATTATGCTGTTAAACTGGTTAATCATATAGTCATTATAGTACTTCTTCTGTAAAAGTTTATACGAAACGTTCCTCATAGTATTTACTGTTGCTTCTTTGACTTCTGTCTCATTTTTCTTCTTCATATTTGACCGCCCAATCTTTTAGTATCAATGCCAGTTTTTCTACGCTTCTATGTTCATTTAAGTCTTATTTTCGTTCACAGTAAAGCTCCGAAAATATTCCCCACGTGTATTTGGGACTGTTTGTGGTACTTTTTGGATTTTTTTTTTAATTAGCACGTTAATAGATTTAAAATTCGCATTGCCAAAACGTGACATTTTGAAATTTGTTTGAAATATGAAGTCGTTAAACTTAAACAATGTTGGTGTCATATTGATTAAAAACATCTGAATGCTGTTATCAGTTAAATGATTGGATGATTTGTGTCACATGACAAAAAATAACGAAATTTAAATGGCTGTTAAAACTGTCAAAACATGTTCAGTTGATTTCTTAGTAGTCCAATTAGGTGCTAGAAAATCAATGTTAAAGATTACCAACTTGTGTGTACTCTTTAGTAAAATGTAAATAACTCTCTTTATTATTCATTCAAAATATTTTTTGAATAAAGGGGTCACGAAAATAGTAAATTTAATAGCCCTCACTTGGAATTTTCTTCCTTGTAAATTGTATAAATTTGAAAGTAATTAAAATACATTAGCTTAAATTGACTCGGCAGCTTTTGTATGAGTGTTTTAGAGACAAATTAAAATTAACAACGAGTACTAATATAATGCCAGCGGACTTCCATGGAACTGTTGCCTGTGTGTGCCCAGCTCGCATCATGCCTTATTAGTTATTAATGCCGCAATTAAAAGTAAAAGCACAGGTGTTCTGAGAAAACACAGCCCTATCGTAAAATTGATTTTATTTCTTCGCCTCCGATAAACAAATTCCACAGATATGATCTGCAATCACGGCCGTTAAAGTTCATGCATTTATGACTGATTTAATCTGTAACGTATTGGGGTCTTAAAATTTTATAGTTTATTTATTATTTATTTCGCGCTCGATGGATATCGAATTTATTAATTCGACGCGGATTGGCCCTTCTGCGAATAATTTACAATATTATTTCCGCTCCGACACTACCCATTTATATGCACTTTTATCAAATGTTCTATCTCCATATAAATTATTATTGCGTCTTGTAAATGATATACCATTATGTCTTGGGTATAATGGGCCGCCTATATCTCTTAAGGAGTATATATGAAAATTCTGATTGTATCTTCAGGGGATAATATAGAGGAGTTATGTTTCGCAAATTTAATTATTTTTAATTGTCCGCCATTTCTACGGCTGTAATTTATGAAAATGATCCTATTGTTCGACTCAAAAAGACCGTTTTATTGCTCAAGTACTATGCGGGAATGAAAGGTGCACTGATGTTTCGTTTACTTTTTTGCTAATGGTTGATATTTATCACTTGCCAGAAGCCAAAGCATGTTATTCGATAAAAGCAAATTCCGTTTTGTAAATTATATTACCTGGCAATAGGAAATCATTTGCTGATTTAATATTGCTTTGAAATGACATCTTTCTTACACGTGAATTAAATAGTCTCATTTATAATTTCCAACAAGTAGTAGGCATATAAAAAAATAATCAGGGTGATATAGCAACTCGTCTTATGTATGACTGAGGTATAAAAGGTCAATGAATTTTAATATGAATTAAAAAAATGTCTGTAACTTTGTATATGTTCGAAAGTGGATTTTTTTTCGTTCGTAAATTTAGTTAGATTAATTTTTATTTTAGATATTTATTGAAACCAAGCCTCTGTATGGAATTTTTCCTTTGCATAAATAGATATTTGGTATCAAAGTAGATGACTTCATTAATAGAATTGTAGGAAAATTATGGTAAACATTTAGAAAATATGCAAATTAATATTTAATGCAAGATGAACCAAGAGGCAAGGGCAAGAGTAGATTCCTGACGACAAAATAATGCGATATAGTCAAAGATACCTTAGTCGAAAAGTTTGATGGCTAAAAAGATACAATATGTCAAAGTAAAAATTTTATTTTCGATATTTTTAAAACCTTTTACAAAATCTAAATAGAGCTGTTGTTTAAAAGAAGAATGATGTGCCATAAGTGGCGCTTTCTATTAATGATATGAAAATTATAAACAAATTTGAATTTGTCCTCCTCAAAATATCGCAATTCAAAATGTACGCAAATATTTGGATTTTTACAAGTATAGAAAATAAGATTTTAATTTTAACACACTGTATCATGTTTAAATATTAACTTTTGGACTAAGGTTATTTTGGTCTGTATGCCACCACTTAGGTCCATCCTACAGAAACTAATATAAAATAAATTTTTGTTAACATTAGTGTCGATAATTTTAGTTTATTTCACTAAGTAAATAGTTTCATAACATAAAAACACAATTATAAATAATTTATTTTTTACAAGTTGTACAAATGATTTTATGAGATAGTTTAAAGTTGAGTCCAAGTAAACGAAAGTTAGTGTTTAGACAATATAATTATTTTAAAAGAAAACTCTTTTTGTTGAGGTCACCACATTTTAGGATTTCGCATTACGGCAGCAAGTTATAAACGTGAAGCATATTTTAAATGTAAACGACTTTCTCAAAAGTGATGATAAGCTGTCTAGATTAATAGAAATAGAATATTCGAAACCAGAATATGTTTAGTAGCACCGCCGACGACTAACTGTGACTATTTGCCCTAGGTTTTCCATAGGCGTACTGATGAGAACTAATAATCTCGAAACCGGTATGTACTGTCATCGCTGACGATCAGTCGTGACATTCGTGGCTGTATGCTACAAGTTTTTCAGGTGTTAGAGCATTAGCTCGCAGAGTAGTTGCTTTATCCTTAGTTGTTTTTCATATATTATCATTTATTAAATATTAGTGACATTTTGTGAAGCTAACTACTGTGCAATCTCTCGATCAACAATAAATTATAGTCGCAATATGATATTTAGGTGTCACGTAACTTAATAGGAGGCCTAGTACAGATCCCTGAGAAACATCATTTAGAGTAGCGGATTTAGAGTAACCCACTCTATTAACCACCTCTGTTAGCTATCTTTGAAGGGCTTTGACCAAAACAGTTTATAGACGGGCGTTGCAGTAAAACATTAAATAAATCAAATGGCAACATGCGTTTTACAGACATTACAAAAAGTTTTCAAAAATCGTATTAGAATAACAAAGTTATTATGACTGAATGTAAAGACAAAAAATAATGATGCTTCATACATACGTGTCTGCCTGTAGTCATGTAATTAAATAGCAATTATCGTATCTGCCAACATTAAAATCAAGCATTAAACTCTGGTAGCACTACAAATAGGCAAGTTTAGTTATCAGAGGATCTTTTAGCTTGAAGGGATGTACTTATATGTTGTTCGTGTGAGTGGATCCTTGCTTATTATAAACTGGACTCTCCAAGATAAAAATATATAACTCCCTCATTTTATATTCCCTTTCTTTGTTTCAACTTTCTTATTCAATATGCCTCAATATTTTTATAGAATCGTATATTTTTGGACTTGGAAGTTTGCTGAAGCTAGTAACTATATGAGAATTATTTTCTTGATTGTATTCTCTTATTTAAAGTTGTCACAGTATTTACAAAGTTAATGTTTTGTATAGTATTAAACCCCTTTCTTTTACATACTACTTAATTTAATTTTAATATCATCAGAGATTTTAACAAAATTCAAATGACTCTTCTATCGTTATTGAATTATATTATTTTCTCTAATTTTGCTCATTCCCTAGATATTTTATTTTTCTCCATCCATCTGTTATCGTCATTGTCAATTATTCTCTTCATATTGTCTTTTCACTTCCTTCATATATTTGTTATTCAGCTTACTATGTTCTGAATGTTGTCATGCCTACAACTGATCTTAATTCAGTTGTTCTTTTAAATGTTGTTTTGTTGCCACATATTTTATAGTTTAGGTATGTTATATTTTCTTAGTTGACTATTCGTTTTGGATATTATTTCAGTTAGTTCAGTTTTTGTCACTGAAAGCGATATCATTTTTCTCTCAGATATGTAACCAATAACTCATTTCAATCAACTAATTACAAGAATTTTATATAATAATTCTAGATATTTATGGTTAATTATCCTTCTTTTAGATTATCATTATTCCGATATTCAAAGAGGGAATAGAGGAGAGATGAAAGTATATTTATCCATGACCACTATATTAAAAAAGTTCAATACGTCTTTTTTCCGTGGATTAAAAGCGTTTTAACACACTAGTGGATTAGAATTCATAATACCACGCTGCGATTTTATAGCATTTTATTTAGAATTATTATTTTTAACATATATCTCAAGAACGATCTTGTCATTTTGATCGGGATCATTTAAATTCACTCGATAAGAAGTTTCTGAAGGATTGGAGGGTCCTATAACTTCACCAGGTAAAACTTTCTTAAGAAATGCGCCCACTTTTGAAAATATTCGATTGAAATTGTGTTGATGCCTATATGTTGTATGGTACAGTTTCCAGTCACATATCGCAAGAAAAATCTTCCACTGGCATTTTTAGGTCGCAGATTGATGTATGTTCGACACATTTCTACATCATTGACTGAAAAAGCGTCTTCCATGACCGTGAAACTTCTTGAAATTTTTGTTTTCGTATCCGGAATGAGTACGTATAGATAACTGCCTTTGTCTTGGACAAACTCCTGCCACTCCCATGATCTGTAAAGAGTTCAAAATAAAACGCTCAATGTATAATTGAAATATTAAAATCTATTTCTACCTTAACTTAATTCCTTATCCGGTGCTTTTTTCAAACATTCTTCGATTTGATATCTCTTAAGTATCTTTGCCTTCTCTGGTTTATAATTTCTTTATTCCACTCTCAAATATGAAATAAGTTTATCATGTTTCAAAATATCAATACCTTTGTGGACTTTCAACATTGATTTTAGCATGGAATATTTTGTCCATATCAAATAAACAAACGCGTCATAGAAACAATTCCAAGACTTTCTGGTATTCAATATTCTTGATTAAAATAAATTTGTCAAACATGACGGTTTTTAAAACCATCATTTTTCACCTGCTCTCACTCGGCTCTCGCTTTCCTAATTGACCGGTTTTGGTCGTGATCGTAGATAAAACGTTGAATTACATTACATTACATTCGGGAAATTAACCAGCCTTTAATCCTCTCAAAAAATGTATCTCTCGGCTGCGCCTAGAGTGTCTCTTTTTCGTGGATTAAATTTGTTTGTTAATTCCCTTATATAATAATTAATAACTATTAATTGGAATTAATTTTCTTTAAAAATACCTTTAAAATAAATAAGAATAACTAATTAATAGTATATTATTCAATGAGCATGTAGTGGTGGCTGTAACAGGCGAGTGCTGTAAATCACTCGAGTGAATTTTAGCCATTAAATGCAAATAGAATATTATATTTTGTCCACAACTATTAACAATATTTTTGAAAACTTTTTACTGAAAATATTTTGACACGCCGATTCTTTGAAATCAATGAATAATAGATATTATATTATTGTTGAAGAAACACATAGTATAATGTATTTGACGCGGAGTATTACAGTACCCTATGTGTAATTGATATTGGAATTACTTGCTCATTATATATAATAATAATCATAGCATTTATTGACGGTCAGTTAATTACAATTTAAAATTATTTCAATCTGTTATGGCACCATTCAGTCTACTATGCAGTAGTTTCTTTCGTGATAGTATCGAATAGCATTCGAAATATCTATTTGTATTTGAAACTCCAATTAATATTTTTAATTAATGGAAGTCATTATTAATGGCACGATAGCAGCATGTGTTATTATCGTTAAACGTTTTGAGATATAATCTTATAAGTTGGTACGCATTGGTACTGGATTAAAGGGTTACAAACTCATATTGGTTATGAACGGAATAAAGGCTAATCAATATTTGCATGTTCATTAGCACGAATTAGAGTTAACTGGTGCAAAATTTTAAATAACACTAATTATATAAGTTGCAACTTACCCCATTTGTATTTCTAAAATTGGAAAGTCGCATTGCAAAACTAGATTTCTATATTTGTTTGCCTGGGGTGTGTTACTGAAGTGTGACATCTATAAATATTTCAGTAAACCATATTCGTGAATTGTCAAAGACAACCTTATGTAAAACAATTAAAATAGAGCCTGTTTGGAATTGAATCATTTCCTTTGCATACCTGAATGTTTAAATCGGATCCCCTTATATAACAAATATATTCATGGTTGTCATTTCAGGACAAAAATAATTGACAATGAACAAACAGGATTAGACTTCCATGAATTTTACTTTTATTTATATTAATTTATGTAACGACGATTCTGTTTTGATCGGCTTGTTCTAGTGAAACGCAATAACAGAGAAGAATTATTATGAAAGGTTTGGCATTTGACAGCATTTAATATATTTATAGAATGTCATGATACACAAAAAATAAATACGTATACAATAATTCATATTTTTTATTCAGGGGATTTTCTCTTATTGATGATTAAATGTGACTCAATTCAACATTCGAAATAGAAAATACAATTATATATTTATAAAAAGTAGATATTTTCATATGGTACTTAAAGTTTTTTCTTTTTTTTTCAGGTAAGTTCTTCTACTTTGAGATCTCAAATTTGTGGACACAACTGGTATGTCTTACTCAAAACAATAATTTTTTTTCTTTATACAGGGTATTCACATTAAGTTTAATAGGAGATTGCTAGGTCAACCCATACAGGGTGTTAAAGTAAAAAAAAAACAAAGTGCCAATGTTTATAAAACCATTTATGTTGAAAATTTCTATATATTTGGAGCGAAAATTTCAAAAATGGTATTAATTTTGAGCTCCATTGATAGAGGGTGCTATTTTCATATAACTTGTTTAGCAAATATGACTATGATTTTTTGTTTCTCACACATTCCACAATTAGATAGACAGAAATAATGAAACCTTGATCAATTCTCGGTGAAAATTGTATACTCGATGAAACTAAAAAGCCGAATAATTCCCAAGATAAAAGCGAAACTTTTGATAGGCTGCGGTTCGTTTCAAAATATTTTATTTTTGTACATTCTAGTTCTTGTTATATTTCTGTAATAATTGAAATGTCTCGTGACATTATTTTTCCAACATCGAATTAACTCATCATAATAATGTGTAATTAATCACTAAAAATCTGTATGGTTAGGGTCAAGTCTACAATTCAAATATTACGTAAACTATACTAAAACTACTTCAAAAGCGATTACCAATTATTGACTGAGTGATATCTATATAGATATATTTAATATATATACGTTGGATAACCAAAATAATTCAAATAGATTACCAAAGAGAAAAAAACCATTCAAGTTAACAAGCACCCTCTACCGGTGACGATAATATGATTATTTTCGAAATTGTCGTCATATTTGTATGACGACCTTACCTTACTACTATTTTTTAGCGTACCTACTCATTGAAATGGTTTACAAAATCTTCTCAAAATACTATTTCTTTACAAATTGTAAGTGAACAGCATTTCTATATGGTATGTATTATTCTAAAATATCTTAATAATTGAGAAAGTTTTGAGAGCATAACTTTTAAAATTGGTATTGTTTCGTTTTTTTATGTGAGTATTATGAATTTGAAGTATATTTTGACGTGGCTCCTAGAGGGCGCTAGTTCTTTCGTATTATTTAGGTAAATCAATACGTATTTTTTTATCTGTTGAGTTATGCTATAAAAAAGTTAAAAATCTAAAAGAATGATCAATTCTACATAAAAAATGTACTCGTTTAGATCGCCTAGTTATATCGGTTCATAAGTTATTTGCATTTAAAAGTTTAAAATTATTTTATGGTGAATTTCTTTCAGTCGTTGGTATTCCTATTTCTTTTAAGTTAATAAGGCTTGTGTCAAATTTTCATGTCAATAAATGTTGGCGTATTTTGCGTCCATGTTATTTATTATTCTTGCAAAATTATTAGCTAGTGATAAAAATGCTACGACATAATAATTTTTTCCAACAGTGAGATGCCTCATATAGGTAATTTGTGTTTTTGCTCAGGCACATTTTAAATGCATATAACTGAGAAACCGATAAACTTAGGCGATCTAAACAAGAGTACATTTTTATGTAGAATTGAATGTGCTTTTAATTCTTTTAACTTTTTTTAAGCATAGCTGACAGATAAAAAAATATGCTTTTATTTACCTAAATAATACGGTGAAACTAACGCCCTCTAGGAGCAACGTCAAAATAAGCTTCAAATTCGTAATTCTCACACCAAAAAACCCAACACTACCAATTTTCAGAGTCATGATATCAAAACTTTCTCAATTATTGAGAAATTTCAGAATACAATTTGAACCTTGAACACTGTATTTCTTAAACCAGCGACATTCGTATAAGGCATAATGAGCTGAAAAATATTATTTTGGTATCTAGTATCTCCAGCTAAGTGTTGACCCATTCTTTCTAACTCACCCTGTATAAATTAAACAATTTTTTCAAAGCTTAGCCATAGCGCTGTTTCACACAGGACGATATTATCGGTAACGGTATCTAATACACTGTTCACACATACCGAGAATATGTCTGTTTATAGTTCTGCAGATGTAATACATTTGCTTAAGTTTAGTCAGTGGTGTACCTATCTAGCCAGCGGAGGCTAGAAATGGGGCCACAGCATTTTCTTAATGATTTTGTAATTTTAATGTGGTCTAAAACAAATTATAATTTTCTGACGTCTCTAAAGCCTTTAAAATACTTGAAGTTAAAGTTAATATCTGCATGAATGGAAAAACTAGTATTTCGTACTTGAGGTGAACAGTTATGGAGACAACACAATAGTTTTTCGGTTTGATATTTCCTATTTTAATTCGTTTTGTTTCTTGTCCTTTTGAAAAATTGTTGATTTCGTCGATTGTTTGTGTAGGCATATAATTTTTCCTCGTATCTAAAGAGACAACGGATGCATATTTATTTTTTGTATATACCTAAGGTAGGTCTGCAAATATGTAATTTGCTTATTGTCCGAGTGTCACAGAGAATTTAACCTATCATTTATTTAATATGTTTTTACAACAAACTTTATTTTGTTGGATGAAATTATGAAATAATAACGGAAAATTGTTTTATTACGACAAAAGAAAGATAATAAGTCGTTGCACGTGAACAATACTCCAGTACTCCAATTATTAGACAATACATTTTTAATAATGATAAATTAAAAAGTTTCCTGGAAATTGACATAAAATATATACAGATGTTGAAACTTAATGATGTGGTATGTAATATTCAAAAGGATTTTATAATAAAACGCCATGCATTTTTAATGAACTTTGAGTACCCCGAAATTATTGCACTAAAAATAAATAATGTAAATGGGAAGATTGTTTCATCTAATCGAATCGTAACAGAATGGTAACTTATTAGCATGATTCAACTCTTTCTCTGTCCTGTAATAATGAAAATTCTTATTACAAAGCTTTCTGTAAAATTGCTATAATAAATTAGTTACTCTTTATTTATGTTTTAGTTTAATATTTAATATAGAAGCACTTACGTATGTCTTACTTAATTTTTTTTTTTCAATGTTATGTTTACTGGAAATGTTTTATCACTAATAGATTTGGAAACTGTTTGCGACATTTTTTCTTGGATTTTTCTTCTAGTGACTGCTTTACATAGATGATTTCTAATACTCTGTTCAGTTTATATGATGAATAACAACAGAAGCACTTTGTGTGTATATACATATTTAATAATATATATAGCAGGAATATCGATAATAGAAGAAATTGTAATGTGTCTTATGGTGATACTATCATAGTAAATTAAAACAAGTGCAAAAGTACATTTAAGGACGGTTTTGATATAGCAGTAATAATAATACCCCTCATTTTAATCGCGAGGATTAGCTCAGTAGTTGGAGACTTGTGTGGGAGAGAGAGCGGTGTATTATCATTAAGTAGGGCGCATTTGCGCCCAGAAACAACTTACGTTGGTAGGCCCTAACCACCATTCAGTGCCGGAATGAGGGAAGTCTGGAAAACCTCATTAATTGGGGGGGGGGGTGATCAAACGCCACCAGTATTAATCTCTCACAAGGACTCAAGCCAACATTCTTCCACCCTACCATATCTAGAGAGAGGGTGTCAATCCTTTCTACAATCATGCTTATCTAAGCAAAAAAATTGAATCCGAAATCGAACATCGATTCAAGAACTAACGTCTTAAACCGCTCGGATATACAGTCTAGCAAAATATGAACGATTCAGCGGATAGTCAAGTTAGAAACTAATATCATGGCACGTGCTAGTATAACAGCTACAATAAACCTGTATTTTTTATTCGTTTATGACTTAATCCAAACACCACGGTCAAATTCCGGCCAAATGTGCTTCCCATTAGTTACTGATTCATATAATAAGTTTCAAAATTATGTCGATATTTTTTGTAATTCCCTTTGCACCTCAAAAGGTTTTGTCGTGAAGATTGAATCTTAGGTGTGCTAGGCTGTAGCATTCACCACATATAAAACGTGGTGCCTCCCAGTTACAACTCCAGCAAATTGGATTTTTTAACAATTTCATGTTGTAAAGATACTTAATTTAGTCGTAATGCCCTGTTGAAAAGTACTGCGATCTGGCCATAACCTTACTCATATTCAACGTTTCATTTTCTCTGTCAGAGAAAGTCGGATGTTTCCGTCGCTTGAGTTTGCTCGAATATTTTTGCCACCTGGATCCAACTCCTGCCTACTGTCTGTTTTACAATTTTTGTAGTGAAGTGTAATATCAACCTGTTCTAATGTACAATTGTCATTTCTGTATGGTAAACAGTTACTTGTACTTCTGATTCCACCAAAATATTTAGTAGTAGTAGTGGCAGATTTAACACCATATCCACGGAAACTGTTAGATTTGACACCATAACTTCCGTTATATCCATACATTCAAATTTCTGAAATTTACACAATGCTTACTTTGAAACCTGTTTGACCTTAGGCCACTAGAATACTGCATCATAAATTATGCATTGTGTCCTGTGTTAACCGTAGAGCCCTAAATGGACAATGAGTATCCCATTGGGGTGTTGAAGGATCTCACCACTATCATTGTTGAGATACAGGATGCATTATGGAGTTTAGTTATTCGTTTAATTAGGTCTAACATATTATGATATTAGCTACCTTACCTAAAATACGCTTTGTGTTTGTGGTCTGTCAGGTCCAGCATGAAGTGGATAGTGGCCACTAGATGTAGCTTTGCTAAACTTCACGAAATGATGGTCCCTTCGGGTTAAACAGGTATGAAACAGAATAAGCTCGAAACCGGTATATGTCTGGAGGGCCACTGATGAATGGTAAATTTACCGTAGTTAATGCATTTAAATCTTCCTGTTTGATTTGTTGATCAAATATCTTGAAATTGTTTCAAGGAAAGATTGGTAAATTTATTTTTGTTATCAAATTTGTAATTCTTTAAGTACTATTTCATACTTTTAAAACTACTCTTACATGGCGGAAAATGTTTTGCCTGTTTTGAATTGTACTTCCCAAAACGTGGAACTTTAACTTTGTCTGTCATATGTTGAACTGCAAATCCTCTTAAACATACGCACTATTTATTAAATTGTCTTCAAAGTTCCAAATTCTGCACTCATAGTTCTGTCACGTTCTACTAATATATTTTTTCACTGATTGCGTAGAACAATGGCACACTTTGTCCATGTTAATACTAAATTTCTTGTGGTTGGTCATTATTTAGATGAAGATCCATTATCACAAAATTAAAAAACTTATAAGGGAACCTTTTTTATAACTAGATTCATTGAAATCCGTTTATACCAGAACACTCCACTGTATTTTGGAGCTGGATTTACGGTTTGTGGTATACCAAGAGAAAACTGAGGAATGTGTACACTGATCTTGTACTTCAACTGTTAGGCCCGGCGCAAAATGAGTCGCAGCTTGGTGAGGTGACGCAGCGTGAGTCACGGCGAGTTTTTGTGAATCTAAGTAATAATACGAGGGTTGTCCGTAATTTAAAGTCTCCAATGTTTTCTCAAATAGTAAACATCTTTTTATTGCAAAACTAAGTACATACTCTGAAAGCTTGAACTTTTAGCTATTTTTCAACGTAGTCCCCGCAACGATCAATGCATATTTGGAGTCGTTCTAGGAGCTTTTTCATACCCGCATCGTACCACTCTCCCGCCGACTCGCACAGGAAGGTATCGACGGCTGCCTTTAGCTCTTCGTCGCTGGAGAATTTCATTCTTCCTAAGTGTTGTTTCAGGTTGGGAAACAAATAGTAGTCACTAGAGGTCAAATCAGGGCTGTAAGGAGGATGGTCTATGATTTCCACAAGCAAATGCTTCTCAAATTTCGTCACTGACTCGTCCGAAACTGATGGACGCCCGCGGCCGGCCTCGTCATGCACGTTTGTACGAACGGCTGCGAACTCTCTGCACCACATTTTTTATGTCCATACACTTTTCTCCATACACATCGGTGAACTGACGATGAATTTCAATAGGGGGTGACCCCTTAAACCACAAAAATCTAATCACCGAACGCAATTCACACTTGGCAGGAGCGTCGATTTTTCCTTCCAGCGTTAACGGCTGCTAAGCCAAGACCAGTGATGTTAACCTTTTAAAATTTGTCTCCCTACAACGAAGTATGAAATTCCCCTACTCTACTATAAATTTCCCTACGCTGCCTGCCCAAGCTATAGACCAAGCCCAAGTTAGAAATGTTAAAATTCTGTATAAAAGATAAAGCGCTGTTGGCATATTATTGTTTACAAACGAATATGAGAAATGATCCATAAAATCTTATTTTCTTTTAAATGGTAAAATAGTAAGTATTTGCAAAACTTATTATTTTGTTAAAGTTCTTTTTCCCCTACAAAATAAGAATATTTTCCCTACCAACCGATTTATTGATAAATTTTTCCTACAAGTAGGGAATTTCCCTACGTATTAACAACAAGACCAAGACTCCAAGATTGACTGTCACAGCGAGGCAGTGACCAGCTATATTAGTGGTGGGGGAAGCAAGGAACATGGTGCTGTTGTCAGATTTAAGCTAGGGGAGCTTGTTGGAGACCTTAATTTACAGACAACCCTCGTAGTTATTCCGCATATTTCTTCGCAGCGTGACGTGACGCAGTTTTGGCTCAACGTGATCCTGCGGAACGCAGTGTAGTTGCCGCAGTTTTAGAAATCACGGCGCGTGTTTGAAAACATGGAAAAAAATTAATCGAGACTGTGCGAATTCGACAAGTTTTGTACGATACAAGCCATGAAGACTACATGAGAACAAAATCGTCACTAAATTCTTTAGTTAAGGCAAATTCTCCATGAGTTTTTGGTTTTTTTCTTCAAGTACAAGCTTCTCACTGATTTTTTATTACTACCCATCTGGGTGATACACGATGCCATTTCGCACTCAAACTCGTCTTCTGAATCAAATTCAGCAACTAAATTGATAATCAATGAGTGCAGTAGCAGTTGCCATTTTTCAGTAATATGGCTTGCCTGCGAAGTGAAAACTGCAATTGTATATGCGCGGTACCCGCGCTAGCAGTTTCCTCCCGCATAAAACTCGCCGTGACTCACGCTGCGTCACGTCACCAAGCTGCGTCTCGTTTTGCGCCGGGTCTTACTGTACGCATTTTCCGTATCACATAGTATGTGCCGACGTAGTGAAATAACAAACGTTGTATATTTACATTTAATTGAATATATATTGCCTTAATTAAATTATTATGGTAGTCTGCCATAGCGAACACAATATAATAATTATATAAATACACACATCATGTCGCCATAACTAATTAACGTCAATAGTATATGATTAATGTGTGCTGACCGGGTTTGCTCAGGCCGGAGAGGTTAAACGAGACCGTTTCCTCGCTGTCTCGCTTTAATTGTGCCCTCGGATCGGATCGTTCGCATTGTGAAACGCAGATACGTTTCAGCGCGGCTCGTCTTCCGAAATAATATGATTATTACACGCCGCTCCCAGATCCAACAGGAATACACTGCATGTCGATAACAGGACAATGTCAACGTTTCCGGTGGCAGATCTATGTTTCCGGGTCCGGCCGCCGTCGCGCAGCGTTTCGGGATGTCCGTCTCATTGTCGAATTCACACCGTCTATTCTAATTGTTTTACTTCGATGTCATCTTTTTATCGGTTTCTTTGTGCTGTTAAAATTTTAAGTGGTTTTGTACTATAATTTTATTTTACTTATTTATTTTTTATATTTTGTTTGGTATACAACTGAAATTATAAATAATATAAAAGTTAAAGACTATCACCACAGTAAATTTTAAATTGCTCGTAACAGGTTTCATTTAAATGAGTTTAGACGTTTGAGACGCTTAATAAAAAAACAGCTTTTTTGCTTACAATAATTATCTTGCAGACATCCAGCCAATATTAAGAATGATCCTAAAAGGCTTTGGTCGTTTATTCATAATGAGAAATGGCGTATACCTAAGAATGTTTTTCTCTTTGACCAAGAATTTGACGATCCCAATCTACTTGCTGACACCTTCTCTAAAGTTTTTGCTATCGTTTTTTTCATTTAAGAATGTTCAAAATCCAAATCTGTCATTAGATTATTATCAGTCCTGCATTAACATACAGCAATTTACGAAATCTGATGTTCTTCTAGCAATTTATAAACTATAAAAACAAATTGTCTTGTGACGACGTTCCTAGTTTGCTAGTAAAGGATTACTCAAGGGTTCGGTGTATTCCGTTGCTTACTGATATTTGATATGTCAAATCGTATATATCATTCATGATTTTTTCCCTAATCATTCAACATTATCTAACTTGGATGAGTTTACTCAGTAAAGGTCTTGGTGTAGTGTTTGACAGCAGATTATCTTTTTCTAGTCATATTCATTCAAATATTAAATCTGCGTACAGTACCCTAGGCTCTGTTATAAGTAATATTTCACTGGTTTAAGCGCATTGAAAGGTCTATGTTATTCACTCGTACATTCAAATATCGAATATTGTAATCTCATTTGGTACCCCTACTATCAAATCTACAGTAACCATTTGCAAAGAATATAACGACACTTTCCCAAACTCCTGCCTTTTCGCATCTATAATAATTGTTATCATGACAGAGGGTATGATCACCAATTACTTTTACAAAAATTTAATATGCAGTCGTTGTATACTAGAAGGGTGGTTAGTAGTTTAACATTTTTATTTCATGGTAAGGTTGATTCTCAGGATTTACCTAATTTATTATTCAATATACATGTTCTGAGACCTAGCTCCCATGGGAATTCACTCTCCTATTACTTATTAAATCTCCTAATTATTTAATGGCTAATAATGATAACCAAACAGCAGATCAGTGTAATATATTTCATTGCAATATGACGTATTGTTTTCACAGTCAGCAGAATTTAAAAGTAAAACAAATGGAAATATCTCTAATAAAAACTTTATTTTCAAGTGTTTCAAAGGGGTTTTCAGTTACTTCTTTGATATCTTCATTATTTATTAGAAATATTTCAGTGCCATCGGTTCTTATAAACATTCCATTATTCGTATCTACTTTTTCTTAAGCTGGATCTGTTGTTTAAAGGAAGTGTTCAAAATTGCTTCTGTATTTTCAATTCGCTGTGAAATTTTATCTCGTGATTACCTCACTGGTATATATTTATAATCTTTTATTCGTTCATAAATAGTGTTCTGTTGTATTTCCTCTAGTAAACAATGCAAACCATTTGGCAGAAGTGATCATTTCCAGTTAAAATTGAGTCTGTTTAAAATCATATGAGTTTGGAAACGTGCGAGTTCTAAATGTTAGTGTCACGAAAAGTAGCTTCTTCTGTTGCAAGAATATGGCAAGTTTTTATTGAGTAGTATTTTAGTAATCTTTATGGAACATTCTGGAGTTGTAGTCATTGAATTGTTATAATGAACATTGTCGTTGAATGAGTACTTACAGAAAGGTTTTCCTATATAGTGTGCACAATATTTTCTTCGATTTTTTAAATACGTTTATATTTCACGTCGTAGTTGTAACTGTTTCATGTCCAGAACTCTTTGTGCCATTTCTATGAGTATGAAACTTGTCAGGAAGCCAATGTGGTAGTCTTGGACTTGTTGTGGCTAAAAGGTGACGTACAACACAATCCACGGAAAAAATGCATTAAGACAAATGACTTGTTATAAGCTATGTCCTGTTACAATTAGATGACTAGTTTGCATGACCAATATTCACAATACCCGCAGGCAATTATTTTTATTTCCTTACTCTCTACGAAATCAAAATAAAGTATGAATCAAGATCTTTGTTTTTCTATGTTCTATTTCGCTTACTCGAATTGCCAATGTCTGTACAAACATATTATAATTTCATTTATAATTATTATTTCAGCGTTTTGTCCCAGTCCTAATAAAATTAAGTGCAGTAAAAAAGTAAAAAATAAAGCACCTATTCTTAGTACTGAACACCTCGATTATGTTTCTCCTCTGTTTCTATTGCTTGACCTCCGAACGTCGATTAGAAAATTAGTGATTTTTATGATATAAGGCTAGACATAAAAAGACGAAATCAGATAATCTGTTCCTAAACAAATGCCATTCTTGTGCTTTTATTGTTCAAATCTGCTCAACATCTGTTGTTATTTTCTCCAATTATTAAAACAATGTCAATTTGCATTAAAATAATTTTTAGACCAAACTTTGAATATGATTTAAAATATAGAAGACACGACATGACCTTTATATAGTAATTGCTTCATTAATCTTAATATTACAATGGCATTCGTTCAGATGAGTAACAAACTTGGCGCATTTATAAAGATGACACATAAAACTGAATAAAATAAATACGTTATCCTTTGAAAATCCATTTTATTGTTTTAAATAAACTTAGTAAAACATTACTTTTTACATCTGACAAATGATAATTACCTAATATTAATAATTAACGTTACGTTACTTAAATAACTCATTATTTGGTTCAATTTTTATATGAATAAATAAAGATCTTATAATTTTCTACACATTCTTTTTAAAACAACAACATTTTTGGGATTTCTTTTAATAAAGAATGCAGATTTTCTTTTTAATTTTTATAATCATGACGCATAATAGTTATTTATGCAACAAGTACAAAAAGTAAGTGTTTATTGCACACGACGTGAAATTTTATTGATTTTAAAATAGAGGTATGAAATTTTCAGTGTAATTTTACGCAAGTGATAAATAGGGCTCTGAATTTATTAACCCTGTATATTTTTAACAGAGAATTCTTGTTTGAAAATCAATTAGCGGTATTTCATTAGGTTAAGTTTTAAACCTTGTACATTTTAATGCCTTGAAGTTTCAGCGTCATGTTAATAAATTATGATTTACAAGATAATTTATATTAATAATGGAAGATATAAATCTTGGGGCATACGCAATTTTATATAAAACGGGGCTGTTGAAGTTAAACTACGGCATCAGCTTTATTGTTCTTTTGATAATTATTTTTGCATATATAATAACTCCGGCAAGTAATAATTAACCCATTACTACCTGAATGTAGTAGCTGGGAGATTAAACGAGTATCTTGCCACACAACATCTTAAAAGTCCGGGCGAAAACGCCCATTTTTCGAAGATAAATATAAAAGGCGTATAATGTAGACGATCAAGTCTTACATTTATTAAAGTTAATTGCCGATACAAATTATACGGAACATAATAAATTAGATACCTAAGTATTATTTAATTATACACTCTGTATGTCTAGCACAATGTTTCCAGCCCGTACAGGCATGACCCGTCTCCCTAGCACCACACTCTGCAACTTATAGTCATTATATTTAATTACTGGACGCCATTGATAAGATCAGTTGGGAGAACATCGCATTTATCAGGAACATATTTTTACGCGGGCAATACAATGTACAAATAATAATAATAATAGCCTTTATTTATTCCCTAATAGTCATAATAACAATTACTAGTATCATATATCATATCAGTATTATATCTATCCAGTCGCCTGCAGTTTGTTACCTACAGTGGAATTTACTTCTAATCATTATCTTATTACTTCTGGCCTACCCCAGGGTTCTAATCTGGGCCCCCTTTTTTCTCTTTTTGTTAACGATATTACTGCCATACTTTGTTGCCACAAATTGTTATATGCAGAAATTATATTTCTTGACAAATCACCGTGCCTCTTGAGCGCGCGAATGTGCGCGACTAAATGCGCAGTCGTCTTTTGGTCGTCTAAAAAAACGAAATCTGGGACCTCCACATCAAAGGAGCCGACGTGAAGACGCCGGACTGTATAATAGACTGTGGTTAAGATGCCTAGTTTTACAAACTGTAGGCTCGTGTCCCCAAACCAGAATAGCATAAGACAATCGAAAATGAATCAAACTGTGATCCGCAGTCACTAGTGTCTGTTGAGATACCTTGCCGTACAAGTTGCGGATTAAGTATATGCCTTTGAATAACTTATTACAAAGGAAGTGTATGTTCCATTGCAATTTAGGATCCAAATGCACACCAAGAAATTTCACATAATCGGGATTATTTACATCGTCTAAACTACGTAAGCTGAATATCATCTTTTTGGTCTTAAGCTGCATTAAGGCATAAATTATTTGAGGTGAACCAATTCACACGCACGGACACTTTAAAGGATTTGGGGTCTAGTTTGACGACAAATTAACTTTTAATAGTCATATTTCATCATTTGGTTTCTTCAAGTCTCAGAGCATTGGGCTTTGTGATAAGACAAAGTCGTGATGATAATGCTATGCTATTTAAATTATTTAACACATATTATGTTCGCTCTAAACTTGAGTATTGTTCATTGGTGTGGGTTGTTTTATACAATGTTTACATAAATGCAATTGACTCTCGGATAGATGATGGATACCCTGAACGTGGAAGCGACTACAAACTTTTGTTGGCCCGCTTTCATGTTGATTCTCTTCACTTCAGAAGACACTTCCATAGTTTAAAATATTTACACGCTCTTTCGCATGACAGTGTTGACTGTCCAGAAATTATATACCAATTAAATTTTTTGACTGTAGGACCAGCTAGACGTGCTCTTTTACGTTTTATTGTCCTGCTGCTATTACTAATGTGGGGCTAAAGTCTCCTATTGCATTTATGTCAAATAATTACAATACTATATGTAATTCTTACAATATATTTAGTTGTAATTGTTTGTTGAGTGATCCCAGTGATCTGGCAGTGATTCACTTAGGTACCTTCATATCTATTCCATCTTGTTTCTTTTTGTATATGTATATATATTTTTGCTTTATGCGTTTATTAGTAGCGGTACATTTATTTATTTGGTTGTCCTGTAATTGTTGTTTTCACTGTTGAACAAATAAAAAAATATTATACTTCCACGTAACTAACAGCATATACAAAAAATGGTAGATTAAAATAAAGGAACAATCGTAAAAGTACATAAAACGTTTAAAGTAGATATATCACAATACAATTATTGAGGTAAACGTTTAGTTATAATCCAGTTCTTAATCCGTCCTCGGAATGTATCAATATTCGAAATGGACTTGATATAAGGGGGGATATCATTAAAGATCAAATTGCACATATCTCTATTATGAGTTAATAGACTATGGGTATCACAACCCCTGATAAGCTTTTCAAATAAATAAGGTGATTGGATATTTCTAATTTTGAGTGTAAGAGAAGACATATAATAAATGAACCGTTCATTTATTGAACCATTTAGACTACTAAAAAGGCTGCAGACGTTTAAAAAAAAAACCTTCTGCATATATAAAATTTTTAATTTATTATAAGATATTTGCGCTAAATTACATAAATGATTGTCAAACCTAAGGTTTGGATGTAAGCCAGGGCGCATGTTTTTTTAGAGATTCGCACAGTTTTTAATGGAGCATTCATATCGAAGACACAATAAATTATTATTCCAAAATTCTAACATCATAAAAATAAAATAAGCGGAGGATTTGAATATACGGCAAAGCGTCAGCGGGTTTTTTTTCACAAAACCGAGGTGCAAAATGGAATATACATAACACGTTTTATATAATTAATATACAAAAGTAAACTTAAATTTCTGCATATAAAACTCGTTTAGCGAATAAGCTTTAAATAAAACAGGAACATATTTTCATCCGTTTTAAGTGCTCGAAGCGGATGTTTTAATTTTAACACTTTTTTCAAAGTAGACACGGTTATTTTCAATTTGAAGCCAGAATATGAATAATTTAGGGGAAAATCAAATTCACTTGGAAGGATTTTCATATTTTGGAGATAAATGATGTATTCTGCTCCTGCCCACATAAAAGAATTGTATTTTTTAAGTTCTCCATACAGCTCAGTTACATAATATTGAATAATATATTACTTTAGTAAAATCCCACCTCTGTTTTATGGGTGTTCTTATGATATTTATGGATTTTTTCATCAATACAAGAAGTAAGTGTAGAAGGAAAATATTTATGACAAAACTATTTTATGTATGATGAGAAATGTTGCAGACAACTGAGTATACCTCTATTTAAAACTAAATACATAGGTCTTTGTGAACTTGAAAGCGTATCTAAAAGTGAATACTTATATTTTTTATACATTAATAATCTGTGAACGACGATTTTGCTAGTCTCGTTCTCATCTTGTGAAACATATTGTAGAGGAGGGAATGCACTATGAGGTCGCGGTCTAGGCGTATCGCGGACTGGTCTGTGTCGTGCTGAACACGGCCTTTTACAAAGTCAGTCTGATATGTCGTTCACTATACGCTCTCGACGATTCTGCTGTATTATTTAGGCGTCAAAATATATTCTGTGGGAGATATACTTTTATTAGTTCATTTGTTTGACACGACTTGCTGAAATTCTTCAAAAAATTTTCGACGAGACCGCGAGCGAGTCCAAGCTCGCGGTCTTGACGACTCGATCTATTAGTGTAAACGTGTACATTTAAAATATAAAACACATAGAAGCTTCAAATGCAGATAATGATTTTTGTTTTATTGAAAATATAGATATAATAAGAAATATGAAAGTTGCATCAATTTTCCTTATACTGAAACATTTTGCACAGATGAAACAAGTTAACTTTGCAGAAATGTCAAAATAATTGCTAGAACACATACATTGATTAAATATAAGAAAACACAGGATCTTTATACAAAGAAAAGTATTTTCCTCTAAGACTTGATTCATCAGACTTAAACATTGACACGAGCGGGGCTTGACTTGTAATTCTACACAATAACAATGACCCCAAATTGGAACTCTGAGGAACACCAGAATGTGCTTTATATTTTTTTGAAACAGTTCCATTATATTTTACTGAGAAGGTTCTATCTCTCAAATATGAACTGTGAGTTTAATAAATTATCCAGTACAACATAGATACACAATTTCTTTAGCAATATGTCATGGTCTACTTTATCAAGTGCTTTTTGAAAATCCGTGTAAATTGCATCAACACTTGTGTACCATTTTCAAATGACTTGTAATAATTATAACGCAGTTTTTGAACTTCTGGAAGTTTTGAGTAGAAATTTCAATAAATCTCTATTCGTTTGTGAAAGAACTAAGAACAAATGTTAAAAGTTGAAAGTAGATTTCATTAGGAATACGTCAGCAGTACTTAAGAAATCGCAAAATTCATTTTAAGGGGTGCCATTATTATTGCAAACGATTGTACGCGTACCTGTGCCTAAACAAAAACAATTATTGACACTATCTAATCATTGATGCCTGACAAAATTCCTATTAATAAAACACCGGCTCACTCACTTTAAAAGTAGTATACGTAATACGTTGGAAATCTTCTTTGTCAGTAGGTTCAATGATCTCAGATTATTAGCTTTTGACCAGGAATATATGAATAGCTCTTTCGTCCCTCTGTGCGTTGGCTCGGGATTGGTCCACAGTCTAGTTGTTTCACACAGAAACATTAATACCTAATATAAAAATGTATAAAAAGTTCATTTGTTACAAAACTCGTCTGTTTGTTGCATATTTCGCTCATATCCAATTTCTAGACTAGGCTGAATCAGTATTTATTTTCTCCGTCCAAATACAAACTTTCAGGGGCATTAATTTTCTCCTAACCTCGCACAAAGCGGTTCCTCTTCTACAGGCGGGCGAAATAAATTTCTTCGCCAATCAGGACCCTGACACGACAGAGCTCCCCCGATTCAGTGAACCCTAACCGAAGCCGTCGCATGTGAAAAGCTCATGTAAACGCTTCCGCCTAACGTGGCCTCCGGGACCGGCGGCCACGTTTGGCGGCGGCAAAGCCAAAGTGTCGCCGCGGTGCGTGGCAGGCAGCAGACCGTCGGACTACAGGTGTTCCTGTAAAAACTCCAGGTGCTGAAAAGGTAGGCGGGGTAAGGGCGGAATGAAGATTAATCGCGGCGAGGAGAACGCACGAGAAAATTAACACAAAAAGTTCGAGAGACCAAAACTTCGATTGCGCTCGTATTTTTCGGAAATGAATAGCGGTGTTGAACAGTGTCATTGTTAAATTTCAAGTTAATTTTTGTGTAATCCTTATCCTTTGCTTGTATTTAAAAAACAAATATACATACTTGTTTTTTTTTCTCGCAGAAGGAGAATCTTTTTGAGAAATATACAGGGTTAACTATGACTAAGTATAAATATTTTAAGAGGGGATAGAGAAAAATAAGAATTAACGGAGAAATTTCCAAACTTATTTATAAAACAAAAAAAAGATGTCAAAGGTAGTGACAGGGCACTCGGTTGTCAAGTGTATCAGTTTACGCCGTTTTGAAAGAAAATATTTACAAAATGTATATGATTATTTAATTAGAAACACGATATGGCAGCATAGAGAAGTAGCACCTACCTTACTGATATTTAATTCCAGGGTTGATATTTAGAAAGATTTCAAGAATGTTGAATCATTTTTTGTTTTCTTACTTTTTTATTAAAACTTGTCATTGTTTTTGTACTTGGTGAGTGCTTGCTGGGAACCTCTCATTCCCTCGACCATTCTTTGTTTAAAGCGAGATACTTGGCCCGACGACCACGATCAGGTGGATTTTCTCCGTCAAAAAACACAAAGGGTATCTTTATAAATAATGTTTCTCAGAAGCATAGTTATTTTAAGGGCTCATTCAAAAATATATTCCATATGCACCCATTGAAATATTGTTATTAAAAGAAGACATGAATAATAAAATATTAGGTATTCACATGACCATTTTACACAGTAGCTTTGGACAGTTCTGTTTACAGTTGTACGAGTAAATCTAAAGTTTACTGTTTGCTATTCAAAATAAGTTCATCGTTCATTTCGTATTTGGAAAGGACATTTGACAAAGAGGATGAAGGGTATCAAGAGAAAGCAACACCAAATCGTAATACGTTTCCACAATCGGAAAGAAATTTATAAAATATTGAATATGCTTTCTCTCTGTTCTAAAGAAAACATAGAAAAATAAAAAGAAGAATCGGAAATAATGAGAATGTCGCCAATATTTGATGAAGATTATGATGATGAGGACAAAGACGATAATAATGATGATCAGTAAGACGAGGACAATGAAGATGATTATTGTCATCATCTGAGTTAGTTTTGTGGAAAGCTTGATATGTTTAGATATATGATATTCACCGACCAGCTTTTAAAGCGTCACCTTCTAGGATTTTGACTTGCAAAAGCGGAATTTCAACTACTCTGCGAGCTAAAGCCTCGACCAGCACTCAAGTTACATCTGAAAAATATATAGCACACAACCATGGTTAGTTGTCAGCAGTGCCACCAGACCTGCCGATTTTTGAGCTTGTTAGGTGGTAAGTACCTATATTTAGTCGGGTTTTAATATTGCTTGGAGTAGTAGAACTTTTTACTAAATGAACGAAGAGTCGTTTTAAGGAGAGGAAAAACAGAATCTAATTAATATATTATGTGCAATATATGAAAGGTTAAAAAGCGCACGTAACAGTTAATCTATTAATGACGCCACACTTTTGATATTGAAGTAGTATTCAATATGAAACGGATAATACAGACGATACAGATAATTCTAATAATTTCATAACGGTTTCAAATATCACGAATGTCATATATTTTTGTATGTTACACTCTCTCACTCTTGATTTATTTATTAAAGCGCTTAAATATAAATGACCCTACAACTTCCTGATAATGGCAGAATTCAGAAACAATATAGTTAGGTACTTTAGGGATATATTATCCACCTACTTAGTATTTTTGAAGTACTGTAATCTAATCTAATATGTTCCATTAAGATTTTGCTTGTGAAATATTATTTTTTGTGTGCAAATATTATGTTCAGTATGTTCAGAACGTATTCCACATTGCTGTATCTTTCAGTAGCTAAACATAGTGCGCCCTTACTTGTCAATGGAAAATATTACCCGTACCTTTCCGCAGAATCTTCGTATCTTGGCGGCCAGGCTGTGGAGAAATGTTTGTCACGGAGTTGATTTGTGTTAATATCGGTAATAGAGCAGGAACTCCGTCTCCGAATAGCCTAGACAAGAGACAAGTTACTTAAGCCTTCCCAATCAAGGCATCTAAATATACGGGAATTCCTCGAACATATCATTATTGTCAATTTAGACATAAATGACCGAGCGTCTGGTTGGTTTGTTGATAAATGCATTCGATTGTAAATAGAAGTCGGGTTGCATGCGGAGGTACGTGCCACCGTTTTCAACGATTCAACGTCCACTTGGTGGGTGGCTCGACTCACGACTCAAATAAGGCTCCGTAATAAAATATAAACCGGCATGTATAACGAATCAACCAGGTCGGATCAGTAGATGAAAAATAATAAATATTTTTACATGATACAGACGTGCATAAAGTTTCATACCTTGCATCTCCCGACTTCAGTCCAGAAGGAATGCATCTTGTTGTATAATTAATTTAAATGAACCCTTGGAAATCGTCTTATAGTTTGACATTGCCCAATTGTAATTGTAATAGATACATAAAACTTTGTAGTGGTGAGTTTTCTGGCACGAGGATTTGTGATATGGCCTCGAATTTGCTGTTAATTTTAGAGGGTGTCACCTACAGTACTTCACATGCATTTAATACGTCATAAATTGTTTGTGCACTGGTGTGTTGATTTTTGAAAAATGTCTTTGTACAACCGTTTTTTGGATAGGATTTTAAGGGATTTAGGATTTTTTTATCAATTAAGTATCTACTATCAAATTTTGGACTAAGATAAATTGGGTTAAATCATCATATCTTGTCCCTAGGATCATATGGTAGCATTTTGTTGAGATCTTTTCGATACACTCTATAATGGATGTAGGTACAGGCACAAAAAAGTTATGATAATTTAAATATTATTCGATGCCAGTGACGAAGACGCGGTAGATGGTGCTTTACGACATTGGCTAAAATTCTCAGATTTTCAAAAAATGTAAAATTAACAGCTTCTTAGAAATAGCGATTTTTTTGTTCTAAATTTTGCACAATAGTTAAATTGAAATTAACTCTTGAGTTAACCCTCGACATCCCCCGCCTCCCAGATACAGAGTGTCCAATATTAATATTTACACACTTTTAGATAAACTAGGTGAGGGGGGTCAAATTCAAAATTTGAAACTTTGAAAACAAACAGCCTTCCAATAGTTCCATGGGATTTATATGAGTGGTTACCTCCTCTGTGTGTCCGTATAGGTTATTTACGGGAACTTTTTCTTAACCATCTGGTGGTGTATTCATTTTTACAAAATATTGCTGTGGTTGTTGAATTAGATTAATGAATGCCATTGGATCTTCATTGAATCAAAAAGCTTTCATTCATTTACTGATTATTTGTATCCTTTCCAAAAAATAACACGCAATTCTCTATCTAAGGGTAAATCTCTTACATCCACAGATCATTTAACTTATAATGTTTAGATGAATTGTGATTATAAAAATTACTTAGCGATATGTGATGTTTACCGACTGTTTTACATACATGAATGACCTACTTTTTTCCAAATAGATAAACAATTTATGTTATAGTAATTGAATTTTTGCGCCGTTTTTAGCTTTGTGTTTGTGTTATCACAGCAATGCAATTAAAAATAGTTAAAAAGAAAATAATATATGCTATGTGTAATTATTAGTTAATGTACCATGTAATTAATTCACGCCATCGATTTTAATTCATATACGTAATGGAGCTACCTTTAAATAACTAAATAATTTATTAGATATGTAATTGCCAGATCTAATTAGTTAATTAAACAATGATATCGTTAAAGTAAATTAATTACGCAAATCAAATAAATAAATTTTAAATTATTCGTTAAATGTGACGACCAGCTATCAGCGAAGCAAAGTGGCAATATTTATGGCGTTAATATAAAATATTGGATTTTAAATAGCAAATTATTCGCAAACGAGTTACAAAAGCCAGCAGGTAGGCGGTCAGCTATCGATAGTAAAACAATTGTCGAAAATAATTGGAAATATTACAAAGAGGAGTAATTTGGGTGATAAACAAAAACAATTAATCAAACCATTAATGTTATTTTACATTCCGCAATCAGAGGCGCAAAATAACATTGAAAATTGAAAATAACAGGTGTCAGGGAGCACACAACACACTAGTTCGCACCATGGGCGTCCCGACGCGCTTAAAAACACACACAATACAGCGCGGCGGCGGTGCGAACATTTTAAATGGCAAATTCGGAAAGCCATTAATTAGCCGTTTAATTATACAACCTGATACGTGTGCGCGAGTGTGTTGTATAATTTTCACCTGCTCTGATTACGCGGGTTATCAATTAACCCTGCACTCCCTGCGTCGTGCATATATTCGTCCATGGTAATCCATTGCAGATAGCCCTTCGAACGATTGCCCTAAACAATAAATGTTTTGCCATCGGACAGATCTCAGATTTTAAACGGGGGGTCTATTCTTGACTTTTGAAGTGTAACCCCGTATACGAATTACATGGTTATGCCTCTCTTAATTACCGTTGTAGGAAGAACGATAAAAATATCTCATTCGTATACGTATATTGCTCTGCGGACATTCGAGAATAGTCCACCTGACGTCTTTTGCCACAACTGCCCGGCTCTGTATCATTTAACTATTATTTCTATTACTTTTTCCTACACATCTTCTATGGCCGGTTCAATTCTTTCCCTTTTCTTCAGAGAACCCGAAGCGCAGCCAATTTCGACTTACACTTATCTCTCTGGACAAAATTTACGTTTGTTGATATTTTCCCTTTCCTGGTATTTGAAAAACGTTTGCCAAGGAAAGTTCGCGTTCAACCAATATATGTTGTACAACGTGGATCCTTCTTCTTAGTTTTATAACCCAGAAAAATCCTTGACTGCTGTACTAATTTCATGTTGCAAAGATGCTTCTTCAGTTGATAGTTCTGTTAATAGTTTCTCTGAGTCTGATCATAAGCATGCGTAAAATTTCATGTTTTCTTTAATGTAGCTATAGATAATCTCATGTGTAATCTCTCCTTAAATAATAATAATAATAATAATAATCTTTATTATCCCAACAGATAACAATAATACGATCAAGATGAAATCAACAAAATGTAATTTACAGTTAATACAATCAATCAATTACGTTAAACGAGCTTCCCAGTTACAAATACTCTCTATCACAGTTATAAGCAAAGGCCACACATCAAAGATATAGGAGATTTCCTTAAAATGTTTGTGCGAGAGGTAAAACAGTAAAACAGAGCTTGATATCTAGAATTTATGCGCGGTATCAACAAATTTATTTTTTCTAAGTTCAGTACAATCAATTTTGTTATTCAAGACGTTACATAGAAAAGGCATCAGCATAACATTCCGTCTGATTTCCAACGAATCAAAATTAAATCTGTTAAGCAGATGATTCTGGGAAAACCCTTTGGGAGGATAAGATCCATCTTGCAAAAATGATATAAATTTGAAAAACTGTATCTGAACTGATTCCAAATGCTGACAATGAACTTGATAAATAGGATACCATATTATCGAACCGTATTCAAGTTTAGATTTCAGAAAACAGGGTTTTGAAGGTGTTTGTGTCAATGGCAATCTTGGCAGTTGCTATAAATGAATCCATACGATTTAAAGTCACTAGCAACAATATTATTGATATGATCGATAAAAATGAATTTACTGTCAAAATACATATATAGGTACCCAAGTCCTGAAATACATCAACCCTACCAATGGCACTATCAAAAATGGAGTATTCATAAATAGAAAAGCCATTCTTGCGAGTATAAGTCATTACATTGCATTTAGAAATATAGAGTTTCAGTAGGAGATTTAATTTCAGAATAAAGTTTAAAATCGCCCGCAAATAACAAATGTTTGCAAGTAATGACCTTAGGAAGATCGTTAATAAAAAATAAAAAAGTATGAGACCTAAATTTCAATTTAATATGAACCTGAGTGAAATTATTATATCTTACCATAAAATGTCTGTCGCTTAAGTAAGAAGTGAATTTAATCGTAATCTTGGAATGTCAAGATGAGATCATTTTCTTTATTATTTTTGGTATGGTAGACTACGATTTTTGACAATGTGGGGTGGTGGCAGATTTGACGAAAAAGACTCACAACTGTTCATAACTAAAATCAATGTAATAATGCAACAATCATGAATAATCCGAGGACAAGTCTGCATTTTTAACCGCTTTAGTAAAGTTTACCAATGCTCTCTTGAGAAAACCTAATAATTTATATGATGCACTTACCAATATTTTCACATGATTCTTAAAATTTAACTCTCTTCTTTTAAGAAGATTACTATTTATGGTATAAAGATATTGTATTAAAGTTTTAGCTTACTAAATGTCATTACTTTACATTTCTTTAAATTGAAAGGTAGTTCATTTTTTATGGACCAATTATGAATTTTGTCAACATCCTGTTGTAACTGGAAATAATCATTTATAGTATCCATTTTTCTAAAAAATTTTAAATCATCAGGGTACATAAGACATTCTGATGTTATTATATTTTTCAAGTCATTAATGAATATTAAAAATGCAGTGGTCCTAAATTTGAGCCATGTGGTACGCCAGACCCAGCTGAAAAAACTATTGACTCTAAACCCTGATAACAAACAAACTGTTTTCTATTTTTTAAATAAGAAGAGAAAAAATTTATTAAATTATTGCCATGCTATTTTGAAATACCCTGTATAGTTTTTGTATTTGTGTCGTATATTTATGTTCTAATAACTATAATATTAATGCGGTGGCATTAGAGAGCAAGTGAGACAATGTGTTTATAATAATATATAATTAATTCGAATCCAACATCCTTTCACATAAAGTAGCCATTTATTATTCCGACAAACAATACGTAGTAAATATATCCATTCTGGGTAATATACACCAGGATTATATTCCGTAATACCAAACGGTGCGGACATCTGCCTCAGAACAAATACCACCTATTGTTTGAGATTTCAGCATTGCCACTTAAATATGTTATTAAATTGTTTTATCGTTTCCGGTGTGGGACTCTTACCATATATTATTACTACCGATTTAATATATGCAAACGATACGGTATCGAGAACAGTTAAATATATTAAGAGATATTAATGGTATCTGCAACTGGAGATCTCTAGAGATGATGGTTCTTCCTGTTTCTCCTCTGATCGGTCATTGTTCTGCTAATTTCGCATCAAGATAGGGCGAAATTTACAAGCATCTTTCTCCAAAGCCAGATATTGCGGTCTATTTGATTTGACGAGCTCTCGACTCTTTTACGCTGATCTCTTTCAGTTTCCGCCCTTTAGTTCCGGCTTTGCCGCTCGTGCACGCACTCTTGGTTTGCTCTTTTGTCTTCTCGAGGAATCTTTCCAACTGTATGTATGTATACAGGGCGTCCTTGAAAGTGGGAATATCCTTAGCATACGTTTGGTATATGTTTGTTTAATAGGAAATTTAATCATATAGATATAGTCGCAGCAAGAATTCACGTTACACTATTGTCTTTATTGTCAACATAATTTTCGCGATTCGTTATGCGCGATTCGTGATATGCAAGGAATTCGCGAGTAGTGTGTAGGGTCTTGGGTCTTGTTCGTTAAAAATCCATTCATAAAAACCCTACACAGGATGCACGAATTCCTTACAAACCACGCATCGCGAATTGCGAATTTACGCATAGTCAATCATTTTTTGCAATTTAGTGCAATATATAATGCAAATATTTAGTGTAGTATAAAATTTTGTTACTCTCAAATCTGCAAATTGCAGTTTCTTAAACATTTTTATGAAAATATAATGAATTATTCATTTGTTCATCACGTAGGTCGTTTGAATTATTGCCGCGACTATATAATATATTATGTATACAGGGTGTCCCATAACTAATGGGTCATACAGCAACTTCAAAACAGGTCGTATCTGCTTATAAGTGGATATGAGACATACAATCCAAATTTACCGAAAATTGATAATAATTCGAAAAGGGTTGGGTAGATACGGTGGAGTTATATTTTAAAGGGTAAAAATTTAGATTTTTAAATTAGTTTTAAGAAATCTGTTATAGAGCGCTAGTTACACAATATGTATTGCGATAATCCTTCCAATTTTTTTTTGCCTCTAGTAATTTTTACTGCATCCGAAAATGATGGAAGATGGAACATTTATGAATAAAAAAGGTGTACTTCATTCATCTCAATTCGTTTTTCGGATGTTCTGGTGAATATACACCTCGATTCCTCTCCACATTCCGGACATTAGGGATTCTCCTCGATGCCTATCAAGCTTAAATGTCTTCTGCGTCTGCAGTGGCCTGTCAGGACCCCTACCATTTGGTTCAGGGACCTTCGACTAAGACTCAGTACCACATCGTCCTAGATTTATTAGATTCATTAAAGACGCCATGGGCTTGTCTACATTCTTCATTCCTTCTCCAATTCCTTTTTAGTGTTTGATGGGCCTATTTAATAAGGGCCTCGTGTAATTCCGAGAATTGGTTCGGGGTCCCTGGCAAGGCGTCCTAGATCCGAGACGAGCTAACACGTCGGTCCTCTCATTATCCGGGATTCCTTTATGGCCAGGAACCCAGACCAACTCCACCTCCCTTTGTCTGGCCAGGGCTTCTGCACACTCCTGAACAAGACTAGATCTCGTCCTTGGAGAGCTAAGGGTTCTGAATGCAGCCAGATCATCGGAGCAGATGAAGATTTTCTCCCCCACGTAATTCCTTACTCCTTCCTTGCCTGCTACCATGAAAATAGTAAAGACCTTCGCCTGGAAAATCGTGGAGTATGTGCCAAGCGAAAAGCAATGCCGGATATTCCAATTTTCCAGATATATTCCTGCCCCGGAAAATTCATCTCCTACACAGTACCCATTTCTGTAGCATATCATAGATCCCGGGGGAAACATGTCTTCTGCCCTCTCCCAGCGTTCTTTCTATGGGAGGGTGGTGGTATACTTCCTTCAATAACCCTCAAAGCAGAGATTGGGATCTCCTCATTCTCCGCCCTGAAGGCTACAGCAGCGTAATGTTCTACTCGACCTTCAGCTTTCCAACAGCCCGCATGTCTTATTCTCAAGTAGATCACCATCGTCTCCTTTACAGTTCATGGCGGCAGCCCCAATAAAACTTCCAGAGCTGCAGTTGGAGTTGTTCTCAGGCAAGATACAAATATATTGGGAATGAAAGAGACCCATTAGCTGTCTATATATCATAATAAGAAAGTGAAGCAGAGCACTTAATCATCAGAGGGTTGTCGATTGGAACGTTAAAAGTTCTAAACCGACGACGTAGCTACTAACCCAAAAATTGTTCAACTATAATTGACAACTTCCGAGAAATCTGTAAACCAAACATCATGTCATGTCCTAGTATTTTAAAGTAAGATATTACTTTAATTTATAATATTGGTTAAGGATAACATACTTTTATTTTATTTCTTATTTTTATTTATCAGTCACTATTTATATATACATATAAGAATCACTCTATATGTATAGTTGTTTTGTAAGCTGAAACATTGCATGGTACGTCCGTTGCCCACTTATCTCTATTGTTCCAGCGTTGTGATTTTTGTATAGGTAATTAACACAGGCAGTCATTAATTGTAACGCATCATCAGTTGCTAAAATTACTTACAAGGTGCCAATAAGATGAGTGAATACAATCAGTACACCAGGAAGCATTTCAGAACTGGAATGATTGAGCGGTTTTCTCAGCACAATGATATATTATTTGTATAATTACGTTTAGAATACAAAATATCACGTAGAATGCACTAACGACAATGCACCGTAGGCAATACGTTATAAGTATATTATCACGTTTGTTACAAATCGCGATTCTCAAGTCCATAAGGACTTTAAATCTAAAGAAAACATGGCGCCAATAATTAATATTCTTTTAGAGAGAAAATCGTGATCTGAAATACGTACAACTGCTTGAATAATTAAAAGTTTTCTTAATAAACGCAGGCTATATAATAATACGGCCCAGTAAGTTCATTTACATTAACATTGGGCTAAATATATTTCTCGGGCGACTTGACACCAGCGCCAGCGGCACGTGATTGAACTAATGAAACTCTCCAGAGTCGTATACATGTCTTACAAATGGTTATTGTTATGATTATTGTTATTCGTCGCGGCGTTTACGATTACTGTTATTATTATTATAGAATATAATAATACTCGTGGCATAACACTGTGGAGTTTAAAACGGAGAATGGAAACGACATGTATATATAGCATTAACTGGGTATGAAAATATGTATATGAAGCCGAACCAACAAATGAACTCTCCCAATTATTGCAGGGAATAATACAATTATTCCAAATATAGCTTTCAATAAAGTTATTCCTAGTTATCTCGTTCGCATTCAAGGGGGCGGCATGAATGACATATTGTTTATGTCTATTTCCTTTTCCCCCCGGGGTAAATGGGAAGAGGTCTATAAAAAAGAAGTGTCTGGATTTTATATTTATGACTGCAACTGTAAATATCTTTATCCTACATATTTTATGTACTGTGTTATTAAATTTATTCCCCAGGGAGTAATTTAAGTAGTAGTTTTCAGTCGGTCTACTGAAAGCAATTTTTATATTACGAAAGAATTGTAAGAAAATGGAACACGTGGCTAGTGCACATGTTCATTATGAATGCAGTTATTGTTTCATATAACAATGTCCTATGTACACAAGATTCATGGTTTTAATAATGTTTTGTATGTTTTTTCGCTTCTATATCCAGCAGAAATATGGTTGCAATTATGCAAATAGGAAAACTATTGGAATTGCTTAGGTTTGAATTAGTACAGGGTGTCTTAAACTCGATAGTATATGGTCCTATTGTGAGGATACAAAAAATTTGAATAAAATTTGGGACACGTGGTGTTAAATGAAAATGATCCATCCGTCCTCCGTTTTCAATCAAAAGTATTATCTCTGGGATTTGACAAAAGCGACTAATGACGTCATCATCATATTTTTTCCAGAAACATACCCAATTTTTTTTCCTGTTAAAAACCTCGATTTTTTCTAATAAAGTTTTATTAGAGAAATTTGTCTGTACTTCCCGTTTAAAAGTTATAAGCAATATCGTCTTAAAGAGTCTCAATAGAAATACCATCTATAAAACACATTACCGGTGGAAGGATCAGGTAGTCGTTGGAAAACAATTGAATGTTCGTTGTTTAAAGTGCATAAATGTCATTAAGAATAAATAAAAGGATTAAAAGGACTCTATACTTCTTTAATAGAGATCTACAACAAAACAAATGTTTTGTTTTGTTGTAGATTGTAGGCACCGATATAAAATTCTTATTTTAGAAACTAAAGCATTCCATTTTATTATTAATTTTGTAACATAATAAATACATACTTAAGTAACTATTTACAATATTTCGAAAGCCTATCTGCTAGTAACGATTTTATTTAGAACTTACCGCTGCATTTTTACACCTCTAATTTCAGCACTTACAAATTGGTGTATTGTAATACCACCACCCACCCACCATAGTTAAATCTGTTGGTAGATTAGACAAATATGCTTTTAAGCAGTACGTTGTGAATTTTAAAAGCAGTTAGTTTTTGATAATTTTGATTGGAATCTGAGCTTGATTAAATAAATTCTTGGTAGAGATAATGATAAATCTAGTTTTTTAACAAGTAATTGCATTAGTATTAATATTATTAAAGATATACATATTTATGGATATTTAAGTTAATATATTTTTTTCAGTTTCCTGGCTGTAAAAGGGACACCTTTTATATAAAAAATAACCCTTTGTAGCTTCAAGTGGGAATATTTTTATCGACGTAAGTGATTTTCACATGCTCTATCTTTATTTAGTAATTGGGTCAAGAACGTGCTCTTCCTAGCGTCTGTCGACTGCGAACATGCTTTATAATTATTAAATATAAAGTCCACTTTACATGGCTGATGAAGGTTTCATAAGAAGTAGGGTGGTCATGTTTTATTTATACATTCTGAAATCGGATATTTATAGATTCAAATTAGACGAGACATATTGAACTTGAAAACAAAAAGTAGTTAATTAACAATGAGCTTGACAACAATTTTCTAACAGAATATTATTGCCTCTAGAAGATACTTCAGAAACACAGTACATCTTATTACAGAGGTAGCTTATTTTATTTCAGAACAACTAGTTTTTAACTTTTAATACTATAGAAGTTTTCAAAATGGTCGGTCACAGCCGCTGAACGTAGAAGTGTATTAGAATTATGCAGGTTAATCGGGAATTTGTTATTGTGGATGAAATCTTACTTATTAAATAGAATTGAAACATACAATATATTAAACAATTTTCTTCTCGCGAAACAACAGTAACTTGTGGTGTTCCTCGAGGTAGTCACCTGGGACCAATTCTGTTTTCTCTTTTCATTAATGATCTCCCTTGCAATTTAATATGTAGATATTTAATGTTTGCAGATGACTTAAAGTTATTTTATGTGTTAAGGATTCTAATGTTAATGATGCAATTTAAAGTGATTTAAATTCATTAGCTAAGTGGTGCGAATCCCATGATATACAGTCGAGTCAAACCATAATAAATGTAAAGTCATTACATTTACCCGTAGGAATAATATTTGTGTGACTGATGAAAACATTAAACTAGAAAGAGTAACGGCAGTGACAAATTTGGGCGTACGATTTCGATTCTGAACTGAAATTCACTCTTCACATTGAGGATATTTTGAGCAAATGTTTGAGAATGTGTGGTTTCATTAAACGGCAAACTCGAGATTTCACTATTTGCTAGATCTATTTTTCTTTTATATAATTCTCTAGTGCGTGGAACCCACATTTTCTTAGTTATAAGTATAGATCGTTTAGAATGTGTTCAAAAGAAAATATGTAATTTGAGTATAAACTGAATATAATAAAAATAATTATGTTTATAATGATAGACTGCTACTATTCAGTCTCTAAGATATAGAAGACATTGTTCATAGTTAAGTATGCGCATAAGTTCTTTAATAATAAAATAAATTGTAGTGAATTACTTTCATTATTTAATATATGTTCCGAACTATACCAGAATAGATGAATTTTTCTACGTCATTCTCGTACTAATATTGGATTTATAATCTCCTATAAATGAAGTTAATAAGGCAGTTAATGCGTTGCCTTGAAATTTTGATATGCTTGAGGCATGGTGAAGTCAACTTACTAAATTTGTGAAATAAATAAATTAATAATAATAATAATAATAATAATAATGCATTTATTGCCCAACAGAATAGACATTCCAATTACAGGACAAAACATATTATAACAAAGTAATGAAGTAACAGTGTACTTAATTTTAATTACTAATAATATTTAACATTTACTAAACTAAATCAGTCTGAAAGCTATATCATAATATAGATGAGGCCAGTTAAACACTTCCAAAAAATTGAGAACTAACTGATAATAATTGTTTGAGTGTATCAAAATTTAGGTCACATAAATGAGAAATTTGATCAAAATTAATTGACATGGTGTATACAGGGGATTTCGTAAGGACATTTGTTCTAGCATTACGACAGTAAAACATGTAATCATCACGAGATTCAGGCCTAGGTACACGTAAGTAGAACATTTTTAAAATTTCTGGTGAATCAATGAGGTTATGAAATAATTTAAACAAGAAAGATAGACTTGTGAGAACTCTCCTCAACTGCAACGATTTAAAATCGAATCTCTGCAACAGGAGGCCATGATCAAATCCTCTAGCAGGATAAATATTATCAACGCGATATGCCATGAATTTTAAAAAGCGACGTTGAACACCTTCAAGATGATGAATATTAACTTGATAGCATGGGTACCAAACAAGGCTAGCATATTCTAATCTAGAACGGACTAAAGAATAGTATAAACATTTCAAAGCACTAATATTGTTGAACGATGTGGAATTACGGACAATAAAGCCCAAAGTTTTAAAGGCGGTGCTTGAGATTGTATTAATATGTTCAGAAAATGAGAGTTTAGCATCAAATATTACCCCTAAGTCTTTAATATTACTGCTGCGTGTCAATGGCTTTGAATCAAGACTGTAATCAAATAAAATTATATTTTTCTTTAAACTGAAAGAGCAAACTTTACATTTATCAATATTAACGGAAACCATGTTTTCTATACACCACACCTGTATTGCATTCAAAAGTTCTTGCAATGCACGACAATCATCATAACAGTTAATGTTACGATAAAGCTTTAAATCATCTGCAAAAAAAAGGTGATTACACTGCAAAGATGACGATAAATCATTTATATAAAGAATAAACAGAAGTGGTCCCAAGTTAGACCCTTGAGGTACCCCAGAAGGAGCTAAAAAAATATGAGAACGGTATCCATTATATGACACATACAACTCACGACGGTCAAGATAAGATTTTGTGAGTAGTAGCAAAGAATCATCAAAACCAAATGATTTCAATTTCTGTATTAATATGGAGTGATTTACCTTGTCAAAAGCCTTCTCAAAATCTGTATATATTACATCTACTTGGCCTTTTCTATCAATATGGTCTGAAACAAACTGAGTAAATTCAACTAGATTAGTCACAGTAGAACGCCGTGCAACAAACCCATGTTGATTAGAAGAAATGCAGGTGCTAACATTGTTATAGATATATGCATATAATGTCATTTCAAAAACCTTAGCAAAATTTGACAAAATAGCTATAGGTCGATAGTTCTTGATGTTAGAAGGGTTACCACTTTTTAAAACAGGGCAAACTCTTGTCACTTTCCACATGGCAGGAAAAGTGGCTGTTGACAACATGAGATTAAATAAAATAAGAAGTGGAGTACAAAATACGCCAGAACAGTCCTTAATTAAAAAACTAGGGATCAGATCATTGCCGCAAGTCATTTTATTTTTCAATCTCTTAATTGAATTTCGAATATCCATCTCAGTAAATTTTTCCACATTAAAAACTTGAATGTTATTATACGGTACATCAAAGTCATTAGCTAGATCAGTAGAGTATACACTAGAAAAATAAGTAGCAAAATTATTTACTATCTGAATAGGATTATCAAAATTCTGTTCATCATCATTAATACTTACATATGAGGAATTTATTTTTTAGAACAACTGTTATCATTGTATTTTCGTTTGTATCATTTGGGATAATCCTGTACATACAAAATAAGAATGAAATAAATAAATAAATAAAGCACTTTCGATGTTTATGTTCGCTATAAATGAGAGGTTTAAGAGTGACAAGTCAATATATGGTGTTCAAAGATAAGTTACTAATGTGTATGTCAAATAGGGTGTGCTGTAGCATTTTTGACAGTTTTCATAATTGTTTTGTAATTTTTGAGGTAGGTAATGGAAAAATATAAAACATTTGTAACAGTTTTCAAAACACAGAAAAAATAATTTTGGTGAAATCTAAAAGTGTGTTTGCTATTCATAAAAGTTACTGAGCTGTTATGACTTCAGCAATCTCGTACTAATTAATTTCATTCAAGTAGACATAATTCTTAATGGCAGTGCGTAGGATATATCCATTATCCGATTATATTGTTATTCCTGGTTATATCGCAATCGTCTAATTTCGCACGACGTTTTTCTGCTTAAAATACTTCTTCAGAAGATATTTATTGAAAAACTGTATATTTGACACAATAATAAACAACATGACTAAACGACCATGGCACAATAATAAAGAAACAACTTTATTAGGCAAATTTCAGTGTGTGTTCTAAATTTCGGTATGTGTTTTTCCATCAACCTTCACATGCCCACCATGTAGCAATCATCTAATTAAAAACGACTGGCGATAAAAAAGAACATGGCATTAGAAATTTACAAATTACAATATAGAGGTACCTAGAAGCCATGTTAAATCTTCTATAGTCTGTTTGGAAATGAAAGAGAGTAATAAAACCCCGAGATAAGAACCGGCCATGCGCGTGGTAATATTTCGTTTCAGGTAATTATCGGGTAACACTAATGCTAACAGGTAATGAGTGTACATTAGTATATTTTACTGGATACATCATAGAGCAGGAGTCAGTGTGTTGTGACATATCAATAAAGTCTTAGAGCTGAATATACGAAGACGTGTTAGTGCAGTAGAGTAAAATTCGACTTGTGTTTAGTGACTATTGTGCCAGTGGATATAATATTGTTTGGGCAAATTGCCGAGCTTATCAGATTACGTACCTGCTAAATGCGTGAAAAGATGTGCGCTCGACAAGCATTTTTGGATGGACTTTCAACTAGGTTCAAGGCACCTTCAAGTAAAGAGCGAAGATTAATAGTGACACATATAGGTAGTACCAGTGGTTTTGTAGATGGCGGTTTACTTTTATTTGAATCTAAAAATACAGGTGACTATCACGAAGACATGAACGCAGATGTTTTCGATGAGTATTTTACACAGATGTTGGATCTTATTTCTCCGGGGTCTGTAATTATCATGGATAATGCCAGTTACCATTCACGGCAGACCGAGTGGACGCCTACGACTGCTTGGAGGAAAGCCGATATAATTCAATGGTTATCCAGAAAAAACATTTCTTTTGAAACAAATATGGTGAAAAAGGAACTTTTGACACTTGTCAATCTTAATAAAGATCAGAAAAATATGGTATCGATGAAATGGCAACAAATCGCCAAATAACGGTACTACGGTTACCACCTTATCACTGTGAACTTAACCCAATCGAATTAGTCTGGGCGCAGGTAAAAGGAGATGTAGCGCGAAATAATACGAAGTTTAAATTAAGTGACGTGAAAATTTTGTTAAAAAATTCCTTGGAACGAGTAACTGCTGGCAAAGATGTATACATCATGTACAAAAAGAAGAGGAGAAAATGTGGGAACTCGATAATTTAATTGACGTTACTGTGGAACCTATCGTTATCAATCTAGGAGACGAAGATAATTCATCAGAATATTCAGAGGATTAATTTTAATATGCCTACTTTTTTTATTTTCTTTATTGTACATTTATACTACATTTACTCACCATAATTTGAATTTTCAAAATTCATATATTTTTGTGTGGAATAAAAGTCTATTCATCAAATTTAAATAAATATTTTGATAATAATATTGAATTATTTTATTTGAATTACTAAAAACCCTCTTAATCCGGTTATGATGCTTAAAGTAGCCTCTAGTTTTTAAATACTGTTTTTATATTGTTTACTTATAAGAGAAATGGACCGAGGAATTGAAGCGGCATAGACAAAGACAGCTTGTCGGGGATTAAATTTTAACTACCTGCTCCAATTTAGTACGGTTCGATCACACAAAGTTTTTTTAAAAGTACACGTCATCTATACCGTTAATACATAATATAAAAATATTGAATATAAGCACCAGTACTACATTTATTTACGATTTGCATACATAGTCAGCTTTTATTACTCTCTCTCATTTCTAAACAGACTATAGTTGAAATTAGGCGTTATCAAAATATGGCAAAACAACGTGGAAGTTGCATGAATTTTATATTGGTTTAAAATGTGTTACAGGGTAATCCATCGAAAACAGTGAAAAGTCAGAATATGTGTCTGACAGTAATTACCACATAATGATTAAAATATTAACAACATTAATAAATTGTCATGGAATGTGAACAAAACCATGTGGTCGAAAATTCTGTATCACTGGTGTGACGTGTAGTAGGTTGTTACGCGTGGATTCATTTAATTTTATACTTATAACTTTATTGATGCGAATCCCAACATCATTACTGCAGAAAATACGGGGTGTGAAAGCAAACAGGTGTCTTTTTTGTTTTTAACATTACCATAATTATTAGTGATGATGTGGTGCACTTACAGGATACACAATAATCATTGCAGTCACATCATATAAAACACAATGCTGTATACGGTATACATATGCGAACGTCGTCTGACGTCACAAGCCTTCATGGTGGCAACCTCCGTTTTCTGGCAGCCTGGCGAGACAAACATTTTAAATACTGTTTTTGACTTATTTTACCACGAAATCGTCTAGGACAAACGCCATTTTGATTAAAATAATACATTCTTTCTTCTGCACATATTTGGAAAAATCATGCAATTTACCCATTACTGCGGACAAACGTTTCACAAAATTAGCAGAACTGTTGTTAATTCAATTGAAATTCAGAGTAGATCTTTAGACTCTCGATTGCAATAATCTCTGGAGGAATATTTTTTCTATAGTTTCAAATGTAGGGGTGGAGAAGCAGAGTGTAACAGTAAGGTTTATTTAGGTAATGTATTTGAAATGTCTAGTACATGTTTAACATATCTTAAAATATACGGAAAGGTCGTCTTGCTTGACAAGCTTTTGATACATAAGCAGTTAAGTAGTTTGATTTTTACTAATTCAAATATATGCGATATGGCTATTTGTTATAAATAAATATGTTTATCTTTTCGTGATGGATGACCCATAGAAGGTAAACGTTGGAAATGAAATATTTATACCAAATGATAAAATTGTAAATGTGTTTTATAACCTTTTTCGGGGCTTAGACGCGTGATCGTGAATCGGATGAATCGCCGTGAATTTAATGAATTTATAGTAGTACAACAACATTCTTAATTCCTTTCTACATTGGTGCGCCTATAATTTTAATACAAACACAGTATAAATCATTTAGAATAATGTGGTATATTAATAACACTGGAGCACAAGCTACAGCTTAATGGGATTTCTACTTATATTATTCCCAAAAATAATATTTCACTGTAATTACACTAGGCATATATGTTTATGTGCAAAATAAACTTGTTTATGAAATCTGACTGGCGCCGAGAAGGGTCAAAGTACCGATACATTTTCCTATTACACTCGAAGAATTCTTGTAAATATGTATAAATTTTCATCTCAGGCATATTTATCTAAATTAGAACTTGTTTATGTTGCATGGTGCAGTAAATATTTGAAGGACTCTACGAGGGATGCTTTATGCTTTACTGCTTTTGTTGTTACTGTCGAGGAGATATTAATATATAGTATAAAGCATGGATTGCAGTCTAATTTAGCTGGTGGAATACTGCAGCTCTTTCAGAGAAATAATTGCAATGTGACCCCTAGGGGTTTCTGTACCCACGTTTTGTTTTTATTTTTCTGATTAAATCAAACGAATTTTCAATAAACAAGGAAATTTTTCTTCATTTTATGCAAACAAATTAAATTTATGTCATATGATTAAGTCTGGAGTTTGGTAGAAAAAGGTCCAATGTCCATTTGACTTGTTTAGAGAGAAATTGGATTAAGCGATTCGCTAAATTTCGTTGTTTATTAATACGTGCATTTATTTTAACAAGTATGAATTTCCAAGATCAATACTTATAAAAGAGTAAATCATTTTAATACAGTGTAGGTTTTTTTTGTTTTCCTTTTTATAAACAAAAATATGGACATAGGTCCTAAGAAAAATGTACAGCTAGGGGACATTGGCCTCGATAAATCAATAATAAAATAACATTAACAATGCAAAATTTTTATTTTTTTTAGTGAACAAGCTTTTTTAAGTATAAAAAAAATTAGTTATTTGGTTCGCCGATGTCAGGAATGTCTTCAGCATTCAGCTGTGTAGATCTTTTAAGGTTTTCAAAGAATGGCTTATTGTATTTACTGATATAGGGAAGTAAATCTAGTAAATTACTAACTTTCTGATCTGCTAGAGGCAAGAGTTCCGAATTAATTGGTTCTAAGTTATCAATATCCATATCATTTTTTCGATTTCTTATGGTACTCCTTCTTAAATCAATTTTCTTAAATACTTCCTCTTTGCCAAGACAAGTTTTATAAAGTAACTGAAATGTATTCTCCTGGGAAACTTTAAACCATTTGATGCGCATCCATGGAAAAACTTCACCTTGTTCATTTTGCTTGCGATGCACCAATTTACTAGTAAGTAAATTTTTAAAATTTAAAAAATCTTTTTGCTGCATTTCAACAACTTTTAGAGGGGGATTCCTACGTATAGATTTTATAAAATTAGTCCAGTCATGAGGCACTTCAATTTCGACAGTTGTTTTTTTCTTGCAGGATTCAATGGCGGCATGAATAGTATCGGCCTCCATGTGAGTATGCCCAGGTTCCATAAATTTATGGCGAATTTCCTTTAAAAATGCATTCAGTAAGACGCGCGCTGCGGCCAATATCCACGAGTGATACTCGCAAAACGGCCAATATCCATTGGCCGTTTGTCAAACATTTTAAATGTATTTCAAGGACCAATGTCCATACATTGGCCCTTTTTCTATTAACCTAAGATGGACTTAAGCCATTTTAAAATTTAAATAATTTAGTCATATAATACTTGTTGACATTGGCCCTTTTTGTGATGGAAATATGCAACATGGGTAGTCCACGAGGCTCAGTGGCTGTTAAATGTAATTTTTGGACATTGGCCCTTTTTCTACCAACCTCCAGAAGTGCATCAGAAGTTTTTGACATTCTGCAAAAATTCGTTAAAAGTTCTTCAATTTCTTACGTTTTCTATAATTTATTTGCGGGTAGCGATGCCATGATTTTCTTTAAATGATAACAAGTAAGGTTTAATATTGGATATAACTTTATCTACTTTCATTTAGTAATACGAATTTTACAGTTCTACGAAGTTTCGACCTTACAAAACCTTACGAAGGACATCAATTACATTACTAGTGCTTCATTAAATGTCCTTACTACGGTGGTTAATCCCGCATTGCTCCCGGGATTCGAAAATTAATATTATTTTAAGTAATATGAATAATCATATACAGGGTGCCCGTAAATGGTGAGCAATAAATTCAGGGGATAATTCTAGACCGAAAATAAATGCTACCTCTTTCTGTAACATTTTTTTCCAAAACTGATTATTAACGGAGTTACAGGGTGTTAAAGATAATTTTTTTCTTCGGTATTTGTAAGTAACTTCTTAAGATATCCAAATATTTACATAAAATCTGTAAATCGGAGGTTTTTGCAGACGAGAAATTCAAATATGTTTCTAATTTTGACGTCACTAGCAGAGGACATGTAGCACACCATGTTTTTTTAAATGGCAGAACTTTTTTGCATCTTAATGTATCCATCTGACTATCGAAGCAATCGATTCTCCTACCTGTTTTATTTGAAAAATGTATACCTTGCTGAAGTCGATGGGCGTAACCATTTTTGAAATAATCCTATTTGAAATGCTGAGTGCACCGAGTAAAAACTGTTTTGGTTTCAGGTAAAGTGCCTTTTTTGCTGAAAATACAACAAAATGTTACTTGAAAAAGTTGTTCAGAATCGTAAATTATGGAGAGGTAGGTGTAATGGAACTGTTTAAAGTCGAATTTCCAATCGTTAAATCTCCGTTTAACCCCTTCTTATTCTCTAAAGAATTCTCAAAATAGCGTTCTGCTGTAATAGAAGATTTCCAGCCCCCATGCCGTTTTAACATCTTCGTATCTGCATCGCCTTGAATAAAATATTCCTTGGAATATTTCAATCCACTAGTTTTCTATGTACCTAATATATTTATTTAAATATTGTTTAACATGTTTCTTATATGTTATGTAACTAATTAAAACTAAATTGTTATACAAATCTATCAAACATGTTGTCATGAGAACCCGAAATTAATGACACTTGGGTTGTTATGGTTATGTTTGAAAATATCTAGCATCAGTCATGACTGCAAATCAATAAATGTCAAAGCTATGACCTTTGATAGTTTTTATTATGAACTAAAATACCAAACGTTCTATCCATCACGAGAGATACTAGGATGATTATGCCCTAAGGAGGCTTGCAACCTGTCTCTTGCGGACATAATCATCTCTGTATCTTCCTTGGTACACAAATAATCCTAAAGTTGTCCAAGAAATAACCTCCTGATAAAAAATACCTTGCGTATAAAACATGGCATAAAGATAAAAATTGAAACATGCTTCGACAATTGTTTCGTATAATGAAAACGTTTTAGAATTATGTGTCTGAGCGCATCCACCATTTTATAAAATATAACTTGCAATTGTATAGTGAGTTAAATTAAAAATAATTTTATATAAAAGTAGCAGTATGGAATATGAGTATAACATAAAACTTTTCCTATAAATTTGAATGTAGTTAGTTATTAGAAACTATATAAACTTGTCCATACTTTTTCACAAAATAACATATAGAAATAGTTAATTATATCCAGACTTATGGCTTTTAATCAAATGGAGTGTTCTTTATTTATTATAAAAGTTTAGTTTACATTTTACATTAATTCCTAAACTTTGTAATATAGGTTAAAATGAAATATCCACACACGGCTATTAATTTGTCTCTTTGGAAATAAATAAAATAATATAATTATATGCATTTACTGAAAATTGAACCAACGGTCTTACTCTTTGATAAGAATGTTTACTTGTAGACAAATTTACGGTTACCTTTTCATTCAAATCATGTTTATGTGAAGCCCACTCATATCAATAAAAATCTATATTTTAATTCTAATCGTCATATTGGTAGAGGTGTAGTAAATTATGTGATAAGAATTGATTTTATGGAAAGATGAAAATGATTCTTAACAAAGAACTTAAATTTCCAAAAAAGTACTAATAAAAAGTAATCGACATCCTATGGGTTTTGTTGGTAGAGTCGAAAATTAAATAATTTTGTAAGATAACAAAGACAAATTACATGTACAATAAAAATTACATGTCACTGTGTTATAATAAATAATAAATTATTTGTTTGTATAAGGTCAGAAAAATAGGTATTTATTTTCTGATACCAAATCATTTATTTGAAAAAGCAAAAGTACAGTTACTTTGTGCAAAAAATGCGTTTGTTTAAATAAATAAAAAAAAATTATTTCATTCTCAGTTATACACTTCTGGTATTGATTTAATTGTATTCTATGATAAAACAATATTTATTGTTCAGGAATTTCAAAAAACAACTGCGAGTTGTGAGTGAGTGGTGAGCTAACTGACGACTAATTCTGGCTGTTCATGTCTCTGAAACCCGATATACGTGAAATATAGCACAGCTACATCTAACGGGCAGCTATTGACAATTACTTTTTGTTTATAGGAAACAATTCGAATTTTTCCTTTCAAACAAATAACTTTTTCGGTGATACGTCTATATTAGGAAATTAAGTTTGTTGAATTTACGATTTTTCAAAATATATAATTTAATACTTAAAACTTCATTTAAAAAAATTGCAAAAAGTATTAGTATTATTATTAATAGATATGTAATCTGTTAATACTTTTAATTAAAAATATGAATTTTTGAAGTAAATAAACGCATTATTTGATTTAAAATGCACATTCATTTCAACTAAATGTAAATTTTTTATTTCAAAACGTTATTTTTTATACATATTTGAACAAATTGTTTAGGAAATTGAAAAAATATATTTATTCGAATATCATTTTTTAAAATTAAGTTTTCACAAACTGTTCAAATGGGATAACTATTTGTTTAATTTAAACAAATACTCACCAAAAAAATTATATTTTCTTACCAAACAAATCATTACGAAAAAGATTTGTTTGCTGGATTTTTTTCGGTGTGATGTAAGATTTATGATAAATTCGTGAGTAGTGTATATGATCTTTTTGTCCGTTAAAACTCGTATATTTACAACATGGAAATTACATAAAAAGCAGGAATTTAAGAAATACAAAATTTGCGAACACACGACAATGATCTGTGGGATTCGTCTAAAATTTTGGAATTTTGATTTCTTGGAAATATTGAAAGAAATAATAATAGAACCATTGTCATATGGCGCGATAAATAAAATTATGCAGCCAAACCTGTGATTTTTTTTTCATTGTGAAATATTCGGATTGGTTAAAGTCATTTCATTTGTACAACTATGACTGATCTATTTAATTTTTTTCCAAAGGTAGCAAAATACCCAAATGCGCAGAAAAGAAAACTGAAACTATGCTGCAAATAAATAACTCGAGAAATCTAAACACAGGACTTTTTTCACCAAAAGATCTTCAAAAATAGTGTCCTGTAATGAAAGAATTAAATATGAGCGACGAGCCAACCTCTTTAAACAGTCGAAATTGTCGCGAGTAAGCCAAATTTTAGTTATTTAGAGCTGAAACTGTACGGGTTTTTTACACTACTGTTTTCGAAATATTCGTCGTTAAAGTGGAGTGTCAATTCATTCGAGTCCTATAGAAACCATTAGTTTGGTGTGGAAATAAAGATAAAAATAGGAGAGGATGCGAAAAAAATTCATCAGCGAATCCATGCACACTTTTTGATCCCCGAGCTATGCGTATATTCATTGAAAATGTTTTAAAATTGCATTCTTTGGGTACATCACTTCGCTTTTACACTACGCCTTTTAAAATAGCAGCTCGGTGGAAATTTAATATTAACGCGGTACGTGATTTTTACATTGGAAAGTGAGTAAATTTGATCGTAACCGGTTGAATCTTTGATAAAGAGAAGCCCTAGGAGTCGATAGCACTGTAAGTTAATTAATCTATCAATCAGTCAGGGATCGGAGTGCACTTTAATGCATTTCTGTTTGTAGCGTGCACGGTGCACTCTGAATAATTTACTAAACATTAGCACTCAGCCACCGGCCGTAACCGTAAACGCTCTCCAGCGATTCCGTTTACACGACAATCGCACCGCCGACGATGGCACGTACCAATCCTTTGCTATGCTTTCTTTGATCTCCCTACTACAATATAAATAGCGCCACGAAGCTAAAAATCCCTCAATGAACGCCGGGTTTGTTGTTTTAGCTGCGTCTTTCGCATTCTTATTTTAATTCTGATTACTTTTTCATTTCTTATCTTGACGTCACGTTGCTCACTGTCACGTAATTCTCAAAGAAACGCGTACCAGCTATAAATTGCACAAACTGTGCATTTTTTGTCCAAATCCAAAAATAACACTTTACAGGCGAACGATTTAATGGAAATGAATAATGGAAAATCTATCAATTAGTTAATAAAATTTCACGTCTCCATTATTTTTCTTGAGACATGCGAAGAACTAAAAAAATACGTCAAATTCAATAGTGATACAATTATTACTAGCTTTCATGGATGAACAACTCATGACCTAAAAACCACAAACGAATTCAGGACATCTACAAGGTTACAATAGTCTATGATGTGCGCATTGGGTAGTTCATTTTGGATCATTTCTTTTGAGACAATGCTATTAAAATATTTTCTTTATGCTAACTAGTCCTCTGTTATGGATCTGCAATCCCTCTCACAGTCTTCATATGCTAACTTTCTCCATACCAACATAGATTCCTAGAGAAACGATCATCAATAACTAATTTGGCTTTAATTATCCAAGATTTATGTGAAGCACTTGATTTTAACAGTCAGTGTAGACAGCTTTCTTCAAGGGTTGTGATTACCATAAGTCACAATACATTGATAGTGAAACTGAAGCAGTTTTGATTCTCCACCCCATTAGGACAATTTCTTAGAACTTACTTAGTGGATAGATCTGACTATTGTTACACACAGGAGTTTAAAGCTCAGCCTTTCTTAGTTGTATCGGAAGTCCAGCAGTAGTGAAATCTTAGATCCTTGAATGATATTGACTGTCACAAACTTCTTTATGCAGATGCCCTTAAAATTTATTATAATGTAATTGCGTTTGTACTTGCAGTCTCAGATAGAGGTGGTGATGATTATTATCATTTCAATTAAATATTAATAAAGTAGTTTGTTTCTCCATAAAGATATGTCCGAACATGTTACATGAATTATCCTGGAAAGGCATTTTGGAACTAAGGGCTGAGACTCGGCTAAGAGTTACTTTTTTCGAAGCATATAATTAACATTACAAAATCGTCCAGTAAAGTACTTGGCTTCATTATTAGAAACTAAGTGTTTACACATTTAGAGTTATGAAAACAAAGTGCGACCCTGAAATGCACGGCTGATGATCTACGATCCTTAATTATTATTAATATAAGCGAGACAAAAGAAAATGCCTTATTAGTGAATTTGAAGAAGAAGAAGAAGACCAATTGAATGCCATCACAATCACTCTGCTTTAGGTATTAAATTCTTCAGTGGGCAATTAGTTGCAAAGAAGTTAAACTATTATTATTGAACTTTTTTGCCACATCAACATATCGTCATTAGGATGATATAGTTAACAAAATTATGTAGGGTTTTGAATAGTTTGCATGTGTTTTTGGAAATTATAGCGTCTGTTTTGTGGGACCACTCTGTATTTGCATTTGGAAGTTATTCTACTTATATAGATACCCATTTTTTAATTTTCAATGTAGCAAAATTCCTAAGAAATCCATACTTTCCATCCATATCTAAATAAATGGTAGTACTATACTTTCTAGTAAATATACAGGGTGAATCTTAAATGTACAAATATTTTAACTGCTGGTGTAGTTCATCATTTAAATCAGTCTAGTGAAAGCCATTTTTAAAAATGTCTAATATTTACGGAGATATTAATTTTTTTTAAAAATACCCACATTTTGAGAACCGCTGGCTGATTTTTCATCCAACAACGTAATGAAACATATGATTTGTTGCGAGGTTGCCATATCTCCTCCAATATAAATATTACGTTTCCTTTAACGTAATAGTTCTATTTTAAAAATACTTGTTTTAAGCATAAGTACAGTAAAATTGGGTATGTAGTATGATATGCAGCAATATTAACATAAATTTTAACATCTGAACTAACCTTACTATACTTCAACGATTAAAAATGAATTTCCGCAAGTTCAATACTACCGTAAAATATTTAGGAAGATATTACGTGATATTACTATGTCCAATGTTCAAAAATTATACATAAACGTGCACACAAGCTTACCTGTTTGTTAAAAAATTAACTATTTAATCAGTAATCCACATTTCACAAGTTAAATGTCATTGTACACTGTTAGAAAGGGACACAAAACACAATTTCCTTAAGTTATTTTATGAAGAATAACGAAAAACTATGCACGCGTTTTTTTATTTAAAATGGAAAAAATGTCAACTTTTAGCAAATTTTATTGCTATTTTCATGCATTATGTGTGTCATGACAGTCAATGACAGTTTGATAATAAAAAATAATATAAAATGTTACACTTGACAAAATTCGCTAAAAGTTGAGATTTTTTCTTCCTTGAAGCAAAGACATTTGTGTAATACTGGCAACACTGTGAGCCACACGTTCAGTCTGCAGCACTATGACTCATAAAAGTATGAAGGGTCGGTCTAGGCCAGCGGTCCTCAACAAGTTTTCTACTGAAAAATTACGAAATTTATTTAAAATTTCACTTTTTTATTTCTGATTTTTTTGTAAAAAAACTATTAATTATGTGTTCTACACACAAAACTATACTGCCGGTTAAAATATTTGTACTTATTTAAGATTCACCCTGTATAAAAAAAATATATAATATTTCAACAAGAAGGGTTTTCAGTAGTATAAATTTATTCCTTTTCGTAATTAGTGTTGCTAATTTAACACATTTAAAATCATACTAAAGCTAAATGCGATTACTTTTTATTCCAGAACTAATTTAAATTAACTTCCAGTAGTTACCTCGACTGTAATGAATTTCCAGGATCGAGTGAAAAATCGCTGCCAAAGGAGTATTATGTTACGTCTAGGAAGAAAGTTAGTTAATTTAATTAACAAAGGTTGCATGTTTAAAAACGTGCAGCACAAATAAATCCGGTAGCTGATACGATGATTAAAAGTATATATTTTGCCAGGAGTCTCAAGAAAATATATAAAGGAATTGGAAATTGACTAGCTCGGCGAGTTTGTTGTTTTAAGTTTAATAAGTTTATCGATCGTTTAAATAGAGTATATACAGGCCATAAACATGGCAAATATGTTTAACGCAGTATAATTAAAATTTAATTCTTAATTTCCTAATTGAATAGCGTCATTGGCGGTTAGTTGCCAGTATAATTAACGGATTAAAGAAGGCTTTGAGTAATTCCGCGCGGATCATTTCCACTGCCGTCGAAAGAAGAGTTCGGCTCGTCTGCTGCCGTAGCAGCAGTCACGTGACTTCCTTGGCTGCTCGCAGGAATTAGTTCCTGTCGAGTGACATGCAATGAGAACTGAAGTGCCAAAACTTCTTGATCTCAATTCCAGAACTTGTTTGAGTGCTTTAAATTATCATTTCAATCTATTGCTTTATTTAAACTTTTACCGTGGATTCCCTTTCCCACAATGTGTACGTTTACAAATTTAATTTGAGCCTATGCAATGTTCGTTTGTCGTTGTTTTCTCACGTTAAAAAGTTGAATTATTTTAACGTTTTTATGTTAAATATAGTGTTCACAATATTGTCTTGGTCTCACGAGACGACAGCTTGAAATGCAGGACAAGAAATTAATTTTAAAAAAAGTCTTACGAAATAAGAAATATAGTTACTGTAAGAAGTCTTGCAAATATATGAAGGGGTAGGATTTAAGTGAACATTCGCTGAAAAAAAAATTGCATTTCAAGTGTAAGCATACACGGTGCTCTACAAGCTCTGTGACAAACTTTGGCATATGGTAGCTGGGTTAATGTCAAAGATTTTTTTATATAAATATAGTTAATCGTTATTAACGAAATTAACAAATCTAAAGTCTTTAAAAATTGTTCAAATTCTCCACCCTCGATTTGAATGCAAACTTCACATCGGCAAACTAAAGAACACTCGACGGATGACATTTGGATCATTTCTTATCTGGTTAGATACACCCTCAATGTTTTCAACTAACTACTGACGGGTAGTGATTTGAACATGGTAGACAAGCTGTTTCATATGTCCATTCATTCGGGAAATGACCATTCAACCAAGCAGTTACTTGCCTCCCTCTATGTGGTGGTGCACCATTGTACTCATACCACATACTTTGAACAATATTAAGCCCTACGTCAGCAATGAAATCAAAAAGGTTGTTTTCTAAGAAAGTTCTATACAGATCTGAATTGAAACGATGATTTAACACATACAGAGTGTTAAAAAAAAGTGTAAAATACTTAAGGAAGTAACAGTATGAACCTAAATAAGCAGAAAAGTCTCCATAAACATGGGTCCGCAAAGTAACAGTTGCGGAGATATGGAATGTTTTATGTTTTTAGCCCCTTTTTTATTTTGCGGTACGAGTGTGCGGAGAATATCAGCCGAGGTAGAAATTAGTGGTCCTCTTGTTTGGAGAATCATTCACGAGCAACTGCTTTATCCATACCATGTGCAACGAGTACAGGCCTTAAATCCAATAAATGATCATCAAGCACGTTTGGTTTTTTGCCGCTGGTTTCTACGTCATGATGTTTTCTTGCAAACATTCTTTTTACTGATGAGGCCGGGTTCGCAAGAAATGGAGTGTTTAATTTTCACAATACGCGTATTTGTGTCGACGAAAATCCTCATGCTCTAATCGAATATGGACATTAGGCACGTTTTTCATTAAACATTTAGATGGGTATTGTAGGTGACAGGTTTCTAGGTCCTGCTGTTTTACCAAACCGATTAACAGGCGCTGCTTACCTCAAATTTCTGCAGAACACACTCTATGAGTTTTTGGAAGACATTCCTTTGAATCAGAAGCAACAAATTTGGTTCCAGCATGATGGTGCTCCAGTTCATTTTCCATGGCCGTTAGGGAGCATTTACACCAAAGTTTTCCACATAGATGGGTAGGAAGGGCCGGACCTGTTTTATGGCCTCCAAGATCGCTTGATCTGAACCCTCTAGATTTCTTTGTTTGGGGATGTTTGAAGACATTAGTGGATGGTACTCCTGTAAATAGCCTGAAAGAGCTGCAGCTACGGATTAATCAAAAGTGTCAAGAAATCCCAACCAAGGAGGGTGTTTTCGAAAGAGTTGGTCTTGATCTAATTGCTTGAGGATTTTGTAAGGCTCAAATATGTTCATTTTGATTATTATTTGTGTCGTCTCTAGTAAAACAGGCTTCGTCAGGCTCTGAATTTACCATTTTATACATAGTGTTAAAACAGTCAACAGCAAACTTCTAATCGCTGAGGGGCATATCCAGCATGAAACCCTTGTACATTTTGGCGATGAAACGGATGGAATATTTCTCCATTCAATACACGCCATACAAATTTCGGTGGTAAATGAAGATTACTTGCTATACACCGAACACTAATTGACAATGACACATCTATTATATATTCTTCATTTTGTACATTCACTTCAGTAGGACGAATGGCCTTTTTTGGAGTGATATTACCTTCGTCTCGAAGTCTATGAAATGATACACTGTGTGAGCAGGTTGATGTCTATTTGGGTATATTCGTCGGTATTCTCGAGCTGCTTGTCTGGCGTTCCTATCGGGATGCCCGTATACAAAGACAATATGTACATACTCTTCAGTTGTAAATAAATGTAATTTTTATTTAGCACTATAAACAAAATGTTACAAATAATAATTATTGTTATAATAACTATCATTTTTATTTATATATCAGGCTACTTTGATTGAAATATGAAGTTATAATTTTTAATTTTTTTTTATAATAATATACGAAAACATGTTTGACATTAATTCCGCTAGGTACCATATGCCAAAGTCTATCATAGAGCTCTATTTTATTTAAAAGACATAAAACATATAATATTAATTTTTAAAATAAAAGCTTATTGAATCTAGATCCAGTTCTGCTGAACTAGAATTAATTATAAATTCACTACCACTTAACTTAAAGAGCTCGGCTTCGATTCTGTTTCATCTACTTTGTCCATTGCTTAGGTATTACTTATTATGTAGAATTGGCCGTTTCTTTACTTTATAACGTTACCGAGAGTAACCACCACTGCTACCAAATTTAATATAAAATTCCATGATTGATCCAAGAGTCTCGCAAAATTACGATACAAGAAATTTGCAAGATTTATTTACATCACTAAAAGTACACACCAAATTGCAATGGCCTAAAATATTATGAAACGTATTAGGCAACAAATTATATTAAAAATCTACTGTGTCTTATCGATATATGGTATAATTGTTATTGTAGTCAAGTTTTTTTTATATTACCAGTGTCCTGTATCAGAGATTTTTTTACTTTGATTTAAATTTGACCCATCCTGTATTTGGATAGATATTAATTACCAAAATATTCAGAAATAACTGACAAATAATTTTCAACTGTAGGTAGAGGTACTAGCATAAATTTATGGTTAGAAATTGTACAATTGGTCGTTTACTTGCTATGTTATGACTTCAATTCATTAATTAAAATACCAGTCAACAATAGAATATAAGCGTTATCACTTGTGTATAATTTTTGTTTTAAAAATATATTTAAGTAGCACAAAGGGAAGTATTATTCATTATAAATATTTATTAATTAAAATCATATTTAAATCATTGTATGTTAATGGCATTAAACAATAAAATTGCCTATTGTTTTTTATTTAGTATAATTTATTAGTGTGTAAACACATTCGGAATTTAATTATAATATTTAATGTGTGCTTACTAAACACTAAACAAATGAATTATTTATTTATTCAGTCTATTATTTCACCGTCTATTACAGCTGACTGTGGTACAGTTGTCCGTGTCTGATATAACTACAGATAAGACATAGCGAGTTAATAGTTGTTAACTAATTAACAGGATAATAAGGCATATCTTTGAAAAGGTCACAGCTAGTTACAAAAGATCTAACGGTTTAAGTACTAATAAAAATTATATATAACAGTAAATCATTTAATAGATAACACCCTGCCTGTTGAACTGTAATTAGAAGGTATTTTTTAGTTTCTAAAACATTAAAATTGAGTTGGCTAATACGGCGAACGGTTTTTAATAGTTGGTGGAATGGCGTAATGCAGATATACAGTTCTAACTATAGACTGAGAAATTCGGATAGAATCGTTGTGATTAAATCCGATAATGTATTAGATTTACATTAAAGCTATGCCAGTGCTGCCACCATTGGCCATTGCTGACACTGCCATCTGCACCACAGAATAGAAAGATAGAAAGAGAAAAAGATAATTCCATTAATTCACTGTACTTTGTACAGGGTATTTCTTAGGGTACGTTTACATCTGACACTTGTTATAGAAGTTACTATATATTTATATCATGGAAATATGTATGACACTTCTCGTCGCTATATATGTACGAACCGTGTATACATATGTATTAAGTAAATACACTTGTGTCATATACTCGCGACAAGAATTCAGACGACTTACGTCATACGAACAAATGAATAATTCATTATATTTTCATCAAAATATTTAAGAAACTGCAACTGATAGTAATAAAACTATATGCTACACTAAAAGTTTACATTATATATTGCACTAAATTGCAAAAAATTATTGTTTTCAACTCGATCAAATATCGAAAATTACGTTGACAATAAAAACAAATGTGTAACGTCAGCCGTGACGTAAGACGTCTGAATTCTTGACGCGAGTATACACATTAATTTATACTTGAAAGACAAAGTTCAGTCGTGTCACGATGAGTATTGAAACAAAGATTTGCTACCCGTGCGATTGACCTGGATATGTTACTTAAGAAAAAAAAACGTTCAGTGCAGTTTTGGGAATGAATTTTTAAACGTGATGAATTAGGTGTCTATAAATTAGTTAATCGCGGAACTAAGTGTCGAGAAACCACAACAATTCTCAAATTATTTGAGGATGACACCAACTCAATTTGAAAAGTTTGTTTGTAAAATAAATAAAGAAGATACCAAATTCAGAAAAATTATTAGCGCAGCAGAAAAAGATTAGCTATATCCACCTATACCCAGTTAAATACACTGATAATATAGATATATACAGGGTGTCTCACAAAAAGCATGCATTAGACGTATTTAAGAAACGATAAAAATCTGAATTTTTGTTTTTAGTTTTTAATACTGCTAAGTTGAAATATAATATTTACAGTAATGTGGCGGTAGTACTGGAAGTAGACGTCAATTCGTTAACTTTAAACGAAAAATAGTATTTTTATTTCATTTTCAGATTCTACGTGCAGTTTTAAATCAACTTTATTAAATATACCATATGTCCAAGTTCAATAGTTTTTGAATTATTTCGTTCCTTAATTTGTTTTTTTTTTCATCATGACTGAATTATTCAGTCTCTCGGGTAATTAAGGACTTAAAAAGTAATAATTTTGTGAGTGAAATGACTGAATGAATGAATTACATGTAGAATCTAAAAATTAAATAAAAAAATACCTGTTCCATTCAAAATAAGCGAGTTGGCGTATAATGTAGATATTTTGCATCAATTCAGCAGTGTTGAAAGGAAATCAAAATCCTCTAAAAAAGAAATTTCAGATTTTTATCATTTACGGTTTCCTAAATATGTCTAATGCACAGTTGTTGTGATACATCCTGTATATACATGTCTAGTTTTATTTGTGTACAAATCCTTAGAAACTTTATTCTTCAAGATAATCTAACAATATTTTTTTTGTTTTAAATGTCTTCAAAATCCGCTTGATCCTACCATGGTTTTTAAGATGGCGATGCAAGGTCTGCTATCATTTTTTTATACCTTTGAGTTTCAAAAACGTTTAGCAATGTTTTTATATAAAATTTGTTAAGTTGTTAATCAGGTAGATCCCTCAAAATGTAGTATGTGAAATTTGAATAAAAACTATACATGGTGTTTTCTTCTACACGATCTTAAAGTTTTTGGTTAGGCAAACTTAGTTTCAAAAATAACCCTTGACTGTTCCGTTTGGCGCAAGGACTTATTTAATTAATTTTTATTATTTTTAAGAAGTGTGGCAAAAACCCAATAAAACTAAAGAAAAACTTAAAGTTTTATTCGTATATAAATCTGTAAAAATGGTTTTCCACGAGATATTTCGCGTTCGCGCTGTTTAGATTAAATGCGATTTCTGTCCGACAGAGAATGGAAAATCGTTGAGTATGGATTTGAGAGTTGATTTTGAGACGAAAAAAAATGACCTGCTTGTAGTCAATTAATATGCCAACTTAGTGTGGAAGATCCAGTGTAATTTAAAAAATTTTTGGAGATGTAATCATGAATTAGTTAGAAAAGCTTATTTGTAAAATAGTCATAGAGTTAAGGTTTACTGTGATATAAATTAATCTATTCATCAATATCGCCTTTTATCCATTAGGTTTTATCACTCAATATTAATAATTTGCTGTCGACGCTACCACAAAAGTAGACGATTAGTCAGCTACAGTAATTTCTGTCAGGCGATTCCGAGTAGGTGTTTACATCTAATCGTATAGATGTGTCGATACATATGGCGGACGTTTGAAGTATATCTCTTTGATAGAAATCCTTTTCGACAACTATTCTCTAATAAACAGCATTTCGTACATATATATGTAAAACGTAGGTATTGAAAATGTTTTTATAACATTTTATTTCCTTCAATTCCTATACTGAAAATTGTTTGTTTAAGTAAATCAATGTTGTCGTCAAATTTAATTGTATGCACTTTTTGCTGTAAGTATTCCCATAAGAAATACTCTAATAGGGACCAAGTCAGGTGATCGTGCAGGCCAAAGTATTGGTCCATAGCGTCCAATCTACATGTTGTTATCTTCTAGATTCTAAATCTTCATTATCTAGTTTCTAGTTTTCTTCCAAAAAGTAAGGACCAATTATTTTACAACACGTTATGCTACACCAGACATAAATAAAATATTTTGAATAGATAATCTGTTTTCTCGTCCATTATTAAACAAAAGTCCAACGACGACCATCATCTCCGTCAAACAATTTTTGATTAAACACTGATTTGAATGGGTTTTGTTGTGTGATAAAGTTTTTTTAATATGAGATGTGCTAATATCCATGTTCTCTGATTTTTCCTTAGTGACATCTTTGGATTTTGTTGTACAGTTCATAACTACTACAAGTAGCAGCATCGTCATCATTGTATTCCTTCTTGATTTTTACAATACTCTTAACATCACCAGTGGTATCGAATTTTTTAATAAACTTGCAATTTGCTCTAAGAATTACAGTAACTACTTTTCGTTAAAATTTTGTATTGCATATCTATACGAAGCATACAAAAGTGTGGTACACACTCTGTACATGTCTAATACAATTTTTTCCACGTCTGTTGTCTTCAAGATTCATTAGACAGTTCATCATATATTTTTTAAATATCCCAACAAGTACTTCATATTAAACAATATCGGTGTTAAAGTGGCGGTAATAAATTAATTATCTGTGCCACCATCGTTCACTAGTTCCGTTGCAAGCCAAGTAAATGACTGGGAAGTTGGCCGAACTTCGGCGAAACAGTCTAGACATAATGCAAGTGTCCGCACACTTTATCACATAGATGGCATAAGTTTGCTCCATTATTATATAGTTATTGCTATGTTATTGTCTCCTATCCTCAACTTCTGAACTATTAAAGTTCAAAAGTTGAGTTGCCAAAATATTAATTATATACAACAGGCTTAAGTTGATTAAAAATAATGCTATAACATATTATGAGGAGTGTAAAAAAAGATTTTCAAAAGGAAATTCCTTTGAGGATGTGCTAAACCAGATACATTACACATGTACATACAGCTTTTGCTCTGTTTGACAACAGCGAAAGCTTTCTATAAATTAAGATTTAGGAAATGATTCGATTATAGAGAATAGCTATTTATGATATACGTGTTAAAAGTAAGATTTTATTTTGTGAGTGAAGATGATTAAAAAACGAGCGTAGCGAGTTTTTTAACTTCACGAACAAAGTAAAATCACTTTTAACACGTATATCGTACACTATTTTTTCTACAAAACAATCGGAAGAACTTTAAACTCAATAAAAATAAGAAATCAAAAAATACCACACGCAATGTTTATGAACCAAAATTTTCGTAGCAACCAGTGCTGTTGTTAGTTACGGAAAAAACACAAAAATATTAACAGCATTTTCTAGTAATATTATAATTATAATGAATAATCTCTGGAATAATAACTGGTCAAGCAATTCTAACAGCTGGAAACCAGTCTCTGACTGGTTAGAACAGACCTGTAAAGTACTTATCAGTTCTATGTATAATTCCTATGTAACTTTCTATATCTTTGTATTATTATTCTGGGCTTTACTAACTTTACTATCTAATTTCATGTAAAATTTATACTTATTTTTTCAATTTTGTAATTTGAATGTAAAATTAATATCAATAAGAAACTTAATCATTATATTACCAACAAAAATAGTACTTTTGTATTATTTGTACAAACGCTTTTAGATAATTCTATTTTGCAAGGTATAGAAGAAAACCACTTAGCTAATTTTTAACATTAATTATTAATAAAGTTTAGAAGGAAATAAAGAAAACTACTAGATATATTTACAGTAAACAAATATAATTTGTTAATTATTTTTACCATAACTGTATATTACTAATACAGTATTTTCCGAATGGATTTTGAATAGAAACGTAGCATTTCCAGCACCTGCTATCTCATTAGGAAATTTTGAATTCAACATAAAGGCGAAGCAATATTTTTGCCTCTCTGATTTTTATATTTTTCCTGTGTGTTTTTCAAAACTGCAGTTTTCTAAAATACAATAATGAATAAGTATATAAAATATATGTTGGGCCATTTGTGTACATTATGTAAAATGTAACTCTATTCTAATGAAATCAAGAAAATGTGCACTCCAAAACATTGAAGCCAGTGATTATTTTTAATAGAAAAAACAATTAGCTATGACAATAAAAACATTGCAAGAGAAAAATGGAAAAATATATGTTACTTTTGTTATTTGTGTTAACATTTGTTGTCTGTTGTTATTTTGCACCATTTTTGTTACTTTGTGTCATTTAACTTGTCTTTAACAGAACCAAATCCTTATCGGCATCTTTTTGTTGCGCTCTTAGAAAAATATAAATCAAACCGGACATTCCTTTATGACCCAGTGTATTTTTAAGTAGTTCATTTGCAATAAAAAAGCGGAAGTCCTTTGTTTGAATATAATTATTGTTTGGTAGCCAATTAAAGAACTACACATGGAAATCGTACTTTGTTTACTATCCAAAGAAGAAAGGTTTGTAATTTACATTACATTAAAAAAACGTGTAACTTAAATAAATCACTAATTCAAACGTAATTACATTTTCTTGTTTGTTTATTATCTTTCCATCAAAAATTTCGGTAAATGAACAGATATCTGTGAAGCGCGCCGCCGACAGCAAGGCAAGAGCTATAAATGTCGCAGCATTTCATGCAACGTGGGAGCAAATGGCGGATGTAAGAACCTCATAATATATACATATTCAACAATCGGCCCTTTAAATATTTATTTCATACATTTTCTACGCTTGAAGTCGGTTAAAAGTGAAACGCGTTAAGAAATAAACTTAATAAACGATGTTTATTTTACTTAGAAATTAGTTGGAAGCCTAGAGCAGATTAAATCTTTTTTAAATTGCCAGTTTTTGTATTTACTTTATAATAAATATAGCGCTATAACGCCAAATGTTGGAGGTACTTTTAATTTAGACACGACCAATATGTGGAAAAGATGTTATTTTTGAAATATTTATTTCTGAAATAGCAAATTCTACATTTTATTACCGTGCAAGCTAAAAATTAAACGCCACCGTTTTTATTTTACTACTTGTTTTATATTTTATTGAGATTCAGTGATATTGGCCCATATTTTTTTCTAATATCGTGTAATGTACACAGGGTATCACGTAAAATATAATACAAAATAAATAAAATGAGCTAATAACATTAAATCTTAATAAATATGTATTTGAATAAATATGAACTTCTTTTATATTGCCGCCTTGCTATGAAATCAGTATTTTCCAAATATATTTTTATATTTTAAACAACACAAATCGTGATGTTTACAGTATCGGTTTGTTGGCAGCTGATATTATATTTACTCTAAGGCATAACTAATAGCAGTAGGAAAAGTGGTTAGTACTGGATATTGTTGGAATAATATTTATTTTAGTAGAAGGTGGTAGAGGCTTTGATATATACTAAATAATGATAACAATATTATATATATATATATATATATATATATATATATATATATATCATGATGCAGAATATTATTTTTATATTGTTTCAAATTTATTTAGATTTTATTTAATTGTAAGTATCTGTCTAGGAGAACTGGTAGGTAATTAAAGATTGAAAATTGTATTTATTACTGTACAATTTAGATTTTTAAACTCAAGCATCAACTTGTTATCTTATAAATTCTAAGTTTGTAAGAAATGTGCACTATGAGATTTTCAGTCGACTACTTGCTAACGTCAAAGGTTACATAATATATATGTTAAATCAATTTCTGTAGGCATTGTTTGTTCATCCTTACGATCGACACAGTTGGAAAAGTAGCATCGCAAGCCACCGTGCATGGCCAATTGAATAATCGTCTAAACTTGTCCATCCATCGTTTGCCAGACAAAAAAGCAGGAAGCGATATGTGAATGACAATAGAAAATTGTTTTTCTTATTTGCTTTGCTAACGTAGGTAAAGTTAACCGAGTATATTTAAGTTTTCACTCTTTGTCGGCACCTTTGATTCATACGGATCACAGACAGATCATATAGTTTGTCAGGCAATACCTACTATAGGGAAGAGATGGGGAACGATGGTGAAGTTTTGCCTATAAAAAATATCTCCTGTCAGGATAAAATGATTAAAAAATATCAAAATTTACCCACCTTTTATTGCAGGGAAGGTCTGTCATCTATTTTCCAACTGAAAAGTCATTTTTGTACAATTTTCGAAAAGATCTCTAAAAAAGATTTGCAAATATCCTCGACATCATATTAAGAGACAGTAGTAGGTGGCTAATAGAAATTTAAATAGTTAATTTATTAAATAAATATCTGCCTTGCACCGAAACGTGTTAGGCAATGAGAAACAAATGCCACGTTAAGATACAATGATGTTTACAGATTGTTTATTCATAATTACAACTATTTCAAAGTATGCATCGATGCAATGAACACCGGATAATTACGTTATCTAGAATCAGTTCTTAGAGGAAATAGATACACCAACAGAAATATTGAACATACCGTCAGAATATAGTCTGCCTTAGTCTCAAATGAGGTCAAGACTCGTTTAGGATTGTTTACAATTGCTAAATAAACAGGCAAGTCCAACACAGATAGACTGTGATAGGTACCAGGACATGAGAGAGAAGAAGGAAATGAAAAGGCAGATGAACTTGCAAAAAAGAGATCTAAAACATTCTTCCTAGAATCAGACCCAGACTTTGATATTCCTTACACTGTTGTAAAGCGGGCTCTAGGAGGAAAAGTTTTAAAGCACATCGTGAAAACTGGGATTCAAATACAAGGCAAGCTTAAGCGAAGAAAACTTTAGATTTTCCTTCACAGAAAAGACCAAATGAATTGATTAGCGTGAATTGGATCAGACTCAGGGAGATCGCGGGACTTTTAACAGAACACTCTTGATTGAAGATACATCATGCAACATGAATTTGGTAGCTAATTCAACATGCTAAGGATGCAACTGGATGGAGGAGACCGCGTTGCATGTATTGAGAGAATGCGAAGGTCTAGCATGTCTGAGATTTCGTTTTGTTGGTAAACCTTGACGAGGGAATTAAGGAAAATAACGGCTGACAGACTTTTGGACTTCATGCAAAGGGATAAATCTGACGTCAAATGATTAACTAGCAGGAAATACAATAGGCCGACTTTGGCCGCGGTGCTTCAGGTCTCTTTTTGGAAGTTTGGAAGTTTATGAAGAATATAATATAATTTTTATTTCTCATACACTAGGTTTCACTGGGCGAAATGTGCAGGCAGTGTAATTACCAAGCTTAGGCGAAAGGAAAGAACTGATGGCGTTTATATGCACATTCGTAAAATCTTATTAAACGATATTTGAATTTGATTTGTCAATTAAAAAAGAATCATTCTGAATGTACAGCATTCGTGCTATCCTTTGTGGAATATCTTAAAGCTGGCTACAAATTATGTGAATTCGCGATTCGTGATACATGATTCATAGGGAATTCGTGCATAGTACGTATGGAGCTATTTGTTAAAAATCGACTTGTAGGCTTTGTTCTTAAATGTCTATGAATTAAGACAAATGCAGCCAACCACGCATCACGAATTGCAAATTGCGAATTCACGCATAGTCTGCAGCCAATTTAAGAATCGTATAACCTTATTCTTCTATGCGTAGTACAACGTACTCTTGAGAGCTGGAGTAACGAGTTATTATAATATACATACGGTTGATATATCTAATGAATTACCTATGACTTTATTTTTGAGACACTTATATTGAATGAATTGAGTAAAGCCTGAGAATCAACCATACCATGAAATAACTTAAATAAAAGTTAAACTAGTAACCACCCTTCTAGCGTACAACGACTGCATATTAAATCTTTGTAAAAGTAATTGGTGATCATATCCCTTGGTATTCTTTCGAAATGTTTACTGTAGATTTGATAGTAGGGGTACCAAATGAGGTTACAGTATTCGAGTTTTGAACGTATGAGCGAATAATATTATAGACTTTTCATTGCACTTGTATCAGTAAAAGATTTTGTACTCCTAACAAAACCTTGATTACTCTAAGCAGATTTAATATTTGAATTAATATTAGAAAAAGATAATCTGCTGTCAAACAATTATTCGTTGCAGGTCATAAAAAATCATATTTGGTTTCCTTTTTCTCAACCCAATTTTCCGTGCCAGTTTAATTTACCCCATCCGCTCTGTATGCAGTAATACATACATTGGACCAACAGGGAGAAAGTTAGTACGATGTTAAAGAAACACAAAAATCACCTAAGGATAGCAGCATCAGTGATAATTCAGTAGTTGCGAAGACAGGCTAGGAATAGGTCCCGGCCATTTCCTGGAAATGATTTAATTTCGGAAAATTGTCTCTAAAGAACCAAGTTTACAGTTTAATTATTTCCAAATATCTTCCTAAAATATAATTTTAATTACTTTTACATGGACCATATTGTATCTCTATCGCTTTTTCCACAAAGCATGGTGTTGCGTAGAATTTAAAAATATTATTCATCTGCATTTGTGGAGAATGTACCAAAGAAATGAAAAGAATCTCGACCAATATCGTATTTACACAGAATTTATATTAGGTATTTCCTAGGCTAAAATCGTATCGATCAAGGGAGCCTCAGAAAACGTCATACCGTTTGTTTACAAGCAAGAAAATCTGGTCAACTGGTAGCTAAAGGAGTGTCCTGTCTGCGTCCCCCAGGGGATCTGCAGGTCGATATCACATTGTTAATTATGTACGATATCGACCGACCAGCGGAGGTGTAGTCACTGCAGTCAACTCTAATGTAATAGAATTAAGCTCTGGTACAGCCAGATTATTAAACCTCCCTGCTCATCTGTCACTAGCTGGTCGGCCAACAATTGCTTCACACCGGCTCCCAGTTTCTCTGTCTACCGCGACTTCTCAATCTTGAGGCCGTTTCATTAAATAAGTTGACGTTGAGCATTCACTCTGAACAGCCTCATCTCAGACTACATTGTTGTAGCATACCGGATGACATTCACAAATTAATAACTGCGCTGCATCTCATCTATGTAGTTACTGGAATGGCACATCATCAAATTCCACTATGACACACGAAGATTTAAACTAAATTGGCACATTTGTTATACGCAAAATTTCAATTTCAGACTGAATATTGATCACCGCCTGCGGAGTTTTTTTATTATTTCATTTATTAAAACTTCACTCTGCTAATCTGATAGCGAACTATAAATAAAAAATTACTCGTTTCATCGCCGATTGTTCTTCGCTCGACAACAAATCAGTTAATCTTTTCATTCTGACGTTCGTTGAAAATTCTATTTTTTCAACTCTCTGCCTGACTGATTAAATATTATAGGAGGATTTAGATTTTAGATAGAGCCAAATAAAATTGCGCGATTTTTAGATATTTTGATAGCAAGGCCTTCCATCCGTTTCTATTATGTACCTTTCGCTGTTGCATACAGGTATGTTTTAAAATTTACTTCACAAATTTTAACTTGCACAGTGTAATATCTAAATTTAGAACATTTATTTTCTTAAAATATTTTCGGTAAATGTCACAATAAGAAGAATAATTAAGTATTAAAAATATTTCGTTTTACGTCGATCATCATTTCTTAACTGTGCACTATGTACAAGATGTGTCAATTTTGATTTATCGCTAAAATATAATTGGGGAAAAAAATTTCAAAATAGATTTGGGTGAGGGGACATGAAATGGACATTTTAAAAATAATTTGACTTAATCAGGATGATTTTATTTCGGAGGGCAGACCAAACTTTAATTTATCTTTACTGTTTCAACTCTTTGTCCTTAGTGTGAAGACAATATTTATGATATAAAAAATTACTAAAAATGTAAAATATGTGGAACTGATTACACCTATTATAAAGTTGTAGATTTTGAAAAAGTCTTTCACATCCCGTTAAAAGGGACATTTGAAAATTTTTGCCTTTGAAAAAGATAACATTTGGTACGATTTTTTGAGCACGATGTATAACATTTCTAAATAGTGAATAGAATAGAGCATTTACATGTAGGCGGCGCTGCGATCAATGTTAGGTATTAAATCTAACCTCACAAATATTTGTTATTTAATTTTTGTTTTGTTTCAATTTGCGTAAAAAAACATGCCATATAACTGTTGTGTACCGCAGTGTTTATCTGTTGCTAATAAAAATAAAGAGTTCCTATTTCGCAAGTTCCCTAATAATGCTGAAAAAAATGGTTAATAGCAATTGAGTCCAGCAAGAACACAAAGATCTGCTGAAAATATTTCACAGAAGATTGTTATACTATTACTAGTATGGGTAAGTACAAGCATACATTATCTATTTTCAGTGTATATTTTTCATTATTTGATAAGGTTTCATTCTTATTTTTAGGACAATGGAAAATTCTCAAAAAACAGCTGTTTCAACATTATATTTACCCGTACACGAAAATACGATACCAATACTGTAAAATAATGAACGCATGAAAAGGTACATGAAAAGGCGAAAACAAGATGTAAATGTAAGCAAATTTGCAGATGGAAAAAAGTAGAAATGTGACACGAATCAAATGTGATGATACGAAAATTACTTAGATGATAATAACGCCGGTAATCCTGAGAGTATAGCAAGTGCATCTAGCAGTAACAAGTTATTTTACGATATGGCGATTCAAAATGTTATTAGTTACAATAGGGCACAACTAATATCACTCAACTCTTTAAATAAAAACCATTTAAAACAGCTAACAGGGTTTTCAACTTTTTCTGTATTGTACTTGTACTCTAATAAAAATACTAAATAAAAACTGCATATGTTTATTATTTAGATATGTGACATGTATTATTTAAAACACTGATTTTTTTTATATATTATTCGTATTTCAGAAACTGGGCATTTAATGTACTTTTTTATTTACAAGGCATATTACATGCAATATTTTTGCATTTGAGCGACAACTCGATTCGTGATTTATAAAATTTCAATTCTTTAAATTAAGAATTACCAGGAAATTCTTTAGGCACTCCAACGTTAACAATTTCTGTGTCAAATAACGTTGTTTTACTTCTCTTTCCAAATTGCTAATGAAAAATGCAAATAAATAACGTTATGTGAGGTTAACATAAATAAGATTTTAATACTTTTTGTACTTGTACAAGTTTTATTTTGATAATACGTACGCAAATTAGATTTACAATCACTATTTGTCTTACACGAATTCAAATAAAAAATTATTGAACCATAGACTCGTGATCTAGACCATAGAACTTTAATATTAATACCTAACTTTGACGCTAGCGCCCCTATTGGAATTTAATGACACTGAGTTAATGTAAATGCTCTATTTATCGAGAACTTAGTACAACATATGCGATTGAGTAGACTGTATCTCAAAAAATTAGTATATCAGCAACGATCAAGTGTAACGCGGAAAATGTATTTTTTTATATTAATATCTCGCAAACCTATTTTGAAATTATTTGTCCCACTTAGATTTTATCAATTTTCCACAGCGGTGACTCACCCTGTATAGTTTGCAGATCCATATACATTTTTAAGGAGATAATGTTATGTTAAACAGTTAAACTGTTAATTTTATTGTATAAATGCTCGTGCCATTGATTGAATAAATTATTAAAACCGTAAACAGTAATTTGAAACTCATTTAAACAATTTAAGAAGAAAAGTAAAATGTCTACGTACTTTAAAAACCTATACACATCGTTTGAGTTCGACCAGATGAAGATATTCCACTGAATCTAAAACTGTTTGATGCTACCAATACCAATTATTTTTATCTGTATCTTCATTATTTCGTTGTTTGGATATCTTAAATGACTTTTTAAATTGCTTCGTTGTTCCCTTTTATGCTTTCTTCTTCTACTTACTGCAATTTTATATTGCTTCTTTTTTCGAAAATAACTTTTCTCCTTGTTCGACGTTGCCCCATCAGATATTTTTTTCTTTGGAACTAGGTTTTCTTCGAAATTTATCTTATATGAAAGGAAATACTATTTTTGCCTGTTTCATATGGTCCTTACTCTGTATAACATTCAGTTGTCTTATCTCTTTGACAGTTGTCTTATTCTTTTTGCAGATGATTTAAAGATTTATACAGATATTAAAAATGTAGATGATTGCAAATACTTACAGACTCAAGCGGATCGCATTAACGATTGGTGCAACACAAATCGCTTAAATCTAAATATTAATAAATGTTATGTAGTGTCGTATTGTAGGAAAAAGGAAACTTACATTTTTGATTATACACTTAATGATACTGTAATTTCAAGAAGTTATTGCGTGAAGGATTTGGGCATCTTCTTTGATTCTACCTTTACGTTTGTTAATCATATTAACTACATGATTGGTAATGCAAATAAGGCATTAGGGTTTATATTGAGAAACTGTAAGGATTTTAGAGATATCAATATATTGAAAATTTTGTATTTTTCCTTTGTCAGAAGTAAGCTTGAGTATGGATCGATTATTTGGTTCCCTATATATCAATGCCATATTGATCATATAGAATCTGTCCAGAGGCGTTTTTTAAAATATCTTTCTTTTAAGGAAGATGGTATCTACCCTATCAGGGGAATTAATAATCAGATACTGTTGGATAGATTCAATATTGCTTCTCTTAACGTACGGCGAGTATGGTCTATTGTTTCATTTTTGTACAACTTGATACATAATAATGTGGACTGTGATGATCTTTTCTGTAAAATAAACTTTTTAGTACCGCGTGCTGGTTCAAGACATACTCAAACTTTTTATTCTGACAGACCTAGAACTAACATACTGCTGAAAGCACCTATTTGTAATGCATGTAATACGTTTAATAGTACCTGTAATAATTGTGATATAAATTTTACATCATTGAATACAATAAAAAACAGTATATACAACAGAGAGCTACTGTAAATGTAATTGTCACTGTTATGTATCGTTTATTTTATTTATTTCTTTTTTTTTTGTCTGTAGAAAACAGCCTGTTTAAATGTATTTCTTGTGGTTTTATTTGTAATTAGTTATTATTATTATATGAAATTACTTTATTTTTTCTATTCAAGTATTTCCTGTAATTGGGTTTTTCCTGTTGGAAATAAATGATATTATTATTATTATTATTATTATTATTATTACAATAATTCTCAAAAGCAGTACTATATGCCATAGGCGCAGACATTTAAAACTTTTGTCGAGTGCTCGGTTGCCTTATACGCATTTTTTACCATACAACAAGTAAGAGAAATGTGTCATCATTTGAAATAGCATGAGGTAAAAGATTTAAAATACGTATTTCTCTGAATCAGATTTTCTAAAAAACTGAGAAAGCGGCTGACATGTCCGCTCACGCTCGTCGGTTGGCGCAATATGGTGATAATCAGTGTTGCCAACCAAATGAAATCGAAAACATGATACTGACCAAAAAAAAAAACATGAGAAATCATAAAATCCCTAGATTAATTAATTTTACATATATTAAACATATTAAGTTACAAGAAAATAACATGCAATTTGTAGTTTGGAATACTGAATGTGGTTTTTCAATATTATTAAATTAAATTAGAAAAGCTGGAGATAAATTAGAGTTTAATATGGTTTTGATAACAAATTTTTTCGCTTTATAAATAATTTTAGAATTAAAAGAGCGATTCCGTTAATCCTTATTTTTCTTTATCCCCGCTTAAAATATTTGTACTTAGTCATAGTTAACCCTATATAATCGTTTGTGTGAATTCACACATGTGACACTAGTCCATATTTAGTGTTAACGATAAAAAAGTGAACATAACGTCAATTTTACAAGAATTATAATGGAAATAGCATTACTCCGTTGTTATTTTTGTAATAAAATAACATATTGTAGTATGTAGCTACCTACTTCAATTGATTCCCATAAAACCTAGAATTCTAATAACATAAATTTTCAGCAATTTAAAAATTGAAAATGATTTATCATTACGTCTTGTTGATTTCTATCCTGATTAAAATTTCATCCAAATCGTGTGCATTCAAAACGAATGTAAAGGCTAATATCTATAAATTATCAAATCGGTTTTACGTAATTCATATTGATTCTCGGTCTATTAATAATTTGGAGCATTTTAAATTTTACAGCATGAGGAATTGTGGAATTATTTATGAAGATTATTAAATCTTAACAGCAAAATTGATTCACGAATGTTTCATACTTTATAAATTTATTTCAATCCTGGAAACAGGTTATGTTAGCAAACAATTAAAATAATCGTTGTCAAGTTACTTTTATCGCTAGCTATTAAAAGTTTCAATTCATCAACCACTTAAGCGTTATTAATAAATTATAGTACGCTTGTTATATGTAGTGCGTTGTACAAATGTTTAAGAAAACAGAAAAAATTATTTCGATCTCATATTAAAATACCTTAACCTGGCAAAGAAGTTGTAAAAGGATTTGAACCGACCTTTGGTACTGGTTTGATCTTCATTAACTAATCATGAGATTAGTTTATGATTATTGTTAAGGGTGCCATATTCTTGAAATAGTGTTTTCACCAAATGCAAATAATTGTAGACATTTAAGAACTGAATAATACAGAGTTTAGCAAATAACAGAAATATTATATCATGCCACGTGTGAATATTCAAAAGTACCGAAGTAAAACGAATATATAACGACAGAAAGCGGTCTAACCAACAACTTTTTAGGTACAGAAATCTTTCGAAATACGTATTTATTAAATTTAACTGTAGATGTAAATGTTTTATCATACGCTTGCATAGTTCTGCATATAAGATTGTTCACTTTTTTTTATAAGTTTGTAAAAATAATTGTTAAAATGTGGGATTAGATTAGCAAAATAATGTGTGTCTTACAAACGTTTTTTTTTTAAGTTATTATTTTATTGGAGGAGAATTTAAATAAGTGGATCAAGAATTTTATTCTTTGTTTTGTTGCAAAAAATAAAAGGATTGGATATATTTTATGAATAAACTTATTTCCAAAATTTGTATCTCTAAACGGGAGTGACCTCCACCTTTAAAATCTTAAATGTAAAGGGGTATTGTGTGATACATTATTTTAAAGGCCAATTATCTTTTCAACGCCTCTAGTTTTTTAATTTTAGATGAATAGTTCTCGAAAATTAAAGGTGAAAAATTCAGATCATCAAATATGTTTACTACTAATTTTATTTTATTAGAAATATTTTTTTAAGTCGAACATCGTTCGGGTTCGTTTTCGTATGCAGACGAACCCGCTGTCGACTGCATCTGCAACAGATGCACGCAACCCGACTTCCCTCTCTTCTCCATCCATCAGTCATTGTTTTCGCGTGGTAGAGATTGGTGAATTTCGTATGCTTGTGTCACCAGTGTAGTTTATAATTATTAATAAAATTTGCTATTTACCTAAATAAAAATGCAATGCAAGTTGGGTAAAGTGAAGTAGTGAACGACCGCGGTTATCTTCTAGCGAATAGAGCCGTAGAAAAATTTATAACATTTTAATAGACATTTGCGTCTGTGTTTTCCGTGTGCGTCTGTGTTATTCGCTATTGATTATGAGTAATAGATTTGATTCTGCTTTCAAGAACATATGAAAAGATGACACAAAATAGGTATATTTTTAACGTTTTATCAACAATTATTTACTGTATAAAATATTGTGGAGCTTTTGTACTTCCATTACGAGGGCATGATGAATGAATTTTACGTCAAAACTTGAGAAAAAATAATCTATCATTTCAATACCGAACATGTTGTTATTATACAGGGTGTCCGGAATATGAGTGTCGTAATTTTCAGCGCTTATATATCCGAGTAAAAGCAATAAAAGAACTCTTATGACAAAAAATGTCTAAATCAAACAGTTTGTCTGCAAATACATTTCAAAAATAAAAATACAACTGCAATAATATGCAAAACTATGTTACAAATTACAAACTAAGGTACAATTAAGGTTAAGTAAAAGCACCTGTTACGTAATTTGTTCATAATTTGATTAATATTAATGAAGTAACCAATTGAAGTTTCCAATAAATTCGTTAAAACTGTAACGTACAGTAACGTTCGACAACGTTGCACTGTCAGGCTGCTGGTGGTAACCTAAAATTAATATTAGTCATAATGATGCATATAGTTGAAGCTATTTAAAAGGATATTAATGGTCGCTTGTGGCGCCCTCTTAGAGATACAGCCAATTGTGCATAAAATTTGAATTTCCCGTTCCAAGAAACCTCCGCATACAAAATTTCATGAATTTATCTCAAAGTAGTCGAGAATTATAAAAGAAAATGTAATTAATTTTTTTTTTAATTTGACATCCTGTATATCCTAAATGAGGCGTTTCCAGACCTAAATTCATAGGAAATTTGTTGCTTTAAATTGAACGTAGAATAACATACTGAAGTATGCATGTACATCTCCTCCAGAAACACCCTGTACAGCTTCTTCAGAAAATTTGTAGCGTACTTTTGAAAGGTCGACTAAATTTTTTTTCGATTTTCTGTCTGTCAGGAATACGTGGTTAAAATTAATGACATTATGACTGAATATAACTACAATATAAGTGCAATATTTATTTTTTCAACTAATGGTCAGTTAAATATTTCCCCTTTTTATATTTGCAAGACTTCTTGCTGCAGCAATATTTCTTGTCTTGTCTCGGCTAGGCTTTCTTTTAAATCTTGTCTTGTAAGACCAAGAAAAAGCAAGACAAGATTGCCAACTTTACTTTTGTTCTATGTGTTTTATTTTATAATATTTGTGTCCCCAAAAACACCATAAAATTGATCATTTTACATCGAGAAATATGGCGACCTTAGGTGTTAAATTTCACACTGTAGATCACTAGTAGTAGTATTTATTCACAATTATGAGTGTAAAGACATTTTAAGTGAGTGAAAGATTTATGTTGTTAATAAAAAACAATTGATTCCTGCCTATCATTGTCTTAAAATATACACACACAGAAAAAAAATAATAAAGCACAAACTCATTTAAAGAAATCTGTGGTATTGTAAAGACATTGTTCCATTAAATATAATTTAAGTTCATGTTTAAATTTTTTTTACGGTAGGAATTGTTTTCATGCAAACAGGGAGCTGATTAAAAATTTTGGCTCCAATACGACTTGGCGCATTGTAAGTAATATTTACTCTGGAGAAAGGAAGATGTAAGTCCTCTTTAGTCCTAGTATTTTTATTATGAATATTAGAATTTGAAAAAAAATGTGATCTATTATTAAAAACAAACAGGCATATTTCATAAATATACAAACCATATAAGGTAAGAAGTTTATTTTTTTTTTAATATTTGCACATGGATCTGTGCTAGAGACTCCAGCAATGCAACGCACTATCCTTTTTTGGGCCACAAAGACGTCACGACAAAGAGTAGGATCGCCCCAAAAAACAATGTCATACCTCAGACGACTTTCCATCTGGGCATAATATAATTTAAGTAAATGGTTCTGGTCAAGAACGCGTTTAATGGAATAAAATAGATAACTGAGTGAAGCTAATTTAGACGATAAAAATTCACAATGTGCCTTCCAGTTCAAACATGAGTCCAAGTAAATGCCTAAACATTTACAAGATGTATTATTTTGTACAATAAATTCAGTGCTGTCATTAACATTCAATATGATACTATCAATGTGTTTTTGTGCTGTGTGAAATCTGACAAGTTGTGTTTAGTCAGAGTTAAAATATAACGATAAATTATTAAACCAATTAAATAAATTCGAAATAACAATTTCACAACTATGTTTTAAATTAATGCACGATTTTTCTGATACTAACAGAGACGTATCATCTGCGTAAAGAACAAAGTGTGCTTCATCATTGAGATTAGTAATATTATTAATGTATAAGAGAAAAAGTACAGGGCCCAGAACGAAACCCTGGGGTACTCCCATATTTATATCGACAGCATCTGACTTGTACTTGTGTATGGTGTTCTTACTCTGATGGTTAATACTTACATACTGGCTCCGATCTTCAAGAAACGATGTTACCCAATTCAGAGACTTACTCATTATCCCGTTATTACTTAAAATGTGAGTTAAATTGTTATGATCGACATAGTCAAATGCCCTGCTAAGATCACAGAAAATCTCAACAGGGCACAAACCAGCATCAATGAATTGAATTAGCTGACCAATGAAACTATGAATTGATGTGGTAGTAGACTTACTACGGCGAAAGCCGTGCTGATTTTCTGTTAAGATATTAAACTTATCAATAAAATTCAATAGTCCGTCTAAGAAACCATATTCAAAAATTTTAGAAAATCCACTAGAAATTGTTATAGGTCTGTAATTATTTAACAGATGGGGATGAGATTTTTTAAAAATCGGGATAACTTTTCCAGTTTTAAGATGAGAAGGAAAAATTCCTTCAGAAAATAAAAGGTTAACTAAATAAGTGATAGGTTCTATTACTCTTTATGATAAACAACGGTACCTCATCGGGTACGGTACATTTTTTATTTTTGAGTTTGAGAATAAGCAAATTATAAAGCTCATCAGATGAGAAAGGTTTTAAAAACATTGTATTACAGTTAAATTTGATATTCTGTTGAGTACAGCCCTGATTATCAAAAATGTATGGAATAAAGAAGAAACCAAATCAGAATATTAATATGAACATACTTTTGATAAGTGCATTAAACATAATGTTCCTCTATATTATATAGCCAGCCAGCAGCAAGAATTCTGACGACTTATGTCATACATAACAAATGAATAATTCATTATATTTTCATCAAAAAATTTAATAAACTGCAGCTGATAATAATAAAACTATATACTACACTAAATGTTTGCACTATATATTGCACTAAATTGCAAAAAATGTTTGCACGACCAAGTATCGAAAATTGTGTTGACAATAAAAACAATTGCGTAACGTCTGCTGTGTCGTAAGTACTTTATAATATAGAAGAACATTATGTTATGCCCTATAATCTCTCGAAACTCACTATTATTGGCTTTGCAAATTAGTCATTTAGTTATTTTGGTATAGTACTTACAAATCTTTGAACCATTATTGGCAATGTCAAGATAACAAAATTTCTACGATTTTCTACGAATGATGAAGCTTTTGTTTTTTTTTTTTCATTGTAAAAGAAATTTCTTTTAATGGCTTAAAACGAATTTTAATTTATTTTTAATAGATAATATACAAATTACTTAAACAATTGCTTACATAAACTTTATTTTTAATAATAAATATAATAAACTATGAACAACCAATGTGTGAATAAAAAAAATTGTAAACATTGATAAACTTTAAATTACTTTTCCCTTGAAATATCTAACGGTTAATGACATCATGAAATTATCTGCATTTGTAGGTGATGAGGTATATAATTATATTTTTAAACATCATTGCTTGCTTTCGTATTCAACGGTTGTTACTCGTCTAACTTCTTTCTGTCCAGATGAAGTTATAGAAGATTCTGGAGCACACCATAAACACTTAAAAAGTATCTCTTGGACTTTTTCCTCCCTACGCACCGTTTTCGAGGAAAAATTTATTTATTAATCATTACTGATCCATTTTGGAATGCTAATTAAAAAAACAATAATCTTGATGTCATGAATTCTATGTCAGATAACACAAAATGTCGAGTGATTTGTTTTCGAAGTGTTAGTTTTAATACAATACAAGCACGGCGTCTGTATGAATATGCATTCATCAAATCACTGTGTGTTATCTTTTCTTTTTTAAGTCTGACATGCAATTTATGGCAAAATGACACATGCGACTTAGATTATTGTTTTTTAATTATCATTCCAAAGTTGGTATATTCTAATGATTAATAAATGAATTTTTATCTCGAAGACGGTGCGCCAGGAAGAAAAAGCTCAAGAGAAACTTTTAAGTAAAATTAACTCGGCTTTAAAAGAGCAATACCAATTTGTCCAAAAATCAGTGGCTAAAAATGAATATTTAACGGCACGTACGATATTGATGCTAGTATATTACAAGAGACATTTATACACGTAAAAGCAGCCCTTAGTTATATACTCGCGTCAAGAATTCAGATGTCTTACGTCACGACTGACGTTACTCATTTGTTTTTATTGTCAACGTAATTTTCGATATTTGGTTGCGTTAAAAACAATCATTGTTTGCAGTTTAGTGCAATATATAATGCAAACTTTTAGTGTAGTATATAGTTTTATTACTATCAGTTGCAGTTTCTTAAATATTTTGATGAAAATATAACGAATTATTCATTTGTTCGTATGACGTAAGTCGTCTGAATTCTTGTCGCGAGTATACACTGTTATGTACCAAATCTTATCTCAATATCCCGATGGGGAGAAATGAAGAGTAGCATCTAAGACATAAAATTTAAACAACCTATATCCCGAAAACTAGACATTTCCGGACCCATGTTTATATATACCATTTTTCCTGCCTCTAGATTTTCTTAACATTATTCTGAACACCCTGTATATGACAAGGAAATAATGTCGTACGAAAGAGGGAATAAACTAATTTATATGCATTTATATTTTCTTGATTGATTCAGTTCGGGGTTGTCATGCCGTTAGTTTGAGTTGATTGACGTTTTGAGATACATATTGCTCTTCTTCAGAATAAAGTCTGAAAAACCAACCAGTTCAGAGTTTCTATTGAAGAAGACAGAAATATGCTTCTCTAAGGGTCAAGAATAGATATGACAAACTCGAAATATGTTCAGCTAATAAAAGAAAATTGTTAAAGTTTACTAGATAACTGACGTAAAAAAATCAGTAGAGATCTTTGAAACGTTGATAATAGAATGAACAGGAAGTATCGACTGCAGTAATGGCATGATCAACAAGCCTAAGAGTATAATAATGAAAATTGGTTATTTCATAAGTGAACAATCATTACTTTGCATTAAAACGTATTCTACAAATCCATTAGTGTCAAACATACGAGTATTTTTAAAGTTAAATATTGCATTCCTCTATAAAATTCGAATAATTATAGTGTTTTTTTATTGTAGATGTGTCGTTTATATAAGTACTCGTAGGAAATGTTTGTTTTTCGGTATTTTCCATAACAAATTCCTCTTGTACAAACCGCCCCTTTATATCCGTTTAATTTTTGTTTTATATTAACAATTCCATATGACAATACATATTTTTATCCGCTCTTTTATCTTTCCCCATGCGGATCGAGAATTATCGTTTAAAAAATGATTGAAATATCTGCATTGTAGAAAGAGGAACACACATACACATACACACACACATATGGATGAAGCAGTTGTCGAAATCGAATTATAACAAATGACTGGGAATGTCGTCGCTGTTCGATCCTATTATGTACAATCGACACTGCATTTTTATGAAATATTTAGATATCGTCAGACACATTAATTTCTGGGCGTCGTATTATTTTTGTCGTGCCGTGTCATTTCCAATTTATTTATACGTATCACACGGCTTCTGTAATTTATGAACGCAGCATAAAAATCCAATTTTAGCTGCAACAATAACCAGGAGAGTGTATGTAGAATAATCGGCCTGGGTCCGCTATCGCAGCCGATCTGCTTTATTTACCATTATTAAAACAATAAATTCGCACCAACGTCACATTCTGTATTTTTATTATTTTTGTTGCCGACAAGTGATCTGCATTATGAGCCACGTTCCCATTATAAATATCTAAAATAAACTGTTTTAATCTAGAATAAACGCCGTGAAATACGTCGGCTTTGCACCGGCGACCCAAAAATTGCCACCATAAATATCGCTATATTAATTTAATATTATGTTGCATGAATTCCATTTCGCATTTTTTCCATTTTGAATAATGTCCCTTTGGCTTTGTACTGGTACTGCTGCGAATTTTAAAGCCATATTTATTGCCCGATGCAAGAGCCGAACGGGAGGGTGACTTCATACGTTATTGGCACTTGACTTGCCTAGTCGGTGCAGAATTTTCATCCTGCCACCCTCCGGCTTTACCACGCCGCGTGATACGGGCTTGCTTATTACTGGCAGAAAGCTTTGTATCCGCTAGTTTCAGAACACAACGACATTTTCTTCTAGCGATTTTAAAAATTATCTCTAGTAGCAATTTTAAAATGTCTGTTTAACAATCTGATTCTATTATTTTAATGAGGATAGATAAGTTGACTTCTATTCTTTTAATATCGACGTATTTGGTAATTTTAGTCGTGTCTATTATTGACACTGCAGCACTGTCACTTCCGCATCTCTTCTTCTCAGCAGAATCTATACAAAAGCTATCGCGACTACCCAAATCAATTTTACTGAGATGTGCCGTGAATCTGCAATGTTCTGTTAGCAATTACTGTTATTATTATTGGCCAGCAACTGTGGTTGCTGTGGTTCTGCTGTAACTTATTTTCTCTCTGTCCAGAGGTTTGTAGCTAACATTTTTGGATCATATCTTCAGTCTATTTCTCCATGTTATAATATCACATTTAGCAATGCTCACTGTAATGTTCCTCATGGCACCCAAACTAGAATAGTATTCAGACACCTAAACCTTACCAAAGCAGGTACAAACAAGCTGGATCTGATCTGGTACGAGATGATTGTTTACAGCGCTGACTGAGTTCCAGACATTGCTCAGTATTCAATGCACACATCGATATTCCAGATTTGGCTTTAACGCTTCTCTCAGGCTTTTCTTTCTGGTCTTCATGTTTTTTTTTTTTTAACAACTACATTGGATCCATGTGTTTGGTATTCTTAAAATCTGATGTACAGTTGATGGACCTTGTTATCTAAGCATAACATTCAGACAAAAATTCATTCACCTTAAATACCACTTGGAAGTTTTTCTACCCCCACTTACAGTATCTTCGGTCATCAAACCACCGCCTCATATGAGTCAAAATCAAGGCACTTGTCCTTTTTAGCAACAGGTTCTTCATTTCATTGAGCTGCAGCAAGTAAAATAGTTTCGTGAATTTTACCCGACATTTATTTTTCCTTACACCGTCACTTACGATATTTAGAACTTCATGTGTGTACTTTGAAAATAATCTGTATATGGAAGTCAACAACTACCTTCTGAAGATAATTAGTAACATTATACTCAATTTCCGAGATTGGTTTTGATCCATCTGCAAATGGTAATTGTTTCATTCCCATTGTTGTAGCTTATAAAAGCATGTGGATTCCAAATACTTTTCAATTTTGATTAACATAAAAACAATTATGATTATCATCACAATGATGCTAATGTCATATGGAACTATGTACTGGTTCTATGTACTAGCTTAATACATTAAGAGCAGTCAGTGTTATGACCACATAGGACACTATATTTGATATGATCGCTGTTTTTATTTAAAAATAGCCACCAATTATAGTAAAAAAGCGTGGGGTGCAATTTACTATATTTTCATAATGACTTTAATTTTATCAATAGATTCACTACCGAAATAGTTATTTAATATCAAGCACCCCACGTTTTTTTTTACTATAATTGAATTATTTTATTAATAATTTAATTTCTAATTGATTCTTATTTCCAATTAATTAGTCGTAATTGATTGTTGGAATTTTCTATCCCTGTAATACACACTCTTGATACTTCAAAATTATTTTCTTGTTTTTAGTTCGGTTTGCTATTAAAGCGTGTTTTTTTAGTTTTTTTAGACTATAATTTATAATATATAAAATAATAATTTATACATTTCTGCATTTCATGCAGGTATTTATGTGTAATCGTAAATAAGTATTGCAAAAATGTGTTCATATATTTTACGAAATCGTAAAGCATAAAATTGTTTATTACTTATTCCCACAACATAATCTCATTTTCTTATGAATCACCAAAACGCGGTTTCTGGCAGGTGTTGCCATATATTATTAATAGTAATGATTCATGGATTTATATATTATTATTTTAGAGTCTGTTTAATGAAAATACCACAACGCACCGTTTGCCAGGTTATCAAGATAAATCACTTATTGTATATTTTCTTGGTTACTGGCACTATAACCTTTAGATTTTGTATTCCTGTTAACATGTTTATGGCGGACTAGTAGGTAGATATTGGGCTGTCATTCAGTTACTAATTATGCAGTGTAATTTATAGTTTATGCATGTATATTTGTCGGATATAGGTATATTAAATTATATATTACCATTTATTTTTGAACCATATACTTCATATGAAAAACTTTATTTTTGTGGCACGGGGTTTGTTTTTATTTATAATCATAATAATAATAATAATAATAATAATATATGTGCCCCTCATTCTAATCGCGAGGCTTAGCCCAGAAGTCGGAAACTTGTGCGGAAGAGGGGGCGGCATATTATTAATAAGTAGGCCTCATTTGCGCCCAAGAATGACTTCGTTGGTAGACCTTTACCATCATTCAGTGCAGGAGTGAAGGAAACATGGAAAATCTCATTAATTAGGGGAGTGGTCAAATTTCAACCAGTTCACACAGCGGTCGAGCCACATCGATTCAAGTACTGATGCTTGAAACCGCTCGACCACTGATCCACTATTTAAATAATCAAGAAAAATTATCGACTGACGTTTCTGTTTCAATCGGAAATTTCTTCAAAATATTTTATTTACCTATTTATTACATGTCTAACACCTGCCAGAAACGAACAATAATAATTTAGTGGTTCTTAGGATTTCACGACCGTTGCTATTATTTGATATATAGTGATTTTCCAGGCTGTCGTGCCCTCGGTAACATTTCTAGCCTTAACTGGTATTATTTAACCTGCTCTTGTTGTTCTCGGGTTAGGCTCTATGGGTGGCAAACCCGCTATCGATATCTCTGGACTCGCCCATATATTGATTTCGGGTCCTGTTGCGGTATTACTACTACTATGGTTGGAACAGTTCCTCGTATAATGCTGGTTTTCCGAGACGTAGCCGCCTCTGTAACTGGTCGCATCCCATGTTTCCCAACGTTTCGCCGCTCTTCACTCTCAGCATCTTCAGTGATCACTCCGTAAAAGCTTAGTCGCGACTCAGGATAATAATATAATTTTAAGTATTACGTAATTATTAAAATTTTGAATTTATTTAATACACAAATTTTTAAATTAGACAACTACATTAAACAAGTTTATATAATAAATTGTTAAACCGGTTATACATGTATTAATATATTTTTTTCCTAGTAATTATTGCAAATATACAATTTTCAATATTATACTTTACTAGAACGGAATGCGTTAGAAAAACAATCAGATGGTTGTTTTAAAAATATATAATGTATCTTTAAAATAGTAGACTAGTATACTGGTTTTGTAGACTAAATTAAATTCTTTTTTCTAACATATTCTTTCCTACTGTAATAAAGTATTAAACTGAAAATTTTCATATTGTATATTTGTATTGTATATTTGTTATTACATGTATAACAAGTTTAACATTTTAGTGTATAAACTTTTTTAATGTAATTGTTTAATTTAAAACTTTATGCCTTTAAATAAATTCAAAATTATAATAAATAAAATTATTATTGTTTGTTTCTTTCGGGTTATAGAAATAGGTACTAACTAGGTATATGAAATATTTTGAAGAAGTTTTTCATATTAAATTATATTATGGAATGATATCAGTAACTGAAATTTATAGCTTGAATTTATTTACAACAATCAGTTATAAATAATTTATATATCTGTTCCATACGTTTTGGATTTTGATGGTCTTGCTTTATATATGTATGCAAATTATTATTATACAGGGTGTTCGGTAAAGAATGGCCCATACTTTAAGAGTAACTTCCTGGGACGAAAATAATGTTATTTAAATCAACTTACCACTTTAGTACAATTCTGCTTCCTTAAGAAGTTATAGATTTGAGAAAGTACTTTTTATTTCAATTTTGAGTACAATTACCCAACTAATAAGAAAATTATCATATAATTTTAGTTATGGCTGGATAATTGTACTCAAATTTTGGAAAATAAAGGTTTTTTGTGAGATAAACACGAATGTCTCAATTATTTTTTAATTAATTCAGAGCGTTCTGAGCACATGTGCCACTATATTATTTCTTTCAGATTGTTTTAAGTATAGAGATTTTTGAAAAGTGGTTAGTTATTGCACCATTTTAGAGAAAATTGCTTTTAATGTACCTATATAGGGTGTTTCTTAAGTAGTGGTTCTGTATCCAAAAATAAGAGTTTTTTATTATATAAATGTGAAGTCTTAGGACAGCCAGCCAAATTTTAATAAATCAGTTTTTAATTTCTAAACCGCTTGAGATAATTTAAACAAATTCAGTGTGCATATTTAGAATGATAGTAGGTATGAAACAAAAAATTACCAGCTTTAGAAAATTACCAGTGGCAGAGGTATGGATATTATCAGTCATTATTTGCCAAAAAAATATATTATCTTGTATAATATTACAAATAAAATAGATCATGTGCTATTGTATCATCACGTTTTGTTTATTTACACTCTTTGTATTCCAAACCGATTAACAACAAAATTAATTTATTTGATAAAGTGCATTTTTACCGTTACTTAAATTACTTAAACATATCTTAGGAAGGCCATGCAAAACATAATAATAGGAAGCCGTTCTTATTTTTTTAGTTTAGTTTTAATAATGGCTTACGCATATTCAAATGCTGAAATGGCCGATATGGTTTACATTTATGGCCTTGCAGATGGAAATGGTACTGAGGCTAGGCGAATTTATATGCAAATATTTCCAAATCATCCAACTTAAAATCCAAGAATGTTCAGAAATGTTTTTCAACATCAGGCTCATTTCAGAAAGATCCAATACCTAGATGACCTTTGAGTGTTACGCCTGATTTGGATCCCAAATACTAATACTAGGAAGATCACTCCAAATTTTAATGTGAATTATAAATTAGTTTGGTTATTTTAGCATAACGTTAATAACAACTTCAAGGTACTGGGATGATTTTGGAACGCTAGCCATTAACCCACAAATTTTGTCAGTTGAATGTATAAAGAACCATGTTGAATTTCTGACACTCTCTGTATATGTTCAAATTTAATTGCGGCTGTATAAAGGTTTTTTTTCAATTAAGTCATTAAAACAATGTTTATACAAGTTTCCGTTGTAACGATGTAAGTGAAGCAAATGAAGTAGGACGCCCCTGATTAGTAGAAACTGGGGATCATAATACATCGTGCAGTTTATTTCTTAAACAAAATATAAACGGAGGAGATCATTCTCAGAAACACATAAACAACTAAAAATAAAAGTTTTATTTCTCTTAATAAACAAACAATTTAAATAAATATCGTTTGTGAGAGTGTGTAAATATTTACTTAACATTTTAAAACATAATAGTTCCAATAAATTTTATTATGTTTTTTCTTTGATTATTTAAAGAATTTTTATTATAACATCAAAAGTTTTATTCGCTTATTTAATAAATAAATCACGCATTTGAGTATTTCTCATTTCCTTTTTAATAATAATAAATGCATGAAGTGGGGAACTTTTCTATAAATTGAATGTAACGCATACGTAACGTTTATTACTTCTTTTTACCTCGGTTCGACCTGAATCATGCAGAGTTTGTGGAATATTTATGGCAAGTGCAAAAGTCTGGAAATAGTACAAAATGAAATAGATTTATAAATGTTTTATTATAATTGAATGCACGTGTGTTCTATTTCAACTTTTAATGAAATTATTGCCAACATTAAAGCTTTAGTCTTTGTAATGTAATAAGTTAATTATAACAGGAAGTTCGTAATTGTAATTTAAATAATGTAGGACATTTGTAATTAAGGCTTTGTGTGCACGTATAGAAAATGGCGCAGATTCCGTGGCGACTCCGCTGCTATTCGTAATATGACAAGTGATGAATATTTTACCGATATGATTAATGAGAATTACGCTATTAACACACAAATGGGCCTACACGGTAAGAAATATTGATGTTGCACAGCTGAATTTAATTGTAATAGAATTTCTAATTGGATTTTACTAAATGTATATCTTTCAAGTTGCCTTATATGTAGCTCATGTACGAGGTGATTCAAGATAAGGTCGACATAAATTTTCTGACCTCCTTTCGGTATTTTATTTAATAGATAAATTGTATTTGATGCTGCAAAACATCTGCTCAACAAAACGGCGATTACAATTATATAAGTATGGTATTCGTGGACATGCTTTAAATCACATTTGTTAAAAATAGGAAGCAATTTGTTAAAGTGGTCTACAACGGTCAGAATTATATGATGAAAAATATGAAGAAAGACCAAGGGAAAATGAAAGAAGACTTAGAGAAAGAACTGAAGAACAGCAAAGATAAAATGGAGGAAGACATAGAATGAAATGATGAACAACCGGAATAAAATGAAGAGTAAGTCACCAGAAATAAAGAATAATTGGAATAGTTAATTGGAATGATATATATATGAAAAACCAAGAGTATAACTTAAAGAAAGAAATGAAGAACAACTGGAATAAAATGAGGAATAGTTTACCAGAAATGAAGAATAATCAGGAATAGTTGAGTACTGAGTTCGACACTAATTTAAGAGAAACCAATAAAGAGCTAGAAGAGACACTAGGATCAAACTCGATGAATTTCAAATTCATCTTGTTGCTGAAGCAGTTAGTCAGTTGAGAAGTGAGGCTCCAGACAAAATCCAAGTCATAGAACAGGATGAAGTCCATTAAGACTTCTTAAGCATGGAAAGGTGTTGTTGCTGTGGGGTTCTATTTTTACTGATGCTGGTTCATACAGTCCTTAATCTTTCTCTTGTGACAAGTGTCATTCCAATTTGCAGAAAACAAAGCCACACCAACGAATTCTAACCCCTAGAAGGAATTTTGTAAATCTAATAAATTACTTTCAGTTGTATCCAACATATAGGTAAAGAGCTATCAATAATTACTAATTGGATATGGACATAGTATATTTACGTATACCCAAAGAGACACAATGGTAGTGGCGGCAACAGGATATATTTTGACATACATAAAAATTAGATATATTATACTCTGTACATAAAAGTGATACTTTATTATAGTTTACTCATTATTTGATGTTGAAAGCTTCAATGATTTATTTAGTCCTTTCAATGCAAACTTTAAATATGCCACTATTATATTGTAAGAAAAGCGCGCCAAAGATGGCTGCATCCAGTCTGAACTCTCTACCAAGTTGTGACTATGTTGACGTTGACTTTGTTCGCATATTCGCAAACAAAACCTGAAAAGCTTCCTTCTAGAGGTTAGAATTCGTTGATCCACACCAATATTTACGAATGTTGATAATCTAGATCACATGATATGAAATGTTAACCAAAAACATATAAATCCTTCACGTAAAAAATGTTCCTTCGTTAGTTTGATAATGTTAGTATTTATCAACATTATTCTGTTTTAATGAGCAAAACTTATCTTACGGTAGGTAGCGGATAATTTTTTAATATGGTTGCAAATGCTTAATTTGAAATTAAAATTAGCGTACTTAGTATTCTTCCGTATACGCTTTTTTCTTCATTTTTTGTCTTTTTTACTCTTCTTTCTTTTCAATGACCAATTAAGGGGGAATCGCATCATGCGGTCGCGGTCTAGACGCATCGCTGACCATGCTAGTTTCGTTCTCGTATAATGCAGTATCTTCTAATGATTTTAAATGTACACCTTTGCACTAGCAGGTCGAGGGCTGGTTCGCTCAGGTAGCGGTCTCGCCGAAACTTTTTTGGGGAATTTCAACTAGTCGCGTCAAATAAAAGAAATAATAAAAATACATATTTCACAGAACATATTTTTACACGTAAATATTACAAAAGAATAAGTCGGGAGCTCATTAAGAGAGCGACTTCTGTGACTGATTAAGAAGTCGCACAGAATGATTCGCGATGCGCTTAGACCGCGACCTCATAGTGTTTTCTCTCCTTTACACTAAATTGTTCTAATTCATCCACATTATGTAAACACATTAACCTTATTTGTATATTTCATTATTTTCTAAAGTACTCTTACTACATATCACGATATGTATGTAGCTATTTATAACTACTCCTGTTACTGTATTGTGTTTCCAATCATAGATCAAATAAATATCAAATGTAATCTAATTTTACATTTTACAGCACATCTTATTAAAACAGATTCTTATTAGAATAGTAATACTTTAAGAATATAATTAATTTGTGTAAATCATATTGGAAAAATATACTTAAATTATAAATTAATAAATAAATATCAAAACTTTGTGGAATTAATTTTGTTTTGATCGCCATTTAGGTACGTAGTAATATTAATTTAATAAATTATATTGGATAACACATTTTGCTGGGTGATTATCCGTTTCGATTACCTTATACAGTTAATAAATATTTAATAGTGAACAGTAAATGAACACGCAATTGTATTTGTTCAATTATGGATGAATTTCTCTACAAAAACCTTTCACATTTTGTGTAATATTTATACAAAACTGTTAAAGTGTCATTCAAGTTAGCATTTACACCCATTTAACTAATACGCGCGATAAACCTAAACATTTTACCACCACCATAAATTAATGAAGGCTGTCATTATTCGAAAACAATTACTCTGCGGTAATTTCCATATTCTTAGGCGGGTACATAATCGCAGTAGGTGCGGTACGCACCTTGATGGAGGGTGGAGGGGAACCCAGACCGTCTCAACTCACATATCACGTGACTTTGACACCCAATAGCCATTCCGATTCGTAATTACCATAATAAACAGTAATTATAAACGACAGCATAAATACGTAATGAATGGCATGCCTTGAAACTGAAGCACATATCCTGAACATTACGATCTGATATATTGAGAAGCTATGCACGGACATCTATAGAGGAAACGCTGACATTGTCGTATATCATCCTCTGATGTTGGCGGATTTATCTTTGTTTAATTAATGGTTAATTTATTTTATTGCTGGCCATTGTGTATTTCTCGTGATTAATCGTAAATAACAATATTATAATTGAAGTTAATGCATTTTTTCTCGGCCGCCAATTTAAGTAGTCTCGAATTAACGGGCACTATAATGGCGACCAACGACGTTATTCATTAGTGTATTTAATAATAATTGCTAGTAATATATTTTCGAATACTACTTTATTGTTTTACTTGCGAGGCAAAAAAGGAATAAAAAGTTTAAGACGAATAATACGTACGGGTGGTCCCTTTAGATGAGAAAAAGAAATGTATATATTTCCATCCATATAAACCGGAATTTTCATGGAGCCACCCTTATACTTTCCTCTCTCTTATTTCTGTAATTACTTGCAAAGGGATTATAATAATAATAAATTTTATTTTACTTATTTGGTGTCATTTTCATAAATGTAAATGGGGTTGAATCTTTTAAGAAACATATATTAGTCATTTGTTTACCTAAAATTCGAATAAAAATTTTTTTAATACACTTAAGATGTGTATACCGAAATATTTAGTTTTTTCTTACTTTAGTGCGACCGTTAGATATGTATTTCCTTTTAATTTTTGTTTTTTATTAAGTTACCAGATTCTTTAGAAAATAGTGGTTTCGCGGCTGGGTATTTGATCTATAATGGTTTTCTGGGTTGATATGCTGTGACCTCGGTAACTGGTCGCTGCCAGTAACAGAATTAATCGCTCATCCTTAGCCTTATCTGAGATTATTTGACTTACCCTTGTTGTTCTCGGGCTACGAATTTGGTGAAAGTGGTAGTTACTGTCGATCGGTCATTAAGGTTTCATTCGGAGCTCACGCTCACTATCGATGTGGTAGATCGCTAAATCAAATGCAATTTGTGCTGCCAATAGTGGCCTATTGGTAGATATTATAAAGTATAGAAATCGCAGCCCTTTTAGTCAAATGGCAATTAATTTATAATTAGTTCTAGTTGAGCAGAACTAACAGTTATTTTTTCTTTAGTTTTATTGGGTTTTTGCCACACTTCTGAAAAATAATAACCAAAACAAAACCAAAAAATCTCACACTGAAAAAAGCAGATAAGTAAAAAATAACAAAAATCACATCACTATCGCGCACTTTCGTAATATTGACGTTTCGAAAAACTCTCTGTTTTCGTTTTCAAAATAGTAGTAAAATATTAAACGTTTGTCAAGTTTGACAGTTTAAAATTTGTTTATCTGCTCCATAGAGATGTTAAATGATTTTTATTTTATTTTTACTTACTTTTTCTTGATACAACTGTAGCCAACAATGATCGATGTTTACTGAACAGTTTGACACACACTTATCTCCGTTCAACAAAATAATCGCGGTCTCTTTTAATTGTCTTTTTGTCGCGTTATCTTCCTTCTCTAAAATTTTTTTCTGAACCCAATTGAATCACATGACTGTTTTCCCAAGCGTGTTCGCAAATTTTGGATTTTTCAAATTCCCGTCTTTTTATATAATTTGTATGTTCCTCAACTCTAACATTCATAGGCCGAGACGTTTCTCCAACATAATGTTTATTGCATTCACAAGGTATACTGTAGATGCAATTTTTTGAATTTTGTATATCATTTTTTGGACGCGTTTTTGACAAAAATGATTGTAAGGTATTAGTTGTCTGAAAAACTGTTCGAATATTAAATTTATTACCGATTCTTCTTAACTTTTCTGATAATATAGGAATGTATGGAATTTTTATTGTATGATTAATTTCTTTTATTTGTCTTAAAGTGTTAGTTTTATCTGCAATATTTTTGAATGTTCTATCAACAAAATTTGGAGGGTATTAACAGTTATTTATGTACCAAGGGAGATGTATGGATGATTATGCCCGCAGGCGACAGATTGTTTTCAAGTCGCCTAAGGGTATAATCCTAGTATTTCCCGGGGTGCATACAACGTTTTATATTTCACTTCATACGAAATATAAACTATAAAAGATCATAGGTTTGACGATTTTTGATTTGTGGTTATGACTGATGCTAAATATTTTCAAACATATCCATAACAACCCAAGCGTCATTATTTTCGGGTGCTCATGGCAGCGGGCGTGAAAGGATTGATTTTGCCCGCTGCTATGACACCGGGCATTATAAATATCCGGATGATATGAGTATATTTATATATCTCGTATCCTAGGTATCATAACTAAATTATAAGGAAGTGAAATATAAAATAATTTTGTATGCTGACTGTTCTTTAAATAGAGTATAATATGTACATTAGAAATTGCTTTTCTATTCTTTTCAGATTTATTTTTCAGGTTACGTTCACTTAAATGTTACTCCTTATTATATTTGGAAAACTCCTTTCCGTAGCAATAATCTTTGTCAAGTCTTGTTTTGTCTTGTCTTATTTTGCGAGACCAAGAAAACAAGATCAAGAAAAAGCAAAACAAGATAGCCAACACTCCTCATTTCCTGTTGCTGGTTGCTACGGTTGGAATCTCTTTTCAGATTACGGTGGTCTTTCGAAATATCGCATGCAGTAGCAGTTTCTGCAATTGGACGCATCCTATGCTTCCAAACGTTTCGTCGCTCTTCACTGTCGGTATTTTCAGTAGTGACTTCGCAAAAGCTTCACTGCGACGCAACTTCTGCAAAGAATCCCAGCTAAGGCTAGGGATGTGTTCATTAATACTGCTACTGGTAGCGACTAGTTACTTAGGTTTTTATATATTTTTAGGTATTAATAATATTGTGTGAAACTAACTACTCAGTGGACTAAAGCCCCAACCTGCGTTGAATTACACCCACAATATCTACCCATATATTCCTTATATAAAACAGTAAAATAGTTACTTAGGTCATGACATATTTTATCTAGTTGGTAAAAAAGTCACTTTTTTAAACTTGTGCAGTTTCTTTATCACTTCCAGTTACCAAATTTGAAAAGTAATAGATTTTCTGTCATGAAAATATGTATCATAATATTTTTATTTGATATAAAAATGTTGGACAGTAGGTAGGTAGGATTTCATAGGATATAAATAATGTTCATCTAATAACATAATACAAAAAAACAAAAATTAAAAGCAAAAGCATATTAATTTTGATGTGACCCTAATCTTGAAAAATTAAATGTTTAGGTACCCACATTTTTGGATTTTGGATGATATTTTATTCAAATTTGTTGATCTTAGATATTAAATTGGAATATTAAAATTTAGAGAAAAAATTGTTTATAATAATCGCTCTGCATTTACTTATTTCAGGTTATGAAAAGTGAAACACGGTGTATAGGGTGTATCAGAAAAATGAAAAATAATTTATAGCATATTTAATGTTAGGACTGTTATGTGGCCTAACATATTAAAATGGATTCACAACTTATCTAAAAAAAAATTGAATGTACAGTGGACTCTTACAAATACAATTTTGTAAAAATAAAATCAGAAAGGGTAGTGATTTAAAAATACACTATATATAATCGACGACCGAACAAAAATTGAAATAAATTGCATCTTACAACATCTATTTTAATCCAGAAAATTCAAGAGCCAAAAAGTCCTCAATTTTATATGAAAATTTAGTCTCACTTGTATATCGGCTTTTACTTGAGATATACTCTGTCGATTTCTTTCCTTGCTCCACAATGCTTCCATAATACTGAAAACACGTTCGCAAGAAGCATTTCCGACAGGAACACTAGGACACTAATTTAAACATTTCATTTCAGTTATCACTAGCGACATCAACACTAAATATCTGAACCCACTTTTCCATTACATTTTTTTTTTTTTTCAGGAAAAGATTCGAAATTTTCAATAATATTATTAACTAATATATAATCGGTATATAAGTATACGCACAAAAATATACCTCAGGCTACCAGGGCACGGCGCGGCGGTTGGTCGTCAAAGTTCACAGCGTTGCCGTATACACGAAAATTTCTGTTAAAATATTAGTTAAGGATTTCCGGGATTTTTTACGTCCCGGCCAAGACAATACTTTTGCCGGGACAAACTTTCTCTTTCCTGGTTAATCTCGACCAAACCGGGACGATTGGGAACCCTAGCTATGATACGTTTGCCTAAATCATCACCACTTCGGTGCCTTGCTTCATTTTTTAAATATTCCCACAAAAATAAGTCCAAATGATTTAAAATCAGGAGATTATGGCAGCCATGGTGCCGATCCTCCTCGTCCAATCCCCTGGTATTAATGCTTTGACACGCTGTACATGGTATGGATATAATTGAGTCTCGTATATGATATGCCACACTGCATACGCCCAGGACCTCCATCTCTTCCACGATTCGATTGAAAATTTTCCGCATCACGCCTGCGTTTGCACTACACTTGTAAAAGTAGCTGCATTTGGCACATGTGTATCGGAAATCATTCTGTTAACGAATTTTCAGTTCACCATAAATTAAAACCCATCAACTGCGAGTTGCTCATACGTAAACCACTTTTAATATTTGAAAAAATGATGTAAATACTTACAACACGGAAAGTTAATACGATAAGTAATCGGATATTTGAAATCGCCTGGCCAGACACTACAGTAGCTCAGCGATGTAAAGGTTGAAACTAACAGAACCTCAACAATTTTTTTCTTGGAAACTATAAGAATTTTACAATTTTACAAAAATACGATTTTTCATGACGCATCTATTCCCAAATTTCTTTAGATAAGTCCCTGTATGTGTAACTTTACCTAAAATAAATTTCCAAGTTTAATAAAATGGCGTTTGTACATTTTTCTTTAATAATTCGCTATTTTGGAATATGAATAATTATTTACGTTATTTATTTCTTTCTTTATAAAAAAAGTTCTGACTTTGTTGCAAAGGATATAATCAATCAAATATTCAATATGTATTACCTTAATATCTTCAGATGTTTTGTTAAACTTGTAACTACACTGTAAAATAATTACACATTTTAACACAAAGGAACACAATACTGTGTTAATCGAGGTCCACACGGAATTCTGTATATTTTTACACATTTCTCTGTATGTAGCAGTGTGTTAAAGGTTTAACACAATCCACTGTGTTAATATAACAAATGTAATGTGTAACTTTTACACATTTCTGTGTTATTTGTATCATTGAAGGTGTAGACTTTACACAGTAACATGTTAATTTTATTGTATAATAAGTATTGATATAGAAGACTCACCTATCTTTTTAATTTGTTAATTATGTTCCTGTTTACTTTCGAAATAATATTTAGATATATATATATATATATATATATATATATATATATATATATATATATATATATATATATATATATAAAGCTGTTTACAGGCCTTTTATGCCCAGAGAAATAATTTTTAATGAATATAATTTTTGAAATACTTTTATTTTGACATTTTCTGGAGGTTCTGTCTATCGTCGAGAATGCATTGAATATAGTCTGGAATGTTCTATTAAACGGTAAAATATATGTATTAAAAATTATAATTTCAAAAGCAAACAGGAACATAATTAACAAGGCAGGTGAGCTTCCGTATCAGTATAACGAATTTTCAATAAAAGATATTTTACTTTTTATGATTTTATTAAAAAAATAAAATTCTGTTCAAATGAACAACAACCAAGTCTGCTACATATGCTAATAGTACATATTCTAATAAGGGACTAATAAAGTTCTAGTAAATCATAAACAATAAAACAACAAACAAAGATGTATTTAGGCACTACATACTTTGAGTTTACGAAAATTAACTGGTAGTGATGTGAACATATAACTTTCTTTCTTTAAAGTTACAAAAAAGTTAGATTACAGAGTAATTTAAAACGTCAGAGTAAACTCCAAATATTTTAATAGTTATATTCTAATTAGTTTTAGCTTTATTACAATTATCAGTAATATTTGTTATAGTTAGGTAAGTACTTACCATTTTTCTTGATTAAGCCTCAATTTAAATTTAAATATTCTCCATTTGAACACAGTGAACGAGAGGTAACTATACACAACACCGCTGCATGACCAATATGGCGTAGTGACGTGTGTTGGATCAGCTGATATAATACTGCAGCTGCGTAGTTGTGCTCAACCAGTCAAGAGTAGGGATATAGAACACAACTATGTTGTGTGCGTGTTAAGTTTACACAAAATGGTGTACTTTTAACACACTACTGATAAATATTACACAAATTCAGTACCTATTATATTTTATTATAATACTAGTAATTTTAACACAGTTTGTGTGAAATGTACAAAAAAGTCATAGTGTGTAAAACTATTAACACAGAATTTTTACACACCTAAATTACACACTGGAAAATCTCGCTTACACAGCAACTTTTTTTGCAGTGTATATAAACTTCTATAAATTGTACAATTTATTTACCTATATCATTTACATCCACTGCCGGCTGTAGTATTAACTTTAATTAGTAACTTGGTTTAAATTCATTAGAACTCACAGTAATTAAATAACATCGGTCAGACACCTCTGCCGTTCAATCTAATCGAACATAAAAGTTAATGAATTTCTACCAGAAAGATATTTAATATACCTTGTCCAAGATTTAAGATAATTAAAGTAGGAACATTGTGAATTACTTAAAAGCTACCATAGTTTCATGTAAAACACTGTAATTATGCAGAATTAATTTAATAAATAGTAGCTCCAAGAGAGTCAATTCGATTATATTTAAAATTTAAAGAGACTATACTTAGCAACTGTGGGTACATTTGTTTAGTTCTTTTACATACTTTTAAAAGTAATTGATTGAAGTTGGGTAAATTGTACCTACTTACTTTATTTAATCTCTCTCAAAATTGCTAATTCAAATATTTTGTACCGGAAAAAATAAAAGATCAATCTTAATGTGTTGTATTACAATAAATTTAGTGAATTTGGTATGAAACAAGAGTTTTAAGCAAGTTAAAATCAGAATTAAAAAAATTTAAAATGGTACAGTTTGACCAACCTGTCTGTCAAATCGTACCATGGGATGCCTAAATTGTACCTTTCGCGGCTAAATTGTACCTGATTGAAAAATCGTTGAAAATATTCCAAAGATATTAAAACACAATGGTTTTTTTGTTATGTGTTTATTCGCTTTACAAAATACTAAGTGTAAATACAGGATTGTAATTTAACTAAAGGCTAATTTATGGATAGTGAAAAAATTAGTTTAAGGTGCAAAATGGACACAAAAACTTTTCCGAAGGTTTTGCTTTAATACATTTCTCATAATACCACTTGTTACATTTTTTGTTGCAATATTTCACCATGTCTTCCACTGAGACTTCTTCGCAAACTTCACAGTACCATTCGCTCTCATTAACTATAACTGAAATATCTGCACTTTGCATTGCTTTTGAAGTCGAAGGTAATTTTCTTCCCGACTGGTTTAAGGTGGAACTCTTTGAAAGGTTTCTCATATCAATCCTTGCTTTTGAACATCTTGGGGTTTGCATTTGCTTCTGTTTCTCTAAGTGATCTTTATAAGGAGTGCTTGTTAGCACAACTGCGGACTGGGATCCTTTGGATATTCTTTTCGTAACCTGAGGGCTTGATTTTGATAGTGGATAGATATCTTCAACAGAGACACCTGTCTAAAAACGACTTATATTTTCTGATCTGAATTAAGACAATATTATTTTGTCCCTACTTACCTCTGCGTTATTTCCCGAATTGCTTATTTCCGTTGCATTAGATAAGTTCTTTACTTGCTCGACCGATTTTTGTGGTATCGGTGATAGACATGTTAATTCAATAACATTATTTATCTAAAAAATATTTTTTAGCAAATTATAATATTGGTAAAGATTTTATTTACTTCTATCGGTCTTTCTAGTTCTGCATGGTTTTGATTTTCAATTGTCTCTGGTGTTTGAGATTCCCTCAAAACTGCTGAGTCTACTTTAGTGGTTTTCACATTCCTCAAACAGTTCCGATGCAGCAAATTGATGGTCCTTAAAAATATGACGATCAATAGGCCATATTCCTGCTCCGCGAAATCCGCTTATAGCATTTTCCATAGTGGCTGCTCTACTATTAGCCTCTGCTACTAGTTGAGATATTTGAAATTGGGTTACACATAGACTACGATTTGTACGTAGCCACTTTTCAACAGCTTGATCATAGTAGTACTGCATGGACTTGAAGAATGCTACATCGGGCGGTTGCAATCGGTGTGTAGTATGACCTGGTAATTGGAGCATAATAATATTATTCATGTTCGCAATTTCCAGGGCTTCTAGATTTCGTGAATGGATAGTATGACCATCAATGACTAGGCGAATTTTTTCTCCATTTGGTCATGGTGGAATAAAGCTGACAAAATGGTTTATTCATTTTACAAATAATAATCGAGTTGATGTATCCTATATTAGATATATCTGCAATACTACCCGGTGGAGCACCCGTATTTAATTCATTACAAAGTCTTTGTTTTTTAAAAATGATCATAGGGGGAATGTAGACCCCAGAAGCATTAACACAACAAACAACTGTTGTGTTTGTTCCACGCTCTCCGCTTGCTAGAACGCCAATTTGATTTTTCTCTTTTTGGGCAAGTATTTTACTGTTCTTCTTTTGTACTGTAGAATACCCCGATTCATCTACGTTATATATATTATTTGGCTCAAGCTTATGTTTGTCGCAAATTTTCTCGAGAATATCAAAAATTCGTATACTCGCTTTTTATTAAATCCTTTAGCTCTTGCCATTGAGGTAGATTCATGTTGTGACAAACTTAGAACTTTGTGTCTTCGAATAAAGGCATGGTATACTCGCGACAAGAATTCAGACGACTTACGTCATACGAACAAATGAATAATTCATTATATTTTCATTAAAATATTTAAGAAACTGCAACTGATAGTAATAAAACTATATACTTCACTAAAAGTTTGCATTATATAATGAACTAAATTGTAAAAAATGATTGTTTTTAACGCGACCAAATATCGGAAATTACGTTGACAATAAAAATAAATGTGTAACATCAGCCGTGACGTAAGACTTCTGAATTCTTGACGCGAGTATACCAGTCTTTGCCTGCCATTTGCTTTGCGTGGTTAAAATTATGTGGAACTGAATTTCTTTCCGCTAATTGGTAAGCCAGCTTTAGCACGTCCGTGATGGTGATACCAAATAAACATTCTTTTAGTTTTAAAATATGACCTACCAGCTGTTTCTCCATCTCTTTAGACAAAGTTGTTGTACGCCCAAATACTTTTCTTCTTTCATTGGCTCTAATGTTTTTAGACAATAAATGTCTTTTTAATGTTGGCTTTGGTATATTAAAATTTCAACAAGTCTTGTTTAGACCACATTGTGCCCTCCTCTGTAAGCTTTTATAGTATTCTCCATGTCCTCCTCCGCCCACTGTCCATAATTTTCTTTTCTTCTCCATTACTGGAATAAACATCGCTTAGGCAGGTATACCTATAGACTATGTTAAAATATTATTCGGGTAAATTGTACCGGTATAAATTACCCACTGGCCTAGTGGTACGATATAGTCGACTACCCAGATGTTAAAATATTTAATATTTACTCAGAGCGAAGTGAGGTTATGTGAAGTTTGATATATTGAAAACAAAGTAAAACAAATGTAACTTCTAAAAATAAGTCATATGTGTCTTTAAACTTACCTGATGTTTTGTGGATTCCTTATAAATGGTGTTTCAAAACTAGATGCAATCGGCTACTAACTGAAACACTGATATGGATTCAAAGCCGGTGAAATGACTGGTGCAAAAACAAACTTTTGGTCAGACAGTGTACTAAGCTTTAAATTTAAGTCATTGATAAAAATTTTTTACGCGCCAATTAATCTAAACTCAGCTTAGTGCCACAGCCAGGGCTAGAAACTAAGAAAAATGATCTTGCAATGGAATAGATAGCGCAAAAATGCCGTTTTTGGATGAGAAATTGGAACCGCATTTTTCTTTAGATTTCTGTTGATTCACAAAAGTTGATTAACAAATATCGAATCGTCTCTGTTTCCAGTTGACCATATTTCTTTTATTAGTAAATATATCTCTTATTTTATTGTATGCTACTCAATAAAATGACAAAATGTTTACATTATACTTGAGATCCAAAAATGTTTTTTTCGGTACAATAAATACTACGATACTTGGTGGTTTTGCCACGCAATTCTTTGGAAATTAGGTATATTTTTTTTTAGTAGCGAAAGTAATATAAAATTATTATATAAGTAAGCGTAAAGTGATAATGTAATTGTGTTTTTTTAAAATGTAATCACTGGATTACATTCTTTTAATAATAGCCTGATAGCTTCTATAATACCTAAACTATTTTTGAATTGTTACATATAAAGCATTAAATAATCAGCAAATTTAAGATTGCTCCATAAACAGAAAAGCTGCTATATAGTTACTAATTACAAAGCTTTTCGGCGGTATTACATATCTATCCATTTTGTATATTAACGACATATTTTTGGTGTAATGATTAATCATAAAAATTATCTTTCATAATCGGGTAAATTTTAATCAAACATTTTTGTGTATCTACCCATTATACATATTTAACAATAAATTTAAAATTCTTTTATTATCTTAACATATTTTTCACGTGATGTTGGAAAAACTGAGCACAATTTTGCTGTTTAGAGATCTAACTTACAGAATTTTTATATTTTTGTATTAGTAACTAGTCTTAAATATAACAATTATACTCGTATTTATTGAAGTACTATATAATAGATTTATAAGAACTTATACGATAAATTTATTAGATTGTCTGATACATTAATAAAGTGCTGTTATATGGCAGCAGAACACATTTTTATTTTATAATCTAGTGCCCTTTTACACTTATAAAACACTTGTTAAGATAGTAAGGATATTGTGGAACAAACAACTATAAAGGTTAATTTCTTATAAAGTTTGCTTTATAAACTTTCTTACAGCTTCGATAAAACATTTTGTGCTGGTTGAGTGGTTTGTCCACTAAAACCATTTTTTTAAGTACTGCAAATACAAATATATGATTCAATGACTACAAAGAACACAAACAACATGGCTCTCAGCTTGTCTAGTTCTGGCATGCATTAAACATTTTTAGTATCAACAGTTTCGGAATTGTTCGAGAATTGTAATCTGATAAACAAATATTTGTTACTTATCATTGCTAGTAAATTCTTCATCTATTTCTTATTTAATTACAAATTTAAATACTATATTCATAATTGGCATGTTTAACTATTTACGTTGGTGTATAGTTGTTATTAAATTCAATGTCTTATAAAATTACGTTTAAACACTAGTCGCTACTATTGGTCATTGGTTTTACAAGCTACGTTATCATATCTAATGCAATTTGAACGTTATTAACACAGTCGTCTTAACAAAATAAAACAACATATTGCAGAATTACCAATGGCAATGTAATGAAAAGTTGTTCTAAATTCTCAAGTTTCCAGTAAGGGCGTCATCATTCTCCCACTTTAGAATTATTTTGAAGAACTCCAATTACAAAAGTTTCTTCGTTCTCCTCAACTTCCTGTATCATCTCATACTACCAACATGTAAGCATCTGTTTTAATGTATGCATTAAATTTACATCGAGGTGTATACGCATTGTGTTAAAATAGAACTGAAAACCATTGTATTTAATTTTCTTACTATTTCCAACTGGCGGCGTCTAATAGTAAGCTGTCTGCATGGTGTTGTGTGTGGGTCGATGTCCATCCGTCATTAAATGTGCTGGTTGTGTTCGTAATGACGAGATCGTTTAGCAACGGCTGATGACAGGTGACAAGTTGCCGGCGATAAGCGGATGAGACGCTGTCCCTGTACGCACCAGCTACGCATGTAGTATTAGGGGAGCAGCAGTCTGCAAAATATCTGCCAGTAGGAGGACTTTGGATATAAAATGACCTTATTTGTACGCTTGTCGCGTTTGTAATGTATATGTTACAGCTAAAGTGTAAACTTGGTTAGTTTATAAAGTAGCTGGCTAAGTACCTCAACTCTTGGTTATTTTGACAGAAAATGCATGTTCTACAGTGTTAGAGTATATTTTATAAACTTAAGTTACTCGCTTGGCTAATTTACTCCAAATAATCGAAGATACTAAAATAACTTTTTTGTTTAGCTTGGTACAAATTGGTCTAGCTGCAATGAAAACAACCATTCTGGTAACACAAAATAGCCATTTCCTTCGATTTCATAAACAAATTTGCAAACGATTAAATAAAATATTTTCTAAATATTTCTGTTTTATTTTATATAAAAAACAATTTAACGCAACACAGAAAAAGGACAGATAAATCATTTTTTCCACTACTATGTTTGACGAGTAAACTGCTATCTGTTTGACCTGGGTGAATAATGATGACCTTGATTTATTAACCAAAGTAAATAATGAAAATGACACAATAATTTTGATACTTGGCAGTTATAGAAGTACAGAATCACAGTACGCAGAACGTGGATGTTATGAAACACGTTTTTAATAGATAGAAAATATCAAGAAAGTGAATAGATAATTATCAGTACCACGAACTTATCGGAAACAATAGTTAACTGTGTAATTGTAGCATGCCATATTGATGCCTGCTCCTCCAATGTTAAGTGACGTAGTAGTGGCACCAGCAACATTATCAGCTTGATTTCCGGGCACGGAGTGTCTTGGAGAAAACGAAGTGCTTGAAATTGAACTCGGAGTGGACGAATTGGGTGAAACATCAGACTCAACAGTGGCACTAGCAACAGTTGCAGAGGCAGAAGGAGCGACAAGAAATGACGACGTTTGAACACCTTGCACCATTACGACAATGCTTCTCTTATTAGCTATTGATTCTTCAATGTATCCTTCTGTTGCTACCCCTGAAGATTGCCACCCACCGTGATGCTTTAAGGACAATATATCGTCCCCATTTTCAGCCAGCCGAAGTTCTGCGAAGGGCATGACCGGTGTAATTCTCATAATTTTGGAGTTTCAATCACTTTGGACATATTACTAATTGTGTTGTGCTTCATAATTTGCCATGTTGGCACCCCATTTCGGATGCCAATAAATAATCTTTGTAAATCTGGTGTAGTCCTTTTCCTCAAGTACTTTTTTACCACCTCAATCCGCAGGGGTTTCATCACGATAAATTTTCTGGCTGAATACTGATAGGTATTTTTATTATAATTATATCGCTCCGAACATCCACATCTCTCGTCAACATTTTGCAGAGTTCATCAGTTCTAAAGACGCCTGCAATCCCAATGACAAGAATTACCGTAGAGTATGGAATTAGTGAGTTTTTAGAAGTTTACTAAAAAATTAACTTTTTTGTCAGAAAGGCATCAGGTGTTTCAGTGAGAAATCTAGTAATATCCTCTTCTGAAAACAGGCTATTTCTTGGGTCTGTAAGACGCGTTCTTTCGTTTTAATTATGCAATTAATTTATAGTATCTTCCAACGTCAATATTTTCTTTTAATTTTAGGGTTGCCTTTAACATTGAAAAAGTTCACCATAGACTGGGCGCTTTTTTATTATTTTCGTGCTCTTTAAAGTATGCTAGTAGGTCATTTTCTTAGATATTGACAACGTTTTTTTGTAAGACACCAATCTTTAAAAACTGTGTATGCTTTTACGTAAAGATGTTTGGACTTTTCTGCCATTTTTCTCACATCAGAGGGTGCAGCCCATTTCACTTTCCATGATTTATAGCTTTAAATTAAATTAATTGCAAATTTTAGAGTATTTATTCAAATTTTGTGAAACTGCATGTTCAATTATTGAAACTCGATTTAAGGTGTAGTAACTAGTAGTGGACAAAAATACTATATAAACCACGATAGAGAAGAGTGCCATTATAGCTGAGGCACCTAAAAATCCCTCGCCTGCGGCTCGCATTTTAATCTTGGTGCCTCAAGCTATAATGGCATACTTCTCTACCTTGGTGTATAATATACTATTATAATCGACTGTCATAATAATGCTGTCATTATGAATGTCAAAATCGTTAATAATCTGCCACTTTATGTCACCCGTACTGTAATGTGACAGAATCATGCCATAAAGTCCACTTTATGGCATGATAGTAAATAGTAGGTTTTAAACTTTTAAATTGAATCACCTGGGTATTGATATTTGATATTGTTATTAAATTATTAGACATTCTCTATTTTATAAATATATAAAGTAAACATTTATTACATATTTTTATTTACATTTGTATGCCACGAAGTCCAATGTGGAAGTTATTTTAAGCTTAAAACACAAATTATTGATTTATATTAATAGTAATACTACAGTTTAAATTTCAATATGTACAAATTCCTGAACTAGTTTCAAGAACACTTGAGTATGCTCACTCGTAGATGATGAAATACAAGTTTGATTATTCACGTTTTCTACGTGACTTGAAGATCCCAACGTTCTGGCAATTTTGTTTTTATTTTCTAGTGAATCTGCTACATATCCTTGGGCAACAGTGCCACTCTGCTAATCCCCATGCCTCTTAATAGTTCTAATATCAGCACCACTATTTGCTACAATTGAAACGGATGTTCGTCGAAATGAATGAGCCGTATACTGATCAGCATTATGAGTGTTTAGACTTTGCAATACTTGGGTGTTTTATCCGCACGGATGAAATATGCCGGATTTAACTTCGAGTCATCAAAATTTGCCTTAAATACACTACTGACATTGCCCTTTTCAAAATGGTCCTTTTTAATAAGTTCTAACCCAGAAAAGACATGACTCTTCTACACTTGTCCGCTCTCCTACGTCACATATAACTTCTGTAATGTTCTAGCGGCTTGTAGGGCAGTTCGCGTGAGTCTAGTGCTATTAAAATCTCGTATAAACACCTTGTCACAATTAGTTGTGTTGTAGCGTTAATGCGTTTCGCGATAAGTGATTATACTGCACAAGTATATACTGGATATCATCTTATTTTATTTTAATAAGTTTCGATTTTGTTCTTACGACCAATTACTTTCTACTACAGCTATTTTAGCATTCCACGGCATTTCTAACGTATCGCCATTAGGCTTCTACACGCTGAATATGGTAATGACGATGTTTTCTAGCCACCACTTTAATCGTTGAGTAACGTCATTCTTTATTTTGAAGAAATAAGGAGTAGCAGTTAGCAGTGGCGTGACTGTAAAATCAAAAGTCGTTTTATTTAATGATTCTGGTGAATATCGAAACAAACTCATGTCGTTATACAAAGTGCTTGAGTAAATCAATAATAAACATAATTTTTCTCTTGTTTATCAATCTTTGTCGGAATTCCTCAAAATAATTTTAAAATAAGGAAATGGCAATGTCTTTACTTAAACCTTCAAAATTAGGAGCTTCGGATTTACATTAGCATTTCTGTCTTTAATGTCGCTAACTAATCAGTGCCCACAATGACCAATAGTATCGGTTACTCCTTTGGTCACAATCTAGATACAGTAGCTATTCGATTTGCAATATTAGATATATGTACTTTTGCTACATAAGAAAAATGAAACAAACCTTGTCAAGGACATTATTTTATATATTTTTAGGTATTAATAATATTGTGTGAAACTAACTACTCTGTGGACAAAAGCCCCAACCAGCGTTAAATTACACCCACAATTTCTACCCATATATTCCTTATTATTAGCTTTTGTACCATTTTTTACTGTATTAGAAAGGTATTTTAAGCTAATATAAATCAAATCTCCTACAATTCCTATCAATGAAGTCATATGTATGTTCTCTGATACCAAACATCTAGGTATGCTAATGAACAATTCCACAGACAAAGCTCTATTCAATAATTATCTAAAGAAATGAATTATCTAAATTTACTAACCTGCTTTAATTAAAACACTCTATAAATATCTAACTTCACTTTTGGCAGTGGGAAATCGATAATTCAACCACAATAGATGAGATCTGACCTATTTCTGCATTTTTAGGATTGCTTCTTCAGGTGGCCTCCTTTAAGTTGAGTTAAATATCTAATTATAAAAATTATTATATAAATTAAAATTTTTTTAAATTAAATATCGACAATGACAAAAGTGACAGTCTGTCAATGAATTAAATATGACAATAACTACTTGAATAATGTTTACCCTTTATGTAAAAGTTTTTATATATTTTTAGGTATTAATAATAATGTGTGAAACTAACTACTCTGTGACAAAAGCCCCAGCCAGCGTTGAATTACACCCACAATATAAAGGGTAAACATTATTTTTATTATTATATTAGCTTAAAATACCTTTCTAATACAGTAAAAAATGTTACAAAAGCTAATAATAAGGAATATATGGGTAGATATTGTGTGTGTAATTCAACGCTGGTTGGGGCTTTTGTCCACAGAGTAGTTAGTTTCACACAATAATAATTTATAATAATAAATACCTAAAAATATATAAAAGCTTTTACATAAAGGGTAAACATTATTCAAGTAGGTATTGTCATATTTAATTCATTGACAGACTGTCACTTGTGTCATTGTTGATATTTAATTTCAAATAATTTTAATTTATATAATAATTTTTATAATTAGATATCTGACTCAACTTAAAGGAGGCCACCTGAAGAAGCAATCCTAAAAATGCAGAAATAGGTCAGATCTCATTTATTGTGGTTGAATTATTGATTTCCCACCGCCAAAATTGAAGTTAGATATTTATAGAGTGTTTTCATTAAAGCAGGTTAGTAAATTTAGATAGATTTATTTCTTTAGATAATTATTGAATAGAGCTTTGTCTGTGGAATTGTTCATTAGCATACCTAGATATTTGGTATCAGAGAACATACATATGACTTCATTGATAGGAATTGTAGGAGATTTGATTTATATTAGCTTAAAATACCTTTCTAATACAGTAAAAAAAGACCTTATTTTAAAGGATTAAGAGATTTATTTTCTTCAAGTTAATATTATAGTTTATGAGTAGTTCTTTCAATGTCTGTTTAAGGATGTCCAGAATGCCTTTATTTTGGTGGACGAGAACTTGTACTAAACAAAACGTATTCTACTTAACTTTGTTTTTTCTCTGGCCCACGGTCAGAATTCAGCAACTAGATCTTGAATAGGTAACAACGTTGCTCGCATGCCATATTTGGGGTTGTCAAGTTGTTTATACATCATAATTACAAAGACACCTAAGCACACTTATTGTGAATGGTTTTCTTAGATCCATTTTCATAACACAGATAAAATTTGATAGTCATCAAGTCAAAATGACTTGAAGCGTTTGCCGTACAAACGTTCGTTTGGAAAAAATGTGTAATGACATTGTACTACCAATTTCTTAAATTAGATGGTTCAAAGATACTCAAGTTTCTCTAAAATGGATTTTGAAGACGCATTCTAAATGAATTAATAATACCCAGTATCTACTACTAACTCAATCTGAGAAAATGCCAATTCTTTCAGTATAACATATTCTACAGACAAATCATTCATGCGGACATGACACATCCAATTTGTACTGCCTGAAAGGTATACTTTTATAAAATGCCATCTAAAATTGCATATTTCCGAATGACCTACCATTAGCAGTCATTTTGGAGGCACACTTTTGTATATAGAAAGTTGTTTAACGTATATCATAGTTTATTAATGGAGAATTACATATATTTTATTTAATATAAAGACATGTTTGTATAGTTTTAAGAGTACCATACCGCCCCGCAGTCAGCATTTATCCGCTTGGTTTGCTCAATATCCATTAGGCAGACAGTGGCCACATATCAAATAACATACGTTACGTGACACAATGTGTCCACAACAATATACGAGTTGTTATAAAGTCCTGGATACTCATAGTATATATCATTATCGTATAGGAATAAAATTTTCATTATCGAGTAATTGTGGTGATGTGTATCCGGTGCTTTTTAGCCCTCCTGTCAAAGGTTGCAATTTTCCGAGTGCAACGGCTCATTCCAGCAATAACCGCCCCGTAAGTACGTGGTAAGTAGGTAAATAAAACGCTAATAATCACGTAAATTCGTTTTAAGGACAGTCGCATTTTATGCACCAGCGATTAGATCTGTAGCGCCGCCAGCCAAGTAGGGAGGTTAGCACGGTAGCCGTGTAATCATGAATCTATTCTTCGTAATGATACATTTTGTCATAATATGTTAGCCGACGTCAAACATGCAAAGAAATTCACTATTATAATTTACTTTTATCAAGATTACAACCTCTATAAATCGTAACTGCCATCAGAGATATAAATAATGATCGTCTTGTGCTACCTAGGAAGTCGCGTTTTATTCCATTGATTAAAGAAAAGATAACTTATATCTATCGCTACGGTCTCCCCTGCGTTTATTTTTGTCCTCTTGTGCCTTAAATTATTCATTGTGATTTAAGTGGAGTTATCTGACTATGCATTTTTAATCTAGTAGAATGAAAGGCTTCTTCATGTAAGGTAAAAGGTCAGTCCAACAAAAAAATGGAAAATGTATTTTTATATGAACGCTTATTGCTAGAAAAATCATTAAATAATATGGATTATGAAAGTTTACCATGATTATCATTGAGCTTTTTATGCCCATAACTATCATGGTAATTTTACTTACAATTTGTAAAGTTACTAATACTCTCTAAAATTTCAACGGAATTAAACAGATAATACATGTAAAATTATGTGTATTTTTACCATGTAAATTACGTATACTCATACATATTATGAAAATTTATACTTAGACATATATTTTTATCATGGAAATGAACTAAATCAAATACGTACCTATATACTCTGTAAATTAAATAATATTACAAAATTAAACGACAATATTTATGATAAATTTATATACTTAAACATAAGTCCGCAAATGTGATCAAGATAAAAAGAGCTTTAAGAAGTTAAGAAAAATAAATTTAGACTTATTATGGTATCTATTGCTTTGTGATAATACTCATGTAGGTACCTATGTTTCGGGCAGTTATAAATGCTCAATGTGCAACAACATATTTAAATGTTGTATTTTTGAAATTACCTTCAGAAAATCTCTCACTATTTTAAACATAACTAAACAGTACACGCACTTAAAATACCTCGTACTACTTTAATTTCAACTGCACTACAATATCTCTAAGGCACATGATGGTATAGACAAGCCGACCATTACTTATTCTGTAGGTGCATGCGTTGGAGTGTGTTTACCATAACCATATCTGTAAAAATACATAACATTGGTAATTTTTATTAAATTTACAAAACTATACGATTTGCTGCTAAAATTACAAACTGATATAAAACTATTACAATCTGTTATGTGAATACCTATTCCACGCTTTAGGTACTTCAATAAATATTGTAAATTTCCTTAATATTTGTAAAAAAATTACCATAACCAATATGGTAAATATAAATAATTTCTTTGGAATTTTACAGACATGTTTTAGAGTGAGGAATTATTAAATTACATTCTTACAGAAATTGTGTCACTTTTTTGACATATTATACATCAGATTCGGAAAGACCAAAATTTTCCATTGGTCTGCAATAAGAAAGAGAGGAATACATTCTTGTGTTAAGACAGTAAGATAAAGGAAATAACATTTGCAAAATTGCCAGACTGTGAAAATATCTGTTTGATGGATTGTATATATTCCGATCGATGTCCATTATTCAGACAGAAGTGGGACAGATATAGATTCGGTACAGTAAGCGGAACTGCACTCGTCCATAAGAAATGCTAACCACCAGCACTATCGTGCATATTCTGTAAATCCACCTTCTGCCGATGATCTTTCTTTTGTCTATCAATCCAATATCCGGAAGATTTGTTAGTTTGATACACAATGTCCCTCAATGGGTGTGGAAGATTAAGGTGCCCTCGCTACAAATGAGCAGTATTGTTTAAATTATTGCTAAAGCAACCAACCGTCACTGCAATGAAGAGGCATGAGTTTTCCGATACTGTATAATCCTGGTGCTTTGTAACAGAATATTGGGCAATCCAGTTGGTAGGAAGTAAAATTTAAAACCAAAGTATTATTCCGTTGAGAGGCAGCATTAAAAATGTAATCATTTCGTACCATGTCAAATCTGGTTCAGTACGAAGTTACTTCGATGTTTTGGTAAAGCTTAGAAAATAGAACGATGTGACTCTGTCTTGGGTGAGACATGAGATAGATACATCGGATAAACGAAACAGTGGAATAAACGATCAACGAGAGCTATGAAGAATGTAATGTCTACTATGCAGAAAAGGAAAACCGGTGCCGATGTGAAGCACTGTCAAGACTGTGGAGTTTAATTAAAAGACTAAATGAAGAACTCTAAGACCACGGAGGGGCACAGTAGACACAGTTGCTTCTGGTCGCAATGGAATAGAGTAGTTATCCACTGGATACAATTACATTCTACTCGTAACACTTGTTTGGTTTTTATGTGTACATAAGCTTTTGGAGGTTCATTACGAACAACCTTTTTGGTGTATAGCATCTCAGTTGCTTCAACCTTTTTGGCGTATAACATCTCAGTTGTCTCATAATCACACTGTAATCTTCTGACCTGGCAAATGTTATTTCAAAGGTTTACAGCAACTGGTACCACTAGAATTAGAACAGTGCAATGGAAATTGTAAAACGTCATTTGGTGTACCTCGTGTATGAGTGTGACCATATTTCTGCATTTCTCTTATGATAAATTTCGATCTTTCATTAGCTAAATAATTTTATACCAACACAAAAGTTCCTGCAAAAACACTGTCTTCAGGGTTGGTATAACAATCACAAACATCTGGTTACTTGTATGAGATTATGTTCAAAACAGTATCGCCAACTGCACGATGCTACAATGACTTACAACTTTTTGATTAAACCTCGTATTTAACGTTGATTCCACTATGCAAAGGATATTATGCTATCAAAAGTAATAAAAAAAAATTCCATCACACTTCATGGTTTTGCGTCCTACCCTCATTCAAACCAAACTGGAGTAGTATCACAGTCAATATTAGCATGATAATATTGATCTGAATTGGTTTTAAAAATTGCATTTTCCTCTGTATGTGACTTACGAGTAAATATTTTTAAGCATTATAATATCGTAGAACAGTGACTATACCTCATGAGGTTGAGAAGGAAGTAATGAATTTTAATACCTTTGGTTTACTTTACCATCGTAGATAATGAATTCTTGTGACACACACAAGTGTTAATTTTTAAGACAGTCCATTGTACCTAATTCTTTGTTCCCTTTGTTACATTTTTTAACAGGAATATACCGGTTATGCAAATCCTTTGGGTGAGGTACTGGCACTACATTATAATACCTTCTGTTTTCTTTACATGAAGCGAGACGTAAAAAATGCATATCTTTTATGTGACATATGTCGGTCTGAAACGCACGGCGAAATAATACCGGGTCGTGCGCAGCGCATCGCGGCGAGTGCATGTGCATTGTGAGCCTGTCTTATTAAAAAATAAAACGGTAATTGTGCGGGAGGGTATTGGCCATTCTTAAATACCGGGACTTAAGTCGCTTAGCCAATTGGAACGATTCGACGGCCAAGGAAAAAACCGACGTACTCGTTGAATGTTGCATGACTTCTGGGTGGCTTTGGATAAGTTATGACCTTTATGACGTTTCCCTCGTCTCGTTGTTACCGCGTCCGATGTGCATTGCAGCACTCATAATTCTTCATCGTAAAGATCTGATCATTAACTGGGGGAGAACGGTGATGCTTGCTCTGTACCATGCCATAAACTGCCATTGCATTGCCTAACTCTGTCCTTGTTAGTTTTGCGCTACAAATGTTAATTTCACTTCGTTGATATTCGCAGTTATGAAAGTTCATTCGGTAAGGGAGGGAGGGGGGAGGGGAGGTTGATAGTAAAGCAAGTGGAACTAAATTTCAAATTGCCTTTGTTTGTGCATATAAGAAAAGTTTCTGCCTGAAATTTTGCACAAGTAGTTTTCAAGACATTTTGTACTTATTTTGTTAAAACAGTCCCATGAGTACCAAAAACCATGTAATTTAATGTTAATACCATTCTATGTAGACATAGACATTTCCGGCGGTGATTGATGGTAAAATAAATCAGCATCAACAGTATTTGGAATAAATGTAGTAAGAGTAACCAGACATACATGTTAATTGAAATTATATTGAATGTTCAAAATGTTGATATCCATCGATGATCTTCAGTTGTACAACTAGTTACTTAACGTCATCATAGAATAAAATCAATTGGATTAAGATCTGGTGGTTGAGGTGTTTCAGTTACTCTTTATAACTAATGACTAGGAAGTGTATCATTTAAATATGCACAACATTATAGATAACATCTAATAATGATGTATACATTTCTCCTTTAAACACTCCTACCATTATTTTACTTTCAGATTCACCTGTGGAACTGTGTTGTCGCATTTTCCAAGCACCCTATACATATAAATAGTGCTCATACATTTAAAGTAGTTTTTTTTCTAAATTGAGTTTTCCATTGGGTATTTTTTTATTATTTTTTGTTTGTTTGACATTGTCTTAAGCCGTATTTTTCATACAAAATTATTATTAATTTTGTTTTTTCTTTTTATCAGAGAATCACTTGCGGCTGAATATTACACAATATTACATAGAGCATGTATACAGAATGATCCATAATTTCCTGTTCATTGCTATTAACATATTTGTATAGGTTCCACACTTTGCGGACATATTATAATGTTCTTCCTAAATTAGAATATGCATGTAGAAAAACAACTGAACAACAACAAAGATATTTAATAGAAAATGGCATAAATATATTTAATTCACTTCTTGTTTGACGAAATTGCATTCATCAGTACTAATTTTTAGTTAGCTTCGTATATTCTGAGTGATTTGCTCTATTATTTTTCTCCTAAAATGGTCTTAGATGTAAATATTTCTTCTCATGACTTTTAGTAACATATGGAAAAATAGTCTATTTTTGTCACTTATTAACAATAAAATATTTATATTTAATTTAACTCTAATAAAAGTGCAAAAATATTACCAAATTTATGGTATGGTAGGTACTTACTATTAAAGGATTTTATTGTGTATGTTGTAAAAAATCTAATAATAGTTTTTAATTAAGAATTTAATATAAGGTTTAATAACCATTGGAAAATATGTAATATATATTTTTATTTGTACGCCGCGTTCAGTTCTATAAAAATATTAATTTTTGTTTATTAAGCCACGCTGTTTAATTGAAAACTGTATGTATTTCAAGGATTCTCTTTTGTTTTGTAAAATAAATAAATATTCAGAAACATACAAGGGCATAAAGTTTATATAGGGACCATATTTTTATGAAGGCTATATACAGGGTGATTTTAAATGAAGTAGCAAAAATGAGAGTGAAAATAAATCAGTTTAACCTAACATATCTATATCCCAAGTCGCTTAATAAAAAAGATACAGGGTGTCAAAGTTAAAATTTTATTTTCGATATTTGTAGAGAACATTTTAAAAAATTCAAATATTTACTTATTTTTATATAGGTATAATCAATAAAAAAATACCTTGTAAATACTAAGTTTCTATACCTAGTTATTACCTATTATTCATATGTTACAAACGTCCCCATGTTCTGTTACTTTTGACCCATACCATTGGGTAGGTTGTAACGACGTACACTCTCTACTTTTTTATTAATTGTCCATCAATATGAACTTTAATTACTTCAATATTATTTTTCTTCTATATATAAAATGCCAAGGAAACGACTTATAGTAAGTAAATTTATATAACTTTGTAATTTTTTATTTATCCGGCTTTACAAAAATATCTTACATTCGTACCTGGTCTCCCCTACAAATAATTTCTTCTGAATCGCTCATTGTCTTCGAAAACACTTTTTTGATGGCAATCTATCAAAACTGCAACTAATTTAAATTTGTATGTTTGACTTTTCTAGTACCACAGTAACCATTGTCAAAATATCAACTTGACGTTTTTTTTTAATCTGTAATCTGGTTATACAGGTATCTTACTTTGTTAATTTCTCACGTAATTATTTTTGTTGCAAAAACCGTCACTTGCATTTAAAAGCTATGGTTGTAAGTAAAATAGTATACAAATCTCGGTGAAAAGTTTTATTCTTGTCTGGAGAAATAGTTCACCAGACTTATCTCTCGACAAGAATGAACACTTTCCACCTCGGCATGTAATATACTATTACATGTTATATTTGATAAAAAATACTTTTCATCCGAGGCCTACTGTGAGGATACAAAAATTTAATAAAATTTAGGACACGTCGTATTAAATGGGATGAGGTAGCTCCTTTTTCTATCTAAAGTATTATCTTTGGGATTTGATAGAAACGACTGACATCATCAATTATATTTTTTCCAGAAATATACCCAATTTTTTTCTTGTTAAAAAGCTATCTTTTTTCTAATAAACATTTACATATTAGAGAAATTTGGCTGTATTATTTCCCGTTTTAAGGTTATAAGCAATATAGTCCTAGAGTCTCAAAAGAAATACCACCTAAAAATTACATTAGCGGTGTAATAATCTAGTAGTTGCTGAAAAATAATTGAATGTTCGTTGTTTAAAGTGCTTAAATGTCATTAAGAATAAATCAAAGGATTAAACTCGATAATTCTTTAATACAGTTTAAACAAAAGGTGATGATAACAATAACTAAACTTAAAAATGAGGCAAACATCTTCATCCTACATAAATATTACAATCTATTCCCTATATGACCTCCTCTCTTTTCAAGACATATATCCAATCTTCGCCTGACTTCTTTGTGGACTGCGTTTATTATTACAAGCGTTTGTGATTTTTTCTTTCAAATAATTAATATCTCGCGAAGGTGTTTTGTAAACTTTATTTTTTAAAACCTCCCAAAAAAAAATGTGTGGTGACTTTACTGGCCACTGAATAGGTCCATTAATCCCAATCCATTTTTCTGGGAAAGTGTAGTCTAAATATTGCTGCACAATCCTGGCCGTGTGAGGTCTTAGTTGCAAAGGTTCATGCTGTTCAATGTATGTTCATAAAAATAAGGCCCAATTAAATGCCTACCGATTATGTCGCATTTACTCCAAAATAGCCTTGGTTTTGAACTGGATTTACAACGTGGGGATTTTCAATGGTGTTCGTTGCGCCTGTTTGGCAAACCGGAACGTGCCCAAAAAGGTTCTGATCAACAGTTTATTCATTTACTACAATTGGAGCTATAAAATTAAGTCTGTTTTCAATGTGACGCTGAGGCAAATATTCAGAGAATTTTGTAGTCATGATACCCATTGGTAAAATTCGTTGAACGGCTGATTTATCCAAATTCAATTGCTGGCTAGCCTGCCGTATACAATTTCGTGGATTTTGTTTAAAATGCTGTAATAGTCTAGCTGTATTAACATTGTTTCTTACCCTTCGGCTCAATTATTTTATTCTTCCGAACAGAAAATGCATCTTTATTTCGTCACAAGGTCGCCTCTAATCTTGTAAAGGTTCTATGATCAGGAATGACGCACTCTGAATACCTTTCCCGATATAACTCTGAACCTCTTGAATTTTTTGTGAATCGCCGTAAATTAGCACCTTTTTCTGAATGAAATGAAAACATTTTGTAATCACAAACGTTATATATTGGATGTTCGTATTGAGTAATGACAAGTATTTTGTGACATGTATACACTTTAAACAGCAAACATTCAATTATTTTCCAAAGACTACATGATCCTTCTACCGGTATGGAATTTTAGGTGGTATTTCTTTGAAGATTTTTTGGGACGATATTTCTTATAACTTTTAAACTGGAAGTAATACAGGAAAACCTCTGTAATAAAAGTTTATGAGAAAAAAGAGAGCCTTTTAACAGTAACATGGGTATGTTTCTGGAACAAATATAATTGATGACGTCATTAGTCGTTTCTGTCAAATTCCAAAGATAAAACTTTCTATTGAAAATGGAGCTTACCTCATCCCAGTTAATAATACGTGTCCCAAATTTTATTTAGATGTTTTGTATCGTCATAGTCATAGTCAAAATATCGAGTTTAAGACACCCTGTGCTATAGCAGGACTATTCATTTGATTAAGAATGATAATAATTTGCTTCGTGAATTAGACAATTGTGGACTTTCACCGAGCGTGCTGATGCTGTTTCAATCTTATTTATTCAATCGATTACAATATGTATGTTATAAAGGCTTTAATTCGGTAACTTTTCCTGTTTTATCAGGTGTTCCCCAGGGGACAATTTTGGGACCTCTCCTATTTAATATATTTATTAATACTGTTGTTGATTGCTTGGATGTGCCCCATTTGTTGTATGCTGATGACATGAAAATATATTTAAGAATAGAGTATTCAGGATTGTATTGATTTTCAGAGAAATATTGACAAACTTAATTTATGGTGTTTAGAACACAGATTGCCTTTGAATGTTAGCAAGTGTTAGAAGAATATTTTAAATTTCTGTTATAATATTAACAACGTCCCACTTGCCAGACCCGAATATGTTAAAGATTTGGGTGTTTATTTTGACCAGAAATTAAGTTTTTCACATCATATTACTAAAATGGTTTCAGCTGCATGTAGGAACCTTGGATTTGTTGTTAGAAACTCCAGAGATTTTATCAACCTTGACACTGTGAAATTATTGTACAATTCATTTGTAAGATCCAAATTGGAATACTGCTCAATCGTGTGGTCACCTAATCATGTTAATCTAAATGTGCCCACAAATAATACACGGCGTAGTGAAACATTCTTTATGAAAACTGCTAGAACCAATATATTGTATTATTCACCATTGTATGCAATGTTACGTTATTATAAAACTATGTAGGACAGCGTTGATATATTTAATTCTAGTATTAAGCACATAAAAAATGTTTTGTTTGTTCCTTTTTCGTTTTTTATATATTTTTTAAGTCTTAGGTATCTGAATTGTTTGTTTGTGTATATATATATATATATGTATTATTGTTTTTGTTTTTTTATACTGATTAACTTTTATATGTTTATTTGTTTGCTATTTTGCTATGTGTAATTTTTGTTGTTGTTGTTTTTCCTTTTCTTTTTATTGTAAGCTATTTCCCGTCCTGTAATTGGGATTAATTTCCAAGTTAATCCCGTTGGATAGTGGAACGATAAATAAATAAATAAATAATTTTACGTTAGTATTCAGACAACACATATTACTAACCCTATAAAGGTGGTCCGTACTTAAAATTACGCCCTGTGTAGTGAGTATTATTAAAGCGACATGTACTTATGTACACGTATAATAAAAACTACTGTAAACAATTCAGCTTAAAAATATATTTGCTCCTATAAAGGCTGAAAAGGACTTAACCCTGCGTCACGTAAACTGACGTCACGTACCCTTCTTGTACGTTAAATATTAATTCCCATTAATACTTAATTATATTTGCTTCCATGAATAATACATAGGTTCACTAACAATGTTTTTATTATACATGTTATATACGTGTACGTTAATAAGTAATTCATAACTTTATGTAATTTAAATGTTTCAGTGCATTAATTATGACTGTCAAGCGGTGCTACATGGAGCTTGCGGGTAGGTACGCCAATTTCGCAACGAGTGAAAAGATCCCGTTCCTTTATTTTGAGTAATTATACATATACTATTTTGTTAACGGTACACTGAACTTATTAAAATATGAAATATTTCCCGTTTTATATGTACTCGGCCTGAAACCGCTTAAAGGTTTTTACGCACAGCCAATTTCATTCAGATTTACCACGTCGCATTTAATATAATACAAACAATATGCAACGGCTGCTCTGCTAAACACAAAAATCCACGGGCTATCGATGTATAATGTAGCGGCTTATATTTATATTACACATGGAATTATCACAAGATAATCCTTTTTATTTTCATAATTTATATGATTGTAGCGAACAGTTGGGACTGCAAACTCTTTTCCTTCTACAGGGTGTTCCGAAATTAGGGGGCAATATTTCTCCAGGGTGTTCTGTGTATAATAGAATCGTTCTCGGAAGACGAAGTAGGCAATAAAACGTTGGTGAAAAGCGACATATACCTCTGAGCCCTTTCCACTTGTTTGTAATATGCCTAAGTTATGCTTACATACGACTCTTAATGAGGTACGACTAACGTTACAGAAAAATTACCTGCACTACAGAAAGGTGGCCAATAAGATGTACTCTTCTTGTCATAATAGACGGTTGAACAAAGCCGAACTTGAAATAGTTGGAATGTATTGATCATTCTATTGCGTTGTGTTGATTCTTCTGTTGTTGTATGTATATACGTTTGAAACAGTTTTAACGAAATTTGCAAATGGCTCATCATAAGGTTTTGAACGAGTAAAGTAGGAAACCTGTGTTAAATGTTTTGGAGTATTTCCTAATTAAGTTTTGGAAATACCCGGGAAAATGTCCATATCTGCACTACTCTAATCTTTCCACCGTAAATGCATTCCTAAGCATAATTTGGACTGGCCTGCCAGCTACCACCCAGTTATACCTATCATAAGCAGGTATATTGAAATAAATGGATCCATTTCGTCTCACCCACATTTTATTGTCCACTTCGCCTTCCAAAAGTTCTTGAGGAAGTTAATTTCTTAAAATTGCGTGCACAATTTTTTTTTTGCATTTATAAGACCCTAATGCGAAAAGGCACATTTTCAAACAATAGTTCCTTTCTTATATTTTCATAACATACTATATATTTTTCAGCCAAAAGTCGAAAAAGTCAAAGACCAAAAAAGTAATGGTACATTTTTTGGAACGTTGTAAATTTTGTTTACAGTGACAGGATCAGCAAAAGTTAAGCCAGTTCCCAAATTTCATAGATTTACCTCAATTGGTCTCGAGGTTATATGGAAAAAACATCAATCAATAACTCATTTTTGTTGTTAATCGATTTGGAATACAAAAAATTGTAAATAAATAAAAAGTGAAGATAATACAATGGCGCATATGATGATCTGTTTTATTTATAATATATCTATATCTGGCTAATACTTGAGACATAATTAAGGACAAACCATTTTTCATTTTTCACTTTAACATACTGTATCTTTTTTATTATGCGACTTGGGATAGAGGTAGGTATATTAGGTTAAATCGACTTATTTTCAACTAATGGCTTTGTAGTCTCATTTATGCCCCTTCATTTAAATACACCCCGTAAGAATAAATTATTGTTTATTAGCTTTATGTTAGTTCACTTTTGGAGTTTACACTAATCCTTCACTTAGCCATTGTCCATGTTGAATTTTCGTAATATTACCGGAAATTGTCAGCGTCTTGTTTCTTCTTTTCGTTGGCTTTCGTTCTTGATCTATCCCTATTATCTCCGTTATCATTTTCTGGATTAGTTTTCTGTCTGTCTTGAATTCAATATAATTTTATTACAAATTATTTTCTAATATCAATTTATATAGAAATTTAAATCAACTTACAAATTTTTAATATATCGTTTCTCGATTTTATCATCGATCAACAATATTTTTTTTAGTTTATTTTATTCTCATATAACCCCAAACCTTTTTTTTTATATTCCCACATACTATGTTTAATTATTTTATTTATGTTTACAAGTTTCTTTCTACCAGTCACAATAATTTTTCATATAAATTCAAGAGATTAGAATATTTTAATATGAATTTATATTTAATTTTTATGATCTTGAACTCTTTTTTCTTTTTAGATTTTTATTTTATTACTTGACTCTTGTCTTGCTATTGCTTAAGGTTAAGCAACCTTTATACTATTAATTTTTTTAATACTTTTTCTGTACAATATAAAGAAGCTGTCTCAATTGTCACCATCAATATCTTTCGTTAATATGGTAGAAAAAAATCCTGAGTCAATTTTTTATTTAAAAGTAAGGGACAAAAGTATGTATAAAAGGTATGCTAAAATTTTGTAGAATACTGTGGTGATCATTGAAATAGAACAACAAAATTATTGACACCAAAATTATACAAATCGAAGAATCAATTTATTTTTTATTTCCTGCTTACTAGTTATATCCAATTTTCATGCATATTCCTGAAATCCTGAATATGTTTCTCGAAATAAAATCTGACACATTTTTGTGCGAATATTCACGAACATAAGACACAATACAACAGTAGTTCTTAATCTATTGTTACAAAATTAGTGCTAGCTACTCCATCAACATCGACTGTAACATGTATGTTGACACCAGAGTAATGTATACAAATTTATACTAGATATCTAGAAGATGTACAGATTAAATTTAAATTTGATTGTCCACAGAATGCTGTACAATGTGTAAAGAAAATATGTAAATATGAATTGGAATAATTTATAACGGTGCCACTGCGTGTGATAGCTTAATTTAATATGTATCGAAATATTTTTTCATTCTGGTACTTTGCCTTTTCTATGAATATTTAATAGCGTTTTTGTCACCTTATTATTCTTCAGCCAAAAGTTTTGTGACGTCCTAAATAAATTAATTACATTAAAAAAATCTAGAAGAATGATCTACCTCCAGAAACTACAAAATATTTTAACTATTAATAGTTTATTAGGTTAGGTTAATATTTTTCCTGTTTTATTTGCAATATTAACAACTCAGTTCATGGATTTATCTTTTAGTTTGGAATTATTGAAATCAATCTTTTCAAAATAGAAAACCCACGTTACAAAAAAGTCTGTAATTAAATATGAATTACTGTACAGGGTGCCCTTATTTTTCTTAACTTCGAGATATGAACATGAAAAGTTAATATTTTGTGTAAATAACTTTTCAGCTAGCCGCGTAATTATGGAGTTTTGTTTTTGTACACACCCTTTAATGGTGAAAAGTATTCTTTAGTACAAATGTAAAATAGTTGCAAGTGTTTAAAATGAGTTACGTTACTTACCAAAAGCGTTTACCTACGTAATAACGTCTCGAAGCCAGAGAGTTTTGTCCAGTTCGCTATAAATTAACATGATATGCAACTGGTGATGGTTATTAAAAATTGTTCTATTTTTGTTTATGTACACTCACAAATATTAAGCAAGCACTTTGTAGAAAAAAACGAAACGAACTAGCCACACTACTACTATGACTAATAATACTTTTAGGTTAACAGGAGCAGGTGATTAAAATGTTCTCGTACAGTTTTAAGGATTTTCTGGAAAATTTTAATTAATTACTTCATTACTACCTCTCCAAAAAACAAATTTCATTTCAGGAACTTTTACTCAACCTTAGTTGTATGTTACTTTGTAATTTCGCAATACAGTTTTCAATTTAATGCAGTTATATTTTATTTTTTGAAATGTATTTATAGAAAAACTATTCATTTTAGACATTTTTTAGACACTTATATTTCGGATACTCCTTGTATGTTCCTAATTTTCCTCCATGATGTCTGCCTAGACGTTGACAGGTTTGCCCATGCCGATGTAATGAAACTTTTCTAATATTATTTTGAGAAATTCAGCTGAAACATGATAAATAAAGAAATTATTATGCTATTTATTAACATTATTATATTGTTATGTTTTATTTTTGGGTTTTTGTTATTTTATTGTTTGTTTGTTAATTATTATGTTGAGTAGTATTCTTAAATTGTTGAAATGTCATTTACCAGGATAGATCTGTTTGGACGCCTGTGTGTTCACTTATATTTGCAGTAGTTTGAAGCATTTTTTTTTAATGTTGTTGAATGAATTCAATGACTGATATTTTTTAAAAATTTAAATTTTTAAGTTAATCTAAAAACTATTGGCATGAGACACGTATTCCTAGTGTAGATTCTAAACAGGTCTTAGTGTTTTTTATTATTTTAAAATTATGCTCTATTCTTAATTGGAAATTTTGCTTTAGAAATATATAAGAAATGGAACTTTATATCAGTTTTTTCATTTATTATTTTATGAATGAACAATCAATTATTTTTCTTAAATCTATCCTAACCCTGCGCTATCTTATTTCTACACACATGTACAATTCTTATTCTAAATACAATGGTTTTCTTTACCTTGGTCCAACATTTTTTAAAGTCCAATCAGTCCTTTCTTGATCCATGCTCTCTAAATGGTTTTCCCGCTCTTCCTGCCTTCCGTTATACTGTTCCTTGTTCCGCTCTTTTCTTCCCTTGCTATTCCTATCTTATACAAACCTGCTTTGTCCTACTCATCTGGTACCTTGTTTCGTTAGTTGCTTGGCTCTTTACTGAAGTATATTCCGCAGTTTTCTTTATTCCCTTTTAAATCTTACTTTTGGTAAAAATTTACTTGATTTTTAGTTTTTGTATGATGTACTCCTTATTCAATACCAGACTCAACTACTTTCTTGATATTGATACTATTTGACTTTGATATAATTTTAGATAACTTTCACTAATATTTAACTGGTTTATACTCTATTTTATTTCATTTTTCATGTGGGAGCAATTTCAACGTGGCTTCCCCTGTTTCCAACTATCAACAACTTTGTTTATTTTTTCATCACTACGATACCACAATTTTGCACTGCACTCTTAAATCTAATTATTTACAACCAATGACATTCAAGCTATGATTTGGTATAATTTAATTTAAAATTTTCTCTTTTACCTTCCCGTTATTGAATTTACACTCTAATATAATTTCGAATTTCGATTTTTTGATTTGTATTTGTCATTCGATTCAGACAAATGTCATCTGAATGTAAATGATTTTAATCTGACATTTCATCAACGTATGCTGTCACTTGATACAATTAACTTATCCTTTCAAATACAAAATTGTCTATTTTAATTTATTACAATACATTTTTTTGTTTGTATAATAAACAGTTAATAGAAATAACGTTGTAATTCTATACATTTGTATTACATTTGGCAAAATTTAAAATACTGTAGATTGAATAGTTTATTATTGTCGGTATATAAATACCTTACCATTTACAATGGTTACCCGTCCAGCTTGTTAAAAATACTTTATTGTCAGTCGTGATGCATTCAGGACCGTTTTCTGTCTACAATAGTCAAATTTAAGTGGTTGTCTCCATCTAACCATAAATATGGGACTAAACCGCAATAAACAAAACGGAATATCTCTGTTATACAACGTCTTTGTTACGGTCGTAGCTACTTAGCATTGACATCGGAAGATCAGTTCAAATTTATTCGACTAATACAAGTTGTATGTTTGTAGAAGACATTTTACTGTACCGCGGTATTCCTTGATATTATAAGTATACAATTATATTATAAATTGAATAAGTATAGTCTTATACATATCTTCTATCTAAAATTCAAATTTTCTACAAATTTTGGCATATTTCAGGATATTTTTAAAATACAAAAATGATGACATATAGTATACTTGTAAATTTAACATTAAGAAGTTTTATCAATTCTGACGTTATATATTTAGTCACCGGCCAAAGTCGTAACTGACAAAATCTTCATATATGTGGAAATTATATTTTTGATTTGATACGGTCTTTTGCACTAATTTCGTTTTGAAAAATAAAATTCAGATTTAAATAACTTCATAAAAGAATAGGACTTTAAGTTTTAACATGGACATACATATACTAAATACCAAGTTGTGGGTGTCATAAACCCAAAATGACAAAAAATATAGATTCGACTTCTATTCTTAACAGGGCAGAATAGTAGCGGTTAAATTTATTTGCTAAATTGTTAACATTAAATACATTGGATCTAGTTGCAATGGAGCATCAAAGTAACTGTCTCGCTATGTTTACTAATTATAAGATTAATTATTTATTGATCGTGTATTTGTGTTCATAGTTGCATAACTTTCTGTTTGGGCAAAAATAGTAAATAGGTTTCGATAATACAACAAACTGTCGCAATAATTTTATATCTAAGACTCAGGAATACTTATTGAACGAATTGAGCTAATATATTGTCGTTGAAGTTGATTAACATTTTCTTTTACAACCATGAAGAATTTTGTGTATATGAATCCACAATACAAGTCTGAACAATCTTCATTTAACGATTTTGTGGTTCTCATATATTTGGACGACTGAAAATTGTATTAAAAGGTATGATTTGGAATTGAACATAACAGAACAAAATATTATGGAAGAATTCTTGAATCAGCAGCCACAAAAGTTCTGTGAGCAAAGTACCTAGACGTCTGTTGTAGTATGGGCTAAGACAGGAAATCTTGGAAAAGTCTTGTTCTCGTTCTTACTTGATCTTACAAGATCCTGTATTGTATTCTCTTGCCAGTCTCGCAAATTTCATCATAATTTTGCAAGACTTTTGCATGATTTTTGAGAGACTTTTTATAAATACGTCGCACCTGATAAAAATTATATTATTCAAATTAATGTCTTCTTAAACTTCAGTCCTAACCGTAAACAAGCAAGACAAATGTTATTTTTAAAACAATAAATTCAAAGTTATCTGTGCAGTCTTCCCATAATATAAACTTCTACACTTTGAAAATATATTGCTTTACTTGCATAACTTAAATATATCTTTGAAGGTAAACAATGTATTGAAAATATTTTGTGTGGACAGGTAATGACATAGAAAATGTATAATGCAAGTTTACTTTAGCCGAAGTAGTTTTCTATTTTATGAATATGGAATGTACACTAAGTGATCATGTAAATCATATTTCATTTTTAAACGAAAGGAAAATAAGAAAGAAGTTAAAAGGGTTGACCCAAATACACCAATAACCTAATATAAATTCGTGATTTATATATTGATATACAATTATTCGTTGTAATTTCTTTAATATGTATTGTCTAAGGAAATAAGAAATATAGTGTTACGGATAAACAGAAATTTCTAAGTAACACAAAAAAGTTGTCCTAGTACCTAATTATGTTTTTATCTAAGATTTTTATGAGTGGAAATTCATCACCATATACTTAGGTAATTTAGAGCCACACTGACAGAAAAAAATGTATCTAGTCCAGAGTAGTTCATTTTTAGGAGAATTTTCTTGAAAGTATAAGGCAATCGTATTAATAGGAAATGAAGCATTTGTTTATACTTGCTTCAGTTTTATTTATACAGCTTTTGAAACAAACAAAGGTACCTATAGCAAGTAATCTAGTTTTTATAATTTTTTAAATGATTATGTTGTCAGTATGACACTAGTAAAACATTACTTTTTAAATATTAGAAAGAGTTCATTTTAAAATATGAAATGCTTGTAATTAGTACTTAGAAGTTATGTTATTAACATATTCTTTTTTTGTTTCAGGCCAAGTTATTAGAATCCTCTCATGCTTGGCTCGGCGCCTCTACTTCTTCCATTGCCGGTAAGTGTCAAAGGTTACCGCTGCATAATTTGTTTTTATCATGGAAATCATAAAATATATAGAACTCCAAAAGAGGAATCGAAAATAGTCAACCTATGGAGAAAACGCGAGTCTGATTGTATTGCAGTAACTTAGTTTTTATGACTTAGTTGCAGCTTCACACTAATGGACATTTCAAAATATGAACATTTTACATTCCATTCATAGAAACATATAATTTCTATGGTTCAGTTACAAACATTCCGTTTTGGTTTCAATTATACGCTGTAATTAAAAAGCAGTATTACCAACAGCCTATATTAAGTTTTCCCTAAATGGATATTTTATATGCTCCTTCATAGTCTGACTATTTTTAAGCATCTAATGTAGCATCTAATATAAAAGGCCAGGAGCCTTCTATATATTTTATTATTTCTATGGTTTTTATATAAACATTTGTGTCACATGAAAAATATTTTCTATACTGTCTTACAATATGTGAGGCACTATGGTTTTCTAAATTTATTAAATATGGTTTTCCGGAAACTGTTTCTTTAATGCCAGGGTTTTATCAAGGTTTTTCAGTAAGAAGTGGCGTAGGTGTGATAATTTTTTTGTCAAAACCATGCATCTGAATCAAACGAAAAATATTTGTATAAATTTTGCTCTTGTTTCAAATTGTATCAACAGTTCGAAAACCATTGCACCATTCAATACTCTTCATTACTGTTGTTTGAACCAGAGCTATTGGTTTTATAAATCAGGTTGTTTTGAGAGTTCACAGGATTTGGAAGCAACACGGAAAAGATTGTCATAAAGACAACTGTAACTGTGTCAAACCTTGCTAGGATATTACTAAAATGTAAACTACAAATCCTAGTTAATACAACATAGGACATATTGCATTCTAGAAGTATGCTAGCAAGACTTGGCGCAATTTGTATTTGTAGTTGTATGATTTCTTTTTCTATTCAATTGCAATCTATATCCATGTCTAGGATTTTATATATATTATATTTTATACTCCTATTCCTATTGGCTAGACTTCAATCACTAGTTAAGTAGAGGCAACTTTCTCTTTTGCCATTTAATGAATGAAATAGATGCCTACTCTAATGATATTTTTTTATTTAGTTAATTTATATTTTTGGAGATAATTTAATATGTTACTTCTCATAACGTCATTATATCCAAATATTTTAAGGATATTGAAATTTTTTATGACTTTTGGTAAAAATTGCCACTTTATAAACAATGGAATTAAATTTAAATTTTCTCTCTCATCTCTTTCTTTACTCCAACGGCAGTAAATGCTATATTTTAAATTCTTACTTTAAAACGTATGTAGTATAGTAGTAGTAAGTTTTCAACTTGATTCATATAATGGTTTTTGAAATATTGCCAGAATAGTATTTTTTTATTTTATTTAACTCAATCGCGCTCTTTAGCTTATTGAATTTCCCAGTAAATTATTATTTCCTTGATAAAACATCCTGTGTAAAAATTTATTCGTTTCGTATTACTGATTTGCAAAAATCAGCACAACACTGACATTCCCTTTGCGATATAGAAATTTGATATGGAAAGGTGATTGATGTAAGCCACAAATAAGTGATTGATGTACATTAAAATAGTTGGTTGTAGAGGAGGGGAATAAAGTAGGTGCAATAAAAATACAATGAAGACAACTAAGAATGATAGGTTTACCTAGCGGTATAATAGGTGTGTTTTTGCAGCAGTTGGAAACGGTTTGAAACTATCAGAAATATCCGAACTATTTACTGCGTTAAATTCAATAGTAACGCGTTATCAACTTAACTGGTCGAATATTTCTGACAGTTTCAAAATGTTGTACTGAACTATTTATTGAAGTTCATACACCATACTGTTTGGTCAACTTAGTAGTAGTATTGAAAATAGAGGAGCTACCTAAATACTATCAATTAACTTATTCTCATTTCGTCACAATATTTGTATTGTTTCATAATGCAAAATACTAAAGCTATAATACAGTATGCGCCAAAAGTATGGATTAAATTCAATAAAAACGAAACAATTATTTTTTGGGAAAAATCCTGGAACAGGTCGATTTTTAATTTAAAAAATACATATTCTAGCGTAAAATGCGATTTTCAAATGTCATTTGTTTTCGAGTAATGACGTCATCGATTTTTTTTAAATGGTAACACCATATTTTTTTCCTTGATTCTGAAAGATCGTTTAATTCTCTATCAGACAGTATTAAAATTTTGCCCTCTTACATAGGAAAGTTTTCGAGTAAATGACGATTGAATGTTAGAAAACGTAAATTTTATCCATAAAAAAGTAACAATTCTGAGGTATGTAAAATAAAATACAATTGATTAAATTTTATACTTAAATTAAATGTTCGAATTGCCATCCACCAACTTCTTGACAATGCGCAAGTCTGTGAAGAAATTCTTCTTGCACATTATGAATGATTTCTGGGGTAACTCTGCGTATTTCGTCCCGAATGCGATTTTGAAGTTTTTCAAAATTACGTGGTTTATTAATGTACACTTTTGACTTCAAGTATCCCCATAAAAAATAGTCAAGAGGTGTAAGATCTGGCGATCTTGCAGGCCATTCTATCGGTCCGCGTCTGCCAATCCACCTCCCAGGAAAACAGTTGTTCAAAAAATCTCGGGAGTCAGGAAAATCCTCATTGGATGGCAGAGGCACATACCCAACACCCTCAGAAATTAAAAGTGTGGGCTGGAATAGTTGACGATAGAATAGTAGGGCCTTTCTTCTTTGAAGGGACCCTTACAGGACAGAGATACTTAGAGTTTCTAGAAAATGACCTTGTTCCAGCCCTTGCAGTAATTTTTCCTAACGATAATGACCCTGACAATCCTGACGATACCATATGGTTTCAGCAAGACGGTGCACCTCCGCACTATGCGCGCCCTGTACGAGATTTTTTGGACAACTGTTTTCATAGGAGGTGGATCGGCAGACGCGGACCGATATAATGGCCTGCAAGATCGCCAGATCTTACACCTCTTGACTATTTTTTATGGGGATACTTGAAGTCAAAAGTGTACATTAATACACCACGTAATTTAGAAATCATTCATAATGTGCAAGAAGAATTTCTTCACAGACTTGCGCATTGTCAAGAAGTTGGTGGATGGCAATTCGAAGATTTAATTTAAGTATAAAATTTAATCAATTGTATTTTATTTTACATACCTCAGAATTGTTACTTTTTTATAGATAAAATTTACGTTTTCTAACATTCAATCGTCATTTACTCTAAAACTTTCCTATGTAAGAGGGCAAAATTTTAGTACTGTCTGATAGAGAATTAAACGATCTTTCAGAATCAAGGAAAAAATATGGTGTTGCCATTTAAAAAAAATCGATGACGTCATTACTCGAAAACAAATGACATTTGATAATCGCATTTTACGCTAAAATATGTATTATTTAAAATCGACCTGTTCGAGGATTTTTCCCAAAAAATAATTGTTTCGTTTTTATTGAATTTATTCCATACTTTTGGCGCATATAAACATAGTTAAAGTACTGCCTAAAGTAAACAAGTAGATAGCTCAAAGATTGATTTATGCATTAGAAGCAGGGTCGTAGCCAGCCAGTTTTGTCAGAGGGGAGAGGGAGGGGGGCAAAGTGAAGTCTTGGGGGACTTTAAAACAAATGTTGCCTTCTCAGACAGACTGACTGAAAAAAATTCATTACCTTTTCCTCTAGAGGGGCTGAGCTCCCACTGGCGCCCCCCTTGCGCTCTCCTGATTACGGCCCTGAATTAGAAGATTAGATTAAGTATACTAACACAGATAATTTCAAAATTGTTTTATTCTACTAATTTTCATAGAGATACCCATCATAAACTTTAGTACAAATGTTGCCGCATTGAACTATTACCGTTAAATACTACTAATGTAAACCGGTCTTTAATAATAAAGGATACTCGTCATCTGTCATACATAGTCTGTTCACTGCTTTGTTGACTGTTGCTGGTTCTTAAGGGAAAAAGTATGCGACTATTGCTGCTATAAAACCATTTGAACCATATTCACGTTGTTATTAAAATTGTAGTACGTGTACTCCATTTTTGCGAAAATTAATTACAGTTATTTTATGTTTAAAATTTTACATTTAAAAGTTAAAACTCTATAATCATTGTCCATCGTTTAATTTTTTCTACTTATTCAACGTTGACACTAAAGTTTACTATTATTTTTAAAATATTAAAGTTTTAAATGTAACAGCAAACATGAATACTTTTAACTTGAAAATATAGAAATAAAAGTTGTAATGATAAGTTCCTAACTAAATTAAAAATTAATGTATGATGTATTAGATATACAGGTTCTAAGAGGTCTGTATAAAAATCAATTAAGTCGGTTTAAATAAACTTTATCTTAATACAAATATGACAATTTAGGCAGTAGTCAGTGCTGTTGTGTAAATTTTTACTTTATCTGTTTTTATTGAAAACGGTTCATGGGATTTTATAAAATTTGATAATATGACGTAGCTTTATAAAACAAAAAGATAAAATATCAATGCGTATGCGTAGAACTGGAATATTTTAGGTAATATTTCAAATTTTGCGCCAATGGATGAAAAAGTTATAAATATAAAATTTTGATTAGATAAATTATTAATTATAAATAAATGTAGTACTGAAAAGACTTGATTACTTTTATGGTTTTTTCATAAATTGTATTGTAATAATATTGGAAATAGATTTTACCAAACCGTAAATAATATATCATAAAAATATTTCAAACCATTGCCGCCATAAAATGGATTCCAATGGATTTTTTGAAGAATTTACAAAGGCGTCCTTTCTACCTACGCATTTATTGGTTTTGGTCCTGCTGATTTCAGTGATTTGTGCACAATAGCAACAGCAGCACAATAACATTGTGCATAAAGGAAAATTCTTTAGTAAATTTGGGAACGTATTTCGTAGACGTTGTAAATAAATTTTCCCTGTTAACGTTTACAGAAGAATGACAGGTCAATTCATCACATTAATTTTAAATTTACATTGAAAATGTTACTGCATAAACGTTGTCCATTATGGAAATTATTAGTTACTCCTTTTATTGTAAAACAAAATATTGATGCCAAGTTTACATCATTTCCAATTGTGTGTTATCATATCGATAAAAACCTAGGCAAATCATGAGATGAGATATCTTGAGCTGGCATCTTATGATATAGAAATATTTTTTGACCGAATTGGCATAATAAATGCACCACGCCAATCCGTCTTCCAGGTAAATCGTATTTAACCAACTTATAATTTCAACACACAACATGCATAACAAACAAACTGATTTGACATGACATGTCAATGCTATTGTTACAAACTTAGAAACAAGCAATGCCTATTTAATACTGTCATTTTTGTAAGATCATTGTAATCCTATAAGATAATCCTGATTTAAAAAATCAAAATATCTGAAGAACAAAGCTGCAAAGAAGTGAATTTTCTCAAGAGCATTTTTTCCAGAAAATATATTAAAATGTTAATATTTGCACTGAACAAATACCTTTCACCATTAGCGTAGAAGTTTAGGGGGTTCAAGAGTGAACAAAAACCCCGTACCTAAGTGACTGGCTTTAGTTCAAATACGTTATTAATTATTATAATTTTATTATAATTACTGCATGCCCACTCTGACCGAAAAATATTTATTTGTTAGTAGATAATAAAGAAAAGAAAATTTTAAAGACGAAAAATGTTATAAAAAAGATCCCTATTATTTTTTCATACTCTACCTTTATACAAAGTTAAAAACAAAAAATCCTGGACACCCTGTACATAGATAGAAATATTCTAGTGCAAAATAGCCTGTCTTTGATGTGAAGCTTTCTGTCTCATGTAAACTATGCATATTATGAAAATTGCATAAGTCGTTTTAAGAGATCATTAGAAATTGATAGTCCAGCGCCATCTAGCGCCCATACTGAGCAGACTTCTATTGAAATAAGTTTATTTAAGTTGACTTGATTGATTTGAGTCAAGGACTGTAATAGGATTTTCTAAAAATCTTTTTGGGACACCCTATATAGTAGTAGAACGTATATTTCCATTATTTTTAAATGACACCTAAATACTAATTACTTAATATTATAGTTATTTATTCATCTTTTATTTTTATGCGTTCATAGATAAATGTAATGTTGATTTCAACATTTCCTTCATTTTAATGAATGTTATTTGCAATGAATCAAAGGTAAAACAATATAATATATCCATTGTAGTAAACAATTTAATCATGGATGTATATATGTGAAATATAAATATAAGCAATATTTGCACAAGTATTTATGTTATTTAATATATACTTTTATTGCAAGAATGCTTTTAATATTTGTGATACGGATTTCTGTGATGTCGGCCGTCGGATGTACAGGGTGATCGATGTAACTGAAGAAATGAGTTTTTCTTTTAAACGGCCGAAGCATTTTTTTTTCTCAGGAGCATACAAATTTTTTTTAAGGATGTTGAAAGAACTATTCATTAGATTCTTTTTCAAATAACTTTTTCATGCATTTATAATTGTTCAAAAGATACAGATCACTTATTGTGTAACTGATTTTTTTTTGTTTACCACCTCAATCCTCAATTTAGATCAAGTGGGTCTTGTAAAACAGTAGGTAGTGTTTCAGTTTTGTTCCATTTTAATCCTAATTATATATAAAGTAGCCTTTGAAGAAAACAAGTGCGGTAATAGTATACTTAAAAGTAATTATTGACTTACTAACAAATATTCCATAATCGAGTAATAAAAATAAACGTAACAAATAAATTAACTACATCAATTAAGAATATTATACAAAATTAAAAATCTGCTCTAATATATGTTCGATATTTAGCATTTACACATAGATCGTTGCGCTCTTTTATTTGGGATGAAGTTACTTTTTTAAATATAGGCCAATATTCAATTTTTTTCAAAACAGCTTACTTTTCTACTTCAATTACAGACGCCGGGAGTGTCGGTCTAAGATTTAGAAAAGTAACTTCGTAAATAAGAAACCGCTACAATTTATGTGTAGATATTGCATATATAGAGCATCTATTAAAACTGACTTCAGTTTTAGTTAACTTTTCTGCATTGATGCTGTTTTTTTGTAACAAAGTTCATTATTGCTTGTTTATGGGATATTTGTTAATATGTTAATAATTATTACATTTATACTGTTGTATTTGTTTTCTTCAAAGGCTGCTTTGTATATTTGGGATTAAAATAAAACAAAATTAAAACACTACCTACAAGGCCCACCTTGATCTAAATTGGCGATTGATGTAGTAAACGAAAAATGCTATTTATATCTGCATCTTTTGAATTCTTGGAAAAAATGCTTGAAATGAAAAATTCTTTCAATATCCGTATATAAATTGATATACTTTTGAGAAAAAAATGCGTAACAATCACGACGCCTGCGTCGTTTAGTTATGGTTTTGTTATTTAATTTCAAGTCTTAGTCAGCCCAAACAAACTTTGGCAATGCTCACTTTGCTTCAGCCGTTTACAAGAAAAACTCTTAACTTCTTCAGTTAAATGGGTCACCCTGTACGTGTAAATTTTATTTGTAATGATTCCAACATTCTCGTTTCGTCACATTCTCTTTGTTCCTCTTAAGGTAATAAATTTTATATTTATAAAATTGCTGTTGTGCTATATATATAAAATGATAAAAAGACGCCGCTATTTGCTTAGCTTAGTTATTTATTTAATAGTATTTAAACTATATTAACATAATAAAATCTTATATTTGCTTATTAAATACTAAAACAAAACCAGCCTCATCCATATTTACATTACTACATTACGTGGTTTATGACCGGTTATATATTATTTTGAAACAAATTCTTATTTACAAAAGTTGCGTCATTTAATGTAATGAAATTAATTACAAAGTTGCCTCCATAACATTTTATTTTTGGCTTGTAAATTAAACTGTGCAATTTTGAAGAATAAATATATATTCCTACCGCAAATATTTACCACTAAACTGTGTTCACGGAGACATTATTAATTAATATTAATATGTATGCTTCATATTTACGAATTAAATAACTTGTATAAGTAAAAGTCTATTAAATGTCGGATGGGGTACAGTTTCTCATATAATATACAAAATGTTGCACTTCTAATTTGCATCCCAAAATAATCGCGTAGGTTTATATTTACACTAAAGCATGTTTGTAGAAACGTTAATTTACCACCTGAAACTGAAATAAAAGAACCTGTTTATTTTTACATCTGCATTGACAGAAAAACGCTATATCAATGAGCAAAAATATCATGTCAAAGTGCAGATAAATGTTAGTGTCACATATTTTCCTACTCTCATTACAGCACGACTTTGTTTGAAATTTTAATATATCTGTTGAAGAAAATAACAGATATTAATAATTGTAAAAGTTCCAGAAGTTCACTTTCTAATAAAAAACCAAAAAAAATGCTTTAATAACGAAGCAAATGAACAGGCAATATCGCTGTAGTTATTAATTTACAACTTATTTATTATACAAAGTGGTTCAGAATAATACTATACATTATAGGAGTGCAATTTTAAATAACATTTTTTTTTTCATAGGAACGATATACCCATAGTATATCGGCTTTTAGACTTTAGACTAACAGTAAAAGCAGTTTTGCTGACAGTTTATATAAAATTTAATTTCAAGAGATGAGCATTTGCAAACATGATCTAAATAGCAGAGTAGGTGCGCAGATTTATTAAATCATTTTCTTTTATGTGTCAGATTACTTGGAACAAAAAAACATGTAAAAATGTATAATTTGATAATATAAAATGAAGGAATGCCATTGTTTTGTTGCAACATAAGACCCCCAGGACTTTGAAAATCTAATTGCTCAAGCAAGGTTATTTTTTATAAACGTCTTGGATTCGTCATTTCAAAAATATTGTTTGTCTTATAGCATATTGTTACGTCATCGATAGTGTATTTAAAACAGAAGGAAAATTGGTAGTAAAACGCTGATCTAATGCAGGAGGAACTAATTTAATCAAATACTTACTTTGAAAAACCCAAAATATTTTGTATTTTGACCAAGATGCAACGGAGAAAATATGAAAAATTCTTAATCAGTCAATTTTCTTGAAATTATTATATTGCCTTTAATAATTTTAATACAGGATTAATGAAAATAACAAATTAACTATTAGTAACGCCCAGTAGCAGAACTACCTCTGGACCAGCCATTCACTACTCTATGCTGGACTGAAAATTCACAGACAAGAAGTATACTCCATCTCCATATAAACCACGAAAAGCTAGAGACCTCTATCGCTAAACGACGATAACGTTATATTGTAAACACGAATTTCCAGGATTGTCTGTGGCTTTTCAGTCTGACATGGAGTAGTGAATGGCCGCTAGAAGTAGCTCTGATACTGCACGTTACTCATGGTCTGAACGGTTCCGACCGTTCCAGGAGTGAGTCCAGAGATACCTATAGCGGGTCTGTCCCCACAGAGTCTAGCCAGAGAACAACCTGGGCAGGTCAAAGATTGAAGAATATAATAGAAATGACAATGTCGGCAACTCAACGTCTCCAACAAATCATAAATAAGACGAGACTGAAGAACGGAAATGCCTATATGGGTTTTATAGATTTAGAAAAGACTTTTAACAAAGTATTTACAACAGTAGTGTGGGATATATTAAAGAAGAAAAGAGTAAATAGCAAATTAAATAAAGTAATACAGAGTCTATATAGAAATAAAACAAATCTGGTTATTTACAAAAATATGAAGTCAGCAATATTTAAAAAGCGGGAAGGATTAAGGCAAGATGGAGGAATGAGTCCTACTCTATTTACGTTATTTATGGGCCACATCATTAAGAAATGTAATGAGAGAACAAAAACTTTATTTATAGGTTTCAAAAACTTGCAAACAGTGAATATATCGAAATGTGCTTGACGCAGATGATGTCGTAATTATGGCTGCAAGTGAAAAAGAGTTACAGAAAAATATAGATGTATGGAAAGAAGTATTAGGAGAAACTGGAATGAAAATAAATGCCAAGAAAACAAAAATAATGGCAATAACAGAAAATAAATATACGAGTAGATGGACTAGAGTTAGAACAAGTAAAGTATTTTGATTACTTAGAAGTGACGATAGAAGAATCAGGAAAACAAGGGAAGAAAAATAGAAAAGCGAATAGAAAATGTAATGAAAGTATACCATATCATAAATAAAAACTTCATTAGTAAGAGAAAAATATTTACGAAAACAAAAATGAATGTTTTTCAAGCAGTGTATAAGCCTATTTTCACATATGGATGTGAGACATGGACATTGACGACGCAACAAAGGAGTAAAATTCAAGCAACAGAAATGAAGTATCTGATAAGATAGATAGATAGATAGATAGATCATTTATTATCCATTTAGAGCAGTACAGAGATGCTATAGGATTTGTCAATTTAACACTATTCATGTGCCAACCAGGTATATACAATTGATAAAAAATAAAAAACATATTTGAAACAAACATAGATACATACATATACATATAAACATACATATACACATAAATACAATACAAAATAATGTTACGATATTTTTACAACAACACACAAAATATATCACCACAACACAATCCACATCTACAATGAGCAAACACAAAATAAGTAAAAGAGGATACCATTATTTTATCACTTGTAATTAAGAAATTCGTCAATTGAATAAGCATTAATCCCAATCAAATATTTTTTAACCTGACTCTTGAAGTTCCGCAGAGATGGTAGGCTTTTATAGATGTCTGGTAAATGATTATATAACTTCAGTCCAAGAACATCATAAGCTTTCGAGGTAATACTGAGATGTCTATAGGGAACACAAAATTTATTTTTATTGCGGGTGTCATATGTATGATAAAAATCATTTTTCATGAATTTGTGTTTATTCTCAAAAACATACACCAACATGTTAAAAATATATAGACCAGGCAGCGTAAGAATATTATATTTTTTGAAAAGAGATCTGCATGACTGGACAGGCGAAACATCAGCAATACATCTAATTATACGTTTCTGTGTAATAAACACATTTTGAGCTTTGGAAGATTTTCCCCATAGGACAATTCCGTAGGCTAATTTAGACTGAACCTCTGCATAATAGAATAATAACAATCCAGAAATATCCAAAACACTCTTTAGAATTCTAATCTGGAAGCACTTGGAGTTCAACACATTGACAAGCATATCACAATGATTTTTAAACGTTAACGTATCGTCAAACACAATTCCCAGAAACTTAACACTGTCAGTTCTCTGGATCTCTAAATCACCATACTTTATATCTGTAGGAAATTCGCGACGATTTTGAGAAGTATGGAAAATCATGCATTTGGTTTTAGAGCTATTTAAAAATAATGAATTTTCATTACACCAGTTACACAAATTAGTAACTTCTGCAGTGATCTTGTTTAGACTGCATTGCTGGTTTGCATCAGTAAAAAGAAGGGTGGTATCATCCGCATATAAAGTAGTGAAAGCGTTCTGCATTATACTTGGCAACTCGTTAATATACATTATGAATAGAATTGGTCCCAGGATTGAACCTTGTGGAACTCCAATGCTGTTATTTAATACAGAAGATGTATACGACGATTGTTTATTTATTTCATTATGCACTATTTTGACCATTTGTTTTCTGCCTTTAAGATATGATAGAAACCAATCATATGGGTTGCCTCTTATGCCATAGGAGTAAAGTTTTGTTAGTAATAAATCATGCTGCACGCAGTCAAAAGCACGACTGAAATCACAGAAAATTCCCGTCGGGGTACAGCCAGCCTCTATAGCCTCCAAAATCTTCTCGTAATATGATAGCACGGCTGTTGTAGTAGAATGTCCAGCGCGAAAACCATGTTGGCAGTTATTTAACAAATTGTTTATACTAAGAAATTTGAGCAACTGCAACAAAATTGCATACTCAAATATTTTTGAGATAGTGGGAGGAATAGAAATAGGACGATAATTTGCAATATTTTTGGTGTCTCCATTTTTAAAAATTGGCGACACCAGTGAAACCTTTAGTCTTGATGGAAATATACCTTCATGAAATGACTCATTTATAATATGTGTGATCGGCCTGACAACGTTATCTGAAATTTGTTTAATTAGCTTAGCCGATAAACCATCATACCCTGTAGAAGTTTTATTTTTTATTTTATACTTAATAATATGCAAAATATCTTGTTCAGTTACAAAACTAAGGAACATACTACTATTAAGGTTGGTTAAATTTAGATTTAGATTCGCATCAGTTACCTTCATTTTCTGGAGCAACTGATACGGAGCATTTATAAAGAAATTATTAAATTGATCGGAAAGTTGACAAGCGTCCGTGATAGCTGTGTTGTTAACGTTCAAAATTATATTTTTTAATTGTTTTTGTTTTCCATTTAGTTCATTTATAATTTCCCAAGTAGATTTATTTTTGTTGTTAGAACTTTGAATTCGATTTAAATAATATTCACTCTTTGTTTTACTGACAAGTGCATTATGTTCTCTTTTTGCGGTTTTATATAAATGTGTAAATTTAGAATCGACTTTCTGCAAACCATACAATTGTTTCAATTTTAAACTAGATATCTTTATAGCTTCGTTCACCCATTCTTTTCCTGTTTTCCTATGAATAGTTTTCCTAATTTGTGGACAATGTGTATTGAAGTGATACATCAATGTATCATGAAAATTGTTAAATTTTGCCTCAGTACCATTAGCGAGGTAGGTGTCTGACCATGTTTCGCTTCGCAGTGCAGTATTAAAATAGTTAATGTTAGTACTACTACACATTCTGCTATCTATACGAGAAGCATTTTCAAATTGTTTCTGTATAATTGTGTTCATGAAAAATAATACTATACTATGATCGGAGAAGAGTGAGAGGAGTAGTAACGAAAATGGATAAAATAAGATATGAGCTAATAAGAAAATATAGGAGCGTAATCAATCCTAGAATTCATAGAACAACGACAGTTGGGTTGGTAGAGGCACTTACAACGGATGAATGATAACAGACAGAAAAGAATTTGGGGAGCTAAAACGCAAGTTAAAAGAAGATGAGGATGGCCAAGGGAAATGTGGGATATTCAGTAGGAAAAATATTAGCAAATAAAGGGGAATCATGGCAAGAAGTAAGGCTAACAGCAAGAGACAAAAAGCAGTGGTTTAAATTTGTATATAGTTAGGTAGTAAAGTTGTAATCCCGACACCTTAGGGTAAAACGGAATCTGATTATATATATGGCTGAAAAAATATTTTACGTTAAATAAATACCCCCCGAAAAAAAAGCATGGTAGCGGCCCTGATAACGACTAAAAGTTGTAGGGGATTTTAAAGCGAACAGTTCAGAATTTTTGTAAATGAAAACACATCTGCACGAGCGGTCTGTACTTATTTTCCGTGTCGGTTAATTCCAAACTGCAATATTAAAAAGTAAATATGCTTACAAATCACACTGGCAGCCGGTCCGGCGGGCAGCGTGACGGTGTCCGCAAGCCGCCGAATTCATCACGTCCCCAGCGTGAACGCCTAAAATATTCGAATTCAATTATACCATACAGCTAATTATAAATCTCTCCATTAAATCTAAAGCCGGCCATCTCGCGTACCACCTATGTAGAGAGACGACCGTGTCGATCTCGACCACGTCGACCTCCCGCGGATCAATTAATAATTAAAAATATCATTTCACAACAATGAGACTACTGAAATATCAAAGTATAGTTAAATAAATTAGCAACAGAACGGCCAAGCCGTAATAGATTCATTAAAGATATATATCGGGTCCGTCAACCATCTCAAAATCCTAAACAGTCGATAACATCGGGTGGGGAATTAAATTATGTATTTAATTAAATTTATTTACAACAGTTAATAATGTATTAATGGAACAGTTGCTATTAATGTGCCAATGTTTAGTTTCAAAATGGCGTATATTGTATAATTTATATTATTATTGATTTTGTGAAATTGTGTTCGTCGGCCACGTCTAGATCTAGTTTGGATGTTACTTTAATAATGAGAGCTGTTCAATTATAAAGCGGCGGAATAACAGCTAGCGGTTTATTTTGACTGTACTGATAAAATGATCCGTGAAATTTACTCATAGCTTTGAAGTAAAATCAAAAATCGATTATATATAAATGTTACAATACTACAGGCAATGTCAACACACATTTGTCAATATTTATAATGGGTGGGAATGTGAAAATTGTTTAAATTTTTATTTATCCTCTTCACTTCAATCGTGTATAACTAGGAACGCCACAAACATTAATCAAAAAATCGTGTCTGGATATGACTTTTGCCAATTTTTTTTTATTTATTTGTGGTACTTTGAATATTTTTTAATGTAATTGAGTATTGTTGCCACAGTGACAACAAATTTGAATTAATTGTACCATCACCACTCTACTATGATTATTAATGAATAGGTCGAAGAAATCCTTTCTCAATGAATACAAACATCTCTGAGAACCATTGAAAAGTATTGTGAGTACCATGCTCCGTCTGTCAACTCCAGGAAGGCAGAAATGAGTCTCTTCACGAGGAAGAGAAAAATAGAGACAATAAAAACACCAACTCTCCTGAAAACTACGTTAAGCTTTGCATTGGATGTGAAATATCTTGGAGTCACACTTAGAAAGTATTGCCTGCCTGAGCATAACAGGAATTATGCGAACAACGTCCGCCATAGCAAGGGAAGTAATGCTATGTCTGTCACCTTTGGATATTCATCTAAAAATGCTTCATCTCAAAAATACTAGTATAGATGCCCCTTCTGAAGGCAGACACAGCATTTGACAGACCTTACAGTACCGTGTCGGGACTTTCATAGACCGCCTGTGAGGATGCAATCAACATCTTAACAGAACACATCCAATATCAGTGGGCAAGGGCAGGACTGTGGTACAAACAGAATTAACAGGTATAACCATAGCCGCCAAAGCAAACCATCAACTACTGATCCTACGTAATCATAAGATAATAACTAGATCAGCATGGAAATGCCATCAGACACTGATAGTGGCCTCAACCAACATCAGCATATCTGTATGCTGCGTGAAGGGCACGGGCGGTGCAATGACAATTAAGTAGCTGACAATCTAGCGAGGAGTGAGGATGAGGTGTCAATTTACTAAGTTCCTAGAGCACCCCTGCCAGGATACAGCGAAAAAGTTCCTGGTATGTCTAGGATGAATCTTCGTCTGGTGGCAGGTAAGGAAGCACCTTTATTATATGAGGAAGTGTGAAACATCCCTTTGTAAGGGTTACGGATATGAAGACGAAACAGTACTCCATGCACTCTGTGAGTGCACGGCCATTTCGTCAATAAGAGAATCCGTGTTAGAGAGAACGATAGCCTTCTATAGTCTACATTAGAGAGATCGCCCTGAGCAACGTCACCACTTTCTTCTCCTAATTATGCTAGTTAGCGGCTCAGGCAGATTGATCTTCTAACGAGAGGGAGTACAAAGGGCCTAATGGGGTCCAAGTACTGTAGCTCTTAAGCTACCCTCCATAGTTCCAGATTCCAGAAGGTTTTTTTCTTAATTTAAAAGCGATTAAAAATCTGAGATTTTGTATTACCTAAATTGGGCTATTAGAATTTGCATTGAAAATAAAATGTTAACCGTATTTTATACAGGGGGTTTCAGAAAATAATAATTTTTGTCATATAAACTATATGCTCCTCTTGTTTTTGAGTCACTCTATAAGTGACAAAATAAAATAGAATTCCCAAAAGGTGCGAAATATTGTTATGAAATTTGGTATTCCGCAATTTCTAAGAACTCCAAATACGCTGATTATGTTTTGGATATTTCATAGAGGGCGCTAGTTATGTTACATGTTAAGTTCAAATTTTTTAAAGTTAGATTTTTTACCATTCTGGCTCCATTTTCTTATGTATAATTTTATTTTTATTGAACTTTTTTAATATCTTCTAATATATAAAATTCTCGTGTCACAATTTTAGACGCCACACTCCTCGGAAACGGCTTGACCGATTTTTATGAAATTTTGTATGTATATTCGGTAGGTCTGAGAATCGGTCGTAATCTATTTTCCATACCCCTAAGTGATAGGGGTGGTCCACCCCAAACAATTTTTTTTTATTTTTTGAACAAAATTTTTTATTTTTATTTTATTCTGATGTGTCATTAAAAAATACATACAACCCTTAATTTTCATCTTTCTATGACAAGCTCCTATTTTTTAATCACCATTTTAGTAATTTAATTATTTTTAACCCTGGTCGATAACTGATCGATTATCACTAGATCAGTTATCCCCGCCAGGCATCTACCGGTGTCACTTCTCACCCAGTAAACAGCACGGAGTAGGGATGAGAACGAAGCCGGTCTCCTGTCTCTCTCACAATAAGCCTTCTCTCACTCCTTACAAAGTTTTCGACCATTATTATTGTGTATGAATCGAGCGTAATAGTGACGTTTACAATTATCATTTTACCTTCTAAGTGTAATTCTCAAGTAAATTTATTATTAATTTGCTGGGCCATAATTATTTATTTCCTATTTTATCAATAATTAATAAAATTATTAATTTTAAGTGTAGTTCTCATTATTAGTTAATTAAGTGATCTACATAACCTCAAAAGTACGCAACACGTGTCACGAGCTCCCGCCAACAACGGCTATTATTTTACTATATGGCTATTTTTTTGTACAGTGAACAATGCCAACAAGACGTAAAGGGGCTAATTTAGGCCGTCAAACAAGTAAAATTGTAGGCACGCAAAATAATTCAAAAAATGAATGTATCGTGTTTTGTTATTCTTATAGGCCGTCATCGTTCACAGTGCTCCATTCCTCTTTTAGTCATATACCACATCTCCACACACTTACAATAAGTTAGTTATTTTTTATTTAACTGCCAAAGTATTCACTAGAAATAATGCATATGGCAAAACAACGTTTGCCGGGTCACCTAGTTACGGTCTATAAAATTAGTAACTTTTCTCGAAGTAGGTATATGTCAAAACTTGTTGATGGATGTCTCAAATAACGTGGCAATGTAAAATCTAAATATACAGTGAAATATTTCTAAAAAAAACTTGCTGAAAAAAGTGTTTCCAGATTTTAAAAACTACTTTAAATAACAAAGTTACAGACGATTTTCGAAAACGTCAGATTTACTTTTTTCCAAAATAATTCAAAAACCTAAAGAGCCTGCAAGGCCATTAAGTTAGCAACAGAATCGTCTAAAACTTTCCCCATTTAACCATTTTCCTATATCTTGTAGTTTCCAAGATACCAATACATGCATCACCAAATGGTCCATATTATATACCTATGTGTTTTTTAATTTACGAAATAACGGTTCAAAAATTAAGATATTTACGTTTGGCAAGATACATTCAATGGTACAATAACGTCTAAGATTTATAGAAATAAGTTATAACAATTGTTCCGGGCATAAAGGCCCCACACCTAGGCGACGCGGTTTTTACTGTTCCGGTTATAAAGTGTGTTTAATATTTTACACCTACGGAGCAAACTAATAGTAACAGTTATTACTATAATTCGATATTACACACTGCTACACGTACATAATCAGCAGTCCCGTCTGTAAAGCGATAATGAAATCGAATTTTCATTATCGTGTTATTTATAACGTTCTCACGCCCATAAAGGCATTAATCGTAAATGCTATTAAATATTATATTAAAAACTATAAAATCAATAATAACGCTTATTATATTTCAGGTCGGATCTCGTAACAATGCCATTCCAACACATGCGTGTTTTATTGTTAAATACACCGTTTTATAGCGATTTTATTTTTACTGACATGTGACCACACAAGTTTATTTCGAGAAAACCGCTACCGCTGAAATTATACGCAATCATATGTGATTCTAAATAGAAAAATCGTTTCAAGCAAACTTTATAAACATTAAATAATAAATAATCCAGTATTCAGATAGAATAGCAACATATGAAAATATAAGGAAAATTGATCTATTTATTGTTGTATCATGAAAAAAAAAATGGTGTGAACAAAAATTTTAGGGAAATTTTTTTCAAAACATCTACCTACTTGTAAAATAAGACGTTATTTCAAGGTTAAATGCTATATTTCATCACCTTAGATTTTTGTAATATCTAAACGAATATCTAAATGATTTTTGCGTTAAACGTATAGGGCATTTAGTCTTAAGGAAGCAAGGTAAGTTGACTTAAATCTCATTATTTTTGTCCAAGGAAGCTAGTCTTATATAGTCTCTTTAGAAATGAAAGAGAGTAATAAAAGCTTATTATGTATGCAAATCGTAAATAAATGTAGTACTGGTGATTATATTCAATATTTTTATATTATCTATTATCGGTATAGATGAGGTGTACTTTTAAAAAAACTTTGTGTGATCGAATCGTACTAAATTGTAGCAGGTAGCTAAAATTTAATCCCCGACAATCCGTCTTTGTCTATGCTGCTTCAATTTCTCGGTCCATTTCGCTTGTAAGTAAACAATATAAAAACAGCATTTCAAAACTAGAGGCTAATTTAAGCATCATAACCGGGTTAAGAGGGTTTTTAGTAATTCAAATTAAATTATTCAATAGTATTATCAAAATATTTATTTAAATTTAATGAATAGACTTTTATTCCATACAAAATTATATGTATTTTGAAAATTCAAATTATGGTGAGTAAATATAGTGTTGTATAAATGTACAATAAAGAAAATAAAAAGTAGGTATATTAAAATTCAAACTCTGAATATTCTGATGAATTATCTTCGTTTCTTAGATTGATAACGATAGGTTCCACAGTAACGTCAATTAAATTATCGAGTTCCCACATTTTCTCCTCTTCTTTTTGTACATGATGTATACATCTTTGCCAGTTATCTGCAGTTACTCGTTCCAAGGAATTTTTTAACAAAATTTTCACGTCACTTAATTTAAACTTCGTATTATTTCGCGCTATATTTCCTTTTCCCTGCGCCCAGACTAATTCGATTGGATTAAGTTCACAGTGATAAGGTGGTAACCGTAGTATCGTTATTTGGCGATTTGTTGTCATTTTATCGATAACATATTTTTTCTGATCTTTATTAAGATTGACAAGTGTCAAAAGTTCCTTATCTTTATCGATTAGAACTGACTTCCTGTTCTGCTTTTCCCAGCAAAAATTCAACTCTCGTAAGAAGGTCCATAATTTGCTTCTACTGATTTTTGGCAAATCGTTGTCCTCTGAAAGTTCACTTAAAATTTTGTTTAGCGTTGGTATTTTTTTAAAAATAAAATGAGTGTACTTTTCTGCGAATGACATTTTTGAAGAAATCATCTATAATGACCTTTAACCTCTCTGTAGATGGTTTTGGGGGATTTACAGTATCTTGTTCATTTTTTGTTTCCTTTAAAAGTCTGTATATAGTCGATTTTCCAATCCCTGTCATTTTGGAACACTTTTCCACGATGTCGTCAACACTGTTGGTAGGATTTTGGTGTAAATGTATTTAATGCATTGAGCCTTAAATACATATAATAATCTTCTCATTCTGAGACAGCGCACATGTTTTCACGCGTTTAGCAGGTACGTAATCTGATAAGCTCGACATTTTATCCAAACAATATTATATCCACTGGCACAATAGTCACTAAACACAAGTTGAATTTTACTCTACTGCACTAGCACGTCTTCGTATATTCAGCTCTAAGACTGGATTGATCTGTCACAAGACACTGGCTCCTGCCCTATGATGTATCCAGTAAAATATACTAATGTACACCCATTACCTATTAGCATTAGTGTTACACAATAATTCCCTGAAAGGAAATATTACCATGCCTATGGCCGGTTCTTATCTCGGGGTTTTATTACTCTCTTTCATTTCCAAACAGACTATAGTATGGCCCATTCTATACTGAGCATCCTGTACATAAATATGCATATCTCTGGGTCAGGATTAGAGTATGATTCTTATATTATGATTTCTCCACCTTTAAACTTAACTGAACAAGCATTTGTTTGACAAAACGTAACTATCCATCTATATAAAGCTTTTAAAATTATTTTAATGTAGCATTACGACTATTTCAAAATACAGTAAGACAAACAACCATGTTAAATGAAACGCAATATGTTATTTGTAAGTGTATCAAATGAGATTGATGACTGGAAAATAATAATAAATTTAGATTTATCGCCATCACGTTAAATATTTGGATCAAAACAAGCCGTGGAATTATTTATATAATTCCAAATCTAAATAGATGAGGTTGGTTTTGCGCCCCGTAGTCGATGAATATTGTATGTAGATAGGTTCATGAATTTAATATAAGTAAATTATTAAATGGTTCGAGACGTAACCCATACATTACATTGTCGGTAAATTCTCGATTTTCGCATCTGATGAGTTGTCAGTGCTTTTAGCACTTATTACTCGCGTGTCATCTGGAATTTATTAAAGGAAAAGGCCTCTATAGGATGATATTGATCGTGAGTAATTTTCATAAATTATGTATGATATGTTTATTATAACGCCATTGTTGAATGAAAATAGAAAATCAGTATAAGCAGTTTTATGTAGGATGTAAGTATCTATGTACTTAAATATGATAGCTTCTGCATAACGACTGGAATCACAAGGTTGTTATTACTTTTTGTCTCCATTTTGGGGCACATTTTTCAAAATATACATGTGTTTAAACATTTTTAGATTGAAGTGAATTTCAACTATTATATGCAAGTAAAATCAGATTTTGTCCACGACTATTAACAATATTTTAGCTAACTTTTTACCGAAAACATAACATAACATGAACATGAAATAACAAACAATTCAAAACTCAAAACATCTCACATTCAAGTTTGACATTTGTCGTTCACTTGATAAATTTAAAAAAGAAAATAAAACTTTAATTAACTTGTGTTATCATTCAGAATGTTATAACTGGTATAGTGGATAGCATTTGGCTTTCACACATCACACAGGAGGTTCAGATTCAATTGCTGATATCGGAGAATGTTTGTTTTTTAGTTCATTTCCGAATCTTTGAAATCAGTGAATAATTATTTCATTGTTTGTTAATAAATTCTATTACAGCACTAATGTTGTATTCAGTTAAATAAAATCCCGCTTTTTGAAAGAATGATTTATTTATTATTAAAAAAATATATAAGTATTATAAAACCTTTATAAATGGTTTATTATAAACATTAATAATACTCTTTTTACAATTAGATATTCCCTGTTTCATCCCATGATCTTCTTTACTATCTGTTTCTTATTCTTTAAAGAATTCTCAACATAGCCTTCTGCTGTAGGAAACTTCCGTGACATTTTAACATCTGTATATCTGCACTTCCATCAACCAGAATGGTGGTAGGGGACTTTTAACATAATGTCCAATGTATTCTTTGGGATTCTTCAATCCAAGGTTTGTTGCAATCAATATTGGAATGCTTCAAAAAATAATTTAAACAGTCGATACCTCCTACATTTCCTTCTGTTATAAACAAATTCTCTGACAATTCTTGTTTTCGTGCGTGGAATCACAATTTTTATATAGAGGTCATTGTATGAATATGATCCAACATTAGTTAATTCTTCGCGACGACATACCCCAAAGATGCCGATTATGATAGCAACCTGAGTAAATATGTTTCATCATCTGCAGTACTTAGAAACTTATATACTTCTTTTGTAAAAATTCTTGACTTTTTGACCTTGTAACTCTCTAAACTTCTTTTCAAAAATGCGATTAGTTGAGAAAATCTGCTTATATCTTGATTTTTTCTTAACTGAAATCATAATTTCCAACATTGGGCAGTGAGTCCAGAGAGTGTAGATGGTTTCTGGGAACATTGCTTTCTGGAAACATAAACCAAAAGGATTTTCTCGGACACCTTCGTTGCCTTGTTAGTTTTGCACCAATGTTATGGTACTCCAACTCATACTGCGAATTGAATTTTGTCAGAACTAGACTTGAGATCGCTCTGTTTGCCGCTGCTTCTATATCAGAGAGTAAACGTTCATGAAAACAATTCATCCTCTGTTTCTGTATTATTTGGCTGTGTTTCTTCAGTTTTCTTTACTTAGAATATTTACGATTTTGTATTTGCTTGGAACTCATTAATGTAAACTGCTGGTTATAAGAAATTTTTTTGGATGCAAAAATTTCTTCTTCCGAATTACACACAACTACTATTTAAAAACTTGCCGGTCCGTGCTGGACAAGTGTGCAAAGTCGTGCAAGTCTGCGCTGTGCTAGTCCGTGTAGACATAATGTGCGCGATCTTTTAAAATGATTAGAAGATATTGCACTAAACGAGAACGAGACAAGCATGGTCCGCGATGCGCCTAGACCGCGACCACCTGTTACGTTTCCTCCTAAATTCTGAACAAATAATACACTGATAAAAATTATTAGTGGTTTTACACGGTGGATTGTTGGTTATTTATTGCCTAGGTCAATAATGTGAAACAGCTATTGTAATGTGTAATTTTGCGTGAAAGATTTTTATCAGTGTATGTTCTCGCAACACGCACAATATTGATAACGTTCTACCAAGCTAAAAAGTATCTTGTATTGATATAGGCTCATTAGTATTATGTCAATACCATAATTAATTTTTGAGAAAACTTGAAAAAACATCTACTTCCACATACAACTGTAACATAGGAAAAATTTAACAAGAATATCAATTTAATCATTTCCAGGACACTGTATATATCAGTCTTGTTTTTTACTGCAACTGTATAACAATAATTTTAAAATACTTACATCGAATCCAGCTAATTTCACCACATGTCTCTTTTCAGTACCACCAGTCATTAACTAAAGAAAATTGTATATCAGTGGGGTTGTAAATCATTCACATATTTATTTTTTCATTCGTAATGTTTTATTATAATGGTTACGAAAAGCATTCTAATCTGAAAGTGAAAAGTGGATATTTTGATTTACACAGTTTATTTAGAAGCAGATTAATTACACGATTTTTAAATCTTCACGTATCCCGGGTGTGGAAACGGTGCACATGTGTCTGATACATAAAATATGTTTCTATTTAGTTATTCTTTAAACAGCGATTTTTTATGCTGGTATAGCGCGTAACTGAAATATAGAATGTTTTGAATATAATTTATAATTACTCCACGAAAATTAAATATATGTTTTCCGTTCTGCAAGAAAAAGGACACACGTGCGGAGCAGCGATGCAGGCCTTAAAGTTGAAAAATTGAAGAATTAGTTATTAGATAAGTTTTCTCGTTTGCTTTATGTGTGTTTCGTTGTTGTTAATAGTTTTTATTGTGCTGTTTTCGTAGAGTTTTCAGAGTTTGTGCAATAAATATTCCTGTAATATTTTCGACATAAGATACGCTCATATTTTAAAAGTATCTTAAGCCAAAACGTAGACGTAGACAGAAAAAAAATATTGTCCATATTTTATACGAAATAACATTGGGAGTAACTTGTACGCTATTCCTGTAATTTATTATTTTCTATTTTCAAGTAATGCATCGAATTTTTCAGTGTATTATTGTTTATGGCCTTATTTACTGCATGTGCTGGTTGCATATTAATATTTTTGGTGGAAGCAGATTATTTTAAAACTAGTTTATACTTTAATAATTCTGAAAACTGTAAAAGTGTATTATAATTATTTGATTGAATATTATTTATTTATTTATTCAACCTATATTTATTTATTTATACAACCTATCGAAATTTAGGTGGAAATGTGTTGACAGATACATGAAATAAGTATATATACAGGGTGCTTCAAATTTGTATACATTAATTTTGAGAGGTGATAGGGACTTGAAAATAAGGCGACTTTTCTTAATAAACATACCTCCAGAAATGCTCCATAACTTAAATACAGTGCGTAAAAGTTTTATGAAATAAAATTTTTAGTTTAAAATTTAAGAAAATCCAAAAGTGATTCTTTTCATATTTACTTTACATCAAAAATATAATTACAGAAATCCATAGGTGGCGATACAGTTACGTTAAAAATGAATAACATGCCACTGGCTATTTTTGGAAAAATTGGTGATCCACTAGATTCCATATTCTCAAGAATACATTCTACTGAAATTATGATCAAACAAACCTTTTTCGATTTATTTGCAGATAAAAAAGACCTAGAAACATGACGTCAAAATATGTTTTGTTGGTATTTAGAACAGTTACGAGATATTTTGGCTGGTTTTATTATTAAGTGGACTGTATTTTGTATTTTATTTCTTAACACTTAACTCTTTTGTACAACTCAGTTTTGCCTCGGTTTATGTTTTTTTACTGTCATTATGTATATTTTTATATAAAATAAAAACAATATTTTTACATAACTGTGGCAACCTTAAATTTAAATAATAACTAAACATTCTAGTTCCATTGCAATTGTGGACATACCAATTTGGATCTATTTCGTTATGTTTTTTGGTACTTGGGTATTAAATATCCAATAAAACTTATTTTTGGTCTGATGTTTCTAGGCCTGTATCATCTTTATTATGCTCGTGTACAAATGAATTTATCTGCAAATAATTCCAATACGGCTTATTTGATCAAAATTTCCCAATAATTCTTCTTCCGAATCCAATATAGAATTTAGTAGTGATCACTGATTTCCTTAGCCAATAGCGTAATACTTATTTCTAGAAAAGGGATATGTAACTCCTGTATCGGTGCTGTATGGATTTCTGTAATTGATTTTGATTTCTACTCTATGTAGATGGGGGTTTACATAGAAAAATAGGGTGCAAAATTTGAAAAGGATCACTTTTGCCTTTTCTTAGATATTAATGGGCTATATTTAAGTTATGATTCATTTTTGGAGGTATGTTTATTAGGAAGTCTTCTTATTTTTCGAGTCTTTATTATTTCTTAAGATATTTATCGTTAAAGATTTTCATCAAAATTAATGAGTTTCAATGATATTTTGAAACCATGGAAGTTATTTTATTAAACAAAACAACTATTTTAGGATGTATTTAATAAAAAAAATATTGCAGTTATAATTGGCTACAAAAATACGTATAGTATTAGAGATGCAGAAGCAGTACGTGAGATTAGAATAACAAAAGAGAATTTTGCACAAATCAAAATATTGAAATAAAGTTTGTATGCACAGAATATGAATAAAATGGAATCAACTCTCAGTTGAAACCAGTGGCAGAATGTTACATTTTGCTTAAAAATTATAGAATTGTTAGATAGCATGTTACTGTAAAAAAGATGTGTCTATTTGAAAAGCAAATTTTATTCTGAACGTTTTACTATTTTGGTATAAATTAACAGTTTGAAAAAGAAAACAAAATGAATAATGCAATTAAAGCACTCTTACAGATTTCTGTGATTTGATGAATCTCATGATAGTCTTTTTGAAAAATCTTTTTTACCTCAAAAATAAGGGCTTTAAACGCATATATCTATGCAAGCTGGTTATAAAAGAAGCTGCCAAATTTGAAACGGGAGATAGGAAGTTTCATAATTGCAGAAACAATTGCTATGGATCCGAAAGCAATTGCTAAAAAAGTTCCAGTAGCATGTTTATAGATTACTTTGAAATTTTGCTATAATTATTTATTGTCATCTTGTAAAATGTAAAATAAATTCTGTGTTCCTAGCCAGACTAATAGGATTAGATTTTCTTTTTATTATAAAATCTTATTTGAAAAAAAGTTTTAGATATACAGAGTGAACCTTAAATAAGTACAAATATTTTAACCAGCATTATAGTTCTTTGTGCAGAACACATAATTAATAGTTTTTTTTACAAAAAAATCAGAAATAAAGTCAAATTTTAAATAAATTTCGTGATTTTTCAATAAAAAACTTGTTGAGGATCGCTGTCCTGATGATGTTTATGAGTCACAAGTGTTACAGATTGAACGCGTGGTTTGCAGCATTGCCAGTGTTACACTAATGTCTTGGCTTCAAGAAAGATGTAACCTCTATGTATAGATTACATTAGTAAAGTTGCAATAGGTACCTATATCTCTATCATCTTCATTTCATGACGTCACATTTGTCAAAATAAATATAAATAGGCGCTATATTGTAACTTCAACCTAATGCAATGTAGTAATACATACTTAGAGGTTAGAATTAAAAAAAAATAAGTAAATAGTTTTTCGTTATTCTAGAAATTTTTAAAAACGGCTTTTACTAGACTTATCTATATAACGAACTACATCTGCAGTTAAAATATTTGTACTTATTTAAGGTTCACCCTGTATAATATGTAAACAAATCAATCTTTTAATAACAAAACTTAACCGCTTTTTGCTAATAAATAATAATAATTACAGGTTTCATTACATATTATTTATTTGATAAAATAGCTCTCATTATGAGAGGGAGAGGAAATTATCTCCATTACACCCCCTTGAATACGCCACTGGCTGTATAATTTTAAATTTATTTAATCGTATTGTTTGCAAATTGATAGCTATTTGTACCAAAACGGTAAAACTTATGCATAAAAGTTAAAAGACAATTTTCATTCAAAATAAAATTAGCATTTCAAGTTTTTCCAGTAAAAACAATAATTTTTGAGGAAAATGTAATCATCTAGGCACACTACTTGTTTGAGATGAGAAAATTTTTTATGTACCATTTTATTCATGAATTTCCTGCTTAAAATTTGATTTTAAGATTCTTGAGCACTAAATTTAGAGGTAACTTTTTCGAAAACTTTAATAATATATCTTTAACTCTATCTTAAAAACAGCGAGGTTTGGAAAAGAAGTGCATATAGCTAAGGTGTCCATTTTTTAAGCAGTTTTATGCTATTTTTCGTGAACTGTTCTCCTTTTGTACTTCTAAAAATAAAAGTTTTAAGACTATAGCGATTATTGTATTGTATCTAATCTTTTATACTTTCGTGTGGATGAAATAGTTAAACGTTTTTCTAACGTGCGATTTCAAGAATTAAAAGTTATACAGGGTGTGACATGTATAATGTATAGAAATTAACTTAATTAACTCTTGACGATATTTGCAATTGAAAAGTGTTGGACGAAAAAGTTTTTTATTTTTCCCGTTTTTTTTTCGTGTAATTTAAATTTCAATTAGGCATCGAAAAATTATGAGTAGGACGACCCTGGACGCAGCGGTGTAATTATTAAGCGAATACTGGTCTAACTTAATAATGAAATACAAAATTAAGTGATTATTTTCGAGTATTCAATAAATGAACTTTAATTTTAAAAAAACCGTTAATACTATTTTAAGTCTTTTATTTTTAATTATAAATTATATACGCCGCACCTTGTATAAATTTAAAATATCAAAGTTATTAATTTTATATTAAAAATATGTAGTCGAATGGAGAAAAATTAATTCGTACTCCTTTTGTAGAAAAAATAGTTGGTCACTTTAACAAACTGTCATTATGATGTACTCCTCTGTGGATTCTAGAATTTTCGTGGATACAATTCGGGGCATCCTGATACTACTAAAAATTACTCTTATTTCATGTTTCTGTAAAGGTAAAGCATCCAATTTTTCTTTACTGCACTTATATTACCTTTTATTAATTTGCTTTCATCAGCTTTTACCATTTTTTCTAACCCATATCACTGAATGGGTGCCTTATTGTTTCTGCCATGATTTCTAACAGAGCACGTTTTGTTTCCTTTGATCAGATTATCCAGCCTTACTTAAGTTAAAAACCCCGACGTGGACGCAGGAACAGCTGAAAGAAGCAATTGACGCGGTGGTCACACAAAAAATGCGCTTTACCCAAGCATCTGCGAGGTACGGCATACCTAAGGGCACGCTGTACGATAACATTTTAGGGAAGTCGAAACGCATGGCCGTGTTGGAGGAAGCAGGTTTGACGCTGGCGGAAGAAGCGGCGGTTTTGGAATTCTGCTGCGACGTCTCCGTCTCTCCCTACAACAGGCGCACGAAAAAGTCGCTTAACGCCGTGCTGAACTTTGTGGAGAAGCTGAGACGTACGCGCGACCCCGAATTTATGTTCACGGGGCTGTCTGGCTTCCGCTGGTGGTGGGCCTTTTGTAAGAAGCACAGTATAGTGTCTCTTTATTACGAAAATAACGGCATCCCGAACTCGAGCGTTAGTCCCCAAAAATACTGAATTAGCTGTAAGTAGGTAGTCTTAAGTGGTATTTGTTTTCTTAAACAGTATTTGATTAGATATTAATTGTATAGATATGTGCAATTGGAAAATTTATTGCAGATGCAGTGTGTCCAAGGACGAACTTAACTATTCCTGTGAACTCTCTTATTTCTTATTCTTTCAAAAAAACATAATTATTTCATGTTTTGCTTGTCTTGAAATTTACAGAGCAACTATGAAAATGGCACTGAAATATGCGGGGTGTTAAGAAGATAAGAAAATGTAAAATTGTATCAAGAGTAAAGTGCCACTTCTTCAAGATGAAATTAAAAATGTTGCAGAAAAAAAGTTGTTTCGAATACCAATATAACCAAGATATAAACTTTGGAAGTTGTATATGAAAATTTTGATTTTTGGTTTTATTATTTTTGGTTTTATTATAGATTGATTTATTATGTAATACTTAACGAACTAAAACTATACATGTTGTCCTCCAGCTGCTACAGATTTTTACTAACCTTCATAAACTAAATGGTGGTATTTTGGTTTACATGGTCTCGCTCTCTAAATTTTTCCTTTAGTGTATCTATTAATTGTGTGAATATACTTTTTGTTTCAAATATCCCTGCAAAAAAATTAACGGGGTTAAGATTAGGAGATCGTTATGGCCATTTTATAGTGCCTAACCGCCCATTTCATTTATTATTAAAATATCTATTTAGCCAGTGTCTGACCCATTTTAGGCTGGCCACAATGATCTACTGATCTTAATCCATTGATTTTTATTATGGGGATATTTGAAGCAAAAAATATATTAATGCATCACAGATATTTTCAAGGAACTTTTCCCTATAATATTTTTAATTTCTTCTAGAAAAAGTGGCACTTTATTTTTAACACAATTCTACATTTTCCTATGTTTTAACACCCTGTATATTTCCACGCCACTTACACAGTTGCTACGTATAATTAGAGACAAGCAAAACTTTTTTGGTAAAATTACTTTTTCGGAAAAATTAAAAATTTCACAGGTAGTTAGGTCCATGGACACATTAACTTTAATTCAAATTAAATTTTTTTTGGAATATTTTTCAAAAATGTGTAGGTGATAGTTACTTTTTTAAGAAATTTAAATTTCGAGTTACACTGTTAAAATTAGCGTATTGATCAGAAGAGGTCAACTCTGTGAATTCTGGTTAAAGATTTTTGCTTGTTAAGATGAAATTAAACTAAAATATAAAAAATAAATTGTACTTTGTGAGGTAATCGAATTCAAACTTCAGTATTTTTTTATTTCCATATAACAATGTAAATCTAAGTGTATGTGAACTGCCAATATTTACAAATTTTGATGGCATATCCTTATCAAAATATGTTCGCAAAGAATAAGGCACTGAATGTTTAGGCATTTTTATACAGTTTTCTAATATGTCGATAATTTTAATAATTTTTCTTAACACATACAATACAAATTTCGAATGAAATCCTTAAAATTAGTAACGATGTACATTAAAAGTTCATTTTTATCGACTGCGAAAAAGTTAAAAAAAACAAACTTATCTAATTTAAGAATTCTTGCTTACCTTGTATTATCTAAAATTATTAAATAGCTTTAAATGAAGTTGAGCTAAAATGTAAACTAAGAGCAAAAAATTTTTTATTCTTTTAATGTCTTACAATTCAGTTAAAGTCTATTTTAAATACATTTTCATATCGTATCCTTATGAAGAATTTATCTTTATATGGATTGTGAAAATTGATTAAACTTTTCATTCAGTTGGTAAATTCTAGTTTAAAAATGTATGCTTATCAGCTTACCTGTTTGTACAATTTTTTTATTATTTCAAATCGTTAGAGAGCACTGGCTGAAGTGGGCTACTTGAATTCAAAATTTCAATATTTTTTATTTTGTTCACATTCAACTATTTGAAATTTTTCATGCTGTAAATGTTTACAAAGTTTGAAGCAGTCGATATTTGCATTTGATGTAGCTATGTTCGTAAGAGTTGTTCTTCGAATGTTTTCTTAAATTTGTGAAGAACTTGGTTTTTCAAATTAAATTGATAAAATATATAAATGTGTATCTCAGAAGTTAACTTTATATCAATTGTTGAAATTATGTAAACTTATGAGTTGGTGAATTCTAGTTAAAATAATTTCGCTTTATCAATATATACAAATTATCAAATAGAATTAAATAAAGTTAAAATAAAATATAAACAACAACTTTACGAGTTAATTTAATTCAAAATTTAATAGTCTTTAAATGAATCATTTTTATACATCACATTATTTTATTAATTTATTTTGAATACCACTATTTAGACATTTTTGTGTCATATCTCTATCAAAAAGTGGTTGTTGGATGGTTTTTGAGAGTAGATTGTGCTTTCTGATGAAGACTCTTTAAAGACATTGAGTTAGTTTTCCTTGGGACATCTCAAAAAGTACAAATTTCAAATGAACGGTTCAAAATAAGTATGTAGAATAATATTTGTATTGATTGCCAAATAATTAAGAACTTCAATGAATAGGTATATTCTGGACATTTTTCTAATTTTCCTTTATAATTAGAGATAATTAGTAAGTCAAAATATAATTCAAAACTTTAGAATATTTTTTATTTCATTAATTTTAATTTTATTTTAAAAACGACTATATTTAAATATTGTCATATTATGTTGTCAATAAAGATTTGCTTATAAGGATTAAAAGCAATGGAAGTTTGTTTTTGAGAAAAGTGGTGTTTATGGTACATTTTTTTCTTTAGACGTTAGGTAAATAGTTTTTTTAACACATCCTAAATCAAATTTGAAATAAAACACCGTTCAGATATCTTCATAAGGCGTTAAATGTGTTTTTTTTTTAATATTTGTAACTTCTAACGATTGTCTCAGTAAAAGGTAATGTTTACAAATTTCTAGATGATGCAAAAATTGTTTGTTAATTTGTAACATTGCATTGCAATTCATTTTTCTTATTTTGGGAGTCGCTGCAGATATTTTTCCTGTCTTTTTAAATATGAAGCGCACTTGGGTCATAAATTAAATGATTTATCTGAGTTTTTTTAAATAAATAACGTTAGTTGAATTTACTGCTTCTGTATAGTAATTTATGGCCGCAATTGAAAATGAATAATTACTGTTTTCATTAAATTCTATCGTTACAAAGTTCACAGGAAAGATGTCTTCGTTATTTTGATATATATTATTATATTACTGTTTGAAATGGTTAAAGTTTCATTCTCGTCCGTTATTACAACTCAATTTATATTGTTAAAACTCATTTAATTCATGTAGTTAAGGTTATTGCAAAAAGTAATGGCACTAATTTATTTAATAAAGTAATGACATCAGTCTACATTCTATTTTTAAATAAAGTAGGTAGGTTGCCTACTGGAACTGTGATTATACAAAATACGGACGGAAATAGTTATTAGCGTCTTTGAAATCAAATGCTTTTGAGAAAACAAATGCTCCCTTTATTATGATATTATTTTTGTAATGTTGCCTTATGTAGGTTAGTGTAAAAATAATGTGCCTTATGTTACGCGATATTTTTTATTCCATATGTATGTTGAGAGAATATGAAAGTCTATTTTACATAACCAAATTAAATCCTACCTTTGTATGTATATAAAAATATGTTTTATATTTCTAGAAATATATTTGTGTTTTGTTTGGCTGTATAGAAATATATGTATAGAAAGTTTAATTGATTACGTTTATAAGAACTATTTTTTCTTGACATTCCAAATTTCAAACGTGCTTCCTCCCCCCCTATAGATTTACGTTAGGTTTGATAAATTATTTGTCTATATTGCATTCCTTGTTATCGTTAGTTTAATATGTAACGTCTGCGCTCAAGTGAGCTGTATTTATAATAATTATTATATGGCCCTCATTATTGTTCCATGCATGTTACTTCACTCCACAACATGCGATATTATTTTTATTTTTAGTTTTAGTGCCCTAAGTAGTTATTAGTGCTATGTATAATAAATTATTTTTGCTTTACGTTTGAACGGATGCATTTAAATAACGTAGTCATTGTATAATAGTTGTATTCAATTTTCAAGTTATAAAAACGTACACATTTTACAGCTATAGTTTTTTACAATGGAAATGAAAGAATCCATTCAAATTTCAGAAAAAATATTTATTATATGTTTTCAGTATTATTTCGATTTTGATTTAAAAATAATATATCAAGTTATTTTGATTTTTTTCATTTTGTTAATCTGAAATTAATTTATTAGTATACCTACCCGATGACGGAAAATGTTTTTAAATATAAAGCGTATAATGCTGCTTATTGTTTGGTATCATATTAAAAATGTATGAATAATGTTAAACGTTTGTAGCCATTGTTTATAGTTCATGTTAGTTGAACAAAAATTGTTGATCATGGACAATGTTCAATTTATTCCAATATCAAAAGCAGGAGAATCTAATGTACCTTTTATAAATCTACATATTAAAAAAAGTTGTTCCTATTAAATAAATTTTTAATGTGAACTATTATTTTATTATAAGCCAATTTCTAAAATTAGATTTAATTTGTATTATATCCGATGTAAATTAGTTTTCTATTCTTTTCGTCAACGTGACCTAATAGCAATAATGAAATGCTGTCTGAAAGAATAAATAAGTTTCATGAACTGATGCTGCAGTAATAATTAGTGTTACATAATAGTTTTAAGACGTCAACTTATGTTTTTCTTATTATTAACGGAACTGATATCTTTAATTGCAATTGTATTTCGTTTATAAGGACTTTTGCGTTGTTATGAAAGTTACTTAATAAAGAATTATTAACTTTAATTATGACTCTTTATTTAGTTCAGTCCAATTATAATGAATGATTCACTTTTAACTGATTAATTAATAAAAAAATATATTTCTGGCATGTCTTATTTAGGAGCGTATATAATAATTAATGGTGCAGTTACATTTTGTGGGCGTGGAATAATAATGCATTTAAGTTTGGTTAAGCTGTGACTACTTCGTCAGGTATAAAAAAATATCACACACAGAGCTGTTTCAAGTACCTACTGTGAAAAAATTCCGAAGATAACAACTTTTTAGAAATTTTACTTTGTCAGCTGTTGACCGTTTTCACTTAAGAGCGTATGTTTTCTACGATTACAAATAATTTTAGACATTTAAGAACTTAATGATATAGAGTTTAGCAAATAACAGGAATGTTAACTCATGCCACATGTGAATATTCAAAGTTATCGAAATAAAACGAATATATGTATAACGGCAAAAAGCGGTTTAACTGTAGATGTAAATATTGTTATAAACCTACATAGTTCTGCATAAACATTGTTCACTTTTGTTTGTAAGTAGGTATGTGAAAATAATTGTTAAAATGTGGGGTTAGAATAGCAAAATAATGTGTTTTTTACAAACGCTTTTTAAAAGTAATTACTTTAGGAGAATTTAAATAGTAAAAGCGGATAAACAAAACATCGAGAATTTTATTTTTTTATCACTTTTGTTCTACGTATTTTGTTTTTCTGTACCTGAAAACACCACAAATCTGATAATTTTGCGGAAAGAAATACGGCGACCTTAAAAATAGTGTCAGACAATATATGTAGATGTTCATTTTAATATTTCAAATGTATCTCTGTCTTTGTGATTCTTATAACATATAAAATCTTCATCTTATCGTCCCATGTGTGTTGACTGTTCTAGAAATGGGTAAAATGCCGAAGTACAAACAAATAAAAGTAAAATAGTATTCTTTCATAAAATGTATACCTACACTACTATTACTTTATTTCAATAAAATACCAGATATACGTATGTATGTGCGTAGTATACACATGTAAGAACTCACCTTTGAATGAAGGAACAGTTGTACCTACCAAATCTCATCTTTATGTGAATCGTTACAAATTCTTTTTAGATTTTCCACATAATTGTTATCATCATGTAAGTGACCAATCGAAGATTAATGTATGGCAGATGTACCTATTATTTAGAAGTTCTCATCTTTCAGTATCTACTAGACAAATGATGTCCGCTACTGTTTTTTTCATTTGAATAGTTTATTAGGATATAGAGAAATATGACATTTTAAAAATAACATCTAAAACATTATTACACTAGTTAGAATTTAATTCAGTAAGTATTCCATTAATATTCGGCTGTTACAGCTTATCTCTGGAATGCCTGCCCTGCTATACTATAACATATATAGGTTTTTGGGTGGAAATAATGCCCACAAGGACGGGGTTAAAATTTTTCAGTTGGCTGTTGATATGTTTTTGACATAGCAAGTCTAGAAAAATGTGAGTGTGCAAAATACGTTTTTATCCAAATGACATTAAAAGCGGCTTTTTAATGACACTTGACAAACTTAAAAGATGTATGTTTACTTCCTAGGCAGAAAAAGTTCGTTGCTATGCAACATTCTAAGTAATAATTTAAGTGAAAGTGGTAATTAAAATTAACAATGACATTAGGTAAACACAAAATGATGAGGGTTTAAAAAAAATTACACAAAACTGCTTTTATTACAATACAACTACAAACTACAAAAGGAAATTTTACGTATTACAAATATCTATGGTGAGTTGTGAACAATTATATAATACAATAATTGAACTCTCTCCACTTCCCCTCTTTTTCGTAAAATTAACAATATTATTATCCACACTATTTAAAACGCCGGAAATGCCTGAAAATATTTTATTGTCAATGTTCTTACTTATTGTCCGAAGTTCTGCAAAAGCAGTGCCCAGTTTCGCATGGGCTAATTCCAGAAAAGTAGCAAATTGCTGTGGCATTTTACCGAACTTGAATGCCATTAAATTGTTGATATGCTTTACCGTTCGCATACTTACCGAAGAAACGCCGATTATTCATATTCGAGAATCTGGAGGCTGCATATTTACTGTAAATGCTTAAATGTTCCGTTACTACAAAAAATCTTGATTTTTTTTGGTAGCATAATTAGCAATTAACTCATCACATCTATAAGCCCCAGCGACTGCAACAATAAGTATAGTCTAAAATATAAATTGAATAATAATTCTTCAATCCATAAAAGATAATTTTCAGTATATTCCGACATTCGTGCTCAAATATCTACAATACATCCGGGGCATCTGATAAATATTTCTCGATTTCTTCTCTTTGAAAAACTCGGGATGTTATTTTTTATATTCAGGGTAGCTTTTAACATCGAATAGGTAGACCATAACGTTGTAGGCTTCATTTTCATTGAAAATCAGAAAAATAGGCATTCACCATATTTTCAGTAATAATATAACAAGAGAGTGAGAATAAATTGAAAATAATTTGACAGATTTTTTGAAAACTTGTTGGCTGGCAATAGTCACGAGAGCCCGCAGGGCTCGAGTGGCTATTTCCAAATGTCAAATTATTTTCTAATTTATGGAACTCGCGAGTTATATCTGACTAGATTATTTTTTGATTCACAAATTTTTACAATAAAAAAGATCAATAAAACTATCATAAAACTATTGAAAAATTTAATTTAATTAATTATTACAATATACGAAAATATCGTTGACACATTGTGAATATATTAAAAGAATGAACAATTTAAATTAGTACAATGAAAAACGCAATTATTAAAAATATTTCGAGACTCATTATTTATTGAAGATTTGGAATTGCTTGTTATATTAAGTGTTTCCTCCTGCGTATTTTCTCTAAGATTATTTATTATATTTGAATGATGTTTTTGGTTCAATTGTAAGTATGGTTTAATCGAACTTGCAGAATTATGACCAGTGACCTTGATTAGTTCTTGTTCTGCTACACCAGCTTTTGAAAAGATACTTACTGCACTTGATCTGGCAGAATGGTTAGTTATTTTTTTAGTAACTGTGTCTAGACCTACTTTCTCTGCGGATTCTTTCATCCATTTTGAAATGGAATTTATTCCCACAGGAACGTTTTTATACCAAGAACCATGAGTTTGCCAAGCTGGATTTGGAGTAAGAAACAAGCGTTCGGTTTTAATATTTTCTTCACGTTTACCCATTAGTTTTTCAAAAAGACGAACAGGGCAAATATCTGGATTATTTATGTTTGGAGTCAACCATTTACTATTAGCGCACCTTTGTGCTCCACCCTGTGCAGTTTAAAGATGGGATTGTATTCTATGCGGCCAGTATTTAATCTTATTATGTCAGTTTCTTTTTTAAAATAATGAACTAAACATTTCGTAGCTTCTCCTCCCCTCCAAGCTAGTTCATACGATGCAACGTGAAAAAACTTTCTTTGCAATCCACAAGGTGTATCTTCGTCCCAATAGTTTGCAACAATTCTGTATTAGAAAGTGCCACAGAACTTTGTTTGTGCTTTTCAGGATGTTTTTGTAAAATTTTTCTTTTTGCATCTCTTGCATTTCGAGCATTTTTGAATTCTATATCATGGAAAGAATCAAAGGACCTGTTATACTTATTAAAATAAAGTTCTTGAACTAATTTTGCCGTTTTATTCCACATTGTCTGTATTACTGCTTCTTTATAATCATTTCCGTCTTTTCTTTTCATGTTATAAACCCAATCTTTCAAAATCAATGTCAGAGTAGCTGTTGTAGTAGATTGATCCAGAATATAATTTCTTTCTTTGGTGAAGGTCTTAAATTGTCTCCATATAGACTGATTACTTATTAGAGTATTTTTCTAGTTTCTAAAATCTTTTTTGTTATTTCTGCATCAGAAAAGGTACTAAACCGATGATTTTCACCCATTTTATATATCGCGTTGACACAATTAGGTAATTATTTTGACAACTATCTGACACTTGCTAGGCAAATAAAAGCCACAGTGATTATTCCCGAGAATAATCACAAGAGATTTATTCCCACTATAATAATGACATAATTGGTTGAAACTTACCCTTGTGACAAATAAAGAAGCATTTCATTGGTTTTAAGAAACGTCAAAAAATAATCAGAGAATGATCCTACATTTTTCTTCTGTCTATATTCCATGAATCTGCTGCATGTGAGTTCATATACAGTTCTTGACCTATCTGGTAATAGATTCAGTTCCACATCTCGCGCCAAGTCTTTTATATCAGATAGTGTTAATAGTAATAACTCATCCTCACTTTTAATTACATCCATTTCGAACAGTTACTTGACAGTTTTTGACAATGAAATTAAAGTAAACAGGAACAATTCAACAAACGTCATCAGCGGTAAACAAAGTAACGAAAAGCCAGATTTGTATATTGATAATAAAACGCAATTAATAAATATAAAAAATACGATTTTGCGTGAAACTGGAACAAATTTGTAGAAAAAATTATGTTTCACTAGCCAGAAAAGTATATTTAATGCCTTGTCTTGTTTCCAAGCCTCGGCTGAGTCTCGGCTATGAAACACCAGCAGCGGCATTAAATATTGTGCTTTTCTGCACAAATCTGCTGAAATAAACTAACTATTGTTTCTTATTTGGTAAAAGTAAATCAGTAGCACATTTTTGGAAAGGAACTCACAAACATTGACCACCGAAGCATTGGTATCATTGTACGGTGCAAATTCAAAGACATATTCTAAACCTACTACGATAAATTCTTCTACCTGGAAAATAATCACAAATGCCAGAAGTGAATTAAATATTGTAAGATTATCACCTACAGAAGATGCTGCTGTTTGTCATCTTCTCTGCGTACAACACCAATATTGCCTGGAAAAAAGTATGAGACCAATTACAACCTATAGAATTTGAAACCAGAGTTACTACTAAATATGGTCCTCTGCATCTGCAAAACCATGTGTTAGTGGTTAGATACGTGTACGTACGTGTCCACGTTATAGTATGGAATGCACTGAGACTGAGACAAATAGTGCACTGAAAGAAAGTGATTTCGAAGATACCGAAGAAAACTATTTTTTTCTTATGCAAAATGTAAGATTGATGAAATTTGGTGAAATTTGTATTATAAAACACAATTTGGTTAATAAAAATATGATTTTCAACATCCAGTTTTTGGGCCACTATTTTGTTGCCTTTTTATTTAATTTTTTTTAAAACTAATATCATAATTTTTCAGTCTGAAATTTTCCGTAGTTGGATACCGCACACGATTTTTTATGTTTTTTTAAATCACATTTTTCTATACTTTTAATATGTCCAAAATGATACCAACAATGAACTAAAAAATTACAATCCACGTTCTTGTGAAAATTAGTTCCACCTATCATCTATTTTTTGCATATATTTACTGTACAAATAGATTTAAACATAATGATAACCTTCAATATTCTTTGGTATGAAACTCAGCTATTTAAAAAATTGCTAGTATGCCAGTCCTAAATTGCTATACTCGCGTCAAGAATTCAGACGTCTTACGTCACGACTGACGTTACACACTTGTTTTTATTGTCAACGTAATTTTCGATATTTGGTCGCGTTAAAAACAATCATTTTTTGCAATTTAGTACAATATATAATGCTAACTTTTAATGTAGTATACAGTTTTATTACTATCAGTTGCAGTTTCTTAAATATTTTGATGAAAATATAATGAATTATTCATTTGTTCGTATAACGTAAGTTGTCTGAATTCTTGTCGCGAGTATATTGTCTGTCTACAAATTGAGTTTTTGACAAGTGTCGTAGAGCCGAAGCCTAGGATCCACATCTGAGAAACGTCAAGTTGTGGTACTTTTATATTCTTAAAGTAATCTCAGGAATCATCTTCAGTATTTTAAATTACCTGTTTTAAACACTCCTCTCAAATTGTTCTTCTCTTCCTAAATACAGAGCTATTTACAGAAACATTAATATCCTCGTAACAGATGGGACTTGATACAAAAATTTTACCTATATTCTCATGGAAACGATAAATTGATTTTCAATTATCAATTTTACTCTCACATAAAGATATCGAACTTTAGCGTTTTAATTAGGTTTCACAGTTTTAACAGCAATTTCATCATACAATATTCATTCATTTCCAAATAGCAGGTAGTGCACCCTTGCTAGATTCTCATATCAAAACCTACATAGGCTATATCCCGTCACCCCAAAATTATAATGTTCTATACTCCAAACTGCTACTTTTGGGAAATCGTGTCTAAATATTGTACGGCGATCATACATTGACATATATTATAAAGATCAGTGTCTCAAAATATGAAGTAATGTTACAATTTAGTTATTTTAGTCTACAAGAGAGCTATAAGAAATCATAAAAACGGATTTTTATAATTGGATATAGAACAAAGTGCCTTATTTCAGATTTGATAAAGAAATATGGGAATATGGAACAAGATATTTTGATTTTTTTACTGTAGGTGTTTTAAAATAAATCAAATCTCCTACAATTCTTATCAATGAAGTCATATGTATGCTCACTGATACCAAACATCTAGGTATGATTGAGTCCACAGAGTAGTTAGTTTCACACAATATTGTTAATACCTAAATATATATAAAAAAATAAATTTTAATGTCGAACAAAAATAGGTTTTTTATACAACCCTAATAAAGCCCTGTAGAACTGTCTTTCCTCTTCTGACATTTGAGGAAGCATCTCAACCAAATGCTTCTTTTTCTGTTCGGGTATATTAACATTCGTCTTAGGTATTTGGGGGATGTTATCCAGAAGTGATACCTCCGTCTTAAGATTTATTCTTCTTGTATATTTTAGCTTAGAAGTCTTTATTTCTCCGTGTCCTTTTCATATATTAAATGTTTCGCTTTTGTGTAAAGAATTAAATTACACGAATATCGAGCTGAAAATGATTGATAGTCAAAATAATCTCTAGAAGTCATTTGGATTATTCTAAATTAAAGTTTCTACGATTTTGACATTGACAGGAGGAGACGAATTAAAGTTAAAGGGGTGCAAACTTCTAAATTGCGTATACATATACCTTTTTATGCAACTGTGAGCATTATCTATTTCTTGGACGCTGCCATGGACTGGCTCCCCGAACTTTTAATCTCATTTTTACGTTCTTTTCTTGCCAGAATTAAATAAATTTCTGTAAAGCAAAGGACATTATCGAATTTTTATTTTGAGGCACACAACTATCTGACCATGAAAAAATTCACATTGAGGTGAGCTGTAAAATTATAACAGAACAGTTTCATTTTATAAAAGTTCTTTGATACATTGGACTTTGGTAATGAAAATGTATTTTGCAAATCAAGCAAAGCTTTTCTATATTATGTCTAATCGGATATAGAACAAAATAGTTCTGGGTGATGGAAGTGATATTGAGAGGGGATATAGAACAGTATAATTTTCTTAGAGGCTATGGAACAATATAATTCTCATAGATTTCTAGGGACAAGATAATAATATTATGTTTGGGAAAAAATATGGATATAGTACATTAATTTACCAAACGTGTTAATACGTAATTTTTACGGATATAGTTCAAGCTAATTATGTAGTTTTCAGAGATTACATTATGTCATTTTGGCCAAAAATGGATATAGAACAATATAATTCTGGGGTGACGATCCTCCGCCAGGCTAATGGTACTTAGATTTTTTGAGTCTACACTGTTCTGTTAGTAGTCCTCTTCATTCCCTTATCAATTTGCAACTCTGTCGTTAACCTGCTTCTGTTTGGGGGTTTCTTGGTACCTTGGCCCAATGTTCTTCATGTTTCAGCACTCAAACTAGCGTTATTAGCTGTTTTCCCTTTACCACAAATTTTAGTTAACCTAAGATAATCTTACCGAAATGACTGTTTCTTTTACTTTCTTATTTTAACATTAACTAAGGTATTTATAAGTATGAATCTTGGCGAAATTTCTAAAATATGCTATACTTGTCTGTCAACCGGCAACGGTATAGAGTGAGAGGTTAAGTTAGTACAAAAAAATAGTAGCTTTATATGGTGACATGTGAAAGAATGAATGAATGAATGACCTAAGTTAAGTCATGACATTCTTGCCTTTTCGTTTTGCAAGCAGCTAAGATTATTTAAGGAAACTAGAAGTTAGAATTTTGGATAAAAGGAAAACAGCTATTGTTCTGACATCCTAGCCTTACCAAAGCACCCAAGTGACTATATCAAACTAGATTTGATCTGGAACGAATTTATTGATTGTTTGAATAATTGAAGTTCACAGTATTTAATATCCTACATTTGGAAAACTGTGGCAACAGTAACGCATCGAGGGGGGGGGAGCTTTGTGAGTTAATCTCTCCCCCCCTTCCCTAGTGTAATATAATATAGTAAAAGCGAACACATTTAATTTCTAAGAACTTAACAGTTAATTCCTACAAAATATATCGCTGTTAACGGCATCATTCAAATGTGCCAGATAAAAATTTAGGCCGCAGTGCATTATCTAAAGCGATTTTGGGAAACCCCTCCAAGTGAAATTTCTTGGTGCGCCCCTTTATGACAAGCATTCTCAACTCAAAGACACTTCAGAATTCTTTTTGTAGCCACATATATTCCAGCTCGGAGACCTGGTCATCTTCAAATTCTCTTAACAATTGTACATTAGGGGCAGGTTTCCAGTTTCTGTTTCTATAATGCGCCCTTAGCTACAGTTTTGGTATACCTACATCTCCTTGCTTTCATAGTGTACAGACCTAATAGATGAGCCAGTGTTAAAGGTATATATTATATCTCTTCGTCACTGTTAATAGTGGACTATGTTAAGAAACAAAGTCTACTGCGCATCTCGCGGTTAAATGGGACCTGGTTAAGATCTAGCAGTATGTATTTTAAAAGTAGTTATAGATTCCGTATACATATTAAATACCTGAAAGGATCTAGTTACTGTCAAACGTTAGCGATAACTACTATAAATATTAGACATTTTCTGTCTTATGTTTCCGACAGAGACCACTAAGTTCTTAGAAATATAATTTTTCTAGGACCATAATTATAAATAGAAATTGTTAAGGTCAGATCATTTATGTATCATGATGTAATACGAAAATTGAGAAATCTCTTCAGTGTAAATACACAATTTGAAATATCATACCGCTTTCTTTATTCACCAAAGTCATGTTGATTAAATTATAGTATTTTAGCAATGTTATTGCGGGAAACTCATTTATTTTTTTTCCAATATAATTTACCGTTATTTTAAATATTTTTTCATAATTGAAGACGGGTTTGATCATTCCAATGTTTCATTAAACGCTAATCAAAATATTCTTAAAATAGTATCTTGATATTAAAAAATATACTACTTATTAGTTTATACTATATTTTATATTATACTTATTTGTACTGCCATGATTTTAATTTCAGATTTATTTATTTGCTTCGGTTTAACTGCGGGGAAGTCGTAGGTGCATTAATGTTAAAAAGTAAAATTTTGTATAAACAACTATATTTTACTTCGATACATACGTGTGTAGTCGAACAATGGGCATGTAAGTAATGTGCTATTTTTATCGATCCAGTTTTACATTGGACAATAAGTAATAAACATCGTTAATTAATATTGACATAAAATAAATTAATATATCACGAACGTATTCTAATTAAATACATAAAAATTCAAAACAATTAATGAAGAGATAAGAAGTTATTTTTATATGAAATTATTATAAATGCAATAAAATAATAAATAATGTTTCCATTAACCATTTGATAATTTCAGAATTTTATTGAGGGTAATAAATTTTATGCTAAACAATTCGAAATAAACTTATTACTTGTAATTTTATGTTTCAGGTACACATCAAACTGGTAATAATGCTTGTTTTATTATTAGAATATAAAAATTATCCGTTCCTATTTATGTAATTTTATACAAGTTTACTGCTACACATTTAATTGTCGTTCTTAATGGATGTATACATTTATCGATGATAAAATTAGAACACATCGATTCCATTTGCCTAGGTACCTACTTCTGGAAGAATTCCTTCAAACTCATATACCCTTGATTCCTGCTATATTTACAAGACTCCAATAATCACATGGGCACTCCTTATTTGGATTATAATGGGATACACGTTTCCATTTTTAATATTATTATGGATATCAACAAAACTCTGCTCAAATGCCTTATATGTAGTATTTATTGCAACGTCCACTATCTGGATTTATACTAATTGTTGTTTACCATCTGCAACTTATTCATTTATTAAAAAATCTCATATCCATTGTTACTTAATGATTGCCATAGAAAATCGTAAGTTTGACCTAGCTTGAGTATGAATCTCCATTGATTCTTTAATAATAAATTATTTTGTTCAAGAAATCACTTGATCACTAAAGTAACTATAAATCTCTTTCCTTTGGCATTTGCGTCCAGACCCATAAATAAATGTACATAATTTGAACGTGTTTGGTCATTAATGAATTTTAAATTGTATTAAATTCAGCTCAAGGTTTTAGCCATATACGAAAATACATCAGTGTGTACACTTTCATTGACTTTGTAATTGTGTTAATAGACTGCTAAGATGTGCAATTTATTCCTCGGAATACATATTTTGATACAATTATTTATTTTTCCGTCATTGGTTGATCAAATGTATGCATCCATATTATCGATATCGTGTACTTTATTCGAATGTCGTTAAAATATTTGTATTAATATGAATATTTTTTTCCGGTTTCTTCCAGCAGACAGTTACCAATACCAACTGCAATCCATGTGGCAGAAATGTTGGAATACGAATCAGAGTCTTGTTCACAACTTGCGCTTCCGTGAAAGAGGACCGTTGAAGTCTTGGAGACCCGAGACCATGGCTGAGGCTATATTTTCCGTACTCAAAGAAGGACTGTCCTTGTCACAGGCTGCTAGGAAATACGATATTCCGTATCCTACTTTCGTGTTATACGCTAATCGAGTGCATAATATGCTGGGACCCTCAGCTGATGGTGGATCTGGTGAGTTCATTTTTAAGAAATTATTGATTGTAAATCTTAAAAGGCAATTTTCAACAAATTCATAGCTGTTTTTAGAGGCAGTTTAAAATAAATCTAAGCAAGTTAGGAAAAATATCTCTTCAGTGTCAATTATACAAGTTTTATTCCAGATGTATAAGTTTACAGGCTGACAGGGCACTTATAATAAGAAAAAAATAATTTTCACTTATGGTTCATCATAAAGTTTCCTGAATTTTACACTCTGTGAAAATTGTATACGGCATTATTAATATTATCACACCCTGCAGAACTTTTTTTATAGTTATTAATGATACTATCGATATGAGCACTATAATGAAACGCGTGTAACGTTAAATCACGAGGTGTAAGCCGAGGGATTTAGTTTCATTACAAAGCTCATATCGAACGTGTATCATTCAAAATTTATCCTACGACGGTCCAAGTAGATTTTATTTGCAGATTTAATTTATTTTAAAATTTCAGAAACGTTTTCATAAATTGAAATTCAAAATTGTTAGGTGCTCTTATTTGACTTTGGCAACTTCATTATTGACGTCTAATTTTATGTCATACGTACAGTTTTAGTGACAAAGAATATCAATATGGCTGATTCTGAATTCTGATTCCGAGAGTGTTCCTTCGGATATCGAAGACATTGCGCATAGCGTTGACGAAAAGACAGACGTACGGGCGGATTGGTGTAAAGGGAAAGGAATCAAGAATATCAGCAATGAAAAAGTTCCTCTGGCATATTTCGATATCTTTCAGAACATAGCAAGCCTTCGTTGCTTTGTGTATATTATTCTATGCTACGTTCAGTTACATCAATGAAGATAAATACGGATATTAATAAGTACGTTCATTTAATTGCGTTTCTTATGCATACCACAGAATTAAATTGTCATTGAGCACTGACACTCAAGATAAAATAGAATGACAGAATTGTGTTACAATACAACAAAATCTGCACGTACAAAATATTAAAGATGAAGGACAATGCATTCATATTATTGGAAGGAATGAATGTGGTGGAAATTGTTTGAAAATATATAGCGATGAGGCTAAGCAACACAGATCATACTCGATTTTTTGTGAGGTACAGAAATAGAAAATGCATCAAGCAGCCAGTTGGCATTAATATTTTTGCGAAAATGCCATGTAATATAGGATTGTTCCTAGGTGTCCAAATACTCAAGATTATACTGGACATTGTTTTCGTAAATCATCTGTGTCGTTGTTTACAGGCATGATGGTTGACGCTTTGACGCAATGGCAGGAAGCTATATAGAAGATTCCAAAGAAAATAAGAAGAAAGTGACCTCTAATATTTACTTGAGTGAAGTTAGACATAAAAGTTATCCATAAAAAATTAGCAACTAATGTATATATTTAACAAAAAAAAAAAAAAATCTGAGCGCTCGCTGTTACCAGATCAGATCAGAGTACATTTGTTTACCTTTGAACTTGTTCCTAACACGTTTGACAGATTCTTAGATGGGAGCAGAGATATCTGATTCAGAGCGAATCCTAACCTAATCTTATAGAGCATATAATATTAGTTATTTCAAATTTCAGAAGGGTGGATTAGAAAAACTAAGTTGAAAGAATAGTAATGAATAAAATGTTCTGTAAAGCAATAAAAATATAGAAAAATATCTAAGTTTAAATACTTAATTTGTTCAAGGAACGAAGCAAACAAATGTCATAGTTCCCGGAGTTAAAACATCTGAAACTAATAAACTAATTCAAACACACGTTTGCGCATTGGTAAAATCCCTAACTTAGTTTATGTTCTAAATTCGGAGGTGTTTCCGCGAAAATATCTAATAAGCTGCATGCCCACAAAAGAGAAGTGACGCGACGTGAAGCGAAGTAAAACGTTATTTTGATCTTGTGTTCATACATCTATCAGATTTAAAAGCCATTAGTATTAGCATTTTCTCCTCATCTTCAGTTGTTTTGTCCTAGTGCGCGGACGCAGGCTCAAAGTGACCGTTCGCTTCTCCTCGATGGGCGTACAGCTTTATGTTTCTACTCAGGACCAGATTAACCATAATGCCAAGTTTTCTGGCGGCACCCCAAAGAGTGCGAAATTTTGTAATCGAATTCCGTCATTCTATTCTATTTAGGAGGCACTGCATCTCCATCGGACAGAATTGGGAACGGGAAACGTAAGCTATAGACAGTATAATTGACTTATTTGCCCAAATGCAAAACCCTAGTCGTTTGGTACAATAGTACAAGAGGTCGGTGCGTTGAGAAGTTATTTTGACCCACTATGCTCAAACCAATGGTTTATTTAGTGTCATTAAGTCAAAGTGTGCTTACGCACTGTTGTAAAATCAAATGTTTATAGTGTCCTTCGTTATAATGTCCTAGAGTCTTTGGAAGTTGAGCCATATGGGAATGCATCTTAAAATTTATCTACCATCTCATTCTATCGTTTTGAATCATATCAGAATACTTATTGTCTTTATTTTTGTGGTTACCTAAGAGGTTTTCAGCAACTCCTTGAAGGCTGTCATTTAGCTTTTTCTTTACCAGGTATTTCATTGCTGAAGCAAAGGTGCGATTTTTAAATATTTTTATAAATTGTGGTTCATCAAAAACACCTTGCTGTAATTATTATTATTGTGATCTTATCCAAACGGCGTACGTTCTGGTCATTTTTGACGTTTTTAATTATCACGATACACTATCGTTACTATTTCGTATTTCAGCATAAGTAGCAAGGAGTCACAGTGAAGTATTAAAAATTGTCAAGATCAACATCGTTTGAATTAGATGAAAATAACAGCACTGTATAGTATTCAATACAGTATTTGTGTATTAAGCATTCAAGTAGAGAATACTTTTATTAGACGATATTCAATATTCGTATTCGTATTCCTTCCGTTTAGATACGTATTCAGGATTCAGTACCCGAACATAGTATTTATGAATAGTGAAAGTATATTATCAATTTAGAATATCCATGAATAGGTAATCAAGTACCTACTCGTGACCATTCTTAAAACATACAAGAAGCAATGCGTAGATTCCATCACAAGTAAACAATTTTACGTTGAGTAACATAAAGAACAATATATACACAATCTACTCTTTGATTACGGGCACTGGCGGACTAAACAGAACCCAAACAGCATAGTAAATATACGTTACACCAATGCACCTGTCACTGACGTCCTGTATTCATACCCATGTCTGCTGCAGTTACTGATTGACTCTAAGCATGTATTGCTTCCACTGTACCATATTGAACTTGGTCTGGTCTAAAAATATGGATAAACTGGTGAATGTTCTATTAGGTTTACATTTCAGTGATCCATATGTTATAATATACACATGCTTGTATGCATAATTCTTTACCTGCATAGTTTTGCAAATATCAAAACAAAATTCTAGTACCTACTGCGTATGATGGTAACTTTTCATGATCGAAGTATCGACGGAACACATAGCGCTTACTATTACGTAAGGCATTAATGAAATTAGAAAGGAGCTGAAATACTAACGAGCGGCGCCACTATTTCTCAGTCCAGCTCTGTTAAATATTCAAATTATAATTCATCTTTTAATGCATCTACATTTGTCCGATGTTTACTATGAAATGTTATCTTAATAAAAATATCGTAATAATATTAGACTAACATGAACCTTTTCCTACAGACTTGAGGCCAAAAGGACGAGGACGACCGCAGCGAATATTACTAGGCGTTTGGCCAGATGAACATATAAGAGGTGTTATTAGAGCAGTAGTCTTTCGAGATTCGCATCAGATCAAGGAAGAGCCGCATTTATCCACATATCCAAGGCTGCATGTAAGTGTCTACATATTTTTTCTAGTTCAAATAATTTGAGTAATAACTTTTATATAGTATATTTTTATTCCAAAAATTCTCTGAATTTGATAAATTATAAAATATCGTATTTAGATAAAATATCTTGGTGCTTTATTATTCAAATGTTAGAATTACAATGTCCTAATTTCTATTAATTTTTTAATTGATCATCAATCATTATCGAAAATAAGTGAAAGCTTATAGCGTATTTGTCAAATATCTTAGGGCATCTTCAGTTCATAAATAATTCAGTGATTCCAATGTTCATTAATATAATGATGACTCATCTTTAGCCTCTAATTACGCCTGGTTCAGTTAACAACAATATCTTTAAGCTTTTATATAATTTTTTAATTGAAACAAATTAAAATTATCGTTTACACATAATTCTAGCTATTGTAATTTACACATGCACTGTTAAAAGTCATTTAAGAAATTGGCGTACATGAAAATTCAAGCAAATTTGCGTAAATTAATTTGATACACAGTAGTTTTCTTAGTCAACACAGTTATTGTTTTAATTGTTATAACTAGATTATCGTACACATAGTGAAGTTTATGTGGGATATTTCTGAAATAAGTCGCTTCAAATGGATAAGAGAGAACGTGAAAATATCTTGCCCCTTCTCTTGAAACTAATGAACGGTTGGTAGGATTTCTTTGGGGAAAAATAGGTCGATTTTTAGTTTCGAAATAATCCTTTTAAGTTATCACGATTTATGTAGTATTTCCGGTTTTTCCTTAAAAAGACGTCACCTTTGTTATTTTAAATAGAACACTAATATTTTTGTTACAGATATTGAATCTAAGGTAAATTCTGAATAGATAAAATGGCGCAATCCATATTCAAAAAAAGAAAATCCTCTCGTTATCCTTGTTCTCATGGACGCAAAATTCGCGAAAATTCTTGCGAGGCGTTAAACAACATTTAGCCAATTTTGGCAACTACAACATTTTCTATCATTTTTATCAATTATCTGTCATTGACTGTCATGATATAATATTATATATAACTCGCGACAAGAATTCAGACGACTTACGTCATACGAACAAATGAATAATTCATTATATTTTCATCAAAATATTTAAGAAACTGCAACTGATAGTAATAAAACTATATACTACACTGAAAGTTTGCATTATATACTGCACTACATTTCAAACAATAATTGTTTTTAACGCGACCAAATATCGAAAATTACGTTGACAATAAAATCAAATGTGTAACGTCAGCCATGACGTAAGACGTTTGAATTCTTGACGCGAGATATATGAATATTATAAACTTAAGTTAAACTTAGTAACCCTACATAATGATGAAAATAGCGATAATTATTTCCATTCTGCGAAATTCGCGAAAAGTTGACACTTTTAATTAATAATTTAAATCAAAATCTGCGAAAGAGTGCAAAAACAGATTTTATTATTGTCAGGAGGTTCAGGAAGTACATACCGAACATTGACTCCATTAAATTAGTATTATTATTATTATTATTATTAAGGAACATTAAATCATACGTATTGTTAAATATTTTTTCCACGGTCGGGAGTAGAAATCACTTTCTGTGACATCAAAATTAAAACAGAAGTAGTCGATTATTCCCAAGGGAGTATAATGCTCCCAAGGGAGTTTACATTATGGAAAACGTTTTTCATGCAAAAAAAAAGAGATAACATTGAAATTATTTATTGACATTTAAATTAAATGTTACATTTGTACAATTTTCAAAATTAATATTAGAAGGAATATTACTTTCGCTTACATTTACAGTTTTTGTGATTGCGCTAGTAGTGGTACCTACTAAAACCTGATTAGCAATTTTGGTCTTATTTTCATTGGAGTTCTCGACATAACCCTCAGCGACTGTCGTTGATTTCCAACCAGCATGACGCTTTATTGTCGTGATATCCACACCAGCATCTGCCAGTAATGTCGCTGAAGATCTTCGTAACCAGTGACCAGTATAACATGCAGCATCAGGTAATTTTAAATACGAAGCTACTACACTCGGAATTTATCCCATGGTATTCTTGCCAACTGGCTGCTAACTACATTTTCCTGCTTTGTAGTACAAAAAAGGCGCTTATGCTTGACGTGGGGAGGACGAAGGGACAGGTATTTTCGAATCAATTGAAGTATATTTCCCACATCGGTAACCAGAAAGGTTCGTGGAATCTTTGTCTTAGTGTTTGGAATTTTTACAATCAAGGAAGAGCCTACATCCTCAATATCATCTACAGTTAAATTGACTAGTTCATCAGTTCGACAAGCTCCGGCAATCCCCAGAATTAATCCAACCTATAAAAAATCAAAATACTTAATAATTGAAATACCTAACAACAAAAGTAATCTTACCTTAATCATTAAGAATTCTTTGTCATCTGCACTTGATAGAAAACGGTCGATTTCACCCTTTGTCAATATTTTCAATTTTTTGGCTTGATATCCGTCACCGGTTCTTTTCAAAAATGCGATCAGCTTGGGGAATTTGCTTATATCTATGTTGTCGTAAATTGTCAAGCATGACTTAACCATAGAATATTGCGCCCATAATGTGGAAGACTTGTAATTCTTTGCATTTTCACTGAAGTATGCCAACAAAACATTCTCGCTGTATACTTAAACATTTTTCTCGGCGCACCACTTTTTGAACCGATTGTAGGCTATATCGTATAAAGATCTTGACTTCGTAGGCAGCAAATTGCTTATTGCAATATTTGCAGCCTCCACAATCTCTTCCGCCTCACAATTATTCATTGTGCACTAAACAAACTTTAAACTAAACCAAACTAGCACCTTAATTTGACAATTCTTTTTGTTTGTTTATTTTGTAGTTATGACAATAACTCAACGACTACTAAATAAATGCTCAAATCCGAATACAATAATTCTGGTGCTACTTACTTCATAATGACAAAATATGTGTTTTTAAGTTAATGAGACCGTGGAAAAAATAGTATATACCATTCGGGACAGATGCTATTTTGTCCTCGGTGCATTGTAGCCCTCGGGCTTCAAATTGCACCTCTGCCAAAATAACGCATTTCTCTCCCTTATAGATAATGTACTAGTATTCAGTCTAACGACAGGTTTTTCTTCTTTTGAACGATCTGTCAAATTTAACAGTCATTGTGCCATATCATCTAATTCATAATTTATCTTAGATTCGATATCTATAACAAAAACGTAACGTCATTTCTGGGAAAACCGGAAGTACCATATAAATGTTGGTGATTTAAAAGGAGGTTATATCTTAAATAAAAATCGACCAGTTTTTTCCCGGTGACATCCTACCAACCGTTTACCAGTTTCCAGAGAGGGGCAAGACTTTATCGCCGCACCGTATAATTTTCATTGAGCAAACTGCTGTAACCTAAAGTGTCATATGTTCAAGACACTAAATCCAAAATTGATACGCAAACCTTCAGCAGTCCCTGCATTGCACACTTGCATTGTAATAAGTAGGTGTATCAACTCGCAGTATACGCGATATTAATGGCAAAGTGAGGGTTTCAAATACGACTTATGTTACTGCACTCATCCGTTGACTGCAAATGGTTTCCAGCTGCATGTAGAATTTTTCGGCAGTAAGTGGTATAATAACCAAATTATGAGCAATTTTTGTAGAATTATTTCTATTATTTTTAATATTAATTTCAATTCCATCGGTGCTACAATGTTTTCTATCTGAAACTTTAAAATAAGTAATACTGCAACAGAGCCGATTTCAAAAGGTTTGATATTTCTTTTAACTTGGAAATATGACATTTTGGGTGCAAGATTCCATGCTGCTTAATGAAACTGTATATTTTAGAATCTAATATTTATGATTTTTATATCTACAAAGACATATACACTAGCTGAAAAAATTAAGGGATCAAAAAAAAATCTCAATTTTTTGCGATTTTTCAAATGGCTGTATTTTTGGTAAAAATGGTCGTATGTGAGTGGAAAAAAGCAATTTGAAGCTTGAAGTGTCTAGTTTATGGATCTTGCGATAAAAAAAAATTCCAAGCAACAATTATCGCAAAATCCTAATGAATATCATGGATAGAAAAATTTTCGAAATTTTTTGCACTCTTATTTTTAGTGTACGGACTTCAAAAAAAATTTTTCAACTTAACTACTATATGGATTGGATAGGTTGTTCATTTAGCTTCAATATCTTTTTTTGTCGGCCTCGATACGACCATTCCTCGCTGAGCCTTTGAATGAAAATGCATAATTTTCTCTTTTCTCAGCAATATCTCAGGAACCAATGGTCGCTCAGAAAATGGAAGAGGGGTTTCGGAAATTTGGATCCATTCTCTGCAATGTTCTGGCATGTTTTTTCAGGAAACAATTTTTTTTTCATTCTTAACATGACTGAAAAATTTCGAAAAACAGGACTTTTTGAGGTCTTTCAGAAAATCACGTGTCACATTGAGAATATTGGGAATAATGACTAATGTTAAGTGTGCATCTTATAGACCATTGTACCCTCAAAAGCCCTACAAAGTTTCAACCTGATCCATCAAGCCGTTTTATTGTTTCATTCGATTGAATTTTTGAAAAAATTTTTTTTTTTATTTCTCCTAATTTTTTTCGACATTTTTATTGTGGAAAGCGTTTAAGTCATGAAAAAAATTTTTTTTTTGAAAAATAGAAGAAAAAATGTTGAAACCAGACCCGTTTCAATCTCCATGGTAGTGACGGACGTTCTCTCGTTTGGCATCGGCGTGGAGAGCGTTTCAGGCAAAACTTTGTTCGTCGGGTTGTGGCTTACGGCGGTGGATCGGTCATGGTTTGGGTCGGTGTTTCGTGAAATTGGAGGACACCTTTGGTAATTGTACGCGGAAATTTGACCGCGAGGCGCTATATTGACCAAATTTTAAGGCCAATTGTTCTGCCCTGCCGGCAATACCTGAGATCATTTGTTTTGATGCAGGATAACGCACGCCCACACACGGCCAATGTCACCAGACGCTTTTTTCAACGATATGGCAACACTTTGCTGCAACATCCGCCAATGAGTTCAGATCCAAAAGAGAAAATGACGCATTTTCATTTAAAGGCTGATAACTCAGCGAGGAATCGAGGCCAACAAAAAAAGAAATTGAAGCTAAATGAACAACCTATCCAATCCATATAGTGGTTAGGTTCATAATTTTTTTTTTCGTACCCTAAAAATAAGAGTGCAAAAAATTTCGAACAATTTTCTTTCTAGACACTTCAAGCTTCAAATTGCTTTTTCTTACTCACATACGACCATTTTTACCAAAGATACAGTCATTTGAAGAATCGCAAAAAAATGAGATTTTTTTTTGTTTCCTTAATTTTTTCCGCTAGTGTAGTTGCGTATACAGGTTCATTAATTTTACATTAACTTAGTAAGTTCAAATGTAGTCGCTAGCATAAATTATTTGTACTTTTAGGATGGAGTAACAATACAAAGTTATCAGAACCAGAATTCATGTAGCAATGGATCAGATCCGAACAACGTATCTCCTGGAGCTGCCGCCGCCGCCGCTGTGGCTGCCGTGGCTCAAGGCTTGAGACAGCAGATGTGCAGCATGGTAGCTGCAGCACACAGTCAAAGTACAGCACATGATACGAATCCTGTAGCTAGTTTAGTAAATTCTCTCGCATTAGCTGGTCATTGCGGAAGTATGACGATGCCCAGTAATGGGGCACCTCCCATGAGTATGAGTCACATAGCTTCCATGCGTAGCATGAGCAGTCCTGCAGGGAGCATACAAGACTTAAGGATAAGTCCTGCAGAATCTGCACTAGATAGTCCCATATCTTCTCCACTAGGTTTAACAGTGTCAAGTTCCATGGAGCCGGCCATTAATATGAACATTGGTAATAACATGGACGTCGGCATTGGTGTGTCAGGAATGACATACAAACCCGCAAGGTCATTCACTTCTCCCAGGCCTGAAAATCTCTTCCAAGAAGACATTGACGATTTGGTCAAGCCAATGCATTCTTCCACTCCACGTCCAAAAGACAGTATGGCTACCATAAAAATGGAGCCTCTAGCAGAGTGTCGTGGCGAATGAACCGAGACAATGTTACAATGTAATGTGATAAATTATTATTAGTTTTAGGGAAAAAGTAACCCTACACATTTTATTTATATTGTTAAAAAATTGAATTTTAGTGTGTAGTATATTTTGGACAATTTTATATAATTTATCTAGAAGCCAAAGTTTCGGCCAGTTCTATAAAAGACTGTTGTGTATATGTATACTATTATTCTAAATTCAAAATTAGTAATCGATTTATTGTAGTGGATTGAAATCACATTAGCAGGGAAAAGATATCAACATTCCCCATTCGCTTTACGACAATCTGTTTTTGGAATCCAGATAATAACTTTGTAGTTTATATCTGGTTAGGGATTTTGTAGTCATGGTGAAGTTGTGCTTTAATATCCTATGACACTGGCATTATTGTATTCAGACCCCTTGAGTGTAAAGATTAAAACAAAATTATGATGATATTCTAAATAGATATTCTATCCAGGCACCTGTACACACATACAAATTTATTTTAATTAATGTTTCAAGTGAATTACATTACAAATAGCATATATCTGTAAATGCACAAAGTGTGTTTATAAAATGGACTTAATGATGAATCTGTGATATTATGAAGGACTTATAAGTTGTGCCTGTTTTAATTTGTTAAAATGGCTAACTTATTCAAAATTTCACTTGAGGCCCTATTTTGCAGTGCATCTGAAATATTTTAGTAAAATGTATAACTATAACTAATATTGATTAGTTAATATTACAAGGACTGCAATTACAAAAACACAGAAAATTAACAGGCATTATTTAACATATATTTGTTAAAATTCTATATTTATTTGCTTCAGTATTGTTAATGGAAAATTATTATTTAGAAATACCTACACTGATATATTATAGAATTATGGAACATTACTGTTGTGTAACGCATTTAAGTTACAGTTCTATAATTAATTTTTTAAGAAAACCAAAAAAGTTCAATTTTTATTTTAGTGCCTAGCTGCTATTATGTAAAAAACGATTTAATTATTTTTTTTTAGCAATTTCAGCAAGAGTGTAGCTGGTTTTTAGTTTTATGTGTGATTTTCTAGTGAAATTTATTTTTGCAGGAGTGGTTTGATAAATAAATTAATTTGATCTAAAAAACAATAATTGTTTTCAATTAAGTACTTTACTATTTGATATTCCTCTGTAGTTTGACCCATAAAAATGTTCCCAAAACTGTTTCCTTCTAAGAATTCTCAAAATACTCATTTACGCTCTCGTTCATGTTTTCATTTAACCAGAGATTGTTCAGTTGCTAAATATTGCGATACAAGAAAACTATTCTGGCTATGACATAATATTTTCTATTAATGATTTTACGTTTCTTCAAATATCGATTAATATAATTATTTTGATGTCACAAACCACTGGGCACCATTACAAAACAGTCTTTGCTTCTTTTAATTTATTTCTTGTTCATTGTCTAGTTTATCGTTTTTGTTTCAATGAGATGAACCTGTGCTTCATCCACTGTCACAGAATGTAGTTAAAATATTCGTTACATTCTTCTTATACATATCCAATCATTCGAATGACGTTGGATTCAAATCTGTTTTTACTGTGGCATGACCCGATATACGAGGTTTGATCAATAAGTACTCACGTTTAAAGATATATATATAAAATGCCACCTGTCTTCAAACACGGGTACTTATTGATCTTCCCTCATACCTCTGACACATAGTTGTTTCATATACAATTCATTACGCAAAATGGCTAACTCTCAAATGGTTTTGTACATGAGTGGCCCAGTGTAGGAAAAATCTTTTTAAGAATTTCATTTGCTGATTTCTCTTCTAAATTGGCTGGTGCTTTATAACCTGCTATAAACTGTTAGAGATGGGTCATTTCTAAGTTTCTATATTGGAACATTTGCAAAATGGAAACTTTCTAGAAAGAGAAGAATTCTGTTCGGAAAACGAAGTGGTAGAAAATATTTTTGGGTTCTTTTGGAAAGTTTTCAAGGAAATATTCTCTGGGAATGTTTATAGAAACATTCCTGAAGCATATTTTGCAAATATTTCCAAAAAAATATATTCCTGTGAATTTCCCATATGATATTCAACAATAAAATAGCTCTTAAAGTTAAGTACGCAGATCACACTAAGTTATTTGTCAAACCACCTAGATTTAAATAAGAGAACATTGGTATCTTAAAAAAATACTTGCATTTATTAGGTTTCCTTTTGCATATTTATATAATGATTGTTTCTATAGAAATATATTTTATCCAAATAAGAATTTATAATATAATATAGTAGCATATTATAACAAATATTATAATTTCTAAATTAACGTTGGTCTGAAGTATTATTAATGAAACACGTAAATTTCTTTTAGCTAAAGTGATTTAAATATCTAAAAAATGAAAAAATAAAGTAATAGCTACTTGAAAATAAATTTTAAATATGTGAAAAGAGTGAAGACTGACTCCAAATTAATTTATTTTTTAAAAATGTTTCCTATATCGGGCTTTGCAAGATTGCTAAAATTTTGAAAATGTTTATATATTAATGATTGTGAATCATCAAATGTAATTTACTCATTTTTTAGTGCAATTTAAAACAGTTTTGTAGTTCACTTGATGAAATTCATCGTTTAGTATTATTTCTTGTTTTAATATATTATTAAATATTTATGTTTTCTTCTTGTATATTTTAGTTTTAGGTGTACAGATGCATTAGATATTTATCTTCATATTTAATAATAGCAAATTCTCATGTTAACATACTAGAATTTTATTTTACTAAAAAAAAAAATATTGTAAAAAAATACACCAAAGTTGTTTCATAGTATGAAAAAACATGTAGGTACAAAGATATAAATAAACTTATGTATGTGCGTATTACATCATATATTTTACAATACTAGCCCCTACATACTAGCCACTGTGTTGTTTCAGTGCAATAACGTTTTTCCAATTTTTAGTTCATCGAGTATAATAATTATTTAACTTATTTGAAAAGGTCAGTGATTATCAGTATTTTATTGTAGTCTTGCTGGTCTCGTTAAATTATTATTTTATTTATTTAGTACATATTGTAATTACATCAGATGTATAGGTATTTTAATCATATGGATATAAGCTTTGTTAATTTCTGCCATTAGCTTCTGCATCTTCAAATAATCCGGGTCCTCTCAGGCATTTCCTTTTGCCAGCATATTATGTAAATAGAAATATAATCAAAAATGCATGGAACTTCATTAGCCCATTACGAACAAATATACAAAGTCATAGGATGGTATATTAAGCAGCGGAAATGCGTGAGAGCCCCAGTCCAGTAAAGTTTGTACATGATAAGAAGCTATAATTCCATGAACTGTAGCAATGCCAAATGTATCATATATGTTATGATGTAGTAACAATAATAGTGAAAATAGGTGTTGTGTATGTACAAAGTGTAGTGGAACTCGAACGTAAAAATGACTTAAGTGTTGCGCAACGTTGAAAGTTGCGACTCAGTTCACCATAAGTAGCACATACATTAAAACCACAGACATTTATTCTTTCATATTAGTTTTAGGAGAAGTCACGGAGCCAACATAAAAATATTTTTGTGATTTGTTTAGAATATAGGATATGAAATAATGTACAAAATTTATATAAATCTTGTAAATGTAGAAAGAAAATATTACAATTTAAATGAAATTATAAATGCCTTCCTGCCATTTATGGGTCTACCACGCTTGTTTGTCTTTATGCATGTTGCGAAGTGATAAATATTTTCAAAAAGTGGCCTTTTATTATCTACTTTGGATGTTATATGCAAAGTCTTGGATATCTATTTCTCTAACTTTTATTCATTAGTAGTGATCTTATGTTTAACGACTAGGCTTAATGTGTTCAAAAATGAAGTAGTAAGTGCCTTCCAAAACTATGACCACTTATGTCATCCGAGATACTAAATTTTTAACAAAATTGTGCATTTTGATGTGTTTTAGTATGGTATCACCCTGAATGGCATGTTCTTTTTCATATCTCTGTAAATTACATTTATATAAACTTTATTATGTAAGCAAAAATAATGTGAGATTGGCATTTTTAGATTTTTAGACATGTAATTACCCAAAATTCAGGTAAAAGCTTTATTTTAATGTATACTATAAATATAGTTCGATGTTAGTTCAAATATAACATAGCATAACCTACCTAAAGTTATGATAAATAGCCTCTTTAGTCAGTATGCAATAATTATTATTCATTCAAGTTGTGCTACTCGTAGAGACAGTCTGAGATTAAATGCAATGGTCCAGTTATACACAGGATAAGTTGTTATTGATATACATGTGCAGTTTACTTTGTATTATTTTTATATGACTTAATTTATTCAACTCTTAAGTTTCTCTTTGTTTGAACTTATGCACATCATTATTTTATGTCTGTATGGTAAATAAAAATGTAAAAACTGAAAATGGCATTACTTTGTTTATTATAATTCCTGTTTAACCAGATTCCTCATATTCAAAATTATTGGAATGATTACCACGAATAAGGCAACGTCTAAAGGGTCTTCCAATAAGGATGTCCTATTTGGTTCGATGATAGCATCATATTTGGCATGTGTTTACAGTTAATGGGATCATTTCATAAATTCATTAAAACATAGTATTATACATCTTTATGCAGATGATATGCAAATATATTATTCATTCTCTCCTACTGAGATAGATGATGCTTCCGCACATATAAGTAATGATCTAAATGATTTTGTAAATGAGGCTAAGGCACACTGTCTCTTAATACTTAATAAAAGTCTAATGTCATCATATTTGGTGCCAAGAAACGGCGTTTTGCTGTGCAAACTCAAATAAATATTAATATAGAAGGGTCCCTTTTAGCAAAATTGGATAAAGTCAAAAGTCTTGGTGTAATTATTGATACACATCTTAGATTTAGAAAATATATACATAATATACTGAAGGGTTATTTGGTGTTAAAAGTGATATATATTAACATACATTTTATACCTGTAGAAACCAAAATCATCATCACCATCTTTGTGGAAGTTTAATTCTGTCATTATTAAATTATACTGGTTTTGTATGGGCCTTGCATTAATGCATTATGTAAACGTAAAATTAGAACTCCAAGAAGTGAAATGGCTTAATATGGAAAACAGACAATTGCTCCATGCAGCTTGGTTTATATCATACAATTAATTGTCTTATATAAATCTCCACCTTATTTATATAATATTAAATTTAGAACAGACATAAATACAATTAATATTAGATATAAAGGTGTTCTAACTTCTCCACAATGTAAAATATAACTAAAATAAATAAAGCATCGACGTCGTTAGGATTGCGATTTTTATTTCAATTATGGAAAATTCAAATATTGAAGGTGTTATTAGAGACACTAAATTTATTCTTGATTTTTAGTTAATTTTAAATTCTTAGGTACATATACCTACTCACCTTTAAAATGAGTCAATACACCTACATATTAAGTAGGTCAGTTATTAGTGTTTTTAATATTGAGTTTATAAATTGCTCAGTTTTTGGTTTTACAAGGTGGCCCAATAAAGGAAATCAATCTACTAAATTATAATAAAGCTACTGATTTAGTATGCAATTAAAATTGGAATAAGAATATTTATATAGTTATTGTACGAAATTCTCTTTTAGTTTAAGACATTTATATATTTTTCTTTTAATTTAAACGTAAGTTGCACTGCATCGTTTCTGAAGCAGTCTCCTGAAGGTCTTAAATAGAATAATTTTTTAGACATTTTATACAGTTTAAAGATTTTTTTGCACATCCTGCATAATTAGTAACTAAACTTTAAATTAACTAAAATTTGTAAAGGCTAGATAATATGTATACACCTATAACAAAGCAAATGTTTTTTGTCGTAGTTATACTTACATAAAACTTTTTTTTAGAAACTAAAACACTTTATTTTTAATTTCGCAACATAATAAATTTTTATTTTTTAGTTACTTAAGTACCTATCTAGATTATTTGAAAAACCTATGTGCTATTAACGATTTTATTTTAGAATTTACTGTTGAATCTTTACACCTCTCATTTCAGCAATTACAAATTGCTGATTTGTATTAAAATATCCCATCATCATAATTAAATCTACCATCGGCAGATTAGACAAATATACTTTTAAAAAGCATGCTGTGAATTTTAAAAGTAGTTAGCTTTTGCTAATATGTTTTAATGTATGTAACACAGAAAGGCCCTAGCTTCAGTTTGAGGTGGAGGAGCTCCAAAAAGCTGTAGGAGGCAGTGATGTCACGACTCACGAGTGTTTAATTCCAATTTGACCTCGTATAATTCTAAAACTAGTTATCAAATCGATTTAAAATTTTCTGGGTTTACAGTAAATTATAAATTCTTCATAAAAATTAAGCAAGTAGTGTAATATGAAGTTTGATCTAGTGCTTCTACTGTAATAAACTCTCATGGACAATTACACCATTTCTCATAGCATACAAATAATTGATAAAATGTAATATGAAAATACTAAAACCATTAATGGTGAAAATAACGGAAAATGATATCTACGTATTTGTGATCTGGACTGAATAATATGAATTTTAGAGTCAATTGGTTTCAATAAGAGAGTTACGATATAGACCATGCATACTCTGCATGAAATCATTACTTTGTTAAGGAAAATATTTGAAGGTGTCGTAATTTTATATGGTGGTGATGTTTGCCACCAAAGCCCGACGATTGAATGGCATTAGATATTTTGTTATGTGGCTATCAAAATCTCTACACATATACCTTAAATAACTGTAAATTTTAAAAATAAAATGTTATTTTCTTATAATAAGATGAGGTACTGATAAATATTTACCAGCTTTATGGGATGTACTTTCGAGAACAAGACATCTTGACTTTACTCTATTAGTCGAACCGTGAGGGTCATTTGCCTGACATCGTTTTTCAGTCACACACAAATTAAGAAATAAATACAACAATATCGTGTATATATTTCGTTTTATTTCAAATGACAAGTGAGACACCCTATTGAAAGACCCTTTATTTGGAAATTATATAAAAATGAAATATGTAACGTGTAAATATTATATTGCTTAAGACTCGCCGATTACTTAGCAATAACTATAACGTTAAAAAATATATAAAAATCATTACTACGTTGTGAAAATATATCTTCTATCAGATCGATACAGGTGGGTTTATTGGCTTCTTAACTTTCATATTTTTAAGTTTGAAGATTACGAACACCTATAAATCAGATATTATTAGTGATATTAAACTGTATTTTGTTTTATATATATTTTTTATATTTTCAAAAATAACGGCATATTTTAAAATACAACTACCCTATTTTATATTTGATAGAATTATTCTTCAGGATTAGTTATACGAAGGTTGAGGAGTCTACCTAATGGTATGGAAGATATGACCATTGGAAATTCTAAAACACTTATGTGTATGCCCTTTAACAAATATTGGGAAACATTGGTTTACCTCCCTATGTTTTCAAATTATATTATATAGTTTATTATTATTACGTTTATATAGGAACTGAATATTTCAAATTCCATGAAGTAAATCAATACAGCAACACAATATATACTTTAATCATAGGCAACCAATTATACAGCGCGGCCCATTGGAAATATTCCTATGATTTGACAACTGAATTTTCAATTTGCATGGTTAGTAAAGAAGTAGCCATACTTGTTTTTCTCTTAATACTTCATAAATATGTTTTTTAACTGTCCCAGCATCTTTTAACATGAAAATTATTTGTTGCAGTAGAAACATATTTTCGCTGTCGCTGTAGGAAATGTAATTTTTTATGTACATCTGGAAATTTGCTAAGAAAAACAACATTTTTTACAATTTTGTCATATTTTTAGTTGGTGATCAAAACATTAGAATGGACCGTAAGAGAATTTTTCGTGGATGGCTAACTTTAATTTAGGAACTTTTAGCATTTTAACGTTGTAGTGCCGCACTGCTACAATCTGTCAAAATCGCCATGTTTTAATTGCAGCATAAAGTGGAGGTGATTGATTATCAGGAATGTTGTTATTAAATTTATATATTTACAAAGGTATTTTGAACGTATTTGGATTACACTGCATCCCTTTTTGGTTGTCGTTTCGTTTCCCTCTTTAATTTATTTATTGTTGTAAAGAATGTTAGTTGTTTTTATTTGTTCCTCCTACTGGCTCATATTACCAAAATTTGCTTAATATTCAAAATTTAGATATTAAGCGTTTTCTTTCCAGTTAGTTTACCAGTTTATTGTTTTAACCTTAAAGTGTACTGAATAGACTTGGTTTGTGTTCTATATTTAGATTAGTTTTAGTTCATTTAGGTACTGATATTGGTATTCAGTTTGATGGTTAAAGAAAAATGAGTATTCGTGTTTTAGAATGATATCCGAGGTGATGGCTAATGGAACTAAAGAAAAATGGGACCCAGGTGAGCCCAGAGTGCATTGGATATTGTTTTATTTTGTTTGCACTTTAAGTTTCGTTGAACTTATTAAAGTTATCTTTAGCAGGCTTCTTATGGTTTGTTTGTAACACAAATTTGGTATTGATTGCAGTTAATTAACTTAAATAGTGTGTATGAATTTGCATTGTTTGGGTTCTTCTAGATGTAAGAGTGTATTTTGAAGATATGTATTAATTTTTTTTATAATTACTTAAATACTGGATCATGCAGTAGGTAGGTATTAGGAGTCAAATCCTTAACAATAATGTTTACTGATTTCAGAATTATGCAAGAATAATATTTGTACATTTATCCACTCCACTTACCTTATTAGCTAGGTATAGTTGATTTTATTTGCAACTCAATATTTTCATTAACTAAGCGCATGACTTTATGTGAGTCCATCAATCCAAATAAGTTATATGTATTATGGCTGTGATACCATCACGCTGTTGAAATTAAGGGTAATATGAGCACATATTTAAGTATAATGCAGTTAAATAATAAAGTATCATAGTTATTCCTCCAATACTTTAGTCAAAAATCAGTTATGCGTCTGTGTTCATGTAGTACTTACTAATAAACATAAAAGTGCACCTAAGTGATATGCGACTAAAATATGTTGCTATATGTTTCAGTATAATAGAATGAAAAATTGATACTGTTAGCAACAGTATTTTTTTTATCTGCTAAGTATTCCCATGCTGTTTCATTGATCTCAATAGTCATAAAAAAACTTTAGAATAAAATAAGAAAACAAACTGTTCCAAAGCAACTTACTAATCTGTTACAAAGAATTCAGTTTTATTATTTTTTTATTTCCTATTGTTTTGTTCATATTTAATGTTAACTTATATTTGTATAAAATTTCTGTAGTGTAATAAATTCCTGTTATTTTTTAACTGTAAGGATTAAGAAAAAATTAACTGAATTAGCAATGAAACAGTAATTAACAGAAGAAAATATCATTTGGTACCAAAACGGACCTGTTTTGCCATTTCTGAGCAAATCAGTAAGCAGATTTTGAAGTACTTAACAGGTGATTTTTTTTGTAAATAGATCAAGCATAATGTAGATACACAAAAAATATTCTGTAATACAAGGTCATGAATAAAATAAAAATATATGTATATTTTTGTATGAATGAAAACATTGTAGAGTTCTGTGATACAAGGTGTCCAGAAAGTTGTGGTAAAAAATGTAGGGCATGCAGGAGGATTCAAAATAATGTTACTGCTTCATATGCATTTTTGTTCTATCTGACTTCCTTCCGGATATACAGGGCTTTTAAGTAAGAAGTTAAATATTGAATTTCAGTCAGAATTTCTAAACCGTTACTTTGGCAACCTCGAAATTTGGGTTATAGTACCTAGTAACTTACAGTAATGCAACTTTCACTATTTAAATTAGAATTAGATATGCCTGGAAAGACTAATTTTATTATTAAAATAAATTATTAAATATTGAAATTCAATATTTAACTTCTCACTTGGAAGCCCTGTATATTCACAAGGAAATCAGGACAAAATTGTGTATAAAGTACTGACGTTATTGTGACTCTACTTGTACGTATTCCCTATCATTTTCGATCACTAGTTTCTGGTCACCTTGTATAGGTGCAGATTGAGAATAATTTTGAAAAAGCAAAGTAAGCTTCATCTTAGATATTGAATAAGGTATAAAAATAAAGATTATAGATACAGTTGTGTTTTATATAGAGAATGGTACATATCACTTAGTGTAAGGTCACCCATAAAGTAAATCACTAGTGTGAAATAGCCCACAAAAGGTAATGAATAGTCACAGGCGTTCGACGGCTTACAATTAGTACAAATAACAAAAAATTATCATTTATAAAAACTAACAATACAGGGTTCCGAAAGTAAAGGTAAATATTTCACAGAGGGATAAAAGTTACCATAATTTTTTTTGTGATTTGCTTTTAAATACTTTTGACTAAAAAAAAATCAAATTTCAGAATGTTTTATTAAAATACAGTACTCTTAGTTTATATTGATAAAATGCTCCATTTCATAGTAAAATCCGTTTAAAAATAATGGGGCGCTTGAAATAGTGTTTTCTACAAATACAAGTAATTTAGACATTTAAGAACTGAATAAATTTTAGCAAATAACAAAAATGTTATCTCATGTCACCTGTGAATGTTCAAAGGTACCGAAGTAAAATCAATATATAACGTCAAAATGCGATCTATCCAGCAAATTTTTAGGTACTGAAATCTTTCAAAATACGTATTTTTTAAATTCAACCTAAAAAACATCACAAATTTGATCATTTTACGGCGAGAAATACGGCGACCTTAATGGCACACCCATAATAAATATTTTCTGTCATAGCTGGTTGTAAAAAAACAAAAATGCATTTGTAGTCATTTGCATTGACAATTGAAGGGTGGAGAAGCTAGAGAGCCTAGTGCCAAAAATATAATTTTACAGGGCAGCGAATTTTAAGTTTTGGCACTTAGGTCCCCTATCTTTAGGTGAGCGTGCTAAGAAGGTTTAAAATTGAAGGGCCTAAGTACCATTTTAATTATTGGGCATTTCACACAATAAATTGCCAAGTTAAAAAATTTAATTCTCGACAATTTTACATAAAAAATACATTATGTATTAATACATTATGTATCAATACTGTTTTGTATTTATACTGTTTTGCATTAATACTATTTTGTATTATTACTGTTTTTGTATTAATACTGTTTTGCGTCGTTGGCACTGCCTGCCTGGAGATAAGTCCCCTGTCATTTTTATACGTATGTATTGACGATTTATATAGGAGTATGGACTTAGGTTTCTTATGTGACACTGATATCAGTAAGTAGGTCTGTTTTACGCGAAGAAGATCAAATCTTGATTTTTGGCACTTAGGCTCTCTAGCTTTTCCACCCTTCAATTTAGTTACTTTTTGTTAATTGTTATTAGTCGAAAATGCAACATTTGACCAATGTATATGTAGCAGATATTCACTATTTATGGTATTTCGTAAACTACTTCCTCAGCGTAGGGTGCTTAACCGCAAAGTATTTGATAATGTACCTAGGTAGGTATATATTTTTTTGTCATGGAAGTATTCAGCGTACTCGTGGGTAAGGGAGATCTCAGTGTCCAAACCTAACTATTATAGATTACTTTCTGTGGGGTAAGATGAAGGATATCGTTTACGTTACAGAAATAAATTATGTCTTTTTGTTTGTCTATTGTAATTCATTTTCGGAGAATTGCAATAGAGGATTCATTTGGCAGAGAACCAAATCAGACAAGTTTTTAGATATTTTCGAGCAATTCGACGTCGAGATAGGAAATGTATACATGCAGCAAAATGGAAACCGTTTTGAGGAGCAGTGGTTTTGAATTATTTTTATAAATTTATTGCATTACTATCCATAACTAATAATTTCAAATAATAATAATAATTAATGTGCTTAATTGGATCTCCTAATAGGCCATCGACCTAGATCCTTCAGCCTCATAATTTCAAATTATATTTATTTTGATTTACTTCGTCAAATAATAATTTACTAAAAATTTCTCCGAAAATAACAATTGCTAAAAAGTAACTAATTGAACTACCTATCAATGCAAAAGACCTCAAATTCATTTTTGCAATAGCTGGTACAATAGAAAATAAAGGTTTTATAAAAAAATTGAGCATTTTATCAATATGAGCCTAGAGTACATTTATTTACAGAAAATTCTGAAATTTCATATTTTCCAGTCAAAAAAGTCGAAAAAGTCTAAATTCAAACAAGTTATGGTAAATTTTTACCCCACTTCCTCCTAGGTCCGCGACTATAGACAAAATTTAGAAATGGTTACCAAATTTGATAAATTTATCTCAATCGGTTTCGGAGTTATTTAGAATAAATCATCAGAGTGGTCCCTAAGTAGCTATGACTTCCTTAGGAACAATTTTTGGACCCGTTTATATGAAGAAAAAGTAATCTTTTTCAACATAGAACACCCTGGAGAAATTTTGGCTTCTAATTTCAGGACACCTCGGCAACACCAAAATAAAGCTAGTTTTAAAATTAATTTCATGGAGACGTAAGATCTGTAAGGGTGGTTTCCTTCAACCTTCATTCGAATACATTTATAACACGGCTTTCAGAAACATGAATTTGTAAATTTTTTTATCGAAAAGTCAAAATCGAGCTGTATTCTAACATAACACTAATTTCATTGACTTGGAACCCTAAAATATACCGGGTGGTCAACTTTCGAAAGCGGAAACTTTAGAGACAGACAGAGAACCACACAATAATATCAGTTTGTATTATAAACTATATTCGAAAAAAGCTTCGTTACAAAAATACAGCGTGTCAAAATTTTTATCAAAAGTTTCAAATTTATTATTATTTTCAAAACTGCTTTAGATATTTAAATGAAATTTGGACCCTTTCAATAGGTAATGTAGATATATATTTTTACGTAAAAAATATTATTTTTCTTCCACCAGTGGCGTGCGTACGGGCAGATTTTCGGGAAATTTTAATGAAAAAATTGTACGCCAATGTTTTTTTTAGAAACAAAAACTATTTATAGAATCCTTGTTCAATTTACAACAGAAAGGCTTCTTACTTTTTTTCGTTTGACACCGTTTGTCAGTAAAAAATAAAAATTCTTTAAGCAACTGGAATTCAAACAAATATTAATCTGTCGTAGTAGGCCATGAAACAAAAAAGACTACTACTGTCAGAGTTTTTGCATTTTATAATGACAGTTAATTGAATTGTGTCACGTAATTTAATTTCGAGTTAACATTGTTATTAGAGTGTTGTATAAAGCTTCATTCACATAAGATTAGTGGGGTTGCATTGGTACTGCAGAAAATTTATTAAAAAGGGCGCCGTATTCTTGAAATAGTGTTTTCTACAAAATACAAATAATTTTAGACATTTAATAACTGAATAATCTAGGGTTTAGCAAATAATAGGAATGTTAACTCATCCCACCTGCAAATATTCAAAGATACTGAAGTAAAACGGCGAGAAATACGGGTGACTTTTGTAACGTTAAGATAAACTTAACAGTAACGCCTTTGTACTGCAGTTGTATGGCAGAAGCTAAAAGCATTTTAGCTTTTACCAATCCTTTTCCAACAATCATACAAGGACCAATCAGAAAACTGTTTTTTGACACTAAACAGAAGATTCACATTTTTGCAGGTTAAGTTTTTAAATTAGATTCTAATTTAGATATTTAGTTTAGAATTGATTTGTTTCTAAAAAAATGGATGAAGAAGACTGTTTGGTTTAGAAACAGTTACTTTTGCTGCTCTTATTCGCAGCGACGTCAATATGTATAAAAACTATACATGCAAAAAAAAAATGAAAAGAAGAACTCGGAGATGGTGGGTGCGACCTATTAACCGCAGATAGCACATGCAAGGTGATTTCTATAATTTATATAAAGAAATGCGAAAAGAGAATGCCGATTATTTTTTCATTTCACCCGAATGACAGTGGCAGTGTTTGATGACTTGCTGAAATTAGTGGGGCCTCATTTAACCCACAGTATACTAGTATACTGTGATTTAACCAAACATTCAAATAGACCATCTATTCCTGCAGATTGTAGGCTTATATTTTATCTAGGGTAGGCTTTTAATTACTATTCGGCAAATGATAAAAACCAACAATTTCCGTAGATAGGGACGTAGTTGACAAAAGATAAACATAATCTCTCTGAAGATCAAGAATCTTGAGTTTTTGCATGTCTCCACTTACAGCGGAAAAATTCCCCAACTTCTTAAGTCTACAGTAATTTTATGTAAACAGAGTAAATAATATTTAACACCATACAATTACAATACAACAGTACAACTGCAGTGCCATTGCACTAACGTTTATCTGAACGTTACTTAAGTATCGAATATAGTTTATAATACAAACTGATATTATTTTGTGGTTCTCTGTCTGCCTCTAAAGTTTCCGCTTTCGAAAGTGGACCACCCGGTATATAACTCGACAAAAATTCGAATTTATGAATTGGCTACAGTTTTGACGTATTTATAATTAGTTTAAATCATAGTCGAGTTATAGATAATTATTTTCACAATATGGGTTGCCAAAACCGTCCTTCTAGGGCTTGCGATCGTATATGTTGAAATCGATGGTGTTTTTCTGTACAATATTGAGTTTACCTCAAAAAGCGAATTTTTTGTTATTTAAGATCTTATAAAATAAAAGTCTTATTTGTCTAAATTGTAATACGTCATACGTTTAGTACTAGGACCATTTTCTTGCTTTTGATAAAATTAGTCGGTATCCTCTGTCTACAGGGACAAAAAATTAATCCTTATAACATTTTTTCGAAAATTCAAAATTAGCCGAGTTTTATTGGCTTTCTTTTGAAGTCTACTGATGTTTTTCTAATTTTGTATACGTATCACTAGTGTTCATGTGTCCAAATAGCCGAGCTGTTCTATTCGCACATTTATCGTTCATAAAGTAAAGCGAAATGATATCTACCCTTTCCGTAATGGAATAAACAATAGTGTTTAATTTTCAAAAATACAATTAAATAAACTGCCAACCAACGCTTCCAAATAGTACTAGAAAATATTCATGTGTGTATATGTGTCATTTCTGTTTTCTACAATTGTGTTTTTTTTACGAAAGTGATAACAAATCGCCAAATACTAATAACGCAAGAAATACTAAATTTATACCATTGGTGTACTTAACTCGAATGAGTGACATTTTTACCGTTACTAATTATTTATACATAAGTTTCAACTTTAAAATCAAAATTCTTATTAAGTATTGGGCGGAATTATAAAATTTGAAGTCTGTTGTAAAGAGAATTGAAAGAGGTTTCAAAATAAATATTACTCAACCCCCAATGCCATTTAAATATTTTTGGGGTGATGCTTACCCTTGCTTGGGGATGTAAGTGGTTTAGTCAAAAATACCAGCAAAGAATGTCCCTCTTTAATCTAAAATCGACGAGTCTGAGCGTTTTTCTACAATCTCGACGCAGTTCCTGAAAATGGCTCTATTTCGTTTTCATTTGGGCGCCCTGCATAAGTAAAGCTGAGCAGATTGCGCAGCAACACAGAGACGTACTTATGCATCATAGTAAGCGTGCTGAAGACATTTAATAACCTCCACTGCACATAAAACTAGGGCTTATACAAAATTTTATTAAAAATTTAAATACTGAAGGAAACGCTTTGTTTTATTTGAGATGGAATTTCACTCGTATAAGTGAGGCAAAGGTTAAAGAAGAAATGTTCGTCGACCTGCAAATACGACAACTTTTAAAGACGAAAATTTTGAAACTACATTTTCGGGAAAAGAAAATAGGACGTGGACTGCTTTAAAAATGTATGTAGTAACTTCCAAGGTAACAAGAAATCAGAGAACTACAAAGATCTAGTTGAAAAACTTATCCAATCTTACAAGTCGTTGGGTTGCATCATGTCAATTAAGCTGCATTTTCTTCACACCCATTTGGAATTATTCCCTAACAATTTAGGTGCAGTTACAGACCAACACGACAAAAGATTTCACCAGCAAATTGCTCAAATGGAGAAGCGGTATAGTGGAAAATGGACCCCAAACAGCAGACTACTGTTGGACCTTCAAACGTGAAACTGATCCTGGCGAATATAAGTGTAAAAAAAGATAACAAAATATTTTATTGATCCAATTTTAGAGTAAAAACAGTGATATAACAGTTTTGACCAATTTCGAGGCGTTAGATAATAAAAATAATAAGAATATTTTAAAATTTAAAGTTTTTATTTTGTATTATCAATTACCCAAGGTCGAAAATAATCGAGAGTGACTAATTCACAACACAGAGATGACTACGGAAGATACGTGTGTTATGATTACCTAAGCGTGTCACTTGAGAAGAGTTAAAGCACACAGAATTATCAAAAATAAGTTGACGTCGGCTGAACCTAGCACATTAACAATTTACTTTAAATGTGCCACCTGTGTCATCCTCTCTATAAATTAAAATGCCGTTTTTTGGACGGCGATTGCCCTCCACCACTCACTTACATCTACCTGATGAGCAATCCGCGGATATCACACTTAAGCTTTGTCCTTATGGACGCGAAATTCACGGATTTTTGCACGAATTTTGCAACTTCTGTTTGTATTATTTATGGCGAAAAAATTTCAACTTTTGACAAATGCATTTGCGAAACTCAAACACTACAAATATTATTGCTCCTTTCATTATTATGTGGTGTTAATAAATTTATTTTGAGCTTCTTTGTTACAAATAGAGATTTTTCCACCATTAAATAAATCGCGCAAATATTTGCGATTTCCGCATTCAAAAGGGCAAAAGGCTTTAGTCTGTTTAGCACTGTCACTATAACGGTAACACATTAATACTTATTATATCACATCGTACCGCTTTCCGTATGACCTTCATACGCCCATGTTTCGTCAAAATTATAATATTCTTCGATCCAGATTCTTATTTTTTAATATTTATTTTACTTTCTTCGCTATATCACTATTTCGTCTTTTCTATCACTATACTCTTTTCGATTTCATTTATACATGTTTCATCTTGTAAGATATAGCAATAGATTTTTGTTGTTGTTGGTAAACTCATTTTAAAAATACAATCTTCCTTCCGCGATCTTCCATCATTTTCCGTTTCACAGTTGTACTTCTTTACCACCTTTTTATTTGCACACATATTCTATTCACGTACAATTTTGTTAATGAAATACATATTTCAACATCACTTACACTCATATTTTGACCTCGCGCTTTAAACTCTTCATACATGTCATCATCCAATATCCCTCATTTTGATCAAATCACTAATAAAATGAATTACATTCATAATTAAATTAACGAAAAGATATACCCGAAATTTTGCCCACCCGAACGATAGACCCGCCCATGATAGCGCTGGAAATGAAAAAGTTGGATCTGACAATTCGTCGTAGCCAATCAAAAAGCAGCAGCGCATACGTACTAACGTGTACTAACTGCAGCACATGCGTAGCAGAAGCTGTGTAATCGGGTATGCTCTCAGAAAAATGCGGCACACGATTTTGTAGGAAAAACGGGCTGCATCTACATTTCTTTGTGTTGACTGCTGTAAATTGTGAGCAGGTTTATAACATTAGTCACTCTCTACAATTTTGGAAGTCGACTATAGATAGCTTATTGTTTGAGTTTCTCATATTTTATATTTTTCTTCCCTTCTCTAAATATTTATGGGTGATAGGTAAAAATCCAACTCATATTTGAATTCAGCGCATTACAGTAGACACAAAAAAGCCAAAAAAATATTAGGGAGCGGCAAAAATTTTCAAGATGTAGAACAGTTTATGTTTGTTATCTTAGGTTAGCGAATATTTGAGGTAAAAGAAAAACACCTCTAGATAGGTATTTTAGAAAAATTGATTTATATCAGTTGAAATATTTTCACAATACAGTAAAAAATCATTTAGAGTAAGTAAAATTCAAAATGAGTATTACGTAAAATAATTTGAAAATATCTACTGCCAGCACAAATATTGATACCATAAGTATACAGTGTGGATACAAATTGTGGAATATTGCTTTAACTATTCGTCATATCAAAAACATGTTTTAATAAAGCATATTTTGTAATATATCAGATATATATTATAGCTCACCGTCCGTTACCGGCTTAAAAGTGTTAGTAGTAATACCTACTTTATGAGGTGCATTATTAAAGACATTCATAAGGAAACACAAATTTAGATTGTGAGCGTTGTATAAACCATATTCATGAATATTTAGTATAGTCTTTTATTATAATTATCAACATAACATTTACTTTCAAAAATGTAAAATACAGAGTGGATGTAAATTGTGGAATATTGCTTATATTTCTTAAAATATTCGTCATATCAAAAACATGTTATGCCATTATTGTTCTGGCACATTCTTAGTCTCTTTAGAAACGAATCACTCAAGTTTGCCAACGTGTGGTGTCGAATTTGCCGTAGCTCGATTCTGATCCTCGTTTTAAGACCTTCCAGATCTACTGGTCTTTCTTTGTAGACTATACTTTTTAAGTAACCCCAGAAAAAATAATCATACGGATTCAAATCTGGTGACCTTGCTGGCCATTTAATGGCACCTCAGCGACTTATTCATCTTGTGGAAAACATTTCATGTAGATATTCTCTTACGGCCCTTCCATAATGTGGAGGGACTCCATCTTGCTGAAACCACATTTGATGAATCGGACCTAGGACCTCCAAATCAAGTACAACTTGTTCTCTCAACAAATTAAGATATTTGTCGGCAGTTAGGTTCCCATCAATAAAAAGTGGTCCAATAATATTATTTCCTATTATACTTGTCCAGACATTATTTTTTTCTGGTCGCTAAATGTGGCTTCATCGGTGAACACAATCCTTTTTCCAAATTCCAAATCCATGTTAAATTTATCTAACATAGTGTAACAAAATTCAATACGTTTTGCAAAATCATTTTGCACAAGTTCTTGAACGAGCTGCATCTTGTATGGATGACACTTTTCCTTGTGGAACTGTTTCAACACAGAATGGTGTGAAATGATTTGCATCCTACTAATTTCCCGACTGGACAATGTGGGTTCTCTTGTATTGACAGAAGCACATTTAAAGTAGTATCGTCAACAGTAGCTGCCTTTGGTTGCCCTATATGTAGTTTGTCTTTAACGCTTCCCGTCTCGTTACATTTGTTTAACAATTTGGAAACACAAGATTGTGTTATTTGAGGTCTGTTTGGATGAAATTCGATAAACAACTCGCATACTTCCCGCTGTGTCCTTTTCCAGTCACCATATCCTACCATCATTAAAACCCGTATTAATTATTTCCGTTTCACTTAATTCAAGCGCCATTATAACTTACTAAGTACTTAAGTACACAGAAATTTGAGTAAAAAGTTCGTTTACTGCAACAATGGACACACAAGCAACAACTAGTGACAGTTTCGCATTGTTCTGATTGTGGCATGGCTAACTTGATGTTAATAATTATTTTGGTGCCGTCCAAAAAAATTAAGTCGGTTCCCTTGGCAACCATATTTTGTGCTACGATAGATTGCTTGATATTACTAAACGGGAAATAATTTCCCCTAACACTTTTATTAGAACATGTTTTTGATATGACGAATAATTTAGGAAATATAAGCAAAATTCCACAATTTGTATCCACACTGTATTTTACATTTTTGAAAGTAAATATAATATTATGTTGACATAATAAAAGACTATATTAAATCTTTATGAATATGGCTTATACAACACTCGTAATATAAATGTCTTTAATAATTCACCTCATAAAGTAGGTCTCATGATTCGTTCTTCAAATAGTTTCTACTACAGGCGATCAAATGCAATGATTCAGGAAAATATTTACAGACATAAAGCTACGAAATAATTTTGTTTATATCAATGCTTAAGATTTTTGTTCGAGATAAAGGCGTGTGTAGTCATATAAGTTCGATTTTAATTTTCAGGTATTTTATAAACAATATTGCTAAATTTAATTTCAGAGGAACCATATACTACTAGATTGCTTTCGTGTAAAGAAAGATCAACTCTTGCTTGTTATGAGATTGATTTTGCAGCTTGCTTTTCTGATTATAGAATCTTTGATTCCATGCTAAAAAAGTACTTCGAAGAGAAATGGATATCTGCGAATCACGCCAAAAAAGTGGTACTTAATAAAAAATCATATTTTAACGACAAATTGTACCAGTGGCGTATTTAGAACCTCTTCAGAATAGACAGGGTTTGTCAGTGCGATGCAAATTTTAGAAATGCCTCCTTTTCAATTTAACAATAAAAAAAGAAATATTTGTTATGATTTGAATCTCAAATTAAAGTGACTCTAAATTTTGATAAAGGATATTAGAACGAAAAACTTGTATACGTAAGTATAAGCTTTGTCGGTCGTCCTATATGCTTCACTTTTATAAAATTACGAAAGTTATTTTTCAAATCATTTATATCAGCATTGATTTAATTGAAAATATTAGATTTGATACCAGTTTTAAAATGCCCTCATGTAGAATAATTTTGTTCTCATTACTTTCATTTCCTCCTGAAGAACGAATACCGTAACATCATGCTCCTATTTGTATTGTTATCTCAAATATTCAAATTTCTGGTTTACCTACTTAGTTGCAGAAATGAGAACATTTTATTTTAGAACCACATTGGCACACTGCCATGGTTCGCATGTAGCAATTTGTCGAATTTGATCGATAATTAACTTCTTGACAGCTAATTACGTAGCAAAGTTAAATCTCATCCAGGTCATTGGACAGTTAAGTTGAAATGATATTGTTATGCTTCAACTTTCAACATAAAGTTCAACAGCATTTTGTGACTGCGTGGCAAAAATTGCCTTGTCGCCTAGAATTTTGCATAGAATGTTCAAGAGATTCCGATATTTTGATGGTAACTATTCAGGAAGTATTAGAGATCAAAGTCAGTTGATTTTAGTTCTGTCAAAGTTTACATAATATAAATATTAGCTGCCTAACTCGATCACGTGATCGATATTTCCGCCTTCCGTCTTAGCCTGCAATTCCAGCGCCAACTAACACACAAACGTTAGTTCTACATGCGGTACCTTCTAGTTAAGATTTTGGTGGTGAAAGTGAGAGATTTAAAAGTGCTTTAAACACAGAATAAATTTATTGAATATGTATTAATAATTCTGTAGTTATGAATATGTAGTTGTGGTTAAAGGGCCTTCTTATAGGTATCTTGAAATTAGTTTTAAAATAATTTCCATAATAATGAGCCAATTTCGATGCAGCTTGCACCAGTTTTCGTAAAAAAAATCTAGTTTTTAAAATGCTCTAAATCATATTTTTTGATACTAGTTTTTAAAACGTAAAGACAACAAAATAAATCGGCATCCCAGAAGCGGCAAATTATTTTATTTATTTATATAGGTACACTCTGTTTCGAAAAATAATTGATATTAACTTAAATTTGGAACTAAAAAAGTGGAAAGTAACTGCTTATCTTATGGGAATATCATACGGTTATAGTGCGCTGAACAGAACGCGGGTAAATTCATGTTATACTTGTTAGTAGAAGTAATGTTTAAAAACAACAGTAAGTAGGTATAACATGGAGTTAAAAAAACAAAATTTAAACTTGTGTAACTAACTAGATTACCCTGTACACTTTTGATATATAAATTCTATTACATAGTCTTTCCGACTCCAACATTACACTTGTTAGGGTAGGTAATATATTTGTTTCAACCTTGCTCAAAATACAGTAGGTTATAGGTTAAGATGCCACGAAATATAATATAGAAAATCTAAGGACGTAGGTACTCTATGAACGAAATTAAGGTAATTTTGTCAAATCAAATAACCATATAGGGCCCTAAGGCTGTCTTTTAAGCTGCAAGTTCTCAAAAAAAAATCAATTTAACATTTTTTAATCTTTATCCCACTTAAGATATTTTTAATAATTTTGGTATATATAAATTTTTATTGTTAGGCATAAAAAATTACAGTTTTCATAAATAACGATTGTGGCGGAGCTATGTATACTACGTTTCGTTTTTCACGAAAAAATATGCCTACCATCCTGTATACAAATATTCTTCAATTTATCGTCATACTTTATTCCTCTTCAATTTGTTCCTGCAAGTTATCTAACTTATCGTTTACTGTCGACTAAAAAAAAATATTTTTGATATAACATACTAGGTTTGTTCCTGTAACAGTTGGAAACAGTTTGAAACTATCATAAATGTCCGTCGAACTACTTCCTGTGACAAATTCACTGGTGATTCGTTTTCAGTTTAACTGGTAGAATATTTCTGATAGTTTCAAACCGTTTTTAATTGTTGCAGGAACAGACCTAATAGGTAACTTACCTTAAAAACTTAACGTCGCGTAAATTGTTTGTACAAATGGTAGATAATGGCAATTGGACGTTGTAAGCTGGTGCATTTTGTAGACTGTGGGAACAAATGGACAAGATTGCTGGAAGCAGAAAGACTAGTAGAATAGTAAGGAAAATATGCAGTGTTCTATTTAAGTTAGGGTTATATTTCTTTAGTATGTTATCTTCAAACGTCATTATAAAATAAATATCTACAAATTGTGTATGTCAAATAATAGATAAATATGTGCAGTTAAATAGGTCTAAAATAATTATATAAACTAGCTCTTAAAAAATATAAAAATTCTTTTATCTAAAATATAGTAGACATACCTAATCATCGAAAATAAAAAAAAACAATATTACTGAATTTTTTATTTATTTGGATACTAACGAGAACAGATCCAACAATATATTTTTCAGACTTTGATGATTACACTGGTGGCAGTTGCTTTCAGGGTTATAATTTGAATAAAAATACTACGAACTTTTTTTAATAAATAATTTGATAGGTATATTTTTTCAGTTGTGACAAGTGCATTAAATTACATATAAATAAATAAATAAAACCTTATTAAATGCATATGAATTCTGAGGTCTTTAGTGCACTACGATTTCTCACTGACACCGCTGTTTATCATATTTTTTTTAATTATTTTACTCTCTGAAAGTCAAACACTTTTAAATATTTAAATAATTCTAATATGTTGTTAAATTCAACACTCTTCATTTCAAAAGCGAACGGTTTACATCTTGGTTGGTTAAGACTAAGCGCCGTTTCACTCAGGACGGTATTATCGGTATCGGTATTAGTATCAAATACAGTGTTCACACATATCGAAAATGAATCTGTTTTTTAGGCAATCCTGCAGCTGTAACACATTTACTAGTCTAGTCATTGATATACCTATCTAGCCAGCGAACGTTAGAAATTATATTGTGTGGTTTGACTACAATTTGGTTACTGCACTGACATGTACTGACATTTCGTTATCCGTCTGTGTGAACACTGGTATGTATTTTGAATTGCCACCCAAGACGGAACGATAAATTAATCGTCCGAGTCTACAGGACCATCCAACATGCACTGCGATATCGGTGATGGTCAGCAATATTTTTGTTGGAACGGATACTGTGAGAGCATCTCCATTTTTTGTATTTCCGACTCAATCCGACACAAGTACCGGCACCGACATCGATAATATCGTTCTGTGTAAAACCACTCCATTCAATCAACCATATACTCATTATGGTACATCCCTAGAAAATATGCTGTAGACTAATTAAAATTTTCTCAACTAAAATGGTGAAAATGTTATTGTTATCATTGCTTTCTGTTGAACAATTGAACATAATATGTAATATAGCCTTTTTACGAACTTTGGCAACGAAAAGTAGATTAAATTTAATGAAAAAATGTTCATACAAACCTAGACCCTATCTTCTTTTGTTCAGAAGTAATATTGCTTTTAAAATTTTTTTCTACGTTTATGCAAGAAACAAAAATTTATTGAACTATATTTAGTGGAAAAAGTGGTTCTTTATTGCACTAGTGCAATAAAATGTTTATTGCATTCATCTGTCATTCTACTACAGCGTTTTGTCATCATGACAATCATAAACGTTCAAATCGACGTCATATTTTCCTACAGTTAGTGTCATCTAAATAAAACATTTTTTGGTTTTTGCATGAACGTAGAAAAAATATTGTATGCAACTCGTACTAAAAGTGTTTATTGCACTCGATGTGTTGTCCTACTCGGCCTGACGGCCTCGTTGGAGAATTTCACGTCGCGTGCAATAAACACTTAGTTTTTGTACTTGTTGCATAAATAACTATTAAGTTGAGAAACGTAGTAGATTTAGCAAAACAAATGTCAAAAATAGTTTGTTGATACTTTCTGATTTGTTAAAATTTATAATTGTGTATTTTACTAATTGTAATCCATTTCCTAATGAACATGGTAACATTGTTTTTATGTTTAGAAACCCTCGTAACATACATTTATAAATGGGTTTAATGGAAATTTAAGCAGATAGATGAAATAACTTTTTTGATCTTCTGGAAGATGTTTTGCTTCACCTGATACATGATATATTCTCTTTGCCGAGGAAGACAAGCCTACTACACATTTAAAAAGTGCACGAGCTATTGCCTCAAGATTTGGATCGACGAGTGATCTTTTGCGAGTTTATCTTGCATCAGGATATTAATTTTCGCAAGAAAATTATTTTCGCTGATGAGGCTGGTTTCACTCGTAGAAGATGTTATAAATATTCACAAAGTTCATGAATATTCCGATGTAAACTCGTATGCAATAATTCCTAGATATTTTCAACGTGAGTTTAAGATAAATGTTTGAGCCGATGTTATTGATCGTTATTTGATTTGACCAGTTACTTTACCAAATTATATTAAATGGCGAAAGTTATTTGGAATTTCTACAAATATTCTCCCTGATTTAATTGAACATTGAAGGAATCGTATAAATGCAACGTTATAAAAATTAATTTATTAATCAGAGTAAATTTCAATTTACGTTTCAGAAAAAATGATGCCCATTTTGAACAATTTCTTTAGTTTTAAATTAATCTTTTTAATTTTTATTTTATAGTTTTATTACTAGCTAATTGTCAGACTTTAAAGACAAATCCTACTAAATTTTTAACTCTTCTAATAAACACTATTAAAATCTTGTTTTAATTAATGCATTTTTTCTTGAAGTATTTTAAAATTTGACAAGAGTATAAAAAAGTGTTTTAAATTCAATTCTGCCCGGAATATAATTCTTTTTAAATACGATCAATGGAAAAAAGTTTGGTATAATTTTAGCGGTGACTCAACCTTAATGAACACCTTGTATTTGGATTTAGTTCAACTCATAGTAAAAAAAAACATAATAAACCTAAATCATGTACCAAATTTGTTTATTCCAAGTAAAAGTAATTCAGAAATATTATTTTTTTTTTTCGAAAAATTTGGACCCACTTTGAAGGCCTTTAACTCCGCCTGTGTGCAAGTTTCTATATAAGTATGTATGTAATATTTGGGGATCCCCTTCATGCTTCTCCTCTGTGTCGGTTCTTATGCGAAGCACCACGAGAATCTTTGAATATTTGATGTAGCTATATTTTGTTCTTTGTTTGTTACAATAAATGTTTTTGATCTCTTAAATTATAATTAGGTACTTATAGCATTCAAATAGACAATTATTTTACAAACGCTTTCATTCCTGAACAGAGAAAGAGAAGTCTTACGTTTATACAGGGTGTCCGGAAATGATGAGCAAAAAATTATGTGGATAATTATTCTAGACCGAAAATAAATGCTACCTCTTTCTATAATATTTTTTCCAAAACTGATTATTAACGGAGATACAGGGTGTTAAAGTTAAAATTTTATTTTCGATATTTGTAAATAACTTCTTAAGAAATCCAAATATTTACATAACATTTGTAAATGGGGGGTTTTTGCGAACGAGAAATTCAAATATGTTTCTAATTTTGACGTCATTAGTAGTGGGCGCCACTTGTGGCACACCATGTTTATTTTAAATTGCAGAACTTTTTTGCATCTTAATGTATCCATCTGACTATCGAAACAATCGATTGTTCTACCTGTTTTATTTGAAAAAGGTATACCTTGCTGAAGTCGGTAGGCGTAACCATTTTTGAAATAATTCTATTTGAAATGCTCAGTGCACCGAGTAAAAACTGTTTTGGTTTCAGGTAAAGTGGCTTTTCTGGTGAAAATGCAGCAAAATGTTGAAAAAGTTGTTCAGAATCGTAAATTATGGAGACATGCAAAATTTTAGGAGGATCAGCGAGGTTTGATGAAACCATTTTGCAACAAAGCACAAAGACTTTATCAAAGCAAACCAATTTTTTTTAAATTTTGTATCTCCATAATTTACCGTTCTGGACAACTTTTTCAAGCAACATTTTGCTATATTTTCAGTAGAAAAGTCCCGATTTACAAATTTAATGTAAATATTTGGATTTCTTAGAAGTTATTTACAAATATCGAAAATAAAATTTTAACTTTAACACCCTGGATTATTAATCAGTTTTGGAAAAAATGTTATAGAAAGATTTCGATCTAGAATTATCCCCTGAATTTTTTGCTCATCATTTTCGGACACCCTGTATAAACATTTCTTCATGAAATTAAATTAATATTTCCAAAGTTTGTGAAGAGGCTAATGAATCAACCTGTGTATTTAACTTGAGTTACTAGTAATTGGTTGTTAATTTAAGGACATGCATTTTGAAGTTAGTGAGAATGTACTTAAGGATAACTTTTAATACATCAATGGTTTGCGTGGTTTGCAGCCTTAACTCGTCTCCTTACGTCCCTTCAGCAAGCTAGCAACCTGCCATCAACCGAAGAGGAATTAGGATTTCTGAGCGATTTGCTACAATCAAAGGAACTACATGCCCTATGTATCGTTCATCACAAGGTAATCAGTAATGGAGCTAGCGACAAGTTTTTTCCGATGCTATCAACATCGATGGATGTCATGGCTGACGTCCTGGAGGAACTTGTTAATAGACCGTGTATGTCAGACGACTGCAAAGAACTTTTTTACCTCCTCCAAAAGCCTCATGTTCAGGTTTGTACTTGATGGTTTTATAAGTGTTCTTAAAGAATTTAGTCATATGGTAACTACAGATATCTGATGTAAAAACAATTTAATTTAAATTGACTTACCTTAGTCCAAAAATGCTTTGTTTAGCAGTAATAGGATGTTAAACCTCACCATATTCTTGATTGATTTTTTCAGTCACATAATACTTAAGACTACAGGTTAATAAATAAAATAGTTTATATGGGTTATTTGTTCTCTTTTATGGAGACGAATTCATTGCGCAAATTTTTAAAAGATTAGGTAATTATAATTTGTTTTTGATTCTCTCAGTTTCTGCTACTATTTAAAACAAAGTTCATATAAGCAAATTCCCATATATACTTTAAGCTCACCAGGCGGATTACAGAATAATTAAAAAAAATTGTGAGTCAGTTTTTAGGGATTGTTAATGATTTCCAGTCTCTACCGGGACCAGTCACTTTTTTTATTGATGGACCTCTGACGGTGTAGTATTTAGAAAGGTTGTTGATTTCTAAACTTTTTTTGTGTAATACATTTTTTCTTTTAGATACTTAGTTCCGGACATAGGCGGTGAAACTTGAAAAATGTTGGGGGATGGCGGCAAACGTTGATAACGTATATATTACGTTAACTAAATGGTGGCCCCTAGCACTACCATTGAATTGCTTGGCGACTAAGAACGATAGCGAACCAATTTTTGCATCAGTTTTTGCCCATCGAGTACCTTCAAAAGGTGTATAGTTTTTTTTTCAAAAATAAAAAGTTTCATTCAAAGTCCATTCAACTCTTACAGTCGGTAAAAAATTGTAATTGATACAAATTAATAATTAAATATCCAGAATTGTTTTTGGTGGCCGTATTTGATTTTTCGTTTTTCGACAAGGTAGCAACAAAATGTTCGAACTTGGTTTGGCTTCTTGACTTCTTAGAGACCACCGTCTTATTTATTACATTTCCCTTTGTTTAATTAAAATGTAAAATTAAAAATATAACGCCTTCGCATTCGCCAAACGTCAAATAAGAGTCTTGATATATTTTTTTAAACAAACCTATAACGCAGCAACAAATTTTTAACTGGTTTTAAAAAAAAAACTATACATCTTCTGAAAGTATTCGAAGAGCAACAGAATATTCAGACTAGTTTTTGGAGGCCGTATTTGAGTTTTCGTTTTTAGGCAAATGAATGTATGAGGCAAAAACAAATTTTTTAGCAGACCATACGTTGAATGGTCAATTTTTTTCATTTTTGGAAAACTAACTATATATCTTCTGAAAGTACTCGAAGAGTAACAAAATATGTCGCAAACATCACTTTACTATCGTTCTTATTTGCGGAGCAATTCTAATAATGATTTATTTTCCATTAAGACAGTATACATTGTTAGAGCATTCAGGGCTAGTTTTAGTTTGGCAAACGGCACTCTAAGATCACCAGCATGTCTCGTTTTATAGTTGTACTTAGCTTTGTTAATGTCAATGCTTTTATTATTTCTATATACATAAACACATAATTCGTAAACAAACAAACAGGGAAGGGGTAAAATGTTCAATTCCTTAAAATATTGTCTACATGACTCTGTTTAAGATTTTTAACATGCAATGAATGATTCTTTTTTGAGCAATAAAAACACTAACTGAATTAGTCGAATTGCGTCAAAAACAAATTCCGTTTCTAAGTCTTGAATCTACTTGGGCATAGTAAACGTGTACAAGCTGGGAAAGGTTCAATTCAATTTCGAAATAAGTTTATCACAGTGTAATTTAACGTTCAGGAATTCATCCAAATAAACATCTAGAAAACGTACACCGTCATGTGCATTAGTCACAATTTTATTATTTACTTCAATATGTAGATCTTCGATAGTTTTTTGATAATTATGTATTCTTAAAACATCACTCTTGCCCAAATTAAATGTAATTGTTAAAGGAAAAACAAATATAATAATAACACTATAATAAATTACATAATTCAACTTAAAGATTCATATCAAAATTAGCAGCATTACAGCAGGTGTTCAAAATTGTTTCGATTTTTATTAATCTTCCAATTTGCTCAAATGACTAGAGATATTTTATATGGATCGATAATTCACAAACTATTTCTTTAAGGTAACTTAAATTCGAATGTTTTTATTATTGGTGTAAATGGTTACTATATGCCCACTGTTTTGGCGACCCTGTAAATAAATGATAGAATTAATAGTATAAGGAAATATTATTGATTTGTGATTATAATATTGTTATTTTTTTATTTAGTATTCAAAAACCTTTAAAGGCATGACTATATTTACAACAAATTATTAAGTAAAATTGGGGCTTAATTTTTTAAGTATGTAAAACATATTCGTTTTTCTTATCGTTTCATTAAAACTAAACAAAATTTTCTATAATGCTGCATTGAAAAGATAAAGATATTGTAATGGTTTGTTATTCAGTCTAGTTTAGTTAGTAGTAACTTGATTTGAATTTTTAATTAGTTTCCAATGTCAAAAAATGATTTGTCATGATCAAAAACTAATAGAATTTTTTTTCAATATTTTGCAAACGTATAAATACTAGATGACTGGGCTTCCATTGACTTATTAAAGTGGTTCAGTTACCGCAATATTGATTCGAAAATTTATTTCATTTCTCTAATAATAACGATGATAAAGGGTGACCTAAATATAATGAATAACCCTGTACAGTGTGTCCTAATGTCGTTGTAATTGCTCTCGAAAACTAGAAGACATGGAAGCATGCGGTTTTCGCATCGCTGGACTATTATTGGATAAATTTGAGATGCCGTAATCAGAACTTTCATACATTTTAATTCATGAACCAATTGTGTATAATTCTATAAAAATGCATGGTGAACCATGCACCGCGCAACATCAGTTTTATCAATTTAATGTTTTTTGACAATTTACAAAATATAAAGTAGCACCTATTATACAAGACGTGGCAGTATTACTAGAGCTGATAGAACATTGCAAAATAAATGGAGTTTGCTTAATAGTCCTAGTCACTAATTTTTGAGATACAGAGCGTGGAAGATAATTTTAAAAAATCAAATTTTGGATGTAATTTATTTAATGACCAACAGATTTGATTTAAATTTGACACAGGTTCGTTTTTAGTGGTGCCGAATTAGCTGGTGTTAATATTTGTTTTGTACAAAGTAGAGGACGCTAGTTAGTAGCATTCTTACTGACATTGTATTCTCTAACTTTTTTATGTTGGGTTTTTTCCATTCTAAGCTGATATGTTCTAAGAAAATTTGTGAGAAATGCACCGTTTACAAAAAAAGTGGTAATTTCAATCAGGCGATTCCTGTAATAGTACTTATTTATCATGTAACAAACACTGAATTCCAAGAAACAACTATACTCTGCGATGGGTAATGCCCCGACCAGCTTTGAATTACCCCTGAAAAACCTAGACATATACCGGTTTCGAGCTTATTAGTTCTCATTAGTATGTCATAGGTGAGGTAACAGACTAACAGCTGTAGCTGTTTTAAGACTGTCCAACCCGACAGTCGGGACCATGAATAAAGCGCCGTGACAGTAGCAGAACTAACTCTAGCGGCCATTCGCTACTCCATGCCGGACTAAAAAGTCACAAGCAAGAACACATCGCCGTAGAAACCATTGAAAGCTAGCGACCTCTATCGCAAAACGGCGATAATGATATATTGCAAACACGGGCATGGTCGCGGATAGAGGTCGCTAGCTTTCAGTGGCTTCAACGTCGATGTAGAACGCTTCTTGTCTGTGGCTTTTTGGTCGCTAGAGGTAGCTCTGCTACTGCGACTGCGCGTTACTAAGTGTGTATATGTGTCAAACGCCGAATTCTTCCATTAATATGTCATATTAAGATATATAATTAAGAATAAAACATCAGCAAAAATGCTAGTAACTAGCGCCCTCTACTTTATACAAAAAAAAACCTAATAACACCAAAAACGTAAAATTGCACGCAAAATTTTAATCAAATTTGTTGGTTCTTGTATATCAAAAATGAGTAGCTCTGTGACATACGTTTATTAAGCAAACCCCACTTACTTTTCAATGTTCTCTCAGACCTAGTAATACTGCCATGTCTTTTTGAAACACCTTAACAGTGTATCACTATGAAGGAAAACACCAGTGAATACAAATATATATGGTTGTAAAATTTCTCTGGGTTCCTTTCCGCGATGAATCTGCATGGTCTTCAAAAGAACCATTTGTTTGACAACGTTTCGGTAAAATCTCATTTACCATCTTCAGGTCTTCTTACTTCTGCTTCGCGTTACTACGTTCAGCTTACTGTACTTACTAGTAACGCGAAGCAGAAGTAAGAAGAGCTGAAGATGGTAAATGAGATTTTACCGAAACGTTGCCAAACAAATGGTTCCTTTGAAGACTATGCAGATTCATCGCGGAAAGGAACCCGGAGAAATTTTACAACCACATATAACGGAAGCGTACGAACTAACATATATATATATATATATATATATATATAAGAGGGCCACTCCCATGTATCTCGGTTAATATGCGAGACACGTCAAAAATCTTTATTTGTTTTTTGTTGCATTTTTGGAGACCTTTATGCTCGTAAAAACAAATTTGAGATCCATGGCCAACTTTATGAGTAATAACAAAAAAACCTGTGAAGTGCCCAAACTTTAAGGCTGTCTAACATTTTTATTTTAAGAGATAGAGAAAACTTATTGGTAATAAATTTTTATTGCAAAATTGATACCTTCCACCTGATATAAACAGATTTTTTAAATATCGTATGTGGTTCGTTTTTTTTTATTGAAGCAGGCTATGGCCACAAAAAATTGCCTGTTTTTCGTCTTTCATGCAATATACTATATGTTCCATTATCTTTTGTATTTATTACATTTTTTTCAATTTTAGTTAAAAAAAATGTACCTAAATATTTTGCTCAAGATAATGTAGAACTTGTTTTAAAGATGCCAACTGCAAAAAAATAATAAACAGAATGTACTTTTTTATGCAAAATACAGATTTTCTTATAATATCATTTTATTGGTTTTCACATTAGAATTGGGTCTTTAAAATTATTTTGACACAGACAATGTAATAAAATAATATTATAAGAAAATCTGTATTTTGCATAAAAAAGTACATTCTGTTTATTATTTTTTTGCAATTGGCGTCTATAAAACAGGTTCTACATTATCTTGAGCAACACGAAAATATTTAGGTACATTTTTTTAAACTAAAATTGAAAAAAATGTAATATATACGAAAGATAAGGGCAACATGTAGTATATTGCATAAAAGACGAAAAAACAGACAATTTTTTGTGGCCATAGCCTGCTTCAATACAAATTTTTTTTATCCGCCTAGAGGGCGCAGCGAACCACATACGATATTTCAAAAAACTGTTTATATCAGGTGAAAGGTATCAATTTTGCAATAAAAATATATTACCAATAAGTTTTCTCTATCTCTCAAAATAAAAAAGTTAGACAGCCTTAAAGTTGGGGCACTTTACAGGTTTTTTTTGTTATTACTCATTAAGTTGGCCATGGATCTCAAATTTGTTTTTACGAGCATAAAGGCCTCCAAAAATGCAACAAAAAAACAATTAAAATTTTTGAGATATCCTGCAATTAAACGATATTGAGACATAATTAACTCTACATAATAAATTTACAGTAGAATAAATACAAATATGTTCCTTAAATATATATATTTACGTTTGGGTACTGTTGTTCAATTTTTTATAAATAATATAATAATTTTACGCTGTAGTCTGTAGTTATTATTAAAGGACTTCAGTATCCAATCAATTGTTTTGTCAGAAACGGTAAAGTTTTGAATACTTGTAGTAATTACATTTTTGGTCAAACTGATGTCTGTGTGGCGTGAATTCTCACGCGATTTTTAAAAGGAGGTCAAAAGACTAAGTCAAGGGAACTATCCGCAGTGAGGATAAAATAGGAGAAGTATAAATAACTTGATCAATACTTGAAACAACCACTTTATAGGACACGTGAGTATATGTGTTCTGAATTAATTTCACACTATCCACTGGCCGCACGAAAGCCTATTTATGACTTTTATAAATCATGTAACCAGTTATTAAACTGTAAAGAAATTGGTAAATAAGAATTGTTTATTTCGAAGCCGAAATCAGTTCTGCTCTAGTATTTTTACCACATTACCTTACCTACTTATTTTATATGACACTGAATTTTAATAGATTAATTTGGACAAATATTAAATATCTGTACAGGGTGTCTCAGGTATTACTGGCGTTCTTGGAAGGGGTGATTGTATAGCCAAAATAAATGAGATTTAGCCAAATAGTTTCCAAAATTTCGAAATTTTTATTATATTTTTTATTTACTCGGAAACCTTTTGTATAATGGTTCTAGGTTGTAAAAAGATATCTTTACTCTAATTATTCAGTATGTTTAAATATTCCCATTATCACCAGTGACGTAGAAACCCAGTGACACTCCTTAAAATAAAAATGGTGCTCGGCTGTCTTAATTATAAAAAAAACGTAAAATATTTTAAATTTTGATTATTTTGAACAAATAATTATTTTTTAAAATTTTCTTTAAAATGCATCGTATTTAGGTAGGTTCTTTAAAAATATCTCTGCATTTCGTAGTTTGTGTGTAGTGAGGCCTATTATGCTTCAGTAATACAGGGTGCAGATTTCTAATGACAAAATAATGTGATATAGCTAGACTTACTTTAGTCAAAAGTTGTTGGTTAAAAAGATACAGGATGTCAAAAAAAAATATTTTCAATATTTGTAAATTATTTTTTAGAAAATCCAAATATTTGGATATATTTTGAAAATCAAGGGTTTTTTAGGACGAGAAATTCAAATTTGTTTTTAATTTTGACGCTACTATAAGAGGGCGCCACTAGGGCACATCATACTTCTTTGAAATTTCATACCTTTTTTGCGACTGACTACTAAAACAATCGATTCATCTACCTTCTTTATGTGAAAAAGATATACCTTGTTAAAGTCGTTTTCGAAATAATCCTATTTGAAATATTCAATGCACCGAGGAAACATTGTTTTGGTTTCAAGTAAGCGCCTTTTGCGCTGAAAATACAGCAAAATGTTACTAAAAAAAGTTAGTAAAAATGATAAATTATGGACTGTGCAGAATTTTAAGAGTGGACTTTCAAGTTTCCTTCAGGTTTTGATACAAATATATCACAAAATAGGAAATGCAGAGATATTTTAAGTAAACAATTACTTGGACTACCATTTTTCTAGTAAATAAAAGAAGAGTGGCACAGAGTTTATACGGCACTGGTGACATTGGTAATATTCATTCATACTGAATATTTAGACCTATTACAACCTAGAATTGTTGTTTTATCACGAAGGGTATCCAAGTAAATAAAAAATATAATAAAAATTTCAAAATCTTTGATACCCTGTAGATCAACTGTAACTTTTAGATCACTCCTTCCAAGAATGCCAGAACATCTGAGACACCCTGTATTTATAATGTAAATTCATATAATTTTACATAAAACAATAAATTGATATTTTACGGAATACAGGAGCAAGAAGATGGAACATCTGAAATAAACATTGTGTTAAACATCATTACTGAAATCCGCGGTATTGATAAAAAATTTTCTGATGTAAGAGATGTACATAGAAATTGTAAAAAGGTAGAAAATAAGACACTTTAAATTTAACTAATAAATTTGAAGAAGGATTTGGAAGAAACGAAAATAAATTAGTAAATGGCCACTACAGAACAAGTAAAAGCAAAAGACCGCCCGAAGTTATTGAAAACCAAGTGAAAAGATCTAACAGATGATTGAAATTATAAGAATTTTGTATTCCTAGTGAAGGTAATTTGTAAAATAGTGAAGTTGTTGGTTAATCAAAAATGTAAAACTAATCAATATGTAAACAATTGAATGTAATATAGATGCATTTAATCTTTTAAAAGATAACACAGATGGCAGATTTTCTATTTTTAATGCAAATATAAGGAGTATTGCAAAAAATTTGGATAAGTTGCAGGTTGCACATTATATTAAAATTAAGTTTGATATCGTACTTATTGAAACCTAGCGAATAAAATATATAGATCTGTTTCAGTTACACGGTTAAGTTGCCGAATATAGTGAGGGGAATTTAAATCAGAATGATGATATTTTTATAAGTTTATGGTAATAATGCCTATAACCCATTTATTGCGTAAATAATTAATACGATGTTCATCCCACACGATGTTTCTTTGCAAACGCCATTAAAAAATTTTGAAAAATATTTACTTTTGCATCTGCTACTAGTTTCTTAAAGGAATAATAAACGCTCTATAATAACATTCTACCTTAATTTTACTTTTTTATCCAATATAATCATAACATAACTAGAAACCCTATAACTCTCAGAAATTTTTCTTAATTTTTATTAAGTCATACATTTTTTCAAGATCAAAATCGTTAGAATGTTGTGTACTTATATTTTTTACGAACTACTACATCAAGACGTATTTGTGATTCATTCTAAATCATTAACACGCTTATATTAGCTTCACCTGTATGTATGTATGTATGTATGTATGTAACGGAATCTTTCAGCGTAATTTTCACCAATTTCAAGAAGTCTGATCAGTTTGAAAATTTGCATAGGGGTCAAGGACTGATGACAATACAATTATTTAATAACTTTGTTCTAATGTCCTGACTAGGATCATCAGAATAAAAACTATTTAGATTACTTTGCAGGTTAAGTGTATACAATCCATCAGTGTTGTTTCCAAGCAGGCAAGGCAGGGGCAGGGGACTGTAATAGATTCGTGTTCTTGCTTTTCAAGTATAGATGACGACCTGACAGAATTAGTTTTCGGTTTTCGCTTAATTTTAAACCTGTCGATATCGACCACAGGTGGCGACCCGTGTGGTCTGCCGGTCTGGTAAACACACGAGTTGATACCTAACCTAGTGGATCGCCTGTGGATACAGTTGAGACGTGTCACAGATCATAAAATATAATACGTGTACTGTGCATTGTGCAAACTGTCTCTGTGTTGTTGATGGATTAGGTAGGTTCTTTGTTTTTGTTGAGCGAATCATAAAATATTCATTTTGGATTTTGGAATTACATGATAAAATCAAAATTAAAAATTTTTATAAATAAATAAAAATTTGATAATTTATAAAAAAATTCAAATAAACATTTTGAATAAAAAAATTTCGAAAAAATACAGAATTCAAAATTAAAAAAAAAATTCTAAATATAAAATTTTGGAGTTTAAAAAAGTTTTGAAATACAAATTTTTTAAAAAAATTTACATTTGAAAATAAAAAAAAAATTCGAAATACAAAATTTTGTAAATAATTTTGGATTGTGGAATTACATGATAAAATCAAATTTAAAAAATTTTAGAAATAAATAAAAATTTGATAATTTATAAAAAAATTCAAATAAAAATTTTTGGAAAAAATTTTCAATTGAAAAATTTTAAAATTCAAAAATTTAGAAAAAATTTAGAAAAAGACATTGAATTTTAAAATTTTGAAGAGCGTAAATTTTCAAATTCAAAGAAATTTTGATTTGAAAATTTTGGCAAGAATTTTGAAGAAAGTTTTGAATCTCTAAAATTTTGTAAAATTAGAAAGAAAAAAAAAAGATTTTGATACGAGAACGTTGACAAAAATTTTAATTTGCATATTTTATAGAAACAAACAAAAATGAAAAATGAAACTATAACACAAAGAAAGAGGAGACTGGAGAAAAAAAAATGTATAGAAAAACTATATGAAATGGAAAGGTTACGTAAACATGAATGAAATGAATTTAGATTTATTGTCAAATATAAGATATTTTAAAAATTAAGGCTCTTAATTATAATTACTTTTGTTATTGTTTTGAGACTAAAAATTAAGAAAATAAATTATAGTTTAAAAAAACTAAAAAAACACGCTTTAATAGTAAACCGAACTAAAAAGTAGAAAATAATTTTGAAGTATCAAGAGTTTGTTACAGCAATAGAAAATTCCGACAATCAATTACGACTAATTAATTGGGAATGAGATTAAATTAGAAATTAAATTATTAATAAAATAATTCAATTATAGTAAAAAAAAGCGTGGGGTGCTTGATATTAAATGTTACCATTATTCCAGTAGTGCAGCTATTTATAAAAACAAAGTCATTATGAAAATATAGTAAATTGCACCCCTCGCTTTTTTTTACTATAATTGAATTATTTTATTAATAATTTAATTTCTAATTTAATCTCATTCCCAATTAATTAGTCGTAATTGATTGTCGGAATTTTCTATTGCTGTAACAAACTCTTGATACTTCAAAATTATTTTCTACTTTTTAGTTCGGTTTACTATTAAAGCGTGTTTTTTTAGTTTTTTTAAACTATAATTTATTTTATAAATGATACACTGTGTTTTGGGTTCTAGGGTCTCCTATGCGCTCACGATTCTGTAGCGCAAAAGGATTACTATCCCCATTTACCCGAAATACCTCCTCAAGACGTCGATGAAGACGAAGAAACAATCAAGATAGTACAACTCGTCAAAAGTAACGAACCATTAGTAAGTAGCTGATTATCTGAATTTTCACATTATGTGGTCCTATAAAGTACATATTGTGATACTGTGAAAGTAATTTTCGGTTGGAAAACGGCATCTGCTAAAATATGCTCTAAAAATATTGCGATATTATGTCTTCATGAGTCAATAGTCTGAAAATACACTTGTATCAGATTTAGTTATTTATAGAACTGGAAGTCACATCATCTTTATGAATATTATAGATATTCTTATATTTCCTTCAATGCCAGATATAGAAACATATGATAGCAATTCTTTAAAAATAGGTAGGTATTAATTACTGATACTAATATGGCAAGTAAACAAAAAACGTAAAGTTTATTTATTATTTATTTATGAAGCGGTTCCTAACAATCAGACAACGATACAAAATTTTTGGGTGCAGGAATGTGTTGGGGGCAGTTAGGACGCAAACATATTTAAAGTCCCCGCCTCTAGCTCGTCCATTTCAGGGAGGAGAGGGTTGACAGGTACCCTTTTTTGGTTTTTCGCTTATAACTCGAAATAGGAGTTGCAGCGAAAAATTCTTTACATAAAAATGAGAGACTATAACATTTTCTGTAAGATTAGTTTCATAAATTTTTTCGCTACAATGCACCGTTTCAGAGATATCGATTCTCAAAAATCGGTAATTGACATTGAACCCATGTGTTTTATCATAATTCTCCTGATAACTTTTCGGCCGCTTGTTTTACACAAAAGATAATTTTAGAGCAACAAATTTTATTCAAGGATATATACAGATATATTATCTCCAATGGGGCAGAAGTTACAGCAATTTGAATATTTTGGTTAAAAGAATAATTTTTCAAGAGAAAATTAAAGAAGACAAATTTAAAAAAGAGAAGACGAATGTGTAACAAATATATAAATTTTATTTTTATTTAATAAAAACTAATTTATTTATTATATACACTGTTCTACAGGTTTGCACCCAATTACAGAGCAGGTGAGTACAGCATGTGAGAAAATATAAATAATAATATTATGTTGTAGCGGTTGTAACAAGATAAAAAAACGAAACAAAAAACTATTTGACAGAAACTATTGAAATCCATTGAAATATGACTTCAGATTATTATGGCTGGTGTTAAAAATATCGATATTACTGCAGATGCTATTATGGATTCTACACATAAAATGCAGTGGTGAATTTTGTAGCAAATTTGTCCGTGACACCTCTAGGTGAAAGGTTCTAGTTTGTCTGGAATTCTCTCGTGGGACTGATGATAGATTCAATTTAGTCAGAATAGGTGGGCAATCTAGATTATTATGTATAATTTTGTAAAGAAAAATCTACGAAAAGTATTCACGTCTAGCATTGAGTGACAAAAATGCAAATTCATTGAGTAAATCGCAATGTGGGTACCCCACCGGTGGATAAACACCATGAGACCTAAAATACAATAGTTTCAAAAATCTTCTTTGAATATTTTCTAACGTATTTATATGAATATTATAATTGGGACACCATACAAGCGACGCATACTCAAGTGTACAAGTTTACAAAGGAGCAGTAAAGAATTTTTAGAGTATTTACACTAACAAAATCACAACTGTTACGTATAATGAATTCCAGCGTTCGAAGGGCTTCTCCAGCAATAGTTTGAATATGCGATGAAAACGTCAATTTTGGATCAAAGACTATACCGAGATCTCGGAACGTGGTTGGTCTCTCTAATTTTATACCGTTATCTATATCGTAATCAAAAGTAATACGACAAATTTCTTGTGAACGACATGCCATTGCATTTAGCAACATTAATAAGGATAATAAGGAGAAAACGTAGCAAATGAATCACCCTTGTCTTCGTCATCAGTCTCTGCACGAGGCGCAGGTGAGCTCTTGAAGTCTTCTTCGCTATCCTCATTTAAAATAGAGGGCGCTGTGACCCTGACAGTTTTGTCATAATCAAGAGTAACTCATCGCTGCCTTTTTGCAGCTGCATCTTTCACTGTTGCAATCTTTCGTGCATCTACAAAATAATAGGTCTAAAATGTCTCTGGGTGTTGCTACGTATTTTATCATCACAGGAGCTAAGATATTCCCTTTGCGTTCCCAACTTCACAGGTCTGGAGGTAGTTGGTTTCTCAGTCAGAGCTGCATCTGGTGAAATGTGCGTAACGCGTGCTCTTTTATTGCCCCCTCACTGGATGGAAATGCAATATATCATTTTATATTCGATGCCGATTTCAAAAACCCGTAACGGTAAGTAGCATGCATATTCACCCAGTTTCTCAACATCAGCATGCGAGGAAGAGGAGTTGTGAAATACTTCAACTGCTTTTTTCATATCAGGATATTTTTGGGTTTTACAAAATCAAATTTATTCTTCCGGCATTTTGCGCTAGTAGAAATCGCAGCAAGTGAATGAGTATATTAATAAAATATCCTCGAGTCCCAGCTGTTACATTTGATGGATGGAGGAATGTTGGTTTGTACTTTTCTTGTCAGGTTTTTTGCTGTAAGTAGCACAATGAGGTCGAAGTCTATAACAGTCACAATGGTTGTTTCACTTACAGACTGGTCAATAGCGATGCTTGCAATCATTATTATGTGATGTGGTGTCGTTTTCTAGGAGTATAGAGCTGAATAGGCTATCTTGGTTCTGGTGGTTGGAGAGAAATAATTCTTGAGTCACTGAAATTTCAGTTTCCACATTGAAGTTGTTAACACACTTTTTCATCCGATATTGTCTTTCCTGTTCTACCGACTTAATGTTGGGAGGACTGCTATATCCATGAAAACCAGTGGTACATATTCTGTCTTATGTTTCTATATGCTAGTTGTGGAAACTGAGGATCCTCTTCGCCCGATGACCGAGTTAAAAGAGAAAACCAAAACAAGAGATCTTTGTATCCCCCTCCCTCTAAAGCGGACGTACTAGGGGCGGGGACTAATACTTTTACGTCCTAGCTACCCTAAACATATTCCCGTAGAGAAATATTTTCCCCCTTCAATGCACGCTACAACCTCTTCGTTGCTTAGACTATTATATAAATGAAAATGATATGTCAGACATGATTAAGTATTGCCTGAATTGCAGTTTTTATATTAAATTTAACGGCAGTGAAAGGTTTACTTAAATTTCTTGTTGTTTTCTATTCTATTTGTGTCAACTGTTAAGTTATTATTTATTACCCATGCCTTTTCTTAACGTGGAAATACACAGAGCTGTAATTATAGATGTAGATAAAGGAAGGAATTTATATGTTATTACTTTTTTCAAACTAACTGCATATAAAATTACCTTCAGACACAGGGATATTCATATAATATTCTACAACTTTCCTCGTTTCTTTATGCTTTTTATATCTAGGAAACAATTGTAAAACCCAAGGCTTTAGGAAAATTTCATCTGATCTTAATGGTATATCTCTTTTTTCTTAAATAATTTAATGATTATTGAAAATACTTAAAAAAGAAGTGCATAAGTATACACTGGCACCCTTAACTTTATCCAATGTGGAGCAACAGTAAAGGTACTCATCAACGCGTTGCGAAGGGAAACCTTAATTTGATCCTATGACCGGTTTCTAGAACGAACCAGCTAAAGAGAAAATATCGTGTGGCATATTATCTATCATCATCATCATCTATTTATGTGCGTGTGAGTAAAAAATCATTTTTTCGCTTGATCTCAGTGTGCTGAGGATCGCAATGAGTTCTCTTCACGATGTGTCATTTCTGCTCAAAGGGCGAGTACCTTGAGTAAACCAAAATATAGTGTTAACTGTCAAATTAAATACTATGTGTGCATGTATGGAGCGTATATTGAGATTTTCTGTCGGTTCTTTATCTAAATTTAGCCTTCTAAGACCTTAGGTTTTACAACTTGGCAGCAGCTCTGGTGTTTGCCAGATCCTCACAATGACACATTATTTCTATGGTATCTTCTCGATAGAAGCCACGTAAGCTTTCACCTCTACCAAACCAATGTTGCATGAAAATTGTAGATCATATCAACTAGATTTTTTTTGTCTTCTTCCTGTTTCAATCTACAATGTTTTATTAGCAGTTTTACTATTATTCTTATAGATCTGTGACTTTGGTTTAGTAGATTTGCAGTTCTTACCTTGCCTCTGCTGAGTGGTTATGTACCACCATTTTGCACCTTATCTTCTTCCTGACCATTTCTGTGTAACGGCATTATTAACTCGTCTCGAAATGCCGCAAGAGGATTTAGGCCTCTGGAAAACTCATCAGCTTCTTCGATGCCCAGCTAAATTAACGTCACAGGGTTCTGACTTCCTAACCTTACCTAAGCATCAAAGCAGCTACATACTGAGCTCGATTTGATTGGTATAGGCTGATTGCCTTCATCTTGTCTAACTGTACTTTTTTCCTTTCCACTTAATAATTTCACTACATAGTATTCTATGACCATCATTCACACCTGGAAAACTGTGTCAGGTGCTAAGACGAACACATAATACATATCTTCTGCATAAAAAGATGTTTATTGAAATTAAGGTTTAGTATGATCTGTGAAGCTGCAGTAGGTGTTGTTCTCATGGTCACTCGAGAGTGAGCCAGACTTTGACGCCCACCTTTCCACCTCTACTTGCAGCACCTTGGACACCAAACACGGTCTTATATATTATCGCATTGGCCTTACAATTTGAATGTATAAGGTCATTCTAAGGCTAAGGTCCCTGTCTTTCCACATAGTTGTCTTCATCCTCCAAGGGCTGTTATAGGTCTATGTATTGACATTAATTTTCACCTCCACTTGTAGCATATTGGCCACAAAATCCCGGTCTATACGTTATAGCCTTGGTCTTCGTTTAGAAGCCTGGTCCTTACTAATCAATTTTTTTAACAGACAAGATACAATAGGTAGAAGATTCTATGAAAACCCCTATAGATGCGTTCACCTGTGCACACAAATATCATATTTGTTTCTTGCCATCATGTTGTTGTAACATTTTCTTCACGAGAATATTTTTTTTACAAATATTGATTATGACATATTGGTTTTCGGAAATAAATGACATAAATTAATATAATTTTCTAGTTATATGAACATGCCAGTCAAAAACCTGTAGCTTAATTAGAAAATATTTTCTGTATACTATGGTCATGGAAATATGACCAAAACGTAAAAAATCATTTTATTATTAAGGTGTTCTCAAAATTTTTATAAATATGCAAACAATTATTTTACTGAACCATTGCAAATATTTTGGGGAACATCTTTATGTTTTTTAAAGTGTGTAGATTTAGTCACATGTTAGTTTGTAGGATTATATACACATACATACATTATGAAATTTACCTCTATTTTACAACAGGGTGTTTTAAAAATAGTATCATGAATAGTATCGGTGAATCTACAGCTAAAAAGAACGTTTGTATACAGGGTGTCCCAAAATAGAAGGCCGTACCACATATTCTTTGGACAAAAATAATGCGACTTTTCTTATCCCATTTTTTATTTGGGCGTCCCTATTTCAATATACAGGGTGTTAAAGTTACATTTTAAAAAACTGTTTTTGTTAATAATTCCATTGATTTGTAAGATACACACTTGAAATTTTGCACGTACTTTTATCTTATTTCGACATACTTAGCATGTTATTTTGGTGAAAAAAATCGAAGGGCGAATGGTGGTAACTGAGGGATGCAGGACACTTTATCCCCTCCAATTATTTCTAAGTACGCCTATGCAGCTTTTTCTTGAAATATAAAATGTAGAATTTTCTTCTGATCATTTTATTTCTTTTGTAATTTTTTGTTTAACTGCTCCGTTTTGGAAAAAAACGGCATGTATTGATGGATTACAAATGTCTTAGCGGCCGATGAATGTCAGGAAAAAATAGTGAGCTCCCTTATCCCAACAGATCACATTCTAAAAGGAAGGTTTTCTTAAATTTAAATCGACATCTTCGTGAAACTGGGAAGTTTATGAACCAAGCACAAGTACAAAGATTGTTTTTCAATAAATAGAAAATTGTACAAAAATGTATGTTCATCGGACTTTAAAAACCTAACTTCTGCACCCGTATCACATCCAACCCATACAAAATATTCTTCCCCAAGATTTTGCTTCTAGGATGCAATTTAGTCGTTGGTTGTTAACACAGAATGATGCAGATAGAGACTTCGTAAGAATATTTCTATTCACGGATGAGGCAAGCTTTACGAGAAATGGATTGACAAACATGCATAACAACCACGTATGGACGGATTTGAATCCCCATGCAACCATTGTAGCACACCATCAATTTACATTCAGGGTTAATGTCTGGACGGGAATAGTGGATACTATTCTGTTGGGTCTCCTTTTCATACCAAATGATTTAAATTCAGCATCATTTTTAAATTTTCTGCAAAATGAATTCCGATGTTTTACATGATTGATGATGATGTATTTATTTCCCAATCGTTGGATTGGTCGAGGACAAGGCGCACTTATTCAATAGCCACCACAATCTCCTGACCTTAATCAATTGTTTTTTTTTTCTGGGGTTATATAGAAGATACGGTTTATGCTGCAGAAATAAACAACATTAACCATCTCAGAGAGAGAATAGTAATGGCAGCTGATGAACTTAAGCAAAAGGAGAATATCCTTCAGAAGATAAGGTTTTCACTACTTAAAAGGGTACGTACATGTGTTAATGAGGAGGGTGGGCAAGTAGAACGTTTTGTTAAATTAGTAGTAATTAATTAATTATTTTATTTAATGTTATTTAGGTAAAAAGTTATCATGTTGATCGTTCATTATTACTATTACTAAATGAGACTATTATTTTTTGGTTGATAAGAGAACTGTATTACAGATTCAATGCCATATTATGTATTCCTCATTTTATAACATTTAGAATTATCCATTTTGTTTGAAATAGCAAATATTCATTCAGTAAGTATTACGATTTGCTAAGTTGCCAAGGTATTGTAATGATAGGTATATCCACAAAATTTCAGTTTCACTTGAAAATGATAGTGAATTATAGATTTATGGGCACTCCAAACTGCCGTTTTTCTCCAGAACGGAGCATTTAAACAAAAAAATACATAAGAGATAAAATGATCAGAAGAAAATTCTACGTTTGATATTTCAAGAAAAAGCCGCATAGGCGTACTTAGAAATAATTGGAGGGGATAAAGGGTACTGCATCCCTCAGTTACATCCATTCGCCGTTCGATTTTTTACACCAAAATTACATGATAAGTATGTCGAAATAAGAAAGTACGTGCAAAATTTCAAGTGTATATCTTATAAAGCAATGGAATTATTAACAAAAATAGTTTTTTAAAATGCAACTTTAACACCCTGTATATTTAAACAAAGACGTCCAAATAAAAAATGGCATAAGGAAAGTCGCATTATTTTTGTCCAAAGAATATGTGGTTAATATGGTCTTCTATTTTGGGACACCCTGTATAAATATATATAATGTACACTCCTTAGAGATACAGCCCTTCAAATTTCTCAAAGAATTATAGAATGGCGGCTGTTATTTGAAAACCAGACATTTGATTATTATACCTTTTTTGGTTTTCAAATTACAACCGCTATTTCATATTTTATGGATACTTTGAAGGGCTGTATCTCTTAAGGAGTGAATATTTGACTAAGGTCAATTTTATGCAAGTATGTTATTTTTAGGTGCAGATTCACGGGTACCATTTGTGCTACTTCTATTGAAAACGCCGTGTTTATCCTGTCGAATCCACTTAGTCACTTGTTAATTTTATTTTGGCATAAGATCTAGTTAGTTAGCGAGTAGATGAAAGACATAGATTAAGTGTAGACTGACTAATACAAAAGAAATTCATGTTATCTTTCTTTTTTGCAAAGACTGGGGCACAAAGTGCTGAACCGATAGTTGTAAGTATTTCAGAAATACATAAGCATTTCCCCCTTTCTTTCTTAACTTTGCACATACCTGCACTACAGTTTTGTATTTAGTACCTCAGAAATTCATTCCGGTCGGAAGATTTGTGGATCTAATATGTTTTTCCTAATAGGGAGCGACGATTAAGACGGATGAAGCTACGGGAAAAATTGTTATAGCCAGGGTGATGCATGGCGGGGCTGCCGATAGGTCGGGGCTGATTCATGTGGGGGATGAGGTGGTCGAAGTTAATAATATGAATGTGGAAGGGAAAACACCAAATGATGTTCTTAAAATACTGGTAAGTGACGTAAGCAATAATATAAGAAAACTGACATACAGTATGCGCCAAAAGTATGGAATGAATTCAATAAAAACGAAACAATTTTTTTTTGGGAAAAATCTTCGAACAGGTCGATTTTTAATTTAAAAAATACATATTTTAGCGTAAAATACGATTTTAAAATGTCATTTGTTTTCGAGTAATGACGTCATCGATTTTTTTTAAATGGCAACACCATATTTTTTTCCTTGATTCTCTATCAGACAGTACTAAAATTTTGCCCTCTTACATAGGAAAGTTTTCGAGTAAATGACGATTGAATGTTAGAAAACGTAAATCAATTAAAATAAAGCAAAAACGTTATCAAGTTTAGTTTTTCGAATTCCATAGTTCTTTTATGGATCACGTAGGTGAAAATCTTTGCAAAGTGTCATTGTCACACCGACTTTCTAATAAGTATTGTAAGCGACATAGAAATTATTATTCAATTTAAAGTATTATGGCACATTTAACTGTTACTCAAAGAATTGAAATTTTAATTCTTATCGGATGCGGGAATATGACTAGAACTCAGCAGGAAGTTTGCGATTTATTTAATGAAAAATATCCAGATCGCCCTATCAGCCAATCAACAGTCAGTAAGGTAGAGTTTAAATTTAGAGAAACTGGCAATGTTGTAAATATTCCAAAACCTGGACGTCCAAGCATTAATGAAAATCAGAAACAGAACATTTTGATAAGTATGGTGGATAATCCTTATAATTCTTCACGAATGGTTGCATTAAACAATGACACTAGTCAGAGCACAGGAAGGTAAAATATCATCCCTACAAAATTCAACTTGTGCAGGAACTCAATGAAGATGATCCCGATCGCCGCTTACATTTTTGCGAAATTCTAATGGATTTATGTCAAGGAAATAGAAATTTACACCGGCAAATACTTTTTTCTGATGAGGCCACATTTTGTCTGCATGGTACAGTAAACCGTCAAACTTGCAGATATTGGAGTCGGGAAAATCCTCATTGGATGGCAGAGGCACATACCCAACACCCTCAGAAATTAAATGTGTGGGCTGGAATAGTTGACGACAGAATAGTAGGGCGTTTCTTCTTTGAAGGAACCCTTACAGGACAGATATATTTAGAGTTTCTAGAAAATGACCTTGTTCCAGCCCTTGCAGTAATTTTTCCTAACGATAATGACCCTGACAATCCTGACGATACCATATGGTTTCAGCAAGACCTCCACACTATGCGAGCCCTGTACGAGATTTTTTGGACAACTGTTTTCCTGGGAGGTGGATCGGACCGATAGAATGGCCTCTTGACTATTTTGACTTGAAGTCAAAAGTGTACATTAATAAACCACGTAATTTAGAAGAACTTCAAAATCGCATTCGGGACGAAATACGCAGAGTTACCCCAGAAATCATTCATAATGTGCAAGAAGAATTTCTTCACAGACTTGCGCATTGTCAAGAAGTTGGTGGATGGCAATTCGAACATTTAATTTAAGTATAAAATTTAATCAATTGTATTTTATTTTACATACCTCAGAATTGTTACTTTTTTATGGATAAAATTTACGTTTTCTAACATTCAATCGTCATTTACTCGAAAACTGTCCCATGTAAGAGGGCAAAATTTTAGTACTGTCTGATAGAGAATTAAACGATTTTTCAGAATCAAGGAAAAAAATATGGTGTTGCCATTTAAAAAAAGTCGATGACGTCATTACTCGAAAACAAATGACATTTGAAAATCGCATTTTACGCTAAAATATGTATTTTTTAAATTAAAAATCGACCTGTTCGAGGATTTTTCCCAAAAAATAATTGTTTCGTTTTTATTGAATTTATTCCATACTTTTGGCGCATACTGTATCTACAGAGTCTTACAGAATGATGTTAAGAAATCTAGGGGCAGGTTCTATGTTTAAAAATAAGAAAAATGGTTTATACAAACATGGGTCTCCGGAAATGCCTCGTTTTCGAGATACAGGTTTCTATCTTAAGTACTATAGTCTGCATTCTAGAAAACCGACCGAGACATTAAGATGAGTTTTGGTACACAAAGTGAAGGGCTACTTTTAAATATTCATTTTTAGCAAGAAAGAAAAAAATTGTAAGCTACTGAGTTTTAGACAAATTGGTATCGCCCTGTTAAATTTAATTCTGCTTAAAAAGTGTCTCTTGGACCTTTTCCTCTTGATGCATCGTTTTTGTAATAAAAAATGATTTATTTATCATTAAATAGATCAATTTTCGAATGCAAACAAGGGCGCTGGCGGGGGGTAAGGGGGGGACAGTTGCTCCCCCTCCCGGAATATTCAAAATAACGGTAGAGTGGCAAGAATTTAATTTTTTTATAGTTATTTCTTGTTACTTTTCTATGTTTCTGTTTTTTAGAGGTGCAGATGTAATATTTTTATTTTATTTATCATCTGCTATAGCACCAAGGATTTTATTATTTTTCATTAAAATTTCGAAAAAACTACCTACGCGTTATTTTTGTTGCCTCCCCTGAATATTTTTCTGTCGTCGTCCATGAAAGCTAATTAATAAAAATAATGATATTGAGTAAACACTTTTTCGAATGTTCATAGACGTTTGAGGAAAAAGGAAAAAGAAACATGGAATGTTGTAGATTGTGGAGCGTATAGAATTGCAGGAATAGTGGAAAATCAGGAAAATGTTTTACAAGCGGTTGATCAAAATCCTACAGTAAGTACAAAGTGTCTGGCAAATGAATTAAGGAATATGAACGATGTCAATGTACGGCGATTCCTCCAAGAGCAGCTGCTATATCCTTATCATCTGCAGAGAGTTCAAGCCCTCTCTGAATCTGATTTTCCAGTCAGACTGTACTACTATCTAAGGCTAAGCCAAATGGAGCTTAAAGGTGTGATTTCCTAGCGACGTCCAGCGTTTGCGGCCCGCCGCGACGTGTGACAGTAACAGCTAGCAGTTACATTCACATGATTTGCTAGAAATGTCTGGCGTCTGCGTTTTACCAGTCGTTTTAAAAATTCTAAAGTGAAAAGAACTTAGGAAAATGGATCCAAAATGATTTATAACATTGCTTTTGATAGAAGGTGGCCTTGATGATCACATAACACGAAATTCATGAATTATTTAAATTTAGGAGCCGAAAAAAATATTACAAAATATCAATTCAAACCATGTATTTTTTATTTTGGTGACATTGCCAAGTTTACAGAATTAAAATATCGTTACCGCACTCCATCACGTGATCGGTATTTCCAATACCCCCTTCCCCGTCTATTATTTGGGTATGTATAGGTACACAATACGATACTCGGTGTTTCGGTTTGTCGCACGCCGCACATTATATTGAGTTTATAGAGTGTCTCAAACAATTCGTAGTGAACTTAATTTATTTAATAATGAATTTTTGATGAAATAAGCTTTGCCAATTCTAAACGAAATCGCGTACACAAATCTGCCGTTTCTTCTCTAAATATAAAAATTATAGGTGAGTTAACAAAATAGAAACCTGAATGATTTTTTATAGGAAACTATATATAAATTATATATTATTATGTATGAAAATTAAAGTGAAAATAAAATAACATTTGAATAAAACATTTGTATGTGTTCTGATTTGACGAGTCAAGAAGTTTTATTTTGCAAATTAAAAACGTTTGAGACGAAAAAATCATTTGGTGGTCTAACTGTACTATCTAGAGACATTCTGGATTATATTATAGCAATGGAGGATATTTAACAACTTGCATGACACGAATTATTTGGCAAACAATTGTGAATTTTTAAAAATAATATGTCACCCGTGTAATTACTTTCTTTTTGACTATTTTATAGGTATTTCATTATATACAAGAGTACGCATTTATTTTATTTATTTTTAACAATGCATCAATCAAGACTTAAAATGTAATAGGTAAAAGATGTAGCGATGTAGCAAAACTCAATATTCTCAAGAATCTATAAAAAAATATATATTATAAAATTCCTAGCAGTTAGTTTACTATGCCTTACATGTATTAATATATGTTTAAGACATCCTATGTTTGTTTTTTTATTTTTTAAAAAATCACTCCTAAATAAAATTGTTCAAGCGATTTTTATTAATTACATAGTAGGGCAATTAGGCATTATGTCTCATATTACGGAAAATAGTTACAAAAATGTATTTATTTTTTAATTTAATATTATATTGATGACAATCAATATGCTTGTCATTTTACCCTCGTAACGCCAGGAACAATATTTATTACTGAATCATCCTCGTATACGCCAGGCTTCGGTCTGGTTGGGGGCATCGCCTTGGTATCGCTTTTTCAAAGGCGCCGTGCTGAGTGCGGTAACTTATATTTTAATTCTGTAAATTTTGGTATTACTCTAGATATTAATTGAAAAATATATGCACAATAAAAGGTTTTTATATTACCGCGCTTACATTAAATAGTACTGGGGTTGGCGCCCGCGTCCCGACGTGTTTTTGAGCATAGTCAAGACGCGCCGCTTCTATAGTCTGCTTGGAAATGAAAGAGAGGAATAAAACCCCGAGATAAGAACCGGCCATGGGCGTGGTAATATTTGGTTTTAGGTAATTATCGGGTAACACTAATGCTAACAGGTAATGGGTGTACATTAGTATATTTTACTGGATACATAGGGCAGCAGCCAGTGTATTGTCAGATCAATCCAGTCTTAGAGCTGAATTGAATATACGAAGACGTGCTAGTGCAGTAGAGTAAAATTCGACTTGTGGTTAGTGACTATTGTGCCAGTGGATATAATACTGTTTGGGTAAAATGTCGAGCTTACCAGATTACGTACCTGCTAAACGCGTGAAAAGATGTGCGCTGTCTCAGAATGAGAAGACTATTATATTAAATGTATTTAATGCATTGAAACACCAAAATCCTACCAACAGTGTTGACGAAATCGTGGAAAAGTGTTCCAAAATGTTAGGGATTGGAAAATCGATTATCTACAGACTTTTAAAGGAAACAAAAAATGAACAAGATACTGTAAATCCCCCAAAATCATCTACAGGGAGGTCAAAAGTCGTTATAGATGATTTCTTCAAAAATGTCATTCGCAGAAATGTACACTCATTTTATTTTAAAAAAGAAATACCAACGCTAAACAAAATTTTAAGTGAACTTTCAGAGGACAACGATTTGCCAAAAATCAGTAGAAGTAAATTATGGGCCGTCTTACGAGAGTTGAATTTTTGCTGGTAAAAGCAGAACAGGAAGTCAGTTCTTATCGATAAAGATGAAATTATTTGTTGGCGAAGATCCTACTTAAGATCAATTAGAAAATTCCGTGACGAAGGGAGGAATATTTATTATCTAGAGTCCAGATTCTAGACGAAACTTGGGTCAACGAAGGATATACTGTAACAAAAGTATGGCAAGACAAAAATGTAAAAAGTTTTCGACAAGCATTTTTGGATTGACTTTCAACATGGTTCAAGGCACCTTCAGATAAAGGGCGAAGATTAATAGTGACACATACCATAGGTAGTGCCAGTGGTTTTGTATATGGCGGTTTACTTTTATTTGAATGTAAAAATACAGGTGACTATCGCGAAGACATGAACGCAGATATTTTCGAAGAGTATTTTACACAGATGTTGGATCTTATTCCTCCGGGGTCTGTAATTGTCATGGATAATGCCAGTTACCATTCACGGCAGACCGAGCGGACGCCTACAACTGCTTGGAGGAAAGCCGATATAATTCAATGGTTATCCGGAAAAAACATTTCTTTTGAAATAGATATGGTGAAAAAGGAACTTTTGACACTTGTCAATCTTAATAAAGATCAGAAAAAATATGTTATCGATGAAATGGCAACGGTACTACGGTTACCACTTTATCACTGTGATAACCCAATCGAATTAGTCTGGGCGCAGGTAAAAGGAGATGCAGCGCGAAATAATACGACGTTTAAATTAAGTTACGTGAAAATTTTGTTAAAAAATTCCTTGGAACGAGTAACTGCAGATAACTGGTAAAGATGTATACATGATGTACAAAAAGAAGAGGACAAAGTGTGGGAACTCGATAATTTAATGAACGTTACTGTGGAACCTATCGTTATCAATCCAGGAGAGGAAGATAATTCATCAGAATATTCAGAAGATGAATTTTAATATACATACTTTTTTATTTTCTTTATTGTACGTTTATACAACACTACGTTTACTCACCATAATTTGAATTTGCAAAATACATATATTTTTGTGTGGAATAAATGGCTATTCATTAAATTTAAATAAATATTTTGATAATAATATTGAATAATTTTATTTGAAGTACTTAAAACCCTCTTAACCCGGTTATGATGCTTAAAGTAGCCTCTAGTTTTCAAATGCTGTTTTTATATTGTTTGCTTATAAGAGAAATGGACCGAGAAATTGAAGCGGCATAGACAAAGACGGGTTGTCGGGGATTAGATTTTAGCTACCTACTACAATTTAGTACAACTCGGTCACACAAAGTTTTTTTTAAAGTACACCTCATCTATATCGATAGTACATAATATAAAAATATTAAATATAAGCACTAGTACTACATTTATTTACGATTTGCATACATAATAAGCTTTTATTACTCTCTTTCATTTCTAAACATACTATAGGAAATCATTGCCATTGAAATCCATTGTTCAAGTGCTCGACGGCTGGACGCTGCGGCGGGCCGCAAACGCTAGACGTCGCTAGGAAATCACACCTTAACTCATCCCATTTAACACCACGTGTTCCAAATTCTATTTAAATGCTTTGTATCCTCACAGTAGGCCCATACTATCAAGTTTGAGACATCATGTACATCTTAATGTCATATTATCAGAACCAGCTTACTAAATTAAATTTCAATTGAACTTATTATGTTAAAATATTTACAACACAGTATCGAAACAGCATAGCACATTTTACTCTTATCTGATATTAGCGTATTAGAGTTGCGTATAGTGACGTCACAAGCGGATGCACCGTTTTTTAGATTACCATCAATTTCAACCTCTCATATCTCGAAAAGTAAATCATATGAAATTTTAAGGGTGTAATATAGGTGTACTATACAAAACGCATAATTGTGTTGTGTTATTTTTGTTTGGTAAAATTTCAAATTATTGGTTGTGCTTCACTCGACAATTATCTATTAATTTGTGCCTCATTTTCAGCAAAACTCTGAGGGAACAATAACTTTTAAATTGGTACCAGCAGATGGAAAAGCTTCTTCAAGGGAAAGTAAGGTTAGAGTGCGAGCACATTTCAACTATGAAGCCGCGACTGACCCTTACATACCTTGCAAAGAAGCTGGTTTAGATTTCACTAAGGGAGATGTTTTACATATAGTGTCCCAGGACGATGCATACTGGTAAGTTTAGCAAACAGTTAACTTGTATCCACGAGTGCTTACAACAGCATATAATACAGAATGTTGCAAAAAATTATGTTCCAAAGCTCGTGGAATATCAATATATTGAAGATTTGTAAATGGTCAAATGCGTTATAAAATTTCATCTTAGATTAGGCCAAAAAATTTTCTGTAACCATTGTGGGTGCACTCAAACTGAACCAAGGGATCACCGCCTAGGCGGCCGTCGATATTAAGCAGGTATACAGAAAAATAGGCGGAAAGTAGAGATTATTGGAATGGTGGACAGTACACTCCTACTTGAATTCCAAAGTTATATCCACCCTCTTTTGTTTGATTTCTGTTTATGTGAACAACAAAGATGGGCGAAGAAAATAAAATCCATTATCAAATACTTCCACACTCTGGCAAAGATATATCTGTTTTCTCTGTCTGACTGTCTTATTAACACAATAGTTTATATATTTGTTTATTATTATAGACGAGAAGAAACGTTTGGGCTTCCTGAACCTGTGTATGAATTCAGGGCATAAAAAGAACAATGCTGCTTTTTATATGTCCATTCTTAAATTTAAATTTGGTTTGTGCTATTTCATTAAACAGTCTGTAAATATGTTTTGAAGGAAGAGCTTGAAATAGAACCAAAAAGTGATGTCAGTGGAAGGCATGAGGGAAAGAAAAAGAGAAGTATGGAAGAAGTAGCATGATCGCCAGTAAGGAAAGGTGAGACGGATTGACAAAATGGAAATGGTGCTGAGAATGTTGGATAGTTTAACACAGGAGGTAAAAGAGGTAAAAAGAGGAGAGGAAATAAGACAACTTAGAGTAGGGATGCGGCAGGAAAATAAAGTGCTTAGCGATAAGATGAAAGAGGTAGAAGAGAAAGTAGAGAATATGGATAAAAAGAAAAGAAAGAAAAATAATGGTGCAAGGTCTACAGATAGAAACGTTAGATCAGAATGAGTTAAAAGTGGAGATAGAAGACTTCTTCGAAAAGTTACTGTATATGGAGATAGGAATTAATGTATGTTTAGTAGAATTGAAAAACGTAAAGGACAAGATAAGGACAATGAAAAACAAAAGTAAATAGGATCAAGAACAGAAAGCAAGAAATACAGAACCAAGCTAGAAGAAAGGAGATGAGGAAGAAAGAAGAAGACGGAAAGCAAAACGTCAGGAAACAAGAAAAAGGAATTAGAGAATTATTTATTTCTTACTAGCAGAGGCGAAACAAGGCGATACGGAACAGTATTTTTAATAAATAAAAATATGATGGATAAAATTATTAAATTTGAAGCGATTTCAGATAGGTTTTGATTAAAATTAGAGAAGAAATAAATATAGAGATATTAAGTATGTATTCTAATACAGAAGGAAAAGCACAAGAAGAAAAAGAGGGATTTTATGAGAAAAATATTACGGCAAGCTGAATAAAAATATAGTAAGAATAGTGGTAGAGGATGCTAATGCGGAAATAGGGGGAGAAAGTATGTATGAAAGTATAGTAAGGACAGAAAGTAAACACCAAGAGCAGAGCAATGGGCGCAGGTTGATTGAATTTACAGAAGAACAAAAAATTAAAATAATGACCACATTCTTTAAGAGAAAAGAGATAGATAGGTTACCTGGACCTCTGTAGATGTAGCATATACGAATCAAATTTATCATGTTCGCATAGATTAAAATCATGCAGAGGTGCAGACATAGACTCGGATCACTATCTAGAGAGGATAGATTTGAAGATAAAAAGAAACAATAAAAATGAAAGGATTACAAAGAAGAAAAAGATAACCAAATATGGCGACAAATCAAATTTGGCGAGAATCCAAAAGAAGTATGAACAAAAGATAAGGAAAAATTTGCAAGAAAATAGATAAAGTTAATGAGAGTTAATGGAGAATGCACAAACATCGAAAATATCATACAAACAGCAAGTGGGAAAGTAATACCAAAAAAAAAAAAAGAGTTTGCAGGCAAGAAAGGGCGGTGGGATGAGGAGTGTATCAGAGACGCGGAGAAGATAAATAAGTTCAGGATTAAAGCACTTCAGTCGTCACAAGAGGAGTATAAGGAAATATACAGGGAACAAAGACGAAAGGCAAATAAAGCGTCTTATATTAGTTAAAAATTATTAAATTACAATTATTCTCCAATTACTTGAATAATTGTTATTCATTCTATTGTGTTTTTGTGTCAGATTTGGCTTATGCTGAGTTTTTGATTTTCCAAGTTTGTCTTTTACTAGAATATAATAATTTACAAGAAGTGCTACTTTAGTACTAACTATGGAAATTATTCGACAAAATGTTAATTTTATATTAGAATACTTTTTTTCCATAGGTGGCAAGCGAGAAGAGAAGGTGATAGAAATATGCGCGCTGGCCTTATTCCTAGCAGGGCACTCCAAGAAAGAAGGATAATTTACGAAAGAACACAACTTAAAGACGGAGAAGACAGTAAGTAATAGGCAGTAGGATGCACTGTTCTCCAATATTAACCGCATGCTGGCTTAGCATCGCACTGCCCCTCCCATTGTCATTAGTTAGCTGTCAATCATCTTAATATTATTATAAATTAGTTTACAACATTCTGAACTCTTCAAAATTTTGTACGAAATTTAAATTAATAACACCATTCACAATATTTAGAATAAATCTAGGTATCTACATTTAAATTTTGTTATCTATTTGTTCATTTATTTACGTTATGATTAAAATATATCTCTTCAACGGTTGTCTATATGAGCTTTCACAGCTATAAGCCACTTGTAGATCTTTGTTTTTTATTCATTGTGTAACAAAAATATCTAAAGCAACCTTTACTATTCCAGGAGCATTCTACTATTACTAGATTTAAATATATTATTCTTACAAGTTGGATTTTTTTGATGTGATTGAATATGTCTCTGTTAAAAGTAAGCAAATATATCATCTTGACACATTACGAGGATTATCAACAAGTTGTACATTGCCATAGGCAAAGTATAGCATATACGAGGGTTATTTATAATGTCACTTCGTTACAATTCATTTAAGAATCATAAAAAGTAAAATGAGCTCTGAAGGTCAGAGATTTATTCTTAAGCAAAAACGTGTGTGATATATTTTGGAAACGGTTGCAAATAATTAACCTCATTATGCAACACCTGTCCGTGCTTATTTAGATGAGCTGTTCCCGAATCGTTGGATAGGGAGAAGGGGGCCGATTGAGTGACCAGCCAGATTGCCTGATTTGACACCCCTAGATTATGTCTTGTGGGGATACTTAAAAAGCAAAGTATACGTTACTAGACCGGTTAATTTGGAAGATTTAAAAGCAAGAATTCGTCACGAGATACATCGTATACCTCCTGAAGTTATTGATAATGTCCAAAAATAATTTATTAATCGTCTTGGCTACTGCGAGGCAGCCAACGGTGCACAATTTGAACATTTAATTGAGTCGATTTTTTACATAATCATTATCATTTTCAGTATTGTGAAAAATGAAATTTTAAAATCTTCAAACATTATTTTCTTGAAATTTTTGTTATGTAACACCATAATTTTTCATGATGTATGTATGTAGAATAAAACGCTCTTTCAAATGGCATGGTCAAAATTGGGGGTTGATATTTAAAAAAATTGTCGATGACGTAATATCTCGAACAACGATGACGTCACAAATGTGGGTCTATGTCAAAAAGTGCCATTTTTAAAAAACAAAATCGACGTGCCAGGGGATTTTTTCGAAAACTTCTCAATTTCAAAAATAATTTATTCGTTATTTTTCGAAAGCACTGTATAATAACTATACTGTTCAATAAAACAGCAAAACTCAATAAAAGTCAAAGCAAACATGAAACTTTGAATTTGTATTATTGCATTACTCAGGTAGGCACAACATATATGATAAAATTAACACATAGATGTAACAACTCTGTTCACGGGTTTACTATAGTCTGTTTAGAAATGAAAGAGAGTAATAAAAGCTTATTATATATGCGTAAATAAATGTAGTACTGGTGCTTATATTCAATATTTTTATATTATGTATTATCGGTATAGATGAGGTGTACTTTTAAAAAAACTTTGTGTGACCGGGTTGTACTAAATTGTAGCAGGTAGCTAAAATTTAATCTCCGACAATCCGTCTTTGTCTATGCCGCTTCAATTTCTCGGTCCATTTCTCTTATAAGTAAACAATATAAAAACAGCATTTCAAAACATAAGGCTACTTTAAGCATCATAACCGACTTAAGAGGGTTTTTAGTAATTCAAATAAAATCATTCAATATTATTATCAAAATATTTATTTAAATTTAATGAATAGACTTTTATTCCACATAAAAATATATGTATTTTGAAAATTCAAATTATGATGAGTAAATGTAGTGTTGTATAAATGTACAATAAAGAAAATAAAAAAGTAAGTATATAAAAATTCATCCTCTGAATATTCTGATGAATTTTTTTCGTCTCCTAGATTGATAACGATAGGTTCCACAGTAACGTCAATTAAATTATCGAGTTCCCACATGTTCTCTTCTTATTTTTGTACATGATGTATACATCTTTGCCAGTTATCTGCAGTTACTCGTTCCAAGGAATTTTTTAACAAAATTTTCACGTCACTTAATTTAAACGTCGTATTATTTCGCGCTACATCTCCTTTTACCTGCGCCCAGACTAATTCGATTGGGTTAAGTTCACAATGATAAGGTGGTAACCGTAATACCGTTATTTGGCGATTTGTTGCCATTTCATCGATAACATATTTTTTCTGATCTTTATTAAGATTGACAAGTGTCAAAAGTTCCTTTTTCACCATATTTGTTTCAAGAGAAATATTTTTTCTGGATAATCATTGAATTATATCGGCTTTCCTCCAAGCAGTCGTAGGCGTCCGCTCGGTCTGCCGTGAATGGTAACTGGCATTATCCATGACAATTACAGACCCCGGAGGAACAAGATCCAACATCTATGTAAAATACTCTTCGAAAACATCTGCGTTCATGTCTTCGTGGTAGTCACCTGTATTTTTAGATTCAAATAAAAGTAAACCGCCATCTACAAAACCACTGGCACTACCTATATGTGTCACTATTAATCTTCGCTCTTTACCTGAAGGTGCCTTGAACCCTGTTGAAAGTCCATCCAAAAATGCTTGTCGAAAACTTTTTACATTTTTATCTTGCCATACTTTTGTTATCGTATATCCCTCGTTGACCCAAGTTTCGTCTAGATAAAACATATTTCTTCCTTTGTCACGGAATTTTCTAATTGATCTTAAGCAGGATCTTCGCCAACAAATAATTTCATCTTTGTCGATAAGAACTGACTTCCTGTTCTGCTTTTCCCAGCAAAAATTCAACTCTCGTAAGACGGCCCATAATTTACTTCTACTGATTTTTGGCAAATCGTTGTCCTCTGAAAGTTCACTTAAAATTTTGTTTAGCGTTGGTATTTCTTTTTTAAAATAAAATGAGTGTACTTGTTCATTATTTGTTTCTTTTAAAAGTCTGTAGATAGTTGATTTTTCAATCCCTGTCATTTTGAAACACTTTTCCATGATGTCGTCAACACTGTTGGTAGGATTTTGGTGTTTCAATGCATTAAATACATTTAATATAATAATGTTCTCATTCTGAGACAGCGCACATCTTTTCACGCGTTTAGTAGGTACGTAATCTGATAAGCTCCATATTTTACCCAAACAATATTATATCCATTGGCACAATAGTCACTAAACACAAGTCGAATTTTACTCTACTGCACACGTCTTCGTATATTCAGCTCTAAGACTGGATTAATCTGTCACAATACACTGGCTCCTGTCCTATGATGTATCCAGTAAAATATACTAATGTACACCCATTACCTGTTAGCATTAGTGTTACCCGATAATTACCTGAAACGAAATATTACCACGCCCATGGCCCGTTCTTATCTTAGAGTTTTATTACTCTCTTTGATTTCCAAACAGACTATAGGTCCTTGAACTGTTATAATTTTAAGATTTTTTTAAGACTATAAAATGTACACTGTGTGGTAATTACTATACTCGCGTCAAGAATTCAGATGTCTTACGTCACGGCTAACGTTACACATTTGTTTTTATTGTCAACGTAATTTTCGATAATTGGTTGCGTTAAAAACAATCATTTTTTGCAATTTAGTGCAATATATAATGCAAACTTTTAGTGTAGTATATAATTTTATTACTATCAGTTGCAGTTTCTTAAATATTTTGATGAAAATATAATCATTTATTCATTTGTTCGTATGACGTAAGTCGTCTGAATTCTTGACGCGAGTATACATTAGAATAGGGAGTACGTAATTGATTTTTAATTACAAATAGCATCTACATTTATGTATTATATGTACTTAACACGGCAGTAATATTGGACTTAAGCAACCAAAACGTTATCTCTATATATATGCGTAATCAATACACCGTCCACACTCGCTATATAACATTGCTATATAGTAAAGTTATACAGCATGTTACATCTTTTTTAATCAAATGTCGCTGCTACATAACTTGCTAGATATTATCGACCTATAGTCAGTAAATATCAAACGATGTTGCGCAAAATTACTAAAACAACGCGTTCACACTTACACTATTTTTTGTCTAACAGCTCTTAGTTTCAGGGACGCATGTGAATGCAAATTGTAGTGTCCTGAACTGAATGAATGTGAATTTACTGCTGTACTTTTTTAGTTACTGTTAAAAGAATAGAGTAAAGAACAGACATGCAAACTAATCATAGGGTGTCTGGAATATGAGTGTCTTTATTTTGCTGTATGATAAATTGTACCAAACAAAACGTATTCGACTCAACAATTTTTTTTTCTTTGATGAACGGTAACAGTCGGTCATTATTAGATATGTGAGCGACTGTCAGGTGTTTGTATATTATAATCACAAATACACCTAAACATACTTACTATCAATGACTTTCTTCTCACAACACAGAATAAAATGAGAAATAGTTACAAGTATTCAAAATGATTTATGTTGCTTGCGAAAAGTGTTTACTATGCAAACGCCTCGTAGCCAGAAAGTTTTGCCCAGTTTTGTCATAAGTTAACATGTTATGCAGCTATCATTGTTACTATAAATTGTTTTTATTTACAGTACAGTTATAAGTATCAAGCAAGCACTATGTACAGAAGAACGAACGGCATTAGCCACAATACTACCACAGTATAAGGAGACCAGTAGAAACACTTGGGCCGATATAATAAGTCGCGCATAGCAGCTCGCGCATCCATTTCAAGCTGCAGAGACCTCAGTTTACATCCAACTCTGGGAGTGCGAACATCGGTTATACAGAGCCGTATTAAAGCAATATTTTGAGTCTGATCGAGGAACGAGTCGCTGCGCAGCAGTTAGATGTTTAAATATATCATCTATAATAGTAAAGTTTCTTTAAATTTCCTAAAGGCATAAATAAGTAATAAGTAATCTATAATATACTGTACAAACCATAAATGATATTTTACTGCTATTGCCTTACCTATTAATTTATTTCTTAACATACATATACATATTTATATTTTTCACAAATACAAATTTTTATTTTAGAGCAAAGTTCTGTGCTTCTAATAGAGAAGATTTATTAGAAAAGCTGCTCAGGATTAGTAATAGTTCATACAAACTATGTCAAATACATTTTTAAAATAATATGTTTTCTAACGATTCGCGCAATAGATTACGCAAAGAGGCCGTTCCAACGTTTCCTGCACAAGACGGCTCATCTTCAAATTATGTAGATGATCATATTTCTTGTAGTCGCTATAATGAGAGTAAGTCTCAAAACAAAATAATAAAAAATAATTTTTTCTAAATTTACATTTTACTGCACTTTTATCTCCAATTTAACAATTTTCAAAGTTAAGTAAACATAATTTTTCTGTTCTGAAAAATACTTGTCTTCTGGTTTACGTAGATCATTTAAGACAAAAAAAAAATCATAATAAATTATTTGTCCACTAAACTTCAAACGTCAAATTTTAAATTTAAAAAATTCCAAAAAAATTTAATTATCGCTAATAAAAAGTAAGTAAATAAATAAAAATATTTTGTAGTGCAATAATATATATTTTAAACTCTTTTTTTTAAGTGTCCAAAGAAGTAAATCGAATTTTCTCACTGTATGTTAGTAGCAGTAAATGATAGTATATAATACATGTTGAATTAGCCATTTATAACTGTATAATGAATTATTACATAATGTGGATAGATATAACGTAAACTTGCACGTGGATTAACTACGCTTTCACGCGCAAATAAAAAATTCTTATTCCCGTCCTGATCACCGATTCTGTAAATTCTATCGGATGCGCTATCGCACTCACATTTCGAGGTCATCGCAGAAAACTGAAAGCAGTTCAAAGAAACTGCTGGTCTACCTATGCTGTGATACTACTATGACTAACAATACTTTTGAACAGCAGCAGGTGATGGATTACAATGTTGTACGTTAATATGGATACAAAAACAAATTACGTTACAGTAGCTTTTCCTTGACCTTAGTTATACTTTAGTTTGTAATTTCGTTATACAGGTTTGTATTTTATCGTAATTTCATTTTTATGTTTGAAATGTAGGTATTTGTAGAAAAACTATTCGTTTCAGACATTGTTTCATAAACAAATTGTGTTGCTTGGTCATACTCTTTAGTATCGGCTCTTATCTTCCGAAAACCTGTATAGGGGCAATGCAGAGTTATGGGATACTCGAAGTCCCTTGTTCCAAGACAAGACAGGTTCTCATTTCACTGTCTTCAAAAATATAACGCACGCCACTGCTGCAATAAGAGTGTCTTTTTTGTCACATAGATTCATAACGATTAACTTTATAATATGGACGCAATTGGGGTTTTCAACATATACCTAGCCTGTAACTTGTTAAATAGTAATGCTATACAACATTTTCTTAATGTGGGTTTAGGATCACACTCTGAAGGGTACGCTTACGTGGGCTTAAAAAGGCGCAATTAAGTACCATAATAAGATAAACATGACTTGATACTTGATAAATCTTCAGTAAGTTTTACTTGTCTTTCACTTTTTCTTGTATATTTTTCTATTATAATATCTTTGTTGCTTTGTCGAATAGGTGCGTAGATACATCAATTGAATTATTGTTGTCACTAAAAATAAGGACAGAAGGACACAGACGTTGTAGTAAGAACAGTCCTTCTGAAATAAAGACGGTTGGCAACCCTAGTAGTTATCAAAGAATACGCAGGGCACTAAAAAGTACGCATGCGTTCATTTAATTCTAATTATATCGAAACAAAGATCTACAAGGTAATGTACTCTAAAGTGTGGCACTTCTTAACAAAACCTTGTGGTTTTGATAACTTATATTACTTACATTTAAATACATTAGTTATAACTGAATTTTTAATTTTCTTTTGTTCTATATTTTTTTCTTTCACATCTCCATTACTAACAACTCATTTGGTGGCCGTAGGGCTTTGCTCTGTTTCAGCTTTGCCTGTGCTAACCTGCAGTCAGTTCCCGAAATCCCCTCGTTGTGCATCCAAACCTAAAACTAAAAAGATTATGTATGATACAGCAGAAAACGACGATTTCGATCGAGAGCAAATCGCCACCTACGAGGAAGTGGCCAAACTGTACCCCAGACCCGGCATCTATCGACCGATTGTTCTAATAGGGGCCCCGGGGGTCGGCCGTAATGAATTGAAGCGGCACCTTATCGACACCGATCCTGATAAATATAAAACACCAACTCCTTGTAAGTGACTTTCTGTAACAAATATCAACCGTTCGGGTAATTTAACAATGTTTCTTAATACCTCTCCATCATCAAATATTTTAATTGTATTTAGATTGAAATGTTTTCGTTATTGTTCTCCAATATGTTGTTAACTGCGAAATACTGAAGTCATTATAACTTCAAGGGATGGTACTGGATACATTTAGACCAAATAGGCCAATAAACGAAAGGGATAAAGTAAACGATTTTCGAGATATATATCTAAACTATTTGATGTAAATTGATAAAACTTCAAATTCAAAATATTAGTATATACAAATATAAAACACCAACTTGTAGTGACTTTTTGTAACAAATATCAGCCGTTCAGGAAATGCAACAATATTTCTTAATACTCCATCATCAGATATTTAAATTGCGTTTCAATGGAAATGTTTTCGTTATTTTTATACAATATATGGATCATTGCGAAATACTGAAGTCATTATTACTTTGGATCCATTTAAGCTAAAAGAACTGGTAAACGAAAGAGATAAAGTTTTTATCGAGACGATTTTCGAGATATATCTTTAAAATGTTTGCAGTAAACTGATAAAGCTTCAAATTCACTATATTGATATAGAAATATGTTTACGGGGACACGTGTATCGGGACTAAAAATATTTATTAACGTTATAATTACACAATGGAATAAATAATTCGTTCATAAAAATCTGTAACAGGGTGCAGCGTGTAATATATATTATTCATGACGATATTTGTAATAGAAAAATCCATATTTGAATTTTTTTCATGTAAATTAAATTTTACTAGGGCGATCCTGGACGCAGCAGTTGTTGGTGTGATTGATGTAAATGTAATGATGCCTATAATGGCGCAGTTTTGATGCAAACATCTAAACAACGTACAGTTTCAGTTTCTATTATATTTATACATTATATAACATTTAAATTGCCAGCTGCAAGTGCACATGTAACAAAATATAATTGTATAATTACCTATTCTTTTACGAATATCCCTCAGAAAGTCCTTTTTAATGAACGGTACATGTTTATTTACCACACCTTAACACAACTAAAACGCATTAGGTTAGAGATTAAATTGATTGTAAAATTAAAGTAGTATATTGTAATAACACATATAATCGATTTTTCTTAATCACTGGGGCGAAATAATGTAAACGTTGTTACAAATATTGATGCCATTTACTATATATCATTTGTTACACGTCACTTTCAATTTTTTAAACTCTTAATTTGATGCCATTTTAAAATAAAAAAAAATATTCTCGTTAATAAAGCTTTGTTTCACTTAACACAAATTTCAACCTCTTATATCTTGAAAACGCAAAAAGGTCATATGAAATTTAAGAGCATAATAAGAATATTGCGTACGCATATTGAGAACACATAAAAATCATATAAAAAAAATCACGAAATAAGCTTACTGAATAATGTAAATTAAAAATTACCAGTAAAAAGAGTATAACAAAACATGGAAATTACCAAATATTTTTTTGTGCGTATACCAGCTGTGTAAACTGTAAATTTAGTTTGCCGTCAAACTTAAAAAATTAAGCAAGCATTGTGACAAGCACATATTTTTTGTAACAATGTAAATAACCTTATTTTGGTATTAAATTATACCTAAAGCTAAATTAGGTTGCAGAAAAATGTTTTCAAGGTATTCAATAAATAACGACCTAGTGTTATTCGTTGCGTAAACGAATTTCCATTTACAAAATAAGCATAGAACTTTTCATGTAAGTCTGTTATATTACAAATGTCGTCAGGATCCTGTATTTTATTTTTTAATGTATTATATACGTCGCACCCTGTATATTACCATATTATTACCTCTTAGTACAGTTAGTGCTACTAATTGATAAGTTAAAACACGTTGTTAACTGCCGTCTTGGTCAATGTGACCGTGAAAATTTCTTTCCCCAAGCCAACGCAGTCCATATGACTGAGAAAATCTTTTGACCCCCACGCCGGAGTCAGTTTTTCTCGGCATCAAATAGTTTTAACCGTGCAAAGTGACCGAGCCGGCCTGGACGAAGCGCTGCGCACTCCCAGTTTGGGGCGTACAAATACAGAAAAAAAAATTGCAAAAAAAAAATGGTGGTAAACATATATATTTAGAAAAGGCACTCTTTATTATCGTAAAACGTGAAAGCAAATACCAACAATAATAAAAATTATGAATAATAATATAGGATTATAGGACATGTAAACAAAACAAATAACTAGTTTAGACTAAGCTATCAGTCCAACTGATTCTCTGCATGGACCGAGGAGTTGACCGCGCCGGCGTAGAACAATTATTAACTTCCAACAGCGCCAGCTCGGACAATATGACCGAGACACATTTCCACGATTTTCTTCGCATGGGTGACGAATATTTTAAAAATCTTTCGTGGAGCTTCATTACTAGTGGATATCTATCTCTGCGCAACATGGCCCAAAAAATGAAACTTTTGCCTGATATGAAATATACCGCCAGACCCGAACGAAAATACAATAAAAAACACTCCAGCAGTTAACGTGTTAAAATATTCAACAGGCCAGATTCCACTAGCAGGGTATGTTTTACATTAATAAAAAGTATACATTAAAACATAAAAAAGGCGAATTGAAACACAGGGTAATTCACAACATATCTAAAAAAAATTGAGAATAGATGCGTCATGAAAAATGAAGGCAATTTTGTGATGCGAATATTTACATTAGTTTTTCAAGTGTCAAAAATGGTTTACGTGTATAGCAACTAGGAGTTGATGGATATTGTTTTAATTTATGGTGATGTGAAAATGCCTTAGCAGAACGATTTCCAGTAAATATGTTCCAAATGCAGCTACTTTTACCGCGGTGTGCAGTGAGTGCAAGTGTATTTGCAAGGCGAGCGTGACACGGTAAATTTGAAACCGAATCGTGGAAGAGATGGAAGTCCAGGGAGTTCACGGCGTTTTGCTGCAGTGTGTTGTATCATACACGAAGCTCAATTACATCTACCATGTACAGCGTATCCAAGCATTAATACCAAGGGATTGGACGAGAAGGACCGTTATTATGGCCGCCACGATCTCCTTACTTTAAATCATTTAGACTTCTCTTTGTGGGGATATTTAAAAAATAAATGTATCGCACTGAAGTGGACACTATTGATGATTTGCTAATAGCATGCTCAAAACGGACAAAATGCAGAAACATTTGTGTTAGTTTGTAGAAACTGGATATCAGGTATGTCAAACTATTTTATTAATTAAAACCTCAAATTAATTCTATTAATAATTAATAACAATAGCGGTAGCAGGTGAATTTGCTGTATTGAATAGGTATTATAAAATGGTATTTATTTCTTTCCTCGGAAATTTATTTCAATGTTTTGTCCGGTCGCAATGTTATGCTTTTTCCTTCCTGCTTTTTTTTCAGGTTTTCCAGGTTTTCAGGACTAGTTTCCAGTGCCGTGCAGAAGTGTATTTTTAAATAATTTTTGAACTGCTTTTTTTGATTCTTTACAAAATTGTATTTGTAAGTGTCCTCTGTACATTCTATTTTTTTAGATAGGTTCTGAATCACCCTGTATACATCATATTTCAAAAGTCATACCAATAAAAATAAATAAACAGACAAACTTTATTCATTAACATTATAATATATATTTAAAACAAATACTCTTAATTCGTTAAAGTCTTTTGGTCAAAAATGGTCAATATTGTTACCGATGACAAGTAATAAATATACTGTAGTGTGGTAAGTATACAATAATATTGTTAAATAGGCTTGTGTTCTTTCCAGATACTTCTCGAGCTATGAAGCCAGGGGAGGTAAACGGCAAGGAATACTTCTTCGTAACAAGGGAACAAATGGAGGAGGACATAGAGGCCACCAAATTTATAGAGTTTGGTGAATACAAGGGCAATTTGTATGGCACATCGGCCGAAAGCGTTAAAGCAATAGTGAATACTGGAAAAGTTTGCATATTGAATCCTCATTATCAAGCGCTTAAGATGCTGAGAACACCACAATTAAAACCTTATATAATATACATACAACCACCAAGTTTAGAAGTGCTTAAGGAAACTAGGAACGCTAATCATGCTAGGTCCACTTTTGATGTAAATAATTCACGAGGCTTTACGGTGAGTATTACTTTTAATTAGAAATACGCCTCATTTCAAGGAAATTATAAAATTTGTTAAATTAATTTACAAGTTTTGATCCTGAGATACAAAGCTTTTATATAAGTTTCATAGTTCCAGCTAATCAGGCTGTCTGCAGTCGAATGTGTCGCTTCGTTGTCTCCTCTACCCTATCCCGAGAAATTTGTTTATTTTCCTTAACCCTTGTCTCACGGTACCTCTCGGTTTGAGTGGTGACTATCGGTCCTTGATTTCTAACGCGGCCCTTCCTGACATTAGAGTGTCCCACTCTAGCCATATACAGGGTCGTCGAATTGCTGTCACCTAGAGCGGAGAAAGTAACAAGTATTTTGTAACAACGATAGCGATTTGTTTTATACAGAAACAAATAAATATTCTGTATCTCATTTCTAACATGTTTGCCAGTCTTCAGCTACCTAACCCATGCAAGAATAATAGAACATGCAAACATCTCTCTGTGTATGCATACACGAAATAATAAGCATAACATTTCTAAATAATTTATAACAACTAATAATACATAATAACATAACATAACATAACATAATTTTGTAGAGCTCCTACGCTTTCCAGGTAGAACTAAGACCGGGCCAAGACCAACCCGCATAGTTATCTTGTCTAGATGGCTAAGCCCGAGAAGCACATTCGCATAGAGCAAAGAGTAGGTGCCCAACCCACATTGCTCTGCCCAGAACAAAGACAAAAATATCAGGCTTGTTTGTTTTTGTTCTGTGTAATTACAACGGGCTTTTACTGTAACTTATCCATGGTTGCATATTCTTCGACCTTGCAGTCCCGTTATATGGTACACGTAAACCCACACCACCAGGTACATACCATACCAGCAACCTCATACCTATCATTTTGCCGTAGGTGGTCTGAAAATGGGGTATTCTGTATGTGGTTTCCGAAATTATATTTATTTGAAAAAGTTTCCCCTCCCTTATTGCGCAAGAAGTTATACTTCAATACATTTATTTATAGGTGGTCTAAGGTTGTCTGCGCTACGTATGTGGTCTGTTTCTCTAAATGCCTTCGATTACTTCTAGAAATTTTTATTTTTTAATGTGTTTGCTCTATACTACCTACTAATTATTTCACATTTCAAAATAAAATGTTTTTACTTTTTTGTATTACAGTCGAGTTTTTTTTGTTGTCTTCAGTATTTTTCTTGTAGTTTTTAGTTTTTTGATATTTAAGTTTTATTAAGTTATATTGTACTGTACCTCATTTCAGAACTGGGTTAATAATAATAATATAATAGTATATCTGCCCTTGAATCACGAGGATTAGCCCAGAAGTCGGAGACTTGTGCGAGAGAGGGGCGGTATATTATTATTAAGCAGACCTCATCAATCAGGAGGATGGTCAAACGTCGACCTGGCAGAGACGATGCCAATTCTTTCCAAGAATATAGCTGATATACGGTCTACCGACTGCGGGATTCGATCCCACAGCGGTCTGGCCTTTCTGTTAAAATGTTATTTAAAAAATTACATATTCTGGAGAATTCTTTGGAAAATTTAATTTTGGCTATTTTGTCTTGCTTTTTGTTGGTCTCGCAAGACAAGAATAGAATAGAATAGAAGCCAGATTGTATATTGTATACAGGGTGTTTATTAATTGAATGCCGATACTTAAGGGTGTGAATCATTTTAAGAAGAAAACTTAATATCAACATATGTCCTAAACCTCTTAATTTTTGAGCTACAGGGTGTTACAGTTTTAAGAAAAAATTTACTTTTTTATTATAATTTTCTTATCACTCCAGATATTTTTATGAAATTTTGTACACACCTATTAATTATTAAGGAGTAGTGTTTGATGTAAAAAATGTTTTAAAATCTTTGCCAATGACGTCCGTACGAGGTTTGAACTAAATATTTTTGAAGAAAAAAATGGTACGCCACTGCCTTTTGTAAAAACTAAAATTATTTTTATAATCTCCATTTATTTTACAGCAAATTCAGTCCCTAGACTTACTCTCGTACGACGCATCATTATCACGTAAAAAAATTAAAACCAAAAAAGTTTTTTCCCAAGTTCATTGAGACTGCTTTTGATATTTTGTTGCCATTTTGTAAACACCCACCATGCGTGGAAACACTTTTTTAGGACAAAAAATATTTTTCTACTTTAACCAGTGATCTCCACGTAGGCATAATATTAAATGTTTGGATAGAAAAAATCGGTACGCCTCTGATTTTTTTAAATTTTATTTTAAAAATCGTGATTTATTTAGTAAAACGATAAATTCAAAATCTTAAACCTAAAACGAAACGACAATACAAGAAAATACAAAAAAAATAAAGAACCCAAATTATGTATTTACAGTAGTTGTTGAAAGTGTCATCCACCCACACGTATGCAAGCATCTACTCTTCTTCGCATATACTGACGTACATTTTCAAAAATTCCTGGTGTGTCTCTTATGTTTTGCCAGCATACTATTATACGATTTCGTAACTCTTCTTCGACTTGAATCGGCACTGCGTACACTAAGCTTTTCAGATGACCCCAAAAAAAGTAGTCTAAACTATTAAGGTGGGGAGATTTGGGCGGCCATGACTGCGTTCCTCCGCGGCCTATCCACCTATCGCGATAGTTGATAGTGATTTAAAAATTCACGCACCCGTAACCTAAAATGTGGAGGCGCACTATCGTGCATTAGCCACATCTGGTTTCTTAATAAAAGAGGAAGGTCTTGAAGCATTGGCGGCAGATCTACTTCAACAAAGTATAAATACGATTGTCCATCTAATCTTCTTGGGAGAAAAAATGGGCCTATCAATAATACCAGCCAAAACATTTAATGAAAACTGTTCTTGATGATTTGATTCAACAATTGCAAAAGGGTTTTCATCCGCCCACAAATGGTTATTATGGAAATTTCGTATTGAGTTTCGAGAGAAACTATCTTCAATGGTAAAAAGAATGTACTTGTCAAATAACGGATTTTCCAGCAGCTTTTGAAGAAACCACTCGCAGAAATTAATGCGCAACGGGAAATCTCTAGGGAGTAATGCCTGGACTCTTTGAATGTGATATGGATATAACAAATTTTCGATAAGAATTTTCCAAACAAGTGCGTGTAAAACATTAAATGTTGCCGCGATTTTCCTCGTGCTAGTTTTGGAGTTCTCCTCAATTTCATGTAAAATTCCTTTTTCAAGTTCCGGTGTTCTTACTGTTTTACGGACTCCTTTAGCACTGTGGTCTACTTTTAAATTTCCGGTTTCGTGAAGACGTCTATGAATCCCAAAAAATGTAACACCCTGTAGCTCAAAAATTAAGAGGCTTAGGACATATGTTGATTTTAAGTTTTGTTGTTAAAATGACCGAAGGATTCACACCCTTATCGGCATTCAATGAATAAACACCCTGTATATACAGGGAATATTCTGCACATAAAATTATTTTTAAAATTAAAATTTATTGAGTCTAGGTTGAGTTTTGCTGAATTAGAACTAATTATAAATTGACTGTCACACCGATTCTGCTTCGCCTATTTCTATTACTTATTATGTAAAACTGGCAATTTCTGAACTTTATAACGTCTACTAATCGACCACTGTCAAGAATCGACCATATCGATAGGTATGCCGATTGCGAGCTCCGAGCGGAACCGTAGTAACCACCACTCTTATTTCTAGCGTATTTGTATGCAAGAGTCTCGCTAGAATCATGCAAAATTGTGAGGCAAATGCGATACTCTTGCAAGACAAGACATGTTCTTGTAAGTTCAAGACTTCTTCAAATTTAGCAAGATTTCTTGGCTCAACCAACACTAGAAAAATTCGATGATAATACCACCATATGTGTGTGTAACTTAATGTTTCATTTCCAGGACGAGGAGTTCAATGACATTATTAAATCCTCTGCCAGAATAGAATTTTTGTACGACCACTTTTTTGATGAAACAATTGTTAACGCAGATTTAGCTGTTGCCTTCAGTCAACTACTTACTGCTGCCAATCGCGTGGAAACGGAGCCCCTGTGGGTGCCAGCTTCCTGGGTTCAGTGAGAATTCCACCGCATTGTTACGTTAGTGTTAGACAACTTGAATATATTTTTATTTTTAGAATTTATATTTAATATTGTTAATACCTTAGCGTTAGACCCTTCTAAACAGGTTATTTTATTATCTAAGCATTCTTTCCGTAACAAATCCTTAGACACTATATGAATTTTTTAACATAATAGTCTGAGAATATCAAGCTTCAGACAAAATATATTTTATACTCAGCAAAAGATTACAATTTTAGTTTGAAAAGAATTAACGTGTCTTTTCTCTAGGCCTTCGCATAAAGGTAACTTGTGTAACATCTCTTAGCAAAATGTTAAAAAATATTTTGTTACACAAGCTAAGTTGAAGTTGAGGTATAAGAAGCAACATTGTAAAAAAGTAACACTAACATAAATTTCTCTAGTTTGTTATTAAAATCAAAAATAATTTGTCAATAAAATGTGGCCAAATTATTACTGGTTACAGTATTATCAAAATGAAAATAATTATTTTTCATTTTTAAACTATGTAAAAGAGGTAACAGCGTCAAGCCTTTTGGACTGGATCACGTTGTTGTCTTCTAAACCGTAGTATATGTTGAATTACCTCGTTTTAGCGAAATTCTGTGTCGGTGGCTAGTTACACCCTGTACAGAAATTATACAGTACCTAATAAATTAATAATTAGATTAGTCAATCGAGGATCGTGCAGTGGAATACAGGGTGTCCAAAAATTTCACCTACAACGTTCGACTGTATATTCACAACGATAAAAAAATACGATCAACGAAAAAAGCTAAATAAAATATTTTTGGTTTTTGAGTTATAGGTTTCCAAAGTTATCAAAAATAAAATAAATTTAATTAATAATCTCATAACTCCTTTAACAATCGCGTTGACATTTGGAACATTTACTTAGATTATTATGGCGTATTATCTCTTAAAACTTCAGTGAAATCGACGTACTAGGTGGTAGTTTCCTTTGGTTACCTATCAACCCGTTTAGTGGTAAAAACTTTTACAGTGGTTATATCTTTTAAATAGGCAGCAACTTTAAAAAAGTCGCATTTTTCAAAAAAATATGACCATCATTCTTGAGAAAACAAGCAAAATGTTGTCTGCTGTTGCTGTCGGGTTAATGTAATTATCTATTTTCATTTTAAATGATTTTGCTAGTTCCAGTTTATTGAGGAACTAGTTTTTTACTAATATTTTTTATTATATTGGAACAAATGAGAATAATTACACTAACCTAATAGCAACACAGCAAACAAATTTTGTTTTTTTCGCCTACCTAAACCCAAAGTTTTAAATCCGTGGCGCTGCACAAACCGAAGTATTCAGACCTAAAAAAATGTCATTTTTCTCAAGATCAATTATCTCAAGCCACTTTTTAGAATAATGCAGCCTTTTCAATGTTACTGCCCGTTCAAAATAAATACAACCAGTGTAAAAGTTTTAATCGCTAAAATAGGGTGGTAACTGAAGAAAACTGCCACTCAGTATATTGATTCCATTAAACTTTTAAGAGATAATATCCTAAATAAATATTCCCAATTTCAACGCAATTACTAAAAGGGTTTTGAATTTATTAATTAAATTTGTTTAATTTTTGACAGATTTGAAGGCCTATAATTTAAAAACAAAAAATATTTTATTTAGTATATTTTTTGTAAATCGTTTTTATTTATCTTCGTGAATATACAGCTAATCGTTGTCGGCGAAATTTCCGGACACATAATTATTAGTATACATAGAAATGGTGAATGCGCCAGTATAAAAAAAATATCTACTGAATTATTAAATAAATTTTGCTTTTTCTATCGTGGAAAAATTGTAATTTAAAAATGTAAATGATATATCTTTCTTTATACAGTGTGCCTTATTATAAACGGCCGTGGTCGATATATGGAAAAGTATATATTATTATGTATAGAATAATTCTGAAAATTTGTTTACTTACCAACGTCAGTAGGATCTACTTATAAATATATTTTCACGTTTCTGGCACTTCCGGTTATGTTGGAGGTCTATACCAACTTATTTATTTTAAATGGAATGTATATTTTTGCATTTTTAAGTCAATATTGTTGTTTTTGAGATATTTAAAGTTTTAAGAAAAATAAATACGGTTGCAACACTATCGTAAAAATGTTGTTTCTTGTACAGTGGAATGCTTTTAATTTCGTTATTTGCAACAATAATTATCTAGCAATAAAAATGATCGCATTAAGAAATATGTTTATACAAATATTGTTCCACCCAAAATTCTATTCTCTTTGCAACTGTAGAATAATATATTGGATGTTCTATTTGAAAAAAATCGTATTTGTTACCTTATTAAATTGGCTCCTAATATCTAACGGCTCTGTATGTGTCTCAGACAATATGCAACCTATGTATTTATTTTCATATGTAGCGGTACCTGCTGGATTATTATTCTTGCAAAAATTTTAACTAAAAGTGTTCCACTGTTGAAGATACAACATTTTTAATATAATACTGCAACCGTAATTTTTTTCTTAATAACTCGAAAATAACTGAATTTTATACAAAATTGACTTAAAATTTAACGTAGAATTTAAAAATGCAGTAATATACAAGGTGTTCCAGTCACAAGTGACAGAAACGTGAACATATTTTTAAAAGGTATGCTTTACTGACGTTGATAACTAAACAAATTTTCGAAATGACTTGATGGGACAGACTGTATAATCCGTAGGTCGATGACTATTTCTTCTTACGATAATAAATTAATAGAATAATGGTTATAGAATGCACTGTATCATCTACATGTCTTTTCAATTGTAAAAATATGACGTCTCTTCTGTGGAGACGTGTAATGAAAGACGGCCTTTTATAGTTAAAAAAACCAATTCACTTGACTATTAATTACTGATAAGTGATAATTCAGCCAAAATCTATGTATACAGGGTGTCCGGAAAGTAATGGGACTCAGCTTAAACGTAGCTTCCTGTGATCAAATAAAACCGATTTAGATAAACTTAGCTTAGTTCAAAAGAGCCTCTTTTAGAAATTACAGGAAAGTTATGCTTTAGATAAGTACAAGCATTACGAAGGAGTAAGTAGTGCCGCATATCGTAAAGAGGGCTCTCTTTTTTGTAAATCATTTTTATCGTATCTTTTTTGATGGTCCTATTCTCATACGCCTGACTGGAAATTATGATGGAGAAATAAATATTGCGTAGAAAAGCTATACCTCTTCCATGTTGATACAATGGCACCGTATTCGGTAAAAACTGTACCTTCTTGCTGCAGCTTCTCCATAAAATTGATTTTGACAATAAACAGTGATCATATCTGCCGTTTCTGAGTTGGAAAACTAATTATGTCGAAGCATGTTTTTAAAATTTGACAAAATAATACTAATAATTTGAAATTTACACATTACATTTACACTTTACACAACGAGAATAATTAACTCAATACAACAATTACCATTAATCTGACGGGCTTTTGATCAAATTTGATTTAATTTAAGCATATTAACGTCAGTTTGACAAGTGGCAACTTGTTGGAATTAGAAAAATTTCTATTTCAATGTGCAAAAAATTTTAAACGCGTTTTTACCGAAAGCAGTGCATTGCATCAACATTGAACAGGTATAGCTTTTCTACGAAAAATTAATTTCCATCATAATTTTTAGTCAAGCGTATCAGAATAGGACCATCAAAAATTATATGATAAAAATGAACTACAAAAAAACTGCCAAGAGCGCCCTCTACGATATGCGACACTACTTACTCTTTCACAATGCTTGTACTTATCTAATACATAACTGTACCAAATTTCAACATGATTGAACGTTTCATTTCATAATTATGCCCATAACAAGAAAACAATTTTTTTTTTGAAGCCCTGTAACTTCTAAGCGAGGCACTTTTGGACTAAGCTAAGTTTGTCTAAATCGGTTCTATTTGATCACAGAAAGTTATGGTTCAGCTAGGTCCCATTACTTTCCGGACACTCTGTATACACCAGAAAAAATGGGCACCTTTTTAACTTGAAAAGGAAAATAAAACAAGGTATTACGATACATTTTTATAGCAAGTGTTGAAACTGAGAAGAAGGAATGTAGCTTGCGATGGATGCATTTTAAGACACATGTTTCTTAGAGAATAAAGTATTTAATTTCTTGAGTAGCAGACTTTACCTTTATTTCTTTTAACACGCTTATATTAGCTTCAGCTGTATGTATGTATGTATGTATGTATGTATGTAACGGAATCTTTCAGCGTAATTTTCACCAATTTCAAGAAGTCTGATCAGCTTGAAAATTTGCACAGGGGTCAAGGACTGATGACAATACAATTATTTAATAACTTTGTTCTAATGTCCTGACTAGGATCATCAGAATAAAAACTATTTAGATTCCTTTGCAGGTTAAGTGTATACAATCCATCAGTGTTGTTTCCAAGCAGGCAAGGCAGGGGCAGGGGACTGTAATAGATTCGTGCTCTTGCTTTTCACGTATAGATGGCGATCTGACAGAATTAGTTTTCGGTTTTCGCCTAATTTTAAATTAAAAATTTTTATAAATAAATAAAAATTTGATAATTTATAACAAAATTCAAATAAACATTTTGATTTAAAAAATTTCGAAAAAATACAGAATTCAAAATTAAAAAAAAAATTTTAAATATAAAATTTTGGAGTTTAAAAAAGTTTTGAAATACAAAATTTTGTAAATAATTTTGGATTGTGGAATTACATGATAAAATCAAATTTAAAAAATTTTAGAAATAAATAAAAATTTGATAATTTATAAAAAAATTCAAATAAAAATTTTTGGAAAAAATTTTTAATTGAAAAATTTTAAAATCCAAAAATTTAGAAAAAATTTCGAAAAAGACATTGAATTTTAAAATTTTGAAGAGCGTAAATTTTCAAATTCAAAGAAATTTTGATTTGAAAATTTTGGCAAGAATTTTGAAGAAAGTTTAGAATCTAACATTTTGTAAAATTAGAAAGAAAAAAAAAAAGATTTTGATACGAGAACGTTGACAAAAATTTTAATTTGCATATTTTATAGAAACAAACAAAAATGAAAAATGAAACTATAACACAAAGAAAGAGGAGACTGGAGAAAAAAAAATGTATAGAAAAACTATATGAAATGGAAAGGTTACGTAAACATGAATGAAATGAATTTAGATTTATTGTCAAATATAAGATATTTTAAAAATTAAGGCTCTTAATTATAATTACTTTTGTTATTGTTTTGAGACTAAAAATTAAGAAAATAAATTATAGTTTAAAAAAACTAAAAAAACACGCTTTAATAGTAAACCGAACTAAAAAGTAGAAAATAATTTTGAAGTATCAAGAGTTTGTTACAGCAATAGAAAATTCCGACAATCAATTACGACTAATTAATTGGGAATAAGATTAAATTAGAAATTAAATTATTAATAAAATAATTCAATTATAGTAAAAAAAAGCGTGGGGTGCTTGATATTAAATGTTACCATTATTTCAGTAGTGCAGCTATTTATAAAAATAAAGTCATTATGAAAATATAGTAAATTGCACCCCACGCTTTTTTTTACTATAATTGAATTATTTTATTAATAGTTTAATTTCTAATTTAATCTTATTCCCAATTAATTAGTCGTAATTGATTGTCGGAATTTTCTATTGCTGTAACAAACTCTTGATACTTCAAAATTATTTTCTACTTTTTAGTTCGGTTTACTATTAAAGCGTGTTTTTTTAGTTTTTTTTACCAGTCATCCTGAGGCAGTATTAATTTGTTTGCTAGTATTTTAAAAATGCAAGAAAGTTAAAAAATTTACAGAGAAAAAAACTTAAAAGTTAAGTATATACTTCAGAAATTTCTGTCAGTGTTACTACGTAATAAAAGAGAGAAAAGAACAAATAGTTAATTATTGAGGAACTTCTTTTTTCTATATATAAGGTGTAAATTTGAAATAAAAATTCTAATGACTAATGAAAGCATTTATTTATAACAAACAGTTTCATTAGCTCTTTTTCTAATTAGGGTATTATTAATTAAGAGAATTACACAATGTTACTTTTCAAGCTAAAACAATCCCGATTGGTATTAGAGATAAGTAAATATGCGGAAGCGTGGATACTCGTCACTATCTATTCAAAATTTATTCATTATTTTGATTATAACTTAATAAATTTCCCGGAAAAATATCTGGTTCCTTTAAATTTTATAATTGTGAATGTTAGCAAAACTGAGTAATTCAAAATCAGGGTGATAGTGACGATTTTCTCCCCGCTTCGTGATATATAGTTCGTAAATTTTATATTTAAAATTTTCTAGTTATAAACGAGATGCCTAATTACTAGCAGAGAAGCTAATTGTTGATTAAATACATAATTAAGCAATTAGGAATAATTAATTAGTTATAATAGCCACCCTTCTTTTTGACGTTTCGTAATATTTTAGATGTGAACACTGCCATTTCGTATATGAATGAATTGATTCTAAATTGGTGTTTTTCATGAAACCTTTCTCACTTTGTGTATTTAACTCATCACTAACATTAAGTATTAAGTGTCGGCTTTTAGACAAATCATTGTTAATTAACGAGTTTCTATTACTATTGGAAAGATAATAAATCAAATTATAGTCATATTAGTTTAGAGAAATATATTTCCCATTTTCTGTACTTAAATTTTACAAAATATATAAATATATTTATTTTTAATTTAACTAAATATGATATCTGTAAAATTATTAGGTATATTTTTAATATGTATTCATTTTATATTTTAAATGATTTACTATTGCCTTTAAAAGTGAATTTACGGTTGAAAATTAATAAAAATTCCGATTATGTTAAACGGAAACAAATGTATATATTCTTAGTGTAGGAAATTGTTTAGATATTTTACTTTTCAGATATTTCAGTATCTCTACTTCTTAATTCTTTTGACATATTTGTCTTTGTAAATTAAATATTAAGATACTATCTGCCATTATATAGGGTGATTTAATTTATCGTAAACATGGAACAACACCATATTATTCTTGAAGTAAGAATAAGACGATGTCAAATAGAGTTTAAAACCGTTCTGTTGATTTAAAAAAGTACATGTTGCATATATATATTAGCCGTCTAGATTTACTTGTTGAACTTATGACGATGATCCAGCTGCTAATCCACAGTCCACTACAATTTTATGTTCAGTAAATTTTTTCGATAATTACTTTAGAGATTTGTTATTAAAAATCTGGCAACGTAGCGTTCTTTAACACTATTTAAAATCCGTGTGGAACAAATTTTTATCAATTTGTATTGAAGAATATATTTTTTATAAAACCTTCAAAGTTTTAAATTTATGTTTCCAAGTAAGAATGTAGAAGGCATTGCAAATGCCTGCAATATTGTTGTTATACATATATTCAGAAATGAAAATTTAAAGTAAATTCAGTGCACAAATGCCATTCCCAAACAGTAGATGATTTCCAAGTCCGAATACCACAAGCATGTGCTTGAATGTGCTCAGTCAAGGCCAACTTAGAAGACTACAAAAAATATTTAAAGATGGTACAAAAATTGTATTCAATTAAACGGAGGGCTTGAGGAAATATCGACTATTTAAGTTGTTTTGATTTATTTTCGAATACGAGTACTTCAAAATTCCCATTTTTTGTTTGTTTACTTTTTAATGTAGTTTTTTTAAATAAATTTATCAGCGATTGTAAAAGTATTGTTTTTACATTAATATTTTAATCTCTAAAGAACGTAGAGAAACAATGTTGGGCATGAACAATTTTCAGCCATTTCCAATGCCTTCTACATTTTTAAATGGAAATAATTTTAAAACTTTAAAGGTTCTATGAAAAAATATTCTTTGATATAAATTGACACAATTTTGGGTCACATTTTTAATTAAAAAATTTCTAATGTAATTTTCGAAAAAATTGACTGGAAAAAGACATATCTAAAAAAAATTTTTAGAAGGGTGTTCTAATCCTTAACGGGATGTAAGTAGCTAACCGAAATAACTGCAATAAATGAAAAAAATACTTTCGCACCTAATTCTTATGTTTCTATTTGTGGGTGCCTATATTATTCCATTATTGCTTTGTTATTATCTAAAGGACGTTTTGAAAATTTCCCTATATTTTTTAAGTTTTAACGGTTTTCCTATACTTAATTAGTAGCTCAAGGTATTTTCATTAAAAATTTGATTTAATTATCATGATTCCAAGAATCTGTCATAGTTCCATGTATGTACACAAAATATTGAGTCACCCTGTATGCTTTCTTTTCTTTTATATCAGGTTTAAAGTTCTCTCTTTTGTGACAATAAATCACTTTTAAAGTTTATAAAAAAATATTGTAAAATTCTGTTTTCGAAATAATATTTTACTATATTAAGGTCTACTATTTAATTTTCTCGCAAAATTAGTTATTGAGGAGAAAATTGGACGAATTGGGCCTTATTTATTAATGTTTTAACCTACCTTCTATCTGTAAATAGAGCGGTGTAAATCCAGAAATAAATCAGTTTTCAAAAAATTATCTTCGTTTTATTGTTATAGTTTTAAAATTTATACAAAAATATATGTTTTTTACTGTATTAGAAAGGTATTTTAAATTAATATATATCAAATCTTCTACAATTTCTATCAGTGAAGTATGTATGCTCTCTGATACCAAACATCCAGGTATGCCAGTGAACAACTCGACAGACAAAGCTCTATTCAATAATTATCTAAAAAAATTAATGTAGCTAAATTTACTAACCTGGTTTAATGAAAACATTCTATAAATATCTAAGTTCACTTTTGAAAATGTGGGAACTCGAAAATTCAGCCACAATAGATGAGATCTGACCTATTTCTGAATTTTTAGGATTGCTTCTTCAGGTGGCCTCCTTTAAGTTGAGTAAAATATCTAACTATAAAAATTATTATACCAATAAATAACAATTATTTGAAATTAAATATCGACAATGTCAAAAGTGATTAACCTGTCGATGAATTTAAACATGATAACTTAGATATTTATAGAATGTTTTCATAAAACCAGGTTAGTAAATTTAGCTAGATTAATTTTTTTTAGATAATTATTGAATATAGCTTTGTCTGTGGAGTTGTCCATTGACATACCTGGATGTTTGGTATCAGATAGCATGCATGTGACTTCGTTGATAGGAATTGTAGGAGATTTGATATATATATTACCTTAAAATATCTTTCTAATATAGTAAAAAATGTTACAAAAGCTAATAATAAAGAATATACGGGCAGATATTGTGGGTGTAATTCAACGCTGGTTGGGGCTTTAGTCCACAGAGTAGATAGTTTCACACATATTGTTAATATACTCGCGTCAAGAATTCAGACGTCTTACGTCACGGCTGACGTTACACATTTGTTTTTATTGTCAACGTAATTTTCGATATTTGGTCGCATTAAAAACAATAATTTTTAGCAATTTAGTGCAATATATAATGCAAACTTATAGTGTAATATATAGTTTTATTAGTATCAGTTGCAGTTTCTTAAATATTTTGATGAAAATACAATGAATTATTCATTTGTTCGTATGACGTAAGTCGTCTGAATTCTTGTCGCGAGTATACCTAAAAATATATAAAAAAATATATAAACATTTGGAAATATTTAATTGAAGTATGCATATGCATGTACCTACACACTAATATCTATAGTAAGAATTTCACATAATAAAATTTTCATGATCAGCACAAGAATAAGTTACAAAAATTTGAATTCGACACGATTTTTCAAATAACTTTAGCAATTTTTTAAATCACATTTGCTGTCTTCAATAAAAAGCAAATATTAAATATAAGCAGAAAATAAAATAGTGTATAATTTTATCGTTACAAGAGACATCCAGTCGTCGTTAAAAAAGTAGTAGAACAGGATATAGTTATTGCAGAGATCAATGAAATTATTTTTCAGTGCTTCACAAAAAAAATGTTTGAGCTCTTGAATGGTCCTCACCTATGGCACCAAAACACAAAATTTCGCAGAGCAGTGTCATCTGACGAAAGACTAGCAGTTTATTTAAGGTAAGTAAATAGAGGTTGTTGACCAGTTTGAGACCAATCCCTGACTTTTGTGGGAACAGAACTTCCGTCGGACTAGCGCGGCCTGGTATAGAAACTGTAGGCCACCGACACGACCTACAGTGAAAGTCGTCGCAGGTGACGGTACATGCAGGTGCTGGTCTAGTATGCGATTCCTCAGTAAAAAATATTGGAACCTTCATGAGCAGGCTTTGCAGATCCGTGCTGTGCAGGTCCGTACAAGCATAATGTTCGCGATCTTTTAGAGTGGTACTTCAATGGTCCTTTATGTAAGAATGACAGCAAATTAAAGATGGCCAGCTGTTAGCCGGTCGGACCTTGCTTACGGACCATTTATGGATTATCATAAAAGTACCAATTGTAAAATACTGGTATTTGTATTTATGACTATTTATGTAACAATTATTAGTTTTTGCTGGGTTACTATATTTACAAAGCACCTTACTCAATCTGTCAGTCTCGTTGAAGTAACAAAGGGAATCCAAAAATTAAAAAAAAAATACCATTCCATTTAAAATAACGAAGCTGGTAACTATTTTCGGTTCCAGAAGTGACAGAGTGTTCAAAATATTTCCATTGAAAAGCCTACTTGATTACATAGGGAGTCAAATTTTCAGAAAAAAAAATCACTACAATCATCAAAACATCTAAAGGTCCATCGCTGTGAATCAGTTTATATTATTTACATTTTTCAGTTTTTTGAAAATTCTTTTCATTTGCTTTTTTCCTCCTGTATGAATAAAGTGAATTATGCATTTTATTTTTACAAGAATATGCAGGTATTTCCAACGTGTTAGAAATTTCCATCTTGCTTTAATTTTTTTACAAAATAGTTTCCATCAGAAGGGTTGCACAATAATATGTAATTTTTGTAAATTTCTTTTAAAAGCAAAGTCGCTTCTTCAGTCCAGCCGTCGTCAGTTTGCATTATATTTGAGATTATGTCCTAACAGCATTAACATTCACGAGCAACACCCAAATCCAAACTGAAATTCCCTTTATGTTCGCTGCAATTTTTCGGATAGCTCCGAACACGCTGCGAATGCGCGCTGTATGCTTGCGAGCCACCAACAAATGCGTCCAAATTGACCAGTCATGGTTGCATTGCATGTTGTGTTGTACCTAATCTGTACTCGGCTCAAGAGTAACGACAATTTTTGAGTAGCTTCGAACATGCTGCGAATGCGCGCTATATACTTTCGAGCCACCACCAAACACGTTCAAATTGACCAGTCATGCTACATTGCATGTTGTGTTGCACGTAATCTGTTCTCGGCTTTTGATCCAACGTGAACAAAAGATTTTTGGAGAGTGACCTAACTTACAGATATACTGTAAACTTTACTCTTATTTGATTACCTTACTATCTCACGTACTTTTTAAAAAAATATCTAACTTTCTCAATGTGTTAGCATCACAGTTGCCTTTTCACATAATAATATTGCTAATGTTATCCGTATATGGCGTGAATGTGTCAGTTCAAACGAAAAAGTATGCAGTTGTTTATTATAGATACAAATTAAAGGAAATACATGTGAATGAAACCCTGTTATTAAAATTCTGAAGCATCGCGTGGCGCATATTAAACAGATAATGAAAAAAATTTGCATTTAATTTGATGGCAAATTTAATTCAACATAAATGCATAAAGTTGGTAACGTGATATGGAAATTTATTATAAATAGGTGTATTTTTAGACCATCACTTAAGGTTAATGGACACTATACTTGAAGTTTTAATTCAACAATAAAAACAGAATATCGGTCGGTGGCGAAAGTTTGATGATACAGTAACACTGCCAAATGTAATGTAATTACCAAATGTCACGGTTTTAAGATACATGTGTATATAAGGACCAGCAAATATGCTGCTACAAAAATATTGTCATCTGTAGTCACAATTTCATTCTTCAATATTGAATCGGTCAATAAAAATACTAGTATATGACATATGGTAATATGGCATTTCTAATATAACGAAACAATTACTTAAAAATGATATTCTCTACCAAGATCCTTAAACAGAGGAAGTTACCTACAACCTGCTGATTTCCTTCGCTCCGTTCGCCCACAGACTCATGAGTGACGTCATTGGTATTAAATAAAAAATGTCAGATATTGCTTGTTAATAAATTTCGACTTTCGACTTTGTTCTGGTTACTGCCACGTTTTGATTGTTATTTAAATGCTGTTGAGCATACATACTTTTATGTCAAATCTGAAATTATGTTCCTTTATAATATTGGGGGCACAATTTATATTGTGGCTACTTGTAAAATAAAAATGAAAAAGGAAAACTGACGAATCTATTAGTTTCCATAGGGTCCCAAACGAATCTTAGTTAAGAAAGGAGCGGAATGGAAGATGTTAAAGTGCAATCGAAAATATACTTTTTATCTAGATAACCAAGGAATTTGCAGTTTTTAAAGATATATGTTGAAAAAGAAAATGAACGATGTAAATTCGTGTCATGTGCTGTAGCTATTACATTAGATTACATTTTAGCGATTTTTTGTTATAATCTGAAGTCTACATCGTGCAAATGCTGTGTGAATACATATTCCATCAAGTAGTAATACCAGTACGCAAGCTATCCAGAACAGCATGTAAAAAAATTTAAGAATAGTAGGTGACTTCTTGAGTCGAAAGCCGCAGTTAGACAAGTATGATCACCAGAAATTTCAATTACCAATAATTTAAAATTATTTAATCAAATAAGGTCAATGTATCCATAAAATCGTACAGATAAATAGGTACCTACCTATAATTAACTATGAATAGTAACTGAGATTGCATTGTGTCACTTGTAGTTATTATTTGTTTATGATAATTAGTACACCTATTTTCACATTGCATTTCTTTTCTGTAATATTGCTTAAGCTGGCTATATTTGTGACCTAAAATATTGAAATGTCGATGTAATTTTAAAGTTAGGAATTTTAATAGTACATTATACTATAAGGGAGAGAAATGCGTTATTTTGGCAGAGGTGCAATTTGAAGCCCGAGGGCTACAAGGTACCGAGGACAAAATAGCATCTCTCCCGAATGGTATATACTATTTTTCCACGGTCTCATTAACTTAAAAACACATATTTTGTCATTATGAAGTAAGTAGCACCAGAATTATTGTATTCGGATTTGAGCATTTATTTAGTAGTCCTTGAGTTATTGTCATAACTACAAAATAAACAAACAAAAAGAATTGTCAAATTAAGGTGCTAGTTAGGTTTAGTTTAAAGTTTGTTTAGTGCACAATGAATAATTGAGTCGGAAGATATTGTGGAGGCTGCAAATATTGTAATAAGCAATTTGCTGCCTACGAAGTCAAGATCTTTATACGATATAGCCTACAATCGGTTCAAAAAATGGTGCGCCGAGAAAAATGTTCAAGTATACAGCGAGAATGTTTTGTTGGCATACTTCAGTGAAAATGCAAAGAATTACAAGTCTTCCACAATATGGGCCCAATATTCTATGGTTAAGTCATGCTTGATAATTTACGACAACATATATATAAGCAAATTCCCCAAGCTGATCGCATTTTTGAAAAGAATCGGTGACGGATATCAAGCGAAAAAATCGAAAACATTGACAAAGGGTGAAATCGACCGTTTTCTATCAAGTGCAGATGACAAAGAATTCTTAATGAGTAAGATAAGATTACTTTTGTTGTTAGGTATTTCAAGTATTTTGATTTTTTATAGGTTGGATTAATTCTGGGGATTGCCGGAGCTTGTCGAACTGATGAACTAGTCAATTTAACTGTAGATGATATTAAGGATGTAGGCTCTTCCTTGATTGTAAAAATTCCAAACACTAAGACAAAGATTCCACGAACCTTTCTGGTTACCGATGTGGGAAATATGCTTGAATTGTTTCGAAAATACCTGTCCCTTCGTCCTCCCCACGTCAAGCATAAGTCCTTTTTTTTGTACTACAAAGCAGAAAAATGTAGTTCGCAGCCAGTTGGCAAGAATGCCATGGGAAAAATTCCGAGTGTAGTAGCTTCGTATTTAAAATTACCTGATGCTGCATGTTATACTGCTCACTGCTTACGAAGATCTTCAGCGACATTACTGGCAGATGCTGGTGTGGATATCACGACAATAAAGCGTCATGCTGGTTGGAAATCAACGACAGTCGTTGAGGGTTATGTCGAGAACTTCATTGAAAATAAGACCAAAATTGCTAATCAGGTTTTAGTAAGTACCACTACTAGCGCAATCACAAAAACTGTAAATGTAAGCCAAAGTAATATTCCTTCTAATATTAATTTTGAAAATTGAACAAATGTAACATTCAATTTAAATGTCAATAAATAATTTCAATGTTATCTTTTTTTTTGCATGAAAAACGTTCTCCATAATGTAAACTCCCTTGGGAGCATTATACTCCCTTGGGAATAATCGACTACTTCTGTTTTAATTTTGATGTCATAGAAACTGATTTCTACTCCCGACTGTGGAAAAACGCTGTTAAAGTTACCAAAAAGAATTATACATTATTGCATACAAGAAAGTTCAAGTTTAAAATTTTACTGTCTTGAAGACTACTCTGCTAATACTCCGGCGCCCTTAAGCAAATAAATAATAAGCATAAAAAAATTGTGATTTTTTCATTGCTTCAAATTGGTGCAACTTCTTTTCCGATCCGATATAAGTACAGGTGAGATCTACAAGAGTTCGAACTATGGGGTCTAAGTTTACATTTAAATATGTTTCCAAGTCTTCAACCTTTAGTTTTCAAAACCATGCATAATGTATGTAAATGTATAAATTGGTAGAAATTTAAAAATATAAAATTTATATACCACTCATTGGTTGAATCACTAAAAAAGGTATGAGCATAAATTTAATGAAATCTTAACGCTCTGTATCTAGTGAAGAAGTATGAAATTTTTTCATGTTTCATTCTCGGAAACTGCCATTATTTTTTCTTAAGAAGTATTAATTTCCATTTTGTACCTATCATACAAACTACCAAGACATCAAAATTTATATAAAACGTAAAATCTTGACAGATGCAGCATCTAGTAGATAGTTGCTAACATTCAACCTGCGATTTCCACTACCGGTAACAAAAGGTCTGCTCAAGCAAAGAATTCGGACTGATTCCAAATTGTCAAAAACGCTCGTCCAGCTACTTCCTGCACGATATTTACCGAAAACAAATTCATAATTTTACTGGTCGAATATTTCTGACAGTTGGAAACCATTATGGATTCCTCGCTTGAACAGACCTTATATATTATTTGATTTCGCTATTTTTAAATATGGCGACAAAGGTAATTTGAAGTTTACTTTTCTCTTCTGCATAACAGTTAACACTTTATTTGACTGCAGCAAAATGCACATATAGGATGAACTTAGGAAAGATTTGTGTTCACTTTTCTTAAATTTGCTTTTAAATATGAAGACATAATTGTTGAAGTTTATGTAAAAACTCCTTAAAAAGAGACACTTTCAATAAATATTTTAAGTATAAAATCGCTATATTTTGGCAATGTAAATACTAACACTATTTAAGTTTTCGTTCTAGTATCCAGTAATATATAATTATTAACTTAGTAACTTGAACAGGGTTTAAAATACCTAACTTTAAAATTATATCATCATTCGACCATTTTGGGCCTCAAATATAGCAACCTCAAACAAACTAATAAGAGTGCATTGGCGAATTCCACCACACTAACTAAACTGCTGAATTTAAAAACAGGCCCATGCCAAAATTTCATATTTCGCAGAAATTGTCCAAGTTTTCGAATACCTTGTACATTCATTTTAGGAACACTGTCTGTAAAATAATTAAATAACTAAAAAGAATCAACCCCAGTTATAGACCTGTTTTTCGGATATACTCAAGAATGAATACTGATGATTTTAACATTGTGATTTTAACAGAGAACGATGAATCCCACTTGTAACGTACTGTGTCTTTTTTATTGAATTAATTTTAATACGGTTGACGACTGACTTTCTACAGAACTGTGGTGCATATTTGTTTATCTGCTTTGATAAACATTAATGTGTTACATTTTTTTATTGTCATAAATACATTAAAGCAAAATACAATAAGATCTAGATGATTAGAGTATTATTTGCCCTCCATATAAACACATTAAATACAAACATGTTTAAAATTAGTTACTGAAATTATTTTCTTTAATTCTTGAAATTAAATTTTATATCTGATCAATTTTATAATTTTAGTTTTGTGAATCGTAAAATAGAATATTTCGGTTCAAAATCAATAAAATTTCCATTAAAATTTTTGCAAATAATAAGGCTATGATGTAATAGTAATTTGTGTCTACGGGATATTTGCCACTTTGTCATTTTGATTAATGAGATAATCAAGATTTTAATTATAACTTGATTTTTTTGGATTCTTATTATAGCATATCAGGAAGTAGCTCATGACTTGTTAATTTGAATTAATGTCTACCTATATTTAATTGAACTTTTTTGCACACTACAAAGCTATTTAATGTTCTTTGTTGGATATTCCACTTTTGCGTTCAGGTCATAGTATTATTAGAGAAAATAAAGTAGATAACGTTTCTATAAATTTATAATGTGATATTAACAAATAAATATTAAATAATTATTTATATATATACTACGTGACATAGATGTACGTTTACTTCTTTCGATGAAAGTAAAAAATGAAAAAATTTTCGGGTGTATCTGTTAAATATTTTTGGAGTTTGCATAGGCCGTACTTTGATAAAGTAACATTCTATTCTAAAAATTTCTACACACATTTGTGTTGTGAAGCTTGTTACGAACGACATGTTTTACAGCTGAATATGCCTAGAGTACATAGATTTGGCAGATTTCCCAGCTTAGTGCCTTTGAGAGGGTATGGACTGTTGGGTTGCCAGAAGCAGGTTTGTTCGTGAGAAAAATTTCTAGAAGGACTAACAGATCCTTACGTAACATACTGCGATGTTACCAGGCGTGGACTCAGGAAGACCGTTGGATGTAGAGTTGGGTTGTCATGTCATGTCATGAAAACTAGTGGTGGTCTACTACCATACACAACAGCACACCATACCATAACGCCTACTGTGTGATGGACACGACGCTCTCTGTTAAATTGTGGATCGCGTCATTTACCACGTCGCCTTCTCACCCTTGCACGACCATAGTGCATCCACAGACAGAAAGACAGGAGGCCAGAACTTCGTGTTCGGCGATATTAAATTGAATGTTCTTCAAACCACTGATATGCAATAGTTCAGCTGCTGCTAAATCGGTCTCTGAGAGTTAAAAGTCACATTCGACGATCTTGACGATGGTTTCTCTATGATGGCCGGAGCCTTTTGCTCTGTGTCGTTCTTCCTATACCTGGTAACACCATACGTAAGGATCTGTTAGTCATTCTTAAAATGTCTGTTATCGACAAACCTGCTTCGTGTAACTCTTCAATCTGCATCCTCTCAAACTGGGACATCTGCCTAAATCTATGCCCTCTAGATACAATCAGCTGTAAAAAAAATCGAAAATGTCGACAAAACGCATCTTGTCTGCCATCAAAATTTAACTCTGTAGGGCACTACATAGTTAAAATAAATTAAGAAATATTTGCAGGTAACATTTCAAACAATGTAGGTTAGTAATTGTTTATTTTAAAAAATAATGTATAAATATAATAAAATAATATATTTTTTCTACAAAACTGTTAAAAGTGGGCTTTTTAATTGTCATTTTTGATGTTAAAAATGTCATTTTTTGACACGCGTGTTAAAAGTAGGTTACTATTAACATGCGTGTTAAAAGTAGGTTACTATTAACACGCGTGTTAAAAGCAAATCAAAAGCACTGGTTGCTACAAACATTTTGGTTCATAAACATTGCGATCTGTGTGGTATTTTTTGATTTTTTATTTTTATTGAGTTTAAAGTTCTTACGATTGTTTTGTAGAAAAAATATTGTATGATATACGTGTTAAAAGTGATTTTATTTTGATCGTTTTTTAATCATCTTCACTCACAAAATAAAATCTTACTATTAACACGTATGTCATAAATAGCTATTATCTACGTTCATGTAAAAAACAAAACTTTATTGAACTATATTTAGTGGAAAAAATGGTTCTTTATTGCTCTAGTGCAATAAAATGTTTATTGCATTCATCTGTCATTTTACTACAGGGTTTTGTGACAAACATAAACATTCAAATCGATGCTATATTTAGTCAATTTTCTGTGAGATTGTATTACGTTTCAAGCAATTGCATATTTTATATTATTTTCAATCATCTTTATTACATACTGGATTACGAAATTAAGTACCAGAAAATGCAATTTATTTGAAATAAAATTAGTTTCCAATATACGCGCTTACGACTACTATGATTTGGATAATGAAATTTTCTGACACTTACACAATTTAAAGTTTGAAAATGAGTAATATTATTGGAAAAACAGATGATAGTGATGAAGAATTTGTTGGAACACCACCAGAAGTCAGTGAAATAGCAAATGCAGCGTCATTAATTATTGCTTAGTAAATCAAGAAAACAGTATGAAATAAGTTATAATCGTTTTAAAGAATGGTGCTTCGATAAAAAAGTTGTAAATCTTACAGAAAATGTGCTTCTTGTATATTTCTCAAAAAGATCGAGTGATATTAAACCCTCATCACTTTGGTCTGAGTACTCAATGGTGAGAGCTTGTCTTTGTTCAAAAGAAAATATTGATATTAAAACCTACAAGAAACTAAAGGCATTTATGAAGCAGAACTCTGTAGTATTTCGGCCAAAAAAGTCAAAAGTATTGAACAGGGAACACATTTATATATTTTTAAAAGAATCTCCGGACTCCCAGTATTTGATGAAAAAGTAAGTTGGTATTTTTTAAATTTTTTAAAATATATTGAAAATGCTGGTTGTAGGTAGCTGCAATATTTGGTATCGCAGGGGCATGTCGTAGAGATGAGCTCCAAAAATTGAGTACCGACGACATAGAAGAAGTAGGCTCAATATTAATTGTAAAAGTGCCACGGTCAAAAACTGACAAAGAACAAAGTTTTGTCATTAGAAGTGAGGTCGATGAAGGATTAAATTTGATCGAGATATATCATAAATACACGAAATTACGTCTCAATCATATTTCGCATAAACGTTTTTTTATCAATTACCGAAATGAAAAGTGCACTGTCCAAGCTGTTGGTATGAACACGTTTGCTAAAATCCCGTATGAAATTGCAAAATTTCTGCATTTGGAGAATCCTGAGCTATACACAGGGCACTGCTTCAGGAGATCCTCCGCAACACTTCTTGCAGATACTGGAGCAGATATACTAGAGCTTAAACGACACGATGGATGAAAATCGTCAACAGTAGCGGAGGGATACGTAGAGGAATCACTTGCAAACAAACTCAGTGTTGCAAAACAAATATTTCAGCCTGAAGAAAATGACAATGTACAGATACCAAGTAGGTACTAGTATATTTACAGCAGTCGCAAACCATGAAGTAGAATTAAAAAATAATTCATTAAGAAATATTAATATTGAAAATTGCACAAATTGTACATTTACTTTTAATATTAATGGTAAAAATCAAGTTTGAGTTAAATTGTTCCTAATATATTAGTAATTTATTAAATATTTTGCTATTAAATTACGCGTTTTATGTTTCTACACTTAGTGTCATTTAAATAAAACATTTTTTGCAAAAAGTGTTTATTGCACTCGACTTTTTGCACTTGTTACATAAATAAATAGTAATGTGGAATTTAATGAGTGTAATGTGTATGTCCCGGATAGCTCAGAATTAATTTACTTACCTTAATTTTCTAAATCGCCAGTCTGAAGCGTAACACTTTTGCCTTTAATTTTTAACACAGTTTCTGAATTATATTTGTTTTTTATTTATTTTTAATTTTTTTTGTTGCTTCAGACACTAATATTCTTTATATTTTCTCTTTTCATAACAATTTAATTAAATTTATTGTAGGCATGAAAAACCTTTCTCTCAAGGGCGGTTTTTTTTTAATAAAAAGGTAAGACAAATTTCTTATATTATAGATAGAAAAAAATATATATATTTTTTTTAATTTTCTTAAAAATTACCCTACTCTACCTTGCTCTAACTAAATTCTATAATTAACAACGTTATCGTTCATACATACAATTTTTTTTATAACCCAATAAAAAAAATATAAAAATCGGTCTTGTAAAATCACTACAAAGTCTAATATTTTACCTTCCCCGTTTTTCTGTTGGAATTTCTCGTCTGTACTCGTCCTTAAATGCTTGTCGTGGTCTGCAAATGTCTTGTGGAACTCCTTACCGTGGTCATTTGAATTTAGCGCCTTCTACACTGTGATTTCTTCTACCCCGCTTTGCATATGTCAAATGCGTCTTGTTTTCAGCCTTGTAACAGATTTGTAATAATTATTATTATTTTGTACCTTTTTATGGAGTGTTCTTCATAATTTGTTGCTTGTGATGTAGCCAATACTTGATATATCATCCAAGTTTTTCTTCCACTCTGGGATCGTGTACTTAATACACTGATGATTATTCTCCTTGAAGGTTATGTTTTTTACACAGGTACTGTTTTTATTAATAATTTCTTATAAAATATTCTTCTCTTCTCAAATTCTAGCATCTACTTATTTATTTTCAAAATCAGCAACCTTTTATTTTCTTTTCGTTCCTATGCAATGTTCTCACTATCCCACAGAGAGTTTTTAATACACTTCACATTAACTATACTAATTATAAACTAGATTTAACATAATTTTCTTTTTTACATTTTATTATTTTATTTTGATATCTATCTATATTTTCTTTATAAACTTTTAAATTTTTACTAAATAAATATTTATGTTTTCTATACTACACTGCCCACTCTCAAAATTGTACTCATGTATACAAATTTTTAATAAATATACTAAATATGCTCAATATTACTTTTAAATTCTTCCTTATATTTAATAACTGAAACTTTTATTTGTATTTTCTATTATTTTAGCCTTTGTGTTCATTACAATATACGTGCTTGTAAGTAGAGATTTGATTTTCAAGTTTTATTCAATATTATACAACCACCTTGTCATCACTCACATATACTCTAAACATCTAACGTTTTCAATCGTAGTGAAATTACATCTTACCATGCTCAGAGTTCTTACACAGTATAGGGAGACCAGTAAAAACACTCGGGCCGAAATAATAAGTCGCGCATAGCAGCTGGCGCATCCATTTCAAGCTGCAGAGACCTCAGTTTACATCCAACTCTGGGAGTGCGAACATCGGTTATACAGAGCCGTATTAAAGCAATATTTTGAGTCTGATCGAGAAACAAGTCGCTGCGCAGCAGTTAGATGTTTAAATATATCATCTATAAATAGTAATTTAAGTTTCTTTAAATTTTCTAAAGACATAAATAAGTAATAAGTAATCTATAATATACTGTACAAACCATAAATGATATTTTACTGCTATTGCCTTACCTATTAACTTATTTCTTAAGTATAACATTGGAATATAAATACTTCTCATGAAAGTGTGTGTTTAAAATATACATATTTATATTTTTCACAAATAAAAATTTTTATATTAGAGCAAAGTTCTGTGCAGAGGCTTCTAATAGAGAAGATTTATTAGAAAAGCTGCTCAGGATTAGTAATAGTTCATAGAAACTATGTGAAATACATTTTTAAAATAATATGTTTTCTAACGATTCGCGCAATAGATTACGCAAAGAGGCCGTTCCAACGTTTCCTGCACAAGACGGCTCATCTTCAAATTATGTAGATAATCATATTTCTTGTAGTCGCTATAACGAGAGTAAGTCTCAAAACAAAATAATAAAAAATAATTTTTTTCTAAATTTACATTTTACTGCACTTTTATCTCCAATTTAACAATTTTCAAAGTTAAGTAAACATAATTTTTCTGTTCTGAAAAATACTTGTCTTCTGGTTTACGTAGATCATTTAAGACGAAAAAAATTCATAAAAAATTATTTGTCCGCTAAACTTCAAACGTCAAATTTTAAATTTAAAAAAATCCCAAAAATATGTAATTATCACTAATAACAAAAAAAGTAAGTAAATAAATAAAAATGTTTTGTAGTGCAATAATATATATTTTAAACTCTTTTTTTTAAAGAGTCCAAAGAAGTAAATCAAATTTTCACACTGTATGTTAGTAGCAGTAAATGATGTTTAGTACATGTTGAATTACCCATTTATAACTGTATAAATTATTACATAATGTGGATAGATATAACGTAAACTTTCATGTGGAATAACTACACTTTCACGCGCAAATAAAAATTTCTTATTCCGGTCCTGATCACCGATTCTGTCAATTCTATCGGATGTGCTATCGCACTCACATTTCGAGGTCACCGCAGAAACTGAAAGCAGTTCAAAGTGCCGACAATGGAGTGAAGCTGCTGGTCTACCTATGCTGTGGTTCTTATCTCTTCCCTTTGCGTATATTTTAACAATCTTTAGATACTTATCTGTTTTTCCTCATCTTTCGCTTTTAATATAATTGTTTACAATACTTAAAGCCGTTGTACTAGATTTTTGCTTTTCTCTTTTCTAGATTGAAACAGGTTAAAATCTGGAGCAATCTCTTCTTTTTTAATTTGTTAAAATATTGTGGGTCTGAACATAAGGATTGCATAGATATGTAATTTTTTTTTAAATAAAAGGTAAATATGAATTTTTTATCAGCTTTCGAGTTAGTTAACCCCCTTTCCCCACCCCATGCTAGTGAGGTGGGCGATAATTTTCAAATCTCAAATGGTAACCTTCATTTTTCAATACATCCGAGGTCCAGAATAATATAGTGATTCAAGAATGGTTCAAATTACCAAAAATAAGTTGACGTTGGGTGAACCTAACACTTTAATAGTTTAATTTAAAAAGTTTATAAACTCATCCATGTCATCTTCTCCACAATTGTAGAATACCGTCCTTCTGCATGACGATGATTCACCACTAACAACTTACACCTACCTGATGCGCATTTCGCGGATGTCATACTTATAAATTATAATATACTGCGTTATACAAGATTTATACATATTATACACTACCAGTCACTAGCATTTAGCACTCTCACTATAACAGTCATATATTAACACTTATCGTCGGATATTATACCTATTACAACTACAGCACCACGTTCCATATTGGCAAAAGAGATTGAAACATATTTTCAAATACTTCGCTATCGATATCTTTATGATAGTCTCCTGTTTGTTTTATTTTATTATTTATTTTTATTTCATGTTATATACACAACAGTGCTTGCACACGTCAAAAACAATGAAATAGTTAAGTACAGTAAGGAACTAACGATAAAAGCAAAAAAGTAAAAAAGTAATAGTTAAAACAGTCTAAACAAGATTACAAAATACTTTATACAGTAAACACTACATTATAAAATCACTATTAAAATATTCATTAAAAGTACAAAAAGCATTTCTCGATAGAAAGTTTTTTATTTTCATTTTAAATAAATTTGTGACCAAATTCCTTATATTGGGAGGATGGGCATTAAAAAACTGTATTCCACTATACTCAGTTCCTTTTCTAGTTTTCAAAAGCCTACAAAACTTATTATCCAGATCACTGTCATTTCTAGTGTTATATGCGTGGGTCTGGCTTCTGCTATGTAGTTTGTATAAATTACATTTAATAAAAAGAAGACACTGAAATATATATGTCGATGAAACGGTAAGAATTTTTAAATCTGAGAAGTAATTTCTACAGTCGTCTCTAAAATCAAGCCCAGAGATGATCCGTATTAATAATAATAATAATAATACTTTATTGGCCAAGAAAAAGATACAAAATTTGTACATATGGCAAGTCAAGTATTTCCTTTGCAGAGAAAAAACTAGTGCACTGCCAGGTGCATGACTCCACATTATGATAGAATGTATCAAGCAGTGATACGCTATTTTTAAGACAGTTAAGGATGCTTTATGAACAAGGATTCGGAGTAAGTAAATATGTTTAGATAGTTTACTGCAAATGTAATTAACATGTTGGCTCCAGGATAACTTCGGATCTAAATGAACGCCCAGAAACTTGACGCTTTCAGGATTATTAACATCATTTAAACTAAGGTTAAAAATCATTGTTTCTGTTTTAGATACATTCACTGTAAGTTTATTGCTAGAGAACCAATCATTTGCTAAAGATTGTGTTTGAGGTATGTTGTTGAGTACGGCAGATAAATCAGAGCCATAGGTGGACATATTAGTATCATCAGCAAAAAGTATGCTTAAAATTTCACAATTAAGAATATTGGGGAAATCATTTATGTAAATAAGGAATAGTAGAGGGCCCAAAACCGATCCTTGCAAAATTCCGTGTTTTATATCCGACAAATTAGATTTGACACAGTTATGGCTAACATATTGACATCTGTTAGTTAAATAGGATGATAATAGACATCACTCCGCTTTGAGAATCCATAGTAGTATAATTTTTCTAGTAAAATCTCATGAGCAACACAATCAAAAGCTTGGCTTAAGTCAATAAACTGCGTGACTACATAAGTCTTCTCCTCAAATCCCTCGTTAATAAATGATGCTAATCGATCAATGGCTGCTACTGTTGAAAACCCATTACGAAAACCGTACTGATTCTGAGTAAATAGTTGAGACGTTTCCATATAGATAGTAATTTGTATTTTAAGAGAACGTTCATATACTTTGGCAGCCTGAGGTATGATGGATATAGGTCTATAATTAGATGGATCACTGGTATCACCTTTTTTGTAAATAGGAATACTTTTTGATATCTTTAAACAATTGGGATAATGATCACATTCAATACAAGCATTAATCAAAGATGTTAGTGGTAACAGAATCGAGTTCATTAAAGATTTTAAGATAATGTATTAAAATCATAAGCATCCATACTTTTCTTATTCCTCAAACAAATTATAATGTTAGCAACTTCCCATGGTGAAACAGTCGTAAATGTGAAATTGTTTAAAGGAGCCCTGAGTTGTAAATAGTTATCAAAATTCGGAGCATTGGTTGATAACTTACTTAGCAGTTCATCGGCAGCGTTAACAAAAAAACTATTAAATTCCTCAGACGTAATATTAGAAGTACTTTGAGGTTTGTTTATTTTAAAAGAATTAATTACATCCCACATCGCTATTTGTGAATTGTTATGATCACTAATAAAATTATCGTTATATTGTTTTTTTGCTTTGTAAATTTCCTTTCTATACTTAGACTTAAAGCTTTTGTAAATATCTCTGTTGTTAGGAGTAGGAAAATTCTTGTAAGTTTCTAGCGGTAGCGCATTTCACGAGGTTTATCGGTAAACCAATAAATATTACGTTTATTACATTTTTTACTATTTTTGTTTTTATAGGTAAAAACTTATTAACAAGTTTGGAAATTATATTTAAGAATCTCTCAAAACGAGTATTGACATGAACATCCTTGTTATGAATAAAGTTATATAAAGCATATTATTTAAATCCATGATACCACGAGTTGACAAAGGACGATAAGTTACTGTTCTAGGCTCAATGTCGAAATTTAAGTTAGCTTTCAACAGTATACCAAGGTGATCAGATAGTCCAGTATTAAATGTAACAGTACGTAAATCAGACAAATTTAGATTAGTACAAATTGTGTCTAGACCATTACTGTTCCTAGTAGATTCTTTAAACACCGCAACAAATCCGTATGAAACAAATGTATTTATTACCTGAATAGTACGTATATTATTGGTTTTAAGATATTGAACATTGAAGTCAAAATCACCTTTAGGTGGTCTATATATTGTCATAACACAACATTTATTACAATCAATTGCAGATATTTCAAAGTGACCTTGAACAGAAAGTTTATTTATTATTTCTAATTTAGTACAACTGATGTAATCTTTTAAGACATATATTGCTACACCGTCATACGGACCATCTCTGCAGTAATCAGAGACTAGATAATAATTTTGAAAAGTTACATATTCAATATCATTTGCAGTGCACCAGTGTTCATTGATTAATAAAAAGTTAATGTTATAGTCACTCAAAATTATTTCTAAATCAAGAACTTTGCCTTTTATACTCTGTACATTTAAGTGTAATAAACTAAAATCGTGATTAAAATTAAGTTGACTAGACTTACTATAACTGATCATCAATAAAAATATTATTAATTACATTGCAAAAAAGCGTCGCTGTTTTCAGCTCCCTTTTGGGTTTCCTTTTTTGCATCTTGCTCCTTGTATTACTGCTTGAATCTAAATCGTTGAAAAACTACATTTTTCGGCCAAAAGGTAGGTTCATAAACAAGTTCTTTTAGATCGTATTTAATTCCAACCTGGAAGCATTTATTATCCTGCCTTGTTTTTTCTATTCGTGTTTTTAAATTTTTCACGACGACCTCACTCTGATTAGACATTTGAGCTTTCTTAATTATATAATTTTTAACAATTTTTCATCAAATTTATCTGGTATCTTAGATATAAAAAGCCAAACTTTTTTATTGCTATCATCTCTACCCGTAAAATTTTCATTGGTTTCAGTTTTTCCAATACCTACGTAAATAATTTTCTTTGGTCGAGGTAATTTCAGAGGTAGTTCCGTGTTTGTAGATTTACCGTTGGACACCACATGGGCTATGATGGTTCATCCTTGCTATACGCCACTTGACTACCACTTAAATTTCCATTATCACTGAATGTCGGTAATAAAGTTGTCAATTTCTTTTGTGTGTTGTTTGCTGATGGAAATTCGAAAGATGCGTGATTATTAGATGTAAGATCACATCTCGGGTTTGCCATATTATAATTGGCATTTGAAGTGCATGAATTTATTCTCCGTTTTTAACTAAGCTGTGTGGTATTTGTTTCAGTGAAGGTTTTTGTTTCCTATACTTTTAATTGTTTTTCTAAGTCCACAACTTTTCTTCTAATAACTTTTTGTTTTGTTTAATCAAAGAATTACTTTCTCGCAGCTCTTGGACAAGTTTTTTAACTATGTTCATCTTACATTGATTTTAATACCAATTAATTTATATTAACATCACAGACTACTTGCTTCTCGGATTGGGGTATATAAGAAACATCACAATTTAAACAAGACCAGCGTTTACCTTTGGCCTCATTTTTTTCTTTATTCAATTCTTGAAGTTTTTCGATTGTAAGATTTGCACAATCTCTGTGAAACCATTTATTGCACTGTTCGTCGTCCTCAAAAACAGTACACCCGGTTTCAAAAATCCTGCTGTACTTCCATTATGCGTTTATTTGGCGCAGTTTTTTTCCAGAAGGTGACTTTAATCCAATAAAAGTCCTTCAAGAAATGTCTGCCATTTGCTTTATTGTCCATATTTCATCGGTGTAATATATTTTTCTATTCAGATTTCGGCGTTCTAATATGTGTGTTACATACTTTTTTAGCCATATCAGTTTTTTTCTCTTTCGGTGTTTTGTAAAATATTCAGCTTTCTAGATATTCTCAAGTTTCATCCTGTGAGATAGCAACATGATTTTTTTTTATTTTAATGAGCTTCATTTTTAAAATATCATTATAAATTATTCTATGACCACGTATTTTGTATCATTAACCTCTGTTTTATTCCTTCAGTGAGTTTCCACCATTTCGTTTAGCAGTTGTATATTTTTCTTCATGATTCTTAATTTCACAATATACACTATTCACAGACATTCTTATTAATGAACTACATATTTCAACCGCATCATGTGGTCTCATATTTTGGCCTCAATTTCTTCATACACCTTATTTATCATCCGATATTCGTCATTTTTTAGATTACGGCGTTTATAATTTTGAGAACACGCTGTAGAGCTCTAATTATTCTCCATTCTTAAAAATGCAATCACAAAATCACTAATAAATTTATTATAATCACAGTTATGCTATGTAATAGTTAACTGTTGCATATTCTTTTGAGAGTATGCCTGTAAACTCGTATTTGAATTTTTCTCATTTTAATATTGGTTCGATGGGTACAGGTTTTGATTCGTTTTCGGAGTTTGTTACTGATAACTCGTTAGATGTTGTGGGTCTCTCTGAGACATGGCTCAATTCTTCTTTTCCTAACTATGCAGTCAACATAGATAATTATAACTTAGTTCGTAAGGATCGTCGTAGTCGCGGAGGGGGTGTAGCTTTCTATATTAAAAAAGATTTAAAATATAAAGTACTGGAATGCCCGGAGTTACCTGACAGTGCGTTAGAGAATATCTGGATTAGTGTAAAAATTTCTGGTAAGAATTGTTGTTTGGGTACATTATACAGACCACCTTCAACTAACCTCCCCTTGTGCTTGGAGCATCTGGAAAATATTTTAATTAATTTTATTCCCAGTTATGATTGTGTTCTATTTGGAGGGGACTGTAATATTAATTTGTTACAAAATAATAATGATATTAACGTGAACAGATTTTAATTAATTTACTTGAAAGATATGGTTTTCATCAACTTATTAGGCAACTTACACATAAAGTGGGTAATTCAGAAACCTTAATTGACCTATTGATTATTTGGGATATTTCACTAGTAATAGATTCATTTGTCTGTGAGCTGGAACTAGTATCTAAGCATTCTTTGGTTAAATGCGATTTAAAAATAAAAAAGTAATAATTGACTCATAAGCTTATTACTTTTAGAGATTTTTCTAATTTTAATTATAATTTATTTTTATTTGATTTGGCATTAATTAATTGGGATAGCTTATACACCTTAAATGATGTTGACGATATGTTAGTGTTTTGGAACAATAATTTAATGTCACTGCATGATATACATGCTCCCCTTAAAACAGTCAAAATTACTAAAAAACCGGCAGCTTGGTTGACGTCTAATTATAAATTTATGATTAAATTAAAAAACAATGCTTTTGTTAGATATAAAAAACATAAAACGGTAGCTTCATATAACGAATATAAAGATTTGCGTAACTTAGCTAACAGATCCATTAGGGCGGAAAAGAAAGCGTTTCTGCAATTTCAATAGATCCTAAAACCTTTTGGAAAACTAAAACTAAAGTTAATGTCACTGATTTGGATCCTTACTTATATAACAATTTTTTAGCGGACAATTTGCCTCAGCCTTCAGATTCTGCAGATATGGATGAAATGTTAAATAAATATAATACAAGACTGCATGATTTTCATCATGAATTTGTTTTTAACCCTATTACTGATAGTCAGGTGGAAAAAATTATATTTAGCATTAAGACTCAGGCGAAAGGTTGTGATAGTATTAACATAAGAATGCTACTGTATGTTTTTCCTTTTTTAAGTGATCATTTTACGTATATTTTAAATACTTGCTTAACAGCTGGAACTTTTCCTGCAGTCTGGAAAGACTCTAATGTGATTCCATGTCATAAAAAGAATAATCCTGAAACGCTTTCAGACTTTCGCTCAATTAGCATTTTGCCAACGTTATCAAAGGTGTAGAAAGAATCGTGCGTGATCAGTCAACAGTTTTTATAAATGATAACAATATTTTACCTTATTCTCAGTCGGGTTTCCGAGAATTTCATAGTACCACTACGACTTTACTTGGTGTCACCGTTGATATTTTTAGAGAAATAGATAATAACAATAACTCATGTCTTATTTTGTTAGATTTCAGTAAAGCGTTTGACACCATTAACCACTCCATTTTGGTCAAGAAATTGAAATATTTTAGAGTAAGCGCTTTCTTTCTTTATCAATTATCTTGGAAATCGTCGTCAAAGAGTTTGTCTTGGTAACACATATTCGTTGTATAGATATGTTAAACAAGGAGTACCGCAGGGAAGTATATTAGGTCCATTACTGGGGAAGATGCTTTAGTTGCAGCTAATCTTATTAACATGGATTTAAAGAATATCGTTCTGGTTATCAGTTCTCATAGTTTAGTATCAAATGAAAAGAAAACAGAACTTTTAATTTTCGGTAAAAACAAGCTAAGTTTAATGGTTGATCCTAACTTTGTTTTAAAAATAAATGATCAAATTTTAAAGCCAGTTAATTATTGTAAGAATTTAGGACTTACGATTGACAATAATTTGAGATTTACTAATCACGTAAATAATTTGGTTCAAAAGTCATATAGTATATTGAAAATATTATATATGCATAATGAATTTTTAAATGACTATAAAATTGCATCTTTGCGATGTATTAATTTTATCACATTTAGCTTACACATTGTGTACTGGCCAGTCTTAACTTGTGATGACAAATATACTCTACAAAAAAATACAAAACAGTTGTATAAGATATTCCTTTAATTTGCGAAAATTTGATCATTTATCTTCCGTTTTTCCGCGCTCTAATTGCCTAAATTTAGATGATAGATTTATTTACCACATTTCATGTCTTGTGTATAAAATAAGTAATATGTGTCTACCCAGGTATCTATTTAATAAGTTGATTAGAGGTTGTGATATTTATGATATGTCTACTCGACATCGTGGTTTGTATTCTGTACCTAAACATAGTACAGCTTTGTTCGAGCGATCTTTTACTTACAATGCTTGTAAAATTTATAATAATATTCCAGATAATATTAAGTCTGCTTCTAATATGTTTATATTCCGTAAACGAGTCAAGGCCTGGATCCCATCGAATCATTAATATAATAATACCTTTCTTCAATGCGAATTGTTAGTTTTTAGTAGTTAGGAATACATTTCGTCAGTCTACTATTTATTTAACTTTATTCTTTATATGATTTACTGTTTTGGAAAATAAAGGCAATATATTATTATTATTATTAATTAAAGAAAGATATACGGGAGCACTTCAGATGGACATCTCGTCATAACCAATAGATATCGAGCATTTTGATCTGATGCACGCGTATTTGTTGCAGTAGACCCTGTCTCATTATGTGAAGCAATCAGTTTTTTAGAAAAATATACGGATAGCATGTATGTATTTGTACAGACTTCTATATATTACGAGCGGATTTATAACATGAATCTCTATTATTTTGAACCTCGTCTATGCTTCATAATGTAGCAATAATAATAGTAATGGAAAATGGGAGTTCCCATTTGAGATTTGAAAGTTACCATATACCTCATCCCTAGGTGTGAGGAAAGGCAAAAAGTTTCAGACAGAGCTTTTTAACGTAGACTCTAAATTTCCAAAATTGCCTCCCGTTCCACACATGGAGATTGGACGAAAGAGCTAATTTTAGAATTGATGCCTACTTGAGAATTTTTTTTCGTTTCGGACATTTTTTATGATGCGTGTTTATCGAATTATTTTGATTTGTGAAGTTAAATACTCATACCCATTATATTATTGAAAATAGCTTAGCTAATATTTAAATCCAACAGTTTGCAAGATCAATAACGTTACTTTAGGTATAATATGGGAGGAAAATGTCATCCCGGTATAGTATTATTTTAAAGAAAACAAAACAAACATGAAATTCATAAATTAGGAAACGTATCTTTGGCAGCAGTTTAGCGCATGCGTTTTCAATTTCGATATTTAAAATGCTATAAATTAGACACTATGTTTTCAGTCTAAATTTAATCATTGGTGTATAGTGGGACTGATAGTTAAAAAAGTTATTATCCACTGGTTACTCTTAATATTTACTGAGTAAGTAATTCGCCTTGGACAGAATCTTTTATCGGATCGACAATGAATCATACCGATACCTAATTATTCAAAATAAATGTGACACATGTTTTGCTATCTCACAGGTTGATTAGTAAATCAAATCGGCAATAAAATAAGTGAGAAGTGATTATGCTATTATTATCTTACATAAAAACAATTGTCTATTTGAAAAATAATCTGTGGAAAGTTTATATAGATTGTTTAATTCACTGATAGTAAACATATATGTGAAAAACTTTGCTTAGCCATGTGTCTTTAAAATACAGTATGCGCCAAAAGTATGGAATAAATTCAATAAAAACGAAACAATTATTTTTTGGGAAAAATCCTCGAACAGGTCGATTTTTAATTTAAAAAATACATATTTTAGCGTAAAATGCGATTTTCAAATGTCATTTGTTTTCGAGTAATGACGTCATAGATTTTGCTTTAAATGGCAACACCATATTTTTTCCTTGATTCTGAAAGATCGTTTAATTCTCTATCAGACAGTACTACTCCCTCCCTCTTACATAGGAAAGTTTTCGAGTAAATGACGATTGAATGTTAGAAAACGTAAATTTTATCCATAAAAAAGTAAAAATTCTGTGGAATGTAAAATAAAATACAATTGATTAAATTTTATACTTAAATTAAATGTTCGAATTGCCATCCACCAACTTGTTGACAATGCGCAAGTCTGTGAAGAAATTCTTCTTGCACATTATAAATGATTTCTGAGGTAACTCTGTGTATTTCGTCCCGAATGCGATTTTGAAGTTCTTCTAAATTACGTGGTTTATTAATGTACACTTTTGACTTCAAGTATGCCCATAAAAAATAGTGAAGAGGTGTAAGATCTGGCGATCTTGCAGGCCATTCTATCGGTTCGCGTCTGCCGATCCACCTCCCAGGAAAACAGTCCAAAAAATCTCGTACAGGGCGCGCATAGTGCGGAGGTGCACCGTCTTGCTGAAACCATATGGTATCGTCAGGAATGTCAGGGTTATTATCGTTAGGAAAAATTACTGCAAGGGTTGGAACAAGGTCGTTTTCTAGAAACTCTAAATATCTTTGTCCTGTAAGGGTTCCTTCAAAGAAGAAAGACCCTACTATTCTGTCGTCAACTATTCCAGCCCACACATTTAATTTCTGAGGGTGTTGGGTATGTGCCTCTGCCATCCAATGAGGATTTTTCCGATTTGCCGGTGTAAATTTCTATTTCCTTGACATAAATCCATTAGAATTTCGCAAAAGCGTAAGCGGCGATCGGGATTATCTTCATTGAGTTCCTGCACAAGTTGAATTTTGTAGGGATGATATTTTTCCTTCCTCAAGATACGTAGCACTGTGCTCTGACTAGTGTCATTGTTTAATGCAACCAATCGTGAAGAATTATGAAGATTATCCACCATACTTATCAAAATGTTCTGTTTCTGATATTCATTAATGCTTGGACGTCCAGGTTTTGGAATATTTACAACATTGCCAGTTTCTCTAAATTTAGACTCTACCTTACTGACTGTTGATTGGCTGATAGGGCGATCTGGATATTTTTCATTAAATAAATCGCAAACTTCCTGCTGAGTTCTAGTCATATTCCCGCATCCGATAAGAATTAAAATTTCAATTCTTTGAGTAACAGTGAAATGTGCCATAATACTTTAAATTGAATAATAATTTCTATGTCGCTTACAATACTTATTAGAAAGTCGGTGTGACAATGACACTTTGCAAAGATTTTCACCTACGTGATCCATAAAAAAACTATGGAATTCGAAAAACTAAACTTAATAACGTTTTTGCTTTATTTTAATTGATTTACGTTTTCTAACATTCAATCGTCATTTACTCGAAAACTTTCCTATGTAAGAGGGCAAAATTTTAGTACTGTCTGATAGAGAATTAAACGATCTTTCAGAATCAATGAAAAAAATATGACGTTGCCATTTAAAAAAAAATCGATGACGTCATTACTCGAAAACAAATGACATTTGAAAATCGCATTTTACGCTAAAATATGTATTTTTTAAATTAAAAATCGACCTGTTCGAGGATTTTTCCCAAAAAATAATTGTTTCGTTTTTATTGAATTTATTCCATACTTTTGGCGCATACTGTATATGAACCATCTATTTATATTTAAATGTTGTGTACCTTCACGTCGGTCAAAGTAACCAAGTAACAATTTTAGTTATTTAATAACCTGCAGGATATCCATAAGAACTGTTTATAAAGTCACTACCTAATAAGTCCTTATTTCTGCGACAGTAACCTTAAAAGTCTAATAAATATAAAAAGGACCCAAAGCATAATGAGCTTCAGGAGGCTGTCAAAGCTAAATGTTTAAAACAAATTATAAAACTTATCCTACTTAAGAACAACTTATCATGTTGTCGAGATGCAAGCTCAGAGACTTTCATAAAACCATAATAAGAGTATTTTGCCTTAAAGGGTTTTATTGAAACTTTCATGCTGCCATTAATAGGCAAATTTGCATATTCCAAGAATATTTTAATTTATTGTTGCTTGCAATAAAACAAAAATATATTACACCCATACGAGAAGACTACAAAGGATCATGTCAATAAAATTATTTTGTTACCGATACCTTTCCAAAAAACTATTTAAATAATTTTTTATATATTTTTAGGTATTAATAATATTGTGTGAAACTAACTACTCAGTGGACAAAAGCCCCAACCTGCGTTGAATTACACCCACAATATCTACCCATATATTCCTTATTATTAGCTTCTGTAACATTTTTTTTTTACTGTTTTAGAAAGGTATTTTAAGCTAATAGAAATTAAATCTCCTACAGTTCCTATCAATGAAGTCATATGTATGTTTTCTAAAGAAAATAATTTACTGACCTGCTAATGAAACTCTATAAATATCTAACTTCACTTTTTGGCAGTGGGAACACGACAAATTCAACCACAATAAATGAGATCTGACTTATTTCTGCATTTTTAGGATTGCTTCTTCAGGTGGTCTCCTTTAAGTTGAATCAAATCTTTAACTATAAAAATTATTATAAAAATTAAAATTATTTGAAGTTAAATATCGACAATGACAAAAAGTGACATCCTGTCAATGAATTAAATATGACAATACCTACTTGAAAAATGTTCACCTTTTATGTAAAAATTTTTATATATTTTTAGGTATTAATAATATTGTGTGAAACTAACTACTCAGTGGACAAAAGCCCCAACCTGCGTTGAATTACACGCACAATATCTACCCATATATTCCTTAGTAGTTAGTTTCACACAATATTATTAATACCTAAAAATATATAAAAACTTTTACATAAAAGGTGAACATTTTTCAAGTAGGTATTGTCATATTTAATTCAGTGACAGGATGTCACTTTTTGTCATTGTCGATATTTAACTTCAAATAATTTTAATTTTTATAATAATTTTTATAGTTAGATATTTGATTCAACTTTAAGGAGACCACCTGAAGAAGCAATCCTAAAAATGCAGAAATAGGTCAGATCTCATCTATTGTGGTTGAATTTGTCGTGTTCCCACTGCCAAAAAGTGAAGTTAGATATTTATAGAGTGTTTCATTAGCAGGTCAGTAAATTATTTTCTTTAGATAATTATTGAATAGAGCTTTGTCTGTGGAATTGTTCATTAGCATACCTAGATGTTTGGTATCAGAGAACATACATATGACTTCATTGATAGGAATTGTAGGAGATTTGATTTATATTAGCTTAAAATACCTTTCTAAAACAGTAAAAAAAAACTATTTAAATAATGTCGATAAAAAATTTTCAAACGACAAACAGTTTACTAATAAAATGTAAACTACCCCTAAAATTTTAATACCCCTTTTTATATTTTCAGATTTACAACAATTCTTATTTAAAAAAAACTTATTGTATTTTTCTTTAGACTTGTTATAAAACTTCTTTAATATAAACTGTATTTAAAAGAAGAATCTTATACTGAAATTAGTGAAATAAATATATTTAATAGTTTTTATCTCAATTATTAAAAATGGACGACGCTTCGACAAAAATAGACACAAATTAAAATGGTCTCTTTTGGAATAAAACTGTAATAATAAAAGTATTTTCATAAATATAATTATTCTTGTCGGTCTTGATATATTAATCTGAAATAAGACAAATTCTTATAATCCTAGATAAAACTAAATTTTCTCATATACATTCTAATTTAAACTTGAATAAAATCTTATAATCCTAATTAAAATGAAACTATTTTATGGCAGAACCTTCATAAGACCGCTTAGCTTTATTGCGATCTTATAAATGGTTTTATGTTTCCCGCCTAAATTTCTAACCTATTTGCTATTGCTGGCGAGTGTTTTTCGTTGTATTTACATTCTGCTGGGTATAGTTTCAATACATAAGTACATTTTTTGTCTTTTTAAATGTGGGTAGTTCTATATTTATGATAATTGGTATGTCTAGTGGTTCATAAATATTAACAAAAATATTATCACGGAATTTGCCCCACTCGCACCCAATTCGACGACTGTGGTATCGCAAAAAGGCTAGATTGCCCCGATCGCCCCTACGCGATGCTAGTAAACAAACAAAATAGGCCGTGTATCGAGGCGCAACTGGAAAAATTTTGAATCGACGAGAATATTTCGAGACATGGATCTAGAGATGCTAGAAAATACCTGGTATATAAAAGAAGAATAAACGGCCGAGTTAGTGAGTCTTGAAATCACAGTCTTGAATTAGAGAGTTGTTGTTTGGAAATTTCGGAGAGATCAATTAGAATTCAGAGCGATTTAGATAGCGATTAATTAAATAGTGTTTAGTTGAGTTGTAATTAGTATTCGGTAGTGTTAATAGAGATAAGTGGTTAATGAACGGATTGTTTTTTTTTGTAAAAGAAAAAATCGGATTGGGAAATCCGTGGCAATATTTTCATTGTACGTTGTAAAACTCTGTTGCCAGTATTGACCTTCTCCAATATTAGTAACAATTCCTTGGGAAGTTCTTAAAGAAATCCTTGTATCTTGTGGGAAAATTATTGGTCATCGTTTATTTATAATCCTTAATACTTAGACGTTTCTGTATATGTTGCATACGAATTTATGAAATTTTAGGTTATGATGATATGCCATCCGCCTAATTCTCTTAATATATTGCAATTTTATTGAGGTATATTGAAAGTTAATAATATTTTTATAGTATATTTAATAAAGAATTTATTGGTTTATGGCATTCTTTAAGAAGGGTATACTTTCTTAAGAGAAAAAAGTTTTTAAAGTGTATACTGCAAGTCTACAGAAGTATCTTATAAAATAGTTTTGAAACCATTTGAAGAATTTATAGTTGCTTGGTTAGATCAAATTTGCATTCGGATGCTTTCTTAAAAATAAACTATTTTATTAAGCCTATTTGACGGTAATAATAAAACTTCTATAAAACTGTAGTCACAGAAAGCTCGAACCCTTCCCTGGATATGCATAAAAAAGGACACTATATATGAGAATGTCATTTAATACAACTGAACATAAGTAACAAGTGTATGCTTTATAAATAATTTTCAAAATTTTTTGAAGGACAATTTCGTTAATTCTTATATTTCTCTATCTATCCACTCTAAAATATTTCTACCTTCATGTTAAGCTGTAATATTGAACGATTCCAACAAACTTTTTTGTTAAATAGATATTATGAAACCGCGTTGGAATTGTTCATTTATATTTCTTCATATATTTTGCCTGAAGTAATGGATATCGCAGTGAAGTTTTGTAAACAAAAATGAATTGTAAAAAAATATATTTGAGCGCAGTTTAACGTGCGTGTTTTCTAAATATAAAAAAATGTTTGAAAGAATAACATAGTAAAAAAAGTTTTACAATAAATGTTTAGAGTATCTATCACTTTAATTGGCACGCACTTAAATATGTTTTATAAAATCTCAAGAATTGGTTATGTAATATCTCTAATATTGAAACTTCGAATATTTACATTCTAATACTTTATGTAGAACTGGAACGAGAATTTGTACCTGTTTAAGTTCTACATATACAATAAGTTTAATGTTTTTATATATTTTTAGGTATTAATAATATTGTGCGAAACTAACTACTCAGTGGACAAAAGCCCCAACCTGCGTTGAATTACACCCACAATATCTACCCATATATTCCTTATTATTAGCTTTTATAACATTTTTTACTGAATTAGAAAGGTATTTTAAACTAATATAAATCAAATATCCTACAATTCCTATCAATGAAGTCATATGTATGTTCTCTGATACCAAACATCTAGGTATGCTAATGAACAATTATTCCACAGACAAAGCTCTATTCAATCTAAAGAAATAATTCTAATTTACTAGCCTGCTTTAATGAAACACTATAAATATCTAACTTCACTTTTTGGCAGTGGGAATACGACAATTCAACCACAATAGATGAGATCTGACCTATTTCTGCATTTTTAGGATTGCTTCTTCAGGTGGCCTCCTTTAAATTGAATCAAATATCTAACTATAAAAATTATTATAAAAATTAAAATTATTTGAAGTTAAATATCGACAATGATAAAAAGTGACAGCCTGATGTTTGGTATCAGAAAACATACATATGACTTCATTGATAGGAATTGTAGAATATTTGATTTATATTAGCTTAAAATACCTTTCTAATTCAGTAAAAAATGTTACAAAAGCTAATAATAAGGAATATATGGGTAGATATTGTGGGTGTAATTCAACGCAGGTTGGGGCTTTTGTCCACTGAGTAGTTAGTTTCACACAATACTATTAATACCTAAAAATATATAAAAACTTTTACATAAAAAGTGAACATTATTCAAGTAGGTATTGTCATATTTAATTCATTGACAGGCTGTCACTTTTTGTCATTGACGATATTTAACTTCAAATAATTTTAATTTTTATAATAATTTTTATAGTTAGATATTTGATTCAATTTAAAGGGGGCCACCTGAAGAAGCAATCCTAAAAATGCAGAAATAGGTCAGATCTCATCTATTGTGGTTGAATTGTCGTATTTCCACTGCCAAAAGGTGAAGTTAGATATTTATAGAGTGTTTCATTAAAGCAGGTTAGTAAATTAGATTAATTTCTTTAGATAATTATTGAATAGAGCTTTGTCTGTGGAATTGTTCATTAGCATACCTAGATGTTTGGTATCAGAGAACATACATATGACTTCATTGAAAGGAATTGTAGGAGATTTGATTTATATTAGCTTAAAATACCTTTCTAAAACAGTAAAAAAAAGTTTAATGTTGTTTTCAATTATGGACCTGGAACACTTATTGCAAACCTTTAGGTTCATGTGCTCAAATATCCAATTAATTCATTTAGCTATAAGTACGTGGTGTAGCAAAGCTACATCCAGCGGCTACTCCATGCCCGACTAAAAAGCCATAGACACGAAGCGTTAGCATTAGTCACCATTGAAAGCTATCGACCTCTATCGCAATTTGGCGAGAACGATATTTTCGAACATGGAATTCCAGGAAATAATTACTCTGTGGGTGAATGCTCCGACCAGCATTGAATTACACCTGAAATATCTATAGCAAACAGTTAAAGTCACTCGTCAGCAGTCCACCAGACATGTACTGATTTTGAGATTATTAGCTCTCATCAGTATGCTATATGTGAAGTAACCGACGAATAACCTTTGCTATTTAGTCTATCTAATCCAATAGAAGTGATCATGAGTACGCGGTGTAGCAAAGCTATCTAGCTGCTATTCAGTACTCCATTCCGGACTGAAAAGCCACAGACACAAAGCGTTCTACATAGCAGTAGACACCTCTATCGCGATTTGGCGATAATAATATTTTGCAAACATGGAATTCCAGGAAACAACTACTCTGCGGTTTCAAGTGTAATTCCGTTTGTTATTTAGCTATAGGTGTAAAACGTTCTTACTGCATCAATTAAGTATCCTCAAGTTGAAACCCTCCATAATCATCTCTCAGTTGGAACGCCACTGATTAAATTTTATATTCTGTACTGGATTTACCAGTGACTATACAATTTTTATCTTCAACTGTTTGCAATAATTCATATCCAAACCTTAAAAAACCATCGGATCTTAGGAATCAATTTAGGAAAATTGTTATTTTTATGCTTTTTATTATTTGGAAGAGATCAATTCTTAATTTTTCTTGTTCTTGTAATATGACTTTTATGCATCTTCCTTCTACTGAAATATTTATATTGAAAGTGAATACTATTTCTATACCAAGTCTATAAAAATAAAATTGTGGTAATCTACAGTATGCGCCAAAAGTATGGAATAAATTCAATAAAAACGAAACAATTATTTTTTGGGAAATATCCTCGAACAGGTCGATTTTTAATTTAAAAAATAGATATTTTAGCGTAAAATGCGATTTTCAAATGTCATTTGTTTTCGAGTAATGAGGTAATCGATTTTTTTTAAATGGCAATACCATATTTTTTTCCTTGATTCTGAAAGATCATTTAATTCTCTATTAGACAGTACTAAAATTTTGCCCTTTGAATTAAAAATCGACCTGTTCGAGGATTTTTTCCAAAAAATAATTGTTTCGTTTTTATTGAATTTATTCCATACTTTTGGCGCATACTGTATATTAATTTCCGCATTACTCCTATATTTCATTATTTTCTGTAAGATAAACCCAATATTTATATATTATTTTGCTATAAACATCTTGGGTAGGTATATATGTAAATAAAAAACACTGTTATTTTATCGTTAGTATTGGTTCAATGCCCTGGAAGATGGATATCATAGACGACCGTAAAATTGATTAGTAGTAGGCAGAAATAAAATAAAGTTTGCTGTACAACAGTATACCTAGAGTTCAAAGGTCTCATATAGAAGAAGGACAGTCACTTTACCTTATGAAAACTAAATAACTTAAAGCAGTTAAACATTATTCGTATATTCAATTGCCAGAAATGTATTTAATTTTACGTGTTAAATTGACCAGGAGGAGTATACAAAGTGCAAACAAATAAGTAATAGAGGAAATGGAAATAATAATCTTGGTATGAGTAGCTAAGCGGTGCAGACAATTATTTTTTAAAGGCGTAGATTAGTGACAGTTGTTAGGTACTAAAGTATCACATTTACTGTCTGGGTACTGGAATTATTTTTACTGCCGCAAAATTAAAAATTAAACTGTGTTCTTTAACTTAAGTAATTTTATTTGTTTATAACTATCTTTGTACCTAAATACATGCCATCAAACTACTTTTGTACCTAAATACATGTCATCAGGGGCCTCCCTTTAATTTTAGATACTTTTCAATATCGATATCATTGTAAACATTCAAAGTAGCTTTAAGCATTGTGTATATTGACCATAATGAAGAAGTTTTCATATTTTTACTTAATTTAGAAAGATATAGCAATAGTACAATTACTGAAAAAGACATAATGTTATTCTCATCTAGGTAATCAATAATTTTTTTAATGTATATTTGTTAATATATCTTCTTTTTCTGGTAATAAATTACACTCTATTTGCTGATTCAATAATTTCTGGCGGAGTTAATGTGAATTCTTCCATCTCAAATAATAAATAGTTATGGGTATAAATAGGAACAATATGGCGATTACTCCGAACCTAACTTAATAATGTTCATCTCATAGCAGCCACAGACGACTTGATGAAATTATTATTATTCAGGAAGGAAGTCTCATACATACTTTAATAATATAAAATAAATAGCTTTACTTACTATTACGGTAAAATTAAAATTGATCGGGGAAAAATTATGCGTTCAACTTGACAGAAAGTACATTTAATGTCTTGGCTGCTTTAATAGACTTGGCTGCGTCTCGTCTATTGAATACCAGCTACGGTATTAAATCTTGTACTTTACTGCCCAGTTAAACAAATAATTATTAATCTACAGTTAGTGTTGACAGTCTTTTATTGTTTTTTCTTGATCTTGTATAAGAGAATATTATAAAATCTCTACCAAAGATTTCCTTTGATGAACTTCAATATTATAAAAAATTTCCTAACCCTTGTGGCTCATTCTTTTTTCATCCTGTTCTTGAATTAGAGGTTTTAGAGGTTATAGATTCTTTGAAAGACTCTAAGTGCGCTGATATTCATGAACTTACTGGTCATATTATCAAGGAGACATGTAATGTTATGCTTAGGCCATTTACTGAACTTGTTAACTTGATCCTGACCACTGGAATATTTCCAGAAATATTTAAATCTTCTAAGGTAATTCCTGTATTTAAAAAGGGCGATCCTTCCATGATTGACAATTACCGTCCCATAAGTATTGTGTCTGTTTTTTGGGAAAATCATTGAAAAAATTATGAAGAAGCAATTGTACGCCTATTTCCAAATACATAAATTTTTCAGTAATTCTCAATATGGGTTCAGAAACTCTCGTTCTACCACTCAAGCTGTCTATCATGTTGTGAGTGAGGTAGTGCAGGAGCTTGAACAAGGCAATCTCACAGCTATTATGTTATGTGACTTGTCTAAAGCATTCGATTGCGTTTCCCACGATATTCTTCTGGAAAAATTGAATTACTATGGAATTAGAGGAATTTCGCTTGAACTCATTAAGTCTTATCTGAGTAATCGTCAGCAAGCTGTGCAGTTGAGCGGTGTTACGTCTGATTTCAAATCTGTTAAATATGTTATTCCACAAGGTTCTGTACTAGGTCCTCTGCTGTTTGTTGTTTGTGTAAACGATTTGTGCTGTTCTGTGTCGCCATATAAGTCTGTTCAGTTTGCGGATGACACATCATTTATACTGTCGGCTAGTAATAATTCTGCACTATGTTCTGCTCGTGACAAGACTTCAAGCAGGGCAAACGAGTGGTTCTTGTACAACAAGCTAAAATTAAATACCGAAAAAAATCAGTATATGCAGATTTCCTCCAATCGGTGCACTAACAACGTTTGTGAAACAAATAGTGTCAAACTACTTGGTGTTACGTTGGATCATAGGCTTAACTGGTCTGCTCACGTAAATGAGTTAGTGGGGAAGCTTTCTCGATCGTTATTTATACTCCGGCAGTTAAAAAAAATAACTAGTATTAATACTTTAAAAGTTGCATATTTTTCTCTATTTCATTCCCATATTAGTTATGGACTGTCGCTTTGGGGTAATTCTTCCCATGCTATAAAAATTTTTCGTCTGCAGAAGAGGGCAATTAGAATAATGGCAGGCATTGGTTTTCGGGATCATTGCAGGCCGTACTTTAAAGAACTTAAAATTATGCCTTTGCCTACGTTATTCTTATTTCAAGTTCTTGTTGAAATTAGCGGGAGGCAGTCGATCATGCTCAAGCAGTCTGACGTACACAACTATAACACCCGGAATGCTCACCTAATCAGAAATAACCGTTTTAGATTATGTATATCTGAAGCTAATTCGCTCAATATTAATTACTTTAACTTATTGCCAGGGACTTTTAAAAACATGAATACTGTTTCTTTTAAATATAAATTAAAAAAATATTTTCTGAGTCATTGTTTCTACTCTGCTGATGAATTTGTGGAACATTTTAGATCTCTGTGACAGCTCACTTCAGCACTTTACTGATACTTATTGTACTCTGATTGTTTTAATTTTGTATTTCTGTATTTCTTAACTTACTTTTTTTTATTCTTAGGCTTTTTTTAATGTATCTTGTGAACTTTCTTAATTTTAATTCTACATTGTAATTATCTTGACTTGCTACAAACATATTTATTTTATGTAACGTGGTCAAATAACTGCAATAAACAATAAACAATAAGATACGTCTTACGAGAAAAAACAAAGAATACTTCGACGGTAAGAAGTCTTGCAAGTATAAGAAGGAGTAATATTTAAGTGAACAAGTGAACCTATATATTTTATTTAAAGGTTATACAGTATATAAAATTATTGAGTTGAAGTCCAGTGTTGCTGATCTGAACTGGTTAGTATGGCAATTATTTCGTCCATTATTTATTACTTACTATGTAAAACTGACCATTTTTATACTTTATAACGTCTACCAAACGATCAGAAAATATCGATAATTCTGCCTACATTATCGTATTTTCAAAATAAAAATTTGATCCAATCAAAGAAATAGAACAGAAATAGAAACCGATAATGTTGTGTTGCAGCAATTTCAAAGACGTCATTTTGCAACGACCATGACCGTCATATGCTTGGTTCATTCTATCAATGTCTCAATGTCAATTTTTTTTTGCGTTTTGCACTGATTTGGAATTCGGCTTCTGTCTTTGAGCGTAACGATTTCCATACAAATGACAGATCCTATTTAAAGCATATTCGTACCCCACTTAAAAGCAAACAAGTATATGATACACAATATTTTTGGTAAACTATTAATCGACACCTATTGCCACTTGCTAGATACGAATTTAAATGTCGCTGTCTTAGTTACGCAACCATCAACACAACAATGTCATAACTGTCTTGCCTGTTGCAGGAATGATAAATTTTATGTTTTTCAAAAAAATTGTCAAACCATCTGCAGTTTCATGACAAATATTTTAATGTTATGCGTTAACATCACTTTTATATTATTGTTTTCTTTTTATGATGTAGTATTTGTCCCAAACATATATTTTTATTATAGGTGTATTTTAACAAATTTAAAAATTTGAAATAGCTACTTGAATTGTATAGCAGAACACCACGTGATAGTGTTTTGCTGTTAGTCGGTAATCCTAACAAACCTGTAATGTGCAAAATTGTTATTTTAGCGTTTGTTATTATTATAATATTAATATCAATGATAATGGTAATTGCTTTTACAGTTATCAACGCCGTGAAAAGGGACCATACAGTTCGAAGCCATCTTGAGCGACGGTTATCATAGGCGCCTAATTTCCGAAATACATTTTTTATTGTCTCTTAAGCCCAGTTGAACACGTGTTTAATATTTTTGTACTTACTGATAGTATATATTTACTGTCATTTTCTAAGTTTTTTATGCTGATTCAATTTAAAGGTATTTATTTGTGACATCTAATGTTAAATTTAATTAATTAAATTAATTTTTGTAGATTTATTTTAGTTTCTCAATTTCCTAAAGTTCAATTTAGTATAATTATACAATAACAGAAAAACAATAGGAAAACCGTATTTTTATCTGAAACTATGTTTTCTATATTTTATTACATATTTTACTTCTGCAAAAATAATCTTGAGAAGTATCGATTACATCCGAATTTAAATAATTTCTAAGATTTATTTTGATAGCAGCAGAAATAGTATATGCATGTGAAAACAAACATTTTTAATTGTTATTTATTCATGTGATATTACGGTCTTACTAAAACATATTTATATTTTTTTGTGTTTGTGTTTGAGTTAGTTTCGTAGAAATAAATTGAGTATTTCTTTAACTGTATCAATTTTTTTAAGGATAAACAAAGTACTGATTGATGATTTAGGATCTAAATCATCAGAAGTTAAATGATTATTCTCAAATTCTGAAGAATAGTACGGGCAGTGCTTCTCTGTCGCACATTTCTGCCTGCTACAATTTTCCGCAAGTAACCGGGTTCGCATTAAAATTATATTCTATCTGTGACGGGAAAAAAGTTTGTCATTTTATCTCTCGTGACGGGTAACAAAATATCAATTTTTATGAAACTACTTTTTCCCGGAATACTTTTTTCCCGGATATGTACACATAAGAACACAGAGTTATTTAATTTTAGAATATTTTACTGAACAAAACTTACATTTTTTTAAAAACTGAATCTCTATGTTATATTGTTAATATCCTTAAACTTGTATTTAGAAAGGAATAATCGGAAAAAGGACACTATAATTAATGGTCTAGATTTTCTAACTAAGCCAACGTTTCGATTTATTTTAAATCTTCTTCAGGGCTAGTGAGAAAACCAGAGTCAAATACAATAAAATTATTATTCATCATATAATGAACAAGTCAGTAGGAGATGCTTTTACTAAACGATATAAATATATAGTGGTAAACTGTACAGTTTACATAGTGTCCTATTTCCGATTATTCCTTTCTAAATTTTTTTAAAAATACAGTTAAATGTTTATTGCATGAAGCACATGTTCCTTGAACAATTGGGTATGTCTGCTACAGTGGAATTTTTTTGAGTTGAAATCATATTTTCTGCCACACAATTGCCGTTGATGGTTCTGGTTGCAAATTGGGTCTTATTTTAGCTAATCCACTGCCACACGTTCTAAACACTTTATTAGATATTTCTGTCCTATGCGCTACCGATTCATCAACATGCCCTTCACCGCCCGTTGATGACTTCCAACCAAAATGATTCTTTAGTGCCATCAAGTCTCCTCCAGATTCAACTAAAAGTGTAGCAGACGATCTTCGAAATGCATGACATCTATATGACTTAGCATTTTCAAGTAGAATAAAATTGGCTACTGTTTCAGGTATCTTGCATCTAAATCTAGAACACTATAGTGCCATAAGTTTTTACGACTTTAAAAGTGGTTTAAACCAAGCACAGTGTTTTGAACGGTTTAGATCTGCATTTGGTGACGCATGTCTATCGCGTTCTAGTGTTTTTGGTTGATATGCAGAACTTAAACGAGGCAGATCATCTTTAAAATATGATAGGCGAAGCGGCCGACCAAGGACAGCGGTTACGGGCGAAAATGTTGAAGCTGTACAACGCCTGTTAGAGGAAGACAGGCGTATTACGTATGCCTGTATCGAGCAGAGGGTACATATTGGTTCGGCAACAGTTAATAAAATATTGCGTGAAAATTTAGGTGTTCGTAAGCTTGTTTCTCGATGGGTCCCCAAGCTTCTTTCTGAAGAACAAAAACAAGCTCGCATTGATTGGTGCAGACAAATGATGGATACGTATGCAAGTGGTTCATCAAAATTCATTTTTGACATTATAACGGGCGATGAATCGTGTATTTATCAGTTTGATGCTGAACTGAAAACGCAATCTGATGTTTGAGTATTCCCACATGAAAATGCCCCAACAAAAATTAAGCGAGCACGAAGTGTTGGAAAGAAAATGGTTGGTTCTTTTGTTTCTGCTAATGGCCATATTGCTACAATTTCTTTAGAGGACCAACGTACTGTTAATAGTGAATGGTATGTCACTAAATGTTTATCTGCTTAGTTTGAAAAAATCCGGGAATGTCGACCTAGATCAGGCTTGCGCGGAATTTGTTTGCATCACGACAATGCAACTGCCCACTCTGCAGCGCGAACTCCAGAATTTATTGGGACATCCACCTTATAGTCCTGACTTGGCTCCCTGTGACTTCTTCCTCTTCCCAGAGACCAAGCAGATGCGGTAAATGAATTTGTAGCCGAACTGGTGGCTATACCAAAAGAAGTGTACCGTGAAGTATTTTCTAAATGGTTTTATGGAATGAACAAACGTATTGAACATGGAGGGAAGTACTTTGCAAAACTATAATAAATTTTTTCTCCCATATGTTCATCCAAAAATTTTCAGAGTGACCCTCGTACATTCTATAAAATTTAATATATTTTCCAGAAACTATAAATCTCCTGTTTACATCATCCTTTGTTTAAGTTTCAAAATTAATAACGTTCCCGAATCTTCAATATAATCTAATGTTACCTCGCTGATTTCACATGTAACCTTTCCCATTTTGCTTCAAAAAATGTAATTAGTTTGCAATATTTTGAAACGTCTACATTATTAATGGATTGTAACGTACTTTTTATTCATTAAATAATTTGACTTTTACTGTTACGCCAATTCCGAAAATTAAGCCAATAACACCGTCTCCGAGAATGAACTGCATGTCTTTTTCTTCTTCCATTCCATAAATCTTGAATACGCGGTTTCGTAAATTTTCCGCGATTTAGCTGGCTATTTTATGTGCTATTTTAGCTGCTTCTACTAATTCCGGTGGTGTAAAGACCGCTTTACATTTATGCAATTCTTATTGCATGCAAAGAAATATTGCGCATGCGCATTAAAGTTAAAATTAATGACCGACGCAATTTTCAGTCCATTGCACGAATATTAGAGTCTGCTCTAATTTGATTACATTGCACGTGGTCCCTTTTCTGGCAATATTCAGTTTTGCTATTCTACACAAAAAGGAACTATCAGCGAGGAATTAAGTAAAAAGTGAATTAACTTCACTTATCCATTTATGTTTTTTCGTAAACGTGAGAGTGAGGAGCTGAAATTATAAAATATCAAAAGCTAAAAAATTTTGTCTTCAAAAAAATTCGAGTAGGTAAGCAGAGTCTAATTTGGTACGTTTTAATAAGTTTTGTTTTAGAAATGGCTTTACATGGAGTAAAGAAGCTACACCACGTTTAATTGCATTATATGAACTGCACCTGGATTTGTACTGTGCATGTTCGTTTAGCAGACTATCACAACAAAAACGTACGGCAAGCTTAACTAAATTAAATTAGTGAGGAACTGAATAGAAATTTCCTTTCAAATCTTACAGTAACGGATATTCAGAAAAAAGTACATGTTCTACGGACTACATATTTTACCGAGTTAAATAAGGTGAAGAAACGTAAAATTTCTGGAGCATCAACAGACGATGTTTATGTACCTAAATGGTGGTGTTTTGAACTACTTCATTTTTTAAATGATATGTTATTGTAGAAAAAGGCGAATCAAACATAGATGAAAATGAAGTTGATAATTCCCAGGTACAAAAACAAAATTTATTAATAAGGTAGTAATTAGTAGAAGATTTAGTAATAAATTTCCCTTAAGGACAATAAAATACATTTTGTTTCTGCAAGCTTTATAAATTATGTATTACGTGACCCGCTGCAAGACAATTTTTCTGAACAAATTTTTAATTTAAGAATATTACTTTTTATATTACACGTTGAGGAAGGGGAACTATTTTTTGATGACCCAGTAGAATCACTTATGTCTCCAGTTTCTGAAGAATCATCCCGATCCACATCTCGGACAACTTTCAGGGACAATGAACCTGTAAAAAGAACTCGTGGGAAAAAATCATGCAATGCATGAGGATCCTGTACATGATCTATTGTCGAGCGTTACATCAGCATTGAAAGATTTATCGGAAAATAATTATTCTTCCATGGAAATACCAGCAGAAAACAGAAATGAAATATTTGGAAAGTATGTACGTCACCAACTAATAAAAAATATTTTTTATTTTTTCAGAATGGTGAGTGCAGAAATGAATACTATAGCAAATGAAGCAGTATTAGGTGACCTAAAGGAGAATATTATAGTTGCTATTTTTCAAGCTAAACGAAAAATAAGAGAATCGATTTCACTAGATTAAAAGTTATAATAAGTTAATATTTAATTAATAAAGGTGTTTTACATTTCTTTTGTTGCCTTAATATCCGGTAAATATTAAAGACTACTTGATTTTTGTGAAAAAAAGTTAAAGAAAGAGCAAAAATAATTTGAAAAGCATAATGATTTGTATAATGTCCCTTATTAAAAAAATTATTTAGAATGAAAGTTTTATGTAATTCAAATTTGTGAATAAATTGACTACATTCAATAAAAAACTTTATTTAGAGATTATGATAATGACATTTTTGTTTAAACAACTATTGGATTCAGATCTATCCGAAATTAGTCTTATACATGCTTTATACATTCAACTGAAAAATCTGAGAGCAAAAGAGTACTTTAACCAAAAATGGTACACAAGTAGAATAATATATAAACATTTCTATTAAGCTATATCGTCTTGCCATGGAACTGCACCAGGTCCATTCACATACTCCTTAAACTCGTTTCTAATTAACATTGCTTCATTTTTGCTTCGGTTGCCATCTTGTTAGTTAATCCATACAAAAATCTGTACCTCATTTTCTATTTCAGGATTATTACCTGTGTATTCACTATTTACCTCCCTTCTCAGAAAAACATGCATGCATGCTTGCACTGATTTAAACTTTAAGTAGATATAGGGGAATTGGATTTATTAAAATTCTAAATCTGTTTGCTAATATACCAAAGCTATTTTCAATCACACGTCTTGCACGACTTAATCTGTAGTTAAATATCCTCTGATGTCTTGACATATTTCGAAATGGATGAGGTTTAAGAATATGCGCAGATAAAGGAAAAGCGGCATCTGCTACAATTACATATGGAATAGGTTTTTATCTGTGTGGTAGTGGCTTATCTTCAGGAAGATTAAGTGTATTTTGCTCTATGCTTGTCCTTAAGTCGCTTTCTTTGTAAACACCACCATCCGATATTCACCCATTCATTCCAATATTTATATAGATAAAATTATAATTTGCGTCCACCATTCCAAGCAATACAATACTATGACCTCCCTTATAGTTGTAATAGATCGAGCCCTGATTAGATGGGGCCTTAATTGCCACGTGTTTACCATCAAACGCTCCAATTGCATTTGGTAAATGCCACTGTTCTTCAAATTCTCGAGAAATTTCTAACCATTCTGCTGTTGTATTTGGTACCTGGAAAAAAAAATATAATATATTATTTTTAAATGTTTCTGTGTATTAACACGATTAGTTAAACAGGGGTTAACCTCAGTACGTAGTTAACTAAAGTAGGTACTTACTCGAAGATAATCAACTTTCAATTGTTCAAAGATGGCTTTACATACTTCTGGGAAGAAAAGAGATATTGTAGATTCAGATACTCTAAAATTGTACATTAGACTTTCTCCTGTAGCTAAGTAACGATGTTTAATTATTAATCTTTGTTTAGGTGATATACAGTTTCTGAGTTTGGTATCCATTATGATAAATCGATGTTTTACTTTGTTTAGTAACTTGTTAAATGTTTTCCATCCATAAAAAATTCTTATATGCTTTTCCATCTTTACAATTTAGAAACTCATCAACAATGTGTAAATTAAATTTCTTTTGTTGTAACCAGAGTTTAACCCAGCAATATCTACTTTTCCTTTTGTTAATTAATAAGGCACATGTACATGTAATTATTATAACCACCATAATAATTTTCTTTTTTATTTCATCAATTGGAGCAGACCAGCAGATCAAAATCATTTTCATTTTAATAATTTGGCAATGGGCAATATATTGCATAAATGTAAAACAAATGACACCTTGCAATATTGCATGAAAGATTTTGCTGCAAAATAGTTTTCCATGTCCATTTTTCAGCTTTGAATATTCAAAATAACTAATAAATGACTTAAGCGCAATTTTTCAATCACATTACTAAATTGACAGATATTTGATAAAGTTGTTCCTTAAAAACTCAGATCTAATGTCGCTATAAATACAACAATCTAAAGTTTAAAACATCAAATTTTTTCTGACCAATATATTGTAATAATATATTTTCCTCGTCACAGAAAAAGATAATGTTTAATGCTGGTAAAGATATTGAATTTTATCCTAATACCTTTCTTCACTTGTATAATTAATAATTATTATTTTAATATTTATTTCAATGAGAGAGCATTAATACAAATTGCTAGTATCAACTTACCTGTCTATATCTAGCAACATTGGTTATATAAGATTAGTATACATAAACTCAATGTCTCGAATATTTCATTAGGCATCTCATTTGCGATATATTTATTTGCATATTATGTTGATAAAAAATACTTTTCATTTGATAAGCAGATGGGTGAAGGACGATCTTAGTTCGGATTTTGTACAAATTGAACAATATGGGACATATAGACACATAGAAATTGTTTATGATGCGAATATAAACGTTCTTTTAATAAATTCAACCAAAGGATTGATATAGAGGTTAGAACCCTTAGAACCATGAAAACAACTGGCATTATTTCTATGGGTAAATGACTTATAATAGCGTACTGTAATAAAAATAATTAAAAATTTATGTTAAATGATCTGAAAATTTAATTCCCTCAAATAAAATGAAAGCAAAAATTTGTCAGACAGTACTCGAATACGTGTTTATTACTCTCTAAGGAAAAAGAGGGTTATATGGGTGGTTCATACTTTTATTTTTAGTGCTTGTGTAATATAATTTATTAAACTGAGGAAGTAGATATATCCATAATAAACAACAAAAAAGTGTATTTTTATTCTAGTTATTATTTCGTATTTAATTAATTATTTAATCTATTAAATTTCGTGTGAACACACCCTTTTCAGATCTACTTTAGAAACGGTCAATTTAATTTTAGAAAGTGCTATTTCGATTTCATCTTAGTAAACTGAATCTGAGAAGACATTATTTTTATTTTAAATAGTTCCGTTTCATTTATCTAATGGTTAAATTTCAGAATGCATAAATTTATTTTGAAATGACATATCTGCGTTTTAAAAGTGTCAATAAATTTATAATTCTTTAGCAAAATTATATATTACATAAACATAAACTCTTTTGATGCATTTTGAAATACATTTCATAGTTTCTCAAATAAATGTAACATGTTCCGAAATACATAACTGGAATACATAGAATTTTTATTTAAAAAAAAAAAATAGAATTAACTATTATAAAATTGACGCTTTCTTAGAGACCCAATCTTTCATGTATGTATTTAGTGCTTGGGATCTATTGTGGCAAAATTATTTAAACAACCAAATTGCGGTTAAAAAATGTAAAAATAAACTACTGGTCTGAAGACAGCAGCCTATAGCAGCTAAAACGAACGGAGATATCCGAATGACCATAGGCGCACATGTGATAAATACAAAGGTGAGGCAAACGGCACATGCGCGCCGGATTTACTCTTTTGATTATTCTGGACGAAATATACATTAGATCCTGTTTTGGACGTCCCGGTCGCGACTGTGGTATTTTCGTGTGTTTTTCAATTCTGGACCTGAGACTGGGTGTGAAAAGTTTTTGGTCAGTTGAAATTCCCAGGTTGGGTCCGCGAAAATGGCCCATTGGGGCCGGAAAATCATATTTCGGACGTACCAATCGCAACAGTGGGATTTTTATGTACTAATTCCTGTCTTCTCTCTTGTGTATGTACTTTTTTTTGTGGGGCTGTGTTATCAGTCCCTAGGTGGTAGAAATGGTAAATTTACGTATTTAAGTATGCGCCGGAGCACTTTTTCGCTTTCAGGGTTTGTCAAGTTTTTCCTTATAAATGTCCAGTTAAATTTTGAACGACTTAAATTAGCTTCCAGCGGGTGAAAATGGAGGAACACTCTTAGAAAATTGGAAGAAAAATTAGTATCGCTGGAAGTACGCGTCGGAGCACTTTTCGGTTTCAGAGCTTGAAAAATTGGTATCCATTGAGGTTTTATACGTAGCGATTGCATCTATTATTGTCTACACAAGTCACCATGATGTATTTAGAAGCGTCCTCTAAAAAGTCCTCCGACGTGTACTTCCAGCGATACTAATTTTTCTTCAAATTTTATAAGAGTTTTCCTACATTTTCCTCCCCGTGAAGCCAATTTATGTCATTCAAAATTTTACTGGAGCTTCCTAAGGAAGACCTTAACAAACGCTGAAGGCAATAAAGTACTCCGAGGGGTACTTCCGGCGTTACGAATTATTCTTCCAATTTTCTAAGAGTATTTCTCCATTTTCACCCTTTGGAAGCGAATTTAAGTCGTTAAAAATTTAACTGGACATTTCTGAGGAGAAACTTGGCATTCAGGAGGTAATAGTATGAACTAAAATAAGCAGAAAAGTCTTAATAAACATGGGTCCGCAAAGTAATGGTTGCGGAGATATGGACCACTATTCGTTTTTCAAACATTTTATTTTATTGGCAAACCCTGAAAGCGAAAAAGTGCTTCGACGCATACTTAGTTACGTAATTTTTTTTTCTATTTTCTATCATTTTCACCGCCTAGGAGCTGACTATTTGTCTCAAATTAGTTTAAGACATATGTCATTAAATAAAGCCATTTTGTGATGTAGGTATTAATCTAATGTATATTTCGTCCATAATAACCAGAATAGTGAATCCGGCGCGCATGCGCCGTTTACCTGATTCTTGTCTTTATCACATGCGCGGTTATGGTCATTCGGGTATCTCCGTTCGTTTTGGCTGCTATCTTCACACCGGTAAATAAAAAAACACATAGTATGTATTAAAGTTTCAAAAGTGTTTTACACCCCTGTAATGCAGTTTGTTGTATCCTATATTAGCAATAGTAATAGACGTGTCAATTACAGCTTTTTTTTCGCCATTTCTAATGAAATGGTATCAAGACGCATTATAATATTATGTATACATTTTATATAACAAATCGAATCGTGAACTCGTGGGAAAATCCACACGTGCAATTCACACAAATACACCTCTTTCAACCCTTGGGGGTACATTTGTTGGAAAATGAAGCGTTTCCATAAATTTCCTTTTTACTACAAATTAACAGGTTTAAATGTTTATAATGCAATTTTGTTGTTTTATTATACAATTAATTGTAATAAATCTTCCTCCCATTATACAGGGTGTAAAAAAAGAGTGTAAAATATTTCAGGAGGTAATAGTATGAACCAAAATAAGCAGAAAAGTCTTAATAAACATGGGTCCGCAAAGTAATGGTTGCGGAGATATGGACCACTATTCGTTTTTCAAACATTTTATTTTATTAGGAATAAACCGATAAAGGAAGCTTTTAACAAACAAAAAACAAAGTTACAGAAGATGTTCAAAGTGCCCTCCGTCCATTTCCAAGCAGGCACGACATCTTCGTCTCAACGATATGCGAACTCTTTTGAAAACACCCTCCTTGGTTTGGATTTCTTGACACTTTTGATTAATCCGTAGCTGCAGCCCTTCCAGGCTATTTACAGGAGTACCGTACACTAATATCTTCAAATATCCCCAAACAAAGAAATCTAGAGGGTTCAGATCAGGCGATCTTGGAGGGCATAAAACAGGTCCCGCTCTTCCTACCTATCTATGTGGAAAAGTTTGGTATAAATGCTCTCTAACGGCCATGGAAAAATGAGCTGGAGCACCATCATGCTGGAACCACATTTGTTGCCTCTGTTAATTTTGCGTTAGAGTAATCAGCCATAGCGAAAGAAAACTTGTGCAGTAAGAACAACTGTCAAACTGTTTATTTCACCAAACATCAACCAACTATTATAAGATAATACACAACGTTTCTGCAAAATAAAAAAGGGGCTAAAAACATAAAACATTCTATATCTCCGCAACCGTTACTTTGCGGACCCATGTTTATTAAGACTTTTCTGCTTATTTTGGTTCATACTATTACCTTCTTAAATATTTTACACTATTTTTTTAACACCCTGTAGAGTGATATGATACTCATACAGTCGCAGTACTGTCAATGAACAAGGACAAAGTAATATTTAATTTATTATAGTTTTTCGGGTTGCTCTGCTGTGGCCTAGGTAACTTGTCTCTGACAATAACAGAATTAATGCCGCTGCTCTTGTTGTTTTGAATTTCAATGGTCAACACAAGATGTCGGAGATGAAGAGTAGAGAGTAGAGAGTTAGAAATGTTGGATGCAGTGTCGGCTCGTGACTTTTTAAACAAGTGAGGCAAGCAAACCGGGACGGTTCCAAGTACACACTACAGAATTAACATTTTTTTTTTTAACTTTTATCTAAATCATTATATATAGTTAAATTAGAAAATAGAAATACAGGATTATTTGAAATTCATTTAAGTAAAAATTTTTAAATTATTTTTGCCAATGTTAAAAAGTGTGCTTATTTATTGAATAATTAATAATATCGTTAGCATATTCCTCATGCTCTCCTGGACTTGAAGTTCTGGGTATTGCCATTTCACACTACACAGTTACAGTACACACATCTGAAACTTAACTAAAACGAATCACACAAAAATAAAAATTTAATTATAGTCAAATGTCAAATTCCCTCCTCATGTTTTCATAATCGTTGTAATTGGGATATCTATGAAATTTTCTCATACATAAATAAGCCAAAAATTTATTTTGAGCTGTTTCTATACATTGTGATCCCGTTACTGTTTCATGGTCCCATATTGGTGCGGCAAATTCCAGTCTGGATTTAACAAAGCTGAAATACAACATTTTTATAGTATTTATTGAAAACTCCTTTGTATGTTTCATAATAAAACCTAAGTTCTTGTAAGCCCTATGTACAATAGTATCAAGATGTTCACTAAAATTTAGGTTTCTCTTAAAAATGACTCCTAGATCTTTCTTATTATATACTTTTTCTAAAGGTTGACCATTTATGCTGTAAGTGAATTCCTAAAAATGTGATCTCAAAGTTTATACCATAGAAGTACATTTTCTTATATTTAAAAATAATTTATTAGCAATGATCCACTCATATACACGATCTAGATCTTGTTGCAGCAACATAGCATCGTCAGTATTCTGAATTCCTCTATATATTTTTATATCATCTGAATATAACAGACAATTAGAGTTTTTAATACATGTTGTTATATCATCAATAAAAATTAAAGAGAATAGAGGATCCAAATTACTTCCTTGAAGTATACCTGATTTTACTAAATATGATTCGGAAAGAACACCAGCATACTTTACTTGTTGAAACCGATTAGAAACATATGAGACACAAAAAGTTATCAAATCTGACAAAAATCCCATTCCAGCTAATTTAAGTAAAAGAACGTCATGATTGATTCGATCGAATGCTTTTTCAAAATCAGTATATAATACATCGACCTGCCCTACCTTATATAGAATATCACTTACAAAGTCTGAAAAAACTATCAAATTAGTTAATATAGATTTCTTTGCCACGAATCCATGCTGAAATTCTGATATCTTATTAATTACATGCTAATAGATTTTATTGTAAATTAATTGCTCAAAAACTTTTCCAACTGCTGATAACACTGAAATAGGTCTGTAATTTTTAACGTCGCCTAATGAACCATTTTTATGAATAGGAGTAACAATAGATTTTTTTCCATAATGATGGGAACATTTTATTTGACAACGACAAATTATAAATAATCAGTAATGGATACTCCAACAAAGTACCAATACCTTTTATTATGTATGCTTGGACACCGTCTGGCCCTGCTGACTTTTTGGATTTTAATTTTTTTATGAATTGTTTAATATCATCGGGTGAAATCTTATCAATATTTAAAATGTCACCCATACTACTAGAACTAACTCTGTGTATATCATTTAAATTATACGTTGATTCTTCTCCAAATACAGAATGAAAGTACTCTGAGAAACCCTGACTAATATCTTTGTTACTGTTAAAGATTGTACCTTCATTATGAAAATCAATTTTCGTATTTTGACACTGTATATAATTCCAGAAATTATTACTGCTCTGCTTAATACCAATTTCAATATCACTTAAATATTTCTTTTTTGCTACTTTTATGAGGTTTTTGAGTTCTTTGCGTAACTCTTTAAATTCTTCTAAATGGTAAGGTGATCTATTTTTATATTTATAATGTACGTTTTTGTTTTTAATTTTATTAATAATTTCAGAAGTAAACCAGACAGGATATCGTGCATTAGAATTTCGACATTTTATTCTAGGTACACACTGTTCAAACACCGTATAGACAATCATAAAAATAATCAACTGCTAGATTAACATCTTTAAAAATATGTAATGGTTCCCAATTCATTCTCTCTATTAACTGGTACATGAGGACAAAATTTGCTATTCTAAAATCGAATTTGTTTTCTAGGATATTATTAAAAAAAAAATAATAATAATGACATGACGTCGCCATTTACACTTGACACTAATGTTTTCAAATCCATGGCAGTCTAGTTGTTTAGTTCGATTACGGAATATTCATTCTGTACCTTCTTACAGAATTAAAATACATGCAAAACACATAAGTGAGTAAAATTTTTACATTCTATTGTTAAAAATTATTTCGGAATGGCTACATTCACTAATGGTCGTGGAGAAAATTATATACCCGACTTAAAAAATATTCCCAAAGCAATTATTGAAAAAACAACCCCCCAACTCTTACAAACACTACCCTCGAATAGAATATTCATTTTCTAAATCACCATCTGATTTAGGGCAAAAATTTATACAGGTGTAAAATTTTCGTTTTTTTTCTTATTTTAAAGATGCTAGTAAAAAAACGTCTTTTAGATTTACCCTTTTAAGGCCTCTACCTCTTTCAGTTTGTATTTACGAACCTGTACTCTTATGAACTATTTTTTCTATTTCTATGAATATTATCAACCCTCAGAACTTTTTTCATTTCAATACACTCTGTATATCGATCATTATTATCAATAAAAAAATTAACCTCTGTACCTTGAAGACCGATACATTTCATAGGAAAAAATAGTTATATTTTGTTCAAGTAAAAAAACGGGTATTAATAAACATTAATAGTAACAAACGCGAAATGAACTTCGTTTTTATCTGAATAAAAAAAATCTTAACAGGTATGATTTAAATTTTCTTTAGTTTAATATTATACGTATTGAAAAATGCCCTTGAATGCAATATGACAAAAAAAATAATTACGAATTTACTATGGGTATTAAAACATTTTTGTGTCCAATGTGATGACACAAAAATGAACGGGACATATTATTACTTATTCAAGTGTAGATCAGCACAAAAGGATCTTTTTTGAGAACTCACGTTGCAAGAGAGCGCGTTTTTTATTTATGTCAAGTCAAGTAGGGGTAAAACTTATTGTGTCTATTGTCTTGTCACTTGCGAAAAGGACAATTCGAAAATATAGAGAGCACGTGAATTGTCACAAAATTGAGCGCGCATGGTAGTAAGCGAAACTCGTTAAATGAGTTATTTTAGTTTCGCGGCAGCTTTGCGTACTTTTTAGAGCTTTCAGTAAAGCAGCAACATTCGCGCGTCGTAGCCAAGGCAGGTGTGATTTGAATAGATTTATGAACTTGAATTTTAAACGTGGTAGGTTAGTTCTGTTTAAATTCATGAACTGGAATACATTTCTTACTAGCAACAATCAGAATTTTAAAACAAAATTTTTGTTTTAGTTAACATGGTAGTATCTAGAAACAGCCCGCTGGTACATCCTTGCATCAAAGAGGTAATTTTTGTTGTAAGTGTCGCATGCATATATTTTCTCATATTTTTAACATGCTTTTAAGAAATATGTAGGTACTCAATTTTTCAATAGATTTTTTTATTACTTGAATCAAAACAATGTTCTTTCAATTGTACTTTTACTCAAATATGAACTAATGTATTACATAAAATTATTTCTTATTAGATGCGAATACTAATGCTTATCCTTTTACTGAAATATCATTTACAAAATTCAAAATTTAACACTTTCTTTCATTCATTTTTTGCATTTAAATGTGTGTCGGTTTTCCCAGTTTTCTGGGAATTCTTCTCGAAAACTGTTGCTGACAGCGAATTTCAACAAGAGTTCTTTTTTTATGGAAAAAGAGAACGAAAAATTGTGGATAAATTTAAGCGCAAGGGTTAAGAATCACCCTGTATTTTTCACGATAAAGATTTTAAAAAGTTTTTCCACTATTTTAAATTATTTGTATTTTAAAAATTCAAACTAAACTCATATTATGAATTATCTCGATACTTTTCATTTTAAATGTGCTTTGTTCTTATTTCGTTATTGTTTTTCATTTTTTTTGACAATTTATAAAATATTTTGAGTTTTTATATTTTTGTTTATTTTGTTATAAACATCAACAATCTAATTTAATTATGGCATGATAAGAACCTTTTAATAAAGAATTTAATTATCGATATTAGAATTATACGTTTCACAAAAACTTGTTCATTTTCTGTTTTAGTATAAATCAATATAATTTCGAGTGAATGAAAACTAGAAACTTATTGATTTGCTCATGATCTGTTAGTGTAGAATTAACAATATGACATTTAAAATTACTGGCAATAAACAAATTATTAAGATTCAAAGTTAAAAATTTAAAACTTTTTTAAGTTACCTTCCATTTACCCTTTAATTTGACTAGTTAAATAAATGTGCGTACAGCATGCATTTATTTATAGTACCAAGAGAATAAAAGCTTTCCAAGAATTAGTAAAATCTATTCAAATTACTCTATAAAAGTTTAATTGACGCATTGTTTTTTATAATTGCAGCTTGTTAATTCAATCTAATGTTATTCTAGTGAAAAACGATGCCACCAATTTTGAGTAGAAATTCATAATTTACTAATATTTGTTCTATTAAAAAATATATACCTAAATAAAGTTTAAAATACGATCGGTTGTTGTTATCAAGGTACAAAAGTAAATGAGAAATTTTGAACAGTTATCTTGTGGATGATAAGTAATATAAAATGTTATAAATTAAATAAATAAAAATGTGATATCGGTCAGTGGTCGCGCGGTTTAAGGTGTCAGTACTTCAATCGAGGTGACTAGATCGCTGTGGGTTCCACCCCCGCATCCCGTAGACCGTATATAAGCTATATTCGTGGAGCGGATTGGCACCCTCTCTGCGGGTATGTTGGTTTGGGTCAATGTGAGAGATTGATACTGGTGGACGTTTGACTACCACCCATAATTAATGAGGTTTTCTAGTTTTTCCTCATTTCTGCACTGAACGGTGGTAAGGGCCTACCAACGTAAGTCGTTTATGGGCATAAATGTGGCCTGCTTAATAAGTCTTCGACTTCTGGGCTAATCCTTGTGATTAGAATGAGGGGTAGAGATATTATTATTATTATTAACCGGTTGGTGACCGAGCCGAGCGGTTTAAGGCGTCAGACTCCTAATAGGAGCCAAAATGAATATATGGACTTACCCAGAGATATCGATAGTGGGTCTGTCCCCACAGAGTCTAGCCCGAGAACAACTAGGGCAGGTAAAAGAATTATTGCTAGTGCTAGGAATGTGCACTGCAATTCTGTTTCTGGCAGCGAGCAATTACCGAGGTCACGGAATAACAACCCGAAAAATTATTATGTATGAGATAATTATAAAGTGACACTTTAATAAAAGAGTTCCGATTCTGCTTCGCTTAATTCATTCATTACTTATTATGTAAAACCGTTTCTATACTTGAAACGTCTAGCAATCGACCACTGTTGACGATCCACCATATCAATAGTTACTTGAGAACTTCGAGCGGGACCGTATCCGATCGAGAGTAACCACCACTGTTACCAAATTCGTAATATAGTACCATGTTTCTCACTTGTATGCAAGAGTCTCGCAAGAATCATGCAAGATTCTTGTAAAATTACGAGACAAAAAATTTGAGAGACTCTTGCAAACAATACAATACATGATCTTGCATGATCAAGCAAAATCAAGAATGTTTTAAATTTTTCAAGATTTATTTTCTCAGCCAACTACACTGGCACTACATCCACTTCCTATATGAGCATATATTTATTATTGTTCTAATGTTTGATGACCCTTCCTATTGCAATGTTGGATCAAAATGGCCTTTAATAACAAAAAGTGGAAAAATATATGAAAAAACAAATTCCTTTATTGATGAGATATTTACAGTAGATACCTAGATTACAGGTTCACTTCTATGAAAAATGTGTGACTCATTATATTTGAGCGGTGACAAATACTTAGGATTTCGGTTATATAAATTTATATTGTAGTAAAATGTGTAGTTATTGAAATAATACTGCACTGATAAAAATGATTGTAAATTTACATTAATGTAAAAAATACCAAATCCATACTGTATTACAAAAATCTTCATGTGAATACCGTACATTTAAATCTTTCATGTAAAATTATATGATTTTTTTAAATATACCGGGTGTTTTTGAATGAAGTAGCAAAAATGAGACCACAGCTTCTTTAGATGAAAATAAATCGATTTAACTTAAAATACCTATAACCCAAGTCGCATAATAAAAAAGATACAGGGTGACAAAGTTAAAATTTAATTTTTGATATTTGTAGATATCATTTTAAAAAATCCAAATATTTACATAAAATTTGTAAATCATAGGTTTCAGCGGGTGAGAAATTCAAATTTGTTTCTAATTTTACCGTCACTAGTACAGGGCGCCACTTATGACACATCATGTTTCTCTTAAATGGCAGGTTTTTTTTGCTGCTTAGTGTATCCATCTGACTATTGAAACAATCGATTCTCCTACCTGTTATATTTGAAAAAGGTATACCTTGTTGAAGTCGGCAGGAGTAACAGTTTTCGAAATAATCCTATTTGAAATATTGAAAACTGTAGATGTTTCAGTTATAGTGCCATTTCTACTGAAAATACAGCGAAATATTATTTGAAAAAGTTGTTTAGAACGGTAAAAATCTTTATGCTTTGTTGAAAAATAGTTTCATCAAACCACGCCAATTTTCTTGAAACGTCTCCATAATTTACCATTCTGAACAACTTTTTCAAGTAACATTTTGCTGTATTTCCAGTAGAAAAGGCACTTTATCTGAAACCAAAACAGTTTTTACTCGATGCACTGAGCATTCCAAATAGGATTATTTCAAAAATGGTTACTCCTACCGACTTCAGCAAGGTACACCTTTTTCAAATAAAACAGGTAGGATAATCGATTGTTTCGATAGTCAGATAGATACAGTAAGCTGCAAAAAAGTTCTGCCACTTAAAAGCAACATGGTGTGCCATAAGTGGCGCTCTCATTTGAATTTATCGCTCGAAAATACCTCCAATTTACAAATTTTATGTAAATATTTGAATTTCTTAAGTTATTTACAAATATACAGGGTGTTAAAAAGAGTGTAAATATTTCAGGACCCATGTTTATTGAGACTTTTCTGCTTATTTTGGTTCATACTATTACCTCCTTAAATATTTTACACTTTTTTTAACACCCTGTAGAAATTAAAATTTTAACTTTGACACCCTGTATCTCTTTTATTATGCGACTTGCGATATAGATATGTTAGGTTAAATCGATGTATTTTCACCTATGGAATCTGTGGTCTTATTTTTGGCACTTAATTTAAAAACACCCTGTATATAATAAAGTCAATTTACGTATCATGTGTACAAAAACATAGTTTTACTATGAAAAAATGCATATTCATAAGTTGCATACCAGTTGTAACATTACATTGTGGTGTTTTATTTCACACTATTAACCTAGGCAATAAATACCAACAGTCCACCGTGTAATATCGCTAATAATTTTTATCAGTGTGCACCTTTGAGTGAAACTTACAGCCCGTATTTATTTTAATAAAAATGGACTTAATATATGCGTTCATTGTATAGTTTAGATTAATTCATTAATTGCATCTATTATATTTCATTAGGAACATACTATTAAAACTAATTTGAATATAAACTGAGTAAGCCTTGACCAGTCGAATTCCTCGGGGTCATGTTCTATTTAACAGGCATTTATCTTGATACCCTAGTTTAGCAAATTCTATCACACGACTCTTATTTTTTTGTATACAAATAAACAAATGGAACAGATTCGGTGCAACTTACCCTTATTCTTTGTCACGTGAACATTTACGTGTGAATATTTTCAAATTAACTAGTTATGAGGAAAATTGCCAATACTTACGTGTTTTATTCTGATCTAATTTTTAGAATAATAAAAATTATTAATTATAGGTTTTTATTTGCAACAATCTATTGAACATTCGAGAAATTAATTCAAATATCTTTAATCGTACAAATAGAGCCATTTTCAATGGAAATAGAGGGTTTTTTTGAAACCACTAAAAGCAAGGAAAAACCAGCAAAAGTTATGTGAACATAAAGTAACATCACATTGCAGGATGTCTAAATATATTTTAATTGGTATGTAAATGAATCCAATGAAAGTAATTTTTCAAATACAGGGTGTTAGAGGTTTGAGTGTCATAATTTTAACAGACCGTAGTAGACACCAAAATAAAAAATATATCAAAATATCTGGTGTGATGCGCAGAAGAACAGTTAATTTAGGAAATTCTACGTAATTTTCTGCATAAGATATAAAATGCAATAGTTACTTCTCCTAGGAATTTCTTTTTTCGTAGAATTTTTTTTTTTTTTAATAAAATTCCAATCTCAATAATAAAGTTGATATCGCGCAATATGACAACATAGTGCTTGAATTGCAATCCACCGAACAATCAGTTAGTATTTGAAAGTCATATTGTAGTTTGCCGGTCTCGATTTTCATTCCATTTCGTTTTTTAAATTTTATTAAAATGTTCAGCAATAATAATGTTAATAATTTACGGAGTCCGTGCACCAAATTTAAATCCATTAGATTTTTTACTTTTGAAGACACGTGGGTAACTTTTACCGAAGGTAAAACAGAGAAGATCTCACAAGATCACATTTTTTCTAACCTTTTTCTACATTTGTATTTAACCTATCATATACTGCACTAATGACACTCAAACCTGTAACACCCTGTATATAATGCATTCTTTCTTTTGAAATAACTCAATTTTAACTAGTATGTTCTTAAATGCCGTAAGAGTAGGTATTTAGTTTATATTTTTAATGAGTGAATTTAGTGATAATACACTGGAGAGAAATATTATGGTAAAGCGCACGAAAGCAGAGAAATATCACAAATCAACGAACTACGTTCATAATGTTCAAAAATTAAGGGATCACGAACCTCAAAAATTCTAATAAATTTAACATTTTTTTCGTATAATATGTTTAATACTTCTGTGTATCAGCAGCAACACACTGCATGGTTAGTTATTCTTGAATATGATGGTATACCGGGTGTTCCCTCTAAGACTTTCACTGCGAATATCTCTGCTACTATTGCAGCCAGTGCGACAAAATTTGGTATATAGACACTAGATAGCGCGTAGAATTCGATGATGCCATAAGTTTTTATACAGGGTGTTCAGTTTTGCAGAAAATCGAGTTAATTTCGATTTTTTGGTAGGCAACCTCGGTAAAATTTGTATCTAAATAATCTATAATAAATATCCTTAATTATGAACACATTCTGAAAAAAAAAATCACGAAAAATTTTTATTTTGTCATAAAAGAACTCCTATAAAAAGTCTCCAAATTGCATTGTTTTATCATTCAAAATTTGAATAGCCTTGAGTCCAATTTACACACACGCAACAACCGCATGGATAGACGTCAAAACGTAAAGTGACAGAAACTGTCAAAGCAAGTATGAGTATTTTTGTAGGAATTTTATTATAAATAGGTAACACCATGAGATACATTGAATGTGCGTACGTATTTCCAATAACACTAGATTTGTTAAAAGAAAAATTGAATTTAGAGGTTATTAGCTGCTCACGTGCGCTGAGCTTTATCCGGCATGAATACTCTGAAAATATGTGAAACATTTATTGTTATTTTAATTGTAAGCGAGAAAATATAGCAGGAGATTCGAGTAGAGTCAAGGGCATGTGACGTGTTCATAAATTGAGATTTCTGCGCGTAGGGATTGTCCTCTATCACTTTTATTATTTTCGAGAATAGTCTTAATATACAATTAAAATAACAATAAATGTTTCACATATTTTCAGAGTATTTATGCCGGATAAAGCTCAGCGCACGCGAGCAACTAATAACCTCTAAATTCCATTTTTCTTTTAACAAAACTAGCATTATTGGAAATACGTACGCACATTTAATGTACCTCGTGGTGTTACGTATTTATAATAAAATTTCTACAAAAATACGTATACTTGCTTTGACAGTTTCTGTCACTTTACGTTTTGACGTCTCTCCATGCGTTTGTTGCGTGTGTGTAAATTGGACTCAAGGCTATTCACATTTTGCATGACAAAACAATGAAATTTGGGAACTTTTCATAGGAGTTTTTTTATGACAAGGTAAACATTTTTAGTGACTTTTTTTTATCAGAATGTGTTCATAATTAAGGATATTTCAATTTAAATACAAATGTTACCGAGGTTACTACCAAAAATTCGAAATTAACTCGATTTTCTGCATGTATAAAAACTAATGCCATCATCGAATTCTACGCACCTGTATATCAAATTTTGTCGCACTGGCTGCAATTGTAGCTGAGATATTCGCACTGAAAGTCTTAGATGGAACACCCAGTATAAGTTTACAACAGTTTTTTGTGACTTTTCCTCGAAAGTACATTATTTTAGTTTACCAATTACGTCATTTTAAAATATCTATAGCAGCTTAAATTAAGGTCAACTGACCTATATTTTTACATCATATTTTCAAAATACTTTATCCACTATTTTGTAGCTGTAACAGAAAAATGTTACCTGAATTGAACTAGTCGCGTTCTTCTATTCGATATATAAATTTATAATAAATTTTCCTTGAATTCAGCCAAATTCATTGTTACCATTTGTAAGCAATTTTTTGACAGTAATCAATATCCCTTTTACAATCTGCATTATTACTCGTCAAAGTTCAAAATATTGTGAAACTTATAAAGTGTTTTAAAGAAAGATCAATTTATTATGGATTTACAACACAACCTGTAGCTCTTTATACATACAGGCAGCTATTATTTGGGAAGGAACAGTAACATAGGAACTGAAAAATGTTTGGTTTGTTGTCCCGTCATCGGTGCAGGTTTCTTCATATTTCGAGAGACATAGAGAGATCCTTTGGTTAGTATTTGATATTTGACGAGACGATAGTAATTCACGTCGTTTCAGTGCAGAGATATGCATATACCATTGGCCTGTAGTAACCTTCCGGTGTTTAACTTTTAAAAATCAATCATTCAAATTGCAGGTAGTTCGAAACCCTCGTTTCGGTTGAAATTATTTCGATTTTTCTGGATTTCTATTGCCTCTCTGTGAAGTACTAGCCAAAATTTTATCACCTTCTAACCTAATAAAATAAACCATATAATTTACTAAAGGCGAGGTTGCCATATCGTCTTTAAGATAAATATTTGTTTAACGTACATTGAATTTTTGCGGTTGTTTCTGATTTAAAAACACTTATTTTTAACAATAAGTAAAGTAAAATTATCATAAACTATTAAAATATGGTTTTCGGCAAGTTCTATACTATCAATTAAAGTGTTTAGGACGTTACTTTGTTTAAAATGATTGATTGAAATGATTCCAAAAATTATCCATAAACGTGCATAAAAGCTTACCAACTATTTATACAGTTATCGACATTTCAGAAGTTAATACCATTGTACCTGTTAGAAAGATTATCGCAAATTATATTATACTCTTAAATTATTACATGAAAAATAAAAAAAAACTATGGTTTTCGAATAACATCTTAGAGCTAATTTTCGCCACATAACCTCAAACAACGTATCGGTGCTAACCATTTCGTACTTCGTAGTGAGTGAAATATATTTTAAAAATAAACACAAAACATGGAATAACAAAATAACTGGCTTTATGTATGCGTTCACTATCAAGAGAAGGCATAGTAAAATATTGAAGGGTGGAATTCATAGTCAGCGCTTCACGTAAGTGTAATTTTTCATTTAAGGTATACTTAAATAATATCAATATTTTGTTTCATATCTAAACTTAATGGAAGCTGATTAAAGTGTGGCACAAAACTGTTAATAAGCTGCTACCCTGCATTTTTAATTTGTAAATTGCAAAGCAAGTCCACACTTAACCTTAAGTGTGATCTATGAATACCACACTAAAGTGTAAGTAATATCCATTGTCAATCGCATGCAAAAAAAGAAACTAGTACTGTAGGCACAGGTAACAGGTTGATGTCACTAGCAGTAAGTGAAATGTTCCGTACCAGCCCCACTCTCTAGAATTGATAGTCGAGGTCGACAAAGAGGTTATGTTGATGCCGGTGCACAATAGTATGGTTCAGTGCAAAGGAATAAGCCGTATGCAAGTTGCAAGTGGAAATAAAACATGTAATATTTTATATATATAAAAATGGATAATGAACAAATTCTGGATGATTGTGATTGTGAGTAGAGAATCTGGTTTATATTTTCAATTTATTGGTGAGGTATGGGAATGGCAAAGGGAAGGAGATGGCCATTAATATTTTTATAAATAAACATATTTCAATCATTCTACATGTAATTCTAGTTAACTTTGTTGAAGCCTATTCGAGGACATTATTGTAACACTGACAACATTGTGGAATTCACATCCACCATGACTCCCGGATCAGCGGTCCTCAACAAGTTTTCTATTGAAAAATCATGAAATTTAACTTGATTTAAGTTTGACTTTTTTATTCCTGATTTTTTTTGTAAAAAAAAACTATTAATTATGTATTCTACACAGTGAACTGTACTGCTGGTTAAAATATTTGTACTTAAGGTACTGTATTTAAGGTTCACCCAGTATAATATCTGAATCAATACCTCGGTTTAGAATCTATGAACTGAATCCAAAGTCTGTTTCTTGAAGGTTTCCATGTAAGAGTTTATCAAAAGCTGGGGATAAGGATAAACCTATACTTGCTTCTTCCGTTTGTTCATAGAACTGATCCCTAAAGAGGAGGAAGGTCAGTTTCGAGAACACCAAGCGTTCATGACATGATGTTCTGTCCTTCGTACTAGCTCTTTAACTGACTCTCATACGTACCGGGTAAGTAGGTGGGTGTCACTGTACTTACTGTTTTATGGATTTTTGAATAGTAATAGCGTTGGGATGCTCTTGTATCACTTAAATTAGATCTCTGTATAGTTCTTTGGTAATAGTATAGTTGTCCTTAAGGTTCTCCTTGGCATCATATTTGATGTACAAAATTGCGGCAAAAGTGATAGTTATTTCATGTTTCCATATGTTTTTAATAGTCTGGATTGCCGTGTCAGATTTTATTTCGCGGATTTGGCTATTCGTAATAGATGAACTGGCTCAGTTTGTTTTTGTTTTCAGGTAAATAGTTTCCTAATGATTTACTCTTTTGGAATTATTCTGGGTGCTATGGCAAAATTTCGACCTTTTGCAAGTATAGTTGTATTTTCATCATTTAGCTTTCATCTTTGATAGAACTAAATAATGGCGCTTGGAGCCGTTCTAGTATTTTTAGAAAAAAGAAATACTTTTCAATAACTAAAAGGCCCTGGTATATGCAGCATCCCTTTTGTCTTAGGAATACATTGGAAAAACAAGCTGGCACATTAACATGAGATCAAAGAAACACAAGCGCCATCTCAGGAATAATAATTGTGATCTGAGGACAAAATGAAGATTCTAGGAAAAACTGGACTTAAATTTGGAAAACGTAGAAATCAAGGATTAGAAAGTAACATGCATCAGACCAGACCACTATGGACCAGTACATAGTTATTAAACATTAAGAGCAACAGTAATTTTTCGCGAAAATGGGAAATGAAACCAAAATATTTCCTTAAAAAGGATATAAAAAAACTAAAACAATATATCAACACTAGTTCCTGAGTTTAAAAAGTGTATGATCGATTTACGGAATGGTTTATGCATATTACAAGTTGAGATACTGTTACTGATATGTCCATATTAATAGAATTTTCCTAATGTCAATTTTTTAAATTTAGGTGTTTGATTTTCGAAATACAGTGATATAATTATGATTTTAAAAATGATTTATATTAATATTTTTTGTTTTTTAACATACATTTTTGTTAAAAAAAAAACGAAGTACAAGGGAAGAACAGGGGAGACGTGGTACGCCTGTCCCCCCCCCCCTGCAATTTTTTCATAAGCATGCCTACGGTTAAGAGCTACTGTTCTTAAAAGACGACGTTCAACAATGTTATTTCGAATTTTCCGCTAAAATATTTAATATTTTAATCCCCAGCTTTTGCTTTTGGTTTTTTGTTAAATTGGGCTCTTTATTTGAATTTAAACGAATCGCGAATAAACTACTAGCCATTATTTTCAATGACGTACATTAACTATTTCAATTTTCCTCAAAATGTCGCTTGCGTTATTTCCCAGACACATGCAATGTTTATTGAGCTTAGCAGGTATTGAACTTACACTATTCATAAAAATAGTTCCTTTAAACAGAACACTTATAGTAAGTAACTTAATTTAGTTTTTCTACGGTATTCGAAATTCTTATTATTTGTTTAATAGGCAACTGAAAATCATAAATTATTTTCATAAAAAAGTATATATACCTACAGGGTGATTACATCACTCATTGATTGGGTGATCATTATCACTGATAGATTCCTAGATTCGCAGAAAGTAGGTATATGAGACATTAAGGTAAAAAGTCCTAATATACAGGGGGTCAGAGGTTCTTCCTTAATGAAATACAAAATGTTACAATTATTAAAGATAGTGTATAATTTTAAAGAAAAATTAGTGCCCTGTACCTTGTTAATGAGGCATCTGCGACCTCATGTTTATAAGTATATTTTACCTTACTTTGTGCCCTAAACTCTCAACAGCGGTTTTTTAAATCACCCTGTATATAAATGGGTGCCCCATAATAATATAATGTGATCTGGCCAATTACCGAATTACAGAGTGCTAAAATCAAAATTTTATCTTCAATTTTAAATAATCCTTGAAGTAATTATTTATTTATTTATTTATTTATTTATCAAGTTCGGAATGCAAACAAGCTAGCAGCCCAAAACTGCATCCATTAGTACAATATGAACATAATATAAAAAGTGAGAAATTAACAATATAATAGATATATCAGTGAAAAAATATACATTAACTTGAACTTGATATTTCTATAAATCTTTTGAAATTACTAATAGTAGTATTGAAAATATCAAAATTTAAATCGGCAAAGTATTATAATTTATAGTCATTCTATACAATGGATTATTTAAACCGAGATTGGTATGATGGGTTCATATATTAAATAAATTAGCCGTTCTAGTATTTCTAGCAGGTACATGAAAATTTAACAAAGAAATTAAGTAGGGGCAATCTAATAGACTATTTAATAACTTAAACAAAATAATAAAATCAGCGTGAATCCTCTTATGTTCTAACGAGATGAGATTAAATTGTTGTTTTGCAGTGGATATGTCATCAACATTATAAGTACAAGTATCTTAACTCTGAGGTTAAGATAACGAACAAATCTGTTTTGCACCCTCTCCAATCTTAATTTGTAGATGTTATAATTAGGATTCCAAATGACACAGGCAAAGTTGAGTCTGCTATAAATGAATGCATAGTATAAAGATTTAAGAGACTTTTCATTTCTAAATTCCCTGTAAGTCCTAAATATAAAACCCAACATTGATGTATTTAAAAGAAATTTGGTGTCTAGGGGTTCAAAATTAGTTTATGTCAATTATAGGAGTAAATAAATTTTTCATATGCAGAATATCTGAATGACAAATTTCATTGTGGTTTCAAATCTGTTGCTCACAAATCTTCCCCCACGACTAGAATTTACAGATTTTTTCATGTTAAACAAAAATAAAATAACAATTTAAAAAAAAAACATCTTTTACGGATGAACTTTCTCGACAAGGAGTATTCAACTAGAGAAATTCACATTACTGAGAAGTTGAAAATCAAAGCTTAAGCAGAGATTCATGCATTTTCAAAGTGGTGTGAGTTGATACGAGATCGTTTGCTATAGAGGTTCGTATGAATTATCATCAAATTTAAACGGTACTTCTTATATAAATTTCCTGCGAACTGACCTTTCTGATATAAAATGGAAGTGCTTTTCGATGCCCACCATGCAGCCCTGATTTAAATCCGTTGATTATTACTTGTGGGGCCATTTGAAAGCATTAGTTTATTCTTGTTCAATTAATATTCGGTTAAACTGAAAAAAAAATATAAACTCTTGGAGCAACAGTTTTTTTGATTGTTATCGCAAGGACATTTCTCTTGAAATAAAACAAAGATGCTTAAAATAAAATTACGCTGACTATTTAAACTAACAAAAAAAAAATTGTTGATGACGATTTCTCATATTTGTTGTTAAATCAGCCTCATAATTTGTTCCATCTACGTGTTATTCTTTTATATTAACTGGTATTAGTTTTATTTGGGCACAACTTCATATGATTTAATTTAATGATTTTTCTTTATTCTTTTTATTTTTTATTAATTATTGTTATTTTGTTTGACTTAAACATTTCTAATTAATTCTCTCTAATGTAAACTATTTTAATTTAACACTATGATTCAAATATCTAGCCTTTTACTTGAAAATAAATTTTGTTGGCGCTGTCGTCCTCGATAAAAGTAATGACCGCTAATTGTAGCTTGTTCTGTTTCGCGTATCGTGTGTTATTTTTACTTATTTTAAAATACTGGGTGATTCAGAACTTATCTAATAACAATTTTTTGAATGTACAGGGGACTCTAACAAATAAAATTTTGTAAAAATAAAATTAAAAAGAGCAGTTCAAAAATGACCTGATAATGCATATAATCGGCTACCAGGCAAAAAATAGAAAGACATTCCTAAAGAAAGAAATATTATATATTCCGCTATTGTTATTAATTATTAATATAATTAATTTGTGGTTTTAATTAGTAAAATAATTCGACATACCTGATGTTACAACAACATTTTGGGCCCGTCTTACCCAGTTTTTACAAACTATAGTTAACTTCCAAAATTATAGAGAGTGACTAATCGGTAGCATGTAAACTAACGCGACGGGTGAAGTGTGCGGGGAGCAACATTTCATAGCCGTACTAAATTTCAGATATGAAAAATATACAAAAATGAAAAAAATATTTGCATTACATAACATCCATTATTTTTAGAGTAGAAACAGTGATATAACAGTTTTTACCAATTTCGAGGCGTTAGATAATAAATATAATAAGAATATTTCAAAATTTAAAGTTTTTATCTTGTATTATCAATTACCCAAGGTCGAAAATAATAGAGAGTGACTAATTCACAACACAGAGATGACTACGGAAGATACGTGTGTTATGATTACCTAAGCGTGTCACACAAAATTATCAAAAATAAGTTGACGTCGGCTGAACCTAGCATATTAACAATTTACTTTAAATGTGCCACCTGTGTGATCCTCTCTACAAATTAGAATGTCGTCCTTTTGGACGACGATTGCCCACCACCAACCACTTACACCTATTTGATGAGCACTTCGCGGATATCACACTTAAGCTTGTCCTCATGGACGCGAAATTCACGGATTTTTGCACCAATTTTGCAGCTTCTGTTTTAATTATTTATGGCGGAAAAATCACAACTTTTGACAATTGCAATTTGCGAAACTGTCAGACACTACAAATATTATTGCCCTTTCATTATTATGTGGTGTTAATAAATTTAATTTGAGCTTCTGATAATCTACCGTGGCAGTTTCATAATGAAAATGATATATAATGTTATAGGTAGTTGACAAAATTTGTTACAAATAGAGATTTTTCCACCATTAAATAAATCGCGCAAATATTTGCAAATTATGCATTCAAAAGGACAAAAGGCTTTAGAATAGATACATACTATTTACTATTGGTTACTAGCACTGTCACTATAACGGTAACACATTAACACTTATTATTTCATATCGTGCCGCTTTCCATATAACCTTCATATACCCATGTTTCGTCAAAATTTAATATATTCTTCGATCCAGATCCATATCCATATCACTATTTCGTCCTTTCTATCACTATACTCTTTTCGATTTAATTTATACGGACTAAGTTTCATATAGCAATAGAATTTTTTTTGGAAAACTCATTTTAAAAATACAATCTTCTTTCTGCGAGTTTCCATCACTTTCCGTTTCACAGTTGTACTTCTTTACCACTTTTTTATTTGCACACATATTCTATTCACGTACAATTTTGTTAATGAAATACATATTTCAACATCACTTACACTCATATTTTGACCTCGTGCTCTAAACTCTTCATACATGTCATCATTCGATATTCCTCACTTCGATCAAATCACTAATAAAATTATTTACATTCATAATTAAATTAACAAAAAGATATACTCAAAATTTTGCCGGCCTGAACGATATACCCGCCCATGATAGCGCTGGAAACGTGTACTAACTGCAGCGCATGCGTAGCAGAAGCTGTGTAATCGGGTATGCTCTCAGAGATATGCGGCACATGATTTTGTAGAAAAAATATACGAGCTGAATGTACATTTCTTTGTGTTGACTTCTATAAATTGGCAGCAGGTTTATAACATTAGTCACTCTCTACAATTTTGGAAGTCGACTATAACACAAATGTTTCTACTTCTTGTCCGTTATATTGGCAGTAGTTACGAAACGCTTGGGTAAATCATCAATATTGTCCACTTCTACGTAATATCCCCACAAAAATATGTACAAATGAGTTAAACTCAGAAGCTCATGGCGGCCATGATACCGGTCCTCCTCGTCCAATTCCTTGATATTAATGCTTGGACACGCTGTGCATGGTACGGATATAATTGAGCCTCGTATTCGAAACGCCGCGTATGCTCTGGGCCTCCATCTCCTCCACGAATCGGTTGCAAATTTCCCGTGTCACGCGTTTGCACTACACTTGCACATAGTGCACATCGTTGTAAAAGTAACTGCATTTGGAACATGTTTACCGGAAAATCATTCAGCTAAAGCAATTTCGCTTCACCATAAATTAAAACGATCAACTACGAGTTGCTATAGATATAAGCCATTTTTGATATTTGAAAAACTAATGTAAATACTTGCATCACAAAAAAGTTAATGCGATAAGTAATCGGATATTTGAAATCTCCTGGATAGAAACTACAGTAGCCCAGCGATGTAAAAGTTGAAACTACTGGAACAGTGGAACTTCCGTAATTTTTTTCTCGGAAGCTATAACGATTTTACAAATTTGTTACGATATTGACTCCATTTCATTTCATTTCATGACACATCTATTTCCAAATTCTTTTAGATAAGTTTTGAATCGCATCTACATTAGCAGTCGGCGAAGAAAGAGAAAATTAGAAAAGCGCCTAGTATCTAGTAGAGTCACCGGCTTCGAACGCCAGAGCGGTCGAGGCTAACCGGAGAAAAGGGACCCGGAGGCCCACCTCTACGACGCGTCGAGGCCTACAGCAGCAATAATGTGGGTGTGAAGAGCCTGCCAATATTATAAATTAGGTATATGATGTTTGTACAGAATAATTTTGTAATTGTTGTTTGAAATTTTATTTCAGTTAATATAATCAACATCGTGAATTAAATAAATACATTTTTAGGTTCCTCTAACAAATACTTTTATGTTGAACTAAAGATAATGGAATATTTAATTAACAAATATTTCTTGAAATTTTTAAAAGATTAAGTGACGTAGTTTTTCGATTCGTCATATATAACCATGAAAGACTGTTAATCTAACAGTAGATTGCGTAACTTTTTTTTCTGTGTATGGGACCAGATGTTGACTGCTTCACAGTTGATTAGAAATTAACCCAACATATTTTTTAAAGTCCGTGTGAATCTTGTACACAAAGGATTAACAAATGTATGAATGCAGATAGAGGCCAATTTAAAAAGTTAATAAAATAATTAACGGTTACGTATTGTTTAGTTATGTTTATGTTTACAATTTTGCTTTTGGTGTTAAAAAAATGCATTACGTAAAATTTTGTTACCCACCTTATAATTTTCTTATCATATATGTCCTAGCAACATTAAGGAGGTATACCTTTTTAAAGTAGAAGCGATAGATACAGTGTGTAAAAAAAATTGTGAACTATAAAAGTTCAAAGAGGCAGTGTAAGTGGAGCAGTCTACAATGTAAGCCAGGATACCATATTTCAAATTTTATTTTGAATGTTATTTATGGGACACCTTGTATAGTGTAGTCCATTAAGATGCACACACACCTTTGCAACTCCTTTATTAATGATTCCACTTGAGAAAGTTTACTGAAGAAATATAGGGCACAAACAACTGTAAACTGTCGGTACCAAATAAGATCACGTTTTTGATAAGATCCCAACTCTGTCAGTTTGAGACGAAGTTTGTAATAATAGAAATTTGCACATTTTCAAACAATTAATAAACGTGCTCTAAATAAATAGACTTTGATTCGCAGATTTATTAAAGCTTTACCTTTACTTAATATTTTACAGTTAATTGTAACAATAAAATAAATAAATATAAATATAACCGAAATAATTCAATAACAAATTTATTTTTAACAGATCACCGCGTAATTGATCACGATATATGAGTTGATCTATTTCTGTACAGTTTGACTCAAAAATAAGCGCAGTTTCTTTATAAAAAGCATGTACTTTATTTTCAAATACAGCTCTAATCTCCTTCAAACTACTCTGCACTAACACTAACGCTAACATACGGGGTGATAATAAGATACGAGAATTAAAAAATATGCGGAATTTCTTTATAAAAAGAATGTAATTTATTTTTATTCAAATACAGCTCTAATCTCACTTAAAGTGTTCTCCACTAACACTGATAAGTTAGGAGAAGATGATAAGATACGAGATATTGATAAGATACGAGAGGGGATTAAAAAATACCCGCAATTTCTTTATAGATATAAAAATATAAAAGTCTGTATTTTATTTTTATTCCAATACAACTCTAGTCTCCTTCAAAGTACCCTCCAATAACACCAATGTAGTTGTTCAAACGTTAATTTCATTGTTGGAAGTTAGTACCGTCGTGAAATTGCGTCGACATCTGCAAAGTGATTTCCTTTCAAGTCCCTTTTCATCCTAGGGTACAGGGAGAAGTCCAAGAGAGCCAAATCTGGCGAATAGGGTACATGGGTAAATGTAAAATCATGTCGTTGAAGCCAAAAACTGGCGAACACTGAGAGTCGTGTGTGCAAGAGCGTTTCTATGATGCATGAATTATTCGACGCAATTACTGACGCTTACCTTGGCCCACGTGCCCAATTTGCCAGATTTGGCTCTCTTGGACTTCTTTCTAATTCCTTGGATGACAAGAAACTTGAAAGGAAAGCGTTTTGCTAATACTGACGACGTAAAACGCAACGTTACGACAGCACTAGCAAGTATCAAAGAGAATGCATTTGAAAGGTGCTTCCAACAATGAAATGAACATTTGGACAAGTACAATACGTTGAAGAATATTAAAATTGTATTTCAATAAAAATATAATCATACATGCTTTCTATAAAGAAATTTCAGTTATTTTTTACTCCCCTTTCGTATAATACGGTACTATTGAGTGTGGTTTTTAGTAGCAGAACCTAAAAAATAAGAAATAAAGATCATACCAACATATGCCTGAAAACATTTCGTTTGCGAGACCGGGAGATCAATTCAAATTTGGTATGGAAGTTTCGTCAATTTTTTTTAAGGAATACTCCTGCGACATTTTCAAAAATAATAATTAATAACTTGTTAAACAAAACCAAAACAGTTTTTACTAGGTGCACTGAATATTTTAAATAGTATTATTTCTAAAACGGTATACTATTTTTATTTGAATGAAGTATACCGTTTTTGTGTAAAATTTAATGTCATTTCTTTATTTTTGTTCAAGAATGTTCACACAATATGAACAAAAAATTTATGGCCATGTTAATGGACCAATATTGCTGTAGGTGGCGTCATCTAGCAGCAATGGTGAAACTGATATCATTTTCATATTACGCATGCTGAGTAATATCACGATATCAAATTTTATCGAAATCCGTTGAACAGTTCTCAAAATATTTCAAAACATAGTTGGAAAAATATTTCACGAAACACTCTGTAGAACAAAAACGAGTAACATTTTGCTAAAGCATGTTGAATCAAAACGCTTTATTTTCACGCCAGCTAATGTCTTACCTAACTAATTATGGGATACCCTGCATGTTAAACTGTGTTTTCAATAATATTTATCATTATTCAAATACTTTTGCAAAAGATGCTAAATTATGTATTTTTATCAATAACTAATTATACGGGGTGATTCTTAACCTATACGCATAAACTTGAGAAATTATAGTTGAGGACAAGTAATGATAAATAATGAAAAAAATGTAAAATGTTTTTAGTTTCGGAAGTTTTCAAAAATTTATCACTTTTTGTTTATATAAACAAAAAAGTAAACAAGTCTGGACGATAGGTTTGGTATATGTAGCTCATGTAGCAACCATTGGCAAAAATTCACTCGAAGCGGAAGATCCCTTGGAAGTAAGGCTTGTTTCTACTCGCTGCACGTGAAATGGGTAGTAGCACAGAAAATATAGCTATATATTCTGTGGTAGTAGTAGTAGTAGTAGTAGTAGTAGTAAAGGAGAGAATGTACTATGGGGTCGCGGTTTAGACGCATCGCGGACCGTGCTAGTCTCGTTTTCGTCTAGTGAAGAATCTTCTAATAATTTTAAATGTACACGTTTGCACTAATAATTCGGAAGCTGAATTGTGAGTCCACTCGCGTCGCGGTTTCGAGAAATTTTTGTAGAATTCCAACCAGTCGCTCCGAATAAATGAGCTAATAAAAACACATATTCCGCAGAACATATTTTGATACCTAATTACATACAATGTCAAAAGTCTTATACCCCCTGTATATAAAATGAATCAATTAAACCTAGTGGTTGTTTTTAATATGGTAAAAAAGTACATGTACTTAGGGAACAAAAAGATAATAAAAATTGCAGGCCATGAACCTTTATTTTATTAAAAATGTTTTTACAAATCTGGTCAGTTTGGTAGTGTAGTCAGCCAAGTGTTCCTTTCAATTTTTGTACATTATAATGCTAGGACGTGAAATTTCTGCGTTTACCCGAGCAAGAATGACTGCTTTACATGATGCAGGACATTCTAATCATGAGATATCGAACACGTTAGGTATTCCTAGGTCATTTGTTGTACGAATAGTACACACATATGAAGAATTTGATACAGTGGAAAACAGATCACGTAGTAGACGTTCTCGAGTATCTAATGAAAGGGAGGATCGGTATTTAGTGCAATATGTCCGTAGACACCGTACATCTTCAGTTTCAGCTCTCAGGGCCCATTTTCAACGTACGTTTCGCCGTGTGATATAGATCTACTATTCAAAGAAGACTCCAGAATGCAAATTTACGTGCCAGAAGACAATTACGGGTCCCCACTCTACTTCTAAGGCATCGTGCTCCCCGTCTCCAATGGGCAGAGAGCATAGGGGTTCGCTTTTACGCCAGTGGCGGTAAGTCTTATTTACAGATGAAACCAGAATTGGGGTGGTTACTGATTATAATCGACAAAAAGTCTGGAAGGGTCGTCAACAGCGACTTCATTTTCCCCGTGAAGTTGCTGCATATGAAGGGGGTGCCGTAATGTTTTGGGGTGGAATAATGTTCAACCGCTGCACCCCATTAAATCGCATACCACAGAATATGATCAGTCAAGTTTACATCGATAAAGTTATTACGCCCATTATCTACCTCCTACGTAATGAATTAGGTGAAAATTTTATGTATATGGATAACAAAGCTCGACCACAACGAGCAAGAAGGGTTCAAGAGACAGTCGAAGCAGGACATATCAATATATTAGATTCACCAGCTAACTCTTCTCACATGACTCATGCCAGAAAACATGTGCGATTTCCTTGCTAGAGCCATTCATAATCATATTCCTCCACCTCAGACAGCAGATGAGTTAGTCGTTGCGGCAGAAGAGGAATATAACAATTTTCCACAAGAGATCGTTAACTGCTTGATTATCTCAATGCACAGCTGTGTCAATATGCTATTGGAACGTGGTGGAGCTCATTGATTTAAAGATTATTGTCCTAGTGCTTATGTCAGGGTGCTCCACGACAGCACTTAAAAATAAATGTTCTGTGTGCAGCTTTCTACAAATTTTTTTTTCACTAATTCATTATTATTAATTTCCTGAGGTTAAGAATTACCCTGTATACTTTACTGATCATTTGTAAAATCATTGTCTTTGCCTTGGTAACCTTTGTTGGCGGCAACTTGTTGTTTACTAAGATTTTTGGTCACTCATATGAACCACGTGCCGCTGGATGTGAAATTTGTGTGAATTTTATCGATTCAGCTGCCGAGACGGCACAAACGCACAATCCGCTGTGTATGTCATCGCCCTAATGCGTAACCGAACAGATTAATTTCTGCGCAAAATAACACATACATTCGTTCGATTTGAAAATTAATATTTGCGTCTAAGCGGAGAGTAGCAATAATACCTATTAGTTTTTATTAAAAACATACCTACTTAATAGAATCCACTACAAAAGAAGGGCGTGCTAAAGAAAGAATAATTACAAAAATTTATTGATGAATACCTACGTTCTTGAACTTTTAACCTACATGGGAATTCTAATAGTCTATAAATATGTTATACCTGTTCATTCATTATTCGCAAACATTAGGTACGTATTTTATTAATGGTTTTCTTTTGTATCAGTAAAAAATTATCTGTCAGGGTTGAATAAAAATATTAAAAATGTAAATCAATTGCACCTTCAGAAATAACTAAATACTTTTGACATATGCCCTTCCTTGTTTTCAGTAAATAATTTCCGATACAAACAGTAATATAAACATTTTGTATATACAGTGTGTCTCACTTTAAAATAACAGGACTTCAAGAGCCTTTAGAGGACCTCATTTTGAGACTAAAGGTTTCTATAAATATGGGCCCTAAAATGCTTAATTTCTGAGATACAAGGCGTTGAATTATATTTATTTATTTTTTAATCAAATGCAATGTACCAGGCACCAACAATAGACGAATTTGTAAATGCCAGAAGAGTGCAGTGGCTAGGGCATCTAGAACGTATGGAAGACGAAAGGGCAGTTAAGAAAATAGTAGGGAGTAAACTTAACTACAAGAAAAAATTCTTCGTTTGGTTACCCTGAACGATATTAATAAGTGGAAAGATTTATGCCATGACACATGATAGACTTGACATCTCTTTTGACTGTTTTGCTGTACTATTCCACATAATTTTCACCACGCTCTCCTTATAATCACCTGACCTCTTTTTCTACATGTCAAACGCATAGCCTCCTAAAATTCGACTCAGTGTTAATATAAGATTTTTCATAGCAAAACTGCAAAAATTGTCTCCACTCACTTTCTTTACACCTTTTGGTATTTTGTGGCACTAAATTTTAAACTTTTTTTCTAATATTCTCTTCATTTTCTTTTCCAAAACGCAACATTTTTTTACAACCGACCTTTACAAATTGAGACAATTTAACGTGGTTCAATTTTTTACATACCAATCAACATCCATGGCCAATTAACCCTTCCTTTTCCATGTCTCTAAATAATCTTATTATCAAATAAAAATTGATTACTTTTAAAATTGTTTAGGTGTGAAATTTTCTTACTGAATCCCCTACGTGCTTAAATTAATAATCGGATTTTTTTTGCCGTTCACAAATGCTTTAAGGAAATTATCCCCAGTCGAAGATGAGTAACATATCCAAATGACTTAATCCAAGGATGATAGCTTCTGAAAATAATTATCGGCGCCACCAACGTCTTGCTCTCGTTTTTTTTACGACCCACTATTATGTAGCTATACATTGAAGAGTAATTTCAGTATCGTGCAACAACTATACTGAGAAAAAAATTTCACCAGTGGTAGAGAAAAATACACTTGCCCCAGCATAAAGATAGAGAACAGTATAAGATAGAGGACAGGCAAACAATTCAATTGTAGCAACTGAATCAAGTTTTCTGAAAACCAGTCACTATATTTACAAGTGAACAGATCATCTAACCACGGCTATCAGCAATGACTAAAATTTGTTGCTGGAGTATCTGAACTGTGTTGCTATACTTATTAAAACTTTAACTGTATTTCTGATATATTAATGACAAATGAGCTGTACATTAAATATTAGTTAACTGTAATGCAGTAATAATTGAATATGGTATATTGCTATAGTAGTATTCTTTAACTTGTAAGTTAACTGTATTTTAGACAATACAAATTTTGTACATATCTTAAAGTGCTTATTCATATAACATGAATAAGAATGATAATTGGATCATAATTCCAAATAGTATAGTTATATTTTCTTTGAAAACTAGACGAACATTAATTTTTTTCTGACAACATAAATCTACTGCATTATAGTTCAGAATTCAGAAATTTCTTTCAATAATTTTTTGCCTACTTATTTATACAAATTACAAGATAAATGTTTACAAGAAAGATACAATACTTCCATAACGGTTTATTTTACAATTTTATATTTACTGTTTTAAGTAGCATAGTTCGAGCGTTTAATATTCTTAAGTGGATTCAAAATTTAATTAAAACATGAATACAATACAACGTTTTATCCATAATCACATCACAATCATCTTTGTGAAGTCAGAATTATGCGAATTTAAAATAGTATATTATTTAACGAGCGGTAATGCAGGTCATAACTCACGCAGATGAAGTTTGCAGCACGAGCCGCAGGCGAGTGCTGTAATTTATCAAGTGTGTTATGACCATTACCGCAAGTTGAATACTATACTTTATCTACAACTATAACAATAAATACTAAGATACAAGTATCGAGAAAGAAAATTGATTTGAAAACGTCAAAATTATTTTGTTAAAATATCAAATGGCATTAGTCACCTCAATGATAATAATTGACAGTTTCGCCTTCTGAGAGGCGTTGGCAATTTAATAATTTTAAAATCTTTTAATTATTCATTGCAGTCGAAATATTCGATATTGAAGGCTACTATAAAGGTTTACAAAGATATAGATATTGGAAAATATAACATGCTTATTGCTTATTTGAAGAGTGAATCGAGAGGATACAAAACAAAAAAACTACAGTGTTGGAAAGAGCACATACTTATTAAAGAATTTTTGACTGGGGTTTCCGATAAAAAAATATTTAATGATTAAGATAATATGTTGTTATAATAATTGACAGTTTCGCCTTCTGAGAGGCGTTGGCAATTTAATAATTTTAAAATCTTTTAATTATTCATTCCTTTCCACTTGTTAAAAATTCTTTCCATTTTACACCAATGGAACGTATTTATGGGCTAAAAAATTTCCAAGAAATTACTGCGTACACTATTTACATACCGAATTATCATTGTAGAAGCCCAGCGTGAGTTATAATAACTCACTATAAAAACTTACGCTATTTGTTTATTGATACTATTAATTGCTCAAAAGCAGTTGAGTAATTACTATATAAATTAATAGGAGTAGATAGAAAATATTCACACGACTTGATATTTTTTAGTACATACTTAATGAAACGTGGTAGGTATTTATGCCTACAGGTTATGATACGTTGATTATTAATAATTATTTAAAAAACAGTTCTATCTAAATTTGGTAAAAATGCAAGAAAGTAATTTTGTGTTCCTGTGGCTGTTTTCGAATAAGCAATTTTCCATTTACTGCTAGCGAAATCCAGAACAGAAAAAGTGAATTTAACGAATGAAGGAAAAAACGAGAGTAATGACAATAAATGAAAAAGTCGTATTTATTAAATTTGAAGGAAAAAATATGTAATTTCATCTATGCAGTCGAAATATTCGATATTGAAGGCTACTATAAAGGTCTACAAAGATATAGATATTGGAAAATATAACATGCTTATTGCTTATTTGAAGAGTAAATCGAGAGGATACAAAGCAAAAAAAACTACAGTGTTGGAAAGAGCACATACTTATTAAAGAATTTTTGACTGGGGTTTCCGATAAAAAAATATTTAATGATTAAGATAATATGTTGTTATGTATATATTGAACTTTGAATTATATTTAAATTGCACTAATAATAAGGGTTTCTGGTGCCTGTCGGTGATGCAAATTAACAAATTTGAAAATTACTGATGTACAGGACATTGGCAGTTACCTATTTCAATACCTGACACCAAGACGGGTACTTCAAGAAACTTTACAATTATAGAAGAAGGATTTTGCGTGAATGCTGTTAAAATATGCAGAAAATATATTTCTCTGCGCCCAATTCGCTTAACACAAGACAGATTTTTTTTTAAGATGCATCAAAGGTGTACTTCTCAAACTGTTGGAAGCAACACATTGGCGAAGGTACGCTCAATAGTTGCTTCATTCCTGAATATCGCAAATCCAGAAGCATATAGTGGCCATTGTATGAGGCGCACTTCAACAACCTTATTGGCCGATAAAGATGCTGATCTTCAACTATTAAACGGCATAGTGGATGGAAGAGCTTCTTTGTAGTAGAAAGTTATGTTGCGGAGTCCATGTCTAACAAACTTGACTGCAAGGAAAATCCAAGAAAAAAATATAACCGTTTCTTACAAGAAGAAACATCCGTAACTTGTGGAATGAGCGCTTAGATTTGAATCCCACTGATGCAATAATAACATTTGGTTGGTATTCCATAGTTATTAAAATTACCCAAAACGCACAAACTATAGTTGTTGTTTATATTCATCGTTCCAATTATTCATATAAATAAAAATTTATAAATTTATAGCATCAAATGAAAAACGATATTTCTGTCAATAAAGTAGGTATTATATATTTGAGGCCACTCCTGTTTAGAGTGAAACATCAAAGGAGTCTCTGAGTGTGTTATTTTTTAGGCTTAATTTCCCTAAATAAAGAAATAACTGTTCAAAATATTTCTGATTACCTAGTTGTTTGCGCACGTGTTTATAATTTAATATAACTAAAAATAATAAAATACAGAACCTAACAATCTCGACATAATATTTTCTCTATACATATTATGTGATTAATTTGAAGGCAGCAAAAAAAAATGTATTTATTAGCCAATTCAACCACTATAAACCTTAATATCAACTCGTGTTTTGGAATTTAATATAATAAATCTAAAATAGAAAACACACGCATGAAGTGTCCTGGTTATTTCTGTAAGAAATTATACAGGGTGTAACTTAAAAAGTCATCTCGTTAATTGTTAATTTTTGGCGGCAAAATATAGAGATTCCCTCCCTTAAAAGATACAGGTTGTTAAAGTTGAACTTTTAAATTGTTTTTATTTTGAAATTTTAGTAGAGATACTTGTTGTTATTAACTAAATCCTCAAGGTAAACGATACCTAAAAATTAAACGTAGAAACTGGAGGGGGGGGATTATTTTATCCCCCATTCTTTTTCGTAAAACTTAATTTTTAAGATAATTTCGATTGAGCATGCATAACAGTTTTAAATTTCAAATTATAAAGAAACAATTGGTAGGCCAGATGTGCCATTTTTATTTACTTGTTGGTAGAGTACGTGTACACATACTGAGAATTTTAATCAACTGAAAAGGTGTATTATCATCTATTGTTCAAGTGCTCAAGGGCTGGACGTTGCAGCGTTCGCTGCCCGCTGGTATCTGCATTTTAGCATTCATTTTCAAAATTTTAAAGTGAAAAGCACTTATAAAAATGAATTCAAAAAGATTTACAGCATTGATTTTGATAGAAGATGATCTTGCTGTTTATATGAGACGAAACTTCACGAATATAGGAACCGAAAAAAATATTACAAAATACCAATTCAAACCATCTAGTTTTTATTTTTATTTCGGTGGCATTACTCTGGATATTAATTTAAAAAATATATATATATGCACAAATAAGGTTACTTTTATATTATTGCGCTTACATTAAATAGTACTGTGATTGGTGCCGCGTCTAGAAAATCATTGCCATTGAAATACATTGTTCAAGTGCTCGATGGCTGGACGCCGCGAACGCTGCGTCACACCTTAAGGCCCGCTACAGACTATGCGTGTATTCGCGATTTGTTATGCGCAATTCGTGATATGCGAGGAGTTCGCGAATAGTGTGTAGGGTCTTGTTCGTTAAAAATCCATTCATAAAAACCCTACACACGATGCACGAATTCCTCACAAATCACGAATCGCGCATTGCCAATAGCGAATTCACGCATAGACTGTAGCGGACCTAAGGCGTCAGTACTTGAATCGATGTTGCTATAGTCCGTTTAAAAATGAAAGAGAGTAATAAAAGCTTATTATAGATGCAAATCGTAAATTAATGTAGTACTGGTGCTTATATTCAATATTTTTATATTATGTATTATCGGTATAGATGAGGTGTACTTTAAAAAAAAAAACTTTGTGTAACCGGGTTGTATTAAAGTAATTCAAATAAAATTATTCAATATTATTATGAAAATATTTATTTAAATTTAATGAATATACTTTTATTCCACACAAAAATTTATGTGTTTTGAAAATTCAAATTATGATGAGTAAATGTAGTGTTATATAAATGTACAGTAAAGATAATAAAAAAGTAGGTATATTAAAATTCATCCTCTGAATATCCTGATGAATTATCTTCATCTCCTAGATTGATAACGATAGGTTCCACAGTAACGTCAATTAAATTATCGAGTTCCCACATTTTCTCCTCTTCTTTTTGTACATGATGTATACATCTTTGCAAGTTATCTGCAGTTACTCGTTCCAATTAACTTTTTAACAAAATTTTCACGTCACTTAATTTAAACGTCGTATTATTTGGCGCTACATCTTCTTTTACCTGCGCCCAGATTACTTCGATTGGGTTAAGTTTACAGTGATAAGGTGGTAATCGTAGTACCGTTATTTGGCGATTTGTTGTCATTTCATCGATACCACATTTTTTTCTGATGTTTATTAAGATTGACAAGGGTCAAAAGTTCCTTTTTCATCATATTTGTTTCAAAAGAAATGTTTTTTTCCGGATAACCATTGAATTATATCGGCTTTCCTCCAAGCAGTCGTAGACGTCCGCTCGGTCTGCCATGAATGGTAACTGGCATTATCCATGACCATTACAGACCTCGGAGGAATAAGATTCAACATCTGTGTAAAATACTCTTCGAAAACATCTGCGTTCATGTCTTCATGATAGTCACCTGTATTTTTAGATTCAAATAAAAGTAAACTGCCATCTACAAAACCACTGGCAATACCTATATATATCACTATTAATCTTCGCCCTTTACCTGAAGGTGCCTTGAACCCTGTTGAAAGTCCATCCAAAAATGCTTGTCGAAAATTTTTTAAATTTTTATCTTGCCATACTTTTGTATATCCCTCGTTGACCCAAGTTTCGTCTAGATAATAAATATTCCTCCGTTCGTCACGGAATTTTCTAATTCATCTTAAGTAGGATCTTCGCCAACAAATAATTTCATCTTTATCGATAAGAACTGACTTCCTGTTCTGCTTCTCCCAACAAAAATTCAACTCTCGTAAGACGACCCATAATTTGCTTCTACTGATTTTTGGCAAATCGTTGTTCTCTGAAAGTTCACTTACAATTTTGTTTAGCGTTGGTATTTCTTTTTTAAAATATAATGATGATGTAATGTACTTTTCTGCGAATGACATTTTTGAAGAAATCATCTATAACGACTTTGACCTCCCTGTAGATGATTTTGGGGGATTTACAGTATCTTGTTAATTTTTTGTTTCCTTTAAAAGTCTGTAGATCGTCGATTTTCCAATCCCTGTCATTTTGGAACACTTTTCCACAATGTCGCTAACACTGTTGGTAGGATTTTAATGTTTCAATGCATTAAATACATTTAATATAATAATATTCTCATTATGAGAGAGCGCACATCTTTTCACGCGTTTAGCAGGTAATCTGATAAGTTCGCCATTTTACCCAAACAATATTATATCCACTGGCACAATAGTCATTAAACACAAGTCGAATTTTACTCTACTGCAACAGCACGTCATCGTATATTCAGTTCTAAGACTGGATTGATCTGTCACAATACACTGGCTCCTGCCCTACGATGTATGCAGTAAAATATAGTAATGTACACCCATTACCTGTTAGCATTAGTGTTACCCGATAATTACCTGAAACGAAATATTGCCACGCCCATGGCCGGTTCTTATTTCGGGGTTTTATTACTCTCTTTCATTTCCAAACAGACTATAGACCGCTGTGGGTTCGATTTCCACTGCCGGTAGACCGTATATCAGCTATATTCGTGGAGAATTGGCACCCTCTCTGCGGGTATGGTAGAGTGGAAGAATGACTTGGGTCAATATGAGAGATAGATACCGGTCGACATTTAACTACCCCCCTAATTAATGGGGTTTTCCAGGTTTCCCTCATTCCTGCACTGAATGGTGATTAGGGCCTACCGACGTAAGTCGTTTCTGAGCGCAAATGCGGCCTGTTTAAAAATAATATGCCGCCCCCTCTCCTGCACAAGTCTTTAACTTCTGAGCTAATTCTCGTGACTAGAATAAGACGTAGAGATATTATTATTATATTTATTTTTGTTCACATAGCTTTTCTTTTTATGGATAAATTTCCTTTTAACTCAAAATTTCGATAATCAGTACCTAATTTTCCTCGAGAAACCAACATTTAACGAAATCGCTATAATCTTGGTCTAGTGATTTACTCATGTCAGTTTTTCTCGTAAAATTACTGATTGGCAAAATTATTTACAAAGAGAAATTTGTCCGATAAAAACAAAAGCTTTCGTGATTTTATAAAATCATTTATTTGTATAAAAATGGCAAATCTGGTTTGCCCTATCTTCAGAGACACCCTGCATAAGATAAGTTAGAACATATTAGAGCAATTTCTAATGTTCTAAACATTACAAATCGTTCCTTTGTAATTTGAAATTTAAAACAGTTAACTGTAGTTCATTTCTAACGTTGCATGCTCAAAAATTAAATTTATTTTGAAAATTAAGAGTTCTACGAAAAATTATTGAGAGTAATAAAATATTCTTGTAAAAGAATCGTCCATAGGTGTACGTCAGAAAAAAGTGAGGGGATAAAATAACCTCTTCCCTCTAGTTTCTACATTTGTTTTTTAAGCATTATTTACAATAATAACCTTGACTTCAGTTATTCTACAACATTTCAAAATAATACGTGAAAAACTGAAGAAATTATAACGAAAAAACAACAATAAAAAGATCAGCACCCTGCATTTTTAATTTTTTAAGGGAGGTATTTTTGTATATTGGTATATAGGGTGAAATGGTCATATTTTGCCGCCAAAAATACGCCTTTATTATTACACCCGTAGTACGTATATTTTAAAAAATAAACCTAATCGGAAACAGCTTATCTAATCAAAAATGTGTTTTCATATTTAAATTTTCAAGTTGTTTCTTGGAGAAAGCATATAAAATGTATATGACGAGCAAAATTTTATGTTCGTACTTAAATATTGCAAATGTCATTGAATTTTCAAACACAAAGATTTCTCGGGAAATATTCGTTTCAGTACGAGTCACCTGACACTTCATGAAAATTGAATTAATTGTTTTAGGGCTCGACAAGAAGACCTCTACATTATTCATTCTGATCATATTACGAATGTATATGCGTGAGGACAACGCCTGTATTAGTATTCACCTCATTTCCCCACAGAATTGTTTAATCCTATCAGTTAATTCGCTGTAATATGAACGTGTTAATACATAATGGGTGGTATGAATAAAAACGAAGTACTTACTAATACTTCAAAATTTATCATTTTCTATGCAGTCTTTACTTCAGCCTGCAGTTAACGGTAATTTCCGGTAGTACTTACTCTATTAGTCCAGGGCATTTAGGGGGGGGGGGGTGAATTGCATAGTCCATAGGAAACGCTCCAAACTCGTTACTCGGGGGTTTTCGGGGATGCCGAATTCAATTCTAGCATTAGATTTTCCCGGGGGCGCTCTGGGGTCCCTCTGTCTTGTCTGGGGGAATTGGAGGTGAAATGGCAGCGTCCATGAAAATCACTGCAAAATCTATACTCGAGGATGTTAGGGGATGTCGAATTCAATTCTGACATTAGAATTACCCGGGGGTATGAATAATTTTTATTATTCATAATATTCAATCAAAATTTTTATTTTGATTGAATATTAAATAAATAAATATTGCACATATTATAAAAACAATTGCTATGGAAGTCTTTTGTGCCTCGAAACTGGATTTGAAAAGGTGCCAAAGCTATAAAGAGAGTACAGTATCGTTGAATTCGGCATCCCCGAAAACCCCCGAGTATCGATTTTTGAGTGATTTTCATGGACGTTACCATTTCCCCCCAATCACCCTTAGACAACCCCACAGAGGGATCTCAGAGCGCCTCCGGGAAAATCTAATGCTAGAATTGAATTCGGCATCCCCGAAAATCCCCGAGTAACGAGTTTGGAGCGCTTCCCATGGACTATGCAATTTCCCCCCCCCCAGAATGACCCCCCGGATACCCACGCAGAGCCGCTCCCGAGCACCCCCGGGTCTCTCTAATGCCAGAATTGAATTCGGCATCCCCGAAAACCCCCGAGTAACGAGTTTGCAGCAATTTTCATGCACGCTGCCATTTCTCCCCAATTCTCCCCCCGCGCATCCACACAGAGCCACCTCCGTGCATCCCCGGATAATTATAATACCAGAATCGAGTTCGGCACCCCCGAAACCCCCCGAGTAATGATTTCCGAGCGATTTTTCCGAGTTTCCAGTCGTTCCTATAACGGTGTAATGCATTTTCCGGCCCAGAAGGCATTTTTCAAAAAATGGCTAAACCAGACGATATAGACTTTTTTCCTGGGACCTTCCTGAACACAATACAGAAAATCGCGATCTCGATATCTGCTGTTCCTAACAATTTCCTCTATTTTTCTTAACTTTCCTATAACTATAACTATAACTATAACTTCTATAGCAAATTCTACACACCGAAGCATATGCTTCACTATATGAAGAATCGGCTCCTGTCAAGTACTAATTCTACGAAATAAATAGCATTCTCCCCCACTCTACCCGAGATCAACAGTTTACGAGTGTAGACATGCCACAGTTAGTAGTGCTTTGCTTTACATTTGTGAGGCTGTTATTTATCGTGCCCCTGTTTATTTAATAAAATATGTGAAGTATTGTTAAGTAAAACTACTTTTCATTTTTTTAAATTTCTTCATTGAATACCTAAATATGTTACGGTACTGTAAATCATCATCACGATTAAACCTTAAATTATACATTTTTTTGCGTCTCTGGGTCATTACGTTACTTCCAACTGTAGTATGCGAAGTGAAGATGATGCGATACCAGTTTTGCAATAGTCGAAGTAAATACTACCATCTTTATGCTGTAGTAAATACTCCGAGGGTTGCCAATACTATTCACTGTAGCAACTTCCGGAAAAATACCAGTTTCTACATTGACGCACAGTACCTTCTTAAATATTGAACAGGATACTTCGCAGTAAATTCTTACACTTGTAGTATTAGCACTTACATCACTTTTATTCATACCACTCATTGGCCCATGGAGACATACTACATTTTTCACTTCAAAATATTGCGATTTAAGCCAACTTGCCTTAATAAAATGTTGAAAATGAAAAAATACGTCAATGTTGGAACTTAAATAGTGATTTTTTGTAATAATTATACTGTTTACAGATGTTTTTGGATATGAGAAATTATAATCTGTTACCTATTTCGACGTATTTCCTAGAGGGCGCTACATCCGCTATATGTGTGAGTAAATGTGAGTGTAACTTATTTTACCATCACGTTATCACGTGTTTTACCGAGAAAAAAGGTATACTTGTCATTAGTCTCAGAAATTGGCTATTTTCGAGAAAATAGCCTTTGAACAATCAGCTGCATAGTTTATTGTACAATATTTAAACGCAGTAGGCGCCAAAATTCCCTTGTAAATTGGATATGTTGAAGATAGATCGACAAGCAATAAAATTTGCACTGGTGCAAAATGGTACGGGTAGTATGAACGGAAGTCATACTGATTCTTGTAGGTCCAGATAGTCGTTCTGAATTAGTTTGTTGATAATCTGCAATGATAACAAATTTTTCGCCTTTTTTCTATAAATTCCTAAACTGATTTTTTTAAATTGTTGATTATCAGGTTCTATTTTGAAAACCTCCCAAATATTCTCGTTACCCAGCACGTCCATTGATATTTAATTGCCAACAAGTAACAAACATATCTCTCATAACTGAATATGAAAAATTATTCTCAGAATTTTTCGATTTCGTAAAATAATTGATTTTAACCAAAACACATTTTGTCTAATAATTTGTGAACAAAATTTGGATCTTTAAATTAAAAAATGGATGCTACTTTGTGGAACTTTTTTATGTTCATGATGAAGCTTCCGAATTTAGTATGAATATTTTGTCTGTGTCAGTTGGTAATATGTTGCGATTTTAACATTTATTTTGAAGTTGAAAATAATCCAAAAACTGATTTTTTTAGATATATTAAATATGTCCTATTTAATTATTATAGTAAATTCATCTACAACAATAACAAAATAAACTTCATCAACATTGCATAATATAATAGTAAAAAAAGACACTCTCTTTAATTTGTCTAACAATATTAAATTAAAAAAATGTCAGTTGCCCAAAAATATTTATATTAAAGAAATTTCAATGCAAAAAACAAGTCCACGGTTCTAAATTTGATTAAAAATACAGATTGGCATTCAATATATGGGGAAAGTGAATGTGATAATGCATTTGACACGTTTTATGCCATTTTCGATAGCTCTTTTAATGTAATAAATAAAAAAAATAATTACCAGAAAGTGAAAAAAAATTGGATCACAAGAGGCATTAGAATAGTGGCAAATATATTTAAAAAAATTCTTAATTAACATTTCAAATGACTTAACAAACAAATTATTAAGTGTTCAATCAGTAAAAAAATATTTAAATATTACAAATTTGAATGAGAGGCATTTTTTTGCACCTGTTATGAATGAACATAGATAAAATCGTTAAAAGTTTAAAACCTAAAAGTTCATCAGGTTACGATTACATTCTAATAACCCTAAATAAGGAAAATATTGAATTTATTAGCGACCCACTTACCTATCTAGTAAACCTCTATTTAAAGAATAGAATATTTCCTTAGTTTTCAAAATTATCTATAGTGAAACGATTACAAGAAAATGGAGATAAGAGCCTGGTAGAAAATTACAGACCAATCTCACTGCTTACCTCTTTTTTTAAAATTATAGAAATGGTAGTTAAGGAACAGATTTGGAAATATATTAATAAACATAAAATTCTAACAGAGTCATAATACGGTTTCTGCAAATACTTTGACACATCTGATGCTGCATATAATTTAATTAATCATCTAAATTTAATTATTGAGCAAAAAAGTATTCCTCTTTTTTTGCATTTTTGTGGCTTATCTAAAGCTTTTGATTATGTTGAATTATTGTTTTTAAAGCGACAAATTATCGAAAATTATGTTCACAATAAAAACAATTGCGTAACGTCAACCGTGACGTAAGTCGTCTGAATTCTTGCTGCAACCATATCTCGTATACCACTGACCAATGTATTTGGTTGTTTGCTATAGGTCTTCCAGGTTCAATGCTGGTCGGAGTATTATTCAGCAAAGTAGTTGTTTCCTGAAATTCTGCTTTTGCTATGGAGTAGTTAAAATTATTACCAATGTGTAATTTTTTTACCTAAGTATATTGTATTTTTTGGCCACTATAAATGCAGCACCACACAATGGGCATCTGAACGTGTTATATTTTTTTAATTACAGCACAATTAAGCCTTACACACACTTGAAATGTCTCACCATCATACAACTTTAATTTTAACTGCACTATAATATCTATAACCCACAAGATCGTGTAAACAAACCGATCATTACTGGCGCATGTATTGGAATGTGTTTACTGTAACTGTTAAAATGTAATTTACTATTGGCGCCTATTACATTAAAATATTATACAAAGAATTATGCAGCTGATTGTTGAAAAGCTATTCTCGAAAATGGTCAATTTCTAAGACTAATACCAAGTATATCCTTTTTCCTCAAAAACAACGATTTTTATAAATTATTCCTTGATGTAGTAGTAATATTCAGAAACAAAATATTGGATTGCCCTTGACTTTTATTAACGACTTGTTTGGGGAAACGTTGAAACATTAGGCTCTCTTCAAATCATTTTGAGTGATACAGTCACGCCTCCAGTCAAGTACTTTAACGTGTAAAAATAAGTTGTGGGTGTCGGAAATTTACGATTTCATGAAAAAGTTTTGTATATATGTTGTGAACTGCTCCAAAATATTTTAATTGTTCTGTGACTCATTATAACGTAAACGACGAAATACAGGATGTCTGAATATTACGTGTACAAGAAACTATTATTAAATCTTGAGGTCAAAATAATTATGACATTATTTAACTAAACATACGCATTTGGTAAAAATATACTACTTTCATATACTAGTTATTACAATGAGTGATGTCATACATCTTGATTTCTTAAAATTATCTTAAGCATTTTCCGGTTTTCTATTAATTCTGAAGAAAAATACAGATTTTGGGTTGTCAATATTACTTTAAATTCATATATCGCGATATCTCTAGCGAAATGTCAGTCAGTCAAGTCAGTTAATATTAAAAACAATCGACCACTTCTGAATTTATTTTCCGCTCCAAAAGGAAAAGATAACTGTGGAGAAAATTCAGAACTTCAGGGCAATACAGAAGACTTCGTAATACACCGATATTTTCTCAATAATCTGATCAAAGGTTTGAACTCGGAATGAAACTATCAGAACTCATTAATCTCAAATGGTTCCAAGGCATTGTTTAAATATACAAGAAATCAACTTTCATCTAAAGTGTCCACTCTCATAATTCGAGCCCTTGATGGCGTCATTTGCGATAACGATTTCAACGCAGCTGAAACCTTAGCTACTATTCCTCTCTTCTTCTCTTCTTCTCTTTTCAATAGCACCCTGCCCTCTCAGTGGCTATCTGCATATGCCACTTTAATTTATTAGACTGGTGTTAAGCTCGACCTCACAAATTATTGATCACTTGTGTGCATATTGTCATCTCTAAATTCGGTTAGCGTAGAAACACGTCACGTAGACAGACAAACGTTATTGTCACTCTCTAGTTGAGCTTCAATTATAAATTCTAACGTAAAAAACTAAAAAGGTAGGTGAGCTTCCGTAACAATACGCTAAAAAATGATGCACATCGTTCTACAAGTTCAACATGGTTTTGTTTCCGGACGGTAGACTATCACTAATCTCACAATCATTAAGCGCCATAACTCAGCTGCTTGATGATCATTAATACGTTAATATTATGTCTTCATTTTTCCAAAACATTTGTCGAAGTACCTAAATTATAACTCCTATAGCTAAAATTTTGGAAGATTCGTGATGGACTACTTGAATGAATAGGTGCATTTCTGACTTTTTAGACTAGTACGACGTTCGCTATCCAAGGGTCAGTGCTGGCACCAATTCATTTTCTCATTTATATTGCTGACATTCATAACATAATTAACGCCCAAGACGTGTTCTATGTAGACTATAGCAAGCTTTATGGGAATCCCATACCGGATCTAATGATAATTAATACTTGGTGTACAATATGGTTATTACCACTGAATATAAATAAACGTACAGTTCTTGGGACCCAAACCAAACTTTAGTATATCTATACTGTGGCTATATAGAGAACTTTAGTAGAAGGAGAACGAATTTCCAGTTTGCGAAAAAAAGTTAAAGTTTGTGGTATCACAAATACAATATTAATTTTCAAACTGCTGTAACTTTAACAAAAAATTTTTTTAATAAAATCTGAAACATAACGATAGAATTATGTCTAGTTTATGAAAAAAAAAAATGTTTCTCGAAATTTAAACAAGCCAATTTGGAAATCTTGGGTGAGGCCCACGTTTTTCTAACTTTCTTTTCGCAAATTGCAAAATCGTTCTCCTTCTACTGAAGTTCCCTATATAGCCACAGTATATATACAGGGTGTTAAAAAAAGAGTGTAAAATATTTAAGGAGGTAATATTATGAACCAAAATAAGCAGAAAGTCTCAATAAACATGGGTTCGCAAAGTAACGGTTGCGAAGATATGGAATGTTTTATGTTTTTTAGCCACTTTTTTTACTTTGCAAAAACGTTGTGTATTTTCTTATAATGGTTGGTTGATATTTAGTGAAATAAACAGTGCGTATTTGACAGTTATTCTCAGTGCACAAGTTTTCTTTCGTTATGGCTGGTTACTCTAACGCAGAATTAACAGACATGTATTTCATGTATGGCCGTGCTAATGAGAACGCCACCGAAGCGCAACGTCTTTATGTTGACGCTTATCCAAATCGCCAGATTCCTTCGCAACGCATGTTTGGAAGAATTCACCAAAGATTGCGTGATACCGGTTCCTTGAGCAAACAGTGCCATTTATCCGGAAGACCAAGGTCTGTATCCACTCCTAGAGCAGAAGAAGAAATTTTAGCACTGGTAGACCAAAATCCAGGTACGATAGTGCGGAGAATATCATCCGAGATAGGAATTAGCCGTCCTCTTGTTTGGAGAGTCCTTCACGAGCAACTGCTTTATCCATACCATGTGCAACGAGTACAGGGCTTAAATCCAATAAATGATCATCAAGCACGTTTGGTTTTTTGCCGCTGGTTTCTACGTCATGATGATGAAGACCCTCGTTTTCTTGCAAACATTCTCTTTACTGATCAGGCCAGGTTCACAAGAAATGGAGTGTTTAATTTTCACAATACGCATATTTGGGCCGACGAAAATCCTTATCCTCTAATAGAACTTGGACATCAGGCACGTTTTTCATTAAACATTTGGATGGGTATTGTAGGTGACAGGTTTCTAGGTCCTGTTGTTTTACCAAACCGATTAACAGGCGCTGCTTACCTCAACTTTCTGTAGAACACACTGTATGAGTTTTTGGAAGACATTCCTTTCAATCAGAGGCAACAAATGTGATTCTAACATGATGGTGCTCTAGCTCATTTTTCCATGGTTGTTAGAGAGCATTTACACCAAACTTATCCACAGAGATGGGTAGGAAGGGCCAGACCTGTTTTATGGCCTTCAAGATCGCCTGATCTGAACCTTCTAGATTTTTTTATTTGGGGATATTTGAAGACATTAGTGTATGGTACTCCTGTAAATAGTCTGGAAGAGCTGCAGCTACGGATTAATCAAAAGAGTCAAGAATCCAAACCAAGGAGGGTGTTTTCGAAAGATTTCGAATATCGTTGAGACGAAGATGTCGTGCCTGCTTGGGAATGGGCGGAGGGCACTTTGAACATCTTCTGTAACTTCGTTTTTTTTTGTTAAAACCTTCCTTTGTCGGTTTATTCCTAATAAAATAAAATGTCTGAAAAAGGAATAGAGGTCCATATCTCCACAACCGTTACTTTGCGGACCCATGTTTATTAAGACTTTTCTGCTTATTTTAGTTCATACTATTACCTCCTGAAATATTTTACAATCTTTTTTTAACACCCTGTATACTTTGGGTCCCATGTCTGGTTATTAAGATATGACATACCTGAAATTTCACCAGCCGCCACTGGTAACAACAATTCACATTGTTCTTATCGTATGTCATCTGCCTTAGTAATAGCAGTGGAAAAGCAATCTGAGCTGGGTATTATAATTAATTCCAAGTCGAGTTGGTCGGAGCAAACTTCATGTGTAGTTAAAATAGTTAGGTAACACACAAATGTACTTGCTATGGAAATGTTTCAAAACCCTAACCTCGCTTTGTTCCATCGCCTATATAAAATATATATTCGGCCTCGTCTATAGAATGGTATATCGGCTTGTTGTCGATATCTAGTTAAAGACATTGTGATATTGGAGTGTTCAAAGAAACGCCACGAAGATGATTCCAGCGTATCAAGTTTGGTTTGTAGGCTTCCGTCAATGGTTTGGCTGCTTACGGACTGTTGGCCACGTTGTCGGTTTAGGACTTTTGACGTTTCGAGAGACATGTCGTTCTTTTCTTCAGAAGATCTGAAACTGGAGAATATGATGTCTAGTCGGTATTTATATAGGTCGTGTTCACTGGACCGTTCTGCTGCGGTGGGTGATTTTCACGGTTGGCTTGTTCGGTGGTCTAGCGTTCCGCTCCCACGATTCGTTTCTTGGTAAGTTTATCCCCCTGTCTCTGTTGAAATTCCTGGGGGTTTTATGTATCTCGATGGCTTCTCTGTAAAGTCTGGGTCAGAATCACCGTTCCCTCACCAGAACTTTTGTTTCTTCAAGTGCTACCCAGTCTCCTGTGTCAGCTCTATATTCCACAACGGCTGATTTCTCCACGTGGTTATTCTTAGGATGGATTTTGTGCTCCTTCAGTCTCGTGCTGATGTATCTACTCGTTTGCCCTATGTACACCTTGCCACATGTATAAGGTATACTGTATACACCGGGACCTTGGAGATCTTCCAACTTCCAGGTTTTTTTTGGAGAAGACTGACATTATCTTCCTTGTTATGCATCTTCAGCACTTCAGTGTTGATTTTCTTCTTCTACAAGAGGCGACCTATCTTGTCGGTGCAACCCTTCACACAGGGAAGATATGTTGTTACCAGAAACTCTTCTCTCTCCTTTGGTGTGGGCCTCCTCCTAATCACGCGTTCGATATTTCTGGATATATAGCCGTTGCATCTGAGGGCTGTCCTAAGATGGTTTAACTCTTCGTGAACCGGAACACTTGGTGACAGCAGTTTTTAACGAACAGAACGTTTCATCATTGAAATTCCTTACTTGATGACATCGTAACCGCTCGATCATTTAATATATTTAGGCATAATATATTTTTCTCTCCCTTCTCATTTTATAATAATAAAGTTAATATTTGTTGTTATTGTATTTTTTTATTCCTCATTATTTGTATATCTGCAGCTAATTTTATAATATGTATAGGTATAGTAGAGTCGAGTGGTTCCAGTAAACATAATGGTTAAGAGCTCCGTATTCTTGAAATAGAAATACAAATAATTTTAGACATTGAAGAACTCAATAATATAGAGCTTAATAAATAACAGGAATGTTATATTATGTAACCTGTGAATATTCAAAGGTACCGAAGTAAAACGAATATATAACAGAGAGTTATCTAACTAACAATTTTTTAGGTATTGAAATCTATCAAAATACGTATTTTTTTAAATTTAACTGTAGGCGTAAATATATGAAAATAATTGTTAAAATGTTAAAATAATTAAAATGTTGTTAAAATAATTGTTAAAACAAACACTTTTTAAAAGTTATTATTTTATTAGAGAAGAATTGAAATAGTAAAAGTGGATAAACAAAACATCAAGAATTTTATTTTTTATATTGTTTTGTTATACGTGTTTTATTTTTCGATATTAAAAAAACCACAAATTTGATAATTTTACGGTGAGAAATACGCCCGCCTTAAATCAACTGATACTGATATCGATCTGGCATAAGTTTCTTAATGTAGTTTCTGAAAACTATTTATTTTTTTCCAACATTTCAAGTACCTGTCAAGAGTACAATAACAAATCGTTTACAGCAAAATCTATTAAATTTAAGGATGATATTTGCAATTTCTGTAAAATATTTGGATAGTTGAAATGTATAGAATTCGAAGTAAATCTATATTTCTATAATGAAAAGCAAGTAATATAGCATAATATTACTTACTATTTACAATTTAAACGCTGATTAGATTCTAAAAAAAAATGTTCTAAAAGTTTTATGAAACAAAATGAGGTTCTTAAATTTGCTTCGACATAGTTATTTATATATTGACACTATTTTTAACTTAATAATGCGTCAGGTACCATTAATAAAACACATTACATGAAACAATATACTTAGCTCTTTTCTAATTTACGACATATTTTTGAAATTATAATTGTTCTGATAGTTTATCCACTAAATAATAGCATTCATTGATATAAAATTTAAAAAATAACAAATAATATTAAATTTAATTATTTTTCGTGTTATAACATGGACTAGGTAGCTACCAGTCATAAAATTATTTATGTATTTCGATTGCGGTAAATGATCTGATGAACAAAGTTAACAACTTGGGGATTAGCGGTAGTTTATTACATCTATTAATATCTTTTTGGTCAAACGTGGCCTGAAAGTATTAGTTAGTGATGCAGAATCAAGTGTTTATAACCTTGATATAGAAGTTGTACAAGGATCAGTGTTAGGGCCCCTTTTATTTGTTGTGTTTGTCAATGATCTTCCTAAAAATATATCGGTTGGCAAAACAATAATGTTATACATACATCAGTGCAAACAGAACTCAATGAATTTAACATATAGTGGAAAAAAATCTTTTAATGTAAAGCGGAATTGTTAATTTTTATAACAGGAAATAAATACCATCTGATTTACATTTTAACATTGGGAGTCACAGTATACCTCTATGATATCTCTGTCCTCTATGTCCTCTATTGTTAAATACCTAAGGTACATTTATAGATGCTTATGATGAATTAGGCTAGCAATATAGGTAGATCATATCTCAAAAAAGTTAACCTGATACTTTACATTATTAAATTTAAAAAGATATTTAGATGTCAAACAATTGACTAATGTTTATTCTACTCTGGGATATAGGCATATAATTTATAATATTTTACTATGGGGCTTGGTTGTCAATGCCAATAGAATATCTACAGCACAAAAACGAATCGTATTCCGTAAAAAAATTTCAGTAAAATTTCACTCGAAATTGGTTGTTAAAACGAGTCCACACTAGATTGTGTTAAAATAACAACATAATTCATTGAATAATGTTCACTCAGTTATTTGTTAACTAAACAAATCTTTTATGAATAACTTTTGAGTAAACTTACTGAACTATGTGTTAATACAAACACAAAATTATCAGTATATTTCATTGTTTTTCCACAAACTATCGCTCTGACCAAAAATTGCGTTGATAAGCTCATTTCTTTGTTAAAATATTTAATTACTCAAAATTCAACACCAAAATAATTTCAGTCATAAATGAGTTTGAGGTTACTCAATATTATTTTTTACTATGTACGACTAATGTTAAATCTTAAGTAAGGAGAATTGTGTAAGCCCTTTTATATAAAATATGAATTACTAATAGTGCCCTGTATATTTATTCTTAAATGTTTACTCTATGTTAAACATAACTTGCACATATTTTAGACTAGTAGTTCAGTACATACATACTCTACACGGCCTAATAAGTTAATAGTGCAAGCCCGCAAAACGTCTCTTTTTGAAAAGTCACGTAATTATATTGGACTAAAATTGTTCAATAAGTCACCGAACGGTCTTCGACAACTGAACTTAATAAAATAAAAAACGTCTTGCTAAAACGGTGATTTTTAAATGATAATATTGTCATATGATTGTCTTTCACCAATGTTTATTGTTATTTTAAGCAATTTTATATGTATGTATTATTATATTGTTTTATATATGACTTGGTCAGGTGATTTTCGGGCTGGTTGCCACGTCATTGGTTTAGAACTATTGACCTTTCGAGAGACATATCGCTTTCTTCTTATATCTCGATATGTCTCTCGAAACGTCAAGAGTTCTAAACCGACGACGTGGCAACCAGCCCGGAAATCACCTGATCATTAACGACAGCCACGGAAGCCTACAAACTAATTATATATGACATATGATATATGATATTGTTCCCACGATGTCATGGCGTAAGTAATTAATAAATTATTATTCTTATTATTATTACTACTTTAATCTGCGCTTGTTTTTCTTGGTATAGACTGTGAGGGGGCGGTGAACCCCCTATTAGAACCTCTATTGTTAGTTCTTCGGTTGCAACTGCTACTCAGACAACGACGGCTCTCTAAAATGTCCCTTTGTAACTGCTAAAAGTTTTGTTATTTTTCACTATTGTCATATTCAATGATGATTTTGCAAAAGCTTCTACACTGATAAAATTTGGGTTAATCATATACCTACCTAAACTTTGCAAATTTAAGCAGTAAGTTTTTGAAACTTCTCTAACGTATGCCTAGGTATATCATGAATTAATTTGTGTCTAATAAAAATTTATTTTATATGGAAGTCAGATTTCTAAATGCGAGACAATAAGTGGATTTATGAAATATAAATCCATCGTACAGGTCATTTTGTAATGGCCTGATATAATTTTATATGATAGAGAATTAGATCAAACTATTATAAACTTTCGTTTTACATGAAGGTACTGCAATGCAACACTTAACGTTTATCGTGTTTATTTTGTGCGAATTATGTCTATGCCTGGGTGTGCAATGCAATTTAATCATCAAAGTTTTAAAGTTGGAATTGTTCCAAAATTAACGGATCCTGTGTTGTACTGTAATCATATTTTACATAAATATTTGAAAACTTCAAATTTACATAAAGTGTATGTCAAATTAGGAAAAGTATGTTGAATACACCTGCCTGTGTCTGCGATAAATAACAGTCTATTTAAACAGAAATTTACGATCAGAAAGTAATATGTTCTGTCGTTAAACGTATTTATTTGACTCATTATTAAAGTTTCCTTTCTCTCATATTTTCAAGAATTAAAAGCCAAGTGCCAACAGAATTATTAGTAATATTAAAACCATTGAACACCTCACTTTTTATTTCATCTTCGTTTTCAAATCGTAAATGTAATGTTCACTTAATTATTACTACAACTTTTTCAAACTCATGTATTGTGTAGGTATATCTCATTTTTGTATACTCTAATATGTTAATAGTTAGTTCAGGAAAACTTAAAACATTTACAGAGATGCAAAAGAAGAGAATAATTATAGAAAAAATAGCTGCATTATTCAGCAATATTTTTAATATTAAACAGCATTATTGTTTTCAATTTATTATTAATGGATATTGGTAAAAAAATAACTGCTGATGGAACGTCACTTTATTGCTATTGGATTTTCGTCATGATTAAGATAATAATAGTCTTCAGGTACTTATGGACAGAAATAATTAAATATCTGAAGACGTATACATGCGATCATGGACGAACATTTATACCGTATCAACCAACAGATGCATGTATGTCAGTCATATTTCTTGAAATGAGAGATATCAAATATGTTCATTTATATTCAGTATTTGATGAAACAATGCCAGCGACAGAAATGTCACTAATGTCAAAAAAGATACTCAGTATTGTGTGCATTTTATTTTTTAGTAATAACGGATTTACCCTCAATAACGTTTTTCATATTACTTACAACTTTTTCAATTTGTACTGTTGAAAGAATTGAACATGTAGCTATTCAGTGAGTCCAATGTGTTTAAAACATATCTCTTGAACAAATTTAAAAATGTGATCTTCAGTATCATTCACACAAAATCCAGGCTGCATAAATGTCATTTAGGATAACTAAAGCTATTAAACTCGATAATTCTTTAATACAGTTAAAACACAGTGATGATAATAATAATAATATAATAATAATAATAATAATAATAATAATAATAATAATAATAATAATAATAATAATAATAATAATAATAATAATAATAATAATAATAATAATAATAATAATAATAATAATAATAATAATAATAATAATAATAATAATAATAATAATAATAATAATAATAATAATAATAATAATAATAATAATAATAATAATAATAATAATAATAATAATAATAATAATAATAATAATAATAATAATAATAATAATAATAATAATAATAATAATAATAATAATAATAATAATAATAATAATAATAATAATAATAATAATAATAATAATAATAATAATAATAATAATAATAATAATAATAATAATAATAATAATAATAATAATAATAATAATAATAATAATAATAATAATAATAATAATAATAATAATAATAATAATAATAATAATAATAATAATAATAATAATAATAATAATAATAATAATAATAATAATAATAATAATAATAATAATAATAATAATAATAATAATAATAATAATAATAATAATAATAATAATAATAATAATAATAATAATAATAATAATAATAATAATAATAATAATAATAATAATAATAATAATAATAATAATAATAATAATAATAATAATAATAATAATAATAATAATAATAATAATAATAATAATAATAATAATAATAATAATAATAATAATAATAATAATAATAATAATAATAATAATAATAATAATAATAATAATAATAATAATAATAATAATAATAATAATAATAATAATAATAATAATAATAATAATAATAATAATAATAATAATAATAATAATAATAATAATAATAATAATAATAATAATAATAATAATAATAATAATAATAATAATAATAATAATAATAATAATAATAATAATAATAATAATAATAATAATAATAATAATAATAATAATAATAATAATAATAATAATAATAATAATAATAATAATAATAATAATAATAATAATAATAATAATAATAATAATAATAATAATAATAATAATAATAATAATAATAATAATAATAATAATAATAATAATAATAATAATAATAATAATAATAATAATAATAATAATAATAATAATAATAATAATAATAATAATAATAATAATAATAATAATAATAATAATAATAATAATAATAATAATAATAATAATAATAATAATAATAATAATAATAATAATAATAATAATAATAATAATAATAATAATAATAATAATAATAATAATAATAATAATAATAATAATAATAATAATAATAATAATAATAATAATAATAATAATAATAATAATAATAATAATAATAATAATAATAATAGATCTTTATTCATGTAGGCCTATCACAGGATATGAAACGTCATATAAATTAGTCTAACATACATATTATTACTAAACGTGTGACATACAAATTTAGACTAGTTGCGTAGCAACATAAACAGAACAAACCAATAGACAATTAATAAATAATAGAAATCTATACATATTAACAAGAACAATTCACCTTGCAGCAGGAAAATCATAAAATTCCTGTAATGTATAAAAACAGTTTCCGACAAGGAAGGAACGTAGCTCTTTTTTAAATAACCTAATATTTGCATTGTTTTTAATACTCACGGGTAATCTATTAAAAATTGTTCCACATAAGTAAAGCGGCCCCTTCTGGTATGTTGTTAAGTTATGATTATTTAAATAAATTAAATTATTTCCTCGTGTATTATAGGAGTGAATGTTGTTATGCTGTATGAAAAATTCAGGATGATTCTTAACAAATAGTGCTGCTTCATATATCAATATACAAGGCAGAGAAAAAATTTTATATTGTATAAATGATGGTCGGCAAGATTGTAAAGGATTGAGGGATAGAATTAGTCTTATAATTTTCTTTTGACAAATAAAAATTCTATGAAATTCAGAACTAGTCCCCCAGTAAATTATTAAATATTTTAAATGTGTATATGCTAATGCAAAATAAACATCTAAAAGATAATGTTTATCCATTATATTTCTCAGGTTTCTGATTGCGTAATAGGCAGTATTTAATTTTTTTACGAGATGCTCAATATGAACCGACCAAGTAAGTTGCTCATCAATGAAGTCCTAAAAACTTTGTGTGTTGTGTTTTCTCAATGATCGTGTTGTTTAATGAAACTACTACGTTAGGGCATATTCGTCTTTTAAAAAAGGTAATGTAATGAGTCTTCGTTGGATTAATAATAAGTTTATTTTTAAAACACCACGTATAAAACTGTTGAAGTGTGTCGTTTACTTTCCTTTGAAGCTCGTCAGCAGACGAGGCACTAATACAGATTGTACTGTCATCTGCGTAAAGAATTAAGCTTGTACCTTCGACAGTTGTATGTTGCTCTAAATTATTTATAAATAATATAAATAGTAGAGGAGATAAAACACTCCCCTGAGGAATACCCAATGGAGTCCTAGAAGAGTGAGATACGCTATTACCAATTTTTACATTTATTTCTCTGTCAGTTAAAAAAGAAGTAATCCAGTTGTCAACTGGATACCTTAAACCCATTGTTCTTAGTTTGTTTACCAAAAGGTCTTTAAAAACTCAGTCGAAAGCACGCGTTAAATCAAAGAAAAGAACTAAAATGAAATTACCTTTGTCGATAGAGTTGACAATGTTATTAATTAATGAAAATGAGGCCGTATTTGTTGATAAATGTGGTCTAAAACCATGTTGACTGCTGCATAATATATCTTGTTTAACAATAAAATTAGAAATTCGACAGTGACAAATCTTTTCGAACAGTTTAGAAAAACTAGATAATAAAGCTATAGGCCTATAGTTATCAATGCAGTCCATTTCTCCTTTTTTGTGTAATGGGATAATATTGGCTAATTTAAAAGCATTAGGAAAGATTCCAGATCTGACTGATAAATTAAATATGTGACACAATGGATAAATAAGAAACTGAGAGATATATTTTACAACTTTGATCGGAATGCCATCTGGCCCACTCGAGGATTTATTTTGCATTACATTCAGAGTGTTTTCAATTTCTAACGGTGTGATATCATAGAAGAAAATTGAAAAGGGACATTCCACTCCAGTAGAACAATCTTCATTTGATAATGGATATGTATTCCGTAAAGTTTTTATTGCAATTTCGGCAAAGTAAGAACAAAAAACATTTCCAGTAACAATAATTAAACTTAAAAAAATAAGCAAACGCCCTGATACATATTACAATTTATTCTCTATATGACCTTCTCATTTCAAGACACATATTCAATCTTCGCCTGACTTCTTTGTGGGTTGCGTTTATTAACATTTCGCCGTTTAACTCATTACAAGCGTTTTTGATTTTTTCTTTCAAATGATTAATATCTCGCGAAGGGTGTTAGATCTGGTGACTCTCCGGGCCACTGAATAGATCCATTAAACCCAATCCATCTTCCTTGGAAAGTGTTATCTAAATATTGCTGCACAATCCTGGTCATGTGGGGTGAATCCCCGTCGTGCTGAAATAATAATAATAATAATATCTCTACCCCTCATTCTAATCACGGGAATTAGCCCAGAAGTCGGAGACTTGTGGGGGAGAGGGGGCGGCATATTATTATTAAGCACGCCGCATTTGCGCCCAGGAACGACTTACGTTGGTAGGCGCTAACCACTATTCAGTGCAGCAATGAGAGAAACCTGGAAAACCTCATTAATTAGGGGGGTAGTCAAATGTCAACAGGTATCAATCTCTCACATTGACCCAAGCCAACATTCTTCCATCCTACTATACCCGCAGAGAGAGTGCCAATCCTCTCCACGAATATAGCTTATATACGGTCTACCGGTAGCGGGGCATGAACCCACGCCGATCTATAGTTTGTTTGGAAATGAAAGAGAGTAATAAAACCCCGAGATAAGAACCGGCCATGGGCGTGGTAATATTTCGTTTCAGGTCGTTATCCGGTAACACTAATGCTAACAGGTAATGTATGTACATTAGTATATTTTACTGGATACATCATAGAGCAGGAGCAAGTGTATTGTGACAGATCAATCCAGTCTTAGAGCTGAATATACGAAGACGTGCTAATGTAGTCGAGAAACATTCGACTTGTGCCAGTGAATATAATATTGTTTGGGTAAAATGTCGAGCTTATCAGATTACGTACCTGCTAAACGCGTGAAAAGATGTGCGCTGTCTCAGAATGAGAAGATTATTATATTAAATGTATTTAATGCATTGAAACACCAAAATCCTACCAACAGTGTTGACATCGTGGAAAAGTGTTCCAAAATGACAAGGATTGGAAAATCGACTGTGTACAGACTTTTAAAGGAAACAAAAAATGAACAAGATACTGTAAATCCCCCAAAATCATCTACGGGAAGGTCAAAAGTGGTTATAGATGTTTTTTTCAAATATGTCATTCGCAGAAAAGTACACTCATTTTTATTTTAAAACAGAAATACTGACGCTAAACACAATTTTAAGTGAACTTTCAGAGGACAACGATTTGCCAAAAATCAGTTGAAGCAAATTATGGGCCGTCTTACGAGAGTTGAATTTTTGCTGGGAAAAGCAGAACAGGAAGTCAGTTCTTATCGATAAAGATGAAATTATTTGTTGGCGAAGATCCTACTTAAGATCAAGAGAAAATTTCGTGACGAAGAGAAAAATATTTATTATCTAGACGAAACTTGGGTCAACGAGGGATATACTGTAACAAAAGTATAGTAAGATAAAAATGTAAAAAGTTTTTGAGACGCATTTTTGGGTGGACTTTCAACAGGATTCAAGGCACCTTCAGGTAAAGGGCGATGATTAATAGTGACACATATAGGTAGTGCCTGTGGTTTTGTAGATGGAGGTTTACTTTTATTTGAATCTAAAAATACATGTAACTATCACGAAGACATGAACGCACATATTTTCGAAGAGTATTTTACACAGATGTTGGATCTTATTCCCCCTCCGGGGTCTGTAATTGTCATGGATAATGCCAGTTATCATTCACGGCAGACCGAGCGGACGCCTACGACTGCTTGGAGGAAAGCCGATATAATTCAATGGTTATCCGGAAAAAATATTTCTTTTGAAACAAATATGGCGAAAAAGGAACTTTTGACACTTGTCAATCTTAATAAAGATCAGAAAAAATATGTTATCGATGAAATGGCAACAAATCGCCAAATAACGGTACTACGGTTACCACCTTATCACTGTGAACTTAACCCAATCGAATTAGTCTGGGCGCAGGTAAAAGGAGATGTGGCGAAATAATACGACGTTTAAATTAAGTGACGTGAAAATTTTGTTAAAAAAATCCTTAGAACGAGTAACTGCAGATAACTGGCAAAGATGCATACGCCATGTACAAAAAGAAGAGGAGAAAATGTGGGAACTCGATAATTTAATTGACGTTACTGTGGAACCTATCGTTATCAATCTAGGAGATGAAGATAATTCATCAGAATATTCAGAGGATGAATTTTAAACCTACTTTTTTATTTTCTTTATTGTACATTTATACAACACTACTTTTACTCACCATAATTTGAATTATCAAAATACATATATTTTTGTGTAGAATAAAAGTCTATTCATTAAATTTAAATAAATATTTTGATAATAATATTGAATAATTTTATATGAATTACTAAAAACCCTCTTAACCCAGTTATGATGCTTAAAGTAGCCTCTAGTTTTGAAATGCTGTTTTTATAGTATTTACTTATAAGAGGAATGGACCGAGGAATTGAAGCGGCATAGATAAAGACGGATTGTCGGGGATTAAATTTTAGCTATCTGCTACAATTTAGTACGGTTCGATCACACAAAGTTTTTTTAAAAGTACAGCTAATCTATACCGATAATATATAATACACAAATATTGAATATAAGCACCAGTACTACATTTATTTACGATTTGCATACATAATAAGCTTTTATTACTCTTTTTCATTTCTAAACAGACTATAGTCACACCACTGACATCATATTCAAAATCATAGGTTTCTCGTTAGCTGCAAAGACACATTCTCCAGAAGTGCAGGAAGTTCTTCTTGTATGAAATTTAGGTAACTCACGCTGTTCGTGTATATTCACGTGTCTCAAACTTTATTTAATTTTTTTGTTTTCTCACAGTAGACCGATACTATGAAGAATGACACACCCGTACATATAATCATTATACGCTCCTACATATAAGTAGTAGCAGTATTATTTTTTATTTACACACAATAAACATGTACAGTATCAGGTACACTAATAACACAAACAACAGACGTAGAACATAAAAACAAAAATTGAAATATTCATCCAGACAGTAAAACACCTTGTCCAAAAAAAACTTTCTTAAGTATTAACATTCTCAGACTGGTGCTCTCTTTTAATTTGGACGCCACGTAAGTTGCTGAAAACTGTTATTCCCTTAAAATGTGGGCAACGTTTTGTATTACTATAATTATATAACAGTAAGCAGTACATATTATTCTGCCGCGTTTCTAATTATGTATATCTGAGTGTTTAGTTAACCTCTTATTATTTTTAAATGTAATTATTGCCAATCGATAAATGTACAGATTATATAAATTACTAGGTGACCCGGCAAACGTTGTTTTGCCATATGAATTATTTCTAGTACGTATTTTGGCAGTTAAATAAAAAATAACTAACTTATTGTAAGTGTGTGGAGATGTGGTATATGACTAAAAGAGGAATGGAGCACTGTGAACGATAACGACCTATAAGAATAACAAAACACGAAACATTCATTTTTTTAATTATTTTGGCGTGCCTGCAATTTTACTTGTTTGACGGCCCAAATTAGCCCCTTTACGTCTTGTTGGCATTGGTCACTGTACAAAAAAATAGCCATATAGTAAAATAACAGCCGTTGTTGGCGGGAGCTCGTGACACGTGTTGCGTACTTTTGAGGTTATGTAGATCACTTAATTAACTAATAATGAGAACTACACTTAAAATTAATAATTTTATTAATTATTGATAACATAGGAAATAAATAATTATGGCCCAGCAAATTAATAATAAATTTACTTGAGAATTACACTTAGAAGATAAAATGATAATTGTAAACGTCACTACTACGCTCGATTCATACACAATAATAATGGTTGAAAACTGTGTAGGGAGTGAGAGAAGGCTTATTGTGTGAGAGAGACAGGAGACCGGCTTCGTTCTCATCCCTACTCCGTACTGTTTACTGGGTGAGAAGTGACACCGGTAGATGCTTAGCGGGGATAACTGATCTAGTGATAATCGATCAGTTATCGACCAGGGTTAAACATGATTAAATTACTAAAATGGTTATTAAAAAATAGGAGTTTGTGATAGAAGGATGAAAATTAAGGGTTGTATGTATTTTTTAATGCCACATCATAAAAAAATAAAAAATGTTGCCCAAAAAATAAAAAAATATATTTGGGGTGGACCACCCTTATCACTTAGGGGTATGAAAAATAGATTACGACCGATTCTCAGACTTACTGAATATACATATAAAATTTCGTAAAAATCGGTCAAGCCGTTTCCGAGGAGTATGGCCTCTAAAACTGTGACACGAGAATTTTATATATTAGATTATATTTTTAAGCTCCTGAAATGTTCTCTACATGACTCTTGAGATCCTAAACGGCATAAAGATCTTATTGCTTTTTTTGTATTTTAAATATAGTATCAATCCCGGTAGAATCACCCCAAAATTCTATTCCGTATTGTAATATGCTTTGAAAGTATGCATAATAAACAGTGAGAGAAGCGCAGACACCAAAATTGTTTCTTATTGTATATATACGGCATAAACTTCACAGAAAATTTTCTTGTTAAACTTATCCAAATGGCGTCTCCAATTAAGATTTTTGTCTATGTACAGAATGTCTCAAATTCGATAGTATTTGTCTACTATGAAGATACAAAAAAATTATATTAAATTTGGGAGACCTGGTGCTAAAAAAGATAAAAGTATCGAAAGTATTGTCTTTGGAATTTGAAAGAAACGGCTAATGACGCCAGCAATTATAGTTTTCCAGGAACGTAGCCACATTTTTTTCATGTTAAAAAGCTCTCTTTTTTCTAATAAACTTTTGAGAAATTTTTCTGTATTACTTCCTGTTTAAAAATTATAAGCAATATCGTCCTAAAGAGTGTCAAAAGAAATATCACCTAAAAACAAAATTTTCGGTGGAAGGATTAAGCAGTCGTTGGAAAATAATTGAATGTTAATTTTTTACAGTGTGTAAATATCACAAAATACTTATCATTACTCAATACGAACGTTAAACGTATAACTTTTGCGCAAAATTATTTCTTATTGAAAAAAGTTGATATGTTGCTAATTCGAATCACAAAAAAAAATTAAGAGAAGCTGTAGAATCCAGAAAGTTACCCAGTGCGTGTCATTCCTGATCATAGAACCTTTACAACATTGGAGGCGACATTGTGACAAAATTAAGATGCATTTTATGTTTCGAACAAAATCCATGAAATTCTATATGGCAGGTCAGCTGGGAATTGAATTTGGGTAAATCAACCGTCAACGAATTTTAATTCCCAATGGGTATCATGGCTGTAACATTCACAATTTGAAGTATTTGCATCACATTGAAAACAGACAAAAGCCAAGGCCATTTTGGAGTAAATGTATGATGCGGCATCATCGGTGGGTATTTAATTGTGCCTTATTGTTATTAACATACATTGAACAGCGTGAGTTACCTAAATTTACTGCAAGAAGAACTCTCTTGTTCTTATGGGGAATGTGCCTTTGCAGCAGGAGAAACCTATGGTTTCAGTACGATGGAGCTCCACCCCACAAAGACAGAATTGTTCAGCAATATTTAGATAATACTTTCCCAGAAAAATGGAATTAATGAACCTATTTTCCCAGCCCGGAAAGTCAACAGATCTAATACCCCTCGATTTTCTTATGGAGGGGTTTTAAAAATAAGTCTTTCAAAACATCTTCGCGAGATATTAATTACTTGAAATAAAAAACTATAAACGGTTGTAATGAATTAAACAATGAAATGTTAATAAACGCAGCCCACAAAGAAGTTAGGCGAAGATTAGATATGTGTCTTGAAATGAGAGGAGGTCATATAGAGAATAGGTTGTAATGTGTATGTAGTATGAAGGCGTTTGCTTCATTTTTCAATTTAGTTATTGTTATCATCATCATTTTGTTTTAACTGTATTAAAGAATTATCCTTTTATGTATTCTTAATGAGATGATTCAATCATTTTCCAGCCAACCTTCGATCGCTAATGTGATTTTTAGGTGGCATTTCTTTTGAGATTCTTAGGATGATATTGCTTATAACTTTTAAGCTGAAAGTAATGCAGAAAAAAGTCTCTAATAAAAGGTTATCAGAAAAAAGAGAGCTTTTTAGCAGGAACAAAAATTGGGTATGCTTCTGGAAAAAATATAATTGATGACATCATTAGTCTTCTCTATCCCAAATCCTGAAGATAATACTTTCGATTTAATATGGAGCTTACCTCATCCCATTTAACATCACTTGTCCCAAATTTTATTTATTTTTTTATATTCTCACAGTAGGCCCAGACTATCAAGTTTGAGACACCTTGTACAGTCCTAGAAACTTAATTATCAACTGATGATATAGTGCCACTTTCAAGTTTTATGTGCACGAAGTTATAAGATGAGTGGAATGTGATGTTATTAGTTTTAGTGAGATTCAGTAACAATCTATTCACAGAAAACCAATTATTTACATTATTCAATATTTCCCTGCATTCAGGTGTAACGTTATTAAACAGTAAGCTTGTATCATTTGCGACCAGAGAGAATTGAATCATTTAGAAACGATCAACAAGAATACAAATAAAGAGAACATAACCCAGTATTGAACCCAGCGGAACTCTACATTATATAATTTTCTGAAAACTATAAATAAATTATTGCTTTTAACTAGATGCTGGGTACGTCATCTATATTTCTTATGTGGACGGCAACTGTTCGTCGTCACCACCAATGTTTCTGTTCGCACATATATCAACTTCAACATTGCAACAACTCTCTCTCTCTCTCTCTCTTGTTGGCTCTCATCGGTCATCGTTAGGCCGTAGGGTTAAGAAAAAAGATCTCTAGATGGATCTCTAGCTGATTGCGTCCGTCACATGCAACAGAAGTGAACCTGAATACAGGTGATTTAACAACACGTATAGGCTTAGTTGTTCAATCTCTGTCATCCGACGAAAGGTTAACAATGCGCGAGATGTAAGTGTCTACATCTAGCGGTCACTCCATGCTGGAGTTGGCGGTCTCATAAAAACTGCTTTAATACAATTTGTAGTAAATAATACAATAATTATGTCTCTATAGTTTTGGTAGATAATGGTGACTAAACCCGCATTTTAAATTTTATACAATATGACATTTATTATAAAATATAGTATAAAGTTTTACAATTATTATATTAAAATTTACAACAATCCAATTATTACAATACTATTGCATTTATCACAACAATGAACTTATATGATTGACTATATTTGTAGTTTATTTTACTGCAAAACTTTAAACACAAACTTGTAGAAACTGTTCCACTGGTATTTTATTGAATGACGTAACGATGCACGAATATACCGACTCTACACAAGGCGTCAACGACGGTTATGTAACAGTCGCTGGTGGGATGGCACAAACAACAGGATCTTATCTGACTTCACATCTCCTGCTGCACTGATTGAGGGCGGAGTGAACTTAGGGCAATAATATCTCTTTTGTTTCAACCTAAGCTTAAATTGTTTAGGTCTGTCGTATGATAGACAAATTCAGATAAAATTTGATTATGGCTAATTACCCCATTTAATAGTTATTTACGTTACAAGGCCGGGAAATGGTATATTAAAGTACAAGTCTAGATGTTTACGGACAAGGCGACGAAGGAACCGAGTCAGGAATTTCTAGACGAGTACTTTAATGACATTTCACGGCCGTATATCGTACAACGTTTTATTTCATACTGTGTTGTATTAAAAATTAAATTTTAATGTTTTATTTTACATAACCTGCCTATATGTAGGTGTTAGCGTGGTTTCGATTCTTGTTTTATCGCATAGCTTTTGATTTAGCTTAGTGATGTAAAAACAAAAATAACAAATTTGACAGTTTGTCATCCCGTGCGTATTTTGTGATAATTTTCGTAAAAAATGGAAGAAATCGAGCTAAAATGTGCTGAAGCAACCAGTAAATTAATGCCTACGAAGTCTTCTGCTCGTTATGAGAAGGAATACCAGCTCTTTAACGTGTGGAGAAAAACATATAAGGTGGAAAACGACCTGAATGAGAATATCCTTTTGGCGTACTTCTTGGATATCTCCAAAAAGATGAATCCTGCGACAATGTGGGCAAAATATTCGATGCTCAAGTCTATGCTGATGGTAAAAGAAGTCTTTCTTAAAAAGGCAAGCAGTTGGTCATCAGGCAATCAAATCAAAAGTTGTAACAAGAGAAGAAGTTAATAGATTCATGAAGGAAGCCCCATCAGAAGAGTATCTTTTGATGAAGGTAAACAATTTTAACCTTTTCATTAGTTTTGAATTAAACAATGTGCATCTTGATATAGGTACTCAATGTCAATTAATTACAAAAAATACATTTCTTGGTTTCGTTAGTCGAAATTGCATCAATTTGACAATCAGTTTTAAATCATTTTCTCTATTGTCACAGATAATCGCAATACATTGAAGATTCCTTAGAAAACAAAACAAAAGCAGTAAAGATGATTCAAAATGGAGAAAACTTTATACAGGTTCTTCAGACCAAGCAACAAATTATATCCACCACCACTACCGTGTCTAGTGAAGATTCTGTCCCTAAAGGTATTCCTGCATTTAGCCTGCAAGGAAATTCACATTGCACAGTTACTGTTAATTATAATTATAATTAGTTTTATAGGCTTGATTTTGTAGTTTTAAAGATAAAATCTTTTAAAAATGTGAATATTGTGTTTTTTTAAAGCAGTCTGAGAAGTAAACATTTTCCGGACTGTAATGAGTTATTTCCCGGACTTAAATGAGTCCTGGAAATAACTCATTACAATACAGTATGAAATAAGAATACTTAAAACTATCCTTTACTAATAATTCCATTTTTATAGGATTTTGCACAGTGACTAAAATTTGTTTAAACTAGTTCCTAAAGCACAAAATGAAGGATTGTCATGCAACGACTGCCTTTTAAAATGATTAGTAAGGATCAACTGAATGAAAACATCCATAATATGCGCCTTGAAATGTGCTGGCATAAATTCATCTATCCATGCGTCTCACCACAAAATGGTTGTCGACATGAACATCTTACAGTACAAAGTGTATCGAAGGCGCTGTAAATATTATGATAAATTACTACCTTCACAAAATGCCTAAGTGTGCGGAATTAGTGGAATATGTCTGTTGTAGGGCGATAGTTGGCGTGTACCAGGCGCGGGTTTCTGCGGCTTCGGCAAAGTTGCTACGATTGTTGGAAAACTTCACCATTGAATCGTTCGTGTTTCACATTGATTGTTTACACCTCGCAATAAATGAGTTATTATCATGAAGTTGCACCGGTTTCCACTTAATTTTGTATTATGTGTATGATAAGCTGGTACGTAAAGGAATTTGTAATTACATCGCGACGTACCTGCAGATACACAGACTCACAACAATAATGTTAATAACAAAATTTAATTAACACAGTTGAGCATTTGCAAATTGAAGTTAAAATAATACAGTGTGAGGTATCGAAAACCACCCAGGTCTTCTTCGCAAAAACTAATTGTACCATCGAAAATCTGTTATCCATTTAACTTCATCGCCTTAGGTTCAAGGTCATCCCAATGTCAAAGCAAAAGATAGATATGCAAGTGGGCCAAACTGTGCTACGTTTATATTTTTGGGGTCGTTGAATGCGATTCTGGGGTCCATTTAACCCTACCCCTCGGTTCAAGATCATTTCAAGGTAATATAGATATGCAGATTTATGCAATTAAGGTCGCTGAATCTGGGATTCCTTTAATCCTATCAGGTCATCTTAAATATCATTCCAAGGTCAAATCGAAAGATCAAACCATCATACACATTTTTCGGAAGATGATGCAACAAAATCAAATTAGATGGCACAAGTCTAATAAATGAACATTGCCCATCGATATTTTTAAGAGGAGCATATAAGCCGTCCTTTTTCATAATATACCCCTCCATTCCAGTAGCGCATTCAGTTGTTTGAAAGATACATAGTCAGTTCTTAAAAAAATTATCTACGCACATGGATGGCAAATTTGTGAGGATTTGAAAGCTGTCACTGTTTCGTTGAGGCGTCAATTAGGTTTCACAAAATATCCGTGCTTCTTATGTGAATGAGATAGTAGAGATAGAAAAAACCACTATGTATTAAAAGAATCGTCAAGACAAGTTTCATTTCGCAGAGAAGCATTAGTTGCTCCTCCTAAAGTAATGATTCCAACATTTCACATCAAGTTAGGAGGTATGAAACAATGAGTGAAAGCTCTTTATATTTCAGATGCAAAACTGCGGAAAGGAATTTTCAATGGATATCAGATTCGTAAAATCATAAGAGACGATATTTTCGTCATTAAAATGATAAAGAACAAAAAGCGGCGTGGCTGAGTTGCAAATGGATTATCGAAAATTTCCTGGGAAATCTATAGACAACTGGGTGGCCTGGTTAATCTGAAATTACATTTCTTGGATTCTCATATTAACTATGTCCCACAAAATCTTGGCGCTTTTAGTAAAGAAAAAGGTGAAAAATTTCATCAGGACCTGATGAATGCAGAGCGACATTACCAAGGCAGATGGGGTAAATATATGCTGAGTGATTACTGCTGAATGCTCGCAAGAGATATACCAGAAAGAGGAAGTAAAAGAGGTAGATATCATAAAGAAAGAAAACTGCTTCAGCAGAACGATTCCCCAGTAAATGTATGCCAAATGCAGCTACTTTTACCGCGGTGTTCAGTGGCTGCAAGTATAGAGCAATGCGGGCGTGACACGGAAAATTTGCAACCGAATCGTGTAGGAGCTGGAGATTATATATGTACCATGTAGAGTCCAAGCATTAATACCAAGGGCTTGGACGAGGAGAACCGATACAATAACCACCACGATCTGCTGACGTGGCCACAAAAGTGGACACTATTGATGATTTAGGCAAACATATCATAGCTGCTGCCAATGATTTACGAGTTCAAAACGGACAAAAAGCAGAAACATTTGTGTTAGTTTGTAGAGACTGATTAATATGGGCCCAAATTTTTATTGTTGTAACATCAGATATGTTAAACTATTTTATTAATTAAAACCACAAATTAATTCTATGAATAACTAATAACAGTAGCGGCAAGAGTAGATGAATTTGCTGTATAAAATAGGTGTTATAAAATTTTATTTATTTCATTCATTGGAAATTTCTTTCAATTTCTTGTTAGGTCGCCGATTGCATGCTTTGCCGTGTCAAGTTTTACGGTAGACCAGTTTCTAGTGTATTTTTAAATCATTTGCAAACTGCCCTTTTTGGATTTTTTTTACAAAATTGTATTTGTAAGAGTCCTCTGTACAATCAAAATTCCTTTTTAGATAAGTTTTAAATCACCCTGTATATCAACTGCCTTTCAGGTTCCAGTATCCTGCACTTATATCATCAGTCAGAACTCTGAACGAGTTCAAGGATTCAATTCTGGTAAGGTTGATTCCGGTGATTGGAATAATCAAAATGAACGATTTAGCACAGCTCTAGAAACAATAATTATCAAACTTGAATAAATTATAAATGATCAAAATCGGCCAATAACTTTGAACCAGTTCTACTGTCTCGAATTTCTTGGTCATTTTATGTAAATTAGGAAATTTACTGCAATGTTTATATTATATGCGAATTTATTATTTATTTAAGTACAGCTTAAATAAATATAGAATTTTTTATCAATCCATCACTAAAAATACCCTTATATTAGATTATTTTTTAAACTTTAGGCAATTAATCAGGTTAATTAACCATATGTTCTTCAACGATTTTGTGTAATAGATTTTTTTTATTAAACAGCAATTATGTTAGAATCGTTCAATAGGCAATTACGCCCTAATCCTCTTAATAAGACCTGTAAATATTTCAACAAGTAATAATGGTATTCTTGATTATAAAATTGATTGATTGCTGTTTGTGATAACAGTGAATAAGAAAAATACACATGAGCAGCAAATGAAACTCAATTACCTCAAAATATTTCGTTTTGAATAATATCGTTATTATTGTGATTCATTGTAGCCACACATCATTGTTATACCAACTTCAATCAATGGCAATAGCTATAACTGTATTTTCACAGCTATTACTTTTTCCTTATTGTCACTTAGTGACGGCCTAGAAAGTTAATGTTTCATTAAAATTTTCTATAGATTATTATTCAATACGCTTTCATATAAAGGTTGAAGTTTTGTCATGCGATTATGAGGATCTCTCTGAAGTAGGCTTAAATTCAGTCAGCTGAACCGATGGAGCTAACGAATGAAGGACAGTTGCTAGCGGGTCATACCATAACAACCATAAAACCAACAATAAAACATAAATCTATGGATGGGTCCTAGGAATACTAGCAGGTCCGATTTTACAGAGCCTAATTCGATAAGAATAAGGACAAGTCAAAGATTTCGAGTTAAGGTTAAGAAATGTATATTAATACTACGACTGGCAGCGGCCAGTTACCTAGGCCACCGCCATAAAACAACCCGGAAAAAATATTGTCAAATCTAAAAAATATCCGTAATATATTCTTTCGTTCAACAGTTGTTTCAAAGACAAATTCCTATAAATAAATACCTATTTAACATCCAATAAAGTTTTTGTCCATATACTTGTAAATACAGATACATTTTCCAGTAGTAAATAATGAATACAGTTCACTGATATAGTTGCGGCAAGAATTGATAATTTTTGATAGTTTGTCGCGTTGAAAGAGCGCGACAAAAATCATTTTTTTGAAATTTAATGTAATATACGTATAGTGCAAATATTTAGTGTAGTATATAGTTTTATTATTTTCAGTTGCAGAACTGAAAGAATTATTTATTTGTTTGTATAAAGTAAGTCGTCTGAATTCTTGTCGCAACTATATCTGATGGTAGTGTTTTCAAGGCTTTCACGGCCAGTGTTAGTATTTGATACATAGTGAGTTTCCGGGTTGTTATGTCGTGATCTCGGTAACTGTCTACTACCAGTAACAGAATTAAAGTGAACATCCCTAGCATTAGCTAGGATTCTTTGACCCACCCTGGTTGTTCTCGGGCTAGGCGCTATGGAGAACGCTATCGGCCTGCCCATTTTGACTCTTGCTATTGGTATTGCTATGGTTGGAACCGTACCTCGGATAATGGTGGTTTTCCGAGTCGACCCGTAGCCACCTCTGTAACTGGTCACATCCCATGTTTCTAAATGTTTCGCCGGTCTTCGCTGTAGGCATCTTTAGTGATCACTCCGCAAAAGCTTCGCCCCGATTAAATATGCATATACCTGCTAAAATTAGCCAAAATTATTTAATGGCAAAATAAAACAAACATTTGTTGGAAATTATTAAATGTTCATTAAAAAATTACCATATATTTAAGATTTGTGTTTATTGTTATTTGTTTACAAATAAGAAAGGGATAATTGGTACTTATTGAGTAAATGTATACAAGATATTTGCATAAAGACCGTTTTCCTTTAAAAAATATGTAGTAAATCTTTTAGTTAAAAATCTCTATCCACATTTTGCAATCAACACGAACCTTTCCACTCGTGCAGTTAAGCTTCTTATCAATGAAATAAAGATATGTAAAGTGGCTTGTATTTAAAGCGTTGCTATAAACTCCATAGTTATATACGGCATAGAGGGTGATACAATTATAGGTATTGATGAATAAATAATATAGCTTTTTAAGAAAACACTTACACAGTATTTTTTTGTACATTTGGCATACACAAAAATGTAAATTATTTTTATTGTGTAGGTGTAGATTTAAGTGATTCACTTCAAAATAGTAGCACCAAATATTTATTACAAAATGTTTTCAGAATTTATGGAGAGGTACCATTGACTATGATCAAATAAAACAAGAACTTTGCTCTTCTGAACTGAAGGTAAAGATTACCTCAGAACATATGTTGAAATAAAAAATATATACCGTTTTTACTTATAATATCCCTAGTGCTTAAATTATTACAGCACCCAGACCTACAGCGATGAAGTGGGTAAAGAGAGATAGTCCCTTTCGACCCCGCTCATCCGAGGTCATTATCCAGCCAAGGATATTGGCGCGAAATTATTACAGAGATTGTTATTTATTTTTATTTATACAGTATGCGCCAAAAGTATGGAATAAATTCAATAAAAACGAAACAATTATTTTTTGGAAAAAATCCTCGGACAGGTCAATTTTTAATTTGAAAAATACATATTTTAGCGTAAAATGCGATTTTCAAATGTCATTTGTTTTCGAGTAATAACGTCCTCAATTTTTTTTTAAATGGCAACACCATATTTTTTCCTTGATTCTGAAAGATCGTTTAATTCTCTATCAGACAGTATTAAAATTTTGCCCTCTTACATAGGAAAGTTTTCGAGTAAATGACGATTGAATGTCAGAAAACGTAAATCAATTAAAATAAAACAAAAACGTTATCAAGTTTAGTTTTTGGAATTCCATAGTTCTTTTATGGATCACGTAGGTGAAAATCTTTGCAAAGTGTCATTGCCACACCGACTTTCTAATAAGTATTGTAAGCGACATAGAAATTATTATTCAATTTAAAGTATTATGGCACATTTAACTGTTACTCAAAGAATTGAAATTTTAATTCTTATCGGATGCGGGAATATGACTAAAACTCAGCAGGAAGTTTGCGATTTATTTAATGAAAAATATCCAATTCGCCCTTTCAGCCAATCAACAGTCAGTAAGGTAGAGTCTAAATTTAGAGAAACTGGCAATGTTGTAAATATTCCAAAACCTGGACGTCCAAGCATTAATGAAAATCAGAAACAGAACATTTTGATAAGTATGGTGGATAATCCTCATAATTCTTCACGATTGGTTGCATTAAACAATGACACTAGTCAGAGCACAGTGCTACGTATCTTGAGGAAGGAAAAATATCATCCCTACAAAATTCAACTTGTGCAGGAACTCAATGAAGATAATCCCGATCGCCGCTTACATTTTTGCGAAATTCTAATGGATTTATGTCAAAGAAATAGAAATTTACACCGGCAAATACTTTTTTCAGATGAGGCCACATTTTGTCTGAATGGTGCAGTAAACCGTCAAACTTGCAGATATTGGAGTCGGGAAAATCCTCATTGGATGGCAGAGGCACATACCCAACACCCTCAGAAATTAAATGTGTGGGCTGGAATAGTTGACGACAGAATAGTAGGGCCTTTCTTCTTTGAAGGAACCCTTACAGGACAAAGATATTTAGAGTTTCTAGAAAATGACCCTGTTCCAGCCCTTGCAGTAATTTTTCCTAACGATAATGACCCTGACATTCCTGACGATACCATATGGTTTCAGCAAGACGGTGTACCTCCGCACTATGCGCGCCCTGTACGAGATTTTTTGAACAACTGTTTTCCTGGGAGGTGGATCGGCAGACGCGGACCGATAGAATGGCCTGCAAAATCGCCAGATCTTACACATCTTGACTCTTTTTTATGGGGATACTTGAAGTCAAAAGTGTACATTAATAAACCACGTAATTTAGAAGAACTTCAAAATCGCATTCGGGACGAAATACGCAGAGTTACCCCAGAAATCATTCATAATGTGCAAGAAGAATTTCTTCAGAGACTTGCGCATTGTCAAGAAGTTGGTAGATGGCAATTCGAACATTTAATTTAAGTATAAAATTTAATCAATTGTATTTTATTTTACATACCTCAGAATTGTTACTTTTTTATGGATAAAATTTACGTTTTCTTACATTCAATCGTCATTTACTCGAAAACTTTCCTATGTAAGAGGGCAAAATTTTAGTACTGTCTGATAGAGAATTAAACGATCTTTCAGAATCAAGGAAAAAAATATGGTGTTGCCATTTAAAAAAAATCGATGATGTCATTATTCGAAAACAAATGACATTTGAAAATCGCATTTTACGCTAAAATATGTATTTTTCAAATTAAAAATTGACCTGTCCGAGGATTTATAATTCAATAAATTGACATGAGAAAACAAACTTCTCTTTAAAAACCAATTTTTACACCATTTTTACGATGTTCTTTTTTACTGCTATTACTGCCGTCCCTGCTAGGAGACATTTGTGAGGTATCATTGTTCGTGCGTTTAACTAAGCTGAACGGACTGTTATATTAGTCCGTAGTGTGTGAGGAAAAAAACCGTACAATCCTGGTTTGCGCTATTTGGTCCGTACTGTCCTGTTCACACAAATGGTGCGAAGTCTGTGGGGCCCTTAATGGTTCCTGTATATTAACCAGTCCGCCGCAAACTGCTAGTTCCTCTACCTCACCGAACCACACTTAAAAAGCCTTCACGTCTCGAATGATATCTTTGGAGGAACCTTTGAACATAAAGATGATCTGTAGCCACTGAATTTTGATGTGATTCCCCGTATACCAGTATCATGTCCATAAGTTCTTCGTTTGAGAAATTATGCACCATACTTTTATGATTGCGTGAAAGTAAACTCGAATAGGAGCACAACTGATGCTCTTACAAATACCAACATAACGTCCTGACATGTTTACTTTTTAGTTTCTATAATCATTTATTTTTTTCTCACTATTCGTCTTCAGCTACAATTTGTCAAGTTTATACGTATAGGTTAAGAATCACCCTGTATTTTTACTTAGAGATGTCTAAAAATCTAGTTCAAAAGTTCTACGATTTTATTATAGTCATATTATGTGCTTTTTTCTTTGCAGTCGGGAGTAAGTCAACCTATAAGACCAATAACCAGAAGGGTAGCAGAACTTCCTTCATTAAGATATGGGACAATTGGTGCCAAGACGATTGCCAGTGGCCCCCTAAGGGTTACTGCACGGTATCAAAGCGAAACGCTCCCCAAACGTTCAACCAGGAAATATAATGGTCTCAGTTATTCCTCGGATGATAGCAGCTATAAGCCTGTTCGACCGGTAAGCATTAAATAGGACATTTATGGACAGTAGAATAGTATTGAAATATATATTTTTTAATTTTGACATATAAAGTAACATCTTGTATTATCGAAACAAGTGTCAAAATGTTCTACTTTATGTAACTAGTTACATAAATGAAAACTATTATGAAACTAATTGCAAAAAATAATTAAACAAAATACAACAGGAAAATAATACAATAATTTTTATTTAAGTCAGTAATTTTATAAATAACACTTCATTAATTATTTATTAATAATTATTATTTAATTATAAATATTTACAACGCAGTTGGTACAGTTAAGTAATGTTCAGATAAACGTTAGTGCAAAGGCACTGCAGTTGTACTGTTGTATTGTAATTGTATAGTGTTAAATATTATTTACTCTGTTTACATAAAATTACTGTAGACTTAAGAAGTTGGGGAATTTATCCGCTGTAAGTTGGAGACATGTAAAAACTCAAGATTCTTGACCTACAGAGAGGTTATGTTTACGTTTTGTCAACTACGTCCCTATCTACGGAAATTGTTGGTTTTTATCATTTGCCGAGTAGTAATTAAAAGCCTACCCTAGATAAAATATAAGCCTACAATCTGCAAGAATAGATGGTGTATTTGAATGTTTGGTTAAATCACAGTATACTAGTATACTATGGGTTAAATGAGGCTCCACTAATTTCAGCAAGTCATCAAACACTTTATATAAATTATAGAAATCACCTTGCATGTACTATCTTCGGTTAATAGGTCGCACCCACCATCTCCGAGTTCTTCTTTCCATTTTTTTTGCATGTATAGTTTTTATACATATTGACGCCGCTGCGAATAAGAGCAGCAAAAGTAACTGTTCTAAACCAAACAGTTCTCTTCATCCATTTTTTTTTTAGAAACAAATCAATTCTAAACTAAATATTTAAATTAGAATCTAATTTAAAAACTTAACCTGCAAAAATGTGAATCTTCTGTTTACTGTCAAAAAAGCCGTTTTCTGATTGGTCCTTGTATGATTGTTGGAAAAGGATTGGTAATAGCTAAAATGCTCTTAGCTTCTGCCATACAACTGCAATACAAAGGCATTACTGTTAAGTTTATCTGAACGTTACAAAAGTCACCCGTATTTCTCGCCGTTTTACTTCAGTATCTTTAAATATTTGCAGGTGGGATGAGTTAACATTCCTATTATTTGCTAAACCCTAGATTATTCAGTTATTAAATTTCTAAAATTATTTGTATTTTGTAGAAAACACTGTTTCAAGAATACGGCGTCCTTTTTAATAAGTTTACTGCAGTACCAATGCAACCGTACTAATCTTATGTGAATAAAGCTTTAGTCAAACTAATTCCATTATTTGTTGAACTTGCAGTAATATTCCGTGATATATTATTGGTATTACTCGGTTGTTCAAGAATATCACCCGAAATTGTTTTTTTATTTTCTATAGAATTTTCAACATATCCTTCTGCAACAGAATTTGACTTCCAGCCGCCGTGTTGTTTTATTTTTAAAATATTGGCCTCAGAATCTGAGTAGCCAAAGATCTTCTGAAACAGTGCCCCGTGAATAGTGCACAATTCGGCAAACCAATCATTTGAGCAATCATCTTTGGTAATTGACCAATAGTATTAATTCCTACTGATTGTACACTACATTTACCATTTCTATATCTTACAAAGAATCTGTTGTGTTTAATATTTTCCGGGCGTAGGTTTCTATATCCTGATAATGTCAACGCAGTTTAGTTCTTCTATATCTCCCGGGGTGACTACAAATTCATGAATTACTGCAGTTTTTCTATTTAGAATATTTACTAGAAAATACGTCTCCTCATCTGTAACATCAACACGTAAAAATGTTAATTCTGTCTTCTAAGATGCACACATGCTGCCACAACCAACACAACCTAAAACAAAAATACGAATTAGTAGACTGACAACTAAATTATTAGTTACCTTAATCATTAAAAAATTATTGTCATCCACCCCCGTCAAGAACTTCGCAATATTTACTTTTGAAAAAACGTTTGATTTCTTAGCGTGGTATCCATCAGACTGCCTTTTCAAAAATTCCAACTATTGTATGTTTTAATGTCTATACCTTTTTTTAAAGACAACTCAGTTCTCAATATGGAGTACTGTGTTCATAGCGTAGAAGCCTTCAAATTCTTCTTACCTTCAAAATATGCCAATAGTACTTTCTCATTGACTTGTCTTCTTCTGTTCACGCCATTTCTTAAATTTTTCATCACAGATTAAATATATATAAATAAAAAAAAGATAGGAAACTTGAAATAGAGAATACTATTAGTTATGACTAATGTCGCTTGTAGCGCCCATGTTGATCATATGTCTTTACAAATCTGTGGTCAATGGTCCATGATCAGATTCAGAATTTCATTGTTTGTCAGGACCGGCTTTATCATTAGACTCTACAATAAAATTTTGAAATCTATAACAATGGATAGGTTTCATTCTCTTGCAAATAAAAAAAAACAAAATTACAATTTTGTTTAAATTTATTCATAAAACTATAGGTTTATTAACAAATATTATTATCCTTTTTGAATGTAACAGTTTATTCTTAGTTTTTCAGGCATTTCAAACTATTACGTATATGAGTTGAAATATTAAATTATCGCTCTACAAATGGTAATGATAACAGTTGCAACGGAAAGAACATAGAGTATGAAATTGTAAATAACAGCAAGTTGAAAAAGATCTATATATGCAATGCAGTTAATGAAAATTTGAGTGGTCTTATTTTGAAAATAAAGCTTGAGTCAGTACAATGTTATAATTTGTACGCTTATACAAGAATTTGGTAAGATTATCACAATGGTTGTAGATAAATGCAATGAAGTGTTTTTTTATATTTCACAAAGTTGGTTTCACAGTTATCCTTATTTAAATTTTAATGTAATACTTAAATTTTATTCTGTAACTTTAAGAAAAATTAAGAATTTTGTGAAAACTGAACAATACCTACTTGTTTTTATGCTTTGTCGGAAAATTTTTAACGTTTGTAAACCATCAAGATTCACAAGATATTCCAGTCAACTCTGTTAGAACTGACAAATGACACTTATCATTACTGTTTATGGCCCTTACTATATTTACTACACTGTTATATTACTTTATGTAACAAATTCCCTTTTTTTTCAACATAAGTTATATCTGGTGGAGTTGAACAAAACTTACAGTAAAACCAATATATCACATCCAAAATTAACCTATAAAGTTCCACACGTTGCTAGGCAACGTTGACAATACCATAGAAGATGTACAACTTCAAACAAACTATTCTGGATTTTCAGTGTGGCCATAATGATTTTAAACATATGGCTAACTTTACACTGCTGTTAACGCCGCTCGTAGCACTAGTCACCATTACAAGTGCACCCCCCCCCCCCCCGCTTTGGATTTTTCAGGAATCAGTGAACATACGGTATACGGCATTTCTTTGCGCTTCTTCGATATCGCTCGGTATATCATCAGAATCTGAATGTAAATCACATATTTTTCCTAATAAATGGTAATTGTAACGATCAGCGTCACAGAATAGATCAGCGTCTATTAAATGTCAAGTCAAGTGACAAGAAAATTAAAACTGACGCTGACCTACTAGATAATTGTTATTTAAATTATACTTGTAAATGATCAAAATTAAAAACTTGTATTTCCCATTTTTCGTCAAAATTAGAAAAAATCTTGTATGTAATACGTTATGAAACATGATTTTATGTAACTCGTGCGATGTTGCGGGATCTAGCTTCGCCCGTCCCGCAAACTTGCACTCGTTACATGAAATCATACTTTTCAGAACTGATTACATAAATAGCTATTTTTAACACGCTTATATTAGCTTCACCTGTATGTATGTATGTATGTATGTATGTATGTAACGGAATCTTTCAGCGTAATTTTCACCAATTTCAAGAAGTCTGATCAGCTTGAAAATTTGCACAGGGGTCAAAGACTGATGACAATACAATTATTTAATAACTTTGTTCTAATGTCCTGACTAGGATCATCAGAATAAAAACTATTTAGATTACTTTGCAGGTTAAGTGTATACAATCCATCAGTGTTGTTTCCAAGCAAGCAAGGCAGGGGCAGGGGACTGTAATAGATTCGTGCTCTTGCTTTTCACGTATAGATGGCGACCTGACAGAATTAGTTTTCGGTTTTCGCCTAATTTTAAATTAAAAATTTTTATAAATAAATAAAAATTTGATAATTTATAACAAAATTCAAATAAACATTTTGATTTAAAAAATTTCGAAAAAATACAGAATTCAAAATTAAAAAAAAAATTCTAAATATAAAATTTTGGAGTTTAAAAAAGTTTTGAAATACAAAATTTTGTAAATAATTTTGGATTGTGGAATTACATGATAAAATCAAATTTAAAAAATTTTAGAAATAAATAAAAATTTGATAATTTATAAAAAAATTCAAATAAAAATTTTTGGAAAAAATTTTCAATTGAAAAATTTTAAAATCCAAAAATTTAGAAAAAATTTCGAAAAAGACATTGAATTTTAAAATTTTGAAGAGCGTAAATTTTCAAATTCAAAGAAATTTTGATTTGAAAATTTTGGCAAGAATTTTGAAGAAAGTTTTGATTCTAAAATTTTGTAAAATTAGAAAGAAAAAAAAAGATTTTGATACGAGAACGTTGACAAAAATTTTAATTTGCATATTTTATAGAAACAAACAAAAATGAAAAATGAAACTATAACACAAAGAAAGAGGAGACTAGAGAAAAAAAAATGTATAGAAAAACTATATGAAATGGAAAGGTTACGTAAACATGAATGAAATGAATTTAGATTTATTGTCAAATATAAGATATTTTAAAAATTAAGGCTCTTAATTATAATTACTTTTGTTATTGTTTTGAGACTAAAAATTAAGAAAATAAATTATAGTTTAAAAAAACTAAAAAAACACGCTTTAATAGTAAACCGAACTAAAAAGTAGAAAATAATTTTGAAGTATCAAGAGTTTGTTACAGCAATAGAAAATTCCGACAATCAATTACGACTAATTAATTGGGAATAAGATTAAATTAGAAATTAAATTATTAATAAAATAATTCAATTATAGTAAAAAAAAGCGTGGGGTGCTTGATATTAAATGTTACCATTATTTCAGTAGTGCAGCTATTTATAAAAATAAAGTCATTATGAAAATATAGTAAATTGCACCCCACGCTTTTTTTTACTATAATTGAATTATTTTATTAATAATTTAATTTCTAATTTAATCTTATTCCCAATTAATTAGTCGTAATTGATTGTCGGAATTTTCTATTGCTGTAACAAACTCTTGATACTTCAAAATTATTTTCTACTTTTTAGTTCGGTTTACTATTAAAGCGTGTTTTTTTAGTTTTTTTAAACTATAATTTATTTTGTATCAAATTACAGATGAATATATTTTTCTTGTAAAAGACCATTTATATCATACATTATATTACCAGAATAAAGTTATTTCCATATCTTAAATTTAAAAAAAAAGAAATGGTGACAATTTCCCCAAAAATTTTGAATGAGGGTGGTGGGTTAGGATATTATACAGAATGATTTTGAAAGTGGGACAGTAATTTTAGTATACGTCTAGTTATGTGAAGAACAAGTGCAAAGAACAAGCAAAAAATAGTCTAATAAAATGTTATTAAGTATTAAAATCATTATTAACTTCCTATTTTTTCATCTTAAAATTATGTAATACGGTCCTGTACATCGTTCTGTAAATGTTCAAAATTGTATCCCCTTCCGGCAGTTTGCCTGTATCCCGGATTCGTTGTGTAAAATAAGCAAATCGTCGGGCAGAGGGATGATATAAGAAATATCTGTGCGTTTCGTCGAATTTTGATTACACTCTCCATACACTATAATATTGCCTTGTTAAGCATAGAAGTTGTAACTGACAAATTCTTCATTCTGAGATACTGCCTGTATTGGGTAATTTGCTGTGCCATCAAATCTTAAATTTTTAATAAAAATATTATTTAACATACTATATGAGTCATTCCATATAAAATAGCCTGAAAATAAAAAAAATTGTTGCCGACCCATTTTAGATTTTGGTGTAACTTTGAAAAACTCTACTCTAGGGTCCCAAACAACAAAATTTACACGAGTTTAATTGTTACAAGCGCTTGTTTTCACCTATTTAAATAAAGACTTAAAAATTGCTATTTTTAAGCTTTATTAATTTTTGCTGTCAAATTTGTCTGTTTGAAGATATTTGAATGATCAAGACGGAATTCAGAGTGGGAAAGATAATAGTTTCAGTGTAAATGAAGATAATTGGCTCAAACGATACCTTTGAATAGTAGCAGCGTGCTGACAATGGATGTTTTTTACTCATTTTTCGTGAATTTCAATCGACTCTATCTTAACTGTTGAGAGTTAAAAATTCATGCTACGCGGGAATTAAGTATACATATCATAGACAAAATTCAGCCACAAGTTGACCTGAGTAGCCCACTCTTTATAGAAGAAAACTTGCTTGAAGTTTTGAAATTTTTAAAAATCCCAATATTCAGGCTATGAAACGAGTGTGTTGACTGCGAGATAAAAATCTGATACTCACAGAATCTACTGTTCTTACCTTCAACTTTAAATGACTATATCACTTGCTTTGATATTTTCATGTTTAGTGCATGTACGAGCCGTTTTTTTACAGCAAGCCTTAATTATATTGCTGTTCAGAATGAATTTGACAGTTACTGTACTAATATAAGAAAAATAAGGAGTGTTATCTTGCAACTTATTTAATGTTTATACTGTTTTTTGCTTGTAAAATATTTGTCATATTCTGTTGATTTGCATGTTTTTGTTTGTTTTATATTTATGTTTTTCTTTTCCTACCCTATAATTGGAACTTCTGTCTGAGTAGTGTATTTTAAATGAATGAATGAATGAATGGATGGATGGATAGATGGATGGATGGATGGATGGATGGATGAATGAATGAATGAATGAATGAATGAATGAATGAATGATTGAATGAATGAACGAATGAATGAATGAATGAATGAATGAATGAATGAATGAATGAACGAATGAACAAATGAATGAATGAATGAATGAATGAATGAATGAATGAATGAATGAATGAATGAATGAATGAATGAATGAATGAATGAATGAATGAATGAATGAATGAATGAATGAATGAATGAATGAATGAATGAATGAATGAATGAAATAATACCACGTATTAGGAAGGCCTAATACAGACAAAATCGGAAAAATTACTCGATTTTTTAGAAGAGAAACAAATCAACCTATAACTCCCGGTAATACGATGCTCCTGGTACGTTCGAGCGTCGAAGCAGGCCGGCACCGCGTTGATTCAGAAGCTGTAAATGAATCAAGGTCGCCAGCTGTCAGTAACAACAACTGAAAAGGAGTTTAAATGATGTAAAAATATATTTTTTTCAACTTAAATATGTATTTAACATGTTTCTAAATCGCGTATTTGTATAAGTTTTTCCTATCTTCTCTTAAACAAATTTCGAAGAAAATCTGCAGCAATTTGAAGCAGATATAATGCGTATAGTGACACTAGCCTAGACTACGGCAAGCGTTAAGGTTAGCCAGACATAAAAATCTATCCGATGCTCAATCTATCCTTGGTGTTGGAAATCGAAGCCTTTGGACAAGCATCTAGAAACGGTTAAGGTAGGACAAGGCGAATTAGGGTTCAGACTGAAGAACAACGAGGAGTTCAAAAGAATTTGTGAACAGTATGTAAGATTGATTGGATAACTTTTATAAAGAAAGAGACTGTGCAGATTTCACCATGTACAGGAGAGGAAGACCCATTCAGTGTTGTAACTGTCAAGCAAAGGGAGATCTCAGGAATCAATGCAATAAAAAATACCAGCAAAACATGTCCCTCTTTAATCTAAAATCGACGGGTCTGAGCGTTATTCTGCAATCTTGACGCAGTTCCTGGAAATGGCTCTGTTTCGTTTTCATTTGGCCGCCCTGTATATTAATCACGTTAATGCACCCCTTAAATAAGGCAATAATTACATCCGCACCATCTTCTCATTATTAAGGAAATTAATATCATCAGGTTCTGTATAAATATTCAGCTAATTCAACAATTAATTAGGTGATGTCATTATAACAACACGCTTAGCGTTAAAATGTTTATATTGAAATCAGATTGTATACACATCAACACGTCCATGGTTTTAACGGTTGCATCATAGAAATGTTAAGGTGTGCCAGTGAAAATATATACACGTCTGAATTAGTGCAGACTTTTATTTGTTCTGCAATGACCTACCTAAATGTATATATTTATTTCTAAGCTTAATCCAGTTATTTACAGCTTCTTTATTAGTGTCAGTTTTGATCATTTTGAATAACTGTTTGTCAGATAATGACTTAATAAAATAAAAAAACTATCTACGTATAACAGCACACTACAATAACTGTCTTGGTATGTTGTTATGTATTCAGAAATTACTTGAAAGTGTTTATTGAAAGTCTATATTAAGATTTTTAACATTTAATTACTAACAAAGATTTTAAGACATAGTAGAGCAGATTAAAACATAAAAATATAAGATAGAATAGTAACAAATTTTAGGTCTCAATACCGGTTTTGCATCCTTAAAAGGCTTTAAAATAGCTTCATACAATACATAATCTTAATAACAACAAAAGATTTACCACCTCTGTTGAATCAACTACGAATTTTATTCTACATGTTTAAAAATTTTGGTACCTAGACGTCCGAAATTTAATTATTTCATGGCGAGAACTATGGTGACCTTAACAAATTTTCTGTATAGGAAATTATGATCCTTGTAGTAAACTAATTTATGTACAACAAATATCGTTATTCGTTTATTGCCTTGAAATCACAGTTGATGCAAAGCTAAATATCCTATGGGCAGTGCCACAGGACTGTTGGTACAACCTGAAAAATGAAATCAAAAGTGGTCATGTGTATATACACTGCCATTGTAAGATCAATTTTAGTCTATGGGACCATCTTCTGGTGGTCAAATGTCCAGCAGGCGACAGCTAAACAAAACCTCATCCAGGTACAACTGGAGCTATGTGAACTATACCCACCATAGCAATGGAGATAATGCTATGTCTGTCATCTTTGAATATTTATCTAAAAAGAGTGGCTACGTCTCAATAATTAAGTCATTAAACCAGATATAGGATGCGGAGAAGTTAGGAGTCGTCTGGGAAATGGAATCGTTAGGAAGATGCCCCTTCGGCAAGCACTGACAGTATTTCTTCCAAGTTTGCGTTTGACATACCCTGCACAGACTCGTGAGGAATGAGGAGGAAACCGTCAAGGAGGGTGTTACCAACATCTTCACAGATGCATCAAAAGAAAGAAGGTGCAGGATGTGGGTTATGCCTAGGTCCCTACATGTCCCATATCAGTGGGCAATGGTTAGGCATGCTACCGTAGTACAAACGGAATTAACAGGTATAACCATAGCCGCCAAAAAAATTGCCCGTGGACTTACAATGAGCAAAACTATCAGAATCTACACAGATAGTAGACAATCACTATTGATCCTACGTAATCATAAGATAAAGACTAGATCGGCATCGGAATGTCATCAGGCACTGGTATTGATCTCAGCCGATAACAGCATATCTGTATGCTGAATCAAAGAATACGAGTGGTGCAATGGCAACAGAGAAGTTGAAAAGTTGGACGAGAGTCCATATGGTCCCAATATTTTTGGATCTGGTCCCTCCAGTATGCTTCCGTTGTCAGCATTTATTGAAATTATTAAGAGTCAAAAAGTATCTGGACACATCTAGAACAAATCTTCGCCTAATAACGGGTATTCAAACTGGACAATGTTGGCTAAGGAAACACCTTTACTACATGAGTGTGAAACACCTCTTTGTGGGGGTTACGAATAGGAAGACGAGTCAATATTTCATGCACTCTGTGAGTGGACTGTCATCGCGTCTACATGAAAATTCGTGTTAGGAGAACGATGTCTTTCTATGGTCTACATTAGAGAGATCCTCCTAAGCAACGTCACCACCTTTTTCTAGGTTGGTTAGCGGCTCAGGCGGATTGATCTCGTAATGAAAGGAAATACGAGGGATCTAAGAGCTGTAGCCAGTATAGATTCCAGATTCAAAATGATCTAAAGTTATTGAGTTTATAAGCTATGCTACCAAACCAATTTAGAACAAGGCTAACCTGTAGCCACAAATTTTGACGGTCAGTATGCGATGAAACGATAGCACTGATAGCAGTGACATTCTTCTTCAACTCTTGTTGAAACATGCTTTAGAATCTTTTTTAATTTCTTCATATACGAAAAGTAATTAATCCACACATTTTTGTCTTTTGAAAATAACATCCCATGGTCGGTTTTCTAACGCTTCAATTTAACAGTAATCTGTGAAAAATCTTTAGTAAAGTAAGATAATTAAGCCTATGGTTCCTCACTTGAATAAATAAATTATCCGTAACTCGACCTTCTTGTATAAGTTAATGTGTTTGTTAACACACTGAACGCTGTTGTAGAATTTATCATGTGTATGCAACATCTTTATCTACTGGATGTAGAATATCTGGCTTTCTATTGGAACAAAGAATATTCTCAAACAATTTGCAAAAAATATTTTGTACTTGCCACAAATTATTGTACCACATTGCATACCATTTTGAGAAGCAACTTGAATAGTTGAATAGTATGGTAATTCCAAATAATTTCGTGCCGAAGCAACGAGTGAGTCAAATGACATTAAAAAGTGGTGTCACGTACGACCTCTCATGCTTCTGCACATGAAATATAATCTACATAAAGGACAACTATTACTGTTACTTGATTACTGATATCTGAACTAGATACACTTTTGGAATGCACAAAATATTTGTAATTACGAAATGTATAGAAACTGTGTGTGCTTCGCTATCAAACAAACAATCATGTCCTCAAAATACATATTTTATCCCCCTTTAATTTGATTAAAGAGTCATAATATCAGAATTGCTTTTAAAATAGAACTGAGCTTAGTTATAATTAAGTCATTACAACATTATTATAATACCGACCCTGATGGAATTCTGCGTGAATGTGGTTTTGCGGTGCTATATTTCAGGGTACCTAGATACTGACATTCGATTGGAAATAAGTTGTAAACAATAAAAATTGTTAATTTAGTTACAAATTTGCTAAATGGGGCTATTTAAGATGCATTTAGGACAAATAAACTTGTTTAATATTTGATTAACCGAAAAGCTTGGCATCTTGAAAAAATTTTTAAAAATGACAATTATTAAAAAAAAAAAAGAAAAATGTAGTTTTATGACTCGTAACGTCTTAAGGAAACAACATTGCTTTAAGTAGCTAGATCAATTTAATCTACGCAAGTGTAGTTTTTTTAAAAAATAAACTAATCAAGATCATGTGCTATCGGTCATTCGTTACTCCATGGCGGACTGAAAAGCCACAGCCACGTAGCGTTCTACATCGCAATAGATACCATTGAAAACTATCGACCTCTATCGCGTTCGGCGAGAACGATATTTTGCAGACACGAATTCCAAAAAACAACAACTCAACTGAATCATGAAAAAATTATAGCAAACAGCTCCATGGTCCCTTCTGTTGGGTAAATCAGACTTAATACAGTTAGGGTTATTTATTCATCAGTTATCTCACCTATGGCATACTGATGAGAGCTAATAAGCTTGAAACCGGTATATGTCTGTTGGGCTGCTGACGAGTGACTTCAGTTTTTTGCTATAGGTGTAATTCAATGCTAGTTGGGACATTAGCCCGCAGAGTTTTTCTTTCCTGGAATTCCGTGTTTGTAATTTAAGTCAAATTACATTTATCTTACTGTTTCAAAATGTTTGTTTTTGCTCGAAATATCAGACCGATTTCACAAATTACATCAATTTTCGTCGTTAGATATATTTTTAAAGAAAGTTTACAAATTCTAATTTATGGTTTACAAATATTTATGAATGTTTCTATATCCTCCCTCGCTATTCCTCCTCCGCTTCCCCTCTCTTGCAAAAAAAATCCCCACCTAGTAGCTTGAAGCGCTTATTATTTAATAGCTGATACAGCACAGTAATACTATTGTTTGTTAGTTTTCTTGTACCTACTTCGATTTAGATCAGAAACAGTGGTGTGACTTTTCCAATATTATTTGTATAGTATAGTTATACTAAATATCTGAATGGATATTTTTGCGTAGGTCGTTAATTATGTAAAAGCTGTAAGAGACACTTTATAAAAATAGATCTCCAATAACTAGGTTAAGGTTAAAAGTTGGCATTTCCTAGAAATAAAAGCGATGTGTGTCTATTTATATTTACTTAAATTTATTTTTATCATTTTATTGCTTCACTTGATTTAATTAATTTCATTACAAAATAGAGCTCTAAAACTTTATTTTAAATTGAGCCGTAATTATATTAAAATGGTTTCTCTAACGAGGCTGGAATAATGACAATAATGAAGTATATAGTTTTCATTTTATTCTTGTCCATATATCTAAATATAGTAAAATTTGTAATCAAAAGTTCCTGTGCCAAGAAAAAATAGCCTCCATTTTTTAATGTTAGGTTTATTTATCTAGCACCTGTATGAGAATCTTATTTATAAATATTTATTTAAAGACATTACAACTTTGCAGTTTCAAAGCTTTGAAAATGTTTAACAACAAATTTGCGTTGGCCTTATCAAATATGAATTCTAAGAAATCCGCAAGAAAAGAAATTAGGTATGAAAAAAAATGTAAATTTCTATTTTGTCTTATACAAGGTGTTTCCTAATAGTGTGCAGAAAATCCAGTGGAGTATTCTATGGTTAAAATTAAGGCAATTAGATATAGGGTTTCCATAGTTGAAAAAAAATCATCTATACTTCTTGAAATATTTTTGACAAGTTGGGCATATTTTTTTAGAATACTGATAGGTATGCAACATAAAGTTTGTAGTTTACATAATGTACCAGTAGTGGGATTATGGGTATTATCATGACTTTTTTCACAAGAAAAAAATTTCATCCTGTGTGATGACTAAATTGGTTTTCATATTCTTCATTGCATTCTCATAATAACAAAATTCTTCAAAGAAAATAATGACATTTGTTAAGGTCTGGCGAACGTGGTGGACAATTTTGAGGACAATTATTTCCTTGTCCTAACCATTTATTTGGAAACTTAAAATTCAAAAAGTCTCTAACAGTAGCACTAAATTAACGCGGTGCCCCATTATCAAGAGGTCTTTATAATACAGGTGCTTCCTTAGCCAACAGTGTCCAGTTTGAATACCTGTCACATTCACCCCAGTCATAGCCAGGTACGTTTTAGCTGGGGTATTCTAGGAATTCCTTAACAAATTGACAGCTATTTATTTCATCCCACCTTATTCTGAATTCTTTGTGGGTATTCTTAATAATTTCAACGAAAGCTGACAGCGGAAGCATACGGGAGGTGCTATGTTGCTAAGATATCGAGACCAGAGGCACTCCTAGCCAGTTTATCAGCTATTTTATTGCTCATGTTACTTTATCTAGCATGCAGATCATAGTATACTAATCACATAATATATTGTGATACAGATATACTGTTGTCGGTTGAGGCTACTTCCAGTGTTTAGTGGTATTCCCATGCTGATCTAGTTGTTATCTTATAACGTAAGATCAGTAGTGATTGTCTACTACTATGCAGATTCTTTTGGTTTTGCCCGTTGTTTGCCCATGGACAATTTCCTTTTTGGCTATGGTCCTGCTAGTTCCGTTTGCACCGTTTAATCTGAGATAGATTCCACATCACATACTTCTTTTCTTTTTGAATCGCCTGTAAAGATGTTGATTACATTCTCGTGGGCGGTCTCTTCATTCCTGATAATTACCGTGTAGGGTCTGTCAAACGCAAACTTAAGAGAAATACTCAGTCAATATCTGCCTATAGAAGGGGAATCCTTCTGACGACCCCGTCTCACAAGCGGCTTCTAACTTCTTCACATCCTGAACTAGTATAATACTAATATTCTTGAGGCCAAGCATAGTTGTCACATTTTTTTTAGGCAAATATCTAAAGTGGCATACATAGCGTTACCTTCATTGCTATGGTGGACGTATTTCGCATAGCTCTAGTAGTGCTCAAGCAGGCAATTCTTTATACCTTATTGAGCTTTTGTTTAAGACCACCAGACGATAGCCCCGTAGGCTAACATTGATCTCACAATGGCAGTGTATATCCACATCGCCGCTTTTGGTTTCATTCCCCATAGGATATGTACGTCTTTTTTAGTCTTCTCTACAAATGAAAATTCCGTGTTAGCTTTGTATCAAGTGCGATGCCAAGGTATTTCATATCCGATGCAAAGCAAAGTTTATGAGAGCTGGTGCCCTTATAACCCCATTTTCCTCTTCCTTGTGAAGAGAACCATTTCTGTTGGCGGTGACAGACAAAGTATGGTACTCACATCACATTTCAATCGTTCTTATAGCCATTTGCATTCTTTGGCACAAGATCCCTTCGAACTTTCCGCTAATATACATACACATAAGTCATTACAAAGTTTTTTGCAGAGAAATGGAGAAGGGAGAATCAGTGTAAAGTGCGCAAACTTGCTAATAATGGAGGATGTCATTTTAAAGGTTTTAGATATGAGGGGCATTAGCAATATATTACAATTATTACTAGGTCGATTTTAAAATCTCTAATTAGAAAAGTACATAACTACATTAAATTTTAATACGAAATGAAAAATTAACTAAAAAATAGGTACTATTGTCATGTTCGATATTTTTCATATTTTTCTATATATATATATATATATATATATATATATATATTGATTACATAATAAAAATCTTAACAATGTTCAAAATATTTTAATTTGAAAAGCTTAATATAGGATCGAAAATCCTAGGAGTTAATTTTCATGCACAAAAAATATATTGTTATGTAATATGACATTACACATTTCAATATTGTATATAGCTCTCAGATTTAGTTCTCACGCGATACAATCTATGTGTAAAGATATTTATGTTTGATTGTAAAAACAATAAGTGAAATATAAGTAACGTATTAATATTTGAACATCAGTTATTAAGCAAAAAAATAATATAAACTATTTCCCTTATAAACCTGAATATTTTTGGACCTAAATTTTTAACGGTATCTATAGTACTGTTAGATGATCAAAATTAAAATTTTTTAAACTGAATTTTATAATTTCGAACTATTTGAGGCTTTCATAAAATAACTAATGATGAGTTGAATAATCTAATAATTTACAAGAGTAGGTACTGTAAAATAAACTGTTAGATGATTCAAGTGTGCCAAAAATTAGACACTGATTCAGTGGTTTAGCGTTTGCCTACTGAATATACTAGGACAGAAAACTTTTACATCTTTTCAGTCACATGTGTTATATTGTTTAAAATTAGATTATTTCTTCTGAAAAAAAAAAAAAAAAATTCGTGGTGAATAATCACTTACTGTCACTGAAAAAATTCTCCACTTTGAGGGCATCATTTACTATTTTAGAATGCATTGATAAATAATTAATAATAAAAATTTCACAGTGACATACTCTGAAAACTTTCCATATACCAAATTTAGTTTTTGTTGCAAATCTTTTGCCTCATCATAAACTGTGTTAAGGTAACCATATACGAGCGGGCTTGCCGAAAGGCCAGCTTTGCGACCATTTGCACTAAAGCTGTACCCTCGGCTACGGTATACGCGTTATGTTTTAATCGCTGGGTATTATTCAAGTTTTATTAAACTAATGTTGTATAAAATATGGGAATATGATCCTGCTTTAATAAGAGTGACAATTATTGCTCAGAAGGCTACGGAATATGTTAACCAGACTGTTTTTCCTCGTTCTAACCGTCGGCCTGCGCGAGCGCACAATGTGTGCGCTCGCACACATACGTGTATCCACTTCTCACACAACCGTGTAACGGTTCGACTTGCATGCGAGAAGGCAAATCGAAAGGTAAAATTTCTAGCACTGGAAGTCGGAAAGTTCAGAACGAAATGAAGAAGAACCAAGTCTGAGCACCAAACATCTATTTTTGGAACTTTGTCAGATTGAACCATTTGACTGTATACTCTTTTGTAGCTACAGTTGCGGCAAGAATTCAGACGACTTAAGTCATACGAACAAATGAATAATTCACTATACGTTCATCAAATTATTTAAGAAACTGCAACTGAAAAGAATAAAACATACTGCAGTAAATGTTTGTACCAGATATTGCAACTAAATTTAAAAAAATTATAGTTTTTAACGCGACTAAATATACAAAATTATGTTGACAATAAAAACATTTACGTAACGTCAACCATGACGTAAGACGTCTAAATTCTTACCGCAACTATAATGATAATGATAGTACTTATCATTGTTAACTCATTGCTAAGGGGAGTTTCAGTATACAATAAAACATTTAAATTACACTGTAAAAAAAGTTACTGTGTAAGCGAGATTTTCCAGTGTGTAATTTAGGATGTGTAAAAATTCCGTGTTAATAGTTTTACACATTATGGCTTTTTTGTACGTTTTACACAAAATGTGTTAAAATTACTAGTATTATAATAAAATATACTGAATTTGTGTAATATTTACCAGTTGCGTGTTAAAAGTACACCATTTTGTATAAACTTAACACGCACACAACTTAATTGTGTTCTATATCCCTACTCCTGATTGGTTGAGCACAACTGCGCAGCTGCAGTATATCAGCTGATCCAACACACGTCACTACGTCATATTGGTCATATAGCGGTGTTGTGTACAGTTACCTCAAGTTCACTGTGTTCAAATGGAGCATATTTAAATTTAAATTGAGGTTTATTCAAGGAAAATGGTAAGTACTTACCTAACTATAACAAATATTACTGATAATTGTAATAAAGCTAAAACTAGTTAGAATATAACTGTTAAAAATATTAGGAGTTTACTCTGAGGTTTTAGATTACTCTGTAATCTAACTTTTTTGTAACTTTAGAGAAAGAAAATTATATGTTCAGATCACTACCAGTTAATTTTCGTAAAATCATATTATGTAGTGCCTAAATACGTCTTTGTTTGTTGTTTCATTGTTTATGATTTACTAGAACATTATTAGTCCCTTATTAGAATATGTACTATTATACTGTTAATTTTAATACATACATATTTTGTTAGCAGACTTGGTTGTTGTTCATTTGAACTGAATTTTAATTTTTAAATAAAATCGTAAAAAGTAAAATATCTTTTATTTTATAATTACACCATAATTCTGAAAATTCTATATATATATTGATACGGAACCTCACCTACCTTGTTAATTATGTTATGTAATTTTTAACACATATATTCTGCCGTTTAACGGAACATTCCAGACTATATTCAATGCATTCTCGACGATAGGTAGAACCTCTACAAAATGTCAAAATAAAAGTAGATATTTCAAAAATTATATTTATTAAAAATTATTTCGAAAGTAAACAGGAACATAATTAACAAATTAAAAAGATAAGTGAGTCTTCCATATCTATACCTATTATAAAATAAAATTAACATGTTAATGTGTAAAGCCTATACCTTCAATGATACAAATAACACAGAAATGTGTAAAAGTTACACATGACATTTGTTATATTAACACAATGAATTGTGTTAAACCTTTAACACATTGCTACATACAGAGAAATGTGTAAAAATATACAGAATTCCGTGTGGACCTTGATTAACACAGTATTGTGTTCTTTTGTGTTAAAATGTGTAATTTTTTTTTACAGTGTATATTATCTCAGAAACGACTGTTCGAAGCGACACCTACTAGGTATATCTTTTTTGGACCAAAGATTCCAATGAACAAAAATTTTAACTAGAAATTTAATATACCGAGGCACAAAGAAGTTATAGAGCTTTAGATGCACCTAGGTGAAGTGCTGCTGGTGGCGCGCTCTGCAATGTACAACAAAATTGTGATCAGATCTCGATTTTCCATCCCTATTTTGAAGGACTTTTGTCCTTGTAGAACAAATTGTGTACATTATTGTATGAAACTGACACGTGCACCCACTTCAACAAGGAAGAAAGTGGGAGGAGAATGTGTTAGGCATTTCTTGGGAAACATGACGCCCTGGACAATGTTTAGAGGACGCTGTACAGGGTGATTTTATTTTACATTCTAAAATGATGAGAATAAAATATGTATTATAAATAATATAAATAATTGTATTTTGTATATTTATTTTGTCTCAGAAGCCTTTAATTTTCGAAATATAATTAAAGATTACGAAAATTGTAACAGGCAGATATCTCAGACGTTTAACGTATACCAACAAGCATGGTAGTACTACCACTAGATGTAATTCTTTGTGTTATTTAAATATTTATATATATACAGGGCGAGTCAGTCATAATGTCATTAATTTTAGCCACGTATTCGGGAGGCCTAATAAGAGTAGAAAATCGAAAAAAAAATTTTTACTCGACTTTTAGAAAAATAAACAAATCACCCTATAAAAATCAGTAACACGACGCTTCTGGTGCGTTATGAACTTTCTGAGGACGGACCCATACGACCGGATTAAACATGTGTATGCCACATCATGTTTACATACATAATATTGTCTAACACATCAGCGTGTTATTCAAATTTACCCGCATTTCCCGCATTTCTTTCCCCCCAAATTTGTAGATCACGCCACACATTTGGAGAAGAGATGGAGATAATAGTGAGAATACAAGCACTAAGCAGTAGGTTGTTTATTTCGGTCTCGCGTATTCATCGTAAATGCATAATTTTACAAATTCCGAATATGCGGAAATGGTAGTGTTATATGGAGAATGTTTACGAAATGCGACTGACCCTAATTTTATTAATAAAGTGCTATGGACGGATGTGTGCGGTGAACAGGTTAGTACCGTAGTATTTAAAAAACAATAAATTTCTAGGCTAGATGTACGTAACTACAAACTGAATTGATTGTGCTTACGAGTAATACTAAAAATTCATATTTATTTGTAAAACGTAGTGAAAACGTAATATCAAAATTATTAAACTGCAATAACTTAACATTCGAAAACATTTATTTATTATCTACATTTGTTTTTATTAACAAATAAATCAATATTTAAGGAAAATTCATTCATGTATCTAGATTATAAAAAAATAGTTTTACTCCTTGTCGTTAAATAACAGTAAAAAACTAGGTAACTAGGTTATTGACCTAATAATACGGTAGGTCAAGGTTCACTCTCGATAACTTAGATTAGCGGCGTGCCATTTCGGTCTTGGACAGTTTTCTGTCGACAACACGAAGGTTTTTTATTATTTAGTATTTAAACACGAAACACTTTTCAGCTTCTCTTAATAATTTACCGATTGGATATAGGTTTTTTATGTAATGTACGTAAATAGTTTATTACTAGGTTTATTATTAGACACGTTGGAGTTTTGTTGCAGTTATAACAGCTACATTTGCTCAGAGAAAAATCCAGACGCTACTTGTCGGTTTAGCTTTCAGAGGCGATTTGTTGTCAACGTATGGACAGGAGTGTACGGGTATCGTTTGATTGGGCCGTATTTTCTACCGGAAAAACTGAGTGGACCGAGTTACTTGCAATTTTTAATAGAATTATTTGATTATTATTATTTGATTTCATTGGATCTTAACATTTTAAATTATTATTGGCTAAAGTTGAACTGAACAAGAAAAAAATGATATTCTAAAATAGTCAGTGCAACCGTTTATTTGTGATGTCTAAAACCTAGGTAGGTAGGTACGAGAAAAATATTTCAACATGACAACATTGCATCAGATCGACATCGAGTTGAGCTGTAAACGACCAAGGCTGTGAGCGGTCAGTGACAGTCTGAAAAGGGGGTTTAAATAATGATTTGAAAATATTTTTTTTTCGGCGTAAATATGCATGTAGATTTTTTTTTTAATCGCGTATTCGCATTATACTCAATATTCCCTATCTTCTCTTAAAATTAATGACACTATGACTGACTCACCCTGTATAAACATGTGTGTGGAATTATTTATATTACGAGATACACGATGTGGAAAATCTTTAACGGTCAGTGCTGCATTCTCTCGAAACAGAGTTAATTTATTTAGATAGTAAAGATCTACATTTCTAGTGTAATGTCAGTTTGTATTTGAAGCCAGTATCATCTTAGACGTCAGCTAGATAACATTTTCTTCATAAAAAAAATATATGTTTTTAATATTTTTAAACATAATAATGTACAACAAAAAATGTTCTTGTCATCAATCATGTAGTTAGCGGACTTGAAGAAAGAAGGTATGTAACTTTCAAGTTGTTAGATTTGAGTAAAACTTTCGATTGTGTTTCGCATGAGATCTTATTAACTAAATTGTCTTATTATGGGTTCTCGATAGATAGTGTATCTTTGTTATCTTCTTATTTAATCTGTAGATATCAGTATGTAGTTTATCGTGGTAAAAATCAAGTACTCTAGAAATCAAACATGGGGTTCCACAAGGTTCAGTCTTGGGTCGATTATTTTTCTTAATTTATATAAACGACTTACCTAAAATATTTGATAATAGTCTATGTATACTATTCGCTGATGATACCAGTGTAAGTTCAGCAAATTGGGATCTGTGTTGCTGAACGATATACATCTGACATGCACTCGCAAATCGATTGACCATAAATGTGACAAAGACAGAATCTATGATCTATAGTCTTAGCAGCCTTAATAGCATAGATGATCCGGAAAGTGTTAACCCAACTAATATTTAAGCCTAATAGACTACTACACAAGAAAAATATCATAGAATTGATCAAGGTTTACTACTTTCCACCAGAAAAATAGTCTTCAATGTTAGAAAATCTTATAATACCAAAATTTTAGTCAAAAATTTGTTAACTAAGAGGAATATAATGAATGAATAGTCAAAATGAAATATATGTCATATATTGTTTACATATTCTATGTTTTCAAATGGTAACATTCCAATAACGTGTAAAACGAAGTTATAGTTTACTTAATTTCGCCTTGAAATCTGTCTTCAATATTCAACAATTTGTTTAATTTTTACAATAGGTAAATATTTACATATTTATTATGAAATTGTAATTGTAACTTATTTTGTCTTCAACTAGTAGTTAAAAATAAGGTAATAACTAGTTATTTTGCCATATTAAGTTCTATTTTTATTACAATATAAACCTATTTTCAACTCTGTTGATAACTTTTAAAGAATATTTGACCATTTCAGTTAACCTAATAGAAATATTGTTCTATATTATGGTACAAATTTACTTGTTAATATTACTTCGACGTAAGTGTGTCTTATAAAGGTTTCTTGTTATATGTATTCCGACAGATCTCCATGTAATAGGGCGTAGAAATTGTTTTGTGTTTTAGCGACCTGCAGTGAAAACCAATTTGTGTTAAATGGGTAAATCAAAAGATGAAGCCCTACACAATATTACAGAGTTGTAAAAAACGAATAAAGAAATAATTATTATATTCATATTTTGCCATCAGAATTTAAGCCAACGCTGCATTATGTAAATCAATCTAATGATAATATATCGATAAACACTTCATATACAGTATGCGCCAAAAGTATGGAATAAATTCAATAAAAACGAAACAATTATTTTTTTGAAAAAATCCTGGAACAGGTCGATTTTTAATTTAAAAAATACATATTTTAGCGTAAAATGCGATTTTCAAATGTCATTTGTTTTCGAGTAATGACGTCATTGATTTTTTTTTAAATAGCAACACCATATTTTTTTCCTTGATTCTGAAAGATCGTTTAATTCTCTATCAGACAGTACTAAAATTTTGCCCTCTTACATAGGAAAGTTTTCGAGTAAATGACGATTGAATGTTAGAAAACGTAAATTTTATCCATAAAAAAGTAACAATTCTGAGGTATGTAAAATAAAATACAATTGATTAAATTTTATACATAAATTAAATATTCGAATTGCCATCCACCAACTTCTTGACAATGCGCAAGTCTGTGAAGAAATTCTTCTTGCACATTATGAATGATTTCTAGCGTAACTTTGCGTATTTCGTCCCGAATGCGATTTTGAGGTTCTTCTAAATTACGTGGTTTGTTAATGTACACTTTTGACTTCAAGTATACCCATAAAAAATAGTCAAGAGGTGTAAGATCTGGTGATCTTGCAGGCCATTCTATCGGTCCGCGTCTGGCGATCCACCTCCCAGGAAAACAGTTGTCCAAAAAATCTCGTACAGGGCGCGCATAGTGCGGAGGTGCACCGTCTTGCTGAAACCATATGGTATCGTCAGGAATGTCAGGGTCATTATTGTTACAAAAAATTACTGCAAGGGCTGGAACAAGGTCATTTTCTAGAAACTCTAAATATCTTTGTCCTGTAAGGGTTCCTTCAAAGAAGAAAGGCCCTACTATTCTGTCGGTAACTATTCCAGCCCACACATTTAATTTCTGAGGGTGTTGGGTATGTGCCTCTGCCATCCAATGAGGATTTTCCCGACTCCAATATCTGCAAGTTTGACGGTTTACTGTACCATTCAGACAAAATGTGGCCTCATCTGAAAAAAGTATTTGACGGTGTAAGTTTCTATTTCCTTGACATAAATCCATTAGAATTTCGCAAAAGTGTAAGCGGTGATCGGGATCATCTTCATTGAGTTCCTGCACAAGTTGAATTTTGTAGGGATGATATTTTTCCTTCCTCAAGATACGTAGTACTGTGCTCTGACTAGTGTCATTGTTTAATGCAACCAATCGTGAAGAATTGTGAGGATTATCCACCATACTTATCAAAATGTTCTGTTTCTGATTTTCTTTAATGCTTGGACGTACAGGTTTTGGAATATTTACAACATTGCCAGTTTCTCTAAATTTAGACTCTACCTTACTGACTGTTGATTGGCTGATAGGGCGATCTGGATATTTTTCATTAAATAAATCGCAAACTTCCTGCTGAGTTCTAGTCATATTCCCGCATCCGATAAGAATTAAAATTCCAATTCTTTGAATAACAGTTAAATGTGCCATAATACTTTAAATTGAATAATAATTTCTATGTCGCTTACAATACTTATTAGAAAGTCGGTGTGAATGACACTTTGCAAAGATGTTCACCTACGTGTTCCATAAAAGAACTATGGAATTCGAAAAACTAAACTTGATAACGTTTTTGCTTTATTTTAATTGATTTACGTTTTCTAACATTCAATCGTCATTTACTCGAAAACATTCCTATGTAAGAGGGCAAAATTTTAGTACTGTCTGATAGAGAATTAAACGATCTTTCAGAATCAAAGAAAAAAATATGGTGTTGCCATTTAAAAAAAAAAATCGATGACGTCATAGTCGAAAACAAATGACATTTGAAAATCGCATTTTACGCTAAAATATGTATTTTTTAAATTAAAAATCGACCTGTTCGAGGATTTTTCTCAAAAAATAATTGTTTCGTTTTTATTGAATTTATTCCATACTTTTGGCGCATACTGCGTAGTAGTGCATGTGAATTGAAATTCGAATTGAATTCCGTTCGAAAATATTTATTTTGTTTTTGTTATTATGCACACATAATATTAATAATTATTGGCTTTAATTTGAATTTTCAATCACAAATAAATCCAAGAGTAGAATTTTATGGGGTATTAGGTTATTCTTCAGTATAGTAATATTATTAAAAAGCAATAGTCAAAATGTATATTTATAAGGCGCGTTATTTTTATGAAAGTTTGGTTATCACATTATACAAAAAATTTCCTGGGTTGTACAATTTGATGAATGGAAACCAAAAATACAGACTTATATTAAAATCTAAATATCTATAAATACCTATATTCCTCCTACTCTACTTGTAGTTTAGTAGCCTGACATAGTCTTTCTTTTTCTTCCTATCCCTGTTCGCTATTAGAATATATAAAATCAAACATATAATGTTGTCTCCCTCCGGCAAAAGTAAGTCATATAAAAGACATAATTAGGGTATATTTTGGTAATAATGTCTTTGATATTTTGAAGTTTTATCATAAAATTGGTCCGTATTTCTTTTAGGTTCAATTATCTTATTGGAATAAAATTCTTGCCGATCAATTATTAACTTCCATATTACTTTAGTTTTTTCCCCACATAAGGAAAAAGGCCAACGAATCCTTATACGGAATTGGTCATGAAAAGTTTTTGACCAATTCCGAGATCAAGTTAACGTAATTTTAACTTTAATTGTTTGTTGGTAAGTTCCTGGGAGTTTATTTGGATACTAAATTATCTTGAAACCATCATATTGAATATATATGTATGAAAATATCCAAACACCGCAGTTTGGTTCACAAAGTTTCACTACTTATATTAAAAATCTAGTATCACAGCCTCGTTCATTCTGTCATATCTTATGCCATCCTGATATGCAGCCTCCAGTGCACAATTTTTTCTTGCAGTTAAAGGCAATCATTTTATGTCTGACCTAGGACACAGAGTCCATTGCAGAAACTCTTTTATTGATTTATACAGTCCCATCTATTTATATTTTCCAATTCTTCTCTCTAAGTTAAAAATAATCAGCACATCTTTCATAGTAGAGGTCAATGTCATTCTTATGATACTAGAAGAAAAAATTACCTTGATGGTAAATTTTTTAGACTCCAAAGAACGAGAAAGGGAACGGACGTTCTGGGTTTACGGTTTTTCAATGCATTGCCTCCACATGTCAGGGAACTAAAATATATAAAAACAAAGCAAACAATTTTCTATTAAAGAGAGCGTTTTACTCTTTCTATGAGTTTTTATCTTGTGATTTTAATGATTTTGTGTAATTTTTGTTATTTGTTTGTACACAAGTAGGTATTCTATTTTATTTATTTTTTATTTAGTTGTATAATTTAGTTACTATACTTACATTTTTTTTGAACACTGGACGTGTGCAAACACTTTTTGAGTATCTGGCATGTATAAGATATAAATAAATAATAAATAAATCCCCCTAGATTCTGGAAGTACGTAGTATCAACGTTTGGATGGATGCTCTTGTTCCAATATATTTAATGATACTAGGAGAGTACTACGGAGTAGTAATTGTTTCCTTTTTAATTTACAATTTCAGAAACTTTTCTCTCTCATTTTGAATTGCCTAAAAAAAAATAGTTAATTTAGTATTTAATAGGTAATTTTTGTAATCAAATAAACTAATTAAATTTTTCAAACACCCAGTGGCGTCAAAATTCTAAGTGTTTAGTGCCTTTACTATAGATTGGCGTTCTTTTAGTAAAGTTACTAGCCCACATTTCACAACATCAAACATTTTTACGGCATATTGACGTAACCACGTGTTATGTCTTCAAAAACTTAAACGTCCTGTATTTCGAAAATTAAGTCCGCTCAAACAAACATATGTAAATATAGGCTCTACGTATACATATTTACTCAACAAACAAAGATCTACTCATGAAATTTCGGAATATAAAGTGAACTTACCTTATTTATCTAAAGGTATGTTATTACTTTCTGAAATTCTTTGGCAATATGGAAAATTCTGCCTGCAATCAGCTTCTATTTACATTTTCTTTACAAACTCCTTCCCCCTTCAGTGTAAATTATTCTTTCCGCATGCTGTCTTTTCTTTCATCGATCTATTTGTACCGAGTATAAAAAATTGTAAATTTATATATAGAATGTGCGCTGCATTTTTTTACTGAAACATGTTTTTCATGCAAGTGCACTGATAAAATTTTTCTTTTCTTTTCACCGATTACAACTGAGCGTAGGTGAGAGAAACCGCATGTTTATTTGCATTTTGTAACTACTAGTGACAATTCTACACTTATAAGCGATTTCAAATTCCATTCATCCAAAAATTAAAATTATTAATATTTTTCATATATTTTTGTGTGGCCCGAATTCGACGATTTTCCATGTAAATTGAAATTAAAATTATCATCTTTTTAAGTTAAATTTTGAGTTTGTAAGAAAAATTTATAGCTTGTAGCTTACAGAAGAAAGAAATATTTCCATTTTCAAATTTACTAAATACGGTTAAGCACTATAATAGATAATATTCCCTTAAATAAGATTTATTTATTCAAGAATTTTATAATTGTGAACTAAGCAAAATTATTTATTAAAGTTTCCAAAATAGTACATTATACTATAAGCGAGAGAAATGCGTTATTTTGGCAGAGGTGCAATTTGAAGCCCGAGGGCTACAATGCACCGAGGGGAAAATAGTATCTCTCCCGAATGGTATATACTATTTTTTCCACGGTCTCATTAACTTAAAAACACATATTTTGTCATTATGAAGTAAGTAGCACCAGAATTATTGTATTCGGATTTGAGCATTTATTTAGTAGTCGTTGAGTTATTGTCATAACTACAAATTAAACAAACAAAAAGAATTGTCAAATTGAGGCGCTAGTTTGGTTTAGTTTAAAGTTTGTTTAGTGCACAATAAATAATTGTGAGTAGGAAGAGATTGTGGAGGCTGCAAATATTGCAATAAGCAATTTGCTGCCTACGAGGTCAAGATCTTTATACGATATAGCCTACAATCGGTTCAAGTGGTGCGCCGAGAAAAATGTTCAAGTATACAGCGAGAATGTTTTGTTGGCATACTTCAGTGAAAATGCAAAGAATTACAAGTCTTCCACATTATGGGCGCAATATTCTATGGTCAAGTCATGCTTGATAATTTACGACAACATAGATATAAGCAAATTCCCCAAGCTGATCGCATTTTTAAAAAGAACCGGTGACGGATATCAAGCGAAAAAATCGAAAATATTGACAAAGGGTGAAATCGACCGTTTTCTATCAAGTGCAGATGACAAAGAATTCTTAATGATTAAGGTAAGGTTACTTTTGTTGTTAGGTATTTCAATTATTAAGTATTTTGATTTTGTATAGGTTGGATTAATTCTGGGGATTGCCGGAGCTTGTCGAACTGATGAACTAGTCAATTTAACTGTAGATGATATTGAGGATGTAGGCTCTTTCTGGTTACCGATGTGGGAAATATGCTTGAATTGTTTCGAAAATACCTGTCCCTTCGTCCTCCCCACGTCAAGCATAAGCACCTTTTTTTGTACTACAAAGCAGGAAAATGTAGTTCGCAGCCAGTTAGCAAGAATACCATGGGAAAAATTCCGAGTGTAGTAGCTTCGTATTTAAAATTACGTGCATGTTATACTGGTCACTGCTTACGAAGATCTTCAGCGACATGGCGACTGGCAGATGCTGGTGTGGATATCACGACAATAAAGCGTCATAGTGGTTGGCAACGACAGTCGCTGAGGATTATGACGAGAACTCCATTGAAAATAAGACCAAAATTGCTAATCAGGTTTTAGTAGGTACCACTACTAGCGCAATCACAAAAACTGTAAATGTAAGCGAAAGTAATATTCCTTCTAATATTAATTTTGAAAATTGTACAAATGTAACATTTAATTTAAATGTCAATAAATAATTTCAATGTTATCTTTTTTTTGCATGAAAAACGTTCTCCACAATGTAAACTCCCTTGGGAGCATCATACTCCCTTGGGAATAATCGACTACTTCTGTTTTAATTTTGATTTCATAGAAACTGATTTCTACTCCCGACCGTGGAAAAAACACATTCAAACCTCTTATGTATGTATGATTAATGTGATCAGAGCAAATATTTGTCGAGAATAGTGAGCTTCAATCACTATGCCACCATAGTAACTAGATGGTTTAATGTCAACACAAAATAATTCACTGGACAACAAATTCTGGTTCATATGCTGTATCTTATATGAAAAGTGCGTTCTTTTTTGTTAATTTTGGGGTGCTGAATACAAAAATGACAATGAAATTAAAAACTTAGCTGCAGTTTTATTTTTAACAAACTAAAAAAGTAGATATTTTTACACTAAACTTACTAGTTTGTGCGCAGTATTTTTGCTGCTCTTTTGTAAATTGTTACTGGAGCATCTCTAACAAGACTCCAACAGTAGTCTGTAAGCATGGAAGGATTCCACTTTCCCTTGGACCTTTCCTCCATAGTTGATATATCTTGATGAAAACGTTCACCGTGTTCATCACTTACAGCTCCGCGATTTTCAGGGAAAAAGTCCAAGTGTGAGTGTAGGAAGTGCATCTTTAGTGACATATTACAACCCATTTTTTGATACGATGACAGCATATTCCTAACGAGAGTAACATAATTGTCAGCTTTTTGGTTTCCCAAGAAGTTGGTGACCACCAAGCGAAAGTCATTCCAAGCATTTTTTTCAATGTCTGTTAGGGTGCTATCAAATTGTTCGTACTTCAAAATATTTTGAATCTGTGGCCCAACAAAAATACCTTCTTTAATTTTTGCTTCACTTAGCCTTGGGAATTTCTGACACAAGTACTGAAAAGCTGGCCCATCGCTATTTAATGCCTTGACACATTTTTCATTAGACCCAATTTGATATGCAGTGGTGGCAACAAAATCTTTTTGGAGTTTACCAATGGTACATGCTGTACATTCCTGGCTCTAGTGATTGTCGAACGGGCCAGTCTTGTCTCTTGTAATGTAGTGCCTTTGCCCGACTGTCCCATTCACACAAAAAACAGCAAAACTTGGTGTAGCCTAGTTGCAAACCGAGTAAAAGTGCAACAACCTTTAGGTCGCTACAGATTTGTCATTTATGCTCATCGCATTTTATACATGTCAGTAGGTATTTCATGTTGTCGTATGACTCTTTCATGTGAACTGCATATCCAACAGGAATAGAAGGTAGAGTATTTCCAATATACAATAGTACTGCTTTTAATCTCAATTTTGAGCTGTCTATAAACAATCTCCATTCCTCTGGCATGTGGTTTATATTTAAGGACGCTAGTAAACCGCTAATGTTATTGCAGAGAACCAAGTTATTCGCCATGTCAAAAAACGGTATCAAGTCTTTGCAGCGTTTACGAAATACATATGCAGAAACATCGTCTTTAATAGGTTCCACTGCTGCAATCTTGATCCTAGCAACTCTGCTTTAGTTTTTGGAAGTTCTAGATCTCTCACAAGATCGTTTAATTCGGACTGAGTAATTTTATGCGGTTGGCGGTATGATATGCTCGGTGTAAAATCATAGTCTTTTGATGTTGTAGGCATGTCTTCGTCTTGATAAATCGCTGTATCACTGTTATCTGATTCGCAGCTGTATGTTTCTGGGGGTACCGGAATAGGAAGTTCGTCACTATGGGGTACAGGTCTTATGGCATATGGTATATTGGGATAGTTGATAACCGACTTTTTCTTCTTGGATATACCGGTGCCTTGCCCAACACAAGGTATCATGCAAGACTAGCGATCGTTAACATGATTTGTAAGCTCTCTCCAGACCATTGGGACAGTAAAACGCATAGAACGTTTTTTACGATTTTGCCTACAGCATCAAAATACAAGAGTTTGCAGAGCAGTGTCATCTGATGAAAGACTTCTAGCTTTTTTAAGGTAAGTAAATAGAGATTGTCGATAAGGAAGAGTGCCCAACACAGCATCACATCCACAACTTAACGGGTTAAATATGTCTAACAGTTTTCAACCAATCCTTGATTTTTGTGGGAACAGACCTGCGTCGTAGATTGGCCAGGCATAGAAATTGCAGGTCATCGACACGACCTGATGTGACGGTAGTTATACACGTGACGGTACGTGCTGGTGCTGGTCTAGTGTGCGATGCTCCATTGAATAATATGAGTACCTTCATGAATAGGCTTTGCAGGTTCGTTCAGGCATAATGTGCGTCTTTTAGAAATATTAGACCAGTTAAGTTATGAATGTGTGGCTGATCTGGCGAGCACCCTTGTTTATCAACAACCTCTATTTACTTACCTTAAACAAATTGCAAGTCTTTCGGCAGTAGACTCTGTCTCTGTCCAGTCCAGGAAATAAAAAAAATCATTATACAGATTATCTTTTTATTGATAGGGTGAATTCAAAATTTTCTCATTTTTCTGGCTTCTTCTCTCTCCTCCTCTTTAGACAACTTCGCTAAAATAAAAATTTCTTCTTCCGAGCTAGACTGAAGGCCTACTTAACAACGTTAAAATGCCTGCCACACACATAACCTGCAACTGTGCGAAGTCGTGCAGGCTTGCAGGTCCGCGCTACGCTGGTGCGTGCAGGCCTAATGCGTACGATCTTTAAAAAAGTCCTGAGTTTTTTTTACGACTGATAACTCGCAGAAAGTAAAAATTTGAACAGCAAATGCAAAAGACGTCAAACGCATTTTTGATTTTCACAACCTGCTATGATAGAAAATATTTAAAATTTCTCTTCCGTGATATTATCTTATGTAACATCATTTTTATATGGATTTTACGCAAGAGTACCATTTTCGCTAAAAAAATTGAAATTCTATATTTTTCAGTCAAAAGTCGAATAACTCTCTCTCGTCCCCAAGTGGTAACGTGTGAAAAATATATTTTGTTTATAGTAGAATAGTAGAGGTAAGAGTTATGTCAATTATACAGTTTCATAAAATTATTTCAACTGGTTTTAGAGTTATTTAGAAAAAATCAGTATTTTCAAGTGGCTATAGTTTCCTTAAGAACAATAATTTCGCTTTTATCTGAAAAAAAGGTATCTTTTTCGGTATAGTACACCTTGAAAAACTATTGTCTTCTAATTCCGGGACAACCTGTATACTGAATTGATCGGATAAATGTCATTCATAAAAAAAAATAAAATTAGGCCTAATATAGAGCTTTGTGGAGCCAATTCGGTTATTTTTCAGAACGTTTCGACAAATTGAAGAATTTTACAATAATGAGGGCTATACTGATCTCTTGAAAAGACATTATTTTATCCAATTTAAAGTCTCTTATCGTAAGAGATCGCAAAAGATCCCAACATTTGAGGGTAATTATTACCGTTAAGAGAATATACAGGGTAATTCTTAATATATACGCATAAACTTGAGAAATTATTACTAAGGACAAATAATGATAAATAGTGAAAACCGAGGGGCGTTTTGCTGTCCAGATTTTGTACACCAAAATTCCTTCCTCGCAGAGAATGCACCAAAATGCCTCCGAAATGCCACAAATTACCTCAATATGCTAAAAAATGTTCGAAATAGCCCCGAAATGCTCTAAATGCCACCGAAATGTTACCAGAATATCAGAAATACCACAAAATGCCTCTAAATATCAGGAAATACCTCAAAAAGCCTTATGTTTTTAGTTACCATTTTCTGTCCTAATTGTATTACTTATCATTTTTATACAGGGTATTCGTTAAAAATAGGCGAAACCTTACCATTTGAATCTACGACAAACATTAATTGGGAAAAGTCATACAATGTTGCTCATTAAAGCTTAGTTTTCCGGATACAGGATGTTGAAGTTGAAAAATAAAAACGATTTTTAGGCATACCTATCTCGGAGATGCATTAAGGTATTCTTGTCTAATTGGGTATGAGGAGTTCTAACGGCAACTTACTTCATTTGCTGCGACTTCACGTCAATATGAAAAAAAAAACAGTGGCGTGCAAGCTATATTTTCGAGATTCTTTTCTAAAAAATAAATGCACTACTGCATAATGCAGAAATAAATAATGTTTTTAAAATGTTCAATGATTTTTCAACAAAGAAGGTATACTTGTTGAATATCGCTGAGAGGCACCATTTTTTGGAAAAATAAACTGCGTTTAAAGTAGGCAAGGATGTGCAGTTCGTGGATTACGTAACTCCATTAACTTGTGTTATAGAAACATATTTTTTTGATAATTAAATAGCATTAACAAACATTATACTGTTTACATAATATATTTCAGGTATTACAATTGTAAAATTATATCACACAATTAATAAAACTAAAATAAAAATATAAATATTTTTGTATGGCATAAGTAAATAATAAAATATAACAAGAAAAACTATGAAAAACATTAATTAAGCATTAATAATGATTTAGATTATTTTCAAAATGGCTCCCATTTGACTAAAGACATTTCTAAGAAATATCTCCAAACAGTGAAAAATGATGGGTTCATGTTTGTCATAGCATTTGTAGCTGAAACTATTCTTTGCCATAGTTCATTTCTATTGTTGCTAGAGGCAGCACTATAAACCATGGCGTTAATATAACCCCAGAAAAAAAATCAATCGGATTTAGATCCGAACTACGTGGCGGCCATGGATGTTCATTTTCTTTTCGTATCTATTGATGATGAAATATGTTATCTAAATGGTTTCTTACTATTATAATTAGCAAGGGCACCATCCTGTAAATACCACATGTGAGCAATAATGTTCAAAGGAATTTCTTCTAATATTCAATTAAATTATATTGTAGAAAGTGCAGATAATGTTGGCTGTTTAAAGATAGATGCCGGAAGTTCATATTGCCCAAGAACCTGATCGTCAAATATTCCGAACCTAATATTGAAATTAAACTCATGCTGAAAGTGTCGTACAATGCTTTCATTTGGATTTTTTCGGCTCATATATAAAAAAAACCCTTAACATATCTCCGAGATATGTCTGATAATCGTTTTTATTTTTTCAATTTCAACATCTCGAAAACTAAGCATTTATGAACAACATTGTAGGTATATGACTTTTGCCCATTAATTTTTGTCGTAGAGTCTAGTGAATTTGGCCCATTCTTTAATGGCACCCTCTATAGTAAATAGTGAAAACGATTAAATAAAAACAAACTGAAGATGGTTTATACTCAATATTACCGAAACGGTTCGAGATAAAGTCATGAAATTTTGAACGCTGGAAATTTAAGCATTTGATTCAAATATGTGTTAAACAGGGCCGACTTAAGATATTTATAGTTCTAACTTTTTAGTTAGAAATTACTTGTACCTCCGCTCGGACAAAAAAAAATATAATGCACTTTAAATTAAAAAGGTACTTTTTTTTCGACTTCGATAAAATGCATCGTTTCAGAGCAAAATAGTACTTGAAAATTGCTACGTAACGTAAAACTGTTATTTTTAGATATTAATAACTTATAAATTTAATTATGTATTTAAGAAAATACAAGCTTTACATTACATAGTAATTTCTTTTAACTCGTAAACGGTGCAATTTATTGAAGTATAAGTCGAACTAGGGTATCATTTTAATTTACAATGTATTACATTTAAAATTTCTTTAGTCTAACTGTAAAAATAATTTCTAATAAAAAAGTTAGGGCTAAAAATATTCTAAGCCGGCGCTGTTAAATACATTTCTGAATTATGTACTTTAATTTCGTGTAAATTTTCGAATTCGGCATAAAAACTTTAGTCAGTGTTCAAAATTTCGTTACATTATCTCGAATCGCTGCCATTGAATATAAACCATCTTCAGGACTGACCCTTTAGAAGGTTCTAGCTCTCTAAGAGTCCGTTTGTCGATCTATGTTTATATAAAGATTTCTTCCTATTTTTTGTCTGAATCGCCTGAAATATTTGCTCATAATTTCGACATTCAATTGGCGAGAAATAAACAAAATCCTAATGTTCCCCTAAGAAAAGAATCATATTTGTTGAGGTCTGGTGATCGTGGTGGCCAATTTTGAGGATAATTATTTCCTTGTCCTAACCATTTATTTGGAAACTTAAAATTGAAAAAGTCTCTAACAGTAGCACTGAAATGAGATGATAGCCCATTATGCAAAAAACAAAACTGTAGTTTAAATTGCAAAGGTAAATCTTCGATTACATCAGGGAGAGTTATTTTGCAGAAATTCCAAATAACCTTTTCCATTTAGTCGATTTGGTAAAATAACTAGTCCTATCAAATAACTATCAATAATACCGGCCCAAACATTTATCTTAAACGCGCGATGAAATTGTCTAGGAGTTATTGCATCGGGTTTACATCGCAATATTTATGAAAGCTGTAAACAGTTATGAATTAATGGATCTAAATCTTGAGACTATGGCTCTTGCACTTTTCGAATGTGATATGGATGTAGTAAATTATATTTAAGAATTCGGCGTACAGAAGTTTCTGATAATCCAGTTTCTCGAGATAAACGTTTAGTACTTATTTGTGGTTCATCTTCAATTGTTTGCAAAATATTTTCTTCATCTTGAACTCTTATTACATGAGGACGTTCTAGGATATTATTGTCTCTAGAGCCGTATTTCAACATTAAAAAATGTTTCTCTATGGGGAATCACTTGATTTGGAAATCTCCTACGATATTCTTCCACAGTCACCTTCACAGAAACCTAGCATAAATAACATGTCAACTTGTTCACTGAATGTAATTTTCCAGCCATTTTCAACGACAAAAAAAAACAAGAAATAAAATAGTTTTATTACTAACTGTCAAATTTTAAAGACAAAGGCTACTACTGACTTTTTGATTTCTTTTAATAAACACTATTAAAATCTTGCTTTAATTAATGCGTTTTTAAAATGTAACAAGAGCGATAGTGTTAAATTAAATTTTGCACGGGCTATCATTCCTTTTAAATTCGATAAATAGAAAAAAGTTAGGTATAATTTTAGGGTGCCTTATCCTCAATAAACCACTTGTAGTGTTTCAATTTACATAAACTCACAGTCAAAGAAGACCAATAATAAACCTAAATCATGTACCAAATTTGGTTATTCCAAGTTAAAGTATTTCAGATATTATTTTTTTCGAAATATTTGGTTCTCCCATTGAAGGCCTTTAACTCCGCCTGGACCTTTTAGGACTCAATACATACATCTGCTCTGTGTTGGTTCTTGTGCGGAAGATCCTGAATAACTTGTAAAATCGTATTTAAAGCAGAACAAAGATTTAATCGCTCATTAAACTCCCTCCAAATTTAACATCGGTCGAATAAGTCGGTGGCTACTGTAATAGCAGCATATATAAAATAGTATTCTTACCCAATATTCCGTTACAGCCCCGCCGAGTGCGCTTCAACCTTCCGTCCACAGATGGAGACGGCAGTGGCCACGGCGCCGATGCCGACGGCAGCGTCGTCGTCAAGCCCGCTCCGGCGGGAGACGGCTGGCTTCGAACACGCGCTCCTTTCAGTCAACGCTCAGATGCACGCCGTTCGGAGAGTGTGGACAGACACCCCGCAGGAGTCGGCACCAAAAACAACCGCGTCGCAGAGTTCATATACCCGAGTCAAGGGACTAGTGTCTCGGTCACCGCGTCCCCAGGAGTTAGGACGAGGATTCACCCTACTGGCAGGTGAGTGCCTGTGAGATTAAGTCCATGATTTAGTCTAGCCTTTGATTGGACGATGCGATCTACTAGCTTTATCCAGTTTCCGTTATAAAGACAGACGTTTGTAAGAAAAATATACGGCGATCTTTTTTTGCAACTTTAGTTGCGTTACAGCATTTGGACATTTTCAATTGACATAATGTTATCTTGTGTGTTTTTTCAAATAATTTATAATTTCCATTTCAAAAGAATCACGTTTTAACTGAAAAATTGTCAGGTTTAATCTTTGAGTTTCTTTATACAGAGTGTCTCATGTACTACTGGCATTCTTGGGAGGGGTGATTGTACAGTCAAAATAAATGAGATTTAGTCAAATATACCTATAACTAAAAGTTCACCGTCCACCAAATTTTCATTATATTTTTTATTTACTTGGAAATCTGCCATGATAAAACAGCAATAGCTCTAGGTTTTAATGAGATATCTTTAGTCTAATTATTCAGTATATTTAATTATTCCGATTATCACCTGTGGCACTCTTCTTTTATTTAAAATAAAAATGGTACGCCTCTGTCTTAATTATAAAAGAACGTAAGATATTTTGATGATTTTGAACAAATAATTATTCTTTAAAATGCATCGTATTTAGGTAATTATCCTTTAAAAATATCTTTGGATTTCGTAGTTTGTGCGTTGTGAGACCTATTATGCTTCAGTAATACAGGGCGCTCCGAAATTAATGCACGAGTAAATTCCTGATGACAAAACAATGCGATATAGCTGTTCTTACTTTAGTCTAAAGTTGATGGTTAACAAAGTACAGAGTTTCACAGTAAAAATATTATTTTCGATATTTCTAAATAATTTTTTAAGGAATCCAAATATTTGGATACATTTTGGAGATCAGGGGTTTTGAGGATGAGCAGTTCAAATTTGTTTCTAATTTTGATGCTGATAGTAGAGGGCTCCACTTATGCCCCATCATGCTTGGCATAACTTTTTTTGCGGCTTAGTGTGACTATTAAAACCATCAATTGTTCTACCTTTTGTATGTGAAAAAGTTATACCTTGTTGAAGTCGTTAGGAGTAACTATTTTGTAAATAATCCTATTTGAAATATGCAATGCACCGAGAAAAAATTGATTTGGTTTCGGGTAGTGCCCTTTCCGCTAAAAATGCAGCAAAATGTTAATTGAAAAAGTTACTCAAAATGGTAAATTATGACGATGCACAAAATTTTAAGAATAGATTTTCACGCTTCGTTCAGCTTTTGATACAAATATGCACAAACTACGAAATGCAGATATTTTAAATGAACAATTACTTGAATGTAATGCATTTTAAAGAAAATTCTAAAGAATAATTATGTTTTTCAAGATAAACATAACTTTAAGTATCTTACGTTTTTTTATATAATTAAGACAGTGCCGTACTACTTTTATTGTAAATAAAAGAAGTGGCACAGGGTTTCTACACCACTGGTGATGATGGGAATATGTAAACACACAGAATAATTAGAATTAAGGTATTCAATTACAACCTAGCATTGTTTTCAAAAATATAATACAAATTTCAAAATATTTGACATCCTGTATCTCGGAAAAGATAAACATTTATTTTCACTATACAATAACCCCTTTATAGATTGTTTAGTTTTCTCAATAATTTGAATTTTGTAGCATATCGAGATTATCTGTGTTGTCAGAGGCTTGAGAAAGTACTTTTTATTTCATATTTTTATAATAATATTCTTTTTTATTGGGAAATTGTACTCTAATTTTGAAAAACAAAGTTTATTTGTGAGATAAACATGAATGTGTGATTGGTTTCTGCGTTAATTGTACAGGGCATTCTGAGCACTTGTGCCACTATATTATTCCTTTCAGATTTTGAAAAAAAATTATTAGTTATTTTGAAGCAGCTGCGTTTAACGTGTTTGTTGAGCTTAGAAATTAATACACAAATTGTTAATTCCAGAAGTTATTATAGTTAGTAATAATATGTCTAATATGTACAGGAAGTATCTGTTTGATGTATATTTCAAAAATAAATTTTAAATAAAGGTTTTGTTTTTGCTATTGCGTTTAGGTTATTTTTTTAATTTTTTATTATGTTTTAAACGTTGTCTTTCTTTCATGTTGCAATTTTTATCTGTGTTGTGCTTCATGATGTTTTACCTATATGAACGACATTACCAACTGTAATAACTTTTTGAATTAATATTTTGATAGAATTTATGTATTGATTTCCAAGCTCAACAAATACGTTAAATACAGTTTTCTCTAAAATGGTGCGCTTTAGTAATATGCAACAAGTATATCTTTTTTAAAACTAATCGAAGGCTATTGTTGGAAGTTGATTCAAATAACATTAGTTTTGCCTAAGGAAGCTAACTCATGCTTTACTGAACACCCTGTACATCTAATCAAAAATCCCCGTTATACTGTAAAATGTGAGGAGGATATATGATCTATTTATATTTTTGAAATCAGAAAAACTTAGATTCCAATAGTAAAAAATATTTTTAACAAAATCCTAACATACATTTACAAGTTATACAGGGTGCTCCGCATAAGAACCGACACATAGCAGATGCATGTAGGGGGTCCTAAAATATTGCAATGTATATTTAAAAATATACATATAAATAAACTTGTACATAGGCGGAGTTACAGATCTTCAAAGTGCGTCAAATATTTCGAAAAATTTAATAATGTCTCTGAATTACTTTAATTTGGAATAACCAAATTTGGTACATGATTTAAGTTTATTATTGGTCTTCTATGACTAGGACTTCAAGTAAATTGAAATACTACAAGGTGTTCATTGAGGATGACTTATCCCTAAACATATAAAAAAAAATGTTTTCCATTGATGGAATTCAAAAAGAGTAGAATTTAATTTAAAACACCTTTTTACTCGTGTATTTTAAGGTTTTCAAGAAAAAATGCATTAATTAAAACAAGATTTTAATAACGTTTATAAGAAGAAATAAAAAAAGTCAGTGGTAGGCTTTGCCTAAAGATTTTTTTAAAAAGGAGAAAAAAGTGTTTTAAATCAAAATCTGCGCGGGATACTATCATTCTTTTTAAATACAATCAATGGAAAAAAAGTCTGGTGTAGTTTTAGGGGTGATTCATCCTCAATAAACACCTTGTAGTGTTTCAGTTTAATTCAACTCGTAGTCAAACAAGATTAATAATAAAACTAAATCATGTACCAAATTTGGTTATTCCAAATTAAAGTAATTCAGACATATTATTTTTTTTTCGAAATACTTGGCTCCACTTTGAAGGTCTGCAACTTCACCTGTGTGCAATTTTGTATACAGCTATGTTTATTTTTTTATTTTTATTATTAATATGGCTGCATGACTTGAAATTAACCATGTTTTCTTGCAGGTACATCAGAGGCACGCTGTCCCCAACAGCCAACGCTACACCCCACGCTGCTGCCTCCCCCGGAGGACAAGCCCTCCTGAGAGCAGCACGCGATGGGGATGACAGCACACTAAGGGATCTTCTTCGACGAGGTGCTCTAATTGGCATACCGGAAGGAGACTTGAATGCTGTTGATTTCAGCGGAAGGGTGAGTTTTCATATCTTTTTTAATATGTACCGAAATTTTAACCCTGTCCGTTGGTTATAAGCTGCTTTAATCTAAGCCTAGTAGGTATTATTACATAGGTAACTGGTAGTTACAGTGTTTAATACTGATTTAGTACTACTTTTATATGATACGAGTACAGGGTGTATTCTATCGCATGTTTTATGGATAAAAATAAGTCGATTTAAATATAATTTACCTTACTACAAATGTCTCGATTTTATAGCATTTCATTTAGAATTATTATTATTAACTAGGAGTTTCTGAAGGACTCAAGGTGCCCACAACTTCGTCAGATAAGATCTGGATTTTTTCAACAATTGCCATCTCGCTGGACAATGAATCTTCAATATAACTTTCCGTTACCGTAGTCGATGTCCAACCACCATAACGCTTCACAGTGGTAATATCACCCCCCCAACACTGGCCGAAGAACGCTTCATTCTATACCCGGTAAAACTACTTTCTGGATCAGGGAGCCCAAAAAATACAGCCACCTTTGGAAATATTTTCTAAATTGTGTTGATGCGTATGTTGTGTAGTACATTTTCCAGCCACACATCGCAAGAAAAATCTCCCAGACATTTTTAGGTCGCATTGATGCATTTTCGACACAATTCTTCAGCATTGATTTCCATGATTCTGAAACTTCCTGAAATATTTGTTTGTATCCGGAATGAGTACGTATAAGTACCTGCCTCTGTCTTGGATATGGGAGATATCCAAAAAGATTAATTCATTGCATCGACAAGCACCTGCGACTCCCATGATTGCTGCAACATGTAAAAAGTAAATAAAACGCTCAATGTATAAATTGAAATATTAAAATCGTGTATTACCTTAACTTGTAAATATTCCTCATCCGGTATCTTTTCCAAAAATTCTACGATTTGGTTTCTCTCCAGTATCTTTGGCTTCTTTGGTTTAAAATAAGAAGTAAATTTACCATACTTTGAAATATCAATACCGTTGTGCACTTCCAACATTGATTGATAGCATGGAATATTTTGTGCACATCGAAGAGACAGCAAACCGTTTTTACATACTGAAAAAGTAGGATAGGGCCTCCTCTTCTGTAATTGCTCCTTCTCCTATGCTTCTTTTTGCCAGTTATCGAGTTCCACCAATTCCTTCTCGTACATAATTTTGCTTTTCGCTGATAACAAACGTAACGTTGCTTCTTGGGGCTTCTTGCTGGATTTCAGCCGGAATGAAGAAATTCTCAGCATTCTCGCTTACTTTTGTGTCGATTTTGCAAATATTTTTACACTTGGCGAATAAACAAACGCATGTCATAGAAACGATTTCAAGACTTTCTAGTATTCAGCTGACATCAATATTATTGATTAAAATAAATTTGTCAAATATAACAATTTTCAAAACCATAATTTTTCACCTGCTTTCACTCTTTCACGGTTTTGGCCGTCGTCGTGGTTATAACGTTGAATATATTCGGGAAATTAAGCAGCCTCTAATCCTATCGTAAAAATGTAACCTTCGACTGCGCCTCGAGTGTCAATTTTTTCTTGTGGATTAAAGGTTTGCTAATTTTCTTATATAGTTAATAACTATAATTTGAGAACTAAACAGCTTTTATTTTATGAACATTTGATAATTATGACATAGGTTTATGGGGCAAAAATTTCATATCTAAACTGCATGGTATTTTTATAATTGAAAAGTGGTAGTATGAAGGTGTAAATGCCATTTTTTTCCGAAACTTGTCTTTGTATATTAAAATGATCCATATACATTCTCCGATATCTGATAAAATGCGTTGTTTTAAAGGTCTGTTTTAAAGGTCTATACAGTATGCGCCAAAAGCATGGAATAAATCCAATAAAAACGAAACAATTATTTTTGGGAAAAAACAGATCGATTTTTAATTTAGAAAATACATATTTTAGCGTAAAATGCGATTTTCAAATGTTATTTGTTTTCGAGTAATGACGTCATCGATTTTTTTTTAAATGGCCACACCATATTTTTTTCCTTGATTCTGAAAGATCGTTTAATTCTCTATCAGACAGTACTAAAATTTTGCCCTCTTACATAGGAAAGTTTTCGAGTAAATGACGATTGAATGTTAGAAAACGTAAATTTTATCCATAAAAAAGTAACAATTCTGAGGTGTGTAAAATAAAATACAATTGATTAAATTTTATAGTTAAATTAAATGTTCGAATTGCCATCCACCAACTTGTTGACAATGCGCAAGTCTGTGAAGAAATTCTTCTTGCACATTGTGAATGATTTCTGGGGTAACTCTGCGTATTTCGTCCCGAATGCGATTTTGAAGTTCTTCTAAATTACGTGGTTTATTAATGTACTTCAAGTATCCCCATAAAAAATAGTCAAGAGGTGTAACATCTGGCGATCTTGCAGGCCATTCTATCTGTCCGCGTCTGCCGATTCACCTCCCAGGAAAACAGTTGTCCAAAAAATCTCGTACAGGGCGCGCATAGTGCGTAGGTGCACCGTCTTGCTGAAACCATATGGTATCGTCAGGAATGTCAGGGTCATTATCGTTAGGAAAAATTACTGTAAGGGTTGGAACAAGGTCATTTTCTAGAAACTCTAAATATCTTTGTCCTGTAAGGGTTCCTTCAAAGAAGAAAGGCCCTACTATTCTGTCGTCAACTATTCCAGCCCACACATTTAATTTCTGAGGGTGTTGGGTATGTGCCTCTGCCATCCAACGAGGATTTTCCCGACTCCAATATTTGCAAGTTTGACAGTTTGCTGTACCATTCAGATAAAATGTGGCCTCTTCTGAAAAAAGTATTTGCCGGTGTAAATTTCTATTTCCTTGACATAAATCCATTAGAATTTCGCAAAAGTGTAAGCGGCGATCGGGATCATCTTCATTGAGTTCCTGCACAAGTTGAATTTTGTAGGGATGATATTTTTCCTTCCTCAAGATACGTAGCACTGTGCTCTGACTAGTGTCATTCTTTAATGCAACCAATCGTGAAGAATTATGAGGATTATCCACCATACTTATCAAAATGTTCTGTTTCTGATTTTCATTAATGCTTGGACGTCCAGGTTTTGGAATATTTACAACATTGCCAGTTTCTCTAAATTTAGACTCTACCTTACTGGCTGTTGATTGGCTGATCTGGATATTTTTCATTAAATAAATCGCAAACTTCCTGCTGAGTTCTAGTCATATTCCCGCATCCGATAAGAATTAAAATTTCAATTCTTTGAGTAACAGTTAAATGTTCCATAATACTTTAAATTGAATAATAATTTATATGTCGCTTGCAATACTTATTAGAAAGTCGGTGTGACAATGACACTTTGCAAAGATTTTCACCTACGTGATCCATAAAAGAACTATGGAATTCGAAAAACTAAACTTGATAACGTTTTTGCTTTATTTTAATTGATTTACGTTTTCTAACATTCAATCATCATTTACTCGAAAACTTTCCTATGTAAGAGGGCAAAATTTTAGTACTGTCTGATAGAGAATTAAACGATCTCTCAGAATCAAGGAAAAAAATATGGTGTTGCAATTTAGAAAAAAATCGATGACGTCATTACTCAAAAACAAATGACATTTGAAAATCGCATTTTACGTGAAAATATGTATTTTTTAAATTAAAAATCAACCTGTTCGAGGATTTTTCTCAAAAAATAATTGTTTCGTTTTTATTTAATTTATTCCATACTTTTGGCGCATACTTTATATGCAAAATATTAAAATGCAACTGAAAGATGACAATAAAAATGTGTGCAAATTCAAATGCCTTTGTGCCATTTGTAAACAAAATAAATAAACAGTTTCACGTGTTTTGATTTTTATTTATTTGATTAGTTTCAAAGTAGACTAAACTGTAATATATTGTTAACACTGCACGTATTTAAAAAATCTCTATTCTATGATTTTAGCCTTTAGCACCATTGATCTACTATTCAATAGAAAATTTTAGATTTCAACGTCATTAGATGAATAGAGTCATATCTAAAAGAATTAGATTATTTACTACGGAAAAAGTAATATTGATAAGACTCAAAAATCATGAGAGTATCATATATTTTTTTGTAATATGTTTTTTAATAATATATGTACAGTTTAGTGAGTTTTTGGCTAAGTATAACATTCTTTCAAAATACCAATCTGGATTTAGGCGTCGACATAGTACGACAACTGCGTTAATTAATGTAACAGATGATATTTTGCGGGCAAGTGATGTGAACAAAGATACTTGTCTGATTCTCTTGGACTTCAGTAAGGCATTTGATACTATTAATCATACAACTCTTATAACAAAACTAAAATATTTTGGTATTGGTGCTGTTGAAACTACATTTTTTAATAACTGTCTAATTGGCAGGAGTCAAAGAGTAGTTCTATATAACACTTTTTCTAAATTTCCACCTAATAATAATGGCGTTCCACAGGGTAGCATATGGGGCCCCTTACTGTTCTCTATCTATACTGCTGATTTATGGAAATTCCTTAAGTTTTGTTCGATACATCAATATGCTGATGACACCCAAGTGTACTATCATTTCTATTATAAAGAATTAGATCTTGCTGTTCGTAATATTAATGCAGACCTTGAAATCATAAGTCAGTATTCTAGGACACTCAGGCTCGTGCTTAATAAAAAAAAAACGCAAATGTTAGTTTTAGGCCCTCATAGCCAAGTAATTTCAGTGGATCCTCTTTTGCAGGTTAAACTTAACAATTGTTTACTTTTATTAGTTAATTCTTGTAAAAATCTGGGTCTTAAAAGTTTAATTCAAAAATGCTTCCACAAGCTAAAAGTGTTACATATGTTTAAAGATATTTTAAGTAAGGATGTTAAACTTGAACTTACGAATAGTTTGATATTGTCTATTTTATCGTATTGTGATACTGTTTTTTGGCCGGCCTTATTATTTCAAGACAAAAATAGTTTACAAAAAATACAAAATGCCTGTATTAGGTTTTGTTACAATTTACGTAAGTTTATTAATTCTAATTGGTTTAACTTACAAGAACGATATCATATTCATTTATCCTGTCTAGTGTTTAATATTCTTAATAACAAATTACCTGCATATCTTTATGATAAGATTGTAAAGGGTTCTGATATTCATAATCGTTTTACTCATCATCGTGATTTATTACACATGCCACGACACCATTCTGCTCTATTTCAACGTAGTTTTACTTATAATTCAGCTAAAATTTATAACTCCTTGTCTGACGACATCAGGGGTGCAACCAGTCTAGCAGTTTTTCGGAAAAAGATTAAGGTACAGCTCTTTAATTTTCGTGATCGAGTTAACTAATATTTGTATTGCATATAGATTTTTTTCTGTTTTTTTCTCTTGCTATTAATAACACGCTTCATCGGTGAACAATAATAACCTAGGCGGAATTTCATATTAGTTGTGGAGTGAAAAATTTTAAATTTAATGAATTATCTTATGACATGGATATACTACTGCTCTCAAATACTTTATTAATGACATCTCCGGAAATGAAATAAAATTTTCTTTCCTATTCGTTTGATGTTTAATTCTGGATTTCTTAACATGCATTAAAATTGGTCCTTCAACTTGAGGAATTGTTTGGAAACGCTGCTTTCAGTAATCATCGGTTCTAGCAAAGCCGTTTAAAATTTACAACAAGAAATATTTTGACCGAGACAACATATTATACAGAGTGTCTGTAATATGAGTGCCTATATTTTGCTGTAAGATAACTCACTACTGTGACTAATCATACTTTTATGTTAACAGGAGCCGGTGATAGATTACAAAGTTTACTGTATTAATAGTGATACAAAAACGAAGTCACGTTACAAAAACTATTTCTTAACCTTAGTTGTATCTTAGTTTGTAATTTCGTAACACAGTTTTTGTATTTTATTACAGTTGTATTTTTATTTTTGAAATGTATTCGCAGAAAAACTATTCGTTATAGAGTCTATTTGATACTTTTGGTCAGGTATACAAGTCCTTTTGGTATCGCCACTCATATCCCAGACATCCTGTTAAATTTTGTAAAGAGCTTTCAGATACAATATGTAGAGGGGTCTGGATATGAAAAGAGACTTTTTTATTGTAATTAATGGCTAGTATAATTGCAATTTAATATTTTTATGTAAACAAAGCGGTTTGAATTGTGCAAAATAGGTCATTTAGAAAAAAATTACTTAAAAAATTAGATTAAATGATTTTTATACTGGCGTAAATGTAATGGATTACGCAGGAAAAACTTTTACCATATTTTATTAAATAAGCCTATAGATATCCCTGCCTTTGTACTATTAGAAACTTTAAAAACACTAAAAATATAAAGTGACGTTTATTAAGAAAATTTTTAATATTGTTTGGATTAAAATTCGATATCCCTAAACTGGAACACTTTGTATAAAGAGAATATCATTTTTTAGTTGGTAAAATAATGAAAAGTGGTTTTCAATGCTTTTATATTTTACGAGAAAATTGCATTTAGAAGTTTGAAGAGTTGACATTTTCATTTTCATGTCGCATATATTCATAATTATGATGAAAAGTTCGTAAGTTAGAACCCAAACAGTAACCAATTAATGCACAAAATAGCCTTAATTAAAAATTATGTCTACCTGGCAATATGTATATAATTATGCCATTAGAAACAGTACTAGTAAAAAAATTGGGTTCCTACATAATCAACTTGTCAATTTATGTGATTTGTGGTGTGTTATTTTATTCATCTCAAAATTTGTTTGTTTTTTTTTGCTCTAAATATTCTATCTGAATATTTTATTATTTTGTTTTAGTTTACTTTACACTTTTCAACAGACGAGTGCCCAATTACAGAATGAGAATCATATACAAAAAACCTAAATACGAAGAAGATATACAGTAAAAATAAGAAACAAATAATATGTAAGAAATAAAAAAGAGAAATACTAAACAGATGCAAAATATAAAAACAGAAATAAACGTAATACTTACAATTTAGATACACAAAACTACAATAATACGTAATTAACACTAGAAATAGCATCAGATTAAAAAAAACATCATAGTTTTCTACCTGTTTCAAGCTTACAAGAGAACACTGAAATATACAGTATGCGCCAAAAGTATGGAATAAATTCAATAAAAATGAAACAATTATTTTTTGGGAAAAATCCTCGAACAGGTCGATTTTTAATTTAAAAAATACATATTTTAGCGTATAATGCGATTTTCAAATGTCATTTGTTTTCGAGTAATGACGTCATTGATTTTTTTTTAAATGGCAACACGATATTTTATCCATAAAAAAGTAACAATTCTGAGGTATGTAAAATAAAATACAATTGATTAAATTTTATACTTAAATTAAATGTTCGAATTGCCATCCACCAACTTCTTGACAATGCGCAAGTCTGTGAAGAAATTCTTCTTGCACATTATGAATGATTTCTGGGGTAACTCTGCGTATTTCGTCCCGAATGCGGTTTTGAAGTTCTTCTAAAAAACGTGGTTTATTAATGTACACTTTTGACTTCAAGTATCCCCATAAAAAATAGTCAAGAGGTGTAAGATCTGGCGATCTTGCAGGCCATTCTAGCGGTCCGCGTCTGCCGACACCTCCCAGGAAAACAGTTGTCCAAAAAATCTCGTACAGGGCGCGCATAGTGCGGAGGTGCACCGTCTTGCTGAAACCATATGGTATCGTCAGGAATGTCAGGGTCATTATCGTTAGGAAAAATTACTGCAAGGGCTGGAACAAGGTCATTTTCTAGAAACTCTAAATATCTTTGTCCTGTAAGGGTCCCTTCAAAGAAGAAAGGCCCTACTATTCTGTCGTCAACTATTCCAGCCCACACATTTAATTTCTGAGGGTGTTGGTATGTGCCTCTGCCATCCAATGAGGATTTTCCCGACTCCAATATCTGCAAGTTTGACGGTTTACTGTACCATTCAGACAAAATGTGGCCTCATCTGAAAAAAGTATTTGCCGGTGTAAATTTATATTTCCTTGGCATAAATCCATTAGAATTTCGCAAAAGTGTAAGCGGCGATCGGGATCATCTTCATTGAGTTCCTGCACAAGTTGAATTTTGTAGGGATGATATTTTTCCTTCCTCAAGATACGTAGCACTGTGCTCTGACTAGTGTCATTGTTTAATGCAACCAATCGTGAAGAATTATGAGAATTATCCACCATACTTATCAAAATGTTCTGTTTCTGATTTTCATTAATGCTTGGACGTCCAGGTTTTGGAATATTTACAACATTGTCAGTTTCTCTAAATTTATACTCTACCTTACTGACTGTTGATTGGCTGATAGGGCGATCTGGATATTTTTCATTAAATAAATCGCAAACTTCCTGCTGAGTTCTAGTCATATTTCTGCATCCGATAAGAATTAAAATTTCGGTGTGACAATGACACTTTGCAAAGATTTTCACCTACGTGATCCATAAAAGAACTATGGAATTAAAAAAACTAAACTTGATAACGTTTTTGCTTTATTTTAATTGATTTACTTTTTCTAACATTCAATCGTCATTTACTCGAAAACTTTCCTATGTAAGAATGCAAAATTTTAGTACTGTCTGTTAGAGAATTAAACGATCTTTCAGAATCAAGGAAAAAAATATGGTGTTGCCATTTAAAAAAAAATCGATGACGTCATTACTCGAAAACAAATGACATTTGAAAATCGCATTTTACGCTAAAATATGTATTTTTTAAATTAAAAATCGATCTGTTCGAGGATTTTTCCCAAAAAATAATTGTTTCATTTTTATTGAATTTATTCCATACTTTTGGCGCATACTGTATAAACCGATGAATTTAAGTTGTTATAAGTATTGCGCATAAAATTCAAGGGGGAACAACTCCTAATATTAGTTCTTGGCGTTGCCAAGTAAAAACGACCAGTGTAAATTAAGAAAATTAAGTCTATCACCACAATCAGTTAGGCTATTTAATAATTTAAATTAAAATACTAAATAGGAAATGCCACGTTGAGAATAAATTCCGTCAGTTCTAAAAGATAAGAATTTAAAAAAAACTACGTTGAACTGTCAATGTATGTTACATAATTTTGACACCAAACAGAAGCATATTCCAATTTCTACCGAACTAAAGTTGCATAAAGAAGTTTAAAGTCTCAGCAGATTTAAACGTGGACGTGTTCCTAATAATACATTTATTTCTTTCATCAAGATCAAAAAAATGTATTTACATTATTATTAATTAGTTTTTAATTAATATTTTGCTGTGACTTTTGTTTAAGAGATTATGTGAGGGAGACTATTGGCTATTCATAAACAAACAGAAAAGAATAACAGTAATTCATAACTGTTTCGTTAACTTATATGCTTACCTGTAGCTCCTACATTTCATTTGCGAAATATGGTTCACTTTATTAGAAACATCATTTCTGTTTAGATAGACTACGTATGCTATATTTCATTTGATATAAAAAATAAATTTATTTGTTTACTCTTCCAAAGGTCACAGCTTTATTAGAAAACATTTTCAAACTCATATTTACTGAAGTTTTCCCTTATACTTCTACATAGGTATTAACAAGTCTATCGTTCCATTAAGGCAAGTAATTTATCAATAAGTAATCCAAAAATTGATGAATATTGACTGAAGCCTTATTACTTTCAGTTTTGTTTACCACATATTTTACACAGTTTATATCAATAAAATTGTGTACTGGGTGATCACGCGAAAAAGTCAAAATCAGTTGTAATATTGCTACCCTATCGGTTAACTGAAACTTATTTATTGACTAATTTTTCACAAGAATTTAATTTTTTTATCGAAAACAATAATCGAACATTGCATTACAGACATAAAGATATTAACTTAGGTTTTTTTTAATAAAACACTCCATAATAATGCATGCCCCGTGAAACAGCCTAATAATTTGTCCTTTGCAAATATTTTCAGAACCCCGAAGCCGATTTTAATGGAATTTGATATGGGGTTGTAGATAGTCTATCTGAACATTAAGAAAGTAGTATTGTCGAATACCACATAGGGCGCTAGTTATGCATAACGCCACTCAGTTATTTTTTCAAAAACTTTTCTGTTCCAATTTTTTCTCTAAATTCTCTGCCACTGCATTCGAAGCAGCATTTTGATCACACGCCAATCACTTAAAGAAGATAAGTCACGCTGTAAGTTGACAATCTGAGATGTTATGCACTTTTCAAATCATTCGCGAGTAACAGTTTGAGGGAATCTATATAAGAAGAAATATCATTAACAAACATGAAAAAGAGAAAGGGTCCAAGAGTAGATCATTGTGGAACTCCGGAACCGTCAACAAATTTTTTGCCATTGCATTCGAAGCAGCGTTTTATTCTATACAAAAAAGTACTTTTTACTTTTTTTTCATTTGAAGTTTAATTTTCCAGAAAAAGTTGCTAAAGCTATAGTACGACCATTGGCAGATGCAACTGAAAAATTCGTAAACAGGATATAGGCAAGACGAATATTTTTCTAAATGCAAATTTTTTCTTCATTTAAAGCTTGATATTCTGCTCAAAAGTGTCAGATATAGTACTATCTTTAGCAAATAAACGGATAATTGAACATTTTTAAAATTAAGTAATTTATTAAATCCTTAAAAAAATATAGTGACAGTGTAATCACGAATCGACATCTGTCACTCACTCTGTATTATCTTCGCAACTACCTTTTTCATTTTATGAATTCATAATTTTTCAAGTTTGCAACTTTAGCAACTTTTTCTGGAAAATTAAGCTTCAAATGGAAAAAAGTAAAGAGTACTTTTTTGTGTAGAATCAAACGGTGCCTCTAATGCACTGGCAAAGGATTTAGAAAAAAAATTAAACTAACAGTTTTTGAAAAACATTAAGTGGCATTACGCATAACTAGTACACTCTGCCATGTGTGACAAAACTACTTGCTTAATAACGTTCAGATACACTATGTACAACCCCATAATAAATTTCATTAAAATCGGCTTAGGGATTCTAAAGATATTTGAAAAAAAAACACAATTTTCTTCCCAATTTCAAGGGGAATCAGGGCCACCAAAAAATTAGAAGTCGGGAAAACAAAAAAATACGGGTCAAATAATTTCTCATGCAAATTATATACTCAGTTGTTTCCAGTACAATTTGAATTTGAATTGGTAATCAGGTTAGATATTTTCTTTTTAAATTGAGACAAAGTGCAATTAAATATATCAATATTGTCTAATATGTTGTGTAACTTCTACACTTGGATGTAATCGGTGAGTGAAAATGATTTGCGGTATTTGGAATGGCAATATGAAAAGTACAGTTACCCTTGGAGCAAAAACGAGGAAAGTTAAAAGGCAAGTACTTTGATAGCCAACATTAAAAATAGGAGGGCTCCAAATGTAGATCCTTGGGGAACTCCGGAGCCGACAACATATTCAGCAGACTTAACACTTTCATATTCTACATAGAGTAATCAATTATTTAAGTATGATTCAAAAAGATGTTACAATTCTTTTGCAATACCAAGACCACTTAAATTGCTCATAACCTCAATTTTTTATTGCATTGATATACACTTATAATGGATTATTTGTTTGCGAGACATCGAAGATTAAATAATTCTATAATTAAAACTGTATTTTTTATTATAAAGAATACTATAGTACGATGCTCGGTTGTTTTTTTTTCATAAAAACCAGTAACAAAATTTAAATCCTTGTCAACAATTAGTCAAGAAATATACGTTTCAGCTTTCCGATATGGGTCATTCCATTTGAAATCGTCTAATTGGCAAAGCCGACCCATTTTAGATTTTGGTGTAACTTTGAAAATCTCTTCTCTAGGGTCCCAAACAACAAAATTTACACGAGTTTGATTATTACAAGCGCTTGTTTCCGTCTATTTAAATAAAGACTCTTAAAAATTGCTATTTTTAAGTTTTAGTAATTTTTGCTGTCAAATTTTTCTGTTTGAAGATATTTGAATGATCAAGACGGAATTTAGAGTGGGAAAGATAGTAGTTTCAGTGTAAATGAAGATAATTGGCTCGGACGATCCCTTTGAATAATAGCAGCGTGCTGAAAATGAGTGTTTTTTAGTCATTTTTCGTGAATTTCAATCGACTCTAGCGTCTTAAATGTTGAGAGTTAAAAATTCATGCTTCGCGAGAATTAGGTATGCATATCATAGACAAAATTCAACCACAAGTTGGCCTGAATAGCCCACTCTTTATAGAAGAAAACTTTGCTTGAGGTTTTGAAATTTTTAAAAATTCCTATATTCAGGTTATGAAACGAGCGTGTTGACTGCGAGATAAAAATCTGATACTCACAGAATCTACTGTTCTTACCTTCAACTTTAAATAACTACATCACTTGTTTTCTTATTTTCATGTTTAGTGCATGTACGAGTCGTTTTTTTACAGCAAAAATCAAGTAATTTTTTTTTCTAAATAACTAGTAGTTTTTATCTTATTTTTTTTTCTATAAAAATTCCGTCTTATCTATAAAATTTTTATATATTTTTATGCATGCGTATAGAGGTAAGCTTATTTCCGTTACTCGACTGTATTGCATTTAAAAGTAAGTACGAATATGCGTAAATTAAAAAAATAAATTAGCAATAGTATTAATTATTCATTATATTATTAACAATAATTATATTTGAGAAGTAAATTCGAGTTCATAAGTATTAATAAAATTACTAATGATTTAATTTCTGTCATTTTCCAATTTATATATTTTCTTGTAATTCGATGCCGTCGATTTTAAAAGTTGAATAAAAAAAAATTTTCTCGTTGAAAAATTGTTTACAGTTACTGTCATTTTCGATGATAATTACTTCCAGAAACAATTTTACACCCTAAATATCCATAACTTTATTAAAACTTGAAATATTTTTCATATTTATAATTATCTTTGATGGTAAGTAATTTTAATTCATTAGTAAAAACGTCCAGATTTTTGCTGTAAAAAAAACGGCTCGTACATGTACTAAACATGAAAATAACAAAACAAGTGATATAGTCATTTAAAGTTGAAGGTAAGAACAGTAGATTCTGTGAGTATCAGATTTTTATCTCGCAGTCAACACGCTCGTTTCATAGCCTGAATTTTAAAAATTTCAAAACTTCAAGCAAAGTTTGCTTCTATAAAGAGTGGGACTCAGGTCAACTTGTGGCTGAATTTTGTCTATGATATGTATACTTCATTCTCGCGGAGCATGAATTTTTAACTCTCAACAGTTAAGACGCTAGAGTCGATTGAAATTCACGAAAAATGACTAAAAAACACTCATTTTCAGTACGCTGCTATTATTCAAAGGGATCGTCCGAGCCAATTATCTTCATTTACACTGAAACTATTATCTTTCGCACCCTGAATTTCGTCTTGATCATTCAAATATCTTCAAACAAAAAAAATTGACAGCAAAAATTAATAAAGCTTAAAAATAGCAATTTTTAAGAGTCTTTATTTAAATAGGCGGAAACAAGTGCTTGTAAAAATCAAACTCGTATAAATTTTGTTGTTTGGTACCCTAGAGTAGAGTTTTTCAAAGTTACACCAAAATCTAAAATGGGTCGGCAACAATTTTTTTATTTTCAGACTATTTTATATGGAATGACTCATATTGCTAAGGTAGCAAAGTTGTAGTCCAATCTAACGTTTCCACGTGATCAGGATTAAGTGACTGAATAGTTATTCCAAAACTGTTTTAACTAAATGAATCGTCATAGATAAAATTAAAGCGGAAATTTATAGCGACTGTACAATTTAAAGATCTTAACATTCATTTTAAAAAAGATCTTTCCTTAAATACAAATACAACAGTTGTACGTTTTAAGTTATTTTCGGAGATACCACTATAAATATATTTAAACCATTTGTCCCAATTTCTAATAGAACATTAGTTTGTTTTTGTAACTCCTGTTCTATGATGGAATACAAGTAATTAGGTTAGAATTGTGTTCATAATATCATAAACAAAAACATTCACCGTATATATAGAAAAGTGGGGCAACGGTTAATGTAATGATAAAATATTTTATGATTCTAAGGCTATAAGCTGCGATATTCGAAAAGTTTTTTTATTGTAAGTTAATTTAATTTCTAATATTAGTTGGAGGTATGTATATGTGATGATAATGAAATTTTGATAGAAAATGAAAAATCTCAAGAAAAGAGAAAATTTTTACTTATAATTTTTTATAGAGTACTCAGGTTTATTAACAAAGAAATTACTTCGCCATTGGGCAAGAATTTCCGTTTAATTATAAAAAGTTGAAAACAATATAAGAACAGGACGAACCAGAGTGACCCTCATAAATATTATTAGTTATAGCCATGTCATTTCAATTTGTTTTAATTTATTTATTTTCACTGCATAGGTGGATGGATATATTTTAATTGACAATTGAAATAAAATCAAACATTTTTCGACAATTTAACTGTATAAAAGAGAATTTGTGAGTATTATTTATTTATTGAAGTTAAATAAGAGCATTTTTCATTAATAGTTTCGAGATTAACACTTTACAAGCTTTTTAAAATAATTAAAAATAAAAAATAAGAGTAAAATGGTGACAATCATCCCTTATCCAACACCTTAAATAGTATTGCGTAAATTGCGAGTAGTGACTACATACTCAAAGTCTAGTTAAAATATGAAAAAAATATTTCATAAGACTTTTAACATATCACAAAAATATATTTATCAGTCATACTTATTTAGGAATAAAGTTTATACAGAGTGTATCTGAATAACATCGAAAAAATGTAAGGGGCGATTCTCTAATGGAAATTTATAGGGGTAGAGTGTCTTTGGTATAATATTTTTTGAAAAAAACCCTTCCCTGAAAAAAGTTACGCTCCTCCAAAAATTAAAAAGAAATATCTTCCACGTATATCAAGCTAAATAAACCAAACTTGGTGAGCATTAAATGTCAATAAAACTGCACTTTTTGAAATGTTTTGATGAATACATACACCATTTTATGATAATAATATCTCTACACCTCATTCTAATCACGAGGAATAGCCCAGAAGTCGGAGACATATGCGGGAGAGGGGCGATATATTATTATTAAGCAACCGAATTTGTGCCCAGGATTTACGTGGGTGGTCCCTAACCACCATTCAGTGCAGCAATGAAGGAAACTTGGAAAACTTCATTAATTAGGGGGGGGGGGTTGTTAAATGTCGAACGGTATCAGTCTCTCACACAAACACACAAACCCAAGTCAACATTCTTCCACCCTACCATACCGGTAGAGAGGATGCCAATCATCTCCACGAATATAGCTGATATACTCACGTCAAGAATTCAGACGTCTTACGTCACGGCTGACGTTACACATTTGTTTTTAATGTCAACGTAATTTTCGATATTTGGTCGTGTTAAAAACAATTATTTTTTGCAATTTAGTCCAATATATAATGTAAACTTTTAGTGTAGTATATAGTTTTATTACTATCAGTTGCAGTTTCTTCAATATTTTGATGAAAATATAATGAATTATTCATTTGTTCGTATGACGTAAGTCGTCTGAATTCTTGTCGCGAGTATATACGGTCTACCAGCTGCGGGGCTCGAAGCCACATCGATCTAGTCATATCGATAAGTATTGACGCCTTAAACCGCGTGACCTCTGACCGATGATGTCTAATTAATTTTAGTAACTGTTTAAATGATATATATATATATATATATATATATATATATATATATATATATATATATATATATATATATATATATATATATATATATATATACCAGCTGCAGGGCTCGAACCCACATCGATCTAGTCATATCGATAAGTATTGACGCCTTAAACCGCGTGACCTCTGACCGATGATGTCTAATTAATTTTAGTAACTGTTTAAATGATATATATATATATATATATATATATATATATATATATATATATATATATATATTGTAGAAGAGTTTAGATATGGAGAGTCCCAGCATTGAGTAGCCAGTGACCACTAAAGTCGACACTCGCGCATTCTTGTCTTTCTGTCAGTTATGACATAGGCGAACAGCTAACAAGCTCAAAACCGGTATATATTTTTGATAGAAAATTGTATTTTTATTTTTGTAACGAACTTATCATAAAAGTTTTCATCACTTTTCTTATTTCCATATTAAAATAGTTTTTGTTGAAATAGTTTTTATTTGTTAAATATATAAAATATTTATAATATTTAATAAGTTTAGTTAATTCTGAAGTTGAGAGATATCTACTTATAGAATTATTATTGAATTCAATTTTATCACTGTTTTAAGTCACAATAAACTAATGTAATGCGAAATCTATGATTCTTGATTTATTAACATATAAACTACCTTCAAAACTATGCGATATAAAATCCGGTACCAAAGTTCTTTCGTATGATCAACTAGTCTCGTTGGAGTCCAAATGGCATCGTGAACTTGGATACGATGAAGCATAAATTTAATACTGTAGGAATTGAATCCTTCGAATTAGACTTCGGCATCGTTCTTTTGGAAAGATTGGTTCAGGAACAACAGAGCTCTAGTAGTTTTTTCTTAAAATTTATCTTTTGCAAATATCGTAATCGCCAATGGCAATCATGTCCATACGCACAGTATAATGGATCACTCTCTGCTTGTAATTTGTAAGTCTTTTATTTTAAAATTATGTAATTTGATGAGAAATTATTGTGTATGTATATGTAAATAGAAATTATTTATAACAGAAATTGTAGAAATAGTTTTAGTGGATTTTGTATATCATTCAACAAATTATGTAAAAAGCATATATTTTTGGACAATAATACATTATTGTTTACTCAATTTAGGTGGTGTTCCAAAATAATTTATTTAAATTATATATGTTTTAATTTTGGCGTTATACATTTAAGTATTTAAGTAAAATTTTGCATGTAGGTTATTTTTGATAAAGTTGATACACAAAATTGTCTTTCACAAAGGAGAATGTTAAAAATAGCCGATTTTTGGCTTATCCGGGGGAACGCATAAATCATAAAAAAATCAATTGATTATTGTTAATTAACATTAGAAATGGCCCAGAAATACGTCAGATAGCGTGGGAAATGTCGCTACTACCCCTAAACCTATATAAACTACCCTTAAATAGCTTTAAATGGATAATCATTAATTATTGTTATAAAATTCGTGTAAAATGAAAAAAATGCTCGAAAATAATTTGAACAGACAGTATGTCAATATAAAAAGTGATAAATGACTGTAAAAGTGCCCATTCAATGGCGAAATAGCGCCAATTGTTCTCACTTTGCGAGCGCGTACTGAAAAAATGGCAATTTATCCTTGCGCCCATTTTTCAAGTCGCAATAGTATAAATGAACCTTAAAAGTGATTTAAGCATTTTTTTCATTCTAAACGAATTTTACAACAATAAATAATGATTATCTATTTTAAGCTATTTAAAGGTAGTTTATATAGATTTAGGGGTGCAATTAATATTTCCCCACTTACTTACTGTACTCTAGTATCAGTTTTTGCATTTTTTGACAGTAATCTATAATTTTTTTCTAGCAATAGGCGTTCCCTTGAATATTTAAGCATTTGATGTCGAAGTAAGCTCACTTTTTATATTGACATACTGTCTGTTCAAATCATTTTCAAGCATTTTTTTCATTTTACACGAATTTTATAACAATAATTAATGATTATCCATTTAAAGCTATTTAAGGGTAGTTTATATAGGTTTAGGGGTAGTAGCGACATTTCCCCAGCTATCTGACGTATTTCTGGGCCATTTCTAATGTTAATTAACAATAATCAATTGATTTTTTTATGATTTATGCGTTCCTCCGGATAAGCCAAAAATCGGCTATTTTTAACATTGTCCTTTGATGACGTTTAGTCCGGCGTTTAATAAAAAAGTGATAAATAATATACAAACACAAATAAATAAAAAGTCATACAAGGAGAACTGCGGATTACGTTCTACTAAATATTAAATCAAACGTGCTATGTGAAGTGAGTAGATGGGTGTATTATCTAAAGAGATTTTAGATTTGCAATCACTATTTGCACAGGAGATACTTCCTTTTACCAAAATCATAAATGTAAGTATTGTATCTGATAGCATCACAGTATATGTAAAGGATTCATGTCATTGCCATTCACTGGTAAATACAATGCAGAATGTATCTTTTATCAAACAACACCAACTTACTTAGGAGACTATGTGAAAAGCGTCTTCGATAACATGCTCCTTTATCGAACTTCATACACTTGTAACGTAATGGGGAAATTGTATTATTACCTCTTTATTTATTATGTACAAGCACTGTCGTACAAGCATATACTGTAGTAGATGCTTTATAATACAAATTTAAAACTGAAAAGATATTCTTAGAACGCGTAGTTGTAAATACGTCAAAACAAAGAATCCTAGTTATTTGATCTGGCAGCTTTTTTCATAGATTTTTGTAAAATGCAGTTCAAGATAAATTCAAATATACATTTTAGTTATTTTTTTTTAATATCGTAATGTGATTGTTACAAAATAAATAATACACGTTAGGAAAGTTCAGGTCTTATTTTTATGTAAGAGGAATAAAGCAACAATATACATTTGTGATATAGACAACAACGGTTATATTCTCAATACTTTACAATCCAAATAGTACCATAATACTGTCAATTTCTAATAGGAGGATTTGAAATTTGTATTCCACAAAATCAAATTTGTGAGGTAATGAATCGTCGGTCATCGATATTGAGTTGGTAGACAGCAAGAGTAACTTCGGCTGAAAGAAAACTTGGCAGACAGTAGAGAGTGGACCGACTTATTAGAATGTTATTGGACAATGGGCGTGTACACTGAACACTTACACTTGCACTTCAAAGCTATATCTATCCTATTTTGCGTGACATGTTTATGTGAACAAGAAAGATGGAGCTGACACAATAATATCAAGAAAATAGACAATTCTATTTTTTGTCTCTCTGACTGTCTTAACACAACAGTTTATTTATTTATTTCTTATTGTAGACCAGAGGAAACGTATAACTGATTTTATAAGATTATATTGACAATTTAGAATTTAGAAGCAAGATCATTAGAAAGAAATGATCAGCTTCTAACCAATTTAAGATTATGATTATTTCAGGTATAATATCCCTAGGACATTAATAATCGAGATAATTTTTTGGTAATCGAAAGCACGTAATTGACCGACGTCTTTAATACTATATAAGCAATGTAATTGAGAAATTTGACATGAAATTTTGAGACATTTGTCAATGTCAGAGGAATATTCGGTCAGAAATTTTTCGCAATAATAATAATAATATCTCTACCCCTCATTCTAATCACGAAGATTAGTTCAGAAATCGAAGACTTGTGCGGGAGAGGGGGCGGCATATTATTATTAAGCAGGCACGAGTTACGTTGGTAGGCCCTAACCATCATTCATGTTTTTTAAACTGCTTGAGATAATTAAATGAAATTTGACAGGTGTCAATAGCAATGGAAGACTTAAGTTTTGCAATGCAAAAGTTTATTTTACTGTCATCAGTGGCGCGAGTAGCGGATCGTCTGTGGGTATTTTCCAACAAAAAAATAGTACATCCCTGGTTTTTCCAAAAATTACTGTTATTTCTGAATTCTTTGTTCAATTTGGTAGAAAAAAACTCTCTTAACTTATTTTTGTACGATTCACCGTTTAATAAATAATAAATTTCTTTAAAACTTTTCAAGGTGTTTTCCTTCAAATAGATTATTATTTGTTAGGCATACCAGATACACTTGCTGCAACCACCAGATAAACAAATTTACAACGACTAGTTGGCGTCGGTTTTCATGTCAACGCTTGACAAATCTACGGTTATTTTTCGACGTAGAACCCTTAAAGTTTGACACGAAAAAGCTGGTCCACCCTGTATATGGTATACCGGCTGCGGGGGTCGAACCCACAGCGATCTATTCACGTCGATTTATTTATTTATTAAAAGTTCAGCAGATAAAGGCACAGTTATTAAAATTTAACGCAACATTAGATTGGATATTTCTTTCTACCACGCATAGTACTTATGTTCTTGGTCGATATTTAAGTATGGTTTTATACAATTTGCGTTGTTATTACCTGTAATTTTCAGTATCGTTGTTCATGCATTTTTTGCCAATTCGCTAACAGTTGACCTGTTCAAATGGTTTGTTATCTTTTTGTCCCTTACATACAGGCCAATAGCCTCAGCAGATGGTTTAGTCCATCTATTAATAGTAATTTTTCCAGCAAGGACATTGTTGTACCAATTACCGGTTTCCATTTTTCGGTTTTGATAAGGTTTTAAGAACAGTCGTGGTGAGGTAGTATGTTCGCCTCGTTTTGATATCGGATTATGACGAAGGCATACAGGACAGCTTTGAGTTTCACTATTAACAATCAACCGTTTACTATTTGTACAGCCTTTTGAACGCATTGGCAACTTTTACTGAAGTCCAGATTATATCCAATGCGATTTGTTGGAGAACCTACGTTATTTCTCTCGATCTGGAAAAAATCCAAGAGACAGACAACTGTCTCGTCTCCTCTCTATGTTAATTCGGAAGCTGCAATATGGTAGAATTACACATAAGACTTTCAGTGGTATTTTTATCCCAAAACAATATTCGGCTTATTTCCGACAAACTTAACAAAACTGAACTGGTCTTACATGGTTTACATGGATATTTACAGTTTCTTCCTGGTTACATCGCGGGAATCTCGGACAGGTTTAAGTACTATGCTGTTAAACAGGGCAATCATAATCTTATAGTCATTATAGTACTTCTCCTGTAGGTTTTGCTGTTGCTTCCTTGAACTCTATCCCATCTTTCCCCCTCATATTGACCGCCCAATCTTTTAATATCAATGTCAGTTCTTCTATGTTCATTTAACTCATATTTTCATTCACAAATACAAAACTCCATAAATATTCCCCACGTGTATTTGTGACTGTTTCTGGTATTTTTTGGATTGCTTTCTTTAATTACCACGTTAATTGAAAATTCTCTTTGCCAAAAATTGACATTTTGAAATTTATGACAGTGTCAAACGTAAACTATCTTGAGGTCATAGTGATTGAAAACACCCTGAATGTTGTTATCAATTAAATGTTTAAATGATTGAGTGATAAAAAATAACGAAATTTAAATGGTTGCTAGAGCTGTCACTTAAGAGTGACCTAAGTGATATCCATTTATAATAGGTGATATTATACGTTAACAATGCTACTTCCCTGAATTTTTAGTATGTTATAAATTGTGATCTTCTGATGAAAACTGTACAGGTCCCAACTCAATCATATAAGTAGTATTTGAGATACAGGGGGTAAAGTTAAATAGTTTTGTGACAATTTAATGATCCTACTAGAATTTTTTGACATAAATGTTACTTATTTCATAAAAATAATTTATTGTGACAAAATATGTGTTCTTATATAAGGTGAGTTACCAATAGAATTGAGTTAATTTCAATGAATTTTGCAGATATAAACTACGAATGTGTTAAACCTCGTTTAACTTTAAACCTAGAAATTTTATAGCTTAAAATTAAGTCGGTTTTATGTCCATTTTTTATCTAAGTATATATCAATTGGGCCAGTTAAGCAAGTTTCACTTTTAAGCTTGCTCAAGCGTTATCGATGCATTGAGCATTTATAGAGACTGTAGAGATTTGGATGCTTCGTAAGACTTGTGTGGTGTGGTTCACAAAGTCATCAAGATTTTGTAATTTCATGCTCTTAGATTATTTCTTATGGGGGTTATCCGAAACCCAGAGTCTGTCAATGCACCTTAAACGACTGCAAATTCAACGAATAATATTCCAAGAGTTACTTATAAAACTTCATCGGAGCTATATATGAGAGTGGTATCGGGAATTGGACATCTTCACTTTGCGCTACTAGTCGAAGTTGTGATGACCATTTGAAGACGTCCTTTTTATAAAATCTTAAGGTACCGATTGCATTTACAAATAAAACAAGAGTAGATACAAAAATATTATTTATATTGGGTATCCAGAATAGCAGTGCCTTTATTTTGCTGTATGATAAATTGCACCAAATAAAATATAATTGATTTAACAAATTACCAACGGTATTAGAGTTATGACAGCAAACCGATTTTGAATAGTATGAACAATGTCGCATACCTAGCATGTCAGGTGCACAAACTGCTATTGCTTGTGGAAAAAGTTGAGCGTACAATCGTTTCGTAGCTAGAGAATTTTGTTCAGTTTCGCCTTATATTAATATGTCATGTAGCTCATGATTACTTTTGTTTATGTAGGTACGCTCACAAACATCAACCAAACACTAGGGTCAAAATAATGAAACGAAAAAAGCATGTACTATATACAACTAATGTGAGGTTAGAAGTTATAGGCGATAGGACAGGAGATAATGGGTTGCAATATTGTCGCATGTACGTTACAGTTTTTTGGAAAGCTTCTATTGTTACCTTCATTAATACTCATGCAAAAAACAGATTACAAGCAAATTACATTAAAAGGTTGTTACTTATTAGTTTGTAACTTACACAGTTTTTTAGAATAACCGTATTTCTATCTTTGAAATGTATTTGTAAAAAGAACTATTCGTTTTAGACATTTTTTTATAATATATATATATATATATATATATATATATATATATATATATATATATATATATATGTGTATATATATATATATATATATATATATATATATATATATATATTTATATATAATTGTTTAATTGTTGCATTTTAATATAGAAGTTCTTTGAGTATTAGCTCATATTTTAAACATCCAATATACTTTATTCTATTTCAGTTGAAAAGTAGATCACCCTTATTAATAAACCTTATTGTGATCGCAGACTTAAGAGGACGTAATATTTTCTAAATATTATTTGGCTTTCGACATTTTTTATAAAAGAATACTGAATTTAATCATTATTATATTATTATAACGTAAGAATAGGTACTTTTACTTACGTAACATTCAAAAGAATATTTTATTTCCTGTTTAACTTGTGCTCAGTTTCAAAGAATTATTTATATTTCTGTTCCTTTTCTTATGTCAATTATTGATATATAGTTCTTTCAGTCGAATATAAATTTTAATGCATTCCATTAGTTTACATGTCAGATACTTGTCAGAAAAACGTATTATTAAAGTGACTTCGATTCCATTTCCCAATGAGTTTGAGTAAAATCTTTCCGTAGTGATAAAGTGACATTTATTATGCGTTTAAACCCTATGCTTTTTGCGGTTTACCTAATAATAAAATATCGATTTTAGTCGAAGTCCTTATAACAAAAATATATTTTTTTATTATTAGATATAATATCGTTTTTTATATACAGACCGCCTAAAAATTATTGAAAAGTTCAATAAAGGCAAATAGATAGGTATAGATACTCTCAGACAATTGCAAACTGTTCAGTAAACATTGATCATTGTTGGTTACAGTTTTATCAAGAAGAACTAGTAACAATAAAATAAAAAACATTTCTATGGAAACAGATAAACAAATTAAATTGTCAAACTTATACTTTTAATACATTTGCTATTTTGAACGAACACAGAAATGTCAATGTTTTTCGAAATGTCAAAATTACGGAAGTGCGTGATGGTGATGTGATTTTTGCTATTTTTTACTTATCAGCTTTTTCAGTGTGAAATTTTTTGGTTAGGCAAAACTTAGTTTCAAAAACAATCCTTGACTTATCCGTTTGGCACAAGGGCTTATTTAATTCTTCTTCATCTTTATTTTTTTCAGAAGTGTGGCGAAAACCCAATCACATTTAAAAAAATTCTTTTTTTAACTTTTGCATTCAATTATTTATTTATTTATTTAATACGTATACAAACAGGCACATGCCCAATTACGGGATATGGTAAAAAGTATAAATGTAGAAGAACAATACCATACAAAAATATAACAAAGTGCACCTAACAAGCATACAAAACCTTAAATGTATCTTACTTGTAAAGCAAGTTGGACATACATTAATGTTAAAAAAGAAGTATCTATAATCATCAGAAACCCATTTCTAGAAAAAGGTAACTAAAACTATTTATAATCATTGAAAGAATTATGTCAAAATAAAATTATGTCAAAATATATTATAGAAATTTTCAGTAGGTCTAGTATAAATACATGAAAAATATTACATGGAGATATAACGTAATTCTATATAGTAGTAGTATTATTATTATTTGTATATTGTTCTAATTTTGAATTATAATTTCCATAAATATTAGCAACTGAATGATACAACTATGCTAATTAGTCAAACTAAATTAAATTTATGGCTTTACTATTTTGTTGTATTACATATTTTTCATTGAGAATAGGGAGTAATTTTTGTAGAAACAAATATAAGCATATTTGTATTCATATTCATAGAACCATTTAGTGTACTTATTTTTAAATATTATTTGGATATAAACCCCGCTCAAAACACTTCGTATATTAGCAGAATGGAAATATTGTATGCATTTTTATTAAAAAGTATATTCGTGACTTCTATTTTTTTGTCCTATTTATATGAATTTTGCTAATTGGCTATATATCATTACCTTATATTTTGGACGTATGTTGCATAAATAGTGCACTAGATATTCGAAAATTAATTAACTTTATCCAGAGAAGTAAAACAGTTTATAACATAATCCAGAAATGTCTGTTTTACATTCCTTTTGGCTTGTTTCTGTTGCCGTGATGTTGAACAAAGTTTTTATTTTACAGCTAAACAAATATACCTACCTACCGAATAGCCTAGTTTAAATTTTAATTTGTTATATATGTACGAGGTGCATTTTAAAAGTAAGGTCCGTTCGGTTACAAAAATAGGGGAAAAATGGATAATGTAGAAATAGATAGGTCATAAACTAATTACATTATAAAATATATACATGGTGTTTATTAAAGAATGAGTTATACTTTGGGGCTAGCTTTCTTGGACGAACATAAGATGATTTAAATCAACTTACCTTAGTACCATCTTGCTTCCTTAAGAAGTTATAAAGTATTTTTTTTATTCCATTTATTTACGATAATTTATTTATTTCTGGGGCAACCGTATTCAAACTTTGTACAAGAAGAATTTTTTTAGGGCCTCTAACTTCTAAAGGAAGCAAGACGGTACTAAAGTAAATCGATTAAACTATGGCCCATTCTTTAGTAAAAACTCTGTATACATGTTACATTAAATTTTTCATTGGCGACATTGACAATTCCACTGAAAACCTGTTGATGATAGTTGTTAAATAAGCTACATATGTTACAGAAATTATTTTATAAAAGGTTATTTGTTGTGGACGTACACGATGATCAGGAACATAGAAGCCTAAGTTGAGAAAGCACGTGGGGACCTTTCTAATGCATTATTTAATAATTTATATAAAAATATTACCTGACGATAATACTTCCTATATTCTAACATAACAACATTAAATTCAACACGACGAGGATCATAAGAAGAAAATTCTAGATTCATATTATATTTTTTGTAATGTAAATATTTGATAAATTTCTTTTGCAGTTTCCACTGATTTGCTCAACTTTTTGATACCAAGATTCCAAATTTGCGAACCAAATTCTAGTTTACTACGAACTAATGAATAATAATATTTTTAAAGTCATGTGTCATTCTCTTAACAAAGGAAAGTGATTTGGAAGGCATTGAACATACTGCTTCAATTAGAATATTAAAATGTAAGTTTGTTTGAAATATTATTCCTAAATCTTTAACTTCCTTGCATCTACTACGAGGAGTATTATTCATCGTATATGCAATGTGCTGGTGTTTCATTTTTGAAGTAAGTCATTACATCACATTTCAACAAATTAACATGCAATTTACTGATGTTATTTTAGTCTGGTAATTAAACTAAATTTTTACGTATTCTACTACAATTGACCTATTACCAGACTAAAATAACATCAGTAATTAATTAAAGATATGACATAATATGCAATTTACTAATTATGTATAATGTCTATATCCTTTTTGGATTCGTAAATAATCATTGTAGCGGTCACCGACGCTGGTCACCGACCTACATCTGTGATCCCTATAATTTACGACATTTTCACTAAGGCACCAAACAAATCAATGCCAACAAAACCATAAAACTAACCCTTAGATCTGAGCCCATTTATGAAAGTAAACACATGGCCAGACATATGCCAGCCTTCCGAGACCTTCTTCGAAAGGTCCGGCGAGGACCACGGCAGTGACTTTCCGCTTGCCTTCAGCTAAACATCCGTCCAGACTTCTATATTGGTGGAACATTCTTTCCGAGCTGTTGTACCTTTATTAATATATATAACGTGTTACAAACCGTGGACTTGTTATTCCTAACCTAACAACCCCACAAATTGGTGACCCCGACGTGATTTCAAAATCGCGTTAAGTTAATAAAGTGCCCGACGTGATTTTAAAAACGCGTTAAGTTACAAAGTGCCCGACGTGAATCACACAATGGAAAACAGCACAGAAGCCAGTGGAACATCCAACGCGTACGTGAGTCGCGTAGGAATCAAAGTCCCGCCATTTTGGGAGAAGAATCCGGCAAGATGGTTCTCGCAAATCGAAGCGCAATTCGCGCTTAGCAATATCACAAACGACGAGACCAGATTCCACCACATCGTTGCTAACCTGGACCCACGAATCGCTGAGGAAGTCGGCGACATTATTGACTCACCACCTAGTCAAGGCAAGTACAAAAAAATCAAGGCAGAGCTCATAGCACGCCTCTCAGCATCGGCCGAACAACAAATTCGCCGCCTGCTAGAGGGCGAAGAAATGGGGGACAGGCGCCCCTCACAATTTCTCCGCCACCTCCGCGGACTAGCCGGGACCGCTGTAAGTGACACGATCCTGCGATCCCTCTGGATAAGTCGGTTGCCAACCCAGGCGCAGACCATCCTAACCTTGGACGACGACATACCGCTAGACAAGGTTGCTCAAAAGGCGGACAAGATCGTAGAGACGATGAGGCAATGCCAGCCACAGGTAGCCGCGACTTCGGAGGGAAACGACAGCCACCTATACCAAGCGATCGCAGCGCTCGAGAAAAAAGTGTCGGAGCTGTTCAGTGTGCAAGAACGACACGCGAATAGGCCACGCTCGCGAACAAACTCGCGCTCGCGTCCACGCTCGCGCTCGCGGCCGCGCAACCCCGCAGTGTGCTGGTACCACAACCAGTTCTCTGCGAAAGCGAAGAAGTGTACCCCGCCGTGTAGCTACGCAACGGGAAACGAGAACGCCGAACGGTAGACGCGTCCGCCGGCGTGGACCTCCAATCGCGTCGCTTGTGCGTGACCGACCGCGAATCCCGAGTACAGTATTTGGTAGACACAGGTGCGGATTTGTGTGTGTTTCCCCGCAGCCGAATGCGAGAGAGAGCCTTACCAACAGACTACAAGCTGTTTGCCGCAAACGGGTCGGAGATTGCCACATACGGTGACGTCACATTAACACTCAATTTCGGACTACGCCGCGAGTTCACATGGCGTTTCGTGGTAGCCGATGTGACGCGACCGATTATAGGCGCCGATTTTCTCGCGCATTACGGATTGCTCGTTGATCTGAAGCGCCTACGTTTGGTCGACAGCCTCACAAATCTTTGCACCAACGGACATCTCGGACCGTGTGAGGCCGCTGCACACATAAAAGTAATATATGGCGACACAAAATATCACCGCATACTCGCTAAATTCCCGGAGTTGTCGAAACCCAGTGGACTGCCAAGACAGGCAAAACACTCTACCGTCCACCATATCAAGACGACGCCTGGTCCACCCACCTCAGCCAAAGCCAGACGCCTAGCGCCGGACAGACTGAAAGACGCCAAAAAAGAGTTTCAAACAATGTTAAAACTCGGCGTCGCGCGACCGTCGGACAGCTGTTGGGCCGCCCCGCTACATCTCACACGAAAAAAATCGGGCGAGTGGCGTCCGTGTGGCGACTACCGAGCGCTAAACGCGAGGACCGTCCCAGACAAATATCCAATCCCGCACATCGAGGATTTTGCACAAAGTCTCGCGGATAAAAAAGTGTTTTCAACAATAGACCTTGTGCGCGCGTATCACCAAATCCCGGTACACCCCGACGACGTCGCGAAAACAGCAATCATAACACCGTTTGGACTTTTTGAATTTCCCGCAATGACGTTCGGGCTCCGCAACGCGGCCCAGACGTTCCAACGGTTTATGGACGAGGTACTTCGCGGCCTAGAGTTCGCGTACGTGTACATAGATGACATTCTCGTCGCGTCGTCGTCGGAAGACGAGCACGAGAAGCATCTACACAAACTTTTCACCCGTTTACACGAGTTCGGTGTCGTGGTAAATCCGACAAAATGTGTTTTTGGAAAACACGAAGTTCAATTTCTTGGCTACACGGTGAGCGCAGGAGGCGTGAAACCGCTCCACGAACGAGTCCGCGCAATTAGCGACTTTCCAAAGCCACAGACGGTAACCCAGCTCCGCCGTTTTCTAGGTATGTTGAACTTTTACCGACGATTCATACCACACGCATCGAAGCTACAATCGCCGCTAAATAAATGTCTATCGGGACCCAAGATATCTAAGAAAACTCCCATAACTTGGTCGACCGAGCTAGAAAATGCATTTTCCAACTGCAAGGAAGCGTTGGCGCAGGCTACAGTGCTAGCACACCCGAACCCGCAACTACCGCTCGCGATCTTCACCGACGCGTCCGATTGGGCGGCCGGGGCATCGCTGCAACAGCTATCACCTAGCGGTTGGGAACCTCTAGCATTCTTCTCGAAAAATATGAGTGAGGCACAGAAGAAATTCAGTGCATTTGACCGCGAATTATGGGCCATCTACAAAGCTGTGAAACATTTCAGGCACATGGTTGAGGGTCGAAATTTCAGTATTTTCACCGACCATAAACCCCTAACATTCGCGTTCAAACAAAAACTCGACAAGTGTTCCCCGCGACAATTCAGATACCTGGATTTCCTAGGCCAGTTCACCACGGACATCAGGCACATTGCAGGCAAGGACAACGTAGTAGCCGACGCATTATCGCGAGTAGAATCGATAAGTGAAGCTATAAACTTCGAAGCCTTAGCCCGCGCACAGGAAAATGACAACGAACTCCGCGAATTACAGCGCGTCGGTACGTCATTACAGTTACGCAAAGTGACAATCCCAGGTTCACAAACACCGCTCGTTTGTGACGTGTCGACAAACATTGCGCGCCCATTTGTGACCCAAGAATTCCGGAGACAAGTGTTCTTTTCTCTGCATAACTTGTCACACCCAGGGGCGCGAGCAAGTGCACGCTTAGTCGCACAACGTTACGTATGGCCATTTATACAACGCGATTGCAGGCAATGGACTCGCGAATGTATGCAGTGTCAACAGGCCAAAGTAAACAGGTACGTGTCAAGCCCCGTCGGCGAGTTTCTGTTCAAAAGTGCGCGATTTGAACACATACACATAGACTTAGTAGGCCCATTACCATATTCCCATGGTTTTCGCTACTGCCTGACATGTGTTGACCGCGTTTCACGCTGGCCGGAAGTGTTCCCGATCGCGGACATTACAGCCGAAACCGTCGCGCGGACGTTATACGAGGGATGGATTGCACGCTACGGTGTACCCCTACGTATCACCACGGACCAAGGTCGGCAGCTAGAGTCAAATATTTTCCGCGAACTAACAAAACTCACCGGAATGACACACTGGCGCACAACTGCGTACCACCCAGCCGCCAATGGCATGGTGGAGCGTTTTCACAGGCAACTCAAAGAAGCCGTCAGGTGTCACGAAATGGAAAACTGGACCGAGATTCTACCAACTGTCTTAATCGGCATTCGCGGAGCCTGGAAGGAAGATCTGAAGGCAACAGTAGCTGAAATGGTATTCGGAGAGCCTATACGACTTCCAGGAGAATTTCTGACCCCGACTCCGGCAAACGACAACTCCACCGAATTCATAGCCCGTTTAAGAAGACACATGTCTAAACTTAAACCTGTACAAGCCACCAGACACGGACAGCGAAAAACGTTTGTTTTTAAGGACCTCACATCCTGCTCGCATGTTTTTGTGCGCGTCGACAGTCCCAAACGAGCTCTCCAGCAACCATATGAAGGACCCTATCCAGTGATTACTCGGCACGACAAATTTTACACCGTCTCCATCCGCGGTCGCGAAGTGAACATTTCCATCGATCGGCTCAAACCCGCGTATATTCACGTGGAGGATGACAAACCAAATATAGCAGAACCGTGCAGCAGCGAGGAGAAAACCACACCGTCAACCTCAAGGAGCGAGCCACATGCCGCCGACAACACCGCGGAGGAACCGAAAACGCGCCCTGCGCGTCGCGTACGATTCCCCGACAGATACCAGGCGGGTTGCGCGTAAAAAGTGCTCGCGATGTGTCAGTGCTAAACCTCAGTGTAAAACTTATTTAGACAGTACCACTCAAAAACAACATTTCTTTTTTTCTCAACATTTTTTTGTATTTTCACTTGTATAGCATTATTGTATACTTTTATTTTTTTGTCCACCAAAATAAAAGTCTGGCAGGGGGGTGATGTAGCGGTCACCGACGCTGGTCACCGACCTACATCTGTGATCCCTATAATTTACGACATTTTCACTAAGGCACCAAACAAATCAATGCCAACAAAACCATAAAACTAACCCTTAGATCTGAGCCCATTTATGAAAGTAAACACATGGCCAGACATATGCCAGCCTTCCGAGACCTTCTTCGAAAGGTCCGGCGAGGACCACGGCAGTGACTTTCCGCTTGCCTTCAGCTAAACATCCGTCCAGACTTCTATATTGGTGGAACATTCTTTCCGAGCTGTTGTACCTTTATTAATATATATAACGTGTTACAAACCGTGGACTTGTTATTCCTAACCTAACAACCCCACAATCATCAAAATTATTAACTTTTAAGAACAGTTTAATCTGCATATAATAAATAATATGTAACAACATTACCAGGTAACTCATTAATAAAAAGATTAAATAGTAGACCATAGAAGAATCAATTTGATAGTAAAGTATTATGGTTTACTCTGTAAAATGCCTTAACAAAGTCCATGTATAGTAAAACAGCCGAAATCTTTTGAAAAAATTAAATTCGTGCCAATAGATCTCTTTTTACAAAAGTCGTGTTGACTAATACTGATATGTTTATTCATATGTGTATATATTGTTTCATATAGAACGAATTCAAATAATTTTGTTCAGTTCATAACAGCAACCGGTCTATAATTAACCACTTATCCTCTTTTTTATGTATGGGTGTAATCTTTCTTTTCTTTTAAGCCTGTACGAAATATTCCAGTTTCTAAGCATTTCTGGTAAATACTTAATCATTAGAGTACACATACTTTAAATATATACCGCATAATATCTTCAGTTCTTGGCTCGTTTCTTTCTTACTTAAAAGCAGTTTCCAACTCATTTCACTCAACTCAACAGAAATATTTGTCAATTTCTTTATTTATAATTGTTAGGTCTGTAGTAATATTATCGTTAATTTTATAATTTTAATATATATTTAACGTATATTTAAATTAGTTATTTTTCCACATAGTCGCTATTTTGTTCAAATATTTTGGATGTCCTACAACCTCTTCCAAACTCTGCATAACATTCCGTTGGCTAGAATTGTAGTTAATTTTGTAATAAAATTATCAGTTTTCCGATTTCCTCTAATACCTACTTGTTGAATATATGCAGAAGTGTTATTATCATGAAGCAAAACAATTTCTGATTTCAGTATTTCCTATCATTAATTTCGAATAGCACGATGCATCTTATAGTATTGACTGATGAGCATTTCCCTATATCTCTTCCTACGCCTCAGTAATTGATTCAACCAATCGAAAAAGCCGTTGAAAACCTCAGTGCCACAACTTGGTGCAATATCACACGGTGGAATTTATAAAAGCTGGCTGACGATATCAAAAGTCTTTGGAACGACATAGTGACATTGTAGAAAATAACGTATGTTAGAATCGTGTATAAATTTTCCATTTTCTCATTTATTCTTTTATAACCAATCGGCTTTTAAATTTAAAATGTGCCTCGTAAAATGTATATAATCACATTGTCGGATCTTTTACATCAGCAGTCTTAAAGACAAGTAATAAATTGATTCTAATAAAATTTTATTGATATGTAAATTAATGCAATTTAACATTATGCAAGGTGATTCTATAGAATTATTGGTGACTATCAGCGATATTGCTGCTGGTTAGGTAAGTGGACCATTGACTAAACTTTACAAAAATTGTTAAATTTGTAGCAGCACGGTTTCACACAGGACGATATTATAATATTAATACTGAAAATGATAATGATTATGTAAAAAATCGACTAAATTAAATGTTCAAATTGTGCACCGTTGGCTGCCTGACAGTAGCCAAGACAATTAATAAATTCTTTTTGGACATTATCAATAACTTCAGGAGGTATACGATGTATCTCGTGACGAATTCTTGCTTTTAAATCTTCTAAATTAACCGGCCTAGTAACGTATACTTTGCTTTTTAAGTATCTCCACAAAAAATAATCTAGGGGTGACAGATCAGGCGATCTGGCTGGCCACTCAATCAGCCCCCTTCTCCTTATCCAACGATTCGGGAACAGCTCATCTAAATAAGCACGGACAGGTGTTGCATAATGGGGAGGTGCACAGTATTGTGAAAATTAAATTTTAAAATCTTCAAACATTATTTTCTTGAAATTTTTGTTATGTAACACCATAATTTCTCATGATGTATGTATGTAGAATGACATGCTCTTTCAAATGGCATGGTCAAAATTGGGGGTTGCTATTTAAAAAAAATGTCGATGACGTCATATCTCGAACAACGATGACGTCACAAGTATGGGTCGTATGTCAAAAAGTGCCTTTTTTGAAAACAAAATCGACGTGCCAGGGGATTTTTTCGAAAACTTCTCAATTTCAAAAATAATGAATTTATTCGTCACTTTTTGAAAGCACTGTATAGTTATTTCTGACTTAATCTGACATCAATACTGACACCGAAACTGACAATATCGTCCTGTGTTAAATGGTGCTCACAAACCGATTGTCGGTATGTATGAGCCAACAAATTCTAACTACTAGAAGGAAGCTTTCCACGCTGTTTGCGCATGCGAATTAACAAAGCAAATATCAATAACGGATACTAGTTTTCAGTACGATCGGGCGTTATCCACGAGATATTTGGATGCGGCGGTCATTAGCGCGTGCACTTTCTAGTAATATAATAGGGGTACTTTAATGTTTGCATTGAAAGGAATAAATTCATTAGGTAATATTTGTATTTCCATTAATACTGAAAAAATGGGGTTTTCAACATTAAATATTGAGTAAACTATAATCAAAATATCACGTTTACGTATAGAGTAAAATATGTGTAATTTTTATACATGTCAAAATATATCCCGTTGCCGTTGTGTCTCTTTGGGTATATGTGAGTATATTATGTCTTTATCCAATTGGTATAATATCGGTAGTTCTTTATCTAGATGTTGGCTACAAAGTAATATATTACATTCACAAAGCTCCTTCTAAAGATTAGAATTTGTTGGTGTGAACACTGTATCCGATACCGACACCGATATCGATAATATTGTCCTGTATGAAACCGTGCTTAGTGGTATACCTAGTTCAATGTTTATCATTTTTCTTTAATTTGGCTAAATATCCTATTGCTTTCATTTTCGAATTATAAGGTCCTCTAAATAAAAAAAATAATAATTTCTAAACCGCTTGAAATATTTTTAACAGATTTCTTAAGGTTTACATACTTACACTTTATACAAAACTTCACTAAGTAGCACTCTAAATTTAACTAAGTTAGTTAATTTTTATTCCAGTAAAACTAAAACTTTTCTCAGACACTCACAAACTAATAACAACTAAAATAAGTTTAATAAAATGGGGCACTGGCATATTCAGTTATTCTCCCAGCCACTTGTTTACCATCACACGTTTTATATAATACATATTAGGTATTCACCTAAACTAGACTGTTGGTTTAAAAAGGTAACAACAGGCAACACTGACGCAGCGTATTATGTAATCTCCTGACGGATTCTCTGTAATTTTTTAAAAATTATTCTTGAACTTCTTCCTGTTAATATGGCGACAGTGAAGAAATATATACTTAACCCGCACTGAAAAAAAGGCCAGTAACTTTACAAATATACTTTGTAAGAATATTGTTATAATATATTCTTCGAATATTCTTTTCTATTCTTCTTTTACAAGAAAAAGCCAATATACAACAAAACCGTAAACTTCCTATGTAATTATAATATAATGTGTATATTTATGGGATATATTGTAATACATTTACAATGAGCAATGTGAAATCCATTTTTGCAATGTAAAATTACTGAACATACCAAATTCACTTTATAATTGACTGTAAAAATATGCCTAATGTGTGTGTGAAGGTACTACTAATTTTAAAACGCACTACTACTAACCGTTGAGAGCGTTGGGTGGTGACGCCTTCATTATTTCTTGCTTCATTTCGATTAATGCAACGTGTACCTAGGACCTAGGTGTTTTGACTATGCTACTATACTATCCTACTAAATGAGATTAAGTCGTAATAGGTATGTAGTTATACATTATTGAAGCAAAGAAACATTGGTATCCTTGCATCTACAAAAATTGGATACTCCACTGTTGATTTGTTCATCTTACATAATATATAAAAAATATATTATTTTATATTATAATTATATTTTATACATAAAGAACAGGTGCTTCTGGAGGATTAGCATCATTTAAGTTCTGGGTACCTACTTATCTATATAATTAATATTACTTTGTAATAGTATAATACCATCATATATCTCGTTTGAATATTATAAAATGTTAACTTTAGTTCTATGAATATATTTTTACATTGTTATATATGTTTTGTATAACGTTAAATATTCTGTTTAGTACAAATAACCTAAATGTGCAGGTACCAAATGTTAATAAAAAATTGCCGTAAAACCATAATATTTTATTACTTCAGTACCTGTATGTACCTACATGTCTTTCTAAGCTAAAAAAAAAATAAGCAAAAGGTAGTTAATATATTGAAGATATAATAAATCTGTAACTACTAATTAGCTGACTGAGCCGTAATCGGAGTACGAAAGTTTTTCACACAATTTGTCCAAAAATCTTAATTATTAATTTAAAAAGGATTATTCTGCTGATTTAAAGGTATATGGTGACTATAATAGAAATAAGTATTATTTTCAATCTAAATGAGTCATAAATTTCAAAGTAATTAATTTTTTGTATATAAGTCTGAAAAGTTTATAGAAAACGAGTCTTTTGCTTTCGGAATGTTTGACTTCACTGGGGATATCATATCAAAAATTCAATATTCCCATTAAGGGTGTTTTGTTGACATTAGAAGTAATTTGCATTCATGTTAAGTATCGAAATGTGATTCTCGCTATTCAACATTTCTCAAAAATTAAGCTCCAAATATCTTGGCTACTTTTTCTGTCGTTTCCGAAAATAGAAGAAACCTTTTATACACCAAATTGGCCCATCCTGTACAATAAATAAAAAAAATTACAGTGTAGTCATAATATAAAATGTATTATTACAATGTAACTATACAACTGCCCGTAAAGTTACTCTGCAATTTTACAACATAATTGTGCAAGTTATATTACAAAAATACTTTTTGTATTGTAAAATCACAAAGTAATATTACAATTGTAAAACCTAAAATTACACCGCAAAATAAATTTACAACGTAATGTTACATTTTACTTGTAAAGTCACAATCGATACGAAAATTACAGCAATAATGAGTGGTAAATAAATTGCCATCTATTTTTACTTTAATTATTTTTTACAGTGCTTCTGTAGAATGGATACGTAGATATAGTTTACATTTGGCTGATAAAAAAATAAGTTCAAAACAACTATTCTGGGGAAATACTTTAGTGAAGATATCACGCTTTCCTTTGCAATCGAAAACAACGATGTTTGTTGATGAACTGTTGAAAGCTTTGACTTTTACTAACGATAGAACTATATCATAATCATTTATGTTTTCTGTCTAAATAATGAAGTTAGATAGTTCACTCCGTAGTTACGCGCCATTTTACAAAATGAGAATTCGCAAGCGTTGTTTTATTACATTATCTTTGGCACTGGAAATACATTAAAATGTCTGAGAAACACGGATAAATATTTTTGTTGTTAGTTTTTGCGATTCAAGTAAATCTTCGTAATCGCACATTTTGTAGACCACTCGATGTGTAGAGTTAAAAATAATACGCCACGTAAAAACAAAAATAAATCATGTACGCTCACCAGTCAAACGTAGAAAGGCGTATATACTTTTTCTAAAAATAAAGGTATCGTTCAATTTGCTTCAGACTATTACGTTGGTACATTATTTTTTACACTTTAGAGACAATGCAGAGAGACTAGTTGCAAAAAGGCTTTCAGAGAGTTTGCAAAGTTACGTAATAGCTTACTTAGCTTTACAAAACTTACTTTCATTTTAAGCGAATATTATTCTGAATAAATAATGTGGAGTTATGGAGGAACTTGTACTAATTTATTTTTAATATAATACCTATATATGTAGGAGTTAAATTCAAACATTGATTTATTTGATATTAAATACAGGAACTTCTATAGTAATAGTAGGTATTTTCACGACTTATAATTTACAATCAAACGAACCAAGTAACTGAAATGGGAAAGTTTATTAATTGCAAAAGTGGAATTTCGGGAAACAACTATTAAAACAATTAAATCACAATTATAGATTCATCATTAAGTTATTTTTGGCAAATATTACAGTATAATGTAAATATGGATGGAAACTTTTTGTTTTAATAAAGTTTCAATAACATTACTTTATATTATTACATACACACACCACACAAAATAATAAATTACCTAACATCTGTGGCTAAGAAAAAACTCCCAGAAATAACATCTACCGGCGCTACTGTACCTAAATGTCAAATATACTTCGCCTAAATGGTTAAGCGTTTGAGAATGAGTTATAAATACGGTTTGTAAAACAAGAATAAACAATGTATTGAATGAAATTAAATATTTTCTTTCAATGGCAAACATATTTTTATTATTTAATTATATGATATTCATTAACGTAACATAGCTAAATATAAAAACAAACATAACATTTTTATTCTACATTATTATTTACGAATTTTACAGGATCAGGTAGAATAATATACCTATTCAAATCAAGTCGCCATGCTTTTGCGGTAAATGGAAGTTTACGATAGTTGTTGTCAAAGTGCGAGAAATATCAGTTTAGTTGTGAAAATGGAGCATTAGTCAAATATTCTTTTACTGTTGAAATTTATTTTAAAAATAGTCATTTTTGTAACCACCCAGCGTCTATTTCATCGTCACTTTAATTTAAATCTACGAAGTCCAGTTCCGACTCGAATAACAATTAGAGAGTGTGTAAACAAGTTTCCGGGTACTGCTTCATGTGCCAAAGAAGAACCAAAAGGAAGAAGTCCTTCCGTCCGTAAGCATACTTGAAAATCCTCAGAGGTTAGAGCAGCTGTATTACGAAGTCCTAAAAGATCTATTAAACGACAAGTATTTCCAACTAGCACAATGAACCGCTTAAGCGTAGCTACGACTGTTGTAGGTACTCTAAAATGTTGCCACTAGTCATGCATATATACATAGTAGAAACGTTTCCATTACGTGCCTACGATGAAAATGCAATATACAGTATGCGCCAAAAGTATGGAATAAATTCAATAAAAACAAAACAATTATTTTTTGGGAAAAATCCTCGAACAGGTCGATTTTTAATTTAAAAAATACATATTTTAGCGTAAAAATGCGATTTTCAAATGTCATTTGTATTCGAGTAATGACGTCATCGATTTTTTTTTAATGGCAACGTCATATTTTTTTTCTTGATTCTGAAAGATTGTTTAATTCTCTATCAGACAGTACTAAAATTTTGCCCTCTTACATAGGAAAGTTTTCGAGTAAATGACGATTGAATGTTAGAAAACGTAAATTTTATCCATAAAAAAGTAACAATTCTGAGGTATGTAAAATAAAATACAATTGATTAAATTTTGTACTTAAATTAAATGTTCGAATTGCCATCCACCAACTTCTTGACAATGCGCAAGTCTGTGAAGAAATTCTTCTTGCACATTATGAATGATTTCTGGAGTAACTCTGCGTATTTCGTCCCGAATGCGATTTTGAAGTTCTTCTAAAATACGTGATTTATTAATGTACACTTTTGACTTCAAGTATCCCCATAAAAAATAGTCAAGAGGTGTAAGATCTGGCGATCTGTAATTCGAAAAACTAAACTTGATAACGTTTTTGCTGTATTTTAATTGATTTACGTTTTCTAACATTCAATCGTCATTTACTCGAAAACTTTCCTATGTAAGAGGGCAAAATTTTAGTACTGTCTGATAGAGAATTAAACGATCTTTCAGAATCAAGGAAAAAAATATGGTGTTACCATTTACATCACAACGTAAACTTTGAACAACAATTTCGTAATGTTGATGTGGATATTAAATGACTATGGTTTCTGCACGACGGAACCACTTCCCACACTGCTACGGAAGTCTATGGCAATTCTGCGAAGAATGTTTCTTTGTTCCGTTATTTAGAAATTTGGATATCTCAACTGGTCGGTATGATCGCCGGATGATTTCTTTTTATCTATCTAAAGTCAAAAGTGTTTTTTAATGGACCACAAACTTAGAACGAACTGGAAAATAATATTAGGACCGAGATTAACGCAATTCAAATGTTGAGGCGCGTGTGATGCAAAATATTCGTTTTAGACTTCAAGAGTGCGAGCAGCCTGGAGGAAGTCATTTTAATTATGTATTTTTTTTAAATATAATCTCTGTGTTTTCTCAAGAATTTTTTGTTTAATTTTTAACAAAATTTAGTCACTAATAAAAAGGATCAAACTTAAATTATGTACTTTATTTTGCTTAACCCTCTACTTAGGTAAACACGAAATAAGCAATAAAATTAACATAATATCTTAATTAATTAATGATAAATTTCGGAACTAGATGCGACAATTGTATTGTGGAGTTGACAAGGTCATTTAACTTCCAACAATTTTTACATGGACTATATTGTCGGGTTAATTTTCTCTTCGTGAGGTAACAATAAGGTGTGGACTGTATATTTGCACTGATTTTATTAATAAACTTATATTTGTACAAAAATGGCTTGGCATCTAAAACACAACTTTACGTGAGCCCTTCTCTGAACAAAGTCACAATGTTCGTTTCCCAGTTTCTATCATACTGCCACTCTTGGCGAGCAGCGTCATCTACCGCAGAACCGGAGAATACTACCATAAACTAACTAGGCAGACATATACATTTCAGCATTTATTCCGGTATCAACGAAATTAAATTTAATTCGGCCTCTTTAAATAATTTCCTACATATTAGTTACATCAGATAAGATTTTTAATTAAAAATCCGTGTATAATAAAGATTGTTCTCATGTAAGCAAAAAATCAATAAAATTCAGTTTTGTGTAATAACTCTCAGAAAATAAAACACGTGATGTATGTATGTTTAATTTAATACAACATAACCATTTGTTTGAATCTTATATGTAGGTATTTAATTTTGTATGTGTATTTGAAGTTTTACCTTTTTATTTGTTAGGACAGCTAGCTTTTTGAGGTAAAAAATTTCAGAATATACTTCTGACATTTATCTGTTTCCATCTTAATCATGATAGTATGCATATTGTTGTTTATCTGATTAATAAATTATCAAAGTATCAAAAATATTTTCTAAGACAACTAAAATATTAAACTGAAAAGAAATAAGACTGAAACTAAAATCCAGTCAATCTGAATGTTGGTTAAATGCAGTTGTTATAAAAATACGCCTCTAAATATTTTTTTCAAAAAATGACTGGGTGTCTTTAAAATGATACATCTAACTAAATTGTTTTTTATTACGTAGGTATCTGACATCCATTCGATATATCTGTTATATTTTTATCAATACTTTCATATGGCGACGTTATCTGAATATAACATTTGAAACCATCAAAAACAATACAATTAATCGGACGATATTTAATATTGGCTCTATATTTTTATGCGTTGTCGTTTTACTGATCATCATTTAGAAACAATTATTATTAGAAATATTATTAAGTTAAGGTTTGAAGTTGTTCCAATATAATTTAATACTTATTTTGTTGCAAAAGATTAAATTTAGGAACAAGGTAATTTATTATATTTTGACTGTAGCATTGTACCCATTACTATTATTTTAAGTAATGACTGGTAAATATAAGTGATACTTTAGTCAAAAATCAATTAATAATTGTTTTAAAGCTGTATATATATATCGGTAACGTTATAGGATATTTGACTAAAATAATATTTATACAGTATGCGCCAAAAGTATGGAATAAATTCAATAAAAACGAAACAATTATTTTTTGGGAAAAATCCTCGAACAGGTCGATTTTTAATTTAAAAAATACATATTATAGCGTAAAATGCGATTTTCAAATGTTATTTGTTTTCGAGTAATGACGTCATCAATTTTTTTTTAAAATGGCAACACCATACTTTTTTCCTTGATTCTGAAAGATCGTTTAATTCTCTATCAGACAGTACTAAAATTTTGCCCTCTTACATAGGAAAGTTTTCGAGTAAATGACGATTGAATGTTAGAAAACGTAAATCAATTAAAATAAAGCAAAAACGTTATCAAGTTTAGTTTTTCGAATTCCATAGTTCTTTTATGGATCACGTAGGTGAAAATCTTTGCAAAGTGTCATTGTCACACCGACTTTCTAATAAGTATTGTAAGCAACAGAAATTATTATTCAATATAAAGTATTATTGCACATTTAACTGTTACTCAAAGAAGAGAAATTTTAATTCTTATCGGATGCGGGGATATGACTAGAACGCAGGAAGTTTGCGATTTATTTAATGAAAAATATCCAGATCGCCCTATCAGCCAATCAACAGTCAGGAAGGTAGAGTCTAAATTTAGAGAAACTGGCAATGTTGTAAATATTCCAAAACCTGGACGTCTAAGCATTAATGAAAATCAGAAACAGAACATTTTGATAAGTATGGTGGATAATCCTCATAATTCTTCACGATTGGTTGCATTAAACAATGACACTAGTCAGAGCACAGTACGTATCTTGAGGAAGGAAAAATATCATCCCTACAAAATTCAACTTGTGCAGGAACTCAATGAAGATGATCCCGATCGCCGCTTACACTTTAGCGAAATTCTAATGGATTTATGTCAGGGAAATAGAAATTTACACCGGCAAATACTTTTTTCAGATGAGGCCACATTTTGTCTAAATGGTACAATAAACCGTCAAACTTCCAGATATTGGAGTCGGGAAAATCCTCATTGGATGGCAGAGGCACATACCCAACACCCTCATAAATTAAATGTGTGGGCTGGAATAGTTGACGATAGAATAGTAGGGCCTTTCTTCTTTGAAGGAACCCTTACAGAACAAAGATATTTAGAGTTTCTAGAAAATGACCTTGTTCCAGCCCTTGCAGTAATTTTTCCTAACGATAATGACCCTGACATTCCCGACGATACCATATGGTTTCAGCAAGACGGTGCACCTCCGCACTATGCGCGCCCTGTACGAGATTTTTTGGACAACTGTTTTCCTGGGAGGTGGATCAGCAGACGCGGACCGACAGAATGGCCTGCAAGATCGCCAGATCTTACACCTCTTGACTAATTTTTATGGGGATACTTGAAGTCAAAAGTGTACATTAATAAACCGCGTAATTTAGAAGAACTTCAAAATCGCATTCGGGGCGAAATACGCAGAGTTACCCCAGAAATCATTCATAATATGCAAGAAGAATTTCTTCACAGACTTGCGCATTGTCAAGAAGTTGGTGGATGGCAATTCGAACATTTAATTTAAGTATAAAATTTAATCAATTGTATTTTATTTTACATACCTCAGAATTGTTACTTTTTTATGGATAAAATTTACGTTTTCTAACATTCAATCGTCATTTACTCGAAAACTTTCCTATGTAAGAGGGCAAAATTTTAGTACTGTCTGATAGAGAATTAAACGATCTTTCAGAATCAAGGAAAAAAAATATGGTGTTGCCATTTAAAAAAAAATCGATGACGTCATTACTCGAAAACAAATGACATTTGAAAATCGCATTTTACGCTAAAATATGTATTTTTTAAATTAAAAATCGACCTGTTCGAGGATTTTTCCCAAAAAATAATTGTTTCGTTTTTATTGAATTTATTCCATACTTTTGGCGCATACTGTATATGATGCAGGTTTAAATCAAATTCACGCCTTTGCGGGAATGGACGTCAAATTCACACATTTGTATATCAAACGCATATGGTTACATATCCATTTCAACTTTTACAAAAAAAAGGAACTTTTTAATGAGATATCAAGATCAGAATCAAGTTCACGCATTTGCAGATAAAATTCATACATTAAAATTTAATTTTAAATTTCAGTTTTCTTCCAAAACTCATTTTTAATGGAAATGGCGTAAAAATTTGAACCAGGGTATTATTGATAGTGAAAAATTCGAAACTGAAATTATTTTTTAGATATCTTGTAGAGGGCGCTTATTGCACTGCGTGGTATCTATTCCCATGTTAATCATCTGATGTCGGCGCATGCTTTTTGACTACTCTTAAATCTAAATTAGATTTTTCACTGTGATGATTGCAGTGGAAATATCTCAAAACCGGAGCGATTTATCGATATCAATCAGGTATAGCTGTTTTGTTTATTTATTTATTCACAAGAGACATAATAGGCTGAAAAAGTGATACAAAATTATTAGAAACAAATAATATAGGTACAATTATATCAAAAACATTTTTCAATTAAAAAGAAACAATTATACGTATATATCAACAGAAATAATGTTACAAATTCAATACAAAATGGTTCATAATATATTTCTTGAAATTACAAATATTAATAATATCTAAATTGGAAACAATTGTATTGTTGCATAAAATGATTTACATATTCTGTTTATTGGTGAATTCTGTTCAGATTGGGTTCTTCTAAATTTTATTGAGGGGTAATGTGCTGTGAAATAATAACATTTTCATTATTTAGCAATAAGTATATTATGATTCATATTATCAAACGCTTTACTAAAATCGGCACTGAAAACTGGTCCGATGTAAAACCTGATGAGGCGGCAATCTGGTACCGGACAAAAATGGAAGGAACTGATCAAGGAAAGAAATAAATAACATTTTATAACACCGATTTTATACAGCAGTTTGACATACCTGATATTACAACATTTTGGGCTCGTCTTACCAAATGTGTCTGCTTCTTGTCCGTTTTGAACTCGTAAGTTATTGGCAGCAACTATGATACGTTTCCGTAAATCATCAATACTATGTATCCACTTCGGTGCGATACACTTCATTTTTTAAATATCCCCACAAAAAGAAGTCCAAATGAAGTCAGGAGATCGTGGCGGTCATGGTACCGGTCATTCTCGTCTAATCCCTTGGTGTTAATACTTGGACATGCTGTAAATGGTACGGATATATAGGACGGATTGAACCTCGTGTATGATACATCACACTGCTGCAATAGGTCGTAGAAGTTCTAGACCTCTTCCACGATTCGGTACTAAATTTCCCTCGCGCTGCATTACACTTGCACTCACTACACACTGCTGTAAAAGTAGCTGCATTTAGCATATGTTTACTGGAAAATCGTTCTGTGAAAGCATTTTCACAACGTAATAAATTAAAACGATGACCATCAACACGGAGTTGTTACTATAGACGTAAGCCATTTTTGACACTTGAAAAAATAATCACAAAAACTTTAGTGCCTACTATAGGTAATCGTATTTCAATATTCGGAATCGCATGTCAAGAGATTACAGTGGCCCATCGATGTAAAGGTTGAAAAAACTACAATTTCAATAATGTTTTACTCAGAAACTATAAGGATTTTATAAAAATTATTCTTACGATATCGACTCCATTTTTCATGACGCATCTATTCCCAAATTCTTTTAGATAAGTTCTGAATCACCCTGTATATTCTAAATAATTTATCAAATTTGTTTCTATGAGCCTACTAGATAAACAAAAAACTATGTTGTTACTCAATCACACTGGGTTTTAGTATTAAGTACTGATAGCTTTGCTACAGTAACTAACGCACTCTAGAAAATAATTAAAAAATAAGTTCAGATTCGTATTTCCCACTATCAACAATGCTCTTGTCCAATACTTCGAGAGAATAACCTAAAACCCAAATGGTATCGATTTAACCTAATTTGTTTAAAGAACAATGTCGCAAAAAAATTACAGGGTGTTAAAGTTTCTTTATTTTTTTCTTGTTTTCTCCTTAAGTCAGAACCTAGTTAACCGATTTGAGCAAAAATTGCTGTTGCTTAGTTTCTCTTCATGAAGTATGCAGTAATTATGTTCCTATTAAGTTAAATCATACAGAGCGTTCAACCCTTTGTGAATTTTCTTCTGTAACTTTATTTTCCGTTTAAATTTTTACACGCAACTTTCCGAAATGGGTAGATAATTTTATTCTACACAAAATATGTAAACCTATCAAAAATCGAAATTATGTTCGGTTATGATGATATTACAGATATTTATTAAGACATACTCCATATTTTTTTAAAATAACTACGTACCTATACATAATAAACATAACAAATAACATAATTAGTAAGATAATAAACTGAAAGTTGGCAGTAATAAAAAGTCATATGATTCATGCACGATGGCGCCCCTGCTCATAACAGTGGTGAGAGATCATTTAAATCAAGCATTTCCAAACCGTTGGATTGGTCGAGATTAGTTCTTAGTTCTACGTGAGTGGGCCAAAAACTAGCCCTCCACTGCGACCCTGTGGTCTATTGTGGCTCACATAATTATTATATTTCACCCAACAGGTTTAGCCTCTTTATGAAACCAATAACCTTGTTGGGTGAGATTCTATCCAGATCTTCTGACAAGAGATGCACTTTGCCAAATTTAGAAAATCTGGTCCGTTCTCCAGCCGGACAGTGACACAAAATATGTTCTGCCGATTCGTCACTTTCTAAACACAATCGGCACGCGGCCTCCTCAGCCAGCCCCAACTTGTACATGTGACTCCTTAACTGGCAATGCCCAGTATATAGGCCAACCAGAGTTTTTAGGTCAAGCCTATTTAACTCTAGCAAGTTTTTTGCTCTCTTTGTCGAAGTGCCCCCTATGAACGCCTTCGAATGAGCTAATCTTGGCAGATCTCGTCCTCCCTTATCTTTTCCTCCGCCCAGGTCGCGATGACTGCTTTGGCAGTAGCCGAAGCTAAGCCAAAAGCCGGTTCCGGACCTATAAAGCTGGAATAGGCACCCCGCCTTGCTAACGAGTCCGCTGCCTCGTTTCCCTGGATACCCGCATGACCAGGTATCCGAACCAGGGTTACTCTGTTGCTTGTACCTAACCGCTCCAGAGCCTTTTGACAGTTCCATACCGTTCTTGAGTTACACCGGTAGGATCCAAGTGCTTTTAAAGCTGCTTGGCTATCAGAGAAGATTTTTATCGACCTGCGTTTGAGTCTAAGCTTTTCCAGCTTCCACACACACAGTTCGATGGCATGAATTTCAGCCTGAAATATAGTAGCATATTTATCCAGGCTTACGGATAGCCTGATGTTTGGGTTGCAACTATACACTCCAGCTCCAACCCCCTCTGGGGTCTTAGAGCCATCAATGTACCAGCAACTATCCGCCTTCAGGAGGTCAGTTTCACCTCGCTCCCACTCCTCCCTTCGAGGAAAGAGGATCTCGAAAGGCAGTTTATAGTTGAATTTGGTAGGCATAACATCCGAGACCATCGATAGAGTGCTGTGTGGCCGAGATAGTGACTTTCCTTGGCCTTCTCGTTGTCCGGATTTTAACCGTTATATTTTTACTTTTGGGGTTATTTGAAAGAATTGTCTCTGTAACACCTAATTCAGGAGGATAACTTTGAGATAGAATATAATACGCCGCACGACAAGTTAGACGAACGTATAATTCGTTTCCCATTCTCAATAGTTTCATAAAATATTGAAGGGAATGTATCGAAGAGGATGGGAGGCACGTACAACATTTATTTTCAATTAGTAAATTTTTCATTACTGCCACCTATCAGTTTATTACATTATATATTATGTTATTTATTATGGACATGTAGTTATTTCCAAAAAATATGGGGTATGTGTTAATAAATATTTTCTGGAATATCTTCATAACCGAGCATAATTTAGATTTTTCGCATACATTTTTGTGTAGAATAAAATTCTCTACCTATTTCTGATAGTTGCGAGTAAAAATTTAACCGTACAAAAAAGTTACAGAAGAATATTCACAAAGGGTTGTTGTAAAATGAACGCCCTGTATAAATTAACCTTATAGGAACATAATCACTGCATACCTCATAAAGAGAAATTAAGCAACAGCATATTTTGTACAAATGGGTTAAATAGGAGTTAAGGAGAAAACAAGAAATAAAAAAGAAACTTTAACACCCTGCAACATTCGTTAGGCGACACCCTAGAATAAATATGAAATTTAAAATCAAACCATCAACATTTTACTAGGCATGTTTGACTAAATCTTATTACTTTGACATATTGTCTCTTGGACATATCAAACTTTATAACACTGTGTAATGCTTACAATTTGTTGCAATGTCTGTATTTTGAACACATAAATATTTAAAAATACAATTTTACAGTCTCCTTTCTTTCTTAAAGGAGTAATAACCAAGATTTTAATAAACCGGCTCGACTAGCAGCTTTGAAATAATAGAAGAAATATGATCGGTCGCTTGTTCCTGTTAACATAACTTATTGCAACATAAAACCGAAGTTTTCAACGAATAAATGTAAAGTGTAATTTCGTTTCACGCCATGATGTTTGATACGAGGTCAAGGAGACAAACCCTTTTTATTGCCTCATTATAATTATAATAACACAATTCACATGTATTTTTGCTGCTGTCTTCAATGTAAATACAGATTGCTCAAAGTATTATTTCCCTGATCTTTTTCGTCACAATTAACGAAAATCATATGTTATATGGAATGCAACAAGGAGAAGTACTGAGTCAATTTCTGTATTTTTTATATATGCAAGTCATCAAAGCCGGAGTCATACAAATAATTATAATGTAGGAATCTGAATTTACGAATTAAGGAACATTGGAGAATCATATGACGCTGGTTTTATACAGCGGAAAAGATCTAGAAAAAAAAAGTACGGAAAAAGTATATTAGCAAATTACAACAATGTAATAAACAAAGAGGAACCTAAGGTAATGGCTATTACTACCAAAAAAGAAAGAGAAAATCCTAATGCTACTGCTGAGAAACAAATACTAGAGTAAGTAGAAAAATATATCTTGGAATAATCATAGACAGTTGGGGTACGTACGATAATGAATAGTAAACACAATTAAAGCAGCGATAAAAAAGCACAATGCTTTATTCACAAGCTTCTTAAACAAAAAATAAATATCTAATAATACTAAAAGACTGTGTATACAGGCTGATTCACAACCTATTTAAAAACATTTGGGAATATGATAAAATACATTTTTTTTGTAAAACCCTTATAATTTCCAAAAAAAAACATGATAGAAATTGTAGCATCTTCAACCTTTACGTCGCTGGGTTACTGTAGATTCTAACGTCATCGGAATGGAGGCGATTCCGAATACTGAAATCCGATTGTAATATAAACGTTTTTGCATTAGTTTTTCAAGTATCAAAAATGGTTTACTCGGAGGTGACGGATATAGTTTTAATTTATTGTGAAGTAAGACAAAATGCTTTAGCACCTTCTCGTCTATACGCAAAACGATATCCCGGTAGACATGTGTCAAATGTAGCTACTTTTACAGCGGTAGTGCAACGCGTGACATGGAAAATTTGTAACCAAATTATGGATGAGATCGAGGTCCAGGACGTCTATGGTGTATTGCAGCAGATGAAGAACATATTTTAGAGTTTGTTGACAGAGAATGCCGTCGAAATTAAAATTACAGTCCAGTCAGCAAATTCGCCATTACAACTCATATAGACATAATTTCAAATTTTATAGAAAAGAAACCACTGGAATGGACAACATGTTATCGAAACTGCCACCGGCAGCGAACCCGTTAAGTAATTAACAGGAATATCTTGCTAATTCTGTAAAATTGTTCTTATATTTTTCATAATTAATTATTTTATATAGCAATTTATTCAAATATAATCACGGGTCCGGAAACAACATTCTGATTGGTCTACGTCACAGTATATGGAAACGTCCATGGTGGCACATGTCAAATTGTAAAATTGACGTAGATTTAGTTAAGTCGGTTAGCGAACTCATTCTGTAATATGTAATCTGTGGTTAGCGTCGAACTCTGTGGTCTTTGTGTGGTGTCCGGTGTCCAGCATTATAACATAAGTTTTGGATTGCCGAAGGGGGTGGAACCGATAAAACACAAATTTTATAAGTATTGTGTGGTACCAAAATGCAAAAACACTACGATAACCACCCCAGAAAAAATATTTTTCTCGGTGCCTAAAAATAAGAAAAATCGTAAGAAATGGAGCATTTCAAAGAATAAAGACATAAAAGAGAATGTAACAGTATCGAATACAACGCCGTCATATTATTGCGAGGATCATTTCTCCGTAAGTCATTTTGCACAATTTTGGGAAGGTTATATAATTGTCCTTTAACAAATTTACTCTCTGTTGCCATTATTTACTATAATTATATGGATATTATACACAATGCACACCAAAAAAACACATAATAATTAGACTTTGGCAGTTCGATTTTGACATTCATGTCACGACATATGCCGTGTTCATATACTGTGACGTCACATAATCTCCATTTGTATTTATGGCGTTTTTGTATTTGGTAAAGACGTAATAAATCTATTAATTTATTACTGCCTTATTTTTGCAGAGAATGACATAAAACTAACCCAGTACACATAAAATGAACTAAATAATATTTTGGTTATAAAATAAAAAAAAAATGCAAATTGCCCATTGTTTATCGTTGATACGGAATGTTCAATGACATTACTATTTGCTATGCATTATCTTTGTAATACATATTTTTATTATCTGTGTAATATTACAAAGAATTTAATAAAAATAACTTCAAAAATAATTTGAATTGTAAGTAATTTTTTTAGATATACGGAGAATTTTATTTGTTAGAATATTAATCACAAATTATTTAAAAGAGCCTTTATTCTAAGCCGATTAGTAGCTTTGTCTTGACGGAAATATTTCAAATTAAAAAATATTCCCCAAATGTATGCATGCGTGAAATGAGGATAAATATATTAAATATGGAAATTTCCACTCCCGTTACAGACTTTATCGTAACATGTGCAAAAGTAGGTAATTTATACATTTCTATTGTACATTTAATTAAAAATACGTATGTATCTTAAATCCCCAACCTCGTGGATTTTGACCTTAATATTTATATTTTCTAGAGTAATGTAAGTCCAATATTTTCTGTCGTTTCTGCATTATGATAAAGTAGTACGGTAGGAACGCTTAAGAGTACGCATTTATTTATTTTTTTAATAGTTGGCAGAATCTTAAAGAACTGGAAGTCATGTGCGCGTTATCCGAAGCGACAAAATAAAATTTATTTGTAGTCCAAATATTATAATAGTTTGGTAAGTTCTACTCAATTTTGATGCTCAATAAATAATATGGTGTCCAACTTATAGCCCTATATTTAACCTCAAATCATGAATTGGAGATTATGTAAGACTGGAACATAGGTTTGCTGGGACGTGCTATTCATTTTATGGTTTTCTTTCGCAAGAGCACATACCCAAAGAGTACGCATGCGTAACATGCACCATGCCAAATTGGGAAAATCTAGTCCCTGCACCTGTAGGACAACTCATTCCTCATATCGAAAGCACAATCGACACTCGGTCTCTTCGACCAAGACCAACTTGTGTAGGTGATATTTAATCGACAGTATCTAGTTCCTTTGTGGTGCAATATTAGGTTTATTCCAACCATAGCAAAAATCGATTCCGAACCATCTAGAACTATTCAGTCAGTTCAGTTGTTAATGTACTATCGGCGAATGCGACGTAAGACGGAGCTGGTCAAATATTTTTGACAGTTCTGAACCAGTTCTCAACGGTGGTTGGAACAGACCCATTTAAAATAATATACAGGATTAATTATGACCAAGTACAAATATATAGCAAAATAAGAATTAACGGCATCGTCCATTAAAAAATTTCCAAACATATTTATACAGCGAATTTTTTTTAAATTGCGTTAAACTTCTTTATCGCCAACCGCGTTGTCACGTATATTGATTTACGGCGGTTTAAAAGAAAAATTATTTGCAAAATGTCTCAGATTATTTAATGATTTACCTAATGAGAATCACGATATGGCAGCACAGAGAGGTAACACCTACCTTACTGATATTTATTTCCAGGATTGATACTTGCAGAGCTTTCAACAATGTTGAATCATTTTCTGGTTTCTTCTTGTTTACATTAAAATGTGTCACTGTAATGATTTTTGTCTCGTCTCCTTCTCTCAAACGTTCCTTTTGTTTAAATTGAGGAACTTTGATGTAAAAACCACAAAGGATAACAAAACACATATGCAAATGTATACAAATCCATAATAAGGCTGCCACACGGTTACCGCCAAGGCATTATAGCAGTTGTTCAATGTCTTCGGATTCGGCATAATATTTTGACTACTCGGAAAAACGTCTTTGGTATTACGCTGCTACACGATAATATGCATTCACACATGTTATATAAATACACAAAAAGAACGAGAAAAATTAAATTTGCGAAGAGCTGTCGAAAAATTATTTTAAATTGATCACCATATGCGATATTTTATTTTTGATAGAATCTTCTGTAGGCCATTAGTGCAAGGTGTACTTTATGCCGATAACTTCTTGTGTTGTTAGGGAATAAAATTATGTTAATACTAACCATATTAACAACAATTGACTATATTTGTATAAAATAATTAGTACCTACATAATATTATAAACTATAACATCGCCAGATGCTTACAGTGTTCTGTACAAATCCTTTTTTATTGTAATATTGGAGCACTAAGTAAAAACAGGTTTTAATCTGAAATTTCATTTAAGGTTTTACAAATATATCTACATATATCTTGTTATCTACATGAAGTAATTAAAATAGTGCATATTACTATAAAAACCCTTACATTCTTGTTCTTAAGACTATTTGAAAATGTGATAAATAATAAATAACTTATTATTCTTGTAGGCTATGTTGTTGTTAAAATTCAAAACTCGATTTCAATATAATGCAAATAAGCGACTTAAATTCCATACCACAATATCGGTAAGTATGTCATTAACATTTCAGTACTGAATATGAATTACTTCTTAGACACGGGTTTACCGATTGCCTTGCTATAAAATCTATTCATTGCTTTGTGCATTTTATATGTTATTCCAATAGGCTTATAATTTATTTGCGTAAGATTAAGTTTGATGTTCCGCTGATTTGATTGCGGCTCTTCAAACACTTGGATCAATCCACGTAAACATTTTACTATTTTAATGGCTCATTAGTTATATAAACTATTTTGTTTTGCGGTAGTATTCCATGACAAGTTTATTTATTTGCATCATATATTTGCAATTGAGGTAAGCAAGCAGTTGAAAACGGTAGTAATTTTTTAAAATATTATCGTGAACAATTAGGCCTAGGTTATATAAAATTTTCAAATGGAAAGATTAAGGTTTTTCTATTGATATTTGATTCGGTGAATGTACAATCGCGGCAGCATAACTATTTCCAACCTGAATTATATTTTGTTTAAATTATGACGTTTTAACTACCTGTCTATCAGTTGTCAGAGATATGCCCAATTATGGCAATACCTAATCATTGATGTATCACCACAATTCTTATTATTGGTCCACCAGCTAGCACCAAAGTCACACTAACTGAGACTGAACTTTCAAAAAATAACTATTACGTAACCCCCACCAAATTTACTACTTCGTTGTATCAATGACTTCATCAACAAAGTTACTGTCACTGCTACGTATTTTTAACTACCAGTGGGACTATTTTAAACGTGTCAGAACTAGAAAGTGTCAAATGATCTTACTGATGTTACTAAAATATGACTTCAAAATTGTAATCACTCTAAATAGTTTTTATAGTTGCCGCGACGTTCAGGAAACTTTATTGTTCGTTTAAAGTAATAGAACTTGTAAGTAATATTTATCGTTATCGCTACTTTTATGACTGTTTAGCATCATCCGCATAACAACTACAAAGTGCGTATCACCTCTTAAATACCCAAGAAGTAAATTTTACCATGTAGCATCCCAAAGTTGAAAATCTTTATACATTCGTCATTATGTAATGTCTGTGCTACAATCTCGTTCATTACTTTGTAGTAAATATTACTTGAAAGTTACATATTGGCAATTCCCGACCGATACTATAGTTCTTAGAGCAAACAACTTCAAAATAAGATTTGGGATATGCACCATTTTGACAGGCAAGACTTAGGTCGCGATTATTGGAAAATCATGACTTATTTCCCATTTTCGTCGTAGGCACGTAATGGGACCTTTTTTATAACGTGCCCGTGGCTAGTAGTAAAACACTTCAAGGTACCTACAGTAGTCGTAGCTACGTTCCACGGCTAATTGTGCTAGTTGGGACTAGTATTAACCTACTATAACTAATTGTAGTTTTGCAAATAAAAAGTAATGGTTTGTAAATAAAGTGTAAATTATTCATATATACTTACAAATTGTCTTCGTTTCGACATCAATTCGAAAGGTATATAAAGTAATAAAATAATTCAGGCACATATATTAAAATAATTTATTTTACAAGGTTCTGTGGCAGTTGTCAATAGCTGGCCAATTTCTGTGTCTTTCATTATTAAGAAGTCACTTTGAAACTGAAGACTAATTTTTCTGATTCATGTCCTATCACGTTCGGTAAATTTATAATAATAATAAGTTTATTTGCCCAAAAAAATTAAAAAAAAATTATTTTACACATATATAGTATACATACATATTATAATCATGCAGTAGGACAAAAAGGAAATACGCTCAGTACACCACAAAGTAGTTTTCTGATCTTCCGCGTATCCCAGAAGCGCGTGGATAAGAAGATATGCAAGAGCAACAAAATTATCAATATTAATAATAATCTATAAATAATCATCAAGAAAAAGTTTTTTTAGAGACATTTTAAAAGTATATGGCGACAATGATTTTAATTCAGGATTTAACTTATTGAACGATTTAACAATATTGTATGAAAATAATCGCTCAAAGAAAGCAGATTTGTGTGTAGGCATGGTTAATAGTCCTTTGCTACGTATATTAATGTTGTGCACGTCAGTCCTAAATATTAATTTGTCATAAAGGGGAAGTCTTAGTAAAAATTAACTTATGATAAAAACATAGAGTATGATAATCTCTTCTTATTTTCATAGACAACCATTTTAAATTTTTAAAAACGTTAGATATGTGATTAAATTTTTTTATCCCTCATATGAAACGAACACAGGCATTTTGTACTTTCTGAATTCTATTACAATCGACATTATCTATACAACCACTATATAAAACATCACAATAGTTAAATTGAGATAATACCATAGTTTCACAAAGCATAATTTTAGTATCTTTATTTAAAATATGCCTACTATTATATAACAATTTTAAATTACAGTAAGTCTTCTTCAACATATGATTTACGAATAATCTGTATCTCAAGTTAAAGTCTAATATTACACCTAGATTTTTTGCCTCTCTGGTAATTTTAAGTTGATCATTATTGATATGTATGTTTATTAAATTTATGACTTCGTTAACCTTATTTTGCTGACCTATCAATAATACGGACGACTTGGAACTGTTGAGCTTTAAAGAATGATCAGCAGCAATTTTAGTTAAAACCGACAAGTCAGCGTTAATTTTGTTACAAGCATCATTTATCTCTGAAGGAGCAATAGCATAATATAATTGTGTGTCGTCCGCATAAAAATGAAATTTACAAAAAGTGATGAAAGTTTCAAAATTTAACGTATAAACAGTATAAAGTAAAGGACCCAAAATAGAACCCTGAGGGACTCCTGATAGCATTTCAATTTGATTAGAAAGTTTATTATTATAAATAACACATTGTGTTCGATTAGTTAAATAATTTTTTAATAGTGAAATAGCATCATTACTAAGACTTACAAAATGTAATACTGAAAGTAAAATATTATGATCAAGTGTGTCAAATGCCTTACTAAAATCCAGAAGAGTAAGCGCTGTACTTGAAATTTATGTATAAATTTCCAAATTTTAGGTAGTTGTAAGTCATGTTGATTGAATAACAATATGTTTAGAAGGCAAAAGTCCTGTCAACTCACAATCCTTCCATTTGAATTTAATAAGGGATTTTTGTCAATTTTGAATTTTGAATAATAATAATAATTGTTCTGGACTTTTATTTCCACTTAGACGAATCTTGTCCATAATCTTCTCTCTCATCAAAATCTTACCTTTATCCAGAGCTATCCTTGTATACATCATATGTTGCGCAGCTGCTTCCTTCGATCACGTTAGCAAACGCACAAGAGGCGCCGAGCGTCAGTTTGATCTTGTGTCCACATAATGACATGAATCAACCAAAGAGAAAACACCATGTTACTTCTATACACCAACATCGATCAGAGTCAAAAACCACGAACTATTTTCTCTTCCTTTCGCTTCGCGTCGCTTCTCTTTAGAGGGCGTGCAGCATAACGTATTTGTTTCGATAATAACTATTTATGTTCAAATGCTTTTTCTTGTTGTCATATTGTAAATTTGTTGGAATTAATTTGAAAAAAAAATGGCACTGGAAATCTCGTGAGAAATATGATAGAGAATACAACCTACTCAAAGTATGTTGCAGAGATAACGACGAAAATGTTGTAAGTGAAGATAAATTTATAGAGAATAGGTTATTTAATTATAACACTTTAATGTTCAAATAATAATTTTATTCAGTAACAAATACTCGGAAGATGTGGCTTGTTACATGCAACAAATCATAAATAATACTAACTAAAAAATCTCACTGTTTCTTAAAAGAACACTCGCTATACTATTGACCTTTTTAGGTATATTGATCTGTCAACATTCCAGTATCAGCTCATACCGGTTCCTTCTTAAATATATAAAAACATAGCACTATAGTGTTTCTTAAGTATAAATCAAAAATCCAAGACCATAGAGAGTCTTAGGACAGTCATTGTTCAGTTACAACGTGTCAAAATTTCAACAAAAATCAGTTTTTAATTTCTAAACCACTTGAGATAATTTAACTAAATTTGGTGTGCATGTTGATTATTACAGTAAGTATGAAAAAAATACCAGCTTCGGAGTCAGGCTCATTTCAGAAAGGTTTAATTCTTGGAAGGCTTTTAGGTGTTAGAACGCCTCAGTTGGAATAAGCTATTCTACACGAAATTGATGAAGACTCAAATACTAGCACTAGGAACATCGCTGCAAATCTTAATGTGAATCATAAATTAGTTTTATCTGTTCTGAAGCATCAACAGTTAGGTATATCTTTATCACATACAAAGGGTTTAAGCCTTACTGTTGTAAGATTATCCTGCTCGCCTTCAGTTTTGTCACTGGATTTTGCAAAATATTTAACAATATGTTGACTTTACTGCATATTGTTTACTAATTTTTCTACAGGTGCTGTAATGAACTTCTACAATAAACACGTTTGATCTGATGAAAACGTTAATGGAATCTCGATTTCAACATGTTTCTTAATGTATGGGTGGGTTTTTTTTTATTTTCTAGAATGTGATTTATGCACGACGGGGCTTCTTCACATTTTAGTTTGACTGCTCGTGAATTTTTAAATGAAAGATTCGGTAATATTGTGCGTGTTCGAGTTGCAATTTCAAGAAGATCTGAAGCATGTATTTTAAGGTGACCATTTCCAATATTTGTTATAATAAATCATAGTAAAGTAATTCCATTCGTAATTAATTATTCTGTTATTATTTTAAATAATGTAATGAGTATCGTAAAAATGCACTTGATCAAATAAATCAATTTGTTAATCGGTTTGGAATAGAAAAAAATGAAAAAAAAAACAAAAAGTGAAGATCAGACAATAGCACATTTGATGACCTATTTTATTTGTAATAATGTACAGGGTGATATATATATATATTGGTAAATAATGATGACACCCAGATCTCCACCACTGGTAAATTTCTAAAGCTGCACATTTTTTGTCTCATATCTACTGTCATACTAAACATGCACACCGAATTTGGTTAAATTGTCTCAAGCGGTTTAGAAATTAACAATTAAAAACTGACTTTTTTTGAAAATTTTTACACTCAGTAGCTGGACAATGGCTGTTCTAATACAAAAAAAACCGTATTTTTTGCCAGAAAATACGCCCCTGGGTTTTTCATCTCTACTTAACAAACACTCTGTATACGAGTGTGGCCAGATTTATTAGTTTTTGTAATAATATATACTTATATAAAATTCAACAGCATTGTTAACCTCTTTATGAAAAATCCACAATCTTCCCAGCTTCCCACTGGTCAAAGTACTCCGTGCTGAAAGCAACTCTTCTTGAGCCCCTCTGAATTGTCCACTTCGAGTATATTAATTTAAAAATTATACCTACCTGAAATATTTAATTTTCCTTTCCTTAATTTCCTTTATTCCTAATCAAACGGAATTTATAATCGTAATAAGTTATATCTCTAAAGGTATTTGAATGTTATGGCATATATTAACACAATATAATATATTACCCAAACTAAATACTTCATAAGAACAAACATAACACTAAATATTATATTCAGCTTTAATACATGTAGGTAAGGGTATAAATTCGTGCAAATAGTGTAGTTTGCTTTATGAAAGCATATCTGTAATTTATAGTATGTACCTCAAATTTTGGTTGAACTTGGAAACTGTATGTATAACTTGTCCTTGTGTGTTATGAAAAATACCTACTAAATTAAAGTAAGCGAACCGTAACCGAACCCTTTTCGAAGGAAGCCCATTTTTTGCTCCCATTCATGTTAAATAGAACCTATACAGGGTGATTCAAAATTTATACAAAAAAAGATTGTTGAATGTACAGGTGACTTACAAATGCAATTTTGTAAAAAAAATAAAAAAGAGCAGTTGACGAGGGGAAGGTCACTCCATAAATAGGAGTACAAATCTAACAAACGTATTTAGAAAATACAAATAAATACAGTGAATAATACTTTTAAATACAAGTATTTACTTTATAACACATTTTAAATACAAATAAATACATTTAAATACAAATAAATACGTTTAAATAGAAACAAATATATTTAAATGCGATGAAATACTTTTAAATAGAAATAAATATCTTGAAAATGTGTTAAATACAAATATTCCAGTTTGATTCTGTTTGTATACTTGGATTTGGCTCTCTATTTGCTCTATTTCAAACGTTTTGACCAATCCCAGGAGACGCATGGATTTCGACTAGCTTTTCTGTAACTAGTGAGTCAATTTTTTTTATTACTATTAAGTATTTGACACATGTTTACATGGATAAGTAAGTATAATAATTTTAGATTTATTGGAGTTTAAAATTAAAGCCTATTTCATAAAGTTGGGTTAACAGCAGTGCTTCCAGTGAATTAAAAAGAAAAAAAGTCCAAATAGGGACCAAAAAGAGACATGATAAGGCATCCTTTGTATCGTTTTCCACGTTTTATTTAAAAAAATTACAATACATTAATTCTTTAACGTAATAAACAAAAATAAGTTGTACTTCACTACTATTGCACGTCATTAATAAAATTTGCCTTACGACTATATGACTCAACTTGATTACAAACAAAACATTTAAAAAAATGTACATCAGATAATGGCTGCGTCTAATGTTATCAGGCCTAAGCCGTTTTCTGTTAGCGTTTGGTGGACGGTTACGCTGGATTTCTAATGCTTGCAAGCAAACCAGGCTGAAAATACAGGGTACCCTAAGTTGCGTGTACCAGTGAACCACTTTAGAATTTTCCGATATGATTTATGCTAATTTACCTATATGCAAAAATGCATCGTTAAGGTGTTAGGAAGTTTTTGAGAAAATTTCAATAATCGATTATAAAACAAGAAAGCGATGACTGATAAAACTAAAATTTGTTATATGAATATATTCATAAAAGACTTTTTTGATATAATTAATGTTAATTACCGACTTGCACAAATGCTTTATACGAAACGATACGATATGGATACGGTAGTTAAAAATATGTTTTTTTATGTATTGGTTATCTGATTGTCACATTTTTGATAAAAGCTAACACTTTTTTAAGTAAATTCTTTCTTAAAAAATTTTGATAACTTTTACCGTTTAGTTGCAAAAAATTCTTTACATGATTAACATTTACTGTAAAATGAGAAGAAGTACCATCGTGCATGAACTGTATTCCCTTCTTACCAATAGGTAAGTATTTTCTAGTTCAACGGGTAAAATAGTTTGTAAGAAATTCAGATACATTTCTCCGTTTAAAATGGTTACTGGGCCAATTAAATCCTAGTACGAATAATAATCACAAAATTGGGTCAATCAGATAATACACAAAAAAAATATTAATATATTTTTAACTGAGGTATCCAGTTTAAGGCATTTGTACAAAACGGTAACTAATAGTATTACCAATATATTTTCATATAACAAATTTTATTTTATCGTTCAAAGCTTTTCCATTTTGTAACCGAATATTTAAATTTTTTCAAAAACTTAGGCGCCCTAGAGATAGACATTAGCAAATACAAATAATAGTTATTTATACAATAAGTACAAAAAGTAAGTGTTTATTGCAAGCGACGTGACAACACGTCGAGTGTAATAAACACTTTTTGTACGAGTTGCGTACAATATTTTTTCCACGTTCATGCAAAAACCAAAAAATGTTTTATTTAGATGACACTAAATTTAGGAAAATATGACGTCGATTTAAACGTTTATGTTTGTCATGATTACAAAACGCTGTAGTAGAATGACAGATGAATGGAATAAACATTTTATTGCACTAATGCAATAAAGAACCAGTTTTTCCACTAAATATAGTTCAATAAAGTTTTGTTTTTTTGCATGAACGTAGAAAAATATATTGTACATTTTCACGTCGCGTGCAATAAACATTTACTTTTTGTACTTGTTGCATAAATAACTATTAAATACTCGAACCTTTTCCTTAAATACTTTTAAATACATTTTAATCAGCATAAATACAAAATATATTGGCAATGATAATGTATTTATAAATAGGTGTACAAATTTATCAAAGAGACCTTTCCCTCGGCAGTTGATGGGCAAAATGATTTAAAAATACACTTCTGCACGGCACTGGAAACTTGTCCACCGTAAGGCCTGACCTTGCTCAAGGCAAAACATGCATAAAAATGAACGGAAAAAAGTTGAAAGAATTTCCCAAGGAATAAAATAAATAAAATTTTATCACACCTATTTTATATCAGAAAATTCAACTGCTGCTACTATTGTTATTATTATTCAACAAAATTGATTTGTGGTTTTAATTAAAATAAACACTAAACACATTTGAGCCCGTCTTACCCAGTGCTGCAGTTTTGAACTCGTAAGTTTTTGGCATAATTGAGCCTCATGTATGATACGCCGTATGTTGTTTGGGACATTCTTTGAGCAATTTTCCTGGTACTAATTTGGATATTCTCTTCAACAATCTCTAAAATGTGTTTCTCAGTTGCTACAATACGCCGTGGACTCCCTGGACCTCAATCGCTTCCACGATTCCGTTGCAATTTTTTCGTGTCACGTCCGCCTTCCACTAACGTCGTAAACGTAGCTATATTCGGCACATGTCTACCGGGAAATCGTTCTGCGTATAGACGAGAAGCTGCTAAAGCATTTTGTCTTACTTCATCATAAACTAAAACGATATCTATGAAATCTGTGTTGTTATACACATAAGCCATTTTTGACATTTGAAAAACTAATGTAAACACTATCGTAAAAACCTTAACACTACAATCAGATTTCAGTATTTGGAATCGCCTGCACTCCGATGACACTAGAGACTATAGTAACCCAGCGATGTAAATGTTGAAAATACTACAAATGCAATAATTTTTTTCTCGGAAACTGTTAGGATTTTTACATTTTTTTACCACACTGACATATTTATTCCCATTTTGTTAGATAAGTTGTGAATCACTCTGTATATTATATCCTAGAACGAGATGCTAACTGATTTAGAAAACAGTTGAACTATGTACTTACTTGCTATATAGGTACTTATGGTAGGATATACAGGGTATCCCAACGAAAATTTGACCCCCCCTATAATTGGAAAACCGAATAATATTTCAAAATTCGCCGAGACCCGCCGATTTTTGTTCTTGGGGGGAGCTTTTTTGACAGTCAAGCCAACTCGATATGTTCATCCCCCTAATGCCTAGCAACCCCAACTTAAAAATTTCAAATGCAACTACACCACTTGTGACACATCATTTTAAAGCTCTTTTCATTGCGAATACAGTGACGTACCGTTTTTAGAAATCGGTTGAGATTTGACAGAATTATTGGTTACAAACGGTGATGACAAACCAACTTACGCGTAGTAATTTCTACACAAATACCCACCACTAATAAGTTTTTCATCTACTACACATGACCGCATTACCTAATTGTTATTGGTGTGTCTATCAGTTTACAAAAAAGTCAGAAATGAAATAAAAAAGCTGAAGCAAATAAAACTAGATACTAAAATAGTTATTAGTAGAAGATACTTAAGTTTATAGGAATTCAGACCTTTTCAAAATAACAAAAAATCAGTACTACAAAAAAAGTCGGTGTTTTTTGCTTGTGACCAAGAAATCGTTGGTTTCAGCTGTTATTGCAAGTATTAACGTGTGTTCGAAATGGTTTATTCTATCGCGAAAAGAGTAGAAATTGTTGCAATATATTATCGAAATCACGATTGCGCTAAAGCTACAGCACGAATTTTTAATGCCAATCATCCTGAAAAAAATGTAAACCACCAGTACGTTAAACACCTGATTGACAAATTTGTTGCAACAGGTTCGCTTTTAAACAAGAAACGTAGTAATTGGGCCAGTTCGAAATGAAGCAGTTGAAGTGGCAGTTTTGGGTCATGTACAGATGGATAATAAGCAATCGATTACAACTGTGTCTCAAGCTTCTGGCATATCCCGTTCCAGTGTTCATCGAATTTTGAAAAAACACAAGTTTCATCCATTTAAGATGACGCTGGTTCAAGAGTTACATGAAGATGACTTTGATCGCCGTAACCAATTTTGCGAATACTTTAGTGAACAACTTCTACTGAATCGAAATCTTCTCTACAATACATGTTTCTCCGACGAATGCACATTTATGTTGAATGGCGAAGTGAATAGACACAATTGCCGTTATTGGAGTGATACTAATCCGTATTTAATCAGGGAATTTCATACTCAGACACCTCAAAAATTGAATGTTTGGGCAGGCATTTTGGGCGAACATCTTGTTGGACCATTTTTCATCCAAGGTAATCTCAATGGAAACACCTATCTAGAATTATTGGAAAGTACAATTGGTCCTAGGATAACAGAGATTTTAGAAAGTGACGACAATTTACTAGAAAATGAAATAACCTTCCAACAAGATGGTGCGCCCCGCACTATGCTGCTGCTGTGCGACAATTTTTGGATGACCATTTCCCAGGGCATTGGATTAGCAGAAGAGGGACCTCTTCTGCTAATCGAATGGCCACCAAGATCTCCGGATCTGTTCCCTTTGGACTTTTTTCTGTGAGGTCATTTAAAATCACGAGTGTACGCCACTCAGCCGGAAACATTGCAAGTGCTACGTCAGAGAATTGTAGAAGAATGCCGATTAATAACTGCGGATGTCTTTAATAATGTTCGAACAGAATTTGAAAACAGACTGTATTATTGTTTGGGAGTTAACGGAGGTCATTTTGAGCAATTCATCAAATAAATCTGATTTATTATTTGCTTCAGCTTTTTTATTTTATTTCTGACTTTTTTGTAAACTGATAGACACATCAATAACAATTAGGTAATGCGGTCATGTGTAGTAGATAAAAAACTTATTAGTGGTGGGCATTTGTGTAGAAATTACTACGCGTAAGTTGGTTTGTCATCTCTTCGTTTATAACCAATAATTCTGTCAAATCTCAACCGATTTCTAAAAACGGTACGTCACTGTATTCGCAATGAAAAGGGCTTTAAAATGATGTGCTACAAGTGGAGTAGTTGCATTTGAAATTTTTAAGTTGGGGTTGCTAGGCATTAGGGGGATGAACATATCGAGTTGGCTTGACTGTCAAAAAAGCTCCCCCCAAGAACAAAAATCGACGGGTCTCGGCGAATTTTGAAATATTATTCGGTTTTCCAATTATAGGGGGGGTCAAATTTTCGTTGGGATATCCTGTATGGTGGTATATGTGTTTTCTTTTTGGCAACAAATCCTTGGTATTTTACATAGTTTCGAAATTAACGCATTCTTGGGATGAAAATAAGCAGTTTTATTAAATTTTAGTAAGTATATGAGATGTAAATGAAAGCTGAACTCACGGTTACGTTAAATATATTATTATCAAAATATTATTATTGTAGTCACTTTAGTCCACCTAGATATTAAATTATTTATAATTCTCTATTGTTTAGTGATGTCACAAGTAAAAATTAATCAGTTTATAAGTCTAACCGACAGAAGTCATCTAGGCCGGGTGAAAAAGTTTGAAAGGTTCATGGACATACTATTAAGATACATTTTAGGTCACTTGATTTGTAAATATTATTATTAATACAACATTGTGGCAAGTCCTACATATAGGTACTGCATTATTCATGCAGTTATGACTTTATATATTCGCGGAGGAAAACGTGCTTAATATGGAATTCCTCCTTTAAATTGAAAATCAATAAATACATCTTATATGAAATAGTTGTTATTTCCAAAGAGTCATATTATGATATCGATTTTAGGATATTTATTACAAATCTTAAGAGAATACACTACAGACTTAAAATTCGCAGAAAGTTTAATGAGCAACATATTATTTTCCTATGATCCATGTCTGATTATACATAGATAAAATTATAAATTTTTATGACCATGTTTTCAATTTTGTTTGTTTGTCTTATTTTTCTGTTATTAACTTTCCTCATTGATTGTTCTTCAATGTTATTTAATCATCTCATTATTTCATTCGTTCAAGAGATTCTATTTTTTGAAGAAAATATTGAAAATTTCTTTACAATTTTTCACGTGTAAATTTGATTTTTATAAATGTTATCTGACCTAACCCCTTAATTAACATGTGGGATTGGAATAATACTGCGTCAATTAAGAACCAAATGTCCAATTTCAGTTTTAAAGTATGAATAGGATATCTCGATATCTTTCTTATAACAGGTATATCTATTGTTATGCATCAGAGAGAGATCACTGTTAGCTTAAGGAATTTAATATCAAGAAATTCTTCTTATTTTATTTATTAATGTGTTTATTCTCTCCATTTGTTCTCCAGTATTGTTGAAAAAGTCCGACGAATTTTGTTTTTAAAAGCTGTTGCCAAATCATAATCTGTAACGATTCTTAAATATTTATTTAAGCCTGAACCACCAGATGGCGTAATTTGGTATCCTTAGAAGTTGTTAAATATTTTCGCTGATAACTTAAGTTTGGAAAATGGTAGTTAGCTTTCGGTTTCCGTTATTTTTTAAACAATTTTACGAATAATAAGATAATAAAATAAAAAATATAGTCAACCATTTAACTTTTCATAGAAAATTGAGTAAACTTCTAAATATATCGGATAACGCCATTTAAACAGAGGCTATTAAGCGGCTTTAAAACAGGATCAAGTTTAATAAAATCGGGTACCGTAGTTTTCCAACTTCATCTGCAATACGATTCTACCCTCTCTTACTTTAAGAAATAGAGCAAAATTACAAATAAACTATTTCTGAAGTGTCAACACTATTTATTTTATGGTGAAAATCTCACATTTCGATTTGGATTTTATAAAAAAGATACAGGGTGTTGAAGTTAAAGAAAACCAAATGAAAGTCTTATAAAATGTATTGGTATCGAATACTTTTGACAACCAAAGGCGGAGATATAGGTAGCTCGCTCATAATTTATAGAAAAAAATTGTACTGCCCTGTAATAATGTTAAATAGATTAGGTACTTTGTCTACCAAATATGGCTAATATACGAGTATATCCACTGCCTTGGTAATTATATAAAAAATACTTTTTCTCTAATCTCAACACCCTGTATAAAGCTTCAAAAATAAAAAAAACAATAACAAGTAACATTATTTTTCAAAGTTCTACTGACCCTCGAAGTTTATTCACGAAAAACTGTAGAACAAAAGTATAAACAGAAATATAATTTTTGATGTTATGTTTATTCATTCCTGCTATTTAAATTTATGTTAAATGTTAAACATCATTGTCTTTTACAAAACGCTGCCTTAAGAAGACGGAGTCGCATAATGATTTTCTCGTGACACATGTCCTTTTTGACTTAAAAAAAGTTGCAAAAAATGAGTCCACATAGGATATGCGTTATACCATCAACAAGTATTTAGTACAACAAATAATTTCATAGATAATCAGCAAAAATGACAAGTCCATACTATCTACTGAGAAAAGTTTCCATCGAAACGCCAAAAATGGAACATATGCGAAAATGTGCAAAATTTGTAGACGAAGCTTATCAAAAATATTACAGTACTAAATCAACCATAAAATACATAATTAAACATAGTTTAACAAAATTTAACATAGTTTTTGGGTTGAGTAAGAAAATTTAAGTAAATATAGAAAATAAAAGATAAAAACTAAAAAATAGCAAATTTGCCAGTTAAAAAAATGATGTCGCGCCTAATAGAATTAACAGATTTACTTTACTAATAGAGCTTAGAAAAAATTAACAGATTTTCTTTAATAAAACTTAACTATTCAGATAAAAATCACAAACACATGTTTTTCCTTTGTCTTTGGCCTATTTCTCTATGTAGCAAAATTTTATAATTAAAACATGTTTTATATTTCCTAATTTCCTAGTTTCGGATACCTACCTAAAATTAGGAGCATTTTAGTATTAAAAATTTTAGAGCAAAAGCTTTAATTTTAACATAAATTACTTTTTTATCAAAACTATGGCTGAATTTAACTTTTGATTATAAACATACAACTATTATATCCTATGCTTACAGAGCAATCTATCCAAAGTTTTAAAATATGAATAAATATGAAAAAGACCACTCACAAAATATCGCACAGAAAAATCTCTGTTACTCCGCTGTGCAAAAGAATTTGACAGTTCACGTATCGGGCGTAAATACAAATATATATCATAATAGTTATTTATGCAACAATTACAAAAAGTAAGTATTTATTGCACGCGATGTGAAATTATCCAACGAGGCCGTTAGGCCGTTAGGACAACACGTCGAGTGCAATAAACACTTTTTGTACGAGTTGCATACAATATTTTTTCTACGTTCATGTAAAAACCAAAAAAATGATTTTTTAGATGACACTAAGTCTAGGAAAATATGACGTCTATTTGAACGTTTATGTTTGTCATGATGACAAAACGCTGTAGTAGAATGACAGATGAATGCAATAAACATGTTATTGCACTAGTGCAATAAAGAACCACTTTTTCCACTAAATATAGTTCAAAATGTTTTGTTTTTTGCATTAACGTAGAAAAAATATTATTAGTATGTAACTAAATACACACAATAGTAATGAATTTGCATCTAATATAACGCTAATTTTGTAGAATTATGGGTATTCCTTTACAATTTAATATTTCTTTGGCCAACTGCTACTATTGTTACTGTTGAGAAATTTTGTAACATTTATGAAAGACAAACTTATTTTAAAAAAAAAATAATTATTACACTTTCACCATAGTCAGTGCAGAAAAGTCACATTGTTTGAAAACATAATTTTAAAAATAAAATCATTGTTTCGTTATATTGGAAATGTCTCATTCTATTATTTATGATTGCAACGAACCAAAATGTTTTCTAAATAATAGTAAAATGTTATTTTCATTTTCTCATAATGTGCTTTTGTGGATATGTGACATTTCTACATACATCGATTCAAATATTCTCAATACAATAATTTCAAGGTCAACATTTTCTATCGGTGCTTATAATTAATCAAAAAAGCACATGTAAAACATATTATTAATAACATGTTATTATCAGTGTAGAATCTATAGTAGTTTTTCCACAAGAATTCGATTTTTCCAATTAGTTCGCTTAATTAATGTAAAAGAATATCGATTGTGCATTACCATACACTTGATAGATTTTTCATTACAACGTTAAAAGGTCGAAGGAGTTGTAAGTAGGGCACAATCTTAGCAAGAAACATTAATTCCATGACAAGTTTAGGTCACTTGTTGAATGAAATAATAGCCGCTATTATAGCACACTTTTTGTACTAGTTGCAATCGATATTCACGTTCTACCGTTCATGCGGTTTGTTTAGAGAAGTATGTATATTTGTGTTAAATAAGTAGGTATATTTAGTAAACTGTGAACTGAGAATTTATCGTCGTAAATCAGAATAATGGGAATAATATTATTATAATAGTAGAAGTATACTGTTTTATGTTTGAAAGCAGTAATATATATTTATGAGAATCACAGTAATAATTATTATACAGAGTAGGCAGGGAAAAGTGTCTCTCTCTCTCGCAGAAGAGGCAGATTAAATATTTTTAAAAACAAATGATTGATATTCGAAATGTTGTGATCTAGGCATATTTTCCTTAAAAACGGGCATACGTATGTTTTTAGAGTAAGTGTCTTATTTCCAAAGAGTTTACGACAGATGGACGAAATAGACAAAAGAAATAGTTCAAATGCACATATTTCTAAATCTAAATGTCCAAAAGCACATACTGAGGAATTCAAGAGTGCAGAACTAGCAGGGTTACCAACGGTGTATAACGAAATTACTTACAGTTGACGTCTTGATTACTCACAAACTGTTTGAAATACTCACATAAAAATCTAGTCAATTGCCGTTTTCCTTTTATACAGAAATCTTAGCTAATCTGTTATGCATAATAATATGTTCTTAATGGTTAGTAAGATTAATCGAGATTTCTGGTAAAAGGAAAACGGCTAATCTATTGAAATCAATGATAGAAAATTAATGATCCCAATTGGGAATTCAAATTAAGAAATTAGCGCCATATGACAAAAGGTTGAACTAGTCTCAATGACAATGTTTCACAGCGTATCTTTTTATTTTTGTAAGAAAACTTTTAAATAATTGAAGAAACTTAACTATGAAAAAGAGAAATAATTGATAATAATGGCATAAATTGATAAATATCTATAAAAATAAATAAATACGACTAGACATTCTGACACGATTGTCATAGAAACTAGTTTGAAATTTGACGTCAGGTGGCGTTTCTCTTATCTTGAATCGACAATTAATTTAGAACTAATTTTCTTTTCGCGAAAATCACCTACCAAAAGAAGGCACTGGAACATCAACTACATATCAATATTGGTACAACAGTAATAGTGCAGTGTAGTCCATTAAATGATTTATTAATTATTTGATGATCCCAACCATATCCCAACTACTTAGAGGTAAAATTGTCTCCGACTCCAAGCTACTTTTTTATGATATTGCTGAATTATAATATAAAAGGAAAAAAGAAAAAACCGCTAAAATATGTGATGTGTTCGTTCGTATTAAATCATAATTATCATATGTGTGTCCTGTTCGTAGAACACGGAACACAGTTATCGTCACAATTAACAATTCAACATGGATCAAATAAATGAGCATAAACCACGATCCGTGAAAAACATAAAACTACATAAAACGGTGCATAGACTACTAATCGGGAGATATTCTCCATTATAAGAGATTAACGTCACTTTACGGAGGTGTCTACTCTTAATTTACTTTTTAACTCGTTTGTCAGACAAAAATTGGAATATGGTAGTATTATCTGGGATCCCAACTATGAGATTCATATAAACAGTTTGGAAAACATTCAGAGGAAATATGTTAAATATCTTAGTTTTAGACTTGATGGTACTTATCCACCTCGCGAGATTCCGCAATCAGAGCTATTAAGTAGATTTATCTTAAGGGAATTAGCCACACGACGCACTTATTTTTCAGTTTTATTTTTACATAAATTATTGTCTGCTGTCATTGACTCTCCAGATATTTTGAGTAACTTTAATTTCAATATCCCTTGTTTTCAAACTCGTTTCCATACACTTTTTTATTTGTCTACTGCAAGAACTAACGCGCTTAAATATTCTCCTATTTATAGAATGTGCACGGAGTATCTGAATTATCAAGCACACTTTGACATTTTTAGCTGTTCCACTGCTACTATAAAGCAATGTATATTAAAGTAAGTTTACACTGAATTGTCATTATGATTCCTTTGTTTTTTTTTCTTAATTTTAATTTTCTTTGTTTATTGTTGTTTTTATTTTAATTTGTTTTCAAATTTAATTTACTTATCTATTGTTATTTTTATACCAATTTTTGTTATATGTATGTAGTTTTTTAAAGTTTTGTCTTATTTTATCTTTTTCTCTTAAATGTTATGTTTGTTCCTGCCCTGTAATTGGATTTCTGTCTGGGCAGCAGTACTTCTAAATAAATAAATAAATAAATAAATTACATCCACAGAGCATAGAACATATCGAGGACGAGGAATTATACTCCTGGCATTTTTGTGTTTGGGTATGAAATTCAACTAAGCAGTTGGCGAAATCAATTGCTCACAAATTACTCACAATTACCCATTACCCACAAATTTACTTACAAGTGGTAAAAACGCTCACAAATCCAGTAATTACTCACACATTGGTAAATATATATATATATATATATATATATATATATATATATATATATATATATATATATATATATATATATATATATATTTAATCTGCTGTTGATGGAGGGTGGGGGGTAGTAAGAGCTACAAACTAAAAATATTATAACTGGAATTCCTAGACATGTACAGGGTGATTCATAGTAAAGTTACATTTTTTAAATGGAACCCTCTGTATATTATTGCATATTTGGATTCCTCGATCAATTCTAGTGTGACTTCATATACCATACTTGATGCCTAAAACGTACCGTTTGGACGTAATTAAATATTTTGTCAAAAAGTTGATGTCTAGAAACAGTTGAATGTCAGAAGAGGCCGGCAACATAGGAGGCTGTGATTGGGGGAAATTATTGACCACCCTCCATACTACCTAGAGCTAGATTGTCAATTATGAACTCTGTTTGTTATGGCTGATATCGTCGCTCTCATTTTGAAAACTTCAATCATGGACAAGTTGATTTTTTTTAAATGTAACCCACATATTTTTTTCATGTCACCAGATAACACATTTCATTACCTTTCATCCGATATAAAGTTATCTCTATTTATCTGTAATAATTTTCTTCTAATCCACAATTACTTTTTACTATGATGGATTTATGCAAACCAATTAATTTAAACTAAACTGAAAAATAAATAAATAAATATTATGGCAGCATGGCGAGTTAATAATTAAAGTGATTTTTTTTATTAAAAATGACTTTGTTTATTTATTTTAATTCAATTGGTCTCCATAATTTCACATTTAGTAGTATTTTCAAACAATCGGGAGTAAAGTTGGCCATGGAAAACAAACAGTAGGTTTCATTCTCCAAGGATAAAAACCATATCGATCATATCATTTTGACTAAAATTTGCCATTCTTAGTAACTTAATTTAACAACAAGAACCAAAAAATATCATAGAGAAGAAATAATTACTGTCAAAGTGAAGTTAAGGTGACAGAACTTTACTGTTTGTTTTCCATGGCCAACTTTACTCCCGAATGTTTGAAAAAACTGAATGTGAAATTATGGAGACCAATTGAATTAAATTAAATAAACAAAGTAATTTTTAATAAAAAATCACTAATTATTAACTCGTATGAATAAATGCTGCCATAATATTTATTGTTCAATTTAGTTTAAATTAATTGGTTTGCATAAATCCATCATAGTAAAAAGTAATTGCGGATTAGAAGAAAAGTATTAGAGATAACTTTATATCAGGTGAAAGGTAATGAAATGTGTTATCTGGTGACTTGAAAAAAATATGTGGGTTCCATTTAAAAAAATCAAGTTTCCAAAATTAGAGCGACGATATCAGCCATAACAAACAGAGTTCATAATTGTCTTTCTAGCTCTTGGTAGTATGGAGGATGGTCAATAATTTCCCCTAATCACAGCCTCCTATGTTACCGGCCACCTCTGATATTCAACTGTTTCTAGACATCAACTTTTTGACAAAATATTTAATAACGTTCAAACGGTACGTTTTAGGTACCAAGTATGATACATGAAGTGACACTATAATTGATCGAGGAATCCAAATATGCAATAATATACAGGGGGTTCCATTTAAAAAAATGTAACTTTAATATGAATCACCCTGTATATGTCTAGGAATTTCAGTGAAAATATATATCAGTATAACCACAATCTTGCGTCCACACACTATTGGCCCACGCTGTATAGGTGCTTCAAAACTGAGGTCTAGATGGCGTTAAGTAAATCTAATATATTTACGTATATCTTTAGTGTGTACTCTAATAGACTGAGGATCACTTTTTATGCGTTTACTGTAAGCTTTAAACTTTATCAAGTGACAAAACAAGAGAAGAAAGTAAAGTTGAAAAGAAGGTAATAATATTAATAATAATATTACCTTATTTTCAAATTATCACTTTACTTTGACTATTATTGATGCCGCCCGAAGATTTGAACTTTATTGGTATTTATCCAAAAATAAGAAGAAAATTAAATACGCCACTATGTTTCGAATACAGAAAAAAAAGTATAAATCGGATAAATGTTTTTTATAGCAGCCAAGATATAGGAGCTAAAATTGTCTACCAAATTGAAGAATTCCTCTGTATATCAAAATCCGATCAAGATAGTCAGAGTTTGTATCACTAAATAAGCTTGAAAAGAGATCGAAATACCTTGTATTTTGTTAATAAATGAATAAAAATTTTCGTCTATTTTATTTGCGTATTTATTATATCAAATATTAAAGAGACCCATTCTTCAAGCAAGATTTTTTTGCTTATTTTATAAAGATTTACCTCAAAATGGTCTCACTGTTATACTTAAAATTTCTTTACTGTTACATATTGGTCATATTAAATTAACACAAAATCACCATATAATTTTTCTATTTTATTTTTACGATCATTTCGGGTTTACCCCATCTCCAGAAAACATCAAGGTTAATTTATTGGTGCATAAAATATGTTCCAACTGTTAAGTCTAAAAAGATTTTAAACTAAATTATTAACCAAACATTATACAAACACAACAATTAGAAATATTGTGCACCGCATAATATTAATAATAATTTTAATTATTTGAACTACATTTTTGCAAAGTCTAAGGCATAATGATACCATGAAGTTTTTATTTATATATAATACAATTATTTTACAACAAATTAGTATAAATTAAATTGAAACCTATAGGAAACAGTAAAAATTTGCAATATTTAAATAAATTAATTAAGTAAAAATAAATACGCGATAAACTGTATTCTCACTGTTGTTATTAATCAAATTTGCATTTTTTTTATTTGAATTATTTCTGGGATACATCTTTTTTGATAATTACTTTCCTTATAAAGAATTTAAAAATCGAAATTATTATTATTTTCGCATAGCGTGGTTTGACAAAACAATACCATTTATATTTTCAGTCCTAATATTATATTTATGATTATAACTCATTTTATGTAAATATTATTTTGTTTAGCTAATATATGTACCATTGAAATTATTACAATTTATTTCATACACAACATTTGTCATATTTTTATTGGGAAATGCTTGTTTTAAATGTAATATTTTTAAATAAAACCTTTTTTGTTGCATAAGGTTTATGCGCTACATTAATATCATATTTCTTAAAAAATAATTATATTTTCAGAAAGATTCGGAATATAAGGTAAAGAAATATAATTATTACTTATTGAAATATTATTATTATTGTTCTTATAATTATTATTGTAAATACTGTGGATGCTTTCCTTTTAATTGGGTTATAAAACTTTTTTTTTGGATAATTATTAATTAAATTTGTAAAACATTTTAAATTTTTTTAATATTTTGCGGACCATTCATTGGTAGTGATAATTTCATTACTCGATTTATTAAACTATTAATAACACTTCTTTATATACCACAGGTGAAAATGAATTAAAATTTAAATACCTTTTTTGACCAGACTTCTTTTGTAAACCAATTTATTTTAATTATACGTTTATTGTTATAAGAAGTTAGTTAAAGTAAATTTATACTATTATTTTTTTCTGTATCAGTTGTAAACTCTAATCTAGGATGAAATTTATTAAATCCATTATTTATATCACCTTTGCTTTTTGGAATACAAAGAATACAGTCATCAACATATCTTTTTTGAAAAGATAGTAAAGAAAAATTAAATTGTGTTAACATTATTTTCTAATTATTCTAAGACTGCCACTGCTCACTGCTATAAAGATAAATAAATCTTTACTGTTGAACAAGTTTAAACTTCTTGATTTAAAATCTACTTGTCTGTAATAACAAAATTATTTTCAAACTGACAATACTACGAAGACAATTATATTTGTTGGAATGAATGAATTCTCAGTTATTATGCAGGTGAATGGATAGGTCTAGTTCGAGTTGGTTCATTTAACATATTCATAATTTTGTTGGCTCTAAAACATGTGCTAAATTACATGCACGGTCATTGTCATCTTGGCATTGTTTATGTGGCTTTTGGCATTACTTTTACTCAATTTTGTATATGCTAGCTGCTCTTGTGTTTAATATTAATTCTAAAGCTGTGTAGATGTTTGCAGCATAAAGAAACATGCAAATGCAAACATTGTTTTTTTTTCTCTCATTTCAATAGGGGAGCGGGAGGCAGTTGTGGACAGGGGCACAAGTGGACAATTTAAATTACTCGCGTTAAATTCATTTTAGGAGGTTCATCTCATGATCACTAGATGGCATTAAGATGCTTTATCTGTGGATGATACCAATAGTGAATTTGTCATCTGTTTATCCATGACAATGATTATGAATCTACGAAGCCTTTGAAAAGTAAACTTTCTTTGTAAACGAAACTACGCGTCAAACGATCCACAGCTACTTTAGATTATTCTCCACTCTTGTGCTATTTTTACTTGTGATATATACTGCAGGTGAGTTATGCAATAAATAATATCTACTTAACCAAAAAAAATGTATAAGCAGTTTTGTTCTCTAAGTACATACGGGGCACTTGTGGACATGTGCCTGATGTACTAGTGGACACTGTCCACATGTACCCCAACTGCTGTTATAATATTAATTATTAATTTTTGGTTTGCAAAATATAATGGTAATGCATTATACTAAGAAAACCGCCAGGGCGAACATTCCCGAAGAAACAATTGTGCAGTCGCTTCGGGATATAAGTAATAGCAACGGTTCTATTAGGAAAGTAGCACAAAATCCATGTTACACAAAAAATTAAAGAAACTGAGGGACCAAAATTTGCTCGATATAGATATTAGAGTAAATAAATATAGCTCAAAATACTCAACCCAACAAATTTTTTTAAATAAAGAAGAGGACGATTTGGAGAAATATGTTATACATTCTTCCAAGCTGCAATATGGATTAACATATTTTCAATTTCGTAAATTTGCGTGTGAATACGCATCAAGACTAAATAAAACGATGTCACAATCTTGGCTAGCACAAAAAATCGCATGAATTGAATGAATGAAAGGATTCATGCGCCGACATCACAACTTATACTTAGAAAACCAAAGAATACAAGCTTGGTCAAACAAAATAAACAAAACGAGAAAGAAAAAAGAAAGCAGCTTCAAGAAGAGAAAAGGACCAACAGAAGACAGTTAAGCATGTTAGACAAATATTTGAGGAAGAAACATCGGAGAGTGACATAGAAAATATGTGTGAAGAATCAGATGTTGACAGTCGAACTGATTTCGATGATGTAGATTTTGAAGATCCCAATAGTATCGTACATGACATGATTTCGTACTTGTCAGATTTGCTACGAAGAAATCATTAAAATATTTTGTAGGACAAGTCATTGAAATAACTGAGTCTGAGTGTTTGATAATTTTTTTAAAGATAACTGAAAATCAGAATTTTGTATTTCCACAAATAAAAGACGATTTCTATATTCCAAAAGATGATATTATCTTCAAACCTCCTACGCCGAATAACAAAGGTGGAACTGTTCGCACTGCTTCAATTTATACATTTAATGTGAGCTTTGGTGGATACAATATAGGCTAGATAAGCATATTTTTTCCTAGTGTAAACTAATTTTATGGAAAATATAGTTATATACAAGGATTTTTGTAGTTTAAATAAGAAAATATATATTTTGGTTGATTTTAGTGGTCCATTTATGTGAAAATTCGAATTATTTCACAGACGTTTAATACGTCCACTTGTACCCCTATTAACATATGGTCTTGTCCAAAAGTGCCCCGCTGTGGGGCACTTTTGGACAACTAACATGTTAGCATTTATATTAATATTTCAAAGCAAAAAGATGATATTCTCTAATTACAGTTATAGATTCAAAGTGACATAGGGTCTACTATTTTGGATACCAAGTAGGACACTTATATTAATATATAATCTTGCAGCAAACTACATAAAACTAGAAAATGTCCACAACTGCCTCCCGCTCCCCTAACATAATATAGTGATATAAAAAATAATGATCTATAAGTTCTTTATAGTTACATTTTATGTGAAGCCATTTTAATTTGATAATCTTTCAAATCATTAAGAATGAAAAGAGTAACTTTAATTTCAGATTCATATTTTCGAATTTTTTTATTTATAAAATTAATAGATGTAGTGCATCTATCAGAAGAAAATATTTCAACACGTTTCTTTATGATTCCAATTTATAATTTATTCACTTTTATGAATTGACAAATATAAACAATTTTCTATTAGTTGCAATTTATAAAAGTTCAAAGTGTTTTCAGCGCAAGAGAAGTTATGAAAATAGATAGTTAATATTTGATTTTGTAGACATACTTACATTTAAATTTTTATTTAAAAGAAATGATTCGATATATTATTGCTTGCATACGCACTATAGTGTACTGCGTATAATATCAACTAACATTTGGGAACACTACATTTTGTTAATAATAATTATTCTGAATCCATTAAAAATAATAATTCCCTAAACACACACTGCTTGCCTAGTTAAAAATAACTTCACTGGTTGTGGACCCACATTCTAAGAATTCATACAACTTTAATTATAAATAAATTTGAACAGCAATTACCAATTAAAATACTTATAGTATGTAAATTGGCTTTAATAAATACGTGCTAAGCAAATCATCAAACAACGCATTATAACAGTTGGCTTACCAGTACATTTAACAACAAATAATATTGTCTCATTAATTTCAAATCGGGATTTTCCAAAGAAATTTCTCGTAATATTTGTTTAATAATTTGCACGCTTTTATATTCAGGGAAGAATATTTGAAAGCATATTTACAGTACAATAATCGATATTACTGAACTGTGTATATAACGGTTTCTACTCACATTGCAAGCAAATACTTTGTATGTTTTACAGATCTGTTGTAAATGAGAGTAATGGATTTAATAACAAAGAGTTAATTAAGATTGACAACGCGTCAAACAAGCATTCGCTACATCTTGCGTATTCATGTTTCCTTCTGTCGGTTATGATAAGCAAAATAGCTAGGGTTGGTGGTCGGTTGCTACGACATACTGATCCGAACTAGCATCAAAGTAACATTAATTGAGGCTGGAACCTTCAAAGAGTAACTATTACGTAACCGCCACCAAATTTGCTACTTTGTTGTATAAATAACTTTCTGCAACAAAGTTACAGTCACTGCTACGTATTTTCGACTACTTCTGGTTACTTTACGGTTGTGACCGTGTTTAAGTAGTTCTTTTGATTACGGTGATGTCTAAGCTACCAGTGGGACGACCTTAAAGTTTACAGAACTTGAATGTGGAAAATGATTGTAGCAGCGACTGACTTATGATACTACAATATGACTTTAAAATTGCAATCACTTTCAAGTAGTTATGATAGTTGCCGCAACGTTCAGGAAACCTTAATTGTTTGTTTAAAGGTGTGGAACTTGCAAGTAATATTTATTAGTCCAAACAACGTTATCCCTACTTGTAGAAATATTAAGCACAACGCACAACAACCACAAAATGCGTATCATCTTTAAAATTTACCATGAAGTAAATTTTATCATGTATTTTTCGTCTTTATGAATATATATATCGCACTTTTTTAGAACTGTTAATTTATTGCAAGTATAGACATCAAAACCCCACATAGAGCTATGACCCAGCTTAGACATCTAAGTCAAAACACCACAAAAAATTCAAAGGATGAAACATACAACAGGAGTAACAGGCAAAATCACAATGAAATGTAATAAAAATAATTATGTAGAGATAAATATTCTCAACTACTACTAGAAGATAAATTTCAGTTAGTGTGTTCAATGTAAACTTCGGGCGTACTGCTTTCAAAATGAATAGTAGGAAAAATATTACTAAGAAGTAGTACATAGTCAGAACTTTGAACAGACAATGTGTGTCAGTCACAACTTTACTGCTACTTTAAAGTAAGGCTACAGCCTCGTTCGACACTTTGTAGTAAATATTACTTGAAAGTTACATATTGGCAGTTACCGTTACGGATGCTAAAGTATCAATTACTTTCAAGTTGTGTTTCCTAGAGCAAACAACTTCAAAGTAAAATTAGTCAGGCAAGATATAGGTCTCCATTATTGCAAAATATTAACCTTAACTTCACAAATAAAGTTTTTGTCGGTACTGCATCAAATTGAATAATGCATAGAAATTAATGTCATTTCGAACAAACAATAAAAAATAGCCTTCACCTTCTAAAGTATCACACTTCTTTATACATATATACATTTTAAAGGCGCGTGTTGGATTTGAAGTTTCTTCGCCGCGACGTTACCTCCACGGAACCACAACGTTCCTGAAACGTCGCCGGAACGTAGCGGACACCAAAATTTTGTTCTTCATTTTAGTTGCTTGCACGTAATGGGAACGTTTATATCACTGGCTGAAGTACCGCTTTTGCAAATATCGCAATCGGCGATGATGATATACGTTGTAGGCTTTTAATGTCACCTACAGTATGGTAGGTTGCTATCTGTTGTGGCTGCTCATGCGCAGCATTAGTAGCAAATGTCTTAGAGTAACACTTTATCAATATCAATGTCAATGAAGATGTAACCAGTGGCGTCAATAATAGACGAGATAATTTAATAATGCAACTTGCTTGAGAAATTAGGGATTAAATTAGGTATTTGTCAGTACCTGATCAGTTATTCTGTTAGATGATTTTTTGAAGGCAAGACATTCTTTGATAATATTTGAATTGAAATTAAACTTCAAACTTGTGGTCAGAATTTTCAAATGCAATTCAGTAAATTAGTAATTCAATAGCAATTAATAAATTGTAATAAAGAGCTAATTGTACACATGTGGTAATGTACAGTGTTCGCAATATAAAGGTTTCCAACCTAACATGTATATTACTTGTAAAGGGGTGAGCCGGTTGCCTATTAATAGGAATTTTAGGAGGCATCAATGATTAGGTCATGTATCAATAATACAGATTGTCTAGCTGCACGTGTGACAGACAAGCGGTTAGGCCTTCATAATTTAAACAAACTATGATACTGATTCAGACTGGAAATCTTTATTTTGCTGCAAGTGTACGTATTTACATAGTATGTGTTTTCTTAAGCATAATAACATTTTTTAAATAAATTAATGAAATAGGATCGTACATATTTCCTAAAATCTTAAAATTTTATCTGTATTATTAAAATTATCTTCCCCTCTTTTTCTGATGATTAGTCATTAGTCATAATGAATAATATAATAATTTCCTTGTGTCAACACCAAAAAAAAAGTAAAATAATTGAATATAGACAATAAAGTTTTTGTGTATAATAAAAGAAATTATATCTAATTATATTGGTTTCCATAAAAAATAAATAAATTACTAACCTCGACCCGCTTTCTACATTTTTTTTATATAATTGATTGTTTAACTTTGAAAATATTAAATACAAACTTCAAGTACAAATAAAAAAACTTTTCTTAACTTATTCAGTTAATATTACGGTATGATAATCCCAAGGCAGATACTGGCAAAATTAAAATTACGATATAAATTTTGAAGTTCTGTGTGAATTATTAGCACTTGTGGCATATACATAGCATAAATAGTCCTTTAAACTATTTTGATTTATTTATGTCGGTATATTAGATACTGGGCTGTAAAATATGTTGAAAGTTGATATATAATTTGGTACATAACCTGTTCTTGAGAATTCTTAAATATTGGATGCAAGTACAATAAGTTTAAGGCTTATAATGAAATGCCAAATACTGTAATGTAAGTAAATAATTTCGGATATGTAACGTTAAACCGCGTACACACTAACAGACCAGCGTATTGAAGTTACAGGTCGAGGCTCGCTACGAAATGCTATTACAAGTGTGTACACGGCATAATAATTAGAGTTTGCCATTTTGGAGGTTAAATAAAGTAAGGAGGCAGATTGAAGTGTTATATCGTCGCTCAGTGGCACTGTGGCGCGATTAGTTTCATTAGTACATTTAAAGTAATGTATGCAGCTCATATAATCATAGTGAATTTTAGAACTTTATTGATTTTTCAATATGTTTTTCGACTGTATCTAGAGAAAAATCCTGACAGGTAGTGGTTAAACTTTTTCTTTTATGAATTTTATTAGAACGATTTTTTTCAACTCAAGAATTTCTATATGAATCACTCAGTATATATTTAGATACTTTGCAACTGAAATATAATTCACTACTGATGTTAAACAAGATTAGATCCATGTATTGGAATAGAGATCGTTATAGATAAACAATTTTGTAATAATTAATATGTTTACAATAGGTAAATATAAGTTTCTGCGTTTAGTGTATTTTATTTGCATAATGAGATACCAATATTAGTTAATTTAGTAATTCAACAAACTTAGATAAAATTTATTTGACAATTACTTGAGGTGGCAAATTAATTCAAATACAGGATGATTCAGAACTTATTCAAAAAAAATCTGAGTGTACAGGGGACTCTTAGAAACACAATTTTGTAAAGAAAAAATCAAAAAGGGCAGTTCGAAAATGATTTAAAAATACACTTCTGCACTGTAACGGTCCCGTTTTTATGCAATCCGTTTATGTTATATTACACCCAGTATAATCGTTCGATAAATAGTTTTAAAATAAAAAAAATTCTTGCCGACCCATTTTAGATTTTGGTGTAACTTTGAAAAACTCTACTCTAGGGTCCCACACAACAAAATTTACACGAGTTTGATTATTACAAGCGCTTGTTTCCGCCTATTTAAATAAAGACTCTTAAAAATTGCTATTTTTAAGCTTTATTAATTTTTGCTGTCAAATTTTTCTGTTTGAAGATATTTGAATCATCACGAGGAAATTCAGAGTGGGAAAGATAATAGTTTCAGTGCAAATGAAGATAATTGGCTCGGACGATCCCTTTGAATAATAGCAGCGTGCTGACAATGAGTGTTTTTTAGTCATTTTTCGTGAATCAACGGCTCGTACATGCACTAAACATAAAAATAACAAAACAAGTGATGCAGTCATTTAAAGTTGAAGGTAAGAACAGTAGATTCTGTGAGTATCAGATTTCTATCTCGCAGTCAACACGCTCGTTTCATAGCCTGAACATTGGGATTTTTAAAAATTTCAAAACTTCAAGCAAAGTTTTCTTCTATAAAGAGTGGGCTACTCAGGTCAACTTGTGGTTGAATTTTGTCTATGATATGTATACTTAATTCCCGCGGACCATTCATTTTTAATTCTCAACAGGAGTCGATTGAAATTCACGAACAATGACTACAAAACACTCATTTTTAGCACGCTGCTATTAGTCAAAGGGATCGTCCGATTTTGTTGTTTGGTACCCTAGAGAAGAGATTTTCAAAGTTACACCAAAATCTAAAATGGGTCGGCTTTGCCAATTAGACGATTTCAAATGGAATGACCCATAAATAACATTTTATAACGCCGATTTTATACAGCAAATTTAACTGCTTTTGTCGCTATTGTTATTAATTACTAATATATTTAATTTGTGGTTTTAATTACTAAAATCGTTTGACATACCTACAACAACATGTTGGGTCCGTCTTACCCAGTTACTACAAGCTAACACAAATGTTTCTGCTTCTTGTCCGTTTTGAACTCGTAAGTTATTAGCGGCAATTATGATACGTTTCCGTAAATTTTCAATAATATATATCCACTTCATTTTTTAAATAACATCCCCAGAAAAAGTTCAAATGATTTAAAGTCAGGAGATCGTGGTGGACATAGTACCGGTCCTGGACCTCCATTTCTTTCACGATAGAGTTTCAAATTTCCCTCACGTGCAAATGTAGTACACATTTGCACTCACTGCATTGCATCTGGCAGATATTTACCAGAAAATCGTTCTGCTAAAGCATTTTCACAGCGAAATAAATTAAAGCGATATCCATCAACTTCGAGCTGCTACTATACACGTAAGCCATTTTTAACACTTGAAAGACTAATGTAAACACTGGCGTCACAAAAACTTGAGTGCCTACAAAAAGTAATCGGATTTCAGTAGTCTAGAGACTACAGTGGCCTAGCGATGTACATTTTAAATAATATTATACCTACCCTGTATACAATAGCACCTACCTACATGACACCATCATTTTCTATTATTTACTTAATTTTTTTCTCAGCAGAATTCTGAGTTTACGTAAATAATTGTCAGAAGTTACTGATTTTTATAAATTAATGTACTTATATAGAGTGTTAATGGTAAGATTGACTAAACTTCACCGATATGATCTATCGATGAAAATTATTGGGGTTTGTTATATAATAATATTTCATTCAAAGTTTAATAAGGACGTTACAGAGTGTTGTAATTTTTTATTTTGACAACTTACTTCATAAAATGTCACTTCTAGCGAACTGTAATTGTTCATGACAATAAATAGTTCAAAATAGTGTAATTTATTTCGTTTGTAATGTTATTGTTTATTGTTTATTGTTTATTTTAAATTGTTAATAACTTTAAGACCTCACAATATTACGAACACAGTAAAGTAAATATATATTCTAAGCAATGCTCTTTTGTCTCAACTCTTTATCCCCAGTGCGTGGACGATATCTATGGTAAAAAAAAATAAAAAAAAAGAAAATTAAGTTTGACGGTTTACTGTACCATTCAGACAAAATGTAGCCTCATCTGAAAAAAGTATTTGCCGGTGTAAATTTCTATTTCCTTGACATAAATCCATTATAATTTCGCAAAAGTGTAAGCGGCGATCGGGATCATCTTCATTGAGTTCCTGCACAAGTTGAATTTTGTAGGGATGATATTTTTCCTTCCTCAAGATACGTAGCACTGTGCTCTGACTAGTGTCATTGTTTAATGCAACCAATCGTGAAGAATTATGAGGATTATCCACCATACTTATCAAAATGTTCTGTTTCTGATTTTCATTAATGCTTCGACGTCCAGGTTTTGGAATATTTACAACATTGCCAGTTTCTCTAAATTTAGACTCTTCCTTATTGACTGTTGATTGGCTGATATGGCGATCTGGATATTTTTCGTTAAATAAATCTCAAACTTCCTGCTGAGTTCTAGTCATATTCCCGCATCCGATAAGAATTAAAATTTCAATTCTTTGAGTAACAGTTAAATGTGCTAGAATACTTTTAATTGAATAATATGTCGCTTACAATACTTATTAGAAAGTCGGTGTGACAATGACACTTTGCAAAGATTTTCACCTACGTGATCCATAAAAGAACTATGGAATTCGAAAAACTAAACTTGATAACGTTTTTGCTTTATTTTAATTGATTTACGTTTTCTAACATTCAATCGTCATTTACTCGAAAACTTTTAGTACTGTCTGATCAAGGAAAAAAATATGGTGTTGCCATTTAAAAAAAATCGATGACGTCATTACTCGAAAACAAATGACATTTGAAAATCGCATTTTACTCTAAAATATGTATTTTTTAAATTAAAAATGGACCTGTTCGAGGATTTTTCCCAAAAAATAATTGTTTCGTTTTTATTGAATTTATTCCATACTTTTGGCGCATACTGTATAATTTGTTATATCTCGGAAACTATTGATTTTTGGCACATAGTACCATTACAAAAAAGTACATATAAATATCCATTCAAATACAGGGTGTTCCATCACATCACCCTGTATATGCAAGGGCGGGTGTTATGATAGTAAGTACGTCATTTAGTACATATTATTATGTGTTTAATATTTTCAATTTGAATGTACCTAATAAAAAGTGAGGGTGTATGGTTTATTTTATATTTCAATGATGTCTGGCTTACTTAAATGGCATTGACCCAGTTGATAGTAAAACTAATGATATTTGCGTATCATGTACCTGCATAAACACATCATGAGATGGTAGAGGTAGAGACTTCTATTAAGAGCTATTTAATTTGCTGTGCCATTTTTTGTTCGAATGAATTACGATTTTCACACTTTTTAATCAAGCCATTAAAAATTTACCTTAGAAATATAATTTAATAAAATATTATTCATTACACATAAAATTGATATAATTAGCCAGTGATTGCATTAGTACCGATGTTTTCTGTGGACAATATTTAATTATTACTGTTTATATAAGGTGACATAAATTAAACATTTACCTTGGACGCTTCGTTAAAAAGATACAGGGTGTTAAATTTAAAAATTGTTTTTGATTTTTTTAAATATTTTAAAAACTAGTGAGTGAAATCATTTGAATTTGGGCATATAAGTTTATGTAAACATTGTCCAACATTGTATGAAATATATTCTTAAAATTTAGATACTGCAGTGACGGAGATACAGGATATTGATGGCATAGTTTAATTTTTAAATAACGCTACGAACGCCACTGCCTTATTGTAACAATTATAATATTTTTGTATTTGTCTTTCAATTTTGTATAAATTACTACTCCTTTATGTTTTCCGGGAAAAAACTCATTTTCGAATGAAGCCTAAAAAACATTTTTATTATTATTTTTTTTTTTTTGTTTTAGTAAATACTCAAAAACACCTTCATTTATACGAACACAGAATATGATTGAATAGATTTTGAAGGATTTCTTTTGAGTCACATATATTTTAAATGTATTAAATTTTAAAACTTTCAGTATCTACTGTATCATATTTTTAAAATTTCCGGTACACTTGTTACTTTTCTCATAAAAATACAGTTGTTAATGTCACTTAAAATTTGTCGAATTGCCAATCGCAATAACTCCAAATCCAAAAATTAAAATTTTGTTGGCACTCATCAGCCTTATTTTTGTTTTCCTTCGTCAAACTATATTTTCGTATTTTCCAGCTTATTCCAGAAACCGATTAATGTATTTCTTAATTTAAAGCAAGCTTTTTTTTTATAAAAGCTGTAAGGCCAGATACGGCAAGGATATAACAAGTTTAAATTTTACCAGAAAGAAATTATTTTATGGAGGAGGAGGGTGTATATGACACCTTAAGAATATAAATATAATAGACAGGAAAAATGAATTCTTCGTTAGTTAATAATTTTTATTGACTTGCCAATTAAGACTAAACCAGGACAAATATGAGCTAGACTGACTTATTATTATCTTAGCATAAATATCTTGAGTACCTACTGAGGAAAAATATATACCTACGAAATTATTTGATAAGACATAGCACTTCTAGAGACAATATTGACCTCTACCACGAAATATTAGATGCAATACCCTGTATAATTTTATTATTTATTATTCTAGTGACCAAGGGCACCCTCTCCTCCCGCAAACGTGTTCGGGGACCCCCCACTCTACAATGAGTGGAGAATTACAATGATCGATCCCATTTTCATTGTCATTAGGTCATTTTTGAATTAATTCATCGTGATATAAATCTACAATTTGCATATTATGTACATAATACAACTGCTAAAAATTCAAAGTTATTGCAAATAAATAGATATAAATAAATAAAATTATTAGAAGATACTCCAGGTATATATATACTAAAAAACGTAAACTGAAGCACGCAAGCGAGCACAAATTTCAAAATAATTGAATATATCTATACCCTAACCAAGTCAAAGTGTAATTGAAGATTTTTAATGTTCTGTTATAACGGTCTTGTGCAAAGGGAGAAGGAAACATTTTTGAATAAATAATTTACGATGTTTATTACTTTGCTATTTGAGACATGGTTTGTAATTTAAACAGTTACAAAGCCTTAGTATTTTGCGTGTGTAACTTTTTCATCTTTGACTTTTTAGCAAATTGGATAGCAAATTCCGTTTTCCCGAACTGTTTTACGTTGAAAAGGTACTCTTGTTTCAAATCGTTATCTTTAAAGAGAAAATCGCTTTTGAATTAATCCCACTTTGGTCAATTTCATAGTAATTTAAACAAAATTATCAAGGTATTCTTATGTCAAAGTATTGTCAACCCGATTGCCAATTTAATAGTTCTAAGAGAAAAAATAAAAGAGTTTACGGGACAAGAGTTAGTTGATATGATATGGCTTTTGCGATGGTAATGCTGCAGCGGCAGAACGCGAATACGGGAGCAAATTCCGTTTTCCCGAACTGTTTTACGTTAAAAAGGTACTCTTGTTTCAAATTGTTATCTTCAACGGTTTCTGAGAAAATCGCTATTGAATTAATCCCACTTTGGTGAAGTAAGTTTAAATAAAGATTTGAATTGAGACGTTATGGAATTTAAATAGGTCCAATCAGAGTGAATTATTTCCGCCCATAAATTTATGGAAAACCGTTACTGGAAGTTTGTTCTCCGAACAACATGTAGGTTCTCTTCTTCCCAATAATGAGAATTATGAAAATTTAATTTTCCATTTCGGATAAAAGTAGCTTCATCACACTACAAAATTTTGGAAGCTTGCTCGTTGTCCAGCGACAAAATTGCATACGTGGCGCAAAATCTTCTGGTATCAAGCCATGTACACGTCGATAGTGATAGGCATGTAGACCTTGTCGCTTTAATATTCTTCGAACCTGAAATGTTAGCAGCACATCTAATCAATTCTGTTAAGGAAATCTTTAAGATATGTAGTACCGTTGGCCGAGGAACATTTATTTGCCTTGAAATGTTCCGTATGCTAGTCGTAGGATCTTGTTCAATAGCGTCAAGGACCTCCGGTTCTCTATTAATCCTGGGACGTCCTTGACCCGGTGCCTTTCGAAAAGTGGCGGTTGCAGCTAAGTTGCGAAATACCGTAAGGAATGTGTTCCTTGATGGCAGCCTTCGGTTTGGAAACCTTCTCCCGTATTCGCGTTCTGCCGCTGCAGCATTACCATCGCAAAAGCCATAAATAAATATCATATCAACTAACTCTTGTCCCGTAAACTCTTCCATTTTTTTCGCTTAGAACTATTAAATTGCCAATCGGGTTGACAATACTTTGACATAAGAATACCTTGATAATTTTGTTTAAATTACTATGAAATTGACCAAAGTGGGATTAATTCAAGAGCGATTTTCTCAGAAACTGTTAAAGATAACGATTTGAAACAAGAGTACCTTTTTAACGTAAAACAGTTCGGGAAAACGGAATTTGCTGTTCAATTTGTTAAAAAGTTAAAGATGAAAAGGTTACACACGCATAATATCAAGGGCCCCCCCCCGTACCCACCCCAATGGATCTTGTGGAAATAAATAGATTAGTCCATCAAATTGCTCATCAAAATATAGCTGTATATACCAAATTTCATTCATTTATCACAACGCGATTGAGAGATATTGCAAAAAAAAATATTTCCATTCCTCCCTCTTCAATGAGTCCCTGTGCCCTTAGGAAGCATTTCCGGACCTATGTTCATATGAACTTTTTTGCTTAGTTTTGATCAAAGTATCGGCCTGTTGAGTTGGCAGCTAATTATGAGACCCACTGTATAACAATGAGATTTTTAGCTACAGAAGATTCGTAGTCAAGTTTGCAATATCTTTTCTGGACATGCAAGCAATCCATATAAAAACTAATACAACTTTTCATTGTCTATTCTTAACTCTTGGCTTTTGTCTAGAGCACTTCATTATTTCCAATATATAGGGTGTCCGGCATATGAGTGCCTTAATTTTGCCATATGATAAGTTGTACTAAACAAAACATATTTGACTGAACAATTTTTTTTCTCTGATCAACAGAATTATGACAGCAAACAAGTCTTGAATATGACAACGTCGCTTACATACTATCTGAGGATTGTTATGTATTATATAATAATACAATACATAATAATTACAAATAGGTACAGCTTAACATAGGTACTTACTGTGAATGGTTTTCTTAGAGCTCTTTTCACAACACAGAATAATAGTTACAAGTGTTTAAAATGACTTCTGTTTTTTGCAAGAAGCGTTTATCGTACAAACGGGTCGCAGCCAGAGAGTTTTGCCTAGATTCACTGTAAATTAAGCAGCTGGGTATAGTTACTATAAATTGTTTCATTTTTGTTCGTGTACAACATCACAAACATCAAGGAAAACCTAGATAAATATGAATCACACTAGCTGTACACACAACGTTGTCGAGCGCTACAGTTCGTTGCAGTGCTAATGAATTTCTCGGAATCTTCAATTGTTTACTTCATTAATACTGATCCAAAAATCCAATTGTGAATAAATAAATTGCGTTACAGTCGTTTTTGCTTAACCTTAGTTTGTAATTCCGTAACACAGATTTGCATGTTATTGAAATTGTATTTTTATTTTTGATATGTATTTGTAGACAAACTATTCATTTTAGACATATAAGCCGTTAAAGTTACGGTACTCATATTGCGGACACCCTGTATATCGTAAACAATTACCAGTCACGTAGTTGGTCAATGTTATTAGTATTAACTGTCTAAACTTAATAATAATAGTGGATGTTTTTGTTTTACCTTGAATAATTTTCTTGGTAAATAAATTAGTATACCTATTTCAAATAATATGTACGACCACATCTGCCTGATATAATAGTACGGCACAAAGTAGCCTATTTACCACTTAATAATTTATCAAGCAATATAGGGTCCTCAGCTGTGTGCGTAACACAAACCAATTTATTTGAACATGCAAATGTGTTTGTGATATTGAGATTTATATACCATAAACAAACAAGTGCTCAATTAAAGTTCATTTGCGCTAAGTCGGCCATACACATATATGCAAATGTGTTACTAAAAATCTACTGATTTATGCATAATACGTCATATGAAGTATAAATAAATTTGAATTATATAAAAACAAGACTTAAAATTTAACTATAATATACTAATATCACTAAGTGCAAAAATTTTAACCGAATGCTCAGGAAGACAAAAATATTATTTCGGAATTTTAACTCGATCTTTATGTATTTATTTATTTAGTTACTTAAGCTTTACGGACACAGACAGGATTAACCCATGAACAGTATCCACAACCAACTTTAACAAACATAAACACCATAGTGACTAAAAAACACAATTACAATTACAAATAGAAGAAGACAAAAACAATAAATTATAAGGTTAAAAATAAATCAGTTAACAACGCCTTCAGTGATTTATCAGAAACCGCAAACAAATCAATATCAGAACAAAATCTGTTGGAAGAATGTCTGAATATTCTACATATAGGGGAATTACTGGTAATAGTTGTTCTTCTAAATGGTAAATAGAAAAGATCATAATGCCGCGTAATGCATGGGTGGGCACATTAAAATGTATTGAAGATAAAAGATCTGGACAGTAGAGTTTATTATTCAATACTTTATATAAAATTAGTATGCCATCCAAGATACGACGTTTCTCCAATGATATAAGGCTAAATTGTTTCCTAGCTGCATTGTAATTACTATTTTCAATTATAAAATTAGTTTCAAAAGACATGAATCTAATAAATTTATTCTGAACAGCTTCTAAGCGATTTACATAAATGTTGTATTCTGGATTCCAAACCGAAGACGCTTGGCTTAATATTATGAAAATCTGTACACTTACGAAAATTCAGATACAATGAATTATTTTCAGAAGTATCAACAAAATTATTTAAATCTGATTGCAAAAGTAAAGTCATTTAATAATTTATTTTGGTAAAAACGTTTAAGTCGTCAGCGTACAGAAGAAACTTACAATACTTAAAGCAATTCTTTTTATCATTCACATATATTAAAAAAAAACATAGGCCCTAAATGGGACCCTTGCGGTACACCTGATGTTGTTAAAAATGTGTTTGAATGATGACCGTTTACTGTAACAACTGCGATCTGTTTTTAATATAGGATTTGACCCATCTTAGAGGAAGACCGCTCACACCAGCTTCAGCAAGTTTACGCAAAAGGATATTGTGGTCAACTTTGTCAAATGTCTTGCTAAAATCAGTCTAAACGGCATCAACTTAACTGACATGGTCCAAACCACTATATAGGTATTTCGAGTACGTTAACATATTTAAATAATGGGACAAAATCCCCTTTTCCTCCAGAAAATCGGCGTCTATGATAAGCGTTTCCAAATGTAGAAGCGACGAAAATGAACATTTTTATTAATAATAATTCCTACTATCAACAAAACACACCTCGCGTACAGTTAAAAAAGTGCCCATTGTAAAATATTTAAAATTGAATAAAAAAAGCATTAAAAGTAGTTACTCATAATAAGTAGGGGTTTAATATACGGAGTGTAGAGAAGCTATCGGCCATTTGCTACTCCATGCCGGTCTGAAATGTCGCAGACACGAAACGTTCTACATGCAGTAGACACCACTGAAAGTTATCGACTTGTATCGCATCAGGAGAGAAACGATATTTTGCAAACACAAAATTCCAAGAAGCAGCTACTCTTCGGACTAATGCTCCGACCAGTATTAAATTACACCTGGAAAACCTATAGTAAACAGCTAGAGTTATTTATTCGTCAGCAGCCGATCAGACATATCGGTTTCGAGTTTATTAGTTCTCATCAGTATGCCATAGGTAGGCATCTGACGAACCCTAGTTGTTATAGTCTGTCTAATCCGACATAAAGCCATAGACACGAAGCGTTCTACATGCAGTAGAAAACAACAGCTAGGGTCATTTGTCAAATACCTCACCTATGACATACGAGCGCTAATAAGCTCGAAAGAGGTATATGTCTGTTGCACTGCTGACGAGTACCAGTGACTCTAGCTGTTTGTTATGGGTTTTCCAGGTATAATTAAATGCTAGTCGAGGTATAACCCTCATAGTTTGTTTCTGGGAATTCTGTGTTTGCGCTTTTAATATAATTTCGAAAAAAAAAATGATTTGGTTTTATAAATAAGTTTGGATAAGGATGATTCCTTTAATTCTTATTTTTCTGTATCCTCTCTTAAAACATTTGTCATAGTTAAACGTATATTTCATTTAAGATCTTAACATCTATAAAATATGTCGTCAAATCAAAAGTTGACGAGTCAGAGCGGTTTTCAGATTACTTCCTCGTTTAACAATTGGAGATTCTTGCGCATTGCCATTTATATCTGTATATTTTGTTGTTGTTGACTTAACACTGTGTAAAATACTGACAACTAACATCTAACAGCAATAAAATTAAGGCATCAGCTAGTGCTTTTATTTGCTAAACCTGCAAAAGTTTTGAAAAGGTCTACTCATTCAAAAGTTACAAGAACACAAATTTCAAACATTCTTACTTATACTTACTGTTAACGTTTTTTTCTAACATTCTCGAAAACTTTCCTATGTAAGAGGGCAAAATTTTAGTACTGTCTGATAGAGAATTAAACGATCTTTCAGAATCAAGGAAAAAATATGGTGTTGCCATTTAAAAAAAATCGATGACGTCATTACTCGAAAACAAATGACATTGGAAAATCGCATTTTAAGCTAAAATATGTATTTTTTAAATTAAAAATCGACCTGTTCGAGGATTTTTCCCAAAAAATAATTGTTTCGTTTTTATTGAATTTATTCCATACTTTTGGCGCATACTGTATAATAGCTAATATATCTGGTAGAACTATTTTCGAGTTGATACACTTGAATACACTAAAACATATCACAAAGTATCAATAAGTTTAAACCAGTTAATTCTTCAACTAAATGGTACTGACTATCCCATAATGTTTAAGGTAAATTATAGAACCTTTGAAATTGTTTTTCTTTAAGAAAATTGGTCCAGAAATGAAGCTGCAGTTAAATGTAATTTTCCAAAGAATTTAATGACAAGCAGTTAAGGTTAGGTTCGTAGATGCATTGTTTAATGAATTTATCTGAAGAAATTGGAATGGTGTTCAGATTTTCGAAGTAGTTACCTGTGGGCTGGTTCCCACGTGGTCGAAGAGGTTTGACTCTTCAAAAGGCATATCTCTCTATTCTTTCAAAGTAACAGGAGGAGCGATATCTGACAAGTCTAAACTATATACAAGGATGCAATGATGAAACAGGCTGTCTTTTAAGAGAACATAATATTAATACCGTCTATAATATCTAAAGATAGCAGCAGCCTTTCTTGAGTTGTGAATACAACATCCTGTGTACATACGATAAGATATCTATTAGTTAAACGGTAAAATTGGTATAACATGTTAGCACGAGGTTTTAAAGGAACATGCATGCAGATTGATACAGTTAAATTATATTGTTTTCAATAGATAAGAATAGCGTAAATGAGTTATTAACAAAATATTTATTTGAGTTGTATTACCTACAGTGAGATATTACTCGATTCTCACCTATCCATAATATGTGCTGTATACACCAAAGACAACAATGGAGTTAATCTCAAGAAAGAACATATCGTTTTATATATAGACGGCACTGACATTATGTTCTCTTAAGACTGCCTTTTTGTAATTATATCCTTATATGTAGCTTAGATGGGTTGTCAGATATTTCCCCTCCAGCTACTTTTGAAGAACAGAGCGATAAGAAGAAAATCATTCTCATGCGATATCAAAATTAGTAGATACATTGTTTAGTATTTTCTTACATTAATCCCTAAAACTAAAACGAATGGTATCCTGTATGACAGATACATTTATCAGTTTACCTCTATTAATAGATGCACATTTGTATGTAAATATAAATTACAAAAAAGTAAACATTACAGTTAGTAAATTTTACATTTTAACTAAACTGTAGATATAGTAAACAGGTTAACCAAACAGGAATGAACTGTCAAATGATGGTTAAACTGTTTCTGTTTATTTTGATTTATTGATGATCTCTAATTTCTACGAAATAATTATTAATCACACATTCCTAAACGAGAACTGTAATATGTGACTGTAGTGCATCAAACTGCAGGTATATTCGACAGATCTATGAGATGAAAAATCGTTTTTGTTTGCATATAAGGTATACTTGCGACAAGAATTCAGACGACTTATGTCATATGAACAAATGAATAATTCATTTCACCAAAATATTTAAGAAACTGCAACTGAGAATAGTACAACTATATATAGTAAATGTTTGCACTATATATCACAGTAAATTACAAAAAAAATGATTGTTTTTAATCGCTATCAAAAGTTACGTTGACAATAAAAACATTTGCATAACGTCAGCCGTAAGTCGCCTGTATTGGAACGGAATGAACCACAACTTACAAGATATTATTAGTTATATAGTGGAGAAGACGGTTTTCCTCGCAACAACTTCGAGAAGTACTAGATGTGCCTCACGGAATAGCGATCTAAGCTGCTGCACGATATTCAGTCACCTTTTTTTTTGGTCCTAAATGCAACGGCGAGGCAAATTCTTTGAAGTACGAGCAATACCTAAAACTTCAAATTCTGTCTTAGCAATTGGAATTTTGTCTGGTGCCACAAATTATGCCTTTACAATTTGAAGTTTGTCTGGTGCGAATCTGTATGCCTTTTATGCCACTAGTGGTCCAGGTACTGGCGCCTGGTAGCATGGTTAATAATTTTAAGCGTTCCGCATGGCCGGGTTGCCTCCAGAAATTGTTGGAGCAATTCATGAAACTCTGATGAGCCTGGGATAGTTTTTGCTAAGTGTAACATAATCAGTCACTTCTCCGCAAAATGTAAGGTGAATAGTTTGGTCTAGTAGTCGACGATTTTGTATGTCTACCAAGAGTACACGACGCGCCAGGAAATCAGCGCTTATGATTGGCTTAGATCATAAATGTCCAACTAAATTGCTGTTTCATACCCAGAACCAGTGTCAGCGTAACAGCACCATACGTAGCGATAACTGTAGGTAAGTCAGAAATGTCATAACTGGGCTTTTTATCTAGTCGACTAGCCGGATATACACGTAAGCCTGCAACAGTATCGATAAGAAATTTTTTCTTAGTCGAATCGTCAGTGACGAATAAGGGACGTGATGTGCCTGGGTCGATGTCGTTTTTCGTCATTAATGGCTGCCCCTCTCGTTTTTTGTGCTATCATGGTCCCTCATATTATTTTCTCGTTCTTTAAAACCCCAGTGATACCAACACCCAATATATCTTCCACTCTGGTGATTTTGTGACTGCAAATGCGACCGCAAACACCAACGGAACCTCACTTGTGAGTGGCGCCGTTGATGTGGAGCTTGATTGCTACTTTTCATAGCCTTGAGTTGCCTGCTGTGGCTTCTATATATTGAATTTGCCCACTTAGCGTTGCTAAATCCTTATGTGTAGTCATAATTTGCACTTAACATCGGTAGTGTCAATCACTAGTAACTAGTAAACGTGAAAATTGTTTATAGTTTATTTATGTTGGGGTTACCAATTTGTGGGTCTGGTTGTGATATAAAACGGTAGTTTACGGTTTGACACTTGACTCTGCATTAGTGACTATTAACTGGCCATTCCTATAACCTGCAGGTCTCTGCGTGTATGTAGCATTTATCAGAAATACCAAGAAGAACCAAGCTCGATCCTAGTTGAGATTTTTATGAGAACAGTCAATAATCTACCTATTTACAAAATATGTACACACTCGAGGTTCACAGAAATATAGCCCTTCAGTTTCGCCCAATACATTTTATGTCAGTAGATGCAAGCGATAGAAAAACATTTCAGCTTTATTACTAAACTCACACCTGCTTAAACCTGCCGGGTGGAAAGAGAGGAAATAAAATAAAATGGTAAAATATCAGAGTGACGTTTTTTATCTTTGTTCCAATTCGATGATTTAGGAAAGATTCTGGTGAGATAGAGAAGATAATGGCCAAGACTGGAGGAGGCAATAGATAAAAACACTGAAATAATTTGAGTTGAGTTGAAGGCATACAACTACCTAGAATTCGGATACAATTAGGTACTACGTAAAAATCAAGAATTCATATATCACAGGCCAGTCTCTTGAGATCATGCACCAGAATGTGATCAGTGTACATAGCATACTATATACATATCAATAAAAAAACCTCTGTTTTCATAGTAGCCATAGGTACATTTTTCAAAACACTAAGAAGCCTACTATGTGGCAATCAGCCCAGATATTGTTCTCTCTTTTACTATTTTTGTTTGGTCAAATCGTTCCAGCAAAATACATAATTATTTTTTCCACGGTCGGGAGTAGAAATCAGTTTCTATGACATCAAAATTAAAACAGAAGTAGTCGATTATTCCCAAGGGAGTATAATGCTCCCAAGGGAGTTTACATTATGGAGAACGTTTTTCATGCAAAAAAAGATAACATTGAAATTATTTATTGACATTTAAATTAAATGTTACATTTGTACAATTTTCAAAATTAATATTAGAAGGAATATTACTTTCGCTTACATTTACAGTTTTTGTGATTGCGCTAGTAGTGGTACCTACTAAAACCTGATTAGCAATTTTGGTCTTATTTTCAATGGAGTTCTCGACATAACCCTCAGCGACTGTCGTTGATTTCCAACCAGCATGACGCTTTATTGTCGTGATATTCACACCAGCATCTGCCAGTAATGTTGCTGAAGATCTTCGTAAGCAGTATAACATGCAGCATCAGGTAATTTTAAATACGAAGCTACTACACTCGGAATTTTTCCCATGGCTGCGAACTACATTTTCCTGCTTTGTAGTACAAAAAAAGGCGCTTATGCTTGACGTAAGGAGGATGAAGGGACAGGTATTTTCGAAACAATTCAAGCATATTTCCCACATCGGTAACCAGAAAGGTTCGTGGAATCTTTGTCTTAGTGTTTGGAATTTTTACAATCAAGGAAGAGCCTACATCCTCAATATCATCTACAGTTAAATTGACTAGTTCATCAGTTCGACAAGCTCCGGCAATCCCCAGAATTAATCCAACCTATAAAAAATCAAAATACTTAATAATTGAAATACCTAACAACAAAAGTAATCTTAGCTTAATCATTAAGAATTCTTTGTCATCTACAATTGATAGAAAATGTCCATTTCACCCTTTGTCAATATTTTCGAGTTTTTCGCTTGATATCCGTCACTGGTTCTTTTCAAAAATGCGATCAGCTTGGGGAATTTTCTTATAAATCTTATTATAATAAGATAATGTGGAAGACTTGTAATTCTTTGCATTTTCACTGAAGTATGCCAACAAAACATTCTCGCTGTATACTTGAACATTTTTCTCGGCGCACCACTTTTTGAACCGATTGTAGGCTATATCGTATAAAGATCTTGACTTCGTAGGCAGCAAATTGCTTATTGCAATATTTGCAGCCTCCACAATCTCTTCCGACTCACAATTATTCATTGTGCACTAAACAAATTTTAATCTAAACCAAACTAGCATCTTAATTTGACAATTATTTTTGTTTGTTTATTTTGTAGTTATGACAATAACTCAACGACTACTAAATAAATGCTCAAATCCGAATACAATAATTCTGGTGCTACTTACTTCATAATGACAAAATATGTGTTTTTAAGTTAATGAGGCCATGGAGAAAATAGTATATACTATTCGGGAGAGATGCTATTTTGTCCTCGGTGCATTGTAGCCTTCGGGCTTTGCCCTTGGGCTTCAAATTGCACCTCTGCCAAAATAACGCATTTCTCTCCCTTATAGTATAATGTACTATTTAAAATAAGTAATATTTTCATAATGCCCGCTCTCACAGCAGAAGGCAAAATAGATCTTTTCACGTCCGCTGCCATGAGAACCCGAAAATAATGACTCTTGGGTTGTTATGCATATGTTTGAAAATATCTACCATCGATCATAACCACAAGTCAAGAAACGTGAAAGCTGTGACCTTTTATAGTTTTTATTTGGTATCAAGTGAAATATAAAACGTTGTATGTATCACGGGAGATACTAGGATGATTATGCCCTTAAGCGACTTGCTTTCCTTGGGCCTAAACGGCCTATATCTCCCTTGATACATAAATTACTATTTTGAGTTCTAAGAATTGAAATATTTTGTAATAAAAGGAATAATGTCTCCTCCAAAGCTCTCAAAAAAGAGACGTCACAAAACAATAATACTTTAAATTACATTGCTTAATTTGTAATCAAACCTAATGGAAGAAAAAATAATAAAGGTATTCAATTCACAGGCTTTTATTCGAAGTTTATTAGTATACGCAAAACATAAATTTAATAAAATAAATAAAAAGGAGTACTTTCCACTCATAACGCGGTTTTCTTTAATTTCTGTAGGTCATACCGACGTCCCAATTTTTTCATAATGGCACTTTGCCAGAGTTCGGCCGTCTGTTAATTGATAAAAAGAGAAAATATGATTTGAAATAATAAAGATGTAAATATACACGTTTTCAATTATATAAATAAACACTAGTGATGCAACCTAAGAGGTTTTTTAGTTCTAAATATACTACCAGAACTGTATTAAAATGTGGGTGGCTTCGGCAAGCGAAAGCAGAACTAAACATCCTATCTTCTGGCAATAAGTCCTCGTCAGAGGCGCAGTCTGAAGAAAAGTTAAGGGGTGCGAGGTGCGCGGAAGTGAATATAAATAAAAGTAATAGTGTTTAATGGTAGCTAGCAAATTTGCTTTGCAAATGGCTTTGTACAGTCATAATATTTTAATATATATTAATAATAATAATAATATCTCTAACCCTAATTCTAATCACGAGGGGTAACCAGAAGTCGGAGACTTATGCGGGAGAGGCGGCGGCATTTTATTATTAAACAGGCCGCATTTACGCCCAGGAACGACATACGTTGGTAGGCCCTAACCACCATTGTGCAAGAATGAGGGAAACCTGGAAAACCTCATTAATTAGGGGGATGGTCAAATGTCAACTGGTATCAATCTTTCACATTCACCCAAGCCAACATGTTTTCACTCAACCATATCCGCAGAGAGGGTACCAATCCTCTCCACGAATAGAGCTGATTTTCGGTCTACCGACCGCGGGGTTTCATCGATTCAAGTATTGACGCCTTAAACCGCTCGACCACTGACTGACCTAATATTTGTATATATATATTGGTTACTGTTGTGCTTTTGACTGTGCCTGTATTACATTTATTCAATGGGGTCATTTAGCAATTTTTTATTTCATTTTCTGAATAATTTTGTAAATTTAGTGTGATCTGAAATTATAGAAGATTCACATATTGAGGTCTTAATATGTGAAACTTATGGCAGAAAGCAATGAAGCGCAACATATTTCTTGGATCCTAAACAAATAAATATGTTGTATGTATAATAAGATTTATAACGAAATCTGTTTGATAAAAATATATATTATATGTACCTCTCCTCAAATATTATAATAACTTTTAAAATGCATTTATATGACACACATTATTTTGCTATTCTAACCCCACATTTTAACAATTATTTTCACATACCTATAAACAAAAGTGAACAATCTTATATGCAGAACTATGCAAGTTTATGTTACAACAATATTTACATCTACAGTACAAATACATATTTTGAAAGATTCCTGTACCTAAAAATTTGAACTGAATAATATAGAGCTTTGCAAATAACAGGAATGTTATCTCATGACACTTTAGAATATTCAAAGGTACCGAAGTAAAACGGATATATAACGACAGAAAGTGGAATAGCAAACAAATTTCTGCGTACAAAAATCTTTCGAAATACGTACCTATTCCTTAAAATTTAACTGTACATACAAATATTGTTATAACATGAACTTACATAGTTCTGCATATAAGATTGTTCACTTTTGTTTTTAAATATGTGAAAATAATTGTTACAATGTGAGGTTAGAATAGCAAAATAATGTGTGTCTTACGAACGTTTTTTCAAAGTTATTATTTTATATGAGGAGAATTTAAATAGTAAAAGTGGATAAACAAAACATCAAGAATTTTATTTTTCATATTACGTGTTTTATTTATTGAGACTTCTGCACCTAAAAACACCATAGATTTGATCATTTTTTGGCAATAAATACTGTGACCTTAATGAAGATCGAATATGGGGACAGAAGTCTAACACAGGCTGTTCGTTTGTTTGCTGTTCATCCAGAAATGCCTCCAATTAATTGAAGGACGATTAGCAAAATCGAAACTCGATATCGGAAGTTGAGCCACGTGATGGATGCTCCTCGACAAAAGTTGTTAAAAATCCAGGAAGAAACCCGGTTGAACATGATGGAAGTTGAAGAAAATCCTGTTGCTACAGCTAAGCAAATAGCTCGCTTTCAGGGTGTCAGTCACACAGGCGTTTTAAAAATTGTGAAAGATGGCAAAAAGCACTCATATAAAATGCAAAACCTGCACGAGCTTAACGAAAATGGTCCTGATCGTAAAGACTGGTATTTGAAAATTATTGCTTCTATCGATGATGGGCAAATTGATGGGTGATGTTTTCTGATGAAATTACGTTCACACCTACATGGACACGTCAATCTGCACAACTACCTTTATTGGGCTGATGAAAAATCCCCAGTGAATGCGTGAATGCCATACTCAAATGCCTTAAAATAACAAAAGTCTGGGATAAAATTATTGGGGATTGCATAGTAGGACCTATACTTTTCAATGAACCGGACAAATATACCTAACTATACTCCAATATGAAATCGGGACGAATATGAAATGGTTCCAGCTTTAACGGTTATATTCCCCAATAATTTGGATCTCTGTTTATTTGACCAACGGATATGATTTCAGCAGGACGGGACACCACACATTTTGTTCGGACCTATCTCAACGAAATATTCCGAATAGGTGAATTGGAAGAAGGGACCCAATTGAGTGGTCATCAAGATCAATCGATCTTACGTCATTAGATTTTTTATGGAGGTATCTAAAGAACAAAGTTTATGTTATTAAACCTTAGGATATCACCGAGCTTCAACAAAGAATCAGGTATCAAATTAGGCAAGAACCTTCGGAAGTGTTACAAAATGTTGGAAATGCTTTTTATTATCTCTCATTGGTTCTCAAACTTGTTTGTCTCGTAGGCCACGTGTCATTTTTTCTGTTTTGGTGTTTTCTGCTATAAGATAGTAGATATCTATTATTTAAGTACATAGATACTATGTCTATTATAGCATTTATGGAAAGTCATTCTCGTGGACCCTCATTTACAAGTCATGCACCCCCAATTTTGGTTTTTGCTGACATGGATCCCTTATAGTTCGGAGTCGACCCCTAGCGGTCGATACATACCACTCTGGGAATAATTGGATTAGGGTATTGTCAGCAACAAGATGAAAATTCTTTGCATTAAAGAAGTTTCAGAAGATATTTTCTTATTTTATTTTTTCTGACACATTTCTTATAAAAATTAAAAAAGAAAATAATTGTATTTGCAATTGAAAAAGCTCTAAAATAAAACATAAACAAACCTTTATTTATGAAGTTGCAGAATTTGTTCCAGTTAATTTTTCCACTTTGTATGTAGTAGTGTCTCAGTGTGAGATATTTTGTGTTTTAGGAAGAACACAATTTATAAAATCGACCCTTTGACTGATCCATTAGGCGTAAGGGACTAGTTGTTAATTTTTATTATATTTCAGTGGTAATTATACCAAATTAAATAAAAAATATAAATGCGGGCATATTTTCTAATCCTTTGATTCTTGAAGACTGGGGAGACACTGGCTGTGCCACTGGTGGTCGACGTAACATCAACTCTTTACGAGGCCCCTTTGATTACGTACTTATTCTAAAGTAAGGAAATTGTTATTTATGTTGATTCCGACACTCGTGCTGGAAAAGCATCGTCGATGGAATTCCGGTTACCTACTTCACGAAGAAATCAATAACACATGTGTCAACAATTTGCAGCGGATTCAACTTTCAAAACAACTCTTGTAGATATCAGATTTTTAATTAAACGTGGGTATTCGGTTTTGTAATGTAGATGGGCTCTCTAACAAGCTTAATCCGGAAGATTAGAGCAAGGAAAAGAGGAGAAAATGTTTTATCAGTTGTGCGTAAAATCGTATTAGTCGTCAATTTATTTTTTCCTTCTCCTTCTCGACATTTTCTGCCTGAACATAAATTAAATATCATAATCACTTTATTTACGCATTCATAGTTTTAGGTTAGATGAGGTGCGGGTTAAAAAATTTGCAATAAAGTGGTCTTGCTCAAAGTCAATACAGGATGTCCGGAATACGAGTGCCTTTATTTTTATATGATAAATTGCAGCAAATAAATCATAATTGCCATTTGTCTCTGATCACCGGTATTACAGTTAGCTAATAAATTGACATGTGACAACTTCGCACACCTACCATGTTACGTCCTACACAATAGTTACAAGTGCTCCTAAACATACCGTGATTGGTTTTCTTGAAGTTTTTCTCGCAGCACAGAATAAAGTTTGAAATAGTTATAATAAATGTTCAAAATATTATTGCTTGCGTAAAACGTTCATTGTTCAAACGCTTCATAGCCAGAAAATTTTGCTCAGTTTTGCACATTACATCTTACGTGATGTTGAACTCCCTGACCTGTAGGGACATTAATATCTAGAACCTATGTGGATAGATATGGGATCCCTACACCAGAATTACTCAACATATTGTCTAACCGTCTACTTTTTTATTCAATATTCAATGCAACAACTAGAAACAGGTTTAAAACTTAGAAACATTCGACCAGTAAATTTAACGCAAGAAGTAGTTTGACGGACATTTTTGACAGTTTCAAAACCTGTTCCGTTCCGCTCAAATATTTTATTTTGCACTATACCCGCATTTTAAATTTTACAATGGGGCATTTAATATAAAATATAATGAAAAGTTTTATAATCAAATTAAAACTTATAATAACCCAATTAATATGATAATACTTTTGTGTTTACAACAACGAACTTACATAGTTATTATATTTGTAGTCGTCAAAATTGTAAGCAAAATAAGTAAATGTTTCAGCGTATACGACTTCTCTATAAAATATCATCGAAACTATCGAAAAGTTGTATAAAGGTCTATTTACACACATCAGTGCCGTGTCAGTTCCGTATCAGTATCAGTGAAAAATAAAAAATCGTGGCTTAGATTTTAAATTGGCGTGCTTATACACATCCGTCACAGTGCCGCATCATTGCTGTCAGTGCTGCTTCAGGGTCCGTTCTGTGGCGTTTAAATACTCCGGCTATGATATTTTTGTAATTCTACTGGTGAACTGATCAGATTTTTTTATTGCTTCGAATGAATGAAAAACTTATCGAGTTGGTACGAAACGTTGATGAACTACAGGATAATAATAATAATAATATCTCTACCCCTCATTCTAATCACAGGGATTAGCCTAGAAGTCGGAGATTTGTGCGGGAGAGGGGGCGGCATATTATTATTATGCAGGCCGCATTTGCGCCCAGAAACGACTTACGTTGGTAGGCCCTAACCACTATTCAGTGCAGGAATGAGGGAAACCTGGAAAACCTCATTAATTAGGGGGGTAGTCAAATATCAATCGGTATCAATCTCTCACATTGACCCAAGCTAACATTATTCCACCCTACCATACCCGCAGAGAGGGTGCCAATCCTCTCCACGAATACAGCTTATATACGGTCTACCGGCAGCTGGGCGCGAACCAACTCCGATCTAGTCACTTCGATTCAAGTACGCCTTAAACCGCGCGACCACTGACCGACATAAATATATTCAGATCACTTTGTTCGTCTACTAACTTCTTTTTACGAACTATGGACGGATATGTGTAAACTAGCATCAGTAATCGACCACAAATAACAGTGATACTGAACTGATACTGAATTGATACGTCACTGATGTGTGTAAATGGACCTTTACCGATATTGAGGACGAAACGATATGTACGTATCAGATGACATAAAGGCAGTTACTGCCTGCAAAACTATAACAGTAGTGCATGTAAGTAATTGAACTAATTAATTAATGTGCATCATTTAATGGATTCTAAGTTAAACATACAGTTTTGACAGATCTGATCATTTCATAAGCCACATAATTTGTATTGTTTAATTTGATGGACAAAAAATAAAAATGTGCCATTTGATTTAAGTGGTTTTCCTGGTTGCCATGCCGTATCCTAGATAGCTGGTTGCTGCCAGTGACATAATTAAAGTACACATCCCTTTAGCTGAGATTCTTTGATCTGTCCTTATTGTTCTTAGTCTAGTTTTTATGGAGCCTGATCAAGGTTAGGGATGTGAACTTCAATTCTGTTACTGGCAGTTACCAGTTACCTAGATTACGACGTAACATCCCGGAAAACCACTATAGATCAAATAACAGCATCGGTTTTGAAAGTTGAATGCCTTTTAATTTTATAAATACTGTTAGGAAACTGAAATATTTTTGTAGATATTTTACAAAACGGTCTTGAATATGGTACGTATTTTTTATTATACTGTATTGCAAACGGTAAACTTGAGTTATCTTACCAAATTTCTTTAGATCAACATTTGATATTCTATATCTCTGAAACGACGAATTTTAGGACATATATTACTATGAACTTCTTGCATTCTTATGTTACCCAAAAGGTATTATTTTTCAAAATATTTTTTAGTAATATGGTTGTAATTTGATTGAAGTTTATATTATTAAATTTCCCGTCAAACCAAATTTTGTGCATAATTCGATGACGTCACTTTATTGTGAATCACAGTATGGTTCATATTTTTCTGAGTAAAGCCACTCTGATTATAATTTGATACTGAAATTTATAGTATTAAATTTCTCGCGAAACCATTTTGTGCTGTATAATGGTGTTGCATAACTCGATGACGTCACCTATTAGTAGGTATTGTGAATATGGTTTATATTTTTATGAGTAGATTCACCCCGATAAATAATATAAAGGTAATAGCTATTTTGTGCAATTTTTCCAAGGTCTTTGAAACTATTGTACATGACTTCATCTATAATAGCATTCATAGAAACATAACTACCGCATAGCACGGTTTCATGAAAGGTCTACCACAACAAATCTGCTGTAACTCAGTTTCTTTGTACTGCTTTGGATGCTGGCAATCAAGTCGACGTTATCTATACTGATTTCAGTAAATCGTTTGATTGCAAAGCTTGATATAATCGGTGTGTCTGACCAGTTGACAGATAAATTCGTATCTGTAGAATGTAGAGAGAATGTAGAAGTCTGTAGAATATATCGCTAGTTTCGGAATTCATCAGGGTTTGTGTCTCGGACCTTTGCTTTTTGCCGTTTTTATAAATGACGTTGTCAGTTTTTTAAACTCTTATTACCTGCGGATGATCTAAACCATTATTCAAAAATGAATTATCCTCAAGATGCCATCAATTTGCAAATGTCCCTTCATAGAGCTAACTCCTTCCTTTAAACATAAGCAAATGCCATGTTGTGACCTTCACTAAGAAATCAAATCCCTTGACTTTGATTACGTTATTGGCAATATGCAGTTAACAAGAGCTACTGAAGTAAAAGAGATTTGGGAGTTTTATTTGATGCCAAATTAACATTTGCAAATCATATTAATAATGTACTCGCTGAATATTCAAAATGCTTGGGTTTCATAATCAGAAGTTCACGTCCATTCAGTGACCCATTTTCTTTCTTTTATATTGTTCGTTTATTCTTCCTAAACTTGAGTATGCTAGGTTGGTTTGGTTATAAATTAATTAACAATTTGACTGGCTGCTCAGCATTGTTAGAATTGTCAAATTTTAATATTCCCAAACATTACACGTAATTACACGTAACAAGGCATTCACGTAACTCGCTCTTATATTTCCCTATTTATCAAATATGGTCTACCTATGATAATGTAATGAAGAACAAATTTGTTTAACTCTTCAGTTTATAATATCAAATCAGTATGTAAAAAATTAACAATTTCTTACTATGTTTAATATTTGTTTATTGTGTTTTTTTTTTATTGATGAAATGATACTTTTGTCTTTCCCACCTGTAAATGGTACATGTACTGTAGGTTGATGTACTTTAAAATAAAATGATACATTTCAAACATTTAGTACGTACCAGCTTTTCCATCTACATAAATTGGGGTCGACAGCTGACACACAGTACCTTTATACTTTGAAAATGAAAGAAGTTGCCTTTCACATAATTATATTTAAGACTAGGACATTAGAATACTAAAAATATAACGTTACTACTAATTAATTGTTTCACTAATGGTCTGCTACATAAATATTTCATATAGCTATATTTATTACGTACCTATCAAATTACAACTCGATCTCCGATTGGAGTTCTTTAAATAAAGCTATGATATTAATATTGTATTTTAAATGCCCTTGGATACACTTTAAAAGAATAAAATATTGTTATTGAAATCGATGAAAATTATAACGGATAATTTGGGAAAGATTTAAATCACAAAAAAATTATTATAAAAATCGATTTACCATTTTTAGGCAAATGTTTTTAACGTAATGTCGTTTACTAAGAAAAATTGAAACAGTATTTAAGAAACACAGTAGTTAAACACACTTATAGTAATTGCTACGCATATCTGTGGTAGATGTATAAACGGTTTTTCGTAATTACAGAAAATCTAATGTTTTTGCCTAAATTTTTCATCATTCGTAAACTTCCCCTCAGAAGATTAAATGACTATTTTACACTATTTCAAATATGGCTGAACAAAAAATTAATTTTTCCAAATCGATAGATGGAAAGACGCAACTAGTGGCCACCGCACTCCCCTAATTTTAGTCCACTGGATTTTAGTTCAGTTTGTGGGTTCATGTAAGATGATGCCTATAGCTTTGTTAAAAACTACAGGTTTTTCAAAATATAAATTTTTTAATAATTATAAAAGTCTGTTAAAGCATTGATTACGCAGGCGAATATGCACTGATTAGAATGATTATCAATTTACACTTTGTTCACATCATACATTAATGTAAATGCCGTACATTTTCACAATTCATGTAAAATTACATGATTTTTTCTAAAAATGCATAATAACGTAACATTACATTTAATATTTACAAAATTTTTCTATGAAAAATGCTTATCCATAAGTAGTAATTTTCCATTACAGTTATAAAATTACATTCTGGTGTATTATTTCATGCTATTAAACTAGGTAATAAATAACCAACAATCCACAGTGTAATATTGCTAATAATTTTTATTAGTGTGTGGAGCAATTAATAAACTAAAATATAGAGTTAGTGAATTAAAATGTAAATATTACTTCGTTAAATTTTAGTGTATAAAAGCGTTTAAGTAAGCTGTTTTTATTTTCACTTTTTAGTAAATTACATAGATAAAACAAATTTTGCTTGCGTAAAAATGGTTGATGAATCTGTAAATCTGGTTAACCTTCCGTTCACAGATACTCTGTATAAAATCAGTTAGGATACTTAAAACCTCAGTACATTATTTGCAAATTATCCCTTTGACCGTTTCTTTGAAATTTAAAATTGTTTCTCTGCGGATATGTTCTATATGTTAAAAATCAAATTTATTTCTAAAAAAGAGAGTTTTAGGGAAAATTATCAAGAGTATGTAACGGTTCAATTTAATTAATACGGCACTTGATATAATTAACCACACATTTAAGTATTTTAAGTTGCCTATTTTATTATTTGTATGTGGAAAGTGAAATAAATCACCTAATTTATCTGTCTTCCTCGTATTTGGTTCGCTATTCATGGGCGCCGCGCGACTAATAAAAACTCCAAAACAAAAAGATATCTTCGACAAGCCAAATTCTTATATGTTTTAAAATTGCCTGCCCCATATTTTCTACAATATTATCTTCATCTTCAACAAATTTCATCCCTCTTAAAACCCGTTATTAATTATTTATTCTTCTAATTCCTACCCTTGGGTGTGGATAATGCTTCCGTTAGTAGGTTGGTATTTCTAATTTTATGGTTAACTGTTTTCTATTATATTGGTATCTTTTCTATTTCCCTCCAAATGATTTTTTTTAAACAACCTGGAGTCTTCTGGAAAAATCACTGTTTTACTGCTTCTAAGTGGTGTACGACATATTGGCCAAAACCTTTTGGGGTAATTAGAACCACCCTTATTGGGATTTGAAGTGATTTTGTGTCAAATTATTTTACTTTTGATGTTGGTTATTGATTTGCCAAAAGTATAGCCTTTCTGGGATTTTTGTGTCGTCCACTCTACTTCTGCAGCTGCTGGTGCAGAATTTTCCAGAAGGAGTTTTCTTCTTCTACGATACCATTTAGGAGAATATTGTTCTACCACCTTCTAACGCAAGAAAACCCTCTAAAAAGGAGGTAGGCACTTCAGAGTAATTTTCTAGTTTACCCTGCATATTCTTGAGCGTTAAATTAACGCATTTTCTTTGCATCTCTAGGGTTTTTTTTACGGGGTTCTGTCCTCCCCGCAAATAACGCCTGCTTCAGGTGCTACGTTACCTCCCTTGAGGACCACTTCTACCATACCAAGTGATGGGAGCTTAGGATCTGCCATTTTCTTCCACAGACCTTCACCACATGGAGAAATACGTTGATTTCAACCCTCAAGTCGGATTTCACCTACCCTTGACTCAGCTGGACCTTCCGAAATCTGCTTACTCTTGATGTTGGCCAGATAAGTGAAAGTTGTGCACGTTCTGCAATTTTTCTTGTTAAATATTATACAGGGTGTTCCTAAATAAGTATCGCAACGGAAAACTGTAAATTCCTCTTGAAATGTGAAATATTTTTCTCCTTTTCCATTTTTCTCTCCGAGCTTTCGTTTTGGAGATACACGGTGTCAAAACTTAAATTTTTTTTTTAGTTTTTTTCCAATATCTTAGGAACCGTTTGAACTGCAGGACTGAACTTTTGTAAACACATTACCACTATTAATAGCTACTTTTTCGCATCCTTCTCTAATTTATTGGACGTGCCAGTGGTGGATTTTAAGGTATCGGAAGGGTTTTTTCGCCCATAACTTTTACGCCACTGGAAAAATTGACATTTGACAGCAAATTCTGAAGCGCCAATGAATTTTACACAAAGATAGTTCTCTTGGTTCATTGCTCTAAAGTCAAGTTCAATAAAAATGACTTTCTATGGACAAAAACAAACATTTTGCTAACGTTTCGAAAATATTTTATATATTATTTAAATACCTCTAAGAATTTGGTTAACCACAAGAAAGATCTTTATCCAATTTGAAACTGATACGTGAAAAATAGACTTATTGTAGAAAAACAGTTTTAAAAATTCAACTTCAACGCCAGGTATTCAACACAATAGAATAAATGCTAAATTCTTTTAGCAATAGGCAAAATTATTTGACATCATTTGAAGAATAAAAATAATTATTGTTGAATTTATCATACTGCAAATCATTTTGAGCACGACTGTGTCCCATGTTTTTATACATATCACCTCAACGCAACTTGTCCGCAATATTTTATTTGGCGCTACATATAGATTAGGTGTTATTTTTAGTGTCGTTAGAATGCTTGAACTTTAGTGCATTGTCTTATGTCAAAGCTTCTGAGATTAGCCTAAACGTGTCCTATTTTACACATGTTTATACCGCATGACACGTAATTTCTTTTAAAACGCTATATAATCTGTTAGGTAAGAAGAGTTTGGTTTATGTCCTGCAAATGTTAAAAAAACGTATAAAACTCAAGATATAAATAGTGAAAACAGCTGTTGGAATTTAAATAAGCGGCTTGATGCAGCTTATGTAGGTGTAAATATTTTATAATTCACTTCAGTTCTGAGTTTTGTTTTATAAAAGCACGCAAATATATTTTTTTATTGTATTTTGTTACAGACAACATATTGTCCATTATTCCGAGAAAATAAATTGCTAGAATGTTCGACTATTTGTGAACAGTTTTGTCTCTGATAAAAAAAAAAAAATCCTGATCTTAAATTAGTTCTTGCACCAGAATTGTAATTTTTATTAAACAATTTCTATTAAACCAATTTGCAATGAGAAAAATAGACAAATACCAGTAAAATATCGTACATTTATTTTCCCAATCTACGAATGGTGTTTCTTTTTAAAATAGTTCAGGCAGGCAACTTTATTTGTTTGTCTGCTTGCATGCCTTGAGATTTACATATATGATATTTATTCTTGTTAAAGAATTTCTTTTGTTTTTCCGTTTTTTTTATTTTGAAAAGAATCTAATACTTTTGACGTTGTGTGTATTACTGTTTGCTTTCAGTATTCATAGCTAACTGAGATTAAACTTCGCAGGACAACTATATATTCACCACCTATCTTTTAATTTTATGTTAACAGAATTTTGTTTTCTTTGAAATTTGTTGTTAAATTCCAATAAAATTAATTATTTCAAATTAATTACTATTAATATCAAATCACTCGTTTGCCATCAAAATCTTAACTAAACTTTAAACTGAACAAATCACATTTTATTGTCTTAAATAACAAAACGAGATATTAATGATGTCCTGAATTTACCATACAATTCCATCAAGATAATGCGACTCATCCTGCTGCATTTCGATGGCTAACCTACCTCACAGTAGGGCGACCGAGACAAATCTCCCGACAACTAACGCAGATCTCTTGATGCAAATTTTGCTACAATATGATATGTCTCATGAATCGTGAGTGAACTATTTACTCTTGCATAAAACTATTATTTTATATGAAATTTTTCGTTAGCAATGAAATGCTAGGACATTTCAATTATATGAATGTCCTGTATTTAGTTCGCGTTCCCACAAAGAGCGTACCTATTTCTGTCTGTCATAATTGACTTTTGCTGTTTATTATCCTTAATACGTACATCAATCTTTTATGTAGACATTCAGATTACTTATGTGCTGTCTGACCTAAACAGGGTGTCCGTAAATTATGCGTTAATACTTCAGGAGGTGATTCCTCGCAAGAAATTAGGGTCATAACAATTTTTCGAAAACTCAATATTAACGGAGATACAGAACGGTAAACTATGGAAATGTGCAAAAATTTTTTAAAAACCGGGCTGCTTTGAAAAATTCTTTGTGCTTTGTTGAAAAATGGTTTCATCAAACCTAGTAGATCTTCTTGAAATTTTGCACGTCTTCATAATTTACGATTATGAATAACTTTTTTAAGTAATATTTTACTGTATTTTCAGCAGAAAAGGTACTTTACCTGACTCAAAACAGTTTTTACGTGCACTGAGCATTTATTGAAATAGGATTATTTCAAAAATGGTTACGCCTACCGACTTCAGCAAGGTATACTTTTTTCAAATAAAACAGGTAGGACAATCGATTGTTTCGATAGTCAGAAGGATACATTAAGATGTAAAAAAGTTCTGTCATTTAAAAGAAACATGATGTGTCACAAGTGGCGCCCTCTACTAGTGACGTCAAAATTAGAAATATATTTGAATTTCTCGTCCGCAAACACCCCCGATTTACAAATTTTATGTAAACATTTGGATTTCTTAAGAAGTTATTTACAAATATCGCAAATAAAATTTTAACTTTAACACCCTACATCTCCGTTAATATTGAGTTTTCGAAAAATTGTTATATGACTTTGTGACCCTAATTTTTTGTTAGAAATCACCTCCTGAAGTCTTGACACATAATTTCCAGACACCTTGTATATGTATCTCTGTATTATAAAAATTATTATTGTTTTATGTTAAACAATTACCAAGTTATCTTGGTATCCACAATACCAAAATTGTGATATTTTAGTTTCAATAAATTATTGATATTGAAAATATAGATTAAAAATAATAACTAGTTATAGGTCAGTTTTGGAACTTTTTAGTGACATGTAACAATTATTTAATTTTTATATAGGCATACTATCATATGTTCATTCCAAACGTTGGTAATTAAATTCGAATAATAGGTTCACCAAATTATAATGTAAAAAGGTTACCCACATTGTTAACAAATTATTTGACAACTTATTGAACAAAGATTATTAATTTGCCATTTTATACGTTTACGTTATCTTAAGTTTATAACTTTTTTAATTAAATTAATTATCTGTCATTATCTTCAATGCATTATTAACCACGCATTTTAAGTACGTTCATAATAACTAAACTATTGTAATTTGTTTTTATTGAACACGATATATATCCATTAATATTCATATATCATCTTGTATACGTCATACCGTTCAGAACAGTTAGATTCCTTATATTTTTTTCAGTATGAAACTAAACATAAATTTAATGTTGCTAGGGTTATCTTAATTTGCTCCACTTATTTACATTTTTTATTTCTACAAAAATATACTAATAATAGCTTCTAAATGTTCCGTATGCCAGTAAACTGTCAAATTTGATAATTAAGATTTCAGAATTTAAGAAAGTGTTTGTTATTTCAATCTTTTAACTTCTCAATTTAATTTAATTTACGAGTAGTAGTTAGATTAAAGTAACAACTCCGGGTTCTGCGTAGCCATGAAATATATTTTTAAGATAAGATAAAATAAAGTAGTTATTTTCCCACCAAAAAAAAAAAATCATTTTACTGACATTTTAGCTTAAATTTATAAAATCAAAATAGTATATCAAAGTATACGTGGATATCTATACAGGGTGTTTCAAAACAAAGGCGAAAAATTCCAGAGAGTGATTCCTTGTTGAAAATAAAATGTAGTTTGTTATATAAACGTTGGGTCACAAGTCAATCATTAGGGAGATATCGCGTTGCAAAGATGGCGGAAAAAAGAGTGTTTTTATAATTTTTCTCCGAAACGAAAAGCGTGGAAATGGTAAAATTTTGTGGAAGTATTACCATCATCAAAAGACACTTGTGGCATATTTTTTCACTTTTTGAAAATAATTGGAAGGGGTTGAAATAAACTACCCCTTTCAGTTTTTTTAACTATACTTTCAAAAAACTTCCTTAACGACGTAGAAAAAAATAAATTAGGTTAAGCCGATTCATTTAAAAACTTTTTTCTCTCTTGTATTTTTTTGATAAAATTAACTGTTTCGACGTTAAAAAATAAAATGTAAAGCATTGCACGTCGGGACGAGGCAGTTTTACTACACCCATTATTAGGAAAAACTCTAGTTGGCTGCTGTCAATTTCCAGATGTTTCCATTGTTGCTTTGACAGATTTGTACTATTTTAATATTTTGATAGTGGTTTACGGGATAATTTGCCTTTCGTTATGTGATGTGTTTGATTGCGGACAGACATGAACTTTATGTACGGCCGGGCAAATGGAAATTCCTTACATGCTTGTCGCCTTTATGCAGAAACGTATCCTAAACGTAGAATTCCTCATCGCAGTACATTTGCTAAGCTTCATCGAAGGCTATGTGAATCCGAAAAATTCAAAAAAAGAAGTTTTGATACAGGCCGACACCGGGAAGTTTAAACAGCCGAAGTAGAAGTTGCAGCCCTAAATATTATTGCAGCGCATCCTGAAATCAGTACAAGGAAAAAAACCACTCTCAAAATGTTAAAATAGTACAAACCATTTGCTATCTGTCAAAGCAACAATGGAAACATCTGGAAATTGACAGCAGCCAACTAGAGTTTTTCCTAATAATGGGTGTAGTAAAACTGCCTCTTCCCGACGTGTAATACTTTACATTTTATTTATTAACGTCGAAACAGTTAATTTTATCAAAAAAATGTAAGAGAAAAAAAAGTTTCTAAATGAATCGGCTTAACCTAATTTATTTTTTTCTACGTCGTTAAAAAAAGTTTTTTGAAAGTATAGTTAAAAAAACTGAAAAGGGTAGTTTATTTCAACCCTTTCCAATTATTTTCAAAAAGTGAAAAAATATGTCGCAAGTGTCTTTTGATGATGGTAATACTTCCACAAAATTTTATCATTCCCACGCTTTCCGTTTCCGAGAAAAACAATAAGACACTCTTTTTTCCGCCATTTTTGCAACGCGATATCTCCCTAATGATTGACTTGAGACCCAACATTTGTATAACAAACTACCTTTTATTTTTAACAAAGAATCACCCCCTGAAATGTTTCGCCTTTGTTTTGAAATACCCTGTATATATATAAAATTCTCTTGTCACAGTGTTAGTCACCATACTCTTCGGATTTTTATGAAATTTTATATGTATATTCGGTAGGTCTGAGAATCGATCGTAATCTATTTTTCATACCCCTAAGTGATAAGGGTGGTCCACCCCAAACATTTTTTTTATTTTTTGGACAAAATTTTTATCTTTTTTACCCTTTATTTTCACCCTTCTATCACAAACCCCTGTTTTTTAATAGCCCTTTTAGTAATTTAATCATATTTAACCCTGGTCGATAACTGATCGATTATCACTAGATCAGTTATCCCCGCCAGGCGTCTACCGGTGTCACTTCTCACCACAAACCTAGAAAAAATATAGACAGCGTCGGTTCATGATATAGGTCACGTGACAGGTACCGCGTTTTCTAGGGACCTGAGGTCCAGAAAATTGATTTTTTATTTGTTTTATGTTGGCGGTTGTGCAAATATGATGGCTGCATTGCAATATGAAATTAACTAACTTGCTGTCATTTTAAATGTCATTAAAGAATGTGACATGAATGTGACCAATAGCAGTAAACAAATGAGATTCACGCTACAATGCAACACGTAAATTGGCATAAAAACCAGTTTAGTGATTCCGGACATTTTAGGGCAGCCATGAATTAGCGGTCGCCAGCAATATGACACTGGCACAGTCTATATTTTTTCTAAGTTTGTGGTTCTCGCCCAATAAACAACACGGAGTAAGGATGAGAACGAAGCCGACTACCAAAATATTCACTAGAAATAATTCATATCGCAAAACAACGTTTGCCGGGTCACCTAGTAATAATATAAAATGGTTGAATTCAATATGACTTCAGTATGCTTTTTGATGTCATAAAAATGAGAAAAACAAAAATTAATTTGTAATCTGTTACGTAAGATTTCTTGTCAGCACAGTTGTTACTGGTTGTATATTATTTAAAATTGAGTTCCAACATTGATTACTTAGTGGATAGTGAAGCAGACTCGCGATTAATACCGCAAAAATTGGAAAACGCTATAAAAAATAATACAAGTTCATCAAATGGATGGAAGAGCAAAAGGTGAGATATACAGATGAAGGAATTGTGCTTGCTTACCTTTAGAAAATTTCGGAACAGTACAAGGCGTCGACTATGTGGGCTGTCCTTCAATATTGCAAAGTATGTTGACGATAAATAAAGGTAAATGTAGTTGGAAAGAGGTCATACAATTACAAAAAGACTTTATTTTACATCATCGACGTTTCGACATATATGATGTCATCATCAGGATTCGAAAATTTGTTGTCTATCATCCTGATGATGATGATGTAAAATAAGGTCTTTTTGTAATTGTATGCCCTCTTCCCAACTATATTTACCTTAAAAATAATTAAATAAGGTCGCTATCCTGGAACTATGATAAATAAAGGGATTGTTTTAAAATCATTTGTGAAGTGCATGCATCCATGAAGGCAATTAGCAAGAATGATGTAGCCAAGAAGGCATATGTATTCAAGAAAGACGATTTGTGAAAGTTTTTCACAGATACACCATTTATTTTTGAAGGTGGTAGCCATTTGCGGCATCATTGGCTCTTGTAGAAGATGTGAATTGTGCGACTTACACTTACATGACATCATCCAAGACAGTGAAGGCTCGAAGTTTTACTGTTGCCGACCGTGATAGAGTTATAATAGTTATGTGCGTTTGGTGGAGCAGTACTTATCATTGCGTTTTCAAAATGTAAGTACAGACAGAATTTTCTTACGGTGTGATAAGGGGAAGTGCACCAATCAATGATCGGTATTAATACATTTGGATCACGTCCCTTGCAAATTGCACGTTATTTTAAATTGGACGATCATCAGAAATACACTGCACATGCGTTTCGATGTACGTCCACTATCATTATGGCGAATATCGGCATGACAATTAATAGATCAAATCCAACGACAAGTAGGATAAAAATCAACAGCTGTGGCGACTGGTTACGTTGAAGAGAGTATTAGCAATAAGAAGAATGTTTCAAACATTATTGGAAGTACCATTAATGGAAATGCAACCTCATTGACTTTAAACGATGTTAGCAGTGCTAATTTGAATAGCATTACCTCCGATTTAAAAAAATATTTCAGATGCTCCTGTCAGATCAATAATTAAAAAGATGACATTTAGACTTCATGTTTCTCGGATAGTTTGCCATGGTAACTTTAAAACGCGCTTTTTAAAAAGTTGAATTTAAAAACGCCGAGGCGTGCTTTAAATAAGCAAAATATAGTACTAATAAATAAAATGTTTTATTCTTATATAAAACATACTAACTTGTTGGTTTTGTGATATTAAATTTTGAAATCTATTTGGTAAATTACTTGTGCTGGTGTAAATGATAAAATAATTAAAATTCCAGATTTTATCGCTTAAGATATTTATAAATATTTTTACAAATTAAACGTGTAAAATTTTCAAAATAGTAGGGTGTAAAGTCGATTTCTTTCTGTGTAAATCATTTTATATCAATAAACATCCATTTCTTTTGCTTATTAACAAATCGACAAAAGACCAGGCATATTCCAGGTCATGGAGGAGAGATCATGAACTCATTTTTTGGTATGGCTATATCTATAGCAACTGCTCTTTACGTACTCTAGTAATGATGTCATTGGAAATTCATATTCTCCTACATATCTGCATCTTCTAGTTCTGATCTTTTGAACATGTGTTAAAATTTATTTATAAGCTAAAAAGTTTTTACAAAGAACTACCTTTCATAATTCTAGAAGTAAAGTAATCAATTAACTAAACACATTTACACTAAAAAAAGTTTACTTATGTTGATCCATAGAATATGTGACAGAATTTTGTAAATGGAGACATCCTGATCAAGCATTAAATATATTTGAGGATATTGTCTGCTACAAAAATTGTATCAGTCCCAATTTGCTGAAAGACAACGCCAATTTTTACATTAGATATACCCATAACTTTCGCTTTCGGGATTCTTTCACCTATCCTTGTTGTTCTCGAGCTAGGTTCTTATTTTTGATATAACGAGTGCTACGGTGCGACTCGTACCTCGGATAATCGTGGTCTTCCGAGACGTCCCATAGCAGCCTCTATAACTGGTCGCATCCCATGCTTCCAAATGTTTCGCCGCTCTTCACTGTCATCATCTTCCGCTGTAACTCCGCAAAAGCTTCGCCGTGACTGAGGAGTGACCACTTTTACTAACCACTTTTAATAATTAAATTATGACCGGATACTCCGCCAAATATTGAAATATGATATCAATGGCTGTTTTACAGCGTTTCTGAAATAGATTGCCTCAGAGAGGTAATACAGCACATGATAATAGAGCAATATTTTCATTAAGCAATATGCGGTGTACTTTTTAAGATAAAAGGAAAAGAAATAGAAAATTTTTCAATCAGCCCTGCTATGTGGAGAACTGCTAGCCGTATCAAGAATATTGATAGTAAGGTCAAAATGTTAACTTTGTGAAGTCCTTTTGGCTTAAAAAATACTAAAGGGTTTCTGGAACCTAGACTAACAAAATAATTTAAATAAACTTTTGCCCTAAACAGAAATTCTATAACTTTTACCTGCATTTCTCCAGACACCTGTCTGATTTCATCGCCTGTAGCAAAAACACGCGTTTGCTACAAACACACTATATCTGCCAATTCTTGATTTTAATAAGATTTTTATAACCAAAGTAACGTATGCAGTATCATGAACGGAATGAACAAATTACCTAGGTTAGTTAATCAAGCAAGATCGACCCAAATTTTGCCTAATAATTCCAAATCTACTTTTTGGAATGAATAGAAATTTAGATCTCTGGTTCTATAATGCGAATTGATTATTTAATCCTGTATAACCCTTTTGAGAGAAAGGACAAGTTTATGAAATACCCTGTAGTTCCTCACTACCTACCATCATTTATGAATTTATCTAACAAAACTTTTTAATAGATTCAGATGCATGATAATGATATTTTCCATAAAGAAGTTCGATGTTCCTAACGAGAATCATCGAGAAACGTTTTAGATTTATCGCAATGTCACAGGAATAAAGTTCCCACAAGATAATTAAATATTCATACTACAGCATAAACTGCAAATCGGAAAGTGCTAAAAGTGGTATCGGTACGACAAAATATTATTAAGAAAATTTTCTTGGAATGGAAAACTGATTCAACTGAAGTTGTACACCTACTTGAGAAAAAATCTAAAATCAAGCACAAAAAAAATTAAATAAAATAGGCATAGGGCGTTGTAACTTTAGTTACTTAATTTTTCATTATGTAGAACAGGAACTTTTCTTAATAATATATTGTTGTATTTGTATTTAATAGTAAAAAAATGAAGACAGTACTGAATTTCTATGATTTATCGCAACTAGCACCAAAGTAATACTAACTGAGACTGGAAACTTCAAAGAGTAACTATTAAGTAACTTGCACCAAATTTGCTACTTTGCTATAAATTACTTCAAACAACAAAGTTACAGTCACTGCTACGAATTTTCAACTTCTGGTTACTTTAAAGTTATGTGAGTTCTAAGTAGCTTTCCTGGTTTTGGAAACGTGTTAATTACCAGTGGAACGACCTTTAAGTTTTCAGAACTTGAAAGTGACAAATGAACGTAGCAGCGACTAACTCATATTACTAAAATTTAACTCCAAAATTACAATCACTTTCAAGTAGCTCTGATAGCTGCCGCGACGTTCAGGAAATCTTAATTGTTTATTTAAAGTCGGGGAACTTGTAAGTAATATTTATTAGTCTGGCCAACGTTATCACTACTTGTAGAACTATTAACCAGCTACAATGTGACTATCACTTGTTACCATTCATCATAAAATAAATTTTACCTGTAGTTTTCCAAAGTGAAAATCTTCATGCTTTTTATCATTATGTAATATCTGTACCTATTCGATCATGCCACGTGTGGAATGTACATAACTTTGTGTGAATATTATATGTTTTATAACTATTAACTTGGCTAAGTATGGACAAACCCCCATATAAAACTATATCTATACTAAACTATAAACTTTGAGTAAAAAAATGTAATAAAAATAATAATGTAGGAATAAGTATTCAACTACTACTAGAAGATAAAATTCAAGGAGTGTGTTCAGACATACGGCGTTCATAATGAACAACAAGAATAATGTTACTACGTAGTGGCAATAGGAACTTTAAGCAGAATGTGTAGTAGTTACAACTTTACTGCTACTTTAAATTAACGCTACAATCTCGTTCGATATTTAGTAGTAAATATTACTTGAAAATTACATTTTGACAGATCCCGTTACGTATGCTAAAGTATCATTCGTTTTCATTTTGGGGTTCACAGTAATATTTATTTCAAAGTAGTCATATACTTCACTTCCATAAGTAATACGTATTGCACTTTATAAATATTCGCTTGATTCAGAGTTAAGGAACTAGAGATGGAATATTTAATAGAAATATAACAATATTAGCTGCCAGATAAAGCCAACAGTATACTAATATGAAAGAGTGGTGGGAGAGTGTTGAAGTTCTTTAAAAGTTGTACTTCCATGTCGCGAAGTCATCTTCATTACAACGTCGCTTGAACTTGAATGTACTTGAAAGTTCTGGAAACGTAGCCGGAACGTAGCAGGCACCAAAATCTTATTCCCCATTTTCGTCGTAGACACATAATGGGAACGTATCTATTAACTATCCATAGCGAGTGGCAAAACACTTTAAAATATCTACGATAGTTGTAGCTCCATTCCAACGGCTAATTGTGCTGATTGGGATTTGATTGTACGTAACTGAAATCATATTACTTGTATCTTAAACAAGCAAAGCTGAAACTGCGCATTTTAGCAGTAACTTTTGTCCAAGTTTTAAAGCATTTCAAATAAAATTCCATTGTACAAGAAGTGATTACATACTAAGCTGTAGTAACTGAATAAAAATGCAAATAAAGTCATAGTTTTCCTTATCCGAGATATGATATTTATTGAGCATGTGTACCAATTAATTAAGTATAATTTGACTTAGGAAATATTCCAAGATGAGAAATTAAAATTTTACACTTCTATCAACATTTACAATAAGTACATTAGATCGCACCAGCTAATAAAAGATCTTATAAAACCTTGACAAACTACCGAGAGTTTCGACTAAGTTGTAGCCTGTCGTAGGTCCAAGCTGACAAGACAAGAAAAGTGTCATTGACAAATATCGTAAGGTTTGGTGCGTCAATAGTTCGGTAAGTCATTGACGAACAAGAAAGCAATTAATTTTCCCAGAACAGACCCCTGAGACACGCCAATATTATAACAACAATAAGTAGTACTGAAAAGATGAACACGTATAGTTCTATCAAATAAATTAAACTAACCAATCCAAAAGCATCTCTCTAAATTTAATACTATGTAATTTACTTTTTGATAAGAGATACTATAACTGCCGAATGCTCGTGACAAAGAAAACACTGGAAAAGCGCCAATTGATTACGGTGATAACACTCGAATAATAAAAAAGCAATATACGAGTTGGCATTGTTTTTAGTAGCTTGACAGCTATACTCGCGTCAAGAATTCAGACGTCTTACGTCACGGCTGACGTTACACATTTGTTTTTATTGTTAACGTAATTTTCGATATTTGGTCGCGTTAAAGACAATCAATTTTTGCAATTTAGTGCAATATATAATGCAAACTTTTATTGTAGTATATAGTTTTATTACTATCAGTCGCAGTTTCTTAAATACTTTGATGAAAATATAATGAATTATTCATTTGTTCGTATGACGTAAGTCGTCTGAATTCTTGTCGCGAGTATATAAATTATTCATAATGTTCAAAACTTCATATGGATCTACGGGGTAGAACAAAAATGTAGCATTTATGATTTTTGAACGTTGAACTTACAGAACCAGAATTGGAAAAATAAAAAATCATTATTTTTCAGTGATAGTAGCAATTTAATGTTTATGAATATAGGTGCAACACTGAATCTAAAAAGTATTTTTTCAATTACGATTTATTTATTTAAGTGAAATTGTATTACTTTAAAATTATAATATATTAGTATGTAAGCAATTAAATAATTTATTTCTGTATGATCAAAGAGTATTATTATAATTTCTAAGTAAATACGCATTTAAATAAAATATTGACTGAAGAACTATTCTCTTAATTCAAGATTATACACGGAAAAAATCTAATCTGTATTTAACTATAATAATATACTTAACATTTTAAACTTCATTCAACTTAAGTACATGTATTATTTCAGTAACAAAATATATTTGATATAAATATTTACATATTCTTGACATCAAAATATTCTTATACTTAATTCAACACTTTTCTTTTTTCTTCTTAAAGAATCTTCTTAAAGAATAATATTTTGTTAAAATGTGAATAAAATATTATTAATTATAGAATAGGTCGTTCTTTCTTAAATTATAGATTTTCATGAATTAAAATTATTAATATTTTGCAATAAATGTCATATTGCAAAAATTAAAATCCAGCTATAGCCCAAAATAATAATATTTATAGATGATATTAATAAAACACTTGAGGTGGTAATTATCAAAACTATAGAGACACAATAGGGCAATCTAACGAACTGTCAAATCACTTTAAAAATGGCGGCTGTAGGACAAACAACTCGACATATGACAAGCAGAAATTTGTGATTTTGTGTAGAACTGCGTGTTTGGCTCATTATATTTTATACCTATTTCGAAATACCAAGGATAATTCAGACTATCGTAATGGTTTTGTTTTGTTGTGCGAGTCTGCCATGTATCTATGCATAAATAATTGTTAAAATCAAATTACGTACCTCTGTAATAGTTTACTAATTAATTATATATAACTGCCAATATTGTTATCAATATATTTTTTTATTAATATTATATATAGTATTCTCCAGGACCCTGAATTGCTAGGACTGGCGGGGGTGTAATTATACTATTAGTTGGAGACAAAAAAGAACTTCGGTACCTATTTATAAATAATATATTTAAAACTTGTACACTGTATTTAATTTTTTCTTGAGTTAGGTCTTGCTGTTTTATTGCACTAAGCCACTTTTGCCGTCTTATATGAGAGTTCATTGAGATCAGTTCTGTCTATAATTCAATGCAGCAGGAATCCTAAAAAAATCTAACTTGATCTTCTCGCTGTCCTCTACTCCAACAATTCATAACACAACAAAACAAAACCATTATGATAGTCTGAATTATACTTGGTATTCCAAAATAGGTATAAAATATAATGAGCAAAACACACAGTTCTTCACACAGACCAATAACTAAAAGTTCTACAAAAAAGCACAAATTTCTGCTTGTCATATGTCGAGTTGTTTGTCCTACAGCCGCCATTTTTAAAGTGATTTGACAGTTCGTTGGATTGCCCTATTGTAATATTATTTAATACAAATCGTATTATAGTTGCATCATGTCTACTGAGGTTCCTTTCTGTCTAATAATTCGTCTAGTGCGCCGCAAATAGATGACTTTGACAGCTTGCTATGCTATAAGTCTTTCTTTCCTTACATAAACAATTAAATACTACTGAGTGAGTAGTATTTAATAATTTATATAAGGTGGGTAGCGTAGTAACTACTCTAGGCAGGAACACAATATATTTATAATATACTTTATGTTTTCTTTATGTAATGTTATTATTTATTTCATTCAATATTATATTATTTAAAATTTTGCAGTACTGCTTTCAACTCACTTAAAACTTCAAACACATTTCTTTATTTTAAGAATAACGATTGTTGACTAAAGTAATTCATATTATCTAAATAAAACAATTAAATTTTGTCTCACATTAAGTGTAGTAGTTTTGGAAAAATTATTGAAATAAATGTGATAACTGAATACTGTTTACAGATATACACATTTCCGTCAATTTAAAGAGTTACATTTTCTACGTACGTAACTATAGTACTAAAATTCACACGTGAAGGCACAACTTTACATGTATTCAAGTATCACAATTTACTAAGAAAGTAAAGTAAATAAACTGTATCTTGATAAATTAAGTAGGTACATATTTATATTTACGGTAAATGTAATGATTAATTGTATGGATATCATTAGATATTATCAGAGTATTATATAATATTACAATGAGACATTTCAGCCTTATAAATCAAAATGCGGGACTATATATGCCTGCCCGAGTTCCACGTTAAATGTCAAATGTTACGTACGGGCACCAGAGTGCGGCTATGCTGGTGCTCCAGTTATTGAGGTAACGTGTCGTGGTGAATTTCCGGAAATCCATTTATACAGCCTCTGATGCATCGTCCAAGTTTCTGGTCAGTAACCTCGTAAAATCTAATTCACCCAGATCTTTATAATCCTCTTTCAGCTTCATTTTGTTGCGTTCAGTAGATTAGTTGAGCTTAAGGGAATGGTAAAGTTTGGTTAACATCAAGTTTAATGTTGTTCTGCTCCTTAATTATTTAATCATTTTAGTCATAGTAGAACAAATAAAATAAGTAAATTCATAGATACTGAAAAAACAGTTTGTCAATAAAAAATTGATTGTGATAAAAAGGTCTAAGGGCCGGTATTATAAAGTTCAGGATGAATCTCCGGTTGTCCAACCGTAGGTTGAAATTGAACCGGTGGTTGAAAAAAAATCTGTATTATAAAACTATTTCATGTCACGGTTCGTCAACCCGACGTTGAGACGAGTATTTTTGAATGTTGGCTATGCTGTCAGCTCAATAGGGCAATCCAACGAACTGTTAAATCACTTTAAAAATGGCGGCTGTAGGACGAACAACTCGACATATGACAAGCAGAAATTTGTGCTTTTGTGTAGAACTTTTAGTTATTGGTCAGTGCGTAAAACTGTGTGTTTTGCTCATTATATTTTATACCTATTTCGGAATACCAAGTATAATTCAGACTATCATAATGGTTTTGTTTTGTTGTGTTATGAATTGTTGGAGTAGAGGACAGCGAGAAGATCAAGTTAGATTTTTTAGGATTCCTGCTGCATTGAATTATAGACAGAACTGATCTCAATGAACTCTCATATAAGACGGCAAAAGTGGCTTGGTGCAATAAAACAGCAAGACCTAACTCAAGAAAAAATCAAATACAGTGTACAAGTTTTAAATATATTATTTATAAATAGGTACCTAAGTTCTTTTTTCTCTCCAACTAGTAGCATAATTACACCCCTGCCAGCCCTAGCAATTCATGGTCCTGGAGAATACTATATATAATATTAATAAAAAAATATATTTATAACAATATTGGCAGTTATATATAATTAATTAGTAAACTATTACAAAGGTACGTAATTTGATTTTAACAATTATTTATGCATAAATACATGGCAGAATTTATTTTCAGTTAAAGAAAAATTCTGCGAGGGCTTGAAATTCTTAATAATGCCACTGTTTCCATTTCACATATATTTGACAAATATTATAAATAATAAATAAAAGTCCATTTGATAGAAAAAAATCTAAAATATATTTAATAAAAAATATTAAATAGATATATAGTACAAAAATGTTTAATAATCAATTGGTTTTTTGATATTTTAAATAATTGCGGCATTGCAATAATAAAGTTAAAGTTTGTTACAGCACAATAAAAAACATTAGCAGCAGGGAAAATCAAAATTTAATGCACCCACTTTTTCTTATTATAATGAAAATATATGAGAAATAGGCTCATATTACACTTCCTAATATGAGATATGAAAGAGTTGCTGATCTGGCAGGAACTAGGAGGCCCCACTAATCGCAGGGCCCTGCCCAGTGGCCAATAGAAAATAGGAGCCTGCTTAGGTAGGTATATATTACTTTTACATATAAATATTGCAGATATTTAAAACTTCAGAAAACATTAGCACAACCCTACATTTTCGTTTATATCTACTCATCTTGGACTCTGACAACGTTGCAGTGGTAATTTGATAACCCAAATGCAATGTAGGTATCCAATCAAGATGTAAGTTATCTGTTAAAGCAGCCGGTTTAGCTGAAATATATGCTTTTAAATTGTTGTATATAACTTTTTATTAACTAACCCGATACAAAATGTTTTGAACAAACGACACTGTATTTAATTTTTTCTTGAGTTAGGTCTTGCCGTTATATTGCACAAAGCCACTTTTGCCGTTTTATATGAGAAAGTTCATTGAAATCAGTTCTATGTCTATAATTCAATGCAGCAGGAATCCTCAAAAATCTAACTTGATCTTCTCGCTGTCCTCTACTCCAACAATTCATAACACAACAAAACAAAACCATTATGATAGTCTGAATTATCCTTGGTATTCCGAAATAGGTATAAAATATAATGAGCCAAACACACAGTTCTACACAAAAGCACAAATTTCTGCTTGTCATATGTCGAGTTGTTTGTCCTACAGCCGCCATTTTTAAAGTGATTTGACAGTTCGTTGGATTGCCCTAAATGAAATATCAGAATATTTTCCCGCCAATTTTCGCAGATAACCTCTTTTATTTTGACGTTTTGCAAATTATAATTATTGACAGTGACATTCTTATATTACTATAAAGAGTAATTATAGTAATAGTAATTAAAGAGTAAGTAATAGAAATTAAAGAGTTATTTATTCCGATACAGACTGCCTCCGTCTAGTAGATGCAATTATTAACTACAGAAATATTATAAAGTGTAAGAAAATGTTATTTTATGAACTTGCTTTCACACTGATATTTGGAACAAAACTGCAGATACTTATAATTTTATGTATGTTATAATTAATATATACAGTTAGATAGACAAAAGAGAAATACATTTTATTTAGTTCCACAATTTTAGCTTGTGCAAGTACGGAGAATGATGAAATAAAAAATAAAAATATTTTTCTTCATATGTAATTTAATTTTAACTTCTACAGATCAGTTCCTGACCATTACAAATGAAACTCATTTTCTGAAGGTTTAAAAAATATGAAATAAATTATTTTATAAACTTATAACATTATAGATTAAAATACGTTACGATAGTATCATTTTTAAATAATTATTAACCAGTAAAGATCAATTTAAAGTAAATATATTAAATATAGTTGCTCTGTTTTTGTTTATACGAGTTTCCACACACTTTTATTTATTAAGATATTTGTAGTTTCAAAATAATTTCAACCGACAGTTGAAATTCAACCTGTACTATAATCATCGGTTGAGTGAAACGTTGCTAAACCTACCTTCAGTTGACGTTTATAATACTCAAAATGCGGTTTGAAACTCAACCTCCGGTCAATCGGATATTATAATCCGCTGGCCCTAAAAGACATCCGTCTTACGTTTTCATGAGCAAAGAAATTTGCAATTCGATTATACAATCCTATCTCAATCTTATTGCTTTTTGTCAAATTAATTCGAGAAAAAAGAACTATAACGTCCTCACCATGCCTTGTACTATAGTCATGAATGCTAGAATGTGTAGGTAATGTTAGGTAATTTGTTATGGACAAGATAACTCAAATAAATACAAGCGTGGAAGGGGCAAAATCATATACCTCCTAAAGAAATATCTACTGTGAGTATAATTAGGTACATCAGCCACTACTCGAACAGCAGCTTTCTGTAGAACAAATGGTTTATGAGCAGCACTAGAATTGCCCCATAAGGTGACCCCTATATACCAATTTCATAATCTTATTCTCCATACAGGATCGCAGGTGTCTCATTGCATATACCTGAGTAGCAAACTTTGAAAACAAACCATTGACATGCGCAGATCAATTTAGGCTCGCACCCAAGGTAATACCCAATAACCTGACAAGATCACTTTTTGCACGTTTCTTATCAGCCGTGAAAGATATATGCTGCGTTTTTGACATATTTAATTTTAATTTATTGGATGTAAACCAATAGTTTCATTCAAACTGTCTGTATTGCAGTTGTTCATGTTTTATGTTTTTAATAATCTACGACGTGCATAAATACGGTGAAGAGAAGGTTATTTGAAATTTATAGTTCAAATGAAGTAATTAATTAAAATTAATAGTTATTTTTTATACAAGACGATAAAATTTTATTTTATCGTCGACCGAAAAAGATTAATACAAGTGATGAAATCGCGAGTGTATTAATTTCTGAAGACGATAATGGAATTTTATCGTTTTGTGTAAAACAATGTTTTTTCTAAGTATAGCCTAAATGAGGGAGCGTTTAGTATGTATAAAAATTTATAAATTATTTGAAGCAATTTTAAATTAAGGAATCTTTAGTTAATATTGATTTCTATGGAATTTGATTATTAAATAAAGTCATCTATTTGGGTTGTCAATATTCACTTATTGTGGTGTCAACTTTTATTTCTTCTTTGGTGTCATTTTGTGCGGTTGTTGGAGGCAGAAATGTCTGAAAGTGAAATAAAATAGGAATTATTACCATCCGATATTCAGGCTGACGTGTCAGGGATCATATCCGTGTTATTACCATCAAAATCTTGAATAATTTGGGAGAACGTAAGGATATTTTTCAAAAAAATCAAAGAAAATATAGCCTTCAAGTTTATGGTCGTATTTTCCAGTACTGAAAAGTATCTTACTGGTGAATGAAAATATAAATTTTTCAATGTAAGGAAATATCGATTTTTCATGGTAAGGATGAACTGAGCAGTGGTTTAAAATCAGTAGTATCAATTGAAAATACATCGCCTCATAACGTGCTCTAGAATAAATTTTTCATCAACTATTGACAGAAGAAATGCACTGTTCAACCTGTGGAATTAAACACCATTTATAAAATTCCACAGAAGATAGCGAAATCCATAAATGTATTATGGACTTACTTCCGCCGTTCTGCAGCTACGATGGTTGCAAATTCTGGCGCAGACTTGGTAACAGTAAAGGGGTTGGGTAGTTGGTAGTCTTTTTCCGTAGCAGAGACATACAGTGGCCAACAAGATTGCTGTGTCAGAATGCATATGTAACAGCTTAGAAAGCCAGTTCCTTGCCGCCAATACATCGGTATCCTAGTCAGAGCAAAAAAGGATTCTACCCTTCATATCCATATTTCTGGGAATGTTAATTGTAATATTATTATTTGTATTGACAAATAGTATTGGTTTAAATTAGTGGTTATAACTATTTATTTCAAAAAATAAAGTTCTTTAGCTATCTTTGTTGTTAAAGTATCATGTGATCTACACTTGCGGTTAAAGTACTACCATGCCAAGTAAATATGTCTTTTTTCGTAAGTATGTTTAACTAGACTAATTCATTATTCCAGATATTTGCCGAATCCAACCTTGCCTTTGAAATTGTTCCTTCGCATACTCAGATAATTGATGATATTTTTAATGAAATAGTAGATACATATGACTTCTTTAATGGGAATTATAGGAAAAATTATTTGAATTAGCTTAAATACCCATCCAATACAGTAAAAATTCTGCTAAAGCTAATAATATAGAATATGTGATTGATTAAATATTGTGGGTGTAATTCAACGCTGGTCGGGACATTCGTCGGCCCATGAGTTAGTTTCACAGTATAATATTATTGATAGGTAATAAAGAAATATATAAAATTAAAATAAATGTGAGTGATACTATTTTTTCCTTTATCTCTATCGCAGCATATTAAATTTGACTTGATACTAAAAAATGTTTAAGTAATTATTTCATTTACAAAATTTGAATGAAGTTTCATATATATCTGTAGCAAATTTCTCAATAGTGGCAAAGTTTTAGAAGTCAATTATGGTTCTTTTATTAAAAAAGGAAAACAAAAAACCTTTAATTGAAATTTAAATATACACAGAACAGTGAAGTGTATATAGACTGCCAATTCTTTTTAACACATGTATGCGGATAATGTTCATTTTAAACCAAATGGTTTTAATGAATAAGCACTGTAATTGAAATTGTATTTGTAACAGAGAACTTCATATGTCTAGTTTTTTTTGTAAAATAAATTTAACTTCTTAAATAGATAATGCATTTAAAATTGTATTTCTAACAAAAAACTATATATTGTTTAACTAATTATTCTTCCTAAACATATACCTAACTTATTTAACTCCCTGTATCTCGAAAACAACTGATTTCAAATATTCGATTCAATCAGGTTTTTTTTTTCTAAATGATTCAATGAATCAGTTCTGCAAGCTATATAATATAGGTAGGTATATTGTCAGTTTTTAAAACCAGAAAGTTTCTTGATAGTAGGTACATGTTTCCTCCATAGAAGTAAATTCATATACTATAAGATATTTACAATTTTCTTCAGAAAACGTTTCATGAAATTAAAACCCTTTTTTCTGGTATTTTAAGTTTATCCTCATCTAGGTGGATGCAACGGGATGTTAAGAACTAATTACAGGTAATTTACACACGTGATCTATCAGTCATTTAATTATTTGAAACTAACTAGAGAGATACGGAAGGAAATTGACTTCCACTAAGCTATCTACTTTCAGCTGATTACTATTCGGGATCGAGAATTTATTGCCTAGTAATTCATTGCAAGTTTGTTTTATAAATGAAGTAGGGAATTTGGAACTCTACTTAAACAATTTCTTCGCATCGCCATCTCTTTAAAAATGTTTTGTTGCCATTAGTGACAGTCAACGTTTAAGAAAATAGGTGATTTTCATTTAAATTTAAAAAATGATAAATTATGTTAAATATATATATATCGATCTGAGAATAAACAATTTCAGATAGATCATTTTAATGATGTGTGCTTTTTATTTTTGCATATGGTACGTAATTAATAAACCAAATATTAAACGGGGTTATTCACTAGTCTCTTTACAAACTTTTGCAATGAAAAGCCAATTTAATTTCATAAAGAAATTTTCATTGAAATGTAGGTTCTATTTTTTTGTGTCAGAATATGCACGGAAGAAGTCTAATTTCTATTTAAGTATAATAATATACATAAAATATTAAACTTAATTCAAGTATACAGTATGCGCCAAAAGTATGGAATAAATTCAATAAAAACGAAATAATTATTTTTTGGGAAAAATCCTCGAACAGGTTGATTTTTAATTTAAAAAATACATATTTTAGCGTAAAATGAGATTTTCAAATGTCATTTGTTTTCGAGTAATAATCATGGATTTTTTTTTAAATGGCAATACCATATTTTTTTCCTTGATTCTGAAAGATCGTTTAATTCTCTATCAGACAGTACTAAAATTTTGCCCTGTTGTTAGAAAACGTAAATTTTATCCATAAAAAAAGTAACAATTCTGAGGTATGTAAAATAAAATACAATTGATTAAATTTTATACTTAAATTAAATGTTCGAATTGCCATCCACCAACTTCTTGACAATGCGCAAGTCTGTGAAGAAATTCTTCTTGCAAATTATGAATGATTTCTGGGGTAACTCTGCGTATTTCGTCCCGAATGCGATTTTGAAGTTCTTCTAAATTACGTGGTTTATTAATGTACACTTTTGACTTCAAGTATCCCCATAAAAAATAGTCAAGAGGTGTAAGATCTGGCGATCTTGCAGGCCATTCTATCGGTCCGCGTCTGCCGATCCACCTCCCAGGAAAACAGTTGTCCAAAAAATCTCGTACAGGGCGCGCATAGTGCGGAGGTGCACCGTCTTGCTGAAACCATATGGTATCGTCAGGAATGTCAGGTTCATTATCGTTAGGAAAAATTACTGCAAGGGCTGGAACAAGGTCATTTTCTAGAAACTATTCTAAATATCTTTGTCTTGTAAGGGTTCCTTCAACGAAGAAAGACCCTAATATTCTGTCGTCAACTATTCCAGCCCACACATTTAATTTCTGAGGGTGTTGGGTATGTGCCTCTGCCATGCAATGAGGATTTTCCCGACTCCAATATCTGCAAGTTTGACGGTTTACTGTACCATTCAGACAAAATGTGGCCTCATCTGAAAAAAGTATTTGCCGGTGTAAATTTCTATTTCCTTGACATAAATTCATTAGAATTTCGCAAAAGTGTAAGCGGCGATCGGGATCATCTTCATTGAGTTCCTGCACAAGTTGAATTTTGTAGGGATGATATTTTTCCTTCCTCAAGATACGTAGCACTGTGCCCTGACTAGTGTCATTGTTTAATGCAACCAATCGTGAAGAATTATGAGGATTATCCACCATACTTATCAAAATGTTCTGTTCTGAGGGGTAAACTACCTCCCTTGAGAAAAATTTGTCTTATCTAAAAAAATAAAATTAACTAATTTTCAGACTTATAGCTTAGGTAGATACACAACATTTGTGCACTGTGCGTTCTGTCTGTTTTCTTCTAATTCGTAATCGTAATACGCATTATGAGTGCCGAGCTCAAAATATGCTAAAAACAAGCCTCATAGCCTCGAGCCGTTCTCATTGTAGTATGTTGCGCGCATGCGTTGCTATTCAAATTGACTCTATTTACAGCAAAAACAGATCTTTTGATAACATACCCTGCCGAATATTTTATTTTTTTATTATATTCTATTGCAGTTACATGTTGCATAACGTCGCTCAGGTTCCCTTCTATCGGATAAGTCGTCGGTTGATTCGTCTCCAATGGTATACTGAGGAGAGCTAATAAGCTCAAAAGCGGTATACGTCTGGCGTGCCACTAATGAATAACTGATATTTTCCTATGTCTTTCTTTCTTTATACAATAAATAATTAAATACAACTAAGTGAGTAGTATTTAATAATTCGTTATATAGTCAAGGTAACAACTTTATTCATGAAATTCTATGGCCAGTTGAATTCACATAGCAATAAATCGGCTTTACACGTTATTATTTTGGAAGTAGTAAAATAATATAGTGTAAAATTGTACGTTTTATTTGTAAAAATATTGAAAGCGTAAAAATATTTACAAAAATCTTAAAGGGTAAAATCTAAAATTTATTTTAGTCACCTATTTATGCTTTTAAATATACCTATACTGTCGTCCTTGATAAATTTATCTGATGATGTAGTTCTAGTAGTTGGATAAAATGTGGCTGTAAATCTTTATATAAATAACTTTTTTATTTATACTAATGCATTTGAAAATGACCCCATTTCAAGCAAATTCTCAACATTGTTTTAATAGATGGACTTATTTTTTATTACAAAACACTTTTAATTGCCATTACCACTCTTTCCATTAAAATTTAGCGACGACCTTACTGATTTAACAGCCCTAGTATATAAAGAGCCTTATGAACAGTGCAGATAATTCAGTAGGATAGTATTTATATCACAAACACATTTTTCTCGAATTAATACTAGACAGTGTACTTTTTATGACCTATAGTTTGAAAACATACACCACATATACTTTTATCAGATTTTAGCATATTCACATTGAGATTTACACTATTACAGGTAAATTCTACCAAACATTTGTTACATTACTCAAGCATCTTTGCAAAATTTACCAAATCGCGATTGCATAAATTTTATCCTTTTTTCGCGCGGATTTTCCTCGATCAAAAATGTTGTAAATTTTGTGTAAAATTTTACCCACCTTTTTTGCTGTGCAATTTTTCAAGAAAAGGTATTTGCATAATGATTCAACAGAGCTTTAGTGTAAACGTTTGCAAATACAAACAACACGTTACTTATAAATATATTTAAAAAGCATTTGAATGCAGAGAGGCAGATACTATTACTTTTAGAGAACCACTTTTTTAAATTCCGGAAAATATATATTGGTCGGTGGTTGAGCGGTTTAAGGCGTCCTTACTTGAATCGTATTTGCCAGTCACCGCAGGTTCGAATCCTGCGACCGGTGGACCTTAGATCAGCTACAATTGTGGAGAGTATTGGCACCCTCTATGCAGGATAGTAGGAAGGAAGAACGTTGGTTTAGACCAATGTAAGAGATTGAGGCCGCTTGGCGTTTGACCACCCCCCCTAATTAATGAGGTTTTCCAGGTTCCCTCATTCCTGCACTGAATGGTAGTTAGGGTCTACCAAATGTGACCTGCTTAATAATAATATAACGCCTCCTCTTCCGCACAAATCTTCCGACTTTTGGGCTAATCCTCGTGATTAGAATGAGGGGTAAATATATTATTATTTTTACCGTTATTATAATTACTAAAAACATATTTTTTTCTAGATTTCAATTTAATGACTGCATTATACTTATGAAATCACCCTATATAAAAAATACGATTTTTTTATAGCAAAAATTTCTTGTAAGAGTAATAAATCGATTACAAGAATTTAAATGGGCTACTATACATTATCAAGATGTTCCTTATTTATTATCATAATTTTGGGCTACTTACTTTATTTTTAGATTTGAATATGAATCAGAACCTTGCTTGCTTTGCGGCTTGCGCTCTTATTTATTTGAACAGGAGGTATCTATATGACGTTATTGTTTATAAATACGAGTTTAATAGATTTAAATGTGATGATGTTTATAAAACAACGCTTTCCCAATATATATCTCTCTCTTTCCAAATAATTGCAGTGAATGTGAACTTGCATTTGATCTTAATAAATATCTAAGTTTTATATAAATAAATTCATTGCACTATGACGTCAATTTTCAACGTTTCGTTTTTAATTCAAGTTAAATTATTTTGATATATATGTATTCTTACTATTTGTTTATAAATATTCTTCATCTTTATGTAACAGTGTCCTTGACCTTGCACACAAGTCCTTAAGTATTGGTTCGAGAGTTTTTTAAGATTAAAAATTTAAATCTAATCACAGTTCTCATAGTAATTATTTAGTTTTCCTATTTAATGCTTGTTGTTTGGTCTTTTTATATATATATATATATTTTAATTTTTAGACTGAAAAAATTTTTAAAAATTGTTTATAAAAGATAAGTAAGATATATGTAGGCACTGCCCCCTCACGGGTTTGCTTCAAATTTTCTGTAGAAGTAAGAAGAATAATGTAAGTTTAAATTTCCCAGAAGGTTATGGCTAAAAAAGATTTTTTGTTGGGTTACGGGGGTTTTATGAAAAATTAAAAATATTTGTTCTGCAGCCGTCACAAAACTATGACATTTTTTGAGCTAGGAGACTGTAAAGCCGACATTTTCCTTGAGAAAAAAAAAAAAAAGTCGTGGCAACAAAAGTATTTACTTTTAATCCTACAAGCTAAATTTGAGATTATTAATCCTTAGATTAAATTAAATTAAATAGTAAAATGAAAGATGTTAATCAAGTTTTAATTTATAAAAGTTTATTCAATAACACAGCCCCACAAAAAAAAAGTTCGTACACAAGAGAGTGACATATGTATTCCCATGTATTTTTCGACGCATAATCCGATCCTGAGCTCAGAATTGCCACACGTCTGGACATGCGGTTCCCGGGATAAGGTGATGTCGACGCTGAATTTTGGAGCTAAAGCCGGATTTGTGCTCGAAAAGTTTATGGCCAACTGAAATTCCGGGTTTGGGTCCGGGAAAATGATCCCTTGGGGCGGGAAAATCCTGTTTTGGACGTCCCGGTCGCGACTGTGGTATTTTCGTGTGTTTTTCAATTCTGGACCTGAGACTGGGTGTGAAAAGTTTTTGGTCAGCTGAAATTCCCAGTTTGGGTCCGGGAAAATGGCCCATTGGGGCCGGAAAATCATATTTCGGACGTACCAGTCGCAAAAGTGGGATTTTCATGTATTTTTCAATCCTGGTCCTTAGAGTATGCTCCAAAAGTTTTTGGACAGCTGAAATTCCCAGTTTGGGTCCGGGAAAATGGCCCATTGGGGCCGGAAAATCATATTTCGGATGTACCAATCGCAACAGTGGAATTTTTAGATTCCAATCGACGAAAGGCATTTCAAACACAGTATGAGTCCCGGAATTTAAAAGTACATGAAAATACCAATGTCTCAACTGAGACGCACAAAACACGATTTTCCGGCCCCTAAGGGTCATTTTCCCGGTCCCGAACAGGGAATTTCACATGACCATAAACCTGTCAAGCACAGTCTAAGCTACAGGAATTAGTACATAAAAATCCCACTGTTGCGATTGGTACGTCCGAAATATGATTTTCCGGTCTCAATGGGCCATTTTCCCGGACCCAAACTGGGAATTTCAGCTGTACAAAAACTTTTTGAGCATACTCTAAGGACCAGGATTGAAAAATACATGAAAATCCCACTTTTGCGACTGGTACGTCCGAAATATGATTTTCCGGCCCCAATGGGCCATTTTCCCGGACCCAAACTGGGAATTTCAGCTGACCAAAAGCTTTTCACACCCAGTCTCAGGTCCAGAATTGAAAAACACACGAAAATACCACAGTTGCGACCGGGACGTCCAAAACAGGATTTTTGCGCCCCAAGGCGTCATTTTCCCGGACCCAAACCCGGAATTTCAGTGGTCATAAACTTTTCAAGCACAAATCCGGCTTTACCTCCAAAATTCAGCGTCGACTTCGCTTTATAACGGGAGCAGCATTTCAGGCCATTTTCGGCCCCTGGAGCCAATTCCAGACATGTAGGCCCAATTCTGAGCTCAGGATCGGATTCAGCGTCGAAAAATACATGGGAATACATATGTCACTCTCTTGTGTATGAACTTTTTTTTTGTGGGGCTGTGTAATCTGTTCAATAATATTTTGTTTATCCACATTGTTATTAAATACATAGTTTCAACAAGTATTAAAATTAAATAAACCACTGAAACTGCTACTACCCTCATTCTTGGAGCAATTTTCAAAGTAGTCCAATAAGTATGTTTTCATTACTAGTTATATTATTTTCAGATGTTGTGAAATCGAAAATGATAACGGTGCTTGGTTTATCATTACCACTAACAATTTTCAGTATTCCTTTCGCAATATTTTCTTTATTCGAAAGCAAGTCTTCAATGTAGCCTTCCACCACAGTGCTCGATCTCTATCTTCCGTGTGTTTTAAGACAAGTGAGATTACCACCGCCGTCAACTAAAAGGGTGGCAGCCATTTGTCGTAATGGGTGTCCACTGTGCTTTTTCCAGTTGTTCAGCTTAAAAAATTTTGCCACTTTTTGCGAGACGGCACTGATCTTATGAATACATTTTAAATTAAAAAAAATAACAATAAAAAAACACTACTGCCTAATCTATAAATTGAGTGGCATTGACAGAAATAATGTGGTATTGTAGTGACAGCTGTCTATTTCTACTCCTACTACTTTGGTAAAAATAATTTTCTAATTTAATTCCAGCCGATTCTCAAAAACTTATATCGTCTGTTTCTGGAAAACGGTTGAGTTTATCGATTTGTAATAGTTTTTCTTTTTCTATTTAGAATTGAAAATAGTTCAATAGTTAATCAAAAAATTCAAAACTTAAAAATACAAAAAGTTAGACATAGTTTTACATCGACAGTATGGCGCCCCCTAGTCGTGACCTGAACAATGTTTGCATATTTGTAATTGATACCTCAAAAAACATAAGACTAAAAATTTTCAAAGCAATCGGTCCATACGTTCCTAAAATATAGCAAAAAATTCGAAAACATATTTGCAACTTTAACACTCTGTAGAATGAAAAGGAGCAACAATTGAATAAGGCATGTTGGGTTCAATCGCTATCAATCTGTCCTTAAGCTATGTGCCATTATTAATGACTCACCCTGCATATACAGGGTGTTCAGTAATGAATGGGCCAAACTTCAGACGTAGATGATTTGGATTAAAATAAGCTGAATTAACTCAACTTACCTTAATCCAAAAGTTGATACTAACGGGTGTCAAAGTTGAAAAAAATAAATCACATTTTCTTTATTATTTTTCGATCGCATCGACCGTATTTTATGAAATTTGGTATAGGGGGGTTTCTTGGGACTAGAAATTCGAATATGTCGACGATTTTGGTGTATCTGCTAGAGGGCGATGGTTTGACCCCTTTCAATAGCTTCGACTTTTTTGTGCTACACTGCATCTCATTTTGGACTGGAAAAATTTTCTTCTCTATATGTTCTAGTTAAAAAGGATACACCTTGTTGATGTTGCTAGAACCAATGGTTTCTGAGAAAAACTCATCTAAATCTCATGATGTATGCAATTTATCTATAAATAAAGTCAAATTGTTGCATAAGTAATGGGCCATAATGTAACAGCATAATACTGCGACCAAAATAAGTCGATGTACTTTAGCTTATCCTAAAAAATCCAAAAATCCACCAAAATCAATAATAACAAAGATACAAGGTGTCAAAATTGAAGAAGTAAATCACATTTTCTTTCTTATTTTTCGATCGCTTGAAGTAAATCGACTGATGATCGATGTTCACATATGTTTTCTATTTTTGTTATCAAATCATAGAAATTATGTGTTTATTTGAAAACTGCCTTTTTGTTTCTAATGATATTTTCTGGATAAACATTTGTGCAGATAAACATCACTTAAAATAATTGATTTTCAGCCAAGAAACATAGCAGTATTCATTTTTGAACCATAAAACTTCTTGAGGTCAACGTATTAACTGTTTTATTTTATTATTATTTTTTTTATAAGAAATTACAACCTAATTAAATCCAAATTTGTCGAAAAAATGACAAAACTTTGTTATTTGCTATATTCTATGATTTGAATATTTTTAAATTATAAAAAGAATATAAATATTTATATGAAAATAAACTAGTATTGTCCATTTTGGACCAGGAATATGCAAATTTGGGACTAAGACATATTATTATATGGCAAATATTTGTCTAAGGTTGTTTTACTTATATACAAGGTGGGTAACAAATACTTTAGCTAAAATTGATTTTTTTTATTATACGAGGAGCATTAAATCAAAAAGCAATTTTGACGCTGTCAAATGTGGTGAATCGTGAATCGCATAATATTATTCGAATCAAAAAGTAATATTTCATATGTAAAAATAGCTCCATAAAATTATGTTTGAATCAAAACGCAAGTCACAATTTTTGATGGTTGTTTGAAAATTCATTATTATTTGTGTTCGAAACATAACGCTGTTTTTGATATGATATACTATATACCATATTCAAAAGATTACTGCATACTGTAATATTTAAATATATCCAGCTAATTAAACAATAAGAAAACCCAGAAAATTGTATGAAAATAAAGAAAATCATACTTCAAAGAACAATTAAAAATTTAAAAAGTAAAGACATTGAATCTCGCGGTAGCAGAGTTACCTCTAACCGCTATTCGCTAAACCATGTCGTACTAAAAAACCACAGACACGAAGCATTCTTCATGGCAGAAGCCCAGAAACTATTGAAAGCTCTATCGCGAGACGGCGATAACGATATATTGCAAACACGGAATTCTAGGAAACAACTACTCTGCGGGCTAATACCCCGACTAACATTGAATTACACCTGAAAAACCTCTAGCAACAGCTGAAGTCATTCGTCGGAGACCCACCAGACATATACTGGTTCGAGCTTATTAGCTCTCATGAGTATGCCAGTGAGGTGACCCACAAATAATTTTAGCTATTTTTAAGTCTGTCTAACCCGGCAGTAGGTATAATTTAATTCTGGTCGAGGCATTAGCCCGCAGAGTAGTTGTTTCCTGGAATTCCATGTTTTCAACATTGAATATCGTCTAAATAAATACCACAAAGAAAATTGGTGGGATATAGACATAATGCAATGGTAAAAAAATTAATGAATAACGAAACATACACTGTAAAAAATAATTACAGTTAAAATAGATGGCAATTTATTTACCACTCATTATTGCTGTAATTTTCTTATCGATTGTGACTTTACAAATAAAATGTAAAATTACGTTGTAAATTTATTTTGTGGTGTAATTTTAGGTTTTGCAAATGTAATATTACTTTGCGATTTTACAATACAAAAAGTATTTTTACAATGTAACTTCTACAATTACTTGTAAAATTGCAAAGTAACTTTACAGGCAGTTGTATAGTTACATTGTAATAATACATTTTATATTATTACAACAATGTAGTATGTTTTTTTATTTATTGTACAGGATGGTCCAATTTGGGCACTTAGGTATAGAACGTTTCTTCTATTTTTCGAAAAGACAGGAAAAAGTAGCGAGAATCACATTTCGATATATTGATTTGTTTAAGAGATACATACATGATATTTTTAAATGTTGGTCGTTTTCTGTGGTAACTTTTCTACTTATTATATTAATATGTATACATTGTAAAGACATTTTTTCTCTATGTGTAGTATCTAGTGGCTTGAGGAATATTTTTTATAACTTCTAGTTTTCCGCTGCTATAACAAACATGTATATGTTTTACTGAAACATCATACGTACGTAATATGGGGCATCATAGAAAAGGCCTAAAATTTAAAAAATGCTACATCAAAACTAATCACGATATCAAAATGAAATTTCCGTTATTCAATTTTTCTCAAAAATATTCCCGTGACATTTGGACTATCTTTTCGGAGAATAAAAGAAACCTCCTAAAAGTGTCGAAACTGACCTAACCCGTACACAGGACATCTTGTTTACAACATTCGAATTCACTAACAGTGCTTTGACATACCTAGATACATAAAAAATATCTGAATAGCAATTAATTTATAACTAATAGATTAATATGCCTACATGAGAAAAATTTAAATATCGTAAGGAATTAACGATTGTTACTTACCTTAAGTAACATATCAGGCTTTTCCGTGAGTTTCTCAATAGTATCACTGCATCAGAATGTTATTTCAAAAGAAAAATGTACTCATATTAAGTAACCTAATTAATATGAATGTCAGTTGCTGCTAATGTTAACAAACACCCTTAAAATTTTTTGACAAATTGTTGCACAAAACTGTACTTTTCCTAACTGATTATATAAATAGCTATTTTGTACTGCGATTACGGCTCAGTTAGCTAATTAGTAGTTACAGCTTTATTATATCTTCAATATATTAACTGCCCTTTGCTTCTTTTTTTAGCTTAGAAATACATGTACATACAGGTACTGAAGTAATAAAATATTATGGTTTTACGGCAATGTTTTATTCAAATTTGGTACCTGCACATTTAGGTTATTTGTACAAAACAAAACACTTAGCGTTATACAAAACATATAACAATGTAAAAATATATTCATAGAACTAAAGTTAACATTTTATAATATGCAAACGAAATCTTATACTAACTATTACAAAGTAATATTAATTATATAAATGTGCATAAATAAGTAGGTACCCAGAACTTAAATCATGCTAAACCTCCAGAAGCCCCAGTTCTTCAAATATGTATAAAATATTATTCCAATAGAAAATAATATATTTTTATATATTATGTAAGATGAACAAAACAACAGTGGCTATTTTTGTAGATGCAGTGTTTCTTTGTTTCAATAACTATGTATAACTTACATACCTATTGCTTCTCAATTTCCTTGAGGTTATGTTTAAACAAGCACTAGACAATAACTATTTATAGTACTAAAAACAGTCACTTGCCACTCTAGATATGTTTATATTGCTAGTCACTACTCACTAAATTAATTGTGTAAGTACCTAGGTCCTAGGTACACGCTGCATTCATCGAAATGAAGCAAGAAATAATGAAGGCGTCACCACCCAACGCTCTCAACGGTTAGTGGTATAGTGCGTTTTAAAATTAGTAGTACCTGCACACACACATTAGGCATATTTTTACAGTCAATTATATAGTAAATTTGGTATTTTCAGTAATTTTACAATGTAAAAATGGATTTCACATTGTTAATTGTAAATGTATTACAATATATTCTATAAATGTACAAATTATATTATAATTACATAAGAAGTTTACGGTTTTATTGTATATTGACAGTTTTCTTGTAAAATTACAAGTGTCAGTGTAATATCATCATTATTCTTAGAATTATTTTCAGACAATTATAAGGATATTCTTACAAAGTAAATTTGTAAAGTTACTGGCCTTTTTTTCAGTGTAGTATAGAAAACAGAAAAGGTGACAGTGACAATGAAGTTGAAGAGTGAAGAATATTGTAACTGCATGGAAGAAGATTTAAGATTAGAAATTAGATTTAGAAAGAAACGTTAAAAAAAGTATTTTTTATTTATTAAATAAACAGTGTGCATATTATTGTTTGTGGAAATAATAAAGATTTTTTTATTCCCTGATATTTTAACATTAAATTATTTTAAGAGTATTTTCAAAAAATTGCTTAAAAATGCAGTTATGCCAATTTACCTCAACTTTTTTAAAGGAAACTTTAACTGAATATTGAAATATCTATTAGGTAATCTTAATCTTATACATAATACAAAGGCATTCGTCTCACGGGATCCTCTTAAATAAGCTAAAATATTACAATTTTGATGACAATAGTGTGTCTCTTATTGAGTCTTACCTATCCAACATAACTCAGTATGGAGTTCCACAAGGATCAGTATTGAACCCTATTCTATTTCTTATCTACATTAATGATTTCCCAAATTGTGACATAACTAGCGATTTTATTTTATTCGCTGATGATACCACGGCTTTAAACTCTAATAACGATTTACAAAAAAACTCGCAGAGGATTCCGTGAATGCGCAGTTGCTGATAGAGGACTGGTTTATTACCAACAGATTAAATTTAAATGTTGACAAAACTCAATCTTTGCTCTTTACACTTTGCCATATCAATACTACAGATAACTCAAACGATGTTAAATTTCTTGAAGTTCACCTCGACACTAAATTAAGCTGGGAAAGTCGTATCAACGATTTATCTACACGTTTATCTAAGAATATATTTCTACTACGTAATTTGAATCGTGTAGTCTCTAAGCTTGTGCTTATGTCCGCATATTATGGTACTTTTCATGCCACCATGACCATTCTCCATTCTTCTCACAGTGAAAAATTTTTTAGTTTACAACTTAAATGTATAAGAATAATTGCTGGAATAAAGTACAGAGAAGATTGTCGTGAGCATTTCAAACAGCTAAATGTTCTTACACTGCCGTCGATATACATTCTTGAATGTCTCATTTACATTAAAAATAATGAATATAGATTTGCTCGACAGGAAACTTTTCATTCTCACCATACTAGAGAAAGACATAATATCAGGCCAAACTTTTTTCGATTAGCGAAATCCAGAGATGGCACAAATTATTTTTGTATTCAATTCTTTAATAAACTTCCAACCGAGATTCAGTCACTAGATTTAAATTGTTTTAAGTTCAGAATTAAAAAATATCTCAAATAGAAAGCGTTTTATGATTTTAACGAGTTCTTTGCCGACCAGTTTTAAATATGTAATTGTTTTTTTATGTTTTTAATTTTAACTTATTTGATATTTTGTAATTTTATATTATGTCATTTTTATAATGTTCAATGTTCTTTTACTTGTTGTGAATTTTATTTTAATGTTTATATGTATCTTCCATGCTTCCCCTTTTTTTTTAACTTGTGTAAACATTTTATTATGTATGGACACCAATAAATGATTTGAGTTGATTTGATTTGATAGTTTATAATTTTTTTCCTTAGAAATCATAAAAATTTAATAACTAGGTTGCAGTAAGGTATGTTAATTTCTAAGAAAACTGCGTTTTGATTTAGATCTCCTCCTAGCTTTTCAAATTATTACCAGTAATAATTTGGAATTTTAATTTTATTTCTTGCATGTGGTTAAATCAAAATCCTAAAAATACTTCTAATAAGACATTTGTTAAAATAGCAATACGAAATGGGAACATAAAAAGCAAATAAAACATAATATGCGCAACCCGTAACTTTTATTTTTTATATGATTGTAAAATAAATCGTGAATGAAATAAAAGTTATAGGACGTAATTTGCTGGAATACGATCTTATCGATCACAGTATCAGACAGCCGGTTGAATTTAAAGTTAATTGAAAATTTCAAATGTCTGCCATTTTAGTAAATTGGTGAAACGAGCACATGGGTAATATGTTTCTTAAATAATTTATGGAATGAAGTAGTACTACTACTACTTATCTCACTATTAATGGTTACGACTTTACAAATACTTTTATTTTTTGTTACCTTTACACAAGATCATAAATATTTTTTTATTTTATTGTAAACTTATTTAACCTAATTCATATAAATTTTCCTACAATCATATCAATTAAGGTATCTACACGGAACGAATGAAAGAAAACTACACTAATATACTATATAATATTAATACACTTATTCCAACGCTAGCTTAGTTTCACTATTCCTCAAGTATAATAATACTTTATTGAAAGATCACGTAATTCTTGTATAATATAATAATTATATATTATTTATTTAAGAATACAAATTACTTGAAATTTTATTTAGATAATATGAATTACTTGAGTCAACAATTGTTATTCTCGAAATTATGTTCTCTTTATTTGAATCATTAGGTAACTTGAAAGAATTGCTACAAATATTTGAAATAATATTAAATAATTGCGAGTTAAGTAAACAATGACATTGCATTGGGTCGGTCAGTGGTCGCGCGGTTTAAGGCGTCAGTACTTGAATCGAGGTGACTAGATCGGTGTTGGTTCAAGCCCAGCTACCGGTAGACCGTATATAAGCTATATTCGTGGAGAGGTTTGGCGCCCTCTCTGCGGGTATGGTAGGGTGGAAGAATGTTGGCTTGGGTCAATGTGAGAGATTGATACCGGTTGATATTTGACTACCCCCCTAATTAATGAGGTTTTCCAGGTTTCCCTCATTCATGCACTGAATAGTGGTTAGGGCCTACCAACGTAAGTCGTTCCTGGGCGCAAATGCGGCCTGTTTAATAATAATATACCGCCCCCTCTCCCGCACAATTATTATTATTATTATTATTATTATTATTATATTATTATTATTATTAAATACTGCTCACTCAGTAGTATTTAATTATTTATATAATAATATTTGACATAATTGATTATTATTCTTGACTAAATTAGATAATTATTTTGGTTTCTCTCGCAACTTATTAAATCTTATAAGCTTTTATCTTTCCAACAGAGGTCTACATGTTACCGTGGTTTCAAGTCTACTGAAGTACGAGCCACTTCGGGGGTCCCTCAAGTATCTAATTTGTGACCCTTATTCGTTAGCCCAATCATTAATGACATCATTAATAACTTAACTGTGCCCTGTCTGATGTAAGCAGATGATCTGAACATTTTTAGTGCACTTAAGAACTCTGATGATGCTGCTGAACTTTTAATACAATCTTCACTTCATTTCATTATAGAGAATAGTAAACAGTTTCTAAATACTAACACTTTGAAAATTTTGTATTCTACTTTTGTCAGGTGCAATTGTGAATATGCATCAATTGTTGAGTGTCCTAATTATGGTGTACATGTGGATGGCCTTGAAAATGTACAGCGTAAATTCTTAAAATGTGTTAGTTTTAAAGCCGATGGATAATGTCCTTCAGTTTGGTTCCTTCAATTAGAAATACTATATAGATTTGTTCTTGAAACTTTGGAAAATCAATGTAAAAAGGCTTATTTAATTTGTTTAGATAATGTCGTTGACTGCAGTGCCATCTTGCGAATGTTGGGCTTTCATTATTACCACCTGTTAGGAAACACTTTCCACATAATATGTGTATGTATGTACATTTATATAATGCAGTTATCTTGCCAGTAGATTTTATGAATTGTAATATTTTATCTGTGGTCGGTCGGTGGTCGCGCGGTTTAAGGCGTCAGTACTTGAATCGAGGTGACTAGATCCGTGTTGGTTCGAGCCCAGCTGCCGGTAGACCGTATATAAGCTATATTCGTGGAGAGGTTTGGCGCCCTCTCTGCAAGTATGGTAGGGTGGAAGAATGTTGGCTTGGGTCAATGTGAGAGATTGATATCGGTTGATATTTGACTACCCCCCTAATTAATGAGATTTTCCAGGTTTCCCTCATTCCTGCACTGAATAGTGGTTAGGGCCTACCAACGTAAGTCGTTCCTGGGCGCAAATGCGGCCTGCTTAATAATAATATGCCGCCCCCTCTCCCGCACAAGTCTCCGACTTCTGGGCTAATCCCTGTGATTAGAATGAGGGGTAGAGATATTATTATCTATGAAAAAACTTGTTTTGTAATTATTGTTATCTTTGTATAAATAGTTAGTTGATTATTTCTCATATTTGTCACATGTGTGTCATGTCGAAGTGTTGTATAATTTGCTTTATGTTGTTTTCCTATTCTCTAACTAGGTCTTTGCATAGTATAAATAAATAAGGAAAGAAAAACTTATAGCAAACTCTGCCAAAGTCATTCCTTAGCGGTGCACCAGATACATACCGCTTTTGAGCTTCTTAGCTCTCCTTAATATGCCAAAGGAGGCGAGACAACTGACGACTTATATACGACAGCAGGGAACCTGAGTAGATGTGATGCAACATATAACTACATCTTGTGGCAACATGCTGAACCTGGCGGTCCACCTGCTCACACTTAATACAATTTGTAGTAAATAATACTACAATTAACTGTGTCTCTATAGGTTTGATAATGATTAATTTGCACTATAGCAGCATTTTAAATTTTGGAGTATGACATGCTTGTTTCAGTCTCCAATAGAGATTTAATAAAATTTCTACTCAGAACTTCCAGAAGTTCAAAAACTGTTTTGAGATAGTGCCATTTCTATTGCAAAAGCATGTACACATATATTTTATTACTGAATTAATGCATATACACTTGAATGAAGTTTAAAATTTATATTATACTTTAACAGAAATTAGATATTTTCCCGTGTAAGACTACGCATATTTACAGTTACAACAAAATGTAATATTTTTTTCTGATGAAACTATTAACGCTATTGAGGGTTTTAGTTGCTTCAGAATGGTCTAATGTTATTGTCGTGATAAGTACAGGCATATAAATAAGTAAATGTGGATGATATTTGTAATTAAATATTAAGTACATACTCTTAAGGCCTCCTATCCTACTACATACCTACTAGAATTTCTAAATTTATATGAACAACACATAGAAAAATATGTTTACTGAGAAGCAAAGGCCATATGCCACTACAAACGTGCCCACTAAAATTTTAATCAATTTAAAAGGTCACAAGAGTCTCATTAGGTCTGTTTACAGTAAATAAACAAATAAATCAGGATACCCCTTTAATAAAACACCAGCTGAAAAGAATTAACTCATTTATGTATGTTTCTTTCGTAATTATATAACAAAAATACTGGTCAAACAAACTTATCGACAAGTATTGGAGGAACTAAAAGAATTTCGGCCGGAAAATTGTAAATAGGATTATAAATATGTCTATGATTTGAAGCTTTCAAAACAACTATGTGGTGATATGGTACATTTTTATATTTATTTTTAATCTAGATTGCTCGGCCCATACTTTAAAAATAAATATGTCTGCATTTTATGTTTGACAGTAATATACACACATCCAGATTTCTTTCAAGAAATATAGTTAATTTGAATCTTAAAATAATCAAGAAATGAAAGATTGAAGATGTTTCATGAGAAATTTTTAAATTTCAGTATTATGAAATAAATAATTTTAATAATACATCAGTCCTATAGACCGATACATATAAAATTTGAAAAAAAAAACAGGAAATTTCTAAATTTCAAATTCAATTTGATTTTGTTTATCCTAGCTAGCATATTTTTTTCCCTAGACTTTTTTATCTGTGTAGGCAGTCATGCCAGTCAAAAGTTTGAATGTTGTTTTTTTAAAATAAAATTGCGTTTATACAATAATCTATAATGTAAAATATACAGCAAAAAAAGACGGGTAAATTTTATATGAAATTTTCATCATTTTTGGGCCAGGTAACCCACACGGAAAATAGTAAATTGTATAGTATATGTTAAAATCGGTGTAAATCAATTACTATATGTGGTCTAGATTTTCAAACTATAGACATTAAAAACAGTTATAGAACTATTAAATCTATGACATTAATATCATCGCTAGGTTTTATTGTAATATAATTGTTTTCCAGCACTTTGTAGTGAAACAAAATAAAACCATCTATAAAAACAATTTCCTGGAAATTAAGGACATTATCCAATACATTATATTGTAAGTGTAAATAAAAAAAAGTTTCTATAAAGATAGCCACCGGGTAAATCTATCAAGGACAACAATATAGGTTGTATTTAAAAACGTATGCACTTAAGATTTTTTTTTTAATTTGACCTCTTCCTACTACAGGGAAATACGCAACAGGCCAAGCATTTATTATCACACAATAAATTATACAATTTATTTTAACCGTTAACATTATGAAAACTAGTTCTCGTATGAAGAGTGACTGTAATATGTGTTCACTAAGTAGTCGCGTGATCGTATCTCGCATGTGTATTGATTAACAAATGGCGGTTATAGCTGGGAAGGGAATAGGGTTTACCCGTTCTTGTTTAAATTTTAGTCTCGATTTGGTAAATTTCTTATGTTGGTGTAAATTTTATCAAATAGTTAAAATTCAAGATTTTACCCCTTAAGATTTTGTAAATGTTTTTTACACTTTCAACATTTTTACAAATAAATCGTGTAAATAGCAGCGTGTAATTTCGATTTCTTGCTGTTTATACCAAGTGGTAATATCTAATCTTTAAATACAATGTGGATACTTCAAAGAAATTTAAAATTCAATTCAATTAACCATTGTATCAAATACAGGATAATTTAATTCGTTAGTCTCTTTACAAATGTTGGCAATACAAGTAGATTTCAATTCATAAAGAAATGTTCATATAAACCCGAATACCATCCTTCTTTCACCAGAAATTATAGCTCTTTTAAAATAGTTGTCTAAACACTAGTAATTCTTCTGAATATAGAACTGACAATGACGAACTAAACGCCCTTACACGAGCAGTAAATTCGTATTGCTTTCAATATAAGTTTCAGCATCTTCTGCAATAACTGACTACGATCATTTATTTCCACAATATATACATGTTGCTTAAAATGACTCCATAAACAAAAATTTCAAGGATGCAAGTCGTATGATCTAAGTGGCTATGGTACAGAAACTGCGTTACCAATCCATGTATTTGGTAAGTTAATATACAGTCATTGAGTCACTTATCTGGGGCTCCATCATCTTGATAATACATATTATATTGTATCAGATGGAGTTAGAAGATTGTCCACAAATTCAAAAAACGGGGTGTTCAAAAACTTACGGTAGCCTTCTGCGTTAAAAATATATTTAAAAGTTAATGTGTTGTTAAATAAGCATCCCAATCAATTATTCTAAATATTTGCTGGAAATTACGTTGCATGTAGGTTGTCCATGCAGAGACTAAATATGAATATTATTGACATTGTTAATTCCATGTTGCAGTTGAGGATGTAGCATTTCGTGATAAATCGAGCGCCCTACAAACCTTGTGGTATCTTAAATTTTGTGGCATCCGTATGATATCTACTATTTTCCAGGTCCAGAAAATTTATATAATATATTGGTTTTAATATCGAAATACTTGAAATTATTCGATCCGGAGTAATATATTATAGTAAGTAGCATTTCATGTAATCAACACATCATGTTATAGAACGGTCAGGTATTGCAACGAAAGTGTTTAATATGGGCAGTTTTCAGTGGTTATATATAGAAATAATTGACGAATTATTACCACGTATTACTTAGTCACAACACGAACAACAAAACATTAAATATTTAATCAACAACTATTCCATGTACCGGAAGATAACAAAAATGCAATGCATTATTAACAATCGATAAATATTGCATGCTTTATGAAAAAACAGTTGTCGTCCATTTACATAGCTTCAACCTACATCATCAGTATTTTATATTACATATAAATATTCTAATACTAGCACATCGGAAAAGGAAATTGAAATGAATATTAATTTAATTTAGGTGGCAATTTTCTATGACGCCTTCGATTTAAACAAATCAAATATTGCTCTTGCAAGCGGAAATATACAAGCTTTTTTATCATCGTACGTCTAATCATTTGTTAGGATAATTAAAAAGAAGTTAACGTCTGTATAACGTCATTCATTCATTCATGACAAACTAAAATATTTTCATAACTTTTGCAATTAAATGTCAAAAAACAAGAATTACATAATAACTGTGCTACACGTCTGCATGTATTCCATTGTGCCAGAATGCAGCATTCGTTGTTCTTTGTTTAAATGTCAAAGGGGTAACTATCCTGGCCTCCCCAGGAATCCCATCTAATGCCAGGATTACAGATATAATTCGGACTGAGCTTATATAAAAGCCGGTGTTTCTTTTATTAAGGCCACTGTTTCAATTACATTTGAATGATACGGCTGGTGGAATTGGGTTGACTGCTGATGAGTGCTACATTTTTATTAGAATGCAAATTTTTCATAATAGGGTCACGGCAGTTTGCTCCTTCGTTGAATTTTTTGGCTTTGATACGGTTGTTTAGCAGTGAATTCCAAGTGGGATTAAACGATTTGGAACATGTGTAAACACAGAGCCAGTCTTAAATTTCGCATGTTCCTATAAGATTAATTCTAAAGCATATAAATTCGCTTTGTATTGTACTTATTTTACCTGCTATTTGGAACAAGGACGTGTTTCTCTAGCACAAGGAAATGTTCTGCCTGTACGTAATTCTATAATTTTATAAAGCATTAATTTAATCTATTCAATATTATATTACAGATTCATTAAATAAGCTGTTTTTAATAATATTCTTTATTATTCCAACAGGAAACAACGCAATTACAGAAATAAAGAAACAAAAGACGTACAATTATTTGTGGTGTATATAACTATAAATATAAAAATCTACTACAAACAACAGTAATACAAACAATTCCCATTAAACGAGCTACCTAGTTACAATACTCTCTAATGAATCACTATGTATATCACAGTTTATCACAAGCAATTTTATTTTAAAAGCCACACATCAAAGATATAGGAGATTTTGTTAAAATATTTGTGCGAGGGGTAATACATGAAAACAGAGCTTGGTGTCTAGAATTTACGCGGAGTATCTAAATCAATTTTGTTATTCAATATGTTATACAGAATACGAATCAACATAATATTCCGTCTGGTTTCTAATGAATGAAAATATTAAATCTGTTAAGCAAATGATTGTAAGAAAAACCTCTCGAAGGATAAGACCCATCTTGCAAAAATTTATAAATTTTAAAAACTGTCTCTGAATTGATTCCAAACGTTGACAATCAACTTGATAAATAATATACCATATAATCGAACTGTAGATTAAATCTCACAGGAGCACAAAATAGAGATTTGAAAGTGTTTGTATTTGAAAAATCTCGGCAGTTGCGATAAATGAAAGCATACGATTTAAAGGCACGAGAAACAATATTATTGATATGATCAATAAGAGTAAGTTTACTGTCAAAATATATACCCAAATTATTGAATACATCAACCCTACCAACAACACTATCACAAATGCAATATTCATAAGTAGGAAAGCTATGCTTACGAGTATAAGCCATTATATTTAGATATATTAAGTTTCAGATGATTTAGTTCACACCATGAAGATATTTCCTTAATACATTATTACAGGTGAATAGAATCTGTAGATTTAATTTCGAAATAAAGTTTAAAATCACCCGCAAATAACAAATGTTATTTACAAAAGTAGTCACCTTAGGAACATCATTAATAAGAAATAAAATAATATTGGGCCTAAATTTGAGCCTTGCGGAACGCCTGATATTGGAGAAAACGAATTTGAGGTGAATTTTTTATATCTCATATCATAAAATGTATGTCGCTTAAATCAAAAACAAATTAATTATAGATTCGAAAAATCGAAAACTTCCCAATTTTAAAAGGAGTGTATTGTGGTCTATTTGATTAAACGCTTTTTGAAAGTCGGTGTAGACAAGGTCGACCTGCCCTCTGTTATACAAAACCTCAGATACGTATTGAGTTAAAACTGCTAATATGTTATTGTTCTGCATAACGTGGTGAAATAACCTGCTTAAGGAAGCAGTACATTTTACCATACAGTAAAAACTCAAAAATTACACAATAAAGAAATGCCTCTATAATTGGATACATCACTAAGATTTCTCATTTTCGGTATAGAACAAATATAGGTTTTTTTTCAAGACGTGAAGGTAGAATGACATATGATACAATTGAATAATACATGCACGCACAAGGTTCAGTAAGAGCATACGCACAATCTCTAAGAACAAAACTAGGATCACCATCCACGCTCATCATGAAAGTATTTTTAGATCTTCTAAGATGTTGTAAAACATCTTCATATGTGATATTCTGCATTACTAAATGTGATCCTAAATTATTATACAATGAAAACTGGGATGCATTAACTGTGATGTGATTAAACATACTATTATCTGAATGGTTAAGTTTATTTAAGAAAATCTTTTATTTTTTTAGATGTCATTTTTTTAACTGACAAATTTGCTATTTTTTAGTTTTTATTTTCCATATTTACTTACTCATTGCAAATATTACGTGTGAAGATATATTACAATAAATGAGGCCATACCAAAATGTTGCTAAATTATGTATTTTATGACTGAATTAGAAGACCTATCCGATATTAGGCTACTTCTCTCTACTACAGTTACTTATTTTATTAGACAGTTTTAATCATATCTAATAACATTAAAAAAAGATACACACGTTACTTAAATAATAAATTGACGATATATGTAAAATATAAGAATAGTGAAATAAAATCACAAACAAATAAACAAGTAACAAATTACAAAAGTCCGTTTGTACAAACTAGTACCAGAAATGTATCTCTTAACATAATAAAAAATTTATTGAATTCTATTTCCTCACAAGAAGATTGTAGAAGCTGAAAACTGATTTTATGTAATAAAACAAATAATAATTATTTAGATTTTAACCGCAATCGATTTCCAATTATCAACTTATGAATATATCGTAGGTAGGTAGGAAGATTTTTATTTAGCAATAAAGCTATTCAACAATACATTACTACTCATTAATAACAATATATGTGTATAGTGTTTCTTATAATCTACTTAATATCTATTTTTAAAATAACTTTGACAGAGTGTCTTAAACTTATTAAAATTTTCACAGTTTTTTATATCTAACGGTAGTTCATTGAAATAAGATAAGATGCTATTATATGTTTTAGTTTTTTGACAAGTTGCTACATAAAAATTTGCTTGATTTCTTGTTTTATACTCATGTATTTCTGATATACGTAACATTTTGTAATACATATTCAGGTTGTAGATTATATTTTATTCTATATATAAATTCAAAAGTTTTGTAAATAATTCTTTGTTTAACGGAAATAAAATTTAATACATGAAGCATTGTTAAAATAGGTGTATATCTATTACACCTTAACAAGCAACGCATGCACGATTCTGTATTTTCTGTATCATTCGCATTTCATTTTGTAAGAAGAGTTAAGCAATATTCTAAATATGGTAATACGATTGCGTGATATAATAATATTTTAATATCTATGCTAAGATGTTTAAAAATCCTACTTTTTTGACATTTTACCTAATATATAACTTACATGTATTTAAAATTCAGATAAAATAACCCCTAAATATTTTATTTCCGACACTCTTTCAAGACGCATACTGCATTTTTTATAACATTAACATCATTTACGTATAAAATGAATATATATATATATATATCTTCACACAAAACTTTATTTCAAATTATCCAAATGTGAAAAAATGGCTATTTTTGCAACCCTCTTTAAAATATACAGGTTTTTAAATAAGTGTGACAAAATTTATGATTAAGAAAGATCTTATGTAACATTTTTGAAGAAATCCTTCCCCTAAAAGAAATAGATTTTATATTTCTCCCTGTAAATATATTAAACTAGAGAAACGAAACTTATTTGACATTATCTACTAATATCGCCTCATTTGTAAACAACAGCTAGCTAGATTTTATAGTTGGTTAAATAAAATAACCACGTTTCAAACAGCTGTTTGAAAATTCGTTGAAATATATTTATTTTTTTGTTTCCTAAATCTTTAACTTTTCGAAGAAAATTGAAGAGACCTAAAAGTTAGTTGCTCCTCAGATATATTTTTTTTAATAAAAAAATTTAATCCATAAAAAGTGTGGAAGAAAATGTTCTACGAGTTGATTATTTCAACGCCTTACAAGACTCGGTACTTCAACTTATTTATCAAGCAGGCCGCATTTGCGTGTTGATGATTTTGTGAAAAAGATTAAAGAGTACATAACGCGCTTCAGCTGTAAGCTAATTAAGTAAAATGTGGTTAACAAAATATCTTCAAGAATTTCACGAATTGTATATGTCCAAATCGGACAAAATGCAATGTATTTTTATATATCCACTGTACTTTTTCTAATTGGGTTATATAGATGTTATAAAGTGTTGGTTTTAAGAATTCATCATGGTATTATAGTGAACGAGAAATGGTTAACATTTACTTCAGAAGGAGCAAAGTGGTATAATATTTTTTTCCATATTAAGCTTATATAGTTACTTCAACTATCAAACCAAACACCACCAAGCTAGGCCTTTTTTGTTTTTTCAGGTGCTGAAAAATAGATTCATCGCAACTTCAACTCTATTCAAGATCTTAGAGTTCTGAGGTTTTGACTAAGAACATTTTGCGTTTGTGAATGCAGACATATGGTATGATAGCATCGTAAGTTTATGAAAGTTTGGTCAAGCGTTTTAATTACCTCCTGTATACTTATGTATATAATTAAATTATTTCAATAACTTGCTATGTTTACAAGAAATTATTTAATTTATATTTTTAGAGGTATATTAAAATAAACCGCAATTTCCCTTGTTTATTTAATATGCTCATATGAGTTTAATTTTAATTTGAATTAATAATAGAGACATTTTATTATATTAACGCTATAAACAAAATTGGATATATTTATGTATACCTAGCTATAACATTGGTAACCAACTTTATCTGGAATCTATATTTGGTATTTAATTATGTTAAATATATACAGAGTGTGGTACTGTGGTGTTTATAGTGGAGAAAAGTTTAAGACAAGTTTCCTAAAAAAAACTTTATAATGATATAAGAATTTCAACCCTGTAGGCCAATTTTCTTCAGGAAATAAATTCACACAGAGCAACAAAATATTACTAACAATTTCCGTTCAAAAATATTGTGATGAACTTCGAAGATATGTATTTCGGAAACTATTGTGGTTACAAAAATGGTTATACACTCAAACTGTAGCAAATTAACTCGTAGAAAACGTACATGTAGTTATAATCGATAAAACCATTTAGTGCTTCAGGGTGAAAGTCGTTAAAAACTGAAAAGGTAGAAAATTTTCAGGGTCTTTGACAATGTTCTGTTCGAAGTTCGAGGTCGAAAACTTAGATTATTCAATGGGCTAACATCCTAAATTCAGCAAAAAGTCATAGCTACCGGATCTGATGTGTATGGTTACTGATTAGTGCATTCCCAAATTACATTTGTCTCTGTTTTCTCTAAATTGTCTGTATCCTATATAGAGGTTTCTACACTTCTTGTTACATTTCTTTATTATGTAATCTATGATCTATAATCAGTATCGGTCTCATGACTCTCTCTAGTTTTTAATCTTCCGCTGTTCTGAATATAGTTAATCTGATATTTTTCCTCTTGGCTCTTCATAAAAAACTTTTTTAGAGTATGATTTCCTTTCTTATTGTATTACTTTTTAGTCTAAGAGCTGGCTACAGAGCGAACAACCTGCCTCGGTCCTCGAAATATCTTACCTGGAAAAGGTTCGATTGCTGTCGATAAAGCGAAGGCCTTACCTTCAGAAATCGCGCTGGAAGCTAAGAGCAGGGGCGGGCGATCACCATGTAAATTTTCCGGCAAAAAAATTGTCATGAACGGGGCTGAAAATTTTCATAGATATCAAGGATCATGAGAAAAAGCAGGGAAAATATTGCGAGAGTAAATGGAATATACATATACAGACTGCTTCCTAAGTAACCTGAAATACTTTTACCTCAAGCAATTTCATGAGGAAAATATCATATAAGTGCCTTAGTTTTGAATTTGTTTAGGTTCTTTTAAAAAATATCTGTAGTAGACTAAAATATTCTTTTTAAAATGGTGTCACTTACACACGATGATAGAAGGCACGATTTGACTGGTGAATATATTTTTCACAATATCAGGAGCAGTCATGTGGGTGGTACTTTAATATTTTTTATTAAAAAATTATGAACGCCACTGACCATCTGGCTTCTTAATACAATTGTTTGAATACCCAGTTAGTATTTAACAAAAAACGATATTTTTGATTTAGAATGTGGTTTAGGCGGAGAGCGTCATTTTAATTATAGTCACGCAAGCGAGAATAAAACAGAAATAAGTTAAAATAACACTTACCTATATGCCTACCTCATTCTATACACCACTACAAGTTTAATATTCAATATTATTATTTTGCTGAAAGACGCTTTCTCACTTTGCACTCGAGGTTCTCATGATGTCTTCCACTTTGACTTGTAACACTTTGCACATGGTTTATTTTATACGTAAACAATATAAATGCAAATTGTCAGAAGTTCTTCTAATATGTAGGTAAATTATTCGAGAATTTTCACGACTTTGGCCGCTTCTGACAACCCTTTAGCCTCCATTTACCCTTCTGACAATGTTTTCCTTGCTTCTTCTCATGATCCTTGATATATATGCAAATTTTTAGCCACATTTTACCGTTCAAATCTTATTATTAAAAATGTGACTTAAAGTAAAGCTTAGTCATATATTTACGTGACTAGCTTTAAATAATAATAGTTTGGATTCAAGATTGATTACCTAACTGGTCAGCTAATAGAAATATTTTACCAGTTCCATTTACTAGAAAATTTATAAAGCAAATTAATAAATAAGTATTTATCATCCTGTATATCAAAAACGAATATTTTCATTTTAATTTATTTCTTTCTGTAACTTATGACGTATATTACTTTAAAATTACACGCTACAAATTAAATTATAACAATATATTCAAAATAAATTCAGCAAGTTCTTTGTGCATTCACTTCACTCCTTTGAATAGCTAACCTATTTATGTAAATGGAGATATTCTTTGACAATGATTCCCTTAGTAATAATAATAGTAACGAACAACCAACTCCTGGACATTATCACAAAGGAAAGCTTCATTTAATGGAACTGTGGCGTCCGAAAACGTAAAGTTAATTTCTGTTTATTGATACGAGCGTATGACAGCTCGGTGGCTAAATAACTAAGAATTCCATTTAATATTCTCTGAAACAGAGAACTCACCGTAAATATAATGCCTGAAATAGTCAGCCTTCTACGTCCTGAATGTATCTCATTAAAACTGAGGTTTGTTCTATAGTATCAATTTCATATGAAAGTAACGCTTTGCAAATTTGAAAACTCAATTTAAAACGTTTTGGAAAAATCATAAATAATTTTTGAGCAAATTATTATTTCTCGAGATGTAAGTATCTAAATCTAGGGGTCAGTGGCTACCCAATGCTGAACTTAGATACAGCCACAAGCAGAGACGACCCACTACATTGAAAGATCCGGGCCTGTATCGCTATCGGCGATTACGATATTTCATATATAATAATTAATAATTAATTAATTAATTATTAATTATTAATTATTAATTATTAATTATTAATTATTAATTATTAATTATTAATTATTAATTATTAATTATTAATTATTAATTATTAATTATTAATTATTAATTATTAATTATTAATTATTAATTATTAATTATTAATTATTAATTATTAATTATTAATTATTAATTATTAATTATTAATTATTAATTATTAATTATTAATTATTAATTATTAATTATTAATTATTAATTATTAATTATTAATTATTAATTATTAATTATATGTTGTTCCCGAAATGATTATTTGTTTCCGTCGTACATAGTACAGTGTTTTCAACAATGTCCTATATCCACGTGATCAAATTGATTTTGGCGTCAAATAAATTTAATTTGTTATAGTTGGCATTTAAGAATTATTATCAAAGAAAAGTCACAGTGAATGAAATATCAATTAGAGATGTTCGAATATTGATTGTCTGTTTATACAGAGTGATTCAGTCATAATGCCATTAATTTTATGGGAAGATATAGGGAAAAATGAGTAGGTAGGCATAATACGAATACATGATTAAAAATTTTATTAATTATATGTATATTTCCGCTGAAATAAAATATATGTTCAAATTATTATTTAAATCCCTTTTCAGACTGTTATTTGATCGTTGGCGGCCTCGGAATTTCTGTGTTGTGTGTGTATTTTATATATCTTATAAAAACAAGACGGGATAGTCAAATTTTGAAATTTAATGATGAATGATAATAATATCTCTGTCCCTCATTCAAATCACGAGGATTAGCCCAGGAATCGAAGACTTGTGTAGGAGACGGGCTGCATATTATTATTAAGCAGGCCACATTTCCGCCTAGGAACGACTTACGTTGGCAGGCCCTAACCAACCACCATTTAGTGCAGGAACGAAGAAAACTTGGAAAACCCCATTAACTAGGGGGGTAGTCAAATGACAACTGGTATCAATCTCTCACATTGACCCAACATAGCTGATATACGGTCTACCAGCTGCGGGGATCAAACCGACACCGGTCTAGCCACATCGATTCAAGTATTGACGCCTTAATTCGTGTGACCATTGACAGATATTATATTGATACGAAAGCTCGTCTACCTTTTTAGTTTGTTAATTGTGTTACTGTTTGCGTCAGAATTTATAATTTTTATGATACCTTTATTTTGATGTTTTCTAGAAATTCCAGGCTATATTCGATTTGATTTTATATACATTTATTGTGTAATCAAGTAGTGACAATAAAGTTTTCCACGTGACGTATTTCAAAACTAAGTGACCGTATAGGGTACAATATTGTTTTCCATATCTCTGAATGAAAATGGATTTCGATAAAACTTTATCAAAAAGTAACTATTTCAAAACAATTTGCAGATTAAAATTTAAAATTTAAGAAAAGTAAATATTTACTCAGATAACTCCTGAACGAGATATCCAGAGGAAGTTATTTTGAAAATAATATTCTTGTATTTTTACATTTCGAAGTGTCGGTGTGTGACGGATTGGTGTCGCCAATCAGTGTAAGTTTGTTCATGGTCACGTGGATCATCATGTAGATGTAGAGTTTGAGATAGTTGATAAGAAACTCAGTTTTGACATTTTTCAACAAACGACGGAGAGAATTATCCAAAAATATTTATGCATGATAATTTATATAAAACCCATGTGGTGTTTTCTTTTAGGTTGCTCCGTTGCAATGAGCTGACACAGAATCAAAATGAAGCTTATTCAAGAAAAGCGATTCGTTCACATCAAATTGAACCCCAATGAAACGAGAACTATTTTCATACTTGCCATGGAAACCAAAAACATTGCCAAGTTATACGTCATACCAATAGCTTAAATTGTATAATTCGTTGAATTGACATTTGTTCTTCCTGTGACAAATTAGTAATAAAAATGTTGTTAAAATATCGAATTACCTAAATATAATTATGTTGCCCAATCCCTAGCTTTAAAAGAGAATACAACTATTTCCAACAACTCAAATATGTTTAATTAAATATATATTTAAATACACTATCAAATAGCGTTAAGAGAAAAAAAAAATTGCACTGAAAAATCGTATCGATTATAGTATCCAAATTTCCATTCCTTTACTTTGTACTACAAGAAAGTAGAGCATTCGAATTCATGTTTAATAGCCTCATTGATTTTATTGATGAATTCATTAACACAATATCCTATATCCTATACCTTATCAAACATTTACAATCAAGAAAGAATAATGTTTAAGCTTTATCATTTCAGTTGCTAGAATGCGATCATAAAAAATATTTTTACTAAAGTCAATTGTCATTTAAACCAAAGCTTGACATACATATATTCATATAGTATTTTATAATACAGTTTGATAGTAGTGGTTTTAAATTCGACGTTTCGTTCTTTGTAGTACTTAGTTATTTTAATTGATAATAATTATAGTTGATAATATCCTTCAAATGGCTACACTGAGCATTAATGCAATATTGATTTTTTTTAGAGCATTTTTCATAACGTTTTCCAGTAGTATTGCCAGTATTGCCAATTTCTTCCCGGATAGTACGGCCAAGGTTTGAGGATTTGGAAAGACTCTGTCTTTGATATAGCCACATAAACAGAAGTCGGTGCTTTTGGAGATGAAGCACCCAGGAAACAATCTATTCAAAATGATCATTGTCTCATAGGCTGTGTATGCTGTCGCACCATCTTCTTGATAACGTATATCCTCGTGATTAAGTCCTTCCATTTTTTTAACTAAATATCGGCAGTATGCTTCTGTAGCCATCATCCGTTTAATGTAGTGGTTCTTTCTTCGTTCTTAAAAAAATAAGGCCCGATTATTTTTTTAGCACTAAACGCCGCACCATTCGGTAACCACTGGCTCGTGTAGCGGTTGCTGGTGAATGGTTTGTGGGTTAATATGTTGTTAATCAAATGCAGGCCCAGTTTGTTCAAAATTTGCAGGTAACCACCGAATTGTCTTTGACATTCTCGTTGGACTAAGACAATAGATAAATTATTTAGATAACATTTTTTAACGTTTTCAGCACTTTCTTCTAAGCGTATACCGATTCATAATAAATTTTCCAAGTGCCTACTTTACAAATGAGACCGAGGTCATATTGAATTAGTGAACTTAACTAAGTTAGTGTACTGTAAACAGTTGAATAAATGGGGCGTTGCAAAGACGACCTTAAATTTGCGTAATCATTCTTAATTCTGGAAGGCAATACACTTTAGACCACAGATTGCTTAATGATTATTTATTTTTACTTCCTCTAATACTTCTATGAGGAAACGCACATATTTCAGAAACATTTTCTATATAAAGGATAAGCACTTCTTACAATTAGTTGATTTTTAATTATTAAAGAAATTTTGATTCCATTAACCAAATTATTTGGACATGCATGCACAACAAAATGTATGTTTCAGCCAGTTGATTATTATGTGGTTCTCTTTGATGGAGTATTTATTCGATTTAACATAACATTTGGTTCTATTTAAGAATGAGTAAGTCAATCTGATCATTTTATTTAGTGAAGATAATACACATGCTGTTAACATAAAAATATATTTTGTTCAAATCAAGACTATTCATTACTCACAGCAAGGTAATATTTTATTATTTTAACAAATTATTGTTGAACTAATCAATTTTGACATTCACTTGATTACTCGTATAAATTAAATTAACAATTTATAACTTAACTTTTAATTTAAAGACAAAGAAAACTTAAAATAACAAAATATTATTTTTGAAAACACTCTTTTCTCGACATCCTGGAAAACCCATTCCAAATAGCCACCACAGTTAGTTGTCAACAACGGTGGCATCAGATATTTATTGGCTTGGAACTTGTTAGCAGATAGTTAGCTGTTGGCTGATGTTCACTTGTGTCATAACCGACGGATTGGTACGATACCTTTTTCTTTACGTAACGTTAGAAAATAAATATAATTTGTATTTTCCAAAAAAAAAAGTAAATAAAGATAAACATAATAACTCGAAAATTAATTTTTTTCGTTAGAATCTATTTATATTATATATTTTCCTCAGTGGCGTTTAACGTCTGAGGTTCTTAGTGACAGTTTCACCTCTCATTTCGTGGTTGACTAGTTTGTTATAGCAATTGAGTGAAATTTTGCCTTTAGTTAGTTAAATCATTATAAGGAACTAGATACAAGTGATAAATTATTTAAAATCTACTTTTTATTACCGTCAAACGGGGTGAAATTGACTTTACGGGGGGCCTTTGATAATTGGTAATATTTTATTAAATAAATTCAAATTTCGCGCTAAAGTAATCTGTCGACATCCGCGCCATGGCCAGTCGAAAGAGTGAAATTCCACCATTAATATTTGATGTTTGTGTGTCGGTAAGTATTTGTTACAATATTTTTGTAAATACTTTGAAACAATGCTTCAATGTGAGGCTAAATTGACACCGCTCAAAATTATAAAGTATTTCATGACTTTGAACTATTTTTATGAAAATAACGGTAATTTATCATGAAGTGTTTTTCACTGAACCTCACTTTATGTGAACTCGGCGCCAAATACTTTTATTTAAAAATGTATTATTGGATATATCATGTGGGGTCACTTTGATAATACTTTTGGGGTGAGATTGATAGTTATCAAAGTCGCCCCATAATTTAAAGAATAATATATTTTCACAATTTTGTGCTGTTTGCTCTCATTTAAGCCAGTTTTAATTTTAATTATAGGTCAGTGCCATTAAGAAAGAATACGAGGATCAACAATGGGACGTATTTATAAGCGCAAAGTTGGGTGCAGAGCGTATAAGAACTATAGCGACAAAGATATTGATAAAGCTTTAGAGAAAATTGTTGATTCAAACTGGTCCATTAACAAAACATCCAAGGAATTCAAGATTCCTTATGGGACTTTATTCAATAAATACAAAGGCATGCATGTGAAATCACATGGAGGGCAAACTGTTTTCAGTAAACAAGAAGAAGAGGGAATAATTCAGTCTGTAGTAATCTGCAGTGACTGGGGGTTTCCGCTAAATGTAGAAGATCTACAAACGGTTACAAAATCATTCTTGGATAGGCAAGGACGAAACGTTAACCGTTTTAAAAATAATATCCCTGGTCAAGATTGGGTTTATTCGCTTATTAAAAGACATAAGGCTAGTCTGACACAGCGCCTAGGAGCTAATATAAAACGTGCTCGTGCAAGTGTTTCACCTGAAGTAATATCCCAATATTTTGACAATTTGAAAATTAGCATTGACAATGTGCCCCCATCCAATTTGTTCAACTACGATGAGACTAACATGGCTGATGATCCTGGGAAAAATAAATGGCTATATCGCAGGGGTAAAAAATATCCTGAAAATGTGGTTAATCATTCAAAATCGGCCATTTCCATTATGTTTTGTGGGTCAGCTACAGGTGTTCTGCTACCACCGTATGTGATTTACAAGTCCGAGCATATGTGGGACCGCTGGACTGAGAATGGTCCCAAAGGATATCCATGTTGTGAGGACCGTTGTTGTAGCTCTGGATCCAGATATAACCGAACGAAAAGCGGATGGATTGAAGCCAGTTGCTTTACACATTGGTTCAGGAGTACATTTTTACCACATGCTAATAAGTTGCAGGGGAAGAAGGTTTTAATTGGAGACAATTTGTCGTCACACTTTACCGATGAAGTGTTAGAATTGTGTGGCCAAAATAATATTGCCTTTTTATGTTTGCCAGTTAATTCGACTCACCTCACCCAACCTCTCGATGTCGCTTTCTTCAGACCGTTAAAGACGGCATGGAGGTCTATATTGTTAGATTGGAAAATGCAAAATCCTAAACAATCTTCTTTAAAGAAAGAAGAATTTCCACAATTACTACAACTTACTCTAAAAAAAATGAATTCTTCTGGAATGCACTCACCACTAGCAATTTGTCATGATTTAAGGGCTGGATTTGAAGCAACCGGAATTTACCCACTGAACCCTGATAAAATTTTAAATAAAATTCCAACGTGTGATGATAATAATGATGATCAATTTGGGGCAGAATTTTAAAATAATCTAGTGTCTTATCTTAAGGAAAAACGTTACAACAGCGCTCCTGTTCGAAAACCATCACAGAAAAAGAAGCGGTTAGCTGTGGAAGCTGGAAAAAGTGTTGTTTGCCCTACAAACGAATCTGACGAAAGCGACGAAGAGGATCATATTTTGGAAGAACTGTCAAATTGTAATGAAGACGCACACTCCGATGTTGTTGAAGAAGTTGACTATTTATCCATCGATTCTGTGCCTGGTATGTTTATTCTAGTTAAAGTGTTATCTGGAAACAGAAATTCTACCAGGTATCGATACGTTGCCAAGGTTGAAGAGCAAGTAGAACACAACGAATTCCACGTCTTGGGATTAAAGTCATTAGGCACCACAAAAATTACTTTTAAAGTTGTTCCTAACGACTCTTTTACAGTGAGCTTGGAGGACGTCATAGCTGTTCTAGAACAGCCTGCAGAAAATTCTGGAGGGCGCGGAACAAGATATGTATTTTCGAAATCGGTTGATGTGTTTGAACGTTAAATTATTTATGTTAAGTTTTAAGACTATTATTTAAACTTGCTACCAAAGAATGTACCAATTTTAGTTTTGTATTTTTATAGAAAATAAAGTTTTATTTTTATGCCAACTAAAAACTTTTATTGGAGCTTTTGTGAGAATGGCATATTTGAATTGATTTTTTTATTTCGTTATAGGGGGTTACTTTGATAATTCATATAAACTTATGGATTATCAAAGTCGACCCAAGTGCGCATAAGATTGATAAAAAAATATATTGAAAATGAGGCAAAGTTGGTGACATTGATAACTCTTACATCCGAAGAATTGGATTTTATGCAAAAAAAAGTACCTATCAAAGTCACCCCAATTAGGGTATAACTTTGATAATGGGAATACCACTATTTTGGAGTAAATCAACAATTATTTGAAAGTTGTTACAAGCCTGGATGTATGGATTGGGTATATGCGAGTATATATATATATATATATATATATATATATATATATATATATATATATATATATATATATGTTTTTTTTACAAAAGTAAGTTTAAATTTTGGGCAATTCACAAATTACTAAAAGAAACTATCAATTTCACCCCGTTTGACGGTATTTATTTTTTTGTGACAGGTGTCTTATGGAGGGTATATACGACTATTTCCTAATACTTTCAAATGATATATCACTTGAAGTCCGTTTCCTATAATCAGTTTGAAGGAATAATGTATACCCCTCTTAGACAAATGAAGTTGATGTATTGACATTAATATAGAGAACTGTTCCCTTTAAAGTTAAAATTTAGGGGTTTCAGCATTTTATAGAAAATATGTTTATTATACAAGTCGTTACAATAATTTTAGGAGGTGATAGAATACTTGATTTTGTCGATTGAAACAAACATTTCTATATACCAAGTGTTACAATATTTGTGATAATTATTTTTTAATATTTTTTAATTTAACCGTGCTTTTCAACAATTATTGAAGTGTAGAAGAAACACAAATCTATTTATAACAAATATTTCTATACTTTTTTATTAGGAATGAATGGATTATTTAAATTATTTAACCAATAAAATCCAAAGTAGCTTCGTTACTTACCTTACTTACCTTCATAAATATGGTTTTTCTACTTTGTAAAAACGTAGAGTTAAGTTTAAACGTGGATTTTATTTAAACCTTTGTGTGTAGGTTTATTAAGATATTATTTAAAACTTACTTAAGCAATGTTCTTTCAGTTCTTAGGAAAAGTTTATTGATAAACATTAAAAAATTAGTAAGGGAAATTAATGTTAACACGTTTACATATGCAAAGAGCGCATTCGCCAAAACAGGACAGCCGTTCAGCATGTAATAAAAATGGTTTAAGAAATGAGGATATTTGCTAACAAGAACGCACCTTTTAGAAAATATTGAAAAACCGGAGGATTCAAAAAGCTAAAATTTATAAAAATATTTATTTCAATTGTTTAAATCTTAAAAGCTAATTTAAAGTTACGGCGTAAAAAGGAAAATCAATGTTTCTATTAAATAGCTTGATATGTCATGAGAAAACAATTGTCCCTAGTTTCCATAGCAACCGTAAATGTAGATCAACTGTAAAACTATAGGTTCGAATCTCAGTTACAGTGTACTATTCTTACATGTATTACAACTATCCTCTGTTTTGGCGAATGGGCTCCCTGCATACTTAAAAGTTTTAAGATGAATTTCCTTAATTTTTAGAATGTTAATCAATAAACTTTTCCTAAGAACTGAAACACCATTGCTTAGGTAAGTTTTTAATAATGTCTTAATAAACATACACACAAAGGTTTAAATATAATCCATGTTTAAATTTGACTCTGCGCATTTACAAAGTAGAAGAAACATGTTCATGAAGTTCTAGGTAAGTAACGAAGCCACTTTGGATTTTATTGGTTAAATAACTTAAATAATCCATTCTTTTCTAATGAAAAAAGTATAGAAATATTTGTTATAAAAAGGTTTGTTTTTCTTCTACACTTCAATATTTGTAGAAAAGTGCATTTAAATTTAAAAAAATTAATTATCAGAACTATTGTAACACTTGATATATAGATATGTTTGTTTCAATCAACTCAAAATCAAGTATTCTATCACCTCTTAAAATTATTATAACGACTTGCAAGAGTAACAAAGTATAACAAAGATAAATTGTTGTTTAAAATCATTTGCAATAAATACTATATTTATTTACAACAATGAGATGCTCTAGCCATACTTGTATACGGCATTTATAATGCTTTTTTAAAAGAGCAGATTCATTTTTAAATGAAAATTTTAGTTCATTTTAAATAATTGGATACCTACTCGTTTCAAATCTTTATTCGTAAATATAAGATACTTTGAACTTTACAGAGCTTATAATTTAATGGCATTATTTATTTTTCTTTTTAAATAGGAAAGATAAACCAATTGCTTCATATATTTTATATATCCCGCAAAGCTATCAATCATTCTGATTGTTTCCTTTTTCTTGCAGACGGTATTAAGCTATATCGCGTCTAATGGAACGATAGATCTGTTGGAGCAAATACTGCAATTACCCGGATTGGACCCCAATAAACCGGATAATGAAGGGAATACTCCACTGCATTTCGCCGCTCAAGCTGGTAAGTACCTTCGCAATAAAAATGAAATTTGGGTGAATAAACTTTGCGAAATTGCTTAATTTGTTAAATTGTTTGGTTACATAAAAAAAAACTATATAAAAAGTATCTATTTGAGACACAAATAAGTATAAATTTGTAGGATTAACTAGGGTTGTCAATAGCAATTCTGCTAATTTTCAACACTAAAAATCCCGGTATGCCACCAGCTTGGTTTCCGGGATTTTCGGGTTTGATCTTGTCAATTTTATAGATACGTTGAGGTCTAATGTGAAATACGAGGCCACAGAATAATTAATTAATATACAGATATTATACTTAATTTAGTGACCAGGTCTAAAAAATTGAACATTGATCACATTTTTATAAAGTAATAACTGCTTTAGAGTCTAATACATATTTTTAATACGGCTTTTTCAACCAGGTCCAAGAACAAATAAAATTTTTTAATTATTTTCTACTTTAACCAATGAAACGGAATTATAAAAGAATTATGCATCTTACTATTTTTTATTATCAATTTCATCTACAAGTGTAAAATCGGGGGGCCTTCGCGACGGTTGGAACTTAGTCCACAAAAATTCCTTCGAGTTTGAATCAGAATGTGCTGTATGGATTAGTTTCTGTAATATACTTTTATATTTTTTCCAAAAATGATTAAAAAAAATCATATATATGATTATTTATATTATAACGTTTTTTCCATTTGCCATTGTTTTTTTTTAATTAAAAAATATTAAGTTTTCATAATATAAGGTAATTAAACCATACTTATTGGGAATATGGTGTAGCTAGTTAAGATATTATAAAATATGTTTGTACTATTAATTTAGAAAAAATATTGTACCATCCTTCCTTTTAGCTGTTATTTTGATTGTATTTATCGCATAGCTAAATACCTACATATTGTGAATAAAATTCTTATTACTGGGACTAATAAAATGGTACCAATGTGGTTCCACTTTGAAAAATTGTGATATATCCCAAAAATCATTTTGTGAACTTTATTTACTCATAAATTGTATAATTTAGCATTTTAGATATGATGCTGATTTTAATAGCAATGCATGGGTTAATTAGAATAAATCAGAACAGCCTAAATAGAAAACTGAAAATTAAATTAATGTCTCTTATTTCATACCATTGGATTCAGAAATGTATATAGAATTCAAATATGCAATAATATACAAGGTATTTCATTTGAAAATTGATGTCACTTCCGGTGAAACAGGAAATGAAACTAAAAATCTCATGTGGAAAGTTAATTATATGATGTCCCTAATTTCAGAAATTTCTTTCACGAAATCACTTTTATCTGAAACGTGTTTTTTCTTTATTTTTAAATTAATTTACGCATTCATTATATTTCACCCAACTTATCCTAATGTATGATCGCATTATTTTGAAATTTTCTCCCATAATGATTTTTATTTGAATAACGAATTGACAAAAATACAACTTTTTTTAATACTCGGAACATGTTTAACTAAGGTGCCGTGTCACCATCATCTGTTAAATTGCGTCCTATCCTTAACAAAATACCCTCTATTTTTAAACAGTTTACTAACACGACCTCAATAATTCTGGTTTCTGGCAAAAGAAATGTTAATGGTTTATCACACGTTTTACTGAATCATTAATAGCGCCATCCACTTGAGCGTTGCTATCTAAAATATTATGTAAATACTCTAGTTATTAAATTTGACTCTGGGGAACGATCCCGGTAGGGAAACGAACGTTAGAAAATTATTACACAGGACATTTTTCAGACTCTGAGGTCAGACAGAAATTTTACTGATGTTTTCTGCTTCGCTGAATTCGAATCCGATCTCATAATTATTTCATCATATTAAATATTAGAAATACTCCAACCTAAAAGTGCGCTAACGCGACAGGGTTATATTACTGCTCAAATTAATTTTTCTCCGTAAATTTCGTAGCGCATCTCAAAATATTCTTCTTTCAAAATTCAATTTGCTCCCAATGGGCACACGTACCTACGTTTATATGACGTTTTTAAAACGTTAAAGTGGTTGATTAAATGTTTTATTTTTAATTAAATATTTAATCGCATAAAATATATCCATTAAAACACGTTAAAAAATATTCGCATTTTATCTAGAGGTTGAAGTGAACACTAGAAGTTTTGTTATTTTTTATAACGTTTAATAGAGTGCTGTACACAAATATATTATATACGTTTCTATTTGAATAATATTTAACTTCATGTTAAGCGCAACGTTTTTATAACGTAAAATTAACCGTTTTAAATACATATGTGAATGTAATGTATGTATTAAATGTATTATCCAAATGTTATCAACACGATTTCTATAGAATGTTTTAGTAATATAAAAATAAAACGTATAAAATACATTGATACTACACTTGTTTTCAACGGAAGGTAGAAATTAATACCGTAATAGAATGTTTTCCTATAACGTTTTTTTCAGGATGTATATAATATAGATTTGTACTTTAAGAAAATTTAAGTACACGTTAAGTGCAACATGCAAACACGCTGTGGTGGAAGCATCACACAAATACACGCAAGCGGCAAAACACAATTCACCATCAAGATCCTTACTTTCCAAATCTGTATACGTCCAAATCGACAAAAGATAATATAATGGTCAATAGATGTATACACTTATATTTCACGCATTATGTTTTCTATACTTCTATCCTTTTATAGACTGGAAATAAAATCAAGTAGTCACGATCATTGTCCTAGCGAGCTAACAAGCTCGAAATCGGTATATGTCTGGTCACCTGCACCGAGATTCTCTGGACCCGCTATAAGTTTTCTGGTTGTAAATTCACTGCTGATTGGTCAAGACATTAGGGCATTACCCGCAAAGTAGTTTTTTTTTCAAAATTCGGCTGTTTTCTATATAACTAATTATCACTGAATTATTACCATAATTAAAAAAAAAATACCATAATATTTTATGTTAAAAATAACGGTTTTTATTAAAAACTAACGTTTTTTCGCGCAACATATTGACGTTTTTTTACTGTTTTAGAAAGGTATTTTAAGCTAATATAAATCAAATCTTCTACAATTCCTATCAATGAAGTCATATGTATGTTCTCTGATACCAAACATCTAGGTATGCTATGTTTGGTATCAGAGAACATACATATGACTTCATTGATAGGAATTGTAGAAGATTTGATTTATATTAGCTTAAAATACCTTTCTAAAACAGTAAAAAAATGTTACAAAAGCTAATAATAAGGAATATATGGGTAGATATTGTGGGTGTAATTCAACGCAGGTTTTGTCCACTGAGTAGTTAGTTTCACACAATATTATTAATACCTAAAAATATTGACGTTGTTTCAACCTTTGGTTTTCAAACAGTTTTTTAAACGTGTCCATTGAGGATATCTATCTTATTTCTCTTATTTATCAGTCTCAGTTTTAGAGGAATAACCTTGATAAATTTTAGGTTAGTAGCAAAATAATTTTAAAGATACTGTAACAGAAAAAAACACTGTATTAATTGAAAATCCATTGATTGTACATTATGGATTAATCAAATTTTTATCCTAATAACTTTTATTAATGTGTGATTCCAATAACTTCAACAATATGCGCCGCATTTTCTATATCTAATGTTCGTATAATATAGTTTGGGGATCAAATTAATCAGCGTTCGGTCTAGCGGATGTTCAACAAAAGAGTAATAGAGCATCATAATATGATATGTGAACCGTGAACATCTATAGAATTACTTATACTTAACGAATTTCAGACTGTTGTTGTCAAATTACGAGCAAAAAGGTAATTCAATTATGTTCTCCCAAGTGTTGTGTAATTAATTTTCTACAATTTACTTTAAATCAATTACTTTTTATTAATCATAACTTTTTTTCAATATACGGGGTATACCGAATTGTAGGAACCAAAATGTACCAGATGCTAGAACTTTTTAAAATAAGTTCATATAAGTATCGGTTGGATTATACTTAGTTTCCAAGATACAGGATATTGAAAATAGAGAAATTAATTAATGAACTTCATATAACTTACATGACAATTAAATGATAACTGCGGATCTAATATAACTCCACGATATTTAATTTGGTCTACCATGTCTATTTGACTGCCATTAATGGTAACATGAACATTTGCTTCATAAAATTTTTTACAGTAATATTTTGAACCTAACACCATTTAGTTTTCTTTTCATTCAACTTCAGTCTGTTTAAGCATAACCAGTTATATAAGATATTTAATTCTGAATTCATTAAGTCTGTTACATCTTTACAATTTGAACCAGAAACAGAAATAAGTATATCATCTGCGAAAAGGTTAACAAATGAGTTTTTCAAGTTTTGATACAAATGATTTACATAAACTAAGAATAACTGTGGTCCCAACACACTACCTTGAGGTACTCCATACACACTTCCTGCTGTTTGAGAGGTTTCGTTCTTAATTTTTGTTTTCTGCCTGCGGCTACTAATAAAATCAGTGAACCAACTTATTACTGTACCTTTCACACCATATCTACTCAATTTTTGAATAAGCATTGTTCTGTCTATAGTTTCAAATGCTCTACGAAGATCAAAAAATACACTTATAATGATATCGCCTTGACTTACCAACTGAATAGCAGACTCACAGGAGTGTTTCTTCCTAAACCGAGACTGGCCAACATACAATAAATTATTATTTAAAAGATAGTCATTCAATTACTCACACTACAGTTTCAATAATTTTATCCACAATATTTATCGGACGGTAATCACCTGCATTGTTTGAATTTTCAATCTTTGGCCCGGATGTTATAGTACTCACTTTTAATTCTGAAGGCATTTTTTCTGTTTCTAGTCAGTCACAATGTCACTAATTTTAATTCGGTATTCGGAAGGCTTAATAAAGACAGAAAATCGAAAAAAAAAATGGACTCGACCTTTCATAAGATAATCAAATCACCTCATAATAATTGGTAACACGATGTTCCTGATACACTACAAATTTTCTGATAACGCGTACGAGTATTGAAGCTATATAGAAATCCAGCAGCGTTGCCACTCTGGATCACATACATATAATAACAGCATGTTTATTACTGAAGTGATATATTTTTTCTAATGACAAACTTCTTATTTGCAATCTAAAATGTATGCATTTTGTATATTCTTTGAGGTACCTTTAAAAATTGTTGCATTTTTAAGGCATTCGTTAAGCGCTTTGTTAAGTTTTGACGAAAAATTAATTCATCATTCCCTTGTAATGCAAGTTCATAAACTCCGCAAAATTTTATACAGTAAATAATTTTGGATAAAGGAGACCTATTTTTGTCACCCTTTCGTTATGTTCTTGAAAGCAGAATCAAGTTGAGCTTGTACGTTCATATTCCCAAATAATCCATATCGATTTTGATTATGAATATGAATCAGAATCAAATCCATTACTCAAGATCAGTAGGTACCGAATAACACAAACGCACACGGAAAAAACAGACGCAAATATCTGTCTTTTATACATTTTTCCATGGCTTTGTTCAGTAGACAACTGCGGTCTTTCACTACTTTGCTTTACCCAATTTGAATTGCATTTTTATTTAGGCAAATAGCAAATTTTATTAATAATTATAAACTACACTGGCGACACAAACACACGAAATTCACCAACATCTACCGCGCGAAAATAATGGCTGATGAATAAAGAAGTGAGAGATGTCAGTTGAACTGCCAACTTTTTAGCTGTGCCGTGTGCCTATTATAGCCATATAATCTGATGTAGGCGCTGATTACTAATAAAATTCTCATGATTTCCTATTGATTACATCGGGTGTTTACAAGAATGTAATTTTAATTATTGTTTGTTTCTGTTATTATTTAGCGGTTCTGCATTTCCGCAGCGCTTGTCATTGCGTCGACATTAAAAACAAGGTTATTAACCTAAATGCGGTAGGTCAAGACTCGGATTGCGGGATTGTTGATCACTGAATAAATATGCCTCGGGCTGTTTTTTGTTGACAACACGACGGTTTTTTTTTTATTATGTACTGTCTGTATTTAAATACAAAAAAAAACGTTTCAGCCTCTCTAATAATTTAACCTAGTTAGTATTGTATTTTTTTTCACTATTTATGTAATGAAATGTGAATGTTTTATTTTGATCCGTAGTAGTTTTGTAATTTCAGTATTAAATATTTTTAATGTTGAAAATTAATATGTTAATTGCATACTTTTAGAAAACAGTTTTAGAGATTACAATAAGAAAGGTACTATAAGAAAATATTTAAGTTCGGCAACGTAGAGTCAGACCGACAACGAGTAGAATTGCCGCCAGTGACAGTCTGAAAAGAGGGTTTAACTATGGAGTTTTTATGTATTGGGGTTTATTTAAAAATTTGCCTTTTTACTGATACTTTTATACTTTTTAGTAGATAAACTGTATTCAATTCCATTCTAAATAATGGTTTGAAGATATTTTTTTCGGCGTAAATATACAAATATATATCTATAGCTCGTATTCGTATTATATTAATTTTTCCGCATCTTCTCATAAAATTTATGACATTATCATTGCATCACTCTGTTTATAATATGTTTTAAGGTGTTTTTCTTTAAAATCTTGAAAATAACTTTTTATAACTCTATAATTGGAGAAAAGATCCGACTCTTTTCTACGGTCTTGAAAGTACATTTGATTAATAGAATATTTAATTTGCACTCTTGGCATTTCTTGATTTGTATTTCAATTTTTTAGATAGGTATTTGTGACGGTTTTAACCTTCAACATATATACAAAATCTTGGTACCTAAGTAATTTGAGTTGCCTAGGTGAATATTATCGTGATCCGGGAAGTGAAAGAAATCACCAAATCTATTTGTCCTCCTCGCGCGTAGTTTACCTTTCATAGCCGTCGTTTGATTATTCTAAAGTGTCAAGATTTCCTAAATACAGCAGGTTTCCTTAAGTTTTAAAATTGCTCGTCCCGTTTTTATAACGCTATATTCTTATCGTCAATATATCTACATATTCTTATAATTCAATAATAATAATTATTATTTACCTAATTCCCTTCTTCGAGTGCCGATAATGTTTTTGTTGGTGGATTGGTATCTCTGAAATTGTAGATAATTATTTTCTTTTGTGTTGGTATCTCTATTCTTTCCCTCGAATATATTTCTTTAAAATAGTTTTTGGATAGTTGGAAAAAAAAGGTCAGCTCTCTGCTTTTCAAGGTGTGCACGACCACGTGGCCAAAGCCTTTTGTGGAAAATTGGAACCACCCTAATTTGGGATTTAAAGTGCTTTTGGTCAAAAATTTATACTTTTATTGGTGATAGTGTTATTAAAAGTATAGCCGTTTTGGGATTTTGTGTCGTCAACACAACTTGTCCAGCATCTGGAAAATAAATTTCCAAGATAGAGAGATTTTTCCTCTACAGCGTGTTACCATCCACGCCATTTTACCTTCTCCTGATATAAGAAAACCCTCTATGAATGAGGGTTTTTTTTATGGGGCTCTGCTTTCCCCGGAAAAGTTACACCTACTCAACGTATCAGAATAGGATTGCGTAACTTCACTTGAGGATCATGCCAACGCTTGGCAATTTCACACAGCCATTTTCACCTGCTGTCTTCCACCACGGGGAAGAATACTTACCTTTCACCGATTACGTTGAATTTCATCCACCCTTAGTCAGCTGGATTCCTCTGGAAATTACACTCTTGACTTTTGCCAGATAAGTGGATGTCAATTTACTGTTATTTCTTTTTTATTATTAGCATTTTCAACCACCATTTTCGGTATAAGCTATACTTTTTTTTAAAGTATTATATAAGTTACTCATTTAATTGTGAGGAATACAACAAACATTATATAAAAAAATTACTTAAATTTACATTTTACATAGATTAAGCAAGTTTAATTTTTTTCCCTTTAATTACTAAACAAAAATTAAATAATACATTATTACCAAACACAAAAAAAGAAAATCCAAATTAAATCGTACATTATACAACTAATATTCTATGTAAACCATATTGTGGATATCCATTAATTGGTGTAAACGTAATTATATGATCAATAATCCTAATTACTACTGGTTGTAATTTAAGAACAAAATCTCCTGTATTCTATTGGCGTATACGATCGCTAGTTTATTCTTATAATTATTTTTTTTTTTTGTAATATACTGTTTTCTCTCCTCACAAACAACATTTATTTAAATATTTCCTTCTAACTCTGATTCCAAAATAACAAACCAGAAATAAGAAAAGTTGATTTGCAAGTATTACCCAACCGTAGTTCTTTTTTTGTTTGAAACTTTTTTGTGGTTTTCGAGTTCTCAAACAAGGAGAAGGGACAGTTAAATCAAACCCCATGGCGCCCTATCTCATAATATCTTAAATTAATTAGCCTTAAGAATCTTGGAACGGCACTGTTTTTTTTCCTTTTGCATATTTCTTTTTTTATTTCTAGAATTGAATATAGCTAGCCGCGGCTTATGGCGTGCCACATTATAGCCTACTCTATTGTTAAATAAATACTGAAATGAATGTTATTTGTTTGCTAACACCCTGAGATTTCGGCGCGTTATATATTTTACATTTTCACATATGTTTCAAGACCATACACGTACGTTGAAAGATATTTGGAAGGGAGAATGTGGCCCTAATTGTAGTGTTCTAAATATTTTTTACAACATATTTTCTATAAAAGCAGCATAAAGTAAAAAATATTTGTGGCAATTTTCAAATTCTCATCTAAACTATTATAGTCATTAATTAAAATAAAAGTAATTTTTTCAAAATTATTGATAGGTGTCCTGTATCTCGGAAACTAGGCATTTTCCCTCTTATTTTCTTGTTTTAACAAGTTCTAACACCAAGTTTGGTGTCGTTTATTACACATTAGTTATCTAATTACAATTCCTAGTATTTCCTTTGTTCAAACTTGAATAACTGAGAGTGCCTTTTGCCAGGCTGGCAATTTAAATATTTTAGAGGTACCTAATGTAAAATTGGCTGAATCAAGGAAAGCAGTATATTTCTTATGGATGGATACATGTTTTGCAATTACTGTTCATGTGAAAATAACTTGTTTTCTGTCCCAACCATAAATTAAGTGGAGTGGTGTAGTTGTTGTGGTTTATGTGACTTTTATTAAAACTACTATTCAGCGGTGTTATATATGTCATTCATCCCGCGTCTATACAATTATTATCTTGCGTGTATATCGTGACAGCCAATTTGTTTCCTTAATAGAGCCTTTTCATTTTTATTTCGCTTCTCGTTTCAACTAACTGCTTAGATGACATTATTTATTGTCAAACGGTGGTGGGACAGACACGCTAATAATACGTATGGTGATGTGACTTTCTTTCATTTTACATTTAAAATTGCAGTTGGTTTCATGTAAAAATAGTAAATTTTATTGGATAGAAAAATATAATATAGAATTAGAAGAAATTATCAGATGAAAGTTTGATCAGAAATCCCATTAGGTACATATTGACCATATCTGTACCCCCCGTTTTTTTATTTTCAAAAAATTGTTTATTTAATTTAAGGTAGGTAATGCTAAGTCCTCTTAATGGCCTATTTACGGAATTTATAACACAATACCCTGCAATAAAACAGTGTTATGTGCGTAGTTACAGTCATTTTAAATACTGTTTTACTTGTTCGGAAGAGTGTTAGTCCCTAATTAAACTTAGTTTTCTATAGTTTTATTGCAATCTATGTTTAAAAAATGAGCGCTAGAACAAGAATATATTGAGGATGTTCCCAGAAAAAAGTTAAACTTCAGAAAAATAAGTTTTATGTGTCAATAGTGTCAATGCTTTGTTAAAAGTGTAGCAAATTTCATAATTAACTTTATGATACTACTTTAACATTTTCATGGTGATATACTAGCTAATTTCAAAATTCTTGCTTTTCCTATTAAGTTAATAAAACAAAACTTATTTGCATTCGTATTGTGAAAAGTATTAAGTCCACATCTATGGACTTAAACTAAAAACTGTTTAAACTTTCGTGGATTTTATAGTATCTTACTTTTGTTAAGACAGTGGTGTACCATTTTTATTTTAAATGAAAGAAGAATGCCGCAGGATTGCTACGCCACTGGTGATAGTAGGAATATTTAAACAAACTGAATAATTACAACCTAGAATATTATTGTTGTTTTTATCATGAAAGGTTTTCAAGTAAATATAAAATATAAAAAAAATCGTAATTTTTGACACCTCTGAAACGTTAAACCTTTAGATATAGATATATTTGCGTAAATTTCATTTATTTTGACTGTACCATAACCTGTTCCAAGGATTCCACTAATATCTAAGACACTCTATACATAATAAAAAATATTACTATTTGTAGGAAAAAATAAATTTATTTTACAAAATCCCATTCGGCTGACAGTTCCAACCATGAAATAAAAGTAATTATTTAACTTATTCCAAGAACCATTTGCAGTTTTTAAATTCTCATTCAACTACAATACGCATAATCATAACAAAGCTTCGGTAAAAATTGGACCGATCCAGTTTTTGATGCAACGGATATAGACATGGCAATTCTATTATTGTTATTTGATTGACATAAATGAAATATACTTGAACTAGAACCAGTAAGTGTACCGTAAAATAATAGAGATAAGGTTGTCAGACGGTGGCATAAATAGGTCAAAGTTGAGGGTGTGTGTTCCTGTTACGAGATATATTCTGTAATTTGTTTCTGGGAAATAACACACATACAAGGTTCTATCAAAAAGTTCTAGGACTGTTTGAATCTCGCGTCATCATAATGTTGTGCAGTTGGTAGTACTATTTTTACCATAACCATTAATTTATAAGCTTGACTATAAGATAAGGAGGGTTCAGTTTTGGGGACAAATTTTAGACCGTCCCATAGATCTTATAAATCATGGACGCGCCCGAAACCGTTTTCTGCCTATACAAATCGTTGATGCTCAGATGTGTGCGACAGAATAGAGATAGAGACAGAGATAGAGCTATCAAAAACCCACAGATCATTGGCCGAAAAAAACAAAAACCGTAAATGACAGACGTATGACAGACGTGTGACAGACCGAAATATATTGGATATTTACTCACAGCATAGCAAAGGTTTCATCAGGTTATGTTTATATATTTTTCTGTCATAGAACATCTGTTTTTGCCCGGACTAGCTTCATCCCTCTTGTACACATCAAGACAGCGGACCTCTCTTTCTAGAGCCGGTCGATGATTTATAAGGTCTATCTATAAGGGCCGTCCAGACTTACGAGGCCGTCTGAATCTAGTGGACATTGCGATCGATGCCCTCATATCTAACAAATCAAGCATTTATTATTACTTTTACATTTTAGTACCTTTACCATCTTATTATCATAGTAAAGTTGCGCAAGAATTCAGACGACTTACGTCACGGCTGACGTTACTCAATTGTTTTTATTATTACTTAATGTTCTATAGTTTGTCGCGTTAAAAACAATAATTCCTATAATATATAGTTTTATTATTCTCAGCTGCAGTTTCTTAAATATTTTAATTTGATCAAGTTCAAAACAGTTATACATAATATAACCAAGAAAAATAAAACCGACTTTATGAAATATTTGCTTCATATAAATTAAAGTGATGGTGGGGATATTGCCAGCAATACTATCTCTGTAAACTGTCAGAAATGTCAGGCATTGTGGTCGATATCGTTCCAGAAAAAGGGGGTTACTTACACCCTTTTAGTAGAGTAATAAAGATCCTAAATGTAACAAACAATAATAATAATAAATTCTTAATTTGTCAGATCTGACTCCTAAATTTTGTTGCCAAAGCTGAAACCCTACTTTGACTTATAAGACAGTGAAGCTTATAAAACCAGTGTCATAACCATTCATTTTATAATTATCCCTAACTATAACCTCACAAGCAAACAGTTATTTGTTAATTATTGTTACACCAACTCGTCTGGGGATGTATAATTGTTTCTGTAAAAGCATTTTCCACTGAGAGAAACCTTTCAAATGATGCAAACTGCTTTAGGATATGAAATTTTAAGCCAGTATGGTGCCTTGAGTATTTATCGATATGTCGGTGATAATACAGATCAAACATTTTTCATAAATTATCGATACTATTGATAGTATAATAATGTTATGGTTGCCAAAAATGACTTATGCGACTTCTTATGCAAGTATTCAAATCATGCTGGAAACAGTTCAGTCACAATTCTGCGCTAAATCTAAAAAAAGTAAATAAACAAGTGACGAAGTCCGGCAACCTCCCTGTGGCCTTTGAAATCTAGCAATCTTTATAGCTGAAGGCTGAATGTGTTTGTTTGTATAGTGGTTAGTGATACTAAAATGGTCCAGTGGTTGCAAATTTTTACATTATTTTGGTGTTGTGAAATGATTCAAAATGCCAAATATCGATATTGATAATATATTATCGATCATTTCAATAATATCATGAAGATCGATAATTCCAATACTACTAATAATATCGATATTATTAATAGTTATCGCCCACTCCTAGCCTTGAGTGGGCCAACAACCAGTGGTAGTAATCGTTCTTAGAGTTCGTGCGTGAGTTCATCTTTTTAAAAAAAGGCACTGGAAGAAATTACTTACCAATACTAATTCCATTTATGTCCACATGACATCGATTTTGAGAAGAAATCAATAAGGTAAATCGAGGAGAAATTAATTTATAGAAAAGATGGACCACTGACGATACTTTTTCCATGGCAACAATGTTTGATTTGGTTAGGTATATACAGACATAGTGGTCAGTTGCACTTGACTAATGCTACAATTGTGTAATTTAGTGTTATTTTCAGAAACTATACATGAAACATTTTTCGAAGACGGTCCAAAGTGTCTGGATTGGAATTGTCTAAAAGGCAAGAAGACTACCACCAAGTCCACTCGAAAAACGCAGAAAAGGAACAACTCCTCAGAAGTTTGAAGAATATGAATAGAAAGTCAGGTCAGGAAAAGTTCTGTCACCTGTACCTCAAATAACTCAATATGTACGAAAAAAAGGTATAAGTAAAAAAGAAGACAACCTAAGATATAATGGTGAGAAGAAAAAGAAATCTAAGCCATTAGAAAACCTCAAAAAATCTAGATATGATTCTTCTTCTTCAGAGTCAAATGATGTGGTTTTGAATGATTTATTTTAGTCCTCTAGATAATGAATACGCTTGATAAAAGACAAGATAACTGGATTAAGTGTTGATTGTGTTCGAGATGGTTACATGAAGGCTGTGCATCCTATAAAAACGTTATCAAATGTGCAGTACCAGTGAAGTGAAGAGAGAGTAATAGAATCTCACATAGTTCAAGTAGGACAGATGGACCAATTTAGAGTTTCAGTTTCTTTAATGTTCATGTTTTTAGTTTTAAACTTTACTAAAGCAATATTAAAATATAGAGTTTGTTATGTGTGCTTTACTCATTTTTATTTATTAAAATAAAGAAGATATTTTATAATTTGTAAAAGATCCATCTCTTCTAGCTTCGTCCTGGTAAAATATAGAAAAATACGAGATGTACAAGTATATACAAAATTGTTTGTAATTACGAATTTCATGCTGTATCAAATAGTAAAAAATTATAGAAGGGAGAATAATGTAGTCATATCACACTTTGCTACCTTCATTTGTGACGTAGAAGCAGTTATTAGAATTAGATAAAGTATTTTAATACCCCATATATTACGAATAAAATTTCAATGTCATAACAAGTTGAGGTATGTTTGTAGTAGAAAACATACATCTGTTTAGGCTGTGACGACTAATATAAATAGAACATATGGCCACTTGAAATTAACTGTAGTTATTTGTTTAATTTAGATTCTGTAGATAATGTAAATAAAGTAAATAATTAGATAAGCCAATTTTGATTGTTAGTAATAGAGTAAAATTGTAAGAATGAATACATTTAATTGTACTTCAGGCTTACAGCAATAATGCATTATGTTCTGTCTAGACATTCTATGGATGTTGTTGTATTTGTTTTCCTATATTATAACAGCAAAATGCATTTAAAAGTGTTTATCATGTTCATTTTTACAGTATAAAATAAATTAATTAATTTAAGCAACACCCATTTTTCAAATTATCGTCTTTAATTTGAATTTTGCAACTAAGTTTTACCTATGATTATATTTATGTAGTTCACTAGGGTTAACATATTCAATATAAACACAGTTGGATATACAGGGTGATTCAGGTTTTATCTTTATAACTTCAGGAATCAATAGAACAGGTTAAAATAATGTTCATTTGTGATATAAACTTATTTCTTAAAACGCATCGTTTCCGAGATAAAGGGCGTTGAAGTAGGAATTTTTTTCTCGTTTTTCCCTCATATCTTTTGAACCACTTATTCGATTTAAGTGAAATTCGGAATACAAACACTCCTTATTATCTTACATAAGCCCCCCCCCTCTTACTTTATTTCAAAGCTACAAAAAAAAATAATTTCAATAAAACATCTACACACCACTTTGACCTGATTAATTTCGAAACTTTTTCGTCCTCTGTTTTTTTTTTCGACGTTTGGTCTTATTTCTGAGATATTCATAGAAATTGGTGACAGTGTAGCGCACCAGCCGCGTAAATTTCATTTAACGTTATAGCAACCCATGAAAACAAAACTCAGTGATTTGTGTAAACTGACGTTTGTGAAAATCATTAAAGAGCATTTTCAGTGCTAAGAAAAAATGCTAAGAACGTTTACAAATGCTAAATATGCCGATATATATATATATATATATATATATATATATATATATATATATATATATATATATATATATATATATATATATATATTATGTTTATGGTTTCTATAACGGAAATTCCAACGCGTCAGTTCGAGAGTAGCGAACACGCTTCCCTAATAGAAGAATTCCAAATGCACAAGTTTTTTTAGACGTACGTCGTCGATTTTCGGAATATGGTTTGCGCCGCTACAATGATCATAATCGTAATGTACCGCCAAGAAATAATCAGCGAATTCTTAATCTTTTTGATATCGATAGAACTTTAAGCACATGCCGAGCAGCTCGGCAATCATTTATCTCAATCAAAAGTACTGAGAGTACTCAAACAAGATCATTGAAGGGCTTTCCATCTCCAACCAGTTCAAGATTTGTTGCCAGGAGATGCCGAAAAACGTTTAAATTTTTGTAAATTGGTTTTAGATTCAACAGAAATTAATCCACAATTTCTGCATAAGGTTTTATGGACCGACGAATCTAATTTCACAAAAGCTGGAATTGTGAATTACCACAACATTCACGTTTGGAGTGAACTCAATCCTCGATGTGTGAGACAATCTTCATTTCAGCAACAGTTTAGAGTAAATGTGTGGATAGGTGTTTTAAGTAATAACCTCTGCGGGCCGCATATTTTGCCTCCTCGTTTAAATGGGGATATATTTCATGAGTTTCTGCAAAACTCTCTCCCCGACGTGCTTGACGATGTCCCCTTAAATTTACGCCAAGGGAACTGGATGTAGTTGAATGGTGCTCCTGCACATTACGGAAGGCAAGTACGGCAGTGGTTGGATGAGAATTATCCTCGTCGATGGATTGGACGGCAACCCAACAACCACCCAAATATGTGGATTCCTTGCTAAGGACCAGTGGCTTGGTCTCCGCGCTGGCCAGATCTGAATCCTCTGGATTATTTCGTTTGGAGCCATCTAAAAGCAATTGTGTGTGATACGCCCAGTACATACCCGTGAGGAACTGATCCAAAGGATAACACATGCTTGTGATGACATAAAAACCAATCCTGTTCAAATAGCAGCTGCGGTTAATACACTAGTTCGTCGATGCCAAAAATGTATTGAGGCTGGAGAAATGCACTATGACGAATTATTGTAATTTTTTTAGTAGTTGATAATTTTGTTGTAAATCTTGTAATAAGTAGTTGTTACTAAATTTATGTTTGAGGTTATTGGCATTTTTTCGTAACACTAAGAACACTCTTTAAATAATACTTTTGACAATGATTTTCACAAACGTCAGTTTTTGTGCATCTCTCGGCGAGCACAAACATCCATGGTACTACAGTGGGATTTGAACTAACACCGACATAGCCGATCCAGACTGGTTCCACGAGCAGTCGTCTCCCAACCACCTCCGCTATCGCGGCGGCCAAAACGTCAATTTACCCAAATCACTGAGTTTTGTTTTCATGGGTTGCTAAAACGTTAGATAAAATTTACGCGGCTGGTGCGCTACACTGTCACCAATTTCTTCGAATATCTCAGACCAAACGTCGAAAAAAAAACAGGAGACGAAAAAGTTTCGAAATTAATCAGGTCAAAGTGGTGTGTAGATGTTTTATTGAAATTAATTATTTGTTTTTTGTAGTTTTGAAATAAAGTAAGAGGGGGGGTAGCATACAAAATACACTTCTAAGAGGGGTAAGTAGTTCAAACTTAAGAAGCTTATGTAAGATCATAAGGAGTGTTTGTGTTCCGAATTTTACTTAAATCGGATAAGTGGTTCAAAGCTATGAGGGAAAAACGAGAAAAAAATTCCTACTTCAACGCCCTCTTTCTCGGAAAGGATGCGTTTTAGGAAATAAGTTTATATCACAAATGAACATTATTTTAACCTGTTCTATCGATTCCTGAAGTTATTAAGATTAAACCTGAATCACCCTGTATAATATCCAGTAAGGAACATATAGTTAAATATTTCTTAGGATTTAAATTTTTGGTGAATGCGCCGAGTTGATTTTTCGAATCGTAGTAGTTCATTTATATTCATGTTTATAACTGATAATTAAAGAATTCCAATTCCTGGAAGACCTTTGAGTGTTAGAAAGCCTGAATTAGAAGACGCTTCTACACGAAATTGAAGAAGACGCAAATATGTACTAGGAAGTTCGCTGCAAACCTTGCAATGTGTATCATAAATAAGTTTGATCCGTTCTGAAGCATCAACAGGTATACCCGTATCATATACATAGAGTTCAAGCCTTACTGTCGCAAGACTATCCGGTTCGCCTACAATTTTGCCACCAGATATTTTGCAAAAAATTGAACAAAATGTCGACTTTACCGCTGGCATATTGTTTACCGACGAAGCTAATATTCCAGAGATGCTATAATGAACTTCACGATAAAAACCCTATTGCTATACTGGAATTTCGATTTCGACATCAGTTTTTTTATTTAATTATTTACATTTCCTCATAAATTTATTTATTTATATTGTCAGGACTGCATTTGGTCCATGGTACAACAGGATACAACAAATTCGGTTAAGACTAAAGACAGTTTATTCACTAAACATATGTTCAGTTTTCAGTTAAGATATCCCAATTTGATCAATCTTAAGCTCACTTGGTTAATTTTTATAAATTCTTAAATCTATAAACAACGTGGTGATTCAGCTGTTATACAAAATACTTTACAAAAGGAAATCGGATGTTATGAATTATCCAGTGTTAATTGTATCCTTGTTTAAAATTAAACTCGGTATTTATTTTTAGAAATATATGCATTTATCTATATTTTTAGAGTTATAGGTAAGTACAGAAACGTTTCAAAAATAAATAATGACAATAAGGTAAGAATATTAAATTTTGTTAATACAGGGTGATTCAGGTTTAATCTTGATAACTTCAGGAATCGATAGAACAGGTTAAAATAATGTTCATTTGTGATATAAACTTATATCCTAAAACGCATCCTTTCCGAGAAAGAGGGCGTTAAAGTAGGAATTTTTTTCTCGTTTTTCCCTCATAGCTTTGAACCACTTATCCGATTTAAGTGAAATTCGGAACACAAACACTCCTTATGATCTTACATAAGCTTCGTAAGTTTGAACTACTTCCCCTCTTAGAAGTGTATTTTGTATGCTACCACCCTCTTACTTTATTTCAAAACTACAAAAAAAAAAAAAAATTTCAATAAAACATCTACACACCACTTTGACCTGATTTGACATGCTGTTCTATCGATTCCTGAAGTTATCAAGATTCAACCTGAATCACTCTGTATATCTCTAGGTACATGTACGATGACTTAATGCACCAGAAATAATTCTTCTTAAAATACGTTTTTGCACAGCACACACTGACAGAAAAGGTAGAGGCATCCTAAAAACATATTTTGTTCGCATAATATAGGTAATACCTTCTTTTTTCGTGAAATATTTTTTACATACATTTGATTAAGTATCTCACTCAACTTGATGTAGAACTAAGCTTATTGTAATACATTTTCAATTTAATGATCTTTTTATTTTCCATGTAGTGAAATCTAAGTTATTTCAACTAAAGCCATTTAGAAACATTGTACCTACATGTATTTTCTAGAAAAATATTCTAGTCTTTTGTGGACTTATTTGAAATAATCAATGACAACCAGAACTAAACGCTGAGAAGCACCCATATCAACGACGTTTGAGTTGAATTTAAAAATATGGTAAAACTATCACTTGTAGAAGATAATAGAGGTACTGGTTTTTTATATTTTAGGAAGGTAGAAGCCCAGTACAAAGCAGTATATTATTATTATTTTTGTAGCAAGTAATGCCTTACTGAAGTTAAAAAATATATCTAGCGCGTACTCTTCAACGTCACTACATTTTACAATTTTACCCTAAAATAAATGTGTGCCAGTACTAGTACTGGTTAAAATATATTTATTTTTAATTAAATATTTTTAAAAAACTTCAGGATGGAGTAATAGACTTCAAATTATCTTTTTTTTTTGCTGTTTTAGAAAGGTATTTTAAGCTAATATAAATCAAATCTCCTACAATTCCTATCAATGAAGTCATATGTATGTTATCTGATACCAAACATCTTAGGTATGTTAATGAACAATTCCACAGACAAAGCTCTAATCAATAATTATCTAAAGAAAATAATTTAATTTACTGATCTGCTAATGAAACACTCTATAAATATCTAACTTCACTTTTTGGCAGTGGGAACACGACAAATTCAACCACAATAGATGAGATCTGACCTATTTCTGCATTTTTAGGATTGCTTCTTCAGGTGGTCTCCTTTAAGTTGAATCAAAAAGTGAAGTTAGATATTTATAGAGTGTTTCATTTGCAGGTCAGTAAATTAAATTATTTTCTTTAGATAATTATTGATTAGAGCTTTGTCTGTGGAATTGTTCATTAGCATACCTAGATGTTTGGTATCAGAAAACATACATATGACTTCATTGATAGGAATTGTAGGAGATTTGATTTATATTAGCTTAAAATACCTTTCCAAAACAGTAAAAAAATGTTACAAAAGCTAATAATAAGGAATATATGGGTAGATATTGTGGGTGTAATTCAACGCAGGTTGGGGCTTTTGTCCACTGAGTAGTTAGTTTCACACAATATTATTAATACCTAAAAATATATAAAAACTTCAAATTATCTATTTCAAGCGAAATACTACAAGGTGAAATGTTAAAATAATCAGGACTGTTATTACCTTAAAGACGGTAATGTACGTTTTATTAGAAACAAGGAATGATCAACAAATCGTTCATGTATTTTCTGTATATTCTATATAAGTATACGGTATTCTCGATAATATTTTGAAAATCCTTGGAAAAATAGGAGACTTAGTTTATAAAACTTTTTTCTCAGAAAAGCTGCATTTCCGAGATGTTAAAGTTGTTATATTAAACAAATTTTTTCTTAATTATCTTTAAATTGGTTAAACATAAAACAGGTTAAAATTTGTAAAAGAATAAATACCTACTTTGCCTTAAGAAAAACATGCATTTATTCTTAACAGTGGCGTGGATGTGAGTAGTTCATGGAATATATTTAAGAAAATTTAAAAAATAGTACAAAGGTTATAGTACATTATAATGAAACGTGCAAGGTGTTGCTTAAGTAGAGGTAAATAAATCCATGGATGTATTTTGTAGCCAAAAATAAGAGTTTTGGGGTCTTAGGACAGCCATTGTTCAGCTACAGCGTGTCAAACATTAAAACAAAATCAGCATTTTAATTATTAATTTCTAAACCGCTTGTGATAATTTTACCAAATTCGGTGTGCATATTTAGTATGACAGTAGGTATAAAATAAATAATAACCAGCTTTAGAAACTTACCAGTGGCGGAGGTGTGGGTATCATCGATTACTATTTACAAAAAAAAAAAGATATATCACCCTGTATAATATTACAAATAAAATGGATATGCCCCACTGTATTATCTTGCATTTTTGTTTCTTTTCTTTTTTTTTATTCCAAATCAGTTAACAACAAAACTGATTTATTTGATCAAGTGCATTTTTACAGTTACTTAAACATATCTTAGAGAGGCCATGCAAAACAATAATAAGAAGCCGTCATGTTATTTAATATTGTGTATTGTGAAATTAAGCTTATTTTTTAAAAAGATTAAGTTTTAATAATGGCTTATGCATACTCAATTGCTGAAATGGACAATATGGTTTACATTTATGGCCCTGTAGATGGAAATAGTACTGAGGCTAGGCTAAGAATTTATATGGAAAAATTTACCAATCATTCAATTCCAAATATAAGAATGTTTTTTCAACGTTTTTTCGGAGTCAGGCTCATTTCAGAAAGGCCCAATTCCCGGAAGACCTTTGAGTGTTCGACTGCCTGATTTGGAAAAAGCTATTCCACAAGAAATTGAAGATCGAAATACTAGTACTAAGAAGATCACTGCAAATCTTAATGTAAATCAGAAATTAGTTTGGTCCAATCTGAAGCAGCAACAGCTATACCCGTTTCACATACAAAGTGTTCAAGCATTACTCTCGCAAGGCAATCCTGTTCGCCTACAATTTTGCCTCTGGATTTTGGAAAAAAGCAAGCAAAATGTTGACTTTACTTTGTTGGTATATTGTTTACCAACGAAGCTAATTTTTCCAGAGATGCTATAATGAACGTCTACAATAAACACGTTTGATCTGATGAAAATCCTAATGCCATAAAGGAATCTTTGATATCTACATCAGTTTTCTTTAAATGTATGGGCAGGTATTATTGGAAATTTTATTATTGGGCCTTACTTTCCAACAAAACTGGTGCCTTCTACAAATATTTTCTTGAAAACGTTTTACCTGAAGTACTTGACGATGTTCCCTATGCGCTAAGACAAAGAATGTGGTGACATTTTAGTTTGACTGCTCGTGAATTTTTAAATAAAAGATTCTGTAATAACGTGATTGGATGAGGCATTCAAGAGCCAGATTAACCTTAGTCACCCAAATCATTCGATATGAACCTTATTGATTTTTTTTGTTTGGAGACGTCTCAATACATTAGTTTACAAGGTTCACATTAAATCTGAGGAGCACTTACGTCAACAAATTATGCTTGGCTGTGATGTGAGAAAAGCTACTCCTGGAACTTTTGCACGTGATTGAGCTGCAATTTCAAGAAGACCTTAAGCATCTATTTTGGCTGAAGATAGCCACTTCCAACATTTGTTATAATAAATCATAGTAATGTAATTTAATTGTTAATTATTCTATTATTTTAAGAAATGTTATGAGTATCGTAAAATATACTTGATCAAATATATCAATTTTGTTGTTAATCAGTTTGGAATACAAAAAAAAAACTGTAAAAAAACAAAAAGTGAAGATAATACAATGTCGCATATGATGACCTATTTTATTTGTAATATTATATGGGGTGATATATTTTTATTTGGCAAATAATGATCAATAAAACCTCCGCCACCGGTGAGTTCCTAAAGCTGATAACTTTTTGTTTCACGCCTACTATCTTACTAAGTATGCATATCGAATTTGGTTAAATTATCTCAAGCGGTTTAGAAATTAAAAACTGATTTTTTAAATTTTTGACACGTTGTAGCTGGACAATGGCTGTGCTAAGACGTCGCATTTGTATAACAAAAGACCCTTATCTTTGGCCACAGAATACACCCCTGGATTCTTGACCTCTACTTAAGAAACACCCTGTATATTAATGACTTGATATAAATTCCTACAGATTTGTTAAAATAATTGAGAATTAACTACCCAACTACAAACTAGCTCTTCTTTTGTAGTTCTATTACCTTCCGTAATAGTTACACTGTGTTTTGAGTCACCATATATATAGAGGGTGGTCCACTTTGGAGAGCGGAAACTTTAGAGGCAGACAGAGAACCACAAAATAATATCAGTTTGTATTATAAACTATCTTCGATTTTTATCAAAAGTTCCAAATTTATTAATATTTTTTAAACTACTTTAGATATTTTAATGAAATTTGAACTTTTGAACAGGTAATCCAGATACATATTTTTACGTAAAAAATATTATTTTTCTCCCACCAGTGGCGTGCGTACGGACAGATCTTCGGAAAATTTTAATGAAGAAAATGGTATGCCTATGTTTTTAAAAACAACAACTATTTCTAGAATCCTTGTTCAATTTACAACAGAAAAAGGCTACTTTTTTCGTTTGACACACCGTTTACCAGTAAAAAATTAAAATTCTTTAACCAACTGGAATTCAAACAGATTTTAATCTGTCGTAATAGGCCATGAAACAAAAAAGACTACTACTGTAAGTGTTTTTGCATTTTATAATTTTAGTTGAATTGTGTCAGGTAATTTAATTTCGAGTTACTTTTAACATTGTTATTAGAGTGTTGTGTAAGTATTAATCTGAAAAATGCTTTTTTCTAACAACGAATACGCAGATATTCATTTCTGCTATGGATTTTGTGATTAAAATGCAGAAGCGGCAGTTCGTGAATGTCATAGACGCTATCAGAACACATCAGAATTTTCGTAACTTTGGCCTGTGTGTTAATAACGAACGGAACAGAAACCGTCGATATAATATTCAGAATAATCGTATACTACGTACTTTTGATAATAATCCGAGGCTGAGCTCTCTGAAGGCAGCTCAGCACCTTCTCATTCCTAAGTCTAAAACATTACAAACACTACACGATGACCAAGACATTCATATCACCTACAGCCTGTTCAAGATTTGCACCTGGTGATGCTGAAAAAAGAATAAGATTTTGCCAGTGCCTTTTAAACTCGACGGAAGAAAATTCTGACTTTTACATAAGATTCTTTGGACGGACCTGTCTTCTTTTACCAGACGTGGTAACAAATTACCATAATATCCATATTTGGACACATCAGAATCCTCGAGAAGTTCGGCCAAGATCATTTCAAAATGAATTTTCCGTAAATGTTTGGTTGGGCGTTATTGATGGTAATGTTTGTGGTCAACGTTTCTTACCCCCAAGGTTGAACTCGGAACTGTTTATGGAGTTTCTTAACAATAATCTACAGGACTATCTAGATGATTTGCCCATTAATTTAAGGTATGAAAGTTGGATACAACTGGATGGAGCTACCCCGCATTTTGGAATAGCTGTAAGAGAATGAATCAATCCAACCAATTATCATCAACGATGGATTGGCCGGCTAGCGAGGAATCACATGAATAATGACGTGGTTAATGGTATTGGACCAGTGGCCTGGTCACCCAGCTCACCGGATCTTAATCCACTAGACTTTTACGTTTGGGGCACTATTAAAGATAAAGTACACGCTAATCCCGTATTAACAAGGGAAGATTTAATATTAATGATTCAGCAAGCCTGCAATGATATGCGGCGAAATCCGCATGAAGTATCTGCTGAAATAAATGCATTAGTGAGAAGATCTCAAAAATGTATTGAGATAGGTGGACTACATTTCGAGCAATTTTTGTGATTTCACCCTTAATTTTCTTTCTTTTTGTTATTGTTGTTGAAAGCCACTAATTAAATTTCTCATTTTCATTTTTGTTTACTTAATTGTTTTTCAGAAACCATTAGGTAATTTAATTTTTTACTGACAAACAGTGTGTCAAACGAAAAAAAATAAGGTTCTTCTTTCTGTTGTAAATTGAACAAGGATTCTAGAAATAGTTTTTGTTTCTAAAAAAACATTGGCGTACCATTTTTTTCATTAAAATTTCCCGAAAATCTGTTCGTACGCACGCCACTAGTGGAAGAAAAATAATAAAGTAGTTTTAAAAATATTAATAAAGGTGGAACTTTTGATAAAAATTTTGACACCCTGTATCTTTGTAACGAAGCATTTTTCTAATATAGTTTATAATACAAATTGATATTATTTTGTGGTTCTCTGTCTGCCTCTAAAGTTTCCGCTTTCGAAAGTGGACCACACTGTATATTAAAATGTTTTTCCATACATATAATTTTTATTATTATTCTCTTACTATTCACAAACGAAATTTAAAGATAAAAATTTTAGTTTTTATTATCTTTATTCTTCTATTAACTTTTAGCTATTTTGAAAATTAATTTCTATTGTATAAATTTTCTTTCCAGGTCAAATTGAGTGCCTGAACTGTATGCTAAGTCGATGTAGAGGGATAGAAATAGATGCTAGAAATAATTTAGGGTTTACTCCACTTATGAAAGCAGCTCTTCAAGGAAGAAATAAATGTGCCAAATTACTATTGTTTGCAGGTAAGTGAGAAGAAAGTAAATTTATAATAAGAGATATATTTTAAATAGAGGTTTCTCTGTTACTATTTTTTTTATAGTTATAATATAAACGTTATAGAGATTTCTCTTATTTTTGTTAATGATACTTCAACAGAATAGTTGGATATGAACCGAATTTTTTCAGTTATATTGATCACAAGATGGTATACATAGTTTTCGTCAAATAATTCAGAAGAAGATATAATATAAAAAAATGTTTTAATGCTGAACAATTTCTGAACTAGTTGCGACGTCATAGATTTAGGTTTTTTTAGAAAAAAACAAACCTCAACTGATACCACAGCCCGGAAATTGTTCAACCGTTGACATCTATCAAACCAAAAACGTTGCTAGTTTGTCTTAAAAATCCTTGTCCACTTCTTAATGATTTAGATATTATTACAGGGCGTTGAAATTATTAATAACTGTTGATTATCAAAATAAAGATAATTTATCTTTAGTTTTATTGGGTTTTTGCCACACTTCTGAAAAATAATAAAAATTAATTAAATAAGCCCTTGCGCCAAACGGAACAGTCAAGGGTTATTTTTGAAACTAAGTTTGCCTAACCAAAAAATCTCACACTGAAAAAAGCAGATAAGTAAAAAATAACAAAAATCACATCACTATCGCGCACTTCCGTAATATTGACGTTTCGAAAAACTCTGTTTTCGTTTTCAAAATAGTAGTAAAATATTAAACGTTTGTCAAGTTTGACAGTTTAAAATTTGTTTATCTGCTTCCATAGAGATGTTAAATGATTTTTATTTTATTTTTACTTACTTCTTCTTGATACAACTGTAGCCAACAATGATCGATGTTTACTGAACAGTTCGACACACACTTATCTCCGTTCAACAAAATAATCGCGGTCTCTTTTAATTTTCTTTTTGTCGTGTTATCTCCCTTCTCTAAAATTTTTTCCGAACCCATTGAATCACATGACCGTTTTCCCAAGCAAATTTTGGATTTTTCAAATTCCCGTCTTTTGATATAATTTTTATGTTCCTCATCTCTAACATTCATAGGCCGAGACGTTTCTCCGACATAATGTTTATTGCATTCACAAGGTATACTGTAGATGCAATTTTTTGAATTTTGTATATCATTTTTTGGACGCGTTTTTGACAAGAATGATCGTAAGGTAAGGAAAAACTGTTCGAATATTAAATTTATTACCGATTCTTCTTAACTTTTCTGATAATATAGGAATGTATGGAATTTTTATTGTATGATTAATTTCTTTTATTTGTCTTAAAGTGTTAGTTTTATCTGCAATATTTTTGAATGTTCTATCAACAAAATTTGGAGGGTATTCATTATTTATTAAAACATTTTTAATAAATTTTAGTTTGTTGTTAAAGATATCATTGTTTGATGAAATTAATTTTGCTCTATCATATAAACATTTAACAACACCTTTCTTAATATCGATGTGATGGTTAGATTTAAAATTTAAATATCTATTGGTGTGAGTTTGTTTTCTATAAACACTTGTTTCTACAGAATTATCGTGTTTTTTAATTAAAACATCTAAAAATGGTAGCATATTATTATTTTCTATTTCCAAAGTGAATTTTATTGTTGGTTCTTTATTGTTAATATCATTTAAAAATTCATTTAATTCTGTAACAGTAAAAGGCCAAATTGCAAAAATGTCATCTACATATCTCCACCAGTTGGTTTTTTATTTATATTTTGAATATAATTTTCTTCAAAAAAATCCATAAAAATATTACTTAAAATTGGTGATAATGATGAGCCCATCGATCATTGTTGGCTACAGTTGTATCAAGAAGAAGTAAGTAAAAATAAAATAAAAATCATTTAACATCTCTATGGAAGCAGATAAACAAATTTTAAACTGTCAAACTTGACATACTTTCAATACATTTACTATTTTGAGAACGAAAACAGAGGGTTTTTCGAAACGTCAAAAATACGGAAGTGCGATAGTGATGTGATTTTTGTTATTTTTTACTTATCTGCTTTTTTCAGTGTGAGATTTTTGGTTAGGCAAACTTAGTTTCAAAAATAACCCTTGACTGTTCCGTTTGGCGCAAGGGCTTATTTAATTAATTTTTATTATTTTTCAGAAGTGTGGCAAAAACCCAATAAAACTAAAGAAAAACTAAAATTATGCCACAAATAAATAGCTTCAGACAAAAGATAATTTAAATTGACAAAAGGTATGTGTATGCTTTTTATATCTAATGTCATTCTGAAGATAGTTTATTAAAGTTAAAACGCCGACTGTATTTTGAAAATCCAATTTAATTTTATCCTGTACCGACTAAGTATAGACCCGAAAAAGGGTACTAATTTAAAATTTAAGAAGTTAATAAAAACAATATTTTTAGTAATCAGTAACAGACAAATAAATATTTCTGCTTCATTCTTTTTCTATGTAAAATCAGTAAAGTATACACCTCCAGATGAAAGTTTGCGCATTTAAAAAAATAGTACAATGTCATAAATAATGGAAGACTTCTCATTTGTTTTGCCATGTAGGTAACTTAATTTGAATTTTATGTTTCTTTGTTTATTCCACTGTTGATAGTATTGAGTTAATTAGATAATTAGATAATCAGGTTATAAATCAAGTAATAATAAGACAACATTTACAATAGTAAGGTGACATAGTAGTTAATTCAAAATTCAGTTAATAATATTGCAATAAAATATATTTAAAAAAGACATGTTGAAGGAGGAATTCATTACGGTTATATTTCTTAGTGTCAAAAAAGTAATATCAGAATTTTAATACACATTCAGTTTACATATTCATATACATTTTTAAGTAGCTGTCAGGAAAAATCTAATGTATTCAAATCTAAAGAACACGGAGTTTATACAATAAGACTTGTATTTTTATTTACTCGGACTTGTAAGGAGCAAAGAGAAAGATACGGAGAAAAGTTTCCTCCATATATGAGATTTATTTAATAGTAGTTTTTGATTTTTCTTTGGGAGCTTTATAAAAAACTGCAAGTATTATTTTGAAATTGAATAAAGTACGTATTCAATTCTGTTTCATCTGATTTTATTTTGAAAAACTTCTACACTATTTGAATGACAACCGTATGGGTTTTTTTTTTAATTCATTTTATAGTTGTTATCGTTTTATAATAAAATACAGTAAGTAATGTTATGCATGTTGTCCATAACAGATCATTAAATAAAGAAGTTATCTTTTGCTTAGTGTCTGAGAATTCAGAACTTAAAGGCGTATGACACTACAGAATTTTCAGCTTAATTACTTATAACATTGTGTTGGTAATTTTCGTTAGAAAAATGTGACTTTTAGTTAATTTATGAATGCATATGAATAAAAATTATAAAATTCACAGTAAAATTATCTCCATGCGCGTGCGTATTACCTAGGTTTATGTGGCGCCATCTGTCGAAAGTGATTATATTTTGTAAAATATTGAAGAGAATGGACCTACAATAATTATTGTCAAATGACAATTATAATAAAATATCATTATTATTCTCATAAAAGTTTAGAACATGTTCTAAATTTTTATCGACAAAATTCTTTCCAAAATTATTTGATTTGTATTCTGTACGAAACTACAAAAATAGCTAAGAATAGAATTATTCCAAAAATTCTGTAGAGAACTCTTACAGTGTCATACGGCTTTTAGCATAAAATTGAAAATAATTTTGCACGTGTAAAATTTACAATGTCAAGCAAATAGAAATTTCGAATATCCATACCATTGAACAATTTTTTTATCATAAATTATGATGAAAGCATAGGTAGTTCACATCACTATCCACTTCCGTATTTTTGACGTTTCGAAAAACTCCTGTTTTCGTTCTCAAAATAGTAAATGTATTAAAAGTATGTCAAGTTTTTACTTATCTGCTTTTTTCAGTGTGAGATTTTTGGTTAGGCAAACTTAGTTTCAGAAATAACCCTTGACTGTACACAATAACTATCACAATTAGAGTAATTAGTCCAATTTGCACACTGCCCACTTTCTCGCGCGGATTCTCATAAAAGTTTAGAACATGTTCTAAATTTTTATCGACAAAATTCTTTCCAAAATTATTTGATTTGTATTCTGTACGAAACTACAAAAATAGCTAAGAATAGAATTATTCCAAAAATTCTGTAGAGAACTTTTACAGTGTCATACGGCTTTTAGCATAAAATTGAAAATAATTTTGCACGTGTAAAATTTACAATGTCAAGTAAATAGAAATCTCAAATATCCATACCACTGAACAATTTTTTTATCATAGATTATCATGAAAAAACAATATTGTCGTCTCTTATACATAATTTCACATTGTTTGAACGCTTTGGTACAATATCATGAAAATGAAAAAATGGAAATGGAATGGAAAAGGCTAAATGAAAAAAAATCACATTTTTAGTGTGATTATGTCCCAAGTATGTCAAGTTTGACAGTTTAAAATTTGTTTATCTGCTTCCATAGATATGTTAAATGATTTTTATTTTATTGTTGCTTACTTCTTCTTGATACAACTGTAGCCAACAATGATCAATGTTTGAACTGAACAGTTTGACACACACTTATCTTCGTTCAACAAAATAATCGCGGTCTCTTTTAATTTTCTTTTTGTTGCATTATCTTCCTTCTCTAATTTTTGCCTAATTTAATCAGAAAGGTTAAGAAGAATCGGTAATGAATTTGATATTTGAACAGTTTTTCAGACAACTAATACTTTACGATCTTTTTTGTCTAAAGCGCGTCCAACAAATGATACAAAATTCAAAACATTGCATCTATAGCATACCTTGTGAATGCAATAAACATTATGTTGAAGAAACGTCTCAGCCTATGAATGTTAGACTTAAGAAACATAATAGTAATTGTATAAAAAGACGGGAATTTTAGAAATTAAAAATTTGCGAACACGTTTGGAAAAACGGTTATTTGATTCAATGGGGTTCGGCAAAAATTTTAGAGAAGGAAGATAATGCAGCAAAAAGAAAATTAAAAGGGACCGCGATTATTTTATTGAACGGAGATAAGTGTGTCAAACTGTTCAGCAAACATTGATCATTGTTGGCTACAATTGTATCAAGAAGAAGTAAGTAACAATAAAATAAAAATCATTTAACATCTCTATGGAAGCAGATAAACAAATTTTAAACTGTCAAACTTGACATACTTTTAATACATTTACTATTTTGAAAACGAAAACAGAGAGTTTTTTAAAACGTCAAAAATACGGAAGTGCGCGATAGTGATGTGATTTTTGTTATTTTTCACTTATCTGCTTTTATCAGTGTGAGATTTTTTGGTTAGGCAAATTTAATTTCAAAAATAATCCTTGACTGATCCGTTTGGCGCAAGGGCTTATAATTAATCTTTATTTTTTTCTTGAAAATTTTAGGATAATGAAAATATTTATCCTATATATTATATCTTTTTCTGTTTGTTTTAAAGCATACTGTAAATAATTTGTAGTTGAATTTGGAGTAGCATGTTGCGAATATTACAAGAATATATTATCCAGATTCAATTCAATATCATTACCTGTAAAAAAATTGCACAAAACTGACATAATACCTCCATCAGAAAACACGACAAAACATGTTTTTAACTTTATGGTCTGTAGTTCATGCGCCGCAGGCAGACTAAGTTCACTCACAGTAATCTAATTGTAAATTGAGTTTTGTCTTGCTTTTAGAAGTTTTAATTGTTTTTCGGGAGGTTTAAGTAATTCCGACGATAATATAGTTATTGGACTAGAAAAGTGTTTAATGCTATCAAATACAGTAAGGCACTAAATTATTGATATTTTGCTTTGATATTTTTCTAAACTTTTTTTGAGATAAATAGGTAAATAACACCAGCACATAAAAAAAGACTTTTGACCAGACCTATCTATCTTTATATATTTTGATGCACTGAACGTAATCTGAAGTCTGTTTAGCTCAAACACTCAAACATAATTTTGAATAAATCGCAAAAAGTGAAAGATTTCAAAAAGTCACGTTATTGAGCGCAAAAAATTCGGATTTTTTTGTAATCTTGATTGAGTGTGTTTCTTATGTATTTTAATTCAAATCTGAATTCTATTAAGCTGTATTGCCCACAGATTTTGCAAAAATCGCGAGAAATAGCTAGAAAAATCGAAACATTATTAAGAAACGCCAAAAAAGTGATCTGTACTTCCAGGCTCACCTGTCTATATGTATTTTGACGCATTGAATGTGAATCTGATGTCCGTTTAGCTTAAATACCCCCAAAATTTTGAGTAAGTCGTAAAAATGACTTTCATTTTAGTTAGTTTTTAGTCATTTTTCGCAATTTTGCAAAATATTCGGTGATGTAGCCCAATAAACTTCCGATTCGAATTTAGTTTGTTCAAAAACATAAGAAACACACTTTATCAGGATGAGAATAGCTATTTATGTAATCAGTTATGAAAAGTACGATTTTATATAGGGTCGGTCAGTGGTCGCGTGGTTTAAGGCGTTAGTACTTGAATCGAGATGACTAGATGATGACTGTGGGTTCAACCCCCACAGCCGGTAGACCGTATATAAGATATATTCGTGAAGAGGATTGGCACCCTCTCTGTGGGTATGGTAGGGTGGAAGAATGTTGGCTTGGGTCAATGTGAGAGATTGATACCGGTTGACACTTGACTGCCCCCCTAATTAATGAGATTTTCCATATTTCCCTCATTCCTGCACTGAATGGTGGTTAGTAGACCCTAACTACTAACATGTAAGTTGTTCCTGGGCGCAAATGCTGCCTGCTTAGTAATAACATGCATGCCGCTCCCTCTTCCGCACAAGTTTTCGACTTTTGGGCTAATCCTCGTGATTAGAATGAGGGGTAGAAATATATATGAATATTATTATGTAACGAGTGCAAATTTGCGGGACGAGCGAAGCAAGTATAAGTAATAAGTGTTATTTATAAAATTACTGACTTAAATAAAAGTTATTTTATTATTTTTCTGTTGTATTTTGTTTAATTCTTTTTTGCAAATAGTGACATAACGAACTTTTCGTAACCAGTTGCATAATGGTTTTCGTTACATAACGAGTTATATAAAGTAGAACGTTTTGACACTTGTTTCGATAACAAAAGATATTTAATTTCTTTGTGCTTACTAATGTGACTCAGCGATTTTTCACTATTTTTTGCAATTTATTCAAAATTTTTAGGGTACTTAAGGTAAATGAACTTCAGTTTCAGATATTTAGTACGTCATAAAACAGAAAGGTAGGTGGGTCTGGTCAAAAATACAAACTATTTCTCTTTTTTGGTGATTTTTATAGATTTTTTTCTTTTCTACCAATTTTTCGTCATATTTGCAAGTGACCAACTCCATAAATTTTAGATTCGACTTCAGCCCTTGGAAATACATAAGGAACACATTTGATTAAAGTCAAACAAAATATTACCGATTTTTTTGCAATCACTAACGTGATTCTTTACGATATTTCGCAATTTTTTGCGATTTACTCAAAATTTTGAGAGAGTTTGAGCTAATCAGACTTCTGATTTAGTTCATGAAAATACATAAATGTGGATGGCTAGTTAAAAGTACAGACCACTTTTTCTTGCAATTTTGAACGATTTTTCGCTTTTTTAACTATTTCTCGCGATTTTTACAAGATACATAAAGATAGGTAGTAATTCAACGCTGCGAGCCGAAAGGGTCCATGGCTTGGTTACATATTTTCTTTTTCCAGCCCCCTATTCCCATTTCATCCAAGTTCCTTTCCACCATTTGTATCCATTTGATCCGTAGTCTGCCTCCTCCCCGTCTTCTTCTAATCTTCCTGCATGCCCCAACCTCCGCAATATTTGTGCTCTAGTTCATCATTTGTTCTTTTCTGCCACACATCACCTTCTTTCTTTCCACCGTATATTTTTCTCAGAACTTTTCTTTCAAAGATTTCTAACTCTTCCTTTATGTTCATTTCCTATCGATAAACAACTATTCGTCTTATTATTGTCTTAAATATTCTATTGACATTTTTCGAAATATTTTCCATCTCAACATCATTTTCTTCTCCATTATTAGTTATTATCACACCTAAATAATTAAATTTTTCCATTTTTTTAAATTATATTGTTTTTCTTCCGATGTAAACAAAATCCCTCTATTTCTCCTTCCTGATGTTTTCCTTTCTAATACTATATATTGTTTTTTTTAGTTATAAGTAACTCTTTGTTAGCTGTTTTTTCTAACTTTTTTATGCCGTCTACTAGATTGTCCTTCTCGCTAGCACCACAACCACGCTAATAATTGACTTGACTGGTTATATATTATACCCCTGGTTGGTATTTCACTTTCTTCAAATACTAAATATAGAACTAATTTAAATAAAGTTGTAGATAAAGGGTCTAACATGATGCAACTACAACGATAAAACGGGAACATCTCAAAAAATAATATAGGTTACACCAACAAAATCTATAATCGAATTTAATTTTAGACAACTTGAAATAAAAAAATGGATGTTCTATTTGAAATTAAAAAGTTTGCCATTAAAATATAAATCACACTTAAATTTGTAGAGAACTATAAAAGAAACAGGGACTAATCAGTCTTTAAACATTAAACCGAAAATTCACGTAAGGCAAATAAAGGCAACCTGTAAGTAAAAACAGACCTACACCTCTGGCAACATTTTCAACTGCCCTTTTCACCAAATCAGCCCTTGAGACGTTTCTCGTGTTAAGGGAATTGGTGTGTGAAAGAGCAAGATGTCCCAGTTCGCTAAATAAGATACCTAGTTTAGTTATCGTATAATAAAATACTATAGGTTACTTTTACTCTTACTATACCATACTTCTTTTGTGCTTAAATACATGATGTTTCAATTTATAAATGCGCAACCAAATAATTTAAGAAATATCCATACATAGCCCATTTTTTAAAATATACCCGCATATCTGAAAACTATAACATCAGCTATGACATTTTTGTCTTACGATTTATTCGAAATCTTTCAATCGATATATCTAAGAATTAGATATACAGAATAAAAATAAATATTTGTCCACGACTATATTATAACATTATTCGTCTCTTTCTTTAAGTATAATGATATGTAATGCACTCTAGCACTGATTGCCTAATCATTATTCACACTTCTGTCACCAAACTTTTCAGTGTGACAATATCGGGAATGGACTAACAAAACAAAAATTCTTCGGTGTTAGCAAATGAACCCGAATCTTCTGTGTGAAAGCTAAACACTTAGCCACTATATCAGTCGCGGTAATATTTTTTCGAATAGTCGAAGTTTTCTAATTAAAATTTTATTTACTTTTTTATATTTATCAAGGACTATCAAGGATTTATCAAAGAATATCAAACCTGGACCTCTTGACAGTTTTAACTGTATGTTATGTGTCATGTTCAAATTAGTCAAAATATTGTAAAAGTTTGCTAAAATATTGTTAATAGTCGTGGACTAGGTATAATATTTTACTTAAATATAATAGCTGAAATCAAAGTTTGTAGTCTACAAAAAGAAAATTTGTAATAGTAGAAGAAATAATGGTATTTTGATACATGGGTTGTTATGCCGTGACCTCAGTAACTGGTAGCTGCCAGAAACAGAGTTAAAATGCACATCCCTAGCATTAGCCGGGATTTTTTTACCTGCCCTGGATGTTTTCGGGCTAGGTTCTGTGGGGACAGACCCGAGCAGAGCAGACAGAGCCTAGCCCGAGAACAACCAGGGCAGGTAAAAGAATCCCGGCTAATGCTAGGGATGTGCATTCTATCTCTGTTTCTGGCAGCTACCAGTTACCTAGGTCACGGCATAACAACCCGGAAAATCACCATGTATTAAATTACAGCACTGGCCGTGAAAGCCTAAAAACCACAATAATGGTACTATTGTGCTGGATTTGGAAAATAAAAAAATCTTTCACAAATTTTATCTACGTGCTTTTTAAAGTAAATAACAGAATATACATTTTCTTATAATTTGTCCTATAATTTAACAAGAATATTATAAAATATTTCAATATGGTTGTTAAAACTAATTTATGTAGGAT